>HG992316.1:0-10000000 GCA_905220615.1 Tinea trinotella
CTAACCTAACCTAAGCTAACCTAACCTAACCTAACCTAACCTAACCTAACCTAACCTAACCTAACCTAACCTAACCTAACCTAACCTAACCTAACCTAACCTAACCTAACCTAACCTAACCTAACCTAACCTAACCTAACCTAACCTAACCTAACCTAACCTAACCTAACCTAACCTAACCTAACCTAACCTAACCTAACCTAACCTAACCTAACCTAACCTAACCTAACCTAACCTAACCTAACCTAACCTAACCTAACCTAACCTAACCTAACCTAACCTAACCTAACCTAACCTAACCTAACCTAACCTAACCTAACCCCTAACCTAACCTAACCTAACCTAACCTAACCTAACCTAACCTAACCTAACCTAACCTAACCTAACCTAACCTAACCTAACCTAACCTAACCTAACCTAACCTAACCTAACCTAACCTAACCTAACCTAACCTAACCTAACCTAACCTAACCTAACCTAACCTAACCTAACCTAACCTAACCTAACCTAACCTAACCTAACCTAACCTAACCTAACCTAACCTAACCTAACCTAACCTAACCTATCCTAACCTAACCTAACCTAACCTAACCTAACCTAACCTAACCTAACCTAACCTAACCTAACCTAACCTAACCTAACCTAACCTAACCTAACCTAACCTAACCTAACCTAACCTAACCTAACCTAACCTAACCTAACCTAACCTAACCTAACCTAACCTAACCTAACCTAACCTAACCTAACCTAACCTAACCTAACCTAACCTAACCTAACCTAACCTAACCTAACCTAACCTAACCTAACCTAACCTAACCTAACCTAACCTAACCTAACCTAACCTAACCTAACCTAACCTAACCTAACCTAACCTAACCTAACCTAACCTAACCTAACCTAACCTAACCTAACCTAACCTAACCTAACCTAACCTAACCTAACCTAACCTAACCTAACCTAACCTAACCTAACCTAACCTAACCTAACCTAACCTAACCTAACCTAACCTAACCTAACCTAACCTAACCTAACCTAACCTAACCTAACCTAACCTAACCTAACCTAACCTAACCTAACCTAACCTAACCTAACCTAACCTAACCAGTTGCGTTCGAACCACAAACCCGACAGAACGCGTCATAAGTGACCCGTGCGCTCCTAAGTGCCTAAATAAGTGTTTTAAAATCTAAAAGTGTGGAAAAAGTTTGAGAAAATCAAAGTGCTTTACATCAAAAGACGCAGAAAAATACGGTGTATAAGATAGTGAAGTTTGTTTTCAAAATTATTAATTATTGGATCTAATAGTTATAAAAAACTATAAAAAGTGGGAAATTTAGCAAAAATTGAAATTTCGTTCGAGAATAACTCAGAATCGAATCGAGGAAGATACATTTTTATCGGCACCAGTAGATGCGCCAGGAGAAGGCGCTTCCTGTGCACCACTTCCTGGGGTTTTAACGTGGCCCCAAAAAATAATAGGGGACAAAAACAAAATTTTGAAAAAAACGTGGAAACAGTTCCAGCAGAGCTAGGAAGAAAGTGAAGATACCATACGAAGCAAGGAAAAATACTGAATGCAAAGACGTTTTTACAGCGGATATAGGTCGAATATTCTGGGAGTTGCAATTTTTTGAAAACTACCATCAATTTCAATAAATCGTAGCTCGGCGGGGTTTCAACCCTTATCCGTCCAAATAGTTTTAATCGATAGTTTATAAGTAGGTTTAAGTGTGTTTAAAATTATATACAAATTTGGTGAGTGGTCAAAAAGTTATTAAATTCATAAAGTTAGGGGTAGTTTTTAAAAATATATGGACAACCCAAAAATTTAAAATTTTGCTAAATAATACTCCCCAAAGCTTACTCTAAATACCACCTTTCTTTAAAAAATTCTTAAGAATACCTACCCTTATTTTTGACTTTATATTCATATAAAATATAATATAAATTCGGGGGTTAAACATAAATAAATTTAGAGACCTATTTATGACAGAGTGGAGCATTCTCTTTAAAACGAGCCCAAACTCGGCCGGTTTTGGTCAAAGTTTGAAAATTTTACCCAAAAAACTACACATATATTACCAATTTTGAATAGTGACTCAGGGGTATAACACAAAGGGTGGAAACCCCTTTAGTAGCATAGGAAATATTATTACCATTCAAACGAGCCCAAACACGGCCGGTTTTGGAGAATTAAGTTACACCCAGTTTTTACCCACTTTACCCAAAGCGGTAAACCCTCATAACTTTTGACTGGATAACCCGAACGCAACGCGGTTTTCGACCCTGGAGCGGCCTCCGCCCCCTCTACACATTGGAACCAATAAGAACTCTATGTAGAGTCAACAGGTAGAGTCGCTCAAAAATTGTAGAGCAAACCTCATGTGTACAGTTGGTTGATTGGAGAGCCCCGACGAACCGATACCACAACGATAAATAACCTTCAACGGAAGGCTCCCAAATTTATATTTAACAAAGTTTTACATTTTTATACAAAATTAACATAAAACAAACAAACAAATTTTAATTTGCTTTATATTTTATTGTTGACTACTTTTAATGAAATATTTTTATTTAGTTTTAAAATTTTAAATTTGACCACATATACAATTTTAATATTGACCCGTCCCTCAAATAACATTCAACAATGTTTGGACACAGGACCCCCGTTAAAAAGACCGACGCGAAGACCAACCTTGAAGTAAGGAAGTCTCCAGAACAGACCGAGAAGGCAGGTCCTTCTCAAGAAAATGCGACAGCGTCTAAGGTAAGACGCAGTGTCGGAATGTGGGAGGCTGGAAAATCCGGAACGACGCCCGAGCCCATGCCCCCACAGAAGAAATCCTCAACTGCCCCTGGGACCGGAGACGGGGTAGCTCTGCCCTTGGAAAGTAAAGCACCTCAAAAGAACAACCTAAGTGAGGTAATTAAAGGCTCGCCAAAACACCTGAGCAGAGTCGCTGAGGCAAAAGCTTGCCTAATAAAGGGCAAATCCGGTCTAGCAGCCTCCCGCAACCTAAAGTCAGACATCAAAGCAGATGTTACCCAGGCCATAGAGCGGCTCTACGCCCTGGTTAAGGCGGCGGAAGAGGAAAGAGAAAAGATAGACACGACAAGAAAAGGGGTACCTGACAGAAAAAATGAAACAGAGACAGAGAAGAATAAAACCACTACTCAAAAGGAAACACTATCAGACGCGACTATAAGTACACTAATGGGGAAATTAGAAGAACACAGCCGACTAATGACGGAGTGCAATAAGTACACACAGATAATGACGGATCGCTTTCTATCGACCTCCCAGCCAGCGCTCCCTGCACCGGAACGAAGGGAAACATACGCACAGGTCGCTGCAACAAGCAAGAAATCCCTCCACTCGATAGTAATTTCGAGTGAAGGAAACAGCAGCGAGGAAATCGTAGAAAAAATAAGAAGCGCCGTCGAAGCCACAACATCGGGCGTTAAGGTCGACAATATAAGAAAGGCGAGGGACCAGAAGGTGGTCTTAGGGTGTATCTCGAGGGTAGAGCTAGAAAAAGTGACCAAAAAGATCAATGACGCCGGAACCAACCTTCATGTGGAGGAGGTTCAAAACAAGGACCCACTTCTGACTATTAGAGATGTCCTGAAAGTGCATACCGACCAGGACATAATAAAAGCTATAAAAAATCAGAACAAAGACTTAATGGGAAACCTACCTCTAGAAAGTCAGAGAATGACTGTGAAATTCCGGCGGTCAGCTAGAAACCCTCTGGAGAACCATGTCACCCTACAGGTCTCCCCACAAATTTGGCAGCGCCTGACAACGGCAGAAAGAATATACATAGGCCTGCGGAAACCATGGGTAATAGACCAAACCCCGTTAGTCCAGTGCTCCATCTGCCTTGGCTACGGGCATGGTAAGCGCCTGTGCAAAGAGACCGTCCCGACATGCAGCCACTGTGGAGGGCCGCATATGTCGAGAGAATGTGCGGACCGCATAGTGGGTGCGGCCCCATCTTGTTGTAACTGCACAAGATCAAAATTAGAGAACACTGCTCATAACGCCTTCAGCAAGGAGTGCCCAGTGCGTCGTAAGTGGGACGCATTGGCCAGGTCCTCGGTGGCGTATTGCTGAGGGCAAGTTTGGGGCAAACAAAGACTGCGGAATCCCAACCTACAAAGGCAACTACCTCGTGGTCCAAGCTAACTTACAGCGTAAAGAACTGGCCCTAAACGAATTACTGATAGAGGCCAAAAAAAGGAAAGTGGCGTTTGCGCTGCTCCAGGAACCCTATGTGGGCGGGGGAAAGAGTGTAAGGAGCCACAGGGGAGTACGGATCTTCCAAAACACTGAAGTAGGAGATGGGCCTGTAAAAGCGGCAATTGCCGTCTTTGACCATGAACTAGACGTCATACAGTGCCCGAAACTCACCACCAATAACATCGTGGTGGTGAGGATCCGAACCAATGCTAGGGAGATCCACGTGGTCTCCTTCTACTTTGAACCAGACCAGCCCATTGAACCTTACCTGGAGCAGCTAAAAAATGTGGAGAAGGAAACAGGACCCAGGAACCTTCTTCTAGGAGGAGACGCGAACGCAAAGAACACGTGGTGGGGAAGCAAACAAGTGGACCATAGAGGGGAGGAATTGATAGGAACCCTAGAGGAGATAGGCTTGCAGGTGCTAAACGAGGGGGATATCCCCACCTTCAGCACCGTTAGGGGAAATAAAACGTACTCAAGCTACATTGACGTAACGGCCTGTTCGCTGGACTTGCTGTGCCTGATACGAGAGTGGAATGTCGATGAAGGCATCACGAGTTCGGACCACAACGGGATCACCTTTACTATTGGAGTAACCAAGGCAAAAAGAGAAAGTATTAAGAGAACAACAAGAGTATATAACACTAGGAAGGCTAATTGGAATCTGTTTCATGAGAAACTAGACCAACTAAAGGAAGAGCTGAATATTAACATAGAAAAGATGGAAAAGGTTACAAACAGGAAGGAGATGGATCAATTAGTGGAAACGTATTCGAGCATAGTAATTAAAGCATGTAACGAGGCGTTACCAAAAATTAAAACAAAAGATCAATCCAACATACCGTGGTGGTCCAAAGAACTCTCAAGGATGAAGAAAGATGTCATCACCAAGAAGCGACGTATTCGATGCGCAGCGTCAGTCCGAAGAGCGAGGGTCGTTGAAGAGTACCTGCAAGCAAAAGAAACATATGAGTTAGAAGTTAAAAAAGCCAAGATAGAGAGTTGGAAGGGATTCTGCGGGAAACAGGACAAGGAGGGAATGTGGGAGGGGATCTACAGGGTCATAGGTAGGACCACCAGAAGACAGGAAGACGTGCCGCTGAGGAAAGATGGGAAGGACATAGACCTAGAAGAATCTGCCAGGGAATTGGCTGAAACTTTTTATCAGCAGGACTCAGAAGTGGGGGAAAGCGCAGAACACCAGCGAACTAGGGAAACTGCCAACCAAGTCAACAGGTTGGCACATAACGAAATCCCAGACCCACCTTTCACAATGGTTGAACTGAGAACTGCTGCGGAAAGTTTTAACCCTAAGAAGGCTCCCGGCGCTGATGGTCTCTCCGTTGATATCTGCCAACATGCAATTTCTAAGGACCCAGAATTTTTCCTGGCCCTAACAAACAAATGCCTGGCGTTAGGGCACTTTCCGACCACCTGGAAAGAGGCCACGGTAGTGGTCCTGAGGAAACCCGGTAAGGAGGATTACCGTGACCCTAAATCCTACCGGCCCATTGGACTACTGCCGGTGATGGGAAAGATTCTGGAGAAGATGACTGTTGGCAGGTTGAAATGGCATTTACTTCCCAAAATGAGTACTCGCCAGTACGGATTTGTGCCACAAAAGAGCACCGAAGACTCCCTCTATGACCTGATGCACCACATACGCAGAAGGATCCGAGCTAAGAAGCTAGTAACGTTGGTGTCTCTCGACATAGAGGGAGCTTTCGACAACGCATGGTGGCCCGCTGTAAGAGTACGACTGGCTGAGGAAAACTGTCCAATAAACATCAGGAAGATCATGGACAGCTACCTTCAAGACAGGACAGTCAATGTAAGGTATGGAGGAAAACAGTACACGAAGAGCACCAATAAAGGATGCGTGCAGGGATCTATTGGTGGTCCTATCCTATGGAACCTCCTTCTAGATCCGCTCCTGAAAGGGCTGGAACTGAGAGGATATTACACCCAGGCGTTCGCCGACGACGTCATCCTAATATTCGACGGTGAAACGGCTTTGGACGTGCAGAGGCAGGCCAATGCTGCCCTCGCGTATGTTCGGGAGTGGGGCGTCAGAAATAAACTGAACTTTGGGCCTCACAAAACCAAGGCCATGGTTTTGACCAATAAGTTAAAGTACGACGCGCCGCTCCTGAGTATGGGCGGGGTCAGCATTGGTCTATCTGAAGAGATAAAAATCTTAGGGTTGACCATCGACCGCAAACTGACCTTCAACAGTCATATTGTCAACGTATGCAAGCGGGCGGTGGGAATCTATAAACAACTGTCTAGAGCTGCTAAAATCAGCTGGGGTCTCCACCCCGATGTAGTTCGAGTAATTTACACTGCGGTAGTGGAACCCATCATTATGTACGCTGCGGGTGCCTGGGCGCAGGCAGCGGGGAGAATAGGAGTGCGGAAGCAACTCGACGCGGTCCAGAGGAGCTTCGCCCAGAAGCTGACTCGAGCGTACCGCACTGTCTCCCTGGACTCGGCGCTGGTGCTGGCTGGTATACTCCCACTCGACCTTAGGATACGCGAAGCAGCAGCTTTGTACGAGGCGAGAAGGGGGGTGCAGGTACCGGCGCTGCTGGACGGGGAGGTAGAGCGGGTCGCCAGCTTTGCTGTGATACCTCACCCGGCGAAACATGTGAGCCTGGGCTTCATGTGTCTGATAGACCAGAACCAAGTAGACAACCAGAACACCCAGGATGTCCGAATTTATACAGATGGCAGTCGGATTGAGGGTAAAGTCGGAGCAGCATTGTCCATATGGAACAATGATGCCGAGACCAAAACCCTCAAGCTGAAACTTTCATCATTTTGTACGGTCTACCAGGCAGAACTCCTGGCCATATGTGAAGCCGTGAGGCTCATAGTAAAGCGCCCGGAGTCAAGCTTCGGGGTTTACAGCGACTCTCGATCGGCGTTGGAATCCGTGACCAGCCACAGGTCCTCGCATCCCCTTGCAGTCGAAACACGGAAACACCTTTACACCGCAAGATCCCAGAGCAAGGCGGTATCCTTGTTCTGGATAAAGGCGCATGTGGGACTGCAGGGGAATGAGAGAGCAGATCAACTGGCAAAAGAAGCGGCCCTAAAGATGAAGAAAGCGCCGGACTATGACCGTTGTCCGATCTCATTTGTCAAGCGAAATATCCGGAAGGAGTCGCTTGGCGAATGGAATCGGAGGTACAAGTCCGGTACGACAGCGGCAGTGACGAAGATGTTTTTCCCCGATGCAGTGCAGGCATACGCAGTGACAAGACAATTAGAATTCACAGGAATACTGACACAGGTACTCACTGGGCACGGTGGGTTCTCGGAATATTTGACAAGGTTCAAGTGCAAAGAGAACCCATCGTGCATATGTGAGCCAGGTGTAGAAGAAACAGTTGCGCACGTGTTATTTGATTGCCCCGTTCACTGTCGAGACAGATTTTGGGTGGAACAGGAGCTGGGTGTAACTTTAAATAAGGAAAATGTTCCCACCCTTATTAGAGATAAGACAAAAAGGCAAACTCTTTGCAAATACTGTACAAAAATTTGTTCTTTAGTTGTAAATAGAAATAAGTGAATAAGTTATAATGTGTTTTGTATACCAAGTATACAAAACACAAGTATATGTAATAATAGAATACAAACATTGGTATAAGAAAATAGGTATAGTTTACATGTATTAAAAATGAACTAGAATAATAGATTAAGCCCTTCCTTCCCCCCCTTTATGCTTTCAGCAAATGGAGGTTGTGTGAATGTATGATATTAAATTGATGTAAGTATAATTAGGTGTAAGTATAACTTAGTGAGTAAGATAAATAATAGGAAATGATAAAAGTTAAGCTGTGTGATAACCGGATGAACTGTAACAAGCAACAAACATCCCGCGTTAAAAATCAGTACTAGTTACAAAAGGACTCTGAGTAACATTGTCAGAGGGATTAGTTTTAAAGAAAAAAAAAAAATAATAAACCTAACCTAACCTAACCTAACCTAACCTAACCTAACCTAACCTAACCTAACCTAACCTAACCTAACCTAACCTAACCTAACCTAACCTAACCTAACCTAACCTAACCTAACCTAACCTAACCTAACCTAACCTAACCTAACCTAACCTAACCTAACCTAACCTAACCTAACCTAACCTAACCTAACCTAACCTAACCTAACCTAACCTAACCTAACCTAACCTAACCTAACCTAACCTAACCTAACCTAACCTAACCTAACCTAACCTAACCTAACCTAACCTAACCTAACCTAACCTAACCTAACCTAACCTAACCTAACCTAACCTAACCTAACCTAACCTAACCTAACCTAACCTAACCTAACCTAACCTAACCTAACCTAACCTAACCTAACCTAACCTAACCTAACCTAACCTAACCTAACCTAACCTAACCTAACCTAACCTAACCTAACCTAACCTAACCTAACCTAACCTAACCTAACCTAACCTAACCTAACCTAACCTAACCTAACCTAACCTAACCTAACCTAACCTAACCTAACCTAACCTAACCTAACCTAACCTAACCTAACCTAACCTAACCTAACCTAACCTAACCTAACCTAACCTAACCTAACCTAACCTAACCTAACCTAACCTAACCTAACCTAACCTAACCTAACCTAACCTAACCTAACCTAACCTAACCTAACCTAACCTAACCTAACCTAACCTAACCTAACCGAGTTGCGCTTGGCCCGTCCTGGCGAGAGAACGTGTCAAAAGTGACCCGCGCGCGCTTGAGTGCATTAAAACCAAATAAAAAATCAAAAAGTGCGAAAAAAGTGTGAGTTGTGTAGTGTACTATATATTAAAAGACGCGGAAAAATACGACGAACGCGAATATGTAATTAGTTTTACAATCCGCGAAAAATTGTAATAATTACAAATAAAAAAGCAAAAATTTTTGAAAAAAGTGAAAATTTTGAACGTTTAAACCAAATTTACTCAGAAGTGTATCGAGTGACCCCCCAATATTTTTATATCGGTCGATGCGCCGCAAAGAGACGCATCTGGTGCGATTTTCACCCTACTTCTGTAGAGCTCCAAAAAAACTTCAGGAGTAAAAAACTAAATTTGACAAATTCACGTGCTCGGCTAACCAGTGGCCGTGGATCATTTTTAACACCAGATATCGAAAGAGGAAGTGATAGCGAGAAAAAGGATACCTCAAGAGCCAAAATCGGATGAGAACCGAGACTAATAGGAAGGAAAACGGCAAAATTTCGCTAAAAATCAAAAAAATTCACTTTTCGTTCTAAAATTACTCGAAATTGAATCGAGTAAGGTATAAATATTTTCATACCATTGGACGCGCCGTGAGAAGACGCTCCTAGTGCACCTCCGCCGAGATTTTTGCAGTGCCCCAAAAAATTATTAGAGGCAAAAAACATAAAATCGCAAAAACACGAGGTCATCGATCCAGCGCCCCAGGAGGGAAAGTGACATCGGCATCTGGAAGGGGAAGTGTCAGCTTACATATAGACATTAAAAGTGCAAAAATATATTAAGGAATGGTGAAGATATAGCATTTTGAAATTTATTATAAAATTCGAAGAGTTATATCTCCATCATTAGTAGACCCTTATCCGAGTTTGGACCCTCAATAGATAGCTTCTATTGAGTTGAACCAATATAAAAAGGTTTTACAAAGTTATGGTATGTAGTTATTAAGTTACAAATTTTTACAACTTAAGGGTAGCTATAAAAAATCCCACAAAACCCGTGTACAAAAATTTGACACCAAAGTACATTGTAAAACAGCTACACAGTGTCCCATTAATTTTGTAATATTTTTAAACCACTAGATATAATTTATATTATTATTTTACTGTTATTTTATTAATTAAAAAAAATTGTACAATTAAGTTAAGTTAATTTAAGTATTACCATAAGATAGAGTAAGTTTTTCTCTATTAAATGAGCCCAAACTCGGGTATTTTTCGAAAAACTTTTGGCCATTTAAAAAAAAACTGGTACCACTCAAAACTGTAAACGGACCTGGAGTGATAACGACGTATGCAGCGAGGTGGAGACTCATCCCACTGCATAAAGCAGACCAGCAGCTTCTAAACGAGCCCAAACTCGGCCTAAATACAACTGGTCAAATTTTGTCGAAATTCCAAATCTTGTACTTGTCGTACCAGTTTTCTTGAATATTTCGAAAGGGCATAGCTCTTGAACCGAGCGTCCTATCGAGGTGGGGTTTTCTGCATTGAAACCACAAGGGGCTGCTCTTCAAGCAGCAACTCGGACAGTGACTCTATGTAGAGTCTAAAACTGAAAACCTCAAATTTCATTACCTGCATAATATAGAACGTAAGCTAGCGATTAGAATTGCTACTGGGATCACCACCCCTATACAATCCAACACATTCGGAAGCTCTATGTAGAGTCGAAGAAAAAACAGCTGACGTAACTCCCAGGAATTCCTGGGTGATCGAACGATAGTGATTCACCACCACTAAAAACTAAGACACTCGACTCTACATAGAGTCAAGACAAAGGGGAACGATATACCTGCCAGTGCAGGGTGGCAATTAGTTTATTAGTTATAGTTATACTTTTATATTTACATTTTTACAAATTTACAACTATTTACAATTTTACAACTTATACAACTTAATTTTAAATATTGACAATATATTGACGGATCCCCCTCTGAACTAATAATGTTTGGATACCGCACACCGGTAAAAATGACGACAGAAAATCCAGACAACATAGAGACGGAGAAGGCAGGTCCTTCCAAAATAGTCGACCCTCCTACCTCTAAAGTAAGGAAAAGTATTGGAGAATGGGAGTCTGGGAAACCAGAAAACATAACCAAACCCTCCTCTCCCCTAAAAAAGCCCGCGACAAAGTCCATATCTAAAATAAAGGAATCACCATCTAATCCTTCCTCACTAAAAATCGCTTGTAGAGTTACCGAAGCAAAAAACTGCCTCATGAAAGCGAAACAAAGCTTGGCACACTCTCGAAACATAAAAAGCGAAATAAAGATAGATGTTATAACAGCGGTAGAGAGACTCTACCAACTAGTAAAGGAGGCGGAGAGAGAAAAGGGGAATCAGGACAAGATAGGGAACAAGAATCAGGAGAAGGAGAAAAGCAGCAAAATAGAACTACCCAATGTAGAGTCGCCCGAGGTAGAAACTATGAGATCGCTGATGGAGGATTTGAGGGTGCACAGAGAGCACTTGGCTGAACACAACAAAGAAGCCAAAAATTTGACTGAGGGCCTAAAAGAGCATGGCCTACAAGTGGCAAATTACAGCCAAGAAGCCAAAACACTAACGGACCGCCTCCAGGCATACACACCACCAGCGACCCTAGCCATGCCAAGTACTTACGCCACAGTAACAGCAAGACCCAAACCCACCAAGGTGCACTCCATCGTTATTTCCAACGATGGGGACAGCAGCGGGGAGGTGGTAGAGAAACTAAGAACGGCTGTAAATGCAAAAGAGGCTGGATTAAAAATTGACCATCTGCGCAGGGCTAGGGACCAAAAGGTCATACTCGGATGTGACTCCATTGATGAATTGACAAGGGTAAAAGAGAAAATTAAACTCTCTGGAACCAACTTAAAGGTGGAGGATATAAAAAATAAGGATCCCTTGGTTATCCTGTGGGACGTGTTAGCAGTCCACAAGGACGAGGATATAGTGAAGGCCCTTAGGAGCCAAAACAAGGAGATTTTTAAGGACATACCCACCGATCAGCAAAGGCTCGTGATCAAGTACAGGAGGAGAGCTAGAAATTCCTTGCAGAATCATATAGTGATGCAGGTGGCGCCACGGGTGTGGCAAAGATTAACAGCAACCGAGAAGGTCCATATAGACCTTCAGAGTGTACACGTGGCAGACCAATCGCCATTGATTCAATGTTCGATATGCCTCGCGTATGGACATGGCAGACGATTGTGCACAGAAACAGTCAGGAAATGTTCGTACTGTGGCGGACCGCACATGTCTGCAGATTGCCCGGATCGCCTTGTTGGAACGCCCCCATCATGTTGCAACTGCACACAGTCGAAAATGGCAACAACGGACCACAGCGCATTCAACAAGCAGTGCGCAGTGCGGCGCAAGTGGGAGGCTCTAGCTAGAGCCACCATTGCGTACTCCTAAGGGCGCCACAGGCATTAAAACAGCTGCAGCTCAAACTACCCCGGACAGAAGGAAGCCCTACCTGGTACTTCAGGCAAATCTTCAACGAATGCAGTTAGCCACAGATGAACTCATTCAGGAGGCGAGAAAAAGTAACGCAGCCCTTGCGCTGCTCCAGGAGCCATACGTGGGGAGGGACAAGTGTATGAGGAACCAAAGAGGAGCGAGAATCTTCCAATGCACAGACCAAGGAGAAGGGACTGTCAAAGCGGCAATTGTCGTCTTTGAACCCGACTTAGATGTCATACAGTACCCGAAACTCACCACAAACAACATCGTAGTGGTTAGGATCCGAAGCAGTGCTTGGGAGATAATCGTCGTATCCTTCTACTTTGAGCCCGACAAACCCCTACAGCCATACCTGGAGCAGCTCAAGGACATTGAGGAAGAACTGGGTCCTAAATGCCTAATAATAGGTGGCGACACAAACGCCTGGAGTACATGGTGGGGAAGCATTAAAACCGACTCAAGGGGGGAGGAAGTAGCGGGAGCGATCGATGAAATAGGTTTGCAGGTGCTCAATTGTGGAGAAACCCCCACTTATGACACAATAAGGGGCAACAAAAGGTACACCAGTCACGTGGACATCACCATCTGTTCCACAGACATGCTCCACTTCGTGGACAACTGGGAGGTTAGAGACGACATTACGAGCTCGGACCACAACGCAATAACATTCAATTTGCGATTGATCAAGGCTAAAGGCATTAACATCCTACGAACAACAAGGATCTATAACACAAAAAAGGCAAATTGGGAACAGTTTCATGAGAAACTAAACCAATTGAAACTTGAACATTGTTTAAATATTGAGGAAGTAGCCAAGATAAATAGTAAAGAGGAATTGGACTTCATGGTGGAAAAGTACTCGAACACGATAGCGAAAGCTTGTTCCGATACATTACCAAAAAAGAAGTCCAATGAGAAGATTACCTCACCGTGGTGGTCCGAGGAACTCGAAAAGTTAAAAAAAGCGGCAACCACCAAGAAGCGTCGCATCAGGTGTGCAGCACCGATCCGCAAAATGAAGGTCTACGAGGAGTACCTGCAAGCCAAAGAAATATATCAGTCAGCTGTGGAAAATGCCAAAGTCGACAGTTGGAAGAAGTTCTGCGGAAAACAAGAGAAGGAAGGGATATGGGAGGGAATATATAGAGTGATAGGACGGACTACCAAACGACATGAAGAACTGCCACTCAAGAAGAATGGACTTGACATAGACCTACGAGAATCTGCAAAACTGTTGGCGGAGACCTTCTACCCGGAGGACTCTTCAACGGGAGAGAACGCGGACCATAAGCTGGTAAGAGAAGCAGCCGACCGAGTGAACGGCTCGGCTGATGATGGAAAATTAGACCCGCCGTTCACAATGGTAGAACTCAAAACAGCTGTGCAAAGCTTCAATCCCAAGAAGGCCCCCGGGTTGGACGGTTTTACCGCCGACATTTGCAGCCAAGTCGTTAATAAAGATCCGGGACTGTTCCTGACCCTGCTTAACAAATGCCTAGAGCTAGAACTCTTCCCCACTGCCTGGAAAGAGGCTACGGTAGTAGTCCTACGGAAGCCGGGGAAAGAGGATTATAGAGAACCGAAATCATACAGGCCCATAGGGCTGCTGCCGATATTGGGGAAGATTCTAGAGAAAATCATAGTGGGTAGAATTAAATACCATGTCCTCCCAAGGATTAGTACTCGCCAGTACGGCTTCACGCCACAGAGGAGTACCGAGGACTCCCTCTATGACATGATACAACACGTGCGCAACAAAATAAAAGCGAAAAAACTAGTTGTACTAATATCACTGGACATAGAGGGAGCCTTCGATAACGCCTGGTGGCCGGCAATTAGAGTGCGTCTGGCTGAGGAAAGGTGTCCTATTAACATCAGGAGGACAATGGACAGTTACCTGCAGGATAGGAGGGTTAGGATCAGATATGGAGGAGAGGAATATGTCAAGCACACCAACAAAGGATGTGTGCAGGGATCGATTGGTGGTCCGATCCTGTGGAATATTCTCCTGGACCCACTGCTAGGGGGACTGGAACGAAGGGGGGATTATTGCCAGGCCTTCGCCGACGACGTGGTCCTGGTGTTCCATGGAGACACAGCGCTGGAGATACAAGGACAGGCTAATGCCGCCCTCGCCTATGTCCGGGAGTGGGGTGTCAGAAATAAACTTAACTTTGGGCCACAAAAAACTAAGGCCATGTTAATGACCAAAAAGTTAAAGTATGACACCCCGGTCCTGAGCATGGGCGGCGTCGGCATCGGCATGTCTCAAGAAATAAAAATCCTGGGGCTCACTATTGACAGCAAGTTGACATTCAATGCCCACGTTGCAGATGTCTGCAGAAGGGCATTGAATGTCCACAAACAGTTGTCTAGAGCCGCCAGGATAAGTTGGGGACTCCACCCGGACATAATTAGGCTGATTTATACAGCGACGGTGGAGCCCATCATTTTGTATGCGGCTGGCGCATGGGCCCAGGCAGCCACGAAACTCGGTGTGCAAAGGCAACTTGCTTCTGTCCAGAGAAGCTTTGCTCTAAAACTGACCAGGGCGTACCGAACTGTCTCCCTAAACTCAGCGCTGGTGCTGGCTGGGATATTACCTCTCGACCTCCGAATCCTAGAAGCAGCTGCCCTGTACGAGGCCAGGAGAGGAATACCACAGCCAGCCCTAGTGGGTAGGGAGGTAGAGCGGGTGGCTGCTTATGCCGAGGCCCCTCACCCAGCTGAACATATGTGCCTGGAGTTCGTGTGTCTGGTAGACCAACAACAAACAGACGCGCATAACACCCAAGAAGTCAAAATATACACGGATGGCAGCAGGATTGAGGGCGGGGTCGGAGCGGCATTATCCATATGGTGTAATGACGCCGAGACTAAGGCCCTCAAGCTTAAGCTGTCGCCATATTGTACAGTCTATCAGGCGGAACTTCTGGCCGTATGCGAGGCTTCGAGATGGATGCTAAAAAGCACCTCCACGAGTTTCGGTATATACAGCGACTCGAGGTCCGCTTTGGAAACAGTGGTGAACAACAGCTCTCGACACCCCCTGGCGGTGGAAACGCGGCGCAATTTGAAGACGGTCGGATCCCAGAATAGAACGGTATCCCTATTTTGGATAAAGGCGCATGCCGGTCTGGCTGGGAATGAAAGGGCAGACGAACTAGCTAAAACAGCAGCAAGGAACACCAAGAAGAAGGAAGATTACGATCTCTGTCCGGTTTCATTTGTCAAGCGACAGATACGACATCGTTCGCTTGACGAATGGAGCCGGAGGTATAATTCGTGCGAAACGGGAGCCGTAACAAAAATGTTTCTCCCGGATGCTGTTAAAGCCTACAAGCTTGTTAGGCAAATAGAGCCGACCGGAGTCTTGACCCAGATAATGACAGGGCATGGTGGGTTCTCCGAATACCTACACAGGTTCAAATGTAAGGAGGACCCACTGTGCATCTGTGGGACCGGGGCCGAAGAATCAGTTGCGCATATACTGTTTAAGTGTCCCGTGTTTGATCGCGACAGATATGATTTAGAGCAAAAAACTAACACCACAATCACCGAAGAAAATATTTGTGAATTGTTTAAGGACAAACTTATAAATAAGCATATAATAGAATATAGTACAAAAATAGCAAATAAGGTAATAAATAGAAATAAGTAGTATTAAGTTATGTATAGTATATATATAGTGAAGTATATATATCAATAGCATACAAGGGATAGTATAATAAAATGTAATAAAATAAATTGTAAATAATGTACTGTAAATTAGTGATAAGTTTTCATGCTTTCAGCAAGGTGTTGGAATGTTTTATAGAAAAGTAAGTATGGTATGACATAATAGGATAGATTAAAAGGAAGTAAATAAATAAATAGTATTAATTTAAGCCCTCGCTTATCCCTATGGGAATCGAGGCATGCCAGTAGTAGAACTGATGGTAAACTACATGAGTATACATTAAATATAAAAAGTTAACAAAGTCTCTGATTAACTTGTAAGTCAGAGGGAGGAGAAAAAAAAAAAAAAAAAAAAAAAAAACCTAACCTAACCTAACCTAACCTAACCTAACCTAACCTAACCTAACCTAACCTAACCTAACCTAACCTAACCTAACCTAACCAGTTGCACGCAAACCGCCATTGCGAGAGAGCGCGTACAAAAGTTAAAAAACTGCTCCGCGCGAGTTTAAGTGTCCAAAAAATAGAAATAAATTCAAAGAAGGTGTTAAAAGTGTTCAAAGTGAGTGGAATTACATGTTAAAAGAACCGAAAAATTGTAATGAACAAGAATATCGTTACAGAATTAGTGAAAGTTCAAAAGTGAAAGAGTTATTAACAAAAAACCTCAAATTTAAAGGTTAAAAGAACTTTCACTTAGAATTACTTTGGATCTGTCGCGATGACATATCGTTTTTATTACTTTTAAAGAAGCGCCTTGTGGAGCTCTACAAGCTGAAGCCACTCGCGGATTTTTAGAGTGGGCCGAAAAATTAATATTGACGAGTGAATAAAAAACCACGTGTCACGTGGTTTTTATCCAGAAGATCTACACGAAAAATAAAGACAGCAGTGGACGGAGGAGCGGACAGCGAACCCGAAACAGTTTCCGGACCTGCGAAAAGTTGAAAACTGGTGGAGATATAGCTGTTTCAAAATTAACAAAAACTTCAAAAATTTATATCTTCGAAACAAGATCGAGGACATATTGTTTTTAATACACAGTATTAAGGGCTACCCTTACAAGATATTGCACAAAAAATTTGGTAAATATTTGCTTAGTAGTTTTTGAGTTAGAAATTTTTGAAAATCCTGACAATACATGAGTTACCACAGTGCGTGGTAAAATTTAAATAGTAATTACCTCAAAAAATACGATAATTTTTTCTAAAGTACTTACCATTTTTCAAAATTTTTTTCTGACACTATATATATTAATATTGTTAAATTATACATAAAAATTCATCATTTTTCTAAATAAAAAATCGGGGGCCCTTCATACAGTTAATCCGAGTAGCTGGCTGCACTCGGGGTGGGAACCCGCATCTAACGAGCCCAAACTCGGGTAATCTGCGTCGGGAGTTTGGCCAACTGGACTTCAGGTACCGGCTGAAACCCTGAAACAGAGATAGAGCATACAGGAGAGGAGTCGCGAGGTGGACCTTGGCAGAATCATAATAAGCAGACCATCAGCTCTTAAATAAGCCCAAACTCGGCCAGTTTCTGACCAAAACATTTTCCGTCTCAGGTACCGAGCGTACCGATGTACCGCAAAATCTAAATCAGGCATAACTTCTAAACCAAGCATCCGATTAGAGTGCGGTTTTCTGCCCTGGGATCGCAGGCTGCAGCTCTACGGTACTGTGTACTAACGAGACTCTATGTAGAGTCGAAAAATATTTTTACTTTTTATAATACACTGACAGTTTTTACATAAGTTACAGTTTAAGGGACGAGCACCAGGTGTGCAAATTCAAGATAATCTTCCAAAAAATTTCGACTCTACATAGAGACAAATAAAATTGACATAATTTAACCACAGACCTGCCTATTTAAGGCCTGGGTAGTGGTAAGGTAGTTTATAATTATTAAGTTTTAGTGTTTAAGTATATTATTTTAGACCTTAAGAACGTTGAGGACACAGTATACAATTTAAAACTTTTACAAACCTTTGAGTATACTTTGTCAAATTATATAAGCACATCGAATCTCGAGCTCGTTTCTCTCTTCTTCTCTCTGACACAATGTTTGGACACCGAACACCAAGAAAGAAGACACCCTCTCTTAGAGAATCTGCACCTCAAATTGAACAAAAGGAAGAAATGACGATGAGGGCAGGTCCCTCGATAGACGTTCCATCGATAGATGCCACCTCGCTTCCGTCAGTACGGCGCAGCATCGGAGAAACAGAAGCCAGGATCCGGACCCCCACACCCACGCTTACGCCGACATCTCCCCTCAAGGAAAATACAGCCTGTGGATACAAGAACAGAATAACAGAAGCAAAGGCTTTACTATTGAAAGTTAAATTTAAATTTAACGCTAAGGAAAGCAAAAGTTTTAAAAAGGAGTACAAAGAGGCAATTATAGAGGCGGTAGAGAGGCTCTATAATCTTGTCAAGGAAGCAGAAGGAAATAGCTTACGTACGAGAAAGGAGGAGCCGAGATCGGGAATAAGCGAACAAAAGGTGGGAAATACGTTGGAGGAAAAGGAAATGTTATTGAAAATGGAAGAGCATGGAAGACTATTGGAGGAAAACAAGGAAGAGATGAAGAAACTACAAGAAAATCTGAAGAACCTCCAGCAAATAACTGAAAGAAGTCAACAGTTGACCTATGCCCAGATAACAGCAGGATCGACTACCCCGCAGAGGCAGGATGAGACAATCCATTCCGTAGTTATCACCTCGAAGGATGACATGGAAACCAGTGATGAGGTATTACAAAGAATCTCACAGACAATTAACGCCAAAGAAGAAGGTTTTAGGATAGACAGAGTAAGAAAAGCAAAGGACAGGAAAATCATACTAGGATGTAAGAACAAGGATGAAATAAATAAAATAAAAACCATGACAGAAAGTACGGGGGACAACTTGAAAGTAGAGAGTATTAAGAATAAAGATCCGTTGATAGTCCTGTACGGTGTTCTACAGGTGAATAAAGACGAAGACATATTGAAAGCTATTAGGAAACAAAATAAACACCTCATCTCTGACGTCCCTGAAGAGGAAAATAGGATAACTGTCAAATTTAGGAAGAGGGCTAGGAACCCTCATACAGCACACGTCGTGCTCCAGGTATCGCCCCAAATATGGAACAGACTGACAAGGGCTGGAGCCGTCCACATTAACCTGCAGAAGGTAGAGGTGAAGGACCAGTCTCCGCTCAATCAGTGTTCGCGATGCCTCGGGTATGGCCATGGGAAGCGGTTCTGTCCAGAACCAAAGGACGACAGTGAAGTCTGTAGCCATTGCGGAGGCCCCCATTTAAGATCGGGATGCGAAAAATGGCGAGAGCGTACCACACCTAGCTGTGTAAATTGCATAAAAGCAGGGTTAGAAAAGAGCGATCATAATGCGTTTTTCGCAGAATGCCCGATACGAAGGAAGTGGGACGCTTTAGCGAGATCTGTCGTCTCCTATTGGTGCTAAGGTGGTAAATAGCATAACAGGCCCAAACCAACTTTCGGCGGCTGACAGGAGGTACAAGGTAGTCCAAGCAAATCTCCAGAGGAGTGAGCTAGCGACCGCCGAACTCATGGTCGAGGCCGGAAGAAGGAAATGGGCTATAGCGTTAATTCAAGAGCCATACATTGGGCGTACTGGTCGGGTGAAGAATTACCCTGGAGTGAGAATATTACAATGTAGCGCAACTCCAGACACAGTAGTCAAATCAGCCATCGCAATATTCGATAATGAAATCACCATTACCCTGGACCCGATACTTACTACCAACAACTTCGCAGTTGCGAAAATCAAGAACGGTACATGGGAGATTGGGGTAGTTTCAGCATATCTGGAGGGTGATAAACCACTTGAACCGTATGCCGATTGGATGGTGAAGGTAACTAAAGACATAGGGACTAAAAACCTGTTATTTGGAGGAGACGTGAACGCATGGAATATATGGTGGGGAAGCAAAAGAAACGACAATAGAGGCGAAGTCATCGGGGGAGTCCTTGACGAACTCGATCTTCAACTATTAAATCGTGGTTTTGAGCCGACCTTTGATACCATCAGAGGAGGTAAACGCTTTACGAGCTGTGTAGATATAACGGCATGCTCTACGACCTTGCTGGGGCGCATAGAAAATTGGAGAGTAGATGGTGAAATCACAAGCTCCGACCACAAGGCAATCCTGTTCGAAATAAACACAGGAAAAGGAAAAAGAATGGAAATAAAGAGGACAACAAGAAAGTATAATACAAAAAAGGCCAAGTGGAGTCAATTTAGTAAAGAATTAACAGACACTTGGAAGAAGGAAAATATAAATAAGGAGGAAATTGCCAAAATTGGGAGTAGTGAAAAATTGGAACAAGTGATTGTGAAAATTACCGAAACAATTAAGCAAACGTGCAATGATACTATACCCAAGATAGGAAACAAGAAAAGAGTGGGATTGCCTTGGTGGACAGAGGAACTCACATCACTTAAAAAAGAACTCCGCACCAAGAAGCGAAGAATTACATGTGCCGCGCTATCGCGCCGGGCATGGGTCGTGGAGCAATACCTGGAGGCGAAAAAAGCTTACCAGAACAAAGTGAAAGAGGCTCAAACCACAAGCTGGAAGGAGTTCTGTGGAAGACAGAACAGGGAGAGTATGTGGGACGGCATTTACAGAGTAATCCGTCGCACAACATCAAGGGAAGAAGATCTTCCACTAATGAAGGATGGCGCACTTGTGACGGCTGAGGAATCGGTCGCCTTATTGGCTGAAACGTTTTACCCATGGGATGAAGCAAAAAGTGATGACGAAGACCATAAGAAAGTGAGACAAGTAGCCAATAAAGTGAATGAAGAATCACATGGTGATCCATGCGATCCACCATTTACGGCGGAAGAATTAAAATGGGTCACACACAGCTTTAACCCAAAGAAGGCGCCGGGGCCGGACGGTTTCACGGCCGACATTTGTGCAGCCGCCATCGCTGTTGACCCTGAGGCCTTCCTGCAGCTCTTTAATAAGTGTCTGGAGCTCTCCTGCTTCCCCACCATATGGAAGCAGGCAATTGTCATCGTCCTACGCAAACCCGCTAAAGAGGACTACACCCAAGCCAAGTCCTATAGACCAATAGGACTCTTATCGGTGATGGGGAAAATTTTAGAAAAATTGCTGGTGAGAAGAATTAATTGGCACACCCTGCCTCACATGAGTCAGCGACAATTTGGATTTGTCCCCCAGAAAAGTACCGAAGACTCCCTCTATGCGTTGACACAGCTGATCAGGAACGAGCTTAAAGCCCGGAAACTGGTAACACTGGTGTCACTAGACATAGAGGGAGCCTTCGATAGTACCTGGTGGCCGGCCATTAAGTGTGGCCTGGCAGAGACAAAGTGTCCAAAAAACCTGCGAAGGCTCGTAGATAGCTACTTGAGCCACAGAACAGTAAGGGTAAGATATGCTGGACATGAGCACGTTAGGAAAACATCGCAAGGATGTGTACAGGGATCAATCGGGGGCCCAACTTTCTGGAACATTATGTTGGATCCCCTTTTGAAAGAACTAGAAAGGAACGGAGAACAATGCCAGGCTTTTGCGGATGATGTGGTTCTGATTTTCTCGGGGGAGACTGCCACTGAAGTCCAGGGACGGGCCAATGCCTGCCTCGAGCGTGTCCGGATGTGGGGGGTCAAAAACAAATTGAGGTTTGCGCCACACAAAACGCAAGCAATGATCATTACAAACAAGATCAAATTTGACTCCCCACGTTTGGTCATGGGTGAGGTGGAGGTTGCAATGTCCAAGGAAATTAAGATCTTGGGTCTTACCATAGACAACAAAATGACCTTTAACTCGCATGCAGCTAATGTTTGCAAAAAGGCTATTAAAATATACAAAAACCTGAGTGCAGCAGCAAAGGTCCAGTGGGGTCTCAACCCCGAGATAGTCAGAACCATATATATAGCGGTAGTAGAGCCTACAATATTGTATGCCGCCAGCGCATGGGCATCGGCGAGCACAAAATTGGGCATGCGTAAAATGCTCAACGAAGTTCAAAGAGGATTTGCACAAAAAATAGTAAAAGGATATAGGACGGTGTCCCTGAACTCGGCCCTGTTACTCGCCGGCATACTTCCCTTGGACATTAGGATTAGAGAATCATCTCTCCTTTACGAAACCAGAAAAGGGCATTGCCGGCGACTGACAGGAGACCGGGTAATGGAAACACCGTTGCCAAGTATAAGTACTCCTCATCCAGCGAAGCAAGTTGGACTGGACTTCGCATGTGTAGCTGATGAGGCGGCAATGGAACAGAATGATAATTGCGCACGGAAAATGTTCACTGACGGAAGCAAAATAGAGGGAAAGGTTGGCGCGGCTGTGTCCGTGTGGGATGCTGATGCCGAAACAGCATTTCATAAATTCAAATTGGACGACCGCTGCTCCGTATACCAGGCGGAGTTGTTAGCACTATCCAAAGCTACTCAACGTGTAATAATAGAGGATAAACCCGTCAGTAACATATATTGTGACTCGCGGTCGGCTTTGGAGACTGTAGTTAGGGGCGTTTCCCTCAATCCCCTGGTGGTCGATATCCGAAGCAATATTACACAGGCTAAAGTACAGAATAAAGAAGTCAAATTGTTTTGGATAAAGGCTCACGTGGGGCTTGGGGGAAACGAAAGGGCGGACCAGCTCGCCAAGGAGGCAGCGCTTAGAATAAAAGTTAAGCCAAACTATGACAGGTTGCCGGTTTCATTTGTAAAGCGACAGATTCGGGAGGAGTCGATCCACGAGTGGAACCGGCGTTACTTGGAGAGCAGTACGGCATCCACAACCAAGGTATTCTTCCCCGATGCGATCTCAGCCTACCCCTTGATTAGGAAATTGGACCTAGATCCAGTGATGGTGCAAGTGTTGACGGGGCATGGGGGATTCTCAGAGTACCTGAATCGATTTAGGTGCAAGGAGAGTCCAGCATGCCCTTGCGATCCAAATGTTCCGGAAAGTTCCCTGCATATAATTATAGATTGTCCAATATATGGTAAAGAGAGATACGAGGCCGAGATAGAGATGGGTCGCCTAATTAGAACTGACACACTGTTCCATCTGATCAGTAATAAGAAATGTAGAAGCACTTTCTTCAGATTTTGCAAACAGGTCTGCTGTAAAGTGCGTAGTAAAAATAAATAATGAATTGAGGATTCACTACAGTATATTGTATTATTTAAATATAAGAGTATATGCCACTAGTGAACCCTACAAATTGATAATAATAAAACTGTGATATTTTATGATCCAATAATGTAATAGTGTTAAGTTTTTAATGACAATTAGCAAAATATGTAAGTATTAGGATTTATAGAGCAATTTAATGTAAATCTGTAAGTAAAGATAGAATAGAGAATGGAATTATTAAACTAAAAGACTGAGTAAATGAAATGAATGTAAATAAGATGTATTAGGATATAAATATAATAAATGTGTTAAATAGTAAAATAATTGGAAATAAATTGGCAAACTTAAAATTGGTTAATAATTGGCAAATATTTATTGATGTAACAAATTATATGTACACAAACCTCTGATTTTGTCACGTCAGAGAGATAAAAGCATCGAATAAATTCCCTCTTTGGCTGGTTTAAGCCAAGGAGGAAAGTCTAAAAAAAAAAAAAAAAAAAACCTAACCTAACCTAACCTAACCCAGTCGCGTTTACCCCGCCGTGGTGAGAGAACGCTCTAAAATCGATCCGCGCGCGCCTAAGTCCCTAAAACGCAAACTAAAATTTTAAAAGTGCGAAAAGTTTTATCAAAATCAGTGCTGCTATATATTAAAATACGCAGAAAAATACGCTTAACATCATGGTGAAATTAGTTTTTCGAAATATTCAAAAGTGCAAAAGTTATCAATAAAAAAGTGAATATTGAAGGTTAAAAAATCTTAATTCAAAGATTACTTGCGATTTGTCGCGACGACCTACCTTTTTTATTACATAATCTGAAGCGCCTTATCGAGGAGAACAAATTGGGACAAGAATCGGATTTTTCCCTTTTAAATTGAGGGAATAAGAGCCAAAAAAACAACTTACCACGTGGCACGTGTTTCTGAAAGCAGGACTGCTGGACAAAAACTGACCACTGCACCAGAAAGGGGAAGCAAAGACAAACAAAACGACGCATCAACCTTGGAAAAAGAATAAAAATTGACGAAGTAATTGTAATATCAAGATTTTATAAAACTTTAAAAAATTATATTACAAAAAGTGACTATAATAAAAATTAGTGAAATAGTGAAATAGAAGGATAATAGTACATAGAATTTAAGGTAGAAATTATATAATTGTATGATCACAGATTTCTGAGATAAAGACTTTCAAAAACTAGGGGAGGGTTTTTACTACCCTTGGACAACCCCTGGGGTGGAAATCTTTATCTCCAATAAAGCCCCAAAAAATCTACTATATACATCCATTTTTAGTTATAGTAAATAAAGCAACATATAACTACTAGTAAAAATTTAGTAAAATTTTTCAATAATTTACATTTTAAAAATCGGGGGATGAACCTATAAAAGTGTTGATGACAAAAACGGAGTGGAAATAAAATTTTCTATTCAACGAGCCCAAACACGGACACAATTGGACGAAAAAAGGAAACCTAACCAAGTTAGGGGAAGGTTTTTACTACCCTTGGACAACTCCTAGGGCGGAAATTTTTGTTTCCACTTAAGCTCCGAAAAATCTACTATATTAATGTGTTTTTAGATATAGTAAACAAAGCATCCCGTAACTACTAGTAGGAATTTAATAGGAATTTTATAATATTTTGCAAATCAAAAATCGGGGGATGATCTTATAAAATTGTTGATGCTAAAAACGAAGTGGAAATAAAATTCCCTATCAAACGAGCCCAAACACGGGTATAGTAGGACAAGAAACAAAATCTGACCAAAACTGGGTAAAACTTGGTGGAGACCTAAACCTAAATCCTTCAGTACACAATTAATTTTAAAAACTGGTAACGACATCGCACAGTTCTCGCGACGCTCATTTCAACGAGCCTAAACACGACCACTTTCTAACACCTTCGCGAAAAAACTAGGTACTAATCCTGACCGAGTTTTACCTAGACGGTCAAAAGGGCATAACTTTGTAAGCTTTCGACCTACAGAGACGCGGTTTTCGGCTCTAAAGTGACCGCCGCCTCCTCTACAAGGTCGGACGAACGGGGACTCTATGTAGAGTCAAAAAATTTTTTCTATTTAAATCTGCTCTAATACTATTCAGGAGCATAAAATAACTATCAGACAGCACTAGACGTCATACAGACGCTACATAAATGATAAACTGACTCGACATAGAGTCGATAAACTTAAATTATAATAATCTTGCCTGGACATTACGCCGTTTAACTAAAGCTGCACTCGGCATTGGAAACCCCCGCGTTATACAAACAAAAGGGTCCCAAAAATACAACATCAGGTGTATTGACTCTGACCAGCTCCTCATACAAGCTGATCAGAATATATTATATTATTTATATTTTATTTTATTTTTACAATTTTTATTTTGACCTAGTATATTAAGTTTTAACACAGCACTTACAGTGCTTAGACGCATCCCCGGACGTAAAAACAATAGAAAGAAACATGTTAAGAACACCTACCAAAATGACAGAGTCCAGGAAGCCAGAATCCCAGAAAGCCATAGATCTGACCGAGAAGGCAGGGCCTTCCAACCTTAACGACACGATAACAATATCGTCAAATGTTAGACGTAGTATAGGCGAATGGGAGGCAGGGAAGTCAGATAATCTAACGAAACAAATAACATCCCCAAAGAGAGCCACCCCATCAGCTCCTCCAAAGCAAAAAGACAAGACTGGCCACGTGCAGGAAGGAAAAGTGACCAATAAAAAACAGCCAGTGGAAACCACGCCGATCCCTCCAAAGTACAATGGTAGAGTATCCGAAGCTAGAGCCTGCCTGAACAAGGCAAAAATAGCCTTAGGTAACTCCCGAAATCTGAGGTCGGATATCAAAACCGACGTAAGTACGGCCGTGGAACGACTCTACCAATTAGTCAAAGAAGCAGAAGGGGAAAAAGGACTACAGGGAAAAGATGAAGGGAAGAAACCAAACGAAGAAGAAAAGATAAAAGACATAGAAGCTAAAACCGTAGAGTCACCATCGCAGACAAAGATAATAGAGACACTGATAGACGGTATGCAGGAGCATATTAAACATCTAGCCAAATGTAATCAGCATACTCTCGCGCTTACTGAACGCCTAGAAGCACTACCCCCTCCAAAAAGTGAAATAACAGAACAGAAGGAGACCTATGCGTCAGTGGCGTCGAGGAGCAGGCATGTTGTGCCTATGCATTCCATACTGGTCTCCAGCGATGGTGATAACAGTGGACAAGTGGTGGACAAGCTACGGAAAGCGGTCGAGGCCAAAACAACCGGCATAAAAATAGATAGGCTGAGGAAAGTCAGAGACCAGAAGGTCGTCATTGGGTGCCAATCCAAGGATGAGCTGGCTAGAGTCGCGGAGAAGATAAAGAGGTCGGGAGAAAACTTAAAGGTAGAGGAGGTAAAAAATAAAGACCCTCTAATAATACTAAAGGACGTCCTAAAGAGTCACACCGATGAGGACATTATAACAGGACTGAAAAATCAAAATAAGAACCTCCTCCGCGATATCGAACCCAAAGATCAAAGGATGATCGTCAAACACAGACGAAAAACCAGGAACCCGCATGAAGCGCACGTTGTTGTCCAGGTGTCGCCCAGGGTCTGGCAGTCTCTGACATCGGTAGAAAAGGTCCACATCGACCTACAAAAGGTAGCAGTGGCAGATCAATCTCCACTTATACAGTGTTCCATATGCTTGGGATATGGACACGGTAGAAGGTTTTGCAAAGAAACTGTGAAAACGTGCAGCCATTGCGGGGGACCGCACTTGTCGGCGGAATGCGTCGATCGGTTGGCTGGTGAGGCTCCGAACTGTTGTAACTGTACGCGGGCTAAACTAGCAAATACGAATCATAGTGCTTTTAACCGGCAATGCGCGACTCGCCTTAAATGGGATGCACTAGCGCGAGCCTCAGTAGCGTACTGTTAAGGGCGCCCCACGGAACATTGATACCTTCACCAGACCAACACCATATTTAGTGCTTCAATCTAACCTCCAGAGAAGCCAACTGGCGACCAGTGAGCTCATGATCGAAGCCGGTAAGAGAAGAGCGGCCTTTGCACTGCTCCAAGAACCGTACGTGGGAAAGGAGAAAAGCATGAGGAGCTACAGAGGAGCAAGAATTTTCCAGAGCATTGATCAAGGAGATGGGACTGTAAAAGCAGCAATAGCTGTCTTTGACTCCGACTTAAATGTCACACAGTACCCGAAACTCACCACAAACAACATCGTAGTGGTGAGGATCCGAAGCTCTGCCTGGGAGATAATTGTCGTCTCCTTTTACTTTGAACCTGACTCACCACTGCGGCCATACTTGGAGCACCTCAAGACAATCGAAGACCAAATGGGCGCCAGAGGGCTTCTGCTGGGGGGAGATAGTAACGCCAAGAGCACTTGGTGGGGAAGCGCCAAGATCGATCATAGAGGAGAAGAGGTCTCCGGAGCGATTGAAGAGATGGGCCTGCAGGTGCTCAACGATGGTGATACTCCGACTTTTGACACAGTGAGAGGCGACAAGCATTATGCAAGCTATGTCGACGTCACCGCCTGCTCATCTGACATGCTCAACCTGATTGAAGCCTGGAAAGTAGAAGACGATGTAACAAGCTCGGACCACAACACAATAACGTTTAAAGTAAATCTCCAAAAAGCCAAAGGACTGGACATCCAGAGGACTACTAGGATATATAAAACTAAAAAGGCCAACTGGGATCAATTTCGTAAGAAATTGGACCAGTTAATGCAAGAGGAAGAAATAAATATACCTAAAGTAGAGAATGTCACCAGCAAAGAGGAATTGGACGCATTGGTGGAACAGTACTCGGGCATGATAGCAAAGGTCTGCCACGGTACATTACCAATAAAAAAGTCCAAAGACAAACTAACCTCACCGTGGTGGTCCGAGGAACTCGCCAGGCTGAAAAAGGAAGCAACCACCAAAAAGCGACGTGTCAGGTGTGCAGCGCCTGTCCGGAGAGCCGGGGTCATCAGGGAGTACCTGCAGGCAAAAGAAGAATATGAAACAGCTATTAAACTAGCAAAGTTCGAAAGCTGGAAAGGATTCTGCAGTAGACAGGACAAGGAAGGATTGTGGGAAGGAATATATAGGGTCATAGGTAGGACCACCAAAAGACACGAGGATCTCCCATTGAAAAGCAATGGATTGGATATTGACCTCAAGGACTCCGCAAGGGTGCTGGCGGAGGCCTTTTACCCGGAGGATTCTTCGGAAGGAGAGAATGCCGAACACATGCTAATTAGACAGTTGGCCGACCGTGTGAACGGCTCGGCTGATAATGAACAATCTGACCCACCGTTCACGATGGTAGAGCTAAAAGCCTCTGTGGAAAGCTTCAATCCCAAGAAGGCCCCCGGGATGGATGGTTTCACTGCCGACATCTGCAGACAGGTGTTCGCCGAAAACCCGGATCTGCTTCTAACCCTGATGAATAGATGTCTTAAACAAGAACACTTCCCGACCATCTGGAAAGAGGCCACGGTAGTAGTCCTAAGGAAGCCAGGAAAGGATGATTATAGAAACCCAAAATCATACCGGCCCATAGGACTGCTACCCGTTTTAGGCAAAATCCTTGAAAAGATGATCGTGGGCAGGCTTAAGTTCCATCTAACACCAAGGATAAGTACTCGCCAGTACGGCTTTATGCCCCAAAAGAGTACCGAAGACTCCCTTTATGACCTAATGCACCATATTCGCGATAAAATCAGCGCGAAAAAACTCGTCACCATGGTGTCTTTGGATATAGAGGGAGCCTTCGATAACGCATGGTGGCCAGCAATCAGAGTACGACTGGCTGAGGAAGAATGTCCGATTAATGTTAGAAGGATAATAGACAGTTACCTGCAGGACAGAAGCGTCAGGGTTAGATATGGCGGACAAGAGTTCTTGAGAAGTACAAATAAGGGATGTGTCCAAGGGTCTATTGGTGGTCCTATCTTATGGAACCTTCTACTGGACCCACTGCTGAGAGGTCTTGAACAAAGGGGTGACTACTGCCAGGCCTTCGCGGACGACGTCGTCCTGGTCTTCAGCGGTGACACGGCGCTACAGGTGCAGAGACAGGCCAATGCCGCCCTCGCCTATGTCCGGGATTGGGGTGTCAGAAATAAGCTAAACTTCGGGCCACATAAGACCAAGGCCATGCTCTTAACAAAGAAGCTAAAGTATGACACTCCGATCTTGAACATGGGGGGGGTCGACATTGGCATGTCCAAAGAAATTAAGATTCTGGGACTCACCATTGACAGCAAGTTGACGTTCAATAGCCACGTAGCAGAAGTCTGCAAAAAGGCTTTGAACGTCTACAAACAGCTGTCCAGAGCCGCCAGAATAAGTTGGGGTCTCCACCCCGAGATTATCCGTGTAATTTATACGGCAACGGTGGAGCCCATCATTTTGTACGCAGCTGGTGCATGGGCCGAGGCAGCTGGGAAGTTGGGGACGCGAAGACAGCTGGCAGTGGTTCAAAGAGGGTTCGCTCAGAAGTTGACCAGGGCCTACCGAACTGTCTCCCTAAACTCGGCACTGGTGCTGGCTGGGTTACTACCGCTTGACCTTAGAGTACAGGAGGCAGCGGCCCTGTATAAGGCCAAGAGAGGCGTACCTCAGCCTGTGCTAGGAGGAGGGGAGGTAGAGCGGGTCGTTGCATATGCCAAGTCTCCTCACCCGGCAGATCATATGAGCTTGGAGTTTATAAACCTGGTAGACCAACAACAAGTCGACAACCACAACTCACAAGCAGTCAGAGTATACACGGATGGCAGCAGAATCGAAGGCAAGGTCGGCGCAGCACTTTCCATATGGAATGATCTCGCCGAGACCAAAGCCCTGAAGTTCAAGCTGTCCCCGTACTGCACGGTCTATCAGGCGGAACTCCTGGCCATATGCGAAGCCACGAGGTTCGCACTGAAAAGTGACGCAAACAGTTTTGGCATATACAGCGACTCACGGTCCGCCCTGGAAACGGTCACGAGCAATAGTTCATTACATCCCTTGGCAGTGGAAAGCCGGAATAATATCAAATTGGCCTTGGTTCGAAGCAAGAGCATAACTCTGTTTTGGATTAAGGCACACGCTGGGTTGCAAGGTAACGAAAGAGCGGATCAGCTTGCTAAGGATGCTGCTAAACATACAAAGAAAAAGCCCGACTATGATCTGTGCCCGATTTCATTCCTCAAGCGACATATCCGCCAGGAGTCGCTTGGGGAATGGAACCGAAGATATGGTACTGAGGAGACCGGTGCTACAACGAAAATGTTTTTGCCGGACGCCATCGGGGCGTACCGGATCGTCAGGCAGCTGGAGGTAACCGGCGTGATGACGCAGATACTCACGGGGCACGGTGGGTTCTCCGAATACTTGTACAGATTCAAGTGTAAGGAGGACCCATCGTGCATCTGTGAGCCAGGCGTAGAGGAGACGGTGGCTCACATCCTCTTTGAATGTCCCGTACACGAAAGAGAAAGACACGATGTAAATAGTAGATTGGGCATTATATTAAGTAAAACTAATATACACATAGAGTTTAGAAATAAACATAAAAGATCGGATATAATTAAGTACTGTACAAAAGTTGGAAATAGTGTTAGAAATAGAAATAAATAAGTTAGTAAATAATATGTTGTTTGTATATAATAAGTATATACAACACAACCATAGATATATGTAAAGATGTATAAATAAATAAATAGGGTAGTACATTATATAAGTAAAATAGATTATAGATACAATAGTAAATTTAGTACCATCTTAGGATAGGATGCTATATTCATGTTTCAGCTTAATAAATTGGAATGACCTTGACCATAGTTATCGTAAGTATGTGTAAGTATGAAAATAAGGCTAATATTAAATAAGGATAGTTTGGATTATTGGATTAAATGTAGTAAAATAGTAAAAAGGTAAATAAAAAGAAAAGATAAAAAAGGACTCTGATTAAATTATAAGTCAGAGGGGACGAGAAATTTAAAAAAAAAAAAAAAAAAAAAAAACCTAACCTAACCTAACCTAACCTAACCGACACGGCGCTACAAGTACAAGGACAGGCCAATGCCGCCCTCGCCTATGTCCGGGAGTCAAGAACAAGCTAAACTTTGGGCCACACAAGACGAAGGCCATGTTAATAACAAAAAAGCTCAAATTTGACACCCCGGTCCTGGACATGGGTGGGGTCGCCATTGGCATGTCCAATGAGATCAAAATTCTGGGGCTCACTATTGACAGCAAGTTGACGTTCAACAGGCACGTTGCAGAAGTCTGCAAAAAAGCGTTGAACGTCTACAAACAGCTGTCCAGAGCCGCCAAAATAAGTTGGGGTCTCCACCCAGAAATTATTCGTGTAATTTACACGGCAACGGTGGAGCCCATCATCTTGTATGCGGCCAGTGCATGGGCCGAAGCGGCCGAGAAGAAAGGGACGCGAAAACAACTAGCAGTGGTTCAGAGAGGCTTTGCCCAGAAGCTGACCAGGGCGTACCGAACCGTCTCCCTGGACTCCGCACTGGTGCTGGCTGGTATACTTCCCCTCGACCTGCGGATACAGGAGGCAGCCGCCCTGTATGAGGCCAGGAGGGGGGTATCCCAGCCAGCGCTGGGGGGCGGGGAGGTGGAGCGGGTTGTTGGGTATGCCGAGATTCCACACCCAGCCAGACACATGAGCCTGGAATTCCAAAGCCTGGTGGACCAGGAACAAGTGAACAAGGTGAATACACAGGAGATCCGTATTTACACGGACGGCAGTAAGATTGAGGGTCGGGTCGGGGCTGCACTATCCCTTTGGAGTGGTGCAGCTGAGACCGGGGCCCTCAAGCTTAAATTGTCTCCGTATTGTACGGTCTACCAGGCGGAGCTCTTGGCTCTGTGCGAGGCCTCGAGGGTAGCTCTGAAAAGAGCAGAACGGAGTTTCGGCATATACAGCGACTCACGATCCGCCCTGGAAACGGTGGTGGGAAATGACTCTCTGCACCCCCTGGCAGTAGAAGCAAGAAAAAACATCAGAGCCGCAGTACTCCAGGACAAGGAAATATCCTTGTTCTGGATTAAAGCCCACGCTGGGCTAGAAGGCAATGAGCGAGCGGACGAGTTAGCCAAAGAGGCAGCGCTTAAAACAAAAAGAAAACCGGACTATGACCTGTGTCCGGTCTCATTCGTCAAGCGCCTTATTATATCCAAGTCACTTGACGAATGGAACCGGAGATACAGGTCTGGATCAACAGGATCCGTTACCAAAATGTTTTTTGCCTGACGCTATCGCAGCGTACAGGATAGTCAGGCAATTCCAGCCTACCGGTATAACAACACAAGTGCTGACGGGGCATGGTGGGTTCTCGGAGTATCTGCACAGATTTAAGTGCAAGGAGAGCCCATCATGCATCTGCGAACCGGACGCAGAGGAATCTGTGGCCCACGTTCTTTTTGAATGCCCAATCCACAGTCTGGAACGATTTAAATTGGAAATAGAAATAGGTAGCGAAATTAATAAAAACACGATACACAAAATATTTATAGACAAACATAAAAGAGATTACCTAATGAAATACTGCACAAAAATAAGTAATGTGGTCATAAATAGAAATAAGAGTAAATAAAACATGATATATGAATATAATAAGTATATACATAGAATGCATGTGGAAAAAGAATAGTACAACATAGGAATGTGAATATTAGGTTAGATCATAAGATAGAGATTAAGCTACAAAAAATATTATAAATATAGGTAAATAGTATAAGATAGTCACAAGAACTTTTCTCTTACAGCTGGCAGAAAACGATCTCTATGGTATGAGTAAGATCGTAAATCGTAAGTATGGTATGATAGTGTAAAATTGTGTAAGAAATAACAAATGTATAATATTAATATATAAGGGTACTAAATATTGTAAATAAAGGAAATATAAAATAAAAAAGACTGACAAAGTCTCTGACCATATATACAAGTCAGAGGGGACGAAAAAAAAAAAAAAAAAAAAAAAAAAAAACCTAACCTAACCTAACCCAAACCTAACCTAACCCAAACCTAACCTAACCCAAACCTAACCTAACCCAAACCTAACCTAACCCAAACCTAACCTAACCCAAACCTAACCTAACCCAAACCTAACCTAACCCAAACCTAACCTAACCCAAACCTAACCTAACCTAACCCAAATTAACCTAACCTATCCGCAGCCGGAAGCACGCGCCAATATTGTATCTCATACCAATACCATTTCTACCACCATAAGTACTGTACGATGTACAATAATTATATCCTGGCCGCGACGTCATCGCTAATTAATATAAAACCATATTTTACATCAAATTGTTTAGTTCATGTTAGAGCGCGGCCAGAAGCACGTACCAATAGTGCAGGTCCGCGTGACCCATGTATCTCACACCAAATACCACTTATACCACAAAATAAGTACATGTTTGAGATCGCGTTCGGTAGTACATAACCAACAAAATGGTGAATAGCAATAAACTTTTTATTGCATCGGGTGATGCTCGGTTCCTGCTACGTTGTACCGTGAATATGAATGGCCTATCTTAAAGTAATACAGCGGCAATTTAACATCAACTGTCTAAGCACTGTAATGATAATGGCATCAACAAAATCAGGCGCCCGCTATTAATATGTTTGTCAATCAATCAATCAAACTGTCACGCCTTCACATCCATAATTTTTTTCATACAGGCTCTGTGGTTATGGGCACTAGGCACCCTAGCTTTCTTGAGGATGTCTCCGATTTGGTCGGAAAACACTCTCTGCCTTGTTTAACGCACCTCAGATTTATAAATTTCTTTCGTCAATCTACTTTCACTCATCCTTTCCATGTGCCCAAACCATCGAAGCAGTCCTTTGTCAATCTTTGTCACTACATCTTCTTTCAAACCACATCTATCATGCAGTGTGCTGTTTCTTATTCTATAACGACCGCATTTCAACAGCGTTAATTCTACTCTCATGCATCTTCTGCCATACCCAACCTTCACTTCCATACATTAATGTAGGAACCAGCACTGCATTATGAACAGCCATCCGTGACTTTTGGGACATTATTTGGCTCTTCATTATACTATGGATGGCACCGTTTACTACGTTACCCTTTTGCACTCTTCTCTCAATATCTTCATCACACTTCTCATCCCTAGTAAACATACTTTCCAAGTAAGCAAATTGTTTGACTTGGTCCACTTTCTTTCCGTCTATCATTATCTCACATTCTCAATTCATCCTCTCTCTCCAAAACCATTACTTTCGTTTTACTTACATTCACTTTCATACCTTTCTTTTCTAATTCCGCATTCATAATAGTAACCATTTCCTGTAACTCATACGCCGAAGATGTAAAGATAACTTGATCGTCGGCGTACAAGAGACATTTGATCACCAAGTCATTCATTCTCATACCATACTTCCTTTCACGCAACTCTTTCAGACAACTGTCCATGAATAGATTGAACAGCCATGGTGACGCTACACATCCCTGTCTGACACCTTTAGAGATGCCAAACCAGTCAGAGAGCGCCCCATTAATTTGAACACATGCACTGGAATCCTCATAGACCCCAAACCCAAACAGTTGCAGCCACAATTCACTCCTGTTCACTCGATCATATGCCTTCTCAAGGTTAACAAAAGCACCTATTGGTGTTTTGCCAACACTTTTTCGCTGACGCATCTTAGAGAGAAGATTTTATCCATACAGCCCATCCCTTTCCTAAATCCCGCTTGCGCATCCCAAATTTTATCATCTGTTTCATGCATCACCCTTTCAATCAATACTTTCGCATACAACTTGCCAACAATACTGAGCGGTAATTTTTAGGTTCCTGTTGCGACCCCTTCCCCTTGTACAGTGGTACAATGACAATAATATGTTTGTCATAGTGTAAAAACAATTTATATTATTTTATAGTGGTTCATGATTCATCAGGTAGTAGTTGTTGGCAACACTACGGTGACTTGCAAAAAGGCCAGCTTTAGCTTTAATTTAATAATTTGTTTTAATGTACACAAATAAAGTGTGTTTCAGCAATATTTCTCTCGTATGTCCTCAAAAGTAAAGTAAAGCGACCGTGCGTACGTATTATATTGAAATGGTGCAATGAGTTGCATAATTAGAAATAGGTAAGACCACACATGATAGCATGCCGGCCCAGCGACCAAGTGTGCTGGTTGCGAATGTCGCGTGCAAATAAAACAATGCAATGTGCCTAGTGATTATCATTTATTATGAAACCCTTCGCCCGCAGCAGTGCCACGAGCCGCTGCCCGCGCCTCTCCCTCCTGGCGTGGTGGCCCCCGCACGCCCCCAGCCCGCACACCACCGCGCACCTCTCCGCGTACTCCGCGACACCATCGCCGTCAGCGCTCACCTGCAGCACACAATCCTCCTTCCCTGCAACGCGCACACAAATACATCTATGTCACTTAGTTTATAATCTTTTTCACGAGATTGTAAACTGTCCATAAATTGTGAACGGCACACTTGCTTCGATACCATACCGGCAATATTATAATTATGTCAGTGATAATATAGATAATGAATATTGCATTTCCTACTTACAAGTATACATACAGACCGTGAAGTGACTTAGTCGCGTTTTAGAATCAGCCTGCATAGTGGGCGCATGAACCGCACTTCAGCTTAACATCAGGCCGGATGCTGTTATACGTCAATCGTAGAGATTGTGAACCCTGTTGTTACGTGCAGTAGATGTGCACAAGACAACGCCCTGATTGTAATGCAAATTACAGGAAAGATGGTGTTTATACACTCACAGCACACGGTGCGCAGAACCGCGTGCGCCTCGCACTCGTACCGCAGCGCTGCGATCCTGTTCTGTTGCTCGCCGACGCGCACCACCACTTCGCCCGACACGCCTGCGCCCTCGTAGCGCACCCTGTACTGCCACACCGCCCTCTCTCTGCTCTCCTCCAGCACGCTCCACGACACCCTGCGCGCACACACGAGCGCATCAGCACGCGCAGAGAAAACAGAGCCGCACACCGACATACTTACACGCGCTCGTCGATCGCCGGCTCGTTACTGAAGTCCGCCAGGAAGTGCGCGAGCGTGTCCGGCTTCACGCGCAGCCTCAACGTGAGACGCGTTTCCACGTTTGACGACGAACACAACCAGAGCAACGCCAACAACGCGAACGCGACGATCGCCCAACGGCGCCGACGACCGTTGTCCGCGCGAGACATGGCGGATGTACGCGCCGCCGGATGGCCCTATCTACATCCGACATCGACGCAGGAGGAGGGAGGGTCATTGTGAAATAATAAACACACACATGTTATTCCAAAATGCTAATAATTGTTCTGCCATCACAGCGACGCACATAAATCAGTCGATCTTATCAAAATTATCACTTAATACTATTTACAGAATATATTTACATATGGTCACCGTCGCTTGCGTCGTATTTTCGCGTACCCTTTGCCGTACCATCCGCCCGCGTCCGCGTCCCCATCCGGCCGCGCGTCGCCCGCGTCCCCCCCGCCCGGCTCGCAGCACGCGCACCAGCGGCCGTCGGCGGCGCGGGGCACGCCGTCGCCGCCCGCGCGCAAATAGAACAGACATCGCTTGGAGGCCAATTGCGTGAAGCACCAGTGACACTGGGCGGGCGGGGGCGGGGGCGCGGGGGGCGCGGGCGGCGGCGGGGGGATGATGTTGTGCAGGCCCGGGTACAATTGTTCGCGGCACACAATCAACGCGTGCGCAATGATGGCGCGCGCCAAACTGACACACTCGCGCATCATGCCCTCATCACTTTGCTCCGCCTTGCGTTTCATTTCTATCACGTCAGAATGCCCGTTGGCCTCTCTCTGGTCACTTTTTTCATTTACTTCTTGCCATTTAGGTTCGATCTGCTGCGATTCCTTTTTGATTCCAATGAGATTGTGTTTAGGTTCCATTAGGCCTGATTCATTTTTGGACCCAAAAAATTCCGTCTCGTTTTTTGTCTTAATCACATGCTCTTCGTCATTAGTCCCAAAGAGTCCCCCTTCGCTTTTTATCCCCAACAGGACTGGCTCATTTTTTGGCACAAACAGGACTGGTTCGTTTTTTGTCTGAATGAATCCCGGTTCGTGTTTGGTCCCTTTTAGTTCGTCTTTCGTCCCCAAGAGTCGCGATTCGTCCTTGATCCCATTGAGTGCCTGTTCATCTGCGGCCTGTCTCCGCTCTGGTTTGACCGCATGCCCGTTAACGTAGCCGTTCGCATTGGCCGACGGCTTGACTCTCCGGAACTGGCGTAGTTTGGAAATCGCCTTGAGCGGAAGGTCGCACGCCGCGAGTTTGGTTCCGTTGTGCAGCGGCAGGAGAGGCGGCGGCGGTCTGAGCGCTCTGCGGGCGGAGGGCGCGTGCCTCGAATGCAGCAGGATCGTCGCAGGGCCCGTGCACAACTGCACCTGCAATAAGTGTTGCTATATACATTTGAGCGCCATATGTCAATTAGCGTGTGTTTGGCACAAGTTTGTCTGGCTATCCACGCAAGGCTTACAACAAATGTATGAAAAATTGGCATTGATTGTATAGGCTCAAAAAGGTTTTGTGGTCAGTCTTCCACAAAACCTTTTTGAGAGTTTAGAGGAGGAGAGTTCGGATCGTGGAAAGTGGCTGTGATAGTGATGATGATACCGGCTCCTCTTGTACGAAGAAAGCCGTCGACGGCTGCAGTTGTAGCCTAAGTGGTATTAACCCAGCAATATGCGAGGTCCAGCAGTTGGAATTACCTCAAAACTGCAAAGCGCCTGGGAATCCTTTAAGCGCAGATCGTCTGCAATCTCCCGCAGCGGAGTGTTGTCCTCTGAGTCCGAGGTGTCCGGAGAGGGCGACGAGGACGACGAGGGCGAAGGCAGGGTGCGGCGACGCGTGGTGTGACGCTCGCGGGGCAACAGCGGCGTGCAGTGAGCGAACAGCGGATCACGGCGCGGACTGTACGCGGGCACTCGCACGCCCAATTCGCGCAGCAGGAGCCGCATCACGTCGTCGCATCGCGCGGAGATCTTGAGTTCCGCCGCGGCGTCTTTGGGCGTCCATTGCAAATTCACGATGAAAAGCCTCGGCCGTCGGCGCCGCGGCCACAGCCGAGGGTAGCGGCGGAGCACTTTGAGCGACGAGCCGAGCACCAGAATCACGTCCGCTCTCCGCGCGTGAGAGACGGCGCCGCGCCAGTTGAGCGGCCACTTCGCGCGGCCCCGCTCGCCGAAGTGCACGATCGTGTCGCGCAGCTCGTGGCCGCACGCCCGGCACAGGCGGCGCGTGCGGTGGCGGTGCCTCGACGTGCGCTCGGTCGTGTCGAAGCGCCGCAGATGAGGCAGGTCGCACGCGCCGCAGCTCTCCACAAACATGTCGCCGTGCAGCTCGGCGAGGGCGCGTCGCGGCACGCCCGAGCGCAGGTGCAGGCCGTCGCAGTTCTGCGAGACCAGGAAACGCAGCGCTCCGGCGCGCCAGAGAGCGGCGAGAGCCATGTGAGTGAGTGTGGGCGTGGCGGCGGCGACGTCCACGCGAGGCGGCGGGCGGCCCCGCGCGAGGCCCGTCCACACGCCGCGCGGGCCGCGATAGTCCGGAATGCGCGCGGCCGTGCTCACCCCGGCGCCCGTGTACACGACCAGATGCCTCGCGGCGAGCACCGCGTCGGCCAACCGGCGCACTTTGTCCCTGACAACTTGCGCCGGCTCCTCCACCTCCCTGGCCCTCTCGGCGGCCCTCGCCCTTCTCGCCGCCCTGGCCGCCGTCTGAGCGCCGCCAGCCTCCGCCTGCGAGCAACACAAAACACTTTATTCATAGAACGAGAGGCATGGCGTGTTGTTAACACATCAGTCCGTTACGCGGAAATATTAATTTTAATATTTGTTTTACAGCTTTAAATTGTAATACTTAATTATTTAATAATAAAAACCGTCACTTCCATTCGTGGACCTGAATCCAGCACAACTATATATTCATAACAGTAGTAAGTGATCATAATTAAGTGAGTATTGTGGAGCAGATAAGAGGGTTATAATATGAATGTACCATAATATGGTGCTACCTCTTGTGTAATGGTGTTTAATAACATGGCTCACTTATAGGAGAGTATTTGCAAAAACACAAAATATAACTGATATAAAGGACACCGGCCACAAGTGCTCTATGAACCAACAGAGATATGCTCATCATTTTTGGAAATATATACACGATTATAAATACATATATATACAAAATATAACACTGCACTTTTAGGATATGCACCTATATGTAGGTTTCTACTTAATACTTTTGGCAATATTCTGGTGATAAAAATGTATATATATATTTATTATTATGAATAATTATATATGGGTGTGGTCAATAAAATTACTAAACATTATTGAAAATATTAATGGTTTCCTTTCCGTGTTGGCAGACGCCAATTTTAGTTTGTGCTATTAAATATTGTTGCTTGCCACTTTTTGTCTATTGAAGTTGGACTTCTTACGCTAAAGAGTATTATGTTCTTTGACTTGTGCCACAAACTCGTCTGACTCACGGGCGAAAAGTGGAACTGCGATGACATTTTGTAATGTTAATCAGCCAGATTTGTATCAGATACGGTATCTAAGATTTGTATCAATTTCAATATCCACACACACTTTTTTGTTTCACGACACAAAATCTAGTTTTTTGGTATCATTGATACCTTTAACATTATTAATAGCTCTTTGTATTACTTTAACTGTCTCTTTGAAATAAAAGCAAAATATATATTATTCATTGATTGATTACGAATTTGGGTGTGGGTTAACTCAAAAACAATGCATCCATCAACTGACCTCAAGTTTTTGGGATGAATCATCATCAAAAACAACTGTATATCACTGGTTCAGTGAGTTCAATCGTAGGCATCATATGTTTGGGGAGGAATTTAAAGAAGCTCCCCCTGTCCCAAGAAGCACCAGTGCTGTTCATATTCTAATAATGCAAGATCAACATGATACATATCTGGAGCATAAGTATGAAGAGCATACATAAAATGAACATTGACAACTTGAGAATTGATTGAGCATGTTGTGTCAATTAGTAGAGCTATATGTATGGTGTTGGTGATACAAAATGAACCAAAACCAACAAAAGTTGTTGTTTGGTATAAATGGACATGAGGCTACAGTACCACTAGAGGATCGTGAAACGGTTAATTCAACAACAATTTGTTTGCCAGAAATGACTCCTACATAATAGTTCATACTAGAAATGTGTTCCAGCATAAAAAAATATATGTATTTTAAATGTCATTTTTCTCAAAACTCCTGGGTTAGATTTTGATGCCCCTTTGCACAATGATGTATTTGAAGGCCCTCTATATGAATACCACCACTGTTCCTCTGTTGGTCCATAGACCACTCTCCATACATTTTTGCCCAGTCCCCTTTATATTTAATTTAACATATAAAAATAAGTTATTTATAAAAAGTAGAAATAGATTAGGAAAAATTACAATTATTAAAATAATATTCCAAGCCCTGAATCACTGACTTCACTCAAACTGAGGATTCCAACAGCAAGTGACTTTACGTGTCAACTTTGCAAGGAAGCCAATGTTGTTGTTCCTTTAGAACTGATCATAATCAAATTAGAACCCAGAAAAAAGTTCAGAGGTAACATATATAAAAAAATAAAAAAAACATGTACACAAACAGTGATAGCGCTCAACTTCATCATTTATTCATTGTGTGAAATTCAAAGTACCCACATTGTGATTTATCAAAACAAACAAAGGTATGTTAACCCCAAGGCGATCACAGTTTGATGGTTCTCCTTGGAGGGTAATGTAAATTAGCCATTGTTGCACTTGGTATATAAATGTCCACCAACATGGCCTGTTTCCAGGGGGCACAATCATAACTAACAAACATTAGCAAATGAGCAATGTTGCTAATTCAAACACTAAAACTAAGCATCAAGTAAACAATGTAACGACCTGTGCGGTGGTGACTGGCGGCGCTGCCCTCGGCCGCAGTGAGGAGCGTCGCATGCTCAGGTCATGTCGCAGGCCTCCACCGTCAACGCACAATACAGCCGAGCCGCACTCTTCAACATCACACAATAACACACCGCAATAACCAACTACCAACACCAACAACCAACACACCTGCCAAACGCACCTTTTTTTTGTTCAGATAAAGGCAAAGGTATTGTAGTCCATACAGATCGAAGTCATATGTTGAGTCACAATAAAGCTTCCCCCACACCGCTGCGTTATTATCGGCGTTATTAACGCATGGTTGCGCATGGTCGTACCATGGTTGTCATTTTATCTCGTACATTTAGTTTCTCAATCTTGTACTAGTAGGAGTTTTTTGTCTTTGGGCCAAAGTATTATTCAGTAACATATAAATGACATTAAATACATAATGTTATATGCTACCGTGCTGTACGTCGTACATAATCATATTTATTAAAATACTAGGAATAATGAAACCTATGAAATGTTGTTTTAACACCTAAAAACTTTTTTTTAATTAAACTGCCAGCCTTTTATATTTTTTGCCAATAGTCCGCTATATACTGTACAATATGGCCATGACGCAGTACTCTCGACATAGCACCCCGCTTGATGTTAAGCTGGAGTGTGGTCCATGAATGGATGTAACTGCTACTACAATTCAATAACCGTGAGAAGTGATTACATCCACTATGCCGGTCTATTTGTAACCGGCAACTTAAAAGTTGATCCCGAAACGCGATGTCGAGAAAAAATATTCGGCGCATGGCAACCCTGCGACCCAAGGTACTTCCCCTCAGATCGGAATATCGCAGAACGCAAAAACGCATGCGTTCTACTTCTTTTGCTGCGTTTTTATCGCAGCGTTGTGTAACTTCGTAGCCGTCCCAGTACATATTGTACTAAAAACATATATCGTAAAAACGCATGCGTTAATAACGCCGATAATAACGCAGCTGTGTGGCTAAAGCTTAAAAAATGAGTCACGTTATTTTTGAAAATATTTAAAATTAATTACAAAATTATTCGATAGACAAAGATATTACATATGTTGTTTTATAGAATACATCGTGTTTCTTCTTTATTACATATATTTATTCCACTGAAGAATTACCAGATAGGGAAATTGTGACTATATTATTATTCCTTGACTTTACTTGAATTAAAAAAAAAAGAAGCTAATGTCATAATTATAAAAAAGTTGAAGAGTTTTGGCGGGCAACTGCAACTGACAGGACGCGCAATTTTGAATTATTTGAAAAGCTTGTGTTTTTCATAAATATTAATGTGTAATAATGGTGGAATTGTTATCCAGTAATAATTTTTAAGTTGATCAAGTATAAACAAATAATTTAAAGTTGTGAAACGTGTTTCTTCATGTTCCCTCCAAGACTCCTTCTAAAGTTTTAATAAAGGCTTTCCGCCGCTTTACTAAAACGATCATCATCAACCTCACTATCATCATCATCATTTGATGAATCACTCGCGTGGTTCATCTTCATCTTTACTTGATAATGTTTTAACATTGAACCATATATTTTTACTTTGACACTGGCAAGTTAAATACTAAAGCCATAAACAAGAAGAAAGAAAAAGAAAAGTTGAAGAGTTTTGGCGGGCAACTGCAACTGACAGGACGCGCAATTTTGAATTATTTGAAAAACTTGTGCTTTTCATAAATATTAATGTGTAATAATGGTGGAATTGTTATCCAGTAATAATTTTTAAGTTGATCAAGTATAAACAAGTAATTTAAAGTTGTGAAACGTGTTTTTTCATGTTCCCTCCAAGACTCCTTCTGAAGTTTTAGTAAAGGCTTTCCGCCGCTTTACTAAAACGATCATCATCAACCTCACTATCATCATCATTATTTGATGAATCACTCGCATGGTTCATCTTCATCTTTACTTGACAATGTTTTAACATTGAACCAAATATTTTTACTTTGACACTGGCAAGTTAAATACTAAAGCCATATACAAGAAGAAAGGAAAAGAAAAAGAAAAAAAAATTGATGGAGTTTTGGCGGGCAACTGCAACTGACAGGACGCGCAATTTTGAATTATTTGAAAAGCTTGTGTTTTTCATAAATATTTATGTGTAATAATGGTAGAATTGTTATCCAGTAATAGTTTTTAGGTTGATCAAGTATAAACAAGTAATTTAAAGTTGTGAAACGTGTTTCTTCATGTTCCCTCCAAGACTGCTTCTGAAGTTTTAGTAAAGGCTTTCTGCCGCTTTACTAAAACGATCATCATCAACCTCATTCTTATCATCATCATTTGATGAATCACTCGCGTGGTTCATCTTCATCTTTACTTGACAATGTTTTAACATTGAACCATATATTTTTACTTTGACACTGGCAAGTTAAATACTAAAGCCATAAACAAGAAGAAAGAAAAGAAAAATATTGACGTTTCTTTTCTTAGCAAGCTTTGAGTGGTGGGTTGTTTGTTTTTTTTGAATTTTTAAATCCTTAAGAATCCTTCTAAGTTAAATAGGAAAATACATTAATAATTTTTAGTTTTATTCATAATTGTATAATAGTTTATATTCGTGTGATATTTACGTCCATATTGAATTGTTTCAGTTTGCAAAGTCGCAGCTTGAAAATGGTGAGTGTCCGTCCATATGTTACTATTCGTATATTATGCGAAACCGCTGACAATGATTATTTTGGTTACAGCCACGTGAAATCAAAGATATAAAAGACTTCCTGCTGAAGGCGAGAAGGAAAGACGCCAAATGTAAGTTGGCAAAACCCGAGCGAATTTTGTTAAAAATTGTTAATTGTACATAAATAATTTGTTTTGGTACCATTATTGTTCACATAAATATTAAATTGTTGCTATATAAATAGTTATTTAGGAAAATGTGGTTGGACATTTTAATAGAAAACAATCATTAGGCTAGCACTTGCGTTGGCTTTTATTAAGTATGTATGGGATAAAGTTGAAGGCCAGAATTGTGTTGTGACAATTTGGCTCTATACCTGCAGCGGTGGTTTCCGCTCGCTGACACTACTCAGGACAATCAAAATTAATAAAATGAATCTGACCGCAAGTTAGATGTAAGGAAGGCAATTATTTATTAAATGTGAAGAATAATGGTTTAATACAATGGCCATAATATGCTAAATTGAGTGTTAGCAGGTGTAAATGATATGGTGACAAATGCAAATTGTTGATATTGCTGGCAAAACATATGTATACTGTTACAATTTAAAATAAACAAAATATTACCTTGAAACTCACATTAGGTCGAAATGATACTGAATTGTGTCTCCAATTGATTAATAATATATTTGTTGTTGATAGCTGTGAAAATAAAGAAGAACCCTGAAAATGTGAAGTTCAAGGTGCGCTGTTCACGCTTCCTCTACACATTGGTGATCACGGACAAGGAGAAGGCGGAGAAGTTGAAGCAGAGTCTGCCACCAGGGCTGCAAGTGAAGGAGGTGAAATAATAATGATAGGGGAATAAATTAATTAAGGCACACATGCGTTTCATTCCACCCTCATATATACAAGAAATAATGCACATTATAAATATATATTGTCGAACTTAACAAATAGATAAAGGGCTTTCCAATAGGGACAACTTTGAATTTAATTCCTTAACGCACCCTTTCTTTCTTTTTTTATTTTTATTGTGACACGACATTTGACATCGACCTGCCTGATGATAAGCAAGAGGAGATCCAAAAGTGCCGACGACTTAAACAACCGAGTTAGTACACAGCTGTCTCAGCCGCCGTCACTATGCCGGCCAAAGGTGCTTCTTCACGCATCGCTTGAAGGATCCAAGGTTATAGGAGGGAGAGAACACATGGGCTGGCAAAGCATTCCACTTGTCGACTGTTCTACAGAGAAAAGATGCACCACACTTTTTGGTCCGACTACCGATTCTGTCGACAAAATGTGAATGCTTCCCCCGACCAGTGCGGGTGTTACGGGTGTGAAAAGACGAGATAGGAACAAGGTTAAAGAGCTCCTCGAAACATTCCCCGTGGTATAGGCGATAGAGCCGCCATGTAATTGCTCTGCGTAATTGCAAAGGCTCCAGAGTTCGCGTAACCTCTACATCTCCTATGATTCGGACAGCTCGGCGCTGCAATGAATCCAGGGCATTGAGAAGATACTTGGCAGAGCCGTCCCAAAGATGCGAACAGTACTCCGCGCAAGAGCGAATTTGAGCCTTGTATAAAAGCAGGCGAAGCTCTGGCGCGAAGAACCGCCGCACCTTGTTCAGGATGCCAAGTTTGCGGGAGGTGGTCTTAATAGCCCGCTCAATGTGATCCCTGTGATTCAGGTCGCTGCGAAGGGACATCCCTAAGATATCCAGTCTGTCCGAAGTACCAAGGGAAATGTTACGAAGAGAAGGAAGGGAGATAAACGGGGATTTTTTCGTCGAGAACGCGCCTACCTGAGTCTTGTCTGCGTTGAACTGAACCAGGTTCTCGTCGCCCCAAAGGGTAATACAATCAAGAACCCGGTTCAGCCCCGCTACAACAGACTCTCTCTTATATCGGCTATCTCCTGTTTTCCGGCTGCGGGGCGGGCAGTGTAGCGTCCATGCACCGTGCTGTCGTCTGCATAGCAATGAATGTTGGATCCAAGGTCCAACATGTCATTGATATGCAGAAGGAACAGCACAGAGCCCTGAGGAACGCCAGCATTCACCGACACCCTACGTGACGCGCTGCCATCCACAACAACGCGTATGGAACGGCCACGCAGGAACTCGGCTGTCCAGCCACGCAGACGGTCAGGTAAACCGTATGCCTCGAGCTTGGAAAGATGGGCCATGTGCCAGACCCTGTCAAATGCTTTGGAGATGTCCAAGCCGGTGGCAAGGGCCTCTCCGTTACCGTCCAACGCTTCACCCCAGACGTGCGTGGTATACGCCAGAAGGTCACCAGTTGACCGTTTCGGCCTAAAGCCATATTGACGGTCATTGATCAGCTGATGACCCTGACCCTCCGGCTATTAATTATCCGCTCCATGACCTTGCACAAAACCGAGGTGCTATCGGACGGTAGTTTGCAGGGTCCGAACGGTCACCTTTCTTCGGGACCGGTTGCACATTGGCCCCCTTCCAAGCCCGAGGCACACAGCCCGACGAGTATGAGAGCCGGTACAGCCTCGTCAAGACGGGAGTCAATTCCGCTGCTAAAATAAAGTCATTTATACTTTATATTATTATATATTATTTTATATGTAGGTACATGACAATAAGAACCACTGACATAATTGAAAATTGATTTGACATGTAAAATGCCAAAGAATAATGAAAGTAAGGAGTTCAGCTATAACATTCGTCCCTTTCCACCCTTGGTCACATTTCTTCGAGGAGTCGTCGAGGTGGTCTCGTTGTTCGTTGACTACGGCGAAGTAAGGGTACAGCAAAGGGGTCAGAAGATAATGGGCTCGATTCTACTTGTGGCTGTGATGACACTCCTGAGATATCTGATAAGTCTTGTGTGGCTGCTTGCGTACTATCATGTGATAATAACGGTGTTGCTGCTTCTAAGCTAATAGGGATTTGTGGTTGTGGAGTTTCTATAGCTTTTGGAGATTTGATAGGTGATGTTGCTCGAGGTCTAATGTGATCTGCATGTCGTCGGATAATGTTCCCATCTGGTGTTGTGATGGTATATGAGTAGAGATGCTTTCGTTCAGCTATTGTTCCCGGTTTCCAGGTTTTCTCAAGCCGTGTCCTGTGATATATAGGACTACCTGGTGGGAAATTCGCTTTGTTGGTGGCTCCCTCAATATTGGCCTGGACTTGTTTAAATTGCAAAGTTCTTCTTCTATTTGGCCGAATATTGGACAGACCAGTGTTTATTTGCCGTCCAAACATTAGTTCAGCTGGTGCTTTGCCAGTGGTGTTATGTGGTGTAATTCTGTAGGTGAAAAGGAATTCACGTAAACGCTTTTGTTGAGGTTCTGAGGAAGACGTAAATCTTGATTTAAGCGTTCTCACCAGTCGTTCAGCAAGACCATTAGTACGTGGGTGGTAGGGTGATGATGTGATATGCAAGATCCCTTGACTTTTGCAATAGTGCTTAAAATCTGATGACGTAAATTGTGGGCCGTTATCAGACACTATAATTTCTGGAAGTCCGAATGTACTGAATATATCATCTAAGGTATCACACAGTGTTGATGTTGTAATTTTTCTCATAGGTTTCACTTCTATCCATTTAGATAATGCATCACTTAAAACTAGCCAGTAAGTATCTTCAAAAGGTCCAGCGAAGTCAATGTGTATTCTTTCCCATACCTGTTCTGGAATAGACCAAGAATATATCGGTAGTTCGTGATTATGGGGTCTATTTTGCTGACATCTATGGCATTTCTTAACATAATTATCGATATCTTCATCAATGTAAGGCCACCACACATAGAACCGAGCCAGTGCCTTCATGGCCGAAATACCAGGATGACCTCGATGAAGATAAGTTAGTATTTTGAGCTGTAAACTCTCAGGGATAACTATTCTGCCTTGCCACATAATAATGTTGTTTTCTAAAGAAAGTTCATTGCGCTTTTTAACAAAATGTTTGACTTTATTTGTATACTGTAGATCTCTCCATCCTGTTTTCATATACTTGCAGACATCTGATAGTGTAAGATCTTGTATAGTTTTCTCTTTCAAAAGTTCTTCCGTTTCACAATTTGGTAATCTGGAGAGGGAGTCTGCTAGAACGTTGTTTTCTCCCTTTTGGTAACATATGTCGTAGTTGTAACTGCCAATTATTAGTGCCCACCTTACAAGTCTGTTATTAGCTACTTTAGGGAGGTTGCGTTGAGCGCCCAATATATGTATCAGTGGTTTGTGGTCTGTGATTAAGGTAAATTTAGTACCGCGTAAGTATTGGTCAATTTTTTTAATTCCAAATAAGATAGCAAGAGCTTCTCCATCAATCACGGAGTATTTTGTTTCAGCTGACCGAAGTTTTCTTGATGCGAATGCTATAGGATGGTCCTTGCATCCGTTCTTATGATATAATACAGCGCCAATGCCTTTTTCTGAAGCGTCACAAGCAAGAAAAATAGATTTATTCTCGTCGAACGCAGCTAGCGGTTTTGATTGAGCTATGCAGTGTTTTGTGGGTTCAAAAATGTGTGTCTCGTGTTCTGTCCAGCGCCAGGGTTGTCTGCTACCGGTCAAGTCATGGAGGTCAGCACAGATTCCATGTAAATGTGGAATAAATCGTTCGTAAAAGTTGACAAGTCCGAGGAACGATCTCAGTTCCTTGGGACTGGCAGGTATAGCAGCTTTAGAGATGGCTTCAATTTTTTTTGTTGTAGGACGTATACCATCTTTGTCAATTATATGTCCAAGATATTCTATTTCATTCTTTAAGAATGAACATTTCTTTAAATTAACTTTTAGACCGGCTTTCTTTAATCGTTCGAAAATTAGGCAAAGGGTATGTAGGTGGTCATTCATATCGATTCCTGCTACTGCGATGTCATCGAAGTAAACAGCTGTGTTAGGTATGTCACTGAGTAATTCATCTAAATAGTGTTGGAAAATAGAGGGCGCTGTTGATATTCCAAAAGGCATCCTATTGTATCGAAAATAGCCTTTGTGTGTTGATATGGTCAAATATTTTTTTGATTCTGGTGCTATCTCAAATTGTAAGTATGCGTCTTTGAGATCAATTTTCGAAAATACTTGTCCTCGCGCGAGTCTTTGCCGTAGCTGGTCAAATAAAGGTACTGGATGTAGATGTTTTATTAGGACACGATTTAGTGTGCTTCTGAAGTCTCCACAAATCCTTATGTCACCATTCGGTTTCACAACGTTGACCGTGGGTGTGGCCCACTCTACAGGTGTTATGTTGGGGTCTACTTTATATAAAATGTTGTCTTTTACAAGCCGTTCGATTTCTTTTTCAATGTTCTTCTTCATTCCGAATTTAATAGGTCGTGCTGGTAGATGAACAGGTTCTGCTCCTGGTTTAACATGTATGTTGACTTGATAGTTTTCAACTTTGCCAAGTTTGCCGTCGAATAGTTGTTTGTATGTTTTAAGGATCTGGTCTAGACTTTTTTGTGTAATTTTCTTAATGGAGTAGACTGGTTTCGGAAATTCCATGCCAAATGCTTCACTCCATTGTAGTCCAAATAGCATTGGGTCGGCGTGTTTCATTACAATTACAGGGACAATTCTGCTTTTTTATCGATTTCTACTGTCACGTCTGTGAGGCCCTTTGTCTTGAGTTTATAGTTGCAGTATGCTTTTAATTTTGGTGCTTTCGTTAATGTTGGAGATCCAATTTGTCGCCAAAATGTCGTACTAATGATTGAGTATGCTGATCCCGGGTCCCAATCCATGGTGCAGCGTTTTCCGTTGATAATGCTGTCGATTCTTTTGCAGTCTCTCTTTGTTGGTACTACATTACATACCAGGTCATCGTCGGTGTCAATACAGTCCGAAAATGTGTTTGTGGAAGAAAATGATCTGTTGTCTGAAGTATTTCTTATGCGTTGTAGTTTGTGTCCAGGTGTTTTGCTTTTCTCTTTGAATAAATAAGCTCTTCCGGTTTTTGTTCCTGTTGCGCTTGTTGAACGCTCAGGAATTTTGCGAATTGTTCGGCGTCCATTTCGTCGCCAATAAAATAAAGTCATTTATACTTTATATTATTATATATTATTTTATATGTACATGACAATAAGAACCACTGACATAATTGAAAATTGATTTGACATGTAAAATGCCAAAGAATAATGAAAGTAAGGAGTTCAGCTATAACAGCTGCACACATTTTAAGAACAAGCGCTGGGATACCTTTAACTCAGATATATCACTTTTAATGGGTTTTAATTCCGTGGTTAAGGTGTTCTTAATAATAGTTGATATTTCATCCGATAGCGCGCTTTTGATTTCTGCTCGAATGGCCTCTATAGTGAACCGGTCTAATGTCACGGTGCTAGGTTGCTCAGATGTTAAACTCACTTCACTAACTCGTCACTAACTCGCGGCTGCCTGGCTTTGCAATTAGGACACTTCCAGTTATTTTTAGCTTCTTTTGAGAGTTTTTTAAAATTTGGTAAGCTAATACTGACGCATAAATAGTGAAAACGTCGTTTGCAGAGTGAGCAGGCTAGAGCGTCACCAACATCTATTGCTTCTGTGCATCCATCGCATCTACTCATTTTGAGTTAATCGGAAAACCAGTAATGAGCAAACAAGTACGACAGTTTGAGAATTGAATTTAATTATTTTATTTTATAATAAATATTTTTATACTGATATCTTATGCATTCACTCAATGATTTAAGAAAACACAAATGAAAAAATAAACACATATTTTAGAGTAAGAATTGAACCCGCGGTGTTACAAATATAATTCTGCGTTTACTCCCACTAGGCCATTCATTACTTGCATGTGAAACGTGAAAATTATGACCACTACTCAGTTCATTTGAAGTAAAAATAAAAATGAGGGTAATGAAATATAACTTTGTTGTTGATTCAAACACAATGTTTTATAATTATAATATAATGAACCACACTCATTAATGTCACACACAAATAATATTTCAATAATAATAGTCTATAATAATCACCGATCTTAGTCGTAGTCTTCGTTCACAATTTTATTTTAACGCAATTTATTCAAACGTATTATTATTTTAATTGTTATCATTTCCACCATTCATTTATCACGTCCTCCAATTACTACACCTTTCGTTTACACTTTAACACTATATTATGCCGTTAAAATATTCTAAATCAATTTTAATTTATTTTAATCGACGGAGCGACAATTTTGTTGTGCTTCACGCGCCTGATTTTGATCTATATTGGTTCATCGGACCGGATGAACACGCATAACCCGGCTTTCGCTAGGAACCTTTCCTCAAACTTTTCACTAATCGTCGAACTGCGACCGGCGATTTATTCACTAAGTTTGATGAGCGTTTTATCTCAAGAAATGGGCCAGTCTATTGGCCGCCTTGTTCGTGCGAATTAACGCCTTTAAATTATTTAATTTGGGCTACGTCAAGTCATTGGTCTATGCCAACAAGTCGACGACGTTGGAAGAGCTCAGAGCCAACCTTGGACGCGAAATAGTGGCCGTTTCGTCCGAAATGTGTGGCCGAGCAACGCTGCAAACGTGCCCGCGGTGGCCATGTGAACGAGTTCCATTCATAAATATTTTCATTGTACTTCAAGCCAATATTTAAGTTTTTGAAAAATCACAAATGGTTTGTGTTTTATTTTAAAAGAAAGTTGTCAAGTCCTTATTGGAAAACCCGATATTATATAAAAGTAAATAGGTACTATCCAGAAATTATGGATCAACGAAATAATATAGTGTCAAATTAGCTTGGTGACGTTTTTGCATATGTAGTACACACGATTAGGAGCGCGTTGCCATTATGACGTCATTATGGTTATTATTTGCGTTTGTAGTAGTGTAACTGTACAGTCAGCAAATAAATAACTTAATAACTTTTATAATTTTTTTGCCCATTACCCTACGATATAATATTAGGTCGGGGAAAGAGTTTTCTCGCATTTCATGGGAACCTGTTGTACATAGGCCACTTTTTTGATTTTAAATTAAATAATGGTGTTTGCTACTCCTTTCCGGTGTACATGTATGTAATGATCATTTTAATAACTATATAATTCATTTATAAAACTGTGTATATTCTGAAAAACCTGGGACCACTAGCCAGTTGAAAAAAAAAAGGAAAACTGTCCTAGGTACAACATACCAAATGTACCTTGGACAGAGCAGGTTTAAATCAATGTAAACCTCTGTGGTAAAAACTTTTATTGGCTATAATTTATATATTTTCTTTTGAAATAATATTAGTAATAATAACAGTTATGAACAACAATATTTAAGTAAAAGCTTTGATTTTGAAAAAGCCTCACTCATTTATTGTTGACAATATTTTGGCATCGAATTACGTAATTTAAAGTTACAACCTAATAATGGTACAGATACATCAACCTTAACCGGCCATTTCCATGTTTTTTTAAAGATTTATTTATTAAAACTAGAGGTTTCTTTTGCAAAAGAGGGCTTCACTAACAGAATTTATTTTACCAGAGACGCGTGGGGGGGTGGGGGGGCAGACCCCGGGCGGCATATGAAAGAAGGCGGCGGCAAGCACCTTAATTTTTAAGTCAAAAATCCTATTTAAAGTCCAAATCGGGCCCACACTGACACTATCCGGCCGCACGGGTGGCACTGAGTTTTCCCGAACGGAAAGTAGTAGTTTCAAAAGCGTGAGGTGGCCAATACTGATTGTGCTAAATTGTTCATTGCTGGCTATTTGTTAAGATCGAGTTATTGCGTAACAACGTGTAAAAAGCATCCTACGTTTTATATCCATTTAAAGTTATTATTTCAATCATTTTAAGCTTATTAAAACATAAACACATTAGCGCCTTAACGAAATTATTATTTACTTTTAAGTTCACGTTGTCATAACTATAAGCGTGTTTTTTTATACAGTTATTAATTTAATTTTAGTTAACTTGGGACTGCTGATCAAAAAACGCAAAAAGTTGTTTTGCCAGTTCTTGATGTTAACCGACACTTTTGAAGATACCGAAACAGGTGGAAATCTGAAGGTGCAAGGTCAGGGCTATATGGCAGATGCATTAACCCCTCCCAGCCAAACTCTCTTAATTTTTGCTGAGTGGATGTATGTGGTCTAGCGTTATTGTGATGAAATACCACACCCTTTCTATTAGTTTATATATTTATTAAGTAATTAGGCTCCAAACTTTATAAACATAATAACAATCCATTAGATAAACAATAATTATTAATCAATTCTAGCCACTTTCTTTCAACTTTAAAGCTTTAATCTCATCAGTTGTTGGCAGTAGAGATCCGAATCGATGGTTCTGCCCGGCGGTAAATGCTCATAATGAACAATGCCCTTCCAATCCCACCATAGACGCAGCATGACCTTATCGCGAGTTAACCCAGGTTTTGCCACAGTCTGTGAAGCCTGACCGACCACTTTTCATCACAAGTTATCATTCGGTTTCATTACGTGTCAACAAAGAATCGCAAATAAGTACACGGTATATTGTCAGTGATCTCGTGTGGCACCCAATTATGGTGTTTTTTGTGTACTCAGCTTTTTTCAAATGGGTCAAAACTACTTTGTGGTCAATTCCCAGTTCTTCAGCTATGCCGTTACTGCAGATATGCCGTTATTGCTTCACATTTTAAAAAATAGCGTCTAATTTATCTGTGACAGGGCACCTGAGCGAGGTGCATCTATGTAATAAAATTTTAAAATGTATCTAATTTCTTCATTCGATTCACTTATTTTGACAGAAGAAAAATAAATGAAAAACAGCGGAAATTTTTTTTCCTAATTCTTTTCTTCTTTTCTTTGTAATGTCACCTTTTTAATATCATACTATATGCGAAAAGACTTTTTCCCCGACCCAATATTTGATGAAATTTGACTCACTTTTTAAATAGAGGGGCGGCGAAAACCCACGCTACGCCACTGATTTTACCTACGAAGTATTCTTCTTCGTATATAAATCTTTCTCATAATTGACGTTATCTTTTCAACCGTTTTCATTTTCGACGCAAGAGCCATCAGTATCGTGGACGGAATAGTTGGAATCATCGGACTTTTTGTTCCACTCTATTTGTTTTCTTGCCTTTCGTTAACTTCGAACATCTTTAGGAATTATACTCATATGTAGTGACCAAGGTACATCGGCGTAAGTTGGGTGGCTAAGGTACAACATGGCGATAACTTCACTTTAAAAATCCACTTGCGATTGAGGTTAGGATTTGACACGCATGGCGTCTAGTAGCTAGATGTGCTAAGGTTACATAGTAAGTAAACCAGTTTTTACAAACATGCATCACTTTAAATAAATTGTCATGAAGTAAAGCCCGAAAAAGTTACTTTTTGAGTGTAAAACAATAAATGACTCTATATGAATAATAGTTTATTATTTACAGATAGGCCCAAAATGAAAACCAGACAAGTATATAACAGTTTTGTTTTATTTGATAATCCAAAATGTCGCTAAGGGCCCCTTGATAGAATTTGCCACAGGCCCCGCGCTAGCTTAATATACGTTTGTGTTTCAAATGTCACAGATATGTTTAATAGTCCCCATCAATGGTGATCATTGGAGCATACCCCCAACAGAAACCATCCGGCACTTGTGGATCAGCATAGTGCTTACAAAAATCATATACCTTTATCGAGTTATAAATACTTACAGAAAAAGGATATACAGTCGAATTGAGAACTTCCTCCTTTTCATGAACGTGTTGTAAACCTAATTTTACGCGGGTGAAACCGCGGGCACAGCTAGTATATATATATATACATATATTATATTTATATATATCATCGTGCGCTAAAATTCCATATCTTAGAAACTAATTGACATATCGAAATAACTCTTTCACGTGTATTTTTATTTTTAACAGAGAATACAGATAGTTAAAATTCTTCATTGAGTGAATGTGTTTCACCGCGGATAGTATTCGAGCAGGCCGTTGTCCAGTGTCATGCAGACCGCGCTGGAGAGCACTCCGTCGGGCGAGCAGAGCCAGGGGTCGCGTGTGTCTCGCTGCCACTGAGAGAGCCGCGCCCTGAGCGCCGCCTCCACTTGCGCCAACGCCGGTTTGCCTGCGCCGACATTGCATACAAGTGTTATTATAGAACGAACGCCTGTCGGCCGCGAGTGCCACACACACTGTACCGTGCAAGTTGTCGCTCTCCGTGGGGTCTTTGCGCACGTCGAACAGCTCCCATTGCGGCCTATAGTAATATTGTTTGAGTGTCTTGTACCAAGGCAGCGGTTGTTTGCTTCTCGTTCTGTTAAGTATGTCCTGTAATGGCAAATCAATTAGACCGGTGGTGCGTCGTGGCCCGGCCGGATGCCTAGTTAGTCGACATCGATACCTGGAACGTTGGTGAAACATAGAGGTCTTGGTCGATCGGGAAAGGCATTCCGAAGTTTAGGTTGTGTATGAGTTTGTAACGTTGCGTTCGTATCGCGCGCATCGGATAATACATGGTGATCTCGTGGTGGGTCTGCGAGGCGAACACAGCTCTGTCCTCGTGATGCGGCGGCTCTGTTGATTGCAATAGCCATCATTAGTATATAACAGTTGCGCATCACATGCGTTACGGCACGCACCTTGCTCCAGTATAGGCAAGAGGCTCGTTGGGTGATCGGCCTGACGTATGTGGTTGGCGGCCGGTGTGTCGATATCGAACCAGTCGAGCACGGTCGGCATAATGTCCAGAAGACTCGTCATATGTTGCGACACTTGGTTCTTCCTGGCGCCTTTTTCCGGTGACGCTATCAGCAGTGGGCCCCTCACTCCTGGCTCGTACAGATTAGTCCTGCCGGAGGGGAACGGTATGCCGTTGTCCGATGTATAAATAACGAGCGTGTCGTCTTTAATGCCGGCCTCATCGAGCTCATTCAGCAAGAGCCCCACACCTGCGAAATGGAATCGATTTCATACAATCATTATGTTGTCTGATCTATATCGCTACATAGTATAAAACAAAGTCGCTTTCTCTATCCCTATATCCCTATGTATGCTACGCAACGCAACGGATTTTGATGCGGTTTTTTTAAATAGATAGAGTGATTGAAGAGGAAGGTATATATGTATAATATCATCCATTAAATAGTGGAGAAATACTGTTATTTTTGAGTTTTATAATGTGATGTCGTAAATAATTACATTTTTTTCCGCTTACATTGAAAACGCAAGCTGAACCCTACGAGATTTATCAAAATAATAAGTATTGTACACATTTAAAAGGTCTACAGAAAACTCCGCGATGGTATATGTCTTATCTCTTATGGATATCCCAGAATAACATTTTTTTGTCATTTACTTTTTACGACAAATAATGGCTAATTCTTGAAGCGATTTTAACCAATACAGCATTAATCCTTATCCAATTAAATACCTTAAATACATTGTTGATTTATTATAGATTTGATATACAGCATTTGATTTAAATGAATATTTTCGGACATATTACAGATTTAAAAATTGCGGGACGTAGCGTTACTCTTTTGTTGTTGATGATTGTTGATTATCTTTTGTTTTTAGTCGCACGAATAGCAAATTTTTTTAAGTATATTTAATTGATCTGTGTCTATCTCCAAGATATAATTTCGCGTATTTTTGAAATCTCACAATAATTAGCTATTGTAAATATATTTATGTATATCTAATTGTTGTAAAAATAAAATAAATAGGTAAAAATGTAAAAAAAAAGTAAAAATGTAGTGTATGAATTTAGATATTCCAAAGATAGCAGGAAATCTTTATGGTATAGGGAAAGAGGAATTGTTTTACTCCAAATTTAACGAGTGCGGCCACGGGCAGTAATGAATGAATCAAAACTACTGGATGGATTGTAATCATTTTTTCAGTGAGTGACATAGGCTGTATATTTTATACCCGTACGAACTAGTACTAATATAAACAGATAAAGTTTGTGACGTTGTAGGGGGTAATCTCCGGATGTACTGAACCGATTTTGAAAATTATTTCACCAATAGAAAGCCACGTTATTTGTGTCATATTAACCAGAAAAATAACACCACGAAAAATCTTTCGTGGTAGTCGGAGTGGGAGATAAAACGGTCGAACGAGAATGTTTCGTACAAACTATATAATTAATCTTAAAATGATGAATTATATAGAAAGTTAATAATGAGTACAAAAAAAGTCAGCGACTTTTATGTTTAAGTCACAAAAAGTATATTTTTTAATATTAGTTAGAAGTAGTCGGTCGCTGTGGGGGAAGGGGCGTAAGTTAACAGAGTTTTTGAGTGATTTTTATAATGGACGAGGAAAAGTTAAAAGACATAGTGCAAAATTATAATATAATTCAATACGAAATGCAAAAACTACAAAAATAATAATTATAAGTCGTTATTGTGGGAGAGAATCGGGACTATACTGGAAACATGAGGTACATTCATGTTGTTTTTATTTAGATAATTTAGTAAATATGTGACAAATATGCTAAATGCTCGCAATATGGCTTCTGTCAAAGTAGCTTGCACAGGACGTGCATACGCATCGAATATCTGCGTGACGTGTGTCATTACACCGTATTTTGCATAAAGATTTAAGTCTTAAGGCTTATGAAGTTCAGTTAATACAAGAACTCAGGCCGGCCGATCATCAACAATGTCGTGGCTTTGCTGATTGGGTCGTTGAAATGCATAAAAATGATGAGGAATTCCATCGAAAACTCATCTTGAGTAATGAAGCCCATTTCCATCTCGGTGGCTTCGTCAACAAGCAAAATTGTCGCATCTGGGGCTCGGAAAGCCCAAGAGTTATTGTTGCAAAGCCTCTCTATCCTCAACATGTGACTGTTTGGTGCGGTTTATGGTGCGGCGGAGTCATTGGACCTTACTTTTTCGAAAATGACGCTGGAGCAACAGCTACGGTGAATGGATTGCGCTATCGAGAGATGATTAATGATTTTTTATGGCCGGAATTGGATGGTATTGATCTGGACAACGTTTACTTTCAACAAGACGGCGCTACGTGCCACACAAGCAACGAAACCATTGATCTTTTACGGGAAAAGTTTCCGGACCGTGATCTCTTGAAGAGATGATCACAATTGGCCACCGAGATCTTGTGATTTAACACATTGCGACTTTTTCCTTTGCGGCCACGTGAAAGAGAAGGTCTACGCCAATAGCCCAGCGTTGATTCAAGACCTCAAAGATGGAATTCGTGAGGGTATCGAGGACAATGGGGAGCCACTTTGCGATTTGGTTATGGAAAATTTAATGAAAAGGATATAGTCCTGTAAGCGTGGTCGTGGTGGCCATTTGCCTGATGTTATTTTTCACTATTAACGGCATACCTTCCTCTTTATAATGAAATAAATATCCGATCATTTATATAAAAATGCCATTTTTCTTTGAATATCAAAATAACACCTCTTATTGGAAAACCCTATATTTATTTTATTTATTTTATTTATTTATTTCTTTTCGAACTACTTTCGTTTTTTTTTTATAAAACGTTCTAATAAAACTACATAATGTCAGGGAACGAGCTAAATAAACGCGCTAGGAATGCAGTTGTGACGTCGTTGCACGTATCTATTATGAACAGTGAAGTAAAATGCAAAATGTCGATAACGATAAACACACACTTTCCTTAAAACGCAAATAGATTTAGTTATTAAAAATTATAAATGTGTATTAAACAGCAACAGTTTTTAATAAATTATTAATTTAATTTAGAGAATAGTGACTGCATGTTTTTTATCACACATTTTAATTCTAATAATGATTCTAGCTTGACTACGGATGACGACTCTCTTTTATTAAATTATCTTACTAATTTTTCAATAATCAAACAAAGAAAAAATCGACACGTTTTTATCGATATTAAATGACATCGCCAAGCTATGAACGTCACTAATAGCGGCCACTATGATACGAGTGGTTTTTTTTTGACGCCCCACCGCACCTCAGCCCCCTAATCTATTTAACTTGTTCCCCATCTATACATAAATGCAGTAAAAATATAACCCTCCTTTTGGCAGTCAGGAAATAAATCACAGCACCCAGCAGTAACTGGACCACAGTGATAGTTTGATCACAAGTTATAATGTTTACCGCCCACGGGTCAACTAGTGTTTGGTAATGGAATACCTTGGTCCAGTCTGGAAATGGTCGTGTACTGTGCAGCCACGTCTCGTCTCGCTGGCTCCGTGTCCTGTAAAGAGTGTATTTGTTTTACATCGGCGCACGGACCCATCATTAGTGGGCAAGCACAAGCATGGTCACCTGGATGTGATAGGGCAGCTCTATCTCGTCCCACTGGTAATACCACGGTTTCCAATCGGGTATGATCCCCATGCCCTCCTCGCCAGAGCCGAACCTCTCGCAGAACGGGCCGTATTGCGGCTCAGTGTGACCGCATCGATGCGGGTCGTGGAAGCCGACGTACAGAAGAAATGACCTTGGAAAATAGAACAATTGATGATAGTTGGTCACGATTGTAAGGTTTCTATTGTGTATGACATACTTGTTTGCGAGCTTCGCTTGCTGCATGAACTCCCTGGCCAAGAGTTTGATGTGTGTAATGTTGCGGCCAACTTGATTGATGTGGTTGTTGAGTTCAGTCTGCTCGTAGTCGAACTCGTAAACGCTCTGCGGGCCGACGTGCTTCTTGCCAATTATTCCGGTCATGATGCCGCGCCGCCGGAGCGCGTTCGGCAGGCTGGTGATGTTGTCGAACGAATTGAAGTGATGCACCCCGTGATGGAGCCCGTACATGCCGTTCTGGTGGCTGGGCGTGCCCGTGAGGAGCGCGGCACGGCTGCAACGTTATTAATGTGTGTTGATATATTAAAAGAAGTCGCGAACGAGCGCGGGTGAGCCACCAACCTCGGAGAGCAGCTGCTCACAGACGTGAACGCATTGTTGAATATAACACTTCGCTGGGCGAGTGCATCGATATTGGGCGTTTGGCATATTTTGTTACGATATGCACCAATCTCAAAACCACCGTCGTCAGCTGAAAAAGACAAATATTAATAAAAACTTCTTTAGGCGCCTTGTATATAGGGAATTAGGCCATGAAACGAACGAGCGAGTGAAGTCAAATAATTGTTTGTCAATTATAATTTAATTTCACTCATATTATATGTTAATGTTTATTTTTGGAATTTTAGTTTGTATGTTGTTTATCTTAGTTAATTGTCTTATTAAGTATTAAAATTGTTGTGCATAGTTGTTATTGAATTGTAGGCTGTTAAATGTTATATATAATTAAGTTCATTATATAAGTTATGTTTACAATTTGTTACTGTGCCAAATAAAATAAAAATATATATTATGAAGGAAATAAAGTCCAGTCATACCATATTACATTACATTGTATTAATTTTTTCAAAATTTTCATACTATTTGCATTATTCACAATAACATCTAAACATGAACATATGTCGATATGGTCATAAATAGTGCTTAAAAGATAACATTGGTGCCATTGTATCTTAGGAGATATACATAGAAGCTGGTGAGGCTTACAGGATGAGTTCATGTACAGGTAAACTCACCTGCACGGCAGGCAAGGGTTGCACAAAGAACTTCATTTAAATAGTCTGGGCTCATTTATTAAAAAAAAAAACAAATTGTCAAACTCTAAAGTACTGAGCTAGAGTTTTGGCGGGCAACTGCAACTGACAGGACGCGCAATTTTGAATTATTTGAAAAGCTTGTGTTTTTCATGAATATTAATGTGTAATAATAGTGGAATTGTTATCCAATAATAGTTTTTAAGTTGATCAAGTATAAACAAGTAATTTAAAGTTGTGAAACGTGTTTCTTCATGTTCCCTCCAAGACTTCTTATGAAGTTTTAGTAAAGGCTTTCCGCCCCTTTACTAAAACGATCATCATCAACCTCATTCTCATCATCATCATTTGATGAATCACTCGCGTGGTTCATCTTCATCTTTACTTGACAATGTTTTAACATTGAACCATATATTTTTACTTTGACACTGGCAAGTTAAATACTAAAGCCATAAACAAGAAGAAAGAAGTACTGAGCTAGAGTTTTGGCGGGCAACTGCAACTGACAGGACGCGCAATTTTGAATTATTTGAAAAGCTTGTGTTTTTCATGAATATTAATGTGTAATAATAGTGGAATTGTTATCCAATAATAGTTTTTAAGTTGATCAAGTATAAACAAGTAATTTAAAGTTGTGAAACGTGTTTCTTCATGTTCCCTCCAAGACTTCTTATGAAGTTTTAGTAAAGGCTTTCCGCCCCTTTACTAAAACGATCATCATCAACCTCATTCTCATCATCATCATTTGATGAATCACTCGCGTGGTTCATCTTCATCTTTACTTGACAATGTTTTAACATTGAACCATATATTTTTACTTTGACACTGGTGTCGATTCTCTTGGCACATTCACTAACTTATCCTAAATTTTTAACTTTTTAATTATAAGTAATTTTAGCGTAAACGCAATTCTCTTGTTGTTCTATGTCTATTTCGAACCTAATTTACGCAGGTGTCTTTTCTTTTTCTTTCTTCTTGTTTATGGCTTTAGTATTTAACTTGCCAGTGTCAAAGTAAAAATATATGGTTCAATGTTAAAACATTGTCAAGTAAAGATGAAGATGAACCACGCGAGTGATTCATCAAATGATGATGATGAGAATGAGGTTGATGATGATCGTTTTAGTAAAGCGGCGGAAAGCCTTTACTAAAACTTCATAAGAAGTCTTGGAGGGAACATGAAGAAACACGTTTCACAACTTTAAATTACTTGTTTATACTTGATCAACTTAAAAACTATTACTGGATAACAATTCCACCATTATTACACATTAATATTTATGAAAAACACAAGCTTTTCAAATAATTCAAAATCGCGCGTCCTGTCACTTGCAGTTGCTCGCCAAAACTCCATACGCAGGTGTCAATTTTACTCTTTCTTCTTGTTTATGGCTTTAGTATTTAACTTGCCAGTGTCAAAGTAAAAATATATGGTTCAATGTTAAAACATTGTCAAGTAAAGATGAAGATGAACCACGCGAGTGATTCATCAAATGATGATGATGAGAATGAGGTTGATGATGATCGTTTTAGTAAAGCGGCAGAAGCCTTTACTAAAACTTCAGAAGAAGTCTTGGAGGGAACATGAAGAAACACGTTTCACAACTTTAAATTACTTGTTTATACTTGATCAACTTAAAACTATTACTGGATAACAATTCCACCATTATTACACATTAATATTTATGAAAACACAAGCTTTTCAAATAATTCAAAATTGCGCGTCCTGTCACTTGCAGTTGCCCGCCAAAACTCCATCGTGTCAATTTTAAGATGACATGCCTAAATTATTGCCAACGTAAAATTTATATATTTAAAAAATAATATGAAATAATAAGAAAGTTATATAATTATTATTAATAAGTAAGTAATAATGTACCATATTAAATGTTATAATGGTTTGAGTAAATAAAAACTTTATTTCACGTTAATAAAAATAGAAAAAACTTTGTACTTTTGTAAACGTAACACAATTAATTTGCGAACGCATCTTGTTGGATAGATGAGTTTTGGCGGTAATTACAGGAGACAGATTTTAATTATTTGTAATACCTATGTTTCATGAATTTATTTGTATAATGATGGTGAAATAGTTATTAAGTAAATGTTATACAGTATAATGACAAGTAATCTAATCCTGTGATACGTGTTTTTTTATGTTCCCTCCCAGACTTCTTCAGATAAACTTTAAAATCGAAATAATTTAAGTTACCGGTTCTAACTAGGCCAGCATAGAGGATTCGACTACTACTTTTAGTTATTTAAAAGTAGTAGCAGTCACCCCCATTCATAGATCGCACTCCAGTTTAATATAAGATTGAATGATGTCGTATGGCGAGCTACTATAAATAAAAATACACAAATCACCTTATTTTACCTTTCGGCATTTTCAGTTAGAGCATTAACCACATAATTACTCATATTTCTTATTAAGAATTAATTTTTTTAGGTTAAGCGGGACCTAAAATGGTGTCTAATCTTAAACAAATTTAGTTTGACGTTTCTAATTTGACACCTAAAATTGGTACAACAGAATAGGAAAACAGCCTAAAATTCTAAGTTAAGTAACTAAACTAACTTTTAGGCCTGTCAAAGCTTTGACAGCTCTAAATTAAGACTAATATGGGACACACAGAATAGCGAAAGTCCTTTGACAGGTCTAAATTATTTTTAGGAGGATTTTAGGATAATCGTGTGCCAAGAGAATTGACACCACTGGCAAGTTAAATACTAAAGCCATAAACAAGAAGAAAGAAGTACTGAGCTAGAGTTTTGGCGGGCAACTGCAACTGACAGGACGCGCAATTTTGAATTATTTGAAAAGCTTGTGTTTTTCATAAATATTAATGTGTAATAATGGTGGAATTGTTATCCAGTAATAATTTTTAAGTTGATCAAGTATAAACAAGTAATTTATACCGCGTTCTCACCAGGCGATTTCAGTTGATCAATATTTGTCGTTTAACAAAAATTATATATATTAATTGCTTCAATTTGGTTGAAAGTCTGTTCAGACGGTTCAAATCTCGAACGATTTCGCAGTTGATCAACTCAAATCGCCTCGTGAGAACGCGGTCTTAAAGTTGTGAAACGTGTTTCTTCATGTTCCCTCCAAGACTCCTTCTGAAGTTTTAGTAAAGGCTTTCCGCCGCTTTACTAAAACAATCATCATCAACCTCACTATCATCATCATCATTTGATGAATCACTCGCGTGGTTCATCTTCATCTTTACTTGACAATGTTTTAACATTGAACCATATATTTTTACTTTGACACTGGCAAGTTAAATACTAAAGCCATAAACAAGAAAAAAAAAGTACTGAGCTAGAGTTTTGGCGGGCAACTGAACTGAGAGGACGCGCAATTTTGAATTATTTGAAAAGCTTGTGTTTTTCATAAATATTAATGTGTAATAATGGTGGAATTGTTATCCAGTAATAGTTTTTAAGTTGATCAAGTATAAACAAGTAAATTAAAGTTGTGAAACGTGTTTCTTCATGTTCCCTCCAAGACTTCTTCTGAAGTTTTAGTAAAGGCTTTCCGCCGCTTTACTAAAACGATCTTCATCAACCTCATTCTCATCATCATCATTTGATGAATCACTCGCGTGGTTCATCTTCATCTTTACTTGACAATGTTTTAACATTGAACCATATCGACGGTTTCCGGGCTATTTGTTTTAAGCGACATTTTGACCGATTTTGACTTATATACATATTCGGAATCAGCGAATTTTTTTGCGTCGACTGAGTCGACTTTGGTGACGATCAGAGTACTTTTTTGACGCTTCAAACAATGCCATTTTTTGGGGCGATCCGAAATTTCATTGTATGAACCGACGCGAAATATGTCCTTTTATATAGAAAGTGTACTTGAGCCACAAAAGTTTTTATTGCTTATTTACTTAAGCGTTTTTGCCTTACACACAAATCATCCAAACGGGTCATTTAAAGCGTTTTTCCTGAAGTTACATTCTATAGGTGATGTTTGTTAAATCATTACACCTTCCTCAAAAAAGATATAGTCATGTCTCTTAAAACATTTAGCCTGAATCCCAAATTGGTATGCAATGTCGCTTAATTCATTTCGCTTGCATCTGTTTTTAGTAAAAAAAGGCTATTAAAACATTTTGCCCTGTAGTTGAAACAGTATTTAAATGGCAAATAAACCTTTATTCCTAAATCGGTTAATTTTTGATTGGTCGTTCAAACAAATTAAATCTACAAGTACTAGTACTTCATTCATTTTTCCTATACCGATTACATCGAAAACTTTACATTCAGACACTGCAAATTTTGTATGAATCGTTGTACCAAATGTCAGTTAAAACAGAACATTTTCGCCGCTCGGGTCCATAAAACAAGCAAGTTTTTATACTATACCCCCCCGAACGGGGGCTTCAGTCTACACCATATCGTGCCATATACAATGTGTCCCAAAATTCAACGAGAAAACTGCAACAGAGGGTGGCCCTGGTCATGACTAGACGAGAAAAAAATTGAAAAATATCCATTGTTTTTTTTAAGTTACGAAAAACGTGTACTTTTTCCAAAAATTTACTTCTCATTTTTAACTACCATGAATTTTTTTTATTAACCGACTTCAAAAAAGGAGGGGGTTCTCAATTCGACCCGTATGTTTTTTTTTTATGTTTGTTACCTCAAAACTTTTGACTGGTTGAACCGATTTTAATGATTCTTTTTTTATTTGATAGCTGATGCTTCCCGTTTGGTCCCATTTTAATTTGGTCCAGTTCTGATAATGGCATCCATGAGAAAATCATATAAGTCTTAAATTTTTAACATTCTAATTTATGTTTGTTGGCGGATAACTTCGTTGTTTATGAACCGATTTTGATAATTCTTTTTTTGTTGAAAAGAAGATATTTCAAAGGTGGTCCCATGATAAAGAAATCAGGGTTTAACCGACTTCAAAAAAGGAAAAGGTTTCTAAAATGACTGTATATATCTTTTTTATGTTTGTTCGCGAATAACTTCGTTGTTTATGAACCAATTTTGATGATAAGGGAATCAAAGTTTAACCGACTTCTAAAAAAGAGGAAGTTTCTCAATTCAGCCGTTTATATTCGTTGTTAATGAACCGATTTTGATTATTCTTTTTTTGTTGGAAAGAAGATATTTCAAAGGTGGTCCCATGATAAGAAAATCAGGGTTTGATTATTATGTTAAGTTTTTTTTATTATGTCTAATCGTTTCCGTCTATCATTTTCCGTCTTCTCTTCATTCGAGAAGCATCTTTGCTTGGTCTAACCATCACTTAAAATCGAAAAATAAAATAATTTCTAACAAAAAAAAACCGACTTCAAATAGTAAACTAAAAAGCAAAAAATATTTTTTCTTTGCACAAAGTAATACATATTTTCATTTAGTTAAATAGAAATGATTAAATAATTACTTTATAATTTTGGAGTCGGTGCCAAGTCAATGCTACAACAACCTTACTGCTATATCAAATTACTAAGTACACACAATATTATTAAATATTCTTATAAAAATATAAGAATCGGTACCTACTAACTATCAAAGTAACTATTTTAATATTATGTACCTAAATACTGGCTTACAAACTACTAGTAAATGAAAACGATTTATGAAAGGACACTGAATACAACTTAGACATATAGTAGCTATTTACATAACAAATGTACTCAAGATATTAATGTTGAAATAAATCAAAAGAATTTACTAAAATGAAATACTCACAATGGAATCCAATGGCATTTAAATATGAATAACTATCCAATACTTATAATAATAGCATAAACCTATTAAATTTAAATAAATCACAAAATCTGTTAGCAAAACCAAAACAAGGATAATAAGGAAGTACTGATAATTACCACAGAACAGATATTTCGTGATAATTACCTACTAATATTATCGTCAGTTGTTAGAAAGATTCATCTATACGCAGTTATTGTTTTACTTGGCACCGACTTTAAAATTATAAAGTAATTATTTAATCATTTTTATTTAACTAAATGAAAATATGTATTACTTTGTGCAAAGAAAAATTATTTTTTGCTTTTTAGTTTACTATTTGAAGTCGGTTTTTTTTTGTTAGAAATTATTTTATTAATATTTAAAATATTAATTTTTTTTTAATATTATATTTTTGATTTATTTTTTGTATCAGTAAGCTGAATATATCTGCTATTTATCACAATCCTTGAAAACCCCAAAAAACATATAGTTTTTACATAAAAATGATTTATATTACATTTTTTGCTTAAAATGTTAAAAAAAATACTTTTAGTAGACTTTCACTCATCGTGGTGTAAAAAAAAGTATGAATACTACTATGGCAAGTTTTATTAAAAAATGACTCAACTAATCAAGATTCTAAAATGGTATAATACTCTAGGAAAACTAGCCACATAAAAAAATATGAGTGGTATTTCTAAACAAGAACCAAATTTCATAAAATTGTTGTTTAAATTAATCACTTTTACTATGGGGTCAAAACAGGTTTTTGTTAGTCAATATCATTTTAAGAGTAGAGAAAGAGAGATTTTACGTTAGAGCGAGATAGACAGATGTTAATTTTTGAATATAACAATGGGGCAAGTAGAGAAGTTGCTGTTATCAGTCAGTATGCTCTGTTCCTTTGTTTACTGTGCACCGTTCCGCATTAATTTGGCTTTCGTACTGACGACTTTTGGATTGGCTTTTGGACTAGATTAAGTGATTTGCAAACTGGACTGACCTGGCATTATTTTGGACTGTGATTGTGCGTTTTGTGAGTTGGACTTTTGACCTAGAGGACTGTTTTGTTTTTATCATGCCGCTAGCATACACACCATTGGAATACGCTAATATGCACTTAATTTATGGTGAATGCCGAAGCAATGCAAACTCTGCTAGCAGATTGTATCAGGAAAGGTACCCAAATGCTCAAAGATTTTAGAGTATTTATAAATCTACATCAAGCGTTTTCGGAAGATCGTTTAATAGGAGAAACGCTGGAAGACCAAGATCGGATCGAGATGAAGAAGTTCTGAATGGATTCAACTACCTCGGTACGTGCCATAGAAGCAGCTACGGGAATACCAAGAAGTTCTGCTCATCGTATTTTAAAATATCACAGGCTTTACCCATATCACTACAAACGTATGCAGACGCTATTACCGCGGGACTATCCACTACGGGTCACATTTTGCCGTGTAATACTACAAAATCACAGGGAAGATTCTCAATTCTTAGATAAAGTTTTATGGTCGGATGAATCAACCTGCAAGAAAGATGGCTATTTAAATCTTCACAATCTACATAGCTGGAATTATGAAAATCCACACCTGATGAGACAAGATAAATCCCAATACCAATTCAAGGTTAACCTTTGGACGGGCATATTAAATGGAAAAGTGATTGGGCCTTTTGAGTTACACGGAAATTTAGATGGCAATAGTTATTTGAGCTTCTTACAAAATAACTTGTCAGAATTATTATAAGACGTGCCTCTAATTGATTTACGATACACATGGTTTCAAAATGATAGTTGCCCAGCTCACTATGCCCATCCTGTGCGAGATTACTTGAACAATGAGTTTCCAGGGCGTTGGATCGGGAGACTTGGCCCTATCTCATGGCCACCCCGTTTACCGGACCTATACCCCCTGGATTTCTTCTATTGGGGTTGTCTCGAAGACAGGGTCTACTCAAAACCCATTACAACATTGGACGAACTTCGCCAAAAAATCACTCAGGCTGCGGATCACATAAATGCTGGAAGTTATGCAAGACGAATAAAACAATCATGCGATGTCGTGCTTGTATTAATGCTGGTGGCAAACAATTCGAACATTTATTGTTAATAAATTCAGTAAAAAATTAAATGTTTTATTGTTTAAACTAGTTGTTTTATTTCATTTTATATCCATAAACCCATTTTGGATACAAAATTACAATAATATTCAAAAATTAACATCTGTCTATCTCGCTCTAACGTAAAATCTCTCTCTCTACTTTTAAAATGATATTGACTAACAAAAACCTGTTTTGATCCCATAGTAAAAGTGATTAATTTAAACAACAATTTTATGAAATTTGGTTCTTGTTTAGAAATACCACTCGTATTTTCTTATGTGGCTAGTTTTCCTAGAATATTATACCATTTTATGGGGCGTTCTCACGAGGCGATTTGAGTTGATCAACTGCGAAATCGTTCGAGATTTGAACCGTCTGAACAGACTTTCAACCAAATTGAAGCAACAAATATCTATTCAACAAAAGTTAAAGACTTTTCAACTTTTGTTGACTCAACTGTCATTATTTTTTTCTTTCTTCTTGTTTATGGCTTTAGTATTTAACTTGCCAGTGTCAAAGTAAAAATATATGGTTCAATGTTAAAACATTGTCAAGTAAATATGAAGATGAAGATAAACCACGCGAGTAATTCATCGAATGATGACAATGATAGTGAGGTTGATGATGATCGTTTTAGTAAAGCGGCGGAAAGTCTTTACTAAAACTTCGGAAGGAGTCTTGGAAAGAACACGAAGAAACACGTTTCACAGCCTTAAATTACTTGTTTATACTTGATCAACTTAAAAATGATCACTGGATAACAATTCCACCATTATTACACATTAATATTTATGAAAAACACAAACTTTCCAAATAATTCAAAATTGCGCGGTCTGTCACTTGCAGTTGCTCGCCAAAGCTCAACTGTCATTAATTCAATAGTTGACAGCTAAATTGACCCAAATGCGACGTTTTTTTCTTTTTTTTTCTTTCAGTAATAAACCATTAAGTTCCTTTAAACCATCACAAATAAGCAATATACACTAATTTCTTCATTATCCGCCATTTTGGTCATGAATATTAAGTCGATTATTAGAGCTTGTATTTGTAAATAGTCTAGGTTTAGTTTATAATGGGAATGGCATCGCCATTTTATGTGCGTAATTCCCCTAATAAAATTGATTAAAAGAAAAAGTCGATTATTATTGAATCGTGAGAACGCTACCGTCAATATCTGCTTTCGAATTTTTGTTAAACGACAAATATTGATCAACTGAAATCGCCCTGTGAGAACGCGGTTTTAGAATCTTGATTAGTTGCGTCATTTTTTGATAAAGCTTGCCATAGTAGTATTCATACTTTTTTTTACACCACGATGAGTGAAATACTGAAAGTAAAAATCTTTCAACATTTTTAGCAAAAAATGTAATATAAATCATTTTTATGTAAAAACTATATGTTTTTTGGGGTTTTCAAGGATTGTAATAAATAGCAGATATATTCAGCTTACTGATACAATAAATAAATCAAAAATATTTAAAAAAATGTTTTCATGGTAGTTAAAAATGTCAGATGAGACGTAAGTTTTTGAAAAAATTACATTTTTTTCGTAACTAAAAAAAAAAGAATGGATAATTTTTTTTTTTTTGTTCTTGACTAGTCATGACCAGGGCTACCCTTTGTTGCAGTTTTATCGCTGAATTTTGGGACACATTATATGCCAAAGTGATTCTTATTGAGTACAATACGATATTTGAATAACATTATGTTAATAAATAAAAAATGGTAATTATTAATAGTTTTGTTTTATTAGTTTTAATTTTATTATTGAAACAACAAAGAGTTATTTCCCTTTTAACCAAAATATTATTATGTTTTAACCGACTTTTTTTTTAAATTTACGAATTTATTGTCATTTCAAACAATTAGTTTTTAAATACTATTCGTCTCTTTAGTCATTTATCCTGTACCTCAGCTGTGTTTTACTAGTCGTATAAACTAATTTGCCTTTTTCTGTTTTATTCATCAAGTTGTAATTGATGCAATTAGCCTTACTCTAAAAAAATACAAAAGTTATACTTAAAGCGTTTTGCTTGAATCTATTACGTGCAACATTTGGTGCTTAAATCATTTAGCCTGCATCTACAAATTAATTAAGTATGGGCGTTTTGTATTAAGCGACAATTATATCTGCTAATAGCGCCTTTTTAAAAGAAGTATCTTAATCAAATTATGGGGAATATAATATGAAAATAGATAAATTTTACTTTTTTGAAAATAAACCAGGTTTCAAAAAGTTATGAATTTTTTTCTGGAAATCAAAACTTTAAATCGCTCTCCTGTAAAGTTTTAAAAATGTCGCTTAAAACAAATAGCCCGGAAACCGTCGATATATTTTACTTTAACACTGGCAAGTTAAATACTAAAGCCATAAATAAGAAGAAAGAAAAGAAAAAAAGTACTGAGCTCTACTTTGCATATTATTCGTTGTTCCAAGTTTCGTGTCTAATACGTACCATTAATTAAAAAAAAAGTCTTGATTTTTACAACTGATAAAATACCTAAAAAACTGACTGTTGTATATCAAAATTCGAAGTAATTTTATATAATTCGATCCACTTACCCAGTAGAATGAGCACGTTACGATTTTTAATAGAAAGTACACTTTTAGACACCGTAATACACAGTAAAAGGAATAAGCGCACCGGCGCGCTCGCCATGTTGTCAATATATTTTGACGTAGCGTAGTTTCGTGTGATGGTGGGAGGGCTGCTGGCGAGTGGTAGTATTTTATAGTGGAGAGGGCAACACACTTCGCGCGTTTCGGCTCCAAATTCAAACAATGTCGAGCAGAAAGTGCTTATATTTGTTCGACGTGGACGGCACACTGACGAGGCCTCGGCAAGTGATATCGGATCAGTTGAGACGTTTCCTATTGGATGAAGTGAGACCGGCCGCTACATTGGGGCTCGTTAGCGGCTCTGACTACTTTAAAATATGTGAGCAATTGGGCGGTGAGCGAGTCGCGGCAGAGTTCGACTACCTGTTCTGTGAAAACGGACTCGTGCATTATCAGAACGGCAAACTAGTGTCGCGTGAGAGCATCCTCAGTGCAATGGGTGAAGCCAAGCTACAGAAACTGATAAACTTCAGTCTGGGATATCTGTCCACAGTGGAGCTGCCAGCCAAGAGAGGCAACTTCATTGAGTTTAGGTCCAGTATGATCAACGTGAGTCCAGTGGGCCGCTCGTGTACGCAGGCAGAACGGGAGCAGTTCGCGGAATACGATGCCAAACATAAGGTACGAGAGACGATGGTGCAAGCACTGCAGAAGGAGTTTGAAGGCAGCGGTTTGACATTTGCACTCGGTGGACAAATCAGCATTGATGTTTTCCCAACAGGCTGGGACAAGACGTACTGTTTAAATCACGTGGCGGCGGCGCAATTCCATGAGATACATTTCTTTGGGGACAAAACGGGGGCAGGCGGCAACGACTATGAGATATACACTGACAGCCGCACCATTGGGCATGCAGTGCGCTCTCCCCAAGACACGCACAGACAACTCTGTCTCTCTCTGAACATACCTCAGAACACAGACAACTGATAATAACAATTATAACATTTTTATTGCAATATAAATGCATAACAATAATAAAGGTATATAAAACAATAAGCAAGATGTATTAGTCAGTGACCCTTGTATATTGGGGACCTCTTCTCTATGAATGACAGCATGCCCTCCTGCCTATCCTTAGTTGGTATATTCGCTTCGTAACACTTCTGCTCCACTTCGTAGCCATCCTTAATGGCCAGTTGGATGCCTTCGTTGATGGCTTGTTTGGCACAACGGAGAGCAATTGGTGCATTTGGCAATATCTCACGGGCTATCTGTAGTGAGTATTGGTATGCAGCATCTTTGGCATTGTTCTGCGCCACCACATGATTGGCAACACCCAATGCCTTCGCTTCTGCACCACTCACAACTCTCGAAGTATAAATCAGTTCCTTGGCGACATTGGGATGCACCAGCCTGGGTAGCCGCTGAGTGCCACCTGCTCCTGGGATCAATCCTCTGCCCGTCTCCACTAGACCTAATGTAATTACACACAAATTAGTAAATAATTGCTATATATGGAAACAATTGAATGTGTGAGTGTGTACCGAGTTTGGCAGTCTCTGCCACCACTCTGATGTCACATGCCAGGGCCAACTCGAGACCACCGCCGAGGGCGACACCGTCTATAGCTGCGATCGTTGGCATCGGCAAGTCTTCAACCTCTATGAAAGTCTCCCGTAGGCCTCTGACAAACTTTGCTACTTCATCATCATTCATTTTTAATCTCTGTTTGAGATTAGCCCCTGGAATAACATTGAATCATATATTAATGTGATGGACAGTAAATTTAATATCTTTCGATTAAGATGTACCTGCACAGAAAATGCCAGGAATCATGCTGCGGAGGATCACCACAGACAGTTTGGTGTCGCTCCTGATGATCTCATTAACCTCCCGCATGCTCTCAACCAACTCGGACCCCAATGCATTCTTGTTCTGTGCGCTGTTCAATCCGTATATAGCGATCCCTTTATCGTCGCCAGTCAGTCTCTCGAAATACACGGGCGAATCGAAGTTTTGACTCGAATATAGTCTGAGAGGTCCCGATCTTAACGCTATCCTACATTTAATTAATCCTTGACATAACATTTTTCTAAACTTTACAAACTGTTAACTTTTGACAGCTTCTTTAATATAAACAGAGTAACATATAATTAACGCACAGATCACGGCAGCCAGATCATCACAAATGTTACGAAGGACAACCGCCTTATCACAACAGAGACAACGACCTTTACAAAATGTTATCACAATACAGTGCCAAATTGGCGATAATAGTACAATGAACATGCAAGAAAAAGTACGTTTTCAATTGGCCATTTTCAGATAGTTCTAAAATTCACCGCAAGATGGCATCACAAATTAATAAATTATTATTGTTTTGTTTTGCATCCCGTCACCGGAATCGTCACAAAAGTATCGATAAATCCGTATTAAAAATTCAGCTCATTAAATTGGCACTGCAAATGATTGTTTTTTTTTTACACAGATTCGCATTTAATCTAAGTATATTTGTACGTAGTTAACAATAATTTTTAGGATTTTGGACAGCGCAAAATATGCAATCCCTACTCAAAAAGAGGGGAGTTTGAGTCTGTGGCATCGTAGCTCCTAAACCATCGATGTTTATAAACGAACGGAACCATTACGATGTGTTTTTTTTGTTTGTGTGCTGATATGATCGAGATTCTTAGCTACAATGAATGAAGATCTGATCAGGGGTTTTAATGTCATCAGCTCGTTTTGTTAGCTGCGGTAGAGGGATCTTAAATGCATAAATCGGTAGTGCTTTACTTTTAAACATATCTGTGACCTAAAATTTGAAACACTAATGCGTATACAACTGGTACGACTGAGCTACTCTGATGATTAAGCTCGAAGGTGGGAGACGAAATACTGGATGGGCTTAAAACTGGGTTTACTGAGTTTAGACTTATTCCTCTTGACTGTAGGAAACTAAGTGTAGAAAATTAGGTACCACAAAAGAAAACATTCTGGATCTGAAGAATCTGATCATGGTGCTGATCATATCAATGATAAAACCAATCTTCTAATCTTCTTTATTTATTTTTATTTAATATCATGTAGTTATTAATAAAAATGCAAATTTTACTTCGTTTGTATATCTTGTGATAGGGCTCTTTTTCATGTTTCTCTCTTAATAATATGCGCCAGAACAGACCTAAATAAATTTGCGCCTTCCGTAATCCTGAAAAAAAGTTAGCCTATGTCCGTCTCAAAGGTTCAATTTATCTCTATACCAAGATTCATCAAAATTGATTCGGTGGTTCAGGCGTGAAAACGTATCAGGGAACATTGTACTCAAGAGTATAAACTAGAAAGAAACGTATAAAACAAACCAACAAAAGTTACCCTCAATTTTTTTTTTATTGTGACTCGACATTTGACATCGACCTGCCTGATGATAAGCAAGAGGAGATCCAAAAGTGCAGACGATCGAAACAACCGAGTCGGTACACGGCTGTCTCAGCCGCCGTCACTATGCCGGCCAAAGGTGCTTCTTCACGCATCGCTTGAAGGATCCAAGGTTATAGGAGGGAGAAAACACATGGGCTGGCAAAGCATTCCACTTGTCGATTGTTCTACAAAGAAAAGATGCACCGAACTTTTTAGTTTTAGTTTATAATATTTAAAATATAGTATGGATTATGAGAAATCACACCCACATACCGTATTTAATAAACAAAAGTTTTTTTGAATTATATCATGTTTTAGTAGAAACAGGTTATAATTTTTGAAAACTTGATTGTTATTTTGTAATGTCAGCGAGCAATGGTAACACGGCGTTCTCACGGGGCGATTTTAGTTGAACAACTGCGAAATCGTTCGTGATTTGAACCGTCTGAACAGACTTTCAATTTCAATCAAGTTGAAGCAATAAACATCTATTCAACAAAAGTTGAAGACCTTTCGACTTTTGTTGATTTATTTGATAGCTGACAGCGAATCGACTCGTCTGAACTTGTTCGTTCATTGCATTGAATAATCAGTCAGTCAATCAGCGCGATTAAATAAAAAATAAAATGTGAGTTGTGGCATCCACATCCACGAGAAAAATGCTAAAATGGACAGATAGTGTAATATTGAGTCGTAGCATTTTTCTACAAAATACTGGTGATAGAGGAATGCAATATACAGTACATAGGTACTCAATCGCGCTGATTGACTGACTGATTATTCAATGCAAGTCGAACGAACAAGTTCAGACGAGTCGATTCGCTGTCAGCTGTCAAATGGATCAACAAAAGTAGAAAGGTCTTTAACTTTTGTTGAATAGATATTTATTGCTTCAACTTGATTGAAAGTCTGTTCAGACAGTTCAAATCACGAACGATTTCGCAGTTAATCAACAAAAATCGCCCCATTAGGTACAGTAATAAATCTGACGTTTAGAATTGGGAAAGTGACGGAGGCGACTTATCGAACGCACAGCTGTCAAGTCATCAAGTAAGCGCAAATAGGTGCAAATGCGAATTACAATTTATTTTGTTAATCGTTCATTCGTCGAATTGGTCACATGGTCGTAAACATTGGGTTGTTATATAAATTATTGTTCATGTTAACATAAATATTAGTGGGATAAGTTCATTGTTGTAAAGTTTTTGTTGCGCTAATTGAGAAGGGCGATTTCTGTACAGAAGATGACCATAGAGCCTTATACATGCCCTCTGGACCCAGAGACGAACTGCACGCTTAAGCTATATCTATACAAAAATGTAAAGAACGTTGAAGAGATTAGAAACAATGTAATTAAAGGAATATGGAATTGTGCAGTAATAAAGCCTAACTTAATTCTCGACCCATTCCAGGTATAGTTATGTCGACTTTGTTGAATGGCCGCTCCTTTTGAAATGCAGACAGGTGTAAACGCGATTGCATCACGTTGCAGGTGATAGTGGCCGCGAACAAAGCCGTCGTGTCCGAGAAGGGTGGCGGCATGGTAACGAAGACTGTTCACTCTGAGATATTGTACAATTTGTCCTTGACTAGGAACATATCGCAGAGTTTGTGCAGGTTTGGCGCGGAGGCGGGCGACGCGTTGCTGCTGTGCGTGATCCAGCAGGCGAACTCGGAGAACAAGACTGACTACATATTGAAGCACATCGATGGGGAGATGATGCCCATGAGTGAGCTGAGAAGCCTCAGCGATGTCAATGAAATCAAGAACGTGTATAAACTCAACAAGATGAATATGAAGAGTGATTATGATTTATTAGATAATATTGTTAGTAGAATTGTTACAAAGAATTTCATCTCATTTTAATAGTTGCTCTATATTCAAATAATAAATCAACAATAATGCTGGGGTTCACTTAAATAAAACAACATTGTTTTTGTGTGAAATAATATTATTGTTTGTTCTCTGTGGTGGCATTCCCCCGTGCATGATGGCTGTGTTAGGAACTTTTGTTGACAAATATTACTACTTAGTATAATACAATATTGTTTGGTGGCACTTATAATATGAACACAATTATGTGAATTCAATCAGTGGCCTGTCACCGGCGCGGCTCCGATCCATACACAGAGACGCTAGAGTCACGCGTCCCCACCGCCAAAGCGCTCCTCAGCGGGTGGAAGGCCAGACACGACACGGGCCCTATCCTCGCGCCCATAAAGCCTTCGTGGAATTTAATCGTGTTCAGCGGCGCACCCTTCAGGTCGTACACGTTGATGCTCTGATTTGTCAGTCCGCTGCGGAGAACGCATCGTCAATTTAAATGGGTTATACAAATGGGGTCGCAGGGAAGTGTGATCGATTACCATGCGAGCACGTCCTGGAGGGGGTGAGCGGCGGCGGCGCACAACGCCGTCGAGCACGAGAACGCGACCGGAGTCTGGCGGGGGCGGCGGGCGTCCACGATGCGCACACCACCGTCGGCGCTGCGGACAAACACCCGTCAGGGCAGAGCGAAAAGGGGAGAAGGCGGCCACCTGAGGCGGAAAACTCACGCGACCACGAGAACGCGGTGACCCTCTGCGCGCGGAGACACGCACAGCACTGAGGCGGTGTCCGTGGCCGCGTGCAGCAGCAGTGTGGGTGCGGGGGGTGCGCGCGTGTCCCACTGCCTCACTCCGCCGTCTGCGAAGCCGCACACCACTCGGCGGCCGCTGCCGTCCCGCCACAGCGCCGTGCACGACGCGTCGCTCTCTGCGCAACACAAACACGTGGCATCGGCTCATTGGTGGTGTCATGCGCATCATCAGCACGACCGGCGCCGATCGCTCACCAGTGTTGATGTCCAGCAAGCGCAACTCTGCTCGCAAATCCCAGAGCCGCATCAGGGGTGCGTTCCCGGCGACCGCTGCCGTGCCGTCCGCGGCGCACCAATCGACCAGAGTTGCCGGAGGTGGGCAGCCATAACCGTTGCCGCCTGCGGTGGGACGAGCGTTCAGACAATTTATATAAAAAGATGCGCTTTGTTGGCGAGGCACTCACCCTGTGGCGATCTGTCAGCGCCGACGAGCGAGTTGCTCCTTTCGTCCGACGATGACATGAACTGCTCTGAGACACGTTGCGCCAGACCTGCGGCAATCGGCGTTGCGAGTGAACGATGTGGACAATGGTGCTGACCAGTGCACGTATATTATTACACTCACTGTATATCGGTTTGGCCGATGGCGGCGGTTGCGAATGGTGGGGCACGTCAAGCGCCCTCCATGCGGCCAACAGGCGCGTCTCCCCCACCAGCGGGTAGACGGCGAGCGCGCCCGTGTGCGACGCGGCCAACAGCAACGGCCGCGCGTGCGCATTGGCCAACGCGAGCGAACTGATGCGGCCGGCGCCCCTCCTCCAGCCGCCGACCGCCATTTTGGCCCCCGTGCCCCAGTCCCACACGCCGAAGTTGTCTTTGGACGCGACCACCAAATGCTGGTCATAAGGATGGAAGAGCACCACGGCGGGTGGCAACGGGCTGCGCGCCGTGAACAGCTGCACGTCCATTCTCGCGGGCGGAATGGTCGGCAGCGATCTGGCCGCCCTCCTCATCTCGGCGTTGCGCCGATACCTCCAGCGTCTCTCCTGGTGCGGGCCGCTCTCCCTGTCGTCGAGCGCGTCGCAGCTCCGTCGGCCGCGCACCAGCTCGGCGCTCAGCCACGCGACGAACTCCGTGTGCACGATTGCCCTCTTGCCGCCGTCGTTGCTGCCGATGCCTGCCACACACACACACACACATAAGACCATATACATACACGCGCGTCGAGCACACGCGCACACTCACTGGACGCGGACGAGGCTGAGTTCCCTGCGGCGTCTCGGGCGCGCCTGTGGCCGTGCGTGGGCAGCGTGCGTGCGTGCGCCGGGGGGGCGGCGTCCCTCGCGTTCGGAGACGGCGGCAGGGAGCGCGCGTCCGGCCGCTCGACCTGCTGCTCCACATAGGCGACGAGGTCTGCGCCCATCGCGGCGACCAGCGGGTGCGGGTCGCCGCTCAGCGAAGTGAGCGCGTTCCACAGCTTCACGTACACGGAGCTGTAGCCTATGGCGGCGAGCTGCGAGGCGACGGGTGAACACTTCCTCGCAGGCTCGGCGGCGCCTCTTTCGAGCGCCTCTTGTCCGGGATCGACGCGCGACCGCCGCCTATGCCTGAAATGTGTCTCACGTGAGCGGAGGCCGTCCGGTGTGCGCAACGCGATGTCCGCCGCGCCCCCTCTCACCTGTCTCCTTTCTTGATCTTGTCCTGTTGCGAGACGGCAATGAACCTGTGCTCGAACGTGAGCACGAGCCACTGCAGCGCGGCGAGTATCTCCTGCCTGACTGTGTGCGAGGCGTCGCCGGCGGCCGCGGAGGCCAGCTCGAGCGCCACCTGTTGTTCGAGCGTGCCCGCGTGCGAGGAGCGCCTCACGAAGGTGCCGAGCGCGAACGCGACCGAGGCGCGCACCTCCGCGTGCCTGTGCCGCAGCAGGGGGAACAGCTTCTCGTGCGCCATGTCACGCACGCCGCACCACTTGGCCGCATCGTAGTGCTGCCACACGCGGCCCACGCACACGCACAACCAACGCAGCAGCGTCGCACTCGCGGCTCCGTCGGCGCCCTCGCGCAGCTGCTCCAGGCACACGGAGATGAGCCCCCCCTGCAGCGCGGCCTCCTGCCCCGCGGGATAGTTGTCCACTATGCCGGCCAGCACGAACGCGGAGTGCGTGCGGTGTTCGCACTCGACCGCGGGGTCCGCGAGCACCGCGATGAAATACTTGTGCGCATTCGCATTCACCAAATCCACTTGGCAACTCTGAAAGCAACCGCAACACTGCTCTCTTACTACCATTTTATATATATATATATATATATATATATGCAACATTGTTAGTATGTATATAGTTGGTGGTGTGTGCGACGCACCGGGTCCACTGCGATGATCTTCGCCCAGATGTATACCATCGAGGAGCGCAGGTCCTCGGAGGCGAGCAGCAGCCGCAGCATATAGGGGAATATGCCCACGGCGAGCACCGCCCTCACCGCCCACTCGCCCAGCGCGAGGAATTTGCACAATATCTGCAAGGCGCGCACGCGATGCAGGGTGCTCAGCAACACCTGCAGCAGCATGGGCAACTGGTCGGGCGGCGGCCGCGATGGCAACCCTGCAAAAGTGAACGCGGTCAAGGCGTGCGGGCGGGCGGTCGCGCGCACGCGGAAGGCGCTCGCTCACATTGGCCGAGGTCGAGCCACACTTGGAAGGCGGTCAGCTGCTCGCGGAAGAACGGCGACTGCCGATATGCGCGATCGCCGCCGGCCAGCATCGCGGGCAACTGCGCCAGCGCCAGGTCGAGCGTCTGATCCCACGCGGCCCACAGCGGGTGTGCGGCGAGCGAGGGCAGCGCGGGCGACGCCACCGGGGTGCAGTTGTAGGAGCGCATGATGCGGTCGGCGAGCAGGTAGTTGCGGCACAGCGACGCGGTCAACAGGTCCGCGCGGAACAAACGCTGGAACAACTCCGCGGGCAGCGAGTTCCACGCGATCGTGTCCGTGATCGCTGTGAAGATCCAGTTGAGCTCGCCGAGCATCGTGCGGCGGTCGGACACCTGCCCGGGGATCCTGCCGAAGGGAGCGACGTTACAACGTGCGGAACGCGCGCCTGCGGGCGGCGGCGACGCGACGGAGTCACTCACTTGTCGATGAGGTCGTGGATGTCCGGTGGGCAGACGCGCGTGCGTTGCGTGAGTGCGAACCACTTGACGGCCATCTTGACCGGCGTGGTGAGGCAGGCGGTGAACAGGTCCGCGGGCAGCTCCGGATGTTGTGGAAGCGTCTGGCCTGCAGCGCACGCGCCCAGCTGCAGGCAGTGCGCTTGTGCCGCGGGTGCGCCGGCCGCCTGCTGGTCCCTGGCGTGTTGCTCCGCGAACTGCTGGAACTTGTCCACGATGACGCCCGCGTTGGAGCAGTCGTACACGTAGAGCGACGGTGTGCCCATCCACGTTTGCAAATCATACATCGACAAAGGTATGTACTGCGTGAAAGCCTGCAAATTCACATCGTACTATAATCCAAAATATAAATTAGCTGCCCTCAATCATTAAGTGATGAAATATAATTATAAACAGAACAGATAAACGCCAATCTATTATGGAAACGGCTGAAACCACTTTAGTCATATCACCAGCCTCATAGAAAGTAATGAACAACATTAGTCATGGCTCAACAAATCCCTTTAATATCCCTTTGCAACCACATGCATGGTGCATCATTAGATACTCCAGGTCTACAATGTGATAACGGCCCAACTAATGGCTCATAGTGAGTAATAATTTTAGTTAAAGCACTATAGTTCTATCTCTTGTTGATTTGCTGATCTAAGAGGATTCATAATCAGATTTTTGTGTTCCAGAATGTTTTATTTCATCGCACTAACTAACTAGTATCCTACAGTCAAGACGAATCTAATGAGTAGTACTTAGTAGACCTATTAAGTTTAAACCCATCCAGGATCCTACCTTCGAGTTCCATCATCAGAGTAGCTCAGTGGTACCAGTTAAACACACATGTATTTGTATACGTTTTTGTTTCAAATGTTAAAGTCACAGATATGTTTAAAAGTAAAGAAAATACCTATTATGCGTCTAAGATCGCTATCGCAGCTAACAAAACGAGCTGATAACCTTGAAACCCCTGATCAGATCTTCAATTGTAGCTCATCTCGATCACGTCAGCTTTCAAACGAAAAAACCCGCATCGTAGTCGGTCCATTCTTTTAGGAGCTACGACAAGTCAAGACAAACAGATACACAGACAAGTCAAACTTATAACACCCCTCTTTTTAAGTCGGGGGTTAAAAATGGACTTCACTCAAGCCCATGTGTTCTTTCCATCCTATGACCTTGTATCCTTGAAGCGATGTTTGAAGAAGCACCTTTGGCCGGCATAGTGACGGCAAATGAGGCAGCCGTGAACAAACCCGGTTTTATCAGTCGTCGCACTGTTGGACCTTCTCTTGCTTAACATCTAGGCGGGTCGAGGTCAGAAGCCATAATTAATGTTAATACTTTATTATCTTTTTTTACCTTTTCTTAATTTATGTCATTAAGACAAATTAATTTCCCTTTAAATATTCTTATCTCATCAGTCTATATATTACATCTAATGGATTGCAAGCGTTCATTTTTAACCCCTGACTCAAAAAGGGTTTTTAAGTTTGACCGAAAGGAGCGATTACGATGCGTATTTTTTGAAAGCTGATGTGATCGAGATGGTTCTTAATATAAATTAATAAAGGTCATCGGCTCTTTCAGTTAGCTGCGAATGGGTGTATTTACTTTACTTTCAAAAATATATGTGAGCTAACATTTGAAACACCCATGCATCAGCATACATGGGTGTTTTAACTGGTACCACTGAGCTACTCTGGGGATGGAGATCGAAGGTAGGAGACAAAATCCTGGATGGGCCCAAACTTGGGCTCATTAGATTCGACTTAACTGCAGAAAAGTAGGTATGACGGATCCTCTCAGATCAACAAAACAACAAGAGATAATAATAATTGTTTATAAGTAAACATAAAGTGGAAACGTTGTAGATAGGAAGGAACTAACTGCCACTGCTAGGATTGTGTCAGCCATTTGCGCCTCTTAGTATTTTTAATAATAACAGTGTTCAATTAATGTCCCCATATTCATGACACTATTAACAGATACAACTATAATAATAATTCCTCACTATGAGCCATTGACTGGGCAAGGATGCAAGGGGGATATTTCAAAAATGCTTATTGTGATTAACATATAATAATGACACATAAGCATCAAACAATTGTAGTAAATGTTGGCATAGTCATGATGACATAGTTGTTGGCACTCTTGGAGCAGCATCCAATCATAACAAAGAACAGTATTCGCATCGCAGAACGTCTTTTAATATAAGTCCAATTGCTTTTGTCATTATTATAAATTCCATTGTTACACATATGTCACACAGGGGAACTAAATGATCACGCCGCTATTCGCATAGGGATAAGCAGACAGAATGGAGCACCACTTACCACTCTCTTCATCCACATTCCTAACTGAAGCCTTGTCTAATAGAAAGGCGATGGTGTTCAAAATAGTTATCATATTAGGTGTAGGAAAGTTTCTTCACATTTTATATGAAAATTCAAGACATTTTTTTTAAAGTTTATTTATAAAAAAAAATTAAAATAAAGTTTGTTTATATACGAGGGCGGCACTGAAAATTTCGCAAATCGGAATCAAGGAAGTGACACAACATTACTATTTATTGCTTTTCAAAGTATTCGAAAAGCAATAACCGATTTTGCTCATCTTCGAACTCATTTGAGTTAATTGCTTATAGAATGAGTGTACTATTAGTTTCATTAGGATTCGTTGAGAATTGTAGGCGTAATCGTGATAAAGTTTTGGAAAAATTCCACATTGAGGGTCTCTGCAATAGTTAGATTTTTAGGAAATCGCCCCAAAATTAAGATGGGATAATTTTTATTTTTAACATTTTTCTATATACACATTATAAACACATTTCCAAAGTTATTATAAAGATTCATTGACAGACCCTGGATTCCGAGGTATAAATCTAACGGCACTCCACTAATAGTATATGCAAAGAGACCTTATCCCCAATACAATATTAACATTATTAGCTGTTGTGTTGGTGGTTGTAATAAATATATCCTTTTACCAGTGTCATGGAATGTCATGGAATGGAATGTGTATTAGATGGGGTGCATCTAATACACAAATGTATAACATATGTAGTAATAAGAGTGTTGCTCACCTTGTTGAACACCCATATCTCCCCCTGGTTGGTGGGCCGTGGCACTCCGTGGCCGTTGTAATGGAAAAGCACCCGCTCGTCTTTTGCATTGCGCCTCAGCGACGTGCACAACTTCTTCACCTGCCACACAAACGTCATGTCACAAGCGCACAGTGTGTGCTAATGTCACTCAAGTAATCATAATGCTGTACCTCCTCACTGGTGGGGTCCAATGATTGTTTGTATCTTGCCCGCGGCTGCCATCTTTCATATTGCGCCTGCAATGCATGCCCAATGGACTCGAGCGCCTTCGCCGGCGACAGGGACTGCGGATCTGACACAACAATTCCATTTCTTATACAGAGTGTGTATGTAGATGACAACACTCGCCACACCTGGGAAACTTAAAGTGCTTCATCATTGTATTTCAATCAATCAATCAAATTGTCACGCCTTTTTCCCACAGGGATAGGCAGAGACAATGGAGCGCCACTTACCACGATCCTTACACAACTCCCTTGCTTCCTTCACATCCACAATTCTCCTCATACAGGCCCTATGGTTATGGGCACTAGGCAACCTAGCTTTCTTAAGGATGTCTCCGATTTGGTCGGAAAACACTCTCCTAGGCCTGCCTTGTTTAACGCATCCATCCACATCAGATTTATAAATTCCTTTCGTCAATCTACTTTCACTCATCCTTTCCATGTGCCCAAACCATCGAAGCATTCCTTTGTCAATCCTTGTCACTACATCTTCTTTTAAACCACATCTATCACGCAGTGTGCTATTCCTTATTCTATCAGCTATCGTCACTCCACATACACTCCTTAACGACCGCATTTCTACAGCTTTAATTCTACTCTCATGCTTCTTCTGCCATACCCAACCTTCACTTCCATACATTAATGTAGGAACAAGCACCGCATTATGAACAGCCATCCGTGACTTTTGGGACATTATTTGGCTGTTCATTATACTATGGATGGCACCGTTCACTACGTTACTCTTTTGCACTCTTCTCTCAATATCTTCATCACACTTTCCATCCCTAGTAAACATACTTCCCAAGTAAACAAATTGTTTGACTTGTTCCACTTTCTTTCCGTCTATCATTATCTCACATTCTGTCATTTCATCCTCTCTCTCCAAAACCATTCATTACCTTAGTTTTACTTACATTCACTTTCATACCTTTCTTTTCTAATTCCGCATTCATTATAGTGACCATTTCCTGTAACTCATACGCCGAAGATGCAAGGATAACTTGATCGTCAGCGTACAAGAGACATTTGATCACCAAGTCATTCATTCTTAAACCATACTTCCTTTCACGCAACTCTTTCAGACAACTGTCCATGAATAGAAACGTTAATTTTTTAATATATGTTTAAAATGAATTTGTAATTAAAATAATGATAAGTAAATAGTAATCAGGCCTTGGGATTTTATATTAACAAAAAAATGTATACACGACCTAAAATATATTAGTCTTAAATAACTAGAATTGTTGATGATTTTACAGAAACTATTATTTTGCGTAATTATTAAATAATTACGTTACAAGAGCCATGGTGACGCTACACATCCCTGTCTGACACCTTTAGAGATGCCAAACCAGTCAGATAGTTCGAACACATGCACTGGAATCCTCATAGAGAGATTTCAATGCACGGACCAAACGATCCCCCAACCCAAACCCGGACAGCTGCTGCCACAATTCACTCCTGTTCACTCGATCATAGGCCTTCTCAAGGTCAACAAAAGCACAAAACACCTTCTGGTGTTTTGCCAACACTTTTTCGCTGACACATCTTAGAGAGAAGATCTGATCCATACATCCCATCCCTTTCCTAAATCCCGCTTGCGCATCCCAAATTTTATCATCTGTTTCATGCATCACCCTTTCAATCAATACTTTCGCATACAACTTGCCAACAATACTGAGAAGGCTGATGCCGCGGTAATTTTTGGGTTCCTGTTGCGACCCCTTCCCCTTGTATAGTGGTACAATGACAGCCTTGCGCCAGTCCCCTGGTACAAGACCGTTCACCCAGCACTTACTGAAAAGGAGACACAACCAGGAAGCCACCAGCTGACCACCGCCCTTCAGCATCTCGACAGTTATTCTGTCACACCCAGCCGCTTTTCCAACTTTCATTCTTTTCAATGCATTCACAATCTCTTTCACATCTATATCACATTCAGATTCACTTTCATTCAGCGTGGAGGACACATCGACACACTCTGGTGCTGTATTATCATCCTCCACAAATAAACTTTCAAAATACTCCTTCCATCGTCCTAACACTTTCTTCTCTTCAGTCACTAAATCACCATTCGAATCCCTAACCACATTCACTTTAGACTTCTCCAGTCCTCCCAGGGCTATCTTAACCTGTTTCCAGAACAGTTTGATATTATCCCGGAAATTTCTGGAGAATTTCCTCTCGATATCCTCTTTCACCTCTTTTTTCTTTCGTTCTATACATTCTTTCACTTTAATTTTTATTTCCTTATATTCATTCATTACCTTACATACATCCTCATCGTTCTTACCCGCGTTTGTTCGTCTACTAGCTTTAACTGCTAGTAGATCCTGCCATTTTTTCTTCTTCTCGCATACTAATACTTTCGTTTCCTTATCCCACCACATGTTGGGCCTTACATTCTTCATCTTGCTCACTCCACACACTTCTTCTGCAGCTTCTGTCATACCATTCCTCAATTTCATCCATACTTCCTCCACACTATCATTCTCATGGTTACAGGCATCTCCTATTTTCTCACATAACTTACTTACATACTCCTCTTTCACTTCTGCATCTTGCAACTTTTCTCCTTTTATTCTTGTCAACTGTGTTGTCGATTTACGACTGTGGTTTCTCCAACCCTTGAACAGACCATTTATTCTTGACATTACAAGAAAATGGTCTGTTCCAATGTTGACCCCGCGATAAACCCTCGTATCGACAACATTGACTTTCAACCTTTCATCCACAATCACAAAATCTATCATACTTCTCTCTTTATTCCTCTCCCATGTATACATGTGAATCTCCTTGTGACAAAACTTCGTGTTTGTCACAATGAGATTCTTCTCCAAACAAACATTCACCAGACTCACTCCATTCTCATTCACACGTTCATCTCCAAACCTTCCCAACACATGGTCTACATTCACTTTTTGCACACCAACCCATGCATTAAAATCACCTAACATTACAACCCTTTCATTCGATCTTGCAACATTCAAAACATCACTCAGGCTCTCCCAAAACTCTTCCTTTTCGGTCTGTGGCTTAGATATATAGGGGGCATACACACCAACTACAAATAGTCTGTGCAGCCCCACTCTAAGCCTGACCCATAAGAGTCTGGGCGACATACACTCATACTCAGTCATACACTCTGCCATTCTCTCAGACATCAACATTCCCACGCTCTGGCCGTCGAGTCGACCCCCGACCAGACTGCTGTGTAGGGACCATGGTGGGTGACATCTGAGCCCTTCCGCTTCGTCTCATTCACACATAAAATATCTATTTTCTTATCATCCATCATCTTACATACTTCATCTAACTTTCTCTCCATTCCTCCACAAACATTCAATGTGGCAAAACGGCCCTCCGCTGCCCGCTTTTCGCCCCGTGGAAATATTTGGCGTGACTTCTGGCGAAGAATGCCGCCGCCTAAATTAACAATATTTATATTAACATTCATTCTGTTCCCACGTACAGCAAGGGAAATAAATTTCCACTCCGACAGAGCCCAGTGTGGGGCAATAAATTAGTACCCAATGGGTGCCAACCATCGGGACTGGCACGCTTTCGACTAGACCACCCCTAGACATTCATCCTTGGGCGCGGCAGACCACGGAATTAGCGGAAAAGGAAGGGCGGAAAAGGAATTAGCGGAAACAGGAAGGGATAGGAATTTAGGGATTGGGTGGGTGAAGGTAGCGTTGGATACCATTACTATAGAAGGAAAAGGATATAGTAAATGGTAGCTCGAGGTGTCCGGGGTCACGTACCCGTATTCGTCCTATAAACACAGGATAGATATTTATAAAACGAATCCCCTGAACTTCATTGTATTTATAAGTTTTAATTACATTAAACACCTTTCATAAAGAGATTTCACATTATTGATTGCTGTCTCAAAATTCTTGTGTGTAGTAAGCATAATATTAAAAATATTTAAATGCAGTTTTACTTGTGTACATTTCTTAACTAAGAGTGCTGGTATCATAAATGAGAAGAACCAAAGTACATGTATTTAAGATACATTGGTACGGGCAAGTAGTTTTCAACTGAGGGCTTTTGGTTTGCACAACTATTCAGACAAACAATGAATTAATTATATATTAGGGGTTTTCCCTGTTAATTATTTGTGGTGTTTTGTTTCTGATATTATTAATGTTTATTTAAAACAAATTGTAATCGAGTGATACAGGCCTATCACATGCAGAGGCACACACCAGTGCCAATGCCATAGTGCACGGAGTTTTAATAAAAAAGAAATATTTCCAATAAATATTAATAATAAATACATGTAACATCTCACCAATCCAGCACTCGTGTCTGGCGCACGGTTGTGTCTTGATCACATCAGGTGGGTCCACACCAATGTTCAGGCAAAGCACCAGCGCAACGCAATGGGTTTTGTACTAGAAAATGAACACCACAATAACAACTTGTGTTTATAAGGTCATTCATAAACACCACACACTCACTTTCTCCTTGAGCCGCCATGAATGCTCCACACGCTCGGCGCCCTTGATGGGCTCCAAGTGGCGAGGCTCATCGAAACATAGAGGCAAATCCCAATCAGAATCCTCGCTGGATACGTCGCTCTCATCTATACTCAGATTTGCATCCTTATTGTCCGCGTTCGGGGGCATATCGCACATTGTAACTACACACAAACGAGCTAAATGTTTAACACTTTTCACCAATTAATCCACAAACGGCAATAATATTCATTTTAACACAACAAAATACATTTAATTCGTCATGTGCGTCGAGAATTGTATTTTACGACACCACATGGAGAATAAACAATCATACATTTACGTTCTGTTTCACGAAATTCTGTGACATACTTAAAACATCATGATGATATTTTAATTTTAATAGGTAAACCCGATAATTATAATTATTTTATTTACCAATTACATTATTTTTGAATGATATTTAAAAAAACTGATGGCTAATAACGTAAGTGTTTCAACATTGGCGAAATTGGATTAACAAACCTTAAACGTACAACAATGTAAAATAAATAAAACATGTAAAAAAACAAAACGGGTACTTTAGGGGAAACATCAAAAAGGAAACATGAAGAAATAGGCCAATAGAATTAGAAAAAATGGGTAAACAATTCGTTTCAGTTATGGGGCGTTCTCACGGGGCGATTTTAGTTGATCAACTGCGAAATCGTTCATGATTTGAACCGTCTAATGCCGCGTTCTCACCGGGCGATTTCAGTTGATCAATATTTGTCGTTTAACAAAAAATCGAAAGCAGATATTGACGGTAGCGTTCTCACGATTCAATAATAATCGACTTTTTTTTTTAATCAATTTTATTAGGGGAATTACGCACATAAAATGGCGATGCCATTTCCATTATAAACTAAACCTAGACTATTTACAAATACAAGCTCTAATAATCGTCTTAATATTCATGACCGAAATGGCGGATAATGAAGAAATTAGGAAGTGTATATTGTTTATTTGTGATGGTTTAAAGGAGGAACTTAATGGTTTATTACTGAAAGAAAAAAAAAACGTCGCATTTGGGTTCGTGACTGGATATTAAGGAGACCTAAGTTGGGAGCATCAAATATGCTCATAAAGGAATTAGCCCTAGAGGACTCTTCAGGATATAGAAATCATTTAAGAATGTCAGAAATTCATTTTAGGCAGTTGCTTCATAAAGTGCAAAATGCTATACAAAAAAAGGACACAATTATGCGAGAAGCTATACCAGCAGAAATAAAATTACAAATGACTTTAAGATACTTAGCAACAGGAGATTCTTTTGCTAGTCTCGCTAGCCTTTACAGAGTGCCAAAGAATACTTTTTCCTCATTCTTGCAACATGTATGTCAACAAATTTATGAAAGTTTAAAAGATTATATAAAGGTATGTTATTTAATAAAACTTCACTTTTATCATTGTAAAACATTTATTAAAATTATAATTCAGTTTCTAAAATAGGAGTAGAACACTCAACATCAAGAATGTAATCTTGAGACAAGGAAATGTCTGCAATATTACAATTCTCCTGGGCATTCGGTGTTTGTGGAGGTGTTGGTGGATGTGGATTAGACATATGTATTGTAGAATAGTTATGTTCTATTAAAGGATTGAAGACTAAACCTAATCTATATTGTCTTATAACGCTGTGCAATTCTTCCTGACATAATATTGCATCATATTCAGGCATGTTTCGTAATTGAATAGCTATAAATGTTCCAAAATGATCAAACTCGTCTCTTTGTTTTTCCCTATTGACACTAGATATTCTATCTAATTTATTTATTGCATCATTGATGCTATCAACTCTCCGTTTGAGTTTAGATGCTCGGAAATGTGATGATGGTGTAGAAGTAGTGGGTCTCATAATGCCAGATTCTTCAGACAAAGGTGTCACCCTAATGTTAGATTCTGATTCCCCTTCATTAGCGTCATTGATTGATTGATTAATATTCTGAAAATATAATATATGTATTTTATTACAGACACCACAAACACTTGAAGAATGGACTCAAATACAACATGAATTTAATACACGTTGGCATTTTCCTAATTGTTGTGGAGCGTTAGATGGAAAACATATTAAAATAAATAAACCGCCTAATAGTGGATCCAGTTTTTTTAATTATAAAGGCTCTTTCAGGGTCATTTTATTAGCTTGCGTGGATGCCAATTACTGTTTTCGTTACATTGATGTTGGAACAAATGGCAGAGCGAATGATGCATCAATTTTTGCTAAATCATCACTAAGTTCAGCATTGTATGAACTTAATAACCACCTTAACTTTCCAAGCAATGGTGTACTGGTTGCAGATGATGCTTTCCCTCTATCAGACAATATTATGAAACCATATTCCAGAACAGGTCCACTGACAGTAAAACAAAAAGTGTTTAATTACAGACTTGCAAGGTCTCGACGTATTGTTAAAAACGCTTTTGGTATTTTGGTGTCTAGATTTAGAATATTTGAAAGACCTATAGCTGTTGATATAGCAAAAGTTATTGACATAGTGAAAGCAACATGTGCTTTGCATAACTGGCTGCGACTAACAAATGAAAATTATGCTCCACCCGGCACTGTCGACAATGAGGATTTAGTCAATTTTCAAATATTCCCTGGATCTTGGCGATCTTCGAATATGGGCAATGGCATTGAAAATATATCACAAATTGGTAGCCACAACTACACAAGAAATGCTGCTTTAATCAGGGATAGGTATGCAGAATACTTTATCGGCCCAGGAGCGGTACCATGGCAGCTACATATGATAAAATAAATGTAATAAACACATGTAATAATTTTATAAAGCTAATAAATACCTCTAAATTTGAAGTACTCTCTCTTGTTATTGTTATTGTTACTGCCCTTAAGAAAGAGTCGGCGTGCTTAAACCAGTTGAGCCTTGGTTCATATACATCTTCGGATCCAGCTCCGCTCTTTATTGATTTAATTATTAGCATTAATTCTCTCCTGTACATAGTACGGATGCTTTTAATTTTATTTTTAAGATCGCCCTCGGTCATATTAGCATTTAAACCAATGATGATAGCTCGAATTGCTGTCTCTCTGGCATCCTTGTTTTTATATTGTTCAGAATTATTGTTCCATAAGCACTCATGTTGCTGGTATAATTCTAAGAAATGTGTCATTTCACTATCTGTCCATTTTAGCATTTTTTTCGTGGATGTCATAATTTATTAAAACAAAAAAACGGAGGAAAACAATACACATTCGCACCGATTGAATGACTGATTTAAGAAACTGATTAGTGATTGAATGCAAGTTGTACGCAACAAGTTCAGACGAGTCAATTTAGCTGTCAACTATTGAATTAATGACAGTTGAGCTTTGGCGGGCCACTGCAAGTGACAGGACGCGCAATTTTGAATTATTTGGAAAGATTGTGTTTTTCATAAATATTAATGTGTAATAATGGTGGAATTGTTATCCAGTGATCATTTTTAAGTTGATCAAGTATAAACAAGTAATTTAAGGCTGTGAAACGTGTTTCTTCGTGTTCTTTCCAAGACTCCTTCCAAAGTTTTAATAAAGGCTTTCCGCCGCTTTACTAAAACGACCATCATCAACCTCACTATCATTGTCATCATTCGATGAATTACTCGCGTGGTTTATCTTCATCTTCATATTTACTTGACAATGTTTTAACATTGAACCATATATTTTTACTTTGACACTGGCAAGTTAAATACTAAAGCCATTAACAAGAAAAAAGAAAAAATTAATGAATTTGTTGAATAGATATTTGTTGCTTCAATTTGGTTGAAAGTCTGTTCAGACGGTTCAAATCTCGAACGATTTCGCAGTTGATCAACTTAAATCGCCTCGTGAGAACGCGGTTTAAACAGACTTTCAATCAAGTTGAAGCAATAAATACAAAAGTTAAAGACGTTTCGACTTTTGTTTCTTTCTTTTTTTCTTTCTTCTTGTTTATGGCTTTAGTATTTAACTTGCCAGTGTCAAAGTAAAAATATATGGTTCAATGTTAAAACATTGTCAAGTAAAGATAAAGATGAACCACGCGAATGATTCATCAAATGATGATGATGAGAATGAGGTTGATGATGATCGTTTTAGTAAAGCGGCGGAAAGCCTTTACTAAAACTTCAGAAGAAGTCTTGGAGGGAACATGAAGAAACACGTTTCACAACTTTAAATTACTTGTTTATACTTGATCAACTTAAAAACTATTACTGGATAACAATTCCACCATTATTACACATTAATATTTATGAAAAGAACAAGCTTTTCAAATAATTCAAAATTGCGCGTCCTGTCAGTTGCAGTTGCCCGCCAAAACTCCTTGACTTTTGTTGATTCATTTGACAGCTGACAGCGAATATACAATATACATACTATATACATATACAGGGAATGTATATTGCATTCCTCTATCACCAGTATTTTGTTTATTTGTAAAATAAAATGTGAATTGCGGCGTCCACATCCACGAGAAAAATGCTAAAATGGACAGATAGTGTAATAACACGTGTAATATTGAATCGTGAGAATGCTACCGTCAATATTTGCTTTCGAATTTTTGTTTAACGATAAATATTGATCAACTAAAGTCGCACCGTGAGAACGCCCCATTAGCCATAGGTGAAAATAGGTGTAATACTAAGTAAGGAAGTACCTCTGCGATTCATCTAAAAATAAATAAACAGAACATTGTTAAAAGTTTCTGAAATTCCTGTTTTTTTTTAAATGACAAAAAGGCAGAAGTAGAATTATTTCTTTTCAAGTTTCTGTTTTGTAGCCAATTCAAAACCGGTTAATTTAAGCCCCAATTCAATAAAATTCATCCATTTTAAAATTATTTAAACTCTAAAACGAAAACCTTAAATTACAAAAAAAAAAAATCATCGAAAAATGTTAATTCGTTTTCGAGAAATTCTATGTATTTAAAAAAAATATAGGTTGTCTGTAAAGTCGGTTTAATGACGATAGTTGAACGTAACAACGTCATAAGAAAATACTGATAGAATGGCAGTTAAAAAAAACATCCCCATACAAAATGAATGATGTCCTTTGTCCTACAAGGATTCGGAACGCAATAACGCATGCGTTTTTGCGTTAATAACGCCGATAATAACGCAGCGGTGTGGGGAAAGCTTTACTACTTTTCGAAGCAGCGTTTTTTGCATGAATCTTTTATATTCGAGTTGCTGGTATTTTTCTACAAATAAAAAAAAAAATTTTGCTTTAACTCATTTTTCAATTTGTTTAATTCGTCAAATATTTATTTACTAGCTGTGCCCGCGGTTTCACCCGCGTAAAATTAGGTTTATAACACAGTCATAACAAAGGAGGAGGTTCTCAATTCGACTGTATATGCCTTTTTTGTATTTATAACTCGATAACTCATATAATATGACTAAAATAAAAATAAATATAGAAAAATTCCAAACAGCTGAAACTATAGTTAATTGGAAACTATAGTAAAATTATAAATACATATTTTTATTAAAAGTAACCTATGTTACTTCTAGGACCTCCAAAAATAGGTGTATATGTGTTCTCTCCATCCTATGACCTTGGATCCTTCAAGCGATGCGTGAAGAAGCATCTTATGCCGGCATAGTGGCGGCGGCTGGGACAGCCGGGAACTGACTGAGTCGTCGTCACTCTTGGACCTCCTCTTGCTTATCATCAGGCGGGTCAAGGTCAGATGTCGTGTCACAAAAAAAAATGTGTACAAAGTTTCATGATGATCGGTTAAGTAGTTGTTGTGTGAAAACGTAACAAACAAACTCACATTCACATTTGTAATAATAGTAGGATATGCATAGAGTGACAGAATGAAATAACAATAAAGAAAAAAATTAAACAAATGAAAATATTGTCTATGGAAAGTATAGTGTATAGTCTTCATAGTATAGTTAATTGGATGTTGACGTGACTATAGTGGTAATATAGTGCGATGGTATTATAGAGTACTTTAAAAATGGATAAACTAAAATTAAAATAAAGTATCTTATTGTACGTGAACTCCTAACAAAAAATGATAACCTAGGGCCTATATTACTTTCGGTACAATGCGTTTTTAACAAATCGCTTGAAAATTCGCATAACGGACACAACCATCAATTACGTCTGCCTGCCCGCGTTCGGGTGCGCACTCAATGACGATTGACGACCGACTTCTTCCCCCACCTCACCCGCCGTGCGTAGGATTTACGCTACACTATTTAGGCTATAATAGCTTACACATAAGATATAGATATATACTGTCGAGGGCTTTTTTGTAGGTCTGTTTAAGGTAAACATTTTCATCATACATGTGACAGTGTGACTCTAGCTGTTTTGGCAGCGCACGCCAGTATAGCTCGCAGATGGTAGATTTTTATCCTACTTACTTGACACTTATCGTCATATTTTGGACAATTCACACTATATCTTCATAAATTGTAACCTATGTGTTATTCTGATGTATAAGCTATATTATTGTAAAGTTTTATTAAAATCCATTAAGTAGTTTTTGCGTGAAAGAGTAACAAACATCCATCCATCCATCCATACTCACAAACTTTCGGATTTATAATATAAGTAAGGATAAACATTTATATGCACCGGGAAAAGGGGGTTTGCTCAAAAAAAAATGCCAACCGAGATATTTTGACGGATTTAGGTTCGTCTCCGTACGTTTTAATAATGGACAAAAAATCCAACAGCTGAACTGGCGCATACGGCGAAGGCTAAGGCCGATCTCCTGGCTGAAGTCTTTGCCACTAATTCGCGAATCGACGATCGTGGTGCAAGCCCACCTGCCTTGCGTTCGTGCGGACATACGATGCCTGAGATCCATATCAGACAACGCGATGTCCGCACGGAGTTACGATCGCTCGATATCCGAAAGTCCAGTGGCCCGGATGGTATCCCAGCGCTTGTACTTAAAACGTGTGCAGCGGAATTGACTCCCGTCTTGACGAGGCTATACCGGCTCTCATACTCGGCGGGCTGTGTGCCTCGGGCTTGGAAGGGGGCCAATGTGCAACCGGTCCCTAAGAAAGGCGACCGTTCAGACCCTGCAAACTACCGTCCGATAGCTGTAACCTCAGTGCTGTGCAAGGTCATGGAGCGGATAATTAATGTCCGCCTCATGGCCTATCTAGAGGGTCATCAGCTGATCAATGACCGTCAATATGGCTTTAGGCCGAAACGGTCAACTGGTGACCTTCTGGCGTACATCACGCACGTCTGGGGCGAAGCATTGGATGGTTATGGAGAGGCCCTTGCCATCGGCTTGGACATCTCCAAAGCGTTTGACAGGGTCTGGCACAAGGCCCTTCTTTCCAAGCTCGAGGCATTCGGTTTACCTGATCGTCTGCGCGGCTGGATAGCCGACTTCCTGTGTGGCCGCTCCATACGCGTTGTTGTGGATGGAAGCGCTTCGCGCAGGGTGTCGGTGAATGCTGGCGTTCCCCAGGGCTCCGTGCTGTCGCCAACCTTGTTCCTTCTGCATATCAATGATATGCTGGACCTTGGATCCAGCATTCATTGCTATGCAGACGACAGCACGGTGCATGGACGCTACACTGCCCGCCCCGCAGCCGGCAAACAGGAGATAGCCGATGTGAGAGAGTCTGTTGTAGCGGGGCTGAACCGGGTTCTTGATCGTATTACCCAATGGGGCGACAAGAACCTGGTTCAGTTCAACGCAGACAAGACTCAGGTGTGCGCGTTCTCGACGAAAAAATTCCCGTTTATCCCCCTTCCTTCTCTCGGTAACATCTCCCTCGGTACTTCGGACAGACTGGACATCTTAGGGATGTCCATTCGCAGCGATATGAATCACAGGGACCACATCAAGCGGGCCATTAAGACCACCTCCCGCAAACTTGGCATCCTGAACAAGGTGCGGCGGTTCTTTGCGCCCGAGCTTCGCCTACTTTTATACAAGGCACAAATTCGCTCTTGCGCGGAGTACTGTTCGCACTTGTGGGACGGCTCTGCCAAGTATCTTCTCAATGCCCTGGATTCATTGCAGCGCCGAGCTGTCCGAATTATAGGAGATTCAGAGGTCACGCGTACTCTGGAGCCCCTGCAACTACGCAGAGACATGGCGGCTTTGTGCGTCCTCTATCGCCTATACCACGGAGAATGTTCCGAAGAGCTCTTTAACCTTGTTCCTACCTCGTCCTTTTACACCCGTAATACCCGCACAGGTAGGGGAAAGCATCCGCATTCTATCGATCGAATCGGCAGCCGAACTAAAAAGTTCGGTGCGTCTTTTCTTTGTAGAACAATCGACAAGTGGAATGCTTTGCCAGCCCATGTGTTCTCTCCATCCTATGACCTTAGATCCTTCAAGCGATGCGTGAAGAAGCACCTTTGGCCGGCATAGTGACGGTGACTGAAGAAGCCGTGAATAAACTCGTTTTTTTCAGTTGTCGTCACTTTTGGACCTTCTCTTGCTTATCATCAGGCGGGTCGAGGTCAGATGTCGTGTCACAATAAAAAAAAAAAAAGGTTTTTTTTATTCGCCGGTAAAGTTGCGAAAACGTAGTATTTTGCAATTATATATTTTTTTGACTATTTAGATAAAAATGTTTAAATGTTTAAAGATATAAGTTCTTTTGCAACTTAGCACTTTTTTGCACTTCGATTTGCAAGATCCTAGTTGAAAAAATTGATTAGCTATAAAAAAGACTGAAAGTACCGCTCTTAATGAAGAGAATGAGCCCAAATACAACACTCTAGGACCTACCGAAGAGGTAATAATTAAGTTGCAAAAAAGTGCTTTTTTAAAGAACAAATGGATTTTTGCAACAAATATGCAATAAAAAGATTCCAAAAAATACCTAAAATACTACACGTCAAAGTCTACAGTCTATTAAAGTTGGAGAGGTATAAAATTGTTTGTTTAAAACGTTATTTAAAAAACATCGATTTTTAGCGTGTTTCTGCAACAAAAATAAAACAATTTGGACTCAATTGGTCTCATTTTGTAGATCTTTTTAATATCTACAAGTTCTATTCGATTTTTTTTAAATAAATAATCAAGAAAAATTATAATTGCGAAAAACTACGTTTTCGCAACTTTACCGGCGAATAAAAAAAAAACCTGCAATAGTTCAGCTGTTGGATTTTAAGTTCATTATTAATACGTCCGGAGAAGAACCTAAATCCGTTAAAATATCTCGGTTGGCATTTTTTTTAAACTGAAGGGTCCATTCGACTCTTTTTCCCGGTCTAATGCCATGTTATTAGAACGATCCTTTTGGCTCAAAATGAGCCTCAGTAGCAGCGATCACCTCCTCATTCGAGCCAAATATTTTTCCCTGGAGCATCTTTTTGAGATCCACAAAGAGCCAGTAGTCGCTGACGGCCAGATCAGGCAAGTACGAAGGATGGGGAAGCAGTTGGAAGCCCAATTCGTTGAATTTGGTCATCGTTTTGATTGACTTGTAGCACGGTGCCTTGTCTGTTGGGCTTTTATTTGCTATTTCGGCTTTCAAACGATCCAATAACACCATTAAACCATTCGCATCCCAGAATACGGACGCCATCACTTTGCCGGCCGACTGTTGTGTTTTGGGACCATTCGGCTTTCACCGGTCGTACGCCATTCAGCTGATTGCCGACTTGACTCCGGAGTAAAATGGTGAATCCATGTTTCGTCCACTGTCACATATCGACGCAAAAAATCCTGTTTATTGCGAGTAAACAGGGCCAAACAGCTCTCCGAATCATTGATACGTTGTTGCTTTTGTTCCATTATGAGAAAACGCGGCACCTATTTGGAAAAAAACTTCTTCATAGCCAATTTTTGGTGCAAAATAGTAAATGCACTACCAGTTGATATGTTCACCATCTTAGCTATCTCGCGCACTTTCATTTTGCGGTCACCTATCACGATTTCAATACTTGCTTGGTGTTTTCGGGAGTTACTGCCTCATTTGGCCGACCCGAACGTTCCGCATCATTTGTATCAGCACGACCGCGTTTGAAGTCAGCATACCACCGACAAATGGTTGTTTTCGACGGAGTAGAGTCCGGATAACGTTTTTTAAGCCATTGCTCAGCTTGAACAGTGTTTTTTCCCATTAGAAAACAATGGTTTATCAACACACAAAACTCGTTGTGGTCCATTTTTTCACGATTGCAAAGGTAGCGTCACTTTAACCAATATAGCTTTCTTGGTTATGTTTCGAATTAAATGTAGAACGGCAAAACGCCGCCATTTTTGTGATAATATCTTAAACAAATCTCAATCCGATACATGGAAATTTCTTAAAACTTTGGGATTGGGTCGTTCGCAGTGCTCGGCTGGTCTTGGTACTGTGACGTCTGATCAGCTCAATGCTCATTTCTCATCAGCACCGACGCTCGACGTTGTAATTAAATCAAAAACCTTAGTTGAAATAGCGGAAATGTCAAACCTTAATAATACACCGTTTGTTCTTGCAGAAGTTTCCAGCGATGTCATTTTTAAGACGATTAACTCCATAACTTCAAGAGCAATAGGATGTGATGGCATCAGTCGTGTTATGATCGTTACAATCATTGACATACTCCTACCCACAATAACACGCATCATAAACGTATCCCTCACTACAGGCCAATTCCCAATCATATGGCGCAATGCGCACATTATCCCACTACCTAAAATTTCCTCTCCTACGTTACCCAGCCATTTTCGCCCAATCTCCATTTTGCCGTTCCTTTCAAAAGTGTTAGAGTCTGTCGTTCATAAACAAATATCAGGTTTTCTTAATCTTAATCAACTCCTTAATCCCTTCCAGTCAGGTTTTCGCCCCGGTCATAGCACGACTTCAGCTTTACTGAAAGTAACTGAAGATATTAGAAACGGCATGGATGAAACAAAAGTCACAGTACTAGTATTGATTGATTTCACCAACGCCTTTAATACAGTTGATCCTGAGTTGCTAATTGCTATTTTGTCTCGTATGAGGATGTCTGCAGAAGCTCTCTTATGGTTTTCTCAGTATCTGCAAGGTCGCCGACAACGGGTTCGCATTGATCAAACGTTCTCGGACTGGTGTGATTTGAGTACGGGCGTACCACAAGGTGGCATTTTATCTCCGTTACTTTTCTCACTATTTATTAGTGGTATCACCTCCTCTCTTCATTGCCACTACCACCTGTACGCCGATGACTTGCAGCTCTACGTGCAGGCGGATATCAGCGCTCTTAATAGTGCTATAGCCTGGCTAAACTCCGATCTTAGTAGCATATATTCTTGGTCTGCGCGGTACGGTGTCGTTGTCAACCCGAAAAAGTGTCAGTCAATAATTATAGGGAGTTCCCGTTTATTATCTAAAGTCGACATGAATGTTATCGATCCTGTTCGGTTTGACAACGTGCCTATACCGTTCTCCGGCGAGGTTAGGAATCTCGGTATTTATCTGGATTCTCATCTTTCCTGGGGAGCGCAGATCAGTAATATTAGTCGTAAAATATTTACTTCACTTCATTCTCTTAACAAATTAAAAAACTTTTTACCTATTAAAGCTAAAATTGCGCTCGTTCAGTCCCTTCTCCTGCCGATACTTGACTACGGTGATGTATGTTGTGTAGACCTTTCGCAGGAATATCTTAATAAACTAGATAGATTACACAACGCATGTATAAGGTTCATCTTCGGCTTGCGGAAATATGACCATATTTTGTCGTCACGAGATCAGCTAAAATGGCTGCCTATCCGTGAACGGAGAAATCGCAGGATTCTGTGCTTGTTATACAGTCTTCTAAATGAATCTGATGCGCCCAGGTATCTTAAGGATAACTTTAGGTACCTGAGCTCGCATCATGTTAAGACCCTGCGCTCCTCTTCCAACTCCACTCTTTCCATTCCCTCTCACCACACCTCCTTCGTCTCTAAATCTTTTTCTGTCGTCGCTGCAAATCTATGGAATGAACTACCTCAAAGTAGTAGACAAGCTCCTAATCGTGCAATATTCAAGAGTTATGTGTATAAACACTACCTTTCTTCTTCCCCACATCTTTCATGACAAGAGTAGTTTTATTATATGTTGTGTATTATTGTGTTTAATATATATGTATATGTGTTTATGTATATGTATAACTTATTTATGTACTTATGTGTATTAAAATGTAAATATTAAGTATTATTATTATGTGTTTGTTGTTATATTCGTACAAATTGTCATCATAAAATTGCACCTACTCACCATTAATACTGTCTTAATGTCCTAAAGGTTTGGCTGTCAGAGAATGTCTAACGGCATTAAGTCCGCCTTTGTACATAGTGCAATTAAGTTTTAAATAAAATAAATAAAATTTTGACACATCTCATCTAAAGGTTTGTACTTCTGAACCTTGGTATATACATGGCATTATTAGCGCCATCTCTACGCTAGTCCCGGGACTTATTGAACGATGTGCTAACACAGTCATAACAAAGGAGGTGGTTCTCAATTCGAATGTATATGCCTTTTTTGTATTTATAATTCGTTAACTCACAAAACCTGAGTAATAAAAATAAATATAGAAAAATTCCAAACAGCCTAAACTATAGTCAAAAATATATATATATTTTTATTAAAAGTAACCTATGTTACTTCTAGTACCTCCAAAAATATGTGTACAAAGTTTCATGATGATCGGTTAAGTAGTTATCGACGACAGGCGTGGACGAACGGTTTAGCGACTGGTTTGTTGCGCGTAATGTCCCGGGTTCGATCCCCGGTCGGAGCATATATTTGTTTCATAGCTTTAATTTGTAATATTTAATAATATTAAATATTGCAAATATTTGTTAATGAAAATAAAAGAGATGGATATTTGCTTCGGGTCTGGTTATCAAAGAGTGGTAGGCAGTGGTACCCAGTCTGCCGATCTGGGGTAGTACCACTACTTACAAGTATACAGACCGTGAAGTGATTTAGTCACGTTTCGGGATCAGCATGTAAGTTGCCGGTTCCATCTAGGCCGGCATAGTCACAGTTATTGAATTACTGTGCATGCTAATACTAGCAGTGATATTCATTCATGGACCACACTTCGGCTTAACATCAAGCGGGGTGCTGTCATATGTCGAGTCACAATAAAAAAGTATAGTCTTCATAATATTGGATTGAATGTTGACGTGACTGTCGGTAATATAGTGCGATGGTGTGATAGAACTCTTATTATAGACCATCCATCGCACCTAATAAAAATGAATAAACTAAAATAAAATAAAAAAGGAAGTATCTTTTTGTTCGTGTAATTCTAACCAAAAAAAAACCTGCCTATAACTAACCTTAGGCCTATATTACTTTAAGTACAGTGCGTTTTTAACAAATCGCTTGAAAATTCGCAAAACGGACACAACCGTTAATGACGTCTGCTCTCACGCGTTCACCTCACCCGCCGTGCGTACGATTTACGCTACACTATTTTCGCTATAAACGCTTACACATAAGATATAGATATATACTCTCGCAGGCTTTTTGTAGGTCTATTTAAGATAAACATATTCATCATACATTACATATGTGTAACTCTAGCGGTTTTGGCAGCGCACGCCAGTATAGCTCGCAGATGGTAGATTTTTATCCTACTTACTTGACACTTATCGTCATATTTTGGACAATTCGCACGATATCTTCATAAATTGTAGCCTATGTGTTATTCTGATGTATAAGCTATATTATTGTAGTTTCATTAAAATCCATTCAATTGTTTTTACGTGAAAGAGTAATAAACATCCATCCATCCAAACTGACAAACTTTCGCGTTTATAAGTAAGGATCAAGGTACTTGATGTTGAGGATTAAAAACAAATAAAATTGCCTAAAAACCTATGTTGCATTATTTATAAAGAGAAACGATTACATTATTGCGTTTGACAGGGTCTGGCACAAGGCCCTTCTTTCCAAGCTCGAGGCATACGGTTTACCTGACCGTCTGCGGGGCTCGATAGCCGACTACCTGCGCGGCCGCTCCATAAGATAGCTACCGCAGCTAACAATACGAGCCTGTAGTATATCATGAATAAAATATATAACCTGAGAAAATAGTCTTTATTAAGCAAAATTGGACATAGTGACAATTATGACATATTTTATATTTATAAAGTAAACAGGCTAAGATTATCACAGAGCCGATGACCTTGAAACCCCTAATTAGATCTTCATCAATTGTTAGCCCAGTAAAGGAGGGGTTTTAGCTCCGAATTCTTTCACTGTGAACCGATTTACATGAAACTTGAACAGTATCTAGAAAATAGCTCAAGAAACAAAAGCTATACAAAGCCGATGTGCGCTTTTGCCCATGGGTGGAAATTATGATGTTGAAAATAACTGCGGGAATCGATAGAGGGATGAATTGTAAGCAAATTGTTCTCTATTAACTTTTTTCGATAATTAATTGTTTCTGAGTTATTCGTGATTGAAAAAGCTATTATTTCGTGAAGAAATAACGTGTTTTTAAACGTTTTTTACAAATAACTTGAAAACGCTCATTTTATCAAAAAAAAAAGTTATTTATATACATATATATATATATATATATATATATATATATATATATATGTATATATTTAAAGGTAACTTCTTGTTCATCAACACCGAAAGCCGAGCTTTCAAAGTTAAATAACTAAAAAACAAGCAATTTATTCGGGAAAACGTACAGAACCGTTTTGATAGTACTCAAAAAGACCTTTAAAATAAGTTATTATGAAAGTCAATAGCATAAAAATTGAGAGAGTTATGATGAAAATAAGACTGTATACTCGATTATGTTCGAATATGAATATTCGATATCAAAAGCAACGGCTTGACCGGTACATTTGAAATTAAACAAAATCCTTTTGTAGTTTACTTTATTTATGTATAAATAATAAGTTCCTACAGTTTGATCGGTTTTGGATGCTTAGTTTAGAAAATTTGTTGATGAACCTAAAAAAAAGAAAATTTGTAAATTGTAAAATTGAAAACATTTTTTTTTTGTTTTTCCAATATAATTCAAAATCTATAGAAGATACGTAAATTTTACTAGAATACAAAAATGATCATGATAATGCATGATCAGATACTCCCGATCTTCAATTTGATAACGGCCCACCTAATGGCTCTTAGTGAGTAACAATTTTAGTTAAAGCACTATAGTTCTATCTCTTGTTGATTTGCTGATCTGAGAGGATTCATGATAGTGCATGATCAGATACTCCCGATCTTCAATTTGATAACGGCCCACCTAATGGCTCTTAGTGAGTAACAATTTTAGTTAAAGCACTATAGTTCTATCTCTTGTTGATTTGCTGATCTTAGAGGATTCATGATAGTGCATGATCAGATACTCCCGATCTTCAATTTAATAACGGCCCACCTAATGGCTCTTAGTGAGTAACAATTTTAGTTAAAGCACTATAGTTCTATCTCTTGTTGATTTGCTGATCTGAGAGGATTCATGACAGTGCATGATCAGATACTCCCGATCTTCAATTTGATAACGGCCCACCTAATGGCTCTTAGTGAGTAACAATTTTAGTTAAAGCAATATAGTTCTATCTCTTGTTGATTTGCTGATCTGAGAGGATTCATGATAGTGCATGATCAGATACTCCCGATCTTCAATTTGATAACGGCCCACCTAATGGCTCTTAGTGAGTAACATTTTAGTTAAAGCACTATAGTTCTATCTCTTGTTGATTTGCTGATCTGAGAGGATTCATGATAGTGCATGATCAGATACTCCCGATCTTCAATTTGATAACGGCCCACCTAATGGCTCTTAGTGAGTAACAATTTTAGTTAAAGCACTATAGTTCTATCTCTTGTTGATTTGCTGATCTGAGAGGATTCATGATAGTGCATGATCAGATACTCCCGATCTTCAATTTGATAACGGCCCACCTAATGGCTTTTAGTGAGTAACAATTTTAGTTAAAGCAATATAGTTCTATCTCTTGTTGATTTGCTGATCTGAGAGGATTCATGATAGTGCATGATCAGATACTCCCGATCTTCAATTTGATAACGGCCCACCTAATGGCTCTTAGTGAGTAACATTTTAGTTAAAGCACTATAGTTCTATCTCTTGTTGATTTGCTGATCTGAGAGGATTCATGATAGTGCATGATCAGATACTCCCGATCTTCAATTTGATAACGGCCCACCTAATGGCTCTTAGTGAGTAACAATTTTAGTTAAAGCACTATAGTTCTATCTCTTGTTGATTTGCTGATCTGAGAGGATTCATGATAGTGCATGATCAGATACTCCCGATCTTCAATTTGATAACGGCCCACCTAATGGCTCTTAGTGAGTAACAATTTTAGTTAAAGCACTATAGTTCTATCTCTTGTTGATTTGCTGATCTTAGAGGATTCATGATGGTGCATGATCAGATACTCCCGATCTTCAATTTGATAACGGCCCACCTAATGGCTCTTAGTGAGTAACAATTTTAGTTAAAGCACTATAGTTCTATCTCTTGTTGATTTGCTGATCTGAGAGGATTCATGATAGTGCATGATCAGATACTCCCGATCTTCAATTTAATAACGGCCCACCTAATGGCTCTTAGTGAGTAACAATTTTAGTTAAAGCACTATAGTTCTATCTCTTGTTGATTTGCTGATCTGAGAGGATTCATGATCAGATACTCCTGATCTTCAATTTGATAACGGCCCACCTAATGGCTCTTAGTGAGTAACAATTTTAGTTAAAGCACTATAGTTCTATCTCTTGTTGATTTGCTGATCTGAGAGGATTCATGATGGTGCCTTATTAAATACTCTCGGTCTTTGATAACGGTCCAGCTAATGGCTTATAGTGAGTAACAACTTTAGTTAAAGCACTATTACTCTCGGTCTTTAATTTGATAACGGTCCAGCTAATGGCTCATAGTGAGTAACAACTTTAGTTAAAGCAGTCCATTACTTGTTGATTTGCTGATCTGAGAGGATCCATGATCAGTTTTTTAGATCCAGAAAGTTTTATTTCATCGCACTTACTTTTCTACAGTCAAGACGAATCTAATGCGTCCAAACTTTTTAATAAAAACAATAAGTAACTTAAAAGTTACTTTTAAACATGAATCCTCTCAAATCAGCAAATCAACAACAGATAATATCATAGTGCTTTGACTAAAATTGTTACTCACTAAGAGCCATTAGCTGGACCGTTATCAAATTGAAGACCTGAAGTAGTTATCTGATGATGCACCATAAGGATCCAAGGGATATTAAAGGGATATAACTATTGAGCCATGACTAATGTTGTTTATTACTATAAAGCTGGTGATATGGCTAAAGTGGTTTCAGGCGTTTGGGGGGTTCCTTTAAAATTTGATTGAATTGAAATAATATACAGTTGATATTAATTTTGGGCCAGAGTGATAAATAATTCTATATGTTAAAATATGATTATCATGTATAAAATGCCCAAATCTTTATTTTTCCTTTTTTTTGGTAAGGGGTTGTTTTCACCCCCAAAAAATAAAAAGCGCACTACGGGACCATATAACTTTTGATTTGCAGGGTTGCATTAATTGCTCAATTCCAAATTTTTAGAAAAATCGGCCCACAGTTAAAGAATTCGATTGCTCCTCGTTCACTGGACTATGTAGCTAAAAACCATCTCGATCATGTCAGCTTTCAAATTAAAAAAAAAACGCATCGTAATCGGTCCATTCGTTTAGGAGCTACGATGCCACAGACAGACACACAGATGCGTCAAACTTATAACACGAGGGGTTTTTGAGTCGGGGGTTAAAAAATAACAATACTTACGAAAGATATTAGTTGAGTTTTAAAAGCTTTGTTGACGCGACACTAAGTTCATGTTTGAACGTGGATCGTTTGGAGCGCTTATTCCTACGTCCTACGTCTTTTTCTTAAAACATCATTGTTTAAAAGCATATTTTGTACTAGCTGTGCCCGCGACTGCGTCCGCGTGGAATAGTTATTTTGGGAATCATATTAATTTTTTGTTTACCTACCTGCTCAGCAATATTATAAATTACCTATAGCTGTTAACCGCGACTTATTTTAGACGATTAAATTACGTAACTAATAGAATATATTTTAAAGTAGTTTTAAAAATTACATATTTTAAAGTACTTCTGCGTAAATTATATTTTTAGTTTTATTTTCTTGTGCGCAAACTCGCAGACGCTTTGCAGCAGCAGTCTGCCGAGAATGCTGAGTCCTTATTCTAGGCATTACAGTGACGAAGAAAGAACGAAGGAAATGAAAACTTAACCAAAATAACTGTATGCTTAAACTAAAACCTAACCTAATAAGAATTGTAAAACCTAACCTTGAAAGAATGTATTATGTATATATAGTAAAGAATGTATACAGGTATTATTTACAACAAAACAAAAAAAGTGTTATTGTGAAAATATTAGAAACAAAATACTATACTTAAAACAAACACTACTTACTATAGAGAAAACTACTACAAAATGAAATTGTATAAAAAAGGATTTCGCACGATGATATTATATCGTAAAAACAAATTAACGCTGCATTCAACCTATCAGTAGGGAGCCGACCGCATAGTATGCTTGTCTGTCTATAAAAGACGCGCCCCTCCACTTTATTAGTTAGTTTAGTTATGTGTGAATGCAAATATTACTAACTATACTATTAAACTTCATCACGTTCGTTCCTTCTTTGTGTCTAACCAGCAACTGAATAACCAAAAACTGCATTTTCGGTTTGTTTTATCCATATTTTATATTTGCTCGTATGCGTAAATGCAGTGGAGGGGTGCGTCATTTCGGCTTAGACAGACTATACCTCGTAGAGCTACACCCCCCTCCGCCTCGCCCGCAAGCACCGCCTCTCCTCGCCCGCCGGTTAGCGCTCATCATGCGACGCATGTGAATTTTGTTTCAGTTATTTTAAAATTGTATTATTTTATAAGATGTTTATTGAAATTAGGTGATGTCAATGACAATTTTGTTCACAGTTAAATACTATTAATTAATAACACATTTATTTCGATAATTATTATGTTAATACAACTCTGACAAATAATTTGTAATATTGCATTAATTTAGACCAAATTTGACTATCATAAAAACGGTTATTGTGAGTTAATCTTAAAAGATAGACATATACGGTCGCGGACATTTTTTTAGATAATTTAGAGGAATAATTGTTTCATACATATTTTTTGGGTATCTCAAACGGTTTTCGCAGCGCACGCAACGGAAACCCTCAAAGACGAATAATATTCCCCGTTTTTTCCACATTTTCGACTGTTTTTTCGCTTCTATAAGTCGCAACGTAATGTTTTACAGCCTAAAGCCTTCCTCGATAATTGATCTATCCAACACAAAAGATTTTTTAAATTCGAACCAGTAGTTCCTGAGATTAGCGCGTTTAAACAAACAAACAAACAAACTCTTCCGCTTTATTATATTATTAGTATAGATTGACGAAGTGGTATGCGTGAGAAAAGTATTATACTTTTTATGTAATATCTGTTTAAGACTATTACAAGCATATCTGGTGCGTGTAAACAGTATATGAACGAGTTTATAATATCGGCGCATAAAAGCAATACGATGACTGCAATAACTTGGGAACAGTATACATAATATAAATCTGCTTTTTAAAACTTACAACCTTTCGAGAGCTTTGCAGCCATCGTGTCTCTCCGTGACCACGATGACTACAAAGCTCTCGAAACGTCGGAATAAATTGCATAAAATCGGAATCAATAATCAAAAATAAACGCATAACATTCGTTTGATTGAATAATCAATGTTCGCGCAAAATCTAAGAATAGTTGCGATTACTTTTTATTAATGAATACTTAATTGTGTTACAAGTGCAATGGGAAAATAAAAGACAATTTCAATTCGATTACCACCTACGATGTATGTATAATATTAATGATTATTATAAAAGGTCAATATAATATATATATAGTATGTAAGCGTCGCACATCAGCACCTGACTGCGCTGCACACGGAACAGTTGACGCAGTGATCGCCCTCAGGCAGGCACTCCAAATGGAACGAATGTCTACAGTTATAAACAACTAGGTCGGCGGCGTTCGCCAAATCCTTTATTATAATCCTGCCGCGGCAGACGCTGCACACGAACTCGTCGGTGACGGCGATGCCTCTCTGCTGCACGCGAATGAGTTTCTTGTGCAGCTCGAAGTAATTGCGCAGAGTGATGGCTTTGCACGCCTCCTGCACAGACAGTTGCAGGTGGTAGTCGCTCATCATTTTGGCGAGCGACTCCTTCAAATCCTTGATCTCGCAGCCGGGCCTGATGTTTTGTATCAATATCCTGGGATCGACATAGTTGCCTATCCTCTGCAGCAGCAGTGTCACGTATTCGGGCTTGTCGACAGTCTTTGCGATGAGGTCGCTCCACAGCTCCTTGTCGTTGTGCTCCTGGCAGAAGTTGATCGCTTGGTGGATGTCATTCAATTGGTCGACGATGATGGAGAGGGCCTCCTGCGTGTTGCCCATGCGGCCCAACAGGAACACGGTCTCCTGGTGCAACCCGTGCTGCTGGCAGACGTCCAACGCCTCCTGAATGGGATAATTGTCACTGCACTTGAGGAACGGCAACAGCTTCTCCCTCGCATACAGGGCGTAGAATCCGACCAGCTTGCCGTGGTAGCGGCCGTGCGGCTCTATCTTGCTGTATGCGTCCAAATACTTGTAAAGGAACTCATCGTGGCCGTCAAGCTGTTTCTCCACGACCTCCACTGGCAGCATGTGTTTGTTGTTCTTGTCCAACAGTATGGCCATGGTCTTGTCGAAGTCGAGCGTCATGAGGTCCAGTATTTTGTTGTGTATGACATAGTACATGTTGTGTTTGACGATAAGCGCGAACACGTCCTTGTGCTGCAACTTCAAGTACGTGCTGAGGGCTTTGTCATATCTATTCGCATGGCAATAGAGCGTCGCGAGGGCCTCCAGATATGTGTTCTTCTCCACCTCAGTGGTTAGCAGATGCTCGATCACGGCTTTGATCACCGCCATTGTCTTGTACAGCAGGGGGTTCCACTCCTGCACCAGCCTGAGGAACCCATGCGGATCCACTCTCAGGTACTCGTACAGAACCATCTCATATACGTGCGGGCTTAACGCGTGCTCTGGCGTCCGTGGTATGTACGCACTTATCTTTCTCAGTTGATTGAGGTCTGCAAACTTTTGGATCTGTTCCTCCCACAGAGTTCGATCACTTTTACATATCCTAACGCACAATATGGCGGCCTCCTCGTGGTGCCCTTCGTCGAGCAAGTGTTTCATATACTTGTCCCCCACGTCGGCCACGCTATAGCGGCACGCAGCCCCGCCAGCCTCCTCGAGCACGTTGAGCGCCTTCTCGTAGCGGCCGTGCTCCGTCAGCCAGTACACCCTGTCGTCGATGTCATACGGACTGGCGACCACGATGTCTTTGGGCGAAACTATGAAGTATCTCTTCTCGTCTATGATCATGTCGAGGTGATAGTCGTTGCAGTGGTACTCCTCGTAGCCTCTTATGTTGAGGCTCTCCGTGGACACTTCGTTGAACTCGCACTCTTTGTAATCGGCCACCGTGAACACAGGCCTCTGCGCCTTGCCCGTGTCGGGGTCCGCCTCCTTGGGCACTCCCAGCAGCACGAGCTGCTCATCCAAGGGGCCCAGGCCACTGATGTAATAGTCAGTCTGGCAAGTGTAAGTGGGATCGACGAGATACTCGGTGGCGTCTCTCGCTTGCAACTCGACAGTGTTACGCTTCCTGATGACACATATGCGGATGGTGTCCACCCAGCCTATCATGAGTGTTTTGGGCGCGCACCACAGCAAATTGCACCTGTACTCCTCGATGGAGCGCGACGCATGCCTCTCCCACTGTATGAGTCCGAGCGAGCACCGCGCCACCACGTCGTACACCCTGACGCCCACCTCGCAGGCCCACGCAACGAACCGCTCGTGCCACGCCATCGCTTGCACGTAGCCCTCGCATTCGCAGAGCACGCTACTCCTCAGCCTATTGAGGAAGGTCTTCTCATACAGGGTTAGCTTGTTGTCACCTGCAATCAATAATTGTTATTATTATTTCTCATGCATGCTTTGTTTAGGACAAATTGGACTGTATATTATTTATGTGTTTTCCCTCTGATGAATGTATGTGTACATAGTCTTGCCATTAATATTGTTACAAAGAAGGGAAAAAAAAACATTTTTTATTGCATTTAACATTTATTTCTATTACAATGTGTTAGTTTAATACATTAATATAAAACCATAAATTAAATATTTATAAAGCTTATCCGTTAAGGCCACTTAATAATAGAAGCACGCATTCTTTCCATAGAAAAATACTTCACTGCCAATCGTATCGATTTTTTTTTTTTTATTGTGACACGACATCTGACCTCGTCCCGCCTGATGATAAGCAAGAGGATGTCCAAGAGTGACGACGACTGAGAAAACCGGGTTTGTTCACGGCTGCCCCAGTCGCCGTCACTATGCCGGCCAAAGGTGCTTCTTCACGCATCGCTTAAAGGATCCAAGGTCATAGGATGGAGAGAACACATGGGCAGGCAAAGCATTCCACTTGTCAATTGATCTACAAAGAAAAGACGCACCGAACTTTTTAGTTCGACTGCCGATTCGGTCGATAAAATGCGGATGCTTTCCCCGACCTGTGCGGGTATTACGGGAGGGAAAAGATGAGGTAGGAACAAGGTTAAAGAGCTCTTCGGAACATTCCCCGTGGTATAGGCGATAGAGGACGCACAGAGCCGCCATGTCTCTTCGTAGTTGTAGGGGCTCCAGAGTTCGCGTGACCTCTGCATCACCTATGATCCGGACAGCTCGGCGCTGCAATGAATCCAGGGCATTAAGAAGATACTTGGCAGAGCCGTCCCAGAGGTGCGAACAGTACTCCGCGCAAGAGCGAATCTGTGCCTTGTAAAGTAGCAGGCGAAGCTCTGGCGCGAAGAACTGCCGCACCTTGTTCAGGATGCCAAGTTTGCGGGAGGTGGTCTTAATGGCCCGCTCAATGTGGTCCCTGTGATTGTTTTAGGGACTCCAAATTATCATGGCATTTATAGCAAGCCATTCACTCCAAAACTAACTAAATCATAATTCAGCGGATAAATATCGGGACGGCCAGTCTTCAGCTCTGATGAAGTCCTAAATGTTGTTACTGAACCAAGATTGGGTGGATCGAGCTTTATGAGCCGGCTCCGAGTCTTGCTGAAAGAACCATTCTTGGTTATTGAACAAGGCTTAACTACCTTCTCAAGAATGGTATCTCGATACACTTGTTTTGATACCTTTTTCACAAAAAATATATCTCAGTCACTCCTTCATAGCTAACACCCAACCAAACACAAACCATCACTGAAGTCGGATAATGCCCACATTGCACTCTGTTGACTTATTGGGCATAAATACGGTCATTTTGTTTGTTATAAATATTGCTCATTTGTAAAAAAAATCATTCGTAAAATAAAAATTTTGTGTGACTTCCCCTTGCGTACCACTTCTTTGTACGTTCTTTAACGGTTCTCAGTGCAGCCGCCCTATCTCCTCCAGGAAGGCCAGGAGACCCTTCTCGTTCCTGCAGACCACTCCTGCAACTCAAGAGCATATGTGCAGCTGTCTCGTCTTCATTCAGGCATCCCCTACAAAGGGGGCTGTCCGATATGTTGGGGTTGTACAGGTGCTTATTAAACCACAATGTCCCGTTATAACACCTACCATGGAGGAGCTTGGCTCGGCTAAGGTCTAGCAGTCGTCCAGTCAAGCGTCTGTCAATATGAGGAAAAGTTTCCCTGGACTGCTTGCATCCCGCTGTCTGTGATCATGCGTTTTCATGCAGGTTACCTGTTCTTTGCGCAGGAACTGGAATGGTAGGGGTTCCCTTCTGGCCAGCTCATCCACCGCGTTGTTGCCTAGCGATCCACTATGACCCTTTATTGATGGGAGAGTGATCTGGTTCATTGTACAAACGTCCTCCAGTGCCAGGTGGCATTTATAGAACAAAGCTGAATTTTTGCAGTTGCTTTCCAGACCCAAAAGCACTGCCTTGTTGTCAGAGAGTATCCTTCTCTTCTGGTGGGTAATCTCTCTCTTTGCTATTGCATGTTCTGCCTGTAGAATGCCGAAATACAGTGCTGTTTATGTCGAGCGCTGTAGAGATATTTATGTTTAGGTCCCGCGCCGGTCTTGGATCCATCAGTATAAATTCTCAGTTCCTCGTTCAGATCTTTTTCTTCCTCACAGAATTGAAACCTCTTCGGGATTCTGTCGACAATCGATACTAGGAGTGGTTGTTCCGCAATTGCATCGTTGAGAACTGTTGTGTGTGTGGCTCGGCAGTCCGAGCTCCAGAGATTCAATGTTAGGAGTCTCGTTGCCGTCAGTGTCGCAACCAGCTGCACATGTAGATGTAGGGGCAGTATGCCCAGAACGACTTCCAGCACCTTTGTAGGTGTTGTAAGCATGCAACCCGTAATGGCCGTACACGCCATGCGCTGGAACTGTTGCAACCTGTCTTGAACGGTCTTCAGCCTGGTTCTAGGCCACCAAGTCAACGCGCCGTAGGTGACGAACGGTCTGATAATGGAGGTATACAGCCACTTAATGATTTTTGGGCTTATGCCCCACTTTTTACCAAGTAGTTTTACCAGCTCTGCTGACAATTGGATCTCTGTTTCAAATAGTTTTAGCAGCTTGAACTTCCCACACTTCTCTATTGTGTGAATAGTACTAGTTCGGTCTTATTAGGATTCACAGATAGGCTAGATTCGGTGCACCAATGTTGCACAATCTTCAATGCGATTTGCATGACGTCGAAGACAACGCTGGTTACCATTCCGCTGATCAGAATAGCTAATCATCTGCGTATCCTACTGTGTAGTGGTTTTTGCCATTCAATTTTGTTATTAGGTCATTGGCTGCTATATTCCACAGCAGGGGAGACAGGAACCCGCCCTGAGGGCAGCACTAGGTTGCTGGTGATTTCCTTCGTAGTATTTTTTCTTGGTGTTGGTGCATAATTCAAACCTTCCAACAAATAAATCTAACGGTCGTAACACCTCAGTCTCTCCGTGACCACGATGGCTGCAAAGCTCTCCAACATCAAAATAATAAAATAAAATTGTAAAATCAAAACCAAAATAAATGCATAGTGACGGCGACTGGGGCAGCCGTGAACAAACCCGGTTTTCTCAGTCGTCGTCACTCTTGGACATCCTCTTGCTTATCATCAGGCGGGACGAGGTCAGATGTCGTGTCACAATAAAAATAAAAAAAAATGCGATAGTAAGCTGCATAAAATTTGTTTAATTCTTTAATTGATTATAACAGTATTTATGGCCAGACTAAGTACAATATAGCACCACATATAGTTTTTAGCATTTGAATATACTTTTGAATTGTGAATTGCTTTTGGCAGACAGCAATGTCCAGTTACTTATGGGTCCTTCACAATGCAGTCTTTCCGAACCAACATTGCTATAAAAACCTGAATATTTTTTCAAATTTCTTTTTTTATTTGAAAGTAGGATTGTAGGATTCCGGTTAATGATGGAAAATAATTTCATTCAAATGGCTGCCTCGGCTGGCCAAGCAGTAGCCTACAGGATCGGTCCAATTTTTAAGTACATTATCGATTGTGTGCTTCACGAATATTGTCCTTTAGAGCATCAATTGTCTCTGGCTTGTCGGCGTAACACTTATCTTTAACGGCACCCCACAAATAATAGTCCAACGGTGTCAAATCGCAGCTCCGAGGTGGCCAAACGACATCAGCTCTGCGGCTGATAATGCGATTTTCAAAAACGGAAGGATAATTGTATGAAGCCATTTGAATGAAATTATTTTCCATCAATAACCGGAAAGATTGTACTTTTAAATAAAAAAGAAATTTGAAATAATATTCAGTAATTTTTTTTATAGCATTTTCAAAAAAAATAAGTTTATTGGCGGATTTCGTCAATCTATTATACTTTCACTTAAACTACTATTATTATTTTTTATGAATGTAAAGAGACCCTTTTTTATTGCATGGCCAGTGTACATGCGCAAACATTCCCCCACTACGTTAAAATCTTGCCAACTTACGTGACGCGGACTATACATACCTAGACCTACCATACTACTAACATAAGATACTAACATCACACTAACATGAGATTTAAATTAAATTAAATGAAAACAGATGAGACAGATTGACATATTTAAGCCTACATCATAAAAGTGGCTATGCGTGAGGTAGAGCCGACAGGTGATAACAATGGTCCAACAGTGAAAACATCTCCACATCGCCTTTTGTCCAAATGTTAACTGAGAGATATATACTTTAATTGAATAAAATAATCAAAATGGTACAAAGGCGGACTTAAAATCTGAGGTAAAAGCTTAATGTGACTATTCTGTTTTTCCTTTATAAAGTGTAGTATTACCAGAGTAAATGTTTATTTTAAATATAATTTAATATTTCAGCTGCAAAAGTACTTGTGCATTTCATCAGCTTTAGCTAACTATGGTGCATTTAAAACTGTCAATTATCCTTCCTAAGAGTGAATGTTATTTACCCGTAAGTAACAAATTGTGTATGTGAGAATATAATTATAATGAGAATATGTATTATATTAAAATTGTACATGAACCTGTTAAAAATCTCCTCCCTGATCCGGATTTGTAATAATAAGGGTCCAATGCCACAGACTTGACGACACGATTTAATGATATGTTGTGGACGTTCTCGTCCGAATAGAGGCCGTACACGAGTACCTTGCCGTCGTCGGAGCAGCTCGCAATGTAGTCCCCGTTCAGGTCCACAGATATCTTGTTGACGGCGATGGCGTGCGCACGTAGCTCTTTGTCACTGTTGGCGCCGACGGGCACCGTGTTGCCCTCGTGGTCTAGCAGATGTATGACACCCCATTGTGTACCCAAGCAAATGAATTTAGTATGAACACAAATACAACTAACAGCATCCTTCACGAGTATGTTCTGTACATCGTTGCCCATTCGATCATATTTTAGCTTTGGCTCTTCATCGGGTGGAATGCTATCACAACTCTCCATGACGACGCCTCTTAATAATAATAATGGCAATACTAATTACTTCACATTTTAAATTAAAATCTATTATTTTGCTATATCATTTTCCTTCCTCTCCACCATTTTTGTTTTGACATTTGTTTTCCTCTTTTTTTCAACTGTAACCAATGGAATCGTGTCCATACAGCCTAGTTTCAATTAATCTATACATATAATAAAATTGGTGTGTCTGTTTGTAATATTGAAATAACCGTTTTTTAATACATGTATATGAAAATATATACGGTACATACACCAAAATAACATTTTTTACAATTTTTGTTTGTCTGTCTGTCTGTTTGTTCCGGCTAATCTCTAAAATGGCTGGATCGATTTTGACAAGACTTTTATTGGCAGGTAGCTAATGTAATAATGACTAACTTGGGCTACGTTTATTTTAGAAAAATTCTTTTATAATGCCCCGTGGAACGCCCGGTGGAAGGGATATGTTTGCGCATGGATAGTCGCGCACAAAAGCACTTGGCTATTTTATATTGTTTTATTGAGTCAATATTTTTATTTTTTCATACAGAAATAACAATTATATTATATGCTATAATACTCCTTTCAATGTAAGTATTCCGTTACCTACATTATTTTACTTTTATACATTTTGTTACGTTCTATAAAACATTACACAACGAATTCATTCATAATATTAAAACAAAATAAACAGAATATAACCGTACTATAAAAAATATTTAAATATTTTTGATATAAAATTTCGTAAATATTTTTTCTTTCCCTTCTATTAAATTACCATCGTTGCAAAGACTTTTGTGCGCGACTGTATTTCTTAGAGCGTTAACGTATTTCATCCGTAATTCGTTTATGCGCAGGTAGGTCACTCGCAGCTCTTTTTATATCAATCAAGTTATACTTAGGTATTCTTTACATAATTATTTTTACTTTTAAAACAATCATAGGCATAATTATTTTTACTTTTAAAAATAATTATGCCTATGATTTTTGATAGTTAATGTCAATGCTAATAATTATAACGATTTTAATGTAAATTTAGCGGCAAAGTTAGGAAAATTTAATTACAAACAAGACCTGTGGAAATTTTAGATACATTATAGTATAGTATTTTTATGTTAAAACAAAGCTATGGAATTGAAAAATGGCAAAAGGTTTGAATCTAAACTTTCTGGTTTAGGAAAATCTGTGTGGGAGACATTAATAAACCAAAATAAAGAAAGTAGGTAAAATTATATTTATGATTAGTGTTGTAAGACAGCGACGATAGAAACAAAACAAAATTATTAATTTTCAGAATCGAATAAAAGAATTTTAAACCACACACAAAGAAATCAACCGAAAGCTGTGTTAGTGTGAGTACATTGTTTATTAGTTTTAATTTAATATAACAATAATCCTGAAGCGTCTTTATCGCAATTTTAGGTATAACAGGAACGACATAGAGATGACACAGAATATTTTTGAGCCGACGGTACCGCGGTCATTGCACGATTCTGTGACCCAACACCCCGATATACATAAAGCAGAAGGATGTGCACCAGCGAAGCACAGGTCGCATATCAATGAGACCATAACAAACAATATAAATTGGGATGACATGTTCGATGAAGTGATACTGCGACCGAACGAGGAGCATCCGTGTGCAACAGCAGAGACGGCCACGCAGAAAGTGAACCATCGCAAACGGAACAACACAACAAACATAAAACAATGGCTGCGCTCCAACGACAACACAATGGCGACGGATGACACGCACGACAATAAGGTCAATACTTCATTCATCTTAGTAACTTCACCGTGCTATTTCAGATACCCAGCTTGTACTAATAAACTTGCATTTAGACCTCCTAAAGTTGTCTCAAAACCTACGTGTGCGGTACGCGACTATTTAAATCTAAGGTCACAAAATACATTTTATTTGCAATTTTTTTTATTGTGTCTTGATATCAACCCGCCTGATGGTAAGTAACTGAAAAAACCGAGCTGCCGCAGTCGCCGTCACTATGCCGGACAAAGAAAATATCTCGTTTCCTATGGGTTTTTCGCTATTTGTTCCCTATAACTTTTGTGTCCTTTTTTTATATGTTTAATCGTGATTGAGGGCAGAGGGCGCATGCCATATAAAGTTAATTAATTATTGACAAATAATTAATAATAATTTTTATTTCTTATCAACTATTACATAGTATTTAATTAATTAAATATCCACCATCTATTCAATAATATATACTTACAACGAATTCCTAAAATAAAAAATAATGAAGGGATTTACTTGAATTACATTGTTATTTCCACAAATTAGTGAACATTGGGTCCCCTATTATATAACGTGTATAATTTGTGTTTGTTGCAGCGCCGCCGGCGGCCGTGCAAGGCATTAATACAAACTGAGCTTGCCAACAAAGGTGGTGTTATGAGATATGCGCGGCCAAACGCACCATAAGCATTAATAAACAATCGTTGTGCCATTATTCATTTATTACACAAACAAATAATGCAAAGCCCACGGGAGCCACTTCACACAACTACACTTATTCCATTTATTAAATGTCGCCACGACAAAAAGAAACAGTGTACCTCAGCACCGGCAGGGCGAGACGCTTGTGTCAGTATTAAATTAACTACCCTCATAATATATTCAAAAGTGGCCATTATGATATCAGTTATTTGTGTGGTTTCTTTCTTTCGTAAAATGGCCACGCGTGAGATCGCTCCTCGTCTAACAAAATGGTGGACAACATGCAGACATGGCAGAAAGGCATGAAATAAAACAAATAAAATGTAAAAATAATAATTTATATATTACAAATTATAAAGATGGCTTTCACTTTGGGCAAAAATACTAAACATTAAGATTAAATAAAATAATACATGGTCTTAAATAAAAATAATACATGGAATCGCAATTATGTGTTGCGTGCCATTACTAGGCATAATGCTAAAAGGGATTTGCAACATTTCGATTCAATTAAAATAACATTGCCTTATGTTAAAGTTCCGGGTTCAATTCCCGGTCGAAGCAAATATTTGTTTCATAGCTTTTATTTGTGATATTTGATCAAAATATGAAGGAGAAAAAAGTGTGTGAAGTGCCTTCGTGTTTAGACATGTACAGCGATCAATGTGAACAGCCTGTGTGCGGTGTGTGCGGTTGCGCGCGCGTGCGTCTGCCTGTAGCCGGGGTGCGGCTGCGTCTGCGCGAGCAATGCGTTGCGCTGCGAGTTGCGCGGCGACTGCCTGTGCAACAGCATCGTGTAGCGGGACATGGAGCGCGGCAACCTGCAAACACACCATTCCTATTATAGCGTACAACTTGTTGGTGATTTGCTGTGAGTGTTCTTAAAAAAACAAATATTGATATTAATTTGAATTACACATATCATTCAAAAGCTCTTTTGCTTTAAGTGAAGGAGTATGTGTAGCATTGAAACTGACAACCTGGCTTTTATATTTTATTTAGTTAGATATGAAAGTCATAAATACATAGAGCACACTGAAAGTTCTGCGCTTTTGGACGGTCATGAATTACGAAAATTATATTTTTTAAATTGACAAAAAAAATATTGTTGGCAAATCGTGAATTACAAGTTGAGGTTCGTCGTCCGTAGCAAAGGTGAATTTAAAAGTTTACAAGCTTGCACTACTCCTCTTCAAAATACTTTAACTAATATTAATATGAGTGTTTAAATGAACTGCTTTCTCTCAGTATTATTATGTAATAGCCTAGTCAATTATAATGTTCATCTGTGATGATGACATATATATATTTGAGTGAGTTAATAATTGAGTGGGAGGAAACAGTTATATTAATAATAACATTTTACCTTATGACGTGAATATTGTTATGTTGCAATGTGTTGGCAAAGTGGTCGTCCTCGCCGCCCCAATCGAGGAAGCTGATGGAGAATCCATTCACTTGCACATATTGCTCACTGCGGATTGATGTCACACCACCCACCAGCTCCTTGTACGGCAACACATACCTGTGTGTGTATATATATACACTGGCGACTGCTACATGCTGTTATACACCACTGCACTCCAGTTTAACATCAAAATGGCATAGTATATTTTGGCCATAGCACTATGTTTAACATTGAAATAAGGAGCACGATTGTAACTATGTCATTGTGATAATAATGATAACATTTCCTATTGCACACAACATTATCATTGTGTTATTGTGAATGGCGTGTTACCTGAATTTGTCAATGCTGGCGCTCATGTGCCTGGGCGAGTGCAGGCAGACATACAAGTTGCTCATGTCCAATGGCAACAGGTCCACGTCATGCAATATGAGGCATGGGAATTTGTCATCGATGGCAACGCGGGCGCCAACGTTGTACAGGAAGCCCTTGTTCCATTTGCCATCATCCCGCTGCTCAATCACATATATTCTGCAACATTTAAACAATTTTAACCATTCTCACACTGCATCTGCACCAAAACTATATTAGAGACATTACGTTAAATTAATCTCACCGCTATGCACTTCAACTTATGTGACACTTTTTGATAATAACCATCTTTAACATTTTTTTCAAATGTCATTTTTAGCAGTTCACAAGTAACACAACAATTACAGAGAATATTTATTTGTGTGCAAATAAATTTGTTTATGGCTAATCTTATCAGAGTAGGTTTGTATCTTTTGGGAGACAACACCAAAATATGTGGTTGGAAATATTTGTTTTAGCAATTGCATAACTCACTTATAATGTATGTTCTGTTGCCTGAGGAAGTTGTGTATGTACGGCACAAATATATCAAGTTGCTCCTGCCTGTTCCTGTATGTGATGAGTACAGCAACACTGAACAGCGGCCGGCAGTGCTTTGGGTAATAGCTGCCGTTGACTATGCCCGCTGCTGAGAAGTTGTCATACTTGATGGGCACCTCCAGTGCGTGCAGTGTGCGCATGCTCCTCAGCATGTCATACTTGCACTCCACCTTTGTCTCAATGTTGAGATGGGGATTGACAGCCTTGTGCAGCATGGTGAGCACCTCCTCCTGGCTGATGTGCTCATAATTGTAAATGCCATAATACTTGAGCATGTGCACAACTACAATGGCACACAGCGCACACAACACCAACCTGTGTATGGGCGTCTGCAACACCCACCACACACATCTTAGCATAATGCTCATGCATCTGAAACAACACACACCTATAGTGCAATGGCCAATAGCACAGTTCATCGTAGAGGCACATTCACTAGCTTACAATAACAAATGTATAATATATTTTGTCAATGGCAGGCTGCTGAATATTTATTAAATTTAATGTGTGCAATATATCTGTGGTTTTCCTATTACAACCACACACCCTTTCAAATATTCCATGCAGCCGTGACCTAATTGTGGAACTAACAAATATTGTCAAAATCATGTTCCGCGAGCGACCAAATTCACCAAAACCCGCGCATTCAATGACAATGCCGAGTATCGCATTCGTCCGACGGCGCCGCCGAACGTATGACGTGCTATTTATTGCTCAAAGTTACATTTACCTACGAGGGATCCGTGTTAGTGACTTTCTGACGTGTCTAATGTCATAAATTGAATAATTCTGAGCTAAATATGAGTGGTAATAAGGATACAATGAGTGCGCTCACTTGCCGGCCCTTGGATACAATAGAAGATGTATTCAGCTTTTTCGAAGAACCACCGGCCTGGAGATCAATGTGCATCGAGTATAAAGAACATAGCGAACAGGTGATCAAAAACTCGGAAATAATTGCAAACAATGGTGGAAACTCAAGCGCGGACTTCTGCCATTTCGAACCTTTGAGCGAATTTGACATAAAACGTCACGAGAATAAGAACATGTCAAAAATCCTCGTCTGCCATGATATGGCAAACGGCTATCATGATGACAGGTGATGTTATATTATTTATAAGATATTTATTTTATAATTTGCTATACCTAAATACGTTTGGTTAAAATATTTAAACATTTGTATTTTATTGAATGATTTGAAATTTTTAAGTGGCAACAAAACAATAATGTTTTCTGGGATTTTCAAGGATTGTGATAAATAGCAGATTGTCATAAATGTCAGATTGTCGCCTGGTGAGAACGCGGTATGATACGCGTATGATACGGTATGATAACGCGGTATAATACCGATACAAAAAATAAATCAAAAATTTTTAAAAAATTGTTTTCATGGTAGTTAAAAATGTCAGAGATGAAAATTTTTTTTAAAATTACATTTTTTTTCGTAACTTTAAAAAAAACAATGGATATTTTTCAATTTTTTTTCTCGTCTAGTCTTGACCAGGGCCACCCTCTGTTGTAGTTTTATCGTTGAATTTTGAGACACATTGTGGGATCTTTGGCGGGTAACTGCAACTGACAGGACGCGCAATTTTGAATTATTTGAAAAGCTTGTGTTTTCATAAATATTAATGTGTAATAATGGTGGAATTGTTATCCAGTAATAGTTTTAAAGTTGATCAAGTATAAACAAGTAATTTAAAGTTGAGAAACGTGTTTCTTCATGTTCCCTCCAAGACTTCTTCTGAAGTTTTACTAAAGGCTTTCCGCCGCTTTACTTAAACGATCATCATCAACCTCATTCTCATCATCATCATTTGATGAATCACTCGCGTGGTTCATCTTCATCTTTACTTGACAATGTTTTAACATTGAACCATATATTTTTACTTTGACACTGGCAAGTTAAATACTAAAGCCATAAACAAAAAGAAAGAAAAAGAGACACATTGTATATGGCATGATATGGTGTAGACTGAAGCGCCCGTTCTGGGGGGGGGGGGGTATAGTATAAAAAAATGTTTTGTTTTAACCGACATTTGGTACAACAATTCATACAAAATTTGCAGTGTCTGAATGTAAAGTTGTCGATGTAATCGGTATAGGAAAAATGAATGAAGTACTGGTAGATTTAATTTGTTTGAAGCGACCAATCAAAAATTAACAGATTTAGGAATAAAGGTTGATTTGCCATTTAAAGACTGTTTCAACTACAGGGCAAAATGTTTTAATAGCCTTTTTTTACTAAAAACAGATGCAAACGAAATGATTCAAGCGACATTGCATACCAATTTGGGATTCAGGCTAAATGTTTTAAGAGACATGACTATATCTTTTTTGAGGAAGGTGTAATGCTTTAACAAACATCACCTATAGAATGTAACTTCAGGAAAAACGCTTTAAATGACCCGTTTGGATGATTTTTGTGTAAGGCAAAAACGCTCAAGTAAATAACCAATAAAAACTTTTGTGGCTCAAGTACAATTTCTATATAAAAGGACATATTTCGCGTCGGTTCATACAATGAAATTTCGGATCGCCCCAAAAAATGGCATTGTTTTAAGCGCCAAAAAAGTACTCTGATCGTCACCAAAGTCGACTCAGTCGACGCAAAAAAAAACGCTGATTCCGAATATGTATATAAGTCAATATCGGTCAAAATGTCGCTTAAAACAAATAGCCCGGAAACCGTCGATATATTTGTAAGTCTAGGGCAGTTGTATTTTCCATGTACCTTATGAGGCGTTCTCTATCACCAGTATTTTGTTTGTTTGTAAAATAAAATGTGAATTATGGCGTCCACATCCACGAGAAAAATGCTAAAATGGACAGATAGTGTAATAACACGTGTAATATTGAGTCGATTATTATCGAATCGTGAGAACGCTACTGTCAATATTTGCTTTCGAATTTTTGTTAAACGATAAATATTGATCAAGTAAAATCGCCCCATAACAGCGACTATGAGTGAGAATGATGCGTTGTTTTCAGTTACATCAATGGCACAAACAACTACGAGGCGTACAATTTCTACAATTGGGGCGGCATCGATATATTTTGCTATTTCAGCCATCACTTTGTTACGATCCCACCGTTGAGTTGGATTAATGTGGGGCACGCGCATGGCGTCAAAGTAATAGGTGATAATTAGTATTATTATGTTATGGCAATAATTACAACAAATTAACATAAGAGTGGCACTCAACGTGAATACATGTTTAAAGGCACCTTAATAACTGAACGTGACGACGGTGTGGCCATTTGGGACAAATTGCTGAGCGCCGAACGCGAGTGGAAGAACTTTGCCAACGCATTGGCGGCCATCGCCAAGTGTATGCATTTCGATGGATGGCTGCTCAATATTGAGAATAAGGTGCTTATGCAATAATTGACGACAGCTTAAAGTCCCGGGTACGATTCCCACTAGGAGCAAATATTTGTTTCATAGCCTTTATTTGTAATATTTAATAAAATTAAATATTTGCAATATATTAGTTAATAAAAAAAAGAGATGGATATTTGCTTCGGGTCTGGTTATCAAAGAGTGGTAGGCAGTGGTACCCAGGCTGCCGATCTGGGGTAGTACCACCACTTACAAGTATACAGACCGTGAAGTGATTTGGTCACGTTTCGGGATCAGCTCGTAAGTTGCCGGTTCCATCTATTGATTGATGGCCGTAGCGCGCTCAATCAATTGCAGTTGTTTATTATTAATTATATTATCACAAATTTAATAAACATTTCTCGGATATAATCACCATGCCTCAGAGTAATGATGTTTTTATTTATACTCTAAGCACCATGCATTAATCGCAGTTAGTATTCCACTTACAAAATTTAATTTTAAGTTTTGTCGGCACCAGTTGTGCCACTTTGCGTCCAGTTGTCTGAGCCTAACAAGAACATAATGAACCATTAGCATTTTAGTTATGGTGCTGCTGTTAGTGTCCTTCAACCAAGATATACGGGCGGGCTGATGGGATCGTATTCCTGAACAGCTGTACAACATCCATAAGTGGGTCGTAGGAACAGCACAAGTGGCGTAATGTGTGATGATTGCAGATCTGTAGGCCGCTCGTGCTGCTGCAGTTCGTGAGGTACTTGCATGGCGTGCTGCACGAGGAGGTGCCAGGCGCCACGCTGCTCTGGTATGATAGCGTAACAGTGGACGGCTATCTCGCCTGGCAGAACACACTCAACAAACATAACAAGTAAACATGTCTTGCCTCATACCTCATTGACCAATTGACATTGACTTGATGCGACGACAATGACTAAAAAACCGACTCAGTTCACGGTACCTCAGTCGCCGTCACTATGCGGTTAACCGTTGCTACAGGTCTCCCTGGATGCCCCGCCACGTGGTCACTATGGGTAGCTGAGAACACTTAATGCACCGGATGTATCCTTTGCCACTCTGTATGGTGTTGGAGGAATCATTTAAATTATTCGAGCTGTCCAAGTTATAGTAGATGCTGAGGTCACCCTGCGATTTGTCAGAGACTCTATGCATCATGTATCTCCATCTCCGCGCGTGTTATATTCGCAGAGCATTCCTGGACGCGACGGATGGCCTGTTCACAAACTATTCGTGGAAGGAGAGCCACCTGACAACAATTGCAGCGAACGCCGACGGGCGCGCGAATGACGTGTACGTCGGCATCGATGTCTGGGGACGCAACTTCATTGGCGGCGGCAAATTCAACACAGCACACGTAATGAGTTATCATACATAAATAAATGCTCACACTGTGGCCCGTTAAGTGTTCCATGATAAATTGACAGCTGCTTGATGCCAGGGGAACCAAGGGTGTAATCACCGGTTGGAAGCAACCGTGAATAATAAAAGGTTTTTTCAGTATTCGGCGCTTAGGACATCAGGAGAACGAAAATGTGGCAACGTTTCAGCAGAGTGGCGTTCTGGTGACCCTGCTGGCTGTGCGAACGGTGGCGTGACATTTCTATTGTGATTTGCAGGCGGTGAGATTGGCGCACGCGCACAACTGCTCGTTGGCAATATTCGCGCCCGCGTGGACGCGCGAGGCGATCGGTGCACCACCCGCGGCCCAGCACGCGCACGCGCACGCCTCCGACGCGTTGGGCCTCTACGACAACTTCCTGCTGCGCGACAGGGCGCTCTGGAGATCGCTGTGGCCCTACATGAAGACACGGCTGCCGGCGCAGCTGCCGTTCGCGACGGCGTTCTGCAGAGGGCACGGCCTCAATAAATACATGAACGGCGAAGTGAGCGCACGACAACATTATGCATTACAATTCATTTGAAATATATCTATTGCGAACATCCCAGCTGATAAGGAATAGTACTACTACTTTTGAGTGCACAGGCCGTGAAGTGACTTCGTCGTATTTCGGAACCAGCCTAAAAGTTGCCGATTCCAACCGATTCACTACAGTCGATGCGACTATTTAACTGAAGTAGCTGTAGCGGTCAATTCAATGTAGTAATTGCTTCCATTCGTGGACCGCACTCCAGCTTCATGATCATCAGCCGGGGTGTCACAATAATAAAACCGTAGCTCCTTAGTGCGGCAAATCGCAAATATTAATATATTTGAATTGTATTGCAGATGATATCAGCTGGCCCATGGTTCAATATGCGTGAGATGCAATATCAGCCCAACTCTGCGCACGGCACGCACGGCTACGTCCACTCGGGCGGCTCGTCAGCGCTCACGTACGTGCCAGGCGACCGGCAATGCATCGAGTATTACATCGCCGACGCGTACAATGGCGGCGCATGCCTCAGAATAAACCCATCGGACGTGAACAACGAGAGGCACAGAACGATCAGGCTGTTCCATTGCGACTTCACAATTCAACATGAACTAATAATGTGCGTCGTCACAAAGAGATTGGCCGAGAACAAGGAGCAATACTTGAACGTGATATTGCAAACGGACGGCGGCGGCGGTGTTGCCAGCCGGAAATATGTTTTGTATGGCAGGCGGATGAGCGGCGTGACGTCGCGCGCCAAACAGAACGTGTACATAGCGAACGAGAATGAATTGGACGTCATACAAAAGTATTTACTAGAGCGAACGCCACAATGCTACGTGCCCGTGCACAACGAACACGGATGGAATGTCAAGTATGAATTATATTGTTTGTGTTGCAAGCGCATCATTGCCAACAAGCAGACGCACTGCTGGCGGCTGGTTGGCGGAGTAATGTTTTTGTATTATTTTTCAGTTATTACATAATAAAATCACCGGCCAGTCGTTTGTTGTCAATCAATTGTCGCACTGGGTTGCCGCGCGGTGGCATACTACTCGGCTACATTGGAGTCTGCCACAAACACATGGTAATGGTTTCAATATTATGATTATAACACATTTGCTCCTTTGCCTTAGCAGGCTTTACAATTGATATTCGTTCATTTCACTTTTGACAGCTCGAGTGTTATTGGTAAACCAGTTGACAGACAATTGTGGAGCCATCAAAAGTGTAATGAACGAATATCAAATATAAAGATTGCTAAGTCACTGGGCAAGGCAGCATAGTGGATGTTTTTGCAGATGATATTGTTTTCTATGTTACTTGTTAGCAGTTGTCCGAACTCATTGAGCGCACTCTCGCTTATCTATATACATATAATAAAATTGGAGTGTCTGTTTGTAATATTGAAATAACCGTTTTTAATACATGTATATAAATATATATACGGTACATACACCAAAATATCATTTTTTACAATTTTTGTCTGTCTGTCTATCTATCTGTTTGTTCCGGCTAATCTCTGAAATGGCTGGACCGATTTTGACGGGACTTTGAGTGGCAGGTAGCTAATGTAACAAGGAGTAACTTAGGCTACGTTTATTTTTAAAAAATCTTTTAAATAAATAAAATAAAAGAAAAAAACATATTCCCATACAAAATGCTTGGGTTCAGAAATTTATTTTGGGTAAACTAAGGAAAATATATCAAGCTGTTGAGAATTGAAAACAAATTATTATTATAATTATCCTACTATTATTATAAATGTGAATGTCCGTTTGTTTGTTACGCTTTAACGCAAAAACTGCTCAACCGATCATCATGAAATTTTGTGCACATATTCTTGGAGATATCAGAAGTAACATAAATACTTTTTAATAAAAAAAATATTTTTTTTACGAAAAATAAAAAAGTTGTTTGACAATTTTTTTTCCTATTATATAAATAGGTACAAGGAGTTGGTTCAAACCCTGAGTACTATAATACCATCGCACTGTATTACCGACAGTCACGTCGACATCTAATCCAATCAACTGTACTATGGAGACTATACACTATACTTTCCATGGACTATACTTTCAGCTGTAGACTATAAATTTTGTTTATTTTTATTTCCTTCTGTTACTACACACACTGGCATATTTAGCGGAACATAAAAAAAAGGTTTGATATCAGTATCATATAAGGTTGCTGGCTGGTTTATACGTCATTTAATTTAAAAATAAATAATTTCAAATTAAGAAAACAACTGAACATCACATTTTATGCAATTGTTTTTTCAATTTTATTCAAATACACCTTATCTGGAGCGAACTTCAAATATTTCTTCCTTCTGAGTTTGATTTAAAATTTCATTCAAATACTGTTTTTTTGTTAGTTTTTTTTAATCGCGTATCTTTTTGGAGTTGAGGACTGAATTATGCCTGACTTAGCCCCAACGGAGATTGCCAGGGCACTCAAAATGCGAAGAAATGGTCAAACCTACAGAGTGATATCCAGAGATCTTCGTCGATCAGTTTCAACGATCCATCGCAGTATCTAACGGTTCAGGGAGACTGGTACTTATGTGAGAAGAGCAGGACAAGGCAGAAAAAGAAGCACTTCGAGTATCATTTCATTCATCGAGAAGTTTCATTCGTTTCATTCGGCGTCGTGTACGTAGGAACCCCCGTTTGACGGCCGTCCAAGCCCGACATGAGTGATTTGAGTTCATTTGTGCCCGCCAAGGCTCGAGGTAAATCATCGTAGAAACAGGTTAACTTTTGCTCGGGAACATCGACTTTGGAACGCGGACCAATGGATTAAGGTATTGTTTAGTGATGAGTGCAGAATTCTCTTAAATCAAATTGACGACAGGCAAAGAATATACAGATGCAAAGGAGAACGATACGTTCAGACAAATTTTGTAACTACAGTTGCATATGGTGGTGGATCAATAATGGTTTGGGCGGGCATTTGTTTGGGAGCTCGCACAGACTTGGTAGTGATTGACAGAGAGAGTCTGACAGCAGACCGCTATATCAGAGAAGTTTTAGAAGAAAATGTCGTACCGTTTGCCCCATATATCGGTGACGATTTTGTTTTTATGCAGGATAATGCTCGGGTAACTCAAGCATATCTTAATGATATGAATATCACTGTTATGGAATGGCCGGCGAGATCACCGGATATGAACCCAATAGAGCACGTTTGGGACTTGCTGAAAAGAAAAGTTAAGTCCAGAATTCCAGCTCCTGCCAACGTGGGTGAACCGCGAATCGCCGTAGTTGAGGAATGGCGGAGACTATCCCAGGAGACCATCGATAACATTATTCTCAGTATGCCTAGACGGGTAGAAACTTTAATAAGAGCACGTGGAGGAAACACGCGACATTAGTCACCAATTTTCTAATATAATTATTTGTTATTTTAATATTAATTTTCGCTTTTCCCGGTTACATAAAAAGTTCAAAAATGTACCATTTTTCACAAATAGCGATTACTCGCAAAATGTGTTCTTAATGTGATCTCATTTTAATTAAAACAAATGAAACTTTAAATCACAAAAGAAGTGTAGTAAGTAAAATAAAACCATATTTTTTTAAATTATGGACTTTTTTTGTGTTCCGCTTAATATGCCAGTGTTTATATATGCATATCCTACTATTGTTATAAATGTGAATGTGAGTTTGTTTGTTGGGTTTTTTATTTTTGGAGGTACTAGAAGTAACATAGGTTACTTTTAATTAAAAAAATATATGTTTTCCAATTGACTATAGTTTTTGCTGTTTGGAATATATATTTGTTTTTAATCCTCCCGTTATCAGTGTGTCTCATTATTAAATATGAATATATAATATAATTCCAGACAACGAATGACACTGAAATTGCAGCAAATGAAGTTTAAAACATTAAATGCAGTGTTCAGCAACCAGCAGCGGTCGGCCATTGTATACATATCATTAAATGTATTTTATATGTAAATTGTTGTTTTTTTAAATTCAATCAATTAATCAAACGCCTTTGTCCCACAGGGATAGGCATCCCAGGTGGGCACAATTCACAATTCTCTTCATACAAGCTTTATGGTTATGGGCACTAGGCAACATAGCTTTCTTATTTTTAGCTGTTCACATTACAAATTGCAGAGAGCCTGGGGACTACTGGTTCCACTCAAATAATTGTTCTGAGCATTCCAGCTAAGCTAACCCCCCCAGCAGTGGGTTATGTTCACGTTGTTGTGAGCATTGTTTTGTTTCGCGTCATTAGAACACGTCGCACTATTTTCGTTAATTTATGATTTGGCATAACTTATTACCAGCAACAGCAATTTTATTATAAAAATAATAGTTTAAAAAAACTAAAAAAACACGCTTTCTATAGCAAGCCGAACTAAAAACTAGAAAATATTTTTTAATAACAAAGAGTTATTACAGTAGCACAGTAGCAGTATTACAGTAGCAGAAGGTGAAACAATCAATCATAATTAATTACTTCAAAATAAAATTATAATAAAATTTAAGTTATAAACAGAATCATTTAATTCAGAGTGATAGTGTTCGACATATTAAAGGTTACAATCATTCTATTGGCAACTATCTATTAGAGGAGAGTTATGGGAATGTTGTGAAATGAACCCCACGCTTTTCACACTGAATTAAATGATTCTGTTTATAACTTAAATTTTATTATAATTTTATTTTGAAGTTAGTTTTTATCAATTAGTTTTTGTGGACATGTCGTATTGAAATGTATTACGAATCGTTTCGTAATCTATTCATCTCATTTGAAGCTTCACTATTGCATGGGGTTTTTCATGTTAACTTAGAGCAATCAAGTTTTTCAATCCGAATTCCATCTAAGGTTGCAGTCTCGGACAGCCGGCATGCGCAGATTGCGCACTTGCTCTGTCCCGTTCACTCTCTCATACAGGATCTGTAAAAAGAATATATTAATCCTGGCGGTCCTAATAAGGATAATGGGACAATGGGAAATTGTTAACAAATTATTGCATTGTCATTGGCTCTTAATACGTATGCAAAGTTTTGAATTAATTAGATTTCTGGAGATACATACATACAGCGCAAGCTTATAAAAGCATGTTAAAAAGGTCATTCTTTTTTGTATTGTGGCACGACATTTGATCTCGTCCCGCCTGATGATAAGTAAGAGGAGATCCAAGAGTGATGACGAGAAACAACCGAGTTTGTTCACAGCTGCCTCAGTCGCCGGCGCTATGCCGGCCAAAGGTGCTTCTTCATGCATCGCATGTAGAACACATGGGCTGCGGGTATTACGGGTGTGAAAAGACGAGGTAGGAACAAGGTTGAAGAGCTCTTCGGAACATCCTCTGTGGTATAGGCGATAGAGGACGCACAGAGCCGTCATGTCTCTGCGTAGTTGCAGGGGCTCCAGAGTTCGTGTAACCTTGTTCAGGATGCCAAGTTTGCGGAAGGTGGTCTTCGCTGTCGCTGCGCAGGGACACCCATTAGATGTCCAGTCATGGCCATATGAAACATTGGTCTCTAACAGAACGGTGGTCTGCAAACATTTCACTGCACAATTGTTGATCCTTCGAGCTGGATTTTACTGGATACTGGGTATCTGGATACTTTTACTCATACTGGATATCTATATTACTCTCTGTACACACGTAGCTTAAGAGTTTGTTAGTTGGTGTTGGTGTGTGGTGCCAGTTTATGAAATACCAAATCATGAATTATTGAATGCAAACGCAATAACAATGATGCGATGCACAAATCAATTATAATTGTGTTTTGATATTGTTATTAGTTAAACGGCACATATGATACAATGGAACAACAAATTGTGTCATCAATTTAGAATGGAACCTGTCACATACACGGTTTACAATGCAAAATTATAGTGACTACGCTCAGATCAGAGTGGGAGAGGATACTTTCGTGTGCTCAGCTGGTTGCAATTACCACCCACACAGTTGAAAATCCCCCCATAGTGACCACGTCGCGTTCGGGGACTAGTTTGTGTAGCACCAGTTGCGTCGGGGGTCGTGGATGCTTCATAGGGACAGTGGCATCCAGCTGACCTGCAGTATTCCAGTAAGTATTTGTTGACCCGTAGCAACGGTAGGTAGGGAGGCTGGCCTATCTTGCAGCGCTTAATCTCAGTGTGTCGAGATTAAGCGCTGCCGATTGGTGATCGGATAATGGGGTTCAGGCGATCATTTCGGGGAGCTGTAATTGGTTTTTTAGTCGTCGGCACTCCTGGATCTCTTGGGGCAGATATAGTCATAACTACACTTTGATCTGCAGGAGGATGGATGGATGGATAAAACCATTGTACATATATTTACGTACGTATGTAAAAACAATGCACTTGTAGGTTTTATTATTGGTGATATTATGTGTTGTTGCGAACGGCTCCGTTGAGATGAATGCGTACACTTTCACCTGTGCCACCCACCACCACCAGTGCGCTGTGAGACGCGGCACGACGCGGACGTCTGCTAATATGTGACGCGCGCGACATGGAGGGCCGCACGCACCACGACAACTCGGAGAATGTCACAATCATTGCGGAGACGTTCGGCAGCAAACCGGCGACGGTCTCCTCGCTCAAGTCGGAGAACTCCACCGAACAGTTGATATGCAAAACTCCGCAGAAAAAAGTGAACAAGTCCGTCGACTGCGAAGCGGAGAGCGGCGACGGTGGGTGCGCGCGCGCTGCACTCACGTTGGGCGCCGCGCAGGTGACGCTGGGCGCGCTGCTGGTGGGCGCCGGTGCCGTGGCCGTGGTGCGCGGGGCGGCGCTCGCGAGGGTCGGCGCCGGCCTGTGGGCGGGCGGGGTCGGCGTGGTGGCCGGCGTGGTCGGCGTGCTCGCAGGCATCAACGATTGCTACGGAGAGCAACACAAACAGCAAAGGTAATCAATGCACCACATGATTGGCAAGTTCACGGTTGCAATTATGAAGCATGCAACAGTTACATATCCGGTGTGTGTGCAATGGGTGTGTGTGTGTGTGTGCACACAAATGTGCATTAATTATATTAAATGCGGATGTTAATACAAATGTGCATGTGGGATTGGGCTCAACTATCAAACGGACATACAATTGTTTTGAGAAACAGTTATTGCAGAAGGAAAAGCCTGCAACCAGAAACCTGACTCCTTAATAGAGACGGCCATGAGGCGAGCTCGCTCTTTCATGTTACTGAAAAATAAAACAGCGCCAATCAATATGCCGAGCACAGTGGGATAAAAGCGTGTTCTCAAAGAGAGGCGTTAATAATTGAAAATGATGTGTTTGTTACAGGCGTAATCCGTTGTTGAGTGCGTTCCTGGCGTTGTCATTGGCATGCTTCGCGTGCGGCAACAGTGCGGCAGTGCTGGCGGCAACGGGGCTGCACCGGGACTACCACAGGGGGCAGCCCACGGCACACTCGGTGCCGCACTTGTTCCAGGTGAATGTTGCTCAATGTGACAGCTGACAGTGCATGCGCTCGTCACATATTATTATGTCATGTGGCAAATAATATATATATATATGTATATACTTATCAACATATTATTTTTGGATACACATTCAAAAGTATATTTGTTGCCTTTTGTCAGCTAATAGGTGCTTTGTTTTGAATGAATGTCAACAGTTAATTCGTATAATAATAATAAATCACATATAGTTGCATACGGACAATTGCAACATACACATCACACACGTGCGACAACATTACGAGTATTATTCGCTTATCACATTTCAATAAGTCATGTTCTATTTTAATATATAATATATTAAAATAGCAATAACATTTGTTAATAATAAAACCACTTTGATATGTATATACTCACTTATTATGTGTAATCACTGTTCGTGTTGTGAAAAAGTCAAGGTGATGATGATGATGACGATAATCATTATAAATGCCATAGGCCGACGTGTCTGTGAGGGAATACGTGTTGTTTGTTTGGCTAATTACAATGATACACAAACACGACTATCTATATGCAACAACAACTAACAAATAATTATGTTTATTATTGATATAGTTCCTAAGCAATGTTCTATTTGCGTTGGGCATGCTTATTATTGCATTAACGGCGATGTTAACAGTTGCATGTGAATGATGTTAACAGTTGCATGTTAAAACAACATTTAAATTAAAGCACCGCGCACTATGTCTTTACTTATTCTTATGAAATTACTATAAATTCAAAATCACATGTGTATACAACATTTATTACTTGGATGCGTGTTGATTTTGGATGTGTATTACATGAGCACGATTATGCTTTAGATAACTAATCATTATTAAGGTGCGCGCGTGTGTTCTGTTTGCCAGGAGGAGATGGAAGCGTGGGCGCCTGTGCTCACGAACATCGTTGTGCTGATCGTCGCCACGCTGCTCTGCATCGTGAGCGTCCTCACCATATATTACGTGTCGCGGCGCGTGTGCACGTGCTTCCGGCCGAAGCCGCCGTACGATCACAACCAGTTCGATCCCAATTACAAGCAACTGTCCAACTATGTGATCAACATAAACGAGAAAGGCAACAAACAACAATTGAACATAACCAATGACAATGACACGACGGAGAAGAAGCAAAAGGAGTACGGCAGCGCCAACAGCAAGGAGAAGCTGGTGAACACGTGGCTGGGCATGCACCACCACCTGGCGGAAAGGAGACAGGGCAAAGTGAGGAAATACAACATGAGCAGACAAACTGTCATGTTGGTGCCCAGCACGGTGAGTACCACCATATATTCCATGAGCACACCTATGCTGCTGTAACATAACGTAGATGTACTTGTAATGTCGTGTCGGCCTCAATTCGTCCGCCATTAACCGCACGACTTCACGACACTATGCTTAGATACAGGCATATTCTGCAATGCAATACATTGATGGCACCGTTCAGTGTACGTCTCCATTGCGGTCAACATGAGCAGCGATGTATTTGCCAAATTGTGTTATCTAAATCAACAGTTACCTCATTAGATTAGTACATTCGTCATGACTTTTGACTCGGCTTACATTCACTTGTGGATTTCAAATTAATATTTGACCAATTGCAAGTAGGTTTATAAATAATTTCTGTCACTTTATACAAGTGACAGAAATTAAGGACAAAAATTGATTAAGGCATTTTTTCAACCGGTATAGCCCGGGAACATATTAGCGTTCACGAAATCGTAGCACGTAGGTAGAGGATGCGCGGTCGGATTTACGTTTCTTATATATTTTTTTATTGTGACTCGACATCTGACATCTTGCTGAAGCATGATAGAGGTCCGAAAGTACCGACGACTAAAAAATAATGTGTCTTTATTGTATCTAAAGTTATACCAAATTATCCTAATCCAGATATGCAAATAATTATCTACTTTTTTTAGTCAATATACTCACTTGGATTTTGACGTCATAACGTCTTATAAATCGATGAACACCGGCTGCACACCGGAAAAAATGTCACGTTATACGTCGGCAGCAAATTGTGTGTGCGTGCTTGATTTACATATTATCTGAACTAGTTCATTATGAAATCCCTGTTTGCCACTTAAATCAAAAATATGCAAATCATTAAAACAGATATGTTGTAGGTATTGCAGCTGCGATTTATAATCGATCTCCTGGAGTAATTAGAGATGGATGGATTAGCATTTGTATTTTTTATTCATTTGTTTGACTATTTTCCTTTGGGTCATCAGCCGTTGACAATTTCTTAAAATGTTGATTTTTAAAAATCTCTTAGTTCTTGTGGCTAGTTTTAGCTAAGATTTGTCCAATAGTGGACTTTATTCTAAATGAAAGAAAGCAGTTTGTGAGATGAACAAAAATGTGTGAATATTTTCTTATTTTATAATGTACCTACAATTTAGTTATTGTGCTTTTTCACTTTCAACAACAGATCACGTAAATTGAATATGCGCAATTGCCCAACACAATGGAATATATATGCACACATTGGCATACATATGCTTCGTTGGTGCACTTTTTGCATTAAATCTACGAATCCAGTCTTCGCACACTTTCCCTACTAAATAGCTACAAACATACGAGTGCAACTATCAAGTAAATTAACGTATTAAATATTATCAAATGAAAAGCCCAACAACAAACTTAATGGAGTTAAGTTCACTATAAATATAACATAACATAAGAGACGTCGGGTGTTGTAGTTTGTGTGAATTTGTCATATTTGTGTGCAATGTGTAATGCACCCATCAGTAGAAAGCAGTCAATGTTTTGCGTTGGCGTGTTCTCTTGCGTTTTTTCATGTCATGCTCTGATAAGCGCAATATCCGCTACAAAACTATTTTATGAAGCATCGAAGCTCACTATTTATCATTAAATAACATTATGATTGTTGGTCAAACATGCCAATGAATTAATGATTATAATCAGCATTATAATTATAATAAACTGACACATTAAGATGCATCATATAGCAAGTGGTTACTCCCATTTCAACATTATTGATATGTTGGTGACATTAACACAGCCATATAAATGTGTGCGGCCGCAGCTATAACACCACTCACACATGAATGCTCCATGGATATCACTCTATTGTCACAGCATATACAGGGTGTTCCAGAAGTCATGGTCCAAACGAAATGGGAGCATAGAAGTGATCATTCTCTACCAACTACCATTAATAGAATTATTAGTTGATGCCTGGTTTAGAAATTATAGCAAATTTTCCGTTATTTATGAAAATAGTTGAATAAGTAAGATTATTGTTAAAAAAAAATACATACTGTACATAAGTCGTATGTTTTTTTGTTATAAATATAATTGCTAATAATGCATCTTTCTGTAGAAATTAATTACGCCAAATTTGTACACATATTTCATACAAAAATAAACGCTTTTATTAACAATGTTTAATTTTCAAAAGGAAAGCTTAATTTTTAAAATGGCTACAGTGAAAAAAAATCGCACTACAGAAAATTGGTCCGTTATCACAAAAACTATAGCGTTTCATGTAGTTTCTAAAAAGGTATGATTCATGCGCCTTTTCATCGTAACTTCCTATTTTAAATTAGTTTTGTTTGTCATATGGAAATACCTAAATAAAATGGAAATTTTAAATGAAACAAATTAATATTCAAAAAGAAACGTTTAATTATAATAAATGTTCAAAATGTCTGCCACCACACGAATCTCTTACACACAATCGACACCTCCTAATAAAATTACGTTTTAAATTGTTTAAAGAGTGTTCGTTATTTTTAATATTATTAATTACAACATTTATTCTTTGTCGCAATTCTTGCTCTGACTCAGATGCCCGTTCGTACACCATTTCCTTAAGACAACCCCATAGATAATAATCTATGGGGTTACGGTTCGGTGAACGAGGTGGCCAGGCGATGGTACCTCCGCTACCGATCCATCTATCGGGGAATGTCGCGTTTAAATACGCTCTTACGTCTCGCCGGTAATGTAGAGGTGCCCCATCGTGCTGCAGCCACATTCTGTCTCGAACGTCTGGTTCCACTCTGGCATCTTGCGTTAGTCTTTCCAAATTGTCTCTTAAAAATTCCAAACAACTATCACCGGATAGCCTTGCCGGAATTTCAAATGGCCCGATAATCTTACGATTTAATATTCCCGCCCACAAATTAATACCGAATTGGTATTAAAATCGATCAATTTGTACTACGTGGGGATTGACTACCGACCAATAGTGGAGATCATGAATATTAAATATGCCAATTCTTTTTAAAGTGGACTCGTCGCTCCATAAGATGTTGTCGAAGAAATTTACATCTCGGCATCTACGAATCATTTCTCTGCAGAAATTTATCCGCTGCGAATAATCGGCAGGTAGAAGTGCTTGCCCGCGTTGCACGTAAAAGGGGTATAAATTATTGCGTCTTAAAGTACGATGCACTAAAGTCGTTAGTAGCCCTGTACGTCATGGGATACATCGCACACTCAATGTTGGCTCTTGCGAAACCAGTCTCAATATTGCTTTAACCTCGCTATTTCGAAGTCTTACTTCGCGGTGTGGCGCTCCAGGTCTTGTCCCTTCTAAAAGAGCCTGGTGTACGCGAATAAAAACTCTGTGATCCGGATAATCGGGGATTAGGGTATTTAACACGATATTCCCTTGATGCACGTCTGGCTTTGCCATCACATAAACCATAAACAAAATGCATTTCTGCGTATTTACGGTCTTATAAAGTGTCCAAATTGCAGGCATAATCAAAATCCAAAAAACGAGCATAGGTAGTTAGAAGTGCAATCAACCGAAGTCCAGAAAAGTAGCGAGAAAAAGGTAATCAACACGTGTGCAATGTGAAGCAGGTAGCGAGGTATTGAGGGGAAGTTTGTTGAGCGGGGCGGCTGATGGTAGACTCTAGAGAGGTAGAGGGTAGCAGGGGGTGGATGGTGCGTAGACCCACGTGTAAAATCCGGTCTTACCGTGGCCTTAGGAAAATAACGTTTATTAAAAATCATCACTATAACGAACAAAATTGCTTTAAAATAGGAAGTTACGATGAAAAGGCGCATGAATCATACCTTTTTAGAAACTACATGAAACGCTATAGTTTTTGTGATAACGGACCAATTTTCTGTAGTGCGATTTTTTTTCACTGTAGCCATTTTAAAAATTAAGCTTTCCTTTTGAAAATTAAACATTGTTAATAAAAGCGTTTATTTTTGTATGAAATATGTGTACAAATTTGGCGTAATTAATTTCTACAGAAAGATGCATTATTAGCAATTATATTTATAACAAAAAAACATACGACTTATGTACAGTAAGTGTATTTTTTTTAACAATAATCTTACTTAGTCGACTATTTTCATAAATAACGGAAAATTTGCTATAATTTCTAAACCAGGCATCAACTAATAATTCTATTAATGGTAGTTGGTAGAGAATGATCACTTCTATGCTCCCATTTCGTTTGGACCATGACTTCTGGAACACCCTGTATATTGACCACTTCATTACAATTATAATGAACATCAAAGCCATCATGTTTACTTATAATTGCAATAATGTCTGCTCGCACATCCGTCCATAATGTATGAATGAATTACATTTCACTCGTAACACTTGTCATATACAATTATGTATATGTATATATTGCTTTAATAATATTACAACATGTGTAATGAAGATATCAAGAGAAGAGCGCAAAAGGGTAACGTAGTGAACGACGCCATCCATACTATAATGGACAGACAAATGATGTCCCAAAAGTCACGGATGGCTGCTCATGATGCGGTGCTTGTTCCTTACATTAATGTATGGAAGTGAAGGTTGAGTGTGGCAGAAGAAGCATGAGAGTAGAATTAACGCTGTAGAAATGCGGTCGTTAAGGAGTGTATGTGGAGTGACGATAGCAGATAAAATAAGGAATAGCACAGTGCGTGATAGATGTGGTTTGAAAGATGGTTAGATGCTTCGATGATTTGGGCACATGGAAAGAATGAGTGAAAGTAGATTGATGAAAGGAATTTATAAATCTGATGTGGATGGATGTGTTAAACAAGGCAGGCCCAGGAGAGTGTTTTCCGACCAAATCGGAAACATCCTCAAGAAAGCTAGCCTGTATGAAGAGAATTATGGATGTGAAGGAAGCAAGGGAGTTATGTAAGGATCGTGGTAAGTGGCGCTCCATTGACAATATGATTGATTGATTGAATATAACATAACCCGTGCTCTCTGTTTGTGTAATCAGTGCCACTGCACCACGGCCGCCTTTACTTATAATATACATATAAGTATAGTAAGTATAGTTGTATCTGTTATGGTTTTGCTCATCTAAGATGGTCATGGTCATCGAATTTAGGAATTGATTATACATATAAACTTGTAGCATTAACAAACGAACGATTGGCTATGGTGTGTATAATTATGTATAATGTGTATAGTGAAATGTTGTATAATTAATAAGAATTAGAAACGTTAACATCTTAAAATATAATTTGTGTGTGTTGCGGCTTTCTAATTTAAGTTAATATTAAACTATAGCGAATATGCCGCAACGTTACGCTTCCTATAGCATAATAGTGCTTTCCATTTTGAATCAGAGTGGCAATGTTGTTCACAAATAATGATGCCAACGAATCACAACCGCACCACAACTATGTGCATCGTACGAGTGGTGCAGTGGCAGAGAGGACGAGTTCATAACCACCCACCAGTACCAATGTATCTTTGATATACATATGTACTTTGGTTGTCCTGTTTCTATGATACAAGCACTTTAGTAGCTTAGTATAGAAATGTATTTTAAAAAAATGCTCTCTGTGCGAATCCTTGAATACTCCCATTTGTATTGTTGGTGGTGATTTCGTTGATCCCGTGTTATGCCGCCATTCACCCACGTCGCACGTCGCGCATTAAGCATGGGCGTTTTCGTTTTTTTTTCGCAAACCGATATATATCCGATTTTCGATTTTGAAATCGATTTCAAAATCCGATTTTAGAAATCCGACTTCTGTTTAGTAGCACCTTACCATAAAATAGATTTAGTTTTATTAGCAAATGACAAACTTATTCGAATCGATTTTATTTCGATGTGCCCATAGATAAGGAAATTGATTAATTTAAAAAGTAAAGTATGTACGTACGGTACAATGATTTAATATTATCGATTTTATTTTTTTAATATGCTATTTCTTAATAACGTATATTTTCAAAACTAATGTTTTTATTTGGTAAGTATATACTCATACAATGTATACTAAAATTGTACCTATAATAATTTATCATCTATATTTCATAATATAATTTATACATTTTTTAGAGTGGTAGGCAGACTGTAAGGTGACTTGGTGGCGTCAGCTTCAGATTTAGCTTGTAGGTTGCCGGTTTCAAATAGACTGGCATTGTGGATGTGCACTCATGGACCGCACTTTAGCTCAACATCAGGCAGGGCGCTGTCATATGTCGAGTCACAATAAAAAAATATAAATTATCTTAATAAATTTTATTTACATTTTTCTGAAAATGAATCCATACCTCACAGGGTTTTCGTGACATTTCGAGGAAAAAACAAAAAAATTTAAAACGATGGCTCAAACTAAATTTTTTAAAGTCTAAGTTAAATTTAAATATGTATTTTTTTAATTGTGACTCGACATATGACAGCGCCTTGCCTGATGTTGAGCTAAAGTGCAGTCCATGAATGAATGCCCCTGCTACTGCAATCCAATAACTGTAACAGTCACATTCACTATGGCCTAGTTCGAACCGGCAACTTACAAGCTCATCCCAAAACGTGACCAAATCACTTCACGGTCTGTATACTTGTAAGTGGTGGTACTACCGCGGATCGGCAGACTGGGTACCACTGCCTACCACTCTTTGATAACCAGACCCGAAGCAAATATCTATCTCTTTTTTTACAATTATATACACAATAAAAACACAACACTAATATGTCCTATCTATTTTTTAATTATAATATAAATTTACAAAGTCTACTACTCGAGAAATTACCTATTTAAATTATTACCAAAACATAAAAAAAAAACTAATTTACGTAAACGTAGTGCACGCATGTGTCACCAAGGCGACACTACGTTCGCTGCCTAACTTGCAACCAAACAAAACACCTAATACATTTCTTTCACTCATCAGAACTCCAAACATAAACAAATCCAAGTATCAAGTAATTGCAATCATGTACGCAAATATGGTCTCTAATTACATAGGCATAGGAGTAAAGTAAGGATAAAATGCGTTGCAAAGCGTTCAAAAAATGTAGCAAATGTAATCTAAAATAGATCTTATTACTTCGCGAGTAATTCTATGTTTCTATGTGCGATCGTAAAATATCCAAACCGAAATCCAAAACCGTTAAAATTCGCCCCATCCTTTTTACTCCGCTAAGGTATGCTGGGTTAGACAGAAACAAAGCGAATTTCCATATCAGTTTTTAGTTTTTTAACGTTTTTGTGCGGTTTGTGTTTTGGTTCGGCTACATCGCTAGTTCGTTATTTTATAGTTTTTTAAAATCCGATTTATTAGTTTTGGAAATCGATACAAATCGATTTGTGACTGGAATCGGATTTTAGATTCGTTTTGATATATCCGACACATGCCTATCGCGCATGCATGTGACATTTGTTTGTGTTGAATCAGTTAATGTGCTATTATGTGCTATTATGTATAACCAAATGCAATCACACAAATAATATTATAATTGCTAAATGTGAATAGGATAACAAAAAATGGCGCCGACACACGCTTATATTTAACAAAGGGACCACATAATATATTAGGATTATACGTTACTTATAAAGCAATTGTTCAATTTATTACATTATTTCAATAATAATATTGTCACTCTATGAACACAATTATTAAATGCGGATGTTGTGGCCATGGAAGGGCGCTGTGGCTCACATGCCCATTATGACACAGCACACACCTCTCACAACCAATAATCAATATCTACTATAATTGATCGGCCGCCGGTTGCGCAACTTATGCACCACTTTCTCTCACAACCAGCAAACATACTAATATGTTAATTATACACAAATACTGTTGTATATTATTATCATGAGCAGCATATCGGGAAGGTTCCACATATGAGGCTGCACACCCCGCCTGATGTTAAACTGGAGTGCGGTGCAAGTGAATACGTTTTGTATAAATGAATATGTAATAGTGGTCAGGTGTCCATAATAGTGAATATAAAACTTGATTTGTGAAAAGTGAAAGCGATTACTCGTTTTACATGTTTTTTGACATATCCATTTGCGTTGCCACATAATCAGGCGCACATGTACACTGAAATGTATTAATTTGTGAGCAACATGAAGTTGACAATGTTCAATAGTGATTACACATAATGTTAATCATAATCATGGTGGCTGCAATTTGTGCAAGCTTTCTAAAATGCGCTGCGGCCGCGCTGTGATGCAAACACATTGATAATGTGCAACAGTTGCTATGCCCGCGCATTGTAAAATATAACAAACACACATCTATGTTCGCACAGCGATGGGTAGGCAGAGGAAATAGAGCCTCTTACTTTATATAACTCTTCGAACATATGTTTTAAACAAAACAACAATCAGTTTGCAAAGAAACAGTTGTAATAATTATAAGAAGAATGTTTGTGAATTGCAAATAAATAGAAAACATAATAGCAAGATACAGCAGACATTGTTATAGAGTAGCAAATGGCGCAGATCTATGTTAAGTAAACACAACTATTAACTGTTACATAATATACTTTAGTAGGCTGTAACGAATGACATGACTGATGCCAATAATATTCGTATTATACATAATAATAAACTGGCAAATAATATGTTTCATTTCACGTAATTAACCATTATAACAAATGTGCGCACTTTATTATTGATTCAACGTTATTTGAAGGTTTCACTTATTACATTACATATAAATATATCATCATCATCAGCCAGAAGGCGTCCACTGCTGAACACAGGCCTCCCCCTTGGAACGCCATTCCGCACGACAAGATACCAGTTGCATTCACCGGTTATTCGTGACTTTCACTATGTCGTCAGTCCACCTAGCGGGAGGCCTACCTACGCTGCGACTGCCGGTTCGTGGTCTCCATTCAACCTTTCTTCCCATCGGTTGTCGGTTCTCGAGCGATGCGGCCTGCCCATTGCCATTTCAGTTCGCGAATCCTACGAGCTATGTCGGTAACTCTGGTTCTTTGGCGAATATGCTTGTTCGGGCTTATCATATCTCTCCCCATTGGCCGCTGAGCGACCATCATTTAGGGGCCACGTCTCAGTGCCATATGTCATCACTGGCAACTCTCGTATAATAATGTGAACGGACATAATTATACGAGCGGTACCCGTTAATGGCCGATGTTTGACATTTGACCCGCTCGTGAAGTATCGTATATATATTTTTAGGTACGTTTGAAATTTGTTGTTCTTTGTTGTCACAATAAAGAACAACAATTTGCTCCTTCGAGCATAATAATTAATCAATAGGAAACTTTATGAACGGTGCAAACGTGGTGTAATGTTCATAAAGCACCCGCGTCACTCGCATATACATATACATAGATAGATACGCGTGTATATGAGCTCAATGCACAACCATGAGCATTCCATTATATTGTCACTCCACATATGAAGTAGCATTCACATCCACATCCACCGGCCTAATTGGAACCGCCTACTTACAAACAAGTCCCGAAACGTAACTAAATCGCTTCACGGTCTGTATATTTGTAAGTAGTGGTACTATCCCGGGTCAGCAGAAAGGGCACCGCTGCCTACCACTGTTATATGTTTAAATAATCCAATATATTCGGTTTTTAATATAATTAACAAAGCACAGCGTTGATTATGTTCACGAGTGATTTGTTGGAATGGGTGTAAAGCATAAAGTTATGATTGGCATTTGAAGTTGCAACTAATGTTATATTATATACAGTTACATTCGCAAATCACACAATTCACACATATTAACTTGTTGCTGTTATTTGTAACACACACACACACACACACACACACACATCTATAATAAAAGATAAATAATTGTGTTCGTTAGCGGTTGGCAACCCTGGCCGGCAATGAGTGGACATCATCATCATCACGTATCTTTATAACAATATCGTTAATTACTTTATACATTTAGTAAATTTAAATCCCGCTAAGTGGCCCACTTGTAACTTTGACTAACATATGTAATACGTGTACTATCATGTGCCTGTATCATAGACACCAGCCTAACACAACTGTATCTACAACATTATATTATTAGTAATATTCACTATTATTTGTCAGCGAAATCGAACAAATCACATTTAGATCAATATTATTTGTTCATTACCACACAAACCACAATTATTTATATTTATTAATGCTAAATAATTATTGTATTTTATTTTAATTTCCATGTTGAAAAACATGCCAATTAGAAATCTCTGTCTATCCTTGTAATATGAATGCGTAAAGATTGTAGAATGTCATAAATAAACCAAGCAATATATGTATAACATATATAAGTAGGTATATATAGTAATAAGTTGGTGAGATTGTTTGGTGATATAGGGCATATACATTTTGACTAATATGAATGGCGATGGGCACCATGACATATTTGCAAATGGTGGCAACGAATTATAATTGAACATAACACACCCGCATTCCATTATGTAATGTTCAATGTTGATTGATCTATATTATCCGGCACTAATCCCACTGCAACACACGGCTGCGTTCTAATATGCAAAACAATATCCATTCAGAGGCCAATTATTAATATATTAAACATTTAAAATGTAATAGCTAATGAGTGAAAATATTATGTTTTGAATATAATTAATTGTTTTTGTGCATGGCAGCGGTTGCATTGACCTTTGGCAATGGCAGCGCTTATGAACTAATGGAAATATTACGAAAACATTATAATGATGCAACATACGCACAATATAATATATGTTTGGAATGTTTATTACAAACCGTAATCCGTCTGTACGAAGGGTGAATGTGAGGGAGTCGTCTCTGCCTATCTCTGTTGGTAATGAGAGCAAATGATGCACTACTTTGACCAATGACAAAATATTATTAATATGAATGCATATTGTTGTATACTTAATATAATTGTAAATGTTGTGTTTCTAAGCAAACCTGTTTGTGTGTGTTATGTGGAAAGTTATCATCATGGAGAATTTGTGCTTTCACTCATCAGAGCCATATATATATATATATATATATATACATATACACGCGGGTGATGGGTTATTGGTGGTCACGATCGCATAACAATTACAATATTGATTATAATAATTTCACTTAGATGGAGCCACTACAACTAACTCATAATATAGTTTTATAAATTCATACAAATGCACAAATATAATTGTGATCAGTGGAGTTTGTCCATTTTTATAACATTTCCGCCATTTAATAATCATTGTGTGTGATATTTATGCGTTGGGCATAGTAAGGGCCATGTCTGCTGGTGGTGTACATTTCACATAATGGTGACGCGGCCGGCATAGTGACCGCCACTGAGTCGGTGCTCTTGGACTTGCTTACCATGAAGCAAATGTGGGTGAAAACATGTATTAATAGTGCAATGTTCATACTCGTATGTTACTCTCTGTCATATTATTAACGTATAAAATGGCCGCCAACATTAGCACATAGCATGCTCCTGCCTTTCGTTCGTTCACTGTAACTCGCCTATGTCAAGTTGCTAACATGTTATATATATACATATATATGTGTGTGTGACATAATAATGTGATCCAATGCAATAATAATAATAATAGTTCCGGTTGTTGGATAACTTTCACAAAAGAGCCAATCAATTGCATAATCATTAAATTCAAAACATTGTGCTATCAACGGACACTGTTTGTAATATTCCAATGGCCACATGGGGCCGACTTACTTCACTCACCGTCACTATGCCGACCACATAATAATTATTAATACCATATTATACAAAGAAAGACATCAAATAGAGCATTAGCATTTCAATTTGTATGAAAAGTATTGTCCATGTAAAGGAAAACATTTGTGTCGGGATCAGGAAAAGTATGTAGTGCTACACTGTGTCAGCCTATCCCTGGAAGAAGTGCCTAAAGTATCATAGAAACAGAACAATCAATATACATATATCTATCTAAGCTACATAAAGCGCCCGTCGTGTAGTGGTAGTGGTAGTGGTCACGTACAGTTTGCTCTCGGTTAAACCGCGCACTGGTACCAATGTATCTTAGATTAGTTTGGTTGTCCTGTTTCTATGACACAAGCATTTTAGTAGCTTTATATAAATGTAATGAATAATCCATGTGTCCATGGGAGAATGCCTGCCTACCACTCAATGGCCTAACATTATCAATGGCTATGATATCTATTATTATTATTAGCCTATTTATTAGTCCCACTGCTGAGCCTCTCTTTTTTCACATTTGGCGATCTCTCGCAACGAACTATTGCAGGAGTCCATTACCGTTCGGGCCTGCTGCGATGTCTTCTGCAATGTGGAGTCCACTCAGACATGTGTGCCCCAGGCTCACTTCAGTTTTCAACTTAATAATTTACAAATGGAATGTTTCGTGTGTGGCTCGTTGGTCTGCTTTGTTATATTTCGTTAGTAAAAGTGCATCAGTTTGAATGTAGGTGACATTCCTAATAACACAAATTCACAGAGAACACAATTATGTGAGAGACAACACTTTCATTATAAAACATAATTCACACTTCACTATTTCATTTTTATATAATTATTAAATGCTTACTTTAGTGCGGCGGCATCCACTGTATCGGTTCGTCAGCGCTCACAGTAATGTAACTTAAATGTACATTAATATTAAATGACAGATTTAAAAGAATCGTACTTTAGAAATGTTTAATCATTAGAGTCTACTTTTCAATGGGATTCTAATTTATATGTTCAAAATATAATTAAATATAATAATGAAAACAACAAATAGGACATATCTATATTGTGCTGCACCTTTTATTATAATGCACGAGTAGTATAGGCACGAATTCGTTGTAAAGATACTTATTACTATTACGTTGCTTGGCTTATGATAAACAAGAGGATCTCCAGAAGCCGATTCAGTTACAAATGCGTCACTATGCCGGCCATATATTTAATAAACATTTGTAATATATATATGTATGAGTTGGTGAAAGTACATCGTCGTGGCTCATAAATGATTGCTTTCCTAGAGAACAGTAATTGTTGATGTGTGATGCGCCGCACACAAAAAGCACTCTTACTGCGAATAGTGGTAAGGTGTATATTTGCACGCAATGTGATTCGCAGTAATTGTCCAGCAGCATAACTAGCACACCAACAACAATTATTACAAATGTTGCCATTTATATATAACTGCAACAATACCACGGCACACGTAAAGGCGCAGGTTCGGTTCCCGGTCAGGGCAACCATTTGTATCATAACGTTTATTTATAATATTTACAAATAATAGTAATGGGCTAAACCGTGGTCGGGCACGGATCAGTGGCGCGATCAGAGGACAACTTTCCAACTCATCCCAGTTGGAAAGTTGCCCTTTCCATGTTGGCCGCCATGTTGCAACTGCTACTACAACTAACTTGTAGTAGCAGTCGCCTCTATTCATCCAGCTTTATATCAGGCGTATATATATATATATATATATTCCAATGAGGCAAGCATGGCTGTCTGTGTGTATATACATAGTTGTAATGGTGTCTGCCTTGTGCGGAGGCCGTCGCTCTCCACCTGTCCAACATTAACTATATCAAGGCAATGCACTGCGCACAAACCTGTCACTCGCACCAACATTCATTATATTCCAAGAGCTGGCGACGAAAATCGACAAGAGTTTAGTAATGGCTCATAATTCAATATGATTTAGTATTGAGGGTGTACATGAGTCAGCACCCACTCGCAAGGTCAGATAGTGGAACAGCTGGCGGCAGCACGCTTTGATGTATGTAAAATTTCAACATGCTCTACAAGTGTTTAGTAATGAATGAAAATTGGCAAACAACTAGTTTATAGTATAAAAAAAGGGAAGAAAGTGGTCAGACCGCATTATTGTGGAACGCTGCGAGTCAGCACTCCACATAAGTTGTCGCCAGAATGATATCGGTGCAAGAGTTTAGTAATGGCTGGAAATTGCCATACTGCTTTATTATTATATATAATTTAATAGAAAAATAGTCAGATCTCAAATTAATGGAACAGGGGTAGTCAGCAGCCGCTTAAAGTGCGAATGAATGGATGCCACTGCTACTATAATTCAATAACTGTGAGTAGTAATCACATCCACTATGCCAGCCTAGTTAGAACCAGCAACTTACAAGCTGATCCCAAAACGCGACCAAATCAATCCACGGTCTGTATACTTGTATATACGATGGTGTATTATATTTATTGTTAAAAAATTGGTTATATGTAAAGTCGGTTTACGGACGATAGTTTTACGTAATAATGTCATAAGAAAACATTGATGAAACTTAAATTATACAGATTAATTACAAGTATCAATGTGCTATTAACAATTTATTTACAACTTAACATAAAACACATTTTTGAAATATATTGAACTCATATGATAATAGTTACAATTAATATTATTTATTCATCAATCAATCAAATTGTCACGCCTTTTTTCTACAGGGATAGGCAGAGATAATGGAGCGCCACTTACCACGATCCTTACACAACTCCCTTGCTTCCTTCTCATCCACAATTCTCTTCATACAGGCTCTGTGGTTATGGGCACTAACTAGACAACCTAGCTTTCTTGAGGAAGGAACACACTCACACACGCACACACACACACACACACACACACACACACACACACACACACACACATGCGCGCGCACACACACACACACACACACACACACACACGCGCGCACTTACACACGCAGCCACACACACATAACATAACATAACGTGACATTTTTCCGGCGTGCAGCCGGTGTTCATCGATTTATAATACGTTATCACGTCAAAATGTTTTCTATTGCAGTTTTAGTAATGGCTGGAAATTGCCATACTGCTTTATTATTATATATAATTTAATAGAAAAATAGTCAGATCTCAAATTAATGGAACAGGGGTAGTCAGCAGCCGCTTAAAGTGCGAATGAATGGATGCCACTGCTACTATAATTCAATAACTGTGAGTAGTAATCACATCCACTATGCCAGCCTAGTTAGAACCAGCAACTTACAAGCTGATCCCAAAACGCGACCAAATCAATCCACGGTCTGTATACTTGTATATACGATGGTGTATTATATTTATTGTTAAAAAATTGGTTATATGTAAAGTCGGTTTACGGACGATAGTTTTACGTAATAATGTCATAAGAAAACATTGATGAAACTTAAATTATACAGATTAATTACAAGTATCAATGTGCTATTAACAATTTATTTACAACTTAACATAAAACACATTTTTGAAATATATTGAACTCATATGATAATAGTTACAATTAATATTATTTATTCATCAATCAATCAAATTGTCACGCCTTTTTTCTACAGGGATAGGCAGAGATAATGGAGCGCCACTTACCACGATCCTTACACAACTCCCTTGCTTCCTTCTCATCCACAATTCTCTTCATACAGGCTCTGTGGTTATGGGCACTAACTAGACAACCTAGCTTTCTTGAGGAAGGAACACACTCACACACGCACACACACACACACACACACACACACACACACACACACACACACACACATGCGCGCGCACACACACACACACACACACACACACACACACACACACACACACGCGCGCACTTACACACGCAGCCACACACACATAACATAACATAACGTGACATTTTTCCGGCGTGCAGCCGGTGTTCATCGATTTATAATACGTTATCACGTCAAAATGTTTTCTATTGCAGTTTTAGTATTGGCTGGAAATTGCCATACTGCTTTATTATTATATATAATTTAATAGAAAAATAGTCAGATCTCAAATTAATGGAACAGGGGTAGTCAGCAGCCGCTTAAAGTGCGAATGAATGGATGCCACTGCTACTATAATTCAATAACTGTGAGTAGTAATCACATCCACTATGCCAGCCTAGTTAGAACCAGCAACTTACAAGCTGATCCCAAAACGCGACCAAATCAATCCACGGTCTGTATACTTGTATATACGATGGTGTATTATATTTATTGTTAAAAAATTGGTTATATGTAAAGTCGGTTTACGGACGATAGTTTTACGTAATAATGTCATAAGAAAACATTGATGAAACTTAAATTATACAGATTAATTACAAGTATCAATGTGCTATTAACAATTTATTTACAACTTAACATAAAACACATTTTTGAAATATATTGAACTCATATGATAATAGTTACAATTAATATTATTTATTCATCAATCAATCAAATTGTCACGCCTTTTTTCTACAGGGATAGGCAGAGATAATGGAGCGCCACTTACCACGATCCTTACACAACTCCCTTGCTTCCTTCTCATCCACAATTCTCTTCATACAGGCTCTGTGGTTATGGGCACTAACTAGACAACCTAGCTTTCTTGAGGAAGGAACACACTCACACACGCACACACACACACACAAACACACACACACACACACACACACACACACACACACACACACACACACACACACACACACACACACACACACACGCGCGCGCACCCACACACGCAGCCACACACACATAACATAACATAACGTGACATTTTTCCGGCGTGCAGCCGGTGTTCATCGATTTATAATACGTTATCACGTCAAAATGTTTTCTATTGCAGTTTTGTAATTTTATAAAACAGGAAAGTGCTCCCCAACAAACCAATTTTATAAAACAGGTCAGTTCCCCGAAAAAACGCGCGTATTCGATATCCGCACTTTAAGCGGCTGCTGACTACCCCTGTTCCATTAATTTGTGATCTGACTATTTTTCTATTAAATTATATATAATAATAAAGCAGTATGGCAATTTCCAGCCATTACTAAACTCTTGCACCGATATCATTCTGGCGACAACTTATGTGGAGTGCTGACTCGCAGCGTTCCACAATAATGCGGTCTGACCACTTTTTTCTCTTTTTTTATACTATAAACTAGTTGTTTGCCAATTTTCATTCATTACTAAACACTTGTAGAGCATGTTGAAATTTTACATACATCAAAGCGTGCTGCCGCCAGCTGTTCCACTATCTGACCTTGCGAGTGGGTGCTGACTCATGTACACCCTCAATACTAAATCATATTGAATTATGAGCCATTACTAAACTCTTGTCGATTTTCGTCGCTAGCTCTTGGAATATTAGAATTATTAAGGATTTTCATAGATTTTGCGCGAACAATGATTCATGTATTAACACAATAATACACAAACTCAAATCTCAAGTCCAACAAACTGCCAAACCAGATGACACCGTCAGTTATTTTTGCAAAAATTTGAAATAAACCGGGAACAGAAAAACAAAATCAAAACAGAGTAGTTTTGGAAACAATAACAGCATCAACCAATAGGACGACCAACACCTCAGTCTCTCCGTGACCACGATGGCTGCAAAGCTCTCGAAACGTCGGAATAATAAAAAAAATTGTAAAACCAAAACCCAAATAAAGGTGATACACTTATTCAATTCAATCGCATACAATATTACTATAAACTGCCTCCCTTTCCACACATATAGGCAGACACCCTGGAAAGAAATACCACTACCCACAAATAACAGACAGTGCTTCGAAATTGGCTTGGAAATCGCTGGTTCCAACTAGCCTGGCATACTGTATGCGACTGCCTCCATTCATGGAGCACACTCCAGCTTAACCTCAGTGACTGTGACAACCGTAAACTGAGTCGGGTTCAGATATGTCGTCCTAGTAATATAAAAAGTACACAAACATATGAAAGCTATATTATTTACTTGTTAATATTTTTTGTAATTTAATAAATCTAATTATATTGTTAAGATATTATAGTATTGTTAGTTAATAAGTATTTGAAGTAATGTAAATAATGTTTGAGCGCTTTCTAAGCCAATGGCACATGCCATTAGAGTGGATTATTACAATGAAACCTATATATGTATATACATATGCTAATGTACTATTAATATGGTAGATATATACTTAGGCACGCACGGGGCGATCATGTCTTATGTACAAATGAGAAAATGCATTTGCAACACTCGCAAATGCCATTGTGCCTGGCTATATGTCATCACCCGGCGTGCTGTTAGCTGGAGTGTGATGTTTATGTGCACCATTATGGTCAGTCTACATTTATTTCTAACTAATGAATAATATATTTATTTCAGTTGGGTCGCGTCGCCGTGATGCCACCGCCCGCAGTGCTGTTGCCGCCGCGCTATGCCACCCTGCCACTCCCGCCGGCGCACTACCACCACCACCCACCACCGCCGCCACCACCGCAACCCATCTACTACTCAACAATCACTGACATGGTAATTAATAAACAACAGCCCATTCAAATACTCACCTAATTCACAATATAATCAATTTTCAGTGAAAGGTAATTGAAAAATTCCTACATATTTGTCTCTGCATATTCCTAAGGGCAGAGACAAACATCGAGTTGTCGGTTTTCATCGCCCGAACAACCGACAACCGATAGCAAAAAAGGTTCTAGAGTGGAAAACACGAACCGAAAGATGCAGCGTAGGTAGGCCTCCCATTAGGTGAACTGACGACGTAGTGAAAGTCACGGGTAACCAGTGGATGCAACTGGAATCTTGTCGTTCGAAATGGCTTTCTAAGGGGGAGGCCTATGTTCAGCAATGGACGCCTTCTGGTTGATGATGATTCCTGCGTAAATGGAATCGTGATACTTTAATATAGAGATTGCGTCGATATATTTAAAAGTGTGCCTAGATAAAAACTTACGTTGTTAACGTTTGTGGCATTACCACGTTTGTTTCAGCGCATGCGTCGTCGGCGCTCACCACGCGACGGGCGCACTCGACGCCGCCGCGATGGTTCCACCAAGGACTCGCAGCTGACACGATCGCTGGAGCGGATACATCGCAAGCGACGAGCGGAGCGGCGAGCGGAGCGGGAGCGGGCCACTGACCACGAACTCAAACAAACATATACAGGGCTGGATAGGTTCGTATTATTATAATGCATTATCAATTACTACACTTTATATGTAGTGTACATTTCCTCTGGCTGGCATAGTGACGACGACTGACACTTAAGTCGTTTGGCTTTCTTGGATCTCCCCACCTTTATTTGCCACTTTTCTCTTCATACAAGCTTTTTTATTGTTGACGCAGTAAAATGGAATGCCGTCTGGAAAGCATTTGCTTGTGTTGGTGATGGTGTTCATAAGTCACAAGGGGCTACATTTTAAGTAAAGGTCAATGCCAAAGTGGTCAAAGTAAAGGTCAATGTTTCCTTTATTAAATCATCCTTTTACGCATATTGTCTATACTAAATAGACAATTGTCTATGCCAGACGTCTCATTTGTTGTGTTTGTTATTGTGGCTCGATCTTACTCGACATTTTGTTTATGAACGGAGTTTGAATAGCGACTGAGTCACTCGCCGGTCTATACACCATTCAGTGATCATTCCTGAAATGTTGATGGCCATTGTTGTTGTTGTGCGTTGCAGGGCATACGCCGAGCAGTACATCGCCGTGTGTGACGAGAGCAGGTCGCAGGCGGCTGACAGGAACGACTCGCTCACAAGCACGGACACCAACTGCAGCGACATCAGGGACAACTACTGAACGCACACAAACAACCGCGCTCACGTGCGCAGTGCAGTTGTGATGTTGTGCTGCGATATAACATCATATTATAGTCCTATTATTATAATAATAATAACAAAACTAATATTATTAATATTACTTATTTCATTAGGTGTATAAGTTGTCAGCTTATAGGAGAATAATAATAATCATGTCTATTAATAATCACTCATAAGAGTTGTTTTATTATTGTTGATACAACAATAAACAGTTTATATATACATATAATTATGTATTGTAATGTCTACCACCCAAATGAGGTAGACATTCCTAATTGTATGTTATAGTATATATTTAGTAATGATTTAATTTATATTGGATTATATTATGCTAATGACCAAAAAACTATGTAAATTGTGTGTGAATGTGTGTATGTGTGTGTGTGTGTGTGTGTGTGTGTGTATTACCTTACTTACATAAATAATAATAACAACTAATATTCACTAGCCTATATACACTTACTATATTATATGAATCGTCAAATTACCTGTGTTATACGATATACTTTATAAGATATATTATTACGTACTTATGATTACTTTACGTTGCATATACCTCTGCCTATATTGACTGCAAATCAATGATAATGTGAATTATATCATGTACGTGTTTAATAATAAACGTAATATGAACGCAGGGGAATTCATTTATTACAATTATTATATCATTCGTTAATAAAACATGTATATAAATAACATTTTAATAATGTATTGTTTTTATTAATTTTAAATGTTTATTTATTATTACACATATATAATGGTTTTCACGTTTAGTTTCGTAACTTATAGGTATACATATGAACTATATAATGTTATCCCTGATGAGGGGTAGACAGTAGTATTGGCTTTAATGTATAATATCTATTATTAAGTCCTTGTTACCAATTGTACATAATATTGTATATATATATATATTCGTGTGTTGTTGTATTAAAATTGTTTTATAATACAATTTGCTCAATGTGAATGGTGCTACAATGGCGGCCGCATAGTTATATTAACGTGTGGATTATGTAAATGCTCAATGCTCTCCACACTCATCTATGTCATCTATCGTTATCTGAAACTATTGCAATTATTATTTCTGAAACTATTATTATTCAACATGAAACAATATTACAATATTTCTGAATTAATAACACAAGTGTTTGTGTGTAGGCGTTGAATGCTCCATTTAATAATCTGCACAATTGTTAAGATAATTAATATTAAAATTGTAAATAATAAACTACATATTTTAAATTATATACAATAAATTATTTTTTATTACATTTATTATCGTATATATTATTTATAATTGATCTACTTTACTCTAAATATGTTTCTCAATAATTTCATAAAAGTCCCATCCCGTCCAGTAAATCATTTTAGTAAGACATTTTGCACTATAAACATAGAAATAATAAAAATATGATTTTATCGTAAATAAATAAAAATGATAGATAGTGGTGTTTGCTGTTGAATGATATATACTGTTTTACTATAATATGTGTGCGCTTTGGCCAAATTGCTAATAGTGCAATACATTTTTATAATTGTCACCGTTAACGAGGTGTTCGTGAGTAACACTATCAGCGGCACATAACATGGACAATGCAGCTTTGCAATTATATTATTTACATGTGATATTATTGTACATTATATTCTATATTATATTAGAATTCATTGTCACTCAACGCCTGCGCGGGTGCGCCATTCTGCGATGCGGACACAACCCTCAGCTCACTCTCTGATGAGCTGCCCAACGAGTCAGCATCGCCATCAGCACCTGATAATCACACTCATCACATTAAATACAACAGGAGTGGACGCATTACGGAGGGGGATGTTAAGCTAAAGTGTGCTCTATGAATGGAGGTAACTGCCACTTACACTTAAATAACTGTAAGTAACAGACACATTTACCAAGCCAGCCTGTTCGGAACTGGCAACTTACAAGCTGACCCCGAAACGCGACTAAGCCATTTTACGATCTGTACACTTGTAAGTAGCGGTACTACCTCAGATCGGCAGACTGGGCATCAGTGCCTACCACTCTTTGGTAACCAGGCCCGTAACAAATATCCACCTCTTTTTTTAGTAACAAATATTTGTAATATTTAATTAATAAATATATTAATTAAATATAATACAAATATTTGCTCCGACCAGGAATCGAACCCGGGACTTGATGTTGAAATATGAAAATTTAATAATATGTAATGGCCAACTTAATTTAAAAGTTCATTAGATCTCAGCAGTTAGAGATTAGAAAGGAAAACATTTCACTTATATTGAGTATAGTAAATGCTTGAGTAGTTGGATGCGAGGGAGTTGAGTCAGGATCGTGGCAAGTGGCGCTCTATCGTCTCTGCCTGTCCCTGTGACAATTGTTCCTGTATATGTGAGCCGTTGTCACTGTTAAATTTGCATAATTGCTTCAATACCATTACCTTGCACTACGTCCGCAAAATCACCATCCTGTGAGAGTGTCCTGGTGAGTGGCCTCGCTGGCCCTGGCCGCGGACGTGAGCCAGCCCTGGACCAGCGGCTAGGCATCTCATCAATGTCTGCGGAATAAGCATTCGTGTCTAAAATCCTCTATAACACCAAATTGTATGATCGAATTGTCGCATTTTGGGGTTAAAGTTGTTATCATTCAGCAGGCCGGCATAGTGGAGCAGGCCGACTCCACTAATGGGTCGCACTCCAGCTTAACATGAGGCGATGGGCGATTCCGTTGCTTCAAAAAGGATTAGTGCCATTCTCACTGTGACGTGTGCTAATTGGTGCGACAAGTGGTCTCCAATTGCGCGGTGGTAAGCAAGGAGAGGTCCAAGAGCGCCGACAATTGAAAATCATGTGCCAGCCAATATAAGGTTTTAGGTTGGAGAGAGCACATGGGCTGTCCATAGTTCCAGAATAAAGGACCCCTTTAGATCAACAGTGTGCGGATGCTTCCATTTAACTAGGAACAATTCTGCCGTCTGCAGACCGAACTAAATGGTTCGCTGGATCCTTGGATCTTTTAAGCGAATCATGTGATAGCGCCTTTGGCCGGCATAGTGACGACTATTGAGGCAACCATGAAAAATGTTTAATTATGTCATACATAGTCTGTCAACAAATGAACGTATGAGGCTGTGTTTGTGAGCTAATAAAACGAATGCCAACCGTGCGTGTATAATGTTTTGTCATCGAGGTCATCATCGGTGAAGTCCATCTCATCATCAAGTGAGTCACGCGCCGCCATATTGCCAAACACACGACGCTCGCCACCAGGGACACCTGCGCATCACACACATTATTATTAGCTATGTACTTAATATTCAGAAAAATACTTTTTATATAGATACTAAACTACTTGTTTGTCTCATAGAAACACAACGACCGAAGTACCAAAAAAGTGGTATTGAACCGGGATATCTTTATTTGCGAGATCTACTACTATACCGTTCGGTCGCGTGTTTAGTATTATGAATTATCGTTTAGTATTTTGAATTGTAGAGACTTTTGTGAATCGTAGGGCATAGCGCTCCATTGTCTCTGCTTATTCCGATAATATTACTTTTACTTATAATATTTAATGGATAATATTTTCAACCTGCTGTTTTAATCCTGAGCCTCGTTGTTGGCCTGACTGCTGGTGGCTCTGCTTCAGACATTGATTCACCATCATCTGGAATATCATTTATGCATATACATACATGTATTAACATGGCTACTACTATTCACATGAGACAATGGTTTTCAAATACATTCGCATTAGATACATCAGATCAGCACCGCAGTTGACGCAAACTTTTTTGCTGTGTCTCTACATAAGTATGACAGCACCCGCCTAATGTTAAGAGTGCAGTTTACGAATGGGCGTGACTGGTACTTACAATTAGATAAATGTAAGTACCAGTCACATTTACTATGCCGGCTTAGTGGAAATAAGCAACTTACAAGCTGATCCCGAAACGCAAACAAGTCACTTTGCGGTCTGTATACTTTTAAGTGGTGATCAACTCAGATGACATCACATCATCAATAGAAAAGCTTGTACTTATGTGTAAGTTGATTATGCGAACCTGAGTCACTGAGTTTGCCAAGCACATCCTCAGCTTCATACTTGGTGATCAGCTGCATGATGGCCGTCTGTTGCTCTTCAGCCGCCTGCAATAGCAAACACATTCTCACAACACCATTCCCACAAGGGGCATAGACAATAGAATACAACATTCCGTGATCCTGACACAACTCTCTTGCTTTTTTTTTTTATTCTGACTCGACATATGACAGCACCCCGCTTGATGTTAAGCCAAAGTGTGGTCCATGAATGAATGTCACTGCTAATACAATTCAATAACTGTGAGTAGCAATCACATCCACTATGCCGGCCTAGATGGAACCGGCAACTTACAAGCTGATCCCGAAACGTGACCAAATCACTTCACGGTCTGTATACTTGTAAGTGGTGGTACTACCCCGGATCGGCAGACTGGGCAACACTGCCTACCACTTTTCACATCTATTTCTAATTCCGTTTAAATTTAGGGTGGTTGGATGCGATAAACAAGGCAGGCCCAGGAGGGTGTTCGCTGACCAAATTGGAGACAATAAAATTGGGTTGCCTAGTGCCCATAATCGTAGTTTGTATGAAAAGAATTGCGGATGTTAGAGAAGCTAGGAAGTTGTGTCAGGATAGCGGCAAGTGGCGCTCCATTGGTTCTGCCTATGCCTGTGGGAAATGAGAGGTGACAATTTGATTGATTGATTGAAGTGTTCAAAAAGTACCTACTTTGAATGTAAATAATATAAAAACAAATTTTATTATTTTATATGAACAGTAAGTAAGAAGCTATGTAAGTGCCTGTATTAATATTAATCTTAGCCCAAATTTAAGAATTCTTTGCGATAAAATTTACTTGAGATATCTTCGATGTAAGTTCGCAGTCGAGTAAAATTAATTGTAAGCAGACGTGAGATTTGTATTATAACATAGTAACGATTGCGTGTACATTACCTCTGCCTGTGCACTCTCGAGCATGCTGAGCTGATGTTTGAGCGCCTCCACGCAGCGATACCTCAGCACATACTCCTCCCACAGCGACTCCAGCTCACCCTCCAGGGCCGTCAGCTCAGCCTGGTATGCCGGCCTAACACACGCGCACACCATGTCAATGTAACACATATATAACTATTAGGGGGCTATTACTAAAATTGAATCTCACTATAAGGCTTTAGATATGCTGTTGTCATATTGAAGAGCAACATATAAATAGATATACACGTAACGGCCATAATAGCGTGCCGCTTGTATAATAAGTTTTGGGTGAACATATTATTTGACAGCATAGCGCATAGTATCAACAATTTTTATTATTATTCATTTCTATACTAAGTGGTTTCGAACCCGTGCTCTCGGCTTGCGTGACCATTGCACTGCCAATACACCACGGTATGAGCTGAAGTGCGAACCACGAGCAGCTGTGTCTGCTATGCCAACCTCGGTGGTCTCCAGCAGTTTTGAATATGTGACCGAGATAATTAACTTGTGCATAAGAGTGCAACGTATATATTAACTTGATCTTCTGTTGTGTGTGCAACCGTTTCTCGGCCCTTAGCAGCTCAGCCCTGCGCCGCTCCAGTTTGTTGTCGAGCGTGCTCTCCGTCGCCGACACTGAGTTTATTTGTTCGCGCGTCGCCATCTCCTTGTTGCGCACGTTGTCCAGCGCGCGCCGCAAACACGACTCCATCATGGACATGTCGAGGGGACGCGACAGAGCCTTCTCGCGGATTAGCTGAAATTCGTGTTTGCACATATTAAATTACCACCCTCTCACCATCCTGGGATTCATCAAGCTGCAAGTGGAAAAAGCGCCAGCAGACGGATTTGTGCTTCAACCAATAGTTTGGGGAATTTAATTGTGAGTTTATGAATTATGAAATTATTATATACCTCTTTATGAATAACTATTGAGATTGTATGAAGAGAACTGTGTATGTGAGGGAAGCGAGAGAGTTGTGTCAGGATCGTGGCAAGTGGCAATGTCTTTGCCTATCTCTTTGTATAAAAGGCGTGTCAATTTGATATATAAACCTTATATTGTGGTTCATTGGCGAGCAGGTCGTAGAGGAAAGCGCCGCGCGATGATATCTCCGTTGCCAACTGCCGCGCCTGCTTCATCTCAGACAACTGCGAATGATACAATCCATCTATTACAAATTGCACTCTTTATAAGCTATTCACTCTGTTTACGAGATATACATATATTTGTGTGAAATAAATAATAGTGTATGTACTTATATAGCAACATTTATAAATGCAATAAACAAAATGTCTGCCACAGGGATAGGCGGAGACAATCTGTTCATATAACTATTATCACATTCACTAAATAACAATCGTTCAATGAGCGCGTACTCTGTTGCTGACGTCGTAGGAGGCTGGTGTGACGTCACGCCGCACATCCTCATCCTTGGGCACATCCGCCGCCGTGCGCAGCAGAGAGGTCACCTTCGCGAGCTCCCTCACTGCCCACCCCTCGGCGCCGTAAACACGACGACCGTTCAATTTAACATTGGCACGTGACAACTGCCAACAAAATATCAAGCGATTAATTAAAACTATACAATTATTATTAACAACAACTCCTGGTACCTACAGCCGCCTCTAGATGGCGCAATGTGTGATGTAAATGTAACACTATTGTTTTTTATTGTGACTCCGAAAGGAAGGTCCAGGAGTGCCGACGCCTGAAAAAACCGACTTAGTAGGCCTCAGTCGAAGTCAGTATGCCTATAATTTCTCATCATCCCAAAGGTTAGTTGTTAGAGAATGCCTAACAGGCATTAAACTCGCCTATGTACCTATTTTTAAATTTATTTTGGTGCAATATAGAAATAAAATAAATAAATATGCCGGCTACCACAATATTATCTTCAATCCTTATTGCTATCTATGTAACAAACATTAATGCAAAACACATAACAAACCGCTGAATAATATAATTACTCAGATGAACTCAGTCTCACACCAGCTGATGTTAATATGGAGTGTAATTCATGAAGGCCAATATACTATTCTGGATAGCTAATAAGTTACATACGATATTATAATAGTAAAATTATTATCAACTGTCACGCCTTAATTCTCACAGGGAGAGGCAGAGTCAATGGAGCACCACTGTCCGCCATCCTTCATGGAGCCTCTACCAAAATAAGGCGCGTAACAAATAATAATATCTCACAAAGAATCCTGCCGCATCTCTTATAAGTTGTACTCTCTGCTCAACATTGTTGCTTCCGCCGTTCAGTTTAACATCTGGATCAAATCTGCTGGACAGCCATCTCAGCAACTCCTCCACCAGCTTGAAGTTGGGCTCGCGGAAACTCTCCATTGATATCGTATGAGGGTAGCCAAGAGCTCGCATCGACTCGCTGAAGTCTACAATTTATAATTAAATACTACAAACGCAGCTAAATATGGTTTTACATTACTCAATTTTAATAGTAAATGCGTTCACATTTGGAAAATATATTACAAAAACTCCTATTTACATATAACATCCAATGAACACAGAAGTGCGTAACACAATTACTACTCAATGGTTTAATATTAAAATTAATATTCACTTACTTAATAAATCTCGATAAGACATTTTTATTAATGTTAATTTATCGACAATATTGTAAGGTGAAACAATTCTTTATTAGTTTTGTTTTGAGCAATGTTTGGCCATAAGTCGTTACCATGGAAACATACAAACACCAACTGCCGCTGTTCGTCACTAGATGGCGTTACAAGTTTTAAGTTAACAGACAAACTGCACGATGTTCTAAGGATAAGGCTGGAAATATATTTCCGATTTTGTTCTCCGATAGTCTGATCAGAACATACATTTGATTGAATACTCGAAAACAGTATAATAATATTAGACGTCTGATTCTTTCTTCCGACTTACCAGTTTACAGTTGACTTGAGGCAATTACAGCTCGATTGAGTTCAACAAAGTCTGCCGGCGCAATATTTATTTTAACTCACCAATTGCAACAAAAATGCTCTTTATTAATCAATGCCTCATTACTTGTATTACACATACTGGGTGGAACTTGTATGGCCACACCTCAGATCATATAATTATATTGTATATGATCTGAGAACCATATATTTTATTATACATTTCTATACTAAGCTACTAAAGTGCTTGTATCATATCATAGAAACAGGACAACCAAAGCACATATATCAAAGATACATTGGCACCAGTGAGTGAGCCTCAGTGCACTATCGCCCATCTAATGCTGTGGCATTAATAAGCTTGCTTCACTTAATAAAACACCATATCATCACATACAACCTATAATTTATTCATCTAAATTATTACATCATATTTTATTGTTTGTTAGTTTTCCGAATATAAATTGACCTCATGTATTAATTATGTTAATTAATCAACACATAATAATAAAGTAGCACAATGGACACCAATAAATCTATTATAATTAATGAATACAATATTTTCAAATTACATATTACTAAGTCATAATTTCTCATAAAAGCAAGCAATATACATCTGCCTTTCACAGAGCTAACATTAACAATATTAATCAATCAATCAAATTTTCCCCACAGGGATAGGCAAAGACAATGGAGCGCCATCTGCCATGACCCTGACACAACCCCCTCCCTTCTCTCACATCCGCAATTCTCTTCTTACAAGCTCTATGGTTTATAAGTAATATAAGGTGACTTATTTAAATGTCAACATACTCAATGTATTATCAATAGTGGTGCAAATCCTTTAATATGATGATTGGAAATATATTAAAACATTTCATCCCTGTTGCAGAATATAGTAAGTGTAATGAATATTGCAAATGCAATCTATTTAAAATATCAATCTACTTTATACAATATAGCTTAGAATGGTGTCCTAGTACAATGTGCCACTTTATTATATTAAAGATCAATTTATATTCTGAAAAATCATAAATCATGTATAGTTGGTGATTGCCTGAGTGCCCTCTTGTTGGCATCATCCCGCTTGATGGCAACACGGAGCCGGGACGCCTTCAAATGTCTGTGAATAAATACATGCATTAGAAAGTAATACGGCTGGCATACAATAGAGAACTACAAATATATTCGGAAGAAGAATCTGCATTATGTCAAACTAATCAGCAGTTGGACTAAAAGGTTTGGTGTACAAAAAGTTTCTTTGTAAAGCAATCAACAAGTGAAATACTTTACCAGCCATGTGTTCTCCACATCTAATATCCTTGGATTATGGCATAGTGACTGTGGACAGCCATGACCCCTTCTTGCTTACCATCAGGCTACGTAGTCCCAAAAAGAGTCCCACATTTAGGAGTGGTGGTCATTTGCTCAGTATCAAATGACCACCAGGGTAGTATCAGCACTTACAAGTGTACAGGCTGTTGAATTGAAGCAGTCACATTTCAAGATCACACTGCCAGTTCCAACTAGGCCAGCATAGTGGTATAGCAATCACTGACACAACGATGGTGACTGAGCCAACCTATGATGAAATGGTTTTTCAGACATCAACACTCTTGGACATGGAAACCAACACTTGCAAGAATGAGTAAATTGTTGGATTTATTATTAATTACATTTGTGCTATGTCAGTGTCCTCTTCACCACCTTTGCTTAAAGAGAAACATAGAGTTGTATGAAGAGAATTATGGATGTGAAGGAAGGGTTGTGCACTCCATTGTTTCTGCCTGTGGGATTTGATTGTGTATTCACCTTTGCCTGACCCTCTCCTGTGCCTCAATGGATGGCTGCTCTGGTGTGTGAGCAGCACTATGGATGATCTCTCTCAGTTTGCGCATACAATCAGCCAAATTCAATTGCTGTGAACGGGTCAAATCTGATCTCACTATTAGATAGCCATCTTTGGTTAATTGTTTGGCTTGCTGAAAATAATTACAAAGTGAATAGTGATAAAGTTATATGAACCATATATGGTGATCATTCTGGCATGCAACACATTTAGCAGACAAACAAATGCAATGGAAACAAAGCTATTAAAAACGTATGTTCTCAAAAACACATTTAATATTATAATTACCTTTTCTAAAAGTCTATTCTTTACATCAGGATGTAACCAATCTGCTTCATTTGGCTTGAAACGCAAATCAACTTTTGTATGCACCTACAATCACATTAACATTAGGTAAATATATGACAGACAAAAGCTAATACTTAAATCACTCTTCATTTTTCTTGTAATCTCTCTCACAAAGGTGAGCTGGTAGAGAATGCTTTTTATCATTAAGCTCACCCAATGTTACTGTGCAATAATAAAAAATGTAATTTGTCCTTTACCTTGTTAACATTCTGTCCTCCTGGCCCTGAGCTGGCACTATATGTTATATTTAACTTATCTATAGGTATATAACCACTGAATTTTTCTTTAGAGTCAACACTCTGAAACATATTTATAAATTTTAACATTGTTATGAAGGTAAAAACAACTTAATATTGAAATCAAATATATGCTATTTATTTATTTTATAGAACTTACGAATGCTGGTGTAGTCAGTTTTAGAGAACTGTTGGGATATAAAGTTTCAAGAGACACGGCGCTCTTAAACCCAAGAGGTCTCTTAAAAGTATTATAACAAACACTTCGTAGTGTGTTATGTAGAAAAACACGTCGCAACGGTGTAAATGCCATCCTTATTTAAATTATATGGACATATAAATACAATATTATTTAATATTTAGTACATTTCCATTTACTCTTTTTACAACATAACCTCACTTCGGATTCTTAACGTCAAATTGAAACGTCAAGAATTTAGTTTTAAAATTGCAAAGGCGATGTACTTAAACCAAAAGAAAAATAATAAAAAAAAAAATAACAAAATGATAAATACGAAAAATTATTATTATATTATTATCACTAATTTCACTTATTCACATTTCTCATGGTATCATTGACAGAGTATAATGTTCCTTAAATCAATGATGCTTGTTTCTTAGATCGGTTGTATTGTATTATTATTTTTCTACAAAGTCGTTTAACTTTTCTCACTTGTAAGATAAGTAATACACTAACTGTAAAAGTGTCACAAAGTCTCGCTTTAGGTTGATTCATATTTTATGACTATATACATTTATTTATTAAAATTAATAGGCATTTTCTCAATTTTTGTTTTCACATGAATTGTATAATTTAATAATAATAATGAAGTGGGTTAATTAAAGTGAAAATAGTTATGATTTCACACAAACCTTTCTAATTTAATATTTTGTTTTTAATTAAAACATTTCATGTAGTAAAATTCCGAACGGCACCCATTTCTCGCTCGGTGGTTAAATGTTTTATTATAAAATTGTGAGATGAATTTTATTTATTCTGGTGGCGAGCGAGGAGCGGCGCACGCGCATGTCACGCTCCAAATATTTTAATTAGGAGCACGTTCCAGTGCAGACGTCTCGCATTGAAACCGCCAATTATGACCAATATAGTTTTTACAACACCGGATTATTATAATTACTTGTGTATGCATCTATGTATGCCAAACGATACATATTATTTATTGCAATTCAATACTTTTATTCTTTATTTCAATACTTTTTCGCCTCCATTACCACAGTCAAAATTGTTTTTCGACTTAGTCGTGGAACTTTCTTTTAAACCCGAACACTTTTTACTTTCGAATACTGAATGTACTCGTTTATATTTTAATAAAAGAAATATCAAAGTAGTAGGTGGCTATGTTATTATTGCTAAAGTATTATTATTATTAATATTCACACAATTAAATAATGTGAATATAATTCACATGCTTATATATATATGTTTTGTGTTTGCGTGAATGTGCAGATTGATGCATTCAGTTGTGAGTCGTGAGAGGCAGCCGTTTGTCTCGATCCATTGTTATATACATAATTGTGAAAATGTATGGTAATTTTGTGTGCGTTTAACATCTCAATGTGTCAGTTGTTTCCTTAAACTTTCCCCATTTGAATTGTTACACGAAAATAAAATAAATCGTTCCCATCATTCTCACAAACTAATAATAGGTACCTTCATAAATAAATCATAAAAACAATATGTATTATAATGGCTTACATAATTGATATAGTAGATACTACCTATTAATTCATGAAATTAATAATAAAAAATGTGTAGAATAATTCCATCTGGTATTAACCTGGCAATTTGCGTCGTCGACTTAGCAGTGAAAAGATCTGCACGATAAAAATATAAGCGCAAAATTATCACAAGTAATTGTGTTATGCAGCCCACCCAGTAACAGATACAGTTGGTAATGCTTCCTCTCTACTCTACCGTAACCTCAATACTTTGCAGGAACATGGAGCAGATAATGGCCTCATGGCCTACTTGGAGGGTCATCAGCTAAATATCAGCAATGTGTGTTTAGTTTTGGCCGAAACAGTGATCTGAGCTTCTGGCGTAATATACATCACGCACATCTGGGAGAGGCCCTTGCCATCGGTTTGGACATCTCGAAAGCGTTTAGCACATGGCTCTTCTTCTTAAGCTCGAGGCATAAGGTTTACCTGAACGGCTGGGTAAGTAGATAGTTGACTTTCTGCGTGGACATTCTATTCGCGTGCTAGTGTTTGGTGCAGGATGTCTATTCATTGTTATGCAAACGACAGCTTCATTGCCTGCCCCGCAGTCGGAAAACAGGAAATAGCCGAGATGAGAGAGTCTGTCTGAAACTAATCAGGGTTTTTGATAACATTACCCTCTAGGACGATTAGAACCTGGTTCGGTTCAACACTGACAGCAACGTAAACTCACATGTGTACGTTTTCGACGAAAAAACGTTTACCCCCTTCCTGCTTTTTGTAACACCTTTCTTGCTACCTCGGACAGACTAAACGTCCTATGTTCTTTTGGTGCTATTTCATTTACAAGCACAACATCAAATGAGCCATTGAGGACCGGGCATCCGGAAGGAGGTTCAGTGGATCTTTGCGGCGGAGCACCGCCTGCACAAGGTGAATGTACTCATACTATATAGGCTCTTGCGCGGAGAACTGTTCGCTTCTTTGGGACTGCTCTGCCAAGTATCTTCTCGATACATCACAGCGCCGAGCTGAGCGAGTAATAATAGATAATAGATGCTGACGTGAACGAGAACTCTAGAGCCACTGCAACCCCATATGGCGCACGATGCGTCCTTTGTCGTTTACATCATAGACAATGTGTGATTCGATCGATCAGGAGCTCTTTACTCCCATATCCGCATTCTATCAACCGAATCAACAGTCAAACTAATCAATTTGGCACGTCGATTCGTTGTCGCACAATCGACAAATGGAATGCTATGCCAGGTCCTGTGTTCATCTCATTCTACAACATGGAATCCTTCAAATGGAGCATGACGAAGCACCTTCGCTGACTGATGATGACGCCTGAGGCTACCGTGAAATGAATTGGGTTTTTCAGTCGTTGGACTTTCCCTTGCTTTAGGCAAGTCGAGTCACTGTAAAAAATAAATAAAAAGTTCATTACTATGTACTATTGTTGGCTACGACAATTGCCCGCACTCCCCTTGATGTTAAGTTAGAGTTGTGCCACTGCCGCCGGCTTGGTGCGATGCTCGCTCATATATTAAATCCATTTTCGTACTTGTTGTGAAATAATTGTTTGTAGAAAATAGCAAACTGTATAATTATCAATTAATATTAATTGTGGCACATATTTTATTAATTGTTTCATTTATCATGAAATGCAATCGAATTAATTGCTTTTTAATAAGTGTTCTACAATATTGAAGTTTCCCTTCAACACCCCTTTCTGCCTATTGCTGGAACTATTCGTGCGTGAATTGATAAAATTGTTATTATATACAATTTGTCATTTATTGTTCACGTGTCCATGAACAATTTCATATTTTGCATGAACATTTTGTACCTATATTATAATTATTGTATTGTTTTTAACTTTAACACTACATCGACGCCATCATATAAAGAGTGTGCTCCATCGACTACGGCGACTGCTCATACGTCAGAAAACTGTCGATCCGATCACATTTCGTAAACCTATTTAAAATCTATTAGGAATAGTCGTTCGTTTTCTATACGAAAATGACACATTGAAATGTGCTAGTTCCAACTTTAGCCTACTTTGGTTTTACGTGATGGACAGCAACCTTCAAGCCGCCAACGTTTACAACATAATATAAATGGTTGTGCATTATTTAATTATGGATGCATTATCACAAATGGTCATAGTAGGCATTCCTGGAATTCGTGATACCAATGCAACATCAAGCAACACACAACCTAATTACATATGCAATAAATAACACAATTGAACGGCGTGCAATGAATTCATGCAAACCGTTCGCATGCATTATTATAAATTATCAATTTAATACATTTTAATTGCGTGACATTTCTCTTCAACAATCATTTTATTAATTTATGCACTATCCACGACACACACACACACACAAACAAACACACACACGCACACTCACAATTCTAATTAATTCATACATTTTGTGTGTTTGCCAATAATTTAGGGAGCTGCAAACCTTATGGATACGGCAACTAGAGGCAACCAAAAAATTTAAAAATAAATCAGTCAAATCTAATAACTGCTAAATAGATTTCAACGAAATTTTACAATAGTATAGCTCATAGATCAGAATAACAAAAATATAATTTATAATAGACCATGAGGGATGCAAGGGATGCAGTCACATGACGTGACACAGTGTTAAAACGCGAATGAAGACGCGGCTACAACTAATGTAAAAGTATAAATGAATTTATTAATCAAAAATATAATAGTTGCCATATTCTCATTACAATATCCAATTGTCCAATGTTGTCACAACGTGAACTAGTGCAGTTAAGCATATACCGTTTTAAATGTATATGTATATATAATATAATTAATTGTTAATTTGGGAGTGGTAACGAGAGCATGTCCGCAGCACACATAAAATGTCTATATTATAACAGTTAAGCAATTAGTGCTTGAATTTAAACCTTAATAAATATAATTTACGACTTTGTTCCAGCACAGAAGTGTGCATTCGTGATAATGTGAAAAGGCCGTTGGTGAGCAAATGGCCACATATTCAAGTGTGGTCAATTGTTGTTAAAAAAAATACAGCAATGTTTAAATATAGTATAACCTTATATTTTCTTAAAGAAACTAACAATAAGTATTCTGTGAAAAATTAAACAATTTCTTAGCATCCATGGATTCACCGTGCGGGTGCCGGGTCCATCGCGTGGCAGGCGGGAGAATGAAGGCAGCGTTTCGGACTTGTGACCGAAATGTAGGTTTCAAAGCTTAAAAAACTCATTGATAAATGTTGAATAACTATAACATACTGCCTTCCAAATCATAATATGCCCACGAAGCCTCTAATCCTTGCCTCATGTCTGATGCATAATGAGCAATGTCTACTTCTGTGTGGATTCTAGCAGACATCGCGGTAGCCACAAATGGAGATGACAATATAAAATATAATCCTATATTTTAAACAATAACGCACGAGTCACAGATAATAGAGAGGGAGGCCTTCGCCCCGATGTGGGACAATTTAATAGGATTTTCTTAGATTTTGCGCGAGCATTGATTAATGAATTAAACTAATTTTATGCGCGTTTATTTTTTTTATAGTTTCGGAAACAATAACAGCATCGACCAATAGGACGACCAACAACTCAGTCTCTCCGTGACCACGATGGCTGCAAAAGTCTCGAAACGTCGAAGGATAATATTAATTAATTGAATAATAACTATGTATTATTGAATTAACATTTATTGTCATTCAATGAGACGAACCGATGTTTATGAATGCTTACACATGTTATTGCTTTAAGTAGGTTCACATGTAACAATTAGCGATGCATAGGATCACTTGGCGGCCGTAGTTGCAAATAACAAATCAATCAATCCATCAAAATGTTATGCCTTCATCTCCACAGGGATAGGCGGAGACAATAGAGCGCCACTTACTACGATATTGACACAACCTTTGAGTACACATTATAGGATACTCTAACACAACTCTCTCGTAAAACTTAATTTATTGTATGATGGTGAAAGGTGCAAAGTTCACTTTTCCTCATTATGATATAATGAAAATAAATGAAAATGTGTTTGGGTGACGTGTTCTGTTACATTTTATTTAATAATAAAGGTATTAAATTATATATAAAAATGTATTTGTTTTTTGTGTGCGTATTTGTGAACGTGTATCAAGAATTCGGAAAGTAGACATACCAATATGCCAGATCAATGTAAAGGCTTATACACACCTATTATGTATAATATTAATATTATTGCTATATTTTATTATTAATTTAAATTATTCTCGTTATGTATACACATTTATTTATCCTAATATAAAATAAGTGAACGTATAATTCTAATTGACGCCAATAAAAGCATGATTATCGTTTTAATTCACGCAAACACCTCTCAATAAAATTTTTAGTTATATTTTCAACTAATTAGACTGCGCTACCATTATTAAAAGTCACGGATGGCTGTTCATAATGCGGTGCTTGTTCCTACATTAATGTATGGAAGTAAATGTTGGGTGTGGCAGAAGAAGCATGAGAGTAGAATTAACGCTGTAGAAATGCCTTCGTTAATGAGTGTATGTGGAGTAACGATAGCGGATAGAATAAGGAATAGCACATTGCGTAATAGATGTAGTGACAAGGATTTAAGGAATGCTCCGATGCTTTGTGCACAAGGATGAGTAGGTTGCCTAGTGGGAAGCGAGGGAGTTGTGTCATAATCGTGGCTAGTGACGATCTATTGTCTCTGCCTATCCCTGTGGGAAAAAGGCGTGACAGTTGTATGATGAGTTATATATATGAATGTGTGTGTTGTTGGGCTAAGTGTTGTGCGTGTCGTATTAACATAATTGATGAAAGCACCACCGCCGCACTAATGCGGATTTTGTGTAATAAATGGAAAATCATCACATAATTATTATTATAACATCGCTCTAATGTCATTACTACTGCTAAAGGAATTATTTAGATCACACTTGTGAATGTGAAAAGTGTTTAAGACAACTTTGTGCCCTCAATACATAATTTATATATTCGTATAAGCTCCTTTTTTATTAATTTATATCGTCATATGAGAACTCGCCGATCTAAGCTGGCAGAAGCTGTGCCCAACTATGGCTGCCTGGTTAACAGCCTCTTCACATTGCGCTTGAAAGTTTCTGGTTGTGTCTTCATACATGTTTGTTTACTACAGTTTACATCTAATCTCCTTCTTCCCTTCGCCCCCACCACGCTACGCCACTGGTAATATGTTTAAATTCATTTTGATTATATTTAATTTAGTTGGTATTACATGATTATATTAAATTATATGTAATTGTAGGCAGCATACATTATCTTGAACATCTATTAGCTTGGACCGCGCCACGGTTACATTGAAACGGCTACAGCATTTACCGTTCACTCCATGCATTCCCCATCATGAGCAATTCATATAGGTATTAGAAAATGTATTGCAGGGACTGATGCAGTTAAATGGCGTTGAACTGGAGTGCGGCACACGAATGGAGGCGACTGCTACTGCTGGTAAATAATTGCAGGCAACAGTAGTATCGACTATTCCGATCTACATGGAATGGGAAACTTATACGCAACTTGAAAGTACGACGACTCGGAACAAACATATCCTCATTTATTTACAACAATAAGTCATAAATAGCGTGTTTGAAACGCATGTCAATCACTACTCAATAGCGACTGTGGTGTAGTAGCGGTGCAATGGTTACGCAAACCGAGAGCACGGGTTTAAAACCACTTGCCGGTACCAATGTACCGATATTTGATATCATGTACTTTGGTCGTCCTGTTTCTATAATACAAGCACTTTAGTAGTTGAAAATAAAAAAGGCGAATGAGTAAAATTAAATGAAAATAATTTATTAGCATACATAGTCTGAATTTAGCATGGCTGTGATGAGAAGAAGGTCATGAAGAAGACCGTGAATTGCTTTGTTGCATTGCTGGTGTAAGTATGTAACGTTTTGGCATATACTGCAAATGGATTATGTCCGCAAAAAATAGCAAAGCATGGACGAAATACTAGGAAAGTGTTGTCATAAATAAAATATAAAACATTGTGAAATGTGAAATGAACACGTGAAGTATATGCAATTATTATTATAAGGATAACTACATTTTGTTGACACCTCAATAGCAACTCATTTCCAATTATGACAGAAACAACGGCGCGCATTAGTCAGCACACCAGACCAGCTCAGTAGTCCCAAGTTCGATACCTCGTCGGAGCAAAGATTTGCTTCATAGCTTTTATTTATAATATTAAATAATTAGATTGAATATTACAAATGTTTGTTAATGTAAAAAAAGAGGCGGATATCTGACTTCCAGTCTGGTTGGTCGGAGCAAAGAGTGGTCCAGTCTGTTCATAGATTAGAATGCACGTATTCTAGGTCTGTGAGTCTGCCAGTTGGGGATAATGTAGTACCACCGCTTACAAGTGAAATAAATTAGTTCGCTAGGCCGGCATTGTGTATGTGACTGCTACTTACAGTTGTTTAACTATGGTAGCAGTCAACTCCATTCATGGCTCACATTCAAACTTAACATCAAGTTATATTCTTAGTCATGTTTTGAGCCACAAGAAGGAATTTAATAAATTGAGATAATTTAATAATATTAAACGTAGGTACAAGTATTAGTTGTACTTTGGCATTGATGGAAATGTATGGTTTGGTTTAATGAATTTAATTGATGTGTGTTATTTGTTTGTGTAGGTAGGGTGTCTGTTATGTCTGCGTTAATAATGCTCAATGAGTGGCTTATTAATGATAGTAAAATGTGATAATTATTAATTTGTATAATAAGTAAAGCATAACATATAATGTTGTCCAGCATTGTTATGACAAATGGCTTTCACTCGCGGATATATGCATTACGTTGCTATGCACAACGGATTAAGTTATTGAAACTGAACTAACGTGCCAATTGTATATGGAATACAAACACTACGAGTACTTGTTACCATATAGGTGTTGTATGCATACGCAATAAATGGCAGCTTAAAAGAAATGTGAAAATTTATATACTAAGCTACTATAGTGCTTGTATCATAGAAACAGTACAACCAAAGTACATATAACAAAGATACATTAGTACCGGTGAGTGGTGTAACCATTGCACTGCCACAACACCACGGTCGCCTTTTTTTCTTTGTGCTTTTTTTATTGTAGTGCTACATCTCTTGGAGATGAAGACCAACGTTTGCGGAATAGCACTCGCCACACACAGAAATATACAAGAGCACCAGTCACCATGTCCGGAAACACTTTATTTGCAACAATTTTTATTATTCATATTTCATATTGACATCGTGCGCCTCTCATGGAAAAAGCCATTATAATAGTTTTTTACATTCAACAGTAGAAATACGTAGTTTAACACAAAAGTTACAGTACACAGATTGGTTAATGGTAACCTGGTATATTCACATTGTCGGGTTCTAAAGAAGTAATATTAGAAATTAGTGTTCTAATGATTAAGATATTATGTTTGTTTCCTTTTTGTGTTTACGCATCCGCATCTGCAAATGGCTCAGTCACGGTTGGTCTGTATGTATATATTTGTACATTTTAGTGAGACTTTCTAAACATTATAAACATAAGGAGCACAATGCACATTTGCATATTGTCTAGAAACGTTTACTTTGGAAACATTCACCTCTTTGCATACTCACCCACCCGAGGCAACCTATGAACAATAAAAACATCTATTATTGCGGCAATGTAATACATAATAATAATATTAAGCCGTTGTTATAAACACACATCGGTGTGTGATTTTCTCCTTTAAATGAATCTGTTAACGTGAAATGTTATAAGTGAAGCATTTCAATTAATGTAATGAACGTGTGGCGCCGTTGACCCCGCAACGCAATCATTTAATAACATAATTAACTTGCATGCCTAATTTTAATTTTTATTGCAATAAATCATGAGATGAACTTGTTTTGAACTTTCACGGGCAAAGAGCACAGCCAATTCCTGTAATGCGATTGGTCGATTGCGAACGGAACGGCCAGTCATTGGTCCGAATTCCCTGATCGCATTCACCCGCACGTTCCGCCGGTCGCTCACGGAGCGCCATCTTCATTTCTCCCAGTCAGCCGCGCGCCGTCGTGGGGTGAGTGTCGCGTTCGCATTGCGCTCTGAGGGAATAATATTCGCACCGGTCGCCGCCGCATCATCCGTTGACAGAAAATAGCAAATTCGCATCGTCGACAGAGCATAGAGTGTCTTCATTGATTGATGATTGTGCATATCTGCGAATAAGGACAGTGCATCCGAGTGTTGCGCGTTTGGCGTGATTGCATCTCAGTGCTGCTCGCTCAGGTGTTGAAACAAGGTGAGTGTGTGATGTTGGAGTATTAGATTGGCCGGGCCCCAGACACCGGCGCGGCCGGGGGTGGTGCGTGGCCGGCGGCAGATCGATTGTCGCGGGACGCAGCCGGGTTTGTTCACCCCCGCGCACAACACACTTATTCCCTTTCTATCTATAATATTATTGTATGTTTCATCTCATTTCGATGTGCTGCGATGTTAGCCACGACCGCTCGCACTAGATCGGCCATCACCATCACAAATTTTGCTATCACTTAGACACATAATAAACTATGTTCATTTATATAAAAATACAATTAGTACTTGGGAGGTGCATATAGGTAGGTTATATTTACTGGCAAAGAAACACTGCGTCGGCCAAGGTTAAAAGAAGTATTGTTTTCACAGGTGTAAAATAATAATATAAATTGTTTGGTTGTCTCATGTTGTAGACACTAAAACACAAAAGTAATTATGTACATGACGATATTGTATGTGCATTGAAAGGCCGGTGCAACTATCCACATTGGTTATGTTTGTATGTGTGCTTGTGATGTACGCGGACTACAAGAAAATCATATAATAATATGGGATGATAAGTGTGTCGTAAATGAATTGTATAAACACCTACAATAAATAATTAATATTAAAAATGAGTGCGAGGCAGAGAGTTCGTGGTCATTAGTCCAGTCATCCTGCCTGATGGGGATGCATTTATATGTCGATACATAATAAAAAATGTTAGGTGAGATGCTTACGTGTGAGTCTGGTTGTGATCACATCATCAATCAATCGCAAATAATCAGATCAATGTGTGCACGATAAGATTAAAGAAATTGTAACTGCATGAAGAAATAAATCTAACAAAATATGAAACGTATCTGTATACCTAGTTATACGAAAGAAATACATTTGTACCATGCCATTAAAATAAGAATAGGACGGGCTGTTGACTAAATTCACTTGACTCATTCAAGGTGTCTTTATCTTGGGGGTCCGCAAAGAAAAAGACACCATACTAAAGTGAAGTTGGTTGGAGAGTTAGACGTCACAGAATGGCGCCGATCCCGTCCTATTATGAATGACAACATGAAAGTTAATGTTAATTCATGAACATAGCGGTGGCTGTGCCATTAATTATGATTAATAACTAACACACGAATGATCCATTAAATATTTAATAAGGCACTTTCGCTTTTTAAATAATTCACGTGAAATTCACATATTAAACACAATTTGCTGCAACACACTCTCCATTTCCATTATTAATATTCATTAGTTTACGCAAATATTACATATATATATATATATATATATATATATATATATATATATATATATAACATAAGGAGCACAATGCACATTTGCATATTGTCTAGAAACGTTTACTTTGGAAACATTCACCTCTTTGCATACTCACCCACCCGAGGCAACCTATGAACAATAAAAACATCTATTATATATATATATATATATATATATATATATATATATATATATATATATATATAAAACATTTCAAGTTTTCGCATCATACCTACTATATAAAACACACACCAAAATGATCTGTACCTCATTATGAGAGACATTGTTCAATATTAACGCATTATCATTTTAATTCTTTATATACTTACACTTAACTTATATGTTTTTTATATATTAATAATACTCGTGATGAATGATGAATTAATGAGAATTAATGTGTAATGCGATTCAGCAATAATATGAATTATGTAAATGTTAATTGAACTCCCGCGACCGCTCATGCAAAAGTGTTTAATTGATATCGCACAAATATATGAAATGCATTGTGATCGCAGCACTAACATGATGGACGGCATCACCTCAATGCTTATAATGCCTAATAGTTGTGAGAGCCAACAAATGGAATGCACTTGTTAAGTTTTACTTTCCCAAATCCGCACGCCACCGCCGCGCGCCGACTTTCTAGCGAACGAAGAAGACGCTCATTACTGTTATCTACTTAATAAAAATGATGACGAGCCACAGATATGCCCGCATTACACTAATTAAGAGCACCGTCGCTAATTATTATGAAGCGCGCAGACCGGAACGCGGACATCTTCGCAATCACCACCAACGAAACTCTCAAATAATGACACATTACATTTTTGATTAACTATTGGACAGGAGGAGGATTACATTAATTACTCTCACTTTTGGGCGTTCTTCGAAATATAATTCCCACAAATTGTAACATAGGTTTTTGAAAGAATATAACAACATCTAAGTGTGATTAGCGGTAATGTCGATGTGCGGCGATCATTGCTCAACTCCCCGTTACCTCTGTGCAATAAGGCTTTGATGAGGCACAATGTAATTGCAATCAGTGCATCTAACGTAAGCTGTTATGCGCTAACAATGCTCGTATGCAGAGCACACATAATAATAATAATAATCGAAACTAATGTGTGAGATGAGACAATGCGAGGAGACATCAGTTCGAGCAACATCCGTCCATTGTTATTATAATGTAACAAAATAACAAATAATACATTCAAGAAACACATCAGGGAGGTTGCAACACATATATATATACAAATGACCGTAACGTGGTTATTCTGTGAGAAATGTATAATCACAATCGCACGGCAATGAATGGGTGATATGTAAGAAATCCTAACATAGTTTTATTTGTGCTTGTGGTAGACAACATAGAACAACATTTCAATGGCACAACTCATCATTCTAAACTAAACTATACACCACAATTAGCAAAATATAATAGTTCTTTGGAAAGGCATTACACCCACACTATCTGCAATCTTTATATATATATCTGTTGCCTTTTTTCTTTTACTCGTTTTATCTTAACTCTTTAGATTGTTTGGGAATTCGTCCGATGTAATCAGAAAACCAAACTCTGAAGTGTATTTGTTTCCGATTATCTTCATTATTACTAGATCATTCTTTTAAATTATGAGTAAAAGCATCGCGATTCATATTTTCTCTTTCACGACTTTTTGAATGATAATAGTCTGATTGGGATTACCATGAGGAGGCTCACTCAGTCTTTAGTAGGTTTGTAAAAGTAATTGATAAAGTATTTACCTGAGCATTGTGGGCGCGTTGACATTGAGATGTGTAATTCTATAAATAGCATTGGCCCCAGCCCCTTATCGCCATTCAATGGAGCGGCGCACAAAAGACATCAACATTCAACTAAACGAAGCAACGTTTCCTGCCTCCACCACACTTCACTACGCACACACACGCATTCATATGTTTGTATGTTTACATAATATTCATCCGTGTGCTTCATTCAATGCCCATTCACCATTATAGTAATCATCCTGACACAACCCTGTTGATGGCTTCACATCCACATTCATTTTCATTTAACACACGGCTTCCAATGGCTGTATGTTGCTCCACCCATTCTAAGACATTTATCAATTTTATTATCAAATATGTTTTAATAATATATTGGAGCTTCCGATATATAGGTAACTGTGGTCTAGTAGTCGTGCAATGGTCACGTGTATACCAAGAACCCTCCCGGGACAAATAACCCCTCACCCCATTTGATAATATGTACGAGTTATTTGAAATTGAACGCCGACGATCAAGTTATCCTTGCATCTTCGGCGCATGAGTTACAGGAAATGGTTACTATTATGAATGACCAATTAGAAAAGAAAGGTATGAAAGTGAATGTAAGTAAAACTAAAGTAATGGTTTTGGAGAGAGAGGATGAAATGACAGAATGTGAGATAATGATAGACGGAAAGAAAGTAAGACAAGTCAAACAATTTATTTACTTGGGAAGTATGTTTACTAGGGATGAAGAGAAGTGTGATAAAGATATTGAGAGAAGAGTGCAAAAGGGTAACGTAGTAAACGGTGCCATCCATGGTATAATGAACAGCCAAATAATGTCCCAAAAGTCACGGATGGCTGTTCATAATGCGGTGCTTGTTCCTTACATTAATGTATGGAAGTAAAGGTTGGGTGGGTATGGCAGAAGAAGCATGAGAGTAGAAATAACGCTGTAGAAATGCCTTCGTTAAGGAGTGTATGTGGAGTAACGATAGCGGATAGAATAAGGAATAGCACACTGCGTGATAGATGTGGTTTGAAAGAAGATGTAGTGACAAGGATTGAGCAAGGAATGCTGCGATCTTATGGGCACATGGAAAGGATGAGTGAAAGTAGATTGACGAAAGGAATTTATAAATCAGATGTGGATGGATGCGTTAAACAAGGCAGGCCCAGGAGAGTGTTTTCAGACCAAATCGGAGACACCCTCAAAAAAGCTAGGTTGCCTAGTGCCCATAATTGCAGAGCCTGTATGAAGAGAATTGTGGATGTAAAGGAAGCGAGGGAGTTGTGTAAGGATCGTCGTAAGTGGCGATTCATTGTCTCTGCCTATCCCTGTGGGAAAAAGGCGTGACAATTTGATTGATTGATAAATTTGAAGTTTCTAGGATACAAGCATTTTATATCAATCCTAGATAATGTTTATTACGAATAATGCTTTTAATATATCTTATACGGGAATTCTACATTACTGTTATAATATAATTATCCTAAAGTAAATATTTATGTGCAGCGGCGTCGATGTGAGTGCGATATTTTACCCAAATTGACAGATTTATGAGTTTATGTGCCAGTAATGCCACTGCTGGTGATTGTGAATGTGAACGTGCGAACACATTTGCAACAACAAACATCAATTAAGCAGACAGTAGGCGAGCTTAAATAAGGAAATTATTTATTCATTTTTACAAATTTCTTGTAATGTGTATTGAGAGACTTTTTGATTGCGACCTGCAAGTAGCAGACAACTCCAAACGCGCATAAGTCATCGCCTGTACACCTAAAAGTGGTGGCTCTACCCTGGATTGGCAATGTGGACAAATGATTACCAAGCCCACCACTTGACCAACCAAATGGCACATTTTTGTAATAACAAATGTTGTTCATTGTGATCCCAAATGTTGATCAAATTTTAGGTTTGTATCAATAATCACTTTAAATTATAATACAATATAAAACAATTGGATGTGATGTTGTATGTTATTTATTAAGTGCTTGCGTTTATTTCTGTTGGTGAATTCTCAGACAGGGCTGCGTTTGCTTTTATTGTAATGGCCGCACACTCACTTGGCGCCATTTATGTGCGATCGCCCACATTTGGATGCAACACATCATTTACATTATACAAATATATACACACACTTATTACAATAATTGTTATAAGATAATTAAGTACCCTCACAGGTTGATACCCGCGCAGGGTGATTGGGGATCAGCAGTCGAACTATAATGTTTGTTTCTTTGTAAAATAACCTGATGACGATTGTGGTGACCGCAAATGTTGCACTTATTAAATAGTGCACATATATTTATATTAATACACGTACGCGTATATATTAATATAAATAGTAAACGTGTGTGTGTTCTATGCCAAGGTGAAGTGCTTCCACTATGGCACCACCGCTAATGCACGTACATGTATGGATGGACTTTTTATGTTCATCACACGAACGTGAGAGGGATGAGTTGCACTGACATCATCCAAGCACACACTGCGCTCTGTGTTATCACACTCAAATACATTTATTAGTTTGTGTAATACACGTAAGTTTAGTGCGAAGAAAACATAATGAAAAGCACAGGGGCCCGTACTGTGTTGCGTGTAAAGTGTCGCTCCTATCCCCGTGGACATTAAGGCCTGCCAATTAAGTATTGTTAGTAAAAGTGCATTAATATAACATAGATAATTGTTGTAACGTTCCTGTGTCCTGTGTGTAATATTTAATACTATTAAATATTACAAATAAAAGCTATGAAACAAATATTTGCTCCGACCGGGGATCGAACCCGGGACTTTACGCGCAACAAACCAGTCGCTAAACCGTTCGTCCACGCCTGTCGTCAAATTTTAATTAAATAAGTGTCAATGTGGTGGAAAGTGGTGTACACCTATCTCTGTAAAAAAAACAACCTCGACAACCAATATTAAAATGTTTTGGGGTTGTTTTTTTTTTACATAAAACGGATGTAAAACATAAATCATGGATAAGCCCACAATCATGACGTAGATTGAGGCTGCTTTGTGTTTACTGGAAGATAATATAATATAAAAGTGAGTTATATGAAAAGTGGACAAATAAATACATAGATAATAGGAGAGAAATAATGGCTGAATAAAAGGTTTAAGAATTAAAAGCCACGGGTGTTTATGTTTGTTGGACATTGAATCAAAAACAAAAGAAATAATAAAAACAATTGATTAATATCTATCTATTGTCTCTGTCTACCCATGTGTTAAGTTGTGTTGAGGATAAAATTATAAAATGTTTAGATTATTATTGATGCGTGAACAATCCGGCTAGGGACGATGAGCGAGACAACCGTAGACATAGACAACTTTGTTCAGCGGCCGGCGCTCTTGAATCTCCCCTTCCTTGCCATCAGACAAGTCGAGGTCAGATGTCGTGTAAAATGTATTCTGGTTTTATTTTTTACCTTTAACTTTATTTGACGACTGCACTCCAGTGGTGTGCGGTCATATGTCGTGTCTAAAGAAATGAAATAATAACTATTAATGGAAACATAATTTACATAGAAATGAGTGAAGTATATATAAAAATATAAGTTGACTTATTTATACGTTCCGAGTGGCTGATCTCGCATATTTTTTATCCGCGAAGCCACACGCTCTGCCACCGTGGCCATTCTGTACTTTGTTTGAAAAATAAAAATTACACCAAACATAGTTTGTTGACCTTTTGTAACGGACACTTCACAATGATTATCGTTTTGTTGCACATGTTCTTAATATTATATTTGAGCAACTTTGTTAATAATTATGTTTGCTGTTACCGTTCATTCTCAATACTTAATAACTGCATTTCAATTTTAACTACCAACATAAACCCACATACGGATAATCATACCACAGCTACATTCGAGAGGAATATGTCTAAACAGTTGATAATGTTAATTATAAAACCCAAAAGCAACTGTCTATTAATGTCCAGGCCTTATGAGGATATAATAAAACCTACATCTTTTAGGAGCTTTCTTCAGTCATCTCTTCATACAATATATGGGCACTGCCACCCCATGCTTTTTATAAAGAAACGCATATAAGATCTTCAGAATGAACGCCGTTTTACTCTTTCGTTAACTTCCTGTTTACTAGTACAAATGTATAGGACAATGTCTTTTCATCCATCCCTTCAATATGCCCAAACCAATACAATATACAAGTACTTTTTTCTATCGTTGTCATTACATCTTCTTTCAATTGCCTCTATTCACAATTGGTGCACATATACACGCTAACTTTGAATATATATTTATTATACATATTATATATAATAAATATTTCTAAATAATATTATATTAATAAACAAGGAAAATCCCTTTTAGTACAATAACAATATTGAGTGACCTAATATATTAAATTAGTTGTATTAACCGAAGTACTATATATAATTGACATTGTTTGATGTTTTATTGTAGATCTTAGTAACAATAATATAAACACCTACTAATCATACATTTATATTGTACTTTAGTTAATCTTTATTACATCTTGTTTCTATTACATCTTAATAATGGGCCTATATGAATGTCAAACATATTTCTTGATATCTGAGATGTATAGGTATCTAAATTATATTGTAATTTATACATAAATACGTGAATGAGACCAATGTGAGGTGTGTGTGGTTATATTGTCTGGTATGTTGTGAACCGCGTCTCTGAATCTCTCTACAGTTAGAACGGTTACTTGACAATAAAGTGATCAACGGTACATATAACAGCTGCTACTAACAGATGCCGATGCACATTCGATATTATAACTGGATACATATTATTATTCACCTTGCTACCTGCATTTTTAACTCACGGCTTCTACATTGTCGACTAAATCGGCGCATCGTTATTTTACATCGATGTTATTTTGTAAAATAATAGACAATGATGATGAATAGATTTATTAGCTCACGTGTACCCCTATCCTATAATCTTGGATCCTGGCCGGCATAGTGACAAAAAATTAGGCAACCATAAACTGAATCGGTTTTCTCAAACGCCGCATCTTGAACTTTTCGTTGTTTACCATATCAGACAAATCTATATTAGATGACCCGTGTCAATGTATTTTTATAATTGTGTATTTCTTTATTCTGGCTCGCCATATGACAGCATCCCTCCTGATGTTTATTTGGAATGTGTTCCATAAAATGGCTGCGACTGCTACTGCTTTCATTGGATGATACATTGGGATGATAAATACCAATATGTATATATTTAACATATTATGTATATAATGAGAAACGTATTGATTGATATATCGATAGGTCAGTGTTGTGTTCTCGATTTCGTTGGTACCGTTCGTCATGTGCACGAGGACCGGTTTTTTGTGACCGCTACTGTATCAATATATATTCTATATAACTGTATTTGGGATACCGCATTTATAATTCATCATTTACTTTGTGGTTTTTATATTGATACACAATTTATAATTGTCGAATGTATTTTTGTTCAATTTATTTTTATACCAAGTAACCAACGTTGTTTTTGTCATAGAAACTGTGCGGCCACAAAAGTGCTTAGGTATCACATATCAAAGTTACTTTGGTAGCGACAAATGATTTTGAACAGAGAGATTTTGATTTGAGTTTTTTTTTGTATTCTCACAAGACCACGGTAGCAATAGATTTAATTATTAAGTATTATATTATAATTTAAATTTTTAATTGCAATAATAATACTGCGGGGGGATTTTTGTTTGCGCAAAAGCTTATAAATGTTGCTAGATATTCATGTAGAAATTTTTTTAGCCGCACATTCTCGATGGTGCATTATTTTATTTTGGCAGAGTCGTGTGTCTGCGACATGTGTGCGCCTCGAGGCTTGTTCGTGATGAAAAAGTTGTTTGTTTTGTTGATAAGTCATGTGGTTTGGCGAGCAGCTGCTTAATCTCAGTTTTAAATATACTTACTACATATTCACAAGTGGAATTTGACAATTGTGTTGTTAATGGTTTTGCGGCCAATGGTACATTTTGAGGTAATTTTATTGAATTATGGTAATATTACTCACTTGTTATATTTCAATATAAAGCCTATCCTATTATGCTTGTGCCGGCATAGTGCACACGCATAATTAGTGAAGAATGCCACCAGGCTCTTGAGTAAGGGCCAGCCTGGTTCTAAATAATAATAACCATAATTGGACCTTTATGTTGTAACTTCTAACTATAATTTGTTTCACGCAAACAATATTCTTTACATTACGAGATTATAATTCAATAGTTGGGCGATCGTGTATACGTTAACCCACAAATTACCTCACGTTGCTGGTACCAACGTGCATATCAGTTGCTACAAGCACTAAGCTAGTGCACAAATGTCAAACTTACCCCCGTTATATTTATGTCTTAATAATAACTGACTTATACAATGAATAGGCCCAAAATGATTGGTAACGGACGAATGATTGTGTGTGTTACGAATAGTTTCTATTTGAGATGGTTTTATGTGAATGGCAACTTTCACCATGATCCGCTGATGACTTTCACAATGAACCGCAAACTGATTCCGCTGCCAGCCAATATGCAGACACCAACCGACTGACACTCATTAACAACATTAACATTCACTTAATTGCAATCAGTATTCTTTATACACACATATTAATATGTTATGTACTAACAAATTAAGAAAGCTGGGTTGCCTAGTGCCCATAACCGTAGAGCTTCTATCAGTAGAATTGTGGATGTGAAGGAAACGAGGGAGTTGTGTCAGTACCGTGGCAAGTGGCGCTCCATTGTCTCTGACTATCCCCGTGGTAAAGAGGCGTGACAATTTGATTTGATTGATGTACTAATATGTGTGAAAGTATGTTTTTCTAATACACATTCATAAGTGTATGTATCTTAAATGTTTGCACTCGCGTGAATATAACATTCTCAATCTATAAAGTAGATTGGCAGAGAATGCCCAATGGTATTAGATTCACCTATTGGGTAAACCACTACTATGTTTACATTATTCATTATTTGCAATGATACGACAAATATATGCTTTGTCACACTTCGTTGGGAGGATCTACGGTTACATTATGGTGGGAGGTACATAATATGTTATTGATATACTAACTTTAGTCATTCTGTGTCAAACAATATTACCAACTGAAATATATACATTTTCAAATTATTCACTCAAATTGTTCTGGTGATAAAATGTAATTGCAAATGTTTATATGTATAATTTGAATTGTAAATGTCGCAAACTAATGCCAAGAATTAAATTGCAAACTGGTTATTGTACTCCATTTTGTTTATTTAAGTGTCTGAATTCGCTGGTGCAAGCGATGTTAGATACACCTATGCACACACACACACAGTTTACATTATTTCACATGGGCTGGTAAGTGGAATGCATTGCCAGCCCATGTGTGCTTACCATCCTTACACCTTGAACCCTTTGAGCGAAGCACTTTATGCCATGGTAAACAGAATCGATAATAAATGAAGACCAAGTCACTGTCGTATATTTAATGTTAAATATGAAATATATTCACGGAACGACTAAACTACTAGATATTTAATGTAGTTCTTTAAATTATAAATAATATAACTTATCAATGAATACTATCATAAAGCCATTATAAACGATGAATTAATACTTAATTTAATAACAGTATTTCTCTGTGGTGAATGTGCTCCCTGTCTTCACTCATAAGTTCATAATATAATGTTACAATGGTGGCCGGCATGGCTTAAATAATAAACTATATTATAACAATGGTTCGTGGGTGTGGTGCCATTCACCCACTACCACCACTTATAACCTTGGCCGCTCCAACTAACACACACACACACACACACACACACACACACACACACACATAGGTTACATTTTGCATACATTTTTGTTACATACATTAAAATAATTTCAAGAGTTGCTGATCTGTTATAGTACTTTCAAGTAAGTGCACAAGCCGTGAAGTGACTCAGTCGCGTTTCGAGATCGTCTTAACAGTTAGCGATTCTAACTAGGCCTGCATTCTTGCAGTTAAAGTGACGGCAACTGAGGCAATGTATTGTGAATTACCATCAGACAAGTTGAGGTGAGATATTGTGTCACAATAAAATTAAGTAATCACCTCCATTCATGGGCCGCACTCCAGCTTAACATCAGGCGGGGTGCTGTCATACGTCGAGGCACAATAGAAAAATGTTAATTGAAGAAAAACATAATATTTTGTAATTGTTTTAAAATGTATTGATATATATATAAAAATGTGCAGCGCGTCTTAATTGTTTGGCTGAGATGCGATGCCCCATTGTTTGTATTTAATTTGGTCGTTCGCTGACTATCCCTGTAGGAATTGAAGCGTGACATTATCATTGCTTGTTCACAATATATCGTTGCTTGGAACAATAATTAATAAACGTCTTCTGTTGTTTTTGTTGTAATAATAGCCTCGAAACAGTGGTGAGCCATCCATATAGCGCACATTAAAAAAATACACACAATACAAGATTTGTACTATCTATCTATTAGGTATTTAACGCACGTGTATAGTCTACTAGACCGACATCGTCTCTGCGATCTTAATCTTAAACAGTAATCTGTTAGAAAACCCAATCTTCTGGAATAAGCCATTGATGAAGCAAAAAATAATATCTGTTTCCTCACTGTCCAACCACCTTATTCCCACGTCGTCTTTTTACTTTGTGAAGTATGTCCAGGAAGAGGCGCTAATCATAAAGGGTCGACGCTTTGCCAGCTTCTTTATTCTATAGTCTTTAAGCAAAACGTGAAATACCTCTCACCTGTATAATATCGGCGACTCAATCAGTGCTTTCAATCGTCGGCGCTCCCTGCTTATCCTCAGCCAAGTCGAGCAATAAAACTGTCATTTTAGTTAATAACAATTGATTTAACGTTTATAATAATTTGACTAATTGTGTGTGTGTTATGTTGTCAGCGAAAATGAACGGTCTGAACGGTCACAGCAACGGTGAGCTGAATGGCGCCGGGGACATCATCACGCAGAACCAGCAGCGTGGCTGGTGGACCATTGGCCTCATCAACTCCAGATATCGCTACCTCACCGCGGAGACGTTCGGCTTCAAGATCAACGCCAACGGCACCAGCCTCAAAAAGAAACAAATATGGACCCTCGAGCCAGCATCGGGGAATGCCAACGATAGTACGTATTCAATATTATATACACACACATTTAAATCTAGTTAAAATATTACTTTTATCTAGTTAAAATATTACTTTTATCTAGTTAAAAGTTACTTTGATATCTTTTAACTAGATTTTCGCAAGTTAAGCTGGGTCGGTATAGCGATATGGCAGTAGTCGCATCCGCTTAACATTAGACAGGGTGCGACTATGAACTATGCTAATATGCAAAGAAGTTGTTTCTACATAATAATTTAAAGTATAATACAGCAATTCGTATATGTCGTATGTGAATGCACCCCACCGTGCACAGCTAATTGCCACACCAAGGTCACTCAGCTGTTGTACACCATTTGTAATAATATAATCATGTTTTGTTTACACTGCTTACCCCCATTTGGAAATAAAGAAAGTAGGTACATTTTGTTATTGTAGTTAGACATTTAAAATTATTAAGATTCATGGTTATAAGCACTAGATCACTAGTGCTTATAACCATGAAGATTGTGGACTTGTGTGAGGATCATTGCTCAACCTATCCCTGTGGGAATTGTGGCGTTAAATATAGCGACTAATTATTCACAAATATTGTGAAACATCTATATAGATTTGTAAATATTATATAGATTTGTAATGAAAAAAGTAGCATTTTTCATTACATTTATATATTACTAAGAAACAGACAATTGAAAGCTATAAAACAAATATTTGCTCCTAGTGGGAATAGAACCCAGGACTTTACGTGCAACAAACCAATTGCTAACCGTTCGGCAGATGTAGCACACTGGTGTGTGATGTTGCATAGATGGCCACGTGTTTATGCTCAATGTTGTCGCTGTCCATGTTAACAATTGTTCTATTTGTCACATTACTTTGTAATCACTAACTTTCGGTGGACTCTGCTCACAAATATAATTATTATTAATGTTGGTGAAAAGAGATATTGTAATTTCTATCAATCAATCAAATTGTTACGCCTTTTTCCCACCAGGATAGGCAGAGACAATAAGATTTCTCCATTGTTCATATATTATTAAAATATATGAACGAAGTGTATATATATATATTTGAAACTTAATAATTAAAGTAAACATTTATTCACAAGTAATATATTAAATTTAATGTCAGGTATGATCTATCTCCGCTCCCACTTGGACAAATACCTGGCCGTTGATTCATTCGGCAATGTGACCTGCGAATCAGAGGAGAAGGAACCTGGCTCCAAGTTCCACATCAGGTTAGTATATTGGCACTCAGCTCACGACATCCATATTAGTTAAGACAATGAAGTTGAGCATAGAAATATATAATAATTAGTAATAAATAATGTGAACGGAGCAATATCCTGTTTCCTGTCATTCGCACACAAACAATATTATAATTGTTACTGATTATGTTTTGCATTGTTCTATCATTATTAGTTATGATGATAATGCAGGTGTCAAGTGATCAATACAATAAGACATATATCTTAGTTTAGAACAATATTATTATATTCTTATGGTTAGTTTTCTTACGCCTGCTGTATACTTTCACATTTTTAACAGCAAATAGCATTCTAATTTTTTGTATTAGTTTGATATTCATAAAATTAATAACACGTAACAACTCTAATTAACATAAATACAGTTAACTTTAAAATAAAGATGACTACATGAAGAACTGTTATCCTAAATACAAATTATTCACATTATTAATTAAATATAATTATTTTGAATGGTGTGGACCGACGACATAGTGAAAGTCACAGATAATCGGTGGATGCAACTGGCATCTTGTCTTTCGGAATGGCGTTCGGGAAGCCTATGTTCAGCCATGGACGCCTTCTGGCTAATGATGGTGAATGGGGTAAAAAGTTGTGCCATAATCACCTTTTCTATAGTAACAAGTGACTAATAATGACTCAGAAACACCCTTTCAATGATAAAGGGGGATGATTCACAATCAGCAGGAGGGAAATGTTATATGATGCGTCATTTGGTTTCAATATTTCGATTGAGGTTATCTCCATTTTATCTCGTGTAATCGCTCTTCCATCTTAAACTTCAAAATTGCTCTAAGAAAGTATAATATACTCGTATGTTAGTGATGTTTACAGTCGGTTGCACACACTTCTTATTTTTGTATACCGTTTATAATATAAAATGTAATTATTATAATTTTACGTATATTTAACAGGTCCATTGCACGACATGTTAATAAATCTCAATGGCATTTTGTCATAAAAATGTTTTATTGAATAACTATCTATCTATCTACGGGTAATTAACTATTTGGTTAATATTTCATGGACGTTAAATGAACTACAGTTTCCTGTAACGGTAGTGCTACACGCAAAAGCTGTCATTAGTGATAAATATTGAATTATTGTGAAATTTAATGTGTTTATGATTATTAAATTGTGCGATGTTATTGCCATTTCATTTGCGTTTACCTCTTGTCTTAATAACTTGAATTAATTTGACACATTTTACATATTGCATTATTATAATGACAATGAGTGTGTTTTGTTTAAAACCGCAATAAAAAACGAAACGTGTATCGTTTTTGTTAGTTCAGCAAGTGATGTGAGTGGAGGGGTCGAGGAGTGTGTCAAGTATGCGTTTAGCTTCGTCAGTGCACTTGGCAATTGTGCCAAGAGATATGGATGACACTCCAAACACATACTGCTGCATGTCTACATCTCCAACTGAATATAGGGCCACAACTTTTAAACTAACTTATTTATGAAGCATTTTATTATAACATTTCAAATGTCATAATGAAACCAATTTTATTTGTGTGTTTATTGAAACATACTCAGCTATGAATAGTGTTGTTACATGGATAAATACAAATGCCATTGGGATACTCAGCAAATAACAAATCAATTTTATTATTATTAGTATTTGTATTTGTTATTAACATTTTTGTATTCAAGAAAGGGTGGGGTCTAACAGTGATCCTTGTATGTCCAGTATTGACGCCTTGTTTCCTTTTTTTGCCCTTTTTTATTGTAATACAAGCGTGTCTATTAAAAATCATCTTTTAATCCCTTGGCTTGCATAAAGCCAATATATTATTGGCAAATTGTGTGAACATTATAAAAATTTAACTTTTATATAATTCAATTTAATAACATAAATATATAGAGTGTAGTGTTCCCACGCTACGTTGTCACATATATGAGAGCACCCCGCCTGATGTGAAGGCGAGGTGCTGCCACGAGTACTACAGTTAAATAACTGCAAGTAACAGTCACATCCACTTGTGACGTCCGAACTGGAAGCTTTCCAACATATTCTGAAACGCGACTTCAAGTCGACAGACTGGCATAATGACTGTCCAATGTATACCTATCACTCCTAAAATAACAAAATCAGAGTTACCCAGGAGACCTTAGGCGTATTATTTAGTATATTTTGTGTTCGCCCCTTCACGCATCACACCCTCACATCAGGGGGGCGGGGGGGTTTTCTTATGTTGTGGCGCATACTTTGCTGTATTACTAGAGTGCCCAATCATATATGTCACGTTGTATTGCACAACAATGACATAATGTTATAAACATTGTGGATCCTTGGCTTCGGTTGTTTTTAGATTTATATTCTCTTGGACTTGCACTTGCTTATCACCAAGCAACTCGAGGTAAGACGAGGAGTCACAATAAAAAAAACTTCTCACCACATCTTCTTACACAGTTATAACATCAAGTACTGTCGTTTATCAGACAAATTAGTTAATTAATAATAATAGGCAGTGTAACTGAAAATACTCATAAAATATTTCATTATCATAATGTCAACTATTAGTCTGCAAGTAGGCTTTTTTTCCAGCGATCCCCTGCTGTACGTTGCCTCCGTACAACTGTTTTCAGCTACGTTTAGCTGGTCGTCAGTCAACCTTTTGCGTGGCTGCGTTTTCATTCGTAATATATTTATGTAAACATTTATATTACATTGAAATGTGAGTTGACTACTGAACATCCTTACACCGTTTCCCCTTTGTTGAGCGAAAGGGGGGAATGGTGTAGTAGGTGGGACGACATTTAGGGAAGTGCGTGCCACGTAATTGCACAAGAGGGGCGCGCGCGTGAAGGGCGCATGTTCGCCGCATTCATAATAACACTAACAATATGCAGATATTTTAATTATAATTAGTCGTACGGACATTCTCATGTAATTCGTTAGTTCACATGCTAAATTTATGTTTGAAATAATCAAAAAGAGTCGGTTTAAGCAATATCATAAACTGACCAAGCTTTGTAAATCTCACGTCGTCGAGAGCAACAGTAAGCCGCAAAAAAAATTCGGTCGTTAAGGAGTGTATGTGGAGTGAATAAGAAATAGCACATTGCGCGATAGATGTGGTTTAAAAGAAAATGTAGTGACAAGGATTGACAAAGAAATGCTTCGATGGTTTGGGTATATGGAAAGGATGAGTGAAAGTAGATTGACGAAAGAAACGTATAAATCTAATGTGAATGGATGCGTCAATCGAGGCAGACCCAAGAGGGTGTTCTTTGACCAAATGCTTAGTGCCTGTAACTGTAGAGCTTGTATGAAGAGAATCGTAGATGTGAGGAAAGCGAGGGAGTTGTGTCCGGATCGTGGCAAGTGGCGCTCTATTGTCGCGTGACAGTTTGATTGATTGATAATAATACAATATTAATTTGTGATAGATGCTTTCTTGTAATATTGTTTGCTCTTGCGATTGTCTGATATAATGTTGTTCGTCAGCGTGTCCGATGACAACAGCGGCCGTTGGGCGTTGCGCAACGTGGAGCGCGGCTACTTCCTGGGCTCCAGCTCTGACAAACTGACATGCACTGCGAAGGTGCCCGGCGACGCGGAGCTGTGGCACGTGCATCTCGCTGCAAGGCCACAAGTAAGTGGGGGGGATATAATACAATACATCATACTATTTGATCACTTAAAGTAGTAATACTGCATAGATTATTACTACAACTCCAAGTAGCTGTCGCATGCACTATGCTGCGACAAATTGAAATATTTTAAATATTATCCTGAAACGCGACTGAGTTATTTAACGGAGCGGTGGTGGTACGAGCCCAGTTTGGCAGAGTGATCAAACGACCACCAACTGTCTGTCTGCCAATGTTAATAGTGTGGTATTTTCCGAATACATATTAAATGGAAAGTTTTGGCGGGAAAGTGCGCAATTTTAAATTATTTGAAAAGCTTGTGTTTTTTGCATAAGTAATGGTAGAATTGTTATCCAGTAATCATTTTCAAGTTTATGGACAAATAATTTAAAACTATGAAACGTGTTTCTTTGTGTTCCCTCCAAGACTCCTTCCGAAGTTTTAGTAAAAGCTTTCCGCCGCTTTACTAAGACGATCATCATCAACCTCACTATCATCGTCATCTTGTGATAAATCATTCGCGTGTTTCATCTTCATATATTTTTACTTTGACAATGGCAAGTTAAATACTAAGCCATAAACAAGAAGAAAGAAAGAAAAGTATAACTGAAATGTTTGTTTCGCAGATGAATTTGCGTTCTATTGGCCGCAAGCGTTTCGCCCACCTGTCCGAGTCGCTGGACGAGATCCACGTGGACGCGAACGTGCCCTGGGGCGAGGACACGCTCTTCACGCTGGAGTTCAGAATCGACGAGGGTGGCAAATATGCGCTGCACACGTGCAACAACAAATACCTGAGCGCTGGTGGGAAGGTCACTATACACACATACATTATCATTATAACATAACATTAACGACAACGTCCTATAGGAAATTAAAATTAAATGCATAAATCCATTATGACATCTTAAGATTAATACGGCTTTCTGATGTTATATATGCGTTGCGACATGAGATTGCCATCCGACCTGCCTGATTGGAAGCAACGGGGAGATTTAAAACAGGAAAACCAGACTCGGCTCACAATTACCTCAGTCATGTTCACTATGCTGGCAGAGCATTCCACTTGTTAAATGTATGAAAACGAGCCGACAGAATGCGCATGCTTATCCCGACCTGACTCTGTGTTCCTAACTTTATGACGTATCCGAAGTTAGCTGCGAGTGTGAGTTCGCGCAAGTGTGTAGAGATGCCACTTACAATACCATACAAGCTCCAAGGGATTGCGCATCGCTTTGTGCCTCACTTCAGAACAGCCATTAAGTTTGGATTAATTTATGAAACAAAAAAGCAAACTTACTGCAGTCACAGATTATTGGAAATAATGAGACTTATTCAAATGTTTAAGAATTTAAATATTTATATGTGAATTTGTGTGAGATATAACGCACAAGTAAAGCGATACAGGCGAGATCCGTCCACGAGCGTTTGTCTAACTCAATATACACATATGATAAACGACGATATTATAAAATAGAAAATATGATTTATTTATTTTATAATATGTAAAATAAAATGACAAATGTGCAATTAAAATAAACACATTAACAATAACAATTGAAGTTATTCTAATTTGGAAGCGGGTATTCCACTTTGAGATAATTGTCTATTAATGTTTTATTATTTCATAGTTGTTGGACACGTGCACAGCGGCGTGCCTGTTCAGCGCCGAGTACCACGCGGGCGCACTGGCGCTGAGGGACGGCAGCGGTGCTTACTTGGCGCCCATTGGCTCGAAGGCAGTGCTCAAGACGCGCTCGAACACCGTCACCAGGGATGAGCTGTTCTCTTTGGAGGACAGTCTGCCACAGGCCGCATTCATCGCTGGACTCAATGACAAATATGTCTCCGTCAAGCAAGGTCACTCACATAACATACAATACGAATGTCCGTTACGCTAGTCTGGCGTTAGGTGCTGACGACAGCCGTGGCGTAGTGGAGTGCTACTAGTGTCTCTGGTTCTATTCTCGGTTGAAGTTAATATTTGTTTCATAGCTTTTATTTGTGATAAAGAGAGGCAGAACTTTGCTCCGAATGCTTGGTTGTGAAAGAGTGGTAGGCAGTGGTTCCCAGTCTGCCGATCCGGGGTGGTACCACCACTTACAGACCGTGAAGTTTTGGTATTAGTTTGTAAGTTGCCTGTTTTAACTATGTTAGTCACCTCCATTCATGGACCAAACTCCAGCTAACATCAGGCGGGGTGCTGTCATAATGTCGTGTCACAATAAAAACAATTTGTGCAAGTTATAAGAGAGCGTCTTATTCATTGGCAATTGCATTATTACTATTATTATTATTAATTATTACTCGCAGCAATGTATATTGGTTACCTCTTTCACTCAAACGTAAAAGCGTAATAAGGTTCTTTGTCTGAGAGAGTAAAACAGTTCACCTTTTGTAAAATTAATGAAATGTGTATTTTTAATAATTTATCCTTTACAATTATAATATCTATATTGCATATAATTATTGTGTTAATTATCACAAAATATATTTGTTACTCTTACGATTACATTCCCACAGGGTTAGACAGACACAAACTAAAAAACGCGATTACATTTTTTTAAGTTAGGTAATTAAATATATATTTTATAGCACAGAAATATCTCATGAATGTAATTTATGTCATAAACTATGTTGGCACGTGGATGTGTTGAGTGCATAGTTGAGGTTGTGAAGATTAATGCCTCATTAAGTCGCAGTCACGAGTTGGCCGTAACCAGGGGTCGCGTGACCCCACCTGAGCCTGGCTGAGGCCATTGGTCCCACTCACATACTATGTATAGGTGCTATAGACAATTTCACTATAAACACCTAAACTAGATTCGAACATGTGCTAATGCGCCTGGTGTGTCACGCCACAGGGGCAACTCCTCGAATATGCCACGCTTTCTTACTGTGTGATTGCAGTGCAGGGATAACACATTGAATGTTCTTAACATATGCGAGTTATTATAATTGAATACACACACAGAGATAAACATTTATAAATACATAAACATTTAGTAGCCCTTTATATGGGCCCTGCTTAAAATCCAATTAATAATTATAAAAGTATCTGCAATATAACCCCTAATTATTTTTCTACATTTCTATACTAAGCTACTTAAGTGCTTATATCATAGATACATTGGTGCAGGCAAGTGGTTTTGAACCCGTGCTCTTGGTTTGCGTAACAATTGCATTACCACTACACCATGGCGATCTAAATATTCCATTATTATGTATACTATTATAAATTAACAAATGCACAACATGCGTTCGTACTACTTGTAATATATCAAATTGAGCGCCATTGAAATACTGCTTAACAATGATAATGAAGAGTCAGTTTACTTCTGGTTCTACAAAACATAAGTGTAAAAATATTGTGGGAGCAGTATAATCCAATTGAATTAATTGTGTTTGGTGTTTGTGGTCAGGCGTGGACGTGACTGCGAACCAGGACGAGATCTCTGACCACGAGACATTCCAGCTGGAGTTCGATTGGAGCACGCGCCGGTGGTACATACGCACGATGCAGGACAAGTATTGGACATTGGAGACAGGCGGCGGCATACAGGCCAGCGGTGATAAGAAGTATGTCCATTGCATTCATTAATTATAGTCACTTGGAAGATGCGAATGATACGTGCAGTTAGATATAACTGTAGTTGCAGTCGCCATCGCACTCCAACTACAATAGAAAAGCTAACGTGTTGGCATGTATAGTGGAGACTACAAACATCGTGTCTCTAAGGTTAACAGCTTAGTTAATGAGTTTAATTATTCAAACAATCAATTAAATTGTCACGCCTTTGTCCCACGGGGATAGGCAGAGACAATGGATCGCCACTTGCCACGTTTTGACACAACTCCCTTGCTTCCTTCACATTTCACAATTATCTTTATACAAGCTCTATGATAATCTGATTATTACCTATAGTTTAATTATGTGCAAATAGTAACGCATCACATTTGGCAGGTCTTCGAACGCTCTGTTTGAGCTGGAGTGGCATGCGGACGGGTCAGTTGCCTTCCGCGCCAACAATGGCAAATACTTGACAACCAAAAGGTCCGGCCATCTGTATGCGAACGTGGACGCGGCTGATGACAATTGCAAATATTACTTCTATCTCATCAACAGGTAAATACAACAATACAATCATTCATGTTAATCATTCATGTCATGAGATCAAATTAATGGGATCTCTGGCTGGCTGCACTAGAAATTGGCGCTTAATGTTAACAGACAATTTGTTGACAGAGATCTGGCTTACTCATTGGCCAATCAGCTGTATTTTATAATAATGTTATACGCCGATATATCCATGCTTACTTGTTGTTGTATTGTTTAATATTCTCCTCCCCTCCAGGCCAATCCTTGTGCTGAAGTGTGAGCAGGGCTTCGTTGGCCCGCGCGGCACACGCCTCGAATGCAACAAGGCCAACTACGAGACCATACAAGTGTTGCGCGGACCAAAGGGACTCGTCTACTTCAAAGGTATGATGATAACAATAATAGAGCTCATTGTGTACTCGTGACATTAACAGGATCATTGTTTTGATAGTGGTGACCATTGGGCCAACCTGCCCATCCGGGGTAGCAGCACCACGTTCAAGTGTGAAATGGCTCAGACGCGTTATTTGATTGTAGTAGAAGTTGTGGATTCATTCATGTACCGCACTCCAGCTTAACATCTGGCGGGGTGCTGTCATATGTCGGGTCACAATACTATATGTGTGATGTGTAATTATTTGTCGGCAGGTTCTAATGGCAAGTACTGGCACGCGGACAGCGAGAGTGTGACGTGCGACTCTGACACCCCGCAGGGCTTCCACCTTGAGCTCCGTGAGCCGACGCGCCTCGCGATCCGCGCCGACCGCTCCTACCTGGCGGCTGCCAAGAACGGCAACTTCCGCCTCGCCGGCGACGACCTCGCCCTCGCCACCCGCTGGGAGTATTAAATGCCAACAGGAGCGCACTCTCATTGTAATAATAATAATAGTCTGAATGTAATAAAACAATCTTTATTATTGAATCTCATTGGCGACAGTTTGCGAGTGCGGGCGGCGGCCATTGTTGCGGCGCAGGTTAACAACCATTTTTGCATTTAATATAATTAAGTATAATTATTTTCATATGTCATTTGCTTCACAAACGAAATGTAAACCATTTTAATTATAAAATGATGCTTCATTTAATATTATTGTTGGTGATATAACTGCTTTTTATTGGATATTTTAGTGTCTAGTCGGAGCTGTGTTTGGAGTGAGGCGATGTAAGCCCCGCCATTCACGTGTGACGCATTTTCATTTGCTAAATTTAATTTAATAAATATGTAATCATTATTTACATTTAGTATATAAGCGAAGGGATTGACGCAATACCAGACTATGAGTGAGCCGTTGTGCGACAGGCAGGTTATGTTCTCTGCTTCATATAATAAGTCTGGCTTATTTAATATAATATATGTTTTAAGTTATTAATTGACAGCACGCTGAGTATGATCATTCCAATGTTGTGAGAATTGTTCGTTTCGATTATGTTTGGTGCATTTTATATGTGCTCGTAATATCGCAACTAAAACATGTACTTATTAACATATTTCAAAATTAATTCATAAGTTTTTTTTATGAACTTATTGGATGTGTTTCGAGGAATATTTGTACTTTGCATTTTTTACGCTCATCTTTTTTGATATTTTGTACGATAACTATTTATGAATAAATTATAATCAATATTGTATTTATGTTGTTTTTATTTCAATTTGAACATTATTATTGTTCTGCCCACGCATTGTCTCAACGCGCTCAATCACGAGGGGAGAATATTGTTCACGATCGGCCTTTTTATACGAAAGCTACATTAGGGGTCCAAACGCGCCGATTTCTTTGGAACAGGGTTGGGGTCAGTACAGAGCCTCTGTACCAGCAAAGGCGTATGTTCAATCGTATGCGGTCGGATAGTCTATGCAGGATGTATACAGCCTCTAGCAATTTAAATAAATATAATTTATTACCATGTACTTGCTCGTCAGATTCTACCATGGCTTCGGAAAGGCATGTAACGAGAAGAATGCCACAAGGAACACGTCAATTGTAGCCTGCACATATTAAACCTAACAAATAGGTATATATAGAAGCTGCGAGTTATATATATGCTAATGTACAGATTTTATTATACTGCGGCGGCAAGAATCACGATTACCTCTACACTTAATTAAAAACAAAAGGTTGACAGACTATGGAAAAACGCCTTCCACCGTCTGCGCAGCGAATGGGTTAATGAAAATAGTATGATGTTTGAAAAAATAATGTAATATGATAAATGGCTTGGCTTGACCCGATTTTGCTTAATATTATTAGAAACAATTGAGTGTCTCTGCCTATCCCTAAGGGGTAAAGGCGTGACAGTTTGATTGATTGATGTGCACACTATCCAAATGAGATTTTCTCCTTGTAACATGTGACATTGACCTAATAGTAGACATGGGGAGGAGAGCCGACAACTAACATAAGACTTAAAATTCAAGATTTCTTCAGTCACATTTAATACACGCTTCATGGATCATAGGAATCATGGGAACACATTATGCACGGATAAAGGTATTTGTTAGGTGAAATAATAGTCATATATTTATAAACTTATATATTTTAATTAAATAGATTATGTTTACATTTTATATATTCCTAGCTACGTGTGACACATTTTATATTTATAGTTAGCATCGATGCATTTTATTGGTCAAAAATAATATATTAAAAATAATTTATCTAAAATATTAAACATAGAAAAAAAAACATTATTAAACCGCAAAGGAGACAGTTTACTTTTTAATAATATAAAAGCAAATGTAACAATGTTAAATATTACAATAATGCTGCACAATTATAAATTGGCAACCCTACAATTATATTATATTCAACGTATTTGTATTATATATGTTTGTGTCTTTTTAATAAATAAATAAATATTGTTTGGAGTTATCAAGTCAGTGTTTTTTGTTGTTCAAAGACAAATTAGTTGTAGACCATACAGAGTAGTCCTTAGTTATAATTATTATTTATGTCTTTATTAGATGAATGAAAAAACACACTATATACATGGGAGTGATCATAGTTTTATGAAAGCGGCGGAATAACATCACTAAAACTCTTCCCACAGAGTGTTGGAGGGAGCACGAAATAACATGATACTCGAGTACATTATTAGAATTATAAGAACTTAATTTATAGTAAATTCACCATTATTACAAATAAATATTTAAAAAAACAACAACGCGAATAACATTCGTCGTAGGGTTGCCAATGTATTATAATGCTCAATTGACCAAACTCCTAATTTTGTTTCCCTTCCTTAATACACAAATATCTATATATAAAATACACATTATGAATAATGTTAATAATAATGGCGGCCAACAACCAATTTAGCACACACACCACCCGCAATTACAAAATTAAATAAAAACTTTAACACGCCACAAATGTGATTGTGATCATTATTATCATCATAGCATGATTTATTAATATAATGTATATATATAAATATATATTTCCTTTTTATAATTTGCTTTGTAATAGCAACATGATTTTAATTAAATTTGTAAAATGGCAGAGGCTCGGATTGTGTCGTTATTTTATTTATTACATATTATATATAGAGCACAAACACACACACGCACACACATACATATTATATATATATATATAGTAAATATATATATATAATATATATATATATATATATATATAAACCAATGTCTAAGGCACAACACATGAAATTCCGTTTTGTATTTAATATAAAAATAATAATAACGACGATAATTATAAAGAGGGGGAGGTCAGTGCAATTAATGTTGATTGCAAATTATGTATTCCATTGCAATCAATGGAATGCAATTTATTATAATAATTTGCATTCCATTGATCATACAGATTGGTCAATTAATATAACTCCAATTCTTCACTTCATATATTTTATAACAAACTAGATTACCAGCTGAAAAGCTTTTTTCATAAAATATTGTAATACACTTTTATTTTTACACTAACATTTGTTCATAATATGCAAATAATATTGTAACCTCTCGTGTATGGGAGATTGTCCCTGCCGTGCACGGGCGGCAGTTCTAGTGCGACTCACCTTTGAATATAAAAAAGGTTTATTAAATATTGTTCATGGTTATATCATGCAGTTGAATAATGAAATACATTTTTAGTCATCCGTGAACTGAGTCGACTATTTTAGTCGTCGCTCGTCACTCTTGGACCTCTTTTTGGTAACAACCAGGCAAGAAGTCAGACTTTGCAGAATAATTTAAAAAAGAAGTATAAAATAAACGATACCCCTTACACGATATTACTATTATTAACTAAGAGTATTTTTGGAGAACTTCTTTATAAGTTACCTATTAATATAGGAAATGATGTGTCCTTCAAACGTGTCGCATAATTGCTTTACACTTCACAATTGAATCTAAATTAATTAATGTAAAATATATTCTTAACCACTTATCCCCCTCTCTTATCTTTGTCGTTGTACATTTTGAAAACTATACAAATGTTAAATTTTATAATAAGTCTGCCTATCGATTACTTTCAATGGACACGAGTCCCTATTAAGGGCCTAGACTATATATTTCTATAAGCTACTAAACGTGCATGTGATATAGAAACTAGGCGACCCAAGTAAATATATCAAAGATACATAATATACATTGGTACCGGCAAGTGGTCTTATACCCGGTTCTCTTGGTTTATAAGGCTATTTTATTACCACTACATCACGGCCGCTAGGATTTGACCAAATTATATCATTATGATTTGCAATAATAAGATTCAAATGGTATATTGACACCATTTTTATAAATTACCCAGCAGACATATTGAATGACGCAACTCTATCTCAGCCAATCATAGTGCCGGGATAAGCAGAGACAATAGAGCGCCACTTGCAACTTGTTTTAATCAGCGTTACTTTCTGCCGACGACACTTATAAAAGTGGTCGTACTAGTGCCATTCACCATTAGAATAACATGATTCACGCACGATAGTCACTAAGACGGTTTTATTATTCCAAATAGTAAACAATGCTAAGTATGGCAATTAACGCCATCTGTTTAATAACGCCTATTGTACAGTTATGTACCTGTACACCAATAGGTAGACAACTAACGTGAACGGGTTGGCAGCGGTGCGTTGATTACCTCGGTTGCCTTAAATGTTATATAAAGTTAATATATACATATATAATAATAGATTTATATATATATTAATGTTCACAGCACACACACCAGTCTATGAATACGCGCGCGCGCCAATGTAAAACAAATTGCACATTCTCACATATAAAACCTTTACATATCAACATTATTGAAATGCCGGCCGACCGCGTAACACAACGAGAATGAGTTAATTTTGACAATTTAACTCCATTAATGAACTTTGAAATTGCGACCGCGTAACACTGAGAATCGATGTTCATTTTCATTAACAATTCAAGCCCACTGAAACTCATTGTCCGAATGAATAAAAGTTGTTTTTGTCACTAACCGCGTAACTTTTTTTACAAATGGGAATGAATTTCATTGTCATTATCATTGACGTTGTGCGGTCGGCCCTCTGATAATGAATCCCCATATATATACATATATGGCTGACACTTATTGCGGGGGAATCGTTGTATACACACGCACACACATACACACATGCAACACTCACACAGTTACATATATATATAATGTGCCATCACCGCACGTATATTAGATATGTAATTGGTGCACCACCCCATTGGCAGAGGGAACCCGCCATCTATGAGCAATTAAATTATAAATAAATTATAACATTATATTTTCATGTTATATAAACAACGTGTTTGTAATTTAAATTTGCATAAAGTATTTAATTGTAAAAATTGACATACAATGATTTTGTGACCATTTTTTTCATTGGCAACACTCACATAAATATATTTTATTATAAACAGGCCACACTGTGCATAATTTTAAAGAATCAGATGTCCGCTTTATTTATAAAATTAGAATTTATATGTTGAGAATAATTGCTCCTTCACATCCAAGGGATTTTTAATGTCATAAAATTGTAGAGGCAAATTATTTAAATATGAAATTCCCAGGAATGCCCCAAGCAGTCACATCCAATATGGCGGCCTGCTGAGATGATAAATATTTACAAGTGCACGCGTCAATTTCGTCAATTTGCAAAGGGATAGGCTACAAATAATAAAACAACGCAATCAATATTTACGATATCACGGCTGTATATCTAATCGGGGGTAAACAGGCGTGGATCACAGTGTTACAAATAATGTGTATTAAAATCATACAAAAATGTATATCTTATTTTCTATATTAAAGTGTTAAACATATTAATATATTCTAATCATATATTGCGTATTACAAGGGTAGGCAGTGATCATTATACAACTGTTAATAATATGTTTAGAATATGGACAACATGTCTGTTAACCGAAAACGGTTACGTAATAATTCCTGACATGAATGGCATGACAGGTCTGCAACCAAGTATATATCAATCAATCAACCAAATCGTCACGCGCTTTTCCCACAGAGATAGGCACAGACTATGGAAAGTATATATTGAATGAAATATGTATTAATGTGAATGGCCGACCAAGCATCGCGTTTAGTACGAATTAGAATATATTAATACATCGTGATTGATAGTTTTGTAAAGAAACATATCATCAACACTTTGGGCAACATTATGTTTTAATGTAAATTTATCAGTTAATGTGTTTCTGTGGAATAGGGGCACCAACAAACACACACACATCTGAAAACAAAACATTATTATATTATATTAACGCTTATTCAATATTACAATCGTATTAAACACTAATCATTAATATTTCGTATTCCTCTCAGCAAAACCATTTATTTGATAACCATATCATGAGGATCCATTATCTGGTCCACCATATCAAGTATAAACTTGCAGATCAGTCGCCACCATTCATGGACCGCACTCTAGCTTAACATGGCGGAGTGCTGGCATATGTCGTGCCACAATAAAAAAAAAAAAACAAAGGTCATGAGTACGGGAGACAACAAGTCTAACAAGACTTGAGGTTCTACAAAGAGAGACTCGAGTTGTGTAACGGGCGAGGTGACATTCATTCGGTATTCTGCGGATGTTTCGCCGTTGTCTCACTGTTTCATGTTTTATTATTTAGGCTTGTCATTTTCTTTCTTTTTTATCACGTGATTAGAGCCTGGTTCATCCAATCGTATTACGTTATCGTAATACGATTCAATCAATAAATCAAATTGTCACGTTTTTCCCACAGGGATAGTCAGAGACAATGGAGCGCCACTTGCCACGTTACTGACACACCTCCCTCGCTTCTCTCACATCCACAATTCACTTCATACAAGCTCCACGGTTATGGGCACTAAGTAACCCACGATGATGTAATGCAATGGCTATATAATGCTTCACCTGATGCGTTTGCTAGGAGAGGAATGGGTTCGGTGTGCTCCTCGCGGGCGTGTTGTGTTGCGTGGTGGCGGGCGCCCATGGGTCACTCTGTTGCTGTTTCAATTCATTCATTGTTATGCGCGGCTGAAACATTTGTAACAATTAGCTCTCTAAACCACCTGCCGAACTTAGCGCATTCTCATTGGCAATTTTGACAGCTCCCCCCCCCTGTCAAAATTGCAGTATTGCTGCGCCATCTATCGGCCAAGGTAGACATTACGATTATTTATCGAGCGTGATGTTGTTGTAGTTAAATGGTTAAGCAAAATGAGAGACCCTGGCTCAAAAACCACTTGCTAATGTATCTTTCATATTATGTACTTTGTTCCTCCTGTTTTTATGAAAAGAACACTTAGTACCGGGTTTGATTGAGGACATGTGGTTAGAACATTAGTTTGTTATGCGTAAAGTCTCGGGGTTTGATTCCCGGTCGAAGCAAATATTTGTTTCATAGCTTTTATTTTGTATTAAATATTGCAAATATTTGTTAATAAAATGAGGTCGATATTTGCTTCGGGTCTGGTTATCAAAGAGTGGTAGGCAGTGGTACACAGTCTGCCGATCCGCGGTAGTACCACATCTTACAAGTATACAGACCGTGATTTGGTCGCGTTTCGGGATCAGCTTGTAAGTTGCCAGTCCCAACTAGGCTGGCATGTGACTGCTATTTACAGTTATTAAAATTGTAGTAGCAGTGACATCCATTCATGGACCGCACTCCAGCTTAACATCAAGCGGGGTGCTGTCACAATGAAGAAACATAATAGAAATGATTAACAGCTAATAGTAATGATGAATACCTGCGGTTGCACGAACATATGATTCCTAGGTGGTGGTTGTATGGGTTCCGCGAATGGGTTGTGGTTGTTGTGTGAATGGGTGGTGGGTGGGTCAGTGGTTGTGGGTTGCAGCAGTAAGTCCAAGTTGACCAAGGCAGAGTTCTCGCCAAGGAAGGCACGCGGCGTGTTCTTGGCTATTGGAGCTTTCGCTGGTAACTTTTGATCTGCGAAATATTAATAACAATTATTTAGGAGATCTATTCTTGAGTTTTACATTGTTGGACAATTGGTTGCAAGCGAGTGGTAGACACAAAGTAACTGTCCCACCACAAATACGTGGGCAGTGTTATACCACTTATACAGCTCTTCTGCTGGACATCAGCTTTTATCCTCAAGTCAGCTGATCCGCCCTGCTTCTTGATTACTTCCTAACTCTTAGGAAAACCCCATGGTTGTGTAATTTAAAAAACAATAACTTTTCCATATTTTATTTGTTCAATCACATTATATTTTCATTGCGATCTTACTAACAAATCCCAAGGAATTGCAAAGACAATTTCTTAATTTTGACAAGTACGAAGTACGAAACCGAATCAACTGTTAACGTTACATTATTTTGAAAACGATCTTTATTAAAAGTCCTTCTCAAATTTCGAACGTTTGCTTGATCACAATGAAGGATCACTCCTGAACTCTTCCTAGAGTCACAGTACTAACTATTTCAAGAGTAATTTGACCAGTCTGATGGTGTAATCATGATGGAGGTCCAAGAGTTCCGACGGCTGAAAAATAATCGACACAGTTCGTGGCTACCACTAAAGACAACCTCAAAAAAGTTGGATTGCCCAGCTGCCCATAACCGTTGAGCTTGTATGAAGAGAATTGTGGATGTGATGAAGTTGTGTCAGGATCGTGGCAAGTGACAATTTGCTTAGAACAATAATGCGAATGAATGCACCCCCTCACCTAATATGGAGAGATCGAATGGGTCTGGTGATAGGTTCGTGAGTCCAATGTTGTTGTTGCCGTTCAGTTTGTCCCTGTTTGTTATTGCGTCGAAGTCGGACAACTCCGATGACGGGGACGAGATCAACTGCGCTGGCGACTTGCTCTGCAATTCACATTAATGCACATATTGTAATATTTGACCTTTACTTGCCGGATGATAAGCAAGGGGAAATTAAAGTGCGCCGACGACTGAAAAAAAAAACGATGCAATTTACGGTTGTCCCCACTATATTGGCAAAATTCCACTTGTATCCATCTTGTAGGATTGTTGTACAAAGTAATGACGCAACAAATGTTTTTATTTTGACTGTCGATAGAATTCCCCCAAATTGTTGCTGGTATCACTGGAGAGAAAAAAAACATTCTCCGTTGTATAGATCATAAAGTTGCAAATGGGCAGTTAAGTTGAAAAAAAAAAACCACTGGTGACGGCAGCTATAATTTGACTATCTAATGCACGGCCACATTTAACAACAGACATAAATCATTAATGAATGGTTAATACTAATATGCAAACATGGCGTCATAGTTGACGTATTATATTAATAACATAAAATAGGGTTGTGTGTACCATAAGCGGTGGTGCCGGCGCCCATGGGTCGGCGTTCTCAATTGCAGCGGCGGCGGCGGCGGCGGGCGCCCACGGGTCTCTCGCTGGACTATTCACACCAGACCATGGGTCAGACGATGTCTCCTAACACAATATAACACATCAATCAATATGATACTTTACAAAACATCAATCAGAATACATAAACACACAATAAGCAATTAGCAGCCATAAAAGACACATCTTCCAGGCAATCAACCAACCCTAATATGTATGCAAATTAAAATATTAAATATAATTAGCAATGCAAAATAGTTTATTTTCATTATTATACGAAACTGATATTTATTGTGGCTCGACATATGACAACAACCAGCATAAAGTTAAGCTGAAACGCGACTGAGTCACTTCATGGTCTGCTTGCAAGTGATGGTAATACCATTGACCACATAATTATAGCAGGCATGATTAATGTTAACAGCAAACATCGAATATATAATTATAAACATAATTATAACACATAAAGCAACTAATGATGATTAATATAAATAATGTATTCGACTCCTTTCGGCACCAACAACATTAAAAAAATATAATGGTTTCTTTTACTTCACATAAGACATCGTTCGACAATCAACCCTTATCAACCGACAATTAAAATTTTACGAACAAAATTTAATAATACGTTTTTTGTACTCGACAGTTTAACAGATGTTAAGCTGGAGTGATTGCGATAAAAAAATGACGATTCTTTATAGCCAACAAAAGGAGACGAATATAATATATGTGTGTAATGGTGGATATATTTTTTTAATTTTTATTGTGACGACATCAAAGTGCCGACGATTAAAAAACCGATATGTCGTGGCCCAATCGTAGAATTGGTCATAGCATGGCATGGTTTGTCCAATTAATAATGGCGATGGGGTGCGAACAACGCTACGTGCGCTATTTTGTTTACCGACAGAATCAACCCGAGTTAGAAGGAAAGAAACTCGAGTTAACCGAGTTATTTAACTCGAGTCGCCCATCGCTAGGCCAAGCGTGTAAATATAATTGTACGCCGCCTGTCAGGCCCTCTAGCGTTGAACAATGAAACTATTTTACGATAAGTGACCATGCGTTTAGTAGAGCACATCGGTTATAGCCAATTCTACAACTGAATTATATATACTCGTATGATGACAATGTAATGCACACAAAATGGCTGACGCACACGCACACACACATATTCTCACCATATATTCGCCAAATGTACCCAAATCCAACTGTGTTGACTAACAAAAACACACACACACACGTTCATTAATTTTATATATATTTATTCATAATATGTATACTACGCTATATTATACTGTACATTTTTCTTTACTTGGCAAAAGTAGTAAACAAACTTTCTGCATAATGATGGATAAACGATAAAAAACAATTAATACTGACGCGAATCAATACGAAAAAATCTATGAATTACTGTGAAAATATATATTTTCTTATTAGTATTGGGTTATGCCATTTGCCATTTGTGAATTTACCGTTTCGATATAAATGGTTTTTGGTCAAAATAATACATTTGTGTGATTTTAATAACTTTTGTTACATTGTGTATGTTTATTTTATAGATTAAAACAGTAGTAAACAGTTTTCTTAGATAAAAGGGCATGGGAAATGGTCATTTTCATGTTTGTTTACTACTTGTGCCAAATGAGAAAAACACAGTATGTCAAGTTCAAGGCGACCGATGTCTAGTGGTCTCGCTAACCAAAAGATGCCGGTTCAAAACTAATTTGCCGGTACCAATGAATTTTTGATGTGAGTACTATGGTTGTCCTGTTTCTAATATACAAGCACGTTTAGTCGCTTTTTTGTACCAAAGAAACTGGGCGATAAAAGTACTTAACCATTGGCTAGTTTTGTGACTTGGCTACTGTCATTTTAGAAATGTCAATAAAATTAAATTGCATTTTACAAATATAACTTTTGTATGAATGTAATTCCAAATATGTATGACCGCCGATATTAGGCTGGAGTGCGGTCCATGAATGAAGGTGACTGCTATTTGCCGTTAAATAACTATAAGTAGCAGTCACATCCAGAATCAAAAGGCGACTGAGTCGCTTGAAAAAGCTACTGAAAAGATACAATCATCATCATCCACTGTTGGACAAAGATCTCTTCCAGTGGTTGCCAGCCACTCTGCGAAGATCTTTGCTCAACTTAGCGCTACAACACATGTGCTCTTCACTCGAGAACTCAACTTCAATCAGAACGTCAGCTGATTGTTTCAGCCTTAACGATCAGCGTAAAAAAGAGCGATGACTTTTGAGTTGCGCAGTATAAGCATTGGCAGAAAGAAGAGCGCTGGACCACTGCGGTGGGAGCATGTCCACGCATCTGTACAGACGTGCACATTATTTACAATATTTTAAAATTTATACACAAAGCTCTGTAGCACGCTCTTTTTCTCTGCCGGAACCTATATACTGTGACACAGCAAATTTTCAACGCATTAATATTGTCATAATAATATATATATCTTACTGGTGGTCTGGCAGGTCGTGCGGGTGGCGCTGCACCCCATGGGTCACCGGTGAGTGGCATGTGCTGCGAGGAGGACGTACTCGCACCAGTGGGGGACAGGTTCACGTCCAACAGGTCAAGCAGATGCGATTGCTGCTCGGGCTCGGGCTTAGGTGGATCAGTTCTGAAAGGGACACATTCATATTCACATTTAAGGCGATGGCAATGGTTACGCAAACCGAGAGCACGGGTTCAAAACCACTCGCCGGTACCAATGTATCTTTGATTGTTCTGTTTCTATGATACAAGCACTTAGTATAAAATGTAAATAAATAAATATATATACATATATAATATCAGGTAATAGAACAAATCAAGGAGTGGAATGCTTGGTGTTCTCTCTATCCTTGGATTCCTCTGCAACTCTTGTACTTACACTTTCTTACCATCAGGTAGGTCGAGGTCAAATGTCGAGTCACAATAAAAAAAGGAAGGACAGAGACGCGACACCTGATCTCATCTCGCCTGACGATAAGCAAGAGGAAGTCCAAGAGCGCCGATGACTAAAAAATCTGTAACACTTGTAGGTCCTTAGACCTCAAAGTGTCGCTATGCCTGCCTATCCTAAAAAACGTTAAACGAGCACAAGCGTAATAACGCGACCGTAGTCTACTGGCAGTGAAAAAGTCTTGCAAACCAAGAGACTTGAAACCACATGCTGGTACCAATATTTGATATATGTACTGTGATTGCCAATTTTCTATGATACAAGCATATTTAATGTTTAAACAATGCGACACATACTGAAAATCGTTTTGACTCTGACTGATGGCGAGCTGCAGCCTGACATCGTCGGACCTCCTCCTCCTCTCCTCCTTCTCGGCCTCCTCCCTGCTCATGGCCAGTGCCAGTTGCAGTTGCAGCTCCTCCTCGCCGGCGGTCAGTGGTCTCGCCAGCTCTGCGCCGTTCACGACGCCATCCACGCTGACACTGCTGCCCATGCCACCGTTGCCACTCAACTGCAAACATAATACACGATACAGTGGACACGACTGATACTTGCAGTTTGCGGCCCGTGGTGTGGTGGTAGTGGTAGTGCAAAGGTTACGCAAACCGAGTAAACGGGTTCAATAACCAGGTGCAGGTACCAATGTATCTTTGATATATGTACTTTGGTTGTCATCTTTCTATGATACAAGCACTTTAGTAGCTTAGTATAAATATGTAAATAAAAAGTTATTAACTTAAGTAGCAGTCGCATCCACTATGCCGGTCTAATTGGAAACTGATCCCCGCTGAGTCGGTTCACGGTCTGTACTCTTATAAGTTGAAGAAAACACCAACTATTTGCCTTATTAGCAAATCATTGTAATATTCAATCTAATGTGAATTGGAATTGAACCCGGGTCTTTCTGTTGTGCCATATAATCATATAATAATGCTCACCGTTGGATAGCTATGCGTGGTGGGTGACTCTAGGCCGGTGTCGCTGCCGAACGCCGTCGTGCTCTGCGCAAAGCGTTGCTTCGCCTTCAGAGCGCGCGCGCGTTCGTTCTTCAGTCTGTCATCGTCTATTAACAGATTCACCAGATGGCGCGCCTTCTCGCGAACACTAAGACCTGCACAAAATAATACAAAATAATTAATTAAAATTTACAATTCAATAATAAAAAAATCATCAAAGTTTTATTTGTTCTCCTTTTTCAGTTCAATTCTCCCATTCTGAGAAGGTCCATACAGCCTAGTCTTCTCTAATTTGACCTCGACCCGCCTGATGATAAGCAAGAGGAGGTTCAAGAGTGACGACGACAAATTATTTGATCATTTAAATACAGTTTTCAATAGAATCGCGAGTGTATTTTAAAGGTCAAGGTAAGCGAGGGATTGAGGCGTGACAATTAAAATAAATACATTTACGATAAAGCGATATAAACAAATAAACATCTACTACATCATAGCCTTGGATCCTTCAAGCGATGCGTGAACAAGCACCTTTGGCCGGCATAGTGACGGCGACTGGGGCAGCCGTGAAGACTCGGTTTTCGCAGTCATCGGCACTCTTGGACCTCTTCTTACTGACCATCAGGCGGGGCGAGGTCAAATGGCGTGTCACAATAATATTTTATTATTATTATTGTGACACGACATATGACAGGAGGTGATCCCGAAACGCGGCAAAGTCACTTTTTGGTCTTTATACTTGTAAGTGGTGGTAAGACCCGGATTGGAAGACTGGGCACCATTGCCTACTACTCTTAGAATACTGTTCCCCTAATATATATATATTCACGTATCAGCCACTCACCCTGATCCTTGCCCTCCTGCGTGTACTGGAAGTCCTCCAGCGTTTGTATGGCGTATATATTCTCTTTGCACTGCATCGCCACCTTCTCACTACCAGTCTTTATCAAATACTCCATCAACACGAGCGCCTTGTACACGTGACGCCAATTCTTGCCGTGGTCGTTAAGTCTGACAAATCATACACATTATTCATTTCAGTAATATTATAGCTACACACATTTATTTACATTTCTATGCTAAGCTACCAAAGTGCTTGTATCATAGAAACACGACGACATATATCAAAGACACATTGGTACCGGTAACTGGTTATGAACCCGTGCTCTCGGACTTATTATTCCGTTTTCGCCCGAATTTTATACAGGTACACTCCAGCATCAATTATAATAAATAAAAATATTCTATTTAAATATTATATTTTGTTTAACAATTACAATCTGTAAGAACAAGTGGCGCTCCATTGTCTCTGCCTATCCCTGTGGGAAAAAGGCGTGACAATTTGATTGGTTGACAATCTGTAGTTTTTAATTTGAACTGCGAATATTATATACAGAAAATAATACCTAATAATTATAATTAAGGCCATCATTCATTTTGGGCTTTTATGTACTACTTTTGTAATGTCCAATGATGAAAATATATATATATATATACATAAATGGTATTTTAGATACTTGTATTAATAAAACTAATAACAGTTTTGCTTTTAATTGCCGTGCAATTGAGTTATTTGTAAACTAAGATATGATATTTTGTATCGTCTGTCAATCACGAAGACACGCCATATTAACAGTACTGCTTTGAACTGTCAAAATTATAGTTTGATCATTTTGCACACCTAAACTATGCATAAAAAAGGATATATTTCAATTGCATTGTAATCTTGATACATTAGACTATTTAAAAATGTATATGCAACTGTTAATACAATTAACCCCATACAAAATGAATGATGCCCTTAAGGAACAGATTATGGGATGGCGAGAACAAATGGGCTGGCAAAGCGTTACATTTGTCGCACAAAGAAACGTCTTTTAGTTTGACTACCGAATCGGTCGCCAGAATGCTTCACATACAGGTGATACATTTGATTGTCCAACTTTGTTGGTGGACTGAATCAGTCAGTCATATATGTAACATAGTGCATACCTTTTCCATATCATTTGCATAATCTCCGTGAATGCCATCACATTGTATGTGAGGTCGGCGATCTCCGCCATTAATGTGCTCGACGGGCCCCATGGGTCATTGGATGTTGCCTCGCGCACTTTTACCTATCAACAAAACACACATCATTAGCACAGTATAGTGCAGCAGTAGGTTAATGGTTATGGGCACTAGGCAAACCATAACTATTGAGGATGTCTTAAGGATGTCTCCGATTTGGTCGGAAAACACCCTCCTGGGCCTGCCTTGTTTAACGCATCCATCCACATCAGATTTATAAATTCCTTTCGTCAATCTACTTTCACTCATCCTTTCCATGTGCCCATACCATCGAAGCATTCCTTTGTCAATCCTTGTCACTACATGACGCATGTTGTATTGCTGTTATATATCGAGTCACAATCTCCCAATAAAAAAGAACTGATAATAAACTGAACCACTTTACGGTCTGCACCTTTGAAAGTGGTGGTACTGCCCTGGATCAGCAGACTGAACAAACTTTAATATAAACAGTATCTAACTTTGAGGCGACCAACAAAAAGTTAGTATTGCTGTTGCACACGACGGGATTTAAAGTGACTATATATGTATGTTATAATTACCTGAGCATCGGAATAGTTGTGCGCGATATTTTTAATATTTCTCCTTAGGCCCGCCACGTTTACTTGCATATCGTCCCGTCCCCGGGGCATCTGCGGATCACCACAACAATAAATATAATATATAGACACTGATATAGGCGTTAAAGGCAGACATAATGCCTATATATATTTTAGGTACCACAATTAGGAAACATCCTTCTTTTTAGAATGGCATAAGGCTAGAAGTAATTTACTGTAACCATTTTATTATAACCATAAAAATAGGAGCTGAATTTAATTTTAAAATTCCATTTAAAACTATAAGATCTGTACTTCTGGCTATAGTAGCACATTGCTAAAAATGTGATATTATATATGTCGCGAGATATTTCGTAGCACACCATCGTGTAGGGAGCCCACCGCAGGCCTCTATGGTCTTGTGTTGGTCCGCGTATTATTGCGAGGTGACAACATCTGTTTGCAACGCCACAATTACATATTAAATTATAATTGAATGGAACTTAAATATAATTATTGTATGTATAATATATTTTTAATAAAATTCATAATTAAAACATGTGAAAACACCACTCTCTCACGCTTTCTATTATGTTGATAATCCTACATTATCATAATTAGTATTTGTACGCGAATCCACAGTGTTTAATTCGAGTGCGAGCTTGAATATGTATGCGTAAAATTACATTATATTAAACAAACTAATACTCAACTAAAGGCACTGTATTATTTCCCAAGTAAGGGCAATTCATGAATATCCTCTATATAAAAAAAATACAAATTTAGAAAATGTACGATAAATTAAAGAAATCATTTCAGAAGTTATATTTAAAAAACGGAGTTCCATGGACGCAAATTTATTGTAATATATTCGCAAAACTGAACCTTGTATTTTTTTTCGAATCGTCACTTGTATCATAATGTTGAACGAAATGCTATCCATAATTTAATATATCTAGTCACGTGGCACGGCCTATTCCAACATTTAACAGTTATTCGCATTATAAAATAACACACACTAACGCACATTTTTTAAGACTATTTAGAGCCCATTTACCTATGGGCTAATTTTAAAATTTACTAAACCAGTTTGTGATTAATTAACGCGGTGTTTACACCAATCATTCGCCATTCACATGAATTAATTAATAATTTTGGCCAATAGGTAATTCGATCGCGATGTTTCTTTGTTTTCTAATCCAAGAGCATGGACGTACAAAGAGACAATGTTTATTGTGAGTAGCACACACACACTTGTTTGGCTGCTATGTGTGATGGTGTATTTTCATTATTCTCTCACTCTCGCAAATGTAAACATTGTCATTTCCGTTTTGTATTTTAATCACAAAATGTTACTGACCTAACATACACTTGTATTCTTGTTAAAACGAAGTCAATTTCACAAAATACACACACCCAAATTTTATAAACACTTTTTTATTGCGACGCTACCACGGACCTCGTCTCGCCTGATGGTAAGAAGAAGTCCAAGAGCGCCGACGACTGAAACGTGTTTTATTTTACAGTTGCCGTAGTCATCGTTACTATGCCGGCCTATATGTAAGGAATGTGCAAACTAATGAACAATATGCAATAACGATAGTAAGATTCCGTGCTAATAATTTAATTTAACAGTCCATTGGAAAGCTTAATGCATTGGTGTAAAAATTTAGGAAAAAAATATGTATTTATATTAAATAAGTTAATTAAGTGAACATAATATAATAATTAGCATTGTAACGGAATCAAGAATAGCAGCGACACGTGTGCCAAATAACATAAAACGACCTTTGATTCAAACAACGTGAATTTTAATAATACAACACATTCATAGTAGTATTTTATGTTTCCTCAAAACATTTTCCTTGTGCCCTTCGTATTCAAGGAATACTACGAATACGTGTGATGTTTCATTATTCATAAATAGGAATATATAATAATAAAAATAAAGAATATAGGAAAATAGGATATCAAAAATTATAGAGCCATAAAATTAATACTATCGCATTTATTTTCATTATTATAATACGATGATTCGAAATCTTTGCAGCGATCATGGTCGTCTCATTTTCGTAAAAAGTTCAAAATCTATTCCCAATGTTTTTCACTTATATTAAAAAAACAATAAAAATGAAAATATGAACATCCACTCAGGATTAAGTAATACCAATACCTGCGCCCGTACGATATGCATTCATCGTGGTTGCAGTGGCAATTTAAAACATTGCAATCGAATATTTAAAATAAACGCTATAGTAAGATATTTTCACAAACAAAAACAATGTCTGCGCAAAACCTCAGAAAATAATAAATTAGTGAAGTATATGACTAAAAGGATTAAGGATAATGATTATAAATAGCCCCAAACGATTAATAAGCATAAAAACAAAAACCCACAGAACAGAATAAGAACATATAATTATATAAAATTTTGCATAGAATGGCCATTATAAATATATAGATGAATAATATATGTGAGCACTTACTTTTTGATGTTTTTTACTATCGATTTGTTTGAAATCAATTTTGTTGCCTTGTCCCGCCTCACGCGGGCTCTGTTTGGAACAAAACAATACTCCTGTTAGACACACACATATTTAGCTGCTTTTATATTACACACACACACACACACGACCACAACTAAAGCAAATCTTACACAACAGGTAATTACATACACAACGACACATTTCATTTGTTGCTATTGTGCATTTTTCCTTACTTGGCAAATGTAGTAAACAAACTTTCGCCATTATGATGGATAAACGATAAACAAATCAATTACTACTGACGCAAATCCATACGAATATACAAAAATATCTATTAATTACTGTAATAATGATTATTTTTAAATTATTATTGGGGCACATTTGCCATTTGTGGAATCACCATTTCCATATAAATTGTTTTTGATAATAATAATGTATAATATGTGAGTTATTTTTATAAATTTTGTACATTTGTTACATTGTGTATGCTTAAAGGGCATGGAAATGTTGATTTTCATATTTGTTCATTACTTGTGCCAAGTAAGAAAAAACACAGTATACTATAAATACGACATAATCATCAAAAAAGTGCTACATAGATCTTTAAATGTACCGACTGTAAAGTGACTCATTCGGTTTTCAGAATTAGCTTGTAAGTTGCCAGTGCCAACTAGGCCGGCATAGTGGATGCAACTGCTACTTACAGTTATTAATTGTAAGTAGCAATCGCTTATTGACTGCACTCCAGTTAAACACACGGCGGGTTATTGTCATAATATGTGGAGCCACAATAATAATAATGATGTTTATAAATAATATAACAAATGAGAATGGTGATTCTGTCATCTTTATCATGAATCCACTAGTACAAGCTAGAATTGTATTTTTTCTAAGAGTGGTAGGCAGTGGTGCCCAGTCTGCCGACCCGGGGCAATACGATCACATATATTTTAATTGTGACACATGACAACACCCCGCCTGCTATTAAACTGGAGTGCGGTCTTTGAATGGAGGCGACTGCTACAACTTAACAAGTACTACTGCAACTAGCAGTCACATCCAATATGCCCGCTTAGTTAGAACCAGCAATATACAAGCTGATTCCGAAACGCAACTAAGTCACTTAACGGTCTCTATAGATACCGTCAGATAAAAAGAGGGCTGGCATTCAAACTGAGCAGTAACTTGTTTTGTTACCTAAACAAGTATCAATTTTTAGCACGACAAAATAGCTGTGGGGACTTGCGTCTACCGCAGCGACCAGCGCCAATTCTTATGCCGCACAACTCAAAAGTCAGCGCCCTTCTTTCTGCCGCGATTCATACACTTGATGGCACTATCTTCATACCACCCTTTTGAATGTAATCTTCTATATAATTACCACGCGTCAGATGAGCTATACACATAATATACACAACAACAACACAAGTGCTAGGAGGCGTACAAACGGAATCACTACAAATGCCAACCAAACATGGAGTAACACACATATTCTTGTATGCTATGCCACACGTTACATGCAATAATATACATTATATATACATATACACAATACAAACACATGCAAATTGATACTTTAATTTAACACACGCCATCACTATACCTGCTTAAGCGATAACTTAAATGCAATTACATGCGACTGCTATTTTTTTTATTGTGACACGACATTTTATCCGTCATATAGGCGATAGAGGACGCACAGAGCCGCCATGTCTCTGCGCAGTTGCAGGGGCTCCAGAGTTCGCGAGACCTCTGCATCACCTATTAATCGGACAGCACGGCGCTGCAATGAATCCAGGGCATTGAGAAAATGCATAGATGCATATAATTATTTACAGCTAATTAACTAACTGCAGTCGCCCCTGCCAGCATCAGGCACAATAAATAAAAGGTTTTTAAAGCCACTGTTGCTATTAAAAGCATATAACAGGGTTATTTATCATATTTTAGACGCGATCTCCGCTTGTCTGATAGATAGTAAGCAACTAAAGCTCCGACGACTTAGTTTACGGTAGGCTCAATCGCAGTCACTAAGCCGGCCGAAATTTATTTGAATTTGATAATAATTTAAATATATTCATATCAATGTATATCTCAATATCTTAATTCCGAGAACATTATTTTGCCGAGTAATGCACACTGGACAAAATATGTATAATAGTGATACCTCACACAAACTATCGTATTATTAGGAACCAATTTTATTGAGCCGCGACATCTGACCTCGATAATGGGCAGCAAGAGCGCCGACGACTGAGAAAACCGTTTCATTTTACGATTGCCTCAGTCGCCGTGACTGTGCTGACCAAAGGAGCTGTTCTATTCACTCTAGTAATCTAGCAAAATGTGATTAGTAGTATAATATGTATGTACATGCATAAATATGCTTTTTTAATGCAAAGTGAATATTTGTGACAGCTTGTATCATAGATGTGACGTCACACAGCGGTGATAAGGAATCCACACAAAGGCTGCGCTCATTTTAGGTTCACTCTATCACGCTGTTATCACGTCTTGGGTTGCACAATCAAGTGAAATGTAAACTACGATATGAAAGAAGGGAATTAAGAAAAAAATAAGAACAAAGATAATCCACAAATATTTTAACTATTCTATAATAAACTAAAATCATTAAAAAACAGTTTTTTTTTAATTGTGACACGACATATGATCTCGGCCCGCCTGATGATAAGCAAGATTAGGTCTAAGAGTGACGACGACTGAAAAACCGAGTTAGTTCACGGCTGCCTCAGTCGCCGTCACTATGCCGGCCAATGCGACGGCATTATTGATATTTGTCCCTTTTATTAGTTATATACAATAGATGGTTTCTGAAGCATAAGCGTGGCTCAGATGAAGCCTGATATATAAATGCTATATCTAAAAATCAATTTATAAATGCAGAAAATGTGTAATAACTTTTTTTAGTTGAGCTACATTCATAGCTTGTGAGCAGCAAGATCTTGAATGTGATCTTATCTAATGACTTGCAGGTATTTTTAAAACATCTTTCAACTTACAACTCGCAAAACATGCTTTAAGTAGACACAAAAGTGTAAAGTTTCAGATTGGTGAATTAATTACGTAACCCCATATAGTTGGAGCAACATGTCCGCTTTCAATTCAATCATAATACGATGCGAATGTAACTTATATACAAACAAGAATAAGCGAGCAGATCGATTGTTACATGGCTATATGAAAACATACACACATGCCTGTTAAGCCAACAGAGGCAGACAGAGGGACATGCACCAAATGAACACCAGTTACCAATGGCAATAACAATCCTTATGGGTACCAATGTATCTTTGATATATGTACATTGGTTGTCCCTGTTTTTATGATACAAGTACTTATATTATATAGTAGCTTAGTATAGAAATATACATATAATAATAAAAAAAAGATATTGGTAAGAGTCAGAATAGTCAATATTTTAAATGTAATTTTTCCGAATAATAAACGAATGTGGTAAGCCATTTGAAACGTGTAGGAGAGTGGTTGTATGGCTGCGTAATACAATAAATAGGATGAGACAATATTTAGGGCTGACCTCGGCCAAGGTTGCAACCGAGGTGTAGTGAACCTCATCTAATTCAGCGCTCAGACAGAATGCCATAAAACACATATTATATTACAAATGTGCTGTAGCCTGATACCACACATACTTTTAACATATATAATTACGACTCTATTACATATATGAATGTACAGGTCAGAGGAAGCATCTCAATTCTGTTGACTGAACCAAAAAGTGGCGGCAAGTGGCTTTAGCAGCTTGTATAAACTTGGATCCTTCAAGCGATGCCTAAGAACCTTTGGCCAGCATCTGACAGCGAATGGGGCAACTACAACTTGAATCGTTTTTGTTTTAACTACAGTGACTTCCTTACTGGAGTCAAGGTTTGATGTCGAGTCTCAAAAATAAAATACCACTTGAAAACAAATATTCTAGGACGCTCAATCTACAATCTTCGTAGACGTTTGATCTTGTATGAGAATTGTAGATGTGAAGGACTCGAAAGTATTCTGTAATCGTTGTAAGTGGAGTGTTTCTATCTCTTTGCCTACCTTTGCGAGAACCGAATTTGTATTTCCGAAATGACTACCAATGCAAGCAGCAAGTTGGGCTAACCCACTTCCTAACACCTATTAAGCTAAATTTAAATTATTTTCTAAACTAAAAGTATACAAGGTAAAATAATAAATATATATTACAAAACATATATAGTGTAAAGACCCACTAATAAGGTCCCATCGCCTAGGATGCCACTCAACATCATTACATTATTATTATAGAAACCAATTGCTCGCGCAACCAAATAATCGCTTGACACGATCTTTATTACCTCGATAAACAAGATAAATAATAGTGTCTAAATCAATAAGATATAATTTAGGTACAAATTGTTCATGGTAGGTATTGGAAATTAATTTGCCTGGAAGTGAAGAAATCGTTGTCTCTGCCTATCCCTTTGAGGCGTGACAATTTGATTTAATTATTTTGCCACTGTATATACATATGTTGACAATGATAACAGCCAAATATAATATAACCGAATCGTGCCTCGACAATAATGTTAGATACACAAAAACCGCAGACTCCATTTTTATAGTCTGTGGCACATTGACCTCACAGATAGGGTCGCCACGCAAATATATTAAAAAGCTAAACGTTCTAGCTAGTGTATTAATTTAAATATAATATTTAAAATAATATATATTTAAAAAGAAATAACATTTACAGTACATTGGAGAGCTTAATGCCAGTAGGCATTTTCTTACAGTTAACCAAACCATGCATATTTAGGAATGAATAATGAATATTTCTGTACTAATCTGGGAATTATCATTTTCTATATTAAGGTACTAAACGCGCTTGTTACATATTAACTGACCGACCAAAGTAACTATTATATAAAGATACATTGGCATTTGCTAGTAGTTTTTAACCTAATCTCTGTTTTGCGAAACTATTTCAATGCTATCCACTAGTCGCTAAATTGCAGACTAATAATTGCCTAATAAATTTAAAAAATAAAATCAATCAATCAAATTGTCACGCCTTTCCCCCTCGCTTATACCTATTATAAATACCTAAGCGGGATATTGTATTTCTTTTTACGGAAATATTTTGCTAATTCCTAACATCTGATAACCCTACTAATAGACCATAAACCACATTGACACCTTGTTACTATGCTGCGGGACATCTATTCTATATTTGTGTGCATGTGTGCGTGTGTTGAATGCCTTTTCCGGTACGTAATAGTTTTGGTAAAGTTATAATAATTTCAAATACCATTTACTTGTTACTCGTGTTTTTATTATTGAAGAAACAAAGGCTTTAGTTAACTTTCCTGTAAAAACATTAGTTTATTTTGTTATAGATATAAGCATAGGAATCGTAGTCCACACAGCCAGGCTGTTCATTAGTTAAATAATTATCATGTCTTTAGTAGATGGATTTCATAAGGCTGCGAAAACACTTTACTAAAATTGTCCCCACGGAGTTTTGGAGGGAACACGAAATAACATGTTTTAAGGTATTTTGTAATCACCTGCCAATTCTATTCACACTAATCAATAAATGTACCATTATTATTATTCAAAAAAACAACATTTCACAACCGGTCGCTTGCAGTTGCTAGCCTAAATTCCAGAAACCATACAGTTTATATTTAAGAATTAGGGACATAATATGAACTATTGAATCCCTGTATAATGAATCAATATTATTAGAAATATATAACAACTTTATAAGAAAGACTCTATTCATTGTTCTCATATTATATCTTTTTTCATTTATGAGACCAGCTTAAAACTTGTAAGTCTTCACGAACATAATGCTGTTTGTGAATCCATTGCAATGGCAGCCATGCTTACAATGCCAAAGTAAATAAATAAATGTCTACCCAGGAATAGTCGATAAAATATTTCATTATAATGTTAAAGGAATCAATCAATCAATTGTCACGCCTTCCTCCCACGCGGATAGGCAGAGACAGTGGAGCGCCACTTGCCACTTGCCATTTTCCACATTAACAATTCTCTTCATACAAGCTCTATGGTTATGGGCACTGGCAACCTAGCTTTATTGAGGATGTCTCCGAATTGGTCGGAAAACACCAATGTTAAGTGAATTCTTTATAATATGGGGCAACACATTGGGCAACAATGTCGTTACACAAATGTCAATGAATCATATTCCAGGAACACACGAATCAAAATTATATGCAACTTAGTCAGAGGGCTCAGCGGATTGTTTTATTGTGGCTCGACACATGACAGGATCCCGCCTGATGTTAAGGTGGAGTGTGGTCCATGAGTGAAGGCGACTGCTACTACAATTAAATAACTGCGAGAAGCAGTCGTTGTAGCAGTAATTTGGCAATATTATTAAGTATTTGGAATATGGAGACCACCAAACGGAAGACGCAGCGTAGGTAGGCCTCCCGCACTAGGTGGATGCAACTGGCATCTTGTCGTTCGGAATGGCGTTCTAAGGGGGAGGCCTATGTTCAGCAGTGAACGCCTTCTGGCTGATGATGATGATATATTGCGAATGTTTGAGGCCATTAACAATATGTGCGCACTTTTTACGTAGAACGAAATAGAGTAATTGATTTTCAACAGCTTTTAATGATTATCAGTAATATTTACCAATGACTAATAAACGATATAATATAAATGATTAATCATACGTTGTCACTATTAGATAAATACTACTTTTAAGTCTATGTGTGATGCGTCATTATTCTACTAAATATGTATTTGTGTGTGCGAGCAAAGTCAACTTTGTGGTCAAAGTTAAACTTGCTTGGGGGACTCCGCAGGTATTTGAGGATTTGTTAATTTTACACATAACAATTATAATAGGCGACCGTGGTATAGTGGTAGTGCAATGGTTACACAAACCGAGAGCACGAGTTCGAGACCACCCAACCGTACTAATGTATCCTTGATATATGTACTTTGGTTGTCCTATTTCTATGATACAAGCACTTTAATAGCTTAGTATAGGAATGTAAATAAAATAAAAAAATAATAAAAATAACATAAATAGACTTAGATATATATATAAGTTAGATATATAGACTCAAGTTATTTAACATGATAAATTTATTATTTAATTTACATATATTTTTTATTATTGTGACTCGACATATGACAGCACCCCGCTTGATGTTAAGCGGTCGGTCACATTATTGATATAAATAACATATAAAACAGTTCGACACAAAAGACCTCTGAACGAATATTGGAGATCAATGATATGATACAACAGAAAAATATTTTTTTATTAAACATGCTCATATCACAGACAATGGGTTATTTATATCAGAAAGTCCTAATTGTACTCACAAGACAAGGCACCTGTGGTATAGTGGTAGTACAATTATACAATGGTCACGTAGACTGAGAAATCAGCGGTTCAAAACCATTAGTAATGTATCTCGAATATATGTATAGGCGACAGTGGTGTAGTGGCAGTGCAATGGTTACGCAAACCGAGAGCACGAGTTAGAGACCACCCACTGGTACCAATGTATCCTTGATAGTCCTGTTTCTATGATACAAGCACTTAAGTAGCTTAGTATAGAAATGTAAATAAAAAATATATATACCAAGATTGTATCTATGACACAAGAACGTTTAGCATAGAATTTAAAAAAAAGAACAAAATCACTACCTAAACATTTTTGTTTATTGTGACTCGGCATCTGACCTTGACCTCCCTGATGGTAAGTATGATTGAGGTCCAATAGTGCCGACGACTGAGGCAACCGAGTGAGTTTACAGTTGTCTCAGTGGCTGTCACTATGCCGGCCGGACTTAGCAATATGTGTTAATAGGGGAATGTAGTCGTATGTGTCGTCTCTCCAACACGTCTATTTATAAACAAAGCGGTTAAAGAATCGATATTGAACGGAGACCTATTCATTATTGGCAATTTATTTCATAATAATGTGTTATGACATCAGTCATACATACCACCCATTTATATCACAACGTAGACTTGCCTGGCGCCGACGACTGTAAAAAGCGATTCAAGTTGCGGTTGCCTCAGTCGCCGTAACTATGCCGTCCAAAAAAAAAAATGACACGACATAATTTTTTTTTAATTTCTACGAGTACAAAGAGACCAAAAGTGCTATCATAGAAACAGGACGACCATAGTACATTTATCAAAGTTACATTGGTATCGGCAAGTGGGGTTCTCAGTTTGCGTGACAATTGCACTACAATTACACCACGTCTCCCTTACTAGTTTCCTTTCACATCTAAACATCTTAAATATACTCAAGGAAATGTCAGTTTTATGATTGTACAGTGGTAAGCGGTTATTCATAGTGGTCATTTTCATAGAGACCGTGAAGTGATAACCATGAAATTAAGTTAATTATGAATTCTGTTGGAATTATCTAACATTAACATATTCATTAAATCAATTAATTCCCAAGCACTACACACACTACTACAAATGCAAAAACGTCTCCAATATAATTTCATTGTAGTTAGGTTATAAATATTATTTTTTACATAGCAAACATCCAAACTACTAAAATAGTATTGGCTAAGAAAATGATTAAACTTACACGATGTAGTTTATAATAGATCGAACAATTTGCATTTTACAAAAAGTGGTTTTAAACGAAAACCTCAGCGCTGATCGTATTTGATAACAAAGACGTTATAGGTCGTAAATATAAGCTAAGGTGAGGCAACCGAAGACCTCCAACGTTATAAACATAAACGTAGCCATATAGCACCTGGGTGACCTTCCACTTAGCATTTAAATATATATTACAGCACTAGGGGTCACTGCGATGCCTGCCTTTGCGTCTTATCTATATAGATCTATTATTCACTGTGGTCTAGTGGTAAATAAATGGTCTCGCAAACCAATAGCTCCCGGTTCAAATACAAATTGCTGGTGCTGTTTCTATGACACGTTTAATAACTTAAATTAGTTTTAAAAAAAATATTTTTTCATAGTTTGGAACCAGGCGACAAAAGCAAGCACTTTACTAAAGCACTATCGAATTTGCACACCGGCGACTTACAAACTGATCTCGAAACGCGACTAAGTCACCTCATGGTCTGTTTATTTGTCACTACCTACTACTACTACTGATAATCAGACCCAGAGCACATATACGCCTCTTAACAAATATATGCAAATTTAATATACATAATTATTAAATATTACAAATAAAAGCTATGAAACAAATATTTGCTCCGGACCAGGAATCGAGCCGGGGACATTACGCGTACCAAACAGAAGTGCTGAGCAATTCGCCACGCCTGTCGTTGTGGGCCTGCTTTTTAATCAGAGAATACTTTGGTTTGTCGCCATTTTATCTAATTATAATACCTAGATTATTTCTAATTGGTGTTGTATGTGAGCAAGGTTAGGCAGAAAATGGAGTATTATATCACCTTGCGTGTTATCATTCATGAACTTAATATATAAAAGGTAAATAACATTTTGGGCATAAGCAAAACATGTTATCATAATACTTAGATATATTATAATCTCATATAAATAATGTTTACAGATATTTATGTTTGTGATTTTGGGAAATTATTGCTCTCTGTCTACTGCCATTGAACTTTTTGTAGGTCATAGTTAAAATATTTTACTTTCAAAACCGAGGACATGCAGAAACATTATCATCAATTGTCACGCCTCTATTCTCACAGGGATAGGTGGAGACAACGGAGCACCATGATCCTATCACAACTCTCTCTCATCCCATCCCATCCCCCGATCGTTTAGAGGCTTAGTTTGACAGTTTGGCTTAGTGTATGTACCAACTAATTCAACAAAACAAGCAAAGATGAGCATTTACATCCGTAGCATTTTTAGAGCGATAACAAACTAGATTTTAAAATTACACTCCTTATCTTGACACACCTTAATGCCCACAGGGATAGGCAGAGAAAACGACATTTGATTTGAATGCCACACAATTTTAGGTAATTGTGTATAATGCATCCTACACAAGTCCCATTATTAAATTAGGAAATTCAAGTGTTTTTAGTCAACCATTAACAATGAAGAAGGTTACTTGAGGGTCATTTGTGATTTTTTTCTCACAAAAACGCAATATGACCTTGGTGGTTGTTACACTTAATTGTGCAAATGTTTCTTAATAATAATAATGAGTTTTTACACAAAATCAATATACATTTTATTATATATTTCTATATTAAGCTACTAAAGTACTTGTATCATAGAAACAGGACAACCATAGTACATATGTCAATGATACATTGGTACCAATGAGTGGATTGAACCCGTCACTGCCCCTACACCATGGTCGCCTTATATAAGCTTACTATTAACAATTATTAGTTGACTTTGTTACTATTTCTAGTTTTGTTATCATTCATGAATTACGGCTGACATTCAAAGATAATTTAATATCTATTGTTATTTTAATTATTTGATAAACAATACTGCCATCTATATCAATTTCATGCCTTAATCCCTACAGGGATAAGCAGAGAGAATGAAGCTTTTCATCACTTTCCACGATCCTAACACAACCCTCTTGCTAACTTCACATCCACAGTATACAAACTCTAGTAACTACATACATATGTCCCTTTTCTTCAAATGTCCCTGGATTTGATCAAGAAACCCATTTACTTTCTACTTAACTCTCATTTATAAATCTTTTCTCTATCTTCTTTTATAATTCTTTCACTGTGCCAAAACCATTGCAACACACCTTACTTAATCTTTGTTACTACATCTTCTTTCAAATCACATTTACAACTATATTCTCCTGCAATCATTTCCCCCCCCCATAAACTTTGCATTTGTACAGCATTCACTTCCATACATTATTGTAGGAACAAGCATTGCAGCGGAACGGCAATATATGTCTTTTTTTCAACATAATTTTTGTTTGCAATAATTAAAGATATTAGTTATTGTTAAAAACTAAAAAGATATTTTACATTAATCTGTAAAATCTCAACGGAAAACTAATGCAAATATAATTACTAGTTTGTTTAAGATGCAGAAGGATTTATGAGTTTTATTATAATAAGAGACATGGTTTATTAGTCTGATATACATAAGTGGTTGCTAATATATGAACTGCTAACCATGGCTGCCACTGCCACCTAATGCTATACATATTACATTCACTTGCTCCTCTCCGACATTTAATATTATACATCAATCATGTATATGGCCCTACTCAAATAATAATGTGAATTATCAAAAGGTGAAAGAATACTTATTATTTTTGTGCAAATTACACACAAATCTGTCTAATTTCAAGGATAATGTGTAATTATGATTTTATTAGATAACATTGAATATTGATAATAAATGAATCACTGCTACATGTAAAGAGAAAATTAATTATTTAAATGAGCTACTCACACAATATAAACAAAAACAAGTATAAAAATAGATATAAGAATGGATCACAATGTCCAAACACAAACTGAAAACTACACAATTCCTGAACGTTTATAGTGATAATTTTTATCATACATTAGATATGTTATCGTTAGGTTTAGGACACAGTCTGAACAATATAATGGTTTTTCACCAAAATGTAGTGTATTTGACGTCATTGCTACATCATCTGCCGAGTAAATAATACAGCGAGCGAGCAGCATTGCACTGTGCATACGTGCGAAAGAGGGTCAAACAACTCTATACGGAAATTCATGTGCACAACCTACAGGCAAAGCTACAAATCTACGCAAATCAAAATGTGTAAAGTAATTAAGGCCTCGGCCCATTTAACAACGAGAAAGTATAAGTGACAGGCACAAAATTAACAGAAAACTTACCTACTATGAAAACAAAACTAATAAAAATAAGCTTCCTGTTTGCAACAAAACTTTATCTACAAATACATATCACACATCATATTACTATCACCATTGATAACACTATGTTTTTCAGTTTACTAAATAATTTTGTTGCGATTATCGTCTAAACAAAACAATTTTTGACGAATTGACAATAGTTTCATTTCGTGACAAAATCAACATGTCTTCCGTCCGTCAACTTGTCCGGACAAATGATATGCAACTAATAAAAAAGTATATTTTAATCTAAAATAAATGTATAAAATATATATTATATAAATTAGACAGTATGGTTACTATATTTATAGAATAAAACCAAAGCTAGAGTTATAATTTTAATAAGAATTATATTGACCGGAAATTGGTAAGGACAGCGTAGCAGAGCAGAGCAGAGCAGTGTTTATAGGAAAAAACAATTTTATTAACCAATTTGAAATCTGTGCCAATAAAATGAATAGTTTTTTTCTTACAAGAACACTGCTTCAATTTGGCGGGCATCTCATAAATTGTACCGTTTCACATTAATATAATACCTATGTTTTTATTTAAATATATATCAATAAGTTATAATGTGGTATGTATTTTACATTTAGTATGAATAGAGTATTAAAATGTAAGCAAGTAATTAAAAAAACTACAAATCATGTGATTTTCTTCCAATCCTCAATCGATAGAGTTTATAATTATTTTTTAATAAAAAATCCATAATGTCCCTTATAAAAAAAGCCTCAGCCGTCTCGTTTATATTTTATCTATTGAATCATTCATTATCATTTATCATAAATATAATCCATTGAATTATATTTTATGATACTAAATGAAAACTGAAGACTAGGCTGTATTAACAATATTCCTTTAAACAATTGCAACGACTAAAAAAAACTAAATTGTCAGTCATCATCAGGCATCAATCAAATCAATCAGCAAATGAGAAATGTGCAACGGTTTCGCGGCATTGCGTGGTTATTTTTGTTATATTTATAAATAATAATAGGATTTTTTTACAATGAATATATCCAATTCATCCCATTTTTGTGGAATGACGGATTCACAAAGCCACCCCGTTAAAACTTTTGTAAGTGTCCTTAATTTGTTACTTTTGTAATTTTCTTCCTTAAAAATTTAGGAAACAGGTAACTGAAATATATTTGGACTTTACAGATTTTACCTGATGAGTGTTTTTCCAACAAAGTAGCACTAGCATGGCGATATGGCAATAAGTTCTCTATATATCCCCGAAGTCAAAGTAGAGACAAAGACACTACGAATGCTGAAAACATGGTTGTTCATGTTCGCCAAGAAGTTATACTGTTCCATCCTATACTTAGACAATTAGTGAACGAGTCGAACGGCACCTTCATAAATGTACAAAAATTAATGGAAAAGAATGTAAACACAGATAATAACATTGAATTGTTGAAGGCATCCCGTCAATATCGTTCAATATTGCGAATTTGTTTGGAAAGTTTACATGAAGCTGTAGAAACTGAACAAGATGGTTTATTACGTAGTGATTTGGAATCATACACATCTATTTTAATAGCCATTGAATGTACATGGCATTTGTGCGAGATATTGTACATAGATAGTATGCCTGGAGATGTTGTTTTGCCCAGTTTACTTGAGTGGGTCCGCTTCCATTTTCCTAATCATGAGCAGACAGCTGCAAAATTGCTGGAAGAATGTGAAAGAGGCTCTGAGAGCAATGATAAATATTGGGATACTGTAATAGGAATGATAGTTCAGGGCAGAGTGGATGTCGCTCGAGCACTCCTCAAATTGCATACATTGACTGACACAAATGAATTTAAATTAGTTGATCTGGCTTTGAGAACTATGCCTGTTTTTGGTGTAAGTATATTGCATTTCATTATTTCTAATAAGAATAAGACTTATTTTGGACCCTACATCTACATTGTAGTATCAACATTGACTGATTCAAAATGCCTTTGTACTATTCATTAAATTTTTAAATAAATAAAAAGCCATTAGAAAAGTATTAAGTTAAAATAAATTACATTTTACTGATGCTTAACTGTTTGCTGCCTAAATAAATAAATAAAATAATTGAATTGTGTAACATTTCAGAGCTATGCAGGATTGTCAACTGGTGAATTCACAATAACATGGAAACATTGGCAGGCAGAGACAAGAGCCAAATTATCAAGCAATAGTCTCAGAGCACAACCACAATTGGAATTCATATTAAGGGTATGCAGCCTACAAACTGTTCACATTTAATAATAACTTGAATTCATCTTAAAAAAATATTTATATATCTTTTTACCTATGTTTAAAATAACTATTATCTAACTCATACTCCTAACCACGAGTTAGTTTTAAATTGTTTGACTTGTTTAAAGTTTAAAACATGAAAATTGTAACTTGGCTCCACAGGACAGACGGGGGCCTAGTTTCCAATATTTATAATACACAAACGTTTTGGTCTAGTATTTTCTTAGAATTTGCGCGAACATGATTGCATTTATTTTGACTTTGCGGCCATCGTGGTCACGAAGATACTGACCACAATAGCTGACTGTAAATCTATAACCAAAATAAACGCAATGCGAAATTTGTTTAATTCATGTAATGTCCTATATGTTAAAAGACCTTCTTTAATGTACACTTGAAATCAATCTATGCAATCATGAATGTTTAATAGTTTTATTTGCAAGTGATTTTACATGTTGCCAATTAAAAACATCTGTGGCGTTCCAGTGGGCGTCACAGTTTAGCAAGCACGAGCACCTATTTAGCAAGACACCACACACCACCAACTCTGGCGTGTTCGTCAAAGGAAAGAGAAAAGAGAAGATTCTGAAAAATTAATACATGTTTTTGTGGACATAGGTTCTCAACTTCCATAGGCTCCATAGGTTTAAGAATGGTTAGGCTGGTGGTGGTGCCAGGTCGGCCGATCTGGGGTAGTACAAGTACTTACAAGTATTCAGACCCACAAGTGACTTAGTCGCGTTTTGGCATCAGCTTAAAAGTCGCCGGTTTCAACTAGGCTGCCATAGTGGATGTGACTGCTACTTACAGTTGAACCGCACTTCAGCTTAACATGAAATGAAATGTGGCGTTAAAGACTTAGGAGGACAGTAGGAGACCTAGAGGGCAGTGGGCAAAATAAATTTGAGATTATTGTATTCTAATTGTTTATAAAATTTGTGTTATAACAAAACTATATGAAAACCCATGTGCCCATTATTCTTAATTCATAATATTTGTTTTACAGCTGGTGGTTGGTGATTACACAGCGTTTGAGAGTGTGCGTGACACATTGGAGTCATGGTATGAGTTGTTGGCAGGCTGGGTGATGTTCACGTGCCCATGGACAAGGAGGTGAGGTTGCATACTATTATAATGAGCATAAAAGCATACTCACGAAAGGTTCCCTTTACCATAGTAGAACTTATGTGAGGGAAGCGAGGGAGTTGTGTCAGAATGGTGGCAAGTGGTGTGACAATTGATAGTACTATGCTATTAGAATGAGAATAGGACATTGACTAACTTCACTTGACTGATTTAAAGGTGTCTTTTTCTTGACGGTCTGCAAAGAAAAAGACACCATACTAAAGTGAAGTTGGTTGGAGAGTTAGACGTCACAAAATGGCGCCGATTCCGTCCTATTCTTATTTTAATCGCATTATATAAGCACACAATTTGTCACTCGTTTATGCATACATCCCACATCAAATTTATAAATTCCTTTCGTTAATCTACTTTCGCTTATGCTTTCTTCCATGTACCCAAACCATCGGAGGATCTCTAATGAATATTTCGTGTGTTTCACAGATATGAACTATCGGAGTGTGCTCACGCGTGCTCGGGCATGCGCACGTCGGCGCCGCGCACGAATGCCAAGCACAAGCACCTGGATGTGATATTGTTGTCGTTGTGCGAGTGCGACCTGCACCAAGTGATACACGAGATACAGAACATATGCGACAACGGCTGGTTCGCGACACACCTCACCGACCTGCTGGTGCACACAGGCAAACTGAAAGTCATCAATCATCAACAAAACAAGTCAGTATTTGTTAACAATAATTGCATATAAACATCAATCTATACTAATATAATAAAGCGGAAGAGTTTGTTTGTTTGTTTGTTTAAACGCGCTAATCTCAGGAACTACAGGTTCGAATTGAAAAATTCTTTTTGTGTTGGATAGATCAATTATCGAGGAAGGCTTTAGGCTATAAAACATTACGTTGCGACTTATAGAAGCGAAGAAACAGTCGAAAATGTGGAAAAAACGGGGAATATTATTCGTCTTTGAGGGTTTCCGTTGCGTGCGCTGCGAAAACCGTTCGAGATACCCAAAAAATATGTATGAAAGAATTATTACTCTTTAAATTATCTAAAAAAAATGTCTGCGGCCGTATATGTCTATCTTTTAAGATTAACTCACAATAACCGTTTTTATGATAGTCAAATTTGGTCTAAATTAATGCATTATTACAAATTATTTGTCAGAGTTGTATTAACATAATAATATTATTCTTTATCGGAATAAATGTGATATTAATTAAGAGTATTTAACTGTGAACAAAATTGTCATTGACATCACCTAATTTCAATAAACATCTTATAAGATAATACAATTTTAAAATAACTCTGAAACAAAATTCACACGCGTCGCATGATGAGCGCTAACCGGCGGGCGAGGAGAGGCGGTGCTTGCGGGCGAGGCGGAGGGGGGTGTAGCTCTACGAGGTATAGTCTGTCTAAGCCGAAATAACGCGCCCCTCCACTGCATTTATGCATACAAGCAAATAAAAAATATGGATAAAACACACCGAAAATGCAGTTATTGGTTATTCAGTTGCTGGTTAGACACAAAGGAGGAACGAACGTGATGAAGTTTAATAGTATAGTTAGTAACATTTGCATTCACACATTTAAATAAACTAATAAAGTGGAGGGGCGCGTCATTTATAGACAGACAAGCATACTATGCGGTCGGCTCCCTACTGATCGGTTGAATGCAGCGTTAATTTGTTTTTACGATATAATATCATCGTGCAAAATCCTTTTTTATACAATTTCATTTTGTAGTAGTTTTCTCTATAGTAAGTAGTGTTTGTTTTAAGTATAGTATTTTGTTTCTAATATTTTCACAATAACACTTTTTTTGTTTTGTTGTAAATAATACCTGTAGGTGTCATCTACATTCTTTCAAGGTTAGGTTTTACAATTCTTATTAGGTTAGGTTTTAGTTTAAGCATACAGTTAGTTTGGTTAAGTTTTCATTTCCTTCGTTCTTTCTTCGTCACTGTAATGCCTAGAAAAAGGACTCAGCGTTCTCGGCAGACTAATGCTGCAAAGCGGCTGCGAGTTTTGCGCACAAGAAAATAAAATTGAAAATATAATTTACGCAGAAGTACTTTAAAATATATTCTATTAGTTACGTAATTTAATCGTCTAAAATAAGTCGCGGGTAACAGCTATAGGTAATTTATAATAAAGCTGAGCAGGTAGGTAAACAAAAAAATAATGTGATTCCCAAAATAACTATTCTACGCGGACGCAGTCGCGGGCACAGCTAGTCATTCATATTGGCCAATTGCGGCCGAAGGTCTAACCCAGTGCCAAAGACTGGTGATTTTGTTTATCCAAGTTTTAGTAGTAATTTAACAATTAAAAGACATGTGGATAGCTTTACCAGCTTGTGTTTTCCCATGACAGCACCATGCCTAATATTAACCTGGAGTGCGGTAAATGAGTAGCTGGTCCCGATATGCGAATAAGTCACTTTACAGTCTGTGTACTACCGCAGATCGCCAGACTGCCTACCACTGTCTACCAAATATTGGAATATAGGATCTTTCCAGCGGAGACTTAGTGCCATTCTACACGTTCCGGTGCTGAATACCAGGCGGCAAAGTGTATGGGAATGTATAGTAGCTTTCACACGTCCCGGCGTAATGGGCGTACATTTCGCGCCAGACACTCGGATAACCCCAACTGCCCAGGGCAACCAGAACGTGTGAAGAATCACTTAGGCCAGCATAGTAATTGCATTGAACATACAAAATAAGTAAATAATAAATAATTTTCAGTGTAACATCTCGTCTCCGTGATAGTCTCATATTGGAATATGGGTCCATATTATTTGAACACAAGTCACTATGGTCAATTGGTTTGTCATATCTAGTCGGTTGTGGTATTGAAGGCACCAGGCGTGCTGAGTTATTACTAGAGAGACTGCCCATATTAAATGAAAAACGCGCCTTGAAGATTATATCTGAAGCTAAGAAATATGGAATGCATACTGTTGGTTAGTGGTTTTGTTTTTTTATATTTTAGGAGTGTTAGGAAGACCACCACGACATTTGCCCAACCTGCAGATTTAGAGTAGATCACTCGGCATATATAAAGAGCGCTGGCATTGAAGCTTTTGTTACCTACATATTAGTTACATGTTACTTACGACGCATGTGTACCTGAACACTGCACTGCACTTTACATATTTTTTAAAATTTACATTACATTCTACTAAAGTGCTTGTATCATAGAAACAGGACGACTAAAGGACCTTTATTTAAAACCTTAATTGCACCAAAAAAAAACTTAAAGGTACATTTTCTAATAACTAACCTTAGGGATGGTGAGAGATTATGGTCAGGGTGCAAATATACTACAAACTACAATTACATAAACTACATACAAGTATCACAAGTATATTATATATACATACATATTTTTTGTGCCAAATTATTTAATATGAACTAGATACTGTGGGCCTCTGTTTATCAAAGATACATTGGTACGGGCGAGTGGTTTTGAACCCGTGCGTAACCATTGAATGGCAGCGTTGCACATCACATCTCATCATGTTGTGCACATTTCAGCTCAATCGGTAACGTCGTGCGTGTGCTCGAGTGCGCTGAGCTCGTGCCGCCCCGGTGCAGCGCTCGCGTGGGCCATCAGGGGCAGAGTGGCCTCATTGACGGGTGCGGCCGCCACGCAAATATTGAATAACATTAATAACAAAAACATGCCACACAAAATGCTACTCTCAATTGGACAATCACTTCTTCTGCATAGGAATCTGCTCTTCTTGGGTATGTTACAAGCTTTATTCTAAATAAAGGATATTATTCGTTTTGTATGTGGACTTGGGCTTAAATGTATTAACAGTTGCATATATGCATTTTAAAATAGTTTAATGAATGAAGATTACAATGCCATTGGAATATATCCTTTATTTCGCACAGTTTAGGTGTGCAAAATGGTTAAACTATAATTATGGCAGTTCAGAGCAGAACAAGTATGGCATTGATTGACAGATGATACAAAATTCATATCTTACTTTCCAAATAACTAAATTGCACAGCAATTAAAAGCAAAATTGTTGTTAGTTTTATCAATACAAGTATCAAAACTACCATTTATATATTTTTTTCATTATTCATCACGCCCTATTTCCCACAGAGATAGCCAGAGATCTGTCGCCTCCTTTATATATAGGTTCGCAAATTAATGTTATCCATTAATTTTGCCTATTCCAATTGTATGTCTCTGCTTGCAATTATCCTACTGTAGTAGCAGTCGCACTCCGTATTAACATCAGATGGGGCGCTATCACATTATGTTGAGCCACAATAAAAAATAATGTAATATCACCTCAGTACCATTATGCTTTGAACTCAACAGGCAAATATTGCGAATTCCAACAGCAATACAAGGGCAGACATTACAAGACAGCTGGCAAATCATTGGTATCACTCATATCAGCTAAAATTGCACCAGAGTTGTGAGTATTTGCACATTTTATTATTAATAAAGTTACCATGGAAACGACACACACACTTCACAGACTAGCAGTTTGAGCATTGTGCTCAAATAATAATTATTGGCTACACAAATTGATTAATAATTAAGTATTCAGGTAACTGAGGTGTAGTGGCAGTGCAGTGGTCACGCAAACTGAGAGCTTGGGCTCAAAACTACTTGCCGGTACCAATGTATCATTGATATATGTACTTTGGGGATCCTCTTTCTATGATACAAGCACTTTAGTAGCTTAGTATAGATATGTAAATTTAAAAAAATATATAAATGAAAATTAGGCTATCTCATTGTCCCACTGTTGGACAAAGGCCTTCTCTTTTTTTTCATGGTTCATACTTTGTGTTTTCTAACCACTGTTAAATGACTCAATCTTCTCTTGACCATCTTCATTTGACTTACCGTGATGTCTTTTGCAAGACAAAAATTAGAAAATAATTGTTCTGCAAGAGCAAACTAGATGAGATGATAGAATACACTAGTTGGAATCTGAATGCAGGTACTTAATGGGCTATGCACCTGAAACAATCTGCCTATCACTCTTAAAATGTCATAATATAAATAAATAAATAATATAAATAAAATAAGCATAAATTTAATTATTTCAGCTTCTGGGATACACTATTACTGGACACACTGCCACTTTTGGAGTCGGACGACATAATATTCACATCTGAAGACACTTATGAGATTATGGAGGCACTGGAGCTGCGGCCGAATGAGTTGGATCAAGAGAAATCAGATTTATTAAGATTGGCACTCACAAGGAATTTGGCACGGGCGGCTTTGATATGTGATGTGGCCAAAGATGATAAAATGAAAGTTTAATAGTTGTTCAATGAATTTACAGACATGTAGCGGTTCCTGCTGTAGTGGAGCAGTGACATGTAAATTAAACCACCACACCGCTCCACTCCTTTCCAGGAATATCTCCTGGATATCCAGGGCACATCATTCCAAGTGTTGCTGATGCTCTTTGTGTTTGACTGATATATGTGTTACCAAGTTTGCATGAAACAGTCATGTTTACTTGCTCCTTGGCATTTCTACTCCATTGCTGGTTTGTGATTGACAGTATGGCTCATTGATTTCTACTTGCAGCATCTCATCAAAGGTATCTGCTACGGAATAGTCTTACAAATGAATTATAGATCAGTTAAGGCATGTACATATTAGTCTCCCAGTATTATTTTTTTAATTCATCAGTAACAATTCTTTTTTTTTACTGATAATGCTATCATAACAACATTAACAAAAAACAGTTTTTTCATAGGCATGGTTAAAATGTTACATTAAATATATTTTTCTACTTTCTGCTGGTTTTTTATTTTTAATCCTCTCGCACCATAATAAGTCTATAAATAGACTAAATTATATTGGCATCGGTGAAGAAACACAGCTGAACACCACCACCTTTTATAAATAGAAGTTGCCCAGTTCTATTTGCTGGCCTTTATAATGTAAGATTTGTTCAAAATGAAAAATGCATAAATTGAATTTAATATTTATTGTAATGTCAAAAAATGTTGGTAATCATTACCAGATCAAAGCAGGCGCTTATTTACAGCAGTAAACTTATACTATACAAACTACCACATATCGTATTTTAATTTAGCAATAACAAATGTAATGCATTCTCAATATTTTTGTTTGAATAATATGACTCCATTGATTTGTGAACCTCAATTTTGTGTTCCACAATAGTATCAAAACCTTTAAATAAAAATTCAGCATAGAAACATTTTCCTGATAGCATAAGAGGAAACCAAATTGGATCGTCAGGCCACAAATTATCAAATGGTATTTTATCTAAACTGTACCACTTCGGAAGCATTTCTTCGGTTTCTGCCGGAGTTCCTTCAAACTTTGTTGCTGAGAAAACTCTCACATCCATTATAACTGGATCACCAACAAAAGTAAACTCGATGTGTGCAATATTTTTAAGATCTTGAGGTAAAACCGTAACACATGATTCTTCCTTCAGTTCCCGAATTGCCGCATTCACAATAGTTTCATTCGGCTCCACTTTTCCTCCAAAACCATTCCATTTATTTATACCAAACCCTCGCTTTTTTAGTCCTAATAATAGGTATTTCATTTTCTTTTCGTAAAAAAATGAGAGTAAATAGCTTCTTCTTAGACATATTTAGTTGCTATAACCTTCTTACTTCTTCGTATAAAAAATTGAAACAATATAAATAAACCCTACGGCCAAGAACAGAGGTTTTTTTTTTTTTTTTTTTTCTTCTTGTTTATGGCTTTAGTATTTAACTTGCCAGTGTCAAAGTAAAAATATATGGTTCAATGTTAAAACATTGTCAAGTAAAGATGAAGATGAACCACGCGAGTGATTCATCAAATGATGATGATGATAGTGAGGTTGATGATGATTGTTTTAGTAAAGCGGCGGAAAGCCTTTACTAAAACTTCAGAAGGAGTCTTGGAGGGAACATGAAGAAACACGTTTCACAACTTTAAATTACTTGTTTATACTTGATCAACTTAAAAATTATTACTGGATAACAATTCCACCATTATTACACATTAATATTTATGAAAAACACAAGCTTTCAAATAATCCAAAACTGCGCGTCCTGTCAGTTGCAGTTGCCCGCCAAAACTCAAGAACAGAGGTTATATTTAAATGTCAAAAAATGCGCCAAAATAAAATATTCTTAAAAATGACGGACGGCGTTGCTTTTAACCTTTGGTATACAATATTTTAAGTCTTTGCCTTGCCTAGCCTAAATTATTTATTTTGTCAGTTTGACTTAAAACCCTTTACTTTATTATGTTTATTTTTATACTAAAATACATAATATTTTTAAAATTATTATTGTTATGTGATGCAAAACCAAATATACATATAGGTGATATAGGAATTCTTCCTTTGCACAAAGATTCAGTTGGTATACAGTTCTTTGTAGCTATAAAAAACCAAGGTAATTACCCTTGCACAGTAAGTGCATGGAGTAAAAGATGTTGTTTGAATGATATGAATGATAATAAAAATGAGAAATGTAATATATTTGATGTTGTTGGAAGCGCTGTGGAGAAAATAGGCCCTGAGGAACATAGTAAATTAATTTTAGTTTATCCAACGATATATCCATTTAACAAACAAGGGCATTGTCTTGTGGTACTCCAACATGAATGCGATAATATAATGAATATAAATAATTTAAATGTAGACTTTGACACAAACGTTTATAAAAGGAAAATGAGACGGAATAAACTATTTAAGGAATTTAAATCCTCTAAAATTAGATCTTGCAGTTATTTGGACCAGGATCCATTTGAGAATTGTTCCCCAGTGAATTGCAAATGGAAGTATGATGGTGTAAGGCCTTACTACGACAAAGGCGAAGACAAATGTGTGGAAGCGCCGCGTTGTGTTGATGAGACAAGCACAAAACTACCAAATGCAATTTACATAGCGCAAGCTAATAAATGCAAAATGCTATCAAACCCACTATCAGTGGAAGAAACGAGAATTATAAAAAATGGTTACGTTAATAAGCCTAAAATAGATAATAGAAAGAAAAAGGAGATATTGAACGGAATGACAATATCGCAAAATATTGAACTCCTCAAAGATATATTGTACATGGATTTAGCTGAGAATTGTAAAGAGCGAACAAAATCTGCCATCACGGCTATTGTTATTAGTATATTAATTGTGTTCGGGATGTTGTTTGGGCTTTTGTGCTCTTTGAGTTTGTTCAATCGTTATTATAAGCAATGGGTGAAGTCTCAAGAGAAGTCGAAGCACACAAGTCGCAGAGGGAACAAAGAAGAAGTGAATATGTTATTAAGAGATGTTATAATAAGGGACATTCCTCTTGAATTAAGAAATAGTGTATTTAATGATAAATGCAATAGAAAAAGGTACACAGAACAAGAAATGTTAAATATAAGTTTAGAGGAATTCGCTTCGGACATGGAACAATATACGAGTAGTGATAAATAAATAACATAATATACATATTGTTTTATTTGTATGTTTGTGATCAGTTATTTTCCATCTGCTTTATAATGAGTTGAAATATGCATTGGTAGGTAGAGCTTTTGGAAGTTCATTGTATTTTAAGTATTATTCAATAATGATCATTATTACTTCGCGACAATATAAATAGGCACCTTGTATAGTGCAACTATCAAGAAACAGAGTCGAGTCGTTTATAACAGCTAACCCTAAGCATACCACACAAATAGTTTTATGAAAAACCATCAATCAATCAAATCAGCACGTCTTTTACCCACAGGCATAGGCAGGCACAATGGAGAGCCATTTGCCACGATCCTGACACAACTCTTCCGTTTCCTTCACATTCACAATTTTTTTTAAATAAGCTTTACCGTTATGTGCACTAGGCAACTTAGCTTTCTTGAGGATGTCTCCGATTTGGTCAAAAAACACCTTCCAGGGCCTGCCTTTAAAAAATATGTAGTGACAAGGATTGACAAAGAAATGCTTAGATGGTTTGGGCACATGGAAAGGATGAGTGAAAGTAGGTTGACGAAAGTAGTTTATAAATCTGATGTGGATGGATGCGTTAAACGAGGCAGGCCCAGGAGGGTGTTTTCCGACCAAATCGGAGACATCCTCAAGAAAACTGGGTTGCCTAGTGCCTATAACCGTAGAGCTTATATGAAGAGAATTGTGGATGTGAGGGAAGCGAGGGAGTTGTGTCAGGATTGTGGCAAGTGGCGGTCCATTGTCTCTGGCTATTTCTGTGGAAAAAAGGCGTGCTAATTTGATTGATTGATTAATGTTATTTTACTTTTGTGACTTATTGGTAACAATTTGAATACCTTACCCAATGGTGACATATTGTGATTTAACGTCAAGTTGTATTATCATTATTACCCTTTCCAGTTTCAAATAGTTGGCCTTAAAGGGAAGAAGGAAGGATTATATTCGAGCAAAGCTTACTTTGCATAAGTCGAAAGTTATACTTAGTTGTCGCTGTCAACCAAACTTAAATCCGCGTTTAGCTGAGATAAACCTCACTCTATAACATGCGGGTAGTTTTCTAAAATAAAATAATATGGTACAGGGCTGTAACAAATTGAAGCCGAATAGTTTAAGACAGGAAGTGGTGGATAGGGATGTAATTAAGAGTGTATTAATTTTAGGCCGGCATAGTGGCAACCGTGAAGTGACTCGGTTTTTTCAGTCATCGGCACTCTTGGGCCTCAGGCAGATCGAGGTTAGATGTCGTCACAATGAAAGCATCTTATACATACAAGATTGATATAATATAATCGTATAGTGTTAGTGAAAAATCAGGCGCACATAGATGGAATGTACAAATATTCCGAACACTCCTTCACATCCACATCCACAATCCTATCTCCATACAAGCTGTTGGGTGCACAAGAGATCGCAGCTTTATTTATATACAAAAAGATTGTTTTTATATTAATTTGAATGTATATTATTATATTTTACGAGAATACATTTTGTCAATAAATATGTATCACATTGATGGTGTCGACCTTAGTAACTTTTCTCAACTTAAACTTGAAGCTGTTTTATTATGCACTTTATATCAAGTTCACGTTCACTTTGAACTAATAGTTGGCCATTTTGCAGCAACTTTTTCTTGAAAACTTTAACCATTTTACTTTAAAGTAGCTGTTTGAACTAACAATTTGTGAACTGAGAAAAGCTATGCATTAAATGGTGGTATTTTCATTACTTTGACAGCATCTTTTTTATATTGTGACTTGACATAATTAAAGTTTTTACTCTAAATATTTATTTTGTGTAAATAGTTAAGTTATAACTTATTAAGTCACAAACATATTTTGAAAACGCATCATAAAAACCAAATCTTTAAACGCGTTTTCTCACAAATTGACTTTTTAGCGTTAATGCAGTTTATTATTGAGGGTGCGATATGACAGCACCCCGCCTGCTCTTAATCCGGAGTGCGGTCCGTAAATGGAGGCGACTCCAACTTCAGTAACCAGTAACACAACTAACTGCAAGTAGTAGTCGCTAGTAATAAACCGGCAACTTTGAAGCTTATTCCGGTACGCGATTGAGTTACTTCACAGTTTGCTCACTTGAAAGTAGTGGCACTACCCCGATTCGGCAGACTGGCCAAATGAACACTGCGTATCACTTTCAAAACTAAAAAAGCACTGCCATTTCGTCATCATGTGTGTTCCATAAATGCAAGGGATGAATCTAATATCTATGTCATAACTACAAGGATGTATAATAAAATGGAGGAAGCATAAAGTTGCAATAAACCACAAAATTTTAAATTACTTGTTCGCAGCCTTGAGACGTTAAATGCATCGCAAGGTGCCATTTCACAGAGAGCGATATTAAATAGGCTCTCACGGATTTTAATATTACATCTTATTAAATTCTAACATTGCTCGCTTTAATATATTTGACGACATACACCGGCGCTCATATTCGTATATGGGTTTCATGCCGTTTTATGTTCGGTGAATATGAGGGAAGCTGCATCTACTATAATGGCGAATTATAATAGATTTGCCTTGGGTCAATAACATCTGTAATCTACTCAATACGTACTCATTTATTTATTATTTGGGTGATTGCTTTTGATTTTTTGTTGTAATAACTTTTTTGTGTTTATAACAATGTGAATAGTTTTTTAAGGATTTGTTATTGACGAGTTTCTTGTGATTCCTTCTCATCGTAAGCATTTCCGGATTCGTGCTAGAGTCTAACAATGCGCAATCCGGAATGTCGTTAAATGTTTCTTACTATGAGCCTATACCTTTGCTGATATGACATTAAAGATCTGGAGTATTTGATGATGGACCACGAGGATGCAAGGAGTCCTTTAATATACTCACGTTACAAGCCACAGTTGATAATCAAACCTTTCCAGCTACTTTGATTTATAATTGTGAATACTGCAACATAAACGAAACTCCGGTCCGTAGCAGCAGTCATGGACCGCACTCTATTTTAACATTGATTATCATGTACATTTGCTCTTTTAATATTTTCCTACATTATCCGCAAACATTCCGAACTAAACAAATTTTATGCGGCTTACTAGTGCCTTTTTTTTTGGTTACGGTTTGTCACGGAGAGACTGAGGTATTGGTCGTCTTATTGGTTGATGCTGTCATTGTTTCCAAAACTACCCCGTTTCATGTTTTGATTTTGTTTTATTGTTTACGTTTTAATTCAATTTTTTTTAAAATTATCTAATCTGGTTTGGCAGTTTGCTGGACTTGGGACTTAAGTTTGTGAATTATGGGGACCCAGGTGTTAAATAATCGCCAACCAGCTTTCCTATTTAAATAAGGATGTTTTTTATTCTTAAGATTGCGTATTAGTCGACTTTCTTTTGCGAGGATCTTCGGATCTCGGATGTAGTGGTTGGCGCCGTCCTTTTGATGCTCACTCCCAAACTGCAGACTTTCCACAATGATGGTTGTTTAATATCCTCAATATGTTCCCCTAATGTCAGCTCTTTTAGATATATTTAGATTATAAGTTTATTTTCGAAACTAGAAGTTAAATTAAAAGCTATTTTTAAATGTCGCAGTTTTGTTCTGCTTATGACACTTCCATTCATACAGCCGTGATGTTAATACATATAACCTAAAATATGATATTTTTAAAAACATCTTAAGACGCGAGTTTAACTATTTTAAATTATACCTTAATGTTAAAGACACAAAAACTAAAGTTCCTAATTTGTTCAGTTTAGGTCTAAAGGACCGAGTTCTTAAAGGTTGTAAGCTACAAAAGTTTTGATATTGGAATAAAGTATTATTGCTAATAACATTAGGGTACTATTTAGTCTGAAAGACCGTCTAATGGTTTTTGAAATATGTAGAGACTATCTTTACAGGTCGCTAACTGCAAACACTTGAGTAACGTCCCTTCCCTATTACAGGAACTTTCAAGGAAAATGTATGAAAGATCAATTTTCAGGAAAAACACATATTACATTATATAACAAGTTCATGGTTATAGTGATAATATGTTTTATATAGTTTTTATTATAATAATGAATGACTCGACATCTGACACCTCGACCCGTCTGATAATCAACATAAATAAATGAAAATTAAAAATGAGCTTGCATCAAGGGAATTGTAAATCTGACGGAAGCTAGAGAGTTGAGTCAGGATCGAGGAAAGTGCTGCTTCGTTGTTTCTGCTAATCACTGAAAACTAAGGCGTGGTATTTGGGTTGTTTTGCTCATTTTGAAGTAAATTCCTTTTCATGACGAAATGTTTAAAAAAGGATTCTCGCAAGTATTTTAAAGTATCTAAAAAGGAAACTATGAACAATCTGTACGATGAACACTATCTAAATTCACACATTTAGATAGTGATAGCGATGCCGTATTCAGAACTCTGATTCTCTTAATACATTATGATGTCTAAAATCAGTGAAATTGCGTCGCGGTCGCAAGTGACCAATCAACGTAGTTTACCTATTGATTTGTTATTCGCTGATTGGTTACGAAGATGTCAAATATCAATTTTCGTTCGTCATTTTGCTGCCGTGTATAAAGAGAATCGGCGCCCTGATCTCATGATCTTCCAGAGCAGCTTACCATAAGGTCCGTTTTAAGAATATGAATATATTTGTAATATAAATTGAGAATGTACTGGTAGGCGTTTACATCGGTGTTTAGTGAAAGCACAGTGTATATTACAAAGTTTAGCATCTGTTTCTATGTTGGCATATATATATAAAGTTGTAGGCATCCCCTATTATCCAGGTAAGCTCTGTCCAGTCACGTACTTCGCAAACTTAGTTTGTTTTGTGTATTATTAATATTATAATTCCCGTGCACCTAAACCCTAACATTTAGGGGCGGATGTTAACGTTTTAGAAGCATTCCTAACAAATAAGTCACACACTATTGAAATTTTAAGTTAGGAGACTTGAAAGATATGAAAACTTTGTAATATTAATACCTAGATAAATATTTTAATGTGACTTGACATATTACAACATACTCCTGATGTTAGCTAAAGTGTAGACATGACTACAGCGATCTCTAGCAGTCGCTACTACAGTTAAATATATGCAAGTAGCATTCGCATCCATTCATGTCTGATGCTACAGAATCACTTTGCAATGAATGTGGTGACACTACCCCGGATCGGCAGATAGGGCAAACGACCACAAACTGCTACTTTTAAACATCAGAGCCGGAGAAAATATCTGCCATATTGTTTTTATTAACAAACGTTTTAATGCTTAGTAATTAAATATTACAGTTGAATGCCATTGTTTGCTTTGCACAGACCGGGAATCAAATCTAGGACTTATATGACTACAGCGGACTGGTGCTGTTATGTATGTGCGGTCACGCGAGTCATCATAATAGTGACTTTAAATTGAATTAAATTAACCTATTCATTATAATTATACTTAATTATACAATTAGCAAATGAATGTTTGGAATGATATATATGTACATCCGGTAATGTTTTGGCTCATACAACATTTCCTCTTCATACACAATTGTGATGCGTAATTAGCCGTTGATTGACAAACATGGACTCCTAATAATGCTTGACATTTGAATTCGATTATATTAATAGATTAATTTAATTTTCTTAGTGCAATCTGTTCTAATTGATTCGTCTGGTGAAATATCAACAAAAGCGTTCGACAATTAATTGTTGTAATTTAAGTAACTAAGTGTGGTTAAAAATTGATGTTGGAATTTTTCTATATTTAAGGATATTAATATAGGATATTTAAGAGTCACAGGCCCACTTTACGGGAGATCTTAGCACATAGATCCGAAGTAAATCGGCTGGCAGTATGCGATTGGATAAATAGGCTGGCAACTCCATCTGCTGGCCACAATACCATTGAAGCTGTAAGTCCTATCTTGCTGAAGTGGTTAGATAGGAAATGGGGAGTGCTAACCTTTCACCTGACACAGGTCCTCTCGTGACATGGTTGTTTTGGGAGGTACTTGTGGCACATAGCCAGGAGGGAAGTAACTGCAGCCTGTCATCACTGTGACAGTAGTAAGGGCACCGCCCAACATACGTTGGAGATCTGCCCTGCTTGGGCACAAGAAAGAAAGGCCTCACGCGCCTCAATTGGGAGAGATCTCTCGCTTTCCCTGTAATTAGAGCAATGGTCGACAGCGAGAGTTCATAAAGAGCAGTCTCGCAATTCTGCGAGATTGTTCTCCTGCGTAAAGAGGTAGCGGAGAGAGAGAAACAAGCAACTTTTGCTCTGTCCATTCGGCGCCCTAAAATAGGGAGAAGAAGGGGCGATTATATCCGCCTCTTTCCCTTTTTAAATACCAGGGAAGGACATCAGGCTCGGGGTTAGCCTGTCGCTTCATGTAGCGAGAAGTGGTCACAACAGCCGGCACCGCTGGCGATGTCGGAAGAATGTACCCCAGCTCCTAATCTCCAGCGTTCGTGATGACGAAGGCTACCGTGAGGTTTTGGCTGGTACAAGTCCGGCATAATCCTGGTTACTACCCTGAGAAACCAGGAATATCCATGAGGATTATCCCACGAAAAAAAAAAGGATACTTAAGAGTATACGAGTATTAAAGGTTTAACATCCCAAAGGTTTGAATGGCAATCTGTGGTCTGCCGTGAATGGCAATCTAGGGGCGAGCTTAGTCTCAAGCGTGCCAGTCCCAGTGTTTGGCGCCCATCGAGTATAGTAAGTTCCCTAAATATGGACTAGTCGTGTAATATGGACCACCGCCCTAATTCGCTAGTTGTCGCTGCTAATTAATTGACGTTAGCTACATTCGGTGACCCCGCCCCGCCTCTGAGGCTTCCTACAACATAACGGACGTACCACCGCAACAGTGTCAGTTGCAGCCATTTTTGGGTTTTTTAAGAATTTGATGTAGTTTTTTGATAAGTTATCTAAGAATATTTTAATGTGGTTGTTATTTATTCAGTTACAATGATACATATACTGCATACGTCATAGTATTAGGATGCATTTCTAATATAGCTTGTAGCATTATCTAGTTTCAATATTTTGTTACAAATTAATAAGCTCGATAAGATACCCTTTTGTAATATGGACTACCAAGTAAGTTCTAAATATGGACTAGTGGTCCATATTATAAGCACGTGGGATCTGTTGGAAAGACGTGGCGTTTGTTTCTCCAAAGACATCCAGAAGTCGTCCATGTCGTCCGGGTACGTCCATTGCCAGATTTAGAGGTTTTAAAGATGTTAAAAATTTATTTACATAACTAGAGACAGCAATGGACCAAAAGCATTACCCTGCCAATAACATTTACAAGATGAGACTGTAACTCAATTGTGCCTGCAAATATGCCAGAAGTATAAGTCTCCGCAGACACTTTTCAGTCCACGACGATACTAAAGCAAGCCCTAATAGAACTTAAATCACCAACACTAAATGCTTTTACTGTGATGTTTTATTTTCTGACGATGTAAGAGGACAGCAGTGGTTCCAATGTCCTTATTGTAGTCGATGGCTCATGAGGAATGTTCTGGTATTGATAACAGTACCAACTATATGTGTGAATATTGTGGAAGTGATTAATATTCAAAGTTTTAAAGTAAATATAGTTTTAGAGACATTTTCTTATGGATCTCAAGTAGATAAAACTACTTGATGTTAATTATTTTATAATATTATTGATACAAAATATTTTAAAAATACTAAAATTATTTAGTATATAACAGTGGTCCATATTAAAAACTTGGTGGTCCATTTTAGACACCCTGTTTCAAAAGTTCCTAATTTGCGTATCGACAATTAATTAGTAAGTTTGTTAGAAAATTTGTTACTTTATTACTCTTTGATGTAAAATTTATATACTTAAATAGTTTACCTAACTATTAAAATAGAAACACTTTAATTATCGTTTTAAATTTGGGTTTTATTAAAAGAAAACCATATGGTGGTTTATATTTAGGGAACTTACTCTACTAATTAATTGCTCCACTCCGGCATGCGGGGCTCTGTCGGAGTGTAACTTCATTTCCCTTGCTTCACGTGGGAGTAAAAATAAAAAGTGTAATTTTTTAATATAGGCGGCGACATTTAATATAGTTACGCCAAATGTTTCCACGGGGCGAAAAGCGGCAGCCGTTTTGCCACAGATAATGTTTGTGGAGGAATGGAGAAAAAGTTTAGCATATGTCGTCCAGACTTTTATGGGTCAGGCTTAGAGTTGGGCTGCACAGACTATTTGTATGCTGTGGATGCCCCGGATATATCTAAGCCTCAGACCGAAAGGGAAGAGTGAACAGGAGTGAATTGTGGCAGCGGATGAATTGCAGACAGTTGATTTACGTGAACTACAATGTGAGGTGATTGATGATTTGACAACTTCAACAATTTGAATTTATTTTAATTCTAAACTACTCGTAATTAATAATCAAGAATTATATTTATTTTTTGTGTTATTACGAATATCCCAAAAGGTATCTATTAAAATGGGTTGTCCTATTATTGGTTGTCATGGCAACGGTTTAAATATACACTGGATAAGAGAGGTATATTGTTACCAAATTATCTATTGTTACAAAAATACATTATAACTATTATATACATGTTTATTAATAGAACATTATATTTTGATTTATTATATTGTTTATGAACTATAATTGTTATTGCACGATTGCATTGGTATTAACCCTCGTTGTAAAAGCGTAAATTCAAATTAAATGAAAAAAGCACTACTTTTTTGCAAATACAACCACTTGTAATTGTGGTTGACTTTTAATACTGCTTATTTTAAAGTCATGTGGTAGTAAGAGTAGCGACATAATTGTTCCATCATCCTTTTTTGAAGTATTTTAATGTCATTTGTTATTCTGTCAAATTGTACAAATGTAAAAATGTATATTCATCCCCTTCTGACTTCTCTATAATGCTATAAAATAGTATAAACGGTTGTATTTTGTCGCTATTTTAGGGCTCCTTTTATTTCTTAATCTTCTTAATTTGGCATTAGGCCATATCTGTGTACGACACGATGAATTAATCTTATTGTTAAACAATAATTTATAATATAGACAGGTGATATACACGTGTCCATATATTAAGTATATTATGTAGTACCTGCGTAGGTAGGTATATGGGTAGTATGGTTACCCCATGTGTGGCATCGCGCGATATCTTTGAATAAAAATATTTTTTATTGAATTCATTTTTATTACTTGAATTTATTTATATGTATATTTAAGATTATTAAATTTAACTAAAACAATGCAAAAAAATCAGCACCACAAGTCGGTCACTTAAAAAAAGACAGTTACTAACGACCCGTATGACAATCGAGTTGCGCTTTAGTGATTTACCTCACCAGTTCGATATCCGGTCGACGCACAGATTTATTTCATGGCATTTAATTATTTCTAATATTTATTAATTTATTAATTCAATTAGATATTACAAATTCAATATTTGTTTTTAAAAAAGAAGCCAGATATTTTCTTCGGTTGGGAGTATTCAAGACAATCGATCCGGAGTAATACCACTAGATCGGCATGGTGGATGCGACTGCAACTTACATTTGACTGTGGTGGCAGTCATTTTTAACAATAGGTGGGATGCTGTCATACATTGAACCACAATACGGTGTGGTTTAATAAATGTCATTTAATATTGATGAATGTAGTTTATTGTAATAGTAGGTATGTATAATATGAGGATGGAATTGTGTGTTCTGATGAAGAGGTCGGCTATGGCATTTGCGTCACAGCAATGTAATATTAATAATGTTGCGGCACAATTTAATTATCTCACATTATTATTAGATATATATAATAACTACATTAGGGGCATAATATTCTCACAATTAATTGATATAAACGTCAACAGCCAATTAGGAAAAGGTCGTTCATACTATATTATAAATACCATTACAAACATATTGTTTCTTTATTATTATTATTACCCCAAAGTAAGATACTATGCCGTATGTATACGCGAAGAGACACACTCCTGCCTTAAAACTAATATATTTTGGCAAGCGTAGTGACCACGACTGAGGCGAAAGTGAGTTGAATCAGTTTTTACTTTTAAAATTCATTCTTTTTTAAACAGAAACTTCGGTTTGTTTCATGTTAAAAAGAATTATCAAAAATGAAGGAAGTTAAAGATCGCGCGGTAATTAAATTAAAACATACTACGAAAAAAGTAAATCAAGATTTGCGAGATACATGCTCCTTTTTGTTATACAGTTTTACGTTGGTGTGGTGAGTTTAAGCGGAAAGAACATCCACTAACGACGGCCGTACGTTCACAGTGCGTCTGCAATATATTTATAAATGTTTAATAGTTGAGATTTTTTTTTGTGGTGGTTCGTCTCGTTAGCAAGAAAATATAGTAAGCAAGATTCTGACCAATTTTGTTTCGATTCATACGCCTGGACAAAACGTGGCATAACCATTACAACCCTGAAATTAAACAACATTCCATGGCTTTCACAAGACTATCATCTCCTACTCCTAAAAAGGGCAATTTCATTCGCCTATTACCACGACAGCCAAGGGATTACCACCTGACATTAACCCCATGCCGATAAACACGAGAAACGGCGTGGCAAACTCGCTAAAGTTATGTTGTTTCATCAAGATAACGCCCAAACACACAATTCAGAGTTGCTTCGAATTCCTAGTGACTTTAATCGCCGCAACAGTGCAATAATTTTTGGAGGGTCAAAATAAAGAAGATATAGAAAATAGATATGGTATAATATTTCAGCTAGAGATATTATATTTTCTATTTTATGTAATATCTTACTATGTTGTATCATATCTTATATATAAAATTGTATTGTTAGTTTTCTTAGTCATGGTGTTTTCTTATCTGTGACAACTTGTTAGTCTTAAGTTGTCCTATTACATTTTTTTTGATTGAGTGATATCATCTCTGTCCACCGATGAAAGTACACACGGCTGAGTCACCATTATAAATCTACAAATACAATCAATGAGTGGGTTGTACTGAAAATAGACATTTCACTTCGCATTAATCACTATCTAAGTGTTTAAATAAATAAATAAAAAAAACAATAGTGTTGTTGCCAACGGCACGTCCGCCCTCTTTGACGTGCGGGTTATTTGTGAGCAAATTGGGCGTTACGATTGGACAAGTGGTATGCGGATGCGCCCGCGCAACTATCCAATGACTACGATACAGGCACGCGATCTAACACATTACACAACCATTAATAACAATTGCACACACTTAATAATTCAATTAATTATTACAATATTGCTATGTGCCAATTGCATTGTGGATGGCACCTGGCATGTAAAATGGCTAAAGGATGCTAAGTTTAAATTATTGGCTTTTAGAATATGATTTTGATGCGAACGTGGTGTAGTGGCAGTGCAATAATTACGCAAGCCGAGTGCACGAGTTCGAAACCACTCACCGGTACCAATGTAACTTTGATATATGTACTTTGGTTGTCCTGTTTCTATGATACAAGCACTTTAGAAGCTTAGTATAGAAATAAAAAATACATACATTTATATTTTACATATATCAATGTATATTTTACCGTAGAGATTGTATGAAGAGAATTGTGGATGTGAAGGAAGTGAGGGAAAAAGGCGTGACAATTCGATTGATTAGTTTTAAAATGTAGTTCGCAATCTGACCTCGACTTGCCTGACAGTAAACAAACGTAGATTCAAACGTACCGACGGTTGAAAAAAACCGAGTCAGTTCACGGTTGCCTCAGTCCTGTCACTATGCCGGCCAAAAATTGTTTGTGCTTCAAACTATTGATTGAAGCACAAACTTTTATATGTTCATCAAAGAACGGGGTGATTTGTGACTTGTATAGGGCCTTGTTTTATTCTGTGTACAATATATATTTATTTATTGGCACCTTTCAAATAATTAAGGGATATTTTTTTTAGGTATTTTTAAAAACAAATTGCTGTCTAAGTTATAATTGTCACGATACCACATGATTTGATGTTAGAGTGTGATCTATGAGTAGACGCGTCTGCTACCACAGATGTCTATTAGCATCATCTTCTAAAATATCTTCTCGTTGAAAAAAGACTAACTTTTTACTCATACTGAAATACCCACCGGCATAATGACGTCGACTGAGGCAAGCGTAACTTGAATCGTTTTCTTTCAGTTTTCACCTTGCTTCATCATTGGCCAGAGGACGTCCACTGCCGATCCTTCCCCTTAGAACGCTATTCCGAACGACAAGATGCCAGTTGCATCCACCGTGCCAGTTGCATTTGTGACTACTATGTCGTCAGTCCACCTAGTGGGAGGTCTACCTACGCCGCGTCTTCCAGTTCGTGGTCTCCACTCAAAATCCTTTCTTGCCCAAAATCCAAAATCCTATCGGTTCTTTAAGCGATCCCTATACGAAAAAAGCGATTACCATCAGAAAATTCGAGTTCAGATGTCGACTCTCAATAATATGATAATAATCTTTATTTCAGGCTCATTTATGCGCATAATTTACAATAATAGAAAATAAATACACCTTTATTTTTATTATTTATTAGTGACTTAGTCGCGTTATAGCATCAGCTTGTAAGTTGCCGGTTTTAACTAGGCGCATTGATGGACCGCACTCCAGCCCAACATCAAGCAGGGTGATGCTGAGTCACAAATAAAAAAGTACATATACACAAATAATATAATTTCGTGGGTGTATATCAGGTGATCATGTTTGCGCCCACTTATAAAACTATAATTGTAATTATAACGTGATAGAAATTTCTATATTATTTTTAGGATATTTCCGAAGTCAGAGACAGACTCAATATATGGTATAGTTCTTATTTCTTAGTATAGTGTAGTATTATTTTAGTGTAGTAGTAATATTTGGCAAAATAACTTCTCACATTGTTTATTTATGACTATTATTACCTTCGATATGTGATAGCATCCTGACTGATGTAATTAAGAACCATGATAACATATCATTTACATATTATTATTACATTTTGTGGCAATTTCCAAACAATATAACCTTCAGATCACTAAGATAAACTATGCAAATAAACGCTGTTGGTGAAACGTATTAATAAAATCACATATACCAAACACATACGAAAAAACTACTTTAATATTTTTATTACATTAAACAGATACTTTGTATGTGAAATATTAAGTTATTATCTCATATAAAATACATATAAGTGTATAATGTATTATTTTTTTATTAAACTTTACATCTACTTTGATTTTGTATAATCCTATTAATGGCTTTATGTATATATTGTTGGCTTATGTGAATAAAAGTAAAACGAATGTGTCTGTGTGTTCGGAATGATGCGCAGGCGCAGGTACATGCCCCCAGTTTAAGTCAATGTCGTATTCGTGCCAAATATAGATGGCATTACGAGCACAACCTCATTCATATATTGACACATTTTAGGGCCGATGCATTAACCACTATAAACTATAATTATATTACTATTATACACGTTTATTATAAATATGACAGCACCACGCCTGATGTTAAGCTGGATTGCAATCCATGAATGGGGGTGACTGCTACTGGTATTCGCATCCAACATGAGGGCCTCAATGTAACAGGCAACTTTTAAGATGTCTGTACACTTGAAAGTGGTGAATTAACCTGAATCAGAAAACTGGACCATCGATCATCAACTGTCTGGATATCACTCTATAAACATTAGACCCGAAGCAAATATCTACCTTAAATTCATTATTAACAAATATATTTTATTATAATATTTTTTTTAGATTTTGCACGAACATTGATTTATTGAATTAAACAAATTTTATGCGGCTTACTATCGCGTTTATTTTGGTTTGGATTTTACAATTTTATTTTATTATTCCGACGTTATATCTAATTTTCTCTTATTACGATTAAATATAACTCGTAAAAAACAAATCATATTTATATCATAGAAACATTCCGGTGTGGTCCCCAATGAGGCACGTTCATTTTTAATATTTAAAAGATAATAACATTTATTAGATGATTACATATATCTTTAAATATATAGGAATAATATGTAAAGCTGTATTATTGTGAAACTAAACAATTAAACATAAATATAATTAAATCTGAAACATTGTAAGTACCAGCCTGTAATCTGACGTGGATCATCATCAGTTGAAGATGTATTGGCGTACGTAACCCCACTGTAGGGTGACCAAGTTGTTTTTTATTATGGCGCGATATATGAGAACATCCCACTTGGTGTTAAAATGAAGTGCGCTCCATGAATGGAGGTGAGGGCTGCAGTCGCATCCACTATGCTGGCCTAGTTGAAACGGGAACGTTTCAAGCTGATCCCGAAGAACGACTGCACACTTGAGCTATGGTTAAAAACAGAAAAAATCTCACTGCCCTGATGTTTAGTAGAAGTGCGGTCTATGTGTCGGGACGACTTCTGCAAAGTAACCGCACTACACCTACCGATCTGGCTAAATGTGGTATGATTATGGGTTATGCTTACTGAAAATTCTTCTAACAATTCTGATATTATTGTTATCTATGGTATTCAACTTTTGTGTAAAAATTAATAAAACCCGGTTAATTAGTTAATTGCAGTAATTATTAGTAATAAAAAATAAGACAGTGATATGGCATTAAAAAACGTATAATCATATAACCAGTCAAATAATCACGCCTCCATGCAGAGAAAATAGAGCGCCATTTACCACTATCCTGATACAACTCTCTCGCCTCTGTCACATTCACAATTCTTTTCATACAGGTTCCATAGTCGAGAACCTCATTTTTAGGACCACATTTTTCCTGTATTCCAAGATTTTTGCATGCATTAAAAAATACAAATAAAGTTTTAATCCTACAAATAATTTAAATATAATTCGTAGCTTATGTTAAGGAATGTGGTGCAAAGTGAGAGTTACTAATTAAAGAGCCAACTGGGGGCATGCGAGGCAGAACAAGTCCTATAAAGCTTTGATCAATTCCAACAGCGAGATTTCATGTAGAAATTCATGTGCACGGTTTTATAAATATTAGGATAGGTCCACAAGTGGTAGTTAAATTGATTTTATTTTGACATTATTCTATGTGCCCATCCCATTAATATCAAGTAATATCACATGTAATATATAACGGCCTGCAAATCACAATAAAATTAATAAAATTTCATGGTAATATAATGTTAATGTTATTTTATTGACCTTCCTTAATGAAGAAAAACAAGTTTATGTGTAAAACAAGAAATGTAATTTATAAGAGGAAGATTAATATTTTCAATTAAATAAAATTGATTCAATGTAATAAATGTAAGAAGTACAATATCTAAGATAGGTATCTTATACTAAATTACTCGAGGTAATTGAGAACTCCAAGTTTCCCAATCGAACGCCGTTATATATTCTATTAGATTGCGCCGAATGGTATCTAACTGTAAACTTTCAGATTTATTTATTTCACATTGCCTGAAATTTGCCTAATATAATATTAGTGTGAACATACTACTACGATACAATTATTTATTAATTTGTTGTTTAAATAATAAAGTAATAAAATAATTTATGTCTTTCTTTTGTATTGAAATGTGATCGACTTTGCTTACACTTAGCCAAGTGAAAAACAATGAAAATAATAAACATATTGTACATTTAAATGATTTAAAATTATAAGTAAAACATGTTATTGGTATAAATTTTAATATATATTTTTATTTATCAACGAATACGTCGGCATCTGGAAGTTCCAACGACATATCGTTTAGCAGCTCTAGTGCACGTGCTAGTATGTCGTCCATGATGGTGTCCTAATAATGTGCAACGCGTGGTCACCCTCCATCCTCCAATACAGTTCTACCAATCATTATTAATTTCAGTTCAGTGTTCGTCCTCACATTGAGTGATCATTATACGAAAGTCGGCTCGCATTACAAACACAATAAATAAACATACAAATAACATCGGACAGTTGTCCTCGGTCAGAAATATTTGTGAAGGTGAGTCGATATTTACAGGACTAACCCTCATTCCTATAAGGTTATTAAACCGGGGTTTTATAAACTCTTGAGTTATGTCGACTTGTTCCAATTTTGATTTGATTTAAATTAGAATTATTTTTGTTTTAAATATTTTGGATAATAAGTTACGATTTATAATTCTAATTAAAATAGGTTCTATTCCATTTACAAATTTGAATTTATGTTATTAAATTCAAATTTGTAAATGGAATAGAACTTATTTTAAGATTTAATCAGGCAAAGGCCACAATGCTTTCAGCTTTAGTAACTAACATTGGCACAACACTAAATGTAAAACAGTGACGTAACATTTGGGAAATTTGTTAGTTCATATTGCGTGTGTTTTCACTATAAATAGGTTTATTTTACGATCTGACTCTCCGATATCCAATAAGGGTTTCAAACTAACAACACTGGTTATACTAAATTCTATTGTTTAAGTTAAGCAACTTGAAACTTTATTCCATTGTGATAAGGCTTAACAAAAAAGGTAAAATGTGTGGTTGTCAATGTATATGAGTTTGTGAGTCTGGTACAAATTTCTGATGCCCAATTTAGTATTCGGAATACGTAAAAAGGAGGGATTGCTTCCAGATTGGGGTCGCAAAAGACTTTTCCATAAATATTATTTGGGGAATTTAATTCAATAGTTTTTTTGAAAGGTAACGTAAAAATTTAAGCCCACTCACGTTTTTTCTTTGGTAAATTTATTGTCGCAGGTTTTCTATTGATAAACCGTTGGTATGAATAATACTTTTTAAATATACTTTCATTGAATACCCACAGGCGTAGGAAATACATGCTAATAGTCATGATTATATAATTCCATAATTGTTTGTATTTGAAATAAATAAAGACTGCTGCTGGGCATGCATGCCACGTAGATTTATCCTCTAATCATCACGCTTCTACTTTAACGGGAATAAGCAGAATTCTACCATTTAGTTTCTACCATCTCCTTTAACGTATTTTTAATTATCTTAATTTCTATACTAAGCTTCTAAAATTGATTGTATGTATCATAGAAACAATAGAGGTTTTTGAACCGGGTATTCTTTGTTTGCTAATAGTTGTAGTAGTTTCTCTTGTTAAGTAATAGTATGTTCTACCTATTTAGGCATAGTTTTAAGTTACAATTTGCACAATAGAGAGGAGATCTTTGATTTTGTATAATATTTTATTATTCCAAATGTGTGGGCGTACATACAGATTTTATCTTCTAGAAGAACATTATTACGATGCGATTTCGTACAAAAATAAGCTCATTTTGTTTATTAAATTTGGTGGTACGCCTACAGTCTACTGTCTTCACAGTTGCTCCAGTCGATGTTATTATGACGGCCAATTAAAATTTATCTAATTTTCCAAGACAGGTAATGCCACCACAACCAATGGCCCATGCGCGTACCAAGTTGAAGCCGCAGGAGGCAGCTCTGCTCGCTGGTGAGATACAGAAGCCAAGCTGGGAGTCCAAGAATGAGGGCATCCACGAGAGGGTCAGCTTTGCGGACTCCATTTGGGGATTCGATCTAGCCGGTGGATCCTTTTACAAGACACCTTTGAGAGTCACAGCTGTAAGTTGGACTATGTACATTGTTTGAGTTTGAAGAGCTGGTGATTGACTGCGCTGTCGATTGGTACAGCCGATCATCAGGTCCAGTGGAGCACGAGAGATGTGGTGCAGAAGGATAATAAAACTTCATAGCATTTTCTTTGAAATATTCAATTATTAGGTTGGACTACTACTAGCAGTTATTAAACCATAGTTAAATAACTGCTTGTAGTAGTCGCGTCCATAATGCCGGTATAGTAAGAAACGTAAACTTACAAGCTGATCCTGAAACGCGACTAATTCACTTCGCGTGGCACTATCCCTGATCGACAACCAGACCCGGAGCAAACATTTGTAATATTTAATCTAGTTATTAAATATTACAAATAAAGGTATGAACCATATCTTTGGGGAATCAAACTGGGAATCAAACTCGGGACTTTTTACGTAACAGACTTGTGGGTTACCTAATGCGTCACGCGTGTGAAGAAAGGTTGTAAATGAAGGCTTAAAAACAATTTTGTCATAGTTTTTTTAGTTATGTCAAAAGCGTGGCAAGTGGCGCTCCATTTTCTCTGCCTATCCCTGTGGGAAAAAGGCGTGACAATTTGATTTTTACATGTATTTGTTCTTAGTAATTCCTAATATAATAAGGTTTTAGCAACATAAACATAAAACTAATTTCGCAGGTGAAACCTGACAGCAGAGCGGAGAAGGCCGGCATAAGGCCTGGCGATAGATTGAAACGTATAAACGACATAGACACATCAACATTAACAATTCAAGAGGCGCATGCTATTATTATTGAATCAGGAGTACATTTGAGATTGGCTGTCACTGCGTAAGTTAAACATACATTTTTATAATTAGGAAAACTGAGCTCGACTTGCCTGATGGGGGTCCAAGAGTGCCAACGACTGGAAATTGTTCCAACTCAGTTAAGGATGTAAGGAAGGGATCGGGAGAACATATGAGCTGGTAAAACATTCTACTTGTCGATTGTTCTAGAAAGAAACGTCGCATCGAACCTTTGGTATTCATTTGCACAGCGTCTGCTGATTCGGGGTAGTAGGGTTACAATTATTTATAAGGGATCACCTTAAAAATTGCTGGTTCGGCATAGTGGACGCGACCGCTACTTGCAATTATTGATTTGTAGTAGCGGTCGCCTCCATTCATGGACCGCACTCCAGCTTAACATCAGGATACTGCATATGTCCGGCCACATTATTAATAAAAAACTTTCTAATAAAAGCTTTCTTCAGACTCAGATCTTAGTCAGGTAGACCTTTATCCTTCTGGCAATAAAATCACCATAAAATCATTTCATTATTCATTTACATTTGTATACTAAGATACTAAAGTGCTTGTATCACAGAAACGGACAACCAAAGTACATATATGAAAGATAGTAGATTGGTACCGGCAACTGGTTTTGAAACCGTGCTCTGGTTTGCGTAACCATTGCAATACCACGAAGAGGAAATATTTTAATGTAGGCTGTATTATTGCGACCGGTTTGCTACTTGTATATATAATTAATAGTTTATCGAATTAGAATTAAATAGCAATCAATCAATCAATCAAATTGTCACGCCTTTTTCCCACAGGGATAGGCAGAGACAATGGAGCGTCACTTGCCACGATCCTGACACAACTCCCTCGCTTCCTTCACATTCAATTAATTAGCAGGGTTTTATTAAATGTATTTAATTTGTGCTTCAGTCCCGAGGATATTGAGGATAGTTATCATTGCTGGCAGGACACGATTGTGAGTTATACATGAAATAATGTATCTACGTTTTGTGTTAAAATATCATCATAAAAATTATATACATTTTAACTTGTGTCTTTGTAAATTATGTATCTCATGTGCTTCATTATTTGTCATTTTAAATAGAATAGGATACATTTGTTTTATAAATTACATTGCGTTATTGTTGTACTCGTAAATAATATTGCTCATTGTTATTTATATGTTTCCTTTAGGTTATTTATGTGGGATTCTGTATGTAAAAGGACCGGAAGAGTTGTATCAGTATCGTGATAAGTTGTTATACATTCATTGTTCCTGTCTGCCATTGTAAAAGTAAGGCGTGAGAATAATAGTTACACTAAAAAAGAAAAACTTAAATTAAATGCAACGTACATTTTAAAAGTAGTTAATTTTAGCAGAAAATTAATTAGTTATGTGTTGTTTTAATTAAATTTTGACCACAATGTTTTGTTTATTGTTCGTACAATTGAAAGCCAACATTTACTATATTTGACTTACTTTGACCTGGTTTAATTACACCTTTTTATTTGTCTACAAAAATAACGACACACCCATCGACTTTAAAGACAATTTTTGTTTAATTATTTTTATGATTGGTATTATAAGTTGTAATTTGTTTTAAGTAATTCCAAACAGTTTTTCTACTATTTATTTATCCCAGCGACCCTGAATAAAACAATTTCCAAACTGATTAAAAATGACACACTTAAATTATTATGCAGGATGAAGAATACGATGAAGAAGCAGCAAGAAGAAAGGAGAAGGAGCTAGAAGAAAAACGAAGAGTTCATGCTAAAGTTGTAAGTAATAATTATTCATTTTTAATTAAAATAACAGTTATATATTAAATTAAATTGTTATTTTGTGTTTTATCATCATCAGCCAGAAGACGTTGACATTCCAAGCATAGCTCTCTCGGTTGCTCGCGACTCCGAGCTTTTTACAGCGATCTTTTCATAATTTAATTGTATATTATTTTTGTGTTCAATAAATCATAAACATACAGTTTAAATATTATTAAGCAAATTAATTTTTTACCTTTCAAACCATTCTAGATTTGTATAATATATTTTTGGATAACTTTATTTATAATAATTAGGAAACAAATAAATTAGTTATTTAATATTCTCATTGGTCTCACCACCATCATGCATCTTTTGGTTTACGGTTGCTCCAGTGTTTGAAAGGAGATGTAGTGACAAGGACAAAGGAATGCTTAATTGGTTGGGCACATTGAAAGAATGAGTGAAAGTAGATTAAAAGTAGTTTCATTCAAAACCGTGCATATAGGCACGCCAAAGACCGGCAACATAAATATGTAATAAAATTTACGGGTTTTGTAAATGTGAAGTAGAAATGTGAACCGTTCTTCATCTTGGTCACCACTCAAACATATTTTACATAATGTTAAATTTATTCAAATTAAAGGTAGCTAAAAATGATAAACTTGAAATTAAAAAAGTTTCATAACTTATTCCATAATAATTTTAAGGCTCTTGTTTGTTTATTAAAATTTTCAATGCAAAAGAGGAAGAAAATATTTAAATTAAATTATTTTTTACACAAATAAACCTTAAACCTTTTAAATTTTCTATTAAACAAACTTTGTGCACCCGTCAACGCTGGCCTTTCAATTGTAATAAGTTATTTTTGCAAGGAAATGACTTTAGAAAATATATATATGTACATTTATAATAACGTTAAATTTATCACTTTTGGAGTATTTTGTTGATTATACGATGTTTTGTATTGGAATATATTATATGAATAAGTCAGTGAAAAAGTGTCGAAGCTTTCATGATAGGCATTTTCTTCATAGCCTAATTTCAGTAGTCCCGAAACTTTTATGGCCACCGAAGCTACGAAACCTATGCTTTGATATAATAATATGTAATAAAAAATACAGTATCAAAATAATTATTTTAAACGATTCGCAGATTTCGTGAAATCCAAGTGAAACCCTAGATTATTTTAAAATAAAAAAGATCCAAATAAATTAGAACTATTTAAAAAAAAAAACTTTAAATGCCTAACTAATCGAAGTAAATTATTCTTAATTTTGTATAGAATACCTATATTTATGTATGTATGTATAATATGTGTAGACACTTATCACGAACACTTATTTGCAGACGCACTGATACTAATCCCCGTCACATTGACTATAATTGTGCTTACTTAATAAGCTAAGCAAGCAATTGATATACGCGTGCAAGAAACAGATTGATACAAAAATTATTTGAAAACACAATGTTTCAAATTCAAGTATCATTAGTAAAGAATTAAATATAAATAATAAAATTATTATTTATTACTAATGAATACAATAAATAGAAAAAACATATATTAGCGTTGACGACCGAAGATGTTTTATATTTTGATAATAAATAAATCCATTACTAAGTTACATATAGTACATACACGAGATAAAATGTACTTTACTAGAAAGAAATACATTATCTTAATACGAATATTAAATTAGTTTTACTAAAAGAGAGAGGGCAAAAAAGGCAAATCTTACATGAAATCCGCTGAAAGACCTCTTAATGGTATAATAATACTTTCATGAATATTTCAGAGTTCATATTGGAGCTTGCAATGGCCGTGGGTTAGCAAACGACGGGTGATCTACAGGGAATCCAATTGCTTCATGGTGCCCAGCAAATATGAGTCACAACATAAGTATGTATTTATTACTTATGCGCTCCTTTACGAGTGATATAATTCTATACTCATACATATAATGGGATTTATCGATCATTTAGCTTAACATATAATGGGATTTATAATGTTTTTTAAAATATAAATAAAAAAAAATGTATATGTTATTTTTATTAATTATACATTACATTATTACATTATTTTCTAAAAGTATTAATTGTTATTTGCAGGGACAAATTCACTGAGCAACCATTACTAAAAACAACCGATGACGTTGTATTGTTTAGTAATAAGAATGAAGAACAACAGAAATATAGACCTGACAAAACACCACCGCAAAGCCCACTACCAAATGGCACAGAAAACAAACAAAACTTTCCAAAATTAAATGGTGTCGCTAAACACGAAAACATACCAAAAATTGAAGAGGAAGCAGAAGATTGTATTTCTAAAACAAATGATGGAATAATTGAAGAGATTTTAGGTAAATTATTCAATCAATCAAATTGTCATGCCTCTGCCTATCCCACGGGGATAGGTAGAGACAAAAAGCGCTAATGGCCACGAACTTGACATAACTCCCTCGCTTCCCCCATTCATAATTCTCTTCACACAAGCTCTACAGCACGAGGTAAACCAGCTTTCTTGAGGATGTTTCCGATTTGGTCGTAAAACACTTTCCTGGGTCTGCTTTGTTTAACGTATCCACATCGTATTATTAAATTCCTTTCGTCAATCTACTTTCACTCCTCCTTTCCATGTGCTCAAATCATCGAAGCATTACTTTATCAATCCTAGTCTTCTTTCTAACCACAGCTATTGCGCACTGTGCTATTTCTCATTCTATCCGCTATCGTCACTTTACATACACTCCTTAATGAACGCTTGCCATTTCTTTTTGCAACGGATGTTATTTTTTCATTTAGGACTTGCCTACATTGAGAAGTCAACTTTTTCGAGTCGTTGATTCCATCAATAATTGTATTTCTATCAATAAACACTACGGCTGCGGATATTACTGGACCAGCAAGCGGAACTCTTCCAACTTCATCCACTCCTACTATCACACTTATTCAATGTCGATTCTACCCTTATGCTTCTTCTGCCACACCCGACATAAATATACTAATATTGCTATGAATACTGAAATTCACAACTAATATTTTTCCCATAGTATAATATCTAAAATTAAATGCTGTAATCATAGACTCTTAATGTTTAATATTTTAATAAGTTTAACTATTTTCTGGTAATTCTGGATAACCTGACGTACCAATGTTTTATTTACGTAATAACGTAAATGTGATATGAAGTCAAATTTAAAATTAAATTAAAACATTGTTTAATTTTTTTAGGTAAAGATAGTGAGATGAATGGAGACGACGATAAAGTGTTAGATAATATACTAAGTAAAACAAGCGACATAGTAGATTCAATTGTTACACAAGAAATTAAAGAAAACGGTGTTGATGTTGAATCAGCAAAGTCAACTTCTGAACAAATTTTAGATGATTTTTCCCATTCTGAGGATATACTTGATGAGATATCCCATTCAGAGGAAATACTTGATGAAATATCCCACTCAGAGGAAATACTTGATGAAATATCCCATTCAGAGGAAATACTTGATGAAATATCCCATTCAGAGGGAATACTTGATGACATATCTGAACAAATTGATGTAAATACAAAATCAGAAGAAATTTTAGATGAACTGTCACATTCGGAAAATATACTTAATGAAGTTTCCCATTCGGAGGAAATACTTAATGAAGAATCAAATTCTGAGAACATATTAGATGAACTGTCACATTCAGGGGAAATTATGAATGGATCAAGTTCTGAACAAATTTTAGATGAAATATCTCACTCTGAAGAAATTTTAGATAATTCCAAATCTGAGGAGATTTTAGATGGCGAAGCACATTCTGAATTATTAAGTGAAGTTAGTAAAACAAGTGAATCGATTAACGAAAAAACTTAAGTCAGTCATAAATAAGATTTTTTTTAAATGTGATATTTATTTGTAATAAAATAATCTATGAATTTGAAATTATAAAATACAGTTATTTGGCATATTAAATATATTTTGTTATAACCATTGTTTTACTTATGATAATTTACCATTATTTATTTTAATTTACAGGTCGATTTTGCCCATGTGCTTTGCCAGCCCTCTCCATCCTATAACCTTGTATCCTTCAAGCGATGCGTGAAGAAGCACCTTTGGCCGGCATAGTGACGGCGACTGGGGCAGCCGTGAACCCACTCGGTCTTTTCAGTTTCGTCACTCTTGGACCTCCTCTTGCTTATCATTAGGCGGGTAGTGGTCAAATGTCGTGTCACATTAAAAATTAATAAAAAAAACACAGAAAAGTTTAAAACCATAAAAAAAGAATAAGCGTATTTAGCCTCCCCACGTTCATGATGGCTGCAAAATTTTAAAACGACGCCTTATTACAATAACATTAAAAAATTAAATTGTCACTCCTTTTTCCTACAGGGATAGGCAGAGACAATGGAGCGCACCTTGTCACGATTCTTACACAACTCTCTTGCTTCTCTGACATCCACAATTCTCTTCATACAAGCTCTACTATTATGGGTACTAGGCAACCTATAAAAATAATCTAAATAAACACGATAATAAGCTACAAAATTAATAATGGATTTTATGTTATTAGAAAAAATATTATTGTCCATACACGTTTTATCTTCAAAAACATACATAAATACATTATTTGTCACAAAACCCATAAAGGACGTGCAAACATATATACCTTGTATTATACATATAGTGATTTCTTTGTCCTTTCCGAATGTGGAGGCACATTTCGTCAGTGGAGCGTCCTCTCTTAATCCAACTATTCACTTTCACTCCATAAAGTTTTGTTAATCATTTGTCATTCATCATTTTGATTTCCCTTCAACAGTAGACTTGGCATTCAGGTCACATATCTATAGCTTCTCTATGTTTCTTATGTTAACGACTGCTCAATTATCATTTATGGGTAAGTAGAAAGCTCAATGTATTTAGATTATGTTGAAATACAATTTAAGCTTATCGTACCTCGTATTTTTACTCCCGTGCCCGTGATACCCGCACAGGTCGGCAGTCGAAACAATGTATTCTCATGTGTGATACTCAATAAAAAAACATACCCCCAATCCTATATAAAAATCTCTCTGTTTTGTTGATCAATTTGTTGGTTAAAAGTACTTTAGGATTCACAGTGCCAGTTATTAAAATAAAAGTTTAAACTTTAAATACAATTCGCGACACAAGAACTAATAACGTTTATGACTTATAATATGTCACTATTACATGTGCTAATTACCTATTGATACACTGTTTTTGGCTCCACGAATGTTAAATTGTGTAATTTATATATGATATGTAAAATTAGCCGTTACGTCTTAAATAAATAAAAAGCTATCACGGATGCATAGATATTTAAAAGTAGTAGGCAGACAGTTGGTGGTTATTTTCCCAGTCTGTGTGTTTCAGGTGTACAGACTGTGAAGTAACTTCGTCGCGTTTCGGGATCAGCTTAAAAGTGGCTGGTTTCAATTAGGCGAAGGTTGTATAAGTTGCGTTTCCGCTTCCAGTTCCAACGAGGCCGGCACAGTGGCTGCGATTGCTACTTGCAATTATTTAACTGTAGTAACAGTTGTCTCTATTCATGCACCGCACTCCATCTTAACATCAGACGATAACGTGTTGAGCTACAATAATAAAACATAATATGAACGGAGACGTTGGTAACAATGGAATAATGGTGATAAATATATAGACGAGCGAGATTTCGATTTGCGAGTAATCAAATATTAGTAGTGGAGTACGTTTGTACACTTGGAGAGTTGCAATACACAAACATATATTTTACGATGATCGGCCAATAATCTGACGACAGGCGTGGACGAACAGTTTAGCGATTGGTTTGATGCGGGTTCGATCCCTGGTCGGAGCAAATATTTGTTTCAAAGCTTTTATTTGTAATATTTAATAATTATATTAAATATTGTAAATATTTATTTATAAAAAAAAGAGATGGATATTTGCTTCAGCAGTGGTACCCAGTCTGCCGATCCGGGGTAGTACTTACAAGTATACATACCGTGAAGTGGTTTGGTCACGTTTCGGAATCAGCTTGTAAGTTGCCCGTTCCATCTAGGCCGGCATAGTGGATGTGATTGCTACTCACGGTTATTGAATTGTATTAGCAGTCACATTCATTCATGGACCACACTTCGGCTTAACATCAAGCGGGGTGCTGTCATATGTCGAGTCACAATAAAAAAAAATCTCTGAACTGTGATTGGTGTATGTAGGCAACTTATTGGATGATGCACTCGTAACGTTAGTGAGAAGAGATTTTCATATTCATATATAGAATAGGTGCCATTAAATCTTTTTTTGTTATTGTGGTTCGACATATGACAGCACCCCGCCTGATGTTAAGCTGGAGGACGGTTTATGAATGGAGATCGCAATCCAGCTTAACGTCAGGCGGACTGCGGAAAATATAAAACTAATAGATTTGTATTCTGAACTGTGTAGAACCGACTTAGGAGTGACGTCACGCTCACAATAACCCCGATGGGCATAGACCTGCGGCGTACACACAAACAAACAACACAATTGTGATGGCATAAAGTATTACCTCTCTCTCTCTCTCATTATATATACACAAATATAATAATATACGTATATACGAGTAACTTATAACTATATCACGTTTAATGTCGACCGTGGTGTTGTGACAGTGCAATTGGTTCGAAACCACTCACCGGTGGTACCAATGTATCTTTGATATGTACTTTGGTTGTCCTGTTTATATGATACTTCTTTAGTAGTTTTGTATAGAAATATAATAAATATAAAAATAGGTTTTAAGTTAGAGTTGTAGGCAAACAGTAATTTACCTGTTACCATTACCATTACATTTACCATTACAGTTTGGCGATATAAGACTCAAATGCTTTAGTCGTATATCGGAATCAGACTAAAAGTAGCCAGTTCTTTTAGGCCGGTATGGCGAATACGACTGCTACTTGCACTTCCTCTCCGAAGCCATGATGGAATCTGACGATGAGCAAGTGCCCATACCCATGCCCGTACCAATAAGTTATTAAAAATATAAAAAAAAACTATATTATTAATAATATGAAACGGATTACAATATTATCCCCCCCCCCATGCCTAGTGGAAGTGATTTTGTTTCACATTGAATGGGACGCGTGACTTAGAATTAATACTTACTGTTTGCTCAGTCATTCCATTGTTTGTATGACATATAGATATATAAACGTACGTGCAAAGGTTAAATTAAAAACGATAAGAGGCTCTATATGAATATTAACGAAGATAATGTGTAAATTATAATACCACTTACCGGTACCAATGTATCTTTGATATATGTACTTTGGTTGTCCTGTTTCTATGATCAAGCACTTTAGTAGCTTAGAATAGAAATGTATATTTAAAAAGTAGGGGGTGGTTTGTATGTTTAGTCTGCATACCCAGGTGGATTGATAAATAAATAAATAGGAGGATAAGAGTCCATTACTATTAGGTGTAAAAATCAGTGAAAAAAACATTACTTTTTTTGGCATTATCATCATCATTGTGATCATTTTTCGAGTTTTGTCATCACATTAAAGTTGTTTACAAGTCAAGAATCTCATTTAATTTCAAAATAATAAAGTGTATTTTTCTTTAAATTCTCAACCAAGACGTGATCAAGGGACGCATCTGCTGTCTGTTAACCGAGTATTAAACGAACTAAATGGTTTAACGTGTTGTTTCTTAGTTGAACAACTGAATAGTGATTTACTTTATCAGCTCATGTGTTCTTCCCATTAATAAACTTTGCGAAATGTGGAAAAGCTCCTCGGAGAAAGTCGCTGGCTCACAAGTGGAGTTCAGGTTCAGTAGGTTGCTGTCGCTATGCCGCCCCCTGCTGAATTACCACAACGCATTAGTGACCACATGTCACTCGCCATCAATGAATAATAAATATTTAATGTGGTGACATGCGAGTGTGGGTTTAAATAAACATTGTTTCTATTTTGGTGAACAAAATTGCTCAGCTGATCCTAGGGTTTGTAGCACTTTTGTATGTGACACACGTCTACTAAATAAATATGTATGTAAGAGGATTGTCATCTAAATTTAGCACATATATACATATATCTACGTATATTGATTTAGGTCTCAATTGATTTTTATAGCTTTTGTCTGATCTGAAAAACTAAAATTAAACTAAAGCCGAATATGGAAATATTCAGATAAATAAAATGAGCGTTTTTGAAGTTTTATAAAAAATGAAAACGTAAGTGGATTTGAATGCGACAGCAGTCATCCTGTTCATGGATTGTACTCTATTTGATTTATGAGGTGGTGTGCGGTCAATGAAGCTATTATAAAAAAGTGCTAGGAAACATGGTGCTCGTACCTAACATGGTATTTGAACTAACGACATTATGCCGACACGGATATACGGATATGTTGTATAAGTAATCAAGGTAATTCCTGAATATTAACTAATAATTAATCATAACGGTACAATACTATGTTATAGTGATGTTATTCTGTTTTGTAAAGAATGAGACAACTCATGAGACAGTCATGAAACAACTGAAAACTGAACTTTATTACCAAAATGGCCAAAATGGCGGACGGAAGTCCACGAGTCACATTCATTTCCTATTCATCTGAAACAACATGAAATGTATGTTATAAGTATTAAAACATACCTATATGAGTATTTTAGTATTAGGCATACACAGTAAAATATATTTGTACATATTGACACGACATCCGCACACAGCCTGATGTTAAGCTGGACTTCGCTCCATGACCAACGAGGATAATGATAGCAATCAGTAGCCACATGCGTTATTAGGTAAACTAAACTGAAACGCAACGAATTACCTGAAAGTATTACAAGCCGCATCTTTGGCCGGCCAATCCCTTAATTTACAAGCACGTTTGGTAGTGTGGCATATCAAGATTATCAAATAAATTCTGACATCAACAGGACCTGCCAGTCGTCGGCTTTAGAAAAAGCGTAAACATAAACATATTAGTATTAACATTTCTTAATACCTCAGTTCCATTTATTTATGTTTATTTATTGTACAAAACATAATGTTCTGAAATTGTTAATGATATACCTTCAAAATTGATTAGTGGATATTGTGATTCTATCTCCAACAACCATCCCTATATTGGTGACTCCGAAAAGAACATACAACACATAAGAAAACACACAATAGCAAACAATAATGATTCCATCGAAGCTAATGGGTATTAAGGAGTGGTATTTGCCCAAGCTGAAGATATTGTCCGGCTTAAAAGTTGCCGGATCCAACTAGGTCTGCATATATTTTTTACATTTCTATTAGTATACTATTAGCTACTAAAGTGCTTGTATCATGGTAACAGGACAACCAAAGTACATATATCAAAGATACATTGGTACCGGTTGGTGGTCTCGAACTCGTGCTCTTCGGTTTGCGTAACCATTGCACTACCACTACACCACGGTCGCCTTAGTGGATGTGATTGGTTGTTTTACAGTAGTAGCAGTCGCCTCTATCATATCCACAGACAGTCAATGTCGTGTGGCACGAATACAAAGAATAGTTGCTCCAACACAAACTATTATATAATTCCCGGTGGTGTTGTGATGTAAAGTGACATTCAACTTAGTTTTACATTAACATTGAAAGTTGTAATGTAACATTTGGGAATATTTACTTTTGTAATAAAATTAACAATAAACTTATGTTTTGACCTTCACAAGCTTTTACATCGTTTTTGTATCATAGGTAAAACATTCGAATATTAACCGCATTTTTAGAATAACTATCGGTGTTCGAATGATTATTTTTGGGTATATTCTCCTTTATTCTTTTTATTTTTACATTTCTATACTAAGCTACTAAAGTGGTTGTATCATAGAAACAGAACCAAAGTACATATACTTATCGCGGGCATAGTGACGGCGACTGTGGCAGCCGTGACTCGGTTTTTTTAGTCGTCTGTATCCTTGGACCTCCATTATGCTTATTACCAGACAAGTCGAGGTCAAAGGTGTTTCATGTTATTATTATGTTATGTTATTATGTATTAAATACTTATAACTAATATAGCAAAAGTTATTGTTTGAGCATTGTTTACTCGTTGCAAAAATATAATGAATTTATATATATCTGCTATATTTTTGGTGGTTCAAAATATGACAGCACCCCGCCTGATGTCAAGCTGAAGTGCGGTTTATAAATAGAAATGCTACAACAGGTAAATAACTATCAAGTAGCAGTGACATCCTCTATGCCGGCCTAGATGGAACCGGCAACCTACAAGCTGCTCCCGAAACGCATCCAAGTCACTTTACAGTCTGTATACTTGCAAGTGGAGGTACTACCCCGGATCGGTAGGTACCCAGCTACCTTCCACTCTATTACAGTACCTACTTATTACAGTCTAAAGCAAAGTGTTATGCCTTAACATACTCTTGAACACCATTTAGTAATTTTAAAACTCATTAACTGTGAAAATATCTATGAAATTGTGGGTTACTATTACTACTTATACCTATATTATTCTTTTATGAAAATTCTTTTTTTCTTTGAATGAGCTCGTCTCTCTTTTGTGTGTTAAGTGGCAGTTTTAATTACAGGCAGGAAAGTGGCGCGAAATGTGAGAGTTTGCGCGGCAAAATTAAAAATAATATAGACTTTATTGTCGTTGTTTAATGAAATAACTGAACATGATACTGGTTTATTTCACAATTCAGGTTTTTTTATAATGTCATATAATACATTTAGTAGACATGTATTTTATATAATAATCAATCAATCAAATCGCCACACCTTTTTTTTCTCAGGGATAGGCAGAGAAACAAAACTGTGGATGCGAAGGAAGCAATAGAGTTGTGGAATAATCATGGATAGTGTAGGGTGTTTCGACAGTATTATTTTATTTTTTTAAATTTAGTAATTGTGAATTTTACTAATTAATATCATTAGTAAAAATCGATCAAAGCAAAATGTTACTAACTTGGTAACTCAAGGGAAACTTGTTTTTACCATCTAAACAATCTTAAACGTATTATATTTTAATAAACATTTATGCCATCCTAAGTACACAAACATTACCACACAAATATGACTTTTATATCTATAGCGTTACGAGTTATTAGAACTCGAAAGTTGTTGGCGTTTGAATCGTTTTAAAGTGTTGTTTAAGTTTACAGATATGTACACTAATTAAATACACATTATTAATAATTTTCGCAAGAAGAACGCCCACGACGACGCAAGAAACATGATACAACATATACTGGAAACTAGGTTTTCATTTATGTTATTAAACAAATTGTTAAGGGAGTGAGAGGGTTGTGTCAGGATCGTGCAAAGTGGCGCTCCGTTGTCTCTGCCTATTCGTAATTGTACCACTTTAGTTCTCTCTCTCTTTAGTCATGTCCAAGAAGCAGAATCTCCATTATATAGCTCCAGCTTTAGTTATTAAATTATTTATTACATATTATTTTTATTAATTTGTTAAGAGGCATATACACTTTTTCCTCGAAAGTAATATATTTATCAAATACGATATTTAATTACCATTAATATCTAACATGTTCATTTAAGATGGTGGAGAAGTAAATCATTGTATTGGTTTATTTTATTTCATCTTTTATAAAAATATCATGAAAAAGCTACGTGGACTGTAGTTCTGATAGTATAAAACTAAGTGAAAATTATACAAATACGAAACATGTCTTTTCATAAAGAAATACTTCTTTACGCATCGCTTACTACATTACAACACGCATGGAATGAAAAAAAAATCACGTGGGCTGGTAAAGCATTCCACTTGTCGATTGTTCTACAAATAAACGACGCACCGAACCTTTTAATTCAACAGCCGATTCGTTCGACAGAACACGGATGCTTGTACGACCTGTGCGGGTATTACGGGTGTAAAAAGATGAGGTAGGAACAAGGGTAAAGAGCTCCTCATAACATTCTCCGTGGTATAGGCGATAGAGGACGCACAAAGCCGCAATCTCACTGCGAAGTTCCAGGGGTTCTAGAGTTCGCATTACCTATGATGTATGTACTTGGGAATGGTCGCCCAAATGTTACGATAGAAGCACATTTAGTAGCTTAGCAGAGAAAAAAACAAAACAATATCAATATACAAATATACTTACCCATAATATATAAAAATACATTCCTTAATCAAATTGCTTTCAATATTATCATGGTGTCACATTAGCGCCTAAACAGGAAGTGACGGAGGAGGGGAAGGAGCGAAGGGGGAAGTTAAACTGAAAGTTCAGTATCTTGTACATCGTATCTTAATATAAATTATTAATGTAAAGTACATTTTGGTTAACCACTTTGCGTTTGTTATCATAAAATTCGGCTGACACAATTCAAAACCCATAAACGATTAAATAAGTAAAAAAAAATATTTTATTCTATACATATTTAATAGTTTTCACGACATATTATGCCAGAATCGCGTCCCATGTCAAACTAGAGTGCATTTTTAAGAAAAACATATTCAGACAGTGTGGTAATTAAGTTTTATACACATTTTCATTAGGATTTTATAACTAAGATATACAAAAACTTCAGGTCATAGTGGACCTCTCTCCATTAGAGCTGTCTTTTTCACCCATGGCTTGCGCTCTAGCTTTAATATAATGCGGTCGAGTATGGAATATAAATAACGACCGCTTATAAAAAAATGTTACCTCATGTATCATCATTTTTCAATCAATTGTCACGCCTAAATTTTCACAGTGATAGGCAGATACTACGAAGCACTCCTTACACCGTTCTCTTGGTTCTTCTATCTTGTAATGTTGGTTTCTTGTCGATGGTGTGGCGTTTATTTATTTATTATTTAATTGCAGTGAGTTGCAAGTTGACTGAACTCGCACATTAAATGGTAGATTAACATATAATTACAAGTATACAGACCGTAAAGTGATCTAGTCGCCTTTCGGGATCAACTTGTAAATTGCCGCTTCTAACTAGTCCGGCATAATGAACTCGACTGCTACTTACAGATAATTAACTGTAGTAGCCGCCTACATTATTGAACCGCACATCAGCTTAACATCAGGCAAGGTGCTGTCATATGTCGAGTCACAATAAAAAAATGGTAGCATCATTATTATCGCGACACTTAACTCTTCGCAACCACAATCCTCTTCATAAAGACTAGTTATGGGAGATGATGGTATATTCTCATATTATTATACGAGGACTTCTACTTTTTTTTTAAATTTACTTATTTATTTTAATTGGAGTAGAGAATTGTGGATTTGAAGGAAGCGAGGGAGTTGTGTCAGGATCGTGACAAGTAGCACTCCATTGTCTCTGCCTATCCCTGTGGAAAAAAGGAGTGACAATTTGATTGATTTATTGAGTCCAAACAATTACAAAATTATTTAATTTAGTCCTTAGTTGGTTTTGATTAGTGACATCCGTAATGTAAGTAAATGTAAGCAAACGAATCTTATTTGCTTCCAAACATACACACAACGTGATTATGGTTGAGCACGCTTGTTTATGTCAATCAGTGGTTTTGATAACGCGCGCTTTTGTGGTGAAGCGAGTTGTGCCAATGATGATGCCACTCCACTACGCTACGCACTTTGCAATCGCCTTTATATAATAAATAACAATACTATTTGAAGGAAGGGATTTAGTTTTGGCAGATTGGCGGCTTTATTATAACAATTATAGAATCGTAATTAAAATGAGCGTTTAAATATTTCAAGTTAATGAGTTAATATATGACCGCACATCGCAATTAAGCTGGAATAAGATCCAGGTGTAGCGAAGTGTTAGAAACTGCCAAACCCAGGTCACATTGCAGCCCAAAAATATTAGGTATAAAAAACAATAATATAAAACTTGCATTAAAAAGTATTAAGTATTTATATTATTCATGTATCAATTTTTACCCATTGTTCATTGGTTAGAACATCAGTTCGTTACCCGTAAAGTCCCGGGTTCGATTTCCAGTCGGAGCAAAGATTTGTTTCATAGATTTTATATGGACCTGAATATTTAATAATTAGTTTAAATATTATAAATCTGATGTGGATGGATGCGTGAAACCAAATCGGAGACATTCTCAAGGAATTGCATATCGCATATAATCGTAAAGTTGTATGAAGATGATTGTGGATGTGAGGGAAGCGAGGAGGTTATGTCAGGATCGTGGCATGCTCCATTTCTATTTCTGTAGGGAAAAGGCGTGACAATTTACTTGACTGTTACAAATACTTGTAAATAAAAAAAGAGGCGAACATAGAGCAAACATCCGCCTCTTTTTATTTACATGTAACATTAACGTATTTATAAAGTTTGGTCTGGTTGGTTGGCACTGCTGCCGAAACAATATTAGGGTGCTTACAGGTGTGCAGACCGTGATGCGACTTAGTCGCTAGGCAGTTCCAACAGTTAGTTAACTGTAGAAGAGGTCGCTTCCATTCACAGACCGCGTTCCAGCATAACATCAGGCAAGATGTTGTTATATGTCGCGCCCCAATTAGTAAATGAAATACAAAACTATTGTATTTTTTAGATCAGCTTGAAGCAGCTGGGCAGGCATAATGGTAGTGAGTTGCGGTCATTAATCTGTGGCAGCAGTCCCACTTTAGCTTAATATCAGGCGGATTGTGCTCATATAAACGTAATATAATATAAATAACTACAATAAAATAAGAAAACAAACTATTTCAGTTATGTAAAGTTTTTCTGCAATAACACATTTACAAACATTATACATTCAAGACAAGTTTATTTTACATTATAATAACGTTTTATGTAAATTTTCATAATATTATTATGAAAGTGGATTATAGCAAAGAATGAAGCATTTGAACTTATGTTTTTTTTAAGTATTTAAGCTTTAAGATTTTACTCTCAAGCTCATGTAACTAGTGATTTTAATTTATTTGTATTTATTATTTATATTAAAGTTATTATTAAATAATAATATATTTGCTTCGGGTCTGGTTATCAAAGAGTGGTAGGCAGTGGTACCCAGTCTGCCGATCCGGGGTAGTACCACCACTTACAAGTATACAGACCGTGAAGAGATTTGGTCACGTTTCGGGATCAGCTTGTAAGTTGCCGGTTCCATCTAGGCCGGCATAGTGGATGTGATTGCTAGTCACAGTTATTAAATTGTAGTAACAGTGACATCCATTCATGGACCACACTTTGGCTTAACATCAAGCGGGGTGCTGTCATATGTCGAGTCACAATAAAATAAAAAAAAATAGCAAAATGTATCAAATGGTAGTGTGCATTTATTTATTTGAACATTCAACACAATTATTAAAAAACACTCACATGCATAAAAATGTAATATTAAATTGCGGCCACGACATACACCAGCGGGGTTAGGTTGGCGAGTTAAAACGATTATCGTCTGTCGTCGGCGATTGTCAAAATAATAAAAGCTACGCTAAATCCAATAAAACGAGACTATTAATCGTTGTGACGAATATCGTCTATGCGACGACACGTTTTATAATTATCATCAAGATGGTTATTGATAATAAGTAAGGTAAAAAAATAATATAAGGCATTTTGTAAGTCCACAGGGTAAATCATAATAAAATTCATTTGAGAAATTATTACGTTTTTTTATTATTATAAATTAATTAACAATGTACCTACATTAATTAATCTTTCTTATATGTACTGTACAATATTTCATAACTTATAAAGCCATAGTAATAGTATTCATTATTTTTATTGGTTTTCTTTTTACCAAATTTGTGTCATGGTAATATTTTTATATTTATTATAATTTTTAATTTTCTCCCTAAATAAATAAATCAATGGTTTTCCTTTTAAGACCATATAGGTCGGGAGTTCCACACTCTTACTTAAAATTATTTTATTTTATTAATTCAGTAATTGTTATTTTTTAATAAATACATTAATAATTGTTAACACAAAGACTCAGACGATGGACAGCTACCTTCCAAGATCCCCATTTATCTCTATACTAGCATTGCAGACTCCTGTTTTATACAGATGTATCAAGAAGGTTCTTGAAAATAAAGTGGAGTAGTAGTGTACCCGATCCTGAAAAAGGATGTATTAAAAACAAATATGGTCAATTTACCTTATTTGTTTTTTAACATTTTTTGTCAATTACGGTATTTCATTTGGTAAAACGATTTATTTAATATGAAGACAACAGGCGTGGACGAACAGTTAGTGATAAGTCCCAGGTTCGGTTTCCGGTCGGAGCAAATATTTCTTTCATGGCTTTTACTTAGAGTAAAAATTACCTTTATATATCCTCTTTATTGAGCTTTTATTTGTAATATTTAATAACTATATTATATATTGCAAATAATTGTTATTAAAAAAAAATGGTGGATATTTGCTTCGGGTCTGGTTATCAGTGGTAGGCAGTGGTGCCCAGTCTGCCGATCCGGGGTAGTACCACCACTTACAAGTATACAGACCGTGAAGTGATTTGGTCGCGTTTCAGAAACAGCTTGTAAGTGGCCGGTTCCAAATCCAATTTCCTGCCAGCATAGAGCATGTGATTGTTTTTTGCAGTAAATGAATTGTTGTAGCAGTGACATTCATTCATTGACCACACTCCAGCTTAATATCAAGCGGGGTGCTGTCATATGTCGAGTCACAATAAAAAAAATACCACTTAATTTATTAGTATTTTATTTAAGTGCATGGGTTTTCAGGATCGACTATACTTTATATACGGAAACATGCTTGATACATCCTGTATATTATTTTACATATCACTATATTATCTCAGACATATTTTAATAGTTATTATACAATTAGGTAAAGGTAAAGATTTCGCAGAGGATACATTATAATAATCACAATCAAACGCGATTGGTTTTTTTTCATTGTGACTCGACATATTTTATGACAGCACCCCGCTTGATGTTAGGCCGAAGTGTGGTCCATGAATGGATGTCATTGCTACTACAATTCAATAACTGTAAGTACAATCACATCCACCATGCCGGCCTAGATGGAACCGACAACTTACAAGCTCAAATCAAATCAAATCAAATCCCGAAACGCGACCAAGTCACTTCACGGTCTGTATACTTGGTGGTGGTACTACCCCGGATCGGCGGGCTGGGTACCACTGCCTACCACTCTTTAAAAATGTCATGATTATAATGTGGCCTACATGCAAGCCGATAGTAAGTAGCAAAATATATGTTTATTTCATAAACACCGTTTGCGGCAAACCTCTGAAAATACTAATCGGTGGTATTATAATGTGTTTTTCTTGCGTCATTCTTGAGTGGTTCTGTTGCTGATGATGAGTGGTCGCTGCTGGCTCTTCGCTGATGCCAGAGCAGACACATTAGACATATTAAGCATATTATTACAAAGAACGCAAACATAAATATAAAATATATCTGAAATGAAACAAAAATAACTATTAGTATTTTATATATGTACTTTTTTATTATGACTCGACACCCGCCTGATGTTAAGCTAGAATGCGGTCCATGAATAGAGGCGACTTACAACAGTAAATAAATTTCACATTCCACTATGCCGACTGGCAATTCAAAAGCTGATCTCGAAACGCGACTAAGTCACTCCATGGTCTGTAAATCACCATTTACACTTGTAAATGGTGATACTACCCCGGGTCTGCAAACTGAGCACCACTCTTGAAATAATATGACCTAACAATTTATAAATCTGATATGGATGGATGCGTTAAACAAGGCAGCCCCAGTAGGGTGTATTCCGACCAAATAGGAGACATCCTCAAGAGAGCTGGATTGTCTAGTTTCCATAACCGTAGAGCTTGCATGAAGAGAATTGTGGATGTGGAGGAAGCAAGGGAGTGTGGTCAGAATCGTGGCAAGTGGCGTTCCATTGTCTCCGTCTATCCCTGTGGGAAAAAGGCGTGACAATTTGAATTGTTTATATATTATGTAATTTATGTTAATAATAGATAAAAAATGTACGACATCTAACCCCGACTTGCTTGAGTTGCAGAATTACTGAAATATAGATCAAAAGTCAGCAATTTGAACTCACATTTTATTTTACATTCCGAAGTGTTCTAAACGCGTAACGTGCGTATATATTACAATGACAAGTGGATATCATCAACAACGGACACATTATATATCTGTCAATTTCATCAGGATCACATTATCGTAAGTACACAAAGACAATTATGGATGTAAAGAGAGCGGCAGTGGGTTATGGGAATGAAAGCACGACACTTTGATCGATTGGATTGATTGTAAAGTACATATAAAGCCGCCATTTCATTTTAAACGCGGAATACGGGTCAATTAGAATAAAAGAGCTTTAAATAGGGTTGTACATAAAAATTCAAATGATACTACGATTTATTCGTAAATGACATCCTGATATATTTCAGAATATATCAAGTTTCCCTTCATACAAAGCCCACCAATTCTATGCAAATACAATATAATGACACTAAATAGGAGGGAATTAAGTGACGTACAAATTGAACACATTTCAATGCATTCACAAATCTGTAGTATTATATTTGAGATAAAAACATGACATCATTTCGCATGGGAAAACAACTTTTACGCATGCGCATGCGTAATAGAATTTAAATTACAGTTTTCTCATAGACAATATATGCAATACACAATTTAAAGTAAAAGCACAAAGCTTTTTGTTACCTTAGAGATTTATTAGGAGCTTCAGAAGAAACAAGTTAACTATTGCTTTTCTAAATTAATGATTATTTGTGAGCTTAAAACAAATAATTAAATAAATCTTTGCTTTTTTTAGTGGTTAGGGCTTGTGGGATTCCAGCCAAGTCGAGGTCAAATGTCGAGAAACAATACAAAACTTAATTTTACAATAGCTACAGTTAATTAAGCGTTGTATTGCCACTAAGCTTCACTTTCTAAGACTTCCAAACAACACTAAGCTCTACCGTTATACATATAGAATTTATTTTATTACAATTTTAGATGAATATTTTTAACAATTATAAAAAAAACTTACTCCAAAATAAAAGAACACAGTCTGTGAATTCCCCATAGCGTAAGATGTTGTACCTATTCCATGGGCACACAACTAGAACTGAACATAAGAAGATACTTCTATCACGATTCAAGCACAAATAACATGACGCACAGAAAATACTTTAGTACAACATTTCATTATTGCAATAGTCTACATTGTGCGCTTAAAAATAGAGTTTAATTTACTATAACATCTATTGAATTCACATTAACTATTTTTAACCCCCGACCAAAAAAGAGGGGTGTTATAAGTTTGACTTGTCTGTGTATCTGTGTATCTGTGTATCTGTGTATCTGTGTATCTGTGGCTCTGTGTATCTGTGTATCTGTGTATCTGTGTATCTGTGTATCTGTGTGTCTGTCTGTGGCATCGTAGCTCCTAAACGAATGGACCGATTACGATGCGGTTTGTTTCATTTGAAAGCTGACGTGATCGAGATGGTTCTTAGCTACAATTGATGAAGATCTGATCAGGGGTTTCAAGGTCATCAGCTCGATTTGTTAGCTGCGGTAGCGATCTTAGACGCGCTGTTTAGAACGACAACCCTTGTACGTCGCTATGCGACGAAGATTGTTATTTTATGTCAAATAAATATGCCATTGTTAAAACACGTAAAAAATGTTATAATTTTTCCCTTAAAATATTCAAATGGCGAGGTTGGTTTGCAGTTTAGATCGATTACCTTGATTGAATATTTTAGGGGAAAAATTATAACATTTTTTACGTGTTTTAACAATGGCATATTTATTTGACATAAAATAACAATCTTCGTCGCATAGCGACGTACAAGGGTTGTCGTTCTAAACACGCATAAGGCTGGGAATACACGTCCGATATTGCTGAGCAAATTATTTACAAATCGGAAGTAGGAATCGGACGTCTATTTTGTTTCTGTATTCTGTATGAAAACTGCACCTTCAGACAATCGGATCGGCCATAAAATCGTAAGCGCCTTGGCGTTGTTTCCGATTCTGACATCCGATCCGACTATCGGATCTGACGTGTATTAAGTATTCAAACAAATGTATGGTACGAGTGCTTTTCGATTGTCTGATCAGACAATCGGATCGGACTATCGGAGAGGAAAATCGGACTTGAATTCCCAGCCTTATAGGTATTTACTTTACTTTTAAACAAATCTGTGACTTAACATTTGAAATAAAAACATATACAAATACATGTGTGTTTTATCTGGTACCACTGAGCTACTCTGATGATGGAACTCGAAGGTAGGAGACGAAATCCTGGATGTGTTCAAACTTTTTTTTGGTATACTAAGTTTGGACTTATTAGATTTGTCTTGAAGGTAGGAAACTAAGTGTAGAAAAGTTAGTGCGATAAAATAAAACATTCCGGATCTAAAAAATCTGATCATGGATCCTCTCAGATCAGCAAATCAACAAGAAATGGACCTATAGTGCTTTAACTAAAATTGTTACTCACTATGAGCCATTAGCTGGACCGTTATCAAATTAAAGACCGAGAGTATCTGATGATGCACCATTATGAATCCTCTCAGATCAGCAAATCAACAAGAGATAGAACTATAGTGCTTTAACTAAAATTGTTACTCACTAAGAGCATTTAGCTGGACCGTCATCAAATTGAAGACCGGGCAATCTGATGATGCACCATTATGAATCCTCTCAGATCAGCAAATTGATATCAATTGATCAGCAAAAAAAGAGATAGAACTGTAGTGCTTTAACTAAGCCTTTAGCTGGGCCGTTATCAAATTGAAGATCGGGAGTATCTGATCATGAATCCTCTCGGATCAGCAAATCAATAACAGATAATATCATAGTGCTTGAACTAAAATTGTTACTCTCTATGAGCCATTAGCTGGGCCATTATTAAATTGAAGACCTGGAGTAGTTATCTGATGATGCACCATAAGAATCCAAGGGATATTAAAGGGATATAACTATTGAGCCATGACTAATGTTGTTTATTACTATAAAGCTGATGATATGACCAAAGTGGTTCCAGGCGTTTCGGGGGTTCCTTTAAAATTTTAATTTTGATTTTATAAACAAATTATATTGAATTGAATTAATGTTAATGAATTAAACAAATTTTATGCGGCTTACTATCGCGTTTATTTTGGTTTTGATTTTACAATTTTTTATTATTCCGACGTTTCGAGAGCTTTGCAGCCATCGTGGTCACGGAGAGATAGTAAGCCGCATAAAATTTGTTTAATTCATTAATCAATGTTCGCGCAAAATTTGAATTAATGTTATTAAATTGGAGTATCTTTGCGCGATAAAATTCGGAACGAGGATGTTCGCCGAAGAACAAGAGTTATCGACATAGGTGATGGGAAAGAAAGGTTCTTGAGTGGAGACTACGTCTTGCAAGACGCAGCGTAAGTAGACCTCTCATCAGTCGTCAGTTGGACTGACGACATAGGCAGTGGACGTTTTCTGGCTGATGATGAAATAATAATATTTATGGCAACGAAAAAGCAATGTATTTAGATTAGAAAAGTTGGTTACCCGCTAGAATACTGGCCATCATTTCAGCCAACGTAGCCTTGCTATACAAAGGGGAAATGTTGCCAGTCTCCTTGGGACTATCTCTGATGTGACGTCATAAGATGATATTTTGTTATTTATAGTTTAATTATACTTTAAATTTTATAATAATTATTTAAGTATTATAAAATTATTTTGTCCACTATTGAATTCGTAATATGGTAGTACGAGTAGGCAAAATGCCAGTTTATCCAAACTCCCCCTCCTCTTATCATGGTGTTTCATTCCCTCTTTCGTCCATCATTTATTATTGATACTTTTTCCCTATGAGTATTGAATAAGAAAGAAAATATATTTGACATATTCTTAACTCTCTGGTTTCTTTCCCATTCACAATTCTATTTATATAAGCTCCTATGGTCACACCCTGCTTTATGTTGTGTTTCTTTAAGACGCGACATCTGACCTTGACTTACCAAACTAAAGTAAGCAAGTGGTTAGACCTCCGCCATAACCATTAGAGCGCCGACAACTGACAAAACCGTTTCAGTTGTCTCCGTTGTTGAGACTATGCGATTCAGAGGTGTTATTCACGCTTCGCTTGAAGGATATATGTTATGGAATAGAAGGGGCTGGGAAAGCATTCCATTAGTCGATTGTTTCACACAGAAACGTCTCGACGAATCTTTAAGTTCGACTGCCACTTTGGTCGACAGACTTTAAGCTTCTGCAGACTTCCGCTGAACCTTTGGAATAATAGTAAGAATCACTCCTTATAGATCTGCGTAGACTTCATATAGGTTGTCCGTCATGGACAGTAGCTTTTGAAGAGCTTTTTGTGTATAGTGTAAGCACACATACCAACACCTTTATATCTTTGAACTGAAGGAGGTTTCTCGCTTGAAGAATAAGACCCTACGTCTTGTTAAGCAACTAGGAAATTTTGATGTATTTTGTCAAGTTATCACACTATTAATATTTTATTTTATTAAAGAAATTAAATAATTGTTTTAATGACGAATAATAGAAACTTATTTCATTAACAACCAACTTTGATATCGACATCATATAATGGCAATAGCACCTTTTCGCGAAGCCTTTCTCATGAATCGGTCACGTGTTGCGCATCAAATAGGGTGTAAGTTGAAAGACTAACTTTAGTCTAGGAGGGTTATATATCTTTATGATTGAATAGGTGTAACTTTTTACAACTAACTTCACCCTCGTGTGATATTAATAAAACTAACTTTTATTACAAGTATCGCAGCTACAATTTCATATTTGATATATGTCTGAGTGATAGGTAGCCATTTGATGGTTATTTGCTCAGTCTGCTGATCCGCAGTAATAAAAATAGACTACTTTTAAGTGTACAGACCGTGAATTAACTCCGGGTACACTGCTGACGCTACACTGCTGGCCACGCTGATGCACCGGTAAGTCTCCAAACCTTATCACTAATGATGCAATAGTGGTTCAAATGGGAAGTGGATAAAAATTTTCCAACAGAATATACTCGTATTGGTATGGCTCCACAGCCTGAATGAAAAGAGTCGTGGTTGTCAATAAAGGAAGAGAATTGTGTCAGGATTACGGGTGATTAAAATCCACTACAGCTTAAGGCTAGGCGAGGTCATATGGCGAAGTTTTGTTTAGAAGAGACAACACATTGACTTATTTGCACTATAAACCGATTCACTTAGCCACTAAGTAAATAAACAAACATATTTTAATAACAAAATAACTCTATTTGTTAAGAAAACAAAGGAGAATGGAATTACTTACAGATACAAACAATATGAAGTCGTATGACTAATATTTGTTCGGGTAAGAGCAATATTATTTCCTATTATTGTATTATGTACAATAGGAAATATTAATTTATATTTTTTTTTACATAGACGCGACATCTGACCTCGACTTTGACCTTGAGGAGAACAAGTGCTCTTGAGCACCGTTAATTAAAAATCATTTCATTTTACAGTTGCTTTAATCGCCGTCACTAAGTCGGCAATTTTTTTACATATTTTTTAGGCAACCGTAGTGACTGTGCAATGGTCACGCAAACCGGTACAAATGTGTCTTTGATATATGTACTTTGGTTGTCCTGTTTCTATGATACAAGCAAAGTGCTTAGTAGAGAAAGGTCTATCTGCTACGTAGAGCGCACTGAAAGTTTTAGTCCGCTCATAAATCTTTGAATTTCTCATTATATATTTTTAAACATAAGAAACTCTATAATTTGGTAGCAATTAAGGTGTGAATTGTTTTTTTTATCACAAGTTAAAGTTCGTCGTCCGTAGCAAAAATGGAATAAATGCGAAGATTTTTAGGGCCATGATTTTTTATGATTTTAAAAGTTCACTGACTCCGCAAAACTGCACTGCCCGTCTTAAAAGTGCTTTTGGGAGGCAAAGTACCTTGTTTAAGCACCGCAAGGCGATAGTACGCAGAATTGTATAGTTTCCGTGTTTCTCTCTATGATGAAATTCGTGAAGGTCGGCCCTCAACTGAGATCACTGAGGAAAGATTGGCCTTGCTAATGAATATTAGGTTATTTTATCGATTTACTCGTATAAAAAGAATATAATAGCTATGAAATATTAAAGAGTATAATCTGGAATACCTGTAACTGACATTCCCTAATGGATAACGCAGATAACCTTATCCAGGCGACCGTGGTGTAGTGGTAATGTAATGGTCACCCAAACCGAGAGTACTGGTTCGAAACCACTTGTCGGTACTGATCTTTGATATATGTAAGTAATACTGACTCGGTTGATTTCAGTCGTCGTCACTCTTGAACTTGCTTATCATCAGGCAGGTCGAGGTCAGATGTCGTAGTTTGGTAGTCCTGTTTTTATGATACAAGTGTAAGTGTTAACATATCGTAAAAGCTTTTTGAGCACAAGCTGCGTCTACTTTCCTGCCGGCCACATGATGAACCCACCACGCACGGACAATCTAAGCTTTTATTTAACATTAATTTCAATATTAATAAAGATGTAATTAATTATAATTAGCAAACCGTTTTATTTGATACTCATAACCATAATTGATAAGAAAATTTTGTCCGCTATTTTGAATTTAGTGTGACGTAATTTTTTTTGTATTCTTAGCAAACCCTTTCATTGGATTTCTTTATCATGAGGATGCATAAAAAAATAACTGGTCCGCCATATTGGAAACATCCAGACGAAACGTGTAAGTAAAATTTCAGCTCAATCCGTAGGGGATTCAGTTCGGTTCAATTCAGTTGCCAGATTTGATCTATAGTAAAAAGGCAAATAAAAATAAAAAGCTTACATTATAGCGGTGTACTGAAAGCGACTGCTATTAGAAATTATTTGAATAAATTAAATTCTCCTTCATTATTGAAAAATAAAGAGAAGATGGGTAAAAAAATAACCAATGAAGAATTGTTTTATACAAATTCAATAAATACCTTCTCTCATTAAGGAGTGAATGTGGAGTGACGATAGCGGATAGAATGAGGATAGAATGACATCTATCGCACTGTGCGCGATAGATGTGGTTTAAAAGATGTGATAAAGATTGACAATGCTTCGATGGTTTGGGCTAAATGATAAGTAAAAGTAGATTCACGAAAAAAATTTATAAATTTGATGTAGAGGGATGCGTTAAATGAGGAAAACCCAGGAAGGTGTTCTCCGACCAAAACGGAGAAATTCTCAAGAAGGTCGTTATTGTAATAAAGTTCGTTTTGTTAAAATTTCATTTAAATACAGTTAAGCGTTACTATAGACACTAACTATTTATATTATTATTAATAATAAATAGTATTATTAAAAGGCAATGGTCACATAAACCAAAAGACCCTTGTTCATGATTACTTGCTGGTACCAAAGATGTACCAATGTACATACATCAAAAATGTATGTACATTGGTACATATTTGATGTATGTACATTGGTAATCCTGTACAAGCTACAGTTCCCTAAAAGAATAGAAATGGTAGATAGAAGATATAAACGCATTAGCAGGAAGCGAATCAAGAAAGAGAGAAACAGACAGAGAGGCTTGGAACAAGCTGGAGAAGGCTTACATCCAAGAAGGGGTTCTGATCAATGTGAATAAATATAATTAAAATGCATGTAATTTAAGGCGACCGTGGTGTAGTGGCAGTGCTATGGTTACGGAAACCGAGAGCACGAGTTTGAAACCACCCACCGGTACTATTGTATCATTCATATACGAGTATGTACTTTGGTTGTCCTGTTTCTATGATACAAGCCATTTAGTAGCTTAGTAATTTAAATTTAAAAAATATAAACGAAATTTACGGTAAATAAACTTTATAACCATTATTATAGAGCTTATAATATGTAAAGAAGAACCTTGTAAAGCGACAGAGTTATGTCAGGATCATGGAAAGGGGTACCTGTTGTCTCTGCCTATCCCTGTGAAAGTGGAGGCATGACATTTTATTGTAATTTATACATATTTTTGCAGTAATAGGGTGCAGGGGTTTTTATATTGAATTGTCACTATAAAAGTTTTAGAGCCAACCAACTATTGACATACGTAAATAAATGTATTTATTAAAATTTACTATTTATTTTAAAAAAGCCTAATTTATAAATCATAAATTTTCTGGTTTAATGATATAAGTTTTCCAACGGTGTGTCAAGTTCGTAGGGCCTTAACAGTTATCTGCTGAAGCAAGTGTTGGGCGTCGTTTCAGTGCAAGTTGAGATAACGCCGCGCGAGGTTGTGCCACGGGCTGCTGAAAACGACTTACAGTTACGAACTTACGATTTTTTTGAAACGAATGTTTCTTTACTTAAGTTTTTTTTGAAGATGCTTTAGTACTAAGTGTGATTAATTTTTTTTCTTGACTATTTTTGTATTTCTCTTTAATTAGTGTTTTCTTATTTACTTATATTTGTAATACTATTAAATAATAATTTTAAATTAATGTGGATGGATTATACGTGGATTTTATATTTTATTTATTTTAGTTTTTTTAATTTTTTATTATGTACTGATTAAGCGTTTTGTCTTCTTGTTGAGTTTTCCGTTATTCTGGATCAACTTCACCATGTAAGTAAAATTAAATTTAGAATTCTTTTAAGGTTACATATAGGAATTTTATTAAAATTTCAAACAATAAAGTTTGTACAAATTAGTTTCTTAACTTTTATACTGATTTCAACTCTTATTTTTCATGTTTATCAAGTGTCACGCGCCTTAATCCCCACAGGGATAGGCAGAAACAACGGAGCGCCGATCCTGACACAATTATCTCGCTTCTTTTACATTCTCAATTCTCTATGATGTCAAATAGAAATAAAATATTAACCCGCCTTCTCTACCTGTAAGAAAAGAGTTGTAAAATTGAATTGATTCACATTTACTTTTCATTCTACATTAATAGTAATTTATGTGAATAACCGTGGTAAGTATAGCGGGAGGTAATGATATTGCTAATTTGTCAGCGTTTATAGACCTTAACTGTTGCTTACTTTCAGGTGCGTTAAGATTTTTTACATGCTATAAAATCCTTTTTCTCTAATTATTTCAATGCAAAAAGTTTATCCATTTAGCTCTTATGATGATGTGGCGAAGAGTAACGTAAGGAAATGCTATGATTTTTAGAGAATATTCTGGAACAGTGAGTTCTACTTTGGTCCGCGTTTGAACATTTCTAAATGTGCAAATGCGATCAAACGATCGTCTGCTGATTCGAGTCAATCAAAATCAGCAGACTGGGCATCAACCACCACCTCACCACTCTTAAACGGAGCTTAATTTTTTTTTAAACCATTATATATTTTAAATAAATATAAATAATCGAGAATTGAACCCGGGGCTTTCAACATATAAATAGCGGACTGCGGCTCCACACAAATTATCTTACAATATGCTAATAAAAAATGTTATACTTATCAATTCTTAACTTAGTGTACGAGTATTTGGAATTCATTCACGCCTAAATTTCCACATGGATAAAACTACTTTTACAACTATGATACAAATGAAGTATTTAGGTGTATCAAAGAAACCTTTTTGGTGGCTTATATTTGATACTATTAGAATACGGGTAAAATATGTAAGGCATAGATGGCGGCATAGGTAGGCAGAGGTGATCGCGATGAGCTTGTAAGTTGCCGGTTTAAACTTGGCCGGCATAGTGGATGTGACTACTACTTACAGTTATTGAACTGGAGTAACAGTCGCCTACATTCATGGACCGCACTCCAGCTTAACATCAGGCGGGTTCGATAAATATGTCCGACATCACTGATATAAAGGTAGGATGGAATTATTTTCATGTGAGTTATAGGACAACATTCGCACAACGCATAACCAAAGTATAGCTGTTATCAATAACATAGACGCATCTTTGGCCGGCATAGCGAAGGCGACTGGGATAGGCATCTGTGAACAAACTCGGTTTTCTCAGTCGTCGTCACTCTTGGACCTTCTATTGCTTATCATCAGGCGGGTCGATGTCAGATGTCGTGTCACAATAAAAAAGAAAACTATGTCTTCATTGCCATGCCAGGGTCGAAGTCTACTTTTTTTATTGTGACTCGGCATATGACAGCACTCAGCCAAATGTTACTACGGTTACATAACTGCAAGTAGCAGTCGTTATAGATTAAAGATTTAAACACTATTAAAATGTGTTCAGTTGTCTGTGCAATAATTCATGTCATGTCATTTATAAATGATGCGTCACTTCAGGCATCTTAACATTTATCATTAAGTTGAGAAACTTAGATTTAGACAAACGGCCCTAATTCGTAGTAGCGAGAAAATCCTCAGGGCATTATGCGCGTCCGACGGCCACTTTAAATCTATGATTAATTAATAATAATATATTTTGATGACACTAATTTTAAATTTATCTACACTAATACGTATATATGTATAGTATCGCATCCATTATAGGCCGGTATAATGGATGCGACTTTTGCTTGCGTTCATTTATTTGTGGCTTACACTTCACCACCACGTAAAAGTAGTGGCACCACCCAGGTCGCCCATTTGACAGGCAAATGACCACCAACTGACTGCCTACCATTCTTTAAAAATATTCTTTACAATTATTTAAATTTATTGAATTAAATAAATTTAATGCGGCTTACTATCGCGTTTATTTTGGTTATTGATGGCCACCGAGACCACGATGGCTGCAAAGCTCTTTAAACGTCGGAATAATAAAAAAAAATGTAAAATCAATAACCAAAATAAACGCGATAGTAAGCCGCATAAAAGTTGTTTAATTCAATAATCAATGTTCGCGCAAAATTTAAGAAAATACTATTTTAATTTATTTAAAAACTTTTTATACAAATAAAAGATATAAAAGTTATTTCATACATATGCAATATATACACAATAAATTACGTAGTACTCAAATAGAAAATAAATAGACATATTTAAATAGAATAGGTAGACATAGATATATATGTATAGAGTAGGTGTGGCTCAGCAACTTATTAAGAGCACTAATTAGGCTGAAATTCAACAGAAAGGTCATTAAATTTGCATGCTGAACTCGGCAATTAAAGCAAGCTGTTTTCTCTAAAAAAGGTCATTGAAAAAAAACTTTAGCCATATTTTTTAACTTTTAACTCGCGATTTACCAATTATTATATTTTTAATTTCTTTTTTTTAAATTTGTCTTAATTTTTTTGGGGAACTTTTTAATTTGTTACCTTAACCTTTAGTCGCGGAAATGGACTAATAGGCTTGAAATTTAAAAAATCTAAATTAAAGCTCGTCAACTAGACATTGGTGCTCTTTAGTCTCTGCATACAGTGGGATACAGTGGGAATGAAGGCGTAACACTTTAATTGTCTGTTTAATAAATCATAAAACTCATGCAATGGATAAAAACACAATAATTTGTACATCACTAAAGCTGTCTAAGCCGAAATGACGCGCCCCTCTACTGCATTTACGCCCACGAACACACCGAAAATGCAATTGTAATTGGTCATTCAGTTGATGGTTAGACACAAAAGGAGGAGCACGATGATGAAGTATAGTTAATAATATTTGCAATCACACATTTAAATGAACTAACAAAGTGAAAAGGCGTGTCATATATAGTTAGACAAGCTATAATAATAAATGTATAATAAATATGCTACAAAAGTGAAATTATTACGAACGACGCTTTGTTTCTTCCTCGAACAAGGGTGATGTGGAATGCTTCACCAGATAATGGATCCTAAATGAAATGAAAATAATGTTATTAGCACGGGCATGTTCTCAGCATGCATTTGATCATCATTAGACTCTACCATGGCTAAGGAAAGGCATATGACGAGAAGAAGGCTCGAGAAGAACTCGTCAATTGTAGCCTGTACATATATAACATACCAAATAGGTATATTCTACTATTATTATAAACGTGAATGTGAGTTTGTTTGTTACGTTTTCACGCAATAACTACTTAACCGGTCATCATGAATTTTACACACAGGTACTAGAAGTAACATAAGATACTTTTAATAAACTTTTAATTTAGTTTCCAATTGACTATAGTTTCAGATATTCTATTTTTTTTTCGCGACTATCATTTTATATGAGTTATCGAGTTATAAATACAAAAAAGGCATATACCGTCGAATTGAGAACCTCCTCCTTTTTTATGACTGTGTTATAAACCTAATATTACGCGGGTGAAACTGCGGGCACAGCTAGTATAAAAATAAAGTAGGTACAAATATAACAAAGCGTGAAAATTCAAGAACGTCATAGCGATCACGAGTCTGTATATAGTTGTCTTACAAAAAAATAATAAAAAATACCTAATTGAATTTTGTTTTTATGCGCAGTGTTTCAGTGAAGTGCATTGTGAAAAGTTGATAACGGCACAACGTAAGAGAATATTCAATGAAGCAAATATTAACGCGAAACGAAGTCATAAATCATGTCACATAAAGTTTATTAAATTCAAAGCATCTATCATAAGTTCACAACCAGTGTAAGACTGTGCGAAAGTTTGGTAGTTACAAATAGTAGAGAATGAAAAACGTTTTATTTTGCCTTGACATATGACAGCACCTCGCCTGATGTTAGGCTTGGTTGCGGTCCATCAATGCACTGATACTTGGTAAATATGCTAACTGTTCCGAAGAAAAAACCCTTAAACAAAAACTCTTTAACTCTTTAACAGAGTGAATCTTTAAAACTCTTTAACAGAGACTGTATAACTCTTTAACAGAGTGAAACTCTATAACTCTTTAACAGATCCTCTATAACCCTTTAACAGAGTGAAACTCTATAACTTTTTAACACAGACTGTATAACTCTTTAACAGAGTGAAACTCTATAACTCTTTAACAGATACTCTATAACCCTTTAACAGAGTGAAACTCTATAACTTTTTAACACAGACTGTATAACTCTTTAACAGAGTGAAACTCTATAACTTTTTAACACAGACTCTATAACTCTTTAACAGAGTGAAACTCTATAACTTTTTAACACAGACTGTATAACTCTTTAACAGAGTGAAACTCTATAACTTTTTAACACAGACTCTATAACTCTTTAACAGAGTGAATCTTTAAAACTCTTTAACTCGTATCAGAGTGACTACGTCTGGGCCAACTATGGGTTTTAACAGGCATCGGCGATCTAGGATTGGCCCTTGCTTAAAATCAGACAACTAGAGAATAGTTGTTGCGTCTTAATAAAAAAATAATAATATTCAATCGTCCTTAGTATAAGAGACCGTAAAAGTTTTCTTTTTTCACAATATTTGAAAACCGACACGAAAGTTCGTTTAGCCTAACAAAGAAATATAAGAAATGTAAAAGTTTTTCCAATTTCTCCTTTATTACGACTAAGGTTTTAAGTTACAGACTTGTTTTTCATGAATTCTCAATTGCTTCAGAAACTTACAAGTAATGCAGATATATTATAAAATAGAGCAATGCATTGTATATATTTCCCAATTAATTAGATAAACCGGGTGACCATCTCTACTACTTTCAACTGTCTCTGATTGCAACTTTGCAAATACTTATTTAAATACTATAATAAATATAAAGTAAATCGTCTTCAACAAATCTATTGTTTCTAGAGAACAATAAAAATTGTAACGTAAAGGGTCCAATTTTTTTCTATTGTGACTCAACATCTGACCTCGACTCGCCTGATGGTAAACAGGAGGAGGTCCAAGAGTGCCGACGACTGAAAAAACCGAGTCTTTACGACTGGGGCCGCTATCACTATGCCGGCCAAAGGTGCTTCTTCTAGCATCGCTTGAAGGATCCAAGGTTATATAGCATGGAGATAACACATAGACTGGGGAATAATTTCACTTGTCGATCGTTCTACAAAGAAACAACGCACCGAACCTTTTAATTTTACTGCCGATTCGGTCGACAGAATGCGACATAAAAACAATAAAAATTGTAACGCAAATTGTTTAATATATTATAAAATAAATGATATCATCCCTCCTAATTGTGTAATCCAAATGAGTATAAAAAAGCAATTGTGATCTGTTTAAGACGTAATAAACGTTGCTATGGGCTAGGTGGCAACACTAGCTGTAAAACTAAATAAGGCTGATCTGCCACAGTGAACATTAAGTCATGCGTAATTTTGGGTTATTCATGAACACGGATTATTCAATCTATTAATAGCTACGATTATAATTTAAGTTAAATGACGAATGTCGACGCGTCTCTGTCGAATCAATTCACGTTATCTTAAATTAACTGAGTTATTAGATTAGCCAATAGTGGCTTTGTCTCTCACTAATAACGGCGATATATTATTCATAAGTAATTGAGATATTAATGCAGAGGGGATTCTCAGGTGACATTTTATAATTGGAGTATTATTTTCAATTTGATATTTATATATTTAACAGACATATGACATTGACTTGCCTGATGGAAATCCAAGTTAAAGTCCAATAGCGCCGAAAACTGAAAAAAAATAAACGATTCAACACATGGTCACTATGCCGGCCAAAGATTGCAATATATACCACAATGTGTTATTTACTTATTATTAATTTTTATTTATTTATTTAGCTTTGTTTTGATTTATTTTCTGTTGCTGTTGTGCTATTAAAATGTTAAAACAGTATGTATTATTTTGTTGTAAATCTTATGCTACAGCCAAACTATGCTATTCGCACTGCTCCTCGCGCTGCTCCTGGTGTTGCCGTGAATATTGCCCTAACAGCCACACACTCCCCTACTTGCGATGTTCATCGCGTTGCTCCGATGGACGACAACATTGTAACTTTGACTCGAATAACGCAGCCACACTATGTCTCTGCCCATTTCCCTCGCTATTTCTCTCGCCACTCGTCGAGTGTGCGGCCGTAGGGTTTGAAAAGAATTGCCACTACGCAAGGCGACCGTAGCAAACCGAGAGTACGGGTTCGAAACCACTTGCCGGTACCAATGTATCTTTAATTTTGTGTACTTTGATTGTCCTGTTTCTATGATACAAGCCCTTTAGTAGCTTAGTATAGAAACGTAAATTAAGAAAAAAAGTGTCTCTCCTGTCATACAGCATATCCTAGCAAAGGAGACAGGGATATATTGAGCCTAAAACCTATTTTATAACCATTGTGTCAATAAAGTTTATGACAAATATTTGTTATTTATTAAAAAAAACATCCGCGAATCACCCAAGAACGTGTGGTCGACTTTATAGCTGAGTGTAAGAACGGTCTAAAATCTGGTAATACGAACACGGCACTAACTTCACTTTATTACAGAACTAGCTTTTTTATACTGTTGTAATAAACACGTCGTAAAAATGTCCGCACAATAACGTATTTCAGTTATAAAACTGGGGATTTTATTTTAATTAAATACTCTTATATTAGTTGTTTTAAGACCAACGGTGAGGTCTCACCTATTTTTATCAGGATATTTAGTTTAAGCTAATTAAAATATATTAAAACAGGTCTTACCACGTTATTAAGAGAACGAACGTTGTATGAAGAGAGGATCGTGGTAGGTGGTGCTCTATTGTCTTTGCCTATCCCCGTGAGGCGTGGCAATTTGATTGATTGATTGACCCTGACGTTGCCTAGTGCCCTTAACCATAGAGCTTTTAATTATGAAGAGAATTGTGAATGTGAAGGAAGCGAGGGAGTTGTGTCAGAATCGTGGCAAGTGGCGCTCCATTATCTCTGCCTATCCCTGTGGAAAAAGGCGTGACAATTTGATTGATTGATTTGACGTATCGATTCTGTCTCACGTGACAAAAGCCGTGGTCACGTGAAGAAGTGAGTGCTATGACTGTCCTTGGCAAACACACGTCTTTCTTACAATCTGTGTTTGGTTTTCTTTTTTATTAAGCTTTACAAGAAAAGGATTGTTATCGCGACATACCACAATCACAATGTCTGAAAGTTCCACGCAGATGACATGTTGCATAGTGAAGGCGACTAAAGCAACTGTAAATTACATTTGTTATTTTTCTTCAGTCGTCTGCGCTCTTATCTTGCTATAAGTAAAAACAATAAAAAGTACTTTGATCGCTTCGTGTCTGTGATATAAGTAAGCACGTGTAGTATTATGTTATAACAAAGACATAATACAACAATAATGAACTAATTTGATGTGAAACCTGTGAGCTTAGTAACACTCCGACATGAATAATTATAACAGAGGAATTGTGTGACGCATTAATATAATTTCCCCGATAGAGAGAGAGAGAGACAAACATATCCGCGGGGGAATTCCCTCATGTGCTAATTCTGATATATAATTCGCATAAAATACATTTGCTTTATGACTTGTTTATTTATTCATGGTTCGTGAGGTTTGTGATGTGACAATAAACATTTCAAAAGGTTCAGATAAACGCTTTAATTAAATATACATACATACTATGTTCCAATGAAACTTTCTCCTTGTGATAAATATTGCTTTATAGTTACATTTTAAATTTTATTACATTCAAGATTTTTTGCATTCTACTTTAGAAATAAATATTGTATAATAAGGCGACCGTGGTGTAGTGGCAGTGCAATGGTTCGAAACCACTCACCGGGATCAATGTATCTATACTAATATTATAAAGAGGAAAGATTTGTATTTTTGTGTGTGTGTATGTTTGTAATGAAAAAACTTAATAACTACTTTGCCGATTTTAAAAATTCTTGCACCATTGGAAAGCCTGAGTGACATAGGCAATATTTATTGCTAGAAAAGTTTAGGGATCCTTACTAAAACTTAGGTAACGTAATAGTCGCATGCGCTGCGGAAACTATTGATGATAGAACAAAAGTAAGTTTTACAATAATAAAGAACATATCAATATCTACATATGTCCAACTATTAATCGTTACGTCACAATAGCCACTTTTTACATTTTAAAAGTTGATAGAAATACCGATTAAAATTAGACCACACAATACAAGACTGTTTCAATTCATATAGATTACTTTTTGAATTGTTATTACAAATTTATTAAGTCATAGAAAAAATAATTATATTAATTCGATTCACAACTTCAGTTCGGCTAATCTGTAACACGACATTAATTCAGGCGGTATGAAATTCGTCGGATCAGCTAGTCTTTGATATATGTACTTTGGTTGTTCTGTTTCTATGATACAAGCACTTTAGTAGCTTAATATAGAAATGTAAATAATAAAAAATATATCATTTAACTTATAATATATCGTAGGCCTCACCAATTAATACTATTTATGATGAAAAGTCATAATAATATTTAATTTATAACAAACATATAACGTATAATCCAAGTAAATAAGATAAACAGGAAGAACTTTAGTTATGTCTTAGATATGTATAAGTTGAAACAAAAACGAAAAAAGTATTTTCGTATATGAGTATGTGTCTCTCTCTAAAAGATTCAGTTGCTATGCTATTTGGTTGCTATTCAGTTTCAGTTCTATGAATAATGTAACTCCACCTAATGTTATTATCTATTCATATTCGAATCAAATATGATTAATTTCAGTGGAGAATTTTCATAGTAATCAATACAGTGTCATAGTAGATCACTATGAACTACTACAGTGTACATCAATTGGAAATACGAATTTTGTAAATATTTTAAATAACGTTTTGTTTTTATTAAACAAATATATTATACAATAAGTAAAAAATTAGTAACAGGCCAGTTTAGGTCAATTTGTCAATCTGAAATAACAAGTATCAACAATCGAGTCGTTTTTAATAAATTTACACTATGTAACTCTCAAAATTAAAATGAATCTAACGACATCTCATTCGGTAATGTTTATCAAACCGTTTTGATTATACTTCGTGCAAAAGAATAGACATAATAATCTAGACAAACATAACACTCCTTTTCGGCATTCGGGCAATAATAAATACATGTATAGTATATAAATACATGTATGTGTAGCTTTTACTGCATTAATTAATAGAATAATTATCGTTTAATTTTTAATTTTTTTTTATTTTCTTTTTGTATACTAATTTAGTTCATAAGTGTGTATATTACTAACAAATTTTTGGGCCTATGTAGTTTGACAATAAATGATTTTATTTTAGTTTTTATTTATTTATGCAAACCTTATTCATTTTAAAAGGCTTGACGTCATTGCATCAGCGACAAAACACAACTCTACAACACATCGTCTGTTTGTTTATCTTTACCGTAATTTCCAATCGAATTTTAAAAACATAACAACACGTTGTAAATCAAAAACGAACAACAAATCTTGACAGGTTTTTAATACGAATTACTTTTTTTGGAACAAGGTTATTCTTTGTTTACAAATATTCTATTCCTGCTTAGTATAGAGTGTACGCAGGGTTAGCACTCGGCCCTTTATAATGCTGAACTTTTATTGACCTACTCATATGTTTGTCCTATTCTTTTAATAAATAAATCTTGTTAATTTGTATATTTGTAATCATATATGGGAAAATTTTATTTTATTTCGATCAATTAAATTGCCACGTCTAAATTACCATTGTGATAGGCAGAAACGATTCCATCGCTACTGCACTGTCTTATCCATTCTCTTTTAATATTAAATTAAAATTGAGTATGTTAACTAACAAAAACTAAAAAGGGCTTTTTATTTATGTAGGTAGCTTAATGCGACCCTGATCAATATGTGACACTCGTTGCAATGGCAACCCTATTGATGTAGTGACGTATGAAGCAGCTTTCAAGCGTGAAATTCTAGGATACAGTAATCCTAGAATAGTCATTAGAAACTCTAGTGTACAGCCAGCAAAACTGAGAAAATAACAAAAATAAAGTTCTCAAGTTATGAAATAGCTTCAGGTCAGCTGAAAGAAGTTCAAGGTGGCTGAAATATTGGATGTGACTTGATGCTTGCTGTTGAAACACTGACACTTGGACGATAAAATATTATCAGCGCTGACGAGTAGCTCATCAGTTTGTGGTTATCAGTAGCATTGGCATTATACTAATACTCGTATATGTCGTACTAATCTATATAGGGCATCAGTTTAAAACGGCCAAAATCAATAATTTTGGGCGTTTTAGTACAACTTTTGTAATGCTCAATGATGAAAAAATATATAAATGGTAGATTCGATATTTGTATTGATAAAACTAATAATAATTTTGCATTTAATTGCCGTGCAACTAAATTATTTGGAAAATAAGATATGGATTTTGTATCGTTTCTCAATCACAAAGATCGCCATATTAACAGTTCTGCTTTAAATTGTCATATTTATAGTTTGATCATTTCGCGCGCCTAAACTATGCAAAATAAAGGATACATTCTAATTACATTGTAATCTTCGTACATTAAACTATTTTAATATATTATATAATATATATATATAATATTTAATATATATATATATATATATATATATGCAACTATCAATACAATTAAACCCAAGTGTCTATAAAAATGAATGATGTCCTTCAGTTGTTTTAAGTTTTAAAATGCAAATAAACTGTTTTGCATATAAAACTCTCTGAAAATTCACGGCCTCAATATATTTTTTTACTAACCATACACACATTTAACTGGAATTTTATCAGCGAGTGTAAACCACTTACACAATCAAAATCCGCTTCCACTGAATTTTATCCGATAGGCGCAACGATACTGAAATTTGAACACTGTTAAAACCTGAAAAATATATTTGTTTACAGTAACAGCTTTATAGAGCTTTTATTAAGCCTACAGTTTTTATTATTTTTTTGTTATTACACACGCATCACATGAAGTGCAGGGGTAGGTAGCTTCGGAAATTCACAGAATATTGTACTTTAATGAACTGATTAGTTTTAACAAAGGACTTTATAAATCTTACGTGGATGGATGCGTTAAACAAGGCAGGCCCAGGAGACCAAATCGAAGACATCCTCAAGAAAGCTGGGTTGCCTAGTGCCCATAAGTATATATAGAGCGTGCATGAAAGTGAATGTGAGGGAAGCGAGAGAGCTGTGTCAGGATCGTGGTGGCAAGTGGCGATCCATTGTCTTTGCCTATCTCTGTGGGTAAAAGGCGTGACAGTTTGATTGATTGATTAGTCATATTTAGTACTAAGTTAATACTCGTAAACATGCATATATCATAGTCACCGAGCAATCAAAGAATATTACTTATATCAGAAATACACTGATACTAGTACTGCTGTGTGAATTGGTAGAAATTGAATGGCGATTCCAATTTCCTCATAACATAAATACAACTATATTTTTATACTAATATTTTTTATGAATATTATAAAAAATGAATTCCAACATTCCTCTGTAAAAGAATGTATGGTCAAATCTTAATATTGGATGAATTGGAAAAAGTCGTCCGCCGTCGCTGTGAATGATAACTCAATTTGCAACTAGACCTGTCTAGATCGATATCTAGGTAATGCAATTGAGATTGAGATAATTAATAAAAATTTTAATTTATGTAAACATAAAAATACGAAATGTAAGTAGGTAACAAAATAAGCTTCAATGCGGGCGTTCTTTTGCCGGCATCTATACCACTACATTAAAGTGTACAGACCGTGAAGTGGCAAAATTTGACATGTTGTTTTAATTAAAGAATACGAACAGCCGGTTGTACCAAAAATTATAATCTACGAATTTGTAAAAAGTATCGTATAAGTAAAAGAAAAAAAGAAAAATGGGTTGCATCACTCTTTAACTTCACATTTTACATTTACGTTTAACGGATATTTTATACAGAGCTAAAGGACATCATTCATTTTGGGTTTCTATGTACTACTTTTGTAATTTCTAATGACAAAAACATTTATAAATGGTAGTTACAATATAAAATTCTTAACAACCCAATTCACGATTTCGTAATAGAGTAAGTATAAGTATAAAGTAAAACTAAATTCGTAAATTGAAACTTTTTTGGTACAACCGGCTGGTAGTTTGCATTCATGTTGTGCACTCCAGCTTAACATCAGGCGCAATGATGTTATATAGTGACGGCGACCGAGACAACCGTTAATTGATTCATAATTCATTTCAGTTATCAGCATTATTGAACCTCCTCCTGCTTAACATCAGGCAAGTCAAGGTCAGAAGTTCAGTTCACGATTACAAAACTAACTAAGCATAATTTATTACTAGTAATTAGTTTATTTCCCTGTGATTGGTTTTCCTATAAAAAAGTACTATCTCATATCTCTACTCTCAAAAGTATAGGCAGGCCGAGCACCACTTGCTTCTGACATAACTCTCTCCACATCACAATTATTCTAGTCAATTTAAGTCAATCGTTATTAATATATAGTGGCGCTCGATTGTCTCTGTCTATCCCCGTGGGAAAAAGGCGTGACGATTGGTTGATTAATGGATTGTAATAAAAAATATATAATAAAGTTTAACATGTTTTGTACAACTATTTTTTAACACTATTTTCAAGTGTATCGTAAAGTGTATCATCTTTGCAAGTAGCTGAAGCTTAGCTAGGCCGGAAGCGACTGGAGCCTGCAGGCGTTTGCTCTGTGGCAGCGGTTTGGCTGATGTTTATATTCCATTATGGCCACACTTCCCAAAGTATACTCACATCTTATCTCCGATAAGGCTAAAATCATAACGCAAGAAACAATAAGGTCTAATTTCACTTCCAGAAAATTAGACTATTATCTGCCTATTAAGGCGACTCCCAACGGTAATGGTATAGCTTCCTTCGCACACCAAAAGAGCCCCGGGTTCAAAACGACTTGCCTGAGCAAATGTATCTTTGTTGTAGGTACTTTTAGTATTATGTATATGTATATTAAGGTATAGATGTGCAAAAAATAACAATTACCTTCTAATGCGACCTTCCAACTACCTTTAATTTAAGACGACCGTTGTGTAGTGGTAGTGCAATGGTCATTCAAACCGAGAGTTTCCGGTACTAACGTATCTTTGATAATGTACTTTGGTCATCCTGATTCTATGAACAAGCATTTAGTATAAAAAATCAAAATTGAAATTTTAAAGGAACCCCCGAAACGCCTGGAACCACTTTGGTCATATCATCAGCTTTATAGTAATAAACAACATTAGTCATGGCTCAATAGTTATATCCCTTTAATATCCCTTGGATCCTTATGGTGCATCATCAGATAACTACTCCAGGTCTTCAATTTAATAATGGCCCAGCTAATGGCTCATAGAGAGTAACAATTTAAGTTAAAGCACTATGATATTATCTGTTATTGATTTGCTGATCTGAGAGGATTCATGATCAGATACTCCCGATCTTCAATTTGATAACGGCCCAGCTAAAGGCTTAGTTAAAGCACTACAGTTCTATCTCTTTTTTTTGCTGATCAATTGATATCAATTTGCTGATCTGAGAGGATTCATAATGGTGCATCATCAGATTGCCCGGTCTTCAATTTGATGACGGTCCAGCTAAATGCTCTTAGTGAGTAACAATTTTAGTTAAAGCACTATAGGTCCATTTCTTGTTGATTTGCTGATCTGAGAGGATCCATTATCAGATTTTTTAGATCCGGAATGTTTTATTTTATCGCACAAACTTTTCTACACTTAGTTTCCTACCTTCAAGACAAATCTAATAAGTCCAAACTTAGTATACCAAAAAAAAAGTTTGAAATCCAGGATTTCGTCTCGTACCTTCGAGTTCCATCATCAGACATCCATCTGATCAGACAATCGGAAAGCACTCGTGCCATACATTTGTTTGAATACTTAATACACGTCAGATCCGATAGTCGGATCGGATGTCAGAATCGGAAACAACGCCAAGGCGCTTACGATTTTATGGCCGATCCGATTGTCTGAAGGTGCAGTTTTCATACAGAATACAGAAACAAAAAAGACGTCCGATCCCTACTTCCGATTTGTAAATAATTTGCTCAGCAATATCGGACGTGTATTCCCAGCCTTATGCGTGTTTAGGAAAGCAACCCTCGTACGTCGCTATGCGACGAAGATTGTTATTTTATGTCAAATAAATATGCCATTGTTAAAACACGTAAAAAATGTTATAATTTTTCCCCTAAAATATACAATCAAGGTAATCGATCTAAACTGCAAACCAACCTCGCCATATGAATATTTTAAGGGAAAAATTATAACATTTTTTACGTGTTTTAACAATGGCATATTTATTTGACATAAAATAACAATCTTCGTCGCATAGCGACGTACAAGGGTTGCCATCCTAAACAGCGCGTCTAAGATCGCTACCGCAGCTAACAAATCGAGCTGATGACCTTGAAACCCCTGATCAGATCTTCATCAATTGTAGCTAAGAACCATCTCGATCACGTCAGCTTTCAAATGAAACAAACCGCATCATAATCGGTCCATTCGTTTAGGAGCTACGATGCCACAGACAGACACACAGATACACAGACAAGTCAAACTTATAAAACCCCTCTTTTTTGGTCGGGGGTTAAAAATAAATATAAAAAATACTGTCTTTATCATTTATAGTACATCTCATTTAGTTCATAGAAATTAATGAATTAAACAAATTTTATGCGGCTTACTATCGCGTTTTAATTTTCAAATTTTATTTTATTTTTATTATACCAGCGTTTCGAGAGCTTTGCAGCCATCGTGGTCACGGAGAGCCGCATAAAATTTGTTTAATTCGTTTAATTAATGAATTAAACAATGTTCGCGCAAAATCTAAAAAAAAAATATTTCATGGAAATTGTTTTCCTACGAGTATTTAAATGTCAACGTTAGCTATATAATTTAAGAGAAAGTTCTTTTAACACTATCTGACTATTTTCTTAGCGGGTACTTCACCGGCTTAACTGAGTTATCTAACCGGCCCAGCTGACATAAATCACAGCAGCCGCCATTGTTGGTCCAACATGTCATTATTCAATTTAACAAATCATATTGACATTGTTCAACGTTAATTGACTCTATTATTATAGTAATTTGTATTGTACAGTGCTTATATATTTGCAAAATGTATTAAACGCTTAATAAATCAATTAAATCAATCGTAATTCCATGCCTCAATAGCCACAGGGATAAGCAGAGACTTAGGAGCGCCACTTTCCATGATCCTGAACTAACAGTTTTACTTCCTTTTTACCTTCACTTCCTTCACATACACCATTTTCTTAAAACTAGTTCTATGCTTATTTATTTATTTTATTGGTATGCATATCAAATTGCAATCTTTAATTCGGTATGAAAATATATTGTTAACATTAAACTTTGTATAATAGATTGCAATTCAAAAATCATGCACACACACTGCAAACAATAATTAAATGATTTTGGGCACTTTGGACTACTGCTTGTAAATTACACCTTTTAAATAAAAAAATATTTTAATTATACATTACAACCTCTACACATGGCTGCTTTATGCGTTGTTTATTACCTTTGTAACAGAAAATGTTCCAAGTAGCTCTGTAACCTGGTGCCCACCTCGTCTTTTTACTCCTGTGATATTCGTTTAGGTTCTCCCCATCTTATAGTCTTGGATCATTCAAGCGAAGCGTGATAGATATTGGCCGGCATAATGACTGTGACTGAGGCAACCGTAAAATGTAACATTTTTTTCAATTGTCGCCCCCTTTAGGCATATCGAGGTTAGATATCGCACGTAAAAAAATCATTTAAACATTTTTACTATTATACCTACAAAGTTTGATTTTATTAAATATTCCTAAATAAAACAGATAGAAATTTGAAAAATACGTTTAATTGCTGAAAAAAACAGCTATTTTCTAAAAAAATAATTGCTCGGAATCGAACCTAGATGGAATATTTAATGTGTATATTCAATAACTCACATAAACTTTATATTTTTTCAGTTATGCTTTAAGAAATTTAAATAATTCATTATTTATTATTTTCATAACATAAATTTATAACCAAATGTATTATAACAAAGTATGATTTAGCAAAGAATATGCAAAAGCGTCGCTTGTAACATGAAACAATAATAAATCTTGCCTAAGATCAGAGTTAGGATTATTTTTTCTCACGAAAAGATATTCCTTAAATATATTCAAGTCGTGCTCACGAATCCGTCCACCCTAATTGCCCTAATAATGGACATTTTATTCATGCTTTCATGCCAAAGAGAAATAGCACCTTTCTTAACATTACTCATAATTCAACGATTCATGTTCGAAGTAACAATTCTTTTATTTACCAATCTAATTGTTTAAGTTTAAGTAAGTGCCATCAATCCGTAGAATAATTCACCATATTATAAGTAAAAGGAATTAAAGGAAAACGGCTTCATTACGTTATTATAAATATTTGTCACAACAAAATAACGAATATGTGCCTTTTTCAAGTTCGCACTAAAATTGTTTTAAATAATTTTCACTAAAAAATCATTGTCATTTTCAAACATCTATCAAGATGGCAACCGTTGTGTAGTGACAGTACAATGGTTACGCAAACCGAGTGCACGGGTTCGAAACCACTCATCGGTACCAATGTATCTTTGATATAATATGTACTTAGGTCGTCCTATTTCTATGATACAGGCACTTTGGTAGCTGAATTTAGCACTAATAAATAAATAAATGAATTAATACCTTTATTTATTGTGATCTAACCTCGGCCTGCCTGATGGTAAGCATAATGGAGGACCAAGAGTGCCGATGACTAAAAAAACCCGTCTCGGTTTACGTCTGCCTCAGTCGCCGTCACTATGTCGGCGATCAACAAGAAATAAGTTTTCAAATAAGCTTTACACAATATAATTATGTTACCAAAATAACATAATTATAATATGTAATAAAGTAACGTAACTAACACACAATAAAACAACATTGTAACAAACTTGTTTACGTATTCGGAATATTCACTACTATGTAACAATATGCATTTTTATTATTCACATTTTATAGTAAGTTTATTATTACTTTCCTAGAGTTTTGTTTGTAAAATTTATGACATGAAACTTTTATTAATCTAAATCTGGCAAAAAAATATATATCGTTGTAAGAGTGGTAGGCAGACAGTTGGTGGTCATTTGTCGAGACTGCCGATCCGGAGTAGTGCCACCACTTTTAAGGTAAAGTTGCTTGGTAGTGTTTTGGGATCAGCTTGAATGTTTACAGTTTTAATTAGGTTGACATAGTGGATGCGACTGCAACTTGCACTTAGTTAGCTGTAGTAGCAGTTGCCTCCATTCATGGACCACCTACCAGCTTAAATTGCAGCGGGATGTGTAAAACTTAAATAAAAAATGTATTAACGATTTAAAAAAGCTAACCTTTAACTTAGATAGATCTATTACCGTTGTTTTATAAAAAAATAACTCAAAAATATGGCGTATTAAACCAAAAAATCCAATTTTAAGCAAAGCCTCTTCCAATCCACTTAACACTTAGCAAGTGCGTCACAAGTTGTTCCTGTTAGAATGAGTGAACAAGTCGTTAACAATGTTTCTCTCTGTCATTCATACTTACATACACAGACTATCAAGACAATAGACAGAGCAACTGTTACACTGTCGTTTACAAATTGTTCTTTTTATAAAGGCGCCGCGATTTTAAGCTAGAATGCAACCAGCAGCATTCGTATCCCCTATGCACTGAAATCTAACAACTTCAATCATAATCCTGAAAAGCGATCAATTAATTTCCTATGCACTTAAATAATTTGTTAGTGATGTCTGTAAAACTCTGCTTGATTATTGCAACGAAAAAAAACGCAACGCTTGACTAATTAGGCAATCCTATAAGGCGATCGTGGTCTAGTAGTAACGAGCGTTGGTTGGTTCAAAATTATCTTACCTGGTTCTGGTTCTCTTTGAAATACGTATATACTTTGGTCACGTATATAAGATATACGCATGTTTAGTAGCAGGAATAAATAAATAACTTTATTAAATGGAATTAAATATCCTGATCCATATAAAGAAAATTTAGTTTGATTTTATAGTTGTGCTATTTATATATGCAACAGAAATATTGCTTTAATTCTGTTGCATGCACTATACTTCATGCTTAGCGGATTTATGTATATTTTGAATAATTGTATGTTTCCATAACAAGTAAAAATAAATAATACTTAAGTAGTCTCATTAGTCATTTTACATGATTACCTGAACATTATAAGTCTGAAAGTTTGTTTTCTGTGCTGACACCAGTAAAGCACTCGAAGTACTTGAGCTGATTCAGCTTTCGCAATACAGCCTTCGTTGTGAATATATCTGTATAATTATAGGTTCAGTGAGTATATGCTTATGATACAAATTTAATGGGCGATTTCAGTGTGTTCAAGGGGTTCATTGATACTTTGTTTCTATAGTTTTAAATGAAAATTTAACACAATAAAAACTATTTATAACTATTTACTCTTCACAATCCATATCTTTCTTGCTTTCTTCATATTCTCATTTCAATTATTAAAAGTTATATCTTCCCGTCAAATATCCCACAGTGCCTGAAGACAAAGGTCTTAAACCAGTGTGTGTTGCCAGTGATGACATATGGCACTGAGACGTGGCCCCTAAATGTTGGCTTGTTGGAAAAGCTCAGAGACGCTCAGCGGGCAATAGAGAGAGCTATGCTTGGTGTGTCTCTGCGCGATAGAATCCGGAACGAGGATATTTGCTAAAGAACTGGAGTTACCAACATAGCTCGTAGGTTTTGCGAGTTTAAGTGGCAATGGGCTGGCCACATCGCTCGAAGAACCGACAACCAATAGGTAAGAAAGGTTCTAGAGTGGAGACTACGAACCGGAAGACGCAGCGTAGGTAGGCCTCCCACTAGGTGGACTGACGACATAGTGAAAGTCACGGGTAACCGGTGGATGCAACTGGCATCTTGTCTTTCGAAATGGCGATCTAAAGGGAAGACCTATGTTCAGAAGTGGACGCCTTCTGGCTGATGATGATGAATTATTACAAGCTGGATTTTTCATATATATCCCTAATTTAATAACACTAAATTATTGGTTAGGTGATATTGCAATATAATTGCATATTTGCACGTTATATTGCTGCAAAAGAATAATTCCACGACAATGGACTTCGTGTGTTCTTCCAGCAATGACATTAGACATCAAATGAGACTATTCGCTACTGCACTAAAGCAACAGACAAATATCATGGTGTGTCTAAACTGAAATGGATCAGCAGGCCGACCGCGTAACTCAATGACAATGAGCTTCAAAATTTAAACTGCGACCGCGCAACGCACTGAGATTCGATGTTAATTTTCATTGACAGTTTAAGCTCATTGAAACTCATTGTCCGAATGAATAAAAGTTGCTTTTGACACTAACAGCGACCGCGTAACTTTTTTTTTACATGTGGGAATGAATTTTATTATCATTACCATTGAAGTTGCGCGGTCGGCCCCCTGATACCAGAAGCAAGTATGCTAAACAGTGGAGACCGCGAAGGGTTAGGAAATATGTAGGGAGACCTTCAGACTTTTATTTGGGCTGATGATATCAAAGCCACTGCTGCACCATTCTGAATTCTGGCTCACATCAGAGGACATGTGGGAAGATTGAGGAGCACAACTTAGTACACAGTAGAGGACGAAATGTTATGAAACTCGTTAAAAGTAACTATTTCGTATTTATATTCTGAGGATAGCAAAAGTTCAGCGTTATTTTCAGGAACAAAGTTAATGTTTTAGTTACTTTTGTATGACATTCAAATTCTTGGAAAGTAACACGAATACGTTTTCTCAAAAATTGTAAGACACAAAGACTGGCTAATAATAAATTGGATATTAGAGCACGGTTGCTGAACCTTTTAATGCTACGGAACCACGGAACGTTTTACAAAAAAAACTGATATTAACTTATTCTGCTACGGCAATGAATTATTTTCAGTTTCAAAGGAACCCAAGTAATAATTTAATTGTGAATGTAAATCGTGTAAGTTTGAAACAATCTACGTTTGTTTCTCGTAACTCTGGCAACTTCGCTGTGAAATCTACTTTAAGAGACTACTTTCTACTATGTTAGAACACGTTTTATGCAATACAGTATTTTGGAGTTTGGTAATTAAACACTCGTCGCTTTGAGCTGAATTGTAGAAACATTTCTATAATTTATATTTCTATATTGGGTGCTTGTATCATAGAAACAGGAGATCCAAAGTACACATATCAAAGATTCAATGGTAGCAGCAAGTGGTTTTGAACCCGGTTGCGTGCCCATTGTACTACTAATACTCAACGGTCGCCTTAAATGGCGTCTGCTTGCAATGTGTCGTCATATTACAAATGAATGCAGATTATGAATTAAAAATAAACATATTAGAGAAAAACAAAAGGAACAGTAAAATGTGAAGTTCACATAAATTCTCAGATGATTTATGCAGCAAATATTCTTTGAAATATTCATGAATTTATTTATTAGAGTAACTGTTGTTCTAGTGAAATTATGAATTATAGCATATTTATAAATAGGTTAAACTCAGCTTACAGACTGAAACACTTTGCAACAGTTTTTTTTCATAAATCACTTTACAAAGGAAAGTAATTGGATTAATAATCGGGAACAATTTGTTTATCACGCTTTATGTTTTACTGAGTAATACTGATCAGCAATTTAGTGGTTTTACGACGCGAGCAGTTTTGTAGTTACCATGCGCTCGCAAGATCACTGCTTGGTACAGGTACCAAGCAGTGATCTTGCGATATAGATCTATATCCCGGGTTCGATTTCCGCGAGAAGCTAAAAATTTTAAATTGGTATTTGTTTGTAATCTGATAACCATTTGTTATTAAAAAGATGGCGGTTGGATAGGTAAATGAAAAATGTTTTCCTAATACTTTTTTATTATATGACATCACCATGCTTGATTTTAAGCTCGAATGCATTCAATGAATAAAGACGACTGCTACTACAATTAAATAACTGAAAGTAGCATTCGCAACGCAACTGGGTATCTTAGTTGAAACCAGATGCTCCTAAAACGTGACAATATACACTTGAAATAATAGGTGAAACATAAAATATCACAATCACACGCTCACATACTGAAAACACAAATAAAAATCTCATGAAAGGCAAGTCCACGTGTTCAAGTAGTAAAAGCGGCTATTACGCAATTTATGATAAAACTCAATAACAAAGAGTTTCGGATATGACTTGGAGGGTTTTGTTGTTCAGACCGCATGCCCATTACGAGAGAAATTTAATACTTTATATAACAATGCGCTTTCCTGTATTTAGAAATATTATGCTCACAAATTATATATATATATAAAACCACCTACACACAACTTAATACAAAATCTTTATAAAAATCATTTCTTTACTTACTTATTGCCTGCTGAGTTGCCTAGTGCCCATAACCGCAGAGCTTGCATAAAGAGAATTGTGGATGGGAAGGAAGCGAGGGAGTTGAGTCAGGATGGTGGCAAGTGGCGCTCCAATGTCTCTGCCTATTCCTGTGGGAAAAAGGAGTGACAGTTTGATTGATTGACACTTGCTATATGAATTATGTCAAATCATTTATTTCGCAAAGGCCTTTCTGCTCTTGCGCTTTGTCAGAATCTACCAAGTCTTTCTACAAATTTTGCATTGCATTGTTTACGACAACATTGTTCATAAAAATAAGATTTTTGCGGGTTACTATTGGTTACCCCCGACTCCAAAAAAGGGGTGTTATAAGTTCGACGTGTCTGTGTATCTGTATGTCTGTTTGTGGCATCGTAGCTCCTAAACGAATGGACCGATTACGATGCGTTTTTTTTTCGTTTGAAAGCAGACGTGATCGAGATGGTTCTAAGCTACAATTGATGAAGTTCTAATCAGGGGTTTCAAAGTCATCAGCTCGTTTTGTTAGCTGCGGTAGCGATCAGACGCAGAATATAGGAAGGTAGGAGACGAAATCCTGAATGGGTTTAAACTTAATGGGTTTACTAAGTTTGGACTCATTAGATTTGTCTTGACTGTAGAAAACTAAGTGTAAGTGCGTTGAAATAAAACATTCTGGATCTAAAAAACTGATCATGGATCTTCTAAGATCAGAAAATCAACAAGAAATGGAACTATAGTGCTTTAACTAAAATTGTTACTCACTATGAGCCTTTAGCTCGGCCATTATCAAATTGAAGACCGGGAGTATCTGATGATGCACCATCATGGATCCTCTCAGATCAGTAAATCAACAAGAGATAGAACTACAGTGCTTTAACTAAAACCTTTAGCTGGGCTGATAACAACTTGAAGACCGGTAGTATCTGATCATGCACTATCATGAATTGGTCGCAGTAATTATTGCATTCACTTTAATTTAGCGAAGTAGAAAAGGTCCTTAATGTTCTTACTGATTGTTTGTCTATATTACATTAGTAGTGTTTTCGTTGACCAACAATTATAGTTATGAGTGAGTAAGTAGGCTTGTATATAGCAAATGAAATTACAAAGTTGTGTATTGAAAAAGCACTTAGACGTATAAAGCAAAATCACAAACGGTTGATGTTTTACTTGTGAACATTTACGACGGGGGCGTAACAATACGTGACTGCGGCCGGAGTGACCGCCCTCTTACACCTTGTTTATGCTAATGTACCCTAATGGATTTAAGGGTTAACCCTAAGTGAAAAATATATAATGGCTTTTCTTTATATTTTTACTAACATTAATGTAAATAAACTTGAAGAATGTTTTTTTAGGATGTAAATGGACTTGGAAATGTTAAAGTGTTGTTTTAATAGAATGAAAATATTATAAAATAACTTTATTCAAATGTAATTGTTTAAGTTATGAACATTTTAAATGTTACTTGCAAATCGTTTTTATTATGAGTAATACAATGCTTGACGTAAGAGTTGTGTAAGTAATGCTCTATTATCTCTTTTCTATTTAATTGTTGCTCGACGTAGCACCCTGCCTAATAAATAACTGTACTATGCCGGCCTAGTTGAAACCGGCAACTTACAAGTTGATCCCTAAACCCGACCAAGTTGCTTCATGGTCTGTATACTTGTAGTGGTGCTACTACCTTGGATCGACAAGCTGGGCACTACTGCATACCAGTGTTTGATAACCAGACACGGAGCCAGAACCCGCCTCTTTATTATTAACAAATATGTAATATTAAATCCAACAAATAAATATCACAAATAATAGAAACGAAACAAATATTTGGTCCAACCTCGGGGAAGCAATCGACTGGTGCGCTAACAAAGGCGTTTATATTTTTTTAAATATAAATGTTTATTTTATATAAATGACTTTATATAATTCTATTTATATAGGTCTATTAGCAAAATCTTGCAAGATTTTAAACACAATGATGAGTCTCACGAATAGCAATCTAGTTATCATGTTCATTAGCATATCAGGTCTATATTATTTAGACTTATTGTAATAAATTCTGTAATATATTGTAAGTACTCACTTTTCATGAAATACACATTCTACGTGATATAAAATTTATTATTCAAAATTATAACAATATACAAAAAATAATACTCTTTTTTTCTGTAAAAAAACCTTTAAAATAAAGAATAAAACACCCCACATACAATACAAAATTACGATGAAATTAATGAAAGATGAAAAAGGGAATCATGGAAAAATCTTCGTAATTCACGCTGTACAAATAATGAGATGGATTCTTTTTCATGTTCTCAAATACTGAAAATTCTTTGATGAGATTTTGAACGGAAAAATCCTTATTCTTTGATTTATATTTTATACAAAGTACTTATGGAAAAAAGTTGATATTAATACATTTTTTTTTTCAACTTTGATCCAACTTTCACACTCTTACATTTTCATATTAATATCAATGATGAAATAAAACATTCCAGTTTATTATGCCCTAAACATAATATAAAACAACATTTTGTTTATTGTAACTTGACATCTAACACCGACTCGCCTGATGATTAGCAAGAGGAGGGCCAAGATCCCCGACGACCGAAAAACCGTTTCAATTTAAAGTTGCTACTTTCTTTGTTCTGAATTAAATCAGTTTAAATGTTTGTTAATTTTTTTTTTCGACCATCATCATCATCATTTATTTTCACGCCTCAATTACTACAAAAATAAGCAGAGATAATTTATTTTCGAAATCTAAGTGTTGGCATTCTATATTACCGTCCGATCACAATCCGTCTGATGTTAAGTTAAAGCGCAATCCATTGTAAAGGCGAATCAATGTTAAGATGACAATATCACATCGATATATTTTTATTTATTTATGTAAATTTTCATATTTAGCTATTGAAGTGCTTGTTGTATCATAGATACAGGGTAATCAAAGTAATTGGATTAATAATCGGGAACAATTTGTTGAACAAGTGGTTTTGAACCCGCGCTCTTGGTTTGCGTGAACATTGCATTACTACTGCACCACGGTCGTTTAAATGCCGTCCTAGTAAGATGACACTCTGTAAAATTATTAATTTGGATACAGAACTTTGACACAGTTTGATGTTAATACCAAAAAGCTAGAATAACTTTTGTAAGAATAAAGAGCGTAGCCCTGCCTTGCGTGGCGTCTGAAGCGAGCGAAAGATCATAAAAAAGCGAAGTAGACAAAAGAGGCAATTAGTATGTGAAATGAAGGCTCCACTTCCGCTCTATGTGTACAGAGATCTCATCAAAAGAACACGGATGACTTACAACTTTGAATTATAAATTCACTTTTTACAATTACATTGGATTGCTTTTTTAAATCTGATGTTAGTGATTTATCGTTGTTACCCGTTGTAAGTAATGCGAATAAAATAATTAATATACATTTATCAGTGGTAGTAAATAAAATAATAATAAAAAAGTAGCATGATAGGGAGATTTGATTGATTTTTTGTCTTATTCTGACAAACCGGGGCAAAACTATTATTTTTAGCTAGGCCAGAATAGTGGATACGTCATTATTATTAGATAAAAATAAAATGTTACCTCACAATTAGCCAACACTTATTCTATGTAATTGTTATACTTTTAATATTATAACATTTGAATTCTGAATTCTGCATACTTTTATTTATTAATTCATGTCGATCGACACTGATGAACTGACAACCTGTTAAATTTAAAACATCTTTTCTAGATATGTGGTTAAACTTAATATGCCCTAAGTTTGTTTAGCCTTTTCATGAGTCACAGTCTATTGTTTAGTGCGCTGCTGTCACAGATTAAATGTCTTCAAGTCGCCTCCACTCATAGGTGAGTGTACTATATAATAAAGAAAATATATTATGTTTCATAATTCCGAGAAATAGACAATAAACATAACAATTTATTGTTAATCAACATTGTGTTCCATTCGAGTTTTATAGTCGACCGTTTCCAGCAAATTCATTTACGACCTAAGGTAAAATCTTGATAATGAATTTAATTACTTTCCAGAATTAACAATGAGCACTAATTGTGAATTTATTACATATTATCATTTCGGGTAGTTCAATTAAAAAACAAAAAATGTATTTCCATTATATCGTAGGTTGGTAGAACTACAGTTTTTTACCTTTTATCATTCAAACAGACGTACATATAAATCTTGATTTTTTAAATATATTTTATTATAAAATGAAAATTCGACATTAGTTAAAATTAATCTACGAATTCAGTCGCGATTCGTGCTTCGAAGTATCTATAACCATAGCAGTATTACAATCAAAGAGATTATGGAAAAATTGTGGATGTGAAGGAAATGTTGAGCTCGTGCCGCTGCATTGTCTCTTCCTTTCCTATCAATATTAATTTTATTTTATTGTACAAATGAAATAATAGTCTAGTAAAGTACCTCTGAATAATTGAAAACATTGAAACAATGGCACAAAGCAATTTATAATTATTAGTTTGTCATGCACTTAAAACGTGAATGGGAGAGAGAGCGGTTATTTTCATTGAGTCGTTCACCGCCATGATTGAATGCAAATTGTAGAGATTCATTCAATTGAAAAATTGATTAAACGCATGACTGATGGATGCAATTGCTTACACCCTTTGTACGTTAAGGGTGTATTCACACTGTTGCGGCAAACCGCACGCATATACGAGCACCTATAAATATGAATATTTTATATGTTGCTAATCAAAACAAATATATTAGTTATATACGAGTATATCGTAAAAAATATAAAAGTATTTTTCTTTTAAAACCGATCTATAAAAAAAAGTTTGCGTTGATATTAATTTTTTAAACAACCTAATACCTCCAGTGTTTTTTAAATTTAATTTAATAAACCTTAAACAATACAATTATAAGACAGTTTAATTAAAAAGTCTTACATTAATAATATTATATAAGGACGTGAGTTTTAATTGAATTAATGATGTTCGCTCTTTATTAATAGAGATAGCGGTTAGTTATAAATTTAATTTTTACCTAATTTTTATTTTGTTAATGTTTAATATTAACTCACTCGAAGTTAACTTCATTAATAACTTACCAATTTATAAGCGCTTATGTAAATTTATATTTAGATAATATCAAATTTTATATTACCTATACTTATACCTACTAATAATTATAAAGAAGTACCTACATTTGGATGCAGGAGGTAATTTCCGTAGGCTCCGCGTCCGATTTATATAATACTTTGACCAACATTAAGAATGGACATAGGCCACATATTATCGAGGCAGACCCAGGAGGGCGTTATCCGACTAAATCGAAGACATCCCAAGAAAACTGGGTTGCCTAGTGTACATAACCATAGAGCTTGAAGAGTTGTTTCAGGATCGTAGCAAGTGGTACTCCATTGTCGCTGCCTATCTCAGTGGGAAAAAGGCTTGGCAATTTGATTGATTGATATAAATAATGTTGTTATAAACCACAGTTCAGTATTCTGGCGAGTGGCAATGTATCTTAGATATAGGTGATGTGGCCGCGTCGTGGCTGCGTTACAAGCAACTTTAATAGCTTAGTGTTTAACAGTAGCTTTCACTTGCAATATCACATCGCCGGTTTGTTATATCGTAGTAATAAAAAGTAATACTTGTTTTAATTCTGGCGAAGTCTAGACTTTTTAATTTACATGCTGGATATTTCAAATGACATATCCACGAGTTTTAAATTAAAGAGACACGTGTTTCACTCATTCTGTTACATTGGAAGTCCACATACAAAGTTGCACATGTTTGCAAAGGAATTTGGTGTTTATTCTTTTAGTAACAAGGCTGTGATTGTATAGAAATAATTTGTGGTTCAGAAATTCTTAACTTTTTATTAAAAAAGCAATCATCTACGAATAGCGAACAATAATATAGAGTATATTTTCATCTAATAATATACCTAATTATAATTTTACAATAATTATAATTTTAAATATTATTATGAGCTTTTTATATATGTAAAATGTATTTTTATACATTTTACTTTCATTACATTGTATTATATGTATAATAATAATTATTATATTTGCTTCTTATCCTTTATTTTGACCTTTCTGTTGGTCCTGAGGTTAACTGACAGAGAATGTCCACGACATTAAGTTCGCATTTATACAAAAGTCTTGAAATAAAGAAAAATGAAATATCTATGAAAGTATCACGAATATTCTTGATATTTATTTCTTATTATTAATTAGATTATATTATATAATTAATAATATAAGTACTCGTATTATTGAACTTACATGTAGGTAGTAGATAAGTTATATTTTTATTTATTTGATTGATTGGTATTCATATTATAAATAGTTACAAAAGTATCAAATTATATTTGTTATATTATTATTTCGTATAATGGGTACCAGTTGCTTAAAATCAAAACGCACCATAGGAATCTTTAAATAATTTAGGAATATTTTGTACTGGTAACTATTCTTATATGGTTCAAAAACGGCTTTAGTACTTTTTAATTTTTATTATTTTACATTTTTATATTAAGCTACCAAAGTGCTTGTATCATAAACACAGGACGATCAAAGTACATATATCAGAATTACATATATATATATATTGTGTAATTTATATCAGTTAACTACAGTCTAAGAGGTAAACTTGTACAGAACTATTAAACAAAAGATAAACCTATGATGGTTTTGTGTAGATGTTGAAATTGTCATAAAAATCAATCAATCAAAATTTTCACGCCTTTTTCCCACAGTGATAGGCAGAGACAAATGAGTTATGTTAGAATGGTGGCAAGGGACGCTTCTTTGTCACTGCCTATCACCGTGGGAGATTATAATGAAATGTTACAAAGGTTACAAAAAATCAGATCGAACTACTGAAAATAAGCTAGATTGTTTCGAGCTAAAAATATATGTATTTAGAACGTAATATGTACCAAATGTGTTTTGTTTTACTAGAGCACAGTGTTGTGGGCGTATTATTATTATTATTCCATGAAATTGGTCATTGATATGAGCTCAATGGCAACTTGGATGTTATTACCTTTGGGGGGAAACAAACTAATTACATTTGCTCAATTTATTATGACGCCCTATCAATACTATTACTACTCATTCACATTCACAAATTATAATATGAACATTATGTATAGAATTACATTTATTTTTGGCCGGCATAGTGATGGCGACTGAGGCGTGAACTACATCAGTCGCCATCAGGTAAGACGAGGTTGGATGTCGAGTCACAATATACTTATACTATAGTAACTTCATTTGCCACGAACCATATCAATCAATCAAATTGTCACGCCTTTTTCCATAGAGTTTGCTTAAATTACTGTGGTTATGACGTGTGTCAGGTGTAAAGGGACGCTTCATTATTTTAGACTATCCTTGAAGGTATAGAGTCGTAACGATTTAATTAATTAAATAAATATCAAAATGATATATATATATATATATATATATATATATTGAATTAAATTATAATAATATAAAATAATTGTATATTAAATGAGTTAATTTGATTATATCCCAACGGAGTGCTTTTATATTAAGCAACAATGTATTACAACATAACCGCTCACATTTAATATTAATGTTGTAAAGGTTAATTATCGGAAATTGTTTGGGATGGAATGTTGTGAGATATTATAGCAGATATGATTTAATAATTAGCACGACATATTATGAGTTATTTCAGCTTCACACACTTGATGTTAAGCTGGGAGCAGTGGAGGTGCTGCCACAGATACATGCAGCAATCGTACCCATTATTTCGGCATAAGTAAATTTGGCAAGTTGAAACTAAAACGCGACCAAGTGCGGATCATCATGTCAAAGGACATCATTCATTTTGGGCTTTTATGTACTACTTTTGTAATGTTCAATGATGAATATATATATATAAATGATAGCTTCGATACTTGTATTAATAAAACTAATAACAATTTTGGTTTTATTTGCTATGCTATTGAGTTATATGGAAAAGAAGATATGGATTTTGTATCGTCTGTCAATCACAAAGACACGCCATATTACTCGTAACAGTTCTGCTTTGAGCAATAAGTTTAATAATAAGTTTAATAATTTTGCACACCTAAACAATGCACACCTAAACTATGCACACCTAAACTATGCACACCTAAACAATGCACACCTAAACTATGCACACCTAAACAATGCACACCTAAACAATGCACACCTAAACTATGCACACCTAAACTATGCACACCTAAACAATGCACACCTAAACTATGCACACCTAAAGTGCTCCTTTGGAGCCTAATTACCTAATAAATAAATCTAAATCTATGCAAAATAAAGGATTAAAATGTATATGCAACTGTTAATACAATTAAGCCAAAGTCCCTATACAAAATGAATGATGTCCTTTTGACAACTTGTCTGCTTACAACCATTATAAAGTGATGGGCCCTTGGGAACCTTCAGCCAAGCGCCTGGCCAAGGAGTTGTCCAAGCGGGTAACGGAGAAATCTGGAGACAAGAAGGTTGGCAATTATTTCTGCCAACGTATTAGCCTTGCGGATAAGAGGAAATGTTGCCAGTCTCCTTGAGACTATCTCTGATAGGACGTCTCTTGAGGATATTTTTTATTTATAGTTTAATTATAATATTTATAAGTCTTTACTATTTGTGAAGTGTAACAATACTGTGTAAAGTGCAAAAATATTTATTGTGAATCTCTAAAAATTAAACAATTTTTATGAATGTGACAAAATCTCCTATCACCGTTTTATTTGAGGGAATAAGTTCATAGAATTGAGTTGCAACACGTCCGGTGACTTTACCATGAAACGTGACTTCAGGCAATAGAAACGATTAGCCAATGTAAACCGTATGGTCATTAAAATAGATTATAATTTAGAATAAGTGATAAATTAAGCAACACCATTATGTCGATATCCTCTTCAGATGGGACTTTTCGTTTATAAGTTATGACGGGGATAACAATTAATGGTAGGTACAAAGATTATGTATACATACATAAGAGAAAAACTGATTATTTTAATTTTATTTGCTATTAAGCTTGCGATGTATTTTGACCCGGGCAACGCCTGGTTACGCAGCTTGTATCTAATAAAATTGTCACAGTAAACTTAGTTCTATAGTAAAAGAAATACATACCCTTCATTACACGTTATATGCACGATATTATTGTGTCGATATAGTGATGTATAGAAAACTGTACTTTATTGTAAACGCCATTAAGACTATAAAGGTATGACACTAGTATAGTCACGTCTGGGGTAAAGACACGAATTCAGAATAGCGGGTAACAATTTTATTTAGTAGCGTCGACATGTGATCGGATTCGAAATTCGAACGGCTCTATTGCACACGTTTGAGAATTCGAAAGGGAAAATAAGGTATTTTCTTTATGTCATTTGGAACAAAGGTATTTTATGATATAACAATAAAACTTATGTGCAGCAGAATTCCGAGTGGAATAGGGATTTTGCTATTTATATATAAAGCCTTTCGTTCACGAATGTTATTTGTATAGCCGCGTACACACTTGGCTCACGAAAAAAGAACGCGATCGCCGCTTTTTACTTCTTCTCTAATAGCGTGGTCTCTTACTTGTCAAACTTTATACTCACGCAATCGTTTTTTATATTCTATGCGTAAGTTGTTTTTATTTATTTCGTTTACTCAAACAGTTATTACCTCTTTCCTTCTGATAGAGCTACGACATGATACCTGATGTTAAGTTAAAGTATGGTTTAGCTTCCGGCATTGGTCAAATATCATATGCTCGCCTGACGTCAGATGCAAGTAGCTGTATTTGATTTAAAGGATCGAGGATTTCGTGTCGATAATAAATAATTACACTAAAGGGCTTCGATTTTCTTGTGCATATTTTATAAACTACCAATGTATGTAAATAAAAGTCGCAACTTGTTCTGAACCCGTGTATTGTAGGTACCTATATATGGTATTTATTGTAATTTATTTATGTACGAGAGCATTGTTATTAAATATAATTATTATTATCTGTGTTTATTACGATAAGCATAATCTAATGGATTAGGACTTCTGAAACTAATCTAGATTGGCATTTTCACTATCGCATTAATTATAGCTATATCGTACTTTGGCACCAGATGGACTTAACAAAGCTTATTTAACAAACTTAGGAGTGGTAGGGTAGGCAGTGGTGCCCTGTCTGCCGATCCGGGGTAGTACCACCACTTACAAATATACAGACCGTGAAGTGACTCAGTAGCGTTTCGGGATCAGCTCGTAAGTAGTTATTTGCCATAATCCCCAAGCTTGGCAAGCAGCATGGGGTTCGCAGTATCTCACCGTACGTTAAGGGGACGCTGCTGCCCATCCTCCGGTGAGGTTTAGGAGATCCTGGGTCCAGGGCATGCGTCATGCGTGTCGTCAGAAGGTGAATTATTTACTTCGTGACATTAGGGCCTAGATTCAGTTAAAACACGACAGGGTAATGATGAAATTGCACTTATATTTGACATCTTCGTAACCAATCAGCGAAACCCAAATCAATACGGAAACAACGTTGATTGGTTCCTTACGACCGCGACGCCATTTTCGTCGCTGTTAATGTAGAGAACCGGGGCCCTGTGGTAACCAAGAATCACAAAACCTTTAAACCATACTTACCATCTCAAAATAAAAACAGATGCAGATTATGTTATACTCAGTCATCGTCACTATGCTGACCACAAAATAATGATACGCCAGTTGGGAAGAACTGTTTATTTATTTTAATAATATTTTTATTTATTGAAAATCATTTCAGTACCCGAGTTTTTGTTGTGACACGACATTTGATCTCGACTTGCCTGATTGTGAGCAAGAGAGATCCAAACGCGTTAACGACTGAAAAATCTGTCGCGTTGACCTTGAGCCTTTGCACGCTTTTCTTAAAGGATCCAAGGCTATAGAATGGAGAGCCATTCTCCATTGTTGATTTGTTTGGGAGCATGCAGATGCTTTCCCTGACGCGGAATTAGAATGATTGTGAAATAGATGATGATGAGAATGATATGGATGATTCTATTAATATATTTTAGTAAGATGGACATTAAGTTCCTTTATGTGTTTTATTATTTGCAAAAGTTATTGAGCACTAAAGAAAGTTTATTGCTGTGTTATATTGATTTTTATGTTAGGGAATTTCCTTTCAAACTCTTTTAACGATTAAGGACGTTTCCTTCAAAAGGCTCTTTAATGAAATTCGAACAATGGAGCGTTGAAATATTTTATTTAAACTTGCTTTAGTTCTATTTGTGTTTTATTATTGAAATGTTTTTATTTTATTTTATTGTGACTCGAGTAATGACAGCACCCCGCTTGATGTGATGTGGAGTGTGGTCTATAAAAGGATGTCAATGTTACTACAATTTAATAACTGTAAGCAGCAATCACATCCACTATGCCAGCCTAGTTGGAACCGGCAACTTACAAGCTGATCCCGAAACGCGACCAAATCACGTCTGTATACTTGTACTACTACCCCGGATCGGCAGACTGGGTACCACTGCCTACCACTCTTTTGATAACCAAACCCGAAGCAAACCACCTCTTTTTTTAAATAATAAATATTTGCAATATTTGTATATTGCATATAATTAATAAATATTACAAATAAAAGTTATGAAACAAATATTTGCTCCGACCGGGAAACGAACCCAGGAATTTAGGTGCAAGAAACCATTTGCTAACCGTTCGTTCACGCCTGCCTGTCGTTTAACGTTTATACCATTTCCATTCATTTATTTTACGTTTCACAGTTTAAGTATTATTTATTGGTCAACTGATTTACCTATTATTAGTATTATTTGATTAATTAATTATTAAATTAAATAAATAATTAATTTAAATAAATGATAGATTTAATATGTAGAGTAAGTGCTTAAAATCCTACAATTTATAAATTAATTAAAATTTAACTATTCATTCGCACGCAAAGAATGCAACCATATATTTATGATTGGTCTCGCTAACTCTTCGTAGCACGACCAATCATTTTTTTTATATGATTCGACAGCACCGCGCCTGATTTTAAGCTGGAGTGCGATCTGTGAATGGAGGCAACTGCTACTACAAAGACTGCAACAACAACAACAACAGTAGTTCTATTAGTGAACTAATAATAGAAGAATTGACAATATTAAAATAACTGAATGTAAATCAGTCGATCTTTTGCACTGTAACGTCAAGTGGTGTATTATTTGAAGTTTACTTTTCATATATTCATAGTGTTTATAAAAAAAATATTGTATGTTATCGAATGGCGACATTGTTGCAGTTTTCAACTGTGAGATAACACTTGTTGCCACTGTATGAATACTGTTGTGCATGAAAAGCCATTGAAACACGATCACGTATCATTTAAAAGGTATATCACTACTTTTGTGTTTACCAATCACAACTTTTTTACATTTCTATACTAAACTACTATTATATTTATTTTCTATCTACTCGTGCCGACAAATGATTTTGAACCATGAGCTCTGGATTTGTACGTCCACTACACCTCGGTCGCCTTTTTATTCAAGACATCTATATACCGACTGACGGTAACCTGAAAGTGGATTCATATCCACTATGCCGGCATCGCTGACTTATTACCTCGACCGTGTTTCATGTTTGAGTAAGTGAATAAAACCCGATCGTTGGCTCACCCTAAGCAAATACTGCTTCAGCTATTTTTCTGACGTCAGCGAAACGTTGCCTTCTTACATTAGAATAATAATGGCTGCTTTATTCGGTCATATGTATTCTTCGCATACCTTCTTTTCTATAAGTTGTGATCAATATGTTGTATTGCAAATGATAGATTATTTCTCGTTCATCATTATTGTGTTAGGTGCAGACAAAATATCCAAATATAAAAATTACTTCTGTCAAAAACATTTTTCTTGAAAAATAAACTGAATTTTGTAAATGACAATTGAGCAATTTTGTAAAATAATAAAAGAATACAAACAATCCAATCGCTTTTCCGAATCCATCCACCTTTTTGCGAAATCCATCAAAAATTGCATTTATGAATTGGAAATTTTTGTGCAAAAGAACAATACTCAAATTTATGTAAATTATCTTCCGAAAGGTTCCCCAGTGTTACAGCTATATGGAAATGATACCGTTGTTTATATACCGCAGGGAGTTCCTGAAAAAATGTTCAGCAATAATTTCAGCAATGTCCATTACAAAATAGGCAATCGGACTTTTATTTACAAATATTTTTGAAATTGATGTAAAATATTTGAGAGAAATCTATCCTATTTTAGAGGTTTTTTTATTATTGTGACACGACATCTGACCTCGTCCCGCCTGATGATAAGCAAGAGAAGTTTAGGAGTGACGACTGAGAAAACAGAGTTTGTTTATGGCTGTGTCAGTCGCTGTCACTATGCCTTTACGCATCGCTGGATCCAAGGTCATAGGATGGAGAGAACACATGGGCAGGCTAAGCATTCCACTTGTCAATTGATTTACAAAGAAAAGACGCACCGAACTTTTTAGTAAATTTATTTTAAAATTTCACTGTCAGGTAAATAGAGGTCAGATGTCAGAAAGGTTGTAAACTTGCTTTTCAAAATAACAAATTAGTTACCTAATTCGTTTACGCAAATCAATGAACATGTTTAATTATTCAATAGAACATATCCAATTTTCTTACGAAACCCACCGATCTGAATCCCAACGAATACAAGGGTCGAGGCAGCATTCCTCATAACCGCTGACAATTTGCCATCCACGAACGTTGATTGGATTTATTATTAACATAGCCATTAAATATATTTAGTCTATTTTATTGTTTAACATAGTTTAAGTACATTATATATTACTAGCTGTGCCCGCGGTTTCACCCGCGTAAAATTAGGTTTATAACACAGTCATAACAACGGAGGAGGTTCTCAATTCGACTGTATATGCCTTTTTTGTATTTATAACTCGATAACTCATATAAAAATGACAGACGGAATTAAAAATAAATATAGAATAATTCCAAACAGCTGAAACGATAGTAAATTGGAAACTATAGTAAAAAAAAAATATTTTTTATTAAAAGTAACCTATGTTACTTGTGTTCCTCCAAAAATAAGTGTACAAAGTTTCATGATGATCGGTTAAGTAGTTGTTGTGTGAAAACGTAACAAACAAACTCACATTCACATTTATAATAATAGTAGGATATGCATATAGTGACAGAAGGAAGTAACAATAAAAATAAGATCCAAACAGCTGAAAGTATAGTCTATGGAAAGTATAGTGTATAGTCTTCATAGTATAGTTAATTGGATAGTGTTGACGTAACTGACGGTAATATAGTGCAATGGTATTATTGTACTCTATAATACCATCGAACCTATTAAAAATTAATAAGCTTAAATAAATAAAAAATGAAGTATCTTTTTGTACGTGTAACTCCTAACCAAAATAAACCTTGGGCCTATATTACTTTAAGTACAATGTGTTTTTAACAAATCGCTTGAAAATTCGCAAAACGGACACAACCGTCAATGACGTCTGCCATCACGCGTCTGCCTGCCCTCATACTACAACTCAATAACTGTAAGTAGCAATTACAATTATTATGCCGGTCAGGTTGGAACCGGCAACTTACAAGCTGGAACGCGACCAAATCACTTCACGGTCTGTATAGTAGTGGTAAATCACCACTACCTCGGATCGGTACACTGGGTACAACTCTTTGATAACTAGACCTGAAGTAAATATCTGACAGCACCCTCCCTGATGTTGGGCGAGAGTGGACTTCATGAATGGAGGAGACTGCTACTACAGTTAAATAACTGCAGTGAACAGTCGTTTGAAAGGGATGAGTGAGTTGAAAGGAATTTGTAAATCTCATGTGGATGGATGGACCATAGGAGAATTTTAACGACCAATTCGAAGACATGATTAAGAAAGTTGGGTTGCCTAGTGCATATAAACTTAGAGCTTGTATGAAAAGAATTGTAGGAAGCAAGGGAGTTGTGTCAGGATCTCACAAGTGGCGCTTCATTTTCTTTGCGTGGGAAAGAGCGCGACAATTTGATTAGATTTGATTTAACAATGTTGGAATCGGCTTGAGTATTACTTAAAAGTGAAAAATACTAGCCCATATTGATAGACTGGGCTAATATCAACCAACTGTCTACCTACGACTCTTAATAAATCAGCATCAATGTACTTTTATCGACACATTATATGAACATTATTTGTGTTTTTAAAAGTGTATATCATTAATTAAAGAATTATTAATTGAAGATTCTTGCCAGTAAAGAAATTGTTATTATAAAAGATATACTTTTTAAGCCCCAGCGCATACATGCGGAATTCCGGATCTGAATTCAGTTCAGGAGTCTAGCCCACACTACCGGTTTTTTTTGATTAGGAATTTTTAAGACTGGTAGAATTATAGAGACGCTATTGTGTTAAAATATTGTGTTACACTTAAAACAACTTTAGTCATTGTATCATAGTTATATCTGAATTAAACAAATTGTATGCGGCTTACTATCGCGTTTATTTTGGTTTTGATTTTACAATTTTATTTTATTATTCCGACGTTTCGAGAACGCTATGCAGCCAAAATAAAATAAACCCGATAGCAAGCGGCATAAAGGACATCATTCATTTTGGGCTTTTATGTACTACTTTTGTAATGTCCAATGATGAAGAAATATATAAATAGTAGTTTCGATACTTCTATTGATAAAACTAATAACAATTTTGTTTTTAATAGCTGTGCAATTAAGTTATTTGGAAAATAAGATAGAAATTTCTATGAATTTTGTATCAGCTGTCAATCAACGCCATATTTGTTCTGCTTTGAAGTGTCATAATTATAGTTTGGTCATTTTGCACACATAAACTATGCAAAATAAAGGATATATTCTAATTACATTGTAATCTTCGTACATCAAACTATTTTAAGATGCATATTAAACTGTTAATACAATTAAGCCTAAGTCCCCATACAAAATAAATGATGTCCTTTATTTATTTCATTAATCAATGTTCGCGCATAATCTAAGAAAATATAGTTATATTTCCTAAATATCCCTTGCATCATCATGGTCCATCATCAGGTATTCAAGTCTTCGATTTCATAACAGCCCAAAAGAGATAGAACTTTAGTGCTTAAACTAAAATTATTCCATTTTACTAGCCATTGGCTGGGCTGTCATGAAATTGAAGATCTGAATTTGTTTAATTCACATATAACTATGATACAATGACTAAAGTTGTTTTAAGTGTTATCGGGGGTTGATAATTTTTTAAATTTTAACACAATAGCGTCTCAACAATTACCAGTCTTAAAAATTCCTAATAAAAAAAAACCGGTAGTGTGCACTAGACTCACGAATTCCTGATCTGAATTCAGATCCGGAATTCCGCATGTATGCGCCAGCACTAAATGGTGGTTGAAAAAATTAAAACCAAATTACAATTTCTTTTTTAATTTTAGTATGATTTAATTTCCAAAGGCTAAAAGTATAATAAAGGCCAGGAATTTTTCAAAAGTTCTAATAACCCTTTTTATTCACGATAAAGTTTTTCCTTGATTTTCTTTCTTGTAAAAACGAAACCACGCAACGATTAGCGCAATGTCAGTTCACGGGTTTTCGCAGCAATTTTTACAAACAAACACAACTTCACTTTGATTAATGGATTGTTGAAATATATTACGATTACACTTATTTTTACATTTGAAGAATTTCAATGTGTGCAGAGGGATTTAAAATGATAAAGTGGAATGTGGTTCATTATATAAAAGTTCGGTGCGCATAGTGTCGGCTACTGAGGCAGCCGTGAACTGAAGCGGCTTTTTTAGTCATCGGCACACTTGGGCCTCCATCATGCTTACTAACGGGCAGGTTGAGGTCAGATGTCGAGTCACAATGTCTAAAAGCGACTAAAAAGTCAAATCCAGCTTACGGTTATCTCAGTCGCCGTCACTATGCTGACCATATAAAGATCGCATCTACTACCTGGACCGCAACTTAAAAATTGATGTCGAAACGCTACTGAATCACTTCATGGTCTGTCACCCTGGATCAGCAAAAGACTGAATAATTGTTAATATATTTATACGTTGAAGTATTTTATAATTAGAACAGTTAATTTGACCAAATCGTCAAGGTAAATACTTTTTATATGACTGTTTTTAAAAAAGGATTTGGTGTGATCATAGTCCCAGGATTTAATATAATTTATAATTTTATTTTTAGCCTCTCGTGTCAAATTATTTTTTTAAATTTATTAATTTCGGTGTACATGAAAGGGACTAGAAAAGGTAGAATAATAAATAGTATATTAATTGTTAAGGTTTTTGGAACAATAAAGATATTTTGTAAGCCTTATAGAGCCCTCCTGGCTTATGGCTTATGACTTGATCAAACACACAAACACTCGTAAGAGTTTACCATATATTCAATATTGTATTGCATAGTATTGATGTGCTTTTAGCAACCACTCTACAGATTTGGATGCGGTCCTAACTTCAAGGTACGTTGATTCCTAAAGAAGCTTTTAGTATATATATTTAGTATATAGTAGCCTGGCCGGTTCAGAACAAAGCAGACTGAAATAGGATTTGTCTTATTGTTTATATAAAGCACGACTTAGTTTACGGTTGCCTCAACTTAGAATCGTATTCTAAGCTTCGCTTGTAGGATCCAGGGTTATAGGATGGGAAGCGTACAAGTTTAGTTCATCTTCGTTTAGGGCAATTCGGGCGAGTATCATAGGATTCAAAAGATGAGCTAGGTACAATGTTCCTAGGAACATTCTCCGTGGTATAGAGGATAAAGAACTCTTAGTCATCTTTTTTTGTGGTCATTCACTTTCTTGTGACCTCAGCATGACGACAGGCGTGACCGAATGGTTAGCGATTGGTTTGTTGCGCGTAAAGTCTCGGGTTCAATTCCCGGTCAGAGCAAATATTATTTCATGGCTTTTATTTGTTATATTTAATAATTAGTATAAATATTGCAAATATATGTTATAAAAAAAGAGGCTAATATTTGTTTCGGGTTTGGTTATCAACGAGTGGTAGGCAGTGGTACCCCGTCCGCTGATCCGGGGTAGTACAAGTATACAGACCGTAAAGTGATTTGGTCGCGTTTCGGGATCAGCGTGTAAATTGTCATATTCAACTGGGCCGGCACACCCATTTATGGACCACACTCCAGCTTAACATCAAGCAGGGTGCTGTCATATGTCGAGTCACAATAAAAAAAGCTTAAGTACTCATCGATTACTTAGACCAGCTCGGTGCTGTAATGTATCGAGAAGATACTTGGCAGATTTCTACTGCATAAAATAAAAGCACCTATCACTACGTTTTATCCGTATATTTATTTAACACGCCAGGTATTTTTTTTTATTTTTTTTATTGTGACATGACATCTGACCTCGACTCGCCTGATGATAAGCAAGAGGAGGTCCAAGAGTGACGACGACTGGAACAACCGAGTCAGTTCCCGGCTGCCCCAGCCGCCGCCACTATGCCGGCCTAAGGTGCTTCTTCACGCATCGCTTGAAGGATCCAAGGTCATAGGATGGAGAGAACACATGGGCAGGCAAAGCATTCCACTTGTCAATTGTTCTACAAAGAAAAGACGCACCGAACTTTTTAGTTCGACTGCTGATTCGGTCGATAAAATGTGGATGCTTTCCCCGACCTGTGCGGGTATTACGGGTGTGGAAGGACGAGGCAGGAATAAGGTTAAAGAGCTCTTCGGAACATTCTCCGTGGTATAGGCGATAGAGGACGCACAAAGCCGCCATGTCTCTGCGTAGTTGCATGGGCTCCAGAGTTCGCGTGACCTCTGCATCACCTATAATTCGGACAGCTCGGCGCTGCAATGAATCCAGGGCATTGAGAAGATACTTGGCTGAGCCGTCCCAGAGGTGCGAACAGTACTCCGCGCAAGAGCGAATCTGAGCCTTGTATAATATCAGGCGAAGCTCTGGCGCGAAGAACCGCCGCACCTTGTTCAGGATGCCAAGTTTGCGGGAGGTGGTCTTAATGGCCCGCTCGATGTGGTCCCTGTGATTCAAGTCGCAGCGAAGGGACATTCCAAGAATGTCTAGTCTGTCCGAAGTAAGGGAGATGTTGCAAAGAGAAGGAAGGGGAGAAAACGAAGATTTTTTCGTCGAGAACGCGCATACCTGAGTCTTGTCTGCGTTGAACTGAACTAGGTTCTTGTCGCCCCAGTGGGTAATACGATCAAGAACCCGGTTCAGTCCCGCTACAACAGACTCTCTCATATCGGCTATCTCCTGTTTGCCGGCTGCGGGGCGGGCAGTGTAGCGTCCATGCACCGTGCTGTCGTCTGCATAGCAATGAACGCCGGATCCAAGGTCCAGCATGTCATTGATATGCAGAAGGAACAAAGTCGGCGACAGCACGGAGCCCTGGGGGACGCCGGCATTCACCGACATCCTGCGCGATGCGCTTCCATCCACAACGACGCGTATGGAGCGGTCGCGCAGGAAGTCAGCTATCCAACCCCGCAGACGGTCAGGTAAACCGTATGCCTCGAGCTTGGATAAAAGGCCCCTGTGCCAGACCCTGTCAAACGCTTTGGAGATGTCCAAGCCAACGGCAAGGGCTTCTCCATTAGCGTCCAAAGCTTCACCCCAGACGTGCGTGATGTACGCCAGAAGGTCACCAGTTGACCGTTTCGGCCTGAAGCCATATTGACGGTCATTGATCAGCTGGTGACCCTCCAGGTAGGCCATGAGGCGAACATTAATTAGTCGCTCCATGACCTTGCACAGTACTGACGTTACAGCTATCGGACGGTAGTTTGCCGGGTCTGAACGGCCGCCCTTTTTTGGGACCGGTTGCACATTGACCTCCTTCCAAGCCCGAGGCACACAGCCCGATGCGTACGAGAGCCGGTATAGCCTCGTCAAGACGGGAGTCAATTCCGCTGCACAGGTCTTAAGGACAAGCGCTGGGACACCATCGGGACCACTGGACTTCCGGATATCAAGCGATCGTAGCTCCATGCGGACATCGCGTTGTCTGATACGAATCTCAGGCATCGTATGTCCGCATGGACGCAGGGTGGGTGGCCCTGCACCACGATCGTCAATACGCGAATTTATGGCAAAGACTTCGGCCAGTAGATCGGCCTTAGCCTTCGCCGTATGCGCCAGTGAGCCATCCGGCTGTCTCAGCGGTGGCAGTACAGAACGACAGAAGTTAGATTCTACAGTCTTGGCGAGACTCCAAAAGCTGCGACTACCCGTTGGGTGCGCTAATAGACTCTCGCCAATCCTGGAAACGCGCTGTGCCTCCGCTTTTTTAAAGACCTTTCTGCAAGACTTGGTGGCACGATTATAGGCTGCTTTCAACTCATCCACGCGAGGGTCATGATTTTTTCGACCTCTGACCCATGCACTGTGAGTTGCGTTTTTTGCTGAAACAGCAGCCGCGCAATCACTGTTGTACCAGGGCCTGCTCCGGTCGTTACGAGATGCACAGTTGGATGGAACGTAATATTCCATCCCCAGTGCTATCTCATCAGCAACGGCCGAGGCACACGTGGATGGATCCTCGGAGTTGAAGCAGCGCTGCCACCAAGGGAGCGAAGCGAAATAATTTCGCATTCCCTCCCAATCCGCCGACCCGTAGTGCCACAAACGTCGCACCTCATTCCTGGCAGGAGGAGGCGCGACGCGCGGCACTATCGTCTCGACCAGGCAGTGGTCAGAAGTCCCTAGAGGGGCTTTGACCGAAATTTTATACCCGGTCGGACGAGTGGTCAGTAGAAGGTCCAGCAGAGAAGGGGCATGACCGACAATGTCTGGTACCCGGGTGGGCTGGGTCACCAGCTGTGTCAGGTCATGCAGAAGGGCGAAAGCATGAGCGGCCCTTCCCGCGTGGTCGGTCCTTTGGGACCCCAACCACACCTCATTGTGTGCGTTGAAGTCCCCCAAGACCACGACCTCCGCGGTTGGGAACCGCTCCAGCGCTTCGTCTGTCGCCCGGCTCAGAGAATCGAAGAGCCGGGTTGTCTCCAAATCCCCGTGGTGGGAACGATAAAGGCACCCGTAGATCCTGGTTTGAGAACCAAGGTCTACGTGTACCCAGAGGATGGAAAGGGAAGGATCCTCCAAGCAAAGCAGACGGAGACAACAGATATCGGACCGGATGTACACACATACCCCGGCTTTTGCGAGGAATCTTTCCTCAAGCGTGTAGCCGGGGTATTGAAGATATGAAGTGTCAGCCGGTACCTTTATCTGCGTCTCCGTCAGGAAGAGCAGAGCGGGCTGTGCCGTCTCCAGATGTTGATGGACGGCACTGAGGTTGGCGTGGATTCCACGTATATTCGTGAAATCCACGCCAAGCTCATTTCTAATGGGGGTTTTAACTGCCGCTGGGTAAACTTTACTCTTTTTGTTTGCTTGCATTGTGGAGGGGGGGGGGGTGGGTGCGTGAAAATGTTGGGGGTTGTTTCTTTGGCAGGGACGAAAAGTGCAGCTATCCGCTTAGCCACATGCATCCCGGCGGTGTGAGTTTGCTGATCCGTCGGACGGAAGGGCCCCCGTACCCTCCCGGAAATGATCGCCTGGACCCCATACCCGATCACCAATCGGCAAGACGAATCACCCCGAGATTATGCGCCGCATGGTGGGGCAGCCTCCCTCCGTGGTTAGCGGTGGGCTCAGGCTACCGTTGCTACGGGTCTCCCTGGCCGACGGGTCAACAAACTCTCACCGGGATACTGTAGGTCTGCAGGATGCCACTGTCCCTAACCGAATCCACAACCCCCAACGCAACTGGTGATACACAAACTAGTCCCCGAACGCGACGTGGTCACTATGGGGGGATTTGCACCTGTGTAGGGTGGTAATTTCAACCAGCTGAGAACACTTAATGCACCGGAAGTGTCCTCTCCCACTCGGCAAAATAATCGCTCCCACTCGGTAATCGGCCAAATTGCCTTCCTCATGTCATTTAATGAAAAATTGCTTCGCTTATTAAATGTTTAGAGATCCATTATTTAATTTATCATTATCTCTTATAGAATAGTAAATTACAGTTTATAATGAAGTTTTTTTTTCGGATTTCATAAATTAAAAATAAAAACTACAGTCGAAAATAACTCCATTATTAATCGATCTTTCTGTCTAATATTGTATAATCATTTGGGCTAAAATAGGTTTTAGCCCAAATCTTGCACATTATTTATGTTTTAAAGTTCAGTTTTAATGGATGGGTAAAATTAGGAACAAAAATATGAATACTTAAAAATATAAAAAATATTTTTAATGTCTATAATTCTTAAACTGAGACACTTTGCAGAAGGTTTTATGTTTCCTGGCATATCTCCAGTTCCTAGTTTAGTGTTGCGTTTTGGACCACCCTGCGCATGAAAATGATTATCTCAAAAACCTATCAGTGAAGAAAAGCCAATATATTATATATGTACTGACGGCAATAGCCTAACTCATATTTTTATAACCACTTCTTTTTCCTTGTGCTTTTATGTTACAGAAGCGTGATTAGGTTAGAAATATTAAGAATATTTTGTAAATTATTTTTATAGTGACATAACTATGTCTGCACACATCCTGATGTTAAGCTGGAGTGCTATCCACCCTGGGTAGTCACAGCTCGCTGTACTGCGAGGTAGCTACGAAAGTTGCTCCTTCTAAAGTTAATGAAAGACCGTACTTGCGAATAGTAAGCAAAAACATGTTTTTTTCAAAAGTGTGGCGGCCGTAATTTATCAATGTACATTATTGATCGTGTTATCTTTAAGATTGACATTTCAAATGGAAACGAATTAATGCAGCTGTCCCGCCGCCTTCATTATTAACACCCCGTAATGGAGTTTGTTAATTGAATTACAAGTTTTAGTTGTTTGCGCTTTTCGGAAAATTTTATTTAGTAATCCATTTACTATTATATTTTGTGTTTTGTATGTTTACATAAAGAGTTATTAAGTTTCATGAAATAGTTTTAATTGTATAATTGATTTAAGTTAGGTATAGTTTTTGTGCGGGACCGGGTCGACTAAATCGAACCTCCGCAGAACTTGGAAACGCGGCCGTCGAAAGACGAGCTCAGCCGTGACGACGAAAGTCGATCTACGGGTTTCCAATTCTACGGCAGGCTGACTCCCGCGCTCACCAGTGGTCTCTCCAGAGGACCAACGTAAGTTAGCCTAGAGCTGGAGAGTACCGGTGAGTTTGGGCTTGCCGACGAACGGTCCGATGCACCGAAGAAATGCCGGGGTGCACGATGGGTGGTGAAGCGATGAAATGAAACACCAGATCTTGAGAGTTCAGGCTTCGTTCCTCTTCTATAGTCCCCAGTCTTGGTCGGATGGCGGTGAGGTGGCGTGTGCGGCGGTGGTAAACTTCGAACTGATTTTTGCGTGCTAGGCCGCCTATATTTATTCGCCACCTCTCCCGGCGCTCGGTGACTCTCGCATGCCGCGACGCGAGAGCCAATGAGCGTCGAGTATTCGCCGATCAACCAAGAATGGGGATAAGAAAATTGCACGAAAATACTATTTATTTATATTTACAATTCTCTTATACTATTAACAATTATTATTATATCTATATTAATCTATAAACTATTGGAATTTACATAAATCTAATAAGAAACCATTCTTCTATACTATAACTATTCTAAGTGACTATTCTAAGCTCTAAGTGGTGCTAACTAAGTGCTTATAACTATACAAAGAGCTTAAATCTATCCTATTCCTATTTACAATGTCTATAAACTCTATGCCTAGCCTTAAATCGCGTCCGAATAATCCAATATGCTTAAGTAGCTCTATACACTTTACATTGGTTACTTTTACCAATTTAACTATCTATAAGTGTAGTAGAAGCTATAATCTATCTAAATACTAAGACCTAAAGTAGAAAAGTTAATACCTAATCCCTATAAGTAGGTCCGAACATTCTAGTATGCCTAATGCTGACTAGGTTTTAATATTACCTCTTATTTAAGTGTCTTTACATAAAATGAGATATCGTCTATCATTCTATATTAGAACTATCCAATTCCACATAAAATAATAGGTATCACTATAAAACTATTAGCACTGCAATGGCAAGGATTCTAGTCTATTGCGCCGACCAATGGCAGCGCTTACATTATCAGCTAATGGCGTGAAAGCAGCGCGCCGTTATTGCACCTTAGCTTGGTATTTTCCTATTGACTATTCCTGTTGGAAAATACCAAGCTGTACTAGAAAAGGCCATTGCAGGTTTTCCTGTTCTATAAACATAATTACATGATCAAAATCACATATCTATTCTATGCTATACGATAACGTGATTTGATAAATTATGTTACCAAATCACACATCTATGTGATTTGGTACGTATATCGACCCTGTAGTGGTAGATAAACTATTTGTTCTTTTAAAGAACCGAACTTAATAATTTAAGCCCTAACTATTATATTTCCCTGAAGCAGGCGAAATCTATCTTACGAACATTTAGTGTTTGTGGCGGGCTAAATTATTATCTATTGATACGTTATGCTAGTCTATATACGTAATAATAGATTCGTATTCTCGAATGTGCTAATTATGTGTGATTAAAAACTAAGCTAAACGTGACGCGACTTAAGACTAGACGTCTACTTATAACTATGTGCGATACGTCTTATTAACTATACTTTTTTAACGGCTTATAACTAAACGAGTTATATCTAAAGCGCCTACCTATGCCTATAAGACGACTCATATCTAGAACGCCTACCTATTACCTAACGGCTTATGTCTAGAACGCCTACCTATTACCTAACGGCTTATATCTAGAACGCCTACCTATTACCTAACAGCTTATGTCTAGAACGCCTACCTATTACCTAACGGCTTATATCTAGAACGCCTACCTATTACCTAACAGCTTATATCTAGAACGCCTACCTATTATTGTAAGACGACTTATATCTAGAACGCCTACCTATGACATTGCGACTATCTATCTACATTGACGATCAGAGCAGAGAAACTTGTAGTGACGTCAAGAGCAGAAACCGAGGAAATGCGCCGTCCTGTCGATAGCTCTGAAAAGAGCTGTTTTAGCACCCGTATAACACGTAGTAGCTCTGAAAAGAGCTGTTTGTGAGAGAGGAGTGCTGTGCCCCGTTTCTTTCTTGACGCGACGTGAAGTCTTCAAGATATCCTTCAAGGGTCCTTTGTTCTTATATGGCGTGGGCGTAGCGACGATGGGCACAGCAATGACGTCCTCTCTCTACGGGTGCGGGCGGCGCATTGAGCGGCTGCGCTCTGTGCGCCCTATTTATAAGCGCGCCGTGAGACGGGAATTTCGTCGACGTGGGAACATTCGCGAACAATAGCATTCCAACGGTACGCCTACATGCGAAACTATTTGACTATTCGGTTGAATACCTATCTATATACAAAATGCAATGTCGTATTAATTAATAAACTATATTTACATGTGAGGCGTCGTGCACAGTTTTAAAAGTTCGACAAGGCGTTCCTTTGTAGAACAGTCGACAAGTGCAAATATTATTGTTCTTCTCACTCCTATAAACTTGGATGCTTTAAGCAATGCTTGAAAATAATACTTTTGTGAAGGCGCCTACTGGAGTTTCCCTTGCTTACCAACGGTCGGCAAGTTGATGATATTGTAATTTACAAACATAGGTTTTATAAAAATATTAAGTTTACATAATTATACATTAATAATGTTTATACATTAATAAAAAGGGCGATATTCTGAAAAACATAATAATGGATATATATTATTAAAAAAATACTACGTCTACCTCTAAAAGCGTACCTGTCTACAAATTATACAAATTAAATAAATTATATTCTTTTGTAAGCCCTAGTCACATTGATTCCCTTGAGCCGATTAATGTAAGAACTAAATATAGTTTAGGTATGCAGAATATCTTATATATAGCATAATCCTGTTCATACATAAAACAGCAATTTATGTATTTCGCGTATTATTTGGTGATGTAGTGTTCTGTTTGTAGGCCAATCAAATTTATGAGGATTTACGGTGATTGTGAGCTTCGTTAATAATTATTATTAAAAGCATAATGTAATAAATGTATTCGTAATGTAATTTACAATGTGATGATAGGAGCACATATCAGAGTACATTCTGAAAGATATAAAACTCAAGGGTAATGTTTACAGAATAGTTCAATCACCATTTGCGTGAATAAGCGTGATTTAGTGATTCGACTAAACATTTAGACGAAATTAAAGTGATTTATTTATAGTTATGTATTTATTGAAATGTTTATGTGTTTTAGGTAACTCTTTATTTTTGTAATTTGCGCTTTTAGTAGAGATTACATAAGTAGGAAATTTATGTGTGTTTTCATCAATAATAAAGTTCATAATCATTTGCATTTAACAGAATCTTCTTAGATAAGGCCAGTAATTATTATAATTATTAACAAAACATTATATTAAATCGTAATTTGCAGTGCTCTCAATGATGTTTTAATTAAGAACACAATAGACAAAGGAACATTAATTTTATAATATTAATATTAAATATTATTTGCGTAAATTCACGAAACATCTTAGAATTAATAATCTGACACGAAATACGATTGACATAATTCAGAATCATATTTCAATTTGATTAAATTATATTTCTCTGCGAATCTCTCCTTTATTTACACAAAAGTCCTATTTTGTTATTTACCTGGAAATTTTAATTACTTTGTTGCAGGTGAAAAAGAAACCAAAGAGAACAGAAACACAAGAAAACATAAAAAATGGGTGAAATAACTGACGACGAGTTTTATAGTATATGTTTGAATTTAACTGAAGAAATAGCAAGTCTATCTGGATGCAATTTTAGTACAGAATATGAGAATGGGGAATTGCTCGAAAAAGTCGTCTCTAGGGTTGTCCCAATATTCTTCGGTTTCATCGGAATAGTCGGTTTAGTCGGAAATGCGTTAGTAGTTCTGGTAGTCGCCGCCAACCCTGGAATGAGATCAACAACGAACCTCTTGATAATAAACCTCGCCGTTGCCGATCTGCTGTTTGTTATATTTTGTGTGCCATTCACTGCGACCGACTATGTGATGCCAAGATGGCCGTTCGGCGACTTGTGGTGCAAAGTTGTGCAGTACTTCATTGTTGTGACGGCGCATGCGTCAGTTTACACGCTCGTTCTGATGTCATTGGATAGATTCATGGCCGTCGTGCATCCAATAGCATCGATGTCAATAAGAACAGAAAAGAACGCACTGTTAGCAATCGGTTGCATATGGGTGGTGATACTGACGACCGCCATACCAGTTGGAATATGCCACGGCGAGAGGGAATATTCATACTTCCATCGGAACCATTCTTCGTGTGTCTTCTTGGAGGAAGCCGGTTACAGCAAGCTAGGATTCCAAATGTCATTCTTTTTGTCATCGTACGTGATCCCGTTGGCGTTGATCAGCGTCCTATACATGTGCATGCTGACGAGGCTGTGGAAGAGTGCGCCTGGTGGGCGGGTGTCAGCGGAGAGCAGGCGAGGCAGGAAGAAAGTGACCAGAATGGTGGTTGTGGTTGTAGTTGTGTTTGCAGTTTGCTGGTGCCCAATACAGGTATTGTTATTCACATTACAATTTTATTTATTCAATCAATCAAGCAAATTGTCACGCCTTTTTCCTACAGGGATAGGCAGAGACAATGGAGCGCCACTTGCCACGATCCTGACACAACTCCCTCGCTTCATTCACATTCACAATTCTCTTCACACAAGGGCACTAGGCAACTTAGCTTACTTGAGGATGTGATCTCCTATCTCCTGATGTGATTTTGTGAATAAAATCTAACCGAATGTTAATATTTTGTGAATTGCAGATAATACTTCTAGTGAAGGCATTGGACAGGTACAACATAAATTACTTCACAGTGACCGCACAGATCGTCTCCCACGTGCTGGCATACATGAACAGTTGTGTCAATCCACTGCTGTACGCTTTCCTCTCAGAGAACTTTCGCGTTGCATTCAGAAAGGTTTGTACTGTTTTTGCACTAACATGTTTTATAGCAAATGTAGTCCGTAGATTATAAATTAAGGAACTTTTCTATTATGGTTTAAAATAGCCTGCCCAAACTTAGGCTGGAGTACGGTCAAGACATGAAGTAGAAAGTTACGCGGTTCGTAGTACTAAATGCACTAATAAGTTTTTTGAGTACGGCGTGGCCGATATAGTCGGCACAGGGATGGCGACAGAGGCAACCGTATCCCCCTCACACAATTCAAGGTCAGATGTAGTCTCAAAAAGAATATCTAAAGAAATAAAAAAAAAACAGAATTTTGTTTAATATTCGCAAAGATAAAATGTATTGTTTGTAAACTCCATTTACAAAGACAAGTTTTATGAAATATTTTTATTGCGAAACATGTTGGAAGCTCTTTGCTAAATCTAAGAACAACAAAATATAACAAAATACAAATTAGAAATTCTTATTAGGTTCCCTTTGATGTTTCGTTCGGTTGCTCTAAAAAAAACGGACTTTGAAATGGGTCAATTTATTGTTAGAAGACCTAATTGTCTTTACAAATAAAATATGTCAAATTGCGAACTTATTAAAAATACAGTAAAAATAATCTGTGTTATTAAATAAAATTGTTATGTTTTAAACTTACGAGCATTAGACATAGATCAAAGCTAAAATACATAATATAGGTAATCATCATCATCACCAGTCAGAATGCGTCCATTGCTGAACAATGGCCTCCCTTTTAGAACGCCATTCCAAACGACCAGATGCCAATTGTATCCACTAGTTATTCGTGACTTTCACTATGTCGTCAGTCCACCTAGTGGGAGGCCTACCTACTCTGAATCTTCTGATTCGTAGTCTTCACTCTAAAACCTTTCTTTCCTTTTCGTATCGATCACAGATTCCGACTAAGTTTACGATGAAAAGCAGTGAGAAATAATTGATAGATTAAGTTTAAATTATAAAAGTCTCTTTAGGCAAGGTTCCAAAGATACTGGCAGCGTTTCCCCCTTTGAATAGCTAGACTAATTCATTGTCCGAGGTAGTTGCCAACTCTTCGGTCTCCTGTGATGTCAACTAACCTTTTTGCTATTACCTTAAAAAGCCTTATAGCGCTAGGACCCCACGGACCAAGATAAATAAATTGACTTTTAAAGTAATAAATGCAAAATGTAAACCTTTTGTAAGAGCGGACGTTTACTTTGCAGGTGATGTATTGCCCGCCGCCGTACGCAGACGGCATGTCCGGCCGGCCACAAGCAACCAAGACGACTCGCACAGGAAATGGCAACTCATGTCACGACATTGTCTGAGGGTCAATCGGAAGTCGCTCAAGATTCACCTCCGCAGAACAAGCAACTGTAGTTTAGATATAAAAAATATGTTTAATCGATTTTATTATTGCGGTTTTTGGGATATATACGAACATACTTGACAGTGGTAGGCAGGCAGCATTCTCTGGTTGCGAACATCTAAGAACTTCTAGTATCTTAGCACCTAAGTGATTTGTTTCTTTACTAATACTATTTATTTTTATTACGTGTATAATGTGGACTGTATATGATATTGCATAACTACATTTTGTTAATTTAGTTTAACATTTCCTAAAAAAGCGTTAATATAATCGATTACTCCTTACTAACATATAAATAAGTATTTATTTATTTAGTAATTAAAGGACATAATATTATTTAGCAAATGTTTGTAATTGTGCTATTGAAGTATCTAATAGTTTATAGTCTGTGTAATAATTAGGACTTAGTAAGGGATTAGTAAAACTTAATTAATTAAAACTGCAGAGGTTTGAGCGACTTACTTTTTATAGGATTGTAGATTAACTTACCCTGAAACTGGTCCTAGAAAAGATTATACAGATATTTTCCTTAAAAACCAAAGTTTAGACTAATAAACATTCAGAGTAACCTGTAGATTTATTAGTAGGTATATTTTTTATATTAGTAATTTATATAATAAATGTAAAGAAAGAAGTGTGTGTGTATATATGAAACAAATAAATTATAAATTTTAGTACATTAAAATAAATACTTAGTTGTACATAGATATTGTAATATGTAGTTAGAAAGTGTAAAATGTAGTTTTTAATAATATGAGTTGTTACCTATTTTCTTAAACGGAGCCCAAAATAGGTATTAAACTCGTATATATGTATAGGTATATCAATGTACAAACGTTGTATAGGTAATGTTAACATCGAATTATATATATTATCATTATAATTATAATAGTAATTGTTATTATAACCTAGGTTATATAAATAGTATTATAAGTCATATAATGGCATTGTAGTGTTTGTATTTAGATTCAAAAAATTAGAAGCAAAATCGAGTCATTTTAATTTATGCATGTTGTATAAGTATAAATAATTATGCTTTAATAAAGAAAATGATGTTTTTTTAAATATAATTGTTTTATTTATATCCCCCTGCCATTAGATTAGAGAAAGATATTTTTTTTTTTTGTGACTCGACATTTGACATCGACCTGCCTGATGATAAGCAAGAGGAGATCCAAAAGTGCAGACGATTGAAACAACCGAGTCAGTACACGGCTGTCTCAGCCGCCGTCACTATGCCGGCCAAAGGTGCTTCTTCACGCATCGCTTGAAGGATCCAAGGTTATAGCAGGGAGAGAACACATGGGCTGGCAAAGCATTCCACTTGTCGATTGTTCTACAAAGAAAAGATGCACCGAACTTTTTAGTTCGACTACCGATTCTGTCGACAAAATGTGAATGCTTCCCCCGACCAGTGCGGGTGTTACGGGTGTGAAAAGACGAGATAGGAACAAGGTTAAAGAGCTCCTCGGAACATTCCCCGTGGTATAGTCGATAGAGGACGCATAGAGCCGCCATGTCTCTGCGTAATTGCAGAGGCTCCAGAGTTCGCGTAACCTCTAAATCTCCTATGATTCGGACAGCTCGGCGCTGCAATGAATCCAGGGCATTGAGAAGATACTTGGCAGAGCCGTCCCAAAGATGCGAACAGTACTCCGCGCAAGAGCGAATTTGAGCCTTGTATAAAAGTAGGCGAAGCTCTGGCGCGAAGAACCGCCGCACCTTGTTCAGGATGCCAAGTTTGCGGGAGGTGGTCTTAATAGCCCGCTCAACGTGATCCCTGTGATTCAAGTCGCTGCGAAGGGACATCCCTAAGATATCCAGTCTGTCCGAAGTACCAAGGGAAATGTTACGAAGAGAAGGAAGGGGGATAAACAGGGATTTTTTCGTCGAGAACGCGCATACCTGAGTCTTGTCTGCGTTGAACTGAACCAGGTTCTCGTCGCCCCAATGGGTAATACAATCAAGAACCCGGTTCAGCTCCGTTACGACAGACTCTCTCAAATCGGCTATTTCTTGTTTTCCGGCTGCGGGGCGGGCAGTGTAGCGTCCATGCACCGTGCTGTCGTCTGCATAGCAATGAATGCTGGATCCAAGGTCCAGCATGTCATTGATATGCAGTAGGAACAAGGTCGGCGACAGCACAGAGCCCTGAGGAACGCCAGCATTCACCGACACCCTACGTGACGCGCTGCCATCCACAACAACGCGTATGGAGCGGCCACGCAGGAAGCCGGCTATCCAGCCACGCAGACGGTCAGGTAAACCGTATGCCTCGAGCTTGGAAAGAAGGGCCTTGTGCCAGACCCTGTCAAACGCTTTGGAGATGTCCAAGCCGATGGCAAGGGCCTCTCCATTACCGTCCAACCGTGCGTGGTGTACGCCAGAAGGTCACCAGTTGACCGTTTTGGCCTAAAGCCATATTGACGGTCATTGATCAGCTGATGACCCTCCAGATAGGCCATGAGGCGGACATTTATAATCCGCTCCATGACCTTGCACCAAACTGAGGTTACAGCTATCGGACGGTAGTTTGCAGGGTCTGAACGGTCGCCTTTCTTAGGGACCGGTTGCACATTGGCCCCCTTCCAAGCCCGAGGCACACAGCCCGACGAGTATGAGAGCCGGTATAGCCTCGTCAAGACGGGAGTCAATTTATAAATCAAAGGTAAATGCTCTTTACTGAAATAGGGAAGATTCTTAAATAGCAGGAAGAGCTTACTTAGTGCCCGTAACCTCAGAGTGCAAATACTATTGTAGACGTGAAGGCAAACAAGGAGTTGCGCCATGCACTTGCAAAGTAATGTTACATTTATAGTTTTTATTGTTATTATGACTCGAAATATGATAGCAACCTTACAATTCAATGCCTAACTGTAAGTAGCAGTCCGGATTGTGTAGTAGCAGTGGAGTACGAGTATGTTGGAACCGCCAAGCTGATCCCGAAACGCGACTAAATCATTTCACGGTCGGTATACCTGTAAGTAGTGGTACTACTGGATACAACAGACTGGGTACCACTGCCTACCACTCTTTCATAACTAGATTTGACCGTCTCTTTTTTAGTAACAAATATTTAACATAATTAATAAATATTACAAATAAAAGCTATGAAAGAAATAATTGCGCCGACTGGAAATCAAACTAGGGACTAGAAAAGTACTCAAAAGAAACAAAAAAATATAAATATATATTCTAAATTCATATTCAAATACAAGAAGTCAGATAAATCATATCGCATTCGATGAGAACTTGATTTAAGTAAGTGTAAAAAGGGATCATAAAAGCTACCCTTATGTAGGTGGGGCCTCATTGAATGTCCTCTTAGAGAGGTCAGTAATCCCCAAAAATGGCCTCTCTATCAGCAAGTATATGCTTCACTTCACTTTGATAAGAGATTTCCACTTCACTTGCCAGTTACACAACCTTTTTATGCTGAAAGTGTCACTTTCAGACAAGGTTACCCAGCTTTACGCTCATATGCAAGGTAGGTATTGAGATCATTAATTATGGAGTATATTTATATATATATTAACACAGTGCGTATCCCGCGTGGCACATTAATTAACATACCAATTTGCTACGCGTAAGTCTCGGGTTCAATTTCCAATCGAAGCAGACTTTTGTTTCATAGCATTAATTGAGAAACAGATAAAATGTAAAAGTATATTAACAAAAGTATATTAAAAAAATATAATCTAAGAACGTCACATCAGAGATAGTTCCAAGGAGACTGGCAACATTTCCCCTTTGTATAGCAAGGCTAACACGTTGGCAGAAATTATTCCTAACTTTCCCGTCTCCAGACTTCTCTGTCAGCAGCTTGGACAACTCATTGTATATATTTGTAATATTAAATTTTCGAATGAATATTACAAATATTTCTAAGTAAAAAAAGAGCATTGGTTATTTGTCCAGTCTTCCAATCTGGGTTTGAAGACCAGATTAGAAGACGCAGCCGAGTGGCACGGGTTCGAAACCACTCACCGGTACCAATGTATCTTTGATATATGTACTTTGGTTGTCCTACTTTTATGATACAAGCTATTTAGTAACTTAGTATAAAAAAGTATAATATATATATATATTATACCAAAATATCATTAGTAAATATTAAAGCCATTAATGGACTTTCCGTGGACCGGAATCAAACACGAAGCTCGTTAAGTATGAACAGTTATTGAAGGGCAGGCAAGTTCCTAATGGGCTTGAGTTATATTTTTCTAAGTTGCAAAAGTAATTTCCAGTGCTGGAACAGGCCGAGGTCGTTTGTTTATTATATTTACAAGAGAACTTATCAAAGCGGCAACTAAACGCAATCAAGATCAAACTATCAATCATTTTCCATTCACAATTCCTCTACTACGAACGTTAGTTTTTAATAATTTATAATTAAAACTCCTTTGTAAATTATAAATATTGACCTTTATATTTTATCATTTGTATACTAAGCTACTAAATGTAATTGTATCATAGAAACAGGAAGACCAAAGTACATATATCAAAGATACATTAGTACCATGATTTTGAACCAGGAGTTCTTGTAATCATTGCAACCGACTTAACTCAGTTCACAGTTGTCTCAGTTGCCGTCACCACGCCGCCAAAAATTGTGGTATAGGTGACACAATGTAATATTAGATTTTTTTTTAATACTAAAGTTAATAAAATATTATTTTATTTGTTATTATGATGTTTTAAATAATATTAAACTAGATTTATTTATTACTTTTTTCATAAGCAGTGATCAAGAATAAGTGTCAGCTGAAAAGTCACACTAAATAAAGTTATTCTAAATAAAACTAATAATTTGTAATAATTTGTGTCGGTTTGTTACCTTATTTTATAATCTGAGCCTGACATTTGATCTCCGCTTGTCAGACATTAACCAAGGGGCGCAAGACGACATAAAAAAAACATCAGTTTACGTCATTCACCGTTATTCGCCGGCATGGCTTGTATGAAGGATCCGAGGTATAAAGTATGGGGAGAACACATGAGCTGGTATAAAATTAATTAAAATAAGTTTAGGATTTGTTTGATAAAGATAGGTAATAACAAGCTATATTCCTATATACCTATATATCTATATATCTTTTCTTAGGTTATGTACAAAAATAAATTTCAATATTACTTTATACGCTTATGCTTTTGGTCGGCGCACAGCATGGTGACGGCGATTGAGGGAACCTTAAGTTGTTGGTGCTCTTGGACTTCCCCTTGCTTACCACTAGGCTAATCAAGACCAAATGTCGAGTCTCAATAAAAAAAACGTCATATGGAAGTGTTTTATTATATTTTCGATCAACACATAGCCGCCTTGTTCGAAGCCGGCAGCTACCACAAATGAAGAAGTAAGTATTTATTTATTTATTTCCATTTAGCCATAGAGTATACCCATAGTCTAATCAATCAAATTGTCACGCCTTTTTCACAGGGACAGGCAGAGGCAAAGGAGTGCCACTTACCACGATCCTGACACAACTCCCTCACATCCACAATTGAGAGCTGGGTTTCCTAGTGCCCATAACCAGAGAGCTTGTATGAGGAGAATTGTGAATAGTCCGTTATGTAAAATGCTAAAGTTAAAGGAGTGGGGAACCTTTAACGTTAATTACGTTTATTTATTACCATTAATATCTTCGTTAGGAATATTGTAGCAAACAAATGAAATAAGAGATACTTTTGTACTTATAATAATATCAAAGAGAAATCTTTAAATGTGTACTTTGTGTGCGTGACATTCCCGAAAAGATAAAGGGCCGATTATTAATGTATCTGAATACAATACAAATAGCTCAGCGCTTGGTTACTCTTTGAGGACAATAAAAGAGACAAAAGTAAAATAATTAATTAGGAGGTATTAAAAGCAAAAAAAGTGAAATATTGCGTAATAAATTATTGTATAAATCTTATAGTATTCCGAGTGTAAATTCCACTGACATAATAGTAAACAACATATCTATCAGCGCTGACGACTTCCACAATAATCACCACTATACCGTCACAATAAATATATCATGCTTAAGTACTCGTAGTTTAAAAAAAAGGACAGAACAATTTGATAATTCTTAAACCGACTGTCGCCGAAGATAAATATGGCGAACAACAGTCGCAATGCTAAGCTCAATTTTGAGTTGACTGAGTCACTTTACAGTCTTCGTGCCTTTTTATTTTGTAACATCACGTTTAGTATTCCAAAAAATAAAAGGCAAAATAAATTCTTGACACAGTTTCAAATAAAAACATAATTAAGTCCTAAATTCAAAATACAACTTCCTGTAAAATTACGAACGTAAATAAAAAATACATAAAAGTTAATTTGTTGAGAAATTAAACGTAATGTCATGGTAGAGGGCTTCGTCGTTAAAGGAACAAGTATAGCAGGTAAGCAATTTACTCAAATTCACGTAAATGATACGCAAAGCTTGACATACGAAAGTAATCTTTATATCCGTTACATTTAAGAGTCATAATCTTATTTTAACGTTAAAAGTATTTGGTATAAAAGAAGAAAATATATGAAATCTTATGCTTTTTGACATTTCGTATGATTATTTGTAATTTCTTACATCGGTAATGTCACACCATTTTGCGATTATAATTTAATGTTTTTGCAAATAATACTTTATTTCAAAGTGTTATAAAGTACGTTGATTTCTTTTATATAGAGAACTGACCGACGACAATGGACCTAGAAATCAAGGGCCTTCATTCCTAGGCCCATTCAGACGACGGATGAAAGCCTTAATGTAACTATTACCTTTTTAATGAAAGTAATATCTGCCTGGCACAATACATTAATTTTAATAAATTTATTACGATTTAATTTTTAGCTGGCATATTGGCGGCGACTGAGGCAACCGTGAATAAATCGCCTGTTAAATCGTGTTCAAGAGCGCCTGCACGGTGTGTTTGGTGGCCGTACAGTAGAAGCACGATCTTGGTTTGTGCGATGTAGAATAATAGGAATAAAATAACGAAATCACTGGTCAGTTAATGTCTGTTTAATATGTATGCCTAATTGGGAATAAAATGGTAAATGTTATAAATGGTGGTTGGTATGAGGTACACGCGGAAACTGCACTACTGGTATGTGCTACCGACCGCGCTCAATCATGAAGTTATGGTCGTAGTAGTGGTAGTCTGTTTTCTCTGCTTTACGATATACAATATACAAATATTATAATATAATATATTGTATATTGTAATATAATATGTTTTATATTAAATAAGAATATTTAGAGTTTAAATTGTTAAATGTTTAGAATTTAAAAGGAATAAATTTAGTCTTTTGAAGCATTTCAAGTAGAAAATTCCATTCACGTTCAGTATCCTACAACTTACTTTTTATTATAGTAAGGTATTTACACTTTAAAAGGGAAGATTTCATACGATACATTGATTTTTTTTATATTGTGTTTCAACGTAAATTCACAGTTAGTACCTACACTTTATTGACCTTTTGACCAATTAAGTAATTAAGTAAAAGTAAGAGAACGGACTTCCCTTCTATTCATTTAAATAACATTTTGCTAAATAATTTATTTTTGATGATATATGTAAATAAAAGTAATGGTAATGTTCGTCATTTGATTCGATCGATCGACTATCTTTCGGTCGATCGAATCAAATTAATAAGAAATAAACAAGAGTTTTTTTTATTAACTAATAGCATTAATGTTTGTATATACAAACAATAAAATGCATTTATTTTGAAATTTAATGTTTTTTTTACAAATGTATTTTTTTAATGTAAAGTTGACAACTAATACTTGTGGTTTCTTCTCGGCGGAGTTCCAAATAAAAATACAACTTTATTATAGGTAGTTGTAAAATCATTTAATCATTTAAAGACTCCAAGTCTCTTATTTACAATAAATACTTTAATTTTGGCTACAAATAAACATAAAATAAAGACCTTTTTTTCTTTTAATTTATTTTTACTACCCTTTTACAACACTTAAAGAAATACAACGAAGAAAACATGCAATGGCCAAGGGGGAGGTTGTTGGCTATATCAATTAGAGCAGCACGCAACACTCAAACTAAAATGAAAGGTGATTTTTGTAATTTCGCCACCAATTACATCATTGTACACGCTTTTATTGCTATACGAGTTTTTAAATTAACCTTTTTTAAGATATGACCGTTCTTTTTTATTCAGACGCGGCATTTGACATCTATTTGCCTGATATCAAGGGGAGGTCTAGAGCGCTGGCGACTGAAGTAACCGTAATATTTTACGGCTATCTCAGTCGCCGTTACTATGCGTTTGGCGGTAAGCTGGCAGAAAATCAGAGTTAAATATTGTATCCGCTAAGTATGCTGACTTCATAGAAATTCGACATCATTGACTCTGACCCCGAAACACGATTAAGTCCCAGCAAGGTCTTGAAAGTGATGGTAGAATCAGTGATACCAATCGAAATACTTCAAAATGGTAAAAGAAGCAAATTATCCTCCTACCACTCTTGAAGTATAATTCACATCTAAATCTCAAAAGTAAACACAAGTATACAAATCAAATCAAAGTATTCGAAACAGGATCTATTTTCAAAGTCAATAATAAAGTTAAAATGGAATTTGACAGACAAACGGTAATGCGGAGTGGGAGAATTCAGATAAAATGGCTGTACGACATTTAAACACAGAAAGCTATTTTACTTCAAAACTGTTCAGGATTACAGGAAATGCATTTTAAAAGATTTGTAACGACTTCGCGAAGACGCTACCACGTATAATGTCGTAGTAGATACTGTATTTCTAGCAAATGTTTTTTTATATAGTCGCTAAGTATTTTATTTACTATGTATGTATGTATGTATGGAAACGAGAACCAAGTTTTAACATGGTGGGCTTCGCTTCTCCATTAAAGAGGTTCTCTAATTTCGCATGTTTCTAACACAATTTATTATTTAAATTAGTTTTTAATTATTAATTTCACTGAACAATACATATTGTATTACTTGTTATAAAATATTGTTTTCTCAAAACATTAGATATTCTTTTGAGAAAATAACGATCTTAAACCCGGCAATGATAATATGGATATGATAGTCGCATTTTAGGGAGAGATTGGAAGTTGTTGCTTGCATTGCAAGAGGATTTTGTGACGGCGAATTACAGGAGCATTCGCCAGGCCCACAGAGAATGTCACTGTTGCATGTAAGTACAATTACAACACTCCTTTTGCTCTTAAACCACAGTCCATAAAAAAAAACTAAATGTCCTCATTCAAATGAGGACATTCTTCAACGTTATTAAAATATATATATATATATATATATATTGTGACTCGACATTTGACAGCACCCCGCTTGATGTTAAGCCAAAGTGTGGTCCATGAATGAATGTTACTGCTACTACAATTCAATAACTGTGAGTAGCAATCACATCCACTATGCCGGCCTAGATGGAATATAATATAATTATGGATATCACGAATGCCGTAGATAATTTATATATACAATAATATTTTCTTATTCTTATCCCAGTTATCTTAAAGTTGTGCTAGGCAAGTGGCGCTCCATTGTCTCTGCCTATCGCCGTGGGAGAAGGGCGTGACAATTTAAATAATTCTTATTGCATTTAATTTTCCCACTGCTGGGCTCTATTTGCTATTTATTACTCACGACACTGCGACCTTTATCGGACTATATTTTAATTATAAACTTATTTAGTTTTATTATTCTTTAGAATTGTATATTTTAGAATTTGAATATTTAGTTTATTGAAGGCCGAATTACAATACAAAAATCTGTTACTGATTTTAATGCGTAAAATCGTTTTGTCTCCTTTATTTAGTCTCAACAAACTCATTAGGTGCCCACATAGTCCCTTCAACAAACGAGACATTATCCTTTCTGTAATTTAGTATTGGACATCTGAAACCCTTCAATAAATAATCATCAGGCATTCTTCAATTTATTATGCGAATTTCGATTTAATTCCTAATAGTTTTAAGGTTGAAATTGTGGTTGGTTCGTTTTATTATTCATCGTGCCGCCATCAATCGCGTTCCAACAATAAACAATTGCAAATATCTTTAACACCAAACATTAAAATGTTTCCACTCTGTTTCAATGATTTACGAATACAAATGTAGGTGGTAAGTTATTGTACTACTTTCAAAAATAGAACATAAATATAGCTAAGTAAAAATAAACTTAAAAATATAATAGGTATCTAGCTATAATAATTTTCCTGTGGGTACTGGGGTTATCGGTATTCCATATAAGGTCAAAAATGGAATTAATATCATTTAAATAATCATTATAACAAATACAGAATTAATTTGCTACTATTATTATATTTACCAAAAAGTTTAATCCATTAATACAGAGGCTAGAATATAAAAAAAATGATTAACTTTTAAAAAAACAATTCAGGTTAATGAGTTAATTGCTGTAATACCCTATTGTAATTTTCATACTTCATTTTTTAGTAGGTAATAATTATGAATGATAATATCAATTATAAACTTATTTTCGTTTTCACATTTCCAAACTAAGTTATTAAACGTGCTTGTATCAAGAGATCGACCAAAGTATTTTAGAGATACAGTAGTAATTAGGTAAATGGTTTCGAACCCGCGCTCTCAGTTTGCGTGACCACTAAACCACGGTCGCCCTAAATAGAAAAGAACTGATTATTATTTTGCACCTCATTATTATTTAATGACACACACCACATATTTACGTGTGTGAATGGGCGTCGGCGCCGGCTGAAGGATTCTTCTAACACACGCTTTCTCTTTACCGAACCACCTACGAGCCATATCCATTTTCGAATACTATTTAATACATATATATGTTAATGTTTAATGAATGTAATGATTGTTACCAGTGACGTCCGCACTGAATTCAACGATTAATCTATTAACAATTTACGTATTTATGTTATAAATAAATGAGCGGCCGTTTGCCAAATTGTAAACATTCACAATGGTGATTCAATTATTTAGATTACGCGATTATACGTTTATTATGTTAATTGTACAAATATTACTGACTCAGATATTGATCACTAAATGAGATTGCAATTTGTCATCAATTTCACGCATTAATACACAGGGATAGGCAGACTGCGACTCGACATATGAACTCGCCTTGTCTGATTCTAGGCAAGCGAAGAAATTCTATGCATTGAGAAGCAACATAGAGCCAATATAGAAATAAATAATTGTAAGAATAAAAATATTTTTTGTAATGAACACTAATAAACTTGCCTTTTGTCTGTCCTTCAAACGCATCGTTAAGAGGCATCTCGCCTTTCGTCTCCGTTTATTGTACTCTAAGTAGCTTGACATCAGACGGTGTGGGTCGTCAACCTAAATATACAAAATCTATCTAGGTAGTAAGATAACATATAGATCTGCTGGTCCTCCTTTGGGGCCTAATTACTTAATAAATAAATCTAAATCCATAACAAAGACGACCATTATTATAAGTCATGTATACCAAAAACTTACGGTCCAACAAGGCCGGCATAGTAGATACAGCAGCAGTCACCTCCATTCATGGTTCGCACTCCAGCTTAACATCAGGCGGGCGCTGTTACTATATAGAGCCATAATAAAGAAATTGGAAAAAAATCACTTGTTGGTATCAAAGTATCATTGATATACTCTTATATACTTTGATTGTCCAGTTTCTATGATACACTTCTATTAGCGTAGTATAGTAATATACATAGCCGTAAATATATTGAATGATTTACTCTGGAGAACATCCGGAAGTGACATTATTTATCACGCACTTAATCCCTTTTCTTTTTAATCAAAATGGCCCCTTGATTAATGACCTGCAAAGGGCCTGCTAACTTATATTTAAATATTTTTAATAACAGGCCACCCGATTGAGAATACATTTAGCCTAACTTGCTTATTTATCACATTTATTTTGGTAGCTGGTAACCACAGGCTGATATTTTGATCCAGGGAAGTACATACCGTGGAGTAACTCAGTCGCAAGTCGGTACCAGCATAAATGTTGACTGTTCCAACTTGGCTGGCATACCTATTAGATGCCACTGCTACTTGCAGCTGTAGTAGCAGTCGCCTTTATTTATTGATTTCATCCTAACTCGTGCCTCAATAAATAAATAAAATATGAGAACTCCTTTTTACTTAATGAAAAGGAGAGATATTAGATAAAATATTAAATATTAGATAAAATTGGGCAAAATTAATTTAATATAGTCTTATTTTTATGTCTAGCTAGTAATAACTTTTTCATGTACAATTATTAAGGTTACTTCGATTATTTCGATGTAGGTACAAACTTCCAGTTAACGGGTTCTCAAATTCTACTTATTTTAAATAATTTCCTTTGTGTGAAACATAGAACGCAAATATTTTGAGGTTAAGTCGTAAAATGTTTTTCAGTCGAGCAACGCATAGAAATTGTGAAAATTCACAACTGAAATGGTAACAACTTTTCCATTGGTAAGAAGTGTTGACAAAACACTTGCATATGTTCGCTTAGAAGATTCTAACATAAAATCTAAATCCAGCAGACTACGCGCAGCGCCTAAAATTCGTCAATCGGACCAATACTGGACCATCAACAAATCGATAGGGAATTTAAAAAAAAAACATCATTGTACATATATGTAAAATGTAAGTATAAAAGTACTTACAACAAAACGTGATACCTACGAGTACCATAGTTATCACACAAGACTACCCCCAATTACCTACAATCACGCGTCCTTTTTTTTAAATATTTAAATTTACGATTCGAACGTAATAAATCATAATATCTGTTAGCGGAATACGATGATAAATTACTGTATTTTTTGCCCCACTTTAAAAGGCTTGAGTCGTTTTAATTAAATTAGGATTTAAGAGGTGTCCGCTTTAGAAATTACACCGATTCATTCCGGAATTAATTTATTTACTACTCCTAAAGGAAATCCTATTTTATATTGTCTATTTATCTTTGGGAATAACTTTAAATTGTAATATTTACATTTAAGCAGAAGTTAACCCTTGAAGCTGCCAATAATAATGTATTTTACTTGCGAAGTAATTAGTAATTATAAGATATGGCGCTTAGTTTATTTGTAGAACAATCGACAAAAGGAATGCTTTACCAACCCATGTGTTCTCCTCTTTCTGTAACTTTGGATCTGTCTTGGATCCTCTTTGGATCCTTGAAGTAAAGCGTGAACAAGCACCTATGGCTGAAACAGTGACGGCGACTTAGATAACTATACAATAATACTGCTTGTTTCAGTTGTTAGAGCTCTTGGACCTCTCCTTGTTTACCATCAGGCAAGTCGAGGTCAGATGTCATATCACAACTAAAAAACAGTATCTCTCATTTGGTAATTTAACGATCATCACGCTTTCACTAGTGGGTACAGACATCTGTTCAGATCGTGATGCTTACAAATGCACATTAGGGTGCGAAAGCTACTGACATCTTGAATACCGCCATCTAGTGACAACGACCAGAACCTATAGTTTGACGGGTCATTCATGTGGTTCGAAATATTTTGTCCACTAACGGTCACCCATCTACTAGTTTCTGCACCATTTATTGTCTAACTTGAGTAGTCGAAAGATCTAATCACTCGGCTACGACAACACTAAAATGTAATATTAATAAATCATCCTAAAGTTTAATATAATTTGATGTCTGAACAATATTTTAGTGCTAGTATTATTTAAATTCGTTTAGTCTTACAGCATCATTGTATCATAGACACTAGACAATCATAGTATTTATTTCAAATTATTATCGATACTCTCTATAATTGATATCAATTATAACTCTTGGAAAAGTAATATTGTGCACATATCGTTTTTCCAAAATAGTATTTTAATATACTTTAATTAGAACGGGCGGTTCTTTAAGTGGATTTTGTTGAGGGAAGAATATTTTAATAGGTCCACTGTGAGCCGATTTCAGGTGTTTGCCACTGTCAATATTAATTTGTTTAATATTGAACAGAGGCCATGAAAGCAAGTAATTGGACAAAAACATTTACAAACATTTCTTTTACAAAATAAAAATAATGAAATTTGTTGTTGGGCAAGGGAATTAATTTAGTATTGGTTTTCGGATTTGTTTCTATTTTAATTGTAGATTGTTTTTGTAATTTTGTTAGTTTTATTATATTTTTACTAATAGATATAGATGATATCTTTTTACTAATAGATATAGATAAAATATAGATGATTGACGAAAGATATTTATATATACAACGAAACATATTACAATATATTAACGCATCCATCCATATGAGATGGGATGGATGCGTTAATCGAGGCAGACCACATCGGAGACAACCTTAAAAAAGCTGAGTTGCCTAGTGAAAATAACCATAGACCTTGTATAAAGAGAATTATGGATGTGAAACGAGGGAGTTATATCAGGACCGTGGCAAGAGGCGCTCCATCTCTGCCTGAAAAAAGGTCTAACAATTTGATTGATGGATAATAAAATATTATCTGGTTTATCGTTGTCTGAGCTCCTGGGGTGAAAAATAAAGTTTCGATATTAACTGTTAATTATCCTTGCGGCCAATTATTTCATGTTCTCAACATCCAAAGGAATTTCCTATCTAACATTCTGTTATGGTATGTTTTTAATTTAAAATTCACTATAGAAAAATATTTTAATATATTTTTAATCTTGTAAGAATATTTTCTTATTCTTACAAGAAATGCATTTAAAATGTAACTTTTTAGTAAAAGAATATATTTAATAGTTGAGTTTGTGTTAGAAAGCAATATTGTTGAACGGTTGCGTGTATCACGCTAACATGAAAACTCGCTTTATGCAAAAATGTTCTGCGCATTTTATACGTTAGAGATAGATGCTGGACTTTTATAAGATACTTGCAGTTGTTCGACCGTAATAGCATTCGCCTCTATTTATGGACAGCACTCCAGCTTAACATTAGGCGGGATGTCGACATAATGACGAGCAACAATCAAAATAAATTAAACATAGTAAGCAATAAATATTTATTATGGTGGTACAGAATCAGAAACAGCAAGTCGTTTTCCTCTCCGTTCTATACACTGGCTGAAGCAAGAATTCCAGAGCCTCTACTTCACCTTAAATGAGGTGACTGATATCAGTAGGGAAAATAGTTCATATACTGTGTTTTTTCTTACGTATATACTTGACACAACTAGTAAACAAACATAAAAATCACCCGCACTCTTTATCTAAGAAAACTGTTTACTTTTGTAATATTCTATAGAATAAACATACACAATGTAACAAATGAACAAAAGTTATTAAAATCACACAAATGTTGGTATACTTTTTTTTTATTAAAAACCATTTATATGAAAACGGAAAAATTCACAAATGACAAACAAATATTTTGCCCCAATAATAATAAAACTTTTTCACAGTAATTCATAGATATTTTTCTATATTCGTATGGATTCGCGTCAGTAGTAATTGTTTTTCTATTGGTAATCCGTCATTATGTCAAGTAAGGAAAAATGTACTGTAAAAGTCACTATCGTCATTATTGATAATTAGAATATTTGTAAATTTTGCGGCATCATGGTGAAATAAAGCGTGTTAATTCTCAAAATTATACATAAAATAATTATATAAATCTTAATTAACATCAGTAACACATTTACACCTATCCTAATTAAGTTTACCAATTACAGTTGACTCTAAATAGTATTTATTCTTGTTATTATGTGGGTAGTTGAAGAAGTACGAGTCGAATACAAGCCATGAAGCATTCTACACGCTTGTTTTATTTATCATATCACCAGACATAACAGTGGCGACGAGGATCTTACTTACGCGTATTTAGTTAAAATGGCTAAATTCTCGGTTGGCGTAATGTCCGTATTTAATCACGAATCGCAAGAATGGGAATTATATAAAGGGCGATTGGAGCAGTGGTTTTTAGCGAACGACATTACGGATGAAGTGGACAAATCTACCTGCAAACGTCGAGCAATATTGCTGAGTAGTCTAGCAGAGTGCACTTACAAACTGGTGAGGGACCTAGCAATCCCAAAAGATATCGGCTCATTATCCTACGTAGAAGTGGTGACTTTACTGGATAGTCACTTTGTGCCTAAAAAATGCGGATTCGCTGAACGGCACAAATTTTTTAGTGCCTCTCAAAATGCGGGTGAATCACTGGCTGATTGGGCAGCAAGAGTGCGAAGTCTCGCATTGCATTGCGACTTCTCGACAGCCTATCTCGAGGAATCTTTACGAGATAGGTTTGTTCTGGGTATGGCGCCAGGCGCAGAGCGTGAAAAGCTGTTTGGCAAATCCTTAAAAAATCTGACGCTGTCTTCGGCACTTCAGTTGGCGGAGAATATAAGGAGCGCTCGAGCAGGTGCAGCGGCGCCGGGTGGATCTGCGGCGGCCGGTGAGCTCGCGCCGGCTCTCGCTGTGTACAGCGTGGCACCGGCGGCATATGGCGGGAGCCGCGCAGCCCGGTCCGCCGCCACCGAAATACGTAAGCGAGAAGATAAGTGTTGTGTAGTGTGCGGCTTTAGGTCTCATAGTGAATCGGATTGTAAATTTTCGAAGTATATTTGTAAAAAATGTGGTAAAAAAGGCCATTTAAAACGTATGTGTCCTAGTAAACGCGCGCATTATTTAGAGTGCGGCGCCAGTGACGAGGACGTTGATGGTAAGTTTTCTACGAGTATGTTCAACATACGCTCCTATCGAGGAGAGCCTATGCGGGAGACTATCATAGTAAATGGTGTAAACATTGTGTTCGAATTAGATTCCGGCTCAGCTGTTACCGCTATATCCGATCGATTATATTTGGTGTGAAAAAGTTCCACTATTATTTATACGGTCGGGACACACCTTTTATACTACGTACTGATCATAGACCTCTTTTGTCAATATTTCACCCAGAAAAGGGCGTTCCAGAGGTGACAGCAAATAGACTGCAACGTTATGCCATATTCTTATCGGCTTATAACTACTCAATTGAATATGTTTCTAGTGTGAATAATTGTGCGGATTTTCTGAGCCGATCTACGCATAATAAAAATATAGATGACTCGCAGCGTCTCGTTAGCACCGACAATGCGACATATATTAATTTTATATTTGACGAGAATGCGCCTATTTGTTATAAAGATATTGTGAATGCGACTCGCGATGATAAATTATTATTAAATATAAGTAAATTTATACAAACGGGTTGGCCAAATAAATTGACCAATAATCTAAAACAATATCATAATTCTCGATTACAACTATCAATGGAAAATAATTGCTTAATGAGAGGTCACCAAGTAGTTGTTCCTCAAGCTTTGCGTACAAAAATACTTAACGAAATTCATAGGGGTCATTTGGGATGCAACAAAATGAAATCTATAGCACGACTGTATGTTTGGTGGCCAGGCTTAACAAACGATATTGAGCAATGCGTCTCGTCGTGCAGCGTGTGCGCGCAACTACGGCCAGCGCCGTCGCGCGCCCCCCTTTCGCCATGGCCTTATCCTGAGCGGCCGTGGCAACGGGTGCATATTGATTTCTTAGGTCCCTTTCACAACAAGGTATATTTAATAATTGTTGACGCATATTCCAAATGGGTAGAAGTTTGCGATGTTAGTAGTGGTCACGATTCTCAGGTGGTCATAGGAAAGTTGTGCGAAGTTATGGCACGCTTTGGCCTATTCCAAACTATATGTTCAGATAATGGTACATCGTTCACGTCTGACGAGTTTGCGAAATTTTGCACCTTGAATGGAATAGAACACTTAACAATTCCACCTTATAACCCTGCTAGTAACGGTCAGGCCGAGAGTTATGTCAAAATCATTAAGAAAAGCCTAAAGAGTATATTTTTATCGGGAGTAAATGTAAAAAATATAAATATTAAATTACAAGAATTTCTATTACAATATAGGAATTCTAGGCATAGTGCTACGAATAAGTCTCCTGCAGAGGTTCTCTTTGGTAGGCAGCTTCGTTGTAGGTTGGATTTATTACATCCACAACCTTCAACGTCCTCGTCATCGGATCCGGCACTTTCTAATAATGTTAGTGAACAACAGTGCTTACAGCGTAAATACTATCACGGAAATAGAAAAATAGACTTTAATTTAGAGGACAAAGTGTTAATTAGGTTATATAAAAACAATAGTAGAAACCCCTTATGGGTTAAAGGTGTTATTAAAAAGAAACTTGGTAGTACTATTTATTTGGTTAAAATCAGTGAATCGGACAAATTATTTAAGAGACATAAAAACCAAATTCTGAAAGACACCACAAATGACGATAGAAGCACTGACGTCACGGGTGCTGGCGACCAGAGAGCTGTTGCGGGGGAGAATGAGGCGATGCCTCAATTTGTTATTCCTCAAGAGGTTCATACGGCGACTGCTACATGTCCACCAGCCGAGACCCTCCATGATGAGGCAGAAGACTGGAAAGATTGCCAGAATACAGAGGTCGCTGGCGCCCCAGAAGTTGCTGGCGCACCAAAGGATGCTGGCGCAGCAGATGTTGCTGGCGCACCTGAGGTAGCTTCGAGCGAGTGTCACGCTAAAGGCGCTTCACTGGGCACTACTCGTTCCGGGCGCCCCCTATTAGATTTTAGGAAGTATTTTTAGATTTAGTCATTCATTGTTCATAGTTCTTAAGCTATTGGTGGAGGGGTGTTATTATGTGGGTAGTTGAAGAAGTACGAGTCGAATACAAGCCATGAAGCATTCTACACGCTTGTTTTATTTATCATATCACCAGACATAACAATTCTCTACATGAAAGAAAAGATTACTTTTTTAAATTTTGGTACGACATTAAATCTGATTATAATTTATATTGTCCGATCAAATTATAATGTCGGAACACACTTCGTAAAACGTCACAATACAATAAGATAATATACAAAGCGTGTGTTTGCCGACTAAATCAGAAACATCCTCGAAAAGGCTAGGTTGCCTAGTGCCCATGTAGAGCTTGTATGAAGAGAATTGTGGATATGAGGGAAACGAGAGAGTTATCTCAGGATCTACGCAAGTGGCGCGCCTATTCCGGTGGGAAAAGAAGCGTGACAATTTGATTGATTAATAGAATAAATGTTCTTTACGGAAATGACAATACACAAGCTTCGTAAAGTTTACTTTATTTGTAGTTCATGCCATTTTTTTTAAAGAATATAAAAGTACTGAGTAGTAATAAATACAATGATTATTGTTTTCTCTGATCGCTATTTCAGAAATTCAGAAATTCACTATTCACTAGGTAGAAAATGTCTGCAGGCATTAACATCGCCTATGTACATGTTAAATGTGTTTGTACTATTTGTTTTTTAATTACGTTCGACTTAATTTTCATAATACACAACATTTTCATGCAATTAATAGTTCACGTGCAAAGTTTACCAATTTATATCCGCCTTTATTCCCCCATGACATAAAACTCAGGATGTTGTACTATTAAACTTTATATTACACTATTGATTTCCACAGAGTTTCCACAGATGACTTCGGCCGAAATAGCAACTCTCGCTATTGGACCTTTTTTACTTATTATTAGGCAAGTTAATTTACATTTTCATATCGGTTTCCTGAAATTTGTAAATAAAATGAAAATAAACAATTTAAATAACTCAGACTTTATTGAATTACAAAAAATTGTTTCAAGGACCAAATAATTTTATATTATTGTTTCAGTTATTTACGATTTCAGATAATTGTGGCGAAAATCCTATTAAAGGATTTCATGAAAGTTGTGTTTATTTTGAAACCTGAAAATAATATTAATTATATTAAATTCTTTGTTAAAAATGTTATCATGTTATGAAGGTAAACAAATTATTCGTTTATTTCCGGACGATAATTAATGATTAAAATAACACGCTCTAATTTCCACAGGGATAGGCAGAGAGATTGGAATACTACTTTCCACAATCCTCACATAACTCTAGATAGTCAATTATTTTATTTAAAGATTTATTTATTATACTATACATATAAAGGGTTCACTGATTTACTTTATTTGGATTTTTAGTTTTATTTAATATAGTTTTTAAGTTTTTTGCAACTAACCTGATAAACTACGGTGTGAATTAAAGTTTTATCATTATTATTATTTACTACAAATATGAATTAGTAACTTTTTTTACATTGTATAACTGCACACCGCCATGATCACAATTAAATATAAATGCAATAGAATTAAGTCGAGTTCGGTGTGTCTTTTCTTGCCCGCCCATGTGTCCTCTTCGTCCTATGACCTTGGATCCTTCAAGCGATGCGTAAAGAAGCACCTTTGGCCGGCATAGTGACGGCGACTGGGGCAAACTCGGTTTTCTCAGTCGCCGTCACAATAAAAAAAATATTTAAAATAAAAATAAAAAAGTTCAAAAATGTAACAAAATTCAAATATTAATATTAAGAAATGTAATCAGCGATTATTAAATATAAAGTTTTATGTAATTTTGAAAAGTGATTAATAAAGTTGTTCCGGAATAAAACTCAGACCTTTGAACCGTCAAAGAATTTATCAATCTAATGCTTAAAAGGTTTTCTATTATATTAAGCATGTATGTAAAAATATGTTTGTAGCTTAGCAAGTAATGTATGACACGTTTTTTGTTTCGAAAACGACTTTACAGACTCTCGCCTCATATTTTGCTAAGGGTTGATTTCACTTCATCCCAAAAAATAAAGTACATATTTGGTTGGATCCAATTATGTATGATATGTGTATATATGTATATATGTAAACAATATAATGATAAGGAATATAACTTATACAATTAAATCGGAAAGGCGCGTTGTGCTCAAGATAGAGTGGCTCAGGGTTCCAAATTATGGAGACAGCCACATGACACCTTGCAAAAGAACGCAAAACTAATATAAAACACGCCAAACGAATAATGCACTAGAAATAAAAAGATAATCTTGGCTTTCATTAATTTTAATATTTTAAATAGTAAAATTGCTAAAAGTCGAATTAGTACTGTTGTAATTGCGAATAAAGTTATACGTGCAAAATATGATTTCGATGAATATGTATAAATATAATGACAAGGATTGGGAAAGTTTGTTGCTCTGCCTATCCATGTAAGAATTGAGTCATAATAATTTGATTAATCCTTTAATTCGCAATGTTAAGTATACTTAACATCCCAAACAAAAAAAAAATTCCCGCGTATTTATAACTGGCAGCCTAGTATTAATCTTACTACTTGAATAAATGCTCTTTCGAGTAGCATTTTCTCGAAAGAGCATTTTTCGAAAGCATGCTCTTTTTTAATGAATTAAAAACTGGCAATTCGGTAATTGGTAAGCACTTCATTATGAAAACACCAAATTCCTTCGTTCCTTTGACACTATTGGGATTGTATACTACGTCTATAGATTGGGCCTCAGACGTGCACTACCAGAACATCAACATAGGATAATTCGGACTAAAAAGGCTTGATCAAAGACGATTAGCTGCAAACTATGTACAAAAAAGTGACGCCCTTTTCCCACAGGGATAGGCAGACAATAGAGAGCCACGCAGGGCCGTCTTTACCCGGGGGTTCTAGGGGTGCGGTGCACCCGGGCGCAGAGTCCTAGGGGGCGCATGCCGACCGCCATAAATTTCGATAGGTACCTACTACACTGAGACCACGCGAGCGGAGTCTTGACATTCGCACCCCGGCGCTGAATATGCTTAAGACGGCCCTGGAGCCACGATCCTAACACAACTCCCTTGCTTCCTTCACATTCACAATTCTCTTCATACAAGCTCTGTGGTTATGGGCTTTCTTAAATATGTCTCCGATTAGGTCGGCAAACACCCTCCTGGGTTTGCCTTGTCTGGTTTGTAACGCATTCATTTAAAGATGAGTGAAAGTAGATTGACGAAAAGAATTTATAAATCTCATGTGAGATCTATGTACACTACAATTTATTGTTAATGGCGCCTTTGGACATAATGCTGCCTAAATAAGTAAATAATGTTCTTAACAAAATTATTTAAATATCCCATGTGTCCATATTCCTTTTACATCTAATATTGTGAGACATATGTACACATTATTAGATGTAAATAGCCCATTACATCGCATGTGTTCGCATTACAATAATATTTCTGACAACTGTGATATTTTCACACAGCGTCGTCAATCAAACTGTCACGCCTTTCTTCCACAGGGACAGGCCACAATGGAGCGCCACTTGCCACGATCCTGACACAACTCCCTCGCTTCCTTTACATTGACAATTCTTTTTATACAAGCTCTATTATTATGGGCACTAGGCATGTAACTTTCTTGAGGATGTCTCCAATTTAGTCGGCAAACATCCTCCATTCGCATGAGAGTTATCAACTCTTTTCGTCAATCTACTTTCACTATATACCTACTTACTTAAATAAATAAACATAATATAACCATAAACGAGAAATAATTAAACAGGTAAAATAAATGTAAGGTAGAAAGCGATACAGCCTGTATAAGAAAGTCTGTTCGTCGTGTAGAAAATGCAATTTAACTAACGACATTTCTTTGTGTTGTCTTCGTGACCTTATTACTGTCATCCTATTTCCTTTTTGAGGCTGATGTGACACGGTTATAACATCTGGGAATTTTTAAGAAAGCCCTATTTTAGAGCTAAGTCAATGTGTGCTATTATTTGTGACTTTATATCTTTGTGAATTAGACTTTCTTGATGGTAAATAAGGCGAGGTCCAAGAGTGCCAGCGACTGAAAAAAAACGGCCTCATTTCACAGCTGCCTCATATAATGGATGATGTTTCATTTTATAAATATAGTTATATCTACAGTGTAATATGTACCTTAGCAAAAACTCTACACGTAAGAGTATAAAAGGAAATTATAAGCAAATTTTTGACGACAGGCGTGGACGAAAGGTTTAGCGACTGGTTTGTTGCGCGTAAAGTCCCGGGTTCGATCCCCGGTCGGAGCAAATATTTGTTTCATAGCTTTTATTTGTAATATTTAATAGTATTAAATATTGCAAATATTTGTTAATAAAAAAAAAGAGATGGATATTTGCTTCGGGTCTGGTTATCAAAGAGTGGTAGGCAGTGGTACCCAACCCAGTCTGCCGATCCGGGGTAGTACCACCACTTACAAGTATACAGACCGTGAAGTGATTTGGTCACGTTTCGGGATCAGCTTGTAAGTTGCCGGTTCCATTTAGGCCGGCATAGTGGATGTGATTGCTACTCATAGTTATTGAATTGTAGTAGCAGTGACATTCATTCATGGACCACACTTTGGCTTAACATCAAGCGGGGTGCTGTCATATGTCGAGTCACAATAAAAAAAAAAAAAATAAAAAAAAAATGTAACATAATATTTTGGTAGAAGAAAATTCACGTCTTTATGAGATTTGGCGATGAAAATGACAACGTTGTATTTTTTATAATATTGATTAATATTATTATTTTTTCTAATTCACAATTGAATATTAAAACATAATATAGGAAATAATGCATTCAATGTATTTATTCTATGAGAAATAATCCGCTAGCAAAGAAGAACACCTTCATATGCTCTGGCCTAATCAAATTACAGAAATGTATAACGTTTTTGGTTCTTAAATATTTATAATTTCATAAATATTTTTTTACTTCTTTCCCAAATATGTTATATTGTCAATATTATATAGTTAAGAATGGTTGGTCGGAACCGAGAAATTTATGTTTTAAAAGCTGAATTAGCTTATATCCAGTCAATAATTTAGCAGCCATGGATATTCATCATAGCCGTAGCGAACGTGGTGTAGTGATTGTGGAATGACCACGCAAAACCGGTACCAAGTGTATTTAAAATAATGTACATTGGTCGTCCTGTTTCTATTATATAGACACTACATCACGGTCGCTTCGTTACAAGAACGCTTAGTAGCTAAATATATTATACTAAATTAAATGAAAATTAAATAGCCATTGTCAGCAGCCCTATTAACATTCCCAGTGCTTATCTAAATAAGCTATCATCAGAGGTATTAGTGAAATCTTGTTGTCTAAGTGCTAAGTTCCTTGCACACTAATGGCAAACTAAATTAATTATAAAGGGTCATAATGTGATGTAACCACATCACCCTCTAAACAGACCACACATGACAAAATGTACTAGGAAATTAAATTTAATTCACGTGTGAAATGCTTTACCAGCCCATATGTTTTCAATCAATCAACCATTAAATTGTCAAGACTTTTTTTCCACAGACAGACACAAAGGAGCCACGATCCTGTCACAACTCACATCCACAATTCTCCTCATACAATCGACATATTTAATATATAAATAAATAAATAAAAATTGTTTATTTCAAATAATGTACATTTCAAAGTTGGTGGATCTATGAGCACTGCACTAGTTAACAAATGAATGTATTGCAGTTATCAATTTCTCCCACTAATACAGTTCATTTTCTTTAAACAATGGTTTTATTGTTAGTAGTGGGGTAAATGTGCATATGTGTGTGTGTGTTTGTGTGTGTGTGTATTTTAAACCATTTTAAATAATTTTACCATTCAACCGCAAAACAAGCCTCATTTGTGGAGTTGTCCGTGAACACCAAACACAACCAAAGAAAAGTGTACCTTATTCCCAAGGAACAGACTTTAATTCAGAAGTCTATGTTCCTAATATGTTGCCAATACAATCTCACATAATTTCATTATACAAGTTTATAATTGTGTTTACTTGAGTTATTTCCAAATTCAAAGTGCTTCTTGTAAGTTGGCGCTATGCTGGCCCAAATGTTGATACAATCAATAAACGATTAATAGAGACTATAGGATCATGGTTGACTGATGTGGTCTTCTTATATCTTTGTAAATTAAATGACAATAGTAAAAAGATACATAGTGGTCCTTGTTTTAAAAATCCATTACTAAGCTACCAAAGTGCTTGTGTCATAGAAACAGGACGACCAAAGTACCAATATCAAAGATAAATTGATACCGGCAAGTAGTGATAAACTGTGGAACTGACTCAATTTTAAATGCTTGAAAATAAGTATTTTTTTTATGATAAAGCAACCTTAAGTATTAGTAGGTATATTTTAAAATTTAGGGCCTAAATGTGACCGATTAAAAAACTAAAAAATTAATTCAATTGTCATATTAATAATTTAAGAATGGGTTTAATCAAGATTTAAAATAGCAATTGCAAATATTCATATATAAACTCTTAGCGCTTGTCAAACAGAAATGGATGGATAAAGTAGAAAAAAAGCATACCAAACACCGAGCGACCTCAATAAGAAGTATCGAGGCGGCCATTTTTATTATATTTCCCTCGCAAACCGAGATTGTAGCGTTAAAAATTTATCTTTATCCATAAAACAGAAACCAACTGGCTTCATACAATAGTTATCGTATTGCTTTATAGTAAATCGTTTCCAATTCAAAGCCTGCTTTATTGACATTATTCACACTGTGCTTTTTTACATTTATTAGTTATTTTATGACTGGGCCGCCTATTTTTTAACTTCTCTCTAGTCCCAAAGTACATTGCCATTTCCATTGCCTCTTTTGAGCAGAGGAGTATTATGGTGTATGTAATATGAACAGAGGCACTGAAAGAAGTAGAAAAAAAAGTATTGACTCTGGTTCTCTTTTTTATATTGAAACTCCGCATCTGACCTCAACATGCCTGATGATAAGCAAGAGGAGGTCTAAGAGCATCGACGACTGATTAAAACCGTTTCAGTTAATGGTTGCCTCAGCCGCCGTCATGCTGGCACTTATTAAAACTAGTGACGGCGACTGGAGAAGCCGTAAATTAACTCGGTTTTTTTAGTCGTCGTCTCTCTTGGACCTCCTCTTGCTTATCATCAGGTGGGTCAAGGTCAGATGTCGTGTCACAAAAAAAACTAAAGTATTAATAGTAATATATAGACCAGCGATTCTAAGCATTTGCTATGAAAACACTTTATTTTCGTGACGCGAAATACAACTTCAACTTGCCTGGTAGACATAAAGAGATCTAAAAGCACCGATAACTGAAAATAATCAATTAGGGTTACGATTGCCTCAGTTGCCATCACTATTCCGTACAGAAAAAACATCCCTAAATAAATAGAGCTGAATAACTAAAAAATATCTTGCATATTTTAAATATTTGAATTAGTAAATATTTCTAAACTAAATATATTAAATATAGTGGTGGTATACTTAACTAAGTTTTCAAGATTCGGGGGTCGAGTTTACACGGGGTTTAATTACGTTAACTCTATAACCATGTTTTGGTGTTTCAGACGGGATTTTCAGCGTTAAACTGAAGTTTTAACCGCTGCAAGCTTATTTTAGTTAAGTTACCTAATTAATTGGAGTGACAGCCCTTCGCTTAGTGATGAAAATTCAACACTGTATGTTATGGGGAGGAAGACTTACTGAAAACGTATTATTAAGTAAAGCTAGTGTTAATGGGCTTACAAATCTAGAGCTTTCGGTACATATATCAAAGGTATATTGGTACCGGCAAGTACACGTTCGTCATTCTGTTTCTATGATACAAGCACATTTTGTACAAGCTTAGTTTATAACTGTCAAAATATAAATTATTAGAAAAAACGACTACATTTAAAAATCATCAGAATAACTGAAAATTAGTATAATCAATAGAATGTTAAAACAGTAAAAAATATAAAATATTTTCGTTGTTTTACTTTAAAGAACCAGCTTTCCAGACCGCTTAATATATCGAAAACAGGTCCTTACATTAAATCCTACATAATGAATTCTACATCAGTTTTAACATCGATAAACATAGATAAACATTTTCTTCAAATTTTAGTCACAACATTTTATATCACCATTTATTCCTTATAATACACATATTCAATATCTTAAGCTTGATTCTCAATACGTGTATGAGTTTTAAAACATCTCAAAATCCATGTTTCTTATTCTAAAATCGATATTGTTCCTTAGAGCATGGAGCATGTTTTTCTACACCTTATAGTTTTAAAGAACTTCACGAAGACTCATCTAGTTTTACACCTGCTATTTTTATTTAATATTTGCGTTTAAATGTATTAATATTAATCAAACTATCAATATTAATAAGCAGATGCGTTCAGTTCCCGTAACCATTAAGCTTATTCAAAGTTAGTTGTCGATCCAAAGGAAGCGAGAGAGTTGTATTAAGATCTCCGTAGTTAAGTGGCGTTCTGTTATCGCTGCTTACCTCTGTGGGAATTCAGTGTTTTCATAAACGTATGTGTAAATTGTGGTATAGTAAAGTTCGCTTATTTCTCTCTCAAAGTAAATTCAGAGCGGTCACTATGTACACTATACAATGTTGTAGGGTAAATGTTCTTGTAATGTTAAGTGATGCGTGAAGAAGCAAGACTCAGGCAGCCATGATGTCTTGGTTTTTACAGTCGTCGGCACTCTTGGACCTCTTCTTGCTTACCATCAGGCGGGTCGAGGTCAGATATTGAGACACAATATTATGCTCAGATGAGTTTTATTTGGAGTAGTTTGTTAATCTAAAATATGTTTGTTCTCTATTTAAATCAAAGTTATATTATAATCAAATAACTTGCTCTATGTGAATAGAGCATTCAGGAACGTAGGAACAGAAAATGATATTCATTTCCCAGTGAAAGTGATTCAGTTGGGTTTGGGGATCAGTTTGAAAGTTGCTGGTTCCAACTGAGCCGGCATAGTGGATGCGAGTGCCACTTGCACAGTTATTTACCTGTAGTAGATTTCGCCTACATCAATCGTACGTACTCTATCTAGCTTTACATTAGGCTGGGTGCTGTCACATGTCGAGCCATAATTACATATTAATACTTAGTAAGTACATAGTTATATGCAAATTACACACCGGTTATATTTCGTATAAAATATTAAATAATTTTGTGTGAAATGTGTAACGCCATTAATCTTCATAAATATGCAAATTTCAAGAATAACTTAACACGTTTACTAAGCTTTTACCAATGTATCGTTACTTATTAATATTTCAATTGCTTTTCAGTTTGATGTAAATTTTAATTTGAAGATAGTAAGCTATGATATAACAAAATAAGTTTCATTTAATATGGTTAACATGTATGCAGATGTATCTTCTAAAACCTTATAAAATCTATACTAATATAATAAAGCGGAAGAGTTTGTTTGTTTGTTTGTTTGTTTGTTTGTTTAAACGCGCTAATCTCAGGAACTACTGGTTCGAATTGAAAAATTCTTTTTGTGTTGGATAGATCAATTATCGAGGAAGGCTTTAGGCTATAAAACATTACAATGCGACTTATAGAAGCGAAGAAACAGTCGAAAATGTGGAAAAAACGGGGAATATTATTCGTCTTTGAGGGTTTCCGTTGCGTGCGCTCTGAAAACCGTTCGAGATACCCAAAAATATGTATGAAAGAATTATTCCTCTTTAAATTAAATTAAATTATCTAAAAAAATGTCCGCGACCGTATATGTCTATCTTTTAAGATTAACTCACAATAACCATTTTTATGATAGTCAAATTTGGTCTAAATTAATGTATTATTACAAATTATTTGTCAGAGTTGTATTAACATAATAATATTATTCTTTATCGAAATAAATAATAAATAATCGAAATAAATGTGTCATTGACATCACCTAATTTCAATAAACATCTTATAAGATAATACAATTTTAAAATAACTCTGAAACAAAATTCACACGCGTCGCATGATGAGCGCTAACCGGCGGGCGAGGAGAGGCGGTGCTTGGAGGTATAGTCTGTCTAAGCCGAAATGACGCGCCCCTCCACTGCATTTACGCATACGAGCAAATATAAAATATGGATAAAACACACCGAAAATGCAGTAATTGGTTATTCAGTTGCTGGTTAGACACAAAGGAGGAACGAACGTGATGAAGTTTAATAGTATAGTTAGTAATATTTGCATTCACACATTTAAATAAACTAATAAAGTGGAGGGGCGCGTCATTTATAGACAGACAAGATACTATGCGGTCGGCTCCCTACTGATCGGTTGAATGCAGCGTTAATTTGTTTTTACGATATAATATCATCGTGCAAAATCCTTTTTTATACAATTTCATTTTGTAGTAGTTTTCTCTATAGTAGGTAGTGTTTGTTTTAAGTATAGTATTTTGTTTCTAATATTTTCACAATAACACTTTTTTTGTTTTGTTGTAAATAATACCTGTAGGTGTCATCTACATTCTTTCAAGGTTAGGTTTTACAATTCTTATTAGGTTAGGTTTTAGTTTAAGCATACAGTTAGTTTGGTTAAGTTTTCATTTCCTTCGTTCTTTCTTCGTCACTGTAATGCCTAGATAAAGGACTCAGCGTTCTCGGCAGACTGCTGCTGCGAAGCGGCTGCGAGTTTTGCGCACAAGAAAATAAAACTGAAAATATAATTTACGCAGAAGTACTTTAAAATATATTCTTTTTAAAACTACTTTAAAATATATTCTATTAGTTACGTAATTTAATCGTCTAAAATAAGTCGCGGGTAACAGCTATAGGTAATTTATAATAAAGCTGAGCAGGTAGGTAAACAAAAAATTAATATGATTCCCAAAATAACTATTCCACGCGGACGCAGTCGCGGGCACAGCTAGTACTATATAAAACTATAGCTTTTTAAGGTTTTATGTGTACTTAATGTTTATTATATCAAAATATATCACAATATATTTTGATATATTTTTATAATGTTATGATTATAAAAATATATCACAAAAAGTTTTTAATTTTTATTATATATTTCTATACTAAGCTACTAAAGTGCTTGTATCATAGAAACAGAACGGCCAAAGTGCATACATCAAAGATACATTGGTACCGGTGAGTGGTTGCGTAACCATTGCACTGCCACTACATCTCGGAATAATAATGCGAATAATAATAAATAATAATGCGATTGACAAAGGAATGCTTCGATGGTTTGGGCACATGAAAATGATGAGTGAAAGTAGATTGACGAAAGGAATTAATAAATATCATGTGAATGGATGCGTTAAACAAGGCAGGCCCAGAAGGGTGTTTGCCAACCAAATCGGAGACATCCTCAAGAACCTAGTGTCCATATGAAGAGAATTGTGAAGGAAGCGAAGGAGTTGTGTTAGGATTGGCAAGTAGCGATCCATTGTCTCTGCCTATCCCTGTGGTAGAGAGACGTTACAATTTGATTGATTGACTAATAATTCGATTATTATGTAGCTTAATATATGTTGTATACCTACCTATAATCAGTGAACAATTGAAGAAAATAATTGCTCTTTGGCAAAGTTAGTTAGTCAATATGTTTGTTTTCAATGTGCTTTGCAAGACACATTATGCATCAATCATGTTTTGACAACTTCGAATTAAATTTATGAACAAGTTTATTTTGAGTTTGCACAAATATTGAATAACCACACAATAATGAATAACTTTGTCTGAATTTTTATTATACATTTATCCATATTATTTTACAAATTCAATAACATAAAAGATATGCCAAAAAGTATCACAAAATAGGTTTAGTACTAACATTTGTTAATAAATAAAATGAAAACTGGTCTAGCTCTGGGTCTGGGCAGAGAGTTGGTGATAATTTGCCAGTGTAACACCAACTATAAAGACGATGGAGCGACTCATTCGCGTTTCGGCAGTCGCCTCCATTCATGCACTCTAGCTTAACATCAGTCGGAGTGCTGAAATATGTTGTCACATAGTTACATATTTGTCAATGAATTAAACATATTTTATGCGAATTACTATCGCGTTTATTTTCGTTTTGATTTTCCAATTTTATTTTATTATTCCGACGTTTCGGGTGCTTTACAGCCATCGTGGTCACGGAGAGACTGGGGTGTTGGTCGTCCTATTGGTTGATGCTGTTCTTGATTCGGTCATAAATTCGAAAAGGTGCCTTCACTCTCCCGTCTGCCGCGCGATAGACCCGGCACCCGCACGGAGATTCCAAGGATGCTAAGAAATTGATTCATTAATCAGTAAATATTGTATTCTATCAATCATTAAACGTTCACTCCTGCTAATCATTTTCCTACACTCTACACTAGGGTAAAGTAATAATATAACTATTGTATGAGCCATTAGTGCGAATTAGCGCAACGTCATAACGCACGGTGGTAACAAGTGTGTCGTTTACCCTAACGAGCGAATTGGACCAATGTTATTATGGGCGTGAGATTAAGGGCGGATTTAGGTATTAGCTGTAACACATAAAAGCTAAGTTTTCTAGTTAACTAATTCTCTAACTAATTTAAACATTCTATTCATTAAGTAGCATTTACAATTTAATTCCTAAATAAAAGCTCTGCTGTTTTTCATGTGTTTTACAGGCTGTAGTTCAGTCTACTGAATAGTATTGCTTTCTAATAATAGTAGGAATAGAAGTACGTTTCTGAGTTGAGTTAGAGGATGTTTTTTTAATTAAGACTCTACATCTGACCTCGAATTAACTGATGGTAAGGAAAAAGTAGTCCAGATTACGTTTTTCTAATTAAGACTCGACATCAGACAAGTCCAAGCAAGGGAAAGTATACGATTGAAAATTATGTCAGCCAAAAGGTATTTATTCACGTTTCGCTTATAGGATGGAGAGAACACATAAGCTGACAAGGTTCTTCACAGTACTCAACAATAGATACTATGTACGTCATGCAGCATAAAACCTTAATTCAAACCGACCGTGGTCTAATGGTGGCAGTGCAATGGTTAAGAAAGCCAAGAGCACGAGTTCGAAACCACTTATCGGTACCAATGTCTCTTTGATATATGTACTTTGGTTGTCCTGTTCTATGATACAAGTACTTTAAAAGCTTAGTATAGAAATGTATAATTAAAAATAATAATAAATAAATGATTGGTTTATTTAATTTATATCAATTCAAATTAAAATACATAAATAAATAAATCATCGTAAGAAAAAACTTTCTATTCTATTTTGTAACCCCTAGACTAGAGCAATGAAATTAGTGTACTAACCGGGTATTCCCCACTGCTCAACTATAGGGCTGGCTGCACATTATAAGACATTATCTTTACTAGATAAGCATTTTGGCTAGAGTAGACAAGAATTTCTCTTGCACACTGTTTTCCTCAATCACAACACACTACAGTGACCATTTCTGAGTTAAATTTGGAAAGGGACAGACATGGATATGAAGAAAAGACGCTTAATTCTTATAGAAATATTAAACCGTAGAAGAAAACTTCGTCGACACAACGTTAGAAAATTAGAGAAGGGACTTTGAGCATCACTAGTTGAGCAGTGGGGAAGTAGCTGTACTAAGTTAGAATATTTAAAGCTAAATATTTTATGTTTTTTAATAGATAGCATGTTATAGTTGTCCCTATCAATAATTTTGGAACTACAACTACTTAATGAGTACTGCGAAATAAAATATCTATAGAGCCTAAAATAATTTAGCGCACAAAGGAAAATAATTATTACTGAAACTTTCACAAACGGTCAGTGGTTTTACTAATTTATTTCTGAATATTATTGTGTTTTGTGATACTCTGGGGCCGTCTTCGGGTACAAGTTTAGATATAATGCGATTAAAATAAGAATAGGACGGAATCGGCGCCATTTTGTGACGCCTAACTCTGCAACCAACTTCACTTTAGTAAGCTATGAAACAAATATTTGTTTCGACTGGGAATCGAACCCAGGACACCCGCGTAACGGACTAGTAGCACACCAGTACGCCAACCTATTGTGAGTAAGATACGCACAGCACAACCCTGAAGAATATTCTGCTGCAATATTGCTGCTCAAAAACTTCGTTGCAGAAGTGATCTCATGTAACCACTCATCATCGTAGCAATGACGTTTAGCTGAAGGTCACGGGAAGCGCGTGTCTTTCCCTGTGAGACCTGGAAGAGACTGCGAAGAGAAAACAGGAGGAAAAATACAGGGGGTCCCTCAGGGAAATTCGTCGCGACACGTTAAGGAAGGATTCCAGAAGGTTTATACAGAAAGGTTCTTCCATTTAATAGCTAAATGAAAATAATTCAGGTGTAAGGTTAGATGTTTTTAGGTAAAAGTGTTATAAACGCGTTTTAGGATCTGCTTAAAAGTTTAATTATTATGTTGATTACAATTTTAACACAATAGTAGCAAAATATTTACCCATATTTTACAATGTTGTTTACATTTTGTGTATCATTTTGTACTAAAATGATACACAAAATGTTCAAAATTTGTGAAATTATGATTCAATTTGGGTTTATCGGAGCCAGTTTGATGGTTCCATTAAATAATAAACGCTTACTCGTATAAAATTGCATTGTTAAAGACAATGATGTCTTGTAATAATAACTCGCTCATTCGCAAACTACATTCATGAACATAATCAAACATATAAATTGATTAACAAGTAATGTAAATCCTTAGATTCGTGTTTATATAAAGTTTATAAACGAAATTCTATTACACGCATATTTTAACTAACTAGTTTTACATCACTTGATAGTACGGAATTAGGGCGGGATAATATACCAGTGACATAGACTATAAACATATTTGTTTGGAGATATGCAGCATTAGACAGTAAAAATATCGCGCACAAACGTAGTGTTATTTGTTGATCAGTGGCACTATAACAGTGTTTTTTATTATACATTTCTATACTTAGCTACTAAAGTTCTCGTATCATTTTAGGACAACCAAAGTAAATATATCAAAGATACATTACATTGGTACCGGTGAGTGGTTTCAAACACGTTGCTCTCGACTTGACTAACCATTGCACTGCAACTACACCGCGGTCGCCCTTTGTTAATAGAACTTTTTATTTTTGTAATGAACAGATCGATTTGACAAAGAAATGCTCCGATACTTTGGGCACTAGAAAAGAATTAGTGAAAGTAAATGGACAAAGTAGACAGGAATTTATAAATCTCACTTGGATGGATGCGTTAAACAAGGTAGGCCCAGGAAAGGCGTGACGACAGGCGTGGACGAACGGTTTAGCGACTGGTTTGTTGCGCGTAAAGTCCCAGGTTCGATCCCCGGTCGGAGCAAATATTTGTTTCATAGCTTTTATTTGTAATATTTAATAGTATTAAATATTGCAAATATTTGTTATTTTAAAAAAAAAAGAGATGGATATTTGCTTCGGGTCTGGTTATCAAAGAGTGGTAGGCAGTGGTACCCAGTCTGCCGATCCGGGGTAGTACCACCACTTACAAGTATACAGACCGTGAAGTGATTTGGTCACGTTTCGGGATCAGCTTGTAAGTTGCCGGTTCCATCTAGGCCGGCATAGTGGATGTGATTGCTGCTCACAGTTATTGAATTGTAGTAGCAGTGACATTCATTCACGGACCACACTTTGGCTTAACATCAAGCGAGGTGCTGTCATATGTCGAGTCACAATAAAAAAAAAAAAAAAGGAAAGTGTTTTCCGACTAAATCGGAGACATCTTCAATAAATCTGGGTTGTCTAGTGCCCATAACTATAGAGCTTGTATGAAGAGAATGGTGGATGTGAAGAAAGCGAGGGAGTTGTGTATCTCTGTGAAAAAAATGGCATGACAATTGACAGTTTGATTGATTGATTAATTATGCTTCTATTTTGTAATATCTTTGATAATATAATATACTTTGGTCTCTCAGTACCAAGCACGTAAATTTAAAAAAATAAAACTGTTACGATATGCGTATCTACGAATAAATCAATTTATTATACAAAACTCATTTGGTTGTGGGCTTCCCATTCTGAGTGCCGTCTTATAGTTTGTGGTCTATGTTCTGTAATCAAGTGTGTGCGTATGCGGCAACGTAAACCCAACGATTTATGTTCATTAAACGTAAATTTTGGCGTAAATCTCATTTTACATACGCTTATTTATATAATTATTATCGACTTGTTTATTAATGAAGTAATGTTCGGTAAAATTTACTAATTACTGCATTGTCAAAGTTTCTAAAGGTTTTGCTATACAGCCAATGTTGTCGATATGACCTTTATTACGCATCCATCCACATCAGATTCATTAATTGCTTTCGTCAATCTACTTTCACTCATCCTTTCTATGTGCCCAAACCATCGCAGCATCCCTTTTGCGATCCTGTTTGCCAAATGGTGTACGACTTAATCAATTTCTAATGTTATTTGTAAGAATAGACAATTAAAGTTACGTACATATATAAAATACATTTGGATTTTATATAAATTGTGAGTCGACATATGACAGCTCCTCGTTTGATGTTAAGCTGGAGTGTGGTCCAGGAATGTATGTCACTGCTACTACAATTCAATAACTGTGCTACGTCACATCTACTATGCCGGCCTAGTTGAAAGCGGCAACTTACAAACTGATCCCGAAACACGACTGAGTTACTTCACGGTCTGTATACTTGTAGGTGGTGGTACTATTCCGGATTGGCCGACTGGGTACCACTGCCGTGGTAGGCATGTTAACCAGACCCGAAGCAAATATCTATCTCTTTTTTTTTAATAACAAATTTATTTTTTTATATTATATATTTTTAAATACTAAAATATTTAAAATGGCTTAAATTTCAGTAACTTCTCGCCAGTGTACTAAATAATTTTAAACTATATTAGCTTTTAGTTAAGCAACAGGTGTAAGCAACGTTTTTAAAAGCATATATTATACATTTTGAGTGTATGTGAAAAGTTATACAAAATTTCGTATGTTCACACCTGTAACGTTTTAGGGTAATGATCATTTACATTTTATATATTTTTTTATTTATTACCTACGTGAAAGATATTTGAAGGCGACCGTGGTGTAGTGGCAGTGCAATGGCTACGTAGGCCGAGTGGCACGGGTTCAAAACCACTCACCGGTATCAGTGGCGTAGCGTGGAAGTCAGCCGCCCGGGGCGGAAATCGGCCGCCCCCTTATTTAGGAGTTTCAGTCATAGGTACAACAAAAATATGAATTTCAGGTTAAATTTTTAACGATTTATTTCAATTTTTAATAAATTTTGCCACCCCTAAATGTGTCGCCCCCGCCACGCTACGCCACTGACCGGTACCAATGTATCTTTGGTATATATACTTTGGTTAGTAGTTTAGTATAGAAATGTATAATAATAAAAATAAAATATATATATTGTGTCGTTTTTTTGTCGCACAATCGACAACCGCCTATTTGTTCACCCATTTCTATATTATTCTATTTGTCAAGCAGAGTATATATTTTTTAAAATTGTGAATTAACATTGGACAGCACCGCGCCTGATGTTAAATAATTATAAGTAGAAGACACATCCACTAAGCTAACTTACAAGCTGATCCCGAAACGCGACTAAATCACTCGACGGTCTGTATACTTGTAAGTGGTGGTACTACCATGTATTGGCAGACTGGGTACCACCACTCTTAGTATCCCTGTAGCCATAACTGAGACTATGTTGGTTCTCTTGTTGTATAAATAAATAAATAGAGCAATTATCTCTGTTGTTCCTGCCTCGTCCTCTCACACTGGTAATACCCGCACAGGTCAGGGAAAGCATCCACATTTTATCGACCGAATCGGCAGTCGAACTAAAAAGTTCGGTGCGTCTTTTCTTTGTAGAACAATTGACAAGTGGAATCCTTGCCTTTGTGTTGCCTTTGCCTGCCTATGTGTTCTCTCCATCCTATGACCTTGGATACTTCAAGCGATGCATGAAGAAGCACTTTAGGCCGGCATAGTGGCGGCGGCTGGGGCAGCCGGGAACAGACTCGGTTATTCCAGTCGTCGTCACTCTTGGACCTCCTCTTGCTTATCATCAGGCGGGTCGAGGTCAGATGTCATATCACAATAAAAAAATAAAAAAATATTTAATTCCGTTTAAAAGTTACTATTAATGTGATTATTTTAAGTAAAAGTATCTTTAATATCTTAAATTGTAGCAATTTTAAAATGGCGGCCGTCACTCTCTTAAATACCAAGGGAAACATCTTTCGAATTAGGAACACCAATAAACATGCCACGACTTAAGAACCTTTGGGAATTCTCCCACTTATCAAACTCACTCGTAGTTTACAGTTATTATTTTTTTGATCGAGTTTAAAAATTACTATTGGCTACAAGTGTAAAGACAGAGAAGTGATAATATCGCGTTTCGTGATCAGCTTAAATATCGTCGGTGTAGTAGATACGAAGATTACGAGATTACATTTTTTTTATTATGACACGACATCTGACCTCGACTCGCCTGATGATAAGCAAGAGGAGGTCCAAGAGTGACGACGACTGAAAAAACCGAGATAGTTCAGGGTTGCCTCAGTCGCCGTCACTATGCCGGCCAAAGAGATACAAACTTTTTAGTTTTTTTCTATGTGGAAATATAATTTTAGGTAAAAGTTAATACAATAAGCAGATAATTAGTAGTAATTTGCCAAGTCTCCTGAACCACCACTTTTACGAGTACAAACCATAAAGTTACTAAGGTTAGTTTCAGGCAGTTGCCGGTTTCAGCTAGGCCGGCATAGTAGTTGCGACTGCTACTTGCAGTAATTGAACTGTACTAGCAGTCGCCTCCATTCATGGACCGAACTCCAGCTTAACAACAGGCAGGGTGCTGTGCTAATATGTCGAATCACAATACAAAAAATCCTGTAAAAACTTGATACAAACGTAAAAACTTGGTACTTAAAATTAACTCATACTGAAATAAGATCAACTTTCATAGCGGGATATGTTCTAAATTTAAGATATTAAGTTCTATCGAAGACATTTCGAATTCAAAGTAATCCTGAAGTTAATCCGAATTCAGTCCGAATTAATTTCACAATACAAGTGTGACGTTGTACCTGTTAAAGCTTTGAAAGCATTCAGTCTTTCTGTTGATATTTACGCACTTTGAGTCCATTCAGAGATTTCGTGAAAATCACTGTTCACGGAGTTTTGCAACTGTTTCAATATTGCTATTCAAAATAACTTTTTGTCTTAGGACGTCCTTCATTATAATACCTAACAGAAATAATAATGAATTAAACAAATTTTATGCGGCTTACAATCGCGTTTATTTTGTTTTTGATTTTTCAATTTTAATCTCTTCGTGACCACGATGGCTGCAAAGCTCTCGAAACGTCGGAATTGTAAAATCAAAACCAAAATAATCGCGATTGTAAGCCGGATAAAAGTTGTTTAATTCATTAATCAATGTTCGCGCAAAATCTAAGAAATATGAATATAAATAAAGCAATAATAAAATTATGTATTATTTTATTTGCCCGTTACTATGACAACTACAAAGGCCAGCGTACACTGAGGCCATCGTCAGCGTTCTTGGACTTCCTCTTGCTTACCATAGGCGAGTGCATGTCGCACCTTAATTTAAAAAAAAAACAAACATGACATAATTACGACCACCACTCATCAAGCGATGCAATTATAAAAGAAAGTAAAATACGGTTATCGTGTTTCCTATAGGTATAAAGTTAAAATAAAAATGCTTTCTTAATAACAGACAAAACTTTATTTAATTTTTATATTAATTTTCTATACATTTCTATACTAAGCTACTAACAAAACTATATTATTGGTTACTAATAAGCTACTAATAAAACTATAATATCTAAAGTATAAAAAACTATAGTACAGACAAAACTATAATTTTGATACCAACATAAATATGAAAATGGTTCTTATTGACTAAACTATCACCTCACGCCTTCAATTAGCGGCATTTTGGTGTTTTTTTCTCAAACGCCTATTTTCTATAGCTTATAATTTATTTGATTATTATCAGTAAATAGTCACGCATATATATAGTTTTTTCGGTCTAAGCACTATTGATCATTAATGAAAATAAAATATCACCCAGCAATTATACGTGGCTTTTTTATATTTAATATTCCTATAGCATTTAATTAGAAAAACATTATATTTTTGTCATTACATATTTCTAAAAAGTCAACTATACGTAATTTATTGTTTTATTATAATTAAAATTTATAAAAAACATTAAAAAAAACGTATGTTTTAATGTTTAAAAAAAAAACATTAAAAAGGAAAAATAGAAAATAATAGGTATCTAAATATATGTATATTACAAAGAACTTTTAACATTTTCACAGAATGCGTAAATTCCGCAAATGCTCCTTTTATAATTCATTCTTATTCAATTTATTGGATATTTATAATAAATAGTTGTAAAAGGGTTTCTTTATAACAAATGGCGGACATTCCATTTTCCTTTAGCAGAATTCATTCAAATCACAAATTTAATGTTGCGTAGACCTAACCTAAACCCTAATACATGTGGTGAGGGTTTAATAAATTTGTAAGTAAAATATAGCAACCATTTGCGAAATTAAATTCGTTTCGACGCAATCCATTAAGTAACAGGAGGACTGGAGTGGAGCAGTGGTTGTCATGCTAGCCAGCAACTCGCCAAGTCTCGTGTTCGATTCCCGTGAGAAGAATATATATTTTTTTTATATTTTATTATTTACATTTCTATACAAGGCTACTAAAGTCCTTGTATCATAGAAATAGGACAACCAAGTACATATTATATCAAGATACATAATAACCCGTGCCACATATAATTGTTGCCTCTTGTATACATTTTTTTTATTGTGGGTCGACATATGACATAACCCTGGAGTCTATGATTTGAGGTGACTGGTACTACGTTAAATAACTGCAGGTCACTATGCCGACCTTGTTGAAAAGGAACCGAAAAGCGACTTAACATTACTTAACGGTCTGTATGGTTGTAAATGGTGATAGTACCATGAATGGGCAGACTGGGCACTATTGCCTACCAATCTTTGATAACCAGATCCGGAGCAAATATTCGCATTTAGTTTTACATTTAATATTAAAACAAATGTTTGCTTCGACCGGGAATCAAACCCAGAACTTTACGTATAATGAACTGGTGAAATAATGCGCTACGCCTGTCGTCAAAAGTAAACAAAGAAAACTGAAGAGATATTTATATTTATTGAGCTACAAACCGGGCTTGTATCACGGACACTGTGCGACCAGAGTGTTTGTATCAGACATACCGCTTTTTGAATGATTGTATCATTTTACAAATTTCCATCATTTAACTTTACAATTGACCTTACGACATAAATTTATTTCTCCCCTCGCGAAAAGACAAATAATGAAAAACAACTTATTTTCCTCAAACAGCATAACTTGAAGGTGTATTAAATTAAATAGGAAAACAAGGAAGCCGCTGAAAAAATAATAATTTGTGAAAGTCTGAAAATAGCGCGACCCCCAAATGTGTGCGTTAGGTTAGATAAATCGATGTAATATATTTATGTCATTTTAGGTTTATTTCTGAAATTTATTTCATGAAACCACACATAGCATAGTGGTACATCTGTTTGTAACAAATTACAAGCCTTCTTTCAATTTATAAGTTTTCATTATCCTTTTTCATATTAAATATTATAGTTACCATATATTTTCAGGTAAATGTTTTTAAAATAATTAATAAAAGCAGTGCGGAGTCCTTATAATTTAGGAATTTAAAGGAATCAAGGGAACTATGCCAGGATCGTAAAAAGTTTAAAATTATTGTCTGTGCCTAAGAATAAAGGCGTGACAATTATATTAATTAATTATAAATTTACGAATATCAATAATATACACCACATACAAGTATACATACCGTTATATGATTTAGTCGCGTTTCGGAATCAGCTTGTAAGTTGCCGGTTCCAATTAAGCCGCCATAGTGGATGTGACTGCTACTCACAGGTATTGAATTGTAGTATCAGTGACATCCATTCATGGACAACACTCCAGCTTAACATCAGGCGAGTGCTGTAATGTTGAGTAACAAAAAAATTATCACGCCTTTCTCCCACAGGCAGAGACAATAGAGCGCCACTTACCACGATCCTAGCACAGCTCCCTCGCTTCCCTCACATCCATAATTCTCTTTATAAACTATAGATTTAGATATAGAATGTAAACAGATATTTCGTATTGACTAGTTATCGAAGATTTCTGAGTTCAAATCTTGTTTTATTTAATTCATTTTAAAATGAGTATTTTGTGGAATAACTGAATCCGAAGGAAAATTTACACAAATCCTTAAATATTTATGTTTTTAATTATTTGTGATATTCAGAAAATATCATGTACTAGCTGTGCCCGCGACTGCGTCCGCGTAGAATAGCTATTTTGGGAATCATATTAATTTTTTGTTTACTACCTGCTCAGCTTTATTATAAATTACCTATAGCTGTTACCCGCGACTTATTTTAGACGATTAAATTACGTAACTAATAGAATATATTTTAAAGTAGTTTTAAAAAGAATATATTTTAAAGTACTTCTGCGTAAATTATATTTTCAGTTTTATTTTCTTGTGCGCAAAACTTGCAGCCGCTTTGCAGCAGCAGTCTGCCGAGAAGGCTGTGTCCTTTTTCTAGGCATTACAGTGACGAAGAAAGAACGAAGAAAATGAAAACCTAACCAAACTAACTGTATGCTTAAACTAAAACCTAACCCAATAAGAATTGTAAAACCTAACCTTGAAAGAATGTAGATGACACCTACAGGTATTATTTACAACAAAACAAAAAAAGTGTTATTGTGAAAATATTAGAAACAAAATTCTATACTTAAAACAAACACTACCTATAATACTATAGAGAAAACTACTACAAAATGAAATTGTATAAAAAAGGATTTTGCACGATGATATTATATCGTAAAAACAAATTAACGCTGCATTCAACCGATCAGTAGGGAGCCGACCGCATAGTATGCTTGTCTGTCTAAAATGACGCGCCCCTCCACTTTATTAGTTTATTTAAATGTGTGAATGCAAATATTACTAACTATACTATTAAACTTCATCACGTTCGTTACTCCTTTGTGTCTAACCAGCAACTGAATAACCAATTACTGCATTTTCGGTGTGTTTTATCCATATTTTATATTTGCTCGTATGCGCAAATGCAGTGGAGGGGCGCGTCATTTCGGCTTAGACAGACTATACCTCGTAGAGTTACACCCCCCTCCGCCTCGTCCGCAAGCACCGCCTCTCCTCGCCCGCCGGTTAGCGCTCATCATGCGACGCGTGTGAATTTTGTTACAGAGTTATTTTAAAATTGTATTATCTTATAAGATGTTTATTGAAATTAGGTGATGTCAATGACAATTTTGTTCACAGTTAAATACTCTTAATTAATAACACATTTATTTCGATAAAGAATAATATTATTATTATGTTAATACAACTCTGACAAATAATTTGTAATAATGCATTAATTTAGACCAAATTTGACTATCATAAAAACGGTTATTGTGAGTTAATCTTAAAAGGTAGACATATACGGTCGCGGACATTTTTTTAGATAATTTAAAGAGAAATAATTCTTTCATACATATTTTTTGGGTATCTCGAACGGTTTTCGCAGCGCACGCAACGGAAACCCTTAAAGACGAATAATATTCCCCGTTTTTTCCACATTTTCGACTGTTTCTTCGCTTCTATAAGTCACAACGTAATGTTTTATAGCCTATAGCCTTTCTCGATAATTGATCTATCCAACACAAAAATAATTTTTCAATTCGAACCAGTAGTTCCTGAGATTAGCGCGTTTAAACAAACAAACAAACAAACAAAATCTTCCGCTTTATTATATTAGTATAGAGTATAGATAGATGAAATAGACATAACCTATATGTGATTTCTAAATTAAGTAGAGTTCATAGTGTCTAAAAGGTTATTCATAATCATAGAGCTTGTGTGAATAGAATTGTAAATGTGAAGTAAGCGAGAGAGTTGTGACCTGATTGTAGAGCTTTTTATTTACTTGCAATTGTATAATTATTAGCTATTGTTTGCATTTACATTTATTCCAAGTTAGTTTGTTATGCCACGTGTAATTGTGATAAATTTTTAAATTATCTTAAAATCTCTCTCTCTCTCTCTACCTACAGTACATCCCCAATCGGTGGAATTATTAATATCATCCCCAATAAGGCAACCGTGGTGTAGTGGCAGTGCAATGGTTACGCAAGCCAATAGCACGTGTTCGAAACCACTTACCGGTATCAATGTATTATTGATATATGTACTTTTGTTGTCCTGTGATACAAACACTGTAGTAGCTTAGTATAGAAATGTAAATTAAAAAACATTTCACCCACCTATTACCTACGTTTAAATAGTAACATTAATAAATTCATTATCAAATGATTACTTACATTATTTTTTACAAGTGTGTTTTTACAACCCTCGTGTGGTATGTCTGATAGCATGGAACAAATAACTTGAGAACATCGGGTTATGTAGAAACCAAAATTAATTTTGTAAACAACAATGATATAGAATGAGGTTGATTTAAAGTTGAAATTGCTGTAACAAACCATCAGTGTCAATCCAGGGAGCGCGAATATCCGGGTGTTTGCCCACTTTCGCACAAATCAACAACAATAAAGGTTTCAGGGGATGTTTTTGCTGAAAATATTTGAAATACTTTTAGAAAGTGTTCAGGGATCACCTTTTGTTTAACAAGCTATTTACTAAGTACTAAATGCTTTCAGAATAAAATAAAAGAAAAGTTATTTACAAAGGTACAATTGTAACAACTTTCTTTTATTTCCTATTTTTGTTTTTATATAAAAGACTATTTATAATATTTAAATATACTATATATGGTATATTTAAATATTAATTTGTGAATGTGAGGGAAGCGAGAGGGAATGTGAGGGAAGATGTTAGGATCGCGGCAAATGGCGCTTCCTTTGTCGCCTATCCTAGTGAGAAATAGGCGTGACAATTTGATTAGATTTGTTAAATATACCAGTTTCTACATTTACAGGGCAGCTTGGATGAACCACCCTTAACTTTCGTCGCGCCCAAAGCACTTGTCAACTGCCAAATGAATATTTATCATTATTGCCATATTACCTATAGTACAATTCTCTTTATACAAGCTCTATGGTTATGGGCACTGGGTAACCTAGCTTTCTTGAGGATGTCTCCGATTTTGTCGGCAAACCTTCCGGCAAACCCTCCTGAGCCTGCCTCGTTTAACACATCCATTCACATGAGATTTATAAATTCCTTTTGTCAATCTACTTTCACTCATCCTTTCCATGTGCCCAAACCATTAAAGCATTCCTTTAACCATTAAAGAAAGCGAGGGATTCGTGTCAGGATCGTGGCAACATTGTCTCAGCCTATCCCTGTGGGAAAAAGGCGTGACCATTTGATTGACTGATTTACCTATACTACATACAAAAGTGGTCAAAGGTGCTTCTTCACGCATTATCCAAACATTATAGAATGGGCAGAACACATGTTTTTTTGTATGTTTTTAACTGGCGAAACCGCCAATTGTACATAATAATATCTTTTAATATATTTTTATGTACTCTATTTTATACAATAAAAAATCTCTGTAATAGTCTGTCTGTATTATTGTCAATTGATTTTTTGAATTTGATTTTCCTTAGAAACGGTTCTATAAGTCTTGAGCGTCCCCATCCTGACTATCAGCAAGTAGAGGTCAGATGTCGCGTTTTAATAATAACAATACTTCTAACGAGCATGCATAAATTATACACGCAATACACGCATTTTTTATTAATTTAATATGTAAAACAATCCATTAATCATAATACGTAATCTCTCATCGTTAGAGGACATGTTCACAAAAAAGCTCAATGTGACAACGTGGACTCTCTCTCTATCTCTCAATCCTAAATGATTGATTAACTAACATCACACGAAATATAGAAAATTATAATAACATAGAAGATATTTTTCAATATTGAATATCGCATGCAAAATAAATCAATCAATCAAATTGTCATGCCTTTTTCCCACGGGGATAGGCAGAGATTGTCTCTGCCTATCTCATGAAAATAAAGCTTTAAAATATTTAAGTTAAATAATATAGCGACTTACAATGAAGTTTAATATTTATGTATTTTTGAAACATACTATACAAAGCTACTAAACGTTCTTATACGAGTATTGTGTGGCCGGAGTACACATATTATAAAAACATTTAATCATGGAAGCGAGGGTGTTGTGTCAGGATCGTGGCAAGTGGCGCTCCATTGGGTCTGCCTATCCCTGTGGGAGAAAGGCGTGACAATTTGATTGATTTATATTAAACATACTTGGTATTAGAAAGCGGTTTCTTAGTATTTTATTACCACTAGAGCATGGTCGCGTTATTTCCTTGATTTATTCAAAGTTACAAGATTTTGGTAACAGACGCCATGATATGGTTATTTCATTAAGCAATATGTTTTTATTATAACTTGACATATGACAGCACCCTGCCTGATGTTAAGCTGAAAACTTCCAACTACAAACTAGCACCGGCAACTTTCAAGCTGAGATCTAAACGCAACTAAACCACTTTGAAAGTGGTGATACTACTAGGCAAATGGCCACAAGTGTAATGCTTTGCCAGCCCATGTGATCTCTCCATCTTATAACCTTGGATCCTTCAAGCGATGTACCTACCTAGACCCGGAGCAAATATATTACAAATAAATCCTATAAAACAATTATTTGCTCCGACCGGAAATCGAACCCAGGACTTACGCGCCGTAGCGGACTGGTATGTTAACGAATGCGCCACGCAGGGCGTCAATGGTGCATAATTAATTTAAATAATATATTATGTTTATATTGTTTTGCCATTTCCGTTACGAAGGTTGTGTACTGTCAACGTAGTGATTTAGACTCGTGTTACATTTAGATGGTTGGCACAAAATTAGTTTGTTTTCGTGAACTGACTCGGTTGTTTCAGTCGTCACTCTTGGATCTTCTCTTGCTTATCATCAGGCGGGTCGAGGTTTTATTGTGTCGTGTCACAATAAAAAAATATTGTCGCAAAAAGGTAGGGATAATAGAGCGGCCACTAGGTATTGACTTCTTACATTTAGCGAGTGTTAAGAGAATTTGATGCCAAACATTCTAGCCACGGTTTTTTTATAGTCGCTTGATATATGACAACACCCTGCCTGATGTTAAGCTGGAGTGCGGTCGTTGAATGGAGGTGACTGCTACTACAGTTAAACAATTGCAAGTAGCAGTCATATCCATTATGTCGGTCTAGTTGGAACTGGCAACTCTGCTGATCCCGAAGTCACTTCACAGTTTGTATACTTGTAAGTGTTGGTACTACTAGATAGAACATTGTCATTTTTTATGATTTTAATTTTTTTATAATGACGGCAGGAGGAAGTCTATGTTCAGCAGTGGACGACTTCTGGCTGATGATGATGATGATAATGACGGCAGGCGATCCGTGAGTGGAGGTGAGTAGTGATACAGATAAATGTCTACAAACAAACAGTCGCGTCGACTATGCCGGTATAGCTAAATTTTATCCAAAACTAAAAGGTGGGTAGGTATATGATTTACTCGTAAAAATGTCTTTGACCTTGTTATTCATTGCACAGACGAGTGTCAACCCTATAAAATTTCTAAACGATTTATGTACTCCGAAGTCCCTCAATATTCAATGTGGAAGGGATAGCATGAAGGTCACACGGCTAGGTTCGCGCCATTTGTCAATGTCCATAAAAAGGCTCAAACGTAAAAAGTTAATTTTACATAAAAGCATCTCTCGTTCTTAAATTATATTGATTCGAGTTTAGTGAAAAAGTTTAAGTCGTAAATTAATAAATTAATGTTAAAAATTCTTGTTTACAATTTAATAAAAGTCAGGTTAATTAATAAAGTCCTAAGTAATAAATAAAGACTAAAGTCCATAATAGTAGAGCTTGTATGAAAAGGATTGTGGAAGCGAGGGAGTTGTGTTAGGATCGTGGCGCTTCATTGTCTCTGCCTATTCTTGTGAAAAAAAAAGCGTAATTTGATTGATTAATTATTGATATTGATTGATTAATTTGATTAATATTCATAAAATAAATATCTTTAAATAAATTAGCTACTACAAATAACAATTGAAACATTTATTGTTATTTGACCTTCTTGTTCTATTTTATATAGTCAAATAACTTTTCGACTGCTATGCTATCAAAAGTTTTAGTGATTAGTGAACAGAAGACAAATACTACAGCATTTTGAGTTTTCATTAGTAGCAGTCCACACTGGATGCAACAGACTATGATGACCAAGCTGAACTCCGGAAAACTTAAAGGTCATTTTGGTAATTGTGGGTGGGTCACTTTTTACGCTTTTTACACCAGAAAGTTTTAGCACTCTCCCAGGTCGCCAAACTTTCCTGAATCCTACTACCGTGGTCTTGTAGTAATAGAATGTTCACGTCGCCAAAAGCCCCCGGTTTATAACCACTTGCTGGTACCAATGTATCTTTGGTATATTATGTACTTTGGTCCTCCTGTTACTATGATACAATTACGTTTAGTAGCTTAGTATAGAAATGTAAAAAGTAAATATAAATAATACACATATATAATAACAAAGAGAAGAAAGAATAATTGGTACGATAATTTAATACGATAATCTAGATTATCAGGATTAATTGGGAGGCGTATAGGCAAACTGCATTTATTAATGGGATAACATTTGGGACTCATCGTGGCATGAAATGGTTCTATCGACATTTTGTTGCCTTCGCGGTTTCTAACATACTATGTACTAATATACTATTAATAAACTAATAATAATAATAATATTCTAATATACGAGTACTATTACGTCAAGCAAAATCTAGTGATGACGACGTAAACCCCACTTTAGGCATTTGCGGTTTTAAAGGTATTTGAAAACAATAATATCAATGAATGTGTTTTTAGATAATAAATAAATAAATGAATTCAGGCGCACTTAATATTCGTGTCAAAATCATCTACTCGGAATAATTAGTTCCCTTTCGTAAGGTCCCGGTCCTTTATTAATACACAATTATGTATTATTAAATTAGGCTGTAGGATTAGTAAAAAATGAAATAAGGTCCCTTTAAACGTACATTATTGTTAACGGACCTTTCCAGGAACTTCGGACCCTCAAAGTCTTTTCTCAATCCTGCTGTAATAAAACCAAACACATTACATGCATGGGTTATAAATAATGCTATATGCTATAAGAATTGCTACGACCCTGACACATCTCCCTCAATTTTCTCACAACCACAATTCTCTTCACACAAGCTCTACGGTTATGGCCACTAGGCAACCCAGCTTTCTTAAGGATCTCTCCGATTTAGTCGGTAAACACTCACCAGGGTCTGCCTCGTTTAAATGTAAAAATGTCTAAAACTTTATTTATTTCTTATTTTATTGTACAAAAATATACAAAAGGACTATTTATTCGTTGTGAGTGAACCTTTTTCTGCTAGTCAACTTTTGATTTGTGCAGAAATCAAAGGCAAGTACACGTACTCGTAGATAAGTACATAGTATAATAAATAATAACGAATAATTTAATAATGTTAATATAAATAAACGCATTATAAATTGGTCAAATATATAAACAATCGACTCCTAATGCATCCTTAATGTATTGCATAAATAATTAAATTTTATCAAAACCACATTAGGCATATTAGATGTCTATTTGCGGTTAGTCGTTTTGCCCACTCTGCAAAAACAAACATTCAATATACGAGGGTCAAGTAAAAAATAAGGTTCCCACATTTTTTTCAGGTGTAAGGCATTTTTTATTATAATCGAGGAGTACACCATCTGAAAGCTTGTACTTTAAACTATTTTTCTACATAGTCGCCAGATTTTTCTATACATTTTTGCTGACGAGTTATCCACTTTTGAAAACCCTCTTCGAAGAACTCCGCCGCCAGGCCATTGGGGAAGTTTGTGACCGCTTCCTGTACCTCTTCGTCCGATCTGAAGCGTTGTCCACCCAAGTGTTGTTTCAATTTGGGAAACAAGTGAAAGTCGCTGGGAGCAACATCAGGGCTGTAGGGGGCTTGGTCAACCACATCCCAGCCGAATTTCTCGATTAAGGCAAGGGTCTTCCGGGAAACATGCGGGCGCGCGTTATCGTGGTGCAGCCTAACGCCTTTGGTCAATTTTCCTCGGCGACGATTTTGAATGGATCTTTTGAGTTTTTTCAACGTTTCGCAGTATCTGTCCGAATTTATTGTCGTCCCTGTAGGCATAAACTCGGTAAGCAAGACACCCTTTCGGTCCCAAAACACCGTAGCCATCACTTTTCCTGCGGAGAGCGTCTGCTTGAATTTCTTCGGTGGCGGCGATTCGGGATGTTTCCATTGTCGTGATTGCATTTTCGTTTCCGGGGTAACGTAGTGGCACCACGTTTCATCTCCCGTAACGATGGAGTCCAGAAATTCTTCGGTATTCTCCGCAAGTTCTCGAAGAAACTCCTCGGCACACTTGACGCGATTCTCTTTGTGGGTTTCTGTCAGCATGTGCGGGACCCACCGCGCACACACCTTGCGATAACCAAGTTTTTCCGTCAAAACGTTGTCAATTGTTTTTTCACAAACTTCAGGAACTTCGGCAGCCAGCTCCCGAAGCGTTACTCGCCGATCCTCGAGGAGAATGCGCTCGATCTTCGCCACGACTTCGTCGGATACCGATGGCCTCCCGCTCCTTTCCTCGTCGTGGACGTCTGTGCGTCCTTCGGAGAACTCCCTACACCATTTGCGGACGTGTTGAACGCTGATGCAAGCTTCGCCATAAACTTCTTGCAACTGCCTATGAATTTCAATAGGTTTTACCTTTTTTGCGTGTAAAAAACGGATAACTGATCGAATCTCACACCTGGCGGTGACAGCGATTGGGGGCTCCATCTCGGATGGCTGTCAGGCCGGCACTGAGCGTAGTTCTGACTTCGCCCGGGTGGGAGAATGAAGCGCGGGAATCAAGGAACACGGCGGTGTTGCCGGATTTCTCCTAGCATGTCGCGCGGCGAGTGTACAGCGTTGGGAACCTTATTTTTTACTTGACCCTCGTATTATTCACTATACTGATAATTTTCTAGTAAATTTTTAATTAAAATAGTTTGAAATGGGTATAATATATTGAGAAACAGATAAAATTAAATGTATATAATAACTATAATTAAACTTTAACAAAAAAATATAATAAATAGTGGGTATATCGTTTAAAAACTTGTTATGTTTTGCAAGTTACAAAGGCCATGGAAGTAAATAAAATGTGTTCAATAACGAATTAAGTTTCGTTATTAATTTATTCAAATGATCCTGAATGTTTTTAATAATAATTATTATTGTAATAAAATTACCTATAATTAAACTATAAATAAAAAATATCTTCTAATGACGTCGCATCAGAGATAGTCCCAGAGAGACTGGCAACATTTCTCCTTTGTATAGCAAGGCTTATACGTTGGCAGAAATAATTGCCAGCCTTCTTGTCTCCAGACCTCTCCGTCAGCCGCCTCGACAACTCCCTGGCCAGGCGCTTAGCTGATGGTCCCCAAGGGCCCATCGTCTCGACCCCAAACGGCGCAAATTCGTAACCAGTACCGAGGTTAGCGTATTTGCGCAACTTGAGGTTCTCAGCAGAAATCGCCGCACTTCCCGCGCTTAACGAGGTCGCTTGGATGTGAGATGGGGCTAATGTGTCTACACAAGTCGCATCCCACACCAAAGACCTGCCAAGTCTCCATGGCCCAACAGTCATTCCGTCAGGTCTCTTGCCATCGCTCCGCGCAATACCACAAGGTTCTAAAATTGCGGGAACTCCAACAGTGACAAGAGCCCTTCGGATGATATCGTTGAGCGCCGCGTGACGGGAAATGCGACCGGCACTTCTGGCACAAGAAAGCCCGTGGTGTCCGAAATTATCCACCGGTTCTCCGCACCGACACTGGTGTTGATGGACAGTCCGGGCTCCGAGACGAAGACATACCGCCAGGGTCAGGGTATTTCTGTCAAGGAGTGTCCCAACCGATGCAGACGAAAAAGCCTGCAACCAGAAACCCGACTCCCTAGTAGAGACGGCTATGAGGCGAGCCCGCTCTCTCATGTTACTGGAAGATAATATATCTTCCATTACCATTTTGCAGAGCGGCTCGTCCCATAGTCGTTGAAATTTTGGTGAAATTGGTAGCGAAATATTGGGGCACGCAACTGACCAGGCATCTCTGGCATCCGACATGTACGCCGGCTCCACGGAACCCAAAGATGGGTTTGTGATGCTCCCGTAGAGCTCGACAGTACTATATACTGACGACAAAAACGCTGGCAGTGCTACACTAGAAATTTTGCGAGTTCCCAGACCTCCAAACCGAATTGGCAGTGAGGCCTGGGCCCATGTACGGTCGTTCATTGGACAATTTAGGATTTCTGTTAGTGTATTTTGTAAAAGTTTGTCTAGTAATAGTAGTTCATTGGGAAATTTCCAAAGTTGGGAGCATCGGAGTACATATGTAAATTTGGGGGCAAACAAACAAAATCGGATGATAAAAAGTGCCATGTGTGGTTGAATTTGGAATAAGCGTTCTGAAGTTGAGTTAAATTTTGTTAATTGTTCCTGAACGTAAATTTGAATCGATTCATCAAGAATTGGTGATCCTAGAAGTCGAAGGGTTTCGTTGTTTAAAATTTTTATATTGGGTGCCAGACTATTAAAAATGGAAATAAATTTAGATTGTTCGCCAGGTGTTAATAAATTAGAAAGATACAGTTCGCATTTCGCAAAATTTAGCTCTAAACCAATGGTCTTAAAATCGTTTATAATTTTTTGTAAATCCCTAAGAACTGTATCTGCGTTTCCTGCAATCGTGCCATCATCGAGATACCATAAATTAAATTTTGAATTTAGGCTGCTTATGATCTTGTGAATTGTTAAACTGAAGATGGCAGGACCTAGTGGATCGCCCTGTTGGCAACCAACTGCTGATACTAAAGAGTGATTTTTATAAATTAATTTTGAAGGTGTGCTGTAACATTGCCAAAGATAAAAAAAAATTTGTGTGGCAAAATTGAATTAGCCAAACATTATATTATATTAATAAGTATGTCATTTGCAATGATCTTAACTAAAAAGAGAAACTTGCATATTTTGTATGTAGTACGAGTATATCCAAGAAAATTCCAGAAAGAAAGAACTGCATGTTAAAATTTAATGTTGTGCAAGTGAATTTCGTTTTTCTATTTAATTTTTAAACTAATTTCAGTATTACTTTTACGTATTGTGTTTTTGTTTTGAACGGCCCACCCTAAAATTAAGTCATTTTTTAATATTTCATATTATTAACGAAAGGAATTTATTAATAAAATGTAGATCTGTGACATCCTCAAGAAAGCTGAGTTGCCATAACCATAGAGCTTGTATAAAGAGAATTATGGATGTGAGAAAAGCGAAGAGGTTGTGTCAGGATTGTAGCAATTGGCGCTCCATTGTCTCTGCCTATGGGAAAAAGGCTTTACAATTGATTGATTGATAATTAATAAAATATATACTTTATATTTATAAAAAAATTATCACGTTTGAAGACATTCCAGAAAATCTAAGGTCACAAAACCTTTAACTGTAGAATTTGTAGAATGGATATTAGGTAATGCAAGAGAGTTATTTTTAGCAAGAGAATAAGGACCTTAGGCCGGCATAATGACGGCGGCTGGGGCAGCCGTGAACTGACTCGGTTTCTTCAGTTGTAGGCACTCTTCGACGTTCTCTTGCAGGCGGGTTGAAGTCAGATTTCGATTCAAAATAAAAAAAAAATCTACTTTCCATCCACCCAAGGATGGAAAGAATAATGGGCTGGCAAAGCATTCCACTTGTCAATTGTTCTATAAAGAAAAGACACACCGAACTTTTTATTTCGACTGCCGATTCGGTCGATAGAATGCGGATGCTTTCCCCGACCTGTGCGGGTATTACGGGTGTGAAAAAACTTTATGCCGGTACTAATGTATCATTGGTATATATTATGTATGTACTCTTACTTCAATCATTTGTTTGTGGAAAATAATTTAGTTCGAACAATGTTTTTTTTCTTACCTATTAACTTTTATTGTTATAGTTTTGTATGCAATAGTTGCCAAGTTAAAAAATAATCTTTATTATGAACCAAATCAGTGGACATTTGGCAAAGATTCAATTCATTTGGTTTAAGCTTAAGCTTTATTTATCTTTTAAAAGGAAACAGGTAACTTTTTTTTTATTTATTTTTTATTGTGACTTGACATATGACAGCACCCCGCTTGATGTTAAGCCAAAGTGTGGTCCATGAATGAATGTCACTGCTAATACAATTCAATAACTGTGAGTAGCAATCACATCCACTATGCCGATCTAGATAGAACCGGCAACTTACAAGCTGCTCCCGAAACGTGACCAAATCACTTCACGGTCTGTATACTTAGGTATACAGACCGTATACACTGTATATATAGGTATACAGATATAGGTAGTAAGTGGTGGTACTACCCCGGATCGGCAGACTGGGTACCACTGCCTACCACTCTTTGATAACCAGACCCAAAGCAAATTTCCATCTCTTTTTTTTTATTAACAAATATTTTCAATATTTAATATTATTTAATATTGGAAATAAAAGCTATGAAACAAATATTTGCTCCGACCGGGGATCGAACCCGGGACTTTACGCGCCACAAACCAGTCGCTAAATCGTTTGTCCACGCCTGTCGTCAAAAATTTAATGTTTTTTAACTTGTTAAAACATTACTTATTTAACTTACTTACTTAACTTTTTTCATAATTTATGTAACAAACAGTATCCTGAATTTGAACTACAGTGATAAAATCCTCGGAAGTATGAAAGTTGTAGTAAATGCTGAAATAATGTTTCAGTCATATTATATATTCACATTATACTTTGTAAATTTATCACTGTACAAACTTTTACAGCTTTTTTATCTACCGTAATAAACATAATTTTAAAGCTTGAAACATTATGAATAAATTCACGCCTTTATTCCCAATAGGAATGCTCGGACAAATTCCAGATTAATAATGCTTTGTTTATAAAACGTCATAGGCGGTCCATGGAGAATGTTCCGAGGAGCTCTTTCACCTTGGATCCTTTAAGCGATGCGTGAAGAAGCACCTATGGCCGGCATAGTGACTAAAGTAGCCGTGAACTAACTTGATTGTTTCAGTCGTCGTCACTCTTGGACCTCGCGAAACCATGCCTACAGTATATGATTTTTATACAGGCATAGCGCTTATCTGGGGAGGTTAGTGGGTCAGTGTGGATTAGAGAGGTGACATATGAACAAAAAACACACCCGTCCCACATTGATTTACTACCACAGAAATGAACTTACTCAGTTAAGCGCTACTGGTATATTAAATGTTTTCTTTTCGCATATATGAAGATTATGTGGCCTTAAAACTACTCGACAAAATATTCCACTTTGTTTTCATTGCCGGAAGTGTTTTGAAAATAGTTTTATTGAATTAATAAAAGCGGAGCCTCAAGACGCTGTGAAATGGAAGAAATACCGAAAGAATGCTAGAAAATAGTGTTCTGCTGCTTTGAGTAAAATGGTATGTAATTATTAAAATTTTCTTAGATATTGCGCGAACATTGAATAATGAATTAATCAAATTTTATGCGGCTTACAATCGTGTTTATTTTGGTTTTGATTTTAATATATTATTCCAACGTTTTGAGAGCTTTGCAGCCATAGTGGTCAAAATAAACGCAATAGTAAGCCGCATAAAATTTGTTTAATGTATGTAAAAGTAGGAATGGGATCTCTATTTTCCATTACTTTACATCCTTGCTTCTTTTACATCCATAATCATTCGCAAACAATGAACAATGAATGTAGTTAAACAATTTTTGTATAAAAATTATTTGTGCCTCAAATGCAAACATAAATAAATAGATAAGGATTTGTATTATAATTCTGTAGACACATACAAATAGGTATACTTTATCAAAGCATAATAACCTGGTAAACGTTAAACCTAAAGGAATAACACATATTTATATGAAAAATATCATCGTATTTGTCTGAGGGTGGATTTGGAAACCTCAAGGGAAGACAGCTGTTGTCAATATATCTAGTAAAGTTTGACATTGTTCGGAGTAAATGGCTTAACTTCAGCCAAAAACTGGAGTAAATCTCAACCGAATAATATACCAACAACGTTCTAGTTACATGTTCAAACTTTATATACTGTATATTATATACTTAATATATGTTATTTTCTTATAAAATCGCCCACGGGTGTTGTAGGCTTGAAGGAAACTGAATAAAGATTTTTATTTTATTTATTTATTTAAAAATGTATTACATGTGTGTTAATAGGTGGAACATACATACATTTTGAACATATGTACATTGTACATGTACTGCGTTGGGATGTATTATACATAATTGTAATTTCTCGAAATTAGACATTTACATTTATGATATACACTTGCAAAACTATATTACTATATATTAATAATATTAAATACAATACAATATATTATTAATTTTTTTTTTATCCGTATTTCTTTTTGTCAATTAATAATTGATTCCTCATTTATATTTTTGAAATGGGAAGGAATTAATGGAGCATAAATCAAATTGCAAATTGTTTGTTTAGCTCTAGGAGAATCAAATTAATTATTTATAGAAGTACAATTTTGTGAGGGTCAATACTTGTCATTTTGGCAGATAGATAGGTAGTATTTAATTTATTTTGAATTTTCGATTACGTTTTCTATTATTCTAAAATCGTGTTTATTTATTTATTTATTCCTTCATTGTGAAAATATACAAAAGGCGGCCTCGAAGCCCTAAACCCTTACTTATCTGCCAGTCAATCTTGGATTTGTGCAGAGAACAATAGGTATTTTTTTAATCTATTACCAAGTGGGTTCATTTTTCGTTCAATGTTTATCACTCAATTTTTACAATGTAATTTTTTCGAGTTTTCCGCAAACAATATTTAACAAAAAGGTATTTAATCCGATGTTTGAAGACCTCGTAGCCTTGATGGCTTGCGGCGAAATTAATTATATTTATTTATAAGTACATAACAAAATTTGAGTGATATAAAAATGGTTTCTTATAGTGTAATATAAAGGTTACTAAACTTTTTTTTTCATAGACCCCTTTCAAGTTTTTTTCTGGTTCCGGTGGACCCCTGCAGCTAAATTTCTACCATATTTCCCAAACCCAACAAAAATCGTCTTTGCAAGCCTCGACACGTTGTACTGAATTTAGAATATGCAAGTTTTCCCAAGTAACATTCGCTGAGCTTCTCAAAATATTATCTGCCTACATTAATAGGTGAAGTCAAGCCAACATTTTAGTTTTTCACTATCAAAACCAGATAAATTTTCGTGGACCCCCACTTATGAATTGTCAACCCCCATTTTTTTGTCACGCCAACGTAGACCCCCCTCGAGTCTTCTGTAGACCCCTAGTGGTCCAACTATACTACACCTGCTTGTATCATAATAATTCATAAACACTATTTGCGGATTCTCAGTGCGGGTGCCGGGTTCATTACGTGGCAGAAAGGAGAGTGAAGGACTTGTGATCGAAATGTAGGTTTACAAGCTTTTTGCGACATGTCAACACTGCCTTCACTTTTCCATTTTCCCAACCAAATATTGTATTATAAGACCAACGCCGCCTTCTGTATATGAACTAAAAATGTACTTACGACTGACCTTAGGAGGCCAAGATCCTTTAAAAGATGATGGAAAGGGTTTTGCTGGTATTCCTCTTGCCCCTACTTCTGCGTAGAGCTAGGTTTGAAACATATTTCTTGTCATCTCGTTCGTAAGATCATGCGTAAGTTATTGGACTTGACGTTGTGGTTCTTTGGAATGTTTGTTTTTCACGGAACTGTTAGCTCTATGATGATGATAGGGGATAAAAGTACTGACAGAAAGATGTAAAAATAATGTTATTTCTAAATATTCTTTCAAAATTCTTTAATCATAACATTGAAGAATATTATTTCCAAAAATCTCATATTAATAAAACAACAGCAGTTATTTTATTCAAGAGCTCATTGTTATTTTCTTAATAAATTTAATTTCTTTTGAACCACTTTCACAAATATTATCATAAATATTAATAATGTATTGGCACTACAAAGAACTTTCGAAATAGATAAACAAAAATATCCATAATAAATTAAAATCTAATGTTTTTATTCATATATCTTTGTTTAACTTTGGATTTATTTGATAACTTTACCTTTATTAAATTACAAAGTCAAGTGGCAATTCTTGAGAGTGATGATCTTCAAATATATTAGAATAGCTTTGAAACATCAATCTATCAATCTGTCACCCCTCCTAAGTCACAGGGACAAGTGTTTGAGTTTTATATAAAATTTCTTATTTAGCCTAATAAATTAATTTGATTTTCGTGTTAATTTCTACCTATTAACACATATCATTAGTCCCAGGTTGCCCTTGTGCTAGAGCATTGTCAAAGAAATAAAACGTGACGTATTCTAGAAATTGTTTTGCTGATGGTATTGGCCAATATTGGTATTGGCTAACGTCACTGTGATGACATCCCGTCGTGTGACGTCACAATTTAGTAATTGCCGGCGATAATAAATATAGCAGACTTAATATTAAATTGAGAATAATTGTATAAATCAAGTGAAGCAGAAAAATCGATTTACCATAGAGCTTGTATGAAGAGAATTGTGGATGTAAATGAATCGAGGAAGTTGTGCCAGGATCGTGGCAAGTGGCGCTCCATTTTCCTTGCCTATCCCGGTGTGAAAAAAGCGTGACAATTTGATTAATTGATTGAACTTAAAATAACGTGTAGTGCAATTTTTCATCGATAAATTCTACTTAATCTATCTACGTTTATAGGATGACGTAGTAAGTATATATTTGTAGTAGGTTAACATTATAGTTAATGATTTATGACATTATATATTAGGTAAGGTTAGAATGTAATTTGTAATCTTGCGACGCAGATGTCAACCCCATCTTTGGTTCTAGAATTATGAGAGGGTTAAATGAATCAACCCCTAACCCTTTGAAGTAAGAGGAATTATAAAGATATCCCTTCAAATAGCTTGGACCATTTCCACCCGTTTATTAATGTACAGTCAGCACGGGAGATTACAAAGAGGAAGAATTATTATTATATAATTATATATGCATCGTTTCTTGGCGCAATGTCAGTGCTTAAAAATGTTTGTCCTAAAGTTTTTTAAAAGTTTCATCAGTCGCCGATACTTTTATGTCGCACTTCAGTCTCATTTCGGCATCAACGAGTCAGTTCATGGTTGCCTCAGTCGCCGTAATTATGCCAGCCAAAGGTGATTTTTACGCATCGCTTAAAGGATTGAAGGTTAAAGGATGTCATCTTTAGCTATCCGTCCACTTCTAAACATAATCCTCCCCCTTAAAACGAAATTTCGAACGACAAGGTGATGCTAGATGTATTTTGTTGCCCAAACTTGTCAAAAAAACTTGTCAGGTGGCTGTGGGATGGCGTAGTTCCACGAGATGTAGTCGGAGTTTATTGATGATGACTCATTGATCGCTCCCCAGGTTCAAAATAGGTAGTGTGCGGTTTAGGTGACGGTGTTGTAGTGGCAGTGCAATGGTTACGCAAACCTAAAGCACGGGTTTAAAACCACTCGCCGGTACCAACGTATCTTTGATATATGGACTTTGGTTGTCCTGTTTCTTTGATACAAGCACTTTAGTAGTTTAGTATAGAAATATAAATTAACACAATCCAACCAATTATAGGTATATAAATAATAGGTCATATTCATCAAAATCCAACAATAACTTTAGACATATTATATAATGGCAATAAAAGTTAGTTAACTTTTTTTGCGGACTGTACCTCAACGTGCTCGTATGTGTATTGTCTTAATTCTCGTGTTATTTTATAATTGTTTTTGAAATATCTAGGTTAACGTGTTTAATTATTCATTTTAGGAGGATTTATTATAAGTATAATACATATAATAAATTGTTATTTTATTTATATTCTGGCCTATTGTTGTGCTATTTTAAATAAATTCTATTCTTGTTTTTATGTTCATTGCGAAGTTACAATAAAATTTGGTAACTACATCGAAACTATTCACTTCTGTCACCTAAAGATTAAACATTTTTTTTATTGTAACTGATGGTTAACTGAACTGCGGTCCATGAATAGGGTGACTACTACAAGAGTTAAATAATAGTAAGTAGCAGCCACATGCACAATGCCGGCCTAGGTAAAACCGGCAACTTACAAGCTGATTTTAAAACGCTACTAAGTCACTTCACGATCTTTATACTAACAGCCGGTTGTACCAAAAATTATAATTTACGAATTTGTAAAAAGTATAGTATAAGTGAAAGAAAAATGGGTGGCACCATTCTTTAACTTCACATTTTAAATTTACGTTGAACGGATATTTTGTACAGAGATAAAGGACATCATTCATTTTAGGTTTCTATGTGCTACTTTTGTTATTTCTAATGATTAAACCATATATAAATGGTAGTTTCGATATAAAATTATTAACAACCCAATTCAACCCCGAATCACGATAACGATAGCTTAAAAATTGCCGGGTCCAACTGGGCTGGCATAGCTGGCACGACTGCTACATATAGTTATTTAACCGTAGTAGCAATTGCCTCAATTTATAGACCACACTCAGGACAAACAAACAAAAGGAATGTATTTGTTTAAAATACTTTTGTAAGAACAAACAAAAATGTTATAACAAATAACAATCAGAAGTAAAAAAAACTAATTATAACATACGTCGCTTTCTCAGTGAGGTGTTTATATCAAAATGTTATACATACTTTCGCACATGAGTCCATTCCACACAAATGTATTGTTCATATTTTAGTTTCACAAAACTATGGCAGTTGAAATTAAGTTTTTGACTGACGAACGCTAACACGAAAACATGCTGGGGAATATTTCATGTTGAATATATAACTTGCACGAGTATGTATTATAGGTTGATAAAGAATACATTTTAAGAAACTTTTGTTTGTCCATTTTCTGTCAGATTAAGAATAAAGTTACTTTAAATAGTTAAAGAGCTGCCTGTATATGAAAGAGCTGTATGAAATATTTCTAAGAATGAAAAGACCAAATTGAAGATATTCTCAAGAAATCTGACTTGCCTAGTGCTCATAACCGTAAACCGTATAACCGTACTCTTCATATAATCGTAGCTTATATGAAGAGAATTGTGAATGCGAAGTAAGCGAGGGAGTTGTGTTTGGATCGTATTAAGTGGGGCTCTATTGTCTCTGTCTATTACTGTGGAAAAAAGGCATGCTAATTTGGTTTGATTTTGATTTGATATTTCATGTCCATCAGGTATCTTCACCAGTCGGTAAATTATACAGGCAGCTTCCAGAGCGCCCCCAACCACATTTCTTTTATGTAGAGTTTCTTGACGTGAGAGGAGCAATAGAGTGAGGATCGTGGGAAGTGGCGCTTCATTGTCCCTACCTTTAAGTCGAGACGCGACAATTTTCTTTATTAAATTCACTCTCATGATAGCTGAAATTAATTTATTTTATTCTTTTTTTTTGTTTTATACTATATTATATATTATATTCTATTTATAAGTAATAATTAACTATAATTAAACTATAAATAAAAAATATCATCTAATGACGTCACATCAGAGATAGTCCCAAGGAGACTGGCAACATTTCCCCTTTGTACAGCAAGGCTAATACGTTGGCAGAAATAATTGCCAGCCTTCCTGTCTCCAGACTTCTCCGTCAGCCTCCTGGACAACTCCTTGGCCAGGCGCTTAGCTGAAAGTCCCCAAGGGCCCATCGTCTCGACCCCAAACGGCGCAAATTCGTAACCAGTAACCGAGGTTAGCGTATTTGCGCAACTTGAGGTTCTCAGCAGAAATCGCCGCACTTCCCACGTAGTCAGAGTGTGAACATGGCATAAAAGTCAGTAACAATAGTATCCAGTTGACATTCAACATCGTGATCTATTAAATACGTGACCTCACTTATATAACTGCAAATCCCCCCGAATCTACTGTTGCATAACAACCAAACACACTATGTCAGGGAAAAAAATAGCATAATATACGAGCATAATATATGTATTAAATTCGATTGCTGGTAGAGTGAAAACTACAGTTGCGCGTGATAAAAAGGGTTTGGAAGAAGATAGTATTTTCTTAGATTTTGCGCGAACATTGATTGATGAATTAAACAAATTTTATGCAGCTTACAATTTTTGGTTAATAATTTTACATTTTTTTATTATTTTGACGTATCGTGAGCTTCGCAGCCATCGTAGTCACGGAGAGACTGGGGTGTTGGTCGTCCCATTATTTAAATATTATTATCAAACGATTGAAAGGATTGATGTCCTCGACCAGGGATGTCCCTAAGTCTCGACCAGTCTTACCGGAGGATGAGCAGCAGCGTCTTTTTAACGAGCGGTGAGTATACTGCGATCCCAAAGCCGTCTGCAGCGTGGAGATTATGAAACACGACTAAGTCACTACACCGTCTGTATACTTGTAAGTGGTGGTACTACCTCGGATCGGCAGACTAGGCACCACTCTTTAAATATTAGGAATTATTATATAAAGAGATATCTGCAAGAGCGTAGATATGGATGAAAGCTGTCTTATTAGATTTTCAGGTACTTTGAAGAAGTAAAGAAATATTTGACGTAAAACATTTATTGAGATAGACACTAATGGAGATTTTTTACATAATTTGAAAAGGTATTTACATAAATCTTTTCATTTAGGTAATATATAACTGTTAGTCGTCTAGTTTAAAATTAAAAATATAATAAAGAAATATATTATACCTGGATTGATATATAGGCTTCGAATAAAAGATTTTCTACGTTTTTCGCGCGCTACGACCAATCATTAATTTATGTTTTATTTTATTGTGACCTCGCCTGATGGTAAAAAAAAAAAGGTCCAAGAGTGACGATGACTGAAAATCCGAATCAGTTGACGGTTGCTTCAGTCGCCGTCACAATGTCGGCCAAAGGTGCTTCTCAACGCATCGCTTAAAGGATTTAAGGTTATGAGATAGAGAGAACAAATGGGCTGGTAAAGGATCCCATTCGTATTCCGCGACTTCTTTGAGAAAACTAGGAAGTCTTCAAATTTTGTATAAAGATCACGAATTTATTATTGTTATTTACTCAATAAAAATATTGTTCCAATCATTATTGCCGTATTCATTTGTAATGACAATTGTATAGAATTATGACTGTTTCAATCAATCAATGAAATTGTCACGCCTTTTCTTCCACAGGGATAGGCAGAAACAATGGAGCGCCATTTGCCACGATCCTGACACAACTCCCTTACATTCACAAATCTGTCTCTATTTCTTATTAATTGAAATAAGATGTATATTCATTATTTCATAAATTTTCCAATTCAGGTTCGTTTTAAAGTAATATTGAAAATGATATTGCGTGGCAAATATTATTTCCTATTTATACTTAATTTCTGTGAAAGAAAATTGAACTGAATGTTTTCGTAAATCCGTAGTCACACAATATTGACGCGAATGTTTGCTAACATATTATTATCTATATTTCATGTATCTCCGAACAACATAATAGATACATCAGGGCTTTATGATTGATCTGACACTCAATATCTTACAAAATGTGTACAACATTGGTTCATACACACACACACACACACACACACACACACACACACACACACTGGGGAATACAACCCGAGATAGATACATTGTTAGGGTGCAAATACATGTTTAGAAAAGTATAATATAATAAGCAGTCATTTTAAAAAGGTTTGTTCCCGGTTCATAGGAAATAATTAAATTAAAATGTGATCGAACCAGTTGGTTAAAATTAATGACAGGCGTGTTGAATTGCTATTGGAGCATTAATGTACGGATAAAAACCAGGGGACCTACCACCAACTGTTTCAAACAAGCATGTTTCAAGACAGTACTCTTTGACGTGTAAAAGAAGATAACTTAATTTCGTACCACTATCTCTTATTTGCAATTTTGTTTTATTCCTTCAAATCCATTCGTACATTTGCATAGATTTAACATTCGGAAACGTATTGCTGCTGCATTTGAATGTAAAACCTAATATTATCTTTTATAAATACCGCGGTGAAATGAATATTGATGTGACGTCACAAAACTGCCAATAGTAATTTTACTCAAATCAGCATTTGACAATTAAAACAATAATGCTATAAGAAATGGTGGTTGTTTCATAGCATTTATTTGTAATATTTAGTCTAATTAATTAAATCACAAATATTTGTTAATAAAAAAAGTAGTGAATATATGCTCCGGGTCTGGTTATCAAAGATGGCAGTGGGGCCTAGTCTGCCGATCTGGAGTAATACCACCACTTATAAGTATACAGACCGTAAACTGACTTAGTCGCGTTTCGGGATCATCTTGTAAGTTACTGGTTTCAACTAGACCGGCATAGTGGATGTGACTGCTACTACAGTTATTAAACTGCTATAATCATAATATTTTCTTAGATTTTGCGCGAACTTTGATTAATGAATTAAACAAATTTACTACTGCGTTTATTTTGGTTTTGATTTTACGAAATTTTATTATAATCAGTCATCTACATTCATGGACCGCACTCATCAGCGTCATCAGCGCACATCAGTCATTGAGTCAAGTCACAATAAAAAAATTAAACAACATAATAAGAATTCATTACTGCACACATATAGAAAATAAAACAAGTATGATGTACAATATACCTTACGACTTATCCTTATAATAGTCTCCTACATTTGACATTCAACCTTCATGCCTAAACCTTGAAGCTTATATTTTATTGTCAGTCTCACTAGGTGATTCTCATGCCTTGAATTGATTCATTGGTCGATGTAGTGTTAGATGAGGGGTATCACCACAGGTTATATACACATATGTATCACAGAGGGGTTAATACCCTGCTGTTAGACTGTCATTGTAGACTGTTGTCGAGCTGTCATCATAATTTGATAACGGAGTTGGGATCTTGTCAATTTTTATTAGAGACCAGACATCTGATCTCGATTTGCCTTATGGTAAAAACGATGGAAGGACTAACGACAAAAAAAAATTCTAATTTTATTGTTCGGACTTCTTCACAGCTCGTAGTATTATGCCTACATTTACCTCTATTCATGGACCGCACTCCATCTTAACATCAGGAGGGTCACTGTCACCTGATATAATGTGTAGAGCCAAAACAAATAAAAAATGAAATCTTGAACCTCGTTTTCGATTCCCGTTTTTATTTTTTAGCAGTCGGCGCTCTTATCTTCTTCTTGCTCATCATGAGGCAAGTCAATTCCATATGTTGCGTCACAAAAATAAAAATGTATTTATGGCAAATGCTAAACATAAAATAAGGTTAAGCATTGATTAATAAAGTTAGTAAGCAATACAAACAAACATTAAGTTGTAATTAACGACCTAATGTTTCCCTAAAGCATGTTTACAAACTAAAATTAGATAAACAACAAATGGTAAAACTATCGACTAAAACTAATGTTTATTTTATAGTAAGTAATTAATCAAGAAAGCTATGTTGCCTAGTGCTCATAACCACAGAGCTTGTATGAAGAGAATTGTGGATGTGAAGGAAGCGAGAGAGTTGTGTCAGAATCGTAGCAAGTGGCGCTCCATTGTCTCTGCCTATCCCTGTGGGAAAAAGGCGTGATAATTTGATTCACGAGAAACCATTGCAACTCTACAGGTTCTGCAGTTAGAAACTATACGCCATCCTACGCCAGACTTTGCTTCAACGGACTACCATTTTTTCGTGATATGGACAATTTTCTACGTGGTAAAGAGTTTTCTTCCCCAGGGACTTGTACAAAATGCTTTGACACAGTTTGTCAAATCTAGATCTCAAAAGTTCTATCACAGAAGCCTAAATAAACTTCCGATTCAATTAAGCCTTACATTTTAGAAATAAAAGTTTTATTTTTTCAGTACAAATCGGCAATTTCATACTTTAAAAATACGCATGGATATTGTGGCGGGATCGTTACTCTGTAAAATATAATGTAAAAATGTACTTGTCACTGCTTGCATTCACCCCAATCAATGGACCAAATACAAAGAATATAAGAATTCTAGGCACTTTTTATATAGTATATATAAATACAGTAGGTCAAATGTCTTATATTAATAAACATATTTTATCATACCCTATATCACTTCCACAATAAAAACGAACCTAATGTAACTTTTTGCGTTAATTTGCATCAAACCTTTCTGACTACAGAGCATAGGAAAGAAATAGAAATTACTCTCTTCTTTCGGCAGTCAGGTAAAAAGGTTTAGGTAATGGTAAACTCTCTAGCTTTTTTTCTGTATAGTTTTCAAATTTCAACTCTTTCCCGTTGATTTAGAGGTTATATTTAATTGTAGATATTTCCTTATATCAGTATCGTAGGCTTTCATATAGTGATACGACATCAATAACATGTTTTTCCAAACACAATAATAAAAGCCTTAATAAAAGACACTATACGATCAAATAAAAATGAAATAAAATCTGTCAAGTGTAACAAACTCTTATTAGAAAACGATTTTATATGAAAACATAATAATACGTTTATATTTATTATAATATAAATTTTATTACTCTTTTGTGAAATTGAGAAAATAATAAATTAAGGAGGTTGAGCATATGTTTATTGTTTACATATTGGTCCACATATATATCATCCACAACCATAGAGGTTGTATGAAGAGAATTGTGAATGTGAAGGAAGCGAGGGAGTTGTGTCAGGATTGTAGCAAGTGGCGCTTCATTGTCTCTGCCTATCCATGTGGGAAAAAGGCCTGACAGTTTGATTGATTCATTCATTGGTCCACATTTTTTTATTGTGACTGGACATCTGACCTCGTTCCTCCTGATGGTAAGCAAGAGGAGGTCCAAGAGTGCCGACGACTTGAAGGATTTATTTCTCTTAATACAAGCTCATACTATAGCTTATAGGAGTTGTGCCAATATTATGCTCTAATGGAAAGTAGCTCTCCGTTGTCTCTGTCTATGCTTGTGGGAACTGTGACGTGACAATTTGGTATTTATTTATACGTTGACTTGTCAATGTTGTACTATTCGTAAATAAATGATGCGTAGCTATTCCCGAAGAAAAATGCTCTGAAATAATACTTTGATAATTTATTTTTATTTTTTTACATTTCTATACTAAGCTACTAAAGTGCTTGTATCATAGAAACAGGACAACTAAAGTACATGTATGAAAGATACATTGGTACCGGTGGGTGGTTTCGAACTCGTGCTCTCGGTTTGTATAACCATTGCACTGCCACTACACCACGGTGGCCTTATTAAAATAAGCAATATGTAAGTTCAAAAGGTATTCAAAGACATTTATATGTATAAATTTGCTTTACTATCTTTATTTTGAAAAACATTACAATGTCATAAAATTTAAGAAGTTTTCAACATTATTCAAAGCATAGTTGAATACCTACACAGCGTTTACTTTGTAGTGATTACATTCTCTTTTTGCAAGGATAATCAATTAATTTGTCACGCCCTTTTCCCATGGGGATAACCAGAGACAATGAACCGCCACTTGCCACGATCCCGACACAACACCCTCGCTTCCTTCACATCCACAATTCTCTTTATACAAACTCTAAGGTTAGGCAACCTAGCAAGGATAATATAACGTTTAATTTAATAAAATATTGTTATGATATTTTAGTCGAAAATTTAATGTATTAATGATTCCAAGCTTATTATTATATTTAATATGAAAAATAAGGCAAAATTGATCCTGTATAACAATATATATATATATATATATCGGCTTCGTGTATTTCAACGGCTTGTGAAGAATTCGAATAAGCTCCGGTGACAATGAAAAGTAATAATTCATTCAGGCTTTTCCCCCTGCTTACTTACTTGGTAGTAAAAGTGGAGAAGAAGGACTTATCATTTTTATATCTACCAAAGTAATGACTATGAAAAGAATCGTAGACCTAATAGAAACAAAAGATCGTGTAAATTGGCTTTCCTTTGTTTCTACCTATCTCTGTGTAATCATGTATAGTAGAACAGCCCAGGAGAGAACTAAAAAAAGTTCGGGGCGTTATTTCTTTGTAGAACAATCGACAAATGGAATGCTTTATCAGCACATGTGTTCTCTCCATCCTATAGCCTTGACTTTAAGCGATGAGTGATGAAGCACCTTTGGCCGGCATAGTGACGTCGACTGGGGCAGCCGTAAAGACACGGTTTTCGCAGTCGTCGGCACTCTTAGACCTCTTCTTACTTACAGTCAGGCGGGTCGAGGTCAGATGTTGAGTCACAATTTAAAAAAAGGGATTATTTACAATAATAATGTAAATATCACGTAAAAGGCTCCATGCATATGTTATTTAATAATGAACGCAATCTCTACCAAAGTTAAAATAAATAGTTAGCCCTTAGAACGGCCATTTTGAAAAACTTTCACGTCCTCGACATTTATACAAATAAAAACAATTAGTGTTCCCCCAAACTAACTAAATGTCGTAAAATAAATGAAATCACTGAAATAACGTTTACCCACCAATTACAAAGTTTTTGCAAGTGCCTTTTTTGTTACTTCAATATTTATATTTGACCACAGTGAACTAATATTTCAGTACTATGTTTAAGTAAGGTGACCATGGTGTAGTGGCAGTGGCAGTTTACGACCATTCACCGGTACCAATGTATCTTTGATATATGTACTTTGGTTGTCCTGTTTCCATGATACAAGCACTTTGGTAGCTTGGTGTAGAAATGTAAATAAAATAATTATAATTTAACTAATTATAGTAATTTGTGCGACATCCATCTAACGTTTGAACATAATCATGTTTTAGTCTTCCTATATTATTCTGTTTTGTGCAATAAAATATGTTTTCTGTAATTGTGTATTATTTTTATGAATAAAATATGATCTAAAAGTACCTGATCTACATCGTCGGATCAACGTCTTGGCAAAGAATGTCTTTGGCGTTAAGTCTGCCATTGTGCATTAAGCATATAAAAAAAATACAATAGAAAAAAAAACATATAATATTTAAGTAAAATAATATTAAAAATGGTTTAACGTGGCAATAATTAAAATAGATTATTTTAAATCAATGATTTTAAATTTTCTTAAAACACAATCTCTAGCTTCCTTCACATCCACAGTTTACTTCATACATTCATTTTAATCATGGGCACTGCGAATCCCTAATATATAATCCTACTATTATTATAAATGTGAATGTTAGTTTGTTTGTTACGTTTTTGCGCAACAACTACTTTACCGATCATCATGAAACTTTGTGCACATATTTTTGGAGGTACTAAAAGTAATATAGGATACATTTAATTGAAAAAAAAAAATTACTATAGGTTTCAATTGACTTTAGTTTCAGCTGTTTGTAATTTTTTTATATTTATTTTTATTTCCGTATGACATTTTTATATAAATATATCGAGTGATAAATACAAAAAAAAATGATATTATACAGTTGAATTTAGAGCGTCTCCTTTTTATGACTGTGTTATAAACCTAATTTTACGCGGGTGAAACCGCGGGTGAATCCGAGTTTTAGATATTAAAATATTGATATAAAAACATTTCTAACTGGTGAAACCAAAAGCTGTTGAAGAGATAGTTAATAATTTAGAGTGAAACATGTGGAAAATCCAACATCCAGACGATTGCATCATTAAAGAGAAAGGTTTTCTTTTTATTTGTGGCCCAGATTTGGTGAGTAAAGCCTTTCCGCCAAGCGCCTCATTTAGACTTCACTCAGTCTGAATCTAGGCTGGAATTTCACCACATAATCGTATTAATGAATTAATTAAACAGTGAAAATAGTTTTATTTATTTATTTAAAAATGAATATAAGAGGCTTTCAAGTGCCCTTCTGTCGTACAACCGCTGCTCAACGTAGTAATTATTTCAAAATGCCCTATGTATATAACAAACTTCTCAAAACATGTAATCTGGACTTGCTTACCGTCGCAAGAGCAAAAAAGGTAGTCAAAACTTATCTTCTTTCGCTTAATCAAGAAAATACAGAGAAGATACTGTTCGTGACTAAATAAAGTACCTGTTATGTCTTCACACACCTTTTGCATTTCACTCTTATACACACTCACCCACTCACCCCCTTACACACAAGTGCACCACTCACCCCCTTACACATATATTTATTTACATATACGCATCCACATTCATATTACATTGTACACCAACACAAACACTTCATTAACACACACTTACATGTACACCAGTAAAACATCACCTTATAAAGTCACTATTTCTTATTTACTACTAACTTAGAACTCAAGCAGGTCTTCACAGGACAGGCCTAGCCTAGTGTGAAGACCATCGTTAAACTAAAATATAACTATATACACGTATTATATAAGTAAGGAACTTATTGTAAAACACTTTTGTTAAATAAATAAATATTATTATTATTATTATTTTAATTATTGAAAATGGAGACGTTTAACCTCCATTTTCCTGATGGTAAGCAAGGGGTAGTCCTAAAGTGATGACGACTGAAAAACGGATGTAGCTTACGATTGTATCTGTCCCCCCTATGCCTTTTGCAGATACCTACAATTTGATAGGCATAACGGAAGCAATATTTTTATTGTGACTGTTTACATAGACTGCATCCCGTCTGATTTTAAGCTGGAGTGCGGTCCATGAATGGAGGGGACAACAGTTTATTAACTGTAAGTTTGAGTCATATCACATCACTTCACCGGAAATATGACACCGATATTTATTCATTTTTTAATTATTTATTTTTATTTACATATATATACTAAGCTAAGTGCTTGTATCAAAAGCAGGACAACCCAATGTACATATATCAAAGATACATTGGAACCGGTAGATGGTCTCGAACTCGTGCTCTCGGTTTGCGTGACCATTGCACTGCCACTACACTACGGTCGCCTTACAGCTATATAGTACTTACATCTACTTTCAGGTGTGAGAACCGTAAAGTGGAATCCGCTTGTATGTTTGTGAAATTCAGTTAGTCCGTCATCGTGGGCTGTGACATTTAATATATTTTTTATTGTGACACGACATCTGACCTCGTCCCGCCTGATGATAAGCAGAGGAGGTCCAAGAGTGGCGACGACTGAGAAAACCGAGTTTGTTCTCGGCTGCCTCAGCCGCCGTCACTATGCCGGCCAAAGAAATATATTGCCAATAATGTTGTATAATGCGTGCCTTGAACACTGATAAACGTTATATCATTTGAAGAGAGGTTTTATTTGATGACCCATCTCCGTTTAAGAGTGAAAATGTCCATAAAGCAAATGGCCTACTCGATGACTGTTACTCTCCAAAGCATCATAATAACAATAATAATAATGATACTAGTGATGGCACTCACAATATATCGAAATAAATCATCATTCTTATACGAATACTAATTGTACAAATTCATCAGTTTCTTCGATGTTTAAAATAAGAGACACACAATTCACTATATTAGTATATTATTATTATTACAATGAGAGTCTTTAAATATTAATATATACTCGTAAAAAATACTAACAAATAAACAAAATCACTAACTAAAAACTATTGTTCTTCTGACATTAAAAAGAATAAGACTAGCCCATGCTCTTAAGTCAACGGTCTAGTCCATTCAGTATTTATCATAAATATGGTTTTTGAACACTAATAGAAAATAAACGTATTCCGTTTCCTAATCAAGCTGATACCATTTTAAACCCATTGTAATATATTTATTCATTGATATCTATTGACACACTTGGACTAGTCATACACAAATAAAATGTTAAACAATTTACAATTGTTCAAATATTATGCAGCCTGTACCAAAGACGACCGTGGTGTAGTGGCAGTGCAATGGTAACACAAACCGAAGAGCACAAGTTCGAGACCACCCACCGGTACCAATGTATACTTTGGTTGTCCTGTTTCTATGTAACAAGCACTTTAGTAGCTTAGTATAGTAATGTAAATAAAGAAATAAAAATTTCTAAGATTGGTAAGCAATCTGCCGATCCTGGGTAGTACCACCACTTATAAGTGTACAGACCGTAAAGTGACTTAGTCGCGATCGGGATCAACTTGTAAGTTGCCAGTTCCAACTAGGTAGGCATAGTAGATGAGATTGCTCGCTTCTATTCAAAGACCGGACTTCCTAACATAAGGCAGCATCATTCGTCGAGCCCCAATAAAAATATATTATATATGAATTTCATTAGCGAAAGTCTGAAATAATCTAATGAATAATATAGTTTTCTGCATCTCAAGGATAGGATAGAAATTTTCAACTTGATATTAAAATATTTTTCTATAAAGTATTCAATATATTTTATAGAAAAATATATTGAATACTTATTACGTAACGTTTTATTACGTTGCAACATTTTTGTAGAAATATAACCAGACAAATATTTCAAGCTGTTCATGTAGACGGCTTGAGAAAAGCTCTTTATAGTTAATTATCAGTTACTTTTGGTATTTTTAGTTTTTACATTATGATGTATACTGAAAAGCATTAGAATACGGCGCAAAGTAGTTGGACAGATCTCGACGAGATAAGCGCCAAGATTAATCAATCAATCAATCAAATTGTCACACAGGGATAGGCAGAGACCATGGAGCGCCACTTGCCACGATCCTGACACACCTCCCTCGCTTCCTTCACATTCACAATTCTCTTCATACAAGCTCTTTGGTTATGGGCAATAGGCAACCTAGCTTTCTTGAGAATGTCTCCGATTCGGCAAACACCCTCCTCGGCCTGCCAGGATTAATATTTTTGGTAATTATGACAATAATGGTTTGAAAGAGTAAATTAACAGTAAATAATAGGATTTTATTACATTGATTGATTGATTGAATTTTTAAAAAACTGTGTAAAAGCATCGGTTAGATTAGAATCCCGTACATAGGGGATTTCGTCCGGACTGATTATATTATGTTTTAATTTCTAAAATCACAAAAAAATCTAATGAATGCACTTAAAAAAAAGAATTATACACATCACACCACATTTTATTACATTTCTTTGGCATCCACCCGAAACTAACGTGGTATGTAACGCACGAGTTGCGGTGATTGCTGCCAAGTAGTCAATGTAAGTAAGTAGTCAATTAATCAATTAAATGTATGGCACAGGCCTTTCGGCTCTTGCGCATTGACAGACTCTACTATATAACGAGTAGAAATCACGAAAAAATTTTAGCCGATAATAAATATACAATAAAAAAAATAAATAAACACCACACAAAATTTTAACGGAATAAAAAGTTATTACATAACAAAACCAGTAAGAACCAACAGATGCATTATTCACAGATAGATTAAAGCTGATCCCGAAAAGTAACTGATCGAGCACGATCCTTATATGCAAAAGCTATTTATTATTTATTTGTCGATATCGTTACAATACAATGAAGTACAACACTATTGTTGGCTTTTATCCAGATATCTAGAGTGTAACATTTTACGATCGACACCGGTGACATAAAGTCAAATGGTATAATGGTGATTTTACTTGACATAATTCTTTAGATCACGTGAGTGTTACTTCACACCTGCGCCTTTTGAGATAGGCAGGTACTATGTATTGGTGTTACCTTTGAAGGAGGTGCTGTAAACCATAAAAAGGTTGAAGGTTTTATATGTTTTTTTATAGTTTAGTTTCTAATAATATAATGACTCGAAACTACCATCAATCAAATACCCAAATTGTCACGCCTTTTTCCCACAGGGATAGGCAGAGACAATGAAGAGCCATTTGCCACGATCCTAACACAACTATCTCGCTTCCTTTATATTTACAATTCTCTTCATACAAGCTCTATGGTTATGGGCACTAGGCAACCTAGCTTTCTAACCAACCTTTTCTTTTCTTTGAAGCTATGATCTACAGAATATATCGATATACTCGTAAGACAGCTCCTATATATATTTTATATTATACGCATTGTATAAAACAAATCCTTACGCTAGGCTATCTAAAAAAAAAGTTTTTACAACTCTTATACAATCAAGTATACTTTTTTTTTTATTGTGACTAGAAATCCAACTCGTCTACTTACACATACGAGTATATGGTAATAAGATAAAGAAGTAAGGTCATTAATACCACAGATAATAAAGGGACAACACAGAAAAAAAAACTCCGGTTAAAAGTCAACATAAACTGATACGGAAACAATCAAAAAATAAAGAATGTCATGTCAACAAAAATACACTTATAAAATCAAACTCTTTGCCACGATATTAAAGTGTTGAAAAATGTAATGTGGATAGAATTTTTCAGGTTACTCTGTGGCTTAAAGATAACTTCTTCGTGCACTTATCCCTTTATGAGCACTTAATAAGCTTTCTGCCGCATAATGGGAAACAAAAAAGAAGCATTAAAGCTATTTATTACTTTTGCCTCCTTTTTGGATTTTAATGGCAGACTTTTATATAAATATATACAAGCAACAAAATATATTTTTCCTTCATCATTATTTGTTTAAATCGAAAGAGAAATTGGGGACATCCTCAAGAAAGCTAGGTTGCCTAGTGCCCATAGAGCTTGTATGAAGAGAATTGTGAATGTAAAGGAAGAGAGGGAGTTGTGTCAGGATCGTGGCAAGTGGCACTCCATTGTCTCTGCCTATCCCTGTGGAAAACGACGTGACAATTTGATTGATTGAATATTTGTTTAAATGAATAGTGACGGCAACTGGGGAAATCATAATTAAAATAGTTTTTTTTTTTCAGTCGTCGGCTCTCTTAAACTTTCTTTTGATTACCATCAGGCAAGTCAACGTCACATATCGTATTGTTACCTTAATAAAGTAACAATAATCAAATCAAATCCAGTTTTAGGAAAATAAGGGTTTTATTTTATTTTCCTTCATTTAAACGAGAAATATTATTTTTAATAATTTCAATCCGTCCATTATCCTAATTAAAAATTGATGCAAAGCGAGAATTTTGTGAGCAGATCGTAGAAAGTGCTACCTCATTGTCTGATGACAATTAAGGCATGACAAATCAAATTTTTGATTGAAATAATTAAGGTATAAAAGTTATGACTGGAATTTATATCTAAAGATTTTTTAAATATCATTATGTCACAAAATAGGACAGCATTCCACCTGATGTTAGGCTGGAGTGCAGTCTATGGATGGAGACGACAGCTACTACAGTTAAATATTTGTATCCACAATGCCGACCTAGTTGGAACCGGCAATTTCCAGGCTCATCCCAAAATGCGACTAAATCACTTCTCGGGTTTATGCACTTAAAAGTGGTGCTAGTACCCCGGATCTGCAGCCTGGGCAAAGACCACCACTTGTCTGCTTACCACTCTTAAATAACAAGACGCGAAGCAAATATAAACAAATTACTCTGACTGGGAATCAAACCCGGGACCTACACAAAGCGCCGGTCTGCTGTGTTACAAAACACAACAATAAAAACAATTGTACAATAAAGATTTAAATAAAATATTATGGGCAAAATATGGGTTGAGGTAACCAAAATAACTCTATAAAGAAAGAGTTCTACAAAGATCCCTAATTTTGGAATTAAAATAGGAAAATAGATTAGAAAAACATGCTTGTATCATAGAAACAGGACAACCAAAGTACATATATCAAAAATACATTGGTACCGGTGGGTGGTTTTTGAACCCGTGCTCCCGGTTTGCGCAACCATTGCACTGCCATTACACCACGGTCGCCTTAAACCATAGTTTTAATTAATTTTGTATAACTATTATAAGAAGATATTTAATTAAATGATAGGAATAAAATACTGTTTAATTAATATAAAATTTAACTAATTAGTTAAATTTTAATCAAACGGTTTTAGTTTTGTAGTGAAATTAAGTTTGGGTAATCTCAAAGCTTCACCAAAACTAAAAGCAAATTAAACCAAATCATTGTGAATTACAGACTTAACGAAATTAACGCGAATGTTGTGTACGCGTTTACATTGCTATATTTACTTGTATATTGTATATCTCTTGATGCCTAAAAATTCTGAAGAGACCGAAACTGGTGGAAATCTGAAGGTGCATGGCTCTCTTAATTTTTGCTGTGTGGCTAAAAATGTATGTGGTCTAGCGTTATCGTGATTAAAGACCACATCCTTTCTATTAATCAATTCCGGCCGCTTTCTCATAACTTCTTGCTTTTTTTTCATCAGTCGTTGGTAGTAGAGATCCGAATCGATGGTTCTGCCCGGTGGTAAAAGCTCATAATGAACAATGCCCTTCCAATCCCACCATAGACACAGCATCACCTTATTGCGAGTTAACCCAGCTTTCGCCACAGTATGTGAAGCCTGACCGACCTTTGACCACGACCTCTTTCGTACGTTCTTGTCATACGTGATCCACTTTTTATCACAAGTTATTAATCTCTTCAAAAACGGTTCGGTTTCATTACGTCTCAATAAAGAATCGCAAATGAGTACACGGTTCATTAGGTTTCTTTCAGTGTGCTCGTGTGACACCCATATATCGAGCTTTTTGTGTACCCAGCTTCTTTGGCTTTTAAATGGGTCAAAACTTTTTGTGGTTAATTCCCAGTTCTTCAGCTATGTCGTAACTGCTAGTATGCTGATCTTGCTTCAGTTTTTCAAAAATAGCGTCTTTTTTATCCATAACAGGGCGACCAGAGCGAGGTGCATATTTGACATCAAAATTCCTGGATTGAAAACGCTTAAACTAACTTTGTGCTACCCTTACTGTTAATAACTAGAAGTAGCTGTTACATCTACTATGCCGGCCTAGTTAAAACTGGCAACTAATAATTGTAAATGGTAACGAGCACCATTGCCTACCACTCTTAAATATGCTTTTGATTATGTCTATTACAAAGATATTAAATGTGCTGACATAAACTCTATGCTTGAAGAAAAATATTAAAGCTATATTGGAAAGAAGATGAAGCCATTCAGTTTCGTTTCAGGATTAACTTGAAAGCTAGCATCTTTAATCAGCTTGACATAAGGCGGGATGCGGTAACAACATGTGTGCCAATATACATATAAGGAAGGTTTTTTTTATAGCTTTTGTATACTTTATGGACCCAACCTGTTAAATTTGGTAAATTTCTCAATAGGTACCTAATATTCGCAAAACCTTAGAAAACAATATGAAATCTTCAAACAGTTTTAGTCAAAGTGCTATTAATAAACGCTTTTTGATAGTAATTAAATTACTTTTGAATTGATTATTGGCTGAAACAATCAAATATACTTAATTAAAAATATCAGAAAAATTATTATACATATTATATTTTATATTATTTATTTTATTTTAAATTCATAAGACATTCTCTTCCAGGGACCAACAGAAAATAAAATAAATAATGATGCGTAAAACATGCACGTTTGGTATAGAAGCCACTTGCCGGTACCAATGTATCTTTGATATATGTACTATAGTTGTCCTGTTTCTATGATACAAGCACTTTAGTAATTAAAAAAAAAGCCAAAGTTGGACGGTGTAAATGCGCATTTAAACAAATTAGCAATTGTGAGCGAATTGTTTGGTTTTTACTCCCTTCTAATTAGTGAAGTTTTTATACCAACTTCAAATAATTAAGCTTTATATAACTATACATTCGCCTAATTAGGTATTTTTATATTATTATACTAGCTGTAAGTCAACCTGAAATAAATAAATAAATTAATAAATATGCACAACGAGTAGGAATTAGGCATTGGCAGGGCAACTATATATCGAGTTAAGGATTACAGTAAATTCGAATTAAGATAAAGTTAAAGAATAATATTTTCGGATGAAATCAGAGACAGGAGAGCGGGGAGTTGTATGAATAATTAAAAGTAGCAATTGCATCTATTATGCCGGTCTAATTGAAACCAGTAACTAAGTAATCAATAACCAAAAATAAACGCTATAGTAAGCCGCAAAAAAATTGTTTAATTCATTAATGTTCGCGCAAAATCTAAGAAAAATGATACGACTACTACTTGCAGTTGTTTAATTGTAGTAGCAGTCGCCTCCATTCATGGACCACACTCCAGCTTAACATCACACAAACCTCATATTTTTATTTCCAAACACAATTCCAATTTGTAATATAATAATATAGAAAAATATTTCAAAGATTTATATTATCAAATTCGCGTATAAATGGTGATTCCATTACTATTGCAAAATGATGTTACAATGTTGCATTCATACAAGGTCAATGGACTGAAAATCTTTTACAGATATTTGCAACATAAGTTTGCTGTTGTCTTTTACTTTAAGTCGGTTCTCTTATACAAAAGCTCACGGCATCCAGTTCATATTAAATAATTTGCCACAAAATATAATTGTGTATGTTTTTGTATGTTTATTTGTACCTACATATATGTATATATATACTTGTATACTTGTATGTAGTTTATGTAATTGTAGTTTGTAGTATATTTGCACCCTGCCCACAATTTCTCACCATCCCTAAGGTTAGTTATTAGAGAATGCCTAATAGGCATTAAACTCGCCTATGTACCTAGTTTTAAGTTTATTTTGGTGCAATAAAGGATTTTAATAAATATATTGAGTCGGTTTTCAGCCTTGAGTATGTGTGTAGATAGGCTGCTGTTTATCTGAATGGTTTTTTCATGTAATGAAATTATGACTGTGGTTCGGTTAGTACTAAGTGCTATTATTTTATTTTCTGACTGCCAAAAGGAGTCATACCTAATTCAAACGATTTTTTTTGCAAAGATGTCCAAGGAATTAAAAGTTTAATACAAACTTTTATCCCCCATTTCACCCACTCGAGGGTTTTATTTTAAAAAATCCTTTCTTAGTGATTGTCTTGGACATAACAGGAATACGTGTGCGAAATTTCATTTTTCTAGCCTAAAGGGTTTGGCCTTTGCGTTCATTTAAATCTTTCATCCCTTATTTTATCTTAGGGGTTTAATTTTAGAAAACGCTAAATCCTTAACTACTTTTACCGTAATCAATTCATACAAACTTTCATGCAAATATGTCCAAGGAATTAAAAGTTTCCTAAAAACTTTTATCCCCTATTTTACCCACTTGGGAGTTGAATTTTGAAAAATCGTTCCTCTGTCATTCGAAAGTTCAATTTTCTAGCCTTATTCAATTTCACCTTTTATATATATTATATATATATATATTATAATATCCGGTCTACCTTGTATAAACAAAGTGTTAATTCGTACTTTAGGTCCTCACGACACAGGCTTGCCTAGTGTGGGGGCCGCTGTGTATCACATTATTGTAAAACAATTTTGTTTAAATAAAGTTTTATTATTATTATTATATATATATATATATATAAAAGATGTATTTATAATTTAAGAGTAGTTATTTCTAATTTGTGTATTTTTTGTGACTCGACTTGTCGGGTGGCAAGCAAGAGCCCACTTTCACTGCCTCAGTCATTTTGACTATGCTGGGCAGAATTTATTTTCAGACTGTGACCTCTGATATAAGGTATCTAGGGTTAAATTGTTGAAATTTCCTAACTGAATAAATTCGATGTGGTATTTTCAGATTCACTTTTAAGGTTTCTATAAAACCTCCCTCAATACCAACCGTATAATATAACATTAAGAACATGATATCTTTATATATAAACAAAAACACCTATGTCCATAGGTCTTAAAAAAGACGGAAAAAATCTTCAAACTCACAGATCTAATCAGTTACATACTAAATAGAGCAGGGCCTATATTTATGTATGGGCTCGTTTCCGCACTTGAGACATATGCGGCTTCTTTGTGCTTCTTCAAATTTTCTTTCTTAGTAGACCCACCTGATCTCTTTCAAGAAGGCCAGAAGACCCTTTTTATTCCTGCTGAGCTTATTACAGGTGGATGTGAAGAAAGGAAGCAATACAGTTTTTGTGTGAATCGCTCCATAGTCTCTGTTTATCTCTGTGAGAATAAATATGATATTACTTACGTATAATTTAACAGATATATATTACAACAAATAAGCTGTGAGTATAAACAGCATTTAGTATTAATTATTAATTCCTATTATATTCATTAGTATATTGATCGATTAAAGTTAGGTGTTTTATTATTGTGACTCGCCGTTTTATTTATTTATTTTTATTGAAAACTGAATAAAAAGCCGATTTCCAAGTTATTTTGCAATAAAAAACAATGACGCGTATCTCCGTCGAAGTAGACAATTTAGGGTGTTATTCTACGTATTTTTCTTAAAATTTTAAGTTAAATATCGTTATGTTATAAAGGACCGCCACTTTTTCCGTTTCTTTTTGCTCTGGCGCCCTGATTATATGCACATTGTGAAAGTACTTTTTTATTTTTTTTATTGTGACTCGACATATGACAGCACCCCGCTTGATGTTAAGCGGTGTCATTTCTACTACGATTCAATATACTCGTATGTAAGTAGCAGTCACATTCACTATGCCAGCCTAGTTGGAACCGGCAACTTAACGCGGCTAAATCTCTTCACGGTCTGTATACTCGTACTTGTATGTGGTGGTATTACCCCGGATCGGCAGACTGGGTACCACTCTACAGACCCGAAGAATTATTATTAACAAAAGCTATGAAACAAATATTTGTTCCGACCGGGAATCGCGCAAACTAGAGTGCACATCAATCGGCCACACCGGTCGTTTAAAACTTAATTGCACTATGTACAAAGGCGGACTTAATGCCGTTAGACATTCCCTGACAACCAAACTGGGCTGGGTCATTTAGGGCATTCAGACAGTATTAATGGTAAGTAGATGCAATTTGTAAGAATAAAACAACTAATACCTAATAATACACATAAGTACATAACTAAGATATATATTTATAACATATTAACAATTAAATTTCATTAAAATTAATAATTACCTATAATTAAACTATAATTAAAAAATATCTTCTAATGACGTCGCATCAGAGATAGTCCCAAGGAGACTGGCAACATTTCCCCTTTGTATAGCAAGGCTTATACGTTGGCAGAAATAATTGCCAGCCTTCTTGTCTCCAGACCTCTCCGTCAGCCGCCTCGACAACTCCCTGGCCAGGCGCTTAGCTGATGGTCCCCAAGGGCCCATCGTCTCGACCCCAAACGGCGCAAATTCGTAACCAGTACCGAGCTTGGCGTATTTGCGCAACTTGAGGTTCTCAGCAGAAATCGCCGCACTTCCCGCGCTTAACGAGGTCGCTTGGACAATATCACTTTAGTCAACTAGTGTCTTTAGGTCAAGTAGGAACTTATATCACAGAAACATCAGAGATCGACAAGGTCACAGTTAAAATATCAATTACTTGAGAATATTAATTCTAATGCCTTATTTATATTTATATAATATTATATGTAGGAATTAAGGCATAAAAATAATGATAATGATGAAGTTACTTGAATGAAGACGACAGGCGTGGACGAACGGTTTAGCGACTGGTTTGTTGCGCGTAAAGTCCCGGGTTCGATCCCCGGTCGGAGCAAATATTTGTTTCATAGCTTTGTCTGCCTACCACTCTTTGAAAACCAGACCCGAAGCAAATATCCATCTCTTTTTTTTTTAATTAACAAATATTTGCAATATTTAATAGTAATAATAATATTAATAGTATTAAATATTGCAAATATTTGTTAATTAAAAAAAAAGAGATGGATATTTGCTTCGGGTCTGGTTTTCAAAGAGTGGTAGGCAGTGGTACCCAGTCTGCCGATCCGGGGTAGTACCACCACGTACAAGTATACAGACCGTGAAGTGATTTGGTCACGTTTCGGGATCAGCTTGTAAGTTGCCGGTTCCATCTAGGCCGGCATAGTGGATGTGATTGCTACTCACAGTTATTGAATTGTAGTAGCAGTGACATTCATTCATGGACCTCACTTTGGCTTAACATCAAGCGGGGTGCTGTCATATGTCGAGTCACAATAAAAAAAAAAATTCAGTAGACCTTAATACCTATCTAGTATTACTTATTCCAAGTAATCTTTTTACACTTGTTACGGAAATAATGTGAAAAGCAGCAAAATACTGAAAGAAATATTTAAAAGTAAATAACTCTACAGTATTAGAATTTAACAAGTAAACTGAAAGTTGAAAAGTGGTGAGCAAGTTACCAAACAGAATAATGATATAAGTTTAGTTTGACATGAAAAGGAAAGAAATTCTATGTTTCACAACTATTCAGTTGTCGGGGTCGTTGGGCGGGCGGCGGGCGATGCGCGGCATTCGCTCAAAACTTAAAACGTGCCCATTTCAAAGGAAATAAAACCACACGCCAGTGACATTCCAATGCATAGTCTCCATCTTTGCACGACCATGCATTTGGGACATATAGGACAAATTTGAATTTAAAGAGAAATTATTTTAGTGTTTGTAATAAGTATAATATGTATTTAATTTAAAAAATACTTAAATCTTCTGAATAATACCATTTTCTCGGGTTTTAAAAATATCATGAAAAATTTATTTCAGTCTACATAACTCCTGCACTAAAAATATTACTTATAATATTATTACTTAAAACATTTAAAACATCATGACACAAATATGTTAATTTTTCAGGCATATATTTTTTTCACATTATTAAAACTAGTTTTTATTTATTGTGTCTCGACATCTGACCTCTATTCACCTAATGGTAAGCAAGAGGAGATCCAAGAATACTGACATCAAAAAGAATCGAGTCACTTCACAGTTGCCCGAGTCGTCGGCACTATGCCGGCCAGAGGTGCTTCTTCACGCATCACTTAAATGATCCAAGGTTATGAGATGGGAGGAGCCCCTACGTATCTGCAAAAGAATATTGTACATTATGCCTAACCTAACAAATCTTTATTCTCACTAATACTCGTATGTAGTTGAACTTTTTTTTTATTGTGACTCGACATATGGCAGCAACCCGCTTGATGTTAAGCTGGAGTGTGGTCCATTAATGGATGTCAATGCTACTTCAATTAAATAACTGGGAGTAACAATCACATCCACTATGCCGGCCTAGTTGGCACCGGCAACTTACAAGCTGATCCCGAAACGCGACCAAATAGTGATTTTACACTCTGTATACTTGTAAGATGTGGTAGTACCCCGGATCGGCAGACTGGGTACCACTGCCTACCACTCTTTGATAACCAGACCCGAAGCAAATATCCATCTCTTTTTTTTATTAACAAATAAAAGCTATGAAACAAATATTTGCACCGACCGGGAATCGAGCCCGGGACTTTACACGCCTGTCGTCGAACGTGATTACTTGAGAAATGGCAAATAACGAAGAACACGTGTTATAAGCTTTTTTCATTGTAGCGACATAATGACTTTTTTTATTGTGACACGAAATTTGACCTCGCTTATTGATAAGCAAGAGGAGGTCCAAGAGTGACGACGACTGAAAAAACCTAGACAGTTTGCCAGTGGTCACGTTTATATAATATATATAATATAATAGATATAATTAACATCTACTAACATATAGTTAGATACTATATAATCTAATATAGAGATAGATAATATCTAGTATAATATATAATAATAGATGTATATCCACATAATTTTAGTGCCTTCCCACAAAGGGGCAGATAAAATGACTTGGTGTCTGTTCGCTGCCACAACGTCAAAACTTTCGCATCAAAATTTAAATCTAATTAACATAACATCGGAGCAAAAATGTCGGCGGAGAGAATAACTAAATAGAATTGGCATAACATCTGATGTATGGAAATTATGCACCGGTTTTGTGTAAATCAACATTTATTTAACTTCAGTTCATTTTTGGGTGCCCCGCCTGATGTTAAGTTCAAGGAGTTTTTTCCAGCTGCCAGCCCTTGCTTACTTTTGGGCAAGTCGAGGCTAAATATTACGCCATAAGAAAAAAAAAATAAGATTACGTAGCCAAGCATTTAGTTTAGTTTAGTTTAAGAAGCAAATTAAAAATCAAAACCAAAATAAACGCGATAGTAAGCCGCATAAAATTTGTTTAATTCAATAAATAAAAAATGTTAGAGGTAGAGCTTGTATGAATAAAATTGTGAAAATGAAGATCAGGACGTGGAAAGTGGCGCTTCATTGTCTCTGCCCATCCCTGTGGGAAAAAGGCGTGACAATTTGATCGATTAACTGATTCTTAATTTTAAAAAACAAACAGCTAATATAATGGTTAAAGTTTTCGTTTTTAAATATTGCCTTAAGTATAGAGTAATATTTAAGCGAGAAATTTAAAAGGCAAATTAAAACTAATGATTTGATTATAAACCAAAGGCGCCAGGCAACGTCGGCGATGTGAAGTTTTTAATTTATGCAATTCCTGCTTCTTCTTTTAAGTGTATAGTTCTTAAGTGCTTATATTTAAAATATGCTTTTGATAAAACTTTTCTCTATTACATTTACACTTTAAATTATTAAATTGGAACTACATATATTAAAATAAAACGAATTGCTCCTTTATCGAACAATCGACAAGTGCATAGCTGTACCAGCCCATGTGTTTCCCACCTTTTAAGCGAAGCGTAAAAAGCACCTCTGGCCGGCATAGTAAGGCAACCGTAATCTGACACAGTGTTTCCAGTAATCGGCCTTTTCGGACCTCCTCTCTACGTCTCCTCATCTCCTTTAACTTAGACACCTCGACGCTACAAAAAATCCAGGGCATGGAAAAGCAATTTTAAAAAGCCATCCAGAGGTGCAAACAGTACTCTGCGCAATAGTGAATTTGAGCCTTATATACAGACGATGTACCGACACGACACGTAATCTGTCATGACAGATCCAAGGTGCTGCATGTCAATGATAGCAGAAGGAACAATATCGGCGACAGCACGGAGCCCTGAGGGACGCCGACATTCGCAGATAGTAGTCATCATTTTGCTTCTCATTCCCACACCAACTTATCCAACCATAGGTGTATAGGTTATATACATACGCTTATAGTGCCGATATAGAAATATATATATATATATAAATTTTGGTTTAAAATTGTCCTTGTAAAAGGAATACTCCATATAGAGCTTTTTATAACTTTACATAATATTAAAACGATGCAACCCATTTCAAGCTGACTTGCCTCCACGCTTCAACAAGCTTTTGAATATATTCTAGAAAAAATGTTAAAGAGAGAATTTTTAAGAATATTTTAAAAATACTTTTATTGGGAGCTTTTAGAGCTTTTGTATACTGAATTTAATTTACTTTTGGTATAATACGTATAGAGTTAGACTCTTTGTGGTGACAGGTAAAGGGCTTATTTCAGAGACATGGTAAAATTGAAATTGAATTTTTTTGAACCACTCGCATATAGCTTCTTTTTTATTAGGATTCGACATATGGTCTGAACTAGCTAGATGGTGAGCTGCAGTGAAGCGCTGACGACTTTTGGAGTCATAAATCTTCATATTTCTGCAAAATCGGAGGCTCTATTATTGTGACCGCAACATCGAATATTACTTAGACAGCTCGGGGACCGCATTAAATGTCAGGCATCGACGTGACTACCCAAAGCCATCCCTCAGGTGTAAACAGTACTCTACGTAAGATATCACTATAAGTAAAGACATATAAAAAACTCACCTAGGATTTTATTATTACCCTTAAAGAGCTTTTCAAACGTTTATTGTACAGATGAATAAAAACTATAGAGCCTGCATAAAAAAATATTTATTTTTCCCCTTTTCAACATTTCTATACTAAACTAACAAACGCGCTTGTATCATAGAAACAATACGATCAAAGTACAATAAACATTTAAGGCGACCGTGGTTTGCACGAGTTTGATACCACCCACCGGTACCAATGTATCTTTGATATGTACTTTGGTTGTCCTGTTTTTATGATACAAGCACTTTCGTAGCTTAGTATAGAAAATTAAATAATTAATAAAGTATATGTATCAAGTATACATTGGTACCGGCAAATGGTTTTGAACCCGTGGCGTGGGTTGCAAGACCATTTCACTACGACTAGACCACGGTCATCATAAACTTAATTTAATAATCTTGATACATTTAATGTAGTTGTCCTGGTTGATAAAACAAAATATCATTAGAATATGTTTTTTCATTTTCTATGAAATTGTTTGAGGTCAGTCACTTGAAAATGGTACCAATATGCGTGGGATGAGATCATAATACGTCTATCACAGCACAAAACCTGCTATGTCTGTATTTTAATAAACTAAGAAGAATCTTTGGCCGGCATAGTGACGGCGACTGAGGCAGCCGTCAAATGGGGCGAGTCACAATAATAAAACACCTAATTTTAATCGATCAATATACTAATGAATATAATAGGAATTAATAATTAATACTAAATGCTGTTTATACTCACAGCTTATTTGTTGTAATATATATCTGTTAAATTATACGTAAGTTATATCATATTTATTCTCACAGAGATAAACAGAGACTATGGAGCGCTACGATTCACACAAAAACTGTATTGCTTCCTTTCTTCACGTCCACCTGTAATAAGCTCAGCAGGAATAAAAAGGGTCTTCTGGCCTTCTTGAAAGAGATCAGGTGGGTCTACTAAGAAAGTAAATTTGAAGAAGCACAAAGAAGCCGCATATGTCTCAAGTGCGGATACGAGCCCATACATAAATATAGGCCCTGCTCTATTTAGTATGTAACTGATTAGATCTGTGAGTTTGAAGATTTTTTCCGTCTTTTTTAAGACCTATGGACATAGGTGTTTTTGTTTATATATAAAGATATCATGTTCTTAATGTTATATTATACGGTTGGTATTGAGGGAGGTTTTATAGAAACCTTAAAAGTGAATCTGAAAATACCACATCGAATTTATTCAGTTAGGAAATTTCAACAATTTAACCCTAGATACCTTATATCAGAGGTCACAGTCTGAAAATAAATTTTGCCCAGCATAGTCAAAGTGACTGAGGCAGTGAAAGTGGGCTCTTGCTTGCCACCCGACAAGTCGAGTCACAAAAAAATACACAAATTAGAAATAACTACTCCTAAATTATAAATACATCTTTAATATATATATATATATAAAGGTGAAATTGAATAAGGCTAGAAAATTGAACTTTCGAATGACGGAGGAACGATTTTTCAAAATTCAACTCCCAACTGGGTAAAATAGGGGATAAAAGTTTGTAGGAAACTTTGCATACCTTGGACATATTTGCATGAAAGTTCGTATGAATTGATTACGATAAAAGTAGTTAAGGATTTAGCGTTTTCTAAAATTAAACCCCTAAGATAAAATAAGGGATGAAAGATTTAAATAAACGCAAAGGCTTAAGACTAGAAAAATGAAATTTCGCACACGTATTACTGTTATGTCCAAGACAATCACTAAGAAAGGATTTTTTAAAATAAAACCCCCGAGTGGGTGAAATGGGGGATAAAAGTTTGTATAAAACTTTTTATTTCTTGGACATATTTGCAAAAAATCGTTTGAATTAGGTATGACTCCTTTTGGCAGTCAGAAAATAATATAATAGCACTTAGTACTAACCGAACCACAGTCATCATTTCATTATATGTAAAAACCACGGAGCTAAACAGCAGCATATCTACACACAGACTCAAGGCTTAAAACCGACTCAATTTATTTATTTATTTAAATCCTTTATTGCACCAAAATAAACTTAAAAATAGGTACATAGAAGAGTGTAATGCCTATTAGGCATTTTCTAATAACTAACCTTAGGGATGGTGAGAGATTGTGGGCAGGGTGCAAATATACTACAAACTACAATTACATAAACTACATACAAGTATACAAGTATATATATACATATATAATAAACATACATAAACATACACAATTATATTTTGTGGCAAATTATTTAATATGAACTGGATGCCGTGAGCTTTTGTATAAGAGAACCGAAACAAAGTAAAAGACAACAGCATACTTATGTTGCAAATATCTGTAAAAGATTTTCAGTCCATTGACCTTGTATGAATGCAACATTGTAGCATCATTTTCCAATGGTAATGGAATGGCCATTTATACGCGAATTTGATAATATAAATCTTTGGAATATTTTTCTATATTATTATATTACAAATTGGAATTGTGTTTGGAAATAAAAATATTAGGTTTGTGTGATGTTAAGCTGGAGTGTGGTCCATGAATGGAGGCGACTGCTACTACAATTAAATAATTGCAATCATTTTTGTTAGATTTTGCGCGAACATTAATGAATTAAACAAATTTTATGCGGTTTACTATCGCGTTTATTTTTGGTTATTGATAACGATTGACTTAGTCACGTTTCGAAATTAGCTTGAAAGTTACTGGTTTCAATTAGGCCGGCATAGTAGATGCACCTACTCCTCGCTCTCCTTTCTAATTTCATTGGAAAATATTATTCTTTGAGTTTATCTTAATTCAAATTTACTGTAATCCTTAACTCGATATGAGCATACATATCTAATATATATAAAATTCTTGTGAAACGGTGTTTGTACCAAAACTCCTCCGAAACGGCTTGACTGATACTTATGAAATTTTGTATGCAAATTCAGTAGGTCTGAGAATAGGAAATAAACTATTTTTCATACTCCTAAGTGATAAAGATTTAATTGATTGATTCTCCAATAAATGTTACGCCCTAAAGCCGCATTCGCGAATAGGAAGCACCAGCTTATGGGCACCATAAACTTTTATTTATTATTTTATTTTACATTTCCATACTAAGCTACTAAAGTGCTTGTATCATAGAAGCTTGACGACCTTAGAACATATATCAAAGATACATTAGTATCGGTAAGTGGTTTTTGAACCCGTGCTCTCCGTTCGCGTGACCGGTGCACTGCCACCACACCACGGTCACCACGGAAGTCCAACAGAGCGACTGAATAAAGCACTCCTTCCCGCCATACCAAAAAATACTAAATTAATGTAAATAAATGTAGTGTTTAATGTTTGTGTACTCCCCAACTGGTGTGGCTTATATCCGGCACTGCACACAGACACTAATTAGACACTCGCTCTCGCAGCCTTTGTACATTTGATCACATCGCAAAACCTCTTACCCCGTCTAATCCTATGTAACACTAAGACGTATTTTAATTCTATCTTACATTTGCGTAATGTCTTTCTTACATTTAAATAATACACCACAGTATAAGTACTTTTGTGTGGTATTAAAATTAGAAGTTAATGTACTTTTAAAATTAGAGTGAATGTAATTTTTTTATATAGTGACTCGACATCTGACTTCGACCCGCCTGATGGTAAGCAAAAAGAGGTCCAAGATTGCAGACGACTGCGAAAACCTAGTAATATCAATTGGAAGATTAATAGGTCAATCGATCATCAGTGTATTTCGTAGGTTTTTTAGGTCCTCTAATAATATTATATATTACCATTAATTATTGTTAAAAATTACGCCATTTTAAACCTTTTATTAAAATAGACCAAAGGTCATAAAATGTCTTTTAATAAGCGGGAGATCTATATAAGGAATCTATGGAGATCTATGGAAAGTAACGTTTAAATCTTTAGGGGAATTAAGGCGTGACAAATTTCTAATCCATGAGTTTATTTTATTTAAATAGGAAACTGGCATAATATGTAGGTATTATAATATGCAAAAATCAAAATGCAAATACATACTCACAAAAGTGGCTAAAATAATATTATTTCTAAGTATATTAACAATGTTATAATTAAGCCATTTAAAGTTAATTAATATTTTACAAATATTATTTTTAATACATAAATATTGTTGTTTCTACTCAATTTCATATGCTAATTTTAATGCATGAAAATCACTTAAGAATCAAATAATTTTACACAATCACTATATTTTTTCATGAAAAAAAGTAAATGTGGTATAATATAAAATCAATTAATTCTTTTCATCGGAGCTGTCATCGCAGTGTGGCAGGCAAACGGAATTGAGAGGGAGCCTTATTCTAGATTGGTAAATTAGTAATAATTTTAATGTGATTTTTCGTTTATTATTCTAATTGAATTATAAGCGACCGTGGTGTAGTGGCCATTCAATAGTTACGCAAGCCGAGAGGACGGGTTCAAAACCACTCACCACCGGTACCAAAGTATCTTTGATATATGTATGTACTTTGGTTGTCCTGTTTCTATAGAAATTATTAATAAAAATATAAAATAAGTTTTGTAAGGGCAAAGGGTTTATAGGGAATATACAAAAAACAAATTTTTTTGGCATATATAATTGCTCTTTTAGGGTAGGATTTGCTTTAATCGTCAATGGGGAATACATTACATGATTTATTCTATAAATTCAAATATATTAAATTATAAATGATTAACCATAGAGCTTGTATGAAAAGAATTGTGGATGTGAGGCAAGCGAGGGAGTTGTGTCATGATCGTGGCAAGTGGCGCTCTATTGTCTTTGCCTATCCCTGTTGAAAAAGGGCGTGATATTCTTTTATTGATTAATTATCAATTGCCTAAATAACATAACGTTAATGAAGTTTAATTGTCCCATTAATTGTAATTACTTCGTCAAAATAACATATAGACAAACATATCTGGACAGGCCACACTTAATACAATGTGTTATTTTATTATTTCAAAACATACTCTTTTCCTATTTGAACTTCCTGTAATCCTGACCACTCACCCACTCGTTGTCCACCAATGGATAAAAATAACACACACCCGCTACCACAAACCGCAATACATGTAAATATGCTAATATCTATGACTCACAGAAATCCAACTTCAAAGCGACCTATACAACAGCACACAATTTAACGTACAAATTGTTGTTGCAATCCTTTGTGGGCATGTTGTGGATCTCATTCAACATGCTGCAAGTCGTATTGTCCGTCCTATCATTCTGCAGATTTTAATTACAGCAAACCGTACACGTGTCGAAACGTGAGTATACTGTGTTTTTTTTTACTTGGCACAAGTAGTAAACAAATATGAAAATCACCATTTCCCATGCCCTTTATCTAAGGAAACTGTTTACTACAATTTTATTCTATAGAATAAACAGACACAATGTAATAAATGTACAAAAGTTAATAAAATCACACCTTTACCTATATACTTACATTATTTTAATTTCAAATCATTTATATGGCAACAGTAAAATCAGAGATGACAAATGTTGTCCCTCAATAATAATAATAAAAAAACATTTTCACATTAATAATAATTATTATTATAATTCACAATAATAAGAGATTCATAAATATCAATATATTGGTATTAATTTGCGTCAGTAGTCACTATCCCCAATGATGCTGAAAGTTTGTTTACTACTTTTGCCAAGCAAGGAAAAATGTACAGTAGCAATCTGATCTCAGTCTCAATACATGCCGTAGTCCGTGGCAATTAGCGTCGCTTGGCGTTGCTACTCGTATGTATGGAAGAAGATACAATAAATTAATATGTAAGATTATCTTTCTTAACGGAGGCTATTTTTTGCCGAATCTTTTTTGTCTTTTAGTATGAATGGCGTAGATTTTTGATAGTTCATATTTGGACAGCATTGGAGCTATTATTATATATGCAGACTGTGGCAATCAAATTTAATGAAATTGTGAGCACAGGCGCTATATTTGTAGAGTGCGGCCAACTGCGACTTCAGCATGTAAAATTGACAACTAAGAATTTGTTGGAGAAGTCACATTAACCTCTCGGATTTTGTAGGTACCTTCCGTCCACCACCAATATCCAACTTCTACTTTACGCAAAATAATATCTACATTTAATCAAATAGACAGCCCCTCTTTTCTACAGGCATAGGCAGAGCGCCACTTTTCACGATCTTCGTGCTTTCGCATCTACAAATTATCTTTACATTTTTTTTACAATAGATTTAAATGTTTCAAGAATAATCTCCTGCTTCTCGCAGATGCCTGACAAATTGATTGACGTTTCCAATAACTATTAGTATGGCATTGCGGAGGTATTTGTGGTTATGCGGTGTTAAGGTACATTTCATTATTTGCTAATACTAATTACCAAATTATCAATAACAATTATAATCCCATAGTAAATCTATAAATGTAATATTTTGGATATAAATAGGAATATAAGTTTTATTCCTGGTAAAAGACGATTGTTGATGTATTAAACAAACTAAAAAGAGAGATTAATTATAAATTAGGCGACCGTGGTGTAGTGGCGGTGCAATGGTTACACAAACCGGAAGCACGAGTTCGAAACCACCCAATGGTACCAATGTATCTTTGATATATGTACTTTGGTTGTCCTGTTTCGATGATACAAGCACTTTAGTAGCTTAAAGAAATGTATAATAAATAAAGAAATAAATAAAAAACTTGTTTCAAATCTGTTCTAATGAGTAAAGTTGATTTGAGTTAATATAAAGTCTTCTCATGAGTATTCGAATATTGAATAACCACATTCAAAATTAGTTTTATACGAGTTGTCAACAGAAATTTGGTGCTAATTTTCCCAGTCTGCTTTTCAAGGTAGTAGTGTAAGTGTAAAGATCATTTCGCGACTAAATCGCGTTTTCAGATAAGACTTAAAGTTGCAAAAATTATAAATATATGTATTACTTATTAGTAGTATACTCATAAACTAATATATAATAACGTTTTAATTTACAACAAAAGTAACTACAACATATACTAAGTTTAAGATTGTATGTTAGTTTACATGTTGGTCTAGTTTAATTAAATATTCTTTGCGGTGCGCCCTTAGTTAATTACTTAATGGACTATAACGACCTTTTTATACCCTTTTAGGCCGTACAGAGATATTTAATAAAACTAGAACCGCTCGTTAAATGTTATTGGACTGAAGGCAGCTATTGTTAAGTTTGGCAGCACTGAAATCTTGTTAGAGGAAAAATAACTACTTTTATGATTTATGGTGAAATATTTTAGAGCAGTTTTGTGAAGGTAAAGATATATAGCTAGGTCAAAAAACCTTTTATATTCTAGTTAGGGCCATCTTTAACCTATTGGAGGCCCTGGGCACATAAGAATAATGGGGCCCCTGTGAGATTGACAGAGCACTATTTTGTTAGATAAGACAAAGAAAGTAGATAATCAAGGGTTTTAATATTTAATTTTATCTTTTTACTGTTAAAACCTATGTTAATTGAAGAGGTCGTACACTTCTGAATTTGTGATATAAATGAAAATCCATGTTTTTTATTTATGTCACATTGAAAATCTACATCTAAATCTACATCACATTGGGAACTAGGGGGCCTCTAACTATCGTGGGGCCCAGGACACGTGCCCAGAGTGACTAATGGGAAAGATGGGCTAGATTCTAGTGCGATTATAAAATGCGAACCCCCGCCCCCTCCCTGATTAGTCAATGCGACATCTGTACGGGCGGTAAAAGTAGTGCACAGGTAATTCAGAATTACCTGTGCACTACTTTTATCATTAGAACGGCTGTTAAATAACGCATGGTTATGTTAAACTGAAATCACTTCTGAACACATTTACCGTTCGCGTTACAGATGCTGCACCGACTAATAAATGTTACGTTAAGGATTCGATATTATCGATCTATATTAAGCTTCTTTTAAAATACGTCTACTTTAGTTATTTTAATGATTGTTATAATACATTTATTGAAAAATATACGATAATATACATTAAGAGAATTGTGGATGCAAAGGAAGCAAGGGAGTTGTGTAAGGATCGTGGTAAGTGGCGCTCCATTGTCTCTGCCTATCACTGTGGGAAAAAGGCGTGACAATTTGATTTGATTGATTTGATCATTGATTTTTATTATTACGAATATTAAGTTATTAGTAGTTCGCATTTCAAGGCACATTATTATTAATTAATACATTTTTATTGAAATCTTACGTCACTTGTATAATATTTTTTCACGACTGAAAAACTGTATCAACTTCGTTACTTGAAAATTCATTAGGACAATTTTATTGGTTTTCCAATAATGTTACTTAAAATATGACGCTTCTATTCCCACAAGAATAGGCAGATACGACAAATCTCCATATTTCATATACAATATTTGAAATATTTAGATATCATTCTAAATCAAAATAGTCCGTGCACATTCATGAAATAAAAAATATGAAACTTTTCGTCTGTGAGCAATCTAAAAAGTTAGAAGCAAGTAGTTTGTTTCAGTATTCAGTATGTCGTGATAACGTTGAATATTGCAAGTAGTTATATAAAATGGGAGCTTTGACGTTTGAATGGGCCATTCTGTTGCGACCTGGCGCGTGCCTCTTATATACCTACTCCTCAAAATGGCATAAAGGCCATCATCCAATAATAGAGATTAGCGATTAGCGTTTAACAACTAAGTATACAGACCAGTCACTTCACGGTCGGTATACTTGTAAGTGGTGGTAAAAAAAAACATTCAAAGTCATTTATTCATTTGGTTTTTACAAACACTTAGAAACGTCATTAAGAAAGAGTGAGGGGACTCTACCGAGTGTTCGGAAAGGCTACAGACTGAGAAGAACACTCAAGAAACTCCAGTCCGGCTTTTTTCAACTTAGTCTTATATTCTATTACATCTTTTTTATCTTGGGAACTAGCAATTCATTCACTGCCAAGCAGCCTTGTCGTCAAAGAAATCTCTAATGCTTTGGCCATGGCACAATTTAAGTTTAATGAATTTTTTAAATTTATTAACTGTAAGATCAGGCACATTACTTGGCAGCGTATTAAACATACGGATACAGTTGCCAGTGAAAGAATTACTTATTTTGTGGAGCCTATATGTGGGCACAGCGAGTTTATCTTTGTATCTTAAATTAAAATTATGACGATCACTGTTTTTGTGAAAATTATTAATGTTCTTACGAGTGTATAACAAATTCTCATATATATATTGAGAATAGACAGTCATTATATTGATTTTTTTAAATATTTCTCTTAATGACTCCCGGGATCTCATACCGTAAACAGCTCTCTTTTGGAGAACGAAAATACATTCAATGTCAGCAGCATTACCCCACAGTAGTAGGCCGTAGGACATAATACTGTGGAAATAGCTAAAGTAAACTAAGCGCGCGGTTTTAATATCAGTTAATTGATGGATCTTCTTTACTGCATATGCTGCTGAACTAAGTCTGCCCGACAATTTCTTAATATGAGGTCCCCACTGAAGTTTAGAGTCCAATGTTACGCCCAGAAAGACAGTTTGCTGGACCAATTCTATTTCCTGGTCCCTGACCTTTACACTAGTTTTTACTAATTTAACATTAGGCAATGTGAATCTGACGCATTTGGTTTTACTTTCATTTAACAATAAATTATTGGTACTGAACCAATTAACTATCTTGGAAAGAGCACTGTTTACTTCGTCAAGTTCTCGTTGTCCACGTTTTACTTTAAATATAAGTGATGTATCATCTGCAAACAGAACTATTTCATGAGCGTCATTTATGAGGTGAGGGAGATCGTTAATGTACACAAGAAATAAAAAAGGTCCCAAAATTGATCCTTGGGGCACCCCCATTGTTACAATTGACCCTGGTGATTGTTTACCATTAATTTCCACTTTTTGGATTCTATTACTTAAGTAGGAAGTGATAAAATCCAGAGCGGTATCTCGAATTCCGTACTACCCCGGATTGGCAGACTGGACACTTTGAAACCTGTTTTGTTACTGTAATGCCGTACTCGTTCCTACATTGATGTATGGAAGTGAATATTGGGTATGGCAGAAGAAGCATGAGATTAGAATTAACCCTGTAAAAATACGGTCATTAAGGAGTGTATGTTGAGTGACGATAGCGGATAGAATAACTAATAGCACAGATGCGTGATAGACGTGGTTTGAAAGAAGATGTAGTGACAAGGATTTACAAAGGAATGCTTCGATGTTTTGGGCACATAGAATGGATGAGTGAAAGTAGATTGAAGAAAGCAATTTATAAATCTGATGTGGATAAATGCGTTAAACAAGGCAGGCCCAGGAGGGTGTTTTCCGACCAAATCAAAGACATCTTCAAGAAAGCTGGTTTGCCTAGTGCCCATAATCGTAGAGCTTATATGAGGGGAATTGTGGATGTGAGGGAAGCGAGGGAGTTGTGTCAGGATCGTGGCAAGTGGCGCTCCATTGTCTCTGCCTATCCCCGTGGGAAAGAGGTGTGACAATTTGTTGTTGTTACTGTAACCTGTGTATTTGGGTTGTTTAACCCCTTTAATACTTGAACATCGGCTTTATGATGTTTGATAACGTTTATAGACATACAACTGAAATCGGAATACAATATGGCGTGCACATTGTATTACTGAAATTATTTACAAAACATTTAGAAAATAATAAAATTACCATATTTACAAGAAATAACAACTGATAACATCAAACATGAGCTGAAAACCTATGTTTACGTTTACGCCTCAATTATTTTTGTTTTTGTGACACGACATCTGACCTCGACCTGCTTGATGATAAGCAAGAGGAGGTCCAAGAGTGACGATGACTAAGAGCAGCGAGTTTGTTCACAGCTGCCTCAGTCGCCGTCACTATTTTATTTTTTTATTGTGACTCGACATATGACAGCACCCCGCTTGATGTTAAGCCGAAGTGTGGTCCATGAATGAATGCCACTGCTACTACAATTCAATAACTGTGAGTAGCAATCACATCCACCTATGCCGGCCTAGATGGAACCGCCAACTTACAAGTTGATCCGAAACGTGACCAAATCACTTCACGGTCTGTATAATTGTAAGTGGTGGTACTACCCCGGATCGAAAGACTGGGTACCACTGCCTACCACTCTATGACAGCCAAAGGTGCTTCTTCGCGCACCGCTTGAAGGATTTAAGGTCATAGGATGCAGAGAACACTAGGGCAGGCAAAGCATTCCACTTGTCGATTGTTCTACGAAGAAAAGAGCGCCGTCCCTCTGGTAGGCATAGGGACAACGGGCTTATAACACCCGCTTAAAAATAACCACTGAACTTGTATGTAGGGAATTCGAATTTAAAGGAAACGAAAGAGTTATCTCGGCATTTGTGAGATATAGCGCTCCGTTCGTCTTAGCCTCTGAGTATACAATATAGACTTATATATATACTCAAAAGTCTCAGCCTATCCCTGTGGGATGATTTAATATATAGATGATAATACGTTAAATTAAATGTTTGTTACTTGATTTTACATGTCTATTTATTCGTTTAATCTTTTTAAATTAATAAAATAAACTAATAAAATATATTTTTCTTCATTAATAACATAATATTGAATTTATGTACATCTCTGTAGAAAATTTATTGTCTAACATACCTTATACGAAGAACTCAATTTTACCTACACAAATTAACATTCCATTCCACAGAAATAACATCTCTTTCCCGTTGTGATAAAGTACATTTTACAATTTATTACTATTCATATTGTATAGTAAGAAGTTTTACTTATTGAGGGTCATAAAAGTATTCTGTTTGCGAATAATTAATAGAATTTTCTCCTTTATTAACCAACACTTAAGAGTTAATTTCCTGGTAAACATTTTAAAGTATTATTAATAATAGCGGTACCAGCCTTTCGTTGTATCTGAGAGTAATAAAAAATGATAAACCTATTTTGTATACGTTATAAATTATTATATAGTAAAGGCAGTCGCATCCGCTATACCGGCTTTAAGTTGACTCCGAAATGCAACCGAGTCGACGTGGTATTTCAGATTATTATGGCTCGACATATGACACCACTCCATCTGAGCTGGAGTCCGATCCAATGATGGAGCCGACTGCTACAACAGTTGAATAAAATAATCAGTCTTATAGACTATGCTGGCTTAGTTCAAACCGGCAACTTTTAAGCTGATCCCGAAACGCGACTGAGTCACTTTACCGTCTGTACACTTAAAATACTTAATAATATTATACAACCATAGAGCTTGTATAAAGAGAATTGTGAATGTGAAAGAAGCGAGGGAGTTATGTCAGGATCGTGGCAAGTGGCGCTCCATTGTCTCTGCCTATCTCTGTGGGAAAAGAGTTATAATTAAACAAATTTTATGCGGCTTACTATCGCGTTTATTTTGTTTATTAATTTTTTATTTTTTTATTATTCCGACGTTTCAAGAGCTTTGCAGCCTTCGTGCTCACGGAGAGAATAAATAATAAATCAAAATAAACGCGATAGTAAGCCGCACAAATTTTGTTTAATAAGCCTGTTTATTGTAAAATTAATAATGTAAATATAATCTTGTTAATTAATGTAATTTAAGCCTACATTAGATACATAGAAACTAGTGATGTGCCGGAGCTCCGTATCCGCGGATATCCGAAAAAACATCTGTATCCGTTACTTTTTGTCGGATCTTTTACCTTTATAATCTAAACTTAATAGTTTAAATTTTATATATAGGTGATTTGGTAGCAATGAAAATCTATTGAATTCCATTTAGATTATTTATTAATATCAAATATTGGGCACTTTTAAATATCAAACACTTATCGTAGTGAGGTTAACTCAAAAGGTACTAAATCGAATATCTTTATATTGAGATCAATCACAACTTTACTTAAATCGCAGGTGGTTCCTGTGATGATTGAGCGGTGCATTAAGACCGCATCTTTACCTTGGCATCCTGAACAAGGTAAAGATGCGTAAAGAAGAACCTTTGTTCGACATAATGACGGCGACTGGGAAAGCCGTGAAGACTCGGTTTTTGTAATCGTCGGCACTCTTTGGTTCTTTTTGCCGCGAAATAAATATGTGTCAAACAAATATAAACTATTGTATTCCCTAATGTACTCCTAATTAGAAAATTTAATTGTACTAAGCATTATCGTAATAGGCAAAAAGGAGGGGATTTCCTGGTATTTTGTTGTTGTTGAATAATGGCGGAATGGGTCTGAAACCATACTTCTTGAGCTGATGGTGTATTGTAAAAAAAGGCCTGCGCAACAAAAGCTAAATCATGTCCTGCCTGTCGTAGGGTCCACTATTGCACCGACACCGTTTGAGAAAAACAAACCGTATCCTCGGTTCTTGACACCAATGATCGGTATCCGTATCCGCGGATATACATCTTTAACGATCCGGCACATCACTTATAGAAACATTGCAACAAAAACCACAATAACTGAAAATTTTCCTCTAAGAGTGCTTTTCAAAACCAGACTTAAGGAAAATTTATGAAACTTATTTCTATTAAACGAAGTTAAGCCGTTAAAAGGCATAATTAGAGCCCTATTATTAAATCTACTATAGAAATTCGATATTGAGAATACAAAATTAAATGTTAATAATAAATGGCCGGCATAGTGACGGTTTCATGTTAAACCGAAAACTAAGTCGGTTTCTTCAAATGATAGCTGTCGTAGACCCTTGGTAAACTCCTATTATTTTATGACATTTTATGTTAAATCATATTTTGTAATTGGATTATTCCGATTCAAAATTCAATAAGAATAGGCATGCTTGAACAACTTTTGAGTAACCAGAAAGTCTAATGGATTAATTATTAAGAATACTTCAGCGTTTCAGTATCTCTTCACAGAAAATTTGTTTAACTTTTTCATAATCTTCGGAGTTGTATACAGTCTTCTACGGAACATTTATAAAATTAAACTTTATTTTAATTAATTTGTTTTTATTAAAGAGTAATCTTTATGGTGTATTTAACTAAACTGTTACGCCTGTACGCCTGTTTTACCACAGAGATAGGCTGTGAAAAAGAGCACCTCCTGATAGAATCTAGGAATTATCTACTTATTTCTGTATCTTCCATCAAATAATTAAAATTTTGGGCTCAATTAATTTGCACATGTATTTTTTTAACCTTCTACAAACATAATTCCTTTTGTTGACTTTCCTGGAAACAACGTTTTAATATTTTTCATATTTAAAACAAAGTCGTGTTAATAACATCGTTTATAACTCAAGAACGGCAATGCCGATTTTTTTGATCATTAATTTTTTGAATTTGTCTCTACCTCGAATAGCAGAATAAGTATGGAAATATCAAAATAATTTAAAATAAAAAAACTCACACATTTGTATGATTTCTTAATCATCGAGAACAGGGTCCCAATTCTCCTAATAGACGATAGCGGACTTGGCAACAAATTCGCACTGATCGTGGTTAACCAATCAACGTACTTACCTATTCATTTGTTATTCCTTGCTTGGTTACCTTCACATTATAAATAATTTAGTAACAAACAAAAATCAAATTGTCCCGTCTTTTTCCACAGGGATAGGCAGAACAAATGAAGCGCCACTTGCCACGAACCTGACACAACTCCCTCGCTATCTTCACATTCACAATTTTCTTCATACAAGTAGTAACATTAGTTGTAAATATTTGTAAATAAACATTCTAAAAGAATGTAATTTGAACTAAATAATTATTTTAGAAGGATGCAATATGATCGCACACCCCCTGAAACTAAGCTGAAGTGCGGTTCTTGATTGTTACGTTGTTACGTTTAGTTTTGGAAAGGCTTCACTTTAAAGGAAACTATAAAAAATAAATTAGGAATACTTTAAAAAGAAAATAACAGCAAAAGTAAATATTACGCGATATTTGTATCCACTATACCGGCCAAAATATATACTCTTCGCGCGTCACTAAAGATCTAAGAAGAATATTAAACACAATATTCACATCATTAAAAATATTCGAAGGAATAAAACTCCTATAAAACTCTTATAAATACAATAATAAAAAAATGTATAATAAACTCCTTATAAAAAATACTCAGAGTGGGTATTAAGTTGTTTATACATTAAACATCTTATGGCAGATTTTACCAAATAATCGCAGGATGTTATTAAACAATAAATATTTATTTGTTCTTATCCGCCTTATGTTAGGCTTAAGTGCGGTCTTAGACAATATTAGACCCCTGTATTTTAAAGAATGTCGCCTATTTGATCAAGGCCTTTTTTGCACTCACTTCTTGGTAATCTCCTTTCCTCCATTCTATCACTATTATTTAATTGTGTCCCTCCATCTTTTAATTCGCACTCATCCGAATCACTTTATTCTTCGCTTACTTATCGTCATCATTACTCTCTAATAACTGCGATAGTACAGCATTATTTAATGCTTTTTCTACTATATCATTGAACAAGTATCGCATTGTAAACAGCAATCACATCACAACTTTTTTAAATATATCGTTTTCAATTCCATCGTTGATTCAATAGTCGCTTTCCGTTCAATTCCGTCTCGGTGATTAATGATATCAGTCCAACCCCGTTTGGCCAATTCACAACGTAAATTTGTACGAGTGCGTTTGTCTGTATATTTTGTTGAAAACGTGTAAAAACTCAACTCAACTGACGTTTCACGCCACTAAAAGGAAATAACACAAAAACTAAATCATCAATCAATTAGTCAAATTGTCACGTCTTTAAACTAAAACACATTTAAGTGTATAGGTGTTAATAAATTTTGATTTGCCGTCAAGGGCTGGGTACAGAAAGCAATTGTTTCTTTGGTTGACTGGCGAAAGGGAGGTTGATATTCTTTATAACAGTTCCGCGAATACCAGCGAAATCTTCATATTAATGACTACATTGATTCATATAGTAATAGGTTATGAATATACATTTGTACTCCTAAACGCACCTTGACCGTAGTTATGCGAAATATTTCATTAGCTAACCGTGTTTTAACCGCACTCCACTCAATGTACACAAACCCTAACATGTGGATTACGCGTATTGCGAGCAAATCATTGAAAAACTCTTCAAACTTCTTCATACAACCTAACAATCAAAAGTATTCCTATATACTCGTATCAATTGTGATTTTACATAATTTATTTAGTGACTTTTATTACCAACAGCATAAAGGCCAAATTAGCATGTCAAATTGTATTATAAGTGGCAATGAAATCTTTTGAATAGCATTTGTGACTCACAAAGGAATCTTACAAAGTTAAACATATAATTATTTATTCATTACAATAAAATAAAACGAAATAATTTATGAATATATTTCAATTATTATGATTGAATATACGTTAATATATTCAATTATATTTCTTTGTGATGTCAGGATCGTGGAAAGTGTGGGAAGCATTGTTTGACCAATTTAGTTATGTCGTTACGTACAAATACAAATACTCTTTTTTATTTTGCAACAACCATACTAGTGTAAATGTATTCTTCTTTTTTATATTATTATGCTTTATATTTTCATACTAAGATTATACTAAACGTTTTTGTATCATAGAATCATGGCGACCAAAGAACATATTATATCAAAGGTACATTGGTACTGGCAAGAAGTTTTGAAACCAGTAGATCTTGGTTTATGTCTGTGACGAATTTACCACCACTATATATATATATACGTACTAATAATAGATTTGCGTGACATAGTCTCGAGCGTATCGGAAGTACACGACTGCCCTTCAACGAGGGTAGACGCGTGGCATAATACGTTGGTGGCGTGCGATTACAGTAATCCTAATTGGCATAATGACGACGGCTGAGGCAGCCGTGAACAGGCTCGGTTTTCTCAGTCGTCGTCGCTCTTGAACCTCCTCTTGCTTATCGTCAGGCTGGACGGGGTCAGATGTCATGTCACAATAAAAAAGAATAAATAAAATACCAAGGATATTATGCAAGCACTACAGTACTCATATCGAACTTCATTCTGTAGTTCGATTTGCGCACAAACAACAACTTGTGTCTGTATGTGATCTACAAACGAAATAGAACGGCACTCAAATTCGAATAGAGTTCACTAAAAAGAGCAGCACGGTTTTAGTCAAAGGGGTCCAAAACAAATGAAAAATAGTCCTAATACCATGAGCTAGGAAATATTTTACTGTTTTTTTTTATATTAAAGGCCTACATACACTTATTAGTATATCTATAGTAACTTCATATTTATACATTTGTACACATATTGGCTGAGTTGTTGTACACAACATTTAAAAATACACAATAGTGGTCCATGCGTGAAGAAGCTCCTTTGGCCGGCATGGTGACGGCGACTGGGGCAACCGTGAAGACTCGGCTTTTACAGTCGTCGGCACTCTTGGACCTCCTCTTGCTTTCGAAAACAGATGTCGAGTCACAATAAAAAAAATATTTTCTGTACTTCTTTCTAATTGGATTTCATCATTCCACGTAATTATAATAATAATGAAGATTGATGAAAGCAATTTATATATCTGATATGGATGTATGCGTTAAACAAGGCAGGCCCAGAAGGGTGTTTTCCGATCAAATCGGAGACATCCTCAAGAAAGTTAGCTTGCCTAGTGCCCATAACCTTAGATCTTGTATGAAGAGAATTGTGGATGTGAAGGAAGCGAGGCAGTTGTGTGAGGATCGTGACAAGTGGTGCTCCATTGTCTCTGCCTATCCCTGTGGGAAAAAGGCGTGATAGATTGATTGATAATAAAGTGGGTAAACTTTAATAATTATAACATTTATTTTAAAAAAAGGATAAAAATATACGTTATAATTTTTTTATTGCGTATTGTCACACATTCTGTCTAATGTTGAACTGAAGTCGGTCCATTAATGGAGGTGATTACTACTACAGTTAAAAGAAGTTGGAACCGGAAACTAACAAGCGTATCTCGAAACGCCGCAGTCACTTCACGGTTTGTACATTTAAAAGAAGTGGTTCCTTAGTTCGTTTTAATGGCATACATTTTCGGTCAACAACCGATGGGGAAGAAAGGTTCTAGAGTGCAGACCACGAACCGGAAGACGCAGCGTAGGTAGACCTCCCACTAGGTGGACTGACTACATAGTAAAAGTCACGAATAACCGGTGGATGCAATCATGTCGTTGGAAATGGCGTTCTAAGGGATGTTCAGCAGTGGATGCCTTCTGGCTGATAATGATACTGTATAATAAGCAGGAGTGCTATCCATTAGTAGGTATGTACTACAACATATAAAACAGTCATATCCAATATGACAACCTGAACTCTGGCAACTTTTAGGCTGATCCTTTCACGCCATTGTCTTGGTCTGAGAACTTGCCAACTTTAAAACGTCCCACAATTTTAAAATCACAATAGGAACAAAGGCAGGTATTCATGTGAATAAAAACATAATGTACGTGACATATAAAAGTTATAGCTTGATAAGCTGTAATGGTCGGATGTCGTTTGCTTTTACGGCACATTTCCACTCACAAAGATATAGGTACATTATATACACTTTTGTATTTTAACATACAAAAAAACTGTCACAGGGATAACCGAAGATAATGAAGCGCCACTTGCCACGATCCTGCAACCCACGATCTTCTTGCAAGCTCTATGGTTATGTGCACTAGACAATCCAGCTTTCCTAAAGATGTCTCCAATTTGATCGGAAAACACCCTTCTGGATCTGCCTTGTTTAACTCCCTATCACATGTTCCATCCAAATCAGACTTATAAATTCCTTTCGTTAATCTACTTTCACTCATCCTTTTTATGTGCCCAAATCATCGAAGCATTTGTTTATCCTTGTCACTACATCTTCTTTCAAACTACATCTTTGTGCTAATTCTCATTCTATCCGCTATCGTCACTCCACACATACTCCTTAACGACCGCATTTCTACAGCGTTAATTCTACTCTCATGCTTCTTCTGCCACACCTGACATTCACTTCCATACATCAGTGTATGGTTTCATACAGAAATGACTTGTCAATAATTTCATCTATCTGCTTATAAAAATTATAATAACAAATATGATTTATTTTTTAGAATAACTTCCTTTAATTTTTAAAGATATTCTTATTGAAAATTCCAATTTGGACAGATGGGAAACTTGGTGTTTCAAAATTCTCGATTCAAAGATTGTAACTTTCTCGACGTTCACTTATTTATAAAACAGAACACCTTAAAGTTAATTATGACAAAACAGAAAGGACCCTTCATATAATTACTTAATACTGCTATTTAATTTTTGATAATATCCAAATAATAATTATTAACTTTTTATATTTTTTTTACATAATAATATATAATATGTAATATAATATACTATATAATATGTAATCATTTTTTATGTAATGAATTTAAATGTCCTCTATTTAAATCCATTATTAGATACGATTTGAACCATTTGACCATCCCTCAGGAAGTATTATATTATTGCCTTTATTAATATTTGCCCTCATTTATGTTAATAAAGATTATTTGTTTGTCAAATAATATACTTTACAATTAATAATGTACTTTGAAATGGAACTATGTACATTATTTCTCTACAGTAAATCACACATCTCCTCGCGATGTATATAAATAAAATGTATAATAGTTTTTTACATATTATAATTGTGACTAGCCTGGCCGCTCCCAGCCTGATGTTAAGCTGGAGTGTGATCCATGAATGGAGGTGACGACTGCTACTACAGTCAATTAAGTGTAACTCAATAACAATATTGCAATGTAAGTAATATTACTTTATAAATTATAATAGTTACATAATTTCGACGATTAGTAGCTCAGTTGTTAGAACAGTCGCGTAGCAAGCGACAGACGTCGCGGGTTTAATTCCCGGTTGCATGTGTGTTTTTGTTTTAATTTTTTTCTATTCAGTTTATATTACTTATAACAATATCTAAATTATACAATCTACAAACACAGGCAGCCGCTTTATAATAAAATTTGGTATTTTATTACAAAAACAATAACATACAAAAAATATAATAAACTGTTCACATAAAAGTCACACTTTTCCAGTGTCCCAAAAAACTGTAGGAAACTAATTTCGCGGCAGCTGGTCCGAATTAATTCGGCCCACTTTAGGTCAAAGAAAATTGTTTACAACGTATCAGACTAGGCCGGGGGGAGAAATTTCATTTCCTTTCAAAGTTTACCAAATTGGGCGCTATTTTTAAATAAAAAAATATTCACTTCTAGATTCATCCGTGATCTCTTATTTTGAACACGCTTTTATTAGCTTCACTTATTGTATGTGTTGTGTATTGTATGTAGCTTCGTTTGTTAATTCTCACCCACTTCTAGAGGTTTAAATAATTTGAAATTTTGTACACATATTAAAAACCAATGACATTACAATAATTTCAATAATTTTTTTGGCTGGCATACTGACTGTGACCGAGGCAACCGTGACCCCTTTTAGTTCACATTATACTTAGGCGTGTTTTTTTTTAGTTTTCTTTTTTAACTATAGATTTATTTTTAATAATTATATTAATCAAAATTAATATTAAAATTAAACACAACATTGTTACTAACCAACTAACAATTAAATATAATTTAACTATAAGTAAAAAATATCATCCAATGACGTCGCATCAGAGATAGTCCCAAGGAGACTGGCAACATTTCCCCTTTGTATAGCAAGGCTAATACGTTGGCAGAAATAATTGCCAGCCTTCCTGTCTCCAGACTTCTCCGTCAGCCGGCTGGACAACTCCTTGGTCAGGCGCTTAGCTGATGGTCCCCAAGGGCCCATCGTCTCGACCCCAAACGGCGCAAATTCGTAACCAGTACCGAGGTTAGCGTATTTGCGCAACTTGAGGTTCTCAGCAGAAATCGCCGCACTTCCCGCGCTTAACGAAGTCGCTTGGATGTGAGATGGGGCTAATGTGTCTACACAAGTCGCATCCCACACCAAAGACCTGCCAAGCTTTCATGGCCCAACAGTCATTCCGTCAGGTCTCTTGCCATCGCTCCGCGCAATACCGCAGGGTTCTAAAATTGCGGGCACTCCAACAGTGACAAGAGCCCTTCGGATGATATCGTTGAGTGCCGCGTGACGGGGAATGCGACCGGCACTTCTGGCACAAGAAAGCCCGTGGTGTCCAAGATTATCCACCGGTTCTTCGCACCGACACTGGTGTTGATGGACAGTCCGGGCTCCGAGACGAAGACATACCGCCAGGGTCAGGGTATTTCTATCAAGGAGTGTCCCAACCGATGCAGACGGAAAAGCCTGCAACCAGAAACCCGACTCCCTAGTAGAGACGGCTATGAGGCGAGCCCGCTCTCTCATGTTACTGGAAGATAATATATCTTCCATTACCATTTTGCAGAGCGGCTCGTCCCATAGTCGTTGAAATTTTGGTGAAATTGGTAGCGAAATATTGGGGCACGCAACTGACCAGGCATCTCTGGCATCCGACATGTACGCCGGCTCCACGGAACCCAAAGATGGGTTTGTGATGCTCCCGTAGAGCTCGACAGTACTATATACTGACGACAGAAACGCTGGCAGTGCTACACTAGAAATTTTTTTTATTTTTTAAAACAAAATGTAATGTTATATAAGTAAGTAACTTATTGTAAAACACTTTGGTTAAATAAATAAATATTATTCTTATTAATGTAACATTATCTAATAAATCATTAGCGTCTCTGAGTATTACACTTTTTATATTTTAATTAAGAGTAAAGTCATTTATTTCCATTAAAGCCTTTTACATATTAAGATTAGTAGATATTAAATACACGTAATATAATACACAATTTGACATTTCAAATATTTTATCAATCAATCAAATTGTCACGCCTTTTTTCCTCAGGGAAAGGCAATGACAATGGAGCGCCACTTGCCACGATCCTGACACAACTCCCCGCTTTCCTTTGCATCTCTTCATACAAGCTCTATGGTATATTTTTCCCTACTAATTATTAGTATTTTTTGAAATAATAATTATGTTATATCTAAATGTTAAATCGTACCAAAGCCCGAATAGAGCTCTTCTCTACTTTTTGTTAGTTACATTTTTTCACAAATAATGTCCAAAGACAAACATTCAAAAATGTGCTTCGGCGTTGTTTATAATAATATTATTTTCTTAGAAATTTTAATAAGAACTTATTTATTGTTAGGAACTTTATTATGTTTTGTCTTACCGGTGCAGGCTAGGACCGCGGAGTCAAAAACTGAATCTACAATTGTTTAAAGTATATATTACTATTTTTTTCTGTATTTAACAAAACGTTTGAGCTTACTATGTATTTAATTTAAAACAATATAAACAGCAATAAAACATCTAAGTCAATATTTTTAATATATTTAATAACTGTTTAAGGCTATTATATATATTACATAAATTTACGTCTATTTAATATAAAATATTAAAAGAATTTATTATAAATACTTTTTATTATATAAATTCCACAGTAAGAAAATGTCTCTTAGCAATAATAAAATATACAAAATACATTGTTTATTATTTATTTCTAAGACAGAGACCTAATGGGCGGATACTGAAATTAAATTGCCCAAAAACATACATACGAATAGTAAGCAATAGGGATCAGAACACAAACGTTTTTATAGTCTTAACACTTTATTTGAACACTAATAAAAACGTTCATTTTTTTAATAATAAAAAAACGCCTAATCTTAATGCGAGTTAAAAAAAAACAATAAAAAAACACGTTTTTTTACTTTTTTTGTAATTTAATAGAGAAAACGTAGTTTTTTCCTTTGTATAAACCAATCAAAATTCACGCTTCTATTAAATAAATGAAAAGATTCTTTCCACTTTCATAATCCTGACACATGGGTAACTCTCTTGTTTCTCTTACATCCACAATTCTTTTCATAAAAGCTCTATAGTTATGAGCACTGTGGACTTCCGTCTCCGAATTTTATCCATACGCTCACCTCTAATTTAAAAATATTCTAAATTTAATAATTACATTCAATTGGCGTCTGTCCTGTTTACTTTCTTTTTTAAAACAACTTCGCAATTTACATCGTTCAACTCAAGTACGCAATTATAACATTTTATTTATGTTACTCCTATGTTTATCAAAAACAAAAAAATTATAATGTCAAACAAGTCTGAGTGTAATTCCTAAATCTTTCGAACAACTTGATCTACCGTTTTTCCTTATCTTGAGCTTTGAGCTTATCTAGTCGTGATCTTTCCAACGACACCCTACCCAACCTAACCTTGAAGTGGAAAGAATCGATCCGCATTTTTTTTATTGTGACACGACATCTGACCTCGACCCGCCTGATGATAAGCAAGAGGAGGTTCCATTTACAATTTTACCACTTTGTGGGCTTTACTTTTTTATTGAGACCCAACATCTGACCTCGACTCACCTGGTGGTAAGGAGACAAGGAGCGCTAAGTCTAAGAGCGCCGTCGACTGAAAAAATCAGCCGTCGTTACTATCCCGGCTGAAGGTACGTAAAAGGCTTCGCTTAAAGGATCCATTATTATAGGATGAGAAAAACATTCGGCATTCTCTTCTTACTATATAAAATTAGTGATATGAAAAGACTACATCCCGCACATACGGGGGAGCTAGTGAAGCGAAATAGTTAGAATTTCATTTGCAATTGTAATTGTTCTCCGTTTCGCCTCTTATTTGCAACATTTCGACTCGACTAGGATACAGAGGACCGTTTGTTGGATTTAAATAAATTATTTATAACTGCTGTATAATGAAATACATATAAGTGAACGCTTGTGGCTTGCGGTGATTTAGGTTCGAAGCCAGAACGGTATAACATTCTGATGTATTTTTTGTATGGACTTTGTGGTTTAATATTGGCACCACATAAAGAGCGAAGCCTACTGCTGATGGTCAGCTGTAAGAGAACTCCTAATGGCAATAAGCTTCTCAATATACTGCACAAGTGAAATAAATGTCTTCATGCAGCAGTCGTATCTACTTCGGCTGAAAAAGCTTTGTGGAATGCTTTGCCAGCCCATGTGTTCTCTCCATCCATAATATTGGATCCTTCAGGCAATGCGTGAAGTAGCACTTTTGGCCGGCATAGTGACGGCGACTTGCCTTAGCTGTGAACTAACTCGGTTGTTTCAGTTGTCATCACTCTTGGATCTCCTCTTGCTTATCATCAGGCGGGTTGATGTCAAATGTCGTGTCACAATAAAAAGGCAAGGTATTGTCCGTCTACATCAAATTCATAAATTCCTTTCGTCCATCTACTTCCACTCATCCTAGGAGGGTGTTTTCCGACCAAATCCAAGACATCCTCAAGAAAGCTAGGTTGCCCAGTACTCATTACCGTAGAGCTTGTATGAAGAGAATTGTGGATGTGAGGGGAGCGAGGAAATTGTTTCAGGATCGTGGCAAGTGGCTCTCCATTGTCTCTGCCTATTACTGTGGGGAAAAAAGCGTGACATTTTTTTGGTAAAGACGCGATGAGAAAAATAATATTCCCGTCATTATTACATTATATGTACTAAGTATATACATATATGTATTAATTATAAATATAAAGAATATACGCACATAATCTAAGGGAGTAGAAAGAACTATCTGTGGCGTGGCGGCTTAAGAGAGTGTTATGCCGTTTGTCGTCACGGCATACGAATCTGTCTATGCTGTGACAGCCGTAATACCCCTATTTGAACGGTTTCGAACATTAAAACCTTTACAATTTGCCACTTATGATGTTTTCTATTTGAATGGTGTACGCTTATTTCTAGCAAGTGTTTGCTATATCTTAATAAGGGTCCCAAGATTATTGTTTTGTTTATTTAGGGTTATTTATGCAAATATATTAATGCCTATATGAATATTATTTTGGGTAACTGGTGGGTCAGCTCTTTGAAATTCGTTATTGTCATGAAAATATAACACTATGTTTGAATAGTATTTACGTAGTTAATTCTATGGCCCTCACTATTTAATATTTAAATTAATTAAGATAGATCGATTGCCAGTTTAGCAGCAGTAGTAAGAATTAAGAAATAGGTAGCATAGTGACGGTGACTGAGGCAACCGTAAACTGAATTGGTTCATTAAGTTGTCGGCTCTCTTGTCGAGATCACTCATCATCAATATAAACATATAAGACGACCGTGGTGCAATGGTTACGCCACAGAATTGCATTACCTTGTTTGTAATTATTTAAAATTAAGTAAAATATTTCCTAAAATTAAACTATATCTAATGACGTCGCATCAGAGATAGTCCCAAGAAGACTGGCAATATTTCCCCTTTGTATAGCAAGGCTAATTCGTTGGCAGAAATAATTGCCAGCCTTCCTGTCTGTAGACTTCTCCGTCAGCCGGTTGGACAACTCCTTGGCCAGGCGCTTGGGTAAAAGTTTCCAAGGGCCCATTGTCTCGACCCCAAACGACGCAAATTCGTAACCAGTAGCGAGATTAGCGTATTTGCGCAGCTGAGAACCTTTTCAGCAGAAATCGACGCCCTTCCCGCTCTGAACGAGGTCGCGTGGATGTGAGATGAGGCTAATGTGTCTACACAAGTCGCATCCCACACCAGAGACCTGCCAAGTTTCCATGGCCCAACAGTCATGCCGCCGGGTCTCTTGCCGTCTCTCCGCGCAATACCACAGGGCTCTAAACATGTGGGCACTCCAACAGTGACAAGAGCCCTTCGGATGATATTGTTAAGTGCCGCGTGACGGGGAATCAGGCCGGCACTTCTGGCACAAGAAAGCCCATGGTGTAAAAGATTATCTACCGGTTCCCCGCACCGACACTGGTGTTCATGGAGTTACATAATAATAATAAATCTTTATTTCAGACCACAATTACGAACTATTGTGACACAGGGTTAGTTAAAAAAAAACTTCAGGGCTGTGTTAAATTTAAAAAAGAAAAATAAAATTTATGGCTAAAACCTAATTCTCAAACTTTCGCTTTCGCTCCCAAAAGTTCCTTCAAAATGTTGTTGGCTATACATTTTAATTGGCTATTATACAATTGTTCTCGTGTCTTAAAAAGTGACGGGAGAACAATAAAATGTCAAACAATCAACCCAACCCTTAATTCCACTTCACGATTTCAATAGAAATATATCAAATTATTATTGAAATTCCTTACAAAATTCCGGGACTTCCCCGTCCCCTTTTAAAGTTGAAAGCTTCAAAATCAATAATAAGTTTAAAATTATATTTCCTTCATTAATTTTGTCTAATGAATGTTTGAGAGTTGTAATTATTCTTAATGAACTGAGTTAATTTTAATCATTCTATATTATTTTAATTAAGGCGACTATGGTGTAGGAGTTATTAAATGGTCAAGCAAACCAATAATCCCCGGATCAAAACCGCTTGCCGGTACCAATGTACCTTTGATATATGTACTTGGTCGTTCTGTCTCTATGATACAAGCATTACTAGAAGCTTAGTATAGGTGTGTAAATAAACTATTTTTGTATAAACTTGTTAAAAAAGAAGAACGCAAGAGTGAGTCAGGATACTGTTTCTATGGCTCGGAAATGTTAACATAAAATTTTGATTGATTGATATACCCTAATACTTGTCATAAATTAAGGCGGCCGTGGGGTAGTGGCAGTGCAACGGTAACGCAAGACGAGAGTCGAGAGCATAGGTTCGAAACCACTCACCACTACCAATGTATGTACTTTGATATATGTACTTTGATATATGTACTTTGGTTGTCCTATTTCTATGATACAATTACTATAGTTACTTAGTATAGAAATGTATAATATAACAATAAATATTCATGAGATTGGTTCTCAAAATAATATAATAGTACATTAATATAAGTATGTTATATACGTATATGACATAACATACTTTGGACAAAGGACATCATTCATTTTGGGCTTTTATGTGCTACTTTTGTAATGACCAATGATGAAAAAATATATAAATGGTACTTTTGATACTTGTGTTGATAAAACTTATAACAATTTTGCTTTTAATTGCTGTACAATTATTTGGAAAATAAGATATGGATTTTGTATCGTCTCTCAATCACGAAGACATGCTATATTAATAGTTTTTCTTTGAACTGTCATAATTATAGTTTGATTATTTTGGACACCTAAACTATGCAAAATAAATGATACATTGTAATCTTCGTACATGAAACTATATTAAAATGTATATGCAACTGTTTATACAATGAATGAATTTGTATGGGCCAACCCTTTTATATTATAAGCCACCGACAATAATCTGGCGTGCAATACATTAATATATGTAAGCTACAGTCAGTCACTATCATCATGCCGGCTTCGTTAATTTCCAGTAATTTTACGCAAACGGACTGGTTGCGTGAAACTAATCTTTGCTCCGTCTGGGAATCGAACCCGTGACTTATACGTCTTCTGTGACTTAACGGTCTTCTGTGCTAAACAATGCGCATGTCAAAATCTTCGCAGATTTACATGTGCTGGTGAAGTTTACAGGACGTGTAACTGTTAGTATTGGCAAAGTAGAAAAGTAGGTAATTATATTGAAAAGTTTGTCTCTAGTTATATTCCTGTGTCATGTGCCAGCGCAATTGGCAACTGGCAACTCATTAAAGTTAAAGACAGCAAAATACATTTATCATTCTGAGTATTTAGTCAATTTATATTCGGTAAGCGACACCGGCTGTGAAGTAATTAAACTTTCCACCTCTACTTACTATATGTGTGTATTATAGTCGGCGACACGTAAGTTGGCAGGATTTTAACGTAGCACACTGGCCGTGCAATAAAAAAGGGTCTCTTTACATTCATAAAAAATAATAATAATAGTTTGAGTGAAAGTAGATTGACGATAGAAATTTAAAAATCTGATGTGCATGGATACGTTAATCGAGGCATACCCAGGAGAGTGTTCTCCGACCAAAAGTGGTCAAATTCCCGCGTACCTAAACACCTAAAAAACGACTTCTGCGCATCTGACTACTCTCGCCAACTTACGTGATGCGAACTATACACACTTGTTTATCACATTTCTGCACAACATAAGGCAGTATGTGGTCTAAAGCCGGCGGCGTGTCAATTTATTTAAAAACTAGCTGTGCCCGCAGTTTCACCCGCGTAAAATTAGGTTTATAACATAGTCATAACAAAAGAGGAGATCCTCAATTTAACTGTATATCCTTTTTTTGTATTTATAAATCGATAACTCATATAAAAATGACAGACGGAAATAAAAATTAACATAGAAAAATTCCAAACAGCTAAAACTATAATAATTGTTTTTTTATTAAAAGTATCCTTCTAGTACCTCCAAAATTACAAGTACAAAGTTTCATGATGATCGTTAAAGTAGTTGTTGCGTGAAAACATAACAAACAAACTTACATTCACATTTATAATAATAGTAGGATGTGTCGGAGTACTGATATACAAGTCGCACTTTATTTTGGGCCTGAACGCAATCATCCATGTTCTATTGTGATGTTTTTTTTTTTTTTTTTTTTTTATTGTGACTCGACATTTGACATCGACCTGCCTGATGATAAGCAAGAGGAAATCCAAAAGTGCAGACGATTGAGACAACCGAGTTTGTTCACGGCTGTCTCAGCCGCCGTCACTATGTCGGCCAAAGGTGCTTCTTCACGCATCGCTTGAAGGATCCAAGGCTATAGGAGGGAGAGAACACATGGGCTGGCAAAGCATTCCACTTGTCGATTGTTCTACAAAGAAAAGATGCACTGAACTTTTTAGTTCGACTACCGATTCTGTCGACAAAATGTGAATGCTTCCCCCGACCAGTGCGGGTGTTACGGGTGTGAAAAGACGAGATAGGAACAAGGTTAAAGAGCTCCTCGGAACATTCTCCGTGGTATAGGCGATAGAGGACGCACAGAGCCGCCATGTCTCTGCGTAATTGCAGAGGCTCCAGAGTTCGCATGTCGAATGTTATAGTATTACGCACACAGGATGGAAAGTTCTAGAAATAAATATAGCTGTTTGTTTACGAAAAAATTGAGACTAGAACGCATAAAACGTAGATATGATCTAGAACGCAATAAACAAACAATAAAGTTCCGATACAAGAGAGGGCGCGATGCAAACAAAAGATGTTTCCTTTTTTTTTTTTAAATTAACATATTTTGATGTTTGTTTGATATTTGTAATTTTTGCTGCTGGCATAGTTTTCGGCCATTGATATTCTTGGACCTCCCCTTGCTTACCGTCATATAAGTCGAGATAAGATGTCGAGCCACAATAAAAATATATTTCGAGCTTGTACAAATATAGTACAAATTTAATTCATCTCCCTCGCTTCCTTCACATCCACAATTCTTTTCATTCTCTGCGCTCCATTGTCTCTGCCTATCCTCATGGAAGAAAGGCGTTACAATTTGATTGATTGATTGATTATTAATCTCCCTTTTTCCTTTGTGAATAAGGCGTCACAACAAAATATTAAAATAACCTTTTGATACTTTTCAGATAAAAAAATCTTAAGTATTATTATTTATTTTTAGTATTAAGTACTGTTATAACATTTATTATAGAGATCAAAGGAAATGATGTTTGCGAGAAGCTAAATGTCACGGAAATGTATTTTTAGATTGGCTCGTGTTTTAATAAAATGAATAACATCATCTTCGGAGTGCTTCATACACTTGGATATTTGTGAGTAGTCCCTTTTTTGTGAATGTATCAATTTAGGATATTTAATTAATAAATAATATAGATGGCGAAAGAGGTGCGTCCATGTTCATATTTTTTATTATTTTAATTAAATTTGATCAATTTTTGTATTGCAGTTTATATAAAAGATTTTGTTGGCTTAGTGACGTTTGTTTTGATTATTTTATTCCAACGCTTTGCTTTTTAAAATGCAAATTATCATGATCAAAATATTCATATGTAAAGAAATATAAATACTTTTTAATAATAATTTTAACCCACCAAAGCTACTAACTAATCAATTTTATTTAGATATACATTTAATAAGAAAAAACGAAACCAATAACATTATCTCAACCTTATTGAACTTTACATAATAAAATATTTCATTATCTTGAATTGGGAATATTTATTTACATCACAAACACTGATTTACAAAATTTTATGACGTCATTGTTTATCAACAAATAACATATTTTTATAAGTTATAATAACAATTGTTTTGATGCAAACAATCAATCAAATATCTGAGCTATTCAATAACTCAGGTCAACAACAAATAGATGGTAAAACCACCATTTTGTGTAGCAGCGTAGTTGGGCATCATGCCAGCAATAATTGGCCACAACGAATGTGTGTATGTGTGCTTGCGGCATGTGTATTTACTTGGGTCGGATCTTACGTAGACCCCTTTACCTCTGCCTTCGTCTAGATATCTCAGCAAAAATGAAATAAGTTGATCAGAGACTATTTAAGTGGATAGTTATCTAAATATTAAATTATCAAACGATATACAAAGTATAACCGGTCAAATGCAATGCAACAACATAATTAAGTCAATCAATAAAACCTGTTTTTTTTTAAGCACAGAATATTTAATAAGTACATTAAAAAAGATTGAATTTATAAATCTCATGTGGATGGATGCGTTAAAGAAGACAGGTTCAGGAGGGTGTTTTCCGACAAATTCGGAGACATCCTAATGAAAGCTGGGTTGCCTAGTGCCCATAGCCGTAGAGTTTGTATGAAGAGTATTGTGGATGTGAAGGAAGCGAGGGAGTTGTGTCAGGTTCGTGGCGTGGCATGTGGTGCTCCATTGTCTCTACCTGTTCCTGTGGGAAAAAGGCGTGACAATTTGATTAATTTATTAAATCTTTAATAAGACTTTTTTAATATATTTTTTAAACTATCTACTTTCATTTTAAAATATTTAAAAGTAACCGATAAATTATTTTGTTTAAGCAAATAATGTTAACCATATAATTTGTTTTGTAATTAAAATTGTTTGTCATGACTTCCTGAGAAGGATAAACAAACTGATAGATCTGATTACAAACACAATTAATGTACTAATTACTTAGGTATGCTCATGAAAAAATAGTATCTCTTGAGACGGCTCATTAATCAATTGGCGTTATCGTGATTAAAATCAGTCCCTATCGTTACAAAGCTTTGTTTGAGAGCCCTTTTAATATATTACAAAGAGATTAAATAATACGACATTGGAAATACCTTTTTATTATTAGATATATACTCATATGTCGCAATTGTATTTAACCAAAAGGATGAAACCCTATATTTTTGTGCTTTTGGTATGTGTTACCTTTAGGATAATTATATTAAATTGTTAAGTTAAACTATTCCGTTTTTAACCTATTTCACATCCGCACTTAAAATGCATTTTTGCTTATTCACTGAGCCAAACAATTATTTTGTGCGACGGCTTCTATAACGATATCTTCCTATCTTGACTCGACGTCTGATTTTGCACTAACCTGTTAGTAAGGATAAGGAGGTCCAAAAGTACCGACGACTGAAAAAAAAACGACTCAGTTCACTGTTGCCTCAGTCACGGATAAAATTATATAGAGTTTCTTAGAGCAGTTTGTTGATGATATAAATAAATAGATGATATAAATAATAGATGATATAAAAATAGTATAAATAAAATAAAATTGGATTTCTACCATCCAATAAAAAAAGTCATCTAAATTTATTTTCCATTTGAGTACGCACATGACCTTACAAATATCTAATTCTGTTTTATCTTGTTAAATTCCACTATTACATTATCATACAAACAATCAAATTGTCACGCCTCTATGTCTACGGACATAAACAGAGATAATGGAGCGCCATTTTGCCAACTGTTGCATTATACTCGTAACAACATTAAACATTGCTCATAATAATTTTCCCCATGAATCAAAATTGTAAACAAACACTTAAGAAAATTAACTTCCGCCATTATCGTTGAGTGCAGCATAAACATCACTTTTAAGATTATCTCCTAGCTCTATCTAATCACAAACAGTACTGTAATCATCACCAACGATCACAATATAAAAACACTTGTATAACAACTTATAAAACAACAAGTCACAATGTCCTCTCTCTGCAAAACGTTGACTATTATAATTTTATTAATAACACTCGTTAATTGTTCAAATGTGAGACAAGACGAAGAAGCAAAGGACGCCTTAGAGAAATATATACAAGAAGCCAAACGTAACGTAAATCCAAGGTACAGATTAACCTACCACATTGCAGCACCTGTTGGATGGATAAATGATCCAAATGGATTCACTTATTACAAAGGAGAATATCATCTGTTCTATCAATATTACCCTTATGATTCCGTTTGGGGACCAATGCATTGGGGTCACGTTTCCAGTCTTGATTTAGTACATTGGAGATACAGACCCACAGCCTTACTACCTGATGAGGAACAATGCTTCTCTGGAAGTGCTGTCGAAGTTAATGATGAGCTCGTCCTAATGTATACAGGGCATACGGCTACAGATAAGGAACCATTCTTTAATGAAAGTCAATACCTAGCTTTTAGTTCCGATGGTGTGAATTTTAATAAATATGAAGGTAATCCAGTTCTGCCGACTTCCCCCAATGGTAACCCTGATTTCCGTGATCCTAAGGTTTGGAAACATCAAGATCATTACTATGTAATATTAGGAAGTAAAACTGATGACAATCGTGGAAGAGTTCTTTTGTATAGATCAATAGATATGCTCGAGTGGGAATTTCTGACAGTTTTAGCAGAATCCGATGGTAAACTAGGCTACATGTGGGAATGTCCAGACTTCTTTGAGATTGATGGAAAATTTGTTCTTTTAATGTCTCCACAAGGTATAGAACCTGAAGGCGATAGATTCAAGAATTTATATCAAACCGGCTACATAGTTGGTAATTTCAATTATGATGATTTTAAATTTGAACCTATAACAGAGTTTCAGGAAATAGATTACGGTCATGATTTTTATGCTGCTCAAACTCAATTCTCCTTTCATAGAAGGTTGTTGATATCTTGGTTTGGGATGTGGGAGGTTGAATATCCAGAAGCTGCTGACGGCTGGGCTGGTGCAATGACAATACCCAGAGAATTAAAACTAACTACAGATAACCGTTTAATTCAAAGACCCGTTTTGGAAATGTTATTCCTTAGAGGTAGGAGAGCATTCGACGGGGTATTAACTACTGAAGACAAGATTGAATATGGAAAAGCAGTAGAAATTTTTATAAGAGCTAATTCTTCTAAAGACGTGACTATAGATTTTGAAGGAATTAGTGGAGGAGGCAATGTAACTTTGAAATATGATTCGGCGAACAAAAAGATTATTGTTGACCGCAATGGCGATATACGACAAGTAGAATGGACTCCACAATATTTGGAAATGCGAATATTTTTAGATACAAGTTCTATTGAAGTATTTTGCGGTGACGGTGATGCTACGTTCAGTACAAGAGTTTATCCTTTAGGAGGATGGCTTATGAAGAATAAAAGTCAACAAGACTTAAATGTAATTTCATTTTACTTGACTAATGGAATTTTTGATTAAGTGTTTAGATACAAATGTAAAAATAAAGTGGTAAATAATATTTTTATCAATTTCCTTGTATATTTTTGTATCACCTTTAAAAAGTTTGTGTCATTTATTAACAGTTTAAGACCGGCATAGCGGAAGTAATTTATATAAAGTTGCCTCTGTACATGTATCTCACTTTAGGCGGTTTGCTCGTAATTATATAGGGCCAATATAATAATATCTGTTTGGTTACATCAGAAGGTTGGTTACATATTTATCTGACCTTGACTTACCTGATGGTAAACCAAGGGAGGTCCAAGAGCGCCGACAACAAAAAATAACCGTTTCAATTTACGATTATCTCAGTCGCCATCACTCATAATATGCAAGTCAATCATAATTGTAATCATATATATATGTTTATAGTTACATTTATACACAGTAAATAACAAGTATGTATCAGCAGTAACGTCACTGACAATAGGTATAAGGTACGCCTTAAGTTCTAGGTTCGAATTCCGGTCGGAGCCAAGATTTATTGCGTGATATTTTATAATTAGATTGAATATTATTACAAATATAATTATGAAAATAAAAATGAGCCAGGGTAGAGTTGTTTAGGAGTGCTTGGCGGACAGTTGGTGGTAATTTGCCCAGTCTGTTAATCCAGGCTAGTACTACCACTCACAAGTGGACAGACCGTAAAGTATCTTAGTCGCATTTCGGGATCAGCTTGAAAATTTTCGACTCTGACTAGGAAAGCATTTTTATTTTTTTAATTTACATTTCTTTACTAAGCTACTAAAGTGCTTGTAACATAAAACAGAACATGGTGATATATATTATATCAAAGATACATTGGTACCGGTGGGTGGTTTCAAACCCGTGCACTCGGCTTGCGTAACCATTGCACTACACTACACCACGGTCGCCTTAAATACGAGTGCTAATTGCTATTTTTTAAAAATATTAGTAGTTGCGTTCATTCATGAATATCAGGCGGTGTTTTATCATATGCCAAGCTTCAATAAAATAATAATAAATAAAAAAACTATAATTTTATGTGAAGACCTATGTTAGGTGTGCAAAGAATGAGAATTCGGAATATGGAGAAATACAAAGACCCTACGTACACATAATATATACATATATCTGCGGTTGTGAAGCCCTAAAAGTCCCCATTTGATTTAATGTTTCCATCAGTATCCTCCCCTACGAAAACATAATGTACAACAAACATAGAAATAACATTATTATAACTTCCTGTTTATATATTAGTTGGTATTATTATACAGTATGTGGGGGGATAATACGACAATAAATTAAAACCCGGATAGCTAATGATGTTCTCAAACCACATTGAAAAAATCATTCAAAAATATCCATTACTTTAGCCACAAGACATTATTTTTATTTTGCAATTTTTCTACATTCTGTATTTGTTACTGACCCATATGATACAGGTGAATGACCCTGACTGCATCGCTATTTTAATTAAAACTACCTATGCAGTTTAAAATAATGAAAACTGAAGAAACTACTTTACACTTTACACTTTGTTCATCATTATTGGCGGATGCCGCCAAAAGTCCCTGAGGAGTACGTTACGTAGGTACGATGACAAGTGCGCTGTTGCCGCTCTTATCACAGGTCAGTGATCTTAGGTACATTAATGGTGTTTTATTGTTTTTATATTTTCATGGTATTAAGTTTGTTTGAAAAAAATATTTTTTAAATTTTGATGTTAGAATTTAATTTATATTTTTTAAAGTATCCTATGAAGTAATATTGACACTGTTTTAATTTATTGTCGTAAAGTCCCCCAACACATTGTATATACATAGCTGTAGAATATAGCAAATTGTTTGAGTACCTATTCTAGCAAATAATTAATAAACTAATTAGCTAACGAAATGAAGACATACATATCGGCAACTCCATTAAAGGAAACAACATCATTAGTCATTATTATTATAAATATAATGTTTATTAACACGCTTTTTTTATTAGCTTGACTAGTATGTATGTAACGAAATCTTTTAAATTAACTTTTCTTTTGGTCGGAATAGTGACGGTGACTGAGGCAACCGTGAACTGGCTTGGTTATTCAGTCGTAGGCATTATTGAGGACCTCCTCTTGTTTACAACTTATTTACTTTTTAGTTCACATTATCTTTTAAGCGTGTTTTTTTTAGTTTTTGTAACTATAGTTTTATTTTAAAGACCATTTCCTAACCTAAAAAAGACACGTGTAAAAGTATTATAATCGTATCAGCCAACACGGTTTAGTTGATGAGGCTGTAGTCGCCTTTACTCGAGGATTCTTTTATTCGTTCTACAATAGTAAATCTATACTCTAGGCGTGTACTGTTATAATATAATTTACAAATGTAAAAAAAAAAACTATAATATATAAGGTATTGTTTTTTTATTATTGAGACGAAAGTTCTTACCTCTATTTTCCCAAAAAAGCGCCACTTTCCACTAGTTTTCTATGAAATATGAAATAAATTTAGGTAAATACGCACAGGGTTGTAAATTTAAATAATTTATTATTATTTTGAGAATCTTTAATTACTTACATATTTAACAAATAAAATTATAATTTATACAATAAAACTTATAATTAGTCAGTTCCTACATAATTTATTATTTAAATCATCACAATATAAAAAAAAATCACATTCTGAGTTAAATTATAAATGCTTCAAATAAATATTTTAAAACTAAATTAATCTAAATTATTTAATAATTCTAATATTTTTTCATTCAACAATATATTAGCGTCAAGTGCCCATAAATAATCTAAATGATTAAAATGTTTATATGGCACCAAATATTTCTTTGTACTCTTCGGCAATCGTTCATATAGCTTCTCCACATCTTTTTCACTCGACAGCAAATCATTTTTAGCCCAAAAGAAGGTTAAATTCAGTGTTATTTTACTTAAATCATACTCAGGTGGATATATGCTACCATACTTTTCCAAATTCTTGGTATATCCATAATCGAACTGTTGGAATTTACCACCTGATGTGATTTCCTGAGCGAAATGTGTAGCAGTCTTCCAGGACGTGCCAGTGCCCAAGTTAGATATGAACACTGGCAATAGAGTCTTGTTGAACTGTTCCTCATCATAGCCACATAAGTAGAACACAACATGCTTACACAATTCCACATTAATGCTGTCAATGTGACACGAGCTATATAGTTTACCTAATATTGAATCCTTTGGTAAAAACTCTTTGGCGCCATACAACATTTCCATATAAACAACATTACTTGCCAATGGTGCTAAGGCTTTTAATGGTGATTGAACATCAGTCATGAATGCGACAGGGGCTAGAGCAAAGCCAGCATTCAAAATGTCATTGTATTCTGGTCTTAAAGTCAACATTGCAAACAATATTGTTGTTCCCATCGAATGACCTATATAAGTGATTTTAGTGTCTTCTCCTTTCAGTTTTAATATGTAATCAATTACAGCTGGAACGTCAAACTCGGCGACCTCGTGCCAAGAAAAGTTCCAATACTCCTTAGTATTAGTCTTTAGAGTCAAATGTTCTCGTGAATATTTATTGCCTCTAATATTTGGCATCCAAACATCATAACCGTTATCCGCTAACACATAGGCTAAACCTTTTTCGGGACCATTGAGTATCCAATCAGCTGAGCTGGCGAAAATACCATGTTGTAATAATACAGTCTTTTTTGAGACTGAGCCATCATTACTTACGCCTGGAATCCGATGAACATTAAGTATATAGCCTTGGCTAACAATAGTATGAGTTTCACATTTGTAGCCATTCTTAATTATTAATGAAGGAACTGACAACACCATTTCAGGATAATCCAACCTTGACACTACATTTGTCGGAGTAACGTTGATTTCACTAGTTTCACGAACACCTTCCATGTAATGATTTACTTCGTTACCTAAAAACTGTTGTTTCTCACTTATGTAACTGTTGAATGATTCCCTTACTCTCTGCGCTTCCCTGTAGCCATTTGTGAGGGCATTCTCGAACTTCATTTTCTGATCGTTTGTAAACTTTTTCACTTTCATAGTTTGGTTGTCTAAAAAGTTTTTCGCATTAACGGCTTGCTCGTCGACGAAATTCTGCACTTTGTTCGATTCCATTTTGATGTGTTTTATTACAGGTTCAAGCGGATTCCAATAATCAACAATTTGACTCGAGCACATTGTAATTAATAATTGTACAACAACAAATTTCATGTTGTTCCTCAGCAATTATTTATGTACAACTGATTGTTGTGCGGCCGGATTCCCTGCTATTATTATCCCTAATTGACTTTTGGCCCCGGAGCTGTGGCCGTGCGTCACACAGATGATAATATATAAAAAATGTACAATGTCTGGGAGATTTTTTGGGTTCCTTTGTGCTCAATAGAAATCTTATTAAGTATCTTGCCTTTTATATTTGTTTGTATGGACCTTTAGTTGCCTTGACATAGCTAGCTGATGACTATACTATGCACATACAAATTACGTATCTAATTATTATGTAAGTACATGACTGGTATTCAGATGACTATTCATTTATTTTATTTACTTAGTATTTTTTATTATTTTTCTGTCATATTTAAATGTTACTATTTTATAATAATTACGAATAAACATAATAAACATTTACTATATTTATATATTATTTATTAATTGATATAACTTTAATAAGGAAAAATACAAATATTAAACACGTAAAATAACCTAAAAATTACACCAACAAAAACTATTCTTAATTACTTAAGCTACAAAAGGAAGTAAAAGAACAAATTTTAATAAATGTTGCATTTATAGTTTCTTTAAAACTCAAACTTAACCAATAATAAAGAGGGCAAACATTTTAATGATAAATACAACAATTGCGTTAATTTAGATATGCTTTAAAAAAACAATACCAATTAACGTTTGCACGCGTTCGAACTACGAGTATGGGAGTGGTCACGGGTAGGTCTAGGTCTTTGAAATAGATAAGAACTAGACATCTAATACGGATGTTTTATATCTTCAAAGAACTCTGTTTAATAGCCGCCAGTACAGCCATACGTATAATCACGATCACGTTCATATCATTTCAGTTAGTGAGCACTGCCTTCTGGTATGATAAACTGAGTTCCAGGGGTGTAACTAGGGTTGCCAACTTTGTTGACAAAAAAAAACGTATACCATTGTTTGAATAGGATAAAAATAAAGTATTTGGAAGAAAAATAAAGTATTTTGTGTGCTTTTAAAATGCTAACAATTTTTTGCTATTTTTAAATATTTCAAAGCTTGTTTGACAATCATCATTTAAAGGACATCATTCATTTTGAGCTTCTATGTACTACTTTTGTAATGTCCGATAATGAAAAAATATACAAATAGTAGATTCGATACTTGTATTGATAAAACTAATAACAATTTTGCTTTTAATTGCTGTGCAATTGAGTTATTTGGAAAATAAAATATGAATTTCGTATCATCTGTCAATCAACGCTACATTTGTTCTGCTTTGAACTGTCATAATTATAGTTAGATGATTTTGCACACCCAAACTATGCAAAAAAAAGATATATTCCAACTACATTGTAATCTTCGTAGATTAAATTAATTTAAAATGCAACTGTTAATACATTTAAGCCCACGACCCATACAAAATGAATGATGTCCTTTATATACTTAAATAAGCAATTAGTTTGCTACGCAATCAAAATAAAGTATTTCCACATACTTTATTTGTATGCAAAAGTATAAAGTATAATTACCAAAAATAACGTAAGATACGTTATTATAAAGTATGGTTGGCAACCCTAGGTGTAACCATTTCTTATAGCATTATTGTTTTAATCATCAAATATCAATTCGTATATCAAAGCTTATTTGAATAAAATTACTATTTGCAGTTTTATGACGTCACATCAATATTCATTCCTCGAAAGCGTACCAACGCGGTAATTACAAAAGATAATATTAGGTATTAATATTCAAATGCAACAGCAATACGTATGTGAACGTAAAACCAATGCAAATGTAGGAATGAATTTAAAGGAATAAAACAATATTGCAAATAAGAGATAAGTGGTACGAAATGGAGTAATCTTGTTTTATACATAAAAAAGTACTGTCTTGAAACATGCTTGATCCCTATTTTTAACACAATAAAAAATACCCGTACTTGCTACATAAGTTAATACAAATATAATACTTTATATTATGTTTATTCATATAAAATTATTTAATATTTGCATGCATTCATGACATTCTTGACTTGCTCCAATTGTTGTCTGGGAGAGAATGTTAACTTGGATTAAGTTCGCATGCGAGCACCAGAGTTCAGCAAGTTTTAAATGAGGTTATAATATTTCGTATGCGGTAGCGTGCAGTGATATTTTACGTAGGGTAGGCAGAATTAAAACCTCACCAACTATAGGCACAAAACCTGTCTTCTATGTATAATAGTATTTTCTTAGATTATGCGCGAACATTGATTAATGAATTAAACAAATTTTATACGGCTTACTAGTAAGCATAGTGAATGCGGCAGCAGAACCGCACTTCAGTTTAACATTTAGCAGGCAGTTGCCATATGTCGAGTCATAATAATAAAATAAACAGAAACTTGTACAATCACAAATGTATGCAATGCCTTAAATTCAACTTCTAAATTCCATCTGCAAACCATTAAATACTTAACTTGGATCCTACAAACTCTATTTTGTACTATCTACAAAAACCATTTTATATTAATTAGTATAAAATACTTTTTCGAATATTAAAGCACACTGATATTCGATTGACTAATGTCTAGTATTTTTTAATATTCTAACGTTTCGAGAGCTTTGCAGCCATAGTGGTCTCTCCCTGACCAAAAATAAACGCTATAGTAAGCCGCATAAAGTTTGTTTATTTCGACGACTAATGTTTTGCCAGCGGGCGTAGTGACAGCGACGTTTTGATTTTTAGTCGTCAGAATGTTACACTTACCATCAACCAAGTCAAGGTCACAATAAATAAAATATATAATATTACAATAAATAAAAATATTACAATAAATAAAATATTGTTATAATGTAGTAATTAAAATCATGTACCTAATTAAGTAGGTAGGTATATTACTCTTTAATATTAAGTGGATATTTTTAAAATTTTCACGCCTTATTCCGATATTAATAGCCAGCGACAATAGAGCAGAACAACTCTTTGGCTTCCTTCAAACCCACGATGCTCCTCGAAAATCCTTATAGCAAAGTACAGAACATTGTGGATGTGAAGGAAGCGAGGGAGTTGTGTCAGGATCGTGGCAAGTGGCGCTTCGTTGTCTCTGCCTATCCTTGTAAGAAAACAATGTGACAATTTGATTGATTGATTGAGCTTTAAACATTAATAAATAGTACTTAAATTAAGCTCTAGTCTGGCATCTAAACAATTTCAGAATGTAATTTAAGTGCTTTAGTGCGGAGGCAAGCCGCTCGAAGCACTTACGTACGTACAATAAGTCATTAAAAATAAGACATTAAATAGATTTTCCATTAACCTATTTCCTAGGAAGATACACTTCTAAATGAACTGGAAAACTAATGATGTTACTATAAAATATTGATGTTAAACAACATTGGTGATTAGTGAACGCAGATGGCAGTTACATTAAAGTTTATTAATTTAAGTATATATATACAACAGGGTACAAACATATCAATCAATCAAAATGTCACGATCCTGATGTACCATGTACCATGATCCTGACACAACTCCCTCGCTTCCCTCACATCCGCAATTTTGTACATACAACCTCTACGGTTATGGGCAGTGAGCAACCCAGCTTTCTCGAGGATGTATCCGATTTAGTCGGAAAATACACTCCTGGGTCTGCCTCGTTTAACGTATCCATTCAAATCAGGTTACAAACATAAATTATTATAATGCATTATAATAGGTTGAAAAGAATATTACATAATAGAAAATTGCATAAGAAATATTAAAATTAAAAACAAAATAGAAAAAGTAAAATCAAAAATTAAAGTAAAAAAGTAAATGTGCAAATAGAAATACATTACATCCTCTTGCTTATCATCAGGCGGGTCGAGGTCAGATGTCGTTTTACAATTTAAAAAAAAAACATAAACAGAATTCCTAAAATCACAGTTAAAGGACATCATTCATTTTGGACTTTTATTGTAACACTTTTGTCACGGCCGATGATAAAAATATATATAAATGGTAGGTTCGATACTCGTATTGACAAAACTAATAGCAATTTTGCTTTTAATTGCTGTACGATTGAGTTATTTGGAAAATAAAAATGATTATTTTTAGTTTCTAAACCACGCGGAAAAGACATATTAAAAAATAAATGTCACACACAGTTGACCAAGGAACATTGTACTCAAGAGAAGAAGCTCGACTGCCATAGACAACAAGTGGCAATTAGAGACGCCACGACGGAATATCACGCGAACTAAAATGTTAGGATGTTGGTGAAAGTGAACCTTACTCAGCAGGAAATAATCTAATTAGATGAATAAAACGACTTTTTATAAAACATTATCTTTTTTATTTAATTCCAACTTACTTTTCAAGACAATAGTATCACTAAAAATATGTATGCTAATTACTAGCACAACAGGAGATAATTTTTAAAAATTTAATTTTTACTTTTACTCTATTTTTTACTAGTTTCAAAATGTTTAACGACAGTATTATATTGATGACGTTTGCGATGCCTAAACATTTGATGGGAAGATCAAACCGGAAGAAACGCTATCACGCCATAACCTTGAATGAGAGTCGAGACCCGATGGATCGACTGCCTGATGTTTTTTTTTAATTAAAAAGTGATTGACGACTTTTTTTGGGCTGGCAGTGAACGTAATGGTTTCTGCATTGAACTGTCATGATTATAGTTTGATCATTTCGTACATCTAAACTATGCAAAATATAGGATATTTACCAAGCACATTAAAATATTGTTGTATCGAACTATTTTATTGTACATTTCCCACTTTTAGTACAATTAAGCCCAAGTCCCCATACAAAATGAATGATGTCCTTTGGAAGAGGGTGAGTAAACTTCCAAAACTTGTCTTAAGTTTTATATTTAATTCATATATTTAAGTTTTTAAATATATGAACAAGAACAGTGTCATAGACATCAAACATATTGTCAGTGTCAACTCTGATGACGACGACTCGCTATGCACTCAACGGAGATTCATAATTGCTGACAACTAGTGAATTATCATTGGAGTATAAAACAAAACTGTATAAATAAAAGTATAAAATAAAACTGTTTAAATAGTCTCATTAGTATTTTTCGTTAATCATGTTTAAAGGATTCATGTTTAGTTTCAGTTTTGTTTTGTTTTTTGTTTTGTTGATCACAATTTTCGTACAAATGTTGTGTATACTTGTAATTGGCAGACATATGTACCCATTTTAAATTATATTAATATTAAGTTACCATTGATGTATATGTTGTGCCGTAAGTGTACCTTTTAATAAATAAATAAAAACAAAATACAATATTTATATATATTATTGTGTGTTGTCTATCAAATAATAAAACTCCTTTTAATTTTCATTACAAGCAAGTTGAAATATATTACGTTTTGTTTACATATTTCGTTTTGTTATGACAACATAATATATTAAACAAAATAAAGATATAACGGGAAATATAATTTCTGCGAATTTGTCAAAACGGGAAAACTCACAAAAATTGCTGGAACACAATGAAACCAAACAATACATTTTATACGGAAATTGATATTTATGTTACAGATGACGTCACATTAAGATTATTTTTAGAAAATTACATAGAAAACATAAGATTTTTTTATTATTAATAATAATTAAGAGTATTAGGAGTTATAAATAATTATTAAAAAATATCTGAACTACGTGACTTTTCGCATTTAACAGCTCAATTCTCGAGGAAGACTATAATTTAAGCTATATAACATTACTGAGTCTGGAGACAATGGAACCTCTCAGATCTGCGAAACCTTAACACTCAGATCAGCGAACTGTAGTGCTTTAACTGAAATCGCTTCTTACTATGATCGTTTAGCTAGGCTGTTATCAAAAGCCCAGGAAACACATAATTATAAAAACCCATAAGTATATTAAATTGGGAAAACAATAGATTACTTATAAACTTAACATTAGATTTTTGAAATACCATAGTGTGTGCTACGCTGGCCGAATAGCATTTCCTTTTGCATTCCGAAAGTGTGTAACCTCAAAATTAACTCCGTGTCAATTCCGCACGAAAACAACATCAAAGCAAATTGCTTTCAAATGTTGGACAACATTGAGTCAAATAAACAATATAAGCCAAAGTATTAGCCGAATTAGCCAATTTTTAGTTACCTACATATACATTTCCTAATTAAAAGTGTATCATAGAAACTAGGCGACCAAAGTAGGTCTACATTGGCACCAGCAAGTGGTTTTAAACCTGAGACTTTCGATTGCGTAGTTATTGTACTACTACTATACCACAGTTGCCTAAATATCCCTAAGTGTCTATATTTATTTATTAATAACAGTTTTATTATAAAAAATAATTTAATTAAAATAATGAGCCACGTTGTCTTCAAAGCGAGTGCAAAACAATTTGATGTGCAATTTAATTTCTCTGCAGATAATGACCTACATTATCTATGCCCACTCTTGTAATTATTTTTAAATATCTTATTGTGACTCGACATATGACAGCACCCCGCCTGATATAAAGCTAGAGTGCGGTCCACGAATAGAGATAACTCCTACAGTTAACTAACTGTAAGTAGTAGTCAATTTCACTATGCCGGCCTAGTTGTGACTTACAAGCTGATCCCGAAACGCGAATAAGTCATTATCGCATTTCGTGATCAGCTTGACTCTGTATTGCACTTTTAATCTTAGATTATAATCTTGAATACTTGTCGATTTATCTATATTACAAGTACATCTAATAGTAAAATCATTAAAAACATAAATTTCACGCCAAAAATCCTATATGGATAGGCAGAGACAACAGAGCTTCATATACACAATTCACAAAGACTATGGTTATAATTGGACCACTGCTTTTTAAGTGTGTCCCCGATTGGATCAATTGACAAACTTAGGATCGTCCCACATTTAATATTCAAGTAGATAACTCATGAGTTTTCTACAGCAGAGAAATAGAACTCAGCTTCTAGTTTTTAGCGCTTGGTTGTTTTTGGTTTTGGCTTTGATTGGGTTTGATTTCTGAAATGAATAATAAATTATATAATTATTGCCTACGTTATTTATTACTAATGTAATGTAGTGCCACAAATAGTATTCTATGTTTATTTCGAGTTGAGAGTGTGTGTTCGGTAATTTCTTTGAAATGTGAATAGTGTGCATTCCATTGCAGTTATTAAAAGTCTTTGATAGAAACACAAACATTCTATTATTATTATTATTATTTTTGCTGCGTTTAAATATTAGGCATTAGTGATTACATTGTAATTATAATGTCATATATATTTTTTTTTTATTGTGACACGACATCTGACCTTGACCCGCCTGATGATAAACAAGAGGTTCAAGGTTCAAACCGAATTTGTTCACATTTTTTTTTTATTATTGTGACTCGACATATGACAGCACCCCGCTTGATGTTAAGCTGAAGTGTGGTCCATGAATGAATGTCACTGCAACTACAATTCAATAACTGTGAGTAGCAATCATATCCACCGGCAACTTACAAGCTGATCCCGAAACGTGACCAAATCACTTCACGGTCTGTATACTTGTAAGTGGTGGTACTACCCCGGATCGGCAGACTGCCTACCACTCTTTTATAACCAGACCCGAAGCAAATATCTATCTCTGTTTTTTTTATTAACAAATATTTGCAATAATTAATATTATTAAATATTACAAATAAAAGCTATGAAACAAATATTTGCTCCGACCGGGGATCGAACCCGGGACTTTACGCGCAACAAACCAATCGCTAAACCGTTCGTCCACGCCTGTCGCCGTTACAATGGCGGCCAAAGATTAAATTTGCAAAGAAATTATTTAATAATTCTTTCTAATTAGTATTATTAATTATTACCGGTCTCGGCGACTACTACTATAGTTTAATAACTTCAAGCAGCAGTCACATTCACTATCTAGACTAGTTAGAACCGAAAACTTACAAACTCATCCCAAACTGCTAAAAAAATAACCACTATTTAACCACTCATAAACAACCAGACCCTGAACAAGAATCTGTCTCTAACTCTTTAATAAAATATTTAATTCCATATTATTGTGGTAATTTTCATAATTTTTCCCTGTTAATGTTCACCGTTCTCTTGCTGACTTGGTGGTGACTAAGACGATGTATTTTTCTGACGTCGGCGCCTTCGGATCCCCTGTTTATTATCAGGCAATATATAATAACAATTAAGAGGCCCCTGAGGGAAACATTAAAAAGGATATTTTTTATTATACGTAACAAAAAAATCAATACGTTTTTAAATCAATCAGGCGCGGATATATTTAGACAGAGGATGTTCTAGAAGATTTCACTCGGATACATACAGGATCTCCTTAAATAATTATTTTATTTTTATACCTAGTTGGGTTTTTAGCGATTTCAACAATTTATAAAAATATTTAGGCAACTTTTTTATCTTGTTAAATTGTTTAGATGAATCCGTGGTGAAAGGATAAAGCCCAAAAGAATTTTTATCGATCAAATTAGGGACATTCCTGTAAATAGCAAGAGAACACAATATAGAAACCAAAGAGATTATATGATGACAAGTGGATGTGAAGGAAGCCAGACAATTGTGTCGGAACTAAATCGAATTAATAGAGTGTGGCGCTCCGTTCTGCCTATCCCTGTGAAAATTAAAGGTGACATTTTGATTGATTATTATAGGTGACTTATACAGCGCCAATTTGATACTCATTTTGCATTATTACCTACAGCTACTAGTATTAAAGCAAATAGAGTAAACAAGTTATAATGCTTTTATGTTATCTACGGTACCCTAATTATGTGCTAAAGTGTTTCACGTAAGGAATGCTATTTTGTTCGTAATAACAATAAATATAATTGTAATACACATTAAGCTTTGAGGTAACAAAATAAGACACAATTTTGCTAGTGGAAAATATTTCACTTTGGAAAAAGGTTGACAATCTCCTCCCTAATGGATGCATTAGCGCTTATTGTTGATAACACCTGACCACGTTGGAGGAAATAAAAATATAACAGATTCCAGCTAGATTAGAATATAGTGTTGATTATTTTGCCTTCATTAAAAATGCGGTCTAAACTAATTAGTTAATTTAAATATTTGTTTTATAATTTTTTTTAAGGAAAATTAACATTGATACAGATATTGTTATTGATATTGTTTTAAATTGGAAAAATAAAATACTTGGAAACTACAATAATTAGAGCATTGTTAAATTGGCGGAGAATTAGTAGTTAAGGAAAATGTTTATTAGTGCTAAGGATTATCGATAAGTGATTTATAAATAGTTATAAGGAAAAATACTATTATGGAAATTAATTAAGGAATTTAAGGATAAATGTGTGTGTGGAAAAATATTAACTTATATTAAATTTAACGTTATCACGTAAAACTATCGTCCGTAAACCGACTTTACAGACAACCATTTTTTTTTTCTAATTGTTATTCTATTAAATTTATATACGCTGAACTTCAAACACGAGTTTTTTATAACTTACACTAATAAATCATCTATTTTATTTCTTGGGACGACCACTACTACAATCCAATAACAACGAGTAGCATCCACTATACCGGCAACTTTTTAGCTTATACCGAAACGCGCCTGAGTCTGCACCAACAGTCTGCCTACTACTCTCAAAAAAGTATTTCTAGTAATATAGCCACTCTATTCAGAACTACACCGTGAATGTAATAAAGTAACAGTATATTAATATGTAAAACCCATCCGAATGCTTTTGAAGCAATAAATAAAAGCGCAATGCATGAATTAACCGCAGCACTGCTTTAAACGTTATAAAAATGCTCAACAGCTATAAAAATAACGGTTGAATAATTTCGAATAGCTTTTTTAAATCCTTTTTTTATTTAGAAAAATATTTGTCATAGAGTTATTACATTGCTATAGAAGAAATATTAAAATTCAAGTTTTATTATAGCTTAGAATAATAAATAAAAATAAAGAATAGTTTTTTTTATATATTGTCGGCCTAGTTAGAACCAATAACTTTCAAACTGATTCCAAAACGCGACTAAGTCACTTCACGGTATGTGAAGTGACAAAGTGGTGGTATTAACCCGGATCAGTAGACTTGGCAAATGTACATTAATTTTCTACTAACTGCTACTTTTTTATTTTATTAATATGACACGACATTTGACCTCGACCCGCCTGGTGATAAGCAAGAGGAGATCCAAGAGTGATGAAGACTGAAACAACCGAGTTAGTTCACGACTGCCTCAGTCGCCGTCACTAGGCCGGTCAGTTTTACTTTACTTTAAATTTATTACGAAAATTAAACTTGAAGGAAGCTGCTGAGTTGTGCCAGAATCGTGGAAAGTAGTGGTCTATTTCCACGGGCAGAGATGCCCTGTGGTAATTTGACATATCAATCAAATGTTTTAAATAAAAGACGCAGCGTAGGTAGGCCTCCCACTAGGTATATTGACGACATAGTGAAAGTCACGAATAACCAGTGTATGCAACTGGCATCTTGTCGTTCGGAATGGCGTCCTATTGGCGTGTTCAGCAGTGGACGCCTTCTGAAATGCTTTACGAGCCCATGTGTTCTCTTCATCTTGTTTAATCTTGGATCTCTTAAGCGAAGCGTCAAGAAACACCTTTAGCCGGCATAGCGACAGTAACTAATGCGATTTTCATGGGGTGTCGGTTTTCACGATGGCTACAAAGCTCTAGGAAATTCACAATAAAAAATTGTACAATCAATAACTAAAAATAAACGCAATAGCAAGCCGCACAAATTTTGTTTAATTCATTCGCGCAAAATCTTAGAAAATTCATAAGAATTGGATTATTATTTTCCAAAAATGTTTAACACAGTACTTCACCAAAAATTAGGAGGGCATCTGGAGCGAGTGAACTAATTAAAAATGGGCTATTATTTTGCTTAGTGGAGGGGAAACAGAAAAAAGGTTCAACTGACACAAATCTGCTCAATGATCTGAAAGCTTTCATGAAGGCCATCTGACATTACGTGCCTTGCCTTCGTTGTACAGCGGCTGTCAACCCATCCTACTTGTCTTAGGTAACTTTGTTGTCTATAGTAGGCTTTGATAAATTGATATTTCCGCTTTAGTTGTTGTTGCTTATAGTTTCGTAGTTCAGAAATTCGTAAGCTTTATTATTTTTTTGTTTTGTGACTACATATTATGAGAGCCACTAGCCCGATGTTAACCTGGAGTGCGGTCCATAAATGAAGACGACTGCTAGAACAGTTCAATAACTGTAATTTACAGTTAAACCAGTTAGTTTTACCAACATACTGTGTCAAATATTTTTTTTACAATAAGGGTTATTTTAAATTGTCACGCCTTTTCCCCACAGGGATAGGCAGAGATTATTTCAATATCAACTATTAGAATATTAATAATAAAATCTGTGAATTTCTTACAAAGTATGTAAAACAATATTTTTAGTATGTAGGTAAACATGTAAATAAAACTTTATCTTCTTACGCATTGAGTAGTAAATCATGTCGCCGCACCCATTTCTTTAAGGCTCGCCTTTTGATCTCTACAAATGGGATCCGTAATGATGGGATAAAAGACACAAAATAAATATATGTTTCAGATTTACTATGAAAACAAACTAGGTGTATTTTATGTTAGTGGAAACACGTATTTTTTGACATGTAAAATCGACTTGCCTTGTTTGAAGCAAGGGGAGGTCCAAGAGTGAAGACGACTGAAACAACCAAGTCAGTTCACGGCTGCCTCAGTCGCCGTCATTATGCCGGCCAATTCTGATAATTATTAAGTATGAGTAGATTGACGTAGATGTGTATAAGGCAATCCTTATTCGTAACATAACATTAGGAATGTTTAAGAACAAAAAATAATAAATTTACACATTTCTTTATTTTAGCATGAAAACGGAAATGAGAAGTATTTTCTAAGATCGTTTTATCCTAAATCTTATTGAACAGAATATAAGTGAAAATATTAAATACTAATGAAAATTTTCTATTAAAGGCTTTATACATAAAAGCAATTTTCTTAGCAGCCCAGAATTTTTAGTGCAGGTGCCGGCTCTATCGCGTGGCAGATAGGAGAGTGTAGGCAGCTTTCCGGACTTGCAAAATGGTTACATTTATTTAACACTCAACATTACTGCCCTTGATTATTTATTAACGAATATCAAATAATTACAAATAATAGTTTTTTTTATTGTGACACGACATCTAATTGGTTATGTCATAATCGTCCATCACTTACTAGTAGAGCCAGCGAGAACTTATGCACCTATGTACTTATATGGTAAAAAGCCTGAGCGAGGTCTGTGTCGTAGCTAATAACAATCCATTTTGTCTGCCTACCCCCACGGGGATTAACATTGTATTATTTATTTATATGTAGCAATAAATCTTATTAAGAGCAACTGTGTCACATCAATCACACACACACACACACACACACACACACACACACACACACACACACACACACACACACACACACACACACACACTCGCGGGAATAATATTCAGCTGAAGGTAATTATTATTATTTATTTATTCAGGGATTTTGTGGCCTTAAGGGTGAAACACCATTTAGAATAAATATTCCTAGATTACACGTTCCTAGACACATTAGGATCTTTATTAAATAATTAAGGCGACCGTGGTGTAGTGGCAGTGCAATGGTTACGCAAACCGAACAGTTCGAGTTCGAGAACACCCACCGGCACCAATGTATCTTTGATATATGTACTTTGGTTGACCTGTTTCTATGATACAAGCACTTTAGTAGCTTAGTGTAAAAATGTAAAAAAAATAGTGGTAGGCAGTGGTCCCCAGTCTGCCGATCCGGGGTAGTACCACCACTTACAAGTACAGACCGTGAAGTGATTTGGTCGCATTTCGGCATCAGCTTATAAGTGGCCGGTTTCAACTTTGCCGGCATAGTTAATGCTACTGCTACACACAGTTATTCATTATAGACCGCACTTCAGCTTGACATCAAGCGGGATACCGACCGTATACAGACCGTGAAGTGATTTGGTCACGTTTCGGGATCAGCTTGTAAGTTGCCGGTTCCATCTAGGCCGGCATAGTGGATGTGATTGCTACTCACAGTTATTGAATTGTAGTAGCAGTGACATTCATACATGGACGATACTTCGACCTAACATCAAGCGGGGTACAGCACCCCGCTAATGTCGAGTCACAATAAAATATTATAATAAAAAAACTTATTTTTTATTATTAAAAATACAATATGTGTTATCCTCTGTCTTTTGGTTTGTTTTGAATAAAAATAAATGTAGGTTCTGTTTAGACTTAGTCTTATTTGTCGCAGATAAATTCAATAAACAACTTCTGAAGTTAAATTTAAACTTAATGAATGGCCTGTCATAATTTTGTATTATTATTGTATTTTTCTCACGAAACGTAAATAGAGTGTAAACAGCAAAATATGACAGAGTGTTTGACAAGATCAACTTGGTACAGTAAACAACAAAATGTTTGTGTTCACGATTGGATTACGGAGACTCTAAGTACACTCACACGCATACGTGGAAAGTTTTATTTATTTATATTTTATTACAGCACCCCGCTTAATGTCAAGTGCCTATCTACAAATGAAGGCGACTGCTACTACAAATTAATTACTGCGAGTAACAGTCACATCCACTATGCCGGCCTAGTTAAGTTATGTTATATGGTCATTATGGAGCATTGTTTAAAGTATGATATAACATTCCTACGTATTATATAAGTTAGAAATCGGAAGGTAAGTCTTTGGCCGGCATAGTGGCAGCGACTGAGGTTATGGTATATATATGAAATTAAAAGATTTTGTTTTTCATATAATGCACCATATTATACTTAATATATGATGCAAAGTATATTTAGGCTTATAAAGCAAGTACGAGATTGTGAAAAATTTACACCTTTAGGGTTTAAAAAAGCAATCGTTTTTGATCTGAAAGTGTAATTTCATGCAGTTAACATATTATTGGGAAATCTGCGGCAAAATAAAACAAAAACGTGCCAAAATAAAATACCTATTTATGATATATTATTTATCTACAAAATATTTATAAAAGAACTATTTCTAATTATGGTAGCTAAACAACAGATAATGTTGCCACAAATAAATAATCTTCCTATAAAAATTAAGGGATCATTAAATCCTAACATAATGCTTTAAGGCGACCGTGGTGTAGTGGCAGTGTACGTAAGCCGAGTGGCACGGGTTCAAAACCACTCACCGGTACCAATGTATATTTGGTATTTCTATGATACAAGCACTTTAGTAGCTTAGTATAGAAATGTATAATAAAAAATTTACAAAATTTAATTCTGCATTCACATTTCTTAGTGTAATCGAAATTCAATCAATCAAATAAATTGTCACGCTTTTTTCTACAGGGATAGGAAGAGACAATGGAGCGCCACTTACCACAATTCTGACACAACCCCCTCCGCTTCCTTTACATTTACAATTATCTTCATACAAGCTCTATGGTTAAAATGCAAAATGTAATATAATCGAAATTCAATGTATTCAATTTAAAATGTATTATGTGCTTGAGTGTACATTGGGTTTTACTTTCACAAATACAAGATGATCGTGTTTAGAATGTCTGCGGCCTGCTTAATGTTTTCAAAGACGATTTTGGTTCATTCAATTAAAGTTACGCCTTCGACAAACAACTTTAATTGAATATTTTATTTATTTCCGAAAACACGTGCACGCAACATCCCACGTTTTTTTTTGTTTTCATTTTATTTAGAAAAAATAACATATACACTTTTAATTAAAATTTATGACAATATCAGCTGAACAGGAAATTATAGAAAAAAAATATCACTATTAATAATAGCTGCAAATGCGTTGTCATTGTGTATTTAACAAATAACAATTTTCGTAAGCAGCTTTCGCACTTTTATTGTGAACTCACTAACTACAACAAAGAACAAATATATACGTAATGCGGTCCATGTGTAACGTAGAAGGATATGTACAAAGGAGCCGCAAAGGACTCAAGAGCGGAAACGAGCCCGCACATAACAGTAACGTAGAAGGATAAATGGAAATTAAAACAAACTAATATTATTTTTTAACATACTTTCTTTTTATTGCTTTACATTTTTCAGAATATTTATTTAATGCTTCTATGTCGCTACCAAAAATATGTATATTATGCTGAATCCTCAATGTCAAAATGGTCACACACGCTTCATTATCATTGGATTTTTTCCTCTTAGATCCAATTTACCTTTTGTAAATAAAAAATTTACCGAGGTCGCAAAGTTAGGGCTATAAAGGGAGCATTTCATTTCTTCAAAGCCAAATTCCCAAACCGTAGACTTAAAAATCGCAGCAGTGTGGATTTTCTGACGTAATAAGTCGCCATAGTAATGTGCGATTATGTCTGCGACATGTTCCTTAAAATCAATGAGAAGATTCCCTCACAATCCAGAAAATTGTATAGAATGACCCTTTATTGCTTTTAAGATTAAAATTCAAATAATTTGAAAGCAATGATATTAGTTTTTATTTTTGATATTGGAATGCTTTCATGGAGAGATAATAACGAGGCTGAACTACTCTGAAAACGCTCCAAAAGTAGACGTTTCTATTTGAAAACTAAAAGGATTTGAATGTGGAATTTTTAAACACGTGAAAAAAAGAAATGAAGTATGCGAGTTGTGACTCAGCTCACGTCGCTGCCTGTAGCTAGGTTTTATTAGATTTTGTGACTTGTCCTCGGTTTATTAGTGCTTGTACTGCCCCCGGCTCTCTCTCAACATAATGCTTAATAACATAATCTACAACAGAGATGAAGACATCAAAAGAAATAGTAACATATATTTTTATTTTCGCCAGTATCTCCTAAGTAGTAATTCTACGGACAAGAACTTTTATAGCTATGTTATACATATAAACATAAAAAAATGTCACGCCAAAACTTAAATAACATATAATACTATTTTTTTCACATTTCATTTCATTTTCATTAAACTTAAAGTGTATCACAGACAATACAAGAACCAATCAATTAATCAAATTATCACGCCTTTTTCCACGAGGATAGGCAGAGACAATATAACGCCACTTGTCACGATCCTGACACATCCTTCCTCCAGAAGGAGCAAGTATTTTATTATTTTTTATTATTTACATTACTATACTAAGCTACTAAAGTGCTTATCATAGAAACAGGACAAGCAAAGTACATACATCAAATATACATTGGTACCAGTGAGTGATTTTTCGTGACTGCACTACAACTACACCACGGCCGTAATAATAATCTATACTTCTATACTAATATAATAAAGCGGAAGAGTTTGTTTGTTTGTTTGTTTGTTTGTTTGTTTGTTTAAACGCGCTTATCTCAGGAACTACTGGTTCGAATTGAAAAATTCTTTTTGTGTTGGATAGATCAATTATCGAAGAAGGCTTTAGGCTATAAAACATTACGTTGCGACTTATAGAAGCGAAGAAACAGTCGAAAATGTGGAAAAAACGGGTAATATTATTCGTCTTTGAGGGTTTCCGTTGCGTGCGCTGCGAAAACCGTTCGAGATACCCAAAAAATATGTATGAAAGAATTATTCCTCTTTAAATTATCTAATAAAATGTCCGCGACCGTATATGTCTATCTTTTAAGATTAACTTACAATAACCGTTTTTATGATAGTCAAATTTGGTCTAAATTAATGCATTATTACAAATTATTTGTCAGAGTTGTATTAACATAATAATATTATTCTTTATCGAAATAAATGTGTTATTAATTAAGAGTATTTAACTGTGAACAAAATTGTCATTGACATCACCTAATTTCAATAAACATCTTATAAGATAATACAATTTTAAAATAACTCTGAAACAAAATTCACACAGTTCGCATGATGAGCGCTAACCGGCGGGCGAGGAGAGGCGGTGCTTGCGGGCGAGGCGGAGGGTAGGTGTAGCTCTACGAGGTATAGTCTGTCTAAGCCGAAATGATGCGCGCCCCTCCACTGCATTTACGCATACGAGCAAATATAAAATATGGGTAAAACACCGAAAATGCAGTAATTGGTTATTCAGTTGCTGGTTAGACACAAAGGAGGAACGAACGTGATGAAGTTTAATAGTATAGTTAGTAATATTTGCATTCACACATTTAAATAAACAAATAAAGTGGAGGGGCGCGTCATTTATAGACAGACAAGCATACTATGCGGTCGGCTCCCTACTGATCGGTTGAATGCAGCGTTTTTTAAAACTGAAAATATAATTTACGCAGAAGTACTTTAAAATATATTCTTTTTAAAACTACTTTAAAATATATTCTATTAGTTACGTAATTTAATCGTCTAAAATAAGTCGCGGGTAACAGCTATAGGTAATTTATAATAAAGCTGAGCAGGTAGGTAAACAAAAAATTAATATGATTCCCAAAATAACTATTCCACGCGGACGCAGTCGCGGGCACAGCTAGTAAATAATAAAAACACAACAAAAATCGTAGTTTAAAACAACCTTGAAAGCTCTAGCTCAATCATCATCATAAGCTTTTAAGTCGTTTATTAGTCTGAGTTGAGGTGGCGTAATTGAGTTGAAACCCTCCCTCTAATCACCCTGTATTAAGCACATTCAATATTATGCGACAATCTTAAGATTATAACGCAAATTGCTCACAAAATTACACTCCATTACTTTAATTGAATAGAAAATCATTTATTTTTAACCGTAGTAAGCTGATAGTTGGTGGTTTACAGTAGAAGATTCTGTAGAAGCCGAAATGACGCGTCCCTCTACTGCATTTACGCACACGAGCACACTGAAAATACAATTGTTTAACCGGCATTCGCCATGCCGGTTAAGTTAAAACTAGCAACTTTTAAGCTGAACCCAAAACTAGTAAGACTGAAAAAATAACTGCCAATTGTTTGCCTACCACTTTTTAAAGGAAATCATTCATTTTGGGCTTTTTACGTACTACTTTTGTAATGCCCAATGATGAAAAAATATATAAATGGTAGTTTCGATACTTGTGTTAATAAAACTAATAACAATCTTGCTTTTAATTGCTGTGCAATTGAGTTATTTGGAAAATTAAATATGGATTTTGTATCGTTGCCCAATCACGAAGACACGCCATATTAACAGTTCTGCTTTGAACTGTCATTATTATAGTTTGATAATTTTGCATGCCTAAACTATGCAAAAAAGGCTATTTTTTCAAATACATTGTAATCTTCGTACATTAAACTATTTTAAAATGTATATGCAACTGTTAATATAATTAAGCCCAAGTCCCCATACAAAATGAATGATGTCCTTTGCTTATCTGTTATTTGTCGCTAAGTTCTATGGGCATGAATTTAATTTAACCCCTCTAAAAGAGGTATTACATTTATATTATTTTAATAGTAATTATATATACTCGTATAAATCCAAGTAAGTACAATGAATATTCAGAGTAAAGTCAATGTTAAGTTATCATCAGTCAATGCCAATATATATAGATGAAACTCATTACTGTCGTATAGCTCGGGGCCCCACGTAATGGCTGCGTAGTCTCAGAGGTTGCTGCACTGCTTCTCTAGTATTATTTTACTTTCTTACCAAATAATCAACATACAAAATGTGCAATCTTACAATCTACAGACAATCTTTATCTTATTGCACATACATTGTGTAATATTACAAAATAACAGGGCAATGTACAATTGATGACATTAAAGCTGTATTCCATGCATAACACATAATACACAAATATCAATCAATCATTTAAAATGTCACGCCTTTTTCCCACAGGGATAGGCAGAGACAATACACAAATATGTTTATTAATAAACCAAAAGCTCTCAATTTAACATTACCTATGTTATTATTTGTACTTTGGTCGCCCAGTTTCTTTGATATAAGCACAATTAGTAGTTTATTATACCAATATTTCTCGATATAAGGTCATAAATATAAAGGTTAATAAAATATTGCGTTTATTACTCGTTTAGCCAAATATTTATTATCTTTATTAATAAGTTTCCAAACTACGCTATGAAAAGAATGGTTATGAAAATAAAATTTATTTTTCCGCAAGTGGTTTTAAAAACCAGTTATGAACCTTATTAACGCGTATACACCTGTCTGTAACTGTAAATGTCATAAATACATGATATCTTAGTCTTAGTTCTTATTTTATTCTTAAAGGCAATCCTTTAAGGCCGGAAGAGATGGCGACGCCATAAACGTATACCTACATATTATAATTTATTCAATAATAATAGCTCCCTTCCTAAACCCAAGCACATCACTATCAAAAAGTAACATCACCTCTAAACAGCGCTAAACAACCTCATTGCGCGCGGTCATTTGTTTGATGGCGCAGTAACTCTTTTGTATTGAAGCCATCACAGTACCCACTCTACCAAACAACACTCGTTTGTTATTTTTGTAATAAATACTTTCGATGTTATTCATTCTCTATCACCTATGAAAAAAGTAATAACCTAAATTCAATTTTATTAATTTAATAAAAGGCACCCTTCATTGCCGACCAAATCAGAGACATCCTCAAGAAATCTAAGTTGCCTATTCCCAAAACCATGGAGCTTGTATGAAGAGAATTGTGAATGTGAGGCCGGCATAGTGGCGGCTGCTGGGGCAGCCGGGAACTGACTCGGTTATTCCAGCCGCCGTCACTCTTGGACCTCCTCTTGCTTATCATCAGGCGGGTCGAGGTCAGATGTCGTGTCACAATTTAAAAAAAATGTAAAGGAAGCGAGGGAGTTGTGTCAGGATCGTGGTAAGTGGCGCTCTATTGTCTCTGACAATCCCTGTGGGAAAAAAGCGTGACAATTTGAGTGATTGATTGAATCAAGAAACTGCTAGGTTTATTAATTATTATCATCATCATCTATTAGTTGTCCACTGCTGGACATAGGCCTCTCCCAGCGATCACCAAAGTGTACTTATAAATCGTATAAATTACTAAAGTACGCAATAAATCCATAAAGTATGTGGTAACGTTTAGATAAGCCGATTATGTTCGTATGATATTTTTATGATCATGTATTACTCCTGTTGTTTGTCATTTTGTTATGTAGGTATATAGTTTTTCGTTTGTAAAATGGCGTTCTAAGGGGGAGGCCTATGTTCAGCAATGGACGTCTTCCGGTTGATGATGATGAAAATGAATTATAGCTATAATTTTTAAATTTAGGTTAGGCATAAGTTTAGCGTTATTTAGTAATTTCGTATTTTTTTAAATTATTAAATTCGGTGTAATCCATCGTTTAGAAAATCTAAATATAAAGAAACGAGAAATCTTTATAGCATGATCGAATATTTATAGATATTAAGTTAACTTATTTTTGTGTGAATTTACCGAAGACAAATAGATGATAGACAGAGGATAGACAGAGCCAATATAGCGTCACTGCCACGATCCTAAAAAACTTCCTCGCTTCCTTTACATTTACATTTAATTTACCTAAGTAAATATATATAATAGTTGATTTGTATGTTATAATGTAATTAGCAAAAGCTTCGTTCACCTCCTGGACAATGAATTATTCATTCAGTTTAATGTTCTGGTTAAATTGCAACACAACAATTAATCTAAAAGCACGTGACATATTCCACCATCGAATCACAACTACATACACACAAATTGCAGCGACTTGCGAATACAGTTAAATAACTGCAAACAACAGTCATATCCACTATGCTGGCCTATTAGGAACCGGCAACTTTCAGCTTATTACGAAACGCGACTAAAGTGCCTGGCCAATATTTTATTTATTTCATTTATATTTACATTTCTATACTAAGCTAACATAGCTTGTATTATAGAAACAGGACTACCAAAATACATATAGTAAAGCTACATTGGTACCAGCAAATGGTTTTGAACTCGTGCTCTCGGTTTGAATGACCATTGCACTACCACAACACCACGGTCGCATCCAAATTGTCCGCTTACCACTCTTAAATGACGGAGACTACAACCGTAGACTGAGTCAAGTTTTTCGCTCATGGGCGCTTGGACTAGCATACAAGCCGATGTCAAATGTCACAACCATCATCATCAGCCAGAATTGTGACGCCATTTCGAACGACAAGTCGCCAGCTGCATCCACCGGTTATTCGTGACTTTCACTATGTCGTCAGTCCACCTAGTGGAAGGCCTACCTACGCTGCGTCTTCCGGTTCGTGTTCTCCACTCTAGAACCTTTTTTCCCTATCGGTTGTCGGTTCTCCAATTGCCAGCCCATTGACACTTCAGCTCGCAAATCTTACGAGCTATGTCGGTAACTCTGGTTCCATAGCTTTTTCCATTTCCCGCTGAGCGTAACAATAAAAATGTATAAGTAGCATTTAAAATGAAAAAATGTTTCTACAATGTTGGTAGAATAATGACATCAAATGAATAATAAAATTTAAAAGCTCGTTTGTTAATTGTTGTTTTAGCCGCCATGACAGGTCACATTACCAAACACAAATTGTTATTATGAACATTACTACAACATGCTTTCATTAATAATTATTAAGGACGTGTTTTAAAATATTTAACAAGTTATTTCATTAAGGTTGTATGATGAGAATTGTGGATGTGAGGGAGGGCTAAGTTGTGTCTGGATCGTAGTAAGTGGCGCTGACAATTTGATTGATTGATATTTCATTTATTTTACATTTTGTAAGCTTTTAAGCTTCAGTACTAAATTTTATTATCTCACTCCATTTTAAAAAATCTATGTTTTTTTCACTTAAAAGCCCAATTGCGACTGCTACTCACGTGTACCATAGAGACTGGGCTACTAAAATACGTACATTACAAATACATTCGTCGTTTCCTAAAAACAAACTTTATGTTCAAATAAATTCGAACCTTATGCTAATGTGTTAGAATATAAATTATAACTATAGGTATGTGATTCATTGTAAAAAGCCTTATTGTCATCTGATGACTAGTCTTTTTCAGAAAATTCACTATGTCGATTTTATCTACAGATAAAGTTAAATCGCCCATTTATTGAAAAATAATTTTCGCCATGTCGGCGAAACTGTGGAGTTGTGTCAGGATCGTGGGAGTGTGTCGGTGTTAAAGGGCAAATTTTAATCGATCTATATTATTAATATTGTAAATTATATAATAAAAAATTCATTGTACTTAATATTTAAAAATGTAAATAGATTTGTACTTCCGTATAGCTTGCTAAAAATGTAGATGGTAATAACTTCCTGTAAAAAAATCTGAAATTAAATGTTATCATTATTTTTTATTGTGACACGACATTTGACCTCGACCCACCTGATGATAAGCAAGAGGAGGTCCAAGAGTGACGACGACTGGAATAACCGAGTCAGTTCCCACCTGCCCCAGCCGCCGCCACTATGCCGGCCAAAGGTGCTTCTTCACGCATCGCTTGAGGAATCCAAGGTCATAGGATGGAGAGAACACATGGACAGGCAAAGGCACTTGTCAATTGTTCTACAAAGAAAAGACGCACCGAACTTTTTGGTTCGATTGCCGATTCGGCCGATAGAATGCGGATGCTTTTCCTGACCTGTGCGGGTATTACGGGTATAAAAAGACGAGGTAGAAACAAGGTCAAAGAGCTTCTCGGAACGTTACACTGGCATAGTGACATCGACTGAGGCGACCGTACAATGAAACGGTTTTGTCAGACCCTTGTTTATTATCAGGCAATGTGTGGACAAATTACGCAATAAAAAATACTTTAATAAATACAGATAGTACTGTAATGAAAGAAATCTTAAAACTAAATTGAGGCGACCGTGGTGTAGTGGTAGTGAAATGGCTACGTAAGCCTAGTGTCATGGGTTCGAAACCACCCACCGGTACCAATGTATCTTTAACATATGTACTTTGGTTGTCCTGTTTCTATGATACAAGCACTTTAGTAGCTTAGTATAGAAATGTATAATAAAAAATAAAAAAATTAAATAGAAAATTAACCTCATTAGAGTATATATATTCATAATAATTTCCTTACAAAAAGAAATAATAGAAAAGCTTGATGACAAACGCTTTAAAGAAATGTCGATTTCCTATTGAAAGCTCACCGTCCCTTCCGTGCCGGAAATGTGCTTTATTTTTGTCTGAAAGTTCCACGTAACGTTGATTGCTGCCTTCCATGAAAAAGGGACAAGTTGTGAAAAAAAACCGGCCTTTGGGAAATCAGTTACAGTGGCATCTTCTCTTATATTAATATCAAGTATTATTTTGTTTACTCTTTTCGACGAACGCACTTTGTACAATTTTGTAGTTGCTAAAAACATCAAAATTAGTAATATTTTCTTAGATTTTGCGCAAACATCAATTATTGAATTTAACAAATTTTATGCGGCTTAATATCGCGTTTATTTTGTTTTTAATTTTACAATTTTTTTTTATTCCGACGTTTCGATAGTAAGCTATAGTAAGCCGCATAAAATTTGTTTAATTCATTACTTATACTTAATAACTATAAATAACTATACTTATAGTTAGTTTATTATACTAACTATAACTAAATATACTATATTTCTTTGGCCGGCATAGTGACGACGACGTAGGCAGTCGTGAACTGACCCTGTTTTTTTCAGTCGTCGTCACTCTTGGACCTCCTCTTGCTTATCACCAGACAGGTCAAATAGCGTTTGGTGCTGGTTGCGTTTGTTTATAATAATCTTATATAATAAATATAAGTTAGATGGTTAAAAAGGTGGGGACCGTAGGCTTATAACTATAGAGTCGGTATGAAGTAAATTGTGGATGTGAGGGAAGCAAGAGAGTTATGTCAAGATCGTGGCAATTGGTGCTCTTGCTAGCCCTGTGGGATTTAAGACGCGAAACCCACGAGGCACGATGACGATGATGATTGATAAAGTTTAGAAAATGATACAATTCTTATCATCATGTATTTTAAATACATATCTTTAAATAGTTTAGAAACGATATTTAGGAGGAACAATTTATAATTTATAAAAATGTCTTAATATACTTATTAATGTATATAAAGGTGTATAAAAAATATACTCGAAATCGCAACACAAATACAACGATTGAAATCGTATAATTTATTTGGTAAACGTATTATCAAATCGATATTGTGAAAAACTTCACTTTATGTCAACTTTGCAATCTTTCTCTGTTGGCTCGAATCCAAAATGGCCGGACAAAATTGTCACTTGAAATGTTAACAGAATATTGATTATACTTTTATTGGGGAAGCAGTTTAAACATCGTAAATAACATAGATATGCATTTATTCACGACCTCGTTAACATAGAAGATAGATTGTGTGCTTAGAAATGAATGCAAGGTAAATTTATTACATTAACGTCAATACAACGAACTAATAAAATTATATTGTTTGTAAACTAATATTGCCACATTAATTAAACAGATTTTATGCGGCTTACTATCGCGTTTATTTTGGTTTTGATTTTACAAAGTCGGAATATTAAAAAATTATAAAATCAAAACCAAAATAAACACGATAGTAAGCCGCATATAATCTGTTTCATTCGTGTTCATTTATTTCATTCATTAATTAATGTTCGCGCAAAATTTAAGAAAATACTACGTTTATGGAGTACCATTTATAAACTTAGACAATTGCATTCACTGAAATACAAAAACTTTTCCTCTAAACCCGAAAAGAGCATGAGATGTTTCACGGACTTTGCATCTGAAAGTGATGGTATCAAGTCGGCAGACTGAGCAAAATATGTGCCGCCAACTGTTATTGTATACCTCTACTGAACTACCAACTGCCATTTATTAATATCCATACCCGTTACACATGATGTAAATCAAACATTATCAATTTAGGTACTTAAGTATAACTTAAAATAGATAATAACAAAATGAACCTGTTAAGAATATTATATATAGAATAATAAAACTCCTAATATGTAGTAAGTAATTTTGTTTAAATGATAAAAGTATTAACTTAAAATCTCACACATCCAATTTCTGCAGGAGTAAGCAGGCTTAAGGTGTGACTATGACTTAGCAAATGCTGATTGTCGCAATAGTGCCGCCTTGCACGAAATCCAATCTCATACAAACATGTAGTGCAGTCTGCGGTCTGCAGTTGCCGGCGGAATCACACCTTAAAGAGGCCGCCATTTACCACGATCATACAACTCTTTCCCATTTTTACATTTACATACATACATTTTTCAAAACTCGTATTAAAGAAACCTTAGGAAATGCATAACAGCTTTTTGTATATTTGTACAGGCTCCAAATGAAACATAAATGTCAAAAGGTCTGTGTGACAAGAATTAAAACGTCAATAAATGTCAAAATAAAAATTATTAGTAAAGATGACGCAGGATGATATTTTAAGGAATTTGTGCGGGTAAGCCATAATTGCATTTATATCAATCAATCAATCAACCAAACTGTCACGCTTCTCTTGACACAAGGATAGGAAGATATAATAAAGGACCACATCCACAATTCTCTTCTTATAAACTCTATGTTTATAAGTGTCTATGGCACTGCGGACGCCAACTTTCTCTAGATCCTACCTGACTTGATCGAATTGCATTTGTTAACTTTTATTAGCTTGACTTACATGTATGTAACTATGTAACGGAATCTTTCAAATTAATTTTCACCCTGTTCTTGAGGTCTGAATATTTTGAAAATTTGTACACGTGTTAAAAACCGATGAAAATACAATAATTTCAGTATTTTTTGACCGATATAGTGACGGCGACTGAGGAAATTTTTCGCAGTCGTCGTCACTCTTGCTTACCATAAGGCGGGTCGAGGTCAGATGTCACAATAAAATAAGTTTATTCCCTTTTTAGTTCACAATGTCATACAAGCGTTCTTTTACAATAGTTTTATTTTTCATTTATTGAAAACGGTTTCGGCTATAGAGAATCTAATTTTATAATTATTGTGAAAATGAATGCCCACAGGTGTCCCTACACTGCAGGTAACCCCGAATCTTATAAAGAATTACTACAAGCCATTATAAAACATAAAACAAAGGGGCGATGTTTTAGGAAGAAAATTAAGGTATAGTGTATGTCTATAGTTTAACAGCACCTTGCCTGATGTTAAGCTGGAGTTCTACAGTTAAATAACTGCAAGTTGCAGTCGCATCTACTATGCCGGCTTAGTTGAAATCGGCAACTTCCAATCTATTCCCTAAACGCGACTAAGACACTTCACGATCAAGTTAATAATGAATTAAACAAATTTTACCTGCTTTGCTATCGCGTTTATTTTTGGTTATTAATTTCACAATTTTTATGACGTTTCGAGAGCTTTGCAGCCTTCGTGGTTACGGAGCCGCATAAAATTTGATTAATTTATTAATCATGTTCGCGCAAAATCTAAGAGATCTCCAGATATAAATAAATAAACTAATTTGTTTTATTGGCATTCCACATGATTACCTAATGTCTAGTGGAGTATCATCATTATAATGACTCATCCCTTATACCGGCCCTCAGGAATGGGTAGAGATCCAAAATTATTTTATACGTGCTCTGATTGTGGAAACTGCAGGAAGAATAGAGCGGCTGTTACCCCGGATCTGCAGACTTGGCAATCGACTACTAACTGTGTACCTAACGTTCTTAAACATCTGGACCCGCGTCATTTCATTATAAACAAATATTTATAATTATTATATATTACAAACAAATGCTTTGAATCAAATTAAGGCGACCGTGGTGTAGTGGCAGTTCAATGGCTACGTAAGCCGAGTGGCACGGGTTCGAAACCACTCACCGGTATCAATGTATCTTTGATATGTGTACTTTGGTTGTCCTGTTTCTGTGATACAAGCACTTTAGTAGCTTAGTATAGAAATGTATAATAAAAAAATTGAAAAAATCTTTCCTCTGACTGGGAATGAAACCAGTGATTTAAATCAGTCGTCAACTCCATTAGTCGTAGAAGTCGCTGAAATGTCATTGACTTTTCTTTTGCCACAACGCCTAAGGTTTTAAATGTCTTTCTGTAAATCATTTTTATTTTATTTTCAGAAAGTTCCATCATTCCATAGTTTGATACTACAAAAAGACAAACCAGCACACCCTCAAGGAGAATGCCTAACAAATATTTGTGTGAATGATGCGTATTTTCCTTTCTTGAAGTTTTCCAAATTAGCAAATAAATTAGGTAAGTGTGGTGTAGTACATATCGTACTGTTTAAATAAAACCAAACTTAGTATTTTGTTTACAATTTTTTATTGTGACTCTACTTCGACTTGGCTGATGGTAAGTAAGGTGAGATCCAAGATCGCCGACGACTGAAAACCCCGTTGCTTCAGTCACTGTCTTTATACTAATCTATTGTGCTATTTACGCTTCACTTGAAATATCCAAAATTATAGTCCATTTTGTTTATCTTGAAGGTGCTTGGAACTTGGTACGCGGATGCTGTACCTTCTGCTATTGCCAGCCCATGTGTTGCACGTGCTCACCTGACGACTACGTGCCACGTGACGCCGACAGATCGTACGCAGCACGAAGCGACATGCGACACTTCGACAAAAGAATGAAAACGGACTTAGTATCCATGAAAATTATGTATTGTTGAAAATTTTTCATGCTTTATTCCATTAACATAACCCACTGATGTACTGTACTTAATTAGGTTCAGGTATTACTTGGTGCGTTTTCTCACCAGCGTCAAGATTTAGTTGATAGAATAACGTGCGGTGTGGACCGAGGGGGTCAGCGAATGCAAGCGTTGTTAAATTCATAACATTGTAGAAAAATAAACGTATACGCTCCGAAAATAAGCCTGCTGTGAAAACGCCCCTAAAAGTATATGTTTCTTCATTCAAAACACTCCTTCAAATTGTAATATACTCTACATTTATCTATAGAATATATTACCTAAATCAATTGAGTACTAAAATATCTAGGATGAAGATTTGGCTGTAAACCAAAAGGCTGCAGCTGGTAAAATATAATATATTACCTAAATATAATAGTATTCATCATTTAAAACCTTTTATTTCTCTTTTAGTTGAGACAGTATTTTAGAATTATAAACCACTGATAAATGTTTTTTTTTTAATTAGGACTCGACATATGACAGCACCCCGCTTGATGTAAAACTGAAGTGTAGTCCATGAATGAATGTCACTGCTAACACAATTCAATAACTGTGAGTAGCAATCACATCCACTATGCCGGCCTAGATGGAACCGGTAACTTATAAACTGATCCCGAAACGCAACCAAATCACTTCACGGTCTGTATACTTGTAAGTACCCCGGATTGGCAGATTGGGTACCTCTGCCTACCACTCTTTATGGGTATCACTCTTTACCACTCTGTAATTGATAATAAAAGTGACGAAGATTGGAAATGGGTTCGGTTAATTTAAAGAATGCATAGATGTAAATTGTTAAGATATTTATAAATTTAAGGTAAGTGGAAGGATTAAACGGGGACGATACAGAAGATCCGGGAATGTCCCTAGATCAAATCAAGGACATAACAATATAGACTGTGGATGTGAAGGAAACGAGAATGTTTTGTGAGTAAAACGTACGTGAAATGTGGCTCTCCATTGTGTCTGCCTTTCCCTGTGGTAAATGAGACGTGACAAGTAATCATTATCATTTGTCCATGATTGACAGTAAACAACATTGAAAACCGCAGAATGGGAAATTCGCTATCACAACCGAATCATTGGATATTGTGAACTAATAGGTATATCAGGTGTTATGTTTGGAATAGAATAAAATGCAATAATTAATATTAAATTTTAATTGTATATTATAAATATTACAAATTGTTAATAATAAAAAGAACACAGATTTCAGCTCAAGGTCTGTCTGGATGTTTAAAATCCACGATGGTGCCCAGTCTGCCGACCCGACTACTATCGAGTGTAAAAACCGTAAAGTGACTCAGTAACTTTTTGGAATCAGATTAAATTTTTATGCGAATTAGATGCGACTGCTGTTTTTGTGTTAGGCAGAACTCGCCTCCATTCCATGCGAGTGCATATGACGTCTTTTCGGATAGCCCTCTTTGTAGGGGCTCTTTGTAGGGAGAAAAAGCTGCGCGTGTGCTCTTGAGTTGCAGTATGCGAGGACGCTTTCGAAGGTCTGCAGGAATGAGAAGGGTCTCCTAGCCTTCCGGAGGTAATTGGGTGGTTCCTCTGAAGGAGAACCGTTGAAGAACGCATAAAGAAACCGCAGAGGACTCAAGTGCAGAAACGAACCCGCAGCTTATGACATGCTACGATAATAAAAGATTAGAAATAAAAAACTTTATTTAAAAAATATTTTATTTTGAACCCTGTGTAATATGTTTGTTCATCACACAACAAACAATGAAGTAATCTTTTTAAGCACACCTAATAAAAGCTAACGACGACATTATTACAACAGATTGTGGAGACTTTTTGTTTTCTTTATAATAACAATTAAAAATTTTACCTCTATTTAACACATAATTTAATTCATTCAGCGTAAGGAGCAGGCCAGCATATCGGACGTGACTATTTTCATGGAACGCACTCTTACTTAACATCAAAGTAAGGAAGGAATATTTAAGCCGTGACTCCATGCCAAATATGAGCTAAGGAATTTCATAAAATTAGGAATTTGGTGAATTTTAATTATGAAAACTCTTAACTCTATCTGCTCATCCGTCGTATACCATATGTTATTAATAGGTAGATATTTAAATAAGCTTTTTAGTAGTGATATACTAATGTGATCAAAACATATTAAAACTTTTCAATTTAAAATTTCCGGGCTTATCCAGATGCATTTTTCTTATTTTGGCACAATCTTAGCTAACGTCTTTGTCTAGTTTACGTGACAGAAGGGCCAGTTGTTAAGTAAATAATATCTTAATTTTTCTTAGAACGATCCTATGACAGGTGTCAAACTTTCTTTGCTACGTAAAAAATAGGTAGAGAAGTCTGTTAAGGTTGTGCCAACATAAGAAAAAAAGGTAAAACTTTTGGATAAGCATGGGAATTTTAAATTGAAAGTCTTACTACTGTTTGACCATAGTGTTAGTGATTATTTGTTATAGATATAAATTGCCGCAGTGCCGCCATATTGAAGCATTTGCTGCAACTTATATTTATCTTAATTTGTCTAGCTTAAAATCAGTCGATTTGGAGTTTTATGTTCAGATGTGTCCTGTTATTATTTATTCAAAACAACATCAAACAATCAATCAAATTGTCACGCCTTTTTCCCATGGGGATAGGCAGAAACAAAGGAGCGCCATTTGCCACGATCCTCACACAATTCCCTTGCTTACCTCACATCCACAATTCTCTACATACCAGCTCTACGGTTATGGGCACTAGGCCACCCAGCTTTCTTAAGGATGCCTCTGATTTGGTCCCAAAACACCCTCCTAGGCCTGCCTTATTTAACGTATCCATCTACTTCAGATTTATAAATTCCTTTCGTCAATCTATTTTCCTTTATCCTTTCTTTGAGCTTAAACCATAGGAGAATTCTTTTGTTAATCCTCTAAAACAAACATCACCCAATAAAATCTCAAATATGATGTCACTTTATTTGAATCTCAATATGATGGAATGTTACGCATATATTATATTATAGGTATGTATAAACGCATGAAAGAAGTAGGAGGAATGTTTCAGTGAATAGTTCATGAAAGTGGGTCGTAAGTTTAACAAGAAGGGTCGCTTTTGTTGTTGACTATTTTTCAAGTATAAAAAGTTTTTGGGAACTTTGACAACTCCCATTGACTTGAAGCACTCATAACTTGCGATGATGTATATATAGTTCCCGGCAGACAAAAGGAGTGCTGACTTTTCAGCTGCATAGTATAAATATCGGCAGAGCACGTAATTAATCCTATTAAACTTCGAAGGTTTTACTAGGTATTTTTGTATTTTGACAGCACCCGCCTGATGTTAAGCTGGAGTGCGGTCTATGAATGGAGGCACCTTACAAGCTGATCCTGAAACGCGACCAAGTCACTCCACAATCTGTATACTTGTAAGTGGTTGATCGCCATACTGGGAACCACTGCCTACCGCTCTTTGACAACCATCCCGAAGCATATATCTAACTCTTTTATTATTAACAAATATTTGTAATAGTTAATCTAATTATTCAATTATTATGACCGGGAATCGAACCCGGTAAACGCGTACCAAACTGGTGTACTAACCAATGCGCCGCCTATTTTCAGTATTTTGGCATATTTGACCTCGAACTCTTCAATATTAATATATAAATATTGTTTTGTTTAAATAGTTGCAAACAGTTATTTATAGGTATATTATTCATTAAAAACCTGCACTATGCACAAAGGCGGACTTAATGCCAAAATCATTATTTACCAACCAAAGCGTTGTGGTCTGATGTAAATGAGAGGTAGGGTTCAAAATGACATGCCTAAAGTAGACATTAATGTTTTGTAAAATATTAATGTTTTATAATAGAGAAATCCCTATTATAAAAATTTAATGTGTGGTTAATCATTTTGTTAGCCACTATGGTTTTCTAATTTATTATTAAAAGTGAATATGATTTTGAATATTTATTGCACGAATATTGAGCTAAGTGTGTACATAAGCGAGATGAATGTACATACGAGTAATCCACCAGCTAACATTTGTTATTGTGAACGATGATTGAATACAACTAATAAAATGATTTGTATTAATATAAATGTAAATGATAATTTAACATAATATAATAATAAATAGTAGAAGTTATAAATACAATGCGATATAACAATACGATTTTGAAAGAAAAACATTAAATTTTTTTGTAAGAAAAATCTTGAACTCAAATACATACATATCTTAAAATATTATATCGACCTTATGTTACACGTTGTATAATGTATAATAAATACAATTTCGACCGATATAATGACTACATGTTATAGAGACGCGACATTTGACCTCGACTGAAGCGCCGGCGACTGAAGATTAATTGTATTTATTATGTCAATATATATTGTTCAATCACTCACAGCGATACTGACACTAGTATGTCGCTTTGTTCACATCTACAATAATATTTAAACATTTTGGGCCTTTATGTACTACTTTTGTAATGTCCAGTGATGAAAATCAAACTTGTGTTGATAAAACTAATAACAATTTTGCTTTTAATTGCTGTCAATCACAAAAACGCCATTTTAACAGTACTGCTTTGAACTGTCATAATTATAGTTTGATTATTTTGCACACCTAAACTATACAAAACAAAGGATATATTCTAAATACAATGTAATCCTTGTATATCAAACTATTTTTTATTTGATGTAACTCATTAAGCCCAAGTCCCCATACAAAATGAATGATGTCCTTTGAATAACATTATTACAAACTCTTATTGAAAGTAGTTAATTAATATAATATTGAATATCATAAATTATAAGGATGCCAATATTAATAATGTCAGTGACGAGGGTGTTGAATAACATGTAAATGTCAATGGATTATAACATATTACACCGCGGATTATTATATTGGATAGAAATGTAACCATTGCTTAATTTCATTATTGATAGCAAGTTTATCTACACTTAATCTTGTTGGGATGCCCATATCTTTTTACATGCAAATCTGTTTCACTGCTTCACTGCCCATAACTGTTGCAGGCATATTAGTTTCAATGCCTTAGGATTGTTCGCCTGGAAGAGGTAGTTTTTAATGGCGATCTTATGCCAATTGTTTATAGTTCTGTTTGGTTAATAAGAATATTTCTATGTATTCTGTTTTATGCAATAAATAATTCTGTCTGTAAATATTTAAAATTTATTTTTATTTTTTTTTATAACGTTTTTATACTAAGCTACGAAAATGCTTGTATCATAGAAACAGGGCAGCCAAAGTACATATATTATATCAAAGATACATTGGTACCGACAAGTGGCTTTGAACCCGTGCTTTTCGGTTAGCAACACTAATGTACGGTCGCCTTACACCTGGCAAATATGGCAAAATAAAAGTGGACTGTTCAAATCCACCTTGTGTCGAATCATCTTAGATACATTAATCAATCAGTGTCTACGATACAAGATACGTGCACATTTCTTAATATACAAACACTATAGGTAATTATTAATAACATGTGTCGTTAAAATTCAAACGTGGCCATATCCACCTCACTTTCGATTTTCACATTTTACATTTATTAGATAAATAAAAGTACATAAAAGGACTTTTTGAATTCAAAATTGTTTAAATCCACCTAAAAATGGTACAAAATGCAAACGTTTCATCTTATTTTAGTTCAAATGTGGCCATATCCCTAGAACATAACGCGCTATATCAATTTGGACCAATCATAACGCAGGGTTTATGTTGATGTGATTTTAAAATGTCATTTTTTACATTAATTAATAGGTACTCCGTAAAGATTTTATAATATTTAAATAGGAAAAATGCATAGTAAAACAGTAATATTACCTTTAGGACAAACTAGAAAGAAAACAATATCCAATAAAATCATAAAACGGAAATTAAATACTAATAAATTATAAGTAATTACGTTTTTATTTCTTCATTTGATCCTTTTAAATAAAAGTATACAAGTAATCTAACTTAAGTAAAAAAAACAATGAATTAAATAATGTTCGCGCAAAATCTAAGAAAATTCTATGAGCCAAAACAAGAAAAAAATATAAAACTGCAAACTGTAACATTGGCTAAGAACTCACGGTAAGGTTTGGTGTCGGGCCCGCGGCGGTTTTGGGATTTCGGGCTCGTGAGTTTTTTTTTATTGTGACACGACTATTGACCACGATCCGTCTGATGATAGGCAATAGGAAGTCCAAAAGTGCCGACAACTGAAAAAAAAAACGGCTGCCCCAGTAGCCGTCAATATGCCGGCCAAACGTGCTTCTTCACGCATCGCTTGAAGGATCCAAGGTTATAGGATAGAGAGAATACATGCGCTGGCAAAGCATTCTATGACTTCCGTAGAATGTAAAAATGTATGTTCAAATTACTATTTTAAAACTCACGTCACGATTTCGGTCCCTGCGATTGTCGTAGCCGCGCTGACGAACTACATGAATCGCCCGACAATCGTACGCTCTCCAATTGTAGATCGCATGGTTTGCTGGAGCTGGCCGCGACTGGTCGTCGTCGTTGAACCTAGCATAATAACAAACCTACAGAAGAAGTTTGAAATTTCGTTTTTTTCTCTTAATTTACCTTTAATAATTTTAAGTCTGAAAATAGTGTTACTTCTTTTATTGTAACGCAACATGTGACCTTGACTTAATTGATGGTAAACAAGGGAAAGTTCACCAGTGTTGACGGCTGAAAAGACCGAGTCAGTACTACGTTCGTCTGAGTCGCCTTCACTATACCGGCCTAAGGTGTTTCTTTATGGTCCGCTTGAACAATCCAAGGGTATAGGAAGAGGTGTAAAATGGGCGCGTAAAACATTCTACATGACGATAATTCCACAAAAAACGACGCGCCAAACAATCTAGTTTGGCTAACAATGTACTTTAATAAAATAGGTACCTATTTTATTTAATAAAATAGGTATTTAAATACCTATTTTATTAAAGTACACCTTTAGCCATTATTCCTACCTACTTTTACTTGTGTCAACCCTGATTACGTCATCACTGCTTTTTCGTTTCAAATCTGTCCATGTCCACTGTCAGTTAAATCAAAACTAGTCAAATTCTTTAGGTTCAAATCAAATCTTGCCATCTCCAAAAATAATATCAATAATTTACTAAAACTAAAGCACATATAACTACTGAGGTTGTTTAAATATTAATTATACATTAAACTATTATATTAAATGTAAAAAAAGAGGATTAGGTCTTTCGAAATGTACAATAAAGAAAAAGCATGATTTCTACAGTTTAATGTATTGTGGATTTGGCCACGTATGAATTTTAACGATATTATCGTCTGTAAAATAAGAATTGTATATGTGAAGGAAGCTTATTAAAATACTTAAGAATTAAGTATGGCGATAATAATGTCCTTCTTTTCGGTCTTCTCCACTCATGGAAAACTTAACTATGTAAACTATCAATCCCACAGGGATAGGCAGAGACAGTGGAGCGCCCCTTAGCTCGATCCTGACACAACTCCTTATGTAAACTAGATAGTCTAGTCAACAAGTGCTTTTTAGGTCAAAACTTTTTCGTATACTTTCGAATTTGAATTATATTTCGTATAATTCAATTTCGAATGCGATAAAAATTTTGAACCACGGTTTATTGTTCAGTGATATATCCTGTATGCGCTTGAATTTTTTAAATTTTTATAATTTTCATATGTAATGAGTTTAAATAATATTTATTCACTAAAGGTCGGAAGTGGGCGAGCGTATTTTCAACCCTCTGGAAAAATAGTTACCTCATTTCCCTTTGCTGCGGTCCTTGGCCATCTTCATGCTAATCCGGGCCCTGATTTTATTTTTTAAATATTTCAGCTAGGTGACCCATGAGACGGATGATCCATAAAAAAATGAAGAATATTGAACGTAGGTCGGTTTTATACCTTGAACTTCTCTTCTATTATTAAGCAAGTCAAGATCTCGTCACAATAGGAAAGAAAACGTCCATGAATCTGTTGTTTTGATTAAACGACTTTAATTACCTTCTATTCCTTAACAATTGGTAAAATATAATACAATTTAAAAAATATCAAACGATTATTTGTAGAAATCCTGAAAGTTTCTACAAATAACAATAATTCTCTACAATACATAAGCCACTTGAGAATAGATAGAAAAGCACAAGATTTCTAGATATCACGTAGAGGTTAGAAGCAACAGACTGCGTTGTATTACATTTTATTAATATGGCTTACTATAAGAGGAGCGGGTGAAACAAACAAACAAATGGTACTGGAGATTTAATGAAGTGTCCAAAACAAGCTGCCTTTTTTTTATTGTGACTTGACATATGACAGCACCCCGCTCGATGTTAAGCTGCAGTGCGATCTATTAATGGAGGTCACTCCTACTACAATTAAATAATTGTAAGTAGCAGTCACATCCATTATGTCTGCCTAGTTGGCACCGAAAACTTTCACGGTGATCCCGAAACGTGACTAAGTCACTTCACTGTCTATATACTTTTAAGTGATAGTACAAATTTTAATATTAAAAAATATTACAAAATAAAAGCTATAATACAAATATTGACTCCAACCGGGAATCGAAGCAGGACTTTACGCGTAACAAACAGGTATCGGCCACACTCAATCTTTTTAAAAGAGGTAGGCAGTGGAGCTCAGTCTACCGATCCGGGGTAGTACCACCACCTACAAGTATACAGACCGTGAAGTGACTTGGTCACGTTTCGGGATCAGCTTGTAAGTTGCCGGTTCCACCAAGTCTGGCAAGTGAAGGTGACTGCTACCACAGTTACATAACTATTCATGGAGCGCACTTTAACTTAACATCAGGCGGGGTGCTATCGATATTATACATATTATATGTCGAGCTATTATAATATATATTTTATGATAGTACTCGTATATTATAATTCCTAGTGTTTGCTTAACATAAATTAATTTTCCTTTGATGTCTATTTCATCTACAAACAGCTTTATTAAAACACATTTTTCATTCAACTTTATTTTCCTTCTATGTATTTTTTAGTATATTTTTATTCTACGTTGAAACCTTTCTATGAGATATGCAAATAAATTCCTTAAGCAGAGAGCTTTAAGTGCTATAATTGAAAAAAAAAACAATAATGTGATGCACCCGCCGGCTTCATAATTAAAAACTTAATTTATGGATATAAATGAATCTTTGATATATGATACAAGCACATTCAGTAGCTATTTATATTATTATTTATTTAAAAAAAACATTTAAAAACGAAACAAGGCCAGTAAGAAATCATTAAAAGCAGTCACCTCCATTCATGGACCGCACTGCAGTTTAACTTTAGGCGGAATGTTGTCATATGTTGGGTCACAATTTAAAGAAATCAATGATCAAACATTTTATAGTCTGTCTAAGCCGAAATGACGCACCCGTCCACTGCATTTACACACACGAGCAACTATAAAATATGGATAAAACACACCAAAATTATTCAGTTGGTGGTTAGACACAAAAGGAGGAGCACGCTGATGAAATATAGTTAGTAATATTTGTATTCACACATTTAAATAAACTAATAAAGTGGAGGGGCGCGTCATTTATAGTTAGACAAGCTATACTTATCTATTGTTCTAAGGGGGAGGCCTATGTTCAGCAGTGGACGCATTCTGGCTGATGATGATGATGATGATTGTTCTACATAGAGTAATACGTCCATCTAAATTCATTTAGTTATAATTTACCCCCATTTGGAATACATCTTAGCAAAACAAAGGCAAATAGTTACATCGAATTTACTCGCCATTATTAAAACAATGGATTCAAAATCTCTCCGAAAGCAATCGAGGCGGAACGAAGAGGTCGCATCGCCCATTCACAAAGGGACCACAAAAATAAAATATCGTATTTGTTTCAACATATAAATTCGCCCCAATAAAGCACATTTTGTTGAACGTTTTTATATTTATTGTTTTTTATTTATAAGCTGAAGTGCGGTCCATGAGTGGAAGCGACTGCTATTACAATTAATAACCTGGAAGTAATTAAATCAGCAACTCTCAAGCAAATCTCAAAACGCTACGGAGTTTGTACACACACACCCCCCCCATGCTCCCCCCCCCCCCCACACTACCGAAGCAAACATTTATCTCATTTTTTAATAAATATTCGTTATGTCCAATATTATTAATAAAATTTACTAATAGATGCTATGAAACAAATCTTTGCTCTAACCGGGAATCAAACCCGAAAATTACGTGTAGCGGACTGGTGAGTTAACCAATTAATTACCCAGCACGCTTGATAAAGTCAACCAATTGAGTTAATCAAGCAGGGTGCTGACATAAGTCGAGTCACATTGAAAAAATGAAAAGAAAAACTAACCACTAAGCATCAAACCGTGTCGCAACGAGTAATAAGCTCGTCCCATATTGTGTGTGGTTAAACTGGTCCCATAGAGCGAGTTTTGTTGAGTGTAATTGCAATACTTATCTATTGAAATAGTCCGCATCCGGTGTAATACAAAGACAATTAAATTTATCACCCAATAGGGAGGTTGAGGCACCCATTCGGTTTTATGTAAATTTATTCTAAGAACAATCGTCTTGAGGCATTCGGAGGCATTCGTGTATGTTATTGAATGATTTATGACTAAGCTTACAGCTTTATTTTCTATTTGAGGGATTCGCCTGTACGTGAAGCTTGAAAAAAATATTTCCTAAATATTTTATTTGTATAGTAAATATGTTTTACCCAAAAAAATCACCAGCTAAGTATTTAATATGTTTGCACAATTGAACCTTAAGTATATAGATTTGTTTATAAAATTATTAGTAATATTTATAAAAGTGAAGTAAATTATTTTTGATTTATAATTTCCGTGTAGGTTAACGTAACTCTCCCCAGCAATTGCTAATTGGATCGTGACGTCACACGACGGGATAATCATAGTGACAATAGTCATAGAATAGTTATATAATGTGACAAAATAAGTAACACGACCAAAATAATCTCTTAAATAAAAGTTTTGTTACTTTGACTTGACTCAGACATTTTTTATGTTTTACACATGCCAGTCGTACGACGAAGACTCACTTTTATTAATTTCGCTGTAATTTCATTTAAAAAATTAATATAAATTTGCAAATAACTTACTATAATGCATCTTCATCAGCATGTTTATAACAAATGAATGCACGTACCTACTCGTATAGAAAGGGAACACTGGACAGAATTAATAATTACTATCATCTTGCGTTCAAGATGATAGCTGAATACTTGAATGTAGATAGTTTCCTACAAGGTTTAATTACAATTTGTCAATTTGCACCCAAGGATTTGGTGCTAGAAATTAACTAATAAAGAACGATTTTGCCAATATAACTAATTGTAATGTATAATATCTACTTGTATATCATTTGCATAGCTCTCAAAACGGATCTTGAAGCAGTATTAAACATAAATTAAACAAATTTTATGCGGCTTACTATCGCTCTTATTTTGGTTTTTATTTTACAATTTTATTTTATTATTCCGACGTTTCGAGAGCTTTGCAGCCATCGTGGTCACGGAGAGACCAGTCATAGGTTTCTAGTCATAAAAATAACCTAACTTATTGATTTTCAGAGGTCACCAGTGTAATGAGACTGAGAAAGACAATAATTGACATGTTGTATTACTATCAATAAAATAATGCTTAAATTAATTTAGTAAGACTGTTACACTGACATAACTCGAGCCCCAATAAAAAATAGAAAATTCAACATTAGGTATTTCTATTATACGAGACAATTGCATTATAACCAACTGGTGAGCTGGTAACCACTTTCAAGTGAAGTTAACCGGCCGCGAACTTGGAACATGCTCTGCTATGAACATCATAAATCTGAACGCGAAGTGCCGGCCGTGCTACATTTACACACAACACAGACTTTAGTTCGTTTTACGTGATTATTTTGTTTATTACAATTAATATCAATCAATCATAAATATTAATCAATCAATCGAATCGTCACGCCTATTTTGCACAGAGATAGGTAGACGATGGAGCGCCACTTGCCAAGATCCTGACACAAGCGTCAGGCGTGGACAAACGGTTAGCGATTGATTTGTTGCGCGTAAAGGCCTGGGTTCGATTCCCGGTCGAAGTAAATTTTATTTGTAATATTTAATATTTATATTGAATATTGCACATATTTGTTAATAAAAAAACAGGTAAATAGTGGTAGGTAGTGGTGCCCAGTCTGCCGATCCGGGGTAGTACCCCGACTTACAAGTATACAGACCGTGAAGTGATTTGGTCGCGTTTCGGGGTCACCTTGAAAGTTGCCGATTCCAACTAGGCCGGCATAGTGGATGTGGTTGCTACTTACAGTTATTGAATTGTAGCAGCAGTGACATCCATTCATGGACCACAGTCCAGCTTAATATCAAGCTGGGTGCTGTCATATGCGAGACACAAAAAAATCTAGAAAGTAGGTACACTCCACATGCGCGGTTTTTTTGTTGGCGTTAAGCGCCACTACAAACAGCATCTGCATTAATAGTGTAAGTGTGCATTCAAGCAGAAATGAATGGACAAATTTACCGACCACCAAATTTCACAAACTTGTCCCTTTGGATTATTTATAAACATAGTTTAAACTGAACTTTGCTCTTATATTGCTGTGAAATATTAAATTAAAACAAATATTTTTAATTTAATATTTAACAAATTGTGTATTTTCTTTGTAAATTATAAATGTGTATTAAATAATGTATACTTAACTTTATGGCTTCGTTGGGGATGCTGTTAGCAATTTCTATTTCAGCGAAAACATGGACGTTTACTAAAAATATAGAGAGAAAAATCCAAACTACTCAACGTGCAATGGAGAGAAGTGCTCTAAATATAAAACTCAACACAAACAAAGAAATACTGCTATAAGAAACAAAACAAAAATATATGAGATGTACCAGAACACGCAAAAAAGCTAAAATGGAAATGGGCTGGCCATGTAGCACGCATGCAAGAAGACAAAGAAAGTGACTCTATGGAAGGAACCAGAAGGGATAAGAAAAAGGGGCAGATCAATAGCAAAATGGGAAAATGACATTAAAATAGAAGCGGGATACAATTGGACTAAAGAAGCGCAGGACAGAGGAAACTGAAACAAAAGGGAGGAGGTCTTTACCCGAGGAGGGGTCCTTAATTAAAAATATTGACATAAAAATAAATCATTTTGACATTTATTGTAGTTTTTGACATAAAAAAATAAATAAATTATATACTGTAAAATAATTTATGTAAGAATTAAAGGAATAAATGGGCTTTATAATTATTAAATAATTATGAATATCTATGTGTACTAATAATATAATATTTCCTTTTAACCCAAACGTTGCCTGAAATATTGCTGTTTAGTGATAAGGCCGCCTTTTGTGCCACTATGCTTTACTTATACTGTATATTTCAAATTAATGTCACGCCTTTTTTCCTAAAGGGATAGACAGAGGCAATGAAGTACCACTTGCCACGAATTCTCTGCATACAAGCTCTACGATTATGGGCACTAGGCAACCCAACTTTCCTAACGAAGTCTTAGATTTAGTAGAAAACCATCCTCCTAAGTCTGCCTCCTTTAACTCAGCCATCCACATCGGATTTTTTATACATTACAAGCAAAGATTGAACAACAAATGTTGGACTTTACATAAAAGTATAAGGACTTTTCTAGTTCTAGTTTTACTTGATTATATTAGATTGTATAATACTAATATTTGCATTAGGACAACAAAGGGTATTAATAAAAATAAAACAAATAGTATAATCCTTAAACATTTTAATATTCTTAAATATTACTCTAATAACTTTGTTTTTTTGTGAAATAATTTATATTTTATTCTAAATTTAAATGCCTTACTTAGGGTTACATTACTCATCGAAGTACACATTTATAAACAGCTCCAAGCTTTCCTCTGTTCATTACAAAAACTATTACAAAAATATAAAAACAACAAAATCAGGCATTTCACATAACATATATATGTATGTATGTATATGTATATATTGCTTACTTTTATTACAATTGTTAGCTAAATTATTCGAGTTCCAGTGAAAATAGTCAACGTTTTATATTAAATTTATTTATATTACAAAAATTGTATTAAGGCGTATATATAAATACATATATATATATTATGACTAATTGAGAAATAGTGAATTCTGGACTAATACAACACTATTAACACCTATTTTATATATCATTTACTCTGTCTTTCTATATTATTACTAGTTATACCTTTTATACAAAACATAATTTATATATATTGCAACTGGAAATATTATTACAATATTAAAAACGCACAAATATATATATATTTGATTATTGCGGCCTGGCAAGCTGGAGTGCGGTCCGCCACCAGTTACACAACCGCAGCGCATCCACTATGCCGACCTATTTGGTACGGAAAACGCGACTAAATCATTTCACGGTCTGTATAAGTGTGAAATGAACAAATTTTCAAGTGATTGTGGTGGTAGTGCCCTTAATTGAAAAAATGGGTGAATCTTATTATGAATCAATCAAAATGCCAATCAAACAATAAAGCGCCACTTGCCACGATCCTGACACAACTCTCAATCTTACCACTCTTAAACTATGTAATCTGTTATCCAAATTAAATTAAAGCCAAAATAAAATTAAATAATATTTATCTTATATAAATATTATACTAAGATGTGATATATGTATACTAATGTGATATATGTATAAGATGTGATATTTGTATAATATGGAGTATGGCATATACTCAAGTGTAAACAATGAAATTCATTCCTATTCGTCAAAAAGTTACGCGGTCGCTGTTAGTGTCAAAAACAACTTTTATTCATTCAGACAATGACTTCTAATGAGCTTGAACTGTTAATGAAAATGAACATAGATTCTTAGTGTTGCGCGGTCGCAATTTAAATTTGAAGCTCATTAATGGAGTTCAACTGACGAAGCTCATTTTCATTTACGAGTTACGCGGTGGCTCAATACATGCTATATAGTTTATTATGTAATGAAGTTAACCCTATTTGCCATAACCATCTACGTTAGTGTTTCTATTAAGCTCTGTATCATAGAAGCTAGAACAAAACTTATTATCATGACGCCACATCTGACATAGATGGCAAGCAATGGAAGGTCGCCTGAATAAAGCGTTTTCGTTTACGGTCGACTCAGTCGCCGCCACTATGCCAGTCAGACTTTATTGAAATACATTGGTACTGGCTAACTGATTTTGAACCGGTCGCATTTGGTTTGCGAGACCATTGTCATCTCACGTGATTTTGTCAATTTTCGTCAAATTTCACAAAGCGTCTGTGATACGATTCGTAATTAAACAATAACCTAAATACAATATAGCTCAAAAAGCTTATGATCCCTTGAACTGGAAATGTTCTTAAAGTTGATTTCAGGGTCATATCTGTCAACATATATAGAATAGATCATTAAAATAATGTTTTAAACAAATCTTTTATCATATAAGATCAATCAATCAAATTGTCACGCCTTTTTTCCACAGGGATAGGAGGACAATGGAGCGCCACCTGTCACGATCCTGACACAACTCCCTCGCTTCCCTCACATCTACAATTCTTTTCATACAAGCTCTATGGTTTTGGGCACTAGGCAACTCAGTCATCTCTGCGTCATTATTCTTTGTAAGATAACATTGTAAATATGAGCCTAACTAAAACGTTTGTGGCGTCCTCCACATACGGTCGCGCCATCTAGTGGCAAAGATACAAAAAGATCTTCGCCACAGACAACCAATCACCACACACGGCATACAATACAACAACCATTGGCTTTGAGCGTCCAATATCTCGCAAACGATATTTCGACAGAGTATATATACTAGCATCGACGCGAGATCACTACGGCCAAGTTGAAGGGCCCCACGCGCGTCATTCGTGAGGCGGGGAGATATTCCTTAACTTTTCCCACAAGTATAGTCAATTATTTTGCGTTAATATTATTTTAATAATAAACCAGTTACCAAAGGCTATATAATAAAGGTTACAACTCGCAAACATTACTAATAAATATTTCAACTAGACATCGCGGCCATTAATCACACCGCAATTCGTGTATATTTTTACTATTTGTAAAAAACCTTCAAAAGATTTCTTGTACTCGTGAAAATTCGTTATTGGACATTTTCAGGTCGATTCAGGGCGCCCACTTTACATTTTTCAGCATTTATCCGAAATATTCGATAAAATGATATAACTAAAAAAATTATTTTGACTACCTTATTTTCGTACATAATTTATAAAATCATCACTTTTCAAACATAAACATAATTAGCCATATTAATACTTTAAACATATAATTTCACATAAAATGTCATAAATGCTGAAAACCTAAAAGCGGGTATTATAAAGATATAAAAATTAGACCTCGCTTCATCAGATTGCCAAAATCGGATTGTCACAAACGCTTGACAAGTTAATTGGGCTCCGACAACTTAGCATATAATCACGCCTAAAATCCACATGGTCAGGGACAAGCAGGAGCATACACTGATTTTACAAACACGCTGACTATCGAGAGTCAGCGTGCCTTCAAAAGCAGCCTTGGAAAATTCTAAACAATTTCCATAAGTCAAAATAGCACTGTCATTATATTTGACAGTAATTTGTGTCTTCCAAATTATGCAACGTTTTATCAAACACAAAATCGTGAACTCATTATGCGAAATAATTTTTAAATTATAACAAAATAAAATCTTAAAATATTCTCCATGGTTCAAGATTCTATTCTCATTTGTCTAACTTGTAGTTCTATTGTACAATTAGAAAAGTTGTTACTATTAAAATAAACCAAATCATTCCAATTGTCGCCATATAGAGATAATCAGAGTCCTGACTAGTACACTATAGTACACGGCAAACTAAAGCTCGGCCTGTACTAAACTTTGCCAATAGTTAGACCAACAAGTTAGACAATAGGGAACGTATCTAAGGTTTCATCTAAGACTCGGTGCGTTTACAAACATATTTTTGGAGCATATAAACTCGTTTTTATGCGAGCGTACATGCTACAAAAAACGCATAAAACTCATACGATCGCATGAAAATACGCCTGATTTGTGAACACACTTAGCGGGTCCTAAATCATTAGGAATGCAGAACGTAGCCAAATGAATATTTTATTGCACAATTAAATAATGATATTTCCTTCAAAGGGTTGGGCAGAATAACTAAGGGTAGTAACAAGAAAAATAGCACACAAGAATATCAATCAAATTGTTACGCCTTTTTCACACAGGGATAGTCAGGGACAATGGAGCGCCACTTGTCACGGTCCTGACACAACTCCCTCGCTTCCCTCATACATGCTCTCTGGTTATGGGCACTAGTCAACAGAGCTTTCTTGAGGATGTCTCCGATTTGGTCGGAAATCACCCTCCTATGTCTGCCTTGTTTAACGCATCCATCCACATCAGATTTATAAATTCCTTACGTCAATCTACTTTTACTCATCCTCTCCATATGCCCAAACCATCATATAAATTATATAAAAATTGATTAATTCCAGGGACCACGGCAAAATTTTTTTTTAACCGACTTCAAAAAATTTGGTAGTGAATGAGATTGGTTTATGTGTCTACTTATACCCGGTAGCAATGATATTTTAATAAGGAAAGACGTAGATATGTTATGGTCGCTCCAAAAGAGGCACGTTAAAACTATTCTAATAAGCAAACCTGAACCTTAGTGTCGCGATGCAGAACAAAATATATTTGTCTCTCTTTTGCTTTCAATAATTATCATTCTGTCCTACTTTCACTTCGTCGTGGTTGACCGTTTAAAGTCGTCCCATTTGCGAACACTAAAACTGGTGTATATAACGTATCTACCACAATTTACTTAATACCTTTGCCCGGTAGTAAAAAAAACAGGTAGGTTTTTCCATGTTGTCTACCCAGTATATTCACCCTAAAAGTCGTAAATATTTAAGAGGCAACAAAGTACAACAATTGGCTTCGTTCCAAAAACCCATACTTAAAAAAAACAACTAATTTTTTAAAAACAAAATTGCACTTTTACTTTGTTTTTACACTATTAAATTAAAACTTAATATTCCGTGACACTAACTAAAGCTTAAATCCATAGTCTTTGAAGCGAACACAAACAAGCATAGCGGGGCTGGGGGGGCGGTATAGCGGGGAGTGATGTGTCTAATCACAGAGCCACGTGGTGGTCACCAATGGTCACGTTCTCGGGCGCGGGTTGAGCCGAATTATAGTTGGGCGTCAATACGAGCGCCTGTCGTCCACGTCCGACATCTGGAAGATAAATAAAACAATAGTTAAAAAACTAAAAAAACACGCTTTCGAATTAAAAAATGAATAAATGGTAAGCAAGAAGATGACGACTGTAAAAATCGAGTCAGTTCACGGTTGCCTCAGTCACCGCCACTATGCCGGCCAAAAAAATATTTAATGAAATTATTGTATTGTCATCGGTTTTTAATAGGTATACAAATTTTCAAATTATTCAGACTTCTGGAAGTTGGTGAAAACTATTTTGTAAGATTCCATTACATAGTTACGTACATACATACAAGTCAAGCTAATAAAAGCGTGTTCAAAAAAGGATACAGCCAATCTCTTTCACTACCACGTTAGGGTCATCCACAATTCCCTTTTGTAGTCTTATAGGCACTGCTGTAATTTTCCATTATGGTCACCGATTTGATCAATCAACAACAAAACTCCGAACAACGAATAAAATGAACAAATAAGTTGTAAATACGCCGAAAGCCGATCAAGAGCAGCGCGCAGGCTTCAATACTGTCCTATGTAAATTTCAATACTAAAATATCAACGTAAAATATCGAATCTGACCTCGACTCGCCAGATGTTAGGCAAGAGGAGGTCCAAGAGTGCCGACGAATGCAAAAACCTTGTCTTCACGGTTGACCCAGTCGTAGTCACTATAACGGCCAAAGGTGCTTCTTCTTGAAAATCCAAGGTTTTTTTTTATTGTGACACGACATCTGACCTCGACCCGCCTGATGATAAGCAAGAGGAGGTCCAAGAGTGACGACGACTGGGACAACCGAGTCAGTTCCCGGCTGTCCCAGCCGCCGCCACTATGCAGTTATAGGATGGAGAGAACAGATGGGCATTCCACTTGTCGATTGTTCTACAAAGAAACGACGCAGCGAACCTTTTAGTTCGACTGTCGATTCGGTCGACAAAATGCGGTTGCTACCCCGACCAGTGCGGGTATTACGGATGTAAAAAGATAAGGTAGGAACGAGGTTAGAGCTTCTCGAAACATTCTCCGTGGTATAGGCTATAGAGGACACACAAAGCCACCATTTCTCTGCGAAGTTGCTGGGCTTCAAAGTTCGTGTGACCTCTGCATCTCTTATAATTCGGACAGCACGAATGAGCATAAATCTAGAGCATTGAGAAGATACTTGGCAGAACCGTCCCAATCAGTCAATTAAATTGTCACGCCTCTTTCCCACGGGGATAGGCAGAGACAACGGAGCGCCACTTGCCACGATTCTGACACAACTTCCCCGCTTCCCTTACATCCATAATTCTCCTCATACAAGCTCTACGGTTATGGGCACTAGGCAACCCAGCTTTCTTGAGCCGGTCCAAAGTACATAGATACCAGCAAGCATTGTGTACAGTCAGCAGCAGATATATCTGAGCACGCAATCTGATCAAAAGTATCTATACATTCAGAGTGGTCATAAATATCTACACACCATTAGTTGTCATAATAATGTGAGCATTCAATGCGTCAAAAATATCTATACACACAAATAGTCAAAAATATCTACACACTCACATGTCAAAAATATGTCAACAGACAATTCAGTAAATTGAGTTTTTTTTGGCGGGCAACTGCAACTGACAGGACGCGCAATTTTGAATTATTTGAAAAGCTTGTGTTTTTCATAAATATTAATGTGTAATAATGGTGGAATTGTTATCCAGTAATAGTTTTTAAGTTGATCAAGTATAAACAAGTAATTTAAAGTTGTGAAACGTGTTTCTTCATGTTCCCTCCAAGACTTCTTCTGAAGTTTTAGTAAAGGCTTTCCGCCGCTTTACTAAAATGATCATCATCAACCTCATTCTCATCATCATCATTTGATGAATCACTCGCGTGGTGTAGATATTTTATAGATTGGTATAGATGAATCACTGTGTAGATATTTTTGACCACTCTGAATGTATAGATACTTTTGATCAGATTGCGTGCTCAGATATATCTGATGCTGACTGTACCTGGCCTTTTGCACTGCCACTACACCACGGTCGCGTATTATCAATATACTTTGTATGTACTTATTTTAAATTCATTAAACATGCAAATACTAACGTTGTGAAGTCGCGGTCGCTTGTGCGGCGGCGACGACTGCTCCACAAGCAACTCAGGCCCAGAGACCACCGCACCACCCCCCTCCGTGCTAAAAGATAAACAAATTCATAACATATTTTTATTATTCTGACTGGATATTTGACCTCGACCCGCCTCATAATAACCAAAAGGAAGTTCAAGAGTGACGACGACTGAAAAAAACTTCACGCATCGCTTGAAGGATCCAAGGTTAAAGGATGGAGAGAACACATGGACTGGTAAAGCATTCCACTTGTCGACTGTTCTACAAAGAAACGAAGCACCGAACCGACTGACGATATATACATTATTGACATTGAAATTATAACTTATATAAATATTTCAATCAATCAAAATTGTCACGACTTTTTCCTACAGGGATAGGCAGAGACAATGGAGCGCCACTTGCCACGATCCTCACACGACTCCCTCGCTTCCCTCACATCCACAATTCTCTTCAATCAAGCTCTGTGGTTATGGGCACTAGGCAACCCAGCATTCTAAAGGATGTCTCTGATTTGGTGCTATACTATAGCTGAATAAGGAGAATTTACTTTATTGTACCACTTACTTTACTGTACTCAATTATAAGCAAATACAGTCAAATTAGCTTGGAGACGTTTTTGCATTTGTAGTAGAGCGCCTAAGAGCGCGTTTCCATTATTAAAACACGGTATCCTTGGGTTTTAATTGGAAGCAAACGGAAGATAACCGGAAACTTTTAATGGAATGCACAAAATTCTGTACTTACGAATTAACTATTTAATAATATTTGCAGAATATCGTGCACAAAACCGACCAATTGTTTTCAGCGACGAAATATTTAGACACACGTCACATCCCCTCTCGAAGCACTTCAGGTTTCAAGCAACATATATCGAAGGGTAATCGACATTTAAATTATTTTTTTATAAAAGTTGTTTATTTATTTGCTGACTGCACAGTACTACAAACACAAAAACGTCTCCAAGCTTAAACTAAACATAAATGATAGGAGATTCCAACACCTTTATCTACCGCCACGACATAGGTATTGGTATTATATTTTTGGTATGTAGTATGTTTAGTGTATTATAAAGTATATTAGAATTAGTTAGAATCAGATGCTTCTATTTTTTTTTTTTTATTTTCACCTACCTCATACAAAAAGTGCGTTAAATTGTTTCTAAGGTAGACTAGTAAGAATGCCTAGCGGCATTAAGTCCGCCTTTGTACATTGTGCATAAAGGTTTAAAATAAATAAATAAAATAAATAAATAATGGAAACACGCTCTTAGGCGTGTGTACTACAAATGCAAAAACGTCACCAAGCTAATTTGACTTTAGATGATTATTATTATAAACGCAATTGCTTACCTATAGTATCCATCATGTTGTATGAGTATATTATTATCATCCTCCTGCAGTGAAACCAATCCACCGCCGCTCGTGCCCACCACGTACTTCTCTGTCAATGCACAATTGAACATAATAATAAAAATAATAACGTCAAACAGCAATGGAGATATTGGTGCCATTTTTAAAGGACCATTTGCAGATAAAGTCCAAAGGACATGATTCATTTTGTTTGGGAACTTGAGGTTGATTTTTTTTTATGTTGACACGACATATGACAGCACCCCGCTTGATGTTAAGCCAAAGTGTGGTCACTGCTACTTCAATTCAATAACTGTGAGTAGCAACCACATCCACTATGCCGGCCTAGATAGAACCGGCAACTTACAAGCTTATCCCAAAACGTGACCAAATCACTTCACGGTCTGTATACTTGTAAGTGGTGATACTACCCCGGATCGGCAGACTGGGTACCGACCCGAAGCAAATATCCAAGCAAATATCTCTTTTTTTAACAAATATTTGCATTATTTAAGTAATATAATTATTAAATATTACAAATAAAAGCCATGAAACAAATATTTGCTCCGACCGGGAATCGAACCCAGGACTTTACGTGCAACAAACCGATCACTAAACTGTTCGTCCACGCCTGTCGTCTATAATTGTATTAACAGTTGCATATACATTTTAAAATAGTTTAATGTACGAAGATTACAATGTAACAGACAATACAAAATCCATATTTTATTTTCCAAATAATTCAATTGCACAGCAATTAAAAGCAAAATTGTTATTAGTTTTATCAATACAAGTATCAAAACTACCATTTATATACAATATTAAAGCCCAAAATAAATGATGTTCTTTTGCACATTCTATTCTAAGTGCAGTCCAAAGTTTCTTACTAAGTATGATCTGTATGTACTGTACATTCTTCCATACTTGTTAGAAGTAATAAACAAACTTTGAAAATGATGGCGGATTAGCGATAAAACCTTAATGATTTTCGCTGAGGCTACGGCCACATTCATTACGCTCAACATTATTTTGTTTGATCTGTTTTTATTTATAAACATATATTGATGCAAAAAAATACATTGTTGGCTACAATGTTGAACAACGGTCTTCTGCGCCACAACATACCTTCCCTCTCACCGCCAGCACCATTAGTAACAACAGTAATCTGATGTCCTGCTAAAACTCCCACCCCCACTCCACTTCCCACCACGCCGCCACTGCCCCCCACTGAAGAATATGACACACCAGCACCACCTGCAAAATTCGTTATTTATTATATTAAAATGAGACATATATTTTACAGAGTCATATTTTTCTACTGTGACTCGACATCAGACCACCTGGGAGTAAGAAAGAAAGGGAGGTCCAAGAGTGCAAACTACTGAAAAAATAGTCTTTAGGTTTCCCCAGTCGCCTTCACTATGCCAGCCAAAGGTGCTTCGTCGCTTAAAGAATTCAAGGTTATAGGATTGAGAAAACACATTGGCTGGTAAAGCATTCCACTTGTCGATTGTTCTACAAAAAACCGACGCACCGAATCTTTTAGTTCGACTGCCAATTCGGTCGACAAAATGCAGTTGTTTCCTTCGACCTGTGCGGGTGTTATAGGTGTAAAAAAAAAGACGAGGTAGGAACAAGGTTTAAGAGCTCCTCAGAACATTCTCCGTGGTATAGGCGATAGAGGACGCACAAAGCCGCCATGTCTCTGCGTAGTCGCAGGGGCTCCAATTTGCGTAAACTCTGCATCACCTATAATTCGAACAGCTCGGCGCCTATAATTTGACCTCGATTATCGACCAAAGCTGCTTAACCTCAATTTGTCTGATTGTAAGCAATATCCAACTGAAAAAGCCTATGCAGCCTACGTTTGTCTCAGTCGCTGTCACTGTGTCAGCAAAAGGTGACTCGACATAGGACCTCCGCTGGCCTGGTTCTGGCCATTACCAGGGAAATGCATAACACAGTTTCTCCACCGTTATATTTATCGCCGTGTCGGTTCAAGAATCCTATCTTGAAGGAAAATAAAAATAAACAAAAGAATTTTTTCATTCATCTTACTAAGAAATAACGAAAATTTCCCCACTCCCCGCATCTAGGCCATGCACTGGATGCGACTTGCAGTTACTTCATTCTTAGACCGCAATAAGTTTAGCATACATAAAATCGTCTAAAATCCAGGCAATATTTTTTTAATAATAAATGACTAGATATCCTAAACCTAGTTATGGTTGTCTCAGGAATGCAAAATGTGTTATATTAATAAATTACCTGGTGATCCTGGTGCACTTTGGCTGACACCACTTCTCTGAGGATAAAGATACTGAGTAGAAACAACACGCTGAAAAATAACATTAATTTTAATAAATAATATTTTTATTGAAGGCCAACTAAACGCGATCAAAATGGTAAGAAAATTTTTGTTTAAAAACATTTTGCGTTCCGATTTACACAGTTACAAAAATTACATTACAAAACAGTACCATATATATAAATATATTAATGCTTTTATGATCATTCATTTTTCATTTAAAGTTACAACTCGATTCAAAGTTGGCCGAGATTGCAAAATATTCAAATTTCCTTGGGCCTATTACTACAATTTCATATAGAAATAAAATTTAAAAAAAAAGTTCAACAGAATAATGAAAGTTCGCATAAAATGAATGCCACAATAATTTATTTTCGCAACCAAATTAACATTTATATATTATTAATCTTTCCATGAAATACGTTGACGAAAATAAAACTGCTGAAGAATAAAATCGTGTATTTCGTGAATTTATCAAAATTAAAAAAAAAAAAGTGTTAGATTTTGTAGAGTAAAAGATTGTTTTTGTTTTCGCATAATCATTAGCAGATTAGCTGTCAAATTCGAGCGTCAATTGCTAAGATAAACGTGTCAAACGCAATGTACAAAAATTTCAGAATAAAAAATATTTTCACGACTGAAAAAAACAATTAAAATACCTGATTATGATCATCATCATTGGTATATAGTTCTGGTGTTGGTTCCCGGGAGAGTTCTTCAGGCGTTACCAGACCTGAAACACCCACTTGCGATGGGGAGGTCGGCGCACTCCTGAAATAACACCAAGTTTGCAAATTAATATTAATACAACCGTATATAACAATCTATCACGCCTCGTTTCACTTTATCATGGCAGATATCATGTTGTATTCCTTTTATTTTCCTTTTTTTTTCATTGTGACTTGGCATATGACAGCACTCCGCTTGATGTTAAGCTGGAGTGTGGTCCATGAATAGATGTTACTGGTACTAAAATCTAATAAGTAGCAGTAACGTTCACTATGCCGGCAACTTACAAGCTGAACCCGAAACACGACCAAATCACTTCACTCCTTCGGTATACTTGTATACTTGTAAGTGGTGGTAATACCCCGTATCGGCAGACTGGGTACCCACCCTTCCTTATTAATGGACATATGACACAGCACTTCAGTAGTAGCTCACCGAATGGAGTCGACTGCTACTACAGTTAAATAACTGCAAGTGGCTATTTTAAGTAACTATCAAGTTCATCCCGAAACGCGACTACGTCACTTCACGGTCTAGAGTGAAAATGGTGGTACTATCCCGGTTCAGCAGACTGTCTGCTTGCCACTCTGTAACAACCAGACCTGGAGCAAATATCTGATTTATATTTTGTATATACAATCTAACAATGCAATATTACAAATAAATGCTAAGTAACTCACCTGGAGGATAATCCGAAAGGCGCTCTGAACTGCACGCCGCGAGGTCGTCGTGGTCTGAATGCCAACTCTATGAGCTTGGCCTCACTCTGCGGATCAATGCGCCAAAAGCTGCCTTTGCCTGGCTCCTCCTGACTCCTCGGCACCTTTATAAAGTATCTGCGAACATTTATTAATCATCATTTAAAGGCGACCATGGTGTAGTAGTAGTGCAATGATTACACAAAACTATAACACAGGTTCAAAATCACTTGCCTGTACCAATGTATGCATGCACTTAGGATGTTTTGTTTCTAGGATACTAAAAAATCGCCTTTCCCATCGGGATAGGCAGAGACAATGGAGCGGAGGGAGCTGTGTCACGATCCTTACACAACTCCCTCGCTTCCTTCACAACCACAATTCTCCTCATACAAGCTCTACGGTTGTGGGCACTAGGCAACCCAGCTTTTTTGATGATATCTTCGATTTGATCGGAAAACACCCTCCTGGGCCTACCTTGTTTAACGCATCCATATATACTTTGGTTGTTCTGTTTCTATGATACAAGCACTTTAGTAGCTTAGTATAAAAATGTATAATAATAAATAATAACATACACAATTTATTATTTTTATATGTACAGACTCTACGGTAATGAAGAGAATTTTTTTTAAAGAATGTTCATATGATCAACATTTATAAATTATTACATTATTATTTGAGTGCTCAATGCATATGACGCAGCAGAGAACATTGCTGCAATCAATCCAGCCATGACAAGTTGACTCCTTATGCTGCGTTTGAAGTATCCAATATTAAAAGACGGAGAATCACAGAAACAGGTAGATTGACTAAAGGATTTTTTTTCTCTTTTTTTTGGGCTTTAAGCATTTTCTGCTTATGTCAGCCTCATGATCACTTAAACCTTTCGTTAAAATATTCTTTCCATAAATTAAAACAAACATTTTTTAACTTTATATAGAATCTGATGTGGATGGATGCGTTAAACAAGGCAGGCCCAGGAGGATGTTCTCCGACCAAATCGGAGACATCCTCAAGAAAGCTGTGTTGCCTAATACCCATAACCATAGAGATTGTATAAAGAGAATTGTGGATCTAGGGAAGGGAGTTGTGTCAGGATGGAGGCAAGTGGCACTACATTGTCTCTGCCTACTCCTGTAGGAGAAAGCAGTGACAATTTGATTCATTTATTATTCAGCAGAAACGCTGCTGAATAATAAGAATTCTATTTATCAAATATGCAACAATGTTTTAATTTTTCGCAGGGTTTCGCATATTAGGATAACACCCTGCCTGATGTTAAGCTGGTGACAGTTTATAAATTGAGTTGGCTGCTACTACAGTTAGATAATTGCAAGAAGCAGTCGCCTCCATTCATGGACCTCACTCCAGCCTAACATCAGTGACATCATGACGATAGGTGAATAAGACGATTCACAATAAAAAGAATCAGATAATATAATAATAACTCACCGATTAAGTGATAAATTGTGTCTTATGGAATTCTGCCATCCCTTGTCGGCCGTCCTATAATATGGGTAATGTTTTGTTATATAGCTGTATATGCCGCTTAATGTCAATTGTTTGTCAGACGCGGACGCCACCGCCTGCACTATCAGCTGGGCATAACTGTACGGGGGCTTCGCATCCTCGCGGCCGTCTCTCACGTCACGGCCGCTGTTGTAGCCAGATTCAGATGCTATGGTACTCTGCAATTAACATTATTATTTATTATTATTTCAAAACCTAGTCATCATTATCAGCCAGATAAAGTCTTAATATAGGCCTCCCCCCTTAGAACATTATGACAGCACCCTGACCGATGCTAAACTGGAGTGCACTCTATTAATGGAGGCGAACGCCACTGCAGTCAAACAACAACAAAACTGTCTGTATATTTGTAAGTAGTGGTACTACCTTGGATTGACAGACTGGGCATTATTGTCCATTACTCTTCGAAAATTATAAATATACTAGCCACCCGCCCAGCTTCACACGGGTGCAATGTAGCTCTAAAATATTTTTTGATACATTTTAGAGGTTTCCAGATTATATTGGAAATATTTAGAACACTACAAAACTTTCAAAAACACTCCGGAATGTTGTGAAATGCCCTTGAATATTCTAAATTTTCTAGAAATTTCCATAGAGCAAAACTACAATCCCCAATATCTTTAAAAGAATGACATTTAGATAAATACAGAAATCTTCTTCATGGATAAGAGATGAAGGGCTATCACACTATATAACAACCTACCTAACTAACCTAGCGGGTCTCGTTTTTACATTTTATTGGCACACACATTGTACACTTTTTTTTTATTGTGACTCGACATATGACAACACCCCGCTTGATCTTAAGCCGAAGTGTGGTCCATAAATTTGTAATATTTAATATTATTAAATATTAGTATTTTCTTAGATTTTGCGCGAACATTGATTAATGAATTAAACAAATTTTATGCGGCTATATCTAACACCTGGGACCCCATAATTCACAAACTCAAGTCCCAAGTCCAGCAAACTGCCAAACCAGATGACACCGTCAGTTATTTTTGCAAAAATTTGAAATAAACCGGGAACAGAAAAACAAAATATCAAACGGGGTAGTTTTGGAAACAATAACAGCATCAACCAATAGGACGACCAACACCTCAGTCTCTCCGTGACCACGATGACTGCAAAGCTTTCGAAACGTCGGAATAATAAAAAAATGTAAAATCAAAACCAAAATAAACGCGATAGTAAGCCGCATAAAATTTGTCTAATTCATTATTAAATACAAATAAAAGCTATGAAACAAATATTTGCTCCGACCGGGATCGAACCCGGGACTTTACGCGCAACAAACCAATCGCTAAACCGTTCGTCCACGCCTGTCGTCAACACTTTCTTTAACTTATTTATATTGATTATATTAATAAGCCGAACTCACCGCAGATTGTGTACCGTTAGACGTAGGTCGTTGCTGATCAGCCAGCACGGCGTATTGTGCGACCAGGCCGAGGTCTGCGTGCCTCCTCACTACACCAGAGCTACCTGCTCCTCGGGGGGAAGTGGGACAACTATTCGCCGCACTTATCGTTCCTGAAAAGTGATAAAAAGTAAAGCTATTAAAAGTTAGCTGGTAGAAAATGCTATTTATCATCAAGCTTGCCAATTTTTTTTAAATATATTTTTTTATACATTTTTATACTAAGCTACTATAGTGCTTGTATCATAGAAACAGGACAACCAAAGTACATATATCAAAAATACATTGGTACCGGTGAATGTGGTTAATATTTTACTTTAGTTTAAGTTTTGTTTAGTATTGTTTTCTCCTCTGCCTATCCCCGAGGGAACAAGGCGTGACAATTTGATTGAATAATTCATTCTATTATGTGGCAATATGTAAATGGCCGAATCGACAGTCGATGCGTCGTTTCTTTGTAGAACAATCGACAAGTGGAATGCTCTACCAGTCCATGAGTTCTCTCCATAGATATAACCTTGGAACCTTCAAGCGATGCGTGAAGGAGCACCTTTGGCCGGCATAGTGACGGCGACTGGCTGTTTTTTAGTTGTCAGCGCTCTCGGACCTCGTCTTGCTTACCATCAGGTCGGTCGAGGTCAGATGTCGAGTCACAATAAAAATAATACTGACCAGTGGGGGATGGTGCAGGACTCCTGCCATCATTGTCCATGGGTATTGTGATCCTTAGGGGGGGTAATGGGGGGCCCGCATTCGTATCTGGGCCGCTCCCGTTCTCCTTCACCAGCGACTGGAAGTCCAGCCTGATGTTCGTCGAGGGAAACCGTAGTGTGCATCTGAAATTTAATATAAAATTAATTTATTTAACAACCACTTGCCGCTAATAAACACGCCATAGGCGTGGCGTGGTGGTGTGCTACCAGTCCTTTATGCGGGTGTACCGGGTTCGATTCTCGGTCGGAGCAAATATTTATTTCATAGCTATTATTTGTAAGATTAAATTTACTAATATTTGGTAATAAAAACAAGGCAGATATTTGCTCAATTCAATAGTCAAAGAGTGGTAGGCAGTCTGCTGACCCGGGGTAGTACCACTTAGTACTTCAAGTAGAGACTATGAAGTGACTTGAGTCGCGTTTCGAGATCAGCTCAAAAGTTGCCAGTTACAACTATGCGGGCATAGTAGATGCGACTGATATTAGCAGTTATTTAATTGTATTAACGGTCGCCTTTATTTATGGACCGCATTCCAACTTAACATATGACGAGACACAATAAGTTGAACGATGTGTTGATATTATCGATCGACAAAAAGTATGCCGATGTGTTCTCGAAACAGGAGCAGCCGTAAACTAAGTCGATTTTTTCAGTCGTCGGCACTCTTAGACCTTGCTTACCATGGCAAGATGAATCCAGATTTCGAGTCTCAAAAAAATCATCGTCATCAATTTATCAATTTCACGCCATAAAACCACATGTATAGGCAGGGACAATGGAACGCCTCTACCCACGATCCTGACACAATTCTTAATAAAAACTATTTGCAACTTATAAATAGTTTTAGTAACCTATTTATACATGTATATAAATCGTCGGGTCATTGAGAAAGGCTGCAGTCTATATCTAAACATAGAACTTTAATGGGTCAAAGCATCGCACAAGCAATTATTTTTATTCACCAATAGATAGATATAGTACATTGATGTTATTTTTAAATGATCAACTATGAACTTATCACCTTTCTTATTATTTCACAAAAAAATATAACTATGCATTTATAGTTGATATTTTTAAGTTTACGCAAACGTTTATATATTATACAATTTATATACAATTTGTTATTTCTATACTAAGCTATTATTGAACGTGTTTTGTATTGTGGTTTGTACAGACCGTCAAGTGATTTGGCCGCGTTTCGGGATCAGCTTGTAAGTTGCCGGTTCCATGTAGGCCGGCATAGTGGATGTGATTGCTACTCACAGTTATTGAATTGCAGTAGCAGTGGCATCCATTCTAGGACCACACTTAAGCTTAACATCAAGCGGGGGGCTGTCATATGTCGAGTCACAATAAAAAAAGCACTGTGTAGTTACTGTGTCAGACCCTCTAGCTAACCTACAAGTAGTAGAAACAAATCACCCACGGACGGCGGACACCAATGTCGTATCATAAAGCTTTCCACAAGAAGCATAGTGAACGCAAAAAAACCTATTGTGTTTTATTTCATAAACCTATGTAAATCATCATCATCAGCCAGAAGGCGTCCACTGCTGAACATAGGCCTCTCCCTTTGAACGCCATTTGGAACGACAAGATGCCAATTGCATCCACCGGTTATTCGTGACTTTTACTTTGTCGTTAGTCTACTCAGTGGGAGGCCTACCTACGCCGCGTCTTCCGGTTCGTGGTCTCCACTATAGAACCATCGGTAGTCGGTTCTTTGAGCACTAACAGTTCTTATGTAAATAGTTCTATTTTATTTATAATAGGATTTATTTGTATTTTCGCAACAATTATCATGCAAAGAAAATAAATAAATAAATGAATACAGTAATATACAATGTAATAGAACATAAAATAATAGAATAATAAACAAATAATAATATTTATTTAGTAAAAACCCATAATCGCAAATCTGTAGTATTTAACTTTATTATAATTATGAAAAGCAATTATAGACACGACAATGTAGCTCATTAAATAATACGGAGTGTCCCCTCACATTGGTGAAAATCAATGTGCCAAGCTAACTTGGGGTTCACGTGTGCCCCACATTTAGCAGAATAAACATACCAAAAAACCACTTTCATAAACACACTTATTTCATTTAAACGAAGGTTGCTTAAATTTTAAATACATTTATATACCGAGTACTATTTTCCCAGATATATTCCGCGACAGTTTACTTTCGCGTTTATAAGTATTAATATTATAGTTATTGTAAAGCTTTCAAAATAACAAATTAAATTATTTAAAATAGGTAGATAATTATTTTTTATAAAGTTTGTGTTAAACGTAAAAGGGATTTTTATTTTTTTATTTCTATTATAAGCTACTAAAGTGATCGAATTATAGAAACGGGACGACCAAAGTATCTACAGGGTGTCTCAAGTACGCTTCTGAAAATAAAGTGGGGTGGTAGTGTTACTACCCTCACTTTATTTTCAGAAGCGTATTTGAGACACCCTGTATATTAAAAACCAATGGTACCGGCAAGTGATGTCATACCACTTTACCACGTTCAAAATATCAATTATATTTAAACATGTACCATATAAAAATATAATATAAAGTTTGCATAAGTATAGACTTAGAAAATGGAAAATCCCATCGCAACCATGTCATAACCGAATAAGTAAACTGAGTACGTCTATTAAGTAACATTCTACATCGGCTGTATACCTTAAAAGGGTAAATAGTCATGAAGATTGAATAATTCAACACAAGTTAACCCACTAACGGTTCCATGCGTCGACAACTAACCCAAACAATAACACATACATTACAATTAAATATTAAATATAATCTATATGAAGTAGAAAATAAAGTTCAATTTCGTTTGACATGTAATTAGTACTGTAGCAATACGTGATAAGTCATTATTTTATTGAATTAATTTTCGACCTTATGATTAATAGAATAAAGTATGTATTTGTTTGTTGACAGTACCAGAGTATCGATCTACCCCCAATCCTCATGGCGAACGTCCTTCAACTAACGCCCTTTCCACGGATGTATTATGCGACCAAATTGAGCAGCACACAAAACACAACGCCATGATGCCTACGCAATGCTCTTCAATTTGGTCGCATAGCCATTGTGTTGTAAACATGATGAATTTGACGTATTTACTTCATTATACACAACTTAGGAGGAAAATGGTGAAAACACGATTGTAAACATGCTTTGTTGCAAACTTAAAACAACTATTTTATGATATTAATTTAGGACTAGGCGTGGCGTAGTGGTAAGCACACCAGTCCGTTATGCGGGTTCTATTCCCGGATCGGCAGACTGAGTACTGTTGCCTACCACTCTTTGACAACCAGACAAGAAGCTTAGATCTGCCTCTTTTTTTATTAACAAATATTTGTAATATTTAACCGAACTATTAAATATTACAAATAAAAGCTATAAAACGAATATTCTCTCCGGCAGGGACGCTTCGCCGGTCGTCGAACAGGCAACTTACAGTTATTTAACTGTAGTAGCAGTCGTCTCCAGCTTAACATTAGACGGGGTATTATCGAGTTACAATAATAACTTAATAATTTTAAAGAGTGGTAGACAGTAGTACCCAGTCTGCCGATCCGGGGTAGTACAAGTATACAGACCGTAAAGAGACTTGGTCGCGTTTCGGGATCAGTTTGTGAGTTGCCGGTTCCAACTAGGCCGGCATACTAGATGTGATTGCTGCTTACAGTCATTGATTTGTAGTATTAGTGACATCCATTCATGGACAACACTCCACCTTAACATCAGGCGTTGTTCCTATATATAGCTTTACAATAATAATAATTTATTTTATTATTGTGACTCGACATATGACAGCACCCCGCTTGATGATAGGCCGGAGTGTGGTCCATGAACGGATGTCACTGCTACTACAATTTAGTAACTATGAGTAGCAGTCAAACATCCACTATGCCGGCAACTTACAAGCTGATCCCGAAACGCGACCAAATAACTTCACGGTCTGTATACTTTGTACTACAATATAACCGTAGCCGCACATGCACATTCGCCATTGTTATCAGGAGAACGTGCGTCGCCGCTGTCATTGTGCTGATAACACCTTTAACAGATACGACGCACTGTTTATCAACACTGTTAAGGTAAATAAAGTATGATAATACATTGTTGAGTCATTGATTTCACAAAAGAGGAAGATACGGTAATGGCAAACTACGTCGAACTGACGCATTTCAATCCATTGTCTTGTCTATGGGAGACAACCGATGGGAAAGAAAGGTTTTAGAGCGGACACCACGAACCGGAAGATGCAGCGTAGGTAGGCCTCCCACTAGGTGGGACAGACGACATAGTGAAAGTCACGAATAGCTGGTGGATGCAACTGGCATCATATCGTTCGGAATGGCGTTCTAAGGAGGAGGCCCATGTTCAACAGTGGACGCCTTCTGGCTGATGATGATGACAATGATTGTTACTTGCTCAAGAGGGACAAGATTCTATCTTCTTCCTGCACTTTGGACAAAAACCTCTTCTATAGTTAAAATAATAAAACTATAGTTAAAAAACGTTGCCTTAGTTTTTTTTACCTAAAATGTGTTTTTTTTTTATGTGACTCGGCATCTGACCTCGACCCTCCTGATGGTAAGCAAGAGGAGGTCCAAGAGTGACGACGACTGAAGACGCCCGTCAATAATAAATATTTTATAAAATTATTGTATTGTCATAGGTTTTCAATACGTGTACAAATTTTCAAATTGTTCAGAACTCTAGAAGTGTGCGAAAATTAATTTAAAAGATTCCGTTACATACAAGTCAAGCTAATAAAAGCGTATAAAAAAACCATTCGATTCCAACAACTAAGGCCGGCATAGTAACTGATGCAATCATAAACTTAAGTCGGCGGTCTCTGGCTTTCCCCTTGCTTTTCCACCAGTCAAGGTGAAATGTCGTGCTTTAATAACAAAATACTCTCTCCCAAAGGTCGAGAATAGAGATGTAACGACTCGACTTTTCAACCTGGGTTAAACGGAGATGAGGCCTAAACCGAGTTGGGTCGGTTAACATCTACAATAAACCGGTTTGAACTATTATTTTTAGATCAGACTAGATTAGATCAAACTATTTATATTTAGGTCAGATACCAAATTTATTTAGTTATATTTGACATCCGAAATTCTATAGCAAACCATACTGTATATTAGGCGATTTAGATTGTCAGACCGAATTTGTCAACTCGGTTTGTAAACAGGTTTGAAGCGAGTTCATCAATTCGGTACAATACAATAAATAATTTAATTATTAGTAATAATACAAAACGGGATATCTGTGAAATCAGAGACGCTTAGTGACTAGACATATTATGACAGCACACCGCCTAACCTTAAGCCGGTGTAGGGGTTTAATAAATAGAGACGACTGCTACTACAGTTAAATAGTAGCACTAGCATCCACTATGCTGATCTTATTGGAACCGGCAACTTAAAAGCTGATCCTAAAACGCAACTAAGTTTATAGGCATTTGGGTAAAAGAAATAATACTATATTTTATATGTAAGTTCAAAGGACTTAAAATTGTAGCAAATATTTGTATCCACGTGGACGTTACGACCTTTCGTAGTTCAACGCCTTTAATGACGTCATACACCCCTTCAATCCCCCCCTCCCTGACTACAATAACACAGGTAGACTAAACAACCCCTCCTAGAAACAGCCGTCTTTAATACTCCTACCTTCTGGCTATAAAATTACGTATAATTTAGGTAAGAAAGATAATAAAATAATGGAAATATTTATGAAGCATTTTTATTTTTTATTTACATTTCTATGCTAAAGTGCTTTGTATTATAGAAACAGGGCAATTAAAGTAAAATATATATCAAAGATACATTGATTTGCGTAACCATTGGTAAAAGTAACAAGTAGTAGTTCAATATTTGTTGATACGATTTACCTATGGTGTTTTAATTAAAATGTATTTCTTCTATGAGCCTTTTCGCTGGACTGTTATCAAATCACTAACAGAACACCTGATGATGGAACATGTAAAAAATAACTATAAAAAAAATGCTATGCCTAATTAATATGAGTTTTACCTGGGCTAATATAAATATCTGAAGTATCGGATGAAGGACCATGAGGATGCAAGACAAAGTTAATAAACGCGAGTGATACCGCGGGGCACAGCTAGTGCTTAAACATTAAACAAAACCATCAGCTCAAACACAAACATAAATACAATTCGCATAAAGTAAAACAGACATTTCGTGGAGGTGAAGGTCACTGAAATACATGTGTTCAGACACAAACAAACTCCAATATTATGAAAACACCGCTAGTGAATAGCCAAAATATATTTACTAAGAAACAAGACATTTTTTTGTTTAATTTGACGCGACCTCAGAACCCGACCCGCCTGATGAAAAGCAAGAGGAGGACATAACATGAAAAAAGTAGCGTAGATGGACCTTCGATTAGGGGCTATCACCACGTGCCTATGGACCACGTACGAAGCAGAAAAAGGCTTATAGACGAAGAAATTGAATCCGGAGTGTCTATCAAGATGACCGTGTTGTAGTGGTAGTCCAATGGTTACGCAAACCGAGATCATGACCAGTTGCCGGTACCAATGTATCTCTGATATATGTACTTTTTAGTATTTACATTTCCATACTAGGCTACTTAAGTGCTTGTATCATAAAAAAAAGACCACCAAAGTATATATATGAAAGATACATTGGTACCGGTGGATGGTCTCGAACTCGTGCTCCTCGGTTTGAGTAACCATTGCACTGCCACTACACCACAGTCGCCTTACGTACTCATTGCGTACTCTTACATAATCACGTTTACATTACCAACTAGCTATTCCCGCTTAAAACTGTGAATCGTAACGTCAAGGGTGATATATTTGAGTGAAGACGATTTTAACAGTAACAATTTCTCTTAGCTCGACATCTCAATATCGCTCGAAATACCGACAACCGATGGGGAAGAAAGGTACCAATGTATGAAGAATGGAATGGAAGAATGTAAGAATGGAAGACGCAGCGTAGGTAGGCTGACGGCATAGTCATAGTCGCGAATTACCAGTGGTTGCGAATGGCATCTTATCGTTAGGAATGGCGTTCTAAGGTGAAGGCCTATGTTTAGCAGTGCATGTCTTCTGGCTAATGATAATGAACAATATCTCCTAGTGATTAAAATCTGTTAAGGGGTTTTGTGAAACAGTAAACAAATAGACGCACTTTTACATTTATAATATTAGTATAGACTGCATAAAATCGTTAAATGTAATAACTGCTGTAAATCGACATAATTATGACAGATTTCAATCAATCAAATTGTCAAGCCCTTTTCCCACAGGGATAGGCAGAGACAATGGAACGCCACTTGACACGATCCTGACACAGCTCCCTCGCTTCCTTCACATTCACAATTCTCCTCATGCAATTCTGCCTTGTTTAACGCATCCATTCACATGAGAATTATAAATTATTTTCGTCAATCTACTTTCACTCACCCTTTCCATGTGCCCAAACCATCGAATCATTCTTTTGTCAATCCTTGACAAAAGATTTAATTTGTAATATTTATTAATAAGATTAAATATTTGTGAATGATAGAAAAAGAGACGGATATTTGCCGCGGGTCTGGTTGTCAAAGAGTGGTGCCAAGTCTGCCGATCCAGAGTATTACAAGTGCACACGCCGCGCCGCGAAGAGACTTAGTCGCGTATCGGGATCAGCTTGTATAATGCCGATTCCAACTAGGCCGGCATAGTGGATGTAACTGCTACTTAGAGTTATAAAACTGTAATAGCAATTCCTCTCATCATGGACCAACTTGGAGCTGGTAACATCAGGTGGAGTGCCACAATAAAAAAAACCTAATGAAATCAAACGCTTTGCATGCCACGGTAGCATGACGTCATGTCTCGCATACACGTGTCCCTGTCATTTAAAATGTTTACATGATCGGCATGACGATTGCTCCCGACTCCCGTCACTGACGTTATGACTCAAGTTTGAATAGATTCGTTTGTATCAAGCACGAAATATTTTACTTTTCTATACCACTAAGCTCTACAAGACCCAAGTACGACATATCAAAGATACAGGTTTGGTACAGGCAAGCAGTTTAGAATTTTGACGACAGGCGTAGCTGAAGGGTTAGCGATTGGTTTGTTGCGCCTAAAGTCCCGGGTTCGATTTCCGGTCGGAGCAAATAATTGTTTCATTTGTAATATTTAACAATTACATTAAATATTGCAAATATTTGTTAATATTATATTTGCTTCGGGTCTGATTATTAAAGAGTGGTAGGCAGTGGTACCCAGTCAGTACAGGGTCCGGGGTAGTATCACCACCTACAAGTATACAGACCGTGAAGTGATCGAGATCGTCGCGGTCGCGTTTCGAGATCAGCTTGTGAGTTGCCGATTCCAACTAGGCCGGCATAGTGGATGTGATTGCTACTTACGGTTTTATGTCATATGTCAAGTCACATATGACATAGGCAGTACTCGCATCCTAGCTAAATCAGTATCAGGAAAAACCCGAACGTGGCGACGACTGAAAAAACTACTGAGTGAAACAAATAAAATTTATCAGACAAACAGCCGTCCATAGCTTTTGTGGGGAAAGTGTACGCCTTACGATCGATCCAAGTCTAGAAATCTAGTTTACGAATAATACGCTCTTTTCGTCCTATATAAAATAAAGGTATTGAGTCCCATTCAATTAATTATTTCTCACATATTATTAGCAGCAGACAAGTGTCTATATTCTATACCAAAATTAGGCGAAAGGACATCTATCATTTATTTTGGGCTACTAATTTCTAATTTTGTAATGTCCAATGATGAATATATACATAAATGGTAGTTTCGATACTTGTGTCGATAAAACTATTAACAATTTTGCTTTTAATAGCTGTGCAATTGAGTTATTTGGAAAATAAGATTTGGAATTTTTGTCGTCTGTCAATCACAAAAAACGCCATATTAACCCAAGTCCCAAGGCCCAAGTCCATATACAAAATAATACAATTTTAGGGCCAAGTCCCTAAAGGACTTAGGCGAAATTTACAAGAAACCAGACTAAAAAGACATAACATTGTTTATTCATATCATAGACACAGGATGATTTATTCATATCAGACAAGGTTATAGTCTACTTTTATCAAAAATACAAATGTACAGTGTGTAGGTGTTTTTGAACTGGACTGCTTTTAAGAGACCATTTGACTACTACACCACAAGCACTTTCAGTTAGTAACTTTGTGAAAAATCACGTAACCTCACAAATACTCTGCCTACCTCAAAGTTGTAATAAAATAACGCACAGAGGTGGTTATAAATATATATATATATTTTGGCAACAATGTAATCGTCTACGTCACGCACGCATAAGTTCGATTAGATAGCAAGTTGCTGGGCTGCTATTTATCATTGTTGTGTTCTTATAAATATAAAACAATGTTTATATTTATAACATTTGTATCTTTCTATTTACATTTCTATACTAAACTTCTTGTATCATAGAAATAAGACAAGCACAGTAGATATATCAAAAATACATTGGAGTATTGCGTAACCAGACAATACTCCAATGTATTTGGAAAACACCCTAGCTAATGTATACAATACCTTTAACAAATAAATAAATAATATAATTAGATATATTACGGCGACCGTGGTGTAGTGGCAGTGCAATGGTTACGCAAGCCGAAGGCACGGGTTCGACACCACTCACCGGCACCAATGTATCTTTGATATATGTACTTTGGTAGGCCTATTTCTATGATACAAACACTAGTAGCTTAGTATAGAAATGTAAAAAAAATACATTTTATTATACATAGCAGCTTTCGCTGATGAGTCTATTATCAACTATTTACTAGGAAGTCATGTACTGGTCTAGTTTATTTTTAAATTGTTTGTAGTTTCTTTCCGAAGCAAATCCATGGATTCTCGGAAAAGTGAAGGCAGCCTTCCGTACTTGCCTATAACTGTAAGTAGCAGTGGCATCCTCTATGCTAGCCTAGTTAGTTGTCTTATTAGAATAGTAGCAAGCAGCAATCATTAATATTTTTAACTCTAAATAAGATCCCTTGTAATGACAATGTGAAAACAAAATGGGGCAACTTATTTTGGTTGTGCGTCGCATACCGGCACTCGAATAGAGTAGGGTTGCCATCTCTTAAATTTGGCAATCAGGACAAGAAGCATGAAAATCCCAGAACCCGGACATGTCATCACCTATTTATTTCAGACCCTAAAATTAAAGGACATCATTCATTTTGAATGGGGACTTGGGCTTAATTGTATTTAGCCCAAGTCCCCAGTTGCATATAGTTTGATGTTCGAAGATTACAATGAAATTGGAATATCCATTATTTTGCAAAGTTTAGGTATGCAAAATGATCAAACTATACATAATTATGACAGTTCAAAGCAGAACTGTTAATATGGCGTGTCTTTGTGATTGACAAACGATACAAAATCCATATCTTATTTTTCAAATAACTTAATTGCACAGTAATTAAAAGCAAAATTGTTATTAGTTTTATCAATACAAGTATCGAAACTACTACTTACATATTTTTTCATCATTGAACATTAAAATAGTACAAAGAAGCCCAAAATGAATGATGTCCTTTAGTCCGTCAGTTAATCGCGGCGTGCGGGCACAGTGCGTGTGACTACAAATGAAGCCCCGCCCGGACGCTCTCCGGATGTCCTCTAAACTAGGACAAATCCGGGGAAACCCGGACGGATAGCAACCCTACACACGAGCAGATAGACAAGGCGCTGTGAACTTTTGGCAATGCATCCGTTCTATTATACAATTTACAAAGCAAAAAGGCTACTTGCAACCAATTTCTTTTGTGAATTATTGCTATAGAGATCATGGGTGACTCACTTTATAGAGAATTTAAGGCGACCGTGGTGTAGTGGCTGCAATGGTTACGCAAACCGAAAGCACAGGTTCAAAACCACTTGCCAGTACCAATTCATCTTTAATATATGTACTATGGTCATCATGTTTTTATGATACAAGCACTTTTGTAGCTTTGTAAAGAAACGTAAATAATAAAAAAATGAGAATGCGACTTCCTGGTCAGTAAATATGTAACAATCTGATGTATGGACAGAAAGTAGTTTTTTTTATTTTTTTATTGTGGGTCGACATGTGAAAACACGCCGCCTAAAGTTAAGCTGTAGTGCGGTCAACGAATAGAACTGCTACTATAGTAAAATAACTGCAAGTAGACATCGCATCCACTATGCCGGCATAGTTGGAATTAAATGTACACAGTGATTTCGAAACGGGACCCCGAATCGGCAGACTTAGCTCCACTGCCTACCACTCTCAGACAACCAGACCCGGAAAATATGTTTGTCACTATTTTTCATTAAAATTATTTAAGATACCGAGGTTCAAAATACCAAGAGAAGTTCTACCCATCCTGTAGCCTTAGATTCTTCAAGCGAAGCGTGAAAGGCAGAGTAAAATGAGTAGAGACCAAACAGAGTGGTCTTCACAGTCGTCTGCACTCTTTAGACAATCAGATGTCGCGTCACAGAAACAAAAACTAATTCTTCTTTTTATTATGATTATTATAGAAACACAAAATTTGACCCCATCTTGCCTGATGGTCAAGCAAGACGAATCCTACAAGCGGCGGCGACCAACTCAGTTTACGGCTGCTTTTGTCGTCGCCACTATGCCGGCCACGCTCCGCTTGAAGGATTCTAAATATAAAATGTATATATAAATAAAATGTGTATCAGTATGTCTGTTCGTGCAACAAATAACCGTGATTGTTAGTATTTAGATTATCGCGGCCTAGATCTACTTTGCTTATCTGTACAAACTTACGATAACGAACCTTTGAGACTTTTCAAGTTTCAAAACATTTTAATCGTCTAATTCCTCATTAAAAACAAATCAAATTGTCACGCCTTTTCTCCCACAGGGTTTGGCAAAGACGTTGGAGCGCCACTTGCCACTCCCTAGCTTCCCTCACATGCACATTTCTCTTCATACAAGCTCTACTATTATGGACACTAGGCTTTCTAAATGATGTCTCCGATTTGATCAGACTAAACCCTCCTGGGTCTGCCTCATTTGACGCGTCTATCCACATTAGATTTATAGATAATCCATTAACTCATCCTTTTCTAATTTTTAATGGCGATTTAAAATTTAAGGACAGTGTAATAAAGATAGTGTCAGGATTGTCGTAAGTGGCGCTCCATTGTCTCTGCCTATCCCTGTGGAAAAAAGGCGTGACAATTTGATTGATTGATTGTAATAAAGTGAATCGTAAATAAACATCTCAGGCACCTAATAGTGACGACAACTGAGACAGCGAACTATATTGGTTCTTGAGTCGTCGGCGCTTTTTACCATCAGCAGCGTAGAGGTCAGATGTCTAGCTAGAAAAACACTAGACGTCTCAGAAACATCGTTAGTAACCTGTGTCGATAAAGCATAGAAATTCCAACGTATCATAAAAGACAGTTAGTTGTATAAGTAAACAAAACGTAATAATGATGATTGTACACGATGTTTTTGAATTTATTTACTAAAGTTGTACCATAGAAACTGGACAACCATGTTTATAAACCGGAGGCTTTCGATTAATAAACATTTCACTACCACTTTACCACCACCACCAAGTCGTTATATATTTTTATTTATTTTTATACTACGCTACTAAAGTGCTTGCATCATAGAAACAACATAGACCAAAGTACATATAAAGATACATTGGTATCGGCAAGTGGTTTTGACCACTACACCACGGTAAGCTGATGTAGTAGTCATAAAGGCACGGAACTAATTTATTTATATTAAAGAAAATTACTTAAGCACTTTTAAATTGCATTCACGTCTATTTGATATATAAAGTAAACAACAAAAATGCAATATGTCATGAACATAATATATGAGCTGATTTAATACAACAAAATCGATCATGACGACAGGCGTGGCAAATTGGTTATTGATCTAACCGTAAAGTTACGGGTTAGATCAATCGGAGCAAATATTTGTAATGGCTTTTATTTGTAATATTTAATAATTACACTAAATATTAGTGTAAAAAAATTGAGGCAGATATTTGCTCCGGGTCTGGTTATCAGATTGGTAGGCAGTTTTACCCAGTAAGTACATTGTACTACATTTACACTAAGTATATTATGGTAAATGTTTATAAAACTAGTGAAACAAAAATATATGTCGTTAATATTAAGGCTTAAGCTAAAATTAAGGCGAGGAATCTCTGCGTTAACACAAAACGTGTTTTAGGCGAAATAAGGTTGAGATTTGCACATCACTCTTGAGCGTGCGATGTATTTCGTACAAATAATTTACCTTTTTATAACATTTTGTTAATTTTCAGAAAATCGTGTACTAAATTAAATATCTAGCCAATTAAGTGTTCAATTTAGTAATTGACTATTAATATTTACGAAAAAAATCTAATGGTTATCGCTTAAAAACCGAGAACTTGGAAATCAAAAATTATATTTGTGATAAGGTTGCATAATTTTTTTCTTAAATAATATAACGTACTTATTTGTAAATTCTGTTCGATTAAGTGTTTCTTAAAGCATTTCTTCTTTACACATATTCTTTTTGAGTTAATAACATTTCAATAAGTATAGCTATTTGATCGCCAAAAGTACCATAGACCAAATCTGTGCAACATCATTTAACAAAATATTCCCTTGCGCCTGGCATAAGCCACGCCTCTTTTACCTTCAACTAATAGACTAAACAAAAAATTCTTCTAATACCAATATTTTGGTAACTAAAAAATCTAAACAATGTTACTTGCAGATCATAAAACAAAAAAAAAATAGAAAAATACTCGCCTTCAATAGGCTAACGTCGAAGCAGCCGACAATGGGCGTATTACGTGCGCAAGAGTAATTCATACCATTGTATCCCTTAAGCTGGTGCAGCGAGCGTTTTGTCAATATTACCTTAAATAGGATATCGTCGAAAATCTCTGCCTTAAATGCGTACAAATTACCGGACGCGACATTATGTGAGAAAATCATCGCGTTTTTTTATTCACGTGTACAATCGTGTTTATTGAGACCCGCCCACGGACGTTCCTAGTCGGTGAATGCGTATGCGCAAATAGACATCGCTTTTGATGACAACTCTGTTCACTTGTTAATAGAAAAACAAACATAACCGCTTAGTACGCTACGCTTAGTCCCGGGTTAGACTCCCGGTCAGAGCAAAAAATTGTCACATATATAATTTATTCGGAATATTAAGGCGACCGTGGTTTAGTGGTAGTGCAATGGTTACGCCGGTACCAATTTTTATTTTTCTTTACTTTTCTATACTAACCTACTCAAGTGCTTCTATCATAGAAACAGGACAACCAAAGTACATATATCAAAGATACATTGGTACCAGCAAGTAGTTTTGAACACGTGCTCTCGGTTTGCGTAACCATTTCACTGCCACTACACCACAAACGTAAATAAAATAAAATGAGGCAGATATTTGCTCCGGGTCTAATTATTTAGGAGTAATAGGCAAGGAAGAAGGTTGTTGGTCATTTGACCAGACCGCCGACTCGAGATTTTTCCACCTCATACAAGTGTACAGACCGTAAAGTGACTGACGCTTTTCGAAGACAACTTAATAATTGCCGGTGCAACTAAGCCGACGTAGTGGATGCTACTGATACTGATGTTAGGCTGGACCACACTCCAGCTTAACATCAGGGTACTGTCAAATGTCAAATAAATAAAAAACTATATAACGGTGACACTGCGAACAGTTGCAGTACAAAAATAAATCACATATTGACACTTAAAATATTTAAAAATATCACAAGGTCATGAGTGTTATTAAATTTAAACTAATGACTAGACGTGCATCTTAAAATAGCTTTTATAAACAAGAAAATTAAACATCAATATTGCATTTAATTTATCTCACAACGCAGCAATTTTAATTTGATAGATTCATCATCATTATCAGCTAGAAGACGTCCACTGTTAAACATAGGCCTCCTTCTTGGAACGCCATTCCGAACGACAAGATGCTAGTTGCATCCACCATCCCGGTTATTTGTGACTTTCACTATGTCGTCAGTCCACCTAGATTAATTTACATTAATCAACAAGATTGACCACCATTTTGTATTTTTTAAATTATTATTACTGTTACTCGTGAAGGAATTGTGGATGTGAAGGAAGCAAGGGTGTTGTGTAAAGATCGTGGCAAGTGGCGCTCTATTGTCTCTACTGACAAAGCTTACAATAATTTATTGTTTACTTGTCCATTAATGAAATACTACTACATCTAAATAACTGCGAGTAGCAGTCTCAGCCATTATGCCGGCCTAGTTGATACCGTCACCAGACTTGAAAGTGGTGGTATTACCCCAGATCGGCCGACTAGGCGAATAACCACCAACTGTGTACCTCTACTCTTCTGTAATACTCGAATAATGTTCGAGAAACACTATAGAAATACTATAATCCAATTAGACTCTTATAACAAAGATAATAAAGAACAAAATAACAACTTGAAAAATGTAAACAAAACTTTTCCAACGCCAATAGAATCAATTCACAATTAGCAGCCTATTGAGAACAATGTAATTTGTAACTAAACAAAAAAGCAAACAAGGTCCATAATCGTTTGATATAATTAAACATGTTTATTTGTTTTAGTTATATAATTTAGCCATGAGGCATGTAAACAATAATAATGCCAAGTGCAACACAGTCAAATTAGCTTGGAGACGTTTTTGCGTTTTTAGCAGAGTACAGTCAGCAAATAAATATTTATTATTTTTTTATTTAAATATTTGGGCCGATTGCCCTTTGATATATATATGTAGCTTTTAACCTGAAGTGCTTTGCCGGCCAGAGGTGCTTTTTAATGCCTGGCCTAAAAGATGCAAGTTTATAAGGGGATCACATGGGCGGGTGAAGCAAAGCATTCCACTTAGTTCCGTTTCGATATAAGCCTATAAGTTGCTTGTTCAACTAGGCCGGCATAGTGGATGCGGCTGCTACTTTGATGTTATTTAACTATAGTAGTAGTCGCCCCTATTCATGGATTGCACTCCAGGTTAACATCAGGCAGAGTGGTGTCATATGACGGGCCACAATACCAAAATAACTTTTTTTTATATGGAGACATTATATTCTTTACTCTATATTTTTATAGATTATTACTCTATATTATAGATACATTTGTAGCATAGATAACTAGCTAGGTATATAGGCCAACCAACCATTATAATAGTTGAAACCTTTATATGATTTAGGTGTATGATACTATTATATCAACCTTGGCATTGTTTTTTAAATGCCATCGGAGGCATCAATTATTTTATACTTAAAACAAAATATCTGCAAAACATATCCCATATGATATTATTCACGGACATTTAGTAGCTTAGTATGAAAATATAAAAATACATGTAACTATTTTGCTAAATTGCTATTTTAAGTACAAAATAATTGAGCAAAATATACAGTAATCAATTATTAGGTTATGCCTAGTGCCCATAACCATAGAGATTGTATGAAGAGAATTGTGGATATGAAGGAAGCGAGGGAGTTGTATCAGGTCAGAACTGTGGCAAATGGCGCTCCATTGTCTCTGCCTATCCCTGCCCTATATCCTGCCTATGCCTATCCCTAAAAAAGGTGTGACAATTTGATTGATTGATATCAACGATACTGTGGATATACTAATGAAAGAGAACAATGACATGGCATTTTTGAATCACAGAAGACTGTGACTGTAAAAACACAGTATGGAAAGTACAACTACCCAATGAGGTTCAAAAAAGGTTCAAATACTCGACACAAACTCTAAACAGAACGCAAACATACAAATAACCTCTAAACATTGTTGTGCATTCACAACAATATTAAACACAAATGTAAGTTTCAATGATTTTTTTATTGTAACTCGACATATGACAGCACCCCGCTTAATGTTAAGCCGAAGTGTGGTCCATGAATGAATGTCACTGCTACTACAATTTAATAACTGTGAGTAGCAATCACATCCAATATGCCAGCCTAGATGGAACCGGCAAATTACAAGCTAATCCCGAAACGTGACCAAAATCACTTCATGGTCTGTATACTTGTAAGTGGCGGTAGTACCCCGGATCGGCAGACTGGGTACCACTGCCCACCAGTCTTTGATAACCAGACCCGAAGCAAATATCCATCTCTTTTTTTTTATTAACAAATATTTGCAATATTTAATATTACAAATAAAAGCTATGAAACAAATATTTGCTCCGACCGGGAATCAGACCCGGGACTTTACGCGCAACAAACCAATCGCTAAACCGTTCGTCCACGCCTGTAGCCGAACAAGGCTTATGACTAAGAGAAATTTACAATCTATAACGAATTTATTAATAAAAGCACAGGATAAGTAAACATTGATTTCTCACATTGAAGTCTTATGAAATAAACCTCTGTTGATGTTTAAATGATACATTAGCGGTAAATAGAAAATAAAGGCCTAAAACCTTGTAAAAATTTATTCATTATTATAAAAATAAGGTATATGATGCATATATAGTTTTGCATCATTGTCCAACATTATTATTACTTATATCCTCTTTTTTAATTTTTTTTTTACGTGTCTAATTTTACTAATTTAATGTTGCTGAAGATTTACTTCAAGATAAATTATTTATGCTTACTATATTATTTTAGTCAATGCTGCGTGAGTCTGTAATTGGCACACATATTAGAAATTAGACTAATTGATTTTTTATTATTATTTTGATTGTGTAATATGTGCAGGAGTGGTCGAAGCAAGACAGAAGTTCCTTGACAACGCAAGGACCCTTCCGGAGGTCTGCAGGAACGAGAAGGGTCTCCTGGCCTTCCTGGAGGAGATCAGGTGGCTCCGCTGAAGGGAGCCATTGAAGAACGCACAAAGAAGTGTGAATAAAAAGAAGTATGTAATATTCATATATTAAACCATCTAATACACCCTCTGTCAAAAAGTGGTAATTTGGTACATAATGAACGCACAATAGTAGAGCATGGGTATATGAAAAGGATGCAAAGAGTGAGGAAAAAAGTTATACTGGGTATAATTTGTGCTAGATATAATTAGATAGTACATTTAGTTGAAATACTTAGAGCAGCTTTACAATTGGTTTACCTGTATGATTAAAAGTTGTGTCTGGATATCCAGAAAAATAACTTTAAAAGAAGTTGATATTGAAGGTATTGTAAAATTCAGTCAAAAATAAAGGATTGTTACATCAGCATGCATATTTTAAACAAACTAGAATTATATTTATTACTAATGTATAATTAATTGGTTATACATAAAATGAATTTTAAAAACACCAATAGGATAAAACTATCCAATTAGGTACTCACACCAATGTGACTCATGGTCCAAAAATTATCAAAATGTTTTAGTAGATGAATCAATAATACTTATTATGGAAAGGAATGGTCAAAATATTTAAATAGAAGGAAAATAATGCTTTTTACCAGGCATTTGTTGTCCCCCTGGACATATAACTTCCTTTTATATTGTAATTAATATTACTCTAAGCTTTATATTATTTATTAGAAAAGTCAAGGTAAAGCAGAAATATGTAGAAATTATAGCATGATGATAAAATCAGAATTAAAAAGTAATGTCAAAGAAAACTGTGGTTATACTAACATTGTAATTAAAAATAAAGATTACAGATAAATAAACAATAATGGAAATAAATATGTGCAAAAAATGTAATCTTGATAATAGAACACAATGGACATATTGATAAGAGCAATAATAAATAAACACAAACTGTCAATTAGAATATTCCAATAATAATTATAACAGGTGGGTAGATGTCAACAAATACAATGTTTACAAACAAAATTATTGTAAACAATAGTCGCCATGACACTTACCTCTTGGGCATGAGCATCTCCGCGGAGCCTTTCCTCTGGAACACGCCATCCACCAGCACACCGTTCTTGCTGTTGCACGTCAAATAGAAGTCAGGGTGTTTGTAATACAGCTCGAGGTGACGACGCGAGATAAAACTCGAGTGTCCCATGTTTACGTCCACCTCGCCGCGGCTCGAATTGCGACCGATCACAACACGTTTTTGTCGAATGAAATATTCAAAGTCCCGGCCGTCGAGCCGCGCGATCGCCACCGGCGCCGGCTCCTGCGCCCATTGCACCTTCGACGGCGAAGGCGGCGCCGACTTGAGCGAGAGGAGCGCCCAAGCGTCGCTCTCCGAACTCCGAGAGAACTGATCCATCTCGCGTTCAGCAACCACGCCGCTGTCCGCACGCGAGCTCAAGGAGGCACATCACATTCGCACACGGACCCGCACGCGCTCCGCTCTCTCACCCGGATGTCCGGAACCTGCCGAATCGGTGCTAGCTGCGGACTTTGAGGTTACGGACGGAACGCACATGCGCAAAGTTCCGACTCGTGCAGTAAACAAGAATTATATAAACCACCACACCACCACGTGATAAAACTGTATACATATATCTAGGCCGGAACTTCAGATCGATACTTTCCCGTGCGTTATTGAATTCTATTACTATATTTATTTCTTTTTGTGGATTGCACAACAAATTTTTGCATTAGCACCGAAATTGGACACTAAAGTAAACACGAGGTGAGAACAAAAATAACCAAAAACGTCAGTTCGGCATACGCAGTTTCTGCGTTCGTTGCGCCATCTGCAACAACATAACAACAGGCTTTTTCAATTAATTCCGTTACATTTTTTTGTTTAACTATTAATTTTAATGATATTTATGTGAGGTCAATATGTTTTATATCATCGGTGTAAATTTTAATTTAAAACAATTTAAACTGAGTAAATTGTTAACATAACAATAAGCTATGGCATGTCATTTTTGCGCATAACGAAACGTAATAGTAATCAATTTCTTATAATCGAACACGATATAAACTATTATTATAAGAATCTTAGGGGCTCAAAAGAAAAATTAACCCCAACACAAAAAAAAACTAAAACGTAAAAAATACTTTCGCACTTTTAACATCAATAATAAACCTAATAGTAGTTTTAGGTGAAGAGGTATAGTGTAATTAGTTATTTCTTCAAAAGTATAACGAATAGAAAACATCTATTACTTTCAAATTATACGTATGAACTTAGTTTTCCACATTAATCCATCTTACAAGGTGTACTATATTTCTGCAGTTTCGATATTATACCACGTCTATGCGGCTCCTAAATGAACGCTCATATAAAATCGTTTCAGCTCACAAAAGTGTTGATAAGACCGCGTTCTCACGAGGCGATTTGAGTTGATCAACTGCGAAATCGTTCGAGATTTGAACCGTCTGAACAGACTTTCAACCAAATTGAAGCAATTAATATATATAATTTTTGTTAAACGACAAATATTGATCAACTGAAATCGCCCTGTGAGAACGCGGTTTAAAGACAAATAAAATATACTAGCTAGTCTATAGTTACGTATCCTTCTTATTTATTATAATTTAATACCGCAATATGATTTATTATAATCATAATGCGGTGCTTATTCCTACATTAATGTATGGAATTGACAAAGGAAAGGAATGATTGAGGAAAGGATGAGTAAAAGTAGATTGACGAAAGGAATTTATAAATCTGATGTGGAGACATTCTTAAGAAAGCTAGGTTGCCTAGTGCCCATAACCACAGAGCCTGTATAAAGAGAAATGGGAATGTGAAGGAAGCAAGGGAGTTGTATAAGGATCGTGGTAAGTGGCGGTCCATTGTCTCTGCCTATCCCTATAGGGAAAAGGTGTGACAGTTTGATTGATTGATTGAATTTGATACCACCTATTTATTTGTGAAAAAAATATAAAGTGTACATATACACTTTGTATTACTTCGTATGTATCTCTCCGGCTGCACTAATAAATTTCGGCAGAGCTGACTGAATTTGAGCTGTCCGTAATACTAAAGTACGTACGTAGTACGTAGACCGGGATATACCTTAGGAGCTACGATGCCACAGAAACTTATTGTGCATCGGGGGTTAAAAAAGACACAATCGAAATTAGTTTGTAATTTAGTCCGATTACATTTTTTCTAAATATTCGACTATGTTATAGACATCACTATTCCAATACAACAAATATGTTTTTCCTGTCATTGTCAATCTCCGCGAAATAAACAAATTCTAGTATATTATAAATTCTGTATATTATAATCGAATATATATTTTCTAATTGCTATATATACAAATCTAATGTGACTGATTTAAAATAATAAGGTAAGTCGTAGAGTTATTTCCACTTTTTTTGTAAATGATACAAATATGTACTTTCTTAAAATTCTTATTGGAAGTTACTTGAGAAAGTTATAAATATTAGTTTTTTAAATGGCGGTTTATATCAGTAACTTTTAATGTATATATTTCAAGTAAAATAAAACTTCAAAATTCCTGCAGCTTAATACACTTTGACCATAAAGCGTAAAGATTATTTATGCCTGTAATGTAAAATTCTGGGCTTGTAGAACAGATGAAATCTTTGAAAAGCATTTTTGGCGTAGCCTTCGGTTCTAAAACATTTATTACTTAAGGGCCTTAAGAAGTGCTTTGGTGGGTGTGGCTGGATTCCTTGCTTAACTGATTTATTTCTTGTGGTGTTATTATGCTATGTACGATATTGGTAAGCACACCAGTGCGTTACGCGTACAGTCCCGGGTTCAATTCCCAGTTGGAGAAAAAAATAAAGAAGAGGTAAATATTTGCTCCAGGGGGTGAGCACATGGTATCCAGCCTGCTTTCGGGATCATCTTACAATCTGTTTCGATCGAATATAAAATGGTGCTTTTAACTAGGCCAGCATAAAGTGTATATCTACACTTTGGTGTAACTGCTACCTTTACAAAAAAAATTGTGGCTGAGCATAGTCATGAAATAGAATCAGTCTTTTTCAATTGATTAAAAGTGACCATGGTGTAGTAGAAGTGCAATGGTTACACAAACCGATAGCACAACTTCAAAACCACTTGCCAGTACCAATGTATCTTTAATATATGGTCTTCCTGTTTCTATGATACAGACACTTTAGTAGCTTAATATAGAAATGTAAATAAAAAATACAAACTGAATAGCAAGTTTGTCAAATTAATGAGAATAAAAAAAAGACATTCATTTTTAAACAACTTTTTCATGTAAGGTTTATTTTACAACAACAGTTAAGTAAGGCCAGCTTAGCAGAGACATATAGTGGCAATAGTAATATTAATTATACAGCACACTATGATACATTTTTTTACACATTTCTATACTAAGCTACTAAAATGCTTGTACAACCAAAGTACATATATCAAGGATACATTGGTAGTTGTAGTTGTAGTTATTTACGGGCTCGTTTCTGCACTTGAAGTCCTCTTTGGTATCTTTGTGCGTTCTTCAACGGTTCTCCTTCAGTGGAGTCACCCGATCTCCTCCAGGAAGGCCAGGAGACCCTTCTCATTCCTGCAGACCTCCAGAAGCGTCCTCGCGTTGCCAAGGAACTTCTGTCTTGCTTGTTATATCATCTATCAAAGTGCGGAGCTTGGCTCTGCTAAGGTCCAGCAGTCGTCCAGTCAAGCGTCTGTCAATATGAGGGAGAGCTTCCCTGCTGATAGTTGGATCTCTGTGCCAAACAGTTTTGGTAGTTTGAATTTTCCTATGTTCCTTTTCTGCATGAACAGTACTAGTTCAGTCTTATTAGGGTTAACAGACAAACCGGATTCAGTGCACCGATTTGGTTCAGGATACATTGGTACCGGTGAGTGGTTTGAAACCCGTGCCACTCGGCTTAAGAGTTTTGTATAATTTAATAACTATGTTTGAAGGAACAAATGTGAAAGAAGCGAGGGAGTTGTGTCAGGATCGTGGCAAATGACGCTCCATTGTCTCTGACTATCCCTGTGGGTAAAAGGCGTGAGAATTTGATGTGGGTTGTTTGAAGGAACAATTGTTATTCTTTATAGTGACAATACAGAACAGCAATTTGATCCTGCAAACTTTTTTATTAATTTATATGAACGGTGCAAACGTCAAAACAGTCTTTATAACATGCAGCTCTTCAATGTATGATGTAAACTTTATTCAAAATGGGATAAATTTGTGGGTTAACAATAAAAGAACAATTTGAGAAAATAAATTTTAATGACTAGATTCAAACATTTAATAGCAAAATAAAAGTGTCTTTAAGCAAACAATAATCTAATTTATAATCAAAGATATGTTAAAATAGCAAATTACTTTACCTATATACTCGGGTTGCCAAGTGCCCATAACCATAGAGCTTATATGAAGAGAGTCGTGGATGTGAGGGCAGCGAGGGAGTTGTGTCAGGATCGTGGCAAATGACGCTCCATTGTCTCTGCCTATCCCTGTGGGAAAGAGGCGTGACAATTTGATTGATTGATATGCATAAAACAAAAACTTTTCTTGAGACCAGACATCAGACATTGCCTTGCCTGATGGTAAGCAAGGGTAAGTCTAAGAGCGCCTATTACTGAAAAAAGTCGTTTCAACTTACGGTTGCCTCAGTTGCGGTCAATATGCCAGCTAAATTCCTTAACTGGACTAAAATCAAGCAGTACATAGTATTTTCTTAGATTTTGCACAAACATTGATTAATGAATTAAACAAATTTTATGAGGCTTACTGTCGCGTTTATTTTGGTTTAGATTTTAGCAGTACACATAAATAAATAAAAAATATAATAAATATTGAATTTAAATTCAATAACATAATTTCGTTTTTATTATTATTATACATTTCTATACTAAGCTACTAAAGTGCCTGTATCATAGAAACAGGACAACCAAAGTACATATATCAAAGATACATTGGTACCGGTGAGTAGTTACGAACCCGTGCTCTCGGCTTGCGTAATCATTGCACTGCCACTACACCACGGTGTTGCTATGAAACATTTTAAAAAATCAGTCATCCAACTGCGTAAGACTAGCGACGCCTCTATTAATCCAATGATTTTGTGGAGCATCTGACCTCAAAGTTATAAACATAACAAAATTACTAGAATGGCCTGTGGTAGCCAACACTCCCCTCCTTTCACTTGTCTTATAAATAGGACAGAAGTAACTTGGTGGAGGATTGAATGCTGCAATAAGACCAGGCCTGAACCATATTATAGGTATTGTGTCAAACAGTATCTTAGGATATGATTCATCTAGCTGCATGATTTGACGATTCCATCTTGCTCCCTCTAAGAATAGACCCTGGGGGAAAAACACATATTAGTATTAATCACTATAAATAAATCGGCCACATCGCTCGAAAAACCGACAACCGATGAGAAAGAAAGGCTCTAGAGTGGAGACCACAAACCCGCAGACGCATCGTAGGTAGGCCTTCCACTAGGTGGACTGACGACATAGTAAAAGTCACAAATAACCGGTGGATGCAATCGGAATGGCGTTCTAAGGGGGAGGAATTTACGTGGTTTTGAATTTCTTGGCAGATGGGGAATGCGTGTTAGCCATTGTGACGGTATCTTAGTTCAACTTAGTTGCGTCCCGTCACCATCAACATGCAGGCCAAATAATTTACGTACTACATCCTACGATACTCGCTGTCCCTAAATCGTTGTTAGCAACGCTCAAAAAACGAAAAATAAAACCCAGCTCTCTATCTTAGTCACTAAGTCTTAGTGCACTTACTTTCTAAGCACGCCTCTTATATAATGCGATTAAAATAAGAATAGGAAGGAATCGGCGCTATTTTGTGACGTCTCTCTCCAACTCTCCAACCATCTTCACTTTGGTATGGTGTCTTTTTCTTTGCGGACCGTCAAGATAAAGACACCTTGAATCAGTCAGGTGAAGTTAGTCAACAGCCTGTCCTATTATCATTCTAATGGCATAGTACTAATAAATCTCAACACACACACACACAACTTACCCACACAAACACATGCTCTTCCCCATTATTATCCAGAGGTTTTTGCTGCTTGCAAAAGTAAATAAAAAAAGCTCAAAAGGGACGACATTTGAATTCGGATACGGATATAGGAATTATACCGGATTCAGATACGGTTACGGATATGTAATTAATTCGGAACATCTGATAGTTTTGGATAATTTCTGTTAGGGATATTAGATTTTTAAGGAATTTTAAGAGTAAAAGGTTGTCATAACATGTTTCACTTAGTCTGCACCCCTATCCGAAATTATCCGAAACTTATATAACGGATTCAGTTAGTTAGGTTTTTAATTCGGATATCCGACAGTTACGGAGCCCCATAACATCCCTACTTTGAGCAGGCATATAAAATTTACATGTTCAACCAATAATGTTGATAAATGATCCATCACTTTCAGTCAGGACAACATCTGTCGGGTCCGCTAGTATTATAAACATTACCTTGCAGTAAACACCATAAGTAGGTTCCGATGGCACCTCATGCTCATATTTTGTTATTGTAAATTCAAAGTGGACTTGATCAATTGGTATTTTGTGATGTCTGGAATAGTTCTGCAGAACACCAGTGAGGAAGGACTGGGTGAAATAGAAGCCTGATATCCAGAACACAACTGGTGGGCCCTCGTCTATCCAGTCTTGGAGGAATTTCAGTCTGCAATAAAAAATAGAATTTATTCATACTTGAAACAACTGCCATAGAAGCCCCGCCTATTGATAACGCGCGCGGCCGCCATTTTGATGACGTCATAGTGACGTAAGATCCGAACTGCCTACTTAATCAATCAATCAAATTGTCACGCCTTTATTCCACAGGGATAGGCAGAGACAATGGAGCGCCACCTGCCACGATCGTGACACAACTCCCTCGCTTCCTTCACATTCACAATTCTCTTCATACAAGCTCTATGGTTATGGGCACTGGGCAACCTAGCTTTCTTGAACTAATTTTGTAAAATTATAAATAATATTATATAAGCAATCATTAATAATAAGTTTATAATTAAATTGTTAAAGGTTATTTAATTAATAAAAAATGCTTTTAAATATTGTTTGTTGATTGTATACAGTGTGTGGGGGTTTTTTCGACAATAAATTAAAACAGCGTCAATATTACTTCATAGGATACTTTAAAAAATATCAAATAAATTCTAACATCAAAATTTAAATAATTATTTTTTTAAACAAACTTAATACCATAAAAATATAAAAAATAATAAAACACCATTAATGTACCTATGATCACTGACCTGTGATAAGAGCGGCAACAGCGCACTTGTCATTGTACCTACAGTATTCTCAAATTAATAATGCGCATGCTGATCTTCGTACTTGTGGTATTCCCGGAAACACCTGAATCATTGAATCGTAAGAGCCCTAAACAATGCACTTGCATTTTGCACCTTGTTGCAATCGAAAACAATTCTTCCGACGACGCTCGGGGAATACGACCGTTACCGAACAGTGACATAGAATTCTATGCGCATTATCACTTTGGGAGACCTGCACGCCTCGGGGACTTTTGGCGGCATCTGCCAATAATGATGAACAAAACTAATCACAAAAAGCGTCGCACAATTAATTCACTACACAATAAAAAAATCTTACGTAAGGACGCGCTACGTCACGGGCGCTGCGATGCACTGACTGACCTACTTAAATAAAGTTTAAACAAAAAGCGACTAACATAGAAATAAAACAACATATTGTTATCCCTTTCGTACATACTCAATTCTCAATAGACATGAGTGTGTAATAAGTAGCTTCTTCAGTTAGCATTATTTTAAACTGCATAGGTAGGTTAAATAAAAATAAGTATGATGATCAGGGTCCTTCACCTGTGTCATATGGGTCAGTAACCAATACAGCATGTAGTAAAATTGCAAAATGAAAAATAATGTCTGGTGGCTAAAGTAATGGATATTTTTGAATGATTTTTTAAATGTGGTTTGAGAACATCATTAGCTATCCGGGTTTTAATTTATTGTCGTATTATCCCCCCCGACACATATTAGTTTCGGATGACGTCACGCAGACGGGATGGGGCAAGGTTCCTACGCAATAGCAATTTGCGTTGCTTACAGTGGTCTAATGGATAGTAGTCCCTTAGACCACTATCCATTAGATGGAGCCAAAGGATTATAGCGACATGTTTAGTACCATTAAAAAATAATAACGACTCCAAAACTGTTTAGTTTCAGATAAATAAAATGACAGAAGAGCATCCCCCTCTAACGAGCGAAGAGACATGGCGCGAAGAAGCCAACGCTGTCATCAATGACATACGTAACCATGTGAAACGCGCAGTCATATCGTCAGCACGCAAATCGACCACCCAACGAGCCTATATCGACATCACTACATTGGAAGACGAGAATTACTGCATAGAAATGTCATCTTCAGGTTTTAGACTTGTAAGGAGTAATCTAAACGATTCAAGTATGATGCCGATTGCGAATGCGCGCTATGAAACGCCCTATGCGCTCCTAAATAACATAAGCGAGGCTTATAGGCAATCTTTTAGTGGGGAATTGATGAATAAATTACTTAGTTTGGCTAATAAACAGTAAAAACAACTTTTAAATGACATTAAACTACATAAATTCGCGACATAATGTTACTAAAAATGCCCAAAAACACGGATTCATCTCGCTCAAGCAAATATTAGGACCCCCTTTCACACTAAGATTTGTATCTGACACGGTATCTGAGATCTGTCTCAGAGATTTGTATAAGTTTCAACATCCATAAACACGTTGATATTTGTATTGCGATCTAGTTTTTCAATATAATAAAACCTTTAACACGCCTCTAGATATATCCAGTATTAATAGTTTTTTTTTTTGTTATTTTACTGTCAGTTAAAAAAAACGAAAAAGATTATGGTCTTAAAAACTTGTTGCATGATACTGCTTTGCCGTATCAAGCTGTATCTCATACATTGATACTTTAGAACCATCGTTTACACGTTGAGATTAGTATCGTGATATGGAATCAATGATACATGTTGCGATACAAATCTCAGCGTGAATATGGGCCATTAGAATGAATAACATGTCCTTGAGCAAAAGGCAATGAGTGCCATCATGAACAAAATAACGTTGAAAAAGTTACAAAGTGAATTTGTAAATGAAAATCACATTGATTGCACTTATATCTTAGTTAGGAGCGCAGGTTTTTAACTGTTTTCTTGCACATGAACTGGGCTTTTATGCTATGTAAGCGGATGGTATTTGTGTATTCAAAAATTGTATATTTTAGAAAATATATGTAAATGAAAAAGTTGAACGTAACTGGGGTTTTAATTATATTAGGTCATAACTGTATGTTTGTTAACGCTGCTTTTTTCATGTTTTATTGAGAGCTATTTTCAGCTGGTAAAATCTGGTCATGTTAAGGCTTTTAAAGTTTTGCTTTCAAAAATTACAGCAATACAAGTCCTAACGCGTTATTATTTAAAGAAGTACTGTTTTGTAGTAGGTTTTCAGAATTAGTTTTTGTGGGGTTGGGCCCTACACTTATTCGCAACCACGGCCTTTGCAGGGCTAAAACTTTGAGGCAAATCAATGTTTTAACACATGCATTAAAACAATTTAAACTATTTTAATTATGAATAGCGAATTATTCTAACACTCTCAACGCAGCTTAAAGAGGCTCTACTCATAGACCGAACTCTAGCTTCATATTATGCCCTGAAATAATTTCAAGATAAAAATGTAAAAAAGTACAGTCTCTGGCCAAATTATTAGACGCACTAGTTTTTATGCAAGTTTTGATTTAGCACCTAATGAAATATAGTTTTTTAATACATAAATTGTTGTGAAATAATTATGTATGTGTTATCTAGTGAAGTGTCAAGTGAAGTTTCTGGGTTGCAACATTTCCCTAGACGACCCACAGAAACCGAATGAAAGAAACAAAATGGCGACCAGTGATTTTGTTCATAAACATGAACAATTGATGTTATCGTTTACTATCATAAAATAAATTTAAATGTTATTTGATATTTTCGTATTTTACTTCACTTTTAGAACGAAATCTGTGTGCTTGTTATACGTGTTTAAGATATGTTTTTATTTACATTTCTATACTAAGCTACTAAAGTGCTTATCATAAAAACATGACAACCAAATGACGCGCCCCTCCACTGCATTTTCGCACACGAGAAAATATAAAATATGGATAAAACACACCGAAAATGCAATTGTAATTGCTCATTCAGTTGCTGGTTAGACATAAAAGGAGGAGCACGCTGATAAAGTATAATAGTATAGTTAGCAATATTTGCATTCACACATTTAAATAAACTAATAAAGTGGAAAAACTAATATAATAAACTTGTCATTTCTTTAGACAAGCTATACTAGACTTTTGTGTAGACTTTTAGATAATGTACTACTATATTATTTTACGTACTAAAAACTATATTTAGAACTGACACAACTAAACAAATAATGTAATTATTTTGAATTGGCAATTCCTACATTGTCTATATTTTTTCTCTGCACTTCCATTTGTGAGTAGGCCTTAGAAGCTAATGTATAAAGAAACTGCCTTGACTGGTATAAGAGCTAGTGGCTTCACATCATAAGTGTTCATTCTTGTTCACATTAAGTCGCTTAGAGTGCGATTTTGTCGTGCGTAAATCGGGGGCCGACCGCGCAACTTCAATGGTAATGACATTCATTCATATTTGTCAAAAAGTTACGCGGTCGCTGTTAGCGTCAAAAACATCATTTTGTTCGGACAATGAGTTTCAATGAGCTTGAACTGTCAATGAAAATGAACATCGATTCCCAGAGTGTTGTGCGGTCGCAATTTTCATTTTGAAGCTCATTAATGGAGTTTAGATTTTAAAACGAAGCCCATTGTCTTGTTGTTACGCGGTCGGCCCGCTGGGTTGCATTTCAATGGCTTTTCTGGGAATCATTGTTTCCCTTGTTTTTGTTATTTATTGTTTTGTATGTCCTGCCATTTTCAATTATAAATTCAGCCGTCAGCGTCACTAGCTCTTATATCAATAATATTACATAGATTGTAACTACTTATAGTGAGAAATTGTCTAATTATAGGTTTTGTATTTTGTTATGTGATATATGTATAATGTGCTCAAGTGAATGATTAGCACTCTGTGTGTATGGTTGTACCTAGGATACGTATTTATAAGGATAATAGAAAATTAGAAGGTATTATATTACTATTCTTTCTTACAACATTTGATATGTTTGTATTTTTCGGAAAAAAATTGTTTAGCAAAATTATAGTACTATATTTGATTAAGGCAATAACCTATTGAGAGACTGGCCGCGACTGAGGTCATCGTAAACTGCTTCGGTCTTTTTAGTCTAGCGCTCAGATATAGCGTCACAATACAAAATTTTATGGTATATAATGTTTCCCTTGGACATGAAAAGGTCCTAGTTTTGTTGCTCTCTAATTGGCAAAATTAGATACTACTATGAGTATTAATAAATAAATCGACTGCACTAGATTTATTTGCAATAGATTAATATGTAATTAAGTTGTTTTATTTTTTGCTATCGGCCACCCTAAACCTAACTGCTTATAACTATTGACGACAGGCGTGGACGAACGGTTTAGCGATTGGTTTGTTGCGCGTAAAGTCCCGGGTTCGATTCTCGGTCGGAGAAAATTTTGTTTCATAGCTTTTATTTGTAATATTTAATTATATTAAATATTGCAAATATTTGTTAATAAAAAAAGACACTTTAATGACATTTTAGCAGAGGAATAATCCGCATGTTAGAAAAGGAAAGGAGATCTCCTTCAGTGCGCGTGTTGCGCACATGGCCACTACTAGCCGGGTAACGTCTCGTCGTTGGAGCGCATATATTGATTACTTTGTCGGTAAATCGTATTCGAGATATTGGACACATGCAACGCCATCTAGCGGTAGCATGTAGCGGTCGCTACAACATTATTTTGTATGGGACTGTGTATCTATTAAAAATATATGTTCGATGATGTACAATGATGTAGAAATACCTGGCTAATAAATCAGCGACGTAGGATCCCAGCGGTTTCATAGTGGGATATGATTTGGAAGCCCACACCTTTGGCACTATACCCTTGGTAAATGCAGAAGCACATATCTCCAATTCAGCGCTCATGATGGCCAGACCCTGAGCAGCTAAGTGGACTCCATGAAGAGTGCGAGCTACAACGCTTATTAGACGATTGTAGCGGATTACTTCCTGTTTTGAAGAAAAGAGAAATTTACTTAGCATTGAGATTAATAAATCAACCAATCAATTAAATTGTCACGCCTTTACCCACAGGGATAGGCAGAGACACTGGTGCGCTACTTGCCACGATCCTTACACAAAACCCTTGTTTCCTTCACATTCACAATTCTCTTCATACAGGTACTGTGGTTATGGGTAACCCAGCTTTCTTGAGGATGTCTCCGATTTGGCCGGAATATCACCCTCCTGGGCCTGCCTTGTTTAACACATCCACCCACATCAGATTAATAAATTCCTTTCGTCAATCTACATTCGTCAAGCATTCCTTTGTCACTACATTAATAAATACAACATAATAAAGGACATCGTCCATTTTGGGATATTTTCGTACTTTTTTTGTAATGCCCAATGATGAAAAAATATATAAATGGTAGTTTAGATACTTATATTGATAAATCTAATAACAGTTTTGCAGTTTGCATTATTAAACGCTAATATATTTCTTGAATATATTAATATTCAAGAAAACCTGTCACTTGCAGCTGTCTGCCAAATATCCTCCCTCTCGTCCTTTTGTATTATTCAAGCCCGGTTCCTATAATAAACTATCCGTCATCGGTAACAGTAACCATTCGTTGTTCACTTCACGATTCACTGACGTTTGAAAAATAATAATAAAAAAAAAACAGTTTTACTCCATACTTTATGCTAGTAGTTGTAGGTAACTTCACTTACGAGGGGTATTTAATAAGAACGGTTTTGACCTACGGCTGGTAGATAATTTAACTGTTCGTATGAAAAACGATCAGTTTGACAGATATAGGAACCAGGCCGTACACTATTTCATGTTAGTGTTGCTAGCATTATAATATTGAAAATAGCTTACCTGTTTTAACACGGTATTAATACTATTATAATACATGACAGGATATATCTCTGAGACAGCTTTCACATCATACAAACGTGGCAATCTGCTCATCATATCACGGGTCAGGTCCACTATGCCGGACGAGTCACCGCTGTCAGCTGAGCCTGATGTTATTACTGACGATTGCGTCAATAACGTCCCGAAGAGAAGCTGCAAAATTAAGTTGTCTCGTTCACTCACAAATTTAACAAGTGTATAAGCCTGTTGATTCCAATAAATTATCTTTGATTGCCGAAAAGTTCGGTGCGTCTTTTCTTTGTACAACAATCGATAAGTGGAATGCTTTGCCAGCTCATGTGTTTTTTCCATCCTATAACCTTGAATCTTTTAAGAGATGCGTGAAAAAGCAACCGGCATAGTGACGGCGACTGAGGCAGCCGGGAACTAACGGTTTTTTTTAGTCGTCGTCACTCTTGGACCTTCTCTTGCTTATTATCAGGCGGGTGGTGGTTAAATGTCGTGTCACAATAATAAATAAAAATTTTAGGGTAGTGCCACCACTTAGAAGTGTACAGACCGTGAAGCGACCCAGTCACGTTAGAAATTAGCTTAAAGCGACCAAGGTATAGTGACAGTGCAATGGTTACGCAAACCGAGAGCACAGGTTCAAAACCACTTGTCGGTACCAATATATTATTGATATATGTATACAAGAACTTTAGTAGCTTAGTATAAATAAAAAAGCTTGTAAGATGCTGATTTAAACTAGGCCGGCATAGTGGATGCGACTGCACCTTACAGTAGCAGTCGCTCCCATTCAAAGACCTCAACACCAGGCGGGGTGTTGTTTTGTTATATGTGGAGCCACAATAAATCTAACTCACCGCAATCGTTTCCTTATTATCCTTAGTAATGTCAGCGTTTTCATGTAAGCCAAACACTTCCGGCTTAGCAATCATGGGCAATGTCTTTATGTGCTCCAACACTGAGTTGTAATCTAATTTCACCGGCATAATGTAGTCGCCGCTCGCTGAGAATGAGTAGCTGGGGAAAATTTAATATTTATTTTATTTCTATTGAAGTAAAAACTTCTTTAGCAGCGTTGTGCACTTTTTGTGATGGGTAAATAATGTTAAACTCGCGTCAGGACACGTGATCTGATCGTAAGACGGAGGAAGATTCAATTCACAGTTACTTTCATCGCCGTCACTATTCACCCTAAGGTTTGTAAACAAAGAGATGTTTTGATGTACAAAATATAATATAATATGAACAAAATACTTTAGTTTTATAGTTTATTGGTGATCAAGTAACATCAGTCGCGTCCGGCATAGAGGATACGACTTGTTTTTGCTTTGCTTACATATTAATCTTCTTCTACTTACGAGCGACGTGCGGCCGTAAAATAATTTAACCAAGATTCTTCTATATTTTTTTTTGGTAACTCGACATCTGACATTTGACGCCAGGCGTGGTCGATTGGTTAGCACGCTCGTTTATTCCGAGTAAAGTCTCGGGTTGGATTCTCGCTCGGAGAAAATATTTGTTTCATAGCTTTTATTTGTAATATTTATTAATTAAATTAAATATTGCAAATATTTGTTATCAAAAAAAAGAAGCGGATTAATTTTTTTTCAGTCGTCGGCACTTCTAGACATTTTACTTACCATCAGGCAGGTGGAGGTCAGATGTCGAGTAAGAAATAAAAAAAGAACTTACTCCGACCGATTAGCGACATCATGATTGTAGAATATAGCAAGAAGTGATAGAATAAGTCTTCTGTCCTTGTCATCTGTCACTCGTCCGCCATAATTGCATTCGCCTGCTAGATATACTAACGCCTCTATCGGAGTTTCGGCGTAGTCAGTCAAAAACATCTGCGAAAATCAATTTTGGATTAATAGAGCGGACGTTCTGACAATCAGTTCCCTAAGTTAGTAGGTCCTTCTTTATTAGCTTTTTTTCCATTCCGCCGATCCACCACTTACAAGTGTACAGACTGTGAAGTGACTTGGTCGCGTTTTGAGACTAGCTTGTAAATTGCCGGTTCCAACTGGGCCGGCATAGTGGATGCGACTGCTACTTACAGTTTAACTGTTTTAGTAGTAGTCTCTATTCATGGACCGCATTAGTAAGTAGGGTGCTGCTATATGTAACTACCCTTGATCGGCAGACTGGGCACCACTGCCTACCACCCTTTGGTTACCAGACCCGAAGCAAATATCCACCATTTTTTTAATTAACCAAAATTTGTAATATTTAATTTAACTTTTAAATATTACAAATAAAAGCTATGAAACAAATATTTGATCCGACCGGGAATCAAACCCGTGTCATCAAAATTCAATCAACCAAACCAACCTGCAACTGCATAATACATATTTTCAAATCACTCTCATTGAACTCGTAGGGTATATTCCAGCCCAAGGGTCCGAATGATCTTCTCTCCTGAACTATAGCATGGAAGAAACACAAAGAGAAGAGTAACCTCCTCCATTCTTCAGTTCTTGGACATGAGATATAGAATTCTGGGTCACAAATAGGATCAGAGAGGTACGAGCGGTATATGTTGTTTTTTAAGCCTTTTGGTGCTTCGTTTGTCATTTTTACACCTGTAGGAGATAGAGAAAATATGATTATTATCAATCAATTAAATTGTCACGCCTTTTTCCTACAGGGATAAGCAGAGACAATGGAGCGCCACTTGCCTCGATCCTGACACAATTCCCTCGCTTCCCTTACATTCACAATTCTCTTTATACAAGCTAGCTACCTAGCTTTCTTAAGGATGTGTCCGATTTGGTCGGCAAACACCCTCCTGGGCCTGCCTCGCCTAACGCATCAAATTCTTTTCGTCAATCTACTTTCACTCATCCTTTATCGATATATTTTTAAGTATTAAAAACAACTGCACCCTCGCACTCACCATTCTGCAGAACAGTAACGGGGAACGAATTGCTTGGGTAGGAAGTGAGCCAGCATCTGAAATTGACGTGCGTGTTCATGGGCAGCAATTCTGACATGATCCTTTCCAATTGTGGCATCCATGACGTCATCACGTGGCAATTTTGCAGCACAACCCAACCGCCCGTCTCACAACTTGCGCGTATCATACGCTCTGCTATAGGACCCTATGTTAAAATTACATCAACATTAGGTAACTTTACTTTTTTTTCATTGTTCGCGCAAAGATCGAAAGTATCAGATGTAAAGATCGTTAAGTCGCGTTTAAACAAGACAGGCATAGGGAATATGACTGCTACTTGCAGCAGTCGCCTCCATTCAAGGACCGCACACCAGCTTAACACCTGAGCGGGTTGCTACCATATATATTTAACAATCAATCAATCAAATTGTCACGCCTTTTTCCCACGGGATTTAACCTTGTTGTTTATTAAGTAAATACCGAGAAATTGGAATCCACTCAAAGTCAGATTCATTCATTATTAGCCCACAACTTAGCATAGATCTGTGTCTGGATCTTGGTTATCCAGACACGGTTTGGCTACTTCCCTTACGCTTGCCAATGCGGATTGTTGTGTGATAGTTTTTCCTACTTATTGACTACTGCCATCTAGTGACCACGACTAGTACCTACAGTTAAATGTGGTATCCGAAACAAGAGTGGGGTGGAAATATTAATTACCCATTGATTGATCTGTGCAATAACCATCCTCCACTTATTTAACTGCAATTTTCTTTATAGAATCTAATCTTAGACGAAAGCGAAATCTTATCTCGACTTGCCTGATTATAAACAAGGAATATTCAAAAGCATAGACGACTGAAAAAACCGTTTAATTATACGGTTGCTTCAATCGCCTCATTTGAACATGGGCAAGATTAAAGAATGGCCAGTATAGCATTCCACTTGTGGATTGTTATACAAAGAAACGACGCGCCGAACTATTTAGTTCGACTGCCGAAGTGTAATAAAAGGAGGAGGTAGGAACAAGGTTGAAGAGTTCCTAATATTTTCCGTGGTTTAGCCTTTATAAAAAACGCTAATAAAACTAAGTTAAATGGCACAAAGACCAATTCACAAACCTGTCCCTGCCCCAACGAGATAGTCTCGAATGTGATGGCTTTCTTCTCAACGGCGAACTTGACCAGCCCAGCCATTGGGTCGGAGCCAGGTGACAATATGAATATGAGTGGGGAGCAGCAATTGCTATCATTATATGACCGCTCCAAATCAAACGGTGGTGGCTCAATATATGTACGACCCATTTCTTTGACTACGTACTGTTGGACAAGAGGTATCATTTTGTCTGGACGGATGCATCTGTGGATGGATTATTCCAATAATTAAATAAGATATTTACAACAATCCGGATAAAACATCTATATGCAATTCTAGTCCACAGAGATATGTATAAAATCTTTTTCTAAATGGGATCATTCATTTTGGGCTTTTATGTACTACTTTTGTAATGACCAATGATGAAAATATATATAAATGGTAGTTTTGATACTTATGTTGATAAAATTAATAACAGTTTTGCTTTTAATTGCTGTGCAATTAAGTTATTTGGAAAATAAAATATAAATTTTGTATCGTTTCCCAATCATGACCATATTAACAGTTCTGCTTTGAACTGTCATAATTATAGTTTGATAAATTTTTCACACCGAAAACTATGCAAAATAAAGGATATATTCTGATTACATTGTAATCTGCGTACATTAAACTATTTTAAAATGTGTATGCAACTGTTCTGCCAGGTTGCTATTTCTACATTATTCGGTCGTGTCAAACAAGCTTTGAATGTGTTTTTTGTTTACGTATTAGTCACAATTCGTTCCTTTTACAAATATAGTTTTTTTTGTCGGTATAAGGACGGCGACTGACCGAGAAAACTTATAGATGAGACGGTTTATTCAGTCGTTGACGATCTTGGACCTCCCCTTGCATGTCTATTGGATCAGATGTTATCAGAAGTCATTATTTTGACTTATTTTATTACTTAATTATAGGCTTAGTTTCAAGATGCAGCTATCAAATCTCAATGTGATGTGACAAAATGTATGTTTTAATCATTACCTTAGTATGATTAATTTAGGTATGCCCTCAATACTCTCATATGGCTCTGGGAATGGTAACTCGTGCGGATTTGACAAGTCATAAAACTCCTTCCACTTCTTCAGATTCCTTTCAAAGCTTTCCTTAAACCCCTTTAATCTGAAAAATATTTGTTTAATTGATCTATAAATATAAATATAAGTTTATTATATTACTATACGTGCTCGTATCACAGCACAACCAATCAATCAGCCAGAAGACGTCCACAGCTGAACACAGGCCTTCCCCTTAAAACGCCATACCGGGCGACAAGATGGCAGTTGCATCCACCGGTTACTATCAGTCCACCTAGTGAGAGGCCTACCGATGCTGCGTCTTCCGGTTTGTGGTCTCCACTCTAGAACCTTTCTTCCCTATCGGTTGTCGGTTCTTCGAGCGATTTTTATTATATAGTGAAGACATACATACCCGTTTAAATGGCTACTCCTAACAATTTCAGACCATGACTTCTCAGAGAGCCAAGCAGGCGCTGGGTTTTCAAATGGATTCTCCAAGGCGACGCCACCGGTTAATAAAAATGATAATAGGTCATCATCGATGTCACCCTGAAAATATATGCATTACTTTTAATAATAAAATTGGTTCCAAAAATGTTTTATTTAAATGAGACGCAACGTTTGACCTGACCTGCCTGTAAATATCCGACAAGCCCCAAATAGATCACTATTTAAAAAGATGGTCTTCACACATTTTTTAAATAGCTCCCAACAACTGTAGGTAGTATGTATATTTATGTGTATGTATGTATTGTATAATATGTATTAGTATGTATTATTATTTATGTATTAGTATTATATTTCTTTTTAGTATGTAGTATGTTTAGTGTATTATAAAGTATATTAGAATTGGTAGTATGATTCAGACTAAGTGCTTCTGTTTTATTTTGCACCTGCCTCATACAAAAATGTGCGTTAAATTGTTTCTAAGGTGGGCTAGTAAGAATGCCTTATTAAGTCATTATTAAGGGCATTAAGTCCGCCTTTGTACCTAGTGCATAAAGTTTTTAAATAAATAAAGAAAATGGTAAGCAAGGGGAGGTGAGTGGTGACGACTAAAAAAAACGTCTTACAGTTGCTATATCTTACAATAGATAATAGTCTATCTATCCCTGTGAAAATTGAGGCGTGACAATGTTTTTTTATTGTGACACATTTGAATTCGACCCGCCTGATGATAAGCAAGGGGAGATCCAAGAGTGACGACGACTAAAACAGCCGAGTTAGTTCACGACTGTCTTAGTCGCCGTCACTATGCCGGCCAAATGAAATGTTAATGTAATAACAAAAAATACTTTAGCATTGGAAACTGCTAATTATGTTAAATTTCTGTAACCTCTGGTTAGATCAGTGAACGCGTTACGAGTTTAAAACTGTTTGAAAATGGTTAACATATTATATCATATTTGAGGCAACTTTTTTTTATTTTTTTTTATTTGACTCGACATTTGACAGCATCCTGCTTGATGTTAAGCCGAAGTGTGGTCCATGAATGAATGTCACTGCTACTACAATTCAATAACTGTGAGTAGCAATCACATCCAGTATGCCGGCCTAGATGGAACTGGCAACTTACAAGCAGATCCCGAAACGTGACCAAATCACTTCATGTATACTTGTACACGGTCTGTATACTTGTAAGTGGTGGTACTACCCCGGATCGGCAGACTGGGTACCACTGCCTACCACTCTTTGATAACCAGACCCGAAGCAAATATCCATCTCTTTTTTTTTATTAACAAATATTTGCAATATTTAATATTTTTAAATATCACAAATAAAAGCTATGAAACAAATATTTGCTCCGACCGGGAATCGAACCCGGGACTAAACGCGCAACAAACCAATCGCTAAACCGTTCGTCCACGCCTGTCGTCAACGCTTTTGTATTTTTATATAAATAAAATAATATAACTTAACACAAACCTTGGGTCTTAAAATGCCAAGTGTTAGAACGAGTGAGAAGATCAATTTGTCCTTTTCAAAGAGACTTCGGCATACATTATGGTATATACTTTTAGTGAAATATGCATTAAGTCCTTCCAACCTCTCATCTAAAATATCTGATTTGGGAGAATTCTGTATGGCTTGATTGTACAAGTTTATGAACCTAAAAACAAAACACCCAAAGTGATTTGGAAGAGTGGCAGGTAGACTGTTCCTGCTACTCTATCATCATCATCAACCAGAAGACGTCCACTGTTGAACATAGGCCTCTGCCTTAGAACGCGATTTCGAACAAGATGCCAGTTGCAACCACCGGTTACTATCAGTCCTAATGGGAGACCTACCTACGCCGCGTCTTCCGGTTTGTGACTCTAGACCACCTCCACTTTCTTCCCCATCGCGATCGGTTGTCGGTCTTCGGGTGATGTTTCTAACTTAATTATCCCAAATTTAATAAATCTCAAAATTAACCATGTACCCGTCCCACGTCTTTTTACAACTGTGACACCCGCACACGGAGGAAGCATCCGCGTTATGTCGACCGAAACAGCAGACGAACTAAAAAGTTCAGCGAGACGTTTCTTAGCAGAACAATCGACAATATCTTATAACGTCGTATTCTTCAAGCTAAGCGTAAAAAGGCACTGTTGGCCGGAATAGTGACGGCGGCTGATACAACATTTAAAATGAATTGATTTTTAGTCGTCGACGCTCTTGACTATCCTTACCATCAGGCAAGTCGAAGCAGAAGTCGAGTCTGGATTACAAAAGTTCCTTTAAAATAATTTTGTTTTGCATGCATACGCCTCTTGTTATTGGCCTAATTGGAGAGCGATCCACAACATGAGGCGATTTCTGCCACAAGGGTATGTTTGCAAGCAGCAGTCACATCCGCTTTTATATGGAATAGATAGTGACACGCCTCTTGTTAGGATATTCGACCAGGCTGCTGAGTTTATAACTTTCAGGTGTAGACAGTGAAGTGACTCAGTCGCGTTTGCAGATCAACTTCTAAGTTGCCAAATTTTAGCTAGGTTAGTATCGTGGCCGAAATCATCCGGTCACATATCGCAAAAAATACATAGGCAAAATAAACACTCTACCAATTCAAAGAATATTGATACATAGGATCAATATTAGCCAAGTCTGATATACAGAAGAATAGTACAGAACTGTGTTTGGACACAGGCACATATAACAATCTTGCTGAATCAATTTCTGCTTCGGTGACAGCGGCCGCCGCTTGCTTTGCCTCTATTTCGATTGAAAGTACTTTGGATGAGGACAGAATGAGATTTGCGGATTCATCTTCTAGAATATTTCCAGCTGATGATAGCACCTAAAAAGAAAACACGTTTAATATACAATAATTTAGAGTAAAGTGACTCGCGAGCTGGAAGTACTATCCCGAGTACATACAAGTAGATATCCTTTGTACCTCGCTTACATACCTATACTCTGTCCATTTGTTTATTTTGTTTTTGACGATTTGTGACGCCCTTACATGTAACCGGTTTGATTTGAAATAATAATCGATTTTTATTTCATCTAGTGTCAACCCAGCTCGAAATTTAAATAAAACCTAGGCGAGTTCCTCTTTAATTTTGTTCGTGATTCATTTTCCGTGCGTTTATATATTTTTTTTTTAATTTAATCGATTTATTTTATTTAAAGACCTGCTTTATAATCTGTGGTCTTTTGTTATGCTAGCATAATGTGAGCGTTACCCGTCAGTAAAGTACGACAATACTGTAATAAATTATTCCGAAGAAAAGGGGGCAATTAATAGCTGTAAAAAAGTTAATAAACGAATGCACGAAACAAAGCTAGTTTGATATGCAGGCATACTGAATAACAACTGCAGACATTAGTCTGTGGCTGTGACACCAAGTAAGATAAAACACATGTACGGAAATATACGTAATTTTTACCTAACTAAAAGTAAAAGTCGGCATCATTTTCTAAAAGATCTTGGTCTCCTGAGACCAGTCGTAGGTACATTTTTAGACCAAATATCGAAACGAAGGCAACATTGATGGGGTGTGAAAGAGAGGGCAGTGAGGATAAGCGTCGAAATGTCACAAAGGTTAGGTTTTCTAATCGCAAGTCCAAAGCGCTGGAGAATCCATGAATGCTAAGAAAATTGTCTCGTCTCACTTATTTTCTTCTACAGGGATAGGCCAATTTATACCAAATTGTACCAAATTTATTCATAATAGTTACCTCTAAAATTTGATCTTCAATTTCCTTAAGTGTTCTTTTATTATTAGCTCCCTCGACTATGAGCTCATTCTTCTTGAGCTCCAACTCAGGCCTGTCCTGAGCAACCACAATTCCTAACAACTGATCCTGGAGTCCTTGAGGTGTTATCATGAAGTTAAGGAGTGCCACCTTAAACAAACAAATATATTAAATAAATAAATAAATAAATATTAGTATAGAGAAGAAACGACACCACAAACAAACACAGACACACGACACCATAAACAACAACGACATCCCGCTGGCCGCTCGCAGTCAGCGGCATATAAGAAAACACTAGTAAATTAGTATAGATATACAACCTCTTATAGGTCGTCGTTATAAATAAATAAAATAAATTTAATATCATTTTATTCATCAACATCATGACACTACAACTCAGTCGCGTTCCCTACGTCCGTAATTCTTTTCATAAAAACCCTATAATTAGAGGGACTGCCGATCCCTGCTTTGATCAAGAAACAATCTTCTGTGTCGTCACCGTTAAGCTCTTAACTCAACTCTGATTTAGAAATATCTTTCGTGAATCCTTTCAATGTGCCTAAACATACACAACATACCGTTGTCAATTCTTGTTAGTACATTTTAATAATATAAAGAAGTCTAATTATATTATATATATAAACCGGACAGCAATAATTAAAGTTAGCGACATTCCTCAAATGGAGACGGACGTTGCGCGCAGACTATACTGAAATGCTGTGTTAACATTTTAACGGTTTTGGGAAAAACTTATCAATAAAATTAATATTTTACGATTTGTAATCGGTAATAAATACGCGATTGTGAACAAAAAAACCTTAATAAATCTTAAAATATATGCACTTTTAATTTTAAGATATTGTCAAATAAGTAAAAAAATATATAATTTTTGATATGCACGAAGCAAGAGAGTTGTGACATTATAGTGCAAAGTGGCGCTCCGTTGTCTCTGCCTATCCCTATGGGAATTAAGGCGAGACAATTCACGATGACGATGTCCCCGAAGAAAACGTAAGCAATGAAAATAAGTTCGTTAAGATTAAAGAGGAGGAAACTTTAAAAAAACGTTTGTAGTTATTAAAATACCTTCACGGCTATCTCTGGTAAGTAGTGTGGGTTGCTGAGTCTCGTCGTCATATAGAATTTGAAGTCGTGATTGTATTCCAGTATATTGTCACCTAGTTTCAAACAATCTAGACCACCAGACCTGCGAAGGTAACATTTAAAAACTAAATGTACTAATATAAAAAGCAACAAAATAATTTAAGAAAAACAATATAACACAGTAAATGCAAATTTAAATAAAATTTATTTGAAACTAACATGTTATGTTACTATAGCTATGTTAAGATATAGTTCTATTAAATAGACCAAGACAGAAGAATTAATGACAATGGAAAAATACTATATAAATCCCTTGGTGGTTTTAGGTCTATATTAATAGATAGAGGGCCTTTTTTAAATTAATCAATCAATCAAACTGTCACACCTCTTTCCCACGGGGATAGGCAGAGACAATGGAATTAAATTTTTATTATTACTGTTTATTACTAGTACTCGTAAATAAGATTAAAAAACTTGAAAACTTATAGAAAAGTATATCCAATTTTTATTAAATAGCTTTTTAACTCCCAGTTCAGGCATCTTATGTCTACCAACATCATCAAATTGTCACGCGTTTTTTCCCACAGAGATAGGCAGAGACGAAGGAGCGCTACTAACCACCACCCGGACACAACTTCCTCGCTTCCCTCACAATTCTCTTTATACAACCTCAACTTAAGTAGTTTTCCTTATAGTTTAGGAGCTCACCTAAATACAACCCTCAGCAATACTGGTTCGAGTACAGCGTCTAAGCTTTCTCTGATATTCTCAAGGAGCACTGGTTGTCCAAATTGTATGGCCGCCTCCAACACCCGCACATAATTTGAATCTGTTAGCTTCAACACTCTCAACTGATTGTCACGCTCCATGTTCTTGATCCATTTGTTTGCTTGCTCTGAAGTTATATAACATTAATTTAAAGCGACTGTGGTGTAGTGCCAGTGCAATGGTTACGCAAACCGAGAGCAGGGATTCAAAACCACTTGCCGGTACCAATGTATCTTTGATATATGTACTTTGGTATGTACTTGGATCATACAAGCACATTAGTATAGAATAGCTTAGTACAGAAATGAAAACAAAATCGAAAATGTGTATTAAATGAAATACGTTACAGCTAATGAATTAAACAAATATTATGCGGCTTACTATCGCGTTACACGATGGCTGTAAAGCTCTCGAAACGTCGAAATAATAAAAAATGTAAAATCAAAACCGATAGTATAAAAATAAACGCGATAGTAAGCCGAATTAAATTTGTTTATTCATTAATCTTTATAGAGTCTCTGAAGTTAGCTGCGAGCACGACTTTTTATTTTATTTATTTAATTTTCTATACTAAGCTACTGACGTCATGACGTGCCTTTATCATAGAAACAGGACAACCAGAGTATTAAATATTCATTAGTACCGGCAAGTGGTTTCTCGGTTTGTCACTGCACCACGGTCGCCTTTGTACGGTCACAATAATAAATTCTAATTTCTATGGTGGATTACGGAGACATCCTCAAGAAAGCTAGGGTGCCTAGTGCCCATAACCACAGAGCCTGTATGAAGAGAATTATGGATGTGAAGGAAGCAAGTGAGTTGTGTAAGGATCGTGGTAAGTGGCGCTCCATTGTCTCTGCCTATCCCTGTGGAAAAAAGGCGTGACAATTTGATTGATTGAGTATGGTGGTAATTAAGAATGTTAATTGGATATGAATGCTATGCTTTCAAAGCTAGCATAGTGAAGATGACAGAGGTGCTTTTCTTGCATAATTACAAAGAAAAAATTGTAAATAGACAAAATAACGACGAAGAACAATATCTTGCAGCAGTCCCTGCTCTGTCTGTCATTCTATATGTATTTTTATTGTGGATCGACAGCACTACTGCCTGATGTTAAGCTGGAGTACGGTAAATAAATGAAGTAGACTGCTATAACAGTTAAATTACTGTAAGTAGCAGTCACATCCACTATGCCGGCCTAGTACGAACCGGCAACCCAACTAAGCCACTTAACGGTCTGTATAATCATAACTGGGTACCACTTTAATGTAACATCTCACAATTCAGGCATAGCGGATACGATATCAGATAGCTGAAATCTCTGTTCATGGTTGAAGTCGCCTTTTCTCATACCTTGTGGATCAATCATGAGCGGCCATCTTCTTGATTTTTGTACTATGATACCGTTTTCAATTGAGAAGTTGTCGACAGGCAGCCCAGCTATATTCCAAGCGCGTATCACGACTGGCTCTCCAAGTGTTGTAGTCAGAGAAAATGTTTCCGAACATGGTATACCTAAATAATTTCAAACAATGTGAATTTTATTTCGAAGGTTTTCAGACCTGAATACCTACACCTGTCATTTTGCCATCACATCTGAACGGTGGCAACTACCTGACATTTCTACAGACCGATTTGGAAGATGCAATTGACGACTTTCCCGTGGCAGACCGGAATTTCTTTGAAAACCAAAGAAACATGAATTTTCAACACGATGGAGCTCCCGCACATTTTGCTCGCGCCGTGCGAGAGTATAATATGCGCTTTTCGCGAGGATGGATCGGCCGTGGGGGACCGGTGCGGTGGCATGCACGTTCTCCGGACCGCACACCTTTATACTTTTTTGTGTGGGGCTACGTGAAGGATCGGGTTTATTTTACCGATTGCCCACTGTTGGTGGAGATGGAACAGCGAGTAAAATCGGTTTTCGCCTCAATAACACCGACAATGGTGCGAAATGCCACACAGGCTATGTACCGGCGAGCGAGGATAGATATGAATAGAGCAAGAAGGAGCACATTTTGAACCTTTAATGTAAAATGTTAATTATTAATTGTGATGTTGTTATCTATGTGATGTGAAAAAGTGTATATAATTTATGGTTATTAAGATCTTTTAAAATCTCCTTTCTTGTACAGTCTATGCGAATTACTTTTTTAAATTGCACATTAGGTCAAAATGTTCATAGGCGTTCTATGTTGTTCTATGTAATTTACTCATTGATTTTACTGAAACAGGGAAGGCACATTATTGAAAAATTTTATAATATGATTTTTTTGGCAGAACAAACAACAAAAACAAAGAGGTTTCAAAACACTATAATTGGACTCTTTATAAGATACCATTTAACCCCCTTTCGAGTGTTACAAAATACAGGAGGTATTTTGTAACACTCGAAAGGGGTTGTTACAAAATACAGGAGGTATTTTGTAACACTCTGTATACAAATTATCATTGGTACGGGCACCGTGTGTTGTGCTTTAACCTAATACTTAAATCCATATCTTACCCAAAACTCTGGTTCTTTCATTCCATAAATGTATAATTTCACGTCTATAATTAACTGTATATGGACCAAGGTATGCAACGAAACCAGCAGACAGGAGTACATCACCTGAAATTCAATGGTAACATTTAAAATACAAACAAATTAAAGTGAAATTCCTATGTGCGATTCTAGACAAACCTATGTTGTATACACAAAGGTTTGTGAACATAGTAAAATACTTTCTTAGATTTTGCGCAAACAGTGATTAATGAATTAAACAAATTTTATGCGGCTTACTATCGCGTTTATTTTGGTTTTGATTTTACAATTTTATTTTATTATTCCATAATCAAAACCAAAATAAACGCGATAGTAAGCCGCATAAAATTTGTTTTATTCATAGTCAAATAATATCAAAATTCCTATTGTTTACTGCATAATTTCTTAACCTACCAAGGCAAACTTGCAAACCACCTAACCGTCCTAATCTAGATTTTTAATTTACCTCATAGAGAACTCTTTATCGACACCTTGATTAGGGACTCCAAATGTCTAAAAGTTTTCTTGATCAAATCCTAAACTTTATTATGTGTGCTCTTTAAAATATGGTCAGCAGTACGTACTAATTTTCAATTTCAGTAAAATATATATATATATCGTCAGAAAGAAGCTCATTGCAGTCATAATTGAAATAACGTCCAAAAATGACAAATTGGTATATTGTTATAGATGTTGTACGTTTTATGTGAGCTTTCCAATATATATATTATTATAAATTATTATAATATATATATTGGAAAGCTCACATAAAACGTACAACATCTATAACAATATACCAATTTGTCATTTTTGGACGTTATTTCAATTATGACTGCAATGAGCTTCTTTCTGACGATAAACCCCAGAATGAAGCTCATTCAAGAATCTGATTGGTTGTATTTGTATAACGCAACACAAATTAGACCAATCAAATTCATTTATTAGGATCAACACGAAGTCACGTGATCACTTCACTGATACTAGGCATTCATTACTAACCAATAACATTGTCCAACAACTCGAGCAACTGCCTCGCCAACTCCGACCACCTTGCCTTCTCACCGCCAAGTCCGCCGATCAACTGAGCAGCTCTCATCAATTTGGTTGAGCATAGTGCTATCTCATCTTCTAACCCTTTCTTTTTGCGTGTCATCTCGGCAAATTCGTCATTCAGTGCCTGATAGTTAACGTGAACGAGTCAATAATAAAAAAAATCATCATCTAGAACTAAAATTGTAATATAATAGGAAAATATATAATTTTAAATAAAATATTTAGGCGCATACTATTTATTTTTATTGCGGTTTCATAGCACCCCGCCTGATGTTAGGCGGTCCATAAATGAAGTTGACTGTTACTACAATTAAACAACAGCAAGTAGCAGTCGCATCCACCAGTTGGAAACGGCAACTTATAAGCTGATTTGAAAACGCGACTAAGTTATTTTATTTTATTTTATGTCTTGTCACAATAAAAAAAAATATAAAAAAAATGGTCTGAAGATTGCAAGTGGTGGTACTATCCTGGATCGGCAGACAGCTCTTTGACAACGTGACCAGGAGCAAATATCTGCCTTATTTTTTATTATTTAAATATTTGTAACTATATATGGACCAGTAACTATATTTTAATAATAATAATGAATTGTACTCACCTGTAGTTTATCGAGCACACTTTGCAATTGCGCTCTCTTTGCATTTAATGTGTTCATCTGCATTTGCAGGTCAGTCTCCGCTTCGAGGAGGGCGGCCTTCTTCGGAGCCACAACCTGCGGAAGTATTATGTTAACTATTAACACTGTGCTTAGGTTAATACTAAATATTTATTAATACAGGAAAACTAATATTATCCATATTTTCTTAGATTTTAAATTCGAACATTGTTTAATGGAATAAAAACAAATTTTATGCGGATCACTTAGCTGCAAAGCTCTCAAAACGTCAAAATTTGTTTAATTCATTAAACCGTTCCCATTATATACGTTTTCTTCTTTGGCTGGTTTTTTCAATCGCTGGCACTCTTGGACCTCCCTTGCTTACCATCAGGCAAGTCAAGGTCAGATGTCTAGTCGCAAATGTGTCGCAGTTACAGATATCAGTATTTATAATATTTCATGGTCGGCTGTCGCCACGGCATGTGTTGAACTACCCTCGTGACAATGTTTAAACTGTGTATCTACTATAATACTCGACGGAGCCTTTAATAGAACCTGGTTGAAAGGATTGTCTTCTATTTATTTTTTTTGGCGTCTGTCATTTTTTGTATCATCTTTTAAATAGGATAATTAAATTTATCAAAGTTGACATAAATGTTGGCCCATCTACCAAAGTATACATGGTCCCACCATTTGCAAACTAATCCGGTAATATTTTCAGCAACCTCAATTGTCACGCCCTAATTACCAAGGTACAGGCAGGGATAACGGAGCGCCACTATTCGATTCGAATGACTATTCTCTTCATTACATGCTCTATGGTTAAAGGCACTAAGGACTACTGATTTTTTAAATAATGTCACCGATTTACGAAACAATCTACTACTTAGGTATCCCCGTTAGCATAGTATAATAAAAACTGTACCTTGATAACTCTGTCGTAAACATCCATCGCCCTGACCCATCTGCATAGACCTTCGCACGCTGATGACACCTTAGCTATTACAACAGGATCAAACTCACGATCAGGAATATATCTGCAACGATGCATTTTGGTTAAATAATAGGACTAAATAAGTTTTTGTCCCTGTGTAATTTGGACTAAGAAGCATTATAATACCGCGCAACTTCAATGGAAATAAAAATAAAATTCATTCCCATTTGTTAAAGTTACGCGGTCGCTGTTAGTGACAAAAACAACTTTTATTCATTCGGACGAGAAGTTTCAATGAGCTTGAACTGTTAATAAAAATGACCATAAAGTGGCGCGGTCGCAATTTTAATTTTGAATCCCATTCTTATTGTGACACGACATCTGACCTCGTCCCGCCTGATGATAAGCAAGAGGAGATCCAAGAGTGACGACGACTGAAACATTCGAGTTAGTTCGCGGCTGCCTCAGTCGCCGTCACTATGCCGGCCAAAGGTGCTTCTTCGCGCATCGCTTGAAGGATCCAAGATTATAGGAGGGAGAGAATACGTGGGCTGGCAAAGCATTCCATTAATAAAGTTCCACTGTCAAAACAAAGCTCATTCGCATTGAGTCACGCGGTCTGCACGCAGGTCGGCATAGCAATCCAACAAGTTATGTTACGTCACAATAAAAACAATTCGCGATTGCCGTATATGAATGATCAACTAATAGGATCTCAAATTTAAATTTACCACGAAATGGAATGAAACGAAGGCGATTTTACTACTGGTAAATAACTGCAAGTAGCAGTCGCATCCACTATGCCGGCCTACTAGGAACCAGCAACCTTCAAGCTGAATCCTAAACGTGACCAAGTCACTCCAGTTAACCAAGTTTATACACTCGAAAGTGGTGGTACGTAATTTCAAGTGTACAAACCTGATCGGTAGACAAGTCAAATGACCAGTAATTGTCTGACTACTCCTGTCTTGATATTAAAACTTACTTATCTCGTATCTTCTTCATGGTAGGAACTGGTATATTATCCTTATCATAGTTCTTTAGACTTTCCAAGAACTTCATGTCACCGAGCATCTTTTGCGATGGCCCCCAAAAATCTTCGAATGGACGCCCTAAATATATGCAAAAATAAATAAAAACTTTACTGTTTAACAAACATTGTTAATTAAATGTTAAAACAGAGTTTGATAAAATATTGAAAACTAGAGGCGCTGCAATCTTCAATGTCTCAGTCAATCAGAGATTCCAGTCGATTCCCACATTCTTTATTTTTATTGTGGGTATCTATATGACAGGACCCTGCCTGATGATAAACCGAAGTTAGGTCGATGAATGATGGCAACAACAGCGATTAAACTGTTTAATAACAGCAAGTAGCAGTCGTATTCACAATGCCGGCCTAATTGAAACTTACAATTTTCAAGCTTATTTAATTACCAGGCAAATGAAGTTTAGATGTCTATAAAAACAAAAAGACGCTGAGGTTTAAGTATGTCAAATATTTAAACCTCATTGATTCTATTGAATCAAATAAAATACTATTTCTTAAATACGTCATTTCACCATCTAAAACAACTCTTGTTACTGACCATTAGCATCCATTTTCCTATCACCCTTAATCCCTTTCATGACACACACAGCTTCCATAACCAACTTGACACCAGCTGGTGGATTCTTCATACTCTTAACCAATGTAATGTCAGCTGGTTTAAGCGTGTTAAGTGCATTTAAAGCAGCTTCAAGCGCTGGAACAGCTTCAGCCAGATCGGATTCACAATCGTCCTTTATAGCTTGAGCCGCTGCAGCCGCTTCGTTGGCAAGTGCTTCGTCTGCACCGACAATCTGTATTGATTTATTTAAAAGTTTTATTAGATGGTAAATGTATTTTATTATTATTATTAAAAAATATATATTGTGACTCGACATATGAAAGCACCCGTGAACTGACTCGATTTTTTCAGTCGTCGGCACTCTTGGACTTCCACCAAGCTTACCATCAGGCAGGTCGAGTTCAGATGTCGAGTCACAATAAAAAAAACGACTGATGTTAAACTGGAGTGCAGTCCATGAATGAAAGTTATTTTGCTATTACAGTTATCGAACTTTAGAACGCCATTCTGAACGACAAAATGCCAGTTACATCAACTGGTTCGTGACTTTTATCATGTCATAAGTTCACCTAGTGGGAGGCCTACCTACGCTGCGTTTGCCGGCTCCTGCAGCTTCCTCATCGGTTGTAGGTTTTTCGAGCGCTAATAAAATGTATAAAAGATAAAACGAAAGTTATAAAGAGACCTCTTTTTGTTTTTCCACAATAACAGTGTCCTGTTCAATTTTGATCATGAGTTTCTCAGTTTTGTCCGACGTGTCCACGAGCAATGGCTGCAAGTCAATTAGGTTTTGCTTCATCACTTCCACTTGGCCGGCTGCGAAGTCCAATTGCTCAAGACCAGTCTCATAACTGAAGGAAATATACAAGAATAAGATAATATTATAACTATATATAAATAGAGAAATTAATAAGAAAATCATTTAAATGCTATATTTTTATTAGCCTATTTATTTGTCCTGCTAGGCAAAGGCCTTTTTTTTCAAGACTCACGACATTTTTTGGTCTCTCGCCTACTGACGAAACTGGTTTGCCAGAGAGCGTAAAACCTACAAATAAAATTCGTTACACAATACTGCCGAGCTCGGCGATGTAGCCGTAAAGGCCGTCAAACTTCAGTAGGACTAGGCAGGTAGAGATCACATTTCCGATGCATTATGGGCAAAGTCCACTAAAGAGTTGACTTCAGATTCGCGGCAGGCCCAAACAGACATGGCGAGATGAGATAGATTCCTACAATAGTTCGTGGCCAGAAATGCTATAACGTATTTTATTAAGACACGTCATCTGACCTAAATCTGCCTGATGATAAGGATCTAAGACCGCGGACGACTCAAAAAACTGTTGCATTTTATGGTTGCCTCAAAGTCGGGGAAGGGTCGAACTAAATGTTAATAGGCATATAAATTAAAGGTTAACCTTTAACTCGCACGTGAATATACTCACCGAATCCTGGACTTAGTTATTTGATCCACTTTCAAAGCATATAAATTCTGGAATGCCTTAATTAATTCTAAATAACTCGTCGGTGTGACATACACCTTTCGCTTCTGCTCAGAATAAAATCTGAAACATAGGAAATTGTTAATGATATTTTTTATTGACATCCGATATCTCGATGCCCTGGATTCGTTGCAGCGCCAAAATGTCTGGGTTATAGGAGATGGTGAAGTCACGAGAATTCTGGAACCCCTGCAATTTATACGGCACTATGCTTTCTTTATGACGGATAATGTTCTTAGGAGTTCTTTAACCTTATTCCAATCTCGTACTTTTACTTTCGTGATGACGATGACGAAATCATTTTTTTATTGTGATACGACATTTGACCCCGACCCGCCTGATGATAAGCAAGAGAAAATACAACAGTGACGACGACTACCGAGTTAGTTCACGGCTGCCTCAGTCGCCGTCACTATGCCGGCCAAAAGTGCTTCTTCACGCATCTCACGGAAACCAAGGTTATAGGATGGAGAGATCACATAGGCTAGCAAAGCATTCCACTTGTTGATTGACGAAAGAAAAGACGCACCGATTTGCATTCTGTGGACAGAATCGGTTGTCTAACTACAGTAGAAGGTTTGGCCTTTCTTCATAAAATAATCGACAATTAAAACGCTTTACCATTTGTTCTCCATATCCGCCATCCAAGGTTATTCATGTTTGTGGTAGAAGTAGGAGCGAGTGAAAGCACCGCCAGGTATATTGACGGCGATTGATACAAATCTAAACTGCATCGGTTTTTTTTGACTTACGGCACTGGACTTCCCCGTTTTTTTTAATGTCGACATCTGACCTAGACCCGTCTGATGGGTTGCTGAACTGACTGACGTCACTATGCCGGCCACTATGCTTGCTTACCATCGACAAGTCTAGATCAGATGTCGCGTCTAAATAATAATAATGAAACCTCGCCTCACCTATCGCTTAGCTCGACAACACTTGTGTGAAACAATTGGCATATCTCTGTGCATGCCAAACGCATATCATCATCAACGCCACCCATTTTTGATATAAACATATTCGCCACCTTTTCCAATGCCTCCGATGGCCACGCTGTAAACCTTAAATATATAAACTACATGACTATTTATAGAGGGGGATCGTGGTCCAGTGGTAATAGTATGATCTCGCAAACCGACACCAGCGTTCCGACCGCGCAGCTTAATGACAATGAACTTTGTTATTCAGACTTCAGACTTCACGGTCTGTACACTTAAAAGTGATGTAGTACACTGATTCGGCAGACTGGGCAAATGCCCCGAGCAAATATCTGGCATTACAAATATTTGTAGCATAGAATCTAATTATTTAATATTACAAAAAATCTATAAAACAAATCTTTGCTCCAATCAGGAATCGAACCCGGGACTTTACGCGCAACGGGCTGGTGGTAAAGCAATTGCTATTAAAAACCCAATCTTACCAATCAATAGTACAACAGTTAATGAGACTGGGGAACATTCTCAGTCTGTTCCTGAATGAGTCCCCAATGGGGGACATGGTCATCACAATTCTCAAATTGGCTTTCACACGCTCAATGAAGAAACCAAACATTGCCAATGGTGTTGTTTCCATTTTTTTACCCTGAAATATGACGAATTGTTATTCCTTTCAAATATGTTACTACTATTGTAAGGTAAAGGATTTTCCAGCCCTTTTTCATGTTTTTAGGCTCGACATATGAGCACACCCGCCTGATGTTAAGCCGGGGTGCGGTCCTTTGTCGTCTCTATAAATAACGTTAAATTTTAATTTAAATGTTATTATTAAATTATACGAAACTTCATAAGCGGGTCAAAAGTCCAAAAAGGAATCATTGCGTGCCGCTGGCTTGGGATCAGGCTTATGAACACTACACGTTGCTCTATCATCAATACAGGCCTATCAGGGTGTTTGCCGACCAAATCTGAGACATCCTCGGGAAAGCTAGGTTGCCTAGTGCCCATAACCATATGGCTTGAATGAAAAGAAGTTTAAATGTGAAGGAAGCGAAGGAGTTGTGTCAGGATCGAGGCAAGTGGATCGAGACTCCATTGTCTCTACCTATCCTGTGGGAAAAAAGCGTGACAATTTGATCAATACAAAACCATTGAGTAATAAACCAAATGTAACAATAACTCACCGATTCCCTAACCGCAGCTTGCATTTTATCCAAAATCTCCACCTTTTCATCCATTCCATACAAATTGGGTATATCACCAGTGTTAAGTAACATATTGATATCTTCCACCATGCCTTCGTACATTATCTGATTGTCTGCGAATAGGAATGCGAGTGGCTTGCCCACTATGCCGGCCTTCATTAACATACGACGGATGTCATCACGCCATTCCGTTTGGCCGTACACACGTGATATTTCAATCTGTATTTTGTATTAATATTATATTACACTGCTAGTATATATCCAGGCAGATAAAAGTAGCGCTGACTTTTGAGCTGTGCAGTATAAGGGTTGTCTGATAAGAAGAGCGATTAGGGACGATTTCGGTAGAAGCAAGTCCACGCATCTATTTAGTCGTGCTCGCAATTGATAATACTCTAAAATGCATACACATTCAACAAACAAAAAGTATGTAAGTAACAAAATAAGTTACTGCGCATATTTTCTTAGATTTTGAATAAATTGAATGAATGAATTAAACAAATTTATGCGCACTACTATTTCGTGACCACGATGGCAAAGCTCTCGAAACGTCGGAATATAAAATAAAATAAAATTGTAAAATCAAAACCAAAATAAACGCGATAATGAGCCGCAGAAATTTGTTTAATTCATAAATTTACTGCACAGCTTAAATGCCAGCGCTCTTTTTATCTGCCGGGTATATGTGTTTTTTTATTGTGGCCCGACATATGGTTGACCCAGCTTGGTATTAGGCTGAAGTGCGGTCAACGAATAGAGGTAACTGCTACTTACAGTTAAATATTTCTCTAAGTAGCAATCACATCTACTATGCCGCCCTGCGTAAACAGCAACTTACAAGCTGACCCCGAAACGAGACTAAGTCACTTGTCAGTATACTTGTAAGTTGTGGTACTACCCTGGATTGGCCAACTGGGCACCACTGCCTACCACATTAGACAATAGACTCTTTATATTATAAATATTTGTGATATTTATAATATAAATTAAAACAACTATCGCGTTTATTTTTGGGTATTGATCTATTAATCAACTGAATGTATAATTTTATTCATACTTTATATTTTATTAAATAAAGTTTAGGTTATAAGATGTAGACGCACCTGTACAACGTTCATTTCCAATATACTTGCAGCTAATTTGACAGCACTACTTCTGCCACTCCCACCAACACCCACCAGAAGCAGATTACCTAAAGCATTGTGACAATGGAATGGATGAGTTAAAGTAGGTTGACGAAAGAAATTCATAGCACATCAGATTTATACATTTTTTCGTCAATCTACTTTCGCTTAAACTACCATTGTTATTTTTTATGAATCTAAAGAGACCCATTTTTATTGCACGGCCAGTGTACATGCGCAAACGTTCCCCCACTACATTTAAATCTTGCCAACTTACGTGACGCGGACTATATAAGGTTTTTATACTTGTAACTAAGAATGGCGCATACCATTGTCCTGCAACAGAACTCTAGTACATCTACTGATGTGATCGAGCGCGTATCTAAACATGACCAAATACATGGGCGACGACGACACCATGTTATATTCTTCCAAATAATACTCCATTTTGTGGGCCATGTCATCAAGGTCGTGAACCTAAAATCACACCATAACATGATTATTTATTAGTGTCAACCACGAGCGGGAACGACTGCAGCTTCAGATTAATATAAATTTTCTATCCTAATCTATATAATCTATATAATTAGATTAAAATAAAAAACCTAGCTATTTGAAATAATCACTATTAGAAATAACGAGACGGGTTATTTCAGATATAATCGTCTAAAACGCCTTAAGCCTATATTATAACATCAATCTATCAATCAAATTGTCACGCCTTTTTTCCACAGCAAACACAATGGAGAGCCACTTGCTACCATCCATACACAACTCCCTTGCTTCCTTCACATCCACATTATAGTACCATCATCAAGCTTCTTTTAGCATCTTGCTAGTCATCTTGTTATCGTCAGTCCATCTTGTGGGTGGGCGTGGTCTCCATACATGAACTCTTCAGCCTTGTATAGAGATCAATACAAGTACTAAAAGGGTCAACTGTTCTACGAAACCTATTTTCGTAGAACAGTTGCCCCCCCCCCCCCTCCTTAAATAACGGCATGTAACAGTCGCATCCACTATACCGGCCTAGTTGGTACATAATGTGTGACGCTTTTGCGAGTATCCAAAATCCTCTTAACAAATACCTGATCATAAATCTTGGGGTCTGCGTCTGGTTCCATATAATTGCCAAAGAATATATTGGCCGCATGTCTGTTATCCAACTTTTCACCCTCTGGTATATATCCCAATTCATTTAACACCTGGTCCATGTGAACACGGAAGTTATTATATACAGCTTTGTAAACAATGCCAAACAATTTTAACCTAAAAATACACGTTTATAAATTTTATATTACATTTCTATTGTAAATTCCAAAGAAAGCTGAGTTAACTGTGCCCATAACAGTAATGAAATAAAATGAAAATAATGTTATTAGCATGGGCATGTTCTCAGTATGCATTTGCTCATCATCAGACTCTACCATGGCTAAGGAAAGGCATATGACGAGTAAAGGCGACTGAGGCTACCGAAAGCCGAAAAACTTTGCAGAAGTTTACGCTCTTTTAGACCTCTTCTTGCTTATCATCAGGCAAGACGAAGTCAGATGTCGAGTTACAATTTTTTATAATGCAAATTTGGCTAATCAAGCAAGACTTTGGCAATATTTATAACAAATACTGACCTATCAGCGTCATCTATAAGCCTATCATAAAAGACTCTATAAATCTCATGTACCCATAAAATAACCATTTTGTTGAGATCTTTCATATGCGTGGATGGTACTAAAAGTATGCCTTTTATAACTCGGCCAAAATCCCGCAAATTGAACAAATAATGGCATTTGCTTGGTGTTGGCAGAAATTGTATTGTCACTGCCTTGTATACCTCCATCGTACCTGACACCACAGCCTAGAATAATAAAATACAACAGATTAAATAACATACATATAACTGGAAAATGATATTCATTACAATTGACGTTTTATTATTGTGACTCGACGTCTGACATCGACCAGCCTGATAGTAAGCAAGAGTGCCGACGACTGAAAATTCCGAATCAGTCCACGGCTGCCTCAGTCGCCTTCACAATGCCGATCAAATGTGCTTCTTCACGCATCGCTTGATGGATCCAAGGATGGGGGGAACACATTGCACTTCCCGATTGTTTTAAAATCAAATCGTTGGCTTAGAGTGTAAACCTGCCAAATCCATTTTATACCACTAATAAGTTTTACCTATCATTCGAAAGAGAAAAATAAAATACACAAACTGGAAAAATCAGCTAATTTAAATCTTGATTTTAAATTGATAAAATAGCGTGATGAGAAAACCTGTCAAATCCATAACTTAAATATTTCGCTGCCAACTCCATCCTAACCGCCATTTGGTATGGAATTTTCGAAGCCGGCACGTGTGCTTTAGCAATTAATTACTTAGTTCTGTGTTACTGATGTAAACGTAGAATTTTAGTATTTAAATATTGCAGAGGTTATTTATTATTTTGCACAAACTTTACAGGAAATTGATTAATATTGTTATAGAAAGTAAGTTAACCTAGGATCTTAACAGATTGAAGTTAGCAGTTTTTCTTTAATCTAAATCTATGAGTGAATGAAACTTGGAAAAGCGGCTGGGTGTGACAGAATAACTGTCGAGATGCTGAAGGGCGGTGGTCAGCTGGTGGCTTCCTGGTTGTGTCTCCTTTTCAGTAAGTGCTGGGTGAACGGTCTTGTACCAGGGGACTGGCGCATGGCTGTCATAGTACCACTGTACAAGGGAAGGGGGTCGCAACAGGAACCCAAAAATGACCGCGGCATCAAGTTCTTCTCAGTACTCACTTCTCAGTATTGTTGGCAAGTTGTATGCGAAAGTATTAATTAAAAGGGTAATGCATGAAACAGATGATAAAATTTGGGATGCGCAAGCGGAATTTAGGAAAGGGATGGGATGTATGGATCAAATCTTCTCTCTAAGATGCGTCAGCGAAAAAGTGTTGACAAAACACCAGAAGGTGTTTTGTGCTTTTGTTGTGAGAGAAGAGTGCAAAAGGGTAACGTAGTGAACGGTGCAATCCATAGTATAATGAACGGTCAAATATTGTCCCAAAAGTCAAGGATGGCTGTTCTAATGCGGTGCTTGTTCCTACATTAATGTATGGAAGTAAAGGTTGGGTATGGCTGAAGAAGAATAAGAGTAGAATTAACGCTGTAGAAATGCAGTCGTTAAGGAGTGTATGTGGAGTGACGATAGCGGATAGAATAAGGAATAGCACATTGCGTGATAGATGTGGCCTGATAGAAGATGTAATGACAAGGATTGACAAAGGAATGCATCGATGGTTCGGGCACATGGAAAGGATGAGTGAAAGTAGATTGACGAAAGGAATAAGCGTGGGAGAGGACACTTCCGGTGCATTAAGTGTCCTTAGCTGGTTGAAATTACCACCCTACACAGGTGTATGTGTACATCCGGTCCGATATCTATTGTCTCCGTCTGCTTTGCTTGGAGGATCCTTCCTTGTCCATCCTCTGGGTACACGTAGACCTTGGTTCCCAAACCAGGATCTACGGGTGCCTTTATCGTTCCCACCACGGATTCGGAGACAACCCGGCTCTTCGATTCTCTGAGCCGGGCGACAGACGAAGCGCTGGAGCGATTCCCGACCGCGGAGGTCGTGGCCTTAGGGGACTTCAACGCACACAATGAGGTGTGGTTGGGGTCCCAATCCGATCACGCGGGAAGGGCCGCTTATGATTTCGCCCTTCTGCATGACCTGACACAGCTGGTGACCCAGCCCACCCGGGTAACAGACATTGTCGGTCATGCCCCCTCTCTGCTGGACCTTCTACTGACCACTCGTCCGACCGGGTATAAAATTTCGGTCAAAGCCCCTCTAGGGAATTCTGACCACTGCCTGGTCGAGACGACAGTGCCGCGCGTCGTGCCTTCTCCTGCCAGGGAAGAGGTGCGACGATTGTGGCACTACGGGTCGGCGGATTGGGAGGGAATGCAAATTTATTTCGCTTCCCTCCCTTGGTGGCAGCGCTGCTTCAACTCCGAGGATCCATCCACGTGTGCCTCGGCCGTTGCTGATGAGATAGCACTGGGGATGGAATATTACGTTCCATCCAACTGTGCATCTCGTAATGACCGGAGCAGGCCCTGGTACAACGGTGAATGCGCGGCTGCTGTTACAGCAAAAAACGCAGCTCACAGTGCCTGGGTCAGGGGTCGAAAAAGTCAAGACCCTCGCGTGGACGAGTTGAAAGCAGCCTATAATCTTGCCACCAAGTCTTGCAGAAAGGTGTTTAAAAGAGCGGATTCACAGCGCGTTTCCAGGATTGGCGAGAGTCTGTTAGCGCACCCAACGGGTAGTCGCAGCTTTTGGAGTCTCGCCAAGACTGTAGAATCTAACTTCTGTCGTTCCTTGCTGCCACCGCTGAGACAGCCTGATGGGTCACTGGCGCATACGGCGAAGGCTAAGGTCGATCTACTGGCCGAAGTCTTTGCCGAAAATTCCCGTATTGACGATCGTGGTTTAGGGCCACCCACCTTGCGTCCGTTCGGACATACGATGCCTGAGATTCGTATCAGATGTCCGCATGGAGCTACGATCGCTCGATATCCGGAAATCCAGTGGTTCTGATGGTATCCCAGCGCTTGTCCTCAAAACGTGTGCAGCGGAATTGACTCCCGTCTTGACGAGGCTATACCGACTCACGTACGCGCCGGGCTGTGTGCCTCGGGCTTGGAGGGGGGTTACAGCTATCGGACCCTGCAAACTACCGTCCGATAGCTGTAACCTCAGTACTGTGCAAGGTCATGGAGCGAATAATTAATGTTCGCCTCATAGCCTAACCTGGAGGGTTACCAGCTGATAAATGACCGTCAATATGGCTTCAGGCCGAAATGGTCAACTGGTGACCTTCTGGCGTACACCACGCACGTCTGAGGTGAAGCTTTGGATGGTAATGGAGAAGCCCTTGCCATTGGCTTGGACATCTTCAAAGCGTTTGACAGGGTCTGGCACAAGGGCCTTTTATCCAAGCTCGAGGCATACGGTATACCTGACCGTCTGCGGAGTTAGATAGCTGACTTCCTGCGTGACCGTTCCATACGCGTCGTTGTGGATGGATGCGCATCGCGCAGGATGTCGGTGAACGCCGGCGTCCCTCAGGGCTCCGTGCTGTCGCCGACTTTGTTCCTTCTTGGATCCGGCATTCATTGCTATGCGGACGACAGCACGGTGCATGGACGCTACACTGCCCGCCCCGCAGCTGGCAAACAGGAGATAGCCGATTTGAGAGTGTCTGTTGTAGCGGGACTGAACCGGATTCTTGATCGTATTACCCACTGGGGCGGAAAGAACCTGGTTCAGTTCAACGCAGACAAGACTCAGGTATTCTCAGGCGCGTTCTCGACGAAAAAATCCCCGTTTACTCCCCTTCCTTCTCTTTGCAACATCTCCCTTGGTACGTCGGACAGACTAGACATTCTAGGAATGTCCCGTCGCTGCGACCTGAATCACAGGGACCATATCGAGCGGGCCATTAAGACCACCTCCCGCAAACTTGGCATCCTGAACAAGGAGCGGCGGTTCTTCGCGCCAGAGCTACGCCTGCTATTATACAAGGCGCAGATTCGCTCTTGTGCGGAGTACTGTTCGCACCTCTGGGACGGCTCTGCCAAGTATCTTCTCAATGCCCTGGATTCATTGCAGCGCCGAGCTGTCCGAATTATAGGTGATGCAGAGGTCTTGCGAACTCTGGAGCCCCTGCAACTACGCAGAGACATGGCGGCTCTGTGCGTCCTCTATCGCCTATACCACGGGGAATGTTCCGAGGAGCTCTTTAACCTTGTTCCTACCTCGTCTTTTCACTCCCGTAATACCCGCACAGGTCGGGGAAAGCATCCGCATTTTATCGACCGAATCGGCAGTCGAACTAAAAAGTTCGGTGCGTCTTTTCTTTGTAGATCAATCGACAAGTGGAATGCTTTGCATGCCCATGTGTTCTCTCCATCCTATGACCTTGGATCCTTCAAGCGATGCGTGAAGAAGCATCTTAGGCCGGCATAGTGGCGGTGGCTGGGACAGCCAGGAACTGACTCAGTTGCTCCAGTCGTCGTCACTCTTGGACCTCCTCTTGCTTATCATCAGGCAGGTCGAGGTCAGATGTCGTGTCAAAAAAAAATAAAAAAAAATAATTATATACATTTTTTGAGGTACCCTATTTTAGAAGAGCAATAGATAACCAAAATAAATATTATAAATATCATCATCATCATTAACCAGAAGGTGTCCACTACTGAACATAGGCTTCCCCCTTAGAACGTAATTTCGAACAACAAGATGCCAGTTGCATCCATTGGTTATTCGTGACATTCACCATGTCGCATTCCACCTAGTAGCAGACCAACCTACGCTGCGTATTTCGGTTCGTGGTCTCTACTTTAGAACCTTTCTTCCCTATCAATTGTCGGTTTTTGGAACGATGTAGCCAGCCCATTGCCACTTCAGCTCGCAAATCCTACGAGCTATGTTCTTTGGCGAATATCCTCGTTCCGGATTCTATCGCATAGAGACACCAAGCGAAGCTCTTTCCATTGCCTGCTGAGCGCCTCTGAGCTTTTCCAACAGACCAACATTTATAAATATATTTTTTAATAAAAACTGCTAAGTTCATATTAAAGAAAAAACTTCATAACAAAAATCTGCTAAGTCACAAAAGTGTTAATAAATAAATAAATACTTAATTTAGGAACTTTTATTTTATTTTGTATTATAAAGAACAAATAAGTAAAACGAACCATTTCCAAGCACCTACTCAAATTTATGTTATATATATTTTAGAATGTTTTTTGTCTCCCCTGTAAAATTACCTAAGATGTCGTTAGCAGGTTTACACTCTAAGCCGACGAAATGTAAATGCATTTGATTGGTTAAATTAATACCACGTGACACAAATACAACCAATGATGTCAAATTAATTTAACCAACTGTCAAAATTAAGTTAAAATCCTTAAAGCGACAGAATTGAAAGATTTATTTCTCTTTATTATCTTGCCAAATTACAAGGAAGAAAATGTTCAATACCACGAATCAATGTTAAAAGCCCATAACAGATAAGCAAGTTGAAGCAGCTGGAAAAACAGATTAACATTGGGGCCGAAGAGTTCTCGAATGCTTACGGGCAAACGAAGCGAGGTCAATCCAAAAGATGAACTGATGCAGGTCGCTTCAAACGGGCCGCTCGTGTAGGCTTAGGTAAGTATACGCTCGTTCACTTTCCGCGGCAAAAGCTCACTCGTTTTACTTTAGGTTAGACTGGCATGTTGATGCATATGATTCTCTTAGTTCTTCATCCCTGCCTGCAGTCACTTTATCTTATGAACCTCGCTCCAACTTAACATCAAGTAGTGTACGTTCGTATCGCTAGGTGGCCTGACGACACAGTGAAAGTCACGAATAACCGGTGGATGCAACTGGCATCTTGTCGTTCGGAATGGCATTTTAAGAGAGAGGCCTATGTTCAGCAGTGGACGCCTTCTGGCTGATGATGATGATGAACTATTAGAGCTATGTGGCTACTATTTATATATTAAACATAGTGTTACTGTACCTTACTACACCTAACTAATGTATCATTAAATCCTTTGGCCAAATGCCAATCGAGAATCGTAGAAAATATCTTATTCAATGTATTATCTTCGAATGAATCCAGAGCTATGAGTAAAGTGTGTCTTGTTAGACGTGACGTGATGAGATTCGAACCACCTCCAGGTGGCAGCATGGCGGACACGAATAACTGGAAAATAGATTTTATTGTAACTCAAAATACATAAAGCGGTAATAAGAGTGGGCAGAAGAGTGACAGTCGTTAGCACTTTTCAACCTCCCCTTACTTACCATAAGGCGTGATTTGAGATGCCAAGTCACAGTGTGAAAAAGTGAGCCGTCGTAAGAGATAAGAAAAACAAAATTATTTAGTATAGAAAATATGCACAAAAGGATGATTTTATTATAGGAAATGAATAGGAATCTTTCCTATATTTTTACCTATGCTTCACGATATAGATGTGTATTATTTGTAATGTTTTTTTTGTGTATACATTCTTGGGTCGCAAACCAGCCTAAATCTTGGAATGTTCATTATTTGGTATGTTTAGTTTGCGACCTGTCGTATACCGAATTAAACAAATAAATTAATAAATAAATTCAACGGCTTGATAAACTATGAAAATTAAAGAATGGTGGATGCAAAAGAAGTAAAATAGTTTTTTCAGGACGTGGAAAGTGAAGCTCAATTTTCTTTGTTTATCCATGTTTTTATTATTATTGAAACTCGACATACTATATGACAGCACCCCGGCTGATAGTAGGCTGGAGTGCAGCCCATGAATGGAGGTGACTGCTACTACAGTTATTTAACTATAAGTAGCACTTACATCCTCTGTAGAGGCGTAATAATTTGATTGATTGAATAATTACCACATCGATAACTTCCTGCCTGGCCATCTCCTTAAGATCATACCAATGTCCGTGATCAATCCATTGTCGGAGCAATTCGAGTGGCGGTTGGGCGCCATATTGCTCTTTTTGAGGCATACTCAGGTCATCCACAAACAATACACACTGAAACATATAAAACATGTGTTTTGCATAAAAACACATAATAAATAAATAAAATAAAAAAATAAAATAAAATAAATTATTATAAATTATCAAGGGATGGTCCAGTCACCAGCACTAACTTCTTTAAAATGTTGCAAAGAATAAGCCATTTTAAATTGCTGATGATGATAAGTGGAATGCCGTCCATGAAGGACGTTGCGTTTTTTTATTGTGACTCGACATATGACAGCAACCCGCTGGATGTTAAGCTGGAGTTTGGTCCATGAATGAATGTCACTGCTACTACAATTCATTAACTATAAGTAGCAATCACATTCACTATGCCGGCTTAGTTGAAACCGGCGACCAAAGATAATTAACTGCAAATAGCATTCGCATCCACTATGCCGGCCTGGTTGGAAACTAACTTCAATGCTCGCTATCGAGTCATTACACGAAAGACTGGACAACGAGCCGCAGTTATCTACCTAAAACTATTTCCAGGAAAACTAATAATTTTTCCAAGTCTTCTAAAGGAAATGAAAATTACAAAAGAAATCTAGTTATAACAACTTGACCTAACATCAATTCCGTGCATGTGCAACGATGTGCAGCGACTGGGATATATCTCATCCACTGCATCTTACGAGTTCCATGAAAAATAATATTTTTTTAATTACTTTTATTAGCGGAATTGAGGCCAGATATGTTTTGCTATATCAAAAATTCTAACTTATTTCTGTGATGTTAAAGAATTGCACCAAAGTTCCACTCACCTTTTTGCCCATGGAGGGGCCAAATACTCCCTTACGTCTTCTGTCTACTTTGGACATAATTATGTCTTGTGTCTAAAATACATAAAAGTAGTAACGTGAGGAAATTCCCAGAATTCCATAACTATAAGCCATCAAGTTATGACAAGGTCAAGGAATAGCCTTTATCGTCGGGGCTGAATGGAAAGTTTTAAAAATACAAAGTATAAAATCTTTAAAATAGGATTCAATACACAGAGAGCATATTTAAAAAGCGATTGAGAAAAATAGGCACAGATATCAGATATCTACTAGTATAGTTTGTAAAATGTGCAAACTAGAAAAAATATCAAGATATGCTTAGATTTTGCGCAGAATAATGAATCCCATCAAAAACAATACTTGTCAAAAAAACCAAGTCTCGCAACTCAGTTGTTCTGCGGTAAAAAGTTGTGAAAAACACGTGTAAATTCAATCGCCTGAAAACACATGTAAATTCAATTATTTAGTGCGATGGCCAAGTCTCAATATATTTATATAAAACATTAAAGAATTTTAATATTGATATGCGTCACTATAAGATGTTAATTATTACGTAACAACTTAATGCTTCGATTTTGCGCAGAATAATGAATTAAACAAATTCTTTGCGGTTTGCTACTTTATACTAATACAAATTTTAAATCCATAACGAAATAAACGCGATAGTAAGCCGCATTGAATTTGTTTAATTCATCAATATTTCCTCACCTGATTGGCGGTAGTTCTAGCAGAAAAGTTAATAGTATTTGTTATATATCTCTCCTTTGGCAATGACAATAAATAATTTAATACAAGACTTGATTTGCCAGTTCCCGTTGGTCCAACGATAAGTATGGGTATTTTGAATTTCACCATTTTTGACACAAAATAACGCAGACATGCGTTTTCATTCGTTAGTATTATTATATCGTTCACCTGTGAGTACATTAAATTTGTAACATTTCAATGGCATATCCTTTACACGTATCAAAGCAATAAAGTTTAAACTATATTTTAGTGTTTAACAACCTATCATACAATAGACATCTGGTATATAACTATAGTTGCCATGCGAAATCCACCCTTAATATAGAAATTTCCTTTGTCAACCTAAAGCCCCTTTTCCCATGGCCGCTTAGTTGTAAGGGACCTATTTTTACTGGAACTACTGCTAAACTAGCTGATATATATATACATTCGCTACGAGGTATATATCAGTTATACATCATTGTGATGAAACACTCTTAATGTTTTAGTAATGTTTCGATACCCCTTTTAGCAAAAAACGTTTAAAACTGTGTAAACAAGTAACTTTTATTAAACTATGTATCGCTGGACACAGTCCACCAGTTTGAAGTGACAATACCAAATGCATTCTGGATCGGCTCTTTGCTGGATACCGCAAACTTAATACTTGTGTAAATGCTAGTATTGAAGCATGTATGCTACTAGAGTTCTTGCGAATTTTCGACTATATATTTTTTTATTGTGCCTCGACATATGACAGCACCCTGCCTGATTTTAGGCGGGAGTGCGGTCTATGAATGGAGGTCACTGCTACTAGGTCACATTTCAATAACTGTAAGTAGCAGTCCACTATTGGAACCGGCAACTTACAAGCTAAATCTAAACCGAAATGCGACTAAATCACTTGACGGTCTGTATACTTATAGGTGATAGTGATACCTTAGCAGTAGGCGCCAATGGCACTTCCTTCTCAAGTTCAGCCCATGGTAACCAAACGCCATTATTCCTCTTGTCATAAACATAATCAAAAACCAAATCCTTGTCAGGAAACAATTGGCTCTTATTCAATTTGAATGATTTCGGTTTTGGGTACGCATTGTTATTGCCATCAAGTATTTTGCGATAAAACGAATCAAACGCTTTTCTGCTTTCCCCTGTTAATTATATTTAATTATGTTTTATCATTTATCATTCCCGCAATACCCATGATACAAGCTGTAGTATTTTAGTATAGATAGTTAGCAAATTAAAAAACCGACGAAGTTGAAATGCAACCGACTTAAAATCCTAGTTGAAACCGGCAACTTACAAGCTGATCCCGAGACGCAACTAAGTCATTTCACTGTGTACTTGTAAGTAGCGGTACATACTACTCCGAATCAGCAGACTGGGCACCGCTGCCTACCACTCTTTCAACCTGATTCGGAGCAATTATCTGCCTCTTTTTTTATTACCAAATATTTGTAAATTTATTCTTACTATTAAATATTACAAATAAAGGATATATATTCGCTTCGAACCTACTACCACTACGCCACGCCTGTCATGCTCTTGCATCAACTATCAAATCATATTTTTTTAATATGGCCCATTACCATACAACCCAAGAACACTCCGCCTTATGTTGATACTACAGATAAACAACCGCAAATAGCAGTCGCATCCACTATGCCGGCAACTTTCGAGCTGATCCCGAAATGCGACAAAGTAACTTCACGGTCTGTATACTTGAAAGTGGTGGTAATACGAATCTCTTTAAATTGTCCAACTCATACATGTGAACTCCTCTTCAAATGCGGAAAACTCTCCTTCTGTTAGGGGTAAAAGCCCAGTCGTCAGCTTTCCCATGATCGCCTCGCCCAATCGTCAACTCTCTGACAATCGCCTCGCCCAATCGTCAACTCTCTTACAATCACCTCGCCCATATAACAACTTTTTGTCATAATCGCCTCGTCCAATCGTCAAGACTCCCACAATCGGCTCGCCCAATCGTCAACTCTCCCACAATCACTTCGCCCAGTTGTAAAATTTCCCTCAAAATATTCAACATACCATTAATAGTTGCCGCAAACCCCCATAACAATGCAAACACAAATATACATTGTAACCAAACTGTACTGAATTGTGACTCCCCCTCCAACAGGCATGTGAAAAGACGGCTGAAGGACTGAAATAGAAAATTGAGTTAAAGGCTGCGACATTGGAAAACCTCCATTCGTGGACCACACTTTAGCTTATTATCAGGCGGGTTGTTGTCATATGATTGTCAATTTTGAAGGCGACCGTGATATGGTGGTAGTGCAACGCTTACGCAAATCAAGAGCACAAGCTAGTCTTGAAATTGCAGCTATAGGGATTAGCTGCATTAGACATTAGACATTATTCATTTTGGGCTTTTATGTACTACTTTTGTAATGTCCAATGATGGAAAAATATATATAAATGGTAGTTTAGATACTTGTATTGATAAAATTAATAACAATTTTGCTTTTAATTGCTGTGCAATATAGTTATTTGAAAAATAAGATATGGATTTTGTATCGTCTGTCAAGAGATACAATAGAGACACGCCATATTAGCAGTTCTGCTTTGAACTGTCATAAATATAGTTTGATCGCTATGCAAAATAAAGGATAAATTCCAATTACATTGTTATTTTCGTACATCAAACATGCATATACATTTAAAATGTATATGCAACTGTTAATAAAATTAAGCCCAAGTCCCCATACAAAATGAATGATGTCCTTTGCCCGCATTAAGCTAGGCCACTATAACTATTACGGCTATAGCTTGTAGGCTATCTGTGTTTACTACTTACATAAACAAATTTGTAAGCAGTAAATAAAAATAAACGCGATAGTAAACCGCATAAAATTTATTTAATTCATGAATCAATGTTGGCGCAAATTGTACTTACATAAAACTGATGCATCTCTCCAACATATACAAAATGTGTACATTTATACTGCAAAAACTCTAAAGCTGGTGGCATTAACCAATCTATTAGTTCTTGTATTAATTCATATTGCTCTGGTATTAGCTTTTTAGACAAATGCACGTTGTATGAAGTGAGGAACGCACGCCATCCTGGAAATAGTAAGATTATTGACTGTGGTGCTTCTGGCCAAGAGCGTGATGGCAATTCTCGAATATATAGTACATTTTGCCTTGTTTGGCAAAAGTAGTAAACAAACTTTCGGCATAATTACGAATTAATGATAAAAAACAATTACTACTGACGCAATCATTTTATCATAAATGATTTTTGATAAAAATAATGTTAATATGTGTGTGATTTTAATATTTTTTGTGCATTTGTTACATTGTGTATGTTAATTTTATAGAATAAAACAGTAGTAAACAGTTTCCTTAAATAAAGGTGTTTGCGTGCGAAATGATGTTTCGTGTATGTTTACCAAATAGCCCCCAACGTCTGTGACATCATACTCCGGCTGTCTTTATCATCGTCACTAATGTGTTTTATCTTCACATTCATTTTCACATTATAACTTTTTAACATAAATCATTCCGTCAAGTTCCGGGTCAATTCCCGGTTGGGGCAAAGATTTGTTTCATAGCATTTATTTGTGTTGTTTATTTGCATCCGCCATTTTCATTTTCAAGTTTACAGACCGTGAACCAGCCGCATTCAGGATCAGCTTGATAGTTGCCGTTTAATTAGGCCAGTATAGCGGACAAGACTGCTACGTACAAGTAATTTAAATTCAGGCTAACAAAAATTGTTTACTATTAAATATGGGTTTTTGTCTGAATTAAAAGTTTATTTTATTTTATTTATAACCCAAGTCAATGGAGAATTTTCCCATAATAGATCATAGATAGTTAATTTTAATAGAATATAGAAACAAACCTAATTGTTCGGGCTCCATGTATATCATACCACACCTGGAGACAGTAGCTGGCGATGCAAACTCTAAGTCAGCTGGCTCGAAGATTAAATTCATTTTGTTGGTCATCTAAAATGAGTTAGATAATAATTTAAAAAAAAAATTAAACATATAGCACTCCGTGTAGCACTAAAATGCAACTTCGAGAGGCAACTTTCAAGCTGATCCCGTAACGCGACTAGGTCACTTTACGATCTATAAACTTAAAAGTAAACTTAAGGCGACCGTGGTGTGGTGGCAGTGCAATGGTTACACAAACCGAAAGCACGAGTTCGAAACCACCCACCGGTACCAATGTATCTTAGATATAATATATATACTTTGGTTGTCCTGTTTCTATGATACAAGCACTTTAGTAGCTTAGTATAGAAATGTAACTGAAATAATTTAAAAAAAAGTGGTGGTATTATCCCGGGTCAGCAGAGTAGGTAAATGGCCACCATCTGCCTACCACAATACCACGGTCGCTTTAATATTAAATAGATAAAAAATAATGTAAGTGGAGGTGAATGAGCCCTGACGACCCTCCACTATGCCGGCCCTATGTTCTTACTTGTATAATCTCTCCTGACATTAAACACAGTTTCTTATTATCATCGAGCACAGTGTTCATGTTTTCAATCCACTCAGCATCCACTGGCCCATCGAACAATATCCACTTTCTGTCTCTTGTTATTGACATCGCATATTCACGAAATGCAATCGCCAGCACACCGTCCGACCTGAAATTGTGTACTTTGCATGAAACAATGAAACTATTAATTACATCATTATCTTTTTTTATTAATCGTGGCAAGTAGCGCTCTATTGTCTCTGCCTATCCCTGTGGAAAAACGGCGTGACAATTTGATCGATTGATTGATTATCATTTGTTTATTGTGACTCGATATATGACAGCATCCAGCCTCATGTTAAGTTGGAGTGCGGTGTATATATAAAAGAAATTAGCAGTCACATCCACTATGCCGGCCTAGTTAAAACCAGATATTTAAAAGATGATCCCAAAACCCGTTTGAGTTACTTCACGGTCGGTATACCTGTAAGTCTTTGATAACCAGATCCGGAGCAAATATTCACCTCTTTTTGCTCAAATTAAAAAAAGTTTGTGTTATTTAATTTAATATTTTTATATAAAAGCTATGAAACAAATATTTGCTTCGACCGGGAATTGAATCTGGGACTTTATGCGTAACAAACTTTTGTGATAACCAATGCGCTACGCTTGTCGCCGTATTTCAATTCCCACAGAAAGAAATAATTGTGCGCTACTTTCCACGATTTGAATTTCGACCGGAGCAAAGATGTGTTTTGGATTATTTATTTAATAATTACAATTATTTCTTAATAAACAAATAAATTATTTTTAATAAAATAAGAGTGATACGAGTGATATTGCTGATTCACTTTCAAATATACATACCGTAAAGTGACTCAGTCGCATTTTGGGAGCAGCCGGCTCCAACCAAACCGACTAACCGACATAGTCGTAGTGAATGAAAATTCTATTTGCAATTATTAAACTTCATTAGACCATAGACCACACTCCAGTCTAACATATGTCAAGCCTGAATATAATTAATGTATGTTATATATTTTATTAATACCATTCATGTGAGGCAGGATCAAAGCACCCATAGAGTTGTCCCATTGTGATTGCCTTTGGGTTCAAAATGCGATATATGGCGCCAAACTCCTTGTGGCGCGGAGGTGGCTTCTGCAGCTGCAGCGCACGAAGGGACTCCGCTAAAGACTGACAATTAACAACAATATTAATAAAACAAACATTACAAAGGCTTTTGAACAAATGCAATCTATTTAAAGAGTGGTAGGCAGTGGTATCCTATAAGTATACAGACCGTCAAGTGGTTAAGTCGCGTTTCAGGATTAGGTTGTAAGCTGCCGGCATAGTGGGTGTAACTGCTATTTACAGTTTTTGAAATGTAGTAGCAACTTAACATCAAGCGGGGGGCTGTCATATGTCGAGTCACAATAATAATTAAAAAAAAAATAGTGGCTCTATTGCACGATGTGTAACTATAAATTCTAATGAATAGTAAATACCTGATAAGCTTGTGTCTTCCCACCCATAGGTGGTCCAACGACCATGAATCCATGGCGTACCAACATCATTTCATAGATCTAAAATTGAGAAAGCAATCAATCAAACAAATAATCACCACAAGGATAAACAGGGGCAATGGAGGCTCGACAGATCCAAATTCAACAGTGAGCTGAATTGTTTTTTGCAGTCGTCTTCCTTCGCTTACCAGCAAGTCGAGGTTAGGTCAGATGGCGGTCACAATGAAAACGAAAACCCTCGCTTCCTTTAGATCCACTTTTCTTTTAGTACAAAGTCTATAGTTAGGGGATTTGCAAACAATCGTTTTTTTTTTGTCCCCAAAAGTGTCTCCAATCTAAAAATTGAATAATCTTCTGGGTCGCCTGATCAATTTTCAGCCATTTTCTTATATAATATATTTAGACAACTTGGTTAACCACAACAACTTTTTTATATGTATATCTAAACATATAAAAACTTGGAAGCTTTTCTTAAAAGTGTATTTGTGACAGCTAATGTGACATTAATTTTATAAAATATGTAATGAGCTATAATATTATAATAGTAAGAAATTATTATCTATTATCTCGTAAATCACTGGAGCTTTGGGGTATTGCAAAGTTTTTAATTTTTGTTAAATCTTAGAGACAAAACTTGACTAACTCACTGTATTACGTAGCCAATTTTTTTATGATGACTCCACATTTAACTTTGACTTTCCTGATGTTAAGCAAATGGAAGTCCAAGAGCACTGACGACCGAAAAAATGCTATCAGTTTACGGTTACCTCAGTCGCCGTCGCTATGCCAGCTTAATGGATAAATAAATATGGTTTTACCTGTATAATTTTCTCTAAATACCAATCTGTCGCTTGCAAATTTCTCTTTGCCAATTCGTTTAATATACACTTAGTTAACTCAGCTCTGTCGGGTTGGGGTATTTCCACTCCAGGGAACAAATCAGAAAATATACCCTCGAATAGTGGTACATCCTAGTAAAAGGTATAATAAGAATTAATAGGAAAAATTGACCAGGGTCTTTTGTTTTTAATAAGGAGAGTGTAGGAAGCAAGGGAGTTGTATCAGGATCCTGGCAGGCGGCGCTCCATTGTCTCCGCCCTTCACATCCACAATTCTCTTTATACAGGCTCTGTGGTTATGGGACAACCTAGCTTTCTTGAGGATGTCTCCGATATGGTCGGAAAACACTCTCCTGGGCCTGCCTTGTTTTAAGCAACCATCCACATCGGTTCAACTATACAACTATACAAATAATCTACGCTTAAAATAAATATTTACAAATATTATTTAATAGGATACTATTAAATGCTAAACAATTATTTATTAAATTTAAAAAGTGTATAATAAATATGTTAAAAAAAGCAGTAAAATAAATATACCTGTGACAAAAATTTAGGCATGTTAACATCAATAATGGCTCTTAATACCAATTGTGCCTCATTCTTATCTGGGTAATTCTTTTTCAATGCACCCGAAGCTAGCAACACTGATTTGACAGCCCGCATGCCGTAGTCATAATGGTTCTGCGAGGAGAGCTGCTCCGAACATAATTTGTATGCTTGCACTATTTTGTGGGCTAAACTGAAATATATCATTAAAAAATTATATTTTATCCTGGCACAACGCTTTCGCTTCCTTTACATCAATGATATTTTAAGAAGAAAAGACATAGATTTGTTACACGGGGTTCACACGAGGCGAATTTAGTTGATCAACTGCGAAATCGTTCGCGATTTGAACCGTCTGAACAGACTTTCAATCAAGTTGATCTTTTAACTTTTATTGATTTAATTAATAGACAGTGAATCGACTCGTCTGAACTTGTTCGCTCAACTCGCATTGAATAATCAGTCTAATCAGTCAATCAATCAGCGCGATTGAGTATGTATTGTATTCATCTGTCACCAGTTTTTTGTTTGTTTGTAAAATAAAATGTAAATTATGGCGTCCGCATCCACAAACAAAATGCTAAAATGGACAGATAGTGTAATGACACGTGTAATATTGAGTCGATTATTATTGAACCGTGAAAACGCTACAGTCAATATTCGCAATATTTTTGTTAAACGATAAATATTGAACAACTAAATGCGCCTCGTGAGAACGCCGTATAATACATATATTTGTCTCTTTTTCTCTCAACTATTATTCCATCCTACTTTCACCTTTGTGTATGCATTCTATGCAAAGTCATCGTTGACCGTTCAAACCCGTGTCATTTGCGAACACTAAAACTCGTATATGTCACGTGTAGGAAGATCTCTGCCTACAACTCTTAAAATGCACTTAAGAGATAGTAGGCACTTGTCCAGTCTGCCGATCTGGCGTAGTACTCCCACATGTAGTATACAAAGAGCGAAGTGACTTAGTCGCGTTTCGGGATCAGTTTGTCAGTCGGTAACTTACAACTAGGCCGGCCTAATGAATCCGAGGTTACCTGCGGTTATTTAACGATAGTATCAGTAGCCTTAACATCAGACGGGGTCCTGTCATTTCATCATCATGATCCTGACATACGTCGACCTACAATAAAAAATATATGATACTTACGGTCCAGCATTAACGAATCCATTAGAATAAAGTGTAATTTCACCAATCATAGCATAGTCTGGCACCATCATAGCCACAGTACGGAATAATACTTTCAAATTATCTGGCAACTCTGTTCGGCCAGCATAACTGAAATTAGGAATTTAAGTATTTTACTTTATATACTTACTTGTCGCCAAGAATGGAGGCTACTGTTGCGTTAAGACTAAATGTCACATTCAAAAAGCCGACTTAACTAATTTATGAGTTATTTATTTATAAACTTAAATGGAATTCAAGTTAAAATACTTTACTTCTTGTAAATTGATATATAAAAAAGCGTAAAGCTGATTATAAAGTATCAACATCATATGATAAACATATTTTGTCAGTTTGTAATTTAAAGGACGTCATTCATTTGGCATTCATCAAACTTGGGCTTAATTGTATTAACAGTTGCATATGCATTTTAAAATAGTTTGATGTACGAAGATTACAATGTATTTGAAATATATCCTTTATTTTGCATGGTTTAGATGTGCAAATTGATCAAACTATAATTATGACAGTTTAAAGCAGAACTGTTCAAATGGCGAGTCGTTGTGATTGACAGACGATACAAAATCCATATCTTATTTTCTAAATATCTCAATTGCGCAGCAATTAAAAGCAAAATTGATACTAGCTTTATCAACACAAGTATCGAAACTACCATATATATATAATTTCATCATTGGACATTATAAAAGTAGTATATAAAAGCCCAAAATGAATGATGTCCTTTATTTAACCAAATTACTTACCCAAAATTGTAAAATTCGCTGGTACCAAGTAAACCGACATAGTGGTTGGGACTACTAGTAGTTTTACAGTAGTAGTAATCGTCTATATTAATGGACCGCGCTCCAGCTTAACATCAGGCGGAGTTTAAGCTGAGTTATAAATAATAATAGTTGTTTTTCTATGACGCGACATCCAACCTGAATTGAATAGTTGCAATGGGAATAATATTAGTAATAATAATAAGAATAGCCGCTCATAATAAATTGATTACCCAGGATTCATAGTAATAAAGACACAACACGTTGGATTAAGGCAAATTTCAGTCCCTTCAAACACGAATCGTTTCTCCTGCCTGAGTATGGCAAGCTGAATGGAGAGAATCTGCTGAGCGACCACCGATAACACTTCCAATTCAATACGATTGAACTCATCAAAACACGCCCATGCACCCGATTGGGCCAGACCCTGAAATAAGCAATAGTTCATTCATTATAATCAGAAGTTAAACTAATAAAGAAAACAACCGAAACTTTAGCCTTACCAATAAAGTGAAGCCAACGCCGAAACCTGTCAGCTTAGTCAACACGTCAACGTTAACAAGACGGCACTTACTAAACAATATTTAAATAATATTGGGTGAAGAAGGAGTTGAACACAAAAGTCAATATCCAGACATAAATATGGTCGGTCAATTGTGTAACCTATACAAGAAATGCAATGAAGAATTTACATGGACAGCCGAAATGATATCATCATATTATAGGATAGTCGTATATTTTATTCTTTTATTTTTAATCCCAAAATGGATAAACTCTGTTATTTATTCCTAATTTCTTAGGTTTAAAGGTTAGGATTTTCCAAAATATCTATTTTCTTATTTTGTAAATCTATATATTATTATTGTACCTTAAAGAATTTGCCAAGCGCTTTATAATCTAAACCATCAGAGCAATTGAACACAACACATTTCTTAGCAACAGCCTTTGCCAAGTCTTTTGTTGTTTCAGTCTTTCCAGTGCCGGCTGGTCCTTCGGGCGCACCACCCAAATTCAGTTTTAATGCACTCATTAATGTCCTGAAATAAAATTATTATCAACCAATTAATTGTTACAGTACTAGACAAAGGTCTACTTCTATCTCTCCACGATTTACGAAACTTTCGTAAGAGAACTACAAAACTATCTCCTTTTCTAGGCCAGGCCTAGCCTTGTGTTTTGATAAGTTTTAAAATAGTCAAAATCAGAAATAAATATAATAATATAAAAATGTACTTAAAAAAAGTAATATAAATTTCTCCAAACATTCATTCATACTTGAGAATGGATAAAAAAAGTAGTCTGCTGCGACAAAATATAGTACCTAGTAAACTTTTGTAAAATAAAATAGAGTGATAAATAAGAATATTACCTAAAACATCTATCAGTCAAGGGAGTGGCTACAAGTCGGCCAGTGTTCCCCAAATATTCAAAGCCATACAACACTTCAGTGGTGACCATAGCACATATTACTTTGTCTCCTTGCCAATAATATCTCAATTGTGAAATCCAATTGAAGTCTGTTATATCTTCTACATTTTTCGATACCATTTCTTGTATAATTGAACGGCCTGTAAGATTTATTGTTGATTAAAAAGTGACTACTTATTATTTTTCTATTGTGACTTAAGATCTGACCTCGGCTTGCCTGATGGTAAGCAAGAAAAGATCTAAGGGCGCCGACGACTTATTATACAACACGGTTGGTCTCAGTCGCTGCCACTATGCCGGCTTAAATCATATATATATCAGTTGGATAATGTAGATAAAAGATGTAAGTATAAACCTGTTGGACAATGACTTTCTATCCCTACAACTTGTTTATTTAGTCTTGACCTATGTAGACAGAAATAAATACAGAACAAAACATAAAATAATCTTATAGTAGCTAAAACAGCAGATCCATTTAGGCGACCGTGGTGTAGTGGCTGTGCAATGGTTATGCAAACTGAGAGCACGGGTTCATAACCACTTGCCTATATTTGGCATATATATATACTTTGGTTGTCCTGTTTCTATGATTTTTATTTTTATTTAATTTTTTATTGTGACTCGACATATGACAGCACCCCGCTTGATGTTAAGCCGAAGTGTGGTCCATGAATGAATGTCACTGCTACTACATTTTACAGCTGATCCCGAAACGTGACCTTCACGGTCTGTATACTTGTAAGTGGTGGTACTACCCCGGATCGGCAGACCACTCTTTGATACAAGCACTTTAGTAGCTTACTAAAGAAAAAAAAATACAAAAAATCTCCACATAAATTACCAATGTATTATATGCATTAACTATAAAATTAAATATCCATACCATGTACATCAAGTACAATAAGCGCTTCAATTGTAATTCTATTGCCAGCATCCAAATCACCCTGCACCAAATACACTAATCCAGTTATTTGAGCTGTACATCGGTCCACCATTCCAGGTAGGTCGTTCTTCTCTATTGCATCTATTGCCTGAGGAAGAATAAGTTTAACTGCAGCACCTTTATTTGATTAGGACGTGATATTTGACATCGTCTTGCCTGATGGTACCGACGACTCTTTATTTAAAAACTATTTCATTATACGGTAGCCTCAGTCGTCGTCGCTATGCCGGCCAAAGGTTAAGACAATGTAAGTGGTGGATGCAACAAGCATCTTGTTTACGGGGAAGGCCTATGTTCAGCAGTGGTCGTCTTCTGGCTGATGATGATGATGATGAAGCCTTTGATTCAGTTAGTAATATTAAATGGCTTTACGGATCCAATTCGACACATTTACAAAGCTGATAATATACAAAAATTGCATCTTTATAAAACGTAGATATAAATAAATATAAATTAAATTAAGGTCATAATTGTAATACTGTCAATTTACGAAGTCCCTCAAGGCCTAATCCGAAGACCCTAAAAAGTAAACTTAAAGATACAATGTAATTTAACTCAGCATTCTACTCATAAATACCTCTCCAGTATACTGCACACAGCTACAAAGTTGTACAATTTGTCCAGGCCATTTCAACACCCATTCCTCTCTGATACTTGTGGGGTACGCTTGTATGGCTTCAGACGTGACGTCACGCATACTCAGAGTCATTTGTTCCTCCAATTGCTGCAGCCAACGTTCCACCATACCCTACAAACATATTATTTATATAACAAACGGTTTTAATCAAAAATACTCTGTCGTATTAACAATACTACATGGTTTTTTTATGTTAAGTTTTATATCAAACTTATATAAAAGGCGACCGTGGTGTAGTGGCAGTGCAATGGTTACGCAAACGGAAGAGCACGGGTTCGAAACCACTCACCGGTACCAATGTATCTTTGATATATGTACTTTGGTTGTATCCTGTTTCTATGATACAAGCACTTTAGTAGCTTAGTATAGAAATGTAAAATAATAAAAAATAAAATAAATAAATAAAATAAAATATCAGGCGGGTTCCAAACCAATAAGTTACAATCTGAACTTAAAACGCGATTGGGTTATTTTACCGACTGAAGGCGATGGGCAGACTGAGCAAATAACCGACTTTACAATAGTATTCTGCCTAAATTCTAATATGGTAGAATTTTCTTAGATTTTGCGCGAACATTGATTCATGAATTAAACAAATTTTACTCTGCTTATTAACGCGTTTTTTTTATCAGTTTACAGCTTTGGAAACCTTTAAATAAAATAATGTACAATTATTAACTCAAAATAAATGCGATAGTAAGCCGCATAAAATTTGTTTAATTCTAATGTGGTATTCAAAGAGAATTGGTGTGACTCATACCTTGGCATCAGCAGGCTGTATACTTCCACTGAGCTTCACTTGTTCGCCTTCCGAAGATGACATACCGACGATCTCCCTGGCGTCATTAAACTCCAATGTATATATACCTTCGAAGCACTTCTTCAAATGTGGTTGGACTTTCAAAGGATCTTTGGTCTCTGATAGGATCTCCAATAACTCCTCGTTTGATAAGAAGAAGAACCTGATGATTATCAAAAAATCCTGTATTAACGCTTAATATTGTACTTAACATCATCGATCATAATTAATGTCATAAAACTGTCCGCGTGTCAGAATTCACTTACACCGATATAAACTGTGTAAGTGAATTGAATGTGAATTGTAAACTGAACACATTGTTTTAAAGTATAAACTTGTCACGAATGTAATGTCACATACATCATTTCGGACCGAGAACAAATGCAAGTCTAACATCAATCGGACTTGCATTTATTTTCTCGCTTTTTGGGCGGCAATTGTGTATCTATATGATAAATGATCGAAGCTTAACACAACAAAGAAGATGACTTAATGCGCGGAGATGACTGCTGCCACAGATATCTGCAAGCAGCTGTCGCTTGACTGAGTCGATAGTTACATCTTACAACCATTCGGTCGGCTGCCTGTACAATCAAATACCAACTATTTGACTATCGCACATACTACGACTTTATTGAGAGAAAATAGGACAAAGAAAGGTATAGTTGCCTGCAGATGAAAAGAGCGCTGGTACTCAAGCTGCGCAGTAACATGTTTTGTAACCTACTTACTTGACAAGGATTGATAAAGGAATGCCTCGATGATTTGGGCACATGGAAAGGATGATTGACGAAAATAATTTATAAATCTCATGTGAATGGATGCGTTAAACGAGGCAGGCCTAGGAGGGTGTTTGCTGACCAAATCGGAGACATCCTCAAGAAAGCTAGATTGCCTAGTGCCCATAACTATAGAGATTGTATGAAGAGAATTTCGAATGTGAAGGAAGCGAGGGAGTTGTATCAGGATCGTGGCAAGTGGCGCTCCATTGTGTCTGCCTATCCCTGTGGAAATGTATGAATTTTATCTCATTTAAATTTTAAATTTAAAAAATCGTGTATAAATTTTTAAATATTTTTAATAGTTTGCACTATTGTATCAATGCGCGGAATTGCTTTTTGTCGTATAGCGCTTCTAATCTTTGTGCCGCGCAGCTAAAAAGTCAGCGCTCTTTTTTACTGCCGGTCGTCATACTTACCTTGGGAAGAACAAACGTTTCTTTTCTAAATAATCATTTAATCCTCTCTGGATATCATCAAGCAACGCATTACTATAACGAAGTTTTTTAAGTAATCCAGGGTAGTCAGTGGCTGTGAGGACCATGGGATCCTTTGTTGTCGACTGCATAATTGCCCTCCATTCTTTGTCGACATCGCGGAAATTCCTAGCCTCTGTTGGCATTTGTCTCATTATATCTTCTGATGAGAAGATTGGCTCCAAATACATCCATGTGGCTTGACACTACAATTAGTGTTTAGTGTTAGTGTTTTAATTATTATAAGACAAAATAGTATAAAATTGCAAAGTCAGCATACACTTTATTCGAATTAGACAACAGTCAATAGACGAGTTAACAAATCTAAATAGACGTTTATCTTGAGTGACATCTATATTATTTAAAATCAACTGATTTTATACGCCTTTTCCCCACAGGGATAGGCAATGGAGCACTGCTTCACACGATAGTAACACAACTCCCTCGTTTCCCTTTCATCCACAATTTTGTTGATACAAGCTATACGGTTATAGGCAATAAGCAACCCAGTTTTCCTAATTAATCTTTATTTATTACTTTATCATTATAACAATAGTAAATTTAAGGGATCCATTTTCGAGAAGTGGTAGGCAGTCTGCCGATCCGGGGTAGTACCACCACTTACAAGTATACAGACCGCGGTTCGGGATCAGCTTGTAAGTTGCCGGTTCCAACTAGGCCAGGATAGTGGATGTGATTGTTCACAGTTATTGAATTGTAGTAGCAGTGGCATCCATTCATGGACCACACTCCAGCCTAACATCAAGCGGGGTGCTGTCATATGTCGAGTCACAATAAAAAAAATGTCTTATAATTTAACTCACCATCAACCATTGATCTAATATATCTTGCATACTAATAAGTTTCTCTTCCCAGGCAGCCATTTCTGTTTCGAATGCCTTCACGTATGGAGATCCGCGCATTGTTTGAGATTTTAATATATGATCGTCTAACTGCTGTTGCACATCATCTAAGCCTGACAGTATACCCACTCCTGTATCTCTGAAAAAGGAAATACATTTTAGTACATCTCTAATTGATCGTATAATATATTAAGCAACAAAATAAGTAATATAAAAAAAATTGTATTATGTATATGAGCTCAACTTTAACGTCTCATATGCTTTTACACATTAACTCAGTATTGGACAAAATGGCGCTGTCCGTCTGTCCGCAATTTATTCCTTTCCAATAGATATTGCTGTATCATTGTAATCATTGTATTGTATCATTGTAATTTGACGACAGGCGTGGACGAACGGTTTAGCAACTGGTTTGTTGCGCGTAAAGTCCCGGGTTCGATCCCCGGTCGGAGCAAATATTTGTTTCATAGCTTTTATTTGTAATATTTAATAGTATTAAATATTGCAAATATTTGTTAATAAAAAAAAAAGAGATGGATATTTGCTTCGGGTCTGGTTTTCAAAGAGTGGTAGGCAGTGGTACCCAGTCTGCCGATCCGGGGTAGTACCACCACTTACAAGTATACAGACCGTGAAGTGATTTGGTCACGTTTCGGGATCAGCTTGTAAGTTGCCGGTTCCATCTAGGCCGGCATAGTGGATGTGATTGCTACTCACAGTTATTGAATTGTAGTAGCAGTGACATTCATTCATGGACCACACTTTGGCTTAACATCAAGCGGGGTGCTGTCATATGTCGAGTCACAATAAAAAAAAATAAAAAAAATCATATCTCCACTTCCATTCAAGACCATTCGGACCTTTATTCATCATCAAAGCGCAACTAAATGTGTGTCAAATCTATAAAGCCAAGTAGCCTAGTTTAATGTGAGTCAGTGAAATTACTATTATTTATTAAAAGAGAATATTAATAACAAAACACAGACACACACACGCACACACAAGTTTTCTTCATTCGACTTAAAATAAATAATTTCACCAAACGACCAAATGTATTTACTTATTATAATATAAAAAAATATATTCTTGAACAAACTTAATATTTTATGTTCTTTATTTATTTCTATCCAACAGTAGAATTTATGATATATATTTACTATTATAAACAAATATACTACCATTAATAGGATTGATTAATAATTTTAACATTTTATTATGTATTTACACTACAAGGTAACTAAATAATTTTTACATAAAAACTAAAAAAAATAACAAAAGAAAAGTAAACGTAAACAGTATTAATTTATGTATGTGTGTGTTGTGCGAGTGTGTGTGTGTGTGTTTTTTAATTTATTAATTTTTTGTTTAATTGTTTTATTGTTATTTGCTTCTTCAGAGCCGCCTTACCAATATCTTTGCAGAAAAAATATCTGAATCCACAGATAAATAATAAAGACATGTAAAACTCACCTATAAGGAACAACTTCGAATTTAATGCCAACCCATTCGTCTTTCATCTTATTGAGCGCCATCTCCAAGCCATATTCCTTAGACGCATACTGCTCAATCTCTTCCAACTGTTGGGGGTACACGTGGATACCTGGACAAGTAAAAACAATTTAAAATATATGTTACAGTCATTTGGTGGTGACCCAGGGCAGTATACAAGTATACAGACCGCGAAGTGATTTAGTCGCGTTACGGGATCAGCTTGTAAGTTGCCGGTTCCAATTAGGCACTGTTATTGAATTGTAGTAGCAGTGACATCCATTCATGGACCCCATTCCAGCTTAACAGGGGTCATATGTCGAGTCACAATAAAAATTAAAAAATAACAGTAGCATCAATTTTAAGTCGCGTTCAGGTATCAACTGGACAGTTACCGGTTCCAACTAGACCGGCATAGTAGATGCGACTGCTGCTTACAGATATTTTTCCTGAGTAGGCAGTGGCCTCCATTTGTGGAGAGCACTTCAGCTTGCGATACATGAACTCTGATAACTGGAGAGGCAAATATCTGCCTAGGTTTTATTTAAAAGAATCCAAGTTTGAAGAAGAGGAAGAATAAGTGGGCTGGTAAAGTATCACACATGAGAATTGTGCTATTCGGTCCACATTATTTTTTATTGTGACACCACATCTGACCACGACTGATGATAAGCAAGAAGTGGTTCAAGAGTGACGACGACTGAAAAAACCGAGTCAGTACACCTTCTGCCTCAGTCGCCGTCACTATGCTGACCAAATAATACTGCGGATACTTCTTCCGTCCAATACGGGTATCGCGACATAAGAAGAAAGAGAAGTAAGATTAATTTGTGTTAAACCTTTTTTTTTTTGACACGAAATTTGACCTTGACCCGCCTGATGATAGGCAAGAGGAGATCCAAGAGTGACGATGACTGAAACAATCACTATGCCGGCCAACGGTGCTTCTTCACGCATCGCTTGAAGGATCCAAGGTTAAAGGATGAAGAGATAACATGGGCTGGCAAAGCATTCCACTTGTCGATTGTTCTACAAACTAACTTCGACTGCCGCGGATGCTTCTCCCGGCCAGTGCAGATGTGAAAAGACGAGGTAGAAACAAAGTTAAAGAGCTCTTCGGAACATTCTCCGTGGTATACTCTAGGTAATCAAGAATTAAATCAACACTTACCTTGTTCCACCATATCAGCAAGAGTTGAATGAGGTTCATGAATAACTTCTGTGCCAATCAAATCACTGATTTGAGCCCAATGTCGATCCCTCATTCCCTAAGCACATAAAATATTACACATAAAAATATATCAATCAAATTATCACGCCTTTTTCCCATGGGATAGGCAAAGACAATAGAGCGCCACTAAAGCTTCCTTCACATCCACAATTCTCTTCATACAAACTATTATTATTAAAAAATATATTACTTATTATTTAATTAATTATAATTCCTCTGATCTTTATAAATATAATACTAGTATATTTCTTCTATATGTGTGTATGTGACTAATTTTCTAAACGGCTGGACCGATTTTAAAAAAATCATAGCGGTCCATGGGTGGTTTAATTACAATTAGACCCGGTAGGTGGCGTTGCAACTGTAGGATCCTTACATACATACAAACATACGTATTTTCACACATTTAAATATTTATTTACAAGTATTACATTAAATAAAACTCGCATATTTAACTTAACCAAATGCGTGCGCGCAGTGGAAACACGACTCCCGCGCCGTCGCACCCAACCGTACTAGGTGAAAGATCGCTCGCGTACAGAGAAATACTGCTTCGCCGACTGTCTCAGTAATACTTATAATTGTGATTATTTTTGTATCTTAAATCTATTATATACTATCGTTTCATATACTCTCCTTCTTTCTAACTATTTAATATGGACTGTGTGTTATGTGTTACAAATAAACTTTATTATATTTTGTGAAATTAACTATTTAATTATTCTGAACTATAATATCTAAACTTATTAATTTCAACACCACACACTACCCCATACAACTATTTTTTACTTTAGGAATGGAAAGTTTGTCCCTGGTAGTAATAATTTTTGTTTTCTTCATCTATTTACTTTTGCTCTTTGCACGACCCACCGGTTGACTGGCTGAGAAAGCCTTTAGGGCTCAGTAAGCATTAAGTAGATACAATTTTATAAATCATTTATTTAAACCAAAATTTGTACAATCAATAACAAAAAATTAACGCGATTGTAAGCCGCATAAAATTTGTTTAATTCAATAATCGCTCTAACCGGCAATTGAACGAACCAATGCCCCACGTCTATCGTGAGTCTTGACAAGTGACTGACTAACTTCACGATGACGATCATTAAATATAAATAATAATAAAAGGACATGACATACCTTATTACAAATGGCGGACAACACAGGAACCAATACTTTGAACTTATCAACCCTACTCCTGACCATATCAGCTATTCTCTTAGCTCCAGGATACTCGACCAAAGTTTTGCCCAACTTATAGAGCAACTTCCACCATCCTTCAACGTCTTCAGATATCTTTTCAGCGTCTAAACCTAGGAAGGGGCCATGGTACCTGAAATTCAGTGATTTGTTTTTGATATTATTTGGTGTTAAACATGATGTAATAATTTATTTACTTTGATATAAATAAAAATTTGATTTCCCAGTTTCCTTTATACAAACAAGATACTATGGAAACCTTGAATAAAACGGGGACATTTAAAAAAAATATCGTCGTAATAATCGTCACGTCTTTTTGCCACAGGAATAGGCACAGACAATTAAGCACCACTCGCCACGATCCTGACACAACTCCCTCGCATCCACGATTCTCTTCATACGAGTTCAGCAGTTATGGGCACTAGGCAACCCAGCATTCTTGAGGATGTCTTTGATTTGGTCGGAAAACACCTTCCTGTGCTCATTACGACAGAGTCTATATGAAGAGAATTGTGGATGTGTAGAAAGCATGATAATTGTAATAGGATCATGGAAATATCTCGTAAACCCTGAGGCGTGAAATTGATGACTATGATACGTTTAAACGTGGGTAAGCATAGTGAATGCGACTGTTACTTACTTACTGTGTGCAGTAGCTTTAATTCATGCGCCGCACTCTAACTTAAAATTAAACGGGGTGCTGTCATGTCAAGTCACAATCAGAAGTAAAAAAGTCTTTAATTATACCATTTCTCGTATCCCGAATAGAAATCGTACGCCGTGTGCCATAGTTTGTGGAATGGATCTATGCCAGCCAACATTGTTTGCAAATTGAAATAAACAGACTGCTCTTGCTCCAATAACAATTCCTCGTTTATTATATCCTCCGCTTCACGCTTGTCCTCCTGTAAAATTTACATATATATTTTAATAAATAGAAAAAAAATAACTGACACGTCATCTCTGATGAATGCCTGATAAATGTATCATAGGCAAATTCCACAGAGTGAGCTCCAGATTGCAAAAGACATCGCAGTAAGCCCAAACGAAAACTACGAGACAAAAAGACACCAACAATAGTTCGTGGCAAGAGACCGCAAATTTAATGTCGTAAGTCACGAAAAAAGATAGGGAGGCCTTTGCCCAGAAGTAGGATATAAATAGTATATAATTATTTATTGTTCAAAAAGTGACAACATTAAAAAAAAGTCAAATAGACGTGCTATTTTTATACATAAAAACTAGCGAACTTTTGGATCTTTACAAGGAAGTAAGAGAATGTCAGGATGGTAAACAATTTGACTTAGAAACCATTGTTTATAATATTTCCCAGTGGCTAATTGGGCAAGAAACAGTAATTATGTTCAGATGTTGTGCAATTCAGATTGCCTAGTGCCCATAACCGTAGAGCTTGTATGAGGACAATTGTGGGTGTGAAGGAGGAAGGGAGTTGTTTCAGGATCGTAGCAAGTGGTGCTTAATTGTCTCTGCCTATCCCCGTGGGAAAGAGGCGTGACAATTTGATTGATTGATTGATGTTGTGCAACAGCCGCGATTTAAGTTGCCAAGCTAAAATAACTATAAAGAAATAAATTTTATTACAATTAAGTGTAGGTGCTTAGGTGCTTCTTTACGCATCGCTTAAAAGCCATAAGCGCTGGTAAATCTATTGCGAATTGTTTTAGTATAACTTTGCTTAAAAAATAGAATTAAATTTAATCTTACCAAAAGATGGTGATAAATCTCTTCTACTTTCCCAACAACTTCTTTCAACAAATCAAGATTCAATAATGGCGGATCGAATCTTCTGAAAAGTTCCAAATCTTTTTCGTGCCTCTTCAACTTCTCTTCAAAGATAGTCTTCTTACTTCTTAATTTGTCTTCTGCCATATTTCTCTTGGTGTTTAAAGTTTTTAATGTCAAATCTATTGTTTCGTCCATGTCGTGCGGCCAGAGGAATACGCGGGTGTTCAGATTTACATCTTCAACTGAAATATTATATAGTACAATATTATATATGAATTAAACAAATTTTATGCGGCTTACTATCGCGTTTATTTTGGTTATGATTTTACAATTTTTTATTATTCCGACGTTTCGAGAGCTTTGTAGTTTTGACCAGCTTGCAGCCCCGATGGCTCTCGAAAGCTCACGAAACGTCGGAATAATAAAAAAATTGTAAAATCATAACCAAAATAAACGCGATAGTAAGCCGCATAAAATTTGTTTAATTCAATAATCAATGTTCGCGAAAATCTAAAAAAATATTATATATTACAATATTAAATGTATATTTTTCATTCAGAGAGTGGTGCCCAGCTGCCAATCCGGGTTAGGACCACCACTTACATATATGTAAGACAGTAAAGTGACTTAGTCGCGTTTCGGGATCAGCTTGTATGTTGCCGATTTCAACTAGGCCGGTATAGTGCGGATAGACCGAGCAAAGTTGTGGACGATAATTGAAATTTAAATGAAGATGTTAAAAGGAGAGATTTGCAATGGTGAGTAGAAGAATAAAATGGGGATATATTGTTACATCCAATAAGGAACAAGAAAAAAGGAAGGAATCTAAAAGCCCTTATAAAATGAAATTGCAAATGTAAAGAAAGATTTGTATTATACGTGCAAATTGGCACTCCATTGTCTCTACATATCTGTAACAATTTAAAGAAGATATATTTATTCTTTGTATATACCCGGCAGATACAAAGAGCGCGGTCTATAAAGATCGGCAGATAATAAAAGCGCTGGACGACTTCGGTGAAAATAAGTCCAAGCGTATATAGAATCGTACACATAATTGATAATATTTTAAAATTTAATTACATTTGTAAAATAAGTTACTGCACAGCTTGAATGCCAGCACTCTTTTTATCAGCGGGGATCCATACTTACAATGTAAATGAGCATGTTGCATGAGAAACAGAACATGTTCGGCCGTTGTCCTTGATTTCTCTTTCAAATCAAACATGGTGCAATCGCGACAATCCTGAATGTAACGCATCAGCTCTACTAATTGTGCGGTCGTTTCAGGCGTTTCAGACGCCCTTGCTGCCATCTCTTCATAAATGTTGCATATACTGAAAAATAGTTATAGGCGACCGTGCTGTAGTGGTCAAACAAACCCAGAGCACGGGTTCAAAACCATTTGCCGGTACCAATGTATCTTTGATGTATGTACTTTGGTTGTCCTGTTTTTATTATACAAGCCCTTAAATGGAAACAAACTCTTAAACGTCTTGGGCAACTATTTTTTTCATTTTTATATTAACGAATATTTGGGCAAATATTTATCATTTTTTTATTAACGAATATTTACGAATTTACTTTTTTAATATCACCATTCTGTCAACCGAATCGGTAGCCGAACTGAAAGGTCCGGAAATTCGTTACTTTGTAGAACAAATTTGTCAAGAGGAATGCTTTACCAGATCCCCAAGGCACCGTGGATCCTTCAAGCGTAGCGTCATAGTATACCAAATCCAACTTTTGGCCGCCATAGTATACTCGTATAACCCTAAATTAAATTGGATTGGATTTCTTATTGAATGAAATTCTTATTGCTTACTCTCAGGCAAGTCTATATCAGATATAAGGCAAGGTGTCGCGTCTCAATAATTAAACAAATAAACATACTCACGCTCTATTCCATTTCCTATTAACATTAATGAAATGGTCAACAATGAATTGTCTCAAGCCATTCACGATGTCCCACAGCGTGTCATTCAATGGCGCACAATCCAACATCACCATATTTAATGGTATATTGCGACGAAGGAATGTTATCTCATCACGCAAATCCTCATAGTGATAAATCTGAGCTGAGAAATCCTAAATAAACAAATAACTTTAATAATTATACATGTAAATATTATTTCATGCCAATTTTTTGGGCCTATACAAAAAAAAACAATCAATCGATCAATCAAATTGTGACGCCTTTTTCTCACAGGGTTAGGCAGAGACTACGGAACACAATTCTGACACATCTTTCTCGCTTCTCTCACATCCACAATTTTCTCCATACAAGCTCTAAACACTTGGCAATCCAACTTTCTTGAGAATGTCTCCGATTTAGTCGGAAAACACCATCCCATGTCTGCCTGGTTTAACGCATTCATCCATTTATAACGAATTTATAAATGTAATTATAAATTCCTTTCGTTATTCTACTTTTAGTCATCCTGTTTAACGGCTAAGGTTAATTAACAATGGAGAATGGATTTAAGAATGGATCCCTCATGGAAGGTATTGTGTCGAAGGTACTGGCGTCGTGCTGCAGTCACACTGCCATTTTGAATATGGAATAAGACTCATCTGTGCGGCAGTCGCGCTACTAAAGTCGCCTTAATGTGAAAGCGCTTTAATGGTATAAGGATAGCGTTTGTACACATATAGTGCAATAAGTTTTTTTTTAATAAAATGAATATATTTAATTATTACCCCAAAGTAATATATATATATTTAAAACCGATATAGAAAAAACCGATAAAAAATGTACCTTCAAATATGGCGGTGGCTCTTGTGCAAAAAACTTATCTAAATCAAACTTGGCCGTGCCGTCCAATAAATAAAAATATTCCTTATACATATACAAATACGCCGCTGGACCAAATCTGTTGTTATGAAACGAATCCACGCATTTGTTAATTGTCTCCTGCATGTACTGCTCTTCTGGGTACACCGGTAGCAAATGGCTTTTATAGAGGGTTGAACCTGAAAAAGGTGGGTTTACAAAACTATCAGGCTTAACAGATTTGGTAATTAATAGAAGAGAGAAGAATAAAAGCACTAAGAATGTTTTTTTTTATATTTTATTATAGTGACTCGACCCGCCTGATGGTAAGTATAAGGAAATCCAAGAGTGCCGACGACGAACCTACGAACCTATATATGAACCTAGTATAGTTTTGTGTTGCCGAAACATAACCAGTCAGATAAGTCTGTTTGATTATGATATTACAAATAGTTTCCACAAGTAATGGAGCACCATTGTTTATGAGATAACTCATAGTAATCAATAATCTATAGTAACTATCAATCATCATCAGCCAGAATACGTTTACTGCTGAACACAGGCCTCCCCCTTAGAACACCATTCCAAACAACAAGATGCCAGTTGCATCCACTGGATATTCGTGACTCTTACTGTCGTCAGTTCACCTTGTGGGAGGCCTACCTACCTACCTAACCTTTCTTTCCCATCGGTTAATTGAGCCTATTGCCACTCCAGCTTGCAAATCCTACGAGCTATGTCGGTAACTCTAGTTCTTTGGGGAATATCCTCGCACAAAGGATTCAATCGCACAAGGATACTCCAAGCATAGCTCTCTCCATTGCCCGCTGAGCGACTTTGAGTTTTTAACAATACATAGTAACTTATAGTTAATGATGAATAGCATTCTCACCTGGATATAGCATAGACGAAACACTGGGTATATCTCTATTGACATTAATAATAGTATGAAACCATTTTATGATATTCTCTTTCATGTGCTCCAATGTTGGCTCAAACAATATATTCGTTGTGCCAGGTTTTACAGTTGCCTTGATGCGAAGCAGTGACTGCTTTATGAACATGTAGTCGCGGTAATCAGCGCCATAGTCGTTGCCCTCCTGAATATCAACAATAATAATAATAATAAAATTCTTTATTGCACAGTAAAAACACAATACAATGGGCGAGCTTAATGCTAAATAGCATTTTTTACCAGCTAACCTTTGGGAGAGGGGTAACAAAACATGTGGAAGGTGCTTATATCTAATATTTGAAATAAAAATAATATATCAATATACATACATAATATTATAATAAGATATATACCTAATACATCAATCAAAATAAACATTTATTTTGTTCAGATTCTTCGTGTAACCACGACTTGACTGATGAAAGAGGTGAAGTACAAAAGTTTAGACGACTGAAAAAGGAACCGATATGTTTACGGTTGCTTCAGTCGCCGTCACTATTCCGGCTCATTTTTATAAATATCCCATACATATATTTTTTTTAAATATAAATGCTACCGTTATAGATATGCCAAAGATCCGGAATTCTTCTTGGTTCTTTACTCTTGCACTTCTTATTAATAAATCTCTTATGTCAATCTTTCAATCGATTGTGAGTATGAAGAACGGATAGCTGATGAAGGAATCGCGTCTTTAAATGTAATAAAGATATTAATGTAAGTCTAATAATCATTGAATGTGATTCTCTATCGTCTCTGCCTTTTGCTGTGGCAAATAAGGCGTGAGAAATAAACATTGGTCCTGACTCAATTGTCACCCTTTTCCCACATTGACACAACTCCCTCGCTTCCCTCACATCCACAATACAAGATCTACGGTTATGGGCACTAGGCAACCCAGCTTTCTGGATAATGTCTCCGATTTGGTCGGCAAACACCCTCCTGGGCCTGCCTCGTTTAACGTATCCATTCACATGAGATTTATAAATTCTTAACATAGATTTTAAACATGTGAACTTACCTCATAATACATAAAATATTCAGCAAAATGTTGTACGCTCCTCTCCACTAAGTCTCTTACTTGTTTTGACATCAAAGAATTAAGAGCCCTGAAAAATGTTAACTAGATTTATTTCAATGTGGAATACAGAATGAAAATAAGCAGAAGGTTCTGTTACCAGTGCCTGTACTAGTGTATCTTCACAGTATTTAGGTCAATCATTTTCTATGATACTAAAGATATATTTTTGATAAAGAATATTATTTTGTTTTCCTCTCGTTTCCTTTAAATTATAATTATCTTCATAAAATCTCATTAGTTATGAATACTGGAAATGGAGAAGCAGTTTTTATTTAAATAAAAATATATGTTGTATCATAGAAACAGGACGACCAAAGCACATATCATACATTAAAATACATTTGATATACTAAAGTACGAGTCTAACAAAGAGACATTGGTACTAGAAATCGGATTTGAACTGGGTTTTTCCCATTTACATGACCACTACACCACAGTCGCTTATTACTTACTTAAAGAACATATCAACTCGAAATGTTGCGTCTTTCTTTCTTAATGAGACATAAACAGCCCAATGTTGTTTCATTTTAATCATCGTATCAGCCACATCAATCAGCCAGTTGTTCAGCAATTCATCCCTTGTCTTATTACACAGAGCTGTCAGCCGTTCGGTCACTTCCTCGGCATATTGGGGAAACTTCAGACCCTCTTGCATTTCGTTCATGTCGCATATAAATATGTTTTTGTATCTGAAATTGTACAATTAAACATATTTTATGCGGCTTACTATCGCGTTTATTTTGGTTAATATTATAAACGGCCAATTTTTGTGTCTTTTATGGAAATTATTGGAAGTAAAACAGCACACTACGTGTTATCAATGTATTCGATATTCGACTGCCGCATTCAGTCGTGTATCCAATAACAGCATCAACCAATAGGACAACCAACACCTTAGTCTCTCCGTGATCACGCTGGCTGCAAAGCTCTCGAAACGTCGGAATAATAAAAAAAAAAAAATCTTAACCAAAATAAACGCGATAGTAAGCCGCATAAAATTTGTTTAATTCATTAATCAATGTTCACGCAAAATCTAAAAAAATACTGAAATTTTATACATTTATTTTATTTATTTACTACGGCATAAGACCGCAATGCATCTAACGATCGACAGACAACTACACTAAGGATAGATGTTAAAGCAAACAGCAGCCTTGACTACTATATGGGCTGTGTTATTTACAGTATACAGGTCACACTGCCTGATGCAAGGTCCGTGAGCGCCGATGACTAAAATCCGACCCAATTTATGATTATCCAGTAGCCTTCCAGGCCCGTCCTGAGACGCCATTTTACGCTCCAGTTGAAGGATCCAAGGTCAAAGGAAGGGACGAATTTACTACTTTATCCCCAAGATGTCTACAAATAAATAAGGTAGACACGTCATATATACCAGTTCTAGTGTTCGCAAATGGCACGAGCTTGAACGATCAACCACGACAAAGTGGAAGTTGGACGGAATGATAGTTATTGTGAGCGAAAAGGAAACAAATGTATGTTGCTCTGCATAGAGACACTAAGATTATGTTTGCTTATTAGCTAGAGGCACGCGTGCCTCTTTCAGAGCGCATATAACATATCTACGTCTTTTCCAATTAATATATCATTGGTTTTGAAATACTAATGTGTACAGAATTAAATCCCCGGGAATTCCCCTACAAAATGTCCCTTTACTATAAAACAACAAACAAACCGTTCATCCCATATTCTTCTTAATTCTATGAAAATTGCGTTTCCATCATAATATGTGAAGGCCAATCTTTGCCGAGCGAGATTAGTCTGTATTTTCCATGGCATAGGGGCTCTTACCACATGCGCTGGCCACAGAGATGGTAAGCGAGATATGCTTAACCGTTTCCTTTCAGATGGATCTTCTAATATGTATGACAAAAGAACTCTACAAAATAAAATATCTTTTAATAAAGAATTTATATTGGAATATGATATGTGACCGCACTCTGCCTGATTAAGCGCTGCTCTGACTGAGCTATAGTGCGGTCCATGAGAAGAAGAGGCTAGTGACAAAGACAACAATCCCCTCCACTATACTGTTCGGCTAAGATTCACTGTGGACTACACGCGTGGCAAACGTTATCAAATCAATCAAATCAGAAATGTTACAAGAAGTAATTTTGGTTTTTTTTATTTACGTTTTTATACTAAGCTACTAAATTGCTTGTTACATAGAAACAGGACAAACAAAGTACATATATCAAAAATACATTGATACCGGCGAGTGGTTTTGAACCCGTGCTCTCGGTTTGCGTAACCATTGCACTACCACAACACCACGGTCGCCTTACTTAGTGAATATGCATACCTCTTCATAGCTTGTTCAAAGAACTCTTTAATATCAACTTCATTTTGTCTTGTTGTATATGTCCATGTCAATTGTGTTATACGTTTCTTAATATTTGCGCATTGTTTCTCGGCCATTGTTTTTGCTTTTCTGTATAATTGAACAGTGAAATCCGGCAAATGTTTATTCACTAGACTCTGAAATAATAATATTAATTTTATGTTTCAATGGTTTGGGCACAAGAAAAGGATAAGTGAAAGTAGATTAACGAAAAGAATTTATAAATATGATGTGAATGAATTAAACAAGGCAGGCCCAAAAGGATGTTTTCCGATCAAATTGGAGACATCCTCAAGAAAGCTGAGTCGCCTAGTGCCCGTAGCCGTAAAGCTTGTATGAAGAGAATTATGGATGTGAGGGAAGCGAGGAAGTTGTGACAGGATCGTGGTAAGTAGTGCTCCTTTGTCTCTGATCACTGTGGGAAAAACGCGTAACATTTTTGATTGTATTTTCTGTGCAACATAATAAACCTAAATATTATATAAGCGTACTGCTCTTTATTTTTAATTGCGACTCGACATCTGACCTCGACCTGCCTTGATGAAAAGCATAATGAAGGTCCAAAGGTGCCGACGACTGAAAAATCTGAGTCAGTTCACGGCTGCCGTCTTTATGTTATCCATGCCTTTATATCGGTTTCCTTTTTACCCAAAAGGTGTTCTTAAAGAAATTGCGCTTAACGTTGCGTTTCGACGTTGCCTCTTTTGCAAATGCGAAATCAAATATTATAATGAGTGGTGGGCAATGTTACCACCACCACGTTAGTACCACCACTTACAAGTTTACAAACCGTGAAGTGATTTGGTCGCGTTTCGGGATCAGCTTGTATGTTACCGGTTCCAACTAGGCCGACATAGTGGATGTGATTGCTACTTACAGTTATTGAATTGTAATAGCGGTGATCACACTCAAGCCTTACAGCAAGCGGGGTGCTCTCATATGTCAAGTTACAATATAAAAACAGTTATCTACATACAGTTGTAAGATAATATTGAATCCTTTCAATTTCATCAGGATGTATATATGCGTAATGCTCTTCCTCAGTTATCCTAATCATCTCACATTTCTGATCATCAGGATCACGGGGCGCCTCCAATGATAACTTCTCCAAATGCCTGCGAAGATATGATATATAGAAATAAAACTGTCATATTCATAGATATTTATATCTGATGTGAATGGATGCGTTAAACAAGGCATGCCCAGGAGAGTGTTTTCCGATTAAACAGTGCTCCATAAAGTAGTGCTCCATTGTCTCTACCTATCCCCATGGGAAAAAGGCGTGACAATTTTATTTATATAATAGATCACTTTGCCTGATAGTATTTAAGGAGCCCTCCAACAGTGCCGAAGACTAAAAAGCCTGTTTTTGTTTTTTCTCAGTCGGAGTCACTATGCCTGATAGTATGCAAGGATACGTCTAAAAGCGCCAACGACTGATAAATTCGTTTCAGTTTACGGTTGCATCAAATACTGTGAAAAAATCGCTGTTTTTATATTATCTAAGTTCGCCTCCCGTTATATATCGTATTCATATTTATTTTTTGAATTTTTCAAATAAAGGCTATGAAACAAATATTTGCTCCAACCGAAAATCAAACTCGCGACTTTACGCGTAACCAACTAATGCGCTACGCAACTAATTAATGTCGATCACTATAAAACCATTACCTTTGCAAAGCAATTTTGGAAGCAATCTCTTTGTCTATTTTTTCTTGACGTTTCTTCTGTATTCTACTTCTCTTGGCATCTGCTATAGCTTTCTTTTTTCTTTCGTAGGCACCAGATACTAAATCTTCTAGAAGAACGTGACCTAACAGAATTCAATCAATGAAATTGTCGCATCTTAATTCTGACACAATGAAGCACCTCTCTCCACAACCCTTACACAACTTTTTCGTTTCCTTTACATCCACAATTCTCTTCGTACAGTCTATCCTTTCACTCACCTTTTTATTTCATTATTTTTTCCCTAATTTAAGATGTTTTTGGACAGCATAGTGACGGCGACTGACAACCGTGAACTGACTCGGTTTCCTTAGTCGTCGATTCTCTTGGACCACTTTTTACTTAGATGTCGAGTCACAATAAAAAATATTGAAATATTTAGAGTGACTGCCGTCTATATCTCAGGTTTTAAGTTTGTTTCGTTGATTACTTTCCAAGGATAGCTAGAAGCCGCTACCTAAAGTAAAAGTAGGTGGACCAGATTGTTTACGAACAGCAGTGGCGCGGCATCATAATGTTCCACAGTACAGAGTGCAATGTAGAAGCATAAATGTTACAGTTTGGTATAGTGACAAAAGAAATGCCTCTTTTTTATTGTGACTTTTCATTTGACAGCAACCCGCCTGTAGTTAAGGAGAGTCTGGTGTATGATCGAGACGACTGCTACTACAGTTAAATAAATGCAATAACTGCAGCCTAGTTGGAACCGGCAACTTTTAAGCTAATCCCGAAACATGACTAAATCACTTGACAGTCTCTACACTAGAAATTGGTGGTCGGAATAATATTACTTTTTTTATTGTCACTCGACCCGCTTTATTGTAAGCAAAAGGAGGACCAAGTGCCGGTGACTGAAAAACCCGAGTCAGTACACGACTGCCTCAGTCATCGTCACTATGCCGATTTTCTGCCAAAGGTGCTTCTTCACGCATCGCTTGAAGGATCCAAGGTTCATCATCATCATCATCATCATCATCAGCCAGAATGCGTCCACTGCTGAACATAGGCCTCCCCCTTAGAACGCCATTTCGAACGACAAGATGCCAGTTGCATCCACCGGTTATTCGTGACTTTCACTATGTCGTCAGTCCACCTAGTGGGAGGCCTACCTACGCTGCGTCTTCCAGTTCGTGGTCTCCACTCTAGAACCTTTCTTCCCCATCGGTTGTCGGTTCTTCGAGCGATGTGGCCGGCCCATTGCCACTTCAGCTCACAAATCTTTCGAGCTATGTCGGTAACTCCGGTTCTTTGGCGAATATCCTCGTTCCGGATTCTATCGCGCAGAGACACACCAAGCATAGCTCTCTCCATTGCCCGCTGAGTGACTCTGAGCTTTTCCAAGGTAATTACTGCTAAAATAATATCTAAACATACCTTTAGGTAACTTTAGTTTGTCTTTTTCCTTCTGAATCTTGGCCAATCGTTCCTTCTCTCTCTCCTCGTATGATATCTTGGGTGGGAATTGTATTTCACCATTAGGCCCCAATGGCCCATATAGCACTGGTGGGGCTTTCCTCTTGGGGGGCATATTTATTGTACGAAGTGTCTTCGTTAAGGGAGCATAGCAATTGCCTACAATATGTAAGATAAGGTTAAACTTAGCACTTCTTTAAGAGATATTATTTTAATGGATATCATGTGATGAAGAAAAAATCATCGAAACTTTATTTTAGAATTTAGATATATGAATAATTTATCAATCAAATTGTCACGCCTTTTTCCCACAGGGATAGGCAGAGACAATGGAGCGCCACTTGCCCCAATCCTGACAAAACTCCCTCGCTTCCCTCACATTTACAGTTCTCTGCATACAAGCTCTATGATTATGGGCACTAGGCAATGGGTTGCTTTCTTGAGGATGTTTATTAAATTATATATTTAATTATATTATATTTATTCATTAAATATAATATATGAAGCTGTTAAAGCTACGGAACGCTTTAACGAAATATGCCCTGCTGAACTGCAAAAAATCAAAAGCGACAAATGATGCTAAGTCTGACTACCATATCTTTATCTTAGTATTTATAATTCTTATTATACGTTAACTCACCAATACTGTCCGATGGTTTAGTATGGTCGAAGCTATCACGATATGGCACACCCCTTGTCCATGACTTGGCTTGCATCAAAGGTGGAAATTTACTGCAAGCCCCTTCACCCTCGCCTTAAAAATAAAACTACATTACAGACACTGAAAATAGGTTTGTCATTAAAGGTTTTGTTGATGGACTGATGATGGAAAAAGATACTCAGATAATACGACCTTCATGTTAGCATATTTATTTAACTTTATTAAGGAAACATACAATTATTGAATGCATAAAATAAAACATAAAAATAGAACACAAATCAGCAAAGTTTCCAAATAATTATAGTAGATATAAAGAGATAGCAATTTATGACAAAAAAAAAGGAGTTTAAAACTATATGGTAAACAAAAAAAACCTAAAAACTTACACTAACAAAAACAATTTTTAATTACTTAAGCTATAAAAGGAAGGAAAAGAACAATTGTAATATAGTATGTTTTATTGTTTAAATACAATTATAAACATTATGTTAACTAGTTGCTCTTGGGTATTCTTTGCTAGTCTACCTTGGGTGGTAGGCAGTGGTACCTAGTCTGCCGTCTGGGGTAGTACTACCACTTACAAGTACACAGACCGTAAAGTGACTTAGACGGTTTCGGAGTCAGCTTGTAAGTTGCCGGTTTGAACTAGGCCGGCATAGTAGATTATAGTTATTAAACTTTATTCATGGACCGCTTAACATTAGGTGCTGTCATTTGTCAAGTCGCGATAAAAAAAGACAAATATATTATTTACAGTCCTACAAACATTTATCTTTAGCAGTTCACAAATCATTTTATGAAGAACTCTAACTTCGTTAAGGGAAGCATTAATATTTTGTCGACCGAATCGACAGACCTAAGCAAGCCTAGACAATTTTTTAAAATCCTTCAAACGAAAATTTTATTTTACATATTTTATGTTACATTTAAGACCCTACAGAAGAAATCATGTTACCTTCAGGATAGTAATTATTGGTAGCTCGCAAAAGCTTGCTGTCCTTTTCTAACTCATCGTCGTAGCCAGCTCTCTTGAGGACGGGAAGACTCTGTTGCTCACGTGGTTTCCTCACGAAGCGACTGGGACACCTCTTTCTATCTCCACTCATTTTTCTTATAATCAGAAAATTACACTTCTATTTTTAGATTTGCATCTTTATATTAATATTAGCTAATATAAATGACCGCACTCCGTCTGCTATTAAGCTACAATGCGGTCTATGAGCATGGAGAATGCTACTACAACGAAAAGGTATGAGGCACCAGGCTCGTACGGCCTGATGAATATATGGATTTATAATCTTTTTTATCACACAATATATTGCATTAAATAATCCATCAAATTGTCACGTCTTTTTCCCACAGGGATAGGCAGAGACAATGGAGCGCCACTTGACACGATCCCGACACAAATCCCTCGCTTCCTTCATTTCCACAATTCTCTTCATACAAGCTCTATAGTTATGGGCACCAGGCAACCCAGCTTGCTTAAGGATGTCTCCGAATTGGTCTGAAAATACCCTCATCGGCCTGTCTTATTTAACGCATCCATCCACAAATAAAGTTTTTATTTTTGTGACAAATTTCATAAATAATATAATTTACCTGTACTTAATTCTTTACTCTATTAATAATAATTATAATATTCCATTTTATTTCTATTATTATTTATAACACAAATTAAATAGTAAACACAATGTTTGTTTCAACAAGTTGCCAATGTCAATCGAAGAAATGGACAAAACAATAATGCCGTTGTCATGGTAACAGAGGACCTTTTCATATTCTAACCGCGTTCGACGTAAACAAGTTTACATCATTGAATCAATCAAATTATCACGCCTATTGCCTACAGACATAGGCACAGACAATGGAGCACGACTTGCCACGATCTTGACACAACTCTCTCGCTTCCCTTACATTCACATATCTTTATACAAGCTCTATGGTTATGGGCACTAGGCAACCCAAATGCATTTCATGCTAAAATTACAAAAGTTGCTAAAATTTAGCTCATTGGTTAATAAATGTTGTTAATTTATTTTTTTATGGGTGTTAAGGTAGCGAGAGAGTTGTGTCAGGATCGTGGAAAGTGGCGCTCTGTTGTCGCTGCCTATTCCTGTGAAAACTGTGGCGTCACAAGTTGATTTAAATTGGATGATTTTATTTAGGGTCTAAGTTATGAAATATCGGGTTCGCGTAGTTGATACCACCGTCGTGATGGAACGTTTTATGTATGATTAGGCCAAGACTAGCGTAACTAAGAAAATTTATTTTATATAGTTAGTTTATAATAGAGCGCCGACAAATAAAAGAATCGACTCTAAGTTTTCAATGACGAAAATGCCTCAGTCGCCGTAACTATGACGGTCAGAGGCGCTTTTTCACAATTCACTTAAGGTCTATTTTATTTATTTATTATGACTCCACATATGACACATGTCAAATTGTCACGCCTTTTTCCCATGAGCATAGGCGGAGACAATGGAGCGCCACCTGCCACGATCCTGACACAACTCCCTCGCTTCCAGTATACAGTGTTTTTCTTTAAAGTCAGACTTACGAGTATACAGACCATGAAGTGACTCAGTCGCGCTTCAGGATCAGCTTTTAAGTTGCCGGTTCCAACTAAGCCGGCAGAGTGGAATTGGATGTAACTGATATAGTTATTAAATTGTAGTAGCAGTGACATCCACACATGGACCACACTCCAGCTTAACACCAAGTGGGGTGCTGTCATATGTCGAGTCATAATAAAACAAAATTAAAAAACATGTCAGCCTTTAGTCGACTACTACTTGACATAAGACTTTCACAGCGATCTTTTATTTATTGTGACTCGACATCTGACCTCGACCCACCTAATGGTAAGCAAGAAGTGTTGGAATAGTGCCGACGACTGTAAAAACAACGTCTTCACGGATGCCTCAGTCGCCGTCACTATACCGGCCAAAGGTGCTTCTACACGCACTGCTTGAAGGATCCAAGGTTATAGGATGGAGAGAACAAATGGACTGGTAGAGAATTTCCCTTGTCGATTGTTCAACAAAGAAACGACGCACCAAACTTATTAGTTCGACTGCCGATTCGGTCGACCTGCATCCAGCGATTTCCTAATACGTTTAGCAGATCGTCGGTGCTGCTATTTTTTTTTTATATTGAGTAGCGACATTTGATTTCGACTTGCTTAATGGTAAGCAATGAGAGGTCAAAGGGCGCAGACGACTGTTAAAACCGTTTCAATTAACTGTTGCCTCAGTCGCCGTCACTACACCGGCCAAAGGGTTTTCTCGTCCGTGGTCTCCTTTCGATGATTTTTCAGCCTCAATGGCCATCTTGTTTACAAATATAACTCGTCGAATAAAACACATTATTAAAATATTACTTATTTATTATTTCTGTTACAATATATAATTATAAAAAGCACCCTTTTTTTATTTAAATGCTTCAATTGTATCACAGATTAAAATTGTGTAAATTATTTTACTAAATTATATTGTTATACTTAATCTATTTGGCCATTACTTAATAATAAATATAGTAATAATCTATTACAGTTAATTATTACAGTTAATTATTACATGTTTTTATGATTAAAATGGTAACTTGGGACAAAAAAATTATCCCGAAGCTTCTACACAAACTAAATATTAAAATAAGCTTGGAAGACAAACTTGGACTTAAGTAATAAGGGGAATGTGGTGGTGAAAAAGCCGATACCAATGTATATTTGAGAAATATGTACGTTGGTCGCTCTGTTTCTATGATACAAGCACGTTCAGTAGCTTAGTGTAGAATTGTAAAAAATGAACTATCAGTACCAACTCAACTGCTGTAACAATCAATCCTCAATCAAACATAGATGTTGGAGGAATAAATTGCGCACGGACAGCGGATAATACTACTCAGGACTCAGTTACTTTAAAGAACATGACCTCATCACATGACATGACTTTGATTTGCCTGAGTAAGCAAGAGTAGGCCCAAGAGCGCCGACGACTGAAAAATGCCAATGTTCACGAGTTCAGTAGAACACAAGTGACAAAAATAACTTTTTTTTAATTAATGACATAAAAAATCACAAATTTCTATCACTGCCATATAATTATGTAATCTGAAGGCCAACCAAACGTGATAAAAAGGTAAACAAATTTTTGTCTATGAAAATTTTGCGTTCCGATTTACGCAGTTACAATGATAAATTACAAAGCAGTGATAATCTATTTATAATAAAATATCAAGTTTTTTATGCAACTTCGTTCAAAGTTACAACTCGATCCAAGAGTTTTGGCGGGCAACTGCAAGTGACAGGACGCGTAATTTTGAATTATTTGAAAAGCTTGTGTTTTTCATAAATATTAATGTGTAATAATGGTGGAATTGTTATCCAGTAATCATTTTTAAGTTGATCAAGTATAAACAAGTAATTTAAAGCTGTGAAACGTGTTTCTTCGTGTTCCCTCCAAGACTCCTTCCGAAGTTTTAGTAAAGGCTTTCCGCCGCCGCTGTAATAATGGTGGAATTGTTATCCAGTAATCATTTTTAAGTTGATCAAGTATAAACAAGTAATTTAAAGCTGTGAAACGTGTTTCTTAGTGTTCCCTCCAAGACTCCTTCCGAAGTTTTAGTAAAGGCTTTCCGCCGCTTTACTAAAACGATGATCATCAACCTCACTATCATCGTCATCATTTGATGAATCACTCGCGTGGTTCATCTTTATCTTTACTTGACAATGTTTTAACGTTGAACCATATATTTTTACTTTGACACTGGCAAGTTAAATACTAAAGCCATGAACAAGAAGAAAGAAAGAAAATTCGATCCAAAGTTACCTAAACTATGTTTTTTTTAATGTTCAATTAATTAATTCATAACTTACGATATCATTTCCTTAGTGCCCATTACGACAATTTCATAAACAAATAGAAATAATAAAAAAAAGTGCCACATTAGTTATTGCAACAAAATTATCATTTATATAATTAATCTTGCAGTGACATATGTTCATAATTACAGCTGAAGAATGAAACAATGTGGTAAAACATATGAATGAAATGAAAGTTTTTATCACGTTTGGATGGCCGACGCTATAGTCGCGCGACACTCAAATGACACTTCATCAAAATCCCACCACCATAGAATAATACAAAATAAAGCCTCTCAAAAATATTAAAATATATCCTTAAATAAACTTATTATTAATAAAACAATACTCAATTATGTTGTTTTAAATAAATAAAAAATCCGTTTCTTTTAAATATTAATAACTTGTAAATAATAATACAATTTTTAAAAAAGTGTTTATAATTTGTGTTTTTATAACACATACCTTAATTCGCAAACCGGCTAACTCCATTTTTACCGAATTTTAGTTTTTGATGCAGGATTTAAGACTGACATAATTCGCACATTTTAAAATAAATAATAACTCTCTAAACTTTATACTTCTTGAATAAATCACCACAAGAAAACCGAACAACTCCAAGCAATACATAAAGTCCACGATTATGACGGCTAACTCCAACAAATCAATTTTGGTTGGCGTATTACACGTGTGCATACAGTGATATTTAATCAAAAATCAGCAGAGACAATGGAGCGACACTTGCCTCGATCCTTACATAACTTTCTTGCTTCTTTCATATCCCCAATTCTCGTCATATAGGCTCTGTGGTTATGGGCACTAGGCAACCCAGATTTCTTGACCTTGTTTAACGCATCCACCCACATCAGGTTTCTAAATTCCTTTTGTCGATCTACTTTCACTCATCCTTTCCATGTGCTCAAGCCATCGAAGCATTCCTTTGTCAATCCTTGTCACTAGATCTTCTTCTGCGACCACATCTATCGCGCACTGTGCTGTTCCTTATTCTATCCGCTAACGTCACTCCACATACACTCCTTAATGGCCGCATTTCAACAGCGTTAATTCTACTCTCATGCTTCTTCTGCCATACCCAACCTTAACTTCCTTACATTAATGTAGGAACAAGCACCGCATTATGAACAGCCATCCGTGACTTTTGGGACATTATTTGGCTGTTCCTTATACTATGGATGGCACCTTTCACTACGTTACCCTTTTGCACTCTTCTCTCAATATCTTTATCACACTTTTCATACCTAGTAAACATACTTCCCAATTAAACAAATTGTTTGACTCGTTCCACTTTCTTGGTGACGCTACACAACCATTGGCAACCCTAAAGGTGTCTTACACTTTTAGAGATGCCAAACCAGTCAGATAGCGCCTCATTAATTTGAACCCATGCACTGGAATCCTCAGAGATTTCAGTGCACGGACCAAACGCTCCCTTAACCCAAACCCGGACAGCTGCCGCCACAATTCATTCCTGTTCACTCTACCATAGACCTTCTCAAGGTCAACAAAAGCACAAAACACCTTACGGTATTTTGCCAACATTTTTCGATGACGCATCTTAAAGAGAAGATTTGATCAATACATCCCATCCTTTTTTGAAATCCCGCTTGCGCATCCTAAATTTCATCATCTGTTTCATGCATCACCCTTTCAATCAATTCTTTTGCATACAACTTGCCAACAATACTGAGAAGGCTGATTTTTAGGTTCCTGATGTGACAAGATCTTACGATAATTTGCCGCATGACAGCTTAACTTTACAGCCAGCATAAATACAGCTTCCTCGACCAACAGAATGTTATTTAGCATGATCATGTATGTTTCACAAATGAACAACAAAGTATTAGTTTACATTTTACTAGAGGTAATGATTTATGTTCTATCCCTTCTACTTCATGTACTAACACAATGTTGATGTCTGACTATGAAATAGTTGAGAATATTGTATTGGAAAAAATATCTGAAACTGAAATGAACACTTCATATTCTCCAAGTTTATTGAGCCACAATCAAGCTATAACTCATTTGGACATAACTAACAGTGAATGCATCCAAACACATGTTTTAGATAATTGCATATCAAACAATTCCTTAACATTAGATAGCAACATGCCTCAAGAGCTCTTTTCCCCAACAGATTTTTAACCAGATGTCTTTACTTCATTTTAGAATTAAACTACACACACCGGCAAAATTAGAGGAACATAACAAAATTCTCAATATTTTTGAAAATAATTTATTGCCTATGTACTTTTAGCACATTTATTTAATTATTTATATATCAGAAGCTAAAATAACACAAAATTAGGTTATAAAAACTTGTAACATAAAAAAAACTGCAAAAAGTATAAATAAACAAAATCTTTGAAATATGAGTAACAAGAGTTGAAGTAAAATTATTAACATTTATAAAAGAAATGCAAAGTTAATAGCGTGTACTGCCTTCTCTGGCTCTTATAAGAGCCTGGATACGCCTTCCCATACTCTCATTGTTAATCATTTCTTGTGGGATATTCTCCCACTCCTCCAGTAGCGCAAACTTAAGCTCCTGGACATTTCTTGGAGCTGGAGTTTTAGCTCGTACCCTTCTTCCAATGATGTCCCACACATGCTCTATCGGGTTCATATCCGGGGATCGGGCTGGCCAATCCATCTGGGCAATACCAACATTATTAAGTTAATTTTGTACGATGTTTGCGGTATATGGCCGCGCATTATCGTGCATAAAAATGAAATTTTGGCTACAAATATGACAAAAGGCACACCATGGGGTTCTAAAATGTCTGTTATGTATCTCTGTACTGTTAAAGAACCACCGTCAACGATCACAAGCTCTGTGCGGGCTCCCAAACATATGCCACCCCAAACCATGACGGAGCCTCCACCATAAGCCACTGTTTCCGTAAAATTTGTTGGGTTATAACGTTCTCTGCGAAATCTCCACATTCTTTCTCGCAAAGTTTACACAAAATCGAGTTCTTCACTGAACAAAACTCGACTCCACTCACTTGTCCAATTTTGGTGTTACGTGCAAATAATAATCTGGCTCTCCGATGTCCTGCCTCCAGTTTCGGTGCTTTTTCTGGCACCCGTGAGTTTAATTCAATTTCTTTAAGTCTTCTTCTCACTGTACGTTCGCTTACACGCACATCTCGGACCTCCTCCAACAGATTTTGGGTCTGCACAGCTGTTTGACGGCGATTTCTTAAGATTCGTCTCTTATAAAACGGTCATTCTCTATCGTTTTCGCCCGATGTCTGCCTTGTCCTCGTCTGCGAACGTAAGATCCAGTCTGCCTGTAACGTTGAACATCGCGATGGACCACAGAAACCGATACACCTAAGGCCTGACTGACCGAACGGTAGGTGTGATCATGGTTACAGCCCTGGCGAGTGTAGTTGCTGGCAAGTCACTCATTTTGTAATAAAACGATGTGTTCTTTTCAAAATCAAACGATAAAATGAGCTAAACTTACATTGCACTACACAAAACACCGTTTTTATCAAAAACACTTATAACGTCAATCATCGACAAAAACTTATAGGGGTAGGATTTCAATTTAAAAAAAAAAACTAACTTGCCCGTTCAATATTTTATTTCTTAAATGCGTCGGAAACTATAAAAAATAATTACACTTCGCTCGACCCACTTGAATTCAAGATATGAACCTTTTTACCAATGTTCCTCTAATTTTGCTGGTGCGTTTAGTTGATTATAGTAGCTCTGATAGTAAATCATATGAGTATCAACTTACCGGAAATAACGATGTGAAGTAAATAAGGAGAAATAGTCAAGTGAAAAAATAAATATGGAAAGAGAGGAAAAAAATACTGCGGCAAAAATAAAATTGATGGTACATGGAAGAAAGATATAAAGAAGTTTCAAAGATATCAAATTTTATAAGTCCATAGGACCAGGCAAAATAAAAAAAGATTCAAAGGCCAAAGGTGTGTGCAATTTTAATATTGTCTTTTTAGAAGAATTAATTGCTTACGCAAAGACGACATTCTTAAGTTACTGCTATAAAATAAATATTTGGATCTTCAACAACTCAAAACATGCCCATAGATTATGAAACCAACTATAAAAACTTACCTCATGAGAATTGAATAAAATTTAAGTAAAATATACTATTATTTTCATTAAATTGCACAGTTTTATTTTTCCCTATAAAAACATACAACTCCCTCTTTATTCGTATTTTGAATTTAAAAATCCGGCCAACTCCTAAATCGGGTCTTTTTATAAGAATAATAAAAATGTTAACCTGTCTATTAATAAAAAAAATGTGTATTTACTTATTATCTACCAACGGGATTTTCATTTTTTCTAGATTCCTCATAGTTAAGATATAAATATGTTTTTAGTGTCTCCTGTAAAATTCACTAAAATGGAGTTGGCCGGATTGCGAATTAAGGTATCGATATCAAAATAAATTACCTTTAAATAACCAAGTATTTTATTAAAGTTAAATTGTGCAAATTTTACTGCATTTTATATTATTTCATTTTTATCTTATTATTTAAATTGTACCTAATCATTCTTTTCACAATGTTTAGTTTACGGAAGTTTAGTTGACATCTGAGCTCTACTTTGCGGAAGGTGGTTGCGAGCATCGACGACTGAAATATCCCATTCAGTTTAAGGCTGTCTCCGTCGTCGTCACTATGCAAGCCAAATGATAAATCTATCTATAACTTTACTACATGTTTTAATATTGAACGTGACGGTGACTGAAGTGAATGTCAGTAATTAATCCTAAACAAAAAAAAATCTTTTAAAATTATTTTTGGACAGTAATATATTGTGATTTTTATTTAGTTAAAAACTATATTGTTTAAAATATAAGTGAGAGTATTATTAGGACAAAATTTAGTAAAATTTGATAAAAATATTATCAAATAACATTTTGACATATATTAAAATCAAAATGTAATAATATTATTTATATTACATTATAAATAATAATAATTTCAGTCATGTAAGTCCATCTCCACACGTGTAAGCCTTCTGTAGAATGTAGCAGGTACATCCAATAACAACGTAACTTTAATACAACCATATTGGTATATCTGGCGAGTTGGAAACGACCAGCAAACAGCTCGTGGGATAGCTGTTGAGAACCAAAGGTCAGAATCCCATAGAGGGAAGCCTCGACAGGCTAGTTGCAGCCAGAATATTTGCAAAGGAAAGTTTGCAGCGAGTGCATAGAAGCTGGAAAAAATTGTGAAAAATGTGTACATTTTGTTATTTTATTGTGTTTATAAATTTCTTTTAAGTTATTATTTTTTGTGAATTTATTAACCAGTTGTGAATGCAGTCCGTGACACAATCTTGTGATGGCACGTCGAACGCGACCCATACATGTTCACAGTGCAGCAAGTCATTCAAATCTTTAAAAGGCCTCAACATACACACTACAAAAATACACAGGAAATGCTCTAGCCAAAACAGTTCACCTATAGACATTCATCCCATTATTCCGAGTGCGCCTACTTATGTAGCCAACAATTCAACACCTTTCCACAAATATCTTAGTAATTTAAAAAATAGTATACCTGTAGTAAAAAGAATCCCTCGAGGTGCACGAATAACCGTTGCTACACATTTGTCAAAATTAATACAGAAATGTTACATAAGCAATTGCACTCAAGACTGGCAGAACCTATTTTTATTTTCATACAACACACTACACATAATAAAAACGAATGAACCAAATTTATCACTAACACAAAAGATTAAGAATAACTGTGCTGTGAGCTCCTTGCCTTCTCCCGCACCTCTTGCGATTACGAGGAGCATCAAACATGATGCCCCTCGTAATCGCAACAAACTCATAGAAAACAAAATCAGTGACGGAGATCTCAAAGGTGCCGCTCGCCTTTTGTTCTCCAACGATGTGCTATCACCAGATACCCCTGACACTCTTCAGGCCTTACGGACAAAACATCCTCCAGCTCCATTAAACCCATATTTTCTCGACCCACCAACAGCAGGGCAAGCATGCCTTCAAATTCAAAACAAAGATGTTACGGATGCTATTTTATCTTTTAAACCAGGTTCGGCTGCAGGTTTGGATGGAATCTCACCCCAACATTTGAAAGACTTAACGTCGCATTCTGTGGGTGATGCAGGCGAGCAACTTGTAAATTCTATCACAAAATTAATCAACTTTATGTATTCCGGTAATGTCAATCCAGAAATTGTTCCTATTCTTTTCGGCGCGAACCTCATTGCTCTCACCAAAAAGGACGGAAGGGTGAGACCAATTGCTGTTGGATCAACACTACGACGTCTGGCCTCCAAAATTGCTGTTCGACATATTTTACCAAAATTAAATTCGGAATTTGAACCCGTACAGTTAGGCTTCGGTGTAAAAGGAGGGTGTGAGGCAGCCGTCCATGCCCTACGCTCTTTCCTAACTTACGGACAGCCTGACGTGTTGCTCAAAATTGATGTCAAAAATGCTTTCAATTCGGTAAATAGGGATACCCTGCTGACGGAAATAAAACAACATGTACCGGAAATATACAATTATCTTCTTCTCAGTTACGCTGACCCAACAAAATTGTTATATCGTTCTAATGAACTGTCCTCGGAAGTAGGTTGTCAACAGGGTGATCCCCTTGGGCCTGCAATTTTTAGTTTGGCTATAAATCCTATAATCAAAAATTTAAATTCTAATTTCAACGTTTGGTATTTGGACGACGGGACCCTAGGAGGTGATGTGAATACTGTGTTTTCGGACCTTTTTTTAATCAAAAGTAAATTTGAAGCCATTGGTTTGGAGCTTAATTTTAGCAAATGCGAACTTTTTATAATAACTGCGCCTTAAATTTAAACGACGTAAAACAAAAATTTAATATTTTGGCTCCAAATATTAAAATAGTTAACAGTAATTCACTTTACCTTTTAGGTTCTCCAATTTTTGATGAATCTATTTCTGAATATATTAAACATTCAATTACTAAATTTCAAAATTCTGCTGATCGTCTCCTTGAAATTAGTCCACATTATGCACTTTGCATCTTAAAATTCTGTCTTTTCGTCCCAAAATTCACGTATGTGCTCCGTTGCTGCTCTTTTTGGAATTACCCAGATCTTTTAAAACACGTAGACAACTTAATAAAAAATAGTTTAGAATCAATTCTTAATATGCAGCTGAACGAGCAATCTTGGACCCAAGCATCCCTACCCATCCGTTATGGTGGTTTAGGGATTCGCAAAATTTCCAGTGTAGCTTTACCTGCCTTTCTATCTTCTGTCCATAGTTCAGCAAATCTCATAGGTAAAATTTTAAGGGCAACCCCTTCAAACTTTGAGATTGCTGCCTTGGAAGAAGCTAGAAACGCTTTCTTAATTGCATGCCCAGGTCAAAATTTTTCAATTTCTCCAAATTCACAGAGGAGCTGGGACGACATAAACTGTAAATTGACTTATGACAATCTATTGAGCAGTAGTACAGGTTCGGCGCGTGCTAGGCTTTTGGCCGTGGGTACGCATGAGGCCGGCTACTGGCTTCACGCGTACCCTTCGTCAAATACAGGAACATTTCTTGAGCCTGACACGCTCCGAATCGCAACCTGTCTACGGCTTGGGGTTCCGGTCTGCGCTCCTCATAAATGTCCCTGTGGCAGTGATGTCGACAAGCTAGGACATCACGGACTGTCATGCCAAAAAAGTGCAGGCCGGTTCTCGAGACATGCCGCACTTAACGATATCATACGCCGGTCTCTTGCCTCCGTCAACGTGCCAAGTCTACTTGAGCCGACTGGTATTGCAAGAGATGATGGTAAGAGACCGGATGGTATGAGTTTGATTCCATGGAAGATGGGCCGGGTGCTGGTATGGGATGCAACCTGTTCAGACACGCTGGCACCTTCCCATCTACATGGAACCAACAGCAGAGCTGGTGCGGCTTGTGAAGCGGCTGAAAAAGCTAAAGCTTGCAAATACAGGGGTCTAGGCTCCGAGTATGATTTTGTCCCATTCGGTGTCGAGACCCTTGGTCCGTGGGGTCCTAGCGCTTTAAGGCTTTTTAAGGAAATATTAAAAAGGTTAGTCGACATCACAGGAGACCGAAGAGTTGGCAACTACCTCGGACAAAGAATTAGTCTAGCTATTCAAAGGGGGAACGCTGCCAGTATCTTCGGAACCTTGCCTAAAGGGACTCCTTTTAATAATGTATTTTAGTTAATTTTTTTTTTATCAATATGTTATATTTCTGTTTTATTTATTTAATATAATGTTTTAAATCTCTAGGAATAATATCAAGAGGAAGTCCCATGTCCAAATATCCCCGGCAGTTGGTAATATGCTCAAGAACCTTATCAAAGTGTCAACATTTTGTTTTATTACTGTAGCTCGATATATGAACCCCGCCGTTTGATGTTAAGTTGGAGTGTGCCATGAATGAAGGGAACTGCTACCACAGTTAAATATTTGTAATCGACCAAGTATACCACCTAGTATACAGTCTCTTTGACAACCAGACCCGGAGCAAATAACCGCCTCATTTTTACTAACAAATACTTGTAGTATTCAATCTAATCCTTATATATTACAAATATAAGCTATGAAATAAATATATGCTCCGACCGGGAATCGAACCCAGGACATTACACTTAACCAACTGGTGTGCTAACCAATACACGCCTACGTATTCATGGAATTGTTATGCTGATAGTATTGGACAATACCATTACATTTAAAAAGAGGTAGGCAGTCTGCCGATCCGGTGTAGTACCACCACTTACAAGTATACAGACCGTGAAGTGACTTAGTCGCGTTTCGGGATCAGCTTGTAAGTTGCCGGCTTCAACTGGGCCAGCATAGTCACATCCACACTTAGCTTAACACTAGGCAGGGTTCTAACATACGACGAGTCACAATAAAAATAAATCAAAATTACAGTGCTACGTCCCTATGACGTCACGACCAAAACGCATTCGCAACTTCCGGGGATAGCTAAGCAAATCTATCTACAACCACTTTTTGTCCATTTCCACAACCTCTACATCACCTGATGCCTTCCAACTGAATGAGCTGTCCGTGTCCCCGTCATCGTCCTTGGCCACCTCCTTCGCGCTCATGTACGACACTGGCCTGTCCACCATTGAATTGTTCAGTCGTGAGGCATCAAAATGGAAGCCAGCGTTCGATGGTTTGCGCACATTGGAGTCGTGGAGGTATTTCCATGTGTGCGTGTTGTTCAGATCCAACATGTCCTCCGCTTTTGGCTTGTATAGCCATTCTGGAAATTACAGTTTGTTAATTATAAGACACTTTTTACTTGCGGCCATTAAGGATAGACACGTGTGGAGTGACGATAGCGGATAGAATAAAGAAAGAACTCTTCTTATGCGCGATAGGTGTGGTTTGAAAGAAGATGTAGTGACAAGGTTTTCCAAAGAAATGCTTCGATAGTTCGGGCACATGGAAAGGATGAGTGAAAGTAGATTGACGAAAGGAATCCATAAATCTAATCCATAATTTGAATGGATCGTTAATCAAGTCAGACCCATGAAGGATGTTTTCCGAACAAATCGGACATCCTCAAGAACTGTGGATGTGAAGAAAGCGAGGGAGTTGTGTCAGGTTCGTGACAAGTGGCGTTCCATTGACAGGTCGGCATCCAATCGAGCATGACATTAGGAATCGTCCTGACAACTTTTAATAGGATCTCGAAACACGAGTCGCTTACCGTCTTTCAACATGAATTTTAAAAAAATGATCTAGACGAATACTAATCCTAGGTCTTAATAACAAAAAAAAACAGGTGATAGGATCCTCCAATTAACACAGTTGAAATGTCCAATAATCCTGGATCCTTCAAACGAAGCATGAAAAGGCATCTCACCAGGCCTTACCAGCTTAACACCGTGCTGGCCAACTATAAAGTCAACATAAATAAATATTAAATGCATACCTCCATTGGAAACTTTAGCAATGGCCGCCAATAGGAAATCCTTATCCTTCCTCTCCAACAATAACATTTGCCTCAACATATTAACCATTGAACGTTGTGCGAGTGATCTGGCACGCGTGTAATAAACCCAAACACTGAAATATATAACAAAGTATATCAATAATAATATTGGTCATAAGATGGTACAAATCAGACCCTGAGAAGGTATCCGACCACATAGGTAATTAAAGGAATCCATAGATCTAATCCATAATGTGAATGGATCATCAAGACCATTAGAAAGTTTTTCGACCAAATCGGTGACATCCTCAAGAAAGCTAGGTTGCCTAGAGTCCATAACCTAGAGCTTGTATGAGGAGAATTGTGGATGTAAAGGAAGCGAGGGAGTTGTGTCAGGATCGAGGCCAGTGGCAAGCACTGCATTGTCTCTGCCCATGGGAAAAAAGCGTGATAATTTGATTCATTGATTGAAAAAGTTATTGTTAAGCGCCGTCTGTGACAAGTCGTGAGTACGGACAAATCAAGACGTCTCCCGTACACACGACCTACATATATCTTTTAAAAATAAACAATCAGTTAAGTAACAGGCGTCTGGCTCGTCATCTGGCCTCTACATGCCTCATGGTAAGCAAGTCATAATAATCCAACAATGAAACTTACCACAAAAACAACATAACAAACGCAATAACGCCAGGCCTGCATATGAACAATATAACAGCTGATATATTTGGATGTCTTGACAAACACAACAGGCCCTCACTCAATACTGAATACACATAAGGATAGTTCTGGAATGGACCACATTTGTCAGACGTTGTTCTGGAAAATAATTATATAAATATTAAATGATGGAGTATATTTTTTTTATATTTGAATTGAGAATTGTGAATGTGAAGGATGCGACGAAGTTCCCTGTGGGTAAAAGGCGTGACAATTTGATTGATTGATATATTATATTGTCGTTGTTGATATTGAAATACGTTTCGTTGTAGACCAAACTTTACAGGGGAGTCAAAAAAACTCTTTTTACTGGCTTACTATCGGCTCACGGTATTAAAAAAACATATATCATAAATATAGAACTATCTCTTAATATATCATAGTATTATACTAGTTTCCAAAGGATATTATTCATTTTGTATGGGGATTTGGGCTGAACTGTATTAACAGTTGTATATACATTTTAAAATAGTTTAATGTACCAAGATTACAAGATCCTTTATTTTGCACACAATAAAGAAATAAAAGTTATGTTGTAATACCGTGAGGTAGTGGTAGTGCAATGGTTACGCAAAACCGAGAGTACGGGTTCAGAATCACTCGCCAGTACCAATGTATCTTTGATATGTACTTTGGTTGTCCTGTTTCTATGATAGTTCATTAGTGGCTTAGTATAGTATAGAAATAATAATAAATAAAATTAAAGTAATAAATTACCTCATAAACAATGTGCCCAACGCGAACAATGTTATAAACAATGACAAATTAACCAACATAAAGAGAACTGTTTGCGTTTGTGATGCGCGCCACACCTACGAACGAAATACCTTCATTAAAGAGTGGTAGGCAGTGGCGCCCAGTCTGCTGATCTGGAGTAATATTTACATGTATATGGACTGTGAAGTGACTTGGTCGCTCTTTGATCAGCTTGTAAGTTGCCGGTTCTAACTAGGCCGGCATAGTGGATGTGACTGATGTTTACAGTTATTTAGCTGTAGTCACTTTCATTGATGGACAAAGGTGCTGTCATATGTCGAGTCACAATAAAAAATACTACTATCATCTACTACCTCCGACAGTTGCAAATGCGCTTAGATCGTGACGTCACTAAACGGGAAACGTCATAGTGACGTAGCACTGTACTGACATTGGCTAAAACCATCAGCAAAGCGTAACGGTAACGTATTCAAAGAATACATTACGTTTGTTTACTTTAAGAAGGTTCCAGCTCATTACTGACTGCCCGGGACAATTCTGTATAGATTAGTAATAAAAATTGGATAGAAAAATGGTGATGTGTCAGGATCGTAGAAAATGGTGCTCCAGTATCTTTTCCTATCCATGTAAGAATAAAGGCGACCATTGTGTAGTGGTAGTGCAATAGTTACGCAAACCGGGAGCACAGGTTCAAAACCCACTTCCCAGGACTAATGTATATCTGGTATATTATGTACTTCGGTTGTTCTGTTTCTATGATACAAGCATTTTAGTAGCTTAGTATAAAAATGTAAATATATTTAAAAAAATGTGTAACATTTTAATAGTTTGAATAATAAAAAGAAACCTCACCTTCCTGGCCGGCTGACATGCGCCGAACACTGTGCCCATCTTAACATAGAACAGCAATAACATCTTCACCGTTACCATGACAACGAGCAATGGTGAGAAAACCAGCCCCAACCATAGAATGGCTTGGTTGTAAATCAATGTTAGAGAATTGTAGGCCAAATTAAACTCAGGCGGTGATGTGTTTTGATATAATCTGCAAAATAATATAGAATTAGATCAATCAATCAATCAAATCGTCATGCCTTTTCCCACAAGGATAGGCAGATCGGATATAGAAAATAGGAGGAGTGGATTAGCTATGTAATTAATTTGTTTTTCTTATCATAAAAACAGGATGAAAAATGTACATGATTATTAAAAGATACATTAATACTGGCAAGTGGAATTGAACCTTAAGTTCTAGGTTTGCGTAACCATTTGACTAGACTACCGCTAGACCACGGTCGCCTTAAAAACGACAGCAAAAATCAAAATAAAGTAATAATAAATAAAATTAATAAAAAAACAAAATGGCGGACTCACTTGTAAATAAAACCACGCGTGAACTCAATAATGGGCAGCACAAATAATGATATCAAAGCATCGTATAACACTAAACGATAAGTCTTTTGACCTAAAGCCGTTTCCCAGCACTACAAGTGAATAATAAAAATAGCAAAATATAAAAACAATAAAATATACAAAAAGGAAACTCTCTTGGATTTGGGACAGATCAAAAGTAGCTCTTCGTTGTCTCTGCCTATCCCTGTGGGAATATAGCCCGGCATAGTAACGACGACTGGGGCAGCCGTGAACTAACCCGGTTTTTTCAGTCGTCGTCACTCTTGGTCCTTCTCTTGATTATCATCAGGCCATTCGAGGTCAAATGTCGTGTCACATTAAAAATAAAAAAAAACAATAGTTCAAAAAAAATACTAAAATGAATAAAATAAGCAGGTTGCAAATAGCCGGTGGATGCAACTGGCATTTTGTCGTTCGGAATGGCGTTCTAAGAGGGAGGCGTACGTTCAGCAGTGGACGCCTTCTGGCTGATGATGATTATAATATGGCCAGAGTTCTTTACAGCGAGACCATGAAGAAGCAAGAGAGTGAAATTAATGCTGTAGAAATGCGGTCATTAAGGAGTGTATGTGGAGTGACGATAGTAGATAGAATAAGGAATAGCACAGTGCGCGATAGATGTGGTTTGAAAGAAGATGTAGTGACAAGGATTGACAAAGGGATGCTTCGATGGTTTGGGCACATGGAAAGGATGAGTGAAAGTAGATTGACGAAAGCAATTTATAAATCTTATGTGGATGGATGCGTTAAACAAGGTAGGCCCAGAAGGGTGTTTTCCGATCGGAGATATCTTCAAGATAGCTTAGTTGCCTAGTGCCATAACCTTAGAGCTTGTATGAAGAGAATTGTGTATGTAAAGGAAGCGAGGGAGTTGTATCAGAATTGTGGCAGGTGGCGCTCCATTGTCTCTGCCTATCCTCATGGGAAAAAGGCGTGACAATTTGATTGATTGATTGACCATCATTGTATATGCGCCTGCTATATGCAAACATATATCTGTTGCATTAGTCGCCTCCATTTATGGATAGCGCTCCAGCTTAACCTTAGATAGTTCCAAGCAAAATCTCACCTCAACATTGGACCTGGACCAATAGAAGAGCAGTATGATCAACATACTCATATCTAAGAAGAATGTTCTGCATAAAGTCACATACAACGCAGTTCGCGGACGATAAAATTCCAATCTGAAAAATAAAAAAGATGTTTTTAAGTAAAATATTTCATGATCAACATGAAATGGCGACCGTGGTGTAGTGGCAGTGCAATGGTTACACAAACCAAGAGCACAAGTTCGAAACCACCCACCGGTACCAATGTATCTGTGATATATGTACTTTGGTTGTCCTGTTTCTATGATACAAGCACTTTAGTAGCTCAGTATAGAAATATAAATAAAAAACATAAGGCACGGCGACGAAACGAAATTTATTTTTCTATTTAAGCTACTAAAGTGCTTGCTTGTATTATAGAAACAGGAGAACCAAATTATCTTATTAATGCCCTAGATTCAAGGCAGCGCCGTGCTGTCCAAATTATAGGTGATGCAGAGATCACGCGTACTCTGGAGCTCCTGCACTACATGTGTTCATGTGAGCATGTGTTCTCTCCATCCTATAACCGTGGATTTTTCAAGAAACGTAAAGAAGCGCCTTTGGCCGGCATAGTGACGGCAACTGGGGCAACCAAAAAAGACTCGGTTTTTGCAGTCGTCTGCACTATTCGACCTCCTCTTGATTACCATAAGTCAGGCCGAGGTCAGATATCGAGGCACAATAAAAAAACACATATTAAAGATACATTGGCACCGGCAAGTGATTTGAACCCGTGCCACTACTCTACGGTCACCTTAAATGCAAAATGATTACCTAGAAACGAGACTAAAGAGGAGCGGACATATTGAGACAACGGCTGTGAATCCAATGCTAACCGTAACCGACCATATTCCAAATCCATTTGTGTCAACGCTTAGTAAATACCATACGCCAATGTCAATGCCAACTATTAATGTCAAAACAACCAATGTTACCATGACATTAGTTAATTTCTGACCAATTCTGAGGCACATGCTTGATGTCTCATTGTTCTTTGTTTGTTCGCTTAGGAGTTCCTGCAATATAAACCAACTGATATTAACTTGGAAAGGATGAGGGAAAGTAGATTGACGAAAGAAATTTATAAATCTGATTTAGATGAATCAAGGAAAACCCAGGAGGGTGTTCTCCAAACAAAACCAGAGACAACCTTAAGAAAATTGTGGAAGATAGGGAGTTGTGTCAGGATCTAGCTCCATTGTCTCTGCCTAACGCTGTGCGAAAAAGACGTGACAATTTGATTGATTGAGTAATGCATACGCACCTTAAATTCATAATAAATACTTTTTGAATTAAGTGTGGCGGCATGATGTGTTGTGATGCTATGGTCCCAGCCGCTGAACACTTTCGCTGAAAACACTGGCCCCAAACCACTTGCGAATGATATGAAATTACGACGGTAGGAGTCCGCTGTCCTGTAACATATATTATGGGTAAGCAGAAACAATGGAATTATTAATAATATATTTTATGCATATATGAATGATCACATTAATGTATGGAAGTGAATGTTGGGTGTGGCAAAAGAAGCATGAGAGTAGAATTAACGCTATAGAAATACGGTCGTTGACGGAGTGTATGTGAAGTGATAATAGCAGATAGAATAAGAAAGGAATGCTTCGATGGTTTGGGCTCGTGTGAATGAATGTGTTAAACAAGGCACGCCCAGGAGGGTGTTTGCCGACCAAATCGGAGACATTCTCAAGAAAGCTGGGTTGCCTAGTGCCAATAACCATAGAGCTTCTATGAAGAGACTTGTGAATGTGAAGGAAGCGAGGGAGGTGTGTCAGGATCGTGGCAAGTTGCGCACCATTGTCTCTGCCTACCCCTGTGGGAAAAAGGTGTGACAATTTGATTTTAGGATAAAACTGGAAAATACGTGTTAGAATACCAGTATCATTCATATAAATAATTTAGTCATCCAGTGTCTATGATACAATTGGAATAGTCGGTTAATAAATTAAATGTGCAATTTCAGTCTAACCGATGCGTCTACACAAAAAACAACTTATACCTAGGCCAGAAAGGTGAGAAATAAAATGTAATTCTTAGTAATAAAATGGATATGTGTAATGATATGGCATTAAAAATAAATAAATAAATAAAAAATTATCATGGACTCATTAAATAATAATGAAAGACATTTCTTTCATTATTATTACATGCTGCACACGCCTTTCCTTTGTGTTACAATACCAAATTCCAATGCAGCGTGAAAAGGCCTAACCAGGCCGGCATAGTGGACAGCCATTGTAATAGAATTTCCTAAAGAGAATCTATACGAAATTCTATTATTATAGTTATTGATATAAATTTACCTTTATTGATCTTTATCTGGTTAGACGGATCAAAAAGGATGTATTTTAGATTGATACAAGGAACTTAATATTGGAAAATTTTGATATAATAATATTTAAATGATGTATGAGTGAACGCGGCAAAGTTCGAGGCAGTCGGCAAATTGCCGTAAAATTTGCCTTATTTGGAGCATGTATAAAATAGCTTATTGTAAATCAAATGCACAAATCTCACCTATAGCACAACAGGAAGAATATAAACATATACAAAGCAAGCATTGTGTAGAAATATGCAAATGTCATTTTGTAGTTCATTATATTTTCGGCAGATGTCGTGTTCGGCTCATCAGAATGATAATGGCCATAAAATAATATCGTGTCTTCTAACATTCCCTGAAAAAACACAAGAATGAGATGAAATCACTAAAAGCAATTACAGCGTAACCAATGCTTCTACAAAGATAAGGTGTAAAAGCACTTTAGTAGCTTCTTAGTATAGAAATGTAAAAAATAGTTTTTTTTTATTGTGACTGGACATATGACAGCACCCCGCCTGATGTTAAACCGAAATGTGGTCCATGAATTAATGTCACTGCTACTACAATTCAATAACTGTGAGTGGCAATCACATCCACTATGCCGGCCTAGTTGGAACCGGCAACTTACAAGCTGATCCCGAAACTTGCTGATCCGGTCTGTATACTTGTAAGTGGTGGTACTACCCCGGATCGGCAGGCTGGGTACCACTGCCTACCACTCTTTGATAACCAGACCCGAAACAAATGTCCACCTCTTTTTTTTATTAACAAATATTTGCAATATTTAATATAATTATTAAATATTACAAATAAAAGCTATGAAATAAATATTTGCTCCGACAAACCAATCGCTATCCCACCATTAGGCAGAGTGCTGTAATATGTGGAGCCACTATAATAAATAAATAATGATCATGGATCGTACTCTAGCTCAACATTAGGCGTCATATATGCAGTCCTATGTACTGTACCAATAATTATAAAAAAAAAAAACAAAAAGAAACATACCTTTCCAGTAATAAAATCCATGAAACCATTTCCCCTATGTACACTAACATGTGTGGTATCATATAGTGTTTGTGGTATAACAATGAAGCAAATCACAAATACCAAAAGAGCAAGGTTCATTATGAACAGCCAACGGAGGAAGTAAAAGTACGACGCAACCGCTGAACCAAAGTGACCCTCGATTCTACGTATTGAAGCATACCATAACTCTATTGAAAATAAATGGCTTTTGATACGATCACGTGTCTGAAATAAAACAGAACATATTAGATTATTGACGACAGGCGTGACCGATGGGTTAGTGACGCGTTAAGTCCCAGGTCCCCATCGAGTTGGATATTTGCTTCAGGTATGGTTGTTAAAGAGTAGTAGATGGCGGTACCCAGTCTGCCGATCCGAGGTAGTGCCACCACTTACAAGTATACAAGTGATTTGGTCGGAATCAGCTTGCAAGATGCTAGTTCCAACTAGGCTGGCATAGTGGATGTGACTGCTATTTACAGTAGTTAAATTGTAGTAACAGTGACATCCAATAACAATACCACAACCCAGCTTTACGCAGTAGCAGTCGGTGCAAGAAGCAAAAATCCAGCATCAATATTTTAAAGGATCTTGCCCTCCCAAAGTCAACAGTAAGTACAACTTTAGACAAAATGCAATGGTCACGCAAACCGAGAGCATGGGTTCACTCATCGGTACCAATGTATCTTCGATATATGTACTTTGATTGTCCTGATTTTTTGATACAAGCAATTTAGTAGCTTAGTATAGATATGTGAACAAAATAAGTTATAGCAGTGAGTGTGGAAATTTCGCAAAGAATTTTAACCTTCTTTTCGGTCGTAAGTCCAGAACGCTGCGTTCACGTTCTCGTCTACCATGCGATGGACGCGGCAGATGCACGGAGAATCCATGGATGGTAAGAAAATTGTTACAATATTTAGGCGCCACTTATCACGATACTGACATACCATTATTAAATTAAATCGTCGCGCCTTTTTCGCGACAGGGATAGTCAGAGATATTGGAGCCCTACTTGCCACAATACTTTCTAGCTTTACTCTCACATCAATTCTATATCAATCTTTAGTATCAAATATTCGAAAAAAATTACTTACAGTTTTCATAGCAAAACCCAGTCTGTATTTAAGTCTGGTGTACATGGATAAAGGTTTGCGTTTAGATCTCAGACTGACAGAGGCTGACAACTTGGCTCTGACGTTCCTTTTTATGGTCAATCCCTCAGGTAAGTCTCGCAATGCTTCTCTAAAATTGTCACAAAAAGGAATAAAGTACCTATTGTAAATTAGACACAAGACTATACCCAAGGGGAGATATATTTTAATGACAGGTGTGGCATAGTAGTGTGCTACCACTCAGTTACGCGGGTGTCCCGGGTCCAATGCCTGGTCGGAGCTAATATTTGTTTTTAATAGCTTTTGTTAATAAAAAAAAGAGACGGATATTTGCTTCGGGTCTGGTTATCAAAGAGTGGTACTCTGCCTTTTTGTGTGCCCAAACCATCGAAGCATTCCTTTGTCAATCCTTGTCACTACATCTTTCAAATTATTTAATTGAAGTAGCACTGACCACACTCCATCAGACAGGGTGCTGTCATATGTTGAGCAACAATAAAATAATAACCTTCTCAATTCTTCAGACTGTGGATTATCTTCCATAAGTAACTGATGATGTGACATTTCTCTCACAATCATCTCAGCCTGCTCCTCCTCGCCATGCTGAACATCTTCAGCCAACTCCAACAAGGCACTACGCTCAGAATTCGTGCGACGAAGACGGATTGTATCTGTAATATAGAAGGAAATAACCTTTTATTATTCCACTATTTATTTACAAACTAATCCAGGAACGTAACTAAGTCACTTTACTGTCTGTACCACTGCCTTTTTGGCCTACCACCAGGGGCGTAGCTATCGTCGTATCTGCCGTATCAATTATTCGAGGCCCATGGGCCACGGGGGCCCCCAACGTGCTAAGCAAAAAATAATAAAACATTTTTTTTTCTCTTGTGAGAAATCTACCCTTCCTTAGGGCTCCCAAATAAATTTTTATATGGGGCCCCACCAAGGCACGCTAAGATTCTGCCTACCACTCACGCCAAAAGAGATCTATATATATTTATAAGCATTTAAGACATGTAATTAAAGACATATAATAATCACCTTCATCACTATAACACATTTCCAAATCATTTTCTAAACTCATTCTTTTTAATATTTAAAAAACACAATATTCACTTGTAAAAAACATGCACAAAAACACAACTGAATACATTTAGCATGTTGTTTTGATAATTAACTGTTTACTAAATGAGTAATTTCTATTTAACACAACTACACTCCAATTAGTATTAATATAACTAATAATTATTTTATTTACATTTCTATACTAAGCTACTAAAGAACCAAAGTAAATATATCAAGGATACATTGGTACCGGTGGGTGGTCTGGCACTCATGTTCTCGGTTTGCGTAACCATTGCACTGCCACTACACCACGGTAACCTTGATATTATTGTATTACACACATTACTACTCTTTCTAAAACCTCCTTAGTAATCTATCTTAGAGAGACTAGGCATTCTAAGGATTTCCTTTTGATACAATTTGAACACCAAAGGGATCACACATTGAGCGGGCTTTGTTTTCCAAGCATGGTGTGGGTCTATGGGTACTTTGTCCCTTATAACGGAAAATTTTCTTTAACCTTGTTCCTACCTTTGTTACCAGAAGTCAGACATTGATTATTATATGTAAATTTTGTACTTTCAGAGGTCTGCAGGAAGAAGCCTCTCCTGGCTTTTTTGGGAGAGATGGGGCTGCTTCACTAAGAGCGAACTATTGTGTAATGCACAACAAAGCCCATACATAACTTTAACAATTGTTCCCAATTTGCCTTTTATGATACCCACACCTATAATACGCGTACAGGTTGGTGGAAGCACCTGCATTCTGTAGAAAGGATGGGCAATAAAATACGTTCGGTGCATTGTTTCTTTGTAGAACAATCAACAAGTGAAAAGCTTCTTTTGTATTTTACCATTTAAGCAATTGTTTTGTCGTGTTTTAAGAAAAAACCTAAACATGTGTATTTGTCAGCTATAAATCATATTGTCCTGAATAAATAAATAGTTTAGTAAATAAATCATTAAAAATAACATTCATACTGTAAGGTAGTTGTCGGGATGGCATAAAGTTCACCGCTACTTGTCTTGCAGCATTATTCCTCATTGTCCATGTTCTCCTTGATCCTGATGGCTTCTGTTCAGTTTCTATTGTGTCTTCTTCCATTATATACTATAAAATCGATAATAAATACATATTATACATAATTGGATTCCATGTTCTACGATTTATTTATTATAAAGAATATTTAAAAAATACAAATACTAAAAATTACAATAAAAAATACAATTTGTATATCTTCTTACTTTCTAAATTGCTTGTGCAACAATATATTTAAAATTGATTAGAAAATAATAAAAAAACAATATTTTTAAATAATAATACTGAAATAAACAATTAAGTTTGACATTATAATTTTTAAATTTTGGCTCTGAAGATAGAGGCAACAAACCTCGAAGATCTAACTACTAAAACTAGACCTAAAAAAATAACACCGCTGCGTTATTATCGGCGTTATTACCGAATGCGTTTTTGTGATAATGCGTCCCGAATCCTTGCCCACATCTGCGTTTTTATCGTGCGTTTTTTTTCCTGATTCGATTCGAGACAGGGTTGCCATATGCCGAATATTTTTTCTCGTATAGATCGCAACACGTAAATTGGCAAGAGTAGTCAGATGCGCAGAATGAGGTAACAAAGTTCCGTGCGAGCGATTGGTTGGCCATTCAATCATCGACTCCCGCGTGGTATTCACGCGGGAGTCGTGCTCCCGCGTACACTTGAGTGCATTAAAATTTGACCACTTGTTTTCACATCATACTAATATTATCACTTCATATTAGTCCCCCGCCGAGTCTGTCTGTTCGCAAAAAAAATACAAGCCCCGTTTTCTTGAGCATGTCTCCGATTTGGAGAACAACCTCCTGGGTCTGCCTTGACTTCATATCCATGCCCATCAGATTTATAAATATCTTTCGTCAATCTACTTTCACTTAAACTTCTATTATTATTTTTTTAATCTAGAGACCTTTTTTATTGCACGCCAGTTACGTGCCAACTTACGTGTCACCAACTATACCAGATTTGTCATTTATCTCGTACATTTAGTTCCTCAATCTCGTACTTGTAGGACAAATTTTGTCTTTGGGTCAAAGCATTAATCAGTAACATATAAATGCCATTAAATACATAATGTTATATGCTACCATGCTGTATAATTATTGGATTTTATAAAATATTTTTCTTCAATTTATTTATTGAAATACTAGGAATAGCGAAACCTATAAAGGCTATTTTTTATAATTAAAGTTAGGGCATTTTGGTCCGTATTAATAGTCGAATATAACCCCGTGGGATTCACCTAAGGGAATTCCCAGTTCTCCTTTAGAAACGTAAGTTACATCCTAGGTTCGATTCCCAGTCCTGGGTTCGATTCCCGGTCGGAGCAAATATTTATTTCATAGCTTTTATTTGTAATATTGATGAAAAATATATAAATGATACTTTCGATACTTGCATTGATAAAACTAAAGACAATTTTGCTTTTATTTTCAATTCAGTTATTTGGGAAATAAGATATGTATTTTGTATCATCTGTCAATCAACGCCACATTTGTTCTGCTTTGAACTGTCATAATTATAGTTTGATGATTTTGCACACCTAAACTATGCAAAATAAAGGATATATTCCAATTATATTGTAATCTTCGTACATTAAACTTTTTTAAAATGTATATGCAGCTGTTAATACAATTATGCCCAAGCCCCCATACAAAATGAATGATGTCCTACTAGTACGAGATTGAAGAACTAAATGTACGAGATAAATGACAATCCTGGTAGGTACAAAAATATTCGGCATATCCTGTCTCGAAACGAATTAGAATAAAAAACGCACGATCAAAACGCAGCTGTGTGCACGGATTCGGAACGCATTATCGCAAAAACACATGCGGTATTAACGCCGATAATAACGTAGTGGTGTGGAAGAAGCTTAACTTCGTGGGATTCCCCTAAGGGAATTCCCAGATCTCTATAGAGATATATTATACAATTCATCGGTTTTCACTGTCCACAACTAGATTGGTGGGAGAAGCTTGAAGTTTTATTTGGCCTCAAAGTAAAAGATAATTTGTACTTGTATTCAATCAAAGGCATAAAAATTGAAGTCATTATTACAGAATGCGGCTTATGTGTTTTTAACCATCCGTGGAACACGAAAATCTCCCTCGACCGACACTAGAAAAGTATGTCAGGGTAAGTGTGGTTCTATATTTTATCTAATTTGTTTACATTTTAAATATTGAATTAAATAGATAAGCATGTAAAATAGTTAATGTATCTTTATAGTCACAGGAATCTCGTTATATTATATATTATAAATTATTTATATATATATTGAGTACAATGTTCCTTGGAGCGGACGCTTAGACGCGGTGAGGGGCGAGGGCTGACTGACAGCCTGACAGCTTTATCCGGCCTGTCAAAATTAATTTCTCCTGTTTTGGTTTTGGCATTGTGCATAAATTGCTAGATTTTATTAGATACTAAGTTTTGTGATCTACTTAATACTGGGAAAGTGTGTTTTTAGTGGAGTCAAAAGGTAACTAATGCCCTTAAATAAATCTACTTCACACCTGACTCAACCGATCCTGATGTTTTCGATTTGCATGAGAGTGATCCAATCAATCAAAATGTCGCGCCCCGATTTCCATAAGGATGAGCAGAGACAATGCATTGCCACTTTCCACAATCCTTACACAACTCTCGCTTCCCTCACATCCAAGCTCTTTTACTATGGTAACAAAATTACTAAAACCATACAGCAATTAGAGTCGGTCTCCTCTTAATTATTGCTTTCACTATCTCCTTTTCTAACCCTTTTCACTCCTCACTTGACTATAAAGTTTTGACTATTTCTGAATCATAATATAGAATTATTGCACAGTTATTCTCTTTATTCCACATACTTCCACATATTTGTTACAGTAAACTTATGTACACCGTGTTCAGGACATTTTATTTTCTAATTTTTACTTGAGATCAGCTGCAAGACTACATTTAGTAGTGTTTTGTAGCAGTAGTTTGGGATACTAGTCCTCCTTGTGGGGAAGCAACTAGGCTTTTTTCAGTTTTTTGTACATTCACTCTTAGACATTAGTGAATTTTATGAAAAAAGATTATTGAAAATTTTAATTTTTAATGTGACATCTGACCTCATCGTGTTTTATGGTATGCAAGTAGAAGTTTAAGAGCTTGATGAAAAAAACTCCATTTTACTATATAAGTGCACTAGTTGCAGTTGCTTGAAGGATAAAAGATTGGAAGGGGAGAACACCATGGGCTGGTAAAGAAATAACTCAAGTATTATATTAGTAGTATTTGAATTAAACAAATTTTATGCAGCTTACTATCACATTTATTCATGACCATGATGGCTGCAAAGCTCTCGAAACATCAGAATAATAAAATAAAATCAAAACCAAAATAAATGCTATAGTAAGCTGCATAAAATTTGTTTAATTATTTTTTTTATTTCGTGTAAAACCTAAGAAAATATTAGTAGTATTTGATTGATAATTTATTACCTGTGTTTCAGTTATAAACTATGTATAGATGTATACTATGGCAGCGCCTGAAAACATAACAGCTGAAGAAGTGAAGACAATATTGGAGGAAATATTAAGTAATTTAGAATCATCAGAATATTTACAAAATCTCAATGAAGCTCGCTTATCAACTGGCAATGAAATGCTCAGGATGATGCACAGAGTGTTTCCTATGGTACCTAATATTTACATTATATACCTTTCTATGAGTGTTTTAATGTTGTGACTTAACATATGACAGCACCCTGCCTGGTGTTAAGCTGGAGTGCTGTCAATGAATGGAGGTAACTACTACTACAGTCAAATAACTGCAGTCCTAGCTGATGCAGAAACCTGAAATTTTTAGTGTACAGAGTCAGTTAGGTCTGTACACTTGAAAATGGTGGTACTACCCTGAACCGGCCTTATTTCGTCTTAATTTGTATTATAGTGAAAGATACTTTTGGACCATTGTCGTAATGACAGTTTTATGAGTGACCCGGAAAACACCATATATTTTGTATTATTTTTAAATTGTGATTTTGTCATCTGCCCATGATTTATTATATGGTAAACAAGAGAAGGTCCAATTGCACTGACAACTATCCAAAGGGCTATTTGACATTTTGCTTTTTTTAAAATTATGACTCAACATATAGCATCTGCTAATGTTAAGCCTGGAGTGCGGTCCATGAATGAAGGCCACTACAGTTCAATAACTGCCGGGCTAGTTGAAACCGGCAACTTACAAGTTGCTTCTGAAACACGACTTCACGGTCTGTACACTTGTAAATGGTGGTACTGCCCCAGATCAACAGACTGGGCACCGCTGCCTCCCACTCTTTGACAACCAGATCTGGAGCTAATGTCTGCCTCTATTTTTATAAACAAATATTTGTAAATTTATTCTTACTATTAAATTTTACAAATAAAAGCTATGAACTAAATATTTGCTCCAACCAGTAATCGAACCCCGGACACTTGCGTAACTGACTGGTAGTATACCACTACGCCACACCTGTCATCATAAGGTTTTAGGTTATAGAATTGGAATAGAGTACCCAAGGGCCTTATCCCTTTTACCTAAGTTAGGTAATATTATTAAACAAATTGCAGGTAATGGGAGTTGAAATGGATGTTATTAAAAAATACGGGTTTGCAAATAATCGTGAGGGTCTTGTCAATTTCATTCAAATTGTGAAGGAGTTTGAGGTGAACCATCCGGAGATACTTCAGCTTCACAATCGGATCCGGAAGATTTACTTGCCAGGTGTCTCAGTCAGCTCTACTGTCGCCAATTCCTTGTAAACTGTTGGTAAGGTCATCATATTAAATTTTATCTATTTAATAATTGGTTGTTTCTGAAGTTTCATGTGTTCAAAACTTTTTTTATCATCCTATCACACACATATGAGATTATATAAGCTTTGCAGCCCTCATGGTGGCGAAGAGTTGCTCCTAAGGCAGTGTCGGATTAAGCCAGCGCGGGGCCTGTAGAAAATTCTCTCAAGGGGTCTTTGGTTTGCTTTAGGTACTCAAGTTTAGAGTATTAAATAAAACAAAACTGTTACAAATATACTTTTCTGGATTTAATATAAACAAATTTGTAGATAACACTTTCAATATCGACTAAAATTTTCAAGTGGAAGTGAAGCATAGCCAAAGGCATGCAAGATATTTTACGCTTCTATCTAAATTAATATTTTTTTTATTAATATCAGGCGTTGGAGCGCAGGGTCCCCAAATTCACGGGGACCGTGGCATTTGCTACTCTTGCTACGTGGCTAATCCGGCACTGTCCTGAGGTGGATATAAAATATAACTGAAATATATATAATGACCACCAACTAGTCAGTACGCAGTAGGCAGCCTTGTACTGACTGCCAATGCTTGGCCCGAGACTGGCGCGAACCGAGCCGAGCGTGGTCAGGTGATCTTCAAAGATACACCTGTTCATTTGCGTTAGGAAGTCTAAGTAAAAAGGCTCTGCGTCTGGAACTTATTATTTCTTCTATGGTAAGGCCGGCCCTGTCCTCTAATATGCATATATTTTAAAACTGTATCATTTTAATTTCAGATATAAAGGAGTGGAAAACAATGTTGAGTCGCAGAATGTGCTTAAGAAAATGGAAGTATGGATTATGGTTAGGTATTACAATAATGATTTATGTATTTTTAGGGATAGGAGACCATTTGCATGAGACGAGTTATGAAAATGAATTCAATTACCCATTAGATATTGATATAAAGCCAATGATAGAACAATTATTAAATGGCCAGGAGCCTGAAGTGCAACCTATTAACACATATCCATATGAGTATAATTCATTCACACAGCAATGTTTAGGTAGTGACTTGGTGATTTTAGTGAAGTCAGCGAGACGTAACTTCAAACGTCGCGTAGCAATCAGACGCACGTGGGGCTCAGAACATAGATTTACAAACGTAACAATTACATTAGTCTTCTTCCTGGGCACTGCCGATGATGGCCTTGATGCGAAAATTAATAAAGAAAATAAACATTACAATGACATAGTACAAAGTAATTTCTATGACACGTACTACAATAATACAATAAAAACAATGCTCACGTTCAAATGGGCTTATATATACTGTAACTCGCGATACTATCTGTTTTCGGATGACGATATGTATATCTCAATTGTGAATCTATTAAAGTATATAAATAGTATTAGTTCTAATGAATTATATAGTGGTTATATGTTTAAATCGGCTCCCCACAGACACTATGCGAGCAAATGGCGCGTGTCGTTGGATGAATACCCGTATGACAAATGGCCGCCGTACGTGACCGCCGGTGCTTACATCATATCAAGTGAAACACTTAAACGTTTATATTTAGGTAGTTTATACACGAAGCATTTTAGATTTGATGATATTTATTTGGGATTGGTTGCCAGGAAGGCGGGCGTTGTACTCACGCATTGTAATCAATTTTATTTTTATAAGAAAACCTACAGAGCAAACGATTATAAGAATGTTATTGCGAGCCACGGCTACGGCGATCAATATGAGTTAATGAAAGTGTGGATTGAACAGAATATGTTGGGTTATGCATGAAAGGACATCTTTTATTTTGGGTTTCTTTGTATTACTTTTGTAATTTCCAATAATGAATAAATATAAAAATGGTAGTTTCGATACTTGTATTAATGAAACTAATAACAATTATGTGCAATTGAATTATTTGGAAAATAGGATGTCAATTACAAAGACACGCCATATTAACAGTTCTGCTTTGAACTGTCATAATTATATTTTGATTATTTTGCACACCTAAACTAAGCCTTTATTTTGCAAATAATATCCTATATTACATTGTAATCTTCGTACATTAAACTATTTTAAAATGTATATGCAACTGTTAATACAATTAAGCCCAAGTCTCCATACAAAATGAATGATGTCCTTTTATCACATTCCAGGGTGTCTATGATACAGATCAGACACTGGATGATTAGTACTCTACTATGGTAATGTGTAACAAAGATCAGAACACTAATCTTTATTTACCATACGTACTCTTTATTAACATACGAATCTTTATACCTTATTGATAGATATTTGACTGATTTTATTTTTATATTTAGGTTGAATAAATGGGTTTTATATCGAATTATTAGTTTACCATTATATAAATATCAATTTGCGTTTTTTCATACATATGATTTTTTTTATAGTGTTAATTGTTTTATTTCTACTTCTAGTAATATAACTGGTTGTATTTCAGCTTATATCTAGAAATAAAGCCATTTACCACTGTACCATCAGCACGCTATGATGGCCGTTCTAACTGTTTATCAAGTTTCGTATAATTTAATAATCACGGTTGAAGGAGCAATTTGTCACCATAGAGAACAGCAATTTGGCCCTTCGAACGTAGTTATTAAATTATACGAAACTTCATGAACAAACGTCAAAACGGCCTATTCGCGTTAACAGTGTATCAGGGCTACTGCAGGGTAAAAGTGGATTCACAGAATTTTAATCAATTTAAAAAAAATTAAGTTTAATTGATAATAAAGAAAATATATGATTCAGTTAAATTAAAATAAAGAATCTATAGAATCTTCGTTTGTATTTCGATCTCACGTCTCGAAAAAAAACATAGTGTAAATAGTCCTAGAGCAATACCCGTGAAGCAAATAATGAAAATCGGGGAGACATATGTCCAGCAGTTGACCTGATGCTGTAGAAGAAGCAGTTTAAATAATTAATCAATCGAATTGTCACGCCTTTTTCCCACAAGGTTAGGCAGAGACAATGGAGCGCCACTTGCCACGATCCTGACACAACTCCTTCGCTTCCCTCACATTCACAACTATCTTCATACAACCTCTATGAGCACCTATGAACTAGTTATGGGCACTAGGCAACACCCTCCTGGGCCTGCCTTGTTTAACGCATCCATCCACATTAGATTTATAAATTCCATTCGTCAATCTACTTTCACTCATCCTTTTCATGTGCCCAAAGCATTCCTTTGTCAAGGATTGACAAAGTAGTTTATACTAGTACAAAACTAAGTATATAGTCAATGTTTGTGTTTTTATTATAGTTTGTAAGATTATAATAATAAAGCAATAATTATTATATAAGAAAATTACGGTCTAATTAGCTTTTATGCGTTAATACCCTTTCACTGCGTTTGACGTGATACCTAAAACGTTCCTACATACGATAGGCGCAATGTCTCGTCCTAATAAAATCGCTACTTACTGGAACTCGTTTTTTTTTTACATTTCTGTACAAAGCTAAAGTGATTGTATCATAAAAACAGGACAACCAAAGTATATATCAATGATACATTGGTACCAGTGGGTGGTTTCGAACTCGTGCTCTCGGTTCATGTAACCACGGTCACTAGATGACGCTGTTTACTGCAAAACAGTCTTGGTATACGCGATACTTGGTGATTATAATATATCTATATTATGCGTTATTGATATTATGTTATGATGTTGACAGGTAATACAGGTTGACTGGTCTCTAATAAATTATTTACAAAATGAGTAAAAAATATTTTCTTAGATTTTGCGCTAACTTTATTAATGAATTTAACAAATTTTAAAATCAAAACCAAAATAAATTTATAGTAAGCCGCATAAAATTCATTAGATACATATTTGAGATATAAATATATAAAAATGTGAGATATATAAAAAGTTCAATGAATTTGTATATTATTTTGTAATATTGAAAAAACAAGATTATTGCGGCTTGAGTTAGGTATATAGGTATAACTTTATATTTTATGAAACGAGAAAGTACCCCTTTCGTACTCAGTAGCAACTTGGACGAGATGATACGCTCACCGTATGCTAAGGCATACTTTATTTAAATGGTTCAGTTAATGCTGTCATAGAAAAGGCAATCCCGCAATGAAAGGGTTAAAGTGAGGTTGATTTATGTTAAAGTGGAAAGAGTTGATCGAAATTTTTGTTAAATAATCAATTGTATGGGATTGTACAAGTTGACAAGCTTCTCATGAACATGCCGAATTGTACAATGTCAATGAATTCTCAGTCGATGTTGTCCCATTCCTTAGATCTCCTTCGTGTTCATCAAACAACCGTTGCGATTGAAGGCGTGCCTAATCAAAATTTTAAATAATAGATAGATGCCTTGTAATCGCACAAACTTAAAATGTCACAGAGATAAAATAATCACGATCCTTTTCTAACAAAAAATGTATTAAATGCTCTACAATAAATCCACATAAATAGTAGTTATTTTTTTACTTATATTAAAGATGGATATTAAAATAAAATATTTTAAACAGTGATATAATATATTTTTATTTACATATTGTTAAATAATACCTTAGTATTAAATATATTCACGTATGAACATAATATCAGTGTGATTTATTTCACACTTTGTCAGATTTACAATTATTATTACATTTTTTTTTAAATTTATATTCCTATACTAATACTAAGTTACTAAAATGCTTGTATCATAGAAACAGGACAACCAAAGTACACATATCAGAGATACATTGGAACCGGCAAGTGGTTTTGAACCCGAGCTCCCGGTTTGCGTAACTATTGCACTGCCACTACACCAGGGTCGCCTTATTACTGCTCGTAACGTGACAGCATCCCGCCTGCACCCCCATTCTCTTAATACACGACAGCAAAATGAGTTGGCAACAAACTTTTACTGCTTATGAACTGGACTTTTATACTTATCTAAATATTATTTATGGCGACGAAAAAGCAGTGTAATTGCGTTGATATTTAGCATTCTCGCAGGTAACCAATCAACGAATAACAAATTAATAGATAAATACGTTGATTGGTTACCTGCGAGAATGCCTAATAACAATGTAATTACACTGTTTTTTCGTCGCCATAAATAATATTTAGATTAGTACAAAAGCGACGTTGATAAAGCAGTGTAAATTCATTGCCAAGTCATTTTATTGTCGTATATTAGGAGAATCAGGGGCCGTGGTCTATAAATGGAAGCAACTGCTGGTACAGTTAATAACTGCAAGTAGCTGAACCAGAAACTAAGTCACTTCACGGTCGTCGGTAAACGTGTAAGTGGTATTACCCGAATCGGCAGACTGGACACCACTGCCTACCACTCTTATACAGCGTTCTCACGGTTCAATCATAATTGACTCAATATTACACTATCTGTCTTTTTTAGCATTTTCTCGTGGATGCGGAAGCCATAATTTACATTTTATTTTACAAACAAATAAAACTGGTGACAGGAATACAATATAAATCATAGGTACTCAATCATGCTGATTGACTGACTAATTAGACTGATTATTCAATGCAAGTTGAACAAACAAGTTCAGACGAGTCGATTCGCTGTCAACTATTAATTGAATATAAGGCGAAAAGTCTTTAACTTTTGTTGAACCGATATTTATTGCTTCAACTTGATAGAAAGTCTGTTCAGACGGTTCAAATCGCGAACGATTTCGCAGTTGATTAACTAAATTCGCCTCGTGTGAACGCCGTATTAACAGCCAGAGGTCACTATTTACAACTACCCTCAAGTTCTTTGAGAACGTAAGTGGTCTTCATAATGGCCATCCACATATCCTGATCTGTTATTTGACAGTGTGTTGTGAACCTTACAGTTTTGTTGTCAAAAGATACAACTTTCAATATAACACCTTCGCCCTCAGCTGTTTTGCAATCACCCTGGGTTTCTGCTAAGCACACTTGAGAGAGACGTTCAACTACCTGCAACAATGTGATACATTGGTTTCAACTTATAATAATTCTTTCAATCAATCAATCAAATTGTCACGCCTCTTTTCCATGGGGATAGGCAGAGATAATGGAGCGCCACTTGCCACGATCCTGACACAACTCCCTCGCTTCCTTCACATCCACAATTCTCTCCATACAAACACTTAAGGTTATGGGCACTAGGCAACCTAGCTTTCTTGAGGATGTCTCCGATTTGAAGGCCTGCCTTGTTTAACGCATCGAACCACATCAGATTTATAAATTGCTTTCGCCAATCTACTTTCAGTAAGTTGGAATTGAGTTGAGCCTGGATCGTGGAAATTGACGCCTGTTAATGTCATGAAGATGATAATTATTATTTAGAGTACATTAGCCTTTACGCATGTTATTGTACGGGCTCGTTTTTATATTTATTGTGACTCGACATCTGACCTCCACCTGCCTGATGGTAAGTATAATGGAGATCCTGAACTTTCTGCATGTCAGTCCTTTCGTCTACCCGATCTCTTCCAGGAAGGCCAGGAGACTCTTCGCGTTCCTGATTGATAATATCATCATCCTTAATGCCAGATAAGTTAATAGTTGATAGTAAATTGCAACTAGTGGGTTTAAAAGTCTGAAGAGAGACTTTGCCAGAACATGTGTTTTTATTTAAGTGAAATAATTGTTACCTGTCGTGCTGTGATGGGGCATTTCTTTTGAATATTCATCATAACAATATTACTATGTAAATTCTTCAGATCAACAGAGAAGTATTTCAAATTCAGACTGCTTATTGCTGAAATAAATACACATATCAATACCATAGAACTTGTATAAAGAGAATTGTGAATGTGAAGGAAGCGAATGTGATGGCGCTCCATTATCTCTGCCTATCCCTGTGAAAAAAGGAGTTGATCAATACAAACTCACAAAAGACTTAAGTGTGCTTGCATATAGAACTAGAAGATATCATATCATTGTACACATTTTTTTGTGACTCGACATTGACAGCATCCTTCCTGATGTTAAGCTGCATTGCGGTCCGGTCATTTGCAATAATTATAAAATATTTTCACTCCGACCGGAATCGAACCCGGGACTTTACGCGTAACAAACTGGTGTGCCAACCAATCGGCCACGCCTGTTGTCAGATATCTAGCTTATGTGTATCTATTGTGTAAAAAATGCACCTCCTGAGGAAAAAGACGAGTTTAATGATTATGGAGAAAGTGGACCACGAGTAATGTCTGTTAATGTACTTATATACCTACATATTATATTTATTCGGACATCCTAAAAAATAAAAAAGCTGGGTTGCCTAGTGCCCATAACCGTAGATGCTTGTATGAAGAGAATGGTGGATGTGAGTGAAGCAAGGGAGTTGTGTCAGGATCGTGCCAAGTGGCGCTTCATTGTTTTTGCCTATCCCTGTGGAAAAAAATGCGTGACAATTTGATTGATTAAAATAGTGTTTGCATCTGAAACACGATGCAATGTGGAGATAGCGTCATATAGGGCAACTCCTTACGCCTTCTATAAACAAAGTAGCAGAGTGTTATAACTGCAACATACCTTTGGCTATATAGTGTGCTCTATTATGATCGAGGCCCAAATTGGGCACAACTTCATCAAGGGCCACAATTGCGCACGCGGCCAATACACCCGTCTGACGCATTCCACCGCCCAACATTTTGCGGTAACGACGTGCCCTAGAGATAATAAATATAATAGTCTGTTACGTGGACCTCTATCGCCTGTACCACGGAGAATGTTCCGAGGAGCTCATTAACCTTGTTTCTACTTCTTCTTTTTTTACAACCGTAATACCCGCACAGGTCGGGGGAAGCATCCGTCCGAGTAAAAGGTTCGGAGCGTCGTTTCATTGTAAAACGACAAGTGGAATGCTTTAGAAGCTTATGTGTTCTTTTCATCCTTCAGGCGATGCGTGAAGAAGCACCTTTGGCCGGCATAGTGACGGCGACTGAGGCAAGCGTGAAGACTCAGTTGTTATTGTAACCCCGCCTGATGTTAAGCTGGAGTATGAATTTAGGTGACTGCTACTACAATCCAATAACAGATAACAGACGAAAGAGTGGTAGGCAGTGGTACCCAGTATGCCGATCCGGGGTAGTACCACCACTTACAAGTATACAGACCGTGAAGTGATTTGGTCACGTTTCGGGATCAGCTTGTAAGTTGCCGGTTCCATCTAGGCCGGCATAGTGGATGTGATTGCTACTCACAGTTATTGAATTGTAGTAGCAGTGACATTCATTCATGGACCACACTTTGGCTTAACATCAAGCGGGGTGCTGTCATATGTCGAGTCACAATAAAAAAAATTAAAAAAAAAGATCGGTAGACTGGACAGACGGCGGACTGGACACCACTGCCTATCACTCTTTGATACCCAGACATGAAGCAAATAGGCACCTCTTTTATTTATAATATTTTAATGTAATGATTAAAATTATTAACCATAGAGCTTGTATGAAGAGAATTGTGAATGTGAAGGAAGCGAGGGAGTTGTTGTCAGGATCGTCTCCATTGTCTCTGCCTATCCCTGTGGGAAAAAGGCGTGACAACTTGATTTATTAAAATTTAGTGTAATCGGAACAATCCACTAAAAGGAACAAATCTGTTCCGACCAGGAATCGTACCCGGGACTTCACGCGTAACAAACTGGTGTGCTAACCATTGTGCCACGCCTGTCGTCAAATATCAACATCATCCAACACATTAATAACTTACTGCTCAATAAAATGATAGCTGCCAACTAAAATGGAGCCAGCAGGGCATGCCAGACCTTTGCTAAAACATATTGATATACTATCAACATCTCTGACCAATCGGCTTGCTGGCAATTTCATATATTCAACAGCATTGAATAATCTGGCACCATCCATGTGGACTGCTATTGAATGCTTCCTGGCACGCTTAGACAGATCCTCTAACCAATCAAGCGGTATCACCTGTAATTAATAATCATTTCATATTGTCAATCAATCAACCAAATTGTCACGCCTATTCCCCCACATGACATTGCCAGGCGTCCAGATAAAGCCCGAGATAGTTAGGCGTTTTGATTGCGTATTCTGCCAAAATAAATGGTGTCCGGTTCATCCGGTATTTTACATTTCGCAAACACGAGCGAGCGCCGAGTGTGGACGACCGCAGCCGAGTCGACTGTCGGTCGCTCGCTCCAGCAGCGAATTAGAATTTAACAAGATTTATGGTAATAATAAAAAAGCTTGATTTTACATATTATTTTTTTTGTCGTACCTATTAATACCGAGACACACAATGCTCAATAATGTAGGATGATGTCACCCAAATATCCGGCTAAACTGGCTGGTCTGTCCGGCTATAAGCTTTGGCAACCTGGCAACCCTACCCCCCATGGATGGATCTGGTGTGCTAACTACGCAATGCGCTACGCCTGTCGTTAAAAAATCATGCATCCCAAATGTAATCCCATATATTTTTAAAAAGCATATAATCTATCTATGATTAGTTTATCTTATTGTTTAAAATAAACAATTTGAAGTGCTTTATCATCCACTTAATATTGTTTATGAAGATTTTTTTTTTATATATTCAAGTGTTTGTATAGATCCAAGGCCATGTAGAGGCCCCTAGGCCTTAGACTGAAAAATCAACAACTTTAAACACCTACTCACCTATCACTTTTTTAATAAACAAACCTCATTACCTCATACATATAGTTGGGGAACGAGCTAAATTAATTCGGGGGCTGAGGTGCGGTGGGGCGTGAGACGACCACCACCCGTATCTTAGTGGCCGCTTTTAGTGACGGTCATAGCTCGGCGATGTCATTTAATATCGATAAAAACGTGTCCATATTTTATTTGTTTGATTATTGAAAATTTAGTGAGTTAATGGATGTTTGCATGTTACTTCACTATTCATAATATACACGTGACCATGATGTCACAACTGCATTCCTCGCACTTTCCTTTAACTCGTTTCCCTACTATACATGTGTTTAATTTTATGTATAGTATGTTGCCTAATGTATGTGTATATATTGCTTATTATTTTACATAACAAAAATAATATTGAATCTTTTAATAAATGGTTTGCACCTAACCAATCACAGCACTACACAACAAAGGTTAGCTGGTAGATAATGCCTTAGGCATTAAGCTCGCTCCTATGTATCTTATTTTTGTGAAATAAAGAGTTTATAAATAAATAAAATCCAACTCAGTTCATGGTTCTGTTATAAAATAGAAGCTCCACTGTATTTGTTAATGGGCCATGAGGATATTAGGTATGCTGTCATGCAATCACGTTACATGACTACATGACAGCTAGTAAGTTATATAATAAATGATTTTTTAAATTTTGGTCTCAACTTTTTTTCTAAAGTGCTTGTATTACAGAAACAGAACAACCAAAGTACATATATGAAGATACATTGGTACCGGTGGGTGGTCTCGAACTCGTGCTTTCCAGTTTGTGTAACCATTGCACTGCCACTACACCACGGTCGCCTTTATTTATATATTGAAACGTGTCTGGCCTCAACTTGCCTTATGGTAAGCAAATGGAACCTCAAGGGCGCTTAGGGTTGCCTCAGTCACCGTCACTATGGCGGCCACAACCTTACCTTTCCACCGCAAGCATTATGCGTGTTCTCAACAGCAACAACAGAAGTGACTGGCTCATGAATGTCTGAACCTCGGATCATACTCTCGAACACATCCAAGTCAAATGTTCCATCTGACTTGTTCTCGATTGTGGTCACCATTATGCTGCCCAAGTGGGATGCACCTCCTAAAATTTTGTTTTATTCACATTTCTATACTAAAGTGCTTGTATCATAGAAACAGGTCAACCAAAGTACATATAACAAAGACACATTTATACTTTGTATGTGTAACCATTGCACTGCCTACACCACGGTCAACCTAAAATTGTTATTTAAAACTGCGATCATAACGTCGCGACCGTGGTACCAATTATCTTTGATATATGTACTTTGTTCGTCCAGTTTCTATGATACAAGCACCTTTAGCAGATTAGTAATAAATACCACAAAAAACATAGTCTGTTAGAAAATAAGCTTTTTATATCGATAACTATTTTGAATGAGGAGAATTATGGATGTGAAGGAAGCAAGAGAAAGGGATGTCTGCCTATTTCTGATTTCTTACTGTAGTGCCGCCGACTCACATAGCGTCCACTGTTAAATGTATGTGGCGCCCAAGGAAACTTTACGCAAATCGCAGTGGCATTAAATGCTTTAACACGTTTTACATAATTTTATTTTGACCTGACTTTTGGAAGAGGTTAGTTCGTAACTGGTTTACGAAAGGTGTGGCACTGTTTTTGTATGACGTCATAGCACAGTTATTGTGGTTCTGCTTGTAGAAATGTTTGTATTACGACCTCGACTTGCCTAATAGTAAGCGACGCGAGGTTTAAGAGCGATAACGACTGAAAAACTGAATCAATTCACGGTTGCCATTATACTTATCCTAAAATAGAAATAAAATTTAAATAAATATATATCTCTCATTTTAGACCCACGAATAGTAAGGAAAAAAAGTGCCATCTCCAACAGTGGAATTGTGGATGTGAAGGAAGCGAGGGAGTTGTGCCAGGATCGTGGCAAGTAGCGCTTCATTGTCTCAATTTTTCATTGGGAAAAAGGCGTGACAATTTGATTGATTGATTGACAATTTTTCAAATATACTACATACATACCCTGTTCATATCTAAAAATGTGTGACATTTTCCCAACAATTGCTTCTGAGCCACGCTTTTGGCAATGGACCATTACTGAAAATATTCATTTCAATGAAATTTATTTTACAGAAAGATTTAAGACATTCAATTTTTTTTTTATTGTGACTCAACATATGACATCACCCGCCTGATGTTAAGCTGGACTGCAGTCCATGAATGGAGGTGACTGCTACTACAGTTCAATAACTGAAAGTAGTAGTCACATCCACTAAGCCGGCCTAGTTAAAACCCGTACTTACAAGCTGATTCCGAAACGTGACTGAGTCACTTCACGGTCTGAATACTTGTAAGTGGTGGTAGACTGGGCACCACTGCCTAGCACTCTTTAACAACCAGACGCAGAGCAAATATCCATCTCTTTTTTATAAAAGCTAATATTTGTAATTTTAGTAATTGGATTAAATATAAAAGCTATGAAAAAATATTTGCTCCAACCGGGAATCAAACCTTTAACTTTTCACGTAATGGACTGGCGTAATCAATAGGCAGACATAAAAATGATCATATGGTTCATCAATCGATCAATCAAATTGTCACACCTTTTTCACACAGGGATAGGCAGAGTCAATGGAGCAACTGAGGGAGCTTTCTTCACATTCACAATTCTCTTCATACAAGCTCTATGGTTATGGACACTAGGCAACCTAGCATTAATAACTATGCATAATTAATATTATTTAAAATCTCACATGCAATAAGATTAGCCATTGTTCCAGAAGGCACAAACACTGAAGCCTGTTTCCCTAGCATATTTGCGACTTTACTCTCCAGGGCATTCACAGTGGGGTCTTCACCAAACACATCATCACCCAGCGCTGAATTGATCATGGCATGCTTCATTGTCTCTGTTGGTTTCGTCACAGTATCTGATCTCATATCCACAATGTATGCCATTCTGTTTTATTGAATAAAATAATTATTTATTTAAATATATAACTAAAACCAAGTTTTTTAAAAGTACATTTTTTATTGTGAATTGACATATAACAGCACCTTGCCTAATATTAAGCTGGACTGTGGTCCATGAATGGATGCCACAGCTACTACAATTCAATAACTGTAAGTAGCAATCACATCACTATGCCGGCCTAGTTGGAACCAGCAACCTACAAGCTTGCAATTTTTTGTGGCATGACATTTATCATCATATTCCTGATATTAAGTTGGAGTGCAGTCCATTAATGGAGGCAATATATTAACAGTGGTAGGCAGACAGTGTTAAGATCCAGAGTAGTACCACCACTTGCAAGAGTAGACAGTGAAGTTGCATTTCAGTGTCAGCTTGAAATTTAACAGTTCCAACTAGGCCGGCATAGTGGATGTGACTGCTACTTGTAGATATAAAATGTAGTAGCAGTCGCCTACATTCATGGACTACACTCCAGCTTAACATAAGGTGGGGTGCTGTCATTTGACGAATCACAATAAAATAATATTTTTCAACAAAATTTATAATTTATCATAATGAATGAAATTAATTTTAAAGGTTATATAGTGTAAAATGTTTGTGCAGCTGTTGTTTTGTAAATTAAAAAAATACCAGAATAGTAATAAGACTAATAAGTCAATCTAAAATCCAAGAATATATATAAATTATTTGGTTGAATTTAAAACTACACTTTAAATGAAACTCTGGATATTGTCCAAGATTTGCATAGTGTGATCAATACTGCAAGAACATGTGATTGCGGTTAATTGATGACATTTCCTATTAGCCTTAATTTTATTTTCTGTTAATTTAGATAAATTTGTGAAAATAAATAATAAAAATACCTGGTCTGTTAGTTGCGGCCTTATTTTTTGTATGAAAAAGTAACAATTTATGTAATTTGTTTATACAGACACGTCGGCAGTTCAAGGAAACTTAAGATAAACTGTGATATTGCGTAAAAACTATCAATTTGAATAGTTCATCTCTGAAATTATCGGCGAATGAGAATTTGAGAAACATTCCTTTTTTGTATTGATAACCTAAGAAAATGAAAAATGTCAACAGTAATATGCAATTAAAAAAAGTGGAATGCATTTCTTTTTAGAAGGGTTATAACTTCTTCTTCTTCTTGTTTATGGCTTTAGTATTTAACTTGCCAGTGTCAAAGTAAAAATATAATGGTTCAATGTTAAAACATTGTCAAGTAAAGATGAAGATGAACCACGCGAGTGATTCATCAAATGATGATGATGATAGTGAGGTTGATGATGATCGTTTTAGTAAAGCGGCGGAAAGCCTTTACTAAAACTTCAGAAGGAGTCTTGGAGGGAACATGAAGAAACACGTTTCACAACTTTAAATTACTTGTTTATACTTGATCAACTTAAAAATTATTACTGGATAACAATTCCACCATTATTACACATTAATATTTTGAAAAACACAAGCTTTATAAATAATTCAAAATTGCGCGTCCTGTCAGTTGCAGTTGCCCGCCAAAACTCGAAGGGTTATAACCGGTTTTTTGACAGCTGATAAAATTTATGCATTTACAAAGCCACTTTAAAGCAATAATTTTATCGTCGTGCTCATTTTCGAACAGTACAAATTATTAAAGTCTCTTAAATTCGGATAAAATTTACCAAACCTTAGAATTTAAGATAATATGCTAAATTTTTGCATGCAGCTTCCTTTTAGGTCTGACTACACGCTCAAACTTGCATGCGCTAACAATCTACGCAAAATTTTAAGGAATGAATACTGGGTAAAAAGTAACCGCGACTGAGGCAACCGTGAAAAGTTAGGTCAAAGTCAGATTTGAAGTTACAATGAAAAAATTGCTCTGTGCAACATGTACACATGTACACGATAATGACGTGTTTCTTGGGATTTATTTATCTTAAGAAACACGCCAATGAGATCATGGTACACAGGGGCATGCAAAATAAACGATTTAATTTGCACAAAATTTTTCTTTAAAAGTTGTCGCAAAAAAATCTTAAGCGATAAGAAATTACATGCGATGTTGCTGTTGAAATAGCGTCAATCGCTTGTTTACAAATAATAGTGTTTATTTAAGTTATTCGCTTGCTTGAGAATATTAGAATTAGTTTAAATAATGATAAATTCTATTTTTGGTACTAACAAATTTGGTATCTTTGTAGTAATTCAAACCGTGGCAAATGGAGCACCATTTGCCACTGTCGCGCAACCGATTGCTAATCGCTTTAAAAATTCGTATTATGTATGGCTATTGCTGGGCAATCGTCTGCTAGTTGTCAAATGCACTTTTTAGCCTTAACACTAGCGCCACTAGCAATCGATTAGCAACAAGTGGAACTAATACAGAAATGTCAAGTGTTTTGTTTATAATGGTGTTCAAGGAACATTGTACTCAAGAGTGGTGTTCGTTAAAACTTAAGCGTTTATTTAATAAAAAAATGAGAGAAAACGTTTCTTAAGTGGCTTTCGAAAGGCATATGAAACAAAATACAACATTCAAAATGCAGTCATTCGTTTGTAACAGATTAAGCATGTAAGTATTTAAAGATATTTTTGTTTTATGGATTACTATATTCTTATGAGAATCTGTTGTAATACTATTTAAAACTAATTGTCACTGTTTTTAGTTTACAATGGAGCACCGTGTGTCGCAACTGCAGCTCGAAGAACTTCTTGATTACTTGGCTACTCATCCAGCACTAGCCAAGGGTGTTGGTCTTGGTGCAAGGTCCAAAGAAAATATAGATAGAGAGTGGAACAACCTTGCTCAAAGATTAAATGCACATGGTTCTGGTGCATCAAAAAATGGTCAGCGCTGGAAAAGAGTGAGTTTTTAAACTTTTTGTGTAAAAATTTTAAAAAGGCATCACTGTTCCTACTAATATTTTTGTTAATGTTTTTGTACCTAGTACTGGGCTGATATAAAACACAAGGCCAAGTCAAGGGCTGCAGCAAGACGACAAATGGCTACTGGGACGGGTGGTGGGCCTTCCACACATGATAATATGTCTGAGGTAGATCTCAAGATACTGGATATCATCGGAGAAGCTGCTGTGTATGGTGACTCTCAACATCGGGTGCCTGTTTTTGTTAGTAATTTATAAGAAATATATTAATTTAATTTATGCATTTCTGCTCAAAAATTACAATTACAATGATAGTGGCATGCTTACAGGAAACTCTAGAAGAAAAGGATTTCCCGAGACCAGTATCTCAAGACATATTTTCTGAGAACATAGTGATGGAAATCCCAGGTAAGATTTAAAAAGTATACCTTATTTCTTTAATGTGTATTCTTTTCTAACAAAAAATGTTTTTCAGGATCAGATCAGGATCATATTGCTTTTAGAGGTGACGATTTGAAAATAATTAATTCTCCGTCAAAAAGTGGTCAAACAAGCCAAATTAGTAAGTAAAATTATTTGATCTATTATCAAGAACACATCAAATTACTAGTTACCTATTTAATTATCTATACATATAACAGTTTCTGTCTACCACATTAGCAATGTATAAGTCTTATTATTTTCTACAGATACTCCAGACAACTCAAATGTGGTGAGAATGCTGCCTGGAGTACAATGTGGTAACAATCATTCAAAAAGTTATATTGTCACAAGATTCATTAGAAAAATAAATCAAATTGTCACGCCTTTTTCTCTCAGGGATAGGCAGAGACAATGAAGTGCCACTTGCCACGATCCTAACACCCTCGCTTCCTTCACATTTACAATTCTCTTCATACAAGCTTTGTGGTTAGAAAAATAGTGTATATAAAACTGTATAACCAGACAATGCAATCTAATCCTGGAATTATTTTACATTTTAGATACTGGTAGTCCTGCAAAATGTTCTAGACCCAAACTAAAGAGATCGCTTTGTTTTGATGAGTCTACTAAGAAGAGTAAAACAAGTTAGTATTTCATTATAAATCATTAGTTTAGGATTGTGCTGCCCCACCCAATTAAAATGTGAAATTCTCAAAAATGTTAAGCAGTTCTACTAATTACCTGTCAGTCTATAGTTGGTTTGGTCCAGTTGTAGGGCAAATCACTCTGCCATAATATCAATTCAAAACATTATTTTATTGCAATTATTTAATAAAACAGTGCTTAAAATCTACTTTATCCTTACTACTTGTATATATATGTTATAGGTAATCAGTCAAAAGTGGATCACAGCTGGGTTATAAACTTGGAAGAAAGGCGGATTGCAGCTGAGGAGAAATTAGCCAATGCAGCGATGATCATGGCGGAAGCTGCACGTATTAATTCAGAATGCACCAAAATGCACTGTGAAATTATGCTTAAGTTAATAGATAATTTGAATAAATAATTTAGTTTTTGAATTTAAGTGTTATTATTTTTATTTTTTCATAATGCAACCTTTTGCATTAGGCATTTAATATCATGTAAATTGTATTAAAGAAAGAAAGTGGAACAAGTCAAACAAATTGTTTACTTGGGAAGTATGCTTACAAGGGATGGGAAGTGTGATGAAGATATTGAGAGAGGAGTGCAAAAGGGTAACAGTGCCATCAATAGATAGTATAATGAACAGCCAAATAATGTCCCAAAAGTCACAGATGACTGTTCACAATGCGGTGCTTTTTCCTACATTAAAGTATGGAAGTGAATGTTGGGTGTGGCAGAAGAAGCATGAGAGTGAAATTAACGCTGTAGAAATGCTCCTTGTGTATGTGGAGTGACGATAGCGGATAGAATAAGGAATAGCATAGTGTGCGATAGATGTGGTTTGAATGGGGATGTAGTGATGGAATGCTTGAATGGTTTGGGCACATGGAAAGGATGAGTGAAAGTAGATTGACGATAGGAATTTATAAATCTCATGTGAACGGATACATTAAACAAGAAAGGCTCAGGAGGGTGTTCGCTGACCAAATCGGAGACATCCTTAAGAAAACTAGGTTGCCTAGTGCCCATAACCATAGCTTATATGAAGAGAATTGTGAATGTGAAGGAAGCCAAATATGACTTTGAAAACCACAATTTCCTTATTAAGAGATTAGAATTGTAGCAAGTACATTTATTTGTTTACTTATTTGAGGGTAAACAAACAAATGTACAAATTACTAAAATAAACTGAAAAAAAAACCTTATGTATATGCACAGAAATAAAATAACATACGTGATAATTATTTGTGCTAAAACAATATTAATATTCTAATTATACAAGCAATTATATTTAAAAAATACAAAAATAAAACGACATATAAACGATTATGATTTAATATACCTATAAATAATTCCAATAAATAATATTTAATTTAATTTGCCATTTACAATGAGATTGTGTGTTAGTCTTCTGAATGTTAATGCAGAAGCATGAAATATATAGATTTCATTAAAGAATGTATTGTATGTGTGGACAAAACGACGCCAATAAATTTTATGACAATAACAAAGGAAAAATAAACATAAAACACTTAAATATGTTATATATTTATATATTCCTCCACAAACGTTGGACAATAATTTGCCTCTGTTGCCTGCCACCTTCAAGCTCTTGATTTTCCTCATAATAAGGTGGTCTGGGTACCCGAATGTCTGCTTCTCTTTGAGCATCGTCCACTGCTAATTCAGGCACTGGGAGCTTGTGCCTGTTGGCGATGTTGTGCAGCACAGCGCACGCATTTATAATCTTTGCCACAACATGATGATTATAATGCAGCACTCTATGTGACAGCAAACACCGCCAACGGGATTTTAGCACCCCTATGCACCGCTCAACAGTGTTTCTTGCTCTGCAATGGACATCTGTATAATGTTCTTCTGCACTTCTCGGGTTAGCATGAATTATTGGTGTCAGAAGCCATGGCCTCAATGGGTACCCAGAGTCTCCTGAAAATAATTGTAAATAATGGATTATTAACTATACTGTGGTAATTGGTCATGTATATATAATTATATTTGTACATTACTAATTATGACCTCAGTGGATGTGCCCATAACCACAGAACCTGTATGAAGAGAATTGTGGATGTAAAGGAAGCAAGGGAGTTGTGTAAGGATCGTGGTAAGTGGCGCTCCATTGTCTCTGCCTATCCCTGTGGGAAAAAGGCGTGACAATTTGATTGATTGGATGAAAAATTTGACAAATAGATTCCTTTCTATGCATTAGATTCTACAGTAGTTCAAAGTAAACTGATATTACACACCAAGAAACCAAACACTTTCACCATTTTGATGGAGCTGCTGCATATGACTATTAATTTCTGAATTTTTCCAAATGTAAGCATCATGAGTAGCCCCACCAAATGTTGCATCAATATTTAATATATTAAGATCGCTGTCACAGATCTGCAAAAATAGGTAAATTTAATAGCAATTGTAGTGAAGTGGTTTTATCTTGCATCAAGTTGTCAAGCCTTTTTCCCACAGGGATAGGCAGATACAATGGAGCACCACTTGTCACAATCCTGGCACAACTTCCTCGCTTCCTTCACATCTACAATTCTCTTTATACAAGCTGTATAGTATGTGCAAGTAAATAATAAAAAATAAAATAAAATTGGGTGTTGCACAAAATACTTACAATTTGAACATTTCTAGAATGATAGTGCTTTCTGTTAAAAAATCTTTCCTCATGCTCTGTTGGTCTCACTAATGCCACATGTGTACCATCGATACATCCCAAGACACCAGGAAACCCAAATTTATTTGCAAATCTGCAAAGAAATAGAGATCAAAGAATTGTATATTAAATTCTATTGTCCTGAATCAACTGTTTTCTTTAATTTCTTCTATGTAGTAAAGAAATAAGAGTGAAATATAATCAATTATAATATAGTTTACATGTATAGCAAGAATATTAAGTAAAATTGTATTTTGTTATTTTATGAAAATATGTTATTAAATTCAGTGTGGTTTAAATAAAAAATAATGCACTCACCCATTCACTATTGTTTGTCTCTCTTGTCTCGTTTGAGGAAATTTAATATATTTTTTGAGTATCCTAGGGTTGTTCAATGCCATTGTTACCTCTTTCACAGCCTGGGACACAGCAGACTGACTAAGGCCATGGAGATAACTCATACCTATAGGCTTTTGATATGAGCCAGTAGCATAGAACGAAAGTGCTGATAACACCTGTAGAGAATCAATGTAACATTTATTACTTTAAACCATCTAATAATTAAATTTAGTACAAGTTTTGCATTGAATATTAATATTATTAGTCTTATTGAAATATGTTTGGATAAAATAAGTAACTTACTTTGCATTCTACAGACACTCTTGTTCTCCTGCGCGATCGAGGCAATAGTGGCGCAAGTTCAGTGCACAATTCAGCGAACAATTCTTTTGTCAATCTGTAGTGGTCACTGAAGTTAGAAAGCTCCATAGGTCTGGCCTCGTTTCTCAAGCTGCTTCGTAAACGACGTGTGCGCACGTTCTCGTTACTTCTATTTGCTGATTCCAATGCCTCCATAATCAGAAAAGCACGAGCCATAGCGAACGTCTTGGTACTCTAAAAAAAACGTTACGAGACGTTATATTTGATCGAACACACTTGTTGACAATTTCATGTCATTTATCTAAATATTTTTAAATATTACTCACTTTATATGTTGTCGAAAAAAGTTATATTACACGTTTATACGATATCAATCTACGTAAACAACAAGGGCATGGGTTGTTGCTATTTGACAGATCAAATTGCTTAGTGTCTGCTGTCGCGTTGCTGTCGCAACTCATACATAATACCAATTTTGACGTATTACAAGAGCGTTGATGCAGTTTTAGTTCCCCGATCGCACAGCAGAGGGATCACAATCGATTGTCGCCAGTCGTGTTGCTATTGCTGATATGTAATACGAAAATGATGTTTGACAGCAACTATTGTGCAATTCACGCCTGTCGCATTGCTTCTGCAAGATACATAATAAGCCCGCCGGATAGATAGCTGCTGCCACAATTCATTCCTGTTCACACGATAACAGCCGCAATGTCATCAAAAGCACAATACAACTAATTACAGTAATTATACGATCTAGTATTTGGCAATATTGGCATATTATGCCGTAAAGAACAAGAACTGTAAAAGTTGTTCTATTTTTATACATATTATTAATTCCATAAAAATCAAGGAAATTGTAGGTAAAGCTTTACCTACAATTTCCTTGATAAAAATATACTTTTAACTTCATAAATGTCCATTTTTTTTTCTGGCAACATATAGGAAATGTAACCAACATTGTAAAAAAAAATAAGTCTGATTTTGTACTCAATATCTCATGCCGTTTTCGTTTGTGATTGGTTGAAATTAGATTTTCATTGAAATACACCAATAGTCAGTAGTTATTTAATTATTTTTTTAGTTAGGTTGTAAGAAAAAACTGCGTGTCTTCTACAAATTTGTAAATCTTGACGTCGTTTTGTGTATAGTTTTCCTAAATAATTTGTGTTTTAATAAGTGTTATATTAAAATGGATCACAAATGATATTATATTCATGACGAAAAACGTGTTGTTGTCCCAACTTGCATTAATTGTTTAAAGATTTGATAAATCGCGGACTAGTCGGGCGTCGACCGGTTCATCCCTCCTACCCGTAATAACCGCCGAGTTGTGTCAGCGGCTGTCGTCATTTTGTGTGTGTCGTGGTCGTGCGCAGTCACGACATCGGTGGGAGACGCGGTATTTGTAAATTACATTATAACGAGCAGCGGTGACAAGCCGCAGGTGAGCGTGGACGTAACGTGCGCGTGTGAGGCCGATGTGAGGTGGTGCAATTGATGTGGTATTCCTGAGGTGCCGGCATAGGTTATCATAATGGTGGACATGGATAGGAACGACCCGGAGCTGCGGTACCTCTCCGTGGATCGCAACAGCTTCAACGACCCGGCAACGCAGGCGGAATGGACACAGAAGCGCCTCGTGTGGGTGCCCCACGACACCCAGGGCTTCGTGGCAGCCGGGATTAAAGGAGAAAGGGGGGATGAGGTCGAGGTGGAGATAGCAGAGTCTGGGAAGAAAATGTTGGTGCCATTGGATGATATACAGAAAATGAATCCTCCTAAGTTTGACAAGGTTGAGGATATGGCCGAGCTGACATGCCTGAATGAGGCCTCTGTGCTGCACAACATCAAGGATCGATATTACTCTGGACTTATTTATGTGAGTATAATCTTACATTGGCTTAGTATTAAGTTTATATTATATTGATGTGACCTTGCCACTGTTATATATATTGTGAATCCTGTTCTTAAATTAAATTATTCACAAAAAAGATGATATATTTCCATTTATATTATAACATTATTTTGCTGGAGATAGGGAGATATATCTGCATAATAAATTATAAAAACTTGGGGATAGTCTGTAAATAGTTCCACTTGCATGATGACAATTTTGTAACAAATAAGTAGACCCTGTTTCAGTGGGACAAGTTGAAGACTTATTTCAAACCATAGACCAAAATAATCTAAAGTACTCATAAGGAAAACCTTCATTAAATCAACCTAGTTCTAGTCGTAGTGAAATGGTTGCTCAAGCCGAGATCTTCTGGTGCCAATGTATTTTTGATATGTATACTTTGGTTGTCCTTTTTCTATGATATAAATTGTTAAGTACAATTGTATAAAAATGTAACAAAAATATCTTTATGCATGGCAGTAATTAATAAATAGGAAATATTTACAAATTAATATATTTCCTGTTATACCTATTATACTACCACCTACTAAGTACATGAGCAGCTTATTAACAAAGTACTTAGCAATAAGAAAATAAGGCCATCTTCACTAAAAGCAATTCCACCAAAATTAATGCTTCTATACAGACTATATTTGTAGGTGAGGTAGAGAGTATGCATGTATATTTAAAATTTTGATTATCAATATCTTTAGACTGTAAAAAGAATTAATGTAAAAAAAATTAAGGACTAAATCAGAAAGGGGAAGGATGAAACAGTAGCTATTAAGAGTGCTTGATTGATTGAGTTAAATCGGAGACACTTTTATAAAACTGCAGTTCTCATAACCATAGAGTTTATATAAAGTGAATTGTGGATGTGTAGGAAACAAGAGAGTTGTATCAGGATCGTGGAAAGTGGAGTACCATCCCTGTGGGAATAAGGCAAGACAATTGTATTTATTTTATACTGATGTTTACTGATGTGTTTCTGAATGTAGTGCAGTGCTCTGAATAGCTTAACATTGAGAAGGAATATCAATCAATCAAATTGTCACGCCTTTCTCCCACAGGGATAGGCACACGCAATGGAGCGCCACTTGCCACAATCCTGACACAATCCTGACACAACTCTCTCGCTTTCTTCACATTCACAATTCTCTTCATACAAGCTCTAACCAAATCGGAGACATCCTCAAGAAAGCTAGGTTGCCAAGTGCCCATAACCATAAGGAATAATAATACTTAAATGTGGAGTAGTGACAAGTGACCATCTCATGGCCTATGGAAAAAGACTTTAATGGCCTTAGATTTTTTCTGCTTACTCCTAGATGTGAATAACTAACATAATTATTTACTAATTAAATATATGCAGCTATTTACATATATATATATATATATATGATACATCTATCTATAGATAGCATTAGATAAAAAAAAATATTGATAAAATTGTCCTTTTAATTTTATATTTTTATCTATTCTGACCATTACTATTAATTATATATTTTACATGTTTATACTTATGTTTGTGTTTTCAATATGGATAAGAGAGATAGGTAGTTAGTTCCGTTTAATGCAATCTAACATGAATGTTTATACCAACCTAAATTTAATTTAAAACAGCTTCAATAATAATGCCTTACTTGAGTTCTCTAAATTATATGAGTGGTTAACTTGCTCAGTACTCAGTATTAGGATTTGTTTAAACAATGAAAGCTTGATAAAGCCAAAAGAAACTTTCCACTTCCCCTTCATTGGTACCAGGCTCTCATAACACCATAGAAGTATACACTTAAGTGTGGAGATGAATGTCAAGGTGAGGCACGCCGCCGGCCGAAACGACCGCGCCGGTCGACGACCCCGGCCCGGGAGGGGTACGGCCCACGCGAATATCCTACAATGTTTGACTCTTACAATCTTATGAACTCCTGGTGTCTGCTCTGTGCTCTGTTACTTATTTTGCGTAAAAAACATGTGACGTAGTTTTAGTTTGTTTTGAATGAATATCTACTTTTTTGTTGTTGTTATATTTAATGATAATGTAACCGTGAATTTAATTTATTGTATAATGACTTTTGAAACGCGAACAAGATTGTATTTTGTGTTCTGGTAAAAGTAACGCTATTTACTGTTAATTAAGTTCAATCGAGCTAAGGCCTTTATTTTTTTATTTAGGACGTCAGACCTCGACGTAATGGTAAGCTAGGAAAGGTCCAACGACTGACTCCGTTTCAGTTTACAATTACTTCAGTCGCTGTCACCATCGCTTCGCTTAAAGAATCCACCAAGAATATAGAAAGGCTTGTGCTTGTATCATAGAAACAGAACAACCAAAGTACATATATCAAAGATATATTGGTACCGGTGGGTGGTTTCGAACCCGTGCCACTCGGCTTACGTAGCCATTGCACTGCCACTACACCGCGGTCGCCTTCTAATGAATTAATTGTCTACTTATGAACCAAAACTGTAAATTACCATAATGTGACTATGCTTGAATATCATGCTAAATTATTGGCAAATGTAAACAAAAGGAAAATGAGATCAATCGAGTGTGCACATGAAAATGTCACGAGTTTAATTAAAGCGCAACGCAGACAGATTGCGATCGCAAATACAAACAAATTACAGTAATAACATAAAAGTAAATTTAACTTATTTTTGGTAAATAGCAATTAACAAGCACTCTTTCAGTGTGTCTTATAAAACACATCGGTTTTTGGCAAACGTTTTCTTGTATATTTGACTGATTTATTAAAATTTACGATTGCGGTGTTAGAATTAAATCTATACACATTTATGTGAGGATTAAATCGTTCACGTCCAGGCCGACCGCGTATCTCGTTACAATAAGAATGGGAATCGTTTGACAGTTCAACTCCATTAATGAGCTTTAAAATTAAAATTGCGACAGCGCAACACACTGAGAATCGATGTTCATTTACATTGACAGTTCTGCTCATTGAAACCCATGGTCCGAATGAATAAAAGTCAAGGAACATTGTACTCAAGATAAAACGTTTTATGATAAAAGTTGTTTTTGACACTAACAGCGACCGCATAACTTTTTGACAAGTGAGAATGAATTTTATTCAAATTCCCATTGAAGTTGCGCGGTCGACCCCCTGTTTAAGATTGTTACTGGTCTCTGACTATACAACCTACCTATATATTCTACTAACCTATAACCTAAGCTAAATACAAACTAAGTGGTCCCTTAATGAAGGTGACTGATAAATAGCAATTTAAAGTCGTATGCCGGCCAAATTAGAACTTTTAAACGTAGCAAGTTGAGTCTTCACTTGAAAATAGTGTTACTACCTCGTAACTGCAGACCGGGCCACTATAATTCGACGACAAGCGTAGCCCAAGGGTTAGCCATTGGTTTGTTGCGCGTGAAGACCCGCGCAACAAACCAACCACCACTTACAAGTATACAGACCGTGAAGTGATTTGTTCGCGTTTCGGGATCAGCTTGTAAGTTGCCGGTTCCAACTAGCATAGTGGCATAGTGGATGTGATTGCTACTTACGGTTATTGAATTGTAGTAGCAGTGACATTCATTCATGGACCACACTCCAGCTTAACATCAAGCGGGGTGCTGTCATACGTCGAGTCACAATAAAATGTTTCTCTTGTCCTCTCTTATGTTTATAAAATCAGTAGGAGAGAATAGTGAGAACTATTTATACTTGTAACGTAGTATGCATAAGATGTTAGAGGAATCGATGCCGAAGCCTTTAATTACGTCGAGTCAATATTACAATAAGACATTATTGTAATAGCAAGTTTGCGGGTGGTTAATAGTAGGACAAAAATAGAATAGTGTTTCATAATTGCTCGCCATCCTTTCCTGAAGTCTAATCAGCTGTTGAATTAGACAATCCGTAATTTACTAATGTGTAATGTTAACAAAATTTCGATTGTTTTAAACTGATGATTATAATTGTAATTATTAGGGTGGATAACTGGGCTGAAACGTCGAGTCAATCAATCAATCAAATTGTCACGCCATTTTCCCACGAGGATAGGCAGAGACAATGGAGCGCCACTTGCCACGATCCTGACACAACTACCTTGCTTCCCTCACATTCACAATTCTTTTCATACAAGGTGTATGAAGCAACCAAATATATAGAAGTGTATATCCCATAAAGGACTGCATAATTTATATTAGCATTAAGGCGACCGTGGTGTATTGGCAGTGCAATTGGTCACGCAAGCCGAAAGCACGGGTTCAAAACCACTTGCCTGCACCAATGTATTTCTGATATAGGTTGTCCTGTTTCTATGATCTAAGAATTCTAAGAATCTTTAGTACCTTAGTATAGAAATGTAAATGAAAATAATGCTCCATGAGTTATATTAGCATAATAATCATCTAATGAATATCTTTAGTTGTTTTAATTCCAAGCCTCTATTATCAATGCGCTCTATCTTATATTCCCATTTCCTCTGCGTTCTGAGCAAGAACAATCGCGTTTGATTTAATTAGATTAACAAACATGGCATTTGCATTAGAGCACTCGTTTAATGCCTTTTGTTGCCTGCGGGGTAGGCAGCGGTCGTGACTTATTGCTAATTTATGAAGGTGACATAACGGTGAAGTTTAACTATGCTTAATGATTTAAGTTTGGTTTGAAGATATTGAAGCATGTTGTTTTTCTTTATGTATAAACGACCTGGGTCTTCATCAATCAATCAATCAAATTGTCACGCCTTTTTACGACAGGGATATGCAGAGACAATGGAGCGCCACTAGCCACTATCCAGACACAACTCCCTCGCTTCCCTCACATCCACAATTCTCTTCATACAATCTCTATCGTTATGAGCTAGTGCAACCTAGCTTTCTTGAGGATGTCTCCGATCTTTGCCTATCGCTATGGGAAAAAGGCGTGACAATTTGACTGAATGATTGGTTCTCCAAGTCTGTGCTTAATTTTGTTACCTGAAATATTCCAAGTTTCCTAGACGTTTTCCAGCCCTTTGTAAGAGTGTTCATTACTTTTACAAAAGGGGTGGTAAACTTAGTAATAGACGCACAGACATTGTACATAAACATTGTCTGGTTGTTTTCTATTGTGTGTTTTGTCTATGGTTTGAGTGCTTTTTAGGGGTGACAAACTTGCGCATTAGACAATGTGGCCGTACTTTTATGACTACTGTAAGATCGTAAGATAACTAAATAGTATATTTTAAAGGCGACCTTGGTGTAGTGGCAGTGCAATGGTTAGTGGCACTGTATCTTTGATATACTTATGTACTTTGGTTATCCTGTTTCTATGACATAAGCACTTTATGATATTAATCTTTCCAAATACTCAAATATAACGCGTTTTCCATAGATTTTTCTATTTTATAAGAGTGGTAAAGTAGGCAGTTATTTGCTGAGTTGGCCGATCAAAGTACAACCACTTATACATTTTTTTTACAAATAATGTTTAATTTTTGGCAACCGCTAACCGAATCGGTTTTATTCAGTTGTCGGCGCTCATGGACTTTCCTATCTTACCATCAAGCAAGACGAGGTCAAATGTCGTGTATCTCAATAATAATAATAAAAAACCTTATACAAGTAGTATTGTGCCTAGATGGGATGCGTCATAGCTTTTTAATGAATCCAAAGCTGTACGTACATCCAGATGTTTTCCTATTTACCAATACACCGATGAACAGATCTCGGAACAGTTCCAGCGAGATGAATTATTTTGGTACGTGCCGCCAGTTGGTGATGTAATGCATATATTTAAAGGTCACAAGTATTAAGACATTTGATCACTCTTATTGGTAACATTTGATGAATTTGGGTTCAAAAATAATGTCTGGAAGAGTAATCGAATGGTTGGTTGTGTTCGATTCCCGGTCGGAGCAAAGATTTGTTATATAATTTATTTGTCATATTTGATAATTAGATGGAATATTACAAAAGTAGGTTGACAAAATTATTTATAAATCTCATAAGAATGGATGCGTTAAACGAGGCAGGCCAAGAAGGGTGTATGCCGACCAAATCGGAGACATCCTCAAGAAAGCTAGGTTGCCCAGTGCCCATAACCATTGAGCTTGTATAAAGAGAATTGTGAATGTGAAGGAAGCGAGGGAGTTGTGTCAGAATCGTGGAAAGTGGCGCTCCATTGTCTCTGCCTATTCCTGTGGGAAATAGGCAGAGACAAATTGATTGATTGATTCTTCTATAATATTGTAATTGCATTGGTTAAAGAAATAAAACGTAGAGTTAGTGTTGGTCTTACCAGATGGTGTGTCAGATATATAAGTAAGTCATTGTCGACCCACTTTCCGAAGGCTCAGTTGTAACCCGACCGGACAGCATGACCACCTTTTATGGCGCACCAGGGTTACTCAATACCAACATACAGATAAATAATACTATGTCATATATATTAAGAAATTTATTAATTTTAACTGACACTTAAAAATTGTGAAGATAATCAAATATTATGCATATTTTTATTACGAATTATTTAATACTTATACATAGATATAAAATATTATTAATTGCGGGGGAAGCGGAGGAGTTGTGGCAGGATCGTGGCAAATGACGCTTCATTGTCTCTGCCTATCCCTCTGGGAAAAAAACGTGACACTTTGATTGATTGATTGGGATATACTTGTACATAAAACAAAGTACAACTTATACATTGATTGAAATTATATTACTTATTTTAATAGAGCCTCTGGAAACTACGAGCCATTGTACAATGTAGGTTTGGATTGCTGTCAATATTATTGTTAAATACCCACGCTAAATTTATATATTATTTTCTTAAAAGATTTATAAATCTGAGTCACAAAACCATAAGAGTCCCAAAAGCTTCTTAACTTTGTTTATACCCCGTATGTCCGGGGAATTACCCACATTCTGTCGACAGTCGAATTATACGGTTCGACGCGTCGTTACTTAATAGATTAATCGACAAGAAACTGCTTTACCAGCACATGTGTTCTCGCCATCCTTTAATAACTTACGGTTAAGCACCTTTTACCTTAAACTGAATCGTTTTTTCCAGTTGTATGAAGAGAATTGTTAATGTGAGGGAAGCGAGAGAGTTGTGTCGTGGGTCTGGGATCGTGGAAAGTGTCATTTTATGGCGGTCAAGGCGACAATTTCTTTTTATTTTAGTGAATACGTTTTTAAAAGTGTGGTTTGAATAAAGTGTTGGTTTCATAACATCGTCGCGGCGGCATATGGCGTTTAAAACATTACTTTATATGGTATTGACCAGTGTGTCGTGAGCGCATGTCACACAAACTATACATTACATTGGATTTAGCACAATGTAACTACAAATGTACGAGACACGAAACATTGGCACATGTGTTTTGGGAGGCCGTTTTGTTGAATGTTAGTACTGGCTAGTTGAATTTTTTAGTATCGGTTTAGGCGGGCATGGTGTCGGCGATTGAGGCAATTGTAAGATGAGAAGGGGTTCAGTCATGCTTACTATCAGGCAAATCGAGGTCTGATGTCGCGTCTCAATAAAAAAGCCTAAAAAATGAAATGTAACAATTTCTTAGCATCCATGGATTCTCCGTGCGGGTGCCGGGTCCATCGCGTGGCAGGCGGGAGAATGAAGGCAGCGTTTCGGACTTGACCGAAATGTAGGTATCAAAGCTTTTTGTGACTTGACTCACCTTCCCTGCCCTCACTATCCCCTCTACCCAACCAAATACTACTCTATAACTACTATCGAGTTTCTTGTGATTACTTCTCGTGATTTGCTTTTCCGAAATCATGATAGACAATGCGTAAGAGTCGGAAGGCCTATGCGAAACAATTATTATTAATTTTAATATCCGCACAAGATGTGGTAAGCATCCGCATTCTGCTGCTAGAATCGGCACAAGTACAAATAGGTTTGGCGCATCGTTGCTTTGTAGAACAATCGATAATTGGAATGAATGCTTTACCCGCCTATGTGTTCTCATTCTATAAAATTAGATTTTTCAAGCGAAATGTAAAAAAACATCTTTCTTCGACATATTAACTGTAAACTGCATCGGTTTTTTATAGTCGTCGGAGTTCTTGTACTTCGCCGTGCTTACCACTGGCCAAGAAGAACATCAGGAAATGTTTAAGTCTCAATAAAAAAAATACGATCGAGCATCAGAAGAAGTAGACTCGTAATGTTGGAATGCAACATAAAATTGAAGTAAAAATTACTAATTTCGTAATCAACTTTGTTATTCTCTTATCTTTCTGAAAACATGTCAATTTCGCAAACAATCATCAATTATGCAAAATGTCCTAGCAAACATTGCTAGCTCAGAATAGATATCCTAATTTGGGATGCAATCTACATTTTACATAAACATGTTTTCTACATTAATTAAACTAAGCACACGCAAAATGTACATAATATATTTTTTTTATTATTGAGGGTCGACATCTGACAGTTCTCCGCTTGATGATAAGCTGGTATGCGGTCCATAAACGACTACTAACTAGTATACTGGCCTAGTTGAAACCAGCAACTTTTAAGCTGATACCTAAATGCGACACCATCACACCACGGTTACGTACGTACGGTCTGTACACTTGAAAAAGGTGGTTCGCTACCCCGCTGGGCAAATGACCAACTGTCAGCCTACCTATTTGTAATGCAAATGTGGTCTTTACAGTGCTTAATAGAAAAGTGAAACTGGTCTCCAAAATAACGGAATGATTTTAATAAAATAAACATTAATAAATGTAATCAGTATAGAAATGAAAAAAAATGACCCTGACACTACTCTCTTCACATCCGCAATTTTCTTCATACGCGCTCTTTGGTTGTAGGCAATGCGGTCCGCAGACTTTTGGTTATTTTAAGAATATCCCCTATTTAATCAACGAACATCTTTTCGTCAATCGCAATGTGCCACTCAATCTTTGTCACCAATCCTCTTTCAAGTCACATTCATCACGCAAAACTGTATTCACTTTATCTGCAATCATTACTCTTCAATGACCGCATTTCTACAGCTTTAATCCTACTTTCCTCTGCCATGCCCATCATTCACACAAACCGCATATTTGTAAATGGCCATATTTATAGAATTGTAATTATTGTCGAAAGTTCAACATTATTAAATAAATGCCTTTAATTGTATGATAAATTCACAGAATACAAATTACCAATACGTCTACTACGAATTCACGTTTTTGAGATTGCTTTTTAACAAGAAACGCAGTCATTATTGAATCATGTAAATTGGCAAATAAAAACTACATCATTGTGTGTGTATATTTTTATAGCATATGACAGCTGCTGTTGACTCTAAAATATCAATCAAAATATCAATTGGGACGCCTTTTTGCCACGATTCTGACATAACCATCGCCTTCTTTACATCTACAAATCTCTTCATACAAGCTCAATGGTTATGGGCACTAGGCATAACCATAGAGCCCCTTTTTTAGGATGTCTACTATATTATGTTAACATACAAACAATAATCACGCAAACGAATATTCTAATCATTTAAGTATTGACTAAAACATTAAACTTGGTGGCAAGTGCTTGGCCACTCTTTATTATGGTAAAATTACAAATACTTTCATTCGTCGAACACTGTGAAGCTTTATAAAATTCATGTTTTTAATCTTTTTATTGTTGTTTATGAATAATATTTATTTATTAAACAAAAGTTATTTGCGTGATAGATGTGGTTTGAAATAAGTAGTAGTGACAAGGATTGACAAAGGAATGCTTCGATGGTTTGGGCACTTGGAAAGGATGAGTGAAAGTAGATTGCCGAAAGGAATTTATAAATCTGATGTGGATGGATGCGTTAAACAAGGTAGGCCCAGGAGAGTGTTTTCCGACCAAATCGGAGACATCCTCTAGAAAGCTGGGTTGCCTAGTGCCTATAACCACAGAGCCTGTATGAGGAGAATTGTGGATGTGAAGGAAGCAAGGGAGTTGTGTAAGGATCGTGGTAAATGGCGCTCCATATAGTTATTGTTTGACATTTAACAACCCCGCCTGAAGCTGGAGTGCCTTGCTACTAAAGTTTAATACATAACTGTGAGTACAGCTGACCAGCACTACCTTGTCCCAGACCTGCGAAGTAATTATCTGCCTCACATCATGATAGAGCTTCACTTATTCTAGATGTTACACAATGCTCATAATTAATTTAATGTTTATAAAGCGCCTTATTGGGTTGCGTCGTAATTGCCTTGCCCAAAATGAGAAACGAATTGCCTTGGCATTGCACTTTTCTGCCGTGCCTAGTTGTCATAATTTTGTATTATCCAATATGCAATGAATTTAACGAAGGTAAAAACGACTCTGTTTCAAATGTGATAAAGTTGTAATTCGTATGTGCTTTTGTAGTAGGGTTTTAAGCGTTCGTAGAAGATTTAATCTAGAAATCTCTCGTGAATTACTTGATTATATTGCTTAATTTTAATGTTGTTTCTTGTACATGTTTGAATTAAATTAAGGAGTCGTTGAATATGCACACCTTATTTGGAATAGGCGACTTTCAAATATCTCATTAGTTTATGGAGATTAACTGTGTTTTTTTATGGTTTTAATTAACCTTCTCTAGTGTGAATCTAAACTTTAGATTCTAAAGGGTATTTATTTCTTATCTAAATTAATATGTTGGTTGCCGAAAACCATACTAGTATTAAATAGGTCTGGTTTACAGATTAGTCAGAAAAGTGGGCTACTTTTAATTAAAACAGTATTGAAAAAATTACGCTCATAGACTCTACCTATCTCTGTGGTTATTTAGGTGACAATGTTAATGATTGTTAAGACAAATATATTACGAATATAGGAGCGACTATTATATATTTTTTAAATTGTGTCTAAACATATGACAGCACCTCGCCTGATGTTAAGCTGGAGTGCGGTCCATTAATGGAGGTAACTGCTACTACATTTGATTAACTAAGTAGCAGTCACATTCACATCGGTCTATTTAAATTCGAATTTGAAACCGGACAACTTACAAGCTGATCCCGTAACGCGACTAAATCACTTCACGGTCTGTATACTTGTAAGTAGTGTTACTACTCTGGATCGGCGGACTGGGCACCACTGCCTACCACTCTTAATGAGTTATAGCTCATTAAGGCGACCGTAGTGCAGTGGCAGTGCAATGGCTACGTAAGCCGAGTGGCACGGGTTCGAAACCACTCACCGATACCAATGTATCTTTGATATATGTACTTTGGTTGTCCTGTTTCTATGATACAAGCACTTTAGTGTGAATAATAGATGTGAATAATAATAATTAAAAAATTAAAATCTAGTGCTTTTCCTTTTTTTTCCCAAAGCAAAAATATCGTATTGCCGTATGTCTGTTTATTGTGTATCAATTTTAAAAATAATAAAATTGCCAGTGTTACATAAACGTGTGTGAACAACATTGGTGACGTCACAACGTATTCGAACTTTTCCCAGCATTGTAAACGTGACGATGACTCCCGTATATGTATTACCTAATTAAAATTTATTATTAAATATGTATTTATGTGTTAAAAATCATCACTTTTAAATAATAACACGTTATTAACGTTGTATTTAAATATTTAAAAAAAACGTAAACTTAAATAACGTCAATAACTTAATTTATATTTAAATGAAATATATATTTTTTTAAATATGTGGTAGATTTAAAATAGTCTTGCCTCGATTCCTACAGGGTCAAGCAGAGACCATGGAGCGCCACTTTCCATGATTCTAACACAACTCCCTCACATTGCATGTTTCTATCCAATAATATTTAAGCGACCGTGGTGTAGTGGCAGTGCAATGGTACCGAGAGCACGAGTTCGAAGCCACCCACCGATACAATGTATCTTTGATATATATATCTACTTGGGTTGACCTGTTTTTATGATACAAGCACTTTAGTAGCTTAGTATAGAAATGTAAGGACCGGCATAGTGACGGTGACTGAGGCAGCCGTGTATCGACTTAGTTTTTTCAGTCGTCGTCACTCTTGGACAACCTTGCTTATCGGAGTAATATTCGTATAGACCATAGAGGTGGTCTATATCGAATTTAAACTCATGACGCAGTGTGCTTTGTACAATTTTATTGTTCTACTTTATGATACTTTCATTTAGTTGCCGTGCATCCAATTACAGATACTCGTGTAGCAAACCGGTCTAGGTGGTACCGTTGCAACGTGCCTTTTGGATTATGGGTCACGTTAGGGATTCTGTTGCGTGAGACATCCTTTAATCTATTAACATATGTTTGAACCCAAACTTTCTCGTTTTAATAGCAATAGAAATAAAGTAAGAAGGCAATGGATTAAAACTTGTCATGATCCTGACACAACACGACCAAGCTTATTCACATACATATTTTTTCTCCATTGTCTCTGCCTATCCCTGTGTTCTTGGCGTGACAATATGATTGATTGATCTTTTATAAATATATTTTTGGCATTCCTATATAGGCATTCAGTATGTTATGCGTGTGTCCTAAACGGCTGGACTAGTTTTTGGTACAAATATTTGGGTGTTTTTGTATTTGCAATTCCTCTGGCCTGTTTCTATGGTCCAAAAAACCTTTAAATAATTATGGAGGACAAAACTCGATTTCATACTGAAAAATACTTCTCCGATTTGGTCGGCAGACATCCTCAAGAAAGCTGGGTTGCCTAGTGCCCATAACCATAGAGCTTGTATGAAGAGAATTGTGAATGTGAAGGAAGCGAGGGAGTTGTGTCAGGACCGTGGCAAGTGGGAGCGCCATTGTCTATGCCTATCCCTGTAGGAAAAAGGCGTGACAATTTGATTTTCGATTTTAAAATACTTCTTAAGGAAAAAGTTCTGTTATGGAATCTCTATCTCTATTATTAACAATGATTTAATAAAAATGAAATGGGAAACAACGCGTTACGATAATAACAGAAAGACTCGGTTTGTTATTATTAAATAAAGCTATTACTATAAATAAGTCCTTTGTCTTAATAGTTAAACCACTATTATTAATTGCGTTTCTATCTACTCGTATCTAAACATCAAACCAGTCCTCAATGTACCTACAGGGAAACTACAAAATACGTTATTAGGCCGGCATAGTGGATGCAAAGTTATTTGCATTTATTTAACTTTAGATGTTGTCTCCATTCCGCACTCCAGCTTATCACCACATGCTGACACAAATGAAGCCACAAAATAAAAATATAAAAAAATGTTTTTTTTTGGCATAGGAAAAAAAAATAGTATGATTACTGTATGAACTTGTAATTAGAATCATCATCAGCCAGAAGACCTCCGATGCTTAAAACAGGCCTCCCTCTTAGAACGTCATAATGGGGTTGCACGTTATGAGGATGCTGCTGCCAATTCTCCGGTGAGACATGATGAGTTTTAGGGCATCCAATTACGAAATTTACAAAGAATTACTAATTTAAAAGATAAAAAAAAAGCATGAAAGAATTATAATATTTATTTTAGAAAAAAAAACTGTCCTGGATTCCACTTCACTTCAGTTTTATTAACATCAGTCGGTGTGCGGTCGTGCTGACATAACTATAAAGGACATCATTCATTTTGGGCTTCTTTGTACTACTTTTGTAATGTCCCAATGATGAAAAAATGAAATGAAATGAAAAATATAAATGGTAGTTTCGATACTTGTATTGATAAAACTAACAGTTTTGCTTTTAATTGCTGTGCAATTGAGTTATTTGGTAAATAAGAAATGGATTTTGTATTATCTGTAAATCAACGCCATATTTGTTTTCTACTTTGAACTGTCATAATTATAGTTTGATCATTTTGCACACCTAAACTATGCAAATTAAAGGATAAATTCCAATTACATTGTAATCTTCGTACATGAAACTATTATAAAATGCATATTAAGCTGTTAATACAATTAAGCCCAAGTCCCCATACAAAATGAATGATGTCCTTTAAATAATAATATACACTCGTTGCATATAGTACTTACAGGTTTTATTATTTTGGAAACGCAACCCGATGACAATGACCGATGCAGTTTCACCATTCACGCGTTGCATAAACGACAAAAGGGCAAATAATGTGGCTGGACTACATTGGTGAACACGACACGTATAATCAGACACGAGATACATAATACCAACAGTGTGCGATACAATAAATTAATAAATAAAACGCACTCTGTTATGGTGGTTACGTTATGTTTATTGTACAATCAATCAATCGAATGGTCACGCCTTTTTGCCACTTGCCACAAGGATAGGCAAAGACAATATAGTCACGATCCTGACACAACTGCCTCGCTTTCCACACATCCACAATTCTCTTCATACAAGCTCTACGAAAACGGAGTAGTCGTTTCTCTATCTATCTAATAAAGCAGTACTTATAGCCAAAGAATTTGTATGAAAAAAATGGTGGATGTGAAGAAAGCCAGTTGCGTTAGAATCGTGGAAATCGTGGAGCTCTGTCTCTGCCTCACCCTTTAGGATTTGAAGTGTGACGATTTGATTTCCTTTTTTTTTGTTTCATTACACGTACATTATTTTTAATCTTACACCAAATGTATCATTCATTACCTTTGACATTTATGAAAGTGGCCACTTTGATTCCATTACTCACTGATCACCAGCGCAAGCTATTCTGGTATTGGATTGCGTCTTTTTTGTGTCTGTCTTGTCATCTAGTTATATTAATTAAATAACAAGAATATAATTAGTTGGTAATAAAAAAACTTTAGCAAATTATGTCTCTGGGTCTACCTGGTTTAAAGTGGTAGGCAGACTTAAAGTTTTAAGTTAGTTGGCTATTTTCCCAGTGTGCCGATCTGGGGTAGTACCACCACTTTAACGTGAAACAATTCGGTTGTATTTCGACAACAGCTTGTAAGTTACCGTTTTCAATAGGCTGGCAACCCTTTTACATTATTTTTAATGAATTAAACAAATTTTATGCGGTTTACTATCGCGTTTATTTTTGGTTAATGATCTTGGTTAATGATGAGCATATTTATTTTTATTTAAAGTCTCTTCGTGATCACGATGGCTGCAAAGCTCTCGAACGTCGGAATAAATAAACGTTTAATCATTAACCAAAAAATAAACGCCTTAAAGCCGCATAAAATTTGTTTAATTTATAAATGAATGTTCGCGCAAAATCAAAGAAAATTATTTTTCATATTTCTCTGAGAACTATCCTAATATTTGCGACCCATACGGTTTTATTGTATCACATGAGAACATTTTAGTATCTAATATGTATTTATTAAAGATAGTATGATCATAATATTGCATTACTTACCCAAATGCTTAAGTTTTATCGTCGTATAAACATTTAACGTTTATAACTTTGGCCAATCCTACTTGGAATTCTAATGTGGGAGCGTCAAGGACACGACTTTAATGGCGCGGTTTGGCTCTTTTTTGTCTAGTTCGTGATCCTGTATGTGAATGGCGACTTTGGTATTATTACTGTATTATATGTGGTATGCTTTTACACGTGTACGTGTTTGTATCTGTGCGTGTGTGTGTTTTATGTAGTAAAGGACATCATTCATTTTGTCCCCATACAAAATTGCATATACATTTTAATATAGTTTGATACATTTTAATGTAACTGGAATATATCCTTTATTGTGCATAGTTTAGGTGCGCAAAATGATCAAACTATAATTATGACAGTTCAAAGCAAAACTGTTTAATATGACGTGTCTTCGTGATTAAGAGACTATACAAAATCTATTTCTTATTTTCGAAATAACTCAATTGCACAGCAATTAAAAGCAAAATTGTTATTAGTTTTATGAATACAAGTATCGAAACAACCATTTTTATATTTTTTCATCATTGGACAAAAGTAGTACAAAAATATGAATTGGTATCCTTTGTTGTGCTAGGTTACATTATCCTATTTGGGCAACTATGTGGTTTGTGATTTCCGCCAATCAGATAATCTTATTTTAACAGTCAAGGAAAATAAATTAGAAATAAAGCGATCCTATTGGTGCAGAGTGAGAACGTTAATTTTAAACTCGCGCTAGGTCCTAGTATTTTTTAGGAAATCGAGAGTTAGTTTCATGTCTAAAGACCACTTAAATGAAATCTATAGTGCTATAGACAACTAAATTTTATCCACGAAACATACCTTTGATGTATTATTGTTAATCTTGAAATAAATACAATTTCTAGATCATTAAAGAGTGGTAGGCAGTGGTACCCAGTCTGCCGATCCGGAGTAGTAACACCACTTACAAGTATACAGACCGTGAATTGATTTGATCGCGTTTCGGGATCAGCCTGTAAGTTGCCGGTTCCAACTATGCCAGTAGATGTGATTGCTACTTACAGTTATTGAATTGTAGTAGCAGTGATATCTATTTATAGACCACACTCGAGCTTGCTCAAGCTACACTTAAGCGGGGTGCTGTCATATGTCGAGTCACAATAATAAAAAATCATTTTCTTTTAAATACGATGATATAAGTGTCTGTATGACCTAGAAAATGATCTAGTCATACATTTTAAAACGTCAACGTTTGTACATAGTGTTATCTATGGTGTATGCAGGCAACCTTGAATGTGGTTCAATTATACGATACGTGGCATTACAGTTTTATGGATAACCTATACTATTAAAATGATCGCAACTCTATGCATTGTATGTACATCAAACCTAGTTTTTAAGGTGTAAAACAATTCACTGTACTTTTTTTTATTAAGATGCGTCGTCTGACCCTACTTGACCGATGGTAAAAGAAAGCGCCGACTGAAATATAAAACCTTTTTACGGTTGTCTCAGTTGTCCTCACTATGCCGGCCAACTTAAACATTGCTACGTTAGCGCTAGTATGAGTAGTATATCAGAACGCAATTTCGGTTCTATTTTTTTTATTGTAACTCGACATCTGACATTTATTGTAACTAATGGTAAGCTTGATGGAGATCCAAGAGTGCTGACGACTAAAAAAACCGTCTCAGTTCACGGCTACCTGCGGTGAAGGACGCTCTCTGATTTGCACACACACTTTGGAAATATCAATCAATCAATTTGTCATGCCGTTTTCCACTGGAATGGGCGGAGGCAACGGAGCGCTACTTGCCACGATTCTGACACAACTCCCTCGCTTCACATTCACAATTCTCTTCATAGAAGCTGTACGGTTATGGAAATATCTCACTTACGTGGCAAGAAGACCTAAAACTGGAACATGATGAGTAAAGCTATATTGTGTGTCATTGTAAGGACAATATTTCTTTGCATTTATCAATTTTAATTGCATTTTAGTATGTAATTAAGTATTATCTAAGTTAATTTGTTCCTAATGATTATTTGAGTACGTTATTATTCAATAGATTGCACTAAATTAGGAATTTTATGATAACGTAGAACAAGTGAAATACACTGTTCTCAATAAATGACGTTGTCACTGGTCAAATTTGATGTGGTAGATACGCGAGAAACAATTTTAGTTCATCATAATTGGTCATCTCTGCGTTTGAGGGATCAAGAATTGTGGTACCGAAGAAAGAAAAGCTTTGCTTGGTACTCCGATTTTCTTGTTTATGATTTAAGCACGTTTAGTAGAGGAATTTAAAAAACCCAATTGTGAATATTTGGCATTGAGAACCACTAATTTAAGAAAGACATTGAACCGGTCTAGAATACGGAATTAGTGATTCTGTTTTTTTACATAATAATATGATTCATTTTTAACGGTCACATTTCATAGCCTTGTATGATGCCCCTCCTAACTTTTTACATAATATATCTTATTTTGACGCGACATCACACCTTGACTTGCTTGTTGGTAAGCAAGAGGAGGTCCAAGAGCGCCGAGGACTGAATAGAATCCTCTCATCTTAGTCCCTTTGTTCTCTCCATCCTACAACGTTGGATCTTTCAAGTTAAACGTGAAAAAGCTTTGGCTGGCTTCAATATGCCACACCGAGACAACCTGTGTCAACTGTGTAAACTGAGTCAGATTTTTTAGCCGTGTCAGCTCCCTTGTGGGCCTATGTTCACTGGGAAGTCGAGGTCAGATGTCGAGTCACACTAATAATAAAAATATCAATCAAATTGTTACGCCTTGTTCTCAAAGGCATAGGCAGAGACGAAGTTGCCACGATCCTGACACAACTCCTCGCTTCCCTCACATCCACAATTCTCTTTATACAAGCTCTGCGGTTATGGGCACTAGGTCACCCAACTTTTTCGAGGATGTCCTCCGATTTGGTCAGAAAACATCAAATTTAAAAATATATTTTTTTTATTAATATAATACCTGTTTTATGCAATCATTTTCACATAAATTATAATGCTTAATTGAAGACCTTAAGTTGGTGAACTTATTGCTGTTTTTGGTCGTGGAATGATTAATGCATTTCGCCTAATGTCAATAAAAAAATATTTTTTTGTTTTAATCAAATCTAAGTATTATAGTGGGTTAGATTAGCATGTCTACAGGTTTTGCCTTTGCCTACGGATCTCATTGTCACGCCGCAATACTGACGGGGATAGGCGAAGACAACGGAGTGCCATTTTCCACGATCCTGACACAACTAGCTCTCGTGTGTGGAATAATCTTACTTGCCCTTTATAAAAAAATCTCTGACTTCATAAATATATTTATCAACGTATCAACAATAATGCGATATACTCGTTGATAATAAACTTACATGTAAATATCTTTAGTCAAATTCCTCGTAATAACATGTATTAGTCATTGATAAAGCCAAAATATCCAAATATATATATATACCAAATTATCCTTTATTTGTTCATACATTATTTGGATAAATACAGGATGTTTTGGTTTTTGGATATCGTATGTATTTAACAAATTTATAAAATTTCTTCTCAGTTAAGCGCTATTTGCATAGTTGTACTTATAGTCTTTATTGATAGATAAATCAGTTTGATTTCTAAAATAGAAGCACTTTTTGTCCAATAGGAAAACTCAACCATTTGCCAAATGCGGAATCTCAATGAAGGATTTAGAATAATCTCTTTTTTATGCGTCCGCTGTAAAAACCTTAATTACTCTCACAGCCGGTTGTACCAAAAATTACAATTTACGAATTTGTAAAAAGTATCATATAAGTAAAAGAAAAAAAGAAAAATGATTTCACATTTCACTCTTTAACTTCACATTTTACATTTACGTTACGTTAACGGATAGTATATACAGCGTTTCTATGCACTACTTTTGTTATTTCTAATAATAAAAACATATAAATGGTAGTTTCGATATAAAATATAATCGATATAAACCCAATTCACGATTTCGTAATAGTAAACGAAATAGAATAAAACTAAATTCGTAAATTGAAACTTTTTTGGTACAACCGGCTGCAAATGTTATATTTAACTGGTCGAGGATATGTAATAAAATTTGTAAATATATATGGCAATATAAATAATAATAAACTATAAACGTTTTAACATGTTAAAGTATTTAAAAGGAAAAAAACAAACTTCAAACAGGTCCTGTATCAGATTTCTGCTTCAAAATTCTTGCAACCAAAATATAATGATGTCAATTCTTAATACTGCAATGGGTCAACAGCTAAACCAACTATATGGTACTTGCTCATATATATCATATTACAAAAACACTAGAAATTTATTATATAATACTTTAGTGACAACGGCAACTGTTGTTTGTTGCTAATCAAAAACATCGAAATGATTCGCTGCCACTTGTTTTCTTCGCCTGTACAAAATGGTGTATTTATATCAATTTTCATAATTGTAAAATAGTACTACATAAGTAATAATAATTCAAATATCTTTCATACATACGACCCAGACAATTTTGAATTAAAAATTAAAACACTGATGTAGGTAAAATCAATGGATCTGTTAGTTTGTTTGTTTATTATTGGGTCAGTGTGTCAAGGAATACAGAAAATTCATAATTCATAACTGCCTAATTCAGCCGGAATTCAAAACTGGAATTCTCTTGCCTCCATAACTAAATATTGACAAATAACCCTAAGCATTATCCTCATTAAGATTGTTACTTATTATCTCATTAAGACGTTCTTTTAAAAGCAAGGGACTGAAGCCCATAACTATAGAGCATGTATGAGAAGAATGGTGAGCGTGAAAGAAAATAGATAGTTTTGTCATGATCGTGGAAAGTGGATTGAGAAAATATTATTATTTATTAACGTAAATGTACCAAACACATTTTAACATTTCACCTCTTAAAAATTAAACCAATCAGTTTTTTATGTATATTTGACAGGTCTATATAATTATTTGGATTAAGCGTCATATAAGGCCTAATTTTGTACTTTTTAAATATATTTCTTTTACTATTTTTTTTGTGACACGACATCTGACCATTCGAGCCCATGACATTAGTTAACTAAGCTTTGTGCAAAGGTTGTCAAATCAACTGTTTCGATTAATTTAATAGATGTTGAAGTTAATGAGAATTTCCTACAACTGAATGTGAATTCCATAGTATTAATAAATCATATAATTATTTTTTAATTGCTAAGGCAAATCATGCAAAAATTAAGCTTAGTGAATAAATTGCAATAAGTCATAATTTAAATGAAAATCGCGGTCAATGTAATCAGAGTGTTTGTTCACAAACACCAGTGACGTGTGTTTCTCTTCAAATATGACAATTTTCCTGTTTTTATAAAGACACCACTCGATTTAGTGGTATTAAAATACCTAAAAAGGGCATAATTATTTCAAAGTATTTCATTTTGTAGTGCAAAGACCGTGAATTGCCTCAATATGTTTTGGGATCAGCTTGTAAGTTGCCGGTTCCTAGTGGACCCGGCATAGTGGGTGTGATCGCTACTTACAGTTATTAAATTGTAGTAGCAGTGACATCCATTCTTGGCCCACACTCCAGCCTAATATCTAAGCGGGGTGCTGTCGAGTCACATTAAAAAAACACTTAAAAGACACGAGTTAAGGCTGTTCTCAATACATTAATTGCTTAGCTGGGCGCATCCTCATGGACTTTGCTTCACGCAATTTGGCCGCAATCAGTAAAAGTGTGACAGCCACGTCATAAACATGAATCAGCGGCCATTGGGCATGTGCGTCCTTACGTGATGTTGAAATCTTTCGTATATATCAAACAATGATTCATACTTTTAAGAAATATATTAAAATACCAAATATTACCTTTGCATTTGTACGTTTTCGTATTAGTGAATAGTTTTTTGTACATAGGAAATATATTTAAAAAAAAACTAGAGGATATATTTAATTATTGTGGCTTGATATTGTGATGATGTTAAGCTGTTCTGTTCTTTAAGTAGCAGTCGCATCCACTATTCCGCATCCGCAGTTATGCAACTAAGTTTTCTACGCATACTCTGTTGATGTTGACAATTTAATATTTACTCCAACTTTTATTATGGGTTTATTTATGGGCCCAGTCGAAGATTAACTCCTCTTTACGTGTGTCTATTAGATGGTATATAAAAATTGTGTGAAATCATTTTTTTACATCTCTATAGTACATCTCTACTAAAGTGCATGTATCATAGAAACAGGAAATCCAAATTATATATTATATTATTATAGAAATACATTGGTACCGGTTGGGTGGTATCGAACTCGTGCTCTCGGTTTGTGTAACCATTGCACTGCCGGTCGCTTTATTGGAATGCAGTATGTAGGTACATGTGGATCAATTGATATTTGACCCTCTGTAACAACGCATCAATTAACCCTAAAAGACATTTATGCGACAACATTTAATTAACATCGTGGGGACCACTGATTTTATAATGTTACGCTCGCGCTGAATGATATTTGCTTTTTATTCTCCCACTGCTGGGCTTCACCAAAGGCTTCACTCGCGACTTAGAGACAGCAAAGTGACTCACTACACTTTGCTGTCTCTCGCCACGAACTATTGTTGGGATTCATCTCATTTCGCCATCTCTTTATAATCCCATTCTTCATTTCCACTTATATCTTTTTATGTATATTTTCACATGTAGTTTTGAACCGGGGCTCAATTACTACAGCTATTGGCAGAGATAACACAAAACAGATAAATAATTGTTCTCTTAAATATTTCTTCTCTGGTAGAGACAACCTTAGAACCTTAGTCTCGCATTAGCACGATGTCTGTAAACGTCAATTTAATCTAATTAAGCAGCAAAATCTTTTATTTTATAAAAATAGTGGTCTTTTTGTCCAGCATATAGTTTTTTCAGTAGTTTTTACCTTTGTATCTCTCCTTGCTTACTATTAGGCAAGGCGAGGTCAGATATCGAGTCACAATAAAAAACTCTCTTAATCATCCTTTACATCCAAAATGTTCATTAATTATTTTATTAAAAAGGAAAAGAAAACAATAGGCAATACAGCCATTTATTTCTAATAATTAATTAATTATCATAACAATTAATAAATTGTGAGAAAACAAAGAACCTCAATGAATTAATGATTCATAATCGATAAATCAGGAACAATGGCCGTAAAAAAATAAACTTTTGACTCATGTTCGAATTCCATTTCACTATAAACACATAATAATTATAAACTTTTTAAAAACACATGCTATTAATATAATAGATAAGTAGTTTATTATATCATCAACTAGCTGTCTAACAGCATACCTTTGTACCCTAACTTCAAGGTATATGGTTTTTAATTTATGCTAATTTTAGGTAAATTTGTAATAAATAGAACTTTAATCTGTTCAAACTCTTACGTCTCATTGAAGGGCTACTTTCCACGATTTAGACTCAATTCTCTAGCTTTCATGACATCCGTGATTTTCTTTGTACGATGAAACATTAACCCTTTTCTCTTTATTTTCTCAGTCTATTTTCTCTCTTCTCTCAGTATCCCAGTAGGCAAAGACAATGGAGGACACTTTCCTTGATCATGAACTAGCCCTGCTCTGTCGCTTCCTTTCGCCACATCCTAAATTCTCGTAGAAGCTCTATTGTTATGGGATAGGCATGGTAGATCCCTGCTTTTAAAAAAATTTCCCGGTTTTATCCATGAATAATCCTCTTCGCTGACCATTTCACATATTTTTATTTTATTGTGACTCGACATCTGACCTTAACTCGCCTGATGGTATTCAAGGGAAGGTCCAAAAGTGCCGATGACTGTAAAAACCGAGTCTTCACGGCTGCCCCGGTCACCGTTACTATGTCGGCTTCTTTACGCATAGCTTGAAGGATCCAAGGTTATAGAATGAAGAGAACACTTGGGCTGGTAAAGCATTCCACTTGTCAATCCACTTAATTTATCATTATATAAATTTGCATCATTCTGCACTTCCTAGAATGGCTTTTACATTGGTTTTAAACGTTTGAGCAATTATAAGGCAATATCCCATATTACTTTCACCCCAATGCGGGATGAAATACGTGACATATGGAACAGCATTGCAGGTAGTTTTGAAGGGTTCAGCCAAGCTTGTAGCCAATCTCTACAAATATAAATGTGTACGTGTGAACTATAAAGCCAATTTTCCAGTCTGCTGCTATCGATATAGGATGCCCTTGACGTTGCGGCCCTTATTATCTGTCTAGACTATGCTTAGTACCTGAATAAACCTAAACGCAAAAGTCAATGTTTGGATTAGATATTTTAATGTTTTGATTCTTTCATTGACATTTATTTTTAAATGTTAAATAAACATGACTTGTTATAATAGTAATATTTATATCTCATCGATGGAAAATACATATTCTTGGTTTATATTAAAGATCTTTTTTGTATTAGCTTCGGCTTCTCGGCTGATGTTAGGCAAGAGTGCGGTCAAGGAGTAGAGCAAAACACTGTTAAAGACAAAGCGTTGGTGGTAGCACACCCATCTACTTTGCAGGCCTTAGCATTATAGGATAGAGGAAAGACGTGTTTAGGAAGAAAGGACTGCCCATAACTTTTCGGTTGCCAACTGTATATTCTAATTCCTAGGTAAAAAAAAACATTTACTCTTGAATTTAAGAATTAAATTGAAGTCATTGAATCACTAAAGCAAGAAAATACGAGGCAATGAAGACGGAAAAAGGAAATAAAAGATACATGTTTATTTATAGTTATTTGGTGTACCCGACAGGTGGTAACACACACCCCTCACCCTTGAACTCCCGCCAAAAAGCAGGTGCAACGACCGACCGCGCCCGGCGATTTCATTAAATTTTAACCCATGTCTGCGACGAAACGGGAACGACTTGGATATGTTTCTTTTACTATGAATCAATAAAACGATTCATAGTAAAAAAAACGCATAGCGACCGCCTAGCCCCCTTTGACGACCCGCATAGCGCATCTACACACCAGCAAGTCCCGGGTTCTATTCTCGAAGAAGATATTTGTTTCATTATGTCAGCCAGTAGTCGTTGTCTGCTGGATTAAGGCTTCCCCCAGCGATCGCCACAGTGCATTGGTTTCCCGCTACTTGCAGGAGGTCGTCAGCCCATCTTGTGGGTAGACGTCCTTTACTACATTTATCTGTAATATTCTTGAACCAGACCTGTTAATTATTATAAATACTTGTTTATAAAAAAATAGGCTGATCTACGATACTCAGTCTGCTGGTCCGAGGAAGTGCCACGTGAACAAGGTCGGCATAGTGGATGCGACTGCTACTTGCAGTTATTTATTAAGCCGTTGGACCCCAGCTTAGTCGTACTCCAGCTTTTCTAACATCAGTCAGAGTGATGTCAGAATAGAAAAAAACTAGCAATGTTTCCAAATAAAATAATATCAGTATAAAATATTACGTATATAAAAAATTATGACCGATGCGATTATTTTTAGATATATTATGATTTTGTATCACTGTTTATTTAAGATATATATTAGCGGACATCGAGATTAGATAGCGACTGCGCCTTTTAATATATTTAATATCACAAGGAAGTGAACTAATTGTATCATATAAACTTTGTAGTGTCTGATAGTTTTGATGCTTTTTGTGAGGTTTATTATACTAGTCGTATAAACTTTTGTAGTTGGTTGGTCATATAACTTGTATGCGTTTTGATCTGGCTATCTTCCCTCAAGTCATCTTTCGACTGAAAAGTCGACTGAATCAATTGTATAATAAAACGTTTTTTTACGTCAGCGCTCATGGACGTCCCCTTGCTTAACATTAATCGAGTGGATTAAGAATGTCGCGGATTAATTAAAAATAAAAAATGACCTGCCTAACCTTATCATCTATTAACTTTTAATAAAATATCTTTTGTTTTACATCTATCTCTATAGAGGTGCTTCTTGATTCAAAACACCCTCGAAAGTTCATAAAAATTAACACTGTCAAATTTAATTTAGCTCCGAGTGAATGGTCAGTGTCAAAGTCAATTTGCAAGTTTGCACAGTTCAATGTACTCTCGTAAACACATTTTGGTCTTACGAGTACATATAATAAGAGCGCGTGTGACACAGTATGTACGGTAAGTACAAATACGAACAGTCGTTATTATTAGTTGAACTTATTATGACAGCTTATTATATTATTTCTGTACTAAGCTACTAAGAGTCGATTATTTATACATTGGTACCAGCATGTGGTTTTGAACTAGAGGCTCTCAGTTTTCGTGTCCATTGCTTCACCATTACACCACGGTGCCTATAGTTATTATTATTACTTAAGGCCTGTCACTGTCAATCTAAATTGGTATACGTATTTAAAATTAAATTTAAAAATAAATATCGTTGATTGGTTAAATGTGTATTCATCATCAGCCAGAAGACGTCACGGCTAAACATAGAACTCCCCCTTAGAACAAATGTGTATTCGAAGTGTTATTTCAACTAGTTATCTTTTTCAATGGCTTTCAACAATCAATGTAGATATCGATTTTAGTATCTAGATTTTATTGATACTTCTATAGAATTTTTGGCCTTTAATGATTATTTTAGGGAATATCTTCTTTGGTCGACACATTATATGTTAATTTGTTTTCCACCTATTCAACTACAAGAAAAAAATCAATTTTCGCCTGATAGAGATTCCCAAGCTCCAACACGAATTAAAGTCATCTATCTTCGGCTTTAGCATACCATATTACATTTGAAAAGTGTCTTTTCAAAAGGACTTATTTACCTTTTTAATGCGCTTCTTCAACTTCTCAATGATTATGATTATCAATGGTAAAAAATGTGGGTAGGGGTAAAAAATGTGGGTAGCTTTCAAAAGTTTGTAAAATATTGTTCTACATTTTTATAATCATTATTAATAGTTATTAATAAGTTATAATAACTATTACTGTTTGATTTTAAAAGTGCTGTGAGTGTAGAGAAATTGTAACACAAAAAAGGGATGAACTAACTATATTTACACCGCCAGCTGCTCTCACCACTTTTCACCAACTCAAGACAACTAACTACAGATTTGACCTGGAAATGGAAATGGGAATGGAGGTAACAGATCCTTCAGTTGCTCTTCTTAAACTTAATGATCTATTTGAAAAGAAGATGGAATCATTTGAGGCGCGAATTGCCTCAACCACACCCAATGCGACAGTCGCTCAGCTGTCAAAGGATTTTCAAAGCTTTAAGAGTTTTATGCGGGATACAGTTGAGCTGCTTCGATCCCAGATCTCCAATCTTTCAATTCTCTGTGATGATCTAGAAAACAGAAGCAGATGTAAATTCCTCCTTTTCCGGGGTGTTTGCGAGTCTGCAGAGGAAAAAACCAGTGGCATTATAAGTGATATATCTACAAACAAATTGAATGTTACTGTAAACACAAATGACATACAATTTTCTTATAGACTTGGTGTCAAAGGTAAAAATCCTGAAAGACCCCGGCCCATACTGGTGAAATTCAGAAATATTGATACCCGGGCCAAGGTATGGCAAGCAAAAAAGGGACTTAAGGGCAGCTGCATATCAATGGCAGAGTTCTTAACGTCCTTCCGGAGGCGTTTGTTTGCTGAGGGACGACGGATGTATGGGATAACCTGCTGTTGGTCTCAGGAAGGAAACATTTATGTGAAGGTGAAGGATGGGCCCAAGCAGCGCATTCTCTCTGAAGCTAATCTCCGAGACTATGCAGCTAAGTTTCCACCTCCTCCGGCTGAGAGTCAGGGTCCTCGACAACCAAGGGCTGCCAGGATTATAAAGCCGAAAAAATAGTTGTACAAGTCTTTAATATTGCCTGTTGCCTTCATAAATTCTATTACTTTGTTTTTAAGCTGGGGGCCCTTCATCTTCAACAGACACCACAGATTTTCCCTACCTGCATTCTACTCAGATCTCACAACTTAATATCCACTGATGTATTTATTTATTAATTTTTTCACATTAAATACTTACAGTGTCCTATATTACTTTAATAATACAGTTTTTGAATGTTTTCCGTGTAAGTATTACTTTACTACAATACTTACATAATAGTGTTTACATGCAATTTTATTGGGTCATTGGGTGAAAGGTTTGTTGGAATGATGAAGGGCTTCTCAGTGATCGGTAGCGTATTGAAACTGCTACGATTTGAGTAATTAACAATTAACTGCTTCGCCGGAACGCTTTTATAATCATGTTTTTGTAAGGCCAACTAATGTTTCTCGGGTACATTGCGTGTTGTTGTACAATGGATTTGAAACAAATAGATTTGGATTAGGTTATATACTGTAATCAGAGTTCAAGTTTTCCTAGACTTCTTACAAGCGGTCCGGTGACTTTACATAGCGGTCAACGGTGACAGCTGTCAGTTGAGATGCGTTCCGTTTTGATAATCATAAGTAATATAAATATCAGATGGTCGCAATCGCGACTGGCACCCGGCACTGTCAGAAAATTTACTTGTATTTTTTTTTTGTTTTTTAGGATAGAAATGTACTTCAATTCTTGTAACAATCTTTTCTTCTTTTGTTAATTGTCAACTATGTTCATCTTACTGTTACTTACTGACTGTAATGTATTGCTGTTAGTGAAATAGTTAACCAGTAGGTGATGTGAGCAGTAAAAGGTGATCTAGACAGCACTTGATATTATCAAACATATATTATATATTTGTAGAATTATTATATTTTGTTTATATTTATTTTTAGATATTATATTATTATACATTTTATTACATTTTTCAGGCAGTAATGTTGATATCTGATTCGGAAGATGATTTTTATTCCTGCAGTTCTACGTCGGATGAATATTATGACGCACAGAGTACGATCTTACTCGGTGACTTATTACACAACACCCTGACACCTTTTCCTAAAAACCTGAATGTCTGCCATATTAACGCGCAAAGTATACCAAGTCACTATTCGGATCTTCTTACAACATTCTATAGTCAGCACATTCATGCGGTTCTTGTGTCGGAAACCTTTCTTAAGCCTACCTTACCTTCAACTAGCTATTCGCTCCCTGGCTTTACAATGGTTCGCAATGACCGCTTAGGTAAGGGTGGGGGCGGTGTGGCAATTTATATACGATCGCATCTCAAGTACAAGTTGATTGCTCAGTCGCCATCTTTATATTGCCATTCGGCTGAATACATATTAATAGACATTGATTTGAACTCAACTAAATTTCTTCTAGGTGTTGTGTATGCCCCTCCTGCACTTAACTATTTCAGTGATTTCGAGAATTTGCTTGAGGCTCAGATACCTAACTATGAACATTTTCTTATTATGGGAGACTTCAATACCTGTCTCTTAAAAAATGACACGCGTAGTACGAATTTAAAATTAATCACTTCTTCTGTCAATGCCTACATACTTCCACTCGAGCCTACTTACAATTTAAATGAATCGAAAAGTCTTTTAGATCTTATTATCACCTCAGACACACAAAGAATTCACACTCATGGTCAGTTTTTAGCTCCGGGTTTTTCTCACCACGACCTAATATACGCATCCTTCAAGGTTAAAACTCCTAAATTCAAACCCAAGATAATTCTGCAGCGAAAGTTCGCTAAAATGAATCTTGAAGCTCTCCAAGATGACGCACTAAACACAAACTGGGATGAAATTAAACTGAAAGACAACATCGATGATAAGGTCGCTGAGTTCAATCGACTACTTATTACGCTTTATGACAAACATGCGCCAATTGGCCCAGTCCGTATGAAGCGGCCTCCAGCTCCATGGCTTAATGATGAAATTAAGAAGGCCATGCGGCACAGAGACCGACTTAAATGTCTTCACAAAAAATCGCCGGATGAAATCAACTGGTGTAAGTTCAAATTAGCTAGGAATCGCGTAAATCAGCTCTGTAGGAATGCTAAGCGCAAATTCATTCACCAATCAATTGAGTCCGCTAGTTCGCAATCTATCTGGAAATTCTTGCGCAGTTTGGGGTTAGGAAAAACAAACTCCACCACAATTTCTGCTGTCGATATCAGTGATCTTAATCGTCACTTTAGCTCCATCTCTAATCCTATTGATCCAGCAATTAAGGCCGCTACCATTACACAGATTGAAGCTACTGCTCTCCCTGACCATAACCCCTTTTCCTTTATACCAGCAACACGCGGTGAGATTAACAAGTTGATCCATTCGTTAACCAGTAAAGCCGTTGGATATGACGATATTGGTCGTTCTCTTCTTCTCCCAATTCTAGACACCGTACTCTCACCTATTACCTATATCATTAACTCTTCTTTATCTTCCAACACTTTCCCCGACTTATGGAAAAAGGCATATGTTATCCCTATTCCTAAGAAAACTGGTAAGGTTGATTACAGTAATTTCCGTCCTATTTCCATCCTTCCTTTTCTTTCTAAGGTTCTTGAACGTATAGTTCATAGCCAATTTTCCTCCTTTTTACATACAAACAGCCTCTTTAATCCTCTACAGAGTGGCTTTCGCCCATCGCATAGCACCACTACTGCCTTAGTGAAAGTTACCGATGATATCCGAGCAGCAATGGACGATGGACAACTCACTTTACTTACTCTCATAGATTTCAGCAACGCTTTTAACTGTGTAGACTTAGAAATTCTCCTTGCAATTCTTCGTTCTCTCAATATCTCACTGTCTACTCAGCAATGGTTTCACTCTTACCTCAGTGGTCGCCAACAACGAATCCGACTGGATAACGCTTTCTCTGAATGGTCTCCGGTGAGAGCAGGTGTCCCGCAGGGTGGCGTGCTCTCCCCTCTTCTCTTCTCTGTCTTTATTAATTCTCTCACTTCTTCCATTCAACACAGTCACTATCATTTATACGCAGATGACTTACAAATATATATAAGTTTTAACTGTGATAGTGCTACGAGTGCTTTTGATAGAATGAATAGTGATCTTGAATCAATTAACTCAAGAGCACATAAATTGGGTTTGGCAATCAATGTTGAAAAGACACAGGCTATGGTAGTGGGTACAAAACAGGCATTGGGGAAGTTGCATAATGATACTAGACCGATCCTATTGCTTAATAAGGTGCCGTTGGTTATGAGTCAGCATGTTAAAAACTTAGGTCTTTTTATGAGTAGCGACTTGTCATGGAATTATCACGTCTCAGAAACGAGCAAGAAAGTCTATGCTACGATGCATTCCTTAAAAAGATATCAAAACTTTATCCCTTTAAAAACCAAAATCATGCTGGTGACTTCCTTGGTTCTTCCGATCATTGACTATGCAGACGTGTGCTATAACGATATCACAGAAGAATTGCTAGATAAGCTAGAGCGCCTCTTGAACTTATGCATACGTTATGTATATGGACTCCGCAAATATGATCATGTTTCGCACTATCGGAATGAATTAAGGTGGCTCAATATTCGCTCTCGCAGGTCGGCACATTTTCTCTCGCTCCTTTACACAGTTTTGAATTGCCCTAACTCTCCATCCTACCTATGCGAGCGCTTTGAATTTCTGTCCGACTCCCACACCCGTTCGCTGCGTTCTTCTGATAATAATCAGCTAAAAATTCCCCAGCATAAAACCAGCCGGTATACGAATTCTTTTACAGTAGATGCTGCACGCCAGTGGAATAGGCTACCTTTGTCTGTCAGAAGCGCTCTCTCCGCCAATGGTTTCAAAAGACTAATCTATAGACATTATCTTTCGAAGCAATGTCCAGTCTACTAAATTTGGTGTAGGATTCTGATTTTAATTTCTTTGGTAAAATGTATTTATTTATAATTAGGTATATAATATGTAGGTATATAACTTATTATAATGTTATGTATGTATATATATGTAGGTATGTATATATGAACTGATATATTATTTCTGTTTTAAATATTAGATATAAGCACCCACCTCATGTTTTGTTACCCCCTCCCAAAGGTTAGCTGGTAGAAAATGCTATTTAGCATTAAGCTCGCCCATTGTATTGTTTTTACTGTGCAATAAAGAATTTTATTATTATTATTATTATTATTTTCAATATTTTGGTTCTAAACAGCTTATTCCCTGTACAAATGCGACTTCCATAGAACACTAAAGAAATAAGTTCTTTTGAAAAGCAACTCCTCAATTGCTTACATGACCGTCGAGCGATATGCGCGCTCTATTGTATTCTTAATTTTAAGCATTTTGGTTTATTGCGCGTCTGCTGGCCGTTTAGGACAATACTTTATTGTGATGACTTTCCTGTTTTTATTAATGATATATTTATTACCTATCTTAATTTTGGATTTTATCCGAATGGTATTATAATAGCAGTACCTAAGAGTTTAAATTTAGCTTCGTCTATCATATTATTTTTTGTATTTGTCATTTCGAACACATCTCTCTTACTTTCCTTACATACACAATTTTCTTCATACAAGCAAAATAATGCACGCTGCGAGCCTAAGCTTTTTTAATAATGTCCCCAATTTGAATCTGTAAATAAGTGTTTAAATCTGTAAAAATTCTCTGGTTTTTTAACGGTAGTCACTATGCCGGCCAAAGGTCCTACACGCTTCGTTTGAAGGATCCAAGATTGAAAGATGGAATACACATGGGCTGGTAGAGCATTCTACATGTCGATTGTTCTACAAAGAAACAAAGCGCCGCATCTTTAAGTTCGATTGCCGATTCGGTGGACAAAATGCAAAAGCTTTTTTTTGTTTGTATAATTGTCATGATTTTTAATTCCGAGTGAAATAGTTTACAATCGAATTGGTATCGTAACGGATGCAATGTTGTGCCGATAGGCGAAACCGGGCCTATATCCTGCGTGTCAGTTTAACGACCCTGCCAGCTAATAACGTCACTTAGAAACATAATTATCACTTAATTACACAAGTTTATTACCATTATTGATGTGGGCTCATGTAGCTACTATAATGTACATGCATACGAATGCTAGAATAATTTGTCACGCAGAGACAACAGAGAGCCACTTTCCACGATCCTTACACAATAGAACTCCACCGCTTCTATTACATTAAATTATATTTGAACAAGCTCTATAGAATTTTTAGAGCATTTAACCTGTAAGACATTAATTTTCCAACAAAATGTGGTTTATAGGTTAACTTACATTATTGCGGCTGTCTGCTCAGTTTACTGAAGAAAAGACGACTTAGTTTACGGTTGCCTCAATCGCCTTTGCAAAGTCGGTTATAGAATGGTAAAGGCCATTAAAGCATAAAGCAAATAATGACATTGATTTCCATGATCCGTACACAGCTTTCTTTCTTCCCTTCCGACCTTGTATTTTCGCCTTTACAAGGAATCCGAGAACTTTGAGAATGTACCCGATTTCGTCGTAAATATATTTATCATTTAAGAATGAATAATTAAGAACTTTAATTAATGATTTAATTTCCCCAATATGCTTTGTTATTTGATCAAAGGTGTGATACCGCCGGCGACTGCAGACCGCAGACTGCACTACTGGTTTGTATGAGATTGATTCCCTGCAAAGCGACACTATTGCGACAATCAGCATTTGCTATGTCATAAATTATAAATATGATAATTGGAAACAATATTAAAGCGGTGGCTGCACACTAGTGTCGCCTTGCACGGAATCAATCTCATACAATCAAGTAGTGCAGTCTGCGGTCTGCAGTCGCCGGCGGAATCACACATTGAATTATGATAGGTAGTCATAGTCATAGGTACGAATGGAAATAACCAATGATAGAAAGTTAAATATTTATATTATATGCGATAGTTGAATGTTATCTAATTATTTCATATAATTAATATTTGTTTAAAGTAGGTCGGTAATAATTATTCAGAGAAGATTTATATCAAAATATATGAGTCATTTTAATGTATATATATATATATATATATATATATAATAGGTAGGTTAGTAATCGTATTTGTAAATAGTAGGACTATCCAAATGTTTGAATTTAACCATGTTTAGATTGTGTGTGAGTAATTGTAGACTCATAGCAACATACTATTAAAGTTAACCTTACATCCTTTATGGTTAAAGTAAGCGTGAAAAGGCATAGTGATGGCGACTGTGCCAAACGTAAATTAAGTATTTTCAGTCGTCGGCGCTTTTGAATAATTACTTGATTAACATCAGGCGAGTAAGGGTTTGATGTCACGTCCAAAAAATCTTATAATATTTACTCCTTATCATCTTATAATGAAAGTGGTACTATCACATTTAAAAAGTTAAAATTGTAGTTGCAGAGATTATTACGTTCAAGCAATTTGTTTCAGTAATAGGTTAAAACGGGAAGAACCCAGGGAGTGACAGCTGAAGTGAAAAATTCCTAAAAAATTCTTGCGTCTTACAAAAGAACTTGATTGATGAGAGAGCGAGAGAGAGAAAGAGAGAGAGGGAATTGTGCCAGGATGTCCGAAAGGACTAGCTTAGGAAAGCTAGATACAATAGCTAACTGTAATTTAGGTTAGGTTACTATTTTTTTTTATTGACTAGATTCATTTATTCGTAAAAAATAGTTTTTACAGTTTAGTTACACAAACTGCAAATAATAATTATTTGTGTTAGCAACGTATTTTAGCATATAATTTTATAATTATTTATGAAGCACTTAAGTTTAAATCATGTGTAATTCATACATAAATAAAAGAGTTGAACAATAATTTAGCTTGATTTATTTTTAAGTAGATAAACTGTCCATTAAAGGTGATGCCCATGTTGGCGCTAAACTACTTGTGTAATCCTTAAATGTGACAATTGTATGAGAACTACGCACTTTAATCGTGAAGTCTGATCTGTGACTCAGAAGTTGCTTCAAGGGAAATTGGACTTTATAGACATAAAGCAAGAAATGTTTTTATATTATTTAAGTTAAATCTATGTTTTCTAGTCTTAAGTGTGTCTGAATCAAAATAAACGCGATAGTAAGCAGCAATTTTTTTTTCATTATTAAGTGTCATGCAAATTCTTAAAAAATACTATTATATTATAAACTAAACGATTACGATTAAGACGATTATCTGATGTCAATATTCTTGAATTTTAAAATGGATTAAGAAATTATAGCCGTAGACAAAAAAAAGGAAAGCTGGGGGTGGCCTAATACCCATAATCGTAGAGCTTGTATAAAGAGAATTGTAGATGTGAAGAAAGCGAGGAGGTTGTGTCAGGATCGTAGCAAGTGGTTTTTTGACGACAGGCGTGGACGAACGGTTTAGCGACTGGTTTGTTGCGCGTAAAGTCCCGGGTTCGATCCCCGGTCGGAGCAAATATTTGTTTCATAGCTTTTATTTGTAATATTTAATAGTATTAAATATTGCAAATATTTGTTAATAAAAAAAAAAAGAGATGGATATTTGCTTCGGGTCTGGTTATCAAAGAGTGGTAGGCAGTGGTACCCAGTCTGCCGATCCGGGGTAGTACCACCACTTACAAGTATACAGACCGTGAAGTGATTTGGTCACGTTTCGGGATCAGCTTGTAAGTTGCCGGTTCCATCTAGGCCGGCATAGTGGATGTGATTGCTACACACAGTTATTGAATTGTAGTAGCAGTGACATTCATTCATGGACCACACTTTGGCTTAACATCAAGCGGGGTGCTGTCATATGTCGAGTCACAATAAAAAAAAAAAAAAAAAAAAAAAAAAAAAGTGGTGCTCCATTGTCTCTGTCTGTCCCTGTGGAAAAAAGGCGTGACAATTTCATAAAGAAGCTTTTTAGATTATTATTATTAATTATTATTATTAAGTATTAGTGTGAATTCCGAGCAATTCATTAAGATCGTGATATTTGAAGGGATGTAGCAATTTTTTTTAGGAAATTTCCTTTCATGATCACTCCAATATATTTGATATATAGTAAGTTTTTATTTGTGAGTGCGGTTTCCTTTGAAGTGAGCATATTGCTATTGAGATTTATTACATTTATATTGATGTTTGAATTGTCTATTTAGATGTGGATGTCGAAGGTCATCAATTTATATTTGATACAATTGAGTTTACGTATACGTATGTTTTGGTTTCTAAATGGGTTAATAGTAGTTTCTTATTAACATTAATTAATTTACAATTAAGTTTTAACTTGATGTTTTGTATTTCTTTTCTGGGCCCTATCTATACCTGTTCAAGCAAACATGCTCGATGTTTTTGGCTTATCAATTGGTATTATTAATATATATATTAATATCTTAAATATTTTTTAAAGGGTATTAGGCAGTGGTACCCAGTCTGCCGATCCGGGGTAGTACCACCACTTACAAGTATACAGACCGTGAAGTGATTTAGTCACGGGATCAGCTTGTAAGTTACCGGTTCCAACTAGGCCAGCATAGGATGTGATTGCTACTTACAGTTATTGAATTGTAGTGGCAGTGACATCCATTCATGGACCATACTCCAGCTTAACAACAAGGAAGGTGCTGTCTATGTCGAGTCACAATAAAAATGATGTTATTTCTTTATAATTTAACATAAATAGCAAAGCACTTAAGTTATATACGTAAGGTTTGTGTTATTTGTAAATGGTAAACGTAGGTCTGGATTGGGCTTTAACATTTGTCACCTTGGACCTCCTCTTGCTTATCATCAGGCGAGTTAAGGTCAGATGTAGTGTCACAATAAAAAAAAACCTTCTGCCGGAACCGTAGTCTTTTTTATTCTGTATTTCAGGTAATGTGTTACAATCTAAATTGTGTGTGAAATTTATTTAACATTGACGTTGCTAGAGTTCTTTTTCTCAATACTACTGCTAACTACATTTGTAATACCTTTTTAGGTATTCCGATCTGTTTGTTAGATTAAATAGTTTGGACCATAGTTCTGTGTAGGCGGTTGTTGGCTACTATTGGCCTTACTAGTATAACCATTATTTGTTGAAGATTGTTAACGTCTGTTTTAGATAGTTATGTACTTAAATATTTGGAATGATTCAATTAGGCTTAGGTTTAGTATTTGAGGTTTAGTTTCAGTATAAGGTGAATTTTATGTGGTTGGAAACATTAATGTGCCATAAATGAATTGCAATTTTAATTAAAACCATTTTTTAATTAAGTTTTTTATAGATTTCGGTTATTTCATAGCGCTCTTCGCATTTTTAAAGATGTTTTACTTTTATTTGGATCTGATGTTAGGCAGCAGTGTAGATCCATGAGTACCGATGATTGGGGCCACCATTGGTTGAGACGGTCGCAGTAGCCGTCACTAACCTGGCCTCTGGTGCTTCTTCTCGCTTCATCCGCATCCTGATAATCAAATCATCAGGAACTGAATGTTTTGGATAAGCGTTATTATGTTTGATCAATCGAAAAGTGGAATGCTAGCCTATGAGCTCTCCCCATTTAACAAACTTGAGTCCTCCAAGAGAAGCGTAGAAAACATTTCTGACGGTGGCTAAGGGAACCGCAAACTAAAACCGATTTTGGATACTTTTTGCTTACCATCAAGTAAGTTTAGTTTAATAAAATAAATTCATACATATTATGTTAAAACTAGACTGGCATTAGACGCGAGGCGTTAATACAATGTAAAATAATTATATTGATTGTAGTTGGTTTTGTTTTAATATAATGTATATATTGGGCGTTCATTATGTAAATTGTATTGAAGGTGTAATTGGTGGTGTGGCCTCGTGCGTCCTTGCGCGAGTTACGTTTGTTCAGATGCGCCGGCGCAACCATTTGCGGTGACTCAGCGCTTACTGACGGGGGCTCTATGGAATGTTTAATACTACGTTTTTTACTCTCGTTGTTTTTACAGAATAATAAGGTTATGTTGTAATCAGTATTGTTTTTAATCATGTGAATTAGTAATTATATATGTCGAAAATTAAGTTTTAACTTTTAAAAATTAAGAGGTATATAAAATATCAAAGAAGCGTTACGTGTTTATTGAATTGATTTAGATTTTAGTTAACTTTTATTCACATTTCTAAATAGGTATAATGTATTTGTTTGGCACTTTGTAGTAGCAGTCGCCTGTGGTGGTCGTAAGCAACTCAATTGACAATGCCTCTTTACAGCATCCACTTAGTTATAATACTTTATAGCCGCTAGCACATTTTTCCAGTTTAATCATTTGTTAAATATATTTATATTTTGTTATAAAGTTATAAAGTAATGAATTCAGCCTACTTGTAAAAAAAGACTTGATTTGACACAATAAATAAATATATCAATCAATCAAATTGTCACCCCTTTTTTTACTGGGATAGAGACAATGGAGCGCCACTTGACACAACTCTTCCGCTTCTTTCAAATCCACAGTTTCATACAAGCTCTACAGGATGGGTACTAGGATGTCTCCGATTTGGTTGGAGAACAACCTCCTGGGTCTGCCTCGATTAATGCATCTATCCACATCAGATTTATAAATTTCTTTCGTCAATTCACTCATCCTTTCCATGTGCCCAAACCTTAGAAGCATTCCTTTGTCAATCCTAGTCACAACATCTTATTTTAAACCGCATTTATCGCGCACTGTGCTTAATCCTATGTATATTATTTACTTTTTAGATATAAAGTGAATAATATACATTGTATAATTTGTATGTATGAGGTTCCGTATTATGACCTAAATGACACACACGTTTTGAAAAACCCTCATGAAAATGCTGCGTGGAATGCGGGCATTTGATGCGTCACACGTGTGAAGTGCTGGTGGTTTGTTAACACTAGAATAACAGCACCAGTCACAATGACTGCTTTTAAGATATTTCATATTTTTGCCCATACATATCAATCAATCAAATTGTCACGCCTCTTTCCCACGGGTATAGGCAGAGACATCGGAGCGCCACTTGCCACGATCTTGACACAACTCCCTCGCTTCCTTCACATCCACAATTCTCCTCATTCAAGCTCCACAGTTATGGGCACTAGGCAACCCAGCTTTCAAGGCAACCCCACTAGGCAGCCCATACATACCGTGTCTGAAATCACTTTACGGTCTGTACCATTTTATACAGACCGTAAAGTGATTTAGTCACGTTTCGGGATTAGCTTGTAAGTTGCCGGTTCCAACTAGGCCGGCATAGTGATGTGACTGCTACTTACATATATTGAATTGTAGTAGCAGTGATATCCATTCATGGACCACACTCTAGCTTTTTTTTTTTTTTTTTTTATTGTGACTCGACATTTGACATCGACCTGCCTGATGATAAGCAAGAGGAGATCCAAAAGTGCAGACGATTGAGACAACCGAGTTTGTTCACGGCTGTCTCAGCCGCCGTCACTATGCCGGCCAAAGGTGCTTCTTCACGCATCGCTTGAAGGATCCAAGGTTATAGGAGGGAGAGAACACATGGGCTGGCAAAGCATTCCACTTGTCGATTGTTCTACAAAGAAAAGATGCACCAAACTTTTTAGTTCGACTACCGATTCTGTCGACAAAGCTTGTCATCAGGCTGGGTGCTGTCATATGTCGAGTCACAATAAAAAAAAAACATACATATTTTAACTTTCCTTGTATGATTTGGGATCTTTCACATTCATATGATACTGATGATGACGCTTTTTTCCTGTCGTTCATAATCTAGGACCCCCTACTGTTATTAATAACATAAGATTATTTCAGGCTAAAAGCATTCCTAAAAAGCAGGGCTTTAGAGACTGTATGAAGAGAATTGTGGATGTGAAGGAAGTGAGTGAGTTATGTCGGGATCCCTGTAGTAATTATCGCGTTATAATTGATTGATTGATTTCTTTTTAGTAAAACGAATGATGTCTTCCAATAAGATACTCGTAATTATCACCTTTTTAACTATTACTAAAATTAAACTTGTTGAAGCTAATTCATTAAGCTTTGACTATAGTCCGTGACCCTTACAGATCGGGGAGCATCCGCATTCCCGAATCAAAAAGCCGAACTAAACGATTTAGGGCGCGTCAGTTATAACTGGCCATTGTATCGACGACTGAGATAATCGTAATGTGATTTGACTTTTTGAGTCGTCGAAGCTTTTGAACCTAGCACTAGGAGGCAAGTCGAGGTCAAATGGTGAGCCACAATAAAACAAACGAGACAAATTTTTTGGTAAATAAATTTTGTCCGTGTCTGATTAATATATTATGTCTGTCCCATGATGTGTTATCTGAGGCAACTTTGACCTGTCCTCCTGTCTGTAGTGTTAAAGGCTCTCTGAATACACCGAACGTGCCTCCACAAAGAAAAGTTAACGCTCTATGAGTCATCGGTTAAGTATCCGCATGCGAAACATGTGAAATGTGCAAAATTAATATGAACATATATATTGTTTATTATCGCCCGACATATGACCTGCATCCCGCTTGATGTTAAGCTGGAGTGCGACCCATGAACTACAGTTAAATAACTACAAGTAGCAGTCATATCTTAAATTTAATTCATCGCCTACACCACGGAGAAAAGGCGACCGTGGTGTAGTGGCAGTGCAATGGCTACGTAAGCCGAGTGGCACGGATTCGAAACCACTCACCGGTACGAATGTATCTTAGATATATGTACTTTGGTTGTCCTGTTTTTATGATACAAGCACTTTAGTAGCTTAGTATAGAAATGTATAATAAAAAATAAATAAATGTTCCGACGAGCTTTTTAACCTTGTTCCCACCTGGTCTTTTCACACCTGTAATACAATGCGTGAAGAAGCACCTTTGGCCGGCACAGTGACGGCGACTGGGGCAGCCGTGAACTGACTTGGTTTTTTCAGTCATCGACACTCTTGGACCTTCTCTTACTCACCATCAGGGGATGTGAGATGTCGAGTCACAATAAAAATCAGTTTACGGTTGGTTGATCAGTTGTTTCTAATATAATATAATATTTTAGTCCTTAAGGGATGTCTTTAATATATTTAAGAGTGGTAGGCAGTGGTACCCAGTCTGCCGATTCGGGGTAGTACCACCCACCACTTACAAGTATACAGACCGTGAAGTGATTTGGTCACGTTTCGGGATCTGCTTGTAAGTTGCCGGTTCCATCTAGGCCGGCATAGTGGACGTGATTGCTACTCACAGTTATTGAATTGTAGTAGTGACATCCATTCATGGACCACACTTCGGCTTAACATCAAGCGGGGTGCTGTCATATGTCGAGTCACAATTTAAAAAAAAAATTAATATATTATATAATGTCATAATGTTTATTTTGGTGCAATAAAGGATTTAAATAAAAAATAATGTAGTTTTAGACTTTAGCTATCTTAGATATTACAGATATCTTATATTTCTGTTGCTAATCATCTGTAATTACAAATGCCTCTATAATTTATAGATACAGTCACGTTTTTCCATTTAAAATAATCACATAGCGTAGAATTCTAGTTTATTTAGATTTATTTTGTATTTATGATTTTCAGTGATTTTAACGAGCAAACATTGTTTATGAAATAAAAGATTTTAGCAATTCACTATCGCGCTTATTTGTCAAATGGGTAGCTTTAAAGTTACCAGTTTCAACCAGATTGGCATAGTGAATTGGACTGCTAATTTAACTGCAGTGGCATTCGCCATCATTCGTAGACCGCACTCCAGTTTAATACAGGCAGGGTGCCACTTGAAAAAAAATTACCATTATTTAATAGTAAATACTATTAAACAATTTAAGTGGTAAAGTGCGAATATTAACAAAACAATCAATCAAATTGTCACGCCTTTTTCCCATGGGGATAGGCAGAGATAATGGAGCGCTACTTGCCACGATCCTGACACAACTCCACAATTATATTCAAACAAGCTCTAAGGTTAACAGAACAATAATGATATTAAAACCTAATATTATAATAATGACATAATTGAGAGCAATAAATAAATTAATAATATTTCAAGACAATGTGACTAGATTATTGAACGCTAACACGGTGTAGGTCATTTGTAGGGTTGTCACAAGTATTAATATTTATTAATTTATTTATTAGGCATATTAACAGTTATTACAGTCTCTGCCTATCCCTTTAGGAAAAAGGCGTGACAATTTTTTTTTTGATATTTTACATTGATAATGACGTATTAATATGCAACCAATTACAAATATGCACAACATTCACAAACATACAAATATAAAATGTAATACAGTCAAAATTAATTACAATTACACACATACTACTACATAATATTTACTACTATTATATTATATTTAAATTATTGTTATATTTTTACATGTACAAAGGTAGTTAAGTGATTTTAGGTTATTTAAAAGTTATCTGGCCGACATAGTGAATGTGACTTAGGTAGCTAAGTCGGTTTTATCAGTTGAGGTCAGATGAGTAGTCACAATAAACAAAATTCTATTATTCAATTTCGACAAGTTATTGAATTTGTTAGAAGCGGTGATTCTTGCGAAATCTAAGAAAATTTTATTATTTTCATTTTATGTTTGATTTCTTCATTGTTAATTTATAGTAAAAAGAGTAATCGTATAATAAATGATTTCTTAAAGTTATTTTCTCCTGAAGAGATTACTTTTGTGCTAACTTTTACTAGGTTATAAAAATTACTAGTTTTATAAAGAACACATGTTATATTGTAATTTGTAATGTATCTATTGTGAATATAATGCGGATGGAAAGTGTTACCTAATTATTTTGCATAGCAAATTACCATATATATGAAATATTGCTGTGAATTTAAATGGAAATGAAACTTCAATACAATCGATGTAATGAATACGATGGAAGTGATATAATACTTATAAATAATAATCTAATGTGAATGAATGCGTTAAACGAGGCAGGCTCAAGAGGGTGTTTGGCGACCAAATCGGAGACTTCCTCAAGGAAGGTAGGTTGCCTAGTCCCCATAACCATAGAGCTTGTATAAAAAGAAAAGTTAATGTGAAGGAAGCAAGGGAGTTGTGTCAGGATCGTGGCAAGTGGCCTATCCCTGTGGGAAGAAGGCGTGACAATTTGTGACTCATAAAGCACTGTAGTTATAATGAGTTTTAAACAATAATCTGTAAGTTACTATAATGAGTAAATGATTCTAGTATTTTAATTCATCGTTTTATAGTGAATAAAATTAGACATTGTATTGTGAACCCTAAATGCGTTAGGTACCGGTTTTTACGTACATAAAACGATGATCTAACGACATCGGCGGAGGAACGATCATTTTTGTACTTGTGTACACAATATGAAGGTTTTTTGATGATTTTAGTACAGATTACTCACTAATCATAATATGCTTAAATATAATGTAAAGTGTAGTGTGTGGAGTCAATCAATCAATCAAATTGTCACGCCTTTTCTCACAGGGATAGGCAGAGACAGGTATAGTGTGTGGAGTAATTTGACATTAATACAAAATTTGCTTGTAAAGAGATAATGTTTGGTATCTTCTGAGGATTTGCGCTAATGTTGTTTATGGAATAAAAGATTTTTACGACTTATATCGCTTTTATTAGATGAATTTTTTTGATCTGACGATTAAATTAATCAAAATCAATTAAAAAAATAATTAAAAAGAAATCATTATTTGCAACTGGATCCTCTGCCAAGGCAACTATTAAATCAAGCTGTGAATGTTTAATTATAAAACAAGCATGTGTCAGTGTTCTTAATAATTTGTTAAATGCTTTAAGAAACGTAATTACTTTTGAAGTATTTCCCAAGTATGCAATATGCCATTGAAATGTCACAGCCATCTGTCACTGTTTCCTCACAACAAAATGTAGCATAAAAAAACATAAAATTGTATAGACCATTAGCCTTTTGATATTCTAAATGATAGATTCCTTCAACCGTATGGTCACACTGAGCTTTGACCTACTCAACATATAAGGAAAACTTTATACAAATCGCGATCAATTATGCACCCTATTTACTATGCCATTATTGCTAAAATCGTGCGCAGCAATAAGTGACCAATTTGAGATGAGAATGGGTTTCAGTAATGAGTCAACGCGACCAAATATGGAAGGTAACTCGTGGAAACTGTGTCGTATGATTTTTTGTACTATTCAAACTCGTAAGGTTTCACACCATGTGTTAGGCGCCCATGTGGTACCTAACACTTGCAAATATATTCGGGTATTTGATGAGTTGTAAATTTTTTACATTTCTATTCCCAGCTACCAAAAGTGCTTGTATCATAGAAACAGGACGATCAAAGTACATATATCAAAATTACACTGGTACTGGCAAGTAGATTTGAACCGGGGCTTTTGGTTTGTGAGACTATTTATCTACCAACTGGGCTTTAGAATGCAAAAGACAATGAGTTGGGGGCCCAAACGGAGATCGCGAGACGAGATGGATTACTACAAGAGTTCGTGGCGAGAGATTGCAGTGTTATGAATCAATGAAAATACCTTTGCCCAGCAGATCATTTGTTTATTTGTTTACATATCTACTAAGCTACCGAATATTTTCACCATGAATAAACTTTACCAGTTTGTTAGTAATAATTTACAGTACCTTGTATTTCTACCTTGGAGACGTTTTTGCATTTGTAGTAGCGTGTGTAGTACTACACACTCCATTATGTCGTGGCGGTAGATAGAAATGTTACGATCTCCTATAATTATGTTTAGTTTTAGCTTGGAGACGTTTTTGGGTTTGTTGTAGTGTACAGTCAGCAAATAAATAAATAAATAATCTTTATAAAAAATATGTTTTTATTTATATATTTGGCCCGATGCCCTTCGACATATGTCGCTTTAAACCTGAAGTTTCGAGCAAGATTTCGAGAGGGGAAGTGACGTCCGTATCTTAGTTTTGTCGGTGAAAACAATTGGTCAGTTTTTTGCACGATATTCTGCAATTTTTATCAAATAGTTGATTCGTAATCACCGAATTTCGTGCTTATCCAATAAAAGTTTCCGGTTCTATTTCAGTTTGCTTTCAATGAAAAACTAAAGACATGACGTGTGTTAATAAAGCATACGCTCCTTTAGGCACACTACTTACTACAAATGCAAAAACGTCTCCAAGCTAATTTGACTGTAATTGCAATGTGTTAAGTAAGATTGTGACGTCATGTCACCTTGCTGGACCACATTCCCGCTCTTCGGCTTTAAAAATTTGGTATGTTATAACGTGATTTATGGAAGCCGGTTTGAGAGGACGACGCGATTGTTCTTTAAAAAGATTGTTACTTTAACAACTCTGTTTTTGATATTTATTTATTTATTCTAGGGCAGTGTTTTCCAAAGTGGGGCTCACGCCCTACAGGGGGGCAATTCGATAGGTAAGGGGGGCAATTTAAAAATGGACTCGACACGACTTTAACCCTTTCGCTTTTGGTTATTTAAATGCAATGCTAGATATCGTGACGAATTTAACAAAAGAGGCAAAATAATTTATATTTCTTAAGGGATCAAAACAACTTTTAAAGGTTAAAAATTTTGTATGGGGGTATAAATATTTTAGAAATGTTAAGATGTTCTAGAGTAAATGTTAATGTTTCGATGGTTTGGGGACATGGAAAGGATGAGTTAAAATAATTTATAACGAAAAGGAATTTATAAATCTGATGTGGATAGATGCGTTAAACAAGGCAAGCCCAGAAATGAAGAGAATTGTAAATGTGAGGGAAGCGTGGGAGTGACAAGTGACGCTTCATTTTGATTGATCGATTGATAATGATTTTTTGAGTATTTCCTTTGAGATCTTAGTTGAACTAAGTATTCAATATTTAAATATGAAAAATCATACTATTCGACACGCACTATTACTAAAACAGTCCTGTGAGTCATATTCGATGGGTAAGAGTGGTGTTTGTAACATCCGCTCCTTTCGCGGCACAAAGATGCCACTGTGTTAACTAATGACTAATTGATGGACTAATGAATGTCTGTATTAATATTTTTATCATTTCAAATGGTTTTCTTATTGTAGAAGAAAATCACGCATGCACACCGATCAACTACGACTGGAGATCGAAGCCGGTGTGTCTTTCGCTTAACGGTTTGATAACAAATTTTCGATCCAGTTCTTATACAAATTATACAGTAAAACAATATCCGGTTCTCTTAAGACATTGTGGTTTGTGGCGACGAAAAAGCAGTGTGACTGCGTCGCTATTTGGCATTCTCGCAGGTGACCTATCAACGTGTTGATTTGTTTTGCGATGATTGGTTAGCTGCTAGAATACATAGAATACACTGATTTTTTGTCGCTATAATGTATTAGGAGAATCAGTGCCCTGCTTGTATGAAAATAATTGTGGAGAGTTGTGTCAGTATCGTGGGGTGAGGCGCTCCATTGTTGTCTCCGCCCAAGTCTGGAGACGTGACAATTTGATTTTACTTGATCTACTTTAACCCTGAACCTCTTAGTACATTCCAATATTAATAAACAGTTTTAACTTATAGAGTCATATTTATCTACATATACACTTGGCATCAGAAAAATCGCACATACCAATAATTTTTTTTATAAATTACTTTTAAATCTACTTAATGTATAGGAACAGTATGACTATGTAGTGTCGTTTGAGCTAATGAATAAGAGAAAAAATTGGATCGTGTTTTTGAATACCCGGAAATAAAATACAATTAAAAGAAAAAATCATTTTTATTGTTAGAGGTATTTTTCTTGCTTTAACTTGTCCACCTGTGGTCTCTTCGATGTGTATCTAGCGAATAACTTAATTTTACATAGTTTTTACCTTGTTACATCCAACAACAACAGCCCCTTAATTCTCTCTAATGATATTCCTAAATAATATTATTGAATTAAACAAATTTTAAGCGGCTTACTATCGCGTTTATTTTGGTATTTTACGCGATAGTAAGCTGCATAAAATTTGTTTAATTCAATTGTTAAATAAATATTATATTTTTACTTGTGCACCAAAATATCAATGTTTTTATTTATTTATTGTGGCACCCCGCTTGATGTTAGGCTGGAGTGTGGTCCATGAATGGATGCTACTGCTATTACAATTCAATAACTGTGAGTAGCAGTCACATCCACTATGCCGTCCTAGTTGGAACCGGTAACTTACAAACTGATCCCTAAACGCGAACGCACTTTACGGTATGTATACTTGTAAGTGGTGGTACTACCCCGGATCGGCAGACTGGGTACCACTGCCTACCACTCATTAAAATGTATAATGTATTAATGGGTAGGTGCGTTTTTTTGTTAATTTGTTAATTGCGATTTTTGTGACGGCGAGTGTATAAGTAATTATTAAATGAACACAGTCGTTGGGTTATCACAAAGGCGGCATAATGTAAAGGGTTAAGCCAACCGCAATGATAACATAATGCAATACTAATCAATTTGTTTGATAATTATAATTAATAACAATTTTACTTGTTTATGTTTTACCTCCTTTTTTATTATAAATATAATTATGACGCTCACTGCCTTGAAATAATTTAACAAATTAAAACAATATTTGTATACATTAATATGAAATTAAGTGCTCTTTAACCTTGTTCCTATCTCGTCTTTTCACACCCGTAACACCCGCACTGGTCGGGGGAAGCATTCACATTTTGTCGACAGAATCGGTAGTCGAACTAAAAAGTTCGGTGCATCTTTTCTCTGCAGAACAATCGACAAGTGGAATGCTTTGCCAGCCCATGTGTTCTCTCCCTCCTATAACCTTGGATCCTTTAAGCGATGCGTGAAGAAGCACTTTGAGCCGGCATAGTGACGGCGACTGGGACAACCGTGATGACCTCCACTTGCCCACCATCAGGCGGTTCGAGGTCAGATGTCCATAAAAAAAACATATAAAACCAACAAATAATTACAATAATAAATGAAGTACTCTTAAACGATGCTATGATATGTAGGCGTTTGATGAATATTTGACACGCCATATTAAAAATAAATGAATCAATAAATATTGTATTTAATATCTAATTGATATTGGCCATTTTCTTTGTTATGATAAGTTTTACAATGACCCATTTATTAAATATTGCGTGTGGTCGAAGTTATTGGTAATATTATCGCTTTGTTTAATTGATTTGTGGGAATAATATTATTCGAATGGAATTTAGCCTACGATAATATATTTGTCTTTAATTTTCCATTGTTGATTTTTATTTATCTTTTAAATACTATGAAAAATCTAAAACTTGGCTTGGGACCTACCTTAATATTAAAGCTGGTTAAGTCCATTTGTATATTTTAATGTTTAGAAAATTAGACTAGTACTTTTGGCGCCTTATTGTATCTGCCTATCCCTGTAGGAAAAAGGCGTGACAAGTTGATTGAATGATTGAGAAGGTTACATACAGGTTACATCCCAAGTTGATCCCAAAACATGATTAGATAATTTTTTATCGGCATATGACAGTACCTTGCTTGATGTTAAGCTGGAGTGTGATCCATGAATGGATGTCACTGCTACTACAATTCAATAACTCTAAGTAGAAATCACATCCACTATGTCGGCCTAGTTGGAACTTACAACTTACAAGTTTATTCCAAAACGCTACTAAATCACTTCACAGTCTGTATACTTGTGGTGATACTACCCCGGATAGGCAGACTGGGTACAACTGCTACCACTCTTTATTTCTCAGAGTTACATTTGAGAAATGGTTTCCACTCGATCAAGCTGGTCACCGATTAATTGTCGTTGCCTACTACTCTTAAAATATACCATTAATACAATTTGCCCCTCTCCTCCTTTCAGACATATTCGGGTCTCTTCTGTGTGGTGGTGAACCCTTACAAGAAGCTGCCCATATACACAGAGAAGATTATGGAAAGGTATAAAGGCATCAAACGCCACGAAGTACCTCCGCATGTGTTCGCAATCACTGATACAGCGTACCGTTCTATGTTACAAGGTAATGCATATTATTCATTTCATTGAGGCTACCGTGGTGTAGTGGCTGTGTGCAATGGTTACCCAAACCGAGAGTATACCAATGTATCTTTGATATATATACTTTGGTTGTCTTGTTTCTGTGATACAAGCACTTTAGTAGCTTAGTATAGAAATGTAAAAGAAAAAAAATTAGCTTACTTATGCTTATGTCCTACTAAAAGACTATTCACACGAGGCCAATAACAAAGACAATCCACTCCAATTAAATATTGATATCGTCCTGTTTCAATGGATTGGCTTGAGAACAATCCAATGCAGTGTGGTTTAACTCTATTAGACGATGCATATATTGGATAGGCCTCTAGTAAACAGTCCAAAAATTTGTATGTCGATTTTAAAGTACATTGGCGCTTTTCTTCTAAACTGTCATTAAAATTCTATGTTTATATTAGGTTTTAGCTAAAATATTTAGCCGGAATAATGACGGCGACTAAGGCAACCGTATAGGGTTTTAGTCATCTGCGCTCTTGGACCTTATCTTGCTTACCATCAGGCAAGTCGACATCAGATGTCGCATCTAAATAAATAAAAATTGATTGCTAAAAGCTCTCGCATAGGGATTTGAACCGGAATTGCGTCTATAACCACGGCTCAAATATTCATTACATTTGGCTTAGGACTTAGGAAATATTATACATAAGGCCAAAATCGTAAAATTCGAGGAATAATATTGCAACTACATACTTGTACAACTTGTAATAACTATGTATTTATAGTTTAGAAAACATATTGCTTAATTCACCTTTAATTTATTAATTTTTCTAAAATATTTTTATATTAAAATACTAAAAGTTTTTGTATCATAGAAACAGAACGATCACAGTATAATATGTTAGCACTCTTTTATCTCCACCACCTTCGCCTTCAACTGAACGGAACCTTTTTACCAATTTTATTTCCCACACGTGAATACTTTAAACAAATACCAATTAAAAAAAAAACTAATTGAAAAAAATACACTTTTCTTGTATAGATTATTTTAAGTATATCATGAGTGAGCAAAAGTATCAACGTATTAAATGCTTTTCGTCATAAGTTGTAGAATGTTGTAATTTGTCTCTAAGACGATAACGATGGTCGTGTCCATTTGTCTAATTGTTCACTAATGGACTCGAGATAGGATGGCTCATACATAACCCAACCTACACTCATACATAACTATATAGAGCGCGTATGCCTCTACACTGATCGTAAGCAGACTGACTATCGCTTAACTTATGTGTCAAAAAAATAAATTTAACTGTGACGTATTTACAAAATACGTACAAACTTGATTGGTTGAATTTATAATGCGTTTTAACAATTCAATGTGGTTTTTAATGGTATTTCACTGTTCAAACGAAGCACATTACGATTAATAATGTAGTAACGTAAATTTGTTTGTATATGAATCTCAGTTTACTGCCTCATTTTTGATCACGTATACATAACTTGGTTTTTACTACTGCCTGCCTTATTACGTTTTTCTGCATTTTTTATATCATAAGTATTTAAAGAATCTTTATTCGTATAGTATACGTTGGCATAGCTACTGTTCTTACTCCATTATGCGCGCTCTATTAATTCAAAATGTTCGTTCATAACTCATGTGTTTCGTAGTCCTAGTGCTTCATGACAATAATGTACAAGGATTTATGGCGCTGTTCGGTCGATTCTTGTACAATTTATTAATGTATTTTAGCTTAAAAAATTTACAATGCTGACTTGCGATATATTTTATTTTATTTAAACGTTATTTATTTTTAGTAGTCGAACTAAAAAGTTCGGTGCGTCTTTTCTTTGTATAACAATCGACAAGTGGAATTCTTTGCCTGCCTATGTATTCTCTCCATCCTATGACCTTGGATCCTTCAAGCGATGCGTAAAGAAGCACCTTTAGCCAGCATAGTGACGGCGACTGAGGCAGCCGTGAACAAACTCGGTTTTCTCAGTCGTCGTTACTCTTGGACTTCCTCTTGCTTATCATCAGGCGGGACGAAGTGAGAAGTCGGGTCACAATAAAAAAAATTAAAAAAACTTCATAGAAAATAATTATTAAGTTTTATTTTAATTTTAGGGTGAAAATAATACACTAAACTGCCTAATCAATATATTCATATAAACTTATAAAATATGATTCGGAAAATTAACTTAATTTAAAAATATTAACATACCTTTTAATGTGATATTTCAGATCGCGAGGACCAATCTATACTGTGTACGGGTGAGTCTGGAGCTGGTAAGACTGAAAACACGAAAAAAGTTATACAATATTTGGCCTATGTTGCCGCATCCAAACCTAAAGGATCTGTTGCGGTAAGGAAACCGTTAATTTATTATGTTTGACCTAATAGGTAGAGTGAAAACAAAATTGAGAAAGACATTCATAAATCCGATGTGGGTTGATGCTGTAAACGAGGCAGATCCAGGAGGGTGTTATTCAACCAAATTGGGGACATCCCCAAAAAAGCTGGGTTGCCTAGTGCACATCACCGTAGAGCCTATAAAGAGAATTGTAGATGTGAGGAAAGCAGTGGAATAAAACGTTTAGCTCTATTGTCTCTGCCTATCCCTGTGGGAAAAAGTCGTGACACTTTGATTGATTGAATGAGAACAAGTTTATATGTATATATTTTTATTATGGTTTGTGTTCATTGGATGAAAGGAGTTTTATAAATGAAAATATAAAACGGTGACAACCCAGAAGATTGTTCATTAATCCAATTTGAGACGTCTTCAATATATTTTTACAGTTCAAAGTGACCATAACTGTAATATTTGAATTGAATTGTGGATGTGAAGGAAGCGAGAATATAAAAAAGTTTGATTTTGATGGGATGTTTATCTATTAATGAAGAATTGTAATACTTATAGGGTTTATATGGCAGGGCTATAAATGGTTTATTTGAAGACATTTTACACTTTCTTTGTAAGGTCAAAGAAATATGTAACGTAAAGTTAAATGTAATTTAATGTATGTTTGTTATTTAATTAAAGCGCCTTTATTGGTTTGAATATCGAGTTCGGGTGAGCATAATTCATAACAACATTGTTTTTCCCTATTTAGCAGCTCATTCGTTATAACAATCCCTTTATTTATAACTATGTTTTCATTGCGTAAAGTAGCTCCTTTGGCCTGCATAGTGACGACGCTGAGGCAAGCGTATAAGGCAACAGTTTTTTCAGTCGTTAGCTCTTTTGGACCTCCTCTTGCTTAAAATCAGGCAAGTCGAGGTCAGATCATCGTCTCAAAAATTATTAACAAATCTTTGGCTAGTTTAAATTGAATTTGGTTTTGGTTGTCCTATTTCTATGATACAAGCACTTTAGAAGCTTAATATAGAAATATAATTTAAAAATAAAATGATCATATTTTTCCTAATTAAATTATGTATGAGTGAAAGGCTAGTTGTATTTTATATAGTTAAGTTGATGTAATGCTAGGTATGAATTTAGTTTCCTTGTTAATATACAGTTTGTATTTATGTGAATGGTTGATGTACACCTGCATGTAGGTTGATGTGTTCTTTGTACTATATATAGTATGTACATTGTACAGCACAGCACTATTTGGATTGCTTATTTTTTCCTTAAGGTTACTACTGCCAAACTTTAAAAGTTCATTTTGTTTTACATATCTAAGTTAAACGCTCTTGTATCATGCACACTTAGTGATATCAAAGATACATTTTGATGCAATCTTTGGTTTGGTCTCTTGATGTTTTTTGATACATTTTACATGGTTATGTTAATTAGAGAAAATCTTTGACGTACAATTTGAACTATGATAAAAGATGACTCATTACACAAGTGATACAATATTTTATTATATTTATCTATGTCAAAGCTTTAAATCAAATAATTATGACCATGAAGTATCAGCCTAAGCAGCGTAACCAGGTTTTATATATATATATATATTTGTGTTTGGATAGTAATTAAGTAAAAAATAAACATTTTAAAATCTATTTTACTATGAAACTTGTGTAATATATATTTTTCTCTTTTTCTCTCCCAAAACCGTCACATGGTGAATCACAGGGTCCAACTCCACAATTGATAATAGTAAGTCCGTTAGAGATATGAATTTATGGAATGCTATATTTGCCACTAAATTAAAATATTTATAAATAAGATTTGTAAGAGTTAATACCTAAATCACCTGATTGTGATTTACTGGTACTCGTGATCTTCAGCAAACTTATTAAACGACTAAATCACTTCACAGTATCCACATAAATAAGTGGTGGTATTGTGGTAAGCATATTTATTAACTCCTACAAAACTATGCGTAAATATTTTAATGATGACTTTTGCCTATAAAAATACGTTCCAAAATATAACATGGTAATACGACTGAATTAAATGTTCATTTAATAAACTAATTGTTTGTGTTGTTTTGTCTTTTTAATAGTTAAATGTTGATACTTGTTGGTTGTAAAAATTTATAAAAACGGTAGTTAGTTATTTTTGTGTATAAAGATACAAAATACACTACACATAATAAAAGTTATTGTTTAATTTCATTTCATAAGATTAGATATATTTTTTAAGTAATTAGGCTCCGAAGCCCGCGTAGTGACCGCATTTTGGCCGGCATAGTGACGGCGGCTGAGGCAGCCGAGAACAAACTCGGTTTTCTCAGTCGTCGTCACTCTTGGACCTCCTCTTGCTTATCATCAGGCGGGACGAGGTCAAATGTCGTGTCACAATAAAAAAGATAACCATTTTTACACGTCAAAATTAAACAATAATAATAAATAATATAACTTAATAATTACAATACAATAAATATTTACGACAGCTGCAGTTACCATTGTCAAGTTAATAATAATATACTTAACCACTGTTGTAATAACTTTTCAATTTAGTCGTATTGCCACGTTTTGTTTCTATGGAACACGCATGGGGATTTTCATTAACAAAAACTACAGTACTATGTTTCTGTGCATTGATTTATTGACTGGGGCCTATAATTTATAAGGCTCTTCAAATAGCCAGTGCACAGAATACAATGTACCTGTTTGTATTGTCCATTTTAGTTTTCATTTTATTTTTCATGGTTTTTGCTATTAATAGATTATTCATTGTGCTATGCAACAATTTCATAAGTTTTTTTATTAATATTAAATTCATATTACTCGTCGTTGTAGTGTTAGGCGGGTATTACACGGTTTTATATCTTGAGTTGAGATCTTCATATAAGATTGACAATGTAATTGGCCCAATTGTCATCATGGCTAAAACAAAATCGAAATATTATAGTGTAACCAAGGCGACCGTGGTGTAGTGGCAGTGCAATGGTTACGCAAGCCGAGAGCACGGGTTCGAAACCACTTACCGGTACCAATGTATCTATGATATATGTACTTTGGTTGTCCTGTTTCCCTGATACAATATATATGTACTTTGGCTAATAACCCGCGATGGTAGATTTCGTGATAAAAAAAATTCGTGATCGTTCCATCTTTATTTGGCACTATTTATTAACCGCACATTGGCTGATGTTAGTTAGGCTAACTTACGTATGACTAATATTTTTCATGCCATTATAACTCACACGCATGCGCATTGAATCACACGCACGCACTAATATTAATGCAAATATATTAAAAGCATTGTTTACTATATGAACAATGGAGATGTATATGGAAACAAACATACAAACAAACATACCAATAATAAGGGGCAGGATAGTTTCTTTATATATTATGGCTTCACGTTTGACATCACCCCCTGATGTTAAGCCCTCCTTCACTCCCGCACAGGTCTGGGGAAGCATCCGCATTTTGTCGACCGAATCGGCAGTCGACCTAAAAAGTTCGGTGCGTCGTTTCTTTGCAGTACAATCGACAAGTGGAAAGCATTAACAGCCTTATAGCCTTTGATCTTTCAAACGATGCTTGAAGGAGCACCGTTGGTCGGCATGGTGACGGCGACTGAGGCAGCCGTGAACTGACTCGGTTGTTTCAGTCGTCGTCACTCTTGGATCTCCTCTTGCTTATCATCAGGAAGGTCGACGTCATATGTCTTTGTTAGTAGTCACCACTATTCATGGGCCGCACTCTAGTTTAACTTCAGGCGCGATGCTGTCCTAACCACTCAAAACTTTTGTTTAACTAGTGTTAAGTCTCACTGTCTCTCATGGCCTCTACGAATTAAAATCTCCAAAAACTATTTGCCAAAACAACACATACCTTTTGACGACAGGTGTCGATGAACGGTTAGCGATTGGTTTTTTGCCCGTAAAGTCCCGAATTTGATTCCCAGTCGAATCAAATATTTGTTTCATAGCTTTTTTTGCAATATTCAATCATTATATTAAATATTGCAAATATTTGTTAATAAAAAAAGAGGTGGATATTTGCTCCGGGTCTAGTTATCAAAGAGTGGTAGGCAGTGGTACCCAGCCTGCCGATCCGGGGTAGTACCACCACTTACAAGTATACAGACCGTGAAGTGATTTGGTCACGTTTCGGGATCAGCTTGTAAGTTGCCGGTTCCAACTAGATCGGCATAGTGGATGTGATTGCTACATACAGTTATTAAAATTGTAGTAGCAGTGACATCTATTCATGGACAACACTCCAGCTTAACATCATGCGGGGTGCTGTTATATGTCACAATAAAAAATCTCTGTATATTTGTTTATTATAAGTAATATAATGATAAAAAGCTAATAATTATTAATGTATTTCACGCCGCTTGTACCCCACAGAGTAATGGACCTAATTTTGAGGTAACGGCCATTCATTATAATTGCATGTTGAATTATAATTATTTATATACGCCTGGGTTTTATTTTGATATTATTGTTTGCCTATCTGTTAAATTGTGATGTCTACAATTGAATATTGTAACTTTATTTGTTTTGATTAATTAAACAAAATTTATGCGGCTTACTATCGCGTTTATTTACGGTTATTGATGTTGCATTTTTTTTCTGACGTTTCAAGAGCTTTGCAGTTATCGTGGTTTTATGCGGCTTACTATCTGAAACTAACGCGATAACCGCATGAAATTTGTTTAATTCCTTAATCAATGCGCGCAAAATTTAAGAAAATATTTTTTTGTTTATAATTTATGTTTGGCCGGCATAGTGACGGCGACTGAGATAACCGTAAACTAAATCGGTTCATTTTAGTCGTCAGAGTTCTTGGATTTCCTGTTGCTTACCATCAAGCAAGTCAAGGTCAGATGTCGTGCCTCAATGAATAAATATATGTTAAAACTATTTGTTCATGCAAGGGAAGCGAGGGGGTTGTGTCAGGATCGTGGCAAGTGGCGCTCCATTGTCTCTGCCTATCCCTGTGTGAAAAAGGCGCGGCAGTTTGTGTTTTTTTATAACTTAATTATATTAAACTGAAATTAGTAAAGTTACAATAATTTAAAATTGTAGATGTCATATTTACTCGCTATGATTTATTTTTTGGGAATTTTTAAAGGTGTTTCCTATTTATAATTAAAATGTGATTATAATGTGTGTATTTGTTTCCTCAGGGTGAATTAGAACAGCAATTACTTCAAGCCAATCCTATATTGGAGGCATTTGGTAATGCGAAAACTGTCAAGAATGATAACTCATCCAGATTTGTAAGTAAATTATTTATATTGTAAATTATCATTATATAAAAAATAAAATGCCTCCCACCAAGTGGACTGACGACATAGTGAAAGTCACGGGTAACCAGTGGATGCAGCTGACATCTTGTCGTTCGAAATGGCGTTCTAAGGGGGAGGCCTATGTTCAGCAGTGGACGCCTTCTGGCTGATGATGATGATTAAAAAATTAGTTAAAGTGAAGTGCTGTCCATGAATGGATGCTACTGTTACTATTAGTTAAATATCTGCAAGTAGCAGTCGCATTTACTATGCCGGCCTATTGCAAATAAGTTCTCTATTAGTCATTCGCTGCTGGACATAGGCCTCAGATAGCCACGGTTCAGCAACTTTCTGTCACCGTTAGCAGGTCGTCAGTTCATTGTATGGTAGTGATTTTATTTGGTGTGAATAAAGTTGGCCTGCTGAAAGTATCCTGCGTCCAGCGATTCCTGTCACCATTAGCAGATGCTCAGGCCATCTTGTGGATCTGATCTAAAGTGAGCTTGTCATATTTAACTGAATAAGCATATTGTTAACTAGTTGTTTCATTTCAGGGCAAATTCATAAGAATCAACTTCGACGCATCGGGCTTCATAGCTGGCGCTAACATTGAGACTTATTTGCTGGAGAAGTCCCGCGCCATACGCCAAGCGAAGGACGAGCGCACATTCCATATATTCTATCAGCTACTAGCTGGCATGACAGCCCAACAAAAACAGGAGTATATCATTGAGGATCCTAAAAGTTATCCATTCCTGTCGAACGCAGCTCTGCCGGTTCCCGGAATCGATGATAACGCTGAATTCCAAGCGACCATAAAATCCATGCATATAATGGGAATGAATACTGAAGATTTTAATTCAATATTTAGGATTATATCTTCTGTTCTGCTCTTTGGGTCGATGCAGTTTAAGCAGGAAAGGAATTCTGACCAGGCGACATTGCCTGATAATACAGTCGCACAGAAGATTGCTCATTTGTTAGGTTTGTATAGATATAAGAATTGTATTTTCTTAGACTTTGCGCGAACATCGATTCGGAGAGAGCTCTTGTCACAGAGAGCTTTGCAGACATGATGGCTGCAAAGCTCTCGAAACGTCGAAATAATATAAAAATTAATAACACAAATGGTTTAAAATTGGATGTAAAATCTTTACATGTAGACAAGACCTACTTGAAGGTCAGTTGTATGAATAAAAAAACTATTATGCCATTTCGTCGTGCCAACTGGTGTGGTGGTCGAAGCAACCATGAACTGAGCTGTTTTTAGGCATTGGCGCTCTTGGACCTCTTGCTTATCATCAGGCGGGTCGAGGTCAAATGTGACACAATAAAAAAAAACAAGTTTGATTCATAGTCGATTTTTTAAGTTGATTTTTCTTCGGACTGGTGAATGTGGTGTTTTTATTCATGTTATTCAATATCTTTGTTTACAGGTCTTTCAGTAACTGAAATGACAAAAGCCTTCCTGAAGCCTAGAATCAAAGTGGGCCGTGACTTTGTGACTAAAGCGCAGACTAAGGAGCAAGTTGAGTTCTCCGTGGAAGCAATTGGCAAAGCATGCTATGAACGAATGTTCAGATGGCTCGTTAATAGAATCAATCGGTCACTCGACCGAACTAAACGGCAGGGCGCATCGTTCATTGGTAATTAAATTATGTTATGTTTTAAGAACGATTGATGTTGAATTAGATTGACGAAAAGAATTTATAAATCTCATGTGAATGGATACGTTAATAAAAGCAGTCCCAGGAGGATGTTTTCCGACCAAGTCTAAGACATCCTAGTACCCATAACCGTAGAGCTTGTATGCAGAAAATTGTGAATGTGAAGGAAGTGAGGGAGTTGTGTCAGGATCGTTTGTCTCTGCTTATCCTTGTGAAAAGGCGTGACAATTTGATTGATTGATTGATGTTTTAAAAATGGCGTCATTTTATTTATCATTAGTACTAAAGGTTTCAAAGTATATCAATTCAATGACACATTTTTTTCTAATCGCGTAGAGGTAAAGGTTTAATGGCAGGTATAATGGATCGCTACCTTCTATGATCCTGACACAACCTCCAAAATTCTATTATTTATATACAAGCACTTACTTGTATGAAGAATCCATCTTGTCCATCTTAATTGTATGTATCCAAAAAATCTGCCTATACCTTAATCTATTAAAGGCGTGACAATGCGATTGATATTAAAAACACCAGTTAAAGGCCACCCTTTTGAGATTTCAGGGGTGTAACTCTCGACTTGGTCGTGGTACGCTTTTGGGTTGTCCTACTTTTATTTATTTACTCAACACATCTCCATTGTCTCTGCCTATCCCCATGGGAAAAAGGCGTGACAATTTGACTGATTGATTGGTCTCTGACTTATAAATTTATTTCGGTAATCTCCTTTATACCGAAAAAAAAAAATTTTATATATATAAAATGGCCTGGCATACTAATAAATAATCATCATCAAATTGTAACACCTTTTTTGCACAGAGATAGGCAGAGATAATGGAGCGCTACATGCCACGATCTAAATAATGATGCTGGTATTAATATTTTTTATTATTATTACAGGTATTCTTGACATGGCTGGTTTCGAAATATTCGATCTGAACTCATTCGAACAACTCTGCATCAATTACACAAATGAGAAACTACAACAACTCTTCAATCACACCATGTTCATACTCGAGCAGGAAGAATACCAACGCGAAGGCATCGAATGGAAGTTCATTGACTTTGGACTGGATCTACAACCAACCATTGACCTCATTGACAAACCTATGGGCATCATGGCATTGCTCGACGAAGAATGTTGGTTCCCAAAAGCGACGGACAAAACGTTCGTGGAAAAACTCGTGAGCGCTCACAGCGTACACCCCAAATTCATGAAGACAGATTTCAGGGGTATAGCTGACTTCGCTATAATACATTACGCTGGTAAAGTAGATTATTCAGCTGCTAAGTGGCTGATGAAGAACATGGACCCATTGAATGAGAACATTGTACAATTGTTGCAAAACTCGCAAGACCCATTCGTTTGTCACATTTGGAAGGACGCTGAGATCGTTGGCATGGCACAACAAGCGATGACGGACACACAGTTTGGCGCAAGGACAAGGAAGGGCATGTTCAGAACCGTCTCACAATTGTACAAGGAGCAATTGACAAAGTTAATGGCCACTTTGAGAAACACAAATCCCAATTTCGTCCGTTGTATTATACCCAATCATGAGAAGAAGGCTGGCAAGATTGAAGCACCATTGGTATTAGATCAGCTACGTTGCAATGGTGTACTCGAAGGTATTAGAATCTGTCGTCAAGGGTTCCCAAATAGGATTCCGTTCCAGGAGTTCAGGCAGAGATACGAACTCCTCACTCCGAATATAATTCCAAAAGGCTTCATGGATGGAAAGAAGGCTTGTGAGCAAATGATCGATGCTCTAGAACTTGACCACAATCTCTTTAGGGTCGGCCAATCTAAAATATTCTTCAGGGCTGGTGTTCTGGCACATTTGGAAGAGGAGAGGGATTATAAGATCACGGATTTGATTGTGAACTTCCAAGCGTTCTGCAGAGGTTTCCTTGCGCGGCGCAATTATCAGAAACGTTTGCAGCAATTGAATGCTATTAGGATTATTCAGAGGAATTGTGCTGCTTATTTGAAATTGAGGAATTGGCAGTGGTGGAGGCTTTATATTAAGGTGAATTTTTGTTATTGTTTTATGATACAATAAGGTGTGTCTTGGTTTGTGTCAACTAGGGATACAATGAAGTTAAAACAAGTTGTAATAATGTTAATTTGCCGTTATTTGGAACGAATATCAACGTATTCTTAGTCAACTTTTTGTAATTTTATTAACCACATTTTTTTGCCTTTTAATGAATCTTTACTAGTTTTATTTTTACCATGTATAATTGTCATATAATAAATAGGTCACAAGAACTAGCGAAATAACAAATAACGAAATAGCGCTCGACAATTATCTTCTAACAAATTGTTTATAAAAAATACCTATCCTATGTGCTTATCTAATTTCAGGTGAAACCTCTATTAGAAGTGACAAAGCAAGAAGAGAAGTTAACCCAGAAGGAAGATGAACTGAGACTAATTCGTGACAAATTAGAATCCCAAGTGAAGCGTTGTATAGAATTTGAACAAAAGTACCAAGAAGCTAACTTTGACAGGACACAGCTCTCTGAACAATTGCAGGTAAGATTTTCAACATATTGGAGTAACAATTATTAATAATATCTATTTAATTTTGGATCCTTCAAGCGATGCGTCTTTGGTCGGCATAGTGACAGCGACTGGGGCAGCCGTGAAGTCTTGGTTTTTACAGTCGTCGGCACTTTTGCACCTCTTCTTGCTTGCATCAGGCGGTTCAAGGTCAAATGTCGAATCACAATAAAAAAAATGCGTATGACCTCACACCGCTTTATAAATCGTATCCATTTTGTCGGCAGATGAAATACGGTTATGAAAATCAACGACATATGATCAACGACTTGTTTGCTGGTATGCAAGAGGAGGGCCAAAGGCACCGAAGGATGAAAAATTGTTTCTTTTATTGTTACTTCAGTCACTGTCACTATGTCGGGGAAAAATAAAATATTTTTAAGACCTATACTGAGATACCTTTTGACAATATGTCCTTATCTATCTTTGCATGGGAAGTAATTGTTACCACAGACGAATGTCTGCAATAGCATCCTCTATACTCACCTTGCATAACTCCTATTTTATTAATAAATGTTACGAGACAAATATTACGATCCAGAATCGAACCTGGAGCTGAACTGTGTAACTCGGGTCATCAAATAATAATAAATATTTATATTTACCTAGGCTGAAGTGGAACTATGTGCCGAAGCAGAGGAAGGTCGTGCTCGTGCGACAGCAAGGAAACAAGAGTTAGAAGAGTTATTACATGATTTAGAAGGAAGAATAGAAGAAGAGGAAGAAAGATGCAACACATTGAAACAAGAAAAGAAGAAGTTGCAGATTAATATTCAGGTAAGCAAATGGAAAATTTAGATCACAAAATCTTTGAGATTTCTAAGTATCCAATGCTTATTTATACACAGCCATATTTGAACTCTGCTAAATAAGTTGACATATAACAGCACCTCTTCTGATGTTAAGCTGAAGTGAGGTTATGCATGGAGGTGACCGCTACTAGAGTTAGATAACTGCAAGTAAATGTATTTTTTAAATTTACATTTCTACCAAAGTGCTATCATAGAAACAGAACAACCAAAGTACATATATCAAAGACACATTGGTACCGGCAAGTGGTTTTGAACGCGTTTTGCGTAACCATTGCACTGCCACTACACCATGGTCGCCTTAAAGTAGCATTCACTATGCCGGTCCAGTTGGAACTGGCAACTTTCAAAGTGATCCTTGATCGCAACCGAGTCATTTTACGGTATGTACACTTGAAAATGAGGATACTACCCTAGATCACCCCTTAGACTGGTGGCCTACCATACTTAGAGGTACCAAGTTTGACTCTATCTGTACTAAAGGTTGATAGAAAAAGGCTTCTTAGTATAATGTGTAGGAGCATAACCGTATTTTCGAAAGATTTTAATGAACATAATTATTTTGTCTCTCCCAGGACCTTGAGGAGCAGCTCGAGGAGGAAGAAGCAGCTCGTCAGAAATTACAATTAGAGCGCGTGCAATGTGATGCTAAACTTAAGAAATTGGAGGAAGATTTGGCACTCTCTGATGATACTAATCAAAAATTAGTTAAGGAGAAAAAGGTAAATAGATATTAGTTTTATTGTAGGTTTCACTTTTTTAAATGATGACTCGACATTTTGGCTTTGACTAACCTAGCAAAGAGAGGTCCAAAAGCGTCGACGACTTAAAAATCGACTCAATTCACGGTTGAGTCAGTCGCCGTCACTTTGCTGGGAAAAAAACTTTATGATAATTTGTTTTTCTCTTTGCGAGAATATCTTAACCAGGGACTGGTCTACTAACCACTCCTTTGCTCGGGTTATTCAGTAATTTATATTCGGCTTCAACATTATAATATGTTGTAGATGTTAGAAGAGCGTGCGAATGATCTGTCGCAAGCACTCGCGGAAGAGGAGGAGAAAGCCAAGCATCTGAGCAAATTGAAGGCAAAACAGGAGTCAGCCATTGCGGAGTTAGAAGAGAAATTGCTTAAGGTATGTTCATAAAATAACTTTGGCACAGATCCGGGCTGTTCATTTACATCCCGCCTGATGCGCGTGCGGTCCATAAATGGAGTGACTGTTACTACTACTAAAAAAACTGCAATTAGCACTCGCTTCTACTATGCTGGCCTAGTAGAAGCTGATCCCGAAACGCGACTAAGTCACTTCCCGGTCTGTCTACGGTGATGATTGAAATCTGTATCTAGGTGGCTCAATATTTAATAGTCATTTATTATTTTATTTTATTTAGATTTTTACTCATTAAAATAGCGTTTCAATAGTAGCTTAAAATAGAAATGATATTTAAAATAATAATAGACAATGTAACAGTATAATTTATGATATATATTTTCACTACTATAAACAAAAATACTACCCTTAAAAGGATTGATCAAGATTTTAATTATCAATCAATCAATCAAATTGTCATGCCTTTTTCCCACAGGGATAGGCAAAGACAATGGAGCGCCACTTAGCACGATCGTTACACAGCTCCCTTGATTCCTTCACATCCACAATTCTCTTCATACAGGCTCTGTGGTTGTGGGCACTAGGCAACCTAGCTTTCTTGAGGATGTCTCCGAATTAAAAACCAAAAAAATGTCTACCTATCTTTATGAGAATGAAGGCGTGATAATTTGATATAATTTTATTCGAACACTTTGTTTAATAAAAAAACTGATTAAACCACGATGTATGCTACGATAAATTTCACTTTAAACACGGATACAAAGTGTGTTATTTATAAACATAGTTTTTGTCGCCAATTTATAAGTTTATTTTTATATATAAAAAACGGTATCATTGTACTTTAATAAAAATAGCACACAGTTACGAACGACACACGAACGCTATGAGACGATTCCATTATAAAATATACATAAATAATTGTATAATACAAAAATGTTATTATTATTATTATTTGTGTTCTTAATAGCTGGTTCTTTGAGTGCATTCGCTTTGAATTGCTTCGATAGTAAACGACGTATCACTGTTTACTATGTGAGTTATAGTTAGTTTTTATAAATCACGAAGATATTTATACAAAGGTAGTGAGGGAGTTGTTGTGATGATCGTGGAAAGAGGCACCCTATGTCACTGCCTATTCCTGTGGCTTTACTTTTTACATTTCTATACTAAGCTACTAAACGTGCTTCTATCATAGAAACTAAGTGACTAAAATACATTTTTTTATGTTTTATACTAAGCTTACTAAAGTGGTTGTATCATAGAAACATGACAACCAAAGTACATGTTTCAAAGATATATTGGTACAGGCAAGTGGTTTTGAACTCATGCTCTCGGTTTGCGTAACCATTGCACTGTCACTACACCACGGTCGCCTTTATATCATAGTGTGGTATTGTGGTAGGTATATCAAAGAAACAATGATACTTAAATTGTGCGCGAACATTGATTATTGAATTAAACAAATATTTTGCGGCTTACTATCGCGTTTATTTTGGTTTTGATTTTAAATTTTTTATTATTCTGACGTTTCGAGAGCTTTGCAGCCATCGTCTGCAAGCTCATCAGTCTCTCCGTGACCACGATGGCTGCAAAGCTCTCGAAACGTCAGAATAATAAAAATTGTAAAATCAAAACCAAAATAAACGCGATAGTAAGCCGCATAAAATTTGTTTAATTCTACAATGATACTGGCATTGTAGAATGATACTGGCCATTGTCTATGAAATTATAATATATTGTATAATTGCAGGATCACCAAATGCGCCAAGAGGCTGACCGCTCCAAACGCAAATTGGAAACTGAACTGCAAGATGTCAAGGAGCAACTTGCTGAAAGGAAGGCTCAAATGGAAGAGTTACAAATTGTACTAAGTATGTATAACATTGAAATATATATCCTATCCTACTTAGTATTATTATAAATGTGAATGTGAGTTTGTTTGTTACGTTTTCACACTACAACTACTTAACCGATCATCATGAAACTTTGTACACATATTTTTGGAAGTTCTAGAAGTGACATAGGACACTTTTAATTAAAAAAATATTTTTTACTATAGTTTCCAATTGACTATATTTTCAAATTTCAGCTGTTTGGAATTTTTTATATTTATAAATACAAAAAAAGGGATATACAGTCGAATTGAGAACCTCCTCCTTTTTTGAACTGTGTTATAAACCTAATTTTACGCTGGTGAAACCGCGGGCACAGGTAGTATTTCTTTATTGTGACACGACATCTGATCTCAACCCGCCTGATGATAAGCAAGAGGAGGTCCAAGAGTAAAGACGACTAAAAACAAAGTTAGTTTACGGCCGCCTCAGTCGCCGTCACTATGCCGGCCAAAATATGTATTCCCTCATAATATATGTTTTTTTACATTATTTAATGGAGTGTATGTGGAGTGACGATAGCGATTAAAATAAGGAATAGCACAGATGTGGTTTAAAAGAAGATGTAAGTGACAATTGAAAAAGGAATGCTTTGAGGGTTCGGGCACATGAAAATGATGAGTGAAAGTAGATTGACGAAAGGAATTAATAAATCTCATGTGAACGGATGCCTTAAACAAGACAGGCCCAGGAGGTTGTTTTGTCGCCTTTATTTATGGAGCACACTGTTGGTTAACATCACTTAGTGGTGATGTCACGCCACAATAAAAAAAAAATGGGCATAAAAAAAGTGTCTCAGTCGCGTTTCAGCTTGAAAGTTGCCGGAATTCAGCCAGGTCGATATCCCTTCACTGATCACATCAGGCGGTGTGCGATAACAAAAAAAATGAAGACTCGAAATAGGGGTTTTTTTTTAACATAGCGGCATATATTTTTAATTTAAATTTCCCAACTCCAGCAAAACGCGAAGAAGAGCTAGCGGCTGCAATAGCTCGCGTGGATGAGGAATCGGGTCTACGTGCGGCTGCGCAAAAGGCTGCAAGGGAGACGGAATCGGCATTGGCTGATGCCCATGAAGATTTGGAAGCAGAGAGGGCGGCAAGAACAAAGGCTGAGAAATTAAGAAGGGACCTCAATGAAGAACTGGAAGCACTCAAGAGTGAATTACTTGACTCCTTGGATACTACTGCTGGTAAGGGATTTCTTTGTACAAATAGTAATTGCAAAATCAATTAATCAATCAATCTACAGTCGCCAATCAATCGCCAATACAGACCGTGCTGTAGTGGCAGTGCAATGGTTACGCAAACCAAAGAGCACAACTTCGAGACCACCCACCGGTACCAATGTATCCTTGATATATGTACTTTGGTTGTCCTATTTCTATGATACAAGCACTATAGTAGCTTAGTATAGAAATGTAAATAAAATATTAATAATAAAAAAAAAAATGATTGATTGGTTGATTGCATCTATAATATTACCAATTTCAATACAATTCCCATTTCGTCGTAGCCCAACAAGAGCTTCGTACGAAACGCGAGCAAGAAGTGGCATTATTGAAACGTAGCCTGGAGGAGGAGGCAGCCGCCCACGAAGTGGCACTCACAGATCACAGACACAAGCATTCACAGGAGCTGCAAACACTCACTGAACAACATGAACAACTTAAGAAAACTAAGGCTGGTGAGTTACTTTGCTATATTACCAAAATGGAAGGATTTATAATACGCTAAGAAAGTATTTACGCTACTTTTTTCGCTAAGAATTATAGGGCTGGTAAATATTTTTTGTTAAACCCTCATACGAATATGTCGAAGCTGTTCTAGCGCGTATATTGAATTAAGTGTATCGTTCATTAAATGATTAATTCCAATTTAACTAAATAATATAATTATTAAAATCGTGTGAGGGTAAAATTGACGCCGCAATTGACGACAAGCGTAGCCCAACGGTTAGTGAAGTCCCGGGTTCGATTTCCGGTCGGAGCAAATATTTGTTTCATATCTTTTATTTGTAATATTTAATAATTATATTGCATTTTACTAATATTTGTTAATAATAATAAAAACGGATATTTGCTTCGTGTCTGGTTATCAAAGAGTGGTAGGCAATTGGCTCCAGTCCTTCTGGAGTAATACCACCTCTTACAAGTATACAGACCGTGAAGTAATTTGATCGCGTTGCGGGTTCAGCTTGTAAGTTGCCGGTTCCAACTAGGCCGGCACAGTGGATGTGATTGCTACTTAAAGTTATTGAATTGTAGTAGCAGTGACATCCATTCATGAACCATACTCCAGCTTAGTGTGGTGATCAAGCGGGGTGCTGTCATATGTCGAGTTACAATAAAATAATATATATATATATATATATATATATATATAATCTTTTATAGATAAAAATAGGAAAAAAATAAAATTTGCTTTATCATATGAGCCATATGCAGAAGAAATTAGTATACTTTACTTCTAAATATACACTCATAAGCCCATGGTCAGCTATAAGAGGATGTCTAATGGCATTAAGATGGCCATTGTAATGTATATTTTAGTACTATAAAGTATTATTCAGCTATTTACTGCTACATTTAGCAAGTAGTTAGCTTTTCTTGTAAGTGGACCTTCTATGTTGCGTTTGTTTTGTTTGTATAATTATTTATGAATTTTATTTCACCACCAGCACTGGAGAAGGCCAAACAAACCCTTGAAGCTGAAAATGCTGACTTGGCAACTGAACTAAAGTCAGCCAGCGCCGCCAGAGTGGAGGGCGAGAGGCGACGTAAACAAACTGAATCGCAACTGGCAGAACTGACCGCTAAACTGCAAGAGGTCGAGAGGAATCGGTGAGTTGACTTTGTATCTTTGTGGATGCTTATAAATTGTAAGAGTAGTAGGCAGACAGTGGTTATTTTCGCAGTCTGCCGACTCCACTGTGCATACCGTGAAGTGAATCAGTCGCGTTTCGAGTCAGTATCAGCTTGAAAGTTTTAGGGTCCAACTAGTTTGACTTCTGCACGTGTCTCATACTTGCAGTTATTTTTTTTTATTGTGACTCGACATATGACAGCACCCAGCTTGATGTTAAGCTCGAGCGTCACTGCTATTACGATTTTATTAACTGTATGTAGTAGTCACATTCACTATGCCGGTTGTAACTAGCAACATACAAGCTGTTCCGAAACGCGACAAATCACTTCACGGTCTGTAGTAGCAATCGCCTCCACTCATCAAATATGTAACGCACTCATCAATCTTAACATCAGGCGGGATACAGTCATTTTTAGATCCTCAATTTTTTTTTTTTTTTATTCTGACACGACATCTGACCTCGACCCGCCTGATGATACGAAGTAGGAGGTCCAAGAGTGACGACGACTGGAATAACCGAGTCAGTTCCCGGCTACCCCGGCCGCCGCCACTATGCCGGCCTAAGATGCTTCTTCACGTCAATGATAACAATAAAAATATTAATGACCAATTTATATCCTTATTATAAATGTTACTATAATTTTGCTAAATAATATTTTCCAGTGCTGAAATGCAAGAGAAGTACTTCCGTCTGCAAACTGAATCTGAACAGACATTAATACAACTGGAGGAGGCTGAATTGAAGGCGTCTGCAGCTACCAAGCAATCCACAACTGTTGGGGTGCAACTCTCAGAAGCTCAGGTTAGTTTTGCGCTGCTGAATTATTGCATTAATGGTATAAATAGGATTTAATCATCGTCATCATCAGCCAGAAGACGTCCACTGCTGAACATAGGCCTCCTCCTTAGAACGTCATTCCGAACGACAAGATGCCAGTTGCGTCCACCGGTTATTCGTGACTTTCACTATGTCGTTAGTCCACCTAGTAGGAGGCCTATACGTTGCGTCTTCCGGTTCGTGGTCTCTACTCTAGAACCTTACTTCCCCATCGGCTGTCGATTCATCGAGCGATGGGACATAATAAAGTGTCTAATTTAAAAATAAATTACATCACTTGTACTGAGTTAAAAGTTTTATGCAGTGATAATTACGAGTTCACCAAAATCAATCAACTTAAATAACAATTAGTCGGATTGTATTCTAGCGTTATAAAACGCTGTCTCCTATTCTACTCTGGAAAGGCTTCTTGTGTGCGTTTGAGTATTTCAGGCGAACAGTAGAAGACTCAGAGGGGCATGGGCATTAAATGGGTGCATCACATTATATTATACACTTTAATATTTTACAGGCACTTCTGGAAGAGGAGACAAAGCAGAAGTTAGCCATTCAGAGCAAATTGCGCAATTTAGAACAACAATTAGAACAGGCAAAGGATCAGCTTGATGAAGAGGAAGAAGCTAAGAAGAACTATGAGAAACAGGTATGTGAGAATAAGATATTATTTGTCTAAAAATGACATATAAACTTTAAAGCAAGCATAGTGTAGTGGTAGACCCCGGTTTTAAACCTCTTACTAGTACCAATGTTTTCTTTTTATTGTGACTCGACATATGACAGCACTCTACTTAATGTTAAGCTTAAGTGGGGTCCTTGAATGGATGTCACTGCTACTACTACACAATTCAATTACTGTAAGTAGCAATCACATCCACTATGCCGGCCTAGTTGGAACCGGCAACTTACAAGCTGATTCCGAAACGCGACCAAATCTGTATACTTTTAAGTGGTGGTACTTCGTTTCCTGGTCATCCTGTTTCTATGATACGAGCACGTTTGACATAGAAAAGTGTAGCTTAGTAAAAAATGTATAAACCAGGTGGCAGCTCTCACCCAACAAGTAGCAGATGCTAAAAAGAAGGCCGAAGAAGAAGCAGAAGCATCGAATCTTCTAGAAGAACAAAGAAAGAAACTCAGCAAAGACATCGAGGCACTTCATAGACAAATTGATGAATTGCAACAAGCTAATGACAAACTTGATAAGAGTAAGTATAATTCAATTAATCAATCAAAATGTAACGCCTTTTTCTTACAGAGATAAGCAGAGACAATGGAGCGCCACTTGCCACGATCCTGTCACGACTCCCTCGCTTCCTTTACATTTACAATTCTCTTTATACAGACTATATGGTTATGGGCACTAGGCAACCTAGCTTTCCTAAGAATGTCTCCGATTTGGTCGAAAAACACCCTCCTGGGCCTTCCTTGTTTAACGCATTCATGCACATCAGATTTATAAATTCCTTTCATCAATCTACTTTCACTTATAATTTTCATATGCCCAAACAATCGAAGCATTCCTTCGTCAAACCTTGTTGACAACTGAATTAGCTAGATAATAATTTATAGTTCCTTTGTCATCTTAGCTATGAAACTCCTATAGCTTGAAAACTGCTATAAGAGCAGCCAGGATAATACATTTATAACCTAATTAAAAATATATTTTTTTATGTTTAATGATCTAGAAAACTCTGTTAATCATTGTATTGTTTATTTCATTGCGTTGTTATAGTTGTACGTGCCCACTACCGGTCTGTGTCAGTCCAGCTCAATAGCTTTGTCTTTGTCCAATGTCGATTGCGAAATTTTGGCTAACAGCATTGTATAGAAATCTCTTTGCAGCTTGTGGCATAGTCGCATAGTCGCATACTTTTGTGATTATCAATCAATAAATCAAATTGTCACGCCTTTTCCCATAGGGATAGATAGACAATTGAGCGCCACTTGCCATTTTAACCTTATCTTAATACTAAATGAGCATTTTAATGTTTTAGGCAAGAAGAAGATACAAGCTGAGCTGGAGGACACCAATATCGAACTGGAAGCCCAGAGAGGCAAAGTTATGGAGCTCGAAAAGAAGCAGAAGAGCTTTGATAAGGTAATTATTCATTGTGAATCTACACCTGTACTTGATTTACCTATTCGTAAGCAATGGGAATTACGAAGCGCATACGAACGTTAACAATTTTTACTATAACATTCCATTTTTTTTCTTTTTTTTTTTTGGAAAAATTAAGGTTTGTGTTATAAAAAAAGGTATTCATTTAACTGAGTGGGTTACTCCGGTAGTGAAGCGGCGCGGAATGGTTGTCATGAGACCCGCATAGCTCCATTGCCGCATGAACCTAGCGCTAGTAGTGTAGTATATTAATTATGCGTTTTTTTAGTTTTACATAAATTAGTTAATCGATGTTTATTTAAATTCATTTATTTAAATGTAAATAAATAAACGCCTAACAAAATTAAATAAAAACTATAAAGTTTTGGAAGATAAGAAAACACTTTACGTTTAAATAAACTAATAATACAACTGAAACAAAAAATAAACACTGAAAACACACACAAACAATTAAAAGTTATAATAAAAAAAATAAACTCATTTACCACATCACTGCAATATAAATTGGTTAGATGGTCTTCAATAGTCTCAGATAGTCTTGTCAAAAAATGTCCTGGGGCCGACCGCGTAACTCAATGACAATGAAATTTGGCTTTGTTTTTACAGTTAAACTCCATTAATGAGCTTTCAAATTACAATTGCGACCGTACAACACACTGAGAATCGATGTTCATTTTCATTAACAGTTCAAGCTCATTAAAACTCATTGACTGAATGAATAAAAGTTGTTTTTTCACACTAACAGCGACCGCGTAACTTTTTGACAAATGGGAATTAATTTCATTGTTATTCCCATTGGTCGGCCTCCTAGTGAGAGCAAAATGCATTAAAGTAGTCACAACTTCTCCAAATACCAGAATTACTTTATATTTTTAAATGGTAGGTTCGACACCGAGTTATTTCTTGTTGGAAGCATTCTTTTGGCACTGGATGTACTTCCAACAATAATGGAAACCTAATTACATTATTAGAAAGTTGCATTAAGTAATAGTGTCTCTTCATTTGCAGGTTGTTGCTGAGGAGCGTGCGATCGCAGAGCGTTATGCGGCTGAACGTGATGCAGCTGAAAGAGAAGCACGCGAGAAAGAGACGAGAGTACTCAGCCTTACGAGGGAATTGGACGATTCAGCCGAAAAGGTATTAAGGACAATTATGAATCATTTATTCATAATATTATGAAATAGAATGACAATAATTTACTAGCTAATTAATTTAATCGGAAACATCCTCAAGAAAGCTAGGTTGCCTAGTGAGTTGCGCCAGGATCGTGGCAAGTGGCGATCCACTGTCTCTTACCCCGTGGGAAATGGGCGTGACAATTTGATTGATCAATTGATAATTAACTAGCCTGGGCTTAGTATGCACTTGTCCATCGTCTGATTTTACCGCGGCTTCGGAAAGGCGTACGAGACAGAAAGAAGGTCACAAGAAACTCTTAAATTCCACTTTGTTAAAAATTAGGACTTACCTGATGGTAAGCAAGCGGTTCAAGAGCGCCGACGACTTTCAGTGTTCGGTTTCTTTAGTCGCCGTTACTATGCTGGTCAAAGAATTATAAATTAACTTTATTATAAATGTATAAAATAAATAAAGAGTAGTACATTGCGTGATAGATGTGGTTTGAAAAAAGATGTAGTGACAAGGATTGATAAGGGGATGCTTCGATGGTTTGGGCACATGGAAAGCATGAGTGAGAGTAGATTGACGAAAGGAATTTATAAATCTGATGTGGATGGATGCGTTAAACAAGGTAGGCCCAGGAGAGTGTTTTCCGACCAAGAAAGCTAGGTTGCCTAGTGCCCATAACGACAGAGCCTGTATGAAGAGAATTGTGGATGTGAAGGAAGCAAGGGAGTTGTGTAAGGATCGCGGTAAGTGGCGATCCATTGTCTCTGCCTATCCCTGTGGGAAAAAGGCGTGATAATTTGATTGATGAAATCAATATTACATTCCACCATTTCATATAATTTTGGCTTAATCCCTTTTTATCATGATATTTAATTTTAATAATTTACAAAAATTACGAAATCATTTTTGAAATAGTATTTTCTTAGATATAGCGCGAACATTGATTAATGAATTAAACATATTTTATGCGGCTTACTAACACGTGGAACCCCGAAATTACACAAACTCAAGTCCCAAGCTGCCAAACCAGATGACACCGTCAGTTATTATTGCACAAAATTGAAACCGTAGTTTTGTCTCTCCGTGACCACAATGGCTGTAAAGCACTTGAAACGTCGGAATAATAAAATAAAATTGTAAAATCAAAACCAAAATAAACGCAATAGTAAGCCGCATAAAATTTGTTTAATTTATCATTTTTGAAAGTTTTTTTTTCCAAAAATCAAATAATTTCCAATATTTTAACTTAAAGCGCCATTTTGTTTTTAACTAATTTCTCAATCCCTAGATCGAGGAATTGGAACGTTCAAAGCGTCTACTCCAATCCGAACTGGATGAGCTGGCGAACACACAAGGCACGGCTGACAGGAACGTTCACGAATTAGAGAAAGCCAAGCGTGCGCTCGAATCACAACTGGATGAGCTCAAAACACAAAATCAAGAGATCGAGGATGACCTGCAACTAACTGAAGATGCTAAACTACGTTTGGAAGTTAATATGCAAGCAATGAAAGCGCAATTTGATAGAGATTTGCTAGTAAGTACTTTCATTAATAACTTTTTTATAGTGACTCGACATATGACAACACCTCGCTTGATGTTAAGCTGGAGTGCGGTCTATGAATTCGATTCCACTGCTACTACAATTCAATAACTGTAAGTAGCAATCACATCCACTATGTCGGCCTAGGTGGAACCGGCAACTTGCAAGCTGATCCCGTAACGCGACTAAATCACTTCACGGTATTTGTGGTAAGTGGTGGTACTACGGATCGGCAGGCTGAGTATCACTGCCTACCGCTCTTTGATAGCCAGACCCGAAGCAAATATTCTCCTATTTTTTATTATTAAAAAATATTTGCAAAATTTATTTTTATAATTATATTAAACAAAAGCTACAAAACAAATTTTTGGTCCGATCGGGAATCGAACCAGGGTTTTTATTGCAACAAACTGGAGGTCCTGCAAGTGGCAAGACGCGCTGTTTTGAATTATTTGTAAAGCTTGTGTTTCTTATAAATATTAATGGATAATAATGGTGGAATTGTTATCCAGTAATCATTTTCAAGTTAATCGAGTATGGTCAAGTAATTTAAAGTTATAAAACGTGTTTCTTCGTGTTCCCTCCAAGACACCTTCCAAAGCTTTAGTAACGGCTATTCGCCGCTTTACTAAACGATCATCATCAACCTCACTATCATCGTCATCTTGTGATGAATCACTCGCATGTTTCATTTACATAATTACTTGAAACATTTCACCACTTTGGAAGTGTCTCTCGCGTAAATTATTCAGTTTATGATATTATAAACCTCAATATAATCTGAAAACCTATCTATAGATACCCTACACGAATGGGTTTATGAAAAAATATTGAGTTTCAGTTTTAAGTATAGGGAACTTCAACAGAATATATATTTATATTTACAAGTTTCAACAGTATATAGTTTATAGTTTCGGAAAAAAAGTGGCTGTGACATACGGACGGATGGACATGACGAATCCATAAGGGTTCCGTTTTTTACTGCCCTAAAACACGTCATGAAGTTGGCCACGTGTGTATAGATAGCCAGAATAACAACGTTTTCAGCTTTCCTCTAACAATACCTTTTATTGTACACTAATATTAAAATAATGTCACCCGCAGGCTAAAGATGAACAAGGCGAAGAGAAGCGTCGCAGCATTACGAAGCAGTTGCGTGACTTGGAAGCAGAACTGGACGAGGAGCGCAAACAACGTACAGCCGCACTCGCCACCAGGAAGAAGTTGGAGAGCGAGCTCAAGGATAGCGAACAGGCGTTACATTTGGCCAACAAGGTTTCATTAATTAATTTACAATCCGCATTCTGTCGATTGAATCGGCAGTCGAACAATAAGTTATGTGCGTCTTTTCTTTGTAGAACAATCGACAAGTGAAATGCTTTGCCACGTGTTCTCTCCATCCTGTAACCTTGGGTCCTTAAAGTTATGCGTAAAGAAGCACCTTTGGCCGGCATAGTGACGGCGACTGAGGCAGCCGTGAACCGACTCGGTTGTTTTAGTCGTCGTTACTCTTGGACCTCTTGCCCTCCATCAGGCGGGTCGAGGTCAGAAGTCGTGACACAATAAAAAATATAGGTTTTTTAAGAGATTTGGGAAATTCTAGGTCGTTCTGTCAGAATTGAAAATAAAGACGTACCAATTTGATTTTACAATGTATGTAGGATTTTATATCATAACAATAATCAGTTTTTCTCTTGTGTATGTATACATAATCTTTGTACCCACCATTAAACCTATGTTAGTGTATATAGTGTAATAACTGATCAAATATCGACCGCCGAGAGTACAAAATTATTAAAATATATCGCTATTAAAAATAGGGCTTGTTAAAAGAAGGGTGAAAACTTAGGGTTGTATGCATTTTAATGCCCAATCATAAAAAAATTGGGGTAGACCAATCTTATCACTAAGGGGTATGAAAAATAGTTTAGTTTACGGCCATTATTCTCAGACTTACTGAATGTACGCGAATAATTTCATAAGTATCGGTTAAGCTGTTTAGGATGAGTTTTGTTTTTGTTAAAATTATATTAGGGGAATTGCGCGCTAAAAACGGCGATGCCATTCCTCTTATAACCTTAATCTACTTACTAAAGTGCATAAAACGTTATGTATATTCTTTTAAAAAATATACATAAACGAGGTGGATAATCTAATGTAATACAAATTTGTTCAGGTGAAGGAAAACCTAATGACACAAGTGAAGAAACTTCAGCAACAAGCAAAGGAGGCACTCCGCGAGGCTGATGAAGCACGCACTGGCAAAGAGGAAGCAACCACGGCTGCCAGGGAAGCTGAAAGACGTTGCAAAGCATTGGAAGCAGAGGCATTGGCGCAAGCTGAGGAATTGGCCTCGGCTGAAAGGGCACGAAGACATGCTGAGGGTGAAAGAGATGAGCTTCATGATGAATTTAATAATCTTAATGCTAAGGTATTAGTTAATTTTTAATTAAGACGCTTTTATTAGCTTGACTTGTATGTATTTGTAGGAGAATTGTGGATGTGAAAGATGCGACGGAGATGTGTCAGGGTCGTGGCAAGTGGCGCTCCATTGTCTCTGCCTATCCCCGTGGGAAAGAGGCGTGACAATTTGATTGAATGACTTGCATGTATGTAACGGAATCTTTCAAATAATCCAGTCCTAGTTATAACAAACAACCGTTTAGGTACGACGTGTCTTTGGTATAAGTACATTCATCATCATCAACCGAAAGATGTCCACTGAACATAAGCCTGTAGCGGCCGCTACATGCTACCGCTAGATGGCGTTGCATGTGTCCAATATCTCGCAAACGATTTACCGACAAAGTAATCAATATATATGCGCTCCAACGATCAACGAAGAGACGTCACCCGGCTAAGTTAAGCCCTGTGCGCAGCACGCGTACAGCTGGGAGTACTCCCTTCCTTTTTTAACATGCAATTCCGAACGACAAGATGCCAATTGCATCCACCGTGCCAGTTGCATTTGTGACTTTCACTATGTCGCCCGTTCATTAGTCGCTCAGTATCTATCATATAGATTTAAGTAATTAATATAACAATGAAAGTATTTATTTTTGTTTACAGAGCACATTCCTGGTTGATGAGAAGAAACGGTTAGAGTCAAGAATTGTTACAATGGAGGAAGATCTGGATGAAGAGCAATCCAATAATGAGATACTTAATGATAGGCTTAGGAAGGCACAGGTTGGTTTACCACTTATTATTGGAAAAGAATTTTTTTTTACCCGTTTTCATTTTTAATAAAAACCTGGATTCAAAGGAAGCGAGGGAGTTGTGTCAGGATCAGGAGTTGTGGCAAGTGGCGCTCCATTGTCTCTGCCTATCCTCGTGCGTGCCAATTTGATTAATTTGTTTTTTTTTTTACCCAATTTCAAAGTTAAACACACATTTGGTTTCTTAAGCTCATTGAAGTAAGTGAGAGAGTTGAGTTAGGACTGTGGAAACGCTGGTAATGCTGCGTAGTCTCTGTTAATTCTTGTAAGTAATAAGCGGAGACAATTTGATTAATACCTAAAATTAAAAGTTATTTATAAATAATATTTGCATATTACTTATCTTTTTTTTAAGTTTACATTTCTATACTAAGATACTAAAGTGCTTGTATCATAGAAACAGGACAACCCAAGTACCAAAGATACATTGGTATAGTCTGTCTAAGCCGAAATGACGCCCTTCTCCACCGCATTTACGCACACTTGAAAACATAAAATATGGATACAACACACTAAAAATGCAATTGTAATTGGTCATTCAGTTACTGGTTAGACACAAAAGGAGGAGCACACTGATTGAGTATAGTAGTATAGTTAGAAATATTTGCATTTAAATAAACTAATAAAGTGGAGGGGAGCATCATTTATAGTTAGACAAGCTATACCGGCAAGTGGTTTTGAAACTGTGCTCTCGGTTGCGTACCACTACACCACGGTCGCCTTGTATTATATCAATTAATTAAATTGTCACGCTTTTTTCCCGCCGGGGCGTGGTCTTCACTCTAGAACCTTTTTTCCCCACCAGTTGTCGATTCTTCAGCCCATTGCCACTTCAACTTGCAAATCCTACGAGCTATGTCGGTAACTCTGGTTCTTCGGTGAATATTCTCGTTCCGGATTCTATCGCGCAAAGAACCAAGCTTAGCTCTCTCCATTGCCCGCTGAGCGACGCTGAGCTTTTCCAACAGGCCAACATTTAGGGGCCACGTCCCAGTGCCATAGGTCATGCAACATTGAAGACCCATGTCTTCAGGCATTGTTGGATTTTTGACGAGAAATTATGACGCAATTTCCCGAACATTATCCTTATATCATAAACGCGAAAGTTTGTGAATATGTGTGTGTGGATGGATGTTTGTTACTTTTTTTACGCAAAAACCTGAATGTATTTCAATGAAACTTCACAATAATATAGCTTATATATTATGTTTTTTTTTGTGGTTAAGTTAGTAACACGTATTAGAAGATACTTCATTTTAATTTTTATAACTTAGTTAGTTACCTACCTACCTATCTACTGCGTGTTAAACCTAATTCATATATATAACCTAATTATATAAACCTAATTTATATATATATATATATATATATAAATTAGGTTATATTTATATATATATATATATATATTTATATATAAAAATATATATATAAATATACGCCTTTATTTATATATATATATTTATATATATACCGTGGTGTAGTGGCAGTGCAACGGTTACACAAACCAGTGAGCACGAGTTCGAGACCACCCGGCGGTACCAATGTATCTTTGATATATGTACTTTGGTTGTCCTGTTTCTATGATATAGGCACTTTAGTACCTTAGTATAGAAATGTAAATAATATATATATATATATACTTTGTTTGACAGAATCAAATAGACCAATTGACAATGGAGCTGGGCACGGAGAAGGCAGCCACACAGAAACTTGAGAGTGGCAAATTGGTACTCGAGAGGCAGAATAAGGAACTCAAAGTGAAACTCGCTGATTTGGAAACATCCGCGCGCACCAAAACAAAGGTAAATTATTATGAAATATATTACTATTTGTACGACCCCATACAAATGTTATGGCCGATACTCACGCTGAGATTTGTATCGCAACATGTATCATTGATTCCGTATCATGATACTAATCTCAACGTGTAAACGATGGTTTCAAAGTATCAAGGTATCAGATACAGCGGTCTAGGTTTCACGCCACTGGCCTGAGACAGCAAAGCAAATAGATGTGCAACATGTTTTTAGACCAAAATCTTTTTCGCTTTTCTTTCAAACTCTCAGTGAAAACTATAATAACTAGATTTTGTACCGCGATACAGATATTAACGTGTGTATGAATGTTGAAACCGATACAAATCTCAGAGATCCCAGATACGGTATCTAATACAAACCTCAGAGATCCCAGATATGGTATCTGATACAAACCTCAGGGATCCCAGATACGGTATCTGATACAACCCTCAGCATGAAAGGGGGTCTAACATTATTAACCCCGTTTCGACGCTGTGGTCACAAGAAGATTGCGGTAAAAAAAAGAGGCGGGTATTTGCTTCGAGCCTGGTTATCAAAGAGTGGTAGGCAGTGGTGCTCAGTCTGCCGATCCGGGGTAATACCACAACTTACAAGTATACATGACGTGAAGTGATTTGGTCGCGTTTCGGGATCAGCTTGTAAGTTGCCGGTTTCAACTAGGCTCAAATCACATCCAGCAGTGTGGATGTGATTGCTACTTACAGTTATTGATTTGTAGTAGCAGTGACATCCATTCATGCACTACTCCAGTCTAATATCAAGTGAGGTGCTGTCATATGTCGAGTTACAATAAAAAAAAAAAAAAAGGTACTACAACTGCATTTGGCATGCACGCGTTTTTCTAACTACCCGCACTTATTTACTTATTTTTTCATTTACATTGATTTCATGTAAACATTATATTCAGAATGTTGTTTTTATTTGTAGGGTGTGATAACATCATTGGAGCTAAAGGTGACCAATCTTGAGGAGCAATTGGAGGTGGAATCGCGCGAACGTCTCGCACAACAGAAAGCCACTCGCAAATTAGAAAAGAAAATGAAGGAAGTAGTACTGCAACTCGACGAGGAAAGGAGACTCGCTGAACAGCATAAGGAACAAATTGAAAAGGTAATATAACAAGGCGATCGTGGTATAGTAGCAGTGCAATAGTCACGCAAACCGAGAGCATGGGTTCAAAACCACTTGCCGGTAGAATTAAACTAATTTATGCGGATTAATATCGCGTTTATTTATGGTTATTGATTTTACAATTTTTATAATTACGCGATAGTGAGCCGCATAAATTTGTTTAATTCATTAATCAATGTTCGCGCAAAACCTAAGGACATATGATAGCATCCCGCCGGCCTAGTTGGAACTGACAACTTTCAAGCTGATCCGATGTTGATCTGTACACTAGAAAGCTGTAGTACTACCCCGGATCGGCATTCCGGGAAAAGGACATCATTCATTTGGGACTGGGGCTTAATTGTATTAACAGCTTAATATGCATTTTAAAATAGTTTAATTTATGAAGATTATAATGTAATTAAAATATATCCTTTATTTTGCATAGTTTAGGTGTGCAAAATGATTTAACTATAATTTTGACAGTTCAAAGCATAACAAATATGACGTTGATTGACAGATGATACAAAATCCATATTTTATTTTCCAAATAACTCAATTGCACAGCAATTAAAAGCAAAATTGTTATTAGTTTTATCAATACAAGTATCGAAACTACCATTTATATATTTTTTCATCATCATACATTACAAAAGTAGTACATAGAAGCCCAAAATGAATGATGTCCTTTAGCACGTTAAGTATTTCTCTGTTTTAATTATACCAATAATATTTTAGTTGAACATTCGCGTGAAGACACTTAAGCGCCAACTGGATGAGGCGGAAGAGGAGGTGCAGCGTGAGAAAGTTGGCAAACGCAAAGCACAACGCGAACTCGAGGACTTGCTTGAGACACACGAGACTGTCTCCAGGGAGGTCTCCAATCTGAAAAATAAATTGCGGTAAGAGTAATGTTGTTTAATAATACTGTTTACGTTGGCATTATATTATATATTATTATTTTAGTATTCATACTTATATACTACTTATACATGTGTGTGTTTATTACTATCGTACAAATAAAGATAAAATATCTAAAAAATATAAAATTGTTTACGTGTTCTAGTGGTAAATAAGCACCCAGTTTAAAACCGTTCGCTGGTACCAATGTATTATTGATATATTATGAACTTTAACCAACCTGTTTCTATGATACACAAATGTAAAAATAAAAAAATATAACATTACATTTATACTAGTAATAATAAAAAATTGCTATTAAACAATTTTATTCGAGGTGGACACATTTTAAACATCATTTTTAATGTGAATTTAAGTGAATGCGAAATTTAAAGACAACTCTAGTTTATTTGACTCTGCCTATCCCTGAGGGAAAAGGGCGTGATAATTTGATTGATTGATATAGTTTTATATATTTAATATTTATTTATTTATATATTTAATATACAAGATTTACACACTAATCTATGATTTTCACACCTCCATTTTCACAGATGTAGGCAAAGAAAAAATATTTGTCTACCTGATATTTTTCTGTTACTTTCCACCTATGTAGTGTATTTACTGCTAGTGTATTTAATATATATATGTATATAAATGGATGTTCTAGGACTGGTTCGCCATTCTAATAATGGCTGTCGTCACAGCACACACAACACAGCGATGTAAGCAATATCACGTTGTTGCATTAAAACAAAACATTGTTATTGTGTTCAACATTAAAAAAGCATGCATTATTATTATTATATCGGAATATTAGTATTGATCGAATTGTTCGTTACATAATCTTATTTAATATGTCGGTAATAATATACTGGCAACACTGGAGAACACGGAGTTGTCAAAGACAAAATGGCCGGTGTATTATACTCGGTAATGTATTATACTAGTGTTGTCAACGTCGTAAATCAACAATAACTTTTCATGAAAAATTGTAAATGTGACGCACCAGCAGACAAATTGAAATGAGTTTTTATTGTCGGTCATACAAGAATTTGCTTTCGAGTATATTTTCTGAAACTTGATAACTATTATTTGATATTAGTTATAATTTATTGAAATAATTTAAGAATAGTTTGATCAATATTAGTTGTGTCGATTAATTTAAAATATCATTTTACTATTTATTATTTACCTCATTTATGAGGAAGTGAATTTTACTTTTATTTTTTATAATTATGCAAATAACATATATTACTTGATCTTTCATTAATATTAGAATCATCTAGAATTTATTGTATTAGATGTGTCGTTATTTCATAACAAAATTAATTTCTTATTTAATTTTATTTTGGCTTAATTCCTTATTCTTTGATTGGCAACATTATTTTTATTTGATGATTAATTTTTACGTTTATTTGATAAAGTTATATGATTTATACAGTGTGTTTTATGACGTACGCTGTTTTTATTATTAAAATATGACTACTGGATATTGTTTACGTTAATCGTCAACTATTTTAAATAGTTCAAGCAAACATCCAACGAATATTGACATTAATGATTTTCTTTCTTTTAGTCGTACTGGTGGCATCGGCTTAGGCGGCACTTCACGCATGAAACGCGGCTCACTCGCCACCGGGGCTGGCTCTGGTGACGAATCCCTCGACGAGCTCAATGACACTACCAACAGTGTGGAGTGAATAGTGCACCCCTTCTCCCCTATTGCAAATATTGTTACCAATTTATTTCACGCTCAATTTTGTATTAAATGTTGCTTAGTGAAAACTATTATGTACGATTTTTTCTTACGAAAAATAAAATTCTTCACGAAAAAAATACGGGCAGTGTTGCACTTGAATAAATACCACATTAAAAGTTTTAACTAGGCAACACTGAATTCTTAGGTTGATATTAAAAGGTTTTTCATTTTATTATAATCATCTTTTTATTTTAATCTGAGAATAAATTATGCTTGTTTGAAAATATCCAATTAATTTGTATAATCATGAAGTGTTTTTTATTATTATAATTTGATTTTATGTAATATTGAAAATATTTAAATATGTTTCGTTTGTTTGTCAATGGTGCTTCGATTACTATTTGCATTTACACAGAGCGAATCTCTTAATCAGCCAGTATTACAAATTAAAGAAAACATTCCTCGAGATTTTGTTTTGACCAAGTCATGTAAAAATTTTAAATTTCTATTCATTGGGGTGATTATTGAATTCCAAAAGTATTATTCTTGTGGCAAAAGTACTTTAATGTAGGGGCTGTTTGTGGCGCAAAACACGCCTCTCAACAGCTTCCTAAATTTTATATGAATATTTTACATGAAAATCCAATAAGAAAGAAGACTGCTTAAGACAATACACAAACAAAACGCAATGATATATATACCTGCCTTTGTATATATCGGGTTTTTCACATCAAATCTACGTTTATTATAATTTGTGGGCTTCATTGTAACATTTCATAATATCGAACATATTTCTGTTAAATCAATTTTAATGTTCTATTTGATGTACTAATTTTATTATGTTTTTATTTCATTGACGTATAGCCAGCCTGTGGTTTAATTTTGTTCATGAAAAGTATCAATATTGTCTAATTGTGTGTCTCTTTGGTCCTACTTGGTATGGGCCTGAGGTGAAGCCCCCTCATTGTATAAATGTAGATTGCTTTGTTGCCATATACAATAAATAGTTATATAAGTATTAAAAGGGACGAGTATCTAAAATCAGTGTCATTTGCTGAAGCATAATGTCGTCTGCACATCGAAAAGCATAATCGCCGAAAATTTAGTGTTAACTTAGATGTATATTTTGTGGCCTTAAGTTTTTATATAAACAACATTTACACAAGGCATTTTTTATACAATTTAATTGATTTTAAAGAAATTTACTTGTCTAACTGTAATTTTTTCCTTAATGTAAGCGAACAGAATGAAGCGTAAACAATTATTTTACATAAATACTATATTTAATAATTAACAATAATTTCTTTTTGATAATAATTGTAATATTGGTCATAGGTTGTAACACGTTGGTATGCCAATTAAACAATTTCATATTTTTTGACGTTTTTTATTTTCCGTTCCTCTCTCCCAACATTCTCTGTACAGCAAGATCCCAGGGCCATCAGACACCACTTCATATTCTAATGGACATGATTGAGTGGTGTTGGTATGTAATATGGTCGTATTGTGGGATATGCCAATGGTCCATCTGTTCATTATCATATGAGGATGAAAATGATCATTCACATCAAAACACTGATAACCAACTATGAGCTTGCGAATCATTAATTTGATCAATTACGAGCTTGACAAACAAGCTTAATGGTATGTTTTTAGCTGGCAATCGTACTCGGTACAAAGGAGCTATTGCGAAATTTTATGGTTCATAAAATACACTATACAAATACGTAGATAGTAAGTACTCTGTGTAGTCTTATCTATGTATTTGTGATAAAAATGCTTGTATTCTATTAATAAGTTTAATAGACTTTAATTTGTATACCTGTAATACACCTTACAGTATACCTACAATATTATGTCACAGCAAAAACCATCAAACTCAAAGAATTTGGACTTAGGAAACAAAAGGAGCCCTAAAATAGCGACAAAATACAACCGTTTTTACTATTTTCACTTATGGCATTAAAAATAAGTCAGAAGGGGATGAATATACATTTTTACATTCGTAATTTAGAAGGTTGTTACTAGTTTTGATGATCATTTGACAGAATAACAAATGACATTAAAATACTTCAAAAAAGGATGAAAGAATTATGCCGCTACTCTTACCACATGACTTTTAATCTTGAGTACAATTTTCCTTGTTCCTTACATTAAGCAGTATTAAAAGTCAACCACAATTACAAGTGGTTGTATTTGCAAAAAGTAGTACCAACCTTTGAAATAAAGGAATTGAAGTACAAGTAGTTCTATTATTTCAAAATTCTTTCTCTCTTTCTTCTTGTTTATGGCTTTAGTATTTAACTTGCCAATGTCAAAGTAAAAATATATGGTTCAATGTTAAAACATTGTCAAGTAAAGATGAAAATGAACCACGCGAGTGATTCATCAAATGATGATGATGAGAATGAGGTTGATGATGATCGTTTTAGTAAAGCGGCGGAAAGCCTTTACTAAAACTTCAGAAGAAGTCTTGGAGGGAACATGAAGAAACACGTTTCACAACTTTAAATTACTTGTTTATACTTGATCAACTTAAAAACTATTACTGGATAACAATTCCACCATTATTACACATTAATATTTATGAAAAGCACAAGCTTTTCAAATAATTCAAAATTGCGCGTCCTGTCAGTTGCAGTTGCCCGCCAAAACTTCATTTCAAAATTCTTTGATTAAACTATAAAAATACGAGTGTCTGGGCAAACATTTAAATCTTTGTGCCAAAGTATAAGACAAAAAAATATTTAAAAAACTGTCAGAGTTTTGGCGGGAAACTGCAAGTGAAAGGATGTGCAATTTTTAATTACTTGTAAAGCTTGAATATTAATGTATAATAATAGTAGAATTGTTATCCAGTAATCATTTTGGTTGATCGAGTTTAGACAAGTGATTGAAAGCTTTTTAACGTGTCTCTTCGTGTTCTTTTTTTATTTTTTATTTATTGTGACTCGACATATGACAGCACCTCGCTTGATGTTAAGCCAAAGTGTGGTCTATGAATGAATGTCACTGCTACTAGAATTCAATAACTGTGAGCAGCAATCACATCCACTATGCCGGCCTAGTTGGAACCGGCAACTTACAAGCTGATCCCGAAACGTGACCAAATCACTTCACGGTCTGTATACTTGTAAGTGGTGGTACTACCCCGGATCGGCAGACTGGGTACCACTGCCTACCACTCTTTGATAACCAGACCCGAAGCAAATATCCGTCTCTTTTTTTTTTATTAACAAATATTTGCAATATTTAATACTATTAAATATTACAAATAAAAGCTATGAAACAAATATTTGCTCCGACCGGGGATCGAACCCGGGACTTTTACGCACAACAAAACAGTCGCTAAACCGTTCGTCCACGCCTGTCGTCAAGAACAAATTGTTTCCTTGAAGACTCAGTCGGAAGAGTTTTAGTAAAGCTTTTCCACCGCTTTAATAAAACTATCACCATCATCTTCACACTTGTCTAATGGATGGAACTCCGAAGTATTTCATCTTCATCCACTGAAGATATTATAACGGAAGACTAGACTGTATGAACTAAGTTTCCTTTGCCTTCCCAGAAAGAGATTGATAAATGATAAAAAAACTGTCAGATAAATTGTAAATAATTGTGACCGGTTTTAAGCCGTATTGCAATGGCGTAAACATTACTTTTCCTTGTGTAATTCAATATATTACTGCAAATACTATTCAGGAACAATTTGCAGGGAAATTATCAAACAAAATAGTTCTTTTTTTGTGTAATTACTATATTTGTGAATATAGCTTTATTAGCGTTTATAAAATGGAAAATTTGAACGAATATATGGAAGTTGCGATCGCCCTCGTCAAGGACGCTGGAAGCCTTATTAGGGATTACAGTAAGGGCTGCGATGACTTTGAGCTTAAATCGTGCGACATTGATATTGTCACGAAAATAGATAAGAAAGTTGAAGAAACTCTCATTGGTGGCCTGTCCGCCAAGTATCCTACTCACAAATTCATTGGCGAGGAGTCTACGGCCGATGGTGCTAAATGTGTGCTAACTAATGAGCCAACTTGGGTCATAGACCCTGTAGACGGCACCATGAACTTTGTGCATGGCTTTCCACACAGCAGCATATCTGTTGGCTTGCTCATCAACAAGGAGGCTGTTGGCGGTGTCATCTACAATCCTATCCTAGAACAATTTTTCACAGCAAAGAAAGGTCAGGGAGCATTTTACAATGGTAAACGAATCTACACTTCAAAGATTAAAGATTTAAATAAAGCCTTAATTACAACGGAGGCTGGTACGAGCAGAGATGAGGAGAAGGTGATTTGTGTATTTGAGAACTTTAAGACGGTTGTATCTCATGCACATGGAATCAGAACATTGGGGTCTGCTGCTCTGAACATGGCGATGGTTGCTATGGGTGGCGCGGATGCTAACTTTGAGTTTGGCATACACGCATGGGATATTGCTGCAGGAGATATTCTGGTAAGAGAAGCAGGTGGGGTGTGCATTGATCCAGCTGGTGGACCTTTTGACATTATGTCACGCCGCATACTCTGTGCCAGTACACCTGAATTGTCACAGGAATTATCAAAATTGTTATATCAATATTATCCTGAAAGAGATTAATGTATATATTCTTTATATATTTCCTTTATTAATTGCAATAATTACTTTAACTCATTATGTGTGAAAATATTTATTTAATTATTTATTTACTTACATTCTTGCAGCATTTATTATTATAATAGAAAAAAATTGACTTTAAATTTTACTTAATACTTTATCTTAATTGTTTGCAGTAGAAAATTAGTTTATAGCTGGTTGAAATGGGTTATTACATTTTGGTGACTTTTTCACCTAGAGTTTGTTAAAGTCATTAAAATTGGAGGTTTTAGAATTGTAAAATAAGTTTGTAAGGGAACAATCCTATGAGCCAAAGAGTTAGCTTCTTTGTAATGTAAAAATAAAATTGTTTGTAATGTAAAGTATATGTGTGAACCCATTGGAATCTCATTGCTAGAATATCATTATTACTTGACAAGTTATTAATTTAAAATGAACAAATTAAATACATTCAAATATGTACTTAAGTTTTAAAATATAGTGAGATTAGGTAGGTGTAAACTCAAATTACATAGAACTGATGTAATTCTAAAGAATTGGTGTAAAGTTGGAATAATTTTCTGACATACAATTATCACTATGTTGATAAAAAATGATAACATGTAGTTAAGGATATAAATAACTTTATTCCTTGTGTTTTTCTTCACATAGCTGTGTTAATTCACCTTAAGTTTAGCAATTTATTGTTTTTTTTTTCAATGCATATTTATTAAGTGTTTGTGATATTGTGCCAATGTATAAAAGCATTTTTAAACTTATTAATTTGTATTATCTTATAAAAATATTTTCTTAATTCCTAATTATAATTCCACTAATTAAATATTTTATATCTTGTGTAATTGTGTTAATAAAATCTAAAATTGTTGGGCAATATTAAAATAAAACAAAAAGGTTTTAATCACAGATGTTTAATTTTTAATGTGACATATAAATTGCTTAAAGCAACAATGTAAACCAAATATTAAAATAAATTAATAGAAAATCTTATATCTTTATTTTTATATCCTTAAATATAATCCTAAATTACATTAAATTAAAGTTCCTTCCTTAAAAATTATATCAGTCATGCTTTGTTATTAGTCTAGGTCGGTTTTGTAAGTCAGTCAGTGTACCTTATTTACGAGTATAATTAAGTACTCAATTTTGTGTTTTGACCCTTAGATTAATGATTGGTCTCGCTGGCGCGCCTTCGTATCGAAGCGGGACCAATTATTGAACTGATAGCGTATACTTATTAGACAATGATTATTGCTAAGTTAACATGACATTGTCATTAGGTCAGAATTGGTCATGTCAGAGTCATGATGGAGTCATATTGGAGTCAAAGAAAAGTCTTGTGATTTAGTCAATTGTAAAGTCATGTTGGATTCAAAGAAAAGTCTTTTGATTTAGTAATTTGTAAAGTCAATAAGTCAAAGAAAAGTCTTGTGATTTAGTCAATTGTAAAGTCATTTAGGATTCAAAGAAAAGGCTTGTAATGTAGTTAATTGGTAAGTCATATTGGATTTAAAGAAAAGTCTTGTAATGTAGTTAATTGGCAAGTCAAATTGGATTCAAAGAAAAGTCTTGTGATTTAGTCAATTGTAAAGTCATATTGGATTTAAAGAAAAGTCTTGTAATGTAGTTAATTGGCAAGTCATATTGGATTCAAAGAAAAGTCTTGTGATTTAGTCAATTGTAAAGCCATATTGTCAGTAGCAGTCACATCCACTATGCCGGCCTAGTTGGAACCGGCAACTTACAAGCTGATCCCGAAACGCGACCAAATCACTTCACGATGTCTGTATACTTGTAAGTGGTGGTAGTACCCCGGATCAGCAAACTGGCTACCACTCTTTAGTCTAACAAAAGTCATGTTTCGTTTGTATAAGTTTTTCTAAATCGTTTAGTTAGTAAACATATTTGGTTTTATTATTTAAAAGGTCCCAATAGGTCATATTATATAATTGTTAGGTCATATCACTTGATTGATAAAAAGGTCAAGTTAGAAAATTGTTGTCACATTGTTAATGGGGCGTTCTCACAGGGCGATTTCAGTTGATCAATATTTGTCGTTTACAAAAATTTATATATATTAATTGCTTCAATTTGGTTGAAAGTCTGTTCAGACGGTTCAAATCTCGAACGATTTCGCAGTTGATCAACTCAAATCGCCTCGTGAGAACGCGGTCACCGTCAATCTAATCATGGCTTGTCTGGTCTGTCATCATGATGTTGTCATTGTCAATTGAATTCAGAAAAGGTACTAAATAATTGTCAAGTTGTATCCGTCATTGTCAGTTACAGAACATATTAAATTTTGGTAAGGACATATTGTTATTTTGGTACTTGGCAATTATATATAGATGTCAACATGTCATAGTTAAGACAGAACTACTTATTTTGTCAAATGGTAAACCATCGTAGTCGTTGTTAATCGAAGTCTGAAAATGTCATATTAGACTAGTCATCGTCATTTGAAGTCAAAATATGTCATATCCTACAATTGTTAGTCAAACTAATTATATTGGTCATTGTCAATTGAAATCAGAAAATGTCATATTAGTCGTCGCAAAAATGGCATTTTTTTGTCTGTATATTATTTAATTGGTACGCTCTGTTTGTTATTGTCAATCTAAGTAAAAATAGTCATGTTTTTCTGTATATTGGTCAGTGTCAATTGAAATCATTAGTGTTAAATATATTACTCTATTCTCTAGATGTTTTTATTGGTCATAGTCAATTGTCAACTAATTTTATAAATAGTATGTGTGTAGAATGATATCAAGTTGTCATAAATCTATTGTAAAATTAGTCACGTCATTTATGTGACACTCATAAATTATACGAAGTCATTCCTAAATTACTTTTTATTATAATTGGTGACGTTAGTTATGTCCTGTCATGTCATTAGGTATATTTTTAAGTCTGTCTACATACTTAAGTTAATCGCATTAAGTCATTATTTTAGTCAACTTATAATATCATTGAAGTATACAACTGGTTTAAATTTTGCCTGCATCCAACTATATTTGTCAGTAAAATCATAATTTGTCATTCCTGTCATTTCTAATGTCTGTCAAGTTGACTGTTGCAACAACATCGATGATTGCAACTAAGGTATGGGTCAACTTGACATTATGTCATACATAAGGTAGTGTCAATATTGTCAGTAGTAGGTCAGTCTTTAGTTTATTAACATACTCTTAATTCTTAAATCTAATTAACTCCGAATCTTCTATTAGTTTTTCGCCGATTATTCATAGAACTGAGATCCATAGGTCGTGGTACTTCTTTCAGCGCGTAAGGATCATTTTGTATTGTCGGCATTTGATGTGGTAAGCCGTCTGGAAGATCCGACTTTTCTTCGTAAATTGCCCACATTGTTGGACTGAAATAAATAAAAAGTATGTAGTGGGAAAACACTGTTGAAAAGGTCATCTGTTTTAAATTTAGAGTTTACCTGTTTTCACTTGGAATAATTTGAAATGCAACGGAAGGCGTTTTCGCTGCACCCTGTAATGGTCTTTTTCGTTCAGCAGATTTCCCTAATTCAATTTCATCTAGAAGTGCCAACTTATCCATTGAGGAACGTTCTTGAGCTTCATAAAATTGTTCAGGTGTCCCTGGATTATTATAATTCTCTTTTATAAAGTCATGGTTAATTTGTTCTTGTCGTTCAGTCGCTGTCAAAGGCAAGTCCATGTCAGGATATTTACGTAATTCATTATTTACATAATAATATTTATTTTTTTGTTTATGAGTATTTGAGTCGTCGTTACGTCTCGTTGGTCTATAGTTATAAGGTCGAGTCGCTGTCTCGTAAAGGAAAAATGTTGACAGTTTTCCGTCTGTCATTTTATTGTCAGTGTTGTCATTGTCATAAGTAGAAAAGTCTTTGCTAATTTGTACATTATCAGTTTTTGCAGTATTAACTTTAGTCACAGTATCAGTCTTGGTCATTTCTTTGTCATCAAAGCCATGTCCTTTATAAGTCCCCACGTATCTAAATGTCACGAGTTTGTAATTGTCAGTTGTTGTAGTGTCCTGCTTATTTACTATAGATAACGGTATAGAAGTTGTAAAGTCATTTGATCGAGCTGATGACGGTTGGTCTTTGTCAGGTTTGTTTATTCTGTAATTGTCAGTAGTTTCGTGTCTGTCCTCTTGTCTGTTACTAAAGTAAGGTCGGTAAGGCCGTCTGTTATAAGTATTGTCGTATGTCTGGTAAGTCACTCTAACTATGTCACGTTCAGGGGCTTTATAAGGAGCGGGTTTAGTATTACGTCTCCATGATTGTGTGGGTTTAGGAACATAGTTAATGAGATATGTGAATTTATCAATGTTTTCTGTCACAGCTATAACAGGTCTTTGGTAACTATGGTGATTGTGATGATGATGTGATGGTCGTTTATATGACAGGTTGTTAATAACAACTTGCTGTTGACTGTTTACAGGTGCCTCATCGTCCTCATAGTCATAGTCAGTATATTTATCTGGTTTCCTAGGGTATATATACCTATTGTCATCAGAACGTTCTTTATTCTCGTAACGTCGGCTCTTGTTTTTAAAGTCAAGTTTGTCGTCAATTTTTTGCACTGTTTTGTTTTGTGTCAAGTCAGAGTCATTAAGTGTAAAATTTATATTAAATGTGTCATTAATGTCAGTCTCATTATCACGTGGTTCAGATTTGTCTTTAGAATTTGTTGTGGCATTAACTTTATTAGTCATTGAAGTTATTGGTCTTTTGGAGCTTTTATGATTGTTAATTAAACCAGGTTTTTTAACAGGCTTAGTGGTCGTTACTGGGTTCGGTGTAGTGGGCTTATCTGTTCTTGGTACTTTAGTGACCTCCTCAGATTTACTAATGTCATTGTCAATTTCAGTCCAAGGTGAGAGATCAAAGTTGTTAAGTAGCCCATTAAGGCAGGATATTCTGTCATTGTCATCGTTGTTGGTGGATAGAAATACAAAAGGTTGTATACTGTCAATATTGTCTAAGGTTTTACACAGAACTTGTGCAAATGTAATTCGACGTATTTGTTGTAATTGCGCTGGTGTGAATGATGACTCAAATCCTCCATTTTCGTACCTGAAAATCAAAATAAACTTGATAAAATAAATAAACTTCATATGGAGTAAATATGGACGACGTGTTCTTCTCTTTTTATTGGCGCTTTTGAAGAATTCTCTTACCAGAATCTATCTCCTTTACGTATATTGGAGAATTGTTGGGCAATTATACACGCAAACGTAGGACCCACTAATCCGCCCACAACTGGCCTTTCTGCCATTCCACCAGTGAATAGATCTATGTCATCCACATGCCTGAAAAAATGTACAGACATTAGGTGAGACTTTATTTCATTATCGTTAAATTGAAACAGTTACTAATTTGCCACGGAGAATGGTCTGAAGAGCTCTTTAACACTGTTCATCGCGGAATTCCGGGGAAGCATTCGCATTCTGGAGACTGAATTGGCAGTCAAACTAAAAGGTTCTGCTCTTCGTTTTATTGTAGAACAATCGACCAGAAGAATGCTCTACTAGCCCACGTGTTCTCTCCATCTTATGTTTTTAAATCCTTTAAGCGAAGTGACTCATTATTATACATTATACATGCTCCTGGGGCAACTGTATAATGTAAGGTTATATCAGTCTTGGACTTCCCCTTGCTTACCGTCATGCAAGTAGAGGTAAAGTGCCGGCATTGGATAAGAATGCAATTACTGTCAAATAAAAAATAGCATATTACATTTACTATACCTGTAAATACTTTGAAGTTTCTGAACAGTTCTAGAAGGCATCACCCTGAATAGATCTTCAAAATCTCTTATAGCTGTCAAACCACAAGGTTCTCTCCAAGAAGTATAAGCAGCAACCCCATGATCTCTACCACGTTGAATATTAATAGCAGCTAAATCCATGCCGAAGTCAAATTGTGGCGTTTGGAAAAGGTGATTGGTCAATTCTTCGGTGATGTGTTCGTCACGCTTCTGGATTGGCTGGTTTACCATCCCGAGTAACAGACGGTCTACTGCACCCATACTCCAAATGTTAGATGGGTTTGTTTGCTCATCATGGAGTGATACATCTGGGGAATTGATTATGTAAGATGTCGTCTTGGTAAAAATTACAATTATTTGTTAATCAGAGGTCAGAGGAATGTTCCTCAATCAAATCCAGTGTCGCAGTACCTATAACCATAGAGCTTGTATACATGATAAAACCAATAATAGTATATTATTAGTTGAGTCGAGATCACGGAAAGTTGCGCTACATGGTATTCGCCTATTCATGTGGAAAGAAGACGCAAAAGTTAAAAAAATATATAAAAGAGCTCTTTAACCTTGTTCCTACCTCATCCTTTCACACCCGTTATACCCGCACAGGTCGGGGAAAGCATCCGCATTCTATCGAATGAATCGGCAGTCGAACTATAAAGTTCGGTGCGTCTTTTCTTTGTAGAACAATCGACAAGTGGAATGCTTTGCCAGCCCATGTGTTCTCTCCGTCCTATGACCTTGGATCCTTCAAGCGATGCGTTAAGAAGCACCTTTGGCCGGCATAGTGACGGCAACTGAGGCAACCGTGAACTAGACGGTTTTTCCAGTTGTCGTTTATTATCAGGCTGGTCGAGATCAGATGTAGTGTCACAATAAAAAAAATTAGGTATACAAATTCGTTTGGGAATCAATGGTTTTTCTTGATAAAATGTTGTAATCTTGATGAAATATACTTACTATTATTAATAGGTCTATGAAACCTGTCGAATCTAACCATCGAAGGCTGTACGAGGCTGTGGCCAAATCTGAAAGCGGCGGACCCGAAGGAACTTGCTGGGCTTGGGTTCACCTTAGGACTGTAACTCCTGAAGAATCCCTTTTTGAGAAGTTCCAAGTCAAAGAGACGGATGACGTCGTTACCTAAAAAAGGTTCATGGTAGTAAAAAGACTGTATTATTGGATTACGTAGGAAAAATACAGAGACAGATAGCTCTGGGTCTGAGTGTTAAAAATGGTAGGTAAACAGTTGGCGGTCTTTCTACTACTTTAAAGTGTAAGACAGACAGACAGACCTTGCAGTGACTTAATTTTCGGTATCAGGTCAAAGGCGGGCGGTACCGGTATACAAGTTTAAATCCGGGCGGCAGTTTAAATTCCATGCCTTTTTTTTTTTTTTTTTTAATTAATCTTATTATTGATCGTATGGATTGGTGTCATAAAAGTACAGATATTATTTTTTCGACGGCGTGGCAATTGTGGCAATTTAAAATCGGTCCCGTCGATTATATATATATTAAAGTTACATATCATAGAAACAGGACAACTAAAGCATATTAAAGATACATTGGTGCCGCCAAGTGGTTTTAACCCGTGCCTTCGTTTGCGTGTCCATTGCATTACCACTACACCACGGTGGCCTTATAAAGATATATAAATATAAAGTATCTTACCTAATACAATGGGCAGAAATTCCCTATATGTAATATGCTGGATCATGGCTCCCACGATTTTCCTAGTCTCCTGGTATATCTTCTCATCACTCCAATGTGGATTTAGGTGCGCTAGCTCTTGGGCCATTCTGAAAATTTTTAACGTTTTTGTAATTTCTTTACAAATTGGGATTTCAATATTACTTTTTTTTATTGTGACACGACACTCATCCCACCTTGCCTGATAGTGAGCAAGGGGAGGTCTAAGAGTACCGATGACTAAAAATTCCAAGTTAACAGCTGCCTCAGTAGCAATCACTATGCTAGCCAGAGGTGCAGGTTACGAGATTGCGCCGTTTAGGGTCGAGCTGATGGGCCTTTGAGGACCATTAGCCAAGTGCCTGGCCAAGGAGTTTTTAAAGCGGCTGACGGAGTAGTCTGGTGACAGAAAGGCTGGCAATTATTTCACGCATTAGCCTTGCTATAATAGGGGAAATGTTGCCAGTCTCCTTGGTACTATCTCTGAAGGGACCTTTTTAGATCATATTTACCTATTGTGTTGTCGTAACCAGACAATATGTGCAGCAACCAACCCTGGATGCTCATTGACTCTACCATCACCTGACTTGAAGCAATCGGTTGACACAGCACCACCACGGCAAAGCTCATCACGTCTTTCTGGTGGAAGGATAGGTCGCCGCTGTTGGACACGGCCGTATTGGAGCATACCTGACAATTTGAGTCCATATAAGTTTATTCAGAATTGATACCAGACCTCGACTTGCCTAAAGCAAGGGGAAAGAGCACCGAGTGGAATAACCGATGAGCCAGACAAAGAAACTAATACGAACTGATTCTAGTTAGAATAAAAATAGGTAATTTTGGGCACTTTTTTTGGGCAAATTTGGACATTTTATTTTTCTAGTTAAATAATTTGGTTAATCAATCAATTTTGGTTAGCTATATTATTGTGACGTTCAGAAGTTCTGAATTCAGCCTATGTGTATAAAAATTTCATTTGATAGGTAATCTGTTAATATATATTAATATAATATAACGTTTGTTATAATTGATAGCAGAACTCACCATTCCTAAAGAGCCTTAATTTATCCGACTGCCTCGCAGAACTGCCATAGAGAGGTGATCCATCAATATAAGCTGACACTTGGTTCATTTGCTCTCTCCATCCTAAGGCGCAATCGTCCCTCGGCGCTGGAGACGAACGGACGAAGTCTAAACATCTCACTCCACGTGGGCCATAGAAAGGGTCGGATGATGGAACGGAGATTGGCATACATTCCGGATGCTAGAAAGAGAAAAAATATTAGCATTAAGTTCGCATCAAGCATTAAGTTCGTTTTCCGGTAAAATCAAAGATGTGTTTTATAGCATTCATGGATCGCACTCCAGGTTAACATCAGGCAGGACATCATATGTCGAGCCACTGTAAAAACGTACAAGTTTAGAGAACTGTTAAATTAGAGAAGAGAACTGGGTTAACTAAAAGAACTGTGGTCAAAAAATTAAATAACCGCTTTCAAAATGGTACTTGAATCAGGAAAACATAGTATAAAACATGTAACTCACCAAAAACTCTCTCGGCACAAAATCCCTTCCGCCATCCTTGCAGCATCTTGGTACTGAGCCATTGAACCCTCTCGATTGAGAGGACGATGTTATATCATGATCCACGAATTGCCCCCACTGCATCAACAAATGTGTTATGGACTTCATCTCCACATCTTTACTCTCATGAATAGTGGAACTGATCTCCCGAGCTGATGGTAACTTGCCGCCGAATATTGAACGCCGTGGGGCTTGAAGACCATCCGAGTACATGGGTGGAAGGAACCGTTGGACGGGAGTCATGGTTGAGCCCCATCGTGGTCTGTTTACATTGTTGCACGTGCCGTCGTGGGTTCGATATCTACAAGTTATGCATGATGTTGTTTAAGTAAATTAGTAAAATGTGTAAAGAAAGATGTTACGCCATACACTATCGTGAATTTAAGGTGACCGTGGTGTAGTGGCAGTGCAACAGTTACGCAAGCCGTTCAAAAACCATGTCGGTGTGTGTCATATGTCGAGTCACAATAATAAATAAAAAGAGTGAAACGCCATAAATGATCCCATAGTAATTAATTTAGAGGTATATAAAGCGAAGTGCATACCTTTTGGAAGCTTGTGGGCATTTAGGTTGTCCACGCAGAGGGCAATTCTCTAATAAAGGTGATTGTCGCAATGCGCTTCCACTTGGAAATTGTGCTTCCTCTGTCCGCCCTTCAAGACCATCGCCAGTACCACCCCTAGAACAAATATTATGATACACCATATACTTAAGTTAAGAATAAATAGCTGTTATTATTTCCAATGTTCAATTGACGGATTAAACAACCAGGTAAATTAATGAATTAAACAAATTTTCGAGCGAAGAACCACATCGCTCGAAGAACCGACAACCGATCGGTAGGAAAAGTTCTAGAGTGCAGACCACGAACTGGAAGACGCAGCGTAGGTAGGCTTCCCACTAGGTGGACTGACTACATAGTAAAAGTCACGAATAACCGGTGGACGTAACTGGCATCTTGTCGTTCGGAATAGCGTTCTAAAGGGGAGGCCTATGTTCAGCAGTGGACGCCTTCTGGCTGATGATGATGATGATGAAACAAATTTTATGCGGCTTACTATCCCGTTTATTTTGGTTATTGGTTTTACATTTTTTTACTATCCGACGTTTCCATTTTTTTAATTCCGTGACCACGATGTCTGCAAAGTTCTCGAAATGTCGGAATAATAAAAAAATTAAACCAATATAAACGCGATAGTAAGCGGCATAAAATTTGTTTAATTCATTAATTAATGTTCGCGCAAAATCTATGAAGATAAGTAAATAAATATTTTGACGACAGGCGTGGACGAACGGTTTAGTGACTGGTTTGTTTCGCGTAAAGTCCCGGGTTCGATCCCCGGTCGGAGCAAATATTTGTTTCATAAAGCTATAATAATATTAAATATTGCAAATATTTGTAAATAAAAAAAAGAGATGGATATTTGCTTCGGGTCTGGTTATCTAAGAGTGGTAGGCAGTGGTACCCAGTCTGCCGATCCGGGGTAGTACCACCACTTACAAGTATACAGACCGTGAAGTGATTTGGTCACGTTTCGGGATCAGCTTGTAAGTTGCCGGTTCCATCTAGGCCGGCATAGTGGATATGATTGCTACTCACAGTTATTGAATTGTATTAGCAGTGACATTCATTCATGGACCACACTTAAGCTTAACATCAAGCGGGGTGCTGTCATATGTCGAGTCACAATAAAAAAAAATGTCATTATTGATAGTCCTAGTATAGTCGTCTTGATAGCTTTACTAAAAGAAATCTCTCAGATAAACAAACCTACAACTCGTTTTCTATAAAACAATAGTTGATCCGCCGATTTATCTGTCGGTTGTTACCAAGTATAAACGTAATTTCACACTATAAAAGACAACAGATGATAATCTCATATGAAATATGCGTTAAATGTACGAGTCGAGGAGATCGGCGAAAAAGAAAGTGTTCGTATGGTGTTTTTATTCGAAACATTCATACATATTTATTTAAAGACCTTTGACATTAAAGTGGGTGTTGTAGAGATTAGGTGAAAGTTATTATTTAAATATTCATATAGTCAAAACATTCTCACTTTTATAAGTATTTTATTGTTATTATAGAATTTATTGACATCCTCAAGAATGCCGAGTTGCCTAATGCCCATAACTGTAGAGCTTGTATGAAGAGAATTCTGCATGTGAAGGAAGCGAGGGAGTTTTGTCAGGATTATGGCAAGTGGCGCTTTATTATCTCTGCCTATTTCTGTAGTTTTTATTTATTTATGTTAAAATTATCTCTTTTCGTGTTTAATAAGTTTCAACTAGTTTGCCGGTTTCAACTAGGCCGGTATAGTGGTTGTGACTCGTACTTAAAATTCTTGAATTGTAGTAGCAGTGACATCCATACATGGAACGATTTTTTATTGTGATGCATCATAATGTCAAAACACAATAAAAATAAGAAAATAAAAGTTTTTTTTATTGTGACACGACATCTGACTCCGACCCGCCTGATAATAGGCAAGAGGAGGTCCAAGAGTGAGGATGATTGATAAAACTGAGTTTGTTCACAGCTGCCTCAGTCGCCGTCACTATGCCGGCCATAATACATTTAGTTTTACCCGGCAACCGGCACCAATACCTTATTATGCGTGTGGTGATAATTATAGCTTTCTAAACGTTAATATTTGCTAACGTGTGAGGCTCTGACCCCTGGGGAAAGTGAAATTATGAAACTTTCATTATTATTTGTAATTTATTGCAAACGCACGCATAATATTATGGCCGAACACTATTGTATGCTAAATGGTTTATTGTTTATTGTACTTCTCTTATATAACTCATTATTTGATTTGTCACCTTTGCATATTTTACTTTTTTTATTGTGACTCGACATATGACAGCACCCCACTTGATGTTAAGCTGGAGTGTGGTCCGTGAATGGATGTCACTACTACTACAATTCAATTCAATTGGAAACTATCTGATCCCGAAACGCGACCGAATTTCTTCACGGTCTGTATACTTGTAAGTGGTGGTACTACCCCGGATTGGCAGATTGTGTGGGTACCACTGCCTACCACTCTTAGACATGTATAGCTTCCTGTGGTTTTAACTGATAATTGTGGACGTGAGGGAAGCGAGGGAGTTGTGTCAGAATCGTGGCAAGTGGCGCTCCATTGCCTCTGCCTATCCCCGTAGGAAAAAAGCATGCCAATTTGACTGAATTATTACAGATTTAGTATTAATCTTGTTTACATATAATATACAAAGGCAATGCTTTATTTGCAGTTTACAACATTTAAAAATCAATAAAAAAAATAAAAAAATGGTTCTCAAAAATTATGAGGGACTCGAATTCATTGTCTGCTAAACGTGTAATTAGTATCTAATAGATCAACCACGTAAAAAATATAAGTATATTAAATAAATTAAAAACGTAAAAGAATAAATTAGTTTATATAAATATCAAGTTATATCCCCGTGGTAAAAAGGTGTGACAATTTGATTGATTGATTGATTGATCGAATATCATTGTTATCTCTACGCACTCTTATTACTTGTTATTTACCAGCAGACACGTCGAAGTCATATAATTATGTCATTATAAAGAAATCAATAATTAAAATTATAAAACTCACCACAAACGAAGCCGCCGGTCAGTGAAATAAGTCAACAAATATAAGTCAGTACAATCCAGTCAAGTCAAACACAGTCATAAGTCACAAGTCACATAAGTCACTAATCGGTGGGGTCACAGTCAGTATTAAAAACTATATTTTCATTAACTAAAATAAATAATATTTTTGGTGTGTTATTTGTATTTTGTCCGCGGCCTCTCCCGCCGTCTCTCCGCCATAGCTACTGCCAGCCAACTGAGTTGGTGAGAGTGATTCCTCCATTCATATACTACCACTACTTAACCCATGATGTAAATACGTTAAACTAGCTTTTACAGTAGCTGATTGTCTTATAATTAGTTGGCAGTAACTTATAGTATAGAAAGCACAAAGAATTAAAAAAAATAGTTTTTGATAAGTTATTAAAGATCTTATCAACTTATCTCTAAGGCATTATTTGCGTCGTTAATATCTAGTTTAGTTTGCAATCAAACTAATTAATTTTGGAAAGCATTGTAATTTTTATATTAGGTCCTTACCGATGAAATTGCCGTTCTACAAATAAAGAATATTTTATTTTTCATTTTTAATACATAGAATCCGAACGTCTTTTAAGTGGAAATAAATATAGAAAGTACAATTTTTTATTGAAGAGTTTGTTCCCGCCCGTCTAGCAACGAGGGTATCTTCAAGAAGGGAATCGATAAACCGGCAAATATGCATCGATTCCATGGGTTTTAGACGCTGCTGCGTGAATCTTTCAAGCGAGCCGTGAAAAATTTGGCCATTTGAAACCTTGGGAAATACTTGGAACCTTTGGCCAGCGGCTGCACCAACCGGTGTTTTTAGTTGTCGAATCTCTTGGACTTCCCATTGATCACCATCTGGCAAGCCGAAGTTGGATGTCATGCCGCAATAATGATAATAAAAAATATTTGAGTAATGTTTGACAAACTTGAACAAACTCTAAAATGTTGCAATTTCTATTGCAAGTTGATGATTTACAAATAATCATGCTCGGCGAGTGCATTATGTTCAGGAAAAGAGCATATTACGGAAAAGGGAAATGAATGAAAAACCAATATATCTATGTTTGGTGGCACGCGACATCGCCGCCTTGCGCACGCGCATAGTTAAGCTACATTACATCTAAACTCATATTAATTACCAACTACCGATATCTCATAATCACACAAAAAAATATAACAGATATTTGCTACAGTGATTAAGACATTCTAGTGCCCATAATCGTAGAGCTTGTATGTAGAGAATTAATTGTAGATGTGAAGGAAGCAGTGTCAGGATCGTGGCAGGTCGCGCTCAATTGGGTTTGCCTATCCCTGTGGGGAAAAGGGCAATTTGATTAATTAATTGATTGTTTAGGAGTGGCGGACAATATGAGGTTATCTTTAGTATGCTTATTAGGGTAATTAACTCTTTCAGGTATAAAAAACGTTTAGTTATTCAGTTGCGTTTCAAGTTAGTTTAAATTAGAAATCCAGTTCAGTTCATTTCCAGTGAAGTTAAGCACCCACCTTATGTGCTAAGTTGGAGTAAAGTCTAAGGATGGATGGGGATTTAAACAACTTTTAGTAGCAAACGCATCCAATATTCTGGACTGGCTAAAATCGCCAACTTTTACTCTGATACTTTTCACGGTTTGATCACTTGAAAGTAGTAGTACCATTGGACCCTGGGCCGACAATCTGGGAAACACTGTGTGTTACTACCCTTAAAAAGTATAAAAAAATATTTTAAATGGCAATTTGTGTGTTTTTTTTTAATAATCGTTTAATTTATTTACTTACTACCTGCTTGCGTGAGCCTCCAGACTAATATTTTTTTTATTATTATATACATTGTTATTAATATTCCATAAAATGCTTATATCAAAGAAACAGGACGACCAAATTTAAAAATACATTGTTACTGGCAAGTGGTTTTGAACCCGTGCTCTTGGTTTTCGTGATCATTGCACTACCACTATACCACGGTCACATATGTTATATAACCATTGACATATTCATAACAATATATCGTTTGTCACCATTACGTGATCATCGCGGAAGCGGAGGCGCAACCAACTAAGCATGATGTAGTTTATGACACTAATATGGAAACTTTATAACTATACATATGGCCAACCAAATGTAATAAAAAGGTAAACAATTTTTGTCTATGAAATTTTTGCGTTCCGATTTACGCAGTTACATTAAATTACAAAGCAGAGCTATAATAAAATAGTAAGGCTTTTATGCATCTACGTTCAAAATTACAACTCGATTCAAAGTTACCGATCATTACCTTAGTGCCCATTACAACAATTTCATAGATAAACATAATTAGAAAAAAAAACAGTGGTAGATTATGAAAGTTTGAATTAAATTTGTGCGACATCAGTTTTCGCAACGAAATTAACATTTATTTATCATTAATCTTGCAGTTTAATACGAGTACGTTTAAAATAAAACAATGTGGTAAACATATGAATTTATCAAAATCTTTAAGGGAAATGTTTAATTTTGTGAAGTAAAAAGTTTGTTTACCTTTTTTATCACATTTGGTCTGCCCTCAGTTTATATCATTTGATTTCGATTTCATTATTAAAGATTATCATCATCATTTTAAAAGTAGTAGTTGGTGGGCATTTGCTCAGTCTGCTGACCATCACTTTTAAGTGTTTCAATCATTCAATCGAGTTGTCACGCCATTTTCCGACAGGGAAACGCAGAGACAACGAAGCGCCACTCGCTTCCTTCACAACAACAATTCTCTTCATACAAGCCCTACGGTTATGGCCAATAGGCAACTCAGCTTTCTTGAGAATGTTTTAAAGTGTACAAACGGTGAAATGACCTAGGAGCGTTTTACCTAGGTCATTTCCTGACCTAGGTAAAACCTAGGAACCTAAAAAACCTAGGATCAGCTTGTAAGTTGCCGTTTTCAACTAGGCCGGTGTAGTGGATGTGAACTACACAGTTATTGAACTGTAGTAGCAGTCATCTCCATTTATAGTTCATGTGTTTTCTTCATCCTATAACCTTCAAACGATGCGTGAAGAAGCACCTTTGGTTTGCATACTGACGGCGACTAGGGCAGCCGTGAACGAATTCGGTTTGTTCAGTCGTAGTCACTCTTGGACCTCTTCTTGCTTATCATCAGGTGGGTCAAAATCAAATGTCGTGTCACAATAAAAAAAACAGCTTAAAATCAGGGGGGACGCTGTCGTATGACGAGTCTCAATAAAAAAAATAACTACCGCAGGAACCTCTAGTTAAGCGCTAGTTAGGCTTGTAGTTCAGCTTAATTGTTGTGCTCTAATAAAATGAATAATATGTGGAAAATTGTACTCTTATATACAGTTATAAGCAAACGAAATTATTGTTTCTAAATATAGAAAGCAAAATAACTTTCCATCGAAGTCACCAATATTAATGATAGTGAATAGATAGACTAGCAAATTGTATGTTTTTGTTTTTTTACTATCACTCTTTAATATGACCGTTCGTTATTGTTTTTTTAATAGTTATATTTTTCGTAGATTTATGTCCGATAAGTACAAAGATGTGCAAGTTTTACCATTTTTTTTGGTAGATTTATTTATTTATTTATTTTCATGTTTGTAGAATAAAATCCTTGGCCGGCATAGTGAAGGCGATTGGGGCAACCGTGAACTGGCTTGGTTTTATACAGTCATCGGTACACTTCGACCTCCTCTTGCTTACCATCAGGCGAGTCGAAGTCAGCTGATGTCAAGTCACATTAAAAAAATACATGTTTATTTCACAATCCTAACACAGCTCCCTCGCTTCCTTCACATTCACAATTCTCTTCATACAAGCTCTATGATAATGGGCACTAGGCAACCTAGCTTTCTTAAGGATCGTGGCAAGTGGCGCTCCATTGTCTCTGCCTATCTCTGTGGGAGGAAGGCGTGATAAATTGACAAATTCACAATCAGTAGTCATTAGGATTCTTATTTAATTTAAGCAAATAAATGAATGAATCGGTCATAGTACCCTACATAAATTAGTTAATATTGTACTTTCTACGCGTGGAGTGGCACGGGCATAGTCCGTGAACTTGTCTTCCGTATCGTTCATCTATTATTATATTGAATACTTATTGATCTACGTTGTTTGTAAATAACATAAAAATATGAAGTTTTTTGTCGATCAATTGCATCTATCAAATCGTGTCTTTTGCAATTAATTGTTTCTAAAACTTGTGTTTTCTTGAATATTATTAAATAATTTTTATTGTGTAATCCATAAGATTTGATTCCGTTTTTAGTCAAGTTTTTCCACCACTTTGCTAAAATCAAAATCATCATCCTCATCTAATGATGAGGAGTATGGATATGATTTTCAACCTAACCTAACTGCAAACGAATTAAAGAGGACCGTGGTGTAGTGTTAGTGGTCATGCAAACTGAGAGCCCCCTCTTTGATACCTCTTGCCGGTACCAATGTTATTTTGAATCAAAATTTATATTGTATGCACTTTGGTCGTTCGATACAAGCACACTTGGTAGCTTAGTATAGAAACGTAATCATTAATCGTCGCGCCTGATGATAAGCAAGAGTAGGTCCAAGAGTTTGTTCTTGGCTGCATCAGCCGCCGTCATTATGCCGCCGTCACTATATTGAATGCGTTTTAAACCAGTAATATGCGATGTAAAAGAACTGCAGAATTAAAATGTTGAATAGAACAATTTCGAAATAATTCGAAAACTCTAGTTTTAATTAAAATATAGATTTAAACATGAAAAATGAATGATGAATGAATCGATTCAAATTTACGTTCAGGAACAATTAACAAAATTTAACTTAACTTCAGAACGCTCATTCCAAATTCAACCGCACATGGCACTTTCATCATCATCCATTCATTCATTATCCGATTTTGTTTGTTTGCCCCCAAATTTACATATGTACTCCGGTGCTCCCAACTATGGAAATTTCCCAATGAACTTCTATTACTAGACAAACTTTTACAAAATACACTAACAGAAATCCTAAATTGTCCAATGAACGACCGTACATGGGCCCAGGCCTCGCTGCCAATTCGGTTTGGAGGTCTGGGAACTCGTAAAATTTCTAGTATAGCACTGCCAGCGTTTTTGTCGTCAGTACTGTCGAGCTCTACGGGAGCATCACAAACCCATCTTTGGGTTCCGTGGAGCCGGCGTACATGTCGGATGCCAGAGATGCCTGGTCAGTTGCGTGCCCCAATATTTCGCTACCAATTTCGCCAAAATTTCAAATGGAAAATGGTAATGGAAGATATTTTATCTTCCAGTAACATAAAAGAGCGGGCTCGCCTCATAGCCGTCTCTACTAGGGAGTCGGGTTTCTGGTTGCAGGCTTTTCCGTCTGCATCGGTTGGGACACTCCTCGACAGAAATACCCTGACCCTGGCAGTATGTCTTTGTCTCGGAGCCCGGACTGTCCATCAACACCAGTGTCGGTGCGGAGAACCGGTGGATAATTTCGGACACCACGGGCTTTCTTGTGCCAGAAGTGCCGGTCGCATTCCCCGTCACGCGGCACTCAACGATATCATCCGAAGGGCTCTTGTCACTGTTGGAGTGCCCGCAATTTTAGAACCCTGTGGCATTGCGCGGAGCGATGGCAAGAGACCTGACGGAATGACTGTTGGGCCATGGAAACTTGGCAGGTCTTTGGTGTGGGATGCGAGTTGTGTAGACACATTAGCCCCATCTCACATCCAAGCGACCTCGTTAAGCGCGGGAAGTGCGGCGATTTCTGCTGAGAACCTCAAGTTGCGCAAATACGCTAACCTCGGTACTGGTTACGAATTTGCGCCGTTTGGGGTCGAGACGATGGGCCCTTGGGGACCATCAGCTAAGCGCTTGGCCAGGGAGTTGTCCAGGCGGCTGACAGAGAGGTCTGGAGACAGGAAGGCTGGCAATTATTTCTGCCAACGTATTAGCCTTGCTATACAAAGGGGAAATGTTGCCAGTCTCCTTGGGACTATCTCTGATGCGACGTCATTAGATGATATTTTTTATTTATAGTTTAATTATAGTTAATTATTACTTTTAATGAAATTTAATTGTTAATATATACTTCGAATAAATTATATATATATATTCAGACAAATGATTGAGGAAATAAATTATTTTGATTAGCGGCACATATTTTTGTATTCTTCTGATTTAAACATAATATAGTAGTAAATAGTATTTATAAACTGCTTGATTTATTTGCATGTTTGGAATTTTATCACTTTTAGAAACCATTTTGCTATGTATTTTAAATTTTTAAACACTGTTTGTTATAAAAATAGATATACTCTTGTATTTTATTTGCATTCTTTTCATGTTGTTAGATAAAACAGACATTGGATATACGAGAAATGTAAAACCGGTTAACAGAATATTTTTGTATTTTATTTTCTTAATTCACAAGCTTTTGTATTGAAGTGCAGTGAAAGTTATTACATATTACATTTTTTGGTTATGTCTTTGTGAAAGCAAGGGGAACAGGTTCTTTCAATATGGAGACTTCACAAGAATATTGTCATATATAATTAACTTTATTGTTACTCGACATATGACAACCTGAGAGCTGAAACACGGTCCATGAAAAGAAGAATAAAGGCGGCTGCTAATATAGTTAATTAGATGCAAGATTTAACTGGCAACATTCTAGCGACTGAATCACTTTTGAGGTTAAAATCACCCCACCATTGCATTGACCGATTTTTATATTTATTATATCCTATTTATTTGTCCCACTGCTGGACAAAGGCCTCCCTCTCTTCTTTCCATGACTCACGACATTTGGCGATCTCTCGCAACGAGCTATTGTAGGAGTCCATCTCATCACGTCATCTCCGTCTTCTGCAATCTGGAGTCCTCTCAGTAGTGGACTTGTCCCATAATGCATCGGACGTGCGACAGAGATGACCTGATACCACTTCAGTTTGGCGGCTTTTTACGCTACATCGGCGATTTGTGTTTTGGAGCGCAGTATGGTGTTACGAATTTATCTATAAGTTTTACGCCCAGAATACTGCGCTCCATGGCTCTTTGACAAACCCGAGCCTGGACCTCTGGTAATCCGTTAAAGACCAAGTCTGTGCACCATAGGTGAGGACAGGGAGAATGCACATGTCCATAAGCTTTCTTTTTAAGGAGTGACCGCTTACCACATGTATATGTGGTAATTACCTTAATATGTGAATTACCAATTTTACAAGGGAACTGTTTAATTAGTGTACTTATAGTACTAATTAAGACTTAAAGAGTTTCGGGACTTGAGTTTAGATGGGTCGATGTTACCAACATTACCTACGGAGGCAACAGTTGTTTCCGGTCATGTGTTGCCAACTTTAAAATATTTAAAATATGACTAACCACTGCCCATGTAAACGACATTATAAATACATGTCTAAAAGGATGTATGCGTTTTTATTTCAAAATTACATTGCATGTTGCGTAAGTGCATATCCGGATGTCCCAGCTTCAATTCCGGACAAGCGAGTTAATTAGTTTAATGTTTTTTTTATGCAATAACATACTATTTAAGAGTCATTGAATTGCAGTCTTGTATCTTAAAACGAGTATTGAAATATTATTTATATCATTAAATCAACAATCGTGTTTTGGGACCAACTTCAAAGTTACCGGAGTTCCGCGATGCGGGAATAGCGAATAGTATGATGCTTGCAGACATAATGTATAGCAGCAGTCGCCTCTTGGACCTTCCCTTTTGCTTACCATCAGGCAAGTCGAGGACAGATGTCGACTCATAATACAGGTTTCTTTTAAATAAATTACAATTTGGAATATTTATTTACAAATTATTTCATCTAAACATAGGTGCCGTGCCACCACAAAATAATAAACGCGCTTTAAACATGTTTTAGGCCAATTTAGTACTACGAAATGACGTTTGACTGCATATAATTATTTAAACTCTGTTTTAAATATTTTTCTAGTAAGACCGCCAATGTTTACAATTACCAAATATGATTTTCTTGGCAACTTTCCCCTATGCCTACATAGAAACATTACATAAAACTTTGAGATGACACGCGAAATTATACTTTACATTTTTACGTAATATTCTTGTTAATTTTGATTTAGGATTATTTTACGTCATTTTCTTTAACTATTTCTTGGTAAATATTATTAAATGTTCATCTTATTAGTTGTTTTAAATAAATAATAAAATTACATTATACATTATATAATACAAAAACGTATATATCCATAAATTAAAAGCGCTTGCAATATACTTTTAACCTTTTTTATTAATTGTTGCAAACTTATACCTTTAATAAGGGGAAATAAAGAAATAGGTGTTTCAATTAGGAGATAAGATTTAAAATCTAAAGAGAACAGGGGTCCATAGTAAAGAGATTGCAATAAAGAGAATTGCGGTTGTAAAGAAACTTGTAGAGTGGCGTCAGAATCGTGAAAGGTGGTAATTAATTGTTTCATATGGTTATTTGACAATGTGATTAATCAATTTGGAAAAGGAAGCGAGGGAGTTGTGTCAAGACCGAGGCAAGTAGCGCTCCGTTGTCTCTGCCTATCCCTGTGGGAAAAAGGCGTGACAATTTGATTAATTAATTGATTGACTATGGAAAGATCAGAAGTACATTAAAATCATATGATAATGTCACAACTAGATTAAACAGAGATAAACAATAACAAAAGTGTTCTCTCCATCCTATGACCTTGGATCCTTCAAGCGATGCGTGAAGAACCTTTGGCTGGCATAGTGACGGCGACTGAGGCAATCGTGAACAAACTTGGTCTCAGTCGTCGTCACTCTTAGTCCTCTTAGTGTAAAAATAAAAAAATAAAAACATAATAAGCCTAAGTAGCAACAAACGAAATCGGTTGCACACATACGCCTCCCGCCATTATGACTGTGATATAGAGGGAGGCTTAACAAAATCCTATTCACTATGAGTTAATTAATTATAATGACTTCTTTCACAAAACACATCTGTGGGCTGTGAACCATCTTTGTAAGACCCCAGCTACATATAAATATATATAATGCGATTAAAATAAGAATAGGACGGAATCGGCGCCATTTTGTGACGTGTAACTCTCCAACCAACTTCGCTTTAGTATGGTGTCTTTTTCATTGCGGACCGTTAAGAAAATGACACCTTTGAATCAGTCAAATGAAGTTAGTCAACAGCCCGTCCTTTTCTTATTCTAATAGCATTTTATAGGGAAGCTCCAGGATCTGACGACAGACGTAGTGTATTGGTTACAACACCAGTCAGTTACACGTTAAATCCCGGGTTCAATTCCCGGTCGGAGCAAATTTTTGTGTCATTACTTTTATTTGTGATATTTAATAATGTGATTAAATAATACAAATATTTGTTATTGAAAAAAAGAGGCGGATATTTGCTTTGAGTCTGGTCGTCAAAGAGTAGGACCCAGTCCCAGAAGTATACAGACCGTGAAGTGACCTAGTCGCGTTTCGGGATTAACTTGTAAGTTGCCAGTTCCAACTAGGCCGGCATAGTGAATGTGACTGCTATTTACAGTTATTGAATCGTATTAGCATTGACCTCCAGCTTAACATCAGGCGGGGTGCTGTCATATGTCAAACTAGGAATCATTGTTGTTTTATTGAAGTATCTGAGTGGTCTGCAGTGTGTCATGGGCCTAATAGAGTTTTGGTTGCGCAACTTAACCTGTTAACTGTTAACTAATTATCATGTACTTGCAACTCACTTCTATTATATTAGAGAAGAAAAAGTAATTTAACAGTATTAGTAAAATCTCTTTGGTCGTTCCCCCATAATGCAAGTTGCCGCAACTGCGAGATTTTAGTTTCTTTTAAATCAAGTTATTGTTCGGTGGTTGGTTGTTATTTCTCTTGTTCGGTCATTTCTTTGACATTATTTTTACTATTTTTTGTAGTGAAAAATATACAAATGGAGGACTTTAAGCCGAGATGGTTTTTCAATTATTCAACCTTTGGGTTTAGTTAAAGTAGATAGATGGATTAATAAGTTTTATTTTATTTTGTTGCTTTATTATGTTGAAATAAATAAATAAAGTATAATTATGTTATAAAGACATAAAGAAGGCTTGTTAAATCCAATCATTGTCAAATTATGCCGGAATAATTATTTTTCATTTTTTATTTTGTTTATTAAAATTCATAGGTCGATATAATATGAATTGAATTAAACATGTTGCATAAAATAAGTTACATTGCTGGACTATAGCCCAAAAAACTATTATATACAACAGATTAAACATAAAATAATTAAAAACATGGCATTAAATAAAATGTCAAATCAACGGTAAGTAGTAAAAAAGGAGAAGAACAATAATGTAATCACTATGTACGAAATTTAATAATTAGAAGCGGAGTTGAGGATATGTCAACAATTTGCCTCTTTATAGCAGGGATCTTCGACGATATCCTATTTTGAGGTACTTCTAACGATCGTACTCCTAACGAACAATACCTATACTTTTAGAAATGTTATTAACTCGAAAAAAATATATGTGTAAAGAAGAACAGTTAATCCAACAAGATTTCCCAATACTTTATATTGTTAAAAACAATGCAAATTTATCACAAAAATAGTTTTTGATTTCCAAGTTCTCAGTTTTTTTAAGCGATAACTATTAGATTTTTTTTTCGTAAATATGAATAGTCAATTACTAAATTGGACACTTAATCGGATCGATATTTAAGTTCGTACACGGTTTTCTGAATATTAACAAAATGTTATAAAAGGTAAAGGTACGAAAATCATCGCACGCTCAAAAGTGATTTGTAAATCTCAACCTCAAATGCTCACAACGCAGAGATTCCCCGCCTTAATAATCTTTGATGAAAAATAAATGTTGAAAATTTCCAAATTAACACGTAGGCCTGTTGGTTACTTATTTAATAGTTAGTGCGTATTGGTGAGTAAAATCGAAAGTAGTGAGTATTGGTGGTAGCGCACGAGTGAAAGTGCATTGGACCTTCGCCTTGAAAATGAAAGGCGCCCAACAGAGTGTGGCCGGAGCAGTATAATCACATAATAGTGATAATTGTATGTGCAGCAAAACAACAGGCCATGGATCGTTAGTGAATAGAAAATATTACTTTAATTGCCATAAGAATTTGTTATGATGTCTTTTTAATATTTCGTTTGAGAAAAAAATTACAGGTTTTTAGGGTTTTCAAGTTATGCTATCTTCGGAGGTTTTTAATGGATAATGGAATGAAGGATGTTACAATTTGAAACATACTCGTACTTACAAAATTAACTAAAAAAATAATAAATAAATAAAAAGGATATAAAATACTTTAATAAAACTGAAAAACCAATAGTTACTATTTAGTTTTATTGGACTAAAAAGTAAACATGAAAAGAAATTTTTCCACTTTTTAGTTTTAATTAGATAATTTACATATTTTTATTATAAAATTAAATTTATATTAGTAATAAACTAAAAATCTCACGCAACAGAAAACCAATTATTCGTCATAAGTAATATCAATTGTCACAACTCAAAGTACACAGGGTTAGGCAGAGACAGCGGATCAACTCTCTAACTTTCTTCACATCCACAATTCTCTTCACAGACTGCGGTTGAGTTATAGGCTTTTTATTATCTTTCAATTTAACTACAAAAAAATATCTAATATAATTTGTTTATAAAAGACACAGACAGATATTATTTTGGTATTTGCTGGAATATTTATTATTCAGTAAAAAAATTAAGTGAAAAGCTTAAAAGTTGCCGATTTCAATTAGTCCAGCAAAGTGGATGCGACTGCGACTTGGAGTTATATAATTGTAGTAGCACCGCACTCCAGCTTCACGTCAGGCGAGGTGCTGTCATATATAAAAAAAAACTAGTAGGTAAGTAGAGTTTCTAGGTAAGTCTGTATGTGACATTTAGTTTCACAACAAAACCAGTAGTGTCCACAATTCAACATTATTACTTGTATATAGTTTTCTACAACCATAAACTGATAATTTTCTTATTGCCGCTGCCAATAGTTCAGGTTTTCACATTATACGAGTTTCGTCTCTATATGGCCGTGCAAATGTAATATACTAGTATTATATGGAACTTGGAAAGTGGTGAAAAGTATTCTATAGGTGACATATTTACTTTTTATAGGTAATGCAAGTTACTTGTTTATTAGGTTTTGATTAAAAATATGAACGTGTCAGGAAGTAATGGTAATAATACGGATGTATGTACATGTGCCTAAAACAAGTAAAAAAAAAAAACAAAAGCAGTAGAAACTATCTACACACAAGGAAATTGGCTGCTGTATATATATATATATATATTTTATTGTGACTCGACATATGACAGCACCCCGCTTGATGTTAAGCCAAAGTGTGGTCCATGAAAGAATGTCACTGCTAATATAATTCAATAACTGTGAGTAGCAATCACATCCACTATGCCGGCCTAGATGGAACCGGCAACTTACAAGCTGATCCTGAAACGTGACCAAATCACTTCACGGTCTGTATACTTATAAGTGGTGGTACTACCCCGGATCGGCAGACTGGATACCACTGCCTACCACTCTTTGATAGGGCTACTGCTTCACAGTACTACATAGTAATATACTAAAGATAATAAGGTTTTTACCTGATCGCATTAGCTGATCTAGTAAAGAAACGAAGTTCGAAAGCACAGTAAGAGTTCATTCGAACTAAATGTCTAAATGGCAACGTATGTGTGGAAGAGAACTTCTCGATCAACATTCAGTGGATTTACAATTTATTTTAAAGTAGGTATTGAAGCTAATCATAGCAGGCAGCTAACCTAACACCAAGCGGATCTTTATATAATGACTATAAAAAATATTTTCTTTAGTTTTAGCACAACATAAACAAAGAGCGGATTAAAGATTAAGTGGATAAATAGTGGGTACAAAAGCATTGTGACAAACATTTTTCCGTATTTTATATTACATATTATTAAATATTTAACGAGTTCTTTCCTATTATGTAAGTTATTCCAAAGAGAGTAATTGCTTACGGATATAACAAGTCAGTTTTACTTAGAAATAAGAAGGGAAATGTTAACTCTATTTCCGTGAATAGATCTTGTTTAAAGTAATAGAATACTTTGCGACAGGATTATGAAAGCCTGCAAGTTGCTCGAAATAGGCCGGCACAGTGGATGCGGCTGCTACTGTCCCCTCCATTTATGGACAGCACTCCAGCTTAACACCAATCTAGGTACTAACCAGGGCGTTTTTAACCTATTGGGGGCTCTAGGCACATTAGGATAGGAGACCCTCTTTTGTGCTTGACATCAAGGTTCTACATATATTCTTATTTGTTTACAGTCACGTTAAATAAATAGATAATATAATAAAATCCACAAATTTAACTCTTTTAGGTCCACAGGGTTAAACTAATAATATGTTTAACAAATAGAAAAACAAATAGGATAAACATTTACAATTTTTAATACTTAAAATGGCAGTTTTTAATCCATCGATCGGTTGTTGATTTTTGTCAAAACTCAAATATTTTATTACATGCTGGGGTCACGTTGGACGTTGTAGTTAGTAATTATATTTTTTTCGAAATAATATGTTGGTAATAATAAATATCGGTTATCGTTTGATGATCACGCATGAACTAGGGGGCCCTGGGCACGTGCCCAGCGTGCCTAGTGGGAAAGAGGGGCTAGGTGCTGAAATATGTCAAGCTACAATACACTTAAATATCCTCTATCACCAACGCATAGAAATCACGCGACAAATGAAAGTATTGTTTAGCATATTGTTTTAGAATTCATTGTACGTGTTACAATTAAATAGTTACATTTATTACGCAATTGTTAAAGTTAATTAGTACAATTAACATGCAGGCTTTTGTTTTAATGCTATTGTAAAGATTTTTCTGTTTAGACATTTCTATACAAGCTACTCAATAGGCTTTTTTTTATTGTGACACGACATTTGACTTCGTCTCGCTTGATGATAAGCAAGAGGATGACGACTCAGAGTGACGACGACTAAGAGAACCGAGCTTGTTCACAGCTGCCTCAGTCGCCGTCACTATGCAGGTCGAAAATGCTTCATCACGCATCGCCTGAAAGCATTCCACTTGTCGATTGTTTTACAAAGAAATGACGTACCGAACTTTTTAGTTCGACTGCCGATTCGGTCAATAGAATGCGGATGCTTTTCCCGACCTGTGCGGGTATTACGGGTGTAAAAAGACGAGGTAGGAACAAGGTCATAGTCACTCAGTGGGCAATAGAAATGCTTGGAGTATGATAGAATGATCTTTGCGAGATAGAATTAGGCACGAGGACAATCGCCGAAGAACCAGAGTTACCGACTAGGATTTGCAAGCTGAAGTGGCAATGGGTTGGCCACATCGCTCGAAGAATTGCGACCGAGGGAAAAGAAGGTAGGCCTTCCACTAGGCTTGCTCATAGAAACTGGGCAATAAAGTAGGTACATATTAATGTCAAAGATACATAGGTAATGGCAAGTTTGGTACTGAAAGCTTTTCGTTTGCGAGACCATTTTTCTCTACCATTAAACCATTTGTAAAGTATCTTTTGACACCGGTCCGTTATGCGTAAAGTCCAAGGTTCGATTCTCGGTCGGAGCAAATATTTGTTTCATTCATTACTTTTATTTGTTTATTAAAAAAAGAGGTAGATATTTTCTTCGGGTCTGGATTTCAAAGAGTGGGTAGGCAGTGTTACCCAGTCTGCTGATCCGGGGTAGTACCACCACTTACAAGTACCGTGAAATGATTTAGTCGAGTTTCGGGATCAACTTGTCTGTTACCCAGCCCCTGTCTTCTCCAGTGGCTCAGTATAAACTAGGCCGGAATTATGGATATGAGTGTTTAAGCCTTTTAATTGTAATAACATTCACCTTCATTCATGAACCGCACATCAGCCTAATATTTGGCGGGGTTCGGTTATATATCGAGACTCAATAACAAAATATCTAACACCCTGTCATAAGTACATTTCTTAGTAACTAGAATAGCTTTAAGTGACAATTAAAATGCTGCATTCGTATAATGATGATGTGTTTGCATAATGGCCTCGCGATGTCCTTTATTACTCGTTGTGTAATTTGACCATGAGTGCGTCTTCTATCGCCTATAACACGGAGAATCTTCCGAGGAGCTCTTTAACCTTGTAACCTTGTCTTTTCACACTTGTAGTACCCGCACGGAATGGCGTTCTAAGGGGGAGGCTCTATGTTCAGCAGTGAACGCCTTCTGGCTGATGTCAGTCGGGAAGCATCGTCAGTCGAACTGTACATAATTGGTTCAGAAGCTATTTGGAATCTCGACACCAAAGTGTCGAGATAATTAAAAAATAAGGAAAAACAAAAATACTTTCATCAGGTCGTCTTATAGGTCTAATTATAAAATAAATATAAGTGGTGTGCCACAGGGGACTATTTTAGCTCCGACATTATTTAATTTGTATATTAACGATTTACCTAATATAACAAAACATGAAGTAATATTGTTTGCTGACGATACTACTATTATCATAAGAGGTAATAATAAAAACAATTGTATAATTGACAAAGAATATGAAAACGAAATAAATACCACAATTGAGAATATAATAAAATGGATGGACATAAATAACTTAAATATAAATATTGAAAAAACTAATATTATGCAATTTGGCACTTACCATGCGAGAAAACCAAACATAAATATTAACTTTAAGGGACAACCAATAAAAACAGTGCAAACAACAAAGTTCTTAGGTTTAATGCTCGATGTAAATTGTAATTGGAAAAATCACGTTGAAATGATCTGTATGCGGTTGAGTAGATATCCATATGCATTACGCAGACTGTACAAAATTTCGTCTATAGAGAGTAGTCTATTCGCCTACCACGCGCATGTTGTTTCTGCGCTGAAATACGGTATAATAATATGGGGAAACTGTACAGATATAGATTTGGCATTTAAAATTCAAAAAAAATGTATAAGAGCTCTTTGCGATGCACATTTGTTAGACTCTTGCAGACCACTATTCCGAAAACACAAACTTTTAACTCTTACCTGTTTATATATACAGCATTGTTGTATTTTTGTAAAGAAAAATCCTAACCTTTTCCCAATTAAAGTATCCACTAATTCAAGAAGAAGGTACTACAATTTAGTAAATATATCCAAATTTAACCTTATTATTGATGTACAATAAAAAATTCGTATAGTATGGTAGCCAGGGTATATAATGCACTACCAGATGATCTGCGTTCACTATCCGGCAAATTGTTTAAAATAAAATTAAAACAGTGGCTTGTTGAGAAATGTTTTTATAGCATTAGAGAGTTTTTACCATAACATTAATTACGAGAAGTACAATTATATACGTGTGCAATTTTAATTTATTGACATATTTAAATAATAATAATGATTAATATATTAATTTAATAATAACATTACTTAACAATATTTGCACGCCAGATTTGGCAAATATGGCAGATATAACATAAACCAATATGTAACACCTACATTTTTAACCCATATTAAGCAAATAAATAATTCATTTCATTTCATTAATTTCATTTCATTTCAACTAAAAAGTTCGGTGCGTCGTTTCTTCGTAGAACAATCGACAAGATGCGATGCGTGAAGAAGCATTTTTGACTGGCATAGTGAAGGCGACTGGGGAAACTGGGGCAACTGGGGTAACCGCTTTTCTGTGCAGTAAGAAGAAATAGGTTGCGTTTCAGAATACATTATAAAATAATAGCTACAATTATAAAAGTTGGCTATATCACACGTGAAATATTACAAAACAAAGAATATGAAATCTATAACATTTCTTGTGTTTAAGAATTTATTAGCTTTTTCTTAACGATTTGCCAATATGCAATAGGTAACGTGCAAGTCTCATATTAATTTAATTGTATCATAGTTCGCGGGGTTCCGTAGTTCTGTGTTACTATTTTGTGACAAGTTTTTTTGTGACATGGCACAACCGACTCAGTCGTCGTCATCATGCCAGCTAGATGATGATCATACTTCACTTGGATGATACATGATAGCAAATTTGTATAATTATACTCAACATGCTAATTAGAGATCATTCTAAAGGTAATAATAAACATCATAGTATTAAAAAAATGTAAAGAACGTGTTTTTAAATTGCGATTTGACCCCGCCTGTGAATTGAGTCATATCTTCTCGTCAAACATCCTGCAGTGCCTGAAGACAAGGGTTTTCAACCAGTGTGTGTTGCCAGTGATATCATATGGCACTGGGACGTGGTCTTTTACTATTAGCCTGTTGGAAAAGCTCATAGTCACTCACTGGGCAATAAAAATGCTTGGAGTATGATATAATAGAATGAGCTTTGCGCGATAGAATTAGGAACGAGGGTATTCGCCGAAGGACTTGAGTTACCGACATAGTTACATCGCTCGAGAACCGACAACCGATGGGGAAGAAAGGTTCTAGAGTGGGGACCAGGAACCGAAAGACGCAGCGTAGGTAGGCCTTCCACTAGGTGGACTGACGACATAATGAAAGTCAACCGGTGGATAACTGGAATTTTGTCGTTCGGAATGGCGTTTTAAGGAGGAGGCCCATGATGATGACCCCGTCTGATTTCAGGGTGAAGTACGGTCCATGAAAGGAGGCGACTGTTACAGTTACAGTTGCCACCACTACGCCGGCCGGCCACGTAGTTTTACTTTTACAACTCTGAATGCCGATCTTGGAACTAATTTATTAACTCTTCTATGGAACTATTAATAAAATCTTCTATATTTTGTAGTACCTTTTTTATTATTGTGACACGACATCTGACCTCGACCCGCCTGATAATAAGCTAAGCTAACCTAAGCTTTACAAGTATTATAGTTTAATTTCTAACTTGACAAATGATCTCTTAAGTTTCTTTCCGAGTACAGTGACAGACAATAGTGCTTTCTCACTATTTCACATAATTTAAATCAAATCTGTAGCAGTTTCCAATCCCACGCTTTTTATATGAACAAAAACAAATAATAATTGTCTAATATTTCGTTGCTAAACGTGATTTAAGAGCTTAACATTACAATATAAATGATATTTTAAATAGTAGAGTTTGGATTCAATTAAATAATTTCTTTGGCTGGCATAGTGACGGCAGCTGGGGCAGCCGGGAACTAACTCGTTTTTTTCAGTCGTCGTCACTCTTGGACCTCCTCTTGCTTATCATCAGGCTGGTCGAGGGCAAACGTCAAGTCACAATAAAAAAAACTAAAAACAAGTAGTAATTTATTTATTTTTATTTTATTGTGGCTCGACATATAATAACCAGCACCCCTCTGCCCTGATTCTTTCAATACATTATGCCGACGAAATATCAGTGTAATTGCGTTGCGGTCGCAAGTAACCAATCAACGAATAACATATCAATTATCTATTGATATGTTAATCGCTAATTGGTTACGAAGTTGTCTAATATCAGTGCTAGTTTGTCATTTCGCTGTCGTGTATTAAGATAATGAGGGCCCTGATGTTAGGCTGAAGTGCGATCCAAAGTTAAAGTTGTTACCGGCAACAAACTGATTCCGAAAATCGACTAAGTCACCACAGTTTTTACTCTTGAAAGTGGTATATGAGTCGGCAGATAAAATATTTACAAACTGTCTGCCCACCACTAAACTTTTTATTTCTATTATTATTAATAATAATAATAGTTTTAACTATGTTAGAGATCCTGAATTAATATGGAATCATCAGAATTACCTTCTTTTAGGACCTCATCACTCGATTTGATGTATTTCATAGAAATAACAATATGAATCTTTTCTATATATATATAGATACTTTATACATACATAGACAATCTTAGGACGGGTTACCTATTGAACCGAGTGTTAAGTATTTAAAATAAAACACCAGTCACATTTTAAATCTCAACGCGAATAAAATTCTTTATAACATCAATACTCTAAATTCGCATGAAGTATATGAAATTGGTTATGTAACTTTTCAAACGGTTATAATAATAAAAATCGTTCAATTACATACAAATTTTACATAGTTACGTAAAGTATTAAGTCGCGGTTTGAGCCATTTGTATTATTTCTAACTATACTTTCTCCATAATTACTGAAATGCTTTCTTATTCTTAGTTGTTTAGTTAAGGCTGAGAAGTCATAATTTATACAGCATACATAGTCTTCAGTTTTATTCAGTATTTTAATATTAATTCTGCGGATAAAAAGGTTGACGTTTCATCAATAAAAGAGGATCATAATGATGTTGTAATGATTGGAAGAAACTCTTTTCTATTTATATTTATTTAAGCCATAAAATACACGAGGCATCGAGAAAATACGAGTATTTGCCAAAGCCGTTCCAGAGCAGAGATGCGATCAGTGGGCAAGAGCCAATTAGAGTATTGTATAGTAACCGAGAGCGATGATTTGGAGCGAAGAACCGCTCCAATAAAACACCAAATGACATCATTTATTTTGTATAGGGACTTGGGCTTAATTGTATTAACAGTTGCATATACATTTTAAAATAGTTTGATGTACGAAAATTACAATGTAATTGAAATATATCCTTTATTTTTCATAGTTAAGGTGTGCAAAATGATCAAGTTATATTTATGACAATTCAAAGCAGAACTGTTTATATGGCGTGTCTTCATGATTTACAGATGATACAAAACCCATCTTTTATTTTCCAAATAACTCAATTGCACAGCAATTAAAAGCGAAATTGTTATTAGTTTTATCAACACAAGTATCGAAACTACTATTTATATAATTTTTCATCATTGTACATTACAAAAGTAGTACATAAAAGCCCAAAATGATGATGTCCTTAGTAAACATAAAGTGATAATATTTAGGTTATTGTTACAGAATTCTAATGGTATTATGTAAAAATAAGTAAGGTCCGTTACAAAATAGATCGAGAGTCATTTTAGTGTTAGCCAACGAGGTGCGTGTTGGAGCGTGCCTGATTGGGACTGCCCTATGATTCTACTTACCTTTATTACTTCATTGATCGTTAGGCTTGACAATGTTATTGTTACATCATTGTTACCAAAGATTTTAAAAGATTAGAAAGAAAGAGAAGAGGCTGGCTTAGTAGAAGGCAGGATGCAGTCATCCTGCGGCTTACTATCGCGTTATCTCTCCGCGACCACGATTGCTGCAAAGCTATCGAAAGGTCAGAATAATAAAAAATGTAAAATCAATAACCAAAAAACGCGATAGTAAGCCGCATAAAATTCGTTTAATTCAAAATAAATAATCTAGTAAGTGGCTATTCGCGAGTGGAGGTAGTGGAATTAATTGCTGCCAAACGTCTGCAAGAAGCTATCGCATACCGGCATAGTAACGGCGACTGGGGCAACCGTAAACTGACCAGGTTTTTCAGTTGTCGGTCGCTTATCATCAGGCAGATCGAAGTCAGATGTCGGGTTACAATCAAAAAATACCGTAAGCTGAATACCGATTGCAATTATCGGTGCTCTTGGATCTGCACCTGCTTACTTACCATTAGGCAAGTCGAGCCTTAATTTCGCATCACAATAAAAAAAAAACTAATTATATTTTATTTGGTTACATGCCTACATAATATACCTAATATTCCTACCTATATACATAATATACCTACATAATATCTAAGGTAAGATGTTGAAAAACGTTTAAGGATATAAATAATGTACAAAATGTCGAAATTAGTTTATAGAGCTAGCAATTATTATAAAATGTTTTTCTAAAAGGTTTGCAGGATGTTACTATTTAGGCATCAGTTAAATCTTTTGGCATTAGAATAGTATGGACATGACCTTTGAATTTTATTGCAATTTAAAGCTTTTTTTTTATTGTGACACGACATCTGACCTCGTCCCGCCTGATGATAAGCAAGAGAAGGTCCAAGAGTGATGACGACTGAGAAAACCGAGTTTGTTCACGGCTTCCTGAGTCGCCGTCACTAAGCCGGCCAAAAGATTTGTAATTTTTAAGATTTGGGAAAATATCACATGTTACTAATTATATATTAAGTTTTTAAAATAAGTTAATTAAATGTATTTATTAGGATATCTACGCTACAGGAGTAAGTTGAATTGAAACCAAACTGACCAATCCCTAATTACGTGGTTTTAAAGCGACCGTAGTGTAGTGGTAGTGCAATGGTTACGCGAACCGAGAGCACAGGTTCAAAACTACTTGCCAGTACCAATGTATCGTTGATATAAGTACTTTGGTTGTCCTGTTGCTATGATACAAGCACTAGTAGATTAGTATAGAAATGTAAATTAAAAAAACCTATATCCGTGGGAGCAAAGGTTAGTATTTTTTTAGTATATCCATTCCTTTTATGGGCATTTAAAAAAAGTCTAAAGCTTCAGTTCACAATCTATATTAAATAAAAAAATAAAAATAGGTTACTTATAATATTTTAAAGCCATAAATAATATGATTCGTCTTATCCTTAATATTTCATCTTAAATTTCGCAATAAAATTTCTCAAGTCCTTTTTAGCATTAAGAAATGGCGCCTATCATTTGAGCAGCTGATAAATTCAGAGGATGTGGCCATGTTCACTGAATGACAGATTTATTAGGTAGCCAGGTCGCAGTTTAAATAGGCATTTAATAAAATACCTTAATCCAAATTAAGAAATAGAAGTTTTTTATAATTAAGTGATGGGAATCGGTTTATGGCTTATAAATGTTAGCATAACATTCTCACTACTAGTTGATCTTCACTGAGTTAATTTAAATAAAGATATTAGTAAAAATATACTAATATCAAATAGAAAAATTGCACTAGTGGTTTAATAGATACCGACGTACGTTACTAAAACAGTTTTTTAATTAAGTATGACTTTTATATACTTACTTATATATTTTTATATTAAAAATAGGTATTCGGGTGGATGTAGCACGTCTGGTATCTAAAAGTATAGTTTCCCAGTACGCATCCGCATTTTACTTTAATTTAATTAAGTTCCAACGAACTTCATGGCGTTTTTTAACTTCGATTTATGGAGGGTAATTTATAAATATAAAAAATAACTTACCCACTAAGTTCTTTGAATTTGGTGGTAGCTTGTAATGATGCATAACCATATCTGGAGTATTTAGCAACATCCTCAGCTGGGGCATTAAATGCTGCAACGTAACGAGCTGGATTTGTTTCGTCTAACCAAAAACCTAAAAAGATAAATCGAAGTAAAGATAGGCCATAGTATTATAAGCACACTGCAATAACTTCCTAAATTACTAAAATTACATAGTTATGTAAACGTGAAAAATTTATAGATTTTGTGTAAAAGATATTTTAAACATATACATACCCATTGAATAAAGTTTTGGTTCCATTATACTATACAGCTCATGCATTTTTTGCAGTCCATACTCTGCTGCTTCTATAATATCCTTTTTTACTTCCATAGTCAAATTGCCATCAACATCACCGAGATCTGTAAGTTCCTCTTCTTGAGCCATTGGCGAAATTGGTTCATTAATTTCTAAGTATTCATCGTTATCTTTCAAGACAGTTTCTTTTTCAAGACTTGTATTTGTTTTGGTTAAATTGTTCTTATCACAATATGTTACAACTATCGTTGAAATATTTTTAGTTGCTGTGAACGAATGATTTCTATCTATGTTTCTCTCAATAATTGTAATATTGTGAAGTTCCTTTGTCATTGTCGTGTTAAAAAGTGGCATTAAATGTTTCAATACTTCAATTATATTAAATTGTGATGTGTTCTTTGTATTATTTGGCTCTATAGTTAAAATTTCTACAAAAGTTTTATGATCATTATCATCAGTTAAATTGGCTTTTATAAAAGTTTCATTGAAATTAATTTTTCCGTCTATTTTGAGTTCAGTTTTCTTTATATCATTACTCTTATTAGTGAGTACGATTGCTTCATTTATTTCATTAATTTTATCGTTCCTATTTAAAGTCATGTTGTTTTTAATGTTGTTTATTGAAGTTATTATTTTATTTATCAATTCATCATGTAGGGATCGGTTGTCTTCGCCATTTTGTAGTCCCTTTGGTACTGTTTTTAAGAACTCTTTTGCACGATCACTATCTTCTAAATAAACTGCGTTTTCAGTTTTATTGTAAACCTTGAATATGTCTTCTATTATTTTGGAATAAGGACAATTATTGTCTTTTGAAGTTGTATTGTTTTCCTTAACATCTTTATTTATGACACTGCTTATGTTATGTATTATTATTATTATAGTTAAGTAGTTAAATCTGAAAGAGATTAAAGTTATTAATTCAAAAGCTAAGAGATGATATATACCAGAATCTTAAGAACGTTTAATATTTTTATTTTACTATTCATGTTAATCAAACAGACACTCAAAATCACATATGTTACTATACCTAATTCCTATATTTAAAATTATATTTTATCATCCGATCGACATCTAGATTGTAGCTATCCAGATAAGGAATGTTATCCCTTAGTACGATCAATCAATCAAATCAAACTGTCACGCCTTTCTCCCACAGTGATAGGCAGAGACAATGGAGCTACGATGCTAATGTGAAATACTAATTACTATTAATTTTATTGTCAAAATTCTAAAGTTGTTTACAATGAAAGTCTAGTATTCTCGTATAATTAAGATTGTGTGCAAAATTGCTCGAAATGGAAAGTGTGCTTTCTCCACAGACCGGTCTGCGCTGCAGCCCTTTCACATGCATTCACTATTTGTCAATGTTGCACCGTATACGTATCTTTACATCCGAAATACTTTTCGAGTGTAAAACAATAAATGACTTTATTTAACTGTGATTACACGGTGCCCGCTAATCGGCACTAACTTAAAGTCAACAAATGACGTTTCAAATACTATAGAAAAGGGTTTTTTAAAGCGCAGGTTATCATTAAAAATATGATTGTTCTAGATACAACACTCTCAAGGTACAACTCTGTCAAAGGTTCCACAGGTTCCCCTATCCTATTTTGTGTGTTTTTTTTAATGTATTTTGTATGAAACTACTGTTTTGTACTGGCATTGTTTTTTATACTGCGTCGACATCGACTCAACGAGACTGTCTGACGATAAGCAGGTGGAAGGGCGTCTAGGAGCGCCAACCATTAAAAAAACTGTTTAATTAAGGGTTACTTCAGTCGACTTTAGTATGCCAGCAAAAAAAACTTTGTTATTTATTATTTTTTAATTATAAAGATTTTCTTATTAAGTCTATTCATTATCAATTAATATTAAATATTAATTTTCATTTATGTATATTTATTCAAATTTAATATGTTTGGGAAGTAGCTAATGGGCATAGTTTTAATGTTAGAATGTTAAACCGGTGTAGACTTCTAACCAGTGACCTAAACATGATTTGCAACATCTCTTTTGAAGAATAATTGTTATATTTATTTTAGATGCTTTTTTATTACAAACCTTAAAATATTTTTAGGACTCATTACTCGTGTAGTTCTCCTTTCTGCAGGCCGATTACGAACGCAACTTTAAATAAAATTTATGAGTGTTCTCGAGCGGAGTTTTTGAGATTCGAGCGGATATTTAATTTTCGCGTCAGGGCCCACCTGGAGCATCAGCTGTACAATGACCGTCAATATGGTTTTTGGCTAAAAAGGTAGACCGGTAAACTTCAGGCATACACTACGACATGCCTGACATGCTTTGACATCTCCAAAGCATTTAACAGGGTCTAGCAGAAGGCCCTTCTTTCTAAGCTCATACGGTTTACATGACATTTCAGTATTACTATGTCATTGTGTGAAAGTTTAAAAATAATTAAGGTGTGTTTGAACTGGTATAGTTGTTATGGAATGGCCACCAATGTATCTTTGATACAAGCACCTTTAGTAGCTTAGTATAGAAATATCAACATAAAAATGCTATAAAATAATTTGTGAACGTTTATTGAATTAAACAAATTTTATGCGGCTTACTATCGCGTCTATTTTGGTTATTGATTATCGCGGATATAAAACACCAACGTAGTGGAAAGTCTGTAGCTTGTGAGAATCAACAGGACGGCGCCAACCACTACATCCGTTTCGACAAACCGAAGATCCTCGCAAAGGAAAGTCGACTGATACCCAGGATGGTGCGCGAGGCTATTGAGATTAAAAAATATCCTAATTTTAATAGAGAAAGTGGTTGGCGATTATCCAACACCTGGGATCGAAAAAACGAAAAAACGACGACGACTGAAAAAACCGAGTAAGTTCCCGGCTATCTCAAATACACAAACTCAAGTACCAAGTCCAGCAAACTGCCAAACCAGATGACACCGTCAGTTATTTTTGCAAAAAATTTAAAAAAACCGGGAACAGAAAATAGAGAAAACAAAATCAAAACATCAAGCGGGGTAGTTTTGGAAACAATAACAGCATCAACCAATAGGACGACCAACACCTCAGTCTCTCCGTGACCACGATGGCTGCAAATCTCTCGAAACGTCGGAATAATAAAAAAATGTAAAATCAATAACCAAAATAAACGCGATAGTAAGCCGCATAAAATTTGTTTAATTTAATAATTAATGTTCGCGCAAAATTTAAGAAAACATTGTGAACGTTTGTTATTTGGAAATAATGTTGTATTCATTGTGATTTGGCACGGCTTGTTACTTCATTGGTGTTCAAATCGGCGATTTACAAAATGTTGCTTTGCAGTGCTTATGTCAAAACAAAAGCGTGATAATTAATTCGGTTTATTGCAAATTTAAATTAGGATAGAAATGAAGGGTGACATTTTGATTGCTAAATTGCATATATATTAAGATATATTAGGATAATGAGTTTTCCCAGCTTTTACACTGATTCTGATGATTTTCGTTAGAATAAGTGTAATCAATTATTTTATTTTAGAATATTTTTTTAACTGTATCCTAAAATTAAAATAAACAGAATTTAAATTAAATACTGTTTTATTTTAGTTTATTTCAAATTTATTCGATAATACAATTTCTACAAGCTCTATTGTGGATATTAAATAATTTAAAATAGCAATTAAGCAAATTATATGTATTACAAAATTATAAAATTTAAGTAAATAAAACAAGGAAACCATGAAAATTACAACGTATTGCAATGGCGATCGTGACAATATTTACGATCACGTGAAGAATCATGAATTACTTCACATTATGAAATAAAAAAACATTCTTTGTAGCACTAAATATGTATATAATGGTGAACAAAAAAAGAACTTTATAGAATTTGCAACAAGGTTTATAATTGAATAAATAATTGTATAAAAAATGTTTATGTAACATTGTAGTTTATAGATTTATGCAATTCAGATGTTCTGGTTCTTATGGTTCAGTCATTAGGAGTGGTTTTTCTTTGTTGTTTTGAATGCAATGTTGACCGCTGCAAATGGTTCCATTTGATTAGAGATCATTGTCACACTAATTTGTGTTTACAATAGTTCAAATTTGTTTTTAATTGTATTTTGCAATTGTTTGTTGCTACTTTATTGATTTGCTTTTTTGGTCGATGAAAACTGAATTTCAGGAAATACAGCGTATAAGTTCTTTCAATAATTTAATAAAAATACTGCATTTTCTTAGATTTCTAAGACAATCTCAGAGATTATTAAATTTTATTGATATGGTTTTGATGCCGTTTCTTTGCAGCTATCGTGATCGCAGGGAGATACGTATAATTAAATATTAAAATAAACGCTATAGAAATAATACCACGAATTACTTAGTTTATTCTAATTACTTTATAGTCCTTATTAAAATTTACCTTAAAAACATCATTTCACGAAATTTAAGGGCACACTATCAAATACTTCACAAACTCAAAACCATTTTTCGCGCCTAATTTGACGTTAATTTTTCAAAGGACTCTCAAGGCCAAGGCTTCACTTTCAGCCAGGGGATACCAGCGTCAGGTACCACAGATGGCGGGATACTAGTGGAGTTACGTAACAAGAAATCTTACTTTAGATAAAAGTACAGTTATGGGACCTCGCCGCGAACGATGATCTCAACTTTGCGTGTACGTTTTGTAGCAAAATAAGCTTTTGAGACAATTTACACAGAAATTTTGAGCTTTTAATATTTTATTACTGTTTTTTAATATATATATAATTTTGTATTTTCTTAGATTTTGAGCAAACATTGAAAATTGAATTAAACAATTTTTATGCGGCTTATTCTGCGTGACCCCGATAGCTGCAAAGCTCTCGAAACGTCGGAATAATAAAAAATAAAAATAATAAACGCGATAGTAATCCGCATAAAATTTGTTTAATTCAATATAATTTTGTGTTTTTTGATACACCTACACCACTTTTTTTATTGTGACTCGATATACAAGTATGATAGCACCGCGTATGGTGTTAGGCTTCCACTATGTTGGACCGGTAACTTCCAAGCTGATCCTAAAAAGCGACTGAGTTGCTTCGGAAAATTCACTTACTTACTTTAAAGAAGCTTATTGCTTATAACGGTTTCGTAAGTTTGCTAGCAAAAAGTTTGCTAAAAAACTAAGTTCAAAGCCGGCAATTTTTTCATTTATATTAATTGCGCTAATGTCTAATGTCTGCTTATCACTTTTATAAACATATATATGAGACCTTTTCTATTTGATTATTTCAAGTCTGTATTGTTTTTTTCTTAAAATACTGAAAGTCTTTCTCATATGCATGTTTCTTGACAAAATGTTTACAAGATAAATGATATAATAAATTGTCTGATTTTCTTAACTTTTCTAAAACAAACATGACATTGGGTTGTAGTATGATAATCATACAAATCAAATGATTTATTATTATTGAGTACTTTTTGATTATGGTCAACTTATTATTTGCATGCAATTAGTGGTGAAGTATGTAAAACACAAACATTAATCATAACAGCTGCAACCAGTCATATTTGGAGCAATGAAATATATTTTTCAATTTTTCCTCAATTTTTTTATATTGTTCATTCCTAAAATAGTTATTATGTAATTTAAAAAGTTCTGCCAATTTATCTACTCATTTGGTTTATTCTTAAAAATAAGAAATATTGTAAGAAATTATTAAAGTTTGTCTCGATTTATTCTGTGTAAACGCGCCCGTACGCCTAAAGCGAAAATGATTAGACACTACCAGTTCCTCGGACAACGATTTTGTACGGTTAAAGACCTTTGGATATAAACGACATTATCACAAACAATCCCCAACATAGGTCATAAAATAATAATAATAATAATAAATGCCTTAGATTCCCGTATAGATTAGCAAACACGTAATTGTTTGTAATTGTGGTAATTGCGAAGTGACATTGTACCCTTGGGAATTTTCTCAAGAACGTTTCACGATTAAATCAGGGACATTCTTGCTTCAACATAACATAAGTTGTCAATAACCATAGAGCTTATATAAAGAGAAAGAATTGCGGATGTAAAGGAAGACGGAGAGTTGTGTCAAGATTGTGGTTGTCTCCATTGCAGTTGCTCTACCGTCTTGCGACTTTGAGTAGTAACAAAATAATTCATACCTATTACTGCATTATATTAGTTAGCTGAAGCCTACTGATTACTGAAAATTGTCTTCGGAAAATATGTAAATGTTTTTGAGTTTTTGATATCGTGTATTAGATATTGTATTCCTTTTTTTTAATTAGACTGCAACATCTGATCTCGACGCAACATCTGATGGAAAGCAAGGCGAAGAAAGTGACAAAGACTTAAAAAACGATTAAATTTACGGTTGCCTGAGTCATTATTACTATGTCGGCCAAATATAATGAAATACGTCAATGGTAGGCTATTTAAAAATATATTTATACTCAAATAAATATATTTATTATTGTACTTGACATATAACAGCACTCCGCCTGAGGTTAACCTGGAGTGCGGTCCATAAATGGAGGTAACGGCTACTTACAGTTAAATAACAAATAAATAACCGGCCTAGTTGGAACCGGCAACTTACAAGCTGATTACAACTTCACGGCCTGTATACTTGTAAGTGGTGGTACTAACCCGGATCGGCAGACTGGGCACCACTACCTACCACTCTTTGACAATGATACCTTGGAGCAAACATCCGCCTCTTTATTTAAAAACATATATTTGTAATCTTACTAATAAATATAACAAATAAGAGCTATAAAACAAAAATTTGCTTTAACCGGGAATCGAACCCGACACTTTTCGCGTACTGGGTTTAGACTGATATGTTCAACAATACGCCACGCTGAATAATACCAATACCCTTAAATAGACATTACAATATTTCAAATAATTTCAAATAGATAATGTACTTATAAATACCTTATAGCCAGCATTGGGAAGTGCAAGAAATTATGCGTGAAATTAAAGTATTTGTATGAACGAAGAGGTGAGATTTTTTATAATACTTTATTGTTATTTAAATATATAATTTACTTACCCTATTATTTGTCGCTTTATATTCACGTTATTATAGCGCCATTGTTTTGATTTTAAATTATCAATCAATCAATCTGTCACGCGTTCTACTCACAGGGATAGGCAGAGACAATGGAGCGCCACTTGCTACGATCCTGACACAACTCCCTCGCTTCCTTCACATTCACAATTTTCTTCGTACAAGCTCTAGGTTATGGGCACTAGGCAACGTACCTTTCTTGAGGATGTCTCCAATTTGGTCTAAAAACACCCTCCTGGGTCTGCCTTGTTAAACGCCATGAGATTCATAAATTATTTTTGTAAATCTACTTTCACTCATCCTTTCCATGTGCCCAAACCATCAAAGCATCCTTGTCACTACATCTTCTTTCAAACCACATGTATCGCGCAATGTGCTATTCCTTATTCTATCCGCTATCGTCACTCCACATACACTCCTTAACGACGTTAAAATTATCCATCACAGAGTTCCCATTAAGTATATTATTATTCCTCTAAGTAATCCATCATAAAAGATGAGTAATGTGTAGACTGTAGATATTTTTAAAATATGAGTTGAACAAGAACTCCGACTGTACAGCCGTGAAGTGACTTAGTTGCGTTTTGGGATCAGAGCGTTTCGCGTAGTGGACACGACTGCAACTTGCGGTTATTTACCTCTACTAACAGTCGCCTTCCATTAATGGACCACACTTCATGCAATTATTATCATCGGAACGTCTGGATAGTGACAATTGCAGCTAGCAAACATCAGCTGTAGCAACAGGGGCTTCATGGAATAAATCAAATTGACATGCCTTTTTTCCACAGAGATAGGCAGAGACAATGGAACGAAACAACACCCTCGCTTCTCTTACATCTAAAATTCTTATAATAAAAGCTTTATGGGCACTAGGCAACCCAGCTTTCTTGGAGATAACTCCGATTTTATCTTGTCTCTGCCTATCCCTGTGGGAAAAAGGCGTGACAATTTAATTGATTAATAATTAAAATTATGGACATCACTCATTTTGTGCTTTTATATTATACTACTTTTGTAATGCCCAATGATGAAAATAAATAATATATAAATAGTAGTTTCGATACTTGTATTGATAAAACTATCAATGAAAACTAAAAACAATTTTACTTTTAATTGCTGTGCAATGAGTTATTTGAAAAATAAGATATGGATTTTGTATCGTCTGTCAATCACAAAGACACGCCATATTAGCATTTCTGCTTTGAACAGTTTGATCATTTTGCACACAAACACTAATATATTCTAAGATATATTTTAATTGCATTGTAATTTTTGTACATTAAACTATTTTAAAATGTGTAATATGCAACTGTTAATACAATTAAGGCCAAGTCCCCATACAAAATGAATGATGTCCTTTCAATTTTAAATTCTTTTTTACAGGTCGATGAAGCATACGCATTGTGTTTACTGAATCGGCAGAGAAAATAAACAATTTGGCGCATCCTTTCTTTATCGAAGCGTAAAAAAGCATCCGGGATACGGAAATACTGACATTTGAAAACAGAGTCAGTATTTTTCAGTCGCCGTCGCTCTTGGAAACGACTAAAGGTTTAACGACTAAACGACTAAAGTAACTAAAAAGTTTGGCAAACTGTATTTTGCTTTACCAGCCCATGTGTTCTCTCCATCCTATAACCTTGGATCCTTTTAGTATACATTAGTATACATCCCTAATGTATACTCAAAGCTTGGATCCTTCCAGCGATGCGTGAATAACGTACATTTGGCCGGCATAGTCGAGGCGACTGTGGCAGCCGTGAACTGACTCGGTTTTTTGCAGTCGTCAGTACCCTTGGACCTCCATCATTACCATCAGGGAGGTCGAGCACAGATGTCGAATCACAATAAAAAAAGTTACCTATAAAATGAATACCTATAAAAATTATTACATAATCAGTAACCTCACCATCATTATCACGCCATCACGTAATGTGACGTGATTCGTTTACTACACTTGTGACATGACCATAGCCTATTTTGACGCATACGTGATAGAGTTAATTCCATTGTTCTATGTTGCACGTACGGCCGACAAAGAAAATGGTCAACACAGGTAAAGGAAATAGCTAGGTCGATTCTAACATAGTGGGTGCATCTAATACTTGCAGTTATTTAACTGTAGTAGAAGTCGCGTGAATGGCATGGCCGCATAATGTAAAATAGGGAAAGCAAGAAAAATGCTAATATAATTTTTTAATAACAATTTTATTATATTTATTATATTTTATGAAATTTGAAATATAAAATAGACGATACAATTTAAAAAGCAGTCAAAAGGTAATTTGAATTTCGAATTTCCTATCATTTAGGATTTTATATAAACTACCAAATAAATATATAAATAGGCATTACCAATAATAGCCGACAAATTATTATGCATATAAATCTTTAATAAAAAATATACATTACTTTTGTTCTAAATGTAAAAAAATATAAAATAGTATTTCTCTTAAATTTATTAAAAATATATTTATTAAATTACTAATAATGTTCTGAGTTCTCACGGATTTCGAGATCACCACTTAGCTTCCATGTTATTGTTTTTATCACAAGTTTTTAGCTGAAAACAAAATAAGATAAAAATTACTAATCAATTTTATTAATGAAATCATATCAAAAGCGCACATAAAAGTAAAATATAAATAACGCCATCTAGCGGTGAAACATGGAACTAGATCGACATCTAGCGCTCAATAAAATTATTAAAGTTCACCAACCTGCCAACAGATGGCGTTAATGCGTTCGTCGTGCCTCACGTTCGGCCTTCTCTTGCAGTTTGAGGTCGTTGATCGCGGAGACACTTCCAAACATCACTTTCGCCGTCACTTGCTGCAAATTAAATAAGAAGACATGCTTTACTAGGCTTAGAACACACTTAAGTCTAGGGCAACTTTTTGTCTCAGTAACTTTTTTGGTCTAGATTATAAAAGGAAACCAATGATTTGTCTCGTTGCGTACAGTCTCATAAATATAACACAAAGGAAAACTGGAGAAAATAAATTGCAGAGAGAAAAAGTTGCAATGCGTCGCTAAGGCCTATTTGTGATTGTCACTGGCTATTAACTACTTTATGTAGACCATCTAAGATTTTGTAAGACGACGCGCTGCCCTCTTCTTACAATATCTTAGTAGATTTTTTTAAAAATTATTTTTTATTATTATTAAGATTTCTATACTAAGTTACTAAAGTGCTTGTATCATAAAAACAGTATAACCAAAGTACATATATCAAAGATACATTGGTACCAGTGGGTGGTCTCGAACTCGTGCTCTCTGGTTTGTGTAACCATTGCACTGCCACTACACCACGGTCGCAGACCTTGGCATCGCGACTGTTCTTTTACACAAGAAATAATGTTACTTCTATGTAGAAGTGTTTGTACAAAACAAGGGACTCTGTCAGCATCGTAGGAAGTGGCACTCCGTTTTCTTTGCCAATTATTTTTAATTTGTCTGACATTTAACGGATGCGACTAGATACTGTTGCCAAAGATAAAGAGTCGTGACTCAGTACGAAAGGTAACATGAAACACGAAACCTTATTGTGATTGACCCAAATAATTTGACCTGGGTTTTTTACTGACCATTACTGATACCCAAATATTGTAATTAAAGAAATTGTATACCTAACAATTTACCTCCATTTACGTCAGTCGGGTTGTATACCAGCCTCCGTAATTGGCGGACATCTTTTTTTAATACAACCAGGGTTACCACAATAACGATGCGAACACATGTGTCAGGTTTTAGGTCAAATCGAGTAGCAAATTATTTTGTTAGTTCACCTACAGTTTTAGATTGTATATTTGAAAACGATATTATCAATCAATCAAATTATCTCCATTTGACAACAGACAACAGAGCGCTATTAGATTGTATATTTCTTTGGTGTACTTGTATAGATTTTTTGGAGTATCGCTGTAATGCGCTAACAGCGATGCTTTTGCAGCGGCAAACAGCAATAACATTAACAGCAATAACAAACAGCAATAGATTTTGATGAGCAATTTATGAGTTTTTGCAAAATACGCCCACCACGGGCCGGGACGCTCAAAACATGTAAAACATTTGATATTAAAGAAAATTAATAAAAAATATAAAGTAAATTAAATATAAACATATAGGTACACACAAGGGAGACCAATTAAACTAAGATGTTAGGCGCGTAGTAATTTTTTTACCAAAACGATGTGAACGCTTTACCTGCTCATGTGTTCTCCCCGAACTATAACCCTGAATCCTTTAATTTAAGCATGGAAAAAAGATTCGCAAGAAATATTTTTGGTTGTAAATACGTCATAAGTATCAGTTGGAGGAAGGTGTACGATTGAAAAACGTATTTTTTTAAAAGGACGCACGGATGAAAAGAGATTGACGAAATAGATTACAACTCGGTAAAACGGAAAGGGAACGAGTAAGAAGGATGTTCGATCCTTTCAAAGACACTCTTTTTATTCTGGTATTAGCAATGTCCATAACAGTAGAGTTTATCTAAAGAGAATTGTAGATGGCAGCGAAAAAATATGACAGAATCGTGGAAAGCAAAGTTTCCTTATCTCTGCCTTTCCCTGCCAGAAGCTGCCATTACTTTATTAGGTTTTGACTTATTCTAATGGTGGTAATGATGGAAAGGATGAGATTGACGAAAGGAATTTATAAATCTGATGTGGGTGGATGCGTTAAACAAGGCAGGCCCAGGAGAGTGTTTTCCGACCAAATCGGAGACATCCTCAAGAAAGCTAGGGTGCCTAGTGCCCATAACCACAGAGCCTGTATGAAGAGAATTATGGATGTGAGGGAAGCAAGTGAGTTGTGTAAGGATCGTGGTAAGTGGCGCTCCATTGTCTCTGCCTATCCCTGTGGGAAAAAGGCGTGACAATTTGATTGATTGATTGATTAGTAATGATCATGCCAGTCATTAGTCGTCCACTGCTAGACATAGACCTCTTCCACAGACCTACACAGTGGCTTGTTAGAAATAGCCTGCATCCAGTGACATCCTGCTCCACCTCCATCTTGTGGGTGTCTCATCCTAGGATTTTATTTTACAAAGAAAATTACATATTTATATAAAAATACAATACAAACGAACCAAGGGGAATATCATTTTTTGTCCCAATATATTTTCTCGCGTGTGATAACCCTGAACGGCATCTTAAATATTGAATGGCCACTTGAAACTGTATCAAAAATTTCGAAAGTACATTATTACTGGTTCAACGAGAAAAACAGCATTTCGTAGATTATTAAAAGCCTTGGTGTGCCCAGTGAAAAAAAGTCTTATTGAAAAATGGATCACAATTTGTTTTCGTTGTAATTCTTAGACGCAGCAAATTATGTTTATGGATTTGCCAAATTTTACAAAATAAAAATACGATAATAAAACTAATTAATTATTCCTATTATTTGTTTATTACATATGCGTGCCTTTGATTAATATTTTCTAAAATAAATAAATAAAATGTGTTGCCTAAATCGATCTATTAATTAAAACTAATTAGTATGAACTAATAATAATAAATTTAATTAGTTTAATTCAAAATAATAAATTAATTAAATTAAATTATTGATAAACATAATTTATTTTACCTAATTTATTTCTAAAGCCTACAAGATTTTTTTTAACAAAATATATGACTTTTGAAATCAATTTTTTATACATTTATTTATGATTTAATATTTTTAATAAATTAATATATGAATCGTGAATCGAAGAAACTATTTATTTTTTTAATAGATTTACTTTGGCAGTACCGTTTTAAGATGCCTTTAATTTTGAGTGGTACGTTGGCTTTGTTCGGGCAGGCTTGCATGCTGCAGATTCGAGTGCAAACAGTTCACAGCTTGAGGGAGGAAGAACTTGGATATTACTCTGACGATGATACTGAAGATGACACAACATACGATGACACGGAGAGAAGCGAAACAAGTGGATCTTGAAGCATCAGCTACTGTCATTGAATTATGTTGTATCTGAGTATGATCGTGTTTGATGGACGATAATTATTATATCAATGAAACTGTATCAAAGACTGCCCAAATGTAAATAATAAGAAAGATCTTAAAAATGATGTTTTTTAAGTTTTATGCAAAATAATAATTATAAATTTGTTAGCTAATATACATTTACATATTTTTCTTCTTAGTTATTCTTTATAATGCAGCATCAATAATCATTAGAGCTAGGCCTGATTCTCTTAATACAGTATGGCGACGAAAAAGCAGTAAAATTACGCCACAGTCGCCGAAGAGCTCTTAACCTTGTTCCTACCTCGTCCTTTCACACCCGTAATACCCGCATAGGTAGGGGAAAGCATCCGCATTCTGTCGACCGAATCGGCAGTCGTACTAAAAAGTTCAATGCGTCTTTTCTTTGTATAAAAAATGACAAGTGGAATGCTTTGCCAGCCCATGTGTTCTCTCCATCCTATGACCTCTCTATCCTATGAAAGCTATGAAAGCTAGCTATTGCTCCGAGCGGGAATCAAACCCTGATGGCCTTGGTGAATAATACGTCCTTGGGTGATGCTACAGCCTAACATCAGACGATGTTATATCATAATTATGTCGTGACAAAATATCTATTAGTCTACCTTTTGGGAGTTTTCTGTAAGATACTTACACATATTAAAGTCTACATAATTTCCTGCATCTAAATTGGATTGTCACTCAGTTGGTTTCTCTGTCAGAAGGTTGGACGCTCTCGAGCAAACGTTTGTAGTTTACGGTTTACAAAACTATGTTTCATAATAAAAAAAAAAGTATTTTGTCCTAAATTATTTCATACTTGCGAGATTTAAACTCATGAATATAATGGCCGGCGTTCCTCGGGATTTTAAGAAATAATAATCGAGTGTTTTCCGATCAAATCGGAGAAATCCTCAAGAAAGCTGGATTGCCCATAACCGTAGAGCGTGTATGAGGAGAATTGTGGATGTGAAGGAAGCAAGGGAGTTGTGTCAGGATCGTGGCGCTCCATTGCCTCTGCCAATCCCCGTGGGAAAAATGCGTGACAATTTGATTGATTGATTGAATCATTAGTAATATGAAATGCTTGCCGATTGTTTGCCACCGGTAGTCGTCTCGTGGTAGGTCTAAGGTTTTCCATAAAATTTAAAGTATTTTTATAAACAATATTTTATCAATCAATCAAATTTCCACGCCTTTTTCCCACAGGGATAGGCAAATACAATGGAGCGCCACTTGCCACGATCCAGACACAACTCCCACGCTTCCGAAATCCTTTTCATATAATAATTTATCTACATTTGAAATTAATTACCTAATAAAGATACAGTGATAGTGACTGTGGCAGTACTCGGTGTTTTCAGTCGTTGGCACTCCTGGAACTCCATCATGCTTACCATCAGGCGGGTCGAGGTCAGATATCGAGTAACAATAAAAAAAGAATGTTGTTTTTTTTTATTATTGTGACTCGACATTTGACAGCACCCTGCTTGATGTTAAGCCAAAGTGTAGTCCATGAATGAATGTCACTGCTGCTACAATTCAATAACTGTGAGTAGCAATCACATCCACTATGCCGGTTCAATGCAAGTCGTAAATCATGAGTATTTTTTGTTGTGATAGGCATACTTATAACCCCGCTCCGTCTGTTAAGTTACTGTGTGATCTATTGGCAGAGCAGACTACTGCCATAGACTCAGACTGCCATAGGTCAGAAGTAGGAGTCCTATTCGCTGGGCCTCGAATCTCATAATACTACAGTATGGCGTCGAAAAAGCAGTGAAATTGTGTCGCACTCATATTTGACATCTTCGTAACCAATCAGCGAATAACAACTCAATAAGTAAATTACGTCGACTGACCTGATGATAAGCAAAAGGAGGTCCAAGAGTGACGACGACTGAAAAAAACGAGTTAGTTCCCGGCTACATCAGTCGCCGTCATTATGCCGGCCTATGGTGCTTCTTCATCATTTATAGCTAGACAAGCTATATTAATGTATCTTTGATATATGCACTTTAGTTGTCCTGTTTTTATGATACAAGCCCTTTGGTAGCTTAGTATAGAAATGTAAAAAAATACTAATTTAAAACTAAAAATTCTGTAAGTATTGCGAAAAAAGTTATGATACCACTGGTTAAGAAATTTTTCTCTAATTATATTCATATCGTATTATATTAGTGGACAGTACCTGATACTTGCCACTGCTGCTTACACTTGGTGGTGTGTAGCCTCTACTGCCACAATTCAGTATCCCACCACCCTGGTAAAGAGTGTTGTTATTTGCATCCCTCGTCATCGCCGTCGATGAAGATTTGCAGTTGTTTGACATTGTTCGGCTGAAAATTATGATAAATATATTTTTATAACGTAGAGATTTGTGGTTGTGAGGGAAGCGAGGGTGTTGTGTCAAGATCGTAGCAAGTGACGCTCTATTGTCTCTGCCTACATGAGAGACAAATTGATTTGATTTATATGAATTTATCAATAAATTATGTTTGAAAATATAAATTATGTTTGCACAAGATATATGATCGAACATAGCATGATGTTAAGCTAGAGAGCGGTCTATAAGTAGAGGAAACTGCTACAACAAATAAAACTACAGTTTTATTCGCTATGCCGGTCTAAATCAACATATCTGCAGCAACTTTCAACCAAGTCCCGATATATGAATGAGTCACTTAACGGCATTGTTATATTTCATAAGCAATTATGCTTTTAATTTTAAGTTCGGTATTAAATAAAGTAAAAAACGTATCCACATACTTCTTACGTGAAGCAATGCTAAAAATTGCAAATTAATTATGAATCAATCTATTGCATGAGATCATTCTCTGAAAAGAAAGATTTCGCAGTGCCTATAAGCATTAAGCTTAAAAAATGATGATAAGAAGGTATCGAAAGAGTTGTGTCAGTAAAATGGCGCTACTACGTTATTTTTGCCGATTGATTGAGTTAAGATCATATCCATATAATTCTTACGCTGTTAAAATAAGAGCAAAAAGTGTTGCATGTCCAAAAAATGTAACTTGGTACAGTTAGTAGCAGATGATATCAAGTGAGTGACCCGTTATGTATGAAGTGCTTTTAATGCTTTTGTTTGCTGAGTGTACTCTAGATTTTTTTGTGTAGATTTCGGTTTAAAAGCCCGTTGGAATATTTTTATATTGCTACGAGCAAAGTGGTCACGTCTGCTCTATTACAAAAGTAAATAGGTAATTAAATGTCAAAAATAAATAAATATTGAAAATAAATAAATAAATGTTAGAATTATTACAATAGGACTGATTTCACAAAAACTTTATTTAATACCTAAATAAATGAAAAATATAATATACTGTTTTTAAATATAAAAAGGTATTTAAGGTTTTGTGATAAGATTTTTTATGTTTTTTTTTCTTTTGCTGTTTATTAAAGTGTTTATTTGGATTATTTAAATCCGTTTCGAAAGATCACCCCGTCATCACGATTTACAATGTCTGCAAAGCTTTTAAAAGGTAGGATTGAAATCATCAAAATAAACGCGATCGTAGCCCCAAAAAATTTTTGTTTCTTAGTGTTGGAGTAAGTTGTACTCCTGTCAAATGTCATACACAGGAAGAGATTGCTGTTTAGTAATAAGGCCGCTTTTTATGTCCAACACTCAAATTTAAGATTATTTTGTTGCACAATTAAGAGTTGATTAAATAATTAATATCTTTATCTCCTTCAAGTAATAAAATAAATAATATATGGATAACACACACACACACACACGAACACATACGCATATTGGAATAACAATAAATTTTCAATGTGCCCACTACTGAAAAAAATATTTTTCAAGAAAAGGAACTGTATTAGAGAAGTCAATAACTGCAATACAGTCATTTGTTGACTAGTAAAATGATCCACCAACTTTGGAACGTTCATTTTTTGAAATAAACTGTTTTTAATTTGATTTCCTTTGATATGATTTCCAAGTCTTCTAATCTAATTTTACTTAATGCCAATATTCTGTCTACAAGTAAAAGCCTAAAAACGATTAGTGTCATAAATTCACTTTTCACTGCTATATAATCATAACACAGATAATTAGATGTCGTGTCACAATAAAAAAAATGCTCAATTTATATTATAACACGCCATATCCACTTTTGCGTGCAAGGACCGCGTTTGCATAGCAACAGTAATATTGAGGAAATTTGACATTTAATGACGTAATTTGTTACCTTTACCTCAATTAAACATTACTTAACAATCGATTAAACTTTAAAGGATAACTAAACCGTAATATGTATAATATGTATAATACGTATTTATAATTTAAACCTTTTGTTACTATGTCACGCTTTTATTTAATTAAACTACGCACACGATTGGAGACATCCTCAAGCAAGCTGAGTTGCCAAGTGCCCATAACCGTAGAGCTTGTATGAAAAGAATTGTGTATGTGAGGGAAGCGTGGAAGTTGTGTCAGGATGGTGGCAAGTGGCGCTCCTTCGCCTTTGCCTATCTCGGTTGACCTATAATGATTGATACCGGATCGGCAAACTGGTAAATAACCGCCCACAGCCTGCCTAACACTCTTTAAATTACTAATAACTTTATTGCGATGGTAAAGCAGGGGAAGGTCGAAGAGTGCCAACAACTGTAAAAACCGTCTCTGATCACAGTTGGCGTCGCCACTATGCCGGCCAAAGAAAGATTAATTGATTCTAACATACAGTAGAGATTTTTTTTATAATTCGCGACTCGTCTGTCAACACGCCAAATGCAAATGCGACGACTGAAAAAATTGAAGTTTTACTTTTATTGTGACTCGACATATGACAGCACCCCGCTTGATGTTAAGCCGAAGTGTGGTCCATGAATGAATGTCACTGCTACTACAATTCACTAACAGTGAGTAGCAATCACATCCACTATGCCGGCCTAGATGGAACCGGCAACTTTACAAGCTGATCCCGAAACGTGACCAAATCACTTCACGGTCTGTATACTTGTAAGATTCAGTTGCCTCAATCGCCGTTACTGTGCCGTCCAAAGAATAAACTAAAACATATTTCCAGTAGTTCTGTCATACCTTATAATATATAGAAACTTGAAAGATAATAAACTAAGCCGATAATATGGTTTCTATAAAAGCACAGATCAAATACCTATTATTAGACGTTGCATTCGACCACGTTGTCTGATAAGACAAATTAAAATTTACTCAAAAAAAGTGCAGCCAGATTCAGAGCGTAGCGTGGCGGGGGCGAAGGGGGCGGCCCGCCCCGGGCGGCACATTTAGGGGGCGGCAAAATTTATAAAAACTGAAACAAATGGTTGAAATTTAAACCTGAAATTCATATTTTTGTTGTACCTATGATTGAAACTCCTAAATAAGGGGGCGGCAAATTTTTTTTCCGCCCCGGGCGGCTGACTTCCACGCTACGCCACTGGCTAGATTAATGTAACATACAATATCGCTACATTAAACAATCTCAACAACGCCTGTTTGCGGCTGGACCTAACACCTAATAAACAACGTTGTGTGCAAAGCGTAATATTCCTTAATCCACGACTTCCAACGTCTGCATGTACTTTATGCGAGTAAATCAGCGGACAGAAAGAGAGGAAAAGGAGACATAGATATTTAGAAAGAAAGAGAGCATAGCTTCCGTTGCAAGCTCCATGAATGCATTAGTTTTCTGTCTTCGTCATTGAAGTTTAAACATAGATGGCTTTCTAATGATGTGTCTAGTACTTTCTGGGCTACATATAGAAGTGGGTTGTTTTTCTCTTCCAACAAACATGTTTTTTCCTAACTTCATACACATTTTCTCCTTGAATTTTCCTTTTGTATGACTTAAGTTCGTTATGGCTAGACGGGGCTGTTGACCTGCCTCTACTAAATCTAGGCTTTGTATAGTTCTCTACTATAAACTGAGTATAAAATCTTTACTGACAAAATATTTTTCTTTTAAAGTTTTTTTTAGGAATGTGCTTGCACACCGCTTGATGTTAAGCTGGAGTGTGGTCCATTCATGGATGTCACTGCTACTACAATACAAAAACTGTAAATAGCAATCACATCCACTATGCCGGCCTAGTTGGAACCGGCAACTGAAAAGCTGATCCGGAAACGCAACCAAATCACTACTCCGGATCGGAAGACTGGGTACAACTGCCTACCACTCTTTAATAACCAGACCCGAAACAAATATCCGCCTCTTTTTTTTATTAACAAATATTTGCAATATTTAATATAATTATTCAATACTATAAATAAAAGCTATGATACAAATATTTGCTCCGACCGGGAATCGAACCTGGAACTTTACGCGCTAACCGGTCGTCAAACTATCGGAGAACAAAGCGTGGTAAAATAATTAATTAGGATCTTAGGTCACAAGCAATCATGGTCGCCGTAAAACAATCATGTTTTCCCCGTGAAATCTTCGTTATATTTAAATGTTTTCGTTTTAAATATATCATTGTATACAGTCTACCTAAGTTTTCAATATAATTTCTATTTTAAAAAAATATTTATTGGATATATTTATTGGTTTAAAATAAAAATTTAACTGTTATAACTATTGGGTGACGTCAATTCGTGTCATTAGGATGGGTATTCCCCGATCATTTCTACTCGACAACATTAATTAGAAAATAACTGTTTCTATAATAAAGTGCAACATTATACTGGTTTTATCGTTATTTAAATTAACAATTATAGTCTCGACATTTGACCTCGACGACTGATGGTAAGTAACGGGAAGTCCAAGAGCGCCGATAACTGAAAAACTTATCTCATGTTACGTTTGCCTCAGTCGCAGTCAAAGGGTACATAGTGACAATCCAAGGTTATAAGATGGGATAACACATGGTTAACATCGGGTTAAAGCGTTCTAAACAGACAAATATTTACAAATTCATTTTACTTTCAATTGTTCTACAAAGAAACAACGAGTCGCGTCAAACCTTTGCCATGCATCAATTCACACACGTATAGGCCGACCTCTTATGCTTCCTTCACATCCAGAAATTCACATCCAATTCTCTTCATACAATCTCCATCATCATTCATCAAGTTCGGTGCGACTTTTCTTTGTAGAACAATCGACAAGTGGAATGCTTTGCCAGCCCATGTGTTCTCTCCATCCTATGACCTTGCGATGCGTGAAGAAGCACCTTTGGCCGGCATAGTGACGGCGACTGAAGCAGCAGAGAATAAACTCGGTTTTTTCAGCTGTCGTCACTTTTGGATCTCCTCTTGCGTATCATCAGGTGGGTCGAGGTCAGATGTCGTGTCACAATAAAAAAAACCGACAAGGTGCCTGTTGCATCCATCGGTTATTTGTGACTTTTATTATGTCTACAGTCTACCTAGTAGCTCTATGGACACTGCTAATCTCTACATTTTAAGTATTCTCTAAGGTTTTACATGGATATTCGCTAGTGTGGTGCAAACGCATGCTGAGAGTTCAGTCGGTCATGCGGGCATGCACCCGGATGTGAACACGAACCCGTTAGTTACCAATTGTTTGTTTGTTTTTCATGTTTACAAGTCTATATAGTTTTTATATAAAGTTTATTTTTTAACAAAAACAATTCTTGATTAATCTGTTAGTCATTTTTTGCTTATTTTATTCCTATAACGAATGTGGACTTTTTTTATTGTGACGCGACATCTGACCTTGACCCGCCTGATGGTAAGCAAGAGAGGTCCAAGAGTGACGAAATCGAGTCTTCGCAGTTGTCGCAGTCGCCGTCACTACGCCAGCCAAAAACTTATTTATTTTGAGACATGTGATCCATGAATTTAGAATTTATGAGCTAGTAAGGAAAGCAAAGGATTCGGGCCAGGATCGTAAGAAGTGGTATCCAATTATCCCAGTCAAGTTTAGAAATGACAAGCTTGCAGAATAGGGTGTTTTCCAACCAAATCGGATACATCCTTAAGAAAGCTAGGTTGCTTAGTGCCCATAACCATAGAGCTTGTATGAAGAGAATTGTGAATGTGAAGGGAGCCAGAGAGTTGTGTCAGGATCGTGACAAGTGGCGCTTTATTGTCTCTGCCTATCTCTGTGGAAAATAGTGGTGTATTAGACTTAGTCTCTTTCTGCCTTTCAATCAGAAAGCTACTTTCAACCTATGACTGGAGTAGTCTTTGCTGTATCTTAATCTTCACCACCTACCTCCTTAATCCTAGCTATCTCCTTTACTCTATTCGGCGCATAATCAACAGGATTACTATAAACTAATCCATTTAAGTAATCAGAGAGAAATCGGTTAAACGACGTCTCTGGCATTACAGATAGAAATCTAGACATTTTATGAGAGACCTAAGAAAGCTAAGCGGTGAAAGTTAACCTAGGGGTATTGAACTTAGGAAAGTCTAGATTATAATAAATAACTATTGATTACGCTATTTATATGTATATTTATATATGTATATTTTACAATAATAGCACTTATTGCAAATATAAGGCGACTGTGGTGTAGTGGTAGTGCAATGGTTACGCAAACCGAGAGCACGGGTTCAAAACCATCTACCAGTACCAATGTATCTTTGATATATGTACTTTGGTTGTCCTGTTTCTATGATACAAGCACTTTAGTAGCTTAGTATAAAAACGTGAATAAAAAAGGTAATAAGTAAAGTGGAAGATACTGTGTTGATCTCTCCATTCACATGACTCTTCGATTGGGTCACCTACTGCCACGTGGGTTGGTTTTGTTATTTCCAGCGTCTATGCCCGCCCACCTTCTCAGATAAGTGTATTCACTGTGATTACACGAATATTTAAAGAGTTAGGAAATAATTAATTTGGTTAAATCCTACATATCAGCCAGACGTTTTCTATTTAAGCAATATGCATCTTACATAGGCTCTATATAAAAAAACAATCAAACTTACACACATTAAAATATATAGGATAGTATGGAGCGCTACTTTCCACTATCCTGATTCCTGACACACTCGCTCCTTTTGACACATTTGCTTCCTCATATTGATTAATTTTCTTTATACAAGCTAAAAGGTTATGGACAACGTTCTTCTAAGAAGTTTGGTATACTTTAATTAAAAGTTGTAATAACTCCAGAAATTCTGCTTATCCCACTTAATATTGTAAGCGTGATAAACATAAATATAACGGTTTTATTAAAGTCAAAGCGATAATAATTTCTATACCGGGGACGAGTTAAGTTACTAAATAAATCGTTTTATTTAGCGGTAATTTAATTTTAATAACACCTGAATAAGAGTGAATTATTGCATTTGTATGCAACTCTTGCAACTCGAAATATAAACTCATATTTACATATTTATTAATTTATGGGTTATCAACAAAAAATACACCAATACAAGTACTTAAAGTAATAAAAAATCTTAAATCTAAATGTCATTTTACTTGAACATAACCACAGTATTCATCATTTAACTATAATTCTACTATTATGTAGATTAACAATAAAACCTAAATACTAATATCTAAAAATAAATGAATTACGAATTAATTGATTTTTGAATCGAATTATTAGCCCAATGGCAGAGAGCACGTTATGGCTCATTAACCAAATTAATAATATTAGGTATATTTTTTTTGTGCCCATAAACAAGTAGTAAATATTTGTAATTGTGTATGTGTAGTAGTAATTGTTAAATTACATACACGATTCTGATTTTAAAGATTATTTATTTGCATTGTTTTGGCTTTGATTGAGTGTTGAATTTCTTATTGTATCGTAGAAAGAGTGGGGTCTTGTGTTGCACAAGTCATTACTAGTAGTACAGTATCTTTATTTTCTTTATGGATAACTTTGTTGTAAATAAATATTGCTATTTTTATTTAAGCAGACTTTTTTGATTACGCTAAACTAATGTAAAACGGATAAAACATGCTTTATAGTAATTTAATATTATTTTTATAGGTGTGCAAAACAAATTGCAATCTTTGATTCGGCATGAAAATACATTGTCAAACTCGATTGCAATTCAAAAATTAATACGCTGCAAATAATACACATTAATGAAAAATTACATAGTATAACAAATCATTAACTACAAATTAAATACATATCTATTAATCTATCATTTAATCGTATTAGGCATTATCATAAAAGACATTGTCATTCTAATATCAAAATCATTAATCTTATTATCGAGTTGCAAGAGTGCCGGATGTGAATTTTATGATCAATCTGTCCTCATTTTGTATGCGATCCATTGTTAATGACTTATCTGTAACGACTCCTTCGTTAATTAACGAAACAGCTTTTGTGTTTTATTATTATGTGATACTTGCAAATTTCAAATGTATTTTATTATTTTACTTTTATGGAATTAAATTATAATGTACCTATTTTAAGGTTATCCATTGTCTCTGCCTATCACTGTGGGAAAAAGGCATGATAATTTAATTGATTGATTCAAGATTATATTGAATGTTTTTATACACTTTTTCCATGTCAGTTTTAAATGTGATATCAAAATGCAAAAGTAAACAGACATTATCAAATTGTCACGCCCTTTTCCCACAGGGATAGGCAGAGACAATGGTTCGCCATTTGCCACGACCCTCACACAACTCCCTCGCTTTCCCCACATCCACAATTCTCCACGGTAAAGCAGACATCATTGTCAAATAATAAATAAACATGCGACCATGGTGTAGTGGGAATGCAACGGTTATGCAAACCGAGAGCACGGGTTCAAAACCACTCACCGGTACCAATGTATCTTTGATATACATATGTACTTTGGTTGTCCTGTTTCTATATGCACTTTAGTAGCTTAGTATAGAAATGTATATATAAAAAATAAAAAAAAAAAACGTTTTACTTTTGATTGCAATGCTACCTACCCAGTGGCGTAGCGTGGAAGTCGGCCGCCCGGGGCGGACCAAAAAATTTGCCGCCCCCTTTATTAGGAGTTTCAATCATAGGTATAACAAAAATATGAATTTAAGGTTCAAATTTCAACGATTTATTTTAGTTTTTTTTTAATTTTGCCGCCCTATAAATGTGCTGCCCGGGGCGGGCCGCCCCCCCAATAAATATGAGATTTATTCCGTGCATGGCGACACTAGTCTGCAGTCGCCTGGCGAAATCAAACCTTTAAGGATCAACAAATGACTTCATTTCAACAAAATGACTTCAATCCTATTTATAAATCTGTTATTTTTTATGCATTTTATAAAATATCATTAATAATACATTATCTTTCGCGATAGATATGGTTTGAAAGAGGATGTAGTGACAAGGATTGATAAAGGAATACTTCGATGGTTTGGGCACACGGAAAGGATGAGTGAAAGTAGATTGACGAAAAGAATTTATAAATCTCATGTCAATGGATGCGTTAAACAAGGCAGGCCCAAGAGGGTGTTTGCCGACCGAATCGGAGACATCCTCAAAAAGCTAGGTTGCCCAGTGCCCATAACCATAGAGCTTGTATGAAGAAAATTGTGAATGTGAAGGAAGCGAGGGAGTTGTGTCACGATCGTGGCAAGTGGCGCTCCATTGTCTCTGCTTATCCCTGTGGGAAAAAGCTGTGACTATTTGATTGATTAATTGATATATTGCTTGTATCATAGACACTTGCCGGTGCCAATGTATCTTTGATATACTTTGTGATACGCTCGTCCTGATTCTAAGTAGTAATGACACTATTATATACAATGTATATTATAGGTACGTGCATATACGAATCATAAAATTGGCAAACCATGGTTATTGAAGCGTTCAGCAGATAACTTGAATAAATTGTCGTTACAAACTAGCAGATATACGAGTTTGATGCCTATTCCCTAATACATAAAGTCGAATTTTGTTATAATAATTATATGTTATTTACAATGTATTTATTGTGCAATAGTTATGCATTTAGGAAATACTGATTTGTAACTATTGTTGTTTGTTTGTTTTTAATTTCTGATTATATATGTTTAGATGTAATGTTTATATAGTTTTGATGGGTAGTAAAGCCTTGTTGTCTCTGCCAATCCCTGTGGGAATTAAGGCGAGAGAGCATGATTGATAGTTTAGGATATTTTTTATATTAACACACAGGATGCGTTTAATCCGAAGTAAAGTTATGGGCGACTGCGGCCACAGATAAATCTCTGTAAGCATCACGTCTACTATGCCGGCCCTTTTTATTTATATAATAAATTTAATAGGTATGTAAATAATAAATAAGTAGAAAATATTATAATGAAAATACTAGTTAGAAATACGATCAATCAATCAATCAAATTAGGCAGACACAATGGAGCGCCACTTGCCTCGATCCTGGCACAACTCCCTCGCTTTCTCACATCCAAAATTCAATTCATACAAGCTTTATGTTTATGGGCACTAGGCAACCTAGCTTTCTTTAGGATGAGGAGAAACAGGAGTAATATAATATAAATATATGTTAGTTTACAGAACTTAATAATAATTATATTTATTAATATTAAATAAGTAATTAGGTATATTGGGTTACATTTTGAACAAATATATTCTAAATTTAAATTATAAATACTTCATACCTTGTTTTAATTAGTTCATCAATCAATCAATCAATCAAACTGTCACGCCCCACAGGGATAGGCAGAGACCATGGAGCGCCACTTGCCACGACCTTTACACAACTCCCTTGCTTCCTTCACATCCACAATTCTTTTTATACAGGCTCTATGGTTATGGGCACTAGGCAACCCAGCTTTCTTGAGGATGTCTCCGATCGGAAAACACCCTCCTGGGCCTGCCTTGTTTAATTAGTTCATATTAATTAGAAATATATCAATAACAAGCCAATAAAGCGTATGCAGCTTAATAAAACATAAACAATTAAAACAGTACTCACAATTTTAATTAATTACTAAGCTGAAAAACAAATTCCAGGAAAAACAGATCCGCGGAAAGAAACACCAAACAAAAACACTTGCGAAATTAAAAAAGTAAACTGTCACTTTTTATTGTTATTTTTATTTTTTAATTTTTATTTAAGTAGCGAGTTGTGCATCGTTGTACGGTGTCGTTGTAATGAATGGCAGGTTTGGTATAGAGCTACGTTGACCGTCTTTGTCGGCAAAATATGTGCCTTAAGATTTATATACAACGACTTTACAGAGTTGATACATTTTATTTAGGAGCTTTTGAGGTTTTTTTTAACTAGAGCTAGACACAAGACGGCCCTTCGCCTGATGTTAGGTTCAAGTGCGGTCTATAACACACGACTGCTTCTACAGTTAAATAAAATAAAATAATAATTATTAATAAATTATTGTAAAAGTATTAATACAATAAACTAATATAACTTTTCGTTCGTAGATTTAACTCAAACATTATTTAATGAATTAAACAAATTTTATGCGGCTTACTATCGCGTTTATCTCTCCGTGACCACGATGGCTGCAAAGCTCTCGAAACGTCGAAATAATAAAAAAATGTAAAATCATTACCCAAAAATAAAAGCGATAGTCAGCCGCATAAAATTCGTTTGATTCATAGCTTTTATTTTTATAAGTAAAATTTGTTAGGATTATTCTAAAACAACATCCCTCAAAAAAGATACTAACGAATTCTCGGTTAATAATTTGTTCGATTAAAGAATTAAAAAGAACACACACACTCAGACAAACACAGAGAGAGAGAGAGAAAGAGAGAAAGAGAGACTTGCCTGTATCTTTCATAACTATGACTACTAGCAGGCCAGGCACAGAGCGTACAAAACCAATATAATATTAACCCATTATAGGTCTCCAATCATGTCTTATTAAAATAGTTCTTAAAGACAGAATATCAAGGCCGGCATAATGACGGCGGCTGAGGTGACCGGGAACTAACTCTGTTTTTTCAGTCGTCGTCACTCTTGGACCTCCTCTTGCTTATCATCAGACGGGTCGAGGTCAGATGTCGTGTCACAAAAACAAATCAACATTATTCCATCCTACTATAGACGTGTATAGCGGTTCGGCGTAGATTCGCGCCGACTTGACATTTTGGCTGACGAATCTTGATACTTGTGTTAGAGCTATTTTATTATGGATAATTATATTGTCTATTATATTAAAAAATAATTAAAAGTACAGTTATTATCTTATAAGAATCTCATACGTCTATGCCGAGGGACATTTGAAAGTAGGTAACACTTTGAAAGTCAAATATCTATTTGTATTTATTTGTTCAATAAAGAAATATTATTAAAATTAGTAATTCTGTTACTTGAGTAACCAGCCGGCATAATGATGGCGACTAAGGCAGTAGTAAGCTAAGTCGAATTTTCAGTCGTCAGCGCTCTTGGGTCTGGAAAGTCGAGGTCACATGTCACGTCACCAGAAATAAAAAACAAAATATGTGTTGTGGTAAATTGATATAAGTAATTTGTTTGATTGTTTACCGTCTATGATATAACGTTTTATGTCATTGTGTAGCCATGTACTCGTATAAAATAAAAATAGTATACAGATTTCGCCTAGATAATGATAACCAGTCTCTATCTTGAGGGAAAATAATTTAAAAAAGAAACAGGAACCTAAGCGAAGAGTAAAGAAGCACCTTTGGCCGGCGACTGAGGCAACCTATTCTTTTTTATTGTGTTTTGAGCTTGACATATGACTACATTTACCTGATGTTTAGCGCGACCATGGTGTTGTGGCAGTGCAATCGAGAACACGCGTTTAAAACCACTCTCCGGTACCATATATCTTTGATATGTACTTTGATCGTCCTGTTTCTATGACATAAGCACTTGAGCAGCATATTTTTTTTGTGTGACTCGACATATGAAAGCACCCCGCTTGATGTTAAGCCGAAGTGTGGTCCATGAATGAATGTCACTGCTACTACAATTCAATAACTGTGAGTAGCAATCACATCCCGCCGGCCTAGGCAACTTAATAGCTGATTCCGAAACGTGACCAAATCACTTCACGGTCTGTATACTTGTAAGTTGTGGTACTACCCCGGATCGGCAGAATGGGAACCACTGCCTACCACTCTTTAAATGGAATGGAGTTTTCAGTCATCGGCGCTTTGAGACAAGTCAAGGTCAGGGGTCAAAACAAAAATAAAATAAAGCAATATTGGTAAAAACAAAAAGCTTGTTCCATACATTGTTATCCGAATAGTTGATAGTGTCATAGGTGAGATTCCCACGGCTCGCGGGCCGCGCAGTGGTATACTCTGATGCAATACATAGTCTTAATGCCAGTGCCTTTTTGTTTTTAATACACCGTTATGGCCAAAGGTCGTCTGGATCGCGATACCAGCTTTACCACGAAAGCAGGCGGGTAAGGCCGGTAAATTGCATATTTACCGGCCGGTAATTTGTTCTTGTGACGAAGTGATACAACTAAAGCAAACGTTTAAAATTCAGAAGTAAAGTTCCACTATGCCGGCCTAATTGGAACGTGACTGAGTTGCTTCATGGTCTGCACACTTGAAATTGTACCTGGTCTCTTCTTATGTTGTGGTCCTTTATAAAGTTGATGTGAATGAAACATCATCTTTTAGGTACTGAAGAATGGATGAACGGAGATTGTCGGAGGGAATTTTAAATCGGGGACGACCCAGAAGATATTTTACCTTGTAGATATTTTAATTTTAAAGTATTTGAATTTGTTGAAAATACAGGATATATCTAAATAGAATGGAATGCATTGCCAGCTCATGTGTTCTCCACCCTATGACCTTAGATCCTTCAAGCGATGCGTGAAGAAGCGCTTTTGGCCGGCATAGTGACGTCGACTGAGGCATCCGTGAACTAACTCGGTATTTTCAGTCGTCGTCACTTTTGGACTCCTCTTGCTTATCTTCAGGCGGGTCGAAGTTGGTTGTCGTGCCACAATCTGTAAATAAATAAATATACATATAAATAAATAAATAAATATACAGGACCGCTGGAATTTAGCCGGTAAAGCCACGGCGACCAAGGCATCTATAAATTATTACAGTTATTTCAGTCATCGGCGCTCTTAGACTCTTTCTTGCTTACCATTAGGCAAGTCCATGGCGCGTCTAAAAAAATAATGTTATTTATTCCAAAAGTGCCAATGACTGAAAGAAACGACTCAGTTCATGACTGCCTCAATCGCTGTCACCATGGCGGCAAAATAAATATTACATTTTACGCAGTGGTAAATTTTACGCAAATGCAAACAAACAGACATCACTATAAATGTACAATAGCGAATATATTCTCTGTGGGAGTTATTGTTAGAATTATTAAGAAGAATGGAACGTGGAAAAAAACTACAGGAGATTTCCAAATACACGAATGTAATTCGATTGTTTGACTCTTTAATTGTTTCATGTGTATTGTGTATTACAGATAATGTTAATTTGTGCATTTTATATTCATACGCAGAATGAACATGATGGATTTTAGACGTGACATATAAGATGGTGGAATATAGACGTTAATTCTTTAGTACATAAGTACTTATTTAATTGTCATGCCGCCATTCTCACAAGTATATAAAAAGACAATGGAGCGCCACGATTTCTTTCCATGATTCTGACACAAGTCTACAATCATAAGTTTCCACATGACTTCATTTAGATATCTTGTACTTAATAAATCGACGAAAGTCTATTCTATCAAATCTAGTTAGATTAGGAATTTCATTTCTTTGCGCTTTTTATGGGAATAATAATTAATATTCACAGGTTTGAGTACATAGCTCATACAAAGGGTCATCTCATGCTGTAAAGAAAAACGCAGCTTGAAACGTGCTAGGTGGACTGGCGACCTGCTGAAGGTATCAGGAAATGATACATACAGGTTGCTACCCATTCGGAGATCGCTGAGGGAGGCCTATGTCCAGTAGACGACGCGAGAAAGGTATAAGGACCAACTAAAAAGTTTGGGTGGCTGTTCCCCTGTCGATCCACCAAGTAATAAAAAACCTTTTCAAATAAATCTTTCTCTGTCTGATGAGCCTGATTGGTCCAACATAGCCCACGTAGTGGAAATGAATAGTGCCACTGACTCCTTGTTCTTAGCAGCAGACTCCTTTACGTGGAAGCTCAAATAAATAAATAAAAAACATTTATTCATATCTGCTAGCATATGATTTGTATATTTGAACCATAATGTACATTAATAAGACAGCATTTTTATTTATATTGTATAATTAAGTTATAAAGGCATTCTATACCTTAATCCTTAGTGACTACTACATTTAGAATAATAGTATTATCCTAAAACAAGTTTATTTCTACATATTTTAATAGAAATACTAAAAGGTAGACGATTTTTTCGTCATACTAATTTATATTTTACAATGGATGAGTGATATTGGAACTGAAGATAAAACAGTTAGATTGCGATTTCGTGTTCCTGTGTTACTTAGCCCCCTCCGTACTTGCCTAGTTTAATAGTACCTACTTTTTGGCGATCCTCCTAATAAGCTTCAATTGATGAGCTTGCAAAATCGTATATAGAAGGCTGTTGTACAAACTGAGCATCGTCCACAGTCTCATAGTTACTTAAATCAAATCTGTCAGCTAAAAATGTATCGGGAGGATATTCCGTCGATCTAACGGGTACAGGGCTAACTGTTGCTTTATTCACTTCACTCGCTTGTTCTTTGGGTTCTTCTTTAGGCTCCGCTTCCTTTTCAGTAGTTGCAACTTCTTTATGTTCTCTACAAAAACCATCAACGAAATGTTGACCGAAGGGACAGATGAATACTTGAGGATATAACTTTCGATCGTTTAAAAGACAGACAGTATAGTGGTTCGGGCTTCCAGGTAAAACTTCGATTTGACCAACTTTCTTACATTCTGGTGTCGGCTTTTTCTCACATTGACCGTATGGCAATTTAATCTGTAATTATGAAATTAAATTGTTTTAGTAAAAACGCAAGAATTATGATTTATTTACATTTCTATACTAAGATACCAAAGTGCTTATTATAGAGGCCAAAAGTCCTGCTTCTGTTTATCATAGAAACAGGACAACCAAAGTACATAATATCAATGATACATTGGTACCGGCAAACGGTTTTGAACCCGTGCCTTGAACCTCGGTTTGCGTAACCGTTGCACTACCACAACACGTCACGGTCGTTATTAAATAAATAGAACACTATACATACAAGTTTAATTCATTTGTTTTTAGCACATATAAACACTTACAGAACATTGTGCAGTAAGTGGGTTATAGGCATAATTCCTTGGGCAGAGAGCAGTGCGGTGATCAGCTGGCCTGCCTGATGGAAGATCTGATGGTGGAGAACACAGATGGAACTTACGGCAGTCAAATGAATCAGGGAATATCCCAACCTGCAAAAATATGTATAGTTACTCATTAATATGAATTTTTAATAACCTGTTAAACCAAGAAAGTGAGGGAGTTGTGTCAGGATCGTTGTAAGTGGCACTCCATTGTCTCTGCCTATCCCTCTTGGAAAAGGCGTGACAATTTGATTGATTGATTGTTAAACCAAGCCCATATTTTACAAAGGTGAGGTTGGCTGCCTGAAAAAGATCTTTATTTATTAATTGCGACTCGACATATGACAGCTTCCTGCCTGATGAAGCTGGAATGCGGTCTATGAATAGGGAAGACTGCTACCACAGTGTAAGTAGCAGTGACATTCATTTTGTCGGCCTAGTTGGAACCGGCAACTTACAAGCTGATGCCGAAACGCAACCAAATCACGGTCTGTATACTTGAAGGTAAGTGGTGGTACTACCCCGGATCGGCAGACTGGGTACCACTGCCTACCACTCTTTGATAACCAAACCCGAAGCAAATATCCACCTCTTTTTTTAAACAAAAAATTGCAATATTTACAAATAAAAGCTATGAAACAAATATTTGCTCCGACTGGCAATTGAACCCGAGACTTTACGCGCAACAAACTAATCGCTATCCGTTGGGCTACGCATGTCGTCATAAGTTTAGAGACATTCGAGATTGACGGAAATTGACGATATTTAATTTTAATGTTTGTTATAATGCATTGTGATTAGTTATTTGCAATTCAGTTATTTAAATTTAATATTTAATGTAATTCATAGTTCGCACAAGCAATTCGTTACATTGCAATGAAACATTAACTGCACAAAAACCCGTTTAATACTTCGAGTTATCTCTTCAATGACCCGGTCATAGAAACTAAAGTTCAAGGTGTTTCTTACAATGCGGATAAGAAAGATTTTTTCTACTGCAACACTGATAGTGTTTTATTATTCTGGTGCTTTGTTAAGAGTTCAGCCATTACCTATATCACTTAAATACATCTTGTGACAAAGAACTATAAAATTATTTAAATGTCATTGTTTCTCATTTTTTTATTCATTGTGACTTGACATATGACAGCTCCCGGTTGTTGACGGTCCATGTTGATCAATCCATTATTGTTATTTTCTTATTGCTCATGTTCTTCTTTCTTGAATGTTTTTAATCTTTTCCTTAGTATTAAATAAAATACATACTGCGGCACAGTTGTCTCAACTTTATTAAGCCGACATAGTGGATGTGACTGCTACTTACAGTTGATTAACTGTAGTAGAAGCCATCTCCATTTATGGACCACACTACAGCCTAACATAGTGCTGTCATATGTCGAATCACCAAGCCTAACCTAAAGAAAGAGCTTCAGGTTTGAGTCAGAAGGAAGCAAAGTATCATACTTATTAATTTATCAATGAAACCCTTTGCTATATGAACCCTTATTATGTTTTATACAAAACTTGACATGTGACCTAATTTGGCTGAAGGAAGGAAAGGTTTAAGAGCACCAGGGCAATTAGAACCGAGCTTAACGATTGCCATAGTCGCCGTAACTGTGGCGACCGTAGTTGCCTCCAACCGACACTCTTTACTAAAAGCATTGAACTATTATTACTAGCGTAAGTTAGTAATAATAATTCAGTGAATAAAAGTTCGTGAAAGTCACGAATAACCGGTGGATGCAACTGGCATCTTGTCGTTCGAAATGGCGTTCTAAGGGGGAGGCCTATGTTCAGCAGTGGACGCTTTCTGGCTGATGATGATGATGAATAAAAGTCACATCACTAACCTGTTCACAAGTGTGTTTGAATGATTTTGATGTTTGATCGCATTCAGGCACAGGTTCGTTTGAACAACCACCTTGTTTAGCGTTGCACGTTTGGGATTCGGTGCATGTTTTTAATGGTACCTGAAAAAATATAAATAAATTTCTGATACGATGATACTAATTGCCCGTTTCAATTAGACTAGCATAGTCGTGATTGCTTCTTGCAGTTATTTAACTATACGAGTATGTAGTAGCAGCCTCCTCAATTCGTGGATATCACTTCAGTTTAACATTGGGCGGGGTGCTGTTACATGGCGAGGCACAATATAAAAATGATATTGCGGTGGGTTTAGACGGAGATGGCGAGATTGCCTCTCTGGGAGCCATGGAAAAGAGGTTGCAACAATTCAAGGCTTAACATAACAATAATTATTTATTATACAAATTTGACATCTTTATTAAATATACAAAAGGCGGACTTAGTGTCGCAAGGCTTTCTCTGACAGTCAACCTTTGGGTTGTGCTGAGATTAACAGTAGAAATCGCAAAGTATAAATATAAATACAAAACATGGAAGATATAATTTATATAAATAAAGAATTTTTACTATTTATTTATTTCAAATTTAATTGCACTACAAAGGCAGACTTAATGCCGTTAGACATTTTCTGATAGACAAACCTTTAGGTCATTAGGGCGGTATTTGTTAGTAAATAATCAATACGTTTAATCAGAAGCGTAGCGTGCTTTGGCGGGACCCCGTATAAAAAATTGTTTGGGGAAAGATTTCTCACAAAAGAAAATAAGTGTGCAAAAAATTAAAAGGAATATTTATTCATAATAATTATCTATCTGTCACTTTTTCCAAAACTTTTACAAACAATTCAAATTCAATATACACTTGCCTTTTTTTTCGGCTAACTGATTTTTTAAATCATTTATAGCTGATGATGACTTTAGTTTTTCTAAAGTTTCTGCCTCTATTGACAAGTTAGGGCCCCGTATAATTAATACGACAGATATGGCGGTTGCTACTCCTCTGCGCTTAATATTGTGTATCAATATTTAAATAAAATTACCATAAGATAAGCACTAATAGGTAAATTGATACATGTGACTGCGTGGCTGCAATTTCTGCAAGCAACACCTGGTCTGGTGCAGATACCCTCCACGTCCAGCTCCCCATTGCCAAGGGATACCCCGAGGGGAATCCCTCCCATCTGATTCCCTGATAATACACCGCCCAGTTCGAAGGCCATCTGGAATTAAACAATACAAACAAATCAACAAATAGGAAAATTACAAATTATCAAATATATTACAATTTTGGCCGGCATAGTGACGGCGGCTGAGACAGCCGTGTACTGACTCGGTTGTTTCAATCGTCTGCACTTTTGGATCTCCTCTTGCTTATCATCAGGCAGGTCGATGTCAGATGTCGAGTCACAATAAAAAAAAAAAAAATGTAATAAAATTGGATGACGGCTACAAGAGCGTTGATAGTAGAATTTAATGAAAAAAGTTGACCCATGTCTTGAAATTAAATGAAAAAAATTCATCATCGCTTCCAATTTGGGCTTGAAAGAAGATACTCTTAGAACATTATCTGATATAGTCAATAAACAATAATATGGGAAACGAACATAATTTAAATATAAATTAGGTATTTGATGATATACAATTATATTTGTAGATATTTATGCAAATTAGAAGATATATTTTTAAATATATCTTGTCTCTGCCTATCCTTGGGGAAAAATGGCATGACCATTTGATTGATTGATTAAATATAAAAAAAATAATTAATAATTATTACAAATAAAAGCTACAAAGCAAATATTTGCTAGGACCGGGAATGGAACCTGGAACTTTACGCGTCACAGACTAGTGTGTTAACCAATGCGCCACTCCTGTCGTCAATATGTAATGAATTCGCACATTTTTATGTGTTAACAATTCAAAATATTATTTGTCTTTATTGTGGCACTGATACTTGCAGTTATTCATCAATCAATCAATCAAATTATCACGCCTTTTTCCCACAGGAATAGACAGATAAATGGAGAGCCATTTGTCACAATTCTGATACAACTCCCTCACCTTTCACATGCACACTTCTCTTCATACAACCGTTTAAAAATAAAAAAATGCTTTAAATTGTCCCTAAGGTAGGCTATTAAGAATGCCTAGTGCATAAAGTTATTAAATAAATAAAAACCGTGTTAAAAGTCGGCTCTATTCATGGATCACACTCCAGCTTATCTGCAGGCGGGGCGTTGTCAACGTCGTACCCATCGATATCGATTTAAACATCGATGGTCGTACCACAATAAATAAGCTTGTTGTAAGATTGTAAATACACAAACAGTAATGGCCGTACTCGAACATAACCCTAACGTGGTGTGGTTATGATCCTATTACAAATGTTTTGAATTTGTACGTATTTATCTTATCAGGAAATTGTGGGTTACACGGTTTTCATTGTAAGTAAATAATATTATTATTAACATTAAACAGTTTGCTTGTAACAGATACATTTTTTTATTGAGACTCGATTTCTGACCTCAACTTGCCTGACCAAAGGGGAAGTCCAAGAGTACCGACGACCGAAGAAAAGTTGGCTCAGTCGTTGAAAGAACTGCATCATACACAGACTTAGTCGTTGTACATATAGCTTAATGGTCAAAGCGATTGCGCGTTAAGCGACATACACCGGGTTCGATGCCCTGTCGCAGTTACTATAAAAACAGTTTATTTTATTGTGCCAGTTCGGTATTTGTTTTAATTAAATTTGTAAATGTTACAGATTGTAATTATTGACAACGTTTACATTTTTTCTATATTTCGTAAACAAAGGTTCAAGTTAGTTATTAACTACGTTTTGATAGTGGTGAAATGGTCGAAACCGATCGACCATTTCTGGCACGAGTACCGATGTATCTTTATGTACTTTGGTCATTCCGTTTCTATGATATAAACACGTTTAGTCGCTTATATAGAAATATAAAATATTAGGTTAAACTAGGTACAGGCTGAGATATTCAAAGATATAATTCGTATGTTTGTACTTACAACAACACTCAAAATAGAAAACAAACACACAGAAATTGTCATTTTTAATTTCATTTATCTAACTAAAAAATTTAAATACATCTAACTCTTAGGCTAATCAAAATAAAACTGATGGTCGCTTACAAAAAGTTTAAAGTTAAACCAAATTTTGTCGGCCTCCGATCTCTGACCTAGTTATCATAAGAATTGCGTTGCCTTGTGTGATAATACTATATTAACCATTCGCATATATTTGTAACACCCCAAAGCTACACACTAGTATCTTCACTTTTATAGTTATTTCAAGTTTAGTAGGTATAATCACCTAACTCATTATGACGTACTTGCGTACTTGTACGTGAAATTGCGTCGCATTACTGAAAATCTCTAATAAAATATTGCTACTGACTGTGACAGTCCGACTGTCAGTCTCATTCAAAAAAAAGGGCGTTTTTTCTAAATTGCTATTGAAATTTCCTCAATTCCAATACTCGTAGATAAACAACAACGGGTTCGGTAGAATAACACCCACGGTAACAATACCGATATATCTGGCAATTCCTTCGTTAAAAAAACGTGTCGCGTAAATAAAATGTATTCATAAGTTAGATCAAATTTGAATTTTCTGGGTGATTTCGATAGTCCTATATGCAATAAGGACCGCGTCTGGCAAAGGAGACAGTCCTGCTTGGACAGCTAAATCAGCGATACAGCTGCGATTGGGAAACGAGAACTTCAGCTTAGACAGCGAGACATACGACTTCGAGGACAACTTTTGCCTAACTATTGGACTTCGACCGTGCTTACGATTGGGATATTTGGATTGAGCGAATAAAGCTCTTCTTCAACAAAAAAAAAATGTATGAAGACTTGGGCCTAATTGTATCTACAATTGCATATACATTTTAAAATAGTTTAATGTACGAATATTACAAGGCAATTAGAATATATCCTTTATTTTGCATAGGTTAGGTGTGCAAAATGATCAGATTATAATTATGACAGTTCAAAGCAGAACTGTTAATATGGCGTGTCTTAGTGATTGACAGACGATACCAAATCCATATCTTATTTTTCAAATAACTCAATTGCACAGCAATTAAAACCAAAAATGTTATTAGTTTTATCAATACAAGTATCGAAACTACCATTTATATATTTTTTTATCATTGGTCATTACAAAAATAGAGTATCAAAGCCCAAAATGAATGATGTCATTTGCATTTTGTTGTATCATTAAGAACTCTGTGGAACGTCACAATATTTAAAATAACCAGTTTAAAATCGATTTTGGCACTTATATTTGTATTCATCTGCGGTATGGAATTTAATATGACGCACACAAAAGTTTACTTAAAACGTATGTTAGGTAAAAACTAGAATGGCTTGTGGTTAAAAAATGTGGTTACATTTAAGATTGGAGATTAATCTGAAATCCACAATTGTTTTTTAACCTTTGTCTTAGTATTAACTAACAATGCCTAAGTTCTAGGTATTATTTAGTTCTTAGATAAGGTTTAGAATATAACTATCGGGGTCATGATAGCTCAAAATATATGCGATAGTGAGCCGAATTTTTTTTTTCATAGAAAGTACTGCAAATACACTTTGAATATTGTAAGTTCAAGAATAGATATTAACTTAACATTTTAAGATTTCAGAGTTATAGGCAGTGGCGCCAAGTCTTACGTTCCGGGTACTATCACCACTTACAAGTATACCGTCCGTGAAGTTACTTAGTTGCGTTTCAGGATCACTTGTAAATTGCCAGTTCTGAATAAGTCGGCATAGTGAATGCGACTGCTACTCACAGTTAATTACCTATATTAGCATTCACTTCCATTTATAGACCGCACATTAGGCGTGTGCTGTCATATGTAAAGTCACAATAACAATGAAAACATAACAGGTATCTGTTAGTATAGGGGTTAAAGCGAGAGAATGTGTGCCAGGATCATGGAAAGTGGCGCTGCCTATACTTGTCAAAATGAAGGCGTGACAATGAGATAAAAATGAGTATCTCTTATGTCTCCATAGTCGTTTGCGACTATGAAATTCCACTGATGCTTTTGAGTCGATTCTAAATTAAAAGAATATTCTGTGGTGATTATTTTAATTTTATAAATAAATATTCCTGTTTTTTATATACAAAGTACGTATTCAATGTTGTTGTTACTATTAAATTCAATGTTTTGCACTCAAAACGCCTGTTTTATTTAAACAACAATTAAATTAGCACGAGGATTCAACTAGCATAGTATTTAGGCGTTTTAAAAAACTTACAGTTCTTGCTTCGGTACTTTAAAAAATAAATAGAATAAAAACAAGGAAAAATTGATTATACAAAAAAGATAATAAAATAAAAGATAAGTTTTAAGAATAAACGACTAGTTAAATGATTTGATGGAAAATAAAACTAAAATGATGAAAATTGTCTACAAAATTAAATGCCGGTTAAAATGTTTTAGCTAATCATTGAGTCAATTTTTAACAGCAAATCATAGCTATACCAACCAAACGGACTTTGTAAAAATGTAACGAGCACTTCCTGCAATATAACGCCTGAAAAAAAAAGGTAAATATTTCCAATAATTACACTCATAATAATAATGTATTAAATATCTAAAATAAACATAATAAACAATGTAATTTATTTATCTCACCTTGTTAGAAGTAAAAACACGTTGCCACACGGCCCAAATTTCTTTCGGATCAATTACGTATTTTTCCGCATTAAGCTTAGTTCATATTGAGACAATCGTGTTTCAGGAATTTTAATATATTCTTACATGCGTCTATTTAGAATCTCAAAAAATACTTTTTATTAGTGAATCGAGATCTTACCTGGACTTAACTAATGGTAAGCAAGGGAAGGTCTAATAGCGCGCGCCAATGACTGAAAAAAAAACCGACTTAGTTTACAGTTGCCTCAATCGCTGTCACTATGCCGGCCGATGGTGCATCGCTTAAAGGTTATAGGATGGGAGGAACACATTGGCTGGTAACGTATTCCACTTTTCGATTGTTCTACAAAGAAACAACGTACCGAACCTTTTAGGTCGACTACGATTTCGAGGACGGAATGCGGATGCGAAAAGATAATGTAGGAACAAGGTTAAAGAGCTCTTCGAAACATTCTCCGTGGTATAGGCGATAAAGACGCATAAAGCCATCATAACTCTAGGGAAGTTGCAGGGACTCCAAAGTTTACGTGCGTTTGGACAGCTCGGCGTTGCATTAAATCAAGGGCATAAAGAAGATACCTATTATAAATAAATCAATTCATAATAAATAAATAAATTGTCACATAATGAGACAGAGTTAATGGAGCACCACTTTCCACAACTCCCTTGCTATGGGCACTGGGAAATCCTACTTTTGTTAAGAATGTCCAAGTTTTAATCAAAGAATAATTTTGTGGGTCATATCAATTTTAGCCTATCTATTCGCTTCTGATTTATGTATTTATTATTTTATCTTTTTAATGTACCCAAACAAATTTCGTAATATATTTTTTTTGCTTTAGTCACAGACACTACCTATGCCTGCCAAAAAAATATCTTTAAGGTGAATAGATTTTATTATAGGTAATTTTATTTCGTTGGCTGGCTGCAAAGCTCTCGAAACGTCGGAATAATAAAATAAAATTGTAAAATCAAAACCAAAACAAACGCGATAGTAAGCCGCATAAAATTTGTTAATGTTCGCACAAAATTTAAGAAAATTTATTTCATTTTGTTCGTAATACTGGTGAACGTGTCGCATGCCTTTAAGTGGTGGTAGTGCAATATGATGTTAACTGTTGGCGTGACTTCTTATGTTAAGTACGGGCTCGTTTCCGCACTTGAGTCCTTTACACCTTCTTTATACATTGCGTTGATTTATTATGTAACCTAACAGAAGTTCCTTGGCAACGCGAGGACACTTCCGGAGGACTGCACAAACGAGAAGTGTCTCCTGGCTTTCCTGGAGGAGATCGAGTGGCTCCATTGAGAAAGAACCGTTGAAGAAACCAAAAAGCACACCGTCAAAGCAAGTAAGAAACAGTAAGAAACAAGGCCTCACTAAAATTCAACATTATGTAAATAAATAAAGGTGGATATAATGTATTAAATGTAAACAGTGCCTTATATAAAATATCTTTCGTTGTTAGTGAAAGCCTCCGCAGTAAGTTTAACGAACCATTACAGATTCTATTATAGATACAGTCCATCACTACAATATTTATGTACAACTTTGCACATAAAATATTCTCACAACGTTAACAAATGAATTCACGTTATACAATTAGAACAGAATACCACTCGTATGCTTCTACCTTGGGAAGAATTATAAAACTTTGATGACTTTCGGACAATTTGTTTCTGCCAATTTTAGTTTTTTTTTTATTAAATTGTATTCGATACAAATTGACCTCGACTCGCTTGATTGTAATCAAGTGGAGCCCAAGAGTGCTGAAGACTGATATAATCGACCCAATTGACGGCTGCCTCAGTCGCCGAAACTAAGCCGGCCAGAGCTGATTTTTCACGCCTCATTAAAGTATCTATGGTTGTGAAGTAAGTAGTTAGTTACTACACAACCATAGATAAATACGAAAAAACGACGCGCCGAACCAACTATCACGGGAGTAAAAAGACAAGGTAGAAACAACATCAAAGAGATCATCAGAACATTATCCGTGGTAAAGGCGATGAAGGAATAGGTGGTTATCTTAGACGACATAATCTTGAAGGCGATAAGATTAGGACGGTTAAGTGGTCCGAAAGAAATCGATCACCAAAGTTAGTAAAAGTCATACGAAATAAATGGATGTTTATGCTTCATCTTAAGAATCTCAGATTTCATTTCAATGCAGTAAATGACTGACGTGCCTTTCTCAACGTCATGTTAGACGACTAGTAAGATGGGAATCGCACATTGGGAGTTCATCCAAACTTGTTTTTTAATATCCAATATGATAAAAATATTTTTGATTTCCAATACTAATACGTATTCAAAGAATAATAAATTGTTTTTTTTTATATGACAGCATCCCGCCTGATGCTAGCTGGAGTGCGGTTTATGAATGAAGAAGACTGCTACTACAGTAAAATAACTGCAAGTGGCAGTCACTATGCTGGCCTAGTTAAAATCGGTAACTTACAAGCTGATCCTGAAATGCAAATAAGTCACTTCACGGTATATAGTACTTGTAAGTAGTGGTACCGGTAGACTTGGCACCACTACCTACTTGCCTGATGGTAAGCAAATAGGAGATCCAAAAGCGCTTACGACTGAAAAAAATCGCCGTCATGCCTTTTTACGTTTAAAGGATACAATTTAATATGGGGAGAACACATGAGCTGTAAAGAAACGACGCGTTCAACCCATAGATTAATGGTTGGTCGAGCTACGAAGCCTTAGCGAGACCAATCATAAAACTATGCGCCAAACCATTCAGAATAACTTTGGTATCAGTACCAAAGAATAATCTAAATTAATACTAAATTTAAATCTTATTGACAGTATGCAATCAAAATATTTGTTGTTTTAAAAATTATATAATTCACCCAAATAAAATAAAACCAGTTTCAAATAGAACACTATAGACAAACTACTATTTGTATTTATTTTACAACATTCAATTTGATAGATGTCTAGTATTTGGATGTATGCAACAAAAACGACCAATGTAAAATGGACAACAAGCGGTATCGCTTTTTAGGTTAATACTATTTGGTTTTATTGGATAAAGTCTCGTTTTATCCAATTCAAGTTGGATATTAGTTATTATTTAAATTGCATTGGGTACTTGAACCTTAAAAATCTGACTTAAATAATCTAATTGTCACGCCTTTTTCCAACAGAGACAGGTAGAGACAATAGAGGGCCACTTGCCACGATCTTGACACAACTCCCTTGCTTCCATCACATCCACAATTCTCTTCATACAATTTCTACGTTTATGGGCACTAGGCAACCCAGCTTTCTTAACTTCGCTACAGTGCACTGAAACATTAGATTTCTAAACATTATAGAGAAGAGAGTGATCGCTTAAAATACTCGTAGCCGACCGCGCAACTCGATGACCATAGAATGAGCTTCGTTTTAACAGTTGAAGTCCATTACTCGTAATGAGCTTCAAAATTGAAATTGCGACCGCGCAATACACTAATCGTTGTTCATTTTCTTAATGAACAACGAACAGTTTAAGCTCATTGAAACTCTTTGTTAGAATGAATAATAGTTGTTTTTGACACTAACAGCGACAGCGTAACTTTTTTATAAATGGGAATAAATTTCATTGACATTCCAAGTTGCGCGGTCAATCCCAAAACTCTACTGAGACTAAAAGTCTGGTTTTGTTTTGTAGTACGGCGAAATGATGCTTTGCCCTAATAGAACATACCCGAACCGTTTTTTTAATCTCCTATTGGGGTTGTTTGTTGTAGAATATTCGTATTGCAGAAATATATTTCGTCCAGTGTCACCCATTTTATGCCAGTCATAGTTTATATATTGTTATTATGTGGGTAGTTGAAGAAGTACGAGTCAACAAGCATAGCGGCTGCGTCCGCGTCGGCAGTCGAATACAAGCCATGAAGCATTCTACACGCTTGTTTTATTTATCATATCACCAGACATAACAGTGGCGACGAGGATCTTACTTACGCGTATTTAGTTAAAATGGCTAAATTCTCGGTTGGCGTAATGTCCGTATTTAATCACGAATCGCAAGAATGGGAATTATATAAAGGGCGATTGGAGCAGTGGTTTTTAGCGAACGACATTACGGATGAAGTGGACAAATCTACCTGCAAACGTCGAGCAATATTGCTGAGTAGTCTAGCAGAGTGCACTTACAAACTGGTGAGGGACCTAGCAATCCCAAAAGATATCGGCTCATTATCCTACGTAGAAGTGGTGACTTTACTGGATAGTCACTTTGTGCCTAAAAAATGCGGATTCGCTGAACGGCACAAATTTTTTAGTGCCTCTCAAAATGCGGGTGAATCACTGGCTGATTGGGCAGCAAGAGTGCGAAGTCTCGCATTGCATTGCGACTTCTCGACAGCCTATCTCGAGGAATCTTTACGAGATAGGTTTGTTCTGGGTATGGCGCCAGGCGCAGAGCGTGAAAAGCTGTTTGGCAAATCCTTAAAAAATCTGACGCTGTCTTCGGCACTTCAGTTGGCGGAGAATATAAGGAGCGCTCGAGCAGGTGCAGCGGCGCCGGGTGGATCTGCGGCGGCCGGTGAGCTCGCGCCGGCTCTCGCTGTGTACAGCGTGGCACCGGCGGCATATGGCGGGAGCCGCGCAGCCCGGTCCGCCGCCACCGAAATACGTAAGCGAGAAGATAAGTGTTGTGTAGTGTGCGGCTTTAGGTCTCATAGTGAATCGGATTGTAAATTTTCGAAGTATATTTGTAAAAAATGTGGTAAAAAAGGCCATTTAAAACGTATGTGTCCTAGTAAACGCGCGCATTATTTAGAGTGCGGCGCCAGTGACGAGGACGTTGATGGTAAGTTTTCTACGAGTATGTTCAACATACGCTCCTATCGAGGAGAGCCTATGCGGGAGACTATCATAGTAAATGGTGTAAACATTGTGTTCGAATTAGATTCCGGCTCAGCTGTTACCGCTATATCCGATCGATTGTATTTTAAACACTTTAGCAATGTACCCTTAAGACATAGCTCAAAAATACTGCAGGGTTATAATGGTGTATTGATCAATACTTTAGGTTCCGTGAGTTTAACATTTTCGTATAAATCTAAAACTGTCGTATTAGATGTTCAAGTTGTTAAAAAAGGAGGCCCGCCCCTCCTTGGTCGAGATTTTTTGTCCCGGTTTAACCTACAAATTTGTGCTATTAAAAATTGTAATATAAATAATAATAATAAAGACATTGAAAGTATAATATCTAATTATCCAAAATTATTTTCTGATGAATTAGGCTGTTGCAAAAATATTACTGTTAGTTTGCAGCTAAAAGATGGTTGTAAACCAAAGTTTTTTAAAGCGAGGTCCATACCTTTCGCCTTAAAGGAAAAGGTCGAAATGGAACTAGACCGTTTAGTTAAATTAGGCATCATAAAACCGGTTGCGTTTTCAGAATATGCGAGTCCTATTGTGCCTGTGTTAAAGCGAGACAACACTATACGTCTATGTGCTGATTACTCCGTCTCTTTGAATAAACAACTCGTTATTGAAAAGTATCCATTGCCTAAAATCGAAGATCTATTTTCAAAATTACATGGTTGTAAATATTTTTCTAAATTGGATTTATCATCCGCGTACAACCAATGCGTTTTAAGTGAGGAATCACAAAAATATACTTGCATAAATACTCACAAAGGCTTGTATAAATACACTCGATTAGTATTTGGCTTATCGAGTGCGCCGGCTATATTCCAGCGAACAATGGAAACAGTTTTACACGGGCTACCGGTTGTGTTGTTTCAAGACGACATTTTGGTTATTGGCAAAACTAAGCAAGAGCATGAAAAAAATTTAATTGATGTTTTCAATTGTTTACAAAAGGCTGGATTTGTGTTACAAAAAAATAAATGTAAGTTTTTTGTTGATTCTGTAACTTATTTAGGATACATATTAGATAGTAAGGGTGTGCATAAATCACCGGATAAAGTTCAGGCTATTTTGCAAGCTAAAACTCCAACTAACGTAACGGAATTAAAATCATTTTTGGGTATGGTGAATTTTTATAGACATTTTGTTAAAAACGCTGCGTCTATATTAAATCCGTTTCATGAGTTGTTGCGTAAAAATATTAAATGGAATTGGCAAAAGGAACACGAATCGTCGTTTAATGCCATTAAACAAGCATTGTGCTCGGATACAACCTTAGCACATTTTGATCCGAGTGCAACTTTAATATTAACTGTAGACGCGTCACCAAGCGGACTCGGCGCAGTTTTGTCACAGCGCGGCCGTGATCTTGTTGAAAGACCGGTAGCTTATGCTTCGCGCGCGCTTATATCGGCTGAAAAACAATATTCTCAGATACAAAAAGAAGCCACGGCGATTATATTTGGTGTGAAAAAGTTCCACTATTATTTATACGGTCGGGACACACCTTTTATACTACGTACTGATCATAGACCTCTTTTGTCAATATTTCACCCAGAAAAGGGCGTTCCAGAGGTGACAGCAAATAGACTGCAACGTTATGCCATATTCTTATCGGCTTATAACTACTCAATTGAATATGTTTCTAGTGTGAATAATTGTGCGGATTTTCTGAGCCGATCTACGCATAATAAAAATATAGATGACTCGCAGCGTCTCGTTAGCACCGACAATGCGACATATATTAATTTTATATTTGACGAGAATGCGCCTATTTGTTATAAAGATATTGTGAATGCGACTCGCGATGATAAATTATTATTAAATATAAGTAAATTTATACAAACGGGTTGGCCAAATAAATTGACCAATAATCTAAAACAATATCATAATTCTCGATTACAACTATCAATGGAAAATAATTGCTTAATGAGAGGTCACCAAGTAGTTGTTCCTCAAGCTTTGCGTACAAAAATACTTAACGAAATTCATAGGGGTCATTTGGGATGCAACAAAATGAAATCTATAGCACGACTGTATGTTTGGTGGCCAGGCTTAACAAACGATATTGAGCAATGCGTCTCGTCGTGCAGCGTGTGCGCGCAACTACGGCCAGCGCCGTCGCGCGCCCCCCTTTCGCCATGGCCTTATCCTGAGCGGCCGTGGCAACGGGTGCATATTGATTTCTTAGGTCCCTTTCACAACAAGGTATATTTAATAATTGTTGACGCATATTCCAAATGGGTAGAAGTTTGCGATGTTAGTAGTGGTCACGATTCTCAGGTGGTCATAGGAAAGTTGTGCGAAGTTATGGCACGCTTTGGCCTATTCCAAACTATATGTTCAGATAATGGTACATCGTTCACGTCTGACGAGTTTGCGAAATTTTGCACCTTGAATGGAATAGAACACTTAACAATTCCACCTTATAACCCTGCTAGTAACGGTCAGGCCGAGAGTTATGTCAAAATCATTAAGAAAAGCCTAAAGAGTATATTTTTATCGGGAGTAAATGTAAAAAATATAAATATTAAATTACAAGAATTTCTATTACAATATAGGAATTCTAGGCATAGTGCTACGAATAAGTCTCCTGCAGAGGTTCTCTTTGGTAGGCAGCTTCGTTGTAGGTTGGATTTATTACATCCACAACCTTCAACGTCCTCGTCATCGGATCCGGCACTTTCTAATAATGTTAGTGAACAACAGTGCTTACAGCGTAAATACTATCACGGAAATAGAAAAATAGACTTTAATTTAGAGGACAAAGTGTTAATTAGGTTATATAAAAACAATAGTAGAAACCCCTTATGGGTTAAAGGTGTTATTAAAAAGAAACTTGGTAGTACTATTTATTTGGTTAAAATCAGTGAATCGGACAAATTATTTAAGAGACATAAAAACCAAATTCTGAAAGACACCACAAATGACGATAGAAGCACTGACGTCACGGGTGCTGGCGACCAGAGAGCTGTTGCGGGGGAGAATGAGGCGATGCCTCAATTTGTTATTCCTCAAGAGGTTCATACGGCGACTGCTACATGTCCACCAGCCGAGACCCTCCATGATGAGGCAGAAGACTGGAAAGATTGCCAGAATACAGAGGTCGCTGGCGCCCCAGAAGTTGCTGGCGCACCAAAGGATGCTGGCGCAGCAGATGTTGCTGGCGCACCTGAGGTAGCTTCGAGCGAGTGTCACGCTAAAGGCGCTTCACTGGGCACTACTCGTTCCGGGCGCCCCCTATTAGATTTTAGGAAGTATTTTTAGATTTAGTCATTCATTGTTCATAGTTCTTAAGCTATTGGTGGAGGGGTGTTATTATGTGGGTAGTTGAAGAAGTACGAGTCAACAAGCATAGCGGCTGCGTCCGCGTCGGCAGTCGAATACAAGCCATGAAGCATTCTACACGCTTGTTTTATTTATCATATCACCAGACATAACATATATAATTAGACTAAACGTCATTATAAAGCTAAAATTGTCATGAAAAGTTTCATGAAAGGTTGGTTATCGCTGCGTCGCTAGTTATTTTTTTATTGTAACTCGACCTGGTGGTAACCAAGAGGAAGGCCAAGAGTGCCGACAAATGAAAAACAAAGTCAGTTCTCGGTTGCCTCAGTCGCCGTCACTATGCCGGCCAAGAAAATTCAACAATTTAATCATAAAAATTATGTAAAATACCTAACTGAAAAACATAAACTTGACAATATACATTAGTTAGTATATCAAAAATATATATTGAGGAGCGTAGAGGTTACTTAATAAATCGACAGTTTCTGGGCTAGGGCTGACAGAAAAGAACCACGCAGTTACTGTAAACTGTGTTGTTAATATGCAGCCTCTAATGAGTATGTTCTCTGTAACTTCAGTTGACATACGTGTCAAATAAAACTTTTTTTATTGAACGAATGATGTTGCCTTTTTGACATTTATTTTCGACAATGTATGCTTTAAAAAATCAACAGTCGAACGGCTATAAAGGTTTTTTCAAGTTAGCTGGTTTGGGGTAAAAATGGTTTTGCCAATTTTTGCTGATTTCCTAATTGGAATTTTAATAGGCTCTTTGATAACCATTTTAAGCATTTTAACAATAAAAAAACTTCAATAGACATACTCTATTTGCTAATTAATTGATGAGTGGTAGGCAGACAGTTGGTGGTCATTGTGACACGTGAAATGACTCAGTCGAGTTTCGGGATCGGGAAGAGTTGTCAACTAGGCCCGCATAGCGGGTACGACTGGCACTTCAGCAGTCCATGAATCACACTTAAAATAAGACGAGGTCCTTTAAACAACAATTACAAAATTAAAAAAATATATCGATAGACCTCCGTTGATAAAATTTACCTACGTACGAGTACAATAAAACTTATTTATTGCAAGTATTGTACTCTAATTTTTATTTACAATAAAAGCGAAATTTAACTCTAAGTTTATAACATAAACACATTAGTCAATAAAACCGCATCAGTGAGTTATGGAGTAGCGCATCAGGAACAAAATGGTGGAGCATGCACCACCGCAGCCAGGGTTACACCGCTGCCAAATACTGCGAACATAGATGCATCATAAAATAATATAATGTAGATGAGACATCGCAAGAATGAATTTATGCATATTTACTAGGAAATATTTACCAACTGGACCCATTTAATATCGACCGTGGTGTAGTAGCAGTGCAATGGTTACGCAAACCGAGAGCACGGGTTCAAAACCACCCATCGGTACCAATGTATCATTGATATATGTACTTTGCTTATCCTGTTTCTATGATACAAGCACTGTTAATAAAAATGTTAATAAAAAAATATATAAAAAAATACAAGTCCTAATTAAATACTCAGCCGGTTTCTGCAATCATCATCATCATCATCATCAGCTAGAAGACGTCCACTGCTAAACATAGGCCTCCCTCTTAGAACGCCATTCCAAACGACAAGATGCCAGTTGCATCCATCGGTTATTTGTGACTTTTACTATGTCGTCAGTCCACCTAGTGGGAGGCCTACCTACGCTGCGTCTTCCGGTTTGTGGTGTCCACTCAAGAACATTTCTTCCCCATCGGTGACCGATAAATTGTGATATAGACTCTATGTTAAAGAGAGAAACCAAGTTCCATATTTAAATAAGTTATATCTATAGGAAAATAAATCATTTTTTAGTTGCTTTAAGAGAAAACTAGTTTGTGAAAACTTGTTATAAATAAACGTGACCAAACCACTTCACGGTCTGTATACTTGTAAGTGGTGGTACTACCCCGAATCGGCAGACTGGGTATCACTGCCTACCACTCTTTGATAACCAGACCCGAAGCAAATATCCATCTTTTTTTTATTAACAAATATTTGCAATATTTAATATAATTATTAAATATATAATAATTAATAATTATAATAGTTAGATACCGTCTATAAATATTTTAACGTATCTGTGTACTTATTTATTCTTTGTCATTTTGTGGTTTAAGTTGTTCGCTGCGTCGAGTCTGCCCGAAAACAGAATGTTATTGAGAAACTGTTTTATGCCACTAACAAAACAAATCGTTTAAATCATTTTTTTATAGGATATAAAAATGAAACTTATTTGGCCCAAAAATATTATTACAAGTTCTTTTTTAATAAAGATCATTATACTTTTTAATCATACCTAAAAACATTGCAAGAATAATAAAAGCTTTAAAAATGGTTCTTTATTGAGAAACAGATAAAATTAAAAGTATATTAACTACATAAAACTATAAATAAATAAACTATAAATAAATTAAACTATAAATAAAAAATATCATCCAATGACGTCACATCAGAGATAGTCCCAAGGGGACTTTTTTTATTATTGTGACACAACATCTAATCTCGACCCTATATTTCATAAATATTATGTGGAATTTATAGAAATTGTCAAACATAACATTAATTATAGAATTTTAGTAATTACACAGTAATTTCATAAAATGATTTATATACAATGAAATATACGTCATAGAAGGAACAATATCCAATGCATTTGCCAAAATTATTTCGCCAATCTATGCAGTTGTGAACGTTGGGAAGGAATCTGCAAATTAATGTTTGGATTGCTCATAATTTCCTGTATTTAGTGGCCATCTTGCTTTCGTATACACTTGACAACAAAATTATCAAAATTGTAAAATCAGAATTAATATTATAGGTGGTTTCTAAATGGTCATTCAGTGCTAGTACACAGTATCTTTCACATTGATTATTTTTATGAAAACTTACTTTATTTTTTGTCAGTGGCAGGTCTGCCGTTCAGGATTATTACTGCTATTTTGAGTATAAAATAATACCCAATCGCGTTCCAAAATCGCCCCCACTTATGGAACTCCAGAGAGGTCATAATATGTCGTGCCTAAAAGAGAATACATACAATTAGTATTTTTTTATTTATTTATATTTTATTGTGACACGACATTTTACCTCGACCCGCTTGATGATAAGCTAGAGGAGGTCTAAGAGTGACGATGAATGCAAAACACGAGTTAGTTTCCGGCTACCTCAGCCGGCCACTATGCCGGCCAAAGGTTCACGCATCACGCATTCACGAATCGCTTGAAGGATCCAAGGTCATATGTTTTTTGTATATTTGTTCATAATGCATCATAATGAACAATCGAATAATTTGTAATATTTTTTAATCTTTGGATCCATTACTTGCTTAATAAAATAGTATTTATTTCTATAAAATAATTTTTCCCAAAAGTGTACTTTACAAAATACGTCTCTTACAAACTAATTTAATCCTTACTTGTATGTAATAAAGTCGAATTTTCCGTGTGTTTCAGGAAGCTCAATACATTATGTTTAGCAGGAAATAGATAGAAACAGCTTTAGTTTGTACCCAATTGGTTCTCCGTTAGTTCGTAGAACTGATTGCCTAAGTTTGATTCTTAGTACATTAAAGTTAATTTTCACTTGGGTTTTAATTATTTTTAGATACACTCGTATATGTTTATGTACATCCTTAAGAAAGCTGGGTGGCCTAGTGCCCATAACCATAGAGCTTGTATGAAGGGAATTGTGGATGTGACGGAAGCGAGGGACTTTTCACAGGATCGTGGCAAGTGGAGCTCCAATGTCTCCATTGATTGTTTATATGTTTTTTTTTAAATATTGTTATAATATATATAAAACGTTGTATGCCGATCCTAGAAATACCACCACTTATAAGTATACAGATCGTGAAAAGACTTAGTCGCGTTTCGGGATCAGCTTTTAAGCTGCCGGTTCCAACTAGGCCTGCATAGTGGATGTAACTGCTACTTAAAGTTATTAAACTAATTAGTTTCGCATAACTCGTATATTCATTTAAGTTGATTGGATTTACTTAGTTAAATTTGTTTAACACGTAGCATAAAAGATTTAACTTAGTAGAAGTTAGTTGATAGACTTAATTCGCTTCTCGTGATCGTCGTACTTGTCGATGTTTAAGCTATAAATAAAGTATAATTTTTTAATATAAATTTATACAATAATTAGCCATGCATATTAATATTCTATGAAGCGTCAAATTGTGTTTTGTAGCAGAAACTCAAATAAACACCTTCCTATGAAAAACTGAATAAAGCTGTTACGAGTATTTGCAAATGAGCAAAGAAATTTATTGAAGCAAATAGAAAATATATTGTCTACTTGCTGATATTAAAGAACCTGTAATATTAAGGTGAATATATTTGGAAATATATATTGTACATGAAATAAAAATATGAGCACTCATGAAGCACCTCTGCATAGCCGGCATAGTGACAACGACTCAGTAAAACCATAAAATCAATAAGTAACTTTTTCCTTTACCTTACCATCATGACAGTCGAAATCAATTAATCAATCAATCAAATTGTGATATTATTTTGACACGACATCTGACCTCGACTCGCCTGGTGATGAGCAAGGGGAGGTCCAAGATTGACGACGACTGCAAAAACCGAGTTAGTTCACGGTCGCCGTCACTATGCCGGCCAACGAAATATATATAGCTAAATATATTATTATGTGGATTTGACGACAGCAAGAGAGTTGTGTTAGTAGGATCATGGAAAACCTGGCTGTGTGGGAATTAGGGCATAACAATTTGAATGATTGATTGATTGACAATTTTAATAATTTAAACTGATTTCTATAATGAATTAAACAATTTTTTGGGGCTTACTATCGCGTTAATTTTTGGTCATTGAATTTGCATTTTTTTATTATTTCAACGTTTCGCAATAGTAAGCCGCATAAATTTGTTTAATTCATTAACCAATGTTTGCGCAAAATTTAAGAAAATACTGTGATTTCTACAAGTTAAATAGTTTTAATAATTGAGAAACTCCACCTTAATGATATATTACTCATGGTGTAAACGCTGACCACTCAGGCAAAAAAGAAAAGGATGTCCTTTGAAGATAATTAGCTAAAAACCTCGTAAATTTAAAGCCTAATTAATTGGGCATTAGCTGAGTGTATTTTACTGTCATGCAAAAAGATCATTAAACTTGTATTTTTTAAATTTAAATAGAATCACATTTATTTAATGTTTAAATTTAATATAATAAAATGGATTTTAGCACATAATAATACTTTCATGTGCCAGATTCTCGAGGTGCATTGTTAACAAACCAATCCTCTATGCGTAAGTCCTAGATTCGATAAGTAAGGGTTCGATTCTCGATCGGAGTAATTCGTTTTGTAGATGCGTAGGTGCGACTGCCACTCGGGCCGCACTTCAACCTAACACCAGTCGGGGTGCTGTCATATGTCGTGTCACAAAAAATACTTTTTCCTTTAAAATAATTTAAAGAACAGATTTGTTGGATGTCTCCGATTTGGTCGAAAGAAAGCTAGGTTGTCTAGTACCCTTATTCGTAGAGCTTGCATGAAGTGAATATTAGATGTGAGAGAAGCGAGAGAGTTGTGTCAGGCTTGTGGCAAGTGGCGCTTCATTGTGTAATTCCTATTCCTATCCCCGTGGGCTAAAGACGTGACAATTTGATTGATTTTTTTTAAATATTATTATTAAACATTCTACTATTATTATAAATGTGAATGTGAGTTTGTTTGTTACGTTTTCACACTACAACTACTTAACCGATCATCATGAAACTTTGTACACATATTTTTGGAGGTACTAGAAACAACATATACTTTTGTTTTGTTACTATAGTTTACATTTGACTATAGTTTCAGCTGTTTGGAATTTTTCTATATTTATTTTTATTTCCGTTTGTCATTTTTATATGAGTTATCGAGTTATAAATAAAAAAAGGGATATACAGTCGAATTTAGAACCTCCTCCTTTTTATGACTGTGTTATAAATCTAATTTGATAATTGATATTATTTTATTTTGACATGTTTTATTTCATTTTGAATTTGTATACCTCTGGAAAAACAAAACACACCCGATACTATTTGTAATTGCTTAGTGCACGAATAGTGACATTAAACCTTGATGTATGTGATTACATTTTTCCTGCCATAACAAAAACGCCCAAGTAATATTAAAAGCATGCCTTTATTACGCCATTAACCATTCGCCTCGCGTACACATAAAAAGTTAAAATTAAAACTTGACATTTCAATAATTTATTATTAACTAGAAGATATTATAATTTAAACGTATTATGTAATTGTTATATTTTTATGTTATATGTATTGTGCTTATGTTATTTATTTTAATTTAAAACTCAATTCACAATATATATAGTCTGTCTAAGCCGAAATGACGCGCCTCTCCACCGCATTTGCACACACGAGAAAACATAAAATATGAATGCATCACACCGAAAATGCAATTGTAATTGGTCATTCAGTAGCTGGTTGGACACAAATGGAGGAGCACGCTATAAATAGAAATATTAGCATTCACAAATTTAAGTAAACTAGTAAAGTGGAGGGGCGTGTCATTTATAGTTAGACAAGCTATACAAAGGACTAAATGGCCAAAGGCATTCTCTATGCATATAAGTCAAACTCGTATTCGAATTTGTTTGTATGATTAAAAGAATTTCTTATTATCCATGGATTCTCCGTGCGTTCCGGACTTGTGATTGAAATGTAGGTTCCAAAGCTTTTTGTGACATGTCAACACTATGATCGTTAGATCGTATGATATGTCTCTGCTCTCCTCTACCCAACCAAAAATTTGAGAACCCCACCAATGCCGCCTTTATAGATTTCTTAAAAAGTTTTTTTATGAAAAATGTAAAAGTTTTTATAAGAAAACTGAAAAAACAATCCAGCCAAGTTTGTAAGGAGAGCATATAAAATAGAGTGCTTTGTTTATTACAAGTTTACTCTTTCAGGCTTTGTTTTCAGGAATTACTTGTTTAAAATTTTACAGGGTAGTTACGTGTCGCATAGTTATAATATTAAAGCAAGAGTAAGGTTATCATCGAGACAGTGCGGTTAAAAGTTCAGTTTACTTTTAGTACCTTCGTACAAAAAGTCTGGTACCATCGATTCTTTATTTTCTTGTGACTCGACATATGACAGCACCCCGCCTGATATTAGGCTGAAGTGTGGTGACTACTACTACAGTTCAATAACTGTAAGTAGCAGTCACAAGTATGCAGGCCATACAGTCACTTAGTCGCGTTTCGGGACCGGCTTTTGAGTTGCCGGTTTCAACAAAGCCGGCATGGTGGATGTGACAGCTACTTACATTTATTAAACTGTAGTGGCAGCGATCTTTATTCATTGACCGCACTTCAGTTTAACATCATCCTGTCATATGTCAAATCACAATAACGAAAAATCTTAGAAATAAAGACAATAGCTTTAATTATCTTGTATCTAAAAAAATCTAAGGTAATTCCTAGAAATGTAAAAAAAACTAAAACCTTTTTGCCACATTAAGTTGAATGGGTACTTTTGCGCCTTTTCCGTATAAGCGTTTAATGTTGGTTTTAAATGCTTTCCCTCGCAACGATATCCAAGATAAGAATGGTTTACGTTCGATTCCTTTACGAAAGCAATAGTGGGATGTGTACGCGGGTGTTACTGAACTAAATAGGGATGTGCAACGTGTTAACATGTAAATAATATGCGATACGTATTAATTATGGTACAATTAATAGATAATAATTGAATATAATCGATACTGAGCAATTATGTCACAGCACTAGGATAATGACAATTTTATTATTAGTGCTTAACTAAATTGGCGCGATAACTAAGTGGCGAGGTGGCGAATGGGCAAACGCAGCGTAGATAAGCCTTCCACTAGGTGGACTGACGACATAGTGAAAGTTACGAATAACCAGTGGATGTAACTGGCATCATGTCGTTCGAAATGGCGTTCTAAAGGGGAGCCCTATCTTCAGCAGTAGACGCCTTTTGGCTGATAATGACCTGAATTGGTTCCTGCGGGTAGAGGAGCGGTGCGGTGGAGCTTCTATGTGTAGAGCTCAACACTTTACCAGTTTTTAAAGGTTCAAATTACTTTCGCGCAGCAAAAACACAGAAAAAAGTAACAAGGCACAAAACAAAGAACGAGTTCACACTATGTGTTGATTCGACGATATCGTATAAGTACATATAGAAAATATATAAATTAATTCATACATACATCAATATTACATCATACATAAATATTAAGAAATAACAAAACAAATAGATATTAAAAATTAAAACATAATTATCTTCTATACTAATATTATAAAGCGGAAGAGTTTGTTTGTTTGTTTAAACGCGCTAATCTCAGTAACTACTGGTCCGTTTTTGGTATTAGATAGATCATTTATAGAGGAAGGCTTTAGGCTATATAACATCACGTTGCGGCTAATAGGAGCGAAGAAACAGATGAAAATGTGGAAAAAACGGGGAATATTATTCATCTTTGAGGGCTTCCGTTGCGTGCGCTGCGTAAACCGTTCGAGATACCCACAAAATATGTATGAAAGAATTATTCCTCATCAAATTATCTAAAAAAATGTCCTCAACAGTATATGTCTAACTTTTAAGATTAACTCACGATAACCGTTTTTATGATAACCAAATTTGGTCGAAATTAATGCATTACTACAAATTATTTGTCAGAGTTGTATCAACATAATAATATTAATCTTTATCCAAATAAATGTGTTATTATTTAAGAGTATTTAACTGTGAACAAAATTGTCTTTGACATCACCTAATTTCAATAAACATCTTATAAGATAAAATACAATTTTAAAATAACTGAAACATGGCTCGCCGCATGTGAGCGCTGGCCGGCAGGCGAGGAGAGGCGGTGCTTGCGAGCGAGGCGGAGGGGGGTGTAACTCTACGAGGTATAGTTTGTCTAAGCCGAAATGACGTGCATTTATACATGCATTTATACACGAGCAAATATAAAATATGGATAAAACACACCGGAAATGCAGTTGTAAATGGTTATTCAGTTGCTGGTTGGACACAGAAGAAGGAGCAGAAGAAGCAGCAGTTGATGAAGTATAACAGTGTAGTTAGTAATATTTGCATTCACACATTTAAATATACTAATAAAGTGGAGGGGCGCGTCATTTATAGATAGACGAGCTATACCATGCGGTCGGCTCCCTACTGAACGGTTGAATGCAGCGTTAATTTGTTTTTGCGATATAATATCATCGTGTACTGATACTTTTTAAATACAATTTCATTTAGTAGTAGTTTTCTTTATTGTAGGTATTGTTTGTTTAAAGTATAGTATTTTGTTTCTAATAATTTCACAAAAAACACTTTTTTTTGTTGTAGATAATATCTGTAGGTGTCATCTACATTATTATTCTTATTAGCTTAGGTTTTAGTTTAAGCATACAGTTAGTTTGGTTTAGTTTTCATTTCCTACGCTCTTTGTTCGTCACTGTTTCTCGGCAGACTGCTGCTGCAAATCGGCTGCGAGTTTTGCGCACAAGAAAATAAAACTAAAAATATAATCTACGCAGAAGCACTTTCAGTCAAATTATAATCGTCTAAAATAAGTCGTGGGTAACAGCTATAGGTAATTTATAATAAAGCTGAGAAGGTAAGTTTGTAAACGAAAAATAAATATGATACCCAAAATAACTATTCCACGCGGACGAAGTCGCGGGCACAGCTAGTATTCATATATTTGCGACCTTTATTTCAGATAAGTACTATATCTTCTAGTAAGTTATTTTTCAAAACATATTTATGTTGTTTTAAGACAACATTCCGCCTGATGTTAAGCTCATAAGTAAAGATGAATACATTATTCTACCACTGACAGTATTCTAACTTCTATCGTCTCTTTTACAGCCATGGTACAATTTGTTATTAAAAATAGATTTAAATTTTATCGACATTACATAGTATATGCACATCACTAAACCCTTTCTGACCATAAGACATAGTGATGTATGGCGGCCCATTGTGTTGGTAATTCGGAGATTTTAAATAGCCCTAAAGCGGATAGAGTTTTGTGGATGCGGGTGAAAATATCATTTTTCATCCCAAAAACGGGTTACATAGAGGTTCGTACGTCCTGACTAGAAATATCTATTGAATTCCAATATTTTGTTATGCAAAATACGGGAATAATTTTAAAATCGAACTATTATTAAGTCATCTAACAGAACAGAGAAATAGATAATTATCAATCTATAATAACTTTTTTTCTGTTTCATGGGTAATCAAAAAACGGAATCTAAAATTCAACGAATGTGTCTCTGCCTATCTATGTGGGACGTTAATTTTAGAGTAAACGAGGTAATTTATATATTAAAGTATAATAAAATAAAAGTGTTTTTAAATTAATAGAGTTTTTCGGTTATTGACGACAGGCGTGGACGATCGGTTTAGCGATTGGTTTGTTGCGCTTAAAGTCCCAGGTTCGATCCCCGGTCGGAGCAAATATTTATTTCATAGCTTTTATTTGTTAATATTAAATATTGCAAATATTTGTTAATAAAAAAAAGAGATGGATGTTTGCTTCGGGTCTGGTTATCAAAGAGTGGTAGGTAGTGGTACCCAGTCTGCCGTACCACTTACAAGTGGAAGCTAATTAAAATAAAAACACTTGGATTCTGTTTATTAAATATCATTATTCAAATTGCCACGCCATAAAGAGATAGGTAGAGACTATGGAGCGTCAGATTTCAAGGAATGTCCCTTAATTGATAATTATATTGTTATGCTGGAGTGCGATCTACATATTAACAGTCTACAACCTTTTTTAACCTTTTTCAGGCCATGCTCCACCTTAACATTTCTAAAATATTTATGCCCCCCATACATAATTTTTAACCTTTAAAAATTGTTTTGTTCCATTAGGTAATACATAATTTTTTTAGGAATAAGCCCTTTTTTGTTAAATCTGTCACCTAGATCTAGGATTGCATTTAAATAACCCAAAGCATAGGGTAAGTCGTGTCGATTTCATTTTTAAATTGCCCCCCTATGTGGCGTGGGCCCTACGCCACTGTCTACGAACATGGATCAGGCTTTTTAAAGCTTAAAGACTGATTAAGTCACTTTATAGTATTTAAACCTAAATAACTGCCTGCATAGCAATCTTTAAGCATTCAATACAAAGTAATACTATTACATAAATATATCAGTTCATTTTGAAAGCAAAATTAAGTTAAATCCAAGTCACGTTCAACAATACTAAGGGCAAGCCTAGCATCACAAAATTGGTTATACACTCAAATCCTTTTTTAAATTATTTGAATCCTTATTTCTCAGATAATAAGACTCTATTTATTTGTTAACAAATAATAACTGATAATTTGGCTATTCGTTTCGTATTAGGGTTTTGTAACAGGCAATATGAGTAGGTCCCACTAAAACCCTTGAAATTATCAGCTTACAAAGATAACATCTAATCCACCGATTTACAGGGTTTTTATTTTGATAAAACTTTTGATATGGAATCGTGAATAGATTTTCAGATTTTTCCGATAATATTACGTAATTCGTAAATTCCCTTTTTATTTTAATTTTATTTACACTACTATAAAGCCATTAAAATGCTTGTACCATAGAAACAGGACGACAAAATTACATATATCAAAGAAACATTGGTACTGGCAGGTGGTTTTGAACCCGTGTTTGTGTAACAATTGTACTACCATTAAACCATGGTTGCCTTACCTATAGAATGAACTAATGAGGTTTTACTGTACACCATAATGTGTAACTATTAGAGTAAGGAGATAAATGTGACATTTGGGAATTCCACTCGATGCTATATACTACATCAATCTAAATACTTAAATACAGCAGTCCTAGCTCAGAAACTGAATATCTAGAATGAAATTTGGCACTTAGGTAAATATCGTCCAAACTAGGTTAAAACTGTTAGAACTAGCCTTGTAAGTGGTCGGAAACTAGAGTTATGGTGCTTCAAACTTTACACGATAAACGTGTGTGCTAATATTATTCTTCGTTTAAAATCTTTATTGTTCTATCAATCAATCAATCAATCAAATTGTCACGCCTTCCTCCCACAGGGATAGGCAGAGACAATGGAGCGCCACTTGCCACGATCCTGACACAAGTCTCTCGCTTCCTTCACATTCATTATTGTACTACTATTACTTAAATCTGCTAGGCATCTAAACTATCAGTATTATTGTACTACGCTAACCCAATGTAGCCGGCGCGATAAAGACCAAGAACTAAATACAAATATAATAATAATAAATCTTTATTTATTATTAGAAAGCTAGGTTGCCTAGTGCCCATAACCTTGAAGCTTGTATGAGGAGAAAAGGCGCTCCATTGTCTCTGCCTATCCCCGTGGGAGTGGGAAAAAGGCGTGACATTTTGATTGATTGATTAATTGATATTTTAGACTGTAATCCATAAGGTACGAGATAAAATATAACAAGAAAACGTATTTCTTTTCCTATAATCCGGCCGCTATTCTACGACAGAATATAGATTTTACAGCTATTTAAGAACCTCTTATGTATGAAAATATTACTGTATACAATGATAATAATTCTCCTTTACTGAAAATCCTGTAATCTTATTCGATAGGAGCCGTGGGCGTACATAATAGATACGCCTACGTGTTATCTTTGATCAAAGATTAACAAAATAGAGATTAATTTTACATTTCGATATCTAAAAGGGAGTTATATTAGGATCTTTGCGTTCGCATCTCTGGGACGGCTCTGCCAAGTGTCAATGCCCTAGATTCATTTCAGCGCCGAGCTGTGCGAATTATAAGTTCTGTAGAGGTTACGCAAACTCTGGAGCCCCTGCAACTTTGCAGACATGGCGGCTCTTTGCGTGCTCTATCGCCTACGCCACTATTTCGAATAATACTCCAAAGAGCTCTTTAACATTGCATCTACCTCGTCTTTTCACACCCGTAATACCCGCAAAGGTCGGGGGAAGCCTCCGTTCGCATTCTGTTCGATGCGTGAAAGGGCACCTTTGGCCGGCATAGTAACGGCGACTGAGGCAGTCGTGAATTGACTCGGTTTTTTTAGTCGTCGTCACTCTTGGACCTCCTCTTGCTTATCATCAGGTCAAATTTGTCACAATAAAAAAGGATGGCGTTCCGCTGTCTGCCGAATATTTTTTATCTAAATAACACTAGTATATTGAGTCATTAGTACAATATGCTGTTAAGATATCGATAGAGCACACCACTAACGAGAGACATCAAAATCTATGTCTCAAGTTAACATTGGTATAAGTGCAAATTTTCCGATATTTAGGTTAAAATTAGTCAGTATTTTCTTAGATTTTGCGCGAACATTGATAAATAAATAAATAAAATTTTATGTGGCTCACTATTGCGTTTATTTTTGATTATTGATTTTACATTTTTATTTTATTATTCTGATGTTTCGAGTGCTTTGCAGCCATCGTCTTTCCGTGACCACGATCCGTCTGCCGATCCGGGGTCGTACCACTACTTACAAGTATACAAACCATAAAGTAACTTATTAGCGTTTTGGTGTCAGTTTGTAAGTTACCGGTTCCAACTAGGCCGGCATAGTAGTGTGACTGATAGTTACAGTTATTGAATTGTACTAGCAGACATCTCGATTCATGGACCGTACTTTAGGTGGTTATAATCAAGTCACAATATAAAAATACAGTTTTATTTTACATTTTCCTTTAAAATATCTAATTTTTGCACTTGCATCAGTTTTCTTTAGTGTCCTAAAAATGATGTCGACCATCGGCACATAACGACTTGACCGATTTATGGTCACAAAATCGATGAAAATATTTTTGGTAATTTTGCTAATGTGCCTCTTTCTGCCTCAATTTTCAGAAAGTTTAATAGACGTTGTTAAATATTTTTCTACACGAAATTTTGGTACAGGTTTAGTTTCAATCAGGCCGACTTAGTGGATATGACTGCATTTCACTGTATTTCACTGTAGTTGTCTTCAGCTTAAAATCAGGCGGGGTGCTGTCATATGTCAAGTCACAATAAAAATAAACCTAATAATAGGCTTTAAGTATTAAACGTATTTGTATCGTATTGAGTCACTAATTAACAATTTAACATAAAGCTCTATTTTAGAAATTTAGTTTGCTTTGTTAATACAAAATATTAGGATATTAATGTATGCTCGAATCTATTAATAACCATAACCATAGTGCTTATGAAGAGAATTGTGAATGTGAAGCAAGCGAGGGAGTTGTGTCAGGATCGTGGCAAGTGGCGCTCTATTGTCACTGCCTATCCCTGTGGGAAAAAGGCGTGAAAATTTGTATATTTAAGGTGTGCACAATAATCAAACTATAATTATGACAGTTTAAAGCAGAACTGTTAAGATGGCGTGCTTCGTGATTAAAAATTGATACAAAATTTTCCAAATAAGTCAATTGCACAGCATTTAAAAGCAATAATCAATTTGTTTAATCGAACTATTGAAATTACTATTTATATATTTTTTATCATTGGGCATTACAAGAGTAGTACAAAAATATCACAAAATAGATGATGTCCTTTATTTAACTTGGATCTAAGAGTAAAAATACAAAAAGAAAACTCAACACAAAATCATTACTAGTAACCATAATATAAAGTTAAGCAAAACGGTCGTGGATAGCTTTCCAGTGTCTTACGCCGGTCATAAGCCAAACCAATAAACAGCAATAATTAGGCAATAAAGAAAAAAAAACTAATAAATTTTAAAGTTAAAATCAAAAACATAAAACTAATCTAGCCGGACTTACCGCGAACAGAATAACAATAACTTAGCATTAATTTACACGCGAAAAGAATAACTTTTGACATAAAATAGTTACATTTATAACTTAATAAATGAATTTATGAGGGCACCAGGATCATATCCGAGCGATACAATAATAATATACTTTATCCTATAACTTTTAAGGTCGTCATTCATTTGCGGACTCCATTTAATATGTTAACAATAACCAGGGATGAAGAATATTGCATAGTCTAAAGTTTGTAGCTATAAGATCAAAACGTGTTCATAAGATCTCCCACTGCTTAATGTTGATGTTAGGCTGGAGTATGCTATTTTTTATGAAACGTGATATCTGACCTCCAAGTGCGCTGACGACTAATAAACTATTTTAATTCATGGTTTTCCCGGTCGCCGTCATTATGCTGGTCGAAAAATGCAGCTGCAGACAAATGTGTGTAGGACAGTATTATGGCGGCTGAATTCCGGCAACTTTAAAGTCGATCTGGAAACAGGACTGAGTTCCAGATCGACTTCACGATCATTACTCTTTAGAGAGTTGGTGCTACATCCTAACTACCAGAATTCTATCCCCCACCCATACCTATGGTATAGGGAAACCTTTTTTGTCTGTCTCCAATTTGTAAAAAGAACAATTGTCTTTTGAGTAGTCTCCAATTTTTCCTTCCACTCACTCTCCTAAGTGTAATTCGTAAATTCCTTTTCATCCATGCTTTCAATGTGATAACCAGACTTGGAGCAAATGGACCGCCTCTTTTTATATAAACAAATATTTGTAACAATAATTAAATATTACAAATAAAAGCTATAAAGCGTACATTTTCTCCGCCCAGGAATCGATCCTGGGATTTAACGCGTAACAAACTTGTGTGCTAAACCAATGCACCACGCTTATCGTCAAATATCAATCACTGTAATCAATCAATCAATCAAATTTTGACGCCTTTTTTCCACAGGGATAGGCAGAGACAATGGAGCGCCACTTACCACGATCCTTACACAACTCCCTTGCTGTATTGTAAAAAAAGTAAGTAAGTACATTAAAGTATGGTAGCTCTTTTAACACCAAATATCAAAGGCATAAATAATATAGGGTAGACAGGACGAACAAAAATTTATGATCCAATCGTAGCTCGGGTGGTTGAAGTTTAGTTTATAACAAAATTATGATAGTATGGCTTCATGAATATACTCTATTGGGAGTTGGAGAAGTTTAAAACTTTGAATTGACTTATTTAGGTCGTGTAACATCAGTTGTAGTTACCTCGGATCTCAGGCAAGTTGATAATCAATGTATATTATAATAATTTTATGTTATGAAAGTTGGGTCGCCTAGTGCCTATAACTGTAAAGCTTGTATGAAGAGAATTGTGAATGTGAGAGAAGCGAGGGAGTTGTGTCAAGATCGTAGCAAGTGGCGCTACATTTTCTCTGCCTATCCCTGTGGGAAAAAGCCATGACAATTTGACTGATTATGTTATGATTATTCTTAAAATTACTATAAAAAACGTATCGTTAATATTAAGCATTAAAAAAAATTAATTATTTATTCAAGTCTATTTTTGTTGTGGCTCGAATTAAGAATTAATTACCCTGCTGGATATAATAATAAGCTGGAGAGCGACCCATAAAAGAGGCGGCTGATACTACGTATTTATAATCCACTATGCCGGCCTAGTTGGAACTGGCAACTCCTAAGCTGATCCCGGAGGCTGAGTTAATTCAGACGTCGGCAGAGTGGGCAATATACTAGTAAGTAAGAAGAAAGCAAGAAAGTCGTGTCAGCATAATGGTAGGTGGCGCTTCATTGTCTCTGTCTAACTGAGGCGTGATATTTTTTTCTACTCTGTACTACGCTACGAAAGAGTTTGTATCATAAAAACCAAAGTACATATACCAAAGATACATTGGTACCGGCAAGTGGTTTTGAACCCGTGCTCTCAGTTTGCGTAACTATTGCACTGCCACAACACCACGCTCGCCATTTTTATTATAAGTATTCGATACTATGATGTTTTTTCAATATTAGTATAAGAACATAAAACTTCGAACATTAGGAAATTAATAAAAAAACTTTATTGCAATGGAATTTTCATATAAAAAGATTGGAATGAATGATGCTTCACTTGAGGGGCTAACTTTAGTAGAATTCAGCGTTCCTTTGTGAGTATTCAGAGTTTCGCAATGAAAACTTTGTACTGAGGTATTGGCGAGTTCCCTTGCAATGTAATAGAGAAATTATTTACATTAGAGGCAAAGTTTTAATATTATTAATAATATTTTTTTAAACTATATTGCAATTTAAAACAATAGACAGAAACAATAAAGATTGTTATTTATCTATGATTTAAAATTAATTAAATAAATAAAAAAATATAAGGTTTGTTAAATAAATGAATAAATGGCTGTTATTATTCTTAATCGTTTTATGTGTGTATTTTTAAACCAACAAAACTTATCGATAAAAAACCATTTGACTATTGAGTCCTGAGATGTATTGACATCTTAACTGAATACGATGAAAGTATTGAAAGTAATTTTGTCGTCATCTTGATTTCTAAATTATTCAATAAAATTATCACGCCTTCTTCCCACAGGGATAGGCAGAGACAATGGAGCGCCAGTTGCCACGATCCTAACAGAACTCTCTCGCTTCCTTCACATTCACAATTCTCTTTATTTCTATATCATTAGATAGAATAGAACTATTTATTAGTAAAAAAAGAGGCGGATATCTGATCCGGGCCTGTTACTCTAAGAGAGGTAGGCAGTGGTGCCCAGTCTGCCATTCAGGCTAGTAACACCACTTTCAAGTATACAGATCGTGAATTGACTTAGTCGCGTTTCAGGAGTAGCTTGTATGTTGCCGGTTCCAACTAGGCCGCATAGTGCAGCTACGGCAGTCGCCTCTATTCATGAACCACACTCCAGCTTAACATCAGTCAGGGTGCTATCATATGACACTTTGACGTTAGCTAGATCGGACTTTTAAACGACTTTGCCATGTTACTAGATCGGCTGACATTTTTTTCATTTTTTTATTTACCTTTCTATACTAAGCTACTGCGGTATCATAGAAACAGGACAATTAAAGACATATATCAAAGATACATTGGTACCAGTGACCATTGCACTACCACTATACCACGTAGCATTTGTACTACTATTAAAGGTCTCTTGTGAAGAAGTGTAAATTGAATTAATTATGCAAAATTGGGTGGTTGAAATTAGCATATTCCGCCACTTTCATGAAACGGTAGGTCCCATTGTAAAGTCATACTGAAAGTTGGAACAAAAGCATTTTGATTGGTTATCGACCTAGCCAATCAATTTCCAATGACGGCTCTGAAACAAAGGTTTTCAGCGACTACTCGCATACAATGAATGTTCACTCAACGACTTTGTAATTTATCTTAATGAACATTTTATTTTATTAACAAAAATAAAGTTATTATGTTCATAATGACTGACCTGAAAATTAAGAAAAATAATTACTATTCCAGAAAATAATGTATCTCAAGAGAGTATTTGTTTTTTTAATTACCTCGCTATATATAACTTTGAATTTAGCTTTATTCTATGTTATTAAAGGCAACTGTGATCTAATGGTTGATAAATAGTCTCGCAAACCTAATGCTCTCGGTCCAAAACTACCGGTACCCATGTATCTTTGATATTTGTCGCGTCGCGTGCGTCCGACGCTTACGTAGGACACCGCATTATTGTCAATAATTATTTAATAAGCGAATTACTCATATAAAAGTATAACAGTCCGCTGCTGTTCTAATAGTGGTCTATCACATAACAATAATGTAAATTAAAATTCCTGAAGGCATAAAGTTTGCCTCTTGTAAACGTTTGTAGCTAATTATGTGAAATAAATAATTCTATTAATTATTATACTCGTATGTATTTAAATTATATTTTCTATTCTATTATAGGTAAAATTGTCTCTGCCTATTTCTGTGGGGAAAAGGCTTGACAATTTAATTGATTGATTGCTTGAGGTATTTAATTGACATTATATGTATAAGGAATTCTATTAAAATATATAAATAAATTATAAACTACGAGTACGTATATATTAAATTTAAATAGAAAATATTGAATTAATGCACTACACTGACAAATTGTATATTGATATTAATTAGCGGTGAGTGGTGCTGCCGATAACGGTGGGCAAAACCAAAAAATATTATATTGCTAACATTATATTTGTTATAAATATATAATATAATAATTTAACCAGAATTAAATGTTATGCTTGTTTAATTGTTAAAGATTATTCTCCTATAACTTTGGTTTAGATTTTAGAAAATTAATATAAAGAAGAATTAGTACGATATAGTATTTCTTATTATATATATTGTATTTTCTTAGATTTTACGCGAACATTGTTATATATAGTTATATTGATATATACATATGTTGTTTTATGGGATTACTAAACTGTAATATGGTATTTTAATTTCTATTATAGCTCGACATAATTCGACAACACCCCGCCTGATGTTAAGGTACATTCAGGGTGCAGTAACGAGCATATAATTAAATCTGATCTAGGAGTGTATATGAATAAACCACAGGTGGTCACATGCCAGCAGGCAGAATCGCATCCATCATAACATCAAATATTATTTTATTACTAATTTAAGTTAGATTAAGTGTCAAATTTTGCAAATTTTAAGTTGATTCATATTTTGTAAATTCTGTAATTTTACTTTTTTGTTAGGATGGAATAGTATATTAATTATTTGTTTTTATTTCGTTTTTTTATTGTAACTCGACATAGCACCTTTATGTTAAACTGGAGTGCAGTCTGTGAATAGATGTCACTGCTACTACAATTCAATAACTTTAAGGAACCAGCAACTTACAAGCTGATCCCGAAACGCGAATAAGACACTTCATGGTCTTTATACTTGTAAGTGGTGGTACTACCCTGAATCGGCAGACTGTGTACCACTGCCTACCACTCCTTTAACTAGGTAGCTGTTATCCTACTTGAAATTGGACGCAAAAGTGAGTTCATATTAAATTCAATATTGTCTTTAGGAAATTATTCGCGAAACATCAAAGTAAAAGATAATATGACACGATGATTGCATGAAATTTCTAAAAAAGAGAAATATCAAGTATATTCTTTACGTAATTGTACAAACACTTAAGTAGAAGGACTTGAAGCCTTTACTTTGACACTTTTATATAATGAATTAAACAATTTTTTTGCGGCTTACTATCGCGTTTATTTTGGTTTAGATTTTACAATTAGTAGGCCGCATAAAATTTGTTTAATTCATTAATCAATGTTCGCGCAAAATCTAAGAAAATACTTTTATATAAATTATCAAAGAATAAACTCTGTTAGTTATACTTTTTATTCTTCTAAGGACGAGTGGATAAATAGAATAGTTTTTCGGCCTTGACTTGTCTGATGGTGTCTTGAGAAGAAATAAAAAAATCTAGGAAGGCTTCTTGTATCTGTAATATCCAAAGGGTAAATGCCTAGAGGGCGGAGTAAACGCTGGTTGTATCAAGTTGTCCATATTCTTAATGCCACCTCAAATAAAGCGAGCAACATGGTGAAAAACATCAATGAGCGTCACGATCCTCTGACCGAGTGAACGATGTAGAAAAAGAGAAGCAAGGAGAAAAGGAACAATAGCGATAACGACTTAAAAATTAAAAAAAAAAAGTTTCCGTCTAGAACACAATATAAAATTATACACATATACAAGAATCGTTCGTAGTAAACGTCAAAGAAATACGAGGTGGTGCGAATCACAATCGAAAGGGACCTTTTAACCTAATATTTATTTATAAAATTATTAATTTGGATTTGGACTTTTTTCCTGATGAAATATTTAAATAAAATCACAAAGAACTTATTTATTCATTGTTAAGGAAAATACTCATCATTATTTTATTATTAGTACAATACTTTGTCTTATTCTGGATTGTTTTGATGTCACAAAAAGCCAATTACCTAAATTTAAGATTTTATATAATAAATAATTTTATTCCTTTTTCGTTTTTTATGATATGGAGGTATTTTATTGTACTTTTTTAAATTACTTTTCTATTATTACTTCTAATTATTTCAACATATTCTAATAGTATTATTATTACTGTATAAATTAGCAAGAAATATTTTTTAAAGTGCGGTAGGCAGTAAGACTACCGCGTACCACCAGGTACTTTTTACGCTTCGCACGAAGGATCCAAGGTTATAGGATGGGGATAACACATAGGCGAGTGAATTGTTCCAGTTGTTAAATGTTTAACGAAGAAAGCATGCGCCGAATAGTTTATTTTTAGGCCAAGAAATATATTCACATTCAAATATTTTGTTTTTATATTACGTATTTTTACATAAGAGAGAGTCTTTGAGAGTTTTTCTGAGTCCTTTTTAGACAAAATTATGTTTCTTAGAAGAATTTTCCTTTAATGTTTTTCTGGTAGCTTGTAATTTACATATTTATTAGAAACGTAGATTTGGGTGCGACAATGTTTTAAATTGTTTGTGTATTAATATAAAAAAATATTTTCCAGTTAGGTAATAAATAAAGAAAGGGTATTGTGGCGCTCAGTTCTTTCTGTCTACCCTCATTGGAATTAAGGTTTAAAAATTATAGTGATGATGATTATGAAATAGTATACGTAATTTTCATTATTATTTTATATATTTTTTTAATGTAATTCGACATCTGACCTCGACCCGCCTGATCGTAAGCAATAGGAAGTCCATGTGTGCCGACGACTAAAAACGAATAAAATAATTTTAAAATTTGAATATAACTTAATTTATTAAAAAGTTCCCTTTTCCCCAACGCATGCAATAAATTGTCTTGAGAATAATTGCAGCACTTTTACTCAGCAATTTGTTTGTAACAAGACCTACTAATACGACGCTAGTGGGGAAAGAGCACTTATAAAAAATAATAAAAGGTTTTTGTAGCAAAGAAAATGTTAAAAACAATAATGTTATTAACATTGCTAATTATTCACATTTTTGGTTATAATATGGATATGGCCGTTGATTATTTTCATAATAAGAATGTTACATCTGTTTGTTTATTGACGTGTAGTGATAAAAAATGTTAGTTTACTATTTTATTTATGTATATTTATGTTATAAATCTTTATTCACAAGTATAATTATTCTGTACGTGTGTTTGTTACCTAATCCCTTATAATCGGCCCGAGCGATTAAAATGAAATTTTGTGTGTATATTTCGATGAGTTTCTACATTTGTTGATAAGTTATAAAGCAAAATGTATATTAAAAGGGGCAGTCTCTGTACTAGTATACAATATGCTTTTCCCGGAGGGATAGGCAGAGATTTATTATTACTTTAATCATATTTATTATTTAATCGATCTGTCACATAGTTACACGGTCAGTCAACCTTGAACTGACTCAGTTTTTTCAGTCGCGGTTAATAAAAAATAAATTTTAGAAAAAAAATAACTTGGGACTTAATTATTAATACCTTATTTGCAATTTCCAGGGCAAAAAACTTTTAGTAGGAAAGCTTCTATGAGAGGTATTTTGACAAGTGCTTTTAATTTGGAAGATTTGAGTTTCATAGAAATGTTTTTAAATCAAAGAACCTACGCCATTGGAATATATTTGGAAATGCAATGTTATAATGCAGACGCAGTTCTGGAAATGGTAAACACTTTATTATACAGAAGGGCCGCGTTTCAGGATCAGCTTAAAAGTTGCCGGTTCCAACTAGACACACATTGTTGATGCGACTGCTACCCTCAGTCTTCTAACTGTAGTATAACCAGATGGATGACTGCGGTGGGAGCAAGTCCACGCATCGTTTACAGCCGTGCATATAATTAATTATAATATAAAATATACATACATTCGTAAAACGAAAAGTAAGTAACAAAATAAGTTACTGCGCAGCTTGTGTGCCAGCGCTCCTTTTATCTACCGGGATCTCTATAAATCGTCTTTATTTAATGACCGCACTCCAGTTTAACATGAGGCGAGGTGCTGTCGTATCTCGAGCAATATCAATATTAACAATATTTAGTATTTTCTTAGATATTGCGCGAACATTGATAAATGAATTAAACAAGTTTTATACGGCTTAGTATCTCGTTTATATTGGTTTTGATTTTACATTTTTTTAAAATCTACGTTTTGAGAGCTTTGCAGTCATCAGTCTTTTCGTGACCACGATGGCTGCAAAGCTCTCGAACTATCCGAATAATAATAAATTGTAAAAAAAAAAACAAAATAAACGCGATAGTAAGCTGCATAAAATTTGTTTAATTCATTAATATTATTTAAATAACATTTAAGGCATCAGAAAATATGTTATTCAACGACATGCGCAAATGGTTATTAATTGAAGCAAGTCATGGAAACAATACTGAATCAAAATATATTTTGGATGATTATAACTCTACATTAAATTTATTAGAATTTCGGGAAATGGGCCCTTTCAGAGATAATGCAATTAGAACTTTGCCAGCGGTGTCCATGAAGCATTTATTAAATTTGAATTTGAGTGTTGACGCTGATGTCACTTGCGCAGTTTTAAAAGGTATACTTACTAAAAATTTTAGATTTTATTTAAGGAATATTTTATTAAAATATCTTTTTCAATATGAATAAATTAAAATATATTATAAAACTAGAAGACGTAATTTTGAATATTCTTCAAATGCGCAAGACCCGTTTTACTATAACTACTATAAAATCTATTATATAAATAATTTACTATATGTACTATATATAAAATCTATAGGGATTAAGAATTTAGTCACGTAAGTTCAAAACAATATTTATCAAGTTAATATATTTTTGGTAATAACTAGTAATTCAATTATTAAAGACAAACTTTTAACTTATCAGCATAACATAAGTATTATAAAATACCAAAAATTGCATCGCATGTATTTAAAACTTCACAGGCCGCCATAGCTAGGGCGATTGTCGAATTGTGATCTATATTTATCGTCATATCGGCCTATGCCAACAGCTCATTGACAATAGTGAAATTTTTGAATCTTTAATCTTTTAGATTCAACATCATTTGATATGTACGAGGTTTATAATTTTGGTAAAATTCAAGGTGGATATTTAACTGTTAAATACTATGGATCGTGGGTTCAAGATAAAGGTACATTTTAAAATTATTTTGATGATGTCCTATACACTGACTTATGAGTTTTTATTATTCAAAGGTATAGCAGGCATTAATTATTCTAAATTTCGTATTCCCCTCTTCTTTTTTTAATTTCCTTTTCCCTTCTTATTTTATATCAATCAATCAAATTGTTATGCTTTTTCTCTTAAAGGCATCGCTATCGGCAGAGATAATAAAGCGCCACTTGCCACAATCCTGATACAACTTCCTCGCTTCCCTCACATACAATTTATATGCTCCTATAATAGAAATATATTATTCTATGAATCTCCATATGTCTTTAATACTATATAAGTATTTTATTTTATTTCAGGTTTACAGTTGTTATGGTCTGGTTATAAGTATTATCAAAGATGGAATTTTCAGCAATTGAATATAAGGACTATTTGTGTTGTACGTATAATTTTTATGTATATAATATTATTATTATTACCTATATAATAAACTTAAAATATAAAGTAATAAAATATTATAATTATATAGAAGGAATAATATTTAATACTATATACCTATATTGATAAAAAATAATAATAACTAAAATACATTATTAAAAGGAGTCCCTTTAGGCAAGGTTCCGAAAATACTGGCAGCGTTCCCCCTTTGAATAGCTAGACTAATTCTTTGTCCGAGGTAGCTGCCAACTCTTCGGTCTCCTGTGATGTCGATTAACCTTTTTGATATTTCCTTAAAAAGCCTTAAAGCGCTAGGACCCCACGGACCAAGGGTCTCGACACCGAATGGGACAAAATCATACTCGGAGCCTAGACCCCTGTATTTGCACGCTTTAGCTTTTTCAGCCGCTTCACAAGCCGCACCAGCTCTGCTGTTGCTACCTATATTATTATTAGGACTTAGTATGTATTATAATTATTAAAATTTTAAATATCTTTTATTTTATTGTGACGTGTCATCTGTAATTGACTTGCCTAAAGTAATCTTGCCTGAATAGTAAAGTGTCTACAACTGAAAAAATGAACCTAATTTACGGCTGCCTCAGTCGCCGTCACTGTTTTTAATGTTTACGCCTCACTTAAAAGATGAGATAGGAAAAACATATAGCCTGACAAGGATTGCATTTGGTGATTGATGTCGAACCGTTTAGTTCTCTAGTCGATTCGGTCAATAGAATGCGGTTTATTAATACAAAACTAGTATTAAATTGGTGTTTTATAAATAAAAATAGTTTTAGCCGTAGTCAACATTATAATTTTTTTCAGATGTTACAACGGCCGAAAGTGTTTTACCCCGAGATGTTGTTTGGCCGTGAATATACACCTGGTGTCGCAGCCATTACTAAAATATCTTCAATGGTCTTGGAAGTTATTAGAGAAGTTCATAATATAAGGTTATCAATGCCTATTATACGCAATTTAAATGTATAAAGGAAGGTGTTCTCCGACCAAATCGGAGACATCTTCAAGAACGCTGGGTTGCCTAGTGCCCATAACCGTAGAGTTTGTATGAAGAGAATTGTGAATGTAAGGAAAGCGAGGAAGTTGTGTCAGGATTATGGCAAGTAGCGCTCAATTGTTTTTTCTTATCTCGGTGGGAAAAAGGCGTGACACTTTGATTCATTGATTATGCTTTTACAACAAAAAACAATACTGACCGCAATCTATCGTACAACAAGATCTACCTCTTACCTAACCTAGAATTGGGAGGAATAGATTGTTTACGGACAGACGGCCGTATCACTCGCCGTAACATGGTTTTTAGTACCTACACAGTACGGTATACAACAATATAACCAGAAATTTAATGAATTTCTAATTTTGATTTCAGTTTTATTTACACAATAACTGATCGATGGATTGGGACTCCTGTAGCGAATAGTACAAGGGTATTATTATTTATTACTAAAAACATCGAGTTTTTTTAAATATAAACAAGAAGACTAATTAATAAATATTAAAATTTCGCAGGTAGTAAGTAATTCGTTGCATTTTCGTGAACAAGACATAACTCCTTGCATCCGATTGGCATCTAGTTTACTTAATTCTTTGGATCCTATATTTCCTTCTACTGCTTCTATTGAGTGAGTATGTACGAGTATATAATTGCGTATAAAGATTTCACACGGTGTTGTTTAATCAATATGTTTTCACATATTATATTTGTAAGTTAGTAGTTTTATAATCAAACTACTAACTTACACTACAAACTACAAACACACACTACACTACAAACAAACTTACAAACTACTTAACTTAGTTAGTAGTTTTATAATCAAACTACTAACTTACAAGGTCATTTGTGACTGACTACATTTAATATGATTTTTTTTTACGTATAACAGTAATTATTATTATTTATAATCCTTTAACATTTTTGGAAGCAATTCGCCTGATTTAAAGCGAGAGTGTGTTTTATGATTGGAGGAGTTGCATCCACTATGATTCTAGTGAAAACAGAAACTTTCAAGGTAATCCCGAAACGCGACCAGATCACTTCACAGTCTGTACACTTGAAACTGGTGGCACTGGTCCTGTTCGGCAGACTGGGCAATTGATCACTAACTGTCTGCCTACCACTATTAAAGAGTGGTAGGTAATGGTACCCAGTGTGCCGATCCGGGGTAGTACCATCACTTACAAGTATACAGACTGTCAAGTGATCTGGTCGCGTTTCGGGATCAGCTTGTAAGTTGCCGGTTCCAACTAGGCCGGCTACTTATAGTTCTTGAATTGTAGTAGCAGTGACATCCATTCATGGATTACACTCCAGCTTAGCATTAAGTCGGGTGCTGTCATATGTCAAGTCACAATAAAAATAAAATAAAATTAACGTCAAATATTTTCAGAACAAAATTCTTCTATAGAATACCAACATTTAGCATTGGGAAACCAGAGAATGAGTTCGGAAGACCATTCTCCACTGGTTCATGGACCACTGCGTTAGTTGCAGCCATTTTGTGTGGTACACTCTTACTCGTCGCTGCTCGCATTGAACATCATCCATCGCCCTTCCAATATGCGCTCTTCACTGTAGTCTCTTCGATTTGCCAGCAATGTAAGAACAAATTTATATTATTATTAAATATCTAAATATTTGTTGTACGAGTATTATTAGATCAACTTAAAACCAAAATAAATGATTTGTTTTATCACAAATCGCCTAAAATTTTAGTTTCAAAGCAAATAATTAATATAATTTTGTGTCTAATTATTCTTATTTATTTTAGCCTACGATGATGGAGCTCGTAGTAAACAAATGGCTGGTAAGTAAGACGGATGTTATTTGAGTTTAAACCTGACAATTTATTTCTTTGTATGTTCAATTTTAAATTTATGCAGGTAATAGTTTATTTATTTATTTAAATTAATAGGTAGATACAACACGCTATAATCTTGGTTAAGTTAAAGATTCAGTACAAAATAGGTTACATTGCTGGACTATAGCCCAAAAAGTATCATACACAACAGATTAAACATAAATTAAGCATAGCATAAAATGTCAATAAAATACAATGGTAAATAATAATTAAAACAATAATAATAATAATGTTAAAAAGCTAAATTAAATTATTAAGTTAAAATAATAATGTTATTGTTCATTTCACAAAATACCAATACAATTTTACACAATATTGTGCGCGTCAATTAGGGGCGGAGCTGAGGATGTCAACAATCTGTCTCTTTAACAATCTTTGATCCGAATTGAATATATCCAATTCATCGTTCTTTTCGTTAATTTCATTATAGAGTCGACACATGCATACAATAGGATTAAAATTTGAGTAATATCAAAACTTTTACAGCAAATAATTTCTACTATACCTTTTCAACATTTAAGTCATAATACGAAATAATATAATAACATTATTTGTTTAGGTTATCTCACAATAAAATGCATTGCTCGATGAATTAAACAAATTTTATGCGACTTATTATCGCGTTTACTTTGCGTTAAATTGTAAAATCAAATCCAAAATAAACGCGATAGTAAGCCGCATAAAATTTGTTTAATTCATTATTCAATGTTCGCGCAAAATCTAAGAAAATGCATTGCTCAATGTTTCAACAATTTTTATACAGTTTTTTTTAATTTATATATTTTTCGTTTTTTAGTTGATATATTTTTTTGAATTTTATTCTCTTATGATATTGTTGAATAATATTTTTACGGATTTTTTATATTATAGATTTTAATTAAATAAACCGCTGAAGTAATTATAAGTAACAACATATAATATTTCAGGCCGCAAACTTGTTGCTCTTCTAACTGGAACGTGTTACTTGCTACTCTATAATTACTACACAAGTAGTGTTGTGTCATGGCTGCTGAACGGACCACCGCCATCTATAAACACGTTAGCAGAACTCATTGATAGTCGATTAGAACTCAACTTTGAAGATGTTGGGTACACGCGCTCCTGGCTACAAGTTGGTATAGTTTAGAATTTATTGCAAAATAATGGAGGTCTTAAGCCGCTACAACTTCGCAGAGAATATTTTTTTATCTTTTTTATTGTGACTCGACATACGACATTACCCGCCTGATGTTAAGCTGGAGTGCGGTCCATGAATAGAGGTGACAACTACTACAAAAAATAACTGTAAAAAGTAGTCACTATGCCGGCCTAGTTGAAGCCGATAACTTACAAGTTGATCCCGAAACGCGACCAAATCACTTTACGGTCTGTATACTTGTATGTGGTGGTACTACCCCGGATCGGAAGACTGGGCACCACTCTTTGATCATATATGTGACTTTTATCGTCTATACCATGGAGATTATTTTGAGGAGCTTTTTAACCTCAATTTTTACTCCCGTGATACACAGGTGAGGAAAGCATGCCGCATTCTCTCGAGCAAAAAAAAAACGCGACAGTCAAAAATCTGTTCAGAGCGTCGTTTCTTTGTCGAACAATTGACAAGTTAAATACTTTTCCAACCCATGTGTTCTCACCATGCTAATACCTTGGCCCCTTTTGCTTATTAACAGGCAAGTTAATTTCAAATATCACAATAAAAAAGTTGTGCTAGGTTTATACTTCATACCAACATATTTTTTTCTTTTAATAAATGTAAAGTCATTTAACTATTTTACTTTTTTTTTATTGTGACTCGACATTTGACTTCGACCCGCCTGATGGTAAGCAAGAAGAGGTGCAAGAGTGACGACTGCGACAACAGTCTTCACGGCTGCTCCAGTCGCCGTCACTTTACCAGTCAAAGGTGCTTCTGTACGTTTACTAATTAATAAATTTGAGTTTTTTAATGAATAGGGATTTCATATTTTCTAAAATGTTATTTTAGATCCAAGGATATTATTTTAATGTTAAAAATGCAATTTATGAAGACAAACTACGTAAAACTAAACTTAATTTAAAAAGTAATCCGCCCTTAAAGGATTTGCAAGAAGGCATTAAACTTGTTAGAAGTGGAGGTATTTTAACTATATTTTATTATTTATTCATGTTTTTAAAACTAACTTAAAACGGTCAATAATTGAAAAAAATAGTTTTTAAAAATAGAGTTTAGAGCCTGCTTCTGATCAAGCCAAAATGTTATACAAATTTGTGGCGGTGTACTTAAAGGAGAGAGCAAATGTGGCATGATGCTTTGGGGACCCTAACCCCAATGCATCATAGGTTTAATAAGTTTTTTGTTCGTTATATTCTATTTTCGTGTGAATTGTTTCTTATGTTTTGTATTACTAGCCTTATCCACATTATATCTGTATGAGCTTGTATTTGTAAATAGTCTAGGTTAAGTTTATAATGGGAATGGCAACGCCATTTTATGTGCGTAATTCCCATTATAAAATTGTTGAAAAAAACAATGGAGTTTCAGACCCATGTTTTTTTTAATGATATCGCTGATTTACAACGATTACCCTACAATGATCACAACATATAAGTATGTGTAATGCAATAATGTTTACTAATAAAATCAATATTAAAAAAACTTGGGATCCGTAGTGTCTTATAATAACCGCATTTATTAAGATGTAAAGAAGTTGCGTATAACAGCACCCTGCCTGATGTTAAACTGAAGTGCAGTATATGGATGGACGTGCAAGCTAATACAGTCAAATAATACCGTGGTGTAGTGGTAGTGCAATGGTTACGCAAACCGAGAGCACGGGTTCAAAACCACTTGCCGGTACCGACGTATCTTTGATATATGTACTTTGGTTGTCCTGTTTTTATGATACAAGCTTTTTTGATACTTTAGTATAGAAATGTAAGAAAATATAGTACGTTACAAGTGTATGTAAAGTAATAAATTTATTACTGTGTATTTGTGTATGATTGCCCAATTTGTCCAGTCTGCCTATTTAAGTATAAATACAGATCGTAAAGTGACCAGCGAGAAGTGGTTTTGAACCGGCGGCTCTCGGTTTACGTGACCATTGCACCACCACAACGGTCGCCTTTATATAATAACTAGCTGTGCCCGCGGTTTCGCCCGCGTAAAATCAGGTTTATAACCATTCATAAAAAAGGAGTAGGTTCTCAATTCGACTGTACGAGTATATCCCTTTTGTTTTTGTATTTATAACTCGATTACTCATATAAAAATGATAGACGGAAATAAAAATAAATACAGAAAAATCCCAACCACTGAAACTATAGTCAATTAGAAACTATAGAAAAACAAAATTAAAAAAAAATTAAAACTATACTGTGTTACTTCTAGTATGTACCTCCAAAAATATGTGCACAAAGTTTCATAATGATCGGTTAAGCAGTTGTTGCGAGAAAGCGTAACAAACAAACTCACATTTACATTTATAATAATAGTAGGATTTAGCTAAGCTTGGATTATGTTTGTAATACGTTAATGTAAATTAAGGGTATGCGTACCACACGGAGCCGTATAATGCAAATTTGTGGATATCACGCACATTCACTCAGAGTGATTTGTGTGAGCTCGGTGCATTGCAAGTCATGGAGAGAACACCTGTGTTCGCTGCAGTGCAACACAAAAGCCCTTATAAGGAATTCTTTACGTGGAGGTAAGTTAGTATAAACATTGTTAAACAATCGATAAGTGGAATGCTTTACCAGTCCATTTGATCTCCCAATCCTATAATGTAGGGTAAGTCAATTATGACATATTTATATTTTAGGCTGCCTTCACACGAGCGTCTGCGCTCCGTTAGCGTTAAAGTAATGCATACGCAACGTACACTTTACAACGTACATTTCGAGAATGATTTAACGAGCGAAACATAAGCAACCGTCTTTGCAGCGCTATTAGTATAACGATCTTTCTGTGTGCTCACAAGAAGCTAATGAGATAGCCTGAATAAGCAATACCTTTGATACTCTTGTTTAGACAAAATAAGCGAAAACAACACATAGATTCCGGCGTTGGAAACTTTAACTTTTAAATGAACATTCACAATAATAAGTGTCGCTCCATTGTCTCAGCCTAGCCCTGCGGGAAAAAGGCGTGACAGTTTAATTGATCGATTCTATTTTGTTCTACTATGAACAAATACTCACTGAGCGCAGCGTCGATGCAGCGTTTTGTTGCGTTTATTGATTCTAGATAGAAACGCAACGTGGACGTTGCGTCTTAGTTTCGTATGCGTTAGTTGAAGGCAACTTAAGAGCTTTTACATAGTACTATTTTTAATCTCTATGGATCTTATATTTAGGTCGACCATAACGTATAATATATACTTTACAGTATGATACGAGCGTACGAGCGTGGCCACGTCAGTTATATTCAACGTCGTGTTAGTATGCCAATGTTGGGATGTGAGGGTAGTTCTCCAAGAGCATTGGCACTGGGGGCCGCTGCACCAGCTTTCGTGTTACTTACATTCGGATACTTTTCAGCAGCGATTATTGTTCTATGTGAACGTATTATCTTTAGGTAATATTTTTATTAGGTATACAACAACGAAACTGGAAAACCAAACTACATATATCAAAAATACAGTGGTGCTGGCAACACTAACAGTACACCACGGTTGTCTTATTAGAAAAATGCGTATCTTTTTTTTATTGTGACACGACATGACCCGCCTGATGATAAGCAAGAGGAGGTCCAAGAGTGACGGCGACGAAAAAAAACGAGCCAGTTCACGGCTGTCTCAGTCGCCGTCACTATGCCGGCGTTGTAACGTACTTGCGTGATACAAAAATAAATAACATCCAAAATGAATATTAATAGTTGAATTTTGTTTCAGATGGCAATCAAAGCGAAGACTAGGAAACTTTCAAATCCCTTATATGCACTAAATAATTATAATTAATCTATAAACATAAGACACCACTGTGTTTTATTAAATCTGTTCAAATAAATACTAGTTTGCTCCGGCTTATGTTTTTTTATAGACTCAACATCTGACTTAACCTGATGGTAAGCGAGGGGAAGTCTTTGACGACTGATAGAATGGAATGTAGGCGCCAATTTATTTAGTTGATAATTAAACAAACTAAATGTACATAATATAATTTTACTAGCTAATGCTACAATAATATAAAATTTAATAAAGTAAAGATGGTGCATCCAGTAATTTATATGAAAAATACTATGATTTCAGTTCCAAGCGCAGTTGTCTAAATCAGCGAGCTAACTCAACAAAATGTGATAGAATAACATATACAGGTGTCATATTTAAAAATACAGTAATATAAATGACAGGGGCCCGATTCGATTCTAATACATGTCAGTGAAATGACGTAATATTTACGGCGCAATAACCGCATTGTCATTGCACTAATACTTGGCATTAACATAGGTAACGTTAATTGGTTAAACAACTGTCATTTGTTTTGACAATGCAGTGGCTTGTCATTAGAAGACATTTCGTTATTATTTTATTATTTACAGAGATACTTGATTTTGATAAATTTCTAAATACATATTTACATTTTTTTGTATAGATAAACGATAAATATATATATAATAATATTTTTGTGTTAAAAGATTATTATTAAGTTTAACACAAAAAAACGTCAGTTGGTTATCTGCGTTGTTTGGTTACCACTGCGAGAATGACAAATTCATTATGCTATTTCAGTGCGTTTTTAGTCCAATATTACGTGAAAGTCACGTCGAAAGTTCGTGAAAAATTCATTTCGCTGTCATGTAATTAGTAGAATCGGGTTCCAGTCTCGTTTTTATAAGCGATTCCGTGAAAGTCAAGCCGAATAAGCGTTTCCACGTCTTTTACTGACATGTATTAGGAGAAACGGGCCCCTAAAGTACGGTCTGTGAATGGAGGCTACATTTCAGTCACTACATTTCAGATGCTACATTTCAGTCGCCTCTATTTATGGTCCGCACAAGTTTGTCACATCACACAGTTTGTGGATATTTTGACACTGAAACGTCGAACGAGTCAAAAATTGACAAAAATCCCATAATGGTAATGGACTTTCTATTACAAAGTTCGTGTAGTTAAAACTAGAAAACAAATAATAAGGACATTACTCATTGAAAATATTCGAAGGTCAGGTAAAGGTAAAAAGAGGTAAGGTACAAAAGAGGCTAACATTATCACTACGGATTATGACCATGCTATAATAGATATACTCAACATTTTATAGTAAATACTAATCTTTAAAGTCTACACAAAGTAATCGATATGTTAAACGTTACCTTGTAAACAATCGGGATATTATAGACGATATCATATTAATAGTTCATAAAAATTAAAAATATATAGGATTGTAATAGAATACTAATATTAAAACAGAAATATAACATATTGATAAAAAAAAAAAAAATTAAAAAAAAAAATTAACTAAAATACATTATTAAAAGGAGTCCCTTTAGGCAAGGTTCCGAAGATACTGGCAGCGTTCCCCCTTTGAATAGCTAGACTAATTCTTTGTCCGAGGTAGCTGCCAACTCTTCGGTCTCCTGTGATGTCGACTAACCTTTTTGATATTTCCTTAAAAAGCCTTAAAGCGCTAGGACCCCACGGACCAAGGGTCTCGACACCGAATGGGACAAAATCATACTCGGAGCCTAGACCCCTGTATTTGCACGCTTTAGCTTTTTCAGCCGCTTCACAAGCCGCACCAGCTCTGCTGTTGGTTCCATGTAGATGGGAAGGTGCCAGCGTGTCTGAACAGGTTGCATCCCATACCAGCACCCGGCCCATCTTCCATGGAATCAAACTCATACCATCCGGTCTCTTACCATCATCTCTTGCAATACCAGTCGGCTCAAGTAGACTTGGCACGTTGACGGAGGCAAGAGACCGGCGTATGATATCGTTAAGTGCGGCATGTCTCGAGAACCGGCCTGCACTTTTTTGGCATGACAGTCCGTGATGTCCTAGCTTGTCGACATCACTGCCACAGGGACATTTATGAGGAGCGCAGACCGGAACCCCAAGCCGTAGACAGGTTGCGATTCGGAGCGTGTCAGGCTCAAGAAATGTTCCTGTATTTGACGAAGGGTACGCGTGAAGCCAGTAGCCGGCCTCATGCGTACCCACGGCCAAAAGCCTAGCACGCGCCGAACCTGTACTACTGCTCAATAGATTGTCATAAGTCAATTTACAGTTTATGTCGTCCCAGCTCCTCTGTGAATTTGGAGAAATTGAAAAATTTTGACCAGGGCATGCAATTAAGAAAGCGTTTCTAGCTTCTTCCAAGGCAGCAATCTCAAAGTTTGAAGGGGTTGCCCTTAAAATTTTACCTATGAGATTTGCTGAACTATGGACAGAAGATAGAAAGATAGAAAACTCATTGCACTTACGTTCTATTAGAGATTCAAGTTAATTGTGTTAGCTATGGTTAGCGTAGTATCAGGAGTAACTTTGGTTTGGGTTAACCGCTGATTTAGTTTAGTAAAGTAAACGTTTGTGGCTGCCTTTTACATCTAAAATTTTGTCTACTAAATCAATTTAGATGGAGCCTCATTTCAAATAGTTTTATTTATATTGGAAAGACATATGATCTTTACTGCTTATAGTAAACTGCGATACATTATTGTTGGTAACTTGCAGATAAATGTTCGTGAGTGACAGTCGTATCTACAGTACCGGCCTTACAAATTATTTAAATAGATGAGATGGAATAAATTCATAAGTATTTTTGACTACAGTTGTTAAAAACTACAGTTGAGGCGACCGTGGTGTAGTGGCATTGCAATGGTTACACCGGAGAGCACGAGTTCGAGACCAGCCACCGGTACTAATGTATCTTTAATATATATACTTTGGTTGTCTTGTTTCTATGATAGAAGCACTATGACTGTTTTGATATGACTGTTTTAGTGTAGTTTTAAATATCACATCCGGTGGGCCAAAGTTTGGCGTGGGGCCATTCGATTTGTTGTTACGAGATTAGAATGTTAATGTAAGTTATTTATCTTAAAACAGTGACCGCAGATAATTTGTGGTTGCGGACCTTAACTGTAGTTCAGCTAAATACAAGATTTAGATTTATTTTAGTTTCGCAAAGCCCTTCCATTATTATAAATGTAGGCAGGGTGTTGTTGAAAGATGTAATGTCAAAGATTGACAAAGGAATCTTTCTTCGATGTGCAAATCTATGCGTTGGTTTGGGCACATAGAAAAATGACACATAAAAAATTATAAATGTGATGTGGATAGATGCGTTTAACGAGGCACGCCCAGCAGGGTGTTTTCCGACCAAAACAGAGACAATTCTGAAGAGAATTGTGGATTTGAGGGTAGCAAGTGAGTTGTGTCAGGGTCATAGCAAGTGGCACTCCATTGTCTCTGCCTATCTCTGTGGGAAAAGGCGTGACAATTTGATTTATTGATATACAGGTGTTGGTGGTTTTTTAACTCAATCTGCCGATTAAGGTGGCAGCGAGTTTCAGGCGTGATACATTTACTTAATCATGTTTTGGACTCAATTTAAATAAATGTTGCCGGCATTCAGGTCGGCAGGCATAGTGGATGTGACGAGACAGCAGTTAAATGTCATGGATCGCACTGTAACTTAACGTTAGGCGGTGTGCGATCATACATCGTGTCATATTATGAAATAATAATATCCCATTTAAGAAAATCCGACGATAATATTCCTTAAGAGTAGTAATAAAATTAAAGAACTAGTAATTAGGGCGACCGTGGTGTAGTGGTAATGTATTGGTCACGCAATCCTAGAGTCCCGGTTTAAAACGTTTTGTATATCCAACATTATCAATGTATTATATCAATGTATCTCTGATATGTGAGTAATGTGATGGTCCTGTTTCTGTGATACAAGTTAATAACATTAGCTGATAAGGCAGACACAACTATTATATTTATTTTCCATCTTGCATTTACAGAGCAAATCAAGAATTATTATTATTATTTTAGTTTTGTAAGCTTAGTATAAAAATGTAAAAAGAAAGAATTTCAGTGTAAGTAAGATTTGCGAACAGTTTCAGAGAGATGCTTTCCAGCATATTTCCACTCTGATTAACTTTTCCTTGTAGATAGGGGGATGAATAATGGCAACTGATATACTTTATTATTTTTGGAATATTTTCAGGACCACTTCGCCACGTCTCACTATGCTCTTTTTGAGATTATTATCTATTGCGATAAATATAATAAATAATATATTTTTATATGAGATTATTATCTATTGCGATAAATATAATAAATAATATAAAAATATTTTATTTCTGTAGGATTTATGTGGATTTATTATGAAAGTTTGTTAGGCTCATATTTTATTGTTATTAAGGGAGAGGTCTGGAAATGTGCATAACCATAGAGTTTATATGAGGAGAATGGATGTAAAGTTCGCTGAATTAAAATGGAAAAGTTAAATCTAGATCATTTATATATTTGTTAATAAAAAAGCACATATTGCTCTAGGTCTGGTATTTTAGAGCGGTAGGCGGACTATGGGCGGTCATTTGCCCAGTCTGTCGATGCTGGCTAAAACCATCTTCAAGTGTAGAGACTGTGCGGTCACTTAATCACGTTTTGGGATTAGCCTAAAAGTCGCCGTTTTTTACGAGGCTTGCATAGTAGATGTGACTGCTTGATACTTGCAGTTATTATTAGAAAAAAAATCGTTATTTCTGCCTATCCATGTGATCCAAATGGGGTCGTGACAAAATAGTATAGATTTTATAAATTAAAGGAAAATACAATAAAAAAATTACAATAGAAAAGAAAATAATTCAAACATTACAAGAATGGAGGAAAAGAACGATTCACCAAATTGAACTGCAAGTTTAAGAAATTTCTCCAATTTGTACTGAAGCTATCAAGTTTCAGTAAACTACTGATGAAGTTTGGAAAACTTTTAACTACTGAAAACTGCACGGAAAGTCGCAATCACTTTGACTGAACTTACACTGCTTCATGACATTTATATAAATAATATTATATATTGCTCTTTGGAATCTAATAGCCAGCATAGTGGACACGACTTCTAATACCTGCCCGATTCATTTAACTGTAGTAGCAGTCGACTCTATTCGTAGACCGCACTTCAGCCTAATCTAAGGCGAGGTGCTGTCATATGTTGAGTCCCAATAAAAAAACTTTTGTAACCAAATGACGGTAATAACAACCGTCGTTTCGCGAGTAAAGCCGCGGGTATACAGCTAGTTGTTTGTATATTTAAATTCCTATTTATAGTATTGTACTTTAAACATTGGTTATTTACAATTGTTATGATTATTGCATCCGCTCTTATATGTTTCTATTTATGTTCTAATTTATAATATACCAATCAATCAATCAAACTGTCACGCCTTTTTCCCAAGGGGATAGGCAGAGACAATGGAGCGCCACTTGTATCCTGACACAACTCTCTCGCTTCCGTCACATCCACAATTCTCCTCATACAAGCTCTACGGTTATGGGCACTAGGCAACCCAGCTTTCTTAAGGATGTCTTCGATTTGATCGGAAAACACCCTCCTGGGCCTGCCTTGTTTAACGCATCCATCCACATCAGATTTATAAATTGCTTTCTTCAATCTACTTTCACTCATCCTTTCTATGTGCCCAAACCGTGCTTTTGGCATCATCCCTTTGTCAATCCTTGTCACTACATCTTCTTTCAAACCACATCTATCACGCAATGTGCTATTTCTTATTCTATTCGCTATCGTCACTCCACATACACTCCTTAATGACTGCATTTCTACAGCGTTAATTCTACTCTCATGCTTTTTCTGCCATGTTACCATCTTGACGTATTTATATATGTATGTATTATACATAGATTATGCAAACCTACGATGTACTTATAACATTTTTTTTTATTGTGACTTGACATATAATATGACAGCACCCCACTTGATGTTGAGGTCCATGAATGGTTGTCACTGCTACTACAATTCAATAATTGTAAGTAGCAATCACATCCACTATGCCGGTATTATATAGTATATAGTTTGCGTTAGTTTTGGTATCATAAGTATAAATTTGTATGTGTTAATTAAGGTTTAATTAGCTACTACTAACTTTAAATTAGGATTAAATGCAGTTACAAAACTAAGTGAAGCACTCGGTTACAAATATACTTGTGTATAACTTATGCAAGTTTCACTAAGTTTTGTTGGGCATCGCGTATCGCATCTAAATTGGAACTCCTCGATTCTTAAATCGCATGGAAATACTACAAAATTATATTAACAAATAACACCATAAATAAGGCGACCGTGGTGTAGTGGCAGTGCAATGGTTACGCAAACCGAGAGCAAGGGTTCAAAAACCACTTGCCGGTACCAATGTATCCTGTTTCTATGAGGATACATTGGTAAGCTAAGCACTTTAGTAGCTTAGTATAAAAATGTAAAATTAAAAACAAATAAATAATAATATATATATTTATTAAAACCATACATACATACAAACATACTCCGTCTTTTATTTATTTAATTATTAGGTTTCGAATACTGTCCACGTAACGATTACTTATTCACTCAAATACAGAATTAGAAATAATAAACGATAATTCAATTTTTTGGTATTTATTTCCAATTTTTGTATATTGTTATTCTGGCCCGAGTTGCAAACCAATCTAATGAGGGCATCGATCCTCTATCATAATATTTATTAAGTTATTATCTTTATTATTAGTCGGACATCTTTATTATTTTTATTTGGCATAGTAACGGCGACAGAGTTAGCCGTGAACTTTGACTGTTATTTTTCAGTCGTCGGCACCTTTGGACCTCCATCATGCTTACTTTCAGACAGGTCGAGGTCAGGATGTCAAGTCATAATATATTAAAAACATTTTTATATATTTTGTTCGTTTATTTGTTGTATAGTTACGTCTAGGTAAATTTAACATACTAAGTTTGTGTGGTAGAGGTCTAAGTAGAGCTTACCGGTATCAATGTTTAAAACATACATTTGTTGCCTTTGTTAACTAAAAATACATTATACGAACATTACAAGACCAAACTTCATAATACATTCAAAGGAATTTCCCCCGTGGTACCCAAAACCTGTCTCAAAGGGATGTAAAGGGAACAACAAGTTTTGATATGTGACAACGAATTCTCTTATGAAATTATTAAAATACACTTACGTGTAAAATTGCTAGGTCACACTATTTGTAATAAAACATAGTAACATATAATAATACATAGTATAATATGAATTAAAACAAATTTATGCGGCTCACTATCGCCTTTATTTTTTGTTATTGATTTTAAATTTTTCACGAAAATAATAAGGCATTGGTCGTTCTATTGGTTGATGCATTCATTGTTTCTAAACCTACCCCGTTTCATGTTTTGATTTCGTTTTATTGTTTCTTGATTATTTCATTTTTTTTTTAATTATCGACGTTATCATTTGGTTTGGCAATTTGCTGGATATGGGACGTAAGTTTGTGTATTATAGGGTCCCAGGGGTTAGATAATTGCCAACCACTTTCACTATTAAAATTAGGATATTTTTTAATCACAGAATCCTCGCGTCCTATCTTGGGTATCAATCAACTTTCTTTTGCGAGGATCTTTGGTTTGTTAAAAAGGGATGTAGTGGTTGGCGCCGCGCCGTCCTGTTGATGCTCGCAAATTGCAGACTTTCCACTACGCTAGTTTTATATCCGCAAAAAATAAACGCGATAGTAAGCCGCATAAATTTATTTTAATATATTAACCAATGTTTGCACAAAATCTAAGAAAATACAAATGGTATAATATATTTTATGTAAATTATAAATAACGTATTTTTAATAAATAATAAAATAACAGATTAAGCATCAAAATATTAAAATACACTAACCACCACTTACAAGTATACATACTGTGAAGTGATTCGGTTGCGTTACGGGATTAACCAAGGCGGCATAGTGGATATGATTTCATAGTGTAAGTACAGTTCTTAAATTATAGTAGCAGTGACATCCATTCATGGAGCACTCACAATAAAAAAAATAGAAGCAGTCGCATCCACTGCGCCAGCCTAGTTGGAATCCGGTAACATTCTAGCTGATCCAGAAACGTGACTTGAACACTTGAAAGTGGTAGTCAAACATCGATAAAATGAAATATTTATAAAATGCATTTTCTTTGGCTGGCATAGTGACGGCGACTAGGACAGCCGGGACTAACTCGGTTTTTTTAGTCGTCGTCACTCTTGGACCTCCTCTTGCTTATCATCAGGTGGGTCGAGGTCAGATGTCACGTCACAATAAAAAAATAATAGCGATAATTTTATACATCAGACAACAGCATAAAACTATCCCTAGTAACTTTGTTGTACAGTGTATTAAAATATTTCACCAACTCCTTTTGAAGTCTTCAGTATTTGAAAGTTGTTTTACAAGATTTTCCTGAAAAACTTTTATGATTTATTGACGTAAATTTTCATAGTTGTTTTGTTCCTTTTGCATTATTAAGCAAGATTTTAGTGAAACATGTGCTGTTTTTGTAATAAACATGAAGATAAAGTTAATTGTACTTTATTGATGAGGATTTATTTTATTATGTACAAATTTAATTTAATTTTTACATATTATTATTATTATTTAAATTGTTTGTAATAGTTTTTTAGGTAATTTAATTTTCGTTGTGTTTTCTTATTCTGTATAATGAATGTTGGGTACACCTGCAAAGGTGCATCATACAAAACGTGCATATCAAAATGATTGTAGTATTATATCGGGTCCGCCAAATAACTTTTTTTTTAAATGCTATAAAAAAACTACTGAATATTTTTTAAATTTCTTTTTTTATTTGAAAGTACAATCCTTTCGGTTAATGATGGAAAATAATTTCATTTAAATAGCTGCCTCGGCTCTACGAAAATGAGCAAGGAGTGGCCGTTAAAATATTTGTAAAAGGTTCTTTAAAACCTTTAAAAAAAAGTTATTTGGCGGACCCGATATAAGTTTTTGTGATGTGCTAATGGTGTAGCAAATAAATAAATAAATTGAATAATGGTTCAGCACTGTAATAACTTTGTTTCATTGTGGCCTTCCAACAACAAATATTCAAACATTGCAATATGCCAGCGTAGTAAACATTGACAACTTGCAAGCGATGACCGAAACTTAACTAACCTCACGGTCTGTAAACTTAAAAGTGGTGGTACTACGCCGGATCCGCAGATCAGAAAAATGACCACAATCTGTCTACCACTCTTAAACCCCGGAGCAAATTTTTGTCTCTTTTTTAATAACAAATTTTGTAAATTTAGCCCCGTAGCAGATTGGTGTGTTTTCAAAAGGCCATGCTCTCGTCAATTTTTTTCATTTATATAAAACCTTATAGCTTTTATTTGACATTTCTATTTTAATAATAAACATCATTTAGTTTTAAAGGCAGGCAAAACTAAATAATTTATCAAGTTATTCATATCAGTTAAAACAAAGCCAATATATTCTGACCTTCTTTGATTTTGGGTCAACATATTGCCCTCTCCGTTGGGAATAAACAGTGGCATGAGTCAGGCGGGACTAAAAAGGGTTGCATCGATTAAGAAAAACAGGGAACACGACAGATATCGCTGGTCATATCGCTAGTAAAGTATTTTCTTTGGCCGGCAAAGTGACAGCGACTAAGGCAGCCGTGAACTAATGCAGTTTTTTTAGTCATAGTCACTCTTGGACCTCCACTTGCTTATCATCAAGCGGGTCTAGGTATTGTGGCTCCAAATATTAAGCGGTCTATGAATAGAAAGGACTGCTACTAAAGCTAAGTAACTGCAACAGTCATATTCACTATGCCTAGTTGGAACCGGCAACTTACAAGGTGATTCTGAAACGCGACTAAGTCATTTCACGGTCTCTAAACTTGTAGTGGTACTGTTTCTGATCGGCAGATTGGGCACCACTGCCTATTACTCTTAGTTTGTGAAGTGCACTCAAATTACATTCAAAGTGGAAATTGCATATAAAATTAGTAAGTAACTTTCTATTCGTTCGTAGCCGTGAGTTGTGTTAAAAATATTAACTCGAGGGCACAACTTTTTGTTTTAAAAAGGGGAGATCAATTATGGTTAGGGAGACCATCAATTTGGGGGTAATTACTTTATATTATTTAATTTTTTTCAATCAATTAACCATTAATAAATTGCTATATTATCCCATGTGTTTGAAGGTTTACGCGGCAACAAGTCTTGAATCCTCCAGAAAACATCTTTGGGCGACATAGTGACGACGACGGAAGCAACCGTTAACTGAATCGGTATTTTTATCATCGGCGCTTTTGGTAAGCAAGCTACTACTAGCCTGGTAAGCAAGGGGAAATTGCTTACCAGGCTAGTCAAGATAAGTTAGATGTCACGTCTCAATGTTTACAAGGATAGGCAGACATTGGTGCGCCCCTATCCACGATCTTGACACAATTTATCCACAGGTCCCTTGATCAAGAGGTTTATGAATGTTTATTAAGGTTTAGGTGATTTAAAATGTACTGCAATCTAATAAATCAGGCAGCATAAATCTCCACATCTGTAGAGCAAGTGGAGGTCCAAGAGTGACTATGACTAAAAAAACTGCATTAGTTCACGGCTGCCTTAGTCGCTGTCACTTTGCCGGCCAAAGAAAATACTTTACTAGCGATATGACCAGCGATATCTGTCGTGTTCCCTGTTTTTCTTAATCGAGTGCTTTGGCCCCTACGATAAATTAAAAAAAAATTTTTTTTCAGAACAATTTCTATTTTGTTAAAACCTTAAAATTTATACAATAGTTCTTGAGGGTATTCTCTGCCAGTCTACTTTGGGGACACGAGAGAAATGTTATATTTAGGCAGTTAAAAACTAGTATATTACCGTAATATACTATACAATACTACATAGTATATTCAAAACTAATATTTATACTTATACCACTTGCTTAGAAACACATTCACATCCAAATTTTATTGAATATATACCTACTTTACTAAATTACATAGGTAGACTATGTAAATAATGTTATAAAACATGCAAAACATCATTAAATTAATACTTTCTGTGTTAATAGCACACTAATTAGGATTTCATGTACATACAGATCATGCACCGCCTATTTAAATTAAAATCGATTGGGGATATGTCGAGAAGAAAGTACGAACGATTTTAAAGAGATGTTGGTTATGACAGCAACGTTGTGTTTGGTTAAAAACATGAAATAAACCGGGAACAGAAAAACAAAATATCAAACGGGGTAATTTTGGAAACAATAACAGCATCAACCAATAGGACGACCAACACCTCAGTCTCTCCGTGACCACGATGGCTGCAAAGCTCTCGAAACGTCGGAATAATAAAAAAATTGTAAAATACAAAACCAAAATAAACGTGATAGTAAGCCGCATAAAATTTGTTTAATTCATTAATCAATGTTCGCGCAAAATCTAAGAAAATAATAAAAACATATACCTAACCCAATGTAAATAAATAAATAAATGTACTTAAATGATTTATCTGATGAAAGAGAGGATGACTGTGTAATGTTCGGGGGTTGACGAAATGTAGGAATAAAACGTTTGATGTACTACCTTTAAAAATATTTAAATAAATAAAAATTTAAAACTCATAAAAATTGTTCATTTTTTTATTTGCTGACTGTACACTACTAACAAACGCAAAAACGTCTCCAAGCTAAAACTGAATATATTGATAGGAGATCATAATATCTTTATCTACCGCCACGACATGGAAACGCGCTCTTAGGCACTGCTGCAACTGCAAAAACGTTTCCAAGCTAATTTGACTGTATATCGTTGCTCTGCCAATTTCTATAAGATTAAAGGCGTAAAAGATTAGGTTATATATTATGAGGGGTGTGATTTCAAAACCCCCAAAATTACTGGGAATACATTCTTTTGGTACAATAATGTAAAAATGAATTCCAAGTCATTTTAAAAGGTTTTGAAATTACACCCTTCATATGTGATAAGAAATATTACAATCAACCTATCCTAATTCAAGTATAATAAATAGTTTGTACCTTTTAATTAACGTAAATAATTGGCCCCCATAGTCTGAACTCATCCAATTACTTGCGGAATGCGTCAGTGTAGACACCACCCCTCCACTTGGAAAGGTAGACGGACAAACAGGATTAGGGTTGATACAGGGACACAAATAACTGTATAATACATTTTTTACACATCGGTTGTAGAAGAACCGATGGGAAAGAAAGGTTCTAGAGTGGAGACCACGAACCGGAAGACGCAGCGTAGGTAGGCCCACTGACGACATAGTGAAAGTCACCGGTTAGGATGCAACTGGCATCTTGTCGTTTGGAATGGCGTTCTAAGGGGAAGGCCTATATTCAACAGTGGTAGCCTTCTAACTGATGATGATGACATGCATTTAGAAAAAGTAATAAAGTATTTGATGATTTATCAATAAAAAAAATATATGTTTTATTGTGGCTCGACATATGACAGGGCCCCGCCTGATGTTAAGCTGATGAATGCAGGCTTATTTGTGCTCTTGTATATTTGTCCAATGATTCTAAAATATATTTTGCTTCACAAAGGCACAGAAAACTAGAAGAAGCCACAAAAAAACTAGACACTAATATCTACAAAAAGTGATCGAAACATGGAACGTAGGCTAAATGGATACAGTGGTCAAAGCATCGATGTTTTCGATGTTTAACCCAGTGTTTCCCAACGTGAGGCCCACGCCCCACAGGGGGGCAATTTTGTAGTTAAGGGGGCCAATTTAAAAATGGAATCGACACGACTTTAACTATTTCGCTTTGGGTTATTTAAATACAATTCTAGATATCTTTTGATATATATTTTTTGATAACAATTTCATAGTGATTTATCCTAAAACTTATCATTTTTAGTATTTTTTAAGGAAACCAAACTATTTTTAAAGGTTAAAAAATTATGGCTAAAAAAGGTTTTTTTTTATTGTGACTCGACATATGACAGCACCCCGCATGATGTTAAGCCAAAGTGTGGTCCATGAATAAATGTCACTGCTACTACAATTCAATAACTGTGAGTAGCAATCACATCCACTATGCCGGCCTAGATGGAACCGGCAACTTACAAGCTGATCCCGAAACGTGACGAAATCACTTCACGGTCTGTATACTTGTAAGTGGTGGTACTACCCCGGATCGGCAGACTGGGTACCACTGCCTACCACTCTTTGATAAACAGACCAAGTTAGGAAACACTGGTTTAACCGCATGGTCTCAAAGCTTAATTGAAGCAAGTTGTCGCGGGTAGAAATATTTCGCAAAAAATCTATTGACTAACCAATTAACCAATGTGGGTCATAAGTGTTTGTTTATAAAGATCTAAGAGTAATACCGCCAGTGTGACCCACTGAGTCTTGGCGACACGCTTGGCGAATTTGTTATCACACCAGTTGTTACGCGCACCGTTACAAGTCCCGGCTTCGACTCCCGGTCGGAGTAAAGATTTTTAGCGGAGCATTATTTCGCATGTTAGAAAAGGAAAGGAGTACTCCCAGCTGTACGCGAGTTGCGTTATTTTTTTTATAAAAATAAAACCTTTTTTTTATAAAAATAATATTATTTAACATATTTATATAACATATTTATAATTTTTTTAATTAAAGTATTTTTTGTTATACCTACATTTCTATACTAAGCTACTAAAGTGCTTGTATCATAGAAACAGGACAACCAAAGTACATATATCAAAAATACATTGGTACCGGTAAGTGGTTTTAAACCCATGCCACTCGGCTTACGTAGGCACTGCACTGCCACTACACCGTGGTACCCTTTTAAACTATAAATTACTAATAAGTGAACTATAGTATTAGTACATAATTAAAGTACTAAATAATTATATATCTTTTAATCAATTTGTCCTAATTCTATTGACAATGAGGTTAAATAAATAATTAAATAAACTTGTGCCAAGCTTAATCGCAAACTATTTTGAACTAATTAAAAGCTACACTTCATTGAACAAAAAGTTGCCGTTCAAAACTATACAAATTACTTTACTTTTAATGTTACCAACAATTAAATTCTACATTATTAAGGGCGGAAATACTTAAACAAAATCGATTATCTGCATTTTTTAAAGTATAAAAATATATTTTTTGTTCTAAGGCGACCGTGGTGTAGTGGCAGTGCAATGGTTACGCAAACCTAGAACATGAGTTCGAAAACATCCACCGGTACCAATGTACCTTTGATTGTACTTTGGTTGTCCTGTTTCTATGATACAAGCACTTTAGTAGCTTAGTATAGTAATGTAAAAAAATGTAATAAGATTTGATCAATCTGCCACTCCTGTCGTCAAATCACATCTATGCGGGTTAATCAATTATTCAAATTGTCACGTATTTTCCCAGGGGGATAGGCAGAGACAATGGAGCGCCACTTGCCACGATCCTGACACAACTCCCTCGCTTCTCCTACATCCACAATTATCTTCATACAAACTCTACGTTGTGGATACTGGGCAACTCTGATTCCTTACGATTGTCTCCGATTTGGTCAGAAAACGCGCTTCTGGTTCTGCCTCGTATAATGCATCAGTTTTATAAATTACTGTCGACAATGTGCTTTTACTTTTACTCATTCTTTCCATGTGGCCAAAACATCGCAACATTCCTTTGTCAAAACTTGTCACTACATCTTCTTCAAACCAAATAATCTATCTATACTAATATAATCTATCTATACTAATATAATAAAGCGAAAGAGTTTGTTTGTTTGTTTGTTTGTTTGTTTAAACGCGCTAATCTCAGGAACTACTGGTTCGAATTGAAAAATTCTTTTTGTGTTGGATAGATCAATTATCGAGGAAGGCTTTAGGCTATAAAACATTACGTTGCGACTTATAGAAGCAAAGAAACAGTCGAAAATGTGTAAAACACGGGGAATATTATTCGTCTTTGAGGGTTTCCGATGCGTGCGCTGCGAAAACCGTTCGAGATACCCAAAAAATATGTATTAAAGAATTATTCCTCTTTAAATTATCTAAAAAAATGTCCGCGACCGTATATGTCTATCTTTTAAGATTAACTCACAATAACCGTTTTTATGATAGTCAAATTTGGTCTAAATTAATGCATTATTACAAATTATTTGTCAGAGTTGTATTAACATAATAATATTATTCTTTATCGAAATAAATGTGTTATTAATTAAGAGTATTTAACTGTGAACAAAATTGTCATTGACATCACCTAATTTCAATAAACATCTTATAAGATAATACAATTTTAAAATAACTCTGAAACAAAATTCACACGCGTCGCATGATGAGCGCTAACCGGCGGGCGAGGAGAGGCGGTGCTTGCGGGCGAGGCGGAGGGGGATGTAGCTCTACGAGGTATAGTCTGTCTAAGCCGAAATGACGCGCCCCTCCACTGCATTTACGCATACGAGCAAATATAAAATATGGATAAAACACACCGAAAATGCAGTAATTGGCTATTCAGTTGCTGGTTAGAAAGGAGGAACGAACGTGATGAAGTTTAATAGTATAGTTAGTAATATTTGCATTCACACATTTAAATAAACTAATAAAGTGGAGGGGCGCGTCACTTATAGACAGACAAGCATACTATGCGGTCGGCTCCCTCCTGACCGGTTGAATGCAGCGTTAATTTGTTTTTACGATATAATATCATCGTGCAAAATCCTTTTTATACAATTTCATTTTGTATTAGTTTTCTCTATAGTAGGTAGTGTTTGTTTTAAGTATAGTATTTTGTTTCTAATATTTTCACAATAACACTTTTTTTGTTTTGTTGTAAATAATACCTGTAGGTGTCATCTACATTCTTTCAAGGTTAGGTTTTACAATTCTTATTAGGTTAGGTTTTAGTTTAAGCATACAGTTAGTTTGGTTAAGTTTTCATTTCCTTCGTTCTTTCTTCGTCACTGTAATGCCTAGAAAAGGACTCAGCGTTCTCGGCAGACTGCTGCTGCAAAGCGGCTGCGAGCTTTGCGCACAAGAAAATAAAACTGAAAATATAATTTACGCAGAAGTACTTTAAAATATATTCTTTTTAAAACTACCTTAAAATATATTCTATTAATAAGTCGCGGATAACAGCTATAGGTAATTTATAATAAAGCTGAGCAGGTAGGTAAACAAAAAATTAATATGATTCCCAAAATAACTATTCCACGCGGACGCAGTCGCGGGCACAGCTAGTCATTAAATAAAATAATCAATCGATCGATCAAATTGTCACGCCTATTCCCACAGGGATAGGCAGAGACAAAGAAGCGCCACGTACCATGATCCTGACAAAACTCCCTCCCTTCCCTCACATCCATAATAAAATAAACTTAATTGCTATTGCTAAAACTAAAACAGTACTTATAACTAAACACAAAGAACACAAATTTCTTTGCTAACCTTCTTGCTAGATTATAAAAGTAGAATCTAAATACAGTAACGCACATTTACACTTCACTGGAGCGAATCTGAAAAGCTGAAACATTCGTTTCCTTTTAGATAAAAGTTCGACTATATTTGGTATTTACGATTTTCAATCAAGCATAAAAGATATATTAGTAAAATAAATAGCTTTTAACATATTAACATTTATCAATCAATCAAATTGTCACGCCTTTTCCCCACATGGATAGGCAGAGACAATGGCCACTTGCCACGATCCTTACACAACTCCCTCGCTTCCTTCACTTCCACAATTCTTTTCATACTGAATAAAGGCGTGGGATAAGGGCGTGAGTGACATTTTGATTGATTGATTGATTATTTATTATAATAACTATAATTTACTTTCTTTATACATTGAATAAACTTATAAAAATACACGTCATTTATTAAATTGAAAATATCTTGAAAATATATAAATATTGAAAATATCTTACTTTGACAAGGAGCATCTTACTGTAGAGTGTTGAATCCTTCACAAAATTTAAGAGGGCTGTTTTCAGTTATGACGCTAAGTATACTTAAAGTTGGGGGTTGAAAACTGTTTCACCGCTTTTAGAGAACATTTTAGACTCTTTGATTTCAAGTTTATAAATGTTTTTGACATTTAACCCTGTTCAAATACCTAAACGTTTTAAATTAACTTACTTATTTTATTTAGGTTAATTTTAGACGTTTTTTGATTGTGGCTCTTGACAAGGGGAGGTCCCGTTCCGACATTGAATAAAACCTTCTCGGTTTACGGCTACTTCAGTCGCTATTACCGTTCTTTCAAGTTTCGCTTAAAGGATACAAAGATTTATAAATGGGTGAACACATAGTTTAGAATAGCATTCTATTTATGAATTGTTTGACAATGAAAACACGCGTTGAACTGTTTAGCTCAACTGTCGATTTGGTGTAATTGCGAATGCTTCTTTTGACCTATGTGGTGGATATCCCGGGAGTATAAAAACGAGTTAGGAACAAGGTTAAAGAGCTCCTCAGTGCATTCTCCGTGGTATAGGCGACAAGGCACTTATGTTAAGCTGAAGATAGATTATTGATTTTTCTTCAAGCGATGCGTGAAAAAGCACCTTTGGACGGCATAGTGACGGCGTCTGAGGTAGCCATGAACTAACTTGGTTATTTCAATTGTCGTCACTCTTGGATCTCCTCTTGTATATCATCAGGCGGGTCGAGGTCAAATGTCGTGTCAGAATAAAAAAAAACTTGAAATAAATCTCTTCATTAATGTTTTGCCCACCTGACTAAATGAACTCCGGCAACTTTCAAATTGCATTCAAGCTGATATCTGTGAGACGATCGCGTAACTTCTATTACAATAAGAATGAGCTTTGTTTTGAAAGTTGGACTCCATTTATAAGCCTAAAAATTTAAAATGCGACCGCCTGATTGGTTTTTCTTTCGTATATAAGCATCATCGGTTTAATATCTGACTAAATCGAATATTTAAAAAAATACTTACGATTTTAAATTAATAGGTATTTAAAACCGTTCGTTAAAAGCTATAATTCGTACATATTACTAATAGAGCGAACATGTATCGAATATAAATAATAACACTTTATACGTCCAATAAAATGTTGGGACATACAAAATTGTCAAGTTGAACCTTTCATGCCATATGCTCATAAAATATAGCTTCACTATGGTTTATTCGTATATCATCAGATTCGCATTTAGTCAGAATGTGTATTTAAATTTTGACACGACATATGACTTGTCGCCTGAAGTTAAAGGCTGCGATCTATGAGCATGCGATCTACCGATTAGGGGTTGTACTACAATTTTTACTCAAATAATGCCAGTTACAGAGCGTGATGTGATTTGGTCGCGTTTCGGGATCAGCTTGTAAGTTGCCAGTTCCAACTAGGCCGGCATAGTGAATGTGATCCCTACTTATAGTTATTGAATTGTAGTAGCAGTGGCATCCATTTATGGATCACACTCCAGCTTAACATCAAGCGGGGTGCAGTCATATGTCGAGTCATATTCAATAACTGTGAGTAGCAATCACATCCACTATGCCAGCCTAGTTGGAACCGGCAACTTAGAAACGTGACCAAATCACTTCACGGTCTGTATACTTGTAATTGGTGGTACTACCCCGGATCGGCAGACTGGGGTGTACCACTGCCTACCACTCTTTATAAGTCTGGTTAAGGATGAAGTCCGTAAAATACGTAAGCATTCTAATTGGATATTTTAAAATACATACTCGTTATGTACCTATTTTTTTAGTATTTTTTATTGTGTCGCGTCTTAAACAGGTATTCTGACGAGATGCGAATATGACGAAGTAAGAACAATTTTTTACTCTTACACTCGTGTGCGATATTTATCGTTTATAGTCTACCTGTTTGGTGGAGTCTTGTAAAAAATATTCTGACATGCGATGTCGTTTTCTCAATGGCTTCAAACGTGACTAAGGTATATGATGTCTGTCTACGTCTCTGTTCTGGGATATTTTCTGTTGTATGGAGGCGTTCGTGGTTTAGTGGTAGTAAAAGTATCTTGCATACTTGTCTGGCCAGCGCTAAGTACCATGGTCTAAGTACCATGGTCAAGTCAATCAATCAATTAAATCAAGTTGTCACGCCTTTTTCCCACAGGGATAGGCAGAGACAATGAAGCGCCACCTGCCACGATCCTGACATAACTCCCTCGCTTCCTTTACATTAAGTCAAGTCAAGGTACATTAATGTCGCATTAAAATTCCAAAACGAAACTTATGGCAAACTTAAGGAAATGTGTTGATTTTTATTAAACTGATTCCTGTTTTAATATACAACCTATATTATTTTATTAGGGCTTGGCATGACAGCATCCCTCTTGATGTTAGGCTGGAGTGCAGTTCATGAACAAAGGTAACTGCTAGTACAGTTGAATGTATGTATTTTTTAATTAATAGGTATATAATATGTAGGTAATATGTAGGAATATAACTTTTTTTTTTAAATCTATATTTATTGGGAGCTTAGGAATATAACTTATTATAATATTATGTATTATATATAATATGAAGGTATGTATGTACGTATATTGATCCATTATTTTTATTTAAAATATTAGATATAAGCAACCTCCACATGTTATGTTACCCCCCCACCCCCCACCCCTTTAGCTGATAGAAAATGTCATTTAGCATCATAGAGATATATGTAATATATCTATATATCTCTATGTATAGCAATAAGCTCGACCATTGTTATGTTTTTTTACTGTGCAATAAAGAATTTTATTATTATTATCTGCAAGAAGCAGTCGCATCAACTATGTTGGTGTAGTTGGAACCTGCAACTTACAGGTTGATACCGAAACACGACTCAGTCATTTAACGGTCTGCACACTTGAAAGTAGTAGTACTTCCCCGAATTGGCAGACTGGGTAACACTCTTAAATTTTTCCCTCTAACTATCTTTCTAATAATTATCTTAAAACTTTAATTTTAAATGATAAGTTATCAGAACTATTGTGAACAAAATAAACGTTTAACGTAACAGTTGAGAACAAGAGAAAATATATCATCTAGAAAGGAGAGCTTTAGTATGATTCAAACGAAGTGGAGTTTAAAATGGTCTCTCCGTATAGTTAATGCAATAAGATAAATCGCGGCTGTCCGTTAGTTCACCGCCAGAACCTACGTTACCTGGAAAATGGTGATATATAGCACTCACTACACTTGCGGATTGGCTACTTTGCACTTGGCACCTGTATTAAAAACTTTACGTGGCTTTTCAGCAAGTCTTCGTGCACTTCCGTTTCAGTTCGCGAATTTTAACAACGTTCGTAAGATGGTGGTAGATTGATATTACGTTATGTAAGATATAACGTAAAATGGTATTAGAAAATATGACGACAGGCGTGGACGAATGGTTAGCGATTGGTTTGTTACGCGTCCCGGGTTCGATTCCCGGTCGGAGCAAATATTTGTTGCATTAGCCGGCATAGTGACAGCGAATGAAGCAACCGCGAACTGATTCGGTGTTTCCACTTCAATTGTCGGCACTCTTGGACTTCCATCATGCTTACTATCTAGAAGAATAATAAACATACATAGTTTATACAAAAAATAGTTTATACAATAAAACCTACCAAAATAATTGTAAATGCATAATTGTGTCAGGATCGTGAAAAAAATCTCCATTATCCTTGTCTACACTTGTGGCAAATAAGACTAAATGATTGATAATTATGGAATATATATAAATGTCACGTTTTAGGTTTCTATGATACAAGCACTTTAGTAGCTTAGTATAGAAATGTAAAATAAATATAAAAAATATATATTACATTCTCGTCCTATAATAAACTATTTCTACAAATCCGTACACAAATCTTAAATGACATAATAGTACATAAGCCAAGGACATATTGTAAATTAACCAATTTTCTAGTGAATACATATTAAAACAAAGCTAACCCTTACTAAAGCCTTTCTTCAACCCGGTAAATCCGAAGAATCCCGCTAAAACCCCTTTTAGTCAATAGAAACGAAAGCAGAATAAGTCCAGATTAACAAATATTAAAATTATATTTTTATATTAAAATCCTGCAGTAGGTATTATATCATTACAAAACGTCACGTTCTGCGGGCCTACCATGTAACTCATTGACAATGAGCTCCGTTTTGACAGTTAAACTTCATTATTGAGTTTTAAAATTAAAATTGCGACCGCGCACACACTAATTTGAGCCCAGTACGCAACACGCGTACTGTAGGAGATCTCGTTTCCTTTTCTAATGCGGAATAATGCTCCGTATTGTAGAATACGAAGCATTATTCTACAATACGGATTGTAGAATATGGTTTTGATAATTGTAGAATTAAAACCAAAATAAACGCGATAAAAAGCCGCATAAAAGTTTAATTCATTGATTATGTAGTTTTAAAATTTTCTTTGACGATGAACGAAACCTGCATTTATACATTTATCTATAGTAACATAAAACCTTTATTTTAACGGTGTAAAATATTTATATTGGACATATACCCTTTTTCTTTACAATCCGTTTAATATTGAATAATATCATCTGTCCTCCACATGAGCCCATATATATTTCCCCTAAAACTAACTTGTGACACCAACATTTTTTTCCAACTTTTTTGTATGCAGACAAATTTATTACTAGTTATTATATTATATTATATTATATTATATTATATTATATTATATTATATTATATTATATTATATTATATTATATTATATTATATTATATTATATTATATTATATTATATTATATTATATTATATTATATTATATTATATTATATTATATTATATTATATTATATTATATTATATTATATTATATTTTATTATATACGATTAAAAATAAGTTAATCATACTTATGGGCTGCTAATTAAGGTATCCGTGGTAGTGCAATGGTTACGCAAACCGAGAGCACAGGTTCAAAACCACTATATTTATATATTAATTCGCGCATTGACGGCGACTAAGGCAACTGTGAACTAAGTCGGTTCTCAGTTGTCGGCGCACTTGGACCTCTTCTCTTCAGGCAAATCAAGGTCAGATATTTAGTAACAATAAAATAGTTATAAAATACAATGATAAAATAACATCAAAAATAATAAAATAAATATATATTCAAACCTTCATTCCTAGGTCTTATATCGTACATAGCTAAGTAAAGAATAACTAAAACAAAGGTCTTTCTACAAAAGCAAATATTTCATTTTCGTCCGTTAATAAAAGTTATTTTGAAAGAAAATTCTTTCATATTGTTTTAGGATTTTAGTTGGTCAATGGAGGTTAACCTTTTGTGTCCCTAAGTAAATATCTTCACATATACATTTATTACAAGACCTTCTCTTTTATATTTTTACCAAAAATTCTTTAATATAAAGTAACTATATAACATTACCAACTTAGCTAGATTTTTTTTAATATTGCCACAGCGTACCAGTATACTGCCTGATATTCAACAAAAGAAACCGTAAGCCGTCCTCACTCGTCCAAACATTACAGCAATTTTCAAGCCGATCCCGTTAGTCAACTGTGTCATCACGATCTTTTATACTAACTAAGTGGTATAGTCTGTCTAAGCCGAAATGACGCGCCCCTTCACTGCATTTACGCACACGAGCAAATATAAAATATGGATGAAACACATCGAAAATGTAATTGTAATTGGTTATTTAGTTGCTGGTTAGACACAAAAGGAGCAAGCAGTACGTTAAAAAAGTATAATAGTATAGTTAGTAACATTAGTATTCACACATTTAAATAAAGTAATAAAGTGGAGGGGCGCGTCATTTATAGTTAGACAAGCTATCCTGAGATGGGCAGACTGTACTTTGAAATATGCAATGGACATAATCAAAACAAGAGTTAAAAGCTTGTTGTAATTTTTAAAAAGGTAAAACCTTTAACGTGCTTGTATCAGTCGATGTTCTATTCTATTAATTTAATAACGATATCGCTAAATACGACTTTCCAATTAACTTTTAAAACATCGCCTTATCACGGACAATGTTCCAAGGAGCTATTAAACATTTTTCTTTTTGAATGACTATACTAAGCTGCCAAGAGTCCTAGTAATAAGAATGAGGACTGAAGTATACATATCAAAGATACGTACATTGGTACCGGCAATTGGATTTTAAACGGAAGCCCTTGGTTTGCTCGACTATTACACTACCACTACACCACGACCGCCTTAGTAATTGCGCTGTCAAAAGCAATAAATCTTTATGCCAATACCTACTTTACTCCCCTAAAATAAAATTGCAATTCAATTATATTAAAATTAAATTTTAAGTGTCTTTAGGACAGAATTTAGCACAGTCTTTAATTTTGATTATAATGAAATTAATGTCATAAAGGTGATCGTGTTATAGGCGAGAGAATAGTTTACCTTTGGCAAGCAGTGTTGGATGTAAGCCAAGAAGCCTTTGCCGTACCTCACCTGGGTTATGTGACGGCATTATTGCTATTATATTAAACATCACTATTATAAATAATAATTACGAGTATAAAACTAATATTGTAAGATATAAAGTTTTTAAATTAGTTATTTTAATCAGTTTCTTGCAGGGACATGAAAAGACAATCGATCTCTAATTTCCACAATGGTCTTTTCAATTCTTTTGCTTTCTTCAAAACCATATTTTGTTCTAAACAAGCTGAAAAAAGTATTCTTTTAATATGCCCAAACCTATGCAATTCTTGTCACTACATAGTGCTTCAAAACACATTTATCACGCTCTATTGTATTCTTCGTTCTATGCTTATCACAAACACTCCTAATTGACTGCAATTCTACAGCATTAATAATATTACTCTCAATATTTCTTCTTCATTTTATGTGCAAAAATGAAGAATTTCCCCATGAAAAATGAAGAATCCCTAATAAAATTATTTTTAATTTAAAAAAATTTCTTCTGCCATATCAAACGTTCATAATAATTACATATGTCACGAAATGTTTATCAAAAAGTAAATATCTTTATTTCAATATAGCAGAAACTTCACAAAAGCAAGCAATGCCTGCGTATAGCTCTTTCTTGCAGATAAAGAAATTCAGAAACATGCCTAAGGGTTCTCCTCAACCTATAACATTGGATCCTTTAAGCGATATGTGAATAAGCACGTTTGGCCGGCATAGTGACGGCGATTGTAAACTTGCTCGGGTTTTCTTTCATTCGTTGTACCTCCTCTTGCTTGTTATCAGATGAAATGAGGTTAGATGTGGAGTTGCAATAAAAAAAAACGAAAATAAACTAAAATAATTGTTTATTTAATTAATAAAATATTTCTATTCTCGAGAGTATACGAGTAAAAGATTAATTCTAAAAAAGCATAACTTTTCGTTATTTACTTCACAAATTGAACTGGAAAAAGCGATTAATATTAACAAAGGGTTGACGGTATTACCTTAAACTTTTGAATCATTAAGTCTTCTCATGCAAATGGTGGGGGTTGAATTTGTTAAAAGTTCCTATTTGGTACATATTCGGCCCATTATAAACTCAACCCTTTAACATTATCTTTAATTATGTTTTTCCATTTGGCAAATAAAAACGATTTTTAGCTGGATCTTTAAAGTAGTTATTTTAAGCTGGTTTACTATACACAGACCAAAAGGAAAGAGTTTTGGAAGAGGCTAAGAGTTTGTGATGTGGTTGAGAGAGGCTCTATTGTGTCTGCCTATTCAAAATTTAAATCTACGAGTACTTTGAACAATGTATTTTTTTTTTCAGTATTTTTATAATGTTTAAAATTTCTACTAAAATTGTACAAAGACATACATTTTGAATTTGGGCCGCGGCCTCTTAGGGATACAAAGAGAATTGGGGTATCGAGTGAGAACATTTTTAGGGGTCCACTTTGTCAGGGGCCAATAGGGAACTGAATGAAAGTTCCGTGTCCCAGTTTGTTTGAAACAAACGCTTGCTCGATATTCGATTGCTCTCTGAATCTACATTCGCATAAATTTACGTCAACGAAATGAGACGATAAACAACCACGACCTTTTTACAATTAAGGGGTGAATACAAGATTTAGAAACCATATATTAAGATTGTGCGTGCCTTTCCTAAAATTCGTTATTTAAATAATATTTGAATAATTGTGAATGCTTACCAGTGTCGTTTGCTTTAAAATATACTGAATACTAATTAAATGTAGTTACAAATTTAAAATTGAAGATTATACAATACTCATACTTAGTATGATCTTCTGTTAAAAACATAATAACTATGCTTAAATAAAAAGGGGGCTATTTTTTGGTAAAATAAATCAATATTTTCAATATTAGTTCTTTATTAAATTTATTTTTATATTAAAAATATTTTATAACGAACCAGAATAAAAGAGTAAAGTATAATAACCTTCCATTGAAATTGAAAAAATTACGTAATATTAAAAAGCAATACTTATAGTAAAATAATAAAATAAATTTCTACTTTTTTTTAAATTGTGACTCGACATTTATCCTTGACCCGCCTGATGGTAAGCAAGAAGAGGTCCAAAATATTTAAAATAAACTTCTGAGTTTTCGAGTGCTGCAATACTTTCAAAGGCGACCGTGGTCTAGTGGAAATAAAGTGGTCACGCAAACCTAGAACTCTCACTTGCCACTTGCCATATGTATACGTACTGTATCTTTGATAAATTTACTTCAGGTTTCTATGATACAAGCAAGAAATTAAATAATCCTAAAGCATAGTTAAAAAAATACGAGCAAGCCTAATTAATTACCTATCATAACTATCATGAAATCCATGTAAACTATTTAGTTACTTAAACGGAGAATAGTCTGCTCTCTCAGTGAAGATTAAAGTTGGCAAAAGCAAAATTGCCAAGTACCTAACTTTGTGCAATATACCTCTATAACTTCATAGCACTTAGTTTCGAATTTCACGGACTATGGACGCTGTAATATCTAAAATAAACCGTTTCAGATTATATAAAAGACAATTTCAGATGTTTATTACGTTTTTAAAAAGTAATTTTTAATTATGGGAAAGGTGAGTCTTAAATTAATGTTTTGCCTAGTGCTGGGGTTGTGTCAAAATCGGGGCAAGTGGCGCGATTTTGATTGATTGATTGATTATTATTGAAAGACTTGAATTAAGCAATCAGTTTTATATTAGCTACTAGTCGTCCACTAATAGACATAGGCCTTTCACAGCGATCTTCATAGTGACCTACTAGATGCAGCCTACATTCAGTAGTTTCTAGTACCTTTAGCAGGTCATCAATCCATCTTGTTTATGGACGCTGCGTTTTCCAATACGTGATCCTAACGATATTTTCTACCGGGCTAACATTTTATCTTTCATAGGTACCTATATTTGTTTCTATGTATTTTGATTCTACACTTTAGTAGCTTAGTATAAAAATGTGAATAAAAAATAATAATTGATGAATTAAACAAATTTTATGCGGCTTACTATCGCGTTTATTTTGGTTTTGATTTTACAATTTTTTATTATTCCGACGTTTCGAGAGCTTTGCAGCCATCGTGGTCACGGAGAGACTGAGGTGTTGGTCGTCCTATTGGTTGATGCTGTTATTGTTTCCAAAACTACCCCGTTTCATATTTTGTTTTTCTGTTCCCGGTTTATTTCAATTTTTTGCAAAAATAACTGACGGTGTCATCTGGTTTGGCAGTTTGCTGGACTTGGGACTTGAGTTTGTGAATTATGGGGTCCCAGGTGTTAGATAATCGCCAACCACCTTCTCTATTGAAATTAGGATGCTTTTTAATCTCAATAGCCTCGCGTACCATCCTGGGTATCAGTCGACTTTCCTTTGCGAGGATCTTCGGTTTGTCGAAACGGATGTAGTGATTGGCGCCGTCCTGTTGATGCTCACAAGCTGCAGACTTTCCACTACGTTGGTGTTTTATATCCGCGATATGTTCCCGTACGCGTGTGCATATATTTCTTTTTGTCTGTCCTATATACGAGAGTCCACAGTCACATTCTAACTGATACACCTCTGCATCTTGTAAAGGAATGTTAGTTTTCACAGGTCTCAGGTATTGGTGTAGCTTTTTATGCGGCTTGAAGTATGTTTTAACCGATGCTTTTCTCAATACATGGCCGATCTTGTCTGTAACACCCTTCACATATGGCAGGATGAGGGGGGCACGATCCACTGTCGGTGTTTTCACATGTCCTCTGCGACCACCCGAACCAATTATCTGCCGTAGGCCTTTCCTTGTTACAGAGAGCACGTGGCATCTGTGACGACCAACACCTGGGAGAAGAGCTTCAATATGTCAAAAAAGTTCTTGCTGACAACAAGCTGAAAATCCATCAATAGAGAAGGTGGTTGGCGATTATCTAACACCTGGGACCCCATAATTCACAAACTTAAGTCCCAAGTCCAGCAAACTGCCAAACCAGATGACACCGTCAGTTATTTTTGCATAAATTTGAAATAAACCGGGAACAGAAAAACAAAATATGAAACAGGGTAGTTTTGGAAACAATAACAGCATCAACCAATAGGACGACCAACACCTCAGTCTCTCCGTGACCACGATGGCTGCAAAGCTCTCGAAACGTCGGAATAATAAAAAATTGTAAAATCAAAACCAAAATAAACGCGATAGTAAGCCGCATAAAATTTGTTTAATTCATTAATCAATGTTCGCGCAAAATCTAAGAAAATACTAATAATAATTGATTTATTTACCTATTTCTTGTGTCAAAGTTAAGCTAAGCTTCAAGTGAACAGAAGGCAGCGTCTGAGGCAGAAGTCGCATTTACTTAAGATTGTCTTGTAAATTATCTGTTATTAAATAAAAAGGTGCAGGTATTTTCTTCAGGTCGCGGACCGGCCGCGTAACTCAATTATAATGAGAATGAACTTTGTTTTGACATTTGAACTCTTTTAATGAGCTTCTCAATTAAAATTGCGACCGCGCAATACACTGAGAATCGATGTTTATTTTTCATTAACAGTTTAATCTCATTAAAACCTACTGTCCGAATGAATCAAATTGTTTTTGACACTAACAGCGACCGCGTAACTTTTTGACAAATGGAATTTAATTTTCATTCCCATTGAAGTTCCGCGGTCGGTCTTTGGCTTGTTAGTGGCATGTTGTTAGTAATTTGCCTAGTCTGTAATTTGTACTACTACTTTTAAGTGTACAGACAGTAACTTACTAACATTTGGAGATCAGCTTGTAAGTTGCTGGCTTTAACTACGCCGGTATGGGAGCTATTTGCAGTTATTTAGATGTACTAGCGAGCAGACAACTCATTCGTAGACCACACTCCAGCCTAACATCAGTCGGGATGATATCATATGTCAATTCAATTGACAATTGTCTTTACATATGTCAACTTTATTGACAAAATTTGCCACTGTCTGTTATCACATCCATGTTTTCATAGTTTCACGTTTCACACGAGTTTTCACTGCGTAATAACTTTTACATATAACTTTTCATATTCAACTCGGTGTTTCATTGTTTAAAGTTTAATGTGTTAACGGTACTTTGCAATAATAAATGAATATACATATATATTTTCATTATACTTATATATATCTTCTGTCCGTGAGTGAGTACTTCTAAACGTACGGACTGATTCTAATGTTTTTTTTTTATTGTGGCTTGATTTAATATGACAGCTCCCCGCCTGATACCTCTGGTATCTTTTCATTAGGACGGATGTCAATTCTTAATAAAAAAAAAAGCCTTTCCTTTCTACTATATACTCGTATTACCTACTAAGCTGAATAAAAACATACGACCCTACTACATTGTTTATCACTAGTACTTTTTAATTATACTCGTACCACGACATACGACCGCAAACTGCTTTAGAATAAGCTGGAGTGCGATCCATTAATGCTGTACCAAATAGCGACTATGTAACTTCACGGTCTGTAACTTTACTTGAAAGTGGTGCTGGTACTCCGATTTGGTATACTAGATAAATGACCACCAACCACCGATCTGCGTACCATTCTTAAAAGCTTGGACCGCTGTAGTTTAACACCAGATGTATTGCAGTTATGACCATAGATACCCATGCTTATATAAAAATACTATATGTAGTAAAGGCGACCGTGGTGTAGTGGCAGTGCAATGATCACGCAAACCGAGAGCACAGGTTTAAAACCACTCACTGGTACCAATGTCTCTTTCATATGTGATGTAATTTGGTCGTCCTGTTTCTATGATACAAGCATTGTAGTAGCTTAGTATAGAAATGTAAAAAAATGTATTATTTTGCTATCTAAATAATTTAAAACTTATAACAAAAATGTATTAAGTTTATTCCAAGAAATGTTTCTTATATTTTCCATTATATTGGAAACCTGAAAACCTGATATGTTTTATTATTAGAAAAACACAGAATCACGCGTTAAAAGTTTTTCGTCATTGAAAAAGCAGTGAAAAGTTCGGAGTTGATGGAAACAGAGGCGGGTGGAGGTGTCCAAAAGTTTTTCCATTAAAGCATCTAATGTACCTTGTACATGATACATTTTGTTGTTTAATAAAATTAAGAATATGCATAGTGTTTAAATAATGAGAATTGTGGATGTAAAGAAAGCGAGTTGTTTTTTATGGGGACGTGACTTAAGATGGTATGACTTTTCTTAATGATAATCCTAATACTCGTAGCGCCGACGCGACGATTCAAAACCGATTCAGATGCCTAAATCGTCGTCGCTATAATTTTTTTTACACTTCTGTAGTGTCTGCCCTTCCTTACAAGGATCACTGGCTCGGCAGCCCGCGCACGCCACTGAGTACGCGTCCGTCCCCGCCCGTAGGTGAGGTAACTCTGACGCTTCAACTCTCACGCACACGAGTACGAGACAATGGGTGTATGTCTTTGTTGCACATACACTACATCCCTCCTTTATTTACAAATCACCAACAGATTCAGAACTAAAGAGGATTTATTACAAACATCTAGGACATCATAAAATCAGATTAAAGTAGGACTCTTTGGAAGGACCCCAATTTCTGGTTCCACTTCCGTCCAATACTCGGCAATAGTTCGTCCATACAAGATAAGGAATTTTCTCGCATGTGGCAGTATTAGCTCGCCACATATAGACACACAGACGTTAGTCTCTTTTAGTATAGATACTACCAGGGTATAGATCACCCATCTTGAATGACCACGCACCTATTCAATGATATAACGATCTAGCAGCTCTTGGATCTTGTTTCCTACTTTAGCTTCGCTGTATCATCATCGATATTAAATACTCCAATCTATTCTCTTCTTTTTGTTTCCTTCTGAACCGTTGTTATCTGCTCGTTCTTTCACGTCTATCTTCCTTTTTGTAGCTATTCCTAATTAAAGAGTGGTTGTTTAACCAAACTTTAGTTGTTCCCAATTGGATGGAGATAGTTTTACCAAATTCCAGCAGTTCTTAATTTAATGGTAGTAGTTTTACCAAATTCCAGCTCATCCTAATTGAATGGAGGTAGTTTTACCAAATTTCAGCTATTTTTAATTTAATGAAGGTAGTTTTACCAAATTTCAGCTCATTTCAATTGAATGGAGGTACTTTTACCAAATTCCAGCTGTTCTTAATTTAATCGTGGTAGTTTTACCAAATTCCAGCTATTCTTAATTTAATGAAGGTAGTTTTACCAAATTTCAGCTCTTTCCAATTTAATGGTGGTAGTTTTACCAAATTCCAGCTATTCCTAATTTAATGAAGGTAGTTTTACCAGATTTCAGCTCTTCTTAATTTAATAGAAGTAGTTTTACCAAATTTCAGCTCTTCTCAATTTAATGGAGGTAGTTTTACCAAATTTCAGCTCTTCCCAATTTAATGGTGGTAGTTTTACCAAATTCCAGCTATTCTTAATTTAATGAAGGTAGTTTTACCAGATTCCAGCTCTTCTTAATTTAATGGAAGTAGTTTTACCAAATTTCAGCTCTTCTCAATTTAATGGAGGTAGTTTTACCAAATTTCAGCTCTTTCCAATTTAATGGTGGTAGTTTTACCAAATTTCAGCTATTCCTAATTTAATGAAGGTAGTTTTACCAGATTTCAGCTCTTCTTAATTTAATGGAAGTAGTTTTACCAAATTTCAGCTCTTCTCAATTTAATGGAGGAGTTTTACCAAATTTCAGCTCTTCCCAATTTAATGGTGGTAGTTTTACCAAATTCCAGCTATTCTTAATTTAATGAAGGTAGTTTTACCAGATTTCAGCTCTTCTTAATTTAATGGAAGTAGTTTTACCAAATTTCAGCTCTTCTCAATTTAATGGAGGTAGTTTTACCAAATTTTAGCTCTTCTCAATTTAATGGAGGTAGTTTTACCAAATTTCAGCTCTTCCCAATTTAATGGTGGTAGTTTTACCCGATTCCAGCTATTCTTAATTTAATGAAGGTAGTTTTACCAAATTCCAGCTCATTTCAATTGAATGGAGGTAGTTTTACCAGATTTCAGCTCTTCTTAATTTAATGGAAGTAGTTTTACCAAATTCCAGCTCTTCTCAATTTAATGGCGGTAGTTTTACCACATTTTAGCTCTTCCCAATTTAATGGTGGTAGTTTTACCAAATTCCAGCTATTCTTAATTTAATCAAGGTAGTTTTATCAAATTCCAGCTATTCTTAATTTAATGAAGATAGTTTAACCTTAATCCACCTGTTCCCAACTTAATGGTGGTCTAGCTTTACCTTTCCAGCTGTTCCCATCTTAATGGTGGTAGCTTTACCTTTCCAGCTGTTCCCGACTTAACGGTGGTAGCTTTACGTTTCCAGCTGTTCCCAACTTAATGGTGGTAGCTTTACCTTTCCAGCTGTTCCCAACTTAATGGTGGTAGCTTTACCTTTCCAGCTGTTCCCGACTTAACGGTGGTAGCTTTACCTTTCCAGCTGTTCCCGACTTAACGGTGGTAGCTTTACCTTTCCAGCTGTTCCCAACTTAATGGTGGTAGCTTTACCTTTCCAGCTGTTCCCGACTTAACGGTGGTAGCTTTACCTTTCCAGCTGTTCCCGACTTAACGGTGGTAGCTTTACCTTTCCAGCTGTTCCCGACTTAACGGTGGTAGCTTTACCTTTCCAGCTGTTCCCAACTTAATGGTGGTAGCTTTACCTTTCCAGCTGTTCCCGACTTAACGGTGGTAGCTTTACCTTTCCAGCTGTTCCCAACTTAATGGTGGTAGCTTTACCTTTCCAGTTGTTCCCGACTTAACGGTGGTAGCTTTACCTTTCCAGCTGTTCCCGACTTAACGGTGGTAGCTTTACCTTTCCAGCTGTTCCCAACTTAATGGTGGTAGCTTTACCTTTCCAGCTGTTCCCAACTCAATGGTGGTAGCTTTACCTTTCCAGCTGTTTCCAGTTTAATGTAGGTAGTTTTTCCAATTTTGAATTTAATAAAGGTAGTTTAACAATTTCGAATTTAATGGAGGTAGTTCACGACATATTTTAATAAAATAGCACACTACCAAAAAACTTCCAGTTTAATTTCAATCCAATTTTGTTTCATCATTTTTTTTTTTCTGGGTGAACCGACTGTTATGAACCCAGGCCTCCCTCTGTCACATACGTGCGTCTTTTCTCTGTTGACCAACCGACAATGCTTCACCAGACCCATTTGTTAACGTAGTACGAAACAATTCTAGTCAAAGCTCCCTCTCCTGTGGCTCCTGTGAAATCTGAGAGGATTTTTTATTTTTATATTGTGACTCGACATAAGACAGCACTACGCCCGATGTTAAGCCGGAGTGCGGTCTACGAATGGATGCCACTGCCACTACAATTCAACAACTGCAAACAGCAACCACATCCACTATGCCGGCCCAGCTGGATACGGCAACTCACAAGCTGATCCCGAAACGCGACCAAATCACCTCACGGTCCGTACACCTGCAAGTGGTGGCACCACCCCGGATCGGTAGCCTGGGCACCTCTGCCCATCACTCCACCATCAGCTTCTTCAGATCCAGAATGTCCTCCTTCAACGAAATATCCTTTCTGTCGGGCACCTACTGCACTTTCACTGCTATAAGGGCATTAAGCTTAAAATAGTACCTGTGACTGAAATTTAATAGTAGGTATATAATTAACACCATTTTACCTTTTTAATTATTATTATTACCCTATACAACTTAGACACATCACCAGTCTTACAGTAACAAACAACATCAGTCATGGCTCCCTAGCTACATCCCTTCAACATCCCCTGCATCTCCACGGTGCATCATCAGACACTCCAGGTCTTCCGTCCAACAACGGTCCAGCCAATGGCTCACAGTGAGTAACAACTCTAGTCAAAGCACCACAGTTTCATCCCCCGTTGAATTGCCGATCCGAGAGGATCCATGATCAGCTCTCCTCCATCTCACCAACCTTCCTACACTTAGCTTCCCACAGTCAAGACGAATCCAATGAGCCCAAGCCCAGCAAACTCATCAAGCCTAACCCCTCCAGGATTTCGTCTCCTGCCCCCGAGCTCCGTCATCAGAGCAGCTCAGCGGCACCAAACAAGACACCCATGCATGCATATACGTCTGTGTTTCACATGTTAAGTCACAGATATGTTCAAAAGCAAAGCAAACACCGATCATGCGTCCAAGATCGCTACCGCAGCCAACAAACGAGCTGATGACCTTGAAACTCCTGATCAGACTAATTTCAGCCAAGAACCATCTCGATCACGTCAAACCCACAACACCCCTCCTTTTAAGTCAAGGGTTAAAAAGAGGCATATTTTTCCGATTCACTTGGAAACCTGTGAGGCATTCCGATTAACAATCCCATGTAATTATTTCTGTTCAATTTACCATTTACAATAGCAACTACTAACCTTATAATAAAGGTACACTCGAGAACCCGTCAAACTGCGCACCCTTGACCTTTGTACCAGCCATCAGTATGATGCACGGCGCCCAGCACAAATAAGGCTCCAGCATACTCTGTAATACGACCAACCAGCGCCGGCGACAATGGGCCGCCGCAGTCTGTAGGTGCTTGCAAAACTTTACAAACACTTCGTGATTCTTTCACTCATTATTGTCCACTATTTGCTTCGACGGAAGCCACTATGGAACCTTAATATAATAACGCCAGACATAGTATTAACTTTTTAATTTAATAATTCAATCCTTTATGTATCCAAAAGGCGAATAATTTATAACCTAAACTGCTTTAAGCCGTTATAACACCGCATCATCCCTCCTTATTTCCTTTAGTAAGTATAAAATATAACTTTATCCTCGTCGCCATTTGTAGTGTCTGCCCTTCCTTACAAGGATCACTGGCTCGGCAGCCCGCGCACGCCACTGAGTACGCGTCCGTCCCCGCCCGTAGGTGAGGTAACTCTGACGCTTCAACTCTCACGCACACGAGTACGAGACAATGGGTGTATGTCTTTGTTGCACATACACTACAACTTCTATACTAAGCTACTAAAGTGCTTGTATCATAGAAACAGGACAACCAAAATACATATATCAAAGATACATTGGTACTTGTGGGTGGTTTCAAACTCGTACTTTCGGTTTGTATAACCATTGCACTGCCACCGCACCACCGTCGCCAATATGCAATTTTAAGTTGGTTTCATAATACAATCAATCAATCAAATTGGCACGCCTTTTTCCCATGAGGATAGGCAGAGACAATGAAGAGTCAATATTGCACTGAGCTTGAATATGTTTGCCTCGTGTACATGTACCCTAAAGTCTTTGACTATTGGACGTTTATTGCATTCGAATCTCGTGGATATACTTCTTAAGAAACTTTCTGTAAAATAACTAGATTTATTACTTCGACCAAAATTGAACTTTTTATTAACTATTCACTATTTTATATATATACTATTTTATATATTAATTCTTAATATTTTATTAATAATCGTCAAATTTTTGGCCCGACACTGAGGCAGCCGTGAACTAACTTGTTTTTTTCAGTCGTCGTCACTCTTGGACCTCCTCTTACTTATCATCAGGAGGGTCGAGGACATATGTCCTCGAATGTCACAATGAAAAAAAAAGAATCGTCATAGTATCGTCAGTCATAATGATTATTATAGCCACTACCACCCGTTTTAATGAACTGAACTCATTTTACATAGTACTTTATAACTGTAAAGCCCAATAATAATCACTAAATCCACTCAACAAGGACTCGGTTGACAAACGGTCACCCATTTCAGGACCCCTTCACGAAGTTTTCAGCAAGTCCAACGTCCAAAGTGACTGGCGATAGCAGAAATTACAATGATACGCGATTTCCCTCTGAGGTTACGTTTCCAGTTTATAAAGTTAACTATAGTTTGAATTATTTTAAGTTGATTAATATGTAAACAAATGTAATATTTTATAAAATGTGGTTTCTTATATAACTTGAACCATGAACCATAAAGGACAATGCCATTGTACATATTGATTATTTCTTTGGATTTTTATTTTATAAAAAATAATAATAATATTATGTGTTTTATAGTTTATAGCTATTTTCGTACATATTAATTAAAATGCTCGTTTCAAATGCAACGTCACATGGTTTACAGTTCTAATTAAAGTTGACTATCATTGTTTTCGCGGCCGAAACAATAAATTAACTTTACCCGTTGCACAGCTCTAATGGACTGGATTGTCCTCTTATTTCCGTAGCAACTGCCACAGAGTCATAAGTATAATCAGGTCAACCCTACTCCCGTACCAATGACCTATGTTATTTAAATATGAACTGCCGAATTTAGTTGAAGGCCTAGGTTCATAACTTTTGTTCTTATAACCAGGAGAGGCATATATAGTTGAGCTTCTAATTCCATAATATCATAAAAGTTACACGGTTTGAAAAAGATATTTTAATGAAAACACTTTAAAAGGTTATTCACATTTACCAACTGTTTCATAATGCAGTTTCTTATTTATAGTTGTTGTCATTTCGATACTTTTCTATTTGATTGTAGTATAGTTAACCCTTTTCAGAAAGTGTTGAGAGGGTTACTAAAACAATAGGGAAGTCACTCAGACTCACTTCCTTTATTTATACAAAGACAGTTCTTAGAAAACATGGAACCTAATTGACAGTTATTTTTCTTTTGCACTTTCCCCCGTGTGTTGAGGGAGTGAGTTGTCCTCCTAATACTTATGTAATAATATTTATTTATATATTGTTTCATTGTAAAAATGAAGGTAATAACGCTCGCGTAGAAAATAAAAATAAAACGGCAGACGTAAAGCCTTGATCCTTTGGCATGTGCAGGAAGTAATAGCAGATAGATGAAGAACAACGCATAGTATAATAATAAATACAGAACATGAACTATAATTTTTAATTTTACAAAAGAAGAAGATACTGTACGAACTCAATACGCGTGGAACTGGCAAACTACGTCCAACTGACGTACTCGAGGTCACTGCCGTTAGATCACAAAAACACTTATGCATTTTGTCTCGCTCGCGTCCCACTGTGAAAAATATTTCTATCTCTTGTCAAATTTCTCGTTAACGAAATCGAGAATGCAACTGTGGCTGTGACTTAGCGTGTTCGGTCCTCATTTTGTTGTAAACAATAAAACGCATGCCATATCTTCTACTTTTGTTTTAATCTAAGAATATAATACGCCTGTTACGAAAAAGAAGTGAAGCACAAATAATTAAAATCGTTATATACACTAACACGTTATACACACTAATCCATCCTTAGTGTGTATAACATGTTATTCCCATCCTTAGAAATAACACGTTAAAAATAACAATACATATAGGTAGGTATATAAAAATAAATAGCAAAAGAGTGTTTGAAATTTCGAAACACTACTACTAATTCGTCATTTAAAAGTTTAATTTAGCACCTGTTCCAATGTAGGTAGTCTGTTGTAGTAACAGATAAATCTGTCTAAGCAATATAATTTAACTTACTCTATTAAAGTACCCTGGAATGGAAGTTTATAAAAAAACCTGACATGGGGGTGTGATGTTGCCCAGTCATCAAATAGGAAGGGCAGAATGACCTTTTTTGTATGTGACCGCGACCCTTGTGACATTTTTATGCAGAATTGTAACGCGTCTAACACGACATTTGAGTTAAGAGTAAGCAATATTTAAAACATAAAAATATATATTTCGCAAATTATTCTTTTTAAAATTTTCTTTCTTTCTCTTCTTCTTTTTCTTCAGTCTCTCTGTGACCACGATGGCTGCAAAAAATGTATAATCAAAAAATGTATAATAAACGCGATAGTAAGCCGCATAAAATTTGTTTAATTTATTAAACATAATTGAAGTTTAGAATTTGTTTGCTGAATATATTTTATTTACCTCGTAGTGGCATAACATTATATTGTGGCTATGGGTAGAATTACTATAGCTGATATTTAAAAATCCCCTTTTTTAAATTATAGCACATATTTAGCAGGTTTATCTGAATTCAGGCAAATTTAAAGTTGATCCTGAAAAGCAACTTTAGTGAATTAAGTAACAATCAATTGTAGAATTTAAAATTGGAATAATCGTTATCGAATCGTCGTCTACTTCTAGTCATATAGGCCTCTTACAGTAGTCTGTACATAGTGTACATTAGTGTGGTCGTCTAAAGTTAGTGACAAGTAAATAGAATCTTCAACTTTTCATGTAACTCTTCAATTGTAAATTAGTTTCAGAAGTAAAATGCTATTAAGCTAAAGACAATTTCTCAAGTTCTCTCGAGCAGTCGTAGTCTCTTATAATGTTGTTCGAATGTACTTTCATAATATAATTAGGCTTTTAGAAATGTTTTGAAACTCAACGAGTCTTTATACGTTTACTTATAACTGTTACTTATTCATTGTAGACTAAAATATACGCAAAAATATAATAATTAAAATAAAAATAAAAATATCCGTGATAGACGTCCCATCAGAGATAGTCCCAAGAAGACTGGCAACATTACCGCTTTGTGTAGCGAGGCTAATACGTTGGCAGAAATAATTGCCAGCCTTCCTGTTTCCAGGCTTCTCCGTCAGCCGCTTGGACAACTCCTTGGGCAGGCGCTTGGCTGAAGGTCCCCAAGGGCCCATCGTCTCGATCCCAAAAGCGAACTCGAAACTTGTACTGAGGTCGACGTATATAGCTTGTGGTTCTCCTGGTCGCGTGGATTTGAGATGGGTCTAATGTGTTTACAATGTCGGTTATTTTATATGTACTTAAGTACTATATGGTATCATCATCATCCTACTTACGCATAACTACTGGGGCACAGATTTCCTTTTTTTAATAAGATGCGATAACTCGACTTAAGTTAAGAGCGCCGTGGACTGAAAAATCTCTTTCAGTTAACTTGCCTTAGTCTTAAGCTCAATCCGGTTCTTGGACATTTGGAACCGGATTTTGGTTACTTTCTCCAAACTTGCCAACGTCTTTTAACAATTGATATCTAGTGACAACGACCAGGACTTAACAGGTTTCACAGTTTCATTACTACGGAGATAGGTAGAAACAGCAAGGAGTTAACTTCAAAATTAAGGTTGAAATTGTAAATTAATAAATTGAAAGAAATAATTAAATTACCTTCAAAATACCGTAGAGCTTGTATAAAGAGAATTGTGGATATGAGGAAAGCGAAGGAGTTGTGTCAGGATCGTGGCAAATAGCGCTCTATTGTCTCTGCCTATCCTTGTGGAAAAAGGCGTGACATTTTTATTGATTGACCTTAAAATTATGTTTTGATTTAGTTTCTCTCTGTAGGACTAACTATTAAACACCAAATAACGCCCGACACACGACAACAAAACGTGTTAACAAACAACTAACAATAAACTGTAAACAACTCCCATTGCACTCAAAGAAGACTAACCAGAGAGCTTTTACGTGTGCCACGAATGTTGTCACGCGATTGTGGTATTACAAACTATGTATTACAAAGACTAAATCCCCATGCACGCATATGCCGTGATAAACAATGCAGCAAGATAGAAGTGCATGAAGAATGGATAGTCAGTATAAAGGCCCCTATCCACTGGGCTTGGTGTTTGCAAAATGAGCACATACACCAGTCCTTACCGGTATTGACGCTCGAGACAACGTAGCGACAGCAAAACAAATATTGTTAGATTTTATAATAATTTTATTTTTAAAACATACGTTAATACATGGATTTTGAAATTGTATAAAACTAAACTGTAAAAAATATATAATATTTTAAAAGAATATTCACTAAATATATTTTTATTTATTTAAATTTTTATACTAAGTTACTAAAGTAATAGAAACAGGACAACTAAAGTGCATATATCAAATATACATTGGTACCGGCAAGTACAAGAGGCATTAAACCCGTGCTCTCAGTTTGCGTAACCAATGCACTACCACTACACCGTGGTCACCGTCACTTCAATGTTGGTTTTAATTTTTTATATTAATTTAATGCGACATCGGACCTCGACTTTCCTGATTGCAAGCGAAGAGAGGCCTAAGAGCGCCCATGACTAAAAAACTGACACAGTTTACGGCGGCCTAGCTTGAAGTGTTAATTATGATGTTATAAGATTTATTTATTTATTTATTAAGCCTTCCAACAAGATTACAACGTTTACAATACACACTCATATAGCGCTATATAATATAGCTATAGGTCAGATGTCGTGTCACAATAAAAAAAAACTAAATGCAATCTTAGTTATAGGACAGGACTGCTTGCATTAATGATAATAATGACAATATCTAACAGAAAGCAATTAGTATGAAGCATAATACAATAGGAAAAACTTATTAAGCACAATGAAATATAATAATTAAAATTGGCCGGCATAGTGACGGCGACTAAGGCAGCCATGAACTAACTTGGTTGTTTCAGTCTTCATCCCGCTTATCACCAGCCAGGTCGATGTCAAATGTCGTGTCACAATAAAAAAAAAATAACACATGAAAGAATTGAAATTAAATTTATCATATTACAATTATGACATCTGAATTATATTAGAAAATATTAAAGTTGCAATTATTTAATAAAAATACAAATTATTATTGCAATTATTAAAAATATATATATATAAGATGGGTACACATAGGCTGGAAAAGAATTACATTAGTCGATTGTTTAAAAATAATTATTCGATAGCATGCGGATGCTTTTCGCGATACTGACGCTTTTACAGAAGTAAAGATTTGAAGTTAAAAGGTTGTCTCTGCCTATCCTCCTTGATTGATTGATTGATAAAAAGTTAAAGAGCTCCTTAGAATATTCTCCGCAGTACTCGTATAGGCGGTAAAGGGCGCATAATGCCGCCATAAATGCGCCCTATTAACTTTTCTTTTCATTGAAGTTCTTTTATATTATTATATTATATTTATACGTTTCAATAATATCATTATATAAATAGATAGGAGAAACTAAAAATATGTGTATATTTCTGTACTAATTACGAATCAAAAAGTTTTTCTCTAAACAGTTGTTTTTTCTGTCTGTATTTATAGTTCGTTAACCTCTTTATGATGACGTCACTCAGAGTGTTCCCCCAGGAGTGAACTTTGCCACCACACCGGCATCCATTACTAACCACACTATTATGATATAACTAAAAAAGACACGATTTTTAAAGTAAGAATAAATTAACCCCTATAACACAAAATAATATTATCCATTTCTAATTTTAATTTAGTTTGCATGTAGTATTACTAGGTTTTAATATCAACCACCAATTGTATGACTTTTCGGCACTATCTGGTATTCTCGTATTTTTTTATGACCTCGACCCGCCTCATGGTGAGCAAGACGAAGTCCAAAAGTGCCGACAACTGTGAAAACTGAGTCGAGGACGAGGTCAGATGTCGTGTCACGATAATAAAAAAAACAATCTCTGCACTTGAAAGTAGTGGTGCTACCCCGGATTGACAAAATTAGTACACAAATCTATGCTTATAACATCGCTGTTTTTAATAAAACATCTTTAATACTACAATTCTTCTCAATTGTACTTCTCTGTTATTATTGTTTTTAAATTATCATTCTTATAGCAGTGTTCATTAGAATGTGCTAAAAAGTTTGTATGAAGAGAATTGTGCATGTGAGGGAAGCGAGAATGTTCTTAGGATAGTGGAAACTAGCACTCCATTCTCTTTTCCTTGTGATAATTGAGGCGTGCCAATTTGATTGATTGATTGATCGGAGCAAATATTTGTTTCATAGCTTTTATTTGTAATATTTGATATTACAAATATTTAATATTATTACAAATTAAAGAGGCGGATATTTGCCTCGGGTCTGGTTATCAAAGAGTGGTAGGCAGTGGTCTCAGTCTGCCGATCCAGGGTAGTACCACCACTTACAAGTTTACAGACCGTAAAATGATTTAGTCGCGTTTCGGGATTAACTTGTAAGTTGCCGGTTTCAACAAGGCCGGCATAGTGGATGTGACTACTACTTTCAATTATTGAATTGAAGTAGCAGTGACATCAATTCACGGACGACACTCCAGCTTAATATCAAGCGGGGTGCTGTCATATGTCGAGTCACAATAAAAAAAAAACCTTCCACACAAACAGTGTCCACATAAGTGAAATTGTTTTTGACATAGATATGACATTACTGTAATAAAATATATGTAATACCGTCCGCCCGCCCTAAGGGAAGCTTTTAGACTAATGAGTAAAGGAAAGGCCGCACTGCTTTGGGCGGAACTCATAGTTTCCACTACATAAAACAAAGAGGACTCTGATAGTAGCTTTTGTTATCGAATTGTTTATCATAATCATTAGATATATATTTTTATAGTGTAAATATATGTATGTATAAGCAGTCGTAGATATATGTCCGTAGTGTCGATAACTGTAGGTATAGTGACGGCGACTGGGGTAATCGTGAACTGACTCTATTTTTTCAGTCATGAGCACTCTTGAACCTCCTCTTGCTTATCAGATGTTGAGTCACAATAAAAAAATTAAGAAAGTCTCATTAGGAAAATGAAATTGTAGATCTACGGATGCAGGAGAGTTGTGTTGGAATCATTTAAAAGAGCTCTCTGTTGTCTTTGTTAAACCCTGTGATAATAATGCCAATATAGGTATGTAGGTAGATTTTCCTTCATCCGCCTTATGGTAAGCTAAAGTGATCCACAAGCGAAGGATTTCTGAAGTCCGCATCCGCTTGATTTTAGCATCCAAACACTCAACGACCAGATCGGGTCAGCAGACGAGATGTAGCTATGATGAAGCTTTACAATAAAGAATAGCAATTTTCTCATTCAAACTTAATTATATTAATTCATACGGTAGATAGGCTGATGTCATCTACGAGTATAGATGTGTATGGAAATAATCAGCTAAATTATTTATTTATTAAGCCTTTAAACAAGATTACATTGGATCTTCATATATTGTGGCTCCTAACCGTAGCAGTCCCATCCGGATTGGTACCCGAAAGAGTTACTTCCTGATCTGTACTTTAAGGAGTGGTGGTAATACCCAGGATAATACATCGGCTGATTTAACAAATGACCACAAAATGTCTGTCTACAAATCTCATTTTTTATTAATTTTTAATTAATGTAATTTAACTAATAATAATATTATTAGAATTAATTATTGCACAGAAATAATTACAAAAGTTTACAAGATGTGAACTTAATGCCCTAAGGCATTTTCCACCGGTTTTTTATTTTTTTTATTGTGACTCGACATATGATAGCACCCCGCTTGATGTTAAGCCGAAGTGTGGTCCATGAATGAATGTCACTGCGTCAATTCAATAACTGTGAGTAGCAATCACAAGCTGATCCCGATACGTGACCAAACTACTTCACGGTCTGTATACTTGTAAGTGGTGGTACTACCCGATCGACAGACTGGGTACCACTGCCTACCACTCTTTATTACCTTAACCTTTAACCTTTGGGAGATGTATCCGGTGATTTCTTATAATAATAAACTAATTATATTATCATATATTTAATAAATATAATTCTAACTAGACAGAAGCAGAGCTGTTGGTGAAATATCAGGCAGGTAGAACACATTAGCAATACTCGTACAGCACGAAATAGAGGTTGTGTGAAGTTTTCAGTGTAATGTTTCATTAATTTACATTTTATCAGCTCTGTTGGTACAGTGATTAATGTTAGGGCATTTAATCTGTTGTAGTCAGAGAGGTTGCACGTACTGCTCGTTTCAACTGTTTATTATTTATTTATTATTATATTTGTTTTAAATTGTCTTGTCCCCAGCTTAATATCCCTGCCTGATATTAAGCTAGGGTGCATTCCATGAATAGAGGTAACTGCTCCTACAGTAGAAGTCACATCCACTATGCAGGCTTAGTTAAAACCGGCAACTTACAAGATGATCCCGAAACGCGACGGTCTGTATACTTGTGGTGGTGGTGGTACTGCCACGGATCGGCAGACTGGACACCACTGTCTACCAATAAAATTATATTTTAAAATTAATCAAGTTATTAAATGCGAAATTGAATTGTAGTACTTTTTTATATTAACGTCATATGAATAAATGGCTCGAATAAATAAATAGTAGAAAAGAAAATATTAAAGGCTACTATCTCCTAGAGTATATATTTACTTGTAGAGGTATGTGTACGTGTGTTCTAACGGGGAATTCATCCAACGCTGACGAATTGTTTGAATTTAAATTTTAATGGTTTCTCATTGTATTATTTTGATGTAGGCAGAGGGATTTGGGAGAATGATTATAATAACAATAATTAGAATATCTCTAAGTTATTATATAATATATAGTTATATAACTACTATATTTACAGTATGTATAAATGGAATGTTAGGCCTCCCACTAAGTGAACTGACGACATAGTGAAGTCACCAGTGGATGCAACTGGCATCTTGTCGTTCAAAATTGCGTTCTAAAGGCCCCCCTTTAGGGGGCTATATTCAGCGGTTGAGCGGTAGCTGATGATGATGAAGGGAATAGTGGATGAGAAGTAGCCAAAAAAGTTATGTCGTTTTATTCAGACTTCAGTTCGAGAGGACCAAAAACTATAAAACCGACGGCCGTCTCAGTTGGCGTCACTATGCTTTTTCACGCTTCGCTTAAACAGCTGATATATTATTTTATTAATCATTTTTTCGACAAAGAAACGACGTAGTTTTTTTAAATTTGAAAATGGACTATAACACGATAATAAGCTACATATTTTATTATATTCTATAAACAACAGTCTAATATAAACTAAATAAAGTTTAAAAAAACTATATTACTTATTTAGTTTTTTAGTTAAATAAAATCTTTTTCAACAAAATATTCTGAAAAATGACTTATAGATATATAAAATACATCGAATACAAATCACACATCCTCTTATATCAGTTGTAATATTTTTCATTCGAATATCTCGAACGTGCTTTATAATATCTTATTTTTGAATAGTTAATTCTTATTTCTCCTTTCATTTCATCCCTCACAATATAGTATTTAAATTGGAGCAGCTGAAAATAATAATGTCGTTAAATGGGTAGTTAGGCAGCGAAGGTTCTAATGTGTTTGCTTTTATAGTAATAAAAACATATCCGACTAATTCTTGTTAATCACAATTATAAATTGTATACCTTAATTAAAAAAAGTTTGTAAAAGAAATTACTTATTAAGTAAAATATGTAGCAATGAGCTATTAACATTTTGATGACAGGAGTGGCCGGCATAGTGACGGCGACTGAGGCATCTGTGAACAAACTCGGTTTTCTCAGTCGTCTCATCACTCTTGGACCTCCTCATGCTTATCATCAGGCAGATCGAGGTCAGATGTCGTGTCACAATAAAAAAAGTAGCGCATTAGCACACCATTTAAACAAGGCCGGCCCAGGAGGGTGTTATCCGAACAAATCGGGGACATTTTTTTTTATTTTTTTTTTTATTGTGACTCGACATGTGACAGCACCCCGCTTGATGTTAAGCCAAAGTGTGGTCCATGAATGAATGTTACTGCTACTATTATACAATTCAATAACTGTGAGTAGCAATTACATCCACTATGCCGGCCTAGATGAAACCGGCAACTTACAAGCTAATCCCGAAACGTGACCAAATCACTTCACGGTCTGTATACTTGTAAGTGGTGGTACTACCCCGGATCGGCAGACTGGGTACCACTGCCTACCACTCTTTGATAACCAGACCCGAAGCAAATATCATCCTCAAGAAGCTGAGTTATTTTATTAACAATTTATTACCCTTTTTTTTTTGTAATATTTTTTCATATTCAAAATGGGTTGAATTGTTATAGTTGAACAAGTAACAGCAGTCTGGAGACAGTGTATTTCACAGCACCTGCTTTCAGGCACCACGTTCAGCTGGAACGCCACTTGAATTTATAATCATTTTTCTAACACATTTTGTCGTGTAACTTGAATTTGATGAAACTTCTCGCCTTTGAGCAAAAGAAAATGGCTGACAATAAGGTTATAATAGTTTTATTAGGATTATAAAGTTGTTTTGCATATAATTATGTTGTAAAAAGAGAAAGTGATTAAGGTCGTTTCGGGATCAGCTTGAAAGTTGTCGATTGAAACTAGGCCGGCATAGTAGATGCGACTGTCATTTAAAATTACAAAATATACCTGTAGTAGAAGTCTCCTCTTTATTTTTACCGAACTCAGGGGGGAATGGGATGCTGTCATAAGTCGAGTCGCATAGGTATTTTATATCGTGTACAATCAAGCTTGTATCATAAACACATAATGACCAAAGTAGTTATAAAGATATATCAACAGGTTTTCTTTTTATTTTATTGTAACTAGACCTGATGTTAAGCTAGAGTGCGGTGCAGAATGATTGTGACTGCTACTACAGTTTAATAATTATGAGTACACATTCACTATGCTGGCCTAGTTGCAACCGGCAAGTCACAAGCTGATCCAAAAACGCAACTAAGTGAGTTCACGGTCTGTATACTTGTATATTCGTAGTATATGGTGGTACTACCCGGGATCGTCAGACTGGGCACCACTGCCTACCACTCTTCAAACCGGTATACCAAATTTTTTAATTTTTTTATTGTGACACGACATCTGACCTCGACCCGCCTGATGATAAGCAAGAGGAGGTCTAAGAGTGACGACGACTGGAAAAACCGAGACAGATCCCGGCTGCCCCAGCCGCCGCCACTATGCCGGCCTAAAAACTGAAAAATTTTTTAGATTCAAACATAATATCTCTTTACGATATTTTTGAATATTTCCTTTGCATTGCAACGTGCCTTTCAACTTACTGAAACTCTATACCCCATGCAGATAGCATAGTGATTACGATAGTGAGTTTGTTATTGGAGTTTGTACGTTAAAATTATGTATATAAAGCATATTCTTCTTCAGATTATTTACTAAAAATAAGGAACCTCTGGATTGCAGCCAATTTTTCTACGTTGTATATTTTTCTTTAGCTTAAAATTTTAGTTTCATTGATTGACATTTTTTTTACCACTTTTTCCTCAGAGTGAAACCATTTTTCTGAAATTCATAGATTCTCCTTGTGGGTGCCGGATCCATCGCGAGGCAGGCGGGAAAGTGAAGGCAATTTGAACCGGACTTAAAGCCGGACGGTAAAATTAATGGACGGTAGGTTTAAAACTTTTGCGACATGTCTACCACTCCTTAGACAACCAAACCCGCTCTGGGTTATTTTATTTTTTTAATAACAAATATTTGGTCTATTTATTTAAATGCTATTACAAAAAAGCTACAAATATTTTCTCCAATCAATCAATCAATCAAATTGTTACGCCTTTTTCCCACAGGGATAGGCAAAGACAATGGAGCGCCACTTACCACGATCCTTACACCATTCCCTTATATATTTTCTCCAACCGGTAATCAAACCCGGGACCGCACAATGGACTGGTGCGTTAACCAATAAGCCACGGCTGCAATCAAGAGTTGGTTGGCAATCATGTAATATTTCCAAAGATCTAGCAAATTCTATCAGCCGGTTGTACCAAAAAAGTTTCAATTTACGAATTTAGTTTTACTTTATACTTATTCTATTACGTTTAATATTACGAAATCGTGAATTGGGTTGTTAATAATTTTATATCGAAACTACCATTTATATATGTTTTTATTATTATAAATAACATAAAAGTAGTACATAGAAACCCAAAATGAATGATGTCCTTTAGCTCTGTATAAAATATCCGTTAAACGTAAATGTAAAATGTGAAGTTAAAGAGTGGTGGAACCCAATTTTTTATTCTTTTACTTATACGATACTTTTTACAAATTCGTAAATTCTAATTTTTGGTACAACCGGCTGTTAGTCTAAAATATGAAAGCAAGTTTTACATACGTAATACCATGTACAATAGGTACTAGCAATTGATCGATTTGAAAACGTTAGCGTGGTCGTAGTTCTGAACTTGTCAAAGTTTCGGAGCCATTTGTAATTCGTATTGAAGAGTTAGGGAATACACACACTAGGAATGAAGCCTAAATGTTGAACAGTGTTGAGAATTAAAAGAAAAATAACAATTTTAACATAACAGTAAAAAATAATGCTCAAAAACCTATGTTGTATTATTTATAAAGAGAATCGATTATATTAATATTCTCAATTCACAACATACAGCGTGGTGAAGATTACTCATCATCGTAAAAAAGGAAGTCTTTGGTCGACATACTGAGGCAACTGTTAAATGAACCTGATTATTTGGGCATCAGCACTCTTGGACCCCAACTCAAGCCCCAACTCAAGATAATAATAAAAAAGCATTTTGTATTTTCTTAGATTTCGGCCAATTATATGCGGCTTACTTTCGCGTTTAATTTTGCCGAATTTATGCCGATTTGATTACACTGGTACAACACGGTATATAATGCTTATCTGCTTATCTGATGACGTCACAAAACAATAGATGGCTTTGTCACTGAATACGAAACATAGGGATACTAGAAGTATACATGGCAGCATAGGAAGCATACTAGTACGTGTAAGTAACGGCTTCAAGTATGGTGGTGACCAAGTATAGGTAATCCGTACTCTTTTGTAAATAAAAAAAAACAGAACTTGCCGACTGCAGTTGCAGCAACCACCCACAATTTGGGACCTTGCAGGAGAGCCGAAACTAATGTACTACTAAATATTTAATTAATCAAATTGTCACGCCTTTTCCCCCCAGGGATAGGCAGAGACAATGGAGCGCCACTTGGCACAATCATGACACAACTCCCTCGCTTCCTTCACATTCACATTCCTTCACATTCGCTTCCTAGCTAAGGCAACCTAGCTTTATTTAGGATGTTTTGTTTTGTTTTGTCGTTTTGTCAATCTACTTTTAGCCATCCTTTCCATGTGCCCAAACCATCGAAGCATTCCTTTGTCAATCCTTGTCACTACATCTTCTTTCAAACCACATCTATCGCACCTAATAACGCTTTAAGACCTATTTTAATCTATTGTTAAGTTTGTGTAATCACCTACAAATCTTGGAGCAGTAACAATACGCCTCTGCTTCAAGTGTGTGACTTCCTTAAAGTTACAAGTTTTTGGTAAATTGCCAACTTTAACTGGCAAACTGGTTGCCGTGGTAACCTTTAACATTTTAATGTGATTGTTAAGGTGCTAAGGTTAAAAAAATCAATACCTTTATTGTTTTTAAAGGTCTTTAATGATTATACTCATACGTATTTGTAATAAAACTTAGGATTGACAAAGGAATGCTCCGATGGTTTGGGCACATGAAAAGGATGAGTGAAAGTATATTTATAAATGAATGAATCATGTTAAACAAGGCAGGCCCAGGAGGGTGTTTGCTGACCAAATCGGAGACATCCCTAAGAAAGCCAGGTTGCCTAGTGCCCATAACCATAGAGCTTGTATGAAGAGAATTGCGAATGTGAAAGAAGCGGGGAGTTGTGTCAGGATCGTGGCAAGTGGCGCGCCATTGTCTCTGCCTATCCCTGTGGAAAAAAGGCGTGACAATTTAATTGATTGATTGAATAAAATTTAGTAACTAAAAGATATTGGCTGGGGCTCTACATTAATTGATCATTAGGCAGTCTGTCTGCCAATCCGGGTTTGTTGCCGGTCCCAACTATGCCGGCATAGTGGATGCCACTGCTACTTTAAGTTATTTAACTGTAGTAGCAGTTATCTCTATTCAAATCCTGTAGGCCGGCTTAACATCAGGCGGGGTGCTGTCATATTAAGTAAAAGTAAAAAAGTAGTAAGATTAGTAGTCGAATAAATTAATTTTGCTGTAAGAAAAATTGTGTATTGAAAACCATGATTCTGGTCCTGTACTCTTTGGTTCACGATTAGAACATAATGGGAGAATAAACAAAATTCAAGAAAAATAAGAGGAAATTAAGTCAAAAAAAGAAAAGTAGAAAAACTGTTTCTTTTTGGTTTCCTTTTGACACAATAAAGCTGTCGGCTTCGATTTTTACTCCAATCACGGATTACAAAGTAAACAAAAATTCAATAAACGTATAAATAATATATTTGAGCAATAAGCAGTGATTTCCCGGGTGATTTTGTGAGGATAGGCACGCACCTTAAATGTCTCCGATGCGTCTTCACTCATTCATCTATAGTCTGTATATACTTGAATCATTTAAAAATATATTATACAGCTATATTATATTATATTATATTATATTATATTATATTATATTATATTATATTATATTATATTATATTATATTATATTATATTATATTATATTATATTATATTATATTATATTATATTATATTATATTATATTATATTATACTTGATTATTTTTAAAAGTGAATGGAGTAGCAAGCGACCTACCACTTCACCAACTAATGCCTGTTATTTTTTATTAACATATATAATATTATATTTATTACATGTAATAGGAATGCTTTGATGGTTTGGGCATATGGAAAAGATGAGTGAAAGTATATTGACTATCAAATGTGGATAATTGCGTTAAACGAGAGTGTTTTCAAATTAAAGACATCCTGAACAAAGATGGGTTGCCTAATGCCCATAACGGTATAGCTTGTATGAAAATAATTGTAAATGAGAGAAAAGCGAGGGAGTTGTGTCAGGATCATGGCAAATAGCCGCTTGATAATTTGTTTGATTGATTATTTGACGCCTATGAAACGAATTTTTGCTCCGAATGGTAATCGAATCTGGGGCTTACCGAGATAAAGATTGGCAGGGTTACCATTAACGCGTTTTATTATTTTTTTAGAGTTTTTCTGTACCTACATGGACTTTATTCATCATATTTTTAACATGCACTGGGCAACCAATTTATTTAAGTATATGTATGTACATTTAGGGTTTACCACAAAAAAAACGCACCTCAGACAGGCATTTTTCACAGTTTTAGACAATTTAGTAAGTACCACAAAATAAAGCATAGTCCAGAGCGAAAGTTGGTTTGAAATGAAACACTGTTAAATGTAAGTTAACGCGTAACTCTATCCATTCGGTTGTGAAAAAAGAACATACATTCTGAAAATCATACAACAATAAAATATATGACTTAAACAAATTTTATGCAGCTTACTATCGCGTTTATTATTGGCGTTTCGAGAGCTTTGCAGCCACCGTGGCCGCATAAAATTTGTTTAATTTATTAATCAATGTTCGCGCAAAATCTAAGAAAATATTAATATAATTTATGTTATAAAATCTCTATCTTTATAACATGAGTATTAAACTATAGATAAGGCGTTAGGAAAATATATCGTAAGTGGATTGGCCCCATATAATAGGTTTGCCCGATTGATAAGTATATTACGTGTACTTATTTGTTTATAGGACCTGCCTTTTGTTTGTTATCGACACCTTTTCTATTATGTATACATATAAAGACATATATGTATACATAAACGTCTATCTTATACATATAAATGGATAGGATTTTTTTAGGAATCTGTGTAAGGAAGAATGATTTGATCCTAGTGCCGATACTAAGGGCTACACCTGACTTTGATTTGCCTGATGGAAAGCAAGTGGAAATCCAAGACCCCGACGAATGGAAAAATCGACTTAGCCTTTTCACGCTGTTCTTGAAGTATCAAGGGTTAAGGATAAAAAGAAGGTCGATTGTATAAACGATTGACGAATCCTTTAGAATGCGACAGAATGCGTCTGGTCCAGGGGCCAATGCAGGATGAAAGAGCTCCGAAGAACATAGGTTCTCTCCATGCTAACCTTAGATCCTTTAAGCGATGCGAGAAGAAGCACCTTTGGCTCTATAGTGACGGCGACAAAGGCAGCCGTGGACTGAGGCACGTTTTTCTGTCGTCGACACTCTTGTACTTCTTCTTGCTTACTAACAGGCCAGTCAAGGTCAGTTGTCGATGTCGAGTTAAATAGAAATAAAGCTTGGTATACCAGGCGCACAGGGTATCTTCAATATTGCAGGGTCTCCAGAGTTCTCCCAACCTCAACATCACCAATAACCCTAATAGCATGTTAATAGGTATGCCATTAAAAAAATAAAACATCTGGACTATAAAAAGCATGTTTGATATGAATATGCACCTTTTGCCGGCATAATGACAGCGACTGAGGCAGCTGTGAACTAACTCTGGTTTTTCAGTCGTCGTCACTCTTGGACCTCCTCTTGCTTATCATTAAGCAGGTCGAGGTCACATCACAATAAAAAAATAAAAAAACAAAAACATGAAAAGTAACACAAAATCTCCAAAATGTATGAAAATATATTGAATCTATAATAAACGTGATAGTCCACGTAAAATTCTGAAAGCTCATTTGTTAACCATTGTTCTCTACCTTTATTGTTAAAAATCAACATAAAATTATTAATAAATCAACAATATTGATGTTTGAATATTATGAAAGGCCCATTATGTAAGGTACAAATTATTTGCATACAAATACACTAAAAGGGCGGGCACACAAAAGTTATGATGCTAAAGGGTTTGAAAATAGGTTCTGAGTTCCTATAGTTCGTAATTTATTAGCAACAGAACGAACTACGTCTTCGCATATTGTCATAGTAGTCTTGCCAGAATGATTTTAAAGGAATTAATAAAAATAATTTAAAGTAAAATTACATCAATAAATTATTTATAACATAGTTGTGTTATGTTATATTTATTTATTATTTAAAGAGAAATAACGATAAAAGAAAGTACTAACTAAAGTACTTGTAAAAGAACATTTTTTTTGGTTTGAAAGTAGAAATATAAGGGTATTTTTTTCCATTATTTTGTATTATCAATTACTTATAATGTATGTAGTATATTATTTTATATATACTATATTATTTTTGTACTTTCTAAGGTTTTACGGGAACATTACATATAAATCCGATTTTTGCGGCTTTCGAAAATCGGATTAAAATAATTAAAACAAACGCAATGGTAAGCTGCAAAAATGTATTGTAAACTATTATTATAATATAATACTTCAGTGGTCAGTAACGCCAAGAATTTTTACATTAGATTATAAGCCTGTCGTTGTCAAACTAATTTTAAACTATGACAACTCGGGAAGTCAAGCGATTTCTGCTGAGAACCTCGAGCTGCGCAAATACGCTTACCTCGAACGCCCTGGAGACCTTCAGCTAAACGCCTGGCCAAGGAGTTGTCCAAGCGGCTGACAGAGAAGTCTGGAGATTGCAAAGCTGGCAATTATAATTGCCAACGTATTAACAATGCTATACAAAGGGGAAATGTTGCCAGTCTCCTTGGGACTATAGAGATTAGATTAGGGCCTATAGGGACAAGGAGACTGGCAGACATCAGAGGATGCGACGTTATTAGATGATATTTTTTTTTTTAGTTAAAATACTTTAAATTTTATTTGCTTTTTAATATAGACTAATAGTTATAAACTATGAATTGTTGATTAAAATATTATAACCCGTATTTTAAGTGTTAAGATCTCTTCTCAAGATACAGTTGTAGGGTGAAGAGGCTGAGCAGGGTGTTGATATGCAAAGTCACGTATTAAGTGTAGTCTACCTTAAAGTATGAACTCTATACTATGTAGAGGTAGATAGAATAGACAATTTGACAATTATCTATTTTGTTATATTAGTAAATTTTTAAGCTTTTACACAGAAATATAGACCAAATTCACGGTCTGTATACAGTTACAAGTATACGGACTGTGAAGTGATTTGATCGCGTTTCGGAATCAGCTTGTAAGTTGTATCCGGTATGGCATAGTGGATGTGATTGCTACTGATAGTTATTGATTGTACTACTAGCAGTGACATCCATTCATAGACCACACTCCAGCTTAACATGAAGCGGGGTGTCATGTGTCGAGTCACAATAAATAAAAATGATACTCTCTAGTGTCTATCCATCCCCGTCCACGTCTCTAGTATCCGTACTGTTATTCCTCCACTCACGAAATCTATGTGTATCTGCAACTCTGTCTGTTTTCGATAGACGAATTTTGATAGAATAGAAGAATTTAACAGCTGTTTATTTATTTTATTGTGGCTCAATATATGACTACACCCTGCCTAATGTTAATCTGGATTGCGATCCATTAATGGAATTACAGTTAGGCAACTGTAAGTAATAGTCAAAATCAAATCATTTATTTTGCATAGGCTCTTCTGACTCTTGCCCATTGTCAGAGTCCTCCATGATTTCGTAGAGGCTCATAGTGAGAAGAAATCATAAGAAACACCTTGCAACCAATATGCTGACCTAGTATTCATCAGCAATTTGTAAGTTGATCTCGAAAAGCGATTACGGTATTACCCTGGGATTGAGTGGAATTAGCAGACTGAATTTATAACTACCAACTGTCTGCCTACCCATCTTTAAGAGTAAAGAATCTTGAATAAATTTTAGGCTTAAAACAACAACAATTTACTTGTTTTAATTCAATCTGTTAAATTTAATGAGTAATTATATCCAATTTCCAAGTAATAAAACAAACAATTTGTCTAGTCAAAGAAAATAAGTCTTGAATTTCAGCATCAATGTTAAGATCAGGTTTTTGGCATTTCACCAAAATGATGTAGGCTTTCTTAAACACGACCGTTCTGCTTGTAGTATAGTCAGCAGGAAAAATAATATTGTTACCCCAAATGGGTTTTACTTTTGTCCTCAGAAAATATTATGTGTGTGTGTGTGTGGAATGTATGTATGAATGTTTGTGTGTACGTATATAATAGTTTGTAATTAAGTAGTAGTTATCAATTACATTGTATCAAAAATTAGGTATTATTTGATAATCCCATATTTTAGTGTTCAATTAACCAAATTGTCACGCCTTTTCCCCACAGGGCAGAGACAACAGAACGTCACTTGCCACGAACCAGACACAACTCCCTCGCTTCCTTCACATCCGTAATTTTAGTTTTCTCTTTCATAGTATGTAGATCTATTTTGTTTGTTATTGAGAGTGTTGAACTTGAGTCGTGAAAAGTGGCGTTTCATTGTCTCTGCGATAGCACTTTGATAACTTTTGGCAGTAGTTTAAATTAATGAATTGAATTGTTATAAATATATATTCGGCTCCCTTTTATTTTGGATGTTTTATATTATATATCCGCACAGGTCGGGGAAAGCACCCGCATCGACCGAATCGGCAGTCGAACTAAAAAGTTCGGTGCGTCTTTTCTTGACTTTAACAATTGAAGGATCCAAGGTCATAGGATGGAGAGAACACATGGGCAGGCAAAGCATTTCACTTGTCAATTGATCTACAAAGAAAAGACGCACCGAACTTTTTAGTTCGACTGCCGATTCGGTCGATAAAATGCGGATGCTTTCCCCGACCTGTGTGGGTATTACGGGAGTGAAATGATGAGGTAGGAACAAGGTTAAAGAGCTCCTCGGAACATTTCCCGTGGTATAGGCGATAGAGGACGCACAGAGCCGCCATGTCTCTTCGTAGTTGTAGGGGCTCCAGAGATCGCGTGACCTCTGCATCAGTTGTAGGGGCTCCAGAGTTCGCGTGACCTCTGCATCAAAAGGTAGCCGGAAACTAACTCTTTTATTTAGTCTTCGTCACTCTTGGACCTCCTCTTGCTTATCATCAGGTGGGTCGAGGTCAAATGTCGTCAGAATATAAAAAAATGTATTATAACTTGACAATCAATTTACCAAATATAGTAACTATTTTTTACAGTTATGTTGTACTACTATAAGTTATTTTAACATCTGCGATCGCATACGATTTGAATTCATCACGAATTCATCAATGAATTCATTCATTTTTAACCCCCGACCCAAAAAGAGGGGTGTTATAAGTTTGACTTGTCTGTGTATCTGTGTATCTGTGTATCTGTGGCTCTGTGTATCTGTGTATCTGTGGCTCTGTGTATCTGTGTGTCTGTCTGTGGCATCGTAGCTCCTAAACGAATGGACCGATTACGATGCGGTTTGTTTCATTTGAAAGCTGACGTGATCGAGATGGTTCTTAGCTACAATTGATGAAGATCTGATCAGGGGTTTCAAGGTCATCAGCTCGATTTGTTAGCTGCGGTAGCGATCTTAGACGCGCTGTTTAGAACGACAACCCTTGTACGTCGCTATGCGACGATGATTGTTATTTTATGTCAAATAAATATGCCATTGTTAAAACACATTATTCCCCTAAAATATTCAATCAAGGTAATCGATCTAAACTGCAAACCAACCTCGTCATATGAATATTTTAAGGGAAAAATTATAACATTTTTTACGTGTTTTAACAATGGCATATTTATTCGACATAAAATAACAATCTTCGTCGCATAAGGCTGGGAATACACGTCCGATATTGCTGAGCAAATTATTTACAAATCGGAAGTAGGAATCGGACGTCTATTTTGTTTCTGTATTCTGTATGAAAACTGCACCTTCAGACAATCGGATCGGCCATAAAATCGTAAGCGCCTTGGCGTTGTTTCCGATTCTGACATCCGATCCGACTATCGGATCTGACGTGTATTAAGTATTCAAACAAATGTATGGCACGAGTGCTTTCCGATTGTCTGATCAGACAATCGGATCGGACTATCGGAGAGGAAAATCGGACATGTATTCCCAGCCTTATAGGTTTAACATTATTATCAACTTAACATTTGAAATAAAAACGTATACAAATACATGTGTGTTTTAACTGACACCACTGAGCTACTCTGATGATGGAACTCGAAGGTAGGAGACGAAATCCTGGATGTGTTCAAACTTTTTTTTGGTATACTAAGTTTGGACTTATTAGATTTGTCTTGAAGGTAGGAAACTAAGTGTAGAAAAGTTAGTGCGATAAAATAAAACATTCCGGATCTTAAAAATCTGATCATGGATCCTCTCAGATCAGCAAATCAACAAGAAATGGACGTATAGTGCTTTAACTAAAATTGTTACTCACTATGAGCCATTAGCTGGACCGTTATCAAATTAAAGACCGAGAGTATCTGATGAGGCACCATCATGAATCCTCTCAGATCAGCAAATCAACAAGAGATAGAACTATAGTGCTTTAACTAAAATTGTTACTCACTAAGAGCATTTAGCTGGACCGTCATCAAATTGAAGACCGGGCAATCTGATGATGCACCATTATGAATCCTCTCAGATCAGCAAATTGATATCAATTGATCAGCAAAATAAAGAGATAGAACTGTAGTGCTTTAACTAAGCCTTTAGCTGGGCCGTTATCAAATTGAAGATCGGAAGTATCTGATCATGAATCCTCTCAGATCAGCAAATCAATAACAGATAATATCATAGTGCTTTAACTAAAATTGTTACTCTCTATAAGCCATTAGCTGGGCCATTATCAAATTGAAGACCTAGAGTAGTTATCTGATGATGCACCATAAGGATCCAAGGGATATAACTATTGAGCCATGACTAATGTTGTTTATTACTATAAAGCTGATGATATGACCAAAGTGGTTCCAGGCGTTTCGGGGGTTCCTTTAAAATTTTAATTTTGATTTTATCTATGTTATTTTTTGTGACTTAATAATAGCACTCCATCTAATGTATTATGAGTATAACCTCTATAGTTGGCGCCAGAAACTTTCAAACAGATCCCGAAACGCGACCAAGTAGTACTACAACCCTGGATCTTGAGACTTGAAGACATGGAAAATTAACGAAACAATACTTAACATTGTAAGCGGCCAACCACTATGCTAAGTCAGCCGGTATCTCTGATACGTTTAAAAACTTGGTAAAAGTTACTAAACTTAATTAAGAGTTCTAAATTATTTATAAAATAAGGAAATTTAAGTAAATAGGGAAATTGCAGACAACAAATGTAAAAATAACGAAGTTTTATATTCAAAAAGATCTTGAAATGCAATTTTAACTCCGTGATGAGTTTGCACATCAAATTCTTGATATCGTATTTTGACACTAACATTTTAACTTTATAAATAACGCCGCGGTTTAAAAACCTGTTTCTTGAAAAAGATTATGATAATAGTATGTTAAATATTTAGAGACTAAGGCTTGAAAATGGTTTAATATATTATTTGATTTTATAATACTGTTTAGTTAGTTATGGGCACTAGGCAACTTTCATGAGGATGTCTTCAGTTTGGTCGGAAAACACCCTCCTGGGTCTGTCTCGTTCAGCGCATCCATTTATAAATTCCTTCCGTTAATAATAACATTTAATATTTATAATGAATAAATATTTAAAAATGCGGTTTAAATATTAGAGTTGTCTTTAGTATGAATGTGCTCAGTTTTATGAGTGGCATATACGTCAGCTGTTACCCTCGTGTGCAGTAAAGAGTCGTGATATGCAAATGTACTGAAAATGATCTGAATATTGTTAGGTGTTCTGAAGGAGACATTTGGGACTTGGAATACACATATACGAGTATCTACAGTAGGTTTTGTATATATCTATAGTTAAGGACAGATTGGTAAAAAGGTTCATTTGTAAACTGATATTTTACCCAAATCAAACCAAACCAAGTTCATCAATCAAAGTTTTATGCGGCTTACTATCGCGGGTATTTTAGGTTAGTTATTGTACGACTTGACCTCGATGGCTGCAAAGCTCTCGTAACATCGAAGTAAAAAAAATACAATTACTAACCGAAAATAAACGCGAGATATTAAACCGCAAAAAAATGTTTCATTCATTAAAAAAATATTCGCGCATAATAAAAGAAAGTATCATTTACAATTTATAATGTATTTTCTCCAATTTTAGATCTACAGAAGTTGCAACTGAAGGAATAAATACTGCCTTAGTTCAGAACTTTGTATTTTGTGCCTATCAGTATTATTGTTTCTTTTGTGGCTCCAAAACGTTTAAATAAAACAAGCACATCAGTAGATAAGCCTAATCCATATACACGAATAAAGTAACAAGGAGCGGTTAGATAAGCAGATGCAAGACCAAACGTAATTTAGAGGCGGTTTCAAACCACCGCACCGGTACCAATGTTATTTGGTCATAAAACATGCAGATTTAAAAGCTTTGTGGAATGGAACAAAGACATAACTACCCTTCCCCTTACCTTTTCCTCCTCTTTAAACACCTCTCTCAGTAACACGGACAGACTAGATGTTTAGGGATGTCCCTTCGTAGGAACTTGAATCACAGGAACAACCAACATCGAGCGGGTCCTTAAGACAACCAAAAGTTGGTATCCTAAACAAGGTGAGGCAGTTCTTTTCGTCAGAGTATCCTCTGCCAAGTTTCTTCCCGAGTTATAGGAGATGCAAAGTACACGCGAACTCTGGAGCCCTTGCAACTTCGCAGAGACATGGCGACTTTGTCTTACCGAGTCTTTTCACACTGATCGGGAAGGTAACCATAATCTGTCGATCGAATCGGCAGTCTAACTAAATGGTTTAGTGTGTCATTTCTAGATAGAACAATCGACAAGTCCACCTTTTTACCAGTCTACATGCTTTACCAGTTGTATCCTATAGATACAACTGTATCTATAGGATACAACTGGTAAAGATATAATCTTGTATCTTTCAAGCGATGCGTGAAAGATACAGGCACCTTAGGGCGGCATAGTGAAGGCGACTAAGGCAACCGTGAACTGACTCGTTATTTTCAGTTGTCGGCACTCTTGGACATTCTCTTGCTTACACAGGCAGGTCGAGATCTGATGTCGATTTAAAAAAAATAAACTAAGAACAAATAACCCATTAGAGTGATACTGGTTTCTTATTAACTAATTAGGCAAGTCAAGGTTAGATGTCACGTCTCAATTCCCACAGGGATAGGCAGACACATCAGAACGTCACTGTACACATATCTGTAATAACTCTCTGGCTTCTTTTGTAATTTAAAATTTCATTCAAGAATGAGTGGAGCATAAATAAGCCGGTCACGGTGAATCAAAAGTTTATCATCGTATCCTTGGAATGGTCCCAAATTCTTCCCCAGTATGATTTTGGGGAACATTATTCATGAGTAACAAAACTTGAAGTTACAAACTAAAGTTATCAATAAATTAACAAATGCCCAAATTTATTGATTAGATAACTTTTAATTAGATATAAATATATTATTATATTGCGGATAGATGAAAGCTGAGCGATCGATCGAATCGACAGTTTACTTGACCGATCAAATCGAATATTAAGCTGAAGTGTGGTCCATGAATGGTCGTGGCTGCTACTATAGTTAAATAACTGCAAGTATCAGTCACATCGACTATGCCGGCCTAGTTGGAACTGGCAACTTACAAGCTGATCCTGAAACAAGACTAAGTCACTTCACGGTATGTATACCACCGATAATTCACCACACCGTCTGCCGTCATATCAAACTAAACTATCCAGTGCATTGTTCTTTCTTAAAACAATTGGAATACCCAAGAGATTTTTTCTATTTTTTAATTGTGGATCGACACTTGACAGCACCTTCCCTGATGTTAAGCTGGAGTGTGCCCCATGAGATGACTCATATATCCATACTCACATCCACTATGCCGGTCTAGTTGATACCGGCAACTTACAAGCTTATCCCAAAACGCGCCTAAGTTTACGGTCTGTACCTATACTTTTAGGAGTTGGTACTACCCCGTATCGGCAGATTGGATACCACTGCCTACCACTCTTTAAAACGTTGATATATAGTATTATAATATCAATCATTTTCAATCAAAACTGTTCAGTTAAGTTGGCATGCTGAACAAGATGCGGCTTTTTCCCTCCGGAGCATGGCTTGTTACTACACAGTGTTCAAATACGCAATACTGTTGGCACCTCTGAGATTTATCGCAAAAGACAGGCAGTAGCGGGCCTCGGCGGATTCCTGCTTGTTTTCTTTCTTGGTTGCAGTCTAGTTGTCTAGGTAATGTGTAATTTTATAAAGCTTTGTATACGTGTAGGTCTAAATTAATTACCTATAATTTTATTATCTATACATATTAAATATGCCTAGTGCCCATAATAGTAGAGCTTGTATGAAACCACTCACCGGCACCAATGTATCTTTGATATATGTACTTTGGTTGTCCTGTTTCTATGATACAAGCACTTTAGTAGCTTAGTATAGAAATGTATAATAAATAAATAAATGTGGATATGAGGAAAGCGAAGGAGTTGTGTCAGGATTGTGACAAGTGGCTCTCCATTGTCTCCACCTGTGGAAACAAGGCGTGACAATTCGATTAGATTTTGATATAATGGTCCTCTATGTTACCTAAGTCACGACGCTGTTACTTAAGAACGATTTAATCGATTTCTTTAAATTTTAAATATTTTCTAATACTTTGTAAAAGGTTCTTACAAAACGAAATCAAGAAAATTGGGCAGAAAATTTAAAAATTTCAGTAAACTTAACGACTACTGACATTGCGATTTTGGTGAATGTTATAACATATAACATAAAATTATGTTTAAGTTATGTTTACATTTTCAGGAATTTCACCAGTTTATAATGTAGATAAAATCAATTTCTAAATCTGATGTGGATGGATGCGTTACACGAAGCAGGCCCAGGAGACATCCTCGGGAAAGCTAGGTTGCTAGGTGCCCTTAACCTCAGAGCTTGTATGAAGCGAATTGTGGATGTAAAGGAAGCGAGGAAGTTGTGTCAGAATCGTGGTAAGTGACGCTCCATTGTCTCTGCCTATCCTAATGGGAACAGGGTGTGACAATTTGATTGATATAATATAATGTAGTTATTTGGTGATAGGAGTATGGGGAAGGAGCGTAAATTCCTATATTTTTCAGTTTTGATTAAAAGAATTCGGCTTGGAAGTAAGAGGATTAAAACCAAAGACGGACAAAGAGACCAAAGACGGACAAAGAAACCAATGACCATGTAAAAGCATAAAAGATGAAAGAAGTAATATTGGCGTAGCGTTATTTTCTCTATGGTACTATTTTTATTTTTTAATTTGAACGTAGAGGTGGGCGACCGTGGTGTAGTGGCAATGCAATGGTCACGCAAACCGAGAGCACGGGTTTATAAACCACTTCCCGGTTCTACAAGCACTTTATTTGCTTAGTATAGAAATGTAAATAAATAAATTTAATATTTTTTTTTACATTTTTACAAACCAGACCACTAAAGTACATATACGAGTACCAAAGATACATTGGTACCTGTAAGTAAGTGGTTTTGAACCGGAGGCTCTTGGTTTGCGAAGCCAGGGCACAACCACTACACCACGATAGCCAAAGTATTATGTCATTCCTAAAACCTTTAAAAAAATATTTTTTCGCAACCCCATTTCGTGGAAGTTCTTGTCGCATCCACACGTGCATATTATAATAAAATGTCAGATCCAGAACAAAATTCATTATTTGTCCTGTGATTGTTGAAAGTAAACTTTGTGGTTAAGAAGTTAAGGTTCATAATCGGTTCTTTTCCGCTGAAAATGGTTCGTGGACTTTAAATGTGCCTTATGATTAAATGCTTTTCACACCACAGTTGAGAGATAACGTTGGGTCACTATACACTTACGACTATAATTTATGTGTTAAAGAGGAAGTGGATCTTTAATAGTAAGTTTTTTCCTATTGTGACTCGTCATATGACAGCACCAAGTTTGATGTTAAGCTGGAGTGCGGTTAATGACTAGATGTCACTGCTACTACAATTCAATAACTGTAAGTATGCCGGCCGACTAATGAAGCGACTAAGTCACTTCACGGTTTGTATACTGGTAAGTGGTGGTAGGGCGAAGACATCCAAGAGCGCTGACGACTGAGAAAACCAACTTTGTACACTATTGCCTCAGTCGTCATCACTATGCCTCCCAAAAGGAATTAACTATTAAGTTTTCATGCATTCTCCAACACATCCCTGCCTAATTAATAGGTTGCTCTGTTAACACCATTCTTTTCTCTTATGTCTATACTAATATTATAAAGAGGAAAGATTTGTATTTTTGTGTGTGTGTATGTTTGTAATGAATAAACTCAAAAACTACTTTGCCGATTTCAAAAATTCTTTCACCATTGGAAAGCTACATTCACCCTGAGTGACATAGGCTATATTTATTGATAGAAAAGATTAGGGATTCTTACTAAAACTTAGTAACGTAACCCAAGGTGTAAAAAAGTTGAAATAAAAATTAAAAAATATTTTTTAAAGCGAAACGATTATATTAACTTCAGTTCGGCTAATCTGTAACACGACATTCATAGACTGTTAGGCGGTATAAAATTCGCCGGGACAGCTATCTTATATATATTTGAAACATCATTGTAAAATTACTGTTTTATATCTTATCGCTTTATTTATAGAACTAATGACCTGCTAGAGGAAGCAGAAACTCGTTAGATGTATGATGGAAGCCGCTTTCAGCAGGCCAGAGGAAATTGCTGGAAGAAGCCCATGTCCAGCAGTTATTGTTAATTTAATTATGAATAAGTTTTTTAAACTTATTTATTTACATTTCTATACTAAGCTACTAGAGTGCTTGTATTATAGAAACAGGACGACCAAAGTAAGTACATATCGAAGATACATTGGTACCTATTAGTGTTTTTTTGAAACTACTGCCACTACACCACGGTCGCTTTAAAACAATGTAATTGTTATAGGTAAATTTAATAGATAACATTTTCTTACATGAAAATAAACCCACTCTAGGCTTCTCACGTTCAGAACTAACAACGTCGGTTAGTTCTTTGTATATTGGACTCTAATGGGTTATTAATGGGTAGTTCTCTGACAGTTTCTCTCAATAATTAGACAATAATGTAACAAAATAACCATCAAACACCCTCGGACGGCCATAATGTTGTTAGGACAATCTGGTTGGTGTTAATTTCCCTAGCGGCTTGATGGAGTCATGTCACAGAGATTATGTGACAACTCGTATTCTGTATCACGTAGGTCCATATTTACCCTTGTTTTCTGACCGTACACGCAAGTTATATGTGGAAAATTATATATATATATATATATATATATATATATATGAAGATCTTTGCAATTTTTTATTTAATTTTTTTGACCCTACATATGACAGCACCCTTACAGCAACCTGTTATTAAGCTGGAGTGCTGTCCATTAAATAACTGTAAGTAGCAATTGTTTTATTTCAGTCCTTTACGCTCTTACACTGCCCCTTACTTACATTAGAATCTCATGCCATGATCATGATCATCATGTAGTAGATCAGGCAAGCCGTGTTCAGATGAAGAGTATTATTAAACTGTGCCTTCAATAATGGACCGCATTCTAACATCAGGCGCATTTCGAACATAAATAAATTAAACAAATTTTATGCAACTTACTATCGAGTTTATTTTGGTAGGTATCGTGGTGAAGAAGAGTCTCCGTGACCACGATGGCTCCAAAGCTCACGAAACGTCGGAATAATAAAAAAAATGTAAAATCAAAACGAATATAAGCGCGATAGTAAGCCGCATTTTTTTAAATATATTAATTAATCCGTTAATATTATAATTACCTGGATAAAATGTGAACAATATAGGATTACCCATGCATGCGCACACACATGCACGCACACACACAAACACACGCACACACACACACACACACACACACACACACACACACACACACACACACACACACACACACACACACACACACACCACTCACGCACACAAGTACTTTTATGTTTGACATAGATCCTGTTTAAGTGAGAGTTTTCATCTTGATATTGTTAATTGTTGTAGTTCAATTTTTTTTCTTTCTATCTTTGTAATATTATTGTTGATTTGTATATTTACTTTTTTACAATTTTCATTATCTTGTTTCATTATTATTGTTATCACTTTTTAAATTATTATTTTTTATCATGTATATTATAATGTATTATTTTTAGTATTATTCATGTCGTAGATATAAAATATCTCAAAAAATATATTACGGCATGTTAAGACCTAATTTATAAGACTCTATACGAGGAATATGAGCTGTGATTTTATAAAATTAAATAAATAAATAAAAATAAATAAATAAATTACATTAGGAATTACTACTTAACTTAGGTATTACCTACCTAATGGCATGTAGGTACTATCTCACCGTAACATGAACCTAACGTCTATAGACCGTGCTCGCTTGCACCTTTAAACTCCCAAGGGTATAATAAAAGATGTTTAGAATAGAATGTTAGAACCTCTTCACTAATGCACAGTGTGAATTGAAATAGTTTAAAGTTACTTTGGATAAAAATATATCTTTTCTTAAAGAGTTTACTGTCGTTTAAAGATGTTTCAGGCGAAGATTTTGAATCATATTGTCAAGAAGTTATAACTTTTATATCAATTAAATTATTTCGCATCAATTCTCAAAGGGATAGTCGGAAACTTCAGAACGTCACTTTCTAGGATTCTAACTCACTTCCTTTACATCATGTCGCTGCCTTATGTTAAGCAGTCCATGAATAGAGGTGACTGCTACTATAGGTAAATAAATGTAAGTAGCAGTCACGTGCACTATGCCAGGCCAATATCTATTTATAAAACTTAGTAATGACCTCTGCCGATCCTTGCTTTTTTTTTATTAATTTTGGTAAGTTTACGAATAAGGCTAGCGTGATATAGTGAAATGGTTACGCAAAACGAGAGCACGGGTTCAAAACCACTTGCCGATGCCATGTATCTTTGATATATGTACTTTGGTTGTCCTGTTTCTATGATACATGCACTTTAGTAGGACGACCGAAGTAAGTACATATATCAAAGATACATTGGTACCGGCAAGTGGTTTTGAACCCGCGCTCTCTGCGTAACTAATGCACTACCACTACACCACGGTCGTCTATATTATGATTTATTTATGTAATTTATTTAGGGTTTAAATAAAGGAACTCTAAACAAACAATTAAATCAATGAAATTGTCACGCCTTTTTCTCACTGGGATAGGCAGAGACAATGGAGCGCCACTTGCCATGTTCCTGACAAAACTCCCTTGCTTCCTTCACATTCGCAATTCTCTTCATACAAGCTCTATGGTTAAGGTCTAAACAAACACAAGAGTTAATCCCTGATTAGTTTATAGTTTTGCTTAAACACCAAACTTATGCTAATTAAACACAATAAGATGTCACGGACATGATCCTAAACACAACGATGTTAACAGTACCACTTGGGTTAATGCCAATTTGGGAATAATCCTTATCAGAAAACTCTACCATGAGTCAGTCAGTAGTACCTTTATTCATAATTTTCCAGGTTCTTTATTTATTCATACTATGCGTTTTTCTCCGTCTATTTTTTATTATTGTGACTTGACATCTGACTTCGACATGCCTGGTGGTAAGCAAGAGGAGGTCCAAGAGTGACAACCCAAAAAAAACGAGTCAGTTGACGGCTCCCACGGCTGCCCACTATGCCGGCCAAAGGTGCTTTTTCAAGCATCGCTTGAAGGATCCAAGGTAATAGGATAGAGAGTTCGGATCTACGATTATTCTACAAAGAAAAGACGCAACAAACCCAGAGGTGCTGTGAAGAACCGCCGCACCTTGTTCAGGATGCCAAGTTTACTAGTGGTGGTCTTAATAGCCCGTGGTCCCTGTAATTCAGGTCGCTGCGAAGGGACATCCCTAAAATGTCCGAAATACTGAGGGAAATGTTACAAAGAGAAGAAAGAGGGGAAAACGGGTCAAGAACCTGAGTCTTATTGAACTTAACCAGGTTCTAAATTAACCAAAGTTAGCGAAAGGTAAAGTTGACTAAAAAGCGGACTCATTTTAGGATTAAGTTGCCGTCGATTTGGCGGCCAAAAGTACTGTTGCACGCTTTGTTTTAAGGATCTACTCGTAAGGATGGGAAGAACACATGATGGTAAAGCATTTACTTGTGACAAATAAACAAGCGATGCGACTAACTGAACCGCCTTCACTGCATAAGCTATGTTTTTATCTTCTGTATGATAGAGGCACTAAGCGTACTAAGGCTTGAGTGGTACAACGTTTGGTGTCATGATACAGTATTACACCATTTAAAGTTCTTAGGTTATTCAAGTAGAAACTACTTGTAAATGGTTTTAAGGTTTTTTTTTATTGTGATTCGACATCTGACCTCGACCCCCTCTTGTTTAGCATCAGACGGATAAGGTTTAAGAGTACCAGATCAAATCAAATGACAGCAAGGTTTATACGTGACATTTCCAATTTTTCTTTTTGTTAGATTTTATTTATACAATTCTGTACAAAAGTTCTTGTATCATAGAAACAGGACAACCAAATTGCATATTTGAAAGATACATTGGTACCGGTTCATTGTTTCAAACCCGTGCTCTCGGCTTGCGTTACCATTGCACTGCCACCACACTACGGTCGCCTTGATTATTAGTCCAATAATTTACGGTTTACCCTGACTGCCGACCCCGTCTATAAAGTTACACGTTTCGAGTTTAGCAGATCAATTCTGAAGCGTTCAGAATAATGATGTTACGTTCTGTGTGCTCTGCTTCCTGAAGTTCTCTAGTTCTTGTCAGCGCTTATGAACTTTCAAAGTAATCATAAGTTTAAACATTTAAACTACACAAATATCATAAATAGTAACACTAAATATAAAAGTGGTAAGCAGTGTTGCCCAGTGTGCCGATCCGGGGCAGTACCACCACTTACAAGTGTACATACCGTGACGTAACTTAGTCGATTTTCGGGATCAGCTTGTAAGTTACCGGTTCCAAGTAGGCCAGCATAGTGGATGCGACTGTTACTTGCAGTTATTAACTATAGTAGCAGTCGCATTCATTCATGGACTGAATTCCAGCTTAACATAGGGTGGGGTGCTGTCATATGTCAAGTCACAATAAATAAAGCTGTGAAGCGGCTGAAAAAGCTAAAGCTTGCAAATACAGGGGTCTAGGCTCCGAGTATGATTTTGTCCCATTCGGTGTCGAGACCCTTGGTCCGTGGGGTCCTAGCGCTTTAAGGCTTTTTAAGGAAATATCAAAAAGGTTAGTCGACATCACAGGAGACCGAAGAGTTGGCAGCTACCTCGGACAAAGAATTAGTCTAGCTATTCAAAGGGGGAACGCTGCCAGTATCTTCGGAACCTTGCCTAAAGGGACTCCTTTTAATAATGTATTTTAGTTAATTTTTTTTTTTATCAATATGTTATATAAATAAATAAAAGGCTTGTAAATTACCGGTTTCAACTAGGCGAGCATAATAGATGCGACTGCTTCTTGCAGCTTTTTAACTGTAGTGGTAGTTGCATTCATTCTCAAATCGCATTCCAGCCTAACATCAAGCGGCATGTCAGGTCATGTCAGGCCACAATAAAAAAACACAAAACAATTCAATTTAGAAAAATTAACGTCGTTTAACAAAATATATTGATAGTATGAAATCCTGAACGATGGGGTCGATCCAATAAAAGTTCCCAACCAAATTGTACTGTCAAAGAACCATAAATCTCTTGGTACTTGACTAAGGATAAAGCCAACGAGATTTTATCCTAGCAAGGAAAATTGCTTGTTCTTACAATTACTTCTTAAAACGGTTGTTTTTAAAGATTTATTTATTTGTCCTTTAATTATTATATTTAAAAATATATTTATATCAGTTTTATTCCGACTAAATTGGAGACACCTCAAGAAGGTTGCCTATTACTCATAAGACATAGTAGAGTTTGTATAAAAAAAGGTGGATGTGAGGAATGCGAGGGAGTTGTGTCAGGATCGTGGCAAGTGGCGCTCCAGTGTATCTGATAGGCCCTGTGGGGAAAAGACATAAGAATTTGATTTGATATTGACACAAAAGGTAATAACATACAGTATCGCATAATAAAACAATAAGTAGGGTGATAATTAAATGAAATAACAGATATCACAGATTTTCTTTTTAATTCAGTGATTACATAATTATAACATAGCCTTAGCCTATTGATTCTAGAAAATTCCAATATTACCTTAACTATACCTGATTATTTCTTTTTTTTTTCAATTATGACTCCTTTTTTAACCTATTTCCTATTTAGTTTGGAACATTGATGAACTTTATGTAATATTATTAGAGAATACTATTTTATAAGTTTGAAGGTTTACTTTAAAGGCTTTCTATTTTTATAATAAAACACAACTGAGGATATTGCAAGAAGCACAGCAGCTTTTGAAAGGATTCCTTCCGTAAGCACTTCAAATTCAAAGTTGAGCATAAGATTTAGAATTTTCTAGCATTTTATATTTTTATGCAGTTTTTAAATAATTAGAACAGTTTTTTTTATTATTTTTAATATTGCTCGACATTATGACAACACCCTGTCTAATGTTAAGGTAAAGTGCGGTCCATGATGAAAGCAATTTAAAAAAACTTCAATTAGCATGGACTGCAAATGAATGTGACTACTATGCCAGTCTGCTGCAAAACCAGAAACTTTCAAGCTGATCCCGAAACGAGATCAAAAAGTTATCTTGAGGGTATTTTCAAATAATGTTGTTGGGCCTTTGACCATGTCCTTCAAAGAAGTTAATAGTTCATGCAATATTCATTTATTTAGTTTAAGTAAACATTTCTGAGAAAATAATAAAACATAATAAATAACACAAGATCTTTGGCAATACAAAAACAAAACAAGTTATTAAAATTTCTTTTAAATTATAACGAAAATAATTACCTTTTATTATTCAAAATTTTGCCTTGAAGATAATTAAAGAGAAGAATAAAATAAATTGACTAAATAGAGTTTTTTGAATCTAAACGAATGATGGCTTATTCTGCTGACGGTACACAAATACCGTCAACCTACAAATTTAACTCTATAACATTTTTAAACTTGAATAATTATGAGATTATACGATTAATTTTAAAACTAAGGTAAATGCTCTGAATTGCAATTTTTATTTTATATTATTTTAGATTTAACAAACAATTTTTGATTTACTTACATATTAATCTAAACACTAATTAAGAGTCAATATAGACTAATATCTATTAAATTTTAATATTAATACTAATCGCTAATTTTCAAGTGAAAATGAAATGTGGGCGAGGGGTGAACAACTAGGAAGCATTTAAAGGATGAAAAATGTAGCTAAGGGGTCTAAAACTTACGAAGCGATGATTTAACGCATTAGAAATTGACATTAAGTATTATTATTGGTTTTAATTTAATAAATTTTAAATAAATATTTCATTTATTCCCATAAAGGCTTTAATCCCCTAATAGATATTGAATATGTGATTTATTCTGCTAGAACGTTCTATTGTTAAAATGATAATGTCAATGTTGTATATAGGTACCTACTATCATCAAAGAAATATTAGAAATATATTATTACAATTAATAATGGTAATAACAGTCTTTTTTCTATTGAAAGTTAAAGATAATCTGATACAAATATTTGCACGTCAAGCATACATAAAACTTGGCAGTTTGTTCTTATCAAGTACTGCTTAAACCACATGGTAATAAATCAAATATTTATTGATTTTTAAAATATATATATATATTTTATATTTAGGTTTATAGGCATTCTTAAAGGCTTAATTAAATGGGAGCATTACGAAATCTAATGGAATCTAAAATGGTTGTTGCAATGAAAAACATTTGTCGAATTGTGGATAAACTCACAGCCAGTATGATTTTTCATTTATCAATTTCTAGATATGATAATAGAGAAGGATATTTAATAAGAAGAAACTTTAAGAAAAGGTTTTTTATTTTTAGGAAATTTTAAATTTTAATCTATTTATCTAACGTGCATTATGTTTAATTCCTTTATTTAATTAGATTTTAAGAATATTCCTTAAGCGAAATATTTAATTAGTAAATCTAATTATAGTACATAATAAGATAAATCTCGAAGGAAGTTTTTAGGATGATTGAGCCAAATTCACTTGCAATAAGTGAATCGGTGATTATAAATATTAAATCACTATGCTTACTTTTCAAATGCTAGAATAAATTTAATGTATACCTAAGAAGATAATTCTGAAATGCAGAAATCATACGATAGCGGTATAAATAATAATGTCAATCAATCTTAAGCTGCTAAAAGAGAAGCAGTTAAAAAGTACAAGATACAAGAAGAAATGACTACAAGAGATTTTAAAAGCAATATCTAGATGGCACTGCTGACTGCACCTGTCTCATATTCTAGCTTAAATTTATCATCGGTTTCGAACGAGATTATTTCTTGCATTTAATTTCATTTAGTAAATCTTATAATTAAATCTACTCTAAGTATTACATTCTCCATTAACACATCGGCTACGTTCATTTTTATTGCCAAATTTTTTAACTCTCATTCCGTTACCTAAATATCTGCGAATTAGCAAATAGATGTTAGGTTGTGATCCGCGATTTTGCCCTATACTTTAATTTATTAAATGTAACAATTCTTGAGCTCAAGTAGAATTACTACATTTAATATTAATATTAATTATTAGATTCAAATTATTTTTAATTATAAAAGCCATCGTTCGTTAGATTCAAGGTTTTTGGTTTGGACAGAGAAATAAAGGATAGAAGAAAGTGAGTGTATTGAAGTGAGGGAGCGGCAGTTAATGGCTGTTCCCTCACTTGCTGACTCCATGCATTGTGATGTAAGAATCCATTACAAAGCCACACAAATCTTGTTGGAAGAGGAAGTTGCATTAACTGTATGGAGTTGTATGGGTTCTTGAAGTATCTAAAATCCAATTTATTAAGTTATATTTCAAGGCAAAATTTTGATCTGAACTTAACACAAATAGAATAATGTTGGTAAAACTAAATCTACAATTTATAATATTTGTTTAAAAGCAATTGTTTTTATTTAGTTTAATTGTTATCTGATGAGTTATGCTTATCCATGTTTTAGCATCTACCGTCATTGTTCAGTGACCGAACATTCTAAATACTAGGAATACAAAATTTAACGTATTTACAACCATCTTTTAAAACCGATAACAAAAGTACATGACTGATTCATGAACAGTCAAAATGTACACATTTCTTTACAAATTTTAATTATTTATAAATGAAGGACTAGAATGTTGCAAAAAATGGTTTTAAACTTAATATATAAAACTTAAAATAAACTAAAATACGGCATCGGTGTTACCTTCCCTAGGTCTTCCATCATCCTTCCATCTCCCCTACACTCCATCATCAGAACCATTCGTGAGCATGTTTTATCAATTCTATCAAAAATTTTAAAACTTACATTTATTTTGATTATAAATTCAATGCAATTGGGAAAGTCTATCTTGTCTGATGTTTTAGACAAGGAATTCTTATAATTAAAGATCTTTTAATATACTCTACATGATGACACATTTCCCCTTCTCGGCCCAGGGGTTGTTTTTCTTGTCGGGCGCGTGTATCAGAGGATCGTTCTTCTCGTTCTCCTCCACGTACTCCCTCATCCTGGGGAAAGAGATAGATATATATTATTCATAAGGAAGGAAAATATACTACGCTCAGCCATAAACTAAAACATATTTTTATACATGAATAAAGTAATATTTAGATATAATTTTATTTCTTTAGATTAGATTTAACTTAAAACTATACCAGAGTAACCTTTTTTTTACTTATTAACTCATAGAAATCGGGCGACCAAATTTCCAAGATACACTGATAGTGAATTTGGTCATTGACGAAATAAACTTATAAATCGCAGGTGTTGTGAGCAGAATGGTGAAACGGGGATGACAGAGAATATTGTTCCATGATCAAATTGAGGACATTCCTAAAAGAGGCAGGGGCAACCATATAGTTTGTATGAAGAGAAGGAGAACTGTGGATGTTACGAAAACAATAAAGTTATGTCAGGATTGTGAAAAGTGGATCGTGAAATCCCAGTGGGAATGAGGCGTGACTATTGATGAATATAAAAAATTTAATCATATTTTACTTTTTTTTTCGTTTTGTGCAGCTTACGCAATACTCATAAGTAACTATACTTACTTATTTTTCTGTTTAGTCCCAAAGGTTACCTGACTAGCAAAGAGTTCGCTTTTGTACATAATGCATTAAAGTTTTAAATAAATAACAATAAATAAAGAAAACAGGGAATCACAAATACAGGAGGCTACTTTTTGTATGAAGATAAAACAATTTTGTAAGAAATAATCAAAAAATCATTTAAAAAGGACCAAATATTATTAATATTGCACAGAAGCGACGGCATGTCCAGACCCCACCTGATGTTATGCTAGTGCATGTACGAATTAACTTTATACAAAGAAGTAGCATAAACTTACGTAAAAATCAGCTGAAAAGCTAGGAAATGAAAGTTATTAGGTAATTCGCAATGATAGTATTAAAAAAAGTTTATGTACGAGTAATAAGTAGACATACTTGCAAATCTACAAAAAAAAATTTAATTAATGCTCGACATATGACAGCTCCCGCCTGATGTTAGGCTGGAGTGCGTTCTATGAATAGAGATGACTGCTACTACAGTTAAATAACTGTAAGTAGCAGTCACATCCACTATGCCGGCCTAGTTAGAACCGGCAACTCACAAGCTGATCCCGAAAGGCGAATAAGTAAGTTAACGGTCTGTATACTTGTAAGTGGTGGTACTACGGCTGGGCACCACTGCCTACCACTCTTTAAAACTATTTACTGCTGTGAGACCAAAATAAGATAAGAGATTTAATGAGGAGTGTTGAATGAGCTCCTTGTGCTTTCTAATTATGTTGTCAAAAGCAGTAGACAACTTAAACGAGCTTATTTATGTATGCAAAAAGCTTACGTTAGCATTAAGTCAAAGCTCTGGTATGCATCTATGCAAGTTCGATTTACTGTAAAGTTTGAAATTGCCTGTTTGTTGCAGATTTTCAGCTTTGAAACGAAATACTGTTACGATTTTTAAAATAATTTGTTCTGTGTAAGAGTATTCTTTTTGTCTATACAATCTACCAATCAAATTGTCACGCCTTTTACCCACACAACTCCGATCCTGACACAACTCCCTTGCTTCCTTCACATTCACAATGGGCCATTGGTAAACTCACTAGTCCGGTAAGTGAAAAGTCTCATGTACGATTCTCGGTCGAAGTAAATATTTTTTTCATTACTTTTATATATATATATTACAAATGTGTTAATAATAATAAAAGAGGCGGTTGTCAAAAAGTGATGGACAGTGGTGCCCAGTCTGCCGATCCGGGGCAGTACCACCATCACAAGTGTACAGACCGTGAAGTGTCTTAGCATGAGACGAATTTACGTTGTTTATTTTTAAAGTGACACTACCTCTGATTTATAGATGTTTACCTCAGAATGAAACTATTCCTTATATTATTACTATCAATTATTTATAACTAGGATTTCTGGATTATTATAACTTTGATCACAAAACGCGACTGTGTCACTTAATGGTCTACCTTGTCTACATCCCTAATTCGATAGGCAAACTAAACTACTTAGTATATTTAAATAAGAATAAGCAAGTAATAAATTTAACTAATTTATGCAGCTTATTATCGCGTCTATTTTTAGTTATTAATTAAACATTTTTTATTATTCCGACGTTTCAAGAGCTTTGCAGCCATCGTGGTCACGGAGAGACCAAAAGATTTAACCAATAAAAAAAATTAAAATCAAAAACCAAAAATAAACGCAATAGTAAGACGCATAAATTTAATAAATTCATTAATCAATTTTGGCGCAAAATCTAAGAAAAATACAAAATAAGCAACTAGAATATCTTCTAGATAAAAAAAAAAGTTAATAATAGAAATTCTTGAAACGCTTATCTAACGATACATCCTGCGCGATTGGTCGTAAACTTGTGCGGGTTTATCTCGTTTTTATCAATTGACAAGTGAATGTATTTTCGGATAAAATATTCAGACGTATTATATTGAAAGCTATTCAGGTGCGATCTTTTATCATATTTTTTTGTACACGTGTCTTACATAGACACGTGTTTAAGTCCCCTCTTTCCACGTGATGCTCGCTGCTATTTTTTAATTTATCATATTCTCTAAAATCCATACGGTTGATTATAACTATATTTAGTTATAATCAACCGTGGTGGCACGGGTTCGAAAACACTCACTGGTACCAATGTATCTTTGATATATGTACTTTGGTTGTCCTGTTCCTATGATACAAGAACTTTAGTAGCTTAGTAGAGAAATGTATAATAAATAAATAAATCATATGCTTATCAGCGATGATGCTTATCGAATGATCTAAGGAGCTGTTCATTCTTCTTTATTCCATCGTTACCTTTTTATTCCATGATACACACATAGACGGAAAGCATCTGCATTCTGTCGACAGAATTGACAGTTAAACTAAACGCGTCGTTTCTTTGTCGAATAATCGAATAGTTAATACCAACTTATTTGTTCTCTCTATCCTATAGCTTTTAATCCTTCAATAAATATGCAAATTTGGCTGGCATAGTGACGGCAACTGAACAACTAAATCGATTTTTCAGTTATGGTCGCTTTTCATAATTTTTTATTGTAACTCGACATATTTTGTCAGTAACCCGCCTGTTGTTAGGCTGGGATGAAAGGAGGTGACTGATGCTACATTCAATTAACTGTTAGTAGCAAGTCACATCCACTATACTGGCCTAGTTGAAATCGGCAACTTACAACTTAATCCCGAAACGCGACAAAGTCACTTCACGGTCTATACTCTGTCAGTACAGTGACAGTTCACTCTTTATAAGTTTCTTGACCGCCCTGATTCGCTCTAACCTTGCGTCCTAAATAACGCGTACAAAATAACTTCGATACCTAAGCTGTGTTTAATTTAATTTATATCATTGCGGTGGTTTTATTTTTGGAAATTTCCATTGTTTTCACTGAAATAAATCTTTGGTAAGAGGGATTGAATTTTGGTCGCTTCCGTGGCGAGGAAATGAGGAAATACGACGTAAATTGTTAATGCTTTATATCCCTTTGATACCTACAGGTTGTTGGCAATATAAATATTAAATAAATGTAAACGATATTCTCATACAGGGTGCTTTGAAATACATTTAGAATACATTTGAATGTGCCATTTATCGTTATTCGTATATATTTTATTTATTTATTTATTTAAAAACTTTATTGTATTTTTTTTAACAAAAGGCGGACTTAATGCCCCATGGTATATACTTGTAGGTGTAACCGTAGAGCTTGTATGAAGTGAATTGTGGATGTGAGTTAGATTTTTTTTAAATTTACAGTTCCAAACTAAGCTACTAAAGAGCTTGCTTGTATTATAGAAATAGGACAACCAAAGTACACATATGAAAGATAAATACATTGGTACCGGTAAGTTACAGACTGATACTTACAGTTATTTAGTCACCTCCATTCATGGACCGCACTCCAACTTAACATCAGGCGGAGGACACAAAATATATTTTTATGCTCGATATTTTGTTCTGCCTTTTCTAAAACGTATGCGTAAGTATATTTTCGCATACGTAAGTTAAAATAACAGAAGGGGCGCAAAATTAAATATTGTGTGCCCAAAAAATAAGGTACTTTATTTAGGAAAATATATGCGAAAACAAAACGCTGGTTTCTTTTTTAAATTAAATTTGTTCCCATCATCTTTTGAGAGCAAATATTTCTTCATGATAAATAACTTTGTTTTTATTGTTTAATATCAATCAATCAAATTGTCACGCCTTTTTCCCACAGGGATAGGCAGAGACAATGGAGCGCCACTTACCACGATCCTTACACAACTCCCTTGCTTCCTTCACATCCACAATTCTCCTCATACAGGCCCTATGGTTTATATAAATATTATATTTATTTAATATGACTCGACTTATAACAGTACTCCACCTGATGTTAAGCTGGAGTGCGGTACATAAATGAAGGCGACTGCCACTACAGTTAAATAGTTGCAAGTAGCACTCCCATTCACGCATAGTTGAAACCACTATCTTACATGCTGGACTGAGTCACTTTACGGTCTGTACACTTGGTAAGCGTACTACGATTTTGTTTAACGTATAAGTAATTATTATTAAATTTGATTCTTTGCGTTTTTTAAAGGTTTTAAATAGACTTTTTTATTAAAACTTGTTTCATAATATAATAATAATAAATAAATGGGAGTTTTAACCTAAATTGAAACAAAACACCTTTTAACCAACTATACTATACTACAACTATACTTTTGTTCCCATAGGAATAAGCGGAGATAAGGGAGCGTACATTTCCACGATTCTTTTAAGCGATCAGCTTGTAAGTTGCCGGTTACAACCAGACCGGAGTAGTGGATGTTACTGTTACTTGTAGCTTTTTAACTGTAGTAGCATTCGGCTTCAGGCATAAATCGCACTAGTTTGATATGTTTGCAGCTTAATATCAGGCGGGGTGCTGGCATATGTTGAGCACCAAGAAGAAGATGCATCCGATACAGAATACGAATACGTACATACTGTATCGGAAATTTAAAGTTGCTAGGTTTCAGTTTAAAGTAATAAATAACCCTACGCCTTTTTACCACAGGGATAGGCAGAGACAAAGGAACGCTACTTGCCTCCAATAAATAATATAGTAAGTAATATAACTTTAGTGAATTATTTATGTAAAAGAATTTTCAAAACAATAATAAAAACATTTATTCAGAAGTCCATTGGATCTGGCAACCAAATGAGGGTACGTTATTGCCAAAAAAATGCTATTAAAAAAGAAAATATCTCTCTTTCATTATACAACGCGCTTTACCGAGAAATTGCTCAGAAACAGGCGGAAAATTAATTTAGAAAGTTGTACGCAATAAAAAAAGAACGATTTAAACTTTTTTTTGTTGTCCCAAAAGTAACTGTAATTACCAAAATACATTTGAATTATTGAAAAGTATCATTATTTGTTAGTTGAAAAGTTGAGTAAATTTTTCGTAGCAGCCTGTTTTAATTGGATTCATTAATTCATAGATTCATTTTATGTAAGACTTTTTCTCTCCATTTTTAATGCACGATAAAAAGAACAGGATAGAGGAATTTTAACGCCAGCGCTGTTTTTGCTGTGGTACTACAAAGCGGTATGTACAATGACGAATTTTCACTGTTTTCCATTTTTTTATTATTGTTTAATTATTGTTTATTGTCTGCACTGTCTCTGCCTATCCCTGTGGGAAAAAGGCTTCACAATTTAATTGATTGTTTAACTGAATGGCTGGGTGCTACCATATGTCGAGCCACAATAATAAAATAAAACATTGAGGACAACCCGTGTAATTATAACATCAGAGAACAGTAACATAGGCCTGTCAGATAAAACAATTCATGGCGATATTCAATTTCATTATGGCCTAACCCATTTCAAATTGACAAACAAAAGTCATCTCTTTTGACATTTATGACACTTTGACATACGATTGATATAACAACGGATATGTCATTGTCTACTATTCAACGTTTCGTTTTACAAATTGCTCATTCGCCTTTTCAACTAGCATTCGAAATAATGTTTTTGCGGTATTTTCATATCATATTCTTGTGTGAAAAGAATTGTAGATAATTTTTGTTAAAGTAGAATATCAATTTCTCAAATCAAATTGCCACGCAATTTTCCCACAAGGTTAGGCAAAGACAATGAGCACCACTTGCCACGATCCTGACACAACTCCCTCGCTTCCCTCACATCCATAACTTTCCTCATATAAGTTTTCTGATTATGAACCCCAGGCAATTTAGCTTTTTTGAGTATGTCTCCGACCAATATTAATAATAATACAATATAATGATTTACATGAACATTATAAGGCGACCGTGATTTAGTGGCAGTGCAATGGTCATGCTAGCCGAGCGCACGGGTTCGATACCACTTACCGGTACCAATGTATTTTTGATACCAATGTATTTATCATATGTACTTTAGTAGTTCTGTTTCTATGAAAGCTTAGTTTAGAAATAATAATAAAAGTGAAAACAAAAAAATGAATTAATATTGTTTTTTTTTACAGTGTCGATATTCTTGTACTAATGCTTTCAGAAGTGAAAAAATAAATGTGTTTAATATGAAAGGCTACGTCTAGAGCACATCTCTTATAAATATATAACTTGTGTTTACCCTAAAAACGTGTACATAGTAATAACATAGAATAAGAGCTCTTAATAATTTATGTGTGTGTTTTTACGACACCCATTCAGCAGGCGAATGTCTAGGGCGTTTTTATTTCAGCAATTTCAGTTAGGATGGCTTTTGGAACGCATGGAAATATTGTCGGATTTCATGCTCTGTGGAAACTTAAGTTGCTTTAAGTAATACACAATATAAGTCATTTTTGTGTAGTTTTGTTTTGCAGGTTTAAGTCTGTAATGTCAACTGTCAGACATATCAACCTTCTTTAAAATTTATGTCAACTATAACTGCACTCCGTCAACTTTTGTGGCGCAAAGAATTGTATTTATTGTAGATAAATGTTTTATTGTATATGTATTTTACCTTTTATCAATATACTAAAATCTAAAAGAAGGTATTTCAAATAACACAAAGAAATTAAGGCGATTGTGGTTTAATAACTCTCAGTTCAAAACGTTTGGCCGGTTTCAAAGTTTCTTTGATATATCTACATTGGTCGCCCATTTTTTAAACAATCACATTTGATAGCAATGTATGAATTTTTGTATTTAAAAAAGTAAATAGTTAAATAACCTGACCGAGAAAGCCACGGCAGAGTAAATGCTCCTTAGCATTAAGGTAGCGAAGAGAAAAGAGGGCGAAAGAGATAGAGTTAGTAATATTTAATCGGTTCGTTATTTAGACCTACCTATTCGAATGCGAACAAAGGTTAAAATAATTAATAAAAGACTGTTTCTTATATAATATAATAATTCTCAATTAGGTAACCCAATACCATAGTTATCATTAAAAAAACATAACATCTAAAATACGAGTAACTCTTCGCAAAACAATTGAACAGAACGAAAGTCACGCACCCTTATGCCAGCTAGGGGGGAGGTGAGCGACCCAATTGCGCCCCCTCCCTATCGTGCGAGGACGCACTGAATCGTCCCCAACGGATGCTTGGATTCCAGGTCAGTTATTTTTGTAGCTATAGGTAGTCACATGCATTGTCCATACTTTAAACATAGTAATATTTTGCTTCAGTAACGTTAATTTTTATTAATTAATTAAACAAATTTTATGCGGCTTACTATCGCGTTTATTTCGGTTTTGATTTCACAATTTAATTTTATTATTCCAATGTTTTAAGAGCTTTGCAGCCATCGTGGCCATCGTCAGAATAATAAAATAAAATAAAATTACCGGTTGCCACATTTTTTTTATTGTGACTCGACATTTGACCACGACCCGCCTGATGATAAGCAAGAGGAGGTCCAAGAGTGACGACGACTCAAAAAACTGAATTAGTTCACGGCTGCCCCAGTCGCCGTCACTATGCCGGCCAAAGGTGCTTCTTCACGCATCGCTACAGTCCAAAAAATGTTTATAGCAGTCACATCCACTATACCGGTGTAGAAAGCCTAACATCGTGTAATATTAAATTTTGGGCAACAACACGAAAAAAACGTTCACAATACGTCAACAAAGTTATTCGAAAGAACAAAGAAGTCTTATAGCTAAAATTATCATAAAAAAAAATGTTAATGAAAAGCAGATTTGAAAGAACAATGTTTATTGTAAACTGTACTCCTGCAAGGTTAATATTTCAACATTATATTTCAAGGTAACATTTCATAGTAACATACAAATCAGATAAGCTAAGAATACGACTCAGAACTATTTGAATCTAACGGAATCTTGAGGTTTTATTATTATTACATTTCTTTTTATCGTGACTCGACAAAAAAACTAGGTTGCCTAGTGCCCATAACCGTAGAGTTTGTATGAAGAGAATTGTGGATAAGGGAAGCGAGGTAGTTGTGTCAGGATCGTGGCGCTACATTGTCTTCATTCACTGCCTATAACTGTGGGGAAAAGCCTGATAATTTGATTGATTGATTCGACAACTAAATTCTACCTGTAAGTAAGGAGAAGTCCAAGAGCGCTGATGACAAGAGAAAGACGACTGAGAAGTTCAGAGTTCAGGGCTGACACAGTCACTATGCCAGCCAGAGGTGTTTTTACGCTACGATTGAAGGGTCCAAGGTTAAAGGATGACAAGAAAACATTGGCTGGTAAAATTGTGACCAAGTACGAGTAACCCACCTCAAGACCATGAAGAAGTAAATAAAATATCTTTAATAGTACGTTAAGATCCGTTTTCTTCTATTTTAGTTATTTGTAGTTCTGGTAACATCATCACCATATCGACCTAATCAGTATTCGAACTAAAAAGTTCTGTGCGTCTTTTCTTTGTAGAACAATCGACAAGTTTAATGCTTTGCCAGCCCATGTGTTCTCTCCATCCTATGACCTTGGATCCTTCAAGCGATGCGTGAAGAAGCACCTTTGGCCGGCATAGTGACTGCGATTGAGGCAGCCGTGAACAACTCGGTTTTCTCAGTCGTCGTTACTCTTGGATTTCCTCTTGCATCATCAGGCGGGACGAAGTCAGATTTCGTGTCACAATAAAAAAAATCATCATTAATTTCACATAGAGATAGGCAGAGACGCCACTTTGTCCTGGCACAACTATCTTCTTGACGCGATTTTTTTACTTGTATAATTAGTTCTTTGTATATATTTATGGTTTTGGGCCCTGGGATTCCTGCTAACAAATTACGAATTTTAAAACGGCTGCGAAACGCTAACTTTCTTTAACATTGTTATGAATTCATCCTATTATTATGAGTTTGTTTGTTACGTTTTCACGCAACAACTACTTAACCGATCATCATGAAACTTTGTACACATATTTTTGGAGGTACTGGAATATAGTGAATTTTAAATTGACTATAGTTTCAGCTGTTCGGAATTTTTCTATATTTATTTTTATTTTCGTCTGTCATTTTTATATGAGTTTCCAAGTTATAAATACAAAAAAAAGAGATATACAGTCGAATTGAGATCCTCCTTCTTTTTTTATGACTGTGTTATAAACCTAATTTAACGCGGGTGAAACCGCAGGCACAGCTAGTGTTGAATAAAATTACAAATATTGATATTGAGACTTTGGTTTAGGTATGTTACTAAAATATTTGTTTAAATTTAGATTATGTAATGCTATTTTGAATATAGAGAATGCGGGTTTAACACGTTTGCGGCGACTGTCTAGTGGTCGTGAAATGACCACGCAAACCAAGAGCTCCCGCCAATACCTACTTATCTTTCATTCAGTACTTCAGTCACCTAGTTTCTATAATACGCGTTCATTTAGTAATTTAGTATGGGAATATAAAAAAAATTCTTTTATCTTGGTGGCGAACTTTTATCAGGGTTTCACTGCCTACCGACAACTCTTCGACAACTTGACCCGAAGCAAATATCCACCTCTTTTTTTATTAACAAATATTTAACATATTTAATAAATATTACAAATGCTACAAAAGCTATGAAACAAATATTTGCTCCGACCGGGAATCGAACGCGCAACAAACTAATCGTTAAACAATCGGCCACGCCTGTCATCAAATTTTACAGTCATCGACGCATTTTACCTCCCCGTGATTACCATCTGTAAGCTCGAATTCAGAGATCGAGTCACAATAAGAAAAAAACTAATTGTAGTTAGAATATGTTTTTTTTTTTTTTTTATTGTGACTCGACATATGACAGCACCCTGCTTGATGTTAAGCCGAAGTGTGGTCCATGAATAAATGTCACTGCTACTACAATTGAATAACTGTGAGTAGCAATCACATCCACTATGCCGGCCTAGATGGAACCGAAACTGCTGATCCCGAAACGTGACCAAATCACTTCACGGTCTGTATACTTGTAAGTAGTGGTACTACCCCGGATCGGCAGACTGGGGTAGATTGCAATATTTAATATTATTAAATATCACAAATAAAACTATGAAACAAATATCTGCTCCGACCGGGAATCGAACCTGGGACTTTACACGCAACAAACCAATCGCTAAACCGTTCGTCCACGCCTGTCGTCTAAAATGTACTTTAAGTTAACTACATAAAGTTCAAAATCCATTGTTGAAGTCTTCGTTCAAAAGGAGTCCGTAAGCTGAGTATTACGCGTGGTAGGTGCACTATTTTCGTAGATTTATGAATGTTTGTATAATTTAAAGTGTTGTGGTAAACTTGTATTTCATAAATGCGCGCGTTTTAACAACTCAGTGTTAAACAAAGTAAGCAATTTTATTTTGAGCTTGAATTGTTATTTTACGATTGATAATATTAACTATAGAAAATTTATTAGTTTGTTAAAAACATTCTTACTTGTATTTTTTTTATTTATTTACATTTCTATACTAAGCTACTAAAGTGCTGGTATTATAGAAATAGGACAACCAAAGTACATATATCAAAGATACATTGGTACCGGTGGGTGGTCTCGAACTCGTGCTCTCCAGATTGTGTAACCATTGCACTGCCACTACACCACGGTCGCCTTAAACTCGTTTGTATTTTTTAAATAAATAATACATATAAAATCAATTAAATTGTCGCGCCATTTTCCCAAAGAGATAAACAGAGACAATGGAACGCCACTTGCTACGATCCTGACACAACTCCCTCGCTTACTTCGCATTCACAATTCTTTTCATACAAGCTCTATGAATACATAATACGAGTTTTTATATTTACAAGACATGCAGACGTACTGTCGATCCTCCTGGTGGAATTTCCATTGTGTTGCAATCTTTTAAGGTGTTTATGAACGCGTCTTTTGCAGTTTTTTTTCTATTATGACTTGACATCTGACCTCGACCCGCCTGATGGTAAATGAGAAGAGGTACAAGAGTGCCGACGACCACAAAAACAGTCTTCATGGCTGCCCCAGTCGCTTTCACTATGCCGGCTAAAGTTTCTTGCGATTTCATAGCAGGGAGACCTTACATACCCCGTGATACCTACACAGGTTAAGGAAAGCATCCGCATTTTGCACCAGCAGTCGCACCAAAAGGCAAGTGCGTCGTTTCTTAGTTGTACAATCGACCAGTAAAATAAAATGATTGTAATAAGTTCTAGAATTGTCCCAAAAGAATAATTTATAAAGAGCTTTTAAACAGAAAACAACTTTGTATTTAATGGGATAAGAAGAAATTTAAAAGGCTTTAATATTAATAGCTACTCAGTTAAAATTAAAAAGAGGGGTTTATTTGCAGCCATTATAATGTTATTTATATTCCTATTATTATAAAAAATATAAAGAAACATAAATATTTTTTTGTGACTCGACATATGACAGCACCCTGCTTGATGTTAAGCCAAAGTGTGGTCCATGAATGAATGTCACTGCTACTACAATTTAATAACTGTGAGTAGCAATCACATCCACTATGCCGGCCTAGATGGAACCGGCAACTTACAAGCTGATCCCGAAAGGTGACCAAATCACTTCACGGTCTGTATACTTGTAAGTGGTGGTACTACCCCGGATCGGCAGACTGGGTACCACTGCCTACCACTCTTTGATAACCAGACCCGAAGCAAATATCCATCTCTTTTTTTTTATTAACAAATATTTGCAATATTTAATATTATTAAATATAACAAATAAAAGCTATGAAACAAATATTTGCTCCGACCAGGGATCGAACCCGGGACTTTACGCGCAACAAACCAGTCGCTAAACCGTTCGTCCACGCCTGTCGTCTAAATTATTTGTATCTATGTTCCTTGATCAAATCAGAGACTAAAAAATGAGACATCTGCTCCGAGTCTGGGTAATTAAGAATAGTAGACAGGCAGTGTACAGACCGTAAAGTGACTAGTCCCGCTTTGAGACCGGCTTAAAAGTTTCTGGTTCGAACTAGGCCAGCATAGTGGATGTATTTTTTATTGTGACTTGACATGAAAGCACCCTGTTTGATGTTTAACTGGAGTGCGGTCCATGAATAGATGTCACTGCTACTACAATTCATTAACTGTAAGTAGCAGTCACATCCACTATACCGACCTAGTTGGAACCGGCATCTCACAAGCATCTATTTAGATCCACTTCACGGTCTGTATACATGTAAGTGGTGGTACTACTCCGGATCGGCAGACTGGGTACCACTGCCTACCACTCTTTAATAATAATGCTACTCGCTAATATTTAAGTATAGTTGACGCAGTTGACGCCAATCATTGACCGCACTCCAGTTTGACGGCGAGGTGCCATCATTTATATCGAGACACAATAAAAGAATCTAAATAACAGTGGTCCGCAGAACCTCTAGTCAAGTATGAAGAGAATTGTGGATGTGAAGGAAGCAAAAAAAAAATTTCCACCATGCGTTTCACCATCCTTTAGCTACAGATCAGGCATAGTGATAGTGATTCTTACGTGAATAGATTAAAACATAAAGGTAAAGGTTAGATTCAAATCAATTTTAAATTAAAATCCGAAACCTTTTTGTAAAGATACATTTGCTTAGGATCTGAATAAACAGCTACCTTAATGGGGCCTTTAGACTTTCACGTTGTGTTTCTATTAAAATTAAAAGATTTACAGCGTTTTGTGTTTATCTTATTATTTTATCAATATGAATATACTGTCAAATTAGCTTGGAGACGTTTTTGCATTTGCAGTAGTGTGTGTAGTACATACGCCTAAGAGCGCGTTTCCATTATGTCGTGGTGGTAGATAAAGATGTTACGATCTCCTATCATTATGTTTAGTTTTATGCTTATTTCCAGTGGCATTCTTATTTACATTTATGTAGTAGTGTACAGTCAGCAAATAAAAAAAATTAAAAAAATATACTTTTTAAATTTTATATTTAATAATGTCCTATTTTTGTAAATCACACGTTTTATTTCGACATTTCGTCAACTCCCAGATATTACACTGTCATCCTTGTTTTCATTAGATTTAAGTTAATTATAATGCTTTTTAATTTTTGTGTTTGTAATATAATTATTATTTTATTTTTTTTTTGAAACTTACGCACTAACCACCTTGTGAAATAATTCAATAATTAAATATTAACGGATGGTCATTTAATATATCCACATTACATGAGTACAAGAGATTTATTTTCTAAAATTTTACTTCCGCACGTTAATAGAAACAATAAAGTACAGTAATTGTTACTTCAAACATGTAGTAATGGCAATTTTTACGAAACTTTATGAGCGGACAAACGTCAGAACGGCTATTAAACTTTGTTTGTAGTTCAGTTCCATTAGTTTTAGTTAAAAAACAACTAAAAAATACTATACGCTATTCACGTTTCAGGCTCTACTGAAAAGGACTTAGGGACAGCGGTCACTATTTGTACACTTTTACAGTCTTTGTATTTTATTCAGGTTTTTCATGGCCCTGAAACGTAGCTGAATACGTGGGTTTTACGCCTACGTGACGCAAGAAAGAGCCTTTCAAAATACGAACGCTGTTCATTTCATTATTTTAATTTTATTGATGATTTAGTTTTTAATATGAGTTATGAAAATATCATGTTGTTCGTGAAAGGTAAGGCACATTTGGTTATAAATAATCATCTTTAAATTGTCACGCCTTTTTTCATAGGGATAAGCCCAGACAATGGAACGCCGCTTGCCACGATCCTGACATAACTTCATTCAAATTTTAAATCGGATAATAAATAAAGAAAATGTTGATAAGTTTCTTAGGTAGTGGCGATTCTTTGTCTCTACCTATCCTTTAAATAATAGAGACCTATTACTTTCATACTTATATTTGATATAAAGAGATAATACGAAAATGCTAACATAATGTTTGAAATTGCCTTTAAAAGAGCAATCATCCTCACAATATTTGTAAATATCGTTAAGCAACTCAGTCGTGTTTTAGACACAGCATAAAAGTTGCTAGTATTTGTCTCAAAAGAGTGGTGATATTTTGTCCCAATATAAAAATTATTAGTTGTAATATTACGCATGGTATGGGGGAGGCCTATGTTCAGGCTGATTCGTCTTCTGCCTGATTATGATGAAGAGTATTACGCATACTACCAGCATTATCATTATATCAGTCGTCAACTTCTAGACATAGGCCTCCCTCAGAAGAAGTTGCCTGCATCTAGCGGTGTCCTGCCACTTTAGGCAGGTCGCCAGTTCACGTTAGAGATCCTACGCTGCGATTTTCAGTACGTGGTATTTATTTGAGAATCTTACGGCCTTTCATCTGGTTCCTTGGAATCAAGGAACCCACGGATTTCTCAGATTAAAACCCTAATTACGCACCCTAATTAATAACCACTAACTTTAGTGAAAAATATAAAAAGTAACTGCACTAAAGAAACTTTTATTCGCGGCAGAACATGTGTCGAAAATTGAATATAGACATTTTATGGACCGATAAAATTGTTAGCGCCCGAACGTTCATTGGCTATAATTTGTAGTATGGATTATTTTAACCAATCACTAGTCTATAATTGACAGCTCAAGTGTTTGTTCGACCAATTAATTAATTGGTTTGCTTGTGTTGTTATTGTTTGCATTTGTGTAATTGGATAGAATATTTGTACAAATTGTCATGTCACTGATCTCTCGCTTCCTTATCATTCACAAAACGCCTAATTCACTATGTCCAGCCCGTCTCCAAGAATTTTCAAGTTAATCCCGATACGTGATTGAGATATTACACGCATTATATTGTGGACTTCCTAAAAATGTTTGCAGCATATTTTATATATGCACGCCTGTACCAATCTACTAAATATGCTTGTATCATAGATACTGGCCGACCAAAGTAACTATATGAAAGATACCTAAACAAGCAAGATTCATTTAACCGTTTGCTTGTTTCTTGAAAACTTAAAATTACTACCTAGCCATGATCGTTTATACCAGAGGTTCCCAAACTTTTTTTAAATTCCATTTACGTTTTATCATTTAACGGTGAAGTGAAGGAAAAAAATGGACGCGACACAGAAGAGTGTCCGCAGCGCCAGTAATTAATGGGTCTGTATGAAGAGAATTATGTTGTGGTTGTAATGGTGATGACAGGCGTGGCGTAGTGGTGTACTACCAGTCCGTTACGCAGGTGTCCCGGTTTCTATTCCCGGTCGGAGCAAATATTTGCTTTTATTTGTAATTTTTAATAGTATAATAAATTTTTACAAATATTTGTTAATAAAAAAAGAGACAGATATTTGCTCCGGGTCTGGTTGTCAAAGAGTGGTAGAAAGTAGTGCCCCGTTTACTGAACCGGGGTAGTACCAATTCTTACAAGTATACATACTGTGAAGTGACTTATTTGCGTTTTGGGATCAGCTTGTAAGTTGCCGGTTTCAACTAAGCCGGCATAGTGGATGTGACTGCTACTATTTTACTAATTTAACTGTAACAGTCCCCTTCATTCATGGAGCGCACTCCAGCTTAACATCAGGCGGGTGCTGTCATATGTCGAGTCACAATCAAAACCAGAGTTGGGTCATGATCGTGGTGGCACTCTAATATATCTCCCCGTGGGAACGACGCTTGGGTATTATTGAAATATAATAATTCTCAGGTGACTTTAAATTTGTGTTCGGGTAGATGATGCTGTCGTTCCCGATTTATAATAGAGAAAGGGTTTCTTTCTCCCTGTGGGATTATTGAGAAAGGACTGATCTGACGCCCGAGTACTACGGTTGCTCAAAGTATAACCATAGGTACTTTTTAGTGAAGTATACTAAATGCCCATGCGTTATGTTATATTTTGGTCATACTTAATGACCAAGATTAATTTGTAATTTTACATTATTAATTCTTAATTGTAATTTTAATATTTTCTAATATAATCTAGTTCTTCTTATTGTAAATAATGTGTAATATTTTTTTAGATTTTTCTGAACATTGATTACTTAATGAATTAAACAAATTTTATGCGGCTTACTATCGCGTTTATTTTGTTTTTGATTTTACAATTATATATTATTTTATTATTTCGACGTTTCAAGAGCTTTGCAGCTCAGCCCAGTTTCAAGTGGCGCTCCATTGTCTCTGCCTATCCTTGTGGGAAATAGGCGAGACAATTTGATTGATTGATTGAATATTATAGAAATGTCAGTGATAAGATTAATTTATTTACAACTATAATACAAAATATTAAATTCCAATGGTAACTTTTTTTAACTTAATCCTTTTCACATAAATATGTCCAATTGGGGGAACTCTCATAAAAGAGGAAAATTTCATGAAAACTCTTATTTTTCAGGTAAAAAAGTTGTACATAAGTAAAATAAACATTAACAAATTAAAAGTTAATTACGAGTGAATTTTTTTGTATCCTTTAATTAATTATGAGGGTGAATAATTTTATAACAAACTGCCTTCTTTGAGAGTCACAAGAATTACATTTTTTTACGTCACCATGATAGGAAAAAGACGTGAAATTAACTTTTGTGTTATTTCTAAATAACAATCGCTAATTTTTTTATTGTAATGAATAATCATCATCATCAAATTGTCACGCCATTTTCCCACAGGGATAGGCAGAGACAATAGAGCGCCCCTTGCCACGATCCAGGCACTAATAAATAATCTGCTAGTATAATGGAAATTTATTAAAATTAAATCAAATTATCACGCTTTAATTTTCAGAGTGGTAGGTAGTAGTGACAAAAGGGCGCAAAGTGTCTGACTCCTGCTTTTTTTAAGGATGTCATGAACCTGCTTGATTAAGGAATGATCCTCTGGGTTATCCTTTTAATCTGCTGGTATATGAATAAATTTATATTATCGTGCATGAAAGGAGAAGAAGGAGAGATATGTTATAAGCCTCCTTCCTGCCAGATAGTCCGATGAAATTAAATCCACTGCCGCATTACTCGGGATTAATCTGACAACGGGTCACTTATGGTTATGACAAGGGAAGAGGCGAAAGATTGGGGAGGAGAAATATATTGTTAATTGACAGCATGCCCAATATAATAAAGTGCTTTTAAATAACGAGATATACTTTTTTTAAGCTGCTAAAAGTATATTTTGCCAACTTCCTTAGCTATTTTTTTTTCTTGTGGCATAAAAATATTACCAGTTATATATATGATTAGATGGAGTGCAATCTTTGAATATTAGTCACTGCTGCCACAGACACAATGTCCAAAACAAAATTTCGCCGAAGCTGATCCCGTAACGCGACTAAGTCACTTCTTGGTCTATACGCTAGAAAATAATGCATAAAGCAAAAATTTTGTTTTATAACACTAAAACTAAATAGTTTGTATTTTAATATTTTACATAATGGTTTATATATTAAAAATAATAACTACGTTATAACTAGCCTTAGCCTTTTGGAGATAAAGACATTATTAATGAATAAAACAAATTTTATGCGGCTTGCTATCGCGTTTATTTTGGTTTTTATTTTACTATGTTTTGTTTGAAGAAGCACCTTAGGCTGGCATAATGACGGCGGCTGAGGTGGCCGGGAACTAACTCGGTTTTTTCAGTCGTCGTCACTCTTGGACCTCTTCTTGCTTATCATCAGGCGGGTCGAGGTCAGATGTCGAGCTTTGCAGCCATCGTGGTCACAGAGATTTCTCCGTAGACTGCAAAGGTCTCGAAACATCGGAATAATAAAAAAAAATTAAATACAAAACCAAAATAAACGCCATAATAAGCCGCATAAAATTAGTTTACTTAATTTATCAATGTTCGCGCAAATCTAAAAAAAGACATTATTAAATAAATATTATTTCTAAACAGGCAAATGTTTTTGATATTCATAACAGGTAGGTATTTATTTAATATACATATCATTTTGTTATTATATTTCCTTTTAGTGGATTTCCTTAACATGCTTGTTTGTAATCATAATAAGCTAGTTAGTCTCTGTACATGAAAACACGAAGCTCATATTATTCGCCCTAATTTGAATTCTTTTGTACATTTTTTAATACATTTTTAAAGTATCCAAGGCATCACTTAAAGTATCCAAGGTAGGATAGAGAACACATGAGCTGGCAAAGCATTCCACTTGTCAATTATTCTACAGAGAATAGACGCGCCGAACTTTTTAGTTCGACTGCCGATTCGGTCGATAGAATGCGGATGCTTTCCGCGGCCTGTGCGTGTATTACGGGTGTGAAAAAACAAGGTAGGAACATGAAAACATGAAGCTTGATACATATTTTTATATAAGCTTCATTTTATTTAGTACATGAATATCTTTATTTTAGGAAATATATCATGTATCTTTGTGTATCTAAATGTATCTATTTGTGCTGGTAAAGCATATTATATTCTCTTAAAGCAGAGTAATACATATGTTGATTTATTTTATTTTATTGTAACTCGAAATCCTCGTATGACCCCGCCTGGAGTGCGTTCCATGAATGGAGGCTACTACAGTTAAGTAGCAGTCATATCCACTATGCCGGTATAGTCGGATTCGGCAAGTTACAAGCTGATCTCGAAACGCAATCAAATCACTACACGGTCTGTATACTTGTGGTGGTGGTGGTGGTACTACCCTGATTCGTCAGACTGGGTACCACTGCCTACCACTCTTTGTGATTTCAGCAAAAAGGTCACCGTGTTCTACTTTGTAGTAGAGACTCGTAAATGGCCTTGCAAACCAAGAGCGTCTGGTACAAAACCCACTTATCAATACCAAAATACTAGTATGTTTGATACTCGTATATTACCTTTGATCGTCTTGATTCTATGATACAAGTAGCTTAGTATAGAACAGTAAAACAGGCAATAAATTACATACATTTAAACCAACCAAATACGTTGTCGATATTGTAAACTATCATTTTATATTGTAATACTTTAAAATACATTAAAAAATTATATAGTAGAACAATCTGTGTAAATATTATTAAATATACTAAAAACTTATTTGTGGTTCTTGAAGGAATATTTACTCAGATGCTATATTGATTGCAGCAACGAGTTGGACGATGCGATAGCGAATTCGTATGGCTATTATTTTTAAATATATACACTTCCTAACATTTTTATATATAAACATATTTAAAAGAACACCCAATTAACACAAGAATCGACACCAAATTTACAATACAATACACAATTTTCAGCATAAAAAAAACTTAACAGATGGCGTATTTCATTCAACAACCCGACATTCTGCACTCCCAAAACATTCACGCAAATTTAATCTCCATTTACAAAACAATAAGCACTAATTTTCTTTAAAAAAAACTATCCTCCAACCACTCCCGGGGAACGGCCTAAATTACACTTATTTTTTTGCCAATCGCTCAATGCTCTTTGTAGTTAATGACCACAATTATTTTAGTGTTATATGAAATAATGTTGTACTTACGCGGCAATGCTTTTTGACAATGGCCAGCGTTCCATCGAAGCCTGGTATTTCATGTTTTCGATCTGCTTCTTAAGTGCCTCCTTGTCCATGGCTGCGAGAATACTGGGGTCCATAGCGCAGGATCTGAAACGTATCAAATCTGTGTACAGCGTTTCTATACGGCGAGCGCGTGTGTGCGTGCGTGCGAGCGAGACAGACTCAGAATACAGTCAGCAACAGAAGCCGTTTTTAATATTTAATTTTTAAAAAATAATACATTACTTTTTTATTTTAAAAATACGAATATTTAAATCATTTCAAGTAGAATTATGTCATAAAATTTCATAAATAAAGTAGTGATAATTATTTAGAATAAATGCATTTTAAATAAAGCATGATTGCCTGCAATAGTAGAGTTTCTATCTCGCTTGTTTAAAAGTCTAGGGGAGCGGCGACTTCTGTCTATGTGTGTCTAAATTGTATTTGAGTGAGTGATGCGCGCGCAATACATTTCAGTTACTATGACAACCCCTTACATGCACACAAAAGTCTTGAATATTAGCCTAACAATTATCAACCTTATCGTAAATATAATTAAGGTGATTTTAGTTTGTGATTAATTATTATTCTGTAATTCCGCACGGGGTATTAATGAATTTAGGCATAATGCTAAAGTTTCGCATAGTATTTTATTCTATTTTCATTTACGTACGCTTCTGTCTACGATTTTGTATTCGAAGATAGACGAAACTAATAAGTTTTCCTTTGTAGAGTTTTGTCTTTTTTTTTCTTAATATATTTTTGTTTTAATTAGTTTTATTGTATTGTATTTTTTTTCGTATTATGTACGCGATTGTACATTGTATAGTCTACCATTGTTTTGCTAGAAATGTTGTTCTAATTAGTATCCTGTTTTTGTTTGGAAATGTTTACAAACTGCTTTTGTGAGTTTCAGTGCGTACATTGTTTTGCTATACATACATACCTATTATTGTTATGATTAGCTCCGTTTACGTTTTCTACGTTAAATGATTTCATGGTTAAGATTAAAACTAAATCTGAACAACCGTGAATCTTGCATGAAAAGAATTTTGACGAATGAAGTAAAAGAGTTATTACGAATATATAGATATATACTTTATAATAATATTATTGTCTATTTCTTGTTATAATTGGGGTGGAAAATATATAGTTGGAGTGCCCGCAATTTTAGAACACTCTGGTATTGCGCGAAGCGATGGCAAGAGACCCGACGACGGCAAGCCTGTTGGGCCATGGAAACTTGGGGACTCTGCTGTGGGATGCGACTTGTGTAGACACATTAGCCCAATATCACATCCAAGCGACCTCGTTAGGCGCGGGCAGTGCGGCGATTTCTGCTGAGAACCTCAAGTTGCGCAAATACGTACTGGTTACGAATTTGCGCCGTTTGGGGTCGAGACGATAGGCTCTTGGGGACCTTGAGCTAGGCGCCTGGCCAAGAGTTGTCCAAGCGGCTGATGGAGAAGTCTGGAGACAGGAAGTCTGGCAATAATTACCAGACTTCAACGTATTAGCCTTGCTATACAAAGGGGAAATGTTGCCAGTCTTCTTGGAACTATCTCAGATGCGACGTCATTAGATGATATTTTTATGTATAGTTTAATTGCAAACTAACTGCAAATTAGAATATACTCTGCAAAACAAATATATAATACAAACCCGGGTAATAATAATATTCTATTTTTCCTTAACGAAAGGGTCGTTATTATGATAATTACAATAATAATTATGACCTGATGATTAACCTGAGTGTGTCTTTTCTGACTTTGAGTAGCATGACTAGGTAAACGTATGAATGAACGGTCTACTTTACCATTACCTAAGTCGTCGTTACTGTGCGAAAGCCGCGTAAAGTCAAAATAGCTGGCGACGGAGCTTGTAGTGTATGTAGTACACACGCCTAAGGCCAAATCGGAGACATCCTCAAGAAAGCTGTGTTGCCTAGTGCCCATAACCATAGAGCTTGTATGAAGAGAATCGTGAATGTGAAGGTAGGGAGTTGTGTCAGGGCCGTGGCAAGTGGCGCTCTATTGTCTCTGCCTATCCCTGTTGAAAAAAGACGTGACAATTTTGATTGAATGATTGAATCTTTATCTACCGCCACAACATAATGGAAACGCTCTCTTAGGCGCACTACTACAAATGCAAAAACGTCTCCAAGCTAATTTGACTGACTTACATGACGTAGCTACCTTAATCGTCATAGTATAATAAAAACGTAATAGATATTTTGACAAAAAGAAATGAATTTCCGCGTCAATAATGAATGACAACTAATTTCCTCGCTGGTCGCTTTCACCATCAAAATTTCTGTCAATTACACTTAACGCGTAATTGAATGTCCTGCGTTTGACAGAATTCACACTGTTAAAGTAAATTATAGTTATTTACAGAAATTGTGTTTACAATACGTGACACTTTGGGTTGTTTTTATTATACTCGTAGGTGAAGTTGGTGACAATAATTATTATTTATAAAAATGCAATAGGTGAACTGCAGGACGATTATGCAAGAGATGCAATATTACAATATAGCAAATTATTAAAATATAAGTAATATCAATCAATCAATCAAATTGTCACGAGACAATGGAGCGCCACTTGCCACGATCCTGACACAACTCCCTCGCTTCCTTCACATTCACAATTCTCTTCATACAACCTCTATGGTTATGGGCACTAGGCAACCTAGCTTTCTTGTAATGTAATAATTAAAATATAATAATTCAATCATTATCATCCTATCAGATTTTATTTATCCTCTACTAGACATTGGCTTTACCACCTTACCATTGTTATGATTACTTTTTTAATATTACTGTACGAGTAATATTTTATTCACATCTTTTTTTGGTTGTGACTCGACATATGACAACACCCCGGCTGATGTTTAACAACTGCAAGTAGCAGTCGCATCCACAATGCCGGCCTAGTTGAAATCGGCAACCTACAAGCTGAATACCGAAACGCGACTAAGTCACTTCACGGTCTGTATACTTGTATTTATATACTATCTGACCTCGACTTGCCTGGGTAAGCAAGGGAAGTCCAAGAGCGGCGACGACTGAAAAAAGGTGTCAAAATGCCAGTTCTAGTAGCAATAGATTGCAATATCAATTGGTGCGATCTATATCATTTGCTTTGGAACGGTAGCAATATGGGTCAAAGGGGACGAGGTCATGGAACTCCGCAGAACATTTACTCAAATAAATTGTTTATTTTACCTCTAATAAATTGAAATTTACCTCAGAGTAAATCGTTGTGGTACAAAAGACTAAGCGTTATTGCGTTACCAAATCACTATCTAAATTCTTATAAAGGACTGAACAAAAGTGGTCCAAATATCCACCACTAACGAGACTATATCCTTATTTTTACCAATATGTCCTTTTTTAAATACATAATAAATATACACGATACAAAATTTACAATAATATTTAAGGGAGGTAGAATTTGCCCCGGGCCTGGTTGTCTAAGAGTGGTAGGCAGTAGTGCCCGAAGTACCACCACTTACAACTGCAGACCTAAAGTAACTTATTCGCATTTCGGGATTAGTTTATATGTGGCGGGTTTTATCTAGGCCGGCATAGCGAATGTGACTGCAACTTGAAAATGTTGATTTGCTCAATATCCCAAAATTAACAACAGCGCCATCTATGTGTTGTGGTTTAAACTATCATACACCGCACGAAGCAGTGTTAAGAGACCGCAATACGAAGCAATGTTACCACAATGAAAAGCACACAATGATGCATTGTATTCGGTTATATTAAACACTATATTTGCGGTTGACGGGTTATATAATGTGGAGGGATTTAGTAGGATTATAATTTTGTATTTTAAACCAGCGCTGAGGATTTTTTTACATTATATAAATCGGGGACATTCAAAAAAAGAGGTCCTCAGTGCTTATAACCATAGAGTTAGTGTAAAGAGAATTATGGATTAAAGAAAGCGAAAGAGTTGTGTCGGTATCGTGGAAAGTGGCGCTTTGGTTGTCCTGCTTATCCCTGCGGGAATTAACGCGTAACGATTAATTGATTACTATACATTATTTGTATTTAAGCTAGAGTTTGATTCATTAGGGGACAACTGCTGCCGCAGGGAGAAGTAGCGGTCGCATGCAGTGTCGGTCTAACTGAATCTAATCGATTTTAAAGAGTAGTAGGCAGTGGTAGTATCACCACTTAAAACCCCGTAGTTTTGGGCACTGCGAACGCCCTGCTTATTTTAACAACATCGCCAAGTTAACCAGAAATCAATTTGTATGTAAAATACCAAGTAGTTAATATATTTTATAAACATATAATAGGTACTCGTATGCTAAAGTTCCAATTATATAGTTTTAGACCAAATGTCGAGGGCGTCGTTGGTGGGCTCTTACAATATTTGGTTGGATAGAGAGGAAAGTCAGCGCAGTGTAGGCTCACCTGACATGCCGCGAAAGTCTTAAATTTACTTTTCCAAGGCAAGTCCGGAACACTGCCTTCAATTTTTTGTCAGTCACGCGATGGATCCGGCAATCACACGGAGAATCCATCGTTGCCAAAGAAAATTGTAAAATACTAGCTAATTAATTTATAAATCTGATGTGGATCGATGCGTTAAACAAAGCAGGCCCAAGAGGGTGTTTTCCGACCAAATCGGAGAGATCCTCCAAAAAGCTAGGTTGCCCAGTGCCCATAACTACAGAGCCTGTATGAAGAGAATTGTGGATGTGTAGGAAGCAAGGGAGTTGTGTAAGGATCGTGGATAGTGGCGCTCCATTGTCTCTGCCTATCTCTGTGGGGAAAAGGCGTGACATTTTGATTGATTGATTGTAAGCTAATTAACATATTAACCTAACCAAATGAATTTGATAATAAAATCGGTATATTTCAAACTAAACATAACATAAATAATGTAATTTAATCCATTAATGTTATAATCTACCAATTCGATTTAAATATATTATAATCTCAAAATAAGATTAATTAATTCAATTATTACTCCTACTAAGATTGGCTGTTCAAAGTCAAAATAGAGCAACAATAAATACATTACTCTTTCCTTGCTTTTAAATTTAGTTACCAAAGTTAAATAAGAAATCTAAATGTATTATTAGGCTATTAATTACTGTAAAATTATTACAATTAAATTCACTGTGGCAAAACGACTCTCCGCTGCCCGCTTTTCGCCCCGTGGGAACATTTAGCGTGTCTTTTGGAGATGGAGAGAAATGTCGCCGCCTATACTAGATAATTTTCATTTCTGTTCTCTCGTTTAGCTAGGAAAATATATTTCCACTCCGACAGAGCCCCGCATGTCGGAGTGGGGCAAGAAAGCAGGGTTGCCTAGTGCCCATAACCACAGAGCCTGTATAAAGAAAATTTAAGATGTAAAGGAAGCAAGGTAGTTGTGTAAGGATCGTAGCAAGTGGCGCTCCATTGTCTCTGCCTATCTAACTAGGCGTGACAATTTGATAATTGATATTACAATTAGGCTACAATTACAAATTAGACTATAAGTTACTGTATTTCAATATAATACAACCAAGTTTATCTCTAAGTGAAAGGAAATTTGATCACAATATCTTACATAATAATATAATCAAGCCTTTGTAGTATTAGGATAAGCAGATCCATTAGCATTTAGAGCTATTTAATCACCTTAAATTATAATTAGATAATATGTGAAAGCTAGTTGTGTTTTGGTTGGGGTTAATTAATTATTATAATTAAAAAGCTGTGTTGCCTAGTGCCAATAACCGTAGAAAAAAATGTAAATTAGCTAATTAATTTATAAATCTGATGTGGGTGGATGCGTTAAACAAGGCAGGCCCAGAAGCGTGTTTTCCTATTAAATCGGAGACATCCCCAAGAAAGCTAGATTGCCTAGTGCCCATAACCACAGAGCCTGTATAAAGAGAATTGTGGATGTGAAGGAAACGAGAGAGTTGTGTCAGGATTCTGGCAAGTGGTGCTCCGTTGTCTCCGCCTATCCCCGTAAGAAAGAATTTACGGCGTGACAATTTGATTGATTAATTAATTATATTATGAAGCATTATGAAAGACATCATTTAGAAAGTTGAGATTCGCATTGCTTCTAAAAATAGTGCTCAGTGGATGCGACTGTAACTTGCAGTTATTTATCTGTAGTAGCAGTCGCCGGTAAACCGCACTCCAGCTTAACATCAGACGGGAATATTATTACTAAAATTTGAAGAAAGCTGAGTTGCCTAGTGCCTATAATTGTAGAGCTTGTATAAAGAAAATTGTGGATGTGAGGGAAGCGAGGAACATGTGTTAAGTTCGTGGCAAGTGGCGCTCCATTGTCTCTGCCTATTCCTGTGGGCAAAGGCGTGACATTTTGATCGATTGACTACTATTTTTTGATTGTAGCCTTTACAGCTATAATATGTTGAAAATACTTAGTTTCAGTCTGTTACAATGTTTCAAACATTTTATAGTTATATTAATAAAATGTGAAATGGTGTAAAGTAAACAAAAAATCCAATCAGGGAGCAGAAACTAGTGCAAACATCCAATAAACATCAAATATCCTTCTGCAATACGTTCAGCCAGTTCCCACTTCCATTCAGGGGGTCTACGGCGAAAATAACCTAATAATCAGATCTTAACATGGCTTTCTTTTTAGTGCCCATAACCTTAGAGCTTGTATGAAGAGAACTGTGGATGTGAAGGAAGCCAGGGAGTTGTGTCAGGATCGAGGCAAGTGACGTTCTATTGTCTCTGCCTATCCCTGTGGCAAAAAAAGGCGTGACAATTTGATTTGATTTTTTTTATTGACGTATTCTTTTTTTTTATTGTGACTCGACATTGACCTCAATTCGTCTCATGGTAAAAAATACAACGTACTTTCTTTTCGAAAATACCGTGCCCTCGTAGAGTCTGTCTAAGCCGAAATGACGCGCCCCTCCACTGCATTTAAGCACACGTGCGAATGCAAAATACGAATGCAACACACCGAAAATGCAATTATAATTGGTCATTCAGTTGCTGGTTGGAAACAAAAGGAGGAGCACGTTAATAAAATATAGTAGTATAGTTAGTAATATTTGTATATACTCATTTAAAAAAAACTAATAAAGCGGGGGGGCGCGTCATTTATAGTTAGACGAGCTATAAATAATAATTTTAGGACTCAAAACTCCATTTTTCATTACCAACTAAACTATTGTGTTCATTATTGTAAAAGGCCATTCTGACTGATGGCATCATAGCGTGCCGGTACTATAGTGAAAATCTATTAATATTACATTAATCGATTTTTAGATACACCTAAAATGTGACACAATAATACTAAATTTATTTCATTAGTAGGTAATATTATTTACATTTATTTTTATAGGTTAATTAAATCCTACGTAAATAAACATACATAAATATTTCTTAAAATAAATACTGGATGAAAAAAGTATTTATATTAACGGTACTTAGAATCACAACTTGGTATAGTTACAATCAAACCACATAATGGCGCGCTAAAGTGACGACGACTAAGGCAGCCCTAAATTGCTTCAGTGTTTTCAGCCAACGGTGCTCTCGCACAATGCAATCATCAGGCGAACCATAATTCCACAATCAAATTATCATGAGCGGCCGTGGTGTAGTGGCAGTGCAATGGTTACGCAAACCAAGAGCACGAGTTCAACACCACCCACCGGTACCTATGTATCTTTGGTTGTCCTCATAGATATAAATAATAAAGGTTATTATAACTTTCTATTTATATCTATGGTTGACCAGTTTCTATGATACAAGCACTTTAGTACCTTAATATAGAAATGAAAATAAATAAATTTAAATCATACAATCAATGACACAACTCCCTTGTTTCCTTCACATTCACAATTCTCTTCATAGAAGTTTATGGTTATGGGCACTATACAACCTAGCTTTTTTTAGGATGTCTCCGATTTTGTCTAAAAATTGGTGAGGATGTCCCTCCTTGGCCTGCCTTGTTTAACGTATCCATCCACATGAGATTTATAAATTCCTTTAGTCACTCATCCTTTCCATGTGCTCAAAGCATTCCACAAATTCTCTTCATACAAATCTACGGTTTTTGCACTGTGGAGAAGTTATCAATCTCCTATACAATTTTATCATTGGAAGTTTTATCCATAACGTGAACTCGTGCATTATGAGTAGAGGTGATGGGATTTGATCCAGTGGAGAGCAATATTTTCACGGATTATGAACCAGCACGGATTCAATGTAACGCTTCAAATTAGATCCGAACTCGCTCCACTTGGCTGGACATGGACACCAACGGATATATGGAACACTGTATCACTGGATAATCATATTAATCTGAACCTATATCGTGAAATAAGCCCATAGATGAATTGAAATTTATATAAAGAATAATATTCTCTTCCCTACTTATATGCATATTATACAAGCTTATATGAAAGAGGGTGGTGCTAATGAAGTGAGAGAAAAAGAGTTGTGTCAGAATTGGGAAAAAGAAGATCGTCGATCGAGAAGAGGATTATCGAGAAGAAAATTGCGCTCCGTTTGCTATTGCTATTCAGACTTAACAATTTGATTGATTGATAAAAGAATTTCTGTTTTTTCGTTTATTTTTATTTTTATTATTTGTCACAAATTAATTACGGTCGTCATTCCTGATGCTTGAATTGAGAATCATGAGCGGAAGACACTATCACACACAAACATTTGCAAGAAACAGTCGCAAGACGTCCACTGCTTTCGACGACAGGCGTGGACGAACGGTTTAGCGACTGCTTTGTTGCGCGTAAAGTCCCGGGTACGTTCCCCGGTCGGAGCAAATATTTGTTTCATAGCTTTTATTTGTAATATTTAATAGTATTAAATATTACAATATTTGTTAATAAAAAAAAAGAGATGGATATTTGCTTCGGGCCTGGTTATCAAAGAGTGGTAGGCAGTGGTACCCAGTCTGCCGATCCGGGGTAGTAACACCACTTACAAGTATACAGACCGTGAAGTGATTTGGTCACGTTTCGGGATCAGCTTGTAAGTTGCCGGTTCCATCTAGGCCGGCATAGTGGATGTGATTGCTACTTACAGTTATTGAATTGTATTAGCAGTGACATTCATTCATGGACCACACTTTGGCTTAACATCAAGCGGGGTGCTGTAATATGTCGAGTCACAATAAAAAAAATATATGCCTCTCCATTAGAACGCCATTCCGAACGACTTGCGTCACAATGTCGTCAGTCCACCTAGTAGGCGGCCTACCTACACTGCGTCTTTCGGTTCGTGGTCTCCACTCAAGAACCTTTTTTTCTCATCGTTGTCCGTTCTTCGAGCGATGTGTCTACTACTAAAATTAACATCATATCCAATACTATTCTACACGGAAACCTCATCAATTGCCTCATCCGTAATCCCCACAGAACATAAATGCACTTTGAAACACCATTTGATATAACAAGTACGTACATATCTATATGGAGGTCTCGAAGCAAGTAATCCTTGGCTAGGAGAGATTTGTACATAAAACACACACAGGGGTTGAAAATACAACAAATATTGTAGTTTACAATTTAACTAAAACTTAATGGTGGCTCCGAAGTTAGGCGCAAATCGTTCCGCAATACATAAACTCCCCGTTGCTTACCATGAGGCAAGTCGAGGTCAGATATTGAATCAGCTTCGAGATGCTTCTGTGACATACGTCATTGCGTTAACATTTGTTTTTTTATTGTGACCTAATATTTGACCTCGATTCGTCTGATGGTAAGCAAGAAGAGGTCCAAGAGTGTCGACGACAGAAAAAACCGAGTCAATTCACGGCAGCCCTAGTCGCCGTCTCAATGCCGGCCAAAGGTGCTTCTTCACGCATCGCTTGAAGGTCCAGGGTTATAGGATGGGGAGAACTCATGTGCTATTAAAGCTTTTCGCTTTTTGTTGTTCTACAAAGAAACGACGACAAAGAAACGTATACTTCCCCCGACCTGTAGCGGGTATTACGGGTGTAAAAAGTCAAGTTAGGAATAACGTTAAAGAGCTCCTCGGAATATTCTCCGTGGTATAGGCGATAGAGGACACATAAAGAACAAAGGATAGTACCTTCGTTTAAAAATAGGCGGAGTGGAGTATTTTTTTATTAGGAAATGATATTTGACCTCGACTTGCCTGATGGTAAACAAGAGGAGGGCAAAGAGCGCCGACATTGAAAAAATCTCATTCATTAGTTACCCCGGTTGCCGTCACCTTACCGGTCAAAATAAAATAATGTAATGTTAAATAAAATTATGTTTATAAAATTATCAATTTAAAACTGCAATGTTGGGATCGTGGGAAATGACACTCCATTGTCTCTGCCTACTCCTGTACTAATTAAGGTGTGATAATAAAATAAGATTTTACCTATCATTAAGTTTATTCATTTACTAGTTTATAAAACGAAAGCGTTCTTTCCTTTCCACTGATATCTGTCTATTTAACATAAAAGAGTTATAAAAAGCTCAAACTATATATAAATATAGTTTACAAGCAACATGTGTTTATCTTCAAAAGTTCAAGAGCGAGCCCATCATGGAGCAATTAAACAGTTATGGGGGTTGGCGACCTCTCAAATCAACGGCTCCATCGCTCTCTTATAAACAACACTACGTTAAACATCTGTATTACAATAACAATCAATCAATCAATCAAATTGGCCTTTTTTCTAACAGAGATGACCAGAGACAATAAAGGGCCACTTGCCATGATCCTGACACAACTCCGTCGCTTCCCTCACATCCCCATTTTCCTTATACAAACTCTACGTCTGTGGGCACTAGGCAACCCAGCTTTATTGAGTATCACGGTAACTAATTTACTAATGTAAGCAGAGACAAAGGAACAATGTTTTTCACATTTTTTTTATTATGATTCGACATCATTTTTCTCAGTCGCCAGCCAGAAGAGTTATTTAACTGTCTTCCATGGACCGCACTAATTTAACATCAGGCGGTGTCATATGTCGAGCCACAAAAAAAAAGTGGCATTCTCTCTGCCTTTCCCTGTGGGAATTGAGGCGTGAGATTTAATATAACGTTAATCCACCTACTTCACCTTAACTTGAATGATAATAATGTACAATATCTATTACCGCGATGTTATTAGGTTTCTAAATTAGGTGAGCTAATAAACGTTTATTGCGGCAGAAACCCTAATTTGAGGTTGTTGCGTAAACAAAAGGCAAACTAAACAAGTTTTTGTGTAAGACGTCTGTCTATATGATGTCTATACGTATGTAGAATTATGAACAAAATAAGCTTTTTGTAGATGTCTCCACCAGCGATACGATCTACTGAGATCTTTATCATCGTCTTGTTATAGAACCCGGCAAATAAAAATAGCGCAGGCAGTGACTTGTTTTGTTACCTGCTTACTTTTTGTTTTACAATTGGGCATACAAATCATTATCTTAAATATTATTTAATATGTGCTACATTGTATAGATAGGCGGAATGCTTTCTCAGCAGTCGTCTTGCGCTTTTCCAATATGACTATCCCTATACTGTCGGTTTCTATATCTGTCTTAACACGCTTTTATTAGCTTGACTTGAATGTATGTAACTATGTAACGGAATCTTTTAAAAATAATTTTCACCCACTTTCTAGGGGTCTAAATAATTCGAAAATTCGTAGTCTTTTCTTAAATTTTGCGCGAACATTGATTATTGAATTAAACAAATTTTATGCGGCTTACTATCCCGTTTATTTTGGTTTTGATTTTACAATTTTTATTATTCCGACGTTTCGAGAGCTTTGCAGCCATCGTGGTCACGAAGAGACTGAGGTGTTGGTCGTCCTATTGGTTGATGCTATTATTGTTTCCAAAACTACCCTGCGTGATGTTTTGATTTGTTTTTCTTTTTTCTGTTCCCGGCTTATTTAAAATTTTTGCAAACAATGACGGTGTCATCTGGTTTGGCAGTTTTCTGGACTTGGGACTTGAGTTTTTGTATTATGGGGTCCCAGGTTAAAATTTGTTTAATTCGAAAATTCGGGACCGCGTTATATAATCGCCAACCATCTTCTCTATTGAAATTAGGATGCTTTTGAATCTAAATAGCCTCGCGCACCATCCTGGGTATCAGTCGACTTTCCTTTGCGAGGATCTTCGGTTTGTCGAAACGGATGTAGTGATTGGCGCCGTCCTGTTAATGCTCACAAACTGCAGACTTTCCACTAATAAAAATAAAAATTGTAAAAACAAAACCAAAATAATTTCAGTAGATTTCAGGTTTGTCATTGTAATTTCAAGTTTATTGTGAAAACATTTTTCACGGATTTCAACTGAAACACGTAATGTAAATTTGAGAGGCGAATCCGTACCGGTTCGTTAAATATTGCATTTATATAACGTTTTCAGCTTCATTCAATTTTCAGTTTTTATCCGACTGCCAAAAAGGAGGTTTATGTTTTTAAGTTTATGTATGAACGCTTTTACATAATAGTAGGTATCATTGCATTCATCTAATTCTTTTTCAAGTATATTTTTATACTAAGCTACTAAAGTGCTTGTATCATAGAAACAGGACAACCAAAGTACATATATCGAAGATACATTGTTACCGGCTAGTGGTTTTGAACCCGTGCTTTCGGTTTGCGTATCCAATGCACTGCCACTACACCACGGTCGCCTTAATATCGGTGTATAGTTGCGAATGTCATAATGCTAATTAAGTACAGATAGAACAATTGGTTGTTAAAACAAAGTGACAGTACTCGGTATCAATTTCATCATATTGATATCGCGTGTCACTTCTCGTTTCATATTAGGAAATTAATTAATTTACCACAGACGTAGTTATGTAACTACTTGTATTACTTGAATAATCAAATTATCACGCTATTTTCAACAGGGATAAGCAGAGACTTTAAAGCGCCACTTGCCACGATCCTGACACATCTCTCTGCTTCCTTCAAATTCACAATTCTCTTCATGATTCTCTTCAGCTCTATGGTTATGGGCAATTGGCAACCTAGCTTTTTTAAGGATGTCTTCGATTTGGTCGGCGAACACCAAATCGACGCATCTATTCACATCAGATTTATGAATTCCTTTCGTCAATCTACTTTCACTCATCCTTTTCATGTGCCCAAACCACCGAAGCATTCCTTTGTCAATCCTTTTCACTACATCCTCATTCAAACCACTAATTGTATTACTCGAATAATCAAATTGTCTCACCTAAATACGCATAGGGATAGGCAGAGAGCGCGCCACTTTATACGTTTCTGCCACAACGCTCTCGCTATATCAACAAACACTATTCTTTAAAGACTACTACCTACAACTATTCCGACCAAATCGGAGATATCCTTAAGAAAACTGGGTTGCCTAGTGCCCATAACTACAGGGCCTGTATGAGGAGAATTGTGGATGTAAAGGAAGCAAGGGAGTTGTGTAAGGATCGTGGTAAATGGCGCTCCATTGTCTCTGCCTATCCCTGTGGGAAAAAGGCGTGACAATTTGATTGATTGATTGATACCTACAACTAGATGGACCAACGATATCAAGCTAGTGCAGGACGATTTGCACTAGCTAACGAATACTTTTTTTTAGACTAACTTTTTTTGGACAGATGTCGCTGTCCTAACCCGCCTGATGATAAGCAAGAGGTGGTCCAAGAGTGACGACGCCTGAAAAAACCGAGTTAGTTCACGGCTGCCCCAGTCGCCGTCACTATGCCGGCCAAAGACTTGCCCGCATACTAACCTCGACTTGCCTGATGGTGAACAAGGGGATGTCTAAAAGCTCTGACGACTGAAAAATCCGATTCAGTTAGCCTCAGTAATTGCCACTATTACGACCAGAACACATGGATAAAGCTTCCACATGTTGAATGCCCAACCGTTAAGTTCGTCTGTCGATTCGGTCGACCAAGCAAGAGCTTTGTTCGCATTGTGTAGGCTTCATTGGCATAGTGGCGGCGGCTGAGGCAGCAATGGAATGGTTTTGTCAGTCGGCGCTATTATCTTCTTGCTCCCCTTGTCTAATATCAGCCAAGTCGAGGTCCGATATCTGATCTCGACGCGGAGGTCAGTCGCGGAGAGCAAAGCCGCCGTATCTCTGCGTTATTAGGAAGAGATTTTTGAGAAATTTGATCATGAACATTGGCTATATTGTATTGTGTTAAAATAAAACCTCGTTTTCATCAGCCAAAAGACGTCAACTGAACGCCTTTAGAACGCCATTCCGAATGACAAGATGCCAGTTGCATCCAGCGTTTATTAGTGACTTTCACAATGTCGTCAGTCCACCTAGTGTGAGGCCTACCTATGCTGCATCTTCCAGTACGTGATCTCCACTCTTTCTTCGGTTCTTTAAGCGATGTGGCTAGCCCATTGCCACTTTAGCATGCAAATCTTACGTAAATAAAAGCTGTTTTGTGTTAAATTTGTGTAAACGATCGCTCTGATGCGGTTTTTTTATATATTTATTGTGACACGACATTTGACCTCGACCCTAAATCTGACCCTCGAATCTAAAAATGACGACGACTGAAACAATCGAGTTATTTCACGGCTGCCTCAGTCGCCGTCACTATGCCGGAATAATAATGCAGAATTACCTAATCTGTATATTCCGTACCGTGGTAAGCAGCTAGTCAAACATACATAGGGATATAGAAAATGGAAAAATAACTCACCTTTTAATAAACCACCAACGTCCTTACACGACAACACTGTAACGTCTTCTGAACTATAATTACGATGTGTCCTGAAAACGAACAGAATTCCTTAATAATTCCCCAACTTCCTTAATCAATACCAATTATTATGGGAATATTTTATATATCAAAACACGTGTATTGATTTTATATATATTTTCTTGACCTGATTAGGTTTAAATATTATCTAGCAATTAATTAAATATGTTATTATTTTTGATAATTATCGTCATTATTTTTTTATTTACATTTTATACTAAGCTACTAAAGTGATTGTATCATAGAAACAGGACAACCGAAGTACATAATTATATTAAAGATACATTGGTACCGGCAAGTGGTTTCGAACCCGTGCTCTCGGTTTGCGTAACCATTGCACTACCACTACACCACGGTCGCTTTAAATGTAATGTAAATCAAATTATAAGTTGGGTCGAATTAATTTAAGGTAGTGCTTCATTGTCTCTGCCTATCGCTGTGGGAATGGAGGCATGAAAGTTTAATTCGTAGTTTCAAAAACGGGACCAGTTGTCTATATGTTGATAATTTAATTTGTAGCGATTAATTTTCTTTAGACCTACATACATCAATACAGCCTTGAATAATTATCATAGTTATTTTACAACAATACAGCCTTCTTAAAATACAAAATAAAATACTTACAATAATTATAGCTCAAAATATTACCAAAAACACACTTTACCTAAACCATAATAATACACAATACACTGACGGACAAATTTAATGGTACGTCTCAACATTCCATGTTGGTCGAACTAATTTAATTAAGTCTAATCAAATTACCACAATAATCTATTGCTCTACACACAAGTAAAGATATGCAATACGTATAAGTTCACGCACACATACAAATCATACATATAGTTGCCAAGCATTAGATTGTCCGCTCGGTCGTTCGAGGTTAACTTTTAAATGTTGCGGTACATTATCATTGCATACACAGATTTAGATCAGCGTGCAAATAAGATGACATATTCAATATTTGCCTTTTTTGTGACTCGACATCTGATTTGAGATGGTAGAAGCAAGGGGAGATGGTAAGCAATGACTAAAAAAGTCATCAAAATCGGCAGTCTAACTAAAACGTTCGGCGTGTAGTTGCTTTGTGGAATAATTGACAAGTGGAGTCTTTACTAGCACATGTGTTCTTTTCATTCGTGAAAAATCATATTTTGTCAGCATTTTGACGGCAACTGCAACCATAAACTGCATTATTTTTTCGGTCATCGACGCTCTTGCATTCTTCCACGCTTTCAATCAGCCAATAAAAAAAAATGGAAAATTAAACTTTTTAACTTAATATTTTTAAACTACTAAATATATTTGAACGTACAAGCTTATGCTCTATCACTGTAGGCACTACGCATACATACATATTGCAAACACATATGGAGCTAATAAAAAACATTTGACCCATCCTTTTAGGAATCATTCATTTAAGCAACGTTCATTGGATCACTTCAATGTAACTTCATTATTATAACTTATTATTATTTCTCCGTGCATCTATAATTATAAAGATCTTATGTTGTTCTATATTAAATTAATAATTTTAATAATAATTTAACACCCACACAAGCAAGACACAAAACAAATACACAATAACCACAAATAAAAATAAGACTAAAATTAATGAATTAAACAAATTTTATGCGGCTTACTATCGCGTTTATTTTGGTTTTGATTTTATATTTTTTTATTATTCCGATATTTCGAGAGCTTTGCAGCCATCGTGGCCACGATAAACGCGATAGTAAGCCGCATAAAATTTGTTTAATTCATTAATCAGTGTTCGCGCAAAATCTAAGAAAATACTAAGACTAAAATTAAATGTAAAAAATGAATTTACCGTTTTTTTTTATCGCGCAACCAATCATGTGTGCACTAAAAACAACCCGACTAAGTTGAGTGTCGCCTCATACTGTTAATACAATAATAGCGTACAACGACGGTGAAGCCGAAGAAGCGTGTAAGTAACAATTTACATCTAATTAACATCATGTTCCAATTTTTATTTATCTCACGCTTTCTATTGCAAAAAATAGCAGTTAGGCTCTTATAATTTTATTATACATTGGATTAAGTCACGCTTTCAGTAATTTTTTTTATAATTAATTTTTTTTTATTGTGACACGACAGGACCTCGACCTGCCTGATGATAAGCAAGAGGAGAACCAAGAGTGACGACGACTAAAAAAAAAACGAGTTAGTTTCCGGCTACCTCAGTCGCCGTCATTATGCTGGCCTAAGGTGCTTCTTCACGCATCGCTTGAAGGATCCAAGGTCATAGGATGGTGAGAACACATGGGTTGGCAAAGCATTCCATTTGTCAATTGTTCTACAAAGAAAAGACGCACCGAACTTTTTAGTTCGACTGCCGATTCGGTCGATAGAAGTAATTACAATGCAAGAATATTTTAAAAACATTGCATACACGCATGTCTAATCTTATTCAATGCTGTGATATAGAATAATAATATGATAAAGAATAATAAAAGAGATTGAATAATCGGATGATAACGACCTAAAAGATTATTTCTTAATCGGGAAATTTTCGATTATTTATCAAAGCGCAGAGGTTCACAGTGGTCATAACCATAAAGTCTAAATCATGGATGTGTTAGAAGGCGAGAGAGTTGTATCAGGATCGTGGAAAGTGGCGTTCGTTACCTATCTCTGTGGGAATTATGGCGTCATGATTGATGTTGATGCTGATGCTGATGATACGATTGTTCTTGTAATTAAAAAAAAAATATTTTATTAAAAGTGTCAGTTAGTACCCATTAAAAGCAACAGTCATTAAATAGACTCAAACACGTATGTATGTATAGAGTCGTTACTAAGATAGGTGTACTAGCTACATTTCCATTCTACTAATATGACTCGATATTTTTGTCGTGACGTGTAATATTAAATTTACCCTTTTTGGGACTTGATTCTGAAAATGACGATGATGACTGAAAAATACTGATTTAACTTACGGTTGCTTCAATCGTCGTAATTATGCCGGCCAAATCGGAGACATATTTAAGAATGCTGGGTTGCCTAGTGCCCGTAACCGTAGAGCTTGTATGAAAAGAATTGTGAGGGGAGCGATGTGAGGGAAGCGAGGGATTTGTGTCAGGATCGTAGCAAGAGGTGTATATCCCTGTGGGAAAACGGCGTGGCAATTTGATTGATTGATTGATGCCGGCCAATACGTTAATCAAAATTGTTGTTTTTATTTAAAAATTAAGTAAAATTAATATCTAAGATTATATTATCTTAGAAAATAATGAGGCCAACTCCGGTATTAACTAAAAAAATGGGATTAAAATAATCAAAAATAATCGCGATAATTTTGTATTATGTTTTAAAACATTAAATTTCACGATCATAAATACATGTTTTTTCTGTACTTAACATTTGAGTTGTAGATAGACAGTTGGTGGCCGTTAAAAAAACTAAATCGAGAAGTGTCTCGTTAAGGATCAGCTGGCAAGTTACCGGAGTTAATCTAAGCCGGCATAGCGGATGTGACTACTGCTTGCTGGAGTGCGATCCATGAATGAAGACAACAGCTAGTGCAGTTAAATAAAGTAGCAGTCGCATCCACTATGACAGCCCAGTTGGAACGGGCAACTTTCAAACTGATCCCGAAACGCGACTAAGTCACTGCCTACCACTCTACATTATATATTTATGGAAAACTATAATCGCATGTTAATTTCCACACCGATGCAGTAACAATCAGAGCGTGTCAAAATATAAGTATTATTGTAGGTAACCTAACAACTACAACTTATTTCGTTTTTTTACGTTTTACATGACCGCACTCTGCCTGATTATAAGTTGCAATGCCGTCCATATGAGAAGGCAACTGGTGCTATAAATATTAATGTTAACAGCAGTAATATTGTTTTTGTACAAAATAAATATTGATACTGTTATAAAACAGGAACTTCCGGAAGGAATAAAATGGTTGACAAAATGGTATCCAGTATTTTCTTAGATTTTGCGCGAACATTGATTAATAAATTAAATTAACGCGTTTATATTGATTGGTTTTTAATTTTACAAACCAAAATAAACGCAATAGTAAGCCGCATAAAATTTATTTTTTTCATAAATGGTATCGAAGTCAATAGAAAAACACATAAAAGTAGAATTAAATTGTTTAACATTATATATTTTTATTGTGATGCTAGAATTTCTGCTACGTACTAAAGATCGTGTTGGCAATTCCGTTTACTGTGCCAGCCCTGTAGCTAAAGAATAAAGTAACAAAAGAAGGAAGACGGCCTTAGGACAGTGGAAACAAGCGAGTCGTTGTCACTAACTATACTTGCAATATTAAGAATATATTAATCTAACAAATAGAAAGAATTTCGAGGAAGAAAGAAACGTATAACTGAAACGTTTTTTTAGTCGTTCGCATTCTAGGATCTCTTCTTAATTACTATCAGATAAATCGAGGTCAGATATCGAGTCTAACAAAAAAAAACTAAAACTACAACAAGCTGCAGGTACTGTTTTTAGGAATGTCTTCGATTTGTTCGTACAATACTACTAGGTCTTTTACTCGTCGCTGATTTATGGTTTAGAAAGCTAGGTTGCCTAGTGACAATAACCTGTGGATGTGAAGGAGGGCGAGGGATTGTGTCAGCATCGTGGAGAGTGGCGCTTCATTGTCTTTGCCTATTCATTTATTCACTTAGAAAGCTCAAATTAGAGCGTAAAAAGTTTAACTGGTAGAGAATGCCATTGGCATTAAGTCAGCCTTTGTACATAAGGTTTTTAAATAAAATAATTAAGGTATTGTTTCTAATTAAAATGAATATTAATTGTCATAAAACGTAACCCTGTGCTCGAATGGTAAGTCGCATTGTGCTCATGTACGTATTCTGTATGGTAGTGTATCTATTGTGTCTGGTCTGTGCTTTGTTTGGCCCTTCTCCTCTATGACACTTACTACGATTTATATACTCTGTGTGAACATAGGGTTGTACGCACATTTTATAAATATTTTTTTTTATTGTGATACGACATCTGACCTCGACCCGCCTCATGATAAGCAAGTGAAGGTCCAAGAGTGACGACGACTGATAAATCCGAGTCTGTTCCCGGCTGTCCCAGCCGCCGTCAGTATGCTGGCCTAAGGTGCTTCTTCACGCATCGCTTGAAGGATCCAAGGTCATAGGATGGAGAGAACACATGGGCTGGCAAAGCATTCCACTATATTAATAAATAAATAAGTAAATAGTCATAAACAGTAATAGAGACTATGTATATATATTTAGGGTAAAGTTATTTATTTATTTATTTATTTATATTAGGACACACCAACAGTGATACATGTACAACTCTTATAAACTAATAAATATTATAAAGAATGGCAGACTTACACTACCACCAATTATAGGCGTGTACAACATTCAATAAAAAAAACAAAAATAATATATTCTAAACATAAAAACTAAAAAACAGTGCTTCTATTACTTAAAACCAAAATTAAATCTGAACTAAAAAACTATAATCAGTTGAATAAAATATTATTTATCAATAAAATAGTTAAAAACAGTTTTCTTAAATATATTAATTTTGGACCTGAAAACATCTATGTCAGAATTACTTTGTATATAGTTATAAGTATCACAAATACGCAAAGCAGGAGAGTTTTTACCTAAATTGGTTCTGGCCTTTGTTTGAAATAGTCTATAATTATTATTACGTGGAAAACAAAAAGGTACATAAATATTAAGTTTTTCCAAAACACTCGGACAATGAAGTGTACCCCACAAAAGCTTATGCAACAGTGTTAAATCATATGTCGTTCGTCTGTCATGTAGAGAAATCATATTAAAGAAAGACAGTCTTTTGGAATAGGGCTCCCTGTGAGAAATGCCTGATGAAGAAAATGCTAGTGATCTGGTGAATGATCTTTGAATAGTTTCAATGCGATTAGAATGTACCTTATAAGTCGGATTCCATACCGAACTAGCAAATTCCAGCACACTACGTACTAATGCATTATATGACGGTAGTTCAAAACCTGGACGTAGTTAAGGAAATATTATTGTTTTTTTTTAAATGTGACTCGACATATGACAGCAACTCGTCTGGTGGTAAGCCGGAAAGCATTGGTCTAGATTGAAATAGCGCGTTCGTGTTATAAACGAAAACTACTAAAGCAATTCAATAATAAAATATTTATTTTATTTGTAAATAATATTGAAAAAATATATTTTTAAAAGAATACTAGCTGAACTGGCGAATTTCATTCCGCCTAACTGTAAATGAATGTCGTGTTGCAGATTAGCCGAACTTGTTGTGAATCAAGAAAATTAATATAATCGTTTCTCTTTATAAATAATACAACATAGGTTATTGAGCAATATTTATTTACTGATATGTCAAAATTGACAAATTGTTTTTATTTTTAAAATCAAGTAGCTTGATATATTTTTATTAGTTTACACAAAATAAATTCCCGAACGCACCCATAAATTTTGCATGGGAAAATGTTTTTATAAAAAAAAATATATAAAAACATTTTCCAGTGGACCAAATTGTGAATGTAAACTTCTAAACCCTTCTCGAATCCCCTTAAACACACACAAAACCCTTAATCAAAATCAGTCCAGTCGTTCAGGAGGAGTTCAGTCACATACACACGCACACAAGAAATATATATATATATATATATATATATATATATATTATATATTCTATCTTAATATATATATACATATATTTCTTGTGTGCGTGTGTATGTGACTGAACTCCTCCTGAACGACTGGACTGATTTTGATTAAGGGTTTTGTGTGTGTTTAAGGGGATTCGAGAAGGGTTTAGAAGATTACATTCACGATTTGGTCCGCTCGAAAATGTTTTTATTCTTTATTCAAATACAATTAACGATATTCAATTAAACAAATGCTCAATTTATAATAAAACTAATAAATAGGCGACCGTGCTGTAGTGGCAGTGCAACGGTCACGCAAACCGAGAGCACAGGTTGGAAACCACTCACCGGTACTAATGTATCTTTGATATATTATATGTACTCTCGTTGTCCTGTTTCTATAATACAAGCACTTTAGCTTAGTATAGAAATATAAACATATAAAAAATTAACTAATAAATTATTTTAAGTTATATCATTATTTCTTAATTAGTATATTAACAAAATTTAACTTAATATACTAATTAATAATTATTATAATTAATAATAACGAACTACGCGCAAGAGCGAATTTGGCGAGGGAGTTGTGTCAGGATCGTGGCAAAATGCGCTGCATTGTCTGTCTATCCCTGTGGGACAGAGGCGTAACAATTTGATCGATTGATTTGAATTATTATATGCAATATATTTGTATTATGTAATATCATTGGTGACAACCCTATAGTATGACAAAGGAGGCGACATAAGTTTATATCTTGAACCTCACACGTTGTTATAACAGAAACCGCTTTACAATAATTTCAATACTTATGTTCCAAGCTCCCACGATGGTAACACGTCTTTGAACATTTGCCAAACAACTCTGTATACCCCTGTAAATACATTTATCCCCCTATGAAATAATGAGACATATATTTAAGGCGACCGTGGTGTAGTGGCAGTACAATGGCTACGTAAGCGGAGTGGCACGGGTTCGAAACCACTCTCCGGTACCAATGTATCTTTGATATATGTACTTTGGTTGTCCTGTATCTATGACACAAGCACTTTAGTAGCTTAGTATAAAAATGTTTCATAATAAAAAATAATAAAAAATCTTGGGTATAAAATGAAAGAGGTTTCAATTTTCTGTGGACGAGTGGTAGGCAGTGGTGTCCAGACCGCCGATCCAGGGTAGTACCACTACTTACAAGTATACAGGCCGTGAAGTGATTTAGTCGCGTTTCGGGATCAGCTTGTAAGTTGCCGGTACCAATTAGGCCGGCATAATGGATGTGACTGCTACTTACAGTTATTGAAGTGACAGCAGTAGTAGCAGTGACTTCCATTCATGGACCACACTCTAGCTTAACATCAAGCGGGGTACGGTATATATGTGAAGTCACAATAAAAATAAAACCACCAATTTTAGGTGAAATGACTCAGTCGCGTTTCGGGATCCGGCCGAGTTATCAAAGAAATATGCCATTTGTAAAAAAGATAACGATAACGGATAATATTACAAAATTGATGAAAGTCGGGTTTATTATTTGCCTGAATTTGATTCTTATTTCCTTATTCATTTGGTTTAATTTTACTCTTCAAATTTTTATTCAAAGGAGGTAATATGAAGTCAAGTCAGTTAATTAAAAACAACGACCTAAAACTCTGGGTGGGAGATCATGGCTGTTCGATAATGTACACATTAATATTACGAAAGGTTACATAAGATTTCAAGTTTTGTATTAATTTAAGGGTTTATGTGATGAGAATTGTGAATGTGAAGGAAGGAAAGGAACTTGTGTCAGGATCGTTGAAAGTGGCCTTCTCAGATATTAATATTAAAATATATTATAAATATTAATTAATATTCACAGAATTCTATTCATACTATTTCTATATGGAAGCGAGGGAGTTGTGTCAGGATCGTGGCAAGTGGCGCTCCATTGTCTCTGTCTATCCCTGTGGGAGGAAGGCTGATAATTAATATTTATAATATGATATAAGGGAACGAGGCTATTAGTTTTTGATTGTTGGTGATATAATCAGTAGCGTGCAGATCAGCTTGACGGGCATAGTGGATGTGACCAGGAAACCGATTTCATTTACCTTAGTCGTTCATTTGCCTTAGTCGCCGTAACTATACCGGCCAAAAAGGAGACGGTTTGCAGCCACACGTCGTTTTTAAACGAATACAAGTGCTTTTTTGCATTTTTTATTATTATTCTAAATAAATAATGATAATAAGCTTTTATGTTCATTGGATAAAATAAAAAATACTTAACAAATTTATATACATATTTATTTATTTATTTAAAAACTTTATTACAATTTGTACAAAGGTGAACTTAATGCCGCTAGACATTATCTGCCAGTTAACCTTCGGGACAGTCGAAAAGTTAAATGGGAGTATGAGATATAAAACTGAATAAATTAATATAACATAATATAATTCAATATAACACAATACAATACAATAAATCTTTGATATAAATGTACTTTGGTTGTACTTTTTCTATGATAAAGCACTTAAGTAGCTTAGTATAAAAATATAATTTAATATATATATTACATGTCATGTAATATCATGTATCATAGAAAAAAGACAATCAAAGTACTTAATATATCAAAGATACATTTGTACTGGTGAGTGGTCTGTACTGCCACTGCACCATGGTCGCCTATATCGATAACAATCTACCCCTATTACAATTTATAGGCGTAACTGTACACGGGCAGAAATCCTCTTCATGCATCCGTACAAGTGTAAAGCGGTCACATAGTAACAAATAATTCTAGTATTAAGTGTAATTATTACGTAAATATAAGACTTATGTTATATGACCTAGCCTAGTTTTAAGGAAAAATATGGTTTAGACATCCATACAGGACAATGTTTTGACGACAGACGTGGCCGTATTGTTAGCACACCAGTTTGTTACGCGTAAAGTCCCGGGTTTTTTCGGATTTTCGGTCGGAGCAAATATTTGTTTTATAGCTTTTATTTGAAAATTTAATAATTATATTAAATATTGTAAATATTTGTTAATAAAATTAGAGGCGGATATTTTCTACGGGTCTGGTTATCAAAGAGTGATAGGCAGTGTTACTCAGTCTGTCGATGCCAACTAGGCTGGCACAGTGGATGTGACTGCTACTTACAGTTACTGAATTGTAGTAGCAGTGACATCCATTTATAGACCGCACTGCAGATTAATATCAGGCGGTTTGCTCTCATTTGTCGAGTCACAATTTTAAGAATAAGTCCGACTTTCCTACCTCTTTGTCTCTCTAACATCAGAGTGTGGCCCATGAATGTAGACAACTGTTAATTAACTAAAAATAGCACTCGTACTGTGCCTGCCTTGTAGCAACTTTCAAGTTGATCCTAAAAAACCAAGAAAAGTCACTTTACGGCTGTACACTTGAAAGTGGTGCTACAGACTGGGATAAAATGACAGTAAGTGTACAGTCTCAACACTTACAATGCTTTTTTATTTTTTATTTTGTGCCCATTATAGAAGCGTCTTGCAAGTAGGTGTAAGATTTAATGAAAATTCGTTTAGCGGAACCGTAGACAGGCTTCGAGTTTCGTTTCATATGACCCTACAATTGTAATATTATACGGCGTCCTCACTAGGCGAATTTATTTGTTCAACTGCTAAATCGTTCGCGATTGGAACCGCCTGAACAGATTTTCAATCAAGTTGAAGCAATAAATATTAGTTCAACAATACTTAAATAATTTTCAACTTTTATTGATTCAATTAATAGCTGACAGCGAATCGACTCGTCTGAAATTGCATTGAATAATCAGTACAATTAGTCAGTCAATCAGCGCAATTGAGTACCTATGTATTATATATTGCATTCCTCTATCACCAGTTTTTTTGTTTGTTTGTAAATTAAATTTTGTGGCCAGGCTCGGCAGACCCGGCGGCACTGCCTAATACTCTATCTATACTTAATAACGTCATCATTTGAAATAGTCAAGTAATAAATTATTATATTGAGAAAAGCGGGTTATCTATTTTCGCTCTAAGCTAATAATGCCTAATTCAATGTATTTCGATTTAAATTAATTTAATTATTAATCGGAATAACTATATAGGTCATACTAATTAGTACTCAATTAATTTACTACATAGACCAAAAACCACTGAATGTCGCATAGAAAAAGAGGGACGGGGACTTGTTATTGAAGTTTGTTATTGAAGACCCCCTGTTTCGTCATATCAGTACTAATTTAAACAAAGAATTATATTAAATAATTCTTTTTTATATGTATATACCTACATATATAATTATGTATAGTTATATATGTAAATAGCATCATAATTATGACAACAGGCATGACCAATTGATCAGTGATTGGTTTGTTGCGAGCAAATATTTGTTTCATAGCTATGAATAAATTCAATAGAAACTATAAAACAAATATTTGGTAATAAAAAAAAGAGGCAGATATTTGCTTCGGGTCTGGTTATCGAAGAGTGGTAGAGTGGTGGGCAGTGGTACCCAGTCTGCTAATCCAGGGTAGTACCACTTACAAGTATAAAGACCATGACGTGATTTATTCGCGGTTCGGGATCGGCTTAAAAGTTGCCGGTTCCAACTAGGCCGGCATAGTGGATCACACAAATAAAGAGGTAAAAACAGATGGCAAAATGATGTCATATACAATATACATTTACAATAACACCTGCGAGTTGTTTTCTCTCGGATTTTCTTTAGTAATGTTAATCGAAAACTCATTTCGCCTTAAAGTGCCGATGACTAAAAAATCCTCTCAGTTTACTGCTGTCTCAGTCGCCATCAAATGCCCGGTCAGAGAAAATGTAGCTACGATTTGAATAAAAGCGGCTGTCTAGAAGTTTGTGGTCTAAGATTCGCTATTATAAATAATTAATAGTAACCTTATTTAAATACTTATGAATTTAGACTAATCGGAGTCATCCTGAGTAAGCTGGTAGACCTAGTACCCATAACCGTAGAGCTTCTATGAAGAGAATTGTGGATGTGAGGGAAGCGAGGGAGTTCTGTCAGGATTGTGGCAAGTGATGCTCTTTTGTCTCTGTAGGAAAAATGCGTAGGAATTAGATTTTTGATTTCGAATTTAGATTTATCTAAAAAATCATAGCAAAATTATTAGCTAAACTATTACAAACTGAGATCCTGATCTATCTTTTATGATGCCTTTTTAAATTCAGACAATATTAAATTGTAAAGTTATCCTTTGCTCTACAAAGTAATTAACTTTTGTATGCAGCCTTCAGTGCAATATTCATTTATATGTAAATTTTAAAATCCCTTTTAGTTTTTTTCAGCTAGGCATTAACTTAGTTTTCAGCGACGTGTTTTTTATTATGTACGTTATGGTATGATCACACGAGGTAGTTTTACGTATTAGGCATTTTGGCTGGCATGGTAACGGCGACTGAGGCAACCGCAACCGCGAGCTGAGTCAGTTTTTCAGTCATTGGCACTCTTAGAACTCCTCTTGCTTTTTTTTTGTTATCAATCAATCAATCAAATTGTCACGCCTTTTTCCCACAGGGATAGGCAGAGACAATGGAGCGCCACTTACCACGATCCTTACACAACTCCCTTGCTTCCTTCACATCCACAATTCTCCTCATACAGGCCCTATGGTTATGGGCACTAGGCAACCTAGCTTTCTTAAGGATGTCTCCTATTTGGTCGGAAAACACTCTCCTAGGCCTGCCTTGTTTAACGCATCCATCCACATCAGATTTATAAATTCCTTTCGTCAATCTACTTTCACTCATCCTTTCCATGTGCCCAAACCATCGAAGCATTCCTTTGTCAATCCTTGTCACTACATCTTCTTTTAAACCACATCTATCACGCAGTGTGCTATTCCTTATTCTATCAGCTATCGTCACTCCACATACATTTTTTTGTTAATGCGAGGGAAAATCCCTAACAGACGCCCGCCACCCGAGGAGGGAGGGGTGGCAGGGAATGTCGGGCTTGCACTGACTAAAAAGCCTCGCGGCGTTCCTCCGACCGTCTGGCGGAGCACGGATATCACTTTCTGTTGCAGGAGAGCGAAGACACTCTCCTGCGCACTCAATTGTGAGTGCTGCTCTCACCCCGTCTCTAAGATGTGCGTGCGGGTCAGGTGCGCGGGGTCAGGTTATAATGCCTCTTAAACCTAAACTTCACGGTGACTGTTGGTATCGGCAGACTGGGCACCACTGCTAACCACTCTTTGATAAATATTACAAATAAATGAAAAAAAATTTGCTCCGACCGGGAATCGACCCTGGACTTTACGTGCAACAAACTAATTGCTGACCGTCGTCAAAACTAGGCCGACATAGTTAACGCGACTGCTTCTTGCAGTTATTTAACTGTAGTAGCAGTCGCTTTTATTCATAGATCGCATTTAAACTCCACATTTTTTTTTTTTTTATTGTGACACGACATCTGACCTCTACCCGCCTGATGATAAGCAAGAGGAGTTCCAATAGTGACGAGGACTGAAAAAACCGAGTTAGTTCCCGGCTGCCCCAGCCGCCGCCGCTATGCCGGCCTAAGATGCCTGGCAAAGCATTCGACTTGTTAATTGTTCTACAAAGAAAAGACGCACCAAACTTATTAGTTTGACTGCCAATTCGGTCGATAAAATGCGGATGCTTTGCCCGACCTGTGCGTTGTGCGGTGCGGAAGGACGAGGTAGGAACAAGGTTAAATAGCTCTTCAGAAAATTTTCCGTGGTATAGGCGATAGAGGACACACAAAGCCGCCATGTCTCTGTGAGTTGCAGGGGCTCCAGAGTTCTGCATCACCTATAATTCGGACAGCTCGGCACTGCAATGAATCCAAGGCAGAGAATATACTTGGCAGAGCCGTCCCAAAGGTGCAAACAGTATTCCACGCAAAAGCGAATCTGAGCCTTGTATAATATCAGGCGAAGCTCTGGCGCAAAGAACCGCCGCACCTTGTTCAGGATGCCAAGAGGTGGTCTTAATGGCTCGCTCGATGTGGTCCCTGTGATTCAAGTCACAGCGAATGTCCAGTCTGTCCAAAGTACTAAGGGAGATGTTGCAAAAAGAAGGAAGGGGAGTAAACGGCGATTTTTTCGTTGAGAACGCGCATACCTGAGTCTTGTCTGCGTTGAACTGAACTAGGTTCTTGTCGCCCCAGCGGGTAATACGATCAAGAACCCGTGCCGTGGTGCATGAACATATGTCTAATGCATATATGTATAATGCTGTCATATGTCGAGCCCTCATGTCCCATAATAATAAAAAAAATGAATCATTAATGTAAAGTAGCAAATTTAATGTTTGACAATAATTAGGTCAACATCGTCACTGGTCGTTGGTCGCAAAACGTCGACAGCTGACAGCACACTAAGTGGATATTAATGGGTTCGGCTGATGTCTGATGCCTTCCTTAATTATGAAATAGGCATTCAATGAGGCGGACTCATTAATAAATCTGTCATTATACATCTTTAATGGCATTAATAGAACGTGATGCTATTAAGTTTTAGGTCAATCGAATCTGTTAATGGTGACAAAGATTGGGTTTGTGGTGAAATTGAATGTAGAAATTAAATAAATTATTAGTTAGTTATAACTAAAAGAGGTAGGCAGACAATTGATGGTCATTAGACCAGGGGCCGACCGCGCACCTTCAATGGGTTACTAACCCATTTTCAAATTCATTACCATATGTCAAACAGTTACGCGGTCGCTGTTAGCGTCAAAAAGAACTTTTTTTTTCATAGGGACAATTTTTTTTTTATTGTGACACGACATTTGACTTCGACCTGATGATATACAAGAGGAGGTCCAAGAGTGACGACGACTGAAAAAACCGAGTTAGTTCCCGGCTGCCTCAGCCGCCGTTTTAGGCAACAAAGATACGCGAGGGTGGAAAAACAATTTTGTTTTCGTTTGTTAACTGAATTAAACTTCGGTTAACATGAGGAATAACTCAGGTTAACTCGGTTAACTCAGGAGCATTGTAACCAAGAGCCAGCCGGTTAACAGCTCGATGCTCCAATTACGCATCATTGCTTTAACTAATAATATTACAATAATAAAATTGCATATTTTTATCCCTGTAAAATAAAGAAGTGACGATTTGATTGATTGATATTTTTAATTTAAATAACCATAATAACTTAACCGCGGTTTCCAATAATGTTTTAAAAGAAAACGTAGATATATTATACACGTTACGAACGAGTGTCGCTATGCAGAGAAACATATATATAGCGACCGCTACATGCTACCGTTAGATGGCGTTGCATGTGTCCAATATCTCGCAAACGATTTACCGACAAAGTAATCAATATATATGCGCTCCAACGAAGAGACGTCACCAGCTAAGTTGAGCCCAGTACGCAACACGCGTACTATATGAGATCTCCTTTCCTTTTCTGACAAGCGGAATATTGCTCCGCTAAAACTATCATTCCGTCCTTTTTCCACTTTTGTGTATGCCTAATCGTGGCTGATTGTCCAAGCACTAAAACTCGTGTAAGTAGGTGACGTATCTACTCATTTAATATCATTGGTGGTTTTAGTACAAAATTATTCGAAACTTAGCTAAACCGTCATATTGCAGTCACATATCTGTAGTAGCAGTCGCATATATATATATATATTAATACATAATATATATTGATGCGATTCGACATCTGACCCCGTCCCGCCTGATGATAAGCAAGAGGAGGTCTAAGAGTGACGACGAGAGAGAAAACCGAGTTTGTTCACGGCTGCCTCAGTAGCCGTCACTATGCCGGCCAAAGGTGCTTCTTTACACATCTCTAGAAGGATCCAAGGTCATATGATGGAGAGAACATATTCCACTTGTCGATTAATCTACAAAGAAAAGACGCACCGAACTTTTTAGATCCACTGCCGATTCGGTCGATAGAATGCGGATGCTTTCCCCGACCTGTGCGGGTATTACGGAAGTAAAAAGACGAGGTAGAAACATTCTCCGTGGTGTAGGCGATAGAGGACGCACAGAGCCGCCTTGTCTCTGTGTAGTTGCAGGGGCTCAAAAGTTTGCGTGACCTCTGCATCACATATGCAATGGATCGCACTCCAACTTAGACGGTGTTTAATTACATAGAATATTTTTGTTAGTAAAGTTAAAGATATGTTTATATATTTTCTGTATTACATTAAAATAATATATTATATATCCTATAATTATTTCTTCTTAACTTTTTCTTGATTTTCTACCAAAGTTGCTCTTTGTCTGAAGGCTTCAAGTAATGATTGCGATAAACTTGAATCTGAAAAAATAAAACTCGTAAGTTTTTAATTAGTTAAATAGTAAATAATTCGAAAGTAATCGAAAGTATTTTTTTCTTATTGAGATACGACTACTTAATTACTTACCATTAGGTAAGTATGCCGGCCAAACGTGCTTTTTCGCGCCTCTATTAAAGAATCCAAGGTTACAGTATGGGGAGAACATTTAGGCTGATAAAGCCTTGCACTTGTCGATTGTACGCACTACGAAGAAAAGATAAGTCGAACCTTTTACTTCGATCGCCAATTCGGTCTACAAGTTTCGGTTGCTTCCCACGACCAATGTAGATATAAGGAGTGTAAAAAGACGAGGTATAAAGAGCTCCTCAGATCAGTATCCGTAGAATGCAACAAGATCTTTCTATCGACACCTAAATTGACCCTCCATGTAAACCATTATGGAGTCCAGTAACCAGTCATTTTAGTTAAATGCAGTCATTAAGGAATGTATGTGAAGTGACGATAAGGATAGAATAAATAATAGTACAGTGCGCGATAAATTGATAAAGAAATGCTTCGATTGTTTGGGTACGTGAAAAGGATAAGTGAAAATAGATTGACGAAAGGAATTTATAAATCTAATGTAGATTTTCGATTTTTCAAAAACGAGGCAAACCCAGGAATATTATTCTGACCAATCGGAGACATCCTCAAGAAAGGTGGGATGACCAGTGCCCATAATAGTTGAGCTTGTATGAAAAGAATTATTAGTGTGAGGGCAGCGCGGAAGTGGTCAGGATCGTGGCAAGTGGCAGTCCATTGTCTCTGCCTATCCCTGTGGGAAAATGGCTTGACATTTGATTGATTGATTACATATGACAGCACTCCGCTTGATGTTAGGCTGGAGTGTGGTCCATGAATGGATGTCACTGCTAATACAATTCAATAACTGTGAGTAGCAGTCACCTCCACTATGCCGGCCTAGTTGGAACCGGCAACTTACAAGTTGATCCCGAAACGCGACCAAATCACTTCACGGTCTGTATACTTGTAAGTATGATGTGTAATATTATATACATACCAACGAGTAGTGTTTCTAGTAAAAAACTGCGTTTTTTTTGTTTTCCAAGAATATGAATTTCATTAAACTCCTGCAATTCGAGCATTCGTCCGTTGCTCTTTTTCAGATGTTCTTCGCGGTCGAAAGCAGCTTCTTCGGCTATATCAGGTGTTAAAACAGTCCTGTTGATTTATAACAGGTATAATGCAATATAAATTATGACGCCCCAACTCCTACAGCATCTACATATAGGCAGAGACAGCGGACGGCCTCTCATTACGATCCTGACAGTATTTACTTGCTTTCGACACATTTACAATTTGAAACATTCTCTTTTTAACTTATTGCCAATCAATCAAACAATCAATCAAAGTGTTACGCCTTCTTCCCACAGGGATTGGCAGAGACAATGGAGCGCCACTTGCTACGATCCTTACACAACTTGCTTCCTTCACATTCACAATTCTCTTCATACAGGCTCTATGGTTATGGGCACTAGGCAACTCAGCTTAACATGTCGTAAATACCTTTAACTTGAGACTGAAAAGTAGTTTCAGTTTCAAGTCAGAAACACTGCCCCCAGTCTTCCGCGTGCCACGCGGTGGGTATGCTCGGAGAATTCATAAAGCTAAGAAAATTGTCTCCAAAATAATATATATATATTTTTTATACAAACTTTGCTTCTGTCTCCTCCAGTCTACATTCAGATAAAAAGTCCAAAGGCTTAAATTTATCTCTCATTTCTTCAGGTAAATTTAAGTAGACCTCTTTATCATTCCTTTCTAGTACTATAAATAACAATAATAATTTTAAATATACATATAATTAAATAAATAATTAATGGGTCATATATATACACCGAAACAAGCAAGCACTTAAAGTTATAATTCCGAAAAAAATCCTAAAAGTGTTATTTTAGATAAAAATAACCACAGCATGCATTTAGTTAGATTTACAAAATAAACTTAAATAATAATTAATATACAAATTGAATATATAAATTAGACAAGAAAAAAACTAATAATAAAAACGAATAAACCATCCTCTTATAAAATCATTGCAAAATGAAATTTTGTTATAATTTCGTTTTGCAATGATTTTAATTTACTTTTAAATTGATTTAATAGGAATCAAGACAAAAGCAACAAATAGAATTATAACCATAGAGCTTGTATGAAGAAAATTGTGTATGTGAAGGAAGCGAGTTGTGCCAGGATCGTGGCAAGTGGCGTGACAATTTAATTGATTATTTTATATCCAAAAAAATACACGAGTGAAGGATATGATGTGGAACAAATATTTGGCCATCGTTATTCGTGGAGTGCCTAAAGGGTTTAACCTCGGAATCTAATTACTTTAAATGTATTAATATGAAACCCTCTAAAATATTTTAAATATTCGCACATAAAATACAAAAAAGTTTACCAATTTTCATTTTTTTATTATTCTATAACGCTCTTAGCCAATAACTAAACAAACTATGTAGGATACAAATAAATGCATGTATACAAAACTATACGTATTTTCTTCTTTCCGAAATTTAGGTACTCTTTTATATAGTATGTATAGTATAGTATGTATAGTATAGTATGTATAGTATGTATATAGTATGTGTATGATCAATAAATCATTTAGGACACTCCAATTTTCACGCCTTTTCCTTACAAAGATAAGCAGAGATAATAGAGCGCTACCTGCCACTATATAATTTATGAAAAAAGTATAAACCAAAAGAGTAATACTCTACTGACAAAAGTTAAAGTAAATTTTGGAATCGAAAAGTACTATCGACATGTATATACAACTTAAAAATTAAATTAATTAAAATATATCTTACCACTTTCAGTAACTGGTGTTGGATGAGGAATAGATTTTTGGTACGTGTAATCACCTGAAAATATTATAAATCAATGGATATTATCACTTTTTTTCTAGGGGTAATGTGCAAGTGTAGAAAATTTCCTAATTACTTTTCATAAAAAAAATCATACAGTAAAACAAACTACTAGCATTGAAAAATAATACTTTAACATAAATCCCTGCAATATTACAATGAACGTACCATCACGAGTTGTTGTTTCAAAAGTCATCTGAAAAAAAGATTAAATATTGTTCAATAATAAGGCGACCGTGGTGTAGTGGCAGTGAAATGGTTACGCAAACCGAGAGCCACTGGTTCTAAACTGGTTCTATACTTGCCAGTATAGTCCGCGCGGCCTAAGCTAAGCTTTGAATATGTGTGAAAGTACATAGATTTTGCGTATTTGTGATACTTATAACTATATACAAAGTAATTCTGACATAGATGTTTTCAGGTCCAAAATTAATATATTTAAGAAAACTGTTTTTAACTATTTTATTGATAAATAATATTTTATTCAACTGATTATAGTTTTTTAGTTCAGATTTAATTTTGGTTTTAAGTAATAGAAGCACTGTTTTTTAGTTTTTATGTTTAGAATATATTATTTTTGTTTTTTTTATTGAATGTTGTACACGCCTATAATTGGTGGTAGTGTAAGTCTGTTTATTCTTTATAATATTTATTAGTTTATAAGAGTTATACATGTATCACATGTATGTTGTTGTATGTACATGTATGTTGGTGTGTCCTAATATAAATAAATAAATAAATAGATTGGGTAGATGTGACGTCGACCTAGAGCGCGACGCTTCCTTTGCTTGATTTAAACTGGTTTTACTGCTGTCTGACTCTACTTTAGGTGATCTATCACACAAGGCGACCGTGGTGTAGTGACAGTGCAATGGTTACGCAAACAGCACGAGTTCGAGACCACCCACCGGTACCAATGTATCTTTGATATATGTACTTTGGTTGTCCTCTATGATACAAGCACATTAGTAGCTTAGTATAGAAATGTAAATTAAAAAAAAAATGCAAAGCTTAGTTTAGACCTTGCGGACTGTTTTTTTTTTTTTATTGTGACTCGACATATGACAGCACCCTGCTTGATGTTAAGCCAAAGTGTGGTCCATGAATGAATGTCACTGCTACTACAATTCAATAACTGTGAGTAACAATTATAAAATAGGATGTTTGGAAACAATAATATTTATTTTTATCCATCTGCACTTATAGTTTACTTGTGTGCACTTTATACGTGTGTACACAGCGGCCGCTGCAGACTAGTGTCGCCTTGCACGGAATCCATCTCATACAAACGTCCTGTTTCTATTATACTATAATATTAAAGGATGCTGTGGAGGAGGATGAATTCAATGATGGTTACTAGCACAGGCACAGCAGTTGTAGGTTTGTAGGCTGCCGGTTACAACTTGATAGTTGAAACCGGCAGCCTGGTTGGCATAGTGGATGCGACTGCTACTTGGTTATTTAACCGTAAGTGGCAGTACCATTCATGGACCGCTCTCCAGCTTAACATTAGGCGGGGTGCTATAATATGTCGAGGCACAATAAAAAAAATGTGGACGTAAAGAAAGCAGGGTAATTGTGTCAGGAATCTTTCTATTATCTCTGCCTATCCTTAGGGCAATGAAGACGTAATATGTTGATTGATATTGTTATGTTTTATAGAAGAGTATGAGTATGAGAGAGGAATTTTAAAATATCCTGGAACTCAAATCAGTTTATATTATAATCCTCATATTTGTTCCTACCTCGTCCTTTCACACCCGTAATACCCGCACAGGTAGGGGAAAGCATCCGCATTTTATCGATCGAATCGACAGCCGAACTAAAAAGTTCTTTGTAAAAAAAATCGACAAGTGGAATGCTTTGCCAGCCCATATGTTCTCTCCATCCTATGACCCTGGATCCTTCAAGCGATGCGTGAAAAAGCACCTTTGGCCGGCATAGTGACGGTGACTGAAGCAGCCGTGAATAAACTCGGTTTTTTCAGTTGTCGTCACTTTTGGACCTCCTTTTGCTTATCATCAGGCGGGTCGAGGTCAGATGTCGTGTCACAATAAAATTAAATAAAGTGTTTTGACATGTATCTTTGACTTTCCCGATGGTAAGTAAGGAGGTCCAAGAGTACTGGTGACTATATTGGTGGGCAGTTACCTCAATAGAACTTAGCCCAGGTAAAGATTCGCATTTCTCTAAATATTTCTCTCTGAATGTTTTCCTGCAAATAATGTTTTTTATTGAGAAACAGATAAAATTAAAAGTATATTACCTATTATTAAACTATAAATAAAAAATATCATCTAATGACGTCGCATCAGAGATAGTGCCAAGGAGACTGGTAACATGGGAAATGTTGCCAGTCTTTGTATAGCAAGCCTAATACGTTGGCAGAAACATTTTTTAGACATTTCCGTCAGTCGCTTGGACAACTTCTTGGCCAGATGCTTAGCTGAAGGTCCCCAAGAGCCCATTGTCTCGTCGCAAATTCGTAACCGGTACCGAGATTAGCGTATTTGCGCAACTTGAGGTCCCAGCAGAAAGAGCGGCACTTCCCGAGCTTAACGAGGTCTTTGGATGTGAGATGGGGCTAATGTGTCTACACAAGTCGCATCCCACAATAGAGACCTGCCAAGTTTCCACGGCACAATCATGCCGTCGGGTCTCTTGCCATTGCTCCGCGCAATAGAATTCAAATTATTTTATAAGCACATTATATAATTTCAAACATGTACCAACCTAATATTGTTGTGCTGCATTGGTTAACATACAAGTCTGTTACGCGTGAAAACCCGGGTTCGATTCTCAGTTCATAAAAAAAGAGACGGATATTGGCTCTAGGTCTGGTATTCTAAGAATAATAGGCAGTGGTGTCCGATCTGCCGTTCCGTTGCCGTGGATGCCACTGCTACTGCAGTTGTTTAAAAGTAGTGGCAGTCACCTCCGTTTATGGAGCGCACTCCAGCATAACATCAAGCGGCGTGTTGTCATATAAAAAACAGAAAGAAACTTACCGAATGAAAGCACCCCTCATATTCCTCCCAGCCTCTTTAGCATCCCATGACTTCCTTGCCTCAGCGAAGGCCACTTCTCTGCTATCATCCCGTTTCGCCGTAATACCCCCACCAATAGTTGTTGACACTTCCAACTCAGTGTAAGGATCACCATGACGAATATCGCTCAAGATAGGTTGTTGTGACGGTACCCGATCTCTTGCTGAACTAGGCTAGAGGGAAAGAGATATACAAAAATTGTCTATTAAACGTCCGATTCTCATAAAGACAATATAATCAATCAATCATCAAATTGTCACTCTTTTTCTCCACAGGGATAGGCAGAGACAAAGAAGCGCAACCTGCCACGATCCTGAAACAACGAAGCAACGATCCCTAGCTTCCCTCACATCCACAATTTTCTTTATACAAGCTCTCGGTTCAATCTTAAAGACGTGACAATTTAAGATTGACAATGAGAAATAATAAAAATATATATAAGTACAAGTATTACCTTATCCTTTAAAGGCTTCTTTTGTGATCCATCAGACTTAACGTCAATACTGTTTTTACGTTCCTCAACACTGATCCACTGATCTATTGTGAGAGGCCAGCCGTTTGGAGCTGAAACCCTAAACAATCATTATACTTTAATAGGAACTAGTTGTAGTCATATATTATTAGTAGTCGCCTCTATTGATAGACCACCATTTACATAAGAAAAGGGTGCTGTCATATGACGAGCCTTAATAAATAAAGGCGTTTTAAATTATTAAGACTCGACGACATCTAATCTTGACTTGGAGTGCGATGTCCGATGACGTGGACTTGTCTGCTGTCTGCTTGCAACATCGCTCCGTTGATACGGAAAGCAGATGGGCCTGTGCATCCTGGGCATCAGTTAATAACTTCCCTTAAGGGGATTCTTGTTGGCAGGCCACATCGCTCGAAGAACCGACAACCAATGGGGAAGAAAGGTTCTAGAGTGGAGACCGCGAACCGGCAGATGCAGCGTAGCTTGGGAGGCCTACCTACGCTGCATCTACCTACGCTGCATCTAGGTAGACTGACGACATAGTGAAAGTCGCGAACAACCAGTGGAAGCAACTGGCATCTTGTCGTTCGAAATGGCGTTCCAATGGGGAGGCCTATGTTCAACAGTAGACGCTTTCTGGCTGATGGCTAAAAGTCTGACGTGAGGCGCTGCTTCACGTATTCCTCTGCTTTCAGAGGAATACGTGGAGTGTTATGGTCAAATATAGTAATTTATTCGGCATTAAGTGTTTTTATATAAATACAAACAACACAGGCGCCATTAATTAAAAGAACTTTGACTTTTTTTTCGTCCATGAATGAATGTCACTGCTACTACAATTCTATAACTGTGAGTAGCAATCACAACCACTATGCCGGCCTAGTTTGAACCGGCAACTTACAAGCTGATCCCGAAACGTGACTAAATCACTTCACGGTCTGTATACGGTCTTGTATCAGTGTTGTTATCTTTGATAACCAGACCTGAAGCAAATATCCACCTCCTTTTTTTTATTAACAAATATTTGCAATATTTAATATAATTAATAAATACTACAAATAAAAGATATGAAACAAATATTTGCTTCGACCGGGAATCGAACCTGGGACTTTATGCGCAACAAACTAATCGCCAAACCGTTCGTCCACGCCTGTCGCCAAAACTTGCCAGATAATAAGCAAGGAAAAGTCGGCAGAAAAAACAATTCACGGTTGCTTCATGTCGCTGTGAAGGATTCAAGGTTATAGGATGAAGAAAACACGTGGGCCTAAAAAACGTTCCTCTTTTCGATTGTTGCACAAAACCTGTTCGACTGCTGATTCGGTCGATAGAACGCGGATGCTTCCCCCGACCTGTGCATGCATCACGGGAGTAAAAGGCGAAGTATGGGCAATGTTACTTACTCAATTGTATAGTATTTTATATCATTTTTATGTGATGCATCTACCTGGAATCATAACAAATTAACGATATTATTGAACTGCAACTTTTTTTATATCTCTATTTTCTCAGCTATTATAAGATAATCGTTGATTTTTTATCAACATGTGACTGCACCCTGTCTGATGTTAAGCTGAAGTGCGGACTGTTACTGTCCTAAAACTATCCGAACATGAAGTTTTAATTATGTTTTATTGTTCACGGTTTTGCAACAATAACTGACGGTGTCATCTGATTTGGCAGTTTGCTGGACTTGGGAATTCAGTTTGTGTATTATGGGGTCCCAGGTGTTAAATCAGTAACCAAAAATAAACGCGATAGTAAGCCGCATAATATTCGTTTATTTCAATAATAAAAAAAAATCATACCTTTAAATTCGATCGTATCGTTCTTGCGCTTACTTTTGGAGATTTTGTACTTGATTTTAAAGAGCGCGTACTTCGATTTCTCATATACTGAAAATATATTATACGCATCATAATGGATAATAAAAAAACATTCCTGGCTGCATAGTGACGGCGACTGAAGCAACTGTGAACTAAGTCAGTTTTTGCAGCCGTTGTCACTTTTGGACCTCCCTTTGCTTACTTCTCTTTTGAAATGCGACGTCAGAAAACGAGTCACAATAAAAAAAAACTTACTTTTTTGACATGACTCGACATCTGACCTCAACCTGCCTGATGGTAAGCACGATAAAGGTTCAAAAGTACCGACGACTAAAAAAAGCGAGTTAAATCACGGCTGCCTCAGTCGCTGACACTATGCCGGTCTTATATGCTACTTTAAATATAATTGTATGAAGAGAATTGTGGATGTGAGGGAAGCGAGGAAGTTATGTAAGCATCGTGAAAAGTAGCGCTCCATTGTCTCTGCTTCTACCAGTGGAAAAAGGCAAGACAGTTTGATTGATAGATAAAAAACAACGTCTCTCTGTCTGACTATCTGCCTCTTTGTGGGTTTATAACTTGAAAAGCTATCAAATTGTCACGGCTCAATTCCTACGGGGACAAAGACAAAGTACGCCACACCTACGATCTTGACATAACTCCTATATAATTTTTCTTCATACAGTCTATGGTTACGAACTCTGCAGATACCTGTTTTTTTTATTTTATTTATTATATTATTGTGACTCGAAATATGACAGCACCCCGCTTGATGTTAAGCTGAAGTGTGGTCCATGAATGATTGTCACTGCTACTACAATTCAATAACTGTGAGTAGCAATCACATCCACTATGCCGGCCTAGTTGAAACTGGCAACTTACAAGCTTATCCTGAAACGTGACCAAATCACTTCACGGTCTGTGTACTTGTAAGTGGTGGTACTACCACGGATCGGCAGACTGGGTACCACTGCCTACCACTCTTTGATAGCCAGACCCGAAGCAAATATTCATCCCTTTTTTTATTATTAACAAATATTTGCAATATTTAATATGATTATTAAATATTACAAATAAAAGCTATGAAACAAATATTTGCTCCGACCGGGAATCTAACCCGGGACTTTACGCGCAACAAACCAATCGCTAAACCGTTCGTCCACGCCTGTCGTCAATGCATGTCTATAATTTTATTAAGGAACAATATTCTCCCTATTTTATCCTTCATCTTCTTATGTAATACTGGATAAAAGAAAGAGATGAAAATATAAAAAAGAAAAATTCTGGAAACGGAAAGAACACCACGGGTTTTAGCTATTTTTTACATAAATAGACACATTAATGCATCTTATAAATTCTTTTCGTCAATCTACTTTCACTCATCCTTTCCATGTGCCCAAACCAACGAAGCATACCTTTATCAATCCTTGTCACTACATTCTCTTTCAAACACATCTATCGCACACATCAAACGCATCTATTCCTTATTCTATCCGCTATAGAGAATTGTGAATGTGAAGGAAGCGAGGGAGTTGTTTCTGCCTATCTCTTTGGGAAAAAGGCGTGACAATTTGATTGATTTATTAATGCATCTTCTCTAAATTAAGAATACAATACTCTTACAGATAACGTTGCTGTAGAATAATTATTAGTTTTTTGTAGGCCTGCTGGCCCCGAAAGCATTATAAAAGGCCAAAACAGTTGACCAGTTCCTTTGCGTGTGTCCAAAATTTGCACATCACCGGCTTCGTTTATTGTTTGAAGGTTTGCTACTATTTCTAGCTGAAAATTATAAATTAGGGTGAGAAAAAGGCGTGACAATTTGATTGATTGATTGATGGGACAGTCTTATTGTCTAAAGTGATGTTAGGGTTATTCAACACCTAGTTCACTACTAGTACTCGTATTATGATTTGCAATATGGGTCGGACCTACAAACATCAACCGGCAATCAGTTATTAAAGTTAGTTTTACAAGATAGATATAATTGAATTAAACAAATTTTATGCGGCTTACTATCGCGTTTATTTTGGTTATTGACTTTACAATTTTTTTTTATTATTCCGAAGTTTCGAGAGCTTTGCAGCCATCGTCTCTCCGTACCACGAATCAATAATCAACTAAGATAGATATAATTCAATTCGACTTCTTTTTTTTGGCGCCATATTTAATTTTTATTGGGTAGAATCACCCAGCTACCCATTATTATTAGCCACAAGACGTTCACTGCTGAACATAAGCCTCCCCTTAGAACGCCACTTCGAACGACAAGATTCCAGTAGCATCCACCAGTTTTTCGTGACGTTATTCCACCTAGTGAGAGGCTTACCTACAGTGCTTCTTAGGGTTCGTGGTCTCCACCCCTAGAACCTTTCTTTTCCATCGGTTGCCATCTGACCTCGACCTCGATGGTAGCATGATGGAGGTTTAGAAGTGCCGACGACCGAATCAGTTGTCGGTTGCCATAGCCGCCGTAAGTATGTCGGCAAAAAGTTAAAACTCCTTAACTGTTAAAATCCCTTAAACTGTAATCATAAATATTATGATTACAGTTTTATGTATTTTATGTATGAGGGATTTATGTATTTTATGTATGAGAATGTATAAGTACAATCAATAATACAAATTGGCACTCCTTTTTCCCACAGGGATAGGCAGAGACAATAGAGCGCCACTTGATACGATCCTGACATAACTCCCTCGCTTCTTTCACATCCACAATCCTCTCCATATAAGCTCTACTTATGGGCACTAGGCAACCCAGCTATATAAGTATAAGCTTTATACAAGCATTTAAAAAACATATCCCTTCGTTTGAGAGTCCAGTTTAAAAAGACTTACCTCGGGCATAGATGTTTCAACTCTGAAGCTAACACAGTCAAATATGCGAACAGCCAAATTGATCATTCCTAAAATATTTCTTTTGTTAGGAACAAAAATTTCGTCTATATGCAATTTACTTGATAGCTGTAATGGTAGTTCATGACACTGGTTAACATTTTGTGAATCGCAAATATGAAAATCTTGGTGTGACGAACATAGTACGGAGAAATTCCATTGGGCGTCGTATGCAAGACCAGGTTTTTTGTCCAGAATAGCATATCCAAGAACTGTATAACCTTGAACATTAGGTAAGAAATCTTGAGCCAGTCTCGTATAAAATTCACTATTCACTTGTTTCAACGTATCATTGTTATACACCATATAAGTACAGCGAGGTAGAAAACCTTTGAGGTCAAAATTGACTTTGACCGGTTTGTGACAGAAAAACACAGTTTGAAAAAATGGTATCCATTTACACTTTGCTGTAACTTTAGTTATGCCTGGATATTGTTGAAGGCCATAGCTTCCATTAAGTGCAGATGCAACCGAGTATGCCGATTTCGCTCTAGGGAACATTTCGAAGAATTCATTCCAGAGCAAGGATAGGCTGTCCAAATTTCCAAATGCAACATCCATGATCTAAAACAATTTTTAACAAATGTTATACTAAATTATATTATGACGTTAATATTATTAAATATATTGTTTCATAGCTTTTATTTGTAATCTTTAATAATTATATTAAATATTACAAATATTTATTAATAAAAAAAAGAGTTAGGTAGATATTTGCTTCGGATCTGGTTATCAAAGAGATTTGGTCGCGTTTTGGGATCAGCTTGTAAGTTGCCAGTCCCAACTAAGCCGGCATAGTGGATGTGATTGCTACTCACAGTTATTGAATTGTAGTAGCAATGGCATCCATTCATGGACCACACTCCAGCTTAACATCAAGCGGGGTACTGTCATATGTCAAGTCACAATAATAAAAATAAAAAACGTAGTATTTATAAAATTCCATTTTGATGACAAGGTTCGATTCCCAGTCGAAGAAAATATTTGTTTCGTAGCTTTTATTTGTAATACTTATTATTTAGATTAAATATTACAAATATTTGTAACAAAAATAGAAAAAATAGCTTCTAGAAAAATAGAGTCAGGCAGTCGTGCTTAGTCCGTTGATCCGGGGTAGTACCGCTACTTACAAGTATACAGACCGTAAAGTTACTTAGTCGCGTTTCGAGATCAGCTTGTAAGTTGCCTGTTTCAACTAGGCTTCTGTTTGCAGTTATTTAATTACCGCAGAAGTCACCTCCATTCTCGAACCGTACTCCAGCTTAACATCAAGCGGGATGTCCAACCAAAATTAAAATATATATAAAAAAAAGTGTAGGTGGCAATCTCTGGAACTACTTAGCCAGAACTACTATATTGAAATAAGAAAAAAATTGACTTGGTGTATTTAAAATTAACGTTAGTCAGAATAAACATAAAATACAATGGTGGCAAGTGACGCACCACACTTGCGCACCAGTGTCTCGGTCTATCCCTGTGGGAAAAGGCGTGACAATTTGATTGTATTTAATATTTTTTTGCACTTTCATTTTTTTTGCAAATAGCTTTACACTTGGCTAAATACTTATAACTATACTATAAGTGTTTGGTTAAAAACTTACATTTTTTGCAAATAGCTTTACACTTGGCTAAATACTTATAACTATACTATAAGTGTTTGGTTAAAAACTTAATTTTTTTGCAAATAGCTTTACACTTGGCTAAATACTTATAACTACACTATTACTGTTTGGTTAAATACCTAATTTTTTTTGCAAATAGCTTTACACTTGGCTAAATACTTATAACTATAGTATAAGTGTTTGGCTAAATACTTATAACTACACTATTACTGTTTGGTTAAATACTTAATTTTTTTGCAAATAGCTTTACACTTGGCTAAATACTTATAACTACACTATTACTGTTTGGTTAAATACTTAATTTTTTTTGCAAATAGCTTTACACTTGGCTAAATACTTATAACTATAGTATAAGTGTTTGGTTAAATACTTACATTTTTTTGCACATCATTAGGTATAGCAGTTAAGGAGAAACATTTATTAGCCGCATACCTTCTCCAATAACTCTGAATAGTAATTGAAGCTCTTATTTGTTTCATTACTACATTCATTTTCTCTATCTAACATAAATAATAGGCACAATATTAGGGGCGACCGTGGTATAGTGGTAGTGCGATGGTCACGCGAATCTAGAGCACGGGTTCAAAACCACTTGCCGGTACAGTTCGGATCAGCAGTTTTTTTTTATTATACTTTTCTATACTAAGCTACTAAAGTGCTTGTATCGTAGAAACAGGACAACCAAAGTACATATATCAAAGGTACGTTGTTACCGGTGATTGGTTTCGAACCCGTGCCACTCGGCTTACGTAGCCATTGCACTGTCACTATACCACGGTCGCCTTTGAAGAACTCTGGACGACTACTACTACTGTGCAGCTTCAGTACCAGCGCTCTATTTATCTGCGGGGATCAATGCCAATGTATCTTAAATGTAAGTACTTTGGTCGTCCTTTTCTATGATACATGCGTTTTAGTATTAAAATCAATCAATCAATCAAATTATCACGCCTTTTTCACACAGGGATAGGCAGAGACAATGGAGCGCTACTTACCACGATCCTTACACAACTACCTTCACATCACATCCACAATTCTCTTTAATGTGGATGGATGCGTTAAACAAGGCAGACCCAGGAGTGTTTTCCGACCAAATCGGAGACATCCTCAAAAAAGCTAGGTTGCCTAGTGCCCATAATCACAGAGCCTGTATGGAAAGTATTAAAATGTATTATTAATGAATCATACAAAAGAAGTACCTCGTCGGTAAACTCATCAAATTCAGTAAGAGTTACACTGGCTTCAACAGCTTCAGCATTACTGGATGAAGTTACGCTTTTCTTTATCATTCCAAAATCAGGGTTGTGGAAAAGTTTTTTTAATACCGCACAAGCTGCTCGATATTCACTTCCTGCTAAACGTTTAAACAGCAGTGATTGTAGTGCCTGCTGAAACATCCAGTGAAGCCATGCACGTGGATAACCAATGACCTCTTGATCCCAAGGAAAGTCAGGCAAATATGAACTGAAAGTAAGTATGAACATTTTTTTACTGTGACTCGACATATGACAGCACCCCGCTTAATATTAGGCTGGAGTGTGGTCCATGAATGGATGTCACTTCTACTACAATTCAATAACTGGGAGTAGCAGTCATATCCACTATGCCGGCCTAGTTGGAACCGGCAACTTACAAGCTGATCCCGAAACGCGACCAAATCACTTCACGGTCTGTATACTTGTAAGTGGTGGTACTACCCCGGATCGGCAAACTGGGTACCACTGCCTACCACTCTTTGATAACCAGAACCGAAGCAAATATATCTTTTTTTTATTAACAAATATTTGCATTATTTAATATAATTATTAAATATTACAAATAAAAGCTATGAAACAAATTTGCTCCGACCGAGAATCGAACCCGGGACTTTACGCGCAACAAACCAAGCTCTGACCGATCGCCCACGCCTGTCGTCAAATGCGGCATTTACTTTTGGTAATGATTTCACATGTGACTGAGCTGTTGGTCGTCGCATTGGTCGATGTTGTCATTGTATCATGTTTTAATTTTGTTTTATTAATCCAGATTTATTTAAATTTTTATGGTCTTTTTTTTTTATTGTGACACGACATCTGACCTCGTCCCGCCTGATGATAAGCAAGAGGATGTCCAAGAGTGACGACGACTGAGAAAACCGGGTCATCAATGGTTGTCATCTGGTTTGGCAGTTTCCTGGACTTGAGACTTAAGTTTGTGCATTATGGGGTCCCAGGAGTTAGATAAACGCTATAGAAAGCCGCATAAAATTTCCTTTTTTCTTTATTCAATATTCGCGCAAAATCTAAGAAATATATAAGTATAAGTATAAACGGTTGTATAGAGACCGTGAAGTAACTTAGTCGCGTGTGTCAAGATCAACTTGTAAGTTGCCGGTTGTAAACAGGCCGGAATAGTGAATGCAACTGTTACTTGCAGTAATTTAACTGTAGTAGCAGTCGCCTATATATAAATAGAGGACCGCATTCCGGCTTAACCTAAATATATAATATAACCACTTACAAGTATACAGACCGTGAAGTGATTTAGTCACGTTTCGGGATCAGCTTGTAAGTTGCCGGTTCCATCTAGGCCGGCATAGTGGATGTGATTGCTACTCACAGTTATTGAATTGTAGTAGCAGTGACATTCATTCATGGACCACACTTCGGCTTAACATCAAGCGGGGTGCTGTCATATGTCGAGTCACAATAAAAAAAAAAAAAAAAAATATTGCCACAGTCGCCGTCACTATGCCGGTCTGCCTGATGGTAAGCAAGAGGAGTGCCGATGACTGAAAAAAAAACAGCCTCATTCGCCGTCAATATTCCGGCCAAGAATTACACATATTTTACAGAGATTTAAGTTACCTATAAAATTCTCTACTAGCTTGCAGCATTTGCTGAGAAGACTTGTTACATCGAATCCAATTGCTAAAAGCTGTTGACACTTTTAGAAGGAAACCGGTTGACCAAATACATTCTTTGACGGCTGCAGATAAAATTAACTCCTTACTTCCCAAGATTATATTGGCAACAGACGTCATCATAAAATGCCAATTAAGACCGGAACTAACCCAAAGCCTAAAATTTATATTACATTTAAATTATAAGACATTAATTAATTCATTAGCACCAACTACAAAAAAAAACGATATGTTGAGGGTGTTCATATAATACGAGCTTAATCCCAAATTCCATCTTGCGTTCTGAAGAATACGGCGGCCGTCGGAACATTGAAATCATAAAATACACAGTACGAGGGCGGTTCATTAAGTACCCGTGTTTGAAGACAGAGGGCGTTCCTGAGTGAAGTTAGTGTTATCATCGTGTGCTGCCATCTATCAGACGGCGCTAATATAAAATTCAGACTGATTGATAGGTTAGTTTCGATTTGGCAGCCATTCGAGTCAGACGTGTTTCGTGATTTTCGTTAAGATGGAAAAAGAGCAGTATCGTTCGGTAATTCGCTTTATGTTTTTGGATGGGAAAAAGTGCGAGGAGATAAAAGCAAAGTTGGATGCTGTTTATGGAGACACGTCGCCATCTATGACCACAGTTAGATATTGGTTTAACGAATTTAAACGTGGGCGAACATCCGTTTTTGATGAGGAGCGACCAGGACGCCCGGCAGACGTGGTTACCGAGGAAATAATTGAAAAAGTCCACGACATGATTCTCGCTGATCGACGAACGAAAGTCCGCGAAGTAGCTAAGGCCGTAGGTGTGTCGACCGGAACGGCAATTAATATTTTGCATGATAAGTTGGAGATGAAAAAATTGTCGGCCCGATGGGTGCCGCGATTGCTCACGCTGGACAACAAGCGGATGCGGCTGTTAACTTCAGAGCAGTGTTTAAGGCAATTTAAGCGAGATCCTAAGGACTTTTTGCGTCGAGTTGTCACCGTTGATGAAACCTGGATTCATCATTACACACCAGAAACTAAACAATAATCAAAACAATGGATTTCTCCCGGTGAATCTGCACCAAAGAAGGCGAAGACCGTCCCATCGGCCGGTAAGGTCATGGCGACGATTTTTTGGGATGCGAAGGGCGTCATCCTCATGGATTTTTTAGAAAAAGGAAGAACGATCACTGGACTATACTACAGTGAGTTATTAGACCGCTTCGACAAAAAATTAAAGGAGACACGGCCACATTTGGCGAAAAAAAAGGTGTTGTTTCATCACGATACCGCACCAGCACATTCATCTGGTGTTGTCGCGACCAAACTGCATGAATTGTGTTATGAATCGCTGCCGCACCCCCCGTATTCACCCGATCTGGCTCCCTGCGACTTTTTCTTGTTCCCTAACATGAAAAAATGGCTCGCGGGAAAAAAATTTAGCTCAAACGAGGAAGTCATCGCCGGGACAGAGGCGTATTTCGGAGAGTTCGACAAATCCTATTTTTTGAAGGGGTTAAAAAAATGCCCGGAACGTTGGGAGAAGTGTATCTTACTAAAAGGGGACTATGTTGAAAAATAAAAAGAATTTTTTTGAAAAAAATCGTGTCTTCATTTCTAACACGGGTACTTATTGAACCGCCCTCGTAAAGTGTAAAAACCCCCTAAAAAAATTCTATATTTATTTTCTAGCCCGTATTTCAAATAATTATCACCAATTTGACGGTCGACCCTTGTCCCGTTAATCCAGTTTATGGTTGCCTCAGGCGTCGTCACTATGCCGGCCAGAGAATCCGTTTTATGCTTTGCTTGAAGTGACCGTGGTTATAGGATGAGGAGAACACGTGGACGGGTAAAGCATTCCACTTGCGACAATTATACAACAAAGAAAGGACCCGGTCAACAGAATGCGGTAATATCTATGATACATATTTAGATTTATTTGGTCAGCACACCGCACCGCCTGATATTAAGATAAATTAGATACAAAGGAAAGTAAACGCTGCAATGGAAGCAATATTTGTATCCACTGTGCTAGCCTGAATTCTAAGAAAATTTAGAGTAATACAACATACCAATATGAAATAATTAATTAAAATTGTATTAACTAAAAGCCTACATGTTTAGTGTAAATAAATAAACAATTTAAAGTTTTTCGTCGCTAAATACAAATATACATTACAACAATGTTTTCCAACGCGAGGCCCACGCCCCACAGGCGGGGTAAATAAAAAATGGACTCGACACAACTTTAACCCTTTCGCTTTGGGTTATTTTAATGCAATGCTATCTATATATCGGTGACAAATTTAACAAAAAAGGGAAATTCTTAAAAATATGGTTAAAAATGTTTTTAATCATTTTTAAGGTTTAAAATGTATGGGGGCTTAAAAAAAGTTGGGAAAGACTGCATTACAATATTTTCATTGAAAAATATCAAAGAATTAATGGCAATAGTTTGGATAGTAAAATAGCAACCTACCTCAAGTTATGTCTTCCTGGGCCCATCTTAACCTCAACATTTTCATATCCTCTCGTTTGCAAAAATACCATCGGCAAGGGTACAGGCACGTCTTCGTTCCATTCGAACTTGTCCATTATCAAATGACCTGGTGGTATATACTCTGTCATAGCCTGGCCTGAGTTGTTCATAATCCTTGGATGACAAACGTTGAAAGCAATTTGCATAGTTATAGGGTCAGCTGAATCAATTTGTAAGTAAACAGGTGCATATTTAGGTGCAGGGATATCAATGAATTTGTTTGTAACAACTTTGTTAATATGAATCGGACACGAGCTCCCAGTTGACACAAAGTTTAGCATCGAAGGAAAATATGTAACATTCACATTTTTAATGAACAAAACAATCTGAAAAGTTTTAATTTGCATATTAAACACAAATAGACCGTTGATTAATTCTCGCCTAAGTCCGGCCAGCCGAGTCTTGGTACAAGAAAACGGCAGCAAAACAATTAACGGCGACCCTGGAATGGTGGTTGTGAAATAGCCTCGCAAAGATCTTTGTGCGGGTTCAAAACCACTAGCCGAGACAAATGTATCTTTTTAAATATAATTTTGCCTTGGTAGTACCGTTTATTAAGATAAAAGTAACTCAAGCTTAAACTGCAAAAAAAAAAGAAATGTTTAATTTTTTATTGTGCCTCGACATCTAACCTCGACCCTCCTAATGGCTAAACCGAGTCTTCACGGTTGCCCCAGTCGCCGTCACTATGCCGGCCAAAGGTGCTTCTTCACGCCTCGCTCGAAGGATACCAGGTTATAGGATGAAGAGAACACATGGAACAAATGATAATAAAAACCTAAATTGGCTATAGTTAGCCGGCATAGCGACGACGACTGAGGCAACTGAAAACTAAGTCATTTTTTTGCTGTCGGCCCATGCATATTGTCAGTCAAGTCCTGGCCAGGTGTCGCGAATAAAATAAAATAAACTAATTGATATCAATGTTTGAAATATTGTAAGACTCGTATATTACATATTACGAGTTATATTTCGTATTTTTTTATTGTGACTTGACATATTATGACCCCGCCTGAGTGCAGTCCATAAATGTAGGTGACTGCTACTATCTAGGCCTGCCTTATTTATCGCATCCATCCACATAAGATTTATAAATTCTTTTCGTCAATCAACTTTCACTCATCCTTTCCAAACCATATGACAGGTATAATTAGTGTTGTCACGAGAAAAACTGTTATAATAATAATCAGCGTATAATTTATGTATTTTTGTCGTTTTTTTAATTATACGTTTTTATACTAAGCTGCTTAAAAACAGGACAACCAATGATACAATGTTACCGTGGTACAAAGATAAGTGGTTTTGAACCCGTGCTCTCGGTTTGCGTAACCGTTGCACTGCAATTACACCACGGTCGCCTATAAATGCATATACCACGCTTTTCAGACAAGCAGTATTAAATATTAACTTAGGTTACATAAATATATAAAAGTGTAATTCCGCCGGCGACTGCAGACCGCAGTCTGCAGACTGCACTACTGGTTTGCATAAGATTGTTTTCGTGCAAGGCTTGTCACTATTGCGACAATCAGTATTAGCTAAGTCATAGATTATAAATATGTAAAAATCATAATAACCGATTTATAAACGATCCAATTCTTAAGATCCTCCTTTGAGTTAGGAGCTGCTATACTAGGCTCTTCTTTTTGTGTTTTTTTCTGAAATAATAGTAGAGCTTGTATGTAAGAATTGTGGATGTGAGGGAAGTGAGCGAGTTGTGTCTGAATCGTGGCAAGTGGCACTCTATTGTCTTTGCCTAACAAGGCGTGAAAAGGACATCATTTTATTTATTTATTTATTTATTTATTACTTGCCGTACTATGGTGCACGCAGGCGGACTTAATGCTAGTTAGCATTCTCTACCTACCAGCCAACCTTTGGAACAATAGAAGCAAGTCCTAAATGTAAGCAGAAGGAAGGTTATACAGAGAAAAATATAAAACATACATACATATACAAATATATACAATCTAAATTTTATATGGGAACTTGGGATTAATTGTATTAACAGTTTGATAGGAATTTTAAAATAGTTTGATGTACGAAGATTACAATATAAATGGATTTTATCCGATATTTTGCATAGTTTAGGTGTGCAAAATGTTCAAACTATAATTATGATAGTTCAAAGAAGAACAAATATGGCATTGATTGACAGATAACACAAAATCCATATCTTATTTTCTAAAAAACTCAATTGCACAGCAATTAAAAGCAAAATTGTTATTAGTTTTATCAATACAAGTATCAAAACTATTAATTTTATAAATTTTTTTCATCTTTGGAGATTACAAAAGTAGTACATAAAAGCCCAAAATGACTGATGTCCTTTGATTGATTGATTAATATTGTATAATTTTAGATTTGTTACCTATATAGGATAATTGCATATTTTATTTCCATCGTAGATCATCTAGTTAATCTTTATTATTATCACTTTATAAAATTGCAAATGTTTCAGTTTTCAGAACTTAATATGTTTCTGGATGCGGTGATATATTTTATAGCATAGAGTAAAAAATACAGTAATCCTTAACTTACCACCATGTCAACTGTCTTTGCAACAACTATCTAAAATCATTAAAGAATACGTTAGTAAAAAGGAACAAGAAAAGCAAAAAAAAAAAAAAAAACTATTTATACAAATAAATAAAAATGAAGCGTCTGTTATGTTTGAAAATATTTTTACAAATGAATTTTAAAATATATACGGGTACGTATAAAAACATAAAATTAAGTTAATTAGAGGGGATAAGGAAAGTAACAAAAAGATACATAAAAAGAACCGAAATAGGTAAAAAAAGGGACAAGAAAAGAAACAATGGCATATGGAAAAAAAGAAGGAAAATGAAGAGAAGGAAATGAAAGTAACATAGACCTTGAAAGGATCAGCCTTTTTGGTCTTCAAAAGCGTCGTCGATTGAAAAAAAATACATTTTTCAGTTGCCCCAGTCACGTCATGTCACGTTACTAAGCCGGTTCGCTCGAAGGATCCTAGATTATAGGATGGGATAAAAATGGGCTGGTAAAGCAGTCTACTTGTCGATCTTATTACAAAGAAAAGAAGCACCGTATCTTTTAGTTCGTTTGTCGATTCGGTTGACAGAATGCGGATGCTTCCCCCGACCTATGTTTATTATGGAATGGAAGTAAAAAGTCAATGTAGGATTAATAAGGTTAAAGAGCTTTTTAGAAAATTATCTTACGATGCGGTATTTTACAGCGTAGTAAGTAAGACGAAACAGTTAAGCCCAGTCGGCCGATCCGTGCAGTGCCATCCTGCACAGACAACGAAGTAATGAGATCGGGATCAGGTTGAAAGTTTTAAGTTTACTGTACGTGTAAAGTTTACCGTTTGTGGACAGCACTCTAGCTTAACATCAGGCGGTGTTAACTTATGTTAACTCATGTGGGGCAGTAATAACACAATATGTAAAACTTACAGATTCAGTACTTGTCACGTCTAACATATGCGGCGAATATGACATTTTAAGCAAACCAATGCATTTTAAATATTTTTCTCTCGAAAATTCATATGCATCATATAGTCCATGACTTTTAGCCCAATCTAACCAGCGATAAGTTTTCCAAAGTGGTATCTCTAAAGGAAAGTAATTGTATTTTATTGTAATAGTTGTGAAATAGTCTTACAAACCAAGAACCTTTGGTCCAAGATACGGAGCGGGTATCAATCTATCTTTAATATTTGTTCTTTGGTTGTCCTGTTTCTATGGTACAAGCACGTAGCTTAGTATAGAAATGTACTGCTCTCTTCATAAAAACGAAACCTACCTAAACTCAACTAAGGATTTCAGCTAAAGGATAACTTATAAAACGCATTACGACATTTTTCTTTCTTAGAGATTCTTTACCTAACTTATGAAAACTTAACTATTTTGGTAATAAAAATAAAAAGGATGAAATAAAATGGAAAGGATGAGTGAAAGTAGACTGACGAAAGGAATTTATAAATCTGAATGATGCGTTTAACAGGAGGGTGTTTTCTGACCAAATCGGCGACATCCTTAAGAAAGCTAGGTTACCTAGTGCCCATAAACATAGAGCCTGTATGAAGTGAATTGTGGATGTGAAGAAAGCAAGGGAGTTGTGTAAGGATCGTGGTAAGTGGCGCTCCATTGTCTTTGCCTATCCCTGTGGGAAAAAGGCGTGACAATTATAACTAAAGATATTATTGGTTAAAAAAACCTAAACCCCTGGTTATGGTATAAATTGTTTTATAAATAATTTAGTTAAATTGACTATGGGTGCACAATTCGCAAGTTGCATAGTGTCAAAACAAGAAACGTGTACCTGGTTCAGCCAAAGGTTTCTGCAAGGGAACATCTCTAATCATTGTTAACATTAAGTTCATTTCATGATTTGGTGTTATTCCAGGCACTCGGTATATAGGCTCATTTTTTGTGTCAGCCATTAATATTAATGTCATTGATGCTCTCTGTGTACATAAACATGTGGTTAAAGAGTGGTATCATTTGACTAGTCTGCCAACATTATCAGCACTCTTGTTTATTTATTTAATTTTGATTTATTGTGGCTTGACATCTGACCTTGACCCCCCTGATGGTAACCAAGAAGAGGTCCAAGAGTGCCGGCGACTGCAAAAACCAAGTCTTGCCTAGTGCCCGTAGAGATTGTATGAAGAGAATTAAGGATGTGAGGGAGGCGTAGGAGTTGTTTCAGGATCGTGGCGAGTGGCACTCCATTGTCTCTGCCTATTCCTGGGGGAAAATGGCGTGACAATTTAATTGATTGAAAAAACAAAATCTTTTGGTTTTACCTGTTTAAAAGACCTATGAAAGATGGACGGTGCGTATTATAGGCGTTAAAAAAAATATAACAAAGGCGTGCTACATCATTGGTATCATTTTTAAAATACCTTTGCGAGAGTAGGTTCCTTTGTTGTAGGCTTCTTAGCAGGTTTGGCTTTAGCGACATGGTATGTAGTTTGGCTGTCACCGTCCCAATTAAACTCTTGCACTTCTCTCTTAAATAAATCCCATAATTCAGATCTTTCTGTTAACAATCCAGTTAAATATATTTTTTTTATTACAATAATATGAACGTATGAATAGTTTCTTGATTTACATACTTTTGATTTATTAATTATTGAGTAATTTCGATTAAGTCAAACCGAAGTTAATTTATTACTCTTGTAATTTTGTTAATCTCGGCAATTTTTTCTCTTATTATAATGACATAGATATCGAAAATCTAGATATGAAATTCTCTCAGTATTCAATCTGGTCTTTTTACCAGCTTGAATACCGAGGTCACACGGTATTCTTATCTATCTGTTGTTATATTTAAACTGTTAATAGCAATGCTTCTAAAAACTTTTCACGTATGACGCGTAGAACACCAGCTGGGTTATCACTTTATTTTTATTTTTGGCTAATAATTCTGTGTACACAAAGATATTTATTTGTCATAGTTTTGGCAAACACATTCGGCACATGGAAAGGATGAATCAAAGTAGATTGACGAAAAGAATCTGATGTAGATGGATGCGTTAAACAAGGCGGACCCAGAAGGGTTTTTTCCGACCAAACCGGAGACATCCTCAAAAAAGCTGAATTGCCTAGTTGCCCTAAAAGTAGAGCTTGTATGAAAAGTATTGTAGATGTCAGGGAAGCTCTCTTAGTTGTGTCAGGAGTGGCGGTCCATCGTCTCTGCCTATTCCTGTGTGAAAAAGGTGTACCAGTTTGATTGATTTAATTAATCGAAGATATATATTAAAGTGGACAAATAATTTAATACTTAATTTTATCTCGAAGCTGGATTAATAGTCACTTCGTAAATGAAATAATTACCTATATTATAATCAATAGACAATGCACCAGTTAAAGCGTGTATAATATTAAAATCCTCCATACGTTCGTCTTCCTCGCGTATGTCACTTTTTTTGTCCGGAGCCCACAACTTAAGCAACGCCTGAAAATAATAATAAGCTATTAGACTAACCTAATACTTATTGTAGTTTTAACAATCTATGCACCTTTGGTAGGCATAGTGACAGCAACTAAGGCAACGGTGCCTCGGTCGTCGGTGCTCTTGGATCTCTCCTTGCTTACCAGGCAAGTCGAGGTCAGATGTCGAGTCAAATAAGAGAAAGCGTAGTATCTATTTTTATTTCCTTTTAAATTTTTACATTTCCATGATACCAAAGTATATACATTGTATGCGTGACCATTTCACCAATACACCACAGTCGGCTCGTAACAAAAGAAAAATTAATGAAATTGCTTCCTTTTAGTTTAGTTCACTAGAACTTATTTGCGGGTGTAAAACAATGAATTAAAAAAAAATCTTCAGTGGAGTTAATTCGCAAATAACAAGAAAATATACTCTTGATTTTCACCAAATGAATAATGATTGTCTTGTACTCGACTAGGATAGAACTACTACCTACTAGATCCTACTTTATTAGCAATTTTTTTATTGTAGCTCGACATCTGACCTCGACCCGCCTGATGGTAAGCAAGAAGAAGTCCAAGAGTGCCGACGACTGCAAAAACCGAATCTTCACTATGCCGACCAAAGGTGCATCTTCACGCATCGCTTGAAGGATCCAAGATTATAGGATGGAGAGAACACAAATCGAACTGTAGTCGTGCAGTGATTTAATCGTATTCTTTTTTATTGTAGCTGATAAAGCATGATCTACATAAAAACGACACGTGCCGAACCTTTTAGTTCGACTGCCGATTCGAACGACAGAATGAAGATGTTTCCCCCGCTCGACCTATGGCGGGCATAACGAGAGTGAAAAAACTAGGTAGCAAAGCAGCTCTCCTAAAGCAGGGTTTAAGAACTTCCCATTACATTCTCCGTCGTATAAGCGATAAAGGAGGCATAAAGCCATGTCTCTGCGAAAAAACGCTAGACGTCCGCGTGGTCTCTCTCTCTGCATCTCCTATGTACTATAACTCAGACAGCTCGACGCTTCAATAAATGAGGGCATTGAGTAAGTATTTGGCGTCTCACAAGAGCTTTTTTTGCTTATATTTTTATATATAAGACGCTTCACAATCGAATCCTCAGTCCATTTCATTAGATCTTCAATTGATGATTTCAATCGATCAAAAATCAATATATCACGCCTTATTCCCACAGGGGATAATGGAGTGCCACTTGCCACGGTCCTGACACAACTACCTCGCTTCCTTCACATTAGCAATTCTCTTCATACAAGCTCTATGGTTATGGGGCACTAGACAAATTAGTGCTTTATTAAGCATTATTTATTTTCATGAAGTGTCTAGTGATATTAGGTACATGGTTGGCCGTAAATTAAAGTTTCGGTCTGTAAACGCAGCGCGAATGCCTAATGAGCCTTCCGAATCGACCAAAAAATATTATTTTCAACAAAACCGAATACAATAAGTACGAATTTTCATAGCAATTAAAATTCACAATTATTTTATCGATGTATAAGGGATTGAATTTGTTTATTTGATTTTGTAATTGATATTGAATAAAATTTTAATTTAGGTCCAAAGCACTCTCTCAATTTACGTTTCAAAAATACATATACCGATGGCCAATCAAACGTGATAAAAAAGGTAAACAAACTTTTTACTTAACAAAATTAAACACTTTCCTTATAGATTTTGATAAATTCATATGTTTACCACATTGTTTTATTCTTCAGCTGTAATTATGAACGTATTTCACTAGAAGATTATTAATATATAAATGTTCTTTCATTGCGAAAAGTTCTGTGGTACAAAGGACATCATTCATTTTGTATGGGGACTTGGGCTTAATTGTATTAACAGCGTATACATTTTAATATAGTTTAATGTAATTGGAAATGTCCTTTATTTTGCATAGTTTAGGTGTGCAAAATGATCAAACGATAATTATGACAGTTCAAAGCTATGGCGTGTCTCCGTAATTGACAGATGATACAAAATCAATACCTTATCTTTTAAATAACTCAATTGCACTGCAATCAAAACCAAAATTGTTATTAGTTTTATCAATACAAGTATTAAGACTACCATTTATATATTTTTTTATCATCGGACATTACAAAAGTAGTACAAAGAAGCCCAAAATGATTTTTTTCTAATTCTATTTGTCTATGAAATTGTAGTAATCAGCACTATAAAAATGATATCGTAAGTTATTAATTAGCAATAAAATATTTTTACAAAAAGTAATAACTTTAAATCGAGTTGTAATTTTGAACGAAGTTGCATAAAAGCTTTAATATTTTATTATAAATAGCACTGCTTTGTAATTTATCATTGTAACTGCGTAAATCGGAACGCAAAATTTTCATAAACAAACATTTGTTTACATTTTTAAGCACCTTTGAGTGGCCATAGGTATAAGTGTTAAGCCTTTTTAGGCCTCCTACTTAAAACACCAATCCGACCGACAAGATGCCAGTTGCATCCACCAGTTATTCGTGACTTTTACTATGTCTTCAGTCCACCTAGTGGGAGGCCTACCTACGCTGCGTCTTCGTGTTCGTGTTCTCCACTCTAGAACCTTTCTTCCTCATCGGTTCTCGGTTTTTCGAGCGATGTTATTTAACGTATAATGTATGTATAATAAACAAATATACAAACATTACTTTTTTATATTTATACTATATAAATAAATGACATAATAACCTTACAAAGTAACACCGGCCACAACAAAATAACCTTAGATGTTGGCACAATAGGCTGTTTACCCTTTACTGGAGCGGCGGGTCGTGCTCTTGGTAACAGTGGTGAGAATGGTAACAGCGGTGCCCCTGATGCATCAACTGGTATCCTGTCATCAACCCACACGCATCTCCAGCATCCCAAATAAAATAATCTTACTAAATAACAACCTATAAATAATATAAGTTCTATTTTAATCGAAGACATCCTCAAGAAAACTAGGTTGCCTTGTACCCATAACCATAGAGCTTGTATGAAGAGAATTGTGGATGTGAGGGAAGCGAGGTTTTGTTAGGATCGTGGCAAGTGGTGTGCGGAGGGAAATTTAACTTTTTCCTGATTTGGCCCAGAGGATAAGGTAACTTTTATTATGACTTAGCTATATCTTTTTATATTTATGTTGAGCTTGTTCCGCAAAGGTTAAACACGTATATTTTTATTAACTGCCCAAATAAATCAAATTAATATTATTGTATATTTATTTAAAAACTTTACAAAAATAATTATAATAATAAATAATAAAGTTAAATACAAATAAAAGAATCTAACCATTTTTGGAGAGTACTGGACGATGTTGTTGACCACCGCCAGGTTTCATTCCAGGACAATAAATATGAAATTTAGGTCGCCAGCTTTCAGAACCAAAGTTAAAGGAAAAACCATCCCATTGATGTTCAATCTAAAAAATATAATAATACTATAGTTAAATAAACTAGAAACACGCCTATTTGACAATGTGAACTAAAAAGTTAATAAATGGTAAGCAACAGGAGGTCCAAGAATGCCGACGACTAAAAAAAATCGAGCCAATTCACGGCCAGTCTACATCACTATGCCGGCCAAAAAAAATTTTTAATGAAGTTTTTGTATTGTCATCGTTTTTTAATACGTGTAGAAATTTTATTCAGACCTCCAGAAGTGGGTGAAAATTAATTTAAAAGATTCCGTTACATAAATACATACATACAATTAATCAAATAAAATTGTCACGCCTTTTTCCCACAGGGATAGGCAGAGACAATAGAGCGCCACTTGCCACGATCCTTACATAACTCCCTTGCTTCCTTCACATCCACAATTCTCTTCATACAGGCTCTGTGGTTATGGGCACTAGGTAACCTAGCTTTCTTAAGGATGTCGCCGATTTCGGAAAACACCTGCCTTGTTTAACGCATCAGTCCACATCAGATTTATAAATTCCTTTCGTCAATCCACTTTTACTCATCCTTTCCATGTGCCCAAACTATCAAAGCATTCCTTTGTCAATCCGTGTCACTACATCTTCTTTCAATCAACATCTATCACGCAATTCCTTATTTTATCCGCTATCGTCACTCCACATACTCGTCACTCCTTAACGACCGCATTCCTACAGCGTTAATTCTACTCTCATGCTTCTTTTGCCATACCCTTCACTTCCATACATTAATGTAGGAACAAGCACCGCATTATGAACAGCCATCCGTGACTTATATCAAAATACCACTCTTTTTAAAATAATAAAACTACATACAGTAATTGATTCATTATTTTCCAATATGAAACAACTGCATAGAACATCTCTACAAAACGATGACCTTTGTAATATTTGCAAATAGCTTATAACATAATTACTAGCTAAAATTTTGCCACCTTCATTATCCTGAAATATATTTTTTATCATTATTATTATATAAGCTATTAAAGTGCTTGTATCATAGAAACAGGACAACCAGAGTACATATATCTATTACATATATCTTGTATTTAATAAATGTACTGTCGTCTTGAAGTTATCAATGAGATGTCACTTACAATTTTACATAAAACAAAATACCTTCTATATAAATTGGTTTTCACTATTCTTAGTAATTCAAAAACATCAAAGATACATTGGTGCCGGCAAGTGGTTTTGAACCCGTGCTCTTGGTTTGCGTAATCATTACACTACCACTAAACCACGGTCGCATCAATATATAACTATTGATTTTTAATTGTCGCTCGCCATAATGACTGCACCCTGCCCGATGTTAAGTTGTAGTGCAGTCCATGAATGGATGACACTGCTGGTATAGTTAAATACCTGCAGTAGCAGTCGCGTCCACTATGCCGGCCTTATTGGAATTGGTAACTTTTAGGCTATTCCCCAAAACCTGCTTAAATTGCTACACGGCCATTGTGCATGTGAGGGAAGCGAGGGAGTTGTGTCAGGATCATGGCAAGTGGCCCTCCTTTGTCTCTGCCTATCCCTGTGAGAAAAAGACGAGACAATTTGATTGGGTGACGGTCTGTACACTTGAAAGTGTAAATATTGCATACACCCGATCGACAGACTGCAAATAATCTTTAAAACAAATCTTGGCTCCGACCAGGAATCGAACTTGGCACTTAACGTGTCACGAACTGGTGTGCTAATCACCAAACGTGCCGCCGCTCCACACGTTTCATAATTTTTATTTCATATATGTACATTTTCTTGTATACTAACATTAAAAATGACAACTTCAGCTTCAAACCTCTCACTTGCCAATTGCTCAGCTCTCACCCATCCATCCAAATAGTGCCATATAGATCTTGGCAAAGGCTGCACATCTTCATCGATCCAAAATCCATCATGTGTCGCTTTAGCTGTTTTATCTCTTTGAGGTGCAGAACGAAATGCTGTTGTGCCCTAAAAAGTTTAGACGCAATCCTTAACGTAGGTTGGAACCTATATGTAACACCTAGACGGGCCATTTTCTTAGATTATGCTCGAACATTGATTAATGAATTGAACAAATTTAACGCGGCTTACTAAACGTTGGAATAATAAAAAGTTGTAAAATCAAAACCAAAATAAACGCGATAGTAAGCCGCATAAAATTTGTTTAATTCATTGCTTTACTTATTGTCAGTTTTATTACGATAACCGCAAATCCGTTTTATGATGCGTTGGTTCAGTCACATCCTAATTATTAATAAAAAAAATACCATTCCCCAATATTCCGCTGATATTTCTGCATCCTTAAATTCCCTGAATGGACATTCATAATGATCAACGGTAACAATCCCAGGTCTCTCCTGAATTACGATTTTTCGCATTCTCCCAAACCTTTAATAGCTATTTTATTTATATTATCTTTTTCAAAGCTCTTTTCAAATACTTTTGACAATTATCGTTGACGTTTTTAACTTTTAATTTTATAAACAAAATATTAGTAAATATTTTAGTTCAAATAGCTGTTTAATATTAATAAATAATTTACCTAAAATTAGAACCGATTTTAAATATTTTATTTATTGTATTATAAACATAAAATAAATTATAAAATAACGAAGTACGCATATTTTTCTTTTTCTTTGTGACTCGACTTATGACAGCACCCCGCTTGATGTTCAATAACTGTGAGTAGCAATCACATCCACTATGCCGGTTTAGTTGGAACTGGAAACTTACAAGCTGATCCCGAAACGCAACCAAATCACTTTACGGTCTGTTTACTTGTAAGTGGTGGTACTACCCCGGATCGGCGACTGTGTACCACTGCCTACCATTCTTTGATAACCAGACCCGGAGCAAATATACACCTCTTTTTTTGGACTGGGACCTATAATACCCCTACCTTTCCAGTTTCTGCGTAGCTGGCTGCGCCAAAGAACAGGTATCCTGCATGAAAATGCATGGTCGCAGACAGTCCCGGGAAGCTCTTTCTCATATGGATAGACGCTTGACCGAACGACTGCTGAATCTTAGCAGCGCTAAGCTCCGCATTATGGTATAGGTGTTACGAGTATAACGAGACATTGTGCTTTAAATAAACACCTGTACAACCTCAACATTTCGGATAGCCCCCTTTATAGGGGCTGCCTGAATGAGGAAGAGACAGCTGTGCATGTGTGCTCTTAAGTTACAGGAGTGTAACCAAAGCAAGTCAGAAGTCTCCTGGTCTTCCTGAAGGAGATCGGGTGGCTCCACTGAGGGAGAATCGTTGAAACTACAGAGGACTCAAGTACGGAAACGAGCTCACACATAACATTCAACTTTCATAGACTCCATCTATGGCGCCGATTTAATCAAGAAATCAATTATTGCGTCGTCCTCTTTTTACTCTCCGATTTATAAATCTCTTCCTGATTCTAGTCTCCTTGCTGATTAAATAGTGCTTATTTTTGAAAAGGTTCCTAAGCTCTCAGAGGCTTCAATAAGTGCGCTAAAATTATTCTATAGAGTAATAGACAGAAAACTTATAAAAGCTTATCTCATCAACGAAGTTAATAAATTATTCCTAACAACATACGAGTACTAATTTACACGCAATCAAAACGATTGATCACTATTTCCGATGTGTAATACTTGTATAACGCGGAACTAATTTAAGGTCGAAACAAATGTTAGATTAAACGTTTGGTACATGATTAATTAATCATTATATCGATACTTACAGCCGGTTGTACCAAAAATTTACGAATTTGTAAAAAGTATCGTATTATATAAGTAAAAGAAAAACAGAAATATGGGTTGCACCACTCATAAACTTCACATTTTACTTTTACGTTCAAAGATATTTTATGCAGAGCTAAAGGACATCATTCATTTTTGGTTTCTTTGTTTTTTTTTTTATTGTGACTCGACATATGACAGCACCCCGCTTGATGTTAAGCCAAAGTGTGGTCCATGAATGGATGTCACTGTTACTACAATTTAATAACTGTGAGCAGCAATCACATCCACTATGCCGGCCTAGATGGAATCGGCAACTTACAAGCTGATCCCGAAACGTGACCAAATCACTTCACGGTCTGTATACTTGTAAGTGGTGGTACTAACCCGGATCGGCAGACTGGGTACCACTGCTTACCACTCTTTGATAACCAGACCCGAAGCAAATATCCATCTCTTTTTTTTTATTAACAAATATTTGCAATATTTAATACTATTAAATATTACAAATAAAAGCTATGAAACAAATATTTGCTCCGACCGGGGATCGAACCCGGGACTTTACGCGCAACAAACCAGTCGCTAAACCGTTCGTCCACGCCTGTCGTCAATCGTACTAGTAATAGTACGTCGTCGTACTACTTTTGTAATTTCTAATAATAAAAACATACATAAATGGTAGTTTCGATATAAAATTATTAATAACCCAATTTACGATTTCGTAATAGTAAACTTAATAGAATAAGTATAAAGTAAAACTAAATTCGTAAATTAAAACTATTTTGGTACAACCGGATTTAAATGTCATAACATTAAAGCAATAATGTTAAGGCATTTATAAAATTATTATTATTATTTATTTAGGACCATGAACAGAGGCGACTGTTAACCCTTAAAACGGCAAAGCAAGAAATAATAATAATTTAGTTTAAATGGAGCTTTTTTTATAATAATTTAGCGTTGATTCACCAGTATCAATCGAAAAATGAAACTGAAAATAGTCAAAAGTCAATTTTTCATAGTGTCTCTTTTAACGGACATTGCTATATATTCGAGATGCGAGGTGAAGTTAAAACCGTCCTTTTTATGTGACATTGCTGTATTACGAAAAATATGAATAAAACACACTTGTAAATAAAAATAAAAAATAATAATTAGAAAATAGAGTTTAAGGTATAAAAATATCAGGAACACAAAAATAAACTTGTATTTGCCCATAATAATTGAAAATCTTTGAATGTAGTAATATTACGATAGAAGATAGGTACATACTACCTAAATTATCAATCAAATTGTCACGTCTTTTCCCCATTAGCAGAGACAATGGAGCGCCACTTACTACGATCCTGAGACCACCCCCTATCTTCCTTCACATCTACAATTCTCTTCATACAAGCTCTAAGATTATGGACACTAGGTAACCTATTTTTCTTGAGGATGTCTCCGACTTGAACACCCCCCTGAGCCTGTCTTGTTTAACGCACCCATCCACATCAGATTTATAAATTGCTTTCGTCAATCTACTTTCACTTATTCTTTCCATGTGCCCAAAGCATCGAAGCATCCCTTTGTCAATCCTTTTCACTACATATTCTTTCAAACCACATCTATCGCGCACTGTGCTATTCCTTTTTCTATCCGCTATCGTCACACCAAATTAATGACCGCATTTCTATAGCGGTAATTCTACTCTCATGGTTCGTTCATGGATGGCACCGTTCACAATGTTACCCTTTTGCACTCTTCTCTCAATATCTTTATCACACTTTCCGTCCCTTGTAAACATACTTCCCAAGTAAACAAATTGTTTGACTTGTTCCATTTTCTTTCCGTCTATCATTATCCCACATTCTGTCATTTCATCCTCTCTCTCCAAAACTATTATTTTGGTTTTACTTACATTTAGTTTCATACCTTTCTTTTCTAATTCTGCATTCATAATAGTAACCATTTCCTGTAACTCATACGCCGAAGATGCAAGGATAACTTGATCGTCGGCGTACAAGAAACATTTGATCACATAGTCATTCATTCTCAAACCATACTTCCTGTCACGCAACACATCCCTGTCTGACACCTTTAGAGATGCCAAACCAGTCAGATTGCGCCCTATTTATTCGAACACATGCACTGGAATCCTCATAGAGAGATTTTAGCGCACGGTTCAAACGCCCCCCAACCCAAACACAGACACAGTTTCAGTTTCAATTCAGCATTTGTTCTGGCAAGATTTTTAGTTCTTTGAGTTATAATCCCTCAAGTTGTTTCTGGTGCCGATACGGTGTGTACTGATGAGGGTTGCTGCAAGCTGGGTAGACCTGTAGTCCGTGCAACAGCAATACTTGTTGGAGTAAACTGTTCAATACTGTTTAAATTATTTGAGGGATACATGTGATGTGAAGTAGTTGTTAATTGCACTAGTTATTGGCTCGGTTTGGGGTAAATTGTTTTTGACTATATTCGGTATGTCAACTAATTCATCATCATCATCAAATATATCCATCAAATCCAATTATTCCGGAGACAGTAGTCTAATGGGAGATGAATCTGAAGAACATGAAGATAATTCCTATTCTTCTTTCTCGCAGTCCGAAGGTTTAGAATCCGATGGTGGTAGCATAGATATGGCTATGCTTTGTACACGCCATTATGGTTTAGTTTTATTTGCCATTTTAACCTAAAACAAATATTTAAACTTTGCTTTCTATTTATATTATACATTTCCTTAATTCGGCAAAGTCCTATTGATGTGACATTACAACTACCCACATCTTTTATGTATTAACGACAGTGTCCGTCCTTTAGGACACACAAGAAAAGACCATATATTCATAGAAATCGACAACGTCCTATAAAATTGACATATAATATTTTTAGGATTTATTCGTAGTAATAATTATAAATGTGATAAAATAACGAACATGTATGAACAATAATCTTACCTTTATTCGAAAAAATACAGATGAACTCGTTTGAGGATATATTTTACCTTTTTTTTGACAAAATTACGCGAGACGACCGGAACTTGAAATTTGTCAACTTTTAAGTGACCAACATTAAATAACGCGACGCCATATTAGTTTAGTGTGCGTGCGAAAAGATAGCTATACTATCACACTGTTACGTCCTAATAACAGTTTTATAGATATTTGTACCTATTAGTAACAAATGTAAGTAAAGTAGTTGTCATTCAAAACGGACAAAAACGCTTTAAGGGTTAACACAGATATTTGTGTCTGCAAGTAACAGTTGCATCTGCCACTTCTACCTCACTCTGCGGTAAATTTCAAGATGATCTATTGTCTAGTCCAATCTCTGTAGGATTCAGGTTTTTTTTTAAATGAGGTAGGTTTTGTCTAAGTCGTAACAATAATTTAGGACTAAATTATTAATTACACACTATGTTTTTTTTAGTTAAATTAAACAGACAAAAAGTATCTTAAAGTATTTTTTGTATGTATTGTTTTTTTTATTATTTTTATTGTGACATGACATCTGACCTCGTCCCGCCTGATGATAAGCAAGAGGAGGTCCAAGAGTGACGACGACTGAGAAAACCGGGTTTGTTCACGGCTGCCTCAGTCGCCGTCACTTTGCCGGCCAAAGGTGCTTCTTGTTTTGTAAGTTGTTTGTAATTGAATATTGTGCATATTTGTAATTATGCATATTAGCCAAAGAATGTAAATATGCCATTATTTTTAATGTAAAACGTGTTAACTATGAATATGCCTAATAAATAAATCTTCGAATAACAAATATCGTACAAATTTCAAGCACTTTAAGTTTTTTTATATAACTACCTATATATTTCCTAATTAATAATTCTAATCATCCTAATAATGTCATGAAACCCCGGGACTGTGTATTTTTTTACATTTCTATACTAAGCTACTAAAGTGCTTGTATCATAGAAATAGGACAACCAAAGTACATATATCAAAGATACATTGGTACCGGTGGGTGGTCTCGAACTCTCGGTTTGCGTAACTATTGCACTGCCACTACACCACGGTCGCCTTAATCCAATCCAATACACGGTTACATAGTGATTGTGACTAACCTACGGATATGACCAGACCATTTACCTTCTCAAGGTAATCTTGTTAAAGAAATGTTTGTACAATTTACTATAACACGATTTTTATAGGCTTAACATATTTTAGTTGCCTTCATCTCACAGAGAAAGCGGATGTCGCTGCTGCTGGCTTATTTATATTAATCAATTAATCAATCAAATTGTCACGCATTTTTCCCACAGGGATAGGCAAAGACAATGGAGCGCCACTTGCCACGATCCTGACACAACTCCCTCGCTTTCCTCAAATCCACTATTTTCTTCATACAAGCTTTGCGGTTATGGACACTTAGCATAACCGTAGAGCTTGTGTATAAATTCCGTTCGTCAATCTACTTTTACTCATCCTTTTTATCATATGTTTTTTTACTTATTGCTCAATAAAATAATAACTTCTATCCTTTTTTCCTATTTACAACTATTTTACTCTTCGATATATAGTTGGGGAACGAGTTAAATGAATTCGGGGGCTGAGGTGCGGTGGGACCACCACCCGTATCTTAGTGGCCACTTTTAGTGATGCTGATAGCTCGGCGATGTTATTTAATATCGATAAAAACGTGTTCATATTTTCTATGTTTGATTATTAAAAAATTAGTTAATTGAATAAAAGAGAGTCGTCATCCGTAGTCAGGCTAGATTCATTATTAGAAACGTGATTAAAATGTGTGAAAAAGAAAAAAACATGCAGTCACTATTCTCAAAATTAAATTAATTTAATACACATTTATAATTTTTAATAACTAAATCTATTTGCGTTTTAAGCAAAGTGTGTGTTTATTGTTATCGACATTTTGCATTTTACTTCACTATTCATAATAGACACGTGACCATGACGTCACAACTGCATTCCTAGTGCGTATATTTAGCTTGTTCCCTTACTATAGTTTCTATTTCTGAATGATCCCTAAATACACCGGGAAAAGGAGTCGAGCCCCTCTAGTGTTTAAAAAAAAAATGCGAACCGAGATATTTTGACGGATTTAGGTTCGTCCCTGGACGTATTAATAATGAGCCTAAAATCCAACAGCTGAACTATTGCAGGTTTTTTTTTATTCGCCGGTAAAGTTGCGAAAACGTAGTTTTTCGCAATTATATTTTTTTCTTGACTATTTAGATAAAAATGTTGCGAGAAGGACTTGTAGATATTAAAAATATCTACAAAATGAGACCAGTTGAGTTCAAATTGTTCTTTTTGTTTTTTTACAAAATGCGGAAAACCGCTAAAAATCGATGTTTTTTAAATAACGTTTTAAACAAACAATTTTATACCTAGACGTCTCCAATTTTAATAGACTGTAAACTTTGACGTGTAGTATTAGTGGTATATTTTAGTTTTTTTTATTTTATTTTATATTTTTGGTAAAATTGCATTTTATAATTAAAATAGCACTTTTTTGCAACTTAATTATTACCTCTTCGGTAGGTCCTAGAGTGTTTTATTTAGGCTCATTCTCTTCCTTAAGAGTTGTACTTTCAGTCTTTTTTTAAAGCTAATCAATTTTAGCAACTAGGGTCTTGCAAATCGAAGTGCAAATATACACCGGGAAAAGGGGAGTTTGCTAAAAAAAAGTGCGAACCGAGATATTTTGACGGATTTAGGTTCGTCTCCGGACGTATTAATAATGAACCTAAAATCCAACAGCTGAACTATTACAGATTTTTTTTAATTCGCTGCTTAAGTTGGGAATACATAGTTTTTCGCAATTATAATTTTTTCTTGACTATTTAGATAAAAATATTTCGAAAAGAACTTGTAGATAATAAAAATATCTACAAAATGAGACCAGTTAGGTTCAAATTAGTTTTTTTCTTTTTTTACAAAATGCGGAAAACCGCTAAAAATCGATGTTTTTTAAATAATGTTTTAAACAAACAATTTTATACCTAGACCTCTCCAATTTTAATAGACTGTAAACTTTGACGTGTAGTATTAGTGGTATTTTTTTGGATTTTTTTTCTTTTATATTTTTGGTAAAATTTCATTTTATAATTAAAATAGCACTTTTTTGCAACTTTATTATTACCTCTTCAGTAGGTCCTAGAGTGTTGTATTTAGGCTCATTCTCTTCCTTAAGAGTTGTACTTTCGGTCTTTTTTTACAGCTAATCAATTTTAGTAACGAGGGTCTTTTAAATCGAAGTGCAAAAAAGTGCTAAGTTTCAAAATGAAATAATTCAATGAATATAAAATCGTTGGTACAATTGATTAGCTATAAAAAAAGACCGAAAGTACAACTCTTGAGGAAGAGAATGAGTCCGAATAAATCCGTCAAAATATCTCTGTTCGCACTTTTTTTTAGCAAACTTCCCTTTTCCCGGTGTATATTTGCACTTCGATTTGCAAGACCCTAGTTGCTAAAATTGAAAAGCTTTAAAAAAAGACTGAAAGTACAACTCTTAAGGAAGAGAATGAGCCCAAACACAACACTCTAGGACCTACCGAAGAGGTAATAATTAGGTTGCAAAAAAGTGCTTTTTTTAAGAACAAATGGATTTTTGCAAAAAATATGCAAGAAAAAAATTCTAAAAAAATACCACTAATAATACACGTCAAAGTCTACAGTCTATTAAAATTAGGGATGTCTAGGTATAAAATTGTTTGTTTAAAACATTATTTAAAAAACATCGATTTTTAGGGGTTTTCTGCATTTTGTAAAAAAACAAAAAACTAATTTGAACCTAACAAGTCTCATTTTGTAGATATTTTTATTATTTACAAGTTCCTTTAGAAATATTTTTATCTAAATCGTCAAGAAAAAGTTATAATTGCGAAAAACTATGTTTTCCCGACTTTAGCAGCAAATAAAAAAAATCTGCAATAGTTCAGCTGTTGGATTTTAGGTTCATTATTAATACGTCCGGAGACGAAGCTAAATCCGTCAAAATATCTCGGTTCGCATTTTTTTTTGAGCAAACTCTCTTTTTCCCGGTGTAAAATTAATTCTAAAGAATAGATTAATTCTCTCTCTCACACTTTAGCCTTACACTCGTGAGAATTGTGAGACTCGTAGAATTCTTCGTCATTCTTCTTCACATCGCTCTATCAACCGCTACGTGCATTGCACTATTTAAGGTAGTATTAAGGCTGTAGATTACTTGGTGCGACCAGTTAATAGGGATATGCCCCCTTGACCTTTTACAGACGACTTTCCGAATACAAGTAGGCTTTCTTTATTCTATAAGACTACGTAGGTGTCTTATAACTTATTATTAACAAATGCAACATGTAATTTTTATTATGAGCTTTATTTGTATATTTAAGTAGTAAAGGCTGTGTTTAAAATTTAATAAAATAAAGTATAAACCGTTTCTTTAAGAAGTATGCGCGAAAATCTTATAATTAATGTTAACAATAATCAGCAAATATACAAATAGTGATTTATAAATTCCTTTCATCAATCTACTTTCACTCATCCTTTCCATGTGCCCAAACCATCGAAGCAATTGTCAATCAATGTCAAAACATCTTCTTTCAAACCACATCTATCACGCAGTGTGCTATTCCACATTGTATCTGCTATTGTCACTCCACATACACTCCTTAATAATCGTAATTCTACAGTGTTAATTTTACTCTCATGCTTCTTCTGCCACACCCTACCTTTACTTCCATTATTATTTTAATTTAGTATAATAATGATTCTGTATACACTCGTAAGGCGACCGTGGTGTAGTGGCAGTGCAATGGTTACGCAAACCGATGAGCATGTGTTCGAGACCATCCACCGGTACCAATGTATCTTTTATAAATGTACTTTGGTTGTCCTGTTTCTATGATACAAGCACTTAAGTAGCTTAGTGTTGAAATGTAAATAAAAAAAATAATCGTGTCAATTCGGGTCTCAGATGTCCAAACCTTTGGTGTGACATATGGCGAGTGTCGTGAAGTAAGTGGGAATGTTGTGACAGGACCGTGGAAGGTGGCGCTTTATTGTCTCTGCCTATCCCTGTGGGAAATAGGGCAGTAACAGTTTAATATGAAGATGACTATACTTTTTTTATACTTTTGAGGTTATTGACAATGTTATTTATAATATGTCTGCACCAGGTCAAACAAAACCCTTACCTTATAAATAATTTGTTAACTCGTATTGACTAAACAAATATAAATAAATTTTTAATAATAATCCAATTATATTGCATTTCCTACTACTTAGTTCGAAAACTTGTTTCGTACTTTATCTTGTTTTATACTTTCACCGAGTGTCTGACCAATTGTACATTTTGCAATCGAACTAGACCTTAATAGGTTCACTTTGTCATATTATAGAAACGATATATATTGTGTATTATAACATATATGTTGTTTGGGTTGTATTTCGAATATTCAATCATTCAATCAATCAAACTGTCACGCCTTTTTCCCACAGGGATAGGCAGAGACAATGGAGCGCCACTTACCACGATCCTTACACAACTCACTTGCTTCCCTCACATTCACAATTCTCTTCATACAGGCTCTGTGGTTATGGGCACTAGGCACCCTAGCTTTCTTGAGGATATCTCCGATTTGGTCGGAAAACACTCTCCTGGGCCTGCCTTGTTTAAAGCATCCACCCACGTCAGATTTATAAATTCCTTTCGTCAATCTACTTTCACTCATCCTTTCCATGTGCCCAAACCATCGAAGCATTCCTTTGTCAATCCTTGTCACTACATCTTCTTTCAAGCCACATCTATCACGCAATGTGCTATTCCTTATTCTATCCGCTATCGTCACTCCACACACACTCCTTAACGACCGCATTTCCACAGCGTTAATTCTACTCTCATGCTTCTTCTGCCATACCCAACCTTCACTTCCATACATTAATGTAGGAACGAGCACCGCATTATGAACAGCCATCCGTGACTTTTGGGACATTATTTGGCTGTTCATTATACTATGGATGGCACCGTTCACTACGTTACCCTTTTGCACTCTTCTCTCAATATCTTTATCACACTTTCCATCTCTAGTAAACATACTTTCTAAGTAAACAAATTGTTTGACTTGTTCCACTTGCTTTCCGTCTATCATTATCTCACATTCTGTCATTTCATCCTCTCTCTCCAGAACCATTACTTTAGTTTTACTTACATTCACTTTCATACCTTTCTTTTCTATATTAACTCTTAAACTAATTATTTTCTCTTCTTTTCTATATTTTCGGATATTAACACTCTTTTTTTATAATTTGTTTTTTGATATACCGTAGAGCTTGTATTGTGGATGTGAGGGAAGCGAGGGAGTTGTGCTGTGGCAAGTGGCGCTCCTTTGTCTATGCCTTTGTAACTTGATTGATAAATTGTTTTTTTATCAATATAAAATATAGAATCACATTGTATTTCTTAGCTAAACAGTTTCTTAGGCAATACTTCTTTCATTAAATATAACCTGGTTATTTCGGAATTGTATTATTATTTATTTATTTAGGTTTTGACTTTGAAAACTAAACTTGTGAAAGTATGGCCATACTATAGGGATAATATTGAAAACATAGTGATGCTCAGTCTGCCGATCCGGGGTAGTACCGCTACTTAAAAGTATACAGGCTGTTCCATACAGTATAAGTTGACGGTTCCAGCTAAGCCGGCATAGTGAATGCGACGGCTACTTACAGTTATTCATTCATAGATGGTACTATAGCTTAATATCAGGCGGGGTGCTGTCATATGTCGAGTCACAATAAAAAAACTTCACATCCATAATTCACTTCATACAATCACATATATAGTAAAAAGATAGGAAAAACAATACATTGTAAGCTTACATTAAGGTCACATAATTACAAAACCTCCTTGCTTGTAACACAGTGAAAGTCAACCCGTAAAACTGGTTAAACAATATACTTCGTCAATCAATAATAACTTTAATTATCAGTTGCATAAGGTGTAAATTGTTTCTTACGTGTTTAAGTTCTAGATGTGTGTGTGAGGTTAATGTATGTATAAGATTAGTGTCAATGTAGTGGTTCTTAGTAAATATTGTGCTATATTATAATTAATTGGAGCTAGTTATGGAGTCATGTTATTAGTCTATTTTTTTTTATTATTATTGTGACTCGACATATGACAGCACCCCGCTTGATGTTAAGCCGAAGTGTGGTCCATGAATGAATGTCACTGCTACTGCAATTCAATAACTGTGAGTAGCAATCACATCCACTATGCCGGCCTGGTTGAAACTGGCAACTTACAAGTTGATCCCGAAACGTGACCAAATCACTTCACGGTCTGTATATTTGTAAGTGGTGGTACTACCCCGATCGGCAGTTGGGTACCACTGCCTACCACTCTTTGATAACCAGACCCGAAGCAAATATCCATCTCTTTTTTTTATTAAGAAATATTTGCAATATTTAATATAATTATTAAATATTACAAATAAAAGCTATGAAACAAATATTTACTCCGACCGGGAATCGAACCCGGGACTTTACGCGCAACAAACCAATCTTTAAACCGTCGTCCACGCCTGTCGTCAAATTTTGTCCCACTGCTGGGCAAAAGCCTCTCTCTCTTTTTTCCATGACTCACGACATTTTGCGATCTCTCGTCACGAACTAGTAGGAGTCCATCTCATCTCGCCATATCCGTTTGGGCCTGCCGCGATGTCTTCTGCAATCTGGACTCCACTCCGTAGTGGACTTGGCCCAGACAGTGCATCAGTCAGTCCGACTTCAGTTTGGCGGCTTAAATAATATAATTATTTTTGTTTTTTAGTAGAGAGTGTTTTCCAATCAAATCGGAGACATCCTTAAGAAAGCTATGTTGCCTAGTGCCCATAACCTTAGAGTTTGTATGAAGAGAATTGTGGATGTGAAGGAAGCGAGGAAGTTGTGTTAGGATCGTAGCAAGTGGCGCTCCATTGTCTCTGCCTATCTCCATGGGACAATTTGTTTGACTGATTGATTGATTGATTGATTATTTTGTAGACGCTCTGACAGGTAGAGTTTACTTCTTTTTTGCCTCAAAATATGACAGAGCCATGAATAGAGGCGACATATAATACAGTTAAGTCACTAGCAGCCGCCTTTGTTGGAACCGGCAATACTAGCACTTTGGTCATTAAGCAACTAATATGCAAACTTGTTTAGAAGTTTAATATAGGTATATTAGACGTACAATTTCTAGGCTGGCATAGTGAATGTGATTGCTACTAACAGTTATTGAATTGTAGTAGCAGTGATATCCATTCATGGACTACACTCCAGCTTAATATCAAGCGGGATGCTATCATATGTCGAGTCACAACAACAAAAAAAAGAGTCATATTATTACGCATTTTTTTCCACAGGGATAGGCAGAGACAAACTAACACAACACCCTCCCTCTTTCCTCACGTCCACAATTATCTTCATACAAGCTCTACGTTTTTGATCCTTAGGCAATTTTTTTCCACAGTTCCTCTCCCTATCCCTGTGGCTTCAAAGGCGTAATATTTTAGTTAGTTCATAGACTAAATTATGTCTACTATCTACCCTTGGCATATTTTATTGTGCGAATCCATAAGACCTTAAATCCCATAAGGCAGGGATAGGCAGAGCCAATAGAGTGCCACTTTCCACTATCCTGACACATCAATTCTTGTCAAAACATGTCATTTAAATAGGTTAAAAATACTGTTTGATATCTTAAATGTATTAAACTCTCCGTTACATAATTGTTAAAGTTAACCTAAAAATCTAACCGGTATTTTTAAACCACTTTCGGTTTTTACGGTACCGTTACATTTGTTGTTAGGAGTTTAGATCTTTAAATTGTTGTTTTGTCTGTAGGCCGTTTCAATTTGTACATTGTTGAGGGCTTAGACTGCAACGGGTCCCACTAAAACTGGGTTTTTTTTATTGTTTGAAAAAAAAAAAGGAACTGCAAGGGTAGAAACACTTTTTGTGGTCTAACTAACCCTTCAGATTAAAATATAGTAGGTAACTATAAATATAATTTGAACAATGTATTTCTTTGTCATTATTATTAACTAACCTGAAGTCGCGTTTTGGGATCAGCTAGATAGTTGGAAGTTCCAACTAGGCCGGCATAGTGCAATAATTTAACTGTAGTAGAAGTCACTTTATTCATGGACCACACTCCAGCTTAGTATGAGGCTTGGTGCTATTATATTATGAGACACAATAGAAAAAGATTGTTAAAACTATATTTAAACAAATTATATATAATATATATTAATAATATAAACAATATGAATTATAATAAATATTATAACTTATTTACATTCCATTAATATTTTATTGAGCTTTCATTATTTAAATATAATTAAAAACGAATTTTTATATAGACTTTTATTGATTCGAGCGTTATTAAATGAAAATACCCAAACATTTTTAATTTATTATTAATTATTAAACTTAAAAGTGGTAGGCAGGCAGTAATCATATCAATGGTGAATCCTTGCGTCTTTCGGAAGCCATAGTAGAATGTGATGTATGCTTAGCTCATGTCCATACAAATAATAGTTCTATTTCATTTCACTACACCTATACGTACTTTTAGTGACTTTATAGTATTTCCGGATTAGCTGAAAGTTGCCAAATTGGCAAGGCATAGTGGAGCCGCCTACTCCTTAAAATCAACTGGTGTGCGGTTATACATGGTTGCAGTATAAAAATGTAAATAAATATGAAATTTTACGACAACTTTCATCGCCGCGAAGAAGTAATTAAAAAATACACAAAATAAATTAATAATTATTAAATTTAATCAATATTTATAAGGAAAGTTAATGAACTATTGTGTCAGAGAGTGAGCTTTGAATATAAATGAGGTGACAGTCGTATACACTTGTCTCTTTCTATTACATTAAACCAATCAAACGAGTGAAAGGAACATGCGTATGATTTTACTTTGACAAAAAGAGTGTGAAGTATAATTGGGATAAATTATCTTGATACTTTAAGACAGCGGTGCACCGCGCTTGTACATAATGTAGCGCTCATACAAAATACAAAACAAAAATGCATACCAATTGACACAAATTATGCATACCCATATTACCAAAAATAAAATGTATTTTTATGACAATTTAATGGCCATATAAACGTAGCCTTAAGTTTGCGCAGGTATATTCTTAAGCATCATCAAAGGAGTGGTCAATCTCGTTTATTCGCCTTTAACTTTTCTTTTTAATAAAGGATCGATTTTAGACGCTTGATCCACCCAACTTTTATTTTTAATAATTTGATTTTTTGTTTGTAGTTAATCGAGACAGACCCAGGAGGGTGTTTTCCGACCAAATCAAAGATTTGTCACAACCTTAGAGCTTGTAGAAAGAGAATTGAGAATGTGAGGAAAGCGAGGGAGGTGTGTCAGGTGGGGCTCCGTTGTCTCTGCCTATTCCTGTGGGTAAAGACTTGATAATTTATTTAAAATTCCAATTTCCCCAAACAAATATTTTGTTAGTTAGTTCCTGATATCAACAATAAAAGTTATTATTTACTGTCACAACATTAAAAAATGTTTTATATGACATACGAAAAGGCTAAAATTGACAAATGATTCTATTTTAGATTATAATTTAGAAAGATTTAACATAATATAATATTAATTGTGCTATAATAAAATTTAATAAAACATAATAATCTTTGATTTTCGTAATTGTTTAATAATTACACGTGAAAGGAAGTTTTATAATTGGTATAAAGTATCAAGATTGTGTTGTCTACGACAGCAACTCTCGCGCAGAACTGTGAATGATTACGGCGAACTAAAGCAAGACTTTTGGGAGTCAGTCCACTACAGTCTAGCAAATAAGACGGACGGATCAAGTGTATATATAATATATTTTTTATATACTATATAAACAATAAAGTGAATTTTGTAGTGTCGCGTGTTTTGATTATTCTATTCTGTGAACGACTGTACTTTCGTAATTTTCGACTCTAGTGTACTGTGTGTGTTTTGGATTACGAAGTTCTTGACTGGCGGGAAAATCTCTATTTTTAAAAATGGTACGTATTCCTTTTTAGAAATTGTTACCCTTCAACTATTTGGATAACTGCATATTTTAATAATTTTTAACCTTACAATTCGGTTATTTTAATTTGTAACATAAAAATGAAAGTATTCTATTTATGTAGAAAAATACTTTCTAATGTAGAAATTTTATGACAAACAAAAGGCTTGAATATAAAAACAGTGTAAGTCGCTACGAGTTCATTTAGTATGTACATATTGTAAAAAAAGTAGGTCAAAATTGAGAGTTATTTGCTCGAATGTCAATTACAGACAGACAGACAGACAAATGTATTTATATATAATTACCTTTTTAACGACAATTACCTTTGTTAACAGTAATTAATTTATTTGACTTACAAATGTAAATATTTTTATTATCACTAATTATCACGCCTTAATGCTTACAGGAATATGTAGGTAGAGACAACAGAGCGCCACTTTTTACGACCCTGACAAATCATTCTCGCCTCTTTTTTAATATAACTAATTATTATAATAAATTTACATATTTTGTAAATGATTGAGAAAGTGTTCGAAATAAAACATTTTATATATTTCAATTTTATTGTAATCACAAATTATATTTATCATTTATATATCACAAATTGAATTAAACTTTATGCGACTAAAACAAATAGTCAAGGAGATACTGTCTCCGGAACCACGATGGCTGCAAAGTTCTCGCAACATCGGAATAATAAATAAATTGTAAAATCACCAAAAATAAACGCGATAGTAAACCGCATAAAATTTGTTTAAATATTAAAATTAAAAGTTAAAAATTGCGATATACATATTTATTAATATTACCCATAATAAAGGAGCAGGAGTATCAGTCACGAAATGAATGCATTTTGACCTCGAGTTTACCGCTGGAGGCATTAAACTGTAGAACGAAAACTAAAAACATGTTTTAAAAAATTATGTGTTTCGACCATTCTCGCGGACTTCTGTTATGAATTACATATTATTGGTTAATTATAACTTTTATTTTTTTTATTGTGACTCGACATCTGATTTCGACTCGCCTAATGATAAGCAAGAGGAGGTCCAAGAGTGACGACGACTGGAATAACCGAGTCAGTTCCCGGCTGCCCCAGCCGCCTCCACTATGCCGGCCTAAGGTGCTTCTTCACGCATCGCTTGAAGGATCCAAGGTCATAGGATGGAGAGAACATATGGGCTGTTTTTTATATTTATAACCCTAGATACTCTTGAAAACATGCCGAAGTTTAGGTACATTCAGTTTTCGTAAGACAGACGTGATTTTAGCCGATTCTCAGGCATATTTTACTACCTCATTAGATCCCTGGAAGAGTCTTAATGACCCAATCAATATACCGTAAAATGATGGTTACTTCCGGAGTTACTTTCACTTTCAGGAGTTAAAACCATAAAGCTATTTAGTATCATTTTGGGATAAGGTAGGAGGATGCTGAACTGTACCAGAGCCAGTGTAGGATTTTTCATAGCTTTGTTTTCAAATATTTGTTTCATAGCTTTTATTTGTAATATTTAATAATATTAAATATTGCAAATATTTGTTAAAAAAAAAGAGATGGATATTTGCTTCGGGTCTGGTTATTAAAGAGTGGTAGGCAGTGGTACCCAGTCTGCTGATCCGGGGTAGTACCACCACTTACAAGTATACAGACCGTGAAGTGATTTGGTCACGTTTCGGGATCAGCTTGTAAGTTGCCGGTTCCATCTAGGCCGGCATAGTGGATGTGATTGCTACTCACAGTTATTGAATGAAATTCCATGAATTCAATTCACATAAATTAAATTCATGGACCACACTTCGGCTTAACATCAAGCGGGGTGCTGTCATATGTCGAGTCACAATAAAAAAAAAACTTGCGAGCATCTGTACCACCAGTTGTTTTCCAGCCTAATATCGGGCTCTATGTCGTGTCAATAAAATGTGATTGGTTTTAATCTGAAACAATTTCACAATCGTACATAATCGAGGCTGAATTTAGACCTCGCATAGATATAATTCTTTAAATAAAACTGAGGCCTTTGCGTTCTATGTATCCGTTTGAAATAACTATAATTAGATTAAATTTAATATTAATTAGTATTTTATAGATATATAATATTAAAAAAAACGGAGGTGAGGACGTAAAAGAGTTTATGGAAATGGAAAACAAGGAAAGCCTTAGCTTTAGCTTAAGCCTTAACCTGCAATGCCCATAATCGCAAAGTTTATGTAAAAGAAGTTGTGGATGTCAAGGACGCTTTGAATTGTGTAAAAACAGACGCATGATGTATTGAAGCGAGATAGTTATGACAGGATCGTGGAAAGTGGCGTTTCTATGGAAGCAAACCAATTTCCCAATATCCAAATAAAGTATGTATTATTTCATTCCTATTTAGAACAAAAGTGTAAATAGCTTAGTTTGTTCCGCGCATGCGCCACAATGCAGGAGTTTAATAAAACAGTTTTCACCGGCGACGTGAAAGTTACTAACAATTGCGCCAACACTAACACGGTGTCTAGAAATCATTCACTAAGTGTTTAAATACTTTTAAAACTGTAGCGAGTCGCTACTATTGACTACTATTGATGCATGACTTAGGGATACGGGTTCTTACTCGTATCTCGATACTTAAAGGCATGACATGTATCCTATATTCTAGGATCTAAAGCACAATGCAAAGAGGCTCTAGGAGGGCATAGTGGATGAGACTTCTCTAACTCTCACACACTAGTTTAACATCACTTGTCAGGCAGTTCCAACATGGCTGATCCAATATAATAAAAAATGTTCTTTAATGCACAATTAACTACAAAAGTTAACAAGAGACGTAATTAATTTCTTAAGGCATTTTAAACCAGTTACCCTTTGGGATTTTTTTTTTTTTATTTTTTTTTATTGTGACTTGACATATGACAGCACCCCGCTTGATGTTAGGCCGAAGTGTGGTCCATGAATGAATGTCACTGCTACTACAATTCAATAACTGTGAGTAGCAATCACATCCACTATGCCGGCCTAGATGGAACCGGCAACTTACAAGCTGATCCCGAAACGTGACCAAATCACTTCACGGTCTGTATACTTGTAAGTGGTGGTACTACCCCGGATCGGCAGACTGGGTACCACTGCCTACCACTCTTTGATAACCAGACCCGAAGCAAATATCCATCTCTTTTTTTTTTTATTAACAAATATTTGCAATATTTAATACTATTAATACTATTTCTTCAGTGGAGGAAAATAAAGAATTATTTTTTATTTAAATAACATAACAGATATAATATATAAATTACACACATACTACATAAAAATTAAATACATTTATTATATATTTAAATCTACAAAAAAAAAGTATGTAAAATATTCGTTGGTTATTTTTGAACGATCGAATTAACTGCGTAAATAATTCTACAGGGATTTAAAAATATAGGTTGTTTTAACCCATTTAATTCTGCATACCAGTTTAACCTGTAAATTATTACTGAACTTTTTAGGAAACTTAACTAAATTATGTAATATTTATGTTTAAAAATGTCACACGATTTGGTGAACGAGTTTTTTTCTTTAATGTCAAATAATTAACTTTAAATTAAAATAGAATAAAATGCTACGATTGAAATATTTAAGTATTTTTTAATTATAAATGCGTTTGTGCTCTCTGATTAAAACCCCAGAGTTTTTATATTACGGACTTGAAAAAACTTGAAGTATTTTTTTTAAGTCCGCTCGTTGAACTCTTTAATATGATAAATGACATGCGCACGCGCACGCACACGCACAAACTGTATTGTTAACATAACGAAGTAATAAAATAAATTTAATAACCTATTACTTCAAAATACTAATTGATTTTATGTACCAATTGTAATATATTTTTTTTTAATTAGAATACAGTAAATTTTTTAACAATATCCTTTTTGATAGCTCAATTTTTTTTAAAGCTACCTACAAGAAAAGTCAGCAGAAATAATTCTTTTAAACGAATGAGGGAAAAATCTTTTTAACAATGTTTGTTCTGGAATGTTTCCAAATTACTTTTGAAATGGTACTTTGAGTTGCTGACTGTACTTTCACCAAGATTTATTTTAGGCACTTTGCGCACCTAGACATAGTCTACATTCTGAATTCGAGACACATTTACAGTTACGCATACTTAATTGTTTCTTAGGATAATAAAATAAAGCTTATTTAAGTTGTGTCAAGATCGTGACAAGTGGCGCTCCATTGTCTCTGCCAATCCCTGTGGGAGAGGGGCGTGACAATTTGATTGATTAATTAATTATTTAATGAGCTGTAGCAGCCGAGATGTAAATTATTGGAAGCGTTTCACAATTTGTCAATTATCCCTAATATGGATAAAATTAGAGAAAATATGAATTGAATAAACTATTAGGAATTATTTCCCAATTTATATAACGATTTTTAATGTAATTAAGGAAACTTGGTCTGGTCTAAAAGAATACCGGCACCAATGTATTTTATGTATATGTACTTTGGTTACCCAGTTTCTATGATACAAGCACGTCTTGTAGCTTAGTATAGCATGTAAATAAATAAGTTTTTTATATATCAACTGAAATCAGTTTTGACCTTGATTTCAGTTAGTATGGCACGAAGGCAATAAGCAAGTATTGTTGCTGAGTTTGCTGATCTAGAGTAGTACCACCACTTACACGTATACAGACCGTGCAGTGACTTAGTGGCGTTTCGAAAGCAGCTTGTGAGTTGAGTTCATCATCATCAGACAGAAGGCGTCCGCTACACCCATGGCGATCCACCGGTTACCTGTGACTTTCACTACTACTTTTTCACTTTCACTGGCGACAGTCCACCTGGAGTTGAGTTGCTACTTGTAAATATTTCATTGTAGTAGTAGTCGTCCCCATTGGGGTACCCTGTCAGAGAAAGGGTGTAACTCACATGGATCGCTTTCCAGCCTAACAACAAAGAGGATTTCGATCATATGTCAAGTAGAAAAGTATAGTAAATACAGCTGAAACTATACAAGTAGTGTTCATGATTTCCACACAGTCCGGTCGGCGACCGTTATTTGCATTACGTAATGGTTACTACATAATACGTTTAGCGGGTGCATTGCCTAACTATTGTGTTGCCTTTGACTCGCCCGTCTTGCGATTAAGGCGCAATGATAAGGGTTGCTCCACCTTACATAAGAATAGCGGAAAACAATTATATATATTAGACATTATACTCTAGTTTTATTGTGACGCGATATCTAATCTCACTTCGCTTGATGATAAGTGAAAGGTTAGGAGAGAAGATAACAAACAAACGATACTCGATAAAATCGTTGTCACTATGCTGGCTTTATACTTCCTTCAGACTTTATTAAGGTGATTTAAAGCCCTAATATTCAGTTTTCATTTGAATAAAACAGTTATGCTAAAGTTTTTGTTTCTCACAAATTACAACAAAAAAATGATATTTATTTATGAGAATTTCATTTGGTAAGGTTTTTCGGTTACAAAATAAGGATTTTAGTACTTTAATACTTTACAAGTTGTCATACCACATAATACATTACCCCGCTTTTTATATCCTCACAGTTATTTACGCTAAGCTCGTACCATATAGGCGAACCTAAAGAATAGCCTATTGTCATAGAGTGTAAATAAATAGAGCACATGACGTACTACGAATGCAAATATAGGTAAATAAATGACACCAAATAATTTAATCACCTTTTAAATTTTTGTTTATCAATCAAGAGTTAGAGATTCTATAATTAAGGATCTTCTTCATAATAATATAATCAAAAAGATCCTTAATTACTCCTTGACTGCGTTATTCATTGTTTTCAGAAGCAATGTTTTTTTTTTAATCAATTTTATTAGGGGAATTACGCACATAAAATGGCGATGCCATTCACATTATAAACTAAACCTAGACTATTTACAAATACAAGCTCATATATATATATAATGTGGATAAGGCTAGTAATACAAAACATAAGAAACAATTCACACGAAGGGGCAATGGTAATATGTATATTATCATTTGTTCTGTGATACTAAAATATTTCCTATCTCTTTTTAATTCATCAAAGAATACAACACAATCGATTGAATTAGGAAATATCTTAAAAAGCAGGGGTCCGCATAAGATGTGTTATGAAAACAACTGCTTTCATAATAAGCGTAGAGTATAATGCGCACTCTATTATATCTCTACTCTAAGCTTACAGTACATTTACTATGAAATGCAGGCTGCATTGTCGTGTTTACGTAAAGTAATCGCTGACTTTACATAAACAGAGAATGTCTGCCCGATATAATGGCGTGATGATATATATCTTAATATATAGGTATGTATTTTTCATATAACAGTGCTTTTAGGTTATTTCTTTGTTGACATTTTCTTCACGGTGTGGATTTATACCTACTTACTAATTGTACATACCTTTTGTAGGTATTAAAGAAAGTTTTTATAGGTATTTTATGCAATGGTTTTCTTTGCACCACGACAGACAAAGTCGGAGACATTCTTAAGAAAGCTGGGTTGCCTAATGCCCATAACCATAGAGCATGTATGAAGAGAATTGTGGTCACATCCACAATTCTCACATCCACAATGATGTATCTATGTGACTTTAAGAAGCCTCTGGCAGCCTACTCTAAGCTTAAACCTAACGTAAATGCCGTTGTCACTTATTATTGTTGAAATTTAGCAGCCATTACAGTCAAGTTACATCCATCAGTATACGCATACAAGTAACCACAAGTTAACGACTAATATAGACATTGTCGCACCCGGATATCCGGCAAGGAAGCTTAGCAAACACGTCTCGTGTGACTACACCCGGTTGCAGTAACATTGTAGCTGGCTATTACTTTACACTTATGAAATGACAATTATCGCATTTCATTAAACCTTTAGACCTTTTCGTTCATAACCTTTTAGTTTAAAAACGACTGCATACTTAACATCAGCTGATAAACGGTCGTATGTTATGCCAATATCAAGTTGACGATGGGCACCAGTTTAGTACGCGTCCCGGGTTCGATTCTCGGTAGGAGTAATATTTGTTTAAAATCTTTTACGATTTGTTAATAAAAAAAGAGGCGGATATTTTTCCCGGGTCTGGTTGTCAAAAAGGGGCAGGCAGTGATCCCTAGTCTGCCGATCCAGGTTAGTACTACCACTTATACAGACCATGAACTGACTTAGTTGCATACCGGGATCAGGTTGTAATGTGCTGGTTCCAACTGGGTTGGCATAGTGGATGTGGCTGCTACTTACGGTTATTAAATTGTCGTAAAAATTGCCTCTGTTTATGGACTGTACTTCAGCATAACATCAAGCGGGGTGCAGTCATAATATATCAAGTATCAATAAAAACCCTTTATAAAGCAACTGTAGTGTCTGGATTTAAAGTCAGATGTCGCTTTACTACATCTTCTAAATTTTATATAAATAGATTTTAGATTAAAATTATTTATTTTATTTATTTTTAAACCAATTTTCATATCTTGTAATTAATACAGTATTTTTATCATCATTATTTGTCAATTTAAACAAAGATAGACAGAGCCAACAGATCCACCAACCTAACCTACCACAGAATCTACCTTCATATCTACAATTCTTTTCATAAACTCTACTGTTTAATAAAGATTTCAAATATTATTAATTAAAATGAATAAACCACAATAACTTGTTTATTCATAAATAGTTAATATTCAAACAGTATTTAATATTTAGTAATATTTATGAAATGAATAAAATGAATAAACCACAATAACTTGATAGTATTACACAATATCATTTTATTATACTCAGTCACGACATCAATCATTTTACAATGAATTTATTAAACAATTTTCGTTATTAACATTCTTTTTTGTCATAGAATTTAATACATAATCAATTGTATAAGAAATTTAATTAATTTAAAGTTATGTGTTCAAACACTTCACGTACAGTGGAAAGTTTTATTTTTTTGACCCATCTACCCATCTATAGTTATCGTTCCCTTAAGTTAAAGGAACGCGCGAGGAATGCAGTTGTGACGTCATGGTCACGTGTCTATTATGAATAGTGAAGTAACATGCAAAATGTCGATAAAAATAAACGCACACTTTCCTTAAAATGCAAATAGATTTAGTTATTAAAAATTATAAATGTGTATTAAATTGAAGGATAAACATTAGACAGCAACAATTTTTAATGAATTATATATTCATTTAATTTTGAGAATAGTGACTGCATGTTTTTTTCTTTTTTACACCTTTTTATCACGTTTCTAATAATGGCCTGAATACGGATGACGACTCTCTTTTATTCAATTAACTCACTTATTTTTCAATAATCAAACAAAGAAAATATGAACACGTTTTTATCGATATTAAATGACATCGCCGAGCTATGAGCGTCACTAAAAGCGGCCACTAAGATACGGGTGGTGGTCGTTTCACGCCCCACCGCACCTCAGCCCCCGAATTAATTTAGCTCGTTCCCCAACTATAGGTAAGTTTAACAATCCAATGTAATATTTAATAATTTAGGGTAAATTTTGCATTGCGTCGGTATATACTAGTTATCTATGGTATGATAGGTTAATAAATACTGAACTTTAAGAGTGTTAGGCAGTGGTGCCCAGTCTGCTAATCCGGGGTAGTACCACCACTTACAAGTATACAGATTGTAAAATGACTTAGTCGCATTTCGGAATCAGCTTATAAGTATACAGACCGTGAAGGGATTATTTGGTCACGTTTCGGGATCAGCTTGTAAGTTGCCGGTTCCATCTAGGCCGGCATAGTGGATGTGATTGCTACTTACAGTTATTAAATTCTAGTAGCAGTGACATTCATTCATGGACCACACTTCGGCTTAACATCAAGCGGAGTGCTGTCGTATTCGAGTCACAATAAAAAAAGCCTTAAGGCGTGATAATTGGATTTAATTAAGAGATTTGTTTTTGACTTTTTTATTAGTACGCATCATATAACATCCTGTGTTAAGCTGGGATCCGGTATAGAGGCGACTGCAACTACAGTTAGATAACTGCAGATAGCGGACCTAGTTAGAACCGGATCACTTACGCGAATGCGTTGCGGGTCAGTCTGTCCCTTAGTGTAAAGACTTCAGGGTTTGTAAGTGGTGTTACTACATCGGATTGGCAGACTGGTACCACTGCTTTAAAATAAATAGACTTTACTATTTAGTTAGTTAAAATTTAATCAACCCCTGTGTGTCTTAATCTTCTGTCATATCTAGGTCAAAATACTAGATTTTAATTATGAAAGAACAGTCTAGAACAATCTTAATTGATATTAATATAAACAAGTATAAACATGTCCACCCTGACATTTAACGTGTTATGGTCATCCAAAACCACCTTGACGAAACTGTCATATCACAATAATAACTACAAACAAATTTCAATCTTATCACTAAAGACATAAAATATATAATTAATTGATATAATTTCCACACCAAAAAGCCGTCCAATATTTTTACTGTCATTGTATGTTTTATTTTTGTGACTTTGCAATTTGATTGCTTACCATTTTAGGAAACTAATATTTGTTAGTGACGATAGCGGATAGAATTAGGAATAGATAGATGTGGTTTGAAAGAAGATGTAGAGACAAGGATTGACAAAGGAACGCTTCGATGGTTTGAGCACATGGAAAGGATGAGTGAAAGTAGATTGACGAAAGAAATTTATTAATCTGATGTAAGTGGATGCGTTAAACAAGGCAGGCGAGGGGTGTTGCCGACCAAATCGGAGACATCCTCAAGTAAGCTGGGTTGCCTAGTGCCCATAACCACAGAGCCTGTATAAAGAGAACTGTAGATGTGAAGTAAGCAAGGGAGTTGTGTAAGGATCGTGGCAAGTGGCGCTCCATTGTCTCTGCCTATCCCTGTAGGAAAGGGGTGTGAAAATTTGATTGAAAAATTGAATATTTGTTAGTATACTATTTTTTAAAGGATATTGTTTTATTAAAACGCGACATTGACATCGATATGACTGCTTTAGCAGGGTTAGGTTCAAGAGCGCTGACGACTAAAAAATCTCTCACATCATACAATTTCTTCAGTCGCCTTCACTATACCGGTCAAAATACAATTGCTGTGAAACTTCATTTGTCACATTTTGAGCTTTTGGGATTAAATATTTTCTCCCATAAATAGGAGACATCCTCAAGAAAGCTAAGTTGTCTGATGCCCAAAACCATAGAGCTTGTATGAAGAGAATTGTGAATGTGAAGGAAGCGGGGGAGTTGTGTCAGGATCGTGGCAAGTGGCGCTCCATTCTCTCTGCCTATCTCTGTGGGGAAAATGCGTGACAATTTGATTGTATGATATATTCCCGCTCTATTTTAAATATGTAATGTTATGTTTAATATCAAATATAAGCGTTCTAATTATGTAATTAATAAAACCCTAATTATTTCCGCAGTTCACTAATTACAAGAAATTGTATTAAAGTTAAGATTTCCGTTCCGTTCATGGGCACAAATTGATAAAATTTATTATAAAAAGGTATATAGGCACCTAGATTTAAATTATGTAAACAGGCGACCGTAGTATAATGGTCACGCAAACCAAGAGTTTCCGGTTCAAAATGTAAATAAAAAAAGTTAATAAACTTATTAAATAAACAGTAATGCTTCTTCCAACATTGACAAAAACAAGTCAGCCAATCATTGTTGGACAATAGACAACAAATTGGTTTAATATGGCAAAACCAAATTGATTTGGTATACCTAATCATTTATGCTTTTGAATTTTATTTAAATATAGTTTAATTATTTATGATGCACGCGGTCATAATAAGGTCACGCGAACTCTGGATCCCATGCAACTACGCAGAGACATGGCGGCTTTGTGCGTCCTCTATCGCCTATACCACGGAGAATATTCCGAAGAGCTCTTGAACCTTGTTCCTGCCTCGTCCTTCCACACCCGTAATACAGGACGGGGAAAGTATCCACATTTTATCGACCGAATCGGCAGCCGAACTAAAAAGTTCGGTGCGTCTTTTCTTTGTAGAACAATTGACAAGTGGAATGCTTTGCCTGCCCATGTGTTCTCTCCATCCTATGACCTTGGATCCTTCAAGCGATGTGTGAAGAAGCACTTTAGGCCGGCATAGTGGCGGCGGCTGGGGCAGCCGGGAACTGACTTGGTTATTCCAGTCGTCGTCACTCTTGGACCTCCTCTTGCTTATCATCAGGCGAGTCGAAGTCAGATGTCGTGTCACAATAAAATAAAAAAACTAATAGGATTCAATGTTTTTCTTACTATTAAGGAGACTCTACATCTGACTTCGATATATGCTAAGCAAGGGGAAGTCAAAAAGCGCCCCCGACTGAAAGAACCGATTCAAATAATTGTTGCCTTAGTCGTCAAAAAACTTAAGTAAGTGAAAGAGTTATGTCGATATAATAGAACGAGATGCTCCTTTGTCTCTGCCTATCTTTGTAGGATAGTTTGATTGTATAATAAATTAGTCAATTATATATTATTTTCTGGTAGTAGTGGCACCATCACCGACCTAATCTTAAGCTCAGCGAGGAATCACGAGCGCTGACTATAAAGGGAAACGCACACGGTTTACAAAATCTTTTCTAAACACACCAATTATATTATTATCGTACTGCATACATCATTAGTGTTTTCACTGACAATTCATGCATCGGCAGTTTCGTCAGCGAACCGAACATGACACGCCTTCTTGCGACATCCATTAGAAGTGCTTCGTAAAAGAAACTTACTGCTTTATTAGGCCGATAATAAGCATGGCGATTTGTGTTAATGGATAGGTTATATCCTTTATTTTGTTATTTATGTGTAAAATCATTATCATCATCATCGACAGGCCGTGGTTTAGCGATTGGTTTGTTGCGCGTATAGTCCCGGGTTCGATCCCCGGTCGGAGCAAATATTTGTTTCATAGCTTTTATTTGTAATATTTAATAATATTAAATATTGCAAATATTTGTTAATAAAAAAAGAGATGGATATTTGCTTCGGGTCTGGTTATCAAAGAGTGGTAGGCAGTGGTACCCAGTCTGCCGATCCGGGGTAGTACCACCACTTACAAGTATACAGACCGTTAAGTGATTTGGTCACGTTTCGGGATCAGCTTGTAAGTTGCCGGTTCCATCTAGGCCGGCATAGTGGATGTGATTGCTACTCACACTTATTTGAATTGTAGTAGCAGTGACATTCATTCATGGACCACACTTCAGCTTAACATCAAGCGGGGTGCTGTCATATGTCGAGTCACAATAAAAAAATAATAATAATAATCAGCCAGAAGGCGTCCTAAGGGGCCCCCATAGAGCGATGCGTAAAATACGTTTTTATTATTTATTATTTATCTAAATTATATTAAGCTACCCAATTGCTTTATCATAGAAACAGTACGACCATAGTACATCTGTCAAAGATATAAAAAACTTATACATTGGTATTACTTATATATTCGGTTTGACAAACTACTGTCTACCACTACACTTTGGTCGCCTTACTTGCATATTTATATTTTATAAATATGATGGCAACAAATGTGGCAATGTGGTAAACGCGTCAGGCTGACGGAAGTCTCAGGTTCGATTCCCTTATAAATATATGGATATCCCATATAAGTGATAATGTTTAAATATCAAGTAAACGAAGTGTGGGCTTAAAATATCACGACCGTGGTGTAGTGGCAGTGCAATGGTTACACAAACCGGAGAGCACGAGTTCGAGACCACCGACCGGTACCAATGTATCTTTGATATATGTACTTTGGTTGTTCTGTTTCTATGATACAAGCACTTTAGTAGCTAAGTATAGAAATGTAAATAAATAAAAATAATAATTTAACAGAAAATTTAGTCGTAACCGAGAAAAAAACACATGTTACACCACTATCTATTTGACCACTTATAACTTTTAAAATAATCCACTTATCGACAGTTTCATAGTAGTGCAGAGGTACTTTATAAAAAAAAAATTACTAAATTAAACAAATTTTATGCGGCTTACTATCGAGTTTATTTTGGTTTTAATATTACAATTTTATTTTATTATTCCGACGCTTCGAGAGCTTTGCAGCCATCGTGGTCACGGAGAGAAAATTGTAAAATCAAAACCAAAATAAACGCGATAGTAAACCGCATAAAATTTATTTAATTCATTAATCAATGTTCGCGCAAAATCTAAGAAAATAATATTACTGTTTATTTTGAATAAATATAACTTTATGCCTTAGTAAAATATACTTAAGGTAGTAACGCAAAGTCGTTATTTGTAATTATCTTTATATATACATAATTAATTATAATAAATATAATGTTTGATGGTTTGTGAAAGTGGCGCGGCGAGTGCATTTGCTGCTCCCGCGAAAGTCAAATGTCGACGCGGTCAGGAAACAAATGCTTTACTCGATAAGGCTTCGGCGGAAAACTTAGTCTTACTGTAGTTTCTAATTTCTAAGAAAATACCTGCGAAATGTTACACTATACCTACTTCCGTTCGGAATTAAAACTGTAATACGGATGTGGGGAAAGCGAGAGAGTTATGTCAGGAATGTGCAAGTAGGCACTCTTTTGTCTTTATCTATCCCTGTGAGAATTAGAATAGAGCTAGAACGTATCAATTTAGTTGAGATAAGCAACTCGTATACATTAGACACTTTACTAAACGCTCCCAGTAAATGCAAGCTACTGGCATGTGTTTTATGAAGACGTAGAATATCAGTGGTTTGAAAGAAGGACAAGGATTGACAAAGGGATGCATCGATAATTTGTGCACATAGAAAGGATGAGTGAAAGTTAATTGAAGAAAGGAATTTATAAATATGATGTGGATGGATGCTGTGACCGCCGTGACCATAAAATTGGTCGCCGATGATGACGGTCTTTGGGGGGTTCGCTGATCGTTTAGTGCTGTTGGATCTGGAGTGTGCTCCTCGCTCTGTTTGCGATGCGTTTCCTGGGGTCAGGAAATCGTGCGTGGCGGTCGGTCTATGACTGACCTCCAAAATGGCGGAACCTGGGTGACGCGACTAATTCAAACCAAAATAACGGACTAACCTGTTGCAGTCGTCGTACCACCAAGGCCAAGCGGGTTCAAAGGATTCCTCTTGATGCGTATGGTTTTCTGCTCGATCTCCCAGTTGATGTGCAGATCACCGTAATGCGATAGGTTCGATGCGTTTTGATGCGAGTTCGCGCGCGGACAAGACCGTGGCTTCTAGTCGCGAGACCGGTACGGAGACGAAAGCAATGCGTTGGGATGCGAATTCGCGCGCGGACAAGACTGTGGCTTCTTGTCGCGAGTCCGGTACGGAAACGAATACAATGCGTTGGGATGTGAATTCGCGCGCGGACGAGACCGTTGCCTCCTGTCGCGAGACCGGTACGGAAAGGAATGCTATGCGTTGGGATGCGAATTCGCGCGCGGACAAGACCGTGGCTTCTTGTCGCGAGACCGGTACGGAAAGGAATGCTATGCGTTGGGATGCGAATTCGCGCGCGGACAAGACCGTGGCTTCTTGTCGCGAGACCGGTACGGAGACGAATGCAATGCGTTAGGATGCGAATTCGCGAGCGGACAAGACCGCTGCTTCTTGTCGCGAGACCGGTACGGAGACGAATACAATGCGTTGGGATGCGAATTCGCGCGCGGACGAGACCGTTGCCTCCTGTCAAGAGACCGGTACGGAGCGGAATGCGATGCGTTCGGCGGCGGCAGCGACAGAAACTTTAGGCATCCGCCATATTGGCTGAACAGTCGCGAACCCCGGCCACCAATCTGACGTCCGTCATAGACCGCGCCAATTTTGGCGCGAACAGATGCGTTAAACAAGGCAGGCCCAGGAGGGTGATTTCCGATCAAATCGGAAATATCCTTAAGAAAGCTAGGTTGCTTAGTGCCCATAATAGAGCTTGTATAAAGAGAATTGTCAATGTAAAGAAAGCGAGGGAGTTGTGTTAGGATCGTGGCAAGTGGCGCTCCATTGTCTCTGTCTATCCCCATGGGAAAAGGCGTGAAAATGTTATTTATTGATTGTAGAATATCAGTAACTGTCAGACTAACTTACAGCAGCTAATAGGTGTAAGCTAGTCCGTCAGTTATACGTATGTTCAATTATTTTTAGTCATCATTTGTCTGCCTGGACCAAACTCATATGTATTTATAGTCGACATATAGACAGAGCTCGACTCAGTGAGTGATGTATAATTAAATTAATTTGCTTAACGATCGCTGTCCTATTTCCAAAAGTAAATTTAATTTGTCGAATATTTTGATTGAAAAAATTGGAATCGCCGAACATGAAATGAAAGATTGAATTATATATTTAACGATATCGCGGCTTTGGATGCCAAATTGATTTTTATTTATATGAATAAAATTTTATTATCTCGTCGAATTAGTAAATAGAAAAAAAATAAGGGCGTATAAATTGAATGTGGATGGATGCGTTAATCGACGCAAACCCACGAGGGTATTTTCCAACCAAATCAGGGACATTCTAGATTCTAGAATGGTTTGCCTAGTGCCCTTAACCGTAGAGCTTGTATGAGGAGAATTTTATTGTGGATGTGAGGAAAGCCAGGGAGTTGTGTCAGGATTGTGGCAAGTGGCTCTCCATTGTCTCCGCCTATACAGGAAAAAGCTCCTGATAATTTTCCTAATTGATTGATATCGAAAGAAAAGCCGATCTCGCTAAACTCCTTAAACTTTAAGGTTGATCCAGAAAAGCCATTCAGTTGAGGTACAACCTCGGCAGTGAGTCGAAAAATCGCCAACAAATCAGCCACTACTAAAATTGTTTAGTAAAATCCACATAAAGAGGGCCTCGCTGTTTACCTAATAATTTCAATATAAAGAGTTAATAGTTATTTTTATCAATAAAACGTTAAGCAAACGCTCATCTAATCTAAATTTTATTACAGACAATTCCGCAACATTAGTAAATTACTCGTTTAATATCATTACACAATTACCATACAAATAACTTAATTTAAAGTTTGAACTAACGTCAGTTTAAATGGCGTTTGTAATACAAAGGCTTTGAGCGTAGACGGGTTTAAAGATAATTTATTTAACCATTGCAATGGATGCAGAGAAGTTCATTTACAAATTCATGTGAGGTCATTAGTCACATGAGTAAATATCAATCAATCAATCAATCAAATTGTCAGGCCTTAAATAGTAATAACATAAAATAAATAATGATATTTTGATATTTTTAAGAAAATTTAAGCCTAGTTATAAATTTGACAGCACATCGTCTGATGTTAGGCTGGAGTGCGGACCATGAATAGAAGTTACTGCTACTACAGTTAAATAACTGCAAGAAGTCATCGCATCCCCTAGTTAAATCCGGTAACTTTCAAGCTACAAGTATACAGACCGTGAAGTGATTTGTTTACGTTTCGGGATCAGCTTGTAAGTTGCCGGTTTCATCTAGGCCGGCATAGTGGATGTGATTGCTACTCACAGTTATTAAATTGTAGTAGTAGTGACATTCATTCATGAACTACACTTCGGCTTAACATCAAGCGGGGTGCTGTCATATGTCGAGTCACAATATAAATAAAAATAAAATAAAAACTAAAAGAAAAAGCTGATTCCAAAACGCGATGAAGTCACGTCTCGGTTTTTGTACTGGCCTGCGGCACACATTTTAATCTATTGAAGAGGGTTGACGAGCAGGTTGATCATATAGGTCACTTGTATGATACTTTTATGAATATACAACCCTAATTCAATAGATTGAAAATGTAAAAAAATATATTATTACAATAAAATAGAATGCAAACAGATGTAGAGTTTCTAAAAATAACGGTTGAGCATTTCGGACACTTAAATACTAAATATGAACTTATTTAATTAAATATTACAGAAAAGCAAAGACCTTGATATATTACAATATCGAACAAAGGATATCCTGGCTCATTGTTGCTATATTCAAAGTAGAGATAGTCCTCATGATTGCAAGAGGCGAACTTAATGCCTTGGGGCTCCGCAAGTTAAACTTTGGGAGATGCATCCGGTGATTCAATACAGGAAGAAAAAGAAAAATTAAACAATTTTGTAGTTATTTGTAAAACATATATATCAAACCGTTGAAGAACGCACAAAGATACCGAAGAGGACTTCAAGTGCGGAAACAAACCCGCTAAAGAAGACATATATATCCATATCTTTATTATATACATACAAACAGGATCATAAGACATAATATTTGAAAGTACGAGTACTATAACAGAGCTTAAATTTTTGCAAGATTACAATATCATTGTGACAAAATCGATTCATATTTTAATTTTAGCGAATACTACTTCATTCTAATTCACAATCGTAATCGCATTAACATGCCGAACACTTCCTTGTGGGTGTGCAGTATACAGAATTGTTGAGTACTGTTGGGTAAGCTAGTTGAAAGTGCGATCGGCAAGCACGCGTCGGCAAGGCCAGCCTTTGTAAGGACACGACGTCTTATTCTGTGTGAACGATATTAAAAATCGAATTGAGAACGTTTTGTTAGTTAGTTTTAAAAGAAACAATGCAAAACAGTTCTAAAACGTTGTTAGGGTAAATAAAATATCCCTAATAACCAGTTTTGGTCTAATCTAATTAAGGTACATACAATGAATATTGAATGCGTCTTCTATTGGTAATACCCATTATTTGTCGTACTACTGATAAAAGGTATTTTTTATTATTTTCTATTTGCTATTGTAAGAGTCAAGCTCGTACTGCTAACTCGTTGACATTTGAAAAAAAAACTATCTTGCCTTTTTCCCACAGGGATAGGCAGAGACAATGGAGCGCCGCTTGCCACGAACCTGATACAACTCCCTCGCTTCCTTCACATTCACAATTCTCTTCATACAAGCTCTATGGTTAAAAATAAAAATCACTAACGTCTTATTCCTGAGAACCCGAATCTTATTCTGCCTTATTCCGACACAACAACTTGGAATAGGTTGATTTAATATCATATTCCTAATTTAGTTTTTATACACAATTTGACTGATAAACAAAACCATCCCACAAACTAACAATTTAATTGTAAAACAGATTCTTAATTTCAAACAAATAATAATAAGAATTTGATTGATTGATTAATAATAATAACATACGACGAGATTTATTTAAGTCATCTTCACATAGATTTAAAACTGTATTTATTTTACAACTGATAAAGTATTTAGCACTCGAATTATTTGACTACAAGAATGGACCCCTTCGGTGTCTTTACAAACAGCACAAATTCGACTATACATGTCGTTGTCCAAATATGAGTTCTATTATGTAATGCGTAAAATATAGTTTCTAATATCGTATAACCAAGTTTGAGTTACTATATTATGTGAAGAATTTATTATGGCTAGATGCTTTTAAGTGACCGTGGTGCTATTTTGTAATCGACCTATTTTAACGCATTCAATCTGTTTTTATGTCATTTTTATTGAAAACATTTGTAGATTTTATTATATTTTTATTGTATTTTATGGGTGCGATTATGTTCAAATCGTGTAAACGATTGGGTAAACAAATGGTGGATAAATCCAGATAAATCAAAAGTTTTTCTTAAATTAATTATTCCCTGCATAAGAAAATTTTAGAACATCATATTGTGTCAGGATTGTGGAAAATTGTGCCAATGTCTCTGCCTACCCCTATGGAAGTGAATGAAAGCATGACAATTGACAAGGATTTTTTGAAAACAACAATTTTTTAAATCGAGTTTTCAATCATAAAATGTCACGTCTCAAATCCCACAGGTATAAGAAAAGACAACAGAACCGCTTTTCAAGATCCCGACACAATTTAAGGTGACCATGGTATAGTAGTAGTGCAATGGTTACGCGAACTAAGAGCGCGGATTCAAAACCACTTGTCAATACCAATTTACCTTTGATATATTTTATGTACTATGGTTGTTCTGTTTCTATAATGCAAGCACTTTAGCTAAGTATAGAAATGTAAAAAAAAGTAAAAACAGTATAAATATAAGCGCTGAATTGTTTAAAAGAGATTCTCATTCATATTCTTTTACTTTGAAACCATTGCAAATATTTTTAAAAGTAGGTCTTTTCTACGCAAAATAAAAGAAGTGCAAGAACAAAGAGTGCACAGTTAATTGTGAAATCGAACCAAAAGTGGTCAAGTCGTGCGTCCAATAAAATTAAAACAAAACCAGCTAACTCTTTACGGTCTATTTATTAATAATTTGGTTCACTTTTATAATAAAAGAATAAAACATTCAATGATTACTAAATATTTATTATTATTGGTTAAATCGGTCATATTTTGAAATAAATATTGTACGAGTAAATCAGGGCACATAACTGATGGCTTTTGGGGAGAGGACTGGCGGCTGCAGACTGCAGTGTCGCATGTCGTACACATATTCATACGAACCAGTAATGTAGTCTGCAGTCGCCAACGGAATCGCACCTTAAAGTAACAGGTAACCGTTGGAGCACTGTGTAGATCGCCGGGGGAGGTTTATACGAAAGTATGTTTTAGATAATTTGAAAAATATATACTAAAACAAAAACAATTATCAATGATTTAACAAATTTTATGCGGCCTACTATCGCGTTTATTTTGGTTTTGATTTAATAGTAAGCCGCATAAAATTTGTTTAATTTATTAATCAATGTACGCGCAAAATCTAAGAAAACAATTATCAAATCAATCAATCAAATTGTCACGCCTTTTCCCACAGGGATAGGCAGAGACAATGAAGTACCACTTACTACGAGCCTGACACGACTCCCTCGCTTTCTTCATATCCACAATTCTTCCAATACAACCTCCACGGTTATGGCCACTAGGCAATCTAGCTTTTTTGAGGATGTCTTCGATTTGTTCGGAAAACACCCTCCGGAAAACACCAGTCCTGGGTCTGACTGTTTAATCCACATCAGATTTATAAATTTCTTTCGTCAATTTACTTTTACTCATCCTTTGCAATTAATTTTAATTTTAACGAAAATAATTATACGTTAAATGCAAGTAGGTTGAAATAGGATAAACTTACACACATATACGCCCATATACTAATATACGATATGTACGATTATATATTTTATTTACTATTGCATAAAATACCTTGTGTAATATACTTGTGCAAAAAACTTTATAACTATAGGACCCTGTTTTTAGCTCTACAAAACTGAAGTAATGTAGTCTGCGGTCTGCAGTCGTCGGCCTTTAAATTGGGGCACGACTTGCGACAGTGATTTATTTATTTTTAACTTTTAATATATACTTAATATTTTTAATACAAACTGTTTGAATTATAAGAAAATAATCATTGTTCTTTTCGTTTCAGGTATGTACAGGAGTCTTTGTGAAAAATAATATTGGTAACATTACAGTTAAGTTAGGTTCGAGGTAAGTTGAAAGTTAACAGAGTGAACTAATTTTACTAAATGAAAATAACTCAATCGATTTTTATCTGTCAGTTTGTGAAGTGACTATACGTGTTTCGGGGTCAGCTTTAGAGTTTACCTTTTAAGCTATCAATCAAGTTGTCACGTATTTTTCCCACAGGGATGGACAGAGACAACGAAGCGCCACTTGCCACGATCCCCAACTTCCTTTTATCCACAAAAGTCGGCATAAATCCAAATAAAGTAGTTGCGAAACAGACTGCAGTTATCTGTGTGCCTCTATTCATGGACCGCACTCCAGCTCAACATCAGGCAGGGAACTATCGTAATGTCGGATCACAATAAAAACAACATTTTAAAAGGTAAAAAGTAAAAATACTTTCGTACACTTGGTGATTCATTTTTTTTTTATTGTGACTTGACATCTGACCTGATGGAAAACAATAAGAGGTCCAAGAGTGCTGATAACTGCGATAACCCGTTCACGGCTGCCTCAGTCGCCGTTACTATGCCGGCCAAAGGTGCCTCTTCACGCATTGCTTAAAGGATCCAAGTCTATAGGATGGAGAGAACACATGGATTGGTAAAGCATTCCATTTGTCGATTGTTTTACAAAGAAACGACGCACCAAACTTGTTAGTAGCTTTTATAAAGGACATCATTCATTTTGGACTTTTATTGTAACACTTTTGTCACGGCCGATGATAAAAATATATATAAATGGTAGGTTCGATACTCGTATTGACAAAACTAATAGCAATTTTGCTTTTAATTGCTGTACGATTGAGTTATTTGGAAAATAAAAATGATTATTTTTAGTTTCTAAACCACGCGGAAAAGACATATTAAAAAATAAATGTCACACACAGTTGACCAAGGAACATTGTACTCAAGAGAAGAAGCTCGACTGCCATAGACAACAAGTGGCAATTAGAGACGCCACGACGGAATATCACGCGAACTAAAATGTTGGGATGTTGGTGAAAGTGAACCTCACTCAGCAGGAAATAATCTAATTAGATGAATAAAACGACTTTTTATAAAACATTATCTTTTTTATTTAATTCCAACTTACTTTTCAAGACAATAGTATCACTAAAAATAAGTATGCTGATTACTAGCACAACAGGAGATAATTTTTAAAAATTTAATTTATACTTTTACGCTATTTTTTACTAGTTACAAAATGTTTAACGACAGTATTATATTGATGACGTTTGCGATGCCTAAACATTTGATGGGAAGATCAAACCGGAAGAAACGCTATCACGCCATAACCTTGAATGAGAGTCGAGACTCGATGGAACGACTGCCTGATGTTTTTTTTTTTAATTAAATAGTGATTGACGACTTTTTTTTGGCTGGCAGTGAACGTAATGGTTTCTGCATTGAACTGTCATGATTATAGTTTGATCATTTCGTACATCTAAACTATGCAAAATATAGGATATTTACCAAGCACATTAAAACATTGTTGTATCGAACTATTTTATTGTACATTTCCCACTTTTAGTACAATTAAGCCCAAGTCCCCATACAAAATGAATGATGTCCTTTGTCAAATGACTCCTAGTATTGACTCTATTCAAATTTAATACCTTATTATGGGAACAAAGACTTGCAGTAACCTATAAGCTATTGCAAGCACAGCATTCAACCATTGAGTAACAAAGTATATACCTCATACTTATATGTTTTGCACAACACTCGCTCACTGGCGACATTTCAACACAGCACGCGTCAACGAATTCGTATTTAATACTTTTTATAAACTCTTGTAACAGTAGGGTGTTCTCCGACTTAAACGGAGACATTCTAAAGAAAGCTAGGTTGCCACTAGGCCATAACCGTAATTGTGGATGTAAGAGAAGCGAGTAAATTGTGTCAGATTGTGGCAAGTGGCGCTCCATCGTCACTGCTTATCCCTATGGGAAACAGGCGTGACAATTAAATTAATTGATTGATAGTAACAGATGACACCAAAAAACATGCAAGTAAAGATATCGCAGGTTTACAATTTAAAAAAATATATATACGATTTTTATTATTATTCCCACGTTTCGAGAGCTTTGCAGCAATCGTGGTCACGGAGAGCTGACCACGATTGCTGCAAAGCTCTCGAAACGTCGAAATAATATTTAAAAAAGTAAAATGAAAAACCAAAATAAACGCTATAGTTAGCCACATAAAATTTGTTTAATTCATAAATCAATGTTCGCGCAAAATCTAAGAAAAAACTAAGTATGTATATATTTATTATTAACTTTTCAAGTTGCGTGCAAAGTGAGCATGCAAGGCCTTTAGGTGACAAAATGACATTAATATTGTTTAAATACTAACTTGACACTTTTGTAATTCCGGCTGTTAAATCGTGTTCAAACACTAGCAACCGTCTGTGCGCAATTTATTCCCTCCTAACACCTAACATATATAAATTCGACAATTTGATTGAATTACAACTTAGATACGAAGTAAAAGTATATTGTTCAAATGAAATTAATGACTTAATGGCAGTCATAAAAATAAAACTTGTAACATAACACTCATCGTTTTACAATTTAAAATTGTATTAAATAATATTCATATTTAAATACATCTTTTTAACAGCCCTCTTTAGCCCTCTATGTGCATTTATTAAAGTATGTTGAACTATAAATATTAATTAAAACGAAATATTTAAAAAAAAACTAATCGTTACACTGTTACGTTATTAGTTTATTTATAAAGTTAAAAACATTTCTGACAGCCACTCTAATGTATTTTCAGCTGAAAACAAAAATTTATTTTTAATTAACTTTTGCCTAACAAAAAACACAACGTGCCGTTTTATAAAACAATTGACAGGTGGGCACTTTCATTATAAGTTGTCCTAAATCGTGACTAATAACAAAGTTATAGTACAGTGCAACCAACTTAACTGTTCAGTTTAACTTAATGCAATTACAAGACGTCAACACCCCGGACATATTTATTTGTCATTTTTTCAGGGGTCGTTGTACCACATAAGTTTTATGCATTTCTATAAAAGCATCTTTATAATATGTAAACAAAAATCAAAACACAAAATTGGTAAAAAAAAATTATATAAGATGTATTGTAATAAAAACGATAATTCCATAAATGATATTAACACGTGAATATCAATGATATTAAGTAAAGTAAGATAGATACCACACACGTGGTTGAATGATCAACCACGATTAGGCATACACAAAAGTGGAAGTAGGATAGAATAATTGTTATTGAGAGTCAAAAGAGAAATATGTGCTCTGCATAGCGACACTGAGTTTAGGTTTATTATTAGCATGGTTTTATTGTGCCTCGTTCAGATCGTGTATAACATATCTACGTCTTTTCTCAAAATATCATTGGTTAAAATAGAGTAATGCACTATCTAGGGTTAAACATCAAGCACTACCCAAAGGTTTTTTTTTACTTTGTGTGTGAGAAATTTTCTTTTTCTAGTAAATTAAAAGTAAGGGCGGCATAGTGGATACGACTGCCGCTTGCTGGCATTTATCTGTGTATGCAGTCGCCTCCGCCCATAAATCACCCCAATCGTGCCAATATTAACCTACTTACAATTTTCCCTGCTCACGGTAATTGTAATATTAAGTAACATCGTACGTTTGTTATAATCCTAAAGAAAACAGACATCCGTAAACAAATAAGTAGGTTTCACTATAATAACAAAATAATTGTAAATTCCACTCGGGGCGTTTGAGAAAACCGCGAATTGGCAACATCTCGGCTTTCTCTGTACGATTTGGCAACACAGCACTTCATCCAGTGTTACCAGATTTTACATTTCCTATCTAATTAGGATTATCGTGACTCGACGTCTAAACTACACTATGCCTCAAATCGTGTCTGAATTTTTGATTCGATCGATTTTACAATAAGGAAAAGATTGCATGCAAAAATAATAATAATAAGTATAAAAATAGATTCACCGTATAGCTTGTATGGAGAGTTGGAGAATTATGGGTGGAAGGGAAGTAAAGGAGTTCGAGGCAAGTGGCGCTCCTTTGTCTCTGCCGATACCTGTAGGAGGGGGCGTGACAATTTGATTAATAATTATTTAGCTGAAAGTAGCAGTTATCTCCATTCATGGACCGAACTCCAGCTTAACATCAGGCGGGATTCTGTCATATGTCGAGTCACAATAAAAAAATGTCACACCTTAATTTTCACAGAAATATGCAGATTTATTCTTCCACTCACCTCTGATTTCTAATTGCCTTACATTAAAATCTGGAATACCTAAACTTACCTTTGATTAACACTTGCTGCTTAAAGTTCTCTAAAACTTAGAAACTTTGCTGAACATTGAGCGATTTGACGTCGAAGAAAGTTTTCATTTCGCTGGCAAAATTGTAAATACTTTCGACAAAGCGTTTTGACTTTTGAATGTGACTTTTAAGTGATTTCTACTTAATATACTTTTTGTTTACGAGTATTATTCAATCTTAATAGCAGAAATAGAAATATCTCGTGAGAAAACAGAGATTTTGTTATTATTAGAACTTGACAAAATATGACATTAAGCCGCCTGATGTTAAACTGAATTGCCGTTCATGAATAGAGGTGATTTCTACTACTTACAGAGAAATAAAGTCAATGAGTTGATGGGTATGAGTTTAGCAGGTGTCTTCATAAAATTCAATTATTAGTTACCCTCCAAATGCAACGTAGTTGAAAACCGACTAATATTCCTTGTTAGCGATCTTCTTAAGCCATGGTCCATATATTGGGCGGATTATGGTCATATACCCAAGCCAACATGAAAAAACGGACTAAAGAATTTTTTAGATATAAAGATAATAAAACGGGGATGACCTAGAAGATTTCTCTTAAATGAAACTGTCACGCCTCAAAAATTGTCACGCCTTTTTCCCACACGGATAGGCAGAGACAATGGAGCGCCAATGAAACTGAGGATTAAAAAAAGCATTGGTCTGTGATGCCCATAACATAAAACCTTGTTGTATGAAGGAATGTATGTGGATGTAAAGGAAGCGAGAGAGTAGTGACAAGATTATAAAAAGTAGCGCTCTGTTATGCCTGCCTACAGCTGTTTGAATTTAATTAGTTGAATGTCCGATATGTTTTACTTGAATATTAGTTATACCAATATGAAAGAAAATAATAGTGCTTAAAAAAAGTATATTTCTCCTACTGCTCGATGAAGATGGTTATACGAGTAAAAGTAATAAATAATAAAAGTATAATGCATATTTGACAATGCTTTATATGTATTATGTATATGTAATTTATATATTATATCTATTCACTTTTCATACTAACAAATTATCTTTTCTTTCACTTCCTGCATTAAAGAAATCACCGGATACATCTTCCAAAGGTTAACTGGTAGAAAATGCCTCAAGACATTAAGTTTGCCTTATGTAAACTTTTGTAGATATTTATATGCAATGAAGAATTCTATTATTATTAATGATAATATAGCATGAGTTGATGCAAAACATTATCGTGATAGCAATCTCTCTGCACCACAACTCGACACACTGACACAAATTTATGAAGAAAGTGGTTATGCGCAAGAAAATTGCTCATTTCAAGGTCGATTTTATGCGTTCGAAAGTTCCTTTTCGATTTTTAATTTGAATTTGCGATTAACAATTTCTTTTTTTAATTATTAAAGAATTAAAGAAATTTTGTTTTTGTTTTTTTAAGAAATATGTTGTATTTTCTTAGATTTTGCGCGAACATTGATTAATGAATTAAACAAATTTTATGCGGCTTACTATCGCGTTTATTTTGGTTTTGATTTTACAATTTTTAGTAAGCCGCATAAAATTTGTTTAATTCAAGAAATATGTTATTAGGAAAAATGTTTAACGAAATTTAGTTTTTAGGAAATTTTCTAGAATCTTAAATTTCTTCCTATTTCAGCAAACAGCTACTATAAGCTGAAGTGATATTCAGCTCAATGAGTGGAGGAAACTGATACTACAAATAAATGTCTGTAAGCAGTAGTTGCATCCTTTATATGACAATATAATCGCCTTAGCTAAATTACGGCAACTTTAAAATGGATCCCAAAACGCGACCTCTTCAGTCTTTATAAACAATACCGGTCCTAATACAAAAAAATATTACATTCAAACATTATTTTGTGGCTAAATTGAATTAAAAGAAGTTTAGTGCTTGTCTAAACCGTGTTTATTTTATTTTATTGGAACACGGTACTTACATATTTGAAAATCCTATACTAGTCTATCCTTTATGTGATTTATTAGTAGTTATTTTATTGATGTATTCTGTAGATTGTATTAATTTAGTTTTTAATTATCATTATACATTAAATTAGTATTTATTTTCAACTTAAACCTTTACTGCACTTTTCCCTAATAATTTATCGCTCACAAATAATATACAGTCTGCCATTTGTAATTATTTATATAATTATATATAATAAAATTTTAATAATAAATAAAGATTTAAATCTTATTAGTTCTTTTTCATTTTAAAGTCAAAGGAATTATAATAGAAGCTTCGAAAGGAATATACATTCCTTCACACGTAACTAATTCTTACAATGGTTAAGAAAAAAAAAGAAAAGAAAAAAAGCTTCCTTATAGAGCCGTGAGCCCACGGACTTGTAATAAGAGTCAATATACAAAGGCTACATCCTTAAAAAGAACCTTCATTATTCTGTAAGGTCATTGAACTGTCATCTCTGTATATTTTTGGGCTGCATAAAAGCGTACCCTAATTTAAAAGATATGATTATTACTTATAACAGATATTTAATTTTAAAAAAGGTGAATTTTGCAGCGTTACAATAATTATTTATTATATATTAGGGACATTGAGAATTTAAAACATCAAAGATTAGGTATACTATATTATAATATTTTCTTTTTAACCTTTATTCAGGATTTATTTTTATTTTGACTCGACATCTGACTCCATCCAAGGTTATAGAAGAAGACCATGTTTCTATGTGAGCTAACAAAGCAATTCAATTAGATCTTAAAAACACAGTATTTTTTTAAATACTGTGTGCATATATTTATTTTTGTCTGTCCTATATACGAGAGTCCACAGTCACATTCTAACTGGTACACCCCTGCATCTTGTAAAGGAATGATAGTTTTCACAGGTCTCAGGTATTGGTGTAGCTTTTTATGCGGCTTAAAATATGTTTTAACCGATACTTTTCTTAATACATGGCTGATCTTGTCAGTAACACCCTGTAAAATGTCAGTAAAATTGTAAAATCAAAACCAAAATAAACGCAATGGTAAGCCGTATAAAATTTGTTTAATCTTAAAAACAGTTTGGTTCGACTATCAATTCGGTGGGTAGAAAGTGGATCCCTGACTTTTCTTACGGGAGTAAAAATATGAAGATATAGGTAAATATATAGATATGAAAGATATAATTTGCGTTGATATTTTACAGCACAAATTCTACTTGTGTGTAATCGACGAGTATAGCAATATTTAATAGGTGTGAATCGTAATTAAATCATCTTCAAAAACCTTAAACATACAATAGTATGTCATATTAATACAATAGTATGTCAGTATGTCATATTAATACAATAGTATGTCTTAATGTCATATTAATACAATAGTATTAATATGACATTAAGACATTATTTTTAATTTATTATTTGAATGTAGTCATTGTAATTATTTGGATGTAATTTAATGGATTTTATTGGTAATTTTTATTTTATGTTTTAGGAGTTTTAAATTTATTGTTTTGCTGTGTTTACATAATTTTTGGGACACAATCTAGTTTATAATTGTCATTTTGCGTAAATAAATTTAATGTAGCGATTGTGTCCTGTCATGTATGCCTATAAATAAATAAATAAATAGTTATTAAGCTATAATGAACTGTTAGACATAGAGCCAAAATTCAATGGCAAGACATTATAATTAAGTAAAATAACGAACATTAATTATAGCAGAACTAAAAACAATAGTAAAATTGAATAGTTGTATTGTTATCTATGTGAAGTATTCAATGTCAAAATGATTGTTAGCAAAAGTGAATGGATGCAGTTTGAACTTGTTATGCTATTGTAGCTGTTTATAATTCATTATTTAATTATAATTATATACTTTTTATTTACATATATTTACATACGATTAGGCCCGACTTCATTTTTTATTTACTGTGGCTCGACATTTAAATTGACCGCACACAGTTTAATATTTGGCTGCCACTATTTGGCGAGAATTCTTATACGTTTTTTTTATATCATGGCTCCCCGTCCAATGTTAAGCTAGAGTGCGGTCCTCAATGGAGACAGCTGCTACTGTCGGCCTAGTTAGAACCAGCAACATTTAAGCTTATTCCAAAACGCGACTAAATTACTGTCTGTAAACTGTACACTATTAGTGTACAGCCTCAATTTTTGACGTGTATCTAAAAAGGCTTTATAACGATCTAAATATCAAATACGACTAATTTCCGTTGCACTAAAATTAGATTACAATGAGTTTCAATTGAGCTAAAAAGTTATTTGTGCAACGGTTGTCAAAATAACTATTTCGTTAGATTAATTGGACGTTAAAGTGAACTAGTTTGCCGCAAATAGTCATTTATTGATATAAGTGATGATTTAAATGATAATAAAAAGTAGGGTAAATCTGTCTGTCTTAATCTGTCATTTGACAGGTGATTATTAGATAATAAACACGTGATTAAATTGTAATTAAATAATTAAAGTCTATTTACATTGTTATAATTGTATTGAAGATAATTTTATTGTTTTCCTATTTATTGTTATCGCACGCGGCAATTTTAAAATAACAGTATTTGCATTTCAAATGTTATCACATTGGTATATTTTATCATTATTACTACAGGTAGACATACATATTGTGGTCATTTGTCCAATCTGCCAATCCGTGGTGGTACTACCATTTTCAAGTATTCGCTTTAAATTGAAGGTTTCGCAGCCTGGCGTAAAGGATACTTGCAGTTATTTACCTATACAAGCAGTGGCCTTCTTTCATAGACTCTTTGCTCTTCGATTCAACATCAGGCGTGTGTTGTCACATGTAGAGACACAATTTAAACTAAAAAAAAAATTGGTATTGTAATTTCATTATTATTATTATTATAGGTAGACATATCAAATTAATATCAATTCAAATTCAAAGGATAGAGATTAAGAAATATTTTAAAATTAAATATTATAAAAAAAAGAACAGTCTTAGGTAGTTAGTGCATATCAAATTGACACTAGTTTCTTCTGATATGTTTTTATGTGAGAATACAATTCCAATCTCTTACTTTAGAACCGATACCGATACATTCTTCTTAATTCGGATATCAACCTCCACAGTTATCTAAGCAAACAGATTGTAAATTAAACAATTTTTTTTGCGGCTTACTATCGCGTTTATTTTGGTTTAGATTTTACAAAGTCTCTCCACGATGGTTGCAAAGCTCTCGAAATGTCGGAATAATAAAAAAATGTAAAATCTAAACCAAAATAAACGCGATAGTAAGCCGCATAAAATTTGTTTAATTCATTATCAATGTTCGCGAAAAATCTAAGAAAATACTAAACAGATTGTAACAATAAAATGTCAAACTTACAACTGCCAAATCCTTATTTTTTTAATTGTGACACGACATTTGATGATAAGCAAGAAGAGGTTCAAAAGTGACGACGACTCAGAAAACCGGGTTTGTTCACAGCTGCCCCAGTCGCCGTCACTATCGCTTGAAGAATCCAAGGTCATAGGATGGAGAGAACACATGGGCAGGCAAAGCATTTCACTTTATTTAAATTAATATCATTCATGCAGTAAAGCCTCGCATGCAAAAGCTTGCGGAAATGACCTCCAACGCGCGAGGACCAGTTGGACGACAAGTAGGCAGACCAGTGCACCGATAATTGTGACATTTAAATGCTAGACATTGCGTCACTTAAATTAAAATAGTAAGTATTAAGTAAAACACTCGTTTACTAATTACGAAATATTCGTTGTACTGAGGCAACTGTGATCTAGTGGTCATGCAAACCAGAAACTTCTGGATCAAAAACCACTAGCCGGTCCCAATGTATCTTTGATATTATGTACTTTGGGCATCCTGTTTTTTTATAAAATATTATTCAATTATTTTTGATTGTGTTTTGACATAGGTATATGTCAAACTTCGCCTGATGTTTCTAGAGAGCGCTCCACGAATGTTTGGCGAATGTTGGCTACAGTTAAATAAGTGTAAGTGGTACCACCCTGAATAGGCAGACTGGCCACTACTGCCTATCACTCTTGAATCCTTCAAGCGATGCGTTAAGAAGCACCACCGGCATAGTGACGGCGACTGAGGCAGCCGTGAACTCGTTTTCTTCAGTCGTCGTCACTCTTGGACCTTCCCTTGATTATCATCAGGCGGGTCGAGGTCAGATGTCGTGTCACAATAAAAAAAAAGCTATATGACGAGAATTGTCGATGGGAAGGAAACGAGTGAGTTATGACAGCATCGTAGGAAGTGAACCTAAAGTATAATCAAAAACTTGTACAATGAAAAACACAAAATAGATGTTTTTTTAAATGAATAATGTTAAATGAAAGTAAACTTACTTAATATAAAGTTAAATTAAAATACAGCTTCAAAAAAGCTTACTGCAACACAGGTGCCAGTTTTTGTACGCGAAAAGTAAAAGTGGTCGAAACCAATATGAACACGTTTTCTTATGTAACACGCGTATGCTTTTTTAACTGTAAATACATATTTGCATCAATTTGTAATTTGTAAATCACGACTATGACTTAAGATATACGCTGTCTTTTTTATATTTTAACTTTTTTAGTAACGTGTTTGCCAGGTTGAATAGTGCCCATAACCATAGAGCTTGTATGAAGAGAATTGTGAATGTGAAGGAAGCGAGAGAGTTGTGTCAGGATTGTGGCAAGTGGCCACTATATCACACATTGTCTCTGCCTATCCCTGTGGCAAAAAGGCGTGACTATTTCATTGATTGATTGTTATTAAAATTCTACGACCTCTGAACCTTCTGTGAATATCCTCGTTTCGGACTCCGAGCTTTTCCAACAGCCCAACAGTTAAGGAACACGTACGAGTATAATAGGAACAGGACGATTAGAGTACATATATTAAAGATACATTGGTACCGGTGGGTGGTTTCGAACTCGTGCTCCCGGCATGCGTAACCATTGCACTACCACTACACCACGGTCGCCTTTATCAAATTTTTACCCTTATATTTGTACTCCTGTGATATACTCCTGTCCGAGAGAAAAACCCGCATCCGGGCGAACCAAATGGTTAGGTTTCTTGTAAAACAATCGACAAGTGGAATACTTTACCAGCGTATGTGTTCTCCCCATCCTATAATCTTGGATCCTATAGTCTGGATTCCGTCATAGTGACGACATCTGAGGCTACAATAACATCTCTTAGACTTCCTCTTGATTATCATCAATTCGAGTTCAGTTGTCGTATATAAAATAAAAAAATACTTGTAAAAATAAAGTCGCTTAGTATTAACGATACAAGCACGTAATAAGAAATAAATTAATATATAATTTATTGTTTTCAATATTAATATTCATAATAAACAAAAAAGCAAAGAAGTATTTAATTTAAATAAAATAGGGACCAAAAGAGATATATAAGGAGCATTCGTAAGATGCTTTCAGTAGGCACAAATAAGTGATGTCGTCGGGAGCACATACCTAAGAATGGAGGGGATGGAAACGGAAAAACGATAAAAAAACAGATGGAAATGTTACGCTTATTGTCTGCATACATTTGAGTAAATTAATAGGCGGAATAACGATCGCGATTAATTTGTAAGCGAGAGCGGATCATATTATTTATTTATTTAATTTTTTATTGTGCAACAAAATAAACTTATATGAAAGTTAATTCTTTTTTTTTTACATTTCTATACTAAGCTACTAAAATGCTCGTATCATAGAAACAGGACAACCAAAGTACATTTATCAAAAATACATTGGTACCGGTGGATGTTCTCGTACTCGTGCTCTCGGTTTGTGTAACCATTGCACTGCCACTACATCACGGTCGCCTTATAGGTACAGTGACATAAAAGGCGACTTTATTACTAAACATCTTCCGAGCAACCTTAAAAAGGAAATCCTATATCTCATAATAATATAAAGGGTAGTACACTTATATAATATTAAGTACGATCCTTCATTGTTGTTTTTTTTTTAAATAAATATCTACAGTATTTCACACAAAGAGTGGTATTCGTTTATGTACTTGCAACTGTACACTTATGATGACGAGTTTTTTTGTACTGTGTGTCTCGGAATCCAAAAGAAAAACAATAGCCAATAATAAAATAAGAGGAACTTCATTAGGCATTTTATAGTTCTTTTTTTAACAGTAAACTTTAATATTTATCTTCTATACGCCATATTATTAAGACCAGCATGGCGCATATGTTACACATACAAAATATATGACGGATTTGAAATATTTGTTTTATAGCGTTTCTTTGTATAAAAAAATAGATATTACAAATATTTCCTAATAAAAATATGAGACAGATATGTGAACAGACCGTGAAGCGACTCATGCACGTTTCAGACTAATCGCCGGTTCTAACTATGTCGGCATACTGTATACGATATTTCAGTTATGGATATTTTCAGCTATTAAACTAAAATAGCAGTTTCCTCCATTTATGATTTATAAACCGTACTTCAGCTTATCAGAAAGGATCCTGTCATAAGTCTAAAAATAGTGAAACTTTGTATAGGTTGTTTGGATAGATCATAAAAAACATTTTAATAAGATTTTATTTCTACTTTATGTCTAATATTAAATCATTTATATACAATTAATAAATAAATAGATACCGTAAATTTTACTTCTTGTTCCCGCTGACGTGCCCGCTACTTCCTATACAACACACCACCCGTCTCTAGTATCACTCGTACGTCTTTATATGCGTGACGGGCTCGTTTCGCTCTACTTATAAAACGCGGCGCGTTGTTGTCTTGTCAATTTCTAAATATTTCAAATAATTTCACTGTTGATAACATTATTGTATTTCTGTGACACTTATTGAGCCGTTTCACTTGTTTCCGTGTGATCTACATCGGTGATATATTTGTTTTCAGTTACAAGTAGAGAGTAAGATATAATATGACAGGCGTAGCGCATTGGTTAGTATACCAGTTCGTTACGCCTAAAGTCCCGGGTTTGATTCTCCGTCGAAGCAAAGATTTGTTTGTAGATTTTAATTATTAATTATGTGTTAATAAAAAGACGGCGAACATATTTGGTCCGGGTCTGGTTGTCAGTTACAGTGGTACCCAGTCTGCCGATCTGGGGTAGTACCACCACTTACAAATATATAGACCCTAAACTGACTTAGTCGCGTTTCGGGACCAGCTTTTTTTGCGATCTTCTATGGTTATTAACCATAAACTAAACTAAATTTATGTAATAAAATAACAATATCAAACTTGTTAGTTTTAATCCTATTATAACGAAAGATTAACTGTAAACATTTTGAAATAAATGCGAAGTCACGTCCCACGTATTAATGAAACGAAAATATCTAGACCATGTTTTCAAGAGTAATTAATCATTCCAGCAGAATCTCCCAAAGACACACATAAAAGTGTCTGGCAATTAAATTAGTGAACCAAGTGGACGAGTTTTCATTCTATACTTTGTTTCTGATGACGAATTAAAACATGTAAATAAGATTTTTTATTATGTCTCGACATATGACAGCACCCCGCTTCATGTTAAGCTGGAGTGTGCTCTATGAATGACTGCTACTACAATTCGATAACTGTAAGTAGCAATCACATCCACTGTGCCGGCCTAGTTGGAACCGGCAACTTATAAGCTGATCCGAAAACGCGACCAAATCACTTTACGGTCTGTATACTTGTAAGTGGTGGTACTACCCCGGATCGGCAGACTGGGTACCACTGCTTACCACTCTTTGATAACCAGACCAGCAAATATCCACTTCTTTTTTTATTAACAAATATTTAATATAATTATTAAATATTACAAATAAAAGCTATGAAACAAATATTTTGCTCCGACCGGGATTCGAACCACGGACTTTACGCGCAACAAACCAATCGCTAACCATTCGTCCACGCCTTTCGTCGAAGATGAGGTCTAAGAGTCACTGAAGTCACGCCCTGCATGCCAGAGATTCTCTTCCACGCTCTGTTTGAAGGATTTAAGTTTATGCCATAGGCGAGTTAAGCATTCCACTAAGTCTTGTCGATTGTTCGGACCTTGACCAGGGGAAATTCGAAAACTATATCCTGGCTACTTGGGGCAACAATAAGAATGATATAAATCAAATCAAAATAACTATTAAAATATTGATATGTTACATGATTCAAAATTTAATCATGAAAAAGCGTTGGCAATTCTAAAGTACACTTTTGTAGTAAAAAAAACCGTGCTACTAAATAAAACTACGACTTCTATTTAATTAGAGCATATAGTAAATTAGTTGCCTGGCCTCTGCACCAGCGAGCTGCCATTACGTGGCCTTATACAATATTTATGTCACCAAAGTCTCTGCTAATTTGAAATTACCTCCCGAGTGCCGCAACCGGACTGGCAAAACGTTTTTGGAACGTCCCTGTCCTTCAAAAAGTGATGGAAAAATATTATATCGATAAAATTAATTGTTATTAAATATTATTTTTATTGTGACACGAAACCTGACGCCTTATTAGGCTCAAAGACTCAAAAATCTAAGTCAGTCTACGGCCGCCTTAGTCGCCATCGCCATGCCGGCCAAATGTGATTTTTTACTATCCACTCGACATACCGAAGGATAATCGCACCAGAAGCAAGTATAAGTTAGCAACACAAATGATAAAATATAAAATAATTTGCTTTTCCGAGCTTATTATACATTCCTTATTCTCATACCTCAAATCTTTTAAATATTTACGTAAAATAAAAAATCCAAAATATAACAGATTACATTTAAGAATTTTGTATTAATATAAAATACAAGTTAATAACCTGATTTAAAAGGACTATTAAAAATATATTATAGCTAATTATTATAATTTAGAAATATCAATATGAAGGTTGCTTTTATAAAAAATTGTGTCTGGTATTTTATGTTGTAAAAAACCTTGTTGGTCTGCACTGAGAAACACACAACACTGGCCGACTGTAAACAATTTACTATAATTTTCAAAGAATCTCGTCAGTCAGTCAATTACGAGTAATTCTCATATATTTGCCATTAAAGTTCAAAAAGTGTTTGTAAATTATAGGATAATATTTATGCACAAATACTGATAATTAAATATGAGGCATAATATGATTAATGCTTAGAGTGTTTCTGAATGTAGACAAGCTTTTTAAAAACTACTAGTAATAAATAAAATTAAAACTTAAATATTTATTTTTATAAAATTATATGGAATAATTGATTTTATCGACAATTAAATTGATGACATCACTATTTACAAAGAAGTCCAGTTACTACGGTATGCATGTGACTGCGCTTCGCAAAAAAAGGCTCTGTTTGGTTGGAAACTTATCTCTATAACTTGAACATTAATGTTGTTTTTTGCACAACATTAAAAACCAAATAGGGTTGGTACCATCTTGTCAAACAACTGTCTCCAGTTAAATTGGGGAAATTAGGAAAATTTACATAGAAGCCCTAAATGCTAAAAATATCGATGGGAATATTACTGGAAACACATTGTTTTTGTAAAAATTCAAGTTAGCTTCTTCGGATTAAACCGGGTATTAAATCTAACATAACCCGTTTTATTTATTCAAATTATGAATGTGAATCGTGTATTTACAAAAGAGTTTAATAATTTAACGTTATTATAACATAATTATCATTACGTTTTTTTTAAGATTTCTATATTATGCTGCCAAAGTGTTTGTATCATAGGAACAAGACGACCAAAGTTAATATATCAATAATTTATTGGTACCAACAAGCGGTGAACCAGTGCTTTCGGTTTGGTTTTTTGGGTAATAAGACTTATTCCTCAAAGCATTTCTAGGAGTTCCATTATTTCTACAACCGGTAAAAGTGGAATTTAAATTTACCTATTTTTTAATTATTTATTCAAAATTTTACCAAGTAATTACAACCTAATTTCCAAGCTATTGTAATTCACTATGATTAAGCCGATGTGATACAATAAGGCGACCGCGGTGTAGTGGCAGTGCAATAGTTACGCAAACCAAGAGTACGGGTGTCTTTTTGTACTTTTGTACTTTAGTTGTCCTTTTTCTATGATAGAAGCACTTTAGTAGCTTAGTATAGAAATATTAAAAATATTACTTGTACAATGGATATTGTGTGAGGGGTCGCAATGGTACTAAACCAATTAGTCCGTAGTGATGCGCCTCTCGTACCTCTTCACTAATGAAATTTGAACGACTTCAGCATTTACAAAGCAATTTATTTTTGCTCTCGATATATCTTATCAATTTTTATTTATTTTATTTTTAAATGCCTCAAACATAAACTATGTTATGACAAAAATGCTTTTTATATAATTAAATACGCTTTTTTAAAGAAATAATTAAAAGCATTGTCTTGTTAAATGTTAATGCGTTCATTCTTCAAGCGAAGCGTGAAAAAGCACCTTTGGTCTTTTAGCTGGCCGGCGTAGTGACGGTGACTGAGTCGTTTTATTTCAATAGTCAAAGCTCTTAGACCTTGATTACCATCAGGCTATTCTTAATTAAATGTCGCGTCACAACAAAAAAAAATATTTACCTTAGTAAAAACTATGTCTAACAAACTACCCATTAGTACGTACATGCTATTTTATTCACAGATACTCTACACCGGGAAAAGGGAATTTTTCCCAAAAAAATGCGAACCGAGATATTTTGACGGATTTAAGTTCGTCTCAGGACGTATTAATAATGAGCCTAAAATCCAACAGCTGAACTATTGCAGGTTTTTTTTATTCGCCGGTAAAGTTGCGAAAACGTAGTTTTTCGCAATTAAAGTTTTTTCTTGACTATTTAGTTAAAAATGTTAACTATTTCGCATTTACCGGCGAATAAAAAAAAGCTGCCATAGTTCAGCTTTTGGATTTTAGGCTCATTATTAATACGTCCGGAGACGAACCTAAATCCGTCAAAATATTTCGGTTCGCATTTTTTTTTAAACACTGGAGGGGCTTGACTCCTTTTCCCGGTGTATCGTACTAATACTCGTACTAATCTGCTTATATCATAAACACTAGGCAACCATAGTATCTAATTTTGATTTGTAACATGTTTTTTTCTATTTCAAATAAAATATAGATTAAAAAATAGCTGAAACAAAACATTATAATTACTAACAAAATATTTCAACAAGGACGTTATTTCAAAATCTGATACTATACGATAATAATCTATTTTTGAACAAGTTAAAGTATGTTTAATGCTCATAATATTAAAGGTCATTATTCTATGATACGTGATGTATAGGAAGTAGTGTCGAAATAAATAAAAAACGTATAATATTTAACAAGTTATCAATAGTAATCTATTGACCTTATTTTCCGGTTTAATCATAGAATAGTCATAATATAGATACGGTACATCACTGTTGTGAGTTTATTTCTTTAAAGTTTTTATTATATTTATAAAAACTAATAAATTTATGGTTTTATTAGTTTTTTGATGATATTATTATTAAAATACTTTTAATTTCGTTAACTAGCATAAACTTTTCGTTACCTTACAAATATAATTTGATTTACTTTTTAACTAATCCGTCACTAGGAAACAATAATAATAATAAGCACCCCCCTTCAGCAAATTAGGGCGTTGCAGAATTCAGATTTCAGACTTTTAAAAATGTCTGAATCGATCACCTACTTGTGGGTTATTTTTATCTATTTGTAGATAGAATTAAACAAATTTAATGCGGCTTACTATCTCTCCGTGACCGCGACGGCTGCAATGCTCTCGAAACTTTGAAATATTAAAAAAAAATGTAAAATCAAAACCAAAATAAACGCGATAGTAAGCCGTATAAAATTTGTTTAGTTCATTAATCAATGTACGCGCAAAATCTAAGAAAATACTATTTGTAGAAAGATCTGTTATCTACTTGCTTTTAGTTTCCCTTGCTAAATATTACTTCTTTATGGTTTCCTCAGTCACCGTCATTATGCTGGACATAAATGCTTCTTCACAGTACATTTTGAGCACGCCATATCTGCAATACTTACGAGTTAAAGCAATATTTTAACTCGTCTCATTTTCCTTTCGTTTGGCCTTGTGAACAAACTATTAACTTTATATGAGACGCGCCATGTAAGGAGGTGATATCATCTACAGAAAAGACTTAAAGCTTTTAAAAAGTTTACTAACCTAGGGTGTAAGAATATTTGTTCTTCTTTTTAATATCACGCGACATACATTGCTTTATGCTAAACTTTGGTATGATCTACGAATGAAGGCTATTGCCAAGATAATTATGCTGACCTGACTGAAGTATGAACCTTCAAGCGATGCGTTTGGCCGGCAAAGTGACGGCGACTAAGGAAACTGTGAACTGACTCGGTTTTTTAGTCGTCGGCACTCTTAGACCTCCTTTTATTTACCATCAGGCGTTTCGAGGTCAGATGTAAAAAAAATTAAGCTTATTCCAATACGTGGCAAGTCAATAACGGTCATGGTACTATCCAATGAAAATGATTATCCTAATAACCGAAGTCAAATGAGCATTGTTGAAGCATTATTTTCAATCAATTAATCAAATTATCACGCCTTCTTCCCACAAAGATAGGCAGAGACAGTGGAACGCCACTTGCCATGATCCTGACACAACTTCCTCGCTTCCTTCACATTTACAATTCTCTTCATACAAGCTCTATGGTAGCATTATTTTATTATCATTAATATCAATATTTATATAACCTCAAATTCTTAATAATGCAGCAAATTCTTTTCCAAAATGTGAATATTTATTTAGTGTTCAAAAAAGTCCTGAAACGAAGTAGCAGCTTGTGCTCACATAACCTAGTTTTAGCAGAATATGTACTTAGTGAACTAGCGCAGAATATTCCTATTAAATATTAAAATATTACCCTGTCGTCGTTGCCCAAAATATACAAAGGAATATTAATGGTTTTTAAATTTTAATGGTTACGTCCATAGTTTTAATTTTAGAAACCCAGAAGAAAATTAAAGTTTGAACTTAGAAAATGAAAAAATACCCACGCACTACATTTGAACGATATCGCAGAACTATTATCAATCAATCAATCAAATTGTCACGCCTTTTTCCCACAGGGATAGGCAGAGACAATGGAGCGCAACTTACCACTAGAACTATAACATTTACAATATTCCGCGTAAACACATTTTTTTATTAATATTGTGACTCGACATAATGACAGCACCCCGCCTTATGTTAGGCTGGAGTGCGGTTCATGAATGGAGGTGGAAGCTTAGGAGGTGACTGCTACTTACAGTTAAATAGTACATAATCTTGTATAGCAGGAATTAAGAGTGTCAGATTAATGAAAATTTAAGCTCTCTTCTTTCTGCATATGCCTGGAATAGAGAACCATCATCAGTCAGAAGGCGTCCACTGCTGAACATAGGCCTCCCCCTTAGAACGCCATTTCGAACGACAAGATGCCAGTTGAATCCACCGGTCATTCGTGACTTTCACTATGTCGTCAGTCCACCTAGTGGGAGGCCTACCTACGCTGCGTCTCGGTTCGTGGTCTCCACTCTGAAACCTTTCTTTCTCATCGGTTTGCGGTTTTTCGAGCGATGTGGCCACTATATATGACCTGAGCACATACTGGAAAATTTAGGACATGACAGTTTACAGCTTTGTTTATTTTAGAAATGTTTCTTTTTTTGTAAATTGTAAGTTGTAAGTTGCCGGTTCCTATCTAGGCCGGCATAGTGAATGTGATTGCTACTCACAGTTATTGAATTGTAGTAGCAGTGACATTCATTTATGGACCACACTTCGGCTTAACATCAAGCGGTGTCCCGTCATATGTCGAGTCAAAATAAATTTAAAAATTGCCACTCGATATCTAAAGTTAACCTGATGATAAGCAAGGGAAGGTACAAGATTGCCAACAACCTTTGAAAAAGTCAACCCAGACGACTTATTACACCTTACTTGATTGAAAGGATTAAAGGTTTTAAAATGAGGATTAATTTTCGCTTAAATTTTCTCAAGGATAAGCAGAGGTAATGTAGAATTGCTGGTCCTAATACAACCCTCCTGCATCTGAGACTTAGTCATGAACTAAAGTACGTCGTACACTTTGCATAAAGTATGATCACAATGCAGTAATTCTGAAGTAGTTTGAGGGAGTTCGAAAACTGCGGAACCAAAAGTTAGTTTTGAATACGACTGTTGTGTTTTTTGTGCTAACTTCTGTTGAGTTTAAGGTACTGTTACACTATGCTAATTTAGGATTTCAGAAGTAGGCAGACATTTGGTGATAATTTTTCCAGTCTACCCCGTAGACAGTATACTACGCCGGGTGGACTGGGACTTTTATATTATTTCTCAATCAAAACGACTAGAAGCTAAAAATATATTTAAAATAAAAGATTAATCGTATATAAACAGTAAGTTGCTAAATATTTTTTTATATTATATATGTTTTGTTTACTTTTTTAAAATACTGTATAAATTACTAATAAAAATGTATACAGTAATATTATCGTACTAATATTATGTGTGAATGAATTCAATTATTATATTCTTCTAGTAGTTTTTATATAAAAGAAAACAAACTGTCATGTCCTGTCTGTCGTATATTTTTGATGTGTGATTTTTTACTTACGATTATTATTTACGTATAAACACGTTTAGTTTAATATAAAACAGGCTTTCAATCGCTCCATAACTTACATTATGAAATTAAATTGTTAAAATGTGATAAAAATTACATAATATAATATTTCTAAAATCATTTGTGAAAATAATATTATAAAGAAATATTATATATAATAAAGCTTAGGAAGTAAAGCATAGATTAAGGGGAGCGCTCGTTGACAATTTATCTTCATACACTTTGTATGCACCGTACACTCAATAACATAATGTAAGACATATGCCTTGAACGTTTTAAAATAATTTCAATTAGACGAAATGAATATTATTTGAGAACTTAATAGAAATATGTTTCGAATTTCAGATTTATTTTAATGCCTATAATTACTAATAAGCTTGTTTTTATTATTGACACCAAGCAAATAAAATACATGTTTTAGAAATGAGTAATAAAAAAATAGAAGAAATCATTAATCAATCAAGATATATTACATGGATTTATTCGCAATATATGATCGATTGACGATCTGCTAAGGGCAGCAGGAAAGCGCTAAATCCACGCCGTTTTTAGCAGGCTAGTATGTAGACCGATTTCGGAGACCTATATCCAGCAGTGGGCGACTAAGAGTTGACATGATGATGATATACTTAACTGCATCTCATATTTGATTAGCAACCAAGATCACCGTATTTAACTTTCAATTGGTTTTTTAACACGCTTTTGTTAGCTTGACTTGTATGTATGTAACTATGTAACGGAAACTTTTAAATTAATTTTCACCCACTTCTAAAGGTCTGAATAATATGAAAAATTGTACACGTATTGAAAACCGACGACACTGCAATAATTTCAATAAATATATTTTTTGACTGGCATAGTGACGGCGATTCAGACCGGTTCGTTTTTTCAGTCGTCGGCATTCTTCGACCTCCTCTTGCTTATCATCAGGGAAGTCAGAGGTCAAAGTCAGATGTCGAGTCACAATAAAAAAGAAGTACACTATATTTTTAGTTAGTTTTTTTAGTTTTTATAACTATGTTTTTTTTATTAAATATAATGTGATTAATTAATTAATTAAAAACTTATATTAATATTAGTTTAATCTAATATTGTTTGTGAGTGTACATTGCATAGAAGTGCTAATACCAACATGTGCAATACGCGAGTGCACAATAACAATGACAAATGATGCAAACAGCACTACAGATATTGTCATGTTTGACATACTTCCTGATGAAGATAATGCTGTAAAGTTTCATATGTTAAAATACTTTGTAAAGGATATAAGGTTATATTATTATTGTGGATCGACATATGACAGCACCAGTCGCATTTAGTATTCCATATTAATTGGCACCGGCAACTTTTAATTTGACCCCGAAATGAGACTGAGTCAATTCACAGTTTGTATGTACACTTATTGTCTGTACTACCCCGAATGGGCAGACTGGGTATATGACCACCAAATGTCTACCACACTTTAAAAAAACATCAGTTCTGGTTATTTAAGGAACTAAATAAAATATTATTACAATATCTTTAAGATAAATTAGATATTTAAACTGTCTCGTTTCTAATACCACAGGGAGGGAGGGATAGAGACAATTGCTGTCTCCTACTCTTTGTACTTGTTAGTAGATTCCTTCGTCTGCCGAATTGCGGTCAAATGCCAAAGATAATGTTCAAAAAATATAATCTAAACAAGATACAGTTTATTTAATTTATTATTTATTTCAAAAATATATAGCGTTAATAAAAATTAGGTAAACTTGATTATTTAATGGCCACCAGCGAGAATATTGCGCATTGGTGCGAAAAAATGTTATTATGTAATTATTTTTAGACGAAAAAAATAACAAGAATAAGATTTAAACTAAAATAAAGATTCGGATAATAAATCTGACATGATACTTTGTAAAGGAGAAACAAAAAGAAAGCCATATTTTTCTAAAATAACCATAACAGAAGCCTGAAAAGCGAGTCACGTACTCATAGACTACCAGTTAGACGTTGCATAAAAGCACAGATCAGTTCAAAAGAAGGCGAATATTTTGTTGTATCCCGGTACCAAGCAGTTAGCAGTTGACTTTACATACAAAGTAATGAAACAGTGTCTGTTGGAATGTAGTCTGTACACGTATTAGTACACAGTGCAGTAAACGAAATAAAAAAAATCTCTGTCGGTGTACAGCGATAAATTTCCAGAAGGTTTCAGTGGGTTTTAAAAATATTACGCAAATTCGCTGGTTTAGCAGTGTATACCAATTTCTTCCGGGATATTTTTTTACGGGAACAACCCACACAGAAGGTCTATTATGACACTTTAATAAGCAGCTTTTTTATCAAAGAGTGGCAGGCAGTGGTACCCAGTCTTCCGATCAGGGGTAGTACCACCACTTACAAGTATACAGACCGTAAATTGATTTAGTCGCGTTTCGGGATCAGCTTGTAAGTTACCGATTCGAACTAGGCCGGCATAGTGGATGTGATTGCTACTTACAGTAATTGAATTGTAGTAGCGGTGACATCTATTCATGGACCACACTCCAGCCTAATATCAGGCGGGGTGATGTCATACGTCGAGTCACAATAAAAAAACAAACAATGGACCACTTTTCATGGTTCTGGTACTACTCGCTTGTATTAATTATTATAAGTAAATCAAATTTTATATTATTTTAATATAGCTAGTAATATTTTAGTGTATTTCATGTCTGTAAATTTGAAAGTGGTTTTATTGATTGATTGATAGAAGTAATAATATATGTATTATATTTTATTGTGACTTGACATCTTACCTAGACGTGTCTAATGATAAGAGAAGATCCAAGATTGTTGATGAATAAAAAACCTTAGTCAGCCTACAGCTGCATCAGTTGTCACTGTACCGACCACACCTCGATTTTTCCAAGATGTCACATTGGCTGGTAAAGGTTATACCTGTAAGAACGTTCATAATATAATCCTTTAGGAATTACCGAGATTGTTTTGTGAAAAAAATTAGCCTCTATTTGGGACAAGCTTGATAAATCTGTACACGGGGCCTATTCTCATCCTATCGACATTATTTAAAAGCCTTTTTTATAAGTTACATTAATTATTTTGGGCAATATAAATTACACCAGAAAAATTAATTGTATAAGTACATAAAACTGGACGGTGCTCGACTAATTGAAATGATGTCTCGATGATGATCGCATCGAATAATAAAACTAAATTTAATCAAAATGATATTAATAATAAATAATAGTTTATTAGTATTTTCTAAGATTTTGCGCGAACATTAATGAATTTTATTTAACAATATTTTATTCGAAAGCTTTGCAGCCCACGTGGTCACGGAGAGACTGAACGTCGGAATAATAAAAAAAAAATGTTAAATCAAAACCAAAATAAACACAATAGTAAGCCGCATAAAATTTGTTAGATTCATTCTCGTTTATTGTTCGATTTATTATTGATGTTAGGTAAAAACCTATGTAAATAGATATTAACATAATGTGAAATGCACATTATTTTCAATAAATCTATTGACAAGCTGTTACAGTTTTCAGTATAGATGAAGGATACATTATGCATACAACACTCCTGAAACAGGTGGTGAACGAAACTTTACATAAACCTCAGAGTATAAAACAATAGAGAGCGCATAAAGATAAAAGCTCTCTAAATTGTAGTAGCACATTCATTCATGGACCACACTTCGGCTTAACATCAAGCGGGGTGCAGTCACATGTCGAGACACAATATAAAAAAACACTACAAATATGAATTATAGCAAAAACCATGACACGTGTGTCAGCAGTCGGTAATATAAGATAAAATGTATTTTATTTCGTGTCAATTTAATAAAAAAAAATGCAGTGGTAGCTTAGTATCGGAATATATGTATTAGGGGCCATGCCAACTTGTACTGAAAAATTAAAACTCGTTTTTTTTCAAAAATATATAATATTTAAACAAAACATTTACCTTTATTATCTATACATTGTTGCCATCTAATCGAAAGTTTATTTATGCCTTTGACAAACTGTGGGAAAGCATTTTGTACAGCATGCTGCATTTTGTACAGCAGTTTTCTTCCCAAAAAACTTATTACCACGTAGAAAATTGTCCAATCACGAAAAAATTGTAGTCCGTTAAAGCAAAGTCTGGCGAGTACAAAGCATGGCGTATGGCTTCTAACTGCAGCTCTAGTAGAGTTGCAATGGTTTCTCGTGCAGTGTGAGGTTTTGATGAAGCAATAATGATGAAGATCAATTCACGAGTCGGGGCTGTTTCATTGCTAGTTTTGCCATCATTGTTCGAAGTTCGGCACAGTAAACATCTGCTGTTATTGCATGACCAGACCTAAGAAAGCTATATTAAATAACACCATGAATACACCACCAAACGGTTATCATTACCTTTTAATTGGTAAGCGTTTCCTTGGGGCACTGTTGCGGCATTTGACCTGGAGTTTTCGAATTCGGTTATCGTAAATTATCCACTTTTCGACACATGTCAAAATTCTGATGCTTTTCAAACATTTAGAATTCTTTCCATACAAACTCTATATTTGTAGGTTGTAGGGATTTGATCGAGTAACGATTATCTGAGCCTATATAAATGAGTGAATGTTTAAAAATATAGTGTTCCTGTACAATAGAAAAAGGGCGTATCTCACACAATATACTACTGACTTCCAAAAACAATTTTATTATACTTTTACGACAATTTCTAACAAACTAAATTATTTTCTTGGAACCTTTTTGAGAGGGGGCGTATTTGTCATTTGTCAAAGATACAGCACGGTTTAGTACCAACTTTTACACTTACATTAACATTGAATTGTAAACTCTATTTGTATTGGAGTAAAGTTGTTTTATCTTGTTTAACTGGGTGCGAGTCCCGAAATATAAAAGGTGAATTATCGCCGCCATTGTTCGGTAATTTATTTCGTTTATTAAGTTTTAATATTATTCAATTTTAAATGGATGGTATTCCCTTTACAGGTTTCCATTTTATTTGTTGTTCCAAATTATTTTCAATACAAGTACTGAAGTAAGGGCGTATTTATTATATATCGATATTCGATACGGTACTTCTTATTGTGTACTAGAGGGTTTTAAATTTTCAATAATAATTTGTTAGAAAAGAAACAAGTATTTAGTTTTGACGACCATTTTTTTACGCTTTATTTGAATGTATAAAGACAATAGAGGACATAAAACGATTCTAACACAACTCTCTTGCTTCCTTTACATCCAAAATTCTATACAAGCTCTTTGGTTATGGACACTTGGACCCTGCATTTTTCTATTATGATAATGGAATATTCTTATAGGTCAGCACCTTTTTATTCCTGCACTCACATTTACGATCCACGTAAACCAAGAATTTACTTTATTTCGTCTGTATCTTGCTTTTTTATTAAATCGAGGTCAGACGTGACATTTGACCTCCATTCGTCCTAGAAAGAGCAGGTCCAAGATTGCCGATGACTGGAAAAACGGTCTCATCCTACAATAGTCCCAGTCGCCGACACTATGCCGGTCAAGAGGGCTTTTTGATCATTTATGTAATAGGGAGAAGACATGGGCTGATACAGCATTCCACGATTCCGACGGTTATTCTAAAAATAAACGACGAACTGAATCTTTTATCTCGAATGCTGTTTTTTATTGTGACTCGACATCTGACCTCGACCTGCGTGACGGAGGTCTAAGAGTGCCGACGACTGAAAAAACCGAGTCAGTTCACGGCTTCCACAATCGCAGTCACTATGCCGACCTGATTCGGTCGATACTTATGACTTATGCGATTTTGTTAAGGTTATTGTTTTTGTTTCTACCTATTTCTCTTGGAAAAATAGGCGTGACAATTTAATTAATTGATTAATTAATATTGTTATTTTATAATGATTTTTTTATTTGTTTTAGTGGCCGCCACGGTTACTACGATGGACTGTAGTAATATGTCTCGTTTTAGCTGTCATTCTACCCACATCAGATTCAACAAGTAAGAATAATTCAGTTTTTATTTTTGCATGACAGTACCCAGCCTGATGTTAAGCTGGAGTGCGGTCTATGAATGGAGACGCCAGCTTATAGAGTCAAACTGCTTGTAGAAGTCGCATCAACTATGCTAGCCTAGTTAGAACCGGAAACTTTAAGGAAGAGCCCGAAACGCGACTGAGTCACTTCATGTACTGTACTCTTGCCGAATACACTTAACATGTCGCTTCTGTGAAATAATGGCCTTATTATAACGTGTATTTTAGTTAAAACTTTTGATCTGACACCAAAACGCGATTGAGTCTCTTCACAGTTTCACACCGAAACCTTACAAAACGCAAATAAACCTTTTTACTTTCATGCTTTATTTCATGAGTACTTCGATGCTATAAAATTTTATATTAAATCACCCTCAGGAAAAGTTATCTTACAGCGGTAATATAAAATGCATTACTATTAACTGAAAAAAATTAACTGAATTTCACGGTTTTATTACGTAAATAACTTCACCGCTAAAATAGGATGCGATTTTACTACGTGCGGTTGTATTCAGTGTAAAACACTTACGTTATGGAGACCGCATTCGACATGTAGGTAGAGTTCTGAACTTATCGATAATACCAAAAGGTCATACCAAAATCTGTCAGGCCTCAATTCCCACAGTGGCAGGCAAATACACTGGAGCGCCACTTACCACGATACTGACACAACTACAGTCTAAAATATATTATTCATATTACGTATATATTATCTATACAACAGGATTATCTTACCGGTTGTACACGTGCCGTTGTCTATACCGTTGCGATGCGTGAAGAAGCACCTTTGAGCGGCATAGTGACGGCGACTGAGGCAGCTGTGAACTAACTCGGATATTTCAGTCGTCGTCACTCTTGGATCTCCTCTTGCTTATCATCAGGCAGGTCGAGGTCAGATGTCGTGTAACAATAAAAAAAAACTCATTGTTGCTGTCTATTATAGTTAGTAGCTATGCTCGGAAGTGTACCTAGGGATCGATGTACTTATCCATTGTTCTACTTCCGCACGTATCATTATAAAAGCCTTTTTTCTACTTTTTGTTCGCTAATTTTATTTGCTACTTTATTCTTTATTGCGAAATTGGAAACTATAGATTTTAAAAACATTAAAACTTCTTTAATACGAATAAACATATGTAGACTTATAAAAAGAATTGTGGATGTGAAGGTACTGGGAGAATTGTATTAGTGTTATGAAAACTATAGCTACTATAGATCTCTGCCAATCGCTGTGGGAATAAAATATGTTATAAAAAATAACTTTTTAAATAAAATTCACTTAATTAGATTGAAATTTTTACTGTACGTAATCAATCAATCGAATTGTCACACTATTTCCCATAGAAACAATGGAGCGACACTTGCCACGACTTAACACCCTCGCTTTCCTCACATCTACAATTCTTTTCATACAAGCTCTACGGTTATGGGTACTAGGCAACCCAGCTTCCTTTAGGATGTTTGCTTTAGTCGGAAAGCACCCTCCTAGGCCTGTGGCATTCCTTTGTCAATCCTTATCACTACTTCTTCTTTGAAACCACAGTTATTAAACTGTAGTAGCAGTCCCCTCGATTCATGGACCGCACTCGCGCTTAGGCAGGGTGCTGCATAATTCGAGTCCTGATTAAAAACATCCAATATACTGAATTAAACAAATTTTATGCGGCTTACTATCGCTTTTATTTTGGTTTAGATTTTACGATTTTTTATTATTTCGTCAAAACATCAAACGGGGTAGTTTTGGAAACAATAACAGCATCAACCAATAGGACGACCAACACCTCAGTATCTCCGTGATAATAAAAAATGTAAAGTCTGAATCAAAATAAACGCGATAGTAAGCCGCATAAAATTATTCAATGTTCGCGCAAAATCTAAGAAAATACTATCCAATATAGGATATTTTATAAGTAAAAAGAAATGTATTGTGTACTGTAAATGTCGCACCATATTTTAGCGTGTGAACAATGTTCAGAGCACTATTTTCCAATCTGTTCCGCGTAATAAAATTGCCAGCGCTTTTTATATTTAACAGTACATGCGGGGGCCCTCAAATGAATATTAAACAACATTAATTTATTTTATAATAAGCTTGTATGAAGTGAATTGTGGATGTGAAGGAAGCGAGGGAGTTGTGTCCATGACCATGACCTTGGATCCTTCAAGCGATGCGTGAAGAAGCACCTTTAGCCGGCATAGTGACGGCGACTGAAGTAGCCGTGAATAAACTCGGTTTTTTTCAGTTGTCGTCACTTTTGGACCTCCTCTTGCTTATCATCAGGCAGGTCGAGGTCAAATAAAGTCGTGTCACAATAAAAAAAAAGTGGAAAAAAGTCATGATTTTTTTATTTTATTGCATTATATTTAAAAGATTTTGCATTCTAATATTTTTAAATTCTATGCTTGGATTTGGCATTAATTAATTATAGAGTTACTATTTGTGGCCATGTTCAGGGTCAACTGGAACGCAGATTGCAGACCTAGTTTTTAAAGGAATAAATTAAGTTTTATTTTCAATTATTTTTCTATTGTGACTCGACATCTGACTCGCCTGATGGCAAGTAAGAGGAGGTCCAAGAGTTCTGTACGGCTGTAAAAACCGAGTCTTAACGGTTGCCCCGGTCGCCGTCACTATGCCGGCCCAAGGTGCTTCTTCACGCATCGCTTAAAGGATCCCATTACTATATAATATGATTTCTTAATATTATAATTTAAGATAGTTGGTAAACATTTTTTCAGTTTGTCTTTATACAATACTTAAAATACTCATTTTCTTATTTTGATACGACATTTTATAACTGCACATCGCACATCGCTGTGCACTTTCCTCGCAACCGCTCCGCTAAATAAGAGAACATTAATAACTGTTTAACGTTAAATAATATCGGTTTTACTACAAAAGATATTTAAAACAATCATAAAATCATCATCAATCAAATTGTCACGCCTTTATCCCACAGGGATAGGCAGAGACAATAAAGCGCCACTTTCCATGATCTTAACACAACTCCCTGGCTGCCTTCACATTCACAATTCTCTTTATACAAGCTCTATGGTGGTTATGGCTACTAGGTTGGCTAGTGCCCATGATCATTCTTGAGGATGTCTCCGATTTTGTCGGCAAACACCCTCCTAGGCCTGCCTTGTTTAACGTATCCATTTACAAAACAGAGTTTTTATATATTTGTATACAGTCAAACGTCATTTCGTAGTACTAAATTGATCTAAAACATGTTTATTGCCTGTTTAAAGCGCATTTAATTTTTTCGTGCTAACACGGTATGAGTTCATAATGAAATGAATAGTCGTCAACTAGGTCAAGTTTTTTTTGTATATAAATATATATGTACATACTAATATTAGGTATAGTATATGTGGTTATATTGTGAGGGTTTTGTCGCAACAACAATAAGTAAAAGTCTATCAATAACGTAGCTAACGATGTATCAACTTTAGACGCTTTCATTTATGAAAGTCGTAAATCTTTGCGAAAAGTTATTTCCACAATATCAATAGCATGGATATGACCACCAGTATGTTTTTTTTAGTACATATGACAGCACCCCGCCTAATGTTAAGCTGAAGTGCGGTCCATGAATTGGGCGACAGCTACCATAGTTTAATAACTAAAAGTAGCAGTCACAAACACTATGCCGGAATAGTTCGAACCGACAACTTACAAGCTGATGCCGAAACGCGACTAGGTTACTTTAGAGTATACTTGTAAGTGGTGTTACTACCCCAGATCGGCAGACTGGGCCTATGAAAAATGAATTGATTATTTTTTTAGTATATACTCTCTTACATACGAAAAGTGTGAGCTTTCCAATGTCTTCCCCGCTCTGGCGTTCTATTAAGAATTGGAATACCGATCCTAAACACGTCTTTTCTCTGCCCTGGGTCGTGGAGTGTATAGAGGCACGTTACCAGGCCGTCAAGTGGACAGTACTGCTTGCCAGTTTGGAGTTTTAGCTATGGCAGCAGTCGTATTTACCAATGGACCGCGTTCTAGTTTAATATTAGGCTTATTATTCTCATAAAACAACCTTAATATGAAAAAATATACATATATTATAAGAATAAATATTTTCTATTATAATTTTTTTTGTGTTCTTCTAATATACTCATAGTATAGCATAGACAGGCAAAATGTCTAAGCTAAATTATAAGGCGACCGTGGTTTAGTGGCAGTGAATGCTCACGCAAACCAAAAACCCCCGGTTAAATGTTTACTTGCCGGTACCAATGTATTATATCTTTGATATAAAATTTTATTATCCTGTTTCAATGATACAAGCACTTTTATTAGCTTCGAATTGAATGTTAAAAGTATATGGGTAGGTCATATAAACAAAGTTGAATAACGCATATTCTTCTACTTCTCTTAATTAATGGCGCCTGTGTTGTTTGTATTAAAATAAAACAATATCACTTTGCCAATGTCAAGTATTGGCCAAAATGCCGAAAATAAAGACGTATGACCATATAAACTCGCTGCTCCACAGAACCCTCTGCGCGCCACACGTCAGACTTTTAGCCATCACCCAACAAAAACCCACTCTAGGACTCTAGGGAAGTTATTGACTAATGCCCAGGATGCACCGGCACATATGCTTTTCGTAGCACCAAAGGAATATTACAAGCAGACAGACACACGAGGAGGTAGTCTGACATCGCACCCCCATTTTTATATTATCCATGCTATTCTAACAATGAGTGACGTAGGTTTTGCGATGTTAAGCCATATAAATAGTCATATTCAGTGTAATAAATCTACCCCTAACCGATGTCGAGATGGATACCTTATGGCAGGCGGGACGTTGCGGATTTTTTGTCAAAGAATTTATCAGATTATGTTCCACGTTACTCTTCTGGATTTATGTTACGTTATTAATAAACTTAAGAGCTTAAGCTAATATTTGGTTTCTATAAATTACTTTTTAAATATAAATATTAAAATTGGATACATTTCCAAGAATTCTCTGTAGAATAATTATCTCATTTAGTACAACAGCTAATTAAAATCAAGACATTGTATTTAATTAAATAGACTTAGGATATAGGATAAACTTCTGAAGTGCTCAAAAACATAATACTGTAATTTAATGCCCAGACTAGAATCATCCTATCGAATAAGTCATATCCTATCGGCTCAAATTTTACATTTAAAATTCACTTAAATTTTTAAATTCATTTGTCACGCTTTAATTCCTACTGAGATAGACAAAGAAAATAGAGCGCCGCTTTCCTAAATTCCACAATTCTCTTTTTACAAACTTTATGGTAATGGGGACTATGTAATGGTACTGTAATATTTGGTCGGAAATCCCATGCTCTTTTTAGGAAAGGCCCAGATTTGATAGAGAAAAATCTGAAGGCCTAGTTGTCCGTGTAGTTAACAAATCATTTCAACATCAGCACCTATGCTGTCATATGATGAACCACAAAAAAAAATATAGCCACCTTTTAAGATTCTAATTGATCAATTTTTGTTTATTTCACAGCCGTACGAAGAAGATTACGAAAACCAACGAAAGTAGCAACAAAAGTAACAAGTTCTGTAACTTCAAGCGTCTCAAAAGCAAGGTCAAGTGATCAGGTTATATCAGCAAGTGTTAACAGACCAAAAATTAGAGGAAGACTCAATGTTGCAAGCAGAAAGTCATCAACTGCCCTCGACAATACTGTCGGGACCGATGACAGGAAGGATAAGGATGGATATAAGGTTAGTATTCTTCTAAATAATTAGGTATCACTCAATCAAGGCAACCGTGGTCTAGTAGTAGTAAAATGATCTAGCAAACCAGGAGTATCCGGTTCAAATCTACTTGCCGGTGCCAATATTTTCTTCCCGTTCTTGGTTATAAATCTTGGATCCTTCAATAATATCGTGACTATAAAAAGACCTCTTAAGTGTAAATTCCATTAGATTTGAGTTACAATTGAACCGAATAGAACCATCTTTATTGCTTAACCAATACTGGAATAAATAAATAAATGGTAACAAATACTACCTATTTCACCTAATTCAAAATGTTAGATAATGTGTAATGCAAAAATTCAAAGCCAAGTATCGTGACAACCTTAATACTAAATAGAGCATCAGAATTAAAATAAAATAATCTGGTATTAAAATAATTGAGTTTGATTAATTATATCAGGAACTTGTATCTGAGTGTCACTATGCGGATTAGTAAAAAAAAACACGTTTTATATTATATAGACGCTATAGAGTTAAAACAGCTCGGTGAAGCTTGTTGGCCTTCGAGAACAGATTTGCTTGCACAAGTGCCAAAGTAAATGTCGCCAGTAAGATAATGGTATGAACGCAAATTTACTGATAAATCGTTAATCTGCTAGACGATCAAAGAATGCCTTATCCTCAACAAAATCAAAATGATATGGTGTGTCTGGGTTTTTAACACAATGATACCGCCTGATGTTAAGCTAAATTGAGGCGAGTGCTACTAAATTCTAATGTTCCGAGGAGCTCTTTAACCTTGTTACTACCCCGTCTCTCCGCACTGGCATCCGCATTATGTCGACCGAAACGGCAGTCTAACTAAAAAGTTCGTTGCGTCTTTTCTCTGTGGAACGATCGACAAGTGGAATGCCTTTGCCAGCCCATGTGTTCTCTCCATCCTATAACCTTGGATTCTTAAAGCGATGCGTGAAGAAGCACCTTTGGCCGGCATAGTGAGGGCGACTGAGGCAGCCGTGAACTAACTCGGTTGTTTTAGTCGTCGTCACTCTTGGATCTCCTCTGGCTTATCATCAGGCGGGTCGAGATCAAATGTCGTGTCACAATAAAAAAAAAGGTAATTACAAGTAACAGTCGCCTGATGGTAAGCCGTCTATAGATTCAATGGATTCCTCATTCGTCGTCACTAAGTCGGCCCTTCTTTGCTTAGAGAATCAGAGGTACACAGGATGCAGAGTACACATGGGCTAGAAAGCATTGCACTTGTTGATTTGTTCTACGATGAAACGACGCGCTGAATTTTTAATTTTGACTGTCGATTCGGTTAATATAATGTGGATACTTTATCCGACCTGTGTTGTAGAACAGTCAACGTGGTACAGGCTGCCATAGAACTGCCATGTCTTTGCGATTCTTGCAAAGCTCTAGATGTCTCGTGACCTGAGTATCAGACATCATGTCGCATCTACTATCACCATCTGGTTGGATTCCGGCATCATCAAAGCTGATCCTGTCATTAACTCTATTTCCTAATTTGTTAATTCTTCTTCCAGATCGTCTGTTACTACACAAATTGGTCCCAATACAGGACAAAGATTGGTAAATTCGTACCTGAGGATATTCAGCCTGATCTCTGCACCCACATCATCTTTGCTTTTGGCTGGTTGAAGAAAGGAAAGTTGAGCTCATTCGAATCTAACGATGAAACTAAAGATGGAAAGACCGGCCTTTATGATAGAATTAATAACTTGAAAAAGGCTAATCCCAAACTGAAAGTACTTTTAGCTATTGGTAAGTTGATTATTATGTTTATGCCCAAAATAAACACCAGACTGTGAAGTGACTTACTCGTATTAGCTTGAATGTTGCTGCTTCCAACTAGGCCGGCATAGTGAATACACTTTTAAACTGTTTTTATAGGTACAATATCTTGTGGCTCGACATAATAACATACCGTCCATAGATGAAGGTGACTGTACCTACAGTCAAACAACTGCAGTTGAAGTCGCATCCCTTATGCCGGCCTAGTTGGAACCGGCAACTTTTTAGCTAATCTCTACTTCGGTATTGTTTATTAAAACAATATCTATAATTGCAGTTAAACAATACCTAAACAGTGTTCTACTTGGGTATTGTTTTGGTGCAATTATTCCTTAAACTTAGTTACTAACCACATTGCCAACAAAGCGCTAACGCTGTGCAGGTGGTCGCTTTGTTACTTTAGTGATGTACTAATGTATATTAGTGATATCGATGGCCATCGATCATAGTATGAGTTTGTTATACTTTTTTTTTATGGCTCGGCACGTCTATGGATGGAGACAAATGGTACCACAGTTGTATAACAATATGTGGTAGTTACATGCCAGCCCAGTTTTATCCAGAAGATTTGAGGCTGATCGCGAAACGCGACTAAGTCTCTTTACAGCCATTACATTTGAAAGTGGTGGTACTTCGACGGATCGGCACACAGGGAAAGTGATCACAAAATGGCTGCCTAACACTTTTAAATAACCAGACCCGGAGCAAATATTAGCCTTATTTTATAATTAATAATGTTTTCATGACCCAATCTAAAAATTTATAAATAATAGCTATGAAACAAATCATTGCTCTAACCGGGAATCAAACACGAGACAGTAGTCTAGTTAGTTAGCCAATGCACCACGCTGGTCGCAAACATTTAACACAAGGATTTTTAAATATTACAACAATAACCGTCCTTGAAGATCTTAAATCAATAAAAAGTTATTCTTTAATTCGTTTCTATATATTCTATATATATTTATGATTATTTTAAAATATACATTTATATTTTTAACTACTGGCTGGTATTCCAAATATACATTATTATATACATTATATTATAATAATTAGTTCCAAACTACGTGTAGTGCAGTTACAAATAAAAATATTTTAAACATTTTTATTAATGAAATCATACGTAAAAATAAAGGATCATGCCATTATAAAAGTCTTCGTAAATTACAAGAAACGCTACTATCAAGATTTACTCGTAATTTAAAACGCACTGACCTACTTTTAGAACCATAATAAATTTCCCACACTTTTTCTGTATAACACGATTCGATTATCGATAAGTTTCTTTTAATACATCACTAGTCTCTGTGCGACTGGTACTCAGAAGCATTCCCATGGCACAAAAAGAGAGCATACCATTGTCATTTTCACTTGTTTTCGCGACATTTCCCGCGACACAGTGACAAAAAGCTACTACGGTGGTTTGCATAACGTCATTCACTAAGTTTATTTACACTGTTCAAGTCATATCCTACTATCTTAGCCATTAGTCGTTTAGTAAGACATTGGCCCTCCAGCGATCTCAGCGATCTCCACAGTGGAGTATTGGAAGTTACCTGTATTCAGGGGTACCTGCCAGTTTCAGCAGGTCGTTAGTCCATGTTGTTGGTGGATGTTTACGTGGTCTCCATTCGAGAACTTTTCGACCCCAGTGACTATTCGTCCTACGGCCAAATATGTGCCCTGCTCCTACTATTCGACTAATATCATAAAAGTTTGTAACGCAAAAAATACAAAATAGTTTTTTTAACACGCTTTATTAGCTTGACTTGTACTTGACTCGTATGTATATTACTATGTAACGGAACATTTCATGTTAATTTTTACCCTATTTTAGAGGTCTGAATATTTCGAAAATTTGTACACGTATTGATAACCGATGACAATACAATAATTTCATTATTTTTTTGGCCGGCATAGTGACGGCGACTGAGGTAACCGTGAACTAACTCGGTTCTTTCATTCGTCGGCATTCCTGGACCTCCTCCTACCATTTATTCACTTTTTAGTTCACGTTTCTATGATACAAGCACTTTAGTAGCTTAGTATAGAAATAAATATAAAATTTACATATATATAAAATATTGTCATATAAGCATGTTTTTAAGTTTTTTTAACTATAGTTTTATTTTATTCTAAATATCTTGAGACTTGAACAGTATAAATAAACAAAACGAATAGTATTATGCAATACGTTAGTGTAGTATTCATAGCAATTACTATCGATATTTTCACACAATCAGGTAGTGAGAATAATTAGATTAATTAGTTTTTTGGTTAATCACATAGATTCAATATTAAAGATACTTATTAGTTTATATAAGTGTATATATTTATAGTTATACTAAAGTTAATTTAATTTTATAGACTTTCGTACATTATTCGTAGTATTGTATATCAATACCCGAATTTGATATTAGGCCGCTTACTATGTAAACTATTAATTTATATATAAAAACATTATCTATATACTTATACATTATCTTTATGTTGTCATGCGTATGAGGAACATGATAAAAACTGAGATTTGATCAAACTCCCAAGTTCAAATTATTTTTTTGGGTTTTCTTAAGAAATGTGATTTGATTAAATCTTTGAAATAATGTTTTCATAAATATATTGATAGTTTTATACACCAATGACTAATATAGATTATAAATAATAAAGACAAAAAGCAAATATCATATTCTTATAAATTTTAATATTTTTCTTTAGACTTTTTTCAGTTTATTTACAGCGACTTTGCTTTGAATTTACAGTAAATACAAAGTAAGCTAAAACCTCATTTAGCGTAATACTCGTATTCTTTTTCTAAAATCTTTTAAACATTTAGTAAATAGTTTTCTCTGTAAATTCCACTGGTTTCAGGCATTTGCAATATCCGAACTAAAACTCACTGAAAACCTTTTAAAGTTTTATTACCCAACATTTTTGTTGGAATTTCTTGAATATTTTTAAAACTGAAAATCTTGTCTTTTAACAGTTTTCATGCTCGTTGCTATAGCTGAAATTTTAATGTGACTACCTATCTAGGCTATTAACACATTTCTATCTTTGGCTAAATATTTATTTTATTTAGATTTTCTTTTAAATTAATACAATATAAAATCTGAAACATATTTACAATGCTTGAGTTTTTAGTCGCAATTAGTGTAAAATTAAATATAGGTACTACCTAATTTAGGTTAAAATGTGGTATGCAATTAATGATCAATAGATTTGTTAGCCAACCTAGAGTGCCATATTAAAGTAAATAGAACGAGAAGTGACTTAGTTGCGTTTCCAAAAGTTGCTTTAAAGTTGCGTTAGTCAACCAAGCCGCCGACTAATACTTGCAGACTATTGTAACAACATCCGTTTTTAATATACATTCAACGTATTATGTACGTGATAAACGTCAAATCAGGCTGTTTGCGGCCAAAAAATTAAGATAAAAAATATACACATTTTATTAAATAATTGTTTGTTGTTCAAAGGTGGCTGGTCATTTGGTACACAGAAGTTCAAAGAGATGTCAAATACAAGGTACGCCAGACAGACATTCATTTACTCAGCTATTCCGTACATGAGGGACAGAAACTTTGATGGTCTGGATGTGGATTGGGAATATCCCAAGGGTGGAGATGACAAGAAAAACTACGTGCATTTGCTTAAAGGTATGTATTTTTTATTATATTTAGATATAATTACCGATCAAATAAATAAGGTTGCAAAATTAATGTTTTAAAAACATTATTTATTATTATTTTATGTTAATATATTTATTTTTCATCAAATCGGATCAAATCTGTAGTGCTTGTAACCTACATTAGGAGATTTGTGGATGTGATGAAAGCGACAATGTTGTGTCAGGACCATGTTACTTGGCTATCTATTGCCCCTGCCTGTCCATATAATAATTTAAAGTGTAAAAATTTCATTGGATCTTTTATATTTTTTTTATTCTACGATTCTAATTAGGCGTCAGAGGTTTTAATTTAATAAAAAAAATACTTTCCTAAATATTTCAACAATTACATTTGGTATTGGAAAAGTAAGTCAAGACAAAGAAAAAGAAACTCTACATTACTGCTTATCATACTCGTGTTGTTAATGTTGTCGCGCCTTTTTCCCACAGGGATAGACAGAGACAATGAAGCGCCACTTGCCACGATCCTGACACAACTACCTCGCTTCCTTCACATTTATAATTCTCTACATACTAGCTCTATTGTTTGGGCACTAGGTAACTTAGCTTTCTTGAGGATGTCTCCGATTTGGTCAGCAAATACCCTCCTGGGCCTGTCTTGTTTACGCATCCATTCACATGAGTTTTATAAATTCTGTTAAATAATTCGTTTCAGCAGACTGTGCTAAAATAAAAAAAGAACTATTTAATTACTTATAGTTACACGTCAATTTCCACATAGGCAAAACCAAGACAAAACGACGTAGCATGAAGCACCAAAAAACATAATAAACTTCAATAAACAACAAAATAAAGTAGTTTTACAAGAACATGCAATTCTGTAATAAGAAAGAAAATGTCAATAATAGATTATTGCAACAAAGCTTAAAGTAAGAACCTGAAAACTGAAAGAAAATCCTCTTGTACAACATCACGATATGAGTTTCAACGTATCTTGAAATTGTTTAACTGTAAAACCCTATATACACAATACTGTGTAGAGAAAGTAGCTGTATCATTCACTATGCCAGCCTAGTACAGGTAGTCATAAAAACGCATGCTTGCTAATAGCAGATGTACTAACAGAGGTGTCCTTCAACAATAAATGTTCTGCAAAAAAGGTAAAGAAACAAAACGCTCAAGTAAATAAATAATGCCTAATCACGCATTAAGACTATTTTAATTGTAAAGACTATTCTATTTCGGTATGATGAAAGGATGGATGCCTTGATATAGCTGTGGCAAGTGTCCTCTAACTCTTTCTTCTTATTTCCCTTTGTATATTTTTTATGACATAACAAATAAACGCATGGTAAAAGCTCATTATACCAGCCAGCTCATGAACTTACGTAAAAATTATTAATTACTTTTGAAAGAACAATTGTCAATCTTTAAAGTGAAAGTAAAGGACAGAAATGTGCTCCTTCAAACGTATTCATCAAATTAATACGAAACTTTATTAGCAGGTCAAACGTCAAAACGAACATCATAGCGTGCCCTAGTATAACGTTATTTAATTTAAAAACTTTTATAATAACGTCTCGTAAGCTTGATGTTAAGCTGGAGCGCGGTCCATGAATGGATATCTCTGCTACTACAATTCAATAACTGTAAGTAGTAGTCACATCCACTATGCCGGCCTAGTTGGAACCGGCAACTTACAAGCTGATACTATCCCGGTGGTACTACTAGGTGGTACTACCCCGGATCGGCAGACTAAGTACCACTGCCTACCACTCTTTGATTACCAAACCCAAAGCATATTTCCACCTCTTTTTTTTTATTAACAAATATTTGCAATATTTAATATAATTATTAAATGTTACAAATAAAAGCTATGAAACAAATATTTGCTCCGGACGGGAATCGAACCTGGGACTTTACGCGCAACAAACAATCGCTGATCAATCGGCCACGCCTGTCGTCGAAATCCATTTAATTCATTTTATTGTTAATATTAAAATTGCATAGTGTAAGAGACGCTTAATTCGAGTTTGAAAAGCATCACTTCCTTTATTTCAAAATATCTTCAGTTTCAATAACAGTGGCGCCCTCTTTCCTCTGTACAAATCCCCAAAATATTGGCAAATATAAGAGACGACGGTATCGGACCACGCTTACCTACCGCTGCATTTTTGTGCACTAACAAACAGTTAGAATTGACATTTTATTAAAATCGTTATACTCGTATGTTATTTATATCGCATAAAAACAGCTACTAAAATTGACATGAAAATTAATATATCTCAATTCGCAATTAAAAAGTACATTGAGAACTTTATATATATTTTTCATATAATATTCCAAAAAATAGAATAATTTTAAGCTTACAATTTTATAATTCGTTTCTTTCTCTCTGTTCCATCACAAAATGTATTTAATTTTAACATCAACTGTTCATGGCATCTCTTTACATGGACCGCGCTCTAATTTAACACTAAGTGGAGTGCGGTCATATGCTACTATAATATAACAAAAAAAAAACAAATAATATAACTGAATAATAAACAAACAGACTAAAACAATTTATTTTACCTAATACCGATTCTAAATCTTAATAAATCTTCAAAATTGAGATATATCTGTATAATCTGTCTCGAAAGTCGATATCGTTAGTATGAAGCGGTCGCGCTCGATTGCACCTGTCGCCAACACTACCTCATACTATAGTGATGTACCTTGTGTTATCGATAAAAACATGTTTTATTCATTTTATGATCCCCTTTGATGTCACAATACCTTTTTCCGCTTGCGTTTTTACTAGCAATCAAAATTGTTTTTTTGTTGTTTTAAATTCATGATCCTACAAAGGTTTTTTTTCTGTGTGTAAAAATATACTGACAGGATTGTTCAAAAATATTCCTTTTATGTTTGAAAATGTAATTAAATGACACAAAACGACATCCCACACAGGATTTTTAAGCGGTCAAGGAGAAATCGTTGAGTTCAGCGCTCACGGAAGACAACGAAATGTAACGCGTTATTGGGGTATTTGAATATAGGTACTACCAGAGTAACAAAATATATATTTTTAAATACATCTTGAAATGACATCATGAAAATGTCAGTTGCCGTCAGATTTGCAAGAATTCGTGATCTAAGAACAAATCACGAAACTTAATACTAAAGTTTTGTCTGTTATTTCCATAATTTACGGAGAATGTTTTGCAATTACAACATTACAACGTAATTGAAAATATAGTTATTTCATGTTAGAAGTAAAAATCTGTTATCATCCTTGACACAGGTATAACCAATTGACAGGGTGGTTTCCGATCAAATCGTAGACATCCTCAAGAAAGCTGAGCAGCCTAGTGCCCATAATCGTAGAGTTTGTATGAAGAGAATTGTGGATGTGAGGGAAGCGAGGAAGTTGTGTCAAGATCGTGGCATGTGGCAATCCTTTGTCTCTGCCTATCCCTGTGGGGAAAAGATGTGAAAATTTGATTGATTGATTGATATCACAATTTCAATAAATCTGCTCGTCACTATAACAAATATATTACTTTATTATTATTTTATTATGATTTTCAATTTGGAAACCTAAAACAATTAGGAAAATAATTCCTATAACAACAAAAAATATCATCAATAAACAACATTCGACACGAACTTTTTTTATTATTGTGACAGCACCCCGCTTGATGCAAGCTCAAGTGTGGTCCATGAATGCGGTCGACCATAACTATAGTTGAATAACTGTTAGAGAATATAGTTATTAGAGAATAGAATATAGTTTCATTCAGTAAGCCAGCCTAGTTGGAACCGTCAATACGGTGGAAACGATGATCCCGAAAATGGCCTGAGTCACTTCACGGTCTGGTTCGGCTAACTTTGCTTAAAAATGACTTTCTTAAAATAAAATTTATAGCAGTAATCATTGAATTTAGGCAACATAGGTAATAATAATAAAAAACAATTATAATATTAAAAGTATCGATATTTTCCAAAAATACTTTCTTTATAGAGTTCCGTAGTTTATGTAACTTTGAAAAGTATCAGCTAGTTATTAAAATATAAAATATTTTAGAAATGAAACAAATATTTGCTTCGACCGGGAATCGGACCCGGGACTTTAAGCTCATCAAACCATTCGCCGATCAATCGGCCACGCCTGTCGTCAAAATCTGATTCATAAAAGTTACGCTTGGGATAAAAATCTCATTAGAACTTAATGTGCTCGTAGAACTAAATGAAGAAGTTGTGAAAGATCCCTTTCTGAATAGTAATATTTACCTTTGAATGTTTTGAAAGCAATCAACAACTGAAAGCCTCTACTTATACTAGTTAAAAGGAATTGAATATGTACTGATAATATTGAATGGAAAGATACAAATTATGTTTAAGTGGCAACTCCCTAAATTATTAGATTATTTTTACCGATTACTCGTACAATCAGTTCTATTCTAAGGGTGGTAGGTAGTGCTGCCGATCCGGGGTAGTACCAAAACTTAGTAGTACAGTAGTTTTACTGTAGTAGCAGTAGTCTCCATTTATGGACTGAACTCCAGCTTAACATAAAGTAGAGTGCTGTCATATTTCGAGTCACTATAAAAAAAAATGTATACTCGTAATTTAGTGGCCGGTAAAAAAAAAAATCAGAGAAAGAACTAAACGAATATAACTATCAAAGTAATTATTATTTTCGTCAAAATTCGGTAATCCCATAAACGCAACTGTGTTGCTTTAAAAATTGTACTTGTTAGTAGCAAATGTAATCAACAAACTAGGCTTTTAATCAATCAATCAAATTGTCACTCTTTTTTCTATGGGGATAGGCAGAGACAATGCCATAATCCTGACACAACACCCTCACTTCCTTCACATCCAAAATTCTCCTCAAACAAGTTCTAAGGTTATGGGCACTAGGCAACCTAGCTTTCTTGGGGATATCTCCGATTTGATCGAAAAACACCCTGCTGGGCCTGCCTTGTTTAACGCATCCATCCACATCAGATTTATAAATTGCTATTGAGTAATAAAAAGATTATATAAAATCCATCTCCATGCAAAGTAACGAGCGATCAGTCTCCTTGTACATGTGACGCACTCTAAATGGAATTTATTTACATGCCCCACAACCAATTACTTAGCTGGCAAACAGATGACTTCTTTACGATCAATACCTTATCTCTGCCTTTACCCGCGGGATGTGACGCGTGACAGTTTAATAGATTGACCTCATAAAGCATTTTTAAAGGATTAAAATGATATTTTATGATAAAGATAATTGTAGATGTAAGGGAAGCGAGGGATTTAAGTCAGGATCGTGGCAAGTGGCGCTCCATTTTGTCTGCCTACTAAGCTACTAATGTGCTTGTATGATAGAAACAGAAAAACCAAAGATACATTGGTACCGACAAGTGGTTTTGTCTCGGTTTGCGTAACACGGAAGTCAATTGAAGATGTGAAGGAAGCAAGAGAGTTGTATCAGGATCGTGGAAAGTAGCGCTTTGTTATCTCTGTGGGAATTGATGTACATGAAATTGTAGATGAATTAATATTCATACATATACCTACTTGTACATATTTGGTTTATTACGTGGTCTATGATAATTACCCCTTTCTTACTTCATCATCATCATCGGCCTTCCCCTTAGAACGTTATCCCATACGACAAGATGCCAGTTACATCCACCGTATTTTTTTATTATTTGCCATAATCTCCACGCTTGGCAGGCTGCTTGGGGACTGCAATATCATTGCAGATGCTGCTGCCCGTCCTCCGGGAAGACTGGTCTAGTTTTAAACTGGTCTAGACATCCCGGGTCCTTTTTACTTATCATCAAGTTGGAAGAAACTTTCCTCAGTGTACAAAAACTAAAAATAGTTGTTAATAACATAAAAAGGTAGTAAAACAATAAATCAGTGCTTGTATATAAGACGTAACCGTTCCCCAATTTCAGAGTTAATGAGGTGTAGAATTAAAGGGCCCCTTAAGGGCAGCGAGGACATGTAATTAAAGACAAAGTCTCTAATAGGATTAAGGGCACTAAACCAACTTGAGCTACAATTACTAACAGCTAGTTAATAGCTTTACTTCAAATCCTCAACGATTAATTTGTTTATAAAAATATTATAAATAGTTATTATATACATAAAATGTTAATAGCTGAGAAAACAGTAAATAACTGCAAGTAGCAGTCGCATTCACTATGCCGGCCTAGTTGATATCGAAAACGGTATCCTATAAGTTGTGGTACTAACCTGGATCGGCAAACTGGACACATCTGCCAATCATTCTTAGACAACCAGACAATCACTATCTTATAACCTTAAATCCTTCAACCAAAGCGCGTAAAATCACTTCCAGTCGATATAGTAAAGGCGACAGAGGAACCCGTAAAAGACATCATTCATTTATATGGATCATTTGTATGGATCAATCAATCAATCAAATTGTCACGCCTTTTTCCCACAGGGATAGGCAGAGACAATGGAGCGCCACTTACCACGATTCTTACACAACTCCCTTGCCTCCTTCACATCTACAATTCTCCTCATACAGGCCCTATGGTTATGGGCACTAGGCAACCTAGCTTTCTTAAGGATGTCTCCGATTTGGATACTTGGGCTAAATTGTATTAATTGCTAAAGTTTGCTCTGTATGTAATTGGAATATATCCTTTATTTTGAATAGCTTAGGTGTGCAAAATGATCAAAATATATAATTATGACAGTTCAAAGCAGAACTGTTAGTATGACGTGTCTTTGTGATTGACAGATAATAACTCAATTACACAGCAATCAAAAGCAAAATTTATATATTTTTTCATCATTGGGTATTATAAAAGTAGTACAAAAAAAATTAAAATGAATGATGTCCTTTAATCAGTTTTTTTTCAGTCTTTAGCGCTCTTGAACCTCCCCTTGCTTACTATCAGGCAGGTCGAGGTCAAATGTCGATTTAAAATTTAAAAAATATATAAAGATGAGGTCAAATTAAGTCTAATTAAAAATCAATGTGTCGTACATATTTTTCATTACTAGCCGCACTACAATCGCTTTGAATTTAGCTCCCAGTGTGTTACAAACCTAATATCATAAATACCGGAAGTAATCACTCCACAAACGTTAATAGCATCTGTTACATTTGCGGGGTGTTGTATTGTTTTATATCGTATGTAATGTAATCTAGAGAAATGTAATTTAGGTTAGTGGCTTTGTGTGGAGAATATTGGATTGGATATGGATCGGTGGTTTGTGGTACTTTGGAAAAGTTTGCAATGACTACAGCTATAGTTATGGCGACAGGCCTGGCGAATTGATTAGCACACCAGATTGCTACTCGTAAAGTCGCGGGTTTTATTCCCGGTCGAAGCAATTTTTTTTATTGTGACACGATATCTGACCTCGACCCGCCTGATGATAAGCAAGAGGAGGTTCAAGAGTGACGACGACTAAAAAAACGAGTTAGGCTGCCCCATTCGCCGTCACTATGCCGGCAAAGAAATATTTGTTTCATAGATTTTATTAGTAATATAACTAAGTATTTGTTTATAATAAAACAGATACTTAGTTGTTTATAAAAAAAGGCAGATATTTGCTCCAGGTCTAGTTATGGAAGAGAAGTAGACAGTACTGCCTAGGTTGCTGATCCGGGATAGTAGCTACCATTTACAAGTATACAGACCGTTAAGTGACTTAGTCGAGTTTCGGAATCAACTTGTAAGTGGCCGGTTCCATTCCATTCGATTCCACTAGGCCGGCATAGGTCTAGGGCGACAGCGGTGTAGTGGTAGTGCAATGGTTACGCAAACCGAGAGCACGGGTTCAATGTATCTTTCATATATGTACTTTAATTGTAACAATTTCAGATTATTGTTAGGTAGATATCTTCAAAACTACAAAAATACCATTTTTATAAATTATAGAGCTTATATTAAACTTAACGGAAGAGTATTTGAAGGTGTGAAAAATGTGCTTAATCATTTATAGAGTTTTATATAAATGTCGAGGATATACAGATTTTTGATCATAGGTCATAAACAATCTGTTTATGTATTATAATTATTATTATTATAATACTTATTAATAACTGTATACATTATTATAATAAAATAATAAAGAATTATCAATCAATCAATCAAATTGTCACGCCTTTTTCCCACAGAGATAGGCAGAGACAATTGAGCTCCACTTACCACGATCCTTACATAACTCTCTTGCTTCCTTCACATCCACAATTCTCTTTATACAGGCTCTGTGGTTATGGGCACTAGGCAACCTGGCTTTCTTGAGGATGTCTCCGATTTGGAATTAATTTATTGTATATTGTCAAATTGAACTATTCAAAACCGTATGTTTAATATGAATACTACTGCCTACCTCTAACTAGTTCAATAGTTAATATGATTCGAATCCCATTTCAATAATAACTCGGAAGAGCTTTTACTTTAATTGACTAAAACTCAAAAAGGACACTTTACAGTGTACGGTTCGACTCGATTCTTTTTCTTGCTTTCAATACAGGAGTAAATCTTTTTATACTCGTATATGTAAAAACATAATGTTTGATTTACATATAATAATGATTAATTGAATTATATACAACTTTATAAATATATAAATAATAATATATTATAATAATATTAAACCTTGTATGATTAAACGTTTTGATGATTAAATGTTTTTAAAACGTGTTTGTTTTAAAAACATTTTTGGCCAACAAAGTGACGGCGACTGAGGCATCCGTGAAGTAACTCGTCCTTTTCAGTCGTCGTCGCTCTTGGACCTCCTCTTGCTTATCATCAGGCGAGTCAAGGTCAGATGTCGTGTCACAAAAAAAAAACATCATTTTATTATAATTTTTATTTAACCCAATTTGTTTGAGGTGACTTTTACAGTGAATTAAGGCCAGGTAGCCGGATTGGCAGACTGAGTACCACTGCTACCACTCTTTAAAGGTCGTGTCATTGTAACTATTCCAACTACATAGTTTGCAAATGCGTTCGAACCCACTTCAGCTTAAGGTGTGATTCCCTCAGCGACTACAGACCGCAGACTGCACTACTTGTTTGTATGAGATATTTTTCGTGCAAGACATAATAGTCTGCAGCCGCTGCATTGATATTGTTTCCAAACATCATATTTATCTTTGATTTAGCAAATGCTGATTGTCGCAATAATGTCGCCTTGTTTGGAATCAATCTCAAACAAGTAGTGCAGTCTGCAGTTTGCGGTCTGCGACGTATCATACAGCGGTGTATTAAATCTATATGAAAATAAATAAAATGAATAGTCGTCATGTATAAAGTGCTATAACATTTGATTCGAAATGTGATGAGTCGGTTTGTGCCTAGAGCATGAAATCGATATTCCTATGAAATGTCAATATGCACTATCCATTTATTAAACTGTATGTTTTAATTGGATAACATCATTATTACCAACAATGATTTGCAACTAATATAATTTACTTAGCAAATATTTCAGTATCATAATAACTGCAGTAGACAGATTGTTTCACTATTGGAATAAACAAATTTTATGCGACTTACTATCGCGTTTATTTTGGTTTTGGTTTTACAATTTAACGTCGGAATAATAAAAAAATGTAAAATCAATAACCAAAATAAACGCGATAGTAAGCCGCATAAAATTAGTGTTGAAAATAATAAACTATTTCAGCAATTACATGGATTTTACTCGAAGAATTTTTAGACAATGACAAAATATAAATGTTAAAAAGAAATGTCAAAAGAACTTTCAAATATAGTAAAAAATATTATAAAACGAGGTCTTCCTCAACATGCCCCCCGGCGTTGGACTGGTGTCCAACAGTCTTTGAGATAGGTAAGGTATTTACTTCGATGGGTAGAGGACATATCTTGGAGAAACACCTACGTCTATTGCCATGTGCAGTCTCTTGTCTGCCACTCGTGTTATTCCGTCCTTTCCGGGATATACTTTTTTTTATTCTCCCCAAACACCATTTTAATTATCTTCTTTTATAACCACCATCATATCTTTTTCCAAATTTCTATTCTGGACATTCCACTTTGTTCTTTTTTGCAATTCCGAAATGTATTCTTTCGACCATCTTTGGCAAAAATGTTGACGGAGTTGCAAAATTCTGGAATACCGGTCCAGACGATGTACAGGTATCTCCACTAAATTGGGTTCAGGAATGGAAGTAAATGGCCGTTCAATTAAAAAGTGGCCAGGAGTTAATGGTAGAATTTGTTCAGGATCCGAAGTTAATGGTGACAATGGGCGGGAATTTAAAATAGCCTCAATTTGTGTTAATACGGTGTACAACTCCTCAAATGTTAATCTTGCGTTTAGTAAGATTCTCCTTAAATGATGTTTAACAGATTTCACACCCGCTTCCCAAAGTCCTCCGAAGTGAGGGGAATATGCCGGAATAAAATGAAATTTAATGGAGTCATGAGCCATACTATCCTGTACACTTTGAGTATTATGTTTTAAAAATTTTCTCAACTCATTATCCGCCCCAACAAACGCTGTTCCATTATCGGAAAAAATGTCAGTAGGCTTGCCACGACGACTGATAAAACGTCGCAATGCCATCAAAAACGCGCTCGTTGTTAGGTCGCTTACTAACTCTAAGTGTATGCATTTAGTTGTAAAACATATAAAAATAGCTATATACACTTTTATATTGTGACCGCCTCTACCTTTCTTATTTACACCTATTATCGGACCTGCATAATCCATGCCTGTACATTGAAATGGAAAACTAACAGTGACCCGTTCTTTCGGTAAATTTCCCATAAGGGGAATAATCGGTTTCGCTTTGAATCTATAACATAATAAACAATCATGCACTACCCTTTTAGCCAAGTTTCTACCTCTAACAGGCCAAAATCGATCACGTATCGAATATAACAATAATTGTGATCCACAATGCATAAGTCTTTTATGTTCATGCTTAAAGAGTAGTACAGTTAAACGATGTTTAGCATTAATAATAATAGGATGCTTTTTGTCGTAAAGAAAGTTAGACAATTCTAATCTTCCTCCTACTCTCAACAATCCGTCATCGCCTAAAAATGGGCATAAACTACTTAAATAACCCTTTTTAATATTATCATTTTTCTTTAAAGAATCTATTTCCATTTGAAAAGATTCAAGTTGAGCTAATTTAAATAGTATTATAAATGACCTATTTAATTCATCAGTATCTAAAGCGTCAATGCTTGTAGTCATTTTCCTAATTTTAGCCTTACAATTATATACAAATCTTAATACATAAGCGAAACTTCTTAACAGTCTATTATAATTAGAAAATCGTTCAAAATCTAAAACGTTTGGTGAATCACATACTATATTACATTGAGTCGTAGTTACCTTTAATTCAGGCAATACATTAATATTTGTATTAAATTTGGATAACGGCCACTCACTTTCAGGGGAACATAGAAAAGTGGGCCCTTTCCACCATAAATCATTATTCTTTAATGATTCTGCATTAATGCCCCGTGAGAGTAAATCGGCAGGATTATCCTTAGTACCTATGTGACGCCAACGACTATTCTTAGATGTTTCAAGTATTTCTGCTACCCTATTCTTTACAAATGGTTTTAGTTTGTATGGCTGAGTTTGTAACCACCCTAATACAATAGCAGAATCGGTCCAAAAAGTACAACTTTGTACCTTTGCCCTTAAAGATTTTAAAACTTTATCTGCCAATCTTACAGCAATAACAGCACCACATAATTCTAGACGCGGTATGGTAGTTGGCTTTAAGGGAGCTACCCTAGATTTAGCAATTAACAAAGATGCATTAATATTTGTAGCATTCATAGACCTAACATATAAACACGCTCCATACGCATCTTGAGAAGCATCACAAAATACATGAACTTCTATTATTTCAGCATTATCTACAATTCCGAATCTTGGAATAACTAATTGGTTTAGCACAGTCAGCTGCGACTGAAAGGCAAACCACATCTTATTTACTTCCTCTGGTAAAACATCATCCCAGGAAACCTTGAGAAGCCATAACTTCTGCAAAATAATCTTTGACCTAATTATAATGCAACTTAACAAACCCAAAGGATCGAATATTTTCGCTATCGATCTCAAAATTATTCTTTTAGTACTATGCGCAGTAACATCATCTGTCAAAATATTAAAATATAAACAATCCAAACTAGAGTTCCAATCTAGTCCTAAAGTATTGGCGCATTCCATATTACTCAAATCTAAATCTAAAGTATCATTAACACTTTCGTTAACAAATGTCACATTTGACCTCCATTTTCTTAAATTAAAACCCCTAGACAATAAAGTTTTGTGTAATTGTCTTTTAATGAATTTTAATTCATCTAATTCATTTGAACCAGTAAGAACATCATCTACATAAAAATCATTACATATTATATCAGAAATTAATTTATTATTATTTTTAAGACCTACCTCGTATAAAGAACGAATAGCTAAAAAAGGTGCCGAAGCTGTCCCGTAAGTAACAGTATTTAATTTGTAAGCTTTAATTGCTTGGTCAGGATCAGGTCGCCAAAGAATCTGCTGTAACCTGCGCTGACTATTTTCTATAAATATTTGCCTGTACATTTTTTCAATGTCGGCTGTTACAACATATTTATAAGTACGAAATCTTAATAAAATGGATACCAGATCATTTTGAATGGTAGGTCCAACCATTTGTAGGTTGTTAAATGACAAACCTGAAGAAGTGGGTGAGCTGGCGTTAAAAACCACTCTTAGTTTAGTAGTAGTGCTATGTTCTCTTATCACGCCATGGTGTGGGAGAAAATAATTGACTACTGAATTGTCTATTTCTGCTTCTGTCATATGACCTAATTGTTCATACTCTTTCAAGAAATCTACATACCTAGTCTTTAGCTCAGGCTGTCTAATAAACCTCCTTTCCAACGACCATTTCTAAAATGACCATTCTGTTCTACAGTCAAATGATCAACAAAATGAGCCTCACATGCTTTCTCCTCATCAGTATATAATTTAATTGACTCGCTTACTTCTTCAAGTTTCCAAAATTTAGTTAATTGTTCATTAATATCGTCTTCATTTATTGCAAAGTTACATCGTATTTCTTTGCTCATTACATCCCTAATAATTGAGAATCAAACGAACTTACCTGTAAGTGAAGTTCGATGATAATTGTACGAACTTCCTTAGTGCTCCGCCGATTGTTCCGTATTTAAACAAAGTAGTATTCGCATTCGATGGCTACTCTCACACGTTTAATAGTAATCAGTTTTTTTTTTTTTTTTTTGGATGAATGTACGGTTGTCCAAGCCTCGATTTCTTTAAGACAACATTCTGTTTATAGTGTTCCTGTGCTTACAAACCTGAAACTCACCTACCTATTTACATGTAGAGGTGGGAGGGTGTGGCTTTCACAATCGGCGGAGCACTAAGGAAGTTCGTACAATTATCATCGAACTTCACTTACAGGTAAGTTCGTTTGATTCTCAATTGTACTTCAATTCCTTAGTGCTCCGCCGATTGTTCCGTATTTAAACAAAGTAGATATTTAAAGGTTGAAGGTTTGTGGACTGAAATGGAAGTATTACCAGACATTTGGATGATCAGAACTCCTCAATCACATTAACTTAGTTCTATAACAATTATTTCTTAAATTTATATAATTATGCGTCCTCTAAGTCATTACAGTGATCTAGTACAAGTAATAAATATATATAATATATTTTTTTTTTTTTTTTAAATCAATTTTTGCAAAAGTGTTGGATTTTTCGGACCATCCAACAGTTCTACGAATAGTGTCAATATTCTCTCCTAATGTTTAAATAGTAGATGTTGACAAATGACCATTACTATGATTTTCAAGTGTATGTCATAGATATCAAGATATAAAGTGTATCTTTATTTTAATTGCTTAAAGTTTGTTAACGAACAAGATTTTTTTTTTTTTTTTTTCATTTATATAACTGAAAGAGTTTTGTGCAGGGCAGATAAACTCTCTTTTACAAAAGATATTTTAGGATTTATACAATAGAGGCAATAATAAAGTTGGTTGTGTACGACCTGGCCCTAGGTTTATTGAAATTTATTATTTATATTTTAACTTGCAATATTTTAAATCATATTATTATATTTAATTAAAGATGAGGATTATCCTTTATGAGCGGTGACAAGAGCTAACAATGTTATCACATTGGATAACAAATTAAGTGAAATATTTTCATTTGGATATAATTTATATAATAATTCTTAACAAACATTGGGTTCTTAAATCATATTTTCGAGTTTGTGGGCGAAACCTAAAAATCTCTTAGATAGTATCTTAACACAAATGTCAGTGGTAAGTTCATTTGGTAAATGAGGGCTATTGCTGAATATACCAATTTACTGAATTATAACTATAGCCTTTATTAGAAGTATTAGAAAAAGGTTAATAAATAAGAATAAATAAGAGAAATCTTATCTATCTGTGAAGTGTAATGTATCTGTATATTTGTGATACTATTTTTTTTACTATTACAATAATCTACAATTAGGTATGTATTACATTGCTTCAAAATGTTATTGACAATGAAGCACCTGCACTTACAGGCAATGGTTGCAATGGTCAATATGAGCCAACTATAATTACCCTAGGTGCCTTGTTACAAAATTTAGAAAAGCTTTATTATAATTGAAAAGGGTGGAAAACGAATGATATTTGTAAAAAGTCCTGTATGGAAAACGTCCATGAGATTGTGAAAGAATCTCTTGCGATAGCATAGTGGTCTGGTCTCCAACAAATATATAACTTACACTTATGATTATGTGTAGAGGCAAACAAATCTTTTTTAGAAATACCAAAACCTGAAATAATCGTATAAAAGGCATATTTTGCCGTTTTTCACTAGGTTCTATTGTTAAACTGTCTTGAAGCAGTGTCAACTGATTTTATTTGAAGCAGTATTGTTTTTGATGGTATATAATCTGTCTATACGCACATACTTGCATGCTTACACCACTGCTAAATTAGTTTAGCTAGACTATCAAGATGTGGTGTTGTTAATTCTTAACATGATAAAGCAGTTACCTACTTTTATTACATGTAAATGATTTTAAATCAAAAAGACAGCCAGTAAATTTAGGTAATTATTGTGATCATTTATTTATTTATCAATCTTACCGAACCCTATTAGTGGTACAACATAACCGCAATTTAACAATAATGCATCTGCATAAATTACTTATTTTGGCTGATTAATTGATTCTTATGAAAGTGAAACAAATTATTTTGTCAACAGGATAGTTAATTATTGGCACCTTGTGATATTGGTACTTGGCTATTATATCTATTATTATTTAGTGCATTTCCATAGTTCAAGTTGTTTTGTATGCGCATCAGCTATATTATGTTACACCTGAAGTCCTGGACATTCTGCATATAGCATGCCTGTAATAGTGGCCAACTTTGAATAGGACGTGTTTTGTTCCAACTGTCATGTTTTCAGAACCTATTCTCATTCATTATGCTTGTGGAATTAATTTACTTTTAGTTGTGTTTATAATAAAATATAAACTTACCAATATATAAGTCTCCTTTGTGGCCATTAGACATGATTATTATGTCTTTATCTAAACATTTAAATATACTAATGAAGTATAATTCCTGTTTTTATTATATTTATGTATGGGTGTCAAAATCATCTTTAATATCAATATTGGTCATGTAAAAAAATCCAGAGCAGTTATTAATAATTTAAGAGCAGTACGTATTTCCTCAATTTTAAAAGATGTTAATTTTTTAGGATTAAAAATAAAACTTTTATTTTTTATATGTATTATTTTGGAGACAAAAAAGTGGGGATATAAATTAATTGGACTCTGGTGAGCTCAAGATAAATAGCACCTTTACATAACAGTTCATTTATTGAACTATTAAAGTCAGCAATTTCTTCCTTAGAAATTAGGCAACCTGACCAATTGGAACCTGACTTATTGTACAGGTATTAGATTTATACAGGTATTATATTAAATGGAATATTGTGTCCCAGATCCATAAAAAAATAAATATGTCAGAGGGTACCTTGTAAAAATATTGTAATCGTCTGTTGACGCTGTTTGTTGTTGCCTTTCGTAACAGCATATTGGTAGCAACCACCTTCTCACATAGTCTTCCGAGGGAGTCCCCAGTAGTTTAAAGGATTTTATTTATTTAAAAAATCAGTGGTCGAACTTGCTGCGGCTTTACTATTTCCCATTTTATCACCAAAAGTCCAAAGTTGACTTCAAAAAGGGATATTTCAGGAGTTGAGTCCTGTGCTGCATCTCTGGCAACTTCACCTGAACTAGCCTGAGGCTAAAAACCTTCTTAAAGAGAAGTTCATTGAAATAAGTTTTTCAGTATCTTTCTGACATTCTGAACATTTTTATATTAATAAATGGCGGTATTGATATATCTATATAACACCGTATAATTTTATTCTTAATACTGTGATTTACTGTATTTGCATGGCATGGCAAAATAGTGAATACTTTTTGTTTTATCCCTCTTCAGAGAGGGTTTATTGATTGCATATGTGACCTCAGGGTTTATTTTGCAAGGGTTAACCATTGTGTTAAATACATTTTCCCTCTCTTTTTTTTTTTTTTTTTTACACCAGACTAACTTTTTGACCAACGGTCTGTGGGTTCTAGTTGTGTATGGCTGGTTCTGGCACTCACGTTCTTTGGTATGGCCTAGAGCAGTGTTTCCCAAAGTGGGGCCCACGCCTTACAGGGCAATTCGATAGTTAAGGAGGGTAATTTCAAAATGGATTAGACACGACTTCAACCCTTCTGCTTTGGGTTATTTATATGCAATGCTAGATATCGGTGACCAATTTATCAAAAAAGGCATTTTTTTTTTTTTTTAAAAAATATTGTAATCATTTATATTTATTAAGGGTAAAAAACATTTTTTAAAGGTTGGGAAACACTGGTCTAGAGTGACTAATAAAACAAGGTCAAGAGTTTATTGACCTCGAATCTTTATTGAGTTGGTGCTTAAAAGCATAAACCCTGGGTAAAAATGTTGTAACCTGAATTAGGATTCTCATTATATATAGTACATTTTTCTAATAAAAATCATACACATCAATATATGGACGACGTAGGTTCACCCATGCTCAAGAGGTAATAATATTGGATTGTGACGATGTAATTCCTCGAAATACATTCAAGCACAATAATAAAATAAATTGCGACGTTGCAGTTCTTCAAACTACACTCAAGCACAATAATAAAATAAATTGTGACGTTGCAGTTCTTCAAACTACACTCAAGCACAGTTATAGTTAGTTGTCACATTATAGTTTTTCAAACTACCATCAATAACAGTAATTATAAATTGTGGCATTGCAGTTTTTCAAACTACACTCAATCACAATAATAATTCATAAATATTGAACGTTATAGTCTCACGAAGTATTAAAACATTTTGGTTGCAACAAATCCACTTATGTAAAAAAATCCAGTATCGGTATTTACCTGAATCGTTTTGTTCATGCAGGTAAAACGAACAAACGTTGAGGGCGACCGTGATGGCGTCGTATTCGTGGAGCTCCGTTTCTCCAACCATCTTATTTTCTACGGTATTTGTCAATTTGCTTGTTCGTTTTCAGCTTCTTCTCGTTGCCTTTTACCCATTTAGAGTAAGATTGTATAATTATTTACACTAAAATTTACAATAAAATGCGGACAACCGATAGACACGTGCATCTGGTAGCACACACGAAATACGGAATGTTGTCTTAAAGAAATCGAGGCTTGGACAACCGTACATTCATCCAAAAAAAAAAAAAAAAAACTGATTACTATTAAACGTGTGAGAGTAGCCATCGAATGCGAATACTACTTTGTTTAAATACGGAACAATCGGCGGAGCACTAAGGAATTGAAGTACAATAGGCATAGGGCCTGACAATATATACCCTAACTTTGTATTCTGTAAAATTGGGCTGTTTTGTCCCAACTTAAAACGGCCATCACACAATAATTCCCAGAATAAATCGGCTCCTATTAAAAGCTCTATATCCTTAGGATCATAAAACTGAGGATCGGCAAGGATAATATTGTCTGGAATTGTCAATTTTCTTAAATCTGTATTATTATCATATTTAATAGCTGCAATATTCGGCAAAACTAAACAATTAAAACTTTTGTAATATGAATTTATCCTAGATCTCATAGTAAGATGTGTAATTTTATTTATTTTCGTAATGACATCATTGACACCTGTCACACGAGATTCAATATTATCAATATTTAACTTAAGGCGCTGTACCAAAGACTCTGTGATAAATGAAGCCTGACTACCAGAGTCCAAGACGCCACGGACCTCTCGAAACTGTCCATTACCATCTTTAATATTAACTAAGACAGTGGATAATATTACTTGACTTGTATTAGTCTTAGCATTAATTTTATTTATTGACAATGAAGTCTTCGGCTCCGACGTAGTCGCAACAGCCGCTACTTCGATATCATTTGACAATTGACTGTCATTATTTGTATCGCAATCTTGATGCAATAATGTGTTATGCCTACGTTTGCATTTACGGCATCCATAAAATTTGCAATTAATATTTTTATGTCCAGGTTTTAAACATACAAGACATAAATGATTTTTTCTAATAAATGCTACCCTTTTGTCAATGGGTAAAGCTTTAAACATTTCACAATTAAAAATCTTATGCTCGCCTTTACATAAAATACATAAAACATCTTTTTTACCATTAATGTTAATCAGGGCCTTAACATTATTATTACTATGTTGTTTCGTGCTATTATATTTACAATTATTATACATTTGATAATTGGGTTTATTCAATACCAATGTTTCTAGTAAATCCGCACGATTTTTGCTAAATTTAATCAAATGAGCCAGTGTGACATTTTCTAGCTTACACTTCTCTTCTTCCCATGCCCGAGAAGTACTAAAATCTAATTTACTAGAGAATATAAATATCAATAATGTATCCCAGTTTATAACGGGTTCACCTAACATTTCCAAGGCTCTTAAATTTTTAGAAATCGTGTCTATCAATTGTCGTAACAATATTGCAGATTCGCGTCTGATAGGATCTATTGAAAATAACGCCTTTACGTGATTTTGAATTAGAAGCCTGGAATTGTCAAACCTATCGCATAATATTTGCCAAGCTACTTTATAATTATTACTAGAAAATTCTAGTGAACGGATAACTTCTGCAGCATTTCCTTGCAATGCAGATCGCAAATAATGGAATTTATGCACGTCCGTAATAGTTTTATTGTTATGAATTAAATTTAAAAATGTGTCATGAAATTCAAGCCAATTTTCATAATCACCACTAAATGTAGGCATTGATATTGTAGGTAATTTAATGCCACTGATCGCATTATTGGTACTGGCATTATCCTCACAATTCTCGTCTTGAATATGCGAGGAGCCTGGCTTTGGGCCATTATATTTAGCAAGCAGCTCTTCTGCTTTGGATAATAATTCAAAATATATATCATCAAATTCGCAACGGTAGGCGATTTCAATTTCAGAGTCTGGGCGAGCAGCCTCGATGATGCATTGAACATCGTCAAATGCATCATAAACTGATGATATTTTTTGTGTTCTCAGTTTTAGCTCCAGTATTTGAATATTGCTCAATATACTAGGTAAATTATTAAAATAAGACCTAAATAAGGTTAAGCGACCTTTATACGAACCGCGCTTTCGAATGGCATCGCGAACACTATCATCGTCCGACTTACCTGCCAACATTTCCTTGTCGTCCATCTCTCTTTACCAAATCACACCGGACACGAACCTCTTCTATAATGACTGCCCACCCTCTTTGGGCGCCGAGGATTCGGTACTTGACAGTGGATTCTGTAATATTTAATACATACAACCAGCGGGGAATCACTTACAAACCTGCCCTCCCAAGTTGAGACGGATTACCTGATCAGGCCGACTCCCGTAGACATCTAGTTCGTATTTCCGAACGACAATTTCTTCTTTATTGTTGATTGTCTAATATGTTTTATCCATTTAAGCGCTGTTTATTTGCTCATTATCCGGCTCGAAGGACCAAAATGTTGAAAATAATAAACTATTTCAGCAATTACATGGATTTTACTCGAAGAATTTTTAGACAATGACAAAATATAAATGTTAAAAAGAAATGTCAAAAGAACTTTCAAATATAGTAAAAAATATTATAAAACGAGGTCTTCCTCAACAATTAGTTTAATTCAATAATCAATATTCGCGTAAAATATAAGAAAATACTAGTAGATTGTTTCACTGTTTATAAAGTTGTTCCAAACTTGTTGTCCTGTTTCTATGATACAAGCACTTAAGTAGCTTAGCACAGAAATGTATAATAAAAAAAGGGTTGTAGTCGAATTCTTAGTAACTATTTATCATGTATCATGTCAATAAAAAAATACATCAATATTTTGTACGCCTTTAAAAGTAGGTTTTAAAAACAAACAAGCAGTTCAAACGTTCAAGGGTAAACACCTGCTTGTCTACTTAGAAATAATTAGCACCGTTTTTTAAGAAACAATCTTTGTAACTATAACAGGCATGTAAACCGTGGTAAAACTTATGTATGCCAAGGTTGTACGTTTTTAGTGCTTTTGTTACTGTACATATGTGACAAGTAAAAAACTATTTGTATTATACTAAGATTTTTTATTTCTTTTTCTCCGTGCGGGTGCCGGGTCCATCGCGTGGCAGGCAAAAGATTGAATGCAGCGTTCCGGACTTGTGACGGAAATGTAGGTTTCAAAGCTTGTAAAACCCCACCAATGCCGCCTTCGACATACGATCTAAAGATGTGCTTACGGCTGATCTTGGGAGATCTAGATTCTTTAAAAGATGATGCAAGGTTTTTGCTGGTATTCCTCTTGCACCAACTAAATAAATAAAAGAAGATAGACGAAAAGGTAAAAAAGGGATGATCCAGAAGAATATTCTCATAACAGCAAATGAACAAAGAATGTACACATAGAGTTCTAAAATTGTGGTCGTAAAAGAAGATAAAAGAGTTGAGTCTGGATCGTGAATCGCGCTCCATTATATCTGCCTATCCCTATGGGGATAAAGGTATGACAATTTGTCAATGTAAATTATTTTTAAATATGTATAGACTGTAACTAAAAAATAAACCCAAGTAATTTTGGGACTCACGAATAAAACAAAAAAATATTAAATATAATTTTTTTTCCAGTCAGAATGCAAGTACCTTCAAGTATTTAATATAATATAAATATGATATTTTTCAACATGTTTCTGATATAAATATAGATCCTTCATGAATACAGAGTACTTGTTTAGGGTAACCAGATATGCACATACTACAGGGTGTGGCGTACAATTATTATCTATTATTATTTTATTATGAAATTGGGACTTTTTTTAAGAAAAGGGGCAAAATTACATATATTTATATATTTATTTATTTCCATTTAGACAATCCAACAGTATAATTTATGATATATATATTTACTACTATAAACAAAAATACTAACATTAATAGTATTGATCAATAATTTTAACATTTAACTGTGAATTTACACTACAAGGTAACTAAATAATTATTACTTAAAAACTAAAAAAAAACTAAATGTAACCAGTATAAATTTATGGATGCGTGTGTATTGTGTGTGAGTGTGTGGGTGAGTTGGTGCAGTGTGTCTGTGTGTTCATTAATTTATAAAATTTCCTTTAAATGTTTTATTGAGATAGAACCTGTGAGAATAAATATGTGTGCTGCAAGAGAATAGTGTCAGGTTCATAGAACGCACTCCAATGTCTCTCTGCCTATCTGGGAATAGTTAAGTTAGTTGTGATAGAGTACTACAATTTTATTATACATTTCTTTTGAACCCCGAAAAAAAACTTCGAGTTTAACATGGTGACGCTCAACTTTGCACTTAAGATTATTAAATAAGGATTATTACTGTATACCTAAATTAGTAATCAAAATTGGATAGAAATTGATAAGGACCAATAATTAATAAAATATTTAGTTTTACACTATTTTTATTTGTTTTCATGAGCTTCAGTTGAAATTGTCTGATGGATCATCCGCTTCACTGGATATTAACCTCTTACCCACGCTGAAATGACTGCAACTGAATACAGCAATACTCACAATGAAAAATTTTTTATTGTTATTTTCATGTGTATATATTCACTTGCCTCCTACAGTACACGTACACTAGAAAACTATTTTTGTACATCATTCTAGAATACAAAATTAGACAGTTTCCGTTCCTTATCTCAACAACATTTCCTGGCAATGTTTTTGTCATACACACAAACAGGAATTTCTTAAATATTCCTTCCGCAGCAATATCTTAAATTCCTTCCTTTGTTTTATAAGAAATGTCATTTTCCCATGTGTAGGAATTTTAAGATTACTTCATTTAGTTCCTTTGGGTCGAATTAGCGGCCATTTTTTAATTCGAGTTTCGACTTATGACAGCACCCCGCCAAATGTTAAGTCCATAAATGAAGACGACGAGAAACCGGCAACTTACAAGCTGATATCGAAACGCAACTAAGTCATTTTACGGACTGTAAGAGGTGGTTCTCTTAAAATTTAAGGCCGGCATAAAAAACTGTGTCTGTTTTCTCAGTCGTCGACACTCTTGGTCCTCCTTTCAGGCAAGACACTCTTGCTTCCAATCAGGCAAGTCAAGGTAACAATAATTTTAAAAAGTAGGTAATTCCTCATCCTTAGTTTCACGCCTCATTTCCCACAGGGATAGACAGACACAGTGGATTGCTACTTTCCACGATCCTAGCACAACATTCTTGCTTCCTTCACATCCAAAACTTCTTTATTCCTGCTCATTATTACAATATTTTGGAAACTCATCTATCTATTTCATTTTCTAATAGGATTATTTTACAATTTTTAAAGGATGCATTACAAAGAAATCCTTACGTTTCTTTACTTGATGTCTAATAAAGTTGTAAATATAAATTGTTTAACAATTTATTCAATTTAAATAGCAGATTCACGAAGTCATTATACGAATTCAAAATGATTTCTATTAAAGTTATAAACACGGAATTTTTGAAAGGAGGTCTTTGAGGTATTTTAACCCTACCAAGGACGAGCTGTCACGATTACCAAGCTATGTGAAAATATTTTAGATGTTAATAATGAATTTATGATGCACAATTATTGCAGTAATAAACTTGGATAAATAATGAATAACAGTTTTGTTTATGGCTTTGATGTTATTCCGAAAGACATATTAAATAGTATTACCACATAACCTTTTTGGCCGGAGTAGCGACGCAGTAAGTTAAATCGTTTTTTTTTTTCAGTCGTTAACGCTCTTGGTCTTCCACTAGCTTACCATTAGACAAGTCGAAGTCAGATTTCGACTTGCCTGATGGTTCTAACTGTTTCTGTCCTAACTGTTCTTTGTTTATGTTAAATTAGATTTTTTTATTTAAATTTAATAATGAAAGGCGTCTTTTTGTTAATTTTACTTATTTTTCTCAGTGTAAATCGCACGTTCGTTCATTCTAAAGAATTTTATTATTATTATTACCCTATTTATATGTCCCACTGCTGGGAAAGAGTCAAAGGTCTCTTTTTCCATGACTCACGACATTTGGCGATCTCCCGCCACGAACTATTGTAGGGGTCCATCTCATCTCGCCATCTCTATTTGGGCCTGCTGCGATGTCTTCTGCAATCTGGGAGTCCACTCAGTAGTGGAATTGGCCCATACTGCATCGGACTTGCGACAGAGATGACCTGCAGTTTGAATTATAGAATTATAATTGAAAATAAATGATTGGAAACAATTATAATATAAAATTTATGAACTAATACATTTAGACTTTATATTATTGTTCCAGAACTCCGTGAGGCTTTCGAGGCTGAAGCTCAGGAAGTGAAGAAACCACGTCTCCTCCTCACTGCTGCTGTGCCAGTTGGTCCAGACAATATCAAGAGTGGTTATGACGTGCCTGCTGTTGCCAGGTGAGTTGCTAGAAGAACTTCCATTGCACTAATAAAGTAACATTAAAATACGGCATGATAAATTTGTTGTATAAAGGACATCATTCATTTTGTATGGGGACTTGGGCTTAATTGTTATAACAGTTTCATATACACATTTCAATATAGTTTAATGTACGAAGATTACAATGTAATTAAAATATATCCTTTATTTTGCATAGTTAAACTATAATTATGACAGTTTAAAGCTGAACTGTTAATATGTCGTGTCTTCGTGATTGAGAAATGATATATTATTTTCCAAATAACTCAACTGCACGACAATTAAAAGCAAAACTGTTATTAGTTTTATCAATACGAGTATCGGTACTACCTTTTTTTTCATAATTGGGCATTACAGAAGTAGTACAAAATAGCCCAAAATTATTGATGTCTTTAATCTCGTAATATTTAAAGATTAAATTTTCTAATACCAAATAAATAACAATTAAATAATTCATTTACAAAGTCTACGACATTAAACACTATCAAAGTATCTTAAAGAGAAAACTAATTAATGTAATTTAACTTATAACTAATTAACTAACAAATTTGAAAGTATGAGAGCTTAATTAAAACACGACAACATTGCAAACATTATCATTGTTTTGTATAGACATATTTTCCCATTAATAAGACAATGATTGTTTGCAAAAAAACATCAATTCAATATGTTTTTGGGCAACTTGTATTCTACTTGTTTGTGAGTACTTACGGTACATTAGTGGTAGTGAATGCTGAGTGTGGCAGAAGAAGCATTAGAGTAGAATTAACGCTGTAGTAATGTCGTCATCGTCGTGCATGTGAAGTGACGATAGCGGATAGAATAAAAAAATAGCACAATTCGCAATAGATGTGGTTTGAAAGATGATGTAGTGACAAGGATTTACGAAGGAATGCTTCCATGGTTTGGGCATTTGGAAAGAATAAATGAAAGTGTATTGACGAAAGGAATTTATAAATCTGATGTGGATGGATGCGTTAAATGAGGCAGACCCGGGAGGGAGTTGCCGGTTACCGTAAAGCTTGTATGAAACGAATTGTGGATGTGAGAATAACAAGTGAGTTGTGTCATGATCGTGGAAAATGGCGCGCAATTGTCTCTGCCTATCCCTGTGGAAAAAGGCTAGACACTTTTTAGGTTAGGTATTATTGGAAAGCTATGGATTAGATGAATATGGGACGGCCGTTAAGTCTAAGACGGTAGTCAAAAGATATCGACTAATAAAGAACATCACTAATTTTGGGCTTTTATGTACTACTTTTGTGATGTCCAATGATGAAAAAATATATTAATAGTAGTTTCGATACTTGTATAGATAAAACTAATAACAATTTTGCTTTTAATTGCTGTGCAATTGAACTGACTCGGTTATTCCAGTCGTCGTCACTCTTGGACCTCCTCTTGCTTATCATGAGGCGGGTCTAGGTCAGATATCGTGTCACATTAAAATAAAATTAAAAAATAATAATAATTCGAGTAATTATTATTAAGACATTACATCTTACCAAAGATGTAAGGGTAATTAATGATGTGTCTGATGTAAGCAATTGGTGGTCTAAGAGCTCCTACGGCTGAAAAATAGGATTTTTTTTTCATGTGAAATGTATACGGCTACGATTGCCGTTTTGACGTTGGCGTCGTTTATAAAGTTTCGTATTATTTAATAATTATGTTTGAAGGAGCAAATTGCTGTTCTTCATTGTCACTATAAATAACAGCAATTGTTCCTTCAACCGTAATTATGAATTTATACGAAACTTCATGAGCCTGTCAAACGTCCTTCATAGCCTGCCGCAAACTTGAAAAAGGATCTCTGGCTGACTATGCATTGGCTACAATGGGTGAAAGTCGCGACAGCATAAATATATCATCATCATGATGGTGATAAAGATGATAATAATAAATTAATAATCACATTCTAATTCAACAGTTACTTGGACTTCATCAACCTCATGGCGTACGATTTCCACGGCAAATGGGAAAGGGAGACTGGCCACAATGCTCCACTCTACTCACCATCATCAGACTCCGAATGGAGAAAACAATTGTCCGTTGATCATGCTGCACATCTCTGGGTCAAACTTGGAGCACCAAAGGAGAAACTTATTATTGGTATGTGTTGTGTAATGGAAATATAAATCAATGGCGTCTCCGAAATTCAGCGCAAATCAGTAAACAGTACCCCGCCTGATGTTAATCTGAAGTGATGTTAAGTGAAGTCCATAAATATATAAGAATTTTAGATGTAAGGGAAGCGAAGGAGTTGTGTCAGGATCGTGGCAAATAGCTCTCAATTGTCTTGGACTATCCGTATGGGGAAAAAGGGTGACAACTTTTTTTTATTTTCATTTTTATACTAAGGTACTAAAATGCTTGTATCATAGAAATAGGACGACTAAAGTACATATATCTAAGATACATTGGCACCGGTGAGTGATTTTGAACCCGGGCTCTCGGTTGATTGATAGGAAAAATCGTCAATTTATGTTTATTGTGTTTGTTCTTCAGGTATGCCAACCTATGGCAGAACATTCACATTGTCAAACACAAATAACTTTAAAGTGAATTCACCAGCAACTGGAGGCGGCAAAGCTGGTGAATATACTAAGGAGAGCGGTTTCTTGGCTTATTATGAGGTAATTGTATTTTAATATTTTATTGTGAGTCGTTATCTGACCTCGACTTGCCTTTTTTTATTGTGACACGACACTTGACCTCGACCCGCCTGTTAATAAGCAAGAGGAGGTCCAAGAGTGACGACGACTGAAAAAACTGAGTTAGTTCCCGGCTGGTGTATATTAGCTTCGTGTCTGGTTATCAAAGAGTGATAGGCAGTGGTACCCAGTCTGCCGATCCGGGGTAGTACCACCACCAACAAGTATACAGACCGTAAAGTGATTTATTCGCGTTTCGGAATCAGCTTGTAACTTGCCGAATGTGATTGCTACTTAGGTTCGACCACACTGACCTCAACCCGCCTAATGATAAGCAAGAGGAGGTCCAAGAGTGACGACGACTGAAATAAAACTAGTTAGTTCACGGCTGCCTCAGTAGCCGTCACTATGCCATACTTATAATTAACAACAATTTATTTATGACAGGTCTGCGAGATGCTCAGAAACGGAGCAACCTACGTTTGGGATGATGAAATGAAAGTACCCTACGCAATCCATGGAGATCAATGGGTAGGTTTTGATGATGAGAAGTCCATCAGAAATAAGATGAGGTGGATCAAGGATAATGGATTTGGAGGCGCCATGGTCTGGACTGTTGATATGGACGACTTCAGCGGTGATGTCTGCGGGGGTGATGTCAAGTATCCACTTATTGGAGCCATGAGGTTAGTTGGTATTTTATCCTACTACATAGTATTACGTACTTACAAGTATTATTTTATTGTGACTCGACATCAGCACCTTGCCTGATGTTAAGCTGCAGTGCGGTTCATGAATGGATGTCACTGCTACTACAATTCAATAACTGTTAGTAGCAGTCACATTCACTATGACGGCCTAGTTTACAAAGCTGCTTACAAACCAGCAACTTACAAGCTGATCCCGAAACCGCGAGTAGATCACTTCACGTTTTTTTTGGCCGGCATAGTGACGGCGACTGTGGTAACCGTAAAAGCTCGGCGGCACTCTCGGACCTCCTCTTGCTTACTATCAGGCAGGTCGAAGTCAGATGTCGAGTCACAATTAAAAAAACTTATTTAAGCTATATAGAACTACGCAGAGACATAACGGCTTTGTGCGTCCTCTATCGCCTATACCACGGAAAATGTTCCGAAGAGCTCTTTAACCTTGTTCCTGCTTCGTCCTTCCACACCCGTAAATCCCGCACAGGTCGGGGAAAGCATCCACATTTTATCGACCGAATCGGCAGTCGAACTAAAAAGTTCGGTGCGTCTTTTCTTTGTAGAACAATTGACAAGTGGAATGCTTTGCCAGCCCATGTGTTCTCTCCATCCTATGACCTTGGATCCTTCAAGCGATGCGTGAAGAAGCACCTTAGGCCGGCATAGTGGCGGCGGCTGGGGCAGCTAGGAACTGACTCGGTTATTCCAGTCGTCGTCACTCTTGGACCTCCTCTTGCTTATCATCAGGCGAGTCGAGGTCAGATGTCGTGTCACAATAAAAAAAAAATAGAATTTTATTATTAAGCTTATTACTCCCAATATATGTATAAGAGTTCAAGCATACAAAGGTTAGCTGGTAGATAATGCCTAAGGCATTAAGCTCGCCTATGTACCTTATTTTTGTGCAATAAAGAGTTTATAAATAAAATAAATAATAAAATACACCCGACCTCTTCTGCAGACTGCTCTTAGTTAAAAGTAGTCTATATTTTTACTTTTACTGCAAGCAAGCGAATAAATATTATTTTCAGAGAGGAACTCCGAGGTATTTCACGTGGCAAAGACGCTAAGGACGTTGATTGGTCTTCAGTAGCAGCAAGTGTGGTTATTGAGGTCACTGAAAAACCACAACCAATTAAAGTCAGCCTTCAGGACGTACTGAGCCGCGTGAAGAAACCAACAAAGACTTTGATTGTCAGAAATCAAAATTCTGCCATTATTGACAAAAATCGTAAGTAAATTATTATTGTTCTACCATTATTTATAAATTAAAACAGGAAAAAGCTTTGATTAGAGATCTATGATAAATTGTCTTTTAATACACAAATCTAATAAATATTATATCTAGTAATAAAATAAATCGTCTTCACTACAAGATAGACTAATGACAGTTACCTGCTACCTTGAACAGTTCGTCAGTCCTACGTTGGTCAGCACGATTATTATTATTTTATTTATTTTTTTCATTTAGACAAAATCCAATAGTACAATTTATGATATATTTATATTTACTACTATAAACAAAAACACTACTATTAATAGGATTGATCAATAATTCTAACATTTACCTATGTATTTACACTACAAGGTAAATAAATCAGTTTACAATTTTTCAGTTTAGTAATAAAACTAAACTGAAAAATAATAATTAAGTGCCGCTCCTTCGTCTTTGCCGATCCCTGTGTGAAAAAGGCGTGACAATTTAGTATATTTTTAATACAATTAAATCTTAGGAAACAATTATGTTTTTGCTTTGACCGGGAATCTAACCAGAGCAAACGTGACAGACTCGCGTGCTACCTCTTCACCACTCTGGTAACATCGGATTTTTGTCAGTGGTCAGCATAGTAGTTGCGACTAAGTTAGCCCTTTTATACAAAGAACACTCAGTCTGTTTTAAGTCGTTGGTCCTCCTTCGCTTACCATAAGACAAGTCCAGATCTCATAAGACTAATAATTTTCTTAGATTTTGTGCAAACATTGATTAAAGAATTATTTTAAAGCGACGGTGGTGTAGTGGCAGTGCAATGGTTACACAAATCGAGAGCACGAGTTCGAAACCACCCACTGGTACCAATGTATCTTTGATATTTGTATACTTTGGTTGTCCTGTTTCTATGATACCAGCACTTTAGTAGCTTAGTACAGAAATGTAAAAAAATATCATTGTAATAATGAACATTGATAAACGTTGGCTGCAAAGCTCTCGAAGCGTCGGAATAATAATTATATAAAATGTTGCACAAATCAAAACCTTCAATACTAAAATAAAAGGTATGAACCACTATTATAATAAATATGATAGTGGTTTCGATATCAATAAATCTTGAGCATACTGAAGAGTGTTTATCATCCGCAGACATGTCCATAACAATATCATTTTTATGTTGTGTTTCGAGATTTTTCCATCGATATATTTTTCGTGTGGATTTCCTGAAACCTGTACTACTGATACTTGAGTGAAGAAAATTGCTTTCAATAGTTAGGGTTGACGATTGGCTATTTTATAAGTTATTTTAAATTATTTATGCTTTTTTGGTTGCATAGTGACAGCGACTGAGGCAACCGTAAACTAATCGTTTTTCTTCTATTGTCACCGCTCCTGACTTTCCCCTATCTTACAATCGAGATTAGATGGCGAGTCTCTATAAAATATAAATATCGATTCTTGTTAATTAAGCGATCTATCTGAGTATAATAAGTACTATTAAAGATACAATATCGTAATTAGTAAATTTTAATTGCGATTAATTTAGTTTAAAAACAAAAATCAATTGAATTTTCCTAAATAATAAATATTGTTTTTTTGTGTCTTGTCATATGACAAACAATACCCCGCCTAATGTTACCCTACGGCAAGTGGCGAGAAAATTGCGAGGGAAATAGGCAGAGACATAGTGTGGCTGCGTTATTCGTCCTGCTGCTCGTCATGCCCGGCGATCCAATTTTTGTCGGTTTTTTAGTGCGAGTCAAAGTTAAAATGTTGTCGTCCATCGGAGCACCGCGATGAACATCGCGAGTAGGGGAGTGTGTGGCTGTTAGGGCAATATTCACGGCAGCACGAGGAGCAGTGCGAAGGGCATAGTGTGGCTGTAGCATTAAGCTAGAGCGAATGCTACTACAATTAAACCCACTATGGCGGCCTTACAAGCTGATCACAAAACGCGACTTAATCACTTCACGGTCTGTATACTTGTAAGTGGTGGTACTACCCCGGATCGACAGGCTGGGTACCACTACATTCCACTATTTGAAAAATATTTTCAAATAAAATTCTGTAAACCCTAATGTTATGAACACTCGAAAGCTGTAACTTTTGACATAGTTTCGGTAGAAGCGAGTTTCTCACGTAAAAGATTGTGATTTAATGCCTCATACTTTGTAGAAACAAGGGTATCATAACATTTCTATACAAATAAATATTGTAAATATTTGTTAATAAAAAAATATATAATTGCTTCGGGTCTGGTTATCAAAGAGTGGTAGGCAGTGGTACCCAGTCTGCCGATCCGGGGTAGTAACACCACTTACAAGTATACAGACCGTAAAGTGATTTGGTCGCGTTTCGGGATCAACTTGTAAGTTGCCGGTTCAAACTAGACCGGCATAGTGGATGTGATTGCTACTTACAGTAATTGAATTGTAGTAGCAGTGACATCCACTCATGGACCACACTCCAGCTTAATATCAAGCGGGGTGCTGTCATATGTCGAGTCACAATAAAAATATTCTATTTTATTTTTGTTATATCATTTCTATACGACGTGATTAGACGTGCTTTTATCATAAAAATAAAACGTACAAAGTAATAGTCTTTAGCATCGATCTTATTCTTAAAATGTAATTTAATAATAATGAAATTCATCAATCATTTGAAATAAGTGTTAATAGTAGGGGAGCCCAAGCGGGGATTTCTGGATTTACTCCAGCGTGACAGATTAAGTTACGGGAGATACCTTGTACCCTGTAGAGTATATCTACCAAGTATTAGCCCTTAATACAGGGGGGTACGTGTATGGCAGCTGGTCAGAATTGTAAAAAAAAAACGATCTTTGAATATACTCGAGCGCGTCAGATTAAGCTAAGGTGAGTTAATTACATACTAATAAGTGCACATTTTCTTAATCTGACGGATTGAGTATGACGGAAGAGAATGGGAAGGTCACAAACTTGTAAAAAAAAATCGTCACCTGGACATTCTCGAGCGCGGTCGATTTTAATTTTATTTTGAAGAAAAATGACCAAGAATTACTAAAAAACTATAATCTGTCAATTTCAACAAGCCGAAGTATCAAAAATCGTTGATAAAGTTTTGTGCGAGCAGTTGCAGTAGAGCATGTATTCCCCACTCCGCGTCTCTCGTTCCCTTTCACTTCTTCTTTATCTATTACTCTCTCGCACAGTCTTAATATACAGGGTGTTACAAAACACCTCCTAAAGCCAAACCCCCTTAAAGGTGTTAAATGGTCTCTTATAAAATATTTATTTCAATAATGTGCCAACCCTGTTTCAGTGAAATTAAACAGTAAATTACATAGAACATATATTTTATGGAACGCGTATGAACATTTTGACCTAATGTACAATGTAAAAAAGTATAAACTGTACAAGAAAGAAGATTTTAAGATCTTATCTTAATAAGATCTTAATAACCATAAATTATATATACTTTTTCGTAGATAACAACGTCACAATTAATAATTAACATTTTACATTAAGGGTTCAAAATGTGCTCCGCCTTGCTCGATGCACATCCTCGCCGGTACATGGGCTGTATGGCATTTCGCACCATTGTTGGTGTTATCTCCACAACAGTGGGCAATCTCCATACGCTTCCCCCACCGCTAAAAGGGTATATAGTACACTAGCTGTGCCCGCGACTACGTCCGCGTGGAATAGTTATTTTGGGAATCATATTAATTTTTTGTTTACCTACCTGCTCAGCTTTATTATAAATTACCTATAGCTGTTACCCGCAACTTATTTTAGACGATTAAATTACGTAACTAATAGAATATATTTTAAAGTAGTTTTAAAAAGAATATATTTTAAAGTACTTCTGCGTAAATTATATTTTCAGTATTATTTTCTTGTGCGCAAATCTCGCAACCGCTTTGCAGCAGCAGTCTGCCGAGAACGCTGAGTCCTTTTTCTAGGCATTACAGCGACGAAGAAAGAACGAAGGAAATGAAAACTTAACCAAACTAACTGTATGCTTAAACTAAAACCTAACCTAATAAGAAATGTAAAACCTAACCTTAAAAGAATGTAGATGACACCTACAGGTATTATTTTCAACAAAACAAAAAATGTGCTATTGTGAAAATATTAGAAACAAAATACTATACTTAAAACAAACACTACCTACTATAGAGAAAACTACTACAAAATGAAATTGTATAAAAAAGGGGTTTTTGCACGATGATATTATATCGTAAAAACAAATTAACGCTGCATTCAACCGATCAGTAGTGAGCCGACCGCATAGTATGCTTGTCTGTCTATAAATGACGCGCCCCTCCACTTTATTAGTTTATTTAAATGTGTGAATGCAAATATTACTAACTATACTATTAAACTTCATCACGTTCGTTCCTCCTTTGTGTCTATCCAGCAACTGAATAACCAATTACCGCATTTTCGGTGTGTTTTATCCAATTTTTATATTTGCTCGTATGCGTAAATGCAGTGGAGGGGCGCGTCATTTCGGCTTAGACAGACTATACCTCGTAGAGCTACACCCCCCTCCGCCTCGCCCGCAAGCACCGCCTCTCCTCGCCCGCCGGTTAGCGCTTATCATGCGACGCGTGTGAATTTTGTTTCAGAGTTATTTTAAAATTGTATTATCTTATAAGATGTTTATGGAAATTAGGTGATGTCAATGACAATTATGTTCACAGTTAAATACTCTTAATTAATAAGACATTTATTTTGATAAAGAATAATATTATTATGTTAATACAACTCTGACAAATAATTTGTAATAATGCAATAATTCAGACCAAATTTGACTATCATAAAAACGGTTATTGTGAGTTAATCTTAAAAGATAGACATATACGGTCGCGGACATTTTTTTAGATAATTTAAAGAGGAATAATTCTTTCATACATATTTTTTGGGTATCTCTAACGGTTTTCGCAGCGCACGCAACGGAAACCCTCAAAGACGAATAATATTTCCCGTTTTTTCCACATTTTCGACTGTTTCTTCGCTTCTATAAGTCGCAACGCAATGTTCTATAGCCTAAAGCCTTCCTCGATAATTAATCTATCCAACACAAAAAGAATTTTGCAATTCGAACCAGTAGTTCCTGAGATTAGCGCGTTTAAACAAACAAACAAACAAACAAACAAACAAACAAACAAACTCTTCCGCTTTATTATATTAGTATAGATAACATTTAATTTTTTATATCAACTAAACTTTAAAATTCGATAGGTCCTTACGACGTTCGATGGGTCCCAAGAGGCTAGGGCTCCCCTACTATTTTCATAATCTGATTCGGAATAGGAAGGTCACAAATTTGTAAAAAAAAACAACGTCACCTTGACATTCTCGAGCGCGGTCATTTTTGGTTTTATTTTGAAGGAAAATGTTCAAGAATAACTGAAAAAATATAATCAATTTCAATAAGCCGAAGTAGCAAAAATTGTTGATAAAGTTTTGTGCGTGCAGTTGCAGTTGCTTAGCGTTGTAAATAACATGTCTATTGCTGTAGTTTATTTGTTGTGTTTTGATACAAGTTTATTCAATTAAATTTGTGAAATTTTATGAATTAAATTTGTGAAGGTAATATTCACTGATACAATGAGTGATAACACCGTACAGTGTGTATTTTGTCAGCAAAATACATTTGATAAAATTCATTTATTTACATCAGAAACTTTACTAAAGTGTCTTTCGATTCTGGAGTATCGGCGTAATAAACCGGTCCTTAGAAAATCACGAACCACGTATGATAATGTGGAATTATCTGCTGACACATCTTTGAATGAAGGGTATCATAGGCAATGTTACAAATTATTTACTGCTGTTAAAATACCCCCTAATTTTAAAAAGTCAGAGCAAGAAAGCGCAGCAGAATGTGCTATTGCACTGGAAGTTCCTGCGGAAAAAAATGAGTCACATGTTCCTGTAACTTCTACGTCATCTCAGGCTGCTAGTGCATCGACAAACGAGTAAGTGCTTCCTTATATTATGTATTACTACAAATTTATTTTATATACACATAAATATTGAATTTGTCATCAAATTCTTAGAAAAATCATTTTTAATGCTAAAATATCAATATCATGTTATGAATTATTCAGTTTCTCATTTCAAAAATATTTTCAGAGTGGAAGTTTCAAGCAACCCTGAGCAAGTCCTCGAAGATGATCAATTGCGTATCGATAAGCCTGTCAGTAATGATGATTTGCCACCTATTAAATGTTTTATATGCGAAAGACAACGTAGACGAATAAATGGGCGTGAAGTTCTATTGGCTGTGAATAGATTTCGCACAATAGATTCATTAAAAAGTGCTGCCACTGAACACAACGACACCAAAATGTTGGAAAAAATTAGTTCCTTTTCTAGTGGTGCATGTATTACTTACCATAAATTTTGCAAAGATAAATACTTGCGAAATATGTCACGGGAGAAGAATATTGAATTCTACAAGAAAAGAAAAGCATCGAACACCGCTTATTCGTTGCTATGCGAAATGTTGGAAGAGCGCGTGATCAATAACAACGAATGCCTATTTTTTGATCATGTTAAGAATGAATACCAACAGTTATTAACAGAACAGTCAAAATTAATATCGGATTCTATAAGCAGTACTTCATTTTCGGATCGTCATCTAGAAAGAAAGGTAATGGATACTTTTGACAATAAGATCAAGATTATTTATGCAGAAAAGAAAAAGTTTCTTGCTCCATTTTCTGCGTCCATTTTAACATATAAAGATTTGTTCAAAGAAATGGCAATAAAAGAAACAGTTCGATCTGTAGCAACACAACTCCGAGAAGAAATTCTTAACTGTACCAGAAAAAAATTGGCTGAAGACTGTACTGCTGAAGATTTGATTGCAGGAGAGTGCAATTACGTGCCAGAGCTTTTGACATGCTTCTTACAAACATTAGTTTGGGGTGATATTTCTCATCAATCAAAAAAAACACGTGAAAATAAAAAATATAATAAAGATCTTACAATTTTTTCCCTTGGGCAAGATTTGATGTACGCTGCCTTCAGTCACAAAATTAAAACATCAAAACATATTACTCTGGGTATGGCAGTGAAAAGTTTATGTAATAGCAAAAAGATCATTAATATACTGTCCAAATATGGACACTGCTGCTCTTATACTACATTGGAAGAACTAGAGACCGAAATGACATTTTCAACAGCAAACAGTACATACGTGTGTCCTGAAAATATTTTACGCCGGCCGGATTTGAATACTGCAGTAGCTTTTGACAATTTCGATCGCTTTGTCGAAACACTGAATGGTAAAGACACTTTACACGACACGGTGGGAATAATTTACCAAGATATTATTCAAAATAAAGAAATGATGTCCGCAGAATCTCTAAATGTTTGTGAAAATGAAAATTCAACTACCAATGACACTGTATATGGTAACTTTACAGATACATCTGTAATCACTACGCAAAAAAAGCGGAAACGCCGAGCCTTTGATGAAATAACCTTCGATATGCATCCGTATACAAAACGATTAAGAATTGCATTCTGGAATGAGCTAGACATTGCTAAACTCAATCAAATTCCAAATAATTTGATAATGTCAAAACAATTGGATATTGTGTGGATGTTGTTGCATCTACATAGAGTATCTGATGTTCCAATGTGGGTAGGATATCATAGTAAAATTTTCATTGACAAGTCATCAGTTCAAAAAGTTTCTTACCTTACACCAATAAACGCCTCGCCCACCAATAATTCGACAGTTTTAAAAACACTGGAATTGAGTCAATCCATTGCTAATGAATGTCAAGCACCCTTCATTCAGATTACATATGATTTAGCAATTGCTCGAACAAGTTATTGTATTCAAGCGCAAGAATCTCCAAAATTCAATAACATATTTATTCACTTGGGAGCTTTTCATATTGAAATGGCCTTCTTCAAAGCAATTGGCACCTTCATCAACGAATGTGGATTAAGCAATATCATGTCCGAAAGTAATCTTATTGCTAACGGTTCAGTTGCAGGTTTTATTAGCGGAAAAAATTATAACAGATGCAAACGGATACATTCTCAAGTGGCATTAGTATTACAGCAACTACATTTTAAATCATTTTTGAAAAAAAAACAATTGACGATTTCGGAATCGGTATCAGAATACCTCACCACATTCATGCAGCAGGAAGATATCTCTCCACAAGTAAAGCATTTGGAAATACAGCATCTAATTCAATCTTACGAACAATATACAGCAGACACTTTGGAAGGCAAGTACGGAAAAACGGCACAATTTTACGCTATGTATATAGATTTTATCAATCTTTATTATTTATTTAATAAAAGTATTAGAGTCGGCGATTTACATTTGTACGTGAATGTACTTGGAAAAATTGCAAGTTTATTTTTCTACTACAATCAACAAAACTACAGTCGATGGCTTATATACTACATAAATCAATTGCAACACGTAGACAAGTCACATCCTGGACTCCGAGCTGAAATTTCTAAAGGCTCGTTTGGTATTAGAAGAACAATGAAAGCTTTCTCGCGGATTCCAGTAGATTTAACGTTAGAGCAAACAATAAACGGTGATGCAGCTCGCCGACTCACTGGAATCGTTAATTTAACAAACTCTATCAGCGCTAGACAACGTTGGGCAAGAAATCATGGGGCGCGGACGCGAATAATATCGCATGTATTGACTCGTGCAGGTCTTAACCGGAGCCAGCAAGATATCGCCGCTGACCTACACCCAGATCGAATAAAAAAACATCATAAGCAAATTGAAGCTTTCATGCAAAGTATCCAACAGACCATTAACCCATTTTCTATTTCAATTGATAAAAATCAACTGTACAATATTTCAACAGGCCAAGCTACCACTCCAGAAATAGCAAATAGTTTGTTGAACGCAGTGTCTGCCGGAACATTCCTGCGAGATCAGTTTATTACGGAGTGTAATATAAACTATGAAAGATTTCACCAACCACTGAAAAAAAACCCGGTGCTGACATTTGCAAATTTGAAAAAGAAAAAGAAAATGAAAATTGGCCAGAAAGTACACGAAATTAAATTGCAGCGGGATTTGTTCGGTCGGTTATTAGCTCTATCAGTAGATACGAACATAGATCTTGAAAAGATACTCTGTTTTCCAATAACTCCAGTTCCGCTATCACTGTGCCATATCGATGGTTCTCTTAACAAGACTGATAAGTCAGCACTGGTTAAAGAGTTGGAAAAACAAATTGAAGACATGGAGCTACCGCCATCCATTGTAGATTTTTTTATTGTAGATGGCTTTTTCTTTCTTTATACTTTTAAAGAAATGCCGCGCAGTTTTGGGGATATGTCAAAGAAGATTTTGCAATGCCTTGTAAATAATGGAGCAAATCGAGTAGCCATAGTATTTGATCGTTATTTCACACCTTCTATTAAGGATTATGAGCACACTCTTCGAGGTAGTGTGAATGACAAGGATTTCCACATTTCCGGTCCTCAACAAACGAGAACAGCTGATTTTGCCAAAGATTTGAAGAACATTAAGTTTAAAGAAGCTCTTGTCAAATTTTTGATTGATCATTGGACTGATCAAGAGATGGCTACGATTATCGGTAACAAAACCATATATTTGAATCATGATTTGTGTTACGTATATTCAGTTACGGATAATAAAGTAATACGAACCATCGATCATGAACTATCGTGTCCGGATCATGAAGAAGCAGATACCAAAGTAGTATTTCTTGCATGTCAGCTACAAGAAGAAGATTCTACTGTTATAATCAGAACCTCTGATACAGATATTGTTCTTATCATGTTGGCCAATGTGGAACATCTTAAAACATCAGTCAAAATATGGATGGACCTAGGAGTAGGTAATGCACGGCGATACATCGATATTTCTGAACTCTCTATTAAGCTAGGCCCAATGATTTCACGAGCGCTACCAGCTCTTCATGCGCTAACAGGATGTGATTTCAATCCGGCATTTTATAGACGAGGCAAGAAAAAACCTTTAAGTATTCTCATGAATTCCGAAAAATTTCAGAAGGAATTTGCAAATTTGGGATCGGAAGATTGCAACATTGATGAATCCCTTGATATTATACAATCTTTCATCTGCCATTTGTATGGTTTAAAAAAATTAAATGATGTCAACAAAGCTAGAATTGAAATCTTTTATAAGACATACAAGGTATCCGACACGTCACAGCCCTTCTCGTTGAATGTCCGTAACTACGATGCTTGTTGCTTGCCACCATGTCAATCAGAGTTACTGCAGCAGTTATTGCGTACAAAATATATTGCATGCTTATGGAGGAATGCACACAATCGAACCATTATCGAGATGACACCAACTGATTACGGATGGACGGAAGTAGAAGGAAAACTAGAAATGACATCGTTTGCTGGAAATCAATTACCAGAAGCATATGAAGAAGTTATTATAACACCTGATATTTTAGAGGATGCTCCAGATTCAGGTATACTGTCTTTTCAAAACTGTAATAACACAGTTAAAAAGTTAACTTGATTTAATAAAAGAAATCTTGAATTGAGAGACGAGTGCAAAAGGGTAACGTAACGCGTGCCATCCATAGTATAATGAACAGTTAAATAATGTTTCAAAAGTCACGGACGGCTGTTCATAATGCGGTGCTTGTTCCTACATTAATATATGGAAGTGAAGGTTGGGTATGGTAGAAGAAGCATAAGAGTAGAATTACCGCTGTAGAAATGCGTTAAGGAGTGTATGTGGAGTGACGATAGCGGATAGAATAAGGAATAGCGCATTGCGAGATAGATGTGGTTTGAAAGAAGTTGTCGTGACAAGGATTGACAAAGGAATGCTTCGATAGTTTGGGCACATGGAAAGGATGAGTGAAAGTAGATTGACAAGAGAAATTAAAAAATCTGATGTGGATGGAACCGTTAAACAAGGCAAGCCCAGGAGGGTGTTTTCCGACCAAATCGGAGACGTCCTCAAGAAAGCTGGGTTGCCTAGTACCCATAACCACAGAGCCAGAAGAGTGAAGGAAGCAAGGGAGTTGTGTAAGGATCGTGGTAGGTGGCGCTCCATTGCCTCTGCCTATCCCTGTGGGAAAAAGGCGTGACAATTTGATTGATTGATTGAAATCTTGAATTAGGAAAATCATTTTGAAAAATGTTATGATTTTGGATTAAACAGTTCTAGAGCTAAAAACTTTTGCTTAATTTAAGTAAAATTTATTTGATTCATAATTTTTTTTTGCTTGATTCAAAATCATCAAATTCTTCAAAATTATTTTCTTAGTTCGCGATTCTTTCTCTAAGGTCAAGTTTACTTTTTTTTATTAGTGTAGGCTTTTCATGAAATGAATAAAATATAACATAAAATATAACATAGTTTTATAACAATTTATTTTTACAGACATACAAAATGAAGATGAAATTGATGATGAAATTGAAGCAGACTTGCAGTGCGAAGATGATTCCACGGATGAAGATGAAGATTAAATTCAATTATTTAAAATAATTTAATTTAATTTTATTGCTATTTCCTATCTATTTGTTCTGTTTCATTATTTAAAGTAGTTGTTCCACCAGATGCACTTTCTTAGGGACTGCTTAAATTTATCACAGATTATTCTTCAAATAATTGTGCATGTATAACCTGTCAGAAAAAACGCGAACTTTACAATTAAATAATTCCAAAATTGTGTTAATAATAAATTCCATATTGCAACAATACATATTATAAACGCGAAAGTTTATAGTATGTATTGTATGGATGGATGGATGGATGTTTGTTACTCTTTCACGCAAAACTACTAAATGGATTTTAATGAAACTTTACAATAATATAGCTCATATTCCACACAGTTTCTGAGATATTATTACTTATTAGTAAAAGTGGCAGTGATTGTGAGTGAAAGAGAGAGAAATAGTCTAAACTATACCGCGATTAGTGTGCTATAGTGACTGTGTAACAATCACCTTAAAAAAAATTTTTCGTTTTTTTTCTTCAAATTGTCAGATTAATGAAATCCCTTCAGATAATTGTCAGATTAAGGGTCAGTACAATTGGGTCATCTTACTGAACCTTCTGTATAAAAGACTGACGCGCTCGAGTATTTCAAATTAACGATTTTTTTTTACATTTTCAAAACTCCGCCACGAACTTGCGTCATGTCGGAATGGTCAGTCTTTTGAATGGGAGCTTCTGTGGGGCTTATTTAACATCCCCTCTAAATGTCTGACGCGCTCGAGCAAATTTTTTTTTTTTTGTTTTTCTACCTTTCCGTACTGCCACCCCCACCATGCAAACCGTCAGATTAACATACCTACAGTATTATGGACACGTGGAGTATATACAATATCAAAATCTGACGCGCTCGAGTATATTTTTTTAATTGTTTTTTTTTACATTTTTGAAAATCCGTACACCCTTCCCCCACCGCTAAAACCAAAAACCCACATAACATTTAATTTTTTTTATCACCTAAACTTTAATATTTAATAGGTCCCTACGACGCTCGAGTAAATCCCCGATTAGCCTCTTGGGCTCCCCTACTATAAGTGTCTTTCACAATCTGTGCCATATCTTATCTAGTTTTGATGGAAGAAAAATGAGCCTGTCAATATTGAATACAAAAGTTTGTGATTCCTTTTTTCGACGACGTCCCTTAAATTACCTTTCTGGGGGACTACTTTGTGCAACTTTTCCGCTTATAAGTATCATATAATCTGTTAACAAACAATCTTTTATATTTAATACTAAATATACAAGTATAATGTTAACAAACAATCTTTTATATTATATATAATACTAAATATACAAGTATAATGTTAACAAACAATCTTTTATATTATATATAATACTAAATATACAAGTATAATGTTAACGAAACGCTATGAATTTTGATTGGAAACGTTATAAAATAATATTGACGTTTTTAATTCAATTATTTGGCTTCTTTTTCTTTTGGTAAAAAAAAGTTATTTTGATGCGGCGCTGTGTAGCTCAGTGGTCAGAGCGGTCGCGCGTTATCTGTCAGAGACTGGGTTTATTCCTGGTCCGATGTCAACTTCTTATTAAAAGTATCTAAGTTAACCAGAATGCTGTTTGGTATATCGTTGACACAGATGGCTGTTTAGTATTTAAGTTTATTATGGTGCACAATAAGTAATTATATAAACAACTAATTATACATCCTCAAGAAAGCTGGGTTGCCTAGTGCCCATAAACGTAGAGCTTGTATGAGGATAATTGTGGATGTGAAGGAATCGAGGGTGTTGTGTCAGGATCGTGGCTCCATTGGCGCTCCATTATCTCTGCCTATCCCCGTAGAAATGAGGCGTAACAATTTGATTGATTGATTTATAATTATACATAGTTAAATAAATACTAATAACTAAATTAATAATAATACTCTTTTTTTCCAGAGAGAGAACCTCAAGTACTCTGCTACTTAACGTCATGGTCATCAAAGCGTCCAAGTGCAGGAAAATTCCAGCCAGAAAATGTTGATCCTACACTCTGTACACATATCATATTTGCTTTCGCCACTTTGAAAGATCACAAATTAAGTGAAGGAGACGAAAAGGATGCCGACATGTATGATAAAGTTGTTGCATTGAGAGAGAAGAATCCCAATTTGAAGGTTTGTATTTGTATTTAGTTGAAGAGTGGTAGGCAGAGTTGTCGTTTGGAATGGCGTTCTAAGGGGGAGGCCTATGTTCAGCAGTGGACGCCTTCTGGCTGATGATAATGAGAGAGACAGTGGTCATTAGCCCAGCCTGTCGAATCAGGGTATGAGTAGTACCACCACGTTTAAGTGTACAAACCGTTAAGTAACTAAGTCGCGTTTTGGTATTAGTTTTAAAGTTTCAGGCCGGCGATTGCTACTTGCTGGTAATTACTATAATAGCAGTCGCGCTCCATTAAGGAACCGTACTTCAGCTTTAACCGTAGAGCTTGTATGAAGAGAATTGCGGATGTGAGGGAAGTTGGGAGTTGTGTCAGGATCGTGGCAAATGACGCTTCTTCTGCCTATCCTTGTGGGAAAACGGCGTGACAATTTGATTGATTGATTGTCTTCACCTTACGAGTATGTCGAGCCACATTGTCTAAATAATTGTTCATCTACAAAGTCCTTAACACATTATATAAGGCCACTAGTTAAATATCCAATTTAGAAAGAATAATATCACATGTAATTCTAAAGCCTATCCTAACCTAATAAATCTCTGTCTAGATTTTGCTGGCAATCGGTGGATGGGCATTCGGCTCTACTCCCTTCAAAGAGCTAACATCAAACGTGTTCAGAATGAATCAGTTCGTCTACGAAGCTATTGAGTTCCTCAGGGAATATCAGTTTAATGGTTTGGATGTCGATTGGGAATATCCCAGGTGAGTCTTAGCTGTAATTTTTCGATCATTATTATAGGTCTTTATTAAGCCCAGAATTCGCTTCGGGTATGTTCGAGTTTACCTTTATTGTGGAAAGTGTGAGAATTGATGATGACTATTATTGATACAAATTGTTTTATTGTTTCGCTAAAATTACCAATTGAAACAAGAATTCCATACATTAAACACGAATTTCTAGTTTTGATATCAATGTTAATATATATTTTCAGAGGAGCCGACGATCGTGCAGCATTCGTTTCTCTGTTGAAAGAATTGCGGTTGGCGTTCGAAGGCGAAGCGAAGACATCTGGCCAACCACGTCTGTTGCTCACAGCTGCTGTACCAGCATCCTTCGAAGCCATAGCTGCCGGTTATGATGTACCAGAAATCTCCAAATATTTGGTAAGAATTCGAAAGTTAAAATTGCCTGGTTCCTGGGATTTTAATAGCGGCACGTCTGCCGTCTGTAGACTATTTACATATTCGTCCTACTTCTGGGTTAGGTAAAGGGTAAATTTAGGTGTTATTGGTTCGATAGTTTCTAAAGATCTTGATGGTTTTACAAATTGTAGGTTAAACCACTTATATATTTATAAAACGCGATTTTTAACCTCGGCTTGCCTGACGGTAAGCTAGTAGTCTTAAAAGCCCGTTGTATTCTACGGTTGCTTCTGTGATTTTTCACGCTTCTCTTGAGTAGTCCAATTTTAATAAAACCACTTGATAATTGATATTCTTAATAATATATTCTTTCAGGACTTCATCAACGTAATGACTTACGACTTCCACGGCCAATGGGAGAGGCAGGTCGGACACAACAGTCCTCTCTTCCCACTAGAGAGCGCAAGTAGCTATCAGAAAAAACTTACTGTGGTATGTTCAAATCTTTCTCTTTTTATTTAGGCTTGACGTATCACCCCGCCTGATGTTATAAGCTAATATGCCGGTATAGTTAAAACTGGTAGCTTACAAACTGATCCCAAAACATGATTGATTCACTTCACGGTCTGTACACTTGTAAGTGATGCTACTACCCCGAGCGGCAGACTAATTTTTAAGGCAGAAAAATTAGTTGCAAACTTCTACGATCCTGTCACAAGTCTCTTACTGTTTTTCTAGGACTATTCTGCTCGTGAATGGGTACGCCAGGGTGCTCCAAAAGAGAAGCTGATGATTGGTATGCCCACATATGGACGATCCTTCAAATTGGTTAATGATACTCAATTCGATATTGGAGCACCAGCTTCCGGTGGTGGTAAGTAATGACGCCATGTTTATTAATTTTTAAATATCCCTATAAAAAGGGACTAATACAATCATGTTTATGTCGAAAATTTTACCTGTCTCACATCCACAATTCTGTCCAAATATTATATAGGCGATATTATTGAGAGGCTAAACTAGAGCTGATTTTTCAAAATAAACTCAAATCGGTCCTCGGCAGTCTTGGACCTGTTTTTGCTAACTATCAGACAAATCGAAGTCAGAAAAATACATTGCATTGGACATTTATCCAAATTATAGACAGCACATGACCTATAGCGATCACTAGTTTTTCATGTTCTCGCAAACTGCAACCATTGTATCTTTGATCTTAGATATATTTGATCAAAGATATTTATCATATACCAGATATATAGTTTAGTATATATCATATGCCAAATATAGTATGTTGTTATGTACGGGCTCGTTTCTGCACTTAACTTCTCTGCTACTTCTTTGTTTGTTCTTCAACGGTTTTCTCTCAGCAAAGTCACCAGATCTTCTCCAGTAAGGCCAGAATACCATTCTCGTTCCTGCAGACCTCCGGAAGCCTGCTGACGCTAAATATAGTATTAAGTATATATTATTAATAAAACATGTTAAAACTTAAACAGGCACCGCCGGACGATTCACTAACGAAGCTGGCTTCATGTCTTATTATGAAATTTGCGAATTCCTTCGTGAGGATAATACCACTTTAGTGTGGGACAACGAACAAATGGTACCCTTCGCTTATAGAGACGACCAATGGGTGGGCTTCGATGATGAAAGGTCTTTGAAAACTAAGGTTTGTTTGAATTTGGTTTTTACTTTATATGAATATTCTTAATCATCTTGGAAGCTTTCTCCAAATTATTGCCTTTGAATACGATTTCATGGCATGAGGCATTTTTAGTTTATCTTAACATTACTTCTATTTAATGAGTATAATCATGCATGGCTAAAAGTGTCCGTAATCTAGTGGTAGAAAAACTCCTGATTTAAAAGCACTTGCCGGCACTAGTGCATCTTTGATATTAGTCACCCTTTTTCTATGAAATAATCACGTATATTAGCTTAAACAGAAATGTCAAAAAACAGCATTTAAATAAAACCCGCAAATTTTTTCGTCAATTTTAAATACTAAAAGTTGGCAGTCAACATAATTTTGTCCAAGTCTACCAACTATTACGCGAGTCTGAGTTCATTAATTTTTCCTAAATTTTACCTCAAAGGTTTCAGTTAAACACAGTTTACATGTTGTTTTGCAGATGGCATGGCTCAAAGAAGAAGGTTTCGGTGGTATCATGGTTTGGTCCATAGACATGGATGATTTCAGAGGCTCATGTGGTACAGGCAAATACCCACTTATAACTGCTATGAAGCAAGAACTTAATGGTTACAAAGTTAAACTCGAATTCGATGGCCCTTACGAATCTTCTAATCCCAATGGACAATACACTACTAAAGATCGTAAGTTATGTTAACTTTTACAAGTGAAATTGAAAATTAATTACAATAAAATTAGCTTTCTTTAAACACTCAAGATTAAAATATGGCAAAAGTTTCAAAGTTCTGGTTCGTTCATCGCAAATCTCATTAAAAATTTACAATTTAATCCGGACACTTTGTCTGCCCTCAAAACAAGGTTCACATTCATAATGGATACTTGTACATTTACTTTTCGATAATAAAAAACTCGCGTGACCTTTTGCCACATCAAACCGTTGTGAGTCCAGGGTTTGATTGTCGTTCGTAATAAAGATTTGTTTCATATCATTTATTTTGGATAGTGTATAAATTTAAGGCGACCGTGGTGTAGTGACAGTGCAATGGTTACACAAACCAAGAGCACGAGTTCGAAATCACCCGCCAGTACCAATGTATCTTTATATTATGTATATATACTTTGGTTGTCCTTTTTCTATAACAAAAGCACTTTAGTAGCTTAGTATATAAAAGTGATTAAAAAATTAAAAATAAATAGGAATTTGTTATTAAAAATAAGGTCGATATGTGTTTCGGGTCTGGGTGTTTAACAGTTATAGTCAGTTGGTGGTCATTTGCCCAGTTTGGAGAACTGGAGATGTGCCACAATCTTCACGTGTACAAACCATGAAGTGATTCAGTAGCATTTCGGGATCAGTCTAAAAGTTGCCCGTAGTTCACACTAGTTTACACTCCAGCTTAACATCAGCTGTCGTTGAGCCACAATAAATAATAATAATAATACTTGGTTATCATGTGTAAGCGAGTTAAAAGTACACTTACAAAATTATTTACTAAATACTTTTTTCAGCAAACGAAGTAACATGCGAAGAAGAGGACGGTCATATTTCATACCACCCTGACAAAGTTGATTGTACCATGTACTACATGTGTGAAGGAGAGAGAAAGCATCATATGCCATGCCCTTCGAATTTGGTATTTAATCCGAATGAAAACGTCTGTGATTGGCCAGAAAATGTAGAGAGTTGCTCGCACCACACTCAAGCGCCGGCTGCTAGGAGATAAATAAATTAGGATACACAATTATTTATTAGGTAGATAGATGTGTTTTTGTATGTATATTGTGTAATGTCTTTTTTATGTGATCTTTGATTATGTATTATTACGTTATGACGAAAACATCAAGTATCGTATCAACATCGAACTCGGAAAGTAAAATTTTTGAGCAGTAGAGATTCTAAGAAAATTGATTTCTTGACTGTTTTAATTGACATGTAAATAAATAAATATTGCTTACTATTACCACTTGTATCTTCAATGGTATAATATAACTGATCCGAATGGTAAAATTTTAAATAAATATTTCATAGAAAAGAAAGTCTGCTTTCCATCGTTACTTCCTCGTTTTATTCACTCTATAGGCTCTCTTAAAGTTTAAAATCTAATAAAAATTGTTTATAAAAAATGTTAAATTATAAATACCTATGATGTATAAAAAATATGTTTTTTTATATTTATTTCATGTTAAAAAATTGTCATACATTAATATTAGGCGATGTTATAAAAAAGAAATATAATTCGTGTGATATATCATATTAACCTTTATTTTATAAGATATTATATATTTTCATATTATTTATTATGTGTTTCTACAATAACTTTAAAATATAATATTTAGGATATTTTATGGTAGTAATTAAACGAATGACTGTAAATTCAAATAAATATGACAAGAATATTGTAAAACGATGATGACTTAGAAGAATGTTTCATTGTGGTTTTCATGGTAAAGAGCTTGAATGAAGACAGTTGTGTATATGAAAGATTGTGGAAATCGAGTCATACTAATTTCATTGCTTGATCATAATATTAAGTTGATTAAGAATTTTGTAATTTTTTTAATTTTACAATATTTTGGTAAACTAGACTCATCTTTTTTTTAATAATGCTTTTCAGTCGTACGTTTAATTATTAACTTTTTTTTAATTTTAAGTTATTTTGATGCTATTATTAAATACTCAATCAGCACTATCACTGCCTTAAAAACTGCCAGTATGGTTTTTTTTAAATACATCTAGATTTTTATACAAAATATATAGATTATGATTTTTTAAATTTAGTTTTAAATTTTAATTATAAGTCTGTAAATAATGTATTTAGATACAAATTGTAGGAATATGAGTAAATATTTTTTTATATTAAAATTAAGTTTTATTTAATTATTCTTTGGCCGGCATAGGAACGACGACTGAGGCACTTGTAAACTCAGTCAGTTTTCAGCCTTCCCTTGCTTAGAGTTGATGTCAGATGTGACCTCAGTAAAAAATATATATCTAGAGTTGTATGCATTAGATAGTGACGAGGTACAAGCAAAACCGACTGACAATTTCGTCTTATAAAAGTAATTCTAATAAAAGTATTAGATTTTTTTTATAGCGTCTTAATAAAAGTAAATTACAAGAAAATCTTTAATGTAACCTTACAATAGCGTTTTCGAATCGGAATTATAACACGTGGGTAAAAGGTTTGGTATTATGTCTATGTCTATATATATTCACAAAGATGTAAGTGTAACTGATTAGAGCTTTTAGGTTTATCCTAGGTTACGCTCAATTTCCCCGTTTGTACCTGAAATTACCAATAGCAAATTTGCATTTTGCGAGAAAGACTTATATGGATATTACCAATATTTTCTACATGGGTATCTTTGACAGAAACACAACTCTTTCGCTTCCTTCACATCCAGATCCGATGGGGGAGACAGGTTCTAGAGTGGAGACCACGAACTGGAAGAGGCAACGTAGGTAGGCCTCCCACTAGGTGGACATAGTGAAATAACCAGTGGATGCAACTAGCATCTTATCGTTCAGAATGGCGTTCTAAGGAGGAGGCCTATGTTCAGCAGTGGACGCCTTCTGGCTGATGATGACGATGATACAAGTTGACACTGTGAACCCCAGCTTTTTGTGTTTGATTTAAATGCGACCGTGGTAGAGTAGTGACAGGGTCACGCAATTTAAAACAACACTTTCGTTTTGTGGTTTAAAAGAAGATGCAGTAACAAGGATTGCTCCGATGGTTTGGAGACAGGGAAAGGGTGAGTGAAAGTAGATTGACGAAAGGAATTAAAATCCGATGTGGATGGTAACGCAAGGCATGTTTTCCAGGCAAATCGGAGACATACTCAAGAAAGCTCTACGGTTATGCCTACTGAACACAACCGTAGAGCTTGTCTGAAAAGAATTGTGAATGTGAGAGAAGTGAGGAAGTTGTGTCAAGATCATGACGAGTGGCGATCCATCATCTCTACCTATCCTGTGAAAAAAAAGCGTGATAATTAGCTGATATATAATTATATATGTTTTATAATACAGATAAAATAAAAACTCACTTTAATAAAAATAATAATTTAAATACAAAAGTAACATTTAACACAATAAACTAAAAAAACATAGCTTTTTACTGAAAAAAAAAGGTACCTATAAGTTAAAAGAAATCCCTCGGAAGCAAACTTGAGTTAAACTTCAGCTATTACTTTCAATAGCAAACTAAATCTTGCGCCATGCCTCAAACAAATTGCTATGAAAAATGGCTGAAACGTTCTCCTGAAAATGGTTACTTTTAAATCATTACTTATAACTTTTTACATAAACATACATTATAACTTGACGCCTATCACTTTTTAACACATTGCCGCTAATAAAAATTACTTTATTCTGGTAAAAGTGAAAATTTGCTTTGTGTCAGGATCGTGAGAAGTGGTGCACTAAACAAAATGGAGGAGCGACAATTTACTTAAAATTTATTAAATATTAAACGATAAACTAAATAATATGTTACTTGTTTTATTTAAGTATTCCGTGTCATAGTCAACTATTACGCCCCAATTCCCGCAGGGATAAGCAGAGACAACAAAGCGCCACTTTCCACGGTCCTGACACATCTCTCTCGCTTTCCTCACATCCATTATTCTATTTATACAGACTCTATGGTTATGGTTAATGTTAATTTTCCATGTTAAAATGAATAACTGAAACCAGTCCAAACTAAATAATTTTTGATCAATTAATCAAATTGTCACGCCTGCATAGGCAGCGACCATGGAGCGCCACTTGCCACGATCCTGGCACTTCTCCCTCGCTTTTTCTACATCCAAATTCTCTTTGAATTTCTTCATGATTTTTATTTCGGAGAGTCAACTTTAGTCGCAGAAAAATATCCGCTCACTACATGCAACTTCAGGCAGCCGTCTTCGTAGTTTCGAGAAGCTTGCAGTCGGTCATCCGTGTTCGAAACACTTACAGCTCGGCTGCGGAAGAAGAGCTTTTGCAAATAAAATCACATACTTTATGCGGATTACTATCGCATTTATTTTTGGTTAACATGATTTTACATGTTTTTTTATTTACAATGCTTCGAGAGCATTGTAGCCATCATAGCCTTCCGTGATCCCGGCGATAATAATCACATAAAATTTGTTTAATAATTTTTTTTTGTAATTCTTACAAAATGTAAGAAATTTCTAAGGTCATATAGTCATGGTTTGTAACTGATTTTAAGTCATGATTGTAACGTTTTAACATACAATACATTTATTAGGGCGAAAAGAGGGAAAAAATCACGTGCCAAGTGAGAAAACCACGTGCCAACAGTTTGTTTAAGGAACATTTGTTATAGACAAGCTGAAAATCTGTAAAATATCTACTTCAGCAGCTTTCAGCCTCAACGGGAAACTTTTAACAGTTATAACATGCACTAAGTAAAAATAAATAGTTTAGTTCTTTAGTTTTTCGTTAATGTAATACTTATATAAGATAAATAAATTTCATGTTCTTTTGTCACTGCTAAAATATTTTTTTATTATTGTGACACGACATCTGACCTCGACCCGCCTGATGATAAGCAAGAGGAGGTCCAAGAGTGACGATGACTGAAAAAACCGAGCTTGTTTACAGCTGCCTCAGTCGCCGTCACGCCGTCACACGCTTGAAGGATCCAAGGTCATAGGATGGAAAGAACACATGGGCAGGCAAAGCATTCCACTTGTCGATTGTTCTGCATGATAACTTACATTGAATCATTATAGCTGATAATGTTACATGACAGTTAAGTATTTCTCCTGGTGTTAAGCTAGTGTGGTCTACAAGCGAAGACAACAAAGAATGATAGACAAGAATGGTGGACAATGGACTGCCACTTTCCACGATTTTCACCTAAGATTTTCCACGTCTTTTATAAATAAATTTAGAATAACAATTTTACGGTAATGTTATCCATACAATTCTAATGCTAGTTTTCAGTATGCTTGCAGTTTCAGTATAAGCTTAATCTTGCAATCCAATCACTCTACGATGAAGTATTCCTTCATTCTGGACGTGGACCGACAACATTTGGCACGCTTACAACATTTAACAAATAGGTTCTTACCTATATTTTAAAAATGCATTCCTGGAACAGTGTTAAACTAATAAAAAATAAAAATAAAAATTTAGTATTTATTTTATCAATAAATAAGAAAATATCATAAATGACAAATTTAATAAGTCTATAAAAAGTATAAATAACACAAAATAACTTGCTTGTATGAAGAGAAATTTGGATGTAGAGGAAAGAACATCGTATCAAGATCCTGGAATCTAGCGCTCCATTGTAAGGATAGTCGCAAGAAAATATAGGTGGTAACAAAGAGATTAAAAAGAATATATGTATAACAATTTAGTTGATTTATAAAAGAAATAATTGACCAACAAAACAAATACCCTCGAATATATAATAATAAGAAATAAAGTCAAAAAGTTTAATAAAAAATAATTAGACGTATATTTTACTTTTAAAACACGTTTGAATTTACAATAGCATTAACTAAAGCTAGTTAAATAATTGCATTAACAAAATTATCAGGCGCAGCGAACAAACTACCAACTAGTATCGTATACAGCCGAGAATTTACAACTTACAAAGTCACGGAATATTCACATTAATTCTACATTAACAGAGCTTGTATATCTGAGCTAATTTACATTTAATTAAAAATCAAACAATTAGTTACACTAGTTTTAAACATTATTTGCTTTTTTATTCATTGTTATTCTGTAATACGATAGTATAAGGAATAGCACAATGCGCGATAGATGTTTTTATTTGATTTTTTATTGTGACTCGACATATGACAGCACCCCGCTTGATGTTAAGCCAAAGTGTGGTCCATGAATGAATGTCACTGCTACTACAATTCAATAACTGTGAGTAGCAATCACATCCACTATGCCGGCCTAGATGGAACCGGCAACTTACAAGCTGATTCCGAAACGTGACCAAATCTTTCACGGAACCGATTTAGTCGCATTTTAGAAAACTATTCACAATTTTGTTTTCCTATATTTGATATATTTTGGAAGACAATTTGTGTAACAATATCTTTTTTATGCAAAATTAATGACGAAATCGATAATTATGTTACATTTCACGGTTGAGATGGCCGCTCGCAAAAAGTGCATCAAAATGTGACATAAACTCAAGGCTGCGACATTTATATTACTAAACGCTCAACGAAATAAGTATTTCTAAAGTCTTAATTGTCATCTATATTACCGGCCATAATAAAAGTGACCATGAAGTGATTTAGTCGCGTTTCAGTTACTGGTTTCAACTAGGCTGGCATAGTGGATGTGACTGCTACTTACAGCTACTAAATTGTAGTAGCAGTGATCCATTCATGGACCACACTCCATCCTAACATCAGGCAGGTCTCAATAAAAAAAATTCAGGCAGCAAAAAAATTGAAAAGTTATGTGTTTTTTATTACTTTTTTATACTCTGAATATGTTGTGACTTCGTAACTTTTAACCAATAAAAAAAAACTTTTATTTCAAAAATAACTCACCCTGCCTTTCATTTATTTATTTTTTATTTTAATTACATTTCCATACTAAGCTACTAAAGCTTGTATCATAGAAACAGGACAACGAACGTACATATCAAAGATACATTGATACTGGCAAGTGGACGGTTATGAACTTGCACTCGGTTTGCGTGACCATAGCACTACTACTACACCACGATCGCCTCATTAACTGAACTGAAGCGGAAAGGACCAGGAAAACATGTAGTTACATTGTAGTTAATATATAGTTAAAATACACAGTAAAACCCTAACTGCTACAGTTAACAACTAAACATAGATCAACTCCCTAATTGCTAGTTAACAAAGAGATTGTACTAGATAACCAGAGTTTAGGTTTTAATCACACTTGTGGCTGGTATTTCAATCATTACGATAGGCGTGAAGCATCAGTTAGCACGTGAAGTATTTTTTTGTGTCTCGACATATGACAGCACCCTGCTTGATGTGTGGTCCATGAATGGAGGTCACTGCCAATACAATTCAATAACTGTTAAGTCGCAATCACATTCACTATACCGGCCTAGTTGGAACCGGCAACTCACAAGCTGATCCCGAAACGCGACTTAAACACTTTACGATCTTGTAAGTGTATACTTGTAAGTGTACCCCGGATAGGCAGACTGGGTATACCACTTCCTACCACTTAAAAGTCCCGTATTCGATTCCCGGGCGGAGTAAATAATTGTTTTATAAAAGCAAAAATAGCTTTTATTTGTTATTTATTATTAAAAATTAAGTATTTGTTAATTAAAAATGTGCGGATACTTTCTCCGGGTCCGGTTGTCAAAGAGTGGTAGACAAAATATGTATAGTGGTGCCCAGTCTGTCGATCCGGGGTAGTACCACTTACAAGTCGCGTTCCGGAAAGAGCATTGAAAGTTGCCGGCACAGAGGATGCAGTTGCAGTTATTTAACTGTAGTAGCAGTCACCCACATTCATAGACTGCAGCTTAACATCAAGCAAGATGTTTATCACATTTTTATTTCTATACCTACTAACATGCTTGTATCATACAAAATGGTATACTATTATAATGTAGAAATATAAACTATTATAGAAAAGATATATATTATATATTAAAGGTATATAGATAATATAGAAATAATAATAATAATAAATAATATAGAACATCAAAGATATATTGGTACGGGTAAGTGGTTATGAACCAGACTCTCGGTTAGTTTGACCATTTTATATCAACTAGACTGCACTACAAAATAAGAGAAGTAATGTTTTTAATTGATGAGTAGGCATATTTTTATACACTTTCAGTGAGGTAACATCTCTTAGTAAGCATTGCATAACCGGCTCCTAATTTTGTCTCATAGTAGCATTTGTTACTACGCACAAGAATTTCAATTGACCAAGTAGTGGATTCACACAGATTCATTGGGTTATGTTGGTTGGTACTTTACCTATATCAAATCCAGATGGTCCCATCATTATCAGTCTTGACATTACTAAGACTAATATTAAAGTATTGTGGTTTTCTCGTGGACTGTTTCGTCTATTCAGTAGGACCCCACAAGAGTATAACGTGGTCATATTATTTGTTCCCTACTATAAAGGTTCACCTCGCCTGAATCATGCCTGATGGTAATCAAATATCCAGGAGCGCCGACGACTGATAAAAGATATTTAAGTTTTTTCAGTCGCCATCACTATGTAGGCCTGGGGTACAAAAAATGTGACAGGATTATATACTATTTCAAAATACTTGTAAACCAAAATACTTACGAATATTTCTTTACATACTTCCATTCTTCAAGAAAGCTGAGCCCATAACCATAGCTTGTATGAAAACAATTGTGGATGTGAGGGAAGCGCGGGAGTTGTGTCAGGATCCTGGCAAGTGGTGCTCCATTGTCTATCCCTGTGGTTTGATAGATTAATTGATACTTCACTTATTTTCAATGTATTATATAATATGTATTATGTACCTCAACACTACATACTTAAAATCATTCAGAATGGCACAATAGCCTTTGTTTAGATCTTTGTAATTTTATTTTCGTTTGGATAGAAAAGTATGGAACACAGTATCTCAGAATGCATAGTGTTTTAGCATTACTTGTATGCGCGCACGCAACACTGCCGATGCGAAGCGGTACCCACTATAGACGCTGTTAGTTACAACTCTAGGTCAACGATTGCCGGACGTCGCGTGAACCATTTCCTAACAATGTAAAAATAAAGTGCATTCAAACAATTAATAAAATTAGTTAGTGTTTTTCAATTTATATAATCAAATTTGCTTTAATTGTGTAAAATAATTAAATCTAAAGACGTATTTTTAATATCTACTCGTAGCATTTAACACCGAAATTAAGTGCAATACATGTTAATAAATACAATTTACAAAATAATGATTACAGGTAATCAATAAAAAAGTGGGTAGGATCACAAAAACTAATGACAGAAATGTGTTTAGTGTTACTGAAAAAGTTTACAAGTTGAGTGTAATTTTGTGAAAGAATGTGTAAAGTAACGGATGGCGAATCATCTAATATTTAAAGTAAGCGTTTACTACAATATTAAACTAGAATATATAGTCTTTTAAGATGTAAAGATAAACAGCTAATTAAGTTATTAACATTCTTTTAACTTGACGTAAACATGATTTATTTGTGTTACTTATTATAAAGCATTATTAAATCCAGGAACAAATCGGAACCATCCTCAAGAGAGTTGAGTTGCCTAGTACCCATAACCGTAGACCCTGTATAAAGAGAATTGTGGATATGAAGGAAGCGTCAAGTATACAGACCGTGAAGTAATTTTGTCGCGATTCGGGATCAGCTTGTAAGTCGCCGGTTACAACTAGGCCGGCATAGTGGATGTGCCTGCTACTTACAGTTATTAAAATTTTTATAACAGTGACATTTATTCATGGATCACATTTTATTTTAACGTGGGAGGGAAAAAACACCACATAAAGTAACCCTGGAGATTAATATCGAACTGGGTGCTGTCATATGTCGAGTCACAAAAGTTTTTTTGAAGTAGCGCTCCATTGTCTGTGCCTATCCTTATGGGATTAAGGATAGGCACAGTGACAATTTGATTGATTGATTATTAAGAGTAGTAGGCAGACAGTTGGTGGGCCTTTTTTTTCCAGTCTACCAATCCGGGGTGGTACCACTACTTTTAAGTTATACAGACGGTGAAGTAACTTATTCGCGTTTCAGGATTATAATGTAAGTCGCCAGTTCCATCTAGGCCGGCATAGCGGAAGTGACTGCTAGTTGCAGATATTTACCTGTAGTAGCAGTCGTCTTTAAGCACTACAACGAATATCAGGCGGGGTACAGGTAACACATGGGCTGGCAAAGCATTCCACTTGTCGATTGTTCTACAAAGAAAAGACGCACCGAACTTTTTAGTTCGGCTGCTGATTCGATCGATAGAATGCGGATGCTTTCACCTACCTGTGCGGGTATTACGGGTGTGAAAGGACGAGGTAGGAATAAGGTTAAAGAGCTCCTCAGAACATTCTCCGTGGTACTGTCATATACCAATAACCCACTCTGCCGATCCGGGATAGTACCACCACTTACAAGTATACAGACCGTGAAGTGATTTGGTCACGTTTCGGGATCAACTTGAAAGTTGCCGGTTCCAACTAAGCCGGCATAGTGGATGTGATTGCTACTCACAGTTATTGAATTGTAGTAGCAGTGACATTCATTCATGGACCACACTTCGGCTTAACATCAAGCGGGGTGCTGTCATATGTCGGGTCACAATAAAAAAATAATATATATACATATATATATAGGGCGGCGTGTAAATGTATTTGAGGAAATAGAAAAAAGGCACCATTTATTAATCGATTATTTGTTTTTTTTACGCGAACGAGCAAGAACAATTACAATTATTTTTGTTATTAAAACAAGTTCAATGATTAATTTATTTGACATTCGAATGACTTTGTTATGTTCTTAAGAAAGACGCACTTTCTTTTACAAGAAAAATTGTGTAAGAAAATACAATTTCAAATTCACCAGGCTGCCGGCCGGCATGGAAGATGCGACTGATAATTAACTGTACTGACAACTGATAAAAAAGTCTCAGTTCACGGCTGCCTCAGTCGCCGTCACTATATGTTACATCTTCACGCATCGCTTGAAGGATCCAAGGTTATTCGATCCCTCGAGCAATAATTGAGCGCCGTTGCCGCGATCCTGGCACAACTCCCTCGCTTCCTTCACATCCTCAATTCTCTTCATACAAGCTCTACAGTAATGGGCACTAGGCAACGTAGCTTTTTTGAGGATATCTTCGATTCACCTTAAAAGTGGATAAAATAAATTCTTTAGGGACGGACGTGTTGAAGTAAAAAAGTGACTAAATATATCAATATAGAAAACTAGTTTGTAAAAGTCGGCCCAGTTTATGTGGCACTAACCTAATTACAAATATAATTATTATATTTCTTTTAATAGTAAAAATTCACGCCCTAATTCCTATAGGAATAAGCAGGAACAATGAAGTGACACATTTCACTATCTCGCTTCTCTCTCATCTACAATTCTCTTCATAAAAGATTTACATTTCTATACTAAGCTACTAAACGTGCCTGTATCATAGAAACAGCACGACCAAAGTACTAGGACGACTAGTACATTAAAGATACAACAATATATATTAATACACTACAGATACACTGCAAAATTATGCAAATTTTATTTTTTAAGAATGTCTCAGATTAGTCTCCTTTTTATTCTTCCACTTACTTTTGATATAATATACAATTTTTTAAGTATTATATACTACAAATATATACTAAGCTACTAAAGTATCATAGAAATAGGAACACCAAAGTATAATACATATATCAAAGATACATTGGTACCGGTGGGTGGTTTCGAACTCGTGCTCTCTGTTTGTGTAACCATTGCACTGCCACTACACCACGGTCGCCTATATACTTCCAATATAATACACCACTAATAATAATAATAATAGTCAAGTATAAGAAATATAAAAATCACGTTATTAATAATCATATTAAACATGGTCGCTCTTGAATAGAAAAATGTGTGTGATTCACGCATTTAAATTGATCAATTATAACTTTTTACTGTTACGTTAATCCAGCGATAACAGTCGTGTCAAATTGAATTATAGATATTTTATTTATGAATAACTGGATTCCTAGCCTCTTTATTACCTCTTTTTTAGATAAAAAAATATGTCCGAAAAGTCACGGATGGCTGTTCATAATGCAGTGGAGTGACGATAGTGGAGTGTATAAAGAGTGTATGTGGAGTGACGATAGCGGCTAGAATAAGAAATATGTCCGAAAAGTCACGGATGCCTGTTCATAATGCAGTACGAGTACTCTACATTAATGTATGGTAGGGAACGCTGTAAAAATGCGGTCGTTAAGGAGTGTATGAGGAATGACGATAGCGGATAGAATAAAAATCAAAATTAAAATTTTAAAGGAACCCCCGAAATGCCTGAAACCACTTTAGTCATATCACCAGCTTTATAGTAATAGACAACATTAGTCATGGCTCAATAGTTATATCCTTTCAATATCCCTTGGCTTCCCATGGTGCATCATCAGATAACTACTCCAGGTCTTCAATTTGATAACGGTCCAGCTAATGACTCATAGTAAGTAACAATTTTAGTTAAAGCACAATGATATTATCTGTTGTCGATTTGCTGATCTGAGAGGATTCATGATAGTGCATGATCAGATACTCCCGATCTTCAATTTGATAACGGCCCAGCTAAAGGCTTTAGGGAAAGCACTATAGTTCTATCTCTTGTTAATTTGCTGATCTAAGAGGATTTATAATGGTGCATCATCAGATACTCCCGGTCTTCAATTTGATGACAGTCCAGCCAATGGCTCATAGTGAGTAACAATTTTAGGTAAAGCACTATAGGTCCATTTCTTGTTGATTTGCTGATCTGAGAGGATCCATGATAAGATTTTTTAGATCCAGAATGTTTTATTTCATCGCACTAACTTTTTTACACTTAGTTGATGAATCTAATGCGATCAAACTTAGTAAACCTATTAAGTTTAAAGCCATCCAGGATTTCGTCTCCTACCTTCGAGTTCCATCATCAGAGTAGCTCAGTGGTACTAGTTAAAACACACATGTATTTGTATACGTTTTTGTTTCAAATGTTAAGTCACAGATATGTTTAAAAGTAAAGTAAATACCTATTATGCGTCTAAGATCGCTACCGCAGCTAACAAAACGAGCTGATGACCTTGAAACCCCTGATCAGATCTTCATCAATTATAGCTAAGAACCATCTCGATCATGTAAGCTTTCAAATGAAAAAAATCGCATCGTAATCGGTCCATTCGTTTAGGAGCTACGATGCCACAGACAGACACACAGATACACAGAGCCACAGATACACAGACAAGTCAAACTTATAACACCCCTCTTTTTGAGTCGGGGGTTAATAAAAAATAGCAAAGTTCGCAATAGTTGTGGTTTCAAAGATGATGTAGTGACAAGGATTGACAAAGGAATGCTCCGGTTTGGGCACATGGAAAGAATGAATGAAGGTAGATTGACGAAAGGAATTTATAAATCTGATAAGGATGGATGCGTTAAATGAGGCTGACCCAGGATGGTGTTTTCCTACCAAATCGGAAACATCCCCAAGAAAGATACGTTGCCTAGTGCCCATTGCCGTAGATCTTGTGTGAAACGAATTGTGGATGTGAGGAAAACGAGTGCGTTGTGTCAGGATCGTGGCAAATGGCTCTCAATTCTCAATTGTCTCTGCCTATCACTGTGGGAAAAGGCGTGACTATTTAATTGATAAAATACAGGAATGTCCGCAATGAAATACAGACATGTCCTTAAAATTCGCCCAAATAGCCAGGAGCGATGTACCGAGCCATTTTTTATTATTGTGGCTCAACTTATAACAGCGCCCGCATAACGCCTTATAACGCCTGATGTTAAGATGGAGTGCGGTCCATGAATTAACTGTAAGTTAAGAAATATATTTCTCTATTCTGTCGATATGACAATGTAATCATGAATATCAGCGATACATCTATCTATATATTTTATTTATGTTCTAAGCTTAACGGATGTTAGATCCTAATGAATTTTTAATTATGACGTTAGGTTTTTATTAGTGTAATAAAAATTAATGATCACTTATTAAATTTATCACTGATTAAGGAAGCATAACTGAGCATTAATCTTAAAATGTGGCTAAAATGTTCCGGAATGATATTACTGCATTCGGATTTGTACAATTAGCGGGACTGTCAGAGCGGAATAGCCACGTAGTAGAGCTGGTATGAAGAGAATTGCGGATGTGAGGGAAACGAGTGAGTTGTCACAAGATCGTGGCAAGTAGAAAATTGGATTTTTGATTGATTGACGATTTTAATATAATGATCTGTGATTTTCCTTTGATCATTCTCATCAGGTATATACTATATATGACAAACGATATTTAGTCTGAACATTTATTTAATGATGCAGCTACTACCACCCTAAGCGGCTAATAATAGGCCAAAAATATCACAAATATCATTCGAGTAGTTTTCGCTCGGCAAATGTCAATTTTGTGTATAAAAGTTTGTGATACTACCCCGGATCGGCAGACTGAACAAATTACCATCAATTGCTTGCCTACCACTCTTGAGTACCAAGGATACTTAGATAACATTATTTGCCATTTTATGAATTTTAAGAGTTGTACCCACCACTTACAAGTATACAGACCGTGAAGTGATTTGGTCGTATTTCGGGATCAGCTTGTGAGTTGCCGGTTCCAACTAGGCCGGCATAGTGGATGTGATTGCTATTTACAGTTATTGAATTATAGTAGCAGTGGCATCCATTCATGGACCCCATCCAGCTTAAGATCAAGCGGGTTGCTGTCATATGTCGAGTTACAATAAAAAATAAAAAAATGCCGGATTATTATAAAAAGTTTCCCTGTATTCCCTTCCGAAATCATATCAGCACTTTCGGGTGTCAAAGTAACTCAGTCACATTTCAGAATCATTTTCAGGGTGGGATTGACCCATGTGTGGAGACGACTGTTTCCACTGTCACATATCGGAGGTCGTATTTGCTATGCCAGTCTAATGAGCCCATTTCCACTAATCTTCATTTGATTTATTTGCAATTACTTTTGATTAAAGACTATATCTAAGGAATTCCTTATACCCCGATGTAAAAATTGATTTGAACGTTAGAAAACTCTAGGATTTCAATTCCAGATAACTTGCGTGATATTTTAATTAAGATTAAAAGATTGCCATGAAATATCTTTTTAAATGTATCGAAAGGAAGTGTTTAAGATTGCGTTTGAGTTTTATTACCTACGTTATAAAGAAAAGTCTATAAGTGTAATAATAAGGTATTAAGCTTCGATATGGGTTGGCAGAACTTATGGAACTTGAATACTTACAGGAGGTGGACGATATATAAACACATATATTATATACCTACTACATACACGTATATATGAACATAAATAATCGAATTAAACAAATTGTATGCGGCTTCGTATCGCATTTATTTTTGGTTATTGATTTTAATAATAATCAATGCTCGCGCAAAATTTAAGAAAATAAAACAAAATTAATGATAATTTAGAATTTGCAATTTTTCGGGAGAGAATCGTGAAGCCTAAATAGTTTCCAAGATAACGTTTTCCCATTCATATATTAGAACATTGCTTAGATTTTAGATTTTGTTGAATATGGAGTTCTGCTCCACACACTCAATTTGTAAAGAAACTTATGCAAGCCACATACTATTAATTCATCATCATCATCAGCAGGGCCGTCTTAAGCATATTCAGCGCCGGGGTGCGAAAGTCAAGGCTCCGCTCGCGTGGTCTCAGTGTAGTAGATACCTATCGAAATTTATGGCGGTCGGCATGCGCCCCCTAGGACTCTGCGCCCGGGTGCACCGCACCCCATGAACCCCCGGGTAAAGACGGCCCTGATCATCAGCCAAAAGACCGTCCACTGCTAAACATAGGCTTCTCCCTTAGAAGGCCGAACGACAAGATGCCAGTTACATCTATCGGTTATTTGTGACACTAGTCTTCCGGTTCGTGGTCTCCACTCAAAAACCTATCTTCCTCATCGGTTGTCGGTTCTTCAAACAATGTTCTTTGAGCACTCCGCCTGTAGTTAACGTCTGATCTAGTAGTAGATTAATACGGGACGGAAACCAGAAACTCCCGGATTAAAACCACTTGCCGATACCAATGTATCTTTAATCGTCTTGCTTCTATGATACAATCCCGTTTATTAGCTAGGTTTAGTAATGTATAATATATATTTATACAAAGAAAATTAAGACTTAGTTATATAAAATTAAATAAAAGACGCAGACCTTATTGTGCCGAGACATAAAATAATGCAGGAAAGATAATATGTCACATATTTTATTTTGTTTTACAAGTCATTGGAACACACCTCTAACAACTCGAATACAAATAATCGAATGATCGCGTGCTTTACGAGCATCAATTACTACATAACGCGAATACATATCGATGTCGCTTTTTACAACGGAAGTTAAGAATATTATAAAGAAATTATATCTGATATACAGTTTAATAATCACTTTACAAGCGAATCTAGACTTTACGAAGAAAGCTTTAGGACTCAAATGGTTTGTTTATTACTCCTGTTTTGTCATCTATTGCGGTTGTATACTTTGGTTGTTTAGTTACTTGTATTGATAAGGAAACATTCGGTTTTTGTTGAAAATAAGGAAATTATATTATTCTTATAAGTTCTGTTGATCGACATATGTTTTTTGATGAAATAATATTCACTGACTTATCGAATAACTGACTAAATTAAAGCGTTTTGTTTAAGTCACTTGGATGGGTTTTAATGTTTTCTGAGTTATAACTATTGCTTATTTAATTGTTATTCACCTCATAGACCACAAAATTAAATAAGGTCAAAAGGTCAAGTTTGCAAGGTAAATAATTTAGTCATTTGAAACCACACTTTTGAAAGACATTTTTTATATATCTATATTTTTTTAAAATTTCAAAAGATAAATCTAGATGTGTACAAACGGTTAACTTTTCAACCATCAACCTTTTCAACCATCTAAAGCAGCAATCACAGCCACTATGCCGGCCTAGTTAGTACCGGACAACTAACAAGCTGATCCCAAAACGTGATAAATCACTTCATGGTCTGTATACTTGTAAGTGGTGGTACTACCCCGGTTTGGCAGACTGGCCTACCACTCTTTGGTAACCAGACCCAAAGCAAATATCCACCTCTTTTTTTATTAACAAATTATTGATATTAAATATTACAAATAAAATCTATGGAACAAATATTTGCTCCGACCGGGAATCGAACCCGACTTTACGCGCAATAAACCAATCGCTAACCGTTCGTCCGCGCCTGTCGTCTAATTTATAATAAATGTTATTTTTTATTTAATATAAATAAATAAATCAATTGATTTATCTGTTGTATTGGCCAGTAATAAAAAAAAACAAATAAATTGTCTATTTGCGCACACAATTAAAACGGTCACGATGTTAGATAAAGCGCGTTGATGTATAATTATAGCATGTACAGACTTTCTTCAATCGATTGTTGGCGACGACGCCCGCCTGTGTTGCGTGAAGCGTGGACTCCATAAACCTGTCACTAGGAAAAGTGGGTAATGCACTAGAATTCAACAATTATATAGCAGCTACATTAGCTAAGTGTATGGTTAGGGTTCGAACCCACTTGAGGACTGTTTTAATGCGTGTTTGTATTCTGTTTTCTAACGTTCTTACAAGTATTAATGCATGTAAACAGCAGTGGGTTACATTTCAACTTAACTTTATTAACCCCCGTTATAAGTTTGACATGTCTGTGTATCTGAGTATCTGTGTGTCTGTGGCATCGTAGCTCCTAAACGAACGGACCGATTACGATGCGTTTTTTATTTTATTTGAAAAGTGACATGATTGAGATGGTTCTTAGCTACAATTGATGAAGATCTAATCAGGGGTTTCAAGGTCATCAGTTCGTTTTGTTAGCTGCGGTAACAAATAACTGTAAGTAGTAGTCACATCCACTATGCCGGCCGGATTGAAATTGGAAACTTACAAGCTGATCCCAAAACGCGACTAAGCCACTTCACGGTCTGTAGGTATAATTGTAAGTGGTGGTAGTACCCCGGATCGGCAGGCTAGTCACCGTTGCTTACTACTCTTGAGAATGTGACTCCGAAGTGCGACTGAGTCACTTCACAGTCTTTATACCTGAAATTAGTATAAAGACTTCAGTATAATTAGTGATATATGCTTGATTAGATTAATTATAATTATAAAGTAATAAAATTAGTAATTTAATAAAAATTGATAATAATTAGGCCATTTGAACTGTTTTTTTTTTAACTGTTTCAACTGTTTTTTACCATTTGGACTGTAGCCCTAACCGTTTAGCTGTCAAACCAGTGTGATGAACGACAGAAAGACAGACGGATACGGGAGTATAACAGCATATAATTATAACAGCAGTTGGGCTCCGTTTGGACCCTTCAGGTACAGAACTCTAAAAAACTCTAGCCTAATATTAATTCTAAATTGTGCTGTTGTTTTATATAACATTTCTTACTTATTCCCAAAGTAAACTAGCAGAGAATGCCCAAAGGAAATAGGTTCACTTATTGCATTAATTTTTTTTTCAACAAATATATAACAACATATAATAATTGAGAATCAAACGAACTTACCTGTAAGTGAAGTTCGATGATAATTGTACGAACTTCCTTAGTGCTCCGCCGATTGTTCCGTATTTAAACAAAGTAGTATTCGCATTCGATGGCTACTCTCACACGTTTAATAGTAATCAGTTTTTTTTTTTTTTTTTTTGGATGAATGTACGGTTGTCCAAGCCTCGATTTCTTTAAGACATCATTCTGTTTATAGTGTTCCTGTGCTTACAAACCTGAAACTCACCTACCTATTTACATGTAGAGGTGGGAGGGTGTGGCTTTCACAATCGGCGGAGCACTAAGGAAGTTCGTACAATTATCATCGAACTTCACTTACAGGTAAGTTCGTTTGATTCTCAATTGTACTTCAATTCCTTAGTGCTCCGCCGATTGTTCCGTATTTAAACAAAGTAGATATTTAAAGGTTGAAGGTTTGTGGACTGAAATGGAAGTATTACCAGACATTTGGATGATCAGAACTCCTCAATCACATTAACTTAGTTCTATAACAATTATTTCTTAAATTTATATAATTATGCGTCCTCTAAGTCATTACAGTGATCTAGTACAAGTAATAAATATATATATAATATATTTTTTTTTTTAAATCAATTTTTGCAAAAGTGTTGGATTTTTCGGACCATCCAACAGTTCTACGAATAGTGTCAATATTCTCTCCTAATGTTTAAATAGTAGATGTTGACAAATGACCATTACTATGATTTTCAAGTGTATGTCATAGATATCAAGATATAAAGTGTATCTTTATTTTAATTGCTTAAAGTTTGTTAACGAACAAGATTTTTTTATTTTTTATTTATTTATATAACTGAAAGAGTTTTGTGCAGGGCAGACAAACTCTCTTTTACAAAAGATATTTTAGGATTTATACAATAGAGGCAATAATAAAGTTGGTTGTGTACGACCTGGCCCTAGGTTTATTGAAATTTATTATTTATATTTTAACTTGCAATATTTTAAATAATCATATTATTATATTTAATTAAAGATGAGGATTATCCTTTATGAGCGGTGACAAGAGCTAACAATGTTATCACATTGGATAACAAATTAAGTGAAATATTTTCATTTGGATATAATTTATATAATAATTCTTAACAAACATTGGGTTCTTAAATCATATTTTCGAGTTTGTGGGCGAAACCTAAAAATCTCTTAGATAGTATCTTAACACAAATGTCAGTGGTAAGTTCATTTGGTAAATGAGGGCTATTGCTGAATATACCAATTTACTGAATTATAACTATAGCCTTTATTAGAAGTATTAGAAAAAGGTTAATAAATAAGAATAAATAAGAGAAATCTTATCTATCTGTGAAGTGTAATGTATCTGTATATTTGTGATACTATTTTTTTTACTATTACAATAATCTACAATTAGGTATGTATTACATTGCTTCAAAATGTTATTGACAATGAAGCACCTGCACTTACAGGCAATGGTTGCAATGGTCAATATGAGCCAACTATAATTACCCTAGGTGCCTTGTTACAAAATTTAGAAAAGCTTTATTATAATTGAAAAGGGTGGAAAACGAATGATATTTGTACAAAGTCCTGTATGGAAAACGTCCATGAGATTGTGAAAGAATCTCTTGCGATAGCATAGTGGTCTGGTCGCCAACAAATATATAACTTACACTTATGATTATGTGTAGAGGCAAACAAATCTTTTTTAGAAATACCAAAACCTGAAATAATCGTATAAAAGGCATATTTTGCCGTTTTTCACTAGGTTCTATTGTTAAACTGTCTTGAAGCAGTGTCAACTGATTTTATTTGAAGCAGTATTGTTTTTGATGGTATATAATCTGTCTATACGCACATACTTGCATGCTTACACCACTGCTAAATTAGTTTAGCTAGACTATCAAGATGTGGTGTTGTTAATTCTTAACATGATAAAGCAGTTACTTACTTTTATTACATGTAAATGATTTTAAAGCAAAAAGACAGCCAGTAAATTTAGGTAATTATTGTGTTCATTTATTTATTTATCAATCTTACCGAACCCTATTAGTGGTACAACATAACCGCAATTTAACAATAATGCATCTGCATAAATTACTTATTTTGGCTGATTAATTGATTCTTATGAAAGTGAAACAAATTATTTTGTCAACAGGATAGTTAATTATTGACACCTTGTGATATTGGTACTTGGCTATTATATCTATTATTATTTAATGCATTTCCATAGTTCAAGTTGTTTTGTATGCGCATCAGCTATATTATGTTACACCTGAAGTCCTGGACATTCTGCATATAGCATGCCTGTAATAGTGGCCAACTTTGAATAGGACGTGTTTTGTTCCAACTGTTATGTTTTCAGAACCTATTCTCATTCATTATGCTTGTGGAATTAATTTACTTTTAGTTGTGTTTATAATAAAATATAAACTTACCAATATATAAGTCTCCTTTGTGGCCATTAGACATGATTATTATGTCTTTATCTAAACATTTAAATATACTAATGAAGTATAATTCCTGTTTTTATTATATTTATGTATGGGTGTCAAAATCATCTTTAATATCAATATTGGTCATGTAAAAAAAATCCAGAGCAGTTATTAATAATTTAAGAGCAGTACGTATTTCCTCAATTTTAAAAGATGTTAATTTTTTAGGATTAAAAATAAAACTTTTATTTTTTATATGTATTATTTTGGAGACAATAAAGTGGGGATATAAATTAATTGGACTCTGGTGAGCTCAAGATAAATAGCACCTTTACATAACAGTTCATTTATTGAACTATTAAAGTCAGCAATTTCTTCCTTACAAATTAGGCAACCTGACCAATTGGAACCTGACTTATTGTACAGGTATTAGATTAAATGGAATATTGTGTCCCAGATCCATGAAAAATAAATAAATAAATATGTCAGAGGGTACCTTGTAAAAATATTGTAATCGTCTGTTGACGCTGTTTGTTGTTGCCTTTCGTAACAGGGAGTCCCCAGTAGTTTAAAGGATTTTATTTATTTAAAAAATCAGTGGTCGAACTTGCTGCGGCTTTATTATTTCCCATTTTATCACCAAAAGTCCAAAGTTGACTTCAAAAAGGGATATTTCAGGAGTTGAGTCCTGTGCTGCATCTCTGGCAACTTCACCTGAACTAGCCTGAGGCTAAAAACCTTCTTAAAGAGAAGTTCATTGAAATAAGTTTTTCAGTATCTTTCTGACATTCTGAACATTTTTATATTAATAAATGGCGGTATTGATATATCTATATAACACCGTATAATTTTATTCTTAATACTGTGATCTACTGTATTTGCATGGCATGGCAAAATAGTGAATACTTTTTGTTTTATCCCTCTTCAGAGAGGGTTTATTGATTGCATATGTGACCTCAGGGTTTATTTTGCTTGGTTAACCATTGTGTTAAATACATTTTCCCTCTCTCTTTTTTTTTTTTTTTTTTTTTACACCAGACTAACTTTTTGACCAACGGTCTGTGGGTTCTAGTTGTGTATGGCTGGTTCTGGCACTCACGTTCTTTGGTATGGCCTAGAGCAGTGTTTCCCAAAGTGGGGCCCACGCCTTACAGGGCAATTCGATAGTTAAGGAGGGTAATTTCAAAATGGATTAGACACGACTTCAACCCTTCTGCTTTGGGTTATTTATATGCAATGCTAGATATCGGTGACCAATTTATCAAAAAAGGCAATTTTTTTTTTAAAAAATATTGTAATCATTTATATTTATTAAGGGTAAAAAACATTTTTTAAAGGTTGGGAAACACTGGTCTAGAGTGACTAATAAAACAAGGTCAAGAGTTTATTGACCTCGAATCTTTATTGAGTTGGTGCTTAAAAGCATAAACCCTGGGTAAAAATGTTGTAACCTGAATTAGGATTCTCATTATATATAGTACATTTTTCTAATAAAAATCATACACATCAATATATGGACGACGTAGGTTCACCCATGCTCAAGAGGTAATAATATTGGATTGTGACGATGTAATTCCTCGAAATACATTCAAGCACAATAATAAAATAAATTGCGACGTTGCAGTTCTTCAAACTACACTCAAGCACAATAATAAAATAAATTGTGACGTTGCAGTTTTTCAAACTACACTCAAGCACAGTTATAATTAGTTGTCACATTATAGTTTTTCAAACTACCATCAATAACAGTAATTATAAATTGTAACATTGCAGTTTTTCAAACTACACTCAATCACAATAATAATTCATAAATAGTGGACGTTATAGTCTCACGAAGTATTAAAACATTTTGGTTGCAACAAATCCACTTATGTAAAAAATCCAGTATCGGTATTTACCTGAATCGTTTTGTTCATGCAGGTAAAACGAACAAACGTGGATGAGGGCGACCGTGATGGCGTCGTATTCGTGGAGCTCCGTTTCTCCAACCATCTTATTTTCTACGGTATTTGCCAATTTGCTTGTTCGTTTTCAGCTTCTTCTCGTTGCCTTTTACCCATTTAGAGTAAGATTGTATAATTATTTACACTAAAATTTACAATAAAATGCGGACAACCGATAGACACGTGCATCTGGTAGCACACGAAATACGGAATGATGTCTTAAAGAAATCGAGGCTTGGACAACCGTACATTCATCCAAAAAAAAAAAAAAAAAAACTGATTACTATTAAACGTGTGAGAGTAGCCATCGAATGCGAATACTACTTTGTTTAAATACGGAACAATCGGCGGAGCACTAAGGAATTGAAGTACAATAGGAGATGCCACCAAGTCTTGCAGAAAGGTCTTTAAAAGGGCGGAGGCACAGCGCGTTTCCAGGATTGGCGAGAGTCTATTAGCGCACCCAACGGGTAGTCGCAGCTTTTGGAGTCTCGCCAAGACTGTAGAATCTAACTTCTGTCGTTCTGTACTGCCACCGCTGAGACAGCCTGATGGCTCACTGGCGCATACGGCGAAGGCGAAGGCCGATCTACTGGCCGAAGTCTTTGCCTCAAATTCGCATATTGACGATCGTGGTGAAGGGCCACCCACCCTGCGTCCATGCGGACATACGATGCCTGAGATTCGTATCAGACAACGCGATGTCCGCATGGAGCTACGATCGCTTGATATCCGGAAGTCCAGTGGTCCCGATGGTGTCCCAGCGCTTGTGCTTAAAACTTGTGCAGCGGAGTTGACTCCCGTCTTGACGAGGCTATACCGGCTCTCGTACGCATCGGGCTGCGTGCCTCGGGCTTGGAAGGGGGCCAATGTGCAACCGGTCCCAAAGAAGGGCGACCGCTCGGACCCGGCAAACTACCGTCCAATAGCTGTAACCTCAGTACTGTGCAAGGTTATGGAGCGAATAATTAATATTCGCCTCATGGCCTACCTGGAGGGTCACCAACTGATCAATGACCGTCAATATGGCTTCAGGCCGAAACGGTCAACTGGTGATCTTCTAGCGTACACCACGCACGTCTGGGGTGAAGCGTTGGATGGTAATGGAGAAGCCCTTGCTGTTGGCTTGGACATCTCCAAAGCGTTTGACAGGGTCTGGCACAGGGGCCTTTTATCCAAGCTCGAGGCATACGGTTTACCTGACCGTCTGCGGGGCTGGATAGCTGACTTCCTGCGTGGCCGCTCCATACGCGTCGTTGTGGATGGAAGCGCGTCGCGCAGGATGTCGGTGAATGCCGGTGTCCCTCAGGGCTCCGTGCTGTCGCCGACTTTGTTCCTTCTGCATATCAATGACATGCTGGACCTCGGATCCGGCATTCATTGCTATGCAGACGACAGCACGGTGCATGGACGCTACACTGCCCGCCCCGCAGCCGGCAAACAGGAGATAGCCGATATGAGAGAGTCTGTTGTAGCGGGACTGAACCGGGTTCTTGATCGTATTACCCACTGGGCGACAAGAACCTGGTTCAGTTCAACGCAGACAAGACTCAGGTATGCGCGTTCTCGACGAAAAAATCCCCGTTTACTCCCCTTCCCTCTCTTTGTAACATCTCCCTCAGTGCTTCGGACAGACTGGACATTCTTGGAATGTCCCTTCGCTGCGACCTGAATCACAGGGACCACATTGAGCGGGCCATTAAGACCACCTCCCGCAAACTTGGCATCCTGAACAAGGTGCGGCGGTTCTTCGCGACAGAGCTTCGCCTGCTACTTTACAAGGCACAGATTCGCTCTTGCGCGGAGTACTGTTCGCACCTCTGGGACGGCTCTGCCAAGTATCTTCTTAATGCCCTGGATTCATTGCAGCGGCGAGCTGTCCGGATCATAAGTGATGCAGAGGTCACGCGAACTCTGGAGCCCCTACAACTACGAAGAGACATGGCGGCTCTGTGCGTCCTCTATCGCCTATACCACGGGGAATGTTCCGAAGAGCTCTTTAACCTTGTTCCTACCTCATCTTTTCACTCCCGTAATACCCGCACAGGTCGGGGAAAGCATCCGCATTTTATCGACCGAATCGGCAGTCGAACTAAAAAGTTCGGTGCGTCTTTTCTTTGTAGATCAATTGACAAGTGGAATGCTTTGCCTGCCCATGTGTTCTCTCCATCCTATGACCTTGGATCCTTCAAGCGATGCGTGAAGAAGCACCTTTGGCCGGCATAGTGACGGCGACTGGGGCAGCCGTGAACAAACCCGGTTTTCTCAGTCGTCGTCACTCTTGGACATCCTCTTGCTTATCATCAGGCGGGACGACGTCAGATGTCGTGTCACAATAAAAAAAAAAAAAAGATATATAATAGCAATAACAAATATTGTCCTAAACATTTCTGAATCAAATACTGCCGTTTAAAAATATTTCTATGTGTACGAGTATTTTCTCAACAATTAAACTAATTTTATATGTAATTTGAGAACTTTTTAGTTATTATTAAAAACAAGAAAAGAAAGCAATAATACGTAACACTTTTCTAAACGACTTATTTATTTGTATTGTGTGAAAATTTGTCCAGTGCTGAGGGAAAACATTGTACACTCACTTTTTATGATATTTTCATGAGATTCTAACTAAATAATTTCCCATCCTATAACCTTAGATCATTTAGGCGATGCATGTAGAAGCGCCTTTGGCCGGCATTATGACGGCTCTGAGGCGTCTGTGAACTGGTACGGTTATTTCAGTCGTTGACACTCTTGGACTCCCTCTTGCTTACAATCAGAAAAGTCGCAACAAAATAAAATAAAAAAGGTATAATAACTTTACTGCCTAACATTTTTTTTAAATTCTACATTTCTATACTAATCTACTAAGGTGCTTGTATCATAGATATAGGACAACTAAAGTACATAATATCAAAGGTACATTGGTACCAGTGAGTGGTTTGCGTGACCATTGCACTGCCACTACACCACGTTCGCCTTAAGAATCACACAAATTTAATAAGCATAATATATCCCTTTAAAATAATAAACGCGAAAGTTTGCATGGATATATGTGTAAATATTTGTTATTTTTAAAGCAAAAACTACTGAATGGGTTTCAATGAAACTTTACAATAATATAGCTTATGCATCAGAATAACATATAAGCTATATTTTTTAAAGCTATTAACTAAATTGGCCAAAATATAAAATAATAAGTGTGACGTAAGTCGAAAAAAAAACTTAGTCGATGCTTGTTCTTGATCGTTACTGTTAGATTGTTCATAATTATTCCTAAACACTGTAATCTGTACTGTTTATTCACAATGTTCAATTGTTTGTAAAACGCGGGAAACACTAAAATGTCACAAAATTGTTACGCATTAACCGAATATAAATAAGCTTTTATACAGATACGAGCAGGTATAGGTATATTAGGAAAAACTGACACGTCGTTTCTTTGTACAACAATCGACAGGTGGAATGCTTCACCAGCCCTTGTATTCTCTTCATCCTATAGCCTTTAGGCGATGCGTGAAGAAGCACCTTTGGCCGGCATAGTGACGGCGACTAGGCCAACCGTGATGACTCAGTTTTGGCAGTCGTCGGCTTCTTGATTGCTTGGGTCGACGTCAGATGTTGAGTCACAATAAAAGAAAAAACAATGTACACTACACAAAAAATAATTACAGGACATTGAAAATAAGAAAATAGGCTCTTATAACTGTTGCAGATTCTATTTGCATTTCATGATAACATGAATATAATTTTATTGATTTATTTGTAAACGAGTAAATAAAAGTTATACGTACTTTCACAGTTTAAACGTAAATCTACTTTCCATATTTATCAAAATCAATAAATCAAATTGTTACCCCTTTTTCCCACGAGGATAGGCAGAGACAATGGAGCGGCACATTCCACGATCCTGACACAACTCCCTAGCTTCCCTTACATCTATAATTCTCTTCATACACACTCTGCGGTTATGGGCACTAGGCAACCCAGCTTTCTTGAGGATGTCTCCGTTTTGGTCGGGAAACAGCCTGTTTACTTCCTTTAATAAAGTGAAAAAGAATCGTAGTACATGTAGTCTTCAGTCCAAGTCAGATAGATGTAGTCCAGTCCAAAAAAACTAGTCCATCCTAACAATGAATAAGGTGTGAATGAGTAGACAATAAACGAAGCAGTTAACTGTATGCTAAACACATGTTAATTCGCGTATAATTATTGTGAAAGTTATTGCCGTTAATTAAACGTATATTCAAGCATTTATTGCACAAATGGGGTAGATTGATCTAGGTCAGAGTTAGTGAAAAAATACACTTTAGTCCTAATTATAACCTATATATAATTAAGACTTATATATGCGCTTTGAAAAAGGCTCGTAAAAACTATACTAAACTTGAACTTAGTGTTGCGATGCAGAGCAACCATATATTTGTCTCTTTTTTGCTCTCAAACAAACTCTTTGACAACTAGAAACCGAAATATCTGCCTCTTCTTTTTGTTTTTATTAACAAATATTTGTAAAATTATTCTTACTATTAAATATTACAAATAAAAGCTATGAAACAAATATTTGCTCCGACCGGTAATCGAACTTGGAACACCCGCGTAACGTCGTCATAGCACTATAATTATATCTCTTAAATATCCCTTGCATCCTCAGAGTTCATCATCAGGTACTCCAGGTCTTCAATTTGATAACAACCTAAAAAAATACCGCATCGTAATCGATCCATTCATTTAGGAGCTACGATGCCGCAGACAGACACGTCAAACTTATAACACCCCTCTTATTGGTTCGGGAGTTAAAAAAACAATTACCCGCTGCTTTAGTGTGACTAAATAAGTTAAGGCGACCGTGGTGTAGTGGCAATGCAATGGTTACGCAAGCCGAGTGCACCGGTTCGAAACCACTCACCAATACCAATGTATCTTTGATATATGTACTTTGGTTGTCCTGCTTCTATGATACAAAGATTTTAGTAGCTTAGTATAGAAATGTACAATAAAAACGATAGATAATAAAACAATTTAATTAAAATCCATTTTGTATATACAAATAATACAAAGAAAACTGACTCTCATTTTTACACAATAAGAAATAACTAACTATAAATAACAATTGTGATAGAATGAACAATTCTAAACAATATAAATAAAATACTTGTGAAAAGAAACATTTATTTATTCATTCAATTTGTGACGACTTTTTCGCACAGGGATAGGCAGAGACAATTAGAGCGCCACTTGCCACGACCCTGACACAACTCCCTCGCTTCCCTCAAATCAACAATTCTTTTCATACAAGCTCTCTTCATACAAGGTTATGTGTACTAGGCAACCCAGCTTTCTTGATGATGTCTCCTCCGATTTGGTCAGAAAAAACCCTCCTAGATCTGCCTCGATTAACGCATGCATCCACATCAGATTTATAAATTCCTTTCGTCAATCTACTTTCACTCATCCTTTTCATGTACAGTGGAGGTTAGATATCGAATAAAATAAGATATAGATAGAAATAAAATAAAAATTGCAAGTGTACAGACCATGAAGTGATTTAGTCACGTTTCGGAATCAGCTTGTAAGTTGCCGGTTCCAATTAAGCCGGCATAGTGGATGTGATTGCTACTTACAGCTATTCAAATGTAGTAGCAGTAATTAATGGACCACACTCCAGCGGGGTGCTGTCATATGTTGAGTCACAATATTAAAAAAAAAACAAAGAATATAAAGTAAAAACATTTGTGTAAAAGTGGTTGAATTCAATAAATGATTGTTGCAAGGAACAATAGTAGTAAATGCATCTGCAGTGTTCTGCCTGAGATGGAACCTTAACAAATATCCTTCACTAAATTGTTTGCAATAATATGGATAACACATTTTTTTAATACCTCGATTTTCCTGATTGCAAGAGGATGTCTAAGAGTGTCGACGATAAAAAAAACCGTCTCATTTTTGAGATAAGAATTAACGCTGTAGAAATGCGGTTATTAAAGAGTGTATGTGGAGTGACGATAGCAGATAAAATAAGGAATAGCACTGTGCGCGATATGTGTGGTTTAAAAGAAAATGTAATAACAAGGATTGACAAATGGATGCTTCGATGGTTTGGGCACATAAAAAGGATGAGTAGAAGTAGATTGACGGAAGGAATTAATAAATCTAATGTTCATGGATGCGTTAAACAAGGCAGGCCCAGAAGGGTGTTTTCCGATCAAATCGGAGACATCCTCAAGAAAGCTAGGTTGGCTAGTGTCCATAACCTTAGAGCTTGTATGAAGAGAATTGTGGATGTGAAGGAAGCTTATAAAGCTTATAAGAAAAAGGCGTGACAATTTGATTGATTGACGACAGGAGACCTTAAAAGGAAATTCATTCTATTCTTCAATTTTATATCAGCCTAGGTAGCTTTACTAAGAAACGGTTTTTTGTAAAACACCTCAGGTCGACAAAATACGGATGCTTCCCCGACCTGTGCGGGGCGGGCATAACAGGTGTGAATTAAGTTGGTGGTTTCCAATAGGCCGGCATATTGTGACTGCTACTTGCAGTTATTTAACTGTAGTAGCAGTCACCTCTATTCATGGACCACACTCCAGAAGGGTTCTGTAATATATTAAGCCACAATAAAAATACACATTTTTTAAATTATACATTACAATCCTAAGCTACTAAAGTGCTTGTATCATAGAAACAGGACAGCTAAAGTACATATATCAAAGATACATTGGTACCGGTGAGTGGTTTCGAACCCGTGCCACTCGGCTTACGTAGCCATTGCACTACCACTACACCTCGGCCGCCTTATGAAAAATAGAAGAAGAATCAAATAATAATCTCCACATTATTCTTTGGTAAGACAATCCTTGTAGCAATCAATCTAGAACGTCTGTCTACCCCGCGGGAGTACTTTACACTTTAATGAAAATCAATGGAGAACACTTCACAAATGACTGTGCACTTTTATTTCCTTAGCTTTTATTTTGTTTTGTTTTAAATGTGATTCCAACTGATTTTCTATTTGTTTTTCTTTTCCATTATATTAGCGTTTTGTTGTTTTACGCTGTTTATTTTTTGTCGAGTTAATTAGTTCTTTTGTGAGATTCTTTGTGAGACTATATTCTTCTAATATAGTCAAATTAAAATATTCTTTTATAGAAAGGACATCATTAGGACATTTTAAGAGTGGTAGGCAGTGGTACCCAGTCTGCCGATCCGGGGTAGTACCACCACTTACAAGTATACAGACCGTGAAGTGATTTGATCACGTTTCGGGATCAGCTTGTAAGTTGCCGGTTCCAACTAGGCCGGCATAGTGGATGTGATTGCTGCTCACAGTTATTGAATTGTAGTAGCAGTGACATTCATTAATGGACCACACTTTGGCTTAACATCAAGCGAGCCGCTGTCATATGTCGATTCACAATAAAAAAAAAATGTTTGAGCTATTTTTGTACTATTTTTGTACCCAATCATGAAAAAAATATAATAAATAAATGGTGGTTTCGATACTTGTATTGATAAAACTAATAACACTTTTGCAGTTTTGCAAGGCGACCGTGGTGTAGTGGCAGTGCAATGGCTACACAAACCGAGAGCACGAATTCGAAACCATCTACCGGTACCAATGTATCTTTGAAATATTGTATGTACTTTGGTTGTACTGTTTCTATGATACAAGCGCCTTAGTATAGAAATGTAAAAAAAATATTGTTGTGCAATTAGTTATATGGAAATTAAGATATGGATTTTGTATCGTCTGTCAATCACAAAGACACGCCAAATTAACAGTTCTGCTTTAAACTGTCATAATCATCATTTTGCAAACCTAAACTATGCAAAATAAAGGATATTTTTCAATTACATTGTAATATTCGTACATTAAACTATTTTTTTATGTATATGCAACTGTTAATACAATTTAGTCCAAGTTCCCATACAAAATGAATGATGTCCTGAATAACAAGATCTTGGATGAAAGATGATTTTTTTCTCTGCTTCAGAGAAAAGCAGAGAAAAACTTACAAAATACATACATTGTAACTCGAACGAAATTTATACCTGACTCCTTAAAGTACTAGTATTTGAATTATAGTACATTTCTGTAGGTTACTTAGTTAATTGGCACCATAAAGCGGTTGCTTTCTAACGAGTTAGGCTACCTACTTTAATAACTAAAGTACTAGATTATAAGAAAACCTTTCACTTACAAAAACACGTTATCTTCAGTATAAACCTATAATTTATACATTTCTATTTAATTCATACATTCACGATTATAATGGTGACAGTTAGGCACATTTAGTGTCTGACATATGGCATACTAGCTGTTCCCCGCGGTTTTACCCACGTTTATAAACTGTGACTCGTAACGTGACTATATTCATATACTTATAGGCTGTCTAAGCCGAAATGACGCGCCCCTTCACCGCATTTGCACACACGAGAAAACATAAAATATGAATGCAACACACCGAAAATGCAATTGTAATTGGTCATTCAGTTGCTGGTTAGACATAAAAGGAGGAGCACGCTGATAAAGAATAATAATAATTAATAATAATTATTATTATTATTATAGTTATAGTTAGACAAGCTATACCTACATATTGTATATGTACTTTGGTCTTCCTATTTCTATGATACAAGCACGTTTACTAGCTTAGTACAGAATCAAAAGCCCATTTAAAAACTGAAAGCTTCCAAAGCAGATACATTACAAAAATCTGTGTAATTTATTCATACTTGGGTTATTTTAATATTAACATTTATCTTGTAAGTTTTACCGCAGAATTAATGCGGTTCCTTACGTTGTAGTCAGTTTAGTTTACTACATACCTTTACGGCATCTTCTTTTTAAACTGTCGCTTCATTGGCCCTAATGAAGTATTCAAATAAGTTAAATGTATGAGAAAAATAATCAATCAATCAATAAAATTGTCTCGCCTGTTCCCACAGGGTTAGACAGAGACAATGGAGCACCACTTACCACGATCCTTACACAACTCCTTTGCTTCCTTCACATCCACAATTTTCTTCATACAGGCTCTGTGGTTATGGGCACTAGGCATCCCAGCTCTCTTGAGGATGTCTCCGACCTGGGCCTGCCTTGTTTAACGCATCCATCCACAACAGATTTATAAAGTCCTTTCGTCTATCTACTTTCACTCATTCTTTCCATGTGCCCAAACCATCGAAGCATTCCTTTGTCACTACATCTTTTTTCAAACCACATTTATCTCGCATAAATAAACGTGCCTTATATAAAATACAGACTATTTTGAACAGCACTTTTAGTAGCTTTGTATAGAAATTTAATAAATAAGTAAATTTTGATACACCGTGTCTAAATAATCACACTAAGATTTTCTTGTAAAATATTATTATCATGCTGCAATGCACGCTCGTAATATCGCAGAAGTCAGATGTGAGTTGAATAACCCCTAACGATACGCGAGGTCGCTTCGCCCACCCGCTTATTAATCGTTGTATTTGCATTGCCGTTTTTTTTATAAAACAGTAATATTTGGTATTTTTTAACAAATAAAGTATAAATCACATCCACCAAGCCATCCTTATTGGTATAAGCAACGTTTAACTGATCCTGAAACGCAACTAAGTCACGTCTCGATTGTACACTTGAAAGTGTTGGTACTATTCCAGTTAAGCAGACTAAGTAATTCACCATAATTTTCTCCGCTTTCAAAAATATATTTTAATAGTCAATAAAGTCTTGCAAGTTCCTAACAATCGTTTATGTAAACTAAACAAACTACAATAAAACAAAAGTGTAATAAAAATCCACATTATTTCAGTAGTACATCCACTGAAGATAAATACGTATGTATTACAAGGCAATCTTGCCTGTAAATATAGCTACCTACTTCGCTTTCAAGAATGTAGAATAAACAATATAAGATAGAACATAGTAGAAAAAAAGATTATTTTTTTATTAAGGATCTCCATCTTAACAGCACCCCACCTGATAGTTGGCTGGAGTGCAGTCCATGAAAAGAGGCGACTGCTACTATAGTTAAATGATTGCAAATAGCTGTCGCATGCCCTATGGTGGCCTAGTTAGAACTGGCAACTTACAGTTATTTAAGGCAACTTACACTTTAGTAGCAGTCGTTTCACTTTATGGACAGCTCTCTATCAGAACAAGTGTCGTTATATGTCGAGCCATAATAAAAAAATATAGGTACCAATGTATACGATATGTACTTTAGGTCGACTGTTTCTAAGAAACAACCACTTAGTAGTTAGTATAGAAATGTAAAAAAAATTAAAGTAACCTGTATGTAATGTTATTAATTGTTCAGAAAATCAAACTTTATGTCATACCAACAGCAGCGCCATCTACTGGGTCCAATTATGTTTATAAATCATCCAGGAATCCATTAAAATATACTCACAAACTTGCATCCAAATTGGTTCACCCGTTTAGCAGCAGTTAAGTGACAAACACACGTATAGAAGAATTATATTATAATATATATTCAGATATTTTAATAGATCAATTCTACACCTAGTTTAGTCTATGCGACTGTAACTGTATTTATTTTTAATAAAAGTTGCCACGCAGTAGCGATTCAGTACAAAATTACTTTAGTTGTATACTCTTACTTATTTTACGTAGAAATACAGTTATATTTCTTACTTTTAAGACTGGGCGAATAGTTATATTTGCCCAGTCTGCCGACCCGGGGTAGTATCACCAATTTCAGGTGAACAGACCGTGAAATGACTCAGGTGCGTTTCTAGATGGAGTTATTTCACGGAAGTTCGAAGTTGCCAGTTCTAACTAGACGTTCCATTTTCTCTGTGTGAATTTTGATTGATTGATTGATTGGTTGGATGAAAATGCGCTAAGATTAATTCCATATTATATTATTGTATTGTTTTTTTAAATTTATTTTGTATCTTAGTCAGAAACATTAGATTATGTTAATGTTTGAAAGTCTGTTTATTTTTTTTATTGTGACTCGACATATGACAGAAACTATACTTTTATTTTTTTTATTTTATGGATTTTTTAACATTTGACATCACCCCGCCTGATGTTAAACTAGAGTGCAGTCCATGAATGGAGCAGACTACTAATATAGTTAAATAACTGCACTATACCAGCCTAGTTGGAACCTGCAACTTGTAGCTGATTCCGCAACGCGACTGTGTCGCTTTACGGTCTGTGCTATTCACAAAGAATTACAACATACATTCTACATTATTATTATTTTGCGATTTCAGCATTTGCGAAGACGTCCGTATTGGAGTATGCAATCAAAATGACAAACTAACAAGTCTCTAGTTCTAAATTCAAACGCACCGGAAACATGGGTAGTGGTCTGAGCACCAGTGCCGCGAGCCGGAAGTGGTCCACGACGAGGCGCCGGAAGACTGAAAGGTAGTGATGTAATTCACTTACTTATTATTTTTTACCTTTACGTAAATGTTTATTTTTATTTTAAATAATTTATCGGTAAATTTTTAATTCTTTATCAACATCAATAGAGCGCCACTCTCCACGATCCTGATACAATCCACTCGCTTTTTGCACACCTACAATTTTCCTCGTACAGGCTTATTAGTATAAGGAATAATCTTCTGGATTTACCCCAATTTATTCTATAAAACTATTTTCTGACCAGGAACCGAACTGTGCATTAGCAGTGCACCACATGGACCGTCAATATTCTTCTTCTTATCCTATAATCTTACCTCCATCAACAAGCGTGAAAACAAGAACTTTTGGCTAGAATAGCGACTACGACTAAAGATAGGACAGTTTTTTAGTCGTCGGCGCTCTTAGACCTCCCTTTGCTTAGCATTAGGCAAGTAGAGTTCAAATTCGCGCCTTATAGAAAATAAAATATAATAAAATAAAATAATCAATCAAATTGTCACGCCTTCTTCCCACAGGGATAAAAAGAGACAATGGAGCACCACTTGCCACGATCCTGACACAAGCTCTACGGTTATGGACACTAGGCAACCTAGCTTTCTTGAGAATGTCTCCGATATAATAAAATAACTGACTAAAAATATAAAATTTTACCTCACGTAAATTTTACGCAATAAAACCTAAATATCTACATCACTATTTCCAGAGAGTTGCCGCCGAATGCGGAGTCGTCTAGAGTGCTATTCCTGCTATACCTCATACATAGGACTTGGAACATTGTGGTCGAGCATGTGGACTCCAAGAGTGGGCGGTTAGTGCATTAGGACTGCTATTATTCATTTTAGAATAAATTATACTCATTTTAGTGGCTTTTAGAGGTGACTTTAGTAACTATAGATTTTTATTTTTTATTTATTTTATTTTACATTTCTATACTAAGCTACTAAAGTGCTTGTATCATAGAAACAGGACAACCAAAGTACATATATCAAAGATACATTGGTGGTCTCGAACTCATGATCTCCAGTTTGTGCAACCATTGCACTGCCACTACACCACGGTCGCATTCTAAATGAAACATTCTATGATAGGCCTTGTTTCTCCCCGGTCGAGCCGACACACTAGTAGTAGTAGTAAAGGCGACCGTGGTGTAGTGGCAGTGCAATGGTTGCACAAACTGGAGATAATGAGTTCGAGACCACCAATGTATCTTTGATATATGTACTTTGGTTGTCCTGTTTCTATGATACAAGCACTTTAGTAGCTTAGTATAGGAATGTATAATAAAAAAATAAATTGATAATATTAAATAAATATTTTCAGTTGGCGTGACTCTCAGACAGTGCCGAGCGACATGGGGCGTGCGGGGCAGTTCGATTCAGTGAGCCTTTGCGATGACTCCGACCTTGGTTCGTGCAATACATTCTGCAGCTGCAGCTATTGCAGGTTGAGGGACTGTGCGCACGACTGTGTCAGGTATGTGTTAATTATAATTAAGACTAGCTGACCCGGCGAACTTCATACCGCCTAAAACTCAATGAATGTTGTGTTACACATTAGGCAAACTTAAGTTGGGTGAATCAAAAATTTAATTCGATTTAAATCTTTGATGTGAATTGAGTTTTTATTTATTGTGACTAGACATAATATAATCGTTTCTCTTTATAAATAATACAGTATAGGTTTTTAAGCAATATGTTTTAACTGATATGCCAAAATTGACAATTTGTTTCAATGTTATATTTGCTTGTTATATTTTCCTTAATTTACCCAAAATCAATTTCTGAACGCACGCAATTTTGTACGGGAAAATGTTTTTTCATTAATTTATACATTATTCACACAATATGTTTATAAATTATAGCCTATGTGTTATTCTGATGTACAAGCTATATTATTGTAAAGTTTCATTAAAATCCATTCAGTAGTTTTTGCGTGAAAGAGTAACCAACAAGTTTACAAACCGTAAAGTGACTTAGTCGCGTTTCAGGATATATACTAGTAAGTCGTGGTACTACCCCGGATCGGCAGACTAGGAAACACTGCCTACCACTCTTTGATAATCAGACCCGGAGCAAACATCCACGTCTTTTTTGTAAGCTAATATTTGTAATTTTAAACTAATTAAAATTAAATATTAGATATAAAAGCTTTAAAACAAACTAACCTCTACGCCACGCCTGTCGCCACTTCATTGGTCTTTTTCTATAAAGTTAAATAAAAGATTCTTATTAATGGCGAAAATAATTACTGGTGCATGAACTTAATGAAGCCTTTTTTACATCTATAAACGAAATATAAGTTTTATTTCCTGTCGCTTTGCAGAGCGAACGGAAACAATTGCACCCGACGTTTTATGATTCCTTTTTAGAAAGAGATATTGAAAAGTCGCGGTTTTTGCTTTGATATAAAAAGTTTAATAGAAATACTATTAATGATTAGCTGTTTTTAATGAACTGGTTAGTATAGTTTTTTATTTATTTATTGTAACTCGACATTTGACAGCACCCCGCTTGATGTTAAGCTGGAGTGTGGTCCATGAATGGATGTCACTGCGACTACAATGCAACAACTGTAACTAGCAACCACATCCACTATGCCAGTCTAGTTGGAACCGGAAACTTACAAGCTGATCCCGAAACGCGACCAATTCACTTTACGGTCTGTATACCTACTTGTATGTGATGGTACTACCCTGGATCGGCAGACTGGGTACCACTGCCTGCCACTCTTTGATAACCAGACCCGAAGCATATATCTACCTCTTTATTTTATTAACAAATATTTGCGTTATTTAATATAATTATTAAATATTACAAATAAAAGGCATGAAACAAATATTTGCTTCGGAATTGATCCCGGTACTTTACGCGCAACAAACCAATCGCTAATCTCGCTAATTAACTTTAACATCCACTAAATATTAATTATTTTGACAACCGATACGAATCGTTATAGCTCATAGTATTCTTGACGAACAAAAGCGCGATCAAAAATTACTCTTGACCTTTATTTGCCTAACAACTTTTTTTATTGTGACACGACATCGACATCTGACCTCGACTCGCCTGATGATAAGAAAGAGGAGGTCCAAGAGTGACGACGACTGGAATAACCGAGTCAGTTCCCGGCTGCCCCAGCCGCCGCCACTATGCCGGCCTAAAATTTCCGATAAAAGGTTTTTACCTTTATTGCCTTTTAATACGACACATCTTATTGATATTTTTTATACATTTTCTTTCAATATTTATATCACTATCAATATTTCTTTCAGTATAGTTTTAGGCACATAATTTACACAATAAAGAGTACATATCTATCTATTAACTAAAATAAATTAGAAACCTATAATTTCATGGCTTAAACGTTATGTATATAGATACCGATGTGGATAAAATATTATGCTGGTAAAATTAATAAAAATCATAAATAACTTTCAGCGCCATCTAGGCGTGTTTATCAGAACTGGATACAGCGCCCTCATTTAGTAGATTATTGTACTACAATAACTTGCAAGTTACTTTCTCTTTAGCAGTGGCAAATAGTTCCTATTTTTATTAATAGATGGCGGTTGTAAAACTCGGTCCAACTGAAATAAGGGACTTGAATTTTTTTTTTATTGTGACACGACATCTGACCTCGATTTGCCTGATGATAAGCAAGAGGTCTAAGAGTGACGACGACTGGAATAACCGAGTCAGTTCCCGGCTGCCCCAGCCGCCGCCACTATGCCGGCCTAAGGTGCTTCTTCACGCATCGCTTGAAGGATCCAAGGTCATTGGATGGAGAGAACACATAGGCTAATTTTAACTATACACCGTGCTCAAGAGTTAGGATTATTAAATATATATTTTTTTAGTCAACTAAAAACACAAATAATATATATGTATATATATATATTGGACAGCATAGTGACGGCGACTGAAATATAACGTTAGTATTAGTCGTCGGCGCTCTTGGACGTTCCCTTGCAAAGTCAAAGTCAAACGTCGCGTCTAAATTATTTATATATTACTATTTATCTACATTATACTTACTGTAAGTTACTATTACCTTAATCGTAGAGCTTGTGATGAAAGTATGAAAGATTTACCAGGATCGTGGCAAGTGGTGCTCAATTGTCTCTGCCTATCCATGTGGAAAAGAGAGTGACTATTTCATTGATTGATTAAAATTACTATTATTCTACCTATACGGATCTTTTTTATTGCAACTCGACATTGAACCTTGATTTGCCTGATGATAGGCGAGAGGAGGTCCATCAATTCTGACAACATAAATAAACCGACTTAGTTCACGGCTGCCTCAGTCGCCATTCACGCTATGAGGATCTAGGAAGGATGAAAGAAGGTTTAGCTGGGGAAAATAGATCCCCTTATCGATTCATTACGTATTTTATAAAATAATATTACATTGTATGTCAATAAAACCATAGAACCTGTAAAGAGAATTGAAAATATGAAGGAAGCGAGAGGGATGTGTCAGGTTCGTGGAAAGGGGTGCTCCGTCGTCGGTCTACATCTGTGAAAATCGAGGCGTGATAATTGATGATAAAGAGTCACGAAGCATACGAATAAAACTATTTTTAAGTGTTCTGTGATAAGTGATGAGCAAAATTGGTCTTGGTCTTGGCACTTGCAGTCTTGGTCTTGGCCTTGCTTTTCCCCAAGACCAAGACCATTCTTAGACTAGCAAGACCAAGACCAAAACTGAATATGCAAGACAAAGACCAAATACGCAAGACTAAACTGAAAATTTGTACGTCCACAGCATACATGACCTAAAATATTTGTAACAGCCTCAACACATGCTTTTCCTAGAACAGAATATTTTTGGTGTTTTGAATTACCAGTTTGTGTGGTTATATTAAATTGTAATGGAATAATTTTACTAGTTAATACATAATTGTAAATTATTAATTATTTAAAACTATGAAAATAATAAAAAGTAAAACATCAGGTAAAGTTAACAAGACCAAGACTAAAGAGGCAAGACCAAGACCAAGACCAGACGTATTTGAGCAAGACCAAGACCAAGACTGTTCGAGTGTTGGTCTTGCTTCTATCTGTGATGATAATTATGTTATTATTGATTTGTTAACTGACATTTCTTATATCTAACGATTGTAAAAAAGATGTAACAAAAAATTGGACAATAAAAACGTATACGACATAAAAACGACAATTTAAACGCAGTATAAGGCGACATAAACTTGAAACCGCTCAAGTTCAACGGTTTGTTAGAAAATGCTTCAAAGAAAACAGTAGTCATTTTGCCGCGAACATCGACGCACGCGCGCCTGCCGCGGTGCTCGTACCAACATAACGGACAAAAATACTACGCGTTTTTTTTTAATTTGTGAAGTTTTGGATATAATAATTATTGTGCCTAATATTTTTTATTGTTTGTGAAAATGGATTTTAATATAAATTAACGGGAAGTATTCTTCTATACGGTTAGCGGATTTGTAAACTGTTAGGTGAGGTTTTTATCTTATTTTTTTGTACTCTTCGTTTGTCGGTGTTGTTTGTATAAATATAGGCTCTGATCTGTTTTTTTTATGGACAATTTAATAATATAGTAAGATGCTAGAAGTGCTAATGTTAATACAATAAGAGTTAAAAAACGTTTAATTTAAACCTTCTTCGTTTTTTTTGTAGTAGATTGAAAAACTGAAGAAAAAAAACGAAATTAAGTTAATACAACCAAAAACAGTATAATATATTGTTATACGTAAATATATTATTCACGATTTTTAATTTTTTTTTAATTTAAAATAATCTTCTGTTTTTTAGTATTTTCTTAGATTTTGCGTAAATTTGAATTCATGAAATAAACCAATTTTATGCGGCTTACTACTAAAATAAATGCGATAGAAAGTCGTATAAAAGTTTAATTCATTCTGTTTTTTTTTTTATTTCTTTCGTTAAGTTGGTATTAACTTTTTTTTAATTGCCCCTAAGGCAACGATTTCTTTACATGCTATTCTTTTAATCAACCAGTCATGTACAAGCGTTTTATTAATTATTTAATAAGCCAGTAGCGCGAAATATTGTTAATATTAAAGCATTCTCTGTTGCATGACATAAGGCCAATTATAACAAACTAAAACAAGACTAATAATTAATTATAATGAATAATTAATTGTAACGCGTTATATAAGAAAATATTTCGCTGTGTGGTATAATTAAAAAACGAGCTATTTTCTAGCACTGATTTTTATTATGAAATTTTAATTATAGAGGTTAATTGTATTACCGCTGTTTTAAAGTTATATAAAGGGTAGTTAGACGCTACTTAGTGCTGTCTAATATGAGACAATATTCGCTAATTTGTTTAAATTAAATTAATTTACATTTATATACTAAACTGTGCTTATATCATAGAAAAAAATAAAAAAGTGCTTGTAACATAGAAACAGGACACCCAAAGTACATATATCAAAGATACATTGGTACCGGCAAGTGGTTTTGAACCTGAGCTCTCGGTTTGCGTAACCATTGCACTATCACTACACCACAGTCGCCTCGGGATCAGCTTGTAAGTTGCCGGTTCCAACTAGGCCGGCATAGTGCAGTGGCATCTATTCATGGACCATACTCCAGCTTAACATCAAGCGGGGTGCTGTTATATGTCGAGTCACAATAATAAAATAATAAAAAAACTGCAAATGTGTCGGCGTAGTTTGTAAGCATGTCGGCGTACACGGAATTAGCAACTCGAGTAAGTCACTTTACGGTTTGTCCATATGAATATGGTTGTACTACTCTGGATTGGAAGACTTACCTGAACTGTCTGCCTACCACTCTTGATATGTACTAATATAACAGGAGGATTGATATTTAAATCTTAATCAATCAATCAATCATTGGTTCGACCGGGACCGAAGGGACTTTAGGTTCAACAAATCAATCGCTAACCGTTCGGCTACGCCTGTCGTCTATTTTTACATAATTTCATGTATTGATTAGATGGGCGCCTGGATTTATTGCACAGTTGGGAGATGTTAAACAAGGCAGGCCTAGGAGGGTGTATGTATGAAGAGAATTGTGGATGTGAAGGAACCGAAGGAGTTGTGTTAGAATCGCTATATTGTCTCTGCCTATCAACATGGGACAAAGACGTAACAATTTGATTGATTGATTGGGAGATGTTCCTTTGTACACAGACTTATGCTAATATAGTTTTACTGCGAGTTCTGTAAAATTACATACAAAATAACGCAACAACCACATTTCAATTGTTACATTCTGTAAAATAACGTGATGTGCGCAAAATGCGTCTTAAATCATAAAATAACCGTTTGTTTATATTTTACGATCTTGAGAAAACACAAATGGGTCACTGGAAAATAATGTTAATGACCTTTTGGAAATATAAATTTAGTTTAAGGTATAGATGTGTTCTCCTCATCTTATAACCTACGATACTTCAAGCGATGCATGAAGAAGCACCTTTTGTCGGCATAGTTACGGCGACTGAGGCAGCTGTGAACCGACTCCGTTTTTTCAGTCGTCGGCATGCTTGGGCTTCCATCATGCTTACCATCTGGCAGGTCGAGGTCAGATGTCGAATCACAATAAAAAAAAGTTAGGAAAATAATTCTGATTAAAAATTCTTAAGCTGATGGAACTTTCATCCAGTTTCATAGTTAACGACCGTAGTTTTTACTTTTACGAGTGTTACGTTTTTTTGTACGTTACTTGTTACTTTTACGTGTTACTTTTACGATTTTCATTTTATTGGTTTACGAGTATGCAATTTTGGTTAGGGTTTTCACCTAATAAAAGACGAAGATGTATTTTCATATTATAATAAAATAACGCATTTATTACCGAGTTGGTAATACCCAACTCGGTAATGAAAAGGCGACCTAATGTGCAACTAGACACTGGGTTTCATTCCCGGTTTTAGTCGACTGATGTGCACGCGTCATTTTTCAATCTATTTTTCTCTATTATTTACTACAGAAATAATACAGAAGTATTCTCAGTGTTTCCTAATATCATGGACAAACCTTTTCACGGGAGAATGAGGAACCAGTCACGCACGTGCTCTTGGAGTGCGGTAGCATGAACAACTGAATAAGGTATCTTAATAAATAGAAGTCTCTTCCGGAAAAAAATCTCATTTGCAAAAACTCAAAATAACCTACCTATTTACTTACCATTTTTTAATTCATTGAATAATATGGCATGTGGTGTAGCTATAAAACATTGTACGTAATTGTTATAAATTTAACCGAAGATTTCGTAATGAAAGTGTTAATATTTTACACGCGAATTTGTTGTTATTACGACATCCATTGTTTTAAGCATTTCATATGACCTTCGATTCATTTGACAACAATTATTATTTATTAACAATAAAAAATAATTACAATTGCAATCGTTTTTAAATTATTATATCGATTCATTTTTGTTTCGTTAAGTAACTTTTAAGTGTTCATTGCTACACGTAGACGTTACTCATAAAAAATATTATACACGACCAAAAATAATTTGTTGGCTTAGTCCTTGCATAAAAAATAAAAAAAAATAAAAATATTGCACAATACCAACATAACTATTAAAATGAGTTCTCAATTCAAATCTATTGTTAACATGATATACAGCAATATAACACAAAATTTATATCCTAAAATACGTACGGAAGTATTATGCAATAGAAATTAATGGCGGACTTGTTTTTAGTGAAAATAACTTAATAATATGCATAAAACTCGTATAGGATTACATTATTATTATAATATATGCATCTCTCTTAAATAATTTGAATTTTAAATCGTTTATTTGTAAAGAAGATGGCGTCGCAATACATTCCGTTTCTTTATTAAAATTACTATGAATTGATGCGTATAGATTTTAAATTGAGTTCTTTTATGCGATGAAAGGAATTATCGTAAGGCAATTAAGTTCACATGGATTTATGTAATATTATATTAATAACAAATTGGAACCCTTTTACATTAATTAGGTTTTTGCGGATGCGAATACTTTTTCCAATCAACGACCAACCCTTGCTTACTATCAGGCAAGTCGCGGTCAGATTTCTAGTTATAATATATTTTTTTTAAAACCTTTTTTATTGTAACAGCTTTTTATACAGATACGGAAATATTGTATTTTAAATAAGTATTCGTATCTTAAGGTTTTTAATATGCTGTAAGTTAAATAAATTTTATGCGGCTCACTATCCCGCCGTGACCATGATGGCCGCAAAGCTCTCGAAACGTCGGAATAATAAAATAAAATTATAAAATCAAAACCAAAATAAACGCGATAGTAAGCCGCATAAAATTGGTTTAATTCATAAATCAATGTTCGCACAAAATCTAATAAAATATTAGGCTATAAGTTAATAAAACTTTATTTCTAGTCTAATTATTATTAGGTCTATAGTATGCTCGCACGAGCACTTGTGGTCACCTCTCGTTATTTCCTCTCAGTTAATCGCAACTCGAGACTACAGTTACAGACTGTGAAGTGACTTAGTCACGTTTTGGGCTCAAATTGTAAATTTGTTTCAACTAGACCAGTCTGATTACTTGTAAGTGGTGGTACTACCACGGATCGGCAGACTGGGCACCACTCTTTCTAAAATATAGGGCAAAGAAGCCACTTTCCCGCTATAGCTATAAATTTTATAACTGTTAATGGCTTTTTTATATTCATTACATATATCCTTCCAATAGGTAATTTTAAAGAGTGGTACGCATACAGTTGCTGATCTAGGGTATTACAACCATCACTTTCAATCGTAACTACAGACCGTGAAGTTACTTAGCTTATAAGTTATCAGTTCTAATTAGGAAGGCATAGTGGATACGACTTCTATTCGCAATAAAATTCCTGTAGTAAAAGGTAAATATCTTTATCGTTAAAAACATTTACACGTGTATGTTTATTAAAGTGTTAATTAAATGTTTGTGTGTGTATGATCATTATCAGCCAGAAGCGTCCACTGCTGAACACAGGCTTCCCTCTTAGAACGCCATTTCGAACGACAAGATGCCACCGGTTATTTGTGACTTTCACTATGTCGTCAGTGGGAAGCATATCAACGCTACGTCTTCCGGTTCATGGTCTCCACTCTAAAACCCTTCTTCCCCATAGGTTGTTGGTTCTTTAAGCGATGTGAGTGTATACGTATTATCAGGGCCATCCTAAGCATATTCAGCGCCGGGGTGCGAAAGTCAAGGTTCCGCTCGCGTGGTCTCAGTGTAATAGGTACCTATCGAAGTTTATGGTGGTCTACATGCGCCCCCTAGGACTTTGCGCCCGGGTGCACCGCACCCCTTGAACCCCCGGGTAAAGACGGCCCTGCGTATTATATAAGTTGTAAGTGGTGTACATGTGTGTACCTTATACCTTAAGACAGCCTTTTCCCACCAGGGGGGCCGCGGACAAAACAGTAAAATTACGAAAGCTTAGTGGTGCAGTCGAATTTAGACAAGTGTCAATGTGTCAAGTGATAGGTGGCTAGCCTTTTACATACAAAAACACTACATTAGAGTTTAATTGAGATTTTGAAAATAAAATAGATTGACCTATGTGAGTACCGCAAAAAAGTTTTTTGTCCCAAACAATATCTTTTCTGTATTTCCATGGTGCAGTAATATGCCGAGACACAATAAAAAGCAACAACATGTATTCATGCCTATATCCCTGATGCCTACATTCGCATAAGAATAAGTTATCACAATAAATCTTCAGCTAACTTTCCACATTTTGAATTGTCTTGCAGTTTCGTGAAATCACCACAGCCACAAAACCTAAACAACTTCAATGGCAATACTTTCTTATTTCTGTACTTTGTACTTTTCTGTATGTTTGGCTGGCATAGTGAATGCGACTGTAAAATAAAACCGCTTCATTAGTCGTCGGTGCACCTGGACCTCACCTTTCTTGAGATAAATAAGGCAAATCAGGGACAGACGTTTCGATTCAATAAAAAAACTTCGAATCTAGCAATAATAATTAAATATTAAATACCTACTTTTTCAAAACTACTAAAACAAAATTAAAACATGAAACGGGGTAGTTTCATGTTTTGATTTAAAACAATGACAGCATCACCCAATAGAACGACCAACACCTCAGTCTCTCCGTGACCACAATGGCTGCAAAGCTCTCGAAACGTCCAATACATAAAAAAAAATTAACATCAATAACGAAAAATAAACGCGATAGTAAGCCGCATAAAATTTGTTTCATTAATTTATTGTAATCTTATTTTGTTTAATTCTGTAATAATGTAGTATACGAGTAGTATATTCTATGCATTCCTTCAACTATTTCCCATCAAATGTATAAATAAACATATTAATTTAAATATGTAGTTAGTATTGCAATAACCATTCTTCGAATGCAGCGGACGGTGCACACGTTCCTAATTTGAATATAATAGAAAATGGCCGCAAAAACATGGACTCCAATTTATATGCTAAAACGACATCCCATCTGCCGTCGTGGCATTTAGAGGCTCCATTCTGTATCAGGCGACAAATGGCAACGACAGACGACGAAAGTTTTGTCGCACGAGGTTGCGAAGTTCTTTTAGAATCAGTCCTACAAATAAATAAAACATTAAACACAATAATACACAAAATGTAGTCTCTTACAATTTCCTATTAAAGTTTATCAAACATCTATAGTTTTAAATTACAACCGTGCAAATCTACTTGGCATGCGTATTACCCATCTTCTTTTTAATTTTATTGTGGCCCGTCATATTATGTCAGCACCCCGCCTGATGTGAGACCCATAAGTAGAGGCGACTGAACTACAGGTAAATTAATCGCAACTCTTAAGCTACGAGTAATTCCGAAATGCGACCAAGTCATTTCACGGTCTGCACACTTGAAAGTGGTGGTACCACCCCAGATCGACAGACTGGGAACATGACTACCAACCGTCTGCCAACTATCAATACATTACTGGTGCGATGCAAAGCAACGCATTTCATGCGAAGGTACTGTATCAATTTATTTTTAGAAAGTCTTCAATATTTTGTCCATGTTGTAATTTTCTGCAACCTTTTGTCGTCTGTCGCAGCCGTTTATCGCTTACCGCTGTGTACGGAATGCTACCCTATAAGGGGAATAATTGCAATAGTAAATTATGTGTTATGCCTTTATGCGGGCAACACTGATGCATTCTAAGATTATCGGCTTCACCAATTATGGTCTTCTAATTTATGCCGCATTGTGGATTCTTATGCAAAAATCTTGATTAGTTGACTTTTCGTTTAGTTAGATGCATTTTGCATAATTTAATATTAACCAATAACTATTGAATTCTAACATCAAATAACGTTCAAATTACTTAGTGACGTTTCAGTTACAGCTTGTAATAAATTACCAGTTCCAAATAGGCCGGCATAGTGGATGCGACTGCTACTTACAGTTATATATTAGAAAAGGTGCGAATAGTGTTAAAAGTTAAAAAATAGCATGCCTAAAAAGATATGAAACTTTTTTGTGAACCATACATAAAAAAGTACATATAAAAAAAAGTAAAACTTTCAAATTCGAATTAACTATTTAAATATACACGACCCAAATTTTAAATAAGACATATTACCAACATTGAGCAAAAAATTCAAGTTGCTCGAAAACATACATCCTGCAGTCCTATCCTATTACGGAGAACATCAATTTCTGCTCTAAGAATGGAAGTCTTGATGCAGGAAAAAATCCTTACGTATTCTAGTTCGTTTCGATACCAAACAGTATAATTTACTTTGTGCGAACATAAATTAAACTTAACAAATAAGTCAAATTAATTTAGAACCATAATTTGTTATATTCAGCTGTGAATTAAAAAATAATTTATTTTAATTAAATTTATTCATAATTATGAATAAAATATATGTGACATCTGTCCTGGACACAATGCCGGATTGAAACTACAGACTGCTACTGGTAGTTATATAGCATTCCAGCATAACATAAAAAAAGATTTTACTTTCGTCGAAATATCGTAATATTCGCGCAAAACTTGAAGTATTTTCTTCAATTTAATATCGTATCAATGACAAGAATTAGTAGTCGACATGTTCCGTTATAAGAGAACGTTCAGAACAAGATGTCGAGTACATTTTTAGTACCTTTACTATTCGACTTATGAGTTTGAAGTTTTCAGTCGGATTCGAACTGTTGTTTTGTTTATGAACGTGTTCAATATTGTACGTGACTGAGATTCTATATAGTTTCGAATAATATTGTGTTTTTATTAATAACACGCGTGGCTCAGTTCGTAACCAGTCTGCTACGTATAAAGTCCCGGGTTCGATTCCCGGTCAGAGCAAAGATTTGTTTCATAGAATAATAAAAAATAGATTTTTGCACTAGTTTGGTTGTTTAGGATTGGTTGGCAGACATTTGGTGGATATTTGCCCAGTCTGCCGATCCGAGGTAGTACCACCACTTACAGACCGTGAAGTGGCTTAGTCATGGCCCGCACTCCAGCTTAACATCAGGCGAGTGCTGTTATATGTCATGCACAATTTAAAAATCATACTTAAAGGATGAATGCGGGTGCAGGAGGCGCCTGGTATTGTGAAGTCAATGCAAATACGAAGCTATCAACTAATAGTACGTTATTATTACATTGTTTCACCACCTACTCTCACCCACACAAAAGAAACTATAGCCGATTGCAATATGATCAAATATTTGTTCTAACTATTATAGATTTATGTGCATTCTGCTTTCACTTGATGAATAGTCAGTTATTATTTGTAATACATATTCGTAGTTTTATTACGCTTAACACAAAAAAATGTAATAGCAAAATACGTGCCGAAGCAATGATCATTGCTTCGGCACGTATTTTGCTATTACATTTTTTTGTGTTTCGTTTTTAGAAATTAAATTGTACACGACCCAAAAAAGGATATAATTAAATATTGCTAAATTTTATTATGTTGGTATTGTTTTCTACGAAATACTTTTTATTATAGCATATTTACACATTAATTGTATTATAGAAATATGAAGACCAAATAAATCAATCAATCAAATTGTCACGCCTTTTTTCCACAGGAATAGGCAGAGACAATGAAGCGCCACTTGCTACGGTCCTGACACAACTCCCTTTCGTTCTTCACATGCACAATTCTCTTCATACAAGCTCTACGGTTATGAGCACTAGGCAACCTAGCTTTCCGATTTATAAATTTATTTCGTCTTTATTTTATGTTGTAATCATAAAGTAAAATACGTTCTTTTCACGCGCGTCGGCTGATAGATACATAAAACACAACAGAAAGTTAAAGCACTATTCGATAAAGTTTTCTATAAAAAATTATATGTAGTACACACAAGGGATTTTAACAAAAGACATAATTTTTTTTTCAAATATGGATAACATTGTCTATTTAATTCTATAGTTTATGCTCTATGGATTAGATTGTAAACCCAATAAAGAATATTGCGTAGGTGTTCGCTATCTGTTATACTCATCACTATCAATTACAATTTCGTGAATGATAAAAGTAATAATATCACATCGCTTACATTGGGATGTACTTTGATATATTGGGACCCACACACTAGTTTATAGTAATAGATTTGTTGCTTTGATAAGTAAAGTATATATAGTTATATAAAAAAACATAAACTATCTAATAAAAACGATTATATTTAGTACAAATCGTTTTATTTGTGAATATCAATGATTCAAGAGAGTTGTGCTAGGATCGGGGAGTTTTTATTTAATTATTTACATTTCTAAGTTAAGCTGCTAAAGTGCTTGTGTCATACAAACAGGACTACCAAAGTACATAATCATATCAAAGATAAATTAGTAAATGATACTAATTAAAAAAATCAATCAATAAATCAAATTGTCACGCCTTTTTCCCACGGGGATAGGCAGAGACAATGGAGCGCCACTTACAAAGATCCTTACACAACTCCCTTGCTTCCTTCACATCCACAATTCTCTTCATACAGACTCTGTGGTTATGGGCAAATTATTATAGATTAAATGTACTGTTAAAAGAAAGGCTGAACCCCTTTTTAAATTTAAAATTCTTATTGTTAATGGTACCCTTTTAACTATAAAGTTTAAAATTAATAAATAAGTTGACGAATAGCTAAATTTATTTATTCAATTAATGGTTTCCTTTGCCATAGTTATTGTAAAAGTATCATAAATTATTTTTTCTATATTATTATGTTAACCAGAAGTTTCGTATGGTACTTCCATTGGTAAAGTTCTCGAAATAATAGTAATCGAATAGTAACTAACACCTTTTCATTCGAATAAATGTTACCGCTCCAATTCACATGCGAATATTGATACTTTATGAATACTTTCATAAGACTGTGTGAAACGGAATGTTATTGACTAATAATTTCTTCTAGAGTACGTTTATTGCATAAATAATTATTATTATTGATTTTATAAAAAAACACAGGACCTGTATGAGGAGAATTGTGGATGTGAAGGAAGCAAGGGAGTTGTGTAAGGATCGTGGTTACTGGCGCTCCATTGTCTCTGCCTATCCATGTGGGAAAAAGGTGTGACAAATTGATTGATTGATTATAAAAAAAACTTTATAGTTTATATTTTTGTTCTTTGTCTTTCTTTACCGTGTAAAGACAGGGACACATAAAGCCACGAAGACCAAAAGAGTCTACGAGTGGTTTCAAGTTTTTTTTTAAATTGAAATGCTTCATCTGTCATCAACTTGCCTAATGGTAAGCAAGGAGTTGTCTAAGAGTGCCGACGACTGAAAAAACAATTTTGTTTACGATTGCTTTAGTCGCCGTGACTATGCCGGACAAAAATATATAGAAGCACTAAGTATGGCAACATACATCAGCTGTAGCTGACCTCAACAATGCAGTCGGCTTCACTGATGGAGTGCACTCCAGACTCCGGTGGTGTGAGGTCACATTATGTAGTGACAACTATTTGACTTACTTTTTATTATTATTCTTTATATTTCTATATTCTATATGCTACTAAAGTGATTGTAGAGTCTGTCTAAGCCAAAATGGAGCTACGCCCCTCTACTGTATTTACGCACACGAGCAAAAATAAAATATGAATGCAACACACCGAAAATGCAATTGTAATTGGTCATTCAGTTGCTGGTTAGACACAAAAGAAGGAGCACGATGATAAAGTAAATAAACTAATAAAGTGAAGGGGCGCGTCATTTATAGTTAGACAAGCTATACCATAGAAACAGGACGAACAAAGTACATATAATAAAGATACATCGGTACTGGCAAAAGGTTTTGAAGCCGTGCTCTCGGTTGTTGATTTTACTTATAAGATTTATTAATATAGCTAACGAGATTATCAAGAAAAATAGTAAAATTTCACTTTTCCCTTAACAGTATATTAAAAGTAAACTATTAGTACATGACATGCCATTTCACTTGGCATGACTTTGCATTTGGCATGTTGCAGCGAAAGTACATAAACCACTACATGACATACCGTTAAAGTGGGTTGAAGTTGATGATACATCTTTACATTAAAAACAAGCTTGACGACAGGCGTGGCCGATTGTCCACAGATTGGTTTGTTGCGCGTAAAGTCCCGGGTTCGATTCCCGGTCAGAGCAAATATTTGTTATTAAAAGAAGAGGCTGATATTTGCTTGGGGTCTGGTTATTAAGGAGTGGTAGGCAGTGGTTCCCAGTCTGACGATCCGGGGTAGTAACACTACTACAGTGATTTAGTCGGGTTTCGGGATCAGCTTGTAAGTTACCAGTTCCAAGTAGGCCGGTATAGTTTTTGTGAGTGCTACTTACAGTTATTGAATTGTAGTAGCAGTGACATCCATTCATGGACCACACTCCAGCCTAACATCAAGCAGGGTGCTGTCATATGTCGAGTCACAATAAAAATATTTTTCTTATTATTATATTAGTTTGACAAACGCGCTACAAACCAATCGCTAACTGTTCGTCAAATCCAGTTTTTTTTTCAATATGGCACGACATATGGCAGCACCCCGCCTAATGTTAAGCTGAAATACAGTCCATGAATGGCGGTAACAAGACAGCTACTACACTAAATAACTGTGAGTAACAGTAAAAGCGGATCCCGAAACGGGATTAAGTCTCTGCATGGTCTGTATACTCGAAAGTAGTACTATAGACGATCCATTCTTTAAACCAAGGATCCATTTACATAGATTCTGTATGAAGAGAGTTGTGTCAGGAGCGCGGAAAGAGACTCCGTTTTCTCTGTCTATTCCTGTAGCAATCAGGACGTGATAATTGATGACTCAACAAAAATGTACAAAAATTCAAGCTGTCCTAAGAGTTGTAGGCAGTGGTACCCAGTCTGCCGATCCGGGGTAGTACCACCACTTACAAGTATACAGACCGTGAAGTGATTTGGTTACGTTTCGGGATCAGCTTGTAAGTTGCCGGTTCCATCTAGGCCGGCATAGTGGATGTGATTGCTACTCACAGTTATTGAATTGTTTTAGCAGTGACATTCATTCATGGACCACACTTAGGCTTAACATCAAGCGGGGTGCTGTCATATGTCGAGTCACAATAAAAAAATATAAAAAAAATCCTTTTCAAATAGCACTTTGGTCAAATTATAAATCATCAAAATAACTGTAGTTTTTTTTTAATAAAAACTTTTAAACTATAAATATACGAGTATAAATATATATTATTATGTTATTATATTAAATTACTTGACATAGTTTTTTGCTGTTATATAAAAAGTAGGTTTGTTTTTTACGTTTGTAAAAATAAAATAAAAATGTTTAAGTCGTTATAGTAATATTGCTTCTTTTACACAGCTATTACCTAGGTTGTTTTTCATTTTATTTATTATTATTTTGTTTTATTATAATATTATACAAGTATACAATATTTCATTCCATACAATCAAAGAATTTGTACTTAAGACACAGAAGGAGCCCTAAAATACAACCGTTTATACTATTTTCACTTATGGCATTAAAAAAAAAGTCAGAAAAGGACGAATATACATACATATACATTTGCATTCGTAATTTAGAAGGTTGTCACTAGTTTTGTTGATCATTTGAAAACCTAATTTAACATAATAACACATGACATTAAAATACTTCAAAAAAGGATGACGGAACAATTATGCCGCTACTCTTACCTACTACCACGTGACTTTTAATTAAATCAGTATTAAAAGTCAACCACAATTACAAGTGGTTGTATTTGCAAAAAAAAGTAGTACCAACCTTTGAAATAAAGGAATTGAAGTACAAGTAGTTGTCTCTTTCAGTCACATAAACGTGGTATAAACATAATATAAATGAGACAAATAACAATAAATTGGTTCTTATTTTAGCACAGATTCTATTCTTTCCAAATTCGTTGCTCAAATGTCAAATTTCCGTTGCACAAAATGACAATAATTAACTAAGCTTAATGCAACGGTTGTCAAAATAACTTTTTAAAATTTTTTCTAACATTTCTATACTAAGCTACTAAACTCATAGAAACAGGACAACCAAAGAACATATATCAAAGATACATAGGTACCGGTGGGTGGTTTTAAACTTGTGCTCATGTTTTTGCGTGACGATTGCACTGCCACTACACCACGGTCGCCTTAAAACTATTTCGTGGATGTCAAAATTAACTAGATTTTCCTGCATCCAACTTTTAATCAGCGTCATTATGTAATATTATATTGCATGAAATGAAAAAATCGCCATAATCAAATGAAAAAATAATGTTAGAGAAAGTGGTTATGCATATTAAGTTAATAAAATTATGTATGTATGAACATAAATTTTAATATAAAATATGTTAAGAGAGATCGGAGTTTAAACCAATTAAGACTCATTTTTATGTATACTGTCGTAGGCAGACAATAGGTGGTCATTTACCAAGTCTGCCAAACTAAAAAAGTGACCGTGAAGTTACTGATCAGCTTAAAAGTTGCCTGATCCAACTAGACCAGCATTGTGAACGCGTCTGCTACTTGCAGTTATTATTATTATTCGCATCTATTCATGACACGCACTACAGCTTAACAGGGGGGGTGCTATTACAAGTCGATAGACATTTACGGTCTTACTACAAAAAATATTTAATACAGTGTTTAAATATGCAATAACGTCATTTCGTAGTACTAAATTGACTTAAACCATGTTTAATGCCTATCTAAAGCGCGTTTAATGTTTTTGTGGTAAAACGGTAAGAGATTTTGTTGGGTTATGAACTATTAGAAATATTGAATGGAAAATTGACCAAGGGTGTGCTGCTCTTGCAAGACAACGCGCCGGTTCACAAGAGCAGAGTTGCAATGGCTGCTTTGCATAAGTATGGCTTCGAATCGATAGTCCACCCAGCCCCCCTCCCCCCCTTCTACAGCCCTGTCCTGGCCCCAAGTGATTTGTATTTGTTTCCTAATTTAAAAAAAAGATATAAGGGTAAGAAAATTATCAGACGACAATGAGGCAAATGAGGCAATTTTGGCCCATTTTGAGGCGAAAGATAAAAAATATTTTTTTGATGGTTTAGAAAATTTAATTCATTGGTTTAATGAATGTATTGAGCTTAAGGGCGATTACATTGAAAAGGAAAAATAGATTCATTGTTTTATTTTATTTAAAACCCTTTCATTCCACGAACTTTTGGACCTCCCCTCGTATCTACGTCTTTTGTTAAAAGGACATCATTCATTTCGTATAGGGACTTTGGCTTAATTGTATTTACAGTTGCATATACATTTTAAAATAGTTTAATGTACAACGATTACCTACAATGTAATTAGAATATATCCTTTATTTTGCATAGGTTAGGTGTTAAATGATCAAACTATAATTATGACAGCTCAAAGCAGAACTGTTAATATGGCGTGTCTTTGTGATTGACAGACGAAACAAAATCCATATCTTATTTTCCAAATAAATTAATTGCACAGCAATTAAAAGCAAAATTTCTATTAGTGTCGAAACTACCATTTATATAAGTATTAACAATAGATATAAGTATTTGCATGCTAATAACATTAGCTGATAAGGCAGACACAAATATTGTATTTTCCATCTTGTACACCCTTAACAAAGCAAATAAAGAATTATTATTATTATTGTAAGTTGCCGGTTTCATCTAGGCCGGCATAGTGGATGTGCTTGCTACACACAGTTATTGAATTGTAGTAGCAGTGACATTCATTCATGGACCACACTTCGGCTTAGCATCAAGCCCCCGCTTGACATGCTGTCATATGTCGAGTCACAATAAAAAAAAAAATATATTGGACATTACAAAAGTAGTACTAAAAAGCCCAAAATTAATTATGTCCTTTCATTGTGGAGCATAGAATTTTTATTGTGACTCAATAGATGACAGAACTTTGCATGGCGTTTCGTATTTTATCGTGTTTCTTTTCATAAAACTGTTATTTTTTAATGTTTATGCTATTAAAGTTTTAATACAGAACCGGACCAATCATCATTATATTCATAAAGTTAATTGTTAAATAAAATTCGCCATCTTTTTTTCATAATAAACTTTTATATGTCATTTTAATGTACCAATTTCGGTCTCTTTATGCTGATACCGACATACTTACGGTTTCTTTAGGACAAACTATAGATATATTTTATTTATATCCATTGGACAAACCTAAATTTTATTGTTTCGTTCACTTATTTTTATTGAGACGTGGCATGTGACTTCGACTTCCCTGATATAAGCTAGGGGAATCCCAAGAGCACTAAAAATTTTCGTCATGCCTTTTCAGCCTTTGTGACCTCGACTTCTCTGATATAAGCAAAGGAAATCCCAAAGCGCTGATGACTGAAAAAATTTTGTTGCCTGTGTTTAATTCTCGCCTGTAAATCCGCAACCAACATGCTATTATTTTTATTGTGACTCGAATGACAGCACCCCGCTTGATGTTAAGCTGCATTGCGGTCTATGAATGGATGTCACTGCTACTACAATTTAATAACTGTAAGTAGCAGTTACATCCACTTTGCCAGCCTAGTTGGAACCGGCAACTTACAAGCTGATCCCGAAATGCGACTAAATGATTTAACGGTCTGTATACTTGTAAGTGGTACTACCCTGGAGGGGCAGAGTGGGTACCACTGCCTACCACTCTTAAAATTATGTTTTAAACTACTAGGTATATTAAATTATTATTTTTTTGTTACAGGTAAGCATCTTTTATTCAAATCAAGGAATTTATTCCGTACGTATATTTCTTATTTTGTATTAAAAGATACACCAAGGAAGGCCCAGGAGCAAATCGGAAACCTTCTCAAGAAAGCTAGGTTGCCTAGTGTCCATAACCATGGAGCTTGCATGAAGAGAATTGTGGATCTGAGGGAAGCAAAGGAGTTGTGTCAGAATCGTGGCAAGTGGCGCTTCATTATCTCTGCCTATCCCTGTGGGAAAAAGGCGTGACAATTTGATTGATTGATACACCAAACCAGTCTCAGATCTGTCTTCACTCATTGACCGCAATCTAACTTAACACCAGGCGCTGTGTGGTGTTCAGCTAGACCTAAATATTAATGGAGGGTTGTATCAGGACCGTGGAAAGTGGCGCTCCAATCACTGCCTATCCATGTGAAAATTACGGCGTGAAATTGAGGATCACACAAATTGATAAATCATACAAAATTTCTAAATAGATTCTTATAGTTAGAAAACAGCATTTCGATATCTCTCAATCGATGCAATTTCACTAAGAATTCCGCATTCTATACAGAAGTTATCATGCGAACCCCGCACTGTGATATCGACAAAAAAATCAAAACAACTCAATACATTACACAATATACGTGTACATTACTTTCCTAACACGCATTAATGATATGACTTTTAATTGAAAACACGCAATGTATACGTAAAATGATAAACTGTAAAACAATTCCAACGACAATAATAGTGAAAATTTATTTCTAAAACAGAAGAAGCAATTGAAGTAATAAATGATAAAGACACTATGCTTTTTTATAATTGTGAGCTGACGGTCAGTGAATGAAGGGAACTGCTAGTATAGGAAAATAACTGCAAGCATCAGTTGTATTCACTATGCCGGCCTAGTTGGAAAGTGTATTTTCAAGCCGGCTCCGAAACGCGACTGTGCCACTTTACAGTCTCTACACTATAAAGTCCCCTAGTACCCGGATTAGTATGCTGTGAAAATTCACCAACAAGAGGTTGACTTGTAAAAAAAAGCCAACAATCAAATACGACATTCTTAAGTGACAAACAATAACCTATAACAATATTTTTGTGTGAAATACATTTCTGGTTTAAAAGGCAAAAGGAAATTAAATTACCAAACAATTGCCTACAAAGCCCGCAGTGTATAGCATTTGAAACGGTAAACTATTTCGCGGAAAATAATGTACAAGATAATGACATTCAATGCTTTCGTTCCATATTTGAAATTAAAAAATGAAGACATCCCATTGGTTGTTTTAAATTGTGTGAATTTAAAATTATGAATCGTCTAGTTTAGAATGTATTTTTTGAATTTAATTTTAAAGGAAAATTCCGTTTTAGTTGTATTATTATAATGTGGACATTTCACTTGAAAGTTGAGTTGAATAATGTAGTAAGTCTATAATTATAATCTCGTAATTTGCCTTTGTTCGTCAAATTTCGAGGCGCTATATTGCTTGATTGTTACAAACATTCTTAATTGCAAATGCTTGGAAAGTTTTTCACTTATAATTTCGTATTGTTCGCAATAGGTTTTTTTCACATTACTTTTCTTCAAATAACAAATTTTTATTATATCTATTTTGACAGAACATATCTTAACAAAACGTTTTGATTTAATTATTTTTTAGTAAAACTTATATTATATCTGATTTAACGTGTACGAAAATCAAATTAGACAGGAAAAGATTTGTGAATTAAACGGCTTAATATCGCGTTTAATTCAGACTTATGATGTTCTAATTTTTATTATTATTTGTTAATCATTCTAAGAAAATCTTGTATCTTGTATCTAGTATTTTCTTAGAATTATTAAAAGAGAGGTTGATTATTTTAATAGAATATATATCAAATTGTCTTGTCACGCCTTTTCCCCACAGGCATAGGCAGAAATAATGGAGCGCCACTTGCCACGATCCATGCATTTAGTTGGGACCGGCAACTTTTAAGTGATTTAGTTGCGTTTTCCCGAAACGCGACATAATCACTTCATGGTCTGTACACTTGAAAATTGTGTTACTACCCGGCGTAATACCTGGATGGGCAGACCAGGCAATTGACTACCAACTGGACTATGGCAACTAAACATCTGTTAATCTTTTAAACTTAAAAACGAAGTATCATGCTAATTAACAAACTAATAAAATCGTAAACAAACATAGAGTAATATAATAACGGTTTTCACATAGCAGAGTTCGGAATGCAAAAGACAGCCGCCATTGCTTTTTACAGCCAATAGGAATGCTGTATTGTTATGGTGTCATTAATGCAACTTCTTTTTCCACGTGTTCTAAGTAGAACATTTACGCATTTAGATCACTTTCAGATAAAATAAAGTTTTTTTTATTAAACATTTCTATACTAAGCTACTAAAAAACTTGTATCATTGAAACAGGACAACCAAATATATGTAATATCAAAGATACATTGGTATCGGAGAGTGGTTTCGAACCCGTGTCACACGGCTTACGTAGCCATTGCACTGCCACTACACCACGGTCGCTTTATCTACTAGTATAACTTTTAGTTTAAGGCGACCGTGGTGTAATGGCAGTGCAATGGTTACGCAAGCCGAGAGCACGAGTTCGAAACCACCCACCGGTACCAATGTATCTTTGGTCGTCCTGTTTTTATGATACAAGCAAGCACTTTAGTAGCTTAGTATAGAAATGTATAATATAATAATAAAAAAGTGTACCCAGTGTGCCGATCCGGAGATGTACCACGACTTATTTGGTCAGGTTTCGGGATCAGCTTGTAAGTTGCCGGTTCCAACGAGGCCGGCATAGTGTATGCGACTGCTACTTACAGTTATTGAATTGTAGTAGCAGTAGTGACATCTATTCATGAATCACACTCCGGCCTAACATCAAGCGAGGTGCTGTCATATGTCAAGTCACAATAAAAAATAAAATAAAAAAGTTTTTATAATAACCTCATAGGAAGATAACGAATGGTTGCTCGCAAAAGTAGCATAATATTTAATTCAATTCAAATTAATGTGGTCTGCAATGGATGTGAACCTAGTGCTATAGTAATGAACTACGGCAGGTGACTATGACGTCGGTTATTAACTAACATTCGAACCGGTCAGAGGAACGCGGAGTTATGTCAACTCTTCCATTCTTACTCGGACAACTTGTGATGACATTTTTACATTATATTGATTTTTTATTTATACTTTTCCCACTGAGATTTATTCACTTATTCACACGAAATTTTCAAGTTTAATTAGTGTACCTAGTTCTTATTAAAACACACAAACGCACACACACACTAACACACATACACACACACTAACACACACACACACACACACACACACACACACACACACACACACACACACACACACACACACACATTTACAAACACAAACACACGCACTTTAAAAAACATAAAATTAAAGATTCATTTAAATGATTATACATTTAAAACAAATAAAAACTGCAATGCACGATAAGTTAAGTTATCCACACAAATAATGACACGCGACATGTTATCTCGACTTGCCGGATGGTGAGAGCAAGGGGGCCCAAGAGCACCGACGACTTAAAATAGCATTTCATCAGTTTACGGTTGCCTCAGGCACCGCCACTATTCTGGCCCTTAGTTTCATTGTTCACCTATCTCATATTTAACTTTACATCTTGATTATTTTTCAATATATTTTGATCCCTTGCTTTCTTTAAACTTAATTCAATGTTTTTACAATTTTATTATTAAATTTGAATTACTATTGTTGTTTTCTAAATTGCGATGCATTTAAAGACCGTTAATATTTTTGTTCATCGTTATTATTGTATTATATGCTGATAAATGATTTATGTACACTTAGCTTCAGTGCCAGAGGAAAATTAAATTAAAAATATAATTCAATATTTTTAACTTTTAGCACTTCTCAAGTTGTCCCTATGGTGCGTGTAGCGTTGGGCAGTTTATTTACCGGGTAAATAGCCGCGGATCTCATTTCTTAAAGAATACTTAGAAATGTTATTAAAGCAAATAATTGTGGGGTTAATTAAACTTTTAAAAAATATATGGACATATCTTCAGAAATTATTGCGTAAACATAAATTCAAAGTGATAGTGGCAATAAAGATATAAATACGTTTTTTAAAAAAATGACACTAATTTTCTTAATTTTAAAGCTTAGTTACTTTGCTATATTTTTCAGTCTAATTTTAAATATCCCGAAGATTTTTATAAAGGTCTTTCAAGATTTTAAAGCAATACAAAACATACGCAAATAATTGTAAGTTATATGTCTGGTGTCTGATACAGAATCCGACTTGAAAAGCGAGGGAGATTTTATCCTCTGTATATCTTTGATATATTTCTCTCTATTATCATCTTTAATATCAATCAATCAATCAATCAAATTGTCACGCCTTTTTCCCACAGGGATAGGCAGAGACAATGGAGCGCCACTTACCACGATCCTTACACAACTCCCTTGCTTCCTTCACATCCACAATTCTCCTCATACAGGCCCTGTGGTTATGGGCACTAGGCAATTTAGCTTTCTTAAGGATGTCTCCGATTTGGTCGGAAAACACTCTCCTGGGCCTGCCTTGTTTAACGCATCCATCCACATCCGATTTATAAATTCCTTTCGTCAATCTACTTTCACTCATCCTTTCCATGTGCCCAAACCATCGAAGCATTCCTTTGTCAATCCTTGTCACTACATCTTCTTTCAAACCACATCTATCACGCAGTGTGCTATTCCTTATTCTATCCGCTATCGTCACTCCACATATACTCCTTAACGACCGCATTTCTACAGCGTTAATTCTACTCTCATGATTCTTCTGCCATACCCAACCTTCACTTCCATACATTAATGTAGGAACAAGCACCGCATTATGAACAGCCATCCGTGACTTTTGGGACATTACTTGGCTGTTCATTATACTATGGATGGCGCCGTTCACTACGTTACCCTTTTGCACTCTTCTCTTAATATCTTCATCACACTTTCCATCCCTAGTAAACATACTTCCCAAGTAAACAAATTGTTTGACTTGTTCCACTTTCTTTCCGTCTATCATTATCTCACATTCTGTCATTTCATCCTCTCTCTCCAAAACCATTACTTTAGTTTTACTTACATTCACTTTCATACCTTTCTTTTCTAATTCCGCATTCATTATAGTAACCATTTCCTGTAACTAATACGCCGAAGATGCAAGGATAACTTGATCGTCGGCGTATAAGAGACATTTGATCACCAAATCATTCATTCTTAAACCACACTTCCTTTCACGCAACTCTTTCAGACAACTGTCCATGAATAGATTGAAGAGCCATGGTGACGCTACACATCCCTGTCTGACACCTTTAGAGATGCCAAACCAGTCAGATAGCGCCCCATTAATTCGAACACATGCACTGGAATCCTCATAGAGAGATTTCAGTGCACGGACCAAACGCTCCCCCAACCCAAACCCGGACAGCTGCTGCCACAATTCACTCCTGTTCACTCGATCATAGGCCTTCTCAAGGTCAACAAAAGCACAAAACACCTTCTGGTGTTTTGCCAACACTTTTTCGCTGACGCATCTTAAAGAGAAGATTTGATCCATACATCCCATCCCTTTCCTAAATCCCGCTTGCGCATCCCAAATTTTATCATCTGTTTCATGCATGACCCTTTCAATTAATACTTTCGCATACAACTTGCCAACAATACTGAGAAGGCTGATGCCGCGGTAATTTTTAGGTTCCTGTTGCGACCCCTTCCCCTTGTACAGTGACACTATGACAGCCTTGCGCCAGTCACCTGGGACACGACCGTTCACCCAACACTTACTAAAAAGGAGACACAACCAGGAAGCCACCAGCTGACCACCGCCCTTCAGCATCTCGACAGTTATTCTGTCACACCCAGCCGCTTTTCCAACTTTCATTCTTTTTAATGCATTCAAAATCTCTTTCACACCTATATCACATTCAAATTCACTTTCATTCAGCGTGGAGGAAACATCAACACACTCTGCTGCTGTATCATCATCCCCCACAAATAAACTTTCAAAATACTCCTTCCATAGTCCTATCACTTTCTTCTCTTCAGTCACTAAATCACCATTTGAATCCCTAACCACATTCACTTTAGACTTCTCCAGTCCTCCCCGGGCTATCTTAACCTGTTTCCAGAACAGCTTGATATTGTCCCGGAAATTTCTGGAGAATTTCCTCTCTACATCCTCTTTCACCTCTTTCTTCTTTCGTTCTATACATTCTTTCACTTTAATTTTAATTACTTTATACTCATTCATTGCCTTACTTACATCTTCATCTTTCTTACTCGCGTTTATTCGTCTACTAGCTTTAACTGCTAGTAGATCCTGCCATTTTTTCTTCTTCTCGCATACTAATACTTCCGTTTCCTTATCCCACCACATGTTGGGCCTTACATTCTTCCTCTTGCTCACTCCACACACTTCTTCTGCAGCTTCTGTCATACCATTCCTCAATTTCATCCATACTTCTTCCACACTATCATTTTCATAATTACAGGCATCTCCTATTTTTTCACTTAACTTACTTACATACTCCTCTTTCACTTCTGCATCTTGCAACTTTTCTCCTTTTATTCTTGACAACGGTGTTGTCGACCTACGGCTGCGGTTTCTCCAACCCTTGAACAGACCATTTATTCTTGACATAACAAGAAAATGGTCTGTTCCAATGTTGACCCCGCGATAAACCCTCGTATCGACAACATTGACTTTCAACCTTTCATCCACAATCACAAGATCTATCATACTTCTCTCTTTATTTCTCTCCCATGTATACATGTGAATCTCCTTGTGACAAAACTTCGTGTTTGTCACAAGGAGATTCTTCTCCAAACAAACATTCAACAGACTCACTCCATTCTCATTCACACGCTCATCTCCATACCTTCCCAACACATGGTCCACATTCACTCTTTGCACACCTACCCATGCATTAAAATCACCTAACATTACAACCCTTTCATTCGATCTAGCCACATTCAAAACATCACGCAGGCTCTCCCAAAACTCTTCCCTTTTGGTCTGTGGCTTAGATATATCCGGGGCATACACACCAACTACAAATAGTCTGTGCAGCCCCACTCTAAGCCTGACCCATAAGAGTCTGGGCGACATACATTCATACTCAGTCATACACTCTGCCATTCTCTCAGACATCAATATTCCAACACCCTGACACGCTCTGGCTGTCGAGTCAACCCCTGTCCAGACTGCTGTGTAGGGGCCATGGGTGGTGACATCTGAGCCCTTTCGCTTCGTCTCATTCACACACAAAATATCTATTTTCTTATCATCCATCATCTTACATACTTCATCTATCTTAGCCTTCATTCCTCCACAAACATTCAACGTGGCAAAACGGCTCTCCGCTGCCCGCTTTTCGCCCCGTGGGAACATTTTGCGTGACTTTTGGCGAGAAATGTCGCCGCTATTGCTAGAATTTTTTATATACTCCATTCTTGATCCCACGAATAGCAAGGGAAATATAACTCCACTCCGACAGAGCCCCGCATGTCGGAGTGGGGCAATGAATTAGTACCCGATGGGCGCCAACCATCGGGACTGGCACGCTCGCGACTAGGCCACCCCTAGCCATTCATCCTTGGGCGCGGCAGACCACGGAATTAGCGGAAAGGGAAGGGAGGAAAAGGAATTAGCGGAAGCGAAAAGGGATAGATAGGAATTTGGGGATTGGGTAGGTTTAGGATACCATTACTATAGAAGGAAAAGGATATAGTAAATGGTAGCTCGAGGTGTCCGGGGTCGCGTACCCGTATTAAACACTGGACACATATTTATAAAACGAACCCTCTGAAACCTTTAATATATAGGTCATTAATTTTTTGTGTTTTAAAAACGTTACGTAGCCTAAAATAAAAAACAACTGCGTAGGTCATACAATTCCTGTGGTTTAAAGTAGCCATTTTAAACATTTAAACAATAAAAAGTTAATCTTTTTGTTATCGACGCTTTTACACTGGCCATTGTCGATTAGTCTATATCTCACTCCACGCGATTTAAGCTAAAGTTTTTTTTACGGTAGCTGTAAAAACCGTACACGAATTTTAGCGTGACGTCAGGCCATAGTAATTCTATAGTTGCCGTAATCCATAGCATAATGCTATTGGACTCGGTAACATCGATGGACTCGGTGCAGTCGCCTCGTGAGTAGCGATATCGCAGCCAAGCCACCACACCAGCAAATTTCTCGATAATGTGAAAACTTATTGTAAAGAATTTTGGCCGGCATAGTGACGTCGACTGGGGCAACCGGTTTCTATAGTCGTCGGCACTCTTGGACCTCCTCTCTCTTGCCATCGGCGGGTCGAAGTCATATGCCGAGTCAGGGGCCGTTCAAGTATCACTTAAGCAGATATATTACAATTATTTACCCCCATACCCCCTTGTCAGCAAAAATAAACAAAGCAAATACCCCCTGCCCCCCTATAGTGCCTACTGAATACTTGAACGGCCCTTCACAATATTTTTTAATACAAAGCATCATCACTAATAGAAATATACCAAAGTGTGTGTGTATTAGTTTAAACATCTCCGAGTGCCATGTCCGTCGTAAAAACATGGCGCGTGGTCACTAGCCCGCGGCGAAATTATGTTACTAACGGTCACACACTGTTATGGGTGCTCCAGAAGTGTATCTAATGCCTTTATGGCCGTTTTTTGTTTGAAGAAATTGTGATTACAATTATTATTTCATTATATACTTGACCCTTGCTAGAGAATGCTTCTCGAATGGTTTCTTACTTCGTTTATAAAATTATGTTTGATATTATTATGGTAACGTTTATTTTATTTGTTTTTTTTTTATTGTGACACGACATCTTACTTCGACCCGCCTGATGATAAGCAAGAGGAAGTCCAAGAGTGACGACAACTGAAAAAAAACGAGTTAGTTCACGGCTGACTCAGTCGCCGTCACTATGCCGGCCAAAGGGATATTATGAAGAAAATTGTGATGTGAAGGATGATGTGTGAAAATGATGTGAAGGAAGCAAGAGATTTGTGTCCGGATCATGGAAAGTTACGATACGTGTCTCTACATATCCCTATGTATTGATTGACAAAAATCGCTTCGTAAATGGTTCATAGATAGATCGTAAATAGCCATTGAGGTTGACAATATGATAATGGAATTCAGATTCTTTGTTATTTTCGGTCAATAGGTCAACGAAAATTAGGTATTGGCAAATAGAACCGTATATTGGATGATGTTAAGCCAAAAAGCAATAGCTTACATTTGTATGCCGGTCGCGGTAAACTAATCCGGGGTATAATTTTATTTAGTTATTTACATTTTTATACTAAGCTACTAAAGTGCTTGTATATAGAAACATGACAACCAGTACATATATCAAAGCCACATTGGTACCGGTGGGTGGTTTCGAACTCGTGCTCTCGGTTTGTGTAACCATTGCACTGCCACTACACCACGGTTGCCTTTGCATACTTTTTTGATAAACAGCCAGACCTAATACTTATATCAGTTTATTTATTATATTTTTATCACATAATGACAACCTTTTTTAACGCAGTGCGCATCAACGTAATATTTATTATAACCGTTATCATCTAAAAATCTAAACATTTCATCGACATCGATACGATTGTGAAATACGTAAAAAAACACTTACCACGCTATTCAAAGCGATTTCATCTGCCAACAGACGAGGCAAGTCTGCCAGATAATATTAATTAAATTATTGTATTAAGATTAATTAAAATGATAAAAAAAATGATATTATCGTTTACTGTTTTAGGCGGAGAGTGCTAGGTTTGATGATAGATATGAATAAACCTTTCCTAACAAGTTAAACAAGTTAGGTTGGCCGGCATAGTGGAGGCGACAGAGGCAACCGTAAACTGACCATCAGGCAATTCGAGGACAGGTGTCGATAAAAAAAACTTTTACGTTACAGGGATAGGCAGAGACAAAAGAGCGCCACTTACCACGAACCTGACACAACTCCCTCGCTTCCCTCACATCCACAATTCTCTGCAAATAAGTTCTAAGGTTATGAGCACTAGACAACCAAGCTTCCTTAAGGATATTTTCAATTTAGTCGGAAAACTCTTGGGCCTGCCTTGTTTAACGCATCCTTCCACATCAGATTTATAAATTCTTTTCGTCAATCTTCACTCATCCTTAAATATATAATTCCACATGTAATACCTCTGCCTATACTAAACTCCTTTATCACTTATAAAATTCCTTTCATATTAGCGCATTACTGTAACAAGATCGTTATCTTAATGCTTCCTAGGTCATTAGTCTGCTTACGCCGGGTGCACTAAGCGTCTGCCTTGTCCACGATTTACTATTTGCGCTCACGGATAACTCAGAGACCTTTAATGTACACTAGATTATATTACTATAATAAATAAACTTAGAATTATCAATCAATCAAGCAAACAGGGATAGGCAGAGACAATGGAGCGCCACTTGCCACGATCCTGTCACAACTCCCTCGCTTCCTTCACATCCACAATTATCTTTATACTAGCTCTAAGGTTATGGGCACTAGGTAACTTAGCTTTCTTGAGGATGTATCCGATTTGATCGCAAAACACCCTCCTGGGCCTGCCCTGTCTAACTTAGAATTAAGAGCTTTTATGCACGTCAAAAAGTGGTTGGTACGCAGTGCCGCCCGGTCTGCCGATCCGGGGTAGTACCAGCACTTATCGGGTTCAGGTACCACCACTTTACACTACTTAGGCATTTCGGGATCAGCTTTAAAGTCACTGTTTCTAACTAGACCGGCATGCTATTGGATTGTACCTCCGCTCCATTTATGGACCGCACTCCTGCATACCATTCTGTCATATGTCGAACCTTAAAAAAATCGTCTTAGTGAATTAATGTTTTATTTAACCTAATATTTTTCTGAATAATCTGTTGGTGTTCTAAATATTCATCAAATCAATCAATCAAATTGTCACGCCTTTTCCCACAGAGATCCACATCAGATTTATAAATTCCTTTCGTCAATCTATTTTTACTCATCCTTTCCATGTGCCCAAACCATCAAATGTATCTATGTACCATAAATATTCATGTATCTATGTGAATAGAGGAACTCCATGTAAGATAGGATGCGCACACAACTGTATAATTACATTTTAAAATGATCATTACTAACGGTCATATGGCATGATTGAAATTACAATATTATTTAAGAATACAATTTTATAGGGAAATGGAGTATTTTTTATTGTGACACAACATCTGACCTCAACCCGCCTTTTAATTATCATTATGGAGGTCCAAAAACGCCGACGACATTTATTTTAAGTTAACGATTTTAGAAAAGTTATTTTTGTTTTGCAAATTTTGTTTTACGATGCTGTGGTCTTATTTTTTTAGATTTTTAATTTACTAAACTTAAAGCCAAGTGTGTATTAGATAAAGCACAGTGCCGGAGAAAACCAGCGCGGCACCCGTAGCAAATTTCTCTCCATCCTATAGTCTTGGATCTTTCAAGTGATGCGTGAAGAAGCACCATTGGCCAGCATAGTGCAAGCGACTAAAGCAACCGTTAAACGGTTTTTTAGCCGTCAGCTGGTAGCCTACCACTCTGACGTACAACTTTTCTGACATAACTCTCTTCGTGAATAGTAATTCTCCTATCACATATTTTTTTATTAATATTTTTATTATACCTTTTTATACTAAGCTACTAAAGTGCTTGTATCATAGAAACAGGACAACCAAAGTACATATATCAAACATACATTGGTACCGGTGATTTCGAACCCGGTTTATGTAGCCAATAGCCATTGCACTGCCACTACACCACGGTCGTCTTACATCTAATCTTATTCAATTGCACATAAACAATATTTATTTTAATTAATATTTGGTTATTAGAATAACAATGGCTCTTTATAATTCATAGTAAGATTAAAGCCAATCGTATATGTTGTACAGACAATGGTGTACGAACGCACTGCTTAATACGTTTCTCTGAATTAACCTTTCCATGCGAACTGTTACATGCATAAGTGCTAAGACAAGAATATAAACAGATAATGAAGACAGACACGTCAGATACGTATCTGTCTGTCTGTATCCGTCTTGCCAATTCGGCCTGAAGTGCTTTCAACTGACCAAGATATCTAGACGGTATGTGACGGTCGGTTTTGTGCACGAAATTTTGCATTTTTTTATCAAATATTCGTAAGTACCGAATTTCTTGCTTTCCTATTAAAAGTTTCCGGTTATCTTCCGTTTGCTTCAAATTAAAACTTAACATGGCTTGTCTTCGTAACGTGTGTTAAAAATGGAAACGCGCTCTTAGGCGCACTACTACAAATGCAAAAACGTCTCCAAGCTAATTCGACTGTAGGTAGTCTAATACCCATAACAATAAAGCTTGTATCAAGAGAATTGTGTATGTGATCATGAAGATCGTGGCAAGTGTCGATCCATTGTCTCTGCATATCCATATGGGAAAAAGGCGTGACTATTTGATGAATTGATTAATTGACATCTTTAAATCATTACGAAAAGTTTTGTAATCACAATGAAGCTCCAGTATTTGTGGCATTGGTTTGTAGACTAAACCAAACATTTTCTTAGATTTTGCGCGAACATTGATTATTGAATTAAACAAATTTTATGCGGCTTACTATCGCGTTTACTTTGCAGCCATCGTGGTCACGGAGAGACTAAGGTGTTGGTCGTCCTATTGGTTGATGCTGTTATTGTTTCCAAAACTAACCCGTTTGATGTTCTGATTTTGTTTTTTCTGTTTTCGGTTTATTTCAAATTTTTGCAAAAATAACTGACGGGGTCATTTGGTTTGGCAGTTTACTGGACTTGGGACTTTGTGTATTATGGGGTCCCAGGTGTTAGATAAACGCGATAGTACACCGCATAAAATTTGTTTAATTCAATAAACCAAACTTGTAAATTACCACGAATAAAAGGAAACTGCTCACAGTTTCTAAACAGTTTTGCTGCTAAGTGTATTTATGTACACGGAAACATTTAGTGCCATACATGGGAACTGCTGACAATGACCTATTGTTCTGAAACAGCTCGCCCGCCAATTGTCAAACTAGCTGAGGTGAGCGTTTGACACTGTACAACACCACGACATTAACAAGGACTTTTACAGTTGCAAGTACTTACTTTAGATATTTTTTATTGTGACTCGACGTCTGACCTCGACCCGCCTAATGGAGGTTCAAGAGTGCCGACGACTGAGAAAAACTGAGTCATTACACAGCTGCCCCAGTCGCCGTCACTATGCCGGCCAAAGGTGCTTCTTTACACATTACTTAACTATAATTTTAAGAAAAAGCAGTAATGTAGCACGCAACCCATTAAACTTATATTACTAGCGTACGTTAGTAATAATAATTCAGTAACGCAACCTAAGATAACCCGGTTCAAAACTTGCCGGTACCAATGTATCTTTGGTACATGTAGCCCTTTTTCTATGATACAATGACGGTTAGTATAGAAATGTTAAAATTTCACAAATTATGAGAGATGATAAAGGTCTGGTTTATGGTCTAATGCCCAGTCTGCTAATGCAGATTTGTACCACCTTTTAAGTGTAAACCGTATAGTGACTCAGTCGCGTTTAGGGATCACATTCTTAGTTGCTGGTTCGAACTAGACTAGCACAGCGGATGCGACTGCTACTAGCGGTTAACCTGATATTAGACTTGCTTATCATCAGGCGGGACGAGGTCAAATGTCGTGTCACACAAAAAAAAAATAATATACTCTGTATCTCATATTAGGGGGCCGACCGCGTAACTTCAATGGCAATGAAAATGAAATTCATTCCCATTTGTCAAAAAGTTACGCGGTCGCTGTTAGTGTCAAAAACAACTTTTATTCATTCGGACAATAAGTTTCAATGAACTTAAACTGTTAATGAAAGTGAACATCGATTCTCAGTGTGTTGTGCGGTCGCAATTTTAATTTTGAAGTTCATTAATAAAGTTCAACTGTCAATACAAAGACCATTGTCATTGAGTTATAGCTTGTCTAATTATAAATGACACGCACCTCCACTTTATTAGTTTATTTAAATGTGTGAATACAAATATTTTTATTCTACTATACTTTATCATCGTGCTTCTCCTTTTGTGTCTAACCAGTAACTGAATAACCAATTACAATTGCATATTCGGTGTGTTGCATTCATATTTTATATTTGCTCGTGTGCGTAAATGCAGTGGATGGGCGCGTCATTTCGGCTTAGACAGACTGAACGCGGTTTCGAGCAAGCATCATATCTCTGTAACGAAATCTAATTTATAATCAAACTAATAATTTAAACTATTTCCAATTAAAATAGAACGTATATCTATTTAAATTAATTGCATAACGTTTGATACCAATAAAAGACCCGGTTTATTTTTGATTAACAATCTTCGTATGGGTTTATAAAAAGTCAACAGGAAGTTGAAAGAACTCAGAATCGGGCTCCCACATTAAAATACCAAATAACTGAATCTTAGTACCGTTGAGATAATGTTATTCAGCCAAAACGAAACTTGTTCAAAAGAAAACAACATTAATTGCTTTATTTTTCGTTTGTTACGATGATTTGTGGTTACAAGCGACCGTGGTGTAGTGGCAGTGCAATGGTTACGCACACCGAAAGCACGAGTTCAAACTACTTCCCGGTACTAGTGTATCTTTGATATATGTACTTTGGTTGTCCTGTTTCTATGATACAAGCACTTTAGTAGCTTGGTTTAGATAGAAGACACTTGATTCAGAAGCCTTGAGTCGTGTATATTAATATTAAAGTTTTTGGGACAACTGAATTTATTTGGAAAGAGTTTTTCTAGCCCGAAGTTTTTCTAGTCGGAGAAAAAAGAAATATTTTCTTAGATTTTGCGCCAACATTGATTAATGAAATGAACAAAATTAATATAAACAAATTGGTAGTCTCTCCGTGACCATTATGGCTGCTAAGCTCTCGAAACGTCAGAATAATAAAATAAAATAAAATTGTATATGTTATTTAGATTTAACAAAATTTTGTCCCATTCCGTGTCGAGACCCTTGGTCCGTGGGATCCTAGCGCTTTAAGGCTTTTTAAGGAAATATCAAAAAGGTTAGTCGACATCACAGGAGACCGAAGAGTTGGCAGCTACCTCGGACAAAGAATTAGTCTAGCTATTCAAAGAGGGAACGCTGCCAGTATCTTCGGAACCTTGCCTTAAGGGACTCCTTTTAATAATGTATTTTAGTTATTTATTTATTTTTTATCAATATATATATATATCTATATTTTAACCAAAATAAATGTGATAGTCTTAGATAATTTAACAGTTAAATTATCTAAGGTGATAGTATACCGCATAAAATTTATTCCATTAATTAAAGAATATTTGATCCGGGTCTGAATGTCTAAGAGTGTAGTAGGCTGTGGTGTACAGTTTGCCGATCCGGGGTAGTACCACTTACAATTTATTATACTGACCGTGACTTAGTCGCGTTTCGCAATCAGCTTTTAAGTTGCCGGTTTCAACAAGGCCAGCATAGTGAATGCGACTGCTACTTAGGTGCTGTCATATTGTATGGATCCACAATTAAAAAAATGCATAGAATAATACGTACTTAATAAAACATACGAGTATCACATATTAAACCTAATTGATACAAAGAGTCCAAAACACGTATACATTTAAATCAATATGATTGAGATTAATGTATTCTCGTTGTAAGAAGTTTCATTTTGCATCTATCATTCAGTCAATCAGGCATGTCAGTCACTTGTGATTGATATTACCTTTATTATTTCTTGTCATTCATTAAATAGTCAGTTATTGTTGATGGTAAAGTTTTTTTATACGTGCATGTATAGTAATGATACCTTAAGATAAAAAACAGATGCCCTATTAATCGTGAAGTGACTCGGTCGCGTTTCAGAACAGCATGACGCTTGTCGGTGCAGCATAACATACAGGAATATTTTAGTACTCTTTCTATCAATCAAATTGTCACGCCTTTTGCTACGGGGATGGGCAGAGACAATGGAGCGCCACTTGTCAGGATTCTGACACAACACAAAATAGTTAACAGGGTTATTCGGCGCGAATATTTAGGTAGGGAAAACACCCCTCATTCAGAAATAAAACTCAATATTTTACTCTATAAACCTATCTTTTGCACAGACGCTACACTACACCTACTTATGAAAATACAATATGTAATTAAAAGAATCATAACTTCCTACATATTATGTGTGATTACTTCACAAAGGAAGTGATAATGTTCAAACAATATGACAATATGAGCTAGCTAATAATATCCTACATTAAAGGTGTTTTATGTAACAGTCTGTAATTATAAAAGAATTTATAAATCTGATGTGGATGGATGCATTAAACGAGGCAGACCCAGGACCAAATCAAAAACATCCTCAAGAAAGCTGGGCTGTCTAGTGCCCATAACCGTAGAGTTCAAGCTGAAGAGAATTGTGGATGAGAAATGTGAAGAAAGCGAGGGAATTGTGTCAGAATCGTGGTAAGGGAGCCGTCCATTGTCTCTGCCTAAAAAGGCAATTGTAATTATAAATTATGTACTTTTATCTATCAATTTAAAGTATTTAATTAAATCAACTTGACATATATTCTATTTAATACTGACGAGAAGATTGACTGTTAAGCGGAAATGCGAACCATGAATGGAGGTGACTGCTACTACAATTCAACAACTGTAAGTAGTAGTCACATCCACTATGCCGGCCTTGTTGGAACCGGCGACTTACAAGCTGATCCCGAAACGCGACTAAATCACGGATCGGCAAAACGAGTCTTAACCATATTTTCTTTACACTGCAGTTTTCTCATGAACATAGAACTTCTTCGGTAATAGAATCGAAACGTCAAGTTAGGTCAAATAAAATATTCCTAATAAGGCCTTAATACTCGTTTTAATCTAAACTTATAATAGATTAAAATCAGTTAACTAGACGGATATACAATTTACTATTGGTTTTATTATATAAGAGGAAAAGCAATTAAGTTTATGTAATTGTTATTTATTTCATTTTAGGTTGGTATTCTATTGTGTTTTTTTGCAAATAAATTTCCATAGATAAAGATCAAATAATTAATTAAGGTTATTTAATATTAATTTAAGATTTATTAGTTTACAACTCCTGGTCTTATTGGATCCGGGCTGTTAATACAGTTGAATGATTGCAAGTAGTAATCGCATCCACTATGCCGGCGTAGATTAAACTATAGGCGTGGCATAGTGGTGAGCATAGAGGCATAGAGGTGGTCCGTTTTACGCGGGTGTTCCGGGTTCGATTCCCCGTCGAAACAAACATTTGTTTCAGAGCTTTTATTTTAGTAAGATTAAAGTTAAAAATATTTGGTAATAAAAAAAGAGGCATTTGCTTCGGGTCTAGTTATCAAAAAGTGGTAGGCAGTGGTGCCCAGTCTGCCGATCCAGGGTAGTACCACCACTTACAAGTATACAGACCGTGATGGACTTGTTCGCGTTTCGGGATCAGCTTGTAAGTTATCGGTTTCAACTAGGCCGGTATAGTGGATGTGACTACTATTTACAGTTATTAAACAGTAGTCACCTCCATTCATGGACCACACTCCAGTTCAACTTCAGGCAATGCAGTCATATGTCGAGTCACAAAAAAAACTTTTAAGCCTTGTCATTTGCCCACCACGAGGTTAGGCAATGAATGATAAAATTATTTATTTATATTATATACTAAGCTACTAAAGTGCTTGTATCATAGAAACAGGACAACCAAAGTAGGTACATATATCAAACATACGTTGGTATCGGTTTCGAACTCGTGCTCTCGGTTTGTGTTACCATTGCACTGCCACTACACCACAGTCGCCTTTAGTAATAAACCGTAGAGCTTGTATGAAGAGAATTGTGTATGTGAGGGAAGCGAGGGACTTGTGTCAGGACCGTGGCAAGTGGCGCTCCATTGTCTCTGCCTATCCTTGCGGGAAGAAGGCGTGACAACTTTATTTGATATAATATATTGAAAAAGCTAGTATACTCTTCACACAGATTCATTTAATAGTATTTAGTGAAGAGCTAACACTTAACAACGTCCGTGTTCAGTCACCGTAACGTGCATTGCCGTCTTGTAGTACTGTGGAAGGTGTATGCTGTGTTCAAATTGGATTGAATTCAGATTTTAGATTAATATTTGTTCATCTTTATTTTGTAAACATGGACTTCATAACACTTCACTATTTATACTTCTTTCATATTTTGCTTATATTCTATATTTTGCTTATATTCCATAAAAAAGTGGTAGGCAGTGGTACCCAGTCTGCCGATCCGGCGTAGTACCACCACTTACAAGTATACAGACCGTGAAGTGATTTGGTCACGTTTCGGGATCAGCTTGTAAGTTTCCGGTTCCATCTAGGCCGGCATAGTGGATGTGATTGCTACTCACAGTTATTGAATTGTAGTAGCAGTGACATTCATTGATGGACCACACTCCGGCTTAACATCAAGCGGGGTGCTGTCATATGTCGAGTCACAATAAAAATAAATATTATTATATTCCACCATATGCTTTTCTCTGTCTACATAATTTTTTGCTCTCTGTACAATTAAAGTACGCGTTATATTTTGTAAATAGTAATTAATTTACCTGCAATAAAATAAGAGTTTTTATTTGACAATTATATAATGTATAGAGATTTAAATTATTTAATAATTTTCCTTTATATTTTTCGCGAACATTGATTAATGAATTAAATAAATTTTATGCGGCTTACTAGACATCCGTGACCACGATGGCTGTAAAGCTCTCGAATCGTCGGAATAATAAAAAATGTAAAATCAAAAACCAAAAATAAACACGATAGTAAGCCGCATATTTGTTTAATTCAATTTTAAAATATTTAGAAAAACAAATAGGAATATTTGTTTAATTTACCGACGCGACGTGCACACCTACTAATCTATCCGATTTTCATTACTAATATCCATGGCAAAAATGAATGTTATGTTTTCATTCCACAAAAACTTATCTCAATTTTAAGCGCAAGTACGTTTTTCGCACTACTTCGAGAATAGAATAGAATAGAGCCCCCATCTACCCCACGTTCAGTTTAAGGTCACGGAGTTAAATTAACGATACAAGCAGAGAGTTTTTAATGAAAGTTAAACCTTTTACAAATTTCTTTTGTAAATCAAACTTTTAAGATGCTAAATCATGATGACTCTGTATTTTAGGTGTTACTTAGTGAAAGTTGTTTTGTAGTTAACTCATCATCATCATCATCAATTGTGACGCCTCAATTCCCAAAGGAATAGGCGAAAACAAAGGATCGCCACTCCACGATCCTGACACAACTCTCTCGCAGCCTTCACATACATAATTCTCTTAATATGTGTCTTAGAATTATGAGATCTCCTTTTTTAAAAAAGGCCCTGATTTTATTCAAATATTTTTATCCTTCCACTCACCTCTGTTTTTGTCAAGCTCATTTGAGCACCCAAACCATCGCACAATACACCTTTCCGAATGTTAATAAATACATTTTCCGGTCGGAGCAAATATTTGTTTCGTAGCTTTTATTTGTAATATTTAACAGTAAGATTAAATGTACAAATATTTGTTAATAAATAAAAGTAGCAGATATTTGCTCCGGTTCTGGTTATCAAAGAGTGGTAAGCAGTGGTGCAAACCGGGGTAGTACCACCACAACGGAGGCAAACCGTCACATCCCCAATTTAATTCATACATATTCTAAATTACTATTGTAATTTACCCAGATTTAAATAGAGAAGAAATCCTCAAGAAAGCTATGTTGCCGTAACTATAGAGCTTGAATGAAGAGAATTGTGAATTCATTGTCTCTGCCTACCCCTGTGGGAAAAAGGCATGAAAATTTGATCGATTGATTGAATAACGAACAATATTTTGGATCGTTCCCGTTTTATTCTTCCACTCGCTACATTTTATCCATTCTTTCAATGTGCCAATTCAATTTGTCAATTCAATGTGCCAATTCAATGTGCCAATTCAATGTGTCAATTCAATGTGCCAATTCAATGTGTCAATTCAATGTGTCAATTCAATGTGCCAATTCAATGTGCCAATTCAATGTGCCAATTCAATGTGCCAATTCAATGTGTCAATTCAATGTGCCAATTCAATGTGTCAATTCAATGTGTCAATTCAATGTGCCAATTTAATGTGCCAATTCAATGTGTCAATTCTTTCAACCATCGCAACATTACATTTCTCACCGTGGAAAGATTATCATGTTCCAAAAAAGTTATCAACAAAAGCATGTCAATAATTATTAAATTATATAATTTGTCACATACAATAACGCCTTCATTACATGGTGTGAATTAATAATTAAATGGGATAGGCAGGGTGTAGGAGAAATGTGAGAAGTTTTACTATTATATAGGAAAAACTGTTGAATAGTATTTTACATAAGATGTCTTTATAGCCTTTTGTTCACGACTTTATTGGTACATGGGGTGAAAAGATACTATGGTAATTTCTGTCTCAATAATTATAATACTCGTCGTGTTTTATTCTGCTCCTGTATATTCCGTGGGGTAGACGCGTTTTTTATCCTTCCATTAATCGTTCTCTACCGAAAATAAAGCCTATACCAGCGGCACGCTATGTTGGCCGTTTTGACGTTTGCTCTGTTGATGAAGTTTCGTATAAATTAATGAATACGTTGGAAGGAACAAATTGTTGTTCTTTATAGTGACATCAACAGTGCAAACGTCAAAACGGCCAATATAGCGTGCCGCTAGATTGATTACCCCACTTCATGACTGCTAGTGTCTGCAGGTTCTTTATGCGTGTACCTATATTATTGGGCATAAAGAGCGAGAAAGAGAGAGAGACAGAAGCGTAGCGTGCCTTGGCGGGGCCCCGTATGAAAAAAATGTTTGGTGGCCCTTAGGAAGGGTAAAGATTTCTCACAAAAGACAAAAAAACATCGCACGGTCATCGATTATTGTGAGATCCCCCCGTTGAAGTAATTGACTTAAACGGGGAAATCCCGCAACCCGCGATTTTGGTGTTGCCAACTTTTAAACGCACGCTTTACGCGGGAAAAAAGAAATTATTGCTTTTTTACTTTTGTCATTTCTGAAATTAAAACAAAAATGGGAAGGTTTATTTACTTGTTTACGCACGTTGGGGGGCCCCACGGACCGGGACCCCGTATAAATGATACAGCAGATACGGCGGTAGCTACGCCCCTGGAGAGAGAGCATAGCCTCCATCAGCAGCCCTATGACTGGCTTTCCTTTAGGATTTATGTTTAAATATTGTATTATAATCTATTTTCTTTATTTTCAGGTAATTCAAGTGTTTTAATAAGAAAACCGTCAATTTTGGTAATTAAATTTTGCCTTGAATTTCAATTACGACCTTTATGAATGCAATTTACCTTGTTTTCAATTTGATAACGCTTTTACATTAATGTTTATTATACAATACGTAGTTTTAAAACTATGACTATCCTATGACCTTGTATCCTTGCGATGCGTGAAGAAGCACCTTTGGCCGGCATAGTGACGGCGACTGAGGCAGCTGTAAACTAACTCGGTTTTTTCAGTCGTCGTCACTCTTGGGCCTCCTCTTGATTATCATCAGGCGGGTTGAGGTCAGATATCGTGTCACAATAAAAAAATGTTGGTTATGAAAAAAATATTGTTAGATTCAATTTCATTTTAATGAGGTATACGACCGCTACTTATAAACATGGGGATTGTATTCCAGCCTAACATAAGGTGGTTTACGATTATCAATCAATCAATCAAATTGTCACGCCTTTTTCCGACAGGGATAGGCAGAGCATTTGTAATACAATATTTAATCTAATTATGAAATATTACAAACAAAAGCCATAAAACAAGTATTTGCTCCGACCGGAAATCAAACCTGTGACTTTACGCATAATAAACTAGTATAGTAGCCAAGGCGCCACGCCTATCGTCCACTCCGGACATCAAATGAGCAATTCGGATCAAAACACGCAAAGTGCTTTAATAATAAGTTTGTCTGCTATAATTTGACGAATTCTAATTGGTCAGAAGTCACTTTCCCCGTCTATTAGAGCACACCGTAACATCTAAGAAGGCACCCACTAATTATCCGTAGAAAGTTTTCACGCTGCATGAGCTGAGCTATTGAAAATATAACCGATAATAATGGCTTTAACGAGCCATGGATTAAGAATAAAGCCGATTACAGATTGAATTCTCTGATAGAGGATAACTATTAAGTATTATTATTATGTGTTTGTTGTTATATTCTTACAAATTGTCATCATAAAATTGCACCTACTTACCATTAATACTGTCTTAATGTCCTAAAGGTTTGGCTGTCAGAGAATGTCTAACGGCATTAAGTCCGCCTTTGTACATAGTGCAATTAAGTTTTAAATAAATAAATAAATAAATAGAGGAGTTTGATTCAGATATAAATATTTAATAAAAATTCGTTTTGACAGGTGAACTCAATGAATGAGCTTCAAAATTAAAATTGCGACCGCGTAACACACGATGTTCATTTTCATTAACAATTTAAGCTAATTGAAACTCATTCATTTATTCATTTAATTGTCCAAATGAACAAAAGTTGTTTTTTATACTAACAGCGACCGCGTAACTTTTTGACAAATTGGAATGAATTACATTTTCATTACCATTAAAGTTGCGCGGTCGGTCTCGCGGTCATGCTAGAATGTGGTGCATGAATAGATGTCACTGCTACTACAAATTCAATAACTACAAGCAGCAATCACATCCATTATGCGGGCAGTTGGAACCGGTAACTTACAAGCTGATCCCGAAACGCGACATATCACTTCACGGTCTGTATACTTGTAAGTGGTCGTACTACCCCGGATCGGCAGACTGGGTACCACTGCCTACCACTTTTAATTATTACAAATGAAAGCTATAAAAGAAATTGCTCCGACCGGGAATCGAACCGGACCACGCCTGTCGTCAAAACAGTTTTCTTTATAAGTATGTGTCCGCTTTCAACAATACATTTTTCATTGTTTTATAAAATTCAATGTAAACAAAACCTAATAATTTTAAGCACACACGTAACATTATGAGCTATAATAAGTAAAAACACTTCCGTAGATTTATGAAGAATAATTATTATTTTAGTTGAGATTAATAAGGAGCTTTGATCTGGTTATTATTAATATTTCTAACATTAAGGCTAATTGAATAACCACGTAAGTTTGATGAAACTAGATTTTTATAGTAATTAAAGTGATACATCATTTTTTAACAACCTGATTATGCACGGTGGACAGTTATGAAATCAAGTTAAGTAGGTAGTAGTTTTATTTCGACTCGACATCTGACCTCGACTCGCCTGATGGTAAGCAGGAGGAGGTCCAAGAGTGCCGACGACTGTAAAAACCGAGTATTCACGGTAGGTCTTTCCCGATGGTCAGATTGATAGTCAGACCAATCCGACCAATGGGAAGTTTTTTTCCCGTTGTTCAGATTCATTTGACAGCTGGCGATTCATTATGATGATAATAGAAAAAAGTTGTGCCAGCCGCTGTTCCTCAAAGTAATGAATTCAACAATCTTCCTTATTAATAGGAAATAAAATTATTTTTCCAGTGATAAATGTGATAATTCTAGATACCCTTTATTTCTTTAAAGGTCGTGGCCCATTAGTTAACATACCAGTTTGTTACACGTACAGTCCCGGGTTCGATTCTCGATCAGAGCAAATATTTGTATCATAGCTTATATAATATTAAATCATATATATATAATAGTATGTGGAATAGGTTTTCCTTTGCAATTTAGATCGTATCACCGAATTGATTTATTAATTAAGAAAAAAATATAACATTTTTTTAACGTTTTTACATTTTATAACGTTTCTATATAATATGTATTTATTTGATAATAACAAACTAAGTCGCACAGCGCGGGTACGTACGCGCCGTCCTAAACATATGTAATATTTATTATTTATATTAAATATAACAAATATTTGTTTATAATAAAAAAAGGGGTGGATATTTGCTCCGGGTCTGGTTATCGAAAAGTGTTAGGTAGTGGTGCCCAGTCTGCCGAGATAGGGCAGTGCCACTTTCAAGTTTTAAAACCGTTAAGTGATTCATCCGCGTTTCGGGATAAGTTTGTAAGTTGTTCCAACTATACCGGCATAGTGAATTCGACTACTACTTACAGTTATTATATTGTAATAGCAGTTTACTCCATTTATCGCACTCCAACTTATCATATTATTATGTCGAATCACAATAAAAGAAAACATGAAGTTCAAATGTATACGGTGGTACTATCGCAGGTCGGAATAATACCCTTAATCTTCTTTTATAGTTTTATGTTAATAAAAAACGTAGGTAATATATTCAAGACGTGGCAATCTAAGCATGTGGAATAACTAGTTCCAGACATCCTGCCTGCCTCTATTACTATTTATTTCCGGTGATAATGTCACCAAGACAAGGACCTGTTTCTATTAAAAAATAATACTTCTTAATATATAAAAAATATACAAATTTGTTTTACATAATTATAATTATTGGCAGCGAGGGAGTTGAGTCAGGATCGTGGTAAATGGCGTTCCATTGTCTCTGTCTGTTCCATTGTTTCATGCGTCGACTTGCTTGACAGTAAGCAAGAGCGTCCACGACTGATCCATGAGCGTCGACGACTTATATATTTTTTTTCAATTGATATTTTTTGAAAGCTTTTGTCATTTATTACACACTAGGCATATTTTCTGCGCGTAAATGATCGTTTCGGAATTCGAACCCGGGATTCTACCTATAACAAACTGGTGTCCTAATTAATGCGTCAAATTGTCCGTCGTCAAATCAGACCGGAGTCATGTCGTCTAAATCTTTTGCTAAACCATTTTGAAGCTATAAATATAATATTAATAAACGATGTATTTGTGCATGAAGGCGTTAATAATATTTATTAAAGCAATCATAATGTTGGTCAAATTGGAAGCACAATCGTGACTTATGGCATCCACCTCCATAATTACTATCGGCCACCTGGCGCCTCGAATCAACCGCTCAATCGCAGAAAGTTGTTAACGCACGTATTTAAACGAAACTGATTTTGTTGACCGAATAACGGGCTGCCAAAATTTTTGTTTCACAGCGAGTATTTTTGACCTAAAATGATGGGGCTACAAATATGCAGAAAACTTGCCGATGTTTTAAAAAGCTCTTTAACCTTGCTCCTATGTCATCTTTTCACGCCCGTGATACCCGCACAGGCTGGGAAAAGCATCCGCAATTCGAAGTCAGATAATAAGTCACAATAATAAAAATAATAAAAACATAGATAGGTAATTATATTTTGTTAAAATTTGATATTTTGCATTTATGTCATTATTCGTGGAAGCAATGGAAAATGATAGTGATGTATTATTATAGGCGTAGACAAATATCGATAAATTCAAATAGATATACGTTTAGTAACGGACATCTTTGGTTTTACCGTTAAAATTGAGACTAAGGGGTTTTGCTTCCTGATTGTAAGAGAACAGGCATCTGATTACATTTGCTCTATTTCAATACGAGTAAATGTCCAATGTTTTATACAGATTTATAAAAAGACATAAATTCTATGCCGAAGATCTAGTCTATAAATTTATTAAATTTTATTTGTATAGCTAACTGGAAATTTCGATTCTGGAATTTGATTTATTCCTTTTATTGCTGAGTATTAATTTAAGCTAAGGATTGGCAAAGACAACATAATATAATAGCACAAGGAAAAGCATGTGAGGGATGCGAAGAAGTTGTGTCAGGAACGTGGCAAGTGGAGCTCTATTGTCTCTGCCTATGGGTACAAGGCTTTACAATTGGATTGATTAAAAGTTGAAGCACTGCTCGATATATGACAGCATCCTAAACAAGTAGGCAGGCAAGTTTTAAGAGTGGTAGGCAGTGGCCGCCGGGGTAGTACCACCACTTACAAGTATACAGACCTTGAAGTGATTTAGTCGCGTTTCGGGATCAGATTGTAAGTTGCCGGTTACAACTAGGCCGGCACAGTGGAGGTGACTGCTACTTACAGTTATTAAAATTGTAATAGCAGTGACATCCATTCATGTACCACACTCGAGCTTAATATCAAGCTGGGTTCTGTCATGTGTCGAGTCATAATAAAAAAAAAAGTAGCAGGCCTAGTTTGAAACGGCAACTTTACAGCTGATCCCGAAACGCGACTGATTCAAGGTTGTACACTTATAACGGCAATCTTATATCGGCAGTCTTGGTAAAAGACCACTAAGTCGACCATAAGGTGACCGTGGTGTAGTAGCAGTGCAATGGTTACACAAACCGAGAGCGCGAGTTCTAAACCACCCACCGGTACCAATGTATCTTTGATATATGTACTTTGGTTGTCCTGTTTCTACGATACAATCACTTTAGTAGCTTATTATAGAAATGTAAATAAACAAAATAAAAATTCTGGTACTTTTCTGGTATAGTTATAATCCCGGATCGGAAGTCTGGGTGAAAGACCACTAACTGTCTTTCCTACTACTCTTAAAAAAACATAGAATTAGATAACTACCCACTAATAAAAGTAAGGAAAGAATCCTAAAGTATGAACTAACAGGAAACCTACCTATGTCCAGTCTTGATATGAGCAACAAACCCGTTACAAACATTTCAAAGAACACATTATGTTCTCACGATTTTACGGTGGCTTAATTCAGAGCTTTACTAAGCTTTTAATTAATATTGCTAAGGATATCCTAGTACTATATATATATACAAAAACCGGTGTTGCTGTATAGAAGGTAATAAATAAAACAAGTTTTAAGGTTTTTTAAGTACCTATAAATTTGACTGACGATTCACTTAACTGTATATAGATTTTCGTTTTTAACCCTCTTTATTAGCTTGACTTGTATTTGTGTAACTATGTAACGGAATCTTTCAAATTAATTTTCACCCACTTCTAGAGGTCAATCCAAGGAATGCTTCGAGGGATGGAAAGGATGAGTGAAATTAGATTGACGAAAGAAATCTATAAATTTGATGTGGATAGATGCGTTAAACAAGGCAGGCCCAGAAGGGTGTTTTCCGATCAAATCGGAGACATCCTCAGAAAGCTAGGTTGCGTAGTGCCCATAACCTTAGAGCTTGTATGACTGCGTATGGAATGGAAGCAAAGGAGTTGTGTAAGGATCGTGGCAAGGCGTGACATTTTGATTAATTGATTTTATAATTAAAATAATATAATATTACACAATAAGATATTATAATTCCAATGACATTGATTGGTCCAATGCGTATTAACTTAATCATTGGATCGTTGCCTTGAACAATGCTAGGCATTGGAGACATCTCTATCTATTTATGTATTCAGGAATATATTATAGCATTAATATAAATTGTCACGTTCACCACAATAGATAATTTTAAATCGTGTTTATTACCCACGATTCAAACAAACGAACAGCAGATCCTGACACAACTCCCTCGCTTCCCTCACATTCACAATTCTCTTCATAAAAGCTTGATGTAAAGTTGGAGTGTGGGCCATGAATGGATGTCACTGCTACTTTAATTCAATAACTAAGTAGCAGTCACATCCACTATGCCGACCTAGTTGAAACCGGCAACATACAAGCTGATCCGGAAACGCGACCAGATCACTTCACGGTGAGCTTGGTAAGTGGAAAATGTGTGCACATAAAAGCGTCATATGGTGGTAATTTAGCAAGCACTGTGCTGGCTGATGGATTATGGAGTAATATTAATGATACCCGTTTGTACTTAGAGCCAAACTCAATTATGAACCGTTACAATAACGTTAACACTTGCTTCGTAGTTAGGGTTGGCACTTTAAGAATTATTATAGGAAAAAAAGTTTGCAAATTGCAAAATCATGAATCTTCATATCGTTAAGCCCAGGATTGTAAAGCCCAAAGTGTAAATAAACGGGCCTGATTCTCACGATACATTATGATGGCGAAAAATCAGTGAAATTGCGTCGCGGTCGCATGTGACCAATCAACGTAGTTTAAATATTGATTCGTTATTCTCTGATTGGTTACGAAGATGTCAAATATCAATGCAACACAATTTCACCGTTTTTTTAACGCCAAATGTATTAGGAGTTAATACATTTGGCTTGTAATATTTTCAGGCTGCCAAAGTAGTAACGCGGTCATCCAGTTTTACTTATCAAAATCGCTTATAAATCCAAAATTATTTATTACCAAAGAAATGTATTTCCAGATATTTATATTGATAATTTTCGAATTAAACAAATTTTATGCGGTTTACTATCGCGTTTATTATGGTTATTGATTGTACAATTTTTTCGAGAGCTTTGCAGCCATCGCGGTCACGGACAGACTGAGGTGTTGATCGTCCAATTGAAAGATGCTGTCATTGTCTCCTAAACTACCCCACTTTAGGTTTTAATTTTGTTTTTTGTTTACGGGTTAATTCAAATTTTCCAATAATAACTGGCGACATCTGGTTTAGCAGTTTGCTGAACTAGAGTCTTAACTTTATATATTATGGGGTCCCAGATGTTACTTACTACCTTCTCTATTATAATTAGGATGTTTTTAATTTTAATAGCCTTGCCTACCATCCTGATAGACTGATAGAGTTTCTTTTGCGAGGATCTTTGGTTTGTCGAAATAGATGGATTATTTTAACCTATTTTAATATTAAGTTGTATGCTATAATTGACGAGTTTCTTGTGATATCCTCTCGTCATAAACCACTCCCGAGTCTGACAAGGGCCAATGCCGAAAGGGTCAATGCTAAAAAAATCCTTTGTAAGTGCCTATGTTTTATTACCAATACTATAACATATATATATATATATATATTTCATTGTGACACGACATCTGACCTCGACCCGCCGTATGATAAGCAAGAGGAGGTCCAAGAGTGACTACGACTGAAAAAACCGAGTTAGTTCCCAGCTGCCCCAGCCGCCGTCACTATGCCGGCCTAAGGTGCTTCTTCACGCATCGCTTAAAGTATCCAAGGTCATAGGATGGAAAGAACACATGGGCTGGCAATTAATATTAATAGTAACTAATTCCTCATCACCCTAATGCGGGAGGTGTGAAGCTCACCCATGTGGGCAAGGGGGGGCACATCGTTTGTTATAACTGACGCAACACAACTCCTGTAATCACTTCCTGCTCCTCATACAATACATTACTAGTAGTTGGCGAGTGGCGTGGAGTATTGGTTAGCACAGCAGTCCGTTACGTCCCGGGTTCAAATTCCGCTCGTAGCAAATATTTTATTAAGTTCAATCAAATTAACAAATTTTGTTACTTTGTTAGTAGATTGACGAAAGCAATTTATAAATCTGATGTGGATGGATGCGTTAAACAAGGCAGGCCCAGGAGCGTGTTTCTCAATCAAATTGGAGACATCCTCAAGAAAGCTAGGTTGCCTAGTGCCTTTAACCTTAGAGCTTGTATGAGGAGAATTGTGGATGTGAAGGAAGCGAGGGAGTTGTGTCATAATCGTGGCAAGTGGCGCTCCATTGTTTCTGCCTATCTCCGTGTACAAATTTTCAAATTATTCAGATCTCTAGAGCTGTCATACATACAAGTTCTCTGATATCATTACAGATTATAAGTTAAGCTAATAAAAGCGTGTTAAAAAGGATAAATCTGCAACGAGAAATGGACGCATTATGAGGGCACCTCCAAAATAGATTTAAGAAGACATCTATTTTGTTTGATATACAACTTTATTTATTTCTGTTCTTTGCTGGGAGGATGTTGAGAAATAAAAACAAATTGTACACTTTGGCATATGATTAAAAATATATTGCTTAAAAACCTATATTGTATTATTTATAAAGAGGAACAATTGTATTAATTTTCTCAATTCACAACAACTTAAGTTAAGCTAATCTGTAACATGTTACAGATTAGCTTAACCAGGCCATTCGTAGTGCCAGGTAGTTCGCCGGGTCTGCTAGTTATAAATAAAATACTTGTTTAAACTATTTCCTTACTTATTAAACTTAAATCGGAAGTTCTAAATCATGTGTAGAACAAGTGCATGGCTCATTATACAATTTCAATAGTACATAAATCAGTGATATTGAAGCCGGGAGCAATCCGGGAACACAAACAGCGGGACCCGCAATCATTTACATTCAGATACGTAGGCAGGCCTTGGGCACGGGATTCAGTTAGATTTTGTGATAAATAACCTTGTTTGAGTGCCTTTTTTTGTATATGTAATAATATGAATAAAGTTACATCTATCAAGTGACTTAGTCGCGTTTCAGGACCAGCTTGAAAGTTAATCATATAAATATAAATAATATGGATGAGTAAAATTAGATTGACAAAAGGAAGAAAGCTGGATTGCGTAGTGCCCATAACAATGAAAAAATGTTTCAGGAAATATTAAAATACAATAGTACATATGTATTTTAAATATGTTTAGTTTAATAATAAAAATGCAATATCTAAATAAAATCTAGCATAAAATCGAATTCATCCAAGCATGCAATTTAGTTGCGATAAATCCAGAGCCCGTGAGCGCAAAATTAAATACGATCCCTGTTAGACCACAAGATTTGTCCCATTTTGCACCCACAAGTCATTGGGTAAAGAAAGGAAATAATAAATCTATAGTTAATCAAATTATTGTATTGTCCACGGAAAATGTAAATAAAATTTATGTTTAAATTAATATTTGTATTTATGAGTTTTGTGGTATTGTCATGGATTTTAATACGTGTACAAATTTTCAAATTATTCAGACCTCTATAAGTGGATGAAAAATTAATTTGAAAGGTTTAGTCATATACTTACATACATACAAAGTCAAGCTAATAAAACTATAGGTAAAAAAGAGCTAAAAACATGCTTATACGCCAGTAGTATTTTTTTACAAGCACAAGCACTGTATGATGTCGAAATTTCCACAGCAATAATCCTACTTTCATGATTCTTCTGCCACACAGACACCTGGTTTGTTGCGCGTAAAGTCCCGGGTTACATATAAAAGCTATGAAAAATTTGTTTCATACCTGTAATGTGTCATATTTAATAAATTTATTAAATATTTGTTAATAAAAAAGAGGTTGATTTTCGGGTCTGGTTATCAAAGAATAGTAGGCATTGGTTCCCAATCTGCCGATCCGGAGTAGTACCACCACTTACAAGTATACAGACCGTGAAGCGTTTTAGGATCAGCTTGTAATTGGCGGTTCCAACTAGGCCGGCATAGTAGAAGTAGCAGTGATATCTATTCATAGACCACACTCCAGCTTAACATTAAGCGGGGTGCTGTCATATGTCGAGTCGCAATTTAAAAAAAAACACCCATATCAGAATTTCATATTGTAATTTTTTATGTTAGGTCGAATTCGTTCAGTCGAATAAGGTCTAAAGTCTAATATATAAGTAGCTGTTATAAACACGCGGGTGCAGGTGCAACTACAATCAGATCAGTGAGTGCTTCCAGTGTGACTTTTTAACTGATGGTACGGATGCAATTAACATTCAATAGTTATGGGTTATTAAAAAAAAAATGAAACTACCAAAGTTGGTAGTTTATTTTATTTAGTTAATGAATTCGGTATATACAACAGGTCGCAAACTAAACACACCAAAAAATGAACATTCCAAGATTTATGCTGGTTTGCGACCCCAGAATGTATACACACAAAAAACATTGCAAGGTTAACAATATAAATAACAAAAATACACAATAGAAATTATACCCAAAAAATAATAATAAAAATTTAAATTAAAAAAACAACAGTAATAAATTAAATTCCACAATTCAAGGTGGTTCAAACACTGAAACACCACCTTATCAGCAAAAAGTGGTGTTTGAATCGCTAGGTTTTGGTGTTAAAAGATCATTTCATTACTTCTAAATCAATGTGGTTTTGGGTTGTTTTTTTACTTTTTATTGTGACTCGACATATGAAGGCATTCCGCCTAATGTTAGGCTGGAATACGGTCCAAGAATGGAGGTGACTGCTACTAAAGTTAAATAACAGTAAGTAGGAGTCACATGAAACCCGCAACTTACAAGCTGATCCCGAAATGCGACTAAGTCATTCTACGGTCAGGGTAGTTGAATGAATGTTGAATGTTATGTGCGGGCTTTGTTTTCACACTTGAGTCCTCTTCGGTTATTTGTGTGTTCTTCAACAGTCTGGGTAGTACGACTCCAAGAATATTAAATACAACCAACGCTACATACATATTATCCTTCTCAATGTGAATATATCAATTAATCAAATTGTCTAGCCTTTTTTCACAGGCATAAGCAGAGACAAAGGAGCGCCACTTTATGTGAAGGAAGTGAGGGAATTTCGTCAGAATCGTGCCAAGTGGCGCTCCTATGTTTCTGACTTTCCTTGTGGGAAAAAGGCGTGACACCAGATTTTCAATTTCACAATATATCAGGCCAGGTTGCCAGTAAAAATGAACTTTATTCTCTCTCCTGTCTCTTTATTATTATGTACTCCAGTAAATCATCATTGTGTGAAAGATAAAAAAACATTCCGTAAATCCCTACAAACTTTGTATAAGATTGTAGGTGTATAAGATTAATTGCATTATAGATCATTGCGCTAAATATGAACTAAATTATTTCAATGCCTTAAGGCGAGGTATCTCTGCGATACGAACAAAACGTGCTTTAGGCGAAATAAGGTTGAGATTTGCAAATCACTCTAGAGCGTGCGATATTTTTCGCAGATTAATTTTACTTTTATAACATTTTGTTATTTTTTAGAAAACTGTGTACTCAATTAATTATCTGAGTGATTAGGTGTTTAATTTAATAATTGACTATTCACATTTACAAATAAAAACTAATGGATATCGCTAAAAAAACTGAGAACTTGGAAATCAAAAACTATTTTTGTGATAAAGTTGCATTTTTTTTTAAATATTATATAATTTTAGGTATTTGTAAATCCTGTTCCATTAGGTGTTTTTTGACCATTTATTCTTCACACATGTTTTTTTTAGTAATAACATTATAACATTTCAAGAAGTATAGTTTTTTGATCGCCAAAAGTACCTTAAAATAAGATATCGTCGAAGATCCCTGCCTTAACCTGTCTAAACTATCGAGAACAAGGCGTGAATATAATCTAGATTGAAGCATAAAAGTTTCGAATAACTATTATTAAGTTTAAACTGTAAGATCGCACCAACCGGTTAGATTGTCTTACAAAGAGCACAGAATAATTATTAACACTTTTTCTGCAAAAAGAACTGTTGCAACGACAGAATTGATGTGGAAATGGTATGAATCAATTCTTGATTCGTCCCAAATTATTGGTCTAATGGAACGGATCGTGTAAGTAATTTTAATCACCTAAATAATAGTAGGTGATAAAAAAAATACATAGTAATCTTTTGTCAATCAATTTAATCAAATTGTCACGCCTTTTTCCCACAGGGATAGGCAGAAACAATGGAGCGCCACTTGCCACGATCCTGACACAACTCTCTCGCTTCCTTCACATTCACAATACTCTTTATACAAGCTCTATGGTTATGGGAACTAGGCAACCTAGCTTTCTTGAGGATGTCTCCGATTCGGTCGGAGAACACCCTCCTGGGTCTGATTGTGATTACAAAATATCAAAATAAGGCAACTGTGGTTTCAGTGGTAGTAAAATGGTGTCGCAAATCAATAGACCCGATTCAAAATCTCCTGCCGATCTTTCCTTCTTCTTCTGCCACAAATATAAAATAAAAAAAATACGATTTAATATTTAAAGCTTAAGGTTTTTATATTTAACTTCCTATTAACCATAATACTTGAATTCAGAATCCGATACTTAATCATTAGAATTTTTGAAGTGGTAGGCAGATAGCGGTCTAACAGTCTGCCGATCCGAAGTAGTATCAGTATTTTCAAGTGTACAAACCGTAAAGTGAGTCAGTCAAGTTTTGATATGAGTTTAAGAATTACCTCTCTAAACTAGGCTGGCATAGTGAATGCGACGTCTACTTACAGTTATATGACTGTAGTAGCAGTCCCTCCATTCACGGACTGCACTCTAGCTTTACATCAGGTTAAATGCCGTCATATGTCGAGCCACACGCTGAGAAAAACTGGTCTCACGGGGCGAATATATTGGGCGAAGTGGGGGTTAACCCTAACACGATGGATAGGTTCCAATATAATTAATTTAAAGTGTACAATGCGCCTGATTGCAATTTATGTTCCATATAATGGGTTAACTTTAATCGTTAACAAAATAAAACTACCACTCTATTAGGGACACCTTCGTTAACTTGCGGTTTTATTTTTAAACTAGTTGTGTCCCGCGGTTTTACCCATGTTTATAAACTGTCTAGTACATGCCACTATCATTTAATAAAAGTAATTCCAAAATTACGGGATTAATTAATTTTGGCACGTTTTGAGTGAAAGTAGATAACACAAGAAATTTATAAATCTAATGTGGATGGATGTTTTAAACAAAGCAGGCCCAGGACCGCTTTCTGACCAAATCGGAGGCATCCTCTAGAAAGCCTGGGTTGCGTAGCGCCCATAACCTTAGAGCTTGAATGAAGAGAATTGTGGATATGAAAGAAGCTAGGGAGTTTTATCAGGATCGTGGCAAGTGGCGCTCCATTGTCTCTGCCTATCCCTGTGGAAAAGGCATAGTAGATGCGACTATACATCATCGTCATCATCAGCCATAAGTCGTCCTCTGCTGAACATATTATTGTGACACAACATCTGACTCCTACCCTGTCAATTCTGATGATAAGCAAGAGGAGAGGTCCAAGAGTGACGACGACTGAAAAAACTGAGTTAGTTCACGGCTGCCTCAGTCTCAGTCACTATGCCGGCTAAAGAGAATATAGAACGATTCCGCCTATGCGACTGCTATTTGCATTCATTTATGTGTGGTAACAGTTTTTTTTATTTATTTATTTATTGTGACTCGACATATGACAGCACCCCGCTTGATCTTAAGCCGAAGTGTGGTCCATGAATGAATGTCACTGCTACTACAATTCAATAACTGTGAGTAGTAATTACATCCACTATGCCGGCCTAGATGGAACCGGCAACATACAAGCTGATCCCGAAACGTGACCAAATCACTTCACGGTCAGTTGCCTTTATACATAGACCGCACTCCAGATTAACATAAGTCTTATTCACCCAAAAACACAAATGCAATTATTAAGAATTAATATTTAAAATACAATTACCTACATTTTTTTATTTATTCATAAGTTGTCCGAGTATTTTTAACACTTCAACGTCGGGTGAATAATCTTATGTTATCCTAGTGCGCAAGTTAATTCAAGTTAAAGTTGTGTCGGTCGCCATCGCTATGCCGGCCTAAATGATAAATTAATTTAAATGTAAAAGCACAATTTAAAAAACTCTAACCCTTTTAGTTTAGATATAAATGTATCAATATCCGCATCACTGTACATCCTACTATTATTATAAATGTTAGTTTGTTTGTTACGTTTTCACGCAACTACTTTTTATTTATTTTATTGTGACACGACATCTGACCTCGACCCGCCTGATGATAAACAAGAGGAGGTCCAAGAGTGACGACGACTGGAATAACCGAGTCAGTTCCCGGCTGCCCCAGCCGCCGCCACTATGCCGGCCTAAAATGCTTCTTCACGCATCGCTTGAAGGATCCAAGGTCATAGGATGGAGAGAACACATGGGCTGGCAAAGCATTCCACTTGTCAATTGTTCTACAAAGAAAAGACGCACCGAACTTTTTAGTTCGACTGCCGATTCGGTCGACAGAATGCGGATGCTTACCCCGACCTGTGCGGGTATTACGGGTGTGAAAGGACGAGGTAGGAACAAGGTTAGAGAGCTCTTCGAAACATTCTCCGTGGTATAGGCGATAGAGGACGCACAAAGCCGCCATGTCTCTGCGTAGTTGCAGGGGCTCCAGAGTTTGCGTGACCTCTGCATCACCTATAATTCGGACAATTAATCGATCAGCATAAAACTTTGTATATATATATATTTTTTTATAGGTACTAGAAGTAACATAGGATACTTTTAATTTATAAAAATATTTATTTTTTGCTACAGTTTCTTATTGACTATAGTTTCAACTATTTGGAATTTTTCTATATTTATTTTTATTTCCGTCTGGCATTTATATATGAGTTATCGAGTTATAGATACGGGTGGGGGGGGCACCTCAGCCCCCGAATCTATTTAACTCGTTCCCCGTCTATAGGTATTATAAATGGTTAAGATTTATAAAGTGTTTTGATATATATGAGTATTTTTGTCTAGAATGACAATAAGGTGTGTAGTTCGCGGAGTCGGACAATCTGCCTTTAAAAATTGTCCGTCATCTAAGTGTTAAATGAAAATTCATACTCCATTCAATACGTGTGACTCTTGTAGCATTGTTCTTGTAAATAACTGTTTAGTGATGTGCAACGCATGTCGATATATCGATAAATAAATGATTCATTTTAATGGAATTCATAAATGAGTCTTAGAACTCGACATTTTATGTTCCCTAGTTAAACTGCGAATTCTATTGATGTTAGTCATTTTCTATTGCTAAGTTTGAATGCTTGAGCACGTTTTGTGAAGGTGTCAATGCACTTGTAATGAATTGTAATATATATACATACATGATAATACAATTTAATATCTTTTTTTATATTGTGACACGACTTTTGACTTCGACCCACCTGATAATAAGCAAGAGAAGATCCAAGAGTGACGACGACTCAAAAAACCGAGTAAGTTCACGGCTGCCCCAGTCGCCGTCACTATGTCAGCCAAAGAAATTTAAGAATAGTAGGCAGACAGTTGGTGGTCGTTAGCCTAGTTTGCTTATTTACGGCAGTACCACCACTTTCAAGTGTTAAGTGACTCTGTCGCGTTTCAAATTCAGGTTGAAGTGAGTCATAGTAGATGCGACTGTTACTTGTTGTTATTTACTCCTTCGTTTATAAATCACGCTCTATTACCTGTTATGTGTTGGTCCAAAGGAAAGAAACCGGTCCTCTAGTTGGTAAGATCCTATATTCCTATATGTACGAATTCTTTGCTCTGTGCCCTTATCATAAAAAGGTTATATATAAAATATTTTATGTTTTATGTAGAGATTTGTGTAATACCCTATTTTCTTTCTTTATGCACATCAATGTCAGCTTACAAACAGCTGGCTAAATTTTTTATTTTGACACGACATTTGACCTCGACCCGTCTGATGATAAGCAGGGGGAGATCCAAGAGTAACGACGACTGAGACATCAGAGTTAGTTGACGGCTGCCTTAGTCGCCGTCACTATGCCGGCCAAAGGTGCTTCTCTACGCATCGCTTGAAGGATCCAAGGTTATAGGAGGGAGAGAACACATTGGCTGGCAAAGCATTCCAATTGTCGATTGTTCTACAAAGAAAAGACGCACCCAACTTTTTAGTTCGACTGCCGATTCTGTCGACAAATGCTAATGCTTTCCCTGACCAGTGCGGGTATTACAGGTGTGAAAAGACGAGGTAGGAACAAGGTTAAAGAGCTACTCGGAAGATTCTCGGAAATTAAGAAGTTGTCCTGTTTCTATGATACAAGCACTTTAGTAGCTTAGTATAAAGATGAAAATAATAAAAATATATTATTATAATTTAATCGATAACTTATGTCGATTTTCAACATCACTAAAATCACGAAGACAGATCAAGGGCCTTCCCATGAGATATGTATCAATGTTTTGGCTGCAACAAACCTAACAGTATTAATGTAGTTGTGACACGACATATGACAGGACACAGCCTGATGTTACGATTAGAGCACAGGAGGCGAATGAAGGCGACTGCTACTATAGTTGGATAACTGCCAGTATCAGTTTGCCGACCGAATCGGAGACATCCTCAAGATCCTCGACATCCTGTGAGTAGCAGTCTCATCCACTATGCCGGCCTAGTTGGAACCAGCAACTTATAAGCTGATCCCGAAACACGACCAAATCACTGCACAGTGAACAGTACTTGTAAGTGGTGGTACTACCCCGGATCGACAGACTGAGTACCACTGCCCACCACTCTTTTATAACCAGACCCGAAGCAAATATCAATTTTTTTTTTATTAACAAATATTTGCAATATTTAATATAATTATTAAATATTACAAATAAAAGCTATGAAACAAATATTTGCTCTGACCGGGAATCGAACCCGGGACTTTACGCGCAACAAACCAATCTCTTACCGTTCGTCTACGCCTGTCGTCAAAAGTATTCGTGGTTGATCGTTTAAACTCGTGCCATTTGAGAACACTAAAATAAAGAGACGTCGTATAGATGACGTATCTATCTTATTTTACTCAATATGGCAGCCTAGTACTTATAAAAAATATTATTGACTTATCTTTTTTTCTATTTTAATAAAATTTCTCTCAGCAGCGATAAGATCGCCGCAATTGTCTTTACTTCACAAACAGTGTCACCGACATTGTTCCACTAAACCAGATAGATGGCTTTCACCAAAATTATAACAACTTACAATATTATTTTACTTATAATATAATTTTCCGCTTGTGCTTTCCATAAACAACAACAGTTTTGTGGCAGACATTACTATCTATTCACAATAAGGCGACCGTGGTGTAGTGGCAGCGCGATGGTCTTGCAAACCGAGAGCACGAATTCAAAAGCAATGTAGCTTTAGTAGCTTAGTATAGAAATGTTTACAAAATAGTATTTTCTTAGATTATTGCGTGAACATTGATTAATGAACATTTTTATTATTTGGCTGCAAAGCTCTCGAAACAACGGAATAATAAAAATTTAAAAATCAAAACCAAAATAAACGCTATAGTAAGCCGCATAAAATTTGTTTAATTCATATTTACAATATATTATAGGTATATACTTAAAAAATGTCTTATATTCTTCACTTCACTGTGAAGGGAAAGGACTTCACCCTTTTTCCTGACCTCATTAAGGAGAATAGACCAGCATCAAGAGCAGTGAGAATTCACATAAAAACAAGTTATTTCAATTATAATTGTTATTTAGATCAACACATTTTTATATTCCGAGAATAACGGTGAGTGTTGCCATATCAGAAAATGTACAGCAAACAGAACTTGTCCATTATGTATATGTATAACCTTATTTTTTGACAATAATTGTAAACCAGACTTACTCTCGAATAAATTAAAACCACCGATTTATCTGTTAATTTAAAATTGTTAACTGATGTAATATGACGACAGGCGTGGACGAACGGTTTAGCGATTGATTTGTTGCGCGTAAAGTCCCGGGTTCGATCCCCGGTCGGAGCAAATATTTGTTTCATAGCTTTGTAATAATATTAAATATTACAAATATTTGTTAATAAAAAAAAAGAGATGGATATTTGCTTCGGGTCTGGTAATCAGAGTGGTAGGCAGTGGTACCCAGTCTGCCGATCCGGGGTAGTACCACCACTTACAAGTATACAGACCGTGAAGTGATTTGGTCACGTTTCGGGATCAGCTTGTAAGTTGCCGGTTCCATCTAGGCCGGCATAGTGGATGTGATTGCTACTCACAGTTATTGAATTGTAGTAGCAGTGACATTCATTCATGGACCACACTTCGGCTTAACATCAAGCGGGGTGCTGTCATATGTCGAGTCACAATAAAAAAAACAATAGTTAAAAAACTAAAAAAACAAGTTTTTATGATAATGTGAACTAAGAACTGAAAAAATAGTAAGCAAGAGGAGGTCCAGGAATGCTGATGACTGAAAAATCAAGTCAGTTCACCGTTGCCTCAGTCGCCGTCACTATGCCGACCAAAAATATTTTTAATAAAATTATTATATTGTCATCGGTTTTTATACGTGTACAAATTTTAAAATTATTCAGACCTCTCTCTGCACTCCAGCTTAACATCAGACGGGTGCAGTTATACGTTAAGTCACAAATATAAAAAAACAAGGAGATGGAGAAACAAACTTAAAAAGAATGTTAGATCAAATCTTCGTAAAGTAACAAATCAACTGTGCTAATAACCAGAGAGTTTGAAGAGAATTATGGATGTGAAGGAGACCAGGTTAGGTCGTAAAGTGGCGCTCTATTATCTCTGCTTTTCCCTGGGGATAATAAGGAGTGACAATGGACGATATTAATAATCTTAATTTGAATTCTGACGGCTCCAATGATACGAGTACTTGGAATAAATTCTGCCCAAATATAACGGCATATTCGATCGATTCGATTCGATCGGCAAATTAAAGCTTCTACCACACAGGCGCGTTATTATCGGTCGGTAATACCGCATGCGTTATTGCGATATCTGTTTTTAGTGCAATATGTATTAGGACGGCTAAGAAGTTACACACTGCTGGGATAATAACGACGCAATAGAAGTAGGACGCAGTTGTGTGCAAGGAATCGGGACGATAATAACTCGCCCGTGTGAAAGAGGCTTAAGAATGCAATTAAATTAAAGTATTGAATTTTAATTAACGTTTAAGCTTTTATTACATTCTGTTGTCAAGTGAAACTTATATTATTATTATCGTTAATAATATGAACATTTTAAGGCCACCGTGGTGTAGTGGCAGTGCAATGGTCACGCAAATTGAGAGCGTGGGTTCAAATCCACTTACCTGCACCAATCATTGCAATATGTACTTTGGTCATCTGGTTTCTATGATACAAGCGCGTTTAGCAGCTTAGTATATTAATAGTAGAAGGAAAATAATTATAGTACTACGGTTTAACTACTACCGTTATTAATATAGTCATGTAATCATGCATGACACAATACTAAAAGTAATATTTAATAATATTAAATATTGCAAATATTTGTGAATAAAAAAATGAGATGGATATTTGCTTCGGGTCTGGTTATCAAAGAGTGGTAGGCAGTGTTACCCAGTCTGCCGATCCGGGGTAGTACCACCACTTACAAGTATACAGACCGTAAAGTGATTTAGTGTCGTTTCGGGATCAGCTTCTAAGTTGCCAGTTCCAACTAGACCAGCATAGTGGATGTGACTGCTACTCATAGTTATTGAATTGTATTAGCAGTGACATCCTTTCATGGACCACACTCTAGCTTAACCTCAAGCGGGTGCTGTCATATGACGAGTCACAATAAAAAATTAAACAATTGTTGCCTCGTGTAAGAGCTCTTCAATGTGTTTCTTCACGCATTGAAGGATGGATATGCTGAGGAGAACACATGGGCTGGCAAAGCATTCCACTTGTCTATTGTTCTCCAAAGACGACCATGACTTAACAAAACTGTACATGACTATTTTAGTATCCAGGAATATGCAACATTAGTTAATAAACTACAAAGATAACTATAATTTATAAGTACAAGAACAGGCTACTGTACTCCTTAGTAAATAGCCAAGTCACGACCGTACATTATTGTAAAGCCAAAGCTGCAAGCGATAAACAACTCTGATTACCTTATACATAGGAGTTATATTTTCTTAAAAGTCACACGTATTTTTCATCTGTTACATCTCAAAGGAAGAGCGACTTTAGGACGTATGAAATAAAAGTTAGTTTACGGTGTAAAATTTTGTGTATTGTGTGCTTTGAAAATCCATTTGATTTTATAATAGATTTATTATTTGTATTGAAAATAGGGTTTATTTTAATTATATTAAATAAAATACATATATTTCCGTAGTTCGCTTGGAATTTTTTTTTTTTAATTGAGACCTGACTTTTAACCTCCCTAGTGGATGGTAAACAAGGAGAGGTCAAAGAACACGGTTGCCAACAAGAAAACGTAGCGATACCCTTCCTAAGGTTGGTCCAGTAGGCCAAACATAAAAGTTGCCGCTACTAACTAGGCCAGAATAGTGGAAGCGACTGCTACTTGCAGTTACTTTATTGTAGTAGCAGTTGCCTCCGTTTATGGAGCATACTCCAGTTTAACATCCGGCGGGGTGTTGGCATAGCGGATGGGACTACTTGCAGTTATTAAATTGTAGTAGCAGTCGTTTTGCTTCATTGTCTGGACTCCAGCTTAACATAAGGCGGGTTTTTTTTCATATAATAAAAGTAATAAAAAAGCTACTAATAGTGCTTGTATCATAGAAACTAAACGACCAATATACCACAAGTGTTTTTGAACTGGTTCGCGTGATCATTTCACTATTACTCTACTAGTAGTCAGATTTAATGTAATTCTACTTATCCACTTTCCCAATTAATCCGTGAAGATGTTATAAGCACGTTAGATGAAATAACCAGATCACGAAATCACTTATTATATAAGAAATCGTGTTAGTTTAATTTATGCTCACAAAACATAAATCCGATAGATTTCCCATAGTCTCTCTTATATTATGTTTACGTGATTTATTTAAATTTATATTATATAATTATATCAAAAGTTATATTTTAGAAAAAAGTTATATAAAGGACCCGTAATACCCGCACAGGTCGGAGAAAGCATCCGCATTTTATCGAACGAATCGTCGATAAACTAAAAAGTTCGGTGCGTCTTTTCTTTGTAAAACAATTGTAAATGCTCTCCATCCTATGACCTTGGATCCTTCAAGCGATGCGTGAAGAAGCACCTTAGACCGGCATAGTGGCGGTGGATGGGGCAGCCGGGAACTGACTCGGTTTTCCCAGTCGTCGTCACTCTTGGACTAAGAGGAGGTCCAAGAGGGTATCATCAGGCGGGTCAGGGTCAGATGTCATGTCACTAATTATAAAAAATAAAAAAAAAACAATAATTTTGGGCTTTTATGTACTACTTTTGTAATGTCCAATGATGAAAAAATAATATATAAATGGTAGTTTCGATCCTTGCATTGATAAAACTAATAACAATTTTGCTTTTAATTATTGTGCAAATGAGTTATTTGAAAAATAAGATATGGATTTTGTATCGTCTGTCAATCACAAAGACACGCCATATTAACAGTACTGCTTTAAACTGTCATAATTACAGTTTAATAATTTTGCACACCTAAACTATGCAAATAAAGGGTATATTCCATTTACATTGTACTCGTACATACAATTTTTGTACATAAAACCGCGAGTGGGTTTGATCCTGTGCTCTCGGTTTGCGTGACTAATGTCATTGGTAGTAGCAGTCATCTTCATTTATGTACCCTATTCCAGCTTAACATCAGGCGAGGTGCTGTCTAGTGCTGGCTTAAATTTCCCACGAGAAAACTTATTCAAATCCCTAGTCAATACCGAAGACAAGAACGGTAACAAAAACAGTTACACAAATAAGTATAATAATAAGTTTCTATAAGTTATTCAATGAGCCGTATCTTTCAAACGTCTGACCTACTGTGGTAAAAGATTAGAAGGGACACTTTACAACTAACGACACGACACGTTAACGGATTTACTAACGTTACGAGCTTACGATGTCGTGTGTTTAACCGGTGCTTTAACTGTCGAAAGCTCGTATTATAATAATAAGTGATAAATTAGCCGTAATGAAGTGTAATCAATAATATGGATTTATTATGTGCCTAATAAACTAAATAAACTAAGTAAACTAGTCAATTTTAAGACTAGTTGTATATTGAATTAAACAAATTTTATGCGGCTTACTAACGCATTTATCTTGGTTTAGTTTTTACAATTTTTATTAAGACCACGATGGCTGCAAAGCTCTCAAAACGTCGAAATAATAACAAAAATGTAAAATCTAAACCAAAATAAACGCGATAGTAAGCCGCATAAAATTTGTTTAATTCAATAATCAATGTTCGCGCAAAATCTAAGAAAATAGTTGTATATTTTTTATTTAACATTTTTAGTTTCTTGAGGATGTCTCCGGTTAAGTCGCAAAAAAACCCTCTTGGGTCTGCCTCTTAAACGCATCCATTTACAGATTTAGCTGGATTACTTAATGCTCATAATGGTAGAGCTTGTATGAAAAGAATTGTAGATATGGCAAGTAGCGCTCCATTGTCTTCATTGTTTAGGCTTAGTTTGAGTTGTAAATAATTTATGTGGATGGATAGTACATTCATTCACAGGATGAACTGACGACCTTCTGAAGGTAGCAGGACCCGCTGGGTGCAAGCACTTTCTGCCTTCAGCACGCAGTTGGGGATCACTGGGGGAAACCTATGTCTAAAATTGGTCACTTAATGATGATGAATCAAAAATATATTTGTTAATGGATCAAAAAAAAAGTTTAACAAGTCGAACAGTGAGAAGTGTCTATAAATATAATACTGTAAGTCATTACCATCACAGTATCTTTTTTTTCCAATATTTTTACTAATAAAAGAATAAGTACGATTGTTATAAAAACGCGTGCTTGCCGATTTAGCTGTAGCTACCACCCTTCTTGGGACCAGGTGACCTTTGAACGGAAACTTCGAAGTAAATAAAGTATGCCTAATAACGCGCTAAGACACGTTTTAATCTGTTCTAATTTTAAAAATTACTCCGTTAATTAAAACTCTGCAACCCTAAAGCTCCGTCAAAGTATACTTTAGACATTGCGTCGTTCAATCATGCAGTGTAAAGAAGATTTCTGTGACTGTAAAAAGCCTTAAGGGCATACATTTGACCGTGTTTCGAACATGATGACAGATTGATTTGATGTTATTATGATAATAATACGTAATGGAATATTTACTGCGGTGTTTAGTGCGATTTCTTGTTGCTGATGAGGTGCCTGTTCGACCGGATGAGTTCTGTTTGCGGATGAATTATGTTAAATCCTGTAATGTAGTTTTAGGAAGAGAGAATGAGAATGCTGGATAGTTTCTTAGAGTTCTGATTGACGTGCCGGATAGTTAGGGTGCTGTCAATATGTATGTCAATATGCTGTTACCCCGCCTGATGTTAAGCTGGAGTGCGGTTCATGGTAAATGCTACTACAATTTAATAACTGTATGTAGCAGTCATATCCATTACTAAGGTGATTCTGAAACGCGACTAAGTCACTTCACGGTCTGTATACTTTTAACTATGACCTTGGATCCTTCAAGCGATGCGTGAAGAAGCATCTTAGGCCGGCATAGTGGCGGCGGCTGGGACAGCCGGGAACTGACTCGGTTGTCCCAGTCGTCGTCACTCTTGGACCTCCTCTTGCTTATCATCAGGCGGGTCGAGGTCAGATGTCGTGTCACATAAAAAAAAAACTGGGATACGGGGTAGTACTACCACTCTTTAGCAAACAGACTCGGAGCAAATATAAGCCGCTTTTTTATTATTATCAAATATTTGTAATATTTATTGTAATTATTAAATATAACAAATAAAAGCTATGAAAGAAATATTTGCTCTGACCGGGTATCGAACCGGGGACTACGCGCCACGCCTATAGTCAATTGTATTTATAGCCTTGTTGTTTCTTATACTGAGCTACTAAAGTGCTTGTATTATAAAAACCGGACAACCAAAGTTAATATTTATATATTAATGGTATAGTCTGTCTAAGCCGAAATGACGCGCCCCTCTACTGCATTTACGCACACGAGATAAAATATGGATAAAACACACTGAAAATGCAATTCAGTTGATGGTTAGACACAAAAGAAGGATCACGCTGATGAAGTATAGTTAGTAATATTTGCATTCACACATTTAGATAAACTAATAAAGTGGAGAAGCGCGTCATTTATATTTAGACAAGCTATAACGGCAAGTGGTTTTGAACCCGTGCTATTGGTTTACACTAGGGACATTTTAAACCTACTAGGGACGAGTATTGTATGAATCTAAATACGAAGTCGAGTCAATACTAACGTAAGTGAGAAACACTATTTAGGCCCGCAGCAGTATTTTGTAACAGGACCTCTCTAGAATACCTAGTACTTAGCAGATAAATTAATACTGTACATTCACGATTGCTTCCTTGTGTATGTAGTTGACAGCGGATGTCTGTGTTTTGGATGAAGTTTTACATTGTAATTTGAAATAGTTTAAGGAAAAATCAGGATTTAATGAACAGATAAAATACGAATACCATTCACGGACCGGTATAGTGATCGCTTTGTTGAGATGATAATGCAATCTAGGTCTGTTAAAAGTGTGGAAACTTTGGCCTGATAATATATAAAAAACAAATATATTTAAATAATATATTATACGTGCTTGTCGTTCATAATGAGGGGCGGGGGCGGGCAGGCTGCTTGGGGATCGCAGTATACTGAGACTGATCGAGTTTTAGGAGATCCCAGGTCCAACTCGAAGACGGGTAAGAAAGGTTCTGGAGTGGATACCACGAACCGTAAGACGTAGCGTTGGTTGGCCTCTCACTAGGTGGACATACTCGTAACAAATAACTGGTGAATGCAACTAGCATCTTGTCGTTCGGAATAGCGTTCTAAGGGGGAGGCCTATGTTCAGCAGTGGATGTCTTCTGGGTGATGATGATGAGTATTATATGTATATCCAAAGGTATCAATTGAGGCTGAATTTAGAGCTAATTTAAAAAATATTGAGCTATAATATATCAGTCTCTCTGTGACCACAATAGCTGCAAAAGCTCTCGAAACGTCAGAATAATAAAATATTGTAAAATCAATACCAAAATAAACGCCGCATAAAATTTGTTTAATTTATTAATTTATGTTCGCGTAAAATCTAAGAAAATACTATAATATTTTTTTGTATTGTTTCAGTGAGCTGACATTCCTCGAAGGGATGGCGAGCTGCGGAGGATGGAGCGATGAAATTGTCTCTAAAGTAAGTATTCATATTTTTCTGATTCCTACAATTTCAAACGAAATTGACATTTGCCACACTTTTAAATCCACTGTCGGGTTTTAATTATCACTGTTTTAATCTTTAACTTAATTATAAAAGTGCAACAATAGATCGTGTCTTACAACACATTCGCATGTTTGTGTGACATTATGTTAAATGTTAATACAAAAAGGTCAATGTTACACCTGCCATACACCATAATTATACTTGTATGAAATAGAGGTACGAGGTAGGTGTTGTTTTTGTATAACGCAAGCTAAATGTGGATTAGGGATAGCAACTTTTACATAGATATTAATAATTGTATACAAAATATATCTGCATAAGTACATGTATTTTGACGACAGGCGTGGACGAACGGTTTAGCGACTGGTTTGTTGCGCGTAAAGTCCCGGGTTCGATCCCCGGTCGGAGCAAATATTTGTTTCATAGCTTTTATTTGTAATATATAATAGTATTAAATATTGCAAATATTCGTTAATAAAAAAAAAGAGATGGATATTTGCTTCGGGTCTGGTTATAGACCACCACTATCTGGTTATCCGGGGTAGTACCACCACTTACAAGTATACAGACCGTGAAGTGATTTGGTCACGTTTCGGGATCAGCTCGTAAGTTGCCGGTTCCATCTAGGCCGGCATAGTGGATGTGATTGCTACTCACAGTTATTGAATAGTAGTAGCAGTGACATTCATTCATGGACACCACTTTGGCTTAACATCAAGCGGGGTGCTGTCATATGTCGAGTCACAATAAAAATAAAAAAAATAAAAATGAATAAAATACAATCAATCAAATCAAATTGTCATGCCTATTTCGGATGGGGATAGGCACGATCCTGAAGACTCCCTCGCTTTTCTCACATCCCCAATTTTCTTTATACGCTTTACGCTTATAGGCCTAGGCCACCCAGCTTACTTGAGGATAAAATCAATCGTTCAATCAAATTGTCACGCCTTTTTCTCACAGAGATTACCACGATCCTGACACAGCTATATATATGAATTTATTGTTATATATAAATTAGTATTAAAAGTTATGTACTTTTATATCTAAAAATCTAAACCTTTTTTCTCTTCAATATTTAACTCTTGTAGTGGCAGTTCAGGTCACATTATTTATCGTAAAAATCACAACGATAAAATATTCAAATAAATCTTCAACATTGTTTTGACCACTGAACTAAGTAGGGCTTTGTAATAGATTGATAAAGTTTACATACAAATATCTGTATAGACGTCGCAAGATGTCTTGTTACATGATTGCAAGACATTTATATGGTAGAGTTGACAAATAAAAATAGGAGTTAACTTTACAAACTCACAGTTGAAAATGCTGGTACTTAAAAATGTCGATCACAAAACGAGTTGTAAATTCGACTTGATACCTTATTTTCAAAGAGTTAGCAATCATACCCCTTTTGTTTTCCCTCTTTATTTAAATTTCAGCAATTAAATATTCGTACAGATTCTTATGATCAAATCAAATCGAATTGTCACGTCTTTTTCTCATAGGGATACAATCTCTGACACAACTCCCTCGCTTCCCTCACATTCACAGTCCTCTTCAGATAAACTCTACGGTTCTTAATTTGTGGTGTCTAATTAGTTATAACTCTATAGGAGTCAATAAATTAAGTCGCACCTTAACCTTAAGGTATCAAGGGGAAATCATCTTATTAATAATAGAAAACAAGTTTTTTTAAACAATAAAATAATACCACACCTAAAATACTTCCAAGTTATTTATTATTTTATATGATGCTTCTCGGTTTTCACTAGATTATTGAGGTTTTTTTTTAATTTCACTGTATTTTTCTCTACTAAGCTACTAAAGTGCTTGTATCAGAGAAACAGAACAACCAAAGTACCTATTATATCAAAGATACATTAGTACCACTACACCATGGTCGCCTTTAATATTACAGCCGTTATCTAACGACAAAGAGTGTCCGGCTGGACGTTATAAATTAATAAAATAAACACCCTGTAATTAAAAGATATAGTGACAATGATTGACAAAGGATGGCTTCGATGGTTTGGGCACATGAAAAGGATAAGTGAAAGTAGAGTGAATGGATATGTTAACATAACACAAAACATAAAACAATATTTGATTGATTGATTGAATTAAGGGTAAAAAACTACATGTAGGAGCATATCAACTCTGAATTATGAATCTCCTTTACCCATCGCCCCAGACAAACGCAATAACAAACTTAATTACTAAATAACAAAGATCTTAATTAGTAGATAAAATATCTCGAAGCGACATTTTTAACTAGATCTCGCCGCGAACAAAAAGCACGCAAATGGATTTCACAATTCTACATCTAGTTCGCACATAACCAATAATTATCCAAGTATTTCGTTAATTAGAGCAGTGAAAAATAACTCAGCTAATACGTAATGTGGGAAAATTATTAAAGAAAGTTTATTTTAAGTCAATAGGTCCCTCTCCCTGATGATGCAGAAAATAGGTTGATTCTTTCTATGTTATAACTTCGGCATGTTAACAATCAATCAATCAAATTTTCACGACTTTTTCCCACAAGAAAAGGCGGAAACAATGGAGCGCCACTTGCCACGAACCTGACACAACTCCCCGCTTCCCTCACATCCACAATTCTCCTAATGCCTAGGCCACCCAGCTTTCTTAAGGATGTCTCCTGGACCGGCCCTGCGGCCCTGGAAAAGTTGTTGTAAATGTGAAAGGAGCGAGAGAGAGCGTCAGCAAAGTAACGCTCCGTTGTCTCTGCCTATTCCTTAGAACGTGACATTATGTAGATTTTGGGTACTTTAATCAATCTAACAGCTGGTTGTACCAAAAAAGTTTCAACTTACGAATTTAGTTTTACTTTATACTTATTCTATTACGTTTACTATTACGAAATCGTGAATTGGGTTGTTAATAATTTTATATCGAAACTACCATTTATATATGTTTTTATCATTAGAAATAACAAAAGTAGTACATAGAAACCCAAAATGAATGATGTCCTTTAGCTCTGTATAAAATATCCGTTAAACGTAAATGTAAAGTTAAAGAGTGGTGCAACCCATTTTTCTATTTTTCTTTTACTTATACGATATTTTTTACAAATTCGTAAATTATAATTTTTGGTACTTATCTTTGGCTGTAAATCTTTCTAAATATGCACCTTAATATCCGCTCATATGTAGACATGGTTAGCTATTAAAGAAAACCTAATAGAATTAATTTCGCCAATGTACTATATGATTTTAGTGCAATTAAGGCGACCGTGGTGTAGTGCAATGGGGACGCAAACCGAGAGCACAGGTTCAAAACTACTTGCCGGTACCAATATATAGTTGATATATGTACTTTGGTTGTCCTGTTTCTATGATACTTGGTAGTTTAGAAATGTAAATAAATAAATTTTAGATTTTGCGCGAACATTGATTATTATTGAATTAAACATATTTTATGCGGCTTACTATTGTGTTTTTTTTTACTGTGACACGACATCTGACCTCGACCCGCCTGATTATAAGATGTTTATTTTGGTTCTGATTTTACATATTTTTATTATTCCGACGTTTCGAGAGCTTTGCAGCCATCGTGGTCACGGAGAGCCGTATATATTTTTTAAATCATTAAGAATTTATTATTATTATTAGCAACATCACAAATATTTTCCATAATTAATTATAATAATGCATGGCATGGGTGTTTACTTTCTCTAACGTTTTACTTCACCATAGTAAGTTAGATGTTGTCATAAGAATCCATTGTTTTAGAAGTGATTAATGGTTTAACACAATTTGTGCTGCAATACATAAAAATACACAATACAGTAGAAAAATATTTGTTAATAAAAATGTTAATATTTGCTTCGGGTCCTGGCTGTCTATGAAGTAGTAGGCAGACAAGTGGTCATTAGCCTAGCTAGTCTATCGATCCAGGGCAGTAACACCACAGACCGTGAAGCAACTTACTCACGTTTCGGAATCAGCTTGAAATTTGCGGACGGGCAATTATTTAACTGTACTTACAGTCGCCTCCGTTCACGGACCGCACTCCAGCCTAACGTCGGGCGTAGTGCAATCATAGATCGAGCCACAATAAAAAAAGTATATTGTGCATTCTTTAGTAATCAAGGAGATGTCCATGCTCCAATTTATATGTGCCTTAGTCGCCGTCTCTATGCCGGCCAAAAATTTTGAAAAAGTTCGGTACGTCTTTTCTTTCTAGAACAATCGACAAATGGAATCTCCTTTCTATAACCTTGGAAACCCTTAAGCGATGAGTGGAGAAGCACCTTTGGCCGGCACAGTGACGGCGACTGGGGCAGCCGTGAACTAACTCGGTTTTTTCAGTCGTCGTCACTTTAAGGCCTCCTCTCGCTTATCATCAGGCGGGTCGAGGTCAAATGTCGTGTCACAATAAAAAAACTCTGTCGTATTTTGACTTAAGACAGCACACTTCTCATAGATAAATATTTATTATTCATGTTACAATTTAAATAGATAATTACTTACGACAATTAGTTATTATTTATAATATAACGTAATTTCCCAAAAGTAATCATGTATAGAGGCGTGAAAGTTTAATTATTCATATATATTGGGTAAAAGTAGATGTGTTAATCGAGGCAGGAGAGTTTTTTTCCGACCAAATCGGAGACATCCTTAAGGAAGCTACATTGCCTAGTGCCCTTAATCGTAGAGCTTATATAAAAGGAATTGTGGAGGCGAGAGAGTTGTGTCAGGATCGTGGCAAGTGGCGCTCTATTATCTCTGTCTATTCAAGTGAGAAAAAAGCGTGACAATTTGATTTGATTTTTTATAAATTGGGTTAATACTAAACTTAGCTCCACTAATACGGTGTGAACTACAAAGGAAAACTAGAATACATATAGTTTTTTTTTATTTTTCCTTGACTTTCCTGGTGGAGGATAAGGAGGATTTGATAAATCACTCAGGTGCTTTTCAGCACGCTTGTAGGACCCAATGTTAGAGGAAGAGGCTTTAAATTACGCGCTGGTAAAGCAATCCACAATATACCGCGACTAATTTAAGCATAGGCATTATTGGCCGCCACCACACCACAAAATAAAACTCTTCTTAGATCTGAGAATGATGTTTTGAGGGAAAAAGACTTCGACGATATTATCGATAGGTTTATTAATATGAAAGGCAGACGAAAAATAATTTAGCTTCTAGGTATCTAAGTTTAAATTTGAATAAATTTTATATTAGCCAACTTATTCAGTTGCTCTCTTCTTTACCTTGACCAGAATAGAAACATGGGCCGCCAAAGTCTAAATCCCGCGCTACCAAGATGGCTGCAAAGCTTTTGAAATGTCAAAATATACCTAATTATTTTTTTTCTAGGACAAACAACGGCCTCCAATTTATAACCCTGAGGACTACGTGGCGTCACTTAAGAAATGGGGAAGGAAAGCTGGTGGTACCACGAGCTCATTGTACAGCGAAATGCTGGAGTCAAGTGGGCAGGACTCACAAAAATCAAGAACTTTGCCAACCACTGGAAATAAAGATTATAGGTAAAACTTTATTTTAGTTAGATAGATAGACAGTTAAAATATGTTTTTTTTATTAAATATAAATAATAAAAATAATATTTTCTTAGATTTTGCGCGAACATTGATTAATGAATTAAACAAATTTTATGCGGCTTACTATTGTCGTTTATTTGTAAAATCAAAACCAAAATAAACGCGATAGTAAGCCGCATGAAATTTGTTTAATTCAATAAAACTATAGTTTAAAAAAAAAAACTAAAAAACACGCCTATACTAAACTAAAATGGTAGAGTATACTTTTTTTATTGTGACTCGACATCTGACCTCGACCCGCCTGATGGTAAGGAGGTCTAAGAATGCCGACAACTCATTAACAGTCAGTTCAAGGTTGCCTCAGTCGTTGTCACTATTCCGGCTAAAAAAAATATTCAATTAAATTATTATATTGTCATCGGTTTTTAATACACATACAAATTTTCAATTTATTCAGACTTCTATAAGTGGGTAAAAATTAATTTGAAAGATTCAGTTACATAAATCTTTAATTTCAAAGGTACATACAATACATACAAGTGAAGCTAATAAAAGCGTATTACAAAATAATACTTTTTAAGTATTCAAAAAATAGTCTCGTTGTATTATTTAGACGCGGCGTTTGACCTTGATTTGCTTGATGGTAAGCAAGGGAAAGTCCAAGAGCGGCCGACCTATTAAATAGACATTTATTAATAATTCAGAATTTGTGCCCAGAAAACAAATACGCTAAAATTATAACTCTTAAAGTGGTCCAGAATTTCATGCAGTCCCCGTATTAGTATATGGAGTTGCAGAGAAGATAAGTTTAAAGAAAAATATTAGTTCAAAAAAACTAGAAAAAAACACGCTTTTTATTTTGATTTTTTTTATAGCAAACCGAACTTAAAACTAGAAAATAATTTTTAATAACAAGCGATCGCGCTATAGCTCTGTTCCTTTCACTCTCTCATAGAGGATCTATAAAAAGAATATATTAAACCTGGCGGTCCTAACAAGGATAATGGGAAATTGTTAACAAATTATTGCATTGTCATTGGCTCTTAATACATATGCAAAGTTTCGAATTAATTAGACTTCTGGAGATATATAAAAATCGTGCTCAAAGATTCCGTTACATACATACAGCCCAAGCTTATAAAAGCGTGTTAAAAAGGTTCACAAGAAACGGTTAAATCAATATTTTCATTATGGCTAGACATAACATCGCTCGACCTGATGTTAAGCTGGAGTACGGTTCATAAATGGATTCGGCTGCTATTACTGCGACTATTGCTGCTGCTGCTACTATGCTAGTCAAATTGTAACAGTCACTTTTTAAGATATTTAGTTTTTCAATAACTGTTTTTATTATTATTTGCAGGAATCCATGTTTAAACATTGGCGAAGAAATGAGTTTGCGACAATTTGGTACAGCGAGTGAGTTGCTTACAAAATTACGAGCTGATCTGCGTCTCTCGTTTCCAAGGTAAAATATATTCTTTTTCTAATTCACGTATTTAAATCGATAAGTAACTACAAATAAATATATATTCAAACTACTGAAAAAAACTAATTAGTTCACGGCTGCCTCAGTCGCCGTTACTATGCCGGCTAAAGGTCACTTCACGCATCGCTTGAAGGATCTAAGGTTATAGGAATCAGGGAGAAATTAAATTTTTGAATAAAAAAATAATTAGTTTAACATCTCCTTAGGAAAATTATTGTATAGATTATTTTATATCCCGTTATATTGTAGACAAAATAAAAACTGGAGATATAATCTAAATATAAAACTAAATTTAATGATCACCTTTAATATCTTAATTAAGACTTAACTTTATCCATTACAATGTTGAATGAAATAAAAATTTTATGATTCTAGATTTTTATCGAAAAAATAAGTGAAACAAAAAGTATTTTTATTACTTAAGATGTATGTTAATTATCTTTATAAGTTCATGTTTGTTTAATGCTTTATTATTTATAGTTTGATATACGATATTAAATAATAATAATAATAGACATACTTTACAAATGTTTCACATCTTTCATCGCTTAACATCAAGCGGGGTGCTGTCATATGTAGAGTCACAATAAAAAAAAACCTGGCCACTAACTAATTTCTGATATTATCTTTTATTTATACTACACTAGGCTGAGGCAACTGTGAATACCGTTTTTTTTTAATTATCTCTTGGACGTCCACGATGCTTTTGATGTGTTGTCCATCATGGTTTTGATGTGTTTACACAATACATTCCTTATGCACAAAACTCCCTCAGCAAACTGCAAAGCGACAGTAAGTTGGTCAGTGGGCAGCGCATGTGCACTACAGTGGCGGCGGGCGGCGTAGAGAATGTTTTTAAGGACATTGCCGAGATAAACCACTGTCTGTTTTACTTGTGCTGTGCTACATCCATTTACTTTTCGCTTTCATATTTTTTATTACTAATAAAAGTTACATTATATGGAATATTAAGTATTAGTAATTTTGAATTTTATTACGTGGACTTAAAGTTCAATTTAGCACTTTATTATTGTGTTTGCGATAAACCTTATTTTGTTGCATATAATATGATTGTTTAATTACCTACTATGAATAAAGTTAAGTTTCCTTTTTTACTTGGCATTTTTATGTGTCTTAAATTAAAGATAATAATTTCACTTAGTTTTTTAATTTAAGTGCGGATTTTGTGTTGTTATTTTATAAATTAGTATAATATAAAAAATTAAAAATGTTTCTATCCAATATTCATTATTACTTTTATAATGACTATTAAAGTAATATTAAGTATTAGCGGTAGATATAAGTAATATTACTAGAGTATTTTTAAGAATGTCGGACAGTCGGTGGATAAGGCCCAGTGTACCCAATTGGGGGCCGACCGCGCAACTTCAATGTGAATGACAATGAAATTCATTCTCATTTGTCATAAAGTTACGCGGTCGCTATTAGTGTCACAATCAATTTTTATTCATCCGGACAATGAGTCTTGAACTGTCTATAAAAATCTACATCGATTTTTAGTGTGTTGCGCAATTTAATTCTATTAATTGAGTAACTGTCAAAACGAATTGTCATTGATTTACGCGGTCGGCCCACTGGGGTAGTACCATCACTTTCAAGTGTAAAGAATATAGACCGTAAAATAATTTAGTCGCGTTACAATATTAGCTTTCAAGCGACAATCCAAGTTGCTGGTTCCAATCAGGCCGGCATAGTGAATGCGACTGCTACTTACAGTTTGATAATTATAGTTATCTCCTCCATTCATGGACCGCACTCCAGCCTCAAATCAGGACCCCGTTAATTAAAAAAAAACCATTCTTATTAATAATTTGAAAATTTTTTACACGCAATAAAAACCGATGACAATACAATAATTTCATCAAATATTTTATTTTTGGCCGGCATACTGATGGCGACTCCGAAAACCCTGAACTGATCGGTTTTTTCATTCGTTGGAATTCTTGGATCTCTTCTAGCTTACCATCAGGCGAGTGGAGGTCTATACGAGTCACATTTTTTTTTACTTTTTAGTTCACATTACTACTTAAGCATGTTTTTTTTTAGTATTTTCTTAAATTTTGCGCGAACATTGATTGAATTCAACAAATTTTATGCGGATTACTATCGCGTTTATTTTGGTTTTGATTTTACATTTTTTTATTATTCCGACGTTTTGAGAGCGGAGAGACCACGATGGCTGTAAAGCCCTCGAAACGTCGGAATAATAAAAAAATGTAAAATCAAAACCAAAATAAACGCGATAGTAAGCCGCATGTTTTTTTAGTTTTTTTTTTTTAACTAATAATAGTTTTATTTATAACTTAAGTCGTCAAAGTAGCAGGTAATTTCACGATCCTAGAGAAAATTATAGGATATGCAGAATAATGTTGTTTTTTCAACGCCTTTTTCCACACGATTTCTGTGAATAATGCTATGATTGCATTTTGTGTCATTATATCTCAGTTACGAGTAAAACAATGAAATGTTGATTTAATTTTAGTTTGTTAAAGTTTTCATGTGGCACTAGTTTATGGCGGAAGCGATTTTGATTTTGTTAAGACTCGACTTGTGACTGTAGGTTTCTGTCGATTAGATAAGGAAGTCCAAAAGCGCCTGCAATTAAAAAAAATCTTTTTAAGGTTGCCTTGGTCACTATTTCTATGCCTGGCAGAGGTATTTTTTTATGTGATCCGACATCTGACCTCGACCAGCTTGATGATAAGCAAAGGGTGCAAGAGTGCCAACGTCTGAAAAACCGCCTGGGTTCACGGCTGCCTCAGTTGCCGTCACTATGCGATAAAGCTTGGAATCGACATAAAATCCAATTTTATTATATTTATGTAAAAACTATTTATTTTTATTAGTTATTTGTTTTGGTAACATACTTGCTTAAACACTCGCGTACTGGTATTAGGCTCAGATATATAAATCAGCAAGCAGCATCTACTATGCTGGCCTAGTTCAAACCGGCAATTTCAAGCTGATTCCAAAACGCGACTGAGCCATTTCTCAGTCTGTACATACGAATGGTGGTATTACCTCGGATCTGCAAAAACATTTAACTGTCTCCCTACCACTCCTTAAAATTGGCAAACAAATTAATATTAATAGATATTTAAAAAACGCCAGGCAAATCGCTACCTCTCGTGACTTAGAGCGCATTAGCGTTTTTTATGTTTTAAGATTACTTGGATTCTTTAAAGGAACGCCTTATGTAATTGTAGGATGCTATTTTGCTTTATGCCAACAAATTATACGTTGGCTCTCGGAGACTTGTTGAAAAGGCACCACTGAATTACGCATTATTGTTCTTTGATTGTTAGTGCCATTCTGTGAGGTTGGAGGTCAGTTGCCTTTTAGCAAAGAGTAGACATATTACGAAGACGGTTTAACCCAAAGTTGCTTTTATGAGTTATTAAGTACAACTTTTTATTTATTGAATTTATTAGTCAATACTGCCTAAAAAGAAATTTATTTTGATTAGATATTTACATGGCTATACTATAGCCCAAAAATTATTGTCTGCCTATCCCTGTTGAAAAAAAGGCGTAACAATTTGATTTGATTTTTATTATTAACAACCAAAAAGATTAAACCTGGTTTAAATGTGTCTTAGAAGGCAGTGGTGGGTGGTCGTTTGCCCAATCTTCAGAATAATATAATTTTAAGAACTATGGAGTGACTTAGTCACATTACACTCTGTATACCTTAACAACAATAAGGCTACGAACACGAAATTAGCGACAATTGAGCGATGCTACCGCGGGGCGGCGGCCATATATTATTGACTCTTTAGAGCAGGCAGAAGCGGGGGCGACCGAGCGACTTAGAGCGATGGTAAATTGGTGGCGGGGCAGGAGCGGCGGCAATAAACCGACTGATTGCTAGTTTCGTGACCACCGCCGGTGATTTCGTGTCCGCAGCCTAATAATAACTAATCTTATTCACAGCTTCGTCCAAGAGTTCGCGAGTGAGCCGCTAGATGGTGTCACTTTACTTCTGGAATTACTCCGCAACGTTCAGCTCAGTCAGACTGGTGAGGGGTCCAGAGGTCCTCCAGCTGTAAGGAGAAAACCATTGTTGGATGAATTGGCTTGTCTGTGAGTAGCTTTTTATAAAAGATTTTTTTTTAACATTATGACAGCACCCCGCCTGATGTTAAACTGGAGTGCGGTCCATGAATGGAGGTAACTGCTACCATACCACAGTTAAATAACTGTAAGTTATTACATCAACTATGCCGACTACGTCTCTTCACGGTCTGTGTACTTGTAAGTGGTGGTACTACCACGGATCGGCAGACTGTGCAGTGTGCACCCCTACCACCTTTCATAACCAGACCCGGAGCAAATACCTGCCTCTTATTTTTTACAAATGTAAATGTAGTCAAAATATTCTATATTTCAAATAAAATTTATGAAACAAATATTTGATTAGACCGGGAATCGAACCCGGGACTTCCGCATAACAGACTGGTGTGCTAACCAGTACTGCCTTACGTCAGATACGATAAACATTTTGTTTTTAGATGGTAATCTGTATGTATTTGTTGTTTTACTCTTACAAATTGTCATCATGATCACCTACTTACCTTACTGGTCCTAAAGGTTTGGCTGTCAGGGAATGTCTAACGGAATTAAGTCCACCTTTGTACATAGTGCAATTAAGTTTGTATGAAAAAAATTAATAATCTGGAGTGTATTCTCGTAGTAGAGACGACTTTTACCACCACAGCTTTATGCCTGCAAGCAGCAGTCGTCTCCACTATAGTTTATTTGCACATTTTATCATAATCATCAGCCGGAAGACGTCTACTGCTGAACATAGGCCTCCCCCATAGAACACTTGTATCTTGTAGTTCATAATTTTACCATAATCCTTACGCTTGGCATGCGGCTTGGGGGTTGCACTCACCGCACGTTAAGAGAACGCTGCTGCACATCCTCCGTTGAGGCTAGTCGAGTTTTAGGACATCCCGGAGTTTTACACATTTGTAACATAACTATTTGTATAATCATCTTTTGCAGTCAATGTCTATGGAGTTGCTGCACCCGTTATCCGGAATGTGTGCGGAGGTTGGTGTCTGGCTCAAATGGGATCTACACACTGACTGTCTGCATTATGTCAACTGTTAACAAGTCCAGGGTGCTGGGATTGCAGGTGAGAATTTGACATATTACAATATAAATATTTGAATATTTTACATATTTGTAATTTGTTGCATATAAGCAAAAGAACGTAAATGTGCCTAGTAAATAAATACATAAAAATATTATGGTAGATAATATTTTCAAGACTTTGAATAGTGACGACGACTGTGGTAGCCGTGACTGACTTGTTTTTTTTTTTCAGTCGTCGGCACACTTCGACTTCTATCGTGCTTACTATCAGGCGGGTCGAGGTCAGTTGTCGAGTCACAATAATAAAAATGTCTACTGCTGGACAAAGATCTCCCTCACTTTCTTTCACTGGACCGATTGCAATATAAAATATTAAAACATGTTTTTTTGTGAATTATAAATATCTGCTAAATGTGAAATGAAAGGTAGTTTCCAAAAGTATCAATATATTTAAACGACATTTATTTAAAAAAATAAATTAGTAAAAACAGTCTCAAGCTTAGATACAAACACCGGGTTCGGTCTGCGGTCGCAAATGACGCGTGAATTTTTGAAAAAGCTATGAAGGAATCTAAAGATTGAGCCAAACTAACAAAAAATGTAAAGTTAAAAACTTATATAATAGGTACTTAAAATTAGCACCAACGCTCCATATTTTTTCATTTTTCTTAAATTAGTTACCTATTTATTTATTTCTAAATCTCTAGTTCTAATCTAAATTTCTAGTTCCTATGAAAGCTTCTAAAAGCACTTCATAGGAACTAGACAACCAATGAACATTTACAAAGACATATTGCCACCAGCAAGTGGTTTTGAACCGGGGATTTTTCTTTCAATGAAGACTACTAAAGATAATTCCTTTTAGATGAGCCAATATTTATTTTTCCAGCTCCTAACAAAATCATGTTATCCACCTGCGAACGGACACAGTGCTGTATCAGAAGCACTATCAACTTTGCGTCTAAGATATGGGGAGCCAGTCCGTTTTCGATTCCTTGTAGGCATGTTACAAAGCATCGGAGGCACAGGTGAACTCCAGGCAGCTGGTCTTGCATTCATAAATGCTTTGCTTATCAGTGCACCTACACCCCAAAGGAAACTGTACATACAAGCTGAACTGGAGCAGGCAGGATTTGATATTGTTACTTTGAAGAAGGTGAGTCCATTTTTTTATTGTGACTTGTTAAGCTAGAGTGTGGTCCATAAATGGAGGCGACTGCTACTGCAATTCAATATTAGTAGGTAGTAGACACATCCACTATGTCGGCCTAATTGGAACCGGCAACTTACAAGCTAATACGGTACAAGAAATACCGTAAGTGATGGTACTACTACTCCGGATCGGCAGACTGGGTACCACTGTGGCACTGCCTACCACTCTTTGATAAATAATATATCTAACATAAATCTTTAAGAAAGCTGGGTGGCCTAGTGCAAATAACCTTAGAGCCTGTATGAATAAATTTGTAAGGGAAACGAGGAGATGTACTAAAGTCTTATATCATAAAAATAGGACAACCAATATATCGAAGATATATTAAACACGTGCTACCGAATGAGGCTACGGTACTAAATTGTTTTTTTTTGTCGTTGTCGCTTCTACTTGATTACTATTATGAAAGTCGAGGTCAGATGTCGGTTCTCTATAAAAAAACAACCTAAAGTTATTTGTTTTTCAGATGGTCTCCAAAATACCAACAGTAAATGAGCAAGTATACAAAGAGATTGAAGGTTACGAGAAGCAGTTAATAGACATCGATACATTAAGTGAGAAAGCGAATGAGGCTCTCAAGGAAAAGGATGATCTGAGACATAAATTGGAACTATTAGAGAAGAGAGTTAAGGTATGTGAACATTTAAACTAGTTTGAACAAAACAATTTAAAAGAAGAAGCAGTCACTTTTAATTATCAAAGTAAACAGGAAATTAGAGTAATACATGACTAAACATCAGAAATTTTGAGCGGAGTAAAGTAGATTCTGGTTCTGCTTTATTAGATATTTTATAAAAATGACAAAGTTTACCAGTTAAAGAAAAGCAACACTTCCCGCAAATGACGATTAAATGACTTTTTGGCACAACCAAAAGTATACGATGCAAAACCAAACCCACTAATGTGTCAAAGCGCTTTGTTTACCATATCTCTAAGCTTGGTTCATGACGTTTTGGATATGTTATAATCGTCCAGCACTTACTTGTAGAGCCATCTCTTGAAAAACAGCGAGAACTTAGTTGCGCACCTATGTAGTATCCTAGTTTTGTCAGGATCATGGTAAGTAGCGCTCGGGAATTAGGGCGTGACATTTGTTGATGTTGAGTATTTAACTAATTAAATAATGGTACCCCGAACCGGTAAGAAAGCTTCGCTGTTTTTTTTTTGTCGATTATCAACAGTCTGCCTACTACTTTTCATAATATGACAGGTAACTTATATCTTTACCTTACCTTTACCATAAAAAAACTATAAATATCTTATTTCTTATTGCAGATCTTGCAAGAAGAGAAAGGAATCCTTATGTCTCTAGAGAAATGTTTAAAAGAGAAATGCTGCGAGTTACAAGAAGAAGTAACGTCGCTCAGATCCGAACACGGAAATTCCAACAGAAAGAAATCTTTCTGCGGTAAAAAGAAGACTGTACATAATAATAAAGGTATTTTTAATTCTAAATTAGATTTTCAATGAAAATTAATAGATCCTTAAATGAATCTAAAGTTTGTTTAAATTACAGGTGAATCATCCCCACCTGAAGACGAAGGAATTAGTTCTTCAGAAAGATCTTTAAGTCCAGAAGGTGACGTCCAACGAGAATCAATGGTTTACGAAGTATTTAACATTAAAAACGAAACATTCGACCCGTACAGAAACAAAAGATCACACAAGAAACTAGAAAGTACGAAAAAACACGAGAAAAAACCGTCTGATGACGAAGATGAAACAACGATCGACGAAGTAATTCAAGAGTTAAGAAATATAGTCAATGATGCTGAAACGGAACAATTTAAAGAAAGAGTCGGTTATTCTGATGATAAACTCTCTAGATACAATCAAACATCCGAAATAAATGTATCAGTAAACGCAGTTGAATGCAAACCTCATTGTGAACTAGAGAAAGAAGACTCAATAACCAGCACACGTCACAACATCCATATTACAAGCAGCACTGAATATCTAAATGATTTCAAAGACGAAGACGAGGAGTCTGAGATCATACCTAGTAAATTACTTCCACACCCACCACGTAAATCTAAAAGTCTTATTCACTTATTTGTTCCTCCTGTTGACCAGGGCCTAGTCTATAATAAACCTCCAGATTTATATGACGATACTTATTATTCTAGTGATGAGGGTTCCGATTCATTACTCAGCGCCTCCCGATGCCAAAATCTTATCACGAAGAAAGCATCTATGTCAAGCATTGATTTCCAGGAATGCAGAGCTATGTTTAACGCGTTAGCTGAATCGAGAGATAAAGAAGATGAAAGAACTAGAACTAAAAGATCTAGAACAAGGTCAAGGGAAGGAAGAAGATCCTCAATCAAACGGAGCGAATCCTTCCAAAATTCGGAGAGGCAAAGAGACTACATAGATAGCATGTTTTATGCAGAAGCTAATGCAAGTTTACATAATATACAACGCACTAGCTCAAAAAGTAGTCGCGTTGATGAAATAGTTAACTTGATCGAATCTAAGAAGTTGACTAAAAGTCTGGACCGTATCGATGAAGGTTTAAATTCAATGGTCGATATTGTAATGACTACAGAACCCAAGAAACCAGACTGGCCCTTTAGAAGACAGAGATCTGCTTCTAGAACCAATAGTGATACCGGTAAAGAGACTCCACTCGTACCAGTTACAAGATCCCATAGCAAGCGTAATAATACATATCACCAAAAATACGATACAAAATCCAGCAGAGGGTTCGAAGACTACATCTCTAAATCAGAAACGCAACAGAAATTCTATTTACCACATCCTAAATTCAGTACTGGTTCATTCGACAACTCTTTGTCTTATAATAATCCGTCGTTTTTAGTTAAAAGGGGACAAGTCAATGCTGGGTTTTATTCAGGAAATAATATATTAAGGGATGCTCCGCAGAGTATAACTAGTTTAGTTCTAAACGGATCACATAGCCACTCTGATTTGAAAAGGACGTTGTCACCTACTGGTCCAAAGAGCATGAATATTGGTATATCTAAATTTGCTGATATGCCCTCAGGACTTTATTGATTACGTAATTTTAATCAGTTTGGATGTAATAGATGTTCTGTCCTGATGAGTGGGTATTGCGTTGCATATACGATGCGCACCCCAGAGAGATTTACACAATTAATTACCTTTGTTAGTTTAAACTCAGATATCGTATTTTATTTGCAATTTATTCGGTCAAAGCAATTTATGGCTATTTTAATCAAGGTAAAATGTTTGTTTTATAATTTTTTATAGCAATTCTGTCAAATAGAACTCTATTTTAATATAAACTGTATTTTAACGTTTTTTATGAACCAACGATTATTTTTAAGGCAAATTGTTCGTACCTATATTACTAGTGCAATATAACCTATGTAGTAATTATAAATAATTATTTTTAAATAACTTTATAATGAAATTATGTATCTTTAGTAATTTTGTATGTTGGCAAAATTATATTTAAGATATTTATATAAAAGTTCTTTCTTTTTGGGGTTTTTTATTATATAATAAAATCTTGTTAAGTAAAACGTCGTTTTAGCTCTGTCTGAATGAATACGATTTAATATGGATAGCATTAGCATGTCCATTTGAGTCCCAAAGACATGAAGCGATACGTGTAATTAAGTCAATAAAATTTAATAAACAAATATGTCAGTGTTATCACTGTCAACGCTTAAAATAATTGAAGCATACAATATATTTAATACTATCTTTACTTATAAAACACTGAATGAAACTTATTACTTTTTAATACAAAGGATATCATTCATTTTTATGTACTACTTTTGTAATGTCCAATGATGAAAAAATATATAAATGGTAGTTTCGATACTTGTATTGATAAAACTAATAACAATTTTGCTTTTAATTGCTGTGCAATTTAGTTATTTGGAAAATAAGATATGAATTTTGTATCTTCTGTCAATTAACGCCATAATTGTTCTGCTTTGAACTGTTATAATTATAGTTTGATCATTTCACACACCCAAACTATGCAAAATAAAGGATATATTCCAATTACATTGTAATCTTCGTGCATCAAACTATTTTAAGATGCATATTAAACTGTTAATACAATGAAGCCAAATTGAATGATGTCTTTTCACTTTTAATCATTACTTTAACTTATTACAATTTTATATAATTCTAATGCTAAGACTATAAGTGACCCAGCCGCGTTTCGGGATAAGCTTGAAAATTGCCAGTATCAATTTACCTATAGCTAATATTAAGCACTCCTGTTCATGAATAGAGGCGTTTGCTACTAACAGTTGAAGCTGGCAACTTACAAGCTTATCCCGAAATGCGACTAAGTCACTTCACGTCGATATACTTATAATACCGGTTTAGCAGACTGGAAACCACTACCTACTACTTAATTCTTTTATTTTATTTCGTACGTCTGGTTTCAATTTATATTTTGTGTTTATAGAGCCATATACTTTTTATATTGTCTCTTTAAAACAATTATGTTTTAAAATTACTTTTTAGTCTCAATCTGTTCTTTTTTACCTTAATATTGTAAATACTTCTTTCTCTATCTGTTTATTTTTTTAGTCTATTTGAATAAAGCATGATTTTAATATGTGTTTTGTTATTTCTTAATGTTTTCTAAAACTTACACAATTAAATGTGTTACATGCAGACCGCAATTAATCCCTACTTTAATTTCCTGACGATTTCTCATCACTTCTTGTAGACTATTTGTCCAAGATGTATTATTAGATATTCATTATTGTAATGTCTACCTACATTCCGTACGAGTGGTCCATGTTCCTAAAATGTTCTAGTTACATAATACATTAGAAAAAAGTGAGGTCGTAGCCAAGTATGTACATCATCAGCCGGAAGACGTCCACTGCTGAACATATGCCACCCCCTTAGAACGCCATTCCACCGGTTATTCGTGACTCTTATAATGCCATCAGTCCATCTAGTGGGAGGCTTACCTACGCTGCGTCTTCCACTCTATAACCTTGCTTCCTCATCGGTTGTCGTTTCTTCGAGCGATGTGTGACCGGCTCAACTTTATTTTTATTGTAAATCGACATCTGACCTCAAACTGCCTGATGGTAGTAGGGGCAAGGGGAGTTCCAAGAGCGCCAATGACTGAAAAAACCGACTCAGTTCACGGTTACCTCAGCTCAGTTGCCGTTACCGTGCCGCATTTCACTTGGAGATCAATCTACAACGAAACGACGCGCCACACGACAAAACTGCCAAGGTCTGGCCGGCATGGTGACAGCGACTGAGGGCAATCGTGAGTTTTTTCAGTCGTCGGTGCTTTTGGACTTACCCTTGTTTCAGGCAAGTCGAGTCTCTATAATATAATAGATGTATGGTGTAATTATGAGGTTATAGGTAGTAAAAGGAAATAAAACAGCAATAATTGAATAAATAAGCTTTATTTAGCCAAAAACTATTGGGGAGATACTATAATAAAACTATTATTAATAAATGTTACAATCCTACTTGCAAGAATATTTCCCTAGGAACTCCAACAGTTCAACCAAGGAGCAATTTGTAAAATGCAAACACTACCAAAACTCGCGTGTTACGACCTAAGAAATAAATATTTCATTATACTCTTGCAAAGAAAACAGCAACTCTTCAATACATAAAACTAAGAATTCACATAGACGAAAGGAAAACAAGTAAATATATTAAACGAATATTAAAAACATTATTACTAATTATTATTTCTTCTATAAATTTATAAAAGGGAAGCCTTAAGATTTATTGTTTTTTTTTAAGAGCACCGGGCGCATTGGTAACAATCGCACAAATGTAGCAACATTTTATAAATTTTTTTCCATCTAGCAACATTCGGTTATAATTAAAATAATTTATAGACACGGGCAAAGGGTTCATAATTTTATTCAACACTTCATTATAGCTACGTCAGTTAGATGAAAGATCAAATTGTTAAAATTGTAAACGTAAACGTACTACAAACTCTTTTAGCCGCTGTCAGGCTATATGAGTCAGACAACAATAAAAGATATAAAGTACACGAAGCTATCAATACCATAATAAAAGTTCTTTTAATAAAAACGAAGCTTTATTTTGTATGAAACACCATCATGGTATTTGATTGGTTAAATTAATGTAGTGTTACGTAAATTCGACCAATAAGATGTTGACAAACTAGCCTTAAAAACAATTAAGACATGAAATTAAAAAGGGCAATAGACGCCATGAATGTATAATTTGGTTGAAAATTATAAAAACCTTTGCACATGACTAGAAAACACTTTATAAATGCATATATTTTTCAAATTTGTACAAAAGTTCCTTTAGAAATATATGTATATATTTTTTTTAAACTCTTCTACCAAGGCTCGAAGCAATATATTTTGATTTTAATTATGATTATAAATGCTTTAATATCAAAATTATTAGAGTATTATTATTGATATTTAAACACAAATTTTATTGCAATTCCTTTTTTTTTGACACCGATAAATCACCTTTTTAGTCTAGCTAGTCTCTCATGCTTATTCAATACTGATCGTGATTAGATTTGTTTTGACAGTTATACAGCCAATGGCAAAGCACCAATGGTAATCTGTCAAATTAACTTTAGACTGTGCCCGCCCGAGAATGTGAATTAGATGCCATCGGAAATCAGAATTATTACTAAATAAGTTCAATTGGGTCCTAACGCTTCTTCAAAAGTCTTCTATGCACCATGGTCTTCACAACAGGTTGAAAAGGGCAAATAATTACTGGTACCACTGCCTACCACTCTTTGATGACCATAGTTTTACTGACCTAGACTTACTTGACGGTAAAGAGCGCCGGCGATCGAAAAACCAAAATAGTTTACGGTTGCCTCAGTCGACCTTACTGTGAAGGTAAGTACAACATGGTGACGCGTGACAAGTTCATCGAAATTCATTGCAATAATATTGTATTTTTTATTGATTTTTGGTCTTTGGTTACAAAATTCTACTAAAAAATCTCTCTACAATTTATAACTATTGGATAAAGCCCATATTGCTTTTATTCAGATATTTATTGCCATTTTATAATAAGAAATACTGGCTCTAAGCTTCACATACACTGTTTGCTAATGATACAACAGTTCTCACCGCTAGATGGCGCTGCTAGAGCAACTGTCAACGAAAGATTTTTAATAGATTTTTTTTATCGTAAGCAAGGAGAGGTCCTAGAAACGACAGCACACGGTTCCCCAGTGGCCGTCACTAAGCCAGCGAGAGTGCTTTTTCCAGTGCTTTAAAATGAGACGAACACATGGGCTGGCAAACCAAAACCTTGTCGACTGACTTATCGCTTAAGAGAATGTGGATGTTTTCCCCCTACCAGAGAGGTATTAGAGAAAAAAGACGAGGTAATAACATGCAGTTAACATGTTACATGCGGAGAAAGTTTAATTAAACCCATATCTTTTCAATTACTTTTTTTTTCAACCCTGACAAAACAAGGGAAATCCCCGCAGATAAAAAAAAATCAATCACCATCCACTATACCAACGAGTGTTTTATTTCACTCGTTGGTATAGTGGTTTATTATTGTTCAAACCGTCTGGGTAGGCAACGCCCACCAGGTAAATAAGCGCTCACTAACCTCATACAGATAACGTCGCGGTATCATTTAGCATATAGTGTATACTAAGTCATAACTTAAGCGCTAAGGTTATATAGATTTGCACAAAAATACATTTTATCTTATATAATAATTATAATACTTGTTTATATAGTGTATAAAATCCTTATATACTTTCAGAAAATATTATTAGTCAGGATCGCTTTGAAACTATCTGTAAATGTAGGCAAGAATAGTGGATGCGACTGCTACTTTTTTTAATGTGACGACACCTTGACCCGCCTGATGGATGATAAGCAAGAGGAGGTTCAAGAGTTACGACTGAAAAAACTGATTGTTTACGGCTGCCCCAGTCGCCGTCACTATGCCGGCCAACGCGTCGCTTGAAGGATCCAAGGTCATACCAAGGAAATATTTCTATTATCATATATATCACAAACACTGGGCGGCGAAAGAACATATGATTATAAACATTCTATACTAAGTTACTAAAGTGCTTGTATCATAGAAACAGAAAGATCAAAGTACATATATCAAAGATACATTTGTACCGGTCGTGCTCTCGGTTTGCATAACCATTGCACTGTCACTACACCACGGTCGCCTACATCAATGATGGTCAACAATATGCCCTGGAAACTTTAAGACTAGAGATGATGGCTATAATTTTATACATTGAAGTATAACGCCTACCTAAAGGAGCGTCTTTGCAAGATGGCGGCGGGGATCATGTTCCTATTTGAGCCATAAAACACCAAACTACGGAGTTAAATCAATCAAATTGTCACGCCTTTTTCCCACAAGGATAAGCAGAGACAAGAGCGCCACTTGCCACGATCCTGACACAACTCCCTCTCTTCCTTCACATTCCCAATTCTCTTCATACAAGCTCTATGGTTATGGGCACTAGGCAACCTAGCTTTTTTGAGGATGTCTCTGATTTAGTCGGAAAACAACCTCCTGGGCCCCTGCCCTGTTTAACGTATTCATTGACATGAGTTTTATAAATTATTTTCGTCAATCTACTTTCATTCATCCTTTCCATGTGCCCAAACCATCGAAGCATTCCTTTGTGAGTGGAATATTTTTTTTTATGAATTTATATAAATAACCACATAGCTCGATGAAAACTTCTAGATTAGACGATGTAGACGACCGGCTAATTTTTTTTATTTTAATTGAGACTGGACATATCACAGCACCCCGCTTGATGTTAAGCCGAAGTGTGGTCCATGAATGAATGTCACTGCTACTACAATTCAATAACTGTGAGTAGCAATCACATCCACTATGCCGGCCTAGATAGAACCAGCAACTTAAAAGCTGAACTCGAAACGTGACCAAATCACTTCACGGTCTGTGTAAGTGGTGGTACTACCCAGGATCGGCAGATTGGGTACCACTGCCTACCACTCTTTTATAACCAGACCCGAAGTAAATATCAATCTCTTTTTTTTCAATAACAAATATTTGTAATATTTAATATTATTAAATATTACAAATAAAAGCTATGAAACAAATATTTGTTCCGACCAGGAAACGAAGCCTTTACGCGCAACAAACCAATCGCTAAACCGTTTGTCCACGCTTGTCGTAAAAGTAGCAGAAACAACTAGATGCAGGCCCTACTGATGACATGATGGAACTTGGGCCTAACTTTAAAAATATAGTTTCAAAGGGATCTTAGACTAATAATCTTAATTAAAATAGACTATTAAGGTATTTAGGATATAATTAATAAAGGTATATGTATGTATATCTTGACAAAAAATAAACTTTTACAAATCAATATATTTTATATTAATTTAATTTAAGGAAAGAATATTTAGGGATTGGATTATATTTTTGGATAAAGAAATAATATTAAATTAATTAAAATTACAAAAATATGCATGTTTAGAAAAAAAACACGCTTAGATCTATTTTTAAATTAACGCGATGATGCTAATCTGCAAAACCCTTTGATCATAATATATTAACAGTAGATACACAATTGCCATTCAAAAAGCGGCGACATAAATGCAAGTCTGAATTTTGTTGGACTTGCATTTGTTCCCAGTCCAAAATGATGTATGTGACGTTACATTTGTGACAAGTTTATACCTTCAAAACAATGTGGTAAGGTTCAGTTTACAATTCACATTCATTTATTTCACTTACACAGTTTGTGTCAGTGTAAGTGAATTCTGACGCGCGGACACTAAAGATATAATTTTGTATAGGACTGTGTATCTATTAAAAATATATAATCGATGGCAAAACCATTAAAAGCATCAAGTTAATGGAATACACCTAAAAAACCTACGGAATGTAAAGAAAACTTTCAAAAAATACACCACAAAATAGTAAGCAAGAAGTTGTAGGGAAAATATACTAGTTTTTTTGTAAGTAATTGACAGTTAATCCAAAAATATTATCCAACCAATTTAAAAAGGAACATAAAATATACAATATATATGCCACACAATTAATTCCAGTATTGGTCATAGTATTACACTATATTTATATTCAAAGCTCAATTCCAACAAAACTTAAACAGTGGTTAGAGATTAAACAATACTAACATTGAAAACCTTTCAATGTGTTTAAATTTTGGTGAAATTAGGCTTTAACAATACATAAATTGAGGCACATTTATGCACTTTCTTGAGGCTGCAGAGTATTTATTATACTGGGACTACATGCCTAGAAAATTGCAAACAAATATGTCAGCTAAAGAAATCAACGTAGAACGAATGAAATAATCGGCTCAATGCCATTTATATACCATAGAATATAAATGTCTAGAGCTGACAATACACAGAAGATGGCATAGAAGATCTATGCCATCTTTCAAACTCGTGCCATTTGCGAGCACTAAAACTCGTGTAGGTATCTACATCATTTTACTTAATATCAAGGTTACATTTGTAGGTAAAATTTTGGGAACTAAATATTAGGCTAACGTTTAATTTTGTATTTGTATCATGTTTCACTTTCATTCATGTCTGTTTTTTTTGCAATAATGATATATGTTTGTAGAGGTTACCATGTAGATTGGACTGCAATTTTATATTTATTACCATCTGAACCACAGGCGTGTAAAAGGCGCGTAGTCCCAGTATCAAAAATTTAAGGACAGGTCTCCTTTGATAGGTTCTGCATTCCGGTCAAAGCGGACCCAACAAACGATCTGGTCTTGCCAGATCAAACTTGAATACGCTTTGACGGGGCCGCCAACGTAAAAATTTAATAACTTAATCTTTCCAATCTTTCTTAATTTCAAAACTCCATTCCCACTGCAAATGCACGTTTTTGTCATCGTCCGTGAAGAGGCTATTAACGGTGTACGAGCCCCTTGCCATCATGCCTGAGGGGGCGTCTTCCGGTGGTGTCGTGTAAGACTGAATTTCAGTCTTCGGGGGGTAAGAACCGACCATGTGGGTCATCTTGTCAACTAGAAATAAAAGAAAAAGGCATTTTTATTAATTTTATACAAAACTATTAAAAGTTTAAAATTAAAGCAATTAAATTTAATTAAATTAAACTTAAGAGTTGGTGGTCATGTGCCCAGACTGCCATTTCAGGGTAGTACCGGCGTGGCGTAGTGGACTGGCCATTACGTGGAAAGTCCCGGGTTCGATTCCCGGTCGGAGCAAATATTTGTTTCATAGATTTTATTTGTAATATTTAATCTAATTATTAAAATAACTAATATTAGTTAATAAAAAAAGAGGTGGTAGTTTTCTCCAGGTCTGGTGATTAAAGAGTGGTAGACAGTGTTGCCCAGTCTGCCGACCCGGGTTAGTAACACCACTTACAAATATACAAGCCGTGAAGTGACTTCGCGTTTCGGGATCAGCTTCTAAGTTGCCAGTTTCAACTAGGCCGGCATAGTGGATCCGACTGCTACTTACATTTAATTGACTGGTAACAGTAAAAAGTTTGATGCGTCTTTTCCTTGTAGAACAATCGATAAGTGGAATAATGCTTTGTTCGCCCATATGTTCTCTCCATCCTATAACCTTGGAACCTTCAAGCGATGCGTGAAGAAGCACCTTTGGCCGGCATAGTGACGGCGACTGAGACAGCCGTAAACTAACTCGGTTGTATTAGTCGTCGTCACTCTTGGATCTCCTCTTGCGGATCGACATCTGGCGGGTCGAGGTCAAATGTCGTGTCACATAAATAAATAAATAAAACTGTCTTCTGTCGCCGTCACTATGCCGGCCAAAGTTACCATTGTGTGTTTAAACTACAATATACATACCCGGTACTGTCCAATCAAATAAAGAAGTATGCGTAAATAAATATTAAAATAAATAAATAAAAGAGGTAAAGAATATTCTGAAACTTTTACGATATCTCAATAGAAGTGGTCTCGCAAACAAAAAGCCCCTGGTTCAAAACCACTTGCCAATTCATCTTTGATATATGTACATTGGTCGTCTTGTTTCTATGATATAGTATAAATGTGAAATAATAATAAATATTGTCAGAAGTGATAAAAAAACAATTAGCAAGTTCTTATTAAACAATCAATCAATCAAAATGTCACGCCTTTTTCTTACTACATACACGATAATATCTGAAATGTACATACCTGGTACACCCATCCTGTACGTTTTCTGTACATACTTGAGTCCGTGTACAATTTCGCGTTGTACAATAAAATCAATCCTAATACGATATTGAACACCTTCTTTTAGAGTAAATACCTGAAAATATCAACAAATATTTAATAAATATTTTAATTCAAGCCGAGAGCACAGGTTCGAAACCACTCACCGGTACCAATGTACCTTTGATATATGTACTTTGATTGTCCTGTTTCTTTGGTAGTATAAATAAAAATTATACTACTAAAGACTGCTTAACTGGGGTAATACGGTGGTATTACCCCAGTTTAGCAGACTGGGCAAATGCAACCAGACCCATTTTGTTATTACCAACATTTGTTATTATTAACAAATAATTTTCAATTTTTATTTATACTACCAAAGAAACAGGACAATCAAAGTACATATATCAAAGGTACATTGGTACCGGTGAGTGGTTTCGAACCTGTGCTCTCGGCGTAGTGGCGTAGCGTGGAAGTCAGCCGCCCGGGGCGGAAAAAAATTGCCGCGGGAGTTTCATTTTTTTTTTTTAGGAGTTTCAATCATAAGTACAACAAAAATATGAATTTCAGGTTCGAATTTTAACGATTTATTTCAGTTTTTATAAATTTTGCCGCCCCCTCCGCTACCACTACATTCAAGTGAAGACCGCTAAGTAACTCAGTTGCGTTTTTAGATCAGTTTAAAGTTGCCTCCAATGTATCCTTGATATATGTACTTTGGTAGAATGCTTCCCCGGACCTATGCGGGTATCACGAGTGTAAAAAGACGAAGTAGGAACATAGTTGAAGAGCTCTAAGAACATTATTCGTGGTATAGGCGATAAATGTACTTTTTTCTTTTACATTTCTATACAAATCTACAAAAAGTGCTTGTATCAAAGAAACAATACTAATAAAATATACATATCAAAGACACTTTGGTTTTAAGGTTCGGTGCGTCGTTTCTTTGTAGCACAATCGACAAGTGGAGTGCTTTACCCGCCCATGTGTTCTCTCCTGCCTATAACCTGGGATCCTTCAAGCGATACGTGAAAGAGCACCTTTGGCCGGCATAGTGACGGCGACAGTGAAGACACGGTTTTTGCAATCGTCGGCACTCTTGGACCTCCTTTTGCTTGCTATCAGACGGGATGAGGTCAGATATCGAGTCACAATAAAAAACAGAAGGGGGGGGGGGGTGCATTCGGTTTGCTTTGACCACGGTCGTCTTATAAAGAAATAAAAATACGAGTAAGAACTATGCATGAATCAATTTTTTTTTCTATTTTTTATATATCTATCCTAATTTACTAGTGCTTGGTATCATAGAAACAGGACAACCAAGGTTTGTTGGTCAAAGATATATTGTACCGGTGGGTGGTCTCGAACTAGTGCTCTCGGTTTGTGTAACCATTGCACTGCCACTACACCACGGTCGCCTACTTTTATAAAAAAATGGTTACTAAGCAAGCACAAAATTACGTTTATTTGAGTCTCCAATAATATTATTGGCTGCAGCCCAAAACATTATTATGCGCCAATTTAAATACGCGAGTTTCGATGACATAATTGTGCAATACAAACACACAGATCACAAGCGAATAGTCATTAAAGACTAGTCTGCAACTAGTCCCACAAAATATTTTTTTTTTTAATCTTTTGGTATATTCTAGTGCTAGTATTACAAAGGACATCATTCATTTTGAGCTTTTATGTACTACTCTTGCAATGTCCAATGATGAAAAAATATTTAAATGGCAGTTTCGATACTTGTATTGATAAAACTAATAACAATTTTGCTTTTAATTTCTGTGCAATTTAAGGATTTGGTAAATAAGATATGGATTTTGTATCATCTGTCAATTAACACCATATTTGTTCTGCTTTGAACTGTTATAATTATAGTTTGATCATTTTGCACACCTAAACTATGCAAAATAAAGGATATATATTTCAATTACATTGTAATCTTCGTACATGAAATTATTTTAAGATGCATATGCAACTGTTATTACAATTAAGCCCAAGTCCCCATACAAAATGAATGATGTCCTTTGTGTATGGGCGTTGCGTAACCGTGCTCTCGGTTTGCGTAACCAAACAAAAAGATGCCAATGTATCTTTGACTTATCATGTACTTTGGTTGTTCTGTTTATATGATACAAGCGCTTACTATAGAAATGTAAAAATAAAAAATATGTTGGTTGTTATTTGTCAATGTGTACCACTACTTAAAATGTACAGACCGTGAAGTGACACAGTTGCGTTTTAGTTGCCAATTTGAAATGCCAGCATGTAACACAGCGCATGTTTTTGATACTTGCAGATATTTAACTCACTCAAGTGATGTCTAATGGCAAGTGGTCTGTGACACCATACATACAACAAAATCAGTTCATTCTATTTTAATATTTACAGCCATAATAAATAGGTACTAATTTAGTTTAAATGCAGCATTGTAAAACATGTCAGTGAGTTTTACAACGACTTTACTTATGACAACTAGTTTTTATTTGGATGTACAAAAATAACGTTTTTTTATTTATTTTGTGAGTCGACCTCGACTTGCCTGATGGTAAGCAAGAGAAGGAGCAAAAGTACCAAAGACCAAAAAAAATCATGTACTTTGGCCGTCCTGTTTCTATGATACAAGAAGCACCTTTAATAGTTAAAAATCCACTAAAATCGATCTAGTTAGGCGACCGTGGAGTGACTTAGTGGCGTTTAGGGATCAGCTAGGCCAGCATAGTGGACATAACTGCTACTTCCAGTTATTGACCTGTAGTAGCAGTCCAATAAAGGACCGCACTTCAGCTTAACATCAGGCAGAGTGCTACACACAATTTGTCCCAAAATTCAACAATAAGGCGGCAACAGAGGAAACCACATTTCATAAATTTAAATCATTTTTATGTAAAAACTATATGTTTCCTGGGTTTTCAAGGATTGTGATGAATAACAGAGCTATTTAAAAAAAATGTCATGGTAGTTAAAAATATAATATGTAAATTTTTGAAAAAAATATTTTTAATTTTTCCTTAACTTAAATAAACACCTTTTTTCTTTCTCGACTAGTCATGACCAGGGCCACCCTCTGTTGCCGCCTTATCGTTGAATTTTGGGACAAATAAAATGTCGAGCGTAATTTTTTGTACGACGCATACCTGTTTCTTAAGGTCAGAGAGATCACCAGTTAGGTCTAGCTCCACATCATCACGGCCAGCTACACATAGCGCCAACTTCTTTACAATCACCTTACGCGGGTCATTCGGATCTGAAATTAAACTTATCTATATTAGAAATAGTAATTTTAATGGTGTCAGGACGAAATAGTTGCGGACCCCGCCTATGGGGTACTTATAAGTATACAGATCGTGAAGTAACTAAGTCATGTTTTAGGATCAGATTTTTAAGTTGCCGGTTCCAACTAGGCCGGCATAGTGATGTGACTGCTGAAATTGTAGTAGCAGTGACATCCATTCATGGACCACACTTCAACTTAACATTAAGCGGGGTGCTGTCATATGTCTAGTCACAATAAAAAAAAGAAATCCAAAAGCGCCGACGATTAAGACAGATACAGTTTACGGTCATCTCAGTTGCCGTCACTATGCAAGCCAAAGGTGCTTTTTCACGTTTTACTTCAACTTAAATTTTTGGGTTAATAAAATATATGACAATCAATAAATCAAATTTTCACGCCTTTCTCCCACAGGAATAGGCAGAGACAATGTAGCGCCCCTTGCCACGATCCTGACACAACTCCCTCGCTTCCCTCACATTCACAATTCTCTTCATACAAGCTCTATGTTTATGGGCACTAGGCAACCTAGGTTTCTTGAGGATGACATATTTGTATTATTGAAGAATTTACAAGTTTTGGTATCCTAGGTATTTATCATAGAAACAGGACAACCAAAGTATATATATCAATGATACATTGGTACCAGCAAGTGGTTTTGAACCCGTGTTCTCAATTTGCGTAACCTGCCACTACACCACGGTCGCCTCTATGTAAATATAGTTTGGAAATATATTTGTTTTTTCTTCTTATCACATAGCAAAGTGACTAACACGCATTATCAATGGATATTTTATCTCTAAAACTCAATTGTTATCTCTCAATTCTCAATATAATCTTAGTTAGATAGATATTTTTTTAGTAATATTCATCTATTATGGTTAAAAAACAAAATTTCGCAAAATATGAAGATTCTGTCCAGTAAAAAAGAAGTACATTTCATAGGCAAAATAATAGGCTACCAAAGTGCTTGTATCATAGAAACAGAACGACCAAAGTAAATATATAAAAGATACATTGGTACCGGCAAGTGGTTTTGAACCCGTGCTCTCGGTTTGCATGACCATTGCACTGCCAACCACGGTCGCCTTAAACATGTACACCATGCAATTCGGGCAGCAAATTACAGGGTATTCAGCTGGTACCAACATTCTCATCACTGGCCGGAGTACTGCAAATAATTATCTGACATCCTTAAGCATAAAGTTATATATCTGTCAATATAGATGATAAACCGCTAGCAAAGAAGGTAAGGTATTGGTTTAAGGTTCGTATTTTATCTGAGAGTTTTACGCATAGAATACTGCGCACATAATTCTTTGACATACATCAAGCTCAAACCTTCCAATACCACTAAAATAATAAGACCTTGATTCCTACAGAGGTAGGCAGAGACAATGGACTGCCAGTGTCGCTGATCCAAACATAACTCTCTTGTTTCATTCTCACACACTCATCAACTATAGACACTACTGACCCCCTGCCTTTTAACAATGACTCCGCTTTTTTTATACTTAATGAATTAAACAAATATGCGGCTTACTATCGCGTTTATGTTGGTTTTAATTTTACAATTTTATTTTATTTTTACCGACGTTTCGAGAGCTTTGCAGCCATCGTGGTTATGAAGAAACTGCAAAACAGCATAAAATTTGTTTAATTCATTAATCAATGTTCGCAAAAAATCTAAGATAATATTATTCTATACTTCTTTAATAAATTGTGTCAAATAGAATTTTATCATTGTAATCATACTGAAAAGAATATATGGATTGGTGTCCGTCCGTCCCTCTGTGAACATTTAATTCATCCCACTTCAAGGTTTTGTTTACGAGATAAGCTCAAAGCCGATGAGATTAGGATGGTAATCTCTATGATAGGATGGTAAACAATAGACTATAATTGTGCATAGGTATCTAAACCTAGGTACAAAATAAACTACCACTTTCAAGTGTTAATTACTTTGAAAATTGCAGTTCCAACTGGGCTGTCATAGAAGAAGCAAATATATAAAATGAATTTTTGACAATTGGAGATCAATGGTTAAAAGGATGGATGGTTAATTTGTAATACTTTTATTTAATAATTGTAATTTTAATATTTTCTATTATAATCCTGTTCTTCTTATTTCAATATGATGAATTTAATTTCAATTATTTTATGTATTAATTTTTATATTTCAGTGTTTAATAAGTTCTTCATATTGTATTATGCTTCTTACTAAGTGTTTTTTGATAGATATTGTCATTATTATTATTAATGCATGCATTGCTGTCCTATAATTGAGATTGCATTCAGCTATATTATATAGTGCTATATGATTGTGTATTGTAAACTATGTAATCTTCTTGGAAGGCTTAATAAATGAATAAATAAATAGCGGATGTAACTGCTAATTGCAGTTATTTAACTGATGTCCCTTCGCAGCGACCTGAATCACAGGGATCACGTTGAGCGGGCTATTAAGACCACCTCCCGCAAACTTGGCATCCTGAACAAGGTGCGGCGGTTCTTCGCGCCAGAGCTTCGCCTGCTTTTATACAAGGCTCAAATTCGCTCTTGCGTGGAGTACTGTTCGCATCTTTGGGACGGCTCTGCCAAGTATCTTCTCAATGCCCTGGATTCATTGCAGCGCCGAGCTGTCCGAATCATAGGAGATGTAGAGGTTACGCGAACTCTGGAGCCTCTGCAATTACGCAGAGACATGGCGGCTCTATGCGTCCTCTATCGCCTATACCACGGAGAATGTTCCGAGGAGCTCTTTAACCTTGTTCCTATCTCGTCTTTTCACACCCGTAACGCCCGCACTGGTCGGGGGAAGCATTCACATTTTGTCGACAGAATCGGTAGTCGAACTAAAAAGTTCGGTGCATCTTTTCTTTGTAGAACAATCGACAAGTGGAATGCTTTGCCAGCCCATGTGTTCTCTCCCTCCTATAACCTTGGATCCTTCAAGCGATGCGTGAAGAAGCACCTTTGGCCAGCATAGTGACGGCGGCTGAGACAGCCGTGTACTGACTCGGTTGTTTCAATCGTCTGCACTTTTGGATCTCCTCTTGCTTATCATCAGGCGGGTCGATGTCAAATGTCGAGTCACAATTAAAAAAAAAGTAGCAGTTGCCTTATGGACTGCACTCCAACCTAACATCAGGTGAAATGCTACCATATGAAAACCTAATATAAAGTATATGTTTCAGAAATGGGAATAAACTGCAAGTAGCCGTCGCATCCCTTATGTCAAATTGGCAACTTTAAAGCTTATCCCAAAAATGATACCAAGTAACTTCATAGTTTTTCCACTTGAAAATGCTGGTGTGACCCTGGATCGGCAGACTGGACATATGATTACCAAATGCCTGCCTAATACTCACAAAATTAGAGTGAATTATCTGCTATATGCAATTTTTATTTATTTCTTATTTACCATTCTATACTAAGCTACTAAAGTGCTTGTATCATAGAAACAGAACAACCAAAGTACATATATCAAAGATACATTGGTACTGGTGGGTGGTTTCGAACTCATGCTCTCAGTTTGTGTAGCCATTGCACTGCCACTACACCATGGTCGCCTTATGTAACCATTGCACTGAAATTCCTCAATAATGTAATATTTCGACATGCCTAAACTACCAGTGAAATAATTTACAAACAATAATAAAGTCAGTATAAAGAACACATTGTATTGTAATAGTTTACCATTTTTGGATGGGACAATGTAATGATTCATTTTCATACAAGTAGCTTTATTTAAAAATAAATAACACTCTACTGCTGAGGACCTAATGATGCACACATTAAACTTATCAATCAATCAATCAAATTGTCACGCCTTTTTTACACAGACAATGGATTGCCACTTGCCACGATCCTGACACAACTCCCTCACTTCCCTCACATCCATAATTCTTTTCACACAAGCTCTATGGTTATGGCCATTAGGCAACTCAGGTTTCTTGAGGATGTCCCCTGTTTGGTTGGAGATCACCCTCCCGGGTTATACCTATGACAAATATTATTCAATAGAATTGGTTCTTTTTCAAATTGTTCCAAAAGGACATTATTCATTTCGTATAGGGACTTGGGCTTAATTGTAATAAGTTTAATATGCATCTTAAAATAGTGTGTATGAAGATTACAATGTAATTGGAATATATCCTTTATTTTACATAGTTTAGGTGTGCAAAATGATCAAACTATAATTATGATAGTTCAAAGCAGAACAAATATGGTGTTGATTGACAGATGATACAAAATTCATATCTTATTTTCCAAATAACTAAATTGCATAACAATCAAAAGCAAAATTGTTATTAGTTATCAAAATTACCATTTAAGTATATATTTTTTTATCATTGGACATCACAAAAGTAGTACAAAGAAGCCCAAAATGAATGATGTCCTTTCAACCTATTTGCTGTTAAGTTTAATCTCCCAAAAGATTAAGACATAAAGATAATCTTAATCTTCTTATAATCATGGATCCTTCCAGACAACAGTGAGTATTTTTGTTTTTTCTTTGTGGATTCCATACGGACATTTCAACTCGGTTAAGAGTTGGACACCTTTTGAAGCAGGTTATCCATGATAAAATATAATTGAATCCCAAGTCGAATGAAGCCTGACTTTGGAGTCAATGAGGCACCAGATAAAAAGGCTCAATAAAAAATAATAATAAAGTGTTCACTCACCCACAACAACAGTTCCTTGCTGAGCCTGTCCAAGTAAGGCTTCTTTATATTTCCGGAGTGATTCATCCTCTTGATCAGCAGCAAGGATCTCTTCAATAGTTTTCTCAGGAGGAGGTTTGTATGAGGATTTGATCTCATCCCCTTCCTCACCCTCAGGTGTGCATACTACTTCTTGTTCTTCAGACATTTTTTGGATTACTAACAAGGAAAATACTTTGTCAATTTATTCTTATAAATAAAAACATTCCAAATTTAAATACATGAGTAAATTCATATTGAAAATTTCAGAGAATGCAAACCTTTTGCATAAGATTCTTATCAGAAAATTACTAATGTACATTTTTTGTAATTTCAAATTTTTGTGAAATTATGAAAAGGTATTTGTTTCTGTTAGCACGCTGATTTAACATTTATTCCATACATACTAAACTAAGAGGCAAATTCTATAAGGTAGATAAATAAGGAAAATAACAATATTACAATAGATAAAGCGTCGTAGTCGTAAGATAAAATTATTTACGCGAAAAGGTTAACGCAAAAGGAGATATATCAGGTAAAAACACCTAAAAATGTGCAACTTCCAGAACACCGCTGGACCACACGCCCCCCAATACCAAAACGCACATAATTAATTTCGTTACTACATGTCACATATTTATTCCAGTAAATAACCAGCTGCGATAATTCATCGAGATATTTTCGTCTATAAAGGGCACTGACATCGGCACACGCTCTAATAAAAGTAGCATCAACAAAAATCATCGCGGCATCATTGATAGCGGCATATAAACGTAATAACGCACTTACCTTATGTAGCTAGTGTTAAAATACAATTAAAATGCAGCAACTCACAAAAATAATGCTAAGAAAAAACGAAAATAAAAGGAAATTGAAAATAAATTGAAAATATAAACTACAGAACAAAATGAGTAATAAATGACGTACAGCAAGTTTCCGTTTTTTCAGTGTTGTGAGTGAAAAAAAAATCTTTCATCATTGCTTACATATCCGGTATGTCTATGGTTATCATAAAAATTATAAAATAGAATATAAAATAAAAATTGAAAAGATTATTTACCAATATTTTATTACCTGTTTTTAAAAAAGATCAAGTATTAAAAAATGATTATATTTCCAACATCTACGTCTATGACCTGTAGAAATATAGTTTCCAACGCCAAAAGAATTAGAATGTATGTATATTATCCGTGAAAAATTAAGAGACTACCTTTTATACAAGTTACGGTAATGGCTGTCAATAGGCTTAACTTTTTAAACTATTGGCATAATGTTTACATGGTCAAACGAAGTCGAGTCTATATTTGGATTTTTTCTATAAACATGTAGTAAAAATCCTTCAAAATGAAGTTAGAATAACATTTTAGCGTTTTACACGCATGTGATAAATATAAACAATGTTTTTACACTATTTATAAGATGGTAAGTTAATATAAATATAACCTCAAATCGTGCGCGCCCTTTTCAAATTATTAAATATAATCAAATTTTATTTCAGAAAACCCTTAGGTCCCTTTTTTGGAATTTAAAAAAAATTCGTAGACGCAGCAACATAATATTATATAGTACTGAACAGGAAGACATTGAAAAGGAAAAAGAATTAAAAAGAATCGCAGAAAATGTTTGTATTAATTACCTTGAATAGCAATTAATCTTATATAATGATCACAATATCATTGGATTTTAACACTATCTATTAGTTTATTTTGTCTGTATACTGGGTTCTATCCTAAAAAGTAATAATAGTGCTTTGTAATACTCTGGATTATATTATAAAACAAAGATATAAAACCTCCACATTATCACATTATGGTCTGTATTATACTATGTCAATCCTTGTCACTACATCTTCTTTCAAACCACATCTATGGCGCACTGTACAATAAAAAAAAAGAAATTAAAGTAGCCTTAATTAATAAAACTTTTTACCAGGCTTCAATAGATGAACCTCCAACAACTTGCTGTATGTCAGGCTGTGCCAATTGTGTGTACATAGCCTGGGCTGAGGCGATCACAGCAAAAATGGAAGACAGTGGTCCGGAAGTTGCTAAAAGAATAATGGAGAAGGTCCAAGATCCATCAATGAGAGCTTACATAGAATTAGAGTTAAAGATAAGGGGGTTAAAAAAATAAATACATGCAATCACTTCTGAGGGATATTTATTTATTCAATTAGGTATATTATGTCACCATATATTTATGGGGAAAAGGCTTGACAATTTGATTGATTGATATTTGTGAATACTGTTAGTTTATAATCTTTCAATAAATTGTGAACCATACTGCTTACAATATAACATATTAATTTATGATAGTTTACAATCTATCCATGATCAATTATAATATGTAGATATGGATGTATAGTTATATTATATATAGATAGATTATAAACTAATGGTCTTAACAATTATATGGTGACATGTACAACAGGATCATTTTAAAAAGTGTGCCATATGTTTCTTAAGCTGTAATAATTTATACATATAATAGTCAAGTGAGGCACCTGCGAATTAACTCGGATGTTTCAGTCGTCGTCACTCTTGGATCTCCTCTTGCTTATCAACAGGCGGGTTGAGGTCCAATGTGTCACAATAAAAAAAAGATTATTTACAAAATTAAAAAAAAAGATAGGAAAAATAGCCAGTGTATCACCTATCCTCTATATTTTATATACCATGCGAGCAGCAGGTTGGTAAATCAAGCTTGGGATTCCAATCGGAGCAACAATCTGTTTGTATCTTTAATAAGTACTTAAAGATGTAGGTAATTATTTCAAACCTGGTTTTTGTCTTTGTTCAAGAAAAAAATGTACATGTTAAAAAAATATTTTGTTTATTTATTTTTGTTTTACATAAGTAAATTAATTATAATTAAAGTAAATAATGCAGTTTTTATTATATCATATTATTTATTATATTTTGTTATATTAATGTTTTTATTTGTTTTCTTTTCATTGTCATTTGTTCATATTGGATTCATTGTCAATATAGGTGTCAGGATAATGGAAAGTGGCGGTCTGTTGTTACTGCCTACCTATTCCTAATTGTGGCGTGACAATTGGCTATTAAATATGTATAGGGCCAGTAAATCCTACATCGTTAAAATGCTCATAAATTGGCCGGCATAGTGGCGACGACTGAGGCAACCGTAGGTTGAGCTGGTTTTTTTAGTCGTCTGCTCGCTTGGACTTCCCCTGGTGTATTTTTTTAGGTTTGGTGTCAAATAGTTAAAACATTATGAAAATGTGATTATAAACCGAAGACTTATCGACCGGTCGGCGGTGTGTCTCGATTAATCGTTTCGTAGAGTCCGTCGCGCTAATGTTACCCTTAAATAACCCTTAAGTTTATCCCCTAAACGTAAGACCATGCAGTTTTATAAATTATCAAGTTTGCGTTTGGAGCATTATTGAGTTTCTTATTAATTTAATAAAATAAAGAAAAGAATATATATCAAAAAGTGCGGACTAGAAAAAAGTATGATTGTTTTTGGAAAATGTTTCAAAAGTTTCATTTACGGCACAAATTAAATACAAGTGCTGGGCCAGCTTCACGCACTTCAAAAGTAGACGGAATAAATTAAGCTAAAATAGGCAGACAGTGCCAATTAAAGCAGAGTTTTCCAACCTTTTGTAGGCCATGCCATGCCACACCTTATCACTTCTAAAATTTGTATGCCCCCATACATATTTTTAACCTTTAAAAATTGTTTTGTTCCCTTAAGAAATATAAATGACTACAGCATTTTTTTAAGAATTTGACTTTTTTGTTAAATTTGTCCATTTTGGTGAATATGTCACCGATATCTAGCATAGCATTAAATAACCCAAAGCGAAAGGGTTAAAGTTGTGTCGAGTCCATTTTAAATTGCCCCCATGTGGGGCGTGGGCCCCACGTTGGGAAACACTGTATTAAAGTAAATAAACCTTCTTTCTTAAAACATTATTGAACAGCACCATATAATTAAGAAAGCATTCTTTACATAGGAACTGCGTCGAATCGTCCTTATAAGAAATCAATTACTAGAGACATCCAAGAAAAACAATGGCAAAGGAAAGTTATGATTGCTAGATTTAAATAAAAATCAAACTCGATTTGTTTTCAATAAGTTTTAAATAAATATAACCCTATTATGTATTACAATGCTTTTATCACGAATTCACAATAGAGATTAAAATTTATTGAAAACAAATCAAGTTTGATTGGTGGGTTTTCGCAATCAAATATTTTTGATGAGATTTTGCCTCTCTTGAAGGATCCACCTGATGTTAAATCATTCCACTTGTGGATTGTTTAAAATAGAAACGACGCGCCGAACCGACTCGACTGTCTTGATAGAATGCGGATGTTTCCCCGACCTGTATCACGAAAGTAAAAAAGAAGGATACAAGGTTAGTGTTAATTTAATGCAGAGGCATGCTTTTCTGGGTGTTAGAGTGGGTAGGACTTACCTTTGTCCACCATTCACGGCATAACGGATGTGCGTCATCATCAGAAGACGTCCACTGCTGAACATAGGCCTCCTGCTTAGAACGCTATTCCGAACACTAGACGCCAGTTGCATCCATTGGTTATTTGTGACTCTTATTATGTCGTCAGTCCACCCAGTGGAAGTCCTACCTAAGCTGCGTCTTCCAGTTCGTGGCCATGGAATCTTTCTTTCCCATCGGTTCTTCGAGCGATGTGACAGCCCATTGCCACTTCAGCAAAAAATACAAACTATGTCGGTAACTCTGGTGCTTCGGAGAATATCCACGTTTTCCACAGATTGCGCAAAGTTAACCCAAGCATAGGTCTCTCCAGGCCAACAGTTGAGGACCACGTCTCAGTGCCTTGCTGTGCAGTGAATGTTATTTGCACACATTTAATTTGTGACAGCAATTCTTCACTTATTGATTGCACTACGAGACAACATCAGATGGTATTTCACTTGTAAAGTCCGTATCAAAAACTCATGATAGAGTTACTAATTGAATTCAATCCAAGTATAAATAAACTTGAAACACAAATAAAACAGCCAAGGAACGCAATAAATTGTATTTACTATCACGTCTTTGTTTTTATAACGGGCTGGCAGAACTACTGACAGTGGCTTATTTATTCTAGAACCATTGGATGCCATGGCAGGATGGGCAAACAGTTTTTATTAAAAGAATTTTGCAAACTATTTGTTATTTATTGGACCCCATAAAGGACATAATTTATTTTGGGCTTTTATGTACTACTTTTGTAATGTCCAATGATGAAAAAATATATAAATGATAGCTTAGATACTTGTATTGATAAAACTAATAACAATTTTGCTTTTAATTGAGTTATTTGGAAAATAAGACATGGAAATTGTATCGTCCAATCACAAGGAAACGCCGTATTAACAGTTCTACTTTGAATTTTTATAATTATAGTATGATTATTTTGCATACCTAAACTATCCAAATAAATAGATATATTTCAATAACATTGTAATCTTCGTACATCAAAGTATTTTAAAATGTATATGTAACTGTTAATACAATTAGGCCCAAGTCCCCATACAAAAGTAATGTCCTTTACTAGTGGCGTACCATGATGACGAAGATGGCGTGGTTGAGATGAATACTACATAAATTGATATATCCCATGCGTTTATTTTTTTATTTCTATACTAAGCTACTAAAGTGCTAGTATCATAGTAGGTACAAGGACAACTAAAGTATATACTTACATAAATATATCTAAGATACATTGGTACCGGTAAGTGTTTTTGAACCCGTGCTCTCGGTTTGCGTCTCCATTGCACTTCCACCACACCACGGTCGCCTCATATCTTGTTCTTAATGGAAGTGATTTAATTATACTAGGTAGTTTTTCAATTCTTTTTTATTGTGGCTCGACATATGACCTCGATCTTGAGCGCTAACGACTGAAAGAAAAAACTCATCACCGTCGCTGTAAAAGGTGTTTAATCATGCATCGCTTGAAGGATGCAAGGTTATAGGCAGGGCCGTCTTAAGCATATTCAGGGCCGGGGTGCAAAAGTCAAGGCTCCGCTCGCGTGGTATCAGTGTAGTAGGTACCTATCGAAATTTATGGCGGTCGGCATGCGCCCCCTAGGACTCTGCGCCCGGGTGCACTGCACCCCTTGAACCCCTGGGTAAAGACGGCCCTGGTTATAGGATGAGGAAAACACTTGGGCTGGTAAAGCATTCCACTTGTCAATTATTCTACCGCCTTACGGACATAATGCGGATGCTTCCCTCGACCTGTGCGGGTGTAAGAAGACGAGGTAGGAACAAGGTTAAAGAGCTCCGTGGTATAGGCGATAAATGAGGCTTAAAACCGCCATGTCTCTGCGAAGTTGCAGAAGCTCCAGAGTTCGCGTGACCTAATGTATCTCCTATAACTCGGGACAGATCGACCCTTCAATGAATCTAGATCATTGAGAAGATACTAGGCAGAGCCGTCCCAGAAGTGCCAACAGTACTCCGCGTTAGAGCGAATTTGTATTTATAATATGAATATCAATCAATCAATCAAATTGTCACTCCTTTTTCCCACAGGGATAGGCAGAGACAATGGAGCGTCACTTGCCACGATCCTGACACAACTCCCTCGCTTCCTTTACATTCACAATCCTGTCCAGTTTTCTTGACGATGCCGGAAAACATTCCCCTGGGCCTGCATTGTTTAACGCATCCATCCACATCAATATCGATATTGTTTATAACGCTTAAGATCCACAAGGTTGTGCATGAGATAAAAATTAGAACGATTTTTTTTGTATATTTTATTATTTTTAAACAAAACACAGCCAGTTAAATAAACATTTACTTTTTATCTATTCTCTTATAAACATTTGACAACACTTAGCAACAAAAGGACTCAAGTCCAGCACAAATTTTTTATAAAATATTATATTAAGATATAAAAATATAATTAACATGTAATATAATATATTCATTTAGTACAAATACAGCACAATTTCTTAATATCATAATTATTTAAAAATATATTACGTAAAAATGAGCAAACTCTTCAAAAGCAACAACAGACCTCATTAAACTTAGATACATGTAAATATAGTCATGTCGCGTTATAAATAAAAATATGTGTAACTTTATATTAAGCCTTATTTTAGGTAAAATCCCAGTAAATTAAACGTGCTTCAATTAACATATTAAAACACAATCAATTCCAGAAAACTAGTTTTTTTACCTTTTATTAAATTTAACGAAATACCTAGTTATTATGACAACCGTTAAATGTCTGGGAGTAATGAAATAAAATATTCAATCAATCAAATTATCACGCTTTTTTCCCACATAAAAGGCAGAGACAATGGAGGGCCACTTGCCATGATCCTGGCACAACTTTCTCGCTTTTCCACAATTCTCTTGTCTACACACAAGTTCTACGGTTTAATAAAATATGCGGTTAAATTCTTCGTTTAGCCGATCAGTAGTGGTACATAAATTATAAAACATTATTAATGATAGATACACTATAGATGGTTTGGCCTATGAATAAAAGTTTTTCCGAATCAGTTCACGGCTGCCACTGTCGCCGTCACTATGCCGGAGACTTCCTCAAGAATGCTGAGTTGCCTAGTACCCAAAACTGTAAAGCTTCTATAAGAAGATGTGAGGAAAGCGAGGAAGTTGTGTCAGGATCGTGGCATGTGACCCTCCATTGTCTCTGCCTATTCCCGTGGGAAAAAGGCGTGACAATTTAATAGATTGATTAACTTAGATAAAACAGTTCATAATCATATATTATCGTCAATCAAATATTTGCATGCCACGCCATTTAGAGCGTTAAGAGAAAGCAAGTAAATATAATATCATTTCATTACAAAAAATTGGTCTTTAGTAAATATTTAATACTTCTCTTCTATACAAAAATATGTATATACTTTAGTAATATTAACACCCATTTAAGATTATACTTATTAGTATCTAATACTAGAACTTTCATTTACTACAGTATATAATTATAAAACAATAATAATTTAACTTTATACTTTCCATGAGATCATTCTCACCCTTTTCTTCTCTACTGAGTATTTATTTTACAAGTCAATTTTATTCTAAAGGCATGACATAAATTATACGCATACTTATTGTTCTACCGTTATTATTTTATCCAGATTAACATCAGGGCGGAGTGCTGTCATACGTCGTGCCACAGCCACGACAGACATCACAACCACGTGCCAACGTAATCATCTGAACAGAATCTCTGTAAAGCTGCCATACCTTTGGCACGGCACGCAATCTCTTCCTCCATTCTATTTATATCATCTTCCATCTTACATTCATACACTAAGTTGAATATGCCATCTTGGCACGCCTTAATATAACCTAAACTATCGATATCTTCACTAAATTGTCTCAAATAACTATTCACATCACTTATTATGATCCTTGGGTTAAGAGCGACGCGTGTGTCGGCAATCGAATCGGTCTCTGATGTCCTAAAACCACTAATAGAGCAATCGTCTTCACTTCTACCCCAAAATAAGAGTTGATTGTGAACAGGGCTAGCGTCAGTCGTCACAAAAGGACACAACAGGAGCTGAGTGGTTTTCCCTTGGTGGGACGAAACAGGTGCAAGCTGGAGGGCCAGGGGAGGAGAGCGCCGAACCAGGACCGAGGGATCCTCCGCATGAAAGTCTGGCTCGTTCACGTAGACTCAATATTGACCTGCCTCCACCCCACAATTCCTCGTTGATGCTGTCTTCGCGGTGAGTTACTCCCGATGCTGTAAAATTTGGGTATATATCAACAAAATTATTTAAAATAATAATCACAGGCATAAATATTTAATATTATTTAATTGATTTTTTAAAATTAAATATCTTCCAGACATGTACAAAAAAATGTAGATGATTTTGTAATGTTATTAAAAATAATTTTCTAACAGATAAATAACTGAAGAAATTATTATTAACAAACAGTCAAGAATTAATTAATATAATAATAATATAATGAATTCTTACAATATCTACTGATGGAATCCTTCCGTCTTTCATGATTCTCGCCAACTAACCACCAAGTTTTCATGTCACCTTTGCCCTGTTTAGAAACAATAAATTTAAGTTTTTTTTTTAATTTACATTTCTATACTAAGAAACAGGACATCCAAAGTACATATATCAAAAATACATTGGTACCGGTGCGGTGTGTGGTCTCGAACTCGTGCTCTCGGTTTGCGTAACCATTGCACTGCCACTACACAACGGTCGCCTCAAATATATATCAGGGTAAGTTATTTAAAATGAGTCGCAATGAAGTTCTTTGCAGATCTTTATCTTGCTTCTTGGATTGTCGTGCCCCAGATCAGCAAATGAGCATAATTACCTACCACTCTTTAAAACTTCTGTTTTAAAATTCGTCCCATCTGAAGTTGTAATTTTTACGGGTTTTTATGATTTTAATAAGAAGATTCGGTAAGGATTAAGAAAAGTAGCTGTATGGTTTTATCGTGACACATGCCTATCTGATGATAAACAAGAGGATGGCAAGGAGAGACTACGACTAAGGAGAAAACGGATTTAGTGTACAGTTCCCTCAGTCACGATCGCTATATCGGTCAGAGAAAGATTATGTTGTCTCTGTCCTACCCTTTGAGGATTGAGATGTTATTTCTTAATTTAATAAGATGACCGTGGTGACCGTAAAGTGTTCACGCAAATGGAGAGCACGGGTTCGAAACCACAGTACCTACCAACTTGTCTATGTACTTTGGTTGTCGTGTTTCCATGATACAAGCACACTTAATATTTTTTTAACAAAACTTACTTTAATATTTATAAGACCGCGCTCCTTGAATTGATAACCTCCATGTCGCTTCAACAGTTTGTAGGTTTCGTTACTTATATGAATTTTCTGCGGTTCCCCGTTCGATTCCATCCTCGCGGCCGTGTTGACTGTGTCTCCGAAGAGGCAGTACCTGGGCATTTTTACACCAACAACGCCAGCAGCACACTGACCGCTATGAATACCTGTTTAAAATTGAAGTTATAAAATAAAATCAAAGGGAGTATGTACGAATATAACGGGGACGACCCCAAAGATGGCTCTTAGATGAAATCGAAGACTTTACAGTAATTATTATGCTGGCGTAACACACAACCTACTAGTATATATTTAAGCATTATCTTCATATACAGGTAACGTAGTAAACGGTGCCATCCATAGTATAATGAACAGCCAAATAATGTCCCAAAAGTCACGGATGGCTGTTCACAATGCGGCGCTTGTTCCTACATTAATGTATGGAAGTGTAGGTTCCATACATGGCAGAAGAAGTATGAGAGTAGAATTAACGCTGTAGAAATGCGGTCGTTAAGGAGTCTATGTGGAGTGACGATAGCGGATAGAATAAGGAATAACACACTGCGTGATAGATGTGGTTTGAAAGAAGATGTAGTGACAAGGATTGACAAAGGAATGCTTCGATGGTTTGGGCACATGGAAAGGATGAGTGAAAGTAGATTAACGAAAGGAATTTATAAATCTGATGTGGATGGATGCGTTAAACAAGACATGCCCAGGAGAGTGTTTTCCGACCAAATCGGAGACATCCTCAAGAAAGCTAGGTTGCCTAGTGCCCATAACTTTTGACGACAGGCGTGGACGAACGGTTTAGCGACTGGTTTGTTGCGCGTAAAGTCCCGGGTTCGATCCCCGGTCGGAGCAAATATTTGTTTCATAGCTTTTATTTGTAATATTTAATAATATTAAATATTGCAAATGTTTGTTAATAAAAAAAAAGAGATGGATATTTGCTTCGGGTCTGGTTATCAAAGAGTGGTAGGCAGTGATACCCAGTCTGCCGATCCGGGGTAGTACCATCACTTACAAGTATACAGACCGTAAAGTGATTTGGTTGCCGGTTCCATCTAGGCCGGCATAGTGGATGTGTCACAGTTATTGAATTGTAGTAGCAGTGACATTCATTCATGGACCACACTTTGGCTTAACATCAAGCGGGGTACTGTCATATGTCGAGACACAATAAAAAAATAAAAAAAATAAAAAAAATAACCACAGAGACTGTATGAAGAGAATTGTGGATGTGAAGGAAACAAGAGAGCTATGTAAGGATCGTGGTAAGTGGCGCTCCATTGTCTCTGCCTATCCCTGTGGGAAAAAGGCGTGACAATTTGATTGATTTGATATCTTCATATATCATATATTTTAATTGAATTGATTGTGAATACCATTAGTTTGTAATCAATTTCGCTAGTTTGTAAACTGTCGATAAATTGTGAACTGTACCATACTGCTTACAATATAACATTAATTTACGATAGTTTATAATATACATATAGATATATAATTTGACATACATAGTTTATAAACTATCGTAAATTAATGTTATATTGTAAGTAGTATGGTACAGTTCACAATTTATCGACAGTTTACAAACTCGCGTAATAGATTATAAACTAACGGTGACATACTATATTATATAACTCGTGCTATAAGGATATGGATGGAAATGGATTTAATAATATTGTCAAAGTATTAACTTTGTTACAGCTTCTTTCATAATTTTAACTTTATTAAAATTCAAAGATTGAAAAGCACTTTTTGATATAAAGTTTTGTACGCATAATCTGCCCGTGTCCCACGAGCGCTACACAAAAACAAAACTTCACTAAGAGTTTCGCAAATAAAACAATAAATTATGACCTACATGTTTCATAGTAACTTATTCTTAAGGATGAAAACTTTTTACACTTTTTTAATGATCGATAAAACATTACCTATAATACAAGGATCCAACCATTGAATTAATATTACTAAGGTAAGCTAGTAATATTAATTCAATGGACCCAACGAAGGTAAAAGACCTTGTTATTTTAACACGCTTTCATTAGCTTGACTTGTATGTGTGTTTGTAACTCTCGTATGTAACGAAATCTTTCAAATTAATTTTCACCCACTTCTAGAGGTCTGAATAATTTGAAAATTTGTACACGGATTAGAAACCGATGTCAATACAATAATATGATGAATTTTTTTGGCCTACCCGGTTTTTTCAGTCGTCGGCATTCTTTCTACCTCCTCTTGCTTACTATCAGGCGGGTCGAGGTCAGATTTATTTACTTTTTAGTCACATAGGCGTGATTTTTTTAATTCTTAAAACCATAGGTAGTTTTATTAATTTTATGCTCTGTATTGTGTGAAACTAAGATTTATAAAGCTACTTTTTTTTTAAATATGGCCGCCGCACTCACATTCGCAAAGACGTACAATTTTTAACTGTAGCAGCAGTGGCCCTCATCCTGTCATATGTCAAGTCACAAAACAAACAATAGTGTCGACCACAAACACATTTAAGACAGCGTAAACTTCTGACAAGTCTGAACTATTTTACTAACTTTGCCCATAACTACCTACGCCAGGCATCTTATTAGATGTTTTTTAAATTTCTATACTAAGCTACTAAAGTGCTTGCATCATAGAAACAGGACGACCAAAGTACATTAGACCACTCTACACTACGGTCGCATTAAAAATCTTTTTTACTTTGTTTAAACGATTCCAAGAATATTGGCAAAACATTATATCTTACAAGTTCATGGTTCATCCAGAAATTTGTGAATTTTATTCCAAGAAGTCAGAAGATTTTATTTTTATATAACAAGGATTTATGAATTTTTAATTGTGCCTTTTACGTGGAATTTTATGTATAATAGGTACTTACTACCCGTACTTGACATTCATTTTTTAACTCATGACCATAAAAAAACAAACAAAACAAATGTTTAATCTAACAATCTTATGACGTGATAAATTCGATTAGGAATGCGCTGAGAGTTCGAACGAGCTAATGTAGAAGTGACATCGTTTGTATGGGAATGACAAGTTCGGTGTGTTTTCAACCGAATTTCAGCCGCTTTACAATTTGTTTTTATTTCACGTCAAGAGACCAGTAGGTCTTTTTTATTGTTTTAGATATTTAGGTGCCAAGGTATAGGTAGTTAATAAATATCGTGATAAATGACACTCTGTTTCTAGCCGTTAACTTACATGTTTAAGTATTATTCAAGTAGTTAATTTTTTATTTATTTCAATGACAATTTAATTCTGTTTAATTTAATTGTTTTGCATTGGCAAGCGCTTACAAGCCCCTAAGTCTTTGGATTTTCGGATCTGGATACGGACATAGGAATTATATTATACCGGATTTAGATACGGTTACGGACATGTAATTATTTTGGAACATACGATGGTTGCGGATAATTTTGGTTATGAATATTAGATTTTTAAGGAATTTCAAGAATAAAAGCCTGTCATGCCATGTTTCATTTAGGCTCCACCCTTATCCGAAACTTTTATAACGGATTTGGTTACAGTTGCGTTTAGGTTTTTATTTCGGATATCCAATAGTTTCAGTTAGGTTTACGGAGCTTCATAACATCACTACTACAGAATAGAGTGGTAGGCAGAGGTACCCAGTCTGCTGATCCGGGGTAGTACCACCACTTACAAGTATACACACCGTGAAGTTTGGTCACGTTTCGGGATCAGCTTGTAAGTTGCCGGTTCCCTCTAGGCCGGCATAGTGGATGTGATTGCTACTCACAGTTATTGAATAGTAGTAGCAGTGACATTCATTCATGGACCACACTTCGGCTTGACTTCAAGAGGGGTGCTGTCATATGTCGAGTCACAATAAAAAAAAATAGCGTCACTACTTACCAATTCGTATTTGCAACTTAGCTGCTGGCATGTGCCTCACTCTGATCTTGGGCACAGCGTCAAGCACATGGAGTGCCAGTGAAGCTACTTCAGCAGCATGCCTCGTGCATCGTTCTGGTAGACCTCCAACCACCATGTAGGCGTCACCTATAGTTTCCACCTATAGATATTTATTTAATTTATACATTGTTTTAGCATTAAGATCCAAAAAATATTATTAGGTTTTTAAGTAAATAAATATTTAAACAATTACAAAATTAATTAAAAGAATAATAGCTGTTAATATGTTTTAATCGTATGGTTAAAGCTAGAGATGCGCCGAATAGTGGTTACACCGAATAACCGAATACTATTCGGTTTAACCTTTACCAAACTGGATATTCGGCTAAATTATTCGGTTTACCATTTCATCCACGTAACCAGGTTCTAACATGTGCGCTTTGTGTCGCCTGGCTAGATGACCATCGTGCCGTACCTCACGACCCGCCACCCGCTCACACACTACGCTGTCACTTTGCTTCGAAACATCGCACGATTACGTTACAAATTATAAAATATTAAAATATTGATAAAATTTTCGGCAGAATACAAATAGTGGAAAAGATGCCGAATACACCGAATACTGAATATCAAACAAATATTCGGCGCATCTCTAGTTAAAACATATTTAATGAATGCGAGATCGATCGATTCTCAAATGAATTCATTCAATTCAATTATTATATGTATCTACTACTGAAATTATTCATAATAACGCGACCAAATCACTTCACGGTCTTGTAAGTGGTGGTACTACCCCGGATCGGCAGACTGGGTACCACTGCCTACCACTCTTTAATAACCAGACCCGAAGAAAATATCGTATCTATACCACCAATGTATCTTTGATATTACCCTGCAAAATTCACAATATTAAGTAATATTACAAGTAGTTTATACATGGAAACCATCCCCTAAAACATCTAATAATTTAAATTAATTCATAATTTAATAACCAAGTTATATTAGGTTTACCTTATAAACGTTGTAGTATGAAATAATGGCGTCGCAACATGTATAAAGATCGTTCAGTATTTCCACGACCTGAAAAGGATATACATAAATTAGAAAAAGTTTTTTTACGATCAAGTTTTTTTATTTTTATTTTATTTATTTATTTATTGTAACTCGACATCTGACCTGGTCCCGCCTGATGATAAGCAAGAGGAGGTCCAAGAGTGACGACGACTGAGAAAACCGAGTTTGTTCACGGCTGCCTCAGTCGCCGTCACTATGCCGGACAAAGGTGCTTCTTCACGCATCGCTTGAAGGATCCAAGGTCATAGGATGGAGAGAATACATAGGCAGGCAAAGCATTCCACTTGTCGATTGATCTACAAAGAACTTTTTAGTTAAGAATACTTTTTAGTTCGACACTCCGACGACTCCGACCTGTGCGGGTATTACGGGAGTGAAAAGACGAGGTAGGGATAAGGTTAAAGAGCTCCTTGAAACATTCTCCGTGGTATAGGCGATAGAGGACGCACAGAGCCGCCATGTCTCTGCGTAGTTGCATGGGCTCCAGAGTTCGCGTGACCTCTGTATCACCTATAATTCGAACAGCTCTATGATTGTCACGATGCTATGCTGGAGTGTGGTTGAATAATTGCGAGTAGCAGTCGCATCTCTAATTCCAGCCTAGTTGGAACCGGCAACTTATAAAGTTATCCTAAATCACAACTCAGTCTTCACAGGTGTTACTACCCTAGGTCAGTAGACTGGGTCAACCAAATGACTGTCTGCCAACCAATCTTAAATACCCATTTCTAAAATAATGGTAGGAAAGAAAGTATCCTAAGATGGACGGCCAATCGTAAGCGAATTTTCGCAGATCAGAGTCATTATCAAAAAAACTTGTGATAAGTAAAGCTAGTTCAAAGAAAGTTATGAGGAAGTGGAAGTGAGAGAGTTAAAGAGTGGTAGGCAGTCTTGTTAAGTCTGCCGATTCGGTATTGTGCCACCACTTATCAGTTAGTCGCTTAGTCGCGTCTCCGGATTAGCTTATAAGTTGCCGGTTCTAACTAGGCCGGCATAGTGGATGTAACTGCTACCTACTTACAGTTATTCAATGGTAGTAGCACTCACCTCCATTCATAGATCGCACTCCAGCCTAACATCAGGAGGGGGCTAACATGTGTCGAGCTCCAATAAAAAAAAAATTATGCTAGGATCGTGGAAACTGTCGAAAACTTTGTCTTTGCCTATACCTATGGAAACGGGAGCTTAACACTTTAGTTAGTAAGGCTCTACGGTACATCATAATCATCATCCAGAAGATAACTACTACTGAACATTCCGAACGACAAGATGCCAGTTGCATCTACCAGTTATTCATGACTTTCACTATGTGGTCAGTCCGCCTAGTGAGAGGCCTACCTACGCTGCGTCTGCCGGTTTGTGGTCTCCACTCAAGAACCTTTTTTTCCCATCGCTTGTAAGTTCTTTGAACGATGTATCCTTTATTTTTGAAGAATATCTTCCCTTAAAGGACCTCATTCATTTTATTTAAAAATAGTTTGATGTACGAAGATTGCAATGTAATTAGAATATATCCTTTATTATGCATAGTTTAGGTGTGCAAAATGATCAAATGATAAATATGACAGTTCAAAGCAGAACAAATATGGCGTTGATTGACAGATGATACAAAATCCGTACCTTATTTTCCAAATAACTCAATTGCACAGCAATTAAAAGCAAAATTGTTATTAGTTTTATCAATACAAGTATCGAAACTACCATTTATATATTTTTTCATCATTACATTACAAAAGTAGTACATAGAAGCCCAAAATGAATGATGTTCTTTGTAGAACGAATCATTTAAATCTTTGGAACGAATAATAAGTGACAATAACATACAATGATTTTGTTTAAGAGCAAAAGAGAACGTTCACCCCCGCGTCACCCGCAAAATTATTACATGGGAAACGTGACAAAAATAATTTATCCATCTGGTAATAAATATACGCTTGACATTTATTATTTCAAGGATTAATCAAAACATTCATCATACTATTTTGGGTTAAATTGATTTTAATAATAAATAACTATACCAACGAGAGAGATCTATAAATCAAATGTGGGTAAAGGGCATTCGTCCTAATGGCTGACGATCGTCATAATCGTACTAGCGATCGAAGCGTTTTGGTCGTATGATATAAATCTCTTATAGCTTGTGTAACTATAAATGACGCACCCCTCCACTTTATTAGTTTATTTAAATGTGTGAATACAACTAAATTACTATACTATCAGCGTATTCCTTCTTTTGTGTCTAACCAGCAACTGAATAACCAATTACAATTGCATTTTCGATGTGTTTTATCCATATTTTATACTTGCTCGTGTGCGTAAATGTCTTTACAGTCGTTCTCTCAGTGTTCAGAAACCCTTGCCACGTTACTGTATCTGCCGCGCGTATTGCCTAATTTAAGATAGTATTTAAGCTATGAATTACTTGGTCCTAGCAGATTGTAGGCTCTTTTCCCTCGGCCACAAGCAGTTATTATGTAATATCGTACATAATAACCTTAAAGCCACGAGTAACCATTTTCAATTCTTTCCATTCCGTTTTGAAATGTGGCCCAAGTATCGCAGGACGCATTAAAGACGTGGTCACGATAAAATACGTGGTCGTTTCTTAATATCTAAGCATTTTATGATTGAGACGTTTTGCTGTCCACGGAATTCTGAGAAGACCAGAGTTCAAACCATCTGCATTTTTGTTTTCTTGGTGGTGTCCTTTGATATTTTATTGTTTGAAAGTTTTGGGATCTGGGAAAGTTTACCTAAAGAAGGTGGTACTAACTAGGATCGGCAGACTGGGCAAATATTCACCAAGTCTCTACCTACCACTCTTTAAAATGTATCAATATAAAATAACATAGTAGAATCAGTTAAATTAAAAAAGTTAAGTAATAGTTTATAAGGAATAAGTTTCTAACATGCGTTTGCTTACATTCCATTAGTTGATAGATCATTTCATTAAAGTCTTCTGTAAATAGATTTAGCAAATATAGCTCTACTTCCGGGGAAGGTGGGAGCAATAAAACTTTTTAATTGCACTCTTCAAGAAACAAATACAAAGACATGGATATTAAAACCTTAAGGATTATATTATAAGGACTAATATTGTGTGCGGTGAATAAGAGCCGTAAATTAACTTAGTCGCGTTTAGGCTGGCATAGTGGATGCGACAGCTGCTTGCAGTCTTTTTATCTACACTAGCAGTCGCCTCCATTAATTGATAGCACTCCAAATTAAAAACACGCGGGGTGCTGCCATATGTCGAGTCAATAAATCAATCAATCAATTGCCTCTGTGCCTTTTTCCCACTTGCCACGATTCTGACACAACTCCCAAACCAAATTTGAGACATCCTTAAGAAAGCTGGGTAGCCCAATGGCCATAACCGTAGAGCTTGTATGAAGAGAATTGAGAATGAGAGGGAAGCGAGGAAGTGGTGGCAGGATGGTCGACATTAGATATAGACATAGAGATAAGTGTTAATATAGAGTTAACATGACTAAGTAGCTAAACGACCCACAAAGGTGGAGTTGTATGGCTCCAGTGGCCGCAGTGAGAGTTTGGCCAGTAATAACATATATTATCTCTATGATTAAAGAGAACCATTGAAGAAAACACGGCCTCAGTCGTTTTCACTATGATTATACCAACCCAGAGATGCTTTGCTTGAAGGATCCAAGGTTATAGATTGAAACACGTGTATTTATTAGATGTGTACTCTATGTTTATATTAATAACAAATAAAATCTGCTAATATTAATTGAAATAAATAACGACAGATTTCATTGTCACAAACGGAACACGCAATTATTAGAATTCTAAAAATAACTATAACTGTTTTCGGTTTTACATAGGTAGACAATAGGGGATGTTGTTGAAAAAAGCTTGGGCCTTCAGTAACCGTAGAGTTTGTTAAAAAGAATTGTACGTATAAGAAGAATATAAAAAGAAGCAAGGGTGCTTCAAATGGCGTGAATACTCTTTATGAAAATGGACGCAAGATTACATTGTATGTGCTTAATTAGACCTGGAAGTGTGTTTTCAGCGCGTATTAGCTCATTTTATAATCGCCCAAATGGCGCCATGTGTAAGCGATTTTGGATTAAACGGGGCGAATTTAGTGGTTCAATATTTATCGTCCAACAAAAAATTGAAAGCAAATATTGACTGTAGCGTTCTCTAATAATCGACTCAATATTACACGTGTCATTATACTAATTACACTAATAGTATCTGTCCATTTTAGCTATTTTCTCGTAGACGCGGACGCCTACTAAATTACTAAAATTAAACAACTAAATTCGCCTCGTGAGAACGCCGCTTATTAGCGCTTCAAAATGAACTTCTACGCGCCGAAAATACGCCTGGTGTAAAAATGCACTAAAGGAAGATCTCGCAATAATTTCAATAATTTAAATATTTGGCTTTAGGTATAATTATATCATGAAGAGAATTGTGGATGTGAGGAAAGCGAGAGAGTTGTGTCAGGAACGTGAAAAGAGGAATTCCGGTAGTGTCTGCCTATAGCTGTAAGAATAATAACGTATAACTTTAATTATATTGATTATTTATTTGTAATCCAAAAACTTATTTTTTAACTCTTAATTTTCTTGTGTAAATTTTAAGATAGTACCCATCTCAAAATTATAATAAACTGAAACGTGTTTTTTTTAGCTCAGTGTAAATGAAAAGTTTGAGAAAAAAGTTACCCTGTTTTTGGGCTATAGCTGATCCTTTTTAACAGATCACGTCATCCTTTAAACGCCAGCCGTTTTAAATTTCCCTCAAGACTTGTGTTGCAATACCGCAAACATAAAAGTTTATATTGAACCTAATTATTGTTTATTAAACAAATAAGTGGCATTTTATTTGTTTATATTTTATATTTTTTTATTTTACATTTCTATACTGAGCTACTAAAGCGCTTGTATCATAGAAACAGGGCAACCAAAGTACATATATCAAAGATACATTGGTGCCCGTGATTGGTTTTGAAGCCGTGCTCTGTGTTTGCGTGACCATTTTTGATTTTACTTTTTTACATTTCTATACTAAGCTACTAAAGTACTTAGAAACATAGAATCATAGAAAAAGGACAACCAAAGTGGTTTTGAACCTGTGCTCTCGGTTTGCGTAACCATTGCACTGCCACTACACCACGGTCGCCTTTTACATTTGACATAGGTAATAATATTTTATTATGATATATGACAGCACCTCACCATATGTTAAGAGCTGGATTGGGATCCATTTATAGAGGCGACTATTATAGTTATAAATAAGTGTAAGTAGCACTATGCTGGTTTAATTGAAACCGGTAACTTATATGTTGATCCCGAAACGCAACTTAGTTCCTCCACGGTCCTATACTTGTAAGTGGTGGTACAGTCAGCATCAGATATATCTGAGCACGCAATAATATCTACACACCATTAGTTGTCATATTAATGTGAGCATTCAATGCGTCAAAAATATCTATACAGTCAAATAGTCAAAAATATCTACACACTCATATAATATGTAATATTTTAAAACAAATTTACTGAATTGTCTGTTGACATATTTTTGACAAGTGCTTTGGGAATCTCGTGTTTTTGAGTTAAATCAAACAGGCAACCATTGTCGCGTCGCCGAGGCCGCGTATGTAAGTGATATATTATTGGAATATTTATATAAAAGTTGCATGTTAGTTTTAATTTAATTTAATTAAAGGTGACGATAAAGGTGACGTAGTTGAGTGATAGTGCACAGGTTCAAAAGCGTTTCCTGGTACAAATATATCTTTCAAATATGTCCTTTGGTCATCCTGTTTCTATGATACAAGCACTTTAGTAGCTTAATATAAGAATGTGAATTAGAAAAGTATAATAATTTGATAATAACCAAAGATTACCGAAGCGCATTACTTAAATCGTACGAATAAAAGTTTTATTCGTATTTAAAACTCGTACATCTTCTTGCTACCTACGCTATAAAATATTTTTAACAAAAGTTAGTCAATTTAAGTCGTTAATATTATTTTAATTACCTTAATAAAACAGAAAGTAACTTAAGTACCTTTTAATTTAATGAAAAATTGCTATAAAAATATATTTATTTTTAATATTAAAAGATTAATATTAGAAATATATTAGAATATTTTTTATTATAATTTTTTATCACTTTTGAAACCTTATATGACCTTATATGACCTTATATGAACCTAATATGAACTCTTATATGAAACCTTATAATAACTCTTGTATTTTCTTTAAATTAAGCCGTCATTTTTTTCTTTAGTCGGCATAGTGTCGTCCTATACTGAATCGTATTTTTCAGGCGTCGGCACTCTGATTTCTACTATCAGGCAAGTCGGATTAGATGTCGACTCCAAATGAAAAATGGGATTGACTGCAAGAAAATGTCTAGCTGCTTTTTAACATGTTTTTATAAACATCATTATCAGAGTTTGTCAATATTCATAACTTAAAAATATTGTTATTTATATGTTTTTGTATGCGGTTATATATATATATATATTGTTTGTGAATTGTATTTACCCATAATATTCTTGTTATCCTTGAATGTTTGTTTACAAAACACGCTCGGTTACGCCATAATGAAACACAGAGTAAATCATTCCTTCCCATGTATTTTAACGTATACACAAGTAACTTTGCACTTTGTTTTAATAAACTTTATGATTCGGTTCTGTCGTCTGTCCGTCCGTCCCGAGGACTGTTGTTTTGTGGGTAAATGATTACTCCAACTGGTCACTCTAGGAGTCGTTGGAAAGATCAAAGCAGTTGATATGAAGACAAGATATTTTTAATTTAGGGTTTCTACTTAATACGGATTTTCTTTTACGGACAAATTGTACCAATTTTTTTTAAAGTGGCTCGACACACTCGTATGACAGCAACTTAACTCACATTAAGCTGAAGTGCGTTTAATAAATGCATTTAGCGTCGCATCGCGGCCTAGTTGCAATTGGAAAGTTTCAAGATTTTTTATTTTTTATTGTGACTCGACATATGACAGAACCCCGCTTAATGTTAAGCCGAAGTGTGGTCTATCACTGCTACTACAATTCAATAACCGTGAGTAGCAATTACATCCACTATGCCGGCCTAGATGGAACCGGCCACTTACAAGCTGATCCCGAAAACAAATCACTATGATTGCGAAAGGCAACCAAGTCCCTTATTTACCATTATTTTCTTGAAAGTAAATATTAAAGTAAACCTGCATAGGTGTATTTGTAGCCGCCATTTTTGTAAAGCCAACTATGTCGCTGAAATAAATTGTCACGCAGCTGTAATTCTCCGCCTGCACCCTTTCACCTCGTTTCAGGGCTTCAGCTACTGTCCTAAAGGAAAAAAATTAGATTATTATTATCCTTTTTTTTTGTAATAAGACTAAATTAATTACTTAGATCAGGTTTATTGGGTTTTATCCTACCAAATCGGAGACGTCCTCAAGAAAGTTAGGTTGCCTAGTGCTCATAACCGTAGAGCTTGTATGAAGAGAATTGTGGCGAGGGATGTAAGAAAAGCGAGGGAGATGTGTCAGGGTCGTTGCAAGTGGCGCTCTATTGTCTCTGGCTATCCCTGTGGAAAAAAGGCGTGACTTTGTTTGATTGCTTGATATTTTTAAAGCAAATTCTCGGATAAATAAATTAATAAAATAAATATTTTTCAACTTTTTTTTTGAGAAGAGACAATAGAGCATCACTCTCTCGCTTCCCTCCATTAAAGGGTAAGAGCAAGAGAGTTGTGACATGAGAGTGCAAAAGTAACGCTTTATTTTATCTCTGCCTATCCCTGTATGTACAGACACACGACAGATTGATTTATTATTATAATAAAAGAACAAAAAAAATTATAATATAAAATATCTATATTTATTCAATAAAGACAAACTTTATTATTAAAGCACTGAAATTATACGAATATTAAAAATATACGTAATAAAAATATTGATTTTCTCTGTTTATACTGTAACTGAAATTAATATCTGATGTTTGTTAACAAACTATTATAATAATTTAGTTAAAGTGACATGTAAATAAAATTCATGTGATTTTGGAAGTAAATATTAGTTTTCAGTATGTTTTCACAAACTATAATGCCTTATATGAATACTGTCTGACATTGATTTATATTATGTTTGTTTAAATAATGTTATCCAAAGTTATTTTAACTTATACTCGTACTCCTTCGCAGATTACGAACTTTGTATCGGCCAAGGACATCATTCATTTTGTATGGGGACTTGGGTTTAATTGTATTAACAGTTGCATATACATTTTAAAATAGTTTGATGTATAAAGATTACAATGTAATTGGAATATATTTTGCATAGTTCAGGTGTGCAAAATGATCAAACTATAATTATGACAGTTCAAAGCAGAACTGTTAATATGGCGTGTCTTTGTGATTAAGAGACGATACAAAATCTATATTTTATTTTCCAAATAACTTAATTGCACAGCAATTAAAAGCAAAATTGTTATTAGTTTTATCAACACAAGTATCGAAACTACCATTTATATTTTTTTTATCATTGGGCATTACAAAAGTAGTACATAAAAGCCCAAAATGAATTCCTTAGTTCTTATTATAATGCGATATCTGATATCTTAGATATAGTGCGTAGGCGTAGGGGTTAGCGCACAAGTCTGTTACGCGAAAATTCTCGGGTTTTATTCCCGATCGAAGCAAATATTTGTTTCATAAAAATAAGAGGTCGATATTTGCTCCGGTTTGGTTATTAAAGAGTGGCAGGTAATGGTGGCCAGTCTGGTGATTCGGGGTAGTACCACCATTTACAAGTATACAGACCGTCGGGGATCAGCTTGTAAGTCGCGAGTTCCAACTAGGCCGACATAGTGAATGCGACTGGTACTTGCAGCTGTAACAGTTCATGGACCGCACTCCAGCTTAACATCAGGCCATATGCTGTCATATGTCGAGTCACAAAAAAATAAAAATGTTTATATACCTGGGTAACATACGATGTAGAAGGTCATCAGTACGTCGTTTCTCCTGCACGAGTTGTTCGGTCCTAGCAGCTACTAATGCTTCCAAGTTGGACGCGTACTTCTCCATCATCGACAGCATATTGTCGAATATATTCGTTTTCCTGTACACATATTATTTTTATTGTTACAGTACATTTGACTTTTTTATTAATAAGCGAAGAAATGCGGTTATTAATAAGAAGTGTATGTGGAATGTGGAGCGACGATAGCGGTTAAAATAAGGAATAGCACAGTACGCGATAGATGTGGTTTAAAAGAATATGTATTGACAAGGATTGACAAAGGAATGCTTCGATGGTTTGGGCACATGAAAAGGATGAGTAAAAGTAGATTGACGAAAGGAATTTATAAATCTGATGTGAATGGATGCGTTAAACAAGGCACGCCCAGGAGGGTGTCTTAAACATCCTCAAGAAAGCTAGGTTGTCTAGTGCCCATAACCGTAGAGCTTGTATGAAGAGATTTCACATGAGATTTGGTATATATTTAAAAATAAAACTATAAATGGAACCATGAAGTGTTATACAAAAGGCTAACTAAATTCAGTTCAAAACCTACAGAGAGAGAGAGAGAGAGCGGTTATTTATAAAGGTGTATGCACGAGTGAATAAGTACGAACGTGAATCTTTGAAATATATGCACGAGATAATTGGATTAAAACTCCCCTTAAACCCTGTTTGTAACTACAACAATGTAAACAAACAATAAAAAGGTTAAATAAATTATTGAAACTGTTCTTTTCCTGTTTTGATGATTCTGTTTTTCTCAAAGAAAATTGAGAATTTTCTTTCCTGTGTTATCAGCTATATTATTAAACCAATAGTTTTCTCATCGTGCAAATAATGTGTATATACAATATATTTATAAATTTGTGTGTATGTATATTAAATTACTTATATACATATAATGTTATTGTAGCGACCGCTACATGCTACCGCTAGATGGCGTTGCATTGCGCGTCCAATATCTCGCAAACGATTTACCGACAAAGAAATCAATATATATGCGCTCCGACGATGCTACGTCACCGGCTAAGTTGAGCCCTGTACGCAACACCCGTACAGCTCCTTTACTTTTCTAACTAGTGGAATAATGCTCCGCTAAATTATCATCAATAATTTTGTATTACTCGTATATCCATTAATGTTTGTATAGCCATATTTTATACTTTGTTGCACCACGCACCATCATCTTAACGAATATGAAGGTTTGGCTGGTAGAAAATGCCATGAGGCATTAAGTCCGCCTTTTATAAAAAAACAATAAAGTTCTAAATTATTAAATATATAATAATAATTACGTTTAGTTATCACGTATAATAATAGTGATGTCTAAACACCTAATAGATAACACAGCCGGCAAAGTGTCGACGAGGCCAAAAACCGAGTTGGCTATTTTTAAATTCGTCATTCCTCTTGTACCTCATCTAGCTTACACGTATCTATAAAAAATGTAATGCAGCACAAATTTAACCAATCAAATTCGTTTATTTTGTAAACGCATCGCCATAGAAAATATGTGATAGCTTGCTTAAAGTCCTTATGTCTTATGGTCGCATTTCGGATTTTAGCTACAGTGTCTAGAGCAGAGGTTCTAAACATTTTTTCTCAGACCACTTTTAAAATTTTGCTCTTTTCGGTGGACCCCGTGCAGCCACATTGCTACCATATTCCTAAAACTCGACAAAAACCGTTGTACTGATTATGGAATATGCAATTTTTTACAACTGCCACATTGATAGGTGAAGTCAAGCCAGTTGAGTTGTTGAGTTTTCTTTTATGGGGGCTTTGGGGTGTCCCCCGTTAAGCCGCTGTTTTTCTCAGCGGGCAACGGCCCGCTGGATGCTTATTTTTCCCGGTCTAAGTAGACCGGGAATGGTGCCACTTTCTGTGGCACCTCTGGGCTATTTCAAGTCTAGCAAAGTCAAGCCAACATTTTAGTTTTTCACTATCGAAACCAGATAAATTATCGTGGACCCCCGCTTTTAAATTGTGAATCCCCATTTTTTTGTCACGCTAACGTAGACTCCGTCGAGTCTCCTGTGGACTACTTTGGGAATCAATGGTCTAAAATACGTAATAACCCAGCATTAAGGTGCTTTTTCTTTGGTATTAGTATTTTTATATTTTTGTCGAGAAAAAACAGCATTTTGCCCGCCTGATGTTAAAGTGCTGCTACAGTTAAATAAAACTAACCAACTTTTAAAGGTATTTTGAAACCTGAATAATAACAAACTTAATATTATTTACTCACATCCCAGCATACATGTCCTTAAGTCGAAGTCTCACAAGTCGTAGATCAGGTCTTCTGTCAGGTCGTTCACTCCAGCAGGCATTCAACACAGCAATGACAGAAGGCCGAGCCACCAATCCAGTAAGAGGAGGTCGGTAAAGAACACCTCCGATTGGTTGACGTACTCTCCCTATGATTTCTAAATAAAAAATAAAAAAAATAATCAAATTCAAATCTAATTGTCACACCTTTTCCCCATTGGGATAGGCAGAGACAATAGAGCGCCACTTGCCACTTGCCATGTCTATCTAACTTGGCAATAATATAAACAAGTGGAATGCTCTGCCAGCCCATGTGTTCTCATCTTATAACCTGATTCCTTCAAGCGATGTATGAAAAAGCGTCTTTGGCCGGCATAGAGACGGCTACTAATTCGTTTTTTTCAGTCGTCGTCACTCTTGGACCTTCCCTTGCTCATCATCAGGCGAGGTTGAATGTCGTGTCACAATAAAAAAAAGATTAGATATAAATACAAATCGCTCACCATCATTAGTCAAATTGGTTTCTCCCCAAGGTCCATGTCTTCCAAGAATCTCATAGAGTATGATGGCGAAGGAGTACACGTCTCCCTTCTGGGTTCCTCGTGGTGGTGGATTCGGGTCTCGAAGTAGTTCAGGAGCACGCCACAGGGCTCGCCTCTCCATCCGAAGAGCATCTTCAACCTCTACATACCCACCCAAAATTAAGTTTATGGAGTATCGAAGGAAATCTGCTAATGTATCTTAAAAGTCAAGTTTATGCAAAAGATCTATAAGTTTCTTTCTCTAAAAACCATTTTGTAGACCGGGAAAGTCTCTGACAAGGCATTGTATATTAGAAGATGCCCGGTAAGTCCGTGGTATCCCTGATAAGTCATACCAGGTACTATTCCCAGTCACAGTAAAAAATATAAATTTATTGTACAATGGGAAAGATATTTGGTTCGGGTTTCGGTTTTTAGGAGTGGTAGGCAGACTTTTTTTATATTTGTTTTATTGTGACTCGACATATGACAGCACCCCGCTTGATGGAGTCACCGCTACTACAATTCAAGTAGTAAGTAGCAGTCACATCCACTATGCCAGCCTAGTTGAACCTGGAAATTTACAAGGTGATCCCGAAACGCGACTAAATCACTTCAGGGTCTGTATTCTTGTAAGTGGTGGTACTACCCTGGATCGGCAGTCTGGGTACCACTGCCTACCACTCTTTGATGACCTTTGAGCAATTACCTACCTCTTTTTTTATTAACAAATATTTGCAATATTTTAATATAAATATTAAATATTACAAATAAAAGCTATGAAACAAATATTTGCTCTGGCCGGGAATCGAACCCGGAACTTTACGCGCAACAAGCCAATCGCTGACCGTTCGACCACGCCTGTCGTCGTTAATGATCATTGGCCCAGTCTACCGACCCAGGATGGTACCACCACTTGCAGTGAAGTGACTCAGCCCAGTTTCGAATCAGCTTAAAATTAGCCTGTTCTAACTAGGCCGGCATATTGTATTTGACTTCTAATAGCAGTTACTTAACTAAAATAGCAGTTGCCTCTATTCATGGACCGCTGAACATCAGCCATAAGAACACCTAGAAACTCACGTTTTAAATTATGCAGTCCATAATCAGATATTTGCAGCACCCATCTGCTGTCAACCAGACAGTTGTTTGACGACAGATTTCCATGGGAGATTAAAGCTGAATCGTGGATGTAAGTCAATCCACGCAGAAGATCAGCTACTAAACTCGCAACAAACATGTCATCTAAGTGAAGGTCATGATCAGCTAAGACCCTGGCTAAAGATCCCCTGGAGCAGTATGCTGACACTATGCAAGCCGATCCATTTTCGACGCATACTCCAACGAACGCGTTCAGGTTTTCGTGGCGTAGCTCTCTGATCTGGAAGGAAATTTGTTTTGTAGAGTGTGTTTTGAGGTGGTTGGTTATTAAGTAAACTTTGTAACTCTTTTAAACTTTTGTGGTTATTTATGTGCAGTAAAGAATTCTATTATTAACGTTTTTAGACTCACCTGTTTAAGTTCCTTTCTAATAGCTCTTGTAACATCGATACTCTTCTTTGTTAATCTTTTTACAGCGACCACGTTGCCCCTGTACATTGCGATAGTTGTGTGAGCACGGCGGGTGTCAAGATCCTGGGACGGCGTGGACTGGGGACAAAGATTAACAGAAAGAAAATAATTTTATTTTCGTCACAATATAAAATTTTACAATGTAGGTAAAAATATTCGTACTACAATGAGTAAGAAAAAAAAAACGCAATTTTAAGGCAAAGAATATGAGTCGAGTTGGGCTAAAATTTATTAATTTTTACTATATTAATTTTCCAAAATTGGGTGCAAAATGACGTGTTTTCTTGATTTGTGAGAAAAGGCTGGACTGGTTTTAGACCAACTCGATTAATTTTCTTCGTCTTAGAATTGCGCATCTTTTGCTTTATGTAGTACGAAGTTTAGTTTTTCTTGGAGATGCAAATAAACGGTTTTACCCGGTTTTTTGTCATTTTTATGTCGTACCAATATATAAAAAACCTTACAGGAAGTATGTAGGAAGTTTAGGAAGTAGGTAATGTTGAATAAATAGAAATGTCAAATAGATTCGGACCCATTCGAGTAAAATAAAAGAGGGTCACATATTCAAGGAAATGCGATTAAATTCAAAGTATTTACTTGCCAAATTTTTATTTTCTTTGAAATATATGGAATTAGGAAATTCATTTTATGAATGAAAAAATATATATATTTAAAGTAGGTGAATTTACCGGTTGATAAAAAAAATTAAGCCCCGCCGTGCCTACAACCGTAGTTTGTATAAAAAAAAAACATGGACGTGAAGAAATCGAGAAAAGTTGCGCTCTGAATAAGTCTACGAACATGTTAAACCATTTAAAAATTATTTTCAACTGAAACTAACAAGTAATTAATTTATATTCGTAAAAAAGGTTATTCGACTAAAAACGGTTACTTTTTACCTTTGTAAAAAGCTATAAAATAATATAATATAATATAATATAATATAATATAATATAATATAATATAATATAATATAATATAATATAATATAATATAATATAATATAATATAATATAATATAATATAATATAATATAATATAATATAATATAATATAATATAATATAATATAATATAATATAATATAATATAATATAATATAATATAATATAATATAATATAATATAATATAATATAATATAATATAATATAATATTGTCACGCCTTGAATCAGAAACAAGACACATCCAATTTAAGGTACTTTGCTTATTTACTTATTTAAGGAATTAACGTTTTATTAACGATTAACCTTCACTTGTCACGATCCTGACTCTACTATTTCTTTGTCTCATCACATTCACAATTACTACACCTACTTTTTTATAAGATTTTTTCATACGTATATACGCATACGTATATGTATTGAAGACAGATTGACACATTGAAGGGTTTAATGACCTTATTGTAGTAGTAGGTACCGTGACCTGTGTCCAATATATCTGTATTTAGGTACTTTGGTCACATAGTTTCTATGATATAATGTTAAAAATATATTTGATATACAAACATACCTTGTCGCCATTTGAATTATACGCCGCAATGAATGTGAGTTCCTTTGCTTCTATTCTCCATAATACTGACGCTAACTTTTGCTCGTATCTATAATGGCGGACCTGGGAAAATAGTTTAATGTTAATTATACTCTTTTCGTCAATCTACTTTCACTCACGCTTTCCATGTGCCCCGACCATCGAAGCATTCCTTTGTCAATCCTAGTCACTACATCTTATTTCAAACCACATCTATCACAAGACAGGCCCAGGAGGGTGATTTTCGACCAAATTTCGACAAAATTTCGACATCCTCAAGAGAGCTAGGTTGCCTAGTGCCCATAACTATAGAGCTTGTTTGAAGAGAATTGTGAATGTGAAGGAAGCGAGGTAGTTGTGTCAGGAAGTGGCGCTCCATTGTCTCTGCCTATCCCTGTGGGAATAAGGCGTGACAATTTGATTGATTCATAATTATACTCGTACCTAATATATTTATATTTATATTTGTATTTTTCAATCAATTGTGTTTAAAAACTATTTACTATTACAAAAATATTAAATAAACTTATATTCCTAATTTTAGTATATTTTCTAAAATATTGTGCGTTTATGAAATAATATTTTTTTGTAGCTTACTATTGCGTTTATTTTAACAATTTTAATTCGACTTTTCGAAAACTTTGCAGCATTTGGTAAAGCACAAAAATATTGCTAATTTGAAATTATACTTTCTTATATTTCTGAAAATTTGACAAACTGAATATTTATAAAGGATTCAGTTAATCACGTCTTAAAATATTAAACTTTTAAATATTAAAGCGTTTATTTATTATAGGTAATAATTTCGGTTTTTGTTAGAAAGGTTTTTTTATTTGCGAGCGAAGACTGAAAAGAAGTAATGTCAAGGCGCCGCTGGTAACACGCTCTACGCCAAATTTGAAAAATCCAGCCTCGTAAAAAATATTTGCGTTTAGAACATACCAGTAAAGCAGTGGCAAGCATTGCAGCAGCTGCGACAGCGGCCGCGGCAGCTATAACTCCTGGGTCATGAGGAAGAGCACACTTGTCACCATCAAAACCACACTCAGGCTCCGCAGCAGGAGGCTTCCCACCTATCCACACTATTTTGTTACCACCCACTAATTCCTAGTGAAAAAATAACACTAGATTACTACTAGAACTTATACAGACCGGGATCAGCTTGTAAGTTAAACAACTGTAAGTAGTAGTCACATCAAAGATGTCAGTTGCCACCACCGGTTATTTGTGACACTATGTCGTTAGTCCGTTGTTTACACCAGAGGTTTCTAAACTTTATTTTCTCATTTAAAAGTTTTGCTGATTCCGGTGGACCCCCTGCATCTAAATTTCGACCAGATTCCCAAAACTCGACAAAAAAACGCCAAGTTTTTAAAAGTTATGCACGTTTTTTAAAGTAACAGTGGCAGAGCTTCTTAAAATATTGTCTGCCTACATTGATAGGTGAAGTCAAGCCAACATTTTAGTTTCTGACTATCGAAGCCAGATATTTTTTTGTGGACCTCCATTTTCTTGCCACGCAAACGTAGATCCCCTCCAATCTCCCGTGGGGTCCACCTGAATTACTTTGGGAAGCAATGATTTACACACTTATTTACTTAGTAGAAATAAATAATTGTACTAACGACTCAATAAAAATATCTAATAATTGTTTCTAATCAACTTCCAATCTATTTATACCTTGTTAGATCAGAAGTACTAATTGGCAAAGACATTACTAAAAATGGAGCCGGTCAAGTCGCACGTTACGTGGACAGACCATACCGTTATTTATTTTATTTTTCAACCCATATCCTTGGATCATTCGAGAGATTCGTAAAAAAGCACCTTAGGCTGGCGTAGTGATGGCGACTGAGGATTTTTAGTCGTTGCCACTTGTACTAAGGACAGGCGGATTTTTACTAAGGATATAATAATAATAATAATAGAATTCTTTATTTTACATAAATAACTATAAAAGTTTACAAGAGGCACATTTAAAAGTAAAAGTTATTGCTGTAAGTAGGAGTAGTAGCTGTAAGTAGCAATCACATCCACTATGCCGGCCTAGTCGGAACCGGCAACTTACAAGCTGATCCCGAAACGCGACCAAATCACTTCACGGTCTGTATACTTGTAATTAATCAGAAATTAAGAAAATACAGACGTATGTGTATTTTCTAACAAAAAATATTACGAAAAACTACGCGATGGCGTTAATTATACGAGCCATAAAAAATATATTTTTCCCGTATCAATAATAATTATTTGTTAATACAGAATTAATCAGAAATAAAAAAAAATACAGACTTGTGTATTTTCGCAGCCTTCTTGTAACAAAAATATACGAAAAACTACGCGTTGGCGTATAATTAGGATTATTTCGGTTTCCTAGAATAACGCAAATTGATAATACAAGTCACTGTCTGTGTTTATAACACGGTTATTCTAAGTGGGTTCTGTGTCAGGAACGCCAGGGTTCCGCGAGATTTTTAAACCTAGTTAAAACACATAGAATTTTAGGTTTACTCAACCATTTTTTTTAACTTACATTTCTATATCTATATTTCTAAATTCTATAATCCTGTTTTATATAAAGTGCTTTTGTTATAAAAATAAGACGACCAAAAAACATATAAGATACATTGATATAGTCAAGTGGTTTTGAACCCGTGGTCTCGGTTTGCGTGATCATTGCACTACCCCTACACTACGGTCGCCTCAAAATCATTGCATACTATCTGTGGACTGGGTCGGCTTTTCAGTCGTCTATGCTCTTGGACCTCTCTTTGCTTACTATTAGACGAGGTCAGTTGCCGTATTATAATGATTTAAACAAATTTCATGCGGCTTATTATCGCGTTTATTTTTTACATTTTTTTTAAATGTTCTGACGTTTCGAGAGCTTTGCAGCCATCGTGGTGACGGAAAAACTGAGGTATTGGTCCTCCTATTGGTTGATGCTGTTATTGTTTCCAAAACTACCCCGTTTGATGATATGATTTTGTTTTTCACTTCCCGGTTTAAACCAAAATAAACGCGATAGTAAGCCGCATAAAATTTGTTTATTTTAAAATAAATGATGTTCCATAGCATTTTCCGGCAAGTGGAATACCATCATTAAAGTCGAGGGCAGATGTGGAGTCAAAATAATAAAAAAAACTTTCGATAATGTTTCTGTACTATTTGTAGCTTCTGTTAAAGTTTTCGTAGCATTATGAGCTTCTAATCAGAAATCTGTAACGTTAAAAAAATGGGATCCGATAGTCTATTAAGCTATCTTAAGGCAGATATTTTTCATTTATAATTTTAGTTGTATTTACAAGTAACAATAAGGTTAATGGATATTTTTGTAAAAACTGAATTAGTTTTTTTTTAGCAATTTAATTATTTGTTATAATATTACCTACCTACTTTTGTAGGTAGGTAATACTAATAATAATTTACCCTGAAGCGACCCAACACATGCAATGTTAAACATGTTTTTCTGCTATATAGAGAGCTATTTTGGCCGGCATAGTGACTGCTACTGGGGCAGCCATGTACTGACTCGGTTTTCTCCGTCGTCAATACTCTTGGACTTCCTCTTGCTTATCATCAGGCGGATCAAGGTCAGATGTCGTGTCACAATAAAAAAAATGTACACAGTCATTTACACAACCTGCCGATGCGCAGAGTAGAGAGTGCGACTTTCAGTCGCGTTTCGAAATCAGCTGGAAATTTCTGGTTTAGGCCGACATAGAGGATGCGATTTGCGTTATTTGATGTAGTAGCAGTCACAGCTTCATTCATGTACCCCACTTTAGCTTAAGTAGCCCGATATTTCGAGCTACAAGAAAAAATCTTAAGAACCATTCAGTGCCTAAAGATAAAAAACTATCTTTATATAAGATTGATAGAGAATAGGGGATGTGAAGGAAACAAGACAATTGTGTCAGGATTGTGGTGCTCGATTGTCTGTGTCTGTTCCTGTCGGACCAAACGCGTGATAGTTAGGTTCGTAGGAGAATTTGGAAATAATAATGTCCTCTATCACGAATAAAAGTATTGGCGCCAAAAATATTATATAAAAGGCTTTCATAAAACGTTGCTTTCCCATTCAATGGAGGTTATTATATTTTTGTACATTCACACAAATATGTACTTTTTTGAAGGTCAGTGACATTTCGGTATATTTCTTATACTCTGTTTTATTTACGATATTTATGGTTGGTTAACTTAGGTTTGGAAATTTAATCATTATTCGAAATATGTCTATTTTATATCGATAAAAAATTAGTGTATTATTCAGCAGAACGCTGTTATAGAACAAAATTAAAAAAGTATGACCGGAACAGTAACGGCGACTGAAATAGGCTTTCAGTCGCTTTTTGACCTCCCCTTACTTATCATGAAGCAAGACGAAGTAAAATGGCAGGTTTTTTTTTATTTTTTTATTGTGACTCGACATATGACAGCACCCCGCTTGATGTTAAGCCAAAGTGTGGTCCATGAATGGATGTCACTGTTACTACAATTTAATAACTGTGAGCAGCAATCACATCCACTATGCCGGCCTAGATGGAACCGGCAACTTACAAGCTGATCCCGAAACGTGACCAAATCACTTCACGGTCTGTATACTTGTAAGTGGTGGTACTAACCCGGATCGGCAGACTGGGTACCACTGCCTACCACTCTTTGATAACCAAAGAGAAAGAGTTTTGAAGAAAACAAATACAATAATAAGGAACTATCTTAAAAATATGGAAAATACTTACAGGTAATGAATCCGAAGTATTTGCATAACGGAACGTAGCTACTGGTTGTGCACTCCATCCTTCCGCTATGCTTGAATCAGGGATTAAACCCACGACGGTGAAGTTACCCTCGGCATCACCTGCGCTGTCCATGTATACCTGTCAATTAAATAGAGTCTATGTGAAGAAAACGTTCTCTCTGCCTATCCCCAATGGTAAGCTGGATTACAATTAGAGGCTATTGCAACCACAGATCAATGTCTACCATAGTACAATGTCTAGTCCCTTTGTACTCACGTTACAGGTTTTTCATAGGCTTCATTTTGACAGATGAACTCCATTAATACTCGTAACCTTTAAAATTAAAACTGTGACCGCGCAACTCACTGAAAACCCATGTTCATTAACAGTTCAAGCTCATTGAAACAAAGTTTTTTTTTTGACACTAACAGCGACCGTGTAACTTTGTGACAAATGGCAATGAATTTCATTGTTGGAATGAATTTCATTACCTGTAGCTGATAGACAACCAGAGCCTGTTTTAATTAACTTCAAATTAAACAGACTGCATAAGCATAAGAGATAACTGTTTACAAAGAAATGGAAAGAAACGACTTACATCAAATCCCTGTACAGATCTATATGTAGTAGGCCTCAATAGCTTCATTAGTGTAGCACCATCCGTTGGTGGTAGGCCAGCTCTCATAGCTGCCGTAGCTGCCCGCGCCCATAATGTTACAGCGTCGTAAAGGTGGGCGGCTTCAATTGGTACCTAAAAAGTTAATTCAGCCTATTAACTTTCGCTAACAGTTACAGTCACATTCCTGGTCCTTTCACACCCGTAATATCCCCACAGGTCGGGGCATCCTATCGGCCGAATCGGCAGTCGAACTAAAAAGTTCGGTGCGTCTTTTCTTTGTAGAACAATCGATAAGTGGAATGCTCTGCCAGCCCATGTGTTCTCTCCATCCTATGACCTTGGATCCTTTAAGCGATGCGTGAAGAAGCACCTTAGGCCGGCATAATTAAAGCGACTGGGGCAGCCGGGAACTGACTCGGTTTTTTCAGTCGTCGTCACTCTTGGACCTCCTTTTGCTTAGCATCAGACGGGTCGAGGTCAGATGTCGTGTCACAATAAAAAAAATCACATTTGCCTACCACGTCTGCCGCAAGTGCTATTTTATTACGTACCGTCTGCGAATAACATTTTACATAAGCGACAGTTAGTGGACAGTCCTATTTCACATTTGTCTACCGAGCACACACGCCTGTCGCAAGTGCTATCCAATTATATATCCTGGCTAATAAAAAGAGCGCTGAGTTTTGAGCTGCGCAGTATAAGGATCTACAGAATAGAAGAGCGCTGGGCGACTGCGGTTTTTATCTGCTGCGATCTATATGTACAGACATACGAGTTTAGATCATAAGCGACAGCTAGTAAACAGTAATTTTTATTTAAAGACACTTTCAAATTAGACTACTGCCTTTTATTTATACCGCGATGGAGGGTACTGTCTCACATAATTTGACAAAACAAGCAGAGCTTTCATCAATAAAGACTTTGCCTTCAAATTTAATAAGTTGCTGTCAATCTTTTTAAATGTTTCGTAATTTGTAATTTGTTTCATAATTGTTGTCGGAAATAGAGAGTGACAGTCTTTTTGATTGACAGTTTGAATTTGCAATTAAGTTTATGAATTATTTAAGGATCTGTGAAAGCAAATCGTGAAAAACACCGCTGGCCGGCATAGTGAAGATGACTGAAGATGACCCTCTTGAACCTCCTCAGGCAAGTCAAGGTCAGATAACAATAATACTATTTATAATGTAAAACGGTAATGGTTAGTCGGTCTTCTAATCTTCTTGTACGAAATTTTCCGCCATAAAAGCCTAAAGAAAACACTGTAAAATCCGTATACTTAACCTTATTACTGTTGAGGCTAAAAGCTTTTTAGTATTTTTAGACATTTGTGGACGCGGAAATATTATTGAAGTAACATAGTTACTAGGCAAAAAAAATTAAACATTTTATACTAATCTACTGAACATGCTAGAAACAGAAAGACCAAAGTACATACGAGTATATCAAAGATTAACTAATCATTTATAATTTTAGCGATAAAATCCTAAATTTATAAATAATTTTTTTTATTGGGACATATGACCCGCCTTTTGTTAGGCTGGAGTGTGGTCCATGATTGGATGTCACTGCTACTTCAGTTTAATAATTGTAAGTAGCAGTTTCCACTATGTTGGCCAAGTTGGAACCGGCAACATACAAGCTGATCCCGAAACGCGACTAAATGACTTCCCGGTCTGTATACTTGTAGGTGGTGGTACTACCCCGGATCGGCAGACTGGGTACCACTGCTTACCACTCTTTTATAACCAAACCCAAATATTATTAACAAATATTTGCAATATTTAATTTAATTAATAAATATTACAAATAAAAGCTATGAAACAAATATTTGCTCCGAGCGGGAATCGAACCCGGGACTTTACGCGTAACAAATTGGTGTGCTAATCAATCGGCCACGCCTATCGTCAAATACGCTAGTGTTTTAACTTTCATGTAACTTTTAGTAATATAGGGCAGTGTCAGTAAAGAGGCGGATAAACTTTCCTAAAACTTTTGACGTAGTCTTGAAGAGGACCCAAAATAACATGATTCATAGAATTTCAAATTGCTTGTCTACACTTGAGTACATTACTTAATAAATGAATTTACCATTATTACACCGTAATATGTAATATCACAAGAAATTTTCAGTACATACGGGTATAATTTCTAAAACGGCACAATCTGTCGAATGATCCTTTCTGTTCTAAGCATAAAACATATGAATAGAACAGTATTACTACAAAACATAAATAAAATTGTATGAATAAAGTTATATTTATGACTATGAGGTCTGTAATTCTAAGGATCTCTTTAACCTATCCTTTTACTCCTTAAAACAGGTCGAGGAAAGGAACCGCACTCTGTCGATTGAATCGACAGTCAAACTAAAAGGTTCATCGCGCCGTTTCTTTGTAGAATATTTTTGACGAATGGAATCATCTATTAGCCTATTTGTTCTCCTGATCCTATAATCTTGAATCATTCTAGCGAAGCGTAAAAAAGCACCTTTGACCGGAATTGTTATTGGCGACTAAGGCAACCGTAAAAAAACGTTTTTTCAGTCGTCAGCGCCATTGGTTACCATAAGGTGAGTCGAAGTCAGATGTCGCGACTTAATAAACCAAAAACAGATCAAGGTCAAGGTCAGATGTCATGTCTAAATAAAAAAAAACATATATTAAAGATACATTAGGTAAGTGTTTTTGAACTGAGTGCTCTTGGTTTGCGTAAATTAAATAAATAATGATATAAATTACTTATACCTACTCGTATAAAGGATGTAGTAAAACATGTACTTACTGAGATGCTCTCGAATATCCTGTGGTAGTTGGGCACACAGAAGGGTGGGGCGGCCGACAACTGCCGGATCATTTGGCACAACTCGCTGTGAACAAGGCCACATTGGTGAATGATCGACTTACCAAAGCATTTATATGCGACAAATCTGTTGTACTATAACAGTACTTTTACATAAGCGTTAAGACGTAAAGACATTTTTGCATTTGTAGTAGTGTGTGTAGTACCAGGGCCATCTTTACCCGGGGGTTCAAGGGGTGCGGTGCACCCGGGCGCAGAGTCCTAGGGGGCGCATGCCGACCGCCATAAACTTCGATAGGTACCTACTACACTGAGATCACGCGAGCGGAGCCTTGACTTTCGCACCCCGGCGCTGAATATGCTTAAGACGGCCCTGTGTAGTACACACCCTAAAAGCGCGTTTCCATTATGTTGTGACAGTAGACGAAATTTAAATTTAATTTATAAATTTAATTTAACTATCTATTTAATTATTATCTATTTAACTATTAATTTAACTATCTAAACTATATTGGCAATTTTTAGTCAAATTAGGAATATACGAATTACCATAGCCGTTGCGTACGTAACTAAAATATATCCAAAGCTTTGTCCACAGTACGAAAATTGACCACTGTCACGCCTTTTCCCACAGGGATAGGCAGAGCGCCACTTGCCACTATCCTGACACAACTCCCTCGCTTCCCTCATAACCACAAATTGAAAGTCGCTTACGTTGGACAATGAGCAAAAATCTTCACGTATAGGCGATAATCTTGTATGACATGGAAGGGAAAAAACATCCCCCTATTTACTTATTGTGATTGACGCTTCCGCAAGTATTATATGACAGTATGAGTTCACCGATCAAATCGGATACTTTCTCAATGAATAATCGCAGTGCCAATAACCGATGAGCTTGTTTTTATTACTCCACCTAATGTTAATTTAGAGTGCGGTCTATACAGTTAAATAACTGTAAGTAGCAGTTGCGTTAGCTTAGTTGGAACCGAAGACTTTAACGATAGAGTGAAACCTAAACGCGACTAAGTCACTTCACGGTCTGTATACTTAAAAGTGATACTACCCCGGATTAGTAAACTAGCAAATGACCACAAACTGACTACTACTCTAATTTACCTGGATAAAAATATCTGCCTCACTTTTTTTATCATTTTGTGATATAATATTAAATCTAAAATAAATGAGTATTTCTTCTACTACTAGTAACCAGCAGTTAACGAGCTTTAATAAAAAATATTTGGAAATTACATGGGATTCTCTTCTGATTGTGACTAAGGTTTGGCCGCTACTCATGTATACATTTTTTTAAAAATATACTTGCAACACCAGCTCAATAAAGGATAAATCTCAATAACTAATTCAATGAAAAATATAAAAAATATAAAAAATATAAATTTAAAAGTCGCCGCTTACAATTTTGCGGGCATAAAAGATGCGACCGCTAATGACATCTATTAGCAGTCGCCTTCCTACTTTTATGTAAATCATTCAGCAAATCTTCCTAAAATCGGGCAGAATGTTGGCACAAGTCAAGCCGCAATAAAAAAAAAACTACTTAACTCTAATATTGATCAAGGCCAATATTTTCATCTTCACCTTGGCAGAGGTGACCCAGAAATTGAGACCGGCCTATCAAGTGACGTATGTCTAGCCTGTCTGAACAGCCCCTAATTATCACCTATTTATTATTAGATGATTTTATTACATTACAAAATAAGTTAAATTAGGTAAGTATTGTACAAATACAAACCTTGGCATGGTAATATAATAAAATAAAAGGTTTTTTGGCTTACTATGGCGAGAACTTTCATTATTTAATCTATTATTTCGACCGTAAAGTGACTTAGTCGCGTTTCGGGATCGGCGTGGTAGTGGACAAAATTTAGAAAATCTGGAAAAGCAGATACGATTGTTGCTTGTAGAATGTCTGTCGAGACATACCACATGCACCACAGTGAATGTTTTGGGGAAATCTGTAATCTTGTTACTGTTTATAATATTTTTCGGCCGTGCTACAGGACACAGGCCAAGGCAGTCAAAGCTCTTCGTCGAACTATAGACAAGTAGAATGCTTTACGTCCCATGTGTTCTCATTCTATAACCTTACAAAGAGTGAAAAAGCACCTCTGACAGTCATAGTGATGGCGACTAGGACATTAGAGTTGCTTTTTTCACCAGCTGCATACTAGAGATGTAACGACTCGACTTTTCAACCCGGGTTTAACCGAGTTAAGACCTAAACCGAGTTGGGTCGGTTAAAATCCCCAATAAACCGGTTTGAACTATTATATACTTAAATATATATAATTTTAGATCAGACATCAAATTTATTTAGTTATATTTGACATCCTAAGTTTTATATCATACCATACTGTGTATTAGGCAATTTAGATTGTCAGACCGAATCGGTAACTCGGTTTGTAAGCCGGTTAGAATCGAATTCATCAATTTGATTTACGAATCGGGATATCCATATTTTTAAATCGACCTAACTCGGTTCAAAAATATTCGGGATTGTCCATTACTGCCTACTATTTTTAAAAAACATAAAAAAAACTTAATATAAATTATCTTACCCGTAATGTGGATTACTGGGAAATGAAGGCGTTAACTTCAGCACAGCCCTGAATGCGAGTATGTCTTCAGTACTGTTTTGTCCCAAGTGTTCTGTAACCAAATTCATGAATTACCTTGACTGTAAAAAGAACATGTCCGAGAATAGCTCAAGTAATTCGACTTTTGTAGAATAAAAACCAAGGGTCCACAATCCATACATAGATCGTAGAGTCTAATTGTGCAGGTGATTATATCGAGCGAGTTGTGTCAGGATTGTAAAAAGTGCCGCTCCGCTGTCTCTGCCTACCCCTGGAATTCAAGCGTGCAATTGTCTTTTAAAAATATCAGATAATTATTCCAATGTTATAATTAATTTTGACTAAGGTAGTGTTTGAATATGACTTCGGGCATTCGTACATCGTGTAATGTGGATGTCCAATTTTTACCCACTCTTCGCAGTATATCAGGCTGTATTTCGTCTGAAATACGGAGCTTTGCAGCTCTCAAACGTAGGAATAAATAAATAATTGTAAAATGAAAACCAAAATAAACGCGATAGTAAGCCGCATAAAATTTCTTTAATTCATGAATAATTGGTTTTCAAATGATCTCAAATCAAGTACGATTACTAATCTTACATAGAAAACTGACATCTATTCTGGAGATATCTACCTAATAGGCAATAGGCTTAGGGTTTTCAGTAAGATTTCATTGGATTTAAAATGGTATCTGAACGACGTTTCACATTTAATTTGAGGATTACAATCAACAAGACTCCGTTTAAAATACTCAAATGACGTTCCGCTAACGAATTGTCAGTTAATTCACAATCTAATTTACTCTAAACTCTTATCCTCAACAATTCTTTAATTAAATTTAAATTACTAATTTATGATGAAACAAATAAAACTCCTACAAACGATTTTAGGTCACCTTTTGCTTTTATAGGTACATACTACACCTATACCAAGTTAATGTAATATCGAGTTAATTTAAATATACTCGACTTTAGTTTCAATTCCGATTTTCCGATGGATCACTTTACAGGGGATCCACCTCGATCTCATGCTGAAACGTGGGCCATTTGCTAACGCCCCACTCATTCCAAGATTTCCTTCCATAAGAAAAACCGTAGGAAGACCCTTCCGCTGGTATAATACGTGTATACATCATCCAGCTCTCCTCACATTTATTGTCACCAAAATTGGGGTTCACTCGAGTTTAAATTCCAATTTTCCGGTGGATCACCTGCCTCACGGGTCTACTTCTACACGCTGAAATTTTCGTATTGGAACACAGCAGGATTCCCACTAAAAATGGATAATAATACACACGTAGGGTTTCCATAGTGTCAATTCTATGTTTTCTGATGGATCACCCATCTCACGAAGGACACGCGCTATTTCATCCGTAATGTTTCTTAGTCCTACTAATGTGAATGGGAGTTTGTTTGTTACGTTTTCACGCAAAAACTACTTAACCGATAATCACGAAACTTTGTACACATGCTTTGGAGGTACTAGAAGTAATATAGGATACTTTTTAATAATTTTTTTACACTATAGTTAGTTTCCAATTAACTATAGTTTCAGCTGTTTGGATTTTTCTATATTTATTTTTATTTATGTCTGTCATTTTTATATGAGTTATCGAGTTATAAATACAAAAAAGGGATATTCTAACAGTCGAATTGAGAACCTCCTTCTTCTTTATGGCTGTGTTATAAAGCTAATTTTACGCGGGTGAAACCGCGGGCACAGCTAGTAAAGAATAAAATTGACATCCGTCTACAGGGGATAATAACAACGTAACACAAGAATTAAAAAGCTAGTCACGTACAAACGATATTAGATTCGGGTATACAGTTGTTCGACACTAAGGTTTTTTACCATTTATATTAGAAATTTTTAGAAATCCTTTCCCTTTTATATTGATGTTGTGTTTGTAGACGTGCACTTTACAATTATTACATTTAAAGTATATGTTATTACATTAAGTATATTTATTAATCACTAGCTGTGCCCGCAGTTTCACTCGATATAGAAAAATTCCTAACAGCTAAAACTATGGTCAACTGAAAAGTTAAGTAAAAAATATATATTTTTAAAAATTAAAGTATCTTATGTTACTACTAGTTGTACCACCAAAAATATGTGTACGATTTATGATGATCAGTGAAAACGTAACAAACAAACTCACATTCACATTTATAATAGTAGGATTGAATGAGGCTGTTGATTTTTTTAGTAATAAGTATGTAAAAATGTTTATGTGCCGACCTTTCTAAGTTTGCACAAATATCGATTAAATTATTTCCTAAAAAGTTACTATAATTTTTTTAAATTTCATTCTCATTTATTTATTCTTTTACTTTTAGACCTATTATTTCAACTAATATAAATTCAGTCTTCATTTAGTTTTCAACAAAAGCTTTTACACTTTTGACAAGTTATATTGACAAGAACGCGCACAAATCTCAGTTAACTGTAGGCCTTATAATATTTTGAGAAACGGCAGTATGCATTACTTAGTTTGATATTTAGTTTAGTTAGTTAGTACAAAATCTACGAAAATACTATGTTAGTACATAGTATTTTCGTAGATTTTGCGCGAACATTGATTAATGAATTAAACAAATTTTATGCAGCTTACTATCGCGGTTATTTTGGTTTTTATTGATTTTATTATACAATTTCTCGAAACGTCGGAATAATGAAAAATTGTAAAATCAAAACCAAAATAAACGCCATAGTAAGCCGCATAAAATTTGTTTAATTTATTAAACGATACAAACCCTAAATTGGTTTAAAAAAGTTACCAGTTCTTTCTCTATAAGACTAATTTTAAACCGCTTCTTTTTACCAACTAAGGCTTATAATTATTTGGTGATCTTTAACTTATAATCTTTGTAGCAAATACGATTAAACGTGTACCCTCTTTTATATAATTGAAACAAAGATATACGCTCAAATTTATTTTCTTATTTGGCTACCTAGATCTATTACAAATAAACAAAAACGTATATTTTTTTCAGCCTAAGAGAGAACTTTCAAGTAAATAATTGCGGTCATAAAGAGAGAGTTGTTTTAGGTTAGTAGCGGATTTCTGTTTGGCATTTGGAATAAATAGATTACAACAAATCACAGATTATGTCTAAGATAGGTATTACAAAGATAAATATATACACAGGATTGAATGTGTATTCAATCAATCTTGAATCCTCGAGATAGTGAACTTTCCATCCCTTTCATAGTTCTAAGGAGTTAACGAATATGCCTAAATTTTGTAAGTTGTTTTTGGGGTAGTTTCTGTATTATACGTATTATCTGATGACGTCGTACATAATCTCAAAAGCATGCAGACAAAATGGCAAAATATAAATAAATAATTCACTCTTATGATTATTTGACGTCCACAAAAAGTAGTGAAATTATTTATGAAGTTTGTATTCTCTTTTTCGTAACTTGTTTTAAAGTAATTTTATTTTTAGTTTGTTTTTATTGCATTAGAATCCATATTAATGTATGCAAGATAGATATTAAAAGGCGAGCTCAAAAGGAAAATGTTGTGATTAAAAGGATATTCATAAATAATTTCACTACTTTTTGTGGACGTCAAATAATCATAAGAGTGAATTATTTATTTATATTTCGCCATTTTGTCTGCATCACAACATATTCCTTTAAAAAAATTATATAATGAATAGCGCTTTCACAAAATAATAAGACAACAAATTATGTAATAAAATGCACTGATGGCTTGTTCCTATTAATGTATGAAATTGAATGCTGAGTATTGCAGAAAAAGAATTGCGGATAAAAGAAATATTCATAAGAAATGTGATAATAATTTAAGTTCACAATTAAAAATTATAATTTAAGTATAATTTGTATAAGCCTTGCTATACAAAGGGGAAATGTTGCCAGTCTCCTTGGGACTATCTCTGATGCGACGTCATTAGAAGATATTTTTTATTTATAGTTTAATTATAGGTAATTATTAATTTTAATGAAATTTAATTGTTAATCTACTATATAAAAATAAGTCGGGTTTTCCTTCCTGACGCTATAACTCCAGAACGCACGAACCGATTTCCACGGTTTTGCATTCGTTGGAAAGGTCTCGGGCTCCGTGAGGTTTATAGCAAAGAAAATTCTGGAAAAATTTGAAAAGAAAAGCGGGAACATTTTTTTTTTATCTTTTTTATCAGCGCCATCTCTGATAGATAGCATGTACTACAAACCAATATTTTAAGCAGATGGCGCCGGTGCGTGATACATTGTTTAACAGCTACTCATTGTTCTCTGCTCAGTTAATTTCATGTGACAAACCGGTATTGTGTTCACTGTGAAAATCTCAAAAAAAAGTAAAAAAAAAGTTATTCGTTTCCTAACATTTTAATTGGAAACCATCAAATCAATCACGTGTATTTTTATTTTGTTTATACGAAACATTAATGCAAGCGGTGGACAATAATACTGGTGGTCTATTCTTCCTGGACGCACCTGGAGGAACAGGGAAAACATTTGTCATTTCATTGATTTTGGCCACTATTCGATCAAGATGTGACATAGCTTTGGCGTTAGCATCATCTGGAATTGCGGCGACTCTTCTAGGTGGCGGTCGTACTGCACATTCTGCGCTTAAGTTGTCACTCAATTTAAACACAATTGATACTCTAACATGCAATATTTCCCGATCCAGTGCAATGGGAAAATTGTTGATGCAATGCAAGCTCATTGTTTGGGATGAGTGCACAATGGCATAAGAAATCATAAGAAATCACTTGAAGCACTTAACTTCACACTGAAGGATCTTCGGCGAAATAACATCATCTTTGGCGGTTTGATGATATTTTTGGCAGGCGATTTCAGGCAGACGTTGCCAGTAATTCCCCGCGGAACGCCTGCAGATGTATTGAATGCTTGCCTGAAGGCATCACCTTTATGGAATAACGTAAAAACATTATCGCTAACCACTAATATGAGAGTTCAACTTCAAAATGATCAAAGTGCTGCACAATTTTGCAAACAATTGTTAGCTGTTGGAAATGGAAAAGTCCCAGTTGATGCGACATCTGGATTAATTACTCTTACCAACGACTTTTGCCTATTTGTAGACTCTCAATTAGCTCTTATTGAAAATGTTTTCATAAACATTAGTGAGAATTATCAGAATTATGCTTGGTTAAGTCAACGAGCAATTCTTGCCGCAAAGAATAATGATGTACACGCACTGAATTTCACCATTCAATCAAAAATTGCTGGCGATTTGGTGACATACAAATCCGTTGATTCCATAACAAATCCCGATGATGTAGTAAATTATCCAACGGAGTTTTTAAACTCTCTGGAGTTACCAGGATTTCCACCACATAACTTGCAACTCAAAGTTGGTACAGTTATTATGATATTGCGTAATTTGAATCCACCGCGACTTTGCAACGGTACTCGACTTTCGGTAAAAAGACTTATGCCGAATTTGATTGAGGCAACCATTATTAACGGAAAGTACGCAGGTGACAAAAAAAATTCTTCATCTTTTAATCACCAAACGAAATATTACATAAAACTAAGCCATCTGGTGGCGAAACGGAGTTCGCCGGGTTTGCTAGTATAAATTAAATAAATATGGTCTAGTCAAGTGGGTATTGCCATATTAAAATTTAAGTATCATAAAAATTTGTACAGTCAAATTAGCATGGAGACGTTTTTGCATTTGTAGTAGTGCGCCTAAGAGCGCGTTTTCATTATGTCGTACTACACACACTATTACAAATGCAAAATCCAAGTGAGCCTAAGAGCGCCTCACCAAGCTAATTTGACTGTAAGTACCTATTTATTATATGGACTCTATAGTTTGATAATAAATAATTTATATTTTAAAATTAAATTTAATAAAACTTGTCTTTTTAAAAAAAGGCACACTTTAATTAACATTAAAAGTTAACAGACAAAATAAAATAGTAATTAAATCTAGCAACCCTAATTTATTTCTGGAAAACGTTTGTTTGTAAATTATAAATTTTGCACTACGTTATAAATTTGTCAAAGTCAAAAGTGCGGGCGTCTCCTTATTGTCCAAAAGTGTTGACATCCACGAACAAAGTTGGCTTTTAAAAGTTTACCAAACTTACTACGAACTAGATAAAAGATCTCTTTAACTTTTACTACCTTTTACCAAGCTTGTGATTTGATGTATTTATTTTTAACTACCAAAAGAGCCACGCCTCTGCTACTACAGATATCTGCCTGCCTATCCTGTACATTAATATTATTGTTGTTAGGAATATAATTTATCAAAGTTTGATAAATAAATATAACATTTTATCCAAATGAGGGATAATATTTTCTTAGATTCTGCGAGAACATTGATTAATGAATTAAACGAATTTTATGCGGTTTACTATCGCGTTGTACGTCGGAATAATAAAATAAAATTGTAAAATGATAACCAAAATAAACGCAATAGTAAGCCGCATAAAATTTGTTTGATTCATCAATTCAAGGATGTTATGGAGCTCCAAATCTGTTGTAAAAGTTTAGGATTATTTCGGACAGCGGAGGAACTTAAATAAAACATGTTATAAAATTCCTTAAAAATCTAATATCCGAACCAAAATTATCCGAAACAATCGGATGTTCCGAAATAATTACAATATCCGTATATGTATCCGTATATCCGTATATGTATCCATACCCGAAATGTCATATCCACAACACCTTCAAGCCAAATGCAACTTGCAACGATAGAATATTGTCATATTTTAAATTTAAATTTAATTTATTATTATACTATTTATTTTTCTCCAATCGTATCTTGTATGAAGAAAGGATCGTGGCAAGTGGCGCTCCATTGTCTCTGCCTATCTTTGAGACAATAAAATAAGAACTAATCTTAAATAACAAGTCGGCGTTATTACGGATTTAGTCCAGACTGAACACTCATTTAATTTAATATAAAAAGTAAAAGGAACCTAAAAAAGGAGTTCTTTCAAAGCATTGTATGGCGGTTACATTTATTTTCATTGTATAGGGGGCTATTACTTATATTAAAATATTTCACCCTAAACTGGGTCAATGTTAACTTAATGTCATTTGAAAGTTAATTCGTTGCCTTTCATAGTTATTATTGCCAGTAGTATGTGAAGGTTCCCGTTGGAAGACAACTTTGTGAGGTATTTGCTGGTTATTCAGCCGGCATAATTGGTTAAAGAGTTTGCAAGTCATATTTCATATTCATGCGAATGTCATTAGCAATAATAATTAGGTAGTTTAAATAAATAACGTTCCTATTATGGAAATTTCACATTAATATGAATATTACTACTTGCCACAACTCACAACGACATTTTTGTTTTTTTATTATACATTTCTATACTAAGCTACTAAAGTGCTTGTATCATAGAAACAGTACAACCAAAGTACATATATCAAAGATACATTGGTACCGGTGAGTGGTTTCGAACCCGAGCATTCGGCTAGTTTAACCATTTCACTGCCACTACACCACGGTCGCCTTTTCTCTTTAAATAGTTATTGTTTTTACAATTCCCAGATTAACAAATTTAACGTTGTGTTCGTGTTGATAATTAAAAACAATTAACTACGATTATGGGCACTAGGCAACGCAGTTTTCTTGAGGATGTCTCCGATTTTGTCGGAACACACCGTCCTGGACTCCGAGGCGAGGACGTCTTCAACGCATAGATTCACATCAGATTTATAAATTCCTTCCGCCAATCTACATTCACTTGTGCCCAAACTATCGGAGCATCCCTGTGTCAATCCTATATCTTCTTTCAAACCACATCTATTGCTTTCTATCCGCTAATTTTCATCTGTCATGACTTTCTATCTGTCATTAATGACCGCTTTTCTACAGCGTTAATTATTCTCAAATATTTTAAACGAAGTATTTAAAATAAAGGTAAAAAATAGGTGCAAAAAAGTTTAAAGAGCGCAAGTGAAAGTTTTATTATGGATGTAGTGAAAGCGAGAGTTCCGTAGAAAGTAGTGCTCTAAATTCCTGTGGGAATTAATATTTGATACCAGTCGTTGGTGCACTTAAGCCTCAGTCACCATCAGGCAAGTCGAGGACAAATGTCGCAACTCATTCAAACATATTTATCAAAATAAGCGTACATATTAGTTTTAAATACTCGTATGTATATGTATAGTTGACGCTCCCTTTTCCAGGTAACTGTGGGCGTTGTAATTTCCGTCAAAACCTCAGGTCAAAACAATGTCAAAGCGACGTCAATTAAGTCATTAGTGGTTTTAGCAATACATTTCATTTCCATCCCATATTACCTGTTAGTGACTGGCATAATTTTCAACATACTTTCCTATTTATCTCGCACTTTTAGGGTATTTCCCTTGAGAGTTACACTTTAAAGTACAGTCAAATTAGCTTGGAGACGTTTTTTCATTTGTAGTTTTTTTATTCTGAATTACATTTTTACCCTGGATATTTTTTTTATTTTAAAAGTAGTATGTATATTTATGTGTATGTATTTATTGTATTATATGTATTAGTATGTATTTATTGTATTATATGTATTAGTATGTATTATTTATTACATATCTATTAGTATTATATTTTTGGTATGTAGTATGTCTCACTGAGCTTCGTTTACCGCCGTACCACCCTGGGTTTAATCCCATAGAAAATATATGGGGTATAGTGAAAACATGTAGCCAAAAAGAATGTCTCAATAATTATTAATATTTTTGAAAATAATCGCTTTTACTTTTAACATAAAATATTTTTATGGAATAAGGATAAAACTAAACTTAGTGCTAGGAGATAGTAACGTCTTTATCTACCAGCACGACATAATGGAAACGCGCTCTTAGGCGTGTGTACTACAAATGCAAAAACGTCTTCAAGCTAGTTTGACTGGCTTGGAAAATGTCAAAAATATTTGGTATATTTTTATTTTGGTAAAATAAAGTTGTAGGAATAAAATTCTGTTAATCTCCGTTTATCCAATTAATAATATGCCCAAAACATCTTAACATACCTTTGTCATTACATAATTCTTTATGATTTAAAGAATTTGTATCTCGTATCTCAAAATTATTATAAAAAAAGAAGAAAAGCAAAAAAAGAAAGGTTAATGGATAACTTCAAAAACATCTCACACAAGTAATTGATTTGGTCAACGCTCTAAGTCCATATAAATTGATTTATTTGTTATATTAAACTGTCATTTTGTAAATACCTTAACAGAAAATTGATTACAAGGCAAAGTAACCATCAATCTTTGGACAAAATTAATCAAACGAGAGGACTTCCTGAACTAACTTCCATAGACCTACAAACAACAACTATTTATCGGAATACAGTTCATATACCTACACAGTTTAAGGAACAGAATTGCGTGCAAAAATATTTCTTCCTTCAAGATACTATTTTAATATTTACTCCTATATAGAACCTCTCTATATAAGCATAAGGTTTAGTTTTGTGTGGCATAGTATAGCTAATTTTTTTTTATAGATTACAATTTTGTTAATGTCTTTTTAATCTGTTATCTTACCAATGATGTCGAGTTCCTTCTCGACGGAGTTTTTCCGACAATACAGAGTAGTTGTAGAATAAGTTGACATTTGTCCAACGATGTTTCTCAACTAATGTTAAGCTAGAGTGCAGGCCATGAATGGAGATGATTCCTACTACAGTTAAATAACTGCAAGTAACAGTCGCATTTACTATGCCAGCCTAGTTGAAACCGGAACTTATAAGCTGATTCCCGATCGCGAATAAGTCACTTCACGTCTGTTCGTGGTGATACTACGCTGGACCGGCAGACTGGATACCACCACTGTTTCAAAAATATTAGATAATATCGATATAATATTAGATTGTGGATGTGAGGGAAGAGAGGGAGTTGTGTCAGGATCGTGGTAAGTGGCGCTACTTTGTCTCTGCCTATTTAATTGATTGATTTAAATATGTAATTTTACCTGCATGAGTAATAGCAGCGCTGCTCGGGTCGTAGATATCATCATCGACAGCTACCACAGCATATTCACCACCTTCGAGGAGACCACGCCGTTTGAGAACTCGCACAAAGTCCACCAAGGCTATGTGTTCACCCAAAAATACGTACACTGCAACAAAAAAAATAATGAATTATAACAATTAAATTTTTATGAATTAAACAAATTTTATGCGGCTTACTATAGCGTTTATTTTGATTTTACAATTTTAACAAAACTGTAAACCAAATCGCGATAAATAAACGCGATAGCAAGCCGCATAAAATTTGTTTAATTAATTAATCCATATTTTCTCGCAATATCTAAGAAAATATTATACATTTTTTATATTTATTTTTTTTTTGAAATTATACAATTCTATGATAAGCTACTAAAGTGCTTGCATCATAGAAACAGGACAACCAAAGTAAATTATATCAAAGATACATTGGTACCGGTGAGTGGTTTTGAGCCCGTGCTCTTGACTTGCCTAACCATTGCAATGCCACTACACCACGGTCGCCTTAAATTAATTTAAAAACACAATTTTCATAGCTTTCGACGTCAGGCGTGGCGCATTGGTTAGCTAGTGTCCTGTACGTAAGGTCCCGGATTCGATTCCCGGTCGTCGCAAATATTTATTTAATAGCCTTATTTGTTATACTTATTCATTAGATTAAATATTAGAGGTGGATATTTGCTGATTGTTTATGAGTGGTAGTTGGTGGTAAGTGCAGGTACAGACCGTAGAGTGATTTAGTCGCGTTTTACGATCAGCCTGTAAATTGCCGGTTCCAATTAGGTCGGCATAGTGTGTGTGACTACTTACCTACAGTACAAATATTTTTATGATTTTCTAATATGTTTTTTGGAAGGTACTCGACATACGACAGCATCCCACCTGATGTTAAGCTGGTTTGCGGTCCATGAATGGAGGTGACTGCCACCACAGGTAAATAACTGCAAGTAGCAGTCGCACTATACTGGCCTATTTGAAACAGGCAACTAACAAGCTTATCCCGAAACGCGACATAGTCACTTTACGGTCTGTATACATGAAAGTGGTACAATCCCGGATCTGCAGACCACCACTGCCTACCAACTCCTGAATAAATTCTAATTACAATTTCAAATATCCATTTACATCCTAAATGACATTATAATCCGCGTATTATTTATGTTAATAAAACATGAACGAAATCCTCAAGCAAATTGTTTGAATGATAAAAAGGAATAATACTCAATTCGGAGTATTATGCAAATTAATCATATTTACATGAATAAGTAACAAAATCTGTTCCAATTGTATGTTTCTGTTTCATAAAATGACTAATTGTCAAAGGACAAGGCGACTGTGGTGTAGTGGCAGTGCAATGGTCACGCTAACCGAGAGCACGGGTTCAAAACCACTCACAGGTATGTATTTTTGATATATGTACTTTGGTTCTTCTATTGCTATGATACAAGCACTTTAGTCGCTTAGTATAAAAATGTAAATTAAAAAAATTAAAAAAAAAACATAATAACAAGGAAGATAGACAGTACTCGTATATAGACCGTGAAGTGATTTGGTCACGGGATCAGCTTGTAAGTTGCCGGCTCCATCTAGGCCGGCATAGTGGATGTGATTGCTACTTACAGTTATTGAATTGTAGTAGCACTGACTTTAATTCATGGACCACACTTTGGCTTAACATTAAGCGGGGTGCTGTCATATGTCGAGTCACAAAAAAAAAGATATTCGTTCAAACGTTCGGTGGTCTTTTGCGCAGTCTGCAAACGTGTCAACACTTTCAAGTGTAAGGTCGGTGAAGTGACTCGTTGTTAAAATTGTTTCCAGCAGTCAGAGATCTGTTTAAAACTGCAACTGCTGCTGTAGATATTTTTCTTAACATCAAGCGGAGGCAGAGACCCTTTTGCCGCTTTCCTTTGATCCTGACACAAATATCTTGCTTCCTTCACACCCACAATCTTGATGGTGTCGAACTCGTGCTCCGTAACCATACCACGGTCGCCTCGAATTATTTCATTATAATTTCTAATTTAATACATTATAAAAACAATCGTTTTTATTTTTAAGAATAAAATATCTAATGTTTTTCCAGCCAAATAAATACAAAAAAAATTTGCTTATTATAATATTCATTAAAGAAAACACAATGTTTAATCTCTAGACCATTGACTCTTAATAAAGGGATTGTTCGTAGAATTACCTTCAGGAAAAAAAACACTTTTTACGGAGCTCAATGGAGAACAAACAAAGTTAAGTTATTAAGGTTGGATTATTTATATATTTTATAATTCAGTGGTCGTTAACATTTTCTTTTTGGTTACTTTCCTCGTATTTAAAACAGAAAATCGTTTACCAATATTATTTTTTATTTAAACGAATCTGTTTATAGAAATACTGTTTAATTTTATCAGACCTCTAATTCCCTGTTGGTAAGCAAAAATACAGAGAGTGCCGACGAGCGACGGTTGAAAAAACTGATTCAGTTTACGGTTGTTCTAATGCCCGTCATTATACCAGCCTAACTATTATTATAACTAGTGCCTACGTATTGTTTTACTTAAAAGAGTTGTGGATATAAGGGAATCAAACAAGTTGTGTCAGAATCGTGGAGGGCGCCTTTTTATTGTCTCCCTGCCCATTCCTGTAAAAAGAGAGGCGTGAAAGTTTGTCTAGTTGGTAGCTAAATATATAAATAATAGATATGATCTCTGTATTTACAATATACATACCACGAATAAGTCCGGGTAAATTAACTATGCATAAGTAGGTAAACTTCATATACGCTCTCTATAGGAGCTCAGAAACTTTTTTAAGAACTGAAAGGATAACGTTAATCTGTAACATCAACTCTGACTTTCTTTTGTTTTATGTTTTTATCATTAAAATGTCCTCATACCAAAACAAACTAAAAATAAAACTAATTAACAAAATTAAAATTTAAGGATGTAAAATCTAACATAATATTACGAGTAGTTTTCAATTTCTTCAAGTCAGCCTTCTACTTGTTTATAATGTAGGCGTTTTAGTTATGAAGTAATTTTAATTGTTAATTAGTAAATATCCTTGAATTAACCTTCAATTATGATTAACGAGAAATACCAAAATTAGATAGATAATTTTGTAACATCGTGTTAAGAGAAACGATATAGAACTAGAGATTAAGATTGGTAGGCCGAGTTACTACGAGTTACCCGTAAGTATGACTATGAATTGACTCAGTCGCATTTCGAGTTCAGTTTGCAATCTGCCGGTTTCAACTAAGCCGGAATAGTGGATGTGACTGCTACTTACAATTATTTAACTGTAAGTAGCAGTCACATTAGGACGAGGCACAATAAAAAATAAAGATCGTGTTTTTCTATATTAAAAATTATATGATATTTGATATGATAATAAGAAATAATTCAGTTGAAAAAACTAGGAGAACCCCTTTATTTTATTAGCTGAAGTGCGGCCTATGAATACTGTAGGAGCAGACACAACCACTATACTGGCCTAGTAAAATTGGCGTTAAATTGGTCTTCCAATTTCCAAGCTCGCAAGCTCCCGGTTTAAAACCATTGCCGGTACCAATGTATCTTTTATATGTGTACTTTGGTCGTCCTGATTTCGTCTGAAAACACCCTCCTGTGCTGCCACGTTTAACGTATCTATTTACATCAGAGGTGAGAGACCATGTAGAAGCATATACATATAAATTATCTTACCTCTGGTTTTGTCACATGTTTCGTCAACTATCTTTTCCATGTCTGATATATGTTTTGGGATGTAGTCAGCGAAATGTTTCTCCACGGTTACTGTCATGTCGTTGTCATGCGCTAGTTCCTGTGAATAAAACACTCCATTAATAAAAAATATTTAGGGCAGGGATCTTTCACGATATCCTATTTTAAGGTTCTTTTGACGATCAAATTACTTCTTGGTACTTGATACTTGGTACTCAAAAAAATGTGTAAAGAGGAAACGCTAAAAAAAACACTTAATCGAACAGAATTTACAAATACTTTATAATATTAAAGAAAAAAATTATGCAACTTAATCACAAAAATACATTTTGATTTCCAATTTCTCGGTTTTTTAAGCGATATCCATTAGATTTTTTTCTCGTAAAGATGAATAATCAATAAATAAAAAAATTGACACTTAATCGACTAGTTATTTAATTTATAACACGGTTTACTAAAAATAAACTAAATGTTTTAAAAGGTAAATTATTCGTACGAAAAATATCGCACACCCAAGAGTGATTTGCAAACCTCAACCTTAACGCCTAAAACTCGTTTTGTTCATAACGCAGAGATGATGCACTACAAGCAGAGTAATCAAAAGCGGCGAAAACAGTTTTTCACCGCTTTTGAGTTAAAACTTTCGGGCCGTGGGGAGCAAGTGCACATGTAATTTTCAAAGCGTTGTCGATCAACATCCTCGAGTGACAAAAGGGCTTGACAAAATTTGGGTCAAAGGATCAGCATTGCAATTCAGCGAGGCAATGCTGCCAGTATCCTTGGCACTTTGCCCATTAGTATAGTTCCTGACAGATAAAAAAAGCGAGCGGAAACAAACACATCAAAAAATGATGTGTTTTAAAACTATGATAAACATGATGGCCTAAACTGAAGTGCGACAATTCCAGATCAAGCTCAGAGACAACTTTATATTCGCCATACTGACTTAGCTTAACCAATATCTTACTATATTTCAGTACACCGAATGTTTAATCAAAGTTACATACATTTTTGCTTAGCTATATTTGCTTAGGTTATATTTAGAATGGCTGGCAGATAATGTTTAGGCAGATAAAGTTTTGTGCAATAAAGATTTAAATATGTACTTTGTTTATTATTAACGTGCACTCTATTTATTTCCACTCTATATCAGACTAATCGTATAACATCAATATTTCTATAAAGGTGAGTTTAGACAAAAGTTATAGTGAACCGGAGCATTGCTTTCACGACGTACTTGATTTTTACCGCTTCTTGGAATCTTTCACCCTCAGGCCGGCAAAGTGATCAATTACGCGCTAATGAACGCCCTTGCCGAGAAAAAACTAACAATAGTACAGTTAATGAAATAAATAAATTTTATGCGGCTTACTATCGCGTTATTTTGGTTTGAATTTTACAATTTTATTTTTTTGTAAAATCAAAACCAAAATAAACGCGATAGTAAGCCGTATAAAATTTGTTTAATTCAATTATCAATGTTTGCGCAAAATCTAAGAAAATAATAGTACAGTTATTTCAAGGTGATTGAATGTGCAGATATTTCAAGTGCACAGACCTTGAAGTGACTCAGTCGCCCTTCAGGATCAGCCTGAAAGTTGCCCGTTTCAACCAGGTCAACGTAGCAGATGCCACTGCTACTTGCAGTTAATTGAACCAGTCGCCTTGATTTATTGTGACTCGACCTGCCTGATGGAGGTCCAGGAGTGCTGACGACTGAAACAACCGTTTCAACTAAAAAGTTCGGTGGGTCTTTTCTTTGTAGATCAATCGACAAGTGGAATGCTCTGCCTGCCCATGTGTTCTCTCCATCCTATGACCTTGGATCCTTCAAGCGATGCGTAAAGAAGCATCTTAGGCCGGCATAGTGGCGGTGGCTGGGACAGCCGAGAACTGACTCGGTTGTTCCAGTCGTCGTCACTCTTGGACCTCCTCTTGCTTATCATCAGGCGGGTCGAGGTCAGAAGTAGTGTCACAATAAAAAAAATACGGCTTCTCTCAATCGCTTTCACTATGCCGGTCAAATGTAACTTTTTAAGGGTCATAGTTATGTAGAGGCACAACAATTAAAAAGAGTATTTTATTGCTACCAATTTAGTCTATATCCCCCTTATTTGAAACGCTTTGATAAATGTTCCAAATGTAATTTATCGCATCATTAAATAAAATTGTTCTCTAATAAATGTTATTTAATTAATAGTTTACAAAATGGCGCCTAACTTTCAGGCCTACGATAATATTAACAATACAGCAGTCTTTAGTAATTTATATGAGAAAATAAATAGCTTTGAATTTGAATTTGATTTATAATGAAACTCATTATAAATCAATGTCTTTAATATTAATCACCGTTAACTTTAATTAATCAAATTGTCACGCGAAAATAGGCAGAGACAATAGACTTGCAACGATCCTGACACAACTCCTCCACTTCCTTTACACTCACAATTCTCTTCATACAAGCTCTATGGTTATGGGCACTAGGTAACCCAGCTTTCTTGAGGATGTCTTCGATTTGGTCGGCCTGCCTCGTTTAACGCATCCATTCACATGAGATTTATAAATTCTTTACGTCAATCTACTTTCACTCATCCTTTCACTCAATCCAAGCTAATATTTACTGCGTAAGGGCCCATCTGCACACAACAGCGCCGTCAGGTGCCGATTAGTAACGTATTCATCAGTGTCAGCGAAAAATTATATTGTAGCATTTTGTTCGACTAGAGCAGCACTGACATCACCGAACGTCACTGTTACTGACGCTTGCGAATACCGTTAAACAAAATGTATACTACAATTTCAAAATGTATACACTAATAAATACGTTACTTATCGGCACGTAACGGCACTGAGCCGGCACTGTTGTGTGCGGATAGGTCCTAACTCGCTCTCTTGAGATCTCCAATTTAACAAAAGAACACTTCTATCAAATTACTTATCAAATTCTTCTATAAAAAATTCTATCTAGTTTCTCAATATTTTTCCAACGCAACATCAACAACGGAACAACGGAAAGCAGGTGGTAATTTAGTGGTGGTACCCTGGGTAGTACCACCACTGACTAATGTACATACCGTGAAGTGACTTAGTCGCGTTTCGGGATCAGCTTGTAAATTGTCGGTTTTAACTAGGCCGGCATAGAGGATGTGATCGCTACTTACAGTTAATTAATTATAGTAGCAGTTACCTCCATTCATGGACGGCACTCCAGCTTATCATCAAGCGGGGTGCTGTCATATGTCGAGTTACAATATAAAATGTGTGCTTCTGTAGGCGTAACAACTTGACTGATCATATTGTAACATTTAGAGGAATAGTCTTGTAAGAAGTGATGTTATCGTCTTGACCAAAAACTATAAAAGGGTAGTAACATTGTAGTCATGAAAATTGGATGACAATGTTAGGGCACCGGCAAATTTGGTACAGTCTTGATCTTTTTTTTTTACTTTTATACTTCGAAATTTTTTACATGATATTAAGACGTAGCCACATTACCTGAGTAATTGAGACTACATTTTTTATTGTGACGTAACTTCTAACCTCAAATTGCCTGAATAAATGGTAACGGCGACTGAAAAATCTGATTTAGCTGTTTCAGTAGCGGTCAAAGTACCTTTACCGGCCTCGCTTGAAGGGTCCAAGCATTGGGAAAACACACGGGCTGGTAAAACATTTCACTTGTAGATTGTTTAACAAAGAAACGACCCGCCGAACTATTCAATTCGACTGTCGACATTCATTTAGTCGATAGGTTCTATAACTAATTTATTCGATTAATAAATCGACAAAATATACACTGATACAAGCAAGCACTTAACGTTATAATTACAAAATTATCTTAAATCTAAGTATTTATTTTAATTAAAGATAACCACCGCATGCATTAAGCTACATTTACAAAAATAAAACTTTAATACTAAAGAATATACAAATTTAACATTTAATTAAACACACAAAAAATAATAAAAATAATAACTAATAAACTATCTACTTACAAAATCATTGCAAAATGAAACTAAGTTTTAATTTCAAATGAAATTAATGAAATTAAAACTTAGTTTCATTTGCAATGATTTTAATTTATTTTTGAATTGATTCATTTATTCCATTTTTTATATACGAACTTTTTATTTGTGTATCTGAGTGTACATCTGAAAGGATTACGTTTTATCGTCCGACTTCACTATCCTCTGATAGACATTTCTGTGAAATACCTTATTTATGACATTTCGCAAGATCAATTCTAAATTCTATCTTGAAAGCTAATATGATCATAAGTACTCGTAAAAGATATTAATATTTGATAAGATTTATCCATTAATTTGCTTAGGCTAAGGTGTTTGTAAAAGATCTGTTTAGCAATCTAAATATCACCTAATTGAATGATCGCGCCTTTATTCCTATTAGGATAGACAATCCACTTTTCGTGATCCTGACACTGCCCTCTTGCTCCTTTTTATTTTCATTTTTACACGAAGGACATCATTAATTTGGGCTTTTTCTACTACTTTTGTATCCAATGATGAAAAAATATATAAATGGTAGTTTCGATACTTGTATTGATAAAACAAAAAACAATTTTGCTTTTAATTGCTGTGCAATTGAGTTACCTATTTGGAAAATAAGAAATGGATTTTGTATCGCCTGTCAATCACAAGGCACGCCATACTAACAGTTCTGCTTTTATGTACAATTTAATAAGACGATCGTGATGTCGTGGTAGTGCAATAATCACGCAAACTGCGAAACCCTGTTCAAAACCACTTGCTGGTACCAATGTACTTTGATATATTGGTCATCCTGTTTCTATGATACAAGTTAGTACGTTTAGTAACTTAATATAAAATTGTTAAAAAAAGACCTGCTTCATCCCATAGATAGAGATATATGTTATTATATATGCATATATATCTTCATATATTTTTATGCTTCTTCCCCATATTTATTGATATTTCAACGAGGCACAAATCTCGCACTTTCATAAATCAACTATAAAATAAATTTACAACACATTTATTATCTGAAATAATATTAAAATTAACATATAAATTGGAATAGAAACACAAAAAGTAGAGGGTTGAATATAAAATTAAAGATTCAAGTTCACCGTTCCTAAAACAATAAATCTAATTCGCATTGTTAATGATTCTGGGAAATAATTCGAACAACACGAGTACTCTAAATGATCTAACACAATATAGAAATACCGAAATGTAGGTTTTACTTTATCTTTAAGAATAGTAGAGTGGTAGACAGAAAGACACTCGGTGGTTATTAGCCGGGGTAGTACCACCACTATTTTTTATTGTGACACAATATTTGACTTCGTCCCGTCTGATGATAAGCAAGATGAGGTCCAAGAGTAATGACCACAGAGAAAACCAAGTTTGTTCACGGCTGCCTCAGTCGCTGTCACTATGCCGGCTTAAGGTAAGGTAACTTTGAAGTCTAAAAGGCGTGTAGTGACTCAGTCTAGTAATGTTTTTAATTTTAATTTCATTTACTTTTCTATACTAAGCTACCAAAGTGCTTGTATCATAGAAACAGAACAACCAAAGTACATATATCAAAGATACATTGGTACCGGTGGGTGGTTTTGAACTCGTGCTCTCGGTTTGTGAAACCATTGGACTGCCACTACACCACGGTCGCCTTAATGTAGTAGTAAGCTTAAAAGTTGTAGGTTCTAACTAGGCCGGCATAGTAGATGCGACTGCTACTTTCAGTTAGTAGTAACAGTGGACTACATTTAAGGACCGTTAAAGTCAGGCGAGCCACAATAGAAAAAAAAGGACATAGTGCTAAACAACCTACTTTTACGTAGCTTTATTTAAAGCTAAAGATTATAAAAAGATCAGAGCCGCGCGATACATTGGATTGAGATTGCTAATTTTAAAAAATAATTCCCCACGAGATGTACAAAGAAAATACTTCTCAACTTACACATTTTTTTTATTAAAAGTTTTATATAGATCGAAAGGTACATATTTACAATGTTGATTCTGTTTAAGTAATTTTATGTTTAAATTATATAATTAATAATAAAACAACAGGTCATGAAAATCATAGATTAATATTGACTAGTGACTAGGACAACGGTAACGACTTTACCTTTCATTATGTAAGAGATTTTTAAGGGCTAATATATTTATTTATTACCATCTAATTATACTTCAGTAAAGCCGGCATAGCGAATGTGAATTTATACAACATCAAAAAACTTGAATTAAAAACAATTTGTCAATCGATGTGAGATAAGTATAAGTTATTTATTAGTTTAAGTTATTTTTTATTTTTTTTAAATTTTAATAGAAATGTTATTTTAAATTAGTACAGTTTATATTAATATAGTTTTAGATTTAAGATTATAGTTTGTTAGATTTAAGTTATTGATATAATTATTTGGCTGATGGCATTAATTAATAAATAATAATAATCAATCGATGTCAAAAGAGCGTTCACTTACTTTGATGGCATCCATTTGCTGTGACGCAGCCGTTGGTACATCGCCGGCTATTATGGCGAACTTCGTCCATCCGAAAGCTCTCAACAAAGCCACCAGTGACTTACTAACTTTGTAAGCAGGTGGTAATGTTCTGGCAAAGGTTGCGCCTAAACCCAAGCCGTTACTTTCGTGCGTGGAACCACGTGCACCAGCGCATTTCTGTGTACAAACAAAAAAAATTATTGTGGCCCGAAATATGACAGACAGCAATGATATACGATAAATATTGTTAAATCAAAAACTTGTGAATCGTGGTTTTAAAGGAAGCGAGGGAGTTGTGTCAGGATCGTGGCAAGTGGCGCTCCATTGTCTCGTCCTATCCCTGTGGGGGGCAGGAGTAACAATTTGATTGATTGTTTGGAATAAACTTACATGTGAAATAAGTGGCAAGTTCCATGCTGCTGCCAACTTAGCCTCCGTGTGACAAGTGCTGTCTGGACCGAAGAATGCCACTACACCCATGTCACGCATCTGTGTCATCACCCTGCAGAGGAAACAAATATATTAATAAATTTGGACTTCAATACGTTTATGAACATCTATAAAGGCGACCGTGGTGTAGAGGCAGTGCAATGGTTACGCAAACCAATTGCCGGTACCAATGTATCGTTGATATATTAATATGTACTTCGGTTGTCCTATATCTATGAAGCACTTAAGTAGGTTAGTATAGAATGTATAATAAAGCATAAAATAAAAAATATCATGTGAAAGTACGTGTAAGCTACGTTAAGTTAAATTTATCCGAATGAAATTTAACTAAATCAAATTTAAATTTAAACACGTTTAAATACAAAAATTTTACACTTCCCACTCTCAAGATAACACGTGTAACGTATTATTTTAATTATTCAATTCAAGACAAAACATTACATTGTCTCAAATAATCCAAATTAATGATACAAGTTTGAATGTGGAGGAAATAAGGTTCTTGTCCTGTCACAAGAATACTCGTAGGACATATGTTATTATATAATGTAAGAATTAGAACAATATAATTGAGAATCAAACGAACTTACCTGTAAGTGAAGTTCGATGATAATTGTACGAACTTCCTTAGTGCTCCGCCGATTTTCATATTTAAACAAAGTAGTATTCGCATTCGATGGCTACTCTCACACGTTTAATAGTAATCAGTTTTTTTTTTTTTTTTTTTTTTGGATGAATATACGGTTGTCCAAGCCTCGATTTCTTTAAGACATCATTCTGTTTATAGTGTTCCCGTGCTTACAAACCTGAAACTCACCTACCTATTTACATGTAGAGGTGGGAGGGTGTGGCTTTCACAATCGGCGGAGCACTAAGGAAGTTCGTACAATTATCATCGAACTTCACTTACAGGTAAGTTCGTTTGATTCTCAATTGTACTTTACTTCCGCCGTGCTCCGCCGATTTTCATATTTAAACAAAGTAGATATTTAAAGGTTGAAGGTTTGTGGACTGAAATGGAAGTATTACCAGACATTTGGATGATCAGAACTCCTCAATCACATTAACTTAGTTCTATAACAATTATTTCTTAAATTTATATAATTATGCGTCCTCTAAGTCATTACAGTGATCTAGTACAAGTAATAAATATATATATAATATATATATATATTTTTTTTTTTTTTTTTTTTTTTAAATCAATTTTTGCAAAAGTGTTGGAATTTGCGGACCATCCAACAGTTCTACGAATAGTGTCAATATTCTCTCCTAATGTTTAAATAGTAGATGTTGACAAATGACCATTACTATGATTTTCAAGTGTATGTCATAGATATCAAGATATAAAGTGTATCTTTATTTTAATTGCTTAAAGTTTGTTAACGAACAAGATTTTTTTTTTTATTTTTTTTTTTTTTTCATTTATATAACTGAAAGAGTTTTGTGCAGGGTAGATAAACTCTCTTTTATAAAAGATATTTTAGGATTTATACAATAGAGGCAATAATAAAGTTGGTTGTGTACGACCTGGCCCTAGGTTTATTGAAATTTATTATTTATATTTTAACTCGCAATATTTTAAATAATCATATTATTATATTTAATTAAAGATGAGGATTATCCTTTATGAGCGGTTACAAGAGCTAACAATGTTATCACATTGGATAACAAATTAAGTGAAATATTTTCATTTGGATATAATTTATATAATAATTCTTAACCAACATTGGGTTCTTAAATCATATTTTCGAGTTTGTGGGCGAAACCTAAAAATCTCTTAGATAGTATCTTAACACAAATGTCAGTGGTAAGTTCATTTGGTAAATGAGGGCTATTGCTGAATATACCAATTTACTGAATTATAACTATAGCCTTTATTAGAAGTATTAGAAAAAGGTTAATAAATAAGAATAAATAAGAGAAATCTTATCTATCTGTGAAGTGTAATGTATCTGTATATTTGTGATACTATTTTTTTTTTACTATTACAATTATCTACAATTAGGTATGTATTACATTGCTTCAAAATGTTATCGACAATGAAGCACCTGCACTTACAGGCAATATACCGTGTAACCTGGAGAAAGGATACTATGGTTGCAATGGTCAATATGAGCCAACTATAATTACCCTAGGTGCCTTGTTACAAAATTTAGAAAAGCTTTATTATAATTGAAAAGGGTGGAAAACGAATGATATTTGTAAAAAGTCCTGTATGGAAAACGTCCATGAGATTGTGAAAGAATCTCTTGCGATAGCATAGTGGTCTGGTCGCCAACAAATATATAACTTACACTTATGATTATGTGTAGAGGCAAACAAATCTTTTTTAGAAATACCAAAACCTGAAATAATCGTATAAAAGGCATATTTTGCCGTTTTTCACTAGGTTCTATTGTTAAACTGCCTTGAAGCAGTGTCAACTGATTTTATTTGAAGCAGTATTGTTTTTGATGGTATATAATCTGTCTATACGCACATACTTGCATGCTTACACCACTGCTAAATTAGTTTAGCTAGACTATCAATATGTGGTGTTGTTAATTCTTAACATGATAAAGCAGTTACTTACTTTTATTACATGTAAATGATTTTAAAGCAAAAAGACAGCCAGTAAATTTAGGTAATTATTGTGTTCATTTATTTATTTATGAATCTTACCGAACCCTATTAGTGGTACAACATAACCGCAATTTAACAATAATGCATCTGCATAAATTACTTATTTTGGCTGATTAATTGATTCTTATGAAAGTGAAACAAATTATTTTGTCACCAGGATAGTTAATTATTGGCACCTTGTGATATTGGTACTTGGCTATTATATCTATTATTATTTAATGCATTTCCATAGTTCAAGTTGTTTTGTATGCGCATCAGCTATATTATGTTACACCTGAAGTCCTGGACATGCTGCATATAGCATGCCTGTTATAGTTGCCAACTTTGAATAGGACGTGTTTTGTTCCAACTGTCATGTTTTCAGAACCTATTCTCATTCATTATGCTTGTGGAATTAATTTACTTTTAGTTGTGTTTATAATAAAACATAAACTTACCAATATATAAGTCTCCTTTGTGGATTATTATGTCTTTATCTAAACATTTAAATATACTAATGAAGTATAATTCCTGTTTTTATTATATTTATGTATGGGTGTCAAAATCATCTTTAATATCAATATTGGTCATGTATAAAAATCCAGAGCAGTTATTAATAATTTAAGAGCAGTACGTATTTCCTCAATTTTAAAAGATGTTAATTTTTTAGGATTAAAAATAAAACTTTTTTATTTTTTTTTTTATTTTTTTTTTTATATGTATTATTTTGGAGGCAATAAAGTGAGGATATAAATTAATTGGACTCTGGTGAGCTCAAGATAAATAGCACCTTTACATAACAGTTCATTTATTGAACTATTAAAGTCAGCAATTTCTTCCTTAGAAATTAGGCAACCTGACCAATTGGAACCTGACTTATTGTACAGGTATTAGATTTATAAAGGTATTATATTAAATGGAATATTGTGTCCCAGATCCATGAAAAATAAATAAATATGTCAGAGGGTACCTTGTAAAAATATTGTAATCGTCTGTTGACGCTGTTTGTTGTTGCCTTTCGTAACAGCATATTGGTAGCAACCACCTTCTCACATAGTCTTCCGAGGGAGTCCCCAGTAGTTTAAAGGATTTTATTTATTTAAAAAATCAGTGGTCGAACTTGCTGCGGCTTTACTATTTCCCATTTTATCACCAAAAGTCCAAAGTTGACTTCAAAAAGGGATATTTCAGGAGTTGAGTCCTGTGCTGCATCTCTGGCAACTTCACCTGAACTAGCCTGAGGCTAAAAACCTTCTTAAAGAGAAGTTCATTGAAATAAGTTTTTCAGTATCTTTCTGACATTCTGAACATTTTTATATTAATAAATGGCGGTATTGATATATCTATATAACACCGTATAATTTTATTCTTAATACTGTGATCTACTGTATTTGCATGGCATGGCAAAATAGTGAATACTTTTTGTTTTATCCCTCTTCAGAGAGGGTTTATTGATTGCATATGTGACCTCAGGGTTTATTTTGCAAGGGTTAACCATTGTGTTAAATACATTTTCCCTCTCTCTTTTTTTTTTTTTTTTTTTTTTTACACCAGACTAACTTTTTGACCAACGGTCTGTGGGTTCTAGTTGTGTATGGCTGGTTCTGGCACTCACGTTCTTTGGTATGGTCTAGAGCAGTGTTTCCCAAAGTGGGGCCCACGCCTTACAGGGCAATTCGATAGTTAAGGAGGGTAATTTCAAAATGGATTAGACACGACTTCAACCCTTCTGCTTTGGGTTATTTATATGCAATGCTAGATATCGGTGACCAATTTAACAAAAAAGGCATTTTTTTTTTTTTAAAAAAATATTGTAATCATTTATATTTATTAAGGGTAAAATACATTTTTTAAAGGTTGGGAAACACTGGTCTAGAGTGACTAATAAAACAAGGTCAAGAGTTTATTGACCTCGACTCTTTATTGAGTTGGTGCTTAAAAGCATAAACCCTGGGTAAAAATGTTATAACCTGAATTAGGATTCTCATTATATATAGTACATTTTTCTAATAAAAATCATACACATCAATATATGGACGACGTAGGTTCACCCATGCTCAAGAGGTAATAATATTGGATTGTGACGATGTAATTCCTCGAAATACATTCAAGCACAATAATAAAATAAATTGCGACGTTGCAGTTCTTCAAACTACACTCAAGCACAATAATAAAATAAATTGTGACGTTGCAGTTCTTCAAACTACACTCAAGCACAGTTATAATTAGTTGTCACTTTATAGTTTTTCAAACTACCATCAATAACAGTAATTATAAATTGTAACATTGCAGTTTTTCAAACTACACTCAATCACAATAATAATTCATAAATAGTGGACGTTATAGTCTCACGAAGTATTAAAACATTTTGGTTGCAACAAATCCACTTATGTAAAAAATCCAGTATCGGTATTTACCTGAATCGTTTTGTTCATGCAGGTAAAACGAACAAACGTGGATGAGGGCGACCGTGATGGCGTCGTATTCGTGGAGCTCCGTTTCTCCAACCATCTTATTTTCTACGGTATTTTCCAATTTGCTTGTTCGTTTTCAGCTTCTTCTCGTTGCCTTTTACCCATTTAGAGTAAGATTGTATAATTATTTACACTAAAATTTACAATAAAATGCGGACAACCGATATACACGTGCATCTCGTAGCACACGAAATACGGAATGATGTCTTAAAGAAATCGAGGCTTGGACAACCGTATATTCATCCAAAAAAAAAAAAAAAAAAAAAACTGATTACTATTAAACGTGTGAGAGTAGCCATCGAATGCGAATACTACTTTGTTTAAATATGAAAATCGGCGGAGCACGGCGGAAGTAAAGTACAATACAAAATTGGTCACTGTAAAATACCCTGTTAACAATAGGCTTCGTAAAGGTAGGCGTTTTAGTTGGTGTTAATCTATTTGGGACATTATTATCTTTAATATAATAATTCGAACAATACAAATAGAAAATCATTGTTTACGAGTACATAGCAACAAATTACAACTACCCTTTTTTTAGCTTGATAGTTGTTTGTTTTTTTATTGTAAAATGACATCTGACCTCAAATTAATTAAATTAAAATTAAAACATAATTTTTAACCAAAAGAAACGTCTTAGCATCGGAATAATAAAAAAAAGTTAAATCGTTACCCAAAAATAAACTAAAATGCATTTGACCTCGTTTTGCTTGAACAACAGGCAAGATGAGGTCAAATGCCGAGTCGTATTAGAATAAAACTACTCTAAGGGTTGAGGATCAGAACACTGTTCGTCGAAGTACGTGGACTGCACTCTATTTTTTTTTAAATTTTATATCTACTATGCTATACGAGTAAAACAGCTAAAACTCAGGAACGGGTTGAACAATCAAATTGTCACGCCTGTTTCCCACAGGGAAAGACAGAAATAATGGAGCGCCACTTAGCACGATGACGACACAACTCCCTCGCTTCCTTCACTTCCACAATTCTTTTCATACGAGTACAAGATGTTTTAAGATACATTACAAGTAGTTTCAAACCGGGAGCTCTTGGTTTGCATGACCATTTATCTACCACTGGACTACTATCAACTTTATTAACATCCGGTTAACATCAGATGGAGTATAGAAGTATAACTTTTCTCTCTTCACTTAAGTTAAGTAGTTACTTTTTGTAAAAACCTAATAAATGCGGATATGACGTGTTGAGTGTGTATCAAGGAAGATGGATGTTTGCTCTGTCCCGAGGGAACAATAAACTGACATGTGACGCGACAAAATCTACAGAAGCACTCAATGGAAATAAATTCTTAAGTTAGGAAGTTTCCTAGTTTGAGAAACGCTGCACGTTATATTATATTAAAATTAAGTAACTTAAGATTTTTTTTTATTTTGCGCTAAAATTTAGTATTTAATTAAAAAAAAGCCGCATATGCTTACTATCACGTTTACTTTTGGTTATTGATTTTACAATGTTTATTATTCCGACGTTTCGAGAGCTTTGCAGCCATCGTGGTCACGGAGAGACTGAGGTGTTGGTCGTCCTATTGGTTGCTGATATTGTTTCCAAAACTACCCCGTTTAATCCAAAATAAACGCGTTAGTAAGCCGCATAAAATTTGTTTATTTCATTAATCAATATTCGCGCAAAATCTAAGAAAATACTTAATACTCTATTTATTCGATATAAGCCTTGTTTAATCGATATTAATGTTACTAGAGTCTGTCTAAGCCGAAATGACGCGCCCCTCCACTGCATTCAAGCACACGTGCGAATATAAAATATGAATGTAACACACCGAAAATGCAATTGAAATTGGTCATTTAGTTGCTGATTGGACACAAAAGGAGGAGCACGTTGATAAAGTATAATAGTATAAATAGTAACATTTGTATTCACACATTTAAATAAACTAATAAAATAGAGGGGCGCGTTATTTATAATTAGACAAGCTATACCTCTAATATTTGTGTGATAGATAACCAATATGAGCTAATATAAACTTGATATCAGTACTAAACTCTCTTTTATGTAATACGATAGTCCTTTCATGTTATATAATAGTTTTGCTTTTCTTACATAAGCGAAAGGTAAGACAAATAATCTCTATAAGATGAGATTGAAGAAAAAAACATAATCCATGTTGTAGTGGCAGTGGAATGTTTACGCAAACCGAGAGGGATGTTCAAAACCACTTACTGGTACCTACGTATCTTTTTCTATGATACAATGGTTGTACTGTTTCTAAGATACAGGACAACCATCAGATATCCACATCAGATTTATAAATTGCTTTCGTCAATCTACTTTCACTCATCCTTTCTGTAGTGTATGTGCAACAAAGACATACACCCATTGTCTCGTACTCGTGTGCGTGAGAGTTGAAGCGTCAGAGTTACCTCACCTGCGGGCGGGGACGGACGTGTACTCAGTGGCGTGCGCGGGCTGCCGAGCCAGTAATCCTCGTAAGGAAGGGCAGACACTACAAATGGCGACGAGGATAAAGTTATATTTTATACTTACTAAAGGAAATAAGGAGGGATGATGCGGTGTTATAACGGCTTGAAGCAGTTTAGGTTATAAATTATTCGCCTTTTGGATACATAAAGGATTGAATTATTAAATTAAAAAGTTAATACTATGTCTGGCGTTATTATATTAAGGTTCCATAGTGGCTTCCGTCGAAGCAAATAGTGGACAATAATGAGTGAAAGAATCACGAAGTGTTTGTAAAGTTTTGCAAGCACCTACAGGCTGCGGCGGCCCATTGTCGCTGGCGCTGGTTGGTCGTATTACAGGTATCACATTGCAATTACCTACGTTTAATTTTGTGCAGACATAGATTAAGTTATACGAGATTGTAGAATGAATCGATGATATTTCGTTTGTTGGCTGCGATTTAGTTTATTGGGAGTGTGGGGTACTGCATTCTTAGCTGAGTGCATTTGTCTACTAATGAAATAGACATGATGAAATGGATAAGTAAGATGTATCATTTATTATTGCTCCATATGGTGCGGTCGGGGTCGCGCAGTGTCGAACATTCAAATCAAAATCAAATTTCTTAAGTGGGATGAATTTGGCACTTTTGAACGTTATAACATAATATTACAGCGATATACGAATTTACTACCGAAAGCGTTTAACTTGAATAAATAATAAATAAGTGGCTGCCGTAGGCATTGTCAATTTAGAAAACTAAACTTTAAATTACAATATATTGTGTTAAACTGGAACACCAAACCTCTATATATATATAGTTGTCTAAAGAGTAATATGCTTTTTTAACATAGGATTTGTTAATAAATTTTGACACTACCAGAGTATGCTGGAGCCTTATTTGTACTAGGCGCCATGTATCATGCTGATGGCTGGTACAAAGGTCAAAGGTGCGCAGTTTGACGTGTTCTTGAGTGTACCTTTATTATAAGGTTAGGTAGTTGCTATTGTAAATGGTAAATTAAACAGAAATAATTACATGGGATTGTTAATCAGAATGCCTCACAGGTTTCCAAGTGTATTGCGGGGAATCGGAAAAATATGCCTCTTTTTAACCCTTGACTTAAAAGGAGGGGTGTTGTGGTTTTGACGTAATCGAGATGTTTCTTGGCTGAAATTAGTCTGATTGGGGGTTTCAAGGTCAAGGTCAAGGTCGTTTGTTGGCTGCGATAGCGATCTTGGACGCATGGTCGGTGTTTGCTTTGCTTTTGAACATATCTGTGACTTAACATGTAAAACACAAACGTATATACATGCATGGGTGTCTTGTTTGGTGCCGCTGAGCTGCTCTGATGACGGAGCTCGGGGGCGGGAGACGAAGTCCTGGATGGGTTTGGGCTTGATGAGTTTGCTGGGCTTGGGCTCATTGGATTCGTTTTGACTGTGGAAAGCTGGGTGTGAACAGGTTGGTAAGATGGAAGAGAGCTGATCATGGATCCTCTCGGATCGGCAATTCGGCGGGGGATGGAGCTGTGGTGCTTTGACTAGAGTTGTTGCTCAGTGTAAGCCATTGGCTGGACCGTTGTTGGACGGAAGACCTGGAGTGTCTGATGATGCACCGTGGGGATGCAGGGGATGTTGAAGGGATGTAGCTGGGGAGCCATGACTGATGTTGTTTGTTGCTGTAGGACTGGTGAGATGTCTAAGTTGTATAGAGTAATAATAATAATTAAAAAGGTAAAATGGGGCTAATTATATACCTACTATTAAATTTCAGTCACAGGTACTATTTTAAGCTTAATGCCCTTATAGCAGTGAAAGTGCAGTAAGTGCCCGACAGAAAGGATATTTCGTTGAAAGAGGACATTCTGGATCTGAAGAAGCTGATGGAAGAGTGGTAGGCAGTGGTACCCATTCTGCCGATCCGGGATGGTGCCACCACTTGCGAGTGTACAGACCGTGAAGTGATTTGGTCGCGTTTCGGGATCAGCTTGTAAGTTGCCGGTTCCATCTAGGCCGGCATAGTGGATGTGATTGCTGCTCACAGTTGTTGAATTGTAGTAGCAGTGACATTCATTCATGGACCACACTTTGGCTTGTCTTATGTCGAGTCACAATATAAAAATAAAAAATCCTCTCAGATTTCACAGGAGCCACAGGAGAGGGAGCTTTGACTAGAATTGTTTCGTACTAAGTTAACAAATGGGTCTGGTGAAGCATTGCACTTGTCGATTGGTCAACAGAGAAAAGACGCACGTATGTGACAGAGGGAGGCCTGGGTTCATAACAGTCGGTTCACCCGGAAAAAAAAATAATGAAACAAAATTGGATTAAAATTAAACTGGAAGTTTTATTGGTAGTGTGCTATTTTATTAAAATATGTCGTGAACTACCTCCATTAAATTCAAAAATTGGTAAACTACCTTTATTAAATTCAAAATTGAAAAAACTACCTACATTAAGTTGGGAACAGCTGGAAAGGTAAAGCTACCACCGTTAAGTCGGGAACAGCTGGAAAGGTAAAGCTACCACCATTAAGTTGGGAACAGCTGGAAAGGTAAAGCTACCACCGTTAAGTCGGGAACAGCTGGAAAGGTAAAGCTACCACCATTAAGTTGGGAACAGCTGGAAAGGTAAAGCTACCACCGTTAAGTCGGGAACAGCTGGAAAGGTAAAGCTACCACCGTTAAGTCGGGAACAGCTGGAAAGGTAAAGCTACCACCATTAAGTTGGGAACAGCTGGAAAGGTAAAGCTACCACCGTTAAGTCGGGAACAGCTGGAAAGGTAAAGCTACCACCATTAAGTTGGGAACAGCTGGAAAGGTAAAGCTACCACCGTTAAGTCGGGAACAGCTGGAAAGGTAAAGCTACCACCATTAAGTTGGGAACAGCTGGAAAGGTAAAGCTACCACCATTAAGTTGGGAACAGCTGGAAAGGTAAAGCTACCACCGTTAAGTCGGGAACAGCTGGAAAGGTAAAGCTACCACCATTAAGTTGGGAACAGCTGGAAAGGTAAAGCTACCACCGTTAAGTCGGGAACAGCTGGAAAGGTAAAGCTACCACCATTAAGTTGGGAACAGCTGGAAAGGTAAAGCTACCACCGTTAAGTCGGGAACAGCTGGAAAGGTAAAGCTACCACCATTAAGTCGGGAACAGCTGGAAAGGTAAAGCTACCACCATTAAGTTGGGAACAGCTGGAAAGGTAAAGCTACCACCGTTAAGTCGGGAACAGCTGGAAAGGTAAAGCTACCACCATTAAGTTGGGAACAGCTGGAAAGGTAAAGCTACCACCATTAAGTCTGGAACAGATGGAAAGGTAAAGCTACCACCATTAAGTTGGGAACAGCTGGAAAGGTAAAGCTACCACCATTAAGTTGGGAACAGCTGGAAAGGTAAAGCTACCACCATTAAGTTGGGAACAGCTGGAAAGGTAAAGCTACCACCGTTAAGTCGGGAACAGCTGGAAAGGTAAAGCTACCACCATTAAGTTGGGAACAGCTGGAAAGGTAAAGCGACCACCATTAAGTTGGGAACAGCTGGATTAAGGTTAAGCTACCACTATTAAATTAAGAATAGCTGGAATTTGATAAAACTATCTTCATTAAATTAAGAATAGCTGGAATGTGGTAAAATTACCTTCATTAAATTAAGAATAGCTGGAATTTGGTAAAACTACCACCATTAAATTGGGAAGAGCTGAAATGTGGTAAAACTACCTCCATTAAATTAAGAAGAGCTGAAATTTGGTAAAACTACTTCCATTAAATTAAGAAGAGCTGAAATCTGGTAAAACTATCTTCATTAAATTAAGAATAGCTGGAATTTGGTAAAACTACCTTCATTAAATTAAGAATAGCTGGAATTTGGTAAAACTACCTCCATTCAATTGGGATGAGCTGGAATTTGGTAAAACCACCACGATTAAATTAAGAACGGCTGGAATTTGGTAAAACTACCTCCATTCAATTGGAATGAGCTGGAATTTGGTAAAACTACCTTCATTTAATTAAAAATAGCTGAAATTTGGTAAAACTACCTCCATTGAATTGGAGACAGCTGGAGTTTGGTAAAGCTACCTCCATTCAATTGGAAACAGCTGTAATTTGGTAAAACTACCTCCATTCAATTGGGATGAGCTAGAATTTGGTAAAACTACTACGATTAAATTAAGAACAGCTGGAATTTGGTAAAACTACCTTCATTAAATTAAGAATAGCTGGAATTTGGTAAAACTACCACGATTAAATTAAGAACAGCTGGAATTTGGTAAAAATACCTTCATTCAATTGAAATGAGCTGGAATTTGGTAAAACTACTTTCATTAAATTAAAAATAGCTGAAATTTGGTAAAACTACCTCCATTGAATTGGAAACAGCTGGAGTTTGGTAAAGCTACCTCCATTCAATTGGAAATAGCTGTAATTTGGTAAAACTACCTCCATTCAATTGGGATGAGCTGGAATTTGGTAAAACTACCACGATTAAATTAAGAACAGCTGGAATTTGGTAAAACTACCTTCATTTAATTAAGAATAGCTGGAATTTGGTAAAACTACCTTCATTAAAGTAAGAATAGCTAGAATTTGGTATAACTACTACCATTAAATTAAGAACTGCTGGAATTTGGTAAAACTACCTCCATTAAATTGAGAAGAGCTGAAATTTGGTAAAACTACCTCCATTAAATTGAGAAGAGCTGAAATTTGGTAAAACTACTTCCATTAAATTAAGAAGAGCTGAAATCTGGTAAAACTACCTTCATTAAATTAAGAATAGCTGGAATTTGGTAAAACTACCTTCATTAAAGTAAGAATAGCTGGAATTTGGTAAAAACTACTACCATTAAATTAAGAACTGCTGAAATTTGGTAAAACTACCTTCATTAAAGTAAGAATAGCTGGAATTTGGTAAAACTACTACCATTAAATTAAGAACCGCTGGAATTTGGTAAAACTACCTCCATCCAATTGGGAACAACTAAAGTTTGGTTAAACAACCACTCTTCAATTAAGAATAGCTACAAAAAGGAAGATAGACGTGAAAGAACAAGCAGATAACAACAGTTCAGAAGGAAACAAAAAGAAGAGAATAGATTGGAGTATTTAATATCGATGATGATACAGCGAAGCTAAAGTAGGAAACAAGATCCAAGAGCTGCTAGATCGTTATATCATTGAATAGGTGCGTGGTCATTCAAGATGGGTGATCTATACCCCGGTAGTATCTATACTAAAAGAGACTAACGTCTGTGTGTCGATATGTGGCGAGCTAATACTGCCACATGCGAGAAAATTCCTTATCTTGTATGGACGAACTATTGCCGAGTATTGGACGGAAGTGGAACCAGAAATTGGGGTCCTTCCAAAGAGTCTTACTTTAATCTGATTTTATGATGTCCTAGATGTTTGTAATAAATCCTCTTTAGTTCTGAATCTGTTGGTGATTTGTAAATAAAGGAGGGATGTAGTGTATGTGCAACAAAGACATACAATACACCCATTGTCTCGTACTCGTGTGCGTGAGAGTTGAAGCGTCAGAGTTACCTCACCTGCGGGCGGGGACGGACGTGTACTCAGTGGCGTGCGCGGGCTGCCGAGCCAGTGATCCTCGTAAGGAAGGGCAGACACTACACTTTCAATGTGCCCAAACCATCAAAGCATAATGCTCAAAGCATACCGTCTCACTATCCCGATCTCCTTACCTCTTTCGCCAGCGAGCATATTGACATAGTTTTGGTCTCCGAAACGTTCCTAAAACCATCTCTTCCTACAACATCTTATTCCTTACCTGGTTTTGTACTACTAAGGAACGACCGTACTGGAAAGGGTGGCGGCGGTGTCGCTATTTATTTATGAGCTAACATCAAATATAAAATACTTTCACTATCTCCTTCTACCTATTCTGCTTCTTTAGAACATATTTTTATTGAAATTGATTTAAATAGTGTAAAAATATTTGTTGGAGTTATGTATGCCCCTCCTGCTATTAACTATTTTAACACAATTGAAATTTTGCTTGAAGAACATCTGCCTTCATATGAGCATAGTTTGATAATGGGAGACTTTAACACCTGCTTATTAAAAAGCAGTGCACGAGCTAAAAAGCTAAAGCTTATTACTTCATCTTTAAATATTACTCTTCCCCCTTTAAACACCACTTTTCACGTTAACGATTCCTCTAGTTTGCTTGATCTTATTCTTGTATCTAAACCTGAGAAAATCTCCTCCCACGGACCATATGCTGCACCCGCATTTTCTCATCACGATCTTATTTACGTCTCTTATAAAATCAAAACATCTAAATACAAATCCAGAACTTTCCTTCAACGCAACCTTTCCAAAATGAACCTGGAGCAACTTTTGACTGACGCAACTATCATTGACTGGGACGAAGTGGTAAATGCCGACACTATTGAGGAAAAAGTACGCATCTTTAATGACCGCCTAATAAACTTATTTGACGTGCATGCGCCCGTACGACCAGTACGTATGAGGAGGCCCCATGCTCCATGGTTGGATGATCATATTCGGAAGGCTATGAGGTGGAGGGACTCTTTATATCGTAAATTTAGGAAATCACCAAGTGAGGAGGGGTGGAATGGCTTCAAGCATGCAAGGAATCGAGTCAACCAGATGTGTAGGAACGCCAAACGAAAATATATTCACAATAGCATCGAAAATTGTCCCGCAAAAAATATTTGGAATCTTTTTAATAATTTAGGTCTAGGGAAACCTAAGGCTAAACTAGAACTGCAAATGGATCTAAACGATCTCAATCTCCATTTTTCCTCTCCTCCCGTCGCCATTGATCCGTCTGTGAAGGCTGTCACAATTAATGAAATTAATTCGGTGACTCTGCCGAATGACATAACTTTTGAGTTTTGCCCTGTGACCTGCTGTGATACAAAGAAAATTATTACATCTATTAGTAGTAAAGCTGTCGGATCTGATAATCTGGGTCGTGTCCTCCTAATTCCTGTTTTAGATATTGTTCTCCCTATTATTACCCATATAATTAATTTCTCCCTTATTTCCGGCATTTTTCCCGAATCATGGAAAAATAGCCATATAATTCCTATTCCGAAAAAGCCCAACCCCAGTGATGTTAGCCACCTCCGACCTATATCAATACTGCCTTTTTTATCTAAAGTCCTCGAACGCGTAGTTCATCGCCAACTAATTATTTTCCTCAACAAACATAATCTCTTGAACCCTAATCAATCTGGTTTCCGTACGGCCCACAGTACCATCTCTGCTCTTACTAAAATCACCGATGACATTCGTTTAGCAATAAATGATCGGAAATTGACGCTGATGGTACTTCTTGACTTTAGTAATGCTTTCAACTGCGTCGACCATGACATACTCTTGGCAGTACTAAGATCTTTAAATTTCTCACAGAATGTGGCGCAGTGGTTTAATTCATATCTTCGTGGTCGTCGACAGCGCCTAAATCTTGATGACGCCTTTTCCGACTGGTCTCCGGTTAATACTGGCGTACCTCAGGGTGGCGTGCTATCACCATTGCTCTTTTCTCTTTTTATTAACACCCTAGTTCCTATCATCCGTCACAGTTCCTATCATCTTTATGCTGACGACTTGCAGCTGGCACTTAGTTTTGATGTTAGAGAGATAGATGTTGCTCTCCATAAAGTTAACAGTGATCTTGAGGCTATTCGTGTCCGTTCCGCTGAACTCGGGCTCTTGGTCAACCCCGACAAGACGCAGGTCATAATTATTGGTTCGAGATACATGCTAGACAAAGTGGATTTAGATACTATTTCCCCATTAAAATTTAATAACGTGCAACTGCCTTTTTACCAGCAGGTTAAAAATCTCGGCCTGCACATGACCTGTGACTTGTCGTGGGAGTTTCAGGTGTCCGAGATAAGTCGGAAAGTTTTTTACACTATGCATCAGCTCAAGCGGCTTCAGTTTTTCCTTCCTATCCAGGCGAAACTCATGCTGGTGAACTCGCTATTGCTCCCTATAATTGACTATGCTGATATTTGTTATTGTGATCTAAACGAAGATCTTTTAAACAAGTTGGAACGGTTGCTGAATCTTTGCATACGTTACGTATTTGGTTTGCGTAAGTATGATCACGTCTCTGCTTATCGAACTCAGTTAAATTGGCTTAACATACGCTTTCGCAGGTCAACACATCTCCTTACCTTCCTTTATGATATCCTTTACAATCCATTGTCTCCTGTTTATCTAAAAAAACGATTTCAATTCCTCTGTAACTCCCACCAGCTTTCTCTTCGTTCATCCCAAAATAATCAACTAAAAATTCCAACTCATTCTTCCTCTGCTTACGGCGAATCTTTTACAGTCTCTGCAGCTCACCAGTGGAACAAGCTTCCCCTGACTATTAGACAAGCCCCAACTATCAACAACTTTAAACACCTACTCACCAATCACTTTTTAAATAAACAAACCTTATAACATCCTTATTATCTCATACATGTATTTAATCTTATGTATATTTGTGTATATGTTGCCTAATGTATGTATTGCTTATATTTATATATGTATATATATATATATATGTTTTTATAACCAATGTCAATTAAAATAATATTAAATTTTTATAATAAATGGTTTGCACCCAGCCAATCACAGCACTACACAACAAAGGTTAGCTGGTAGATAATGCCTAAGGCATTAAGCTCGCCTATGTACCTTATTTCTGTGCAATAAAGAGTTTATAAATAAATAAATAAATAAAGCATCCCTTTGTCAATCCTTGTCACTACATCTTCTTTCAAACCACATCTATCACGTGTGCTATTCCTTATTCTATCCGCTATCGTTACTACACATTCACTCATAATGACCGCATTTCTACAGCGTTAATTCTACTCTCATGCTTCTTCTGCCACACCCGACATTCACTTCCATACATTAATGTAGGAACGAGTACCGGAACTAGTATATAAATGTAAACAAAATAAATAAATAAAATCAAATTCAAATGAACTCTGTCGCTTTCTTCATAACTACGATTCTCATCATATTTATGCTCTAAAATTATGGGCATTGCGACCTTTGCTTAATTAAGAGTGTAGGTTTTTATTAAGATCTGTTTGCAGCGTAGGCAGGCAGTTGCTGTCATTTGTACCTATCAGTTTTGTCGTAAAATAAGGATTCATTAGTACCGGCTTTGAAATGCTAACTTGTTTAGTAAGACATGCGAATGAATGCAAGTCGCAAAAACTGTCGCAAGCATCCACACACGCAACATAAAGAAGGATGAGTAAGGCAAATATTATGTAGTAGATTTACTAAGAAAATAACATTTCCTGTTTGTCAGTTATGTAAGTATATTATGTTTGTCTTTTGACCATACATACATTTCGTTGTTTATATAACAAGTATCATAGGTAATTTATATATATGCCAACAGCTTGTATAAAGATAATTGTGGGTGTGAAGGAAGCTAGAAAACTGTGTTAAATTAGATCTGCCTATCCCTGTGGGAAATAAACTAAAAAGTAAATATAATAAAATAAGGAAATAATTTGTTACAATGCCATTTAATTAATTTAATCCTTAAAATTAAATAATAAATCAATCAAATTGTCACGCCTTTTTGCCACGGGGATAGGCAGAGATAATGGAGCTCCACTTGCCACGATCCTGCCACAACTCTCTCACTTCCAATTTACAATTCTTTTTAAAATAAATAAATGTAATAAAATTCAGGAAAACCCATTAAATAAAATTGTGTAAACTTTTAATGAATAGAAAAGAGCTCATTAAATATTATTTAATATTGTGCGCAGTTAAACTTTCAGTAAATGTAATAAACGTTTTCATGAAAAAACTGAAAACCTTTCCATAGAAAAATTGAGGGAATTTTTCCCTTTTCAATTTAATGATTACTAAGGATTTAGGGCACTTAGGACTGAAAATTTGCCGCACTTAAGCCTTATTCATATTCTTAATTTGTTTTACTTAATTTTGTCTTAAAATATCTTTTTGTTAAAATATATCATTCATTTTGTATGAGGACTGGGCTTATTAATTGTATTAACAGTTGCATATAAATTTTAAAATAGTCTGTTGTAAGAAAATTACAATGTAATTGGAATACATTCTTTATTTTGCATAGTTTAGGTGTGCATAATGATCAAACTATAATTATGACAGTTCAAAGCAGAACTGTTAATATGGCGTGTCTTATTTTCCAAATAACTCAATTGCACAGCAATTAAAAGCAAAATTGTAATTAGTTTTACCAATATGGTATCGAAACTACCATTTATTTATTTATTTATTTATTTAAAACTTAATTGCACTATGTACAAAGGCGGACTTAATGCCGTTAGACATTCTCTGACAGCCAAACCTTTAGGACATTAAGACAGTATTAATGGTAAGTAGGTGCAATTTTATGATGACAATTTGTACGAATATAACAACAAACACATAATAATAATACTTAATAGTTACATTTTAATACACATAAGTACATAAATAAGTTATACACACACATACATATATATTAAACACAATAATACACAACATATAATAAAACTACTCTTGTCATGAAAGATGTGGGGAAGAAGAAAGGTAGTGTTTATACACATAACTCTTGAATATTGTACGATTAGGAGCTTGTCTAATACTTTGAGGTAGTTCATTCCATAGATTTGCAGCGACGACAGAAAAAGATTTAGAGACGAAAGAGGTGTGGTGAGAGGGAATAGAAAGAGTGGAGTTGGAAGAGGAGCGCAGGGTCTTAACATGATGCGAGCTCAGGTACCTAAAGTTATCCTTAAGATACCTGGGCGCATCAGATTCATTTAGAAGACTGTATAACAAGCACAGAACCCTACGATTTCTCCGTTCACGGATAGGCAGCCATTTTAGCTGATCTCGTGACGACGAAATGTGGTCATATTTCCGCAAGCCGAAGATGAACCTTATACATGCGTTGTGTAATCTATCTAGTTTATTAAGATATTCCTGCGAAAGGTCTTTATATTTATATTATATTTATATATTTTTTCATCATTGGACATTACAAAAGTACATAAAAGCCCAAAATGGATGATGTCGACAGGCGTGGACGAGCGATTGGTTTGTTGCGCGTAAAGTCCCGGGTTTGATTCCCGGTCGGAGCAAATATTTGTTTCATAGTTTTTAATTGTAATATTTATTAATTATATTAAATATTACAATTATTTGTTAATAAAAAAAAGTTTATATTTGCTTCGGGTCTGGTTAACAGGCCCGGTAGGCAACAAGTAACCCAGTCTGCCGATCCGGGGTAGTACCACCACTTACAAGTATACAGACCGTGAAGTGATTTGGTCGTGTTTCGGGATCAGCTTGTAAGTAACCGGTTCTAACTAGGCCGGCATAGTGACATCCACTACTTACAGTTATTAAATTGTAGCAGCAGTGACATCCATTCTTGGACCACACTGCAGCTTAACATTAAGCGGGGTGCTGTCATATTAACAACAAGCAATGAATGAAAAATATTTATATATTTTATACAGAGATCATTACACTACACGGATTAAGCAATATGAAGCAAGGTCAGTAATTGGATGGGTGACCGTTAGAAGCAAAAAATATATCTCGACCCCACTCGGGCTCCGAATAGCACATTAAACTGTAGGTTCCGGTCGTTGTCACTAGACGACAGTCGTTAAGAGGCATTGGCGAGAGGGGGGAGTAGTCAAATCCTATCTGGATAACCTCGATATGACATAGGCCTTTGCTTAGTATATGACATAATTGGACCTCCTCTTGCTTATCATTAGGCGAGTCGAGGTCAGATGTCGTGTCACAATAAAAAATAAATAAAAAAAATTAATGGTGGTACCTTAAAAATTTAACTGAATCAATAATTGTATCCGTTATCATAATAACAATTATAATTAATATACACACTTATAAACAGAATTGCTTATTATAGCATATCAGTCAGGATCGTGGCAAGTGGCGCTCCATTGTATCTGCCTATTGATTACCAAAATGAGTATAAAAAGGCAGATATATTTGGTATATGTACTTTGGTCGCCAAGCTTCTGTAATATAAGCTCGTTTATTAGTTTTATAAAAAAATGTGAATTTAAAGTCGTTGTTAGTATGCCGGCAACTAAGTTTATATGTTAAATTAACCTAAATCCTGGAGTTATTGTTAAGATATTTTTAATATTTTGTTGGGAAAATGACCACCAATTGTGCCAAATTTACTAGTTTAAATAAATTAATTAATACATTAAAAGCGACCGTTGTATCATACAAACACGTTTAGTAGCATATACGAGTAGTAGTATAGAAGAAATGTGAATAAAATCCACTTCTACGTATCTCATAAGCATGCATATTCATAAATTGTAATAAGCTATCCTCATCTCTTGGAAGGCAATTGCTCTGTAATCCTGAATAATCCAATCGCTCAATGTCAAAAGGTAATCGCTAAATCTTCGGATTGAGACTGATATTTAAATACACAATGTTTTACTTGAGAAAGCTAAAAGTAACATTTTTAGTAATGGCAGAGGTAGTAGTTCCCACTCTGCCGGGATAGTGCCACCACTTGCAAGTATAGATAGACCACTACACCACGGTCTCCATAAAAATATAAATTTCCATAAATATAATCAATCAATCAAATTGAAAGCTACGTTGCCTAAAGCCCATAACCATAGAGCTTGTATGAAGAGAATTGTGAATGTGAAGGAAGCGAGGGAGTTGTGTCAGGATCGAGGCAAGTGGCGCTCCATTGTCTCTGCCTATCCTTGTGGGAAAAAGGCGTGACTATATGATTTTGATTGATTTGATAAACTGAAGCCAATTTCAGCAGCTCTCCTCTTCCTGTCCGAGTTTGCAAATACAATGACATATTTGATATATGACCCAATTTCCATAATAATTAAGTAACTCGCTTGGGTCACGGTTAAATTACATAAACACCAACATCGTCACGCCTTCGCACATAAAGAGATGGGCAGAGTTATTAGGTAATTATTATTAAATCAAATTGTCACGCCCCTATTCTCAAAGAGATAGGTAGAGATAATGGAAAGTCATATCCGATCTTTCCATGATCCTGACACGACTCCCTCGCTTCCTTCACATTCACAATTCTCTTCATACAAGCTTTTTTCTTATGGGCACTAGGCGACCTAGCAGAGACATCCTAGGATCAAATCAGTTTTGTACAATCACGGACATAGTATACGAAATATATTTTTCTTTACATTTTTTTAGTTGGAGTGTTGGAGACCGTGGCAACCGTAAAATGAAAGTTTTACGAAAAGGTCTCAGTCGCGTTTCGGGATGAAAGTTGAATGTAGCCGATTCCAACTAGGCGAGTTCAATCAAATCGAGCCACAATTAAAAAGTAAGGTACCATGTTTATTTAGTACTGTAGGAACTTTTTCTTTATTGTCGGAACAGCGAAAACAAAGATTCGTGTGCACATCAATTTTTTCTATTTAATTTCCAATATTATTTTTAATTAAGTTTCATTAGTAGAGTACTTTTTAAAAATATGGGATTTTTTTAAATACAGATGAAGAATTTTAAAAAAATTAAATTGTCCCGCCTTTTCCCACATAAATAGACAGAGACATTGGAGCGCCACTTGCCACGATCCTGACAAAAGTCCTATATTAGTTTTTAATATAAAAAATAAGTGTATTTAAGTATATGTAATTTATATATTATATCTATTTATTTTTCATATTAAAAACTAACATAGGAGTTGTGCCAGAATTGTGGCAAGTGGCGCACCATTGTCTTTGTATAACCCTGTAGGAAAAAGACGTGACAATTTGATTGATTGATAATTATAAGGATCGTTTCCATTGAGTACTTTTCGAGTACTTTTCTTCCAGAAGACATTAAAACTTTCCATCCTATATGTTGTATCATAATAAGTTAATATTATGTTGTCATAATTAATTCATGAACACGTTTTGTTAGTCTTTAAAGTTAACATCAAGTTATATGTGTGTGAGTGTGTGTTTGTTTGTTATTGTCTAGTTAGAATATTTTGAAAAGTTTTCAAGAAAGATGCTTTTGATAACATAGTGAACGCGACTGAAGCAGCTGTAGAATGAAACAGTTTTGTCAGTCGCCAGCGCTCTTTGCTCCCCTTGCTTACCATCACGCAAGTCGAGGTCAGTCGTCGTACGCAGTTGTAAAACTAATTTTTAAAATCGAAATAAAATCTATTTAAAGCATTAATTGTTCTAGGTTCTATTTTTTTCTCCGACCGGGAATCGAACCCGGAACTTTTCGCGTAACGGACTGGTGTGCTAGCCAATACGTGACATCATATAATTGTATTATTTTATTTATTAAAATTAGTGACAAACATTAACATTCCTTTGTCACACATTTTCCATCAAACCACATCTATCGCGCACTCTCCTATTTCTTATTCTATCCGCTATCGTCACTCCACATCCTTATGACCGCATTTCTACTGCGCTAATTCTACTCTCATGCTTCTTCTGCCATAATTGGTTTAGGCACATGAAAAGGATGAATTAAAGTAGATTTACAAAAGGAATTTTTATATCTGATGTGAATTGATGCATTAGATATATAATTTGATGCATCTATCAGATTTAGACGGAGGGTGACTTCCAACCAAATTGGAGACATCCGTAAGAAAGTTGAGTTGCCTAGTAACCGTAGTAGTAAACCCATAACCGTGTATCCTATATAAGAAAAGAATTGTGGATCTGAGGGAAGCGAGGGACTTGTGTCAGGATGGTGGCAAGTGGCGCTTTATTGTCTCCGCCTAGCCTGGGAAAAAGGTGTGACATTTGATTGATATTGAAATGTAATATACGAACCTCAATGATAAGCTATCCCTGTCCAATGGTAATGGTGGATGTGGTCTGCCAATGTCCGCAGCAACGAACCGCAGATGCAATCCAGGCAGCAGTGATCGTTCACGATTAATTGCAGCCACGGCCAAAGGTAACGCTCCAAGGACAGTCTGCAACAAGTTAATTTATATTAGTAATGGTGCAAGGAGACCGTGGTGTAGTGGCAGTGCAAAGGTTACGCAAACCGAGAGCACGGGTTCAAAACCACCGGTACCAATGTATATTTGGTTGTCCTGTTTCTATGATTCTATGTAGCCTAGTATAGAAATGTAAAAAAATTGTAAATCGTAATATCTTGCTAGAACAATCGACAAATGGAATGCTTTGCCAGCCCACGCGTTCTCTTCACTTTGAATACTTCAAGCGATGCGTAAAGGAGCACCTTTGGCCGGCATAGTGACGGCGAGTGGGGCAACCGTGAACTGACTCGGTTTTTATAGTTGTCGGCACTCTCGGACTTCCTCTTTCTAACCATTAGGCAGGTCGAGGTGGGATGTTGAGTCACGATAAAAAAGTAAACCTTCTTCTTCACATCCACAATTCTCTTCATACGGACGTTATAGTTATGGGAACCACTAAACCCTGCTTTTTAAGAATGTATCGAAGCGAAAGACTTGTGTTAGAACCAATAAAAAGGGCGCTTTGTTCTCTCTGCCTGTCCCTATGGTAATTGAGGCGGTCAATTAACGTCCGCCATTTTCTCACGGTTATCTTTTTATTATTCTGATGTAGATGGATTTGTTAAACGAGACAGACCCAGGAGGGTGTTTTCTGAAACATCCTCAAGAAAGCTAGATTGCCTAGTGCCCATAACCGTAGAGCTTGTATAAAAAGAATTGTGGATGAGGGAATTGAGGGAAGCGAGGAAGTTGTGTCAGGATCGTAGGAAAGTGGCGCTTCATTTTCTCTGCCTATACCTATCCTCATCCTTCCACACCCGTAATACCCGCACATGTCGGGGAAAGCATCCACATTTTATCGACCGAATCGGCAGTCGAACTATAAAGTTCGGTGCGTCTTTTCTTTGTAGAACAATTGACAAGTGGAATGCTTTGCCAGCCCATGTGTTCTCTCAATCCTATGACCTTGGATCCTTCAAGCGATGCGTGAAGAAGCACCTTAGGCCGGCATAGTGGCGGCGGCTGGGGCAGCCGGGAACTGACTCGGTTATTCCAGTCGTCGTCACTCTTGGACCTCCTCTTGCTTATCATCAGACGAGTCGAGGTCAGATGTCGTGTCACAATAAAAAAAAATGTGAAAAAGGCGTGACAAATTTAAATTACTTTGAATCACTTGATTTGATCATGCTGGCATACAGTCAGCAGTAAAGACTTATTTCATTACAACTTAAGTCTACCTAAACTGATTTAATTTTCACTTAAAGGTAATTTAAACTTTGCATGCAGTTTGCAAGTTAATTAAGAGGCAAGTTAATCTTTATTTACAAGAAAAGTTAGATTGTAAAGTTAATAAAAACTCTCCTAAGTGCTTTACTAATTTTAAAACGCTTTTTAAATACTTGGAAAGTTGTGGAGAACTTTTATGACTTGGTTATTAAAAATAAAATTAATTCTAATTTATGTAATTTATTAAATAATTTGTTACGCTTTAATTTTTACGGTGATAGGCAGATACCTGGAGCGCAACTTTTCACGATCCTGACACAACTATTTAGTTTCCTTCACTTTCACAACTCCCTTCATAGCTCCATCGTTATAGGTAGGTACTGAGTTTATACAAATTTATTGTGTCTGCCTATCCATGTAGGAAAAAGGCGTGACAATTTGATTTGATTTGATAAATAGGAAAGATGGTAATATTTCTTGAACAATAGAGCTTGTAAATTCCACAAAGACTTTCCTACAGTCAAAAGCTGAGATTATGAACCGATACATCAAATGTTCACAAACTCACCCTCAAAGAGATGATTAAAATGAACTACATTAGCTTAGATTTTAAATATTGGTCTATTTGTCGGTGGAAGTTTGCATGGTAATGTACATCATATATTTTTTAGTTTTATTATTCTCTTATTTTAGAAGTTACACATTTTACCAATTTGGAAGTGTATCTCGCGCAAACTATTCAGTTTAGAAAAAAATATGATATTACAAACCTTAATATATATTTTGAAGACCTATCGATAGATACCCCAAACGTATGGGTTTGATGAAAGAAAAAAATTTCGGTTTCAGTACCAAGTATGGGGAACCCCCAAAATTTATTGTTTTTTTTTCTATTTTTGTGTGAAAATGTTAATGCAGTTCACAAAATACATCTATTTACCAAGTTACATAGGTATTGTTCTTAAAGTTTCGGAAAAAAGTGGCATACGGACGGATAGACATGGCGAATCTTTAAGGGTTCCGTTTTTTACTACAGAACCCTAAAAATGGGTTGAGAATACAATAGTATATTTAAGGAATAAATATAGTTTTATTATTCTTGTGACGCGAAGGTAATAATAAACTTTACTTAAAATAATATTAACCTGTATTTTAGATTTTTTAGTATTTTAGTTTAGCTAAATATTATAGTCAAAGATTCGCTTTATCGAATATATTTTTAAAGTAAATAATGGCTTTTACATAAAAACCTATGTCAAACAAAAACTTATGGGTTTCATTCCGAATAAGTAAACATTTTTCCTTGTCATAAACTTTTTTAGGCAAACAAAAATAACTTATCTTTGAAGTTAGGATAATACTAATAATGAATAACAAAGATTACTATTTTTAAACTTGTTTTTATGTAGTTTTAAAAATTCTTTTCTTATGAATTCTTTTAAAATTCTTCTGAAAGCGAGAAAGTTGCATCTGGATCCTAGAAACTGGCCTATGACATAACATAAAACAAATAAAAAAAACAATTAACTATATAGGAACGAGTAAAATTTAGTAAATCTTTAAGTAAAACAGTATTAAAATGATATTTAATTTTAATGTCAATAAATTAATTGTTCACACCTAATTTCTCAAAGGGATAGGCAGAGACAACGCCACTTCCCACGATCCCAACACAACTCTTTCAAATATATAATACAATTAAATGTCCCCAATGAAAGGGTAATAAAAATATTCTATACAAAATAAAAAATATAATAAATTACACCTGAAAATGAGTGTTGCCAGTGTTTCAGTTTTCAGTGACAAATAGGCAAATGTACGCTCATGGACAGCGACACCAATTAAAAATAAAAATAGATTTAAATTAATGTACAATATGAAGAGTTTCAATTAATAAACTTCAATTAAAAAAATGGTAGAGGATTAACTTATATTTATTTTTGTAGATTGACGTGAGCAATTAATAAATCTGATGTGGATGGATGCGTTAAACAAGGCAGGCCCAGGTCAAAGAGACATCCTTAAAAAAGCTAGGTTGCCTGCCCATAACCATAGAGCATGTATGAAGAGAACTGTGGATATGAAGGAAGCGAGAAAGTTGTGTCAGGGTCGTGGCAAGTGGCGCTTCATTTTCTCTGTTTATCCCTGTGGGAAAAAGGCGTGACAATATCATTAATTTATAGTATTTAGTTTACTTATTTGTGGCAATTCTTAAGTGTACGTTAACCTTTTTTTTTCTATAGTTTTTTTAATGTTTTTCCTAAAATGTAATTTATCCTAATTAAATAAACACCTGAAAGTGTTGTTACCACCCCAAGATGGCAGACGGGGCGATCGACCACTGACTTAGTAACTGTTTGCCGACCACTCTCCTAAGCACCTAGTCCCCGAGCAAATATCAAATATTTACAAATGGGTTTTTACTAAAACTATATTTATGTTTTCACTAAATCTATATTTGCTGCTTTCAGTTATTTAACTCTGTAGTAGCAGTCGCGCTATTCATGGATCGCACTCCAGCTTAACATCGAGCAGGGTGATATCATAACTCGATCCGTAATTAAAAATTATTTGAATCAATTTTCTTTTATTTTTATTAATACTCGACATATGACAGCACCCCGCTTGATGTTAAGCCGAAGTGTGGTCCATGAATGAATGTCACTGCTAATACAATTCAATAACTGTGAGTAGCAATCACATCCACTATGCACATCCACTATCCACTATCCACTATGTTCCTAGATGGAACAGGCAACTTACAAGCTGATCCCGAAACGTGACCAAATCACTTCACGGTCTGTATACTTGTAAGTGGTGGTACTACCCCGGATCGGCAGACTGGGTACCACTGCCTACCACTCTTGTTACGGATAGGCAGAGACAATGGAATAATAATTTAATGCCTATGAATTAAGTCATGAAACTAATTTATTATTATTATTTAATTGAGACACGACATCTGACCTCAACTGAAAGAATATGTCTTTCCCGCCTTTTTCCCACAGGGATAGGCAGATACAATGGAGCGCCACTTGCCAAGATCCTGACGCAACTCCCTCGCTTCCCTCACATTCACAATTCTCTTTATACGAGCTCTATGGTTATTATTATTGTAAGGCAATACCTCGCCTTATGTTACTATAGTTAAATAACTGCAAACGGTCGTCGTATCCACTGTGTGAGCCTAATTGAAACCGGCAACTTACATGCTGATCCTCGAGGTTGAAGAACTCACAAAGAAGCCGCAGAGGAGTCAAGTGCGGAAACGAATTACAACATCAATGCTGTACGAAACGCAACTAAATCACTTTACGGTCTGTAAACTTGTAAGTGGTGGTACTACCCCGGATCGGCAGACTGGGTACCACTGCCTACCATTCTTTGATAACTAGACCCGAAGCATATATCTATCTTTTTTTTTTAATTAACAAATATTTTTTAATATTTAATATAATTGTTAAATATTACAAATAAAAGCTATGTAACAAATATTTGCTCCGACGGGGAATCGAACCCGGGAATTAACGCGCAAAAAACCAATTGCTGACCGTTCGTCCACGCCTGTCGTGAAATACTACTCATAAACACCCAGACCCGGGACAATTAATTATCTGCCTCAATTTTGATTATTATTACGAATCGATCCCGGGACTCTGAAGTGTTAACAATGCGCCACGCATGCCGTTAATTAATAATAATATTTTACTTTTATTCAGACGTGACATCTGATTCGACTTGTCTGGTAGTAAGCAAAGGTAGGTCCAGCAGCGTCGACGACTGAAAAAAACATCTTATAGTTGCTTTAGTCGCTGTCACTATACTGGCTAAAAATAGCTGTTCCCTATATACCAGGCCTTTAGAATGAAAGTTATTTATATATTAGGTATTATAAAGAGTGGTAGGCAGTGGTACCCCATTCCACTACAAATGAGTATCGGTCTGTATAGACCGTGAAGTGATTTGGTCACGTTTCGGGATTAGCTTGTAAGTTGTCGGTTCCAACTAGGCCGGCATAGTGGATGTGACTGCTACTCACAGTTATTGAATTTTAGTAACAGTGACATCCATTGATGGACTACACTCCAGCTTGACATCAGGCTGGGTGCTGTCATATGTCGAGTCACAATAAATATATATATATATATTTTAAAAGTAATAATCAAGACATGGGCATGCATGAGATTGTTCACCACGTAGATCTTAAGTATTTAGGGTTTGTTTCATTAACCTTCGTTCGTCCTGTTGTCCTCCGAATCGTCTGCTCTGTGACTAACAGACAAATGTATTAAACTAAGACATCGTTAATCTTATGTTCAGATATTTGACCTACAATGTTTAGATTCCAAATATAATGTAACAACTTCGCCAATGTCACTAGGGGGCGCTACCATCTACAAATCTGACACCCGGGATGTTGATCAGCTGATCGTAAATTTTTTAACACTTTATCGTAATTATTTTTACGAACTCTATTCTCATAATTCGCAGGGCGACCGTGGTGTAATGGTTACGCAAAGCATGAGTTCGAGACCCCATACATGCAGTGGCGTAGAGTGGGGGGGGGGGGGGGGGAGGCACATTTAGGGGGCGGCAAAATCGTTATTTGATATATGTACTTTGGTTGTCCTGTTTCTATGATACAAGCACTTTAGTAGCTTAGTATAGAAATGTAAATTAAAAAATAATAATAATAAAATAAATAAATTATTGATAAATATAGTATAATTTGTGACATCTCCCTCAGTGCTTCGGACAGACTGGACATTCTTGGAATGTCCCTTCGCTGCGACCTGAATCACAGGGACCACATCGAGCGGGCCATTAAGACCACCTCCTTACTTGCAGGATGCAAACTTGGCATCCTGAACAAGGTGCGGCGGTTCTTCGCGCCAGAGCTTCGCCTGCTACTTTACAAGGCACAGATTCGCTCTTGCGCGGAGTACTGTTCGCACCTCTGGGACGGCTCTGCCAAGTATCTTCTTAATGCCCTGGATTCATTGCAGCGCCGAGCTGTCCGGATCATAGGTGATGCAGAGGTAACGCGAACTCTGGAGCCCTTGCAGCTACGCAGAGACATGGCGGCTCTGTGCGTCCTCTATCGCCTATACCACGGAGAATGTTCCGAGGAGCTCAGGTCGGGGAAAGCATCCGCATTTTATCGACCGAATCGGCAGTCGAACTAAAAAGTTCGGTGCGTCTTTTCTTTGTAGATTAATTGACAAGTGGAATGCTTTGCCTGCCCATGTGTTCTCTCAATCCTATGACCTTGGATCCTTCAAGCGATGCGTGAAAAAGCACCTTTGGCCGGCATAGTGACAACGACTGGGGCAGCCGTGAACAAACCCGGTTTTCTTAGTCGTCGTCACTCTTGGACCTCCTCTTGCTTATCATCAGGCGGGACGAGGTCAAATGTCGTGTCACAATAAAAAATAAAAAAAATACAGTACACAGATTTTAGAACACGATAAAATGAAACTTGTTAAGAATGCTGCGATGTTTTGGGCACATAAAAAGGATGTGTGAAAGTAGATTGACGAAAGGAATTTATAAATCTGATGTGGATGGATGTGTTGAACGAGGCAGGCCCAGAAGAGTGTTTTCCGATCAAATCGAAGACATCCTCAAGAAAGCTGGGTTGCCTAGTGCCCATAACCGTAGAGCTTGTATGAGGAGAATTGTGAATGTGAAGGAAGCGAGGGAGTTGTGTCAGGATCGTGGCAAGTGGCGCTCCGTGGTCTCCCTATCCCCGTGGGAAAGAGATGTGCCAATTTGATTTGATTTGATAAAATGAAAGTTTTATAACGATGTTAAGAAATATCCTAATTTATCATCGTTTGTTCCCAACTGTTTACCCTTAATAAATAACGGTGTGAAGACATGCAAAGGTCATTAGCAGCATACAATTTGAAGGACGTTATCACAATTTCCAACTGAACAACTTTTTATTATACATTCTTGGATATTTACCAAAATGATGAGATTTTTATGGGGAAAAACATACAAAACAACTTTGAAAAGCTTTTAAATGTAGGCTGTGTATCTACTATAGTTTTACTATACGATTAAATAACTTTTACTAATGATATAGTATTTCTTTATTATTATGGAGTATTGATTGACGATAGTCGTAGCCTAACGGTTAGCGATTGGTTTGTTGCGAGTAAAGTCCCGGGTTCGATTCGCGGTCGGAGCAAATATTTGTTTCAAAGCTTTTAGTTAATAAAAAAAATAATAATCAGACCCGAAGCAAATATCCGCCCTTTTTTAACAAATATTTGGAATATTTAATATAAATTAATAAATATTACAAATAAAAGCTATGAAACCCATATTTTACCGGGAATCGAATCCGGGACTTTACGCGCAACAAACCAATCGCTGATCAATCGGCTACGCCTGTCGTCAAAACTAGTGTAACCACAACCCAACGTAACATAAAAAGCCTTATGGCTGAAAATAGTATCTTTAATCTGTGATTCATTTCAGACTCTGAAAGTATATTATTTGTAATAAATCCCGAAATAGGTTTTGACATTATTTGAGCTTTGAAAGGGGTATCGACCTCAGATTATAATTTAGATGTCAGTTTTGATTGCACTTTATCTTGAAGGGTTATCAATTGTTTTTAGTAAAAATATATATCCTATATTTAAACCATAAATTAAAAATATCATCTAAAGACATTTTATCAGAGATATTCCCAAGGAAACATTTTCCTTTTGTATAGCAAGACTTATACGTAACGATATTTTCTTTTAGTGCAGAGATGGTCGAGGGGTTGGTTTCATAGACTTTACTTTTAAGGTACCCCCACAAAAAGAACTTCATGAGGCGACGTCACTTCTTAAGCGAATTGCACAGAATACCAAGGCTAGATTCCAAGAGTGTGTCCGACATGATGGTCGACATATCGATGGCATAATTTTTAAGAAATAAAATCTGTACTTTTCTTCTCTTTCATAAATATCTCTCTTAGTTGTTTTATTAATTAAATTTGAAATCCTAATTCTGCCACCGGACACCCTTTACTTTGTTGTTCTGTTTCTATGTCTATGATACAAGCACTTTAGTAGCTTAGTATAGAAATATAAATAAATAAATAAAAAATAGTAACGTGAATGCATTTATTGAAATTAAATTCTTATTAATATAATTAGAAATAACCTTGGTATACTATACAACGTAAACTGTTTATATTAACCCGTTCCACTATAAACAACAAACTACTAGAACCATTTTCAGCACAACAGAAAATACTGAATAAAACATGAAGGAAAATAAAGGTACGTTGTCTGAAAGGAAATAAAACTAAGATAAATTTTAATGAGATTTTTTATTGTACGTAAATTGAAGTAACCCTATTCCTGATGGTAAACAAAGGAAGGTTCAAAGACGCCGATGACTAAAGAACTCGATTTAGTTTACAGTTGCTCTCGTCACCATTACCAGAGGTGCTTTTTCACTCGCCAATAGTATCAAAAAATAGTACATATAAAAAGAACATAATTTATTTTGGGCTTTAAATATTATATTATATTCTATTTATAAGTAATAATTAACTATAATTAAACTATAAATAAAAAATATCATCTAATGACGTCGCATCAGAGATAGTCCCAAGGAGACTGGCAACATTTCCCCTTTGTATAGCAAGGCTAATACGTTGGCAGAAATAATTGCCAGCCTTCCTGTCTCCAGACTTCTCCGTCAGCCGCCTGGACCCATGGACCCCGCCTGGACCCCTGATGGTCCCCAAGAGCCCATCGTCTCGACCCCAAACGGCGCAAATTCGTAACCAGTACCGAGGTTAGCGTATTTGCGCAACTTGAGGTTCTCAGCAGAAATCGCCGCACTTCCCGCGCTTAACTAAGTCGCTTGGATGTGAGATGGGGCTAATGTGTCTACACAAGTCGCATCCCACACCATAGACCTGCCAAGTTTCCATGGCCCAACAGTCATTCCATCAGGTCTCTTGCCATCGCTCCGCGCAATACCACAGGGTTCTAAAATTGCGGGCACTCCAACAGTGACAAGAGCCCTTCGGATGATATCGTTGAGTGCCGCGTGACGGAGAAGGCGACCGGCACTTCTGGCACAAGAAAGCCCGTGGTGTCCAAGATTATCCACCGGTTCTCCGCACCGACACTGGTGTTGATCGACAGTCCGGGCTCCGAGACGAAGACATACCGCCAGGGTCAGGGTATTTCTGTCGAGGAGTGTCCCAACCGATGCAGACGGAAAAGCCTGCAACCAGAAACCCGACTCCCTAGTAGAGATGGCTATGAGGCGAGCCCGCTCACTCGTGTTACTGTTTTGGGCTTTTATGTTATTTGGAAAATAAGATATGGATTTTGTATCGTCTGTCAATCACAAGGACACATCATATTATTAGTTCTGCGTTGAACTGTCGTAGTTTGATAATTTTGCACAACTAAACTGTGCAAAATAGAGGATATATTCCAATTACATTGTAATCTTCGTACATCAAAATATTTTAAAACGTATATGCAACTGTTAATATATGAATGATGTCTTTTGTCGCCAAATAAAAGTAGCGCCGAACCATTTAGTGCAGCAATCAATTCGGTCAAAAGCATGCAGGGTTTTCTCTGCTCTTTACTAGGATTGATTGATTGAAGAATTAAAAAGATCAGCATCTATCTCTATGCAAAGTTTTTGCCGGCATAGTAACAGCCACTGAGGCAACCGTGAACTGAGTAGGATTTGTCAATAATTGGCGCTCCTGAACCTCCCCTTACTTAACTTTTTTTTTATTGTGACACGACATCTGACCTCGTCCCGCCTGATGATAAGCAAGAGGAGGTCCAAAGGGAATTCGAGGTCAAATGTCGAAACACAATAAAAAAGAGAGAAGTTTTCTTTGTGTGATCGTCACTAATAACTTGTTTTTACATCTCTATAATATTAGAAAATAATTAAATAAATATGGAATGTAAAACGCTTCACGTTTCAAGCAAAGCGAGAAAAAGCACCTGTGGCCGGCATAGTGACGGTAACTGAGGCAACCGTAAAATGAGACGTATTTTCAGTCCCCAGTCCTCCAAATGAGACGTATTGTTAAGGAAAGCTCTTGCTTCGGTCCCTTTGCTGAACAATAGGCAAGTCGGGTTTAGATGTTGCATTTAATTTCAATGGAGGAGATTGGCGATCATATAACACCTGGGACCCCATAATACATAAACTCAAGTCCAGGGCCGTCTTAAGCATATTCAGCGCCGGGGTGCGAAAGTCAAGGCTCTGCTCGCGTGGTCTCAGTGTAGTAGGTCCTAGGTAGGACTCTGCGCCCGGGTGCACCGCACCCCTTAAACCCCCGGGTAAAGACGGCCTTGCTCAAGTCCAAAGTCCAACAAACTGCCAAACCGTCAACGTCAAAGTCAGTTATTTTTGCAAAAAGTTGAATTAAACCGGGAACAGAAAAACAAAATCAAAACACCAAATGGGTAGCTTTGGAAACAATATCAGCATCAACCAATAGGACGATCAACACCTCAGTATCTCTGTTACCACGGTGGCTGCAAAGCTCTCAAACGTCGGAATAATAAAAAATATATAAAGCCTAAATAAAAATAAACGCGATAGTGATCCGTATTAAGTTAATATTAATAAAATTAAATTCTATGCGAATATACAAAGATAGTAGCCGGCATAAAGTCGGCGACTGAAGCGCCCCGTGAAGCTTACTATCTACGTCAAGTCACCATAAAAATGTCAAAATCGTTTCATTATCCTTTCGTCATATAATTATGTTTACAAATGGGCGTAAAAATCTACAAATGACACGCCATGTTATAAATTACAGGGTGTGGATGTTTTTCATCAAAGTATCTAAGAGAAGTCATGTAAATTTATGTAATAAATTACTGTATTCAAAAAGCTTTGCCTCTATCATGAAAATAACGGTTGAAGAGAATTAGAATGCCTTTTAGTCAGTTACATATTCAATTATTTATAAAATCATTTGATGAAGTATAACTATAATAGTTACCAACTTATTTCGTTTTATTGTGACTCCACATATTATGACAGCACCCCGCCTGATGTTAAGCTAAAATGCGGTCCATGAATAAAGGTGACTGCTACTACAGTTAAATAACTGTAAATTTTTTTTTTTAAATCCCTAAAAAATTAAAAAAAAAATTAAAAAATTAAAAAAAAAAATTTAAATCCTTAAAAAATTAAAAAAAAAAATTTAAATTCTTTAAATATTTTTTTTAATTTTAACCAAGTATCAGTCTCGTCCACTATGCCGGCCTAGTTATTAATTTGTCTCTGCTCACTCACTCGCGTCCTTCATCTTCATATTTACTTGACAATGTTTTAACATTGAACCATATATTTTTACTTTGGCACTGGCAAGTTAAATACTAAAGCCACAAACAAGAAGAAAGAAAGAAAAAAATGTGTATAATATTTCTAATAGCCGTTTCACATTAGTTACGTCTGAAACTCATTGTGGGGTTGCTCATTCAAGAACCGTTGAATGTTTTTTGTCGGAACTGCGCAGTAAGTTACAAAGCATTATAGACCGGGTCGCTGAGAATATATTCATTTGCATATTATAAGGACCGCGTGTAAAATTACGTAAAGCGATCGCATAAACAAGACGTAGTACGAGTGAATTATTGAATTATAATTATGTTTATAATAGTAAGGCTGATGATGTTATATTATAGACGCTAGAGCTCTTCAATTTCGCAGAGACATGGCGGCTCTATCACGGAAAATATTCTGAGGAGCTTTTTAACATTCTTATCCTTATATTGTCTTTTTACTCCCGTAATAACAACAAGTAATCCGTAATCAGCCGTCTAAACAAACACGAACGTCGTTACTTTGTCGAACAATCTACTAGTATACTTAATGCTTGATAATTCCATGTGTTCGACAAAATACGACGCGCGGAACCGTTTAGTGCGACTGTTAATTCCATTGACAAAACATAGATGCTTTCCTCGACTTCACGGAAGTACTAAGGTTAAAGAGTTCCCCCGACAAAAAAAGGTCCTCGTTAATTGCAAACTAAAGTCCTAATGCAACCTGTACTATTATATTAAAAAAAGAATAGTCAAAGAAGATCCTCAGGGAATAAATATTCTAATACGAATTTCCATATTGACAGAATTACGAGGAATCTTCGCCGGCAAAGTGAAGGCAACTGAGGCAACTGAATCGTTTTTTTAGTCGGCGAACTTAGACTTTCCCTTGCTTATTTTCAGGCAAATAAAAGTCAGATGTTAAGTTTCAATAAAAAAACACATTTAGTTGATTAGTAATTTAGATAATTGTTAGCTTAATTTAAATTAAAGTGTTTTGTTTTGTAAGGATTATAACGTCTTTCATTTTGTAGTTTTTTTATGTCTATTTCCAATTAGTATTAATTTACACTTTACATTTTACACTTGTTGAAGCGAGGGAGTTGTGTCAGGATCATAGCAAGTGGCGCTTCATTATCGCTGCCTATTCCTATAGGAAAAAGACGTGACAATTTCATTAAATGACTGAAAAAACAGTGTAGTATCTTTTTAGGGCTTCTGAAAAAAGGTAAAAACAATATATTTATTGTGTTAATCTAAAGTAAATAACTGCGCGTAGTAGGTGCATCTACTATGCCGGTACAATATTTTTTTAATAAAGTCGATCCAGCCGTTTAGGAGTAGATCAATCACACACAAATAGACATAATAAATATATATCATGTATCAATCAATCAATCAAATTGTCACGCCTTTTTCCCACAGGGATAGGCAGAGACAATGGAGCGCCACTTACCACGATCCTTACATAACTCCCTTGCTTCCTTCACATACACAATTCTCTTCATACAGGCTCTGTGGTTATGGGCACTAGGCAACCTGGCTTTCTTGAGGATGTTTAACGCATCCATCCACATCAGATTTATAAATTCCTTTTGTCAATCTACTTTCACTCATCCTTTCCATGTACCCAAACCATCGAAGCATTCCTTCGTCAATCCTTGTTACTACATCTTCTTTCAAACCACATCCATCACGCAATTCCTTCCTTACTCTATTCCTTACTCTATCCGCTATCGCCACTCCACATACACTCCTTAACGACCGCATTTCTACAGCGTCAATTCTACTTTTATGCTTCTTCTGCCATACCCAACCTTCAATTCCATACATTAATGTAGGAACAAGAACCGCATTATGAACAGCCATCCGTGGGCTGTTATTTGGGGACATTATTTGGCTGTTCATTATACTATGTATGGCACCGTTCACTACGTTACACTTTTGCACTCTTCTCTCAAAAAAAACTAAAGTAATGGTTCTGGATAGAGAGGATGAAATGACAGAATGTGAGAAATTGATAGATGGAAAGAAAGTGGAACAAGTCAAACAATTTGTTTACTTGGGAAGTATGTTTACTAGGGATGGGAAGTGTGATGAAGATATTGAGAGAAAAGTGCAAAAGGGTAAATATATAACATCATAATAATAACAAGATATATCAATAAAATGAATTTCCTTTCCTATTTACAAAATCTACGTTTGTAAACATATTTAGGTATAATGAATTAATAATATATTTTGGGACTACTTGTTTGTGATATCATAACAACTTAAGTACCAAAATAACATCATTTCAACTATTCAGGAATAAACAAAAATACCTAAACATAACATAGCATAGTTTGAATTATACAAATTTTATGTGGCTTACTATCGCGTATATTTTTGTTTCGATTTTATATTTTTTATTATTCCGCATAATCTATATAGCATAATTTTATAGAAATAAAATATACATACGGCTAAACTTGTTTATAGAATTAATTATATTGCGGAATATCCCAATCAAAAAAAAATGGTCTTTTTCGATTTTTTATTGAGTTTGTTTAGGATTTAAATAATCAAGCGAATTGTCACGCCTGAATTACCAAAGGGATAAGCAGAGACAATTTGGCGCAACTTTCAAAGATCCTGACAACTCGATCGCTCCACAATTTTTCTCACAAAATCTCTGGTTATGGATACTGCAGACGCTTGCTTTTTCAAAGATGTCTCAGATTTTATGGGTTGTCCTCGTATTATCTACTACTCAACTCTGATTTCTATTTTTATTGTGGCAAACACCACCCCGCCTAATGTTAGGCAGGAGTGCGGTCCATGAATAGAGGTGACTGCTACTACAGTTAAATGTCTGTGGGTAGCAGTCGCACCCAATATGCCGGCATAGTTTTATAACTGGTTTTATACCACCATAACAGCATCTATTTACACGTACTAATATTATTTGCCAAATATACAAATAAATGCATCATATTTTCTTGCTAATAAATATTCTAATATCTAATAAACGCCTTTTTCCCACAGGGATAGGCAGAGACAATGAAGCACCAATTGCCACGTTCTTGACACAACTCCCAATTCCACAATTCTAATAAATAAATATTACAAATAAATTTACTCTGACAGGGAATCGAACCCGGGACAGACGCAGAGGACTGGTTTGTTATTCAATAAATCACATAGGTCGTATTAAACAAACTTTATATGCCTAAAAATATACAAGTATTTTGTTTTCATATTATATTATAATCTTACCTGACTCCATCCGTAAGCACCCAAAAATCCAATCGTAATAGAATTATCAGTTGTCCAATTTGTGCCTAATTCTGCACATTTCTTCGTATCACCACAATCACTGACGACCATATCAAATAAATTGACACCATTTGACTCCAACTCATTTATTGATATTCTTTCTTCGATCAAATTCGTTGTGACACTCGAATGGATGTTGTTAAGATATATTGAATCAATAATACTAGCGTGAACTTCGTGGTCGTCGTTGTATGTTGAATTAATTATAACCTCGCATTTTTTAATGTTTTTATTATCATTCGTATTAGTTTGTTGCTCCGATTCGGTTATATTCGTCAAAGTCTCATTAAATAAATAGTTATCTGTTGTGTTAAAGAATATTTTGTTAATTTCAATGTTTATTGTCTCGTGTATAGTTAGGAATAGAATGTAAAAAACAAGTGTTAGTGTAAGCTTCATTTTGTTGCTATTTAGCATTTTGCGTTCATTTTTTTTAAGTTGGGTTTTTGTTTCGACTCCAAAGTTTATCTGTAAAAAAATAAAATAATATGTTAATGTTTTATTGTTTATTTTTTTATTATAAACATTTCTATACTAAGCTACTAAAGTGCATGAATCAAAGTGCAAGGGGATTAAACCCGTGCTCTCAGTTTGCGTAACTATTGCACTGCCACTACACCACGGTCGCCTTAAATTATTACAAAGTTGCTATAAGAAACCTTATTACATTATTATATTAGCGTTGATGATGTGATCTAGGGTAAGACTACGGGCTATATGCTACTACGACTAATTAAAATACACTGTCGTTCATATTTTTTTGGTTTTTCATTTGTCTATTGGCGGCAGATTAGTCGCATGTTGGCTGGCATAGTGAAACGGAAAACAGGATACGTCCTCAGGATTTTTTCAGTCGTCAGCGCTCTTGCTTACAAACAGCCAAGGCGACGCCAAATGTCGCATTTCATTTTAAAAAAAAATGTCAATTCAGGTTCCACTTTTCAGGAAAAATAACACAAATCCTATATAAGGAAAAAATGTTCTATTTAAAATACTTATTAAAATAAAGTATAGTAATTTTAAATGTAAATTTAAAACAGAAAAATACCATCTTTATATTAGGACAATAGCGGGGTAAACAAAAACACTCTGAAAAGAAACAATTTTATTACCTCGAATACATTTTCATTAAAGTAAAAAAAGGCGCAATACCTTTTTCAATATAAGTTTGAGAATGGGACAGAATACTTATAATGTACTTGTATTGCTACAATTTCACAGGGATAGGTAGAGACATCGCTGTGCCTATCCTCTCTAAAGATATTGTTACTTTTATCTCACATAGATGCAAATACAGTTTTTTCCTATCAATCAATCAAATTGTCACGCCTTTATCCACTTTCTATAAATGATGATATGAGTCTTACAAAAACAAAAACGGAAAGAGATATAGATAAAGTAAATTTATTGGTAACGGAACTTCTACTTCCTCGCCTCGCTTCCCTTACATCCACAATTCTCTTCATTTTTTTTTTATTGTCTACTCGACAACTGACAGCACCCCGCTTGATGTTAAGCCGAAGTGTGGTCCATGAATGGATGTCACTGCTACTACAATTCAATAACTGTGAGTAGCAATCACATCCACTATGCCGGCCTAGATGGAACCGGCAACTTACAAGCTGATCCCGAAACGTGACCAAATCACTTTACGGTCTGTATACTTGTAAGTGGTGGTACTACTCCGGATCGGCAGACTGGGTACCACTGCCTACCACTCTTTGATAACCAGACCCGAAGCAAATATCCATCTCTTTTTTTATTAACAATTTTTTGCATTATTTAATATTATTAAATATTACAAATAAAAGCTATGAAACAAATATTTGCTTCGACCGGGGATCGAACCCAGGACTTTGGGCGCAACAAACCAATCGCTAAACCGTTCGTCCACGCCTGTCGTCATACTATCTCTACTAATACAGGCACTAGGCAACCCAGTATATTAGTATAATAATTAAATATTATTTTTATATACATAATAATAGTTATGTGAGTTCTAGTAGTTATAGTTGAGTGGAGACCACGAACCGAAAGGCGCAGCGTAGGTAGGCCTCCCACTAGGTGGACTGACGACATAGTGAAAGTCACGGGTAACCGGTGGATGCAACTGGCGTTCGGAATGGCGTTTTAAGGAGGAGGCCTGTGTGATGAGTTCTAGGAATATCTACATGTAGTCATAATTTCCGCTTGCGTAAAACAAGTCGCTCTTTTGTATGAATTTGTCTACAAACATATAGGCGACCCAAACAAGAAAATTGTCTTCACTTACAAAAATTTATTACCCGAAAAGGTTTTCTACATAGTAGATGAATCTAATAACAAAAAAAAGCTGGACTTAATCTATACTTATTAGGTTTTGTTCATATATAGGAGCTACACTTAATCATTCTTTGTTTAATAATAATTTTTTTATTAACAAATGTTTGTAATTTGTTTTTTATGCTATATTTATATACTAAGCTACTAAAGTGCTTGTAAACAGGAAAACCAAAGTACATATATCAAAGATACATAGTTTGCACTACCGGTTTTGAACTGCACTACCACTACACCACGGTCACCTTAAATCTAATTAATAAATGTCGCAAATAAAAACAATTTTACAAATTTGCTTTGACCAGGACCTACGCGTGACGACTAGCGTAGTAACCAATGCGCCACGCCTGTCGTAACACAAGCAGAACTTCAGGGCTGAAGCAGAAGCTGACATCTGTTACATCACTGATAGTGCTGTTATGTTAATTTAAAAATTATGATACGACATTTGATCTGGCCTGAGGGCATACCACCAACTTAAAAAAAGTATACGAGTATATAAAAAAACATATTTGTCGTTCAAAATAAGATTACTCAATTTCGTACCGCCATCTCATATTTGTTATTTGTTTTTTTTCATCTTCATTCCTACAATCGCATCGATTTTACATTCAGAAACGAATTACTGCTGCATTTAAATATTGAAAATATATTATCTTTTGTTTTTTTGTTTCTTGTGTAGGATAATTACTATTTAAAACTAAGCTAAAAATAAAGTTATAATTTTACTTCGAATTGCAATTTTAGTTTAAAGAAAAAACAGAAAACTCCTTCGTAAGCCGATACCGTTTTATGACCTCTGTTTCGCTTAAATTAAAGGGCTCTTTAACACTCAATACGCACGGTTATCGGTGTGCCTTTTTTTAATGAGTTTGACTGAGCATTGTCGCTTTACAAAAACTCAAACATTTTGGTATTCGTCTATCTATATAATAAAACAATTTACTGTATTAGACTACCTAGTTTTAAATGAATTTAGATAGTATTTTCTTAGATTTTGCGCAAACATTGATTAAAGAATTAAACAAATTTTATGCGGCTTACTATCGCGTTTATTTAAAACACCAACGTAGTGGAAAGTCTGCAGTTTGTGAAAATCAAAAGGACGGCGCCAACCACTACATCCGTTTTGAAAACCGAAGATCCTCGCAAAAGAAAGTCGACTAATACCCAGGATGGTACGCGGGGCTATTGAGATTAAAAAACATCCTAATTTCAATAGAAAATGGTAGCTGACGTCTTGGCAATTATCTAACACCTGGGACCCCATAATACACAAACTCAAGTCCCAAGTCCAGCAAACTGCCAAACCAGATGACACCGTCAGTTATTTCCGTTATAAACCGGGAACTCATAACAAAACACAGGACAACGAACACCACAGTCTCTCGGTGACCACGATGGCTGCAAGCTTTCGAAACGTCGGAATAATAAAAAAATGTAAAATCAAAACCAAAATAAACGCCAAGTAAGCCGCATTAAGTTTGTTTAAATAATGACTTCAAATATTATTACAAACCTTAACGTAGATAATTACGTTTTCTTATTATTGATAAACTGACTTAGCTACCAAAATTACCGCGATGGGTAATCTTTGGAGGAATGAACATTGATGTGACGTTACAAAACTGCCAATAGTAATTTAATTTAAATAAGCATATTTGACGTACGAAATGATATTTTACGATTAAAACAATAATGCTATAAGAAATGATGGTACGCCCGCAGCACCTCCTATTTGCAATTTTGTTTTATTCCTTCATATGTCCAATAAATTATAAATTCATTTGTACATTTATGTAATGTGTAGGATAATTATTAAAACAATTACTGTTTATTACTGAGCCAAAAACAACGTCAATTTCGCTTCGAATTTCAGTTTTATTTTGAAGAAACAACAAAAACTGAGTATAGTGACGACTGGGAAAGCCGTAAACTGATTCGGTTTTTTAGCCGTCATAACTTTTTTAATTTTTTTTATTGTGACTCGACATATGACAGCACCCCGCTTGATGTTAAGCTGGAGTGTGGTCCAGGAGGGAGTTTTGTACCTGCTTTACCTTACCTTACCTTGCTTACGATTAGACGAGATCAAATGTTGACTTACACAAAATGATTATAAAGAAAGCAAAATAAAGGATAGTGAAAAATGGCGCTTCATTATCTTTTCCTATCCCTGTGGGGATTAAGGCGTGACAATTTGATTCGAGTTCATAGTTATATTACCAATAATAAGATTGAAACCCTGGCCTCGCCTACGTGTCCCTCATATTTTTATAAGTTAATAACTCAGGCAGACCCAGGAGGGTGTTTTCTGACCAAATCGACATAACCGTAGAGCCTTTATAAAGAGAATTGTGGGTGTAAGGGAAACGAGGGAATTGTGCCAAGATCGTGGTAAGTGGCGCTCGATTGTCCCTGCCTATAAAAGGCGTGACAATTTGATTTAATGGATTGATTTGTTATTAACCCTAAAAAAAATTGTTATTAATTTTGTTTATCGTCAAAAACAACATAGAAAAGTTTTTTTTGTAAGTGTGACATCTAGCCTCGACTTGCCTGGTGGTAAGCAAACGGAAGTACAAAAGCACCGAAAACTAAATAAGTTGTTTCATTTAACAGTTGCCTCAGTCGCCGTCGCTATACACGCCAAAGGGTTGAATTTAGGCTTAGATTTTTTTTATTTCTTAACTAAGTTACTATGTATATATAAAAGAAACAGAATGATCAAAGTATAAACTTTTAAAAATACTTTGGTATCGGCAAGTGGTTTTGAACCGGAGGCTCTTGATTTGGAATGCCATTCCATAACCATTACACCATCATTAAAAGTTCCACCAACCCATTGAGAAAAGGTTTGATAAGTTTTTCTTTCTTTAAGCATAGGTTGACCTTTTTAAATTAAATTCTTTGGAAGGATTTTATTGAAACAAATACGGGGAATTTACAATTGAATTGAATAATAAATGATTTTTTCGAATTTATATTGATATAGATTGAGTTTCAATAATACTTACAAATTGAGTCACTTACAATTTGCAAGATTTACATTGAGATATTATTATTACACTTGGAATGCTTTTAAAATTATATTTAGATATTCAATCAGGCGACCGTGGTATAGTTGTACTGCAATGGTTACGCAAACCGAGAGCACGGGTTCAAAACCAATGTATCTTTGATAGCGATGCGTGACCTTAGGCCGGCATAATGACGGAGACAGGGGCAGCTGGGAACTAACTCGTTTTTTTTCAGTCGTCGTCACTATTGGACCTCCTCTTGCTTATCATCAGGCGGGTCGAGGTCAAATGTCGTGTCACAATAAAAAAATATAGATGTACTTTGTTTGTCCGGTTTCTATGATACAAGCACTTTAGTGGCTAAATATAGAAATATTAATATAAAATAAATTTTCAATCCAATAAGCTATGCTTAGGAGTCTTTACGCGATAGAATCCGGAACGAGGATATTCGCTAAAGAACCAGATTTACTGACATAGCTCGTAGGATTTGTAAGCTAAACTGGCCACATCGCTCGAAAAACCGACAACCGATTGGAAAAAAAGGTTCTTGAATGGAGACCACGAACCATTTGCGAACAATAAAACTCTTGTAAGTGACGTATCTACTTTATTTTACTTAATATGAGTTAAATAACTGCAAGAAGCAATTAATATATATTATATATAATTATAATTATTTTATTATACATTTCTATACTAAGCTACTGTGACCTACTAAGTGAAAGTAAGCAAAACTAAAGTAATGGTTTTGGAGAGAGAGGATGAAATGACAGAATGTGAGATAATGATAGACGGAAAGAAAGTGGAACAATTCAAACAATTTGTTTACTTGGGAAGTATGTTTACTGGGGATGGGAAGGTTGATGATGATATTGAGAGAAGAGTGCAAAAGCGTAACACAGTGAACGGTGCCATCCATAGTAGAATGACAGCCAAATAATTTTCTAAAGGTAACGGATAGCTGTTCATAATGCAATGCTTGTTCCTACATTAATGTATGGAAGTAAAGGTTGGGTATGGCAAAAGAAGCATGAGAGTAGAATTAACGCTGTAAAAATGCGGTCGTTAAGGAGTGTATGTGGAGTGACGATAGCGGATAGAATAAGGAATAGCACACTGCGTGATAACAGATGTGATGCTAGATGTTGTTTGAAAGAAGATGTAGTGACAAGAATTGACAAAGGAATGCTACGATGGTTTGGGCACATGGAGAGGTTGAGTGAAAGTAGATTGACGAAAGGAATTTATAAATCTGATGTGGTTGGATGCGTTAAACAAGGCAGGCCCAGGAGAGTGTTTTCCGACCAAATCGGAGACATCCTCAAGAAAGCTAGGTTGCCTAGTGCCCATAACCACAGAGCCTGTATGAAGAGAATTATGGATGTGAAGGATTTTATGTGGTAAGTGGTGCTCCATTGTCTCTGCCTATCCTTGTGGGAAAAGGGCGTAACAATTTGAATGATTGATTGATATACTAGGCTACGAAAGTGCTTGTATCATAGAACAAGACAAGCAAAATACATATATCAAAAATACATTGGTACCGTTGAGTTTCGAACCCGTGCTTGCGTAACCATTGCACTGCCACTACACCACGGTCGCCTTATTTGCATCTACAATGCCATCTCATAGTTTAAACTGGCAACTTTCAAGCTGATCCCGAAACGCGACTGATACATTTCAAGATCTGGTAAAGTGATGGCCTAACCTAACCTAACCCAGATATGCAGACTGTGTAAGTGACTATGAAATGTCTACATACCTTTTTTTTTATTGTGACATATGACAGCACCCAGCTTGATGTTAAGCTGGAGTGTGGTCCATAAATGGATGTCACTGCCACTACAATTTAATAACTGCGTAGTACATAAATGCGACTTAAACTACCATAATAAATATAAAATTGTCTGCTTATTATTTAAAATAAAAATCAATTGCATTTTTAGTTTTTGAGATTTAAAAGCTACACATTCTTTACAGTTGCATTTTTTATTATGTATATTTTTTATCATATCTAACTAAAAGACAACCCTTGTTATAAACTCTATCCACTAACTTATAATAGTACTGCTGAAAACAGCAAAGGTCACATTGAAACAATAAAAACTAAAAGTATATTGAATTATATACTTAAAGTAATATTTCAACGTGCAGAAAATAATATTTCAAAATTTTTCAAACTAAAAGGTACTGAAAGAAATAAAAAAGTTGTCTTGAACAAATTATCGTAGCACGTAGTTCATACGACAAAAAAAACACACACAAGTATAGGCTTTCAATAACTTACATGTTTACTTTAAACCGTTTATGTAAAATATTATTTCCCTAATATTTTATGTAGGAGAATTGTTCTTATGTTTATATAATGAAACAACTGTTAAAGATTGTCTCATTCCTCACTCTTTTTTGACATGAAATTTCATATAATTGCAATTATTATTTGTTTATTTATAAAATTTTAGGTAAAAATTGTAGGTAGGTTAGTAGGTTAAAAATTACTAATAGGAACCTATCAAACAATTAAATTCCGTCATTTACCACAGGAATTATCAGAGACAAAGAGCACCACTATCCATGGTCATGACACAACTCTCTCTTTCTCTTTCTTTCTCCTTCTTCCATAACATTTACAATTTTTAAGTACTAAAATTCATGCTTTTCCATTAAAAGTTTCCGGTTATCTTCCGTTTGCTTCCAATTAAAACCTAAGGACATGACGTGTTTTCGTAACGTGTGTTAATAATGAGAACGCGCTCTTAGGCGCACTACTACAAATGCAAAAACGTCTTCAAGCTAATTTGACTGCAAGCCTAAATAATATTACTTTTCTAAGAGTTTTATGGTTTTTAAAGATGTTCCCGAATTCATAGTAAAATTATCTTCTGTATCGCCCCCGATTAATCCTTTCATTGAAATCAGGATTAAAGAACTACATTCTGCAAACAAGTTACTATACCAGGCGGCACGCTATGATGGCTGTTTTAAGGTATTAACCGCTCATGAAGTTTCGTATAAATCAATAATTACGCTTAAAGGAATATTTGTTGTTCTTTATACTCATTATAAACATCAGCAATTTGCTATTTCGAAAGTGATTATTAATTAATACAAAACTTCATGAGCGGTTCATACGTCAAAACGGCCATCATAGAGTGCCGCTCAGTGGCGTAGCGTGGCGGGGGCAAAGGGGGCGGCAAATTTTAAAAATAAAACTAAAATAAATCGTTAACATTTGAACCTGAAATTCATATTTTTGTTGTTCCTATGATTAAAATTCCTAAATAAGGGGGCGGCTGATTCCCGCGCTACGCCACTGGTGCCGCTGGTATAATAAAATAACCACTAAAACCACTAAACCAAATAAAAACTTTCATTTCGGATTTATTTCACCTAATCAAACAATGCTTGGTAATCATTATAAAAACGTTGGACAAAAACATTGTGTAAGGTTAGTGATCGCTAGATTCGAGCAATTTACGCACCGGCCCGCTTCGCCACTGTAAAATATTAGGTTAGGTTAGGGTTGGCTATCGTAAAACACTGGAATTTATTAGCACACCAGTTTGTTACATATAAAGTCCCAGGTTCGATTCTTGGGCGAAGCAAAGATTCATTTTACAGCTTTTATTACTATTAAAGGCGACCGGCATGCCGGTGCACCGGTGGTACCAATGTATATTTGATGTAAGTACTTTGGTTGTCCTGTTTCTATAATACAAGCACTTCAGTAGCTTAGTATAGAGATGTAAATAATAAAAAAAATAACAATAAAATAAATACAACTTTCTTTGCTGTTTTGACTTAAGTGTGTACTTTGATGTAACTTTTCTACGTGGGCGTGGCTAGTAACAAAGTTTGTAATACCAACAAAAATGGCACAATGAGTAGGCAGAATTGATTCCATTGTCTTATTCTTTTGCGTAAGACTTTGATTCTTTTGTATTATCTTTTTTCTATATAACTGCAAAATCTTTGTTTTTATTTTTATTTAATTTAATAATGTACGAGATTTTTGAGATATTGGTGAGTATAAAAAGTAAAGTTTCTTTTAGCCATTAAACATAAGAAAAAAGTTTTTGCTAACTCGCCATTTTTTCTAATCCAATAGGGGATTTTCTGAACAAAATAGGCATGCGCACTGATCATAATTAAAGTACTTAGTTTTTATTATTATTATTATTATTTACAATACAATACTAAGCTACCAAAGTACTTATATCATAAAAACAGGACGACCAAAGTACTTATATCAAAGATACATTGGTACCGGTGGATGGTTTCGAACTCGTGCACTCGGTTTGTGTAACGATTGCACTGCCACTACACCACGGTCGCCTTAAATAACAAGACGAATTATACCTAACCTAGACAGAGTAATTAACATATAGTAATTATTAAACATCAATTTGAACCCTGCAAATATGACATTGAATTATTAATACAACAAGCAAGGTCGTAACAGTGTGTTTAATCATGTGTACAGTAATTATTTTCAACACAACGATTTACAATGATTATTAATTATTTGAATATTCATGGCGCCGATTAATACAACGCGTCTCTAATCCGTGCAGACGCTGTATCGACGCGCAGCTTTTTAATAGCATGTGGTTTAAATAAAAACAAAATTAAAGTGCACATTTTAGTCAATCAATCAATTAAATTGTTATGCCTTTTCCCAACAGGGATAAGCAATGACAATGGAGCGTCACTTGCCACGATCCTGAAATACCTTCTTCGCTTTCCTCACATCCATAATTCTTTTTAATGCTAAAAGCTCTACGGGTATGGGCACTAAATAACCCAGCTTTCTTGAGGTAGTCTCCGTAAACTTCTATTAGCTTTTTTAATAAGGCAGGCACCTCGTAGGCAGTCTGTGGTCATTTTCCTATTCACATTCCTATATATTTATAGTTTTTACCATCACTAGGAAAATAAATTAAACCAATCAATTTATCGCACAACTTATACGAGTATAATAAAAAAAACTTTCTGCAAGATTTACTTGTATAGATAAAGAAGAACAAGAGTAAACCAAAGAAATAAATATTAAAATAGCTCTATGGTTATGGACCCAGGCAACCCATGCCTAGTGCCATAACCATAGAGCTTGTATAAAGAGAATTATGAATGTTATGGAAGCGAGAGCTGTGTCAGTATCGTGGCAAGTGGCGCTCCATTGTCTCTGCCTATCTTTGTGGGAAAATGGCATGACAATTAGATTGAAATTAAGCCTATTATTTTTTCGAATTTATAACATAATGAGGAAATAAATACTTTAAAGTTGAGCTTAAAAATAGTCTTTCGTTCAGGTGGAAACGGAAACAGTGAAATAAAACAGGATAAACAGGAAATTGATGCACTGCTGAAAATTTATTTTACATTATATAGCTTCCGTTTGGAAATTAAATCTCCTACGTACTTGTGCATAAAATACGTACATATGTAGATAAAATATGGTGATATATGGTATTACCTAAGGTGTTTTTAGTAAATTAGATAGAAAAATGCACATCGGTTGATGTATTGCAAACGGGGATCGTTTTTAGGTCCTCACGCGTTAAGTCCTCGGTCACGGTTAACTGTGCAAATGTGATTTTTTTTACAATTTTCAATATTTTTTGTATTAATAGTAACATCGAAATATTCCAAAAATCAAATCAATTAAATTGTCACGCCCTTTTCCCACGATCCGGACACAACTCCCTCACTTCCTTCACATCCACAATCTCTTCATACAAGCTCTATGGTTATTAGCACTAGGCAACCTAGCTTTCTTGACGATGTCTCCGATTTCTATTTCCAAATATTATTGTTTTTTTAAAGTAAAAGTCAAAATTGTGTCACAACCCCAAAGGTTAGCTGGTAGAAAATACCCTAACTTTTAAATTGATAGCGATGCGAAAGTGATGGATTTTGTATCCACTAGCAGGGCCGTCTGCAACTTATTGGAGGCCCTAGGCACATTTGATTAATACGGCCCCTGTGAGATCGAAGAGGCAGTAACCCTTCTAGGAACAACAAAAATGAGCAGTTTTTAATCAACTGATCGGTTATTGATTGGTTTTATTTTTTCGAAATAAATAGGTTTTTCCAATAAATATTGTGTATCATTTGATGATCTGACAGGAACTAGAGGGCTCCTATCAAAAGTGCTAAATGGAAAAGATGGGCTAGGACACTTAAAAGTGAATACAAAATAAAATAGTGCTACAAAGTATTATATTATGTTATATTATTTTATGTTATGTTATATTATATTATATTGTATTGTATTGTGTTATGTTATATTGTACTATATTGTGTTATATTAAGTTATTAAGTTCGCCTTTATACAAATTGTAATAAAGTTTTTAAATAAATAAAATAAATAAATAAATATAATATAATAAGTATTATATATGGGTGAGACCGCAGAACAGAGAAACATAGAAACAAACTACATATTTCTTTGTTCTGTGGGGTGAGACAAACAAACATTACGAGTTTCTCTTATAACAAGTTTTACAACTAAATGTAATATTGCTTGGGAAATAATATTTAATATGTAGTATGCACAACTATAGCAGTAATGCAGTTTGTTTCCTTACATTATAAGGTACATACATAAAGATTATGTTATGTATATATCTCTATGGGTACATATTACATTATTTAATTGTTTTGTTTGTGATTCGACATATGACAGCACCCCGCTTGATGTTAGGCTAGAGAGTGTGGTCCATTAATGTATGTCACTACTACTACAAGTTTATAACTGTATCATTACAACCACTATGCCAGCCTAGTTGGAACCGGCAAATTACAAGCTGATCCCGAAACGCGACTAAATCACTTCACGGTCTGTAAGTGGTGGTACTACCCACGGATCGGCAGACTGGGTACCACTGCCTACCACTCTTAAATACCATTCTACTTATATGGTACTCGTTACATTATATGGTAGTAATGAATTAAACAAATTTTATGCGGCTTACTATCGCGTTTATTTTACTATGCGTAAGCCGCATAAAAGTTTAATTCATTAATCAATGTTCGCGCAAAATCCAAGAAAATACTATTATATATATGTGTTTTTATTTTGGAAGCTGGGTTGTTCATAACCGTAGAAGCTTGTATGAAGAGAATTGTGGATGTGAGAGAAGGACATAGACATCCACTTACATTTGTAACTCAATCAATCACCGTTTTTTTGTCAGAAATCTACCTTTCCTAAGGGCCCCCATACAGTTTTTTATACGGGTCCCCGCCAAGGCACGCTACGCTTTTGGCATTAGACAAACCAGCTTTTTTTTAAACTGATTTGATGTCTCTGACTTGTTTGTTAGATATACCTAAGGTGAAATTACCTTTTTTATTTAATGTCACTGAAATTAGGATATAATTGTGAAGTCTAACCTTAACTGAAGCCTATAAACCAGAAATGCTCATTGCATAAAACATCAGGCTATCTCCACGTTAAAGGAATACCTAATAGTGTAAGAATCATTACTTACATCCTATCTAACCCTAAACATAACAGCAAACCCTCAGTTATATAAGGAATAACTTAACAAATTGTAAAAGATTCGCATTAATTAGAGCGCAAAGTGTAACTGAATACAAAATATGGGGATCATCTTAAAATAAGACAGACACTAGGCGTCAAATATATATCGGATATATTTGACGCTCAAGGCGACTGTGGTATAGTAATAGTGCAATGGTTACGCAAACCGAGAGCACGGTTTCAAAACCAATGTTTCTTTGATATATGTACTTTGGTTGTCCTGTTTAAAAATGCCGACGATTGAAAAAACCGAGCCAGTTTACGGTTGCCTCAGTCACCGTCTCTATGCCGGCCAATAATTTTTTTAATGAAATTATTGTATTGTCATCGGTTTTTAATACGTGTAGAAATTTTCAATTTATTCAGACCTCTAGAAGTGGGTAAAATTAATTTGAAAGATTCCTTTACATAGTTACATACATACAAGTCAAGCTAATAAATAAGCGTGTTAAAAAAAAGAAAAATATTAAAAACATATGGTTCAAATTCCACTGAATAATTCATCAAATAAATAAAGATAAACATCACCTCATAAAGGATAATGGACCACTGGATAATATATTAACTAGCTTAACAACCATTTTCAAAGCGTAGAATAATATTTTTGTATTCAAATTATGTTAAAACAGTCGTTTAGGGGAAATTTCCTAAAAAAATCGGTTGTCTGTAAAGTCGGTTTACTGACGATAGTTGAACGAGACAACGTCATAAGAAAATACTGATGGAATGGTTGCATTTTTCAAAAGAATATTTTAATTTTATTTGTTTGATAGATATAGATATTTTGTATGGATATAGAGAAGGGGGTAAATGCAAATCACAATTGAATTGATCAAGTTACATTTATTTGTACGCATAAATACAATTATGTCAATTTTTTATTGTATATTAAAATATAAAATTTTATTATTAATTTTACTAATTTTAGTAATATTAATAGTACGCATCGCTCACTCAAATAGGAAAGAGACAGATGTCGAACGCTGCCAAACGCGGAGGCCGATTGTACCTCTTTGTCGCTCGTTCCGCGCTCTCGCATGCACTTCAAGCCTTAAATGGAACGCGCGAGGTAACGCCGCATGAGTCATGTTTTTTCGTGCGTATAGCCGGCTCAATCGAATTATAAGACGTTGTCACGTCAAAAAAACAAGGCTCAAAGGCAAAAAAATTGGAAAGAAAAGAATCTGTGCTAAAATAAGAACTAATTCATTATTATTTGTCTCATTTATATTATGTTTATACCACGTGTGACTGAAAGAGACAACTACTTGTACTTCAATTCCTTTATTTCAAAGGTTGGCACTACTTTTTTTGCAAATACAACCACTTGTAATTGTGGTTGACTTAATACTGCTTAATTAAAAGTCACGTGGTAGTAAGAGTAGCGGCATAATTGTACCGTCATCCTTTTTTGTTTTTGCATTTTAATGTCATTTCCTAATCAGTCAAATTAGGTTGTCAAATGATCATCAAAACTAGTGTTAACCTTCTAAATTACGAATGTAATAATGTATATTCATTCCCTTCTGACTTCTTTTTAATGCCAAAAGTGAAAATAGTATAAACGGTTGTATTTTGTCGCTATTTTAAGGCCCCTTCTGTTTCTTTCTTTATTCTGTATGTCATATATCTCTATATCAACAATTTAACCATAGAGTTTGTATTAAGAGAATTTTAGAAGTGAAGGAAGTTATGTAAAGTTCATAGAAAGTGGCAATATCACTGTATCTGCCTATCCCTGTGGGAATTAGGGCGAGACATTATTTTGGCCGACATAGTTCGGTTTGTTCAGTCGTCGTCACTCTTGGGCCTTCAATTACTTGTCATAAGGTGGGTCGAGGTCCAATGTCGTGTCACAATAAAAAAAAGTTATTCGTGGCACTTTTTGTAATCAATCAACCCGATGACAAAGAGGTAACTGTATAAGAAATCTTTGAAACCTTTCCAACTACTTAAGCCTATCGAAATGTTCTTTTTCTTCTACAACAAACTTCGAATGAATACGAATCTATGTCTTTTTTTTCTTTACATATCTATACTATGTTTGACGACAGGCGTGGACGAACAGTTAGCGATTGGTTTGTTGCGCCACCACCAAGTATGAAAACTTTAAAGTGACTGAGCTTCGGGAGCCGGTTCCAACTGAGCCGACACACACACACACATACACACACACACACATAATACACACACATAAACACATAATACACACACATTTACTTAATTAATAAAACCTCTTCTGTATGTAAGTACTCTTTGTAATGTTGAATATTTTTTCTGAATAGCCCTTATCATAAATGTTTTTTTATTGTGACACGTCATCTGACCTCGACCCGGCTGATGATAAGCAAAAGGAGGCCCAAGAGTGACGACGACTGAACAAACGGAGTTAATTCCTGGCTACCTCAGTCGCCGTCATTATGCCGACCTAAGGTGTATAATGTTTTGTAAAATTGTTTCGCTGTAATTTCATTTATCATTAATAAACAAAATTCAGCTTAACATCAAGCAAGGTGCTGTCATATGTCGAGTCACAATATAAAAAAAAATCAAGACTGGAATTGCTGATCTTTTTCTTTATCTTTCACTTAGGGAGAGTGAGAGATACATATAAATATTGCCCTTTTTCACTCTTTTAGCTCGCTGATGAACATACATACATTAACTATTCATCTCCAGAAGCTGAAAGTCGCTAAGTGGGGATCTTACGCTTTACTTTTAACGTCGTTTTTCGGAGTTACTTTGAGCCGCAAACAGGTGCAAAGCGATGTTTAAAGAAGCAATAGCTTTAATAAACATTCTATACAAGCTTTTACTTTACTTCGATCGGATTCATAAACAACTTTGTCACATCATTAGACCGACTGATTTTTTTAAATGAGTCGACGTCTGTTTCATCGTAAGACCGACGACGGAAAAGACCGAGTTAATTCACGGCTGCCACAGTCGCCGTCACTACGCCGGCCTAAAAAACTTGACATCATTATCTGCATAAATTGTTTTTTTAATTTATTACTGTGACTCGACATATGACAGCACCCCACTTGATGTTAGACTGAAATGTGGTCTATATACTTGTAAATGGTGTAGTACGGATCAACAGACTGAGTATCACTGCCTACCACTCTTTGATAACCACACTCGAAGCAAACATCCGTCTCTTTATTGTTTGTACCTGTAGTGTATGTGCAACAAAGACATACACCCATTGTCTCGTACTCGTGTGCGTGAGAGTTGAAGCGTCAGAGTTACCTCACCTGCGGGCGGGAACGGACGCGTACTCAGTGGCGTGCGCGGGCTGCCGAGCCAGTGATCCTTGTAAGGAAGGGCAGACACTACAAATGGCGACGAGGATAAAGTTATATTTTATACTTACTAAAGGAAATAAGGAGGGATGATGCGGTGTTATAACGGCTTAAAGCAGTTTAGGTTATAAATTATTCGCCTTTTGGATACATAAAGGATTGAATTATTAAATTAAAAAGTTAATACTAGGTCTGGCGTTATTATATTAAGGTTCCATAGTGGCTTCCGTCGAAGCAAATAGTGGACAATAATGAGTGAAAGAATCACGAAGTGTTTGTAAAGTTTTGCAAGCACCTACAGACTGCGGCGGCCCATTGTCGCCGGCGCTGGTTGGTCGTATTACAGGTATCACATTGCAATTACCTATGTTTGATTTTATGCAGACAGAGATTAAATTGTGCGAGATTGTAGAATGAATCGATAATATTTCGTTTGTTGGTTGCGATTTAGTTTATTAAGAGTGTGGGGTACTGCATTCTTAGCTGAGTACATTTATCTACTTTAATGAAATAGACATGATACAATAGATAGGTGAGATGTATCATTCATTATTGCTCCATATGGTGCGGTCAAGGGTCGCGCAGTGTCGAGCATTCAAATCAAAATCAAATTCCTTAAGTGGGATGAATTGGCACTTTTGAACGTTATAACATAATATTACAGCAATATACGAATTTACTACCGAAAGTGTTTAACTTGAATAAAGAATAAATCAGTGGCTGCTGTAGGCATTGTCAAGTTAGAAAACTAAACTTTAAATTACAATATATTGTGTTAAACTGGAACACCAAACCTCTATATATATATATAGTTGTCTAAAGAGTAATATGCTTTTTAGCATAGATTTGTTAATAAATTTTGACACTACCAGAGTATGCTGGAGCCTTATTTGTGCTGGGCGCCGTGCATCATACTGATGGCTGGTACAAAGGTCAAGGGTGCGCAGTTTGACGTGTTCTCGAGTGTACCTTTATTATAAGGTTAGTAGTTGCTATTGTAAATGGTAAATTGAACAGAAATAATTACATGGGATTGTTAATCGGAATGCCTCACAGGTTTCCAAGTGCATCGGAAAAATATGCCTCTTTTTAACCCTTGACTTAAAAGGAGGGGTGTTGTGGGTTTGACGTGATCGAGATGGTTCTTGGCTGAAATTAGTCTGATCAGGAGTTTCAAGGTCATCAGCTCGTTTGTTGGTGTTTGATCGGTGTTTGCTTTGCTTTTGAACATATCTGTGACTTAACATGTGGAACACAGACGTATATGCATGCATGGGTGTCTTGTTTGGTGCCGCTGAGCTGCTCTGATGACGGAGCTCGGGGGCAGGAGACGAAATCCTGGATGGGTTTAGGCTTGATGAGTTTGCTGGGCTTGGGCTCATCGGATTCGTCTTGACTGTGGGAAGCTAAGTGTAGGAAGGTTGGTGAGATGGAGGAGAGCTGATCATGGATCCTCTCGGATCGGCAATTCAACGGGGGATGAAACTGTGGTGCTTTGACTAGAGTTGTTACTCGCTGTGAGCCATTGGCTGGACCGTTGTTGGACGGAAGACCTGGAGTGTCTGATGATGCACCGTGGGGATGCAGGGGATGTAGCTAGGGAGCCATGACTGATGTTGTTTGTTACTGTAAGACTGGTGATGTGTCTAAGTTGTATAGAGTAATAATAATAATTAAAAAGGTAAAATGGTGTTAATTATATACCTACTATTAAATTTCAGTTACAGGTACTATTTTAAGCTTAATGCCCTTATAGCAGTGAAAGTGCAGTAGGTGCCCGACAGAAAGGATATTTCGTTGAAGGAGGACATTCTGGATCTGAAGAAGCTGATGGTGGAGTGGTGGGCAGAGGTGCCCAGGCTGCCGATCCGGGGTGGTGCCACCACTTGCAGGTGTACGGACCGTGAGGTGATTTGGTCGCGTTTCGGGATCAGCTTGTGAGTTGCCGTACCCAGCTGGGCCGGCATGGTGGATGTGGTTGCTGTTTGCAGTTGTTGAATTGTAGTGGCAGTGGCATCCATTCGTAGACCGCACTCCGGCTTAACATCGGGCGTGGTGCTGTCTTATGTCGAGTCACAATATAAAAATAAAAAATCCTCTCAGATTTCACAGGAGCCACAGGAGAGGGAGCTTTGACTAGAATTGTTTCGTACTACGTTAACAAATGGGTCTGGTGAAGCATTGTCGGTTGGTCAACAGAGAAAAGACGCACGTATGTGACAGAGGGAGGCCTGGGTTCATAACAGTCGGTTCACCCAGAAAAAAAATGATGAAACAAAATTGGATTGAAATTAAACTGGAAGTTTTTTGGTAGTGTGCTATTTTATTAAAATATGTCGTGAACTACCTCCATTAAATTCGAAATTGGTAAACTACCTTTATTAAATTCAAAATTGGAAAAACTACCTACATTAAACTGGAAACAGCTGGAAAGGTAAAGCTACCACCATTAAGTTGGGAACAGCTGGAAAGGTAAAGCTACCACCGTTAAGTCGGGAACAGCTGGAAAGGTAAAGCTACCACCGTTAAGTCGGGAACAGCTGGAAAGGTAAAGCTACCACCATTAAGTTGGGAACAGCTGGAAAGGTAAAGCTACCACCATTAAGTTGGGAACAGCTGGAAAGGTAAAGCTACCACCGTTAAGTCGGGAACAGCTGGAAAGGTAAAGCTACCACCATTAAGATGGGAACAGCTGGAAAGGTAAAGCTACCACCGTTAAGTCGGGAACAGCTGGAAAGGTAAAGCTACCACCGTTAAGTCGGGAACAGCTGGAAAGGTAAAGCTACCACCGTTAAGTCGGGAACAGCTGGGAAGGTAAAGCTACCACCACTAAGTTGGGAACAGCTGGAAAGGTAAAGCTACCACCATTAAGTTGAGAACAGCTGGAAAGGTAAGGCTACCACCATTAAGTTGGGAACAGCTGGATTAAGGTAAAACTATCTTCATTAAATTAAGAATAGCTGGAATTTGATAAAACTACCTTGATTAAATTAAGAATAGCTGGAATTTGGTAAAACTACCACCATTAAATTGGGAAGAGCTAAAATGTGGTAAAACTACCTCCATTAAATTGAGAAGAGCTGGAATTTGGTAAAACTACTTCCATTAAATTAAGAAGAGCTGAAATCTGGTAAAACTATCTTCATTAAATTAAGAATAGCTGGAATTTGGTAAAACTACCTTCATAAAATTAAGAATAGCTGGAATTTGGTAAAACTACCACCATTAAATTGAGAAGAGCTGGAATTTGGTAAAACTACTTCCATTAAATTAAGAAGAGCTGAAATCTGGTAAAACTACCTCCATTCAATTGAAATGAGCTGGAATTTGGTAAAACTACCTTCATCCAATTGGGAACAACTAAAGTTTGGTTAAACAACCACTCTTCAATTAGGAATAGCTACAAAAAGGAAGATAGACGTGAAAGAACGAGCAGATAACAACGGTTCAGAAGGAAACAAAAAGAAGAGAATAGATTGGAGTATTTAATATCGATGATGATACAGCGAAGCTAAAGTAGGAAACAAGATCCAAGAGCTGCTAGATCGTTATATCATTAAATAGGTCATTCAAGATGGGTGATCTATACCCTGGTAGTATCTATACTAAAAGAGACTAACGTCTGTGTGTCTATATGTGGCGAGCTAATACTGCCACATGCGAGAAAATTCCTTATCTTGTATGGACGAACTATTGCCGAGTATTGGACGGAAGTGGAACCAGAAATTGGGGTCCTTCCAAAGAGTCCTACTTTAATCTCATTTTATGATGTCCTAGATGTTTGTAATAAATCCTCTTTAGTTCTGAATCTGTTGGTGATTTGTAAATAAAGGAGGGATGTAGTGTATGTGCAACAAAGACATACACCCATTGTCTCGTACTCGTGTGCGTGAGAGTTGAAGCGTCAGAGTTACCTCACCTGCGGGCGGGAACGGACGCGTACTCAGTGGCGTGCGCGGGCTGCCGAGCCAGTGATCCTTGTAAGGAAGGGCAGACACTACAGTACCTAATCAGTAATACATTTGTAACTTTAAAAAAATGTAAAAAACTTTACGGTAGAAATGTAAATAAAATCATTTTAATTGTTCTCTAAAAAAATCAGGGTCATTTAAAAAAGCAAAAGTTCAAACAAACGAAAAACTTAATTTATTATTAAAAGAAACTAACATCATCATCGAAACAAAACTCAATTAAACTATATTTTAGTGGAAAAAAAACATTTTTTTAATAATTTTAAAAGTTAAATTATTACTAAATAGGTTCGCAAAGGGAATAATAAAACAAGTACCTTTGACGTAGAGTAAAATACGATTATCCCTTTCTTAATTTGAATTAACATTTTAATTTTTGTTATTTCACTTAGATAAATATTTAGTTTTTTTTACTATTTAAATTATTTATCTTTTATTAATTCTTGTTGTTATTAGGACCTGTATGAAGAAAAATATAGAGGTGATAAAGCAAAAAAGCCGTTTCAGGATCGTGGAGAGTGATGCTCCGTTGTCTCTGCCTATCTCAATAGAAATGGCGGAAAATTGTATTTATTTATACAAAAAAAAATATTCGTCATGAAATTAAATAACAATGATGATAACTACAATAATTTAAACAAAACAAAAAATAAAATCGTATCGTTAATCCTTACAGTTTAATTGTTATAGTTAATATACTTTTAATTTTATCTGTTACCCATTATTTTATAAATAAATTATTTCAAAATAAAATTGTAAACGTTACTTACCCAAAAATAATTTAAAAAACTTCAAAGTAATTTTAAAGAACAAAAAAAGTTTACTAGAATATCTTCACTGGAACACTTTTTCGCGTAAACCGTAAGAGGGTGAAAACGACCATCCCCTATAAGACAACCCGACAAACTGGCGACTTATTCAGTCCCAAAAGCTTGAATGAAAAACAATTTATTTGCCAAGCAAAACTCACTCTTATTCCCATTAATAATAAACTTTGTATCACTACAAATAATTTGTGGAATCCCTTACTTTGAGATACATAATAAAAAATTCATTAAAGTTATTATTTTAGGGTTCTGTTTACATTATGATGAAGCTCCACCACTTACAAGTATACAGACCATGAAGTGATTTGATTGCGTTTCAGAATCAGCTTGTAAGTTGCCGGTTCAAACTAGCCCGGTATAGTAAATGTGACTGCTACTTACTGTTATTTAATTGTAGTAGCAGTGACATCCATTCATGGACCACACTCCAGCTTAACATCAAGCGGAATGCTGCCATATGTCGAATCACAATAAAATATAAATTACTATGGGATATTTTATTTTATGTCGTTTATCCGTCCGCTTAACAATTTACCTAAATTGATTTTCTCTTTTATGTAAAAATATTGCGTACATTTATAACACCTGTGACATTGGAATTGAAAAGTCGAGCAGTACCTGACTTTAGACACGATGAATGTGAGGAAAGAAGAGGAGGATTTAAATTATCCGTGGGTAAATCCATGGATCCAAGTTTTTGGAGTTGGCAATTTTTAATAAAATTCCTAAAAAAAAACACTATTACAGAACTGTTAAAAATGGAACTCTCCGAGAGAATGTTACATTAAGGCTAAGAAGTCACGATATGATAGTATTGCAAAACTTACGAGCCCGCAAGTTTTTGGGACTGGAAGGCCTCGATAGATGATCGCAAGCTGTGCGATTCATTCGCGTTTGTTTTTATCTATATAATTATTCGGAGATTCCTCAAGAAAGCTGGGTTGCCTTGTAGGAAGAGGACCGTGGATGTGTGGCGTAACAATTTGATTGAACCAATGAATGATTGATTTTATTTTTTATATTTGTCATAGAAACAGGATAACCAAAGTACATATACCGGTACATTGGTGTGGGTATATGTGGTGGGTTGTCTCCATTGCACCACGGTCACCTTTTTTCGCCAGTTTATAGACGGTTGCTTATTTTTTCGTTATAATATATTTTCGCAACTGCGTCTCCGGTCTTTACGTGATTCAGATAGACCACAGTTTTGACCTAAAAGTGTACCTAAAAAGCTAATGACTAAAGTATCAAAAATGCGTTGATATATCAAAGATACATGGTGTCAGCTAGATGGTATTGAACCACTCCAGACCATTTTTCAAATATAGGTTAAGATTGAGGTAAAATAATAAATAAAAACAACTCAGTTTATATCATAATATTTATTATAATAAAACATATATTTCGAACTAAGTACACCTTCACTTATAAACCATTTGGACACAAACCACAACATTTATTACCATTTCTTTAAAATTTCTCTTACATTTAGTTTTAAAAACATTTATTCTTAAAATAATGATTTAAGAATAAATGATCCACAATCATTATTCTATGAATTTATTAATGAAAAATCAACATTATTTTAAACATCTATATAAAATATTAAAAACCGTTAATGTTCGGGGCAGTTAAAATTAATTTTATATTATAGAATGACATAATTATTATGACTATATGTTGAGCTGAAGTGCGGCCATTGAATAGAGGCGACTACTACAACTATATTACATTCCTTTTTTTATTGTGACTTGTCATATGACAGAACCCTGCCTGATGTTAAGCAATAATGCGGTCTTGAATTTTTTTGACTTTATCTTCGCGAAGTCGCTCTCGTAGTTAACTTCGGAGATGTTATAAAGTTTACGAAAGAGATTTATTCATAAGGAGTAAGTGGAATAGGATGGTTTGCCAAAAAGCCATTGAGCGTGGTATTTTGAGTATAAAACTTACAGATAAAATTCGTAACACTATACTGCGCTCCAAAACACAAATGGTCAATGTCATGCCGAAAAAGCCGCCAAACTGAAGTGGGACTGGGCAGGTCATCTCTGTCGCATGTCTGATGCATTATAGGAAAAGTCTACTACTGAGTGGACTCCAGATTGCAGAAGACATCGCGGCAGGCGCAAACGTAGATGGCGAGATGAGATGGACTCCTACAACAGTTCGTGTTGTAGGATGGCAAAATGGAAATGGAAAATAGAAAAAAGAGAAAGAGGCCTTTGCCCAGCAGTGGGACGAATAAATAGGCTAATAATAATATAATAAGTAGCATCTGACTTTTTTTGACGTAACAACGTCTTATAATTCGATGGAGCCGCCTGCACGCACGAAAAAACATGACTCATGACTCAAGTGCAAGCGAGAGCGCGGATCGAGCGACAAAGAGGGCACAATCGGCCTCCGCGTTTGGCAGCGTTCGACATCTGTCTCCTGTCTCTATCCTACCTGAGTGAGCGATGCGTGCTATTAATATTAATATTACTAATATTAATGCTATTAATATTTAATATACAATAATAAAAATGACATGATTGTATTTATACGTACAAATAAATGTAACTTGATCAATTCAATTGTGATTTCCATTTACTTCCTTCTCTATATCCATACAAAATATCTATCAAACAAATAAAATTAAAATTTTCTTTTGAAAAATGCAACCATTCCATCGGTTATTTCTTATGACGTTGTCAAAAATCGCTTGTCTGACGTCAGTAAACCGACTTTACAGACAAGCGATTTTTATTAATTTACATTTCTATACTAAGCTTTTAAAGTGCTTGTATCATAGAAATAGGACAATTAAAGTACATATATTATAGATACGTTGGTACCGGCAACCATTGCACTGCCACTACACCACGGTCGGCTTGGAGACATTTTTAGAAAAGCAGAGGTTTGAAGAATCTAAAACAATTGTTTGAAGAGAATTGTGGATGTGAAAGAAGCTAGAGAGTTACGACTATGAGAGGTCTATTTTATCATGAATTTTGTTTATTACAATTTAAATGCCACGTTGTCGACATCAATTGCAGACGCCCCATCACTTGGAAAACAAACGAAGAACTCTGGATCACCACGGAAGTTCATCTGAACCTCATCTACTAGTCTCACCGCTTCATCTTTATGTACCTGTAAAGAACAGATATTGATGTAAATGTAAATGTAAAATTATAGTAAAATATCCAAGAAGATTATGCTTCTTAATAAGAGTGGTAGTACCCGTGGAAATAAACAGAAATATTAAACCAGTCAAATTGTTACGCCTTTTTCCACAGGGATAGGCAGAGGCTATGGAGCGCCACTTGCCACGATCCTGACACAACTCCCTCGCTTCCTTCACATTCACAATTCTCTTCATACAAGCTCTATGGTTAAGAGATATACTTTAAAAAATATTTGTATTAAAGTCTACATGTTGTAAATGTTTGTATCATAGAAACAGGGCGACTAAATAGGACATTATATCAAAGATTGGTAGCAGCAAGCGGTTTTAAACCGAGGTCTCTCTGCTCTACACCACGGTCGCCTTACTACAACAGCTACTACTTCATGCCTCAACCCCTACAGGGATAGGCAGACTAATAAGCGCCACTTTTCACGATTTTAAAATAACCCAACGAATATGAAAGGAGATTGACGAAATAGATTTATGAATTAACGCTTTAAAAATGCGATCATTAAGTGTGTGTAAAGTGACGATAGCGGATAGAATAAGGAATAGCACAGTGCGCGATAGATGTGGTTTGAAAGAGGATGTGGTGACAAAGGTTGACAATTCCGTCGGCTTTAAGTTCGCCTCAAGTGCATTTTAAATGCCGTAGCGTGGTGGCAGTGCAATTGTCACGCAAACCGAAAGCCTCCGGTAGTTCAGCTTCTATGATACACCCACTATTCTGGTATGTATCATCATCATCAGCCAGAACGCGTCCACTGCTGAACATAGGCCTCCCCCTTAGAACGCCATTTCGAACGACAAGATGCCAGCCAGCTGCATCCACTGGTTATTCGTGACTTTCACTATGTCGTCAGTCCACCTAGTGGGAGGCCTACCTACGCTGTGTCTTCCGGTTCGTGGTCTCCACTCTAGAACCTTTCTTCCCCATCGGTTGTCGGTTATTCGAGCGATGTGGCCAGCCCATTGCCACTTCAGCTCGCAAATCCTTCGAGCTATGTCGGTAACTCCGGTAAGTATAGTAAAGTAAAAAGAAGGACAATAATTAACAGTTCCAAACAATCATTAGAGTTCAATTTATTAATTTGGAATATTAAAAGTTTTTGTTACCTTGTAATAACAAAAACCTTGGTAAGTTTGATTAAGTGCCCAAGGCATTTACTCGCTCGTAGATTGAATTTGTTTGACCTGTGTTTTTTCATCCGTTTCTTCAACGTGAGTGCCTAATATTAATAATAGAAGGCAAAAGTTTCTTTTGTAAATGAAACAATTTCTTAGCATCCATGGATTCACCGTGCGGGTGCCGGGTCCATCGCGTGGCAGGCGGGAGAATGAAGGCAGCGTTTCGGACTTGTGACCGAAATGTAATTAATACTATAATACTGTAATTTAATGTTTTTTTTTGGATTTTCGGAGGCGGATCGGATTAGTAGCCTCGATCCGCCTAAGCAAGAAAAGGTCCAATAGTGACGATGACTGAAAAAAACCGAGTCATAGGCCGTGACATCTTACATCTGACCTCGACTTGCCTGAGGTTCAAGAGCGCCGACGACTGAGTTCACGGTTGACTCAATTCCCGTCAATGAGCCCGACGGAATGCTTTTTCATGTTTCCCTTAAAGGATCCAAAGTTACGAGTATAAAGAAAAACTATATGAATATAAAATTATAGGTTTTAAGATATAAAAGAGTTGTATTTTTTTATCTTGGCTCGACATATGACAGCACCTCGATTGATGTTAAGCCGAAGTGTGGTCCATGAATGAATGTCACTGCTAATACAATTCAATAACTGTGAGTAGCATCACATCCACTATGCCGGCCTAGATGGAACCGGCAACTTACAAGCTGATCCCGAAACGTGACCAAATCACTTCACGGTCTGTATAGTTGTAAGTGGTGGTACTACCCCGGATCGGCAGACTGGATCGGCATCTCTTACTTTTTTTTTATTAACAAATATTTGCAATATTTAATATTATTAAATATTACAAATAAAAGCTATGATACAAATATTTGCTCCGACCGGGGATCGAACCCGGGACTTTACGCGCAACAAACCAGTCGCTAAACCGTTCGTCCACGCCTGTCGTCTGTATACTTGTAAGTGGTAGTACTACCCCGGTTCGGCAGACTGGGTACCACTGCCTACAACTCATTGAACTGCGTCTACTATGCCGTTCTAGTTAGAAACAGCCGACAACTTTAAGGTTGATCCCGACTGTGTCACTTTAGGGTCTTGAAAGTGGTAGTACTATCCCGGGTCAGCAGACTCGGGAAATGAGCACAATTTTTATTATTTTTTATTTACAGTTCTATACTTAGCTACTAAAGTGTTTGTATCATAAAAACAGGACATGCCATACCAAACAGGACTTAGGTATATCAAAGATTATTGGTACTGGTGAGTGGTTTTAAACCCGTGCTCTCGGTTTGCGTAACCATTGCACTGCCACTACACCACGGTCGCCAAATTGTCTGCCTACCGTTCTTGAGTACCACTTTGCTTACAGGAAACAATAAAAGAGTAGTTAACTTACAAGAGCAACAACGCATCCACCAAATCCACCCCCTGTCATCCGAGCTCCAAGCACTCCCTTCGTTTTCTTGTGTATATCAACAATGCTGTCAATTTCAGGGCATGACACCTCCATGAAATTTTTCAGCGATTCGTGAGATTCATAGAATAATTCGCCAACCTGTAACATAGAGTGACAAACATCGTTTTTGAAAATGTTGTAATACACTTTGTTTTAAATCAAAATCAAATCAATTTTATTGTAAAAAAAGTAGGTATTAAATATTATTCAGTCCTATACCTTTTGCCCATTAAGCGTATAATAATACAAATGCAATAAAAATAGTCAGTAATTAGTCCCTTGTTATATTAGTCAATAACAAAGGAAAAGAAAAGGACCTAATATGCTCCCCTGTTATTTATTTAACAGTAGAACTGTTAAGTAAATAAGTTATACTTACCCGTTCCAAAGCACCAACTCTCAAGCAGTGGCTAACTTCCTCAGTGCGTGCGATTTCACTGACTACATGTTGAGCTCGCTTAATGACTGCCTCTTCCGCGTTGGAATGACGCAAGACTACATAAGAAATCAAAGTATGAATACTTAGGTAAAGTATAAAAAAGAGATTGAGAGATTGAAAGATAAAACGGAGACGACCCAGAAGAACAAACTTTCATTGTTAAACATAAAAATCGAGGACATTAATTAAAAAAATGTATCCAAATGCATTGGGGTTGTATTAGAAAAATTGTCGATGTGAAGGAAGCGAGTTAGTATGTCAGGATCGTAGAATGTAGCGCTACGATATAGATCCTTTCTCTGTCTATCCTTTTAGTAACGTGGATGAGACAATTGATTTGATTATTTTTAAATATTTGAAGTAGATTGACAAAAGGAATTTATAAATTTGATGTGGATGGATAAGTTAAACAAGGCAGACCCAGGAAGAGTTTTTTCCGACCAAAGACGCCTTCAAGAAAGCTGGGTTGTACCCATAACCGTAGAGCTTGTATGAAGATAATTGTGGATGTAAAAGAAACGAGGGAGTTGTGTCAGGATGATGGGAAGTGGCGCTCCATTGTCTTGCCTATCCCTGTGGGGACAAGGCGTGACAATTTAATTGCCACTGTTGGAGTGCCCACAATTTTAGAACCCTATGGTATTGAGCGGACCGACGGCAAGAGACCTGACGGCATGACTGTTGAGCCGTGTAAACTTGGCAGGTCTTTGATGTGGGATGCGATTTGTGTAGACACATTAGCCCCATATCACATCCAAGCGATCTCGTTAAACGCGGGAAGTGCGGCGATTTCTGCTGAGAACTTCAAACTGCGCAATTATGCTAACTTCGGTACTGGTTACGAATTTGCGTCGTTTAGGGTCGAGACGATGGGCCCTTGGGGACCTTCAGCTAAGCGCCTGGCGAAGGAGTTGTTCAAGCGGCTGACGGAGAACTCTGGAGACAGGAAGGCTGGCAATTATTTCTGCCAACGTATTGGCCTTGCTATACAAAGGAGAAATGTTGCCAGACTCCTTGGGACTATCTCTGATTATTTATAGTTTAATTATAGTTAATATACTTTTAATTTTATCTGTTTCTCAACAAAGACTCCTATTACATAGCTTGATAAATAGGCGAACAATTAATGTTTGAGTTTTAAAGAAGCATTATTCCACATGTTAGAAAAAGAAAGGAGTACGCGAGTTGCGTACAGGGCTCAACTTAGCCGGTGACGTCTCCTCGTTGGAGCGCATATATTTATACTGATTACTTTGTCGGTAAATCGTTTGCGAGATATTGGACACGCTACAGACTTATAATTTAAAGATTAATTAATAATGAAATATGTACCCTTCAAATCGTCAATATAAACATGTCTCAGTGAGCTCTTCTCAAGTATTGCAGCAGCCTTTTCGCATTGAGCACGTCTTTGAGGATATTCGCTGCCCGTGAGCGCATGCTTTACATTGGAGTTGGTCACCAGGAGCACTTCCTCGGGCAATACGATCGGTATTTGTTTCGTTCTTAATGACCTTAAAATATTAGTGTTAAACAGTTACTTTTAGTCTATTGGCCCATTACAGGTATACAGACCCTGAAGTTGCGTGTCGGAACCCAACTATTTAACCTTAGTTGCAGCTTTTTTTACATTTCTATACTAAGCTACCAAAGTGCTTGTATCATAGAAATAGGACAACCAAAGATACATTGGTACCGGTACATATATCAAAGATACATTGGTACCGATGGGTGGTTTCAAACTCGTGCTCTCGGTTTGTGTAACCATTGCACTGCCACTACACCAGTAGCTTCCTCCATTCATGGACCCAATACAGTCTTTAACCTATTGGAGGCCCTGGGCACATTAGGATATGTTTCCATGTGTTAGAATAGACAAAAAAGTAGATAATCTAGGTTCTAGATTTTTTCTTTTTTTTCTTTACAGTCACACTAAATGATAGATCTACAAAAGTAACTCTTTTAGCAATTACAGGTTAAACTAAAGATTTCTTTTTGTTTAACAAGTTTGTTTAACAAAAAAACTAAAAAGATTACTTAAAGCAGTTCTTAATTAATCGGTCAGTTATTTTTTTTTGTCAAAACTTAAATATTTTACGATCTGGGGTGACGTTGGAATTATCTAGTATGTGTTGTAGTTAGTCATTGTCATTTGATTTTTTCGAAATTTATATGTCGATAAGAAATATCGGTTATCGATTTATGATCCGGCAGAAACTAGGGGGCCTTGTGCCCAAACTACCCATGGGGAAAAAGGGGCTAGCATCGTTTGCACACACCTTAACATCAGGCAATGTGCGATCGTTTCAATAAATAAATAAACAACCAAACTCACTTGCAATCAATAAGTAATGCATGATCCAGTTTTCCCATAACAGCTATCATTTGATCCATAATACCGCATGGCATACCAGCAAAAGTATGTTCAGCTTTCTGACATAGCAGAGCTTTTTGTTTTGGCCTAAAAGAAATATAGTTATTTTATGACAGAGTAGTGTTTTTAGTTTTAACCTAAAAGAAATATGTTTTTTTCTGACAAAGCAATGTTTTTAGTTTTAACCTAAAAGAAATGTGATTATTTTTTGACAAAGCAGTGTTTTTAGTTTTAACCTAAAAGAAATATAGTTATTTTCTGACAAAGCCAAGCAGTGTTTTTAGTTTTCACCAAAAAGAAATATAGTTATTTTCTGACAGAGCGGTGTTTTTAGTTTAAACCTAAAACAAACATAGTTATTTTTTAAAGAATTTTAGGTTTTCGCCCAAAAGTTATTTATATGTAGTTATTTCGTGCTTCTGCACAGCAACTATGTACCAAATATGACTTTGATGAACTGAAAAATCCCCTGATGCTAATGACTATAAACTATGCCGTCCAGAATATTCATACAAGCGTCTAATGTTACTCACTCAACTTTGACCTTAGTCATTTCCTCCAAAAATGTAAACATAGCAACCTCCAAAGCAGCGCTACTTGACAATCCAGCCCCAATTGGCACATTCGATATGATGACAGCGTCGAAACCTTTCACTTCGCCTGAAATACAAGTGCAAGAAAATGTATACAAAATAAGGCGATCGTAGTCTTTTGGTTTTGAAATGATCTCGGAAACCAAGAATCCCCACTTTAAAAACCACTTTTGGATCCAATGTATCTTTGATATATTTACTTTGATCGTCTTGTTTTTATGGTTTTAGTATAGTACGTTTATTTAGTAATCTACAAACTAAATTAAAAAATAATCGGTGGATAATCTTGGACACCACGGGCTTTCTTGTGCCAGAAGTGCCGGTCGCATTCCCCGTCACGCGGCACTCAACGATATCATCTGAAGGGCTCTTGTCACTGTTGGAGTGCCCGCAATTTTAGAACCCTGTGGTATTGCACGGACCGATGGCAAGAAGAATGTTCCATGTTGGGTCATGGAAACTTGGCAAGTCTTTGGTGTGGGATGCGACTTGTGTAGACACATTAGCCCCATCTCACATCCAAGCGACCTCGTGCGGCGATTTCTACTGAGAACCTCAAGTTGCGCAAATACGCTAACCTCGGTACTCGTTACGAATTTGCGCCGTTTGAGGTTGAAACGATGGGCCCTTGGGGACCATCAGCTAAGCGCCTGGCCAAGGAGTTGTCCAGGCGGCTGACGGAGAAGTCTGGAGACAGGAAGGCTGGCAATTATTTCTGCCAACGTATTAGCCTTGCTATATAAAGGGGAAATGTTGCCAGTCTCCTTGGGACTATCTCTGATGCGACGTCATTAGAAGATATTTTTTATTTATAGTTTAATTATAGTTAATTATTACTTTTATTGAAATTTAATTGTTAATATATATTTTCTATTTAATAATTAAAAATTATAATAAGTGACCAAATATCGAATTGTGTAATTAAAAAATAGGTGAAGAAAATTGACAGTATCTAACTTGTATAAAGCCAATTAAGGAATACGAAGGAGCTTGAGAGTTGTGTCAGGATCGTGGAAAGTGGCGCTGCGTTGTCTGTAGGAATTGGAGCGTGGTAATTTTATTGATTGATTAAGTCGTATCATATTAAGAATAGAGTCGTGATAGTGGTAATAAATATTCTATTAAAGGACTCGATTTTATTTCTAAGATTAGTATTTTCTATTTAATTGCGTTATCGTTTCAATATATTTATTCTTATTTGTAGAAGACGTGACCTAAATAAATAGTCAATGCTATAAATACTTTTAATAAAAGTCTACAAGTATTTTTTTAACTTTCACAAACTTCTAAATCCTTTATTAACTAAGTAATAAGGGTTATTAGGCGACATAGGGACGGCGACTGAGGCGTTTCGGATTTATATTAAAAGTTGCTATTATCGACTAGGCCGGTATAGCGAATGCGACTTTTACATGCTGTTATATAAATAGCAGCTGCCTTTATTCATGGTCTGTAGTCCTAACATCAGCCCCCCTAGCACGGCAATCCAAGAAACAAGATAAAGCCTGCAAGGAATATCATTGTAACTCATTTTAAAAAACTTAATAGGCTGGTACATCAAAATGTTTAAAAAAAATGATTAGAGTTTTTTACGTTGTTTTGTGTGAAGGTTTATTGAACCTTTAAATATATTTTTTTGGACATTCTGTTCTGGTAAGTTATTCAAAATGAGTTGCAATGATGTTCTTTGCAAGTCTTTATCTTGCTTCTTGGATTGCCGTGCTAGGGGGGCAGGAGTGATGTCATGTGTTGATAATAATAAATAAATAAATATTATAAATAATAAAGTATTAGTATGAAATCAGTGACATATTAAGCTTAAGTGACAATAGATAAGCCTTAGTAGTTTTTTTTTAAATTGTCATTATTAATTGACACCTGACCTCAACTCGCCTGGTAAGCAAGAGGAGTCCCAAGAATGCCGACGAATGAAAAAACCGAGTCAGTTCACGGTCACTATGCTAAAGGTGCTTCTTGTACTAGTTTCGCCAGATAAAAAGAGCGCTGACTTTTGGTTTGCGCAGTATAAAGATCGGCAGATTACAAGAGCTCGGGACAACTATGGTGGGAGCAAGAGCACCTATTTATACAAACGTGCACATATATATATATTTAAAAAATATAAACATGCGTAATACGAAAATTAAGTAGGTAACAAAACAAATTACTACGCAGCTTCAATGCCAGAGCTCTTTTTATCTTTTTTTTTATTGTGACTCGACATATGACAGCACCCCGCTTGATGTCAGGCCAAAGCTATTAATGGATGTCACTGCTACTACAATTCAATAACTGTGAGTAGCAATCACATCCACTATGCCGGCCTAGATGGAACCGGCAACTTACAAGCTGATCTCGAAACGTGACCAAATCACTTTACGGTCTGTATACTTGTAAGTGGTGGTACTACCCCGGATCGGCAGACTGGGTATCACTGCCTACCACTCTTTGATAACCAGACCCGAAGCAAATATCCATCTCTTTTTTTTATTAACAAATATTTGCAATATTTAATACTATTAAATATTACAAATAAAAGCTATGAAATAAATATTTGCTCCGACCGGAGATCGAACCCGGGACTTTACGCGCATCGATATTTATCAGTATTTCATCTGCCGGGAGTTCTACTTACCAGGGAAATAAGCGATGACCCCCTTGATATAGTTCGCCCATTCAGGCTGTCCAGGTGTCAATGGGTTGTCAGCAGTATGGGTATGGAACTCCACTTCCAAGTTAACGCCATCTCTCACCAACGAAGTGATGCGTATATTGTCTGTGTCGTTATAATCGCCAATCACGATAGTTGAGTGCTGTAGTGCCTACAAATGATATATCTGAATGTAATACGGCAAATCTTCACAAAAAAAAACGGCGACAGAGGCAAGCGTAAACCGTTGTTCTCAGTCGCTCTTGGTTACGGTCAGATATTGCGTTTAATTTTTGGAGGTTTTTTTCTGTATTTCATTGCCGATATTTCAGCGTGGGTAAGAGTACACCCCCTCCGTGGGTTGGCGACCCATCAAGAATAGAGTGGGAAATTTCTATCAGAATTCTTAAAGTCGGATTTAAAGAAACGCTATTTCCATTTTAAACAAAAATCAACTTTGTTCTTAAAGCTATAATACATTATTTTCATTGTTACCCTACTTACCAATGGCAAAACGAATCCCTCGCAGTAATCAACATGATCACCAATCAGATTGACCCGTCCTGGTGCCCGAGCGCCATACACAGGGCGCCTCCTGTAGCGTAAACGAAACTCTTCGCGAGCTATTGTCACCATTTTAATTTGTCTATTCATATTTACTGAAATTAAGATTTATTGTGTTAAATCACGACGATTAATGGAAAGTTTTAGATTAGGGCATATGCCGGGGGAAATTAAAATTAATAAATCAAACAAAGGATATCATTAATTTTGTATGGGGACTTGGGCTTAATTGTATTAACAGTTGCATATATATTTTTAAATAGTTTTGTGTACGAAGATTACAATGTAATTGAAATATATCCTTTATTTTGCATAGTTAGTATATCAAACTATAATTATGAATGTTTAAAGCAGCGTGTCAGACGATACAAAATCCATATCTTATTTTCCAAATAACTTAATTGCACGGCAATTAAAAACAAAATTGTTAATGGTTTTATTAAGTACAAGTATCGAAACTATCATTTATATATTTTTTCATTATTGGACATTACAAAAGTAGTACATAAAAGCCCAAAATGAATGATGTCCTTTATGCGGCTTACTATCGCATCTATTTCTGGTTGATGATCGTACAATTTATATTCTGACGTTTCGAAAGCTTTACAGCCATCGTGGTTACGGAGAGACGCATAAAATTTTCTTAATTCATTAATCAATGTTCTTAATTCATTAATAAATTATACAAATAATATTGGCTGTAGTTTGAGCACACATTGTTTATGAAAGGAAATATTTTTATGGGTTAAAACGCGTTGATTTTAACTATTTTAGTCTGTTGTTTTGGAGGCTTTGCAGCCATCGTGGTCGTCAGTTTCTCCGTAGCCAGCGAATGGAACATTTTTTAAGATCTATGTACTACATCTATTACGACAAGACATTTTAGAAATTATTGTTTAACTTATATTGTTTTTTTACTTCCATAATAAGTCGGAGGAAGCATAGTGTTGACCGAATTGGCAACCGAACTAAACGATTTGGCGTATTCTTTCTTTATCAAATAATTATCAAGTGGAATGCTTTATCTGCTCATATGCTCTCCCCATTCTATAAAGCGTGAATTGGCCGGCATAGTAAAGGAAATCGAGGCAACTGTAAATGGAATCGGGTTTTTCAGGCATCGGCGCTCGTGAATCTACCCTTTGTATACCAACAGTACAACGAGTGGAAGTCAGACGACGCGTCATGATAAACGAAAGTATAAGAGAACTTATATTAAAAAAATAATAATAAAATAAAAAATAATAAGCAAGACGCATTATAACAAATAAAAAAAATAAAAAAACAGATATTAATTCCATTAATCAATCAAATTGTCATGCCTACCACAGGGGTAGGCAGAGACAAAAGAGCGCGAGGAAGCGTCACTTACCACAATCCTGACACAGCTTCCCTCACATACACAATTCTCTACATATAAGCTCTACGGTTATTGGCACTAGATAACCCAGCTTATTAAGTCCAATTAAAAAGTTGCTTTCTGTTGATGAGAATATTTGCCACAATTCTGCTTGATTGGCATAGTGGATGCGGCTATTTTTATTGAGACACGACATCTGCTTGCCTGATGGTAAGCAAGTCCAAGAGCGCCGACGACTGAGAAAACTGATTCAATTCACTAAGCGATTACGCTGCGTCCAGACATTCATCTGAAGGAGCAGTGCCACATTCATTGATCTCACTCCAGCTTAACATCAGCTGTCGTCATATAAGCAAGTACCAGGTGATCATAATAGGGTAAGAGGTGTGCCATATAGAAAATAAATATAGTCATATGTAGGGTTACCAACTCATCATTGATCATTAATCCGGAACGTGAATAAAAAGAAAATAAATATATTTTATTTAGGGTTGTATTTTTTTACACTGCGAGCAGCTTGTAATTCCTTTGGATTACAAACAGTGCCAGATTAGACACGTAGCATGAGTAGCAAATGCTACGAGCCCCGCGGATTTGGGGGCCCCTAACTCCAACGCCTGTCTGACAGTAATAAAAAAAAAATTAGAAAGGAGCGTAAAATAACTTGCGTGCCTTAAACGCGAAGCCCTTAGGCTATGCTTCACTTACACTTAAAAATTTAAGTCGATATTAAAAGTGTTATCTGTAAATTTGCCCATATTAAATACAGAAAATTTTATTTGTAACAGTTATGTTTTATTTAATACCCTAAACTAAAGAACCTAAAGCAAACCGCCCTTGGTTTGCTTTAGGTTCTTGCCAGAATTTGCTACAGGCCCCACGCTTGCTTATCCGGCACTGATTACAAACGATACAATATTTAAGTATATAATAACAACAATAGAAAAAAATTAAAAGATCAATCAAATAGAAAAGTTATGAACATTTATATAAGCCATTTTAACCTACCGTGAAAATTAAATAAATAATAAAATACAATTCTTTACATGTGTAATCATTGAAATTTCTGCACCCAGGGCCGTCTTTACCCGGGGGTTCAAGGGGTGCGGTGCACCCGGGCGCAGAGTCCTAGGGGGCGCATGCCGACCGCCATAAACTTCGATAGGTACCTACTACACTGAGAACACGCGAGCAGAGCCTTGACTTTCGCACCCCGGCGCTGAATATGCTTAAGACGGCCCTGTCTGCACACTTGTATTTAAGATTTGTATTTAAGACTTTTTTCGGGAGAATACCGGAATTCCGGAAACGTTGGTAACCCTGGTCATATGTCGATATAAAAAACAAAATAATAACGAATAGTATTAATAACTAACGTGGAGTAACCATGTTGACGTTTGAAGTGTTCCCGCTGGTATCTGGATCTTTGGAAGCTGCTAATTACTACACCAATCTACAAACAATTTGATTTTATTTAAAAAGTTACGTAATACTAGAAGGGAGCGATGCAGCGGCTGCAACCTGATGATATTTAGGCTTGGCGAGACGCAATTCGCATGCGCGGATTTCCTTCGTACGAAGCTCAACGCAGGTGCAGAAACGGGAATCTGGGCAACATATTGATTTGATATATTTATAGATTTATTTACAATAATAGGTCAATGAAACACTTTTTTGAATTACCTTTTTGAACGCAAAGGTACAATTCCTTTTCGATTTATTTCATATATATTTAATTAATTTAAAAGAGGCAGGTCATCTCTGTCGCATATCTGATGCATTATTGGCAAAGTCCACTACTGAGTAAAGTCCAGATTGCAGAAGACATCGCGGCAGGCCCAATCGGAGAAGGCGAGATGAGATAGACTCCTACAACAGTTCGTGGCGAGAGATCGCCAATTGTCGTGAGTCATGGAAATAAGAGAGGAAGGCCTTTTTTCAAGCTAGCTAATAATAATAAGAAAAACGAAAAATAAATATAGTACGAGTATATATATATTTTATATATATATATATATATATATATATATATATATATATATATATATATATATATATATATTATTGTGACACGACATCTGACCTCGTCCCGCCTGATGATAAGCAAGAGGAGGTCCAAGATTGACGACGACTGAGAAAACCGGGTTTGTTCACGGCTGCCCCAGTCGCCGTCACTATGCCGGCCAAAGGTGCTTCTTCACGCATCGCTTGAAGGATCCCAAGGTCATAGGATGGATAATTTAAAAACTTCATTTACATTGGTACGAAAGCAAACTTAATACTAAAGGCTTTCTATAACAATCAAACTGTTGGAGCATTTGTTTCATTACGTTAATTTTTAAATTTATTAATTAGAAATTTGATCGTAGCAAGTGGCACTCTGCTGTCTCTGCCTATCCCTATGCAAAAAAAGGCGTGACAATTTAAATTTGTATAATTATTAATAAAAAAAATGCTTCGGGACTGGGTATTCAAGAGTGGTAGGCAGACAGTTGGTGGTAACTCGCCCATCCTGCCGATCCCATCCTTACGAAACCCGAAGTAACTTATCCGAGTTTCAGGATCAGTTCAAAAGTTGTCGGTTCCTACTAGGCCGGTATAGTAGCGGTCATTGTACGGTTGCCTACAATTTTTTTTTCTTTATTGTGACTCAACATAATATGACAGCACCTGCCTGATGTTAAGCTGGGTGCGGTCCATAAAGAAATGGTACTACTATCTTGGTTTGGCAGACTGAGCACCACTGCCTACTGCCTACTACATCGTCAAATATATTATAAACATTGTTTTGAATGCAAAAAATCTTGCAAAGAAATTGAGCCATAGTAATTTTATATTTGTCAACAAAATCCTGAAGTAGACGGACCTAAATCACATTATCAATATTGGAAGATTGAAGCACGTCCATAAAAGTATTGGACCAATACGCTATTTAGACTCGGCCTGTCTGTGGGACGAATTTTAACTATAACTGTAGACAAACATTATTCCTCATATATTTCTGTTTATATTGTGGATTGACTCCTTGACCAGGGCCGTCTTAAGCATATTCAGCGCCGGGGTGCGAAAGTCAAGGCTCTGCTCGCGTGTTCTCAGTGTAGTAGGTATCTATCGAAGTTTATGGCGGTCGGCATGCGCCCCCTAGGACTCTGCGCCCGGGTGCACCGCACCCCTTGAACCCCCGGGTAAAGACGGCCCTGTCCTTGACTGTACCCGCCAGTTGATAAGCTGGAGTGCGAGTTATGAATGCTACTAGAGTCAAATAAATGCAAGTAAATATGCAGGCCTAGTTAGAGCAGACAACTTTAAAGCTGATCCTTAAACACGATTCTCTTTACTGTCTGTACCGGCAAACAATGACAACGAAATTTCAGCCTACATGAGATAGTTGCACATATTATGTTATTTTGGGTAAATAAAATTTGTATGAACCTATTTTATCGTGCCGATCCGGTGTACAGGTGTAGTTCAGTTCAGGTGTACAGACCGTGAAGTTACTCAGTCGCGTTTGGATCGGCTTGAAGGTTGCCGGTTCCAACTAGGCCAGCATAAGCTAGTATAGTTGCAGTTGTACTAGCAGCACATCCTAATCTAGTCCTCCCTATTCATAGACCGCACAGCCTAACTTGGGGCGGGGTGCACATATATTTCTAGCCACAATAAATAAATTATTAATAATGCAACTGCGTTATATCTAATAATAAAAACTGTATTATTAGCAGTGATAATTCGACCCATGGGTCGAGTTTTCCGATCGAATTGTTATCTAGGTATTTGAGAAAGGCACAATGGGAGCACGTGAGGTCAATGGTTGAGAGGTTATTTTGATGGGAATATCAATTGCTTTCCAACTGCGTAGTTACGCTCAACAAATATTATTTCATACTTTAAATAAAATGTATGTAAGTTTATCAATAATATTTACATTACAAAATAAAAATAATTTTGTAATGTAAATCGATCAATAAAATAAATAAATTCAAAAATTACATACAGAAAAATATATCTACATAATTATTATTGGATTTCATTTCTACACTTAGTTACTAAGCGTGTTTGTATCATAGAAACAGGACGACCAAAGTACATTATACACTATTATAATCTTTGTTCGTACTTTGGACTTTGTTTGTAGGACTGTTGACTAACTTCACTTGACTGTTTCAAGGATTTTTTTTTTCTTGACGGTTTCTTGACGGAAAATGGCGCCGATTCCGTCCTATTCTTATTTTAATCGCATTATATCAAAGATACATTGCTGCCGGCTTTGAATCGGCGACCATTTCACTAAAGGTCGCTTTATATAAATATCTTACTAAACCACAATCTACTAACACATGAATCCTAATTCGGTAGCAGGCTTTATACATTTATTTCAATAATGGTAAGCAAGGGAAGATCTAAGAGCGCCGACGACTGTAAAAACTGTCCATTTCTACGGCTGCCTCAGTCGTCCTCACTATCAATCAACTTAGTAAAAAAAATCATTCAAATTAATCAAAACCACTTGCTGATACCAATACGTTAAGGGACGATGGTATCGTGTAGTGGTGTAGTGGTAGTTCAATGGTCACGCAAACCGGGAGCACAGGTTCAAAACCACTTGCCTGTAGAGTCTGTCTAAGCAGAAATGACGCGCCCCTTCACTTTCCACTACATTTAAGCACACGTGCGAATATAAAATAGAATGCAACACACCGAAAATGCAATTGTAATTGATTATTCAGTTGCTGGTTAGGTATAACGCTGATAAAGTATACTAGTATAGTAATATTTGCATTCACACATTTAAATAAAATAATAAAGTGGAGAGGCGCGTCATTTATAGTTAGACAAGCTATATCAATGTATCTTTGATATAATGTACTTGGTCGTCCTGTTTCTATGACACAATCACATTTAGTGAATCCTACATGCAGACACAATAGAGCTCCACTTTCCACGGTCCTGAGACAACTCTCTTTCTTTCTTTCTTTCTTTCTTTCTTGCTTTCTCTCTCTATTATTAATGAACAAAAGTACAATTGCATTCCTTGTTTATTACACGTCTATTATAAAAGTAAACGAATAATCTTTTCAAACAATTAATTTTCTAAATCAATACCTAATTATCACGACTCTATTTCCACAGGGATAGTTACAGGTGAAACTGTTTTGCTGCCATGTCATTGGTACATAATATAGATAGATATTATTATTAGCCTATTTATCTGTCCCACTGCTGGGCAAAGGCTGGGCAAAGGCGATCTCTCGCCACGAACTATTGTAGGAGTCCATCTCATCTCGCCATCTGCGTTTGGGCATGCCGCGATGTCTTATGCAATCTGGAGTCCACTCAGTGGTGGACTTGGCCCATAATGCATCAGACATGCGACCGCGATGACCTGCCCAGTCCCACTTCAGTTTTGCGGTTTTTTCCGCTACATCAGCAATTTGTGTTTTGCAGCGCAGTATGGTGTTACGAAGTTTTCGCCCAGAATACTGCGCTCCATGGCTCTTAGACAAACCAAAACTTGACAAAACTTTTTTTTGTCACATAGATATGAACAAAACAAATTACCTAGAATGATCAATCAATCAATCAAATTGTCACGCCTTTTAGGCAGAGACATAGAGTGATAATGAATATAAAACATCGGCGCGACATTGACAGCACCCCGCCTGATGTTAAGCTAGAGTGCGGTCTATGAATGGAGACGATTGCTATAGCTTGTCTAACTATAAATGACGCGCCCCTCCACTTTATTAGTTATTTAAATGTGTAAATGCAAATATTTCTAACTGTTCTATTATACTTTTTAAGCGTGCTCCTCCTTTTGTGTCTAACCAGCAACTGAATGACCAATTACAATTGCATTTTCAGTGTGTTGCATTCATATTTTATGTTCTCTCGTGTGCGTAAATGCGGTGGAGGGGCGCAAAATTTCAGCTTAGACAGACTATACTACAGTTAAATAACTGCAAGTAACAGTCAGATCAACTATGACGACATAGTCAAAATCGGCAACTTATAAGTTATCCTGAAAAGCACTTGTAAGTGGTGGTAAAGATGCCGGCATATAAAAAGAGCGCTGGCATTCAAGCTGCGTCGTGATTTATTTTGTTATTTATTTACTTTTCGTTTTTCGAACGACTACATATTCGAATAGTAAAACAGTTATAAGTATGTGCCTACTGTAAACGATGCGCGGATTTGCTTCCACCGCAGTCGTCCAGTGCTCTTCTAATCTGCCTATCCTTATACTGCGCAGCTCAAAAAGTCTGTCGGGATATATACTAAGATTTCAATACAATACATTGTACATACATTAGATACATTTATTTGACATATTTAATACCTACTATTAAAGATCATACAAAGATCAAATAACTATATCTAAGAGTAAGTAATGATAAACTTAGGACTTTAATAGATAATAAAATAATAATAATTCATATAGAATATTTAATCCTTAGTAAACAAGTCAGAATATATATATACAAGAGATAGAAAGGTTTCAAGTATGTTTTTTTTATTATGACTCGACATATGCCATCTCCCCGCTTGATGTTAAGCTGGAGTGTGGTCCATGAATGGATGTCACTGCTATTACAATTCAATAACTGTAAGTAGCAGTCACATTATGCCGGCCTAGTTGGAACCGGCAAATTACAAGCGACTAAATCACTTCACGGTCTGTATACTTGTAAGTGGTGGTACTACCCCGGATCAGCAGACTGGGTACCACTGCCTACCACTCTTTGATAACCACCAAGAATATCAGAAATATCCGCCTCTTTTTTTAATTTTTTGTTATATTTAAAATAATTATTAAATATAACATAAATTAACATTATTTAAATATAATAAAATTAATATTTGTTTCATAAAACCTATGAAACAAATATTAAATTTACTCCAACCGGGAATCGAACCTGGGACTTTACGCGTAACAAAATGGTGTTGGAGGCCACGCCTGTCGTTAAAATAGTAGTCATTTGTCCTTTCAGTTTTTTTTTTAATTGAGACGCGACTTTTCTTTTTATAAGGAATGGAAGGTCCAAGAGCTTTGACAACAGAAAACCGATTCTGCATTTCCACGCTTTGCCTGAAGTATCCAAGGTTATAGAAGACGAAGGACACATGAGCTGATAAAGCATTTCATTTGTTGATTGTTTGACTAAAGAACGACGCGCCGGAGCTTTTAGTTCGACTGCCGATTCGGTCGACAGAATACTGCGCACAGGGGGAAGTATAAAGACGAGGTAAGAACAAGGCATAAAACCAGAGACTATAACAATACGAAAATTATTAAATTCCCTGTTTAATTAAATTTAAAATTTGTAGTTATGTTTAGTTCTTTTAGTGGTATTGTAGCCGAGTGGTAAACGCAATTGCGCGGTCAGTATTTAGATGGGTGACGCTAGTGGATCTCTATTGGATATTGCTAATATCTCGACCGCACTCGCTATCTAGCTTCTTAGCTAGACTTCGGCGTGTCCTAAAGCTGTACATGCCAACCTCATTGGCAAAAGTGAGGGAGTAGCCAAATACTGGCTGGATAAACACGTTGATTGATGATGCTACTGCTGCTGATGATGATTTCAAGTATGATTTATTTATTTATTTTTTATTTATTTATATGTCATTCATAACGGCGAGTCGCCTTTTACAATAAATGATTAACTATATACAAAACTAAACACGTTGATTGATGATGCTACTGCTGCTGATGATGATTTCAAGTATGATTTATTTTTTATTTATTTATATGTCATTCATAACGGCGAGTCGCCTTTTACAATAAATGATTAACTATATACAAAACTTAAAAATGAACTTATTTATTATCCACCCAGACCTTCACAATATTTTTTGCAGTCACAAATAATCCTGATCCAGGCGTCGTCAAAAACATCACAGTTCGGTGCTGCGCCAAGGAGACCGTTTACTGAAGTGATCATTCTGCAGATGGGGGATTGAGCATGACTAATTGTGCGGCATGGTGACATCGCTAAAAGAGGCACGCGACGACAGGCTCTCAATCGCGAATGTCTGTATGGCACATAGAGCCTGCATAGAGAGTCAGAAAGCTCGATGGCATCCAGATCCCCACGCAATATCTTCAGTGCCATATATAGATCACTTCTTGCTCTTCGATATTCTAATGAGTTATAAATTATGATGATGATAATCAGACCGCACACAATTTAATGAAAGACTATTTTTGAGATTAACTTCAATGTTGAATGAAGGCCAGCAAAACGGATGCGACTATTGTATTCGCTTGTAGATCGCTCCAGCTTTATTTTATTGGAATCGACAGCTGACTTCGATTGGCTTCTGGTTTTCAAAGAGTGGTAAGCAGTGGTACCCAGTCTGCCGATCCGGGGTAGTACCACCACTTACAAGTATACAGACCGTGAAGTGATTTGGTCGCGTTTCGGGATCAGCTTGTAAGATGCCGGTTCCAACTAGGCCGGCATAGTGGATGTGATTGCTACTTACAGTTATTGAATCGTAGTAGCAGTGACATCCACTCATGGACCACACTTGAGCTTAACATCAAGCGGGGTGCTGTCTGTCGAACCACAATAAAATTAAAGATGGTCAGTACTTACACGTCCTGTCCTCAGTAGTGAGTTTTAGCGAGGTAGACATTGTATTTATTTACTTATTCACAATAATTTTGCGTTGTTGAATTTTAAACAATACCTATACCACGAACAACATTAAAAACAACTGCTCATTACTTATCACACACTAGAAATAAAACTTTATTACTGATAACAGTAATTTATGGACATCATTAATATTATGATAGAAATGGCAGTTAAATTATTATTATTTATTTTTCTATTTATACTACATTGATAGTAACAAGTTCAAATTAGGGATTTTATATAGCTCCGTAAGGGTAACTAGCCGAATCCGTTATAAAAGTTCTGGATAATTTCGGATAGGAGCCTAAATAAAACATGTTATGAGAGGATTTATGTCTTTACTAGCTGTGCCCTCGGTTTCACCCGCGTAAAATTAGGTTTATAACACAGTCATAAAAAAGAGGAGGTCTCAATTCAACTGTATATCTCATTTGTTGTATTTATAACTCGGAAACTCATATAAAAATGACAGATGGAAATAAAAATAAATATAAAAAAAATTTAACAGCTGAAACTATAATCAATTGGAAACTATTAAATAAAATAATAAAATATTAACATGTTCTCTCTATCCTATAACATTTAATCCTTTAAGCTAAGCGTAAAAAAACACCTTAGGCCGGCACAATGACGGCGACGGAGGCAGTCGTAGAATGGAACTTACCTACTCCAGAACCTATGCTGTGTTGACGACAGGCGTGGACAAACGGTTTAGCGATTGGTTTGTTGCGCCGGTCGGAGCAAATATTTGTTTCATAGCTTTTACTTGTAATATTTAATGATATAATAATATTTATTATTGCAAATATTTGTTAATAAAAAAATTAAAAGAAGAGGTGGATATTTGCTTCGGGTCTGGTTATCAGAGTGGTAGGCAGTGGTTCTCAGTCTGCCGATCCGGGGTAGTACCACCACTTACAAGTATACAGACAGTGAAGTGATTTGGTCACGTTTCGGGATCAGCTTGTAAGTTGCTGGTTCCAACTAGGCCGGCATAGTAGATGTGATTGCTACTCACAGTTATTGAATTGTAGTAGCAGTGACATTTATTCATGGACCACACTTCGGCTTAACATCAAGCGGGGTGCTGTCATATGTCGAGTCACAATAAAAAAATAAAAAATAAAACACAAATTTAATTCGGTCAGTTCAGAAAACAATCAACTACAATTTCATTCCTTTGATTTTTTTGTAGGACCATTTTCCTCTAAGTTATAGATCGTTGTTAACAATTTAACTTAACTTAACAATTTAATTTAATTAAATTTAACAACTTAGCTTAACAATTAACAAAAATCTTTGAAAAAATTATTTTCGTTTGTTTTCCCTTAATAATTTTAATGTCTACTTAGTTTAAATTAACACATTTATTTACAATTTCTGGTTCAATCTACCTTACGAGTGTATAAGAACTTACGAATTGCATTTAAATTACTATGCAAGTCGAGATTAACTTACTAACAACCAACCCAAAACCTACATGCATAGAACTTAAAATAAATAATTTTTATACATCTAAAAGAAAATACTTTTAAGAATGACTTACCGCGTCAACCAAGACGTATTACACGTTGTTTATGAGTCTGGAATACAATTGCTAATTGACTCTCGTTTTACTGTTATACAAGCTTAAACTATAATAATAATATATCTATAATTTTAATAACTATCGCTGTTTTTACATTACCATGATAAGAAAAATAGAATACGGGCCTGTCAATGTACGTAGAAGTGTCAATATTGTCGCCCTAAAAATATTTTCTGGTAAAGGATATAAATCATTACTTTATTAAAATCAATTGTATTGTTAGTAAATGTAAGATGCACTTTAGATTTTAAATTGGGACTAAAATAGAAAACTCATTTAAAATAATTAGTTTATATGAAAAATGTTATTTCGTCCTGTAATTTTCTTAAGAAAATGTAAAAGTTGTTTATTTTCCACTTAATGTAATGTTCATTATTAATTTTATTGTAGTCCCAAAGGAAATAACACTAAAGCAAGGCCTTTAGCAAATTGCCTCGCAAATGAACCGCAACAAAACTAAGTTTATTTACTGTATAGATATAATCACACAAACACTTTCATGATTTGTTTTCTTCTTGTAAACGATTCTATTATTAGAAATTGATTGGAATTTTCCTACTTTATCCTACACGGGCAATATAGCTACAGAGCCTTCAGAAATCTTTTTAAGAGGGTGAATTAGGAGAAGTATGTTGCTCCCTTGTATTAAAATCTACCCTAACATAATCTATTAATTAGGTATTTTGAAGTTCATTAGTAAATTTTTGATAATTAATATTTTCATTGTTTTGGATATTTTCGATAATTTTTTTCACTTTTCCTTCTGCTGCTGGGCAAATATCTTTGATTCCAAGGCCGAGACATCTTTTTATTGTCATATTTGACAGCTCGTTTAACTCATTTTTTGTATGTAATTATTTTATAATTTCATTAAGTTTACTCATAATTTACTACAAATAAAATTCCTACAATAATCTTTGGAACAACGGCAATATGTCTATGGCAACAAAGGACGTTAAATTAAGCGAAGATCGCCCAAAAACTTTACTTTTACAGAAGCATTCGGACTATCTAGCTGCTTGTGGGTCAAACAAGGATGATTATGAATACTGTATGACTGAATATCTTCGTATGTCTGGTATATATTGGAGCCTAACAGCTATGGAACTCATGGACCAAACTTCAAGGTGGAATATGCTTTATATCACATAAATTATAACGTTTACTTTAAAGTATTAATAACCTTTACTTGAATAATTCTGTTTTCTCAATATACCGAGAATATCTTAATATTTTTAATGTAAAGTATTCAATACTAAATACGTAGAACATCCACTTACATAATTTCCTGATCCAATTGGAGCAGGGCCACATATGACTAATTGCTCCAGTTTAAATAAAAATCAAAAATGTTGTGTGCGCTGATAGACGCAATACTCTAGCACTCTCCCTTCATCTCTCTCTCTATTTTTGCATGCTAGTATGTGTACAAAGTAACTACAAATATTTTAAAGGCGACCATGGTGTAGTGGCAGTGCAATGGTTATGCAAACCGAGGGCATGGGTTCAAAATAACTTGCTAGTACCAATGTATCTTTGATATATGCACTTTGGGTGTCCTGCTTCTATGATACAAGCACTTTAGTAACTGAGTATAGAAATGTAAAAAAATAATAAATAAAGGTTAGAAGTTGTGAAGTGGGGATTTAAGGCAACTGTGGTATAGTGGCAGTGAAATGGTTATGCAAACTAAAGAGCACAAGTTTGGAAACACCCACCGGTACCAATGTATCTTTGATATATGTACTTTGGTTGTCTTGTTTCTATGATACAAGCACTTTAGTAACTTAGCATATAGAAATGTAATAAAATAATATAATGTTGTAGTGTATGCATATACACTGCCCTTTTCTATGCGCAACAGTAGAGAGAGTTGGATACACAGTAAGAGAGTGAGTGTGAAACATTATAGTGGCGCCCAACATATTTATTTCAAAGTAAGGTCTAGCTGCAAAAAGACACAAAACCCAGGATAAGAAACTTAAACTTCAAAAAAATAATATAATATAATTATAATATACTCATATTTGCAGAATGCCAAAGGAAGAAATATTAGAGTTCATAACATCATGTCAGGATAGTGAGAGTGGTGGTATATCAGCCAGTATTGGACATGATCCTCATATATTATACACACTCAGTGCTGTTCAGGTATGTCAAAAATATACTTTAAATAACTGTAAGTAACAGTCACTTCCACTATGCTGGCCTAGTTGGAACTAGCAACTTACAAACTGATCCCGGAACATGACTAAGTCTCTTCACAGTCTGATAAAAAAAAGAGGTGGATATTTTCTCCAGGTCTGGTTGGTAATGGTGACTAATCTGCCGATCTTGTAAGTTGCCAGTTCCAACTTAGCCGAAAATGTCCACTGCTGAACGCCTTAAAGCGCCATTTTAAACAAGATGGTAGTTGTATCCACCAGTTATTCGTGACTTTCACTATGTTATCAGTGCACCTAATTTATTTATTTATTTAGGTAAAACAACAAATTACAAGTTAAACTTATACTAGAAATTTAGGTTTTACATTAATAATCATAAACTTGTAATCCTATTACAGTTATACACCACCATTAGTAAGAAAAAAAAAACATAAAACATTTAAAGATAAAAGCATAAAATAAAATAAAAAGTTAAAACACATGATTAAAAATTAAAACATAAAATGAATAATTAAAAAATAGTCACAATTTAGAAAATTTATTGTTCATAACTAAATTTTTAATGGCCCGACGACTCTGCGTGAAAATATCACAGTTGTCAGAAATATTATTGTAGTGCGAACACATACGATGTAATGGGTTATTACCTGAGACATTATTAGATGTAAAAGGAATGTGAAATAGTCGGTTTTGGCGCTGAGAGCGATGTGAAATATGAAAATTGATTTTGTTTAGAACATTATGTCCAAAGACGCCATTTACAATTAATTGCAGTGTACATAGATCTGCAGCTAATCGTCTCTGATCAAGCCTTTTCAGTCCGAATTTGTCCAACCTATCTTGGTATTCCGGTAGTGCGCGCCTGAGGCCCAGTCTAGTACATAAGGAACGAAGAAATTTGGTTTGTGTAGATTCGAGTTTGTTATTGTACTTGGCATATATTGGTGACCAAACACACATACAATATTCTAGGATACTACGTACGAGTGAGAAATATAGTAGGAGAATGGAATGATAATTACGGAAAGGTTTGGTTACACGTAACACAAAACCCAGTATTCTGTTTGCCTTATTAATGGGAGGTCTAACTACGCTGTGTCTTCCAGTTCGAGGGCTCCACTCTAGAACCTTACTTCCTCATTTGTTGTCGGTTCTTTGAGCAATATCAAGACTTAATATTTACATATTGTTTCAGATATTAGCGATGTATGATCGTTTGGATGTAATTGATGTGGAGGGTGTAGTCAGATATATTGTCTCATTACAACAGGAGGATGGCAGTTTCTATGGTAAGGTTATCCTTTTATTTAACCATTTTCGAGAATGGTTCGAGAATCATACTTTGCATTTCATCTCATTTAGGAAGATGAGGGCTGAATGAGTCCAAAATTTTTGATGTAGCACATTTGAATTAAATTCCACTCCAGGCAATATGCGGTATTTTTATTAATTAAGACCCGACATCTAGTCCTAACTCACCATATGGTAAACAATAGTGCAGACAACCTAAAGAGGGCCTGACCTAATTATGTCGAGGCACATAAAATAAAAACAGATGCTTTTTTTGTGACTCAACATATAACACACTGCCTTATATTAAGCTGGAGTGTGGTCCATGAATAGATGTCACTGCTACTACAATTCAATCACATTCACTATGCCGGCCTAGTTGAAACTGGCAACTTACAAGCTGATCCCAAAACATGACTAAATCACGGTCTGTATCCTTGTAAGTGGTGGTACTACCCCGGATCAGCAGACTGGTACCACTGCCTATTTATAACATCTTTTATAACCAGACCCGAAGCAAATATCCACCTTTTTTTTATAAACAAATATTTGCAATAAGTAATTACTAAATAATACAAATAAAAGATATAAAACAAATATTTTCTCCGACCGGGAATATAGTATGCTAGTTTTTAACAACAGTTATTTCTACTTTTAAGGTGACAAGTGGGGTGAAGTAGATACAAGATTCACATTTTGTGCTGTAATGACATTGTCACTGTTGCATAGGCTGGATGCTATAAATATTAATAAAACAGTTGATTTTGTGCTTTTGTGTATGAACTTTGATGGCGGATTCGGGTCAAAACCTGGCTCTGAAAGTCATGCTGGTATGTACTAAATTATATTTTAATTTATACCAGCGGTATGGTATAATGCGATTAAAATAAGAATAGGACGAAATCGGCGCCATTTTGTGACGTCTAACTCTCCAACCAACTTCAAGAAAAGACACATTCTAATAGCTTAGTATGGCATTTTTGCTACCAATCCTTTATCTTAAGCTGTAGTCTACTCATGAACTTAACATTAGGTAGAGCTACCGAAGCGCAATAGGTATTTATACAGATATCAATCAAATTGTCACGCCTTTTTCCGTGAGGGATAGGCAGACAATGGAACGCCACTTACTACGATCTACAATTCTCCTCATACAAGCTCTCTGGTTATGGGCACTAGGCAACCGAAGCTGGGTCAACTTGGAGATGTCTCTGATTTAGTCAGAAAACCTTTCGGGCTTTCCTTCTGGGCCTGCCTTGTTTAACGTATCCATCCACCTCAGGTTGATAAATTCCTTTCGTCAATCTACTTTCAGTCATCCTTTCCATGTGCCCATATTCCATTTCTATATGGGCATATACAGATAGATATGACGAAAAATATTTATGCGACTTACTACCGCTTTTTTTAAACCTTTCCGTATTTTATTAAAGCCTTCGAAATGTAAAATTAAAATAAAAGCTATAGTAAGCAGCAAAAATATTTTATTTTATAAACAGTATTTTATAAACCTCGAAAATATATATGTTTATTTTGATATTTTGATTAAACACTGTTTATAAATAAAATATTTTTTTCTCGAAATTGGTTTAATAAACAGTCAAAAAAAAGTCTCGTTGAATTATTCTCACGTTGAAAATGTTAAAAATGTCCTTTAATTAGTATTTCGGTCGTGTATAAGCTATTAGGGTTGTCACTAATATTTACTTCTTTTCAGGTTTAATATATTGTTGTGTTGGAACCCTATCTATATGTAATAGAATGGATGCACTTCATGCGGACGAGTTAGCATGGTGGTTGTGTGAGAGGCAGTTACCAAGTGGCGGGCTCAATGGAAGACCAGAAAAGTTACCAGACCTGTGTTACTCATGGTTAGTTTTTTAATAGTCTTTGTCTCAGTAATCTATAAAAATAATCTAGCCTTGCAATTTCTACCACTTTTTTGTACAAAATTAAGCTTATTTTAAGTAATATAACTTTGTTAAAGTTGGTGGTATATGCCTGATATTAAGCCGGAGTGCAGTCCATAAATACTGCACTATGCCGGCCTCGTTGAAACCGGCAACTTCAAGCTGAGTCTGAAACGCAACATAGTCACTTAATGGACTGTACACTTCTAAGTGGTCGTACTACACAGATCAGCAGACTGGGCAACTGTCTACTTACCACTTCTATATAAATCACTTTTATTATTGTTTTTACTTGCAGGTGGGTCATGTCATCCTTATCAATGTTAAATAGGATACACTGGGTTGATAAAGCTACTTTAGAACAATTTATCCTTGCATGTCAAGATTCAGAAACAGGTGGATTTAGTGATAGACCCGGGGATATAACAGACCCATTCCATACATTATTTGGTCTGGCAGGACTTTCATTACTTGGCAACACTAGCATCAAAGCTGTCAACCCAACTTATTGCATGCCACAAGAAACAATAGACAGGCTAAAATTAGCACCACAAATTCTTCATATTTGATTTTAAGATAATAATTAATTTTTAAGATATATTTTAATTTATTAGAAATTATATAAACATTTATTGCAACTTTCGTATATTTTTTTTAATGATACACCAAATGTTATTTGCCTTTCCTGCTCAACGTTTTCCCAGGTTTAATATGCCTGGTGGTAAACAAGAGCGCCGTCTATTAAAAACGTTTCAGTTATGGTTACCTTAGTCGCCAGTCAAAGGTGATTTACACGCTTCGATTGAAAGATCCAAGATATTAAGATGGGGAGAAGACATCTGGTAAAGCATTCCACTTGTCGATTGTCTTACAAAGTAACTACACGTCGAACCTTTTAGTTTAATTATTGATTTGGTCGATAGAATGCGGAAGCTTCTTATGACCAATTAGGGGTGTGAAAAGGCGAGGTAGGAACAAGCTTAAAGAGCTTGTTGGGACAATATCCGATAGGCGATAAACGACGCATAGAACCGCTATTGAAGACATATTGCGGACGACTAGGCTGTATGGAAAAAGTTTCCTTTGCCTTCCCAGAATGGGAGAATTGAACTGAAGAAGAATTTAAAATAATTGCAACACCGTGAGTTTTGGCGGGTAAAAGGTTGTACAATTTTAAATAATTTATAAAGTTTGTGTTTCTTGATTGCTCGTGTGTATTATTGTAAAATAGTTAACTAATAATCATTTATAAGGTCATCAAGTATAGACAAGTAATGTGAAGACGTGTAACGTGTCTCTTCGTGGTTCCTTCAAGACCCCGTCTTAAGGGTTTTAGTAAAGTTTTTCCACTACTTTACTAAAACCATCACCATCATCTTTACCTCTTGTGTAATTTATGAAACACTAGTGTTTTATCTTCATCATTGATCCACAGTAGACATACATATTTTATGAAAGACTAGGCAATGTGGACTATTATAAGTTTCCTTTGCCTTCCTGGAATTAAATAGCGAAAAAAATAGCAACACTGTATTAGTGCGCGAAAATTACAAAACGTAACCTTTGTAAATAATAAATCAAGAAACATTGTACTCAATGATAAATATTAAGACTAAATAATAAATGAAGTGAAACTAGGTTAATTTAAAGAATCTTCGTAATGTGTTCAATATATAGTTTACAATTTTATTTTTATACTATTTGTATACAAATTTTCACCTTGTGTACCTATCTGTTTTATTATAGAGAGGTTACTATTTCTAGCACGAATGAATATTTTGACTATATAATAGGTAAGTTTTATTGAATTTAGATATCGTTTTATAATAATTGGTAATTTATCATTATTATCTTTTATTTTATACAACATAACCTTAACATAACATAACATATTATTATTTTTCTATATTTACCTTAAATATAAACTAAATATATCACGTTAAAGTATTTATAAATTGGAGAGCATTAAACATATTGTCACGCCTTTTTTCCACGGGGATAGGCAGAGACAATGGAGCCACGATTAAGTTTATCATTAATTATTAATAAGAATATTTAATCATTTATAATAAATGTTAATAAGCAAATTTTATCAATAACAAACCTTGTCAATCCTAATAGAAAATCTCAGCATTGCTACATTTTTGAATTTCAGTTGGCTCAGGAACTGCTGGGTCACTTATCACCCATAGACTCTCAACGGAGACCAATTTCACATACTTATTATTAGAAGCAGGTGGTCCGAGTGTACCAATTTTGGATGTGCCAGTAATTGGGCCATTACTCCATGGCTCCATTTACGATTGGCAGTATGAAAGCATGCCGCAGGAGGGTGCGTGTCTTGCTATGGTAGATAGAGTAAGTCAATTATTAACTTAATTTTTTTACATTTCTATACTAAGCTACTAAAGTGCCTTGTATCATAGAAATAGCAAGACCAAAGTACATATATCGAAGATACATTGGTACCATCAACCAAATTGTCAACAAGAACCACAGATTAATTTAAGTAATTTACCAAACAAAGATAATGCATATAGCCTTAATAACATTTTCAGAAATGCAGTCTACCACAAGGAAAAATAGTTGGGGGCTCCTCGAGGCTAAACAACATGATTTATGTCCGTGGCAACATACAACAATATGTAGACTGGTTTCATGGGAAATACAGCCATATTTACATTGAAAGACATTTTAATTACATAGAGAAAACAATGTTACCAACTGAAGACTTAATTTACGAGAGTGTATTAGCTGATGCGATTATGGGTGCTGCTAAAGAGCTCGGTTATAAACAGATTGACCTAAAATCGAATACTACTGGATTTATGAAATCCAAACTTAACCAGAAGTTTGGTAAACGATGGTCCATGTATCATACTCTATCTCAAAACCCTCACAATATAGTAACCAATGCTCAAGTAGAAAAGATATTAATACATGATAAGGTAGCCTATGGCGTGAAGTACAGAAAGAATAAAAAAGCACATCTGATTTTTGCTAAAAAAGGGGTAATCATATCGGCTGGTACAATAAACAGTCCCAAGGTTTTACAGTTATCTGGTATTGGACCTTCTGATCTATTAAACAAGTTAAATATTCCTTTGCATAGTAATTTACCTGTTGGTCATAATCTGCAAGAACATATAACTTCTGGTCTGGATTTAATTGTTTTTAATAAATCTTTGGGCTTAGATGGGTCAGATCTTGTAAGCCCAATTAAATTACTACAATATTTTTTAACTAAAAAAGGTCCATTGACTTCCCCAGGTTGTGAAGCAATTGGATTTTTGTCAACTGACAACACCACTGTACCTGATATTCAATTTATGGTGTTACCAGTCGGTATAACACAAGACAGGGGTAGCCACTTGAAAAAATATTTAAGAATAACTGATATAGTTTGGAATGAATACTTTGTAAAATTATTTAGTTACTACACAGCAAGCATAATTCCAATTTTATTAAGGCCAAAAAGTAGAGGGGTAGTCAAAATTAGTGGTACCGATCCAAAATTACCTCCACAAATATTTTATAATCATTTTAGTGAAAAACAAGATTTAGAAAAATTAATAAAGGGCTTAGAGTTAGTTATTAAATTTGTCAATACTGATGCAATGAGAAAAATTGGCGCCAGAATCAATGACAACTTATTCCCGGGTTGCCAGCATTTGGAATTGTTTTCCCACAGTTATTTGGAATGTTATGTTAGGCATTTAACTTTAAGTAGTTTTCATCCTGCAGGAACTTGCAAAATGGGATTGCCGTCTTCCAAAGATAGTGTAGTTGATACTGGATTTAATGTTTTAGGCATAAGCAATTTGTTTGTTGTCGACGGTTCAGTGTTGCCAACTATTCCAAGTGGTAATATTAATGCAGCCATAGCAATGATGGCAAATATTTTTTTTGAAAATAATATATTAGCAAAAATTGTAGATAAAAGACATTGTGATAAATATGATGAGTTTATAGAAATAGCATATAAAATATGTATTCATTAAACAACTAGTGTCACTAGACACAAAGCTCTCCTATGTATCTGTTAAATGGGTTTTATTTACTGTGCAATAAAGAATTTATCTACCATGAGGATGCAAGGAATATGTAATATATATATTTTATTTATTTATAACGTAAAACGAATTTAGTTATAATTTTCGGATGCCACAATGACGGCGACTGAGGCAGCCGTGAACTGAGTCGGGTTTAAATTAGTTCTTAGAATTAAAGTTTATTTATAAGTAACAAGGCTGTTATTTCACATTAAAAGGTTGGTGATATTGTTAATTAGATATGTACGAGTATAAGTGTTTTATTCAATAAAAATATCATAAAAGTTGTGTTTTTCTGTGATTTATCAACTATAGTCAATTAGAAATTGATAGAAGTAAATCAACGTACCTAAATTTTAATCCAGCATATCTGCCAATCAGATACTTTTTTTACTGCCTGATGTTAAGCAAGGGGAATTCAAAGAGCACCGGCAACTGAAAAACGGTTTCACCGTGGCTCTGCCGATTTTTTACTACCTTAATACCTTTGTTCTAACAAGGATAGGCTAAGAAAGAAGACTTAGAAAGTAACAGTAAATAAAAACCAATATATTTTAAAATCATTTTATTTAATAAGGACACTTCTAAATTGAAATATTGCAAAGTTTTGAGCTAAAGTTTACAATCATCACAACAAATAAGTATATAATTAATCCATACGTTCGAAATTTATGGTTTCGCTAGCACGAAATAAACAATGATTAAGCTAAACTATAAAAAAGTGACTTCTTTTTTGTAGCATTTGTTGATCTATGTTTAAAGGTGAATGCTACAAGAAAGTGACTTTTGTAGCATTTGTCGATCTACGTTTAAAAGTAAATGCTACAAGAAAGTGACTTTTGTAGCATTTGTCGATCTATGTTTAAAAGTGAATGCTACAAGAAAGATACTTTCGTAGCATTTGTCGATCTATGTTTAAAAGTAAATGCTACAAGAAAGTGACTTTTGTAGCATTTGTCGATCTATGTTTAAAAGTAAATGCTACAAGAAAGTGACTTTTGTAGCATTTGTCGATCTATGTTTTAAAGTGAAAGCTACAAGAAAGATACTTTCGTAGCATGAGTCGATCTATGTTTAAGAGCGAATGCTACAAGAAAGTGACTTTTGTAGCATTTGTCGATCTATGTTTAAAAGTGAAAGCTACAAGAAAGATACTTTCGTAGCATTTGTCGATCCATGTTTAAAGGTGAATGCTACAAGAAAGTGACTTTTGTAGCATTTGTCGATCTATGTTTAAAGGTAAATGCTACAAGAAAGTGACTTTTGTAGCATTTGTCGATCTATGTTTAAAAGTGAAAGCTACAAGAAAGATACTTTCGTAGCATTTGTCGATCTATGTTTAAAAGTGAATGCTACAAGAAAGTGACTTTTGTAGCATTTGTCAATCTATGTTTAAAAGTGAATGCTACAAGAAAGATACTTTCGTAGCATGAGTCGATCTATGTTTAAGAGCGAATGCTACAAGAAAGTGACTTTTGTAGCATTTGTCGATCTATGTTTAAAAGTGAATGCTACAAGAAAGTGACTTTTGTAGCATTTGTCGATCTATGTTTAAAAGTGAATGCTACAAGAAAGTGACTTTTGTAGCATTTGTCAATCAATGTGTATAGGCGAATGCTACCACCACAGTTAAATAAATATATAGTTTCTCTATGCTTCTCTGTTCTATGGCTACGCCAATTTCGCATTCGCCTAGACCAAGTCACTGTTCATAGAAAAGAAGAGAAAATCTTTCTTAGTTATAACGGAAATCAGATGGATTTCTGGATTTAACGGAATTCCGCCAACACGACTGAGTCTTTGCAGCTAAAAGTCTTACTTTAGGTTGGCAGACTAAGTAAATAACAGCTCACTGCCCACCACTTTTAAAATCGTAGCATGAATATTTGCGAAACACAAACTTATTTTGAACTTGTGGAATGTTTTAACTTCAGAAAGAGAGAAATGGTATAAATAAAGATACAACTCAAGAGACAGAGATAGTGAATAATTTCGACGAATTATTCAATAGTTTGGACATCTAAAACACACCACTCCTACAAATTACGAAGACAATTCTAATTAGACACCTAAAACATATATATTAGTTTCCAACAATTGTTATTTCTGATTACTTCTTTTATCGTTTCGTCTAATAAGAAGGGATGCTCCTATCTCATCTAATTGCGTAGATGTTTAAATCCAAATTATTCATTCAAACTGAAAAGAATCGATACATAAATAAATATGTATTGAATTAAACAAATTTTATGCGGCTTACTATCGCGTTTATTTTGGTTTTGGTTTTACATTTTTTTATTATTCCGACGCGATAGTAAGCCGCATAAAATTTGTTTAATACATTAATCAATGTTCGAGCAAAATCTAAGAATATAATAATGTACTTTTGGTAAAACAATACTTTTTGCTTCGACTCCTAGTGGATTATACATTGTACCAAATAAAAAATGGGATAATTTTTCAAATTACCTTTCCAACGCAAAAGGTCTCTTACATTGTCTTTTATCTAATATTATTTTGTATAAAAAATCAGACTAGATTGGTTTAAAGGATTTATAGTTAGAACAACGGAATTGAAAAAAAGAAAATCTTTGTTCTGTGACGTAATAAAAGTTGTAAATCGATTAAAGAACACGACAATCTTGGGTGACGTCTCTAGTCTTTAAAACTTTTCTTTATCGATCGGCATCGACAGAATCGAAAGTAGCAGCCGCTTCCATTCTCAGTGCGCGGTCGCAATTTTAATATTGAAGCTCATCAATGGAGTTCAACTATTAAAACGAAGCCTATTCTTTTTGAGATATGGGGCGTTCTCTCGGGGCGATTTTAGTCGATCAATATTTGTCGTTTAACAAAAATTCGAAAGCAAATATGACGGTAGCGTTCTCGCGATTCAATAATAATCGACTCAATATTACACGTGTTATTACACTATCTGTTCATTTCAGCATTTTTCTCGTGGATGCGAACGCCATAATTTACATTTTATTCACATTTTATTTTACAAACAAACAAAAAACTGGTGACAGAGGAATGCAATATACAATACTTAGGTACTCAATCGCGCTGATTGTCTGATTATTCAATGCAAGTTGAACGAATAGGTTCAGACGAGTCGAGTAGCTGTCAGCTATTAGTTGAATCAATAAAAGTAGAAAGGTCTTTAACTTTTGTTGAATCAATTTTTATTGCTTCAACTTGGTTGAAAGTCTGTTCAGACGGTTCAAATTGCGAACGATTTCGCAGTTGATCAACTCAAATCGCCCCGTGAGAACGCCCCATTACGCAATCGGCCCGCAGATTCGTATTCTAATACTATACAATTTCTATATTGATAAATAATGCAGATGTGAAATATATGTTAAGGGATGAAATACAATTTATTTATTAATTAAAGGTGTATACGACAGGACATTTACCTGAATTTATTTGAACAGAATTTTAAAATCAAGGTATCCCATTACTGCATACACACAGCATTAACAGTTGTATATGAAATATGTTTGAGAATCCATTAAGACCTCTTTTTAGTAAACTTTATAGACCTATTTATATACTTTCTAATTATAATAAATCAGACTAGTACCTATATAAAATGACTAGATATTATATAAATATATACGTATTTTATAAATAACTATAAGACACATCAATTGGACGGTAGGTTATAAAAGAGTCGAGGAAATCTTATTCAACTAATGATTGTAGATCGAAGATTGGTAGATCCCGGCAGATAAGAAGAGCGCTGGACAACTGCTGTAGGAGCAAGTGCGCGCATTTATTCTGTAGTGCTGATAATAGATAAAATTCTAAAACGTATACACATTTAAAAAACTAAAAGTAAGTAGGAAACAGTACAAGTTACTGCACAGCTTGGATGCCAGCGCTCTTTTAATCTGCTGGCATCTATACGATAATTTACTTAAAAGTATCATTATTAATAATAAAAAGCCAATTACCTACTGGTACAAATGTTGCCAGTAACTAGAGTCTGACAACATTTATAGCCGGTTGTTAATAATTTTATATTGAAACTACCATTTATATATGTTTTTATCATTATAAATAATAAAAGTAGCACATAGAAACCCAAAATGAACGATGTCTTTAGCTCTGTAAAAAATATCCGTTAAACATAAATCTAAAATGTGAAGTTAAAGAGTGGTGCAACCCATTTTTATTTTTTTATTTTACTTATACGATAATTTTTACAAATTCGTAAATTATAATTTTTGGTACAACCAACTGTTATTGTTTCCTCGACATATACAAGTAGGTATAGTAAGTAATAACATATACATATATACCTACTACTAAAGCAAATTACAGTATCTATATAACTAAGAGCTAAACATTAAAAATTGTGCATATTTTATTCCAATAATACTTATAATCAATATATTGTGCTGAGCAAATAATTAAATTGCAGTTACTGCCTTTCTTAACTACTGGACGGAATCATCTGATAATTGCTTTTCATACTTATAATAAATTATTGCTATTTTAAAATTATTTTCAAATACCGATTGGGGAAGACCGTCTACCAAATTTATTATTGGCTATACATACTCGTATACTATTAGGATAGTTATATGGATCTCTCTCAACTGATCTATTAAGGCGACCGTGGTGTAGTGGCAGTGCAATAGTTACACAAACCGAGAGCACGAGTTTTATACTACCCACCGATACCAATGTATCTTTAATATATGTACTTTGGTTGTCCTGTTTCTATGATACTAGTACTTTAGTAGCTTAGTTTAGAAATGTAAAAAAACTGAGCAAGGCGCCGAAGACTGATGAATACAATTCAGTTACGAATGCTCAGTCATAGTTGCTTTGACGGTCTTACACCAATTTAAATATATTACAATCTTATGCAAACTTACATTAATAAACATCATATACAACTTTACTTTTTAATACTGAGTGGTAAAGTTTTTGTAAAAATTTACATAATTTTTAAAATTAACAATTCTATAATTATATTATATTTTATATATTTCAAATACTGTTCTCTATTTTTATTTAAAGTAAAAATAATACTTTTTTAAATTATTTTTCATTTGAGCAACATTTATTTTACTTCTTTATTGTTTAATTTCAGCGTCCATAACGAAAATGGATATAAATCCGACACAAGAATGTAGGCCCAGTACATTTGTACAGAACTTTATTTTTGCGTTCCACAAACAATCAAATTGTCACGCCCTTTCCCCACAGGGGTAGGCAGAGACAATGCACCGCCGCTTGCCACAAACCTGACACAACTCCCTCGCTTCCCTCACATTCACAAACATTATACATTATGAATTAAACTATTTTCATGCGGCTTACTATCGCATTTATTTTGGTTTTGATTTTACAATTATCCCGAAGTTTAGAGAGCTTAGCATAATAAACAAAATGTAAAATCACAACCGAAATAAATGCGATAGTAAGCCGCATGAAATTTGTTTAATTAATTTATCAATGTTCGCGCAAAATCTAAGAAAGTACTATTATACTTTACTTTAATAATAATGTTTTATAAATAGTTTGTATGTATGTGGTGACTGAAATTATACTTCGGCTTTATATTCTTATTCATTACAGACACAAATTTTAGTCCAAAATTCAATTTATAATTTAATTTATGTTGTGCAAATATCAGAAACCTAATAAAATATTACTTATTTAATACATTTTATAAAACGTAATATTAAACATTCATATAAAATTTGTGCTATAAATGGACGGTTATTATATTAAAATTAAAAACTTTTTGACGTTTTACACGTTTATAGAAAAATCTAGTTAATTAATTTTCATGAGTAGACATAATATGAATTTTCATTACATAGATATTTATAACTTTATCTAATAAGCTACATTTCAACTATTCAAGCAAATCTCTAATAAACAAATATTTATTTATAAAATACATATTGCCCACGCCCCTTTTCCACAGGTATAGACAGAGACAATGGAGCGCCACTTGCCACAACTCCCTCGCTTCCTTCACATTCGCAAATTTATTCATACAAGCTCTACGGTTATGGGCACTAGGCAACCTAGCTTTCTTGAGGATGTCTCCGATTTGGTCGTCAAACACTCTCCCAATCTAATAACAAAAGACTGCAAAACATTTTTTCGCACAAGCTTTCTAACATGACTTAATCTAAAATGACTATTTTGTAAAGACTAGAAAATTAAATTTAAATAACTAAAACAATTCTTAATATATAAAAAGTTTACATTACAAAATGATCCTTTAAAATATACTTAGATACACTATTATTATTAATATAGCACTGAAAAACTATAAGCACAAGGTCTGTAAATTGAAAGTAAATGGCATCAGTTAAGCGACTTTTCTTTCAGGACCCTTTCCATCCTTTTAGAAGAGAAAAACTAACTGAATTGTTTTCTTTTTAGTCGTCAAATGAACTCTTTAACCAGAAGACCACTGTTTAAAACTACTTTCCGACTCTTGACATATGTAGGTACTTTAGTACATAAATGTTTTTAAAAAATTGAGGAGGATGCGACTACCGCTTGCAGACATCAATCTGTGTCAGCAGTCTCGTATAAATTTATGGATCAATCACACTTTAATTTAACATCAGGCAGGCAGCGTGCGATCAAGTGTCGGTCCAATAAAATATTTCATACCCTTTTAGATTCAAGCGTTCCTTTTACTTTCGGTTTTTAATAATCTTTTAAAATCAATTGATTCTTTTTTAAATATGTTTTCTCTCTTTCGTTTACAATATACACGAAAGAAACAATACAAAATTCCGTAACTTGGTAGCTCTGAATCTTATCTAAAATATTTTTTCATAAACATAATGTTGTATCTAAAGTAACTATAAAGGAACAATAAATAATTAACATTAAAAAAACACTGACTTACTTGAAACATGAATCCAAATAATTATCCAGCATATCCAACTGGATATCATCCCAATCTGTCGGGTTTAGGAGCAAGGCTGACAGATCATCATCTTGGATCACAGGAGGGGGTTCAATTGGTTCCACAATTACATTTGCACCAATATTCGTCTCGATCACTTCTGGAAGTGGTTCCATAACTTCCAGCGTAAATTCTGATATGGGTATTTGTGGCATTTCATCCAAAACATCGCTTATGTTAGCGACGGCCATTGCTTCCTCTGAAATGGTGGTTACTGGTGGGGGTGGTTGGCTCTTCTTCTTGTGAGGACGGTTTGATATACGCTTAGTTCCTTCCAAGTGAGCGAGGTCTAGCTTCCAAAATCCACCTTTGCCTGGCTCCTGTTTTGAACGTGCTACTTTCACAAATACTTTGTTCAGTGACAAGTTGTGGCGGATTGAGTTCTGAAAATAATATTTTAAAATGTTTACATCGGTCGGTAAGTAATAGGATAGTCATATACTAGTATATTACATGACAACATCCCGCCCTGATGTTAAGCTGGAGTGCGGTCCATGAATGGAGGCACCTACTCGTACGGTTAAATAACTGCAGTAGCAGTCGCATCCACTATGCCGGCCTAGTTGGAACCAAGTGTGTTCAATAAAAAGTTTGAATCTTTAAATTAACCATATAGAGAGTTAAACTAATTTTATGCAGCCCAGTATCGCGTTTATTTTGGTTTTTGATTTTACATTTTTTTTAAATTATTATTCCGACGTTTCTGTACAAACTCGAGTCCCAAGTCCAGCAAACTGCCAAACCAGATGAAGTCAGTTATTTTTGCAAAAATTAAAAAAAAAATGAAAACAATAACAGCATCAACAAATAAGACGACCAACACCTCAGTCTCCGTGACTACGATGGCTGCAAAGCTCTCGAAACGTCGGAATAATCTATCTACCTATCTAAATTTATGGCGGTCGGCATGCGCCCCCTAGGACTCTGCGCCCGGGTGCACCTTGAACCCCCGGGTAAAGACGGCCCTGAGTATTGCTGTTGTATATTGAGAAACTTAGATGTAGTTTAGTACATACGAGTAGTTTAAGCCATTTTAGTGGCCATTTTCCCGGTACATTCCGTGTACTTGCCACCACTTACAAGTATACAGACCGTAAAGTGATTTAGTCACGTTTCGGGATCAGCTTGTAAGTTGCCGGTTCCATCTAGGCCGGCATAGTGGATGTGATTGCTACTCACAGTTATTGAATTGTAGTAGCAGTGACAGTCATTCATGGACCACGGCTTAACATCAAGCGGGGTGCTGTCATATGTCAGGACACAAAATAAATAAATAAACTTAGTACTTATAACTTTACAACTTTTAGGTTTACAGACCGTGAAGTGACAGCTGCGTTTAGGGATCAGCTTGAAAGTGGTCGGGTTCAAATAGGCCGGCGTATTGATGTAGTTATTTAACTTACTCATTCGTGAACCACACTTCCGCATAAGATTATACAGAATGATCGTATACATTATGTCGAGACAAAAACAAAATATCAAAAACTAGTTAATATTAATATCTATTTTTAACGTAATAGTTTTATTTTAACTACCATTGCACGCAGGACTTAATTTGGCTTAGTTAACTAATTGTCTTTGGATTTACATTTGAAATTTTGACAATGGAAACTTGCATATTTGTCTTTTGCTATAATTATTAAATTATCATATTTGTAAAAAAAAATAGCTCCATGATAAACTAACTCTACGTCCCCAATATGTCGCCTAGTGCATCCTATACGATTTTTTTTCTTTATCCGCGTCATGATTCTTAACTGGTTCATGAACGAAAAACACAAATTCCAATAGTATTTTCTTACATTTTGCGCGAACATTGATTAATGAATTAAACAAATTTTAGGCGGCTTACTATCGTGTCCACGATGGCTGCAAAGCTCTCAAAACGTCGGAATAATAATAAATTGTACAATCAAAACCAAAATAAACGCGGTAGTAAGCCGCATAAAATTTGTTTAATTCGTAAATTCCAATATTTTACGTGTAAAACAAAAAAAACAATGTCGTCGTCTTATCATTATCACCAACGTGGTATACTAAATCAACCATATAGGAACGCGTTCTACTTTATTCAATTATTTAACTTATATCTTAATAAACACTCGAGTGATAGCAAGCAAATATTGTGTTAATTTCACCAATATCCAATTAGATATAATCTTATCAGAATTGCGGATTCATCGTTTATTAAATTAGTAAGGGGACAGTTTCCCCTATTCCATTGTCACTCACCTGCCACGTGGGGTCCGCGTTCCTGTAGTACTTGAAATTCTCCCGTATCCATGAATAAATGGCAGATAATGTCAACTTATCATTATTGTATCGCATTGCCATGCAAATTAGCGTACTGTACGAGTACGGTGGCTTCAAGTTGCCGTTGCTTCGGTATTCGTCACGGTTCTCCATGAAATCCTTCTGGCACTTGGCTATGGTCTGATTGAACTTCTGCAATCTTGTGTTTTGTGGCGGCCTCACTTGTGGCCCTGGCGGTGATACAGGTGGTATTGGGAAAGACGGCACCGACATTATATTTGTTATGTTTTGGAGCCATGTCAGATTTGTTAAGTCTGTCTCTGAATCATCCACATCCATCGGATTTGGTTTAAATGTTGTCTTTTTAACATCTTTAGGCTTCGGTTTAGGCTTCACTGAGGGAACTGTTTCAACAACTGGATCTGGTACGAGGGTTTCAGTTGTTTCATACACGTACTCAATCTCAACTGTGTGCGAGGACTCTGGCACGACGAGCTGGTCCACCGTGTAATAAGTGCTACACTGGTCGACACCGTCCCCATACAACTGCAACATGTTCGTGTCCAACATCTCTCCGGAGGCCGGCGATAGTCCCGACGTTATATGCATGACGCCTGTCTACATAGCTTGTGAAACTGAAAACGTGACAAAGAAATTGATGAGTCACCGCTTCGATTCAAAGTAAACAGCTACCTTGGCCGCGACAAAACGTACGCATTTAACAATTATTGTCAAATTAAAAAAGTTTATGAGTTATTTGAGTAATGGAAATGTTGGGTTTTAAATACCTGAAAGTGGTGATTGTCCGTCGTGGTGCGGTCGTCCAAGATGCCGGACTGTGATCGATTTTACCGCGGCCGATGACGTAGTGGCGGTCAATCCACCCCGCGCCCCTCACGTTCGGTGGTGGTAGGACAAGTGTGCGCGCTGTGCGACGTCGGGCCGGCTAGTGTGGGGCGAACAGGTGTGCGATCGATAAGACCCACCACCATGAGGCAGTGGTGCCCAATACAACGCCCGCATCGCACCACTCGATCCAGACAATTAGTCATGGTTATCACGAGCGACGTTTATCGCTTGGTTAACTCCAGGTGGTTACATTATCGTTTTACAAATTCTACTTTAACTATGACATAAGTAATGCAGAAAATGCTAATAATATTGAAAGTAGTGGCTAATTTATTAAAAAGTAATGCCGCATAAAAGGGCTTAACTAAATAATATTAGGTACAATCATCGTTAATTGTTCTAGAAGCTTAAGTTAGTTTATGCGACGGTTATTTTCCAAGGAAAATCTATTACAACTTATTGGGCAATATTATTTTAGATTTTGGTTATTAGTTTTAATTACATTCCATTTTATATAAGCCTTCAAATCAGGAAACATTCGTAAAAGAAAAGATGCCTATAACCATAGAACTCTAAGAGTAATAGGCGGTGGTACTCAGTCTGCCGATCCGGGGTAGTTCCACCACTTACGGACCGTAAAGAGACAGTCGCGTTAAAAGTTGCTGTTTCCAAAAAGGCCGGCTACGTTTGTTTTGCAATTAACAGCTGTAACTGTAGTATAACTGGAGTTGTGTCAGGATCGCGGCATGTGGCGCTCTATTGTCTCTGCCTATCCCTGTGGGAAAGAGGCGTGACAATTTGATTGATTGATTGAAAGTAGCAGTCGCTTCCGTTCATTGACCGTAATCCAGCTTTAAATCAGTCGGAGTGTTGTTTTATTTCGAGCCACAGCCACAAAAACTCGTATGAAGAGATTTGAAGACATGAAGGGAGCAAGATAATATATTTGTAAAATTTTCTTGGTTTAATAGTTTTTTATTAGTACGTACTTATTATTTTATATTAGATGAGACGGCCGAACTAACAAATACATAGGTGATTAATTACATAGTAATTTTCAAAGAGTGGTAGGCAGTCGTACCCAGTCTGCCGATCCGGGGTAGTATACCACCACTTACAAGTATACAGACCCTGAAGAGATTTGGTCACGTTTCGGGATCAGCTTGTAAGTTGCCGGTTCCATCTAGGCCGGCATAGTGGATGTGATTGCTACTAACAGTTATTGAATTGTAGTAGCAGTGACATTCATTCATGGACCACACTTCGGCTTAACATCAAGCGGGGTGCTGTCATATGTCGAGTTACAATAAAAAAAATGATACATAAATTGACAAATAAGATAGTTGTATGTGGAAAGTAGCGCTACCTATTCCTGTAGAAATTAAGGCGTGACAATATAATTGATTGATTGATAGTAATGACAATTAAGGTAACCATAAAATGAAACGGTTTTTTAGTCATTGGCGTTCTTGTTCTTAAGTTTTTAGTCAACACACTCGCAGTAGATTTTATACTGCTTGTGCCAAAATACTAGTTTTTTTTAAAGTCTAGTGACAAATAAGTGTAGGGGGTATTGACCAAATTAAGTTGTTATCAAGTCGAACGTCAAAACAAGTAAAAACTGCTTATCGCATTACGAAATCGGTATAAATACGCAGTTTAAAAGATGTAGCCCTTAACACTCGAAATAAAGGTTAGGTCGGGTCATTGACCTTACTATAGTTCACCGCAAAAATAGTAAGTACATTGGATTTTCTGAAGGTTTTCTTATTCCTCAGTTTCGCGCAATAAAAACACTAAATTGTTTTAAGACTCTTTTCATAATAATATAATTAATCCCGAGTTCGATTCCTGCCCCCCTAACACGGCAATCCAAGAAGCAAGATAAAGAACTGCAAGGAATATTATTGTAACTCATTTTAAATAACGTATTAGGCCAGCACATCAAAATGTTTATTTAAGTTTTCAACGTTGTTTTGTGTAATTTTTTACAGAAAGGTTAAATATAATTTTGATACACTGTTCTAGTTATTGATTTAAAATGAGTTGGATTGATATTCTTTGCAAGTATTTATCTTGTTTCTTGGATTGCCGTGCTGGGGGGGCTGGTTGGAGCAAATATTAGTTTATTAGCCTTTATTTGTAATATTTGATTAAATATTACAAAAACCTGTTAATAAAAAAAAATAGGCGGATTTTTGCCCCGATTCTGGTTGTCAAAGAGTGGTGTCCAGTCTGCCGATCCGGAGTAGTAACACCACTTACAGGTATACAGATCATGAATTGACTCAGTCACGTTTCCAATTAGGCTGGCAATAACTGTAAAAACATCACCTCCATTCCTAGACCGCACTCCGACTTAACATCGGACAAGGTGTTGTCACATGTCAAGACACATTAAAAAAAATGAAATGAAAGGGGTCTTAACTCCTTACTAAACATAATATTTAATTTACCTATATGTTGGAACCTAAATTATTTAATAGCGCCCTGATATATGGGTTTGTTCTATTGTCTCTGCCTATGCCTGTGGGGAAAAGGCGTGACAATTTGATTGATTGATATTCTATTCTAATTGAAGCGATACCAAGGTAAAAGACATCCCTTTCTGGACGGATACGAGCGACATTGGTTGGCAGATTTTGCCCAGTGGGAGCAAATATTTGTTTCATAGCTTTTATTTGTAATATTTAATAATTATATTAAATATTACAAATATTTGTTAATAAAAAAATGGTGGATATTTGCTTCGAGTCTGGTTATCATGTATGAGTGGTAGGCAGTAGTGCCGTCTGCTGATCCGGGGTAGTACTACCACTTACAAGTATATAGACCGTGAAGTGATTTATTTTCGGGTTAGCTTGTAAGTTGTCGTTTCCAACTAGGCTGGCATAGTGGATGTGATTGCTACTCATAGTTATTGAATTGTAGTAGCAGTGACATCTATGCATGGACCACACTCCAGCTTAACATCAATCGGGGTGCTGTCATATGTCAAGTCACAATAAAAAAACTTAAATATAAATGGGTAGAGATTTATCCATGATTGCCACGATGCGGACGTTGAGTTGAATTACTTTGAAGTCACTGAACTTAGGCCGGCATAGTGATGGCAACTATAGCAGCCGTGAACTGAGTCGTTTTTTTCAGTCGTCATGCTTAGGTCGGATAATAATAAAAAAACGTATTAAACTACTATAACAGAGATACATAGAGCCTAAATTTATATTCATGCCAAAGGTTATTTCCCTGTCGATGACCTTTAAAACAAATTTGGTAGTTACAGAATTCATTATCGATCAACCTACCCCTGTTTAAGTTAAGTAAGTAATAGCTTACAGTTATTTTTAACAAATGCCACTATTCTTAGAGGGATAGGCAGAGACATCAGAGCGGAACTTTTCACGATCCTAACAACTCTTGCTTAATTTTAATCAAACGATATAAATTAATATATATTTTTTTATTGTGACTCGACATATGACAGCACCTTGCTTGATGTTAAGCTGAAGTGTGGTCCATGAATGAATGCCACTACTACTACAATTCAATAACTGAGAGTAGCAATCACATCCACTATGCCAGCCTAGTTGGAACCGGCAACTTACAAGTTGTTCCCAAAACGCGACCAAATCACTTCACGGTCTGTATACTTGTAAGTGGTGGTACTACCCCGGATCGGCAGACTAAGTACCACAGCCTACTACTCTTAAAACTTTATTAAGTATCGCTCCTTCTTTCTCCAAGTGAAGTTTGAGAGGTGAATTTGTGAAAAGTGAATTTCTTATCACCTCTGACCGGTATAGTGGTAGGGAATAAGGCATTGTAACCGAAGTCGTTAATCTTTATTCGTAGGCGCTCATTGCTTCCTTTTGACCGACAGAAACACATGCTTATTTTAATGCTTGTGTCATAGAAACTAGTGGCCTTAGTTTTTTTCATAACTTTTATTTGTAATATTTAATAATTATCATAATTAGTATTACAAATATTTACACTTGGACTTGTTATAAAAGAGTGGTAGGAAGTGGTGCACAGTGTGCCGATCCGGGGTAGTATACTACCCCGTGTATACTACCCCTGTGAAGTGATTTAGTAACGTTTAAGGATCAACATGTAAGTTGCTGGTTTAACTAGGCTGTCATAGGACCACAAGAATAAAGTGTTTAGTGAGTAATATTTTGTGCACCCTTCACTATAAACTGACAGAGTAAACAAAGCTAATGTTTAGTGGTACTTGTGCTACCCCTAAAGTATATTGAACCTTAATATACTGAAGTACCTGCTTACATTAACAGTCTGTTATGTTGATACAAGAATTAAGAAACAAATAAACTACATAATTAAATGAAATAAACAAATTTTATGCGGCTTACTATCGCGTTTATTTTGGTCTACATTTTACAATTTTATTTTATTATTCCGACGTTTCGAGAGCTTTGCAGCCATCGTGGTCACGCCATCAGTCTCTCCGCCTATCATAGAAACACGACAACCAAAGTACACAAATATTATAAAGATTAGTACTGGCATACATTGGTAATTTTGAATCTGTGCTTTCGGTATGCGTAACAATTGCACTACACCACGGCCGCATTCAAAACTACTTGCCATTGTTTCTATAATACACTAAGGCCCGGTTTCTTGATGGATAGTTATCTCAACTAATCGTAAAATAATGACAGATAACTTACTATTGATTGAATTTCGAAAAAAATGCGTTTCTTGATGGATTGTTAGGCATGCTATTTATTATATGACGTCACTAATAACAATTTATTTTGACCACTCAGATGTGAGTGGTCAAACTATTTAATCTCTAGTAATATGCGAACTAGTGTCATAATTGACATGTTTGTATTGCGTTTTTTTTTGCAAATTATCTCAATTAAAACGAATTTGAGCATTGAAAATGCATTTTTCCTATTGTGAAAATTCATCATTCATTCACAAACAATTTTCGGATGAAGATTGTTTTATGGCAAAAAGACATAAAAAGACTTTCCGTCCCAGGAAAGATAATTTTAGATTGTGGGATTAACATGATGTCAAAGAAAGATTTCGGATTAATAAAAAAACATGCACGTGGCTCATAAAAGAATTAAAAATGTTTCTTGAACGCCAAACAACAAGGTAAGAAAATAACTTTATATTCAAACTGATAGGAGAGGTTATTTAAAGTGTCCTATATCTAATTAGGACAGGGTCCCCGTAAAAGAGGTAATGCTAAGAAATCACGGCGCAATTTAAGGCGACCGTGGTGTAGTGGCAGTGTAATGGTCATGCAAGCCGAGAGCACGGGTTCGATACCACTTACCGGTACCAATGTATCTTTGATATATGTACTTTGGTCAATATAATTCTTAGCCTTAAAATAACATAAAAAAACCTATACTTTTTTGTATGACCCATTTTATGTTCTTATTGGTCATGCAAAGTTTTAAATAATCATTAACATACAGTTCCAACCAATTACTGAATATTAATCTAAATTATTTTCTTACAGAATTCATGATGTCAGTATAAAGGATCAAATATTATTAACAATAAGATTTAATGCCACTGGAAATATTGGCCCTGGAGACATCCTCAAGAAAGCTGAGTTACCTAGTGCCCATAACTGTAGAGCTTGTATGAAATTGTATTGTAAATGTGATGGAAGCAAAAAAGTGATGGGAGTTGTTTCAGGATCTTGGCAAGTGGCACTTAATTGTGTCTGCCTATCCCCGTGGGAAAAAACTTAAAATTTGATGGAATGATTATTTTTTATTCAAAACTAAAACATTCTTGAACCTTACCTCAGAATATGATCCACATTTACATTGCCACTTACAAGTATACAGACCGTGAAGAGATTTAAACACGATTCAGGATCAGTTGTATGTTGCCGGTTTTAACTAGGCCGGCATAGTGGATGTGATTGCTACTCACAGTTATTGAATTGTAGTAGCAATGGCATTCATTCATGGACCACACTCCTGCTTAATATCAAGCGGGTGCTGCCATAATGTCAGTCACAATAAAAAATATATACCTAAATATTAATATCATTTCAGATTGGAAAACGTAAGTTAATGCCAAAATGGCTACAGAGCTCACACCAAGATCCTGGAGATTTAGATTGAACAGCTTACCATTGAGGAAGTTTGAAGTGCACATTAATGCACAATTTGTCTCCGGCGCTTATTAAGTTCTAATAGTCTTTCAAAAGTCCCTACTAGATCAAAACAATCTAGTAAGGTCCCCACCTAACTAGATTGAAGCTACAGATATTGTGAAAGGTCTATCTGGCTTTGGGGGCCAGTTTTCTATAATGTTCATCTACAAAAGTATATAAAATAAAATTATAAATAATAATACAGGTTTTTTTAATCTGAATAATCCAATCAATCAAATTGTCACGCCTTTTTCCCACAGGGATAGGCAGAGACAATGGAGCGCCACTTACCACGATCCTTACATAACTCCCTTGCTTCCTTCACATCCACAATTCTCTTCATACAGGCTCTGTGGTTATGGGCACTAGGCAACCTGGCTTTCTTGAGGATGTCTCCAATTTGGTTAGAAAACACTCTCCTGGGCCTGCCTTGTTTAACGCATCCAACCACATCCGATTTATAAATTCTTTTGTCAATCTACTTTCACTCATCCTTTCCATGTGCCCAAACCATCGAAGCATTCCTTTGTCAATCCTTGTCACTACATCTTCTTTCAAGCCACATCTATCACGCAATGTGCTATTCCTTATTCTATCCGCTATCGTCACTCCACATACACTCCATAACGACAGCAATTCTACAGCGTTAATTCTACTCTCATGCGTCTTCTGCCATACCCAACCTTCACTTCCATACATTAATATAGGAACAAGCACTGCATTATGAATAATCCAGCCATATAATATTGCATAAATATAACATAAATTGATGACTTTAGATATAAAAATCAATCAATCAATCAAATTGTCATGCCACAGGGTTAGGTAGAGACAATAGAACGCTACTTGTCATGATTCTGACATAACTCTCACGCTTCCATCACATTTACAATACAATTTCATACAAGCTCTACAGTTATGAGCACTAGGTAAGCTTTCAGCTTTCTTGAGGATGTCCTTTACTATTATGTTATTCTATATAATATACAAAACCTATATGTACATATAAATACTCATTATAAAAGTTTTGAAAAATAAAAGATAGGATACAGAGAAATAGGTATAATTAAAAAAATTGTCATGCTTTTTTCCCCACAGGGATAGGCAGAAACATAGAATAGTATCAAAACTGAGATATAATATAGATGTGCGCACTTGCTTCCACTGCAGACGTCCAGCGCTCTTTTAATCTTCCTATATTTCATCAGCTCAAAAGTCAGCACTCTTTTGCCGGAAACTGTACTAGCTGTTCCCCGCCGTCAAACCCGCGTTTATAAACAGTAATTCGTAGCTTGAGTACATTACAGGACGCCTTGCATCCCTGTGGTCCATCATCAGGTACTCCTCAACCATATTGTCATATCAGCCTAGGTATGAGCTTAATGTAAGAAACAGTTTGTTAAATCAGCATAATTATGTCTGTTACATATCCCCTGCATCCTCATGATCCATCATCAGGTACTCCAGGCTTTAATTTGATAACAGCACAGTTAAAGGCGCATAGTAAGAGACATTTTTAGTTAAAACACCATAGTTATATCTCTTGCGGTTTTACCTATGTGAGATGATCCATCATCAGGTTCTTTAGATCCAGAGGGTTTCCTACCTATTTTTATCCATTATTATTGCACTAATATATCTACAAACCAATAAGATATCTAAAAGAATATTACATATGTATTGGGAAATAAAGTTTGACTTTGACAATATTTTTTTTATTGGCATAAGGATAGAGTATTTAGTGCATTTCTGACCCAATTAATTTTAAAAAATAAGAAAGTCGCAACACTACATGTCAAACGGTAATCAATGCCTCAATGAATTTAAAAATATTAATTATAAATAGTTACGATCTGTCTGTTGATAACAATAATAATTTTTTTTTTCAAGAAACACATTTCGCTGATTACTATTTTTTAGTGAATTTACTATAGTTGCTTAACTAATTATAATAGTTACAAATAGACAAATTTCACCAACCATCAAGAAACCGGCCCTTAGTAGCTTAGTATGGAAATGTAAATAAATAAAAACCTTGTAAATGGCGTTAAAATCTCAGCACCAACCTATGGCCACCTTACCATTTTGGCCGGCATAGTGACGGCGACTGAGGCAGCTGTGAACTAACTCGGTTGTCTCAATCGTCACTCTTGGACCTCCTATTGCTTATCATCAGGCGGGTCGAAGTTAGATGTCGTGTCACAATAAAAAAAGCTGTGATATAGAATTTATGAGCGAATCAATTTTAGTATGATTACATGCATTTTTCCTGTTTATTGTGTTCCGCGCCTGGCACGTTCCGCACCGCTGGCAAACACCCCTAAAATGCAACCCCAACTAAAATAGTCAAACGACTAAAAAGCTGCAATTTATGAAGAATGTCGCGCTTGCAATTAAATAATATATTACGAGAAGATATTTTACACCCGTAATACCCGCACAGGTCGGGGAAAGCATCCGCATTCTGACAAACGAATCGGCAGCCGAAATAAAAATTTCTGTGTGGAACAATCGACAACTGGAATGCTTTGCCAGCCCATGTGTTCTCTCCATCCTATGACCTTGGATCCTTTAAGCGATGCGTAAAGAGGCACCTTTGGCCGGCATAGTGACGGCAACTGAGGCAGCTGTGAACAAACTTGGTTTTCTCAGTCGCCGTCTCTCTTAGACCTCCTCTTGTTTATCATCAGGCGGGTCGAGGTCAGATGTAGAGTCACAATAATAATAAAAAAACACCAATCTGTTATGCGGAACATTCTGGGTTCAATTCCTAGTCGAAGCAAATGTTTATTACTTTTATTATTATTTACATTTCTATACTAAGCTACTAAATTACTTGTCTCATAGAAACAGGATGACCAAAGTGCATATATTAAAGATACATTAATATTAATACCGTTGCACTACCACTATACCACGGTCGCCTTTAATAGGTTTTAGTTGTAATATATATATTTGCTAATAAAAAAGAGGATATATGCTCCGGATCCGATGGGCAGAGGTGCCCATTGTGCCGATCCGGGCTAGTACCACCACTTACAAGGATACGTGAAGACTTGTCGCGTTACGGGATCAGCTTGTAAGTTGCTGGTCCAACTAAGCCGGCATAATGGATGTGACTACTGTGGAAAGGTTTTTAACTGTATTAGCAGTCGCTTAATATCAGGCACAATAAAAAAATTGAAAATCTTGAACCAAGTAACAAAGGACATTATTCATTTTGTATGGGGACTTAATTGTATTAACAGTTTAATATGCATCTTAAATAAGTTTGATGTACGAAGATTACAATGTAATTGGAATATATCCTTTATTATGCATAGTTTAGGTGTGCAAAATGATCAAACTATAATTATGACAGTTCAAAGCAGAACATGGCGTTGAATGACAGATAATACAAAATCCATTTCTTATTTTCAAATAACTAAATTGCACAGCAATTAAAAGCAAAATTGTTATTAGTTTAATCAATACAAGTATCGAAACTACCATTTATATATTTTTTCATCATTGGACATTGCAAAAGTAGAACATAAAAGCCCAAAATGAATGATGTCCTTTTGCTGTAGTTTACGTACTTATGATGTTCCATAAGCGTGACGTGTGCATATGGCGTAGGGCAGGATGGGCAGGTGCTTTATGTAAATAATTATAGCTAAGGGTCGTGTATAGGGGTAATTTTATACTTTCATTAAGGGCTATAGTTAGTTCTTATGAGTAATTTGACGACAGGCGTGGACAAACGCTTAGTGATTGGTTTGTTGCGCGTAAAGTCCAGGGTTCGATTCCCGGTCGGAGCAAATATTTGTTTCATAGTTTTTATTTGTAATATTTAATAATTATATTAAATAATACAAATATTTGTTAATAAAAAAAAAGAGATGGATATTTGCTTCGGGTCTGATTACCAAAGAGTGGTAGGCAGTGGTAACCAGTCTGCCGATCCGGGTTACAAGTATACAGACCGTGAAGCGATTTGGTCACGTTTCGGGGTCAGCTTGTAAGTTGCCGGTACCAACTAAGCCGGCATAGTAGATGTGATTGCTACTCACAGTTATTTTATTGTAGTAGCAGTAACACCCATTCATGAACCACACTCCAGCTTAACATCCAGCAGGGTGCTGTCATATGTCGAGTCACAATAAAAAAATGTATAAGTGGCGCTCCATTGGTTCTGCCTATCCCTGTCACAATTTTGATTGTATATAAATATAACTAGGCATTAATAATAAAACAATTTATAACTTTTAAATATATTTATTAAAATAAACCTTAAACTACTTATATGCTATTTTCTTAGATTTTGCGCGAACATTGATTAATGAATTAAACAAATTTTATGCGGCTTACTATCGCGTTTATTTTGGTTTTGATTTTACAATTTTTTTTATTATTCCGACGTTTCGAGAGCTTTGCAGCCAGTCTCTCCGTGACCACGATGGCTGCAAAGCTCTCGAAACGTCGGAATAATAAAAAAATTGTAAAATCAAAACCAAAATAAACGCGATAGTAAGCCGCATAAAATTTGTTTAATTCATTACTTATATGCTTTTTATAATCATTTGAAAATATTTGTTGTTTAGTATTTAACGTTCAACAAAAAAATTACAGCTAACGGTTCAATAATAATCTGTCCATTTTAGCATTTTTCTCGGGGATGCGGACGCCATAATTTACATTTTAGTTATATTTTATTTCACAAATAAACAAAAAACTGGTGACAGAGGAATACAATATACAATACATAGGTACTCAATCGCGCTGATTGACTGACTGATTGGACTGATTATTCTATACAAGTTGAATGAATAAGTTCAGACGAGTCGATTCGCTGTCAGCTAATAATTGAATCAATAAAAATTGAAAGGTCTTTAATTTTAATTGAACCGATATTTATTGCTTAATCTTGATTGAACTTCTGCACAGGAAGGTTCCAATTGATCAACTAAATTCGCCTTATGTGAACGCCGTAGAAGACCCGTCAAAAGTAGCTGTTGTAATTATGAATCTTCTCATATTTGTATTTATCGATATAATATAAAGCTGCTTGCGTGACTCACTCACTTAGAAGGTTAGTTTCCCAGAAGGAGTTCTTTGACAGTTTTGACATGTATGGGAAAGTTGTAGAGGATGTTTATGTGACCCCCGACAAAATAGCAAATTTTGACATTTGACATTTTTGACTGTCAAATTTTTTTTTACTCCCACATCCGTTGCCCTCCATTAAGATTTTTATTGACGCAATCGATAAGTCGTCGGACATCATTTATAATATGAAAAATTTTTTTTTGACGAAATCAGAAAAAGTTGACGAAATCGGACACTTTACGATTTCGGCCACTTGAAGCTGTCTGACAGTTTTGACATGTATGAAGGAGTTGTAGGGGGTCCCTAGAAGGGCCTTAAACGACTGTCAAAATTTGTCAAATGTCATTTTTTCTTTGACATTTTTTTGACATTTTTCAATTTTTCTATCGGAGGTGCCAATTTTTTTTTGCTGGTCCAGCATGGTTTGAGATGCTTTATTTGACGCACTACGACAAAACGACAATGAACGACAAAAAAAAATCGTCAAATCAAAACTGGATCTTTTACTTTGACAAGCGTCAATGTAGAGAAACTATTTTGACGTCTAAGTGACTCCCACTGAACCGATATTAGGGGTTGGGGAGGCGGAATTTTGATTTTCTCGACAGGTGCGTCGCTATCGAACTAAGAGTTTTTTGTCATTTTTTTGCAGTTTTTGTTCGTTTTGACCGCCTAAAAGACCTCCAACGTCGGTGTCATGTATAGCGCGTTTGTTTATTACGTGGCAGTACCTGTAACACAACTGTCAAAATTCCTGTCAGCTGTCAAATTTAGCTGTCATGACATAAAATGTAATTTTAATTTTTTTATTTTTATTTTTGTGACATAACGGATAAAGTTGACAGTTTACAATAATTTTGACAGTCACTTCATACAAAGCTTACCACGTTTGACAAACGCCCCATACATGACTTTGACATCAAAAGTCATCCTGGAGGTGAAAATTAGGAAAAACTCTAAAATGATGAAAATCAATGAAATTATACTAAGTCGCCTCTGTATATGAACACCGATACTCAGTAAAAAAACGATACCCTGCTGTCCGCTTGCGGGCAGCAGCAAATACGACAATCAAAGACACGACACCACCGCTGTCCGCTTGCGGGCAGCGGCAAATACGACAATCGAAGACACGACACCACAAACCAACACACACACCACTCTCCGCTGTCCGCTTGCGGGCTGCGGTAAATAGAACAACAGATAAATAGAACAACACAACGACACATCATGCGACAATCAAAGACACGACACCACAAACAAACACACACACCACTCTCCGCTGTCCGCTTGCGGGCTGCGGTAAATAGAACAACAGATAAATAGAAAACAACACAACGACACACCGCTGCCCGCTCGCGGGCAGCGGCAAATAAATAACACTAGTCTTACAAGTATACAGACCGTGAAGTGATTTGGTCACGTTTCGGGATCAGCTTGTAAGTTGCCGGTTCCATCTAGGCCGGCATAGTGGATGTGATTGCTACTTAGAGTTATTGAATTGTAGTAGCAGTGACACTCATTCATGGACCACACTTCGGCTTAACATCAAGCGGGGTGCTGTCATATGTCGAGTCACAATAAAAAGTTATATGTGATTTCACTTGTTAATATAGATTCAAGCGCAGATATCTTTAAACTAAAAAAATAATTTATTAATGTTTATTCTAATAAATGCGATGAAACAATATTTGCTAAGACCGGGAATCGAACACGGAACTTACTGACCAAATATACGTTATATATTTATTAATTATCTACAGGAGGAATTAAACAAATTTTATGCGGCTTACTATCGCGTTTATTTTGGTTTAAATTTTACATTTTTTTTATTATTCCGACGTTTCGAGAGCTTTGCAGCCATCGTGTCACGGAGAGACTGAGGTGTTGGTCGTCCTATTGGTTGATGCTGTTATTATTTCTAAAACTACCCCGTTTGATATTTTTTTTATTTTGTGTTTCCGGTTTATTTCAAATTTTTACAAAAATAACTGACGGTGTCATCTGGTTTGGCAGTTTGCTGGACTTGGGACTTGAGTTTGTGTATTATGGGGTCCCAGGTGTTAGATAAAAATATAAATATAATAAAACGCGATAGTAAGCCGCATAAAATTACTTTAATTCATTAATCAATGTTCGCGCAAAATCTAGGAATTTACTATCTACAGGAGTGTTTTTTTCTGATCAAATCGGAGACATCCTCAAGAAAGCTGGGTTGCCTAGTGCCCATAATAGTAGAGAAAATAATTGTGGATGTGAGGGAAGCGAGGAAGTTGTGTCAGGATCGTGGCAAGTGGCGCTTCATTGTCTCTGCCTATCCCTGTGAATAAAAGGCGTGACAAATTGATTAATTAATTGATAAATATCTATATGTGTACGACTACAATTGAAGCGGCTCCCTGCACACGGTGACGTCATTGTTCGTCTCCACTATGCCGGCTATTACATATGCTGTAAGAACCAATTGATTGAATTCAACAAGTTATCAATTTCCACTGAGAGACTCGAAAGAGAATGGTTGTCTTCATATAGGTATAATCTGAAAATAAAACAATGGTTAATATAGAGGAAGAAGCACCTCGGGCCGGCTTAGTGATGACGACTGACACAGCTGTAAACTAAGTCGGTAGTTTTAGTCATCGGTACTCTTGGACCTACATCATACTTACCATCAGGTTGGTTGAGTTCAGATGAATATATATTTTTTTATTGTGACTCGACATATGACAGCACCCCGCTCAATCACATCCACTATGCCAGCCTAAATGGAACCGGCAACTCACAAGCTGATCCCGAAACGTGACCAAATCACTTGACGGTCTGTATACTTGTAAGTGGTGGTACTACCCCGGATCGGCAGACCGGGTACCACTGCCTACCACTCTTTAAGTGTGACTGAGACTGAGGCAACCGTAAACTGAGTCGGCTTTTTAGTCGTAGGGACTCTTGGGTCTCTCTTCCTTACCATCAGACTAGTCCAGGTAAGATGCCAAGTCATAATTAAAAAAAACATACTTAGCCTCGCATCCATTAGCCTTCAACCTTCTATAATACTCTAGTCCCTGGTAGTGTGGTACCCGTTTATCATTGGTCCCCAACATAATTGCTGTTGGTGCCTTGACTTTATGCACATGGGCTATAGGGGAACATCTCCTCATTGCCAAAAGCTGCTCCTCAGATAATGGGCCCTGCTCTGTAAAGTCAAAGCCTGCTTCTACTGCACACCTGGGAAGAGAATATAAAATTCTGCAATTGGCACCATGCAAAGTGACTAAGTCGCGTTTTGAGATCAGCTTATAACTTGCTGGTACCAAATAGGCCGGCATAGTGGTGACCGTGGTGTAGTGGCAGTGCAATAACTACGTAAGCCAAGTGGCACGGGTTCGAAATCACTCACCGGTACCAATGTATCTTTGATACATGTACTTTAGTTGTCCTGTTTCTATGATACAAGCACTTTAGTAGCTTAATATAAAATAAAATTCAAATAGTTGGTTTTTTTTTATAATAAGCTACTAAAGTACTCTAAAATGTAAGTAGGACAACCAAAGTACATAATATATCAAAGATACATTGGTACCATCAAGTGGTTTCGAACACGTGATCTCGGTTTGTGTAACCATTACACCACGGTCGCCTTGAAGACCGTGGACTCTTATTTTCTGGTAAGAGAAAATAAGAGTCTATAACCAGCTTTATGTAGTCCCTTGATACAGACCGTAAAGTAAATTAATCGCGTTTCGGAATCAACTTTTAGGTTGCCGGTTCCAACTAGACCGGCGAAATTACAGTTATTTAACTGTAAGTAGCATTCACCTGCATTCATGGACAGCACTCCAGCTTAATATCAGGCGGGGTGCTGTCATATGAGGGGACACAAAAAAAGCGTTTCAGGGCCAGCTTCAGAGTTTTCGGTGATTAGCAAAGGGCTTATTCCACGCGAGGGATGAATAAGGGAGGATTCTCATTGACCTCAAGCAACATATGACAGCAACCAGCCTGATGTTAAATTGGAGTAGTGCATGAAGAGTCTGCACTACTGCAAGAAGTAGTCGCATCTACTATCACGCGACTGAATCACTTCACTTTTTTTTATTGTGACTCGACATATGACAGCACCCTGCTTGATGTTAAGCTGGAGTGTGGTCCATGGATGTCACTGCAACTTCAATAACTGTAAGTAGCAATCACATCCACTATGCCGGCCTAGTTGGAACCGGCAACTTACAAGCTGATCCCGAAACTCGACTAAATCACTTTACGGTCTGTATACTTGACAGTGGTGGTACTACCCCGGATCGGCAGACTGGGTAACACTGCCTACTACTCTTTGATGACCAGACCCGAAGCAAATATCCACCTTTTTTTATTAACAAACCTTTTTTAATATAATTATTAAATATTACAAATAAAAGCTATGAAACAAATATTTGCTCCGACCGGAAATCGCACCCGGGACTTTACGCGCAACAAACCTATCGCTGACCGTTTGTCCACGCCTGTCGTCAACACTTGAAATTTCGTACCTGCAAACGGTTTTAAACCGAGGCTCTTGGTTTGCAAGACCATTTATGTCCCACTAGACCGCGGTCACGTTTAAAAATATATAGCCAAACATGTCTTAAACCATAGATAACTTCCATAGACAAACTCACCCATCAGTGTTGTCAGCGTAATTGGCCTTTGTCGCCAAATCAATTAATGGATTTCTCATGACCACAGCACTGAATTCAGAGGATATCCCCGCAATATGCCCAACAGTAAAGCCTCCAAAACTGCCCCCGTTGAGAAAAACCTTCGAGAAACCTCGACTTTTTATAGAATTTAAAGCGTTCAGGCAATCTTTTACGTCGTAGTTCCCCACGTTTCCAAGTAAGGAATAAATTGAGGCATCGCCTTGCCCTGATGAGCCTCTGTAATTTACGCGAAGGGTCGCAAAACCTATAGGGAGAAGTAGTTGAAATTGGTGCTTATGGGCTGTGTAATAAGGGCTCGTGTTGCTTGGCCAAATATTTTGAGTTAAGTATACCGGCTATAAATACAGGTAAAGGAGCAATCCTTTGAAACAAGGGCCTACTGATGCGGTTTTTAAGGTTTAATATTTTAATATAAACTACATAACATTATGGTATTTTTATTTTTAACCATTAACATTATTGATACATTAAAAACAGTTACAAATGCAGTTAATAAAAATTTACTAATTTACTATTTTTCTCAATTTTACTAATCTACTGTTAATTGTTGGCCTGGTAATAGCTTAAAGTCGCTCAGCGGGCAACGGAGTATCTTTGCACGATAGAATCCGGAACGAGGATATTCGCCGAAGAACCAGAGTTGCCGAAATAGCTCTTAGGATTTTCAATCTGAAGTAGCAATGGGCTGGCCACATCGCTCGAAGAACCGAAAACCAATGAGGAAGAAAGGTTTTTGAATGGAGACCTTCCGGTAGGCCTCCCACGAGGTGGACTGACGACATAGTGAAAGTCACTATGTCTATAACCGGTGGATGCAACTGGCATCTTGTTGTTAGGAATGGATCTCCAAGGGGGGGGGCCTATGTTCAGCAGTGAACGTCTTCTGGGTGCTGATGATGATAATGACTAATCTACTAATTCAAATTTAGGTATTCCAATGATAGATCTTGTTGAAAACAAGTAATGCGCGTGGGGCATATTAGGCGCCGGACGGGCGCTACAATATCGCATAGCGCTTTTGGTTATTTATTTCACACCTTATTGACAGGCTGGTGCTTAGCGGCTAGATGAGATAATGCAATAACGGATTAGTAAAACGTACTTAAAGAATGTGCTATTGGTCTTTTTACACCCGGTACACACTGATAGCAAAACTCTTACATTTGGTCTGACGTAACTTCTAGTTCAACTGATTAAAGAACAGACCTCCCTCCCATTTGAAATCTGCATATTATGAGAAATAGTCCGGTAAAATAAAGATATTTATTGTTGATCTAAGTCGGTAATTTTTTTGGTTTTAAATTATTTACGGATTTATTACAGAAGTTAGATGAACATAAACTAAATATCTAAACAAAGTTTTAGCGGTTTTATACCACAAAATCATATTTATTTCTTGTTTACTTAGACATGTGTCAAAACAGCTTATATAACGTTCATGCATGTTCATATTTTATTTCCCCAATGAAAAGTTGCAATAAAGAAAATAAGTCAGAGCTTGCCTGCCTAATGCGTTTGATGTAAACTACGAACATGTCAAAAAAGAAACGTCCCTAGTTTGACATTTGACAGTCGGTTGGTCGTTTGAAAATTGTGTTTACCCGTCGTATTTCAATTTATATAATTATTTAAATTTAAAATAATTATGATAGGTTTTATAATTATGTTTAATTTAATTAAAAAGTTTATTATTTCTAAAATTATAAAATCTAAATTAACTATATTGCTGAACCGAATTTTAGTTACGAGTTAACTTACATTTGACATAGTTTAATTACCAATGCTTAATCAAGAATAAAACTTTGTTCTGTGGTAATAAATTGTCTAAAACCGTGATTAATGCTTATCACGGACGAGTTTATGTTTTTTGTGGTAATACGGTTAGTCTCGAGCGACAATTTATACCTTAATTAACAATAGAAGTTTGAAAAACCTATATAAAACCCTGACATACAGCCCAGTTTGTCTATGGAAATTACCACCAACTCAAACATAAAACTCACCAATCTGGAATATCCGTTGAATTAGACATTGACACAATATCAATGACTGGATTACGCGTCACAACAGCCGCGTACATATCGGGGTATTGTCCACTCAGATGCGTTACTAAGAAACCTCCGTGGGAACCCCCGAAAAGGAACACTTTTGATGGGTCGATGGGGAATTTTTTAAGTGCGTCGTCTGTGGCGGTTTTACAATCAATGACGTCAGCTGTCCCCGCCTGCCCTGGGAGTAGGTTAACGGAGGTCTGCCCCTGACCAGTTGAACCCCTGAAGTTGACTTGCAAGCACGCAAATCCTGTAATAATACTTACAGTGTCATTTGCGTAACACTGACCTTCGGCCGACCGCGTAAACCTTTTTTTTTATTTTATTGTGAAACGACATCTGACATCGACTCGCCTGATAATAAGCAAGAGGAGGTCCAAGAGTGACGACGACTGGAATAACCGTGTCAGTTCCCGGCTGCCCCAGCCGCCGTCACAATGCCGGCCTAAGTAAAACTCAAAGACAATGGACTTCATTTTGACAGTTGAACTCCATTATGAGCTTTAAAATGAAAATTGCGACCGCGTAACACTGAGTATTGATGTTCTTTTTCACTAACAGTTGTCATTGAGTTAGCCGTCGACCCGCTATAAAAAAAGCTAATTGGTCCGAATAAATCAAAATTGTTTTAACACTAATAGGGACCACGTAACTTTTTGACAAATGGGAATGAATTTCATTATTACCACTATTGAAGTTGCGCGGTCGGACCGTGCTCCTCATGTTGGTCAATTAGAGAGTCTGGCATATTTTAGGCGACTGAGGCCGTAAAATGTAACGGTTGACAGAAATCTGTGGTTTCAGACAACAGTCTAGAAAATACACACTTTTTCAAATTGCCTAAAATCAGTGGCCGGTATAGTGCCGGCCACTAAGGCAACCGTGAGCTGACTTTGATATCGAATTACAAAAAATATCTACTCATCTTAAAATCCTTAAATATTCTTTCTTGTAGAATCATTTAAGCACAGTATGAAAAGGCCGGCATAGCGGACGTGACTGGATACCACACTCTAGTCAATTGTCATCTAATCAGCTAATCTAAAAATGTTTAACACAACTTACCTAGAGTAGTAAATAACGCTGTATCTAAAGCGTATGCATTGACAAATCCCGAGTGTGGCCCACCGTGCGGCCAAACTATCAAAGGCACATTAGTAGTATTCTTTGGGCCCATATACAAGGCTGGGATTGTAGCTGAAGAAAAACATAAAAGAAAAGAAAAATTAGAAAAAATATCTAGTTATATGTTTGAATTGTTGTTATTAGTATTCTTCGGGCCCATATACAGGGCTGGGATTGTAGCTAAAGAAAAAATTGAAAAGAAAAGAAAAATTAGAAAAAAATCTAGTTATATGTTTGAATTGTTGTTATTAGTAGTATTCTTTGGGCCATATACAGGGCTGGGATTGTAGCTAAAGAAAAACAAAGACAAATAAAAGAAAGAAAAATTAGAAAAAAATCTAGTTTTATGTTTGAATTGTTATTAGTAGTATTCTTTGGGCCATATACAGGGCTGGGATTGTAGCTGAAGAAAAACAAAGACAAATAAAAGAAAGAAAAATTAGAAAAAAATCTAGTTTTATGTTTGAATTGTTGTTATTAGTAGTATTCTTTGGGCCATATACAGGGCTGGGATTGTAGCTAAAGAAAAACAAAGACAAATAAAAGAAAGAAAAATAAGAAAAAAATCTAGTTATATGTTTGAATTGTTGTTATTAGTAGTATTCTTTGGGCCATTTACAGGGCTGGGATTGTAGCTAAAGAAAAACAAAGACAAATAAAAGAAAGAAAAATAAGAAAAAAATCTAGTTATATGTTTGAATTGTTGTTATTAGTAGTATTCTTTGGGCCATATACAGGGCTGGGATTGTAGCTAAAGAAAAACAAAGACAAATAAAAGAAAGAAAAATAAGAAAAAAATCTAGTTATATGTTTGAATTGTTGTTATTAGTAGTATTCTTTGGGCCATTTACAGGGCTGGGATTGTAGCTAAGAAAAAAATTAAAAAATGTTATATGTTTGAATTATTATTATTAGTATTCTTTGGGCCTATAAACGAGTACAAGGCTGGGATTGTAGCTAAAGAAAAAATAAAAGAAAAATTAGAAAAAAAAAATGGGGAAAGCGAGAGTTAGAAGCGAGTGTAAATTGGCGCTCTATTGTCTCTGCCTATCCTCGTAAGGGTTGTAGGTGCTTAATAAGTAAATAATACTCACGTATGTCATTAGAATCGGTCTTAACTTCAATATATTCAACTACAAAATCCTTCAACGGCTCTACCTCGCTTAGTGTTTGCCAATCAACTTTGCCATTGTTCAGACGTGTTACAATTAACTAAAAGAAAATACCAATGAAAACCGACACTGCACCAATGAATTAGCGGGCTAAGGTTGGGCAAGTTAAAACGATTATCGTCTCCCGTCGGCGATTGTCAAAATAATAAAAGCTAGGCTAAATCCAATAAAACGAGACTATTAATCGTTTTAAAGAATATCGTCTGTGCATACACGTTTGATCATTATCATGAATAGTCTCATTTTGGTGGATTGAGCCTAACTTTATTATTTTTCCAATCGTCGACGAGAGACAATAATAGTTTTAACTTTCCCAACCTAACTCCGCAGGGCTAAGATTGTATTTTTATTATTATTGTATTTTTTTAGTTTATAATTTGATATTGTTATTTATATGTTTAATATTTTGATATTTAATTTGACTTGACATTGAAATTTAATTTGACATGCCAGTCTAGTCCACTACACTACACCGCAGTCGCCTTCAAGGTATAGTGGTAATGCAATGGTTACGCTAGCCGAGAGCGCCACTTGCCAAAACCGCTTGCCGGTACCAATATATCTTTGGTTGTCCTGTTTCTATGATACAATAAATAAAAAAATATTAGGCGTCTACCAATTACATATTTTATATACCTGTCCCGGTGTGGTCATGTTGGATCGCACACCAACAATGACGTCATCATTCACATCTAGAACGGAAGTCGAACACACAACCTCCGTATTGGATATATCACTTATTTGACCGCTGCCTGCAAATAAAAACAAAAATAAATATGCTTAGTGCTTTGGCCGGCATAGTGAAGGGGACTGAGGCGGCCGTGAACTGACTCGGTTTTTTTAGTCGTCGTCACTCTTGCTTATTATCAGGCGGACTTATCAGCTTGTAAGTTGCCGGTTCCATCTAGGCCGGCATAGTTGATGTGATTGCTACTCACAGTTATTGAATTGTAGTAGCAGTGACATTCATTTGGCTTCGGTTTAACATCAAGCGGGGTGCTGTCGAGTCACAATAAAAAAAAATAACTTACCAAATTCATATGCATATGATCGCATTTCCGTTCTCTGCGGTGTTGAGAAGACGATATGTTTATCATTTGTAGTGAAACATCTCTTTGGTAATGATAAACCATATAATCCTGTGAAGTCACCGTTGGCTATAGACATGGATTTGTCTATTATGTCAATTAGTATTTGGGGCTGGAAGGAAAGGACAACATTCATTTTGGGCTTCTTTGTACTACTTTTGTAATTAACTCGTATTTTCTTTTGTAATTAACTCGTATTTTGCGCGAACATTGATCGCGTCTTTCGCGTTTATTTTGGTTATTGATTTTATAGTCTCTCCGTGACCACGATGGCTACAAAGCTCTCCAAACGTCGGAATAATAAAAAATTGTAAACTCAATAACTAAAATAAACGCGATAGTAAGCCACATAAAATTTGTTTAATTCAATAACTCGTATTGATAAAACTAAAACCTTTTCTCTTTTAATCGCATTGAGCTATTGGAAAATAAGATATAGATTTTGTTCCTTCCTTTTGAAATCATTAAAGTGGTCGGGGAAAGCATCCACTATCCACTCCAATAAATACATATTTATTAATAAATTTAAGACGCTAGTACAGCGGGGTTAGGTTGGGCATGTTGAAACGATTATCGTCTCGCGTCGGAGATTGTCAAAATAATAAAAGCTAGGCTAAATTCACTAAAACGAGACTATTAATCGTTGTGACGAATATCGTCTGTACGACGACACGTTTGATCATTATCATCATTAGTCTCTTTTTCGTGGATTTAGCCCAACTTTTATTATTTTGCCAATCGTCGAGGAGAGACGATTATCGTTTTAACTTGCCCAACCTAACCCCGCATTTTTTTTTTATTGTGACCCGACATATGACAGCACCCCGCTTGATGTTAAGCCGAAGTGTGGTCCATGAATGAATGTCACTGCTAATACAATTCAATAACTGTGAGTAGCAATCACATCCACTATGCCGGCCTACTTGGAACCGGCAACTTACAAGCTGATCCCGAAACGTAACCAAATCACTTCACGGTCTGTATACTTGTAAGTGGTGGTACTACCCCGGATCGGCAGACTGGGTACCACTGCCTACCACTCTTATCGATATCGACATTAAGCATGTTAATTCACTATTTATAGTAGACACGTGACTTGACGATGACGTCACAACTGCATTCCTAGCGCGGTCATTTAGCTCGTTCCCATGACAGTACTTATGTACGTCTCTGCCTATCCCGGTTTGATTGATCGATAATATAATTATTAACCTCGTCACACTCAGGCCAGTTGGTTGAAGCCAATTGATGGCAAGCGTGGTGTGGTCCACCTACACTCCTCTGCAGCCACACCAACCTATCACCACTATTACTGAACCTCGGCGATCGGACTGCTAAGCCTTCTGATGATATTTTGACTACAAAAAAAATACTTTTATATTATACTAGCTGACCCGGCGAACTTCATACCACCGAAAAGTCAATGAATGTTGTGTTACAGATTAGCCGAACTTAAGTTGGGTGAATCTAAAATAAAATCTTTGTTGTGAATTGAGTTTTTTTTTTAATTGTGACTCGACATATAATCAGTTTTCTTTATAAATAATTCAATATAGGTTTTTGTGCAATATATTTTTACTAATATGCCAAAATTAACAATTTGTTTTCAATTCTCAACAGCTTAATATATTTTCCCTAGTTTACCCAAAATAAATTTCTGAACGCACGCAATTTTGTATGGGAAAATGTTTTTTTCTTTTATTTTATTTATTATTTACACAATATGTTTATAAATTAAAGCCTATGCCTATTGGTTAGCACACCAGTGTGTTACGCGTAAAGACCCGGGTTCAATTCCCGGTCAGAGCAAGTATTTTTTATTATTATGTATGTAAATTTATTAAGAATCTAAGTCATCCAGGGACCTACTTTAACAGGCATTCAGGAGAAGTTCAATCACATAGACACCAACAATAGAAAATACATATAAGTACATCATTTATTTTGGGCTTCTATGTACTACTTTTGTAATGTCCAATGATGAAAAAATATATAAATGGTAGTTTTAATACTTGTTTAGATTAAACTAAACATATTGGTTTTTAATTGCTGTGCAATTAAGTTATTTGGAAAGTAAGATATGGATTTTGTATCGTCTGTCAATCACAAAGACACGCCATATTAGCAGTTCTGCTTTATACTGTCATAATTATAGTTTGATCATTTTGCACACATAAACTATGCAAAATAAAGGATATTTTCCGATTAAATTGTATTTTTTGTAAATTAAACTATTTTAAAATGTAATGCAACTGTCACTTAAGCTTAAACAATTAAGTCCCCATACAAAATAAATGATGTCTTTTATTAAGAATCTAAGCCATCCAGGGACCTACTTTAACAGCCATTCAGTAGAAGTTCAATCACATAGACTCGAACAATAGAAATATAGATATACTTACTATACTTTCCGTTAATGTGCAAATTGAATATATAACTTGGTCTATTTGTACAGAATATAAGTCCCAGTCTCCGTGGCTCCGTTTCCCAAGCCACACCAACCACACTATCGCCATCACGTTCAAAACATACCTAAAAAATACTTTAAATCTAAAGTTTGGCCAGGCAGCCATAGTGGATGAGACTGCTGCTTGCAAAAAAAAATCCTGTGGCAGCAGTCGCTCCGCTCATGGATCACACTCCATGGGTCGCTTAACATCAGTTCCATTGAAGTTGCGCAAACCGAAATGATGATTCATTCCTATTTGTCAAAAAGTTACGCGGTCGCTGTTAGTATAAAAAACAACTTTTATTCATTCGGACAATGAGTTTCAATGAGCTTGGACTGTTAATGAAAATGAACATCGATGTTGCGCGGTCGCAATTTCAACTTTGAAGCTCATTAATGGAGTTCAACTGTCAAAACGAAGCCGGCCTGTTTCGTTACGCGGTCGGCCTGCTGGTCCGGATCTAGGTGAATTCCTTATGCACAATTCCAATCGCAAATGTGATTTATTAAAGGAAATGAACCTTGACCTTTACTTCGACGACCACTATGTCCTTGAACTTTACTCGAAATGTAGCTCTTGTGAATACCATATCTACCGAAATATATAACGAGCAGATGTTTTACATCGGCCTAGTGAGGGCGTAACACCATGCCAGCGTCACGATTTTACTGCGTGTCAATACATGTTTTACTATACATTTTTCCCTACTTGGCAAAAGTTGTAAACAAACAAAAAAAAACTATTACTACTGACGCGAATCAATACAAATATATATAAATATCTATGAAATACTGTGAAAATGTTTTTATTATTATTATTTGGGACACAACATTTGTCATTTGTAAATTCACCGTTTTCATATAAATGGTTTTTGTTAAAAATAATGTGTATATATGTGTGATTTTAATAACTTTGGATAAATGACAAATGGTGAATTTCATGTTTGTTTACTACTTGTGCCAAGTAATAAAAAACACAGTATAAATAAAAAGCATTAATAAACGCCCGTCTACGACAGGCGTGGACGAACGGTTTAGCGATTGGTTTGTTGCGCGTAAAGTCCCGGGTTCGATTCCCGGTCGGAGCAAATATTTGTTTCATAGCATTTATTTGTAATATTTATTAATTATATTAAATATTGCAAATATTTGTTAATAAAAAAAAGAGATGGATATTTGCTTCATGTCTGGTTTTCAAAGAGTGGTAGGCGGTGATACCCAGTCTGCCGATCCGGGGTAGTACCACCACTTACAGGTATACAGACCTTAGATATATGTAAGTTGCCGGTTTCAACTAGGCCGGCATAGTGGATGTGATTGCTACTCACAGTAATTAAATTGTAGTAGCAGCGACATTCATTCATGGACCACACTTCGGCTTAACACCAAGCGGGGTGCTGTCATATGTCGAGTCACAAGAAAAAAAGCAAAAAAATATCTCACCTGGCCCGGACACCATGAATTAGGCAGCCCACTTAATATTTTAAATGATTCATTCTCCAATGTGAACAGTACAATGACAGATGAATGTTTGCCAACGAGCTGCTCGCCCCAGTCCTGCTTGTAAACATGCTCTGTGCCCTAGAAATTGTTTGAAACACATATTATTAGTAGAAGTCACGTGTAGTAGAAGTTCACGGCTGCGCCAAAGAACAGGTAACCTGCACGAGAATGCATGGTCACATACAATGGAATGCAGACAGTCCAGGGAAACTCTCCCTCATATTGACAGACGCTTGACTGGACGACTGCTGGACCTTAGCAGAGCCAAGCTCCGCATCATGGTGGGTGTTTTAACGGGGTTTTAATAAGCACCTGTACAACCTCAACATATCAGACAGCCCCCTCTGTAGGGGATGCCTAAATGAGGAGGAGACAGCTGCACATGTGCTCTTGAGTTGCAGGAGTACAGGTGTAGCCGAAGCAAGACAGAAGTTTCTTGGCAATGCAAGGACGATTCCGGAGGTCTGCAGGAACGAAAAGGGTCTCCTGGCCTTCCTGGAGGAGATCGGGTGGCTCCACTGAAGGAGAACCGTTGAAGAACGTACAAAGAAACCGAAGAGGACTTCAAGTGCGGAAACGAGCCCGCAAATAACCTACAACTACAACGAATAGACTAAGTTGAAAAAAGCCGGACTGGAGTTTCTTGAGTGTTCTTTTCAGTCTGTAGCCTTTCCGAACACTCGGTGGAGTCCCCTCACTCTTTCTTAATGACGTTTCTAAGTGTTTGTAAAAACCAAATGAATAAATGACTTTGAATTTGAACTTGAATTGAATTTGAATTATATATAATACATATCGTATTATATAAGTGTGTATGTATTATTATTTATAATAATAAGTATTATATTTTTAGTATGTAGTATATACTGATTAATTATTAAAAAGTATATTAGATTTAGTAGTATGCTTCAGATTAAATGCTTCTATTTTATTTTGCACCTACCTCATACAAAAATAATTAAATATTTCAAATAAATACTATGATAAAAACGTAGCAAACTTGTGTTATCATTTGCATAGAGCATCTCTATGTATAGCAAGGGAACGAGCTAAATGAATGCGCTAGGAATGCAGTTGTGACGTCATGGTCACGTGTCTATTATGAATAGTGAAGTAAAATGCAAAATGTCGATAACAATAAACACACACTTAGATTAAAACGCAAACAGATTTAGTTATTAAAAATTTTAAATGTGTATTAAATTGAAGTATAAACATTAGACAGCAACAATTTTTAATGAATTATATATTAATTTCATTATGAGAATAGTGACTGCATGTTTTTTTTTCTTTTTCACGCCCCACCGCACCTCAGCCCCCGAATTCATTTAACTCGTTCCCCAACTATAGGTACCTTGGTTTCAGAACAATCCTTCGATGGCTTCCTCACTATATAGGGCTGTGGTTTAGGCACCTTCTCCTCAGCAACATACACCAGTTGCTTCTCATCCGGCGACCAGTTCAAGCAACCAAATTCACCTGCAAAGGACATCATTCATTTTGTATGGGGACTTGGGCTTAATTGTATTAACAGTTGCATATACTTTCTTACTTATATTATAAACGCGAAAGTTTGTAAGTATGGATGGATGAATGGATGTTTGTTACTCTTTCACGCAAAAACTACTGAATGGATTTTAATGAAATTTTACAATAATATAGCTTATACATCAGAATAACACAGGCTTTATAAACATTAGTTTTATGCCCAACAAACCAATCGTTGGACTATCGCCCACACCTGCCTTCAAAAGTTGTGGGTAGGGAGTGGTGCCTAGTATCAAGTGACTTAGTCGCGTTTCGGAAACAGCTTATAAGTTGCGGGTTCCAACTAGGCTGGCATAGTAGATATGACTCCTACTTGCAGTTATTCTACTGAATAGCAGACACCTTCATTCATGGACTGCTTCAGCTTAACTTCAGGCAGGGTGCTGTCATATGTCGAGTATATATCAAGATATCGAGAGTAGTTTTCTCCATCCTATCACCTTGTATCATTCAAGCGATGTGTGAAGAAGCACCTTTGGCCGGCATAGTGGCTTAGCCGTGAACAAACTCGGTTTCTCAGTCGTCGTCACTCTTGGATCTCCTCTTGCTTATCATCAGGCGGGACGAGGTCAGATGTCGTTTCACAAAGGTACTCAGTCTGCCGATCCGAGCTAGTACCACCACTTACAGGTATACAGACCGTGAAGTGATTTGGTCACGTTTCGGGATCAGCTTGTAAGTTGCCGGTTCCACCTAGGCCGGCATAGTGGATGTAATTTCTACTCACAGTTATTGAATAGTACATGACATTCATTCATGGACCCCACTTCGGCTTAACATCAAGCATGGTGCTGTCATATGTCGAGTCACAATAATAATAAAATAAAAAAAAATTTAAAAAAGAACTTACTATCAGCATAAACATCGCCATGTATATCCAAAGCATTCAGTTCTATAGAATGTAATAGTAAACTTGACTTCCATACTTCCAAATACTGTTTCTTTTCATCTTTGATATTCTTCTCTTCACGTATAACAGCTTTTAATAATTCACTCTTTGATATGCTTGATAACAACCTATAAATAATATATATCAATCAATCAATCAAATTGTCAAAATAGAGCGCCCCTTGCGACGATCCTGACACAACTCCCTCGCTTCTTTCACATCCACAATTCACTTCATACAAGCTTTATGGTTATGGGCACTAGGCATCCTAGCTTTCTTTAGGATGTCACCGATTTGGTCCATCCGCATCCACATCAGATTTATAACTTCCATTCATCAATCTACTTTCACTCATAATTTCCATGTGCCCAAACCATTGTAGCATTCCTTTGTCAATCCTTGTCATAATATATATTTTTATATTGTGACTTGATCGCAGACACTATGCCCGCCAAAGGTGCGTCTTCACGCATCGCTTGAAGGATCCAAGGTTATAGGATAGGAAGAACTCTATCCTATAACGTTGGTCGGCAGTTAAACTTTAAAAAAAAAAAACTAAAAAAAAAGATTATTTTTTATAGCTTATCATCTGACATACCATGCCTGATGTAAAATAGCTGCAAGTAGCAGTCACATGATCTCTTCATACATACTCTATGGTAATGGCCACTGCAGACCACTGCTTCCAGAAGCATTTTGGGACATTCTGATCAAATCCAGATTTTTTCATGGATTTGATCAGAATGTCCCGAATTTGATCATGGAACAATAATCTGGGTTGTCCCTGATCATTTACTTCATCCAATGTACTTCATACAATGCAACACCACTGCTAATGCGTTTGGACCATGACATCATACGACAGGCTGCAGGTCAAAAATTACAACAATAAATAAATGAATTTGCAGCCTTTGTGGTATCTCCGTGACCTCAATGGCTACTCTTGACACGTCAAAAAAAATCAATAACCCTTGTTTAATTCCTTACTTACTCATTAGTTACATCAGTACCAAAATCAGTAGTACTGCTGAGTTTAAGTTGATCATTAACAAAGTACTCGTAAACATATTTTGTACTTTTGCCCCTGTCCAAATTTCTAACAGAATTGTTTGTTGTAATTTTAGTATTGTTTTTATTAATTCTAGCACCAACTATTGCTGGTATCTTTGATAATGATTTGTATGCATTTATAACAGTATCCATCTGTAAAGAGAAATAACCAATAAAGAAACACAAGTGTATAAACATCAGACTTTGAGCTGTGGCTGCCTGAGTTCGGATAGCTTGGAATAATAGATTTGACTGCTAATAGCAGACATTTCACTGTGGTTTATGGATATATTATCACTACCCACACTTAAATATTTTTATAAAGAAAAATAACACAGCTGCGGGTAAACACAATAAACACTTTACAAATGGTTTTACATATTACGGCATCAAATATCTACAATTTTCTTAAATAATATGATATGAGCACACATATTATTTAAGATGTGTGACTCTTTACCATTGACTCTTTACCTATTGCTTAAAACAATAAAAGAATAGTGGTCGCTAAATTTATTGAAAAGTTTGGTGCTTCCTGGGTTTAATTCCCAGTCAGAGAAAATATTTTCTTTCATAGCTTTTATTTGTAATATTTATATTTAATAATTATATTAAATATTGCAAATATTTGTTAAAAAAAAGAGGAGGATATTTGCTTTAGGTCTGGTTATTAAAGAGTGGTAGGTAGTGTACCACCACTTACAAGTATACAGACTGTGAATTGGTTTGGTGGTGTTTCGGGATCAGCTTGTAAGTTGCCGGGCCAACTAGGCCGGCATAGTGGATGTGATTGCTACCCACAGTTATTAAATTGTAGTAACAGTGACATGTATTCATGGACCACACTCCATTTTAACATTAAGCATCAAAATAAAAAAATCACTGTTTTCAAATACTGCAAGTCAAGATCATCATCAGTAATAATAAATTTCTTTTAACATACCTTACTCATCTTGTTCCAGTTAATCTCTCAAGTCTGAAAATCAAATTAGTGATCTTTATTTTTAGATAGAAACTGACTAAAAACAATTGCTGCTGGTTTTTATAGAAGTTGATATAATTTATCTGATAATGTAACCAGGTTGTGGTGTACGTTTTACCATATTGATATCAACATGAAATTGATAATAGATATTACTTTTTTGGTCAACATAAGACAGCACCCTGCCTAATGTTAAGCTGAAGTGCAGTACATGAATGGAGATGACTGCTACCACAGATAAATACACCTGAAAGTGGTGGTACTGCCACAGAGCAACTGACATTCAGTTAAACAGTCAAATTACACAATGCCTACTACTCCTGTGTTTACTTTACAGCTAAATTCACATTTATTCTCAAATAATATATTTAATAAACAGGACTTAAACTTAAATTAAAACATTTAATTCACACACTACCTAATATTGTTAAAATAAATAAATTTGGAATGGAAAATAAACTATAATTTCATTTAGATAACTTGTATCTACACCTCTTTGTAGGTTCTTAAAATAATAGATCTTTATTCAATGATAAAAATCATAAAACAAAGCAACTAAAAGATTAGATAGAAATCTTATTTTAAGCCTCGATTACTAGATAAAACATTATTTAATACAATAATTTATTCAGGAATAAATTGACAATTATATAAATTTAAATATGGTTTAAATATTAAAGTTATATCACCGCAAAATATTATTATAACTTTTGCATGATAAGCACTTTTAGAATTCTTAAATTAGGTATTTTTAATAGGTTTACAAAGTGTAAATTATACCTTTAATAAATACCAATTCGTCCTACTCCTATTTTTATATAAAAGGTACGATATTATGTATTTGCAAAAAGAAATAAAAATAAATTAGCCGCCTACAAAACACAAACCAGAGACAACCTACTATAGACACAAACGAATAAGTTTTTGACTTTCGTTATCGTTGTTCAATTAAAGGCAAAGGAATCGTAGTCCACACTTCCTAGTCATCTGTTAAATATTTATAAAGCCTTTACGGGATGAAGGATAAAGATAAAAGATAATCCTAATTATTACATTTGGTTGAGGTGATTATAGTGGTTTTAGTAAGGAATGTTTTTTTAATAAAACATACGATTGTGTATTGGAGGGAACCCGAAATAACATAATTGACGGATTTTCAAATCTACTTGGCTCACGGTGGGCTATACACTTTAATACTCTATTCAATAATAATTAAATTGATAAACATTGTTGAAGAATTAACCTAAAAATGAAAACAGACATGGTAACCGGCAGGCATAAAGACGATGACTGAGCAAACTGAAACATTATTTTCAGTCGTTGGCCATCTTGGACCTCCCCTTCCTTACCATGTCAAGGTTAGATGTCTCGTCACAATAGAAAAAGACAATTTTAAGCACATCAATGTGAAGTATGATAAAATCATACAAAGCATTCTATATGAAGGTAGGCACCTAAATATCATTGCGCTATTTTAAAGGGGTAAACAGAAATCACATTAGACATTAGATTATTTCTTAAAACATGTTTTATTAATTACAAATATGAAATACTTACTAGAAATGAATTAAAATAGAGTTTACTGTAAAGTTGCAATTGGCTGGCCTCATCGCTTGAAGAACCGCAACCGATGGGGAAGAAAGGTTCTAGAACCGGATGACGCAGTAGGTAGGCCTCCCACTAGGTGGACTGATGACATAGTAAAAGTCACGAATAACCGGTGGATGCAACTGGCATCTTGGCGTTCTAAGGGGGAGACCTGCCTATGTTAAGCAGAGGATGCCTTCTGGCTGATAATGATGATTAACGTAAAGTGTAAACATGGCAAAAACACCTATTGCAGTAGCCTATAGGGCTATATCTTATATAAGGTACTGGTACCCAGTCTGCCGATCCGGGGTAGTACCACCACTTACAATTATACAGACCGTGAAGTGATTTGGTCACTTTTCGGGATCAGCTTGTAAGTTGCCGGTTTTAACTAGGCCGCCATAGTGGATGTGATTGCTGCTTACAGTTATTAAATTGTAGTAGCAGTGACATCCATTCATGGACCACACTCCAGCTTAACATCAAGTGGGGTGCTGTCATATGTCAAGTCACAATAACAAAAATAGGCATCAAATTTAACACATATACCTACTCAAATTAGATTTAGATGATTATTTAATATTTATGGATTGGTTTTATAGCTGATTGTCTTGAATAAAAAATATACGCCATATTCATATTCAACAGTATTTACGGTATTCAACTGTAAAGGTTGAATACAAACATAGGGTTGTATTTGGGTAAAATAAGCTTGAAGGGTGGAAAATAATATCGATCAGTAATATGGTCGACGCGCGTCGATTACGGCAAGCGCCGTACGTTCCGCGCCGATCACATGCGGCAAGAAAACAGTCTACGTAAGTACTTGTAAACTAAAGTTCTCTAACAAAACCAAGCAATGTTTTTATTTAATTGTATTATTTATGTTTAGTTAAATAAAACTAGATAATTAAATTAGTTACTGTGGTATGTTTTTAATTTTATTATTGTGTTTTTTTTTGTAGTTGTATTTTTTATTTTATGTGTAAAGTAGAGGCTATTTTTTTGTTATCTTGTTGCTATAGATTCGTGTTGATAAGAGATAGTTGCTGTGCTTTTTTTGTTACGGGCTAAGTATTTTACTGCTTTCGCTACTGATTTTAAGTTTAAAGTATTCTTGCTGATTTTTTTAATTAGGTAAACTAGGCTTATTTATTTTAAAATTAAGTTAATAACATGTAGGAATTTAATTAAACTTTTTAATGGTAATTATTAATTAAGTATTGATAAAGTAGAAGTGGTTATGTTAATTTTTTTTGAGACGATCTGTTTTTCTGATGATAAGGAGACGACTGAAAAACCAGTCGTTACCATGTCAGTCAGATGTGCAGACGTTTTGTTTGAAGGCTCCAAGGTGAACGACGATATAAGGGAAAAGCAAGGGGAAGACTGGGCAAATGAAATCCAATTGTCTGTCTACCACTCTTATACACATTTTTATTTATTTATTACATTTTTATACTTAGCTAATTAAGTGCTTGTTTCATAGAACCAACGCACATACAATCAAGATACATTGGTACAGGCAAGGGGATTAAACCCGTGCTCTCGGTTTGCGTAACCATTGCACTGCCACTACACCACGGTTGCCTTTATATGTTTTAGGTTTAAAATGAACGAGTTAGATCTGATAAAAGAAGTTGAGAAGAGACCAATACTTTATAACAAAAGCGTTAGTGGGTTTAATAAGACAAAGTTGAGGGAAGATGCTTGGAAAGAAGTCATGGTGCAGTTGGGAGTTTCCGGTTAGTAATTTTTTACCAATTTTTGGAGCTGGCGTCGTAATGTAGACGACAAGACAAACGTATTTATAGCTTGTTTAACTATAAATGACGCACCCCTCCACTTTATTAGTTTGTTTAAATGTGTGAATGCGAATATTACTAAATATACTATTATACTTCATCAGCATGCTCATCCTTTTGTGTCTAACCTGCGACTTAATAACCTTTTTCAATATGTCTTTATGCATATTTTATATTTGCTCGTGTGCGTAAATGCAGTGGAGGGGCGCGTCATTTCGTCTTAGACAGAATATAGTCTTTTCTAAAGGAGAATCGTGGGCCGAACTGCGAAAGGTTAAAAAGTGACCGCCAATTTTTTTTAAAGTATATATTTTATATTATCTGTTCAAAATATTCTAATTGCCATTCTGAATTAAAACAATACGTTTAGGAGCCATTATTATTGTTTAATTTTTTATTGTTTTATGAGTGATACATAATAAATAAAATTGTACCTTGATAAGTATATGAACCACACCTAAAAATCATCATCATCATCAGCCAGAAGGCGTCCACTGCTGAACATAGGCCTCCCCCTTAGAGCGCTATTCCGAACGACAAGATGCCAGTTGCATTCACCGGTTACCCGTAACTTTCACTATGTCGCCAGTCCACCTAACCTAGTGGGATGCCTACTCTACGCTAGATGCTGCGTAGGTAGACCTAAAAATACAGGTCTAAAAATTAGTCAAGGAGGTTCGCATTTTTTCCAACAAATACCTCTTTAAATGAACAATTATACAATAAATAATTATAATTAGAGGGCAAAGTGCTTAGCGCATTAATTATTATTCATAATAATTAACGTCATTAATTAGCTTCAAACCACATTACTACATAATGATCACGAAAGGCTCACGGGCGCGCTAGTGCGTTGTTTCCATCTCATTAAATGCACGTATTTCAATCAATCAAATTGTCACGCTTTTTTTCCACAGGCATAGGCAGAGACAATGAAGCGCCACTTGCCACGATGCTGGCACAACTCCATCGCTTCTCTCACATCCACAATTCCCTTCATACAAACTCTATGGTTATGGGCACTAGGCAACCCAACTTTCTTCAGGACGTCTCCGATTTGGTCAAAAAACTTCCTGTACTCCTTTTCATTAACTTCATAATCATTTCATCATTCACATCATTCATTACGTGTCTACATATATCAATCAGTCAAATTGTCACGCCTTCGTGACATGACACGGGATAAGCAGAGACAATGGAGCGCCACTTGCTACAATCCTGACACAACTCCCTCGCTTCCCTCACATTCACAATTCTCTTCATACAAGCTTCATATAAACGTTTATGGGCACTAGGCAACCCAACTAAATAAATAAATAAATTCCGGTCAATAATTCAGAAAGACGGCTCTATCACTCTCTATGTTCCATTTGACTCCCTGTACTCCTTTTCTTTAACTACATAATAATTCATATCAATCGTTGTGTCTATACTAAGCTACTGAAAATGCTTGTATCATAAACACTAGGCGACGAATGTTATATCAAAATTTTTTTTTTGTAGAAGCCGAATGTAAAAAGCGTTGGCGTTCACTGAGGGATTCATTTATAAAGTTACAACGTACACACGGCAACCGAACAAGATGGCCGTATCTTACCGCCATGAAGTTTCTTATGCCTTTCGTTGAGCCTAGGTATGTATTTACAAACTACAACACCGTAAAGTGACTTAGTCGCATTTCGGTATCAACTTATAAGTTGCCGGTTTTAAGTAGGCCGTCATAGTGCTTTTAATTCTTTAACTGTAGTAGAAGTCTTACCATTTATGGCCCACACTCCAGCTTAACATCAAGCACTGTGCTGTCACATGTCGAGCCAAAATAAAAATGATAGGGATAAACGGACGCAGTTATTCATCATCATCATTAGCCAGAAGGCGTCCACTGCTGAACATAGGCCTCCCCCTTTATTGTAGTTGTTAAACCCTGTTAACTACCACAATTAACTATTTTATTAACGTGGAAAGTCTACCAGCCCGCGTTTTGAGCTCTCACCGGGTAAAACCTTCCTCGTCTTCTCCATAAAACCATCCAAGAAGCTGCAAGTACGCTTTTGTATCGTAGTTTATAAGCGCAAACTCCGCCGCGATGTAAAGAAATAACATATTTTTCACTTTCAGTCCGAAGAAAGAGCAAACAGACGAATCAGACCAAGACGACGATTGTAAAAGGCAACAAGATTACCCATCCTCGAACCAGGACGCAAGCAAAGAGAGCGACGATGACGACTCGTCCCCAGACCCAAAGAAACAAAGACACAGCTCAACCGAGGAGGAGAATTCGTGCAATTGTAACAGTAGAACTGATCCGGACGAATTGTTCCTTCTGAGTTGTGCCACTCAACTGAAAAGGTTGAATTCGAGACAAAATGCTGTTGCGCGATTGAAGATCCAACAGGCGTTGTATGAAGCTGAATTTGGCCATGGAAATGATATGCCCTATGTACCACCCACAAATAATTCCTATTAGTAATAATTTTCATGAAAATAATTGTGGATGTGAGGGAAGCGAGAGAGTTTTGTCAGGATCGTGGCAAGTTGCGGTACATTGTCTCTACCTCTTCACGTGGAAAATTTGTTTTTAAATGTATGAAAAGGAAAATTGTGAATGTAAAGCAATTAGTGCGTGAGATTGATTATATTGATGTGTTTTTTTTTATTATATCTTGAAAAAGAGGAGACTAGTCTTCATGAATTAAACAAATTTTATGCGGCTTTCTATCGCGTTTATTTAGGTTTTTGATTTTACGATTTTTTAAATATTATTCCGACTTTTGCAGCTATCGTAGTCACGGAGAGATGTGGCTTTTTAGGTTTTATTAAAAACTTAAATAAACGTATTAGTAAGCCGCATAAAAATTGTTTAATTCATTAATGAATGTTCGCCCAAAATTTAATAAAAGACTAGTCTGTATTTAAATTGATTAAGATAAATATAATATTTTCCAGACTATTCCCCTCAACGCTCTGCGAAATTGACGCTTTAGCTAGCAGGGCGTCCCACAGTACGTTTGACTATCCTACGTGGTCAAACGTATAATTTCCGACAGATAAAAAGAGCGCTGACTTGTGAGCTGCGCAGTATAAGAATCGCCAAATTAAAAGGGTTCTAGATGACTGCAGTGGAAGCAAGTCAGAATATCTGAACAGTCGTGAACATAATTCATAAAATTTTAAAGGTCATCATTCCTTTTGTATGGGTACTTGGGCTTATTTGTATTAACAGTTTAATATGCATTTTAAAATAGTTCGATGTAATATAATTAAAATTTATCCTTTATTTTGCATAGTTTAGGTGTGCCAAATGATCAAACTATAATTATGACAGTTCAAAGCAGAATAATTAGGGCGTTGATTCACAGATAATACAAAATCCATATCTTATCTTCCAAATAACTCAATTGCACAGCAATTATAAGCAAAATTGTTTTTTGTTTCATTAATAAAAGTATCAAAACTACCATTTATATATTTTTTTATCATTGGACATTACAAAAGTAGTACATTAAAGCCCAAAATGAATGAAGTCCTTTATACACGAGCGTAAAACTAAAAGTAAGTAGGTAACAAAACAAGTTACTGCGCAGCTTTAATACCACCGCTCTTTTTATATGCAGGGAACTCTATACTGAGAACTCTCCTACCGAGACGGTTGTCAGTTCTTTGACAGATGTACCCATCCCATCGCCACTGCAACGTTAATTTAATAATCTTCATTTTATACTTTTTGTGAAGGTAATCTATTTGTGATTCGTGATATATTTCTAGATCATTTAATTTAATTTAGACAAGTATTTGAAGCAATAAAAATATTTCTTAATGTAACTGTCTTTTCTTATTAGGACTTTTCTTTTGACGACAGGCGTGGACGAACGGTTAGCGATTGGTTTGTTGCGTGTAAAGTGCCGGGTTCGGTTCCCGGTCGGAACAAATATTTGTTTCATAGCTTTAATTTCAAATATTTAATAATTATATTAACTATTGCAAATAATTGTTAATAAAATGATGGATAATGGATATTTGCTTCGGGTCTGGTTATCAAAGAGTAGAAGGCAGTGGTGCCCAGTCTGCCGATCCGGGGAGTACCACCACTTACAAGTATACAGACCGTAAAGTGACTTGGTCGCGTTTCGGATCAGCTTGTAAGTTGCCGGTTCCAACTAGGCCGGCATAGTGGATATGACTGCTACTTACAGTTATTGAATTGACATCTTTTTATGTACTCCACTCCAGATTAACATTAATCGGGGAGCTGTCTTATGTCAAGTCACAATATAAAAAGACGTGACATCTGACTTTGACTTACCTGATAGTAAGCAGAGGTCGAAGGTCATCGACTGAAAAAAAAACGAATTAGTATACCGTCAGTATGCCAATTGGTCACTATGACTTTTATTTAGCATACAAAAAGTTTCCCACCTATTTTAGATAAGAAACCACAAGCCACTTTTATAGATAGATAATTAGTAATTTTCCATTTACGGTATTAGATAAAAATATCATTATTAATAAAAATAATGGGAAAATCTAAACTCTATTTATTTTTTATTTATCTATTTGCTACACCATTAGCACATCACAAAAACAAAAACACTACAATCATTTTGATATTCATGGTCTGTATGATGTATGTATCTTTACTACACAATAAGAAAAAACAATAAAAATTAAATTACCTAAAAAACTATTGTATTACAAACGAAATTTAAAAAATGCTGATATTGAAATTTAAAAAATATAAAATAGAAATTAAATTAAAATAACTCTACCTAAGCGCATCGAATTCTCAGCAGTTTTGAGCATACAGCAGACCTATTTTCGGTGCGTATAAGCTTGTTTTCATGCGGTCGTAATATAATAGGATAGATGGCGGCAAAAAGAGCGCTGGCATTCAAAAACAAAACAAAAAGTGGATATTTTTGTTTTTGGAATGTCTATAAATCTTATTTTATTTTATCAATTATGAGCACAACAGATTAGATGCGCAGGATTGCTCCTATTGCAGTCGTTCAACGATCTTCTTGTCAACCGATCCTTTTGCTGCGTTGCTCAAAGGTCTTTTTATCTGCCGGGAACTATAAATGCATACCAAATGCGGATACGCGCGAACATAACGGGTATCAGGTTGGACAGTAGCCTACGACCAACATACTAGATGCATCCGCTATACTAAAAGCAGTCACATCCATTCATGGACCGCACTTCAGCTTAAAATCGGAGTGCTGTCATATGTCAAGCCACAATAAAAATAAAACTTACTTATAAAACAGGCGACCGTGGTGTAGTGGCAGTGCAATGGTTACTCAAACCGAAGAGCACGAGTTCGAGACCACCCACCGGTACCAATGTATCTTTGATATATGTACTTTGGTTGTCCTGTTTCTATGATACAAGAACTTTTGTAGCTTAGTATAGAAATGTAAATAAAAAAATAAAAAATATAATATATATTACCTCAATACTCGTATTATTTTGTGGCTAATATAAAAATAAAGATTTGGAGTACCTGGTGATGGACTATGAGGATGGAAAGGATTCTATCAGGTAAGGAGACAAAGTTCTAAAATGAGGATGCAACCGCGGGACACAGATAGTATGATATATAATATAAACGAATCGGTAGTCGGAACTCAAAAGTCCGGTGCGTCGTTTCTTTGTAGAACAATCGACAAGTGTAATCCTTTACCACCCCATGTGTTGCTCCATCCTATAGCCTTGGATCATTCGAGCGATGCGTAAAAAAGCACCTTTGGTCAATAAGTGCCGGCGACTGTGGCAGCCGTGAAGACTCGGTTTTTGCAGTCGTCGGCACTCTTGGATCTCTTCTTGCTTACCATCTGGTGGGTCGAGATCAGATGTCGAATTACAATAAAAATTAGTGTAAAACAATAAAAGTGTCCCATACTGTATTTTAAACGAATGCAGCGGAGTTACTTTCCCTGAGGTCACAAGTCAAGTAGTTTATTGTGTGTTAATTTGTAATGCACATTACAAAGTCGTTACCACCACAAAAGGTGGCGAAAGTTAATACTAATCGTCTATGAAAGGTTAATACAGATCAAGTTAACCAGACATTTAGGTTTATAGACTTTTTGAATTAGTACCTATAGTGCTAGAATATGCCAGCGCGGGGCCTGTAGCAAATTCTGTAAAGGGGTATTCTAGTATGCTTTGGGTTCTCAAGTTTAGGGTATTAAATAAAACAAAACTGTTACAAATAAACTTTTCTGGATTTAATATGGGCAAATTTAGAGATAACACTTTCAATATCGACTTAAATTTTCAAGTGGAAGTGAAGCATAGTCTAAGCGTTTCGCGTTTAAGGCATGCAAGATATTTTACGCTCCTATCCTATTAATATTTTTTATTACGGTCAGACAGGCGTTGGAGCGCGGGACCCCAAAATTCGCGGGGCCTATAGCATTTGCTACTCTTGCCACGTGGCTAATCCGGCACTGCCTACCATACTACCTGATGTTAAGCTGGAGTAGAGGCAACTGCAGCTAAAGATATGTCCTAAAGCTGCTTTTTAAAATTATATACTAAGTAACTAAACGAGCTTGTATAAAAAGGAAAAGTATGACCAAAGTGTGGTGTTGCTGGTCTCCCATAGAGCGCGTCCCCTGGGTGGCAGATAGGGGAAAGCGGCAAGTATTCTTGCGGTATCAGTTTTACCGACGCGGACCATACCAGCATTTTTGTGAGAGCCCATGTCGTCTCCCGAACGCAGCACGCTTGGGCCCTCCTTCCCCTCCTCTCATCCACTGGCCGCAAATAAGAGCCTGTCCCCGGCCTGCTTGCCCCCCCCCCCCTCTCCTTCCTTCCCCTCTCTTAGCAACGCTGAAAAATCCGATATGGAGTAAAGCAAAATAAAGAAATCATTGTGCAATTTTAATAATTAGATTAAATAATTCAAGCTATGAAACAAATATTTACTCCGACCGGGAATCGAATTCGGGACTTTTGGCTTAACGGACTGAGTGCTAACCACTTCGCCGTCACCTTTCAGCAAACCTTCCTGTGACTAGGGCAACAGTAAACTGTCTTCAGCTCTCAGCTCTCCTGGACCTCTCCTTGCTTACCATCAGGTAAATCGAAGTCAGATGTCGCTTCACTAAATAAATATCATAAATGCTATTGTATAAGTATTTTTTTCTTCACCCGGTAATCGAACTCAGTGACCGACTGACATGTCAACCAATCGGCTCTGCGTTATTACTTATTAAGTGCATTTATAACTATAATTATTAAATAATTAAATTAAGTACAGCCTTGATGTATTTATATAAATCATGTGTTTGCATTTTGCAATTACGATACGGATTCTTATTGTGACATTAAATGAATCCCATTACGCATTTGTCTCGAAAGGAGAAAAGCACGACATATTGCATAATATCTTACTATTAAAATTATTTTGTTAATTACAGAGTTCTCCAACCGGCCCCTGGGGAGTTTAAGCCAAGCGCCTGCGGGGTTAGGTTGGCAAGTTAAAACGATTATCGTTTCTCATCGGCGATTGTCAAAACAATAAAAGCTAGACTAAATCCAATAAAACGAGACTATTAATCGTTGTGACGAATATCGTCTGTGCGACGACACGTTTTATCATTATCATCAATAGTCTCATTTTGGTGGATTTAGCCTAGCTTTTATTATTTTGCCAATCGTCGACGAGAGACGATAATCGTTTTAACTTGCCCAACCTAACCCTGCTGGCCAAGAATTTGTTCAAGCGGCTGACGGAAAAGTCTCAAGACAGAAAGGCTGGCAATTATATCTGCCAACATATTAGCCTTGCTATACAATAAAGCCTTGGTAGAAGATATTATTATTTTTACTTAAATTATTATATGTTTGTGTATATTTTATTATTAATATATATTATTTAATTAATAAACAAATTAAAATAATTAAACAAAAATTAAAAATTAGCTGTCCCATCAGATATAGTCCCAAGGAGACTTTTTTATTTTTTAAATAAGCTGGAGGAGGTCCAAGAGTGACGACGACTGAAAAACCGAGGTTTTTCTACTCAGTCGCGTTTTCGAGTTTAGCTTATCTGGCTATCCATAGTTAACTATGGCGTCAGTCGCATTCACTCATGGATCGAATTTAGCTTAACATCAGGCAGCGTGTGGTTATATGCGAATCAATCAATTAAATTGTCACGCCTTTTTCCCACAGGGATGGGCGGAGATAATGATTAAATTATGTTGTGCTAATATTTAAAAATATTAATATATATTGTGCTAGATACCTTATTTATATTAATTACTATCAACCTTACGATTATACTAGACTTAGTTATCTATTTAAGTATTTATTTATCAATCAGAGGTGAAAAGGAAGGGTAAAACTGACGACCTAGAAGATTTTCCTGATCGTTTAAGTGAGGGACAGTTCTTATCAAAGTTGAACCTCAACGTAAGTACCCATAACAGCTTGTATAAAGTGATTTGTAATCAAATCAAATAAATTGACCCCCCTTTTTCCACAAAGATAAACAGAGATAATAACGCGCCATTTGCCACGATCCTGACAGAACTCCCTTGCTTCTCTCACATCCACAATTCTTTTCATAAAGGATCTACGGTAATGATTAAAATTACAGTAGAGATTTGTAAATGTGAAGATTTTAGGAGATCCTGAAAAATATTACTCCCTTATCTGCCTATCCTTGTGACAAAGAAGCCGTGACAATTTGAATAATTACTTAGTACTTACATATTGAATACTTAAAAAAATATTATTTAAGTAATTTTTTGTGTGCAAAATTTGCAATTAAGATGCAATATCGTAAAGTGACCAAGTCGCGTTTTAGTATCAGATTGAAAGTTTTCAGAATTCAACGAGGCCGGCATAGTGAACACGACTTGTGCTTGCAGTCACACTCCAGCTTAACATCCAGCGGTCAAATTATATCTTGCCACAGTTAAATAACTACCCAACTAAAGACTCAATACAACGTTTAAAGTAATAAACGTTTTGTTTTGTACATAATAATATTTTTATTATTAAAATAAAGTTTAATTAAAGCAATTTCGCAATGCTAAAGAATTACATGACTTTATCATGCATATAAAATTGTATATGATAATTGCACTAGTCGCATAAACAATTTCGCAGCAGATTTTATACAGTGTATAAAAATACATGGAGCAATCCAAAGTAAACCAGAGCATTTTTTTAAATTATTATTTTCATTTCTATACTAAGCTACTAAAGTGCATATATCAGCGATACATTGGTACCGGCAAGTAGTTTTAAACCCGTACTCTCAGTTTGCGTAATTATTGTACTGCCACTACACCACGGTCGCCTAATTCTCTAATACACAATATAGAAATGTGACTTTTATACTAATCTTAAGAATATTTTGTCAACGGAAAGTCAGTGATATTGCGATAATTGTTAGCATTGTAAATAACCAATGCACCTAGAATTGTGGATGGGAAGAAAGAGTTAGAGTTGTATCAGGATCGTGAAAAGCGGGGATCTATTGTCTACTGTAGGAATTATGGCGTGTCAATTTTTGCCTTACATTTTACGTTAATCCTAATATTAGTTCTAACCAGTTTTTTATTATTTCTTATCGTCACTAGAGCCGAAAAAACAATTTAGCATTATGGTGCCAACACAAGCCATTTTTCAAATATTAAAATCAAACAATGCAAATACACATACAATTACCTGGGCATAACGGGCGCGACGAACTCGCTTAGCGCTTGCGGTTATGAATTAAGAGATCATAACTGACAACCTTTTATGGAAATCTTCTTGTTAGGCTATCTATTTGCAGCTACTGGGATCGACATAATATAAATAAAATAAAATCAAAAAGTAGAATAATTGAGGGCCACTTGCCACGGTCGTGACACAACTCCCTCACTTCCCTAACATCTACAATTCTCTTCATACAAGCTCTACAACTCAGCTTTCTTGAGGATGTCTCCGATTTGTTATTGGTAGTGTAACACGTCGTTAAAGATATCGCTAAGTGTCTATTTACGCCCGGTATTGTAAATGTATGGGGCAAGTATATTTGATTGAGACGCGACATCTGACCTCGACTTGACTGATGGTAAGCTAGAGGAGGTCAAGAGCGTCGACAACTGAAAAAAACAGTCATCATGCCATCATTTTTATCATAGAAACTGAAAGGCTACCGATTAGTACCGGCATGGTTTTGAACCAAGTTTTTTTAGTGTGCCTCGACATATGACAGCACCTTGCTTTATGTTAAGCTGGAGTGTAGTCCATGAATGGATGTCACTGCTACTACAAATTAATAACTGTAAGTAGCAATCACATTCACTACGCTGATCCCGAAACGCGACCAAATCACTTCACGGTCTGTATAATTGTAAGTTGTGGTACTGCCCCGGATTGGCAGACAGGGTACCAATGCCTACTCTCGGTTTGTGTGACCATTGCACTACTAAAACATGTTAGACTAAAGCACTACTAAAGTATGTAAAACTGACGATGTTAGACCCGTTTCGGGCCGAGTTTAAGTAAGTCCAGTTACAGACTAACCCCAAATGTTATTACCATTGTTTATTAAAAAAACTTCACACTATACTTAATAATAATGCAAATGATAACAATATTAAAATAAATGCATAAAATAACTTATTAAAGTCATAAATAAACAATTATTTTAATATTATGTCCGTCCATTGTAGTCATTTTAATTTAACCAAAATATTTTGTTTGCATATTTAAAATAACATAAAATATATATTTGATAATTGCAAACGAAAAAAGACTGAGTAATCATTTCCACTGAGTAATCATTTCCACTGAGTAATCAAGGTTTACGCGAATTTTGTTTGTCCTGTTTTTCCAGGACACTGGGAGTCCTGGAAGGTTTTTGAGGAACGTCCTCTTTTTTTAGTAAAACTTATATTTTTTTATTGAGAAACAGATAAAATTAAAAGTATATTAACTATAATTAAACTCGACCCCAAACGGCGTCAATTCGTAACCAGTACCGAGCTTGGCGTATTTGTGCAACTTGAGGTTCTCAGCAGAAATCGCCGCACTTCCCGCGCAATACCAGAGGGTTCTAAAATTGCGGGCACTCTAACAGTGACAGAAGCCCTTCGGATGATATGGTTGAGTGCCGCGTGACGGGGAATGCGGCCGGCACTTCTGGCACAAGAAAGCCCGTGGTGTCCAAGATTATCCATTGCTTCTCCACGCCGACACTGGTGTTGATGGACAGTCAGGGCTGATTATTAAATTAAATACTTTATTAGAACCTGTGATTGCTAGTATTAGAGTTTAACTGGTCCTGTTTTAAGAGCATATTACATTGAACTACTGCTCTTATATAGAGATGACAACCCTAAAGTTTGGCCGGCATAGTGACGTCGAATGAGGCATTCTTACACTTAATCGGCTTTTCAGTTGCCGGCGCTCTTGGAATTCCTCTTGCCTACCATCAGGCCAGATATTAAAGTAGAGTCCCAATAAAACAAGAAAAAATGTAGCAACTGTCTATGTTATATGTCTCTGTATGTAAAAGTCGCATTGATTATGCCGGTCTAGTTAGAACCGGCAACTTGAAAGCTTATTCAGAAACGCGAATGAGTCGCTTCCTAGTCAATTGCACACTCAAGTATACAACTTGAGTGTGCAATTGTCTCCAGGAGATTGCGCTTGTGCAAGTCAATACCGCACGCAAACATACAGATAGTTGGTCTCATTTATCTAGTCTGCCTATCCAAGGTAGTATAGGTCCCGGCTGGGCATTAAAGCTGCGCAGCAACTAATTTTGTTACCTACTTACTTTTCGTTTATAGAATGTGTATAAATTTTGAATTATTATCAATTATTGTTATGTGCACGATTGTACAGATTGTACAGATTGTACAGATTGTACAGTCTTGCTCCCACCGCGTCTTCCGACCTTTGTACTGCGCAGCTTGAATATTAGCGCTTTTTTTCAGCCGGGATCACTACCACTATCATCTCTCAAGTGAAGTTTTTCTGTCGCAGTCGCATATCAGGATCTGAAAGTTGCTGGTTTCATAGAGGCCGGCATAACAGATACGACTTGCAGTTATATAGTAGCAGTTGCAATCATTCATGGACCGCAATCCAATCTAATATAAGACGAGATGCTCTCACAATTTCAAAATTTCAATCAACAATAATAAAATATACTCATTTACTCGTAACACTGACTAGCACATACCTACAGGTATATATGTTATTGTGTTGTGGTCTATCCTATTTTCCTGGTCAGAGGTGATTAATGGCTATTTTTAGGTCGTAATGTGTTAGAAGTTATGATAACGCACACATAGGACATCCAGCAATCCACTTATGATATTCCTTATTACTATTTATAGGTAGCCCATAGGTAGTTTTCCATAGGCGGAATCGAGCACTTGACTCCTCTGCGGTTTCTTTGTGTGATCTCAACGGTTAGATCTCAGCGGCCACCCGATCTCCTCCAGGAAGGCCAGGAGACCCTTCTAGTTCCTGCAGACCTCCGGGAGGTTGCTCTCGTTACACGGGTTCAAAACCACTTGCCGGTACCAATGTATCTTTGATATATATACTTTGGTTGTCCTGTTTCGATGATACAAGCACATTAGTAGCTTAGTATAGAAATGTAAATTTACAAATATCTTGTCACGTCCTTCTCCTGCGATGCTAGTCCTGGGCAAGTACGAGTGAAGCATCCACATAGAATTGATAGCCGAACGAAAATTTCGGCGCGTTTTTAATCTGTCGCACTGTCGGCAAATAGAATGCTTTAAGCACCCACATGTTCTCACTATCCTATGACATTACAGCCGCATAGTGAAGACGACTGGAGACATTGCAATCTGTTGGGGAGCCTATTCGGAGGCGCATATGAGGACTGATTACGCTGAGGCCAGTCGAGGGTACAACAAAATCCGAAGCTTAAATACGAGTTCAAGTCCAGGACTCCTGACTGAGATAAATTGGTACCAACATCGCTTTTGTATTATGTTTTTTGCGATTAATATTATCCTGCAACTTTATTGCTTTGCTAAATGGTTGAAATTATATTTAAATAATAATAAAAAATTGAGGAAATAAACTACAAGATCAACAAAAAAAACACAATTATTATTAATAACTTTAATACTTATTTTAATTATAAATATCTAGCTAAAATAAAATAAATATGCGCTTATTTCTTTTTAATTCAAAACTTTCGCAATTCTAGCAATGGACATTTTTTAATTTTATTAATTATGTTGAGACATATGACATAACACTTCGCCTGATGTTAAGCTGGAGTGCGTAACATGAATGGAGGCGACTGCTACTACAAATAAATACATGTCAAGACGAAATAAAATAATAATAATAGTCTGCATACCACTATTGTTAATAAATAATCAATCAATCAATCAAATTGTCACAATTTTTCCGACAGGAATGAGCGCCAATTGCCACGATCCTGACACAATTTCCTCGCTTGCTTCACATCCACAATTCTCTAAATACAAGCTCTACGGTAAATAAACTAGTTTTATTGGAGTTTGAACTTATTTAAAAAAAAACCTTGTCAATTTTGGTAATTTACAATAAATAGGTACAATTAACCTCTAACTACAAATCTTTAATGAAATAAGATAAATAATAATACCATGATTTTCACGATTACTTCTCTTAATTATCGATTAGGAAGTGAATCGATGTATTTAATTGCACATCAATTATCTAATAACATTTATCAACGGATATTAAAACGGAGATAATTACCAGACTTATCATTTAACTGATGTAACTATGCACACTATAATTAAGTGCGGCGATTTCTGCTGGGAACCTTAAGCTACGCAAATACGCCAACCTCGGTACTAGTTACGTATTTGCGCCGTTCGGAGACGATGGGCTATTAAGGACCTTCAGCTAAACGCCTGGCCAAGGAGTTGTCCAAGCGGATGACGGAGAAGTCTGGAGAAAGGAAGGCTGGCAATCATTTGTGCCAACGTATTAGTTTTGCTATACAAAGGGGAAATGTTGCCAGTCTCCTTGGGATTATCTCTAATACGTCATTAGATGATTTTTTTATATATATTTTAATTATAGTTATTATACTTTTAATTGTATGTGTTTCAAAATAAAGAATATCATCAAATAATATCCATATGTAAATTTAAAGAAAAACATCAATATCACCACAGATATCACACATTTTTTACTACAGGAGTATTTTTCTTATTGTCTAACATTTCATCTAGTTTCATATCACTACCAAACATTTCTAAAAGCTCTAATGCAACTCCATTTGTCCATCCAAATCCATCTTGGACAATATATTCTCCACCTCCACCTTCGTGGCCAGGCTCCACTGCACTGTACTTTTCGAACATTTTCTGCCATTTGCTGTAACCTGGAAATTCCAAAGACAAGACTCAGTGGCTGTGATCAGATCAGCTGATGAACTAAAATAATAATTATAAATAATTCTATACAATAATCATTTCCAAAAAATTGTTATAAATAAATGATATACTCGTTAGACGCATTGTTTCTAATTTTTTTTTAATTATGACTCGACATATGACAGCACACCGTCTGATGTTAAGCTAGAGCGCGGTCCATGAATAAAGGTGACTGCTACTACAGTTAACAACTGTAAATAACAAGCTGATCCCAAAACTTCACAGTCCGTTTACTTGTAATATTAATCTGTTTTAAAAATATATGCACGACCTTTGACTGACATATTAAGCTGGTCTGCGGTCTACGGAGGCAACTGCTCCGAATTAAAAACAAATAATAATTACCTAAATAATTGGCTCTTATCCAAATTCTAGCTTGTTCCTTAGCCATTTGCTGGGCGTCTTTATTACCACTGGCTTGCAAACCACCAATCAGAATACTCTGTAGGGGAGGCCAAGCGTTAGGATAGTCCCATTGCTCCCCTGAATACAATATAGATGTAGGTATTCCGCCTGGAAATTCCAAAGCTCCTGAAGATAGAAGATAAGTCACTAATCTTGCAGCATATGAGGGTGCATCATGTGGTTCAACAGCTCTCGACCACAGGGGTGCTGCACAACTCGGGTAGAAATGTCTTCTCGGTGCTCTCGCTTCAGCGTCATAATCGTACCACACTCCATCTTCAGGATGCCATAAAACAGCTTGAATAGCACTACGCCAATAATTAGCTAAACTCCACCATTTCTGAGCCTCACGTTTGTTTTTTAATCTGCTGCGGAAATCGCCAACTAATTCTAAAGCGCCAGCGAAAATTGAATTCAAATCAACGGGTACAATCCTAGTGGCATGCACGTCTGTTAAATTGCCAACAGCGTCATCTTCAGCTGTCACGAACCAACGCGAGGAGAAGTCCCATCCGCTTTCGGCAGCGCTTTTCATTTCGGAGAAGAAATCCTCTCTAGTCTCATTATTAGGAAGTACTAGAGCACTGGTATAATCCTCATAATAAGACTCCGGTCTAGGACCTTTTACAGATTTGTCTGCCGTATATCTTAACAACACATGGTTTTTACCATTAATGTTTATAATAACTTTCTTCTTTTCCAACCAATACTGTAGTTCCTTTTCAACAGTCGGTAAATGCTTTTCGAGCCAAGCCAAGTCTCCTGTGACCGCGAAATAAGCCGCCATCATCGCAGCTAATAGAGGTGGTTGACTTCTTCCTAAGTAGTAGATTCTACTACCATTAGGTATATACCCCAATTTATCCACAAGATAAAGAAGATTCTCAATCATACCCCTTGCTGTCTCCTTCATATCACTAAGAAGAAGACCACGGATCATCCAGAACGAATCCCAATAATATAACTCCTTGAATCTTCCTCCAGGAACTATGAAACCATTTGGCACATACAGAAAACTGTATTGTTCGGGATTGGTAGCAACACTTGGGTTGACGCGGCGTCCAAGTTTCGTCCAAATTCCAACAATATCTTTAGCAAATTTTTTTAACTTTCGATCGTTTATTTTGTTTAATATTGGTGGCTCCGGGTTGAAATCCGGCGGTGTCCATATATCCAATTCATCACCATCTGTAAAATGATTCCTAACGAACTGCGCTAACTGTTGCCGTGTCGGATTTCTGTTAGTTTCTAACATTAACTTCTCAAACTCTTGCAGTGTCGCACTCTCCGTATATTTCATTCGCAAATCAACAAATGTTTTCGAATCTCTAAAAATACGTGCTAGTTGAATTTTTTGGAGCAAATCACCGGTGCAGAAAACAGCCGATGAACAAGCTGGGGCCACGGAGAAAGTGTTCGGTACATAGGTGCCTAACAGTCCAAGAACAGGGTACAGAGGTAGGTATAGTATCCGCCGCGTGGTTAACATTTTTAGTCAGATATGTCGAACATGAGCGAGATCGGAAACGCGAGATAAACATAACCTGAGCGGATAAACGCGCACGCATGTACACTCGGACCGCCGCGGAGAGACAACAAACAAACCTGTCGAACGATGCATTATGTGCTCGCTGCGACCAACACGGCTCGATTAATGAGCTGACGTATACAGGAATTCCTAAATAGTTGAACACATAAAAATACGTCTCACCGCGTCAGCGTATCAATGATTACTAAAAGATTACGTTAGGACAGAATATTGATGTGCGCGTAAAACTAGGTCACTTGACTATTCTTAACTAAGTAAATAAAATTAAATATTGCGTGAAATCTTTTCCTTAATAAATTATTACTAATCCTAATGTCAACTGGCATTTGTTTTCATTGAAAGATTATAGTTATAAATTAAAATGTATAAAGTAAAAGAGTTCCAATAAGTATAAAGCTTTAAACTAAATTATTACCTACTTAAAGTTACCTCTTCATCTAAATAATAATTAACAAGTATAAAATAATCTTGACAATATCTTAAAATAACAAACTGGAATAGTACAAGTTCTTTATCAAGATAAACATATTGATAGATTACATAAGACCTACAATGACACAAGAAATAATAGAAAACAAATGACACGCGGTGACCTACATAGCGCTGATTAAACGCCTGATTAGTCGTTTAACAAATTTTAAATTATCAACTATTAATTTTAATTATCAGGCGCTTTACTAACATATTTTATGATATATTTTATTTTGTCATAAATATATGGCCTGTTGTTAGGCTGGAGTTCTTGAATGGAGGCGACTAACGTAGGAATTATGCCGGCCAACCTTAATGCTGATCCCGAAATGCAACTAAGTTACTTCACGGTCTGTATACTTAAAAGTAGTAGCACTACCCTGGATCGGCAGACTGGGAAAATGTCCACCAACTGCCTGCCTACCACTCAGTGGCGTAGCGTGAGAGTCCGCCGCCCGGGGCGGAAAAAAATATTGCCGCCCCCTTATTTAGGAATTTCAATCATACGTGCAACAAAAATATGAACTTCAGGTTCAAATTTTAACGGTTTATTTTAGTTTTTTATTTTAATTTTGTCGCCTTCTAAATGTGCCGCCCGGGGCGGGCCGCCTCCGCCACGCTACGCCACTGCTACCACTTCACTCTAAAACACTTATAAAATATTGTAGTAGAACAAAATCAACAAAATTATCAACTGCAAACCTTGAACTTTGAACTTGAGCAAGCACTAAGTTTATTTGTTACAGAGTAACCAATTATTTCTAGTTTGCGTGTTAAGTTGAAATGAAATATTTATTTATTGTGATATTAATTTGATTGGAATGATTTCAATTTATTTTCTTATATGAAATTGACTTATTTTGTTTAAATGTACTTAACTGTTTTTATTTTTTAGCCTGCAAGTTTTTTTGACTGCTAAATGGCCTTATGTTAATAAGTTATTCTGTTTTTATTATTATATTAGCTGTAAGTCAACCTTAAATAAATAAATAAATTACTTCTGACCTTGACAATGACTGAAAAAATCGACTTTACTTACGGCGGGTTCCGTCGTCGTCTCTTTTCCGGCCAGGTTTAAAAGCAGATTAACACAAAGAGTGGCCTGGAGGAATACATTACTAAGTTACGTAATTGCGTGTGATCAATATAAAAGGATCATCATTTTACCATCAGTCAAAATACGTCACGACAAGATAAAAGGATCAAGTATTCTATAATTAAATCTTTTGTAAAGAAAAAATATACCTAAGATATCTATATCTAATTTGTCCAAGGCCACAGCAAATTAATTTCAATAATAAACCAACCTTTTTGCCTCTGAAAATACCAATGACATTAAGTAACTCAATGTTAAATGCATGTTTTTTTATTGTGACACGACATCTGACCTTTTCCCGCCTGATGATAAGCAAGAGGAGGTCCAAGAGTGACGACGACTGAGAAAACCGAGTTCGTTCACGGATGCCTCAGTCGCCGTCACTATGCCGGCCATGTTTCGTTGATAAGAGAATGATGTCCTATATTTATTGGTAACGCATAACATGGGGTAATGTGACATTTTCCTTATATACGTCACTTCAATAAAAAAGAACATGACCTCCTGTGAGCTAACCAACATTTCTTATAGCAATTAATCAATCAATCAATCAAATTGTCACACTTTTTTTCCACAGGGACAGGCAGGGACTATAAAGAGCCACTGGTCACGATACTGACACAACTCCCTCGCTTCCTTTACATCCACAGCTAACTATTGACCTAACCAAAATAATTATTTACTACCTAGTTAATAAATAATATTACTAAGAGTGGTAGACAGTGGTACCTAGTCCGCCGATCCGGGGTAGTACCACCACTTAGTCGCGTTTCGGGATCAGCTTGTAAGTTGCCGGTTCCAAATGGGCCGGCATAGTGGATGTGTCTGCTGCCGGGGAATTTCCTTCCGATAACAACACACATTGTCAAGTAGTGGATACTTGTTTGATAGGCTTTTTATAAAACAAACACTTAAAATGGAGTATTTTACTCTTATCTGACACATATAGTAAATCATTTTCTATTATAATCAGAATTATTTTATTTTCCGTTCGATGGCACATGGTCTGGCTAATCAGCAGATCTGCTCATATGAAGATATCTCAGAATGGCTTGATTCGTGGACAGACTCGAAAGAAGAACTTTTCTACCGTGGAGGTATTCGAGCTCTGCCAGAAAGATAGGAAAAAGTTGTCGCTAGCGATGAGAAATATTTTCATTGATTCGTTTGTAACCATTTTTTCACAATAAAGTGGCATTAAAAAAAAACAGCGAGAACTTAGTTGCACACCTATGTAGTTTAGATATATAAAAAGGAGGAGGTTTAAGACTTTAAGAAAACTGGGTTGCCTAGTACCCATAACCGTAGAGCTTGTATGAAGAGAATTGTGGATGTGAGGGAAGCGAGGGTGTCAGGATGGAAAGTGACGCTTCATTTTCTCTGCTTATCCTTGTGGGGATAAGGCGTGACATATTTATGTGATTTATTGATTTAATTTGATATAAACAGGAGATAGCTGGGATAAGATTCAGTCGTAGAGGTGCAACGCTACCCCAGCCTGAAAAATATTAGATTTTTAATAAATATCCATAACCGAATGATGGATTAAAAGATGCCCTTTTAAGTTATTAAAATTGTAAAAATATCCCCCATTATTTTTCGAGTTGTTAAACTATAATTCTATTCTGATAATTTATACAAACTAAAATTATTAATTTGACAGATTGTTAAATATCGGCATTCTAGATAGTGCAGTGAAATATTTATTTATTTATAATAGTTTTCTTATTTATTTGGAAAATTTGAAAAATAAAATCTCTAAAGAATATTATTTCATAACATATTTTATGAAGTGATTATATCATTTTTCGTGATCATGCATTTTCCGACCGTCAAAGGTTTGTTCACATGAATTTCTAATTGTAAAAAGATGGAGATTACCTTCTTATGAATAAAATAAAACTGCTCCCTTTAAAATGGAGTTTCAAAGTAATTAATATTAATACCTAAGTATAGTATAGTATAGCCAACTCAACGCAGCAAAAAATCCTATTTGCTTTTTTTATATCAGTTACTTTTAAACTGAAGTTTTGAGTATTATTAGTACAGTTTTTTTTAAATAAGGAGTGTTGATTTTTGTTTATAGAATCTATTACCGATCGCTATAGTAAGCCGCATAAAATCTGTTTAATTCATTACTTCTAACGAATCTACGGTTAATTATTATTCCGACGTTTCGAGAGCTTTGCAGCCATCGTGGTCACGGAGAAACTGAATTAAAACCAAAATAAACGCTGCATAAAATTTGTTTAATTCAAAATGCTACTTTTTATGTGAAAACACAAAAAGAGTTTTCCGCTGTTTCTGACAATTTTTTGACAGTTTTCCTGACACCGCATCGGCGCTAAAACTTGGTTATATTATTACAAATATTAGATATAATTCAACAAGAAAAATAAAACCCAACGCATCAATTATTTAGGCTTCGAATAGGCTTATTCTATCGGACTATTATACCCACGGAACATATTAATAATTCAAGTGTTCTGTGATTATACTCGTACCAATGCGTTACGCGTGACGTATATTATATAATAAGGCTATTATTTAAATAACTTAACAATATATAAAATTAATTTATTATAATAAAGATTATTATATCAAGTGTGAAATATAATTCCAAAGCCTTAATTAAATATAAGTACATTGCTAAAATTACAAATGGTGGATATAAATAAATAACATTATATTTAAATTTTGTTTATTCAATGGAATAATAACGGCTCGTGTAATTTTAATTACTCGTAGAATATAATTAAATTTCAGCTTGTAAGTTGCTGGTTCCAACTAGGCCCGAATAATGGATGCGACTGCTACTACAGTTACACTTGAATTAACAATCAAACACTTTTAAAAAGTTTTATAAACAAAAATATTAAAATTAAATTACAAAACAAAATTAAAAGGCACTCTTGACGGAAAATATGCTTCTCTCTCTATCTATCTTTTGCCCGCAAATATGAGTAAAGTTTTATACGCTGGAAGTAGGACAGGGAGATCTTACGCTTTTCTTTTAAAGTCGTTTTCGCATATTAGTTTTTTTTATATTATTGTGACTCGACATATGACAGCACCCACCTGAAATTAAGCTGGGATAACTGTAACTAGCAGTCACATCCACTATGACGGCCTAGTTGAAACCAGCAACTTACAAGCTGATCCCAAAAAGCGACTACGTCACTTCACGGTCTGTATTCTTGTAAGTGGTGTGGTACTACTCCGGGTCGGCAGACTAGCCACCACTGCCTACTCTTTATTTAGCCGCAAAACAAGCGTAAGCCACAGCGTAAAATCATAGCTTAAAAAACACGAGGAAAAGGAACAAGTAAATGTAGTTTTACTACCTAATTTTGATAACATTAGTTGGAAAAAATATAAAAGATAATTAAAGAACTCCTAAACTTTATTTTAACACTTAGAAAATATGAATACCTATTTCCGCCACAAATTATAAGTCATAAATGTCCTTAAATATAAACGCGGAGGTCGTACTTCAAAAAAGGTCATTTTTTATTTTGTACAAACCGATAGCAATACACGGTCATGGTGCCCGTATTGAGATTTTTTTTAATAATAAATATTAAGTAAGATGTTATTTCGTACTGTTGATATAATATTGACTAGTGTGGTACTTAGTATTTTCTTAGATTGATTTGATTAATAAATTAAACAAATTTTATGCGGCTTACTATCGCGTTTATTTTGGTTATGGTTTTACTTTAAAATATGCGTATTGCATTTTAATTAATGACACATTTGTATAGAACCCAAAAGATAAAAAGAACACTAACTTGTGAGCTGCGCAGTAAAAGGATCGGCGGATTAGTAGAGCTCTGTCTGGATGGCTACGGTGTAAGTAAGTCGCGCATCTGTATAGTCGTGCACATTATTGATAATAAATGTATTATTTTCTTAGATTATGCGCGAACATTGATTAATGAATTAAACAAATTTTATGCGGCTTACAATAACAGCATCAACCAATAGGACGACCAACACCTTAGTCTCTCCGTGACCACGATGGCTGCAAAGCTCTCGAAACGTCGGAATAATAAAAAAAATGTAAAATCAAAACCAAAATAAACGCGATAGTAAGCCGCATAAAATTTGTTTAATTCATTGTGGTACTGCAACCCTCATATGTCCAGGAACTGGTTCCTATAGGCATATAAATAAACTATAGAGTTTAATCATAGAGAACATTAATTGTCATGTTTGGAATGGACTGATGTTTTTTTTTAAATATGTTTTATTGTGACTCAACATATGACGGCACCCCGCTTGATGTTAAGCTGGAGTGTCGTCCAGGAATGGATATCACTGCTACTACAATATAATAAGTGTAATTAGCAGTCACATCCACTATGCCGGCCTGGTTTGAACCGACAACTCACAAGCTGATCCCGTAACGCGAACAAATGACTTCACGGTCTGTATACTTGTAAGTGGTGGTACTACCCCGGATCGGCAGACTGGCTACCACTGCCTACCACTCTTTATGTTCGATAAAAGATTCTGACAAGGGCTGTCTAGCAGGATGGTCGGATTATTCCTAAATTAATGTGCATTTCTCTTCATTTAAATATCATTGTATTTATAGAGAGTCTTCTGTAAATAAACAATGTAATTCGGTAAATAAACATTCCAGTATAATGAGTGTCTTGCAGTGTTAATTTAGTGTAGTAGGGCTTGGTAAGCAGAAGTAGGCAGATCAGCCCGCCTGTGGTTAAAGGCTGATATCCAACAGAAGAGTTGGATAAGTCCGTGACACCACGTGGGTATAGTGTCACACTACTACCCCGGATCGGCAGACTGAGCAAACACCACTGCCTGCCTACCTACTGGTATCACTCTTAAACGTATAACAACGGACTCGTAAACCTTTCAAACTTCCTCTTAAAATATGCGTATTGCATTTTAATTTATGACACATTTGTATAGATCCCGGCAGATAAAAAGAGCGCTAACTTTTGAGCTGCGCAGTAAAAGGATAGGCGGATTAGAAGAGCTATGGCTGGATGGCTACGGTGTAAGCAAGTCGCGTATCTGTATAGTCGTGCACATTATTGATAATAAATGTAATATTTTCTTAGATTATGCGCGAACATTGATTAATGAATTCAACAAATTTTATGCGGCTTACAATAACAGCATCAACCAATAGGACGACCAACACCTCAGTCTCTCCGTGACCACGATGGCTGCAAAGCTCTCGAAATGTCGGAATAAAAAAAAATGTAAAATCTAAACAAAAATAAACGCGATAGTAAGCCGCATAAAATTTGTTTAATTCATAAATGTATTAATTGGAATTAAACAAATTTTATGCCGCTTACTGTCGCGTCTATTATTGGTTATTGATTTTACAATCAGTTTTTTCGAAACCACGATAGCTGCAAAGCTTTCGAAACGTCGGAACAATATATATTTTTTAAATCTATAACCAAACATAAGCCGCATAAAATTTGTTTAATTTATTATTTAATGTTCGCGTAAAATCTAAGAAAATACAATATAAAATTTTATATACATATGTAAAATTAAGAGTAAGTAGTTACTAAAAAACGATTTTCTGCTTGAATGCTCTTTTTTTCTGCCGGGGTCTATACTTTGCAATATTAGCAACAGAAACTAATAAATGTCACACATGAGTCCTTGTCTAGGATTATTCCAATGTTCACTTCCTATGGCCTCTTCCAATAACAATAATGTCTATATGTTTATAAAAACTTTATTTACACAAAAGAACAATTACGACAGGCGTGGAGGAACGGTTTGTTGCGCATAAAGTACAGGGTTTGATTCCCGGTCGAAGCAAATATTTTTTTCATAGCTTTTATTTGTAATATTTAATAATTATATTAAATTATCAATAATAAAAAAGGTGGATATTTTCTTCGGTAAAAACCATCACCTGGCAACTTACAAGATGATCCTGAAACGCGACCAAATCACTTCATGGTCTGTATACTTGTAAGTGGTGGATTGCATAGTTAAGGTGTGCAAAATGATCAAACTATAATTATGACCGTTCAAAGCAGAACTGTTAATATGGAATGTCTTTGGATACAAAATCCATATCTTATTTTCCACAGCAATTAAAAGCGAAAGTGTTATTAGTTTTATCAACACAAGCATCGAAACTACCATTTATATATTTTTTTATCATTGGACATTACAAAAGTAGTACATCAAAGCCCAAAATGAATGATGTCCTTTGACCGGTGGCACAACGAAACGTCCATCTCTATCTATCTACAGTCGTTCCCCCGGTTTTATGGTTCGTGACTCTCGTTGATATTCTTCACGATTTAGGAGATGACGTAGATGGAACATGTATGACCACGTCACCACTAGGGTAGCTAAACGCTTATAAATATAACTAATTCTGGTTTGAAAAATTTTGAAGAAAGTTTTTAACATTGATTGATAAATGAATTAAACATATTTTATGCGGCTTACAAACACGTTATGTAAAAATAAAACCACAATAAACGCGATAGTAAGCCGCATACATTTGTTCAATTCATTAGTTTTAAATATTTTTATCCTCTTTTGTCTGACAATAATTTATATATTTATTTGACCGTAGAGCTTGTATGAAGAGAATTGTGAATGTGAAAGAAGCGAGAGTGTTGTGTCAAAATCGTGGCAAGTGGCGCTCCATTGTCTCTGCCTATCCCTGTTGGAAAAGGACGTGACAATTTGATTGATTGATTTGAATTTTAACCTTACTTACCTATTTGTTTACGGGTATTTCAAACTATTTCTTTTTTATTGTAATATTACTCAATTTTACGTTACTAAAGCCAAATACAGTCCCATGTGGATAACAATTTTATATTTCAAAAGCTAAATACAGTCCCATGTGAATAACAATTTTATATTTCAAAAGCCAAATACAGTCCCATATGGACCACAAATTTATATTCCAAAAGCCAAATACAGTCACATGTGAATAACAGTTTTATATTTCAAAAGCCAAATACAGTCCCATATGAATCACAATTTTTTATCCAAAAGCAAAATACAGTCCCATGTGAATAACAAATTTATATTCCAAAAGCCAAATACAGTCACATGTGAATAACAGTTTTATATTTTTAGAGCCAAATACAGTCCCATGTGAATAACAGTTTTATATTTCAAAAGCCAAATACAGTCCCATATGAATCACAATTTTTATCCAAAAGCCAAATACAGTCCCATGTGAATAACAAATTTATATTCCAAAAGCCAAATACAGTCCCATGTGAATAACAGTTTTATATTTCAAAAGCCAAATACAGTCCCATATGAATCACAATTTTTTATCCAAAAGCCAAATACAGTCCCATGTGAATAACAAATTTATATTCCAAAAGCCAAATACAGTCACATGTGAATAACAGTTTTATATTTCAAAAGCCAAATACAGTCCCATATGAATCACAATTTTTATCCAAAAGCCAAATACAGTCCCATGTGAATAACAAATTTATATTCCAAAAGCCAAATACAGTCACATGTGAATAACAGTTTTATATTTCAAAAGCCAAATACAGTCCCATATGAATCACAATTTTTATCCAAAAGCCAAATACAGTCCCATGTGAATAACAAATTTATATTCCAAAAGCCAAATACAGTCACATGTGAATAACAGTTTTATATTTTTAGAGCCAAATACAGTCCCATGTGATTAATAATTTTATCATTTTAATAAAGAAGTATATCTTATCTATTATATCTAAATATATCTGAAGAAAAAATACTTTATTTAATACGTATCTCTAATTTCACGAATTGCATTGTATCCAGCAGGGACTTTCCGTCAATGTTAAAGTTAACGTTGTCTTTGTTGCCCGATATCATTGTTAAGTCTTTATTACATTAATAAGAAGAAATAAAAATAAAATAATATAAGTCGAAGTTTTCGCGACCGAATCGGCAGTCGAACTAAAAAGTTCGGTGCGTGAAGAAGCACCTTTGGCCGGCATAGTGACGGCGGCTGCGGCAGCCGAGATGAAACTCGGTTTTTGCAGTCGTCGTCACTCTTGGACCTCCTCTTGCTTATCATGGGGACGAGGTCAGATGTCGTGTTACAATAAAAAAAGTAGATTTTTCAAATTAGATTTTGCGCGTACATTAATTAATGAATTAAACAAATTATATGCGGCTTACTAAAGCGTTTAATTTTGGTTAATGATTTTATTTTTTCATTATTCCGACGTTTTGCAGCCATCGTGGTCACGGAGAGACGTTTGTTTATTTTAATATAAAAGTAATAGCTATCTAAGTAATAAAATGGAGTTTATATATATATTTTTTGCATTTCTATACAAGCTACTAAAGTGCTTGTATCATAGAAACAGGACAACGAAAGTACATATATCAAAGATACATTGGTACCGTCAAGTGGTTTCGAACCCGTGCTCTCGGTTTGCATAACCATTGCACTACCACTACACTACGGTCGCCTTATAATACGAGAACTGTTCTGAACTTGTTCATATTTTTACTCCCATTCATAAATGTTCGGCGAGTCGACAATAGTCAAGTGCGCTCTACATATCCTTTAACATTGGATCTTTCAAGTATGACAGGCGTGGCGTATTGGTTAGTACGCGGAAAGTCCCGGGTTTGAATCCCGGCGCAGCAAATATTTGTTTCATAGCTTTTATTTGTAATATTTAATAATTTAATTAAATTTACAAATATTGGTTTATTTGAAAAAGAAAAAAGAAGCGCATATTTTTAATCTGGATCTGGTTGTCAAAGAGTGGTAGGCAATGGGGCACTACTACCCCGAGTCTGCCGATTCGGGGTAGTACCACCACTTATATGTATACAGACCGTGAAGTGACTTATTCGAGTTTCAGGATCAGCTTGTAAGTTGACCTTTACTTAAGTAACAGTCAATACAATTCTTGGACCGCACTAAAGCCTAAAAATCAGGCGGGTACAGTCATATGTCGAGTCAATAAAAAAATGGACTCCCGGCCGGCATATTAACAATGAGTAAAGCAACTGTAAACTAATGCAAAAGGTTTTTTCTGTCTTCGGTGCTCTTTGACTTTCCCTTGTTTACCAAAGGGCAAATCGAGCTAAGATGTCTTGGCCGGCATAGTGACGGCGACTGAGGCAGTCGTGAACTGACTCAGTTGTTTTAGTCGTCGTCACCCTTGATTTCCTCTTGCTTATCAGCAGGCGGGTCGAGGTCAAATGTCGTGTCACAATAAAAAAAGTAAAAAATCTTATTCAGGTACCTAATACTAGAAAACATCATTTTAACAATTTAAGGCTTTCATTTCTGAAAAAATATTTAAAAAGAATGAATAAAATGAGTATAGTGCCGGTTTTGTTTACGATACGCAACATACTTGAGCCCGCAGTGACTTTTTCACTGAATGAAAGCCGCTTATCAAATAATGTTTACTTATAAAAGGGGTGCGTGCGCGCAGATTGAACTAGATCTTGACATCGGCTTCCTTGATCAGTCGTTGACGGTCCGTCGCACGGTGCGGACCTGTCTTTGTGATTTATAAAAGTTTATCGCGACACCTTATCTTTGATACAAGATAATATACTGTTGAATTAATCTGCTATTGTGTTATTTTGCTATTTTTCAAGGTAAGATTTTTTTGCAATTAAAGAAATTTACATTATATGTTTATATCAAAATAAAATTTAAACAAAACTGTATATCAAACAGTTATTTCGGGCACTGAGATAGCTAAATCTGGAAAGTGCAGAACTATTTTTGTATAAGGAAAAACCTGAATAAACTGAAATTGTGTATCTTTTTGGATATTGTCGAATTTTTCCTACTGAAAGATTTTTTAGTTATTTTTTTTCATATTTCAATGCCAGTATCATGACTGTGTTGATTCGGGAATCGAACCCGTTATCTGTCGCTTAACGCAATGTAACTATTTTTCACTACACTTAAAATACTGAAATACACTGAAAATTCAGGTCGCAGATTTTCCAATAGCTTTCACCTTATTTATTTTTCATCAACTGTGTCTGATCAACATTTTTTCATAATGCACCCTCGCTGAAGATGGCTTTTGGCTGATCCCAAACTTCACGGACTTTACGTCTGAAATTGGGAGTACCAATGCAGGTGACCACAAATAAACCTTTTAATAATTTATTTGACAAGGATTGACAAAGAAAAACTTCGATGGTTTGGGCACAAGAAAAGAATGAGTAAAAATAGATTGACGAAAGGAATTTATAAATCTTATCTCGATGGATGCGTCAAACGAGGCAGACCCAGAAGAGTGTTTTTCGACACATCTTCAAGAAAGTTGGGTTGCCTAGTGCCCATAACCGTAGAGCTTGTATAAGGTGAATTGTGAATGTAAGGGAAGCAAGGAAGTAAGTAGCGCTTTCTTGTCTTTGCCTTTCCCTGTGGGAAAAAACGTAACAATTTTATTGATTGATTCATAAAAGCATTTTTGATTATCGAAAAATAATGGGTACTTTAGGTAATAAGAAAATTCGATTGCTATCGATTAGTTCTCCTCATAATGTTGTCTCCTTCAAGCGAAGCTTACCTTTGGCCCTTCGCAAATATAAAATAAAACATAATTCCAGTCACTCTTGGACCTCCCCTAGACAGCCTCTCCACTTGTCCTCCTTTTAAGGAAAAGAAGAGGGGAGGCAAAAGCAGGAGAAACAATAGCTACGAATTTCCTACCACTGATTTTCTTTGTTCGTTGTAATTATTACCTACTTAGTTATAGAATCGTAAACTTTGTATGAACGGTATTGTGGATGTGAGGGAAGCGAGGGAGTTGTGTTAGGATCGTAGCAAGAGGCGCTCCATTGTCTCTGCCTTTCCCTGTAGGAAAATAGCGTGATAATTTTTTTGATTGATTGATTATAGAATTTTGTAATTATGACGTTTTTAATATCAAAGACAATAGAAGGTGTGTTTAGCAACAGTCAAAAGCCGTAAATCAATATTCTCAACAATGATTAAACAGGTGTAGTTTTTACCTGTTTTAAACCACCTGCTCCCCTAGCACTGCAATCCAAGAAGCAACATAAAGAACTGCAATGAAAATTATTGTAACTTATTTTAAATAACTTATTAGCCCAGCACATCAAAATGTTTAAAAAATATTTTTTAAGTTTCTACGTTGTTTTGTGTTAAGATTTACTGAACCTTTAAATAATTATTTTTTGGACATTTTGTTGCACTGTTCCAGTAAGTTATTTGTTATGAGTTGCAATGATATTCCTTGCAAGCCTTAATCTTGCTTCTTGGATTGCCGTGCTAGGAGGGCTGGTATAGAGCAAACTAAGATCTAACGCGGTATGGTAAACAAGTATTTTTTACCATTTTTCTATATATTTTTGTATTGTAACTCGACATCTAACTTTGACCTGCCTAATGTAGCCATGATGGAGGTACAAGAGTGCCGACGGTTGAAAAATAATCGTCACAGTTTACGGCTACCTCAGTCGCCGTCGCTATGTCGGCCAAAGGTGCTTTTTCACGCATCGCTTGATAAATCCAATGTTATAGGATGGAGAGAACACATGGGCTGTTAAAGAATTACACTTGTCGATTGTTGTACAAAGAAACAACGCTCTGAACCTTTTAGTTCTCTATTTATCCCTGTAATAACAAAGTCGTGACAGATAGATTCTTATGATGTATTATTACGTAATCGCCTGAAAAACATTTACTAAAGTGACTTCTGAAAGTGGGTACTTGAAGTATTATCTACGAAAAATATTTCTATTTTTATTGTAATCATGTATTTAAATAATCTAACTATGTGAAGAGTTCTGTAAATATATTTTATTGTGACTGACTTTTTTTTACCTAATGGAGGAGAAACAATAGCTACAAACTGCCCTAAAAGCTACGACGTAGAATCCCCAAACGGGATGTTTCGGTTAAAGGGGCGTAGCTACCGCCGTATCTGGGGGCACGGCCGTGCCCCGACCAAGTCGAGCAAAGCGTCACGGCCGTACCATCCTTTTCTCGAAGCAATTCAGACCATTTTCGACCCCCTGTAACTTCGTTGTGGATAAAACTAGAAGACTGAAATTTTCAGTAACCACATGCAGGCATTGTAAAGACACGTATATTTCAAATTTCATTCAATTTGAACCAGTATTTTAAGAATTATAACGGGTCAAATTTCTTAAATTTTGTCACTCACTGACTCACCGATCATCAAAACTCTAAGGCACTTCTAGCAGACCTAGAAGCTTCAAATTTGGAATATAAGTAGTGTTTGGTGTATGAATCAAGGAAAAACTAAAAAATCTAGAAAAGACCAAAAAATTTTTTTTTTTTTATTATTAGCAAAAAAAATTAAGCCCATACAGCCAAGTCTTCAGTTAAATTTTTCAATATTGGCTTTATTCGTAACGATGTTTTAAGATTTTATTTATTTTACGGCAATTATTATTATTGCTAGCGCGAGGGAAGTGACAGTGGCGGGGCGCGCGGAAAGGTGAATGTCGCCGAGCGAGAAGCAGCCGCGCTCATGCGCGCGAGCGACCCAATGCTGTTCGGATGTGCCCAGAATTCTTACCTATAAGTTTGCGATTTTCATTGATAATTTCGATTGCTATATTAGTTTGACGACTAAAGGCTACTCTCATTGGTTTACTGATATTATTTGCTTACAATTTGGACGTTGTTCGGATAAATAATTTAAATTAAATATTGATACTTTAAGTACCTAAGTATTTATAAATTTCTTATTACCTAATCGTATTTCTGCATAAAAATAACTTTGCAATCTAACTTGTAGGTAGTCGCAATGGATTCAGTAATACTGTATGTGAATGATCAGCCTTGTCCACACTGGGTTATTCCTATACCTGGTGATGGTTCGTGTTTATTTCATTCTTTGTCATTCTCTATGTATAATAATATTGAGTCGTCGTATGAAATTAGACTTGCTATAATCGAGTATGTGGTAGCGCATTGGGATGAGTTACAAGTGTATACTTGTGACGAGCATGGAGACACGTAGAGGGTACCGAAAAGGAAAAAAGTAGAACTGTCTACAAAATACAAAAAGAAATGAGATCCCATCAAAAACAATACTTGTCAAAAAAACCAAGTCTCGCAACTCAGTTGTTCTGCGGTAAAAAGTTGTGAGATCTTTGTAATACCAAGTCGGTTATTAATTTATTCAGTCTCTACTTAAGCAACTTTCTGTCTTAATACGTCCAGTCTCTAAGACCACGATCGTGGTCCATAACAATTGAAAATCAATTGTGTCTGGAATCTCAGTACTCGAAGCAATAAGTTGTTACGTAATAATTAACAGCATCTTATAGTAACGCATATCAATATTAAAATTCTTTAATGTTTTATATAAATATATTGAGACTTGGCCATCGCACTAAATAATTGAATTTACATGTGTTTTCAGGCGATGTCCAAGTCTCAATATATTTATATAAAACATTAAAGAATTTTAATATTGATATGCGTCACTATAAGATGCTGTTAATTATTACGTAACAACTTATTGCTTCGAGTACTGAGATTCCAGACACAATTGATTTTCAATTGTTATGGACCACGATCGTGGTCTTAGAGACTGGACGTATTAAGACAGAAAGTTGCTTAAGTAGAGACTGAATAAATTAATAACCGACTTGGTATTACAAAGATCTCACAACTTTTTACCGCAGAACAACTGAGTTGCGAGACTTGGTTTTTTTGACAAGTATTGTTTTTGATGGGATTAATTATACGGGCCCTCAACGTCTATATTTTTGACTATTATTGACCTATCACTATTGCCCGTAAAGGCAGAAACTTTAGAAAAATCCGCTATAAATAATTTAATAACTCAGTTTGCCGAAAAAAAGTCAAGAAGAGTGTAGCAGAGTGTAGGATCGTGTTATATTCAATTTGAATTGTTTGTAAAATAATTGGAAAAAGTGACAGATAATTATGATGAGTAAATATTTCTTTTAAATATATGCACTTTTTTTTTATTTGTGAGATGTCTTTTCCCTTCCTAGGGCCCCCAAACAATTTTTTATACGGGGCCCCGCCAATGCACGCCACGCTTCTGTTCGGTTATACAATTGTAGCATACATAAATAAAGGACATCATTCATTTTGTATGGGGACTTTGGCTTAATTGTATTAACAGTTTAATATGCATTTTAAAATAGTTTAATGTACGAAGATTACAATGTAATTGAAATATATCCTTTATTTTGCAAAGTTTAGTTGTGCAAAATTATCAAACTATAATTATGACAGTTTAAAGCAGAACTGTCTCCATCCTATTGCCTTGGATCATTGAAGCGATGCGTAAAGAAGCACCTTTGGCCGGCATAGTGACGGCGACTGGGGCAGCCGTGAAGACTCAGTTCTTGCAGTCGTCGGCACTCTTGGACCTCTACTTGCTTACCATCGTGCGGGTCGAGGTCAGACGTCGAGTGACAATAAAAAAATGTCACTGCTTATCCTAATAAGTAAAAAGGCGTGACAATATGAAAGTTTTTAAGAACATAATTATTGAATAGCGAGAATAATTTAACATTCTTTATAATAAACGTACCAAATCGCATCTGATAAACGTATTCTATTATTTCAAAACTAGATTAAATAAAAATTATTTAATTTTATAATACGATTAATTATTATCAATCAATTTATCCACAATTCTCTTCATACAAGCTCTATGGTTATGGGCACTAGGCAACTCAGCTTTCTTGAGGATGTCTTCGATTTGGTCAGAAAACACCCTCGTTTAGCGCATGTTACTTCCCATCAGATTCATAAATTCCTTTAGTGAATCCACTACTGAAAAAGCCCCCCCCCCCCCTACACACACCCCCTAGAACGCCACTTCAAACGACAAGATACCATTTGCATCCACTGGTTATTTATGACTTCATGTCATAATGTCTCACTATGTCGTCACTTTACCTATTGGGGGTCCTACCTACGCTCCAGAATCTTCTTTCCCCATCAGTTGTCGGTTTTTCAAGCGATGTGGATGTGGGATATAAGATATAATATACGAGTATAATATTGTAGAACGCATTATTAATATAAAAAACAATGATACATATGAAGATATACTTTGATACGATAATGAAAATTAGATTTTTGAAACAATGAAACATTTTATGCTATTGTGCTTTGCATGTTTTCATGTCACGCATTAAAAGCCGACAAATGGTTTGGTTAATAAAACAAAAAAATGTATTTATTTAAAAACTTAATAAACAATAGTACAAAGGCTGACTTAATGCCAAGGACACCTTTAGGATGTTAATCCGACGATGTAGATGAGAGGGAGGGTGTAAAATAAAAGTTAACATATATGATAGAATGTTATAAATATAGAATTAATATGTACATTAATTTAAATTAATTCCTGCTGAGAACCCCAAGCTGCTTTTTCGCCGTTTGGAGTCGAGACGATGAGCTCTTGAGGGCCTTCAGCTAAGCGCCTGGTCAAGGAGTTGTCCAAGCGTCTAACGGAGAAGTCTGGAGATAGGAATTATTTCTGCCAACGTATTAGCCTTGCTGTACATAGGGGAAATGTTGTCAGTCTCTTTGGGACTATCTCTGATGCGACGTCATTAGATGATATTTTTTATTTATAGTTAATATACTTTTAATTTTATCTGTTTCTCAATAAAGATTATATATATGTAAATTAATTTATACATACATAAATACACTCTAATATATAGATACATACATTATATGTAAAAGTACATGCAATAATAATAATTATATAATTAATATAATAATTAATAATAGGAATATCATCACCTTAGACCTACCTGTACACTTTTTATACACAAAATTATAATTTACACTGATAAATAAACGAATTTCGTAAATTTGTAATGGTTGTTTTCTTATAAACTAGCTTTTCATATAAAAATTGTTTCTTATGACCTGTGCCCACTTCGTTGGGCGGTCAACATTTTCACTTTAGCCTTTTATATATATATATATAAAGATTAATTTTTCTAGTTCCCTTCAAGACTCCGTTATAATAAATAGTTTTAGTAACTTATGAGTTGATACGTGACTTAGTCGCCTCACGTTCTTTACGTCTAAATAGTGATATAAAAAGCTATTATCTGAAGTACCTACTTATAATAATAGAGCTTAAATAAAGAATGTTATTGTAGTGTGTAGCAACAAGGCTTTATGCGCCCTTTATCGCATATACCACGGAGAATGTTCTTTACTAGGTTTCCTACCCTGTGAAGCAATCGCATTCTGGCGACCGAATCAGCAGACAAACTATAAGGTTCGGTGCGTCGACGTTCCTTTGTTGAACAATCGACAAGTGAACTGCTTTACCAACCTATATGTTTTTCCCATCCTATAACCTTGGATCCTTTATTGTGACACGACATCTGACCTCATCCTGCCTGATGATAAGCAAGAGGAGGTCCAAGAGTGATGACGACTGAGAAAACCGAGTTTGTTCTCGGCTGCCTCAGCCGCCGTCACTATGCCGGCCAAAGAAACAGGATGTTACAATGATCCGCCCAAACAATGTATCCTGTTTGCCAAAAATGGCTTTTTCAGTCGTCAGCGCTCTTGTACCTCGTCTTCCTTACTATCAGGCAAGTCAAGGTCAATGTCGCGTCGCATGAAATACAAATACACAATAGTGAGGAAAATCGGTAAATTCTTTTTAAGGCAATTTCTGAGTCTATATTACAGAAAAGCAAATTTTGTGAAAATTTGATTGATTGAAAATAAATACGCACAGAAAATCAATCATTCAGAAGAAATTGTAAATATTTGTTTTTACATACAAATTATATCCCGACTTGATTACATTGCAAAAAATATTCGCAATCAAGATTAATTATAAGTGGGTACAGTCAGCCACATAATTGTTTAATAATCAATCAAATTGTCAAGGTTCTCAATTCTCCCACAACTCGATCCTGATACAACTTCCCTCACATCCACAATTAAAAAGCTTATCGCCTTGTAGAGCTTGTCGGAAGAAAATTGTTTATGAACTTAAAAAATCATGTTATATTACAAGCATGTATTATTACAAGCAACGCGCCAAACTCGATCCAAATTCTATTATGATCCCTTTTATCAAGTGATCATAAAAGAAACGGGATCCAAAATATTATAATTACACCAAAAATAAACCTCATATATTTCGTTACGTTTATGCTTCTACGTCGTACTAAGAATCATTATAATACGTTGTCCGTCCCTCCGTCTGGTCTCTCAACAATTTATTCTTAGTGTCATTAAAATGTTCTCGTCAATATAAGCTCATAGCTATTAAGTTTAACTAATTTTAGGTCATTTTAATTATACGATATATTTGTACATACAGCATAGATATCAAGCCTAGAAGGTAGAGTTCTTTCAGTCAGTATAGAATCGTGGGTAACACTGGAATACATATCCAGCGAGGTTAGGTTGGCCAAGTTAAAACAAAATAATAATCGTCTCTCGTCGACGATTGGTAAAATAATAAAAGTTAGGCTAAATCCACCAAAATAAGTCTATTGATGATAATGATCAAACGTGTCGTCGCACAGACAACATTCATCACAACGATTAATAGTCTCGTCTTATTGAATTTAGCCTAGCTTTAGATCGCCGACGAGAGATGATAATCGTTTTAACTTGCCCAACCCCGTTGTTTTTATTTACCAGTCAGTTACCAAAAAATTAAATACTATTTTGTTTGCGACTGTACAAAAAAATATGATTAATTTAAGTTTATCTTTCCTGTGTATCAGTTACCTTGACCGGCTTCTAACGTGAGATGTCGCAAAAAATGTTATTTTAAGATGCTGTTTGATCCATTTTGATTATTGCGAAAAAGTGTAGATATCAATAGTCGATATGTGTCTATGTTCTTGAGTTACATAACGATTGTTAATACCAACCAAAATAAATCATTTATTGATTAATTGTTTTAATAAGGAAATAAGGCTCATGGTTACAGAAAGTTGCACAAAGACCTGTTATAGTTTTAAAGGGACTTTAATTTATAAAGACAGTTTTTTTAACTAAGGCATTTTTCCGTTACACAACATTAGGGCCTAATGGAATTAACTTCCGTGATGCCTACCCAGTTCTGGAGCCTGATTCTCTTAATTACATGACGAGCGAAATGAGTTGTCCACGTACTTTCAGCGTTACTTCTAAGTAATATTCACTGCGTCAAATTCGCACTGAAATCGCACAATGAATTTGACATTCTCTTTCGTTTTTCTTTCTCGAACACACAAGTAACTGGTCGGTTTAGTAGTGACGACTGAGAATACTAAGTCGATTTTTTAGTAATCAGAGCTCTTGGACCACCCCTTACTTACCATCAGGCAAGTCAAGGACAGATGTCGCGTCTTAATAAGAAAATGATACAAAAAATGTTTTGTTCAAAATGGTAATACCTATATTGAAGAATACGACGAGAATTGTGGAAGTGAGGGAAGCGTGGGAGTTGTGTCAGGATCGTGGCAAGTGGCGCTCCTTTGTCTCTGCCTATTTGCGAAAGAGGCCTGGGTATTTGATTGATTGATTTATATTAGAGGTAAAATTTATGAATTCCAAAAAACATTTCCCACTACCTGAAAGAATCATGGTGAAAAACTAATATTGTTCAATACCAATTAGATACTTTTCCGGTTTAAATAACAAAAAGGAAAAACGTAATTAAGGAAATATAAATGTAACAAATACATATTCCGGGGGTAATTAGTTACGAGGTTGAGATAATGAAAAGTGTCACAGAGGCACATTTATTTATTTATTTAAAACTTTAGTGTAATCAGAAAAGGCGGTTTTAAAACCGCTTGGTCTTATCTGGCGAAACCGTCAGTATTATTTATTGTAAACATTTAGTTAGTGGAACTGTTATAAAGATTATAAACACAACAAAAAATTAAGGTAAAATAACTAAATATTTTTTATTTATTTATTGACTCGACATATGACAGCACCCCGCTTGATGTTAAGCCGAAGTGTGGTCCATGAATGAATGTCACTGCTACTACAATTTAATAACTGTGAGTAGCAATCACATTCGCTATGCCGGCCTAGTTGAAACCGGCAACTTACAAGCTGATCACAAAACGCGACTAAATCATGGTCCACTTATAACCACTTGTAAGTGGTGGTTCTACCCCGGATCAGCAGACTTAGTACTGCTGCCTACCACTCTTCGATACCCAGATCCGGAGCAAATATCCGTCTCTATTTTTCTTAACTATCTTTTATAATTGTCTGTTTTTATCATAAATAAAATTACTACCTATACATTCATTAATGATAATTATTGTACTATACAACATTGTACACACTACGTTCGTATCTAGTACATGATTTATATACTGTACATTTTTTCTTACTTGTCAAAAGTGGCCCTTAAACGTGACCCTTAAATGTTGGCCTGTTGGAAAAGTTCAGAGTCGCTCAGCGGGCAATCGAGAGAGCTATGCTTGGTGTTTCTTTGCGCGATAGAATCCGGAACGAGGATATTCGTTAAAGAACCAAAGTTACTGACATAGCTCGTAGGGTTCTCAAGCTGAAATGGAAATGGGCTGGCCACGTCGCTCGAAGAACAGACAACCAATAGTGTTCTAGAGTGGAGACAACGAACCGGAAGACGCAGCGTAGGTAGGCTACGACATAGTGAAAGTCGGGGGTAACCGGTGGATGCAACTGGCATCTTGTTGTTCGAAATGGCATTCTAAGGAGGAGGCCTATGTTCAGCAATGGACGCCTTCCAGCTGATGATGATGTCAAAAGTAGTAAACAAACTTTCGGCATAATGACGGATTAATAGTTATTATTATTCTACGTAGGTTCGGAGTACCTGCACATAAACAATGGAGGTGTGTCCTTAGAGATAACATAGCGATTGGTTATTGATTATTATTTAACAGTCGCAAACAATTTTCAATATCAGTTTAAAATATCCGGCAAGTGACAGCTCATCATCATCATCATCAGCCAGAAGGCGTCCACTGCTGAACATATGCCTCCCCCTTAGAACGCCATTTCGAAGGACAAGATGCCAGCTGCATCCACCGGTTACCCGTGACTTACTATGTCGTCCGTCCCTAGTGGCAGGTCTACCTATGCTGCGTTTTCCGGTTCGTGGTCTCCATTCTAGAACCTTTCTTCCCCATTGGTTGTCGGTTCTTCAAGCGATGTGGGCAGCCTCGGTAACTTTGGTTCTTTGGCGAATATCCTCGTTCCGGATTCTATCGCGCAAAGAAACACCAAGCACAGCCCTCTCCATTGCCCGCTGAGCGACTCTGAGCGACTCTTTTCCAACAGGCCAACATTTAAGGGCCACGTTTCAGTGCCATATGTCATCACTGGCAACATACACTGGTCGAAGGCCCTTGTTTTCAGGCACTGCGGGATGAAACTGAAGTGACAGCTACTTGCAGCTACTTGTTAACTGTAGTAGCAGTCCCCTTCATTTATGTAGCAAACTTCAGCTTAACTTAACGCCATCTACAATAAAAACAACAGTTAGCTATTTAAATTTTTTGTTATATTTAATATGGTCGACTTATTAAGATTCTATGCAATATTAATTAGGATATTACATTTACATACATAGGATTACCAGACTAATCTTTTACAGCACAAAAACCTTTACGCATATCTCGATTGGCAAACAGCTGTTGTATTCTGTGTTTTTTCTTACATGGCACAAGTAGTAAACAAACATGAAAATCACTATTTATATAGCCCTTTATATCTAAATAAACTGTTTACTACAGTTTTATTCTATAGAATAAACATACACAATGTAAAAAATGCACAAAAGTTGTTAAAATCACACACATATGTACATTTTTTCATCAAAAACCATTTATATGGAAACAATTGACAAATGTTGTGCCCAAATAATGATAATAAATAAACCATTTTCACAGTTTTTTATAGACATTTATAGATATTTTTACATACATGTTCGTATTGATTCGCGTCTGTTGTTTTTTATCGTTAATCCGTTATTATGCCGAAAGATTGTTTACTACTTTTGCCAAGAAAGGAAAAATGTACTATAGTAGGGGAATCACATCGTTAACGACTACCCATTTATTAAACCAATAAGCTAATAAACAACCTTTGAAAAAAATATGAAAAACCATAAAAATTTGAATTTATTTCACGTATAAGTTATTAAATGTACAATACCTTTTATTATCTAGTTTTTTTTAATGTCAATCTTCCCTTTATTATCTACTTAAAGTACTTACATCGTGTTGTTAACATAGTCATGTACAATTTAGATTGTTATCCTATATCTATAGCGTATATAAAGTTGTATAGAACACTCTGAAACTAGTTTACCTAATCTTACGAGGTCTTAGATACTTTTTTTTATTGTAACTGTGGTCAATGAAAAAAAGCGACTTCTACTACAATATTGTAACTGTAAGTAGCAGACATATCCACTATGCTGGCCTTGTTGGAACCGGCAACTTACAAGCTGATCCCGAAATGCGATTAAGTCACTTCACGGTCTGTATACTTCGGCAGACTGGGTACCACTGCCTACCACTCTTCTTTATATTTTTTGCAATAAGATACTTCATAATTGACGAAAGAAATTTATAAATCTAATGTGGATGGATGCGTTAAACAAGGCAGACCAAGGAAGGTGTTTTTCTTCAAGAAAGCTGGGTTGTCTAGTGCCTATAACCATAGAGCTTGTATGAAGAGAATTGTGGTTGTGAAGGAAGCGAAGGAGCTGTGTCAGGATCGTGACAAGTGGCGCTCCATTGTCTCTGTCTAACCATGTGGGGAAAAGGCATGAAAATTTGATTGATTGAATGAACTTGCAAGTATAGGCAGCAACAATATAATAGAATAATTTAAGAACGGCCTGATGATCACTTTTAAATGTACAGTCCGTAAATTGACTCAGTTGCGTTTCGGGATCAGATTATTTGATCGTAGTAGCATTCATCTCCATTTATGGATTGCACTCCAGCTTAACATCTGACGGAGTGCTGTAATAATCGAGTCGCAATAAAAAGATAGAAAACTGTATAAAATATAAATCACTTCTATCTACGTAATTGGTCAGGCAACAGTTCCCACGAGGATAGGCAGAGATCATAGAAAGTGACGCTCCATTGCCTCTGCCCATATCACTTCTATATTACAGTAATCGTCACATTTTTAACGATTGCAGGTAAGTTAATTAAAGTTGCGGTAGTTAATTAAAAAGAAAGTAAGGATAAAATATATCTTTTGCAATTCATAATTGTTTAACTCATTGTTTACTTAACTTTATTACTCTTTATGAAATCGAAAATTCCTTTTAATTTTCTTTAGAAATATAGGTATCTAACTTGAGCACTAAGATGAGAACCCCACCTGTGTTAAGCTGGCCACTGCTACTACAATTAAATAGCTGCAAGTGGTAGCATCCACTATGACGAACTAGTTACTACTCACGCAAGCAACTAGCTTAAGAGTGTGGTTATGAACATTTATACAAGCAATATTTAACCTACTGTGAAAATAAATAAATAATAATAATAGTTGAAACTTTTACAACAGATCCTAAAACGCGAATAAGTCACTTCTGTACATTTGAAAGTATCCTGCTTTTAAAGACGGGGTTGTCCTGTAACACAGTGTCTCACGCAGTTCTAGTACAGGGACCTTCAATTCACAGATTTATAATGTAAAATTTGATGTTAATAAAGAATTTTTAATTTAAATTAATTTATGCTAACTTTCCGCATTTTCCAAGGATTTAATAACAATCACAATGGGTTGACGGTTGAACTCTGTTAATGAGCTTCAAAATTAAAATATCGACCGCGTAACACACTAAGTATCGATGTTCATTTTCATTAACAGTTCAAGCTCACGGAAAGAGTGGTAGGCAGTGGTACCCAGTCTGCCGATCCGGGGTAGCACCACCACTTACAAGTATACAGACCGTGAAGTGATGTAGGCTGGCATAGTGGATGTGATTGCTACTCACAGTTATTGAATTGTATTAGCAGTGACATTCATTCATGGACCACACTTTGGCTTAACATCAAGCGGGGTGCTGTCATATGTCGAGTCACAATAAAAAATAAAAAAAACTCATTACCCGAATAAATAAAAGTTGTTTTTTACACTAACAGCAACCACGTAACTTTTTGACAAATAGGAATGAATTTACTTTTCATTTCCATTATCGATTGCTAACTTCGAAAACATTGCTAACCTTCGGATTAGTAACATAATTTTCAAGTGAAGATCTTGAAGTGACATAGTCGCGTTGCGGAATCAGCTTGGCGTTTTCAACTAGGCAGGCATAGTGGATATATAGTTGTAGCATTCACCGCGCTGTAGCCTAACTTAGGGCGGGGTGCTTCCATATGTCGAGCCACAATAAAAAAAAACTCTACCAAATACGAAGTAGGTTCTAGTTGTTTGTAGTCTGTGATAAATGACTATTGATTTCTTAAGTGTTTTGAGATAAATACAGATAAACGCTGTCTGTCACATTTATTGTTGCTTTTGTAGTATATTAAAATTATGTTATTAACTCACTATAAATACATATATCTTATTTTGTATAGTCATGTTGGTCTGTGAGTCAGTTATTTTTGATTTTGTTTTACATTTACTCGTATAAACTAAGCTACAAAACATGCATAGAAAAAGGACGACAAAAGTTTCAAAGATATAGTATATAAGGCGAACGTGGTGTGTGGTGGAAGTGCAATTCAAAACCACTTGCCGGTACCAATGTATCTTTGATATATGCACTTTGGTTGTCCTGTTTTTATGATACAAGCACTTTAGTAGCTTAGTATAGAAGTGTAAATAAATAAATAAAATATTCATTATTTTTGCGCTATATGTTCTTTGACTTCGATTGATCTGACAGTAAGCAGTAGTTGATGACGTCACTATGGCGTCATACTATTGTAAAAGTAAAGCCTCAATTCTATGAGACTTAAATAAGTCAAATAATCTAGATCTAAGATTGTATTAAACAAATTTTATGCGGCTTAATATCGGGTTTATTTTGGTTATTGATTTTACATTATTTTTGTGGTTTTGAACCCTTACTCTCGGTTTCACTACACCACGGCCGCCTTGTTTTATTGTCGCTCGAATTGACGGGGTGCTGTCAAATGTCAAGCGATTTAAGCTAGAGTGCGGTCCATTTATTGAGGCGGTGTAATAAATATGACTAAAAAAAGTAAAGAAAAAATATAGGTGTCGAAAACCTGCCCAATATCGTAATGAATATTCTTCCTTTGTCAACATTATGAGTTATACATCGACAAACAGGTAGTCTCTAGCAGAAGTACGTGATAGGAAAGTATAGATGTACTTTGACAATGGTTCTTTGACCTCCATTGATAGCGTGCTGATCGGCGCAGCGAAGGCACTTCCTAACTTCCGCACTTCCTCCACGATTACTAAACTATTATAAATGCCATGTTAATGGTTTTTCGATGGGTCCATTTATCCGCCGTTAAAACACCTGCTTTTTCTTAATAGATCAATACAAAAATTTTATTAAAAAAATTAAAACTCGTGCTTTAAATTTTAAACTATCAATCAAATTGTCACGCCTTTTTCCCACAGGGATAGGCAGAGACAATTGAACGCCACTTGCCACGATCCTAAAACAACTCCCTCGCTTCCTTCAGTGCTCATGGTGGGCACTAGGCAACATCATCTCAAAAATCTAAAACAAGCTCTTTAATCCAATAATTATTGGAAAAATTTGAATGAAGAAACGCCCCGCAAAGATTTTGTATTGTAAAATATATTTTTTTACTGAGATATTAATTTAAACTATTCTAACACTAAGTGCCAACAATCAGTACCTTGTAGAGATTGTTTTTAGCTTTTCAGTTATTTTCACGAAATTTTCACACTTTTTAGTTAAATAATAAATGAGATTTGAGCAAAGCATGCCAAAGACTACATACATACTTGCACAAATATGTATAAATATAGTACATTGTATATTTCATACATAGTTATTTCCTTAAATAAGTTATTGGTATAGATGTAGATACAAGATGTGCAACCGCAAATTATAAATCTATCAATATCTATATCTGAAGGAAGATCTATACTTATATAACAATAAGGAAAACAAAACATTCAATAATATTCTATACTGAAGAACAAAATTAATATTAATGTTACAATTGCAAACAGATATAAGTTCATATATGTTGATACTTTTTATTTACTTTAGTTACCTTCTTAAAATAACTTTATACTATGGGTTGCCGTTTCAAATTAGGCCGGCATAGTGGATGCACTGCCACCTGCGAATGCTGTCACTACTTTTAGTAAGCTTTTTATCTATATGTAGTGACAAGGATTGATAAAGGAATGCTTCAATGGTTTGGCACATGGGAAGTAGATGAGTGAAAGTAGATTGACGAAAAGAATTTATAAATCTTATGTTGGATGCGTTACGTATATCTAGTAATAGTATCTACGTATATATATATATATATATATATATATATATATATATATATAGTTAAAAAGTCTAATTACACCGGACAAATCTTTTTGGGGTTTCTCCTAAGTTATGTTTATATTTATATTGATTACTGTAGTGTATGCGGGATATATATATATATCAGTAATCAATATAAATATAAACATAACTTAGGAGAAACCCCAAAAAGATTTGTCCGGTGTAATTAGACTTTTTAACTTAGATTTGAATTCTATAATAGGATTTACTTCTGTTATATTTTTTGGTTGTTTATTTATAACTCCTTTATTGTTTATTAGACTTCCTCAAAAGTATACTACAATCAAATTGTCTAACTTGGAGACGTTTTTGCATTTGTTTCCATCATTAACACACGTTACTAAAACACGTCATGTCCTTAGGTTTTAATTGGAAGCAATTGCTTTCAACGACGAAACATGTATACATCACATCTTGGTCTCATAGAAGCACTTAAGGTTTACAGCGACATATAGTATATCGAAGGGCAATCGGGCTAAATATTTATAAATATAAATTTACAAAAGTTGTTTTTTTATTTGCTGACTGTACACTACTACAAACGCAAAAACGTCTCCAAGCTAATTTGACTGTAGATTTTCCATGAACCTAATCTTTTTGAACTCTTTTCATACTTTATAATTTATTATTATAAATTTCGACTTTTATCCGTTTTAACTTGAGGCATTAATAGTGACGCGTTGAGAACAATATGATTTTATAATTTAATGTGATTTGGACCATATATAATAATAATGATGAATTGACAATCCATTTTCACAAATAAATCACCCATTGTGTTTTTTTTTCAACACATTAGTAGGGCGACCGTAGTGGCAACGCAGCGCAAACCCAGACTCACCAGTTCAAAACTACTTGCCGGTACCAATGTGTCTCTGATATGTGTACTTCGATCATCCAGTTTCTATGATACAAACACGTTAAGGAGCTTAGTATAGAAAGTAAAAAAAATATCGTAGTGACACATTAAACTCAACGTTCTCACCGCGTGACCACTCTACGCCAACGGGCAGATAGTCAAAACCGGCAACTTACAAGTTGCCGCGACTAAGTCACTTCACAGTTGTATACATGTAAGTGGTGATAGTAGTGGTGATCTTTAAAAAATATATTTTATATTACGTTCTTATAAAGCTAGAATTGAGATTTATAATTGTAAATAAAGCGAGAGAGTCGTCGTTCCATCGCCTCTGCTTATCCTTTGTGGAATTAAGGTGTGAAATTTTGATTCACGATTGTATGATCAACGGTTACAGCTCGGACCCGGATACTCTGGATCCGTTGTATATATCCTATACTATCATTTGATAATTTAATCTAACTAATACGTTCATACAAAGTCCAAAGAATCCGAGAACACGGATTTGTTCAACACGCTTCGAATTACTTGTAAAAAAAAATCCTTATACATAAAAAACAAACCACAGAATCAGTGGAGGTCGCTCGGACAATGGATTCTAAGTTGCGGTTTTAAAATCATAATTTACTATTAGCGTCCAGTGATTACCTTAAATTGCATTTAGGTCTTGTTGCCTTAGAGATAAAGAACAATTTACTATAACATTTTTTTTCCTTTAGATGATAGATAATATTTTGGTTTGTGGATTTGATGTTCGTGGACAGATGTTTTTTTTTGCGACGATAGTCTAGTGGTAGCGTCATGGTGTCGAAAAGAAGAGCCCTGGTTCAAAACCAGTTACCAGTACCAATTTATAATTAATATATTTAGTAATTAAGGCGATCGTGGTGTAGTGGCAGTGCAATGGTTACGCAAACCAAGAGCACAGGTTCAAAACCACTTGCCGATACCAATGTATCTTTGATATGTACTTTGGTTGTCCTGTTTCTATGATACATGCTTGAAGCTTAGTATATATAAATTAAAAGTCTATGTCGTGTCTATGATTAAAGAACGTTTAAATATTAATTCTTAATTATCTTATCAGTCCTCATAAAGAATCGAATACATATCATAAAATAATTCGAATGAATCGACTGCTATAATGATCCGCAATCATAGACCTAGGAGTAGTAGGTTCATCCTAAGGCGTGACAAATGAGTTTTCTTGTAATTAGAATCGGTCTTTTTATGACGTATTTTTTTATTTATTTACCGATCTACATAACGTGTTTTTGGCACGCTTAGATAGTTACAAAAAATATTTAATTATTTGGTTTGTGTTATGCTTCTTTTTCGGATTAACCAATTCCGAATGAAATTAGTAGAGTCACGAGCGACATCTTTGGGGATTTCCTTTTAAGATGAATTATAAACAAAGGGAAATCCATTGTTTTTTAAATCTATATTAAGCTCCTAAAGTTCTTGTATCATGGAAACAGGACGACCTAAGTACATATATCAAAGGTACCTTTTTGGAAATTCAATGAGAGTTTGAATGCAAGCAAGAGGAGGTCCAAGAGCGCCGACGTCTGAAAAACCCGTTTCAATTCATGGTTGCCTCGGTCGCTGTTACCATCGGCTGCACCTACTCGTATAGTTTAACACCGCATAGTTTAGGATGCCAAGTCTGGATGTGTTTCCTGTGATTCAAGTCGCAGCAAAAAGAGATTCCTAGGATGTCTAGTCTGTATGAGATACCAAGATACTAAATCATTTATTAAAAAGCAAACAAAAAGTTTGCTTAAAACAAATAACTTGTTTTGCTTAATCCTACTTTTAGAGTCGCCACATTTCTTTTACGATACCAATTCGCAATATTTGTAATAACGACCATTTTTATATAAAAATCTAGTACTTCTGCCAACCATTTTTGGAAATATACTTGAATATTTGCTGCAAAGACACTGCTAAAGTAGATCAAACGACTTCTTATAAATAAGTGAAAGGAATTAGATCTAGTTAAATACTTCTGGTTGATTTAAAGCCCTTTTAGGTTTATCATCTACTTAATTAAGATATCATATGTACCTTTATCACTTAAATCGTATAGAAGGGTATATATCAAAATATATATAATAATTATTATGTAATGACAAGGATTGACAAAGGGATGCTGCGATGGTTTGGGCACATAGAAAGGATGAGTGAATGTAGATTAACGAAAACAATTTATAAATCGTTAAACAAGGCAGGCTCAGGGGGTGTTTTCCGACCAGATCGAAGATATCCTCAAGAAAGCTGGGTTGCCTAGTGCCCATAACCGTAGAGCTTGTATGAGGAGAATTGTGCATGTGAGGGAAGCGAGGGAGTTGTCAGGTCGTGGCGCTCCATTGTCTCTGTCTATCCCCGTGGGAAAGAGGCGTGACAGTTTTTTTGATTGATTGATAATTATTATCTTTTTTATTTTTTATTTATTTCAATACTAAGCTACTGTGCCTGTATCATAGAAACAGGATGACCAAAGCACATATTTATTAAATATACATTGCTACCGGTAAGTGGTTTGGAACCCGTGCTCTCGGTTTGCATGACCATTGCACTACCACTACACCACGGTCGTCTCAAATTACTTGTAATTTTGGTAAAAAGGGAATTCCACTGCCTACTTACTACCTTGTGGCTTCAAAGTTTAGGGTGAATGGTTTTGGAAACGTTAGCTCAGTTCTGAACACTAGCAATTTTAATAAAATATCTAAAGTATAAAATATAATCATAGATATTTATCAATCAATCAAATTGTCACGTTTTTTTCCCACAGGGATCGGCAGAGACAATGGAGCTCCACTTGCCACGATTCTGAAACAACTCCCTCGCTTCCTTCACATTCACAAATCTCTTCATACAAGTTCATGGTTTGGGGCACTAGGCAACTTAGCTTTCTTAAGGATGTCTCTAATTTGGTCGGCGAACACCCTGGGCCTGCCTTGTTTAACGTATCCATTCACATGAGATTTATAAATCTACTTTCACTCATCCTTTCCATGTGCCCAGACCATCAAGGCATTCCTTTGTCAATCCTTGTTACTATATCTTCTTTCAAACCACATCTAACAGATATTTATATCCTGTTGAATGTTGAAAATTATATTTTATTTTTAGATTTAATTCCGGCACTCTTGGACCTCTTCTTGCTTACCACCTAGGGGGGTCGAGGTCAGCACAGTGACGTGCGACTGAGACAACTATAAACTGAATCGTTTTTTTTTCAGTCGCCGGCGCTATTTGTCTTCCTCTTGCTTAGAAACAAGTCGAGGTCAGATGTCGCGTTTCAATAAAAAATTGGCCTCGCAAATATTATCTTGCCTGCATCAAATTGTGCTCTAGCACCACGCCACTGTGGGAACCTTTATTAGACATCGATGTTATTAGTATAATAAAATATTGAATTTACTAAATTTAAAAAGAATTTAATTTAGTAAATAAATAAAAAAGAATTTAATTTTTAAAAAAAAGATGGCAGTGACAAAGGAGCCCCACTTGCCACGATCCGGAAACAACTCCCTCGCTCTCTTCACATTCACAATTCTCTTCATACAAACTCTACGGTTATGGGCACTAGGCCACCCAGGTCTCTTCAGAATTCTTTAGGAAGTGTCAGGGTAACATCAGGACTGCCAAAACTACTTGTGTTTTTTGATCATAATTCCCAAAATTTCCACAGCAACGGGATCATGTCTTTACCTACAAGATGGCAGAAAGGCATGGACGAACAAAATGGCAAATATATATGCTGTAGTTTGATGTAAATAAACTTTGAAAAAAAGTCTTGAAATTTTATATAATTTTTTTTTCTTTTTTTATTGTGACTCGACATATGACAGCACCCCGCTTGATGTTAAGCCAAAGTGTGGTCCATGAATGAATGCCACTGCTACTACAATTCAATAACTGTGAGTAGCAATCACATCCACTATGCCGGCCTAGATGGAACCGGCAACTTACAAGCTGATCCCGAAACGTGACCAAATCACTTCACGGTCTGTATAAAATGCGAAATAACTTTTTCCCCAACCTAATATATACACGTTTATAAAGGAAAAATTAACAAATACAAACTTTATCTAATCAATAACATAAAATGTAAATACTTGTTTTATACGAGTGTTTGTTTATTAGTCATTCGTTATCTTAACATTGCAATTAAAACAATTAAATTGTGTTTATGATATACTTAGCTCACCGTTAAGCGACTCTTGGATCTCCTCTTGCTTACCGTCAAGCGGGTCATGGTCAGATGTCGAGTCACAATATAAAAAAAAGACAGGGTCCGCCCTCGGTTGCAGGTGTCAAAACTTTCTATCCAATTTATAAAAATTAATTACTAGTTATTTCCTTGTTCCCACAGGGATTTTCTTTTCATTCGTATATTCTTTCTTCGTTGCTGAAAATAATAAAGAATACCACAGGGGAAGCATCCGCATTTTGTCGACCGAATCGGCAGTCGAACTAAAAAGTTCAGTGCTTCTTTTCTTTGTAGAACAATCGACCAGTGGAATGCTTTGCCAGCCCATGTGTTTTCTCCCTCCTATAACCTTGGATCCTTCAAGCGATACGTGAAGAAGCACCTTTGGCCGGCATAGTGACGGCGACTGAGGCAGCCGTAAACTAACTCGGTTGTTTCAGTCGTCGTCACTCTTGGAGCCTCGCTTGCTTATCATCATACTAGTCTAGGACAAATGTCGTGTCACTATAAAAAAAAGATGCCAAAAACCTATAAAAAATAAATTTACATAATACATTTCTATATTAAGCAACTAAAGTGCTTGTATCAAAAATACAAAAGATACAATATTTTTCGTTTATTTGTTTAATGTTTTATTTTTATTTTCACGATTTCCTAAAATTGATAACGAGTCTTGAGGATCCATCTAAACTACTTTTGGCAAAAAAAAATGCGATCGTTACGATATCAAAACCTAGCAACAGCAATATTGTTATTTATAAACCATTTAGTTTACGACAATAAAATCATCTATATTACTTCCTTCATTTTAATTAATAGCCAAGTTAATCTCCAAATATTCGGCATGGCTCACGTCTTTTAAAATCCAAGTTCACGGATTTTAAAGGTCAAGGTTAAGGTCACAAAAAATACTGAATTTATTAATTTATTACAGATGCTGTGGTGGGCAATTGTGTGCCTCACTTGGGTCATTGCAACAGCAACTCAACTTCCACCATCATGCCGCAAACCAATCTACTGCGACAGTCAACTTCTGCATCACATACAAATGGCGAAAATATTCCCAGACTCTAAAACATTCGTAGATTTACACCTAAAGAATGACGAACAAACGACACTTGATTTATTCGATCAACTACTCCAGAAAACGAACAACGAACCTTCGAAAGACGATCTTAAAAAATTCGTTGAAGACAATTTTGATAACACTAAAGAATTAGAAGATTGGACACCAAAAGATTTTGGTGAAAATCCAAAGTTTTTGAGTGGTATTAAAGACGAGAAACTGCGAGAATTTGGTAAAAATGTCCACAAAATTTGGCCTAAACTTGGTCGGCAAGTTCGACAAGAAGTTATAGATAATCCAGAGAGATACAGTCTGATTCCAGTCACTCACGGCTTCATGATCCCCGGTGGAAGATTCAAGGAGATATACTACTGGGACACTTATTGGATTATTGAAGGGTTACTCATAAGTGACATGACAGATACAGCTAAAGGAATGATTGAAAACCTTATCGAACTACTTAAGACTTTAGGCCACATTCCTAATGGCAGCAGATGGTATTATGAGCAACGTAGTCAGCCACCTCTATTAACAGCTATGGTATCACTATATATTAGGTATACGAAAGACTTTGATTTTCTGAGGAAAAACATTGATAGTTTGGAAAACGAACTAGATTATTGGATGAGCACACAAGCCGTTACATTCCAGAAGAATGGGAAAACGCATACTTTGTTGAGGTACGATGCACCAAGTGCTGGACCACGGCCTGAATCCTATCAAGAAGATTATGTAAATGGCCAGTTATTTGAAAATGAGGATAGAAGGCAAGAGTTCTACACCGATGTGAAGAGTGCGGCTGAGAGCGGTTGGGACTTCTCATCGCGCTGGTTTATAGATGAAAACGGAGACAACACTGGAAACTTATCAAACATACATACGACGAGCATTATTCCAACAGACTTAAACTCCATCTTTGTTAATGCTATGCAAACTGTGGCTTACTTTAGAGGTATTTTGGGTAATCCTCATAAAGCAGCTATTTGGGCTTTAGAAGCTAAACGTTGGAGGAAATCTATAAACGACGTTTTATGGGATGATGAGGATGGTATTTGGTATGACTATGATATCCATAATAATAAGCACAGAGATTATTTCTTCCCGACTAATCTTTCACCTCTATGGATGGGTGTGATTGATAAGCCGTTAGTCAGCAAATACGCTCCTAAAGTGATGGACTATTTAAAGAAATCTTCTGGCCTGGACTTTCCTGGTGGTGTCCCTTCATCTCTCGCTAGGACAGGTGAGCAGTGGGACTTCCCCAACGCCTGGCCACCACTAGTTAGTATTGTAGTTAATGCATTAGAGGCTATGAGGTTACCTGAAGCCAAAGAGGCGGCTTTCCATGTTGCTCAAACTTGGGTTAGGTCAAATTATAAAGGTTTTCAAGCAAATAATCAAATGTTTGAGAAGTATGATGCTGAGATCCCTGGACAGGTTGGTGGTGGTGGAGAATATACTGTTCAGGAAGGTTTTGGTTGGAGTAATGGTGTGGTTTTGGAGTTCCTAACTAAATATGGATGGAGCCTGACACCTAGTGATAATAAATCTGAGTAACTATCTAATTTTAAATATTTATTACATTAACGGCATTTAAAAAGGAACTTTAACTGTTGATTACTCGTATTATCTGTGTATGTTCCAATTTTTAATTTATTGTTCTTTTACTAAATAGTTGATCTAGATACTCTGAATTACCAGAGGTACATAAAATGTATGAATTAGGTAAACCTGATTAACCCTCTGTCGGGCACCCTTAAAAGATATCTAAAGACGCAGTGTATTTTAAAGATTAATAATCATAATGTCCTAATTTAATTTTAAGAAAAATTAATAGGACCATCGTAATTGAAAACCTATAAGGAAAATAATACGGAAAAGATTTTTTTAAATATAAATTATAATTAAAATAAAACGGAATTATTATTGCTGCGCGCCTGTAATATTAGTAGTGCTCAACAGTGGGTTATGTATTGTTTAAGAAAGACTATTTGGTAAAATTGTGCATTAGTTTTAATGATATTTTAATAAGAAAAGACCAAACCTGAACTCAGTGCAGCGATGCAGAGCAACATATATTTGTCTCTTTTTCGCTCTCAATAACTATCATTCAGTCCTACTTCTACTTTGTCCTGGTTGACAGTTCAAACTATTGATGTAGATACGTGTATTTTACGTATAGTTTATTAAATTTAGTGCAAATGACAGTTAATGTTCCTACCAGTGAATTTATGTATTAAAGATGTTATATTTGTATTATAAGCACATTATGTGATATTAATTTATATTGGTGTGGTTACAGATAACATACAGGGAATTGATTTTAAAAATCTATAAAAATAATATATGGTTTACATAGAATATAAGCAATTTTAACAATGGAAAACAAGGCACATAACTAAACGTTTAAAGTTTAGATTTATATGTTTTAATTGGTTCTATTGATAATATATGTATTTATTTATGTATCGTGGTTAAATTAGAGAGTCAATGAAGCTTCATTTTCCTAGCATTATTTGCTTATTAGCATCAAATGCTAGGCTTTTTTTGTTTTTTTTTTTTAATTTGACAGTCCATAGATCAATAAGTAAGTTAGTTTCCTACTTTTGTATTGCAACATTCACTCATTACAAATGCTACTATACCATGAGCGCGCTATGATGATCGTCAATGAAGTTTCGTATAAATTAATAATTACGTTCGAAGGAGCATATTGACGTTTTTATTGTCACTATTAAAAACAGCAATTTGCTCGTTTAAACGTAATTTTTAATTTATACGTAACTTCATGAACGGTTAAAACGTCAAAACGGTCAACATAGCGTGCCGCTAGTATAGCAATATCGACAATTCGAAAAAGGCATAAGTTACCTATGCTTTTAAAGCGTGTCTAAATGGGTTTATCAATTGAGGGGTATTCGTTTTGTTTTAATTATTACCTATGTTTAATAACAAAAAAATATATTTCCTAAAACCATGTTATATTATTTATATTAGCTTAATTTAACTTTATTACATTATATATTTTTAATTTACCCAAGTTCAATAACAAATAAGTTTAATTAAGTTAGGAAGAAAAGGTTGTGCTTCCTGTAAAATCTTTAAAGAAAATAATCTTTGTATTGTTTTGGCCAGAAAAGTAATTATAAATAAGAGGCTATATTTAATTATTATAATGAACATAATAAAAATACCAGTGTTCTATTAAATAATTGATTTTAACTATAACTTGTACCTATTATATTTTATTGCTAATTTTTTATTGATTGAAATAAAATAACATAATAAAATCTTAATACTATAGTAAAATGGTAACATTGTGTTTTTATTATCTTGTTATTCATATGTAACAAATAACAGAACATGTTGTTACAACAATTTATTTATAACATAATAACAAAAAATTAAGAATGGTAGGCAGACATTTGGTGATCACATTCAAATATACAGAGCCAATCTCCTAATACACGACAGCCAAATGACTTAACAACGTACTAACACTGTTTTATCAACGTGGCTTTTGTACTAATCGAAATAATATTTATAACAAATCAATAGGTAACTATACTGTTGCACTACTTGTACTTGATTAGTTACCTGCAGTGGCGTAGCGTGTCGGGGGCGGAGGGGGCGGCAAAATCACTAAAATAAATCGTTAAAATTTGAACTTGAAATTCATATTTTTGTTGTACCTATGATTGAAATTTCTAAATAAGGGGGCGGCTGATTCCCACGCTACGCCACTGGTTACCTGCAATATTATAAGAAAAGACGTAGATATGTCATACACGCTCCGAACGAGGCACTATAAAACTATGCTAATAAGCAAACCTGAACTCAGTGTCGCGATGCAGAGCAACATATATTTGTCTCTTTTTCGTTCTCAATAACTATCATTCCGACCTACTTTCATTTCGTCGTGGTTGACCGTTCAAACTCGTGCCATTTGCGAACACTAAAACTGGAGTAGGTGTCGTATCTACCTAATTTACTTATATAATTATTATTATTTTATTATTATTCACATTTCTATACAAAGCTACTAAAGTGCTTGTATAATAGAAACAGTACAACCAAAGTACATAAAAATATCAAAGAAATATTGGTACCAGTGGCTCGTGCTCTTCGGTTTGCGTAACCATTGCACTGCCACTACACCACGGTCGACTTAATGCTAGAATGCCAAACATCGACGCAATTCCACTGCTTTTCCGTTGACATAAATATTATTATTTACATAAGTACAGAAGCCACGTTGATAAAGCAGTGCTAGTTCGTTGCCAAGTCATTTGGCTGTCGTCTATTAAGAGAATCAGGGCGCAGACCGTAGTGGATGCGAATGCTACTTGCAGTTATTGGACTGTAGTAGTAGTCGAATCCATTCGAGATCCCCAAGGGTGCTGCCACACGTCGAACCAATAAGAGAAAATCGTTATTTTATTTCGATGAGCTAATCCAGTTACATCTTTTATTTAATTTTTATATTAAAATTATTTTGAAAGAACTACATAGATAATAATAAATGATAATTAAAATTGATCATGTTTTATTTATATCATCATTATCATCAGCCAGAAGGCGTCCACTGCTGAACATAGGCCTCGCCCTTAGAACACTATTCCGTTTTGTTAAATTCTCATTTATGTACTAAGCTACTAAAGTGTTTGTATCATAGAGACAGGACAATCAAAGATACATTGGTTCCAGTGAGTTGTTTTGAAACCGTGCTTGAAACCTTAATTTATATGCTTCGTCCTTTTAAACATCTTAATGATATATACTTATCTAGTATTCTTTATTGTGACTTGACATATGACAGCACCCCGCCTGATGTTAAGCCGGAGTGCGGTCAATGAATGGATATGCTTGGCGAACAGTCGCAAACAGTAAACAGCAAACACGAACATATGGGATGGGTGTTTGTTTATGTTTGCCTGTTTTTGTTCGTGGTCGCCCGAGTTCGGCGTCAGTGTCTGTTTTTCTTGAACAATAAAAAGATGTTCGGCAAACAGTTTGCGATGTCTCTAAATGCTTGGTAGTATTTGAAGTATATTGTACGATTTCTGTGAATTTTGATCAACCGCCATGTTTGTTTATCAGGAATATACTAGTAAGTTCGCCAAGCTTGTAGATGGCTGTTTGTGGTCAATGTTTGGTACTTCGTTTGTAATGCTTGGTGTTTTCGGCAAACACCAAGCATGTAGAGGCCGCCTAACAATAAAGTCGCGAGTTAATAAAGTATGAAACAGAATCGTCATTGATTTTTTTTGTGTAAGAATATTGTTGCTATGTTCCGCCATGGTGGTCTTCGGCTTATGTGAAAAAAAACTACCGCCTTGACACAATTAGGCGAGTTCTTAATACACTTTTTGTATGTTCCAATCAATAGTTACAATAATTTTATATAATTCTGATGTTACTGAGCTTTTATACGGCTAACAAATAGGAGAGTTTTCTGTAGAGAAGGTAGAGAAAACGGAGCACTGCTTTCTACGACCCTGTCACAACTCTCTCGCTTCCTTCAACCTATTTTTTATTGAAAGTAAATTGACGAAATGAATTTATAAATCTGATGTGGATGGATGCGTTAAGCGAGGCAAACCCAAGGGGATGTTTTCCGACCAAATCGGAGAATATTATTAATTATGTGCACAAATGTATAGATAGGCAGCCGCCGCATTAATATTGTTTCCAAACATCACATTTATAATTTATAACTTAGCAAATGCTGATTGTCGCAATTGTGTCGCCTTGCACGTAGTCATGCACACAACACAGTCTGCAGTCGCCGGCGGAATCACGCCTGCGGGGTTAGGTTGGCAAGTTAAAACGATTATCGTCTCTCGTCGGCGATTGTCAAATTAATAAAAGCTGGGCTAAATCCAATAAAACGAGACTATTAATCGTTGTGACGAATATCGTCTGTGCGACGACACGTTTGACATTATCATCAATAGTCTCATTTTGGTGGATTTAGCCTAGCTTTTATTATTTTGCCAATCGTCGACGAGAGACAATAATAGTTTTGATTTGCCCAACCTAACCCCGCTGTATACTGCGAAGCTCAAGTCAGTGCTCTCTCTGCTGGAAACTATACCTAGGTTTTTGAACGTGAATTTACTAGATTTTATTTTTCTGTGTATTCAAATATCGATGAGACGAAATTTGCATAATTTTAGTCGGTACCATACAACTCCGTAAATAGCTTAGTAATATTCCATTTCAAAATAAACTATTATAATGGTAATTATGAAAAAATGAAGCCATTTGTTACAAGTTTATCTTTATTATTTGCGGCCGTATCTTCACGCCTTTTTGTTTTATTTTCCGGGTAAAGACGTCATACGAGTATGTAACATCACTTGTAGAAATGTTTTTTTTTATTATTATACTGAAGTGCTTGTATCATAGAAACAGGACAACCAAAGTACATATATCAGAGATATATTGGTACCGGTGAGTGGTTTCGAGCCCATACTCTCGGCTTGCGTAACCATTGCAATGCCACTACACCACGGTCGCCTTTAATATGCTATCAAATTGTTGCTCCTTTTTCACACAGGGATAAGCAGAGACAATGGGGCACCACTTGCAACGATTCTGACACATCCTTTGTAGGCAAAAAAAAAACAATTCAGCGCCAGAAATTAAAAGCATTCATGTTGCTTCGATTAATTGAGCATTCGAGTACATATCTTAATTATTCGAAATCTATTTTTATTAAGAATTGGCCGGCATAGTGCCGCCGATTGAGGCAACCGTTTATCAGCCTTGTTTCAATCGTCAGCCCTCTTGAGTCTTTCCTCTTTGCTTACCAGCAAGCCTGAGTCCAAATAAAAAGATACAAAGATACAGAGTTTTTTTTGTGTTTGACGATCAAAAATACCCATTCAAAAATACTGTTACGGTTGCCGAATATAATCGAAAAATTAATACTTAAAAGCAAAAATAGGAAATATATTAAAAATTTCTGCGTCATTTTTTCATGAAAATAACAAATCTTCACGCTTACCAATGCCATTTCACGGATAGGCACGAGTTCCAATTAAATATTGCCCAAATGAACATTAAATTAGCATAAAGTTATATTGAATTTTTATAATAATATAAATATTACAAATAAAAGGGTAAAATTAGTTTGAATTATTTTATTATTTACAAATAATAAAATATATTGCTTACTAATAATACAATTATATTTATTATTTTTTACAAATTTTCTTTTAAACTATTATAATAAAATAAATATTTATTTTATTACACATAAAAGCATAAAATTATATTTACAAATAATAAAATATATTTCGTACTTTATCTAATATGTTTAATGTATTTTTAATTAATTTTTCTGCTTAATTTGACATTGGGTGTGGAAGCAGTTTATTAAATTAAAAATTAGTTCCCTAAAATAAATAGAAAAATACCAACCTATAGAAAAAGTGAGTAAAAACAATATACCCATTTTACATAAGTTATTTCTGGATGAATTACACACAAAAATTTAAAATACCCCTCTGTTTAAAATAGTCCACTACAACATTTTTTTCCGGCATAGTGACGGCGATTGAGGCAGCTGTGAACAAACTCGGTTTTTTCAGTCGTCGTCACTCTTGTACCTCCTCTTGCTTATCATCAGGTAGGTCGAGGTGGATGTAGTGCCACAATAAAAAAAATAAAAAAACATTGCTTCCTGGATCCTGCTGGTTGCTGCTGCAACTCTAAGACATGATTTTTATGCAAAGAATTTCGTTAATATTTAGTATCCATGGCAACGGAAGCAATATCATGAATTGTAAATATATGTCCTCGCGGTGCCAAACTTTATGGCGTATCCGAAGTTAGAAGCAAACGCGACTTCGAGCAGGTATAACTACCGGCAGAAAAAAAGAGCCCCGGCATTCAAGCTGCGCAGTATAAGAATCGGCAGAAAGAGGAGCGACTGCGGCGGGTCCGCACATAATTAATAATATAAAATTTATACACATTTGTAAAGCAAAAAGTGAGTAGGTCACAAAATAAGTGTGACCTACTCACTTTTTCTGCCGGGATCTCTACAGTCACAGTAATAATCTCTCCCAAGTACTTCGAACCGCTATACCTATACTGCTTATCATCAGGCGGGTCGAGGTCAAAATAAAAACATTGCTTCCTGGATCCTGCTGGTTGCTGCTGCGACTCTAATTGCTAATGAATTGCGCATCGACTTGCGCCTTACTTCGGAGAGGCCATGACCTTAGTTCGTTTGGAACTAGCTATACAATATGTATAGACCTAAGATTTTGTAAAACGAGGCGGGCCGAGCGTCGTCTTACAAAATTTTAGGTGCCTATACCTAAAATTTTGTAAGACGACGCTCGGCCCGTCCCTGGTAAATGGTTCAGAAGTAATTACAATTTTACAATACTATTATAGTTGCCGAATAAGACTAGACCGGCGTTGTCGATGCGACTGTAACTTGCAGTTATATACTTGCAGTCGCCTGCACTCATGGACCGCATTCTAGCTTAACATTGGGAGAGGTGATAGACATAACATATTTTTATTTACATTTCTATACTAAGCTACTAAAGTGCTTGTATCATAGGAACAGAACCACCAAAGTATATAATATATTAATTTATTTATATTGAAGATACATTGGTACCAGTAAGTAGTTTTGAACCCGTGCACCACAGTCGCCTTATATGTCGAGCCAGGGCCGTCTTTACCCGGGGGTTCAAGGGGTGCGGTGCACCCGGGCGCAAAGTCCTAGGGGGCGCATGCCGACTGCCATAAATTTCGATAGGTACCTACTACACTGAGACCACGCGAGCGGAGCCTTGACTTTCGCACCCCGGCGCTGAATATGCTTAAGACGGCCCTGTGTCGAGCTATAATCAAATAATCTTTGCACCGACAGGGAATCGAACCTAGTCCACTACAAGCCAACGCGAAGTCCACTAGACGCCACGTCGGTCGTCAAAATGATTACATAGTGTCAGATATAGTTAATACCGGTTGATTGTCATAACCGAATTTATGTAGATCTTTTGATATCATTGCCAACTTTGTTGTAACACTGCCGTACGCCTCCATTTTTAACACTGAAACGAAACACATAATATTTCAGACACAACAGCAATGATATTATCATAAGAAAAGACGTAGATATGAATTAAACAAATTTTATGCGGCTTACTATCGCGTTTATTTTGGTTTTGATTTTACATTTTTTTATTATTCCGACGTTTCGAAGGCTTTGCAGCCATCGTGGTCACGGAATCAAAACCAAAATAAACGCGATAGTAAATCGCATAAAATTTGTTTAGAATATATTTTATTAAGAAAAGACGTAGATATGTTATAGGCGCTCCGAAAGAGGCACGTTAAAACTATGCTAATAAGCAAACCTGATTTCACTGTCGCGATGTAAAGCCACATATATTTGTCTCTTTTTCGCTCTTAATAACTATCATTCTGTCCTACTTCCACTTCGTCGTGATTGACCGTTCAAACTCGTGCTACTTATGAACACTAAAACCGGTGCATTACGTATTTACCTCATCATTACACAACAATGTGTTTTCCAATAAAATAGAGACCGACACAGTGAATGCGACTGAGGCAACAGTAGGTTAAGCCGGATTTTCACTCTTACACCTCCCATCAGGCAAGTCGAGTACGTCGCAATAAAAAAGGGCCTCACATTTATTAGGGATCGCAACCAGTTATTGAATTGAAGTAACAGTGACATCCATTCATGGACCATACTCCACCTAAACATCAAGCAGGGTGCTGTCATATGTCGATTCACAATAAAAAAAGTTTGGTTTTATTAAGTTGGCAACTCCATACAAGCAGAAATAATTTAATGTGATTCCTCACAAGTTAGAATTGCTTTTAACTGAGTCGCTTATAGTAGTGTTGCAATCTGTTATATTATCTCTTGGAACACCTCTTGCTTATCACCAGGCTGGTTGAAGTCAGATGTCGAGTCACAATAAAATATAAGAGGAAAATCTTAAAAGTAAAAAGTCTTGGTGGTCAGTTGCATGGCATGCCACTGGCTCTAGTCAGGGTGCAGACTAGAGACCTGCAGGTACTCACAAATAGGATGTAGGTACAACCCTAATACCCGCACAGGTCAGGGAAAGCATCTGCATTCTATCAACCAAATTAGTAGTCGAACTAAAAAGTTTAGTGCGTTTTTCTTTGTAGAACAATCAACAAGTGGAATGCTGTACCAGCCCATGTGTTCACTCCACCCTATAATCTTGGATCCTTCATGCGATGCGTGAAGAAGCACCTTTGGCCGGCATAGTGACGGCGACTGAGGCATCTATGAACTAACTCCTTTTTTTCAGTTGTCATCACTTTTGAACCTCCTGCCTGTCGTCAGGCGGGTCTATGAATGCCACAGCCACTGGCACTCGAAGATGTATGTATGACGAACCAGGTTACACTCAAGTGTGGAAATGCACATAACATTCAACAACATCCAACACATCAGGCGGGACAAAGTCAGATGTCAAGTCACAATAAAAAATAAAAAGCTTACAATAATTATCCTTTCCATTAGCCATCATTTTAGGGTCTGCCAACTCAGGGTACTGTCCCGTGAACCAGCTTATCCATTCCCCAAGTATCGTAGATGATTTCAACCTCAATAATGGGGCTTCAATGACTCTTTGTCCAGCTGTCGGAGGTGCCAATAGAAGTGCATAGCCTTGGACGGAATCAACACCTCGCCAATTTATACTTCTTACTGTTATTATTATTTGAGGCCCTGTTGAGGGATTTAAATAAAATATTAGGGCTCTATATAGAGAATTTTAAGAAATTAATAACTGTTAGTTATACCTACATCCAGAAACATTAGTACTGCTAAATAATATATCTATGGGCATGTTGATAACCACACGATCGGGATCATCTCCAGCAGTTGCAACTTGGCTTGTAGCATTGGTCAGCCCGGACATAACCTCCCAATCAGGCCCCCATACTGTATCGTACTGAATATACACTTCCTCGTCGAAAACACCAGCAGGAAATGTAACATACTCAATTTGACCACTAATAGACACAAAAAACTTCGAAATATTATCTTCTTTCATTGAAGAATTTAATTTTTAAAAGCTAACCTGCACAAATCGCAGACATCAACAAAAGAAATGTCAAAACAAAGTATTGTCATGACAACGAGGGCAGTATTACCAACCCATTCCAATCCAAGAATTATTATTGTAAGGCTACTATTTTTTAATATATATATCACTCAGCACGTGTTATGAAACAATATAAATAATTTTACTATATTAAATGCCATTTGTAATATTATGAATCCTAAAGTTAAAACATATAAATATTTTTAAATTACAAACCATAAACAAGAAATTCGTTAATAAAAATTATAACATCTGTTTTACCGATTGTGCAATAGTTTTCCATGTTGAGGAGAAGATGGCGCTGATGTCACATTTTGACTCCAATCGGCCACCATTGTTGGGAGTGATTTGACTTTGGTATATCCGAAATATACGTTTTAAATATTGTTTTTGTCAACAAATTCTATTTTATCTGGTAAGATATTGTGTAAAACTTAACGTACAATTAGTTTAATGCAAAATTAAGCGTGTTTCTAACTTATATCCTGTCTTAAATGCGTTCGTAATGTCACGCGAAGTGAGCATCGGGGTTCGTGAACAGCATTTGATGTACGATTTATTTTGTGTTTTTGGAAGAATAAACAATAGTGGCGCGTTGCAGACGGTGGTTATGTGTTCGTAGTGTGTGTGCGGACGTGTTACAAAGTGTTATTTGTGGTTAGTTATGGATTTAATGTTTCAGAAGTTGTGTACACGTCGTATGGAAACGCACTTACGCGAACGAAGGCATTGTATTGCCGGCATCAGTATGGTAGACTGAAAGATTTTTTGTTATAATTTGGGTCCAGCTGAAGCCAGCTCACGATGTCTGGTGGCTCGCAACACAACCCCAACGGCCGCCAAGCGCAACTCGCACCTGGATGGAGCCCCTTACAGGTAGAGATTGTTTACATATTGTAACAACAAATATATTGTTTATGCTTTTGGAAAACTCAAGTACTATGTTATAAATTATTTAATTAACAAATATTTGCATTAATTATATTGCATTAATATTAAAATTACTTTTATGGCGAAAATAGAATCCTAAATAGACTTTATATTTTATTCTTTAATTTTGTTTATTATAAAGTATTTTAAATATAAAACTTTTTTTTAAAATAATGCTTACTTGTTTTGTATTTAAATAATACTACAGCTGTTCATAGATAACTAAAAAAGCTTGGTGAGAAAAATCCTAATCTGTAAAAAAAAATAAGCAACAATGGTCTAGTGGTAGTCTTCAATACAATAGCTTCTAGTTCAAAACCACAATTGTATCTTTGATAATGTAAATTTTTCACACATTTGATACATGTTACATGTTTAGTAAATAACCACCACTTATCCAAGGAGGTTCCTATAATATTGGTGATGTGCAGGAGTGTTTAGGTACATTTGTCTTCCCTCCTGCTACTACTGCAGGAACTCACACAGTTAGCGCTATGATTTTAGAATTTTTTAAATTTATTAGACATTTGTATACTAAGCTACTAAAGTGCTTAGAAACAGGACAACCCAAGTACATATATCAAAGATAAATTGGTTATGTGCTTTTGGTTCGCGTAACCATTTCACTGCCACTACACCATGGTCACCTTAATATCAATCAAATCAACACACTGTTTTCCCACAGAAATATACTTAAGTAATAATAAAATTGTCAGTTACAGATGGCCAGTTATTTATCTCGTGCCCCAGCTGCCCACCTACCTGAAAGGGGAGTGACTTGGCATACACCTACTCCACCACCACATCTCTATCATGTGCCACAGCCATCACCTCCAGATCCATTGCAGGTAACTTCCAAAAAAATTCAAATCTTGAAAACCAAGCCATAAAAACAACTACAGCTTCACCTGACCATAGCCAGTTGGATGGTTAGCAAGGGAAGGTCCAAGAGTGCCCATGACTGAAAATGAAGTTTAGTTTATGGTTGCCTCAGTCGTTGCCACTAAGCCGGCCAAAAGTTCTTCACTTTTTGCTTAAAGTATCCAAGATATGGTGAACACTTTGATATAGATCATATTATATTTGATCAGGGTGAAATAAGATAAAAGATGAACATAATCTGACATATAACATCAGCTCCGACATGGCTTGATATGCTGCATATCATGCAGTGTTTGAAGGATTCAGGATTACAGGATTAGGAAAGTTGTTAACTTATTAGTGAAGCAACAAAAATACTTTATTGACAATGAATCCATCAACCAAATTGTCACATCTTGATTGTGGTAAATGGAGTGGTGTGGTAAAAAAATATATATTTCTTCATCATTGGACATTACAAAAGTAGTACAAAGAACCCCAAAATGAATGATGTCCTTTGCATGCCATGATTTTTAGTCATCATGATTACAGCTTACAGTTAATATCTTGAATTTTTGCAACAAAAAAATATCTAAGAGAATAAAAATATTTAATTAGTTAAGGTCCCACATAGGCAGAGTTACCAAAATTGATAAACCCAGAATCAGCAATTGTTGCAACAGGGATCTCGTTTCTCATTGTATTCCTGCCTACTACTAGCATTGTAATATTCAAGTATAAATTTTGACAGATGCCACAAAACTCTCTTGCTTCATTCACATCCACAATTCTCTTTACACAGACTCTATGAAAGTGTCTGACAACCATCTGGCATCTTCTGGATACATAGGCCAAAAAGTTGGGGCCAATGGTTTGGTCTGAAATGGTCTTCATCCAGCAGTGGTTAACTAAGGCCAGATGTTGTTGATGACAATACTTTCCTACAGTTATAGCCACTACATCTGTATCTATATAAATAAATAACTGTACCTGTGTGTTGTATTCTTCATGTGTTATTTAGATTCTTATTGTTATAGCTATTATTTCAGCCGATGAAAGTGGCCAATGCAGCTGCCAATGTATTCAGACACACGGCAACACCGCCTGATCTATTCAGGCATACGCCAACGCCTCCGGACAAACATATTAGAAGGTATTGTTGATTTATTATCATTAGAATGTGGAGTGTCCTTGGGATAACCTTGAAATTTCTTTTGTGTTTTGACATATATGTCTTTGACTCAGCACTTCGTCTGATGTTAAGCTGGAAAGCCATCCATGACTGCTACTGCTATTCACGGTTGAATAACTGAGCAGTCACATCTACTAAACCAGCCTAGTTTAAATCAGCAACTTACAAGCTGATCTCAAAATGGGACAATCGCTTTACAATCTGTATAATTGTAAGTGGTGGACTACCCTGGATGGGCAGTCTGAGTACCACTGCCTACCTCTCTTTGACAACCAGACTCCAAGCAAATACCCAACTCTTTTTTTATTAACAAGTATTTGTAATATTTTATAAAATCATTTAATATTGCAAATTACAGCTATGAAACAAATATTTGCTCTGACTGAGAATGCAACCTGAGACTTTACGCGTAACGCTAACTAATGCGCCTGACTTCTAAATAACAAAAAAAAACTACTTTACTTATTATGCCGTCCAGAAGTGCTTTTTATCAAGAAAACACTTGATAATAAAGCATTTTACCTCTTATATCAATTCGGTAAATAGAATGCTTTGGATGCTTCCTCCGACCTGTGGCGGGTTTCAAGTAACAGTTGACATCAGATTGAAAATTAACTAACTAACCAACGATTCCTTAAGTAATTGAGATCCAACCAGGATAATTATTTATCTATACATATAATAAAATTGGAGTGTCTGTTTGTAATATTGAAATAACCGTTTTTTAATACATGTATATGAATATATATACGGTACATACACCAAAATAACATTTTTTACAATTTTTGTCTGTCTGTCTGTCTGTTTGTTCCGGCTAATCTCCGGAATGGCTGGACCGATTTTGACGGGACTTTTTTTGGCAGGTAGCTGATGTAATAAGGAGTAACTTAGGCTATGTTTATTTTAGAAAAAATCCTTTATTATAAATAAAATAAAAAAAACATTTTCCCATACAAAATTGAGTGCGTTCAGAAATTTATTTTGGGTAGACTAAGGAAAATATATCAAGCTGTTGAGAATTGAAAACAAATTAATATTATCATCCTACTATTATTATAAATGTAAATGTCAGTTTGTGTGTTACGCTTTCACGCAAAAACTGCTCAACCGATCATCATGAAATTTTGTACGCATATTCTTGGAGGTATCAAAAGTAACATACAATCCTTTTTAATAAAAAAAGTTTTTTTTATGAAAAATAAAAAAGTTGTTTGACAAAAAAAAAAAATTTTCCTATCCAAGGAGTTGGTTCAAACCCTGAGTACTATAATACCATCGCACTGTATTACCGATAGTCACGTCAACATTTAATCCAATCAACTGTACTATGGAGACTATACTTATCATAGACTACACTTTCAGCTGTTTGAAATTTTTCTTTATTGTTATTTCCTTCTGTTACTAAATGCATATCCTACTATTGATATAAATGTAAATGTGAGTTTGTTTGTTACGTTTTTTTTTTATTTTTGGAGGTACTAGAAGTAACATGGGTTACTTTTAAGAAATTTTTTTTTTTTAGTTTTCGAGTTATAAACACAAAAAAGTCGAATTGAGAACCTTCTCCTTTTTATGACTGGTTATAAACCAAATTTTACGCGGGTGAAACTGCGGGCACAGCTAGTTAAACATAAATCCACAGCTTTATAACATTTTTTTTTATAACAGACTTATAAATAAAAACATTGCTAACAATGATTTTACTATGCTTGACAATAATATGTATTAATGAATTAAACAAATTTTATGTGGCTAACTATTGCATTTATTTTGTACAATTTTTTAATTTGACTTGTAAAGTTTATGTGGCTACTGGAGTGCTTTGCAGCCATCGTGGATTAACCAAAAATAAACGCAATAGTAAGCCGCATAATTTATTTCAATAATTAATGTTCCTGCAAAATCTAAGAAAATTCTAATTATATTTATTTTTAACAAGTCGCACCACACGCGCGTATTTCACGCTCCTCTATAAGTTATGAGATAATGACCTCTGACGCTGTGCGAGGTCATAATCCCGCCTGAAGCCTGATATTCCCTCTAGTCCTGACTTGGCCGTGGGGACATATTTTACATAACCTCTGATTCACAGGATTGCTCTAATGAACCAAAGTGCTTGTATCATAGATACAGGATTACCAGAATATATATCAAAGATACATTGGTACCGAAGTAGTATTGAACCCGTGCACCATGGTTGCCTTGCATACATGTATAACTAGTTAATATGAGATTGCATTATTTATATGTATATATAATTTCCAGACACACACCATCTCCGGGAGATGCAAAAGCCAGCGCTAATATGAACCCAGTTGATATTTATTCACAAATTGGAGGTGTCAGAGGTAAAAATTTACATTTTTTAATATATTATAAAACATTGACATCAACTTGCCTGATGGTAAGCGAAGGAAAGTCCAAGAGCGCCGACGACTGAAAAAAAAAGATTAAACATATTTCATTTTATAACACTCAATAAATATTTAGTTTATTGAAAGTTAATTTGAGTTATGGTGGGAGACGCGTTCGATTGTGTGTATGATAAGCTTGTGGGAAGTTTTTTGATCTTAAGCTGGAGTGCAGTCTAATGGAGGTGGCCACTAATTAATTAACTGTAAGTAGCAGTCACATCCACTATGCTGGCCTAGTTGACCTATCAACTAGGTACCACTGCCTACCACTCTTTGATAACCAGACCCGAAGCAAATACTTTTATTTCTAATCAGCCGATCCTTATACTGCGAAGTTCAAAAGTCAGCGCTCTTTTTATCTGTCGGCACCTGGAACTGACTAAAATAAAAAACGAAGACTAATTGGTGTTTTTTTTTATTGTAATTACAGAAAAACTGCGTCCAGACGACATGTTGGGCTATGCGCGCGGCGGAGTAGATCTAAGTGTAAATAAAAGTGCCCAAAATGGCGCACCATTGGCATTAAGTGTTAGAGACGCACCGACTATTAACAGCCTCATAACAGGACGCTCGCAACGGCCGCAACACTCGCGCGTCGACTCACTCCTAGAACGACTCACGCCAGCCCCCCACTCGCCACACTCACCCCACCCACCTCATCCAGCCCCCCATTCAGTCATCGTACATTCGCGCGCCACGCCGGCGACCCCATCGCCTGACGCACATTCACCTGACAACGACGACTCAGGCGACTCCTCCGCCCACAGCAAACGAAAGAGGAAACAAGAACACACAGTCAGACTGACGACACCACACAATGTACTAGCATCACCACACAATGTACTATCGTCGTGTGTTGTTACAACGACGAGCACAATCGTCGAGGAGAATGGCGATGCACAAAGGCCGTTGCCGCACGCGAGGAGAAAACGCAATTCTGCATCGTCGGAATCATTGTATGATATTGCAGCTACGATGACCGATTTGCCCACGAACGTGAGGATCAAGCAGGAGGAAGAGGAAGTCCAGGAAGCGCCGGTCGTCGAAGACAAAATTGAGAACGCTTCGCCGGCTACGGAAGCGTTCAAACCAGCCGGGGATGAGTCGACCACACTCTCTTCTGAGGCCAGCGAGGTACGGAGCGTTACGGCCGACCCTCCTCCCGTCGAAATTGCCGCGGCGCCGAGACGCGAGACTCTCGTGACGTCCGTCTCGGAATCTACAAACGTACCTGTCGAATCTCCCTCAGAAGCGAAGCGGGCAGAGAACGAGACGCCTTCTGAGAAAACAGAGGACGAGCCGGACGCGACCAGCTTCGTCGAAGTCGAGAACGAACTCGAGAAGATGTTCGCTGGCATAGCGGAGGGCATCCCGGCGGAGAACGGTGACGCGGAACGTGGTAAACGTATCAAAGGCAGGAAACGAAGAAAGTCGACCGCCCCTAAGGGAGCTAGCAAGTCGAATGCAACCACCGGCGACGATACCACTCCTACAAAGAGAGGCAGAAGGAAGAAAAACGTCAATGCAGCCGCCGAGCAGAAAAAAGTGCCACCTGTCAAAGAGGCGCTCGCTCGGGACGCATACGATTCGGGCAGCAATGCCAGCTCAGGTAAGTCTCGTGGACCATACATACAGATACGTGGTCCCAGAGACTCGCCGTCGTCCGTGAGCGTTGTCAACACTGCGGACGACGAGAGTGAACGACCGCCAAAGGGAAACGACTATCGCAGCGGAGCCCGCGCTCGGGGACTGCTCTGCAGCACCCTCGGTACCAGGTACGACGCGACCACCGCTGACGTGACGTGGTTGTGCGCTTTCTGCGAACGAGGACCACACGCAGGCGCCAGAGAGCGGGAACCGGGCCCGCCGCTCGGCGACCTCTTTGGGCCATATTTTGTGACGATGCATTGCGAAGAGTTCATGGCGCTCGACGAAGCGGAGCGGCGCAGATGGAAAGAGGCGACCAGCAGTACGAACGGTGAAGTAGAAGTGTGGACGCACGAAGAGTGCGCACTTTGGGCACCGGGGGTGGTGCTGGCGGGGGCGCGTGCGTGGGGATTGGCGGCGGGCGTGTGGCGGGCGAGGGGGGCCAAGTGCGGCAGGTGCGGCCGCGGTGGGGCAGGCTTGGCATGCAAAGTGAGAGGCTGCGGCTCGAGGGCGCACGTGGCATGCGCTCGGCTGAGTGGATGGCGTATCACTGAGGAGTCGTTCGCGGCGGAGTGCTCTGCGCACACCTAACGACACATTCGGCTGGTGTCAGGCGCGGACATCAAGCTGATCCCCATTTCAGGGCCGAATTGCGCCATGTGAAGTAGCCGTGCTGGTGGTCGGGAGTGACGTTTGCATTTACGTAAGGACGCTTTAGAGCGCGCACGCCCGCGAACACGAATGGGGTGGGCACGCGGGTGCGAACGAGTCAGAACTAAATTAATATATAAGAAACGATGTAGATAAATATATTTGTTATGACGTATTGATTGTTCTAAACTTTAAAAAGATACATTGTCGATGTATATAAGGTTTTTTTTGTGTACATTAGTAAAATTATGTGAAGAGGGCGATTTATGGTGAATTGTGAATGATTTATCTCATCTTTTAGTAGTAGTGTATATAATGTATATATATATGATAATAATAAAATGTATATCACAGTGAGATGGCATCACTTCACGATGAAAAAGATAGACCAAAACATGGCGGCCATTTTGTGAATGTTGACATTCATTTGTTTTTCTCTTTTTGAATTGTATTTTTTTTATACGTTTTTGTCTGGAAGTGATGATGTCTGCTTTAATTTACTTCATCAATATGCCATACGAAACAATTTCATAAATTCAATCACAATTGTCTAAACAATAATTATACTGCCATTGATTATGTATCCTCATGACCTCTTTCTATTTGAGGTGAGCTGGTGTAAGAATATACAAGAATAGAAATATACAATTTTTTCTAAAAAAAAATTAAGTCACTTTGAAAATATATGTATAAATTCACCTGCAGATATAATTAGATTTTATGGCGACATTTCGTTATTGATAAGGTCTGGTAAGTGGGGCTGCTCAAGACACGCGTGGCTTAGTGGTTGCACACCAGTCCGTTACGCGGATGTCTCGGGTTCGATTCCTGGTCGGAGCGAATATTTATTTCATAGCTTTTATTTGCAATATTTTATTAAATATTACAAATATTCGTTAACAAAAAAGAGTTGTAGGCAGTGGTTCCCAGTCTGCCGATCCGGGGTAGTACCACCACTTACAAATATGGGATCAGCTTGTAAGTTGCCGTCACTATACCGGCCAGTGCTTGGTTAATGAAATATATTTTAAAGTGGTGTTTCGTAAAATTCAATCTAATCAAATTGTCACGCTGCAATTTCCACAGGGATAGGCAAATATTATATCTTTAATAATAATACTTAACAGTATTACACGAAAATGAGTTGTTTCCTTTCTGTTTATAAATAACACTTTGTGAATCAGATGGAGACAGTTGATTGGTTGTCGCAATGACAGCTTAAGAACCAATGAGCGTGCAGTATGATTCACATGTAACATATTTTGGCACCATTCAAACTATACGGTTCAAGTATACAGAGCGTGAAGTTACCCAGTCGCGTTTCGAGAGCAGCTAGGGTTGCCAACTGAGTTGATCATTAATCCGGGAGGTGAAAAAAAAATTAAAATATATAAAGTTGTATTTTTTTTTACACTGCGAACAGCTTGTAGTAAATACCTTTGGATTATAAACTATATCATAAAATTGTTTACATGTGTAATGCTTGAAAGGACATAATTAATTTTGTATGGGGACTTGGGCTTAATTGTATTAACAGTTGCATATACATTTTAAAATAGTTTGATGTACGAAGATTACAATGTAATTGGGATATATATTCTCTATTTTGCATAGTTTAGGTGTGCAAAATGATCAAACTATAATTATGACAGTTCAACGCAGAACTGTTAATATGGCGTCTTTGTGATTGACAGACGATACAAAATCCATATCTTATTTTCCAAATAACTCAATTGCACAGCAATTAAAAGCAACATTGTTATTAGTTTGATCAATACAAGTATCGAAACTACCATTTATATATTCTTTCATCATTGGACATTACAAAAGTAGTACATAAAACCCCAAAATGAAAGATGTTCTTTGTGCATACTTGTATTTCAGACTTTTTTCTGAGATGGTTGGCAACCCTAGGAGCTCGAAATGCATAGTAGATGCGACTGCTACTTTCCTTAACACAACGTGGTTACGTCATAGTGACGTAGCACTATACTGGCATTGGTCCATATCATCAGAACCGTCACTAACGACATTTTTGTCACTTGACAATTATTTGACAGTTACTTTTTTTATTGAACTGTAATACTATTCGCTTCCATTCATGGACCACACTCCAGCCTAACATCAGGTTGGGTGCTGTCATATGTTGAGCCTCAGTAAACAAAAAAAAGCTTTCTATTTCCGAGTATTATTTTTACTTTATAATAAACTGAATAGGGCAGTGAAGTACTTAAATTTTATTTAGATTTTGAGCCAACATTGATTAATGAATTAATCATATTTTTGCGGCTTACCATCTCGTTTATTTTTGGTTATTGATTTAACTTTTTTTTATTATTCTGACGTTTCGAGAGCTTTGCAGCCATCGTGATCAATAACCAAAAGTAAACGCGATAGTAAGCCGTATACATTTGTTTAATTCATACTTAAATTTTGTTAAGTACAAATGCGGCTTACTATCGCGTTTATTTTTAGTTATTGATTTTACATTTTTTTTATTCTGACGGAGCTTTGCAGCCATCGTGGTTAATTACCAAAAATAAACGCGATAGTAAGCCGCATACATTTGTTTTATTCATACTTAAATTTTGTTTATTTGCTTGTTTTATCCATCATAATCCCCTGGGCATATCACTACTGTAAAAATAATGTCCAGGGGCGTAGCCAGGATGTCGTTTGAATAGTAGATGCCCGTACCTCGCTACGCCCTTGATGAAGTATCTACAGAAGACCAGAGATCCCTCACTATAGATATGGATTTTTTTACATTAGATATAAAATAAACTTATCTCAAAGAGGAGTAAATCTCATAATTTCTAATATTCAGGGAGAATATGGAGGATGTTAATGCAAGTAGATATTTCCGACAATGTCGCGACGATAAAGTCGCGGTTGTCCCCAGACATCAGAAGTGTTCATTATATGATCGACAGCGCAACGTACGCAAATGGCTGTGACTTCTGCATGTCCAGACAAATTCTCACTATTGCGACAGCTTCCGGACTATATTTCCGCTATATTGGTCGGAACTATGTACTTAGCATAAAAGTTTTTTTATTCAACATGTTACAGTCTAAAATAGGGAAACGCTAGGGCTCCTGGGCTCCGGTTCTCCTAATACATTGTAGCGACGACAAAGCAGTCGCAAGTGACCAATCAACGTAACCTTTAGATTTGTTATTCGCTGATTGGTTACGAAGATGTCAAACTAGTGATGTGCTCTCGTGGTTATATTGTCGGCAGTTTGAATTACATAATAGCATATTGTGTTGTGATATAGCCAATAGGATTAATTTAATATAACGCTATGTTTAAATGGTGTGTTTCTATTGGTTGTTTATGATTAAATGGAGGCTGAACGTGGCGAAAAAATGTTGAAACAAGTATCTGCTTTAAGTTAATAATGTGTGTGGATGGATACATTATAGATAAACGTCTAATCAATGGTTAAGCCGAATGATGCTCGATTTTTATTTTAATCTGTGATTAACTAGTACGGGCATGCCACGTATATATCCTGGTGCTAGATAGCTACAGCAATAATAATTGGCTTTGAAATGATTTGACGTTTACATTGATTAAAGTTTAATTTAAACTTTGACTATTTTGGTTTACTATAATCGAAATTTCATATGCATTATTACTTAAGTATTTTGAATTGAATATTATTGCATACTTTTTCGCACCGCGGCCCGAATCTTAGGGCCGGTAATTCAATGCTCATTAAAGTAAACTCGGCTTATTATATACACGTTGAACTATATTATATAATGTAAGGGGAAGATATAAGTAATACCTACACATAATATATTTAAAAGTCTAGAATACACTGAGATCAGATAGATCGAATTGATGTTGTATGGTATATGAAATAAAGGCCGAATCCCATTGCACATTTTACTTGAAAATCTTGTTTTAAGCGTTAGTGTTACATGCATTGCTTTTGCAATCCCTAATCGCAATTTTTAGCGTATTCTGGATCTATTTTACTTTATTGTCTGGTTTGCGATCTATGTATTCGCAAGACGCAGACGGAATCATTCGTAACCATTATGCTGCTTAGAAGAAAGAACTCCAGCGAGTGATGGTTAAGGTAACGGTGACAGTCCAAGCAAACTGAAACTGTTTTTTCAGTTTGCGCTCTTAAAGCTCCCCTTTCTGTATCTGTGGGTACTGTTCATTAAGATCCATGTAAAAGTAAATTACGCAAAAGTTGAATTACCGGCCTTTTATAATTTTTTCGTCAATTATATGAAATTACTTTAACGCGGCATTAAATAATAAAAAAGCACTATATTTTTTTAATTGCATGCATCCATTTTGAATTAAAACACACGATTTAGACAAATTTTAGATAAACGAAAATGTATATAAATTAAACATTAAAATTAATTTAGAAATACTTTTTAGCGAAATAATAAAGTGACCCGTTTAAGGAAGAAAATATTGAAATGTGAGGATTGCGATAGTGTTTAGGGTAATGGTACAAAATCTTTATAATGGTTCGGGCCTGTTTAATGTTTTTAAACCTGTTATAATGTTTTATATTGTGACCGTTGTTTATCCAAAACAATAAATGATCCCTGTGTTTAAGGTTCGGCCGCGCTAGCATTTGGTGCTTGAATTTGACAAGTAATTGACCGATAAGTAAGCCGCCGTCTTCTTGCTGGACGTCAAATTTTAACACGAAATGCCATCGCAACTGATTTTTCCAACACGAGGATTGCCTAGCTATTTTTAACGTACGGTTTGACATTTTTATCTGTGCTTGTGGCGCTAGCCGTAGTATGAATGTTTACTTTTAAATGCATTAAGTACAAGCATCTTACTTATGTAATGAAAGTTCGAAATAGCGAATTAGTTCCATTGTTCGCCGCACGCACAGATTATGTCAACATATGAACGTAATCATAATGGCGTCCATTTTGACAGTTCCAACTCAACTCGAGAATCTCATTGGTTAAAATGTCAAATGTGACACCAAATCAACCAATCAATTTCAATATTTTTTTTCATACGTCAAAATGAATTGCTATTATGTGTTCCGTTACACCAATAAACCTATTTATCTAGAACTTTAAACAACATCGGTCTCAATGCGCTCTCTTTAATTTAATATACCTTAAAGATCTCCTAAATAAATATACCACGGTGGGTATACTCGAATGACAGCTGTCAATTTTCGTACGACTCGCATTTTGATAGGTCAATGGAGAATCACTTTGGAGAATCCTTTGGAGAATCACCCAAAACGCATCAACACCATTAATCAAAATTATATATGGATTCAAGCTAGCACATCTGTAGTAAACCGAACGGGAATGTACCCTATCTTTTTATCATTTAATCTTTACCGTATTCTGTCCACTAAAACGGCAATCGAACTAAATAGTTCGGTGCGTCTTTTCTTTATAGAACAATCGACAAATGGAAAGCTTCACCAGTTCATGTGTTCTCTCCATCCTATAACCTTAATCCTTCAATCAATGCGTGAAGAAGTACCTTTGGTCGGTTTTTTTAGTCGTAGTTACTCTTGGACCTTTTCTTGCTGGATCAAGGTTAGATGTCGACTCAATAAAAACAATTAAAATCAATGCGTTAAACAGACAGGTTCGATTCCCAGTTACACTACCTATGTGTGCGCTTGAATATTTTCTACCCTATTTTTATTACTAGTTTATAATAAGTATAGTAGAAGAAAATATGTAGTTTATATATTTTAAAAAATTAAGAGCTTGTATGAAGACCGGATGTGTTAGGTGAGGGTCGTGAAAATCGTCGCTCCTTTGTCTGCCTATCCCTGTCTGAATTAGGGAGTGACAATTTGATTTCGACTAATAAGAATAGATACAAATCTATTAAACTACTTATGCAACTTCTATGAAACAAGGTTTTAGGAGATCTTAAGGTTAAAAAAACAATCACAACTTAACTTTAAAATTTTAATAATGTTTTTGGGTGGAAAAATGAACAAAAAAAACACACATTTAATTGTTAAATATATATTATATATATATGATGAATATAATACGCAAATTGAAAATACATCATGTTTAAAAGTAATTGTTATTTTATTATACAAATATTAATTATAAACCTTTCTTTTATTGCCCACGTCATGATAGCTGCCTAACCGATGTTAAGCTAAAGGAGGGTGACTGCTACTATAGTTAACTCTAGTAGCAGTCATTTCTACTAAACTGGCCTCCTATTTGGAACCAGTAACTTTCAAGCTGATCCCGAAACACCTTATTTAAACCATTATTTTTTTATTTACATTTCTATACTAAGGTATTAAGTGCTTGTATCATATAAACAGGACAATCAAAGTACATTATATCAAATATACATTGGTACCGGCACGTGGTTTTGAGCCCGTGCTCTCGGTTTGCGTAACCGTTGCACTGCCACTACACCACTGTCGCCTGGGACTTCATAGGCAGAAGCGTAGCGTGCCTTGGCAGGGCCCATATAAAAAAATTGTTTGGGGGCCCTTAGAAAAGGTAGATTTCTCACAAAAGAAAAAAATATTTGCATTAAATTAAAAGAAATATATATTCATCATAATCTATCAGTCACCTTTTCCAAAATTTTTACAAACAATTCAAATTATATATACACTCCTTTTTTTCGGCTAACTGATTTATTAAATCATTTATAGCTGATGATGACTTTACTTTTTCTAGTTTCTATTAAGTTTTGCTTACGTTGGGTGGCCCCGTGTAATTGATACGGCGGTTGCTACGCTCCTGTTCATAGGGCTGTCTTTTTTTTTTGCTGTTATTCATAGGAGATTTTACAGCGTGGCTGAGAGAGGGGGAAAGGGAAGGGCCGGCAAGCAGGCTGAGGACAGGCTCTAACTAGCGGCCGGTGAGTGAGTTACCCATATAGTTACCCCACATGTAATAACTATATGGTAACACTTTGGAAGAGCACTGACACCTGTAATACAGGTCAACCTAGTATGGGTGTCAGAAATTCAACACTTGTTTTAAGTTTACTTTTTGGTTTCAAATAAATGTTATTTTATTTTTAAACTTCTATTTAAACTCAACCTCACTGATATTCAATTTGCAATCGTAGAATGAACAGGTCCCCACAACATTTCCATTTCGACACCAATCAGCCCCATAAGCAATGCTTCCATGTTCCATATATTCACAAATTATACTAAAATTATTGTCATGCAAGTTTAAAATTCTAAATCCGCCATACATGCATGCTGACAAGATTGTTGAGTGTCGTTGAGGGTTCCATTTCAAACGCCACACGCCACCCTTAACATCTATCTCTGTTACTGGACGTTTAAGGTTTCTACTGTCGAACAGGCGGACTTTTTCATCGTAGCTGAAACGTAAGTAAACACATATTTATTTTTATTTGTGCGCGATAAATGTGATTGTCGACAGGCGTGGCCGAACGGTTGGCGATTGGTTTGTTGCGCGGCCGGAGCAAATATTTATTTCATAGCTTTTATTTGTAATATTTAATAATTATATTAAATATTACAAATTATTGTTAATAAAAAAAGAGGTGGATATTTGCTTCGGGTCTGGTATAAAAAGAATTGTGGATGTGAACGACACGAGAGAGGATCAGGATAGTGAAAAGTTGAGCTACGTCACTTCCTATCTTTGTGGGAATTGACAATTATAGCTCATCCTTTCACTCTCCTAATACTGGGCGGGGGAAGCTTCCGCGCTGTGTCTACCAGAGAGCCGACCATGACAATGAGCTTTTTTAACAGTTGAACTCCATTAATGAGCTTAAAATTTAAAATTGCGACCGCGCAACACACTGAAAATAGACGTTCATTTCTACTGACTTCGACTTGGTAAGCTGTGGTCTAAAAGTGCCGTTTACTGAAAGATACCGTTTCAGTTTACGGACGACTGTCTAAGCCAGAGGTGCTTTATAATAAATAAAAAGCAAGAAAAATAAAAAACAGCATTTGCTTTGTCCTGATCTGAGGCAACCGTAAAAGGGTTCGATTTTTTTAGTCGTGTCGGCACTCTTTTACTATCCCTTGCTTCGAGACAATCAATCAATCAAATTGTCACGCCCTTTTTCCACAGAGATAGGCAAAGACAATGGAGCGCCACTTGCCACGATCCTGATACCACTCCCTCGCTTCCCTCACATCCACAATTCTCTTCATACAAGCTCTACGGTCGATAATGACTCGACATAATAACAAATAATTTAAAAAAAACCTTCATACCTTCCAGTAATAATCTGATGTTCTATTTGTGTATGACATCTAATTGCCGTAACGCCAGCCTCATGTGATTTATTAACAGCCACGGCATTGTCTGGCACACGCTTGTCTATGGTTTTTAATAGACAATCATCTCCGCCTTCAATTAAAACAAGATTGTTAAGAAAATACTAAAAGCTATTTCAGATAACCGTTGCGAAGCTTTGTCGACTCCCGTAGAGTATTTTGTCGCATTCGTCCCGGGTTTAATTCCCAGTCGGAGCAAAGATTTGTTTTTTCTCAATCAATCAAATTGTCACGTCTTTTTCCCACTAAGATAGTCAGAGACAACAAAGCGCCACTTGCCACAATTCTGACACAATTCCCTCGCTTCCTTCACATTCACAATTCTCTTCATACCAGCTCTATAGTTATGGGAATTAGGCAACCTAGCTTTCTTGCGGATGTCTCCAATTTGGTCGGCAAACACCCTCCTGGACCTGCCTTGTTTAACGTATCCATTCACATGAGATTTATAAATTCCTTTCGTCAATTTACTTTCACTCAATCTTTCCATGTGCCCAAACTATCGAAGCATTGTTATTTCTAATATTAATTAAACACCCTCCAGGCCCAGGAGGGTGTTTTCCGACCAAATCGGAGACATCTTCAAGATAGCTAGGTGCCTAGTGACAATAACCACAGTGCCTGTATGACGAGAATTGTGGATGTGAAGGAAACAAGGGAGTTGTGTAAGGATCGTGGTAAGTGGCGCTTTATTGTCTCTGCCTATCCCGGTGAAAAAGACGTGACAATTTGATTGATTGACGATTATAAATAATATACAATTATAAAATGAAACATATACGAGTATAATCTCCCCGGGTCGAGGAAGAGTGGTGGGCGAACTGTTTTTGCTTAGTCTGCTGATCCGAGATAGTACCGGGATACTCAGTCGCGTTTTGGGATCAACTTGATAGACCATCTGCTTACAATTATTTACTGTAGTATATAGACCGCACTCCAACTTAACATCAGGCAAGGTGCTATCAAATGTTCTAACAATGCCTATATTTTACCTCTAACTTATTTTAACCTTGTCATTTCATTCTTATTATAATGGGAGTGGAAAGCACGACACTCTATCGACCCAATCGGCAGTCGAACTAAAAAGATCGACGCTTGGACAAGTGGATTGCTTTTTCAGCTCATGTGTTTTCCCTATCCTAAAACCTTGCATCTTTCAAGCGAACCATAAAACTGGATCGGTTTTTTTTATGTTTTAAATAAGTCAAGGCCAGATCTAGAGTGTCTAAAAAATACTCCGTGTAAGTTTTTTACCTGAATAAAAAATATCTGTATTCCAATAATTAAAAGCAGTAACCCACGCTTCGAATCCATGAAGTTTCCAAACACCAGTCTTAACCAACTTCTCATTTTCCAATGAAAATAGAGTAACGCTCCCTGATGAATCGCTGACCAATAGGGAAGGACTATTATCAAAACACTTATTACTTGACCAATCAAGTGAAAGCGCCAGAATATTTTCACCAATCGTTGTCTCGTTCCATAATTTTAAACGTAACGACTGTCCATTATTCTGTAGTTGGTACAACTCAATAGTGCCGATAGATGTCGCTGTTGCTAAAACTGGTGCGTTATTTATTTTATGTTGGCACCACTTTTGGTCTAGAATTCCAGATGTTTCTATTGTTTGTGTTGGCTCAGTTTTATTGTCACCTTTTATACTGAACAGATAGATCCTGCCAATCCTACTTTGTACTGCATTCGTAGCTGAAACGAGCGTTTAAAAAAAGTTTAGTAAATTATTTTAAAAATTAATTAAATTTTATGCGGCTTACTTTCGTGTTTATTTTGGTGATTGATTTTACATTCTTTTTTATTATTCCGACGTTTCGAGAGCTTTGCAGCCATCGTGGTCACGGAGACACTGAGGTAATGGCCGTCCTATTGGTTGATGCTGTTATTGTTTCCAAAACTACCCCGCCTGATGTTTTGATTTTGTTTTTTCTTTTTTCTGTTCCCGGTTTATTATCAATGTTCGCGCAAAATTTAAGAAAATATTATTTTTAAATTAGTAAAAAGTGCTTTTTACTTTTTTATTGGGGCTCGATGGACAACGCCTAATGTAAAGTGCAGTCCATGAATAAAGGTGACTGCTACATGTTAAATGATCGCATTTAAAAGTAGCATTCGTAAAGTAGATACTTTGCCGGCTTAGTTGAAACACAAGCTCATCCCGAAGGCTTACAGCCGGTTGCACCAAAAAAGTTACAATTTACGAATTTAGTTTTACTTTATACTTATTCTATTACGTTTACTATTACGAAATCGTAAATTGGGTTGTTAATAATTTTATATCGAAACTACAATTTATATATGTTTTTATCATTAGAAATAACAAAAGTATTACATAGAAACCCAAAATGAATGATGTCCTTTAGCTCTGTATAAAATATCCGTTAAACGTAAATGTAAAATGTGAAGTTATTCTTTTACTTATACAATACTTTTTACAAATTCGTAAATTATAATTTTTAGTACAACCGGCTGTTGTTCACCTCACGGGCTGTAAACTTGTAAGTGGTGGTACTACCCCGGATTAGCAGACTGGCCACCACTCGACTACCAGACCCGGAGCAAATATCCGGCATAGTGACGGCAACTGAGGCAACCGTTTCAACCGAAGACTCAGTTTTTACAGTCGCCGGTACTCTTGGACATCCTCTTGCTTACCATCAGGCGGGTCGACGTCAGATGTCAAGTCACAATAAATAAAAACAATAAATATTAAAAGTTAAAGCTATGAAACAAATCTTTGCTCCGACTGGGAATCGAACCCGAGACGAGTAACGGGAGTATCGTCAAATACTTTATGCCTATTTAAATACTCACATTGATCATCTTCCTTTAGCTGATAAGTTCCACAAACCATGATGTCTGCAAATTCTTCAATTGGACACCATTCTACTGAATCAGCACTAAATCCAGTGTTCCATGTCCATTTAGTCCTCCATTGAGCTTCCATTATTTTGATACTAGAATCGAAAACATTTTTTTTTTTTCATTTTTATCTTAAGCTACTAATCTAAGCCGACCGTGGTCTAGTGGTTACGCAAATCGAGAGGACGGGTTTAAAACCACTTGCCGGTACCAATGTATCTTTGATATATGATGATAGTCCTTTTTCTATGATACAAGCATTTCAGTATAGTATAGAAATGTAAATAATAATAAAAAATACTACGAGGATAAAGATGCACTAGTACCATAAGTGGTTTTGGATCATATCACTGCCACTAAACCAAGATCACCCCAACATTTGTTTTGTGATTGTGGATGTTAAGGAGGCCAGAGTTTTGTGTGAGTATTTAGGAATAATACAAAAGAATCTAACCATAAAGCTTAAGGAAAGAACTCTACATGTGAAGCGAAAGAGTTATGTCGGATCGTGGAAAGTCGTGCTTCGTTGTCTCTGCCTACAAAGGATGCAAGAAAAGAAAAAGGGAGTTTTGGCGGGAAACTGTAAATGATCGTTTAATTTTTAATTATTTGTTAAGCTTTTATTTCTTAGGAAATAATGTGTAATAATGGTGGAATTGTTATCCAGTAATCATTTTTAAGTTGATCAAGTATAGAAAAGTGTTTCAAAGCTGTTTAACGTGTTCTTCGTGTTCCCCTACAAGACTCCGTCAGAATAGTTTTAGTAAAGCTTTCCCACCGCTTTACTAAAACTATCATCATCATCTTCAGCCACTGAAGACATTATAACTATTTTACGGAAGACTAGGCTGTATGGATAAGTCCGGAGCCTTCCCGGGAAGGAAGAATTGAACTGAAGAAGAAAAGAAAAAGGCAAATTAATTCGAACCCCATTTATTCAATATAATTTTAATTAATTAATAAATACTATTAAAACGGGTTTTAACATTTCAATATAATTTATTATAAACATTTACATATAGTTTCTCTACTAAAAATTTGTACTGTCTTTGTGGTTCTTTGCTTACAATTAGATAAGAGAGAGAATTCATTAAATACAAGAGAATCACACACATTTTTAATAACAAATATATAAATAAGACGCGACGACATCAACTTTACTGACGATAAGCAAGAGAGCCGACGAATGTAAAATGCGTTCCAGTTCACGGTTGCCTTGCCTTAGACGTTGTCACTATGCCTGCCTAATATTTACTAGTCTGTCAAATAACGTAACATTCGATTGAGAACGAATTGTGTTCCAGTACATTTCCACAAACAATGTCTCGTATTTTGTTATAACGACGTCGATCGAATTCTCAGGGTATCAATATTAGATAATGTTAAAAATGTATCGATTTCGGTTTAATAACAATTCGCAGAACGAAATTAGATTTATTTAATTTGTACCAAATGTCGATCTCTTTGTAGATGACCCTTATACGATTTTTTTGACAATAACATGGATTTTTAACCATTAATCGACCAGAGCGCGGCGCGTCCTTAACATCAAAGTTTTAAACTATAAAATTTGCTGATTTTGATAAAGCATTTTAACCATACCCATCAAATATTTTCTTCACAATCCAGCGAAAGGATAATTGATTTTTATGAAAAATATACAGCAATATTTTTATTTACAGAATTTTGCCCTTTTATGCAAAATGTTGGCTTAGACTGAAGTTACAAATAACACTTATTTTTTAATTAATTCCATGGCTAGTCACCGTTTAAGCACATAGATTAGCTGGACCAAAGATACGCAACTCCGAAGCCAAGTTTATTGGAATTGTCTTGATCTATTATAATATTTTAGTATTAAAAACGTGTGTAATGAAATAGAATACTTATGTTAGTAAAAAATAAAATATGGCATTGTTGCCATCACATAACATAAAATTTAAAAATATAGCACTTTAAATAATACAAATAAAATCGTTGTTCAATTAGATTAAATTAAATAAAAACACGTCTAAATTTATCAAAATATAAGTAATACAATTTTCATTTTATTGGGAGTCGACTTGCCTGAGTAAGCAAGGAAGATTCAAGTGCGCCGGCGACGAACGACTAAAAAACGATTTAGTTTAACGATGCCTCAGTCGCCGTCACTGTTCAGCCATAGGTGCTTTTTACGCAACGCATAACGAATCCAAGGTTATATGATGGGGAAGACACATGGGCTGGTAACATCCATTTGTCGATTGTCGACAAAGAAAAAAGATGTGGAGGAAACAGGAGATAATAAAAAGGAGTACGAGTAGATTGATAAATTTAGACCTATAGTAACCTCCACGATAAGCTAGAAATTGTGTATTCAGGAATTCACAACATTTGGAAACCCAAATAAACGCGTCTGCTTTAAATTAAGGAACCAAATGTTTAGAATCGAGAAATCGGACGCGTTCCTTTACAACAAAACATTGAACGACATCGCTTTTGTTAAAATAAATCCGAACCGAACTAATTATTCATTAGTTTCATATTACTCGTATTTATTTAATTTTCCTAGTTTTTTTTCAAAATTATTATTTACATTTCTATACTAAGCTACTAAAGTGCTTGTTTCATAGAAACAGGACAACCAAAGTACATGTATCAAAGATACATTGGTACCGGTGGGTGGTCTCAAACTGCCACAACACCACGGTCGCCTTTATAATTGTTGCTACAAAGTTTTAGGTAAAGTAGAGATTGGTTGATGTGGTTAATTGCTAGCTTATCGTGGCAAAGACTTTATTAAAATGCTATATTAAATAAAATAAAAAAGAATATAAAGTAGGTATAGACAGAAAAGGGGGTACATTAATAAATTGCATAATAAGTACTATTTTAATGGTAACTTAAGTTAATTTCTTGTTTTTTTTTATAATCTACTTCGTAAATTTCCTTAGTACCTAAATACATTTATTAAATTGTATACTTTTACGGCAGTTGTTTTTAGGCGATTCACTGTTAGTGGGGTCTACTTTTAATTCACTCTCACGATGCTCGCGTGGTAAAGCAGTGGTCATTTATTGTTTGATTTCACTTGACATGTGACAGAATTCCGCCTGATGTTAGCCTGATACGGCACACACTCGTAAATAAAGGCGATAAATAAATAACAGCAAGTATAAGACTAATTCGCTATGCTGTGCTAATTGGAACCAAGCTGATCCTGAAACGCGACTGAGTCCCTTGACCGTCTATACACTTGGTACCCAAAACTCATAGTTTTATTTAAATACATTTCTATACTAAGCTACTAGAGTGCTTGTATCATAGAAACAGGACAACCAAAGAACATACATCAAAAGATACCATTGCCACTCGGCTTACGTAGCCATTGCACTGCCACTACACCACTGTCGCCTGGTAAATATGATATGAAACTGGCAAAACTGGAACTACGCAATTCAAAAGTAATGTTAATTGTATATGTTTTCGCGTTAAGTGACAGACACCGGGGTTCAATCCCTAGTCGCAGTGTGAATATAATATAATTCCACTACGCGTTTTAAGAGATTACGTCAATTTTTTTTTTAATCGTGACTAGACATCTGACCTCGTCTTGCAAGGGGAGGACCAAGAGTAGGCACAACTAAAAACAAGTTTTAGGCATAAAATTCATCATTAAAAGTAGACCCACTCCAAAAGGGATGTAAAAGTATATAATGTCTGTAATTAGAAATAATCTTAAAATAATTATAATGCAGTAATAAATGCTCACATTACTTGGTAATAAAAACAAAATGGCAATGCTATCTAAGAAATAATATATGTTAAAAACCATAATGAACTCATCTGGAAACTCAACACCGATCTTTGGTCGGCTATTCGTCGTCACTCTTGGACCTCCTCTTGCTTATAATCAGGCGGGTCGAGGTCATATGTCGTGTCACAGTAAAAAAGACGATATAAATTTTTTTAAGTTTTGAAAAATTTTTATTTCGAAGTTTCGAGAGCTTGAGGAAACAATGACAGCATCGATCAATGGGACGACTAACACCTCAGTCTCTCCATGACCACGATGGCTGCAAAACTATCGAAACGTCGAACTAAAAAAATTAACCAAAATTAAACGCGATAGTAAGCCGCATAAAATTTGTTTAATTCATAAACGCCAATCAATCAACAGACTAAAACCATTTATCTTTTTTATTGCGACACCAAGGAGAAGTCATAGAGGGCCGACGTTGAAAAACTGTTTTAGTTTACGGTTGCCTCAGTCGCCGTCACTATGCCGGCTAGTATTTTAATAAAATATCATATTTAATTAATGTTATAAGCTGTTAACAATCGGTAATTATCGATTCGTGTCCTGATTCTTGACACTAATTCCAATTTCATAAGTAGTAGTATGAAGTATTTTCTTAAATTTTGCGCGAACTTTGATTAATGATTTAAACAAATGCGGCTTACTATCGCCTTTATTTTGGTTATGATTTTACAACTTTACACGGAGAGACCACAATGGCTGCAAGGCTCTCGAAACGTGGATTTTAATAAAAAAATAAATGCGATAGTAAGCCGCATAAAATTTGTTTAATTCATTAGTTGTATGAATTCGATATTTGTTTAAAACTAGTACAAGAACGCCGACTACTGAATATACCGTTGCCGGAGTCGCTGTCTTCGCTTGAAGAATCCAAGATGGGGAGAAAACATGGGCTAATAAAGCCTACCACTTTTTCATTCCATCTTCCTACCAAGGTGCTTACCATTGATAGAAAAAGGCTTTTAAGCATCAGCCGCGTTCATTGCTTGTTTTTACTATGCAATAAAACTTGATTTGTAAAAAAAAATATGGTAGAGATTTAGTTTCGTTAGCCAAACGAATCAGTCAAACGTCATTCTATCAGTCATTCAATCGTCACGTCTTTTCCCACAGGGATAAGCAGAGACAATGGATGTCATTCTAAGATTTATGAAATTGCAATTAGAATTGAATTTAAGAATAAGAGCATTAACGACACCAAATTTTATAAAACAGAACAAAATAAATTGTTAGCATTTCTAATTCTTTATGTTTCTTTATAATTCGAGTATTTAAAAAACCTATTTTAATTATACAAAATAAAGACTTATTCATAAAAACTTGTTTTTAACGTTTAATGTGTTTAGATGTGTTATGTCTTCTTTTAAATAAACACAATAATAAAATGAAAATGATTTACAAAATGACAAAACACATTTTAACTGAAATTATAAGTTTTTTATGAATAAGACAATTAGGTATATCCATACAGATGCTAATGCGCTAAAACATTTGTCAAAGTAACAAAACGCGACATGACATATTCAAGGAGTATTGTACAAGAAGTAAGTAAGGTAGATACGTTATATACACGAGTTTTAGTGTTCGCAAATGGCACTAGTTTAAACGGTCAACCACGACGAAGTGAAAGTAGGACAGAATGATAGTTATTGAGAGCGAAAAAGAGACAAATATATATTGCTCTGCATCGCGACTGTGAGCTCAGGTTTGCTTATTAGCATAATTTTACGTGCCTCGTTTGGAGCGCGCATAACATATCTACGTCTTTATTAAAATATCATCATATTCAAGAAATTGTTTTACTAATGGTATATTGACCAATGTAGTGACAAGTCACTATGAGACGTCATTCCGTTGTGTCACGTCACGATCCTAGCGCATTAGCTACTGCCGGGAATAAATATTATTACAAAGTTGTTAAGATTTAACTAAGATCCATAAATGTCACGTGATTTCAATAACAGTGTAGTGGTAGTGAAGTAGTCATTACCACATGCCGGTAACAATGTATCTTTGATATATGTACTTTGGTCATCCAGTTCGATGGTATACATACAGGCAAACAAAAAGAGCTCTGGCACTCAAACTTGTATGGATGCAGTATAGAAGCGCAAAGAGGCTTGTACCAAATTCAAGCAGCGATTTCCTTATCTACTGCGCAGTTCAAAGGTCAGCACTCTTTCTCTCTATACAAGTGCTTTTAGTAGCTTAGTATGAAACAAATTGAACCAATGTATTTTTTTACATTGAAATCACGTGTTAAAGAAGTCCGTTAAGTTAAACCTTTGCTAAAATTAACTATACATTTAAAACATTAATTATAGTTAAATTGTTGGCATAATCATATCAAATTTTTAATTCTATTGAGGTAGATTACATTCACAATGATTTGATCACAGCCACTGTTTTGCTGATTTTACTTTTGTATACATACTTGGCCCGGCATATCATTTATACCAAATTGAACAAAAAAATAACTGTATGTAGCGACAACTTACAAGCTGATCCCGAAATACGACTAAGCCACTTCACGGTGTGTATAATTGTAAGTGGTAGAATCAGTAGACTGGGCACCACTGCCTACCACACTTTAAAATGTGGTAATAGATAATTCTCGATTTGGCCACAATTGTGAGCTGGTGTTGCATGCAGTGTAAAAGGCAAAGTGTTAGAGGTATCAATCATACCAAAAAAACTAGATTTTGTATCGCTATACATAAATCAACGTTTGTATGGATTTTGAAACTGATACAAATCTCTGAGACGTGAAAGGGGGCCCTTACTTTTGTTGAGGATTGTAATCGGAAGTGAAGAGGTGGCCTTAGAATATAATTTCTTGAAATATAAAATATAATCCTTGTTCAATTAATGATTGCCAGGCCAAAAAATATCAAATTAAAAATGAAGAATAATTTTGAAGAACCAAACAACTGCCAATTAACTTACAATAAAACTTACATATTAAAAAAGAATGTCTATTTATAAACTTCAAATCAAAGAAGCTTATAATTAAAATTGTATTTAGGACCACCAAATTCAAACACCACCAATGTAATTTATTCTAACTCGACATATGACAGAACCCAATGTTCAGCTAAAGTACAGTCCATGAATGAAGACGACAGCTAGTACAGTACAACTGCAAATAGTAGTTTGCATTATGACAGTCTGGAAACTTTCAAGTTGATACTGAAATGTGATTAAGTCACTTCAGCACACTTAAAAGTGGTGGTCGGGGGTCGGAATTATAAATGCTCTTGTATCATAGATTTTTTTTCCCTTGTGTTCCACTGTTATTGGCTTACAATAATTAGCCAAATTACAGGAGACAGGTCTCCAAGAATCTCTCATCCATCTGTATATATATCATTTATGCAGCATGGAATTCAAAGATTCATAAATCAAATTGTCACGCCTTTATCCCACAGTGATTGGCAGAGACAATGGAGTGCCACCTGCCACAATCCTGATACAATTCCCCAGTGATCCCTGTCTTCATTATCATCTTTGTATTTCTAGTAGTGATGAAGATGATTTGTAAAGCCAATTCATTAGAATTTGGCCAATCACTTCTCTAAACATGTCGTATTTAAGAATAGTATACTTAAATTAAAACATATCCTTGTTTTAAAATTCAATTGGTTTTAAAAATATATACAAAGTGCTGTTAATACAATAGTAAATACAAAAGTGGTGTTAAAATTCAGGTCCTAAGTAAAAGTGCTTCATCTCTTTCACACTTACAACAAACCCATTCGAAAGAGTGAGTTAACGATAAAAATAATCTTAAAAAAATGTTTTAAAACCTGAGGGGATAATATGTTATTAAATATGTGTTTATATTTCAAATACATACTAAATTGTAAAGTGCTTTAAACAGCAGCTAAAACATTTACAGTTTAAGTCATCACATCAGCCAGAAGGCATCCACTGCTGAACATAGGCCTCCCCCTTAGAACGCCATTACAATCGACAAGATGCCAGTTGCATCCACCCGTGACTTTCACTATGTTGTCAGTCCACCTAGTGGGAGGCCCACCTATGCTGCGTCTGCCGGTTCGTGGTCTCAACTCTAAAACCTTTCTTCCCCATCGGTTGTCGGTTGCTCGAACGATATAACCACTGGATGCAACTAGCATCTTGTCGTTCAAAATGGCATTCTAAGGGGGAGGGCTATGTTCAGCAGTGGACGCTGTCTGGCTGATGATGAATGTTTTAATTATTTTTTCATTGGTTATCACCTCAAGTTTTTAAGAAAGATAGTATTTAATTAGAAAATAAAATAGTATTTGTTCAATATCATTAATTGAGTCTTGTAAACAAGAAAAAAAATAGTATTTGTAAATATTACAAATTCTTTTCTTATGTTCTTTTCACTACATTGTTGACAAAATATTATTCTTTTATTTCTTTATGCTAAATACCCTGAATCATAAATTGTATACTAAAACTTTAAATACTAGATTCTGCAAAATATTTTGTTGTATTGGTTAAAAACAGTTTTATGAAGTGTTATGCTTTCTTTGGTTATGTTTTATTACAATATTGAAATCTGGTTTAGTACCACCACTTTTAGGTGTACACTGTCAACTGACTTAGTTGCATTTCAGAATGAGCTTGAAAGTTGCTAATTCCAACTTGGCATAGTGGATAAAACTGCTACTCAGAATTATTTAACTAGTCACCTCCATGGACTGCTGTCCAGCTTAACATCAGAGTGTTATTTGTCAAGCCACAACAATAATAATTAATATTAACATCATTTGGAATGGTAATTCTAAGGATCTCCATCCTATGGTCAACGGTGGATGTCTACTGGCTGATGATGATAAATCTTAATCTTAGAATAAAAATCATGACTTTTTATGGTAGGATTTTCGTGCCTATTTTGATGATAGTTAAATACTATAGTTTTAGGGATCTCTAAATATTATTTAAACTTTTATGTATACTAGTTTTTTGTTGTGACTCAACATCTGACCTTAACCAGCCTTCTCAGTTTATGACAGCCTCACTATTGTTTTAAAAATGTATTCAAGGAGATTGGTATAATAATAAAGTAAGTATACAATTGCATATACCTTCTAAAACTGTTTTATACAATACTTTTATGTCTTTAAACATTATTAATCATCATAATGCAAATTGCTAATATCATTAGAAATCTTAATAAAAAAAATGCATTTAAAAAAACTTATTTGTGCATCAACAATAAGAAACAACTAAATATGAGATACTCATAGTAAATTGACTCATATTGAGGACCCTTGTCTATTGTCTTGCGGACCTCTCAGTCTCAATAAGACATTCCCTCACCAAGATGCGAGCATGCACTATACCACGCTTCAGTCTCTCCGCTGAACTGCGACTCCCTGAGTAACTTGGCCGGACCTCCTTACCCATCTCTTCTATAACAGCTAATAATTGAGCGTACTTAGACATCCCGTCTTTGTCCTTGCCGTTCGAAGAGGGCGACGCCGCCGGCACCGAGGATATAGTCGTGTGTGGGCTTCCAATGTGTGACAATTCCTTATGAGCACTTTTCCCGCTCATAGGTATAGCGGTCACCGTCACGTCGCTCAACTTCGACTCTACCGCCTGAATATCCATCGCTTCCATTATACACTGAAAATACCGCCAAGTTGTAAACACAATTCACTATCGGAAAAAATTGCACGTGCGACGATTTACCCATATAATTAAATAAGAAAGTCCCGCGGTTAATGGAAGATAACTCATGCGAATATCATTACCAGCTCACAATGTGTAGTTTTTATCAATAATGAATAAATGTAGGGCATACCTTATTGTTGAAATCAAGCCACAGGAATTCGTAGTTCACAACCGCTTTTATGCGATGATCTAAAATGTAGTAATAAAATAACTTCAACTAAGTAATATGTATAATTCTTGCCGTCAAAAATAACTGTTTTTCTCAAGTTTTATTTATTATGTTAATTACTTTCTTTATTATCGTAATAACAACAAGCTCAGCGATTTACCACATTGACAAGATTGATGAAATAAAAAATGACATATAGAAATAGTGTTGCAAATTGCAAATGAAAGAGCTCAAACCTTTGTTCATTATTTAAAGGTCTATAATATCATAATCTCGACTTCTATATGTAGGTAGACATTCTACATTATCAGCTTACAATAATATTGTAAAAAAATGTATAAAAATTTGCAAAAAATATGTAAATGTTTTCAATTCATTAATAATATTTTCATTTGCCAGAAAATATATAAAAACAAATAGTGTCAAACCCATTTTATTGGCGATGGTGATGGGTTGTTTCTTCGAAGATTTCTTTGTCTAGAAAATATGATTAGGATTTAGGATAGAAATTTAGTCAATTAGTTTCAATCATAACAGTAGAATCGTATAATAAGGAAATATTCTATAAGTTCACATATAATTTTATATTACACATATCATGTTTCATGTCAGTGTGCATTCAAGAATGTAAATACAATAAAACAATAAGAATTCCGTGTCGGGAACGATTTCTCCGCCCACTGTAGTCATTATACGATTAGAGGGGTAATGCTTTGTAAATTGGTATGCGGGAAGTGATCGGGTGATGTGATATTGGTCAATTATGTCTGAAGCTTGTGATCGTGCTTCAAGGCCCGGCTCCTTGCTTCTGGAAGGAGCCCCACCTGAAAAGGAGCCTCTAAAGTTCGATGTACAATTGGTTGGAGCTCCTCCAGAGGTAGAGCAACTTGTGAATAACATAAAGCAAGTAGCAGAAGATTTTCTTTATCATTGGAAAACTTTTCCTATTGGTAAGCACAGTTTTGCAATATTTCATTATTAGTTATTATTATTAGTTATTAATAAACTATGTATTTAATTGGGAAAAAACAGCTTTTGTTTTTTATTGATAACATTGTCTTACAAATCCATTGTTTTGTATTAATAAATCTTAATTTCTTCCTTAATTAATACTTTGCATAGTGCCTACTTGTAATAAAGTTATTTAAAGTACTCGGTAAGTTAGCTTTGTAACCATAACCATAGAGCTTGTATGAAAAGGATTGTGGATGTAAAGGAAGGGAAGAAGATATGTCAGGGTTGTGGCAAGTGGCACTCCATTGTCTGCCTATCCCTGTGGATAAAAGCTGTGACAATTTGACTTGACTTCACCTAAATAAAGTGTGTAAAATTAAATAAATGTATTATAGTAGTAATATTAAATATACCCTCTTCAATTTATTTAAAACCTGTACTCTTACACCTCTATTTCCAAGAGAATAGACGAGACAAGATTATACATTTTATTATAATATACTTTCCATCACATCATCTAACGTTATTCATATGCAGATTAATCAATTTGTCACACCTTTTCCCACAGGTCACACTTGCCACGAACCTCACATAACTCACTCGCTTCCCTTTTTTTTTTATTGTGACACGACATCTGACCTCGACTCGCCTGATGATAAGCAAGAGGAAGTCCAAGAGTGACGACGACTGGAATAACCGAGTCAGTTCCCGGCTGTCCCAGCCGCCGCCACTATGTCGGCCTAAAAATGGTTTATATATCCCTCACACACATCCACCTTTCTCTTCATAAGAGCTCTACGGTTAAGGGCACTAGGCAATCCAGCTTTCTCGAGGATGTCTTGCTTTGGTCTATATAATTGTCATATTCAGAAATAAAACTAAGGAGTGTATTCCAAATGGGGAATGCACTTTGTACACCATCATTCCAATCAACTAATCTGCTTACAGTTCAAGGACTAATTGCAAGAATAACATAGGAAAAAATTAAGTCAAATCCGGGTTTGAAACCCATAATTGTTACACCAGAAATCCTATATTTCTAACTTTCCTGGTACAAAAAAAATGGAAAGAAATGGAAAAACTTATTTTTTTACAGTATTACCACCATCCCGCTTCACCAGTCCTGGTGGTAGACCTTCTGACATTCTCATTGCACCACCATGTGATGAGCTGGACGCAGCTGCCTTGGATGCAGGAGTAGAACCTCATCCACTTTCACCAAAGCAGTTACATTCTATCAGAGAGAAAGGGTAAGTAACTAAAAAAATAAAATTGTATATTTTTTTATTTAAGATGAACAGTGGGGCGATGTGTCTATGGGGTAATTGCGTCCATGGGGTTATTGCATCCATGGAGTAATTGCGACTATTTATTATTGTATAATTCGTGCTGCTAACACCTAGCTTCCAGGGTTTAAACAAGGGTTCCATGTTTTTGTGAAACTATAGTGTATAAACCATTTCTATAGCAAATGATGATTAACCATGCTTATATCATAGAAACTAGGTGCCTAAGTAATATGTACTTTAGTCAACATTAAACAAATATTAATTTATTAATAGCTTCATTTCAAATTTAAAGTTGGTCACATATACCCCATAGTTGCTTTTATCCCTACTGTGCCTTAAAATTTATATAGATTAGGAATAATATTAAGAATATTTATACACATTTTTTATTGTAACAAGTATCAAATTAATAACTATTGAGTATATAATCATTATGTTTAGAAAATGTTGAAAACACAATAGACAAAGAAACATTTATTCACATCATTATAATTATTACAAATAAATTGTATTATTTTAGTTCATACATTACATAAATACATTTTTCTTACATCTATCTTAGTAAATTACTTAAAAACATTTTACATTTTATTTATTATTATTATTTTTAATAGTTTCTTTTAAAGAAACTATTTTAAAGACCGAAACCTATGATTACAAAAGCTTTGCATTTGGTAATGATTCTTATTAAATCACTTTAATTAGAAGCAAGCTTTTGTTAGAAGCAATTTATTTATGAGTTTGTAGCTTCCTTTGCTGAGATTTCCGGTGACCATACTTTTGTAATGTATCCTACTATTATTATAAATGCAAATGTGAGTTTGTTTGTTACGTTTTCACGCAACAATTACTTAACCGATCATCATGAAACTTTGTACGTATATTTTTGGAAGTACTAGTAACGTAGGATACTTTTAATTTAAAAAGAAATATTTTTTACTAGTTTCCAGTTGTATATAGATTCAGCTGCTTGGAATTTTTCTATATATATTTTTATTTCCGTCTGTTATTTTTATATGACCTATCGAGATATAAATACAAACAGAAGGTATATACAGTCGAATTAAGAACCTTCCTTCTTTATATGACTGTGTTATGAACCCAATTTTACGCGGGTGAAACCGCGGGCACAGCTAGTTCTTTATATAAAACATAAATTGCCGCGCCTTAGGGGTAAGACCGCCTTGTTTGTCTGTAATGCCCCCTATCGTCTGCTGTTCTTACCTTCTTGTGAGAACGTGGCGCGAATCCTATTAACGATAGTATGTTTTTATTTATTTACTCAATTTCTATTTATTGTTTTAATTTAATTATAAATTCGTTTAATAACTATTAATTTAAATGTTTCACAGTGCGCGATGATGTGGTTTGAAAGAGGATATAGTGACAAGGATTGATAAAGGAATGCTTCGTTGGTTTGGGCACATGGAAAGGATGAGTGAAAGTAGATTGACGAAAATAATATATAAATCTCATGTGAATGGATGCGTTAAACAAGGCAGGCCTAGGAGGGTGTTCGCCGTCCAAATCGGAGACATCCTCAAGAAAGCTAAGTTTCCTAGTGCCCATAACCATAGAGCCTGTATGAAGAGAATTGTGAATGTGTAGGAAGCGATCGTGACAAGTGACGCTCCATTGTCTCTGCCTATCCCTGTGGGAAAAAGGCGTGACAATTTGATTTGATTTTTTTTGAAATTTAAATGTTTCTCATCTGCCGGACGTGCTATATTTTTTTTTATTGTAACACATGTGATCAAAACTGGCCTGAAGGTAAGCAGGGCCTGATTCAATAGGAATGCTTGCATCATCTGCCTCGTCTTGCAAAAATAACCTTTATTTCAGACTGTTTTAGTGTCTACTTTTCAGTACCAGTGTCACATACGTTTTTTCTATGTGATAGCATTTCAATAGCTTTTGTACTACATAACAGCTTTAAAAACATCAATTAGTGTTTTTTTAGTCTGGTAACATTGTGGCCTTGAGATTTTTAAACAAACTTACAAGATCGTAAAAAAATAAGACGGAGTTGTAATTATAAAAAAGTCAAAGAAATATTATCCCTACCAAGTGCCCAGATCGATCCAAGTTAATTTAATTAATAACGATCCCAGTTAATAATCCAAGTTAATAATACCTAATAACGATCCCAAGTATTAATCAATCGAAATTAACCACAATAGGTATATAAATCCTTTAAACTGCCCGCGCAGATCGATACATGAAAGGACATTATTCATTTTGTATGGGGACTTGGGCAGTTGCATAAATACATTTTAAAATAGTGTAATGTACGAAGATTACAATGTAATTGAAAAATATCCTTTATTATGCATAGTTTAGGTGTGCAAAATAATCGAACCGTAATTATGACAGTTCAAAGCTATGGCGTGTCTCCGTTATTGTCAGACGATACAAAATCTATATACTATTTTCCAAATAGCTCAATTCCACAGCAATTAAAAGCAAAACTGTTATTAGTTTTATCAATACAAGTATCAAAACTACCATTCATATATTTTTTCATCATTGGACATTACAAAAGTACTACGAAGCCCAAATGAATGATGTCCTTTAGTTTACACACTACACGCATCTTTTAAAATTACATACATACTAAGCTACTATAAGTGCTTGTACCATAGAAACTGAGCGACCAAAGTACATACAAATATTTATTAAAAATACATTGGTACCGGACCCGGCTGGTAGTTTTGATCCGAGGTTTTGCGAACTGTTGGTTTCTCCACGACTAGATTACGGCCGCTTGTCCAATTTTTTTTATGGATCATCCGCCTTACCGCCAGGCTGAAATGTGCACAGCAAATATTCTCACAAAAAGACCGATGGACCACGCGCACGTAAACTTTGCGACGCATTGGTTCATTACGCGTAAAGTCCCGGGTTTGATTCCCGGTATTCGCAAAAATTTGTTCCATAGCTTTTATTTGTAATATTTAATAATTAGATTGAATATTAATGTATTTGTTTATAAATAAAAATGAGGCAGATCATTTGCTCCGAGGTAGCACGGGATTGCTTCACCACTTTCAGGTATATAGACCATGGAGTAATTCGGGATCGGCTTGTAAGTTTCCGGTTCCAACTGGGCCGATGTAGTGGAGCGATTGCTACTTGCAATCATTTACCTGTAGTAGCAGTCACCTTTATTTATGGACCGCAGTCCAATTTAACACCAGACGTAATGCAGTCATATGTCGTTTAACAATAAAAAAATAGTTTTTATTTTGCCCGGCATAGTGACGGCGACTGAGGCAGCCGTGAACTAATTCGGTTTTTTCAATTGTCGTTACTCTTGGACCTTCTCTTGCTTATCATCAGGCGGGTTGAGGTCAGATGTCGTGACACAATAAAAAATAATAAAAATACTCATTTCACTGTCTTTTTTTTATTTTGTCTGAGGCCACAGAGTTGTGTTACAAATGAAATGATCAACATGTGTGCAACGCATGTATTTGATGAGAGTTTATTAACATTGTAAAATTGTTTAATGACATATAACTCGTAATAATAAAACTGTAGTACACTCGAAAACAGAGTTAATTAACATGAATCAAACAATAAAGTGTACGAGCATTATCCCTTTGTCAATTTAGCACGTCTTAGTTGAAATGTTTTTTTTTATTGTGACTCGACATACAGGGCCGTCTTAAGCATATTCAGCGCCGGGGTGCAATAGTCAAGGCTCCGCTCGCATGGTCTCAGTGTAGTATGTACCTATCGAAGTTTATGGCGGTCGGCATGCGCCCCCTAGGACTCTGCGCCCGGGTGCACCGCACCCCTTGAACCCCCGGGTAAAGACGGCCCTGTCGACATATGACAGCGGGGTGCTGTTTAGCTAGAGTGCGGTCCATGAATGGATGTCACTGCTACTACAATTTAATAACTGTAAGTAGCAATCATATCCACTATGCCGGCCTAAATCGAACCGGCAACTTACAAGCTGATCCCGAAACGCAACTAAATCATTTTACGGTCTGTATCTATGGTGGTTACCGGATCGGAAAACTGGATCACTGCCTACAGCTCTTTGATAACCAGACCCGAAACAAATATCCGCCTCTTTTTTATTAATAAATTTTGCTCCGGCCGGGAAATGAACCCGGGACTTTACGCGTAACAAACTGGTGTGCTCGGCCACGCCTGCCGCTAAATTGTTAAGTGAATGAAAGGAGATCGACGAAAGATAAGACGGGGACGATCCAGAAAGTTCTAGTCATTCCTGATAATGCAGAGGTCTCTATAATTATAGAGTGTCTATTGTAGATATTTATTTATATTTATATTGCGATAACGCACAAATAAACCGAAGAGGACTTTAAGTGCAGAAACGAGCCCGCAAATAACTGAAACTGTATTGCCGGTATCAATGTATCTTTGATATATGAACTTTGGTCGTCATGTTTCTTTCATACAAGTACTTTAGTGGCCTAATATAGAAATGTAAATAAATTAAAAGTTAAAATACAATAAATACTTGAAACATTTTAATATATAATAATTAAGTATTTTAATCATTTAAGTACAATACAACTTTTAGCATTTTTTATATTAAGAATAGTACATACATACAAAATAACAATATAGATTTATGCAGGTTACCCACCAAGAGATAAGCTAAGCTCAAGTAGTTATCTTAGCTTGAATAGCTATTCTATGACAAGTGAAATAGTAATAGTAATGCTTTAGAACGATATCATACCTCTCCCGCTTCATTACCAACGCTAGTCGTATAGTCCCGGCAGATAAAAAGAGCACTGCCTTGCAGTATAAGTGTCAGCAGATTAAAAGAGCTCCGAAAGACTGCAGTGAAAACAATCTATACCTTCGTGCACACAGTTAATAATTATTTATATTTTATACGCATGCATAATACGAAAAATAATCAATCAATCGAATTGTCACGCCTTTTTTCCACAGGGATAGGTAGAGACATTGGGGCGCCACTTGCCACGATCCTTACACAACTTCTCGCATCTTTCACATTCGCAATTCTCTTCATAAAAGCTTCATAGGGCACTAGGCAACCTAGCTTTCTTGAGCTTTCTTTTGACATTATTGAATAAGATTTTTTTTTTAAATTTGTATGCCTATTTAGGCGCAACATAGAAAATCTATTTTATTTACAATTCCTAATGTAACTATGTTTGACTAATAAATGATTTTGATTTTGAGGATGTCTCCAATTTGATCGGAAAACAAGTAGGTAATAAAACAAGTTACTGCGCAGCTTCAGTGCGGTCTTTTTATCTGCCGGAAGATCTACACATACATCTAAGTTAACTCTTGATGGGTAACTCGCATTACAATTGGCTTTATGCTTTATCCTACTATTATAATAAATATGAATGTGAGTTTGTTTGTTACGTTTTTACGCAACAACTACTTAACCGATCATCAGGAAACTTTGTACACATATTTTTGGAGGTATTAGCAGTAACATAAGATACTTTAAATTTAATAATTTAATTTAATATTTATTTAAGTATTTCAGCTGGTTGGAATTGTTCTATATATATTTTTATTACCGTCTATTATTTTTATATGAGTTATCAAGTAATAAATACAAAAAAGTGATATACAGTCGAATTAAGAACCTCCTCCTTTTTCATGACTGTGTTATAATTTCACGCGGGTGAAACCGCGGGCACAGCTAGTATAATAATAATTGATATATGATTAATTATATACCTAATATTGTTTTGAGGTTTGTGCTAACATTTGTCTAAGTAGTTTGCGGTTTACGCAAATGATATTATACTTTATGCATATTTATATATACGAGTATGTATTAAATTACAAATGTATTTATGTTTTAAAAACAATGCTAGCTTTCTTTAAAACGCTTAGGCCGTTTGTTTGCATTTATTGGTATAAAATATTAATATGTGTCACGGCAATAAGGAGATAAGTCAATAAAAGGAATATTAAATATAAATACACATGAAATATTGCCGTGACACATAATAATTTATTATACCAATAAATGGAAATATCGCGTTTTCCAAATTTTTTGACTCATCTCCTTTTTCCTTGACACAACAGAAATATATTGCAAAATTTATAACATATCTCTGATGCCGGTTCAGATAAAATACTCTGCGCTAAACCAACATTAACTACATTCAGTTTAAATTCCTTCACCAGAGCTTCCCTGTCCTTATTGCTCTTAGATCATATGTTGGATTGGACGTCATCTAGAACACCACACAAAGTTTTACATAAGAAGCTAATTTCATTTCACAGAACTCTCATAGTAGAGATGGGAGTTCTAGGTAGTAGTTTCTATACCAGGAATCGCTGTGGCGACTAGAGATCATTACTACTTAAGGTGTGATTCCGTCGGCGACTGCAGACTGCACTACTGGTTTGTATTAGATTGATTCCGTGCAGGGTGACACTAGTCTGCAGCTGCCGCATTAATATTGTTTCCAAACATTATATTTATAATCTATGACTTAGCAAATGCTGATTGTCTCAATAGTGTCGCCTTGCACGGACTCAATCTCATACAAACAAGTAGTGCAGTCTGCAGTCGCCGGCGGAATCACACATTTATCGTTCAGTAGATCAATAAAACTATAAAATTAAGAATGGTAGGCAGATACTTCTTGGTCATTTACCCAGTCTCAGTCTCAGACCCAGCCGGACTGGAGTTTCTTGAGTGTTCTTCTCAGTCTGTAGCCTTTCCGAACACTCGGTAGAGTCCCCTCACTCTTCCTTAATGACGTTTCTAAGTGTTTGTAAAAACCAAATGAATAAATGACTTTGAATTTGAATTTGAGTAGTACCACCACTTTCGAGTGCAGGCACAGACCGTGACTTAGTCATGTCTAGACTCACACTGGTACTTGTAGTTGTTTATCCGTAGTAGCAGTCACCTCCATTCAGTTGATCTAATAAAAAACATTAGTTGTGCTTTTTTTCCGAAAGCTTTCACAAGGAAAGGGTTTTTAAGCCGAGGAAGTTGACTCCAAAACAATTGGAGTCTATACGTGAAAGGGGGTATGTCCCTTTTAGAGTTATACGGCGTTCTCACGAGGCGAAATTAGGTTATCACATGCGAAATCTTTCGCTATTTGAACCGTCTGAACAGACTTTTATTCAAGTTGAAGCAATAAATATCGGTTCATCAAAAGTTAAAGACGTTTCAACTTTTATTGATTCAATTATTAGCTGACAGCGAATCGACTCGCCTGAACTTGTTCGGTCAACTTGCATTTAATAATCAGTCCAATCAGTCAGTCAATCAGCGCGATTGAGTATGTATTGTATTCCTCTGTCACCAGTTTTTTGTTTGTTTGCAAAATAAAATGTAAATTACTGCGTCCGCATCCACGAGAAAAATGCTAAAATGGACATATAGTGCAATGACACGTGTAATATTGAGTGGATTATCATTGAATCGTGAGAACGCTACAGTCAATATTAGGTTTATTTTTTTGTTGAACGATAAATACTGAACAACTAAATTTTCCTCATGAGAACGCCGTATTAGAGACATATTTACGCATCACACTTTATTGTTTTTTTTTATAATTTTTGACTTATTAGTTTTTTTTATATAGACTCGATTTCTGACCTCTACTTGCGTCGGCGACTGAAATAAATTATTTATTTTACGGTTGCTTTAGTTGCCGTCGCTATGACTGTCAAATGTCCTTTTTCACGCTTTCCCTTAAGGTTATAGGATGAAGAGAACACATGAGCATTATACTACTGTCCTAAGCAAGAGGGGCGAATACAACTTTTTTTTAAATTGAATTTTAAAGGGATGCTTCCCTGTTTTGGGCACATAGAAAGGATGAGTGAAAGTAGATTGACGAAAGCAATTTATAAATCTGATGTAGATGGATGCCTTGAACAAGGCAGGCCTGGGAGGGTTTTTCCGATCAAATCTGAGACATCCTCAAGAAAGCTAGGTTGCCTAGTGCCCATAACCTTAGAACTTGTACGAAGAGAATTGTGGATGTGAAGGAAGCGAGGTAGTTGTGTCAAGATCGTGGCAAGTGGCTCTTCATTGTCTCTGCCTATCCCCATGGGAAAAAGGCGTGACAATTTGATTGATTGATAAAGTTTATATATATTCTAAATCAGTAAAAGACGCATTCCGAATATATATACAACTCGATTTTGACAAAAATGTTAGATGCGCCCCTCTTGTTTATGACGGCAGTATACTTTTCGATTATTCTACAAAGAAACGACGCGCCGAATTTTATAATGTAAAGCGGACATTAGACTTTCACTGTTGGATCGATATCAAGCAAGTTGAGGTCAACTGTCGAGTCTAAATAATGTATTAAATGTATCTGTGTCACCGACAGTCCAGGGGTCCGATTTCCCCAATCTCATCAACATGCTATAGAATACCTAATGTCCGGGTATTCTATAGCAAAGCTAGTAACAAAGTTAGTAATTTAAATCACCCATTTGTTACTATCTTAGCTTTTTAACCATTTTGCGGTCTGTACAATTGAAATATTGTCGATCGATTGTTATTTAAGAGTGGTAGGCAGTGGTGCCCAGTCTGCCGATCCGGGGTAGTACCACCACTTACAAGTAAACATATCTTACAATAAAGTGTGTCGCTACTATATGTATATCTATATGTATTATATGTATGTGCCTATATGTATTGTACTTGTAAATAGAATATACTTTAGTTTAGTATCTCGTGTATTTTGTTAAGCTATCATAGCATGCAATTATTGTACTAAAAAATGTCTTTCTTCTTACTATTGACGCGAATACACGATGCAAGTTTTTTTTTCTAGTTTCGTTAGTATAATATAATTTAAAAAGTCTTGGTCTGCGTAGTGACGGCGACTGAGACAGCTGTGAGCCGGTTTGGTTTTTTTTCTGTCGTCGGCACTTCTAAGCCAGATCAGAGTTAGAGTTCGCTTTTTTACATTTCTATACTAAGCTACTATAGTACTTGTATCATATAAACTGGACAACCAAAGTATATGTAAAGATACATTGGTACCAGTAACTGGTTTTGAACCTGTGCTCTTGGTTTGCGTAACCATTGCACTGTCGTTACACGGTCGCCTAAATATAAAGAAATGTCTTCCTTTTTGCCCCAAACCAACCCAGCCTATAGTAATATTTTGGGTTTATCCCAGGTTTTCTTACTGTAGGTTTTAGATGGGTTGACTGTACTTTTACTTATGTTACTTATGTTACTTAACTTACTTAAGTTATGTTTAATGACATTTGTAGCCGGTTGTACCAAAAATATTAATTTACGAATTCGTAAAAAGTTACACGACACAAACAACATACACGAGAGTGTTGCAACCGATTTTTGCTTTTTTCTTCTACTTATTCGTGACTTTTTACGAATTCGTAAATAAAAATTTTTGGTACAACCGGCTGGTATTGTCAATAATGCACGTGTACTCGCGTCCTTTTCTTCTAAATGTATCATGTGTCAATAGTTTCTAGATGGCATGTTTCCATTAACCATAATTACTTTTATCTGACTATATATCCTTTAGGTTCTTCTTCCATTTTGTGGTCTATACATTTATAGTCTGTATTAGTAAGGCCATTCGTCCACAAGGTATTTTTGTCCACAGCCATTTTCGATGTTAATAGACTTCAATCAATCAATTAAATTATCACGCCATTTCCCCACAGGGATAGGCAGAGACAATGGAGCGCCGCTTGCCACGATCCTGACACAACTCCCTCGCTTCCTTCACATCCATAATTCTCTTCTTGTATGGCAGCACTACGCAACCCAGCTTTCTTAATGATGTCTCCGATTTATCTTTAATATCCTAAAGTCTGCATATTTATTCACGGACCGTGAAGTGACTTAGCCGATCCGGGCTAAGTCACTTCACAGTCCGTTACACTTGTAAGTGGTGGTACAACCCCGGATGGCAGACTGGACACCTCTACTTACCACTATTAAAGATATACTTGTGCGAATGGCCTAATAATTAACTGCAAAAATGCTATATATTGTGTCAAGGTTTGTGCGGTCTCTGCCTATCCCTGTGGGAATTAAGGCGTAATAATTTATGATAATGAAGATAACCAATGCTATTTCCTTCTTTCTTCTTGTTTATGGCTTTAGTATTTAACTTGCCAGTGTCAAAGTAAAATTATATGATTCAATGTTAAAACATTGTCAAGTAAATATGAAGATGAACCACGCGAGTGATTCATCACAAGATGACGATGATAGTGAGGTTGATGATCATCGTTTTAATAAAACGGCGAAACGCGAAACTTCGGAAGGTGTCTTGGAGGGAACACGAAAAAACACTTTTCACAGCTTTAAATTACTTGTTTATACTCGATCGACTTAAAAATGATTACTGGATAACAATTCCACCATTATAATACATTAAGATTTATGAAAAACACAAGCTTTTAAATATTTAAAAATTGCGCGTCCTGTCACTGGCAGTTGCCCGCCAAAACTCCTCCAAATGCTATTTAAAAAATATGACGTTAAATAAAACTTATTTTGTTAATTTTTGCAGTTAATTATTATAAAAATAGTTATATATGTATGTTATAAATAAAATAAAAAAATATTAGATTTAATATAATGCTATTAAAATAAGAATAGGACGGGCTGTTGACTAACTTTACTTGACTAATTTAAAGATGTATATATATTTCTTGACGGTTCGCAAAGAAAAAGGCACCATACTAAAGTGAAGTTGGTTGGAGAGTTGGACGTCACAAAATGGCGCAGATTCCGTCCTATTCTTATTTTAATCGCATTATAACAAATAACTATTCTTTACAACAGCGAATTCGAAGTGCCTTCCCGCCATTTTCCTGGCCAGACTCACTTGTGGCGTGTCTCCGGATGGCTGCAAAGAGGCCGGATTAGGGCGAAGGAGGAGCTTTATGGTCACGTGGCGAGGGCTGCCTCACTTATCATAGTTATTGCTAGAAATAGATTGGTGAAGGATGAACCTCTGTCAGTTATTGCTGGTGGAAAAGCTCTATTGCTTGGAATACATAGGTAAGTGTTTATAACGACAGGCGTGGACGAACGGTCAGCGATTGGTTTGTTGCGCGTAAAGTCCCGGGTTCGATTCACTGTCGGTGTCAATATAAGCTTTTATTTGTAATATTTATTAATTATATTAAATATTGTAAATATTTGTTACTTAATAAAAAAAGACTTAGATATTTGCTTCGGGTCTATTAACGAACAATGCCTTTTTTAATCTTATTTTTATTGTGACTCGACATATGACAGCACCCAGCTTGATGTTAAGCTAAAGTGTGGTCCATGAATGGATGTCACTGCTACTACAATTCAATATCTGTAAGTAGCAGTTACATCCACTTTGCCGGCCTAGTTGGTACCGGCAACTTACAAGCTAATCCTGAAACGGACTAAATCTCTTTACGGTCTGTATACTTGTAAGTGGTGGTACTACCCCGGATCGCCAGACTGGGATCCACTGCCTACCACTCATTATTACTAACTCTCAATTGTCTTTATCAGGTTAATAGATATAACGTTTGGTATGCCGTCCCTTGCTGCAAGAGATCTCGATAAGAAAATAAGAGAAGAAAGATCCAGGTAAGAAATATCTTTTCGACTGAATAAAAATATATATTTTATTTTAAGGCGAGCTTGCTGTAGTAGTAATGGTTACCGCAAACCGAGAGCACGGGTACAAAACCACTTGCTGGTACCAATGTATGTTTGATATATGAACTTTAGTTGTCCTGTTTTTATGATATAAGCACTTATGATATGATATAATATGATATAAGCTTAGTATAGAAATATAAAAAAATAGATAACAAATGCGAGTCATATTCGGCAAGAAGATTTTTTTAAATTGTAACTCGACATATGGACCCTGCTTAATGTTAAGCTGGAACATGGTGACGCAACTAAGTAACACTTCACGTATACTTGTAAGTGGTGGTACTACCCCGGATCGGCAGACTAGGCACCACTGCTTACCACTCCTTAAGGAGACACGGCACCAAAAATATCATTATCTATGATATATGTATGTACTTTGGTTTTGCGGATGTTAGGGAAGTTGTGCCAGGATCGTGGCAAGTGGCGCTCTATTGTCTCTGCCTATTCCTGTAAGGAAAAGTCGTGACAATTTATTTAATTGATATAGAAATGTAAAAAAATCTACGTTTGATTTAAAATTATTATTACTTTGCACTATTTCAGATATCTAGTTGCCGAGTTGATATGCAAACCTGAACAGCAGGAGGACATTGCTGCTCTGGCGTCATGGGTGAACAGGTCCATGCGACGTATTGCGACTGAGAAGAGTGATCTGCGCGCGTTGCCCAGACCAATGCCCATGGTGCCATACTTGTATACCACGCCGCAAAGGACTGAGGTATTTTTTAAAATTACATTTCCATACTAAGCAAAGTGCTTGTACCATAGAAACAGGACAACCAAAGTACATATATCAATGATACATTGGTATCGGCAAGTGGTTTTGAACCTGTGCTCGCGGTTTGCGTAACCATTGCACTACCACTATCCACGGTCGTCTTAAATATGCAAACAGACAATAAAAATAAAACATGTTTTTTTTATTATGATTAGACATTTGACAGCACCCCGCCTGATGTTAAACTGGTGAGCGGTTCATGAATAGAGGCGAATCTACCTCAGTCACATCTATTATGCTGGTTTCACATTCCTAGTTGGAATCGGCAACTTACAAGCTGATCCCGAAAAGCGATCTGTATACTTGTAAGTGGTGGTACTACTCAAGTACAAGAGTGCCGCCGACTAAAAAACGAATCGTTTGACGTTGCCTCAGGCGCTGTCACTATTTATTTATTTTTAATATCATATAATTTAATGTGTTACTATGCCGGCCAAATAGCATTAAATATCCACCTAATTACATAATAACAAAATTCTTTATTATATTATTTATGTGGATTACCTAGGATGAAAATAAGGTGAATATGAAATTTAATAAGGTGAATCTGTACAGGTCAGGGGAAGCATCCGCATTTTTTCGACCGAATCAGCAGTCGAACTAAAAGGTTCTTTGTAGAATAATCGACAAGTGGAATGCTTTACCATGTGTTCTCTCTATCTTATAACCTTCTTCCAAGCAATGCGTGAAGAAGCATATTTGGCCGGCATAGTGTCGGCGACTGGGGTAACTGTAAAGACTAGGTTTTCGCAGTCGTAGGCACTCTTGGACCTTCTTTTGCTCACCATCGGGCGGATCGAGGTCAGATATCGAGTCACAATAAACTAAAAAATTCTTCCAGGTTGATCTTCGGCTGTATCGTCGTGAGTTACTCCGCAAAGCTGCCCCGTACCTCCAGAATGCGTTAGAGAGGGAGTCACGTGGGTGGTTCCTACATTTCAGAGAAAGATTGGCAGCCGATCTGAATAGCCAGAAAGTGCCACCCAAGGATATTGAACAGGTCAGACCAATTGAGAAATTTTTGCAACTCATTATAATCATCAATTTTACGATTTTGGGGATGTTATGCATATGAAATTTCGGATGTGGATACGGATATAGGAATAATATTATACCGGTTTCAGATACGGTTACGGATATTAAATTATTTCGGATAATTTTGGTTACAGATATTAAATTTATAAGGAATTTTAAGAGTCTATCCGAAATTATCCGAACTTTAATAACGTATTCGGTTACAGTTACGGATAGGATTTTATTTCGGACTAGCTGACCCGGCGAACTTTGTTCCGCCTTAGACGCCATAAATGAGCAGATTTTTGATTTTATTAAGTTAATTGTTTTATTATACAAAGTTGTCAGGTTGATCTAGCATATATATGTTTGTACGTCTAGCTGCTGGCATTTTTATAAATGAAAATTCATCTGTAAATTAAAATAAAACTATTGTATTCTTCTTTATAACCAAGTAGGTATATACCACTTGTTATGTTAGTAACGTGTATGTTAGTCTATCCAAACTTACCAAAATTCCATATTAAATTGAACTTTTAATATTAGGCCTGATGGCTCCAAAGTAACCGTCATGTGAACTAAGAAAATCAGGTTTCTTAGATCCTTTAAATTAATTATTTTAAATGTTTTGTTTATCAATAAAATAAGATTGACAGAAGAATCCGTTTTAAACGTCATTTTTTTTTCATCCTCTTTGACTATATTTGCAGCACGCATTCAGTCAATTCTATGTCAAATGTCTTAAGGTTACATTAAAAAAGTTTAATAATTTTATATGGTGGTTAAGTAATTTTAAATTTTCTAATTTTCCGCGCAATTTCCTTAATTTTTTCTTTCATAAGAACCTTCTCCTGATAATAACGATCAGAACAAAAAAAGAATTAGCGAAATCGGTCCAGCCGTTCAGGCGTGATGCCGTGACCAAGGGAAATAGGAATTCATTTTTATATATATAGATATCCAATAGTTTCGGTTACGCTTAAGGAGCTCCATAACATACTTGATTGATTTTTATGCAAGGTTATGATCATGATATGATTGTTAGAACGCCATTTCGAACGACAAGATGCCAGGTTACCCGTGACTTTCACTATGTCGTCAGTCCATATAGTGGGAGGCCTACCTACGCTGCGTCTTCCGGTTCGTGGTCTCCACTCTAGAACATTTCTTCCCCATCGGTTGTCAGTTTTTAGAACGAGACACAATAAAAACTAATATTAATCAATATAGGGAGTTGTTTCAGGATCGTGGCAAGTGGCACTTTGCCTATCCCTGTGGGAAAAAGGCGTGATATTTTGATTGATTGATTGAATCAATATAATTCTAGGAAGTCCGCACGGCTGGGATGCGTGAGTATGTGACCCGCGTCTGCACAGCAATCAGGTCGTGTCCGCAATTGCAAGAATTAGGTGATGGCATACCAGAGTTATTGGCTGACATGTTACAAGCAACAGCTATTATTAATAGGTAAATATATGCCCTTTTTTGGCTGGAATAGTGACGGCGACTGGGGCAGCCGTGGACTGACTCGCTTTTCTCAATCGTTGGCACTCTTGGACCTCCATAATGCTTACCATCATCCATGTCGAGTCACAATAATTTAAAAAAACATTTCTTTACTGTGACACGACATATGCCAGAAACTCGCCTGATGTTAAAGTCGATTGCGGTCCATGAAGCAGCTAAGTAGCCTACTTGTAAACGCTTACAAGTAGGCTGTCACATACAAGCTGATTCCGAAATACGACTAACTTCACGTCTTAGTTCATGCTTGCCTCAGTCGCCGTCACTATGCCGGCCAAAGAATGCAAGGAAATTGTTGAAAGTAATAAACATTGTTAAATGTTACTTAAAAACTTTTCTCTAATGTTCTTAAGGTCTCAAGATAATATACGCAAAAAGTTAGAATTAAGCCTGGCAACGGCGGAGGCTCGCCTCTATGCCTCACATCCCATACTGTCGCATGCTTCGTGCTGGAGAAAGGAACGACTTTTGCAAGCACACAAAAGGTAAAATTATACTTTGTATCAATCAATGAAACCGGGTCCGTAGCGCCCTTTTTCTAACAAAACATTTCGCTAGTATAGACATTTTTTTTATTCTAATTTTTTTTGGGGACTTTAGTCAATGTTTACTATGCCAGTCCCATCTTAACAACTAACTAAACTAGAACAGTTATATGATTAAGCTTGACTATGTAACTTAATCACAGAACCTCTCACAAAGTATTGACATATTTAATACCTCTTTAAATAAGTTTAAATCACTTGTTTTGCAGTCTTTGCAGAATACTAATTGACACAATGTTTTGATGCATTTTTTGAAAATTATCACGTCTTTTTATATGTATATGTATATATGATTAATCATTGTATCATATCGCATTTGTTATTTAATATACATATACTTAAACAAATTTTATGCGGCTTACTATCGCGTTTATTTTGGTTTTGATTTTATATTTTTTTATTATTCCAACGTTTCGAGAGCTTTGCAGCCATCGTGGTCACGGAGAGACTGAGGTGTTGGTCGTCCTATTGGTTGATGCTGTTATTGTTTCCAAAACTACCCCGTTTGATATTTTGTTTTTCTGTTCCCGGTTTATTTCAAATTTTTGCAAAAATAACTGACGGTGTCATCTGGTTTTGCAGTTTGCTAGACTAATTTGTAAAATCTAAACCAAAAATAAAGGCGATAGTAAGCCGCATAAAATTTGTTTAATTCATTAATCAATGTTCACGCAAAATTTAAGAAAATACTATACATATACTTATTATATATATCATTATTCAATAAGTTGACAATGCTTTTTTACAGCAGCTATTATTCATTGATATATATTCAATAAATTAATTATTTTATGTTATTATTTTTAATTATTTTTTACTATTTTAATGTTGACGTACTAAAGTGCTGTATTGCAGCCTACTTGTAATAAATATATTTTGAATTTGAATTTTTGAAATTTGAATCGTGTTAATTAAATATTATGTACATATGTATGTGTAGGTACTTATGTTTTTGTTATAATCTAATTAGTTTAATTTTCGGCATTATTAGGTCTTTATTTAGTATATTATATAAGTTCTTTTTTTGTATGACTTTTTGTTGTCTAAATAAATAAATGTTATCTAAATAAGTTAGCAAAATATGTTCGTAGTACCGCCCGTCCGCGGCGTCTATTGTTATTGTTTCATTTTAAAAATGAGTTCTGACGTAGAAGATGTAGAGCTGTTATAGCAATAGATCGTTCAATATTTATCAAGAACTTTAAATTAAATAGAGAAGATAACAACGTGGAGAAAGAATGTGATTCCTTCTGACATGAGATTAGGTGTGACTTTAGATAATGGCAGCTTCCTCTAATGAGCGCGAACACTAGAGGAAGCTGCCGCAGGGGATATTATCCATTCGTCTCGGCAAACATGTGTTTTAGCTAACAAAACTGTTAGCAAACACTGTAATTCTGATCGCAAACACGAAAATACGGCGCAGCGGATCCCAGCTTAAGAGCGATTGATTTTTTTATAACTCTGGTACGTTGTAAGGTAAGTGGTACGTAGAAATAAGAAAAAAAATACTAAATCTATTACTATTTTAGGTTATCATCGGAGTTACGATGGGCGCCACTAGAGGACGCTGCTGCGGCTGCACAGGCTCATAAGTTGAATCAGTACAGATACTTCCTACTAAGAGATCTTGCTTTCTTAAGAGATAGAGAACCACTTTTGATGAAGGTAATTGAAACCTTCTTTGCCTTTTCTCTCTTTTTACTGTCATTTCCTTAGTGTTGGGAATCTCTTTCACATCTCCCTCATTAATTATACATTTATATTATTTTTTATTTTCCGTACAATTCTATACTAAGCTACTAAAGTGTTTGTATCATAGAAACAGGACCACTTGCCGGTACCATCCTGAAAAAAAAAAATTTTTTCTGTATTAAAAGTACTTCTAGTACCTCTGAAAATGTGTGTACAAAGTTTCATGATGATCGGTTAAGTAGTTGTTGCGTGAAAACGTAACAAACAAACTCACATTCATATTAATTAATATAGATACGCGCTCTCCTTATCAGCAATTCCTCATGCTGCACAGCTCAAAAGACTGCGCTCTTTTTAATACGCTTTTATTAGCTTGACTTTTATGTATGTAACGGAATCTTTCAAATTAATTTTCACCCACTTCTAGAGGTCTGAATAATTTGGAAATTCGTACACGTATTAAAAACATATAACAGTACAATTATTTCAATTTTTTTTTGTGGACGGCATAGTGACGGCGACTGAGGCAACCGTGAACCGACTCGGTGTTTTCAGTTGTTGACAGTCTTTGACACTTTTTAGTCACATTGTCATATTAGCTTGTTTTTTTTTAGTTTTTTAACTATAGTTTTATATTATTTCTGCCGGGTTTTATGAATATCTGTAGTGTCATTTTTTTTTATTGACAGGAATTAAAGGCGGCAAAAACTCCCACACGTGAATTCATATGGGCAACTCGTATATGGTCACCACAAAACTGGATTGTAATGAGACATTTTCGAGGCAAATCGGAACGTATACCGACTGTTTTGTCGACGCGAGCGACATCTATCGTGACGCCTCGCTCTGACCCATCACAACCGGTGTTTCTTGTGCATAAGGAGAGAGTGAGACGGACTGCTACAAGGTGGCCTTGTTGGAGATTGTATAATACTGCAAATAGGTAAGAATGGTATATTTTCCATTCCTTTACTAAGCTACTAAAGTGATTGTATCATAGAAACAGAACAACCAAGGGACATATTATATTAAAGATACATTGGTAGTAGTTGTAGTTATGTGCGCACTTGAAGTTCTTTTCGGTTTCTTTGTACGCTCTTCAGTGGAGCCCATCCTAGTTGGAACCGGCAACTTACAAGCTGATCCCGAAACGTGACCAAATCACTTCACAGTCTGTATACTTGTAAGTAAGGGTACTATCCCGGATCGGCAGACTGGGTACCACTGCCTACCACTTTATATTCCACAATTTATTTAATTAAACTATACTTTTTTCTTTCTATTTCTTTCTTTAACCAATGCACCATGTAAAATTCCGTTCTTTCATTGTTGCAGATGTTGGTGCTGGGCATGGAATATGATGTTTGTCCTTGGTGTAGTGGTGGCCTGGTGGTCACCCGTTTCATTAAGAGCATTACTCAGCCCATCGCCCATTGTTCCTGACTATGATCTGTCACAGGTCATTACCTATTTTTTATTGTGATTCGACATATGGCAGCACCTGCCTGATGTTAAGCTGGAGTGCGGTCCATTAATAGAGTTGACTGCTACTACAGTTTAATAACAGTTACATCTATGCTGGCCTAGTTGGAACCGGCTTCCAAGCTTATCACGAAACGCAACTAAGTTACTTTATTTAATATGGATTTTTTATTATGCTATCACTTTTGACCTGGACTTATGATGGTTAGCAAGTAGAGGTCCAATAGTAGCGACGACTGAAAAAAACGACTCAGTTTACAGTGGACTCAGTCGTCGTGGCTATTCAACCGGATATGAATTTATTGAGACGAGATATTTGACCGCTACTTGTCTGATGGTAACCAAAGAGAGATCCAAGAGTGCCGACAACTGAAAAACCTATGTCATCATACGGTTGCCTCTATCGCCGTCACTGTCGATCAAAGATGCCTTTTCACGCTTCGATTAAAGATTCTAAGATTGTAGAATGGAAAGAACACATGACCTGCTAAAGCATTTCGCTCGTTTATTGTTCTACAAATAAACGACGTGTCGAACCTTTTAGTTTAGTTCTGATTAATATTTTCTTAGATTTTTCGCAAACATTGATTAATGAATTAAACAAATTTTATGCGGCTTACTATCGTGTTTATTTTGGTTTTGATTTTACAATTTTATTATTCCGACGTTTCGAGAGCTTTGCAGCCATCGTGGTCACGGCGAAACTCACGATGGTTGCAAAGCTCTCGAAAGGTCAAACATAGGTACATTAAGATTGGTAAATAAAATAAATTCTTTATGATGCGCCTAAAAAGGCATACAAATTAAAAATATAAAAAACTTATTCAATAATGTCAAAATATTTTAAAATTTTATACCTCAAGGTCAAGGTACTAAAATAAAATAAACGCGATAGTTAGTTTTAATTATTATTTTTCAGGTTAATGGCACATTGTTTCCAAAGCGTAGTAGCGAAACGCAAAGTATGGTGTCTAGATTATTGATGTTATGGCGGCATGTGTCCAAGGAAAGGACCAGGTTCGAGACCGAACCAGATACAGGTGAGTTCTGTATATTAATATATGATTCTTCTGTACGTGTGTTTGTCACCTAACTTTGGCGACAGGCGTGATAAACACACCATTTTGTTACGCGTAGTCCCGGGTTCGATTCCCCGTTCGTAGATTTGTTAATAAAGATAGGCTGGTTATCAAAGAGTAGTGGGTAGTACCACCACTTACAAGTAAACAGACCGTGAAGAGATTTGAATCAAATTTTATATTATTTTCGCGTTTATGGATCAGCTTGTAAGTTGCCGGTTTCAACTAAACCGGCATAGTGGATGAGACTGCTACTTACGTTTATTGAATTGAAGTAGCAGTGACATGGACCGCACTGCAGCTTAACATCAAGCGAAGTGCTGTCTTATGTCGAGTCACAATAAAAAAATATGTCAGATTAATAATGGTATTTTTGTTGTTGTTTTAGGTCTCCTAGGCAAAGGATTAAGTCGTCAAGCCAATAGGATATGGAATTACGGAATAGTGGGAGGTCTGGGAACTATAATGATACTCTTTATATTCCCGCTAATTGCTCTTTGTGGCAGTCTATTGTCTATTATAGCCGCCATTACTGTGCCAATATGGATGCCTGCTGTCACTTTAGCATTGCATACGTCAAATGCATTATTCTATGATTTTGATTGTCCTGATCCAGGGATATTAAATAGGTAAATTACATTATCTTTTTTTTTACATTTCTATATTAAGTTACTAAAGTGCTTGTATCATAGAAACAGGACAACAATTGTACATAGTTTTGGGCGAATAGTGACGGCGACTGGGGCAGCCGTGAACTGACTCAGTTTTTTCAGTCGTCGTCACTCTTGGTCGTGTAATAATAATTATAAATACATATATTAAAGATACATTGTATCTATATCAAGTGGTTTTGAACCCGTGCTCTCGGTTTGTGTAACATTGCACGGCCACTACAATTCAGATGCTTTTTAATTGTACAGACCGTCAGGTGACTTAGCGGTCCATGAACAATTACCGTGAGTAGCAGTCACATCCACTATGCCGGCCTAGTTGAACCGGCAACTTACAAGCTGTTCTCGAAATGCGACTAAATTACTTCACGGTCTGTAACTTGGTGCTGTTGCATCTCGAGCCACAATAAGAAATTAGCCACAATAAAAAATAAGAAATGTTTCTATTTGTTCTGTTTTTAACCATAGAGCGTGTATGAAGAGAATTGTAAATGTGAAGGAAGCGAGGGAGTTGTGTCAGGATCGTGACAAGTGGCGCTCCATCGTCTCTGCCTATCCCTGTGGGAAAAATGTGTGACAATTTGATTGGTTGATTTTTCTTTCAGGTGGTGTGTTCTATTAGAGGCAACAATATGGCGGATATTAATATTGGGAATATTACAACCTTTGACCGCATTATTTGTTGCGCTTGTTATTTGCCCATTATGCGCGTTCTTCCTGCTTATTGGTACGTATTTACTTATTTCTTTATTTAATTCGGTATATACAACAGTAAATACAACGGTTTATACATAATTGTATCGGTATATACAATTATGTAATTTGGTATATACAACAGGTCGCAAACTAAACATACCAAAAAAATTACATTCCAAGATTTATGCTGGTTTGTTACCCAATAACATACAAAAAAAAGGACATTTATTTATAAGCATTGTTATTTATATTATTACAAGGTTAATAATATAAATAACAAAAACTATAAAACAAGAAATAAATTAAAATTCAAATAATTCAAAATAAAATTAATAATTTGATTAAGTAAGAATAAATCATAAACACGAGGCCAATAGCAAAGACAATCCACTAAGCCGAGACAGCATGCCAGTCCAATGAAATGAAAATTCTAAATTGTTTTACTTCAAAAGATTGGTTTGAGGACAATCCAATGCAATGGATTATCTCTAATTAGATGATGCCGTGAGGACTCGGTTACCATCTCCTCTTGCTCACCATTAGGTAGCGATGTATCTTCGATACTTTAGTTGGCCTGTTTCTATGATACAACCTTTTTTAGTAGTTTAGTATAGAAATGTAAAAAAAATACACGGGTATTCAATTTTCATTACAGCTTGCATTTTTTTTATTGTGACTCGACATATGACAGCACCCGCTTGATGTTAAGCCGAAGTGTGGTCCATGAATGAATGTCACTGCTACTACAATTTAATAACTGTGAGTATCACATCCACTATGCCGGCCTAGATGGAACCGCCAACTTACAAGCTGATCCCGAAACGTGACCAAATCACTTCACGGTCTGTATACTTGTAAGTGGTGGTATTACCCCGGATCGGCAGACTGGGTACCACTGCCTACCATTCTTTGATAACCAGGCCCGAAGCAAATATCCATCTCTTTTTTTTATTAACAATTATTTGCTATATTTAATATTATTAAATATTACAAATAATATGAAAACAAATATTTGATCCGACCGGGGATCGGAACCGGGACTTTACGCGCAACAAACCGATCGCTATACCGTTCGTCCGCGCCTGTCGTCAAAATGTAGTCGCGTGTAGTTTTTTAGTATATTTTCACCCTGCCCATAACTTCTCATCATCCCAAAGGTTAGTTGTTAGAGAACTAACCTTTGGGAGTTTAATGCCTGATAGGTATTAAACTCGCCTATGTAACCTATTTTTAAGTTTATTCTGGTGCAATAAAGGATTTAAATAAATAAATTACAATTTTATTAAACAATCTTTTTCAGGCGGTGTATCCTGGTGGTCCCTGCGTGGCGTTTGGGAATGGATAAGTTGGCGTGCACTTATCAGGAGGGCAGCAAGAGTTCCAGCACATGATTCCGCATTCGTGACAAGGGTAGATGGACCTGGGTTGAGGTCGAAGCTCTATTATGAAATCACGTAAGTGTTTAAAGCCACATAAGGAACTCGAGCAACTTTTTTTTTTATTGTGACACGACATCTGACCTCGTTCCGCCTGATGATGGGCAAGAGGAGGTCCAAGAGTGACGACGACTGAGAAATCATTAAAATCATTTTAAGTATAAGACGTTAACACTATGCCGGTCTAGCGGCACGCTTTGATGGCCGTATCGATGTTTGACTCCTTTATGAAGTTTCGTTTAATTTAATAATTTCGTTTGAAGGAACAAAATATTCTTTATTGTCACTGTTCTTTATGTTTAAAACCACTTTCCGGTACCAATCTATCTTTGATATATGTACTATGGTTGTCTTGTTTCTATGATAAAAACACTTTGATAGCCTAATATAGTGAACTAATTGTTCGACTGTACATTTATTTAAATCGTTGAAATATATCTCAGGTCTGGCCAGGCGTTGGCTGCTGTATGCGCTCGTGCAGAATTAGAGGAGCTAAACACGTGGGTGTCAAATGTGGAAGTGGCGATAGAGAGGCCATTGAGGGACTACAGACATTTCGTCGACGCATGCTTTGGACCATTCTCTGTGCAAATTGCTAAGGTGACTTGTGCTTTTTTTAATATTTACTTATAAGACATAGCGGCTTTATACGTCACTGTGGCGGACGTCGCCACATGCAGCAACTTGATGGCGTTGCATGTGCAACTGCAACAACCAATGGCGTTGAGCATCCAATATCTCGCAAGCGGTTCTTCGACAGAGTATTAGTATAAAACACGTATGGAATGTATGTATGGAAGTGGAGGTTGGCTATAGCAGAAGAAGCATGAGAGTAGAATTAACGCTGTAGAAATGCGGTCGTTAAGGAGTGTATGTGGAGTGACGATAGCGGATAGAATAAGGAATAGCACATTGCGTGATAGATGTGGCTTGAAAGAAAATGTAGTGACAAGCATTGACAAAGGAATGCTTCGATGGTTTGAGCACATGGAAAGGATGAGTGAAAGTAGATTGACAAAAGGAATTTATGAATCAGATTTGGTTGGATGCGTTAAACAAGGCAGGCCCAAGATAGTGTTTTCCGACCAAATCGGAGACATCCTCAAGAAAGCTAGGTTGCCCAGTGCCCATAACCACAGAGCCTGTATGAAGAGAATTATGTATGTGAAGGAACCAGGTGAGTCGTGTAAGGATCGTGGTAAGTGGCGCTCAATTGTCTCTGCCTATCCCTGTGGGAAAAAGGCGTGACAATTTGATTGATTGACGCAAAATCCGTTAGGCGGGAAGATTTTCCTTAACTTTTATCACACCACTAAGAATGTCCCGAGGAGCTCTTAAACCATTACAGTCAAATTAGCTTGAAGAGACGTTTTTGAATTTGTACTAGTGTGTGTAGTACACACGCCTAAGAGCGCGTTTCCATAATGTCGTGGCGGTTGATAAAGATGTTACGATCTCCTATCATTATGTTTAGTTTTAGCTTGGAGATGTTTTTGCGTTTGTAATGGTGTACACTCAGCAAATAAATAATCGACTTCTATAAATTTTTTTGCCCGATTGCCCTACGATATTTGTCGCTTTAAACCTGAAGGTTTTCATCTGACCAAGACGTGACGTATGTATGTATTTATGTTTCTTCGGTAAAAACAATTGGTCGGTTTTGTGCACGATATTCTGCAATTTTTATCAAATAGTTAATTCGTAAGTACCGATATTCATGATTTTCCATTAAAAGTTTACTGTTATCTTCAAATTGCTTCCAATTAAAACCGAGGACATGACATGTTTTCGTAACGTGTGTTAATAATGGAAACGCACTCTTAGGCGCACTACTGCAAATGCAAAAACGTCTCCAAGCTATTTTGACGGTGATATATTTTAATATGACCATTGATATAATTTAACAGACAGGCGCGTACAAGCAATTGGAGAAGGAGTGTGCTGAACTAACTTCGTCACTGCGCGAGAAAGTGTCATATAGGAGGCGAGAGTTGTCATTGTCATTGCAGGATGCAGCAAGGGTTAGAGTTAGAATGACAGCGCCAGAACTAAAGGTATGTCATTAAATCCTTTATTGCAACGAAAAACTTTAAAATAAAAATAGGAACATAGGCGAGTTATTACGGATATATATATATATATATGTTTTTTTTTACAATCATTAAAGAGTGGTAGGCAGTGGTACCCAGTGTGCCGATCCGGGGTAGTACCACCATTTACAAGTATACAGACCGTAAAGTGATTTGGTCACGTTTCGGTATTAGCTTGTAAGTTGCCGGTTCCAACTAGGCCGGCATAGTGGATGTGATTGCTACTCACAGTTATTGAATTGTAGTAGCAGTGACTTCATTCATGGACCACACTTCGGCGGACCACAAGCGGGGTGCTGTCACTATAAAAAAAAGTGTGATAGTATGAGCCGCATAAAATTTGTTTAATTCATTAAATGGACCTAGAAATCTTACTAGACTGAGCACTTCTTGCAAATAAACGAGCCGAGAAAGTCGTATCATAAGGAGTAAATTGTCACTTTTTATCATATAGTCAGTCATTTGTGAGTTTTCTACCCTATGTTGATTAGTGACACTTCGAAGAAATACCAGTAAAAAAATATTACTCAGTTTTTTTAAATATTTTTTTTTCAATAAATTATTTAGGTATTTTTACCATAGTATTAACATTATATAATAATATGTTAACTAAGGTTTATTATACAAACATTAAAATAAAACGATATTGACTAAAATATTTAAGCACAAATTTCGATCTTTTTCGAGACTCACGCATCTTTAGGACCGAATTTGCTTTTATCAAAGTAATCAGTCCTGTCTATATTCCTGGGTCCATGGTTCATTTATTAGAAATATTTGATGATATAAAATACCTCAAGCTGACCAGTTTACGCAATATTTTCTACAATAACTTTGCTTTGTGTTACCTACACTTAAAATAACATAGCGTGTTATTTTATTTTAGCGTGCCGTGCGTGCGTGCGCGCGTGAGCTATGCCGTATGCATCGCGGCAACGCGGCTGATGATTGGTGGAGCAGCAGAGGACTGGCGCCTGGTGATTGGACATCGCTCGCTGCTAACACACTTGTTGAGGTAATAACATACACTTTTGACGACAGGCATGGACAAACGGTTTAGCGATTGGTTTGTTGCGTGTAAAGTCCCGGGTTCGATTCCCGGTCGGAGCAAATATTTGTTAATAAAAAAAAGGGATGGATATTTGCTTCGGGTCTGGTTATCAGAGTGGTAGGCAGTGGTACCCAGTCTGCCGATCCGGGGTAGTACCACCACTTACACGTATACAGATCGTGAAGTGATTTGGTCACGTTTCGGGATCAGCTTGTAAGTTGCCGAGTCCATCTAGGCCGGCATAGTGGATGTGATTGCTATTTACAGTTATTGAATTGTAGTAGCAGTGACATTCGTTCATGGACCACACTGCGGCTTAACATTAAGCGGGGTGCTGTCATATGTCTAGTCACAATAAAAAAAAATTAAAAAACTTACACCCGAACCCCAGTTTCAAGGATTCGCGTCGCAGACATATGTCTCATACGACGTTGTTACGAGGCGAATTTAGTTGTTCAATATTAGTCGTTCAATAAAAAAGCAAATATTGACTGTAGCGTTCTCACGGTTTAATAATAATCGACTCAATATTACACGTGTCATTACACTATCTGTCCATTTTTGCATTTTTCTCGTGGATGCGGACGCCATAATTTACATTTTATTTTACAAACAAAAAAACTTGTGACAAACACAATACATATTAATTACAAAAAACAATACATATTAATTGGTTATCAATCGCGCTGATTGATTGACTGATTGGACTGATTATTTAATGCAAGTTAAACGAACTCATAATAACAGCTGATTAATAAAACAATGTAGTATTTTCTTAGATTTTCGACTGATAATCTAAGATTTCGACTGATACCCAGGATGGTACGCGAGGCTATTGAGATTAAAAAACATCTTAATTTCAATAGAGAAGGTGATTAGCGGTTATCTAACACCTGGGACCCCATAATTCACAAACTCAAGTCCCAAGTCCAGCAAACTGCCAAACCAAGTTATTTTTGCAAAAATTTGAAATAAACCGGGAACAGAAAAACAAAATATCAAACGGGGTAGTTTTGGAAACAATAACAGCATCAACCAATAGGACGACCTCTCCGTGACCACGATGGCTGCAAAGCTCTCGAAACGTCGGAATAATAAAATAAAATTGCAAAATCAAAACCAAAATAAACGCGATAGTAAGTCGCATAAAATTTGTTTAATTCAATAAAACAATGTGGTAAATCTAAAAGGAAGTGTTTAATTCTGTGATATAAAAAGTTTGTTTATCTTTTAGGATTTTGTGGAAGTTTGGATTTTAGACTATCCTATTATATTATTAGTATATATTTTCATTGTTAGGTATTCGACGGTGAGGTGCTCGTGGGCCTGGAGTCATCTGAAGCAAGGTTATCATTGGAAGGTAGTGATGGGGAAGCAGCCAAAAGATGGCAGGCATTCACTGCAAGGGATGAGGTCCCTCCAGATGTCTTGGCTCAGAGGGACCATTGGGCTACTTTGGAAGGTAAGCGAATACTTGACAATAAAAAAACAATATTTTTATTGTAGCCCGACATATGACAGCACCCTGCCTGAGGTCAAACTGGAGTGCGGTCCATGAATAGAGGACCGCACTGGTAAAAAACTGTAAAAGTAGCAGTCGCATTCACTATGCCAGCCCCAACTTCATCAGCTTGTAAGATGTCAGTTACAACTTAACTGACAATTTACAAAATGATCCTGAAACGCAATCGAGTTTCTTCACGGTCTCTTAAAAATGGTGCTACTACCCAGTGGCGTGCGGTCTAAATAGTCATAAAGACTGTGCCTACCCCCGGAAAAAACTGTATTACTAAATATTACTAAATAATACACAATTAGTATACATTCAATATATCAATCAATATTTAATTGCAAAAATAATAAGCGCCTGAATATAAAATCCATCACGACGCGCAAAGATTCCCCCGGTAACACGCAAAAATAAGGCGCTTATTAAATATTCAACGTCCAGTTTTTGTTAGACCGATTTAAAAATGTCTCAAATCCACGCACACTAATGCAATTTCTTGTCTTAGTGTGACGCCGGTGTTGTCAGTCGTATAAGAACAGACCGTCCATGTGTGCGTGAATTAGAGCCACGGTCTTCAGTATTACCCTACCAAATTAAATGGCTTCTTATTGTATTTGTTTTTATGCTTGTTTTATGTGTCGAATGCATATATTTTGTCGTGTTATACCGATTGGTGTTTTTATTTTTTCGTTCTTTGTTTTTCTTTTATTGTTTTGACAGAAGTTTGTGTAATAATTGTTTGTTCTCGTTTATTAAGTTAAATGTTTAATAGTTGAGTTTATTATTTAAATTAATTAATCGTTTGATTATTTATATGGTAAAAAAAAATATAAAAAATGTTTTTACATGTGCATAAAAGATATGAAGGTTATGTTATAAAATTAATTGATTATTTAGGTTATTATTTGTATTTTGTAATATCATTTATGATGAAGTCTTTATTGAGGGTTATCTTGTGCAGATGTTACTTGGTATGAATATTTATTTAATATATTTTTAATTATGTACAAAAGATAGGTTATGTATATTGTAATGTAAATGTATATGTAAGTGTATATTGTAAAATTCACAGAATACTATTTTATACTATATAAGGTTTATATTTAGTATAGTACAAAATAGGATATCTTTTTTGCCTACCCTTTGTAAAATCCCACCGCACGCCACTGCTACTAACACGGTTTGGCTTACTGGCCTAATGTCCACCTTCCGTTTGCCTAACACTCTTAAATAATATCAGACCAGGCAAGAAAGGAGCAAATTTCCTTTCTTGCCTGGTGGTGGGCAAGGAATGTCCCAAGAGTGCAAACGACTTAAAACAACGATTTATACCATTTGGAGATTATATGGAGATCATACTTTTTTTATTGTGACTGCACTTCTGACTTGCCTGATGGTAATCAAGGGGAACTTCAAGAGCGCTTACAACTAAAACACCGATTTAACTTACAGTGGCCTCAGTCGCCGTCAAAAAAATTTTTTTTATTATACATTTCTATACTGCGCAGAAAGAAAAGGTATTTGGTATAACACGCTGCAATGTTCGCCTTCTCATAGTCCTTGGTGGGCGAGCTTAAGAATTGACCGTAATTTGTTGAAAATGGCTTTTAGAGTGCGGTCGGGACATATGCCTCTTAATAAATTTTATAATTTAATGAAGAAGAGTGATAGTCCGAATTGTGATTGGTGTGGAAAATTAGAGGACTGTCATCATTTATTAGAGGAATGTGTCCGGAACGATGCCGACAGAAATAGTCTAATTGCTGTATGTAACATAAATAGATTGGATGTGGGTATGTTTATACCAATATTGGCATGTCCGACTTCAGTGGAAGCATTTCAGTTGTATCGATTTGTGAGAGGTTCTGTAATTAAGTTACACAGTCAAGCTTAATCATATAACTGAGAATAGTTATATGATTAAGCTTGAACTAGAAAGTTTAGTTAGTTGTTAAGATGGGACTGGCATAGTCAACTTTGACTAAAGTCCCCTGAAAAAAAAATAGAATAAAAAAAAAAACATTTCTATACTAAGCTACTAAAGTGCTTGTATCATAGTAACAAGACAACCAAAGTACATACAACAAAGATACATTGGTACCGGCAAGTGGTTTTGAAACCGTGCTCTCGGTTTGCGTAACCTTTGCACTGCCACTACACCACGGTCGCCTTGTTTGATTGAAATGCATTCTGTCGTTAATTTCTAGTAGAAGACCAATGGTGTGAATGGACTTCAGTGGTAGGACCACGGGTGCCGCCGCCCTGCTTGGATGCAAGTGTTTTCAGCCCTTCAGGGCACTCACATCCGCCCGTACCACATCCGGCTACTGTGGCACTTGTTCTATATAATAGGTAAATATTATAGAATAAAAAAACATGTAGGGAGATTTTTTTTACTTATGACAGAACCCGCCTGATGTTAAGCTGGAGTGTGGTCCATGAATGGATGTCACTGCTACTACAATTCAATAACTATAAGTAGCAATCATATTCACTATGCCGACCTAGTTGAAACCGACTACTTACAAGGTGCCGAATTTATTTTGGATTAAATGAATTCATCCATAATTTATATTCGACTATAGCTCGTCTAAATATAAATGACGCGCCCCTCTACTTAATTAGTTTATTTAAATGTGTGATTGCAAATATTACTAACTATTCTACTATACTTCATCAGCGTGCTCCTCCTTTTGTGTCCAACCAGCAACTGAATGACCAATTTGCATTTTCGGTGTGTTGCATCCATATTTTATATTCGCACGTGTGCTTAAATGCAGTGGAGGGGCGCGTCATTTCGACTTAGACAGACTCTACATCACTAGTAGAAATGAGTAGCGAGTGGCGAAGAACTTTCCAGAACGAAATAATGGAATTTAGTCAACCAAAATTAAACTTTAATAAAATGTCATAAGGGTGATTTTAAGTAAACAAGGAATGACATTATGTCTGAATATGAATATATATTTGGCAGCCGTACCACGCTTACTTATCACTTCCATTAGTTTCCTTTTTTCCGTGCTTAGTCCCCATAACCATAGATCTTGTATGAAGAGAATTGTGGATGTGAGAAAGGCGTGAGAGTTGTGTCAGGATCGTGGCTATTGCCGCTTTATTGTCTCTCCCTATCCCTGTAGGACAAACGCGTGACAATTTGATTGATTGATTATTGATAATTTTGAACTAATATTTAATTTGCAGAGACGCAGAATCACCAATACCATTAGATTCAGATTTATGTGCAGAAATATTAAAAGTACTAGAAGATCCTTCCACCATGGCGGACGATAGAAGAGGTAAATGGATTTTAATTATTATTATATTTTATATGTTTTCTTCTTTAAATAATTTTATAACCATCTCGCGGGTAAGAACCATAGAGAACTCTTTTGTTATTTTATTTTTTCTTGTTTATGGCCTTAGTATTTGACTTGCCAGTTTGAAAGTAAAAATGTATGTTTAATTTTAATGCATTGTCAAGTAAAGATGAAGATGAAACACTCGAGTGATTCATTCATTATAAAATGAGAATGATAGCGAGTTTGATGATGATCGTCTTGGAGGGAACATGTTTCACAGCTTAAAATTACTTTTCTATACTTAATCAACTTGAAAATGATTACTAGATAACAATTCCAGTATTATTACACATTAATATTTATGAAAAACACAAGCTTTTTAAATAACACTTAACAATTGAATTAAACAAATTTTATGCGGCTTACTATCGCGTTTATTCTGGTTTAGATTTTTCAATTTTTTATTATTCCGACGTTTCGAGAGCTTTGCAGCCATCGTGGTCACGGAGAGACTGACAAACGCAATAGTAAGCCGCATAAAATTTGTTTAATTCATTAATCAATGTTCGCGCAAAATCTAAGAAAATACTTCATATTTCCTTAACAATGTTTTAACATTGAACCGTATATTTTTACTTTGACACTGGCAAGTAAAATAATCAAAAAAAATAGAAGACCGGGTAAAGTCTTTGTTTAAGTTTCTAATGTAGATTTTAATAAACAGAGGGCGTTGAACGCTATCGTGGTGGTGGAAGTGAAGATTCCACATCAGCTAGCGAGGCTACCAGGGATGACGATGCGTCTACATGCAGGTATTTATTTAAATTCAAAATATTTTCGTGTCCACTATGCTGGCCAAGTGAACATTTCTTCAGATTTAAATACGTCAAGAAACACTCAAATGTGGTCGGATAGAGTTGCTGTACTTTTCTCTCTTTTCTGGTTCCTGTACTTGTGACAGCAACAAAGGACATCATTCATTTTGTATGGGAACTTAGGCTAAATTATATTAACAGTTGCATATACATTTTAATATAGTTTAATGTACAAAGATGACAATGAAATTGAAATATATCCTTTATTTTGCATAGTTTATGTGTGCAAAATGATCAAACTATAATTATAACAGTTCAAATCAGAACTGTTAATATGGCGTGTCTTCGTGATTGACAGACGATACAAAATTACCATATCCTATTTTTCAAATAACTCTATTGCACAGCAATTAAAAACAAAATTAGAACTTGTATGAAGACAATTGTAAATGTGAAGGAAGCGAGGGAGTTGTGTCAGAATCGTGGCAAGTGGCGTTCCATTGTCTCTGCCTATCCCTGAGGGAAGAAGGAGTGACATTTTTTTAGAGCAAAATTGTTATTAGTTTTATCAATACAAATATGAAGACTACCAGTTACATATTTATTCATCATTCAGCGTTACAATCCCTAGCGTTGATATCCCTTTGTTATTAATTACAATCTGGTGGGTAGTTCTCTATAGTTAAAAAGTAGATTTTTTTTATTGCGACACGACATTTGACATCGACCCGCCTGATGATAAGCAAGAGACGATCCAAGAGTGACGACGACTAAAACAATCGAGTTAGAAACTACCTCAGTCGCCGTCACTATGCAAGTGACAAAATGTTATTTTACGAAAAATACAAAATTTTAACCTTCATTATTTTCCTAACAGAGTATCACCCGTATGGTCCCGCGCTGCCTGCCGTTGGACACTAACAGGACGTGGTGTCAGAGCTGATCTTGCAAGTCCTGAAGATATCAGTGACCACGACCCACCGCACTTGGGCACATGCGTTTAAAACAGAAACAACTATAAAGTTATCAGGTCGGAATAGTGAATACGACACAATAAGACGTAACAGTAGCTTAACATCAGAGCGTTTTGGTGTCGAGACAGCGTTAAAAAGCTAGTTAGAGTCTGTGCGGAAAGAGAACCGTCATAAAAATTAAGGGCGCAACTGTGTTTTTTTAACGTTTTATTTTTGCTGTGTTGACAACACTGTTACGTCATTATAGCGCGACTGTGATTCTTGATATTTCTACACTTTGTCAAATAAATTGATACAAAATTCTGTCTAAATAATTCACTTAAAACAACTCAAGACAAAGCTGTATTCGTCACGTAAATATGCGTAAATACCACGAAGTATAGTTTGACATTTGACAGATTTCTGGACTGGGCTGCCATATAAAAATCATATTGTTAGTTCCATTTTACGCCACGACGGTTCTCTTTCCGCACAGACTATATATTTGATTTACTGATCAGCGATTGGTGTGAATTGTAAATGGCGTGACAGGCAACCAATCACGAGCCTGATTAGTAAATTTTGACCAATAGTTGTTTTGATCTTCGCTCTAGAAAAAGGGCGTAAGTAGGCTACTCGGTTAGTGTAAAATTTGCCTTAAATATTATACAACGATTATTATTAATCCATCATTTCGTATACCATCCGTAATTGAAGCAATATTTTTAAAATTAGCGTATAGATTGTTTTTTTATATGACTGATTTTTATTTTCCAAAATGGATGTGTTACCCTAAATTTACCGCTAGGTGGCGCTGGACATTGCGCCAATGAACTAACACGAGTTATATTTAGCAGTTTACTTATTGTTAATTTAAATATCAGGTTTACCAGGAATAGTAAAATGGATTTTAAAATTAGCTTGGAAGTTGCCGGCTTCAACTAGGCCGGCATAGCGGATTGTTAATAAATTGATATCTTTTCACACATCCATTTTGGGAAATTAGTAACATTACGTGATAAGTATCGATTGCGAGTGGGTTATTATTATAGGGATTTTATTAATGTTAAATTAAATGTCAAAATAATAATTAGAATATTAAACGCTATATAGAATCTCTAGTTACTTACTTTTATATTTTGGGCTCACCTGAATGTTAGGCAACTTGGTGAAAAGAAAAATTACGTTGATTTGTTTTCCATGAAGTTGCCTAACATAACGTACTTTTACAATTTAGGTAATGAACTGAAGTGTCATTAGTGTCAGTCAATTCGAATGATAAAATTAGATTGACGAGCGATTTTGCATTTTATTTTATTTTTAATTTAATTGGTTATAATAAAATTGGCACAAAACTAGAATGTGATAAAAATTCGTCTCAAAATTCTCTTTTTTGCATTTATTTGTATATTTTATTTATTACTTTGTATGAATTTCTTATTAGAGTTTAATTGGCTCTATTCACTTGTATCAAGCATCAGGTGACCCCACACCTTTGGCTCGCATAATGACATGACTGAGGTAACCGTAAAGGTTGTTTAAGTCGTTGGTACTCTTAGACTTCTCCTTGCTTACTATCAGGCAAGTCGAGGCAATAAAAAGAAGTAGTTTAATAAAATCTTTCCACCGTCATCCTTTTTTTGGTGACACGACATCTGACCTCGATCCGCCTGATGATAAGCAAGGGGAGGTCCAAGAGTGACGACGACTGAGAAAACGGAATAGTACACGACTGCCTCAATTGCCGTCACTATGCCGACCATATGTTTCACGTTTATTCATAAACGATGCTAAGCTCGAGAAATGCTTAACGGCATCACAAAAGTATAAAAAAACTTGGCCTTATGCGGTCAGTAGTAGTTACTATTAAAATATATATATAATGTTTTTTACAAGTGAATAGAGTAATTATTTAGTTGGAGCTAGTGCTTTTGATAGCTTTAAATAGATTAGAATTGCACTCGAGTGGATTTTGTAGGTAATAAGAAGTATTTAGATGCTTATGATTAGGTATAACGAATTATTATTATATTTATTGGGTTTGATTCTCTATCGATAACAAAAGTAGCATTTGCCAATCTCCTGATACGACTCGACTTTTTAACTTAGGTTAAACCGAGTTGAGACCTAAACCGAGTTAGGTCGGTTAATATCTACAATAAACCGGTTTTAACTATTATATACTTAAGTATAAGTTATTTTAGATCAGACACCAATTTTATTTTGTCATATTTCCATCCGAAATTCTATAGCACACCATGCTGTGTAAAAGGCAATTTAACTTGTCGGATCGAATGGTCAACTCGGTTTGTAAACCGGTTTGAATCGAATTCTTCAATTCAGTTTGCGATATTAAATCGACATAACTCGGTTCAAAAAAATTCGTCAAAAAAGAGATCGTCCCACCTTTACTTTTAATTGTGCAAACTATGAAATGACACAGTCGCGTTTCGGAATCCGACTTAGTGGAGAGACTGCTACTTGTAGATATTTAACTGTATGTTGCAGTCGTCTCCATTTATTGACTGTACTCAAATTTATGTTCGGTGACCTCTACTCAAATTATTTATATTATCTTTACTTTAGATCAGTGTTTCTCAACGTTGATAGTTAAGGGGGTCAATTTAAAAATGGACTTGACCCGACTTGAACCCTTTGGTTTTGGGTTATTTAAATGCAATGCTAGATATCGGTGACAAATTTAACAAAAAAGGCAAATTTAAAAAAAAATGAAAATCACTTTTAAAAATAAAAACAATTTTTAAAAGTTAAAAATTTTGTATAGGGGGCATAAAATTTTTATAATTGTTAAGGTGGCGAATGGCCTAAAAAAGGTTGGGAAACACTGCTTTAAATTATAAACACCAAATAGTTTAAGAATGTATACATGCATAGTGTTGACGACTGATTGCTGCTTATTATCAGTCGAGGTGTCAACGACAATGCTCTCTATTGTATTAAGTTAAATATAATAATTATTAAAAATTAAGCTAAAAGCTTTAAAAATATATTCACAACTTTTATTTTATTAACAAAATATATTTATTAAAACAGTATATTTGAATGAATTATGTCAGAATTTAGAATATGTTAAAATTACACAGAGGGCGCTAAAGTCGCCGTCACAGAAAGCTATAAATTAATTATCGATCCAAAGAATTTGGACTTAAGGAATAGAAGGAGCCCTAAAATAGCTACATAATACAACCGTTTATACTATTTTCACTTATGGCATTAAAAATAAATCAGAAGGGGACGAATATACATTTTTACATTCGTTATTTAAAAGGTTGTCACTAGTTTTGATGATCATTTGACACATTAAGAAATGACATTAAAATACTTTAAAAAAGGATGACGGAGCAATAATACTGTTACTCTTGTTACCACGTGACTTTAATTAAGCAGTATTGAAAGTTAACCAAGTGGTTGTATTTGCAAAAAGTAGGTACAACCTTTGAAGGAAAGGAATTAAAGTACAAGTAGTTGTCTCTTTTAGTCACATGTGATATTAACATAGTATAAATGAAATAAATAACACTGAATTTCTATTTTAGCACAGCTTCTATTCTATCCATGTTACAACGTTGCAAGTCCAATATCTCGCAAGCTATGTATATTCGGCAGGGCCAATAAGGCAGATCTTCCCGTCGCTACATCCGTGCGGCGGGAAGATCCTCCTTTCCTTTCCACACACATACCCCTAAAATTCTACTGAGTTCCCTCCAGCACACATTACATTCATTGGCTCTAAAGTCGGGCTTGCCTCGACTTAGTCAACTCCAATTTTCTAATAGATCATCCGCCTTTTACCCACGCTGAAAAATGTCCATGAGGAATACAGCAATTTTTTTAAAATAATTTACTAAGTAAAGTCGACCTAAAATAATCCAAAAACAAATCCAGTCCTTTATCCAATAATATAGTTTTAAATTTAAAAATAACGAGAATTTTCTATTAGTCGGATTCTATTTTGGCCATTGCCATTTTGGTAACAAGGACATTTAGACCGCCATTTTGAAGTAAATGCGTTTTGCTCGAGCGCTTGTTCAAGATTTAATAGATTCTCGTGGCGGTTACTTTAGCTATTGTATATAATTATATTGTTTTTTAGTTTGTTTTTAAAATAAATAAATAAATTAAGGAGCGTTTTACCTCAAATAATAGACTTTAATTAGCTTATAAGATAAAATTAACTAGATATAAAAAAAAGCGATCAATCTCGTTGGTAATCGAATAAAATGTCGTAGACTTTTAAATGGATGGATAGATCTGTGGCCACAACTAGCGGCATTAATCATGAAAAAGCGGGGAAGTGGGGAAATGTAACTCGTCAACATATATTTCATCGTGCTCCAGCTTAACAATAAGCAGACAAGTGGTAGGCAGTGGTGTCCAGTCTGCCGTTCCGGGGTAATACCACCACTTACAAGTATACAGACCGTGAAGTGATTTCGTCACGTTTCGGGATCAGCTTGTAAGTTGCCGGTTGCAGCTAAGCCGCCATCGTAGCTCTCGAAATGTCGGAATTATAAAAAAAATGTAAAATGGAAACCAAGATAAACGAGATGTTAAGCCGCATAAAATTTGTTCAATTCATTAAGCCGGCATAATGAATGTGCAAACTATTTACAGTTATTGATCCGAAGTAGCAGTCACTTCCATTCATGGACCGCACTCCAGATTAATATCAGGCGGGTGCTGTCATATATCGAGTCACAATAAAAATAACTTTATATACCAAAGTACTTTATACTGATTCAGTATTTTTTGACCCACTGATCCCTTTTGCTTCAAAATGTCTGTAATATTAATTACCTTAAAGCATTGGGTTTTTATTATTTATTGGGGTTTTATTATAACGTATATAGACCCACTTTAAATATATGAAATGAACTCGAATTATAATTACTTTTATACAGAGGTCTTGTTAAATAGCGAGAGAACATATCTATCCCTATAAGAACAGATCGCGTTTTTTGTTAAAAAGTGTGCAATAAAGAATTTAGTAGAATTGTCTTAGATTTTGCGCGAACATTAATTAATAAGTTAAACAAATTTTATACGGCATAAGTCTCTCAGTGACTACGATGGCCGCAGAGCTCTTAAAACGGAATAAAAAATTCTACAATCATTACCCAAACAGTAAGCCGCATAAAATGTGTTTAACTCATTAAAGAATTTAGTGTTAATTGTATTTTGATAGCTATTAAATAAGAATTTATGACAAAGCACTTTAAAAACTGTCGGTGTATAATACCTGACTATGTAATGTTATACCCTAATTTAATTTTAAGAATTGGTACATAAACTGCCTTGATATTTTCCGCCATAAATTAAGCTTTAATTTTTTAAATATGGCAGCTTATTTGTTTGGGATCGTCTATTGGAGGGGAAAATTGAGCTAGGAAATTGACCAATTTAGGAAATTTGTTTTATTTATGCATCCGGTCGACCCGGGTCGAGAATTCAGGCCGAACCATACAAGTGCTTTAAATAAAAGATACGACTGTGTATTGGTTGGTCTTGTTTTTCTCGTATAATATTAGCTTCGAGCACAGAACGTGTAGCGCCGTGTATTAAACACGATGCTACATGGTTCGTTTTATTAATGATTGAAATAATAAACGTAAAATATGCTATTTATTGGTGCAAAATAACCATTACAAAATTATATAAAAACATGACAAACGGTATAGTAATAAAATTGAAAATACTCTTTGATTATTTTTAAAGTAATATACGATAGTTTAATGGCTAAAGTCGTTAATAGTATTTAGCCAATTCAATGGATAGGGGCCTGGCGAGATAGTTGAAAAAGTTAAAAATGCGCTTAAAATCCAGCGCTTTTTCATTCTGCCTATCCTTATACTGCGCAGCTTGAAAGCGAGCGCTCTTTTTATCTGCCGGGAACTACCTTATGATCTGAAAGTTTTTTTTTTACAAGATATACATAATTATAAATTATAGTTTTTAAGCAAGATAGTTGTGTCAGGATCGTGGAAAGTGGCGTAAAATTAATAATTGTAATATTTATTGTATTTAAAATTAATTGATGAATTACTGGATTACTAATAAATATGTCATTAAGTCGTTATAGCGCCCTATTCCAGTCGCCTTTGTCAATATTGACCGCACTTTAAAAATGGCTGACGGACTGCACTTTAAAATGTAGTTCCAGTAATTCTGCTACCCCCTGTAAAAATAGTCGTAAAGTATTGTTTATTTATTTAAGCTTTTATTTACATAAATATATTTATTGTGCATATATTGAAGGGATAATATTTTAAGGCCTATGTATTATAAATACAATTTATGACACCAAAGTTGTTTTAAAGTATAGTTTTTTTTCATTGTCTAGCGCTTCACTGGGGATATTCCTGTGGTAGTGAAGGGATGTGCACGTAAACACACCTCTCCTGCACCACACAACAACCAGAGGAATCTCCTCAGTTAAGCGCTAGTGGTATTAATAATAAATGTAATTATTAATTTAAAAATTAAATACAACTTGCGTTAGAGATGTTAGTTTCGCAAGTTTTACCTCTAACTAGCGAAACTGCCATTTACGCGGAGATGAGATCTTAATATGTGCGTCGGAATAGTAGTCTTTAAAAGTCATATAATAAAGTTTGATTTTGTATGGATTATGGCAGACTTTTAAGCTTTATTTCTTGATCAACTTGAAAGCATAGTGGGTCTAACAGCTATATCGTCTGGATATAGCTTAAATTCCAACGGCGCGTGCGATAATTTTTCACCTTAACCACCCCTTATAACAAATTCATTTTTATAAATTGTAATTATTAAAAATGATACAGTAAAGATTTTTTTCTTAAAAATGCAGGTATTATAAAAAACTGGTTATACTTAATATTCCATCCAATTTGTATAATAAATCCATGACAATTATATTCTTTGTACACTGGGCAATGTAGGCGCCCTATGTCAGACAATTGTGGGTTATTGATGGCTGATTTATTGTTGGCCGATAACTCGGTCAAAACACAAACTCCTATAATCATTTTGACGACAGGCGTCAGCGATTCCTTAGCACACCAGTTTGTTACCGTAAAGTCCCGGGTTTGATTCCCGGTTGGAGCAAATATTTGTTTCATAGCTTTTATTTGTAATATTTAATAATTCTCGTCACATTATATTGTCTTTTTTTTTGCAAATTCAATACTATTTTCATTAATTACGATTTATTTATTTATTTTATTTTTTATTATACATTTCTATACTAAGCTACTAAAGTGCTTGTTTTTTTTTTTTTTTTTTTTTTTTTTTATTTTTTTTTTTTATTGTGACTCGACATATGACAGCACCCCGCTTGATGTTAAGCCGAAGTGTAGTCCATGAATGAATGTCACTGCTACTACAATTTAATAACTGTGAGTAGCAATCACATCCACTATGCCGGCCTAGATGGAACCGGCAACTTACAAGCTGATCCCGAAACGTGACCAAATCACTTCACGGTCTGTATACTTGTAAGTGGTGGTACTACCCCGGATCGGCAGACTGGGTACCACTGCCTACCACTCTTTGATAACCAGACCCGAAGCAAATATCCATCTCTTTTTTTTTTATTAACAAATATTTGCAATATTTAATACCATTAAATATTACAAATAAAAGCTATGAAACAAATGTTTGCTCCGACCGGGGATCGAACCCGGGACTTTACGCGCAACAAACCAGTAAATTGTATTATAGAAACAGGCCAACCAAAGTACATATATCAAATATACATTGGTACCGGTGGGTGGTTTCTAACCCGTGCCACTCGGCTTACGTAGCCATTGTACTGCCACTACACCATGGTCGCCTTACGATTAAATCTAAACTTAGCATATTTTTAATTACATAATTTCTATAACATCTAATTCTAACAGACCGTTTTTACTTCTGTCGGGGATCCCAAGACCCAAGACACACAGCTTTTTTAATTCGGCGCTCTTCCCATCCCTCCCCTCCTTTCCTTGCTTCCATCAGTCGTCGTCAGATGTAGTCTTTAAAAGATTTACAAAATGTAATAAAGTCGTACAATAGATTCCTATATTGCCTTGTGTACAAACTGCCCTAGTTTTAAGCTTTTGTTTGCAACTGCCCTAGTTTTAAGATATTGAAATATATTTTGTGGAAAAAAAATACTAAATTATGAATTTTAAAATTAATTTGGTTTGTTTCATTTAGGCTCCGAGGTTTTAATCCCGCGTTAATTTTTTGTTTGCCTGATATTAAGCTGGAGTGCCGATCCCGAAACGCGACTAAATCACTTCATGGTCTGTATAAGTTGGTGACGACTTAGGCAACCATAAACTGATAAGCTTTTTAGTGGTCGGACTCCTGGACTTCATAAGTATACAGACCTGGAAGTGATTCAGTCGGGTTTCGAAGTCATATTGAGAGTTGCCCACCTAATGCCCACCAGAGTTCACCTAATGGATGCGACTGCCATTTTCAGTTATTTAACTGTACCCATAAATACGGAGCCTGTATGAAGAGAATTGTGGATGTGACGGAAGCATGGGAGTTGTGTCAGGATCGTGGCAAGTGGCGCTCCATTGTCTCTGCCTATCCCTGCGGGAAAAAGGCGTGACAATTTGAAGGATTCATTGATAACTGTAGGAGCAGTCGCGTCTATTTGTAGACCGCACTTTAGCAGAAAACTGTCTGTTGATTTATATAAAAAATGAAACGCGGGAACAAAACTTCAGCGTAAGCAAACCGCTATGGGTTTAATTTGGCGTTCCCAAAATGTGTAAGATTGTGTTTTCATAAAATGAGTTTTGTTTTTATTTTATTTATTAAAGCAATACAACTAATGTACAGTGTTTTACTTTGTCCTTTTTTGCTCAGAAACTCTATGGATTTTTTTTACATTTTGTGCGAACATTAATTAAAGAATTAAACAAATTATATGCGGCTTACTATCGCGTTTATCACGACCACGATGCAAAGCTTTCAAAACGTCGAAATTGTAAATCAATCAAAATAAACGCGATAGTAAGCCGCATAAAATTTATGGAATTAGTTAAAATTAAAATAACTACGTCTTATTCCAAAACGGGGTAACTAGAATGAGGCGGCTTAAAAAGTGCTAAGTTTAAGAGTGGTAGGCAGACAGTTGGTCAATTGCCCAGTCTGCCAATCCGGGGTAGTCGACCACCTTGATGCGACTGCTACTCATTTAACTGGAGTAGAAGTCGCGTCCAATAATGGACCGCAATCCTGTTATACGTCAGTCAGGATCAGTGGCGGCTGGTGGATCATCGAACTGGTGGTGCACTTTACTTGCTCACTAAGTCTTAGGGTTAGAAATTGCAATATTACAACATTCTTTGTATGTATACTATAGATTCGGCCTTTTTTCCGAAATGAAATGTTCGATCAATTTTTTATTAAAATCTGGTATTGTTTGATTTTTTTTCAATTCAAACAAATAGAAAACAAAAAAAATACTAATTATTACGTAGGTAAACAAACAATAACTAACACGTCACGGGTTTACAGCGATACTATACTGATAACGAGTGGTCATCCAACATGGCCGTTGCGTCGCCGCCGACGCCGTTTTGTCCAACAAACCTTGGGCGCTTTCGCTCGTTCGGTAAACTTCGGTTCGCGCGTGCGGCGCACGGGAATAGACTATTTGCTCGGTACATTTTCTATGAACGATCTTTTGTCTCACGCGTCGGGCCTGTTGGCTCGTATCCCATACAAGTTGTACTAGCGGCTCTCGTGCGCTTCGGCGAGCGCACTTGTATGGGAGACGAGCTAGTGGGCTTGACGCGTAGGACAAAAGATTGTTCATAGAAAAACTACAACTTCTTTACAGCGAAAATAAATCTTAATAGTTTAAAATGTTTTCTCATAATTGGAAATTAGATAAAATAATATATTTTGAATCTATTAAAATGTGGTGGTTCAGCGCACGAGCGCACTTAAGGGACAGCCGCCCTTGGTCAGGATGCTGTTGTATTTTAAGACCCAATAAGAAAAAAATTAGGGGAACAATGTATTCCAAAAATTTAAGACAAATATTTTGACCCTATTAAAAAAATGAATAGAGATTTAAAACTCAGAGACGAGTCGAAAAATAAAACGGCCCCGACCTAGAAGATCGTCCTTTTTTCAAGTATCAGAGACACTTTAAAAGCAGTGCCCATAACGACCCATAGAGGCTGTATGGATATGAAGGAACTAAGAGATTTGTCAGGATCGTAGAAAGTGGCGCTCCGTTGTCTCTGCCTACCCCTGTGAGAATAGGCGAGATTATCAATCACATTTAGAGGTGTAAAACATAATACTGCAATATGAAGTAGTGCCAAGTAGTAGAATTATCGCCTACAAAAACTATGTCAAACAATCAACAAGTGGAATGCTTTGCCAGCCCAACCAATCTTTATAACTTTGGATCCTTCGAGCGAGGTCCATGAGCGGCGACGAAAAAAAACTTGTCACTATTCAAGCATGGCGACTTTCAAGCATTTTCGGTGTGTTGCATTCATATTTTATGTTTTCTCATGTGCGCAAATGCGATGGAGGGGCGCGTCATATCGGCTTAGACAGACTATAACTTAGTATCCTTGCTAGGGTGTGTTATTTGTGTGTTGAAATGAAACGCATAGTATAATGGAATTGAAAATTTATTAAACCTACCTATCTATAAATATAATCTTCGCATCACTGTTACATAATTTGTATCACATGGATTTGAAAATTATAATGTTATTTAAAAATACTACTTTAATATAAGCTTGATGTATTTTACTTTAATATAAATATTTTCAAAAATAAATCCATTTGCCAGAGCGGTCGCTAACTCCGCAATAAAGCATTTTAATAAGAAATATTAGTAATCCTAATTAACAATAAATTTAAAAGAATTTGTTGATACTACCTACTTAATCGTTAAATAAAAAAAAACATAAAAAAATAATTTAAAGCATAAAATAAAATGCCAATATTCCATAGAATGTTAACGTAATTTTTACATTGCATATTATTTATAAATAATTTATTGTAATTTAAAACCGAAACTTATGCAACGAGAACCCAAAATAATTTAATAAATATTTTTTGTTAAATAATGATTTAATTGATTAGTCGCGTCTACGTCAATTTGAATATGAATACTTTTCGACGCATCAATAATAGTTTTATTAACAGAAAAATATATAACCAAAAATCAGCCTAGACAAAGAACTAACATAAATTAGTAAATTCACTGAAAAAAATGGCTAGATAATAGAAAAACTAATTCATATAAAAAAATAACAGTAACCCATATTAGCCCAGATATTGTAGCAAACGTATACTGATCGATCAAGAATACAACTTCACTCAAGAGATTACAAATGTGCAAACTCAGATATAAACCATTATGGCTAAAGAGCTGCGAAGGCTGCACAGGGAGCCGACCGCGCTACTTCAATAGGAATGAAAATGAAATTCATTACCATGTCTCAAAAAGTTACGCGGTCGCTGTTAGTATCAAAAACAACTTTCATTCGTTCAAACAATGAGTTTCAATGAGCTTGAACTGTCAATGAAAATAAACATCGTTTCTTAGTGTGTTACGCGGTCGCAATTTTAATTTTGAATCTCTTTAATGGAGTTCAACTGTCAAAACGAAGTTCATTCTCATTGAGTTACGCGGTCGGCCCACAGGTCGCTCTTAATAAAGAAACACGCCACGGAGCCGGACGCATGTAGCTGGAATAACTTTTTATTATCTGTTATCAATCATGCCTTTTGTTATCAATCATGCCAATCACTGAGGCAGTTTCATAAGGCCTGCAAGTACGAGCGAGAGGTCCGATAAATATAATTTTTGACACGAGTGAACGATTCACACAGTTCGCATGTTTGTAATGGGCTCGATTATAAATAACGGATCATTTTATATTCGACTATTACACTAAAATAAGACCATACTCGCTATCTTAAATTCCTCATTAACACAAATCTAAAGTAATTTTGCTGATATATTTGTGACTTATATCTGAAATAATTTCAGAATAAATACGGTAAGCAATTGTGTTTATTAAATTTCTAAATCATAGTGAGTGATTTCGCTTTGGTTCGTATAGTGGCAAAAATTATAAGCGTCTTTTAATGTTATAGCAATTCGGACATTATTAATTTTATTCTTTGTATATTAATGAGAATCAATTAGTAATTTTGTATGACCCCCTCTATAAAGTTGTATTTTTGATCGAAGCTTCGAGTCAACTGACAAGTAAGAGTCAGTTTCGCCAAAAATCCTACTTGCTACGCCCAACATATTTGCTCATGAAAATTTGATCCGCGTCGGCAACAAAACAATAAAAGCTTAAATATTAAATAAAGTACTCAGCTCAATAGTGTAAAGAAAAAAACGTAAGAAATATGATTGAATAATGCTACATGACAAAAATAGTTTAACATTTTTAACGAGAACATTTCATATCTTTTTGGTACCAATATCCCCAGTAGTTGCTAATACGCTGAAACTTTGCCAAAATAACAAAAGGTGATTCGAACGAGATTCGCAGTTAACCTTGCCCTAGTATATGATAATGATAAGCTAGTTATTTAATAATTTTGACAATATAATTTTGCAAATGCTTTGACGGAGACAATTGTTTTGCCGATGGTACAGTATTACGTAACTATGAAGTCATCCAGTCGCTTGACGTCACGATCTAAGCGCGTTAGCAACTGCGGGGGGATAGTATACTGCAACTCTATCTATAGCTTTGTGTATAAGATACCTTAATTACTTTTAGTTGCATACCCATTTTAAATTAATTTTTAAATTTTTCCTAATCCATTGCTAGCTTTATTACTGCATAAACTAGTAATCAAAATGAAATAGAAAAACAAATCATTCAAGCGATCTATAGAATCAATACACAAGTATCCTTTGTTCACAAAATAATATCAAAGCTATAGATTACATGACGTCACGGACAGATAAAGTAAAAATACTAATGTCAATCAAACTATTTTCACTCTGCATTAAAAATCATCAAAAAAAAACGTGTGCGCGTACTAAAAATGAACAACTATACATTAAACAATTGAAACAAAACAGAAAACTACTATTATTTGTTGATACATTTTTTCTTACAAAATATTTGTACTTACATTCGCATAAACTAACACTTGCCCACAAATATTTGTAAAACAATCAAGAAAGCTATTTACAAATCTTTCTTGCGACAATAACATTTTATAAGGCAACCCATACAATATTGAAATCTATATTATGATAGGATTGTTCTAAAACATAGTCCATATTTTCAATTACAAAAACGTCGCGGGAAGAGGAGGGTCCAGATATAAAGGATTCCGTCCTAGTCCAGAAAGTCTAACACAATAATCTCGTAAACTATTTTCATAATAAAGAACTTTTTATCAGGTATAAACAACTGCTAGACATAGGCTTTTAGTAGAACTCCAGCTTGTCGCTCCACCCAGTACTCCACCAGACGTTTACAGAATGTCTGCAAAAATACAGATTCTAAAAATCTGTTATTTTTTTGGGAATCATCGGTAATTTCGGATCGATTCATAGATCAATTTGAAGCAAAAACTTCAATACTACAAGTGTAGTGTGTAGCCACGCAAATAAATTCCTTTGCCATTTGAACAAAAATATTTCGACGATTTCCTCTTGACTAGATTTTGCCAATATTAACTAACGCCATACAATTCATTCAAAATGTTAGCTAACCATTGTAGGAGTTGCACCAAGACTACCAATTACATTTGCAATAATATGCAATTAAACAATTACAAATGTTTGTGGGCATCGTAATTATAGTTAAACATCTCGAAGGCTAGTGATTTTGGATGTGATCATCACTTTAGACAAATATGTTGCAACGGTGGCTGGCAACACTTATGGATAAATGCTTTTAAACTTTGCGTCCAAAGGGCACACGTTATATGCAGTTTTAATGTTTTTTACAATTGCATTTCGATTCGGTTTATTCCTCAAATCGAATTCCCATAAACTTCATACAAAAATAAATCGATTCATTCAATAAAACAGAAACTAACTTCTTAGAGTTTGCGCGAACATTAAATAATAAATTAAACAAATTTTATGCGGCTTACTATCGCGTTTTGATTATCGTATTTTGATTTTACTTTTTTTAGTATTATTCCGACGTTTCGAGAGCTTTGCAGCCATCGTGTTCACGTCGGAATAATTAAAAATTGTAAAATCAAAACCAAAATAAACGTGATAGTAAGCCGCATAAAATTTGTTTATTTCAGTAACCAACTTTAAAAAAACAGCTTATTTGAGCAACTAGTAACCACGTCCATAGATGAAAAAATCAACAGTTGAACAATTTCTATTTTAATTCATTTTAAACCAATTCTTTAAGTTAAAAATTGTCACTATTTAACTTTCTATGCATTTTTTATGTTTTATTGTGAATCGACAACTGGACCCCTTGTTGTTGCTTTACGCCAGAAATAAATACCACTACTTTTCAATCGAGATTAAACGTGATTAACGTGCGTAAACTCTGAATCAATCTTATTACAATAATATCAATAGATTTTACAATATTTTTAAATAAAATATGTATTTAAAAGCATCTATCCATAAGTGATAACAACCAATATCATTGGGCCGCCTTTACACTACAAAAAACTTCTGAAATTAATTACGACAAAATCGCCGGGAGCCACAAGCACATCAATGAAGTTTCCATAGAATTACCACGAACTGGTGGTAAAAAAAACACTACAGCCCCCCCAGCATGGCAATCCAAGAAGCAAGATAAAGACTTGCAAGGAATTCATTCCAACTCATTTTAAATAACTTACTAGAACAGTGTATCAAAAAAGATATTTAAACGTTCTGTAAAACTTTATACAAAACGTTGAATTATTTAATAAATATTTTTTTACATTTTGATGTGCCGGCCTATTAAGTTATTTAAAATGAGTTACAATATTCCTTTCAGTTCTTTATCTTGCTTCTTAGATTGCCGTGCTAGGGGGGCAGGCTCCTAAGGTCTGTAGTATTTTTTTTTTTAAATTCATGGCTTATTTTAATGCCATAGTAACAGATTATTTTAAAAAAAATTACATTACAACTAAGACTACTCCATGTTTTTCTTCTAATAGAACAGAGACAACAGAGCGTCATTTTTCTCGATCCTGACACAACTATCTCGTTTCCTTTACATTCACAACTCTCTTCATATGGCCTCTATGTTAATGGGCATTCCAGACCCTTCTTTATTAATGTCACTGAGAAATTAGCCTTCCACTCTTCTCTGAATTATAAATCATTTTCGTCAATCTCCTTTCAGTGTACTCAACGATACCTTTCATAATCCTTATCTCCTTTTACATTACTTTTATCACGCATAATGGTATCCTTCACTTTATCCGTAATCTATCCCATGCATCTAAATTTAGACTTTTATTATTATCCTAAAAAGCAGATCATAACACTACTATACTCCCAAATAAAACAATTACAAACGTGCTAATTGAGTCATAATTCGTTATGTCGGAGTTGTGCGAAGGCTGCACAAGTCGTTATCGATAAAGAGCAATAATAGCTGGAATCTATTAAGTCGATGCCTTTTTACAGCTACACACAATACTGGGCAGTTCGCACGTTTGTAAAAGTTCGCACGAGACCTAACATATTTATTACAAGAAGTATTCAAATTAGTATAAAAGCGGCCTTAGCTCTATAATTGTTAATATTTATTTAGTATAAAAAAGTTAATTATAAAAACTATAAGCATTTCTATAAATTCTATACACGTAAGTAAATATATTGTTTTTAATTTGTAACGGGTCTATTAAAAAGGCGGTCGAGGCATACTTATTGCTTCCAGTCGTTAATCTAAACTTACATTAAGATTACAATTTGAAAACACTACTTAATCTAATAATAATAATATATCTCTATAACTAATTTATTCTCTTTATGACATATTATAGAAAATGTTTTCAAACCTAAACATATACATATGTATATATATAAAGAAATCTCAAATATAATGTGTGACCTTACTTAATTTCCAAAAAAAATATCTCATTTCCAATGATTTGATTTCGCCCAAATGATTGCTTCTTATATTTGGTCAATAATAGAAAAATATTTCATTTTCACAATGTATTAATTGGTAATGTAAAATTTGTTACAAAAATGTATTTTATCATTGGCATTTTCACATATTTAGTACCCATTTTAATTATTACCTTCATTTTCAAACAAAATTGGTCCATTTATTTACGACTGCATTACAATATCTTAAAAGATGTAAACAAAACTAGATTTATTAAAACTTCGAACGGCTCCACAAGTCCGTTCATTAATCGTGCGATCGATCCGCCGACAGATCGACAATAAACTCACAGACATCATAGATCATACCATAGACAACGGATTTCATTCAGTCACGTCAAATAGAATTTGTTCTTTATACAACCGTTTTATTTTAAAGTTGCCAAGGATGATGTATGATGTTGCGAGAGATGTGTGACGCAATCGTGTTGCCATCGCGTCGCAATTACAAAACACAAACCCTAAAAATATTCACGTGACAACAAACACACAACTGACCAATGGCAACGCGACCGCACAGCCAACACAGATCCAGCAACTCGTAACAAATGATCATTTAACTTAAGGTCCCTCTCACGAGAACTCATTAATTATATAAACAAACTTGGGGACTTCTGAAGCATTCAAAACTTGCGTAATGTTTATATCGCGTTTCTGTACAATATCACTAAAACACAGCTACAGTTACACATGCTCATTACTAACACAAAAGCATGCTTCTATTGAACAAATGCTTATTAGTAGCATGTGTATTGAAACATTGCTAATAATGAGTATGCTCAAGGAGTTTTGGCGGGCAACTGCAAGTGACAGGACGTGCAAGCTTGTGTTTTTCATAAATATTAATGTGTAATAATGGTGGAATTGTTATCCAGTAATCATTTTTAAGTTGATCAAGTATAAACAAGTAATTTAAAGTTGTGAAACGTGTTTCTTCATGTTCCCTCCAAGACTCCTTCTGAAGTTTTAGTAAAGGCTTTCCGCCGCTTTACTAAAACAATCATCATCATCATTTGATGAATCACTCGCGTGGTTCATCTTCATCTTTACTTGACAATGTTTTAACATTGAACCATATATTTTTACTTTGACACTGGCAAGTTAAATACTAAAGCCATAAACAAGAAGAAGAGTATGCACAAAGATCGACGGTCGTGTGATTTTTGAGCATGCTACCTGGAGCGCGGGTGAACAGGTTTGCTTATTGAGCATGCTAGTATGTAGTAGTAAAGCAGCATGCCTATTGCTAGCAAATGTAAACTGCACATAAGCATGCTCATATTGAGCATACTCAATAGCAGTTTTTAATCATGCTATTTTAGAGCATGTGTAACAGTAGCATACAAGTATAATCTGACTATTTGAAATTGACTGTTAGTTTCGTATAACGCATATATTAATTTTAGTTGATTGGATTTAGAATTAATAATTATCCTTAAGTTTTAATTCATTAAAAGGATGTCCTTAATTTATAAACTTCTCGTGATAGGGACTTTATTTAATTTAAAAAGCATAAATATACTCTTTCTACATATGTGCAATACTCGTATATACCTCGTAATCAAAGCAACATTCTTCATTACACTCCTAATATGTGTGTCTAATATGTCTCTCATATAACAATAATATGGATTCGTCCAAGACAATGTTACAATATAATGCAGTAAAAATGCAAGTCAAAATATATGTATATCAAATGCTCAAGTAAATAGTGGAAGAGTTCTGTGGCAACATTCAATATCAAAACGAGTAAATATTTCAAACGAAGTGCACCCAAACCCAATTCTCGGCAATACATTACTTTGCGAACGTGAAAACCATCATTCTCTGGACAGCGGCGCCTGGCAGTATGGGCATTCGTTTGCCGTGGTTGCACAATGGTCGCACAGCGCATAATGGTTGCATGGCTCCAGGGTGACTGTGCGCGGGAGCTCTTCGCACATCATGCATTTGGTTGCCGTTGCCGCGTATATCACATTTTCGATGTCGTCCAAGTCTGAGCGCGCCTGCGCTTGCAACGCTTTGAGAGCGGACAATGGCAACGCGCGCCAATCGCGGCGTCCAACCACATGCGTGCGCGCGGCCTCCAGTTCACGACTCAGCCGCGACACGTGCGCCTGGGCTTCATCCCTCTGCCTCTCCAACATGGCCGCCTTGCGCTGGGCGTCCTCGGACTCTCTCTGCCACGCTTCACAAGCGGCCCTCGCCTGCGCCACGCGTTCGTCCCAACGTGCGGCTTGCGCTTGGGACTTGGCGAGCTCCTCGCGCAGAATGCACAACTCGCCACCAGGGGGACCCGGCGGTCCAGGCGCGGTCGGCACTGCGTTCGCGTAACGCAAAAACGGCGGCACGGATTCCGCTCCGACTAGATCGCGGTCGAGGGACGCAACCAAGTCGAGCGGGTCATCTAGACGCAGATCATCGAGCGCGTTACCGACGACGTCGTGTAGCACGGATGGGTCAAATGCAGATGGCACCCATACGTCTGCTGATGCGTTGTGTTGCGATGTATGTATTGCGTTGTGTGTGACAGCCCTCAGTGGTGTGGTGCCCAAGGAGCCTGCACTGCTGGTGGAGGCGCACTCGGAGCCATCCCCACTGCCGTTTGTTTGGGGTGCAACATTGCAATTCTCAATATTCATAGGTGGTACTATCATTATATTATTCATGTTGTTCTCTAATTTCTTGTCAGGCGGGAGTGCTGATGATAATAAATCTGCTAAATTTGTTCCGCATTCTAATGGACCCGTCAGCTCTCTAAGATCATCAGCTGCAATCAAAAAACATATTTAAACATGTTGTTTTAAACAAAAACTGTGAAGCGACATCTGCATTTAGTAGGCGAGAGTGTTGACAACTGTGAAACCATCTGCACCTAATTGTTGACCAAATTGTCAACTTGGTTTGTAAAACGGTTTGAATCGAATTCATCAATTCGGTTTGTGAAACGGGTTAAGCATATTTAAAAAAAAAGCAGCCAAGTGTGGGGGGGGGGGACACATTTTACCACTTTATAAGTGTCTCTCGCGCAAACTATTCAGTTTAGAAAAAAATGATATTAGAAACCTCCAAATCATTTTTAAAGACCTATCCATAGATACCCCACATGTATTTTTTCGTTTTTTCTGTTTTTGTATGAAAATCTTAATGCGGTTCACAGAATACATCTATTTATCAAATTTCAACAATATAGTTCTTATAGTTTCGGAAAAAAGTGTCTGTGTCATACGGACAGACAGACAGATATGACGAATCTATAAGGGTTCTGTTGTTTGCTACGGAACCCTAAAAAACCTAATCCGGTTCGAAAAAAAACGAGATAGTCCCATCTTTGTGAATACTTACGTTCAACATGGGCAAATGCACAGAACAGTCCCCGTGGGCAGTATCCTGCTTGCTGTACATCATTGCATTTAGTACTCTTATATATTTCCGGATGAAATTGTTGTTCAGTTCTTGTATGACAATAACCGCACGCGTCGCCTGATTCACAATTACTCGGCTCACCCCATTCTTCACCATGCTTCACATTAGGACACGGAGTACTGCGATATTTGTATTTTCTTGGTGACCTACGTTTATCCTGTAAGAAAAAAATAACGTTTAATGTTCATGAATGTATAGCTGGCTGTAAAGCCTTGTGAAAGGACATCATTCATTTTGTATGGGGACTTGGGATTTTAAAACAGTTTACGAAAGTACGAAAATTACAATGTAATTGGAATATATCCTTTATTTTGCATAGTTTAGGTGTGCAAAATAATCAAACTATCATTATGACAGTTCAAGGCAGAACAGTTAATATGGCGTGTCTTCGTGATTGAGAGACAATACAAAATACATATCTTTTTTTCTAAATGACTATTGGACAGTAACTAAAATGATACTTTTTTTATTTTATTTTTTGTGACTTGACATATGACAGCATCCCGCTTGATGTTAAGCTTGAGTGTGGTCCATGAATGGATGTCAATGCTACTGCAATTTTAATAACTAAGTAGCAGCCACATCCACTATGCCGGTCAAGTATCGAAACTAACATTTATATATTATTTCGCTGGGCATTACAAAAATAGCCCAAATAGTATGATTTCGTTTCAAATTTTAAAAAGGAAAATATGTATATATTATAGTAAAATGCAAAGTCTTTATTTCTAAACTATATTAATGAATCTGTAATGATTATAATAAAAAGAACTGTGGATGTGGAAACTGAGGGAGTTTTGTCAGCATCGTGGCAAGTGGCGCTCCTTTGTCTCTGCCTATCCCTGCGGGAATAAGGCGTGACAATTTGATTGATTGATTAAATCTGTAATGTAGTTGTGCCAGGATTATGGCGAATGATGAATAAAATATATAAGTATTATTTTGTAAAATAACTATTAAATAATGATTATTAGGCCAGCATAGTAGATGGGACTGCAATTTGCAGTTATTTGACTGTAGAGCAGTCTCCTCCATCCATCGCAAACCATCTCAACATCAAGCAAGGTGGTTTAATCTGATCATAGTCTGACTGACTCGATTGCAGATAGTAAAACAAAAAAATATGTTAAAAATGAAATAAAAATATAAACTTAAATTAATGTTATTGTGAAAATATTAATTAATTACATAGTAATTTTTGTTAACTTACAAAATGCATACTAACTTTGCTATTATGATATTGTGGGCATGCATAGCCCTGTCTACATAATCTAGGTGGTCTTTTACATGGTTCAGTTTTATATGATGATAATACATAATTTGTATCTGCAAGGAAAAAACATTACTGTAGTTATACAAAATAGTTAAAATGCACTCCTACCTCTAAAATAATATGAAGAGTATGAACAGAATTGTGAATATGAGGGAAGCGAGACTTGTGAAGTAGTGCAATGATGACGCAAACTGAGAGCGCGGGTTCAAAACCACTTGCCGGTCAACACATCTAGGATATGTGTACTTTGGTTGTCCTGTTTCTATGATACAAGAAGCACTTTAGTAGCTTAGTATAGAAATGTAAATAAAAAACATAAATAAAAACTCGCCAAAAAAAATAGTTGCTAATTTCCTTTTCAATCCTATATATAACAAAAAAACATACCCTGCCACTTAGGATCTTCATTCATTAAATTTCTTTCCCTATCCAATGCATTTGGTGCTGCTAAGTCTCCCTCGGGTATCTCGGCATTCTCCTGCGATTGCAATTCCCGCACATCGAGTACGGGTGGTCGTAAGTCCGCAGCCCCGTGTGCAAAAGCACAATGTGCCCCATTTTTAGTGCATAAACCTCTAGTATCAGTATCATGAACACACATACAAGTTTTATAGTAACGGAGGTGATATCTACGTTCAGTGTCCCCGGCAGTGCGATGTAAGAATGGACAGCTGAAAATTTTACAAATATTATAACTATTTCTTAATTTAATAATAATGACACAAATATTCAATATGCCTTTGGCCAGCATAGTGACGGCGACTGAGGCAGCTGTGAACAAACTCGGTTTCCTCAGTCGTCGTCACTCTTGGACCTCCTCTTGCTTATCATCAGGTGGGTCAATGTTAGATGTTGTGTCACAATAAAAATAAATTTAAAAATGCCAATACCTAACAAAACTTTTTTTTCTTAATTTTAGTAAGGTCTAGATGTGTAATAACCTATGTTTGAAATTACATTTTTATAATTTAAAGGTTTAATATTAAATTAAAATTAATATATAATTCACATAATACTAGTAGCAACATTCTTGTGTAAAAGAGACTGGAGAGACAGTAAATCCAGTTAATTAATGCAATCCTGTTTTTATAAAAATTACTATACAATGTATGGTAATCATATTTAAAGTAATAAAAATAAATAAATAATTTAAATATAACTAAATTTTATTAAAACTAATAATAAATTATGTTTAAAAATCATTCATTACTTTGCACAATAATAATTAAATTGTTCTGATAAGTTAATGGGAAAAAAATCTTAACAATAAAATTTTTCATTCAATGTAAATGCATCATTGATACTAACATTTCATTTGTAAAGAAATAACATCTTTATAAAGGAAAATGTACTATAACAATTAACATCATTTAACAAACAAGTTAACCAACTAAATTAAATATACCACAATTGCTCCCAGTGAGGAACAAAGTAATACCATTTAAATATAACACCATAATACTGCCAAATTATAAACAACCCTTTTTGCAACACCAAAAATCGACAGTGATGGATGAAAAAACATGATTTAATTTGTAAGTTTCATGTTATATGTAAATGAAAAAGATTTCAGGTAACGAAACAAAGCATTGACAGTACTTACTCATCACCGTCTTCGCATACACCCGATGTTTCGTTGTATTTCGTACAATAGTTATCTGCGCTATAATTGAATGATCCATCTCTTTTTCGTATAGGTCGACGTCTTCTTTGATTATTAAAATGCCAATAAAAACATGTAAAAGGCCTGTGTTGTGTACATTTATGTTGTAAAAATGATGTGCACTGTGCCACTCGAAATTCTTTTAGATATCTGCAAATAAACACACCGAACCGCTATAAAAATCACACCACACGAAAGCACTATTCAAACACTATTGAATTTACATGTAGAACGATTCTTATCAGAAACTTACTTATAATGATTTGGTTTTTCTGTTTGTGCTGTCAACAAAGGCTTCGATTCCGACGGCATTTTGGACAGCTATTGCGCCTCCGCGTCGCGCAGGGCACGCTCCTCGACGACCAATTAAAATTCAATATAAGGTCACGTGATCAAAAATATTTTATAAATCTAAGAAATGTAAATAAACAGAGAAAATATGTTTTTCTTCAGGATGCTCCCCACATCTCACATTTCAATGCCCTTGAACTTTAAAATAGCGTTATCTCCAAGCGGTTGAATCAAATAGGCAGAAAAAATTATCACCAAAAATCATCATAAAAATTCTCATTGACAGGGTTGTCACGTACTCTGTTTTCTACTTGTCTCTTTCTTACTTTTGAACCAATTCTACGGAGAGGTGAAACAAAAAACAGATAGGGTTACTGCAACAAAATAAAATTTAGGTGGTTAAGATTTTTCTCAATTGTTACAATTCTATTTCTAATATAACTACAGTTGCCTAAAAGCATTTATTGTTTTAAATTAATGAATAATATATTATTTCGAAAATAAAAACATTGATCGTTTTTTTCTTGTAGCAATCCTGAACTATTTGACGTGGTTACACGATCTAAAAAGTTTTATTCTTAAATTAATTAAAGCTTTACATATTATTCTTTTTATTTACACGACGTCAATCATTTATTTTTTTAAGAATGTGATATATCAGGATACTTAATTGAATTTATTAGCACCATAGCTTACAGTTATTTTCAATTATTGCGATCTTTCTTTACTGGCTATCTTACACTATAGTCAATCCGAATCCTTTATTTCACGGTATGTCTGTATACTTGTAATTGGTGGAATCGGGAAACAAATATCCACCTATTTTTTATTATTTAATCAAATTATTAAAAAATACAAATTAAAGCTATGAAACAAATATTTCCTTTTTCTCTTTGTGAACCTAGGACTTTCCGCGTAACGGACTGGCGTACTAACCAATACGGTTCGTCAATATGGCAGGGTCAGCACCACATGGGAATTCAGCATTATTAATACTCGGACAGCTCGACGCTAGGCCAGCGATGTTTTTGTAAAATCTTAAAGGACCTATAGTTATGTAACCAAAATAGGTAATAAAAAAATATCAATCAATCAAATTGTCACGACTTTTTACCACAGGGATAGGTAGAGACAATGGAGCGCCACTTGTCACGATCCTGACACAACTCCCTCGCTTCCTTCACATTCACTTCCTTCAATTCTCTTCATACAAGCTCTATGGTTATGGGCACTAGGCAACCTAAAAACAAATAAGTACGTTATAGTTATAATAAAAACCGCACATGTTTAAAATAAGAAAAAATATATGAATAATTTTGTGTCTTCAAAAAACATTTTAATTTAATTTTGTAATGAAAATATAGCCAAGTTAGGTACAATCGATTCTCAGGGTTGTTGACCTTGTTCTTGAAAGAGTTGAGATCTACAGTCCTATTCCATATAAATTCTTATAGACCTACTTCTTGAACCTAATTCTGTAGACCTACAGTGTCGTCATATTTATATGTTCAGCCTTTTATAGGTATACTTATAGGTACTTAACAATGACGAAATAGTATTGTTTTACTAATACAAATAACACGTGCACTATTTATTATAAGACGAAAGTAGACCTAAAAATGAGGAGAATTGTGGATGTGAAGGAAGCAAGGGAGCTGTGTAAGGATCGTGGTAAGTGGCGCTTCATTGTCTCTGCCTATTCCTGTGGGAAAAAGGCGTGACATTTTGATTGATTGATTGATAGACCTAAAATAATTTAAAAATACTATGGTCCTGTTATTTAAAGTGTAATTTAGCAAATTTTTTTTCATAGTTCTTTAATATGTTGTTATATAATATGATTTTTTAAATAAATTAGTATAAGTATTTTCTAAAATAAATGGATTCCAAAACAAGTGAATATTTTGTCGCCAATGATTTAGTGTCATTCATAAGTTATTAATATACTTCATATGATTGAACGTGTAACATCTGTCATAATAAAATAGCGGCATCTACGAGGAAAGTTGATGCTCGGAATGGACCAATCAGAAGAGCTACATTATCAACCAATAGCAAAGCTACTTTGAGTTTTTCATAGCCAATGAAATGCTAGGAGAGCTTAGCGTCTCTTGCCGCCATTCTCCGTGACGCCATCTTGTGCATATGATCGTGTTGTGAAATTGCTCACGGATTATCGTTTATTGTGTTCAACCTCTTTGTATTCAACATTAAAAGGTGTGTATTACATTATAATACGCGCATTTAACGTTTTAATATATAAATTGAGCTATAAAACTTTGTTTTGAGTGTGAGGATGTATTGATTGTGTGAGGTGGTAATTGTTTGGTTTCTTTTCTTACATTTAGTTTTGTATTTCAGTGAATCATGGCTCGTACCAAGCAGACAGCTCGTAAATCAACTGGAGGAAAGGCTCCTCGTAAGCAGTTGGCTACCAAAGCCGCGCGTAAATCTGCGCCCAGCACTGGTGGAGTGAAAAAGCCCCATCGTTACCGTCCAGGAACAGTGGCCCTCAGAGAAATCCGTCGTTACCAGAAATCAACTGAGCTGCTGATTCGTAAACTGCCTTTCCAGCGTCTTGTGAGAGAAATCGCCCAGGATTTCAAGACTGACTTGCGTTTCCAGTCTGCAGCCATTGGTGCCCTTCAGGTAATGCACCTTGACCTTAATTTATTTTTAGTAAGGTCGTTTTTTAAGTTAATATTTATATTCAATCGAACAGGAAAATTGATTTTTTTTTTCATTTGCAGGAGGCAAGTGAGGCTTACCTCGTGGGTCTCTTCGAAGACACCAACTTGTGCGCCATCCATGCCAAGCGTGTGACCATCATGCCGAAGGACATCCAGCTCGCCAGACGAATCCGTGGAGAGCGTGCTTAAACTAACATAATTTTTCATTTATTATAGATTATTTGTAATTCAATTTAGACTTAAAATTACATATTCACTTAACATCTCATACCAATTTTGGGTAATTTTTAATGTCATTATTATAATTAAGGAGTCTGATTTTTTTTCTATTCTTATTGTGTAAGTATTATCTATGTTTTTGTATGAGATTCATTAAATTTCATTAATATGTTTGCGAGCTAATATCATTTGGTTTTGTAATGTCAATTTTGTGTCAGTATGAGTTTCTTACAAAAGCGTAAGTCATACATTTAGGTTGTATGGTGTTATGTCTTAGTAGGAATAAAAATTGATGTCTGCACATCTATTAGGTTTAATTTGATTACTTGAATATGTGTAATGTGCTGAATAAATCTAATAGTGAATAAAAACACTTCTTTTATTTATCCCTTTGTTATCATAAGGGCATGTATTGTTTTGTGGATTTTATTGTAGCCTACTGGAGTTGATAGTCACGCCTTAATTCCTACAGGGATAGGCAGGGATGATGAATCCTGATGACACATATCCTTGAAGGACCCTACTGGTTTTTGTAACCTAGGGAGCAGTTGCATAACTTGAGGGTGCAGAGAAATATTCATTGATTTAATTTTTTTAGAAGGTAGTGCAATTTTAAAAGGGTTTGATCGCCTACCCCTTTTGTCATCGAAAAGAGCAGAGTGTGATTATAAATTATTTTTGATAGTATGCTAGATACTAGAATATTCAATTAACTAGGTCAGGATAGATCGATAACACGTTTATTTTTAGATAAACATTTTCCAGTGTCTATAGGTAGTTTGTTAGGTTTAATATTGATAGCATCTGAAAGCCTTTGTATTAGGTATTTAATAAAAATAGGCGTTGTAGGTTTTTTTTGTAATGTCGACTTTTTTAAGGTTTCGATGGAAGATACCGACTCAGTTTAAAGAGTGGTAGGCAGACAGCTGGTGGTCATTTGACTAGTCTGAGGAACCGGAATAGTACGCGCAGAGACATGGCGGCTATGTGCGTCCTCTATCGCCTATACCGCGGAAAATGATCCGAAGGGCTCTTTAACCTTTTCCTACCTCGTCCTTTCATACCGCACAGGTCGGGCAAAGCATCCGCATTCTATCGATCGAATCGGCAGTCGAACTAAAAAGTTCGGTGAGTCTTTTCTTTTTAGAACAATCGACAAGTGGAATGCTTTGCCAGCCCATATATTCTCTCCGTTTTATGACCTTGGATCCTTCAAGCGATGCGTGAAGAAGCACCTTTGGCCGGCACAGTGACGGCGACTGAGGCAGTCGTGAACTACTCGGTCGTCGTCACTCTTGGTCCTCCTCTTGCTTATCATCAGGCGGGTCGAGGTCAGATGTAGTGTCACAACAAAAAAAACACTCTTTTGAAGTGACTATGTCGCAATTCGGGATCAGCTTAAAAGTTGCCAGTATAGTAGATGCATGTGCTACTTGTTGTAGTGGAAAAGGCCTCCATTTATAAACCGCCGCGTGTTGTTAAGCCGCAAAAAAAAGTTTGCGGTGTGTCAGTCAGATTGTCATGCCTCTTTCCCACGGGGATAGGCAGAAACAACGAAGCGCCACTTGCCACGATCCTGGCACAACTCCCTTGCTTCCTTCACATTTACAATTCTCCTCATACAAGCTCTACAGTTATGAGCACTAGGCAACCCAGCTTTCTTGAGGATGTCTTCGATTTGATTGGAAAACACCCTCCTGCTGTATTCAAAGGACCCATTATTATAAATGAAGAGAACATAGGTAAAGCATTCCCTGTGAGGATGGGTAAAGCACTCCACTTGTTGACTATTCACGCTGCCATTGTTGATAAACTTGTATTGAAATGAAACAAAAATTGACAGACAAAATAAGTTTATTTTACCTAAACATTAAAATAAGTTATCTACAAAAGGTTAAACTTTTACTCTAAACATAAAGCATTAAACTTAATACATTTCTACACAAATTACCAGATGAATCTTTGGTAGACTATATATATTTCACTGTGAACTCAGACTTTGACTCCTATTTCTTTAAGTCGCTTTTCAATGTCGGCTGTACTTAAGCCATTTTCTTTGTTATACTGATAAGATTGTATCAATTGCACTTTCTCTAGACCTTCAACTCTTTCATATAATGTTTTTGTGAACTCCTGATCAACATCATTCTCTTCTCTAAATACGCAGAAATATAATAAGAATACTGCAATGCTGCTGGTAACTACATAAGGCTGGTACCAAGGCATTGTGGAATTGGTAGCCCTAACAGATGGCAAAACTCTTCTAGCAGCCATTGATGATGTGAACTTAATTGGCTCATTATCCTTTATATTGCTGCAGTAAAATCTGTGAGACTTTGGTAGTAATTGTAAGCATTTCCTAGAATTTAACAATAAGCATTTAAACGACCTAAAATTTATTATTTATTTATTTACATTACTATAGTAAGCTACTAAAGTGCTTGTATCATAGAAACAGGACAAGATGACCGTGGTGTAGTGGCAGTGTAATGGCTATGTAAGCCGAGTGGCACGGGTTCGAAACCACTCACCAGCACCAATGTATCTTTAATATATGTGTACTTTGGTTGTCCGGTTTCTACTAAAGTTAGCTTAGTATAGAAATAATAATAAAATACATATATATAACAAAGATACATTGGTACTGGCAAGTGGTTTTGAACCTGTGCTCTTGGTTTGTGTGACCATTGCACTACCACTACACCACAGTCGCTATTATTTGTTCATTAAATAAAAACACAACACTGTTGTGTTGCGCCAGGATCGTGGGAAGTGGCGCTCCGTTGTCTATGCGTATTCACGTAGGAATTAAGGCATGACAATGATGGTGATACATTTTTAGAGAATTATATAAAGGGAATTACTTAGGAGAAATTTACCAGGACTTGATGAGTCATTGGCTGGTGAATTGCGCAATATTATTCATATTTGGATAATATACATACATATTGTATGGATTTTTTAAATAAGATAAATTAAACTAGTAATATTTTTTTAAGCTAAGAAAGGGGTTTATTTCTAGATTAAAAACATAATAGACGAAGAACAAATATTTGGTAAATGTATTTAGGAATTAAAAATTAATATTTATTGTAATTTATGGAAAAAAGCGATAAAACCAACGTAACCTAAAATTCAGCCATAAACAAAGTTTTTACGATATTGGATATCAAAGAACTTCAAAGTTAATATCTATTTTACAATATTAAAATTACCTGAATAATAACATATTTCTATTATTTTTATTGTAAAAAATAAACAGAATTTTATCTTGTACGTTTTTTGACATTTACCGTGTGTTCATGTAGAAACAACAAAGTCAATTTTTTACTAGTTTTAAGTGAACTTGCAAAATATATTATTACATATTATATACATATAAATTACTACATATTTACATAACTAAAATTGTATAGTTTTTATACAAAAAAAATATTCTATTTAATAGAACTCTACAATAACACGAAAATACACGCGCGAAAGCGAAATTGACTAGTGTAGTTTACAAACCTTTTATTTCCGTTCATTTGCATTGATTTCAGAAAAGTAACGTAAAGCATTTCTTATTCTGTAGAAGAAAAGATAAATTACATATTTTTATTATATTTTATAAACTCAATTGCACATAAGGTAAATAGGGGAGCTTAGGCATTATCTATAATACCAGTTAACCTTTGTCGAGTTGTGTCGTGATTGGGTGGGTGCAAACTATTTATTAAAGTATTCAATATTAAAAACAAAAAAATATTTGTTACAAAAAATATAAGCAGTACCTACAGTTAAATATAGAGTAAAATAACTCATTACAAATGAAATTAGGATAACATTTACGCATGCCTTTAAGTTTGTATAACAGAGAGTTCAAAATTGTTACCTATATAAATTCAATGAATAAAATTATAATTATAAAGTTGCAATAATTTTTAACGTACTTAGGTGCAAATTTTTAAAGCAGCTACTTTTATGTTCTGTCGACTAAGTTTACTATACTACATTAATCTTGCTTTTTTAAATAAGTAAATTTGTGAATGTACCTAACAAAATCATCGGCAACGTCTGGTTCTGCTCTCAATCTGTCCCTTTCAGCCAAAACACGTCGTTTTCTCTCCTCTGCTAGTTTTAGCCTTTCAGCGTGATTCTCTAAATTAGGTTCTGAGATCTCCAGTTTTGTCTCTACGGTCGGGGTTGGTTTTAGATGGATATGCCTTGTCATTAAAGCCCACACGTCACATTCCTCTGATAATTCTTGTGTTACGTTTGTTAGGGTTTTGCGGACTTGCCAAACGTCGGTAATACCACTCTCCTTGGGAACAAATCACAATTTAAAACATAGATTATTTTTCATAGATTATTTATAAAGGTTTTCAATCAATCAATCAATTTTTTCCTATAGGGATAGGCAGACTCAATGAAAAATAAAATAAAAAAAACGCCGATAATAACGCAGCGGGGGTTTTATGGACACACAAGCTTAATCGCCAGTTGCCACGAACCCTGACATTACTCCCTCTCTTTGCACACATCCACATTCCTCTTCATACACGCTCTACGGTTATGGGCACTAAGCAACCCATCTTGCTTTGATTAAATATTATTATCCCAACTTACAATACTAAACTTAATATTTTTATTAATTTCCTTTGCATGTTCCACTTGAGCTTTAATTGCTTCTAACTGTATTTTATGTATTTCTATATCAGTTCTAAGTTGGTCGCCCTTGGTAGTTAATTCTAACTTCTCAATTTTCGCACGTTCAATCCTTGTAACTGCTTCTTTTATACTTTTTTTAAGGTTCAATATTTTATCTTCAACTACATAACAAATAATTATTATTGAAGTTATTGATTTGTTAATGAATTTTTTTATTGTTTAATTGATTGTTATGAACTACTAATTAGTTTAGTAGTAGTATAACACAGTGGCGTAGCGTGGCGGGGGCGGAGGGGGTGGTACATTTAGAGGGTGTCAAAATTTTAAAAACACGAAAATAAATCGTTAAAGTTTTGAATCTGAAATACATATTTTAGTTATGCCTATGATTGAAATTCCTAAATAAGGGAGCGGCAAATGTTTTTTCCGCCCCGGGCGGCTGAATCCCACGCTACGCCACTGGCATAACATATAGATGATTCCAATAACACATCAAATATTTTTAGTAGGTACACAATAGTCAATCAATCAATCAATCAAATTGTCACGCCTTTTTCCCACAGGGATAGGCAGAGACAATGGACACAATAGTCCGTCCTGATTAATCGAGTAAATATCAAAATATTGTAATAAAAATTAACCTGCATATTTTTCTTTGAGAATAGCGTTGTTATTTTGTTCATTGGCAATTATTTTATTTATAACACTATTTATATTGCCATCTAAAATAATATTTTCCATTTTAGCACTAAAAATAACGCGGGGATCGGTAAGTTTAAAATTCTTCTCTGGCCATGGATGCAAGCTATGATGCCAAAATAAATAATTATTTACAAAATTATAAAATAGTTATAATCTGAAAATCTCGTTATATCTTAAATTTATATATTTAGTAATGACTATTTTAATAAATAGAAGTCCTTATAAAAACAAATCATTGATTGGTTGGTTACTAAGGCAACCAACTTCAGTGAATTTGTTTTATTTATTGACAATACGGTTGTTTGCATTTATTTTGAATTTTTGGTGGGTTTTTGTAATTAAATTATACATATCCTTCGTGATTTAGGATGGAAAAGCCTGATGCCGATGGATATGTTACTGTTAAATGGCCAAGCAAAAGTGTCCCTCACGGAGGAATATTTCATACGAAAGCATTAGAGCCTTCGGTTGAACGCGAACAAGTATTAAAAGGTAATCTCTGGTTATTATTAATTTAAAGCTGAGCCATTATTGCTTTAATAGCGATCCCGTTAGATCGAAAGTTTTTTATTTTTATTTTTTTATTGTGACACGGCGTCTGTCCTCGACTCGCCTGATGATAAGCAAGGGGAGGTCAAGTTCACTGTTTATGGACACACTTTTTTTATTGTCACACGACATCTGAAATTGACTCGCATGATAGTAGGCAAGAGGTCCAAGAGTGCCGCCGTCTGAAAAAACAAAATCAGTTCACAGTTGCCCCAGTCGCCGTCACTATGCGGGCTAAAGGATCTAAGGTTAAAGGAGGGGGTTAGCACATTGGATGTGCCATTGGTGCCAATGACTGAAAAAAAAAAAAACTATTCTGTACTGATACTTACTGAAGGGGAGTTTTGGCGGGCAACTGCAACTGACAGGACGCGCAATTTTGAATTATTTGAAAAGCTTGTGTTTTTCATAAACATTAATGTGTAATAATGGTGGAATTGTTATCCAGTAATAGTTTTTAAGTTGATCAAGTATAAACAAGTAATTGAAAGTTGTGAAACGTGTTTCTTCATGTTCCCTCCAAGACTTCTTCTGAAGTTTTAGTAAAGGCTTTCCGCCGCTTTACTAAAACGATCATCATCAACCTCATTCTCATCATCATCATTTGACGAATCACTCGCGTGGTTCATCTTCATCTTCACTTGACAATGTTTTAACATTGAACCATATATTTTAACTTTGACACTGGCAAGTTAAATACTAAAGCCATAAACAAGAAGAAAGAAAAAAAATACTTACTGAAGTTTTCGAGAATGCATATTAGTACTTATATACAACTAGTATATAAGTACTAATTACTTATATACTAGTTATAACTAGCATATAAGTTCTGATATTTTAATTATTAAAAATGGGATGCTGTTTTTTTGGCACTGCAGTCTGCGGTTGCTATTCCTGGTGCACATAAGTGAAAATTGCTCGTTAATGAAGTTTTGATTATGTCGCGCCATATATAACTTTAATATAAGTATATTTTTTTAAAATTCAGTTGTACTATTTTTTTTTACAACTAATATGCTTATAATTGAAGTATTTATCAATCTTTTTTTACCCCTAATCGTCAATTGGTAAAATCTATACTACACACTATACACTGCCGAATTACCCTATAAGCAAATTAAGCAATCGCCTAGGTCATCACGTCGCTGAGGGCACCAGAAACTACACTTAAAAAAATCTAGCATATGAAAGCACGTTTTTTCTAAATATTCCGACGACATAGTCTTTAAGACTGTGCCTACTCTGATAAAATACACAGAAGACAGATTTTGTACCTACAATCCAGTAGGTTTTTAGTTCTAACTATCCTATGTAAAATATCCCTGCACGCTACTGCCTATTTCACATATCTTTTTTGTCCTTCATACATATTCTAAGAAATGGTCTTTCTCGTTGTATATTATATAAAATCAAAATTTTAAAGGAACCCCCGAAACGCCTGGAACCACTTTGGTCATATCATCAGCTTTATAGTAATAAACAACATTAGTCATGGCTCAATAGTTATATCCCTTGGATCCTTATGGTGCATCATCAGATAACTACTCCAGGTCTTCAATTTGATAACGGCCCAGCTAATGGCTCATAGAGAGTAACAATTTTAGTTAAAGCACTATGATATTATCTGTTATTGATTTGCTGATCTGAGAGGATTCATAATGGTGCATCATCAGATTGCCCGGTCTTCAATTTGACGACGGTCCAGCATAATGCTCTTAGTGAGTAACAATTTTAGTTAAAGCACTATAGTTCTATCTCTTGTTGATTTGCTGATCTGAGAGGATTCATGATGGTGCCTCATCAGATACTCTCGGTCTTTGATTTGATAACGGTCCAGCTAATGGCTCATAGTGAGTAACAATTTTAGTTAAAGCACTATAGGTCCATTTCTTGTTGATTTGCTGATCTGAGAGGATCCATGATCAGTTTTTTTAGATCAAGAATGTTTTATTTTATCGCACTAACTTTTCTACACTTAGTTTCCTACATTCAAGACGAATCTAATGAGTCCAAACTTAGTATACCAAAAAAAAGTTTAAACCCATCCAGGATTTCGTCTCCTACCTTCGAGTTCCATCATCAGAGTAGCTCAGTGGTACCAGTTAAAACACACATGTATTTGTATACGTTTTTATTTCAAATGTTAAGTCACAGATATGTTTAAAAGTAAAGTACATACCTGTAAGGCTGGGAATACAAGTCCGATTTTCCTCTCCGATAGTCGGATTGTCTGATCAGACAATCGGAAGGCACTCGTGCCATACATTTGTTTGAATACTTAATACACGTCCAATCCGATAGTCGTATCGGATGTCAGAATCGGAAACAACGCCAAGGCGCTTACGATTTTATGGCCGATCCAATTGTCTGAAGATGCAGTTTTCATACAGAATACAGAAACAAAATAGACGTCCGATTCTTACTTCCGATTAGTAAATAATTTGCTCAACAATATCGGACTTGTATTCCCAGCCTTATGCGTGTTTAGGACGGCAACCCTTGTACGTCGCTATGCGATGAAGATTGTTATTTTATGTCAAATAAATATGCCAATTTAAAAATACGTAAAATATGTTATAATTTTTCCCCTAAAATATTCAATCAAGGTAATCGATCTAAACTGCAAACCAACCTCGCTATATGAATATTTAAGGGAAAAATTATAACATTGCGTCTAAGATCGCTACCGCAGCTAACAAATCGAGCTGATAACCTTGAAACTCCTGATCAGATCTTCATCAATTGTAGCTAAGAACCATCTCGATCACGTCAGCTTCCAAACGAAAAAAACCGCATCGTAATCGGTCCATTCGTTTAGGAGCTACGATGCCACAGACAGACACACAGATACACAGAGTCACAGATACACAGACAAGTCAAACTTATAACACCCCTCTTTTTGAGTCGGGGGTTAAAAATACGTATTTATTTCCAAAGCCCGATACTAGTTAACTTGTGGATAGGGGGCCACTATACCACCATTTTATTTCCTTTCTAGTTTTACTGGAAGAATCAAAACTTAATTTGGAACTACGGCGAAAAGATGCATGGAAACTTCGTGAGAACACTCCAACAAACACAAGAGCTATACGGAAGTCTGTGCCTAGGTCTACAATCCGTCCTAGAACTTCACGCCGCCGCTCTTTATTGGAGATTAAAAATTCCGGAATTTTGGAAATAGATAGGTAATTATTAATAATAGTTTAATAACCGCCACGTCTGGTTATAGTCACTGCGAGTATCTGCCAAGTATCTTCTCAATGCCCTAGATCAGTGTTTCCCAATTTGATAGTTAGGGTGCAATTTAAAAATGTCGAGTCCACACTACTATAACCATTTCGCTTTGGGTTATTTAAATGCAATGCTAGATATCGGTGACTTTAACAAAAAAGGCAAATTTAAAGAAAATTGCTGTAATCATTTATCATAGCCCTAGATTCATTGAGGCACCTAGCTGTCCGAGTTATAGGAGATGCAGAAGTCACGCGAACTTTGAAGCCCTTGTATCTCCACCGAAATATAGCGGCTTTATGTATACTTTACCATGCATCTATACCATGGAGAATGTTCCGAGGATCTCTTTAACCTTATTCCTACCTCGTTTTTCTTAACACTGATATATCGCTCTTGGAGCATTTCATAGCGTGCTACAATAACCTAAAACAGGAGTCCAATACATCGTATAATTTACACAGGTATCGTCCATTGAAAAAAGGCGAAAATCGCGAAGAAATGAAGCAAAAACTTCAAGACGACATGGCGTATGGAAATGATGGGCCTAAACAGTTAAAACAAACAATGCCCAAAACAATAAATGCCGTGATAAAACAAGAGCTGCCGACGAAAAAGGAATTTAGACAAGAAAGTATGCTTTTATTCAATAAAATATATGTCTATACCACCGAGACTGTTCTGAGGAGTTATCTTTTTTATCTTGTTCCTACCCTTTGTTTCACTCTCGCGATAACCGCTCTGGTCGTGGGAATCATTCACATTTTGTCTACCCAATTGGCAGTCAAACTAAAAGGTTTGATGTATCGTTGTTTTGTAGAACAATAGACTAGTGACAAATAGACAAAGCATATTTAGAGGATGCCACCATGACAGCTATCGTTTTACCGATTAAACCGGTTTTACAATTGTCGGGGCTCTTGGACCTCCCCTTACTTACCATCAGGCAAGTCGTGGTCAGATATCGCGTCTCATAAAAAAGTATATACTTAAAATTGATATTGTATATTGATATATAATCCGTCTCGAAAGACCAAATACGAAAAAATATTTTTGCTTTCCAGTTATTACACAAATTCGCGAACGAGTAGATTGGCTGGCCGACATGGAGGCGTTAGGAGAAGGCGCTGCTCATAGACAACTGATACAGGCTCAAATTACCCAACGTATAAGAAATTTAGAGGAACTGGGTGATCCTAGCGAGTGTTCCTCCATCGCTGATTCCGGTGTCAGCACAAGTCGAAGTTCAGCTTCTTTGTCCAGTAATAAATCGCGACAATCGTTGGACAAAAATGAATTGGGTAATTAATTTCTGCTCGAACTATTTAGGTTTATAACATTATTCAAGTGTGGTTATTATTTAAAAATGATATTATTTATTGGTAGTCCGGCATAGTACATGCCACTGCTACTTACAGTTATTTAACTGTATTTTATATTAGGACAGATAGTGTCCAATATAAAATACTAGATAGATAGCAAGCAAACAGAACACATGGAGAAAAGTTGTTGTGGTTTAATACAAGTAGTAATTTTTTATTGTGATACTCTCAGCTCGACATGACTGATGGTAAGCAAGGCGAGGTTCAAGAACGCCAAGATGCTTGAAAAATAGACTTGACCACTGACCCTTTAACATATATAAAGGCGCCCCGCCTGATATGAAACTGGACTGCAGTCCATGAAGTGGGAGTGGCAGCAGCAGTTCTACATGTTCTACTGATTCAAGATGATCCCGAAATGCGATCAAGTCATTTTACAGTCTAGTCATTTCAAGTCATTTACAGTCTTGAAAGTGACAAAGTCGAATGAGAGTCTACTAAACATTCGATTGAACTGTCTTTTATGGGTATTAAAGTAATTAAATTAAAAAAAATTGCCTAATGAATATTTTATAATTTCAGCTCAGCCAAAATTGCCAAAAATAAGAATTCCTAAGAGAATAAAATTTAGAAAAACACCAAAGGATGCCCATGAGGAAAACATATATGCTTTCGAAAAATTAAGCCTTTTACATTCACCCAGACGAAGATGTTAAACATAAAACAAAAATAAATACATACAAATGATTTAATAAATACATAAATTATCTTTTGGATTTCTTTCCCTTACTCTCGTCTTCTTTACCCATTAATTGTCTTTTTTTATTTACTTTAGGCAAACTATTTTCAAGTTTTCTTAATGGCATTTTTAAACTAAACTCTGGATTATCAATTTCTATCATTTTAGGACCTTCAACTAAATAACTAATAGTTGCATAACTTGTGTAGCGGAAATCTTCAACTAAATAATCATTTAGTAATAAGAACACAATCAGATCTTCTCCAGCATCTTTAGAAAGAGCTGTTCCTTCTTTATTAACTTTCTCCCGCATTTTATACCACATATCCAATAGTTTTTGGGCAGTCAAATTTAGGTCTTGGTTAAGGGATCTATAAATATTACCTATTGCTATACAATGGGCTGTAATATCCACTTCAACCATTTTGTTATTCTCCATACAACATACATCACACATTTTATTGCAGTCACCATCGCCCCAGTCCTCATCAAAGTGCTTTGAAATCACACTCCGTCTGCACTCATAACTAGTCAAACAATACTTAGCCATCCCATACAAATGTTTTAAACTACCCACAGTTGAAAATACCATTTTACTGACATTAAAAATATCCTGCATTCTGTATAGTGTGATGCAGTCTGCTTTTTCGCCGTCTCTACCAGCTCTTCCACTCTCTTGATAGTAATTCTCCATCGATTTACTTATTGTGTGGTGGATGACAAATCTAACATCCGGCTTGTCTATGCCCATACCAAAAGCTACTGTTGCCACTATAGCTTGGTAGTAATTCTCATGCCATTTAATATGTACGGAAGCCCTTGCCTCTGGTTCATCTTGGGCATGGTATTTACCAACTTTGAGACCTCGTTCTCTTAGACCTTGGGCAACATCTATACAGTCTTTCACACTATTTGTGTATATTATACCAGACTTCCCTTTATACTCAGTTTTTAACAAATTTTCTATTATGTCTATGCATTGATTTTTTGCAGTTGGTTTTTCAAGTATTTTATAAAACAAATTAGGTCTATTAAATGGTGCTCTTATTACTAAACAGCCTTGTATATTGAGGATTTCTTGTACATCTGTTAATACATGAGCTGTGGCTGTAGCTGTTAATCCTAGAATGGGGACTCCTTTGAACATATTGCTCAGAATACCAAGAAACTTGTAATCAGGTCGAAAATCATGTCCCCACTGAGAACAGCAGTGGACTTCATCTATAGCAATTCTTTCCAACCTTCCTTCAGAGTGACATTTCTGCAATGCAGCCATAAACCTCTTACTCTTTGCTAATCTTTCCGGAGTCACATACATTAACTGCACAGGTGATGATTTTTCTTTTAAAACATTTAGAGCTGAATTTAATTCTTCTTTAGATATACTACTAGTGATTAACTTGGCTGGGATATTCTTACGAGTTAAGGATCTCACTTGATCTTCCATTAATGACACAAGTGGTGATATGACAATGGTTACTCCAGGCCTTATTAGGGCTGGGAGTTGGTAACATAAGCTCTTGCCTGCTCCGGTTGGCATGACAACTATAGCATGGTTCCCAGACAGAGTTGCGTTGATTACGCTCAGTTGCTGTGGTCTGAATGAATCAATGAGAAATCTAGCCTTCAGTGTTTTAATTACGTCTTCAGACCATGTATATTTACTTCCGGACCAGTCTACGCTGGATATTTTGTCAGTATTTAACTTATGTATCTTCTTATTTAGGTTTACTTTTTTCGTTTCTAAATCTTGCTTGATTGCTCTCCATTTTGCTATTTCTGCGTTTGCCTGTTTTATCGATTTGTCTATAACATCAATTTGAACCTCTAGTTCTTGAACGGCGGTCATTTTAATACATAATATTGTATTTTTAATTATATTAAAATCAAAACATCCACAAGATACAAAACAAACTGACAGTATTATTTTTAAATTTTAAAGCCTGGGTATAATATCACCTTTTAAACCTAATTTAAATATTTTGAAGAATTGACACTGCATTTAATTTTTGGTAGAATTGGAAAGATATATAATTTAATTTTAGGATTTACTTTTATAATTTAAATGGTGCTATACAATTGACATCACTAACCACCGAAAAAGCTTTTGAAACTATACCAACATAATACATTATACTTATGTAGGTACTGCATGTAATTATTGGACTCAGATTATCTACGAATAATATTTGTACACGATACAAATATAAAATGTAACATCTGTACAGAGTTATCAAAACAGGAAACATTAATAAAAGGGACCAACAAGTTATCACATTTATTTTAACTCCCAGTTCGTATTTGTATAAACATGCAAGTGATTGTCTTATTTATGTGAGTAATCCAATTTCAAAATATTTGGATTTTAAAATAACGGTTATTTTATTTGTTAAGTCGTTATCGTAGGGCTTGTTTAAAAAAACTTGTGGATGCAGAGAAGCGAGGAAGTTGTGTCAGGTTCAAAAACAAATTATATCTTTGGTAAGGTTTGTGGCAAGTGGCGGTCCATTGCCTCTGCATATCCCTGTGGGAAAACTGAGTGACAATTTGATTGATCGAGTTGTTTTTTTTTATTATATTAAACGACTTAATTATAAGTGTGATCTTGTTGTGAAAACTAACGTTTGTATTATGATCGATTATGGTAACGACGATTTATGGTTTTTATTTATTTGAAGGTTAATAAACATATCAGTGGCCGAAATTGTAGGTTTAATATTAGCACGGGGTGGTTCCCGTGGTGTACGCCTGAAGAACATACAGAAGGTAGGCAGTGAGTCTTTGCTGCAACGTGCTATAATCACAGCTCGGTTGGCAGGAGTTGATAAGATCACAGTCTCTACAGATCATCCTCTTATTGCATTGGAAGCGGTGAAAAGTTTGTATTTTTTAAATATTTATTTAAACCCTTATAGGCATACTCTAAACTCTACTAAAGGTATATTATTATATTACGATCAGAGACATCCTCAAGAAAGCTAGGTTGCCTAGTGCCCATAACCATAGAGCTTGTATGAAGAGAATTGTGAATGTGAACGAAGCGAGGGAGTTGTGTCAGGATCGTGGCATATTTTGGTTTGGTGGTGGTATTCATAAGAATCAAGGAGCTACTTTTGAAGTAAAGGTCAAGACCAAAATGGCCAAAGTAAATTCAAGGATCCTTTAATAAATCATTCTATTTTTTTTAATAAGGTCTAACGTATATCCCACGACGTTTGATGTTATTTATATCTTCTAAAAAAATTTAATTTAATACTTATATTACTACTTATAATTTTTTTTTTAAATTTTGTAACACAATAGTTTTTTAGGTAATTTAATTTTTATTGAGGTATAATGAATGTTGAGTACACCTGAAAAGATACATCATACGTAACATTAATATCAAAATGATTGTAGTATTATATAAGTTTTTGTGATGTGCTAATGGTGTAGCAAATAAATAATAAATAAAATATTAAAAAATACTTTTAGGTGGAGCAGAATTATTTCATCGAAGCCGTGTAACAGCTTCAAACGAGGCACCATCCATTTGGGGTGTTCAAGAGTTTGTTGAGAATAACCCGAAAGTATCAATTGTTGTCTTATTACAAGCTACTTCACCCTTCTCGCAGCCGTTTCGTATTCGAGATGCTCTTACATTAATCGAACATTTCGATTGTGTATTTTCTGTTTTTAGGTTAGTTAAATAAAACACAATATATCTTCTTCTTTTAATTAGTAGGGCCTGTGTTTGAACAAAATAATTACTTTGCCTATGTCAAGCCAAGTATGGGCCAAAAGGCCGAAAAAAAATTGTTATTCCATAGGCGACCGTGGTGTAGTGGCAGTGCAATGGTTACACAGTGCAACCGAGAGCACGGATTTAAAACCACTTGCCGGTACCAATGTATCTCTGATATATGTACTAAGGTTTTCCTGCTTCTATCTTGTATCACAAGCACTTTAGTAGCTTATTAGTATAGAAATGTGAATTAAATAAATCATTTAAAAAATCGTCTATCAATTTGATGCTCCACGTATCCTTCTAACAGCAGAGGGACACGTGGAGCAAGGCTACCCGTCAAACTTTTAGCCATAAGTCAACGAGAACCCCCTTAAGGGAAGTTATTGACTGATGCTCAAGATGCACCGGCCCATCTGCTTTTCGCATAACCGAAGCGATATGACAAGCAGACAGAGTCACGAAGAAAGCACCCCAATAAACAAAAATTATATTGACCTTTATTATTGAAAAATATATTGTGAGACGTTATATTGACCTCGATTTGCCTGATTATAAGCAAGAGACCAAGAGCGTCAACGACTGACCGTTCTATTCTACGGCTACCTCTATCGCCGGTTAAACCTCACACGAAGTTAAGTAAATTCTTTTTAGGAGTTTTAAATTACGCTGGGCAGAAGGAACACCCTGCGTATACCCTTTGAATTTTGAAGTAGAGTCGCGTCCGAGACGTCAAGATTGGAAAGGTGAATTACTAGAAACTGGTGCTTTTTATGTAACTAGACGTCGTCTAATAGAGAGAGGATACTTCCAAAATCACAAGTAAGTTCACTGTACTCGCTTTATTTACTCCTTTTCTTTCATTATGTCTCGAAATATGACATTACCCTACCTTATGTTTGTCTGAAATGCGGTCTAATAATGAAGGCAATTGCTACTACAGTTGAATAACTGCAAGTAGAAGTCGCATCCACTATGCCGGCCTAATTGGAACATTACAACCTTATCCAGAAACGCGACTAAGTCACCTCACAACACTTGTATTACAACTTGTAAGTGGTGACATAGGCTGACTGGGAACCACTGTCCACCACTCTGAGATAATCTAATTTTATTTAAAATTTCCGCCAACCAAATATTATGTCCATTGCTTGTTATTTAAAAAACATAATCCATTTATCATTCATTCAAATTTTGAATCATTCGTTCATAAGTTTTCTGTTTTAGCGGGATTTGACGTATACGGAAAAGAGAAAGTTTTCGTGATTTAAAAGTTTCCACGAAGTTTTTTTATTTTACATTATGTTTACTGTATTAAAACGTCATGCGTTGTTATTTTGTGGCATTTTAAATTAAATTTGTATTCATTGCAGCTGTTCTTTTATCGAAGTTTCGCAATACGAGGGTTTTGAAGTTGATACGTATTATGATTTGTTGCTGGCAAATATTTTAATACAAAATCATAGTGTTATCACTAAGAACAATTAAAAGGTGAGTTAAAAATGATTTTTGCATTAATTTTATACATTTGTAATATATTTCAAACAATATATTCCTCATAATATTTGCGTTTTACAGTAAATAAGTTTATTAATTTCCATAAATTAATTCGGAGAGGATTATGTATTTTTTACACATTCATCTCATAAATACAAGGTCATATTTAATGACGAAAGTTGTTTGATCAGGTGTATCTCGTTGTTGTTTACATTACTTATTATATATCATGTATTATTAATTTTAGCTACTTAATAATTACAAATAAAATGTTCTCTATATATATTTAATATTGATAAAATGGTAGGCGAGCTATTTATTTTTATTACGATATTTTTAAAACTTACTTTTAATAAAATATCACATAAAATGAAATTGCAGTGGTATCACAGACTATGTTTATGTGCACAAACCTTTTTATAGTAATTTTTTTTAGTGTATAATGACATCTATAGACGAAATAACATTTGAAGAGTTGGAGAATACAGATGTGATCATTGTAGAACTGGTTCCTGAGAGAAAAGGACTTATATTAAAACATTGTGAATACTTTGTCAGTTCCCGTAGGCATGGCACTACTGTTACAAGGAGATATAATGAATTTGTGCAGTTGCATGATGTCTTATTTGCCAAATATCCTTATCGGTAAGTTTAGGTCTGGATAGTTGGCTGTCTATTGATTTAAATTAAAGGGCCATCATCTATTTATGTACGTAATTTGTAAATAAAAAAAGTATAGACTTACAGACCAGTGTTTCCCAACCTTTTTTAGGGCATGCCCCCCCCGTAACATTTCTAAAATGTTTATGGCCCCTAAATGATACACCAGAGTTCAGTGAAGCACAAAAATTTACTTTATTTTATAATACTCAGATTATCAAAATACAAAATTAAAAACTGTCAATATCAAAACATAAACAGAAACATAAGTTTAACATAATTTTTAACCACTAAAAACTATTTAGTTACCTTAGGAAATAAAATCAAATCAAATTGTTACGCCTTTTCCCCATGGGGATAGGCAGAGACATAATTACAGCATTTTTTAAGAATTTACCTTTTTAGGGTTCCGTAGTAAAAAACGGAACCCTTATAGATTCGTCATGTCTGTCTGTCTGTCTGTCTGTCTGTCCGTCCGTATGTCACAGCCACTTTTTTCCGAAACTATAAGAGCTATACTATTGAAACTTGGTAAATAGATGTATCCTATGAACCGCATTAGGATTTTCACACAAAAATATAAAAAAAACAATAAATTTTGGGGGTCCCCATACTTAGAACTAAATCTCTAAATTTTTTTTTTCATCTAACGCATACGTGTGTGGTATCTATCGATAGGTCTTAAAAAATGATATTGACGTTTCTAATATCATTTTAATCTAAACTGAATAGTTTGCGCGAGAAACACTTCCAAAGTGGTAAAAAGTTGGTCCCCCCCCTGTAACTTCTAAAATAAGAGAATGATAAATCTAAAAAAAATATATGTTGTACATTACCATGTAAACTTCCTCCGAAAATTGGTTTGAACAAGATCGTCATAAATCGTAAACCGCAATATACCTTTCATTCAATCAACTCAAATATTAAAATAATAATAAATCATTTAATTTCATAAACATAAACCTTATGCCTTAACCGTGAGCTATTATTTTCTAATGATAAATCTATAATAGGTGCCTAAGTAAATAATTATTATAATTCGCGGGGGCGTGGCTTCACAAATAGGGGTGCAAAGCGCGCGGGGGGCAGGTTGCCGACAGTTCTAACCCAAGCGGGCAGGTAGAGACCACATAGAGCGAGGGCCGACGTTGATGAAGCATCATGCGCACGGAGCTAATTTTTCGATACATTTGCGAATGCTAAGTATAGTACGTTGACGATTTCATAATGTTTTAGTTGAATAAAAATTATTTTGATTACTTACATCGAAATTATTCTTTTAAACTCAATTACTGCTTAGAAATAGGTAAATACTTACTATAAAACGTCAACCTAATAAGTTTTAAGATGTTCTGTTCATTTCCTCACATCTAAATACATAAAATACATACAGGTCTCCCAAAGTGATAATGTCATGATAATGTGCATAGAAATCTTCGTCACTTTTCGACAACGGTCTTATTTTCGAGCGTCGGAAGAATGTTTTCGATTGTGTACACATGATATTGACTCCTATTTCTTTCGAACAAGGTGCAAAATGCAAGTGCATTGTTTAGGGCTCTTACGATTAATGCGCATAGAAATTTTTTCACTGTTTTCGTTTACGTCAAATTTTTTCATAATTCGTCACTGTTCGACAACGGTCGTATTTCCGAGCGTCGAAAGAATGTTTTCGATTGTGTACACATGATATTGACTCCTATTTCTTTCGAACAAGGTGCAAAATGCAAGTGCATTGTTTAGGGCTCTTACGATTCAATGATTCGGGTGTTTCCGGGAATACCACAATTACGAAGACCTGCATGCGCATTATTAATTTGGGAATACTGTACCTACTCATATTAGAATAAAACTTTATCTTGTCAAACTGAAATATATATTAGCTTGTTTAGCTATCACAACCCTATATGGGCTCGCATATACGAGCTCGTAGTTAGATCTAAATCCTATCATTTAGGTACCTAATTATAATGTTTACCCATCAATAATTTTTTTTAATAATTAAAAAAATACACTATTAATAAAACATCGATCAAAGTCTTAATATTATGTTACTTGCTGCTACGGAACCCTTAATGGGCGAGTCTGACTCGCACTTGGCCGATTTTTTTTATTTGTTAATTTTGTCACCAAAATTTACATTGCATTTAAATAACCCAAAGCGAAAGAGTTAAAGTCGTGTCGAGTCCATTTTTAAATTGTCTCCTTTAACTATTAAATTGCCCCCCTGTGGGGCAAGGGCCCCACATTGGGAAACACTGGTATAGACTAAAGTAGAATAAAAAATTACAGTGCCGTGTGTCGCTTACCACCAAAACGTGTAGTAGTAGGCGGTGGTAGTACCAAATTTCTTCAACGGCGTCGTGCAGCCCTACAAAGATGGCTGACTCTCGTGGCTACACATCCAGTCTTAGCTCATGATGCAGACACCAGAGCATTTTTATGTGAAACAACAGTCCGATTAGATAAGCCCAAACATGACGAGTTTACGCTGGCCGGGGCCCATCCCAAAGCTGTAAGTGATTACATTTTTTTCATGTAGTTTTTGTTTTAAAAGAAATTGTAGTTAATAAATAAATAATGAAATAATAAAGGTTTAAAGTGTAGGGGCCTATGTTCAGCAGTGGACGCCTTCTGGCTGATGATGATGAAAATAACACCAGAAAATTAACTTTTTTTGTTTAAAATGCCATTAATCAATTAAAGTTCATTAATATAAGGCAGTCATGTTCTAGCATCCAACCAAGAGCTCCCTGTTCAAAATTACTTGCAGGTACCAATGTATCTATACTCTGGTTGTGTTTCTTTGATACGAGCTTGTTTAAAAGTGTAGTATAGACATGGATTTTTTATGTAAAAATAAAAATTAAATAATATTTTCTCAAATGTAAAAATTACTGTACAGTCTGTTAGGAATGGATATGACACAGGTACTGTTTTAAATTATTATTTGTACTTATCTTAGGAGCCATCTAAGCAACACAACAGATAGCACAATTACAAACGCGATAGTAAGCCGCATAAATTTTTTTCAATTCATACACAGTTGTTAAGCAGACAGTGGGTGGTCATTTGTCCAGTATGCCAATCCGGGGTAGGTTACTGTTATGTGCGGGTTTGTTACCACACTTGAGTCCTCTTCGGTTTCTTGATTCAGGATAGGACTACCAAAATACAATTAATCAATCAAATAGGCAGAGACAATGGAGTGCCACTTGCCACGGTCCTAACACAACTCCCTCGCTTCCCCCACACCTTTGGCCGACATAGTGACAGCGACTGGGGCAACCGTCAAATGACTCGATTTTTTCGGTCGTCGTCACTCTTGGACTTCCTCTTGCTTATCATCAGGCAGGTAGAGGTCAAATGTCGTGTGCTAGGCGATGACTGATTAAAACATTATTAACTATCGCGTTAGTAAGCCGCATTAAATTTGTTTAATTCATTAATCAATGTTCGCGCAAAATCTAATATTAGAAAATATTTACTGTCTGTATTATTATAAATGAGAAGGAAGCGAGGGAGTTGTGTCAGGATCGTGGCGAGTGGCGCTCCATTGTCTCTGCCTATCCATGTGGGAAAAAGGCGTGACAAATTGCTTTTTGTATGTTGTAGGGTGAGATGACAACGGATGACATGCAGGCAGCATTTGTGTCAGAGCAGGAGCAACTGAGGTTAATACATTTGGGATTGGGCAGATTGAGTCAGATATTTGAGAAAGGTATTGTTATTAATTTTATAAACTTGTTTTTTTATTGTGACTCGACATATGGCAGAACCCTGCCTATTGTTAAACTGAAATGTGGTCCATGAATGGATGTCTCTACACGGTCTGTATACTTGTAAGTGGTGGTACTACTCCGGATCGGCAGACTGGGCACCGCTCTTTGACAACCAGAACCGCAGCATATATCTGCCTCTTTTTTAATATTTTTTATTGACACATATTTGTAAATTAAATCTTACTATTAAACATTACAAATAAAAGTTATGTAACAAATATTTGCTCCGACCGGGAATCGAACCCAGGATACCCGCCTCCATTTTAGCATTTTAGTAGCTTAGTATAGAAAGAATTTTGAACTACTTTTGTAATGTCTAATGATGAAATAAAATATAAATGATAGTTTTGATGCTTGTATTGATAAAACTAATAACAGTTTTGCTTTTAATTGCTGTGCAATTGAGTTATTTATAAAATAAGTTATGGATTTTTTGTCGTCTGTCAATCATGGAGACATGCCATAGATTTAAACTGACAAAATTATAGTTTGATCATTTTGCACACCCAAACTATGCATAATAAAGGATATATTCCAATTGCATTGTAATCTTCTTACATCAAACTATTTTCAAATGTATATGCAACTGTTAATACAATTAAGCCCAAGTCCCCATACAAAATGAATAATAATAATAATAAAATCTTTATTTTCAGAAACATTTAATAACAAAATATAGGTGAGCGATGATAACTGCACTAGTTAAAACTGTGTCGCAGCTATCAACACGTACAGAGTTACATATTATATACATTTTGTTTTAATTATAATAACACAAATTATATGTATATGATAAAATATTAAAAAAGTGTTAATTAGTAATAATTAGTGGTTTGTGTGTGTGCATGTGTGTGTGTGTGTTCGTGAGTGAGTGCGTGAGTGTGTGTATACATACTCTAATTTGTTTTAAATAATTATAAAGGAATGATGTCCTTTATCAATTTACGAGTATATGATGTCCTTTATTTGCTAAGACATTGTTTTATTTGCAGTTGAACATCGTTGTGAGTCCGAGCGTGGTGACATTCGTGAGTTGGGTGCTGCTCTTTCCTCACTGTCAGTGCCAGCAGCTGCCTCAGTCCATAAACCTTTGCTTAGAGAAGCACTTAGTTCTGCTGCTAAGTGAGTCAAACATTATTATTATTTTATTATACTCGACATATGACAGCATCCAACCTGATGTTTTTTTTTTTTTTTTTTTTTTTTATTGTGACACGACATCTGACCTCGACCCGCCTGATGATAAGCAAGAGAAGGTCCAAAAGTGACGACAACTGAAAAAACCGAGTTTATTCACGGCTTCTTCAGTCACCGTCACTATGCCGGCCAAAGGTGCTTCTTCACGCATCGCTTGAAGGATCCAAGGTCATAGGATGGAGAGAACACATGGGCTGGCAAAGCATTCCACTTGTCGATTGTTCTACAAAGAAAAGACGCACCGAACTTTTTAGTTCGGCTGCTGATTCGATCGATAGAATGCGGATGCTTTCCCCTACCTGTGCGGGTATTACGGGTGTGAAAGGACGAGGTAGGAACAAGGTTAAAGAGCTCATCGGAACATTCTCCGTGGTATAGGCGATAGAGGACGCACAAAGCCGCCATGTCTCTGCGTAGTTGCAGGGGCTCCAGAGTACGCGTGACCTCTGAATCTCCTATAATTCGGACAGCTCGGCGCTGCAATGAATCCAGGGCATTGAGAAGATACTTGGCAGAGCCGTCCCACAAGTGCGAACAGTACTCCGCGCAAGAGCGAATTTGTGCCTTGTATAAAAGTAGGCGAAGCTCTGGCGCAAAGAACCGCCGCACCTTGTTCAGGATGCCAAGTTTGCGGGAGGTGGTCTTAATGGCCCGCTCGATGTGGTCCCTGTGATTCATATCGCTGCGAAGGGACATCCCTAAGATGTCCAGTCTGTCCGAAGTACCGAGGGAGATGTTACCGAGAGAAGGAAGGGGGATAAACGGGGATTTTTTCGTCGAGAACGCGCACACCTGAGTCTTGCCTGCGTTGAACTGAACCAGGTTCTTGTCGCCCCATTGGGTAATACGATCAAGAACCCGGTTCAGCCCCGCTACAACAGACTCTCTCACATCGGCTATCTCCTGTTTGCCGGCTGCGGGGCGGGCAGTGTAGCGTCCATGCACCGTGCTGTCGTCTGCATAGCAATGAATGCTGGATCCAAGGTCCAGCATATCATTGATATGCAGAAGGAACAAGGTTGGCGACAGCACGGAGCCCTGGGGAACGCCAGCATTCACCGACACCCTGCGCGAAGCGCTTCCATCCACAACAACGCGTATGGAGCGGCCACGCAGGAAGTCTGCTATCCAGCCGCGCAGACGATCAGGTAAACCGAATGCCTCGAGCTTGGAAAGAAGGGCCTTGTGCCAGACCCTGTCAAACGCTTTGGAGATGTCCAAGCCAATGGCAAGGGCCTCTCCATAACCATCCAATGCTTCGCCCCAGACGTGCGTGATGTACGCCAGAAGGTCACCAGTTGACCGTTTCGGCCTAAAGCCATATTGACGGTCATTGATCAGCTGATGACCCTCTAGATAGGCCATGAGGCAGACATTAATTATCCGCTCCATGACCTTGCACAGCACTGAGGTTACAGCTATCGGACGGTAGTTTGCAGGGTCTGAACGGTCGCCTTTCTTAGGGACCGGTTGCACATTGGCCCCCTTCCAAGCCCGAGGCACACAGCCCGCCGAGTATGAGAGCCGGTATAGCCTCGTCAAGACGGGAGTCAATTCCGCTGCACACGTTTTAAGTACAAGCGCTGGGATACCATCCGGGCCACTAGACTTTCGGATATCGAGCGATCGTAACTCCGTGCGGACATCGCGTTGTCTGATATGGATCTCAGGCATCGTATGTCCGCACGAACGCAAGGCAGGTGGCCTTGCACCACGATCGTCGATTCGCGAATTAGTGGCAAAGACTTCAGCCAGGAGATCGGCCTTAGCCTTCGCCGTATGCGCCAGTGAGCCATCAGGTTGTCTCAGCGGTGGCAGTAAGGAACGACAGAAGTTAGATTCTACAGTCTTGGCGAGACTCCAAAAGCTGCGACTACCCGTTGGGTGCGCTAATAGACTCTCGCCAATCCTGTAAACGCGCTGTGCCTCCGCTCTTCTAAAGACCTTTCTGCAAGACTTGGTGGCACGATTATAGGCTGCTTTTAACTCGTCCACGCGAGGGTCATGATTTTTTCGACCCCTGACCCAGGCACTGTGAGCTGCGTTTTTCGCTGAAACAGCAGTCGCACATTCACCGTTGTACCAGGGCCTGCTCCGGTCGTTACGAGATGCACAGTTGGATGGAACGTAATATTCCATCCCCAGTGCTATCTCGTCAGCAACGGCCGAGGCACACGTAGACGGGTCATTAGATTTGAAGCAGCGCTGCCACCAAGGGAGCGAAGCGAAATAATTTCGCATTCCCTCCCAATCCGCCGACCCGTAGTGCCACAAACGCCGCACCTCTTTCCTGGCAGGAGGAGGCACGGTGCGCGGCACTGTCGTCTCGACCAGGCAGTGGTCCGAAGTCCCTAACGGGGCCTTGACCGAAATTTTATACCCGGTCGGACGATTGGTCAGTAGAAGGTCCAGCAGAGAGGGGGCATGACCGACAATATCTGGTACCCGGGTGGGCTGGGTCACCAGCTGTGTCAGGTCATGCAAAAGGGCGTATGCGTGAGCGGCCCTTCCCGCGTGGTCAGTCTTTTGGGACCCCAACCACATCTCATTGTGTGCGTTGAAGTCCCCCAAGACTGCGACCTCCGCGGTCGGGAACCGCTCCAGCGCTTCATCTGTCGGATCTGTTCATCTGTTAAGCTGGAGTGAGGTCCAAAGATGGATGTGACTGACTACTAGTCATCATCATCTTCATCAGCCAGAAGGCTGCTGGTTCACTGCTGAACATAGGCCTCCCCCTTAGAACGCCATTTGAAACGACAAGATGCCAAGATTGCATCCACCGGTTATTCGTGACTTTCACTATGTCGTCAGTCCACCTAGTGGCAGGCCTTCCTACGCTGCGTCTTCCGGTTCCTGGTCTCCACTCTAGAACCTTTTGTCCCCGGGTTGTCGGTTCTTCGAGCGATGTGGCCAGCTCATTGCCACTTCAGTTCGCAATTCCTTCGAGCTATGTCGGTAACTCCGATTCTTTGGCGAATATCCTCGTTCCGGATTCTATCGCGCAGAGACACACCAAGCATAGCTCTCTCCATTACCCGCTGAGCGACTCTGAGCTTTTCCAACAGGCCAACATTGCAGTAGTCTTGTAGTCTTTAGCGGGCTCGTTTCCGCACTTGAAGTCCTCTTCGGTATCTTTGTGCGTTCTTCAACGGTTCTCCTTCAACGGAGCCACCCGATCTCCTCCAGGAAGGCCATGAGACCCTTCTCGTTCCTGCAGACCTCCGGAAGCGTCCTCGCGTTGCCAAGGAACTTCTGTCTTGCTTCTGCTACTGTTGTGCTCCTGCAACTCAAGAGCACATGTGCAGCTGTCTCCTCCTCATTGCAGTATAGTTCATTAACTGTAAGTAGAAGTCACATTCACTATGCCGGCCTAGTTTTATTTAGACTCGACATCTCACCTCGACCTGCTCTGGTAAGCAAAGCAAGTCCAAGAGTGCCGACGACTGTAAAAACCGAGTTGGGTTAGGCTGCCCCAGTTGTCTTCACTATGCCGGCCGATTCGCACGGGTGGGGGGAAGCATCCGCATTTTGTTACAATAAAAAAATCGCTTATCGTTGTTAAAATATTTTAGTTTCGCAAGTGAGTTAACTGGTGACGAAGAGGATGGAACGTTCGAGAATGAATCTAACGCGCGTCTATTGCTCGCCTTGGATGCCCTCAGCGCGTACAGGGAGCTATGCGGTCGTTTGACGCGTGGCTTACACGCTGAAAGAGCGGCCGCTGCTGTAGCCGCCCCACACTGCGCTGCCTCGCAATTGCTAAGAGACAGACATTGGTATGCTCTTAGGTGTGCCCTTGAGGTAAATACATTTAAATTATTGTGACTCGACATCAATCAATCAAATTGTCACGCCTTTTCCACGATCCTCACATCCACAATTCTCTTCATACAAGCTCTATGGTTATAAGCACTAGGCAACCTAGCTTTCCGATTTTGTCAGAAAACACCCTCCTGGGCCTGCCCTGTTTAACGCATCCATCCACATCAGATTTGTAAATTCCTTTCGTCAATCTACTTTCACTCATCCTTTCCATGTGCGCAAAACATTTATTTATTTATTTAAAAACTTTATTACATTTTGTATAAAGGCGAACTTAATGCCGCTAGACATTATCTGCCAGTTAACGTTCGGGACAGTTGAAAAGTTAAATGGGAGTATGAGATATAAAACTGAATAACATAGTATAACATAATATAGTACAATATAATATAATATATAATAATATAATATAACATAATATAATAAAGTAAAATACAACAGTTACGTTTTATAAAGATGTGCATAAACCAGTTTTTTGAAAATATGTCTATTCGGTGCTTGCCTAATTGAAACAGGCAATGCAATGCCACTAGCAGGTCGGGATCAACTGTATTGAAGGCGCTCGTAAAGTCGATCAGCACGAGTACTGTAGCCTTCGACTCATCCATACCAAGTCTGATGTCTTCGGTAACATTGAGTAAAGCTGTGGTCGTACTATGGCCGGTGCGGAAACCAGATTGAAAAGGGTTAAGAAGATTGTAAGAATTGAGAAAAGAGAAAAGTTGTTTAAAGGCTATATCTTCTAGAACTTTGGAAAGAAAGGGGAGAATAAAAATTGGCCTGAAATGAGTGGGAAGTGTGGTCGATGAGATTTTAGGCAAAGGTATGATAAAAGCATTACGCTATAAAGTAGGAAATTGGCTTGTAGAAAAGGAAAAGTTAATAAGGTGAGTAACAAGAGGTAATATGGAGGCAAGGATGGGTATTATCATAGCACGACCAATGCCGTCATGCCCGATAGCTTTAGAGGAGATCGAACGAATTGCCCTGAGAACCATATCGGCAAATTTTCCGTATCAGGCGTCGGTAAGCAGTTTATTTCAGTCAAAGTCCTTGTTCTAGTAAAATCATCAAGCACTGGAGAAGAGAAAAAATGAAAATTGAGGTCGTCAGGAGAGACAATGTCAGTATTAAATTGTGTAGGAGACCGACCCAATCCAACAGATTTATAAAAAATTCCAAATCTTTGAGGGACAATTGTCCTTAATTCTAAGAGAGAAGTAGTGTCGCTTAGCTATACGACACATCTGATTACACCTATTTCTTGCAACCTTATATGCCGCAAAGTTGCTGTCACTACGATTCCCGCGATATACCCGATAAGCCTTGTCCCGTTTCCTCATAGCCAGTCGAATTTCATCATTAATCCATGGTGCAGGAGGACGCCTCAGTTTAGTACACTTGAGAGGTGCATACTTATCATACAAACCAAGAACCACCTCAGTAAAAAGAGAAACCTTAAGATCGATAGCATCGGCCTCGTAAAACGGTTCCCAGTCCACGCTTTTCAGGTCATCACTCAGTGCGTCCAAATTCAAACGACCATAATGACGCATGAGAATTACGGGAGGTCGAAACTTTGGTGGCTTTAATTTATATGACGCGAAAATAAGGTCACGGTAAGAAAAGTAAGGCGCGGGTATCTGGCCATGAGAATGAATAAGATCTGGGCGTGAAGTTAACATTAGATCAAGTAAAGTATCAGAAGAGGAAAGGTATATATAACACAATATAATACAACACAATACAATATAATATAATATTAAACAATACAATCTTATTTATATAATGAAAATATATGAATAATAATAACTTAATAGATCTAACTTATTTTAACTTACACTAAAACTTAATCTAAAATAACTACACGTTTGGCAAGCTTACAAATTTTACACAATATGAGAAAAGAAAAATAATCTAACAACAATAATAACTATACCAATACGTATCTAACACAAATAAAAAATAATAACACTTTGTGTATTTGCACTACCTGCCAGTTCACAGTACATAACGAATACTACGAAAGTTAAAAAGTAAAATAATATAAGTTATACTTAATATCTCAGTAAAGTACAAAGCAAAATTATTATTATATTAATGAGGTTCAAGACTTACCACGACCAAGGGAAGAGAGCTAAAAAAGAGTCTAACAAGCAATAATATAACTGCAATCTCAACAACTGAACCCACGTACTGGCCTACTGACAACAAAAGGATTCCAGACCTAATAGATTTTTTCGTTATAAAGGGAATGTCACGTCACTACTTCTCGACCGAGTCATGTCTAGACACCTCATCTGACCACACGCCAGTGCTGTTGACAGTCAGCAATACAATTATCAACACGGAAAAAACTTCACCAATACACAACAAGCGCACTGATTGGAACGAGTTCCGAGAACTAGTAGATAAAAGGATAGAACTAAAAATACCACTAAAAACTGAGGAAGATATTGAAGTAGCAGTAAAAAAATTAACAGTCTCTATCCAAAGTGCATGTTGGGAATGTACCCCAACATCTAATATCAGTTCATTTCAACATAAGAACCTACCACTCAAATTAAAACTAGAAATTCTAGAAAAACGAAGATTGCGCAGAATCTGGCTAACCAGTAGACACCCAGCTGATAAAACAGCTCTAAACAAAAAGATACGCGAGCTAAAAACTATGATGAAGGAAATAGAAAACGATACACTGAAGGAATATATCGAGTCATTGACACCTACTGCCCACACTGACTACTCACTATGGAAAGCTACAAAATACATGAATCAACCACAAAAATTTAAGGCTCCAATAAGAGTTGGAAGTCAATGGGCGCGCACAAGTCAACAAAAGGCAGACACTTTTGGAGAACACCTCTTTAATATATTTCAGCCAAACATTGTTAGCGGTACTGAGACTACAGAACTTGACCTAGTCCTCAGCCAGGACTTTCAGCTCGATTTACCTCTCAAGCTTACTACACCTGGGGAAGTCAAGCAGCATATCCGAAGACTAAAGGACAAAAAAGCACCTGGGTTCGATCTCATTACCAACAAAGTACTCAAAGAGCTGCCAAGAAAAGCTATCGTACTCATGACGATGATTTTTAATGGAATGATGAGAGTTGGCTATTTCCCCATGATCTGGAAAGTCTCGCAAATCTCGATGATACACAAGGATGGTAAACCAATAGACCAAGTGAGCTCATACCGTCCGATAAGCTTGTTACCGAACATGTCAAAGCTATTTGAAAAAATCCTACTCGGTAGACTGGCTCCAGTTCTGATAGAGAAAAATGTCATCCCACATCACCAATTTGGTTTTCGACACAAACACTCTACAATCGAGCAAGTACACAGAGTATGCAATAAAGTTAGGCAAACCTTAGAACAAAAGGAATACTGTTCTGCGGCGTTCTTGGATGTGCAACAGGCATTTGACAAAGTGTGGCACAAGGGCCTACTCTATAAAGTAAAGACACTGCGCCCCCACACATTCTTCCCAATAATAAAGTCCTACCTCTCCGACAGACTATTCCAGGTCAAAGAGTGTGACAGTATGTCCAAATTCTACGACGTAATGGCATCGGTCCCACAGGGGTCTGTGCTTGGTCCGATGCTTTATGTCATATATACAGCTGATTTTCCACAAACTGAAAATGTCACCATAGCCACATTTGCAGATGACACGGCTCTCCTGGCTAGTAGTAAAAACCCACAGATTGCATCCAACATGCTCCAGGGTGCCCTAAACAGAGTTGAGAAATGGTTGACGAAATGGCGCATAAGAGCAAGTGCCTTGAAATCAACTCACATCACTTTCACTCTGCGAGAAGGAAACTGCCCACCAGTGAAGCTCGGCAACGAAATTCTCCCACATAACACCTGTGTCAAGTACCTGGGTATGCACCTCGACAGACGACTGACATGGAAAGATCATATTAACCAGAAAAAGGATGCTGCCAACCTAAGAGTCAGGAGTCTTTACTGGCTGTTGGGTAAACACTCCAAATTATCAATGGAAAATAAGCTGTTGATATACAAAGTCTCCATAAAACCAATTTGGATGTACGGAATACAACTATGGGGAGGTGCCAGCGATTCCAACATAGCAATCCTACAACGACTGCAGAACTCTGTCCTGAAGAAGCTATCCAACCCCCCATGGTTCATAACAATAGCTGAACTGCATGGGAATTTGAATATATCAACAGTAAGGGAAGAGATCCAAAATTACGCCACCCAATACAAGGTCCGTCTGGATCACCATCCAAATGAGCTGGCCAGGCAGCTCAGAGAAATAAAATCTAGTGGAAGGCTCAAGCGCTGGAACTTTCACGAACTAGACGGCAGATAATAAAACTGCACTACTGAAGAGCGTGGGTCTCAATGGAGGCAACGCTCAACACGCCTGTGATCACACAACGTATCTGATCATAGTCTGGATGACTGATTGCAGATAGTGAAAACAAAAAAAAAAAAATATTAATGAGGTTCAATGCTGAATCCGAAAACCAGAGCCTTTGGTTTCAAACAATAATAAAGAAAAATACGTATATTGGATGCATGAAGATAGTTACCTTTGTCTCGAAAATAAAAACAGTAAGAACTGTCAGCAACAACCGCTAAGAATAGTTGAAAAAGGGCGGGAAAGGTCGAAATAGGCGGTCGCGTTTTCTTGGCTTTTCTTATTATATTACCTTAAGGATTGGTTTTTATGTAAATATTATTATATATGTAAAATATTTGAATTAATAATTAGTAGTTTAGTGTTAATTTAGGTAAGTTTTTGTAATTTTAATTGTATTGTAAATAAGAGAAATGGGGGTTGATCCCCCAGACCCTGGGAAGGGTTTTACTCATCCAAAATATGTCGACTCTAGTATGGATACTGATGGATCCATACCAGCAGGGTCACGAAAGAGAAGTAGACTTATTAAAATTTGTAAAAAATGCAACAAACGCTTTAGAAAGGAAAAAAATAATGAAAAGGGAGGATGTGGTTGTGAAGAGGAGGGTGTAATAATTGAAACAAATAATAAGTCAGAGAATAATATTGTAAGGATTGGTAGATCCACATATGGTGAATTTGACAGTGCTCCATATTTGGTTCACATATCCAAGGTTTCAGAGGCTCCTAATGATGGTACTTCCTTGCATCCGGTTATCTTTGGGTATTTTCTGAAACAAAATAAATTTAATAACATAATTAATGGTAGCCTCAGGAGGGTCGGTAGAAATAAACTGTCCTTGTCTTTTTCCAAGCATGAAGATGCTAATAATTTTCTATTAAACAAATCATTGATGGATAGCAATCTGAAAGCATTTATCCCAACCTATAACATCACACGTATGGGTTTGGTAAGAGGTGTTCCTGCAGAGTGGTCACTGGATGACGTCAAAAATAACATCAGTGTACCGTTAGGTTGTGGAGAGATTATAAAAGTCAGACGACTAAATTTCAAAGTTATTGTAGAGGGTTCCCCAGTGTGGAAGCCATCTCAAACAGTGGTTTTAACTTTTGATGGGCAAGTTTTACCCAAACGTGTATTCATGTGTTACAATTCATTACCTGTAGAATTGTATACATACCCAACAATACAGTGTTATAATTGCTGCAGATATGGACACACTAAAGTACAATGTAGGTCAATGCCACGCTGTTTTAAATGTGGTCAGGAACATTCTGGCAACACATGCACTATTGAGGAAGACTCAGTTTTCTGTTGCAATTGCTCTGGAGCTCACTTTGCCATCAATAAAAACTGTCCAGAATTTAGCAGACAGAAGAATATAAAATCCACCATGTCACAAGATAATCTCTCATATGCTGAGGCATCAAAACTCCATCCAATGACTTCAAAGCCATATGCAGATGTAGTCACGTCTCTCCCCACGGAGTCTACTTTCTCCAGATCCTATAAAAAAATGGTAAATGTAAAGCCTCGTGCTCCTCCCAAGCAAAGATTTGGCTATGATCAAACAGCTCATAAAGAGCTTATTAGAGACTATGACATTCGATCTCCTGCAAATGGCTTTGCTCTTAACAACTCTTCTGATGATAATCAGTCCATAAACACTATTGAAATCATTTCCACACTTATTGATACTGTTTTGTCCTCCTTTTCAAACACATTACCGTCCAACGTTGCTGCTCAATTGAAATTATTTACTACTATTCTAAAAAATGGATTACGCCAAAGCGATCTTTTGGAATTGTCGAAGCGTAATTAACAAACGTAATGAATTATATGACATAATTAATCAACATGAACCTTTTGTTTTTGCGCTTGCAGAAACCTGGCTCAAGCTAGGAAACACATTTCGTGTGCCCGGTTACAATGTCGTTAGAAACGATAGACAAGACGGTTATGGTGGTGTTGCCATTTTAATAAAAAATAATTATATTTATTCCACCATTAACTTGCCTCAACATAATGATGAATTATCGATTGTTGCAGTACGTATTAAAAAAATTACTTATGTATCTGTTTATATTCCTCGTCCTTCAAATAACATAATGATTGAATTAAAACAAATCATAGCCATGCTCCCAAAACCGATAATCATTTTAGGAGATTTTAACTCACAGCATCAATCTTGGGGTAGCTCAATTACAACTAGTCATGGAGAAGATCTCATTGAACTAATAGATTTTTATAACTTATGTGTTTTAAACACCGGTCAGCCAACTCGTCTCACAAAACCTAACGAGAATATTAGTGTAGTTGATTTGTCAATATGTTCTGCTCATTTAGCTCCTTCTATTTCTTGGTTTCCACTTTCCTCCACATGTGGTAGCGATCACTTTCCTCTTTTACTTACATTTTCGTTCCTTAAAAAACGCGTATTTACACGTAAACCTCGAATGAAATATAGAATAACAAAAGATTACGTTGATATATATAGAACTAATGTAGATAGTCATATATCTTCATTACCTGAAGTCAATGTCGACAATGTTACCACATGTGCAGAAAGATTTGTAGAAACTATTATTAATTCCGCTGATATATCATTTCCCATAAAAAATAGTCCACAAAATAAACTCATTTCACCTCCTTGGTGGGATAATGAGTGTACAGAAGCAGTGAAAAACAGAAAGCGAGCGGAAAAACAATATTGTCTCAATATGACTATTGAAAATTTTGATCATTATTCTGAAATAGCAAATGATACAAGAAAATTGTTAAAACAAAAGAAACGTGATGGTTGGAAAAAATTTTGTGAATCGCTTTCGCCTAATACTCCCAGTAAAATAGTTTGGACAAACATTAGAAAATTTCGTTCTGCATACAATTCTACTTCATCAAACATCTCCTTAACAATAGCTAACAAATTCATGGATAAACTAGCTCCTCTATCTGCTCCTTTTAATATTTGCTCTTCGATAATAACTTCAAATCAATCCGACCTCAATTCCCCCTTTTCAATAGTAGAACTTAAAGGTGTACTTTCTAAAGTTAAAGATTCATCACCTGGCGAAGATGGTATACCTTATTCATTTGTATCAAATTTAACTGACAGGGCGCTTTTATACTATCTTGATGTTATTAATTTAATAATGGTATCTGGGAGCATACCTTCTTCCTGGAGGACACAAATAATAGTTCCAATATTAAAGCCTAATAAAAATCCAACCGACCATTATTCATATCGTCCTATTGCCCTGTCATCAATTTTTATTAAAATTGCTGAACATTTAGTTAAGATGCGATTAGAATGGTATATAGAGAGTAACGGGCTGTTATCAAATAATCAATTTGGATTCAGAAAAGGAAAAAGTACTTTGGATAACATAAGTATTTTTACTTCTGATGTGCGCATGGCTTTTTTGCACGATGAATCGGTTGTAGCTTCATTTTTAGATATTAATAGTGCCTATGATAATGTTATTATCTCTATATTACAACAGAAGCTGCAAAAATTAAAGGTTCCAGAATTCCTTACAAATTTTATTATTAATAACTTAAAAGAACGAACTTTAATTTTAAATTTAAATGGTAATAATCTTACAAGGAAAGTATGGAAAGGTTTGCCACAGGGATCTGTGCTAAGCCCGCTTTTATATAATATATATACACATGACTTGGATTGTCAATTAGTAAAATGTGTTAAAGTTTTACAATACGCAGATGATCTTTTAATTTATATTTCAAATAAGTCTATCAATACTGGATCTAATATATTACAAAAATCATTGACGGTACTCAGAGAATGGCTTCACTTTAATGGTCTCGATTTATCTGTTAACAAAAGTTCTGTGGTTTTATTTTCAAAATTTAAATTTCCTCCTCCAGTCACAGTATTATACAACAATGTTCCTATCCCTACAAGAAATCAAGTAAAATTTTTGGGTGTTGTATTAGATTCTAGGCTTAATGGTCTTAAACATTGTGAGTATATTGTTTCTAAATGCGAAAAAAACTTAAATATACTAAGGTGTTTAGCAGGAGTTTGGTGGGGGGCTCACCCTTTTTGTTTGAAACTAGTTTACAATGCAATAATCAGATCTCATTTAGACTATAGTATGTTCCTTTTAGAGCCAGTTGCTGTGACAGGATTGAAATCGTTAAACCTTATCCAATCAAAAGCTTTAAGAATCATAGCAGGTGCTATGAAATCAAGTCCAATTGATGCCCTTCAAGTTGAATGTGGCGAGGCCCCTTTACATATGCGACGTCAGTATTTATGTGATAAATTTGTATACAGATCTTTCCAACAAATTGATCACCCATTACATTCATCGTTAAAAAAATATAGTGATATAATTCGGTACACCTCTGATTCGTCACATCAAATATCTCCTCTTCTTAGAAGTTACCAAAAGATTAATTTATTACAAGCTCCCATTCACCGTTTAGTCATACATCCTATTTTCGCACATAGTTATTCTTCATTAATATTAACACCAATAATCATAAATACTGGTCTCCACAGTTCTCTTCCAGAACCTTATGTTCATTTTATGAATCTCCTAGATAGTAAATGGAAAAATTATCATCGTTTATATACAGATGCTTCAAAACATCAAGGGCAGTGTGTTGGTGTTGGAGTATACCACTACCCTTATAATGTTGTCCAAAAGATAAAATTACCTCCAGAAACATCAATATTTACAGGTGAATGCTTTGGACTCCTCAAAGCAGTGGAGTATATTATTTTGATGAGATTAAAGAGGAGTGTTGTTTTTACCGATTCACTGAGTGCTTTACAATCTTTGGCAAGATTTCCCTTTTATTTAAACACTAAGGTTCACCCCGCGGTGTTGGATTTAAGGGAAAGTTTAAATAAATGCAATAATAAGGGACTACATGTCGAATTTAGTTGGGTACCCAGTCACTGTGGAATAACCGGAAACGAAAGGGCGGATGCGCTGGCAAATGAAGCTGTAATGTGTGGTGATATTCACCCTTACAAATTATTTATGATAGATTTATTAAGCATACCCCAAATTGATCTAAGGATCGCTTGGGCAGATGCGTGGGATAAATCTTCGAAAGGCAGAATGTATCACAAAATTCAACCCACCATTCCAATTAAACCCTGGTTTTTTAAATTAAAATTAGAGAAAATGTGCACATCTAGTATTATACGTTTAAGAATCGGTCATGTTTGCACCCCATCTCATTTAGCACGACTTAATATTATTGATAGTGATAGGTGTGAGTGCGGAAAGGATGTGGGCGATTTGAACCACATCTTTTTCGCATGCCCTTTGTATGATAGAACAGATTTCATAACTCATCTCACCTCACTTAATATTCCATTTCCTACACATATTTTTTCACTTCTTTTATATAGTAAAATTAGTAAATTTATTTATGTATGTATATATAACTTTTTAATCCTTAATAATATTCATTTATAAATATTCATTAGAAATAAACCAATCCTTATTACGAAATTCCCTTTATATCGATATATTTTCTCTATGTAAATAATTTCCTTTAAATATGTAAATACTTTCCCTAACTTTTTACTTTGACATTGGCAAGTTAAAAACTAAGCCATTATAAGAAAAAAAAAAAAAAAAAAAACAACCGCTAATTACGTCAATCGGATCATGCATGAATGTCATACTGAATGATTTGTAATTCTTTGAGCTTTTATCATTATTAGAGGTATTTAAAGAAAAGCGGCTATCACTAACATAAATAAGTGAATTAATCAATTGCTAAAAAAAAAGAAATAATAATTACTTATAACCGTGCTTATTAAATATTACAGTAACAAATTAATAATTTTAACCAAAATATAGTATTCGATGCGAAAACTATTGGGGATTGCAACTTGTTAGCTTCGTGAAAACAGTTGTGGCTGCCGCCTGCAAAGAGTGCCCCAGTGTATCGGCGGACGCCGCAGTAACAGGGTACTTTTTCAAAAGTGATTCAAAATACCATTAATGCCGACTCACTGTGCCAGACACCTTCAAAGTCCATACATTCCTCATCCCATAGATCTTGCGAGCCTTGGAGAATACCTCCTGCCTTCGACGTGTTAGAAACTCGGAGAGAGAACTTTGTGCCCTTTAGGTGACTGCTACTACAGTTCAATAACTGTAAAAGTTGTCATCCACTATGCAGGTCTAGTTGAGTGGTAGGCAGTGGTACCCAGTCTGCCGATCCGGGGTAGTACCACCACTTACAAGTATACAGACCGTGAAGTGATTTGGTCACGTTTCGGGATCAGCTTGTAAGTTGCCGGTACTACTGCCTGCCACTCTTTGACAACCACTGAGCAAATATCTGCCTTTTTTATAAACAAATATTTGCAATATTTAATCTTACTATTTAATATTACAAATAAAAGCTATGAAACAAATATTTGCTTCGACTGGGAATCGAGGCCACTCCTGCCGCCTGCCTGTTATGCGCTTTTTTATATTAGCCTGACATTACTGAGAATTGTGGATGTGAAGGAAGCAAGATAGTTGTGTCAGCATCGTGGAGAGTGGAGCTTCGTTGTTTCTGCCTGTTCCTGTGGAAATTAGGGTGTGACAATCCATGAGAATTGATGACATATGACCGCATACTTTTTGTGACTTTTTCTACAAAAAAAGGTGCTTAATCATGTCATTATGATTCAAAGAGTCCAAAATCAAATACTAAGGAACATTGCTAACGCCCCATGGTTCCTCAGAAACAATGAACTACACTACAACCTGCAAATGAACACGGTGAAGGAAGAGGCACAAACTTGTGTTACCAAATATAAGGCCAGGCTGAAAAATCACCCAAATCAGCTGGCCGTTGATCTCACAATTCCAGAATCTTTGAAACGATTAAAAAAGAAAATGGTCTATGAAACACAGCCCTAATTGAGCTTTTATACTTAATGGTGTATTCCCATTGGGGGATGCACTTTACACGCCAACATTCAATCAACCAATCAGCTTAAAGTTTAAGGACTGATTGCAAGATTAACCTAAAAAAATAAATTTAAAAAATCATGACCGCACCATGCCTGAGGTCAAACGGGAGTGCGGTCTATGAATGCCTAGGTGCCTGCTACTACATTTATATAACTGTAACTGTCACCTCGACTATGTCGGCTTAATTGGAACAGGCAACTTACAAGCTGATCCAGAAACGCGACTAAATCACTTTACGGTACTACACCAGATTGTACAGAACGCCTTAAATTGCTACAGGGGAAGGCAGAGACCACAGAACACCACTATATTTTTTAAATATTGCTCAGTATATTGTGGATGTGAAGGAAGCGAGGGAATTGTGTCAGGACCGTGGCAAGTGGCGCTGCATTGTCGCTGTCTATTCCTGTGGGGGAAAGGCGTGACAATTTGATTGATGATGTTTATTTATTGTTATAGGAAGCTCGTGTGGGCCGTGCATATGGCTTGTGTGCAATAAGATGTATTCCAGCTGTATTTCATAGTCATGCCAATGCTCATGCGAAAATATCTACATTGTGGACGAGATTACACGCCGCACTATCGCATGCCGCCAGATAACCATTATGGACGTGAATACACGCAGCACTATCACATGCCCTCAGATAATCATTATAGACGTGAATACACGCAGGACTATTACATGCCGCCAGATAATCATTATAGACGTGAATACACGCCGCACTATCACATGCCCTCAGATAATCATTATAGACGTGAATACACGCAGCACGATCACATGCCCTCAGATAATCATTATAGACGTGAATACACGCAGCACTATCACATGCCCTCAGATAATCATTATAGACGTGAATACACGTAGCACTATCACATGCCCTCAGATAATCGGTATAGACGTAAATACACGCAGCACTATCACATGCCCTCAGATAATCATTATAGACGTGAATACACGCAGCACTATCACATGCCCTCAGATAATCATTATAGACGTGAATACACGCAGCACTATCACATGCCCTCAGATAATCATTATAGACGTGAATACATGCAGCACTATCACATGCCCTCAAATAATTATTATAAACGTGAATACACGCAGCACTATCACATGCCCTCAGATAATCATTATAAACGTGAATACACGCAGCACTATCACATGCCCTCAGATAATCATTATAAACGTGAATACACGCAGCACTATCACTTGCCCTCAGATAATTATTAAAAACGTGAATACACGCAGCACTATCCATGCCCTCAGATAATCATTATAAACGTGAATACACGCAGCACTATCACATGCCCTCAGATAACCATTATGGACGTGAATACACGCAGTACTATCACATGCCCTCAGATAATTATTATAGACGTGAATACACGCAGCACTATCACATGCCCTCAGATAATCATTATAGACGTGAATACACGCAGCACTATCACATGCCCTCAGATAATTATTATAGACGTGAATACACGCAGCACTATCACATGCCCTCAGATAATCATTATAGACGTGAATACACGCAGCACTATCACATGCCCTCAGATAATCATTATAAACGTGAATACACGCAGCACTATCACATGCCCTCAGATAATTATTATAGACGTGAATACACGCAGCACTATCACATGCCCTCAGATAATCATTATAGACGTGAATACACGCAGCACTATCACATGCCCACAGATAATCATTATAGACGTGAATACACGCAGCACTATCACATGCCCTTAGATAATTATTATAGACGTGAATACACGCAGCACTATCACATGCCCTCAGATAATCATTATAAACGTGAATACACGCAGCACTATCACATGCCCTCAGATAATTATTATAGACGTGAATACACGCAGCACTATCACATGCCCTCAGATAATCATTATAGACGTGAATACACGCAGCACTATCACATGCCCTCAGATAATCATTATAGACGTGAATACACGCAGCACTATCACATGCCCTCAGATAACCATTATGGACGTGAATACACGCAGCACTATCACATGCCCTCAGATAATCATGATAGACGTGAATACACGCAGCACTATCACATGCCCTCAGATAATTATTATAGACGTGAATACACGCAGCACTATCACATGCCCTCAGATAACCATTATGGACGTGAATACACGCAGCACTATCACATGCCCTCAGATAATCATTATAGACGTGAATACACGCAGCACTATCACATGCCCTCAGATAATTATTATAGACGTGAATACACGCAGCACTATCACATGCCCTCAGATAATTATTATAGACGTGAATACACGCAGCACTATCACATGCCCTCAGATAATCATTATAGACGTGAATACACGCAGCACTATCACATGCCCTCAGATAATTATTATAGACGTGAATACACGCAGCACTATCACATGCCCTCAGATAATTATTATAGACGTGAATACACGCAGCACTATCACATGCCCTCAGATAATTATTATAGACGTGAATACACGCAGCATTATCACATGCCGCACATTATGAACGATCAGATATTTAAACTGATGCAATACATTGTTTTAAACTGATATTGGGTATTAGTTATTAAATAATGGGTTAATAAGGGATATTATAGGTTAAGTAAAAAAATATATAATTCTGTATACTTGTAAGTGGTGGTACTACCCCGGATCGGCAGACTGGGTACCACTGCCTACCACTCTTTAAAATAGACTAAGTTTTTATTGTGATAAAATGACATAATAAATTGTTATTATTACATAATTTTATATATACCTATGTTATTTTTATTATTAAAATAATTAATATTTTATATTGTTTACTTTGTGTTTTATTCTTCATCCATATAATTGCCATACCCATCATCATCACGCCATAATTTTCACAGGGATAGGTATGCCACCTTCCACTATCTTGACACAACTCTCGTACTCAGACGTTAATGATCCAGTTAATTACGAAACAAACACGACACAGAGCACGGGTTCAAAACCACTTGCCGGTACCAAGATATATCTTTGATATGTTATGTATAGTAGGGGAACGAGTTAAAGGAACGTGCGAGGAATGCAGTTGTGACGTCATGGTCACGTGTCTATTATGAATAGTGAAGTAACTTGCAAAATTTCGATAACAATAAACACACACTTTACTTAAAATGCAAATAGATTTAGTTATTAAAAATTATAAATGTGTATTAAATTGAAGTATAAACATTAGACAGCAACAAATTTTAATGAATTATATATTAATTTAATTTTGAAAATAGTGACTGCATGTTTTTTTTCTTTTTCACACATTTTAATCACGTTTCTAATAATGGTTCTAGCCTGAATACGGATGACGACTCTTTTATTCCATTAACTCACTAAATTTTCAATAATCAAACAAAGAAAATATGGACACGTTTTTATCGATATTAAATGACATCGCCGAGCTAAGAGCGTCACTAAAAGCGGCCACTAAGATACGGGTGGTGGTCGTCTCACGCCCCACCGCACCTCAGCCCCCGAATTCATTTAGCTCGTTCCCCAACTATACTTTGGTTGTCCTGTTTCTATGATCATGCACTTTAGAAGTATTTGTATTTGACGACGGCGTGGACGAACGGTCAGCGCTTGGTTTGTTGCGCGTAAAGTCCCGGGTTCGATTCCCGGTCGGAGCAAATGTTTGTTACATAGCTTTTTTGCAATATTTAATATCCATATTAAATATTTGTTAATAAAAAAAAAGATAGATATTTGCTTCGGGTCTGGTTATCAAAGCGTGGTAGCCAGTGGTACCCAGTCTGCCGATCCGGGGTAGTACCACCACTTACAAGTATATAGACCGTGAAGTGATTTGGTCGTGTTTCGGGATCAGCTTGTAAGTTGACGGTTCCAACTAGTCCGGCACAATTAAAAAAATAGAAATGTAAAATAATAATATAATAAAAAAACCTTGTGTGAAAACCCTTTGAGTAATTTCAAGTTAAACCGACGGTTGTGACTTTTTTTATTAAGAACTCTACTTACCTAATGGTAAGCAAGAAGTGGTCCCAGAGCGCCGACGACTGATAAATCCGTTTCGGTTTACGGGTGCCCCAGTCGCCGGTCTATGTCGTATGTCAAAAAGGGTTCAAGTATTTCGTAAGCAGGATTTTAGTAATTTTTAATCCACTTGCCAACCTCCCCCCGCCTGATAACGCAGCATTACTTTTTCTATTATAATATTTATAATATATATACTATAATATATATATTATAATATATCTACCTATTTGCTAAGTTTTACAAATTTTAATATACAGGCTATAATTCTTGTGGCTTTCTCGTCATGGCATGATACGAATCTATCACGCCATGGTAGAATCAAACGGTGAGCAACTAATAAATTATTTCATTTCATTATTACCTAAACTAAACAATAGAAAACGAACAGTATCCGTTCAATTTCTATTGTGGTAGCAGCCCGCCTAAACCGCTTGTATCAGAAACAGAACGACTAAATTACATATTGAGGCGTATATTTCCAAAAACCGCCAACTCCACAGGAAATTTTGCTGTGTAGGAAACTCTATTTTTTTCTGAAAAGTGTTGCTTTTCACCACGATCGCCTTATAACATTGCAAAACCTAATGGCGTAGCGGTAGTGCAATGGTCTTGCAAACCGAGAACCCCCAGTTCAAAACTACTTCTACGACTTCTAGTACTCATGTATCTTTGATATATTATTTACTTTGGTCGTCCTATTTCTATAATGCAAGCTTAGTATAGAAATGAAAGAAATACACAAAATAAAAATACTAAATAAATAAAAGTCTGTTAAAAATATATAAGTTGTATTTATTTATTTATTTATTTTTTTTTTTTTTTTAGCTTATTTATTTATTATTTATTGTAGCTTCATCGTTTTCACCACCCTTTCCTTTCCAATTTTTATGAGCGAAATCCAGCCTCTGTTTACAAATACTCGTGTAGTATTTTCTTAGATTTAGCGCGAACATAGATTAATGAATTAAACAAATTTTATGCGGCTTACCATCGCGTTTATTTTGGTTTTGATTTCACAATTTTTCGAGAGCTTTGCAGGCACCGTGGTCACGGAGAGACGCGATAGTAAGCCGCATAAAATTTGTTTAATTCATTAAATCTTCGTGTATTTATTTTGAATCTAGTGTTATGAATATTACATTATTAGACTAATAACAATATACAAAAATAATGTATTAAATCACACAAACAATGGAACAATACATGTTCTTAACAAAACACAAATTGTTTATTTCACTCATTGATCATGTATCGGGCAGTCGTAATTTTGTGTTGCGCTGTTTATATATTCGCTGAGTATATCGTGAAGGATACGCACAGGCCGTTGTATCACATATCGCCAGAGGATGGTTGGCTCTCGATACCAACTGGCTTTGTCTACCATCGCGGGAAATACCACGTATTCTTCCAGTATTCAATTTATAATAGATCAAACAAAAGATGGGGTCACGTCGAGAGCGAGGACCTCGTGAGTTGGACGCATCAGCCCATCGCGTTGATGCCGGATGAAGTATATGATATAAATGGTTGTCTAAGTGGAAGTGCTCTCTCATATTATAATTATATATTGTTATTTTACACTGGAATTGATCAACATTCGAAACTGAAGCAAAACTTCGCCTTAAGTACGGACGGTGTGCTGTTTGAGAAACATGAATATAATCCGATGGTAATAGATATAAAGCATTCGGAATCTTTGTTATCCCCCAAAGTGTGGTACTCGTACGAGGACAGCAAGTGGCGCATGGTGACGGGCTATTCAAGCTATAAAAACAAAGGGAAAATTTTATATTTCAAATCAAATAACTTAACACATTGGAGTTATGTGAATACTTTAACATCATCCCATGACCTAGGGCACTCGTGGGATCTACCAGACTTCTTTAAATTTCAAAATCAATATGTATTAATATTTGCCGCGAATGGCATACAAAAGTGCAATCAGCCATACAAAACTGGTTACGTGATTGGTGATTTTAACATATTCAATTATACATTATCCGTGGAAGTGTCCAAATATACGTTGAACTTTTTGGATTACGGCCATGACTTTTATGGGGCGTACACAGTGCAGGCACCGGACGGACGGCGACTTCTCATTGCATGGATGGGCAATAAAGAATATAAGCTAGAGCAAAATGCAGACGGATGGGCCGGCATAATGACAATAGTGCGCGAGTTGAGCTTATCGAGAAATATGAAATTGTTAATGAATCCAGCGCGAGAAATGCTCCAATTAAGACATAAAATGATCGGGAAATCCCTTTTCGAGCCTGGTGACATGATAGTACCGCCAGGGAATTCCTTCGAATTGTTAGTGAATGCGAGTTCGTTAGTACATAAAGTAGTTTTAGACTTTTACTTGGGCAATGGTCATTTTTATGTCGTTACCTATTTAGTTGTACAAAATGTCGTGATAATCGACAGAGGTGGTGAGAGAGGTTTGAGGCGAGCATCTTGGAGACCGAGGGGCAATCATTTATTTTGGAGGGTTTTCGTGGATTCAAGTTCTATTGAGTTGTTTTGTGGTGATGGCGATGTTGTGTTCTCTAGTAGAATATATCCATCGCAAAGGATTAATATTAAAGTGGGTGGTGATACGAATATTATTGTTACTATGTACGCATTAAAACTAACAAAGAATTTCCCGAGGCAGCGTCGACATGAGTAATCAATAAATATTTTCTTTCTCGTGCGTTTGTATTATTTATTAGAATCTCGAGTGTTTATAAACATCAGTTTCACAATACCAAAGATCTTAGCGCTCATTCTGATCCATATTATAATATTGATCATTCACGAACGGTCGAGATGAAGTCGATTAAGAATACGCTGAGAGTACAACTGAAACGACCGCTCGTTGTCTAGTGGTAGTGAAATGGTCAAGCAAACCAAGAGATCTCAGTTTAAACCCACTGGCCGATACCAACAATGTAATTAATTATGTGTGTATTTTGGTCGAAAGGATTCTATGATACAAGCATGTTTAGTAGAAATACGGACATTTAGTAAGCATGTAGTAGTATGTTTAGTATAAGAAAGAGCGCTGACTTTTGAGCTGTGCAGTATAAGGATCGGCAGGTTAGAAGAGCGCTGGACGACTAGTAGGAGCAAGTCTGCCTACCTATGCACTTGTACATATTATTAACATTTAAAATTTGAATGTGACTGCTATTTACAATTTATTTCACTGTAGTGGCAGTCATCGATACAGAACAGATTATATACACGTTTTTTTTAATTTTCTCCTTGCATGATGTTTATGTGGAGAAGAAATTAGTCAATTTAAGCGAGTTAGGAAAAATACTTACTAATTCTGGTTCAAATTAATTAGTTATATTTAACAATGAAGATATTGAATTAAACAATTGTATAATTAAACAGTAAAAAATTGTAAAATCAAAACCAAAATAAACGCGATAGTAAGCCGAATAAATTTGTTTAACTTAATAATCAGTGTTCGCGCAAAATTTAAGAAAATACTTTTACTCGTTTTTATGTAGCTAATCGGATACAGACGGAAATCCAGACTGTTTAATCCAAAAAACTTATACTAAAATAATTGTTTGTTAATAAAAATAAAGTTCAAAAACAGCTTAGATTAAGCTAGGATTAGGTTTAGAAAGTAATTAGATTTAGAACAAGTTAGTTTAAGAAATAATTTTAAGTTAGATATTAGATTTGTTGATTATGTGATGAAGTTACGATGGGATTGATGTAACTACATTAAACAGGTTTAAAGTTCCTATTTTTTTTATTGTTTTTTAATGTGACTCAACATATGACAGCACTCTGCCTGATGTTAAGCTGGAGTGCGGTCCATGAATAGATGTAACTGCTACTTACAGTTAAATAACGGTAAGTAGCAGTAACATCCCATATGCAGACCAAGTTGGAACCGGCAATATACAAGCCGATACCCAAACGCGACTAGATCACTTCACGGTCTGTATAAAAGGTAAGTTTAATGAAAAACCGCAATTATAAAATAGGTAAACAGTTACTTTTCAACCGTAACTATTTTACTAATTTTTGAACCGCCGCACCTTGTTCTGGATGCCAAGTTTTAATGGCCCGCTCGATGTGGTCCCTGCGATTCAAGTCGCAGCAAAGGGACATTCCAAGAATGTCTAGTCTGTCCGAATTGCTCAGGGAGATGTTACAAAAAGAAGAAAGGGGAGTAACCGGGGTCGAGAACGCGCACACCTGAGTCTTGTCTGCGTTGAACTCAATAAGGTTCTTGTCGCCCCAGTGGGTAATACGATCAAAAACCCGGTTCAGTCCTCTATCTCCTGTTTGCCGGCTGCGGGGCGGGCAGTGTAGCGTCCATGCACCATGCTGTCGTCTGCATAGCAATAAATGCCGGATATAATGTCCATCATGTTATTGATATGCAGGAGGAACAAAGTCGGCGACAGCACGGAGTCCTGAGGGACGCCGGCATTCCGCGTTGTAACATTCATGGTATATTAGTCATTAGTCAATGTCAGTACAGCTTTACGTCACTATGACGTCATCCCGTTGTGTGACGTCACGATACAAGCGCTATGGTAAATGGCGGAAGAAAAAGAAACAAGAGAATTAAGTATAGATTAGTTATTAGGTAAATAAATATTTTATTCGAAAAATTACTATACACGGGGATAGGCAGTGACAGCGGAGCGGCACTTGCCACGATCCTGACACAACTCCCCTTCGTTCACATCCACAATTCTCCTCAATTACTATTTATTGACTAATAAAAAATCTATATACAGCTTCCTAATATTATATTTTTTAACACAAACGCTGTGCTGTGGGTAGTTAAATGTTTTAACGAAAAGCAATTATAATTCTATGTTATAAATATGAAAACTTGTAAGTATTCCAATAATAAATTATCATAGTTAATCCGTGGTTTAACCCGACCCTCTTTTAACATGAAACGTATAATCCCTTAAGAACTGAAAGCCAGCTATTACGAATAAATTACTCAATGATTAAAGACAAGACGCCCACAAAGTTTGGTCAACAGACTGTAGGCGGATTTATGTTTTGCGAACTCAAATGAGTAGGTGTCAAAGTAAGGAATTTAATAATACAGAAAGGGTGAATCGTAATATGACGTCACGAGATTGTGATCAAGATTTTGTATAAAACAGAAGAGACTAAGGTTAGTTATATAAATTTTACATTAGAGTTGTACATTGGCATTCTATCGACCAAATAGACAGTTTCTCTGTCGAACAATTGAAAAGTAGAATGCTTCCTTAGATCATTCAAATTAGAAAAGAGAAAGCACCTCTGGCCGGCATAGTTTGGCGCAGACGTAAACTGAGTCAGTATTTTCAGTCGTCTGCATTCATGATTACCATCCGGCAAATCGTGGTTAGATGGCAGTCACAATTAAAATAATCATGTTATATTATAATAATATAACATGATTATTTTTATATTATATTCCCTTAATTATATTTGCAATAATTATAACAAATACTAGTGCCCTTATCCATAAAGCTTGTATGAAGAGAATTGTGGATGTGACAGGTGACTCACATGTGATTGAAGTGAGAGAGTTTTTAGGATTGTGAAAAGAGGCTCGCCATAGTCTTTGCCTATCCCTGAAGGAATTAAGGTATGCTATTATAATTAATTGAAAAAAGGTAAGTTATAAACTGAAAAGATATATAAATCCGGATTTTATACTTATAATTTCTGTAATTTAGTAATCATTGACATATAGGGATACAAGTTTAATATTTCCTATAAAGTGGGTAAACCCTAAAAACTTCCTATAAACCTTACTAGATAATAGATATCTGTTATTTACATTGATTTATATATTATATTTAAAAAAAATAATGCATATCAGTTTATTCCCTTGTTAAATTAAAATTACAAATAAGTTAATAGGCTTTTAATATAATGGGAAGTAAACAACTTTATTACTGGCAACATGTTTTTATAACTGTCACAATTTAGCGAGCATCGAATGAACGAGGTCATTTGCCATTCGCTTCTGAAATTTCATTGGAGTGAGAGGGATGGTGTCCGCGTGAGTGGGCGTCATCGTAAAGTAGAGAAACGTATTTAAAACAGCTGTTAGGTAAAATATTGTAAATAAAGTATTTTCAAAGTAAAGAAATGGCTAGACCAGTTATATACTTGTTTTTAGTGGTATTCTGTTTAACATTTGTAAATAGTGCGAAAAAATTGAAGTTTTACGAGGAAAAGGTAAGTTTGCAAAACTAGTTTTGTCTATAAGTACTGTCATAAAGTTTTGTTTTTATTAACATTTTATTCAAAATGTTAAAAGCATATTTTAATTTATTATCCTAATTAAATTACTTTTTTAAATATATATTATTAGGAAATATAATAAGTATTTAATAATTTATTTAAATAAATATCTAATTAAATTATAATTTAGAAATTATTTTTGTAAGCGATAAAATATTTATAAATGGAAATCAGGTCCTAATCTTTTACTACCATAGATAATACCTTTACATCATAATATTGTTATCATAAAAAAAAATCACAACTTTCATAATAGGGAAAATTTCCTCAATATTATTTAAATTTATTAGCAGGAACTTTTTTCAATGTGACTTAACCTTTGACTGCACTTTTTCTGATGTTAAGCAGGGGTTGGAACCATGAATGGAGGTGACTGCTACTTACTGTAAGTAGCAGTTCCAACGACAATGCCACCCTAGTTAAAACCAGTACTAATCCTAAAATGCAACTAAGTTACTTAACAGTCTAATCAGCAAATGATCACTGCTTACCACTCTATAAAATACTTTTAATAACTACACATTTATGTTTAGTATTATATTTATTATTAACACATTTCTCTTAGCTTATTAACTTGCGTGTATGTAACTATGTAACAGAATCTTCCAAATTAATTTTCATCCTCATGTAGAGGTCTGAATAATTTGAAAACGCATTTGTATTTGTACACATATTAAAACTGATGGCAATACAATAATATCAATAAATATTTTTGACCGGCATGTTGATGAAGACTGATGCAACCATGAACTGATGGGTTTTATAGTCGTCGGAATTCTTGAACCTCCTCTAAATTACCATAAGGCAGAAAAAGGTCACAGGTCGAGTCACAATAAAAAAAAAACACTGTTTAGTTCATATTAATTAAGTGTGTTTTTTATAACTATAGTTTTATTTTATTTATGCTGTGTTCATTTGGTGTACCATTCAAATCTACTTGAAGAAAGTAGTGAGGCGAATACAGACACGATGGTTTCAAATATCTCAACACAATAATTAATTTCAACTTTAATAGCATAGCTGGCTATAATAATTTGAGCTCTGGCTGAAATGAGATGTGACACTAGTCACAACACTAAATGTCATGGCTGATTAGTAATTAGGAGTTTTGTTATTCCAACTATTGTCTCTGCCTATCCCTGTGGGAAGAAGGCTTGACAATTTGATTGATTGATGTTATGCCAACTAAGCTGACAGTGGATGCAACTGCTACTTGCATTTAACTGCAGTTACATTTGAATAGGAAGGATAAGTAAAAGTAGATTGATGAAAAGAATTTATAAATCTCATGTGAATGGATATGTTAAACAAGGCAGGCCCAGGAGGGTGTTCCCCAACCAAATCGGAGACATCCTCAAGAAAGCTAGGTTGCCTAGTGCCCATAACCACAGAGCCTGTATGAAGAGAATTGAGAATGTTAAGGAAGCGAGGGAGTTGTGTCAGGATCGTGGCAAGTGGCGCTCTATTGTCTCTGCATATCGCTGTGGGAAAAAGGCGTGACAATTTGATTGATTGATTACATTTGCTTCCATTGATGGACCGCATTTCAGCTTAACATCAGGCGAGGTGCTGTCACATGTCATAGACAACGTTCAAAATTTTGCTAGTTCCGGTGGACCCCCTAGCCACATTTCTACCATATACCCGAAATTCGACAACAATCGCCTTTGCATGTCTCGACACATTGTACTGAATATGAAATATGCAAGTTTTTACAAGTCGCTAAGCTTCTTAAAATATTGATAGGTGAAGCCAAGCCAACATTTCAGTTCTTTGCTTACGAATTGGGAACCCCCATTTTTTTGTCACGCCAATGTAGACCCCCCCTTAACGACAGGTGTGGACGAACAGTTAGTGATTGGTTTGTTGCGCGTAAAGTCTCGGGTTCGATTCCCAATTGGAGCATAGATTTGTTTCATAGCTTTTATTTGTAATATTGCAAATATTAATCAATCAATCAAATTGGCACGCCTCTTTCGCAAATATTTGTTAATAATAAAAAGGAGTGGATATTTGCTACCGTTATTGAATTGTAGTAGCAGTGCCATCTATTCAAGGACCACACTCCAGCTTAACATCAAGCGGGTTTTTATTTAATAAAAAAACGGTGGGTGGCATATTTTTTTATTGCCGAGACACAATAAAAAAAAAACATGGGCCACTTTGAGAATCAATCATTTAGATCCCCTGTCTTTTACTTGCCTTGTGTCTCGCGGGCCTTAGTTTTTAAGTTTACTTTTATGCGCAACTAATCTATAATTAACGTAATAATAAACGTGAAATTGAACATCGATGAAAATTGGTTATTAACCATTAAATTTATCGCCTCTTTTGTTTTTTAATAAAAAGAGAATGTATTTCTATTCAACGACCCTGAGTTCAAATCCCGTTGGGGTTTAAAGTATTTGTACGTAGCAACTTTTATAAGGACGTGATTGATAAGTGAATGAATAATGTCGGGGGAAATTCCTTTATTGATTAATTATATTTATGTTTGTAAAGTTAATATTTATACGGATAATTTGTCTTTATATTTGACCCAGTATAATATTTATCCCGGTTTTATTATTATTTAACCCATATTAATATTTTAGACTGTCAGCCGTGATACCTAAATTAATATTTACTACTAAAACTTGTTACATCTGCTGGCAGCACTTCGCACGATGTTTAGCTGGAGCGCGGTCCATGGCTACAGTTTATTATTGCAGTAGCAGTCGGATGTACTATGGATAAACTTTTTATTGTAACGACATATGACAGCACCCCGCTTGATGTTAACCTGGGGTGTGGTCGATAAATGGATGTCACTGCTACCACAATTCAAAAACTGTGAGTAGCAATCACAGCCACTATGCCGGCCTAGTTGGAACGGGAAACTTAGAAGCTGGTCCCAAAACGCGACTAAATCACTTCACGGTCTGTATACTACCCTCGGCAGACTGGGTACCACTGCCTACCACTCTTTAACTTCTACAACTGCAACCTATCCACTGCTAGACATTTACCTACTCAGTCTTTCTCCATCTTTTTTTTATTGTGACTCGACATATGACTGCACCCTGCTTGATGTTAAGCTGGAGTGTGGTCCATGAATGGATGTCACTGCTACTACAATTCAAAAACTGTGAGTAGCAATCACAGCCACTATGCCGGCCTAGTTGGAACGGGAAACTTAGAAGCTGGTCCCAAAACGCGACTAAATCACTTCACGGTCTGTATACTACCCTCGGCAGACTGGGTACCACTGCCTACCACTCTTTAACTTCTACAACTGCAACCTATCCACTGCTAGACATTTACCTACTCAGTCTTTCTCCATCTTTTTTTTTATTGTGACTCGACATATGACAGCACCCCGCTTGATGTCAAGCTGGAGTGTGGTCCATGAATGGATGTCACCGCTACCACAATTCAAAACTGTGAGTAGCAATCACATCCACTATGCAGGCCTAGTTGGAACCGGCAACTTACAAGCTGATCCCGAAACGCGACCAAATCACTTCACGGTCTGTATCTTTCTTTGTTGTGGGTCTATTTGGTAGGAGGTCTTCCTACACTACTCTTTCCTCTTCGCGGTCTCCACTCTTGAATCTAATAGACGTTTGGAAATTATTAATTCAAAACACGGTCATTTCAATAGTTTGAGCGACCTTGCTTTTAAGGTCTGATTCCGATGTCGACTCTAGACCGCACTACTGGTTTCTATGACTGTATGAGATTGATTCCGTGTAAGGCGACATTATTGCAACAATCAGCACTTGCTAAGTCAATCAATCGATCAATCAAATTGTCACGCCTTTTTCCCACAGGGATAGGCAGAGACAATGGAGCGCCAATTGCCACGATCCTGACTCCTTCGCTCTTTTCACATTCACAATTCTCTTCATACAGACATAGACATTGTTTCCAGGGCTTCCAAATCTCTAGGGTTTGTTATGCGCATTTCCGCCAGTTTTAAAAACATAAAAACAATAAAAATACTTTACTGTGCCTTTGTCCGTAGTATACTAGAGTACGCATCGCAGGTATGGAATCCTGGATACGAAGTCCATAGAGCAAGAGTGCAAAATATACAAAGGCGCTTTTTAAGGTACATCTCTTATCGGACCGGTCAGACGCATCTTTCCTACAGGCAAAAGTGTCTAAAACATCATATTTTGCCTTTAGCAGTCCGTAGGGAGATTGCAGATATCACATTTCTACTTAAGACAGTAAATGGTGGGGTCGACTCTCCGGAGCTCCTGGGTAGAATTGGTCTGCGAACCAACAACCTCAGAACCAGGAGTACCGCAGTGTTGAACCTACCATTTACATACACCAATTACAAGCGTAATAGCTATATGTGGAGGAGTTGCGACTATTTTAATAAATTTTGCACTAACTTGGACATTTTCTGTACCAAGCCTTCGATGGCGCGACGCTATCTGACAGATTTATACTGTAACAGGTATTGATGTGGCGGATGGGTCGATTGTTTCTGATTTTTTTAATTTTTACTTTTTGTTATAAGGTGTTGGGTTGTTTGTGTGTTTATGTAGTGTTACTGTTTGGTTTGTTTCTGTTATTGGTTTTAGTTTTTTTATCTTTCTTAACTATATAAGTAAGTTGGCCCTGTCGTTATATATTTGTTAGTTCTATTTGACTTTTTAGCCGTAAGTTGTCCTATTAATCTTAAATAAATAAATAAATACAAGCTAAGTCAGATGTTTGGAAACAATATTAATGCGGCGGCTGCAGACTAGTGTCGCCTTGCACGAAATTAATCTCATACAAACATGTAGGGCAGTCAGCGGTCTGCAGTCGCCCGGCGGAATCACACCTTCATACAAACCAGTCGTGTAGTCTGCGATCGCCGTCGGAATCACACTTTTATTATGTACGGGCAGTTTTTTATAGTCTAAACTAAACTACATACAATATAATATTCTATATAGTAACAAGGTTACATTATTGTATTCCATATTAGTAATAATAAAACATATATTGAAATATTAGCATTGACAATACGCCTGAATTATCCTCTAACAACCTTATCCTTCCCATCACACGACATCTGACCTCCACCTGCCTGTTGAAATCAACCGGATTGTTCACGGCTAAAAAAACTAGGCCGGCATAGTGAATACGGCTAAAAACTTGCAGTTACCTAACTGTAGTAGCAGTCGTCTCCATTCATGGATCGCACTTCAGTTTAACATGAGGCTGTTTGCTTATCATGTTAGTGTATTTATTGTTCTCATTTGCGACAACTTGCAAGTGACCTTATTCCTAAACGATTATTTGTTTTGTTTTGACCTTCCATTTGTTTTTGTTATTAAGGTTTTCTTAAGTTAAAGACGACCGTGGTGTAATGGTCGCGGTATGCTCCCGCAAACCAAGTGCCGCTGGTTCAAAACTACTTGCCGGCGTCAGTGTACCTTTTTTAATTTTTGTTTATTTGATGATAAGCAAGAGAAGGTCCAAAAGTGACGACAACTGAAAAAGCCGAGTCAGTTCAAGGCTGTCCCAATCGCCGTCACTATGCCGGCCAAAGGTACTTCTTCACGCATCGTACCTTTGATATATGTACGGTCTTGCAAAATTAAAGTTGTTTTTGACACTAAAAGCGACCGAATGACTTTTTGACAAATGGGAATGGATTTTATTGCCATTACCATTGCGCAGTTGGTTCCCCTCTTTTTTTTCGTGGGGAAATCCTCAAGGATACTCCTGGTTTCTTGGGGTAGTAACCAGGATTATGCCGGACTCGTACCGGCTAAAACCCCACGGTGGCCTCCGTCATCACAAACGCTGGAGATTGGGAGCGCGCTGTTGAAAAACGACATGTTGACCCGTTTTGTTTTCACATTTCTATATTAAGCATTGATATCGGAAAGTGGAATGAAACCGGGCTCTTGGTTTGCGTGACCATACCACAACCACTACACCACAGTTTATTCCGACTGTTAAACTAATATTAAAGAATATCTTCTTTTCAGAAATTTCACCAGCCCCATGATCTATCAGACTTGGACGTCCAGCACCTAGCTGCACTCTCAGACCCGAAGCATTTCCGTTCAGTACTAGACGAGATCCTTGTGCCACGTGTAGTTGGAACTCCAGAGCATACACAAGTCGGTGATTTCATTGCGAACCAGATGAAACAGCTGAATTGGAATGTTGAAGAAGATATATTCGAAGATGATACTCCCATTTTTGGTGTATTAAAATTTAGAAATATTATTGCTACTCTGAATCCTAATGCGGATCGTTATTTAGTACTAGCATGTCACTACGATAGTAAATATGTGAGAGAATATGCTTTCCTTGGTAAGTACTTTGGTAAACTTATACTTGTATACTTGGTAAACTTACAAGTATACAGACCGTGAAGTGATTTGGTCACGTTTCGGGATCAGCTTGTAAGTTGCCGGTTCCATCTAGGCCGGCGTAGTGGATGTGATTGCTACTCACAGTTATTGAATTGTAGTAGCAGTGACATTCATTCATGGACCACACTTTGGCTTAACATCAAGCGGGGTGCTGTCATATGTCGAGTTACAATAAAAAAAAAAGTTGTAATTTGTAACTAATTTTAAGTACATGTTTTAATGTTAAGTCATAGGTTACGATTGTTTATCATAGCAATTTTAAAAGTATAAAGAACATAATAAACACTAAGATTTATATTTGCATGCAATTTTAAAATGGCGATCTAAGAGGGAGGCCTATGTTCAGCAGTGGACGCCTTCTGGCTGATGATGATGAATTTTAATACTGATTTGGTAACGTCTCTGCGTTGGCGCGTATATTTATAACGATTACTTTGTCGGTAAATCGTTTGCGGGATATTAGACACATGCAACGCCATCTAGCGGTCGCTACAGTCATATATTATTAGAGACAAAATAAATCTGCCGTTCCGGGGTAGTACCACCACTGACAAGTATACAGACCGTGAAGTGATATGGTCACATTTCGGTATTAGCTTGTTAGTTGCCGGTTCCAACTAGGCTGGCATAGTGGATGTGATTTTTTTTATTATTTTTATTGTGACTCGACATACGACATATGACCCCGCTTGATGTTAAGCCGAAGTGTGGTCCATGAATGAATGTCACTGCTACTACAATTCAATAACTGTGAGTAGCAATCACATCCACTATGCCGGCCTAGATGGAACCGGCAACTTACAAGCTGATCCCGAAACGTGACCAAATCACTTCACGGTCTGTATACTTGTAAGTGGTGGTACTACCCCGGATCGGCAGACTGGGTACCACTGCCTACCACTCTTTGATAACCAGACCCGAAGCAAATATCCATCTCTTGTTTTTATTAACAAATATTTGCAATATTTAATATTATTAAATATTACAAATAAAAGCTATGAAACAAATATTTGCTCCGACCGGGGAACGAACCCGGGACTTTACGCGCAACAAACCAATCGCTAAACCGTTTGTCCACGCCTGTCGTCAAAACGATTGCTGCTTACAGTTATTGAATTGTAGTAGCAGTGACATCCATTCATGGACCACACTTCAACCTATCACAAGCGAGGTGCTGTCACATGTCGAGTTTTTTTTTCGATTTCATTTCATCACGACGCAAATATAAATATAATCAATGTTATACTGACAGGAGTATAATGAGATTTATAATACTTACATGAAAATCTATTTTTGGATTTTCATTTATAGGCATTTTCCTTAACGTGTCAGTTTTGGTATGTGATAAGACGTGGGTGTTTTATTCAGAGTACGAGTGACACTTTAGGAGAATACTATTGGAATATTTCTCTTATGTTGACATCTTTCAGTGGTTTTTAGCTATTTATTAGTTTTTTTTCTTTTATTTTACATTTCTATACCAAGCTACTAAAGTGCTTGTATAATAGAAACAGCACAAACGAAGTACATATCAAAGATAAATGGTACCGGTGGGTGGTTTCGAACCCATGTATCATTGATATATGGACTTTGGTTGTCCTGTTTCTGTGATACAAGCACTTTAGTAGCTTAGTATAGAAATGTATAATAAAAATTAATCGTGTTTTTTAGGTGCAACGGACTCAGCTGTACCATGCGCTATGATGATAAACTTGGCCAAAGTAATGTCTAAGTTGTTAAATCAGAAAACTAACTCCAATTTGAGTTTGATGTTCATCTTCTTTGATGGCGAGGAGGCGTTTAAGCAATGGGGACCACGTGACTCCATATATGGCGCCAGGAATTTGGCACAAAAAATGCAATCAACTCAATATAAGGGCAATACGAATCATTTGCATAGAATCGTAAGTGTTTATTTAGCAAACGAGTCTGTTACGCTTAAAGACCCGGGTTCGATTCCCCGTCAGAACTAATATTTGTTTCGTAGCTTTTATTTGTAATGCCTTAGAGCTTGTATGAAGAGAATTGTGGATGTAAAGGAAGCGAGGGAGTTGTGTCAGGATCGTGGCAAGTGGCGCTCCATTGTCTCTGCCTATCCCCGTGGAAAAAAATCGTGTCAGTTTGATTGATTGTAATATTTAATAAATGTTAATAAAAAAGAGGCGTATTTTTACTCCGGCTCTGGTTGTCAAAGAGTAGTGCCTAGTCTGCCGATCCGGGATAGTACCACCACTATTTTATTGTGATAAAAATTCTAACTTCGATATGCATGATAGAGGTTCAACAGCGTCGGTGACTGAAAAAACCGAATCAGTGCACTACTGCCACAATCGCTGTCACTATGCCGTCCACATAATAAAAATAAATCTTAATAATGAACATTAAGGGGAGAGTCACGTAGTTTCAGACATTTTAGTATTTTATTAAAATTTGGAAAATTACGTTTAGAATTAAGTCGACTTAACTTATGAGAGTAGTTTCATACAACAATGGAAAGACTGATCACACTTTTATTCAGGATGCCTAAGTTGCCGTCACTACTCTTTAACCTTGTTCCTACCTCGTCCTTTCACACCCGTAATACCCGCACAGGTCGGGGAAAGCATCCGCATTCTATCGACTGAATCGACAGTCAAACTAAAAAGTTGGGTACGTCTTTTCTTTGTAGAACAATTAACAAGTGGAATGCTTTGCCTGCCCATGTGTTCTCTCCATCCTATAACCTAGGATCCTACAAGCGATGCGTGAACCTTTGGCCGGCATAGTGACGGCGACTGAGGCAGCTGTGAACAATCTCGGTTTTCTCAGTCGACGTCACTCTTTGACCGGACCTCCTCTTGCTTATCATCAGTCGGGTCGAAGTCAGATGTCGTGTCACAATAAAAAACACATGTATATTTGTCTTCAAACAAAAAAATCATTATACTAAATTAATTATTTCCTAAAATTACAGGATGTCCTAGTTCTTCTAGATTTACTTGGGGCGCCGGACCCAATATTCTACAGTTATTTCAAAGCCACCGAACGATGGTACGTGCGACTCGCGGCTGCCGAACAGATGCTTGCGGAAACGGGCCAACTGCAAGCCTACTCCCAAGGGAAAGCTGACCAAACCTACTTCAGACTACAAAGTACTGGTTCCTATGTAGAAGATGATCATATACCATTTTTGAGGAGAAGTGAGTAGTTATTTTTATGTTCTTGGTTTTATTAGAGCATGTACATCCGACCAACAACTAGTCAGTCTACCAACACTAGGTAGACTGACGACGTAGTGAAAGTCACGAATAACCAGTGGATGCAACTGGCATCTTGTCGTTCGGAATGGCGTTCTAAGAGGGAGGCCTATGTTCAGCAGTGGACGCCTTCTGGCTGATAATGATGACGTATGAAGATAATTGTGAATCGAACCAAAAGAAGGACAATCGACAAGTGGAATGCTTTACCAGCTCATGTGTTCTCTTTATCCTATAACCTTGGATCCTTCAAGCGATGCGCAAAGTAGCACTCTTGGCCGGCATAGTGATAGCGACTGGGGCAACCGTGAAGGGCAACCTCCCCCTGCTTACCATCAGGCAAGTCGGGGTCAAATGTCACGTCAAAATTATATCAATCTTAATTTCCTTCTATTCCATTATTTTTATTGTGACTCGACATAGATAGCACCCTGCTTGATGTTAAGCTGGAGTGTGGTCAATGGTCCTTCACTGCTACTACAATTCAATAACTGTGAGTAGCAATCACATCAATCGGAACCGGCAGCTTACAAGCTGATCCCGAAACGTGACCAAATCACTTCACGGTCTGTATACTTGTAAGTGGTGGTACTACCCCGATCGGCAGACTGGGTACCACTGCCTACCACTCTTTAATAACCAGACCCAAAGCAAATATACAACTCTTTTTTTTATTAACAATCAATCAATCAATCAAATTGTCACGCCTTTTTCCCACAGGGATAGGCAGAGACAATGGAGCGCCACTTACCACGATCCTTACACAACTCCCTTGCTTCCTTCACATCCACAATTCTCCTCATACAGGCCCTGTGGTTATGGGCACTAGGCAATTTAGCTTTCTTAAGGATGTCTCCGATTTGGTCGGAAAACACTCTCCTGGGCCTGCCTTGTTTAACGCATCCATCCACATCCGATTTATAAATTCCTTTCGTCAATCTACTTTCACTCATCCTTTCCATGTGCCCAAACCATCGAAGCATTCCTTTGTCAATCCTTGTCACTACATCTTCTTTCAAACCACATCTATCACGCAGTGTGCTATTCCTTATTCTATCCGCTATCGTCACTCCACATATACTCCTTAACGACCGCATTTCTACAGCGTTAATTCTACTCTCATGCTTCTTCTGCCATACCCAACCTTCACTTCCATACATTAATGTAGGAACAAGCACCGCATTATGAACAGCCATCCGTGACTTTTGGGACATTACTTGGCTGTTCATTATACTATGGATGGCGCCGTTCACTACGTTACCCTTTTGCACTCTTCTCTCAATATCTTCATCACACTTTCCATCCCTAGTAAACATACTTCCCAAGTAAACAAATTGTTTGAATTGTTCCACTTTCTTTCCGTCTATCATTATCTCACATTCTGTCATTTCATCCTCTCTCTCCAAAACCATTACTTTAGTTTTACTTACATTCACTTTCATACCTTTCTTTTCTAATTCCGCATTCATTATAGTAACCATTTCCTGTAACTCATACGCCGAAGATGCAAGGATAACTTGATCGTCGGCGTACAAGAGACATTTGATCACCAAATCATTCATTCTTAAACCATACTTCCTTTCACGCAACTCTTTCAGACAACTGTCCATGAATAGATTGAAGAGCCATGGTGACGCTACACATCCCTGTCTGACACCTTTAGAGATGCCAAACCAGTCAGATAGCGCCCCATTAATTCGAACACATGCACTGGAATCCTCATAGAGAGATTTCAGTGCACGGACCAAACGCTCCTCCAACCCAAACCCGGACAAATATTTAATATAATTAATAAATATTACAAATAAAAGCTATGAAACAAATATTTACTCCGACCGGAAATTGGACCAATTTTCTTTACTTATTCACCTTTATCTTTTCCAGACGTGGACATCCTCCATGTAATACCATCGCCATTCCCTGACGTATGGCACACGGCCAAGGACAATATGGCGGCGCTGGACTTCAACACCATTGAGAATTTATGTAAAATATTCCGTGTCTTTGTTGCTGAATATTTACATTTGCATCCATAGCGATGGTATTGGTTTTATGTTCGTTAAGTTATTTATTATTTTTACTTCAAGACGATCACGTGACTCTCCTGTCAATGTCAGTCTTTATCAACAAGCGTCAATCATAAAATGACTGACAGTCAATCATAACATGACAGTTAATTTAAAAAAATACATTTTTATACGAAGTCACTAAATGTGCTTGTGTTATAAAAAACTGGGCAACTAAAGTTGGTTTAGAATCGGAGTCTTTTGGTTTGTCTGGCCATTTTATAACCACTAGACCGCTGCATTGAATAATTGAAGAATAACTTCATTGGTTGAATTGGTGTAACGCAATGCAAAATTAAACCAATCAAAGTCTTGTGTAAATACGTCACAATAAAATTACATGTGCACGCAGCTTCTTCTGGCATGACAAATGACAGCAACCTGCCAGGAGTTCGGCTGCACTGCTAAACATGAATAAAAGCGATGTTTTTTCAAGCGAAAAAACGTTTATTAAAAGCTGATCTAACTAAGCAATAAATATATCTTCGACGACAGGCGTGGACGAACGGTTTAGCGACTGGTTTGTTGCGCGTAAAGTCCCGGGTTCGATTCCCGGTCGGAGCAAATATTTGTTTCATAGCTTTTATTTGTAATATTTATTAATATTAAATATTGCAAATATTTGTTAATAAAAAAAAGAGATGGATATTTGCGTCGGGTCTGGTTATCTAAGAGTGGTAGGCAGTGGTACCCAGTCTGCCGATCCGGGGTAGTACCACCACTTACAAGTATACAGTCCGTGAAGTGATTTGGTCACGTTTCGGGATCAGCTTGTAAGTTGATCTATGCCGGTACCATCTAGGCCGGCATAGTGGATGTGATTGCTACTCACAGTTATTGAATTGTATTAGCAGTGACATTCACTCATGGACCACACTTTGGCTTAACATCAAGCAGGGTGCTGTCATATGTCGAGTCACAATAATAAAAAAAAACTATAATTTACGTCCGACAAAGGAAAATAAGATGACAATGTGACAGACATTTTCGCATCCAATTTGACAGAAAGTAGAAAGATTTAAAAATATGCCAGAAAAATTACTAACAACTTTATGTACACATAAATGTATTTTTTTGGACATCACCTATTATAGACTATGAATGCACAGCAATATTTATTGTGACGTATTATAAAATAAATAAATCTCATTGGTTGAATTTGTTTTGCGTTGCACAAATTCAACCAATGAGATTCTTCAATGGTTTACAACTGTCAAATTGAAACCCCATTACAGTTACATATTAGATTTGTCAAATCAGATATATGACATTAATTCAGTATGCTTTTGATCGGCCTTCAGCGTATTTACAGCTTATTTCAGCTATTTCATTTACAGCTAGCATTTCAGCTTATTAATTAGCTGGGTGCGGGGTTACATTTATTTATCTATAATCTTGTTTTTTTAAATAATGTTTAGGTAGCTAATACAAAAAAGTATGTCACAATTTTTTACTTATTAAAAGGCTTTTATTGGTCACAAAAGTTTGAGGAAAACTTCAATAAGTTTGATTTTCGTATAAAACTTCCTTTTGTAGTTTTAAGTCGTCAATGTTTTGAAGTGTTTTTTATATATATTTTTTAAATATATACACATGTATTTATTTTATATACTTTTTCTATATTTTTGTTATAAATCTTTATAATTATACATAATGTAAAAGTCGTTTTGGTATTAACTTACCAAGTTTAACTATACAGGTTGTCCCACTGTCACTGTTCTCACAAAAAATTGGTCGCAATCTAAATAGACTGATTGTAAATATGTCAACCGGTCTATTTAGTAAACCTTTGAACCACGCATTACACTACTAATACTAAAACCGCAATATAACCACCCGTCTGTTAGGTAAGGGTTGAATGACGCTTGCCTGTCCTACCCCGCGTGCCGTGGGTATAAACTGTTGTTTATTAATTGTTGCTCGGTATATGACAGCCTCTCTGGCTAATGTTAAGCTGGATTGCTGTCCATTAATGGAGGCGACTGCTACAACAGTTGACTAACTGCAAGTTGCTGTCAAATTCATTATGCCGGCCCAGTTCGAGTTTTTCAATTTGGTTTTATACTAAATAAATGTATAGTAATGTTATGTATGTACAGTCAGCATCAGATATATCTGAGCACGCAATCTGATCATAAGTATCTATACATTCAGAGTGGTCTTAACAACTACACACCATTAGTTGTCATATTAATGTGAGCATTCAGTGCGTCAAAAATATCTATACACTCATATAATATGTAATATTTTAAAACAAATTTACTGAATTGTCTGTTAACATATTTTTGACAAGTGAGTGTGTAGATATTAATATGACAACTAATGGTGTGTAGATATTTATGACCACTCTGAATGTATAGATACTTATGATCAGATTGCGTGCTCAGATATATCTGATGCTGACTGTACCAAGAAATGTATAAAATTAGGAGCCTAAAAATAATGGTTATATTACCTCTGGTTCACTGGATTGCTCTATGTTATATAGAAAGTTGTAGTTTGCTTTCCCTCTGTGTGAAATAGACATGGGACATCCTGTATACTTTCCAATACTCTCCTAACATTTGAGCCTTAGAGCCGAAATTATTCATTAAATATTTTACGGGCTCAAATAAAAATAAATCATGGCTGTTATTTAGATTTTTACTTAAAAATATAAATCAATTATTTAAGAGATTATTTTTGTATTATATATATTAATGTACTTAAGGTATTTTAATACATTCCATTTATTTCTCTAAAATTAAGTATAATATTTCCAATAACTCTGCCTATCCTTGTAGGAACGTAGGTTTGAGACTAGCGTAAGTGACCGCTGCAGTTACCTTCGTTGATAGATCGTTTTTAGTTGGAGGAGAGTTGGGTAGCTCCAGACACTATTACCGATCAAATTGGCTAAAATATCTGAACTGTCAACTTAAGGATAAGATTATCTTGCATATAATAAAATTATTAGGCCAATTTTTTCTATTGTAAATATCGAAAATACTATAGTCTATTTGCGTGAAAAAGATAGTGAGCCATTAGTGCTACTGCAGGTTGTATTCACTTTCGAGTGAGGTTTTGCACTACTAATATTTGAGAAGATAAAATCCACCTAAATTATGTAGAGTTAAAAAAAGTTTTCATTCATTTTAGGCTTTTATGTACTACTTTTTTAATGTCCAATGATAAAACTAATAACAATTTTGCTTTTAATTGCTGTGAATTGCACTTTGGAAAATAAGATACGGATTTTGTATCGCCTGTCAATCATAAAGACACCCAGCTCTATTTTGAACCGTCAATTGCAGTTTGATCATTTTGCACACCTAAAATATGCAAAATAAAGGATATATTTCAATTACATTGTAATCTTCGTACATCAAACTATATTAACTCAATACAAAGGTATAGGCTTATATAAAGAAACAGTGTGATTAAATCCTAGATAAAATAAATAAACTATTTATTATTAGATACAATTTAGAAAGTGTCCGGGGTTTACCGCTTCTCCCTTATTTTATACGTAATTTTCTGAGGCGATATCGACCTGACTCGCCGTCACTATGCCGGCCAAAAAGTTTATATTTGATTATACATTATGTTGTATGTGAGATTTTTATTGGTGCTTTGTATATAATATGGTTTATAATTAAAATTTATTTATGACAAAATGATATTTTTATCGTTAATTATATTTAAGTATAAAATGTTGAAATAAACTATCTATGGTTATTTATTGTGGTTTTATTTCTAATGGCTGCCGTACCACCACTTACAAAGTGTACAGACCGTGGTCTCCCCCCATCCTTTAAGCGATGCGTGAAGAAGCACATTAGGCCAGGATAGTGACGACGACTGTGGCCGCCGTGAGCTGACTCGGTTTATTCAGTCTTCATCACTTGGACCTCCACCATTATCCATCAGGCAAGTCAAGGTTATATGTCTAGTTACTATTTAAAAAAATGTAAGTAGCCGGTTCCAACCAGAGGTTGGTAGGCAGTGGTACCCAGTCTGCCGATCGTGGTGGGATAGTATCACCACTTACAGACCGTAAAGTGATTTAGTCGCGTTTCAGAATCAGCTTGTAAGCTGCCGGTTCCAACTAGACCGGCATAGTGGCAGTGACCGCTACTTACAGTTGTTGAATTATAGTAGCAGGCACCTCTATTCGTGGACTGCACCCCAGCTTAACATCAGGCGGGGTGCTGTCATATGACGGTCGGGCAATAAAATAAAACGCAAATGCAAATATGTGTGGGATCCTGCGAAATTGCAATTACCAATCCAGACCCGGAGCTCATATTTGTCCCTTTTGTATAATCAAATATTCGGAATATCCAATGTAAAATAAATGCAATGAAACTAATTTGTGACCCTCTGACCGGGAATCAAACCATAACTTACGCGTGCCAAACCGGTACGTTACCAACGTACCACGCGGGTCGTATGTAATAAAACCAAACAATAATTTAAAAAAGAACTTAATCGTATGTCTACAATCGATTACTAGTTTACATTGTAATTAAAACCAGCCTTTAATAATTTTAAAATTGCTTGTATTCAATTAATATAATCCAATCAATTTTCAACAGTAAAATGATTAAATTTCTATTTCTTTTATATTTTAATAAGTTAGTTAACTGTGAACTGCATAATAATAGATATCGACCCCTTTATCATTTTTCACCGAGTAATGGATGGATGAATGATCCAAGCGGGTTCAGTTTTTTCAAAGGCAATTACCATTTATTTTATCAATTTAATCCTAACAGCAGCCAGGAGCCAGGTGTACCATATTGGGGCCATGCCATAAGCAAAGATATGTTTCATTGGGAACATCTCCCTATTGCTTTAGCTCCTGATGAAAATTATGACAAGGATGGCGTTCTCTCCGGCAGTGCTGTGGTAGACGAATACGAGCACAAATTAATTTATACAGGAAATATTAATATACCCAGTAAAAATACAGGTTACATTCAAATGCAAAACTTAGCTTCAAGTCAGGATGGTATAAATTATACGAAGATCTCACAGAATCCTGTTTTGATTGGAGCAGATAGACAACCTGAATTTCGACATCCAAAAGTATGGAAACATGGTCATACCTGGTACATGGTTATAGGCAATTCTTTTAGTAGACGCGGAAAGGCGTTGCTCTATTTTTCCAATGACATGGTATCTTGGTCTTTCGGTTCTGTTTTGGCTGAATCGGATGGCAGCACTGGATATATGTGGGAATCTCCAGATTTCTTCGAACTAGATGGCAAATTCGTTTTGCTTTTTTCTCCTCAAGGAATGGACCCAATATGTGATGCATACAGAAACCTATATCAGACTGGCTATATCGTAGGTACATTTAATTATACAACATTAGTATTTAAACAAGAAAGTGAATTTAAAGAGTTGGATAAAGGTCATGATTTTTACGCTACACAAACTTTGGAAGATCATAAACGTAGAATCGTAGTGGCTTGGTTTAGTATGTGGAAACAAAACTATCCAGAACGCAATGATGGATGGAGCGGTCACATGACTGTGCCAAGAGAGTTGAAATTAAACAATGGAGTACTTCTACAGAGACCAGTCGAAGAATTTAATAACATACGTGTAAATACATTATTTTTGGGTGAAATCGGTGCTGGTGGACGTTTGGTTCTGGGTAAATCTGCTGAGATAATAATTCAAAATATAGTAGAAGGAAAAGTGGAGATTTATTTGGAATGGCAAAACGGTAGCGTTATTATTAAACAAGTAAATGACTATGTTTCTGTTAATAGATTTGATACAGACGGTGTCCGTCGAGCGCGTTCGCCAAACAGAGTTGTTGAATGGAGAATTTTATTAGATTCAAGTTCTATTGAATTATTTTGTGGGCGCGGTGAGATTGTGTTTTCAAGTAGATTCTTTCCCATTGATCCTGTCTATTTGAGAGTTTCCGATGATAGCGTTCATTTGAAGGTTCAAGTTAATGCTTTGAAACAGACCGTGCCGTTTTGGCTACCAAATTAAGTAATTAATAAATAATTTGTATTTTTTTATACTCCAATGCTAGTATTATTATCGTCGTCACTCTTGGACCTCCCCTTGCTTATCACCAAGCGGGTCGAGGTCAAATCTCTGTATTGTGTTTTCTGTGTAAGCAAAACTATAAACAGTGAAAAAAAAAACATGAAAAGGGATAGTTTTTGGAAACAATGACAGCGTCGACCAGTGGGATGACCAACACCTCAGACTCTCGAAACGTCGGAATAAAAAATAGTACAATCATTAACCAAAAATAAACGCGACAGTAAGCCGAATTCATTGTTACCAAATAGATTTTTTGTCGTGCGCGCTCTTTGACTTCCCTTTACTTATCACCAGGCAAGTCGAGGTCAGATGCCACGTTCCAGTAAATAAAATGTATCTATTTTTTTCATTCGATTCGCTCATTTTGACAGAACAAAAAAACAAATAAAATATAGTGGGGAACAATATTTTCCTAATTTGATTCTTTTTTTGAAATGTCAGATTTTTAATGTCATGAAAACCAGCCAGATACAAATAGTACAGCTAAAGATATTTTATTACAAGTTTATACATACTATATGCGAAAAGACCTTTTCCCCGACCCAATATTTTCTTGCTTTCAATTTACATTTTTTTAAATTCTTTATTTGATTATTAATTTCTGATACACTCTGATACATTGATTGATGAAATAAAAAATCGGTTTAAGATACGAAAGCAGTTTATTTACTTATAAGATATACATTGATAATTGTTTTAAAGCTAAACAAGTAATAGCTTAATTATATTTAAATATACTACACTATAGTACATTTTTTCTTACTTGGAAAAATTAGTAAACAAACTTTCGGCATAATGGTAGATTAACGATAAAAAACATAATTACTATCGACGCGAATTAATACGAATATATAAAAATATCTATGAATTACTGTGAAAATGTTTTTTTTTATAGAATTTTTTTATTTGTGTGTTTATATATTTATTATTTATATGTATGTGATTTTATAACTTTTGTTACATTGTGTATGTTTATTCTATAGAATAAAACAGTAGTAAATAGTTTTCTTTGATAAAGGGCATGTGGAAAATGGTGGTTTTCATGTTGTGCCAAGTAAGAAAAAATACAGTATACAAATACACGTTACACAAATAAGACAGTTAAAAGAAAAGTGGTAGGCAGACAGTCGGCGGTCAAATGTACTGACCGTGTAGTCATTTAGTAGCATTCCAGGATCAGATTGAAAGTTGCCGGTTCCAACTGGGCCGGCATAGTGAATGCGAGTGCTACTTGCAATTGCATAATTATATAACTGTAGTAGCAGTCGCCTTCAGTTTAACATCAGGCGGAGTGCTGTCATATGTCGGACCACAAAAATACTCAACGGTATTTTTTTACATAAATACCGGTACGTACGGCTATGCTGTCCGAGTGATAGGCGGCTCTATGCACTGTCTAACCTTTAGCACTGACAGTTCCCGAAACTAAGGCAACCGTAAACTAAGTCGGTTTTTCAGTCGTCGACGCATTTGGATCTACCTTTGCTTACCATCAAGCAAGTCAAGGTAAGATTTAATAGATGTATGTTTAAGTATAATTTACTTGAGAAATAGAAAATAAATAAAAAAACTGTATTTATAGAACTTAATAAGGAAAAAGATAAAAAGCTGGAAGGCGGAATATCCAATGAGAATAATAAAGCATAGTAGAAAAATAAGCTATCCCAAAAATTACTAAGAGTCCTAAAACCACATTTAGAGAATCAATTTCAAATTCGGTAACACAATACCAGCGATCATATATTTTTAATAGATACACAGTATACACAGTATCCCATACAAAATAATGTCCAAAAAGTGTCTGCGAGTAAGAATTCACTTACACCGTGAATTCTAAGTTTTGGCGGGAAACTGCAAGTGACGGGACGCCCAATTTGAAATTAATTTAAAAGCTTCTTTCGGACTTGCATTTGTGTCGCTACTAAATCGTGTATCTACCTTAAACATATGATCAAAGACCGATATTTTTAAAAAATATCGCTTAATATAAAAATGGTAATCACTATAAAAAAAGAAAAATGTCAAATATTTTACGCCGATTATTAAATCGTAAATAAGATTTGTTGGCAAATTCTAAAACTATGACAGACGCTGGTTAAAAAAACTTAATTATATTCCCGAATTTTATGTACGAATCAATTAATCAATCAATAGTCACGCCTTTTTCCCATAGGGATAGGCAGTGACAATGGAGAGACTTTGTAAAATATTGTATCTGTCTCTATGTAAAAAATATAGTACATATAATTAATATAAGAATGGAATTATATTGTGCATAAAATATATTAATATAATAGATTCATAAAATACTTAAATCTAATTTTGTAGGGTGATTGGTACAACTCACCAAATAAAAAATTAGGCCGGCATAGTGGATGCTACTGCTGTTTTGTAACCGTAGTAGCACTCGGCTACTACGGTTACAAATCAAGCGGGGTGCTGTCAAGAAAATAAAATATCCCATTTTAATGAAATAGGATATTCCACATCTACTTACTCTATGTACAAATACAATTTTATATTTATTACAAATAATTGTTAACTCCATTTACGGCTAGAATCTTGAATAAACCAATTGAAATTGACAATTACTCTGACCGATTACATTTTCCAATCTGGCATGTAATAATATCTGCCAACGACATATGTAAATATATCTGCCAATTACATATGTAATTATATCTGGCATGTAATAATATCTGCCAACGACATATGTAAATATATCTGCCAATTACATATGTAATTATATCTGGCATGTAATAATATCTGCCAATGACATATGTAAATATATCTGCCAATAACATATGTATTTATATCTGTCATGAAACAATATCTGCATATTTAATTATATCTGGCATGTAATAATAGCTGCCAATGACATATGTTAATATATCTGCCAATTACATATGTAATAATATCTGCCAATGACATATGTAAATATATCTGCCAATAACATATGTATTTATATCTGTCATTAAACAATATCTGCATATTTAATTATATCTGGCATGTAATAATAGCTGCCAATGACATGTAAATATATCTGCCAATGACATATGATTATTAAATCATATTTAATCATCAAGAAACTATAGGTAATTGTATAATAAATCAGTTTTTACTTTAAAAGTATTGATTTAGGATTTCCTCCCATCGACTCTTATTTTCAGACGTTCCTGGTTGTTCATTCGTGGAATCAATTTCCTTAAAAATTGATGATTCATCTACAGTCACATTTTGACTATTTCCAGCTTTAACTTTATCTGTAATCTTGTCTTCAAAAACTTTATGACCTATATCCTCTTTAGTCAAATTGGCACATGCTTTATTATATACTTCATCTGCATCAATTTTATCATTTAAATTCTTTATGCCTTTATAGTCGATTTCAGCTTCATCTATATCCATTTTAACTTCATTTGTCATTAACTTTAATTGATTTATTATGTCATTAGGAGTTGGATCACTTGAACAGGGTTTATTAATACAATCATTATCTTTTGTGGCTTGATTATCTGCAATCAAGGTGGGCTTTGAGTCTTTTGTGATGTCTATAACTGGTCGTTGATCCATAGCTTTATCTGATTCAAGCCTTAATATTTGATCCTCAACTGGAGCCTTATCCATAATAATATCGTCAAGAGGATCATTTGAATTCTCCCCAGTGGGTCGATGGTTATCAGCCGGTGGCTCCTGATTCGACGTAGTTACATGGTTATCAGACGGTGACTCCTGATTCGACGTAGTTTCATGGTTATCAGACGGTGGCTCCTGATTCGACGTAGTTTCATGGTTATTAGTCGGTAGCTCCTGATTCGACGTAGTTTCATGGTTATCAGTCAGTGACTCCTGATTCGACGTAGTTTCATGGTTATTAGTGGGTGGCACCTGATTCGACGTAGTTTCATGGTTATCAGTCGGTGACTCCTGATTCGACGTAGTTTCATGGTTATCACTCGGTGACTCCTGATTCGACGTAGTTTCGTGGTTGTCGTTTGAGATAGTTTCTTCTGCATTATCTGCTGTTGTTTTTGAACCCCCAGCATTAGAATCATCATCATCTTTTCTGGGTTTTTTATTTGGATTCAAATTTTTCTTGGAAGCTCCTTTAGGTGGGAATTTAGTTGCAAACCCTTCAGGTTCCTGTAACCCTTCTCCGATCGGTATATAAATATGTTCATATGGATCAAATGTACCATTTGGATCAATAAATCTTTTGTAATATGTTTTATATTCCTCCAGATGTGTCTGAAATAAAAAAAGCAGTCAGTGAAGTTGTTTTATAAAAAAAAACATATTGTTATCTAGTACAATATGTACAATAAGTACAATAACAGTAAGATAAACTTAAAAATATAATGTTGTTGAGTTAAATCTTACAGAAAGTGTCTGAAATGAGATATTTGAAATAAAATTAAATTGCGTTGGTTTATATTAAATTACATTATTTCAAAAAATATTATTATTCAATGTAAAAATTAAAATGTACTAATTACACCTATACTCTGCTAATACTAAAAACCTTAAAAATATAATATATATATAAAAATAACTAAAATACATAATTAAAAGGAGTCCCTTTAGGCAAGATTTTCCGAAGATACTGGCAGCGTTCCCCCTTTGAATAGCTAGACTAATTCTTTGTCCGAGGTAGCTGCCAACTCTTCGGTCTCCTGTGATGTCGACTAACCTTTTTGATATTTTCTTTAAAAGCCTTATAGCGCTAGGACCCCACAAACCAAGGGTATTTGTATTGGGTCATTTATATGTGATAGAAAAAATTTAATGTGACATTACTATTTTTAAATCTGATGTGGATGGATGCGTTAAACAAGGCAGGCCTAGGAGGCTGTTTTCTGACCAAATCTGAGACATCCTTAAAAAGGTAGGTTGTTTAGCGCTTATAACCATAGAGCTTGTATGAAGAGAATTGTGGATGTGAAGAAAGCGAGGGAGTTGCATCAGGATGCAAACGGAGAGTGCCCGGTTCAAAACTACTTGCTTAGTACAGAAATGTTATGAAAAGAAAAATACATGATATTATCCACACCCATGTTAATAGGATGGCGACCAATGTATCTTTGATATATGTATTTTGGTCGTCCTGTTTCTATGATACAAATTCTTTTAGTAGCTTAATTTTAGAGTGATTTTTTTAATGTAATGTAATTTTGTTAACCTCAACATCCTCCGAGTAATTGCATATAACAAAATTGGCTGTACATTCTTCCAATTTCTTCAATTCCTTTTCATCCAGAGTATCTATCACAATAACATTGAAGCTCTGTGGTGGGGTGGGAAAAGAAGTGGAATCACCATCATTACATGATTCCTCAGACGATTCCGTTTTAGCTGAAATAAATACAAAATTTAAAAAAAGACATATTATAATCAATAATTATTGACGAGTGATTTGTAGATTAGCGTTATATTCACCTAGTGTTATTTATAACTTTTGCATGTGTGTGTATTGTATGCAGTGTTATTTTATTTATTTAAAAACTTAATGCACAATTAGCGACTGCTACATACTACCGCTAGATGGCGTTGCATGTGTCCAATATCTCGCAAACTATTTACCGTCAAAGTAATCAAAATATATGCGCTTCAACGAGAAGACGTCACCGGCTAAGTTAAGCCCAGTACGCAACACGCGCACTGTAGGAGATCTCCTTTCCTTTCATTTTCTAACATGCGGAATAATGCTCCGCTAAAAGTACAAAGGCGGACTTAATGCCAAAGGCATTCTCTACCAGTCAAACCTTTACGATGTTGATCGGACAAAGTATATAAGAGGTAGGGTGCAAAATAAAAACATAAAAATAGGTAACCAATTACATTATGAAAAATATATAAATTAATTCATATAATTATACATATACTCATAGATATATAGATACATAAATAACATGTATAACACATATACTATACTATACAATATAATATAAACAGGATGCTCATAATGTAATAAAATTTAATTTATATGTGTAATAAAATCATATTTAAAATTCTTAATCAGTCTGTTGAAGGAAGTATGAATACACCATTTTTTTGTAGATGTGCCACAAGTCAGCGGCGGTTATAGAGTAGGAGTTGGAAATAAAATTGAAGTGATGCGTAGGTATAGCAAGGGTAAGATTATTAAGCACATGAAAAGGACGAGTGAAAGTAGATTGACGAAAGGAATTTATAAATCTGATGTGGATGGATGCGTTAAACAAGGCAGGCCTAGGAGAGTGTTTTCCGACCAAATCGGAGACATCCTTAAGAAAGCCAGGTTGCCTAGTGCCCATAACCACAGAGCCTGTATGAAGAGAATTGTGGATGTGAAGGAAGCAAGGGAGTTATGTAAGGATCGTGGTAAGTGGCGCTCCATTGTCTCTGCCTATCCGTGTGGGAAAAAGGCGTGACATTTTGATTTATTGATTGAAGATTATTTTGGGAGCGAAGTGGTTTCATATTCATATGTAACTATAAATATTTGTTTTTTTTTTATTTTGCAGTTAGTTTTTTGTATATGCAGATGCGAGTGCGTGTGCAAAGATGTAATTAGCATGTGAGTATGGGTTTGGGTCAAACAGTGTTGGCTTGTTGGGGCAACACAACCCTTGGAACGTCACTTCCTTTATTTATGTAATTTGACGTCTCTAAGTCAAATTAGCTTAGAGACGTTTTTGCATTTGTAGTAGTGCGCCTAAAATCACGTTTCCATTATTAACACACGTTACGAAAACATGTAATTAGGTTTTAACTTTTAATGAGAAACTCACAAATTAACTATTTGATAAAAATTGCAGAATATCGTGCACAAAACTGACCAATTGTTTTTACCGACGAAACATACATAAACAAATACATACGTCACATACCCTCTCGAAATCTTGACCAAATAGAAGCACTTCAGATTTAAAGCGTCATATTATATCGAAAGGCAATCGGGCAAAATATTTAAACTTTAAAAAATATTATAAAAGTTGTTTACAGTATACCCAAATTAATAATGCGCATCAGATCTTCGCTAATTGTGGTATTCCCGGAAACACTCAAATCATTAAATCGTAAGAGCCCTAAACAATGCACTTGCATTCTGCACCTTGTTCGAAAGAAATAGAAGTCAATATCATATGTACACACACAATCGAAAACAATTCTTCCGACGCTTGGGGAATACAATCGTTGCCAAACAGTGACGAAAATTTCTACGCGCATTATCACTTTGGGAGACCTGTATTTATTTAGTTGTTGACTGTATACTACTACAAACGCAAAAACGTCTCCAAGCTTAAACTAAACATAATGATAGGAGATCGTGACATCTTTATCAACCGCCACGACATAATGGAAACGCGCTCTTAGGCACACACTACTACAAATGCAAAAACGTCTCCAAACTAATTTGACTGAAATCATGTAAATGTAATGTGACAATAAATATATTTTTCCGCGAAACTAGCACAGCCCCCCTAGCACGGCAATCCAAGAAGCAAGATAAAGATCATGGAATATTATTGTAACTCATTTTAAATAACTCAATAGGCTGGTAAATCAAAGTGTAAAAAAATGAAAAAAACATTCTACGTTGTTTTGTGTGAAGTTCTAATGAATCTTTAATATTTTTATTTTTTTGACATTCTGTTCTGATAAGTTATTTAAAATTAGTTGCAATGTTGTTCTTTGCAGGTCGGGGAAAGGATCCGCTATCTATTGATCGCATCGGAATAGTAGGTATTTGTAATATTTTTATTTTATTTTTTATTGTGACTCGACATATGACAGCACCCCGCTTGATGTTAAGCCAAAGTGTGGTCCATGAATGAATGTCACTGCTACTACAATTCAATAACTGTGAGTAGCAATCACATCCACTATGCCGGCCTAGATGGAACCGGCAACTTACAAGCTGATCCCGAAACGTGACCAAATCACTTCACGGTCTGTATACTTGTAAGTGGTGGTACTACCCCGGATCGGCAGACTGGGTACCACTGCCTACCACTCTTTGATAACCAGACCCGAAGCAAATATCCATCTCTATTTTTTTTATTAACAAATATTTGCAATATTTAATACTATTAAATATTACAAATAAAAGCTATGAAACAAATATTTGCTCCGACCGGGAAATGAACCCGGGACTTTACGCGCAACAAACCAGTCGCTAAACCGTTCGTCCACGCCTGTCGTCAAAATTATTATTTTTTTGTAGACGAATTTAGATCTTATATAAATAAAGAAATAAAGATAATTTTCATTTCATTTTAGATATCGCTTTTCAATGAAAAATCACATTACCTTCACCCCAGTGTTGGCAAACGTATTCCCAATAATAAACTGTATCGTCGTCGCTCAGGAAAAGGCATGGGCTAAGTCCTTCTCGCATGTTTGATGGCAGAATACATCGCACAAACAATATCTCTTGCACACGTCTACTATAATTTGAACCATGCATAAATACACCACGAGTTTTCTGTAAACAAATATGTTATATTAGCAGAAAGTTGTGTTAGGATCGTGGAAAGTAGCGCTCCGTTGTTTCTGTCTGTTCCTGTAGGAATGAGGTTTAACAATTTTTTTTATTGTGTCTACAGCTGATCTCGACCTGCCTGATGATAAATAAGCAAGAGGAGGTCCAAGAGTGCCCACGACTGCAAAACCGAGTCTTTACGGTTGCCCCAGTCGCCTTCACTGACGTAATCACCATCTAGACCAGTGTTTCCCAACGTAGGCCCCACGCCCCACAGGAGGGCAATTTGATTGTTATAAGGGGGGCAATTTAAAAATGGACTCGACACGACCTTAACCCTTTCGCTTTGGGTTATTTAAATGCAATGCTAGATATCTGTGACAATTTTAACAAAAATGGCCTATTCTAAAAAAATGCTGTAATTATTTATAAAAACAATTTTTAAAGGTTAAAAATTATGTATGGGGGGCATACAAATTTTAGAAATGTTAAGGTGGGGGGCACGGCCTAAAAAAGGTTGGGAAACATTGATCTAGACCCTCCCACCCCCATGTCATCAAATTTAGGCAAAGCAAAGCCCCACTCACCCCCCAGCACCTATGCATAAATTATGCCTGCTACTGCATAAAAACTACTGCTGACGTAATCACCATCTAGACCTCCCCCCACCCCCTTGTCATGAAAAATAAGCAACGCAAAGCTAGTTCTTATAATACGCATAGTTCTTACGTAATACTTGAACGGCCCCTAATCTATAGGTAATTATACCATTTCTTCACAACTTACCTTTTTAAATTGTTCATAAAGGTATCGAATTCCATCTTTCTCCACTTGTGTTAGATTCTTGGCATACTTGCTTGGCACAGAAATAGTACCATAACCACCAAAATGCTTGTCCAATACAAGAGCCTCACGAAATTTACGTTTACGAAACATACTGAATTAATATAGGTTTTGAATCTGAAATTTATTAATACTGTTAAGTAACTTACGAACTAAAATTTATTTACAACTATATTTTAAAATATCCTAAAATACATTTGCAATAGAACCATTCGCAGTGCTACTCAAAATGAACACATTTATTAAGGCGACCATTGTGAAGTGGTAGTGCAATGGTTAAGCAAACAGAGAGTGCAGGTTCAAAACAATGTGCCAGTACCAATGTATCTTTGATATACAAACAAACACTTTGTAGCTCAGTATGGAAATGTAAAATATATATATAAAAAAATATATATATTCATGGTCACTCTATCATGAATATGGAAAAGCACATGAAATAATTAAACTTAAAAAAACAATTTAAATTGCTGTTAACACAAATAAATAACTCTTATAAATAGCAAAACCAAAATGTAATGATGCAGATAAAACAAAATAAAAATAGGATAGCATAACCACATAAGTGAGTAGCAAGAAGAGAAGGAGGATATGGTGAAGTAGAACATTCCCACCGCAGCATTCAATTATGAGCATCATGCTCTAGATAGCCATCACCCCCGCCAACCATATTTTAAGGAGGCTGGAGACCCAACTCAGTGTGCTACCACAGCACTGATGCATAAGTGAACACTACTTAGTATTTTCTTAAATTTTGCGCGAACATTGATAATTGAATTAAACAAATTTTATGTGGCTTAATTTTTATCATGTTTATTTTGGTTTTGATCTTACAATTTTTTATTAAAGTGGTAAGTGGCGCTCCATTGTCTCTGCCTATACCTGTGGGAAAAAGGCGTGACAATTTGATTGATTGATTGAATTTTTTATTATTCTGACGTTTCAAGAGCTTTGCAGCCATCGTGGTCACGGATAGACTGAGGTTGTCCTATTGGTTAATGCTGTTTTTGTTTCCAAAACTACCCTGCTTGATATTTTAATTTGTTTTTTCTTTTCCCGGTTTATTTAATTTTTTTGCAAAACTAACTGATGGTGTCATCTGGTTTGGCAGTTTGCTGGACTTCGGGCTTGAGTTTGTGTATTATGGGGTCCCAGGTGTTAGATAATCACTACTTGCGGTGTCACACAACCTATCCCACACCCACCATAGTAAACACAATTAAAGCAACTAGTTACAATAACAGACTTTATTTATTTATTTTTTGGCCAACATAGTGATGGCGACTGAGGATAACTGTGACTGTGAACTAATTCGGTTGTCGTCGTCACTCTTGGATCTCCTCTTGGTTATAATCGGGCGGGATGGGGTCAAATGTTGTGTCACAATAAAAAAAAATTAACAGACATACAAAAATATTATAATGTATAAGAATAAAGGTTAAAGGTCAGCAGTGCAAGTGTATTCAAAGGACATAATTCGTTTTGGGCTTTTATGTACTACTTTTGTAATGTCCAATGATGAAAAAATATATAAATGGTAGTTTCGATACTTGTATTGATAAAACTAATAACAATTTTGCTTTTAATTGTTGTACAATCGAGTTATTTGGAAAATAAGATATGGATTTTGTATTGTCTCTCAGTTACAAAGAACTGCCATATTAACAGTTCTGCTTTGAACAGTCATAATTTTAGTTTTATCGTTTTACATTATACAATACAATTAAGTCCAAGTCCCTATACATAATTATGCTACATATGGACATATGGCCTCCCATTGTGAAAAACCCCAAAATCAAATATTAGAAGTCCTGGAGATGAATACACTGAAGGAAAATGCACAAACCTAATACACTCAACACACCATGAATCCAACCGACTATCTGCTCAAAGTCATAAGACTGATTGCAAGATTACCATATAAAAAAGTTACACTAAGAGGATTCAATCAATATCCAAGCCCCATCTAAGATCTAATCAAATTAATATAATGAGGATTCACAATCAAAGCGCTTTGGATTTTTTGCACACTTCAAAAACAGCCCAAAAACTTTGGATAAATACTATTAAAAGACATGGGGATGACCCAGAAAATTGTTCTTTATTGATCAAATCAAGAACTCTTAAAGGTCCACAGTGCCCATAACCAAAGAGCATGTATGAATTGTGGGATTGATAGCGTAAAAAAATGATGCTAAGATTAAGAATCTGTGTAGAACAGTATGTGGACGGACATAGCGGACAGAACTGACATACATGCATATAATTTAGGTATATACAGAAGTAAACAAATAAACTTACCATATATTTAAGAAAACTACACAACACAATCGATATTTAGGATGGCATATTTTGATGAACTCTGTTCAATATAGACAGGGTCATAATTAAAATATACAACATTTCCAAATAAAATAATGCAACAAACACCGACGCACTAGTCTTATATACCTCTATATCTTCAAATTCTTTAATTATATGCCTATAAACACTACTCCAAACCATGGGAATAATTTATGTTAACGAAGCGAAAAATACACACAAACGCGGCGACTTTGGGTCATTGGTCATACAATAGATAAATAGTGTGATTTATAGATTGTTGTATGTTTTTCTAATAGAATTAGGAATTTAAAATCATTAATACGTTCAATTGAGCAGTTAATCCTGGTTAAGAGGAACCAGAAATACCCGAAAAAGATCGAAAATAACGTTGTCTGACGTTTAGTGTTGTAAAATCTTTGAAGCCATTGGATTCGGAATACATCCAATTAGAGTTCGTTTGACGCGCAATAGTTGACCGGACGCCCGGTGTTGGCAAAATCATTCATGCAACAAAATTCAATAATCTTAACACTGTTGGGAGATGGAATTTATTATGTCTTTGCTTCTTAATAAAATGTTCTTGTTTTTGAATGATAATTTGAGGTACCAAGATATTAAGGTACCAATAAACAATGTAACACCGATAGTTGACATGATAAAACAATTTTAAATCGATTAAAAGTCTATTGAGAATATGCCGAACTCGAGTAATTTTCCATTACAAAATATAATTTTGGTTGATAAAAATATACAAATACTAGCTAATCCCCGCGGGTTCAGTCGCGTTTATAAACTGTAACTTGAGAACATGTAAGAACCCCTTTGGATGTCCTCCATTTCAGGGAAGATGTGGTTCATTTTCATGTCTTTTTAAAAAAATGTTTCATGGTATTTCTTTTGTCAAAGCACCAATTATATCTCTTACATACAGTGGTGTTGGGGGAGGGGGGCGCATCAAAATAATATTGTTTTTAAGTAGATGCGACTGCTACTTGCAGTAATTAAACTGTAGTAGCAGTCACCTTCATTCATGGACGGCACTCCAGGGTGGTCGTAAAGTGTAAGTTCTATATATACATAGAATTTACTCTAAGGGCGGGGTGCAGTCAAATTATTGCCGCTAATTCACGCTGACTTTTTAGTCTAGTCAACATGTGTTTTTCAGGTCTAAACCTTTTCGTATTCTCCGAAAATTATGATTAATCGTTAATGATCAGTCGACCTCGCGCCGATTCCCTGTATTTATAAGCAGTCAACTCAAGTGGGTATTATTTGTGATCCTTTTTTTTGTTAGTTATATTAAAATATAAATTACCCATTCTATTATTAAATTATCATATCACGCCTAATTATTAACTAATTTTGGTATAGTGATAAATTGAAGCTTGGAGACGGACAAAGGCTATCTTGTTGCAAAATAATACTTAAAAGGGATGAATGTTAGTATGAAACCCACCATTTCTCTATTATGCTCGTTTCAGCGTATTTGCAAAGTGGTATCAAGGGTGCTAAGTTATGTTGTGTGGCAAAACTTATAAAAAAAATACATATTCACTCTTCAAAACATACTTCCTTCGATGTTTATTCAAAAATATTAAATTTAAACAGATTTTAATATAAACATTTTTTAAAAATAACAATTGTAAAATACACATATAAAAGTTGGAAATGCTTTTTTATAAAATACGATAAATTCTTCTCTTAAATAACTATGTGAAATTCTGGGGTTTTATTCTTTCAATCGTTCTTAAACGTTGGTGTTCTCTTCTCCACGAATGCTGTCATTCCCTCTTTGCGGTCAGCCTATAAACAAAGAAAAATATTAGTTTTTTGACGACAGGCAAACCAGTTCGTTATGCGGAAAGTCCCGGATTCGATTCCTGGTTAGAGCATACATTTGTTTCATAGATTTTATTTGTAAAATTTATTAGTCCAGTTATTAAATTTAATATACTATTTTATAAAAAACGAGGTGGATATTTGCTGGATATATGGTGCCCAGTTAACAATCTGGGGCAGTCACCACTTACAAGTATACAGACTGTGAAGTGACTTATCTGCGTTCCGGGATCAACTTGTAAGTTGCCGGCTTCAATTAGGCCGGCATAGTGAATGTGACTGCTACTTACAGTTAATTAACTGTCATCATCATCAACATCAGCCAGAAGCGTCCACTGCTGAACAGAGGCCTCCCCCTTAGAACGCCATTTCGAACGAGATGACAGTTGCATCCACCATTTATTCGTAAGTTTCACTATATCGTAGGTCCACCTCGTGGTAGGCCTACCTACGCTACGTCTTTCGGTAATTAACTGTAGTCAGATTCTATCTACTTTTGAGAATAATATTATTTATTTATTTAATGTGACTGTAAAAATATAATCTAGAACCTTGATGTAACAAATTAGTGCTCTGTCAAGCTCATAGGGGGGCCCCATTGTCCTAATGTGCCCAGGTCCCCCAATAGGTTAAAGATGGTATTGATTAGGACGTGAAATTAATAATGAATAAATTGAAACCAGACTGACCGTTGCAAAGGTGCCATAGAAGAGTGACTTTTCATAGAGCAATCCGGATTGCAAAGTAGTTTCAAATGCTTGGTTCACAGATTTCTTTGCCAATTTAACAATAAGTGGGGAGTGGGTTGCGATCCTCTCAGCCAATTTTATTGTCTCCTCCATTAGTTTGTCTGCTGGGAAAACTTTGCTGACCAGACCTTTAAAAATAATGAGATGTTAGATTTGCCTTTTCTAAGTATAGTAAGTAATAATTAAAGGCAACTCAAACGTAGGCCTCGATTCTCCTTTATGCATTTATCATCATCATCATCAGCCAGAAGGCGTCCACTGCTCCCCCTTAGAACGTCATTTATCAGTCATAAAAAGAGAAAGGGGGGGATCGAGTTTTAGGACGTCCCGGGTCTTTAGTAATCCGGAATTTGGGGATTAGGTAGGCAATCAGCGAATAACAAATCAATGGGTAAACTAAGTTGATTGGTCACTTGCGACCGTGGCGCAATTTCATTGCGTTTTCGTCGCCATAATGCATTAAGAGAATCGGGGCCCTCTGGTGTCTGTCGCTTAACGTGCAATCGCTTTGGCCACTGAGCTACACAGAGCCTATGCACTCGGGTCGAAATTCCTTTACCCTTAACGTTTGCAACTCTTAATGACTAATTTTATTTCTAATTTGTTTTGGCAAATTTGTCATTCTGCGTTTCGGCTTATAGGGGTCGCCTTATACGATTAAGAGGTTACTTTACGATCATAAAAATGAAATACCCATTTTTTCAGCTTCATAGGCATCAAAGAAGTTGCCAGTGAGCACAATCTCCATTGCCTTGGACTTGCCAACGTAGCGTGGAAGGCGTTGGGTGCCACCTGCTCCAGGAATGGTGCCAATGTTGATCTCTGGCTGTCCAAACTTAGCCTTTTCGCCGGCGTAAATTATGTCGCACAACATTGCTAACTCGCAACCACCACCGAGCTATAAATATTAAAATCAATCAATCAAAATCAATTAAGGCGACTGTAGTGTAGTGGCAATACAATGGTTACGCCATACCAGAGCACGGAGCACCAAGAGCACAAGTTCAAAACCTTGCCGGTACCAATGTATCTTTGATATATGTACTTTGGTTGTCCTGTTTCTATGATACAAGCACTTAGTAGCTTAGTATAGTAATGTCTAGTAAATAAATGAATTATTCCTGTGGGAACCAGAGTGTATCAAGCCTAAATTTCCATAGGTAGATTTTTATTTATCTACATTTCAATACCAAGCTACTAAACGTGTTTGTATCATTGAAACAGAACGACCAAAGGATATATAACAAAGAACAAAGAGAGAGAGGCCTTTGCCCAGCAGTGGGACAAATAAATCAGAGGCTGATGGAGTAACATAGGTATAATAAGTATAACTTTAAAAATAGTCTTACAGCGAAACCATTGACAGCTGCAATGATGGGTTTGCCACATTTGCTGAGGTCCTCCCACTCAGCGAGGAAACCACTCTTGTTGTTAGAGCTGTACGTGTGGTTCTGCATCTCTTTGATGTCAGCACCGGCTGCGAATGCCTTCTCATTGCCTGCGTACAATATTATACATAGAATATAATAAAAAACTTTTTTTAAATTTATTTTTCGTTTTGGCTTCACATGACAGCAATACATCTGATCTGATGTTAAGCTGGAGTCCATTAAAAAAATCACTTAAAAGTGGTGGTTTGGGCTCATTATCCAGGTAAATTTCAAAATTTTAAATTAAATATTTTAAAACATTTAAAAGATCTAATAACACTCAATTTAAATAAAGTTTTCTTTTTTTAAGTTAATTTTTTAAAATTAAAAATGACCTTTTAATTAACACACCAGTCCGTTATACGTAAAGTCCCGAGTTCGATCCCGGAGCCAATATTTGTTTCATTGCTTTTATTTGTAATATTTAATAATATAGATTGAATATTACAAATATTTCTTAAAAACAAATACCACAAGTGTACATAATGTGAAGTAAATCAATCTTGTAAGTTTCCAGTTTGGACTAGGTCGGCATGGATGCAAGGGGCTGCCTGAATGAGGAGGAGACAGCTGCTCTTTCGTTGCAGGAGTACAGGAGTGGTCGAAGCAAGACAGAAGTTACTTGCCAACACGAGGACGCTTCCGAAGGTCTGCAGGAACGAGAAGGGTCTTCTGGAGGAGATCGGGTGGCTCCACTGAAGGAGAACCGTTGAAGATTGCACAAAGAAACCAAAGAGGACTTCAAGTATGGAAACGAGCCTGCACATAATTGTAACTGTAGCAGTTGCATTCATGTACTACACTCCAATTTAACATCAGGCAAATGCTATTATATGTCGAACCACAATAAAAAAAATAACAGACGAAAATGAAGCAATTCCTTAGCATCCATGGTTTCCCCGTGCGGGCGCCGGGTTCATCTCTGGGCAGGCGGAAGAGTAAAGGCAGCGTTCCGGACCGAAATGTAGGTTTCAAAACATTTTGCGACACTCAACACTCCCTGCCCTCACTATCACCGTTACCCTACCAAATATTGCAAGACCCACCAATGCCACCTGTTAGACTATGATTGGCTAAAATGAATTAGACTTAAAACAAATCTTTACCAGTTAAAATGATGGCTGCAACTTTATCATCAGTATCGAATGCTTTGACTGCTGCACTCACATCAGCGATGATTGGTCCACATAGTGCATTCAGGGATTTTGGCCTGGAGACGAAAAATTCAATCAATCAATCAAAATGTCACACCGCCATTCTTAAAGGGATAGTCGCAATTCACGAAGACATGGTGAGGACATTTCAACATCTGCCCCAAGGTATGTTACAGTAAAATGTGTATAGCTGAATTTAAACGTGGTCGGGAAAGCATTGAAGGCGATCCTTGACCAGCGGGCCGACCATGTAACTCAATTACAATGAGAATGTTCTTCGTTTTGACAGTTGAACTTCATTAATAGCTTTAAAATTAAAATTGCGACTGCGCAACACACTAAGAATCGATGTTCATTTTCATTAACAGTTGAAGCTCATTGAAACTCATTGTCCGAAGTAATAAAAGTTGTTTTTGACACTAACAGGGACAGCGAAACTTTTAAACAATTGGTCATGAAAGGAAGGCCGACAACGTCCACTATCGACGAAAATATATTGATTTAATATTGGAGACTGAAAATTAAAAATCAGGCATGTTTTTTTATTGTGCAGGACATTTGATTTCGACCAGCCTGATGATAAGCAAGAGAAGGTCCAAGAGTAGCCAAGACGACCAGTTAATTCGCGGCTGCCCCAGTCGCCGTCACTATGCCGACCAAAGGTGCTTTTTCACACATCGCTTGAAGGATCCAAGGTTATAGTACATTATGAACAGCCATCCGTGGCTTTTGGGACATTATTTGGCTGTTCATTATACTATGGATGGCACCATTCACTACCGTTACCCTTCTGCACTCTCCTCTCAATATCTTTATTACACTTCCCATACCTTACATACATTTTAATGTACAAAATTACCTGTTCAATTGAATAATTCCAACATTGTTTTTAGCACCAGCAGTGTTTACAAGAATATTTTCATATTGGGGAGCTGAAACAGATGATTTTAAAGATCATTAAAATAGATGAATAGAAAATGTTGTTTGCCCCAACCAAGAATCGAACCCGGGACTGTACGCGTAACAAATCTGTGTGCTAACCAAATTGCCAGGCCAGGTCCGTCTTTAACCTATTGGAAGCCCTGGCCACAATAGAATAATGGAGCCCCTATGAGATTGACAGAGCACTATTTTTTATTTATTGTGGTTGATCGTTCAATCGTCATGTCATCATTATCAATTTTTACCCTAATTTCCATGAAAGGATGAGAATACCCTACTTTCCCTGATTCTCCCTAACTGACTATGACCTACAATGATATTAAGTAAAATGAGATAGATATGTTATATAAGTTTAAGTGTTTGCACATGGCATAAATTTGAATGGTCAAAGTGGAAGTGGGTTGGGAAAATAGTTATTGATAGCGAAAAAGAGACAAATTTATGTTGCTTATTAGCATAGTTTTAACATGCCTCTTTCGGAGAGTGTATAACATATCTATGTCTTTTCCTATTAAAATATATAATAGGAAAAGACACTGTGAATATGTCCTAAAAGAAGTTCAAGATAACAAATTACATAAGAAGCTAGTTAAAATTAAAATGAACCCAATTTATAACTTACTATTGTGACATAATATTTAAGAAGTTATTTAATTTTGTTTATCTTGTTTATACATAAGTGATAAGATAAAGAATTCGTTTAGTTTCATTTCAGTTGTATGTTTAAAAGAATTCAAGGTTAGGTAACATTTTGTAATATTCCTCATCTCTAATCAAATGAAATAGATTTGCCCAAACTCCCGAATCACTTCTTCTACCTATGCCTATTAGGAAAAGAGGTGAGATTTAATAATTGATTTTACTTTATTTGTATAAATAAATTCCAACTCTGAACACAAACACTTTTTAATCCTTACTTGCATGCAAACATGATGAAACCTACAAATGCTACAAAGAAAGTTTGAATATCTTTGGATAGGTGAAAGAGCATGTCATAAACTATAACAAGGAGTCTATGAAAGAGTTTAGCCACGTGTGCAAAACTTTTCAATATATAAAATGCCGCAAATACTGTATATATGTGTATTTAAATATCTTTAAATAATATAGTTTAAATGCTATTTCGAGTCTCAATATAAACTATATAATTGATATTGTGGCTCGACATTTCATTGCCTGATGTTAAGCCATCCATGAATGGAGGCGACTGCTACTAAAGTAACATAACTGCAAGTAGCAGTAGCATATTTTAGCAACTTTGAAGCTGATCCTAAATCCCTACTTAGTCACTTCACAGTCTGTGGTAGTAGTAGTACTCCAGACCCAGGCAAATGACCACCAACTGGCTGCCTACCACTACAAATTAGTTTATAATGTTAAATTTTACTTCAAATTTATAATAACTTAACAACATATTATTTAATAATATTTTTAATTAAATCGTTATATTTTCATGATAACCCTTAAGTAGATCCTTTTTAACAACAATGAACAGAAGAATGGTAACTTATTTATGTAATATAATTTTAAATAAAACAAGACCATAAAAGTTATTTTAAATAAATCAAATTATCGTCAAGGTTATGCCATGTGTGTTTTGTTTTCTATGGCTGATATTAAAATCTATACAAAAATATAAAATATTTTTTAAAGAAAATTTACTAAAATTAAATGTTACAGTTAAAACTTTGTAAAGGAATAAAATTAAGAGAGTATCGTTTTTATTTAATTGCGTGATAGATAATAGCCCGTGTCTATAATAAAATTCTATTTTTAAAAACTTACCAGCGCTATAGAACTTTACGAAAGTGGTATTCGCAACAGGGGCTATTCTACCGGTATTGAACAAACATTTTGCGACCAAAGTACGAGTAACAGAAGCCATTTTATTACAGTATATCAATATTTTAATTATAAATTAGGAGTTACGACCGCACGTCAACCGGTAAAAAGTTCAAAGCCGGAAACTGAACTTTGATACGAAAATTGATAAGATGAATAATGAGTAAGTGAGACAACTTAATAATAGAGAAGGAAGGCACGATGAAATTGACAGTTTTAGTTTTAATTTGCAAAGGAGGCTTCAGAACTATATTATATTTTTTTAAGATTTAATAATATTATTTAAATTAGATTAAATAATTTATGAAAGGATCAGTTTTCTTATAAATGTAGTTGGATTCAATTCAATTTTTTTTTTATTGTGACACGACATCTGACCTCTACTCGCCTGATGATAAGCAAGAGGAGGTCGAAGAGTGAGGACGACTGGTATAACCGAGTCAGTTCCCGGCTGCCTCAGCCGCCGCCACTATGCCGGCCTAAATTTAATTAAATTTTATTTTTCTAACTAATTTTTAGCAAGTAAGCAAAACAGATATGTTTGGACTCTCTTCACGACTTCAGCTGACGTTATAGGTATGAAATAAGTAATGAAACATAGATTTATGATTGGTTAATCTATGTTATGAAAATGTACACGTCGCTCATTCTTTACCAGTGATCGAACCCTGTCTTTTGCTTAACGTGCCTATGTTTATTTTCCCCATAATATAGGAAAGACATCTGACCTCGACTTTCCTTATAGTAATCAAGGGAAAAATCAAAAGCGCCGACGTCTGAAAATAATGTTCAGTTTATGGTTTCCTTAATCGTCGTCACTATGCTAGCCAGAGGTGCTTTTTCACGCTGTTAAAGGATTCTACCACAGACAAAGACAGTTCTAAGACAAAGAAATAACCTGTTGAATGTTTTTCATGGAGATAAAATGTATAAAAGCTCAAGTACTAAGTTTTGTTTAGAATAAAAATTGGCAACGTTAAAAAAGCAAAAGCAAGCGGAAATGTTTAGTAAATATTTGCAACAACATCCTTACAAAATGCTTGTAATTCTAATCTCGATGTAATTTGTAAACTATTGTGCAACAACCGATACATTAGAACTTATTGCAGTTGACAAGACGCACTCGACAGGATCAAAATGGATTTCAAAAAGTTCGAAGTTAATTTTATAATTATTTGCTTTCTTTTATTGATCAAATATAGTACTCAAGATTTCGGTAGAAATAGAAGAACTAAAACTGGTATTCTTTTTATTACTACGATATTTGTAGAGCTTGTATGAAAATAATTGTGAATGTGAAGGAAGCGAAAGAGTTGTGTCTGGGTACTGGCAAGTAACGCTCCATTGTCTCTGCCTATCCCTGTGGGAATAAGACGTGACAATTTAATAATAAGACACGCGTGGCGCATTGGTTAGTACATCAGTCCGTTACGCGTAAAGTCCTGGGTTTAATTCCTGGTCGTAGCAAAGATTTTTACATAGTTATAATTAGTAATATTTACTGATTGGATCTCTGGCCGACATGTTGAAAGCGACTGAGATAACTGTGAACTAAGTTTTTTTTTCAGTCGTGGCCGCTCTTATCCTTGCTTATCAAAATCAGGTACTGAAGCAATATTGTTCTCGTATACAATAAATCTAAACATGTCTAGTAATATTTTTTTAGGCCGGCATAGTGACGGTGGCTGTGGCAGCCGTGAACTGACTTGTTTTTTTAGTTGTCGGCACTCCCTCATGCTTACCATCAGGCATAATGTCGAGTCACAATGTACAAAAACACTTTTTTTTATCATGACTTGACATTTGACATGGACTTGCGCCGTCGAGTGAAAAGACCCATTTAAGTCGACAATTGCCTCATTATGCCGGCCAAAAGAGTAATTCATTGTGCTTACGTCCATGTCCAATGAAGGTGGTGATCCTATATCAGAATCACCACCTTTCGATTTTTTTATATTTTTATACTAAGCTTATATCATAGAAAAAGAACGACCAAAGTACATATCAAAGATATATTGAACCCGTGCTCAACCCGTGTTGAACCCCGGGTTCAAAACCACTTGCCGGTACCAAAGTATCATTGGTACTATGTACTTACTCTGCTCGAACTGTTTCTATGATACAAGCACGTTTAGTAGCTTAGCATAGAAATGTATAAATATAATAATTATTTTATTTCGTCCATCATTTCTAGGTGGCCAATCCAATAATCCATTTCAAAATTTATTTATTTACATTTTGTACATATAACAAAAATACATTGGTACCGACAAGTGATTTTGAACCCGTGCTCTGTGTTTGCGTAACCATTGCACTGGCACTACACCACGGCCGCCTTGATATTTAACGAATGTTTTTGTTCGCAGGTGATAAAACGGCCGTGGGCACTCTAGGCAAAGTAATACAACAAATACAGAACTTACCAACAATGGACTTGGGTGCGAAATTCCGCATTCCCTGTAAAACTGGCAATAAATGCGGAAAGGTAATTAGTCAATCAATCAATCAATCAAATTGTCACGCCTTTTCCCCACAGGAATAGGCAGAGACAATAGAGCGCCATTTGCCACGATCCTTTTTTCATGTTGTGACTCGATATATGTCAGCACCCCGTCTGATGTTAACATCAGGAGTGCTATCCATAAATGGAGGTAATTGCTGCTGCAGTTAAATAACTTTAGTGGCAGTCGCATTCACTATGCCGGCCTAGTTGGAACCGGCAACTTACAAGATGATCCCGAAACGCGACAGAGTCATTGCACGGTCTGTAAGTGGTGGTACTAATCCGGATGGGCAGACTGGGCATCATTGCCTACCACTCTGACAACCAGATCCGGAGCAAATATACGCCTCTTTTTTTTAAACAAATATTTGCAAATTCAATATTATTTTTAAATATTACAAATAAAAGCTATGAAACAAATATTTGCTCCGACCGGTAAACGAAACCAGGTCTTGAAGTGTGATAAACTGGTATGATAATCAAATGACACGTCGTTTTGTGTTAGAATATTTATGAGAAAGTCCCTTGCTTCTAGTTCTTTTTACTCACTTAATTCAGGCGCTTAGGTTAAGTTAAATAATAAAATACCTTTGTTTAAGGTAATTAAACGGCTAATGGTGCCAAAACTAGCACAATTAGAAAACACTATAATGGGTATTATGAAGGACATAGCTAAAATGCCACCTGGTTCCAGACTTCCGGACAAATTCACCAAAACAGAACCTATGAGACTGTTATTAGATCAAAATTATAAGTACGTATTATATTAATCTTCATCAACATCAAACTGTCACGCCTTTTCCCCAGAGGGATAGGCAGAGACAAAGGAGCGCCACTTGCCACGATCCTGACACAGCTCCATCGCTTCCCTCACATCTACAATTCTTTTCATACAAGTCTTGTACCGCGTTCTCACCGGGCGATTTCAGTTGATCAATATTTGTCGTTTAACAAAAATTATATATATTAATTGCTTCAATTTGGTTGAAAGTCTGTTCAGACGGTTCAAATCTCGAACGATTTCGCAGTTGATCAACTCAAATCGCCTCGTGAGAACGCGGTCTTACGGTATGTGATGTACCTACCTATTTGACTTATTTTGATTAATTGGACCAAAGAACATCATTCATTTTGGGCTTCTTTGTACTACTTTTGTAATGTCCAATGATAAAAATATATAAATGGTAGTTTCGATACTTGTATTGATAAAACTAATAACAATTTTGCTTTTAATTGCTGTGCAATTGAGTTTTTTTGGAAAATAAGATGTGGATTTTGTATTATCTGTCAATCAACGCCATATTATTTCTGCTCTGAAATGTCATAATTATAGTTTAATCATTTTGCACACTTAAACTATGCAAAATAAAGGATGAATTCCAATTATATTGTATTCGTCGTACACCAAACTATTTTAAAATGCATATTAAACTGTTAATGCAAGACCCCCAAGTCCCCATACAAAATGAATGATGTCCTTTTACTTCTTTAGTTCAATTCTCCCTTTGTGGGAAGGCAAAGGAAACTGAGTCCATAGAGCCTAGTCTTCCGATATAATGTCGTCAGATTGTGAAGATGAAACACTTCATTGTTTTATCCATTACATGAGGGTGAAAATGGCAGTGGAAAAGCTGTACTAAAACTCTTCCGACGCAGTCTTGAAGGGAACACGAAGAGACATGTTAAACAGCTTTAATTCACTTGTCAATACTCGATCAAGTTAAAAATGATTACTAAATAACAATTCCACCATTATTACAAATTAATATTTAAGAAACACAAGCTTTACAAATAATTTAGGACCTGTTACTTGCAGTTTCCCAAAATGCGTACCAATTTTTATTTATTTTCAGGGAAGAAATATGCATGGACACATTAGAAGTGTGCTTGAAAGAGGACAAACGTCGTAAGCGAATATTGAAAAAGTTATTTTTCAAGAAGTACAATAATATAAGACAGGACTTGATTGGTTACGGCGGCAAAGGACTCTGGGGTGGCGAAGGGAATTTGTTCTACTGAGAATTTAATAAAATAAATTAGTATTAATTATTTGGTTTTGTTTTATTAATTCACAATGGCGTAAGGGTAGTGTAATGGTCACGCAAACCGAGATATATACCTTGACAGTTTATTTATTTAAAATATATATTTTTTATTTTTTATTGTGACTCGACATATATGACAGCACCCCGCTTGATGTTAGGCTGGAGTGTGGTCGATGAATGGATGTCACTGTTACTATAATTTAATTACTGTGAGTAGCAGTCACATCCACAATGCCGGCTTAGTTGGAACCGGCTGAACCGGTAGTTACAAGCTGATCCCGAAACGCGACCAAATCAATTCATGGACTGTATACTTGTAAGTCGTGGTGCTACCCCGGATCGGCAGTCTGGGTACCACTGCCTACCACTTTTTGATAACCAAACCCGAAACAAATATCCACCTCTTATTTATATTAAAAAAATATTTGAAATATTTAATATAATTATGTATTAAATATTACAAATAAATGCTATGAAACAAATAATACTGGTAAAATGAATTTTCCGTCCTTAAATTATCACTTATAAAATGGTTTAGCAGAATTACTTTAACTAATGAAGTAACCTAACCATATTCATAGAAATTGCATGAAATTTAGTAATAGGCAGACATTGTCCCGATTGACGATCTGGGTAGTTCATCACTTTCAAGTTTATAGACCTTAAAGTAACTTAGTGGCGTTTGCTAAGAAAGATAAGTAAATAAAGTATTTTGATCTGGCTCGCGAGGGTGTCGACATGTGGGAGGTGGATCATTGTGCCAATAGTCGTGACTGCCAATAATTTTATAGCCAAGAGCCTCGATGAACACCTAAAGAGGCTCTCGTGGATTAAGCGTTTGATACAGAAAGCGGTACTCCTGGACACGGCGCGTATTGTTAGGAGGTTCCTTTCTCAGGAGCCCTGACCACCGGTGGCTTCGACCCTGTTCCCGATGCCGGTGGACAACTATTTTTTTTATATTTTTATTTTAAAAATATATAAAATAAATGGAATATTAATATAACAATAATTACAATAAAATAAATATTTACGACAGCTGCAGATACCATTGTCAAGTTAATACAAGTTAATACTAATAACAGTATTGCGTGAGCTGCTGTAAGATAGCATTGTTATCTTTAATAATATTGAAAAATACGTAAATGTCAAATCTGAGTAACTGTACATAATGCACAAACTGCAAAAGTTACCTGCTGTATAAGGGCATTGTCTACTTATGAACTAAAACTGTAAATTATCAAATATACTTATAAGTTAGCTATATCTGTGGTACGATTCGACTGCTAATTGCAGTTATTTAACTATTAGTAGCAGGAGCGGACTCCAGTTTAACATCAAGCTGGGTGCTGTCATAAGTTGAGCCACAATAGAAAAAGGATTATATAATCCAACCTAATCCAATCGTAGGAAGTAAATTTATCCTTAATAATGCCAAAACATAAACATAATGTTTACAAAAATATTTACGACTCATTTACAGAACAATACACTATATTTACAAATACTAAAATGTAACCTAAACAGTTAAAATACACACTAATTAATCTCAGCAAGAACTCCAATGAGGAAACTTGATTAAAACTGGTTAAATATTACCAAGAATGGGTAACAAAAGTGTTAGGCTGCATATAGTGACAATAGTTTTAAGTGTTTTGTTGAAAAGTGTGTTTTCTATTGATGACTGTATGTATTGTTTTGTTTTTATTATCGTGGCTCGATGTAGCTCACTTTCTATGTCATTCTGCTTTCCTGATATTTTTATTGTAGGCTGACATATGACACCCCGTCTGATGTTAAATTGAAGTGCGGTTTATAAATGGAGGCTACTGCTATGGTATAACTGCAAGTAGCATTTGCATCCACTATGCTGGCTTAGTAGGAATCGCAAACTTTCAAGCTGAAACTTTTTGTATACTTTAAACATGTACTATGGATAAGTTATATTATTAAATATTCAATAAATATCATAAATTATTACGCTTTAATTCCTACGAGGATGGGTACCACTTCCCACGATCCTGGCGCATCTTCTTCTCATTATTTAAAGTCTTTCATCTGGTAACCATGATAAAAGTCCAAGAGTACCGACGACTGAAAAACATTGAGTCAGTTCACGGCTGCCACAGTCGTAGCCACTATGCCAGCCTAGTCTAAAACATTGTGTATAATAAATAGTCGATGTACCCAAGATTGCTTAACTAGTCTACTCTGGGTTCGCAGAAGTTTAATAAAAAATTCTAAAAGTGTATTTCTTGCAGCATTATTATTCTCTGTGACTCGACCAGCGCGATACTTTGGTGTGCTCCAAGACCACAGAGGGCAGCCAGTCTCAGTTGAAATATCAGAGGAATATATGGACCAAGATTATATAGCCACCAATAGGTAAGTAATGAATAATCATAATCTCATGTGCTGCTCAAGCTGATTCCCGAAACGCGACTGAATCACTTTACGGTCTTCTATGTCAGATTAACAGAGACCACCAATTGTTTTATAGCTGTGTTTCCCAACTTTTCTAGTTAACCCCACCTTAACATTTCTAAAATGTTTTATGCACCCCATACATAATTTTTAACCTTTATAAATTGTTCTATTTCCTTAAGAAATATAAATAATTACAGCATTTTTTAATAATTTGCCTTTTTTGTCACCGAGCCTTGTATTTAAATAATCCAAAGCTAAAGGATTAAAGTCTATCAACTATCAAATTACCCCCCAGGCCGTGGGCCCCACCTTGAGAAACGCTGCTTTACAGGCTCCACTACCATGTCTTAGACTCTAAGACTTAGAGTATTCTATTCAATACCATCATGAACTTTAAGTGTGGCAGACAGTAGGTTGGTGGCAAACGACTAGCCTGCCGATCCGGGATAGTTTTCGGCTCAAAACTTTCAGCTGTGTTTTGGGCTCAAAAAATTCAGTTCAATTGCAAATTTAATTAAAAAGTCCAATTATCAATTTGGAGCGGTAATTACATCATATTTAAGGCGACCGTGGTATAGTGGCAGTGCAATGGTTACGCAAGCCGAGAGCACGGGTTCGAAACCACTCACCGATACCAATGTATCTTTGATATATGTACTTTGGTTGTCCTGTTTCTATGATACAATCACTTTAGTAGCTTAGTTTAGAAATGTATAATAAAATAAAAAAATCAGCGTATGCTTCGAGTAATCTTATACCAAGTATACAGACTGCATTTCGGGTTCAGTTTCAAAGTTGCCGGTTCCAACTAGGCCGCCAGTGTCGATGCAGTTGCGTTTTGCAGTTATTTACCTGTAGTAGCAATCTTCTTTATTCATTGACCGCACTCAACATCAGGCAGGGTCTTGTCATATTTCAGAATTTGTATTTAACTCTATACAAAGATTTTAATAAATATGTATTTATTGTTTCAGGAAACGTCACAAAATCGACTGGAAGTATGTATTGATTTTAAAATTTTCATTCAAATCAATTAAATTTTTCATTCATATTTTTTAAAGTCTTTAGTACATAATTTTACAGACTGGAAAAGGAGTATGTTTTTTAAAATAGGGTCCAGAAACTAGACTTAGATTTATCACTTTAGTTTCAATTTCAATTATCCTCCGCCTCACCTCTTACCTACGCTGAAATATGGGGATGAAATTCAGCAAAACATATAGTTATGAAAAGTAAATTAGGTAGCGAGGTAACATTCATTCATGGACCACACTCTGGCTTAACATCAAGCGGGGTGCTGTCATATGTCGAGTCACAATAAAAAAAAAACATTGAAGGTAATAAAGCTTACTTTCTTTATTTTCCAGACATCCACTTGACATCGATGACTTTGACGATGATGAAACAGAAGAAATATTAGATGAAAAGGACAAAGATATAAAAGTACCAAATAAATTTAATTTACAAACTGGTATTGTATAAATGCTTCAGTTCATATAAATTAAAAAGATTGAAAGAAATTGTGAATTTGTTTAATTTACACAATGTAATCCTAAGTTGTCTATACAACCTTCCAAACAGAATGCTAAACATTTCACTTTAAATAAATGTTAAATGCTATTGTGTGACTATTTTCTATCTTTTAGATTATCCTCGTTCACTGATACACTGATTTACAGATGTCTTTTGTTAACCTTTTTGTCAAACCTTACTCTATTACCTCACATACACATCACGTCGGGGTCACCAATGTGGGAAGCGAAAAGGAAAGAAAGATTTCCCGCCGTACATGTTATTGTGCGGAGCCCACAACCGGCCGTAACGGTCCGGGTATAATGCGATTAAAATAAGAATAGGACGGAATCGGCGCCATTTTATGACGTCTAACTCTCCAACTAACTTTACTTTAGTATGGTGTCTTTTTCTTTGCGGACCGTCAAGACAAAGACATCTTTAAATGAGTCAAGTGAAGTTAGTCAACAGCCCGTCCTATTCTTATTCTAATAGCATAGTATGTACGCTACAGGTTTGCCAAATATCGATTGTGAGATATTGATGATCAACGCCATTTAGTCTCCGCCACAGACACTCTTTGCAACATCATATAGTTGCTGCTTGTGGCGGCATTCGCCCCACCACATTCATGTTTTTTTATGAAAGTAGAAATAATGTTATAGAAGTGTGATTTCCTAACTAAACATTTCTTAAACCGATTAAACTTGTAAAACAAGTTTTTAGAGGCACGAATAAACAAAAACAATTATTTAATAAAACTACTTTAATAATAATTGAATATAAAATAGAAATAGAAACAATATACAAAAATACAAAAAAATATTTTAAATTACATAACAATTGCATTACCTATGTTGGTGAACCTGGAGATACACTGCGATGAGGTCATTGTGCAGACGTTTAGAAAGGGTTCCCTCCTAAAACTCCAGCAAGCCCCCTGGTATTCCAGGTAATCACCGAGGTAATTTTCATTAAAGGTGTGCATGAAAGAGCCGCAAGACGAGAGAGAACTGTCGTAAGACGCTGCCAGGCGCCACTTAATTATATTCAGATAGATTTACCTAAAGACAAATGATGATGGTTTCGGATTTTTCATACACACCTTTAGCTAATCGTAAATTTGTTCTGTCAGACAAAGATAAAACGGCTGACAAATCAAAGCGGTTCAACGGATATTGTGACTGTATAGCACCCCAATTCAAGTGCATATAATGTAAAACGCTTGTGTAGGTACTAAATGAGCGGCATGATACTGATAGAAACTTGCACATAGATAAAATAGTGACTTCATTATAATTGTATGTAGCACTCTTTCGTTTTGGTCTAAGGTTCAAAATTGATCTTTAATTATGGCAAATCCGAAACGTCTTTTTATTGTAAAATTTCTTCTAGAACTCGTCCAAGATTATTTTCTTGTTCAACTATAGCTGCAGCATTATCAGGTAATCGTGCCATCTCCATAGACTCATTTGAATCACCAGGATACTCTTCGGAGCCATATTGTTCAGCCATGTGATCTATATAAATTTGTTCGCATAAAGTGAGCCTCTTTGTTGTTGGGTTGTAACCTATACCATCTATGGAACCGACTGTGTAGTATGGTACTTGCGTTGTTATTTGAAAATGGAGTCCTGGAATTATAATTTAAGAGTGTTAATACAGATTTCCTAACAACCTTGAATTCTTCAAATGTAGTGTGACCTCACCAGGCGGGTGTAGTTGACACGCCTGTTACCAGCTCATTAACCAAAATAATTTTAAAACAAGAGGTATGTACCTGACGTATACAAGGTCCGTAAGAAATACACTATCCAGGGAAGTTAGGGGAACTTGATGTTTATGAAAATATCTTATCGAGACGGGCTAATTGCTGTTAAGTTTATTATGATAGGCCATTTTCTTTAATTAAATATTTGATTTCTAATCAACAGATTCAGGAACAAATAAGGGAAGAACTTACGGGAAAAAACCAGCGACAGCGGCTAAAATAGCAGTTGTGTTGGTTTGGGTTATATTAAAAGAATGTATTAGGGAAATTGTATCAGAACTCTCTCTCTGCCTATTTCTGTGGGAATTTATGATAATGCGTCCAAGGCTACTAACAGATTGTTGCTAGACGGACCAGATATAATAAAAAAATGAGATTATTTTAAACTTTGATAAATTTTCAGATCATAAAGACCTACCAGCTCAACGGCCATGAGGTAAATGCATTAAAAACACATTAATGCATTTGCACCGGGTCTAGGTTTAAAAGAGTGGTAGGCAAGCAGTTAATAGCCATTTGCCTATTGTGCCAATCCGGGGTAGCATCATCTGTTTAAAATGTACAGACCGTGAAGTCACTCAGTCGCGTTTCAGGATCAGCTTGAAAATAACCAGTTTCTAAGCCAGCATAGTGGATGCTACTATTACTGTCAATTATTTTATTGCAGTAGTAGCCGCTTCCATTCATGTAGCGCACTTCAGCTTAACATCAGGCGGAATGACGACTATTGTAAATTACTGGTATGAAAACGTTGTTAAAGATGATGTGAAGCATGCTGAGAATTAATAAAACCAATTTCAAAGTGATACTCTCGAACAAGTTATTTCATGACATCATTAGACTGACTGATCACTTATAAAAGGTATAAAAGGTAGCGACGTCTTCGAGACATGATTTAAGTACGGCTGGTTCGTCAATATTCCTTTCTTGAATGGTGGCATCGCAGATTATAAAACCAATCTATTTGTATAAATAATTTACCAAATGCGGATTATTATTGAATTTCTTTTGATTAGTTTTTCCCGATATTCCGAAAACTATACCGCCATCATAACCCCGGGAAGACCAAAGGGCTGGTCATCCCATTTTACATTTATGCATGATAAAAAAATATATAAACAATTTTAAACAATGAAGAGTGGAACATATTGGGGATATTGTTAGAAACTTTTACAAAAAATGTTAAACGAATCAAGCAACACTATTGTAGCCCCGCGACCGAAACTGCAATATAGTATGTCAAAATAACGCAATAGTAAACCGCAAATATATTTTTTTATAAACAATGTTCGCCCAAAACTTAAGCCGCAAACGCCTTATGACTTCACAAATTTCAATGTCTTTTTAACACTACAATTTAACAGCCATTCCCGATCATTTCCGCTGTTGCTGATATAGCCCAAGATACATTTTTATCAATGAAAAAATATATGGTTTCATGTTTTTGCTGAATTTTGTTACGATATGCTTGCTTTCGTAATTATTAGGAACCAGACCAATAGTTTCCGAGAGAGTAGATGAGGTGCGGCAACTAATTCGTTACTTGTGTGTGATAGAGCTGCAACAGAGGGCATCAAAGCTAGAAAATATTTAAATTCATTGATACCATTTATATCAATATGAATTTTATAACAAAATCTCACAATAAATATCAACAAAATTTGGATTAAAAATATTGAAACATTACATTTTAACTGTATATATGTTGAAAAATTGTACTTAAGATCTAAAGATAAAAAAATGTTATATTTTTATGAATCTTCATTATCATCATCATCATCATCGTTATCATCATCATTATCATTATCATCATCATATTCATCAATATCAATGTCATTGCTTTCTTCATTATCAGTTCTTGTATCATTTTCTTCTTCCAAAGAATCATCGCTTTCTGTCATTTCACTATCTGTGAATAAGAAAATAAATTATGGAATAGTAGTAAGGCATATTACGAAAATTCTCGTTAATTTAAATTTATATGGAAATATTCAAAAGGCAAATTTTTATCGCCGAACTTGTCAAAATCTTATATGGATACTTTTGTAATCATTCATAAATAATACGATCTATCAAGATGGCTCGGTCCCACAAAACTAACCCCTGCAACTGGTCCTACAAAATTGCATAGTGACCCTAGCATCTCCATTTTCGTTTCAGTTTTTTTACGAGGAATCTTTAGAGCACAAATAACTACTAAGGTGAATCACATTAGCGAATTAATGGCGACATTTTTTTGCTATGATTTTGGCGGAATTACCCCAAATGATTTAGATAAAACTCGTAAAACTCGAGATAAAATATCGTAATATGCCTCTGTTTCTAGCATAAGTTGTTACGTATGCTATTTTAATACTCCATATTTATTTATTGGTTTATAATTATACTTCATCTGCACGTCAAAAGACCCCGTGGTAAGCAATGGGAGATTCAAGAGCGTCGTCGATAGGAAAAACGTTTCAGGGTACTGTTGCTCAAGATCCGTGAATCAGCGGCCAAGAGATCAAACTTCGTTTTCGCCTTATATCATTGGTCCATTACGCTGTCTTAGCGGTACCTTAAATGTTTTGTAATGCTGTTTTTTCTAGTATTCTTCTGCGAGGTTTTCAATAATTGGTTTCAATAATAATGGATTCCACATGTCAGGCATTTCGTGGCCGACATATATTTTTTTAATGTTGCAGAGTATTAGGCGTTTTACATAAGATGTAATAAAAAAGTCAATTACATTGGTTGTACGTTCTCATAGCCACGCTCTTCTAGCTTACATACTCTCTAGGAAACTTTAATCGGTCTGAACAATAAATAGGGTTTTTTTGATAGTTTGCAATGATACTAAATTATTATTTCTGTAAATTTTTGGAATAGTCGCTCGCACCTCAACAAAGTTTGATCGATTGATATCAAAATTTCAGCTTTAACAAAATTATATAAAATTTATGACTTTCAATAATGAAAATTAAAGCAAAAAAATTAAACTAATAAAACTAAAAATATTGTATTATAGCGATGTAGGAACTGGTAAACGCAACAGCAACAGCCCACACATTTTATATAAGAAAGGAATATAAGAAAAACCAGCCGTCATCGTTAGCTCTTATACAATAATAATAAAACGTACATCTAGTTCAAACTTTATGGCGTCTCTGAAGTTAGCTGCGAACATGACATTGCGTAGGTACCTTTACAATTTTTTAATTTTTTTTATTGTGACTCGACATATGACAGCACCCCGCTTGGTGTTAAGCTGGAGTACAGACCAAGAATGGATTTCACTGCTACTACATTTTAATAACTGTAAGTAGCAGTCACATACACTATGCCGGCCTACCTGGAGCCCCGCTGTACGTACTCAATTGATAATTAATCCGGGAGGTGAAAAAAATAATAAGAATATATATTTTATTTAAAGTTGTATCTTTTCACACTGCGAGCAGCTTGTAGTAAATATCTTAGAATTATAAACGACATCATGAAATTGTTAACATGTGTAATCATTGAAAGTGTATACTTGTATTTCAGATTTTACATGTACTTTATAATTTTTTGGGGAATTCCCGGGAGGCTTAGCAACCCTTGTTGTATCGTGTTTTAAGTTTGCACACTGACATGCGTCTAACTTCACATCCGCCATAAAGTTTAAATTGAATTCTTTTAATAATAATATAACAAAGAGAACTACTAACTGTCAATATGATCAGGCATCTTTACAGTGACAACATTCCTGGGGTCCCCATCCTCATAGTAGTCCCCAACCATTAAAACATTGGGTCCTTGGATTGCTGTTTGCTTTTGCGGTATGTATCTACAGTCAGTCATGTGCCGGCGACCAGATTTGATTGGTGGTAACTCCGTGAGTGGCACAAACTTCCTTATTATGCCACCAACTGGTTTTACGTTATTTAATCTGAAAGAAAATAATGATTAGACCTAAAGTGAACTGCGGTGTAATGACGTGATACGCTGAGAGTTTGATCAGAATAATTTTCAATCAATCAAAACTCCAGACAATCAATCAAATTGTCACGCCTTTTTCCCACAGGGATGGGCAGAGACAATGGAGCGCCACTTGCCACTATCCTGACACCACTCCTTTGCTTCCTTCACATTCATAATTCTCTTTATACAAGCTCTATGGTTATTACTAGGCAACCTAGCTTTCTTATAGATGTCTCAGATTTGGCCTGCCTTGTTTAACGTAACGTATTCACATGAGATTTATAAATTCCTTTCGTCAATCTACTTTCACTTATCCTTTCCATGTGCCCAAACCATCGAGGCATTCCTTTGTCAATCCTTGTCACTACATCCTCATTCAAACCTGCTGTGCTATTCCTTATTCTATCCGCTATCAAAATTGACATTGATGTCCTAAAACTAGACTGGTCTCACCGGAGGATAAGCAGCAGCATCCTCTTAAAGTGCCGTGAGTATATTGCGATCTTCAAGCTGCCTGTCAGGGGATGGGGATTATGACCATGTGATCGATAACATTCCGGTGGATGTACCTGCCATCTTGTCGTTCGGAAGATGAGAGTTACATCCACAATCAAACTGTCAAGTCTTTCTCCCATAGGGATAGGCAGTGACAGTAAAGCGCCACCTGCCACGATCCTGACACAACTCCCTCACTTCCCTCACATTTAAAATTCTCTTCATACAAGCTCTACGGTTATAGGCACTAGGCAACCTAGCTTTCTTGAGGATGTCTCCGAAATATTTTTCTCATATTCACTGCAATTTTGAACCAACTCCTAGTCTTTCTGGAAGGGACGACAGCAATTTTGCATCGTAAGAGTCCGATGTCTTTCTATTAAAAAGCCCTTGCGCACGACGTTCTTTATCTTCGCTTAGTGCCTATACGTTTGAGGTGAACGCTTTAAGAATATCTGTGGCAGTAATAGCTTTCTTCTATTTATCTCACTCCAGCCTAAACACAGATAAGTGACTCGACATCTGACCTCGACTCGCCTGATGGGAAGCAAGAGAAGGTCCAAGAGTGCAGACGACTGAAGCCAAAGGTGCTTCTTAATCTTAACGCATCGCTTAAAGGATTCAAGGTTATAACATGGAGAGAACACATGGGCTGGTAATGCATTCCACTGGCCGATTATTCTACAAATAACTCTCTCGCTTCCTTCACATTTATTTTTAATTGAGACGCGCCAGACCTTGACTTACTCGATGGTAAGTAAGAGGAGGTCCAAGAGCACAGACTATTGGGAAAACCGTTTTTTATACGGTCATTAATCGTCATTAATATTAGCCTCCCTCTTTTCTTTTCATGACGGTCTCTCGCTACACACTATTGTAGGAGTCTATGTCATCACGCCATCTCCGTTTGGGCCTACTAACAAATTCTCTTTATATTGGAAAAAAATAAATACAACCTAATAAAAAATGAGATAAAAAATAAAATGTATATGTAAAAAATATTAAATCAAATTGCCTTTTCCCCACAGGGTTAGGCAGAGACAATGGAGCGCCACTTGCCACGATCCTGACACAACTTCATCCACAATTCTCTTCATACAAGCTCTACGGTTATGGGCACTAGGCAATCCAACTTTGGTGAGGATATCTCCGATTTGGTCGGAAAACACCCTTTTAGGTCTGCCTCGTTTAACGCATCCATCTAGATCAGATTTATAAATTCCTTTCGTACAATTATAATATTGTAATAAAATATACACCAAAAAAATTACTTACTTATTAACAAGTTTACTGTTTCTTATTGAACAGAAGACATTAATGTAAGAAAATGAGACTAGAAATAACACAAAAATAAAATTCATTTTTACAGTACAAAATTTTAACAAACGAAAAAGTTATTAAAATTAATTCAGTTTGTACAAAAATCCACTTGTCACAACAATGAAACTGTACACAAAATTGAGCGCACTGTTTATAAAACCAACTATTAATGCTTTTTATGCTATAGTTTCTTTTTTTTCTTAATTACTTCTCTTATTGTTTCTAATCACAATAGAACACCTGGCGTAAAATTGAACATTCAGTTGGAAAATACCTTTACGTAACCGACTTTACGTTTCAGATGATTCAGGCATATTAAATCCCATCTCGGGGCTGTTATACAGTGTTTTTCATTGAGGCTTGACATATGTTAGTAAGGCTGGAGTGTGCTGCAAGAACGGGGTACTGCTTCTACTGTTAGATAACTGCAAGGAGCAGTTACTTAACATCCACAAAGTTTTGCAAGAAAGTTTTTAAAGGGGCGTTTCCAGGATATTTAAGCTTTTAAGACCCACCTCTTGGCCGAGCTCTTTGTCGTCAATTCACGGATCGATCGTGCTACAGGGCCACACAATTTATGTCCGCCTCATGGCCAACCGTTTAGGCAAAAACGGTCCATATACCGCGGTCCATATAAAAACCTTATAGCTTCTAGCCGCGCACATCCGGGGTGAAGAGTTGCCATTGGCTTGGACATCTCCAAAGCGTTTGACAGGGTCTGGCAAACGCTTTGGAGCTAAAAAAAAACTTCATTTACTTTAAATTATATATTTAATTTATCAAACATCTAGAATCGTGTCTTCTTCCTAAGCATAACTGGATTAAGGTGCCATGACTGATTCCCGCCGCATGCTGTTAGTAGGTAACACCCACCATAGACGATAGGTGGGTCCATGTCAGGCACACAGAGGTTGTCAGTGCAAAAGGTTGCCGTTCCTGAAAATAGTAATGGAATTTAACTTTAATATAGAAATGAATGTTGGGTGTGGCAGAAGAAGCATGGTAGTAGAATTAACGCTGTAGAAATGCGGTATTTAAGGAATCTATGTGGAGTGACGATAGCGGATAGAAAAATTGCGGATAGCGCGATAGATGTGGTTCTAAAGAAGACGTAGTGACAAGGATTGACAAAAGAATGCTCCAGTGAAAACAATCAGCGAATAACAAATAGGTAAATAATCGATTATAAATATTTAAATATACATATATCCGTAAATATATGACCGAAGGGTAAAATACATTGATGCACCGCGACACAATTTGACTCCTTTTTCGTCGCCACAATGAATTAGGAGAATCGGGGTCAGGGGGCGTGCTGTCATATGTCGAATCACAATAAATAGATGAAAAATTAACAGTTTCTGAAAATAATAATTAATTTTGAGGATTTTTTTATTTTATTGTGACACGACATCTGACCTCGACCTGCCTGATGATAAGCAAGAGGAGGTCCAAGAGTGACGACGACGACTGGAAAAACCGAGTCAGTTCCCGGCTGCCCCAGCCGCAGCCACTATGCCGGCCTAAGGTGCTTCGCTTGAAGGATCCAAGGTCATAGGATGGAGAAAACACATGGGCTGACAAAACATTTCACTTGTCTATTGTTCTACAAAGAATAGACGCACCGAACTTTTTAGTTCGACTGCCGATTCGGTCGATAAAATGCGGATGCTTTCCCCGACCTGTGCGGGTATTACGGGTGTGGAAGGACGAGGTAGGAACAAGGAGACGAGAATGTTCCATTCTTATGCATTTTTTTGTGGCTATGGACAGTACTCCGCCTCATATTAAACTGGAGTGGGGTCTGCTACTTAAGATTAAGCGAAGCGGGGTGCCGTCATACGTCGAGTCACAGTAAAAAAAGTTCTCCAGCATGTCACTCACCAACATATCCAGCAGGTCTGGCTTGCCGTTTGTTCTTGACATAATCGACTACAGCTTTCGCAAGGGTATAGAAATGCTTGCTGGCTTTGTATCTCATCTTGGCCAGGGCTGCGTTGCAATCAAACTGATCAGCACGACAGTGATAGATCAAGTTCCTGGTGTTCGCCTTGATCATCTCCTCGCGCAGAACTTGGTACTTGCTGTCGGTGTGCAGCATTTGGGAGAAGCGGACGTTCACTTCAAAAAAATATTAAAATACAACGATGGGGAAAATAGTTGCAGAAATAGTATTATTTCTTAAATAGTAAAAGCATATAGGCCATCATGAGATTGCTACAGTTCTATAACTGTAAGTAGCTGATCCCGAAACGTGACTACGTCACATTACGTTCTGTGTAATTATTGGAAGTGTTTGTACTACCCCAGATCGGTAGACTGGACACCACTGCCTACCACTGTTTGATAACTAGACCAGAAGAGAATATTCTTTTCTTATTTTGTTAACAAATATTATTTGTAATATTTAATTATTATGAAACAAATATTTGCTCCGACCGAGAATCGAATCCGGGACTTTACGTGCTACAAAATGGTGTGATAACCAATGCGCAACGCCCGTCGTCAAATTATTTATTAATTTATTTTATTCAAAAGGATTGACAAAGGAATGCTTCGATGGTTTGGCCACATGGAAAGGATGAGTGAAAGTAGATTGACGAAAGCAATTTATAAATCTGATGTGGATGGATGCGTTAAACAAGGCAGGCCCAGAAGAGTGTTTTCCGACCAAATCGGAGACATCCTTAAGAAAGCTAGGTTGCCTAGTGCCCATAACCACAGAGCCTGTATGAAGAGAATTGTGGATGTGAAGGAAGCAAGGGAGCTGTGTAAGGATCGTGGTAAGTGGCGCTCCATTGTCTCTGCCTATCCCTGTGGGAAAAAGGCGTGACAATTTGATTATTTGATTATTTTATTTAAATCCTTTATTTCACCAAAATAAACTTAAAAATAGGTAAATAGGCGAGTTTGATGCTTATTAGGCATTCTACAACAATTAACCTTTGGGATAATGAGAAATTATACCAATCGTAAAATTTATTATTAATAAATAATTATATTAAAAGAATAATTTAAATTAGTGGTATTTGTATCCCGTTAATGCGATCCTGCGGTGTTAGGTTGGGCAAGTTAAAACGATAATCGTCTCTCCTCGACGATTGGCAAAATAATAAAAGCAGGCTAAATCCACCAAAATGAGACTATTGATGATAATGATCAAACATGTCGTCGCACAGATGATATTCGTCACAACGATTAGTAGTCTTGTTTTATTGGATTTAGCCTGGCTTTTATTATTTTGACAATATTCGACGAGAGACGATAATCGTTTTAACTTGGTAGTGCCCATAACCACAAAGCCTGTATGAAGACAATTGTGGATGTGAAGGAAACAAGGGAGTTGTGTAAGGATCGTGGTAAGTGGCGCTCCATTGTCTCTGCCTATCCCTGTGGGAAAAAGGCGTTATAATTTGATTGATTGATTGATTGCAATGGTCACGCAAACCGAGAGCATGGATTCAAAACCACTTTCCGGTACCAATGTATCTTTGATATGTACTTTGGTCGTTGTGTTTCTATGATACAAGCATATTTAGTAGCTTAGTTATATTAAAGACACTTACACCCATCTCCAACTAAATAAGTATCAATTGATTTTGTTAAAAATATAATAATAAATCCGCTTATGAAACGAAACAACATTGTTAACTAACAACAAAAAAAACTTCTCTTGTCGTTAATTTGAAACAATTAAAAATAACAAGTCGGTTTGTTAGTGGGTTATGTAACAAAAGTTATATAGAGCAGTGGTTCCCAAACTTTATTGATCTACGGAACTCGTGACGGAAACTAAGGAACCCTTTTTACTAAAATAAACTAGTATAAAACGGCTAAATTGTATTTTCTTATATTTTGGGCAAACATTGATTAATGAATTAAACAAATTTCTGCGGCTTACTATCTTTATTTTTGGTTATTAATTGATTTTACAATTTTTTTATTATTCCGACGGTTCGAGAGCTTTGCAGCTTTGGTGGTCAGCCATTGATATGCTGAAGGAACAATTTCGAAGACAGCACCAAGCGAAACGCCAGTGTTTATTAAATATATAAATACTGACAAAGCTGTACCACCAGCAGTAGTATCTACGTATTATCATCATCAGCCAGAAGAAGTCCACTGTTGTACATAAGCCTATTGCGAACGACAAGACGTTCGCCAGATCACCTGGAGACCTTCCTACGTTGCGTATTCCGGTTCGTGACCTCCACTTAACAACCTTTCTTCCCCATCGGTTGTCCGTTCTTCGAGCGATAAGGTATCTATGTATATAGTAAGTAGACTCATAATAGTACATCAACAAAGAGATTACGATGATTTTTTCCAAAATTACGCCCGAGCGGCCGAGAGTCCACATAGAATAGCTTTTAAAGATAGTGTCTGTATCACTAGATCAGACTTCTCTTACTACCTTTGTTTTGTACTGTTAGTAAATAATTTCATTTAAAACTTCTGTTCGGCATATTGTTCACAAATTGACGGTGTGTTACGGCTCTTATCAAATATACTATCTTCGCAGAGTTATTTTGTACAAACTTCTACTATAGAAATTAGCTACAAACAATTATGCGTGAGATGTTTTATGGTGTTTAACGTACATTGCGAGTTCCAATTTAAAATATATCTTAAATTAATTCTATAATAATAATAATAAGAGAATTGTGGACGTGAAGGAAGCAAGGGAGTTGTTTAAGGATCGTGGTCAGTGGCGCTCCATTGTCTCTCCCTATCCCTGTGGGAAAATAGCGTGACAATTTGATTGATTGATTGAATAATAATAACATTTATGCGGATTGGATGATAGAAAAAACAAGAGTTTCCTTAAGTATACTTACAATTATACAGACCGTGAAGTGATTTGGTCACGTTTCGGGATCAGCTTGTAAGTTTTACACTTTATTAACGTGGGTGAAACCGCGGGGAACAGCTAGTAAAATATATATTTCACTCCGCTTATTCATAGCTAAACGTCTACGAGTGGCAGTCTCATCCATTACGTTGGCTTAGTTGGAATTAAATACTTCTAAGCTGATCTTGATACGCGATTAAGTCAAGGAACTCATACTTGAGAATAAGGAAACTATCCCACTTTCCAGACTGTGCAGATGACCACGACAACAGATATCGCCTACAACTCCCACGACAAGAATAGCGATAGCGGATAGAATAAGGAATAGCACACTGCGTGATAGATGTGGTTTGAAAGAAGATGTAGTGACAAGGATTGACAAAGGAATGCTTCGATGATTTGGCACATGGAAAGGATGAGTGAAAGTAGATTGATAAAAGGAATTTGTAAATCTGATGTGGATGGATGCGTTAAACAAGGCAGGCCCAGGAGAGTGTTTTCCGACCAAATCGGAGACATCCTCAAGAAAGCTAGGTTGCCTAGTGCCCATAACCACAGAGCCTGTATGAAGAGAATTGTCAATGTGAAGGAAGCAAGGGAGTTGTGTAAGGATCGTGGTAAGTGGCGCTCCATTGTCTCTGCCTATCCCCGTGGGGAAAAGGCGTGACAACAATTGATTGATTGACTCTCACGGCAAAAGTATAGATTTCAGAGTGTTTATTTTCAATCGATTCCATACACAGTAATGTATGCAAATTAAATCAAATTTATACTTGTGACCTATCTAACTTCAGAAAACAGGCAATAAATACGTTCTCTTCGTTGTATTGGTACGCACTAATTGTATTGTTTTCTTGAGTAATACATCACATTGTTATCGCATCTAATGGCCCAGGTTGCAGTACGTGTGTCCTGTAATTAGGACCAATAAGGGTCGGTGCCAGTACGAGCGAAAACGATGATTTTAGTGGGCGAAACGTTAAGCAGTCTTACGTGTTATTAAATTTCGATCTGAATTGCGCCATTAGATAAAATAATAAAATAACATTAGAGATTGTATGAGGAGAATTGTGGATGTGAAGGAAGCGAGGGAGTTGTGTCAGGATCGTAGCAAGTGGCGCTCCATTGGCTCTGCGGGAAAAAGGCGTGCAATTTGATGGATTGATTGATTGAAAAATTATTATTATTTTAAATTAAATCGGTAACGTATGAGGGCGCCACCAAAGTCTCGAACACAGACCTAGGATAAATAAACTCAATATATGGTCTCGAACTGTCAACAAAAATAAACGAATGAACAGGGTGTAACTGTAAAACTTAATTATTTCTCGTCATATGTAATAGTTAATGATGTATTTATGAGCTGTTAAATACTCGTAAAATAGTTTTGTCAGTTGTCGCTCTTGAGGTCCAAAGTCGAGGTCAGCTTTTCAATAAAAAGAAGTTGAATAGTACAATCAAGTGTAGCCTAGTAATTTGAAATACGGTGAAATATATTATATTATGTTTACTCCAAGATCGTGTTTATCCTTAAAAGTTTTAGTAAAGTCTTCCGCCGTTTTATTACACCCATCATCATCATCTTATTCATTTATCTACTAAAGATATGATAAACTTTACGAATTCTTTGTTTTTATCAATTTTATTTATGTATTTATTTACCAACAAATCAATGCACATAACACGATCATTTGCACATTCAATTTAATTGAACGATTCGCTAAAAGCATTTAAGCAACTATCCAAAACTCAGTACTAGAAAGTATGATATGCGCTCATATATCTGTCCGTCCGTAGGAAATTGAGGATGAGATTAAAACGGTAGAAGAGTTGACTAACACAGTCCTAATAACTGTAAATTGCGAATTCCAATTTAGCAAATTATAACTAAAAATAAAAAAAAAATAGATAGATAAACGGCCCACCTGTAGCTCAGTGCCTGTTTTTTAACTTTTAGGTTCGATTCCTGGTTTCACATATATTTTTCTATTTTCGGTTTGATTTTCATTACTTACTTATTTGTACAGTAACAAGGTCATGTTTCCAAATTATAATAAAATATTCTACAACGGGTCTTAAAACAACTTACGGGTCACAAATGTAGGTCCAACTAGTACTAATAAAAACCTAACAATAGTTATCTATTAGCAAAATTAGTTAGTTTTGTTGGCGTTTTGTTATTAATTAATATTATCAACTTTGGGTGCAGCATTTCAATGCATTAATAGATAATAGTGTTAATTAATTTTAAAAGTATATATAGTCCCGGCACATAAAAAGAGCGCTGACTATCTAACTGCGTAGTATTAGGATCGGCAGATTAGAAGAACTACGCAGAGACATGGCGGCTCTGTGCGTCCTCTATCGCTTATACTACGGAGAATGTTCCGAAGAGCTCTTTAACCTTGTCTACCTCATCTATTTACTCCCGTAATACCCGCACAGGTCGGGGAAAGCATCCGCATTGTATCGACCGAATCGGCAGTCGAACTAAAAAGTACGATGCGTCTTTCCTTTGTAGAACAATCGACAAGTGGAATGCTTTGCCAGCCCATGTGTTTTCTCCATCCTATGACCTTGGATCCTTCAAGCTATGCGTAAAGAAGCACCTTTGGCATAGTGACGGCGACTGAGGCAGCCGTGAACAAACTCGGTTTCTCAGTCGTCGTCACTTTTGGACCTCCTCTTGCTTATCATCAATCGGATCAAGGTCAGATGTCACAATAAAAAAATAAAAAAAATACGTTTCATGTTAGTTAAGATTTACTTTACAGGGCCCGATTCTACATTGATATATTAAACGATGATACATTTCGCGACGAAAAAGAATTAAATTCCGTCGCACCGATAACCAATCAGCGAAAACCTAATCAATAGGTAAACTATAGTTGGGGAACGAGTTAAATGAATTCGGGGGCTGAGGTGCGATGGGGCGTGAAACAACCACCACTCGTATCTTAGTGGCCGCTTTTAGTGACGCTCATAACTCGTCGATGTCATTTATTATCGATAAAAACGTGTCCATATTTTCTTTGTTTGTTTATTGAAAAATTAGTGAGTTAATTGATTAAAAGAGAGTCGTCATCCGTAGTAAGGCTAGAATCATTATTAGAAACGTGATTAAAATGTGTGAAAAAGAAAAAAAAACATGCATTCACTATTCTCAAAATTAAATTAATACATTATTCATTAAAACATCTTGCTGTCTAATGTTTATACTTCAATTTAATACACATTTATAATTTTTAATAACTAAATTTATTTGCATTTTAAGGAAAGTGTGTGTTTATCGTTATCGACATTTTGCATGTTACTTTACTATTCATAATAGACACGTGACCATGACGTCACAACTGCATTCTTACCGCGTTCCTTTAGCTCGTTCCCTTACTATACATGGATTGGTCACTTGCGATCGCGACGCAATTCCAATGCGTTTTCGTGGGAAATATAACAAATTAATAGGTAACTGCGTTGATTGGTCATCTGCCACATAGCGACGCAATTTCACTGCTTTTCCGCAAAAAGTCCCGGGTTCGATAACTATTCGGAGCATAGATTTGTTTCATAGTAAATTGTAATTTTTAATTATTCAATTAGTTAATCAGTCAATAAAATTGTCACGCCTTTTTCCCATTAGGATAGGTAGAGACACTGGAGCGCCACTTGGCGCGAACCTGACACAACTCCCTCGATTCCTTCACATTCACAATTCTCTTCATACAAGCTCTAAGGTTATGGGCACTAGGCAACATAGCATTCTTAAGGATGTCTCCGATTTGATTGGAAAACAATTTATAAATCCACATCAGATTTATAAATTGCTTTCGTCAATCTACTTTCACTTATCTTTTCCATTTGTTAATAAAATAAATATATAAGAGGCAGTTTTTTGCTCCGTGTCTTTTATAGTAGTAAAAAGACAGTTCGTGGTTATTTTGCTCAGTCTGCACCACCACTTTCAAGAGTACATACTGTAAATTTACTAATTCGATTTTTTTAGGTTTTTAATATATATTTTTAAAAAAATATATATGAAAAACCTCAATTTCATTTTTGAAGATCCCCTCATAGATACCCAGAAGATACCCCACACGTATGGGAGTAATGAAAAAAATTCGAGTTTTAAGTATGGGGACTCCCAAAATTAATTGTTTTTTTTTTAAATTATTTTTGTGTGAAAATCTTAATGCGGTTCACAGAATACATCTATTTACCAAGTTTCAACAGTATAGCTCTTATAGTTTCGGAAAAAGTGGCTGTGACATACGGAAGGATGGATTGACGACAGGCGTGGACGAACGGTTTAGCGACTGGTTTGTTGCGCGTAAAGTCCCGGGTTCGATCCCCGGTCGGGGCAAATATTTGTTTCATAGCTTTTATTTGTAATATTTAATAGTATTAAATATTGCAAATATTTGTTAATAAAAAAAAAGAGATGGATATTTGTTCGGGTCTGGTTATTAAAGAGTGGTAGGCAGTGGTACCCAGTCTGCCGATCCGGGGTAGTACCACCACTTACAAGTATACAGACCGTGAAGTGATTTGGTCACGTTTCGGGATCAGCTTGTAAGTTGCCGGTTCCATCTAGGCCGGCATAGTGGATGTGATTGCTACTCACAGTTATTGAATTGTAGTAGCAGTGACATTCATTCATGGACCACACTTCAGCTTAACATCAAGCGGGGTGCTGTCATATGTCGAGTCACAATAAAAAAAAAACAATTTTCGGTGGAAGTTTGCATGGTAATGTACCTTATATATTTTTTTAAGCTTTATCATTATCTTATTTTAAAATTTACACACATTTCACTTTGGAAGTGTCTCTCGCGCAAACTCTAATATTTAGTTTAAAAAAATATATATTATAAACCTCAATTTCATTTTTTAAGATCCCCTCATAGATACCCAGAAGATACCCCACACGTATGGGATTGATGAAAAAAAATTTTGAGTTTCAGTTCTAAGTATGGGGACTCCCCAACATTAATTGTTTTTTAAAATTATTTTTGTGTGAAAATCTTAATGCGGTTAACAGAATACATCTATTTACCAAGTTTCAACAGTATAGCTCTTATAGTTTCGGAAAAAGTGGCTGTGACATACGGACGGATGGATAGACAGACAGGCATGACGAATCTATAGGGGTTCCGTTTTTTACTACGGAACCTTTAAAACTGAATCAATTCACGTTTGCCTCAGTCGCCGTCACTATGCCGGCCAAAGATTATTACAATGATAAACCGGAATTTGCTCCGACCGAGAGCTGTGAGCTTGAATTGGTCTGGTGTGTTAACCAAAGCACCACGCGGGTCGCCATAGCCCCTCATTGAAATATATTAAAATCACAAATAACTCTTATAAATATATTTCTAATCATAATAATGGCCGTAGTTAATTCGAACACAATACAAATGAACGGGAAAACCGTTACAAAATGCAATAGTTTCGATTATTGTTACTCCCTTTAATTCATTCGAAATCGTGCCCTTTTCCAGGGTTCGCACTCAATAAATACATATTATTTTTACATAATATATTTTAATCAATCAATCATCAATCAAATTGTCACGCCTTTTTACATGGGGATAAGCAGAGACAAAGGAGCGCTACTTGCCACGATCCTGACCTGACACAACTCCCTCGCTTCCCTCACATCCACAATTCTCTTCATATAAGCTCTAAAGTAAATTATACATTTATATTACATACTAAGCTACTTAACGTGCTAGTTGTATCATAGAAACAGGACGATTAAAGATATATTGGTGCTCAAGTAGCAGTCGCATTAACTTATGTTTATTGCTTCTGAAAATAAAGCTTATTTGTTTATTCATTTATTTATTTGTAACTAAGAAATGCCTTGATGGTTTGGTAAAATGGAAAGGATGAGTGAAAGTAGATTGACGAAAGGAATTTATATAACATGATGTGGATGGATGCGTTAAACGAGGCAAACGACAAATATAAAAACGAGGGTGTTTTATTGTAAAATATGTTCTCTTAATATGCCTAATAAATAATAAACATAATCGGACACATGTGACTGCTACTTACAGTGATTAAACTGTAGTAGCAGCTACTAAAGTGCTTGTATAGCACTTCTATAAAAAGCACTTTAGTAGCTTAGTATAGAAATATCAATTAAAAAAATATAAAAAACCCAATTTGATCAACCCTAGCATGAGCTTGCGCACATTGGGGGCGATTGTTTCCGCGCATCGGTATTGTTAATTCGCCAAACAATGCGGTTATAAGATCACTATTATCTTCACTTACTTGCAACAATGCAACGATAACCGTCTCACCCCATTAAGGAACGCTTTACAATAAACATACCTGCTCACTGCACTGCAGCTGAGCACACTACACTTACAGCATTTACACTTAATGATTATTGAATTAAACTAATTTTATGCGGCTTACTATCGCGATTATTTTGGTTTTTATTTTACATTTTTTTATTATTCCGACGTTTCGAAAGCTTTGCAGCTATCGTGGCCACGTAGAGTTGCACGGTGGAACGTCGGAACAATCAAAAATATTAATAAACCAAGGAAAATTCAGTTCTAGTTAGAGATAGTTTTTTCTAAGTTTTTTTAAAGTTTTTTATATGTCTAGAGTGGTGGAAGCTTAGTTGACGAATATCTTAAGCATGATCTAATATTTGTTTTATTAAGTGTAGGTACTATATGTTAATTTTACATTTAGGTGACTTAAGAAGGGGCGCATCCTCGATGCTTGCTCTGGGCGCTGTATCCGATCGGTACGCACTGCGTCAAGTAAATTAGGCAAAGACGTCAATTAAGGTTGTGCCAACATAAGAAAAGAATGTTTATGCATTAGGTTAAGCATGGAAATTTTAATTGAAAAGTCTTAAGTACTTAAACTTTAACCTATTTATATCTTTATATTAAACTTTCATTTATTTATATCTTTATATTAAACTTTTATTTATTTACATCTTTATATTAAACTTTTATTTATTTATATCTTTATATTAAACTTTTATTTATTTATGTTTTTATATAAAACTTTTATTTTGCTTTTAACCGCAGATAACAATGATGTTAAACTGCGGTTAAATTATCGCACCTAGCAGTCAGTGCATTCAATATGGCGATCTAGTTGGAACTGACAACTTTCAAACTAACCTCAAAACGCGACTGAGTCACTTTACGGTCTGTAACTAGACTTGAAAGTGACGGATGCCTATCAACTGTCCGCAACTGGCTGGGGAGGTACTTAATTAATAAATCTAGTACACAAATCAAACACAACTATATACTTAGTACCTATAATAATTTGTTCTTTATCTTAGTTAAGAATTATGAGAAATTAAATACTTATGTACTTTAATTTAATCATAAGCTTAGTAAATACAGACAGTTATTGCTTAGTTAATATAAAAGGCCTCCCCAAGATGAACTTAGACATACGGCGTACATGCTAAATGATATAGTCGGCTATAAATTCTATGTAATACACACGGATACATCGCACAAGCTGTCATAACTCTGTGTTATATCTATAGACTTATTAAAAAAAAAATATTCACATTTCTATACTAAGCTTTTGTTTGTCTTGTCTCACTTACACCATTTTCACGTTCCTGACACAACGTTCTTATCACCTCCACACTTATAAAAGTTATTATTAAAAAGATTTATATTGTCCATATATTTATAAATCTGATGTGGATGGATGCGTTAAACAAGGCAGGTCCAGGTGGGTGTTTTCCGATCAAATCGGAGACATACTCAAGAAAGCTAGGTTGCCTAGTGCCCATAACCACAGAGCTTGTATGATGAGAATTGTGAAAGTGAAGAAAGCGAGGGAGTTAGGTCATAATCGTGGCAAGTGGCGCTCTATTGTCTCTGCCTATCCTCATGGGAAAAAAGCGTGACAATTTGATTGATTGATTGACTTAAAGAGTTGATAAAGCAAAGAAATTGTACCAGTGTTTTTCGACTACTATCAAAACCCGGTTCTTTCCACTTCACGGACTGGTGTGCTAATAAAATACGCCACGCCAGTTGTCATAAGAGAATAAATAACTAGTCCATTTCTATATCCAGTCTATAAATACGAGTTATTATGAATGATACGAAAGCAAACACGTGTAATATATACTTAACTATACAACACAACTTTATTATAACCAATAATTGTTTCTAGCGTTGTTAATATTCATGCAATCATTTTTACTTATTATATAAACTAATATATATTACTTTCGATGTAATTGTGTTTTCTGACGTAGGATTCGTTTCCAGCAGGACACTGTGATATCGCTGGAGAAGGCAATAAAAGAAATAATTCAAATGTGGTTTGCAAACAGGCGTGGCCGATTGATCAGCGATTGGTTTGTTGCGCGTAAAGTCCCGGCTTCGATTCCCGTTCGGAGCATAATATATTTGTTTCATAGCTTTTATTTGTAATTTTTTATATTCCAAATATTTGTTAATAAAAAAAGAGGCGGATATTTGCTTCGGGTCTGGTTATCAAAGAATGGTAGGCAGTGGTACCCAGTCTGCCGATTCGGGGTAAAAAAAACAATTGGTGGTCAACCCCAGAGCCGAACTGGAGTCGCGTCATCACTTTCATTTCAGATTCTATTTTTTTAGGCTAAAGTGTGGTCCATGAATGGATGTCACTGCTACTACAATTTGGGTTAGTACTTGTATAGGTGCGTGTTTGTGAAATTTATAACATTTCCCTTATTTCTATGGCTAACTGTAAAGTTATTTAACTGTAGTAGCAGCGACATCCATTCATGGACCACACTTCTGCTCACATCATATTGTCGAGTCAATGATATTAAATAAAATAAGGTAGATACGTTATATACTGTAGATTTTGTGTTCGTAAATGGCGCGAGTTTGAACGGCCAACCACGACGAAGTAGATGTAGGACGGAATGATAGTTATTAAGAGCAGAAAAGAGACAAATATACGACGTTGGTCTGCATCGCGACACTGAGTTCAAGTTTGCTTATTAGCATAGTTTTAACATGCCTCTTTCGGAGCGCGTATGACATATCTACGTCTTTTCCTGAAATATCATTGTGTCGAGCCATAGTAATGCAAGAGAGCAATTTTAAAACAGCAATTCCATAACATTTGAGCGTAACGACGATCGCAATGTTATTCGATTATAAAACTAGTGCTTTATCATATTTATTTGCTTGCAACCAGATATGGTAGCACGATAACGATGGACGCAGAAACAAATCTAAAAATCTTTCATACCAATAAATATATTATGTACACTTTTGTGCACAATTCAGGTAAAATATGAAAAAAAAAAATCATTTTTGGCATAATCCAATGCCAGTATTATTATGGTATAAATTAGCAATAAAAATTGTATGGAAAAAATCACACGAGAACCTCGGTCACTCTGACCACTGACATAGTGACTATGTTCTCGCGTCGAACTACTTCACCTATATTTTCATCGTGTAGCTTTTTCAACTTCAAGGTTTTCCTAGGGCTCGCGAGAATTCTGTTGAAATATATCAATGAATTTTTAGCCAAGCATACCACGACGACTTTCTTGCTCCCTTCACATTCACAGCACTTATCACACACAAGCTCTGCGAATCCCACACTATCTGTAGCAACTACGACATGGCGTAACTGGATATATAATGGAGGTTCAGGCTGACAAATAATCAACTCATAATAGTGATATGATTTCGCTGAAACTCTTCATAAAGGCTCTATTTTAATGGGTACTCTTAGAATGGATATCAAAAGTAAATGTATTTTTTTATCGTGTCTCGACTAAAATAATAATGAACCCCGTCTTATGTCAGCTGGATATCGCTCTATAAATGGAGGCTCCGATTACAATTAGCAGCGTAAGTCAGTCGCAAGTAGCAGCGGCATCCAATATGCCGGCAACTTACAAACTGATTCCAAAATATTGAATAAATCAAATAATCATTCAATTAATTAAATTGTCACGCCTTTTTCGTACAAGTATAGGCAGAACCAATGGAGCGCCACTTGCCATGATCCTGACACAGCTCCCTTGCTTCCTTCACATTCACAATGCTCTTCATGGTTATGGGTTAAGTAAATGTTATTATTATTATAAGTTTATTTATTTGTCCCACTGCTGGGCAAAGGTCTCTCCTCTATTTTTTCCAAGACTATAAATATGTTGCATTAATTGTGTCTGCGAGTGTAGATATGGAGCAGTCCCATTTAGTTGGATTTAGATGCACTAGAAGCCTTTGTTGACCTAACAGTTGTACACTTGTGTGCTAACAGCTGTTTATGGTACGTTTATTAACAATAAATGCTTTATTTATTACTTACAACGGAGTGCTTTTCTATTTATAATTAATATGGATATCTATAAGTACTTATGTGTCTTAAGATGCTATTCTATTTTAAGCTTTACAATCATTAAATTAAGATTCATATTCAATTGATTAGTATGGAGATTGTAGAGACAAGGATTGAAAAAGGAATGCTTCGATGGTTTGGGCACATGGAAAGAATGAGTGAAAGTAGATTGACAAAAGAAATTTATAAATCTCATGTGTATGGATACGTTAAACAATGTAGGCCCAGGAGGGTGTTTGCCGACCAAATCGAGACATCCCCAAGAAAGCCAAGTTACCTAGTGTCCAAAACCATAGAGCTTGTATGAAGAGAATTGTAAATGTGAGCGAAGCAAGGGAGTTGTGTCAGGATCGTGGCAAGTGGCGTTCCATTGTCTCTGCTAATCCCTGTGGGAAAAAAGGCAATTTGATTAATTGATTAATTAGTAACTTTTTATTTAGTTCTATCTCGTGAAAAACCTTTTATTATTACCGCTTACTGATTCAAATTGTAAATTGGTCACCTCCATTCTTGGACCGTACTCCAGCTTAACATCAGGCAGGATGCTGTCATATGTCGAGACACAATAATAAAAAACATACCACACTGTAAGACATAGGCTTCCCTCATCGATTTTACAGTGGCCTGTTGAACACGCCACTGTGAGACGCCAACATATTTTGCTATTCATATTCTGTAAATATTTTTTATTTTTTTATTGTGGCTTATCATATGACATCACCCTGCTTGATGTTAAGCTAGATTATAATGTAATTGGAAAATATCCAATTACATTATAATCTCAATCAATCAATCAAATTGTCACGCCTTTTTCCCACAGGGATAGGCTGAGACAATAGAGCGCCACTTACGAAGACCATAAATACATTATAAACTTTGTACATTAAACTATTTTAAAATATATATGCAACTGTTAATAAGATTTAGCCCAAGTCCCCATACAAAATGAATGATGTCCTTTACAATACTTTACAAAAAAGAAACTATGGTCAATAGTTTGAGATGCAATACATTTGATAGTTTAAAACAGAAACGATGGAATGTGGATTTGAACCTGCACCTTTAGGATTATTATATTTGCAGGAAGTAAGCAACGCATCGCCACCCGCTGGGATATGGCTGACGAAATTGTTATAGCACTGATAAAGCATTACAAATATATAGATATACCTATTTCATATTTATGTTTGAATTAATTTAATTACAGAAGATTTTTTATTGTTACTCGACATCTGACCTCGACCCGCCTGAGTCGCAATAAGCAAGAGGAGGTTCAAGAGTGATGACGACTGAGCAAAGCAAGTCTTCACGGTTGCCCCAGTCTCCGTCACTATGCCGTCACAAAATATAATTGTGTATGTTTATTTTTACCTACATTTATGTATATATATATACTTTTATGTAGTTTATGTAATTGTAGTTTGTAGTACATTTGCACCCTGCCCATTATTTCTCATCATCTCAAATGTTATTTGTTAGAGAATGCCTAATAGGCATTAAACTCGCCTATGTATCTATTTTAAAGTTTTTTTTTATATTTTTATTGTGACTCGACATATGACAGCACCCCGCTTGATGTTAAGCCAGAGTGTGGTCCATGAATGAATGTCACTGCTAATGCAATTCAATAACTGTGAAAAGCAATCACATCCACTATGCCGGCCTAGATAGAACCGGCAACTTACAAGCTGATCCCGAAACGTGACCAAATCACTTGACGGTCTGTATAGTTGTAAGTGGTGGTACTACCCCGGATCGGCAGACTGGGTACCACTGCCTACCACTCTTAGAAGTTTATTTCGGTGCAATAAAGGATTTATATTATTTTGTTTAGTGTTTAAATCTATGATGTAGCAAACAAATGGCCGGCACGCGCGTAATGTACGCAATATATTAGAGTTCGTGCAGCCGGCGTAAATGTTATTCGCGTTATATTCTTATTGGGTGTTCTCGTTGCCGCTGTTATTTGCTAATGTGCTTTTTTCTAATGGCCGCTTTTGGTTCAACTCCTTAAGGAATAGTTAGGTTTTGCGCGAACATTTATTATGATATAACAACATATTTGCGGCTTACTTTCGTGTTGATATTATTATCATTATTTAAATTTATATTTTAAGTCAATCTACTCATCCTTCCCACGTGCCCGAACCATCGAAGCATCCCTTTGTCAATTCTTTCTTTCGCCATTTTTTTTGTAAATTGACAATTTTGTAAATCTGATGTGGATGGATGCGTTAATCGTGCCAGACCCAGGAGAGTGTTCTCCGACCAAATCGGAAACATTCTTAGGAAAGCTGAGTTGCCTAGTGCCCATAACTATAGAGCTTGTATAAAAAGAATTGTGGATGTGAAGGAAATGAGGGAGTTGTGTCAGGACTGTAGCAAGTGCGCTCCATTGTCCTATCCCTGTGGGAAAAAAGGTGTGACAATTTGATTGATAGATTAATTGATATTTTAGGCTACTAAAGCGATTATACCATAGAAACAGAATAACCAAAGTACATTAGTACTGGCAAGTGATTTGAACTATCACCTTTAATGCTTTTGATTATTAATTTTCTTTTTCTTTCTTCTTGTATATGGCTTTAGTATTTAACTTGCCAGTGTCAAGTAAAAATATATGGTTCAATGTTAAAACATTGTCAAGTAAAGATGAAGATGAACCACGCGAGTGATTCATCAAATGATGACGATGATAGTGAGGTTGATGATGATCGTTTTAGTAAAGCGGCGGAAAGCCTTTACTAAAACTTCGGAAGGATTCTTGGAGGGAACACGAAGAAACACTTTAAATTACTTGTTTATACTTGACCAACTTAAAAATGATTACTGAATAACAATTCCACCATTATTACACATAAATATTTATGAAAAACACAAGCTTTTCAAATAATTCAAAATTGCGCGTCCTGTCACTTGAAATTGCCCGCCAAAACTCCGATTATTAATTTGTCTATATCAAAAGAAGTGTTTTTTATTGAGACTAAGGATGTCAAACAGCGTCGGCCACTAAAAGATCCGCAAATGCCGGCCAGACGATCTTTTTTACGCTTGGCTAAGTGTCCTGGGACAGGGAAAACAACACCTTGTCAACCTTGTTTATCAAACACCTTGTAAATGGTGAATAATATTATAATATAAAGGCAGCATGGTTTAACCGATAAGCAAAGTACTCGGATATCTGTACAAAGCTCCCATCTGATAAGAAGGCACGTTTACATAGAACCTTTCGCTTATTTTAGTGTATGTTGCGATTTACTTACTGTCGTTTACATAGAAATTTTAGTGAAGGAGTGTGAGGAAATTTCTAGAGATTCTATTTCTTTTACATTTCTATACTAAGCTAATAAACGCAATGTATTTTGGAATTAGAAATGAAAGGTATAAAAGTAAAGTAAGGCGACCGTGGTGTAGTGGCAGTGCAATGGTTGCGCAATCCAAGAGCACGAGTTTGAGACCACCCACCGGTACCAATGTATCTTTTATATAATATGTACTTTGGTTGTCTTGTCTCTATGGTATAGGCACTTTAGTAGCTTAGTATAGAAATGTAAAAAAATATAAGTTAAACCAAAGTAATGGTTTTGGAGAGAGAGAGGATGAAATGACAGAATGTGAGATAATGAGGAAAAGAAGGGGATGGGAAGTGTGATGAAGATATTGAGAGAAGAGTGCAAAAAGGTAACATTAATCATAATTTTAATGTATTTTATGTGAATCAAATACATTAAAAGGGTTTTGTTACTTTGGCTGGTGCATCCATTTGGTGCAGGCAAGTCGAATCCAATTAAAAAATCTCTCCAGGACTTCCTCTCAAATAAACTTAAATTTAGATTCTAAAGGACTGACACGACTTTAAAGAGAAAAGTTTGTAGCAGAGCGTGGTTTAAAATAACAGTTTATATTTTAAGGTATATTTTATTAAAGAGCACATTGTAATTTTGTATGACAGATGTGAAAGCACGTGTTTTTTTTTTGTTTTTTAATTGTCACAAAAGGCCCAAGCCTCAATTAAAAATTCTTAGAAGCTAATCCCATCTTCATACTTAATTCGTTAAACTTAGGTCTTGGCAAAGCCTTTGTCATTATGTCAGCAACTTGTGAAGCTGTGCTTATCCGCTTGACTTCAATGTCACCATCCATCACAACTTCTCTGACAAAGAAATGTCTTAAACGAATATGCTTCGTTCGTCGGTGAAATTCGGGATTGTGAGCCAGTCGTACAGCTGCCTCATTATCCACATTCAATACTGGAATTCCTTCATGTACCATCAAATCAGCATATATGCGTTTCAGCCAAATGAGCTCTCGTGCTGCCTCACTAGCGGCCACTAATTCAGCCTCTGTTGTGGATATTGCAACTGATGCCTGTCTTTGGCTCAACCATGATACAATTCCTCCAGCATAGCAGCAAACAACTCCAGATGTCGAACGGCCTGTACTCTCACAACCACCATGATCTGCATCGCTGTATGCTTCTATTTTATCAGTAATATAATCTGATTTGTATGTTATGCCATAAGACATAGTTCCCTTTAAATAACGCATTATGCGTTTTACTCTAAGCCAGTCAGTGGGGCTTGGATTCTCTAATTTCCTTGATACGACCCCAACTGCATATGCTATGTCAGGTCTCGTCCCGACCATTAAATAAGCTAAAGCGCCTACCGCCTCTCTATAAGGAAATTTCTTTTCCTGTGGGGTGTCCACTATCTGAATATCAGTGGGTGCCTCTTTTTGCATTGGGGTACTAAGTGGGTTGCACTCAGTCATATTAAATTGTTTTAAAATCCTTTTAGTGTAAGCCTCTTGCTTAATAATTATAGAAGCATCATTTGATCAATCTCTAGACCTAAGTAATATGAAGCCGATTTAGTAGTGATCTTTAGAAACTTGCGAATATCATCCAAAAAACTGTTCGCCAAATCACTGTCAGTTGCAGCTACCAGGCCATCATCAACGTAAAGAGTAATCATGATCTTTTTGTTTTCTACTTCCTTTACATACAAACATGAGTCAGCATCGCTCTGTCTAAAATGTAAATTTATAAGGATTTCTGAAAAACATGAATTCCAGCACCTCGGTGCTTGCTTTAAGCCGTACAAGTTTCTCTTTAAACGATAGACTTTGGACGAACCATCTGTAAAACCTTCAGGTTGTTTCATGTAAATTTCCTCTAAAAGTTTTCCATTTAAAAAGGCTGTAGAAACGTCGAATTGTATTAAGTACATACTTTCCCTGGCTGCAACGCTCAAAAGAGCTCTTATTGTAGCCATTCTGGCAACTGGACTAAAAATCTGATTGTAATCAATACCTTTCTTTTGTTTAAATCCCTTAACTACAAGTCTCGCCTTATACTTCTTAATAGACCCATCTGGGTTTGTCTTAATTCGGTAAACCCATTTGCAAGGTAATGCTTTTCTATTAAGTGGCAAATCTTGTAGATTCCAGACATCATTTTCTTTTAGTGATCTAATTTCACTTTTCATAGCTTCTAACCAGTTATCTCTGTCATCTCTTTCCATTGCCTCGTCAAATGTATCTGGAAAAGATTCCATACATACTGTCAATACATAGTCATTCAATTTACTAGGAAGTTTAAGTTTATTTCTGTCTCTTAAATTAAATCCGTTATCTGTAATTATATCATTATCATTATTTACAGGTGTATCTAACTCATCATTATCTACAGGTGTATCTAACTTATCATTATCTCCCTCTAATTGAATTGACTGTGATGTGTCATCTGATTCCACATTAACTCTATCCTCATCAACATTATTATCTTTCTCTGGTTTAATAGGATCTTTTGCAATGTTCGATGATATTCTAAATTCAATATCTGTCTCAAAGTTGATATCTCTGGATCTATAAGCTTTTTCACCATCCCAGATACGATATCCATCATCGTTGTCATAACCGATAAGTCTGCATTTGACAGCTTTCTTGTCAAGCTTATGTCGCTTCTGTTTTGGAACATGGACATAGCACTCACTTCCAATAACTCTCAAGTGAGATATCTTTGGTTTTTTACCATGCCAGAGCTCAAACGGAACTTTATTCTCAACTCGAGTAGGGCCGGTGCGATTTAGTACATAAGCAGCCGTATTAATAAATTCTGCCCAAAGTGCTTGAGGAAAATCCTGCCTGGAATGCATTATGGATCTAGCAGCTTCTACTAGTGTCCGATTTTCCCGCTCACTACAGCCATTTTGCTCTGGTGTGTATGGCATCGTTAAACGCTGCTGAATTCCATACCTTGTCAAAATATCTTTTATACATTTGTTGTCAAACTCTCCTATCGCTCAATAAAGTCTTAACCACATGTCCAGTAGTCTTAGCTTCATTTAACATTTGTACTAGCTTTTCTTTAACATCAGATTTTTGCTTTAAGAAATAAACAAAGCGGTAACAAGAGTAGTCATCCTTGAACAAAACAAAGTATCTATACTTTGAGAAGCTGCACTCAAAAGGTCCACAAACATCCGTGTGTATAAGTTCTCCTGGTTTGGATGCTCTCTCTCGTTTTCCAAATGGTAAACGATGGGATTTACCAAATATACAACCTTCACATTTGACATCATCAGCCTTTAAGTTTATGCCTAGTTCTCTCTTCACTAGTTCCTTAACATGCCTCTTATTCTGATGAGCAAATCTCTCGTGATATATTTGCAGTAAATTTGAACCAGTCAGAGCATTAAGCGAATTGTTAGGTACTACTGCTTTCATAGTTAATCTAAATAATCCACCTTTATGACTACGTGTTCCATATACTTTTGTAATTCTATCTACCTCTAACTTACATTCAGTTCTTGTAGATGTGAATGTACTATTGTTTAAATTATCTTGGGCAGCCAAAATTGAAAATAAATTCTTAGTTAAAGAGGGTACATACCAGACGTCACATAATAATATCATTTCCTTTTTGTCATTGACATTTGACACCACTTTTACAGAGCCTTTCCCTTTTGCAGGAATCATGGTTCCATCTGCAGTCGTTACTGTGTGGCTTGAATCAAATTCATGAAATTCTTGAAATATATTCCTTCTATGAGTTACGTGAGTTGTAGCACCATTGTCCACAAACCAACTGTCTCTATCTTGGTCTTCTGTCAGTGAACATTCATTTATAGTCATCAACTCTAAACTTTGTACTACATTGGACGAAGAGTCTGTGGCTGAAGTACTAGGCTTAGGTGGTCTTCCATCTCTTATCCACTTCTTACAGTTTCTTACTCTATGACCTTTCTCAGCGCAGTAGTGACACTTAAACTTTTCAACCTTATTCTTTGACTTTTGCACAAACTTATTAATAACTAGGGCCTCTTGACTAGTATTGCCTTTATCTGTCAGCGATCTCTCATAAGCGCACAGATGACTCGTTAAGCTCTTTATTGTTCTTTGCTTCTTTGCCAGTAATAGCCAACTTGACTTAAATGCAAAGTATTTCTCGTCTAACGTGTCTAGTATCTTGCATATCAAGAACAGCTCTGGTAGTTCTTGATTAGTCTCATGTAAGATTTCTACATTTAGATCACTCCATATGTTTTTTAATTTACTCATATGCGACGCTACGTCGTCTGTAGGATCGTGTCTGTAGCTGAAGAAATTCATACACAAATTGTAAGCTCTGTCCTCTGATTGACCATCAAACAATCTGTGTAGTTCCAGCCATACCTCATTAGCTGTCGTGAATCGCATCACCTTTTTCAGTGTATCTTCACTCATATTTGTCGTTAAAATAAGCAGTGCGCTACTTTCAGCTTTTATAAATTTTGCGACAGACAAATTATATGCTGCAATTTGAGCGTCACCTGCTCCAGCTTGCAATACAGGTCTCTGCAGTTTACCTTCTGTTATGTCCATGGCGTTTTCTGTACCACGTAACATGATAGAAACTTTGTATTTCCATGTCGGCCAATTTGACTTGCCTTCGAGGAAACCAACATGTAGTTTCGTAGTAAAACCTTCCATAATTACGTTTTATAATAATCTGGGCCCATAACCTGTAGCAGAGCGTGGTTTAAAATAACACTTTATATTTTAAGGTATATTTTATTAAAGAGCACATTGTATGACAGATGTGAAAAGCACGTGTCTTTTTTTTTGTTTTTTAATTGTCACAAAAGGCCCATAATAAAGTTCCTAATAAAAATATATTTTACAATTGAGTACATGCAACCGTGGTGTAGTGGATTGCCGGTCCAAAATATTTATGTAATTTCGCCGTCCTTTTTCTACATTGAAACATTGATTACTGAAATAAACAAAATTTATGCGGCTTACTATCGTTATTTTTGGTTATTGATTTTAAATTTTTTTATTATTCCGACGTTTCGAGAGCTTTGCAGCCATCGTGGTCACGGAGAGACTGATAGTCAATTACAAAAAAAAAACGCGATAGTAAGACGCATACAATTTGTTTGATTCATGATACAACCACTCTCATTAGCTTAGTTTAGTCATGTAAAAAGTAAAAGTAAATATCAATCAATCAATTAAATTGTTACGCCTTTTCCCCACAGGGATAGGCATTGACAATGGAGCGCCACTTGCCACGATCCTGACACAATTCCCTCGCTTCCTTCACATTCACAATATTCACAATTCTCTTCATACAAACTCTATGGTTATAGGCACTAGGCAACCTAGCTTTCTTGAGGATGTCTCCGATATGGTCGGAAAAACCCTCCTGGGCCTGCCTTGTTTAACGTATCCATTGATATGAGATTTATTAATTATTTTCGTCAATATACTTTCACTCATCCTTTCCATGTGCTTAAACCATCGAAGCGTTCCTTTGTCAATCCTTGTCACTACATCCTCTTTCAAACCACATCTATCGCGCACAAGTAAATATATATATGTACGTATATAGGTTCCTATGATTCACAGCTGCAAAGAATGTGCACGCGTAAATTATTTAATCCAATTTTTATTTCTAATTTATTTATAATATTTCTTATCAGAAAACGAAAGATGGGTTTCCTAATGACATTTAACATTTATCCTTATTAATTAGGTTTTAATAAATTTTAATTTTAAACCTATTATCGGTTTAGATAATCTAACGCTTTTTAATACAAGACAAGTTACATGTTACAAAAGTATTATTTTATAAGTAAAAATTTTTATTTTTATCAAATGATCTGACAGCTCATTGGGGGTTTTACACACGTCTTATGACATTTTTTAAATTAATTAATAATTATTTATAATAATAGAATTAAGGTCTGGGTATATAATCATATTCTGAATTAGGTATTTTATTCATTAGATGTTTTTAGATGTCTGTCGATAATTTTACTAATTAAATAGATATGTATTTATTACTTCAAGAGTGTTTTCCGACCAAATCGGAGACATCCTCAAGAAAGCTAGGTTGCCTAGTGCCCATAACCACAGAGCCTGTATGAAGAGAATTGTGGATGTGAAGGAAGCAAGGGAGCTGTGTAAGGATCGTGGTAAGTGGCGCTCCATCGTCTCTGCCTATCCCTGTGGGAAAAAGGCGTGACAATTTGATTGGTTGACTTCGAATAATTATGGATGCTTGGATGGTTTTTGACACAAGAAAAAGATGAGTAAAAGTAGATCGAGGAAAGGAATTTATAAATGTGATGTGGATGGATGTGTAAAACGAGGCAGACCCAGGAGGGTGTTATCTGACCAAATCCATCCTCAAGAAAGCTGGATTGCCTAGTGCCTATAATAGTAGAGCTTATTTCGTGGCAAGTGGCGCTATATTGTCTATCTATGTGAAGAAAAGGCGTGACAATTCGATTGATTGATTGATCGATTATTTGTTAACCTTGTGTTGTATTATGAAAGTAATACAACAAGTAATTATTATTGTTGCATATTAAATATATGCACACTCAACATCTATCGTAGAAATTCTTTTTAGTAATAAGCCCATTGTATTGTATTTTTACTGTGCGATAAAAAAATATATATTATTTTACTATTTTAACCACGGACCTAGAATACGCCAGACGTTAATTCTAATGCTATAACTTTAACACGTTATTTTAAAACGAACTACACTTTTTTTTTAATTGTAACTGATAGCACCCCGCTTGACGTTATAATGGAGTGCGACCCATGATTGGAGGTGACTGCTAGTACAGTTAACTAACTTTAAGTAATAATCACATCCACTATACTGGCCTAGTCCCGAAAGACGACTAATTGTAAGTCATTTCACGGTCTATATACTTGTAAGGTACAACCTTGGATCTGCAGACTGGGCACCACTGCCTACCACTCTTTACAAAAATAAAGCTAGTGTTAAAGATTGGCAACATTTTTATCACATATTCCACTTCATACTCGAAGTATAAAACAACTAAAATATTTTGTTCCCCACAACAGTTTAAAAGCGTAAAGATTATATAATAAATATTTATTGAGGAATTGCAATGTTTAGCATTTGACCCCAGTCCCGTTGTGCTCTGCTACGAACAACCATCAAATTATTACCTCCGGACATAAGCAAGACGAATCGCAAAATACCGCCCTTTATAGCTTAATCCGTAAAGCCTTTTGATACTTGAATTAGTTACTTAGAACTGCCTGGAAACTACTCACAATTAGACCGTCTTTTATTGTCTATACCACGGAGAATTTATAGTAGGTACTCTTTAAGGCGACCGTGGCAGTGCAATGGTCATACAAAACGAGACCACGGTTCAAAACCACTTACCGGTTTATACCTATTAGAATAAGAATAGGACGGGATGTTGACTAATTCAAAGGTGTCTTTTTCACACCATACTATAAAAGAATATACTAAAGTGAAGTTGGTTGCAGAGTTAGACGTCACAAAATGGCACTGATTCCGTCCTATTCTTATTTTAATCGCATTATATCAATGTATCTTTGAATTTTTTTATTGTGACTTTATGTGACATATGACAGCACCCCGCTTGATGTTAGCTGAAGTGTGGTCCATGAATGTACGTCACTGCTAATTCAATAACTGTAAGTAGCAGTCATATCCACTATGCTGGCCTAATTGGAACCGGCAACTTACAAGCTGATCCCGAAACGCGACTAAATTACTTCACGGTCTGGTCGTCCTGTTTTAATGATACAAGCACTTTAGCAGCTTAGTTTAGATATAAATAAAATAAAAATAAAAACCATGTCTTACCTCGTCATTTACAGCCCCGTGATACGTCGTTATACAGCCGCTTGGACAATTCCTTGGCCAGGCCTTTGGCTGAAATTCCCCAAAGGCCCCTCGTCTCGGCCCCAAACGGCGCAAACTCGTAACCTGCGGGGTTAGGTTGGGCAAGTTGAAACGATTATCGTCTCTCGACGCCGATTGGCAAAATAATAGAAGCTAGACTAAATCCACCAAAATAAGACTTTTGATGATAATGATAAAACGTGTCGTCGCACAGACGACATTCGTCACAACGATTAATTGTCTCGTTTTATTGGAATTAGCCTAGCTTTAATCATTTTAACAATCGCCGACAAGAGACGATAATCGTTTTAACTTGCCAACTTAACCCCGCTGTACTGATGTTGGTGTAGTTTTTCACCTTTAACTTGATTTATGTCTTAGTCTGTTAATCTACTTAATTTAAAGCATTAGTACAACTAATTTAGACATAATTTCAAATTCTATCAATACAACGCAATAATTCTTTGCGAATATAGTGCAGATAACTTATTCAAATATATTTTACTAATCAATTAGTTAACAGCTGATGCACGATTTGGGTTTGTTACCTGCTGGTCAAGTGATTTGTTACCTCACGTGGACCACGAGGGCAGGGGTACCTACGGGAAAAGGATTGTATATATTTATTTATTCTGACTCGACATCTGACCTCGACTTGTCTGTTGGTAAGGAAGGGGAGGACCAAGAGTGAAAACGATTGAATATGTCTGCAGTTTAATAACTGTAAGTAGCAGTCACATACTATGCCGGTCTAGTTGGGACCGGCAACTCAAAAGCTGATTCCGAAAGCGACTAAATCACTTTACAGTCTGTATACTTGTAAGTGGTGGTACTACCCCGAATAGACAGACTGGGTACTACAGCTTAGCACTCTTATAAAGAAATCTTGTAGGATAAAAAAATCGTTTATTTAATTATATAAATCAATCAATAAAATTGTCACGCCCTTTTCCCCAGGGATAGGCAGAGACAAACGAGCGCCACTTACCATCATTCTGACACAACTCCCTTGCTTACTTCACTTTTTTTTAAAATTATTGTGAATCGACATATTATTACAGCACCTCGCTTGATATTAGCTGGTGCTACTACGATTCAATAACTGTGAGTAGCAATCACATCCACTATGCCGGGCAGGTTGTAACCGGCTACTTACAAGCTGATGCCGAAACGCGACCATCCACAATTCTCTTCATACAAGCTCTACGGTTATGGGCACTAGGCAACCCAGCTTTTTTGAGGATGTCTCCGATAATAATAAAAGATTTATTTTTATTTTTATTGTGACTCGACATATGACAGCACCCCGCTTGATGTTAAGCCAAAGTGTGGTCCATGAATGAATGTTACTGCTACTACAATTCAATGACTGTGAGTAGCAATCACATCCACTATGCCGACCTAGATGGCAACTTACAAGCTGATCCCGAAGCGTGACCAAATCACTTCACGGTCTGTATACTTGTAAGTGGTGGTACTACCCCGGATCGGCAGACTGGGTACCACTGCCTACCACTATTTTTGAACTTGAAATGATCAATCCACGTGGTCGAGTGGTTATTAAACTCGAATTCGTACTCGAATATCAGCTGTGACACCAATTAGTGTTTGTTTTAGTGTCCAATGACAGGAATGTGACTGTTATTTAATACTTCACGTACTGTGACAGCCTGTGTTGTGGGAAAAAGGGGATACGTCCACATTTTATAGTTTATAAATGTCTCTTTAAATACTATTAAATCTTCACCTAACCGTGAACGGTTTTTAGTGTCTTTTTTTGTGTCTTCGAAGATCACTTAGAATTGATTTAATTAAAATAAAGTAAAAATGAGTTATTTTTAAGTTAATTTATATTGGAAAGTTTGTTAAGGATGTACTTTTGGCCGACAAAGTGACGGTGACTAAGGCTACCGTCAACTGAGTCTGTTTTTTTGTTGCGCTACTGGTGTTAAACATCAAGCAAGTTGAGGTCAGATGTCGTGTTACTATAAAGACTAAAAAAAACTGTTGTAGATTAATTATAAAGTTATAAAAAGATTATAAATTTAATTATTAAATCAATAAAATTACTATCCGACTGATTGACAGGCAAGTTGCAGCGGCGCCCCTATCTACGAGCTAAACCAAACCGGTAGTTAAAAATCTTATTTTCAATCACGCCTCTTCCCCACAGAGATAGGCAGAGGCATTGGAGCCTTGCCACGATCCTCACTATCCTCCCTCAGGATATATCAGGATCGTGGCAGTTCTATTGTTTCCGCCTATCCCTGTGAGAAAAAGGCGTGACAATTTGATTGATGGATTGGTATATAACAAAACGTAAGGTACGTCGTTTGTTGGCGCCTAAACATATTTTTTATTTACCTTCAACCAATCAAATTGTAGAGCCTTCTTTCCACAGGGAAAGGCAGAGACAATGGATCCCCACTTGCTACGATCCTCATACAACTCCCTTGCTTAGTGAATTTTAGTCAAAAATAACGTAGGTCAGCGTAGGTTTTATTTTAAATGAGACATATACGTTTTTAGGTAATCAGTGATTGCGTCAAACATGACACTAGATAAGTTACCCAGTGTGACGATTAGTTATGCATAGATCTGTCATTGGAAGTATCGCAGAAAGTTTTACTTGTATCAAATGTATCGAATCGAAGGTAAAACATGATATATATTTTTAATTGATTCAAAAAGTAATCAATTTTTATGTGTGAAGTAATTGCAAGTTTTTTAATAATATTTGATCCTGCAATACAAATGCGTTATATCTTCTCGTCAAACATCCCGCACTGCCTAAAGACAAAGGTCTTCAATCAGTGTGTGTTGCCAGTGATGACACATGGCACTGACAGTTTGGCAACTAAAGGTTGGCCTGTTGGAAAAGCTCAGAGTGCGCGATAGAATCCAGAACGAGGATATTTGCCAAAGAAATGGAGTTACCTACATAGATCGTAGGATTTGCGACCTGAAGTGGCAATGGGCTAGCCACATCGCTCGCAGAACCGACAACTGATGGGAAAGAAAGGTTTTAGAGTAGAGACCACGAACCGGAAGACGCAGCGTAGGTAGGCCTTCCACTAGATGGATTGACGACATAGTGAAAGTGACGAATAACTGGTGGATGCAACTGGTATCTTGTCGTTCGGAATGGCACTCTAAGGGGGAGGCCTATGTTCAGCAGTGGACGCCTTCTGGCTGATGATGATGATGCAATACAAATGAGGTATATCCTTTATAAACAACAGAGTGGAACAAACTACCGGTTGACGTAAGCAAGTCCCCAACTATAAACACTTTTAAAAACAAACAGCGGGGTTAGGTTGGGCAACTTAAAACGATTATCGTCTCTCGTCGACGATTTGCAAAATAATAAAAGCTAGGCTAAATCCACCAAAATGAGACTATTGATGATAATGACAAAACGTGCCATCGCACAGACGATATTCGTCACAACGATTAATAGTCTCGTTTTATTGGATTTAGCCTAGCTTTTATTATTTTGACAATCGCCGACGTGAGACGATAATCGTTTTAACTTGCCAACCTCACCCCGCTGGACAAGTAAGTGGCTAGGGATTATAGAAATAGACGAAAAATCTTATGAACTTTTAACCTGTGCTTGATATAAGCATATCAGCAATAAGCTGCTCGCCTTTAAATTCATAATAATAATAAGGTTTTTTGGCGGGAAACTGCAAGTGACAAGTCGTGTGATTTTTAATTATTTGTAAAGCTTGTGTTTCTTGAATATTAACGTGTAATAATGGTGGAATTGTTCCCCAGTATTAATTTTTAAGGTGATCGAGTATAGACAATTGATTTAAAGCTGTTTAACGTGTCTTTTCGCGTGTTCCCTTCAAGACTTAGTCAGAAGAGCTTGTTTGCTTTTTGGGCGACCGCGGTGAAGTGGTCAAGAAAATCGAAAACCACAAGCCGGTATTTAATATACTTCGAGTCGTCCTGTTTCTATGATACAAGCATGTTAATAATATAGAAAATTAAAAAGGAAAAATATATTTGTATATAAATAAATCTAACTAAATATGGAGTTATTCCAAAAAATGTACGCTACCGGTAAACAAGTTAATAAATCTAAAGTACCAGGGCAACAGATATAGTGAGGAGGTGGTCTCTGTATCGAAGTAGTAAAATTACGAGCAGTCGTCGGTAAGTGAAGCTATCTCCGGGGCCGCGGCGGAACTTTATTTATTAGCCCACGATAACCTGCGCACGGGCATCCGTTGCTAAATCTACTAATATACAGTAAGCACGCTTTTTAAGGCAACGGTAGGCAGATAACTTGGAAATTGCTTCAATAAAATATTGTTATTTTTTTCTTTTGCGAATTTAAAAGTATGAAGATTGTTCGTGACTTTTACTTTATTGTGACATTTTTTATTTTTCTATTTACATTTCTATACTAAGCTACTAAAGTGCTTGTATAATAGAAACAGGACCACCAAAGTACATATATCAAAGGTACCGGCAAGTGGTATTAAACCCGTACTCTCGGTTTGCGTAACTATTGCACTACCACTACATCACGGCCGTCGGATAACCATGCTTCTTGTTAAGCTAAGTGCGGTCCATCACTGGAGGCGACTGCTAATACAGTTAAATAGCAGCCGTATCCACTATGCCAGCCTAAAGAAACAATCTGCTGGGTTGTCTTTAAAGAAATTGTATCTACGTGCAATTTATTATAGTTCAATGGTCAAGCAAACCGAGAGCACGGGTTCAAAACCACTTGCCGATATTCATGTATCCTTATTTATGGTTATCCTGATAAAAAACAAGCACTTCAAATGTAAGTTTAAACAAATGAAATTTTCTTACACTTTAATTCAACGTGGCCTTTCGGTGACTACGACGGCTGCAAGTATCTCGAAACGTCGGATATAAAAAAAGTAAAATCATTCAAACTGTCACGCCTTTTTCCCATAGGGATAGGCAGAGACAATGGATCGCCACATGCCACGATTATGACACAACTTCCTTGCTTCCTTCACACTCACAATTCTCTTCATACAAGCTCTATGGTTATGGGCACTAGGCAACTTATTGATTTTAATTTTTACTACGACGACTTACGACTTACGAATTACGACTTACGAATTACGACGCATGACTTTTTACTAAAAAAGTAAAATCAATAACCAAAATTAAACGCGATAATAAGCGGCATAAAATTTGTTTAATACACAAATGAAATTGTATATCTCTTGTTTTACGAACATGCAAAACTATATTTTAATTAATTTCACATTTATTGTAGACTGCTAATTGTTCGGACAGTTATTGGTTTGTTTATAATAACTACGTTTTGTTATATTAACGATAAATTTAAGTGAAGTTATTGGCGACATTCTCGGGAACAGTTAAAGTGATAAACTAATTTGAAAATATTTATGCCTTAGCTCTAAATGACTATCAGGAATAATTATAGGTAGTTATTATTTTTTATTTATTGTGACTCGACATTTGACAACGAGTCACAATAAATAAACACCCCGCTTGATGTTAAGCTAGAGTGCGGCCCGTAAATGGGTGTTACTGCTACTACAATTCAATAACTATAAGTAGCAGTCACATCCACTATGCCGGCCTAGTTGGAACCGGCAACTTACAAACTGATCCCGAAAAGCTACTACGGTCTGTATACTTGTAAGTGGTGGTTCTTCCCCAGATCGGCAGTTAGCCAATTGTTTTTAAACGACAGGCGTGGACGAACGGTTTAGTGACTGGTTTGTTGCGCGTAAAGTCCCGGGTTCGATCCCCGGTCAGAGCAAATATTTGTTTCATAGCTTTTATTTGTAATATTTAATAATATTAAATATTGCTACTCACAGTTATTGCATTGTATTAGCAGTGACATTCATTCACTTTGGCTTAACATCAAGCGGGGTGCTGTCATATGTCGAGTCACAATAAAAAAAAATTAAAATAAATATTTCCTGTCATCACCGTATAACTTATAAATTGGCACTTAGAAGCTGATCTCGAAACGCGACTGTTACTTTATGGTGGTGGTACTATCCCGGGTCAGCAGACTGGACACCACTCTTAGAGAAATTGTTACCAAAAACGGCGGTAGTTTATCAAATCTTTCATTTGATTTTAATTTATAGCTTCTAACATCGGATGATTAAGCGTGTTCGCATAAATACCTGTGGGGTGTACTCGTAAAGTAACAACTCCGAGTCATAAACAAACTGTGAGCCTAGCTCATATTCAATACAAACTTTATTACTCTGCACAAATACTAAAACTTGCGCACACTGTATTGAGCTTTTTATGGCCTATAAAACAAGGTTTTTGTTTACCTTCGCTTGGGAAAGTTACGTGTAAGCTTACGTGAATATAAACCTGTATAAATTAATTATGAAAATTGGATAGAAAAATGGTATTAAGCCAAATTATGTCCGATAGCTGTTCATAATGCGGTACTTGTTCCTACGTGTGACAGAAGAAGCATTAGGGTAGAAATGTGGTCATTAAGGAATGTATGTGGAGTGACGATAGAAGATAGAATAAGGAAATTAGTGGCAGTGGCAGTGCAATGGTCACGCAAATCGAAAGCACGGGTTTAAAACCGCTTACCGGTACCAATGTAACTTTAATATATGTACTTTGGTCGTCTTGTTTCTATGATACAATCACTTTAGTAGCTTAGTATAGTAGTGTAAAAAATAATTATCATCTACGTAGTTTAAATTTTATAGTAACTATATTTTGTTTGCATATTGCTATGTAATTTACGTATCGAGCAAGTATAGTGCGTCGTTCAATATTAGTTTTGCAGCGCCCCACTTTGATCTAACCGCTAATGGGTGCTGTGTGATGGAAACTCATTGCACACGCCATTCTATCACTATTATACGGTAGTTTTAGTGATGTATTTAAAAGAAATATCGATAAAAATACCTGTGAATTAATATGTATTCCTTAGTCAATTCCTGTCACTACATCCTAAAATAAAGAAATACTTTTCTTATAGCGATCGTGGTAAATCAATGGTCACGCAAACTTTGAGACGCTGGTTCAAAACCACGTTTGGGATAATGTCTCTTTGATATAAGTACTTTTAGTAGCTTAGTATTATATTTTTTGTTATAGTTAATGTCACAAAAAGAGTCCAAAATATCTCAAGTCAAAATATCAACTTTCAATAAACTGTATTTTCACCTCATTCCATTATTTGTATGTTGATTAAGTTAAGAGGAATTTTGTATTGTTTTTACCAATTTAACTTTAGCAACGCATCTGCAACAAAAACACTTTTTTAAATAATTCTATTGCCACGAACGTTTTTTATGATTTTAGTGTCGTGAAGTGATTTTACTTTCTTTAGGTGTTTGAAAACCTTGGTAGTCGTCAGCCCCGTCCAACGATCTGAAGTAAAGTCTGTCAGGCTGTGAAAGACTGTGAAGTCACTCAGTAGAAAATTCACGGAATTCAGCTAGCCTGGCATGCTTGCAGTGACTGCTGCTTGCAGACATTTATTTGTCTTGTCTGCAGCGTTGGTGTCCATGAATTAATTGATTGACATAAATCATAATTTAACTAATTTAAATAGCGAGGGAGTTGTGCCAGGATCGTGGCAGGTGGCGCTTCATTGTCTCTGCCTATCCCTGTGGGAAAAAGGCGTGACGATTAGATTGTTTTGATTTGAAAATATCGACAACAAGTTGTTTCGTTACATCACTATTTCATAAATACCTTCCCAACTTTCGGTGCGGTTAAAACCAACACAATTTACCTTTAACTTATTAAGAAGTAGCCTTTAGTTGTTATGCCTTTAGATAGAAATCGCTAATTATACCTTTGTATTGGCTCATTTATATTTTGATATTAGTTGTTCGCTATTAGAAGCATTTGTTACAGGTTGTTAAGCATTTATTAAGCTAAGTTGCCTAGTGCCCATAACCATAGAGCTTGTATGAAGAGAATTGTGAATGTGAAGGAAGCGAGCGAGTTGTGTCAGGATCGTAGCAAGTGGCGCTCCATTGTCTCTGCCTATCCCTGTGGGACAAAGGCGTGACAATTTGATTAATTGATTGTTTCGGAATGGGTTTCGATTTATATTCGATTGCACCAAGAATAAGATTCCTTGTTCATATGAATCGTAGGAATAAGGAAAGTCATCAATGTGATGGAAGTAAGTAAGGCGACCGTGGTGTAGTGGCAAACCGAGAGCACGAGTTCGAGACCAATGTATCTTTGATATATGTACTTTGGTAGTCCTGTTTCTATGATAAAAGCACTTTAGTAGCTTAGTATAGAAATGTACAAAAAAGTCCAGGGTGGGGCTAATACACCAGTTCACTACAAACGTTTTCCAGGCTTGAAGCATAGATTTGATTCAACGCAGATATTTGCTCCGCGGTCTTAGTGATAAGCAGTTTGTGGTCTTTGCACATTCTGCCGATTTAGGGTGTTACCTCGCCTTTACGGTTCGGGATCAGCTTGAAAATTGCTAGTCCCGACTGCTACTTGTAGTTACTTAACCATAATATTTGTCGCCTCAATTCATAGACCACTCCAACCTAACATCAAATAAGGTGCTGTCATATCTTGGAAAACTATAAAATATAAATATACCTTTGCATGTATTTAACTATGTAACAGATCCATAGGAATTATGCTAGAATTGTGACAAGGTTGTTTATGGCAGATTTGTCGTTAAATATGGGCCTGGATAAAGTTTTTCAATGCTATTTTTCTCCGGAATATATTATATCTAATTAATTAATAAATTGGTCGTCAAGAATATCCCACTCTCTTTATAGACAGTGAATTTATTCTAGTGTTTATAAGTAAAATTCTGCCCTATAGCATATAATATAGGTATTTCTAAATGTAGTATCTAGATTACGCGTAGATTACTATAATTGACTGTTAGATATTTTAACTTAACGTTTTAACCTTTAGGTTAAACAAATGCTTGCTTTAAACTCAACGTTTTAATAGGTGCTGACATTAGGCGTAGATACTTTATAGAATTAAGCTGACGACAGGCGTGGACGAACGGTTAGCCATTGGTTTAATGCGCGTAAAGTCCCGGGTTCGATTCCCGGCTGGAGCAAATATTTCTTCCAAAATCAAAATCAAAAATCATTTATTTGTCAAACATAGGTACATTAAGATTGGTAATGATGCGCCTAAAAAGGCATACAAATTAAAAATATAAACAAACTTATTCAATAATGTCAATATATTTAAAAAAAATTAAGCTAATGAATATAATGTTAAAATAAAATTCACAATTTGTCATTTAAAAATTCCTTAATTGTATAATATGTCTTATTTATTAAAAATGAATTAAGATTCCTTTTATACAATCAAATATTTTCAACATCTCTGATATTCCTGGGAAGACTATTAAATATACGAGGACACATACCGAGTGCACTCTTATCCAGAAGAGCTGTACTACATGCCATTGGATTTATTTTTACTCCGTTTCTATCACTATTGTATAGAGTAAAAATAGTGTTTACATGAGCTTTTACAAAAACAGCAATTTCACTAATGTACATGCATGGTAATGTTAGGACTATTAATTTTTAAAAATGAGGTTTGCAGCTCTCAGTTCTTTTTATATTGCAAATTGCTCTTATGCATTTCTTTTGTGCCTTAAATGCCAAGTCGAGTCGAGTCAATCAGTCGAGTTTCCCCAGAACATTATCCCATACCGCAGTGTGGAACCAACATAACCATGATATGCTGCCAAGACAGCCTGTTGATTAACTATTTTTGACAATCTGTGTAAAGCGTATGAAAATTCTTTCATAGCTTTTAATTGTAATATTTAATAATTATATTAAATATTGCAAATATTTGTTAATAAAAAAAGGGGTAAATATTTGCTTTGGGTCTGGTTATCAAAGAGTAGTAGGCAGTGGTAACTGGTACCCAGTCTGCCGAACCGGGGTAGTACCACCACTTACAACTATACAGACCGTGAAGCGATTTGGTTGCGATTCAAGATCAGCTTGTAAGTGGCCGGTTCCAACTAGGCCGGCATATCTATTATTTGTATTTATTATTTATTAGAATAGGTTTCTTTCTAAGGCATTATAAAATATAACACACTTTTTGTTTGGTGTACGTAACAATACTCATAACTCTCTTAATTCTTTTAGATCCACAATTTCCTTATACAAGCTTCATATGGTTATGGGCACTGCTTGTTTTAGAATGCCCCCTATTTGATTGAGTTTTTCTTATGGATTGTCCCTGTTTTATCTTTCTTTAAACTCCTTTCATCCTTTCGTTTAACGTTATTTAAAATAATATGTTTAAAGAATGTGAATCTGAAGGAAGCGAGGGATTTGTTTCAGAACCGTGGCAAGTGGCGCTCCATTATCTCTGCCTATACCTGTGGGAAAAGGGCGTGACAATTTAATTGATTATTCGTTTAGAGATTGAGAATTGAATTATCCTTATATCTGAATTAAACTAATTGTATGCGGCCTACTATCGCGTTTATTTGGTTATTGATTTTAAAGTTTTATTGACGGATATACCGAGATGGCTGCAAAGCTCTCGAAACAAAGAAATAATAAAATAAAATCAAATCAAAACCAAAATAAACGCGATAGTAAGCCGCATAAAAATTGTTTTATTCAATAATAAATGTTCGCGCAATATCTAAGAAAATATTATTCTTACGAGTATATCTCGAGTACTCTATACGAGTACTCTAGAATACTCTATACGAGTATTCTCGTATATCTCAAAAAGTTACACTAAAAGTTATTTCTACAATACCGCCATCAAAAATAACAAAATCGACAGAATTTAAGAAGCGAATAGGCGTTAATTAAATCAATTAAAAGCAAAGCTCATATCAAATGTAAGTGTCGACGCCTTACTGCATATTGCATACAAATTGCGTTGTGAGTCTTAATACACATGTTAATTGATGGAATATTTAAATTAAATTACTTCTGTTCGTTACATTGTTTGTTTATTTGTCTATTTCTATTTGAAACCATTTAGATTTTGTCGAGTTAAGAAAAGTCGCGCGTTACGCGACAAAGGCCCGATTTAATTTTAAGAGGCCCGAATCAATGTTGACGACGACAGGCGTGGACGAACGGTTTAGCGACTGGTTTGTTGCGCGTAAAGTCCCGGGTTCGATCCTCGGTCGGAGCAAATATTTGTTTCATAGCTTTTATTTGTAATATTTAATAATATTAAATATTGCAAATATTTGTTAATAAAAAAAAGAGATGGATATTTGCTTCGGGTCTGGTTATCAAAGAGTGGTAGGCAGTGGTACCCAGTCTGCCGATCCGGGGTAGTACCACCACTTACAAGTATACAGACCGTGAAGTGATTTGGTCACGTTTCGGGATCAGCTTGTAAGTTGCCGGTTCCATCTAGGCCGGCATACTGGATTTGATTGCTACTCACAGTTATTGAATTGTAGTAGCAGTGACATTCATTCATGGACCACACTTTGGCTTAACATCAAGCGGGGTGCTGTCATATGTCAGGTCACAATTTAAAAAAGTATCTTTCATATGTAGGTACTTTCGTCGTCCAGTTTCTATGATACAAGCATAGAAACTGGACGAAAATGTTTATATGTTTTAAATGTTACTTGTTTTATGTTTGTTAAATGTTAAATCAATACACGTTAGCAAAAAAAATGTACTAGGGATTCATATATTGCCCAGTGTGAGTTCTAGCGCTTCGTGTGCTTCTGGTGGCGGCGATTGTAATCATCATTATACATACTTCACTTTACAAAGTTGCCAATGCATAGAGTAGCTAAAATAAATTTGTATTTATTATAAATTGTGACTTAAGCCCAATTCGGAATTCAACCAAGTCACGTTACGGTCTTTAGTACTCTGTGGTGGTGTTGTGATACTTCAGGTCGGCAGGGAAATCGATACACGCCGGATTTTACTTACTGTGACACGACATTTGACCTCGAACCGCCTAATGATAAGCAAGATGAGGACCAAGAGTGACGACGACTGAGAAAACCGAGTTTGTTCACAGCTGGGTATAGAAATTTACATTTCTATACTAAGCTACTAAAGTGCTTGTATCATAGAAACAGGACAACCAAACTACATATATCAAAAATACATTGGTACCAGTGGGTGGCCTCGAACTCGTGCTCTCGGCTTGCGTAACTATTGCACTGCCACTACACCACGGAAGATTGATTGGTTTAAAAGAATTTCACGTCTATAACAGCTCTTAGTATTTGCAGTGTGCCCAGATGTGATCTGTTGCCGTGACGAGTCACTATTAAGAACGGTGGCTTTGCTTCGTTAGTGTACATGCTATTGTACTTTGAATATTTGCTATCGGTGAAATGAGTGTCGTTTGGCAAACGAGTGAATGTCGGCAATGTTCCTAATAGACTGTTGCAATGTTCCTAGCAAACTGGGTAGACTTACTCGTGGTTCTACGTACAGCAGCCTATCTGCTCCACCTCGTAAAGTTCAGGGTTCGATACCCGCGAGCCGACCGCGCAACTAAGGCGACCGTTGTGTAGTGACAGTGTAATGGTTAAGTTAGCCGAGAGCATGGTTCGAAACTACTCACCGGTACCCAATGTATCTTTGATATATGTACTTTGGTTGTTCTGTTTTTATGATACAAGAACTTTAGTAGCTTATTATAGAAATGTAAAAAAACTTCAATGGAAATGACATTGAAATTCATTCCCATTTGTCAAAAACAACTTTTATTCGTTCGGACAATGAGTTTCAATAAGCTTGGATTGTTGATAAAAATGAACATGGATTCTTAAAGTGTTGCGTGGTCGCAATTTTAATTTTAAAGCTCATTAATGGAGTTCATCAAAATGAAGTTAATTGTCATTGTCATTATTTGTTATTAAAAAAAAACACATAATATCTGCGCCAGGTTTGATTGTTTAAGAGTGGTAGCCAGACAATTTTACAGACTGTAAAGTGACTTAGTTACGTTTCGGTATCAGCTTGAAAGTTGGCAGTTCTGACTAGGCAGGCATAGTGGATTTCATATTTCGATGACAGAAGGATCCAAGATAAGAAAAACACATGGGTTGGTAAAGTATTCTGCTAGTCGATTGTTTTACAAAGACACGACGTGTCAAACCTTTTAGTTCATCTGCCGATTTGATCGACTGAATGCGGACGCTTAAAGGACGAGTGTGAAAAGACGAGGTGGAATATAAATTATCAATATAAAAAAAAGTAATTGTACCAATTTCTACAGAGACAATGAAGTGTCACTTTCCATGATCCTGGTATATCTTTCTCGCTACCTACCCATCTTAAAATTACAATATCAAAAGAGTGGTAGGCAGTGGTACCCAGTCTGCCGATCCGGGGTAGTACCACCACTTACTATTATTCAGACCGTGAAGTGACTTAGTCACGTTTCGAGATCAGCTTGTAAGTTGCCGGTTCCAAATAGGCCGGCATAGTAAAGGTGATTGCTACTTACAGTTATTGAATTGTAGTAGCAGTGACGTCAATTCATGGACCGCACTGCATCTTAACATAAGGCAGGGTTCTGTCAAGTGTCGAGTGACAATAAAATAAAATCGAGTAGAATTACAGGCACTAAGCCAAACTATTGAATATTGCCACCCAAGACGATCGTGAGGGATAATTCGGAGCGAAGGCATAAACGTAGACATCCAAGCTACCATCTTAATGTTCAGAACACCAATTTGGAGTATTTTCTTAGTGAACTGGTAAGAAATAAAAAAACTAAAAGCTTTTTTTTGAAGAATACATTATTATTAAATTGTAACCTATCTAGGTTGCTTAGTGCCTATAACCTTAGAGCTTGTGTGAAGAGAATTGTGGTTGTAAAGGAAGCTAGGGAGTTGTGTCAGGATCGTGGCAAGTGGCGCCTCTGCCTATCCTCATGGGAAAAAGGCGTGACAATTTGATTGATTAAATTGTGGCTTAACATATGACAGCACCCCGTCGGATGTTAAGCTGGAGTGAGGTCCATAAATAAAGGCGACCTCTATCAATTAATCAATCAATTTGTCATGCCTTTTCCCACAGGGATAGGCAAAGACAATGAAGCGTCACTTGCCACGATCCTGACGCAACTCCCTCGCTTCCCTCACATCCACAATTCTCTTCATACAAGCTCTACGGTTATGGGTACTAGGCAACCCAGCTTTCTTGAGGATGTCTCCAATTTGGTCGGTAAACCCCCTTCTGGGTTTAGCGCGTTTAAGGCATCGATCCATCTACATCAGATTAATAAGTTCCTTTCGTTCTCTAATATGAAAGGAAGGTTACAAGTTGGTTAATGCCCGGTTCCTACAATAAACTATCCGTCATCGGTGACAGTAACCATTCGTTGTTCACCTCAGAAGTCACCGACGTTTGGAAAATAATATATATAAAAATAACAGTTACTTATTTTCATACTTTATGCTAGTAGTTGTCGGTAACTTGACTTACGAGGGTTTTGACCTACGGCTGGTAGTTAATTTAACTGTTCGTATTAAAAACAATCCATTTGACAGATTTAGGAATTTGGCGTATATTGTCTATAATATTTTCACAGTTAACCAATTCACATGCGACGTCGATTAGTTTATAGCGCCCACCTGTTCCCCTATATCAGATTATCTATATTCCATTTTACTACACAATTAAACAATAGATACACACCTCAGAACAATGTCATTCAAATTCAACCAAATACGGACTCACGAGTCCACTAAGGGCGCGGTTAGATTAAAAAGCTTTTTATTAGACTAATATAGACATAGACAGGCTGCTATAGACATGAATTTACATCTGTGTAATTTATAATTTGTTTATATTTATAAGTTGACAATGCCCATTTGTGGCTGCATTAGATTTATAGTTAATTTGTATTGTATTGACGCTTTTTTGTATTGACGTGTAAAAGTGCAGAATATCTGCCGACTTACTTATTAAATAAAATGAAATGAAATTAAATGAAATTGTGACTCGACATATGACAGCACCCCGCCTGATTTTACGCTGGAATGTGGTCCATCATTTCTTTATTATTAATAAGTTCTGACTCACTTAGCATTAAACGTATTAAAAGTAATTAAATCCTCCTTTAAATCAATTGAATACTTTTGTTAGAAAAATTCGCTCTTCGTGTGTGTGTGAGGTCTATGTATAGAGGCGCCTGCTACTACTGTACATTTTTCCTTACTTGGCAAAAGTAGTAAAAAAACTACTATCAGCATGACTGATGCAAATTATGGCCGGCATAATTACGGCGACAAGAATCAATACGAAATAGAATCAATACAAATATGTATATAAAAATATCTATAAATCTTTTATTGTGATTAATAAGTATTTTTAATGATACTGTGAAAATAATTTATTATTTTTTCATGTGATAAAAAAATAATTTATTACGTTTGTCATGTGTGAATTTACCGATTCCATATAAATAGTTTTAGATAAAAATAATGAATAAATGAATAAATGGGGAATGGTGATTTTCATGTTTGTTTACTACTTGTGCTAAGTAAGCAAAAACACAGTATACTAGCAACTGTAAGTAACAGTCGTTTCCACTTGCCGGTACCAATGTATCTTTGATAAATGTTTAGTAGATTAGTATAGAAATGTAAAAAAAAGGATTTTGGTGATTGGATTAATGCAAATTGAAATATGTATGTTTCACGTGTAGAGCCACCTTAAGTTGGTATTAATAATAAATGGTATTGTGAAACGTCTATTGTGGTCGTAATTGGCGCAACTGGTTGCAAATGGCCCTTTAAGGCTCTATATAATTGAGTATTCATAGTGGCGTAGATGGTTAATTGACAAGGGAAGTGTGATGACCATCCCATGAGGTGTGAAGAGACAGCCGAGCCTATTATGGGTGGAGATGGACGAGGGCATTCTAACATCTGAATTGTTGTTTGGAATTATACAAACGCAGGCGTACAATATTTATTGATCAAGTTTATAATGATTTATAATTATATTTATCTTTATTTTTTTATTGTGACTCAACATATGAAAGCCCTTCCTGCCTGATGTTAAGCTGGAGTGCTGTCCACGAATGGAGGTAACTGCTACTACAGTTAAATAACTGAAAGTAGCAGTCACATTCATGCCGGTTTTACAAGCTGATCCCGAAACGCGACTAAGTCACTTCACGGTCTGTATACTTGTAAGTGGTGGTACTACACCGGATCGGCAGACTGGGCACCACTGCCTATAACTATTTGACAACCAGACCCGGAGCAAATATCTACCTCTTTTTTATTTTATTTTTATCAGATTATTATGTGTAATACATAAAAGCTATCCGGATACCATTTCCTCGCTTCCCTTATATCCACAATTTTCTTCATACGAATGAATTGTGCTCTATGGTTATGGGCACTAGGCAACCCAGCTTTCTTGAGGATGTCTCTGATTTGGTCGGAGAACACCCTCCTGGGTACGCCTTGATTACTTATTTTTAAATATTATAATAACTTTAAATAATTTTACTTGGGAGTTGGGACCTCGGTCTCTTCATGATTACAACGGGTATAGCCTTCTAAATGTCTCCGAATAATATAATAAAATCAATAACGATAACATACTGTATATATCTTTAATTTCAATAAAGAAAAGGTTCATTAAAATAATCAAAAAGTAATTATAAAAGTAACAATGTGTAGGTAGTTATTTAAACTTGCAGACTAGTCCGTAAATTACTGAACCGATTTAATTAAGAGATTAATGAAAGCAATCGGATCAGTCTCATTTACACCGTTCTAATGATGTAATTATATGATAGTAGATATTCATAGTACATACTTTAATATATAAATGCATTAAATCAAAACACACTAACAAACACAACACATCTAAACATGTCGGAAACATCAGGCATTGTTTCATTGTTTCATTTACGAGTGCTCATTCGGTATGAGGCAGGGCGCGCGGAAAGGGGAACGTATTTAAAAAACGAATCTTATGTTCTATCTCAAAGTATGCTTCACTTCAATTTTTTAAATATATTTTTACAAATGAAATTGTATTTTATACAATATATAATAAATACTAATTGCAATGGTTGTATTATATATAAACATAACACATTTGACCACAGGTTTAGCGACTGGTTTGTTGCTCGTAAAGTCCCGGGTTCGATCCCCGGTCGGAGCAAATATTTGTTTCATAGCTTTTATTTGTAATATTTAATAATATTAAATATTGCAAATATTTGTTAATAAAAAAAAAGAGATGGATATTTGCTTCGGGTCTGGTTATCTAAGAGTGGTAGGCAGTGGTACCCAGTCTGCCGATCCGGGGTAGTACCACCACTTACAAGTATACAGACCGTGAAGTGATTTGGTCACGTTTCGGGATCAGCTTGTAAGTTGCCGGTTCCATCTAGGCCGGCATAGTGGATGTGATTGCTACTCACAGTTATTAAATTGTATTAGCAGTGACATTCATTCATGGACCACACTTTGGCTTAACATCAAGCGGGGTGCTGTCATATGTCGAGTGACAATAAAAAAAAAAACATTATGCCGTGCTATAAAATAAAAAATAAAACATGTCAATGTGGGATTAAATAAATATCTGTGGTTGATGAGCTTGCCTAAATGTTTTTCTTAATATGCTTACTTGGAGTAATATAATTAGATTAATAAAGAACTAAAACTGAAAAAAGGGATAAATTCGGTACCAATAGCCAAGGTGTCAAGGATACTGGCAGCATTGCCGCGCTGAATGGCAATCAATGCTGATGGAAGTCAGTTCTGTACTGCCACCGCTGAGACAGCCTGATGGCTCACTGGCGCATACGGCGAAGGCGAAGGCCGATCTACTGACCGAAGTCTTTGCCTCAAATTCGCATATTGACGATCGTGGTGAAGGGCCACCCACCCTGCGTCCATGCGGACATACGATGCCTGAGATTCGTATCAGACAACGCGATGTCCGCATGGAGCTACGATCGCTTGATATCCGGAAGTCCAGTGGTCCCGATGGTGTCCCAGCGCTTGTGCTTAAAACTTGTGCAGCGGAGTTGACTCCCGTCTTGACGAGGCTATACCGGCTCTCGTACGCATCGGGCTGCGTGCCTCGGGCTTGGAAGGGGGCCAATGTGCAACCGGTCCCAAAGAAGGGCGACCGCTCGGACCCGGCAAACTACCGTCCAATAGCTGTAACCTCAGTACTGTGCAAGGTTATGGAGCGAATAATTAATATTCGCCTCATGGCCTACCTGGAGGGTCACCAGCTGATCAATGACCGTCAATATGGCTTCAGGCCGAAACGGTCAACTGGTGATCTTCTAGCGTACACCACGCACGTCTGGGGTGAAGCGTTGGATGGTAATGGAGAAGCCCTTGCTGTTGGCTTGGACATCTCCAAAGCGTTTGACAGGGTCTGGCACAGGGGCCTTTTATCCAAGCTCGAGGCATACGGTTTACCTGACCGTCTGCGGGGCTGGATAGCTGACTTCCTGCGTGGCCGCTCCATACGCGTCGTTGTGGATGGAAGCGCGTCGCGCAGGATGTCGGTGAATGCCGGTGTCCCTCAGGGCTCCGTGCTGTCGCCGACTTTGTTCCTTCTGCATATCAATGACATGCTGGACCTCGGATCCGGCATTCATTGCTATGCAGACGACAGCACGGTGCATGGACGCTACACTGCCCGCCCCGCAGCCGGCAAACAGGAGATAGCCGATATGAGAGAGTCTGTTGTAGCGGGACTGAACCGGGTTCTTGATCGTATTACCCACTGGGGCGACAAGAACCTGGTTCAGTTCAACGCAGACAAGACTCAGGTATGCGCGTTCTCGACGAAAAAATCCCCGTTTACTCCCCTTCCCTCTCTTTGTAACATCTCCCTCAGTGCTTCGGACAGACTGGACTTTCTTGGAATCCCTTCGCTGCGACCTGAATCACAGGGACCACATTGAGCGGGCCATTAAGACCACCTCCCGCAAACTTGGCATCCTGAACAAGGTGCGGCGGTTCTTCGCGCCAGAGCTTCGCCTGCTACTTTACAAGGCACAGATTCGCTCTTGCGCGGAGTACTGTTCGCACCTCTGGGACGGCTCTGCCAAGTATCTTCTTAATGCCCTGGATTCATTGCAGCGCCGAGCTGTCCGGATCATAGGTGATGCAGAGGTCACGCGAACTCTGGAGCCCCTACAACTACGAAGAGACATGGCGGCTCTGTGCGTCCTCTATCGCCTATACCACGGGGAATGTTCCGAAGAGCTCTTTAACCTTGTTCCTACCTCATCTTTTCACTCCCGTAATACCCGCACAGGTCGGGGAAAGCATCCGCATTTTATCGACCGAATCGGCAGTCGAACTAAAAAGTTCGGTGCGTCTTTTCTTTGTAGATCAATTGACAAGTGGAATGCTTTGCCTGCCCATGTGTTCTCTCCATCCTATGACCTTGGATCCTTCAAGCGATGCGTGAAGAAGCACCTTTGGCCGGCATAGTGACGGCGACTGGGGCAGCCGTGAACAAACCCGGTTTTCTCAGTCGTCGTCACTCTTGGACATCCTCTTGCTTATCATCAGGCGGGACAACGTCAGATGTCGTGTCACAATAAAAAAAAAAAAAAAAGTTGGAAGCCTGTTTTCTTATTTTTGAATAGCGTACAGAAAACAGTTTATATTCCAGTAAACAGTTCACTACTTCACCACTTGTATCTCTGGGCTTTCCTATTATACATAATATCATATACAATGTATTAATGAAACATAAAAAAAATATATAATTTAATATATTTACTTTATCAAAATAAATAGTTCGCGCCTACTGTTTTAATAATACTATGTATATTTTATTACTAATTTTAAAAGTTATTTAAGTTAAGTAGGCGTCCAAAGATGTCTTATAAAAACACATTACGTTGTATAAAAATAGTTTTTGTTTATATTTCCCCTTCCCATGACCCGCTTTAGATTAACATCAGGCAGGGCGATGTCATATGACTTGGCGACTGCTGCCACGGACTGAGCTTGCAGCAGCGGTGACCCCTATGGGGGCTTGGTAATATTCCCCTTTACGCTGCACTTAAAGGATGTAGAATTGAAGAACTGAGGAAAGACGTGTTTAGAAAGGGTGTTGTAGTGTTTGCATAATAGCTCATGCAGTAGTAACACAGGTAACTAAGGATTACTGTAATCATAGGCTCGCCAACATATTATGCCACGCGTCTACCCCCGTCGCAGGGCACTCGTGTTCTACGATACGCTCGAGACAGTGCCACGTGCATCTAGCAATAGCATAGAATATATGTGTGTATTCCTCATACATTACAGAAGCTATTTTTTGTCAGAGTGATACAAGATTTTGGTCCTCATAGTGACCATGGTATTTGGCTTCATGATGAGGTGACGCATCCGATCACCTACCCAGTGTTTTTAAACTTTATAATTAAGTTTGCTAAATCCCATTTTTTATTATGGCTGTCTATGTAAGTTGCCTATTTCAACTAGGCCGGCATAGTGGATGTGACTTCTACTTACAGTTAATTGACTGTAGTAGCAGTTACCTCATGGACCGCACTCCAGCTTAACATGGGGCAGGGTGACTGTGAGGAAGAAAAGGACCACTCTGGCGCCGAGGAACTAAGAATCTATACCGATGGATCCAAGACCGGTGCGGGAACAGGGGCAGGAACCTTCTCGTGGGATTTAAACATAAATATCTCAACAACGCTCGACGTAAACAGCTCTGTGTTTCAGGCAGAATGCAAAAACTCAGCTCTACTCTAGGAATGCCACCTGGCATTGGAGGACGTATGCACGTCGAACCAGATCACTCTCCAATGGATCAAGGGTCATAGTGGATCGCTGGGCAATGACGCGGCGGACGAGCTGGCCAGGAAGGGGTCGTCCTGTCAACCGATGGGACCGGGACCTATTGTGCCCCTACCATTCCAATTCCTGCGCAGCTGGCTACGCCAAAGAACAGGTAACCAACATGAAGACGCATGGTCACAAACCATGGATTGCAGACAGTCCAGGGAAGCTCTCCCTCATATAGACAGACGCTTGACTGGACGTCTGCTAGACCTCAGCAGAGCCAAGCTCCGCACTTTGGTAGGTGTTATAACGGGGCATTGCGGTTTTAATAAGCACCTGTACTACCTCAACATATCAGACAGCCCCCTTTGTAGGGGATGTCTGAATGAGGAGGAGACAGCTGCACATGTGCTCTTGAGCTGCAGGAGCACAACAGTAGCAGAAGCGAGACAGAAGTTCCTTGGCAACGCGAGGACGCTTCCGGAGGTCTGCAGGAACGAGAAGGGTCTCCTGGCCTTCCTGGAGGAGATCGGGTGGCTCCGCTGAAGGAGAACCGTTGAAGAACGCACAAAGATACCGAAGAGGACTTCAAGTGCGGAAACGAGCCCGCTAAAGACTATAAGACTACATGGGGCAGGGTGCTGTCATATATCATTTACAATAAAAAAATAAAAATTACATTATGATAGCACCCTGCTTAATCTGACGTGCGGTCTACGAATTAAGGCGACTGCTAAAAGAGTAGCGATCGTATCCACTATGCCGACCTACTTTATTCATAATATCTATGTTATCTATGTTCAATGAATGTTCATGAATATCTATGTTTTTTTTTCTTCATATTTTCAACTGCTATGTTTTAAAGTTGCGCAGCGGTGATTTTCATGTACTTTAATGTTAATAACGACTATTTATTTACAAGCCCATTGCCTGCGGCTTCCAATAACTACGAATAGCTGCAAAACGCGACAGTTGTGCTGTTAATATGGATCCGGAACCGTAACTTGAAAGCGGTCATGAACCAAGTACCTAGTACCGACCCTCTTTGACGATCTATTACCAAAACATAAACAATTTCAAAAACAAATTAAATTTTCATACCACAGAGACGGAAAGAGATGATTGAGAGCAACTCTTCACGATCCTCACATGTATTAAATAATATTTAATAAAGATGAAAGTTAGCGTCTTCAAACACATAACTCTAACCCATTGATGCCCAAGCCCAATGATGCTCAAGCCCAAAAGACAATAATATCATTGCTCAAGCGGAGTTTTGGCGGGAAACTGCAAGTGGTCGTGCAATTTTAAATTATTTGTTTCTTGAATATTATTGATTAGTCTTGTAGTGAAATTGTCATCCAGTAATCATTTATAAGTTCATCGAGTATAGACAAATGATTTGAAGCTAGGTAACGTGTCTCTTCGTGTTCCCCTTCAAGACTCCGTCGGAGTTTAGTAAAGTTTTTCCACCACTTTACTAAAACCATCATCTTCACCCTCATGTAATGGATGAAACACTGGTGTTTTATCTTCATTCACTGAGGTTTATCCACTGAATAACTATACTACGGAAGACTAGGCTGTTTGGACAAAGTTTCCTTTGCCTTCTCAGAATGGGAGAATTGAACTGAAGAAGAAAAATCTTTGCGGAAGCCTATACTCAACGTTTAATTGGATAATTAATCGTTTTTAGATGTACTGAAAACGATTAATTAGGTAATGATAATAATAGGGATAAATTTAGTTTGTAATTTTAATTTGTAATCTTGTAATGATATTATTTGAATTTTATTATTTTAATGTATACATTGTAATGTATTGTAATTTAATGTATTTTTATGTATTCAGTTAGTAATTTTTATTTTGAGAGATTTTATTCTAGCCAAGTTAGGAGGGCAACTTTTAAGATGATCCTGAAACGCTACTAAGTTGATCGGCAGACTGGATAAATGACCAGTCCACCAAATGCCTTCTATATTATTCTCAACAAGAAATTAGTTTTTGAATAAAAAGGCAACAGTTAATTTTCAAATATGTACTATTCGCCGAAAGGTTGTCTAAAACCTGTTTAGTGAACATAATTACGCGTTGCAAGTACAAAGGGTGCAAGTATGATGCGCACACGCCTGTTTTAATTACGCTTTACTATTGAGACAGTTCCCTTACAGAGCACGAGGATAATTATGAACACCAAGATGTCAAAGATGTAAGGCGACCGTGGTGTAGTGGCAGTGTAGTTAATCAAACCACTTGCCGGTACCAATGTATTTTTGATATTATGTACTTTGGTTGTCCTCTTTCTTTGATACAATATAATAAACTTTAGTAACTAAAAGTAACTAATTAAAAAAAAGATGTTCATTTTGATTATTTTATTCCGACATTTCCAAGGCTTGGCAGCCACGCGCGATGGTAGCAAAATAATCAAAACAAACGCTATAGTCGAGTTCGATTATTATGTAAAAATACAAAATTACCCAGAAAAATACGTTTGATTTAAAAGGGATGTAGTGACAAAGATTAAATAGTTATTTTGTGTTGGTTTTGACATAATGGTGACCGTGGTGTAGTGACAGTGCAATAGTTACACAAACCGAAAACAGGAGTTCGAGACCACCCACCGGTGCAAATGTATCTTTGATATATGTACTTTGGTTTTCCTGCTTCTATGATACAAGCACTTTAGTAGCTTAGTATAAAATTGTAAAAAAAAATGTATCTAAGGTGAGTAGATGAATAAAGCGAGGACGACCTAAAAGTTTGATCCTTGATCGAATCGGGATATTTCTAAAAGAGCTGGGGAAGAGGGGGGGAACCACAGAACATGAATGAAGAGAATTGTGAAAGTGAAAAAAGCGCGGGAGTTATGTCAGGATCGTAGACAGCTGCCGTTTTTCCTGTAGAAATTTAATCGTTATTTTTAGATTAATTGAAATTTTATTTTACAAATTGAGCGTCTAAGATATTTCTTCGATACTGTAAAAGCAGCACAAAACTACAATAAAAGTAGTTTGTTTTTCTAAACATAAATACATGTCACTATTCTTAATAACAAGTTTGAATTTAACGTCTCAATAAACAATAACAAGAAGGAAATTATACACTACGTAGGGGAGGTACCATTTAAAAATACACAATTTATTTTTACTCCTGGCAACATTAAGAAAAAACAGCAGCCATTTAATAACGCTTAATTATTATCACATCGTAAATTCTGGATAATTTTATAGTAAATTCCGCTCACCTATTATTTCATTATTCTGTCTAATATTTTAGCAATTTACCTTTTATTTGACTTTATTTATTGCTTTAGGTATTGTTTTTAATTGTGTGACAATTTTATTTATATTAGGGGCCTATAAATAAATATGTTTGCCATTCAATTAGTGCTCGTATTACTTATAAATTAATAAATATAATTGGATATAAATAGATGTATATTATGCTCGCATTTCGGGTGGCTTCGAACGGGAATTCAACCCGGTCAGTGTACGTAAGTCTCGTATTTAAGTAGTATAAGTAATCGTATTTATCTTCGGTTACACCAAATATACAATACAATTATATCCGTTCATTTTCTCACCCAAAAGTTTAACAATATTAAATGTGATTAGATGTGAGGGAAGCAAGTGAGCTGTGTAAGGATCGTGGTAAGTGGCGCTCCATTGTCTCTGCCTATCCCTGTGGGGAAAAGGCGTGACAGTTTGATTGATTGATTGAAGTTTAACAATTAAATATATTATAATGTTATGGCGACCGTGGCGTAGTGGTAGTGTACCAATGCCTCTTTGGTATTATGTACTTTGGTTGTACTGTTTATAAATACAAGTGTGCCGACCTTCGAACAAGTTCGCACATTGTATAATTCATTGTTATTAAAAAAGGAATGTCATTTTCAAACACCTTTTTTCTTTTGTTTTTATATTCTATTTTTAAGTCAAATAAATTAGTCTTCTTTACCATTTTTAACCCCCGACCAAAAAAGAGGGGTGTTATAAGTTTGACTTGTCTGTGTATCTGTGTATCTGTGTATCTGTGGCTCTGTGTATCTGTGTGTCTGTCTGTGGCATCGTAGCTCCTAAACAAATGGACCGATTACGATGCGGTTTGTTTCATTTGAAAGCTGACGTGATCGAGATGGTTCTTAGCTACAATTGATGAAGATCTGATCAGGGGTTTCAAGGTCATCAGCTCGATTTGTTAGCTGCGGTAGCGATATTAGACGCGCTGTTTAGGATGGCAACCCTTGTACGTCGCTATGCGACGAAGATTGTTATTTTATGTCAAATAAATATGCCAATGTAAATACACGTAAAAAATGTTATAATTTTCCTCTTAAAATATTCATATGGCGAGGTTGGTTTGCAGTTTAGATCGATTACCTTGATTGAATATTTTAGGGGAAAAATTATAACATTTTTTACGTGTTTTAACAATGGCATATTTATTTGACATAAAATAACAATCTTCGTCGCATAGCGACGTACAAGGGTTGCCCGTTCTAAACACGCATAAGGCTGGGAATACACGTCCGATATTGCTGAGCAAATTATTTACAAATCGGAAGTAGGAATCGGACGTCTATTTTGTTTCTGTATTTTGTATGAAAACTGCACCTTCAGACAATCGGATCGGCCATAAAATCGTAAGCGCCTTGGCGTTGTTTCCGATTCTGACATCCGATCCGACTATCGGATCTGACGTGTATTAAGTATTCAAACAAATGTATGGCACGAGTGACTATCGGATCGGACTATCGGAGAGGAAAATCGGACTTGTATTCCCAGCCTTATAGGTATTTACTTTTAAACATATCTGTGACTTAACATTTGAAATAAAAACGTATACAAATACATGTGTGTTTTAACTGGTACCACTGAGTTACTCTGATGATGGAACTCGAAGGTAGGAGACGAAATCCTGGATGTGTTCAAACTTTTTTTTGGTATACTAAGTTTGGACTTATTAGATTTGTCTTGAAGGTAGGAAACTAAGTGTAGAAAAGTTAGTGCGATAAAATAAAACATTCCGGATCTAAAAAATCTGATCATGGATCCTCTCAGATCAGCAAATCAACAAGAAATGGACCTGTAGTGCTTTAACTAAAATTGTTACTCACTATGAGCCATTAGCTGGACCGTTATCAAATTAAAAACCGAGAGTATCTGATGAGGCACCATCATGAATCCTCTCAGATCAGCAAATCAACAAGAGATAGAACTATAGTGCTTTCACTAAATTTGTTACTCACTAAGAGCATTTAGCTGGACCGTCATCAAATTGAAGACCGGGCAATCTGATGATGCACCATTATGAATCCTCTCAGATCAGCAAATTGATATCAATTGATCAGCAAAAAAAGAGATAGAACTGTAGTGCTTTAACTAGGCCTTTAGCTGGGCCGTTATCAAATTGAAGATCGGGAGTATCTGATTATGAATCCTCTCAGATCAGCAAATCAATAACAGATAATATCATAGTGCTTTAACTAAAATTGTTACTCTCTATGAGCCATTAGCTGGGCCATTATCAAATTGAAGACCTGGAGTAGTTATCTGATGATGCACCATAAGGATCCAAGGGATATTAAAGGGATATAACTATTGAGCCATGACCAATGTTGTTTATTACTATAAAGCTGATGATATGACCAAAGTGGTTCCAGGCGTTTCGGGGGTTCCTTTAAAATTTTAATTTTGATTTTATCTACTTGAGCGTTTTATTTATCACGTCCGTAGCGTCAAACAAGCATTCTAGTAGCTTAGTATAGAAATCAATCAATCAAATTGTGAAGCTTTTTTCCCACAGGGATAGGCAGATACAATGGAGCGCCACTTGCCACGATCCAGAATTTTTCGCTTCTCTCTCAAAATAAAATAAAAGTATAAAATCTGAATTTGCTACAAGATATTTCTACCACTTTTACCCTAGGCTAATAATTTTGCATATTCCTACTCTAATTTGATTCAAATAAGGCGATAATTCAGTGAGCTTATTTTGCAAACTGCATTATAGTAAAATGCTAGTTAACACCCATTGTGTCAGATTCCAATAGCTTAATTTTTTACTTCGCAGCATGTAATTTGCGTGGCATGTAATTTTAAAAGCATGTACTCTGAAAGTTAATGTTTTTGTTAGGTATTGCATTAAACAAATTACTCTTAGTATTTTTTTAGATTTTGCGCGAACATTGATTAATGAATTAAACAATTTTTATGCGGCTTACTATCGCGTTTATTTTGGTTTTGATTTTACAATTTTTTATTATTCCGACGAAAATTTGTTTAATTCATTAAATTACTCGTATATGCAGAGTCTCTCCGTGACCACGATGGCTGCAAAGCTCTCGAAACGTCGGAATAATAATGAAAAAATGTAAAATCAAAACCAAATTAAACGCGATAGTAAGCCGCATAAAAATTATTTAATTCATTGATGGTTTTTATTGTTATTCTTAATGTACAGGGTGTTTCCGCACTTGACTCTTCTGCGGCATCTTTGTGCGTTCTTTAACGGTTATTCAATGTTCGCCCAAAATCTAAGAAAAATCTAATACTAACTGATTAAATACAACAAAAACGAGTAGTAGGCAGTGGTACCCAGTCTGCCGATCCGGGGTAGTACCACCACTTACATGTATACAGACCGAGAATTGATTTGGTCGCGTTTCAGAATCAGCTTGTAAGTTGCCGGTTCCAACTAGGCCGGCATAGTGGATGCGATTGCTACTTACAGTTATTGAATTGTAGTAGCAGTGACATCCATTAATGGACCACACTGCAGCTTAACATCAAGCGGGGTGCTGTCATATGTTGAGTCACAATAAAAATAAAAAACACAACAAAAACACATTAATGGTTGCTGCCGGTTAACTAAGTCGGAGCCTCTTTCTACAAAACCTTTTTCAATTATAATTTTTTTGTTCAGCTACCAACGTGAGCATTATTTGTTATAGTTAATGATACATATAAGGTGACCGGGATTGCGCTTTAAATTCTTACAAGACTGAATAAAATCATATATGTCCAGTTTTTATTTATTTTTATTATCTAAAATTTTAGCATGTAAAAATGAGTACATAATTTTTTCTTTATGTACTTTATCAGGGTGGGACCGTGAGTTTAGGGGGCCCTGGGCTAATACTACTTAGGGGCCCACCTAATTACTCAAAGTATAAGAAAAAAATAAGTTCGAAGTACCAACACCTGAACGTAGACTTGAATTATATAGGTTTGATTAATCGCAGGATTTGCAGAGCTGCAAACTTTACGATCTGTTTAATTTTATGAAATTATGGATTTTTTCGCATTATCGTCTATTTTTGACTTTGAATTGACTTAGCTGAATGAATCCACGGGGAGCTGAAGCCCAAAAAGCCATATGGAAGATCCGGCCTTATACTTTATTCTTGATATTAACAAGATGTTAGGTTAATGATATTTTTAAAATGAAGTCATTATCGTTTAATTGTGCCTCTCGGCGATCAAACTAGCATTTATTTTTTGACCTTTGTATAAGTACATTATGTAATATTATGTACAATATATCTTACAATTAGTATGAGTAATTCATTGCAGGTTTTAATTTAACCTAATGGATTTAGTCTGGGTGACTTTAAAGGCGAAATAACAATCTAATAGCGAGAGGTTCGATCTCCGAGTTTGTACCTACGAGTACTACGAGTTTGTACCTACCTCGTACATCGGTACAACTTAAAAATAAATAGTATTTGAAAAACTTTTACATAAAGTACCCATAAACGCTGGAAGTCGTAGATTGGGAAGCTTAGGTTTTTTTGCGAGGTGGGTCAAGCTTTTCTACAATTCTGACACAACTCTCTCGTTCTTCAACCGACTCTCCGTTCAAATCTATAAATATTTTCTCCATAAAATCTCTATGGTTATAAGCACTGCGGACATCTGCTTTATGTTTTTGATGATTTAGTTAAGAAACTCTTCTGGGCTGCTCTCTTTTAATCTTTTTTACTCATTCTTTCCTCAATCTTTATCACATTTTCTTTTAAATTACAACAGCATTTGGCTGACATAGTGACGTTGATTGAACCGTGTACTAACTCGTTTTTTTCAGTCGTTGGCACTCTTGAACCTCCATCATGGTTACCATCAGGTAGGTCGAGGTCAGATGTCGAGTCATAATAATAAAAAAGCATTAATTCTATTTTCATATTTCTATATTTCATGATTAAAAATATAATAAAACAGACATATTTCCTTTCGACTATCGAACATAGCCTTTAACCAATAATCAGTAAACTATCGATTTAATGAAGTCCATGGTTTTAAAATAATATTTAACTGATAGTTAAATGTTACACAACAATTGTCCCATTAATGTCAGAAGCAATCATTAAAATTATAATAATCAGTTAAAAAATAAGCTACTTCGTTACTAAAATAATTTACAGTTATTCAAATTGATTTTTTAAATCGATTCAGATTAGTAATTGATAAGAATAATGATTATAGGGTACATCACTACGTATAATAATATACTTATCATCTGTAACATTTCTTTAAAGCATATTTTTGTAAGCACTACGTATAATAATATACTTATCATCTGTAACATTTCTTTAAAGCATATTTTTGTAAGCATTACGTATAATAATATACTTATCATCTGTAACATTTCTTTAAAGCATATTTTTGTAAGCATTACGTATAATAATATACTTATCATCTGTAACATTTCTTTAAAGCATATTTTTGTAAGCATTACGTATAATAATATACTTATCATCTGTAACATTTCTTCAAAGCATATTTTTGTAAGCATATTTCATGTTCTCTTCATACAATTTGTACGGTTTTGGGGCACTAGGCCACCCAGCTTTCTTGAAATGTTTTCGATCAAATCAATCAATCAAATTGTCACGCCTTTTTCCCACAGGGATAGGCAGAGACAAAGGAATACCACTTACCACGATCCATCTACATCAAATTCATAAATTCCTTGCGTCAAAATGAATCCGCACTGAGCGTAACCATTGCACTGCCACTACACCACGGTTGCCTTAGCCTTAGTGCGTTGGGTTTCCTTTGTTCCTCTATAAAACGTAGGTATAGTGGTGAGGCAAGATGTACTTCAAGATTATTGCAAACCTCTTTACTAAAGTTATGTAGGCAGGGGGGTAACACCTAATTAATCAGATAATAATAAAATAAAAATAAAATATATTTTTGGCATATTCTAGAATGCCAATCTATTACAATATTTTGATGACACGAATGGCGCATTAGTTAGCCCACCAGTCTGTTATGTATGAAGTTTTTTTTTTATTGTGACTCAACATATGACAGCACCCCGCTTGATGTTAAACCGAAGTGTGGTCCATGAATGGATGCCACTGCTACTACTATTCAATAACTGTGAGTAGCAATCACATCCACTATGCCGGCCTAGATAGAACCGGCAACTTACAAGCTGATCCCGAAACGCGACCAAATCACTTCACGGTCTGTATACTTGTAAGTGGTGGTACTACCCCGGATCGGCAGACTGGGTACCACTGCCTGCCACTCTTTAAAGTGCCTCAGTATCAATCAATCAATCAAATAATCACGCTTTTTTCCCACAGGCATAGGCAGAGACAATGGAGCGCCACTTACCACGATCCTTACACAACTCCCTTGCTTCATTCACATCCATAATTATAAGGTACTGGGTTCGATTCCCGGTCAGAGCAAAAATTTGTTTTATAGCTTTTATTTGTAGCAATTTAATCAATCAAATTGTCACGCCTTTTTCCTACAAGGATAGGCAGAAACAATAGAGCCACTTGCCACGATCCTGACATAACTGATGATCCTGACATGATTTAATATTTAAACATAACAAATATTTGATCATAAAAAGAGGCAGGATTTTTCCGGGTCTGGTTGTCTAAGAGTGGTAGGCAGTGGTGTCCAGTCTGCAGATCCTGGGTAGTACCACCACTTACAAGTCTTTAACTTACACAGTCGCCAAGCTCGAAAGTTGTCGGTTCCAATTTAGACGGCATAGTGGACGCGACTGCGACTGTACCTTAACAGCATTAACGGCACTCCAGTTTAGCATTAGGCGGGGTGTTAGCATATGTTGGGTAACTATAAAAAGAAGTACTTACCCAACTTCTGCCTGCTTACCACCATTTCTTATAGCATTATTATTTTAATCGTCAAACGTCAATTAGATGTTTATTTAAATAAACGTACTATTGGCAGTTTTATGACGTCATATCCACTTCATTCTTTATATCAATTTTTGATTTATACTATTTACAATTTTTAAACAATCAATCAATCAAATTGTGACGCCTTTTTCTCACGGGGATAGGAAGAGACAATGGAGCGCCACTTACCACGATCCTTACACAACTCCCTTGCTTCCTTCACATCCACAATTCTCTTCATACAGGCTCTGTGGTTATGGGCACTAGGCAACCTAGCTTTCTTAAGGATGTCTCCGATTTGGTCGGAAAACACTCTTCTGGGCCTGCCTTGTTTAACACACCCATCCACATCAGCTTTATGAATTCCATTCGTCAATCTACTTTCACTCATCCTTTCCATGATAGCGGATAGAATAAGAAATAGCACACTGCGTGATAGAAGTGGTTTGAAAGAAGATGTAGTGACAAGGATTGACAAAGGAAAGCTTCGATGGTTTGGGCACAATTTTTTAACATTTGTATAAATCAAATTATTTAGTATAACGTATAAATTTTTTATCCGATGTATTATTTAAGTAATATATTAGCAAAATTTAAAAAAAATAACGCTATTAGTTCACAAATCAAGTAACGATAGTAAGTTTTTGTTGTTTCTTCGAAATAAAACTGATTGCATAGTGGATGTGATTGCTACTCACAGTTATTGAATTGTAGTAGTAGTGACATTCATTCATGGACCACACTTCGGCTTAACATCAAGCGGGGTGCTGTCATATGTCGAGTCACAATAACAAAAAATTGACAATGATTTTAGCTAAGATATAAATGGTAATTATCCTACACTTTACTAAGCAACAATACATTGCTGAACGTAAAATCTATGCGAATGTACAAATAAATTTATTATTTGTTTGTACATTTGAAGGAATAGGCCGGCATAGTGGCGGCGGCTGGGGCTGCCGGGAACTCACTCGGTTATTCTAGTAGTCGTCACTCTTGGATCTCCTCTTGCTTATCATCAGGCGAGTCGAGGTCAAATGTCGTGTCACAATTTAATAAAATATATAGTAAAACAAATTTGCAAATAAGAGATGGTGGTCTACGAAATTGTGTAATCTTGTTTTTTACATCAAATATGCTTATTTTTAAAAGTTGGTAGTAGGACTCCTGGTCTATTACTAATATCGATCTAGACAGCAATAAATATTCATGCCAGTTATTACGAACATCCTAGGGCTATAAGAGCTAGTTCTAGAAATTTCTGTGGATTCCACAATATCCTCTAAGTGTCGTGTGAATAGAATTACGTTTGGCAGACTTTTTTTATTGTGACTCGACATATGACAGGACTCTGCCTGATGCTAGGCTGAAGCGCGGTCCATGAATAGAAGTGACAGATAGTCAATAAATCAATGAATCAAATTGTCACGCCTTTTTCCCACAGGGATAAGCACAGACGACGGAGCGCCACTTACTATGATCCTGACACACCTCCCTCGCTTCCCTCTCAGCCACAATTCTCTTCATACAAGCTTTACGATTATGGGCAGTAGGCAACCCAGATTTTATGAGGATGTCTCTGATTTGGTCAGAGTACCCCCTTCTGGGCCTGCCTTATTATTATAGTATTAAACGCATCCATCCACATCAGATTTATCAAACAGATTTGTGACCGCTAGAAAGCTAGGTTGCCTAGTGCCCATAATCATAGAGCTTGTATGAAGAGAATTGTAAATGTCACGAAAGCGAGGGAGTTGGGTCAGGATCGTGGCAAGTGGCGCTCTATTGTCTCTGCCTGTCTCCATGGGAAAAACGTGTGACAATTTGATTTGATAGATCAAATCAGGTACCCGATACTACAGGTAAAAAATCTGAAGTACCAACCGTGTTTAAATAATTGATACTGCCGGTGTAATGATAGCTTGCCTCATTCGCCGTCACTATGCCGGCCAAAGGTGCTTCTTAATCCTTTGCTTGAAGGATTCAAGGTTATAGGATGGAGAGAAAACATGGTCTGATAAAACATTCTAGTTTTCAATTGTTCTGGACTAGAAGTTTATTATATTGTATCATAGAAACTGAACGACCAAAGTACTATATAAAGTACTAGCTGCGTAAACCGGCGTTGCCCGGGTCAAAATATTCATTTTCTCTTATGTATGTATACATAATCTTTGTACCTTCCATTAAACGAATGTTGTTGTATATAGTGTATATATAAAATTGATTCATTAACTAATTTATCAAAATAAATATAAATCAAATTCAAAAGTAGTTTGTTATATTGAAAAAATTGCATATTTACAGTTTTATATACAATTATTTTGTTCTATCGTGAATACTCGTAGTTGTCGCAGCGTACGCGATGTAAGGAATTTTACGAGTAAATTTTTACACCCTGTAACCATACGGAATTTCGTACGGTACCCTAAACTTTTTAAAAATCTAAACAGCCTATGTTACTCACTAAGAATGTAGCTTTCTAATGGTGAAAGAATTTTTAAAATCGGCCCAGTAGTTTCTGAGCCTATTTATTACAAACAAACTTACAAATCTTTTCTCTTTATAATATTAGTATAGATTACATATTTACATCAAAGATAAGTATATTGATACAAGCAAGTAGTATAGACATAATTATACAGCATATAAGATTCTATATCCTGTATATGTATTAACAATATAAAAAAATCACCTGTTACTCGATAATAGATAAAATCGTTTTTTTTTATTAACATAACAAAAGTCAGTTGGATGAGTCAGTTTTTTCATTCATCGGTCAGAGTGAACGCATTTCAATCAATCACACGCAATTCTAGATCTTTCGTCTAATAAGACCTAGATCTACAGTAAGCTTAATTAGTTCAAATTTATTTCTTATAAAAAATAATTATTACGACCTCTCAGGTGAATAAAGTCATATCACCGTAATGTCAACTTTACGTGCACTAAAAAAACATATTTAAATAATTTATTTACAACACGCATATTAACACGCAGGCGGACTTAATGCTAGTTACCAGCTAACCTTTGAAACAATACTCGTAGAAGCAAGTCCAAAATGTACGCAAAAGGAAGAATGACAATTAGAGAAAAGAGACAAATAGATAATCAATCAAATTGTCACGCCTTTTTCCCACAGGTATAGGCAGAGACAATAGAGCGCCACTTACCACGATCCTTACATAACTACCTTGCTTCCTTCACATAGATAAACACATACATATTTATTTATAGTTATGGTTTAGTTAAATATTGGTCTTAATTTACTTACACCACTTACAGACCGTGAAGTAATTTGGTCACGTTTCGGGATCAGCTTGTAAGTTGCCGGTTCCATCTAGGCAGGCATAGTGGATGTGATTGCTACTCACAGTTGTTGAATTGTATTAGCAGTGACATTCATTCATGGACCACACTTCGGCTTAACATCAAGCGGGGTGCTGATGTCGAGTCACAATAAAAATAAAAAAAACTTTGGCCGGCATAGTGACGGCGACTGAGGCAGCCGTGAACTGGTCGGTTTTTTTAGTCGTCATCACTCTTGGACCTCCTCTTGCTTATCATCAGGCGAGTTGATGTCAGATGTCGTGTCATAATAAAATAATAAAAAAATCCGCTTTCCGTATCATCGAAGCGATATGGCAAGCAGACGGACACACGAGGAGGTAGTCCGACTTCGCATCCCACACTTACGAGTATAACGTTATTCAATGAAAGGGTTACATGTAAACTGTCAAAACAATAAAGAATCCGACAGTGTGACGTACGTCACCTTTGCCTCGAACTCCTGCGCACGATTAGGATCAGAGACTCGTGCGCCGTTACAATAAAAATAAAACAATTTTAGGATAGTGACTTTAAATAAAGATCATCATTAATTTACGCCTCAATTCCCACAGGGATAGGCAAAGCCGACGATCCTGACATAATTCTCTATCTTCCTTTACACTTCCAGATTTTTTTGTTGAAATCTGGCTTCGACCCTATGACAAGCAAGAGGAGGTCAAAGAATGCCGCCGACTAAAAAAACAATCAAGAAATAATCTTTAGGCCGATGATATGATGCAGTTAATATGAATACTTACCAATCAATCAATCAAATTGTCACGCCTTTTTGCCACACGCAGTCTGCAGTCGCAGTGTGTAATCTGCGAGCGCCCCACCGGAATCACTCCTTAATTGGTAATAAGTTTGAATTAGAAAAGCCCGGACGGAAAGTGTGATAAAGATTTTAAGAGAAGCGTGCAAAAGGGTAAAGTAGTGAAAGATTGCTTAAGTTGCCGTCACTATTTAATGTAGGAACAAGATTAAAGAGCTCCTCAAAACAGAATTGAAATAAAAACAAATTATAAACCTGTATTATGTTTTATTGTTTATTCTGTTTTATAATCAAGAGGCAACGTGCTTCATCTGGTTTCAGAAGCCAACAATACCAAACAATTTATTTTAATAGCTATTATTAACTTGCCTATGTAATATCGGCACGAAGCTCTGCGGGATACCTTTATATAGTTTGGGAGCTTCCAGACCTTATATCTATAGGTTTAGTATTTTATTCCGCATTCCTTATTTACTGTTCATTATTTATTTATTGTACTAAGATTGTAAGATTGCTATATGTTTTTGTAGATATACCTAATATGTGACGACCAAAATCAATGAGGTCGTCTAACCAAGCTGATTGTCTTTATTCCGATCTTATTTTAAGGTATAGATTGAGACAGACAAAAAGAGCGCAGATTTTGAGCTGCGCTGTATAAGCATCGGCAGATTAGAAGAGCGCCAGACGACAGCGGTGGGTTCATACAGTCGTGCACTTAATTGATAATATTTTAAAATTTATTCACTTTCGTAAAACTGTCAGTAAGTAGGTAACAAAAGAAGTTACTGCGTGGCGTTCTTTTTATCTGCCTGAATGTACTTGTGTACCAATTTATAAGCACCGTATGTATTTTTATCCACCAATGTATCTGAGGGACGTGACAGGAGACTCTGAGCGTCTCTGGTTTGTCCTTTTCCACCAATCATTTGGCGTTCGAACTATACGGAACTTAAAACATTTACGGTTATTGATATGTTCAAAGAATTTAGAAAGAATAGAATATATGCTAAATTAAAAACTAATTCATTGTTATTTGTCTCATTTATATTATGTTTATACCACGTATGACTGAAAGAGACAACTACTTGTTTTTCAATTCCTTTATTTCAAAGGTTGGCACTACTTTTTTGCAAATACAACCACTTGTAATTGTGGTTAACTTTTAATACAGCCTAATTAAAAGTCACGTGGTAGTAAGAGTAACGGTATAATTGTTCCGTCATCCTTTTTTGAAGTATTTTAATGTCTTTTGTAATGTCATGTTATCCCCTTCTGACTTCTTTTTAATGCCGTAAGTGAAAATAGTATAAACGGTTGTATTTTGTAGTTATTTTAGGGCTTCTTCTGTGTCTTAAATCCAAATTGGATATGTTAGCGTTTATTATTAGTTTAAAGATGATTTTGTTGGTACGTGTGGTATAGAGTCTGTGCCTGTATAGAGTTTTTACACGTTTTGGTTGCCGTGTAGTTCGTGCCGGCTACCCGGCGGCGAGCGGTATGGACATGCAGCTTTCACCCAACTCATACCGGCGTGATTAGTCCTGCAAGTAGTCGCCGGGTACAAGCCGGATCTATCACTGCGCGTGCCTTTTCATACGCCCCGGTTATCAGATCGCCTGGTAGCCGGACTCACAGTAGTGAACCGTAACAGACTATTCATCAACTAGGTACAGTCTAGACTGTGCCTCTCTGGGTATGGAATGCAGAAATGTTAGATTGAAAAGAAAATTTCAAGTTCGAAATGTAAAATGAGAATGGAATACTCTAAAATATATGGGTGCTTGTGAACTGACGATAGCGGATTGAATGTGGAATAGCACAGTGCGCGATAGATGTAGTAACAAAGATTGATAAAGAAATACCCGATGTTTTGGGCACATGGAAAAGATGATTAGATTGACGAAAGGAATTTATTAATCTGATGTGGATCGCATCCCTTTAAACGAGGCAGGAGGGTGTTTTCCGACAAAATCGGAGACATCCTCAAGAAAGTTGGCTTATATGAAGAGAATTGTGGATGTAAGAATGTAAGAGAAGCAAGGGAGTTGTGTCAGGATCGTGGCAAGTGGCGCTCCATTGTTTTTGCCTATCGCTGTAGAAAAAGGTGATTTGATTATTTGATTGATTGAGTATGGCCCATTCAGAATTTTTGATGTAATTCAGTTGTCTAGTGATTAGTCACATGTCAGTGTAGTAGCAGTCATCCTAATTTATGTACCGCACTCCAGATTAACATCAGGGGGAATGCTGTCATAAGTCAAGTCACAATAAAAAGAATGTATTATTACATCTGCTCCCGGACTATTAGATTATCTATGTCATGCGCGCGCGCAACTAGATGTGTATCGGTTCGATTCGGCCGGTATCAGGCGACCGACGACAAAGAACTAACAAATGTGACCACGAACCAATGGGTGCCGATTTGCATGTATTGTTAAACTTATGTTTGATTCGTTTTTTTATACAATAGATTCTCTGAAATGGTATAGACAGTATTTTCTTAGATTTTGCGTGAACATTGATTAATGAATTAAACAAATTTTATGCGGCTTACTATCGCGTTTATTTTGGTTTAGATTTTACAATTTTTTATTATTCCGACGTTTCGAGAGCTTTGCAGCCATCGTGGTCACGGAGAGACTGAGGTGTTGGTCGTCCTATTGGTTGATGCTGTTATTGTAACGCGAATAATAAACAACATAAACGCGATAGTAAGCCGCATAAAATTTGTTTAATTCATTAAATGTATAGACACTTTATGAGTTGTTTATTATAATTAAATTAGAGTAAAAAATTAACGGATAGTTGCTTGATAACCAAAGAGTGGTAGGCAGTGGTACCCAGTCTGCCGATCCAGGGTAATACCACCACTTACAAGTATAGAGATCGTCAAGTGATTTAGTCGCGTTAGTCGTGTAAGTTGCCGGTTCCAACTAGGTCGGTTTATTAAATATTTTCTATGCAATTTTCAAATAATAATGCTAGTGTTTAGTGAATTTATTTGTGTAATATAATAAATGCTTTTTTAGATTCAAAATTATCCCAAGTATTAAAACGCACTTCATTGTTTTTTATTTATGTTTGTAACATGTCGTATGCACAAAATAAAATATAGATAAATTAAATAATCAGTCATTCACTAAAGTTCCAAATTTTAGGACCTTCTTAGGTCTGACCTCCTCATCCTCAGAAAGATATAGTTTTACAAGATCAATCAATCAATGAAATTATCGCGCCTCTTACCCATGGTGATAGGCAGAGACAATAAAGCGCCACTTGCCACGATCCTGGCAGCGAAGGAAGCGAGGGACAGTGTCAGGATCGTGGCAAGATAAAGTCTTTTATAAATAAAGATATTTAATTTTTTATTGCACATACTAGACATACCTACTTTTAATCTCAATCAATCAATCAATTAAATTGTTACGCTTTTTTTCCACAGGGATAGGCAGAGACAATGGAGCGCTTCCTTCTTCCTTGCTTCCTTCACATCCACAATTCTCTTCATACAGGCTCTGTGGTTATGGGCACTAGGCAAACTTCTAATCTTCTAATTAATTAATAGTTTCTTGTTTGCTAAATGGTGAGATGTAGTTTTTTTATTGAGACTCGACTTCCTACCTCGCTTGATGGTTAGGGCATGTCTAAGAGCGCCAACGACTGAAACTGATTCAATATACATTACCATGCAAACTTCCACCGAAAATTGGTTTGAACGAGATCTAGTAAGTACTTTTTTGTAATACGTCATAAATCGTAAACCGCAATTTACCTTTCATTCAATCAAATCAAATATAAAAATCGATCAAAGTTACAACGAACTACAATTTATATTATGTTATTTGCTGCTACGGAACTCTTTAGAGGCAAGTCCGACTCGCACTTGGCCGCTTTTTTTTATGCTTTGCATGACGAATCCAAGGCTATACTTATAATAGACAGAACATACACAAGACATTTTGTATCTATAACATAAAATCAAAAGACAAGAATAACTAAGAACCAAGAAGAATAGACTAGGTAATAAGACCAAGAATAAAAGGTGATTAAATATTAGACTACTATTTAGTTAAAATACTATTATTAAATAAGATTAAAATAAAATTAAAAGAAGAATATTAAAATAAAATCAAAGCAAGAATATTTAAGTTTTTTTTAGTGCAAGGTTAACCTTAATTTCCACAGGGATATACAATGACAATGGAGTGCAACTTTTTACGTTTTATGATTTTCTTATTACAATCATTATACATAAACGAAAAAACAAATAAAAAATAAGAAAACTTTTTCACAATCATTAACCACACACAACTCCAGAAACGCCAACAAATCACAACTTATCCCCGCTATTCTATTATTCAAACTTAACCGCAATATGAATTTGACAATTGCTATCATAAATAGCACGTAATATTCAAGAATTATAAGAAAACTAATTTCAAAAGCGCTCAACTTAATACATTTTACTTGCGTGAATGGGCCTCCTTATTTTGCCCGATTTATAGTGCCATCAAGCTTTGTAAAGGCGAGTTATGCTCATGTTATTGAGTAGAATAGAATGAATTAGAATCCCTAGCTAGGAGACTTATTCTTAGAAGTTTTGCATTCGTTTTAGATCTAAATATAAAATTGTCACGCTTTAATTCCCACAGCGGCACACAGAGACAAGGGAGCGCCACTTTTCACAACTCTTTCTTCTCTGAGTTAAACAAAGGACATCATTCATCTTGTATGGGGACTTGGGCTTAATTGTATTAAAAGTTTAATATGCATTTTTGATGTAGTGTGATGTACGAAAATTACAATGTAATTGGATTTTATCCTTTATTTTGCATAGTTTAGGTGTGCAAAATGATCAAACTATAATTATGACAGTTCAACGCAAAACAAATATGGCGGTGAATGACAGACGATACAATATCCATATCTTATTTTCCAAATAAATCAATTGCACAGCAATTAAAAGCAAATTTGTTATTAGTTTTATCAATGCAAATATCGAAACTACCATTTATATATTTTTTCATCATTGGACATTACAAAACTAGTACATAGAATGAATAATGTTCTTTTATGCGGTTTACTATCGCGTTTATTTTGGTTTTTGATTATACAATTTTTATTATTATTCCGACGTTATATAAAATTTGTTTATTTCATTAATCAATGTTCGCGCAATATCTAAGAAAATACTAACTTTCTATCCATCTTACTATCCACAATTATTTTCATATAAGTTCTGTGGTTATGGACATTTAATAGCAAAGAATTCTGTTTAATTCCCGATCACAGCCACAGAACGTGCGTTTTTTTCTTTGCAAATACATTACATAACTATGACTGCTATAGAAATATTTGCAAGCAGCAGTTGCATCCGCTATGCCGGCTTTAGTAGAAACACAGCTTGTGTAAAGTATTTATTTATTATGAAAGATTTTCGTCTCCCCGAGACCACAATAGTTGCAAAGGAGTTGACGCGGTGTTCGGGCTACATTCAGAAAACATTTCACTCTGACTCGACCTCTGAATTCCCTTTGCTTACCATGGTATGCTTGATGGTAAGCAAATCCATTTCATTTAACTGTTGCCTCAGTCGCCGTCACTATGTCATAGTATTTATTTATTTATCAATCAATCAAATTGTAACGCCTTTTTACCAGAATGATGACAATGGAGCAATGACAAATGGAACTTACACAACTTCCTCGCTTCCTTCACATCCACAATAATTCTCTTCATACAAGCTCTATGTCTAACAACCGGTTGTACCAAAAAAGTTTCAATTTACGAATTTAGTTTTACTTTATACTTATTCTATTACGTTTACTATTACGAAATCGTGCATTGGGTTGTTAATAATTTTATATCGAAACTACCTTTTATGTATGTTTTTATCATTAGAAATAACAAAAGTAGTACATAGAAACCCAAAATGAATGATGTCCTTTAGCTCTGTATAAAATATTCGTTAAACGTAAATGTAAAATGTGAAGTTAAAGAGTGGTGCATCCCATTTTACTTTTACTTATACGATACTTTTTACAAATTCGTAAATTATAATTTTTCGTACGTCTCCGATACAAAATTTCAATCTAACTGAAAACATCCGCCAAGAGTCAACAATGTCTCTGGTATTACGTAGCGATGTTAAATTGTTACTGCTACTTTTACATAATTGCTAAGGCTGTGCGCCCTGCTTGCCTCTAAGTGCCCTTTGTAGAAATACAGAATATATTTTCATCTGATTGATATGGCCCTGCCTGCGGCGGATCGTTTCTTGTGAATTGCTGCACTCGTTCCTCCTCATTCCCTTTTGACGGCAATGTCACTTTTGTACAAGTATTCTCATTAAATATGTTGTCTCTAGCAAATGACTTCCAGATTTTATTTATTGTGACTCGACATATGACAGCACCCCGCTTCATGTTAGGCCGAAGTGTGGTCCATGAATAAATAACTGTGAGTAGCAATCACATCCACTATGTCGGCCTAGTTGGAACCGGCAACTTGCCAGCTGATCCCGAAATGCGACCAAATCACTTCACGGTCAGTATACTTGTAAGTGGTGGTACTACCCCGGATCGGTAGACTGGGTAACACTGCCTACCACTCTTCGATAACCAGACCCGAAGCAAATATCCATCTCTTTTTTTATTAACAATTCTTTGCAATATTTAATACCAATAAATATTACAAATAAAAGCTATGAAACAAATATTTGCTCCGACCGGGGATCGAACCCGGGACTTTACGCGCAACAAACCAGTCGCTAAACCGTTCGTCCACGCCTGTCGTCAACTCGCCTGGTTGGAGAGTTAGACGTCACATAATGGCGCCGATTCCATCCTATTCTTATTTTAATCGCATTATACTTAGGTATATATAAAGGTACGGTTAAGTTAGACAATATAGCAGTTGAACAGTTGTGGAGTGCAATCATTGAATCAGCAGAGCGAATTATGAGGCAATGCGATAAGTCCGCGCGGCGATTCTGCCCTCTGGCAACAGTTAACGCGAGCATTGTTTATACATACCACCCACCCGATTAAGTATACAACACACAAACAGATATTTATTACAATATTATATAGCTGTTAATGGAGTCCGAGAGAAAATTATCAATCAATCAATCAAATTATATATGACATTATAATTTTTTTATGACATTAAGACATTATTTTTATTTTATTATTTGAATGTAGTCATTGTAATTATTTGGATGTAATTTAATGGATTTTATTGGTAATTTTTATTTTATGTTTTAGGAGTTTTAAATTTATTGTTTTGCTGTGTGTACATAATTTTTGCGACACAATCTAGTTCATAATTGTCATTTTGTGTAACTAAATTTAATGTAACGATTGTGTCCTGTCATGTATGCCTATAAATAAATAAATTATATCTGTAAATTCGCACTAAAGGTCTACGAACGTCGTTTCTTTGTAGAACAATCGACAAGTGGAATGCTTGAGTGACAGTCGTGAACTGAGACGGCACTGTGCTATTCCTTATTCTTTCCGCTATCATCACTCCACATACACTCATACACTCTTGATCGCATTTCAATAAGAAGTGTATATAGAAAAAATTGAAAATTAGATGCATTGTTTCGAGAAGCTCTTTAACATTTTTCCTACCTCGTCCTTTCACACCCGTAATACCCGCACAGGTAGGTGAAAGCATCCGCATTCTATCGATCAAATCGGCAGTCGAACTAAAAAGTTCGGTGCGTCTTTTCTTTGTAGAACAATCGACAAGTGGAATGCTTTGCCTCCCATGTTAGATCCTTACGTTGGATAACTTTGGATCCTTCAAGCGATGCGTAATGAAGCACCCTTGGCCGGCATAGTGACGGCCGTGAACTGAGACGGCACTGTACTATTCCTTATTCTTTCCGCTATCGTCACTCCACATACGCTTATACACTCCTGATCGCATTTCAATAAGGAGTGTATGTGAAACTGCATCATTTTTTTATATCAATAACATCAATATAATATCAAATAATATTTATAATATAAACAGGTACAATTAAATTATAAAATTTACGCGTAGTCGACTGGCGCGTTACAAAATGTTAACATTAATCAATCAATCAATCAATCAATCAAATTGTCACGCCTTTTTCCGCACACAGGCAGAGACAATGAAGCGCCACTAACCAGGAAAGTTTAAAGTTGTGTAAACATTAAAACAAACGTAAATAAGAATATTTTTTTATTTTCTATAATCGCCACTTAAAGGCGGAAAGAGGACCTAGTCGCGTTTCGGCATACGCGTGTAAGTTGCTAGTTCCAACCAGGCCGGAATAGGATATGTGACTCCTAATTACAGTTCTTTAATTTTAGTAGCAGTCGCTTATAGTCATTGACCGAACTCCAGCTTAACATTAGGCGGGGTGCTGTCACAACTCGAGCCCCAATAAAAGAAAAATGCTCCGATCGAATCGAACCTGGGACTACGGGTAACCGTCTGGTGTGTTACTGAGTTCGCTAAGCCGTTGATTGAGTCTTTACCCATTAAATCAACGGTTAATACAATTTCCATTTTATTAGAAGCAGCGACGTCAGCATTGAGGTCAGCGTTAAGTTCAGTAGAAGCCTCCGGCGCGTTGCCCAAACACTGCGTGCATTAGACGATGATTTACGGCGGAAATAATGCTCATAGGAAACCTTACACAGAGTTTATCGCTTCACGAAAAAGGTTAAACAGTATTCTGTTGCGTTTTATTGGATTGCTGTTTAACAACGTGCAATTCAACCGATTGCTAAGTGTGGTGTGCTTTAACTACATTTGTGAATGTCAAGTATAGGTTTATTGGAACCGCCAACTTACAAGCTGATCCCGAAACGCGACCAAGTTACTTCACGATCTGTATACTTTTAAGCGGTGCTACTAACCCCGATCGGGAGACTGGGCACCCTGCCTACTACTCTTTGACAATCGGACCATATTAGGTATGTACGATATGTGTTCTGCCCGGCTTAGTTTGTGCGACTGTGCCCGGCCTAACGCAGTCGCGGCAACCCTGAACTGCACCGTTTTTTTGAGTTATTGATGATTATCTTCAATTGACTTATAAGTTTTTTTCTTATTCATTCGCGACAACTTAGTTTAACTGCCCTGCTGGTAAGTAAGACCATCTTCAAAAAAGCTGGGTTGCCTAGTGCCCAAATCTGTAGAGCGTGTATGAAGAGAATTGTGGATGTGAGGGAAGCGAGGAAGCCATCCCTCGCCTCCTTTAGATTCACAATTCTCTATTGTTATGGTCAATATGCAACCAATTAGATAGAATCAATTTTCTTAGTATCCGCTTATTCACAAATACTACAATAGATGTGTTTTAAAATAATTAGGTACCAAACTATATTTTAATGTGTTTGATGACGTTATTTAGATATTCCCTGATGATATTTTTTGACTGATAATTATCTATTTATTATTAAAGTTATTAGATTTATTAAGTAGTTAATAAATAATTTATTAGTACATTTGTTAGTGGGCAAACAAATGTATTGTGCTGAATATATGTATTTACGAAAGCATTACTCAAAACAGCATTAAGGAAATTTAAATCGGCCATCACTCCTCGGGCATGCTTTTATGTTTATAAAGGTAGATTCTAAAATTTTATTGTGCCTCGTAATAATATATTAAAAGCCATCTTGTTTTGTGTTCGGCCTTTATTTTCTGATTGTACTCTAACTCATCCTTTTGTTGTTAGGAGGAGCTCATTTTGTTATTTAGGATTTATAATTTGATTTTTATGCCGACCTTCGAAAAAGTTCGCACATTGTATAATTCTTTTTCATTAAAAAAGAAATGTCATTTTTAAACACATTTATTCTTTTGTTTTTATATTCTATTTTTATGTCAAATAAATTAGTCTTCTTTACGATTTCAACTGGTGCGTTTCATTTATCAGGTCATTAACCACGTGGCGTCAAAAATTTATAAATATGCATTTGGATCCTTCAAGCGATGCGTGAACCTTACCTTTGGCCGGCATAGTGACGGCGACTGAGGCAGCCGTGAACTAACTCGGTTGTTTCAGTAGTCGTCACTCTTGGATCTCCTCTTGTTTATCATCAGGCGGGTCAAGGTCAAATGTCGTTTCGCAATAAAAAAATATTGTTAACAAAAAAGAGATATATTTGCTTCGGGTCTAATTGTCAAAATGTGGTAGGCAGAGTTGCCGATCCGGGGTAGTACCATCACTTACAAGTACACAGACCGTAAAGTCGCTTTTCGGGATCAGCTTGTAAGTAGCCGGTTGCAACTACGTTGGCTATGTGGATGTGACTGCTACTTACAGTAATTTAACTGTAGTAGAAGTTACCTTTATTCATGGACCGCACTCCAGCTTAACATCAGGCGTGACAATTTCATTGATTGATTATTTACTATCAAGTATAAGGAGGCTGATGTATGTATGTATGATGTATAAGGAAGACACATCGCTCGAAAAAGCGACAACCGATGAGGAAGAAAGGTTCTAGAAGACGCACCGTAGGTAGGCCTCCCACTAGGTGGACTGACGACATAGTGTGAGTCACAAATAACCCGTGGATGCGACTGGCATCTTGTCGTTCGGAATGGCGTTCCAAGGGGGAGGCCTATGTTCAGCAGTGGACGCCTTCTGGCTGCTGATAATGATGATAAGGCGACTGTGGTATAGTGGGAGTGAAATGGTCACGCAAACCGAGAGACCTCGGTTAAAAGCCACTTCCAGATACAAACGTATCTTTGATCGTTCTGTTTCTATGATACCAGAAAGTTTTGCTTAGTATTTAAATATTACTAGAAAACGTTAGGTAAAACCTATTCTCTATATAAGGTCCCTTGTAAGGACGAATTTTAGTTAGTCCCATAACATTCCAAAGTAGACGGCACGATCTGTCGCTATCATATTTCTCATAATTGACATGAACCACCCAGCATGTACCCCCTTACCTCCCCATCCTTACAGCTAGGGTTGTACCTGCTTCATTTAAATATTACTTAAGTTACTTAGTCGCGTTTCTCACTCACTGTGAGTTGCCAGTTTCAACTAGGCCGGTATAGTAGGTGCTACTTTTACGTGCAGTTGTTTTTTTTAATGTGACTCGACATATGACAGCACCCCGCTTGATGTTAATCTGGAGTGTGTTCCATGAATGGATGTCACTGCTTCTACAATTTAATAACTGTAAGTAGCAGTCACATCCACTACCCCGGCCTAGTTGGAACCGGCAACTTACAAGCTGATCCCGAAACGCGATTAAATCACTTCACGGTCTGTTTTCAATTATGGACCGTGCGGGGTGTTGAGCTATTTCAAGCTACAATAAAATAAAGTTTTTGGCATATTCCACTGCTAGAAAATTGGGTACAGTTAGACAGTGCCTATTTTTTCACGCCTAATTATTTTCATCCTTTTTCATCCTTTCTCATTCTTGTTGTCAGGTAGGTTGAGGTCAGATGTCGAATTACAAAATATGTCTTTATTATAACATGTATAGCTACATGTATAAGCGCCTAGCCAAGGAGCTGTCTGGAGACAGGAAGGCTGGCAATTATTTCTTTTAATTTCATCCTTTCTATACAAAGGGGAAATGTTGCCAGTCTCCTTGGGACTATCTGTGATGCGACGTCATTGGATGATATTTTTTATTTATAGTTTAATTATAGTTAATATACTTTTTATTTTATCTGTAACTCAATACAGGATTACTAAACAAAGCATTACTTATCAGTTTTCAGCTATCAGCTAAATTATCAGTTTTACCAATGAAAGAGTGGTAGGCAGTGGTACCCAGTCTGCCGATCCGGGGTAGCACCACCACTTATAAGTATACAGACCCTGAAGTGATTTGGTCACGTTTCGGGATCAGCTTGTAAGTTGCCGGTTTCATCTAGGCCGGCATAGTGGATGTGATTGCTACTCACAGTTATTGAATTGTAGTAGCAGTGACATTCATTCATGGACCACACTTCGGCTTAACATCAAGCGGGGTGCTGTCATATGTCGAGTCACAATAAATAAAAAATCTCACAGAATATTTTACAACCCACTATAAATGCTTACTATATATACTTATAACTATCACTGCTATTTTACACTAAAATCTAGACATGTTTTTATTTTATATAAAAGCACTCAAAGCAAAATGATTAATTCTACATACCTCAAACGAGAAATATTACAGATATTTATTTTATGTTGGCATACTAATTAGTGATGTAGTGAAGGAAAAAAATCATTTTAAAACTTTTTTCTCGTATTTTTGTTAAAATAGCTAAGAAAAACAAAAATAAAACTTCGTATCTGTTGTTTTTTTCTATTGTAATATTTTTATTATTTTGAACTGCTTATTGTATTTTTGTTACATATCTGGACTAAGCTACTAAAGTCTTGTATCATAGAAACAGGACAACCAAAGTACATTATCAAAGATACGTAGGTACCGGCAAGTGTTTTGAACCCGTGCACTCGGTTTGCGTAACCATTGCATTACCACTACACCACGGTCGCCTTATATATATAAAAATAAATATATATAAAAATAAATATATAAAAAAACATTTGTTTTTATTTCTTATATTATTATATCAGGCGTTTTTATTATTCAGCTCTAATTTTACATCAACATGACAAAAACTTTTGAGGGAGTTCAGTGATTTACTTTTCATTTAAAAATTTCTCTAACGTCCCAGCCCCAAAATGTTATTACTTAATGTCGGTACAAGTTTGTTAACATTATTTTCTTTTGAAAAAATAAAGCAGGCTATATATACTTTGTATTTTAGGTTTACGCAAACATTTTATTAAAGAGATAAACATTTTGTTGTAGCTATATCACCTATCATTTTATTTTAAAACTTTGCAGCTAACGTTGTCACAATAAGAAACGTTATCTTAGATTTTCTAAACTTAAAAAAAAAACACACTATCAAAACAGTTATTGACACTGTTTCGCTTGAGTTACTCTGTCTAAAGAAATACGTGCTACTGTAAATATACTGTACGCTACTGTAAATTTTAGCGATGAAATGATTGAGGGGTAGAAAATGGTATTTCTAAAAAAACTTAAATTCATACTCACACATACACAGTTTATTTAATATAAACCTTATTTTACTAACACAAAACCCACGCGTTAATTATTTAAAGAGTGAACATACGAAGAGCCTTTGCTATCGGGGAATTACACCTGATCGAGGTGGAGTCTTAAACACGACTGTTATTTGTGATCATCAGGGCTCTTGTCAGTGCGGTGTGGTGGCGCGTAGTTATTGGTTAGTGTAAAGTGAATTATAAGAAAAATGACTCTTTTCCGAATAACCTCATTAAGATTAATTGAAGTGCACAAAGCATGCCCATCTGTATCCATCTTGCTCCGCGGGTTGACTGCCGAGTCCACTAACCTCAAGAGCGTTCTGCAAGAAAAGATCCCTAAGGAACAAAAAAACATCCGAGAATTCCGCAAGAAATATGGATCCACCAAAATCGGCAAAGTCACCGTGGATATGATGTATGGTGGTATGAGAGGCATCAAGGGTCTCGTATGGGAAACATCCGTGCTCGATCCTGATGAGGGTATCAGATTCCGTGGCCTATCTATTCCCGAATGCCAAGCGCGTCTGCCTAAAGCCAAAGGAGGTGAAGAGCCATTGCCAGAGGGTCTCTTCTGGTTGTTGGTCACCGGCGATATTCCCAATGAATCACAGGCCAAGGCATTATCCAAGGAATGGGCCCAAAGAGCGGAATTGCCAGCGCATGTGGTCACCATGTTGAACAATATGCCCAACAAGCTGCACCCTATGTCACAGTTTTCTGCTGCAGTCACTGCTCTTAATTCCGAGAGTACATTTGCAAAAGCATACTCCAAAGGTTTACACAAATCAAAATATTGGGAGTATGTGTACGAGGATTCAATGAACCTCATCGCTAAGTTGCCTGTGATCGCTGCAACAATCTACAGGAACACTTACAGGCATGGCAAGGGCATCGGAGCTATTGATGAGAACAAAGATTGGTCTGCCAACTACTGCACCATGCTTGGCTTTGAAGACCCACAATTTACTGAACTCATGAGACTGTACCTCACCATCCACAGTGACCACGAGGGTGGCAATGTATCCGCACACACAACCCATCTTGTTGGATCTGCTTTAAGCGACCCTTACTTATCATTCGCTGCCGGTCTCAATGGCCTTGCTGGACCCCTTCATGGACTTGCTAACCAAGAGGTATTAGTATGGTTGGAGAAACTCCGCAAGCTTGTTGGTGATAACTTCACTGAGGATGGTCTTAAAGAGTTCATTTGGAAGACGCTCAAGTCTGGACACGTCATACCAGGATATGGGCACGCTGTCCTTAGAAAAACTGACCCCAGGTACACATGCCAACGCGAATTCGCCTTGAAGCATTTGCCAAACGACCCATTGTTTAAGTTGGTAGCTGCCATCTACAAAGTTGTGCCACCGATACTAACTGAGCTTGGTAAGGTTAGGAACCCATGGCCAAATGTTGATTCCCACTCTGGTGTTCTTTTGCAGTATTATGGGTTAAAGGAGATGAACTATTACACTGTTATGTTTGGAGTATCACGTGCTCTCGGAGTATTGGCTCAGTTGATCTGGTCTCGTGCTCTGGGGCTGCCTATTGAGAGACCAAAATCTATCAGCTCCGATCTTCTTATGAAGCAATTCAACAAGTAAATGCTAGCTTAGTATTCAGTTTTTTTATGAAAACTATATGTTTAGTTTTAGGCAAATTATTCTTTAACCTTTATTAGATTATTCTTTTAATTTGGATCATTGTAAAGTGAAGTGACTTTGTTGCGTTTCGGGATCAGCTTGTAAGTAACCGGTTTTAACTAGGCTGGCATAGTGAATGTGACTGATACTTACACATTTATTTGGCTGTAGTGCTCCAGCCTAACATCAAGCGGGGTACCTACTGTCATATATGTCGAGTCACAATAAAATAAAACAGTTGTATTTGTTTTGGTAGTAAACTGTTTGAATTACATCTTGTAGATTCACATTTTACCATTTGCAGTTAATTCACAAGCGAAAAGTATTGTAAGAATTAATTTTACTCTATCGTAGGGCATTGTTTTTACTGTATAGTATTATATATAACATTTAGCAACAAAATAATGTAAATTATAGTTTTTTTTACTTTCTTTTAATAAGTGTATTTTTTATTATTATATAAAAGTACTTATATATTTCTATTAAATTATTTTTATTGTGTATTTTTTTATGATTACGACAATAAACGGGGTTTAAAGCATTATTAAACATATTTATTTACCTTGATGTTTCGACCATTTTGCCATCGCTGTGAAGACAAGGTTAATATTATTAATAACTTAAAAATATATTAAAATCTATTCCATACATGCACTACGGTTATTGGCATAATTATATTTTAAGGCAACCGTGTTCCTGTAGCAAGGTCTCCTAAACCAAGAGATTTCAGTTAAAAATCACTTCGCGGTAGTATTATCATTAGCTGGAAACGTCCACTGCTGAACATAGGCCATTCTCTTACAACCCATTCCGACGACAAGATGCCAGTTGCATCCACCGGCATTTTGTATTTCATAAGGGGGAGGGAGCACAATTCCCACGTTTGGCAAGAGGATACTACTGCCTAATCCCCGGTGAGACTGGTTGATTTTTAGGTCATCTTAGGTCAGCTTTATAGTAATGTAAAATTTAATAAAATATTAATTCGTGACAACCCTATTCCCGTTGGATGTACACAGAGTCCCATCTTTATAATTCATTGGAGTCGCGTGCGCCGACTTCCCTATGATAATTTAATTGTTGTGCGTGCTCAACAGAATTTATTGATGCGATCTGACAATATTGCAGCTTGGTAAGCTTATCCATGATATTACTTTACGCACTCACATATATGCAATTATGAAGACACATTTGACAGCACCTGATGTTAAGCTAGACGCGACTGTAACTATAGGTAAATAAACTGGACAGTGTGATCGGCAGACTGGACATAGCGATCGGCAGACTGGACGGTATGATCGGCAGACTGGACAGTGTGATCGGCAGACTGGACAGTGTGATCGGCTGACTGGACAGTGTGATCGGCAGACTGGACAGTGTGATCGGCAGACTGGACAGTGTGATCGGCAGACTAGACAGTGATCCGGGGTAATACTACCACTTACAAGTAACAGACCGTTAAGTGAGTTAGTCGCGTTTTAGGATTAGCTTATAAGTTGTCAGTTCCAACCAGGCCGGCTGCTGTTACTTACAGTTTTTGAACTGTAGTAAAAGTCATCTGAATTTATGAACCGCACTCCAACTTAACAATAGACGAGGTGCTGTCATATATGTTTTGATGTTGTAATTTGGTAACAGATGTTCAACCTAGTTAACCATGGATTAATTTGTAGTACATACCTAATCCTTCAAGACATTTAATCCTAACCTAACCACAAAGCCAAGATAATCATTGCTTAGACAGACCTATGAATGCAAAGGCATCAATTTTAGATCATAAAATAGAATGTAAAATTCAACTGTTGCTATAAAGTTATTTGTTAAATAAACGCTTGATAATATAACTGCTCTTTAATAATTATTATATTTGTAATAAAGTTAATCGTACTACTTAATATCACTATAAGGTGATGGTGGTTTAGTGGTATCGAAATGGGCACGCAAACCGAGGGTCCCCGTTTCAAAACCATTTACCGGTACCAACGTATCTGTGTCGCCCAGTTACTATCAGTATCAACAAACAAACACTTTAAAAAAGGTGACTCGACATATGACAGCACCTCACTTGATGTTAACACCTCACTTGGGTACCACTGCCTACCACTCTTTGATAACCAGACCCGAAGCAAATGTCCACCTCTTTTTTTAATAACAAATATTTGCTCCGACCGGGAATCGAACCCGGGACTTTACGCGCAACAAACCAATCGCTAATCGTTCGCCCACGCCTGTCGTGATCTATTTTATCTCTTTATTGTTTATACAATATGTAAACATAATGCTTTTGAGCATTCTCTGCCAGTATACCTTTTATTTTATTTTATTGTGACTCGACATCTGACTCGTGACTCGATGGTAAGTATTATGGAGGTCAAAGAGTGCCGACGAGTGAAAAAACCTCTTTTTAGGTTAGTCATTAAACCTAAAAAGAAACATCAAAGAAATACCTTTATTATTAAATAAAGTTATTCTACATTTTTCACTTAATTAATTAACTAGTGTGTTAATTAACGGTTAAAATGTTGATTAAACACAAGTTATAAATGTTAACTAAATCATAATTTATGTCATACCTAATTCGGTAGTCAAAGAAAATAGGCGACAAACAGAAAAAATATGTTTCCTTCTTTATTCTAAACCGATCATTAAGGATACTTTTAAGTAATGAACAATTAATGTATACACTACCGGTCATGAGAATTTGTACACTTTTTTTAGTGGACAACTTGGAAAAAGTTTATTTTGACACTATGCTGGCCACATATAAACAGCGTAAATTAATCTTTTTTAATTATTTTTTTAAATTTGTCTTAAAATAATTAATCTTGCCGCTAAGAAAATAAAAAACGCGTTTGATATATATTTTAAATAAGTATTATGTATTAATAAGTATTTTCGCTTTATTGTTATTATTCGTCACGCCTATTCTCATAGGGATAAGCAGAGAAAACGGAGCATCACATACTGCGATCCTGACACAACCCTCTCGTTTCCTCGTTCCTCCACATTCACAATTCTTTGCATACAGACTCTATCGTCAAGGACGATGCTTTTTTAAAGGATTTTTTACGTTCACATTCATGTTTACGAACGTACACTTTTAGACCATGTTTACTACATAAGTAAATAAAATAAATAAATAGTAAATAAGTAAAAAAATATAATAATAAAAAATACCAAATACGAAAGATGTCCAAATTATTATGCCCTCAAGTGCACGTTATACATAAAATACATATATAAGCATGTGTTAATTTAAAGGTTATAAATTAGCTAGCATCAAAAGTATCGACGAATAATTATTTACAATTTATTATTAAATACTTAATTACGGACTCTTCACGGAATTTTCTCCATTTTTGGCTATACCGGACCACCTACAGGAGCTCCGTGGACATACAGCTGACAAGGTTGCCAGATTGTAGTTTCTAAACAATTGAGCTGGAGTGCCGTCTTTGAATTGATGCGACCGCTACTATATTTAAATAACAGCAACTTTCAAGCTGACCCCGAAACGCGACTATGTTACTTCATGGTTTGTATACTTGTAAGTCTTGGTACCCCCATCGGCAGACTGGGTACCACTGCCAACCACTATGATAACCAAAGCAAATATCAGCCTTTATTTCCTTAAAACAAATAAAAGCTATGAAACAAATATGCAATATGCTCCGACCAGGAATCGAACCTTTAGAGTCTGGCAACACTACTCGGATGGCGGTTAGCTTTGCTACTGTTCAGTATAAGCTAATTACTGGTCAAACTTAATTTGTGTCGGTAGGGGTCTATGTTAGTTGAAGAAAAATGCCTTTATATACCATAAACAGTTGTTAATTAAAATTTATATTAATTAAACGGAGATAGTTTGAAGTACGCTTTAAGTACTCATAATGCTGAATGCATGTTGTAAATACTATTATATATTATTTTTTATTAATATTTTATTAGTCAACTCAGGATTGTGTTTTCCGAACAAATCGGAGACATCCTCAAGAAAGCTGGGTTGCCTAGTGCCCATAACCGTAGAGCTTGTACGAAGAGGATTGAACCCACATCAGATTTATAAATTCTTTTCAAAAATATATTTTAACTCATTCTTATATTTATTGTGATTAACAAAAAATATAATCGTATCAATTAAAAAATGTAATCTTTATAAATTTGAATTTACAAATACTTCGAAAAGCATCCCAAAGTTTATATCTATTTAGGCCTAACACTGGCAGATTTTATGACAAATTGTTATCTAACTGTAGTACCAGTTACCTCCTTCATGGACCGCTCTCCAGCTTGACATCAGGCGGGGTGCTGTCATATGTCGAATCACAATAGAATAAAAATGCGCCCCATGCAGGAGAGCACGAAGGTGATGATAGAAGAGGTCGATGGTAATTATAACATAACATTTATATCTGTAAAAGGCAGTTAAACCGGAACTAAAAGCGAAATCTGCTCAGCTCAGCTCAGTCAGGTCTAAAAGCATCCCAGGTAGATAAAAGAATTTCTCAGATTTCGCGCGAACATTGATTAATGAATTCAACAAATTTTATGGGGCTTATCACTTAAAATTTGTTTAAGACGACAGGCGTGGACGAACGGTCAGCGATTGGTTTGTTGCGCGGTCCGATTCCCGGTCTGAGCAAATATTTGATTCATAGCTTTTATTTGTGATATTTAATAATTATATAAAGAGATGGATATTTGCTTCGGGTCTGGTTATCAAAGAGTGGTAGGCAGTGGTACCCAGTCTGCCGACTCAGGGTAGTAACACCACTAACAAGTATACAGACCGTGAAGTGGTCGCGTTTCGGGATCAGCTTGTAAGTTGCCGGTTCCAACTAGGCCGGCATAGTGGACATCCATTCATGAACCACACTCCAGCCTAACATCAAGCAGGGTGCTGTCATATGTCGAGTCAATTAAATAATATAAAAAAGGTAATTCAGTAGGAAGTTCATTTAAAAGAGTCAGAACATTTTCTTTGTTGGTCGTACATCAATATATCTTACTAAAAGTACCAATGTACCTGCACACCAACATAATGACAATGTATAGATGTCAAAAGTACGTGCATTCCATTTACATTACAAGTGTGAAATAGTTACGTTTCACTTGATCGTGTACAGTGAAAGAAAATGGCGTTGAATGCATTGTAAATCTGCGCAGGCGCATCCATTGTAAATGTGAACTAATAATTTACACCATAGTCTGGAAACGATGTCTATTGTTAAGTATTTCTATAGGAAACCAGTTAATTTATAATATACTTTGCCAGAGATAAAGGTTGTGTGCTTGAGATTATGGAGATGCGGTCCTAAATTCGTGAATACAAAGCTTATTTATTCAAAAGAAAACGCTAAAAATAATAATTATTAATTTATAATAACAATTAAATAAAATTGACTTTATTTTACATGCAATACATTAAAACAACAATATTAATAGAAATAAATAAGTTAATACAATATAATACTCGTAAAGCTAGACTAACACTACACGAATTATTCTTTTGTTATGATAACTCGCTTGTAAACTATTAACTTGGTCAGGGACTATTAAATTGTTAAACTATTCATCAGGGCCGTCTTAAGCATATTCAGCGCCAGGGTGCGAAAGTCAAGGCTCCGCTCGCCTGGTCTCAGTGTAGTAGGTACCTATCGAAATTTGTGGCGGTCGGCATGCGCCCCCTAGGACTCTGCGCCCGGGTGCACCGCACCCCTTAAACCCCCGGGTAAAGACGGCCCTGCTATTTATCAAGTATAGATAGTTTTATTCCAATTGACACCTATAAATTTTGTCGTACATCATCTCGCTTCTATTCCCGAGCGATGAGCAACAACATTGGTAAATCTTAGACACAGAATGAAATATTTAAAAATGTTTAGCTTATTTCAAATGATTTAAAAAATTGCACTTTTCGAATTAACTGTTGAGCTGTTCATATGAGGTATTACAAGTATGTTACTGATAATAATAGTCAGTTAAGCCAGGATTAAACCCTATTTAAATTGTTCGAATTATTCACACAGATAATCGCTGTTTGTTTTCTTAATTGGATTTTTCTCCAATAACATGTCTGATTATTAAATTATAATCAATGATTACTTTTATGATTATTTTACCCACAGGGATCAATGTAGCGCCACTTGCCACGATTCTGACACAACTCCCGCGGTTATCTAACGTCCACAAGTCTCTTAATGGATCAGGTTTAGAGTGGGGCTGCACAGACTACTCGTGGAAATAGAAAAAAAAAAGATTTTTAAAATGTAATTCGACATTTTTATTTTTTTTTATTTTTTATTGTGACACGACATCTGACCTCGACTCGCCTGATGATAAGCAAGAGGAGGTCCAAGAGTGACGACGACTGGAATCTGCCTAATTCTGCCTAATTCTGCCACTATGCCGGCCTAAATCTGCCTAAAAATGCCGGACATCTGGCGTCGACTTGCCTGATGGGTAACGGTTGACTCAGTCACCGTCACTAGACCGGCTGAAGGTGCTTTTACACGACCAATAATTGGGTGTAACAATTAGAATTAAAATATCTATACTGTACGCCTCTAAAATAAAGCTCAACGTGTTATCTAACTGAGTAACCCAGGTCAGCACAATCAACATAGACGGGTAGCGTACAAAATTTCTTTAAAGATCTAGGTTTGTTCTTCGCATCTTCCGGCAGAAAGTGCCAAATCATCAAATCTTCACCTGCAGTCGCGGTTGCTGTAAATAGAAATGAAAATATAGAATTAATCAGTTAATCAAATTGTCACGCCTTTTTCCCACAGGGATAGGCAGAGACAATGGATCGCCACTTGCCACGATCCTGACACAACTCCCTCGCTTCATTCACATTCACAATACTTAATGGTTTTGGGCACTTAGATCGAATTAGCTTTTTGTATAAAGAAATTCCTATTGAAGCGAAAAAAAATTTAAATGTAGATTCAACTATCAGGAAATGATTGCAAGCAAAATCTTTAAACTTTTTTTCGTAAAAGCTTTAGCTTTCACTTCAGATGCAAAAAACAGGTTTTTACAATTTTTGACATGTTTTTGACAATATCCTGCTATAATTTTACTTGCAATCAATTCCTGATAGTTGAATCTTTATTTTTTTTTCGCTCCAATAGGAATTTCTTTGATTATAGAGGATATTTTTTTGCTAATTCGATCTGACTAACTAGGTAACATAGCTTTTATAAACTTACCTAGTTTAGTACCATCTGGACTAAACATCATTTTCCTTATCCTATCATTATATGAGCTCACTTCTGGTTTATCACACATGTCAACTATTGTGTACGGATCACTCAGCACTAACAATGATGTCTCTTCCAGGAACCTTCGATCTGGAGGGGAAATCAGGAAAAGCGTTAATTGTCATCCACTTTACCAGATCACAACTCTCTTGCTTCCGTTTACATCCATTTATTTTATGAATTAAACAAATTTTATGCTGCTTACTATAGCGTCTAATTTAGACTCTCCGTGACCACGATGGCCGCAAAGCTCTCAAAATGTCGGAATAATAAAAAAATGAAAAATAAACACCAAAATCAACGCGATAGTAAGCCGCGTACAATTTATTTGTTTAATTAATTAATCAATGTTCGCGCAAAATCTAAGAAAATACTATCCATTTATTTCTTCAAACTTTATTAATTATTCTCTTTTTAGTTAAGGAAACAGCGAAACCCTGAACTTATAGGAATCTCCCCGAATTATTCAATGAACTATCTTTAGGGTCGACCCCATTTTATCTTTTTATTTGATTTACCAGCGAAAGATGGGTTATGGCTGGTAAATCAAATCAAATAATTTATTTAGCAACTAGGCTTTTTACACGTCAATTTTATAAATAGAATCAAAAACCATTTCAGCATAACGTAGGTTACGCTATTATTAAGTGCTGATATTTCAGACTAATTCTAAAAAATATAAGAAGTACGTTAGCTGCTGTAGAAGGCATTGTTAATTTATGTTAACGCATCTATCCACATCAGATTTATAAATTCCTTTCGTCAATCTACTTTTACTTAAAAATATGATAAAAACTAATACAATTAATCAGACAAAGATTTGTCTAATTTAATATTCGACAAATCATTGTCTGATTAATTGTTCGTCTGTAGTGAAGAACAAAAGGCATATTGACGCAGATAAAGGACCTAAATGCAGCAGTCACTAATCCCAAAATATTCCTTAGTATCAGCAGCATATACTGTAGTATATACAGTAGATATATAGATATATATATACTATATATATATATACAGCATATACTCGTAGATCTCACTCCACTTTATTTGTTTTAGTGACGTGAAAATAATCTCGGATTCCACGATGTTGGGCAAGGAGACCTCTCACCGAAAACTAATTAAAAGCAACTTTGTTATTGGTTTCCCAGCCACCATCACTATGTCAGCCGAGCCGTGTCAATATATTTTTTATTATGACTTGACATGACAGCACCCTGCCTGATGTTAACCCGAAGTGCAGTCCATGAAGAGAGGTGCCTGCTACTATATTTAGAGAACCGTAAGAAGCAGTCAGATCCACTATGCCAGCAACTTAAAAGTTGATCCAGAAACGCGACTAATTCACATCACTTTCTGTACACTTGTAATATCTGAATCGGTACCCATACATATGGCGAGACATTTATATATATATATATATTTATATATTTCTTGTACCATAAGTGCTTGTATCATAGAAACAGGACAACCATAGTACATATATCAAAGATACATTGGTACCGGTGGGTGGTCTCAAACTCGTGCTCTTAGTTTGTGTAACCATTGCACTGCCACTATACCACGGTAGCTTTAAACTTACTCACCACGGCCAGTTGACGGCCCACAACTTCGGTTTAATGACTTGCCTGATGGTAAGCTAGGGAAAGTCCAAGAGCGCTGATTCAACTTGTTTTTATTGTGACTCGACATATGACAGCACCCCGCTTGATGTTAAGCCGAAGTGTGATCCATGAATAAATGTCACTGCTACTACAACTCAATAACTATGAGTAGCAATCACGTCCACTATGCCGGCCTAGTTGGAACCGGCAACTTACAAGCTGATCCTGAAACCACTTTACAATCTGTATACTTGCAAGTGGTGGTACTACACCGGATCGGCAGACTGGGTACCACTGCCTACCACTCTTTGATAACCAGACCCGAAACAAATATCTGCTCCCACCAGGAATCGAACCCGGGAATTTACGCGCAACAAACCAATTACGCTAAACCGTTCGTCCACCCCCAGTCGCTTCAGTCTCCGTCACTACGCCTGCTAAAAAGCTACAAGACATAACCTCACCATTGTTAATGTAGACCACACTCAATACCAATTCACCAGTGATACTATTAAAGAGTGCACTGCTTATGTTGCATGGCGCTTGTAAGCTTGGCACATAGAAATGAATCTTCTCAACAGTCACGTTCATGAAAGCAAGGATTATATGCGTCTTCTGGTTTATGCCGACACAGAGTAAAGAACTACGCCATGGGTGCCAAATTAATGTCTGCAATAAAAATGTTTAAAGGACATCATTCATTTTGTATGGGGACTTGGGATTAATTGTATTAACAGTTGCATATACATTTTAAAATAGTTAAATGTACGAAGATTACAATGTAATTGGAATATATCCTTTATTTTACATAGTTTAGGTGTGCAAAATCATCAAACTATAATTATGACAGTTCAAAGCAGAACAAATGCGGCGTTGATTGACATATGATACAAAATCCATGTCTTATTTTCCAAATAACTCAATTGCAAATGCAAAATTGTTATTAGTTTTATCAATACAAGTATCGAAACTACCATTTATATATTTTTTCATCATTGGGAATTACAATAGCCCAAATTGGGAACAACAAAAGCCCAAAATTATTGATGTCCATTGCAAATATTTGTTAATCGAAAAAAAGAGGCAGGTATTTGCTCGGGGTCTGATTGTCAAAGAGTGGTAGGCAGTCGTGCCCGGCTTGCCGATCCAAGATAGTACCACCACTTACAAGTACATTGACGTTGCAGTGACTTTCGGAATTAGCTTGTAAGTTGCCGGCATAGTGAATGTGACTGCTATTAACAGTTATTTAACTGTAAGTAACAGCTACCTCCTTTCATGGACCGTACCTTAGCTTAACATCAGGCGGGGAGCTGACATATGTCGAGTCCTAAAAAAACGGAATATTCAGTGGACCTCCGCTTGCATACCATTTTTAACCCCCGACCAAAAAAGAGGGGTGTTATAAGTTTGACTTGTCTGTGTATCTGTGTATCTGTGGCTCTGTGTATCTGTGTATCTGTGTATCTGTGTATCTGTGTGTCTGTCTGTGGCATCGTAGCTCCTAAACGAATGGACCGATTACGATGCGGTTTGTTTCATTTGAAAGCTGACGTGATCGAGATGGTTCTTAGCTACAATTGATGAAGATCTGATTAGGGGTTTCAAGGTCATCAGCTCGATTTGTTAGCTGCGGTAGCGATATTAGACGCGCTGTTTAGGATGGCAACCCTTGTACGTCGCTATGCGACGAAGATTGTTATTTTATGTCAAATAAATATGCCAATGTAAATACACGTAAAAAATGTTATAATTTTTCCCTTAAAATATTCATATGGCGAGGTTGGTTTGCAGTTTAGATCGATTACCTTGATTGAATATTTTAGGGGAAAAATTATAACATTTTTTACGTGTTTTAACAATCGCATATTTATTTGACATAAAATAACAATCTTCGTCGCATAGCAACGTACAAGGGTTGCCCGTTCTAAACACGCATAAGGCTGGAAATACACGTCCGATATTGCTGAGCAAATTATTTACAAATCGGAAGTAGGAATCGGACGTCTATTTTGTTTCTGTATTTTGTATGAAAAGTGCACCTTCAGACAATCGGATCGGCCATAAAATCCTAAGCGCCTTGGCGTTGTTTCCGATTCTGACATCCGATCCGACTATCGGATCTGACGTGTATTAAGTATTTAAACAAATGTATGGCACGAGTGACTCTCGGATCGGACTATCGGAGAGGAAAATCGGACTTGTATTCCCAGCCTTATAGGTATTTACCTTTAAACATATCTGTGACTTAACATTTGAAATAAAAACGTATACAAATACATGTGTGTTTTAACTGGTACCACTGAGTTACTCTGATGATGGAACTCGAAGGTAGGAGACGAAATCCTGGATGTGTTCAAACTTTTTTTTGGTATACTAAGTTTGGACTTATTAGATTTGTCTTGAAGGTAGGAAACTAAGTGTAGAAAAGTTAGTGCGATAAAATAAAACATTCCGGATCTAAAAAATCTGATCATGGATCCTCTCAGATCAGCAAATCAACAAGAAATGGACCTGTAGTGCTTTAACTAAAATTGTTACTCACTATGAGCCATTAGCTGGACCGTTATCAAATTAAAGACCGAGAGTATCTGATGAGGCACCATCATGAATCCTCTCAGATCAGCAAATCAACAAGAGATAGAACTATAGTGCTTTCACTAAATTTGTTACTCACTAAGAGCATTTAACTGGACCGTCATCAAATTGAAGACCGGGCAATCTGATGATGCACCATTATGAATCCTCTCAGATCAGCAAATTGATATCAATTGATCAGCAAAAAAAGAGATAGAACTGTAGTGCTTTAACTAGGCCTTTAGCTGGGCCGTTATCAAATTGAAGATCGGGAGTATCTGATTATGAATCCTCTCAGATCAGCAAATCAATAACAGATAATATCATAGTGCTTTAACTAAAATTGTTACTCTCTATGAGCCATTAGCTGGGCCATTATCAAATTGAAGACCTGGAGTAGTTATCTGATGATGCACCATAAGGATCCAAGGGATATTAAAGGGATATAACTATTGAGCCATGACTAATGTTGTTTATTACTATAAAGCTGATGATATGACCAAAGTGGTTCCAGGCGTTTCGGGGGTTCCTTTAAAATTTTAATTTTGATTTTTTTTTATATTTTTTTTAATAGGCAACTTAAGTGTGAATGTCGCGTCTGAATACAAATCAAATCAAATCAAATTGTCACGCCTTCTTTCCACAGGGATAGGCGAGACAATGAAGCGCGACTTGCCACGATCTTGACTCTCTTGCTTCCTTCACAATTTTCTTCATACGAGCGTTTGAATAAATAAAATAAAACTATTATCTTTTCGTTTAGAGGCGGTGGTTAAAAACATAAGAAGTACTTACCTTAATGATATTTTCAAATGTGATAACACGATAATATTTCAAATCTGTCCAAGTCAGAATATATACAACATCAGAGTCAATAGTATAATAAGCGAGATATCTTGCGTTAGGTGATATTGAAAGGTTTAAAATACTACTTCCGTTCTCTTCTTGCATGTCGCTTATTGCCTTTGCGTCTTTTGTGTACGCCGTGATGATGCCGCAAGTGCAACCCCTACAAATGTATAAAAATTGGAAGTTTTTGACGACACAAAATGGCGTAGTGCTAGCCACTTTGTCGGGTAGTCCCGGGCACGATTCCCGGTCGGAGCAAGTATTTGTTTCATAGCTTTTATTTGTGATATTTAATAATTTGAGGAAAATTAGAAATATTAGGTAAATAAAAAAGAGGCTAATATTTGCTCCGGGCTTGGTTAAAGAGTGGTAGGCAGTGGTGCCTAGTCTGCCGAACCGGGGTAGTACCACCACTTACAAGTATACAGGCCGTGAAGTGGCTTAGTAACGTTTCGGGATCAGCTTGTAAGTTGCTGGTTCCAACCAGGCCGACAGCGACATAAAGGAAGTGACTGCAACATACAGTTAGAACCATGTAAAAGCATATAATGTATTATATAAAATACTAACAAAGCAAAAGCATTTCCAGTTGGGCTCCAGTCCAAGCATGTCATTTGGCAGAATAAGTCATCATGCTGTATCTTCGCTGTGAAGCACAGCTTGCAACGTCTCAAGAAACATTTACAAAGATTCATGTCGTGAAGTTCAAAGCCACCGCACGTGCCAAACTGAAAATATCAATCAATCAATCAACACCACCGCAAAAAGGGGTGTCATTATTTTTTATTATGGAAATCCGGAGAGCTTGTATGAAGAGACTTATAGATGTGAGGGAAGCGAGGGAGTTGTGTCAGCATCGTAGCAAGTTGCGTTTAATTACTAGTTCATGATACAGTTGATGTAGTTTCTATGATACAAGATTTCTATATCTATTCTATATTAGTAGCCTAATATAGAAATTAAAAAAAAACAGCACAGTATGGTAAGGTAGTTCATAATTAAAAGCAGATTGTAAACTACTTTATTAGAAAATGAACTCTAATTTCGATATAGACGACTTTAAACACCGTTACACTAATCAACGAATCACGCCTTTCTCCCACAAGGATAGGCAAATATAATGGAGCGCCACTTACCACAATCCTGGCACAACTCTCTCGCTTCTCTCATATCCACAATTCTCTTGACTATAATATGTGTTTGGACTTTTCGGGGCTATATATCAATCAATCGAATTGTTACGCCTTTTCCCAGAGGGATAGGCAGAGACAATGGAGCGCCACTTACCACGAATCTGACACAAGTCTCTCGCTTCCTTTACATTCACAATTCTCTTCATACAAGCTCTATGGTTATGGGCATTAGGCAACCTAGCTTTCTTAAGGATGTCTCCGATTTGGTCGGCAAACACTCTCCTGGGCCTGCCTTGTTTAACGTATCCATTCACATGACTACTAAATATGTCATAAATAACATTTTACTAACAGTAACAACATTCCCATTGGTCGGTTCTATTTTACATGCTTGTATCTTGTCGTTTACTAATCCCCTGTTGACAACAATTTGGTCCAACCAGCTCCAATTGTAATATGTCCTGCCCAGCGCTGCGACCAACACGTCTTTCTTGCCCCAATCCAGGATATCTGTAACTGAAACGACAGATGTATTAGTTCATTGACGGACCGAACTCCAACAAACATCAGGCACGATGCTGTCATACTCCTAGCTACTATAACAGTAAAAACACTTACATGGGGCATAGCTAAATGTAGGCAGGTCCAGAACACTGCCAGTAAGCTCCAGGTTCCGTTTCTTTCTAGGCACACAAGGCCAGGCTTGCAATAAATCATTATCATGATGGATAGCTCCTATGCTACGCTTTTTATTGTTCAAGTCAAAACTTTTATCCAAATATTCGATATATTTTTTCTGGTATAAAAAATTTGGTGTCTGCAAAAATAAAAGTATGTTTAAGCACTTTTTTTGTACAAAAGTATAAAGATATGTATCTAATAAGATATGTATCTATATGTATATTTAATAAATCAATCAAATTGGGGTTTAACCTTTCTCCCACGAGGATAGGCAGAGACAATAGAGAGACACTTGCCACGATCCTGACACAACTCCCTCGCTTCCCTCACATCCACATTGATTGAATGTAAGCAATAGTAGGCCCAAAAGCTCTGAGACGCCTGAAAAATTTGAACCAGTTCGGTTGCCCCAGTCGCTGACACGATGCCGGTGTTTTTCACGCTATTCCATAAGAATTCATGGTTATAGGATAAGGAGAATACGCTGGTTGATAAGGCACTCCACTTGTTGATTGCTCTGGTGTTAAGCTGGAGTGCAGTCCATAACGGAGGCGAATACAAATTAATAATTTAACCCTTAGAGCTATGAATATTCCATAACGATCTTTTTCTTGAATCAATGGATGTATCCAATATACTTGGTCTGCTTTTTTTCATTCTTCTGCGAAGTGAATATAAAGCGGTAGCTTGTTTTTGGTGTGTATCCATGCCTACGTTTTTAGACAAACTGAATGAAATGTACTGCAAATTTTTCGATTTCAAAACGCAACGTCTTTGATTTGAAATCGTGGCCGTTTAGTCGCCAATACTTGCTAGTATTGAATATCGTGAGTTTTGAAATATTATCGGACACCCGAAATGGGTGCGGGCCCGACAAAATATCGCACCGTGAGTGAGTTCTTAGTCTAACATTGCAATGTTAGACTTTTTTTTATAGATTAGTGCTTATTTTGTAGTTATCCCAAATAAATAAATATATATATTTACATGAATCCGGTCAAGGTCTGATGTTACGCATGTTAGTTCATTGGTAAGGTATTGCCGCGTACGCAGGTCGTCCAGCGATGAGCGTGGCGCCAGGAAACGATCCGTACGCCCTCGTTGGGTGTTTAACTGTCAAGACATATAGGTAGTGTTTTTTTATTGTGACTCGACATATGATCTCGACCCGCCTGATGGTAAGCAAAAGGAGGTCCAAGCAGCTAACATGACTCTCTCCCTTCCTTCACATCCACAATTCTTTTCATACATCTCTTGATAGCTTGAATAACTTTAAATTAGGTTTGTATTAAGGTGGTAGACATTAATTTAAGAGTGTTAGACAGTGGTAATTAGTCTGCCGATCTGTGGCAGTACCACCAATTACAAGTATACAGAACGCTAAGTAATTTAGTCGCGTTTCGGGATCAGCTTGTAAGTTGCCGGTTCTAACTAGGCCGGCATAGTGAATGTGATTGTTACTTACAGTTATTAAATTGTAGTAGCAGTGATATCTATTCATGCACCACACTCGAGCCTAACATCAAGCGGGGTGCTGTCATATGTCGAGTCACAATAAAATAAAATAAAATAAATTAGGAGTGGTAGGTATTTAATAGCTTAGTCTGCCGATCAGGGATGGTAAAGTACGTGAAATGGTGGTGTTTCGGAATCTACTTGAAATTTATAGAAATACATCTGGGCCGACATAGTGGGTGCGACTTCTGGTTGCAGACTATGGTGGCAACAGTAACTTCTATTCATTTACACTTTAGCATCTTATTTAGGCGGAGTACTGTCAAAGGCGACCGTGGTGTAGTGGTAGTGCAATGGTTACGCGACCGAGAGAACGGGTACCAAAACCACTTTCCAGTACCAATGTATTTTTGATATATGTATTTTGGTTGTCCTGTTTCTATGATACAAGCACTATAGAATATAGAAATGTAAAATTAAATTAAAACAAACTTTTATATATCGAGATACAAAAATAAAATCAAAAACAGGTGTCAGCAATTTTCTTATAAGCAAATTTTTCAAACTAACACCTTATAACCAATGCCTTAATGTATAATTTTATTTGTGTTATTCGCCTCTGTGTCTGCAGGAACGGGATTCGAAATTAATTTGTTTTTAAACTCAAAAAGAAAACATAAACACAACTTTACTTACATTCTTTTTAGAAAACATTTTATTGTTTTGCGTCAATTGTTTTTTTTTTCTGTAAACTCACTTCAGTTTAACTCAACGATAGTAGAAAAATAACATATATTTGTTTAATTTATTAAATAATTCTAAATATAAAAGAATTTTTAAATTGGATTCGAAAATATTTCCAATGTAGCGATTCTTACATATTTAATCAATTCTACCCACAATTAATACTTAGAAAGGATATCATTCATATTGGGCTTTTATGTAATACTTTTGTAATGTCCAATAATGAAAAAATATATAAATGGTAGCTTCGAAACTTAAATTAATAAAGGTGAAAACAATTTTGCTTTTAATTGCTGTGCAATTAAGTTATTTGGAAAATAAGATATGGATTTTGTATCGTCTGTCAACCACAAAGACTGCAGAACTGTTAATATGGCGAATATTAACAGTTCTGCTTATATTATATTATATTAACTGTCATAATTATAGTGATCATTTTGCACACCTAATCTGTGCAAAATAAAGGATATATTCTAATTACATTGTAATCTTCATACATCAAACTATTTTAAAAATATAAATGTAACTGTTAATACAATTAAGCCCAAGTCTCCATACAAAATGAATGATGTCCTTTTTATATGTTTATTTGCCAATATACTCGTGAAATCTTTCGCACACAAAGCGACGAAAGTTGCTCGCAATCTTGTTTTTATATGCTCAAGTCGATAAGAAATTATTACATATATGAATAGTATATGTACATATCTTGAAACATAGCTTAATTAAAACCGTTTACGTTAAAAAATTGCATACTTAATAAGAATTCAACACGCATCCGCATATTATCGTATGATGGATAGGTTGACAATAAAAAATAACACAAATTGATACTTTGAACAAAAATGGCGACGTGGTAGGTGGGAACTTTATTCCGAATGGTTGATATTAATTTCTAGGTAGGGGATCGACCAACGATAATACGAGTTGAATAGAAAGTGACTCGTCGACGGAAAAGTGAAAATTGCTTTTTTGTGACATTTCTTCGCTAGAGAGAGATAGCTGTATTTATCTAGTTTTGCTATGTTTTGTCTCAGTTAATTGTTTTAATTATTTGTTACTATAGTTGGAATGAATGGTATAATACAATGATTAATTTGTGAAAGGAGATTCACGTAAGAGATTTATGAATTAGAGTGAAAGGTTACTTTTGAAAACTCGACATCTGATCTCCTTCATGACTTGCTTCATGGTAAGCAAAGGAAAGTTCAAGAGCACCTACGACTGAAACACTGAATCGGTGTTTCAGATGCCTCAGTCACCGTCACTATGCCGACCAAAAACAGTATGCTGTTAAAACGGTAATACTATAAACCAGAAGAAGAAGAATATTAGATGCACATAAACTATAAATGACGTTTCAGTATATTATAGATATCTGTTGCCACAGACAAAGGATGCAGTTGAATAACTGCATCCACTATACCGGGTTATTCAAAATTACAAGCTGATCTCGAAACGCGACTGAGTGAACTTAGTGGTGACCGGGGTATTAGCACTTAGTTAACTCAGAAGATTGGGAAAATGTCCACCATATCCAACTAGGCCAGCATAGTGGATGTGACTGAGAACTACTGTTATTAAACTGTAATAGTAGTGACCTTAATTCATGGACCACACTCCAACTTTACATCAGGCAAGATGCTGTCATATGTCGAGTCACAATAAAAAAAACTGTCTGCCTACCACTCCTACTAACAAACTTAACTCCAGTTTAATATACCTACCCACCGTGTTTGAAATAGCAGCCGTCGGCTTTGAACCCGGCATCTCTGTAACGGTAGTAAAGTCGCGTGCCTACGGTCACTGAATCAGGCTGAATTATGGCCAAGAGCGATCGCGATATGATCTCCTAAGGTCTAGGACATTAAGGTTTCTGGTTTGGTAGTCATTTCTGATGATTAGGAGCATCACGTGGGTGGATCCTAAATCTTTACAACGATCTTGTTTGTGTTCTTTTTTTATTTATTTTATAAATACGTCGTGAATTAAACAAATTTTATGCGGCTTGCTATCGCGTTTTATTTAATATTTTTTTATACATTTCTATACAAAGCTAAGTGTGGTCCATGAATGAATGTCACTGCTACTACAATTCAATAACTGTGAGTAGCAATCACATCCACTATGCCGGCCTAGATGGAACCGGCAACTTACAAGCTGATCCCGAAACGTGACCAAATCACTTCACGGTCTGTATACTTGTAAGTGGTGGTACTACCCCGGATCGGCAGACTGGGTACCACTGCCTACCACTCTTTGATAACTTGGTTGGCAAAGAACATAAATATGCAATTATTGTCAATGTAAAATATGTTAACTGTTAATAAGCCTAATAAATAAATAAATAAACATTTGATTGATGTAATTGATTATCTATTTTGTATAAAGTTCTAGTTCGTATTTCCTTTCTTAAGTTGCGTGCATTAGTAAGCATATAGTAAGTAGTCATTTTGTAAGTGTGTTGCTGTAAAGTGACTTAATCGCGTTTCGGAATCAGCTTAAAAGTTGCCGGTTCCAACTAGGCGGCATAGTGGATGCGACTGCTACTTTCACTTGTTTAAATGTATTATCGGTCGCTGCACTCCAACTTAACATCAGGCGATGTGCTGTTATTATGTCGAGTTATGATTCCGAAATTAAAAATAATCCGAAGGTTAATTGTGTATTATTTTTTATTGCTATAAATGTCTTCAAGCAGCAGATTTTTAGGCCGGCATAGTGTTTGTGATGTTTGTGAAATGAAAAACAAAAATAAACGTAAAAGTAAGCGGCATAAAATTTGTTTAATTCATCAATCAACTATTTTGGGCACTAGACAACTTAGCTTTTTTACCATTAAGCTTGTATGAAGAGAATTGTAAATATTAGGGAAGCGAGGGAGTTGTATCAGGATCGTGGTAAGTGGCGCTCCATTGTCTCTATCCCTGTGGGAAAAAGGCGTGACAAAAAACTAAGTGACGTAATATTTTTGTACGTTTTAATAACCGTATAAGTTATGCTTATCCCATAAAGATAAGATCGTGTTAAAAAGCGTGTCGGGGAATGAGATGTCGTGTGTAAGTATCGTTATAGAGAGATGCGACCTTGAGATATTATATCCCTTTTTGAAACAACATTTTTAAAGTCACAATTATTATCCTACTATTATTATAAATATTAATGTGAGTTTGTTTGTTACGTTTTCACGCAACAACTACTTAACCGATCATCATGAAATTTTATACACATATTTTTGGAGGTACTAGAAGTAACATAGGGTACTTTTAGTTATTTTTTTACTATAGTTTCCAATTGACCATAGTTTTAGCTGTTTGCTATTCTTCTATATTTCTTTTTCTTTCTGTCTGCATTTTTATATGAGTTATCAAGTTATAAAGGTATATAGCGTCGAATTAAAAATCTCCTTATTTATTATGATGTTAATGGCGTTTTAACCCAATTTTACGCGGTTAAAACCGCAGACACAACTAGTGTACATATAAATGAGAGATACGAGAAGTTGGGTCAGGATCGTGAAAAGTGGCACTTCGTTGTCTCTGCCTATCTCTGTGGGAATTAAGCTATGAAAACTGATAATATTTTTTTATTTTATTGTGACACGTCATATGACACAGCTTGATGTTTACTACAAATAAATATCTGCAAGAAACAGCAGATATTTATTTGCTAAACTATCACAACTCCTGCCTGGCTTAACTTCGTCTAGTTTCAAGCTCCTAAACGGGACCGATCCAAAGAGTAAGTCAGATGGTTTGGGCACAGCAGACCACTGTTATTTTTTAATAGTTAATAATCGCCTCCAGGAGCGATCCAAGAATGGAGGTGACTGCTACTACATTTAAATAACTGTAAGGTTCCACTATACTTGTATACTACAACATACAAGTTGATTTCGAAACGTGACTAAGTCTTTCACAGTTTATATACTTATACGAGGTGGTACTACTCTGGCAGATCGGCAATCTAGGCACCACTCTATTAGATATATTTAGGTACATTATATTTCTGTACAAAAGACATCAACGCATAAAGGTACTTATAAAAACATAATTTAGTTAAATAATTGTTCAATCAATAAGCAATAAAATACACAATTAATTAATTTTAAATTAAACCCTAATACAAAGAAATAAATGAATATAATATTTAATACATTAAAAATTGCCATAGAAAAGATTTCAACGCACTAAAAATCTAAAACAAAGCAATTTACTTTATTCAGTACGTAATATAGTTAAACAATCAATCAATCAAATTGTCACGCCTCCCTTCCATAGGGATAGGCAGAGACAATGGAGCTGAAGGAGCACTCGTAATCATAGAGCTTACAAAATCATTATCTATTTGAGATGAGAGTTGTGTCAGAATCGTGGAAAGTGTTTCACCAATATAAAAGCTGCTCTTATGAAAATTGAGGCGTAATAATTTGACATTAATCGATTGATCGATATTATAACACTTTTAACGCATTAAATATATATTTTTTAAGTAACGTAAGTATCACTTAACTTTACTTAACATTAAATTGAAAGTCATTTATTATATTTAAATTCATATGAACATTCCAAAGAAGCCAAACACCTTTGGATACAAAAAAAAATCTAAATTGATTGAAGGATTAATCTCATGCATAAACCGATAAGCCGTTTCCGTAACCTGCACACAGACACACATTACAAGAATATCTATGTAGCAAAAATATGCGCGTGCGACGGCTTAGAGGAGGCGGGTTCAAATAGTTCCTATAATCTTCATTCGCTGCCAGAGCAGCGGAGAATACGGACGCGAACAAAATCCTTTAAAGCCTTGAGAACTGTAACTTTATTAAAAAAAGAACTTTAAATATACAAAATTCAAATATAATAGAACTTATTTAACTAGAATTAAATCTTTTTATAACATTTAAAAAAAAATCGTGTAAAAATTTGTGTAATTTTAATATTTTTATAATACTAAGATATTAGTGTAATTTTAGTGTAGTGTTAATACTTAGAGTGAAAGTGTGTGATTTGTGCATCGATTTGCAGTTACGAAAAATCGGTAAGTCAATTTTATTATGTCATAAAATAATAAATAATCTAAAATATTTAAAATTCCCGAAAACATTGATTTTGTATTAAACTTATGACCACAAATTATATTTGAGTATTTACTGTAACTGGATACTACATCTAAAATCTAATAAGAATTAAAAAATGACACATTTTCTCAGAAAACATCTTACAGCTTTATAAAATAATATATCATTGTTTAAATAAAACACGATAAATATAATATTTAATTTATTCAAAATAAATGATAATTTCAATGATAAAAAAGCAAGATACTGATATAACTTTACCTAGCTAAAATAATGAAGATAAAATAAAAATATACCATTATGAAAAAATCTTTTTAAAAAACCTTCTTAAAAGCTATCTAAAATCTTCTGCCTGTAGTTTATAGTAGTTTTCTCTTTCTAGAAAAGTATACTATAAATGCGCAGAAATTATATAAAACAACAAAATAATAATACGAGTATAATACATCGAACTTTCAATGCAATTAAATACCTATTTTATGGATCCAGATCTAATTGTCAGAAAAACTATAGCTATTGAATTAAACAAATTTTATGCGGCTTACTATCGCGATTATTTTGGTATAGATTTTATAATTTTCTTTTTTGGTCTCCGTAACCACGATGGCTGCAAAGCTCTCGAAACGTCGGAATAATAAAAAAAAAATTGTAAAATCTAAACCAAAATAAACGCGATAGTAAGCCGCATAAAATTTGTTTAATTTATTAATTAATGTTTGCGCAAAATCTAAGAATATACAACTATAGCTATTACTCTGAAACGTCATAGTCAGCTGATTGTCAACTGCAGGCCCTTTATTTCAACTAATAAAAGTTAAACTCTAAAAGAGTGCATATTTCAAATAGGCATTTAAAAAGTTACTCTAGCCTATTAGCAGATAAAGTGAATTTTTTTATAGCATTTCTTTTAATAATAAACTGTCTTATGAGAAATTAAATATGGTCGTTATCATTATAATTATATCGCTGATTCGATTTATTTTTATCCTAAGTGGATTAAAATACCATAAAACTTTTATCCATCTCACGCCCTAATTAACACCACGGTGGCAGTGCACAACCAAGAGCACGGAGTTCAAAACTACTTGCCGGTACCAATCTTCAATATATGTACCTTGGTTGTCCTGTTTCTATGATACAAGCACTTTAGTAGCTTAGTATAAAAACGAAAATAAAAATAAAAAATTGAAATAATACATTTAAATACAACTATAAAAATTTACTCAAGTGCGTATAATGAATTAAACAAATTTTATGCGGCTTACTATCGCGTTTATTATGGTTTTGATTTTACAATTTTTTATTATTTCTCCGTAGTCTCTCCGTGACCACGATGGCTGCGAAGCTCTCGAAACGTCGAAATAATAAAAAAATGTAAAATCTAAACCAAAATAAACGCGATAGTAAGCCGCATAAAATTTGTTTAATTCATTAATCAATGTTCGCGCAAAATCTAAGAAAATCCAAGTGCGTATATTTAATGTATCTAATATTTAAGTGTATTATTGGTAATATTTAGATTTTTTATCATTGTACAACTATTAGTGTAGGAAGGAAATGGTATTCATACGATAGGTCCCAAAATCGAATCTCGCTGGAGGAAAGTATTTTATATCAGAGTAGTTTAAATTTCCTTAAATACGATATATAAAAGATTACAATTACACTTTTAAGTTAGTTGCTTTTGTCAGGTAGACACTTCTATAATTTTCTATTAATCAATATTATAAAAAAACGTATGAAAAAATTTAATGTTACTTATTTCGACATACCTTTGGCCGTCTTAGTAACGACGACTGACGAAGCCGCGAACTACGTCAGTTAATTTTCAATCGTCACTGCTCTTTAACTTCCATCATGCTAACCATCAGGCATTTTATCACAAGTCACAATAAAAAAAACTAAACCTAGTTGTTGCAATCAGGAGAGAAATTCAAAGTCGACCAATTTTAAATTTATTAGTAAATTGAATTAAACAAATTTTATGCGGCTTACTATCGCGTTTATTTTGGTTTTGATTTTACAATTTTTTATTATTCCGACGAAACAATAACAGCATCAACCAATAGGACGACCAACACCTCAGTCTCTCCGTGACCACGATGGCTGCAAAGCTCTCGAAACGTCGAAATAATAAAAAAATGTTAAATCAAAACCAAAATAAACGCGATAGTAAGCCGCATAAAATTTGTTTAATTCATTAATCAATGTTCGCGCAAAATCTTAGAAAACACTATTATTAGTAAATTATTTATGTCTATGTTATACAAAATGCATGAGTATTTTACAATTCGTTGAATTATTATATATATATTATTAAGTATATATATATATGAGTGAAAGTAGATTGACGCAAGAAATTAATAAATCTGATGTGCATGGATGCGTTAAACAAAGCAGGCCCAGGAGTGTCGGTCGGAAAACACACGTTTTCCAACCAAATCGCGTGACAATTTGATTGATTGATTGTATATATACCCACAATTCCCGACCTTACACATATATATGTTAGGTGGACTAATATATTTTTTCGGTCATTATCTCTAAGCATGACTATCTTAAACATTAACAAAACTAAATACAATCTGTGATAGAATAAGTAGATTAACGAAAGGATTTTTTTAAATCTGATTTGGATAGACGAGGAGGGTGTTTTCTAACCAAATCGGAGACATCCTCAAGAAAGCTGGGTTGCTTTACCCCTAACCGTATGGTCACCAAATTTAATTGAAAATAAATAAATCGTCCCTTTTAAAGTTGGCCTTTACTTGGTTTTCTGAAGAATTTACCTGAAAAAGAACGCAGAAAATCTATCTGTCTTAGGTTTTGAATAAGTATAATGTTTATTTTATAACTACATTTATGACGACAAAAGTATATATATAACATAAGATACATTGGCCCCGGTAAAAGGTTTTAAACTGGGGTCTCTTGGTTTATTAGTTAAAGTGTATAAAGAAATATGAAATCGGAAATCAATACAAAACATTTACCTGCTCTTTATTACCTGCCTGTTTCCGTCGGATGCGTTCACCACAATCTCGAGAAGTTAATATAATTGTAAATGTGTAGTTTCCACATACCATAAATCATTTTTAATTTTTAATTTATTTCTTATTCACATTTCTTTACTAAGCTACTAAATTTTGTATCATAGAAACAGGACAACCAAAGTACATATATCAAAAATACATTGGTACCGGTGAGTGGTTTCGAACTCGTGCTCTAGGTTTGTGTAACAATTGCACTGCCACTACACTACGGTCGCCTTACATTTCGTACTTTACAATAAATTATACATTTTACATTTTTGGCCGGCATAGTGACCACGACTGGGGCAACCTTGAACTGACTCGGCTGTTATGGCGTTTTAAGCCTATGTTTAGCTGTGGACGTCTTCTGGCTGATGATGATGATTAGGAACTTATTTAAAGAGAATTGCGGATGTGAGGGAGATTAGAGAGTTGTGTCAGTATAGTGAAAATTAGCGCTCTATTATCTCTGTCTATTCCCGTGGATATATAGCCGTGATATATTTATTATTTGATAAAATTTATGTTATTTATTATATTTTATTTATTTATTATTTTTATCATAATCTAATTATTACGACTAACATGATATTTAGACATGGTTGTGGCTAGACATTTATTTTTAATACTTTGTTACATTGCGACTCGACATCTGACCTCGATCCGCCTGATGGTCCAAGAACCGAGTCTTCACGGTTCCTCAGGCTTCGCCACTATGCCGGCCAAAAAAAGATTTGTTAAGATTGTAGGTATAGTTTTTACAATATTTCTCATTTCACAATTATTCTCACGTAAATTTTTCACATATATTATTATATTGATGTTTAACTACGTAGTCAATCAATCAATAAAACTGTGACGCCGCTATTAGTACAGGGATAAACACTGAAACTAACTTAAGTAATAAACTTACTATTTGTTATTTTAATCGCCGCGTTGTTTAAACTATAACATAGGATAAAATTATTTTCTTAGATTTTGCGCAAACGTTGATTAATGAATTTAACAAATATTTATGCGGCTTACTATAGCGCAGAGGTCACCAATTAGTTTCATTTGGGGTCCGTTTTTAAAGGTATATGACTGTCGCGGTCCGTTTGGACGATAAGAAGTTAGCCATACCTACCCCCTCCTATTATATATCATCACGGTATATATATATGTGTGTGTGTGTGTGTGTGGCAATACAGAAATAAACAAAGACTAAACTTTGTTTTTATTTAATTAAATAGTAAACAAATTAGTCGGTAAGTCGAGACCGAAACTTATTTTTAATGAAGTTCATCTTGGAAAATGCTGCTTCACAAATATATGTTGACCCAAACATAGTACAAAGTTTCAAAGCTAATTTTCTTAGTTCTGGGTATTTATTGTCACACACAAATTTTATCCAAAACTCTTGGCAAGAAACTTCCGTATTTTTGTGTTGCTTACGTACTCTACTCTATTAAGTACTTGCATTATTATATTTATTTTACAATTAATACAACAAGTTACAATATATATCAGAAATTGTGCAATTTACCTAAGGTCCGCGGTCGGCGGTCCGCCGTTTGGTGACCCCTGCTATAGCGTTTATGTTTGGTAAGTGATTGTAAAAAAAAATTTCGACGTTTCGAGAGTTTTGCAGCCATAGTGGTCATGCAGAGTCTATTCTTGCAGGCTTTCCGTGACTACGATGGCTCCAAAGCTCTCGAAACGTCGGAATTAAAATCTGAAAAATAAACGCCATAGTAAGTCGCATAAAATTTGTTTAATTCATTCATTATAGTGAAAAGCTGCGCTCCGTTGTCTCTGCCGCGCGCAAATTCTAAGAAAATACTATGCCGCATAAAATTTATTTAATTCGAAAAAAATATTTTTACCTGACATAATGCTGAAGTGGATCTAGGGGACGTAGCCGTTATCACTGAAAAATGTCTGAAAGCAAAACGACAACTTTGCCTCTATTCCAATTTTTTTTTTTTTATTGTGACTCGACATGTGACAGCACCCCGCTTAATGTTAAGCCGAAGTGTGGTCCATGAATGAATGACACTGCTACTACAATTCAATAACTGTCCACATCCACTATGCCGGCCTAGATGGAACCGGCAACTTACAAGCTAATCCCGAAACGTGACCAAATCACTTCACGGTCTGTTTACTTGAAATAATAGTATTAATTTATTATTCATCCGAACATGTAACTATCTTTATGTACGGGACTTTCTTAAATACCTCTGGCTTACTCACACATATTATTTTAAAAAGAGATAGAAGGATACCGTCGTCCGCGTTCAGTTCGCGCGTAACGCATTTCCGAGTGCAATTTTGCATTGTATTAGTCAACTCCGTATGTTTTTGTGCAATAATAGAAACGGTATGTCTTTATACAAAGGCAGGTGTAAATTTACGAATAACAGGCAAGTTTGTCTCTCATTTTTTAATGTAAAAAGACGAAAACACCTGGACAGGATATCTCGCTTATTAAGAGAAGTTATAATAATATTAAAAGTTCAAGAGTAAGGCATACAGTCGAATATGGATGAAACATTCAATTTACTGTAATGAGGATAAATATCATAATGATGAATGATGTGACTTCACATTCTTAACAATGAAGGTTCTTTAATACTTATTACTGAGTGAAATATGTATTAGAAATTCTGTAACAGCTTTAAATTTATTTTTACATAGATATACACCCATTGCCATAACCTTAGATTCCATTGCGCCGTTTGAGGTCGAGACGATAGGCCCTTGGAGACCTTCAGCTAAGCGCCTGGCCAGGGAGTTGTCGAAGCGACAGACGGAGAAGTCTGGAGACAGAAAGGCTGGCAATTATTTCTGCCAACATATTGGCCTTGCTATACAAAGGTGAAATGTTGCCAGTCTCCTTGTGACTATCTCTGATGCGACGTCATTAGATGATAATTTTTATTTGCAGTTTAATTATAGTTAATGTATTTTTACTTTTATCTGTTTCCTAATAAAGAATTACATTCGTTCAATAAATTAAATATTTAAAACAAAGTAAGATATCGTGAATATTATATACCTTAGATTCTTGATTAAATTACCTCGGGACGGCAAATTGACAAAGACAATTGTAAACCGCGCCGTCTTTTTCAGACGGTAGCGTTCCTAGACTTCACCTTGCTGCCAGGTAAATATGACAATGTGTCGAGTTGATGATAATAATAAAAATATGAAGAATAAATAAACGATTTTAATTGTAAGAGGTTATAAAACAAATCAACGACAGGTAGAGACTACGGTGAAGGTACTACGGACTAATACTTCCCACGACCTTGACATCACATTCTCAATTCATTTCATACAAGCTTTAATGTAAGTAATAATTTAATAATTAGATATTTATATAAAAGTATATTATAAGTATAATATTACTATAAATAAAATAAATATCATCTAGAGACTTTCCAACAGAGATAGTCCCAAGGAGACTGCGTTGGCAAAACTTTTTTTTATTGTGACATGACATCTGACCTCGTCCCGCCTGATTATAAGCCGGCCTTCCTGTCTCCAGGAATTATATTTATATTTTTATTATGTTTTAATATTTTGTAAATATAAAATACAAAACAAGATATATTTCGGGTGCATTGAAACAAAGAAAAACGTTCAAAGAAATGTTTTATGAGTGAAAATTTAGGTTTAAATAAAACAGACAATCCTAAAAACAGTTTATAAACATCAATCAATCAATCAAATTGTCACGCCTTTTTTCAGGGATAGACAGATGATGACCACTTGCCATCATCCTGAGACAACTCCCTCGCTTCTCTCACATCCATAATTATTATTTTCATACAAGCTCTACGGTTTGGGCACTATGCAACTAAACTTTCTTGTTGATGTCTACTTCGACCGGAAAACACGCTTCTAGCTAAAAACATTTATTATCTGCTAGATTTACGTAAATTAAATGAAAGAAGATTACAAATAAATGTTGTGAGCCTGAAAATTGTCTGTTTAAGTAAAAAAAATGCTTGATGGTTAGCAAGAAAAAGTTCAAGAGCGCTGACGACAGAAAAATACCGATTAAGTATACGGTTGCCTCAGCCGCTATCACTATACCTTCCAAAATGCTTTTTTACGCTTCACTTGAATATTTTTTTATTTTTTAGTAATTCATTTTAACTCGCTTCAAAATCGGAGGTCACTAGCGACTACGATTAATGGTTAACTTTAGTGGAATCTTACAGTGGGTTTACAGAATTTCAGTGGGTTTAAATAGTTAAACTTTATAAAATATATCAATAGATTTTAAAAAGCAATCAGACATTTTTTCTTTAATTTATATTTTTCTCTTTGTAAATTGTAACCTTTACAATCTAATATTATAATATATGAGATACAGACAACTCCCCATCACATTTTGCACATTTATCTTTCTTTTTCTAATATAAGGTGAATATGTGTTATATTTGTGTGACAAATCCTTAGTCTTGTTAATACTTATTGGTCTCTCCTACATGTAAGAGGTACTGGAGTATTTTCAATTCTTTTTTTGTTTATGTAGGGTTACGACTGATTTTGCAGGCTGTGTACAACAGTTGCCTACTTTTGTGGATTGCTTTTCAGCTAGAAAGCTTTCAGTGATCATATTTTCTATCAGAATGTACTGAAAAAATAACTATAATTTAATTGCATTTCTGAAGTCAGTCTAATGACCTTACGAAACAAGTTGTTAATCAATTGAAAGTTGATTGAGAACACGCCTAACCTAAAATAAACGTTTGGCCGCCATAGTCTAAGGCAACCGTAAACTGTTTTTTCTTACAAAATTAAAATCTACAAAATCATATAGGAGACCTTCCGGCTCCTTCGCATTGTTGTACTCTACAATAATTTCGTTAAGACATCAAATTGATTTTTCCCACATCAGGCGGGTCGAGGTCAGATGTTGTGTCACAATAAAAAAAATCTACTTTCACTCATCCTCTCCATGATCAGTAGACACGTCAAACTAAAATTTAGGGAATTTCTCGGTAAATTTTGATCACAATCGGGTTCAGTTGTTTCCAAGGTTATCCAGGACAAACAGTAAGACAATTAGACAAACAATAGGTTAAGTGCAATCTAGTTTTTATCTATTAACCGCGCGAAATAAGAGGCAATTTCGACGTCACATTTAATGAATATCATTCGTTTCCTTAATTCTTCGATGAAACCACAGATATTTTTTTTTAGAGATATTCTTTAGCAATCACATGTTAAAGAATCAGAAATCAGAAACATGTGTGCATGTGTATTTAATCATATGTAATTTCTATATCTATATTACATCTATTTACTTTTCATATTTAAAACTAATGCTACAGGCATAGACAGAGACAAAGGATTTTTACTTTCCACGACCCTGAATCAACTCTTGCTTCCCTCACATCCACAATTATCACATTACAATTGACAAGTGGAATGCTTTGCCAACCCATGTGTTCTCTCCATCCTATGACCTTGGATCCTTCAAGCGATGCGTGAAGAAGCACCTTAGGCCGGCATAGTGGCGGCGGCTGGGGCAGCCGGGACCTGTGTCGGTTGTTCCAGTCGTCGTAACTCTTGGACCTCCTCTTGCTTATCATCAGGCGAGTCGGGGTCAGGTATTGAGTACCAATAAAAAAAAAATCCTTTCCTGGTATTTTTTATATTCCACCTGGTTAAGCTAATTGCATAAAATAGGTTGTGCCGCAATTACTCTGTAATACGTAATAACCGTTTAATGTTATTAAAATCTTGCCTGGTCTCAATGCCATAATGACTTACTAACCACAACTCTGTGCAACGCAAACTAAATCTTATGACATAAGACAGCATCTCGCCTGATGTTAAGCTTAAGTGCGGTCCATAAATGAAGGTGACTAGTACTACAGTTCAATAACTGTAAGTAGCAGTCACATCCACTATGCCAGTTGGAACCAGCAACTTACAAGCTGATCCCTAAACGTGATTATAACTTTGTAAACAAGAAAGCTGGGTTGCCTAGTGTCCATAAGCATAGAGTTTGTATGAAGAGAATTGTGGATGTGAAGGAAGCGAGGGAGTTGTGTCAGGATCGTGGCAAGTGGCGCTCCATTGTCTCTGCCTATCCCTGTGGGTAAAAGGCGTGACAATTTGATTGATTGATTGTCTACTGATCTCGTTGTGACGACTAACAAAAACTGATAAGATAACTATGCGTTTATTAATTCAAACTGCTAGTAATTAATTAAAGTAACTATAATTAAAAATTATGATGTTTTAAAGCTTATTATAATTTTCTTATCGCAACTGCCACTACACGCCTGCTTAATCTTAATCACAAGTTTAAAGTAAGATAAACACACTTTTAAATTGACGTTAAATTAAATTGTTTTTAAGATACCGGCCCTCTGATTAAGATAATATATTACATCTTTCTCAGGACATCGTTACGATTAAAATTTTAAATGTAATGATTAAATTTAAATGGGACTTTTCCATTACCGAATATTTATTTAAGTGTAGTCAGACAGTTGGTGGTCATTTTTCCAGTCTGCCGTCCTTGGGTGGTATCACCATTTACGAATACCGGAACGGTGTCTTATCAAATTGTTTAGTAATATTAAGGCGACCGTGGTGTAGTGGCAGCGCAATGGTCATACAAACCGAGACTACGAGTTCAAAACTACTTACAGGTACCAATGTGTCTTTGATACAAGTACTTTGGTTGTCCTGTTTCCATGATACAAGCAGTTTAGTAGATTAGTATAGAAAAAAAATGTTTGGCATATTCCGTGTTGTGTTGACAGTAGCTTACGGCATCTAGTTCATATTAAATAATTTGACACAAAATATAATTGTGTATGTTTATTTTTACCTACATATATGTATATATACTTATGATACTTGTATGTAGTTTATGTAATTTTAGTTTGTAGTATATTTGCACCCTGCCCTTAATTTCTCATCAACCCATTCTCATCTCATCAAATCAGCATTAAACTCGCCTATGTTCCTATTTTTAAGTTTATTTTGGTGCAAAAAAGGATTTAAATAAATAATTATTCACAGATTTGACGAACTTAAACGGCGGCGTCCTTTATATTGTAAAGAAAAGATATTTTAATGATTTGTGCCTATGAAAATTACGTGTTTATAATTTTCAAATCCGTCCCTGTTTTCTGCGGTCGATCACATTTTGCGTCAATTTACACGTCTGCAGATTGCCGGGGGCCAATTGCTACGTTAATTGTTAAGAACTTCCCCCCTACCAGCTAGAAAACAACTTAGTAGGCCATAACCCCCCAGGGGGACATGGGAAATCTTGTCCAATGAACAGACTAATTTTGATTAATCATTTCTTGATAAGTTGTCAATGAGGCTGTCCTTTGAGACAAGAAAATTTATCAGAGAACTAATATTAATGTAAATAAATTAATTCAGATTTTATAATATTAATTATTTAATACACAGTCTTTTGATTGATTGATAGTTTGATTTCTTGTGGTCTACTTCTCATCATACGCCTTTCGGAAGTCAGGAAAGACTCTGTACATAGTACATAGAATACACACCAAAGTACATAGAATATATGTACTTTGGTGTGTGTCTATGATACAAGCACACACCAAATATATATATTATTGTATATAACATAATATGTCATTTTATCGATCAATCAATCAAATTTTCACGCCCTTTTCCAACGGGGATTGGCAGAGACAATGGAGCGCCACGATCCTGACACAACTCCCTCGCTTCCTTCACATTCACAATTCTCTTTATTTAATTACTACCTAATGTTATGTATAATTTAAAAAAAAAGCGAGCGGCCGCGTCGTGTCCATAACCATTTGTGGATTCAATTGTGGATGTAATAGATTTATCCCAGGATCTTGGCAAGTGGAATTCATTTGAATTATATTTGAATTATATTTATATTTGAAATATCAAATATGATTTTTTATATTTACTTGTATGTAATAATTTATTGTTTATATTTATAAGACAACAATGCCTATGTGTGGCTGCTAGAGACATGAATTTACATCTGTGTAATTTATAATCTGTTTATATTTATAAGTTGACAATGCCCATTTGTGGCTGCATTAGACATGAACATTTATAGTTAATTTGTATTGTATTGACGCTTTTTTGTATTGACGTGTAAAAGTGCAGAATATCTGCCGACTTACTTATTAAATAAAATGAAAAATGAAAAAATTAATAGAAACATTTTATTATTTCATATTATAAGTGTAAAAATATCCTTTATATCGTATTCCTGCATATTATTTATGTTTATTTTATTTATACTTGTATTTTTATGGAATGTTTTTCTGGAATTTCGTACTCGTAAAGAAATATTTGAAATTCATATGTGTATTTTGGCGTTTGAATAAAAACTTTATTATTTTAATAAAAGCAGTTTGGTGTGCTTTAAGGATTCGATTCCGATCCGGATAATAGTGCTTTTTGTGGCACCCAAAGCGCATTTCTTATTTAAAACAGGAGCTCAAATGTATTATCAAGTTTAAAATATATAAAAAAGATTGGTAAGTTAACTGTTTTTAGAACCTTTTCTAAAGATTGCCATAACTGCTTTTTGACGACACATTTGGTAACACATCCATTCGCTACAAGTAGACCCGGGTTCGATTCCAGGTTAAAGCAAAGATTTGTTTCATAGCATTTATTTGTAATATAAGTTTAAATATTTGTGTATTAAGCGACTGAGGCTGAACTTTTTTTTAGTCGTCGGCACTCCTGGACTTTTTAATGCTTACCAACAGGCAGTTTGAGTCACATTAAAAAAATCGACCGAGAATCGAACTCGGGACCTTACGCGTACACGACTAGTTACAAACGCGCCACGGGTATCGTAACGTAGCGAACCCCATGAACCTCCGCTTAACATCAGGCAGATTGCTGTCATAACGAAAAAAACATCGTGATACAAATTGTCTCAGTTAGACTTTTAAAAAAGAAATAGAACAATAAAAAAAGAAATTCGTTGAGAAAAACTATGTAGGTATGATGATCGCTGTATCACGCACGAGCGATTTCATTCCTCTTAACTCTTTCAAACCTTGATCGATTGGCGATGGATTGGGTCAAAGACATCAATTGTGCGGTCACCATGCTCTGACGTGGGACAAACGCAATATTTGTATATTATTATTGTGGCTAGTATATAAAAACTCCCCCGCCTGCTGGAGTGCGGTCTACGAGTATGAACAGAGTTTCTACATCAATCAATCAATCAATCAAATTGTCAAGCGATGCCTGAAGAAGCACCTTTAGCCGGCATAGTGACGATTTCTACAGTTGTCGGCACTCTTGGACCTCCTCTTGTTTACCATCAGGCAGGTCGAGGTCAAATGTCGAGTCAATCAATCAATCAAATTGTCACGCGTTTTCACCACGGGGATAGGCAGAGACAATGGAGCGCCACTTACCACGATCCTTACACAACTCCCTTGCTTCCTTCACATCCACAATTCTCTTCATACAGGATTTGTGGTTATGGGCACTAGGCAACCTAGCTTTCTTGAGGATGTCTCCGATTTGGTCGGAAAAAACTCTCCTAGGCCTGCCTTGTTTAACGCACCCATAGACATCAAATTTATAAATTCCTTTCGTCAATCTACTTTCACAATAAAAAGACTACATTTAAGTCTAAAAAGTGAATTATGCAGGCCAAAAAGCGTGTTTTCCGATATTGGAGAATTTGGAGACATCCTCAAGAAAACTGTGTGCACATAATCATAGAGCCTTGTATGAAGAGAATTGTGAATGTGAGGAAAGCGAGGGGTTGTGTACATGGCAAGTGGCGCTCCTGTGTCTCTGTCTTTTTCTGTGTAAAAAAGGCGTGACATTTTTATTTTTCTTTTTGTATACTAATTTAGTTCATAAGTGTGTGTGTTACTAACAATTATTTTATTTTTTATTTATTTATTAATATTTTTTAGCCTTCAGGGAAGCAATTATTTGCCCCCTCAAAGTGACCACGCCCGCCTAAATAGTGATTTGTATTACAAGATTTAAAAAATCCTGTTTATTTTCATGAGCTATGGTCACTTTTAAACAAAATCGTCACATTAATATTCATTATGTCGATGTGCTTGCTTACATTGTTGTATTTTACTGTAATTATTATAATGTCATTCTCATTCCTTTAGAAGCCTATTTTTTTGTCCTAAATTATAAACCTTACACTCGGACCAATAAAAGTAAAAAGACAGAGTGTGTTGTACATGTAAAGGTAGATTATAGCTACGAAGTGCGAACGAATAAAAATTTAAGTGTTTATACAGGTATTTTGGCTGACATAGTGACGGCGACTGAGGCCATGAACTAACTCGGTTCTCTCAGTCGTCGTCACTATTAGACCTTCTCTTGTTTATCATCAGGCGGGTCGAGGTCAGATGTCGTGTCATAATAAAAAAATCATTAATATATTAAATAAATTTGTACTACCTATGTTAGTACTTGCAATACATCAAATTATTCTTCGTCACCTCTCGAAAGCTCGAAACTCTTTTCTTGTAACGTACATCAATCAACGTACATCAATATACAATAAGTAATTGTAATCGTTGTATATTGTATAATGATCATAACTATGGTTGTACTTAACGGACCATCTATTTTTTTATTGAAGGCTAAGTTCCTCCATAGTGGTCCGAAAAAAGTATCAAAAATTTTAAATTCAGAAAGTTTTTCAAATTATATTCCATGCTATTAATGCAAATTGACCACAATTTACAGAAAACTTCCTTTTATTCTTTGAAAAATATTTAAATTTTGTAATAACTAAGATAACACGTGAATAAATTCTACACAAATAAAACCTGGTGAAATTTTCTCACAAGATCAGCCTCCGATTTTTTTGTTTGTCTGAGATCTTGCATTAGATAATGGTTGAATAATCAATTATTAATTTTAATAACATCTTTTATTACAGCTATCAACGAGATAATAAATAAATACACAAATGACGAGCAATGTCGAGAATTTCGTTTTTAAACCATTTTTTTAAACACTTTACACACAAAAAAAACACTTTTTATATTGTGACGCGATATTTAATCTCGACCCGCCTGATGATAAGAGGAGGTCCAAGAGTGACGATGACTAAAAAACCGGTGCTTCTTTACGCCAAGGTCATATAATGGAGAGAACACATGGGCAGGCAAAGCATTCCACTCGTCGATTGTAGTACAAAGAAAGAAAAAACGCACCGAACTTTTTAGTTCGACTGCCGATTCGGTAGTGAATTAATATATCTGGTCGGCGGCTGACACAACCGTGAACTAAGTCGGTTTTTTCAGTCGTTGACACTCTTGGACTCCCCTTTGTTTACCAACAGGCAAGTCGAGTTCAGATGTCGAGTCACATCAAAAATATTGCGGACAGAGTGATGTATATACAGTTAATGTGATTTGAAACAAGATATAGTGACAATTATTAAATAAGGTATATCGCAATGGTTTGGGCACATTAAAAGAATGAATAAAAGAATGACGAAAGAGATTTACAAAATCAGATGCGTGTGGAAAGATGAAAAAGAGACGGCCTTGAGACGGCAGAAAATTGTTTCTTGATCAAATCGAAGATCAATTTATTAAATTGTTACGCCTCTTTGCCACAGGGGTAAACAGAGACATTGGAGCGCCACTTGCCACGATCCTGATACAACTCCCTTGCTTTCCTCACATCCACAATTCTCTTAATACAAGCTCTACGGTTAAGGGCACTAGGCAACCCAGCCTTTTTAAGGATGTCTCCTATTCGGTCGGAGAACACCCTTCTGGGCCTGCCTAAAAAAGCAGTCAGTCTTCCGCAGTGCTCATAGCCAAGTTATGTATAAAGAGAATTGTGGAAGTAAAGGAAGAGAGAGTTGTTTCAGGATCGTGGAAAGTGGAATGCTTTGCCAGCCCATGTGTTCTCTCCATTCTATGACCTTGGATCCTTTGAGCGATGCGTGAAGAAACATCTTAGGGCGGCATAATGACGGCGGCTAAGGCAGCCGGGAACTAACTCGTTTTTTCAGTCGTCGTCACTCTTGGACCTCCTCTTGCTTATCATCAGGCGGGTCAGGGTCAATGTCGTGTCACAATAAAAAAATGTCTCTGTCTCTGCCCTCCTGTACCCTTTTTTTTTTTTTTATTATACATTTCTTTACTAAGCTACTAAAGTGATTGTATTATAGAAGCAGGACAACCAAAGTACATATATCAAAGATACATTGGTACCGGTGGGTGGTTTTGAACTCGTGCTCTTCGGTTTGCGTAACTATTGCACTGCCACTACACCTCAGTCGCCTTATAAAGTGGTGGTTTCATCGCGGATCAGCAGATTGGGCAATTACTGTTTTAGAACCTGGGAATTTCCTCACAGGGGAGTAATCACTATTCCTGCCAACGGTGTATCTTAATATGTATGAATGTTAATTTGTCTCCAAGTGCAACTATTCCAACAAAACACGTTGATCTTGAGTTATTCGTGTTGGCATCTGAGTTTTGATCAACTAAAATATACGATAATCTGACAACACTATCGGTATGATGGCAACACTGAAGCGGAAAACGAAAGAGAACGCATAGATTGCGTGGCAGTCGAGGCGAGCAGAGGGTTGTTAGCGAAGAATAAATACAAGGACAGATTGCATTAAAAGGATTATTTGGAGATGTTAATAGGAAAGGATTGCTATATGAAACTGTATATTATGTTTACTGTGTTTGCAGATTATAAATGCATAGTGACTAAATCCAGTTGTTTAATTAATACAACCAAATCATAACCTGTAATATAAAAGTATGCCGTGAGATGCTGTTCTTTCTAATTACTGACTTCACATTATACTGAGACGAAACTGATGCCTATAATGTCAGAAGTGGGATAAGGAACCGAAATATAGTAAATACAAAGGTTTGAGAAAACTAGACAGGTGAGTGGCTAGTAATTGTATTATCTAAAGATAAATTAACCTATATAAATATATGAATGATTCGTTCAGATAAAATCGAGCTTGTCGCTAGGCTTTGAGCGAGAATTCACGTATAAACCTTAAAGCTCGTAACGTTATCTAGTGGTCATGACCGTAGAGCGTGTATAAAATGGATTTTGGATGCGAGGGAGCTGTGTCGGGATCGTGCGGGTGGCGCTCCTTTGTCGTCTATCCCTGTTGGTGGAAGGCGTGACGGCTTGATTGATTTATATATCATTAGGTATAAATCTATTTAAGTATGATAATAACAAATCATTTGAAGAATTTAATTGCAAAATATGTCAACTCAATGTTTTACCATGTACAAGTATAATAATAATAAAAGCTCTCATTTAGTTAGTACAAACAATAAACCCTAACCTAAGTACATTTAAAGGGCAAAGGTGTTATAAATAATTAAGATATATGTTATAGACATATGCATATGCATGGAAGGACATAACTTGATGGTGATAAGATAATCAGATATAATTTATGTAGTTTCAACTACATAAATTATACTTTTTGTTTTGAGGTATAACAATTTTATATTTGTGATGTGGGTAGTGTTACAAAATCTTACGATATCAAATTGATTATTAGGTATTTGGGATTACTTAATAAAACATAGTGATAATATCTTCGGCATTGCATTACACTCGAATATGTACATTCGGGTAAGACAAGTTAGTTATATTTTTTCACTACAATGATATTTTGCTAAATATATTATGTCGGACAATCGATACTGCGCTTCTACCGACATTTATTGAGCGTTATCGGTACTGAATGGAAACATCAAGTGAGATTCACACTTGGCGGGAGTCGATGCAGGTGGTTGGTAACATTGACGTTGACATTGACAGCAGTCAGTTTTGACATTTGGGTCGGGCCAGAAATTATAGCTGTTTTCTTGTGTGGTGTGCCACACTGTATCGGACCTGCCACGCTTTCAAGATTAATCCGATAAAATCCGATCAATCACTGATTTTTGTATTACGGTATAACTGACAGTAACAAGAGACGCCCAAAACTACAAGAAGAGAACTTTATTTTCGGGTTTCCATCCTGACGAACCCACCTGATATTGAGTCTACCTACCCTCGGCTTCGATATATATAATATAACAATATAATTTATTGATTGAATAGTAATAATATTGAGACTATAACTTCAATGGGTTGATGTGCAGCGCAGGGTTGTATTTATGATTCTACCCTTTTAATTGTTTTGTTTTTCCAACTTAGTCTACTCATAACAAAATCATTATCATAATAATATTTTGTAAGACACGCAAGTGTTCTAAACCTCTATTGAGGCGTGATAGGTATATCTCAATAACTACAACATGACCAATCGTTATAAAGAAAAAACAATAAATGTTAAACTCGCGTCAGGACACGTGATCTGATCGAAAATTCATAAGAGAGAGTAGGAGAGGAAGTGTCCCTCTTCTCTTTCTACAGGCGATGATGCATGCCTTACATCTTGGTTTTTAAAATTTGTTTGCGGTATAAAATAAACATATATAAAACAAACATCTAGTGGCGATGGCGGGATACACTTTTAAATGTGTATCCCGAAAACTGAAAAAGCTAAGATGATTTGCAATTGATTTTGAGTAAAGATTTCAACATAAACTTTGCAGACGATAAAAATCAACTCTTAATCGAATTTAAAAATAGTGAATTTGGTTTAACAATGACAAACGATCGCAATCTTAGCGCAACGAAATACATAATTACTATTGATGCGGTCTTTATTAGACATTTGAATGGGTTCAAATCGGGATTGGTCGTCTCTTACTATAGCTACCATAAACCTATAGTATCAGTTTTAGAGATTGGAGATGATGGTTCTGGTAATGATGAGAGTCGTTGGAATTATGTGTGGAAGTTGATTTTTCTGAGAGACACTATAACTTTTTAATGTAAAATAATTGTAATAGTTCTGAAGTGTTAAATTTTAGTGTAATATTAATTGTCATGTTTGTGTACGATAGCACAATAAATGAATATTGTATTTTACCACATAAATGATAGCTAGTACTCTTATACTGATAATTAAGGTACTCGTAGTTCGTGCAAAATTATTACCTAACCATTCCAAAACGTCAAAAATGCACAAAGTTAATATACAAGTTTTCACTTCTGCCTTCACTCCCGGAGTGCAACCCGTTTTTGTTTTATTCTCTTCATTTCATTATGTTGCAAGGTTGTGATTAATTTTTGAAACGACAGAAATAGATGTATAATAATTGCAGATGTATGTCAGAGTGAAATCACAGTTGCTACCTTAAAGTTGTTAGGTCGTGCGATTAACTGCAATTACATTTTGCCATGTAAAGAATAAGTTAATAAAATTAATCGAAACTAATAAAAATGTTACATGATAAATGCGTAAAGTTACGAAGGAAGGAAAGAAACAATTGTGAGAAATCTTAATCAAATTTAGATTTTGTGATACAATAATTTTGATAACACCTCGTTTGAATAATTTTATACCTGACACACACCGGCCCTGTAATGCTGGTACATATGGGAAATAATGAATATGGGCTGTGAGTCGGCTATAGTACACTAAATAGGAAACTATAAAATACAGTTGGTACTCGTATAAGAGAAGTTACACAATACCCAATTAGTGATTGAATATCAGCTTTATTATCTTTTCGATAAATCTTGCTCTACAAGTCTGAATTTGGCTCCAGGTTATTATCAAGATACTCATAGCAGGGGAACCCTGACATATTACAGCTTTAGTGACACCTGATGGTGACTACGAATATACGAAATTGCTTTTGTGAATGTCTCAACTGTATATAGTGTAAAATGTCAACCAAAGCATGATGAACAGAACACTGAATGCAAAAAGATTCGAGCTTGCGGTCCCTTACCTCAGTAACTGGCTGAACTCAGTACTCTTTGGCCGGCATAGTGGCGGCGACTGAGGCAGCCGTGAACTGACTTGGTTGTTTCGGTCTTCGTCACTCTTGGGTCTCCTCTTGCTCCTCACTGGGCGGGTTGATGTCGGATATCGTGTCACAATAAAAAAAATAAATAAAAAATCTGTAGAACGATCTTTTAATATGCCGGAAGCTATTTTATAGATCTAAAACGAAATGCTACGTGTGCACTTAATATGTAAAGAAATGTTCTTTCCTTCAATCGGAACTGTCTTTGAAATAGAATTTGCAAAACTAACCAACGTCTCATAGACCAAATCTGCAGGAGCATAAGCCACGCCTCTTTTACCTTCAACTAATAGACTAAACAAAAAAAAAATCTTATAACAACAATATTTTGGTAACATAAAAAAAAATCTAAACAATGTAACCTGCAGATCATAAAACAAAAAAAAAATTGAAAAATACTCGCCTTCAATAGGCTAACGTCGAAGCAGCCGACAATGGGCGTATTAAGAGCGCAAGAGTAGTTCATACCATTGTATCCCTTAAGGTGGTGCAGCGAGTGTTTTGTCAATATTACATCAAGTACGAGAATTCGTTGGCCTAGCACGTTATTTTCCGTGTTTCGTTATTAAATTATATCGAATTAACCGTTAACCCAATTGACATGCATTGACTCTGAATGGCGTTGGAGAGATGAATGCGAGGTTGCGTTTGAAATGATGAAAATATTAGTAACGATCTATACTGTAGGCGGTAATTATTACATAAACCTGATGTAGGTTTTGTTCCTAAGCCGTTGGCTTGTTTTATTTTAGCTTTAAGTATTTAGTGCTAACAATAGACTAAAAAAATAAAATAAGCGGTCAGCTTATTATTTATTCCCTAAGCTATAAAACAAAACGCCAAGAGGTATTTTGGCATTCTTATTAATTCAAGACTAAGGCATTGGTAAATAAAATTCAGAGTGTATTTAATCAGTCTGGAATCAGAAGTAATAACAGATTGTAATTCCTTGTGCCCCACGTAAACAAAGCCAGGCAAATTGTAAGATGCAAGATTGCTAGATGTGGGTTAATCTTGCAAGAGTATACTCGTAGTTCCACTATCAAAATATCGACTTGGTCAACTAGTCAAGATGTGCAATATATGGACACTTTCGGTCTTCCTTTATATATTGTTTTATATATTTAAAACAATGTGCGATTGTTGGCCAAACATAGACTTAGCCAACCTGGCCCCAACCTCTATAGAAAGTAATTACAAAAATATATCTATTTAATTTAATGTTAAATGAAAACTACCATATTGCTGAACTGAATTTTAGTTATGCATTAGATTACATTTGGCAGTGTTTAAATAATTGTTTAAATAATTGTTTTGCGATATTAAATTGTCTAAAACCGTGCCTGTCGGAAGCGCGTTCTTTGTGATTATATCGTTTAAGTCAAAATTATGTTTATCCGGTAGTCGTTAATTGGGAATTGAAGACTTAAATAATGACTGGCTTAGACAGTACAGATGACGGATAAACGTATAAAACATTTAAAAACTAAAGGATACTTATATAACAAAATTATGTTTTACGGGATAACAAAATATGTCAACGCGTGGGTTCCAAATTAAGATGTGTCAATTCTAATGTTGCACATTCGAGAATTTGTCAATTAAATCACAATAAAGCTACTTGTCAATGAGAAAACAATTGACGAAACTTGCGCTGTTTATTGGTTTCTAAAAATAAATCAGTCCATTAAAAAGTATGAATACTTTTATATGCATTAATTGCGCAGATAATAAGAAAATGTTCGGGATACCTAAATCCAATTTAAAGGTAAAAAAAAAAAAAAAAAAAAAAAACTATATGTCATACCGTACATACTAATCAAACATTTATTAAAAATTATCCTAATACTAATAATACTAATCCTAATAATGTTTGTTACCTAAAGGCTAAACGAATCTTGATAAAATTTGGCACGTAGATAGGCCTTGATATGACATAGGATACAAATTAAAGACCTGGGCCACATTCTGTTTCTCTTACGTGAGTGTTAAGATGTCAAATATAAAGGATCCCCTTATATAACGTAACATGGCATTCTATTTCTAAGAATTCGTACGTTATTAATGAAATGAAATGTCAATATAACGGAGTCCTTTAAAATGACAGCCTTACGATCCCGGACGTTATTTCGCATACTGTTTTAGAGGAAACCTTTATTTAGCGGAGATTTTGACAATTTTACGTAAAGAAATAATACTTGATTCTGAGGTCCCGTTAAATAACAAAAAGATCAATATCTTGTAAAAACTGCATTATGGAATTCATTCGATTCGATTTGCCTGTGACCATTTATAGAAGTGAGTAGAGATGCATTAAAGTAGAATATGTGCTCCATATTCAATATGAGGAAATGGTTACTATTATGAATGCGGAATTACAAAACAGAGGTATGAAAGTGATTGTAAGTAAAACTAAAGTAATGGTTTTGGAGAGAGAGAATGAAATAGCAGAATGTAAGATAATGATAGTTGGAAAGAAAGTAGAACTAACCAAACAATTTGTTTACTTGGAAAGTGTATTTACATGGGATAGGAAGGTTGATGAACAAGTGACGATAGTGGATAGATTGAGGAATAGCGAGGTGCGCTGAATAGATGTGATTTATAAGAAGATGTAGTGACAAAGATTAACAAAGGAATACCTCGATGGTTTTATATATTAAAGATACAATGTATTGGTAAAAGCAGAGAACCGGAGTTCTCAACATTGAATGGACCAGCTGACCATAGTTTAATGATGACTAATGGAAGCTGATGATGAGCACATAAGATTGAAACTTGTGGTGAAATAGCAAGGACTTAGATAAGATTAAACATACCGTGGCACTTGAGTAGCTAGACGGATGTTCATGTAAATATAAGTGGCGAACCGTGGCTCTGGATAGCTAGACGGAGGGTCATATGAATATAATTGGCGAACCGTGGCTCTAGATAGCTAGACGGAGGGTCATTTGAATATAATTGGCGAACCGTGGCTCTGAATAGCTAGACGGAGGGTCATATGATTATAATTGGCGAACCGTGGCTCTGGATAGCTAGACGGAGGGTCATATGAATATAATTAGCGAACCGTGGCAATGGATAGCTAGACGAAGGGTCATATGAATATAATTGGCGAACCGTGGCTCTAGATAGCTAGACGGAGGGTCATTTGAATATAATTGGCGAACCGTGGCTCTGAATAGCTAGACGGAGGGTCATATGAATATAATTGGCGAACCGTGGCTATGGATAGCTAGACGGAGGGTCATATGAATATAATTGGCGAACCGTGGCTCTGGATAGCTAGACGGATGGTCATGTAAATATAATTGACAAACCATGGCCCTTGAGGGGCCAGACGGATGTTCACGTAAGTATAATTGGCATTATACTTACATTGTAATTATAAACAATCATTGGTTGATTCAAATGTGAGCCTAATTAATAGTAAACATTATTTTGTAAATAATTTATTTCCATTTAAACTTGCGTTGTATACATTTAATACAACTACGAGTGTTGTTGAAACAGAATATAAAAATTATATAGATGTATAATTTAATTGTTTATATAGATGTATAATTAAAATTACTAATTAGCATTATGTTATTGTTTTATATTTCGAGCCACATCGTTCAAAGAACCGACAACCGATTGGGAAGAAAGGTTCTAAAGTGGAGACCACGAACCGGGAGACGCAGCGTAGGTGGGCCTCCCACTAGGTGGACTGATGACATAGTGAAAGTGGGGGAGGCCTGTGTTCAGCAGTGGACGCCTTCTGGCTGATGATGATTTGTTATGTCTTATAGTTTAAATTGTTTAGTCGTAGTTATGTTTAGAATTATGCATTTCTTAAATTGTTTTAATTATTGTTTTATATTTATTATGTGTTATAGTTTAAATTGTTTTGTCGTAGTTATGTTTAGATCTATGCATTTCTTAAATTGTTTTTTAATTATTGTTTTATATTTATTCTGTGTTATAGTTTAAATTGTTTTGTCGTAGTTATGTTTAGAATTATGCATTACCAAATTGTTTTTAATTATTGTTTTATATTTATCATGTGTTACAGTTCAAATTGTTATGTCGTAGTTATGTTGAGAATTGTGCATTTCTTAAATTGTTTCTCAATTATTATTTTAGATTTATTATGTATTATAATTTAAATTATTTTGTCCTAATTATGTTCAGAATTGTGAATAGTTTAAAAATCTTTTGTAAGGGTGTGAGGTCACACCCAATGAAGAATGGCCGAGTGGGTGTTAGGAATGAGGACATTCCTATTGCAGAATGGCCGTCTGTTGGCATCTGAGTTTTGATCAACTAAAATATACGATAATCTGACAACACTATCGGTATGATGGCAACACTGAAGCGGAAAACGAAAGAGAACGCATAGATTGCGTGGCAGTCGAGGCGAGCAGAGGGTTGTTAGCGAAGAATAAATACAAGGACAGATTGCATTAAAAGGATTATTTGGAGATGTTAATAGGAAAGGATTGCTATATGAAACTGTATATTATGTTTACTGTGTTTGCAGATTATAAATGCATAGTGACTAAATCCAGTTGTTTAATTAATACAACCAAATCATAACCTGTAATATAAAAGTATGCCGTGAGATGCTGTTCTTTCTAATTACTGACTTCACATTATACTGAGACGAAACTGATGCCTATATTCGTAACTAGACGAGTACTCATCGCTCTGGTTAATTCTGATAGTGATGCCAGTTTCGCACAAAAGTAATGTTTTTTTTATTAAAGCTAAAACAACAAATAGTAAAAATCAATTGCCGGTACTAATGAATCTGTAATATATTAGGTTGCGGTAAAAGTTTCTTCGCATTGTGTATGAAAATTTAACATTTTATTTCAAAGTTCTTTTTCGCGGCTTGCGTTGCATTTTTGCCTTTTTTGTAATAAAATATAAAATGTATCTAATTTCTTCATTCGATTCGCTCATTTTAATAGAAAGATAAACAAATGATAAATAGGGGAAAATAAAATTTTCCTAATTTGATTTTGAAATGTTACCTTTTTTAATGTCATGAAAACCAGCCGGATACAAATAGTACATCTAAAGATACTTTATTACAAGTTTATAAAAGATTTTTCCCCCGACCCAATATGTACTTTAGTTGTTCTGTCACAATCACAACTACAACTTTACAACAATCACTTTAGAACCTTTAAATAGAAATGTACATGTATATTCAAATTGCGGTAGGAGTTTTTTTCCACTGTTGAATCAATCACTCAAATTGTCACGTTTGTCAATTTTCCACAAACCTTTGTCTTTGCCTATCCCTAGCGCCCCTTACCACGATCCTGACACAACTCCCTCACTTCCCTCATATTCACAATTCTCTTCATACAAGATCTACCGTTATGGGCACTAGGTAACCCAGCATTCTTGAGGATGTATCCGATTTGATCGAAGAAACACCTTCCTGTGCCTGCCTTCTTTAACGCATTCATTCACATTAGATTCACAAATTCCTTTCGTCAATTTACTTTTACTCATCCTTTCTATGTGCCCAAACCATTGGAGCATTCCTTTCCCACTGTTCCCACGAATAAAAATTAAATTGAACACGTACATCTGGCATATGTAGGAACTAGTACACAGTTGCGGGCAGTGCACCGATTAGATAATGGATATTGACCAGTCCCGCCAGTTAAGTGTACAGCGTTTTTAACGAACCATAGATAATTGTGAGCATTTTATGAACAAAACATTAACTTTATTAAACAAATTTTATGCGGCTTACTATCGCGTTTGTTTTGGTTATGATTTTACAATTTTATTTTATTATTCTGACGACAGCATCAACTAATAGGACGACCAACACCTCAGTCTCTCCGTGACCACGATGGCTGCAAAGCTCCCGAAACGTCGGAATGATAAAATAAAATTGTAAAATCAAAACCAAAATAAACGCGATAGTATGCCGCATAAAATTTGTTTAATTGAATAATAAATGTTGGCGCAAAATCTAAGAAAATATTAAATAATCTATTATTAAATTTGTGGATTGATTGCGATCTATGAATTAAGGCGAATGTTACCATAGATTAAGGCGACCGTGGTGTAGTGGCAGTGCAATAGTTCACAGACACGAGTTCAAACCCACCCACCGATACCAATGTATCTTTGATATTAGTACTTTGGTTGTCCTGTTTCTATGATACAAGCACTTTAGTAGCTTAGTAAAATAAATAATTAGGCTGATACTAAGTCACTTAACGGTCTGTACACTGGAAAGTGGTGCTACTACCCCGGATCAGCTGACAATCATCAAACTATCTAGCTTGATTTTTGTGAGGAAGTTAGGGATTGGATTCAAAGGAAATATTAATGAGATCTTTCAGCTGATGGTTACGTCATTATTATAATAAAATTTCATATGTGTATCTTTAACTTTTGTCATTTCTTCCAGCACCTTAAAAAGTGGTAGGCTGTGGTACCCAGTCTGCCGATCCGGGGTAGTACCACCACTTACAAATATACAGACCGTGAAGTGATTTGGTCACGTTTCAGGATCAGCTTGTAAGTTGCCGGTTCCAACTAGGCCGGCATAGTGGATGTGATTGTTACTTACAGTTATTGAATTGTAGTAGCAGTGACATCCATTCATGGACCACACTCCGGCTTAACATCAAGCGGGGTGCTGTCATAGGTGCTGACTCGACATCACAATAAAAAATAAAAAAATATCTCGATATTGTCATAACCTAAGGGTTAATTGGGAGATAAAGCCTTTAATCCGTAATTAATATTGATCATGTATAGCAATTAATATTGAGTTATACCAGCGGCACGCTCTGATTGTGGTTTTGACGTTTCAACCGTTCATTAAGTTCCGTATAATTTGATAATTACATTTGAAAGATTTTATTAATTATAATTTATGTTCTTTATTGTCACTATAAAGAACAACAATTGTTCCTTTAAATGTAATTATTATATTATACAAAACTTCATGAGCGGGTCAAACGTCAAAACCACAATCATAGCGTGCAACTAGTATAGTAAAACATTAAAAAAAATATATAAATAATATAACCCTAGAGCTTGTATGAGGAGAATTATGGATGTAAAGGAAGCGAGGGAGTTGTATCAGGATCGTGGCAAGTAGCGCTCCGTTATCTCTGCCTATCCCCGTGGGAAAGAGGCGTGACAATTTGATTTATTGATTGATATAAAAAAAATCGAGTATATGTAGAACAAATCAAATTCCGAATGAAAATGAAACGATCAATGCTAATACGCTAGCAAACAAAAAAGCTAACAAATCCCACATAACAATTCACAATTGTGATTGGTTTTTAATTAGTCGCATTAAACATGACGTATTAATATTCATGAACCTCTTGATTGTCACTGGCTAATGAGTTGTCTCTAACGTGTTAATTAGCCCACGTAGAAATGCTGTTAGCTGCCTACCGACCACATCCCTTGTTGGTGCACGATTCTAACTTTTATATGGAATCTTGATTAATAAATAACTAGACCTGTGTTAGGTCTATCCGTGGACATCTCTAGATCTATCAATAGATTGTTTTAATTGTGATTTTTTAATGATGTTGTCAATAATTATCAAAATTACGTTTACCTAATTTAATTTCCTGACACAACTCTTTTGCATCCTTCACATTTACAATTCTCTTCATACAAGCTCTGTGCTTATGGGCACCAGGCAACCTAGCTTTCTTGAGGATCTCTCCGAAATGTCTAGGCAAGTGGCGCTCCATTGTCTCTGCCTATCCCTGTGGGAAGAAGGCGTGACAATTTGATTGATTGATTGATAATTTAATTTTAAATAATAGTAGGCTGTGGTGCTTTGTCTGCTGATCCAGGGTAGTACCACCACTTACAAGCAAACAGACAGTGAAGTTTCGGGAGCAGCTTGTAAGTTGCCGGTTCCAAATAGGCCGGCATAGTAAATGTAACTATTATTTACAGCTATTTAACTATAGTAGCAGTTAGCTCTATCTATGGACTGACATTGCTGTCACAGGTTAAGTCATAATAAGTAAGATGTACCAGCTCACTTCACTATGCTCCCTATCACCACAAGAACCAAAAAAACAGGCAGTCATTTTTCTGTCTTTCAACTGATAAATAAAACAAACAACAATCTCAAATATTTATTTCCTCTGTCCTATAATCCTTCAAGCTCAGTGCAAAGAGTCATCTCATCAGGCTGCCATAATGGACATGGCTCCTGACAGCTCAGACCTCTGTCAGTGGCAGCAGTGCTTTTCACTCAAGGATCGTGTCAAAATTATAGACATAAGTCCATTTTTTTTTTAATTAAAAAGATATTGGGTAATAATTTATACATAAGTTTAATTATAATTATCTTTAATAAAATCTAGTTATATTGCCTTCATTACTAAAGAAATGAAGGCACTATTGTACTAAAAAAATATTTAAAAAAAATATATATTAATAATTTGTAAAAAAAATACCGTTTTATTTTTTGTACAAAACTCCAATTAGTATAGTAAAAGTACAATCGTTAAGGATACCTTGAGCACATCCTGAGAATTTCCTCAATATTAATTTATGGAATTCAAAATATGACGGAACCAGTGCTCGTTTTTATGACATAAAACGGGCGTCTTAAAATATGTCCTAACCGCTCTGGTATTTCTCGAGGAGATTTATTAAAGCGTCCTAGTCATTGCGTGAATTAATTAAAAACCTGTTTTTGTGTTAAAAATGTAAAAATAAATGCAATGAGACACGTTTTACGAGTGCTTAATGAAGCAAACTTCCAAAAACCAGTTCTAAAAGGTTCAATTGCCTTAACGAATTCATTGATTAAATAAATCTCGGATAAATGGTGTTTTTGTATTTAAAAACTTGGCTTAATTTGGTGCGAATTTAGTTTTCAACAATAAAATTATAAAGCCTCTAAACCACTGCTTCGCACGCGAAGGTTACGCACGTGATACACGTTGATAATATTGATAATACAATATTTGCAGCCAATATGTTCTCCCCACACTACAATACTCCCATACTTCCCAAAATACTAAGGCGACCGTGGTGTAGTGGCAGTGAAATGGTTACACAAACCGAGAGCACGGGTTCAAAACCACTTGCCGGTACCAATGTATCTTTGATAGGTATCAGCAACAGAAACAGGGCAATCAAACAGGTGTTTAGTTGCTAAGATACAAGAACTTTAGTAGCTTAGTATAGAAATGTAAATAAATAAAAAAAATATGTTATGTCACAGTAAAAAAATGTCGTCTGTAGGCTCTTCATGTGTATTAGTGGACATCGATTGTTGATTCCTTTTAAACGGATTTATGCTTGCTCCTCACAAATGGAATGTCACTTTTATTCCGAAACGAAGCGGTAGCATTTCCGGTTGCTGATTCATGTATTGTCTGGTTAGTTGTTAAGAGTGGTAGGCAGTGGTTCCCAGTCTGCTGATCCTGGTACCAGCACTTACAAGTGTATGAACCGTAAAGTTTCCGTTTATAGTTTCAAAATCAACAATTTTACTATGGTAGCAGTTAACAAACCGCACTCCAGAATAACATCAGTAGTGCTGTCATATGCACAGCCAAAATAAAAAGAATCAGCGTCGCCTCTCCACAGTGATGATGTTCCACAAAGCAGAAACTAAGCGATTCAATCAATCAAATTGGAACACACTTTTCCTAGATGGATGGGCAGAGGCAATAGAGCGCCGCTTGCGACGATCCTGACACAACTCTTTCGCTTCCCTCACGTACATAATTCTTTCTTATGGACACTAGGCAACCCAGCTTTCTTAAGGAACAGTAACAAAGCATATATCTGCCGAAACGGGATAGTACCACCACTTTCAAGTCTACAGACTGTTAAACGATTCTGTAGTGTTTTAGAATTAGCATAAAAGTTCTCGGTTCCAATTGGGCCGGCATAGTGAATACGACTGATGCTTGCAGTTATTAATCTGTATTAGCGATTGCATTAATTCGTTTTAATTCTAAAACAGGATGATTACCATTTCCTAAATTGGCGTAACTGTTTGAAATAAAATCGTGAAAATTAGTGGAGTGCGATCGCATTCAACTATGCCGGTCTAGTTGGAATCAGCAACCATGAAGCCCATCCCGAGTCACTTCAATGTCTGTCTGTACATTCTGGTAAGTGTAGGTTCGGCAAACGGCAAACTAGCTAACTAAATATACCATCAAGGTGGAGTTGAGGAAGAGTCAATTAAATCAAACTTGAAGATATAACAATTACATTATTAAATAATTTGCTTATCATTGTGTTGTAATTATAAATAAATTAGATATCCCATTGAGAAAGTAATTGTTGCGGTCTAAAATGCGACCGTGGTGTAGTGGCAGTGTAATGGCGTAACCATTAACCGAGAGCACGGGTTCAAAATCACTTGCCGATACCAATGTATCTTTGATATTGTCCTGTTTCTAGGATACAAGCACTTTGGTACCTTGGTATAAAAATGTAAACAAATTATTGTATTAAATTATTAGATTATTTTATTGTGGATAAAAGCACCCTGCCTGATGTTAAACTGGAGTGCGCTCTGTGAATGGAAGCGGATGCCATTATAGTTGAATAGTTGCAAGTAGCAGTCACTTTTATTGACTTTTTAAAGATATTTTCATTTATTATTATTAAATTGTTTATGAATTATTTACTTTATCGTTTTTCTGTTTAGAGCTCCATGTCCTTAGAGCTTGTATGAAGAGAATTGTGGACGTGAGAGAAGCGAAGAAGTTGTGTCAGGATCCTGGCAAGTAGCGCTCCATTGTCCGATGAGAAAAAGGCGTGACAATTTGATTGATTGTTTTTCGTGTAGTTTAGAGTATAAATAAGCTTTATATCGCGTTTTATGCGACCATTTCAAAGTTAGCCTAGCAACAGCTTACTTTACACCCAACTTTGTAAAGAGGCAAAAACACGCAAGTCATTGAAATATTTGAATCAATCTAACAATAGCATTTTTTTAATACAGAGTGTTTAAAATATACTTGTACTGTATATTTAGGCACTCAAATCAGCTGACTTTTTTACAAGTAAAACGCCACTACATTTGAAATTAGGCCGGTATAGTGACGGCGTTTAGGCATTCGTATGAGTCAGTTTTTGCAGTCGTTGACACTCTTGGACTGCCTCTTGATTATCATCAAGCAAGTCAAGATCAGATGTCAAGTCGCATTTTAGAAAAAAAGCTAATTATTTCTAAATGTATATGAAATATTTATTTTTCTTTTCTTTCATAGTAAAATATATAAAAAATATATAAAAAATTCATTAAACATAAATTGTGCCAAAAGGCTTACTATAGCATTAGAGATTTCTTTGACAACAAGGCTGCTTGGCAGTGAATGAATTGCTAGTGCCCATGATAAAAAAGATGTAATAGAATATAAGACAAAGTTGAAAAAAGCCGGACTGGAGTTTCTTGAGTGTTCTTCTCAGTCTGTAGCCTTTCCGAACACTCGGTAGAGTCCCCTCACTCTTTCATAATGACGTTTCTAAGTGTTTGTAAAAACCAAATGAATAAATGACTTTGAACTTTGAATTTTATATAATTGTATAAAATCAAAATTAAAATTTTAAAGGAACCCCCGAAACGCCTGGAACCACTTTGGTCATATCATCAGCTTTATAGTAATAAACAACATTAGTCATGGCTCAATAGTTATATCCCTTTAATATCCCTTGGATTCTTATGGTGCATCATCAGATAACTACTCCAGGTCTTCAATTTAATAATGGCCCAGCTAATGGCTCATAGAGAGTAACAATTTTAGTTCAAGCACTATGATATTATCTGTTATTGATTTGCTGATCCGAGAGGATTCATGATCAGATACTCCCGATCTTCAATTTGATAACGGCCCAGCTAAAGGCTTAGTTAAAGCACTACAGTTCTATCTCTTTTTTTGCTGATCAATTGATATCAATTTGCTGATCTGAGAGGATTCATAATGGTGCATCATCAGATTGCCCGGTCTTCAATTTGATGACGGTCCAGCTAAATGCTCTTAGTGAGTAACAATTTTAGTTAAAGCACTATAGTTCTATCTCTTGTTGATTTGCTGATCTGAGAGGATTCATAATGGTGCATCATCAGATACTCTCGGTCTTTAATTTGATAACGGTCCAGCTAATGGCTCATAGTGAGTAACAATTTTAGTTAAAGCACTATAGGTCCATTTCTTGTTGATTTGCTGATCTGAGAGGATCCATGATCAGATTTTTTAGATCCGGAATGTTTTATTTTATCGCACTAACTTTTCTACACTTAGTTTCCTACCTTCAAGACAAATCTAATAAGTCCAAACTTAGTATACCAAAAAAAAGTTTGAACACATCCAGGATTTCGTCTCCTACCTTCGAGTTCCATCATCAGAGTAGCTCAGTGGTACCAGATAAAACACACATGTATTTGTATATGTTTTTATTTCAAATGTTAAGTCACAGATTTGTTTAAAAGTAAAGTAAATACCTATAAGGCTGGGAATTCAAGTCCGATTTTCCTCTCCGATAGTCCGATCCGATTGTCTGATCAGACAATCGAAAAGCACTCGTACCATACATTTGTTTGAATACTTAATACACGTCAGATCCGATAGTCGGATCGGATGTCAGAATCGGAAACAACGCCAAGGCGCTTACGATTTTATGGCCGATCCGATTGTCTGAAGGTGCAGTTTTCATACAGAATACAGAAACAAAATAGACGTCCGATTCCTACTTCCGATTTGTAAATAATTTGCTCAGCAATATCGGACGTGTATTCCCAGCCTTATGCGTGTTTAGAACGACAACCCTTGTACGTCGCTATGCGACGAAGATTGTTATTTTATGTCAAATAAATATGCCATTGTTAAAACACGTAAAAAATGTTATAATTTTTCCCCTAAAATATTCAATCAAGGTAATCGATCTAAACTGCAAACCAACCTCGCCATTTGAATATTTTAAGGGAAAAATTATAACATTTTTTACGTGTTTTAACAATGGCATATTTATTTGACATAAAATAACAATCTTCGTCGCATAGCGACGACGTACAAGGGTTGTCGTTCTAAACAGCGCGTCTAAGATCGCTACCGCAGCTAACAAATCGAGCTGATGACCTTGAAACCCCTGATCAGATCTTCATCAATTGTAGCTAAGAACCATCTCGATCACGTCAGCTTTCAAATGAAACAAACCGCATCGTAATCGGTCCATTCGTTTAGGAGCTACGATGCCACAGACAGACACACAGATACACAGATACACAGATACACAGATACACAGATACACAGATACACAGATACACAGATACACAGAGCCACAGATACACAGATACACAGATACACAGATACACAGATACACAGATACACAGACAAGTCAAACTTATAACACCCCTCTTTTTTGGTCGGGGGTTAATAAATAGTAAAAATAGTAAAAGTATAAAGAAAGCTGTGAGTCTTTTTCTGCCATTTGAAGAAGCCGGAATAGTGACGGCGACTGAGGCAGTCGCGAACTAACTCGGATGTTTCAGTCGTCGTCACTATTGGATCTCCTCTTGCTTATCATCAGGCGGGTCGAGGTCAAATGTCGTGTCACAATAAAAAAAAGCTTAGAATTGTGTATAGATGGAGAAAATTGGCCGGCATAGTGACGGCGACTGAGGCAAAAATTATTATTGCAAACTTATACAACACATACTTACTTACGTTTTATGTCGTTATTCATATTACAGAATAAAATAATTAATCATCGAATTCGTTAGTCTTAAAGCGAGAAAGTTATGTCAGGATCGTGGAAGGTTATCATCAAATATTTGTAATATTCATTATACAATAAATATTATAAATAAAAGCTTTGACTCTGAGCTCTGACCGGGAATCGAACCCGCAACTTTACGTTAACCAATGCGCCACGCGTGTCTACAAAAGTTATAAAAGATATTGCAGGACAAGCCTTTTTAGTTTTTACACCTATTCAGTTTTTGAGACCCCAGGTTAAATAACTAACTAGTGTTGTACTAAGAAGTGGTTTTAAACTGTCGGTTCAAAACCACTACGGTACCAATGTATCTTTGACACCTCTATGTACTTTGGCCGTGCTATTTCTATGATACAATCACGTTTAGTATAGAAATGTAAGAAAAAAAAACACAATTAAAATATATAGTTTCTATATTTATTTCCTCGCGTTATATCAATCTGTGGAATTAGCGGAAGGTTAATAAATCATAAAGAACTATTATCAAAGACTGTATAAGTCAATAATTACGCGGTACGAGCCGACAGCAACTCAAGACATCTAAATAAGCACTTCAACTATTCATACAGTGACCATAAAATAGGTTTTTTAATGGGATTTGTTTAAAGTCTTACTGCAGGCATAGCGCTTAACTGCAGTAGTCGAGCAGTGATGTGTAAAAAGACACCCCTTTCAAGTAGTATAGAAAAATACCTAAAATTACACCAATAAAAAATCAATCAAATTTTTACACCCTTTTTCCAATGGGATAGGAAGAGACAATGGAGCACCAAGCTCGCTTCCCTCACATCCACAATTCTCTTCATACAAGCCCTATTATACAAAATATCGATAATAAAAAAAAGAAACAAAATAAAATACTAATATATTAACTAAATTACTTGTGGATTTAAAGAATAGATAATTTTGGATTTGAAGGAGGCGAGGCAGGATTGTACAAAGCGCATTGTCTTTGCCTTTCCCTTTAAAAAATTAAAATTGTAAGGAAGACAAATTGATTATAAAATACTTATTTTAAACTCTCGTTTCGTGATATATTGTAATAATTCGAGTGGCCTGAAAAAAGCGAGAAAGTTCTATTAGGATCATGGAAAGTGGCTTTCTGTGTTCTTTGCCTATCCCTGTGTAAATCTCTTTCTGTAACATCATTCACCAGCATGGAAAATATCGATAAACACCTCACAGGTCAGTCGTTAATCCCGTTGTCCATAATTATTATTTTCCTATAGCTTAATAATATATTACACTAGTTAAAACGTCAACTATCCATCACTCTTTAACTAAAGAAAATTACTTCAAGCCAATTAAAATGTACTTGAAAAAACCGTTGCCATGGTCACCCTTCCCGACTTAGAATAGTCCAGTAATAATTGTACCTATAAATCAATCCTGGTCCCTCCAAACAGGTGTTCCTAATGAATATAATAAAATAAATAAGACCTACTTTTAGGAAAAATACAAACAAAGGATACTTCTTGGCCGGCATAGTTCCTACCTCGTCTTTTTACGGATGAGGTAACAAACAGGTCAGGGGAAACATGCACATTTTGTCGACCGAATCGGCAGTTGAACTAAAAGGTTCGGTGCGTTGTTTCTTTGTAGAATAAATCGACAAATGAAATGCTTTGCCAGCCCATGTGTTCTCTCCATCCTATATCCTTGGATACTTCAAGCGATGCGAGAAGAAGCACATCAGCCCGACATAGTAACGGTGACTGTGTCAGTTGCAAACTGACTCGTGTTTTCAGTCGTCTGCGCTCTTGGACCTCCATCACGATTACCATCAGACAGGTCGAGAGAATACTAAATAAATAAATAAAACATATACTACACACACTACAGTTGGCGGTTGTTACGATCTTCTATCATTATGTTTAGTTTTAGCTTCGATTTAGTTTTTGCGTTTGTAGTAGTCAAATAAATAAATAATCAAATTTTATGAGAAAAACAATATTTTGCCCGATTGCCCTTCCATATATATCGCTTTAAACCTGATGTGCTTCCATCTGACCAAGATTTCGACAGGGTATGTAACGTATGTATATGTTTCGTCAGTGAAAACAATTGCAATATTTAGCAATTTTTATTAAATAGTTAATAAGTAAGTATTTGCTTCCGTTTGCTTCCAATTAAAACCTAAAAACATGACGCGTTTTCAATCAATAAATCAAATTGCCTTTAAACGCCCTCCTCCCACTGGGATTGGCAAAGACAATGGAGCGCCACTTACCACGATCCTGACACAACTCCATTCCATCCAACTTCACATTCACGTGTTTTCGCAACGTGTGTTAATAATGGAAACGCGCTCTTAGATGTTCTACTACAAATGCAAAAACGTCTCCAAGCTAATTTGACTGTAAGTACTTGCATGCCTACATAACTACCGACATCAATAGTAGAACTATATAAATATATAATAAAATACTATAAAAATACATTAACCTTTAGCCATTGCTTGAGGGCAATTTAAATTACACACGCATTTAATTTAAATTTTTATTCAATTACAAAATGGTTGAACTACTTAAGTGACTTGCGTTAAGTAATTTGAAGTAAATAGTTATAAGTAATCATTGTTAAAAGAATACATAATACATTATACGCTTATTTATGGCTTTATAAACGGATACGAAGAAAGTGCTTTTTGCGAAGAAAGTATAATTGTTGATTTTAATTTTATTTTTATTTCGAAGCCTCAGTAACTCAAATTGTTTACATTTCTTTAATGTTTTGTAAAACGTTATTATATAAAGTTTATAAATCAGTAATAAAAATTGCATAGAAAAACTTAGATCATGTTTCATTCTATATTTTCATTGTGAAGTTTTACAATTATTCTTTTTATTGTGACTCGACATATTATGACAGCACCCCGCTTGATGATAAGCTGGAGTGTGGTCAATGAATGGATGTCACTGATACTACAATTCAATATCTGTAAGTAGCAGTCACATACACTATGACGGCCTAGTTGGAACCGGCAACTTACAAGCTAATGCTGAAACGTGCCTAAATCACAATATTTTCTCATTGATTAATGAAATAAATAAATTTTGTGCGGCTTACTATCGCGTCTCTCCGTGACCACGATGGCTGGAAAGCTCTCGAAACGTCAAAATAATAAAATATAATTGTAAAATCAAAACCAAAATAAACGCGATAGTAGGCCGCATAAAATTTGTGACTAAATCACTTTATGGTCAGTATACTTGTAAGTGGTAGTACTACAATTTCATATTCTTTAAATCAAGACTAAATATTTTCTTAGCTGTGTGTAAGTTCGGTGCTTCTTTTCTGTGTAGAACAATCGACAAGTGGAATGATTTGCCAGCCCATGTGTTCTCCTCCTCATATAACCTTGGATGCTTCAAGCGATGCGTGAAGAAGCACATTTGGCATAGTGACGGTGACTGAGGCAGCCGTGAACTAAAACGATTGTTTCAATCGTCGTGATTCTCGGATCTCCTCTTGCTTATCATCGAGGGCAAATGTCGTGTTACAATAAAAAAAATGGACGCACATCAAAGGTGACCAAAGGATACATCAAAGAGACAATGGTACCGCCGACCACGGTCGCTGTTTTAGACTGCGTTTCATTAAGTTATTTACGAAGGTTAACTAAGCCTTATTAAGTACATAGTTACCATAAAATAAATACATAATTTATAGCTTTATAAACGCACAGGAGAATAAAAAAATGAATAATTTGTAATGCTCATGTATGTAGCTTTTTATATCTAATATCTTTAGGTAAAAGTTTTCATGCTAACGTTTATTGTTTTTTAGCTTTCATTCCTTAATAGTGTTTTATGGAGAACCATTAATCTTCTTTCTTATAAAATACGTTTGTTTTATGTAAATAGGGCGACCGTGGTGTTGTGGTAGTGCAATGGTAACTTTAACTAGGAGTTCGGGTTTCAAACCACATGCCGGTACCAATGTATCTTTGATATACGAGTCTGTAATTTGGTCATCTTGTCTTTATAATACAAGAACTTTAGTAGCTAAACGTGGAAATAAAAATAAAATTATAAGTAATAGATCTCTAAAACGATTTCGAAAATAAATTGTGGTGGCAGTGTTGCCGATCCTAAAAATGAAAAATAATAAATTTTTAGACAATGTTTTTTATATATTTTCTGTCATCATCGTATTATAACCGCTAAGAAAAAGCAGAACTTCACATGATATAAAAAGGTAAAATTTCTTAAAAAAAATAATTATGCAGATGTTTTCTGAGAAAGGAAACACTTTATTTTCTAAAGCCTGCTTAAGACAGCCTCTATATAAACTTACATTGCCAGCCAATTTGTCTCCCCATGTTACAATCTTAGAATTTTCAAGAATGAAGGAGCGTCTATGCTGCCTCCATCAGGCAAGTCGAGGTCAGATGACGAGTCACAATAAAGAAAACTGTAGATGCATAAAATGTCCATCCTCCGTGTCATTGAATTGGCCGTGCTGTACTACAGAAGATATATCGTATATCTCAGACAAACAAACATTAAACGTGAATTAAGTACATATATAAATTTACACATTGATTTCCCACCTCATAAACTCATACGAAAACGCATTAAACTTTCTTTATTAATTCAATTTAAACCTATCTACTATTTTATACAAACATAAACTTAGCTACACATTACTATCTCCACATTATTCGAAAATTACCTCTATGTGTATTCGATTAGGGTTTATAATCAATCTTCAATTATTCAACTGAAACGTATAAACTATTCTGTTACTACAGAAGAAGCTACACATATAGATTAAATTGCCATAGGAATATAACATCTGTAGCATTAAATTAAGGGTAGTTTTTCATTGTTGCTCTAATAGCACTTGTAACGCGTGATAGTCAATTTCTCAGATCGTAAAGTAGCAATTGGTGTACATACATGTATGTAGTGTAATGTATGTAGTCATGTAGTGTCTACTATAATAGAAGGTGGCTGTCATTTTTCTGTTCTCTTTTTAAATTGAAATTGATTATTGAATTTTAATTTTATTTTATTGCAACGACCCATTATTACTAACAATAAATTATTTAAAAAATAATCATTTTAATTTTATTATATATTTTTTGTCGGTTGATTTTTTCAATTTAATTGTTACTTTAGGAATTAGATCATATTTTGAGTTTTTCACTTCAATTGTTATTTTAGAAATTAAAACTTCAAATTACTTAACGCAAGTCACTTAAGTAGTTGAATTGTTATTTTAGAAATTAAAACATGTTTTGAGTTTTTCACTTCAATTGTTATTTTAGAAATTAAAACATGATTTGAGTTTTTCACTTCAATTGTTATTTTAGAAATTAAAACATGTTTTGAGTTTTTCACTTCAATTGTTATTTTAGAAATTAAAACATGTTTTAAATTTTTCACTTCAATTGTTATTTTAGAAATTAAAACAGGTTTTGAGTTTTTTACTTCAATTGTTATTTTAGAAATTAAAACAGGTTTTGAGTTTTTCACTTTATTTGTTATTTTAGAAATAACAACATACATTGAGTCTTTCGCTTTAATTGGTACTTTAGAAGTTAAAACATATTTTCTATCGTATTTTACACTTTTCAGAGAATTTTCTGCAATCATGTAGTCCATACATCAAATGTGGCATTGATAGAGCCTTACAATATTTAGGCGGTAGAGTGTAAGCAATGTCCATAAACATAGAGCATATATTAGAAAAATTGTAGATGTGAAGGAAGCCAAGGAGTTTTGCCAGGATAGTGGAAAGTGGGGCTTCGTTGTCTCTGTCCATCTCTGTGGAAATTGAGTCGTGTAAATTGTTGAGAATTTCGGTTCAAAGTCTAAAGTACTCTTGCGATTATTTTTATTTTTAGAATTTTACGTTTCCAACGCTTTGCAGCCATCGTTGTAGCGGGGAGACTAAGAAAGGTGTTGGTATGGCTATTCTATCATTTATTAATTTGATAAAACTAATGTTTTTGTAATTCTATAAAAACTACCCAATGTTTTCACTTTTCATCATTTTTAAATTTTATTAGTATACATTTCCATACAAAGCTACTAAAGTGGTTGTATCATATAAACAGGACAACCAAAGTACATATATCAAAGATACATTGGCACCGGTGAGTGGTTTCGATCCAACCCGTGCCACTCGGCTTATGTAGCCACCGCCACTACACCACGCATTTTAATTTCCGGGTTGTTTATTCCAGGTGTTGCATTTTCATCGCACATAATACTTAAGCTTGTGTAACAAAATAGAAGCTGTTGATAGCAACAAAAATCTTTTATTTATATAAATATGTTTTAATTAAAATGTATTAATGAATTTATATGGTTGTAATGAATGTAATGAATGATTGGTACTGAGAAAAGTCATTGGAATGACATTGGCATTGAAAGAAACACTCAGCAACAACGGTCGTAGAGTTTTATCATCTGAACGATGTTGTCCGATGGCAAAATGCACTTTTGTTTAGATAACGGGGTCATTAAGTAGAATAATGATTACGGGTTAAATTTATATTATAGTTGTGTGTGATTAATATGTAGTAAAAAGTATGTTTTTTTTTTACTTTTCTATACTAAGCTATTAAATAGCTATTATCATCAGGAGGGACGAGATCAGATTTCGTATCACAATAAAAATAAATAAAAATAAAGAATGGACGACCTATGTATTAATATTGATACTTTGGTTGCGTGAACATTTTACTACCACCAAACTACGGTCGCCTTAAGTTATATTAAGTTTGTTCAAGCTAATTGGATGAAAGGAGACTGACGAAGGAGATTGAGAAATAAGATGAGTGAAAAGCGCTCCGTTTTCTATGCATATCCTTTTGGGAATTATGGCGTAAATTTGATGAAGAGATGTTTTTCTAATTTTTTAATCCAATTGGATTCTTTAAGCGTGCATGGAGGAGAGATGTGTGTAAATTGAGGAAACTACTAACACCTTTTTTCTATATCTGTTTCTATCTAAACTAAGGCGTAACAGTTTATTTTTTCTTAAATTTAAAGTAACTATTATATAATATACAATATTTTACAATTTTCTATTAAATGAGTTAAAAACCTTATTTTCTTGATCTAATGCATTTTGCCATTAGTACTCGGATAGCAGATCTATTCCACATGTATTCGAGGTCGGAATGTGTACATTATTTTTCATAAGGAGAAGAAAAACTCCACGGACCACATTATTAGAACCATTCTTGGATTCCTTAACATCGATACACCTTGTAATTAACAATCTTGTCGCCTCAAACCGTTATATTGTGTGAACGTAGCTTTATATACATTCAAAAAGAATATACTAGTAAGTATTTTCATTACGGGGGAGATGGTCGTATTTCTAGTGATTGAATTTTATAGAAATAATAAACTTGTTCGCAAAAGTTGTGGTTTAAAAGAAGATGTAGTGACAAAGATTCAAGGATTGACAAAGGAGGAATGCTCCGATGGGCATATGAAAAGGATGAGTAAAAGTAATTTGACGAAAGGAATTTATAAATCTTATGTGGATGGATGCGCCCAGGAGATTGTATTTAGATCAAATCAGAGACATCTTCAAGAAAGATGGGTTGCCTAGTGCCCATAACAGTAGAGCTTGTATGAAGAGAAATGTGAATATGAGGGGAGCGAGAGAGTTGTGTCAGAATCGTGGCAAGTGGCGCTCTTTTGTGTCTGCCCATGCCTGAGAGCAAAAGTCGTGACAATTTGATTGATTCATTAAATAATCGCACTAATAAAATCACCCTCATCAATTGCGCTTTCAGACTAATAGTAAAAGTTTATTAACACGGGTGCATTTTCCTGCCATAAAAACATATTTAAGTTAAATTTTAAGTCATAAATCAGTATAATAAACGGCTGGGGTCTAAAGTTCATGTTTAAATAAGCCATTACTATTCGACAGGCACCTACACATAACTAAATAGTGCTCTGATACCATAAACTTCGCCACTCCATGGTAAATATTCACTTTGAGTCAAATAACTCTCAGAGTCGGCCGTTCAACACATACTAAGTGACACGGGAGAATATTTGTAATGACATTAAATTAAGGAGGCTTATGCCTAGAATTAAAACAATTATTCATAGGCTATTCATTGCTATGCAGACGACAGCACGGTGCATGGACGCTACACTGCCGGCACGCAGCCGGAAAACAGGAGATAGCCGATATGAGAGAGTAGAGCCGATAAACTCGGTTGTTTCAGTCGTCGTCACTCTTGGATCTCCTCTTGCTTATAATCACGCGGGTCAAATTAAGTGTCGTGTCACAATAACAAAATAAAAAAACATACGTGGCGTAGTGGTTAAACGACCAGTCCATTACGCGGAATTCTCGGGTTCGATTCTCATAGTTTTTGTTTGTAATATTTAATTTATATTTAATATTGCAAATAATAGTTATTAAAAAACCGATATGCCGGATATGCCGATCCGGGGTAGTACCACCACTTACAAAGTAGGCCGTGAAGCGATTTAGTCGCGTTTCGGGATCATTTTGTTAGTTTCCGGTTCCAATTGCAGTAGCAGTGGCACCCATTCATGGACCGCACTCCAGCTTAACATCAGACCGGATACTGTCATATGTCGGGTCACAATAAAAAAGTTAATATTAATTTTTTCACGATTAGATCGTCATATGTTGGGGCCGCATGTTAATAATAGGTGATCCATGAGTAATAACGACTGCTGCTTAACATCGGTCAACTGCGGTCAACTGGGGATCAAACCTGATGTATGTCGCTTACTACGCGACCACTCTGATCATGAAGCCATGGGCTGTATGCATACGCGTCTAAATTATCCTATTCTATCTATTTATCGTGTAATTCATCCAAATGTACCTATATAATATATGTATCTATCAACATCATCAAATAGAAGACGTCCACTGCTGAACATAGGTCTTCCTCTCAGCTTTAAAACGTCATTGCGAACGACAAGATGCCAGATATCCATATACGTTTATGGAAACATTACATAGCACATTATATTTGGAAAGTCCTTCATATAAAAAAATTAGTGTCACCATAAAAAAATTAAACTTGCTTTAGACGTACATTAAACATGTTTCAAGACAATTTAGTACTACAAAATGACGCTTGACTATACAAAAATTTAAACTCTGTTTTAAATACAGGCTCTGTGGTTATGGGCACTAGGCAACTTGGCTTTCTTGAGGATGTCTCCGATTTGGTCGGAAAACACTCTCCTGTGCCTGCCTTGTTTAACGCATCCATCCACATCAGCCCTCCTAGCACGGCAATCCAAGAAGCAAGATAAAGAACTGCAAGAAATATTATTGTAACTCATTTTAAATAACTTATTAGGCGGGCACATCAAAATGTTTATAAAAATATTTATTAGGATTTTAACGTTGTTTTGTGTAAAGTTTTACAAAACGTCTGAATATCTTTATTGATACGCTGTTATAGTAAGTTATTTGAAATAAGTTGCAATGATATTCCTTGCAAGTCTTTATCTTGCTTCTTGGATTGCCGTGCTAGGGGGGCAGATTTATAAATTCCTTTCTAAAAAAAAGGTTGCCTAGTGCCCCATAACCACAGAGCCTGTATGAAGAGAATTGTGGATGTGAAGGAAGCAAGGGAGTTATGTAAGGATCGTGGTAAGTGGCACTCTATTGTCTCTGCCTATCCCTGTGGAAAAAAGGCGTGACAATTTGATTAATTGATTGTTTTAAATATTTTTTTGTAGTAAGACCGATGTAGTCTCAACTAAGTCGTTGTAGTTTACCTAAGTAGACATTGAACTACTAGCTCCTTAGTTCGAATTGTTTATATGACTCAATTTCGAAGGAAATCTACCATTCGCACTTGCGGCTTACCACTAACAACTTGGTCTGGGTTCGATGATTACTTTTAAATAGGCACTAAGCGTTTTCATTTTAAATCAATGAGATTTTTATTTATGTAGTGTAGATAGTAGTATTAAAATGTTATTATAATTATAATTACTTTATACGTGTGTTTGTCACCTAACTCCTTCTAAATGACTGGACCAATTTATATGAAAGGACATCACTCATTTTGGGCTTTTATGTACTACTTATGTAATGTCCAATGAAAATATATATAAATGGTAATTTCGATACTTGTATTGATAAAAATATTAACTTTTTGCTTTTAATTGCTGTGCAATTGAGTTATTTGAAAAACAAGATATAGATTTTGTATCGTCTGTCAATCACAAAGACACGCCATATTAACAGTTCTGCTTTGAACTGTTATAATTATAGTTTGATCATTTTGCACACATAAACTATGCAAAATAAAGGATATATTATAATTACAATGTACTCGTAATCTTTGTACTATTTTAAAATACATATTAAACTGTTAATTAAGCCCAAGTCCCCATACACAAAAGAATGTCCTTTGTGTGTGTATATTTCAATGGGGGAATAAAATAATAATAATTTTTAGCGGTACTTATGACGACAGGCGTGGACGAACGGTTTAGCGATTGGTTTGTTGCGCGTATAGTCCCGGGTTCGATCCCCGGTCGGAGCAAATATTTGTTTCTTAGCTTTTATTTGTTAATAAAAAAAAGAGATGGATATTTGCTTCGGGTCTGCTTATCAAAGAGTGGTAGGCAGTGGTTCCCAGTCTGCCGATCCGGGGTAGTACCACCACTTACAAAAGTATACAGACCGTGAAGTGATTTGGTCACGTTTCGGGATCAGCTTGTAAGTTGCCGGTTCCATCTAGGCCGGCATAGTGGATGTGATTGCTACTCACAGTTATTTGAATTGTAGTAGCAGTGACATTCATTCATGGACCACACTTCAGCTTAACATCAAGCAGGGTGCTGTCATATGTCGAGTCACAATAAAAAAAAAACTTTTTACGTATAAAATTTTGCACTTAGAACTTTTTGATTTTGTCAGAGAGTTAAAATTAAAACACAGCTTCACTTTTTGTATAAGAGTCGGGAGCTTCCTCTGCAGGTGATTGTATACAACCAAACAGGCACCTAAGTTAATCTGTGTACCTGAAAGGCTGCCTTAAGGTATAAATCTCGACAAAAAAGGTACTGTGAAAATACTGCGGTCAACTACGGCTGGGGATCAAACCTGATGTATGTCGCTTACCACGCGACCTCTTTGACCACGAAGCTATATGCATTCGCGTATTAATTTTCCTATTTTATTTATTTACCGTCAATACTTTCACCATAGAAATTAAATAATTAAAGTAAAAAAATAATTAAATAATTTAAACTATAGAAACAGTGATTATCCAAAATACACAAAATACAAAATCGGTACAGTACGGTCCTTGTTATTTATATAATAATAAAAAATAACACTTTCAAATGCAGATAAAAACACAGACTTCAATTATCAATTAGGCAGAGACAATAGAGCGCCTTGATCCTGTCACAACTCACTAGCTTCCCTCACATCCACAATTCTTACAAAAGAAATAACACTTTTATTATATTCAAATGAAATAGAATTTTGTACTTGCGAGTACTTATTTCTATAACGAGATTGAATTTAAATAATATAGTTAACCGCAGACCGGATATGCACATCGAACTGTGCATGCATTCATTATACAATAATACACATTTTGCATCCTAAATGCATCTGAATCGAATTCCCAATGAAGCCATTTGCGATAGAATCTGTTTAAGATATCAATACATTAAAGTAGAAATGACAACTTTGAAAGCAGTGGTACCCAGTGCCGATCACTTACAAGTATACAGATCGGTAAGTGATTTAGTCGAGTTTCAGGATCAGCTTGTAAGTTAGCGGTTCTCTTGCGTCGAACGGTATGAAATCCGTCTACTTCTGTATACGCAAACATGCCGACGGACTCCAAAAGCATTCTCAAAGCATTAATATAATTTTATACCAAACAATAATAGATCCGTATATTGGATCAAATTTGTATGCGTGTGTAGGAATCTATAGATATCAATATTGAACGCCATTCCGAACGACAAGATGCCAGTTGCATCCAGTTATTTGTGACTTTCACTATGTCGTCAGTCCACTTGGTGAGAGACCTATCTACGCTGCGTCTTCCAGTTCGTGGTCTCCACTCAAGAAGCTTTCTTATTTTATTTATTTTGAAACTTTATGCACTAGGTACAAAAGCGGACTTAATGCTGCAAGACATTCTTACTAGCCTACCTTAGGAAAAATTTAACGCACTTTTTTGTATGAGGTAGGTGCAAAATAAAATAGAAGCTTTTAAAAATTCTCTGTAATTCTAACATTTTTTTTTTATTGTGACTCGACATATGACAGCACCCCGCTTGATGTTAAGCCAAAGTGTGGTCCATGAATGAATGTCACTGCTACTACAATTCAATAACTGTGAGTAGCAATCACATCCACTATGCCGGCCTAGATGGAACCGGCAACTTACAAGCTGATCCCGAAACGTGGCCAAATCACTTCACGGTCTGTATACTTGTAAGTGGTGGTACTACCCCGGATCGGCAGACTGGGTACCACTGCCTACCACTACACACATACTTTATAATAAATTAGTATGCATTAACTATACTAAAAATATAATAATAAAACATATAAATAAATATACATACTACTTACAGTTGTTGGGAGCTTACTCTTACTCATCGGTTGTCGGTTCTTCGAGCCACCCATTGCCACATCGCTTGCGAATCCTACGAGCTGTGTCGGTAACTCTAGTTCTTCGGCGAATATCCTCGTTCGGATTCTGTCGCGCAATGATACTCCATGATAGCTCTCTCCATTGCCTGCTGAGCGAGTCTGAGCTTTTCCAACAGGCCAACAGTAAAGAACTACGTCTCAGTGCCGTATGTCATCACTGGCAACACACACTGGTTGAAGACCCTCGTCTTCAGGCACTGCGGGATGTTTGACGAGAAGATATAACGCAATTGATAGTATAGATTACGTTAATTGCAAGATAAAATATATTATATTCAATGTATCCATGTCCTTATTTGTATGAAGTAACATTGGATATCATAATATTTTCTTTTAATGTTTTTTGTTGAATGCAACAATGTAACTATGATACTGACATTTATATACAAAGGCCTATGAGTGAGAATATTATACTAAATTACAACGTTGCAAAATCAAAAGGGTTTAAGTGACGATTTGTTGCGAATTATCGACCGAATAGGCAGTCGAACTAAAAAGTTCAGTGCGTCTTTTTTTAGTAGAACAATCCTATGACTCTATCCTATGACTTTGGATCCTTAAAGCGATGCGTGAAAAAGCACCTTAGGTCGGCATAATGACGGCGACTGAGGCAGCCGGGAAATAAGTCGGTTTTTTCAGTCGAGATCAAATGTCGTGTCACAATAAAAAAATATACCTGAGTTTTAATATCTGTCAGAATCGTGGCAAGTGGCGCTCCATTGTCTCTGCCTATCCCTGTGGCTAAGAGACGCGACAATTTGATGATGATTGATTGATGTTAACTCATAGGATCAAATAAAAAGTGGATCACCAGATTACCTACGTCAAGGTGACCGTGGTCTATGGTAAGTAATGGTTTTGCAAACCAAGAGCTCCCGGTTTAAAAAGCACTGACCATGCGTCTTTAATATTTATAATACGTTAGTTGTCTTGTTTCTATAATACAAAGTGGTAAGCAGTGGTACCCAGTCTGCCGATCCGGGGTAGTATCACAAGTAAACAAACCGTAAAGTAATTTAGTCGCGTTTCGGGATCACCTTGTAAATTGCCGGTTTCAACTAGGCCGACATAGTGGATATGACAGCTACTTACAGATATTGAATTGTAGTAGTAGTGACATCTATTCATGCACCGCACTTATATGAACCAGCTTATATGTCGAGCCACAATTAAAAAAACAAGTTAAATTGAAATATTGTTGCTCTTTGAATCAATTGTGAGTCGCTTAGTTCTCTTTTACGTTAGGAAGGTAGAGATATAATAAAAGTTAATGATGTTTGAGCTATGTAACGCTGGAGTAGTTTGTTAGTAAAAATACCTAATTAATAAATTGTTAATGCTAAGTGCAATGTTTTTGTTGTTTAAATAGGCATGTGTTAGATATGGCAATTTATTTTTATGATCATTATTTATGACTTCTATATTATCTTTACATTGTAACAGAATAATATTTATACGTAAGGCGATCGTGGTGTAGTGGCAGAGCAATGGTTACGCAAACCAAGAGCACAGGTTCAATACCAATTGCCGGTACCAATGTACCTTGGATATATGTACTTTAGTTGTCCTGTTTCTATAATACAAGCACTTAAGTAGCTTAGTATCAAAATTTGAATAAATAAATAAATAAAAATAATATATTAGATACATAAGGCAAAGTACTTATAATTATGATAGTGTTGACGATTCTACAAATCTTTGCATCTACGTAAATATAATACTCTTCTCTTGTCTCCAAGGGCATATATCAATCAATCAAATTATTACGAATATTCCCACAGGGATAGGCAGAGACAATCGAGCGCCACTTGCCATTATTTATGAATTAATTTCACATAAATAATAAAGGAATTAATTATGTGTTTCTTTAATCTTTTAGGTGTTAGATATATGAATAATATTGAATCAATCAGATCAATCAAATTGTCACGCCTTATCCCCCCCAGGGATAGGCAGAGACAAAGGAGCGCAACTTTTTGAGCAGGAGCGCAAGTCGTTTTGCCCCTTTTAATGTTTGAAATGTAATTAACAAATAAAAAAATAAAAACTAAGGCGACCGTGGTGTAGTGGCAGTGCAATGGTTACGCAAACCGAGAGCACGGGGGTTAAAAAAACCACTTGCCGGTATCAATGTATCTTTGATATATGTTCTTGTCCTGTTTCTATGATATAATCACTTTATTAGGTTAGTATAGAAATGTTAAATAAATAATAAAAAATAAGGAAGCAAATTAACTTTTATAAACACCGAGTTTTTTCAAAGTGGCTCGTATTACAACTTATTTTTATAAGGTCGAACCTTTCTTTACCATAAAAATTAATGTAGCTATAAAGTTAAGATAACACCCAAAGTGAGCCATTTAGGCCAAAGATAAGTGACCTACTAATATTACCATTAATTCCTTAAACACTGGTGTACAGTAATTATGGGTTTTAAAAAAAGAATGTCAATTTCACCTGCCTCTATGAGGTACATTTAATTGAGCAATTAATAAATTATTAATTAACATGTATAGTTAAACTTTATTCTAAGGGCTGGTTGAACAAAATGGTCATAATGGCCGATTTGTTGGTATATGTCATAACGACCTATTGGTATTTTATTGAAAGACTAGCTGTGGCCACGGTTTCACCCGGTTAAAATTAGATTTATAACACAGTCATAAAAAAGGAGGAGTTTCTCAATTCGACTGTATATCCCTTCTTTCGACTGTATAACTCGATAACTCATATAAAATTAACAGACTGAAACAAAAATAAATATAGAAAAATTCCAAACAGCTGAAAATGTATTAATTGAAAACTAAGAATATTATATTTTTTTTTATTAAAAGTATCCTATGTTACTTCTAGTACATCCAAAAAAATGTGTACAAAGTTTCATGATGATCGGCTAAGTAGTTGTTGTGTGAAAACGTAACAAACAAACTCACATTCACATTTATAATAATAGTAGGATTATCGATCTTACTACAAAAAATATTTTAAACAGTGTTTTTTAATATTTGTATACAGTCAATCTTCATTTTGTGGTACTAAATTGACTTAAAACGTTTTTAATTCCTGACTAAAGCGCGTTAAATTTTTAGTGGTAGTACGGTTTTGTCCTATTTTTTAATAACATTTTCGTAAAAAACGCTGACAACTACTCGTAACAGCAGGTCATTATCCTTACTTCTGCTTTTTTATACTAAGAAATTAATTTAAATCTTTGTTGTACTATAATTTATAAAGGCAGACCTAATGTCGCTAGGCACTATTTACCAGCCAAATCTTTAGGGTTATTTTAAACGTTCAGTTTATTAATGCAAAGAATATATTAATAAATACCGTGGTGTAGTGGTAGTGCGATAACTTCGGTTCAAAACCACTTACCGGTACTAGTGAAATGCAAATTGGTCATCCTGTTTCTATGATACAAGCATGTTTATAAGCTTTGTATAGAAATGATAAAAAAAGGAATATATATTCCTAATACTTATAAAATAAACAAGTACGATTGCTTTGGTTCAAAACCACTTACCGGTACTAGTGAAATGCAAATTGGTCATCCTGTTTCTATGATACAAGCATGTTTATAGGCTTAGTATAGAAATGATAAAAATAAGGAATGCTTATAAAATAAACAAAACTCGTTGAATCTAATCTAATCTAATGAAAAAGACGCTTTTTTTAAGCTTTATCTTAGTTTAACCATGTTTAAAAGTTTGGTGATAATCGCCAATAAACTTGGCACTAAATGATAATGTTTGTATTGTAAAAGTAGTTAGGTTTTTGTGTCAACACGATTATTTTTATCATCACTTAATGTTATTCATTTGTTTAAGATATTGAGTAACTTTTTTGTAAGTACTAAATGTTAAGTACCTTTGGAAACTAATTGACTTTTAGTTTTATTGATATCTCCTTTTAAAACTAGATGTACATGTAAAAACATCTCTCAGTTCTCTAGATGGTTAATTTTTGTAAAATTTTGTTATTTATTTACATATCTGTATTAAACTACTAAAGTGCTTATTATCATCATTATCATAGAAACAATACGACCAAAGTTCACATATCATTATCCAACACTATGGTTGCCTTCGAAAACACTAAAGCCGGGTTGCCTAGTGCCCATAACTACACTTACTAGCTTCTTGAGGATGTCTCCGATTTATAATACGTCAAGATCCTTTATAAGATCCTTAAAGCGAAGGGAGAATAGGCACCTTCGGCTGGCATTGTGACGGCGATTAAGGTGACCGTAAACTTAATAGGTTTTTTTTTATTTGTCGGCGCAGTTGACCTCATTCTTACGTACCATCAAACGAGTAAAGGTTAGAAGTCGTGTAAAAACTTATTATATATATATATATATATATATATATATATATATATATATATTTTAAACCTATCTGTATACGAGTATGTACTTGTACATATATATTTTATTTATAAATATTTTTGTTTTTTATTTTTCTTTTATATCACAACGGTCAACTCAAAATCGCTCAACATAAAAAATAAAAGTTTTTTTATAAGGTTGATAATAAAATGTGAAAAGAAGTTAGTGATGTCCTATTTATCTTAAAACAATATCGACACCTGTCGCGTTCCAAGTTTATCGACAATTTCCAATGAAAGTTTTATATAAATTCACTTTGAGACGTTATAATACAGCTATAAATAATGCTAAGATGAGTTATGTTGGTGTGAAACAATGCTGATCGTTATCGATGGACGACAGGCGCCGGGCGCGTGCGTACCACTATTACCTAACTTATTTATTCCTGTCATCTAGGAATGTTCTAGATATTTTGGATACTGATCCTAATCTATAGATGTATGTGATAGCTATATATCTTTAGATCAAATGATAGATAGGTTTATATTCAAAGGGACTTCGTATTATTTACGTTGTATGTGATATAACATAATATCAACAATTTTATCTAGTTCGAAATATTATGACCACATTCCGCCTGGTGCTAAGGCATCACATCATCTTGATCTGATGCATGCTTTTCTATCTATAAATGTAGTAGGACAAATACAAATTATCAATCCATCAATAAAATTGTCACGCCTTTTTCCCACGGAGATAGGCAGAGACAATGGAGCGCCACTTGCCACGATCCTGACACAACTACCTCGCTTCCTTCACATTCACAATTATCTTCATAGAGGCCCTATGGTAATAAGCACTAGGCAACCTAGCTTTCTTAAGGATGTCTCCCATTTACAAAATACAAATTAACTTTTCAAAAATCAAATCAATTTTATTGTTATAAGTAAAATAGTAAATAAAACTTGATAACACATTGAGGATGACCCAAATAGTTCCTTGATTAAATTGGGAACATTCACGAAAAAAAAAAATCGGACCCATCGAACATAGTTGTTAGGATAGTGGAACATTAAAATTGTGGTACTTATGACAATTATATTATTAAATTACATCAGGTATTCGTAAGTAATATAAAAACTATATCATCACATCACTACAATACGAATTTCTAAAAAAAAAAAGCAGAACGGTTAGCTGTAATCTCGACTTTTTTATCGAATTCATCGGTGAAAAAAATGCACTCGCTTTACACTCGAATGACAGCTGCCTCCGATACAGTATTACATGACAGGTGAACGAGAATCACAACGAGCTTTTGTGAAAAAAGCACAATATAACTTTTATTAAAAAATGCTCAAATACAGTTATATTTGATACGATATTAAAATAACGGTTGTTGTCAATCATGAGGCGACCGTGGTGTAGTGGTAGTGCAAGGGTTACGCAAACCGAGAGCACGGGTTCAAATCCACTTGCCGGTACCAATGTATTTTTGATATATATACTTTTGTTGTCATGTTTCTATATGATACAAACACCTTAGTAGCTTAGTTTAAAACTGTGAATAAAATATTTTAATTTTTTAAATGCTTTAATATATGTTCGGAAATTTGGACAGTTTTTGTTTGACAGTCGTCGTCAGTATGTCGACTAAATAAGACGGTGTAAATCTTAAAATTGATAATTAAGTAGATTGACGAAAGGAATTTATAAATCTGATGAGGATGGATGCGTTAAACATGGCAGGTCCAGGAGAGTGTTTTCCGACCAAATCGGACACATCCTTAAGAAAGCTAGGTTGCCTAGTGCCCATAACCACAGAGCCTGTATTAAAAGAATTGTGGATGTGAAGTAAGCAAGGGAGTTGTGTAAGGATCGGGGTAAGTGGCGCTTCGTCTCTGCCTATCCCCGTGGGAAAAAAACGTGACAATTTGATTGATTGATTGAAATCTTAAAATTATGCGTTTAATAGAAGAAATTTATAGAAAGTGTGAATAAGTAGAAGATGAGGATAGGTGGGATCCTTTTCCCTTTACGTTCCTTAGCTAACTACTCTTATTACAATCAGCTTTATAAAAATTATCGCGCAAAAGGGTGAGACAAAACCTAGAATAGAAGTTCTAGTGAGTGACTTTTCATAATAAACCTAATTTGAAGTTAGTTATTTAAAGATTTTCTTATTATTATTAAAACAAATGAAACAGGAGGACTTGAGTTTTTAAAATTTACCTCTATTCGCACTGGGATTACAATATACTCTTTTAGCAAAATGTACCCTATACTCTCGGGTGCAACTTTGTTTTAATGTAATTTAAAATTTTTAATAGAATTTGGACCTTATTTTAAACTATTTTCTCTATTTCTATTCACCACACATTAATGTACTTAATATTTATTTAATTATTTAGGAAATATATATTAAAACTTTATGTGTAAGGCCGACATAAGCTAGACATTCTCTGCCAGATCACCTTAGGGACATCAGCAACATAAGGTATAAATTGTTATAATAATATGAATAAATACACTCCAATAACAATAAAATACATACACAAATATATAGCAATAAATATACGAAAACTACATATAAACATATTACACATACAGACATAAAACTAACTCTATAGCTTTCTTCATATCTGGAAATAATCAGACTGTTTTATTTTTATTTTTCAGCGGTAACCTTACATAACCTTTCCTTGGCTATTACATTATCTTTTCCTATCGATACAACCTCAATTAATGATCGATAACATTTACGATGATTGGAGGCGACGACGCGCTCGCCCGGTCTGTCGATACCAACGTGTTATTAGACTAATCTTGCCCATCCCTAGATACGCTTTTGTTAGGTTATATATCTTTTTCAAACCAAATCAGGATAAAATTACTTTATTTCTTTTTGTTTTCCTTTAACATTTCTATACTAAGCTACAAAGAGTACTTCTAAAGGAAAAACAGAACGACCAAAACATATATTCAAAGTACTGGCAAGTTTTTTTGAACCGGCAGCTTTCGGTTTGCAGACCATTGCACTACCACTACAGCACGGTTGTTCAAAAGTTACTGCAATATTACATTTTCACATTTGCACAGCCATAAGTCGTCCATTGCTGAACATGGAATGCCCCCAGTGATCTCCGCGGTAGCCTGCTAACAATGGTTAACAGGCCACTTGCTACCCTGCTACCCTGAACTAGTCGTCAGACCATCTTATGGACGTCCTGAGTCACCCTGCACGTAACTCCAATTTCACCTAATAATGTATTTTAATTGGTATTAATTAAGGTTAATTTATTATTGGCCCTATTGCTATATAAAAAAACTCCCAGGGTAAAAATGCCAAAAGAAAAGTATAGCTTGTCAACTATAAACGAAGCTCCCCTCCATTTTATTACTTAATTTAAATGCGTGAATACAAATATTTCTACCTATACTATTATAATTTATCAGCGTGCTACTCCTTTTGTGTCCGACCAGCAACTGAATGACCAATTACAATTGCATGCGGTCAAGGGCGCGTCATTTCGGCTTAGACAGACTATAGCAGTGTTTAATTGCATCGATTAATTGAAAAGAGATATTTTATTTTCTTCATGATCATATTAATTCTAATTGTCACGCCCTAATTCCTCCTGAAATAGATAGAAACAATGGAGCGCTACTGTTTACAATAAATGAAACACAGATCTCTCGCAACAGCTGTTTATCGTTTTATCCTTCCATTCCATTCCTAATGTATAAATCATATATTATATTAATTCCTAACAAGTAACTTGTTTATTTATTTTTATTTTGTTAACTTACCTATATCCCAATTTTATCTGTATTTATTGTCACTGCTCAAAATCAGTGTAGCCTCCAGCATGCAACTAATAACAACGCTGTTCCATATAATTGAAATAGTCCTAAGTGTTACCCTTCTATTATTGTAGAATACATTGTAACGGTATCATTTGTTATTGAAACAAAATAATACTCGTAATTTTTCATTCAAATATTATATAATTTTAAATATTTTAGTATCCCGGCAGTTGCTAGTGTGATGGTATCTTGACGTCACACGACGGGATGACGTCATCACTGTACTGGCATCCATAGAATCTAATGTATGCCGGGGATAAAGGTCTTTAGTTATTTATTGTAGACAGACTATACAAGAGACATAATTAAACAAGATAAAAGATATTAGCTGATTTAAATTGTAATATATATTTTCTAAATGTCATAATTGATTTATATGAAATTTCACATATTGATCAAGGTTGGTGCCGTTTAACCTATGCAGCTTAATCATTTGGCTTAGAGTAGTTAGACGAGCTTAGAGCTTTGACTACTATATATTCTTTGGTATACCTGCTTGATGATTATTATTTGTTTAATGTATCTTTAAACCATCAGGTTGTTTTTAATTGTCTACTCTATTATTGCTGACATAAGTCATTGTTTGTAGTATGTGAATAAAGAAGTCTTGAAGTTACAAAATAATTCCACTTTAAATCTAAACATTATCCTAAGAACAGTTACCAATTACCCGCTAAATTCAAGTATTATTAAACAATCTCAATTTGCTCTCTGATTGATCTTAGTTCAACCGATCTCTAAGCTCATTTTCAACCGACCTGTAACGTAATTAATCCTGCAGATTGCAATAGGCATCATGGCAGATCCAGACGGAGATAGCGGAACTAGCTGTGGTCTCATAATAGTAAGTAGAGAAAGCATCACGAGTCATGAAAAACAGGATGGGAGGTGCCCAGTCTGAGTGCCAAATAATATTAATAATATTAATTACATAATTACTGTAGAACTTGGAGCATCTTTTTCCCGTGTACAACCTAGTAGAACAAATCAGGTAGACGAAGCGGGCTCTTTATGATTGGGTGCAGTTAATCAATGCTATACTTGAACAAATATTAATGAATTTACGATGTAGACTATTAATGTCATTTTAATATTGTAGTGATAAATTATTATGGCTATAAACATATCGTCGCATGCGCATTGATGGACGTACCGACATAGTGTGGGTAGTGATGTGCGGAGAAAGTTTTTATCGACATTATTTATATGACATGTATGATAATGTTTTCTTTTCGTTTTGTCTTGCGGTTAAATGATTTTATTTTGAAATCATTGTTCTTGTTTTTTAGCAACAAAATTAGCTAGGATCATATGTTTTTTTTTTCATTGTATAGCGTAAAAAAACACCTATATCCGGCATAGTAAAGACGACTGAGAAAATCGTAAACTAAATCGGTTTTACCAGTTGTCGCCGCTCTTAGAGCTCTTCTTGCATTATCAGGCAAGTCGGAATCAAATGTCGTGTCTCGTTAATAGAAAAAATCGTTTATCCATTACCAATCAAAATAAATAAACTTCAAATTAACCTTAAAGTCTTAGTATACCTAACATATTTTTATTATGACTCAACATCTTACCTCGACTTACCAAAAGCGCCGCCTACGAAACAACAACTTAGTTTACAGTTGCCTCAGTCACCGTAACTATATCAGCCCAAGAAATCTTACTCTAAAAATGATTCACTCATATCGACATATCGATAATAATATTATACATTAGAATGACATCACTATATATTTATGTTAATATAGGTAGATCCACGGCCGGTATTGTCCTTACTTACCATATTATCGCCTCTATTTAACACGCCATATAGTTTATTTATTGTGACAAGATATAGATTTAGTATTTCTATGACAATAAGGCTGTATATCATAGTAGTTTTATGTATGAGTTGTGTCTATATATTTATGGACTATTTATTTAGTGTTGTTGAAATCTTTTGTAAAATCAAACGGTATTCTTACTGTACAAATATAATTCAGGAATAAAAATTAGATAATATAATTAAACGAGCATATCGGTTAACTGCGACTGGGGCTCGAACCAGGCGTCTGTCGCCCGCTACCTAACGCCTATTAGCTTGCGTCCAAATTCTACCCTATTTTTTAATGAAAGACTCTACCTTGCTGTAGTTTACCCGATATTCGTTTCGCGTTAAACTACCATTGCAGTTGAGCGATGTGTACGCGTGATTTTTCTGTCTACTTTATATTTATATATGATTTTTCTATGGTCTTGCATCTTTCAAGGCATAAAACTGCACCTTTGGCCGACATAGTGTGCGGCGAATTTTGCAGAAGCTTTCGCCAATCACTTCGCCATCGAGTATCGGGAACGTGTGAAAAAGCACTTAGATTGATTTTTAGTAGTCTGCACTCCGTTGCCGGGACTTCCCTCCGCTTCATATCAGTCGAGTCGAGTAGAAATAAAAATAAAATACATATAACCAGTGTTAATACAAGCAAGTTAGTATCTTTATTTTAAATCTCACATGTTTTTTTAATATTTTTTATTGTGACTCGACATATGACAGCACCCCGCTTGATGTTAAGACGAAGTGTGGTCCATGAATGAATGTCACTGCTACTACAATTCAATAACTGTGAGTAGCAATCACATCCACTATGCCGGCCTAGATGGAACAGGTAACTTACAAGCTGATCCCGAAACGTGACCAAATCACTTCACGGTCTGTATACTTGTAAGTGGTGGTACTACCCCGGATCGGCAGACTGGGTACCACTGCCTACCACTCTTTTATAACCAGACCCGAAGCAAATATCTATCTTTATATTAGATATACTATATATATTATATCTTTATATAAATATAATCTCTTTTTTTTATTAACAAATATTTGCAATATTTAATATTATTAAATATTACAAATAAAAGCTATGAAACAAATATTTGCTCCGACCAGGAATCGAACCCGGGAATTTACGCGCAACAAACCAAACGCGAAACCGTTCGTCCACGCCTGTCATCAAAAACCTGTTTGACGATGTTAATTAAAACCTGTTTTTATTTGTACATTTATTTGTACATTATGGAATACATTCAGTATCCTCTTGGGGCATATTTACATTATTACGAGTACTATGTTTACCAATTACTTAGCTATTGTTTTTAAAATAACATTATTCGAATGAATTATAGTTTACATTATAATTGGCCTAACGTTTGTAATGGTATAACAAATTATACATTATTTTAAATTGCTGTCACATTACAAATAGAAAAGGTCGCCCATGTCATGTAGGCTGAATAAAGTTAAAACACAGTAGGAGCTTCTAACAAGGTTTTGTGGGAATCGCAAGTAAATAACTACGCGTTTTTTTAACTACCTGTACTTAGTGCTCGTCGAACACTTACCAGCAGATCAGTCTGCTCGTGACCACGTGAAACCAAAAGTAAAGTTGAATAAATAATGCGTTATTCAAATGTTTATTGTTGTACCGTTCCTCAAATCATTACTTTTAAATTGTATCTGAAACAAGAGATCCTGACAGATCCTGAAAGTGATGTTCTGTCGTTTTTGCCCATTCCTATGAGAATCAAGACCATTTAAATTTTTCTAATTTCATAGACTGATCGTTCTATGCAACGTTCCGTAGTCGTTGTGACACAACTATTTTTTTAATCATTATAATCCTAAATATAAGAAATATGCCTTAATTTCCGCCTTAATTCCACAGATAGTCAGAGACAACATAGATACTATTTTTTTTGCTTGCTTCATGTCCTCAATTATTTCTTAGGATTTAATACCTAATTTTTTTAACATTTTACTCTGCTAACTTACTCTGCAGGTATAGTCACAATAACAAACTCTCTCACCTACTTCTGTATTTTATACCGTAAAAAGGAGCCGTCATTGGATTAAAATTACATTATATTTATAATAATTAATCAAGACAGACCCAGAGGGATGTTCTCCGATTTGGTCCGAAAGAAGCTGCGTTGCCTAGTGACCATAACCGTAGAGCTTGAATAAAGATAATTTTAGACGTGAGGAAAGCGAGGCGTCAGGATCGTGGCTGGTGGCGCTTCAATGTCTCTGCCACACCTGTGGAAAAAAGACGTGACAATTTGATTTGATGATATTTATAGTAAAATGAAGGTTAATATATAAAGAAACCGTATTTAAATTTGTGTCAGCCAATGTCATAGTCTAATTACTAACAGACATAACAAATGTATTTTGTTTTAAATTGATATTTAAAATGTGACTGAATGGCTACAAGGAATGCATCAATGTCACAATGTCGCGTTTGTCGCCTTCATTATGCCGGCCTTTGGACTGCTAATTGAATTAAATATAGACTTTAAATTGTAAATGCTACTGGAATTAACTATAGAAATATTTAAACATAAATTATATCAGTAAATATATCTTTCTATTGATATATTTTATCCTATAAGTACTATACGAGTATTCCTAAGGCACTTTTTCTATCATCAAACAATACATATTTGTTTAATAGCTTTTATTTGTAATATTTGATAATTAGATATAATATTACAAATATTTGCCAATAATAATCAAATCAAATATATCAAATTGTCACGCCTTTTTCCCACAGGGATAGGCAGAGACAATGGAGCGCCACTTACCACGAATCTTACACAACTCCCTTGCTTCCTTCACATCCACAATTCTCTTTACACAGGCTCTGTAGTTATGGGCACTAGACAACCAATAATAATAGAGATAGATTTTTGCTCCGGGTCTGGTTTTCAAAGAGGGTAGTACCAGTCTGCCTAGTTAGTACCACCACTAACGAAGTAAACATACAGTGTAGTGACTCAGTAGGCCGGCATAGTGGATGCGATTGCTACTTGCAGTTATATAACGGTAGTAGCAGTCGCCTCCATTCATGGATCGCATTTCAGCTTAACATAAGGCGGGGTGCTGTCATATGTCGAGCTACAATGAAAAACAAACATGAATTTTATTGTATTTAGAAGAACACATTAATTTATTAATTTCTTATTTATTATTATTAAATAATTATTTATATACATTAAACAAATTTTATGCGGCTTATTATCGCGTTTATTTTGGTTTTGATTTTACAATGGATAGTAAGCCGCAGAAAATTTGTTTAATTCATTAATCAATGTTCGCGCAAAATCTAAGAAAATATTATTTATATACAATTAATAACATTTGTTGATTGATTGATTGATTAGACCACTTTAATATGGCGATGCCTAAACATCTACCCATCACTCTTTAGCGTATTATAGGCGTACGTTTCTATTCCACGCTTGGTTGGTTCCTAGCAAATGGCGTAAAATATTGCATTAATCGAGTACTCATTAATAAAATCCCCACTTGAACACACCTACTTCACTTATGATACGACAACACCCACTCATTAACTAAATCCCACCGTTTTAATCACTATTTTATAGTCGAGTTTTTTTTAGTATAAAACTGTATTAGAAAATATTGAGAAGCTTTTTAAACTTTCTAGCTCGACTTTTATCTACTGTGAGACATCCCCAAGAAAGCTAGGTTGCCTAGTGCCCATAACCGTAGAGCTTCTATAAAAAGAATTGTGGATGTGAAGAAGGCACAAGGTAATTGTGTCAGGATTGTGGCAAGTGGCGCTCCATGGTGTCTGCCTATCCCTGTGACGTAACATTTTGATGGATAAATTGATTGATACAAGTCGGAGGTTCTTATTTTATAAACCAAATCGACGACTAAATGGTTTAAAGCGCCATTTAATTCAAAATTATATGTTTCGCATAGGCCCTCTGGCTTTTGCGCGTTGTCAGACTTTACCACGATTTCGGAAAGGCATATGAAGTGAATAAATCACAAGAGAGTCGTCAACTATAGCCTCGTGACTGGGGACACGAGACTGACCTCGACCCGCCTGATGGTAAGCAAGAAGTTAAAAAATCACCTCTGTTCGCCATATTGAAGGCTACAAACTAAGTCGGTTTTTTTAGTAGTCAACGCTTTTGGACCTCCCGTTGATTACCATTAAGTCGAGTTCAATTATCGCCTCACTACAAAAAAAAAAAAAAAAACTACACTCGCGTTTATTCTTGGGTAATGGTTACACATTTTTTTAATCCAACGTTTCGAAAGCTTTGCAGCCATCGTGGTTACCGAGGTCTTCAGGTGAATAATAGCGACAGTAAGCCGCATAAAATTAATCAATGTTCGCGCAAAAGCTAAGAAAATTCTATTTAAAAATCTCTAGTTAAGTATATGCTTAAACAAAATCTAATCACCAAGCTACCCTACTTTATGATATTAAAGGCGTAAGTATATTGCTCCTGCAGTGTTCTAACAAGTTTAATTACGCAGAACATGGTAACAGTGGAGTTTTAGCACCAGGAGCCTAAGGTATAACCGTGTCATAATGTGCTATATCAGCTTATCTTAAATTATCTTAGGGCTGCTCTTGCAGACGCTTTTAATAGACACTAAGGCTGATTAGAAATTATTATTCAATCCAGAGGTTGCCAAACTTTAATAGTCAAAGGTTTGATGGTTTTATCTAAGTCGACATCTGACTTGTACGAATTCTTGCCTCGACTAAGCAAGAGGAATTCCAAGAGCATCGAAAACACTTATTAAACAAAAAATGTAGATAATTAGAAATTATTAAAACGTTTTTTCTCGCGTTGGTTTATTTTCTAAGTTTCTTGATAACATCTAATTATAATTTTCAATCGCCTAAATTTTAAACTATATAAAAATGTTGAAGTCACCGGGCTTTAGTTTAATAGCTTAGTAGAGTGTAAAGGAGCTTTAAAACCAGCCTTTATATTGTTAACTTGTAATGAGCTTATGTAGAATAAAACATAATTTTCATTTAATCAATTAACATACGAGTATTGCAAGAATATCCAGTGGATGCAACTGGCATCTTGTCGTTCGAAATGTCGTTCTAAGGGCGAGGCCTATAGTTAGCAGTAGACTTCTGGCTGATCATGATTTCAAGAAAGACTTGTTCAGGCTTGTAGATAGTGGCGCTTGGAATAGCGAACCGACGATCTGAATCTAAAAAAAAAATATTAAATAAAAAGTAAAAAATCCAATCTAAATAAGGCTGCACCAATATATCTTTGATATAAATACTTTGGTTGACCAGTATTGTCAAACTTCAATCACTACAGCTATAGGCAGAGATGATTGCAACTATTCTGGCACAACTCTCTCGCCTCTCTTACATCCACAATTATATTCATACAAGCTCAAATAATGAGTCAGGTTTTTTAGTCGTCGGACCTCCCAATACCCTTAGGCAAAGTCGAGGTCAAAATTTGCGTCACAAGAAAGATAAATCTTCTAGGTTATCTCCGTTTCATTCTTCTACTCACGGGCGAAAACCGGGCATTGGAGATTCAATTTAACTACATATTTAAGACTACATATACGGATAGCATAGCTATAACGTCTTTTTTTAGTAGTTCGTTAAAAATTCGCAGTCATTGACCCCTTTAATTCTGAGAAATCGGTTGAATCAACCAAATTCAATCATAGAATGACCTGACACTTCTCAAGATAGGCTTTTTATCTGGCGGGACACGAAAACGTTATAAAAATAAATGTTTTTTTACATTGATGGTACATAGAGTGGTATAGAGTCGTCAATTTTAAGAAGGCCTATAATAATTTAGGCTTCCTATTTTAAAACAAATTTATTTATTTTTAAACTTGTACTGAGCATTCCGTATTAATATCCAGCATAACCCGAAAGATTTTACCACGATCAAATCGGGGACATTCTTTAAAAAAACAGAGGTCTACAACTCAACTGTCTTCATTTTCATAAGCCTTTTTTTATAGAAAACTGTGGATGTGGCAGAAGATTGTGAAATCCCTGTTAGAATAATAAGTAGAAAAATTGCAACTGGTAAATTTAAAGAGTGGTAGGCAGTGGTGCCAAGTCTGCCGATCTGGGGTAGTATCACCAATTACAAGTATACAGACCGTGAAGTGACTTAGTCGCGTTTCGGAATCAGCTTGTAGGTTGCCGCTTCCTATTAGGACGATATAGTAGATGTGACTGCTACTCACAGTTATTAAATTGTAGTAGCAGTCACCTCCATTCAGCGACCGCACTCCAGCTTAATATCAGGTTAGGTGTTGTCATGTACCGAGTCACAATATATAAAAATTAAATGTCCTCATATTATAATACTCGTATGTTAGAAGGTTTTTTTCTGGTTTTATACAGTTAATAGCTTATAAGTACTTCTAACCGGCATAGTTAGCAATTTAAACAAACAGGTCTATACAATGGCGTATTTTTTTATATTATAAACTATTTTGAACAAAAGGCAATTCCATTCCATTCTCTGTTACAATAGGATGTTCTTGTTATGTTTTTGTTGTACTCATAGAGTCGGTTGCAATGAGTTTTTTGTAATTAAGTTTTATGTATGTTGGAATTTGTTTGCTTGGCTTTTAATAAGACGAGCGTGGTCTAGTGGTAATGCAATCAGTATGCAAACCAAGAGCTTCCAGTTAAGAAATACTTGTCGGTAACAATGTCGTACATAATCTTTGATTTATGTATTTTGGTCGCTATGTTTTTATCGCACAAGCACGTTTATTAGCTTAGTATAGAAATATAATGTATTTCATTTTCCGACCAAATCGACCAACCAAAAGCTGGGTTGCCTAGTGTTCATAACCGTAGAGCTTGTATAAACAGAATTGTGTATGTGAGGGAAGCGAGGGAGTTGTGTCAGGATCGTGGCTAGTGGCGCTTTATTATCTCTATTACTGTGGGGAAAACGCGTGACAATTTGATTTATTGATGTATTTCATCTTATGACAACCTTACGAGTATGTTAGACTAGAGCGAGATCCAGTAGTCAAGATGACTGTTGCTAGGAACAGAGGTCTGAGCTCGAATCACACGTGTCTACTACTCGTATTGGAACCTAGTGAGATGGCTATTGGCACTGCTTTCAAAGGATCCGGGATTATAGGCCAGAGAAAGGAGGTTTCTTAGTAGAAAAATCGGCAAATGGAATGGTCAACCAGCCTATGCGTTCTCCTCATCCTATAACCTTGGATCCTTCAGGCGACTGTGGCAGCCGTGAACCGACTTGGTTTTTTCAGTCGTCGGCACTTTTGGACCTCCATCATGCTTACCATCAGGCAAGTCGAGGTCAGATGTCGAGTTACAATTTGAAAAATCAACAGAGAAAGGACTGTCCCAATGTTTTGGATGTTTTTTTTTATTGTGACGACATCTGACCTCGTCCCGCGTGACGACGACTGAGAAAACCGAGAAAACTGACTGAGAAAACCGACTGAGAAAACCGAGCCGAGAACAATCTCGGCTGCCAAAGGTGCTTCTTCACGCATCGGTTGAAGGATCCAAGGTCATTGGATAGAGAGAACACATGGGCAGGCAAAGCATTCATGTCGTTGTGATACGCTACATACCACATTAACAAGGTCCAGTAATTATTTATAAGCTATGGAACAATTCTGTAATCAAACCGGGAATCGAACCCAGGATTTTACGAGTAACGAACTAGTGTCACGCCTGTCGTGTTGTAAGGATATTTTTTTTGCGTCGGCGTTCTTTGATTTCCTCTTGTTTACTATTAAATGCTTACATTGCTTAAGGATAGTTGTCGAGTCTTTTTTTTTATTGTGACTCGACATATGACAACACCGTGCTTGGAATTAAGCTGGAGTGCGGTCCATGAAGGGAGGTAACTGCTACTACAGTTAAATAAATGTAAGTAGTAATCACATCCACTATGCCAGCCTAGTTGGAACCGGATACTTACAATCCGTTCCCCAAACGCGACTACATTACTTTACGGTCTGTATACTTAATATTTATAAGTGGTAGTACCCCAGCCGTCCTAGTAAAGACCTTCAAAGAAAATCATTGCAACTTATTTTAAATAACTTATCAAAACAGATTGTCAAAAAAAAATATATATCTAAAGGTTCAATAAAACTTCACATCAAACAAGGTAGAAAACTTTAATAATTTTTCTTAACAATTTGATGTACCAAACTATTAAGTTATTTAAAATCTATACTAATATAATAAAGCGGAAGAGTTTGTTTGTTTGTTTGTTTGTTTGTTTGTTTGTTTGTTTAAACGCGCTAATCTCAGGAACTACTGGTTCGAATTAAAAAATTCTTTTTGTGTTGGATAGATCAATTATCGAGGAAGGCTTTAGGCTATAAAACATTACGTTGCGACTTATAGAAGCGAAGAAACAGTCGAAAATGTGGAAAAAACGGGAAATATTATTCGTCTTTGAGGGTTTCCGTTGCGTGCGCTGCGAAAACCGTTCGAGATACCCAAAAAATATGTATGAAAGAATTATTCCTCTTTAAATTATCTAAAAAAATGTCCGCGACCGTATATGTCTATCTTTTAAGATTAACTCACAATAACCGTTTTTATGATAGTCAAATTTGGTCTAAATTAATGCATTATTACAAATTATTTGTCAGAGTTGTATTAACATAATAATATTATTCTTTATCGAAATAAATGTGTTAATAATTAAGAGTACTTAACTGTGAACAAAATTGTCATTGACATCACCTAATTTCAATAAACATCTTATAAGATAATACAAAAATAATACAATCTATACTAATATAATAAAGCGGAAGAGTTTGTTTGTTTGTTTGTTTGTTTGTTTGTTTGTTTGTTTAAACGCGCTAATCTCAGGAACTACTGGTTCGAATTAAAAAATTCTTTTTGTGTTGGATAGATCAATTATCGAGGAAGGCTTTAGGCTATAAAACATTACGTTGCGACTTATAGAAGCGAAGAAACAGTCGAAAATGTGGAAAAAACGGGAAATATTATTCGTCTTTGAGGGTTTCCGTTGCGTGCGCTGCGAAAACCGTTCGAGATACCCAAAAAATATGTATGAAAGAATTATTCCTCTTTAAATTATCTAAAAAAATGTCCGCGACCGTATATGTCTATCTTTTAAGATTAACTCACAATAACCGTTTTTATGATAGTCAAATTTGGTCTAAATTAATGCATTATTACAAATTATTTGTCAGAGTTGTATTAACATAATAATATTATTCTTTATCGAAATAAATGTGTTAATAATTAAGAGTACTTAACTGTGAACAAAATTGTCATTGACATCACCTAATTTCAATAAACATCTTATAAGATAATACAATTTTAAAATAACTCTGAAACAAAATTCACACGCGTCGCATGATGAGCGCTAACCGGCAGGCGAGGAGAGGCGGTGCTTGCGGGCGAGACGGAGGGGGGTGTAGCTCTACGAGGTATAGTCTGTCTAAGCCGAAATGACGCGCCACTCCACTGCATTTACACATACGAGCAAATATAAAATATGGATAAAACACACCGAAAATGCAGAAATTGGTTATTCAGTTGCTGGTTAGACACAAAGGAGGAACGAACGTGATGAAGTTTAATAGTATAGTTAGTAATATTTGCATTCACACATTTAAATAAACTAATAAAGTGGAGGGGCGCGTCATTTATAGACAGACAAGCATACTATGCGGTCGGCTCCCTACTGATCGATTGAATGCAGCGTTAATTTGTTTTTACGATATAATATCATCGTGCAAAATCCTTTTTTATACAATTTCATTTTGTAGTAGTTTTCTCTATAGTAGGTATTGTTTGTTTTAAGTATAGTATTTTGTTTCTAATATTTTCACAATAACACTTTTTTTGTTTTGTTGTAAATAATACCTGTAGGTGTCATCTACATTCTTTCAAGGTTAGGTTTTACAATTCTTATTAGGTTAGGTTTTAGTTTAAGCATACAGTTAGTTTATTTAAGTTTTCATTTCCTTCGTTCTTTCTTCGTCACTGTAATGCCTAGAAAAAGGACTCAGCGTTCTCGGCAGACTGCTGCTGCAAAGCTGCTGCGAGTTTTGCGCACAAGAAAATAAAACTGAAAATATAATTTACGCAGAAATACTTTAAAATATATTCTTTTTAAAACTACTTTAAAATATATTCTATTAGTTACGTAATATAATCGTCTAAAATAAGTCGCGGGTAACAGCTATAGGTAATTTATAATAAAGCTGAGCAGGTAGGTAAACAAAAAATTAATATGATTCCCAAAATAACTATTCCACGCGGACGCAGTCGCGGGCACAGCTAGTGAGTTACAATAATATTTCTTGCAGGTCCTTATCTTGCTTCTTGGATTGCCGTGCTAGGGGGTCAATTGGACTGGGCACCATTGCCTGCTACTCTTAAGTCTTAATAATAATAAAGTATTTTCTTAGATTTTAGGCGAAAATTAAATAATAAATTAAACAAATTTTATGCGGCTTACTATCGCGTTTATTTTGGTTTAGATTTTACATTTTTTTATTATTCCGACGTTTCGAGAGCTTTGCAGACATCCATCATCTCTGTGACCACGATGGCTGCAAAGCTCTCGAAACGTCGGAATAATAAAAAAATGTAAAATATAAACCAAAATAAACGCAATAGTAAGCCGCATAAAAATTGTTTAATTCAATAATAAAGTATCTTTTAATTTAAGAAGCATTTACGAGTGCGCCCTTAGGGTAAACTTAAACTTTTCTGTCCCTCACATTAATATTTTACGTAATTATAAGACAAGAGTAATAAGCGTCATCCTTACAGCATTGTAAAGTGTAAGAATAGCATGGTGTATGCTTGAAAATAATTCCATTTATTATTTTAGTTTTTAGTAACGTAGTGAACGAACCATAGTATAATGAACAGCCAAATAATATCAAAAAAGTCGCGGATGGAGGTTCATAATGCGGTGCTTGTTTCTACATTAATGTATGGAATTGAATGTTGGGTGTGGCAGAAGAAGCATGAGAGTAGAGTTAAAGCTGTAGAAATGCGGTCATTAAGGAGTGTATGTGGAGTGACGATAGCGGATAAAATAAGAAATAGCACAGTGATAGATGTGGTTTGAAAGAGGATGTAGTGACAAGGATTGATAAAGGAATGATTCGATGGTTTGGGCACATGGAAAGGATGAAAAGAATTTATAAATCTCATGTGAATAGATGCGTTAAACGAGGCAGGCCCAGTAGGATGTTTGCCGAAGAGAATTGTGAATGTGAAGGAAGCGAGGAAGTTGTGTCAGGATCGTGGCTATTGGATCGTGCTTATCCCTGTGGGAAGGAGGCGTGACAGTTTAATTGATAATTTTTAAATATAATTCAATAACCAATAATAAACGTGATAGTATGCCGCATAAAATTTGTTTAATTCAATAAGATTTTATGTTTTATTATTTTGTCGACTGGCGTGGTTTAGTTGTTTAGTCATAGTGCATCAGTCCGTATAATGCGGAAATCCCAGATTCGATTCCAGGTCGGAGCAAATATTTGATTCATAACTTTTATTAGTAATTTTTCATAATTTGATTACATTTACGATTGTTTAAAAAAAGAGTCATATGTCGAGTCACATTAAATAAAAACCCAGCTTAATGTGGCATGGACTGTCTATTAAAATACTTTAATAAGATATTTTATTAAAGAGTAATATTTATAAAAATAATCTTCTATTAAAGTCCATTTTTAAGTCTCTTGTCTCCTCTTGCAAGTCGAGGTGAGATATATATCTCTGATATAGATATATATTTCTGAACTGTGACGTCATATAGACTTAATTAGTCATGAAATACGTTTCGAAATAAAATCGTTATTGATTAAAACAAGAATAACTTAGTTATTTCACCGTGTCATTGCAATTTTGAATGACATAATATAATAAAAGTACCTATGAAGTTAGGTTGGTATATATGTTATTTACTTTTTTTTATTGTGACTCGACATGTCTGAATGAATGAATGTCACTGCTACTACAATTATGAATGAATCATAATGGTCCATGAATGAATGTCACTGCTACTACAATTCATTCATGGACCACACTTCGGCTTAACATCAAGCGGGGATGACATGTCGAGTCACAATTTAAAAAAAATGTTATTGAATTGTCAATAACTGTGAGTAGCAATCACATCCACTATGCCGGCCTAGATGGAACCGGCAACTTACAATCTGATCCCGAAACGTGACCAAATCACTTCACGGTCTGTATACTTGTAAGTGGTGGTACTACCCCGGATCGGCAGACTGGGTACCACTGCCTACCACTCTTTGATAACCAGACTCGAAGCAAATATCCATATATTTTTTTAATAACAAATATTTGCAATATTTAATATTATTAAATATTACAAATAAAAGCTATTAAACAAATATTTGCTCCGACCGGGGATCGAACCCGGGACTTTACGCGCAACAAACCAATGACTATAATCGCTTTGCTTACAAAAAGAAAAAGAACCACAATAATAAATTAACCTTTGACGGATCAGTTGCCAAATATTATTTTGTTTGTTAAGGACACACTTGTCGATAACACGCATTATAAAGATATAATTATATGTCTCTAACGCCCATAATAAAGAGAATTGTGAATGTGAGAGAAGAAAAGGATCGTGTGTTGTGCTCTAATGACTCTGCCTATCCCTGTGGGAAAAAGGCGTGACGGTTTCATTGATTGATTAATTTATACGGATACTATAATTCATATGGATGTCCCAACAAGAGTGGCGAATTTAAAGCCGCCATTTTTTGTGGCTGGAATTGGATGTACTTGATGTGGAGGACATCTTTTTCCAACAAGACGGTGCGACCTGCCACACAGCACTTGAAACTGCAGACTAAGTTTCATTTTTTTTATTATTTTTCTTCATGCTGATTAGCGACATTCGCAGCCGAGGGGTTGAAACTGCAGACTGAGTTTCATTTTTTAAGACGCTGATTAGCGACATCGCAGGGGTTTAATGTCATCCATAGTAGATCATAAATAGAATTAACCAAAAAATTTGGACTTAAGACATAGTAGGAGCCCTAAAATAGCGACAAAATACAACCGTTTAAACTATTTTCACTTATGGTATTAAAAAAAAGTCAGAAAGGGGACGAATATACATTTTTACATTCGTAAATTAGAAGGTTGTCACTAGTTTTGATGATCATTTGACAACCTAATTTGACAGAATAACAAATATTTAATGTCATTTGTTATTCTGTCAAATTAGGTTGTCAAATGATCATGCTTCAAAAGAGGATGACGGAACAATTATGCCGCTACTCTTACTACCACGTGACTTTTAATTAAGCAGTATTAAAAGTCAACCACAATTACAAGTGGTTGTATTTGCAAAAAAGTGCACAACCTTTAAAATAAAAGAATTGAAGTACAAGTAGTTGTCTCTTTCAGTCACACGTGGTATAAACATAATATAAGTGAGACAAATAACAATGAATTAGTTCTTATTTTAGCACAGTTTCGATTCTTTTCAAATTCTTTGGAATTAACAAAAAAAAAGTATCATTCATTCACAGATCTCGATCATTGCGTGTCCTGTTACAGTAAATAGTTATCACCCATAGAAAAAGCTATTTAATTGGTATCTATATCAGCAATCGCCTCACGAGTGTCATATAGTTCGATCATTATATATGTATTAATTACCTGTAATTGTCTCTAATAGTTCCATGAAATTGGTTACTTGCCGTCTATGTAGAGTTTAAAGTCTCGCAGATACGACACATCTAGCCCCCCTAGCACGGCAATCCAAGAAGCAAGATAAAGACTTGCAAAGAACATCATTTCAACTCATTTTAAATAACTTACTAGAACGGTGTACAGCCTTTTTTTTAGTAAAAGTTATTTTTAAGATAGTTATTTTGCGAAAGAAATAGAAATTGATTTTATAAAATAGAATATTTATTTAAGAGAGGATAAAAGTTATTTTCGTAGTCAGACAGTTTGTCGTCCCTGTATTTGATCTCGTATCGACGTATTGAAAGGAAACTTAGTCTATACAACCTAAAATAATATTTTTCAATAATTCTTATGTCTTCAGAGGATGAATGATAAATATAAAACACGCTAGTGTTTCATCTATTACATGAGGGGGAAGGAGAAGTTGATGGTTATAGTTAAGCCATGGAAACACGTTTTACAGATTTAAATCACTTATACTCGAATAACTTTAAAGTTATTACTAGATAACAATTCTACAATTTTTACACATTAATATTTTAGAAACACAAGCCTAACAAATAATATAAAATTGTACGAACTGTCACTTGTATTTACCCGGCAAAAACTCAACTTTTGGCATTAATTCTCATACATAGTATACTTATTATAATGTACATGTAGTTAATATGATATGTACTATAATAACTCAATGTCTTTTGGTCTCATTGTTTCTCTAGTGATAATTCAGTGTTTTATTAATGTCTACAACCAGTGGCGGCCTTAGGGGGTGGCGAACAGGGCAATCGCCCGGGGCCTCGCTCTTGCAGGGGCCTCGCGTCAAGTAAATTAAAATACTGATTTTTTAACCTATATTTTTTTATTATATTTAAAACTTTTGTTATTAATTCTTAATTATTCATTTAAGTCTTAGTAAAAGCCGCAAACAACAATTTAAAAATGTATCATCACTGTATTTGTTAATTTTGTAAAACTTTTAATGTAAGTAAAATGTTTTAAAACTCAAATTTTATTTATTTGTATAACTTTAGCATTTAAACAGAACTAATACCTACCTACCAAACAACCATCGCATCATATAGGTACTTTACCGTAGGACGAAGGGCCTCGCAAAGACCTGCCGCCCGGAGCCTCGCAATAGGTAAGGCCGCCGCTGTCTACAACATTGTTAACTCTACCCAAGTTGACATAATTACTTTTTGCGAGCAACTGATGCAATAATGCATCAAAGCGACGTCTTATCGATTCCTGTGATCTTATAATACAATAGTTAGGTAACAATGGTTTAGAAAAACCTCATGTGCAATCTGTAATCTCTTTTAGACTCATAAACAGATTCCAGATGATGTAATATGCGATTATCTTAGACCCGTGATGATCGAACAGGTCGAGAAAGGCATCCGAATTCCATTGGCCGAATCGATAGACGAACTGGAAGGTTGGGTTTATGTGGATCGACAGTTTAGTTTGACGAGGTGGCCGTGTTGTAGTGGCAGTGAAATGGTTACGCAAACTGAGAGCACGAGTTCGATACCACCCACCGGTATCAATGTATCTTTGATATACTCGTATGTACTTTGGTTGTCCTGTTTCTATCATACAAGCACTTTAGTATAGAAATGTAAATAAAAAATAAAATATTATTCTTTTGGCTACATACCACCAACTAAGTGCAGTCTATGAACGGAGGTGACAGTCGCGGTCATTAAAACAGCATAGTTGGGACTGGAATCACGGTCTGTTCACCCAAAAGTGGTGATGCTACTCCGGATCGGCAAACTAAGCAAATGATATGCAAACAAAATCAAATTATTTATTTCGAATAGGCTCGTATACCATGATTTCGGAAAGGTATAAGCCGATTAAGAAATCACAAGAAACTTAATTATAGTCTAAAACAAATATTAAGAAAGTTTAAAATACAGGGGACATTGGAGCGCCACTTGCCACGATCTTGACAAAACTGCCATCATCATCCTAGTCGCCTAGTGCACGTAACCGTAGAGATTGTTTGAAGGGAATTGTGGATGTGAGGCGAGGGAAGCGAGAGAGTTTCGTCAAGATCGTGGCAAGTGGCGCTCCATTGTCTCTGGCTATCCCTGTGGGATACCAAAAAAATAATAACAAAACCAAGATGAACGCGCAACCACACAGATGCAATAAAACGAATGCCCGACTAAAACTTTATTAAACTAAACAGAACAAAAGTATCTTCGGCACAGACAACGGAGTGCTACTTTCCACGATCCTTGCCTGTCACCACTATACATATGCATAAGTAATATAATCTTGTTTAGTATTCGTCTGTGGTTGTTTAATGTTACTAAACATCACACAAGGCTGCTTATTAAACTCTCATTTAACGAGGTATCCGACCATAATCTCTCGGACATTCTTTATACAGACACGCTGGGTTATTCTTAGTAAATTTTACTTAAAGTGGTAGACATCCTAAAGAAAGCTGGTTGCCTAGTGCCCATAACCATAGAGCTTGTATGAAGAGAATTGTGAATGTGATGGAAGCGAGGGAGTTGTGTTTTTGCCACGCTTCATTGTCTCTGCCTATCTCTGTGGGGAAAAAGCTTGACAATTAGATTGATTGATTGGTAGCCGGTAGAGACTAGTCTGACGTTTCGGTGTAGTGCCATCACTTACAAGTGTACAGACCGTAAAGTGATTTAGTCGCGTTTCGAAATCTGCTTGTAAGTTACTAGTTCCAACTAGGTTGGCATAGTGGATGCGATTTCTACTTTCAATTGTGTAACTAGTAGCAGTTGCCTCTATTTATCGCCAGATCCGCAGTCCGCTGATCCGGGACAGTATCACCAAGTGAAAGATCATAAAGTGACTCAGTCGCATTTCGGTCTTAACTTAAAAGTGCTCAGTTACAACTAAGCCACCATAGTCGCAGTTTTTTAAATGTGTAACAGTTTCCTCGATTCATGGACCGCACTCTATCTTGACATCAGGAGGGGTGCCGTCATATGTAAAGCCACAGTATAAAAAGTTTGACTGTCGATTCATTTTAGACACTTTAAAGTTTGATTTACTATTTAAGGAAAAATGAATCTAAATCGAATTAAAAACAAATTTAAATTGAGAATAGTGCCCCTAATCTTAATATTTTTCCTATATTAATTAAATAGTCTATTACTCTCTACTAAGACTTACTACAAGCTATTTCCTTAGACATCTCAATATTAAAAGTTGTTTATAATACACGACAGGAAGGCGGTCTCTATCACGCCTATTATTCAAACTGACAAGGGTAGGTGGTCTAGATAAAATCACAATTTGCAGTTGATGATAGACATTAGCAATTAACAATACTCGTTGACATTGACAAAGGAATGCTTTGGGCAAGGAGGATGGAAAGGAGGAGTAAAAGTAGATTGACGAAAGGAATTTATAAATCTGATGTTAATGTATGCGTTAAGCGAGGCAGACCCAGAAGGGTGTTTTCCGACCAAATCGGAGATATTCTCAAGAAAGCTGGGTCCATAATGGTAGAGCTTGTATGAAATATGAACTAATTTTATCATCATAAATTATTATCATAACAATATAAAATATTATGATTGGGATAAAAGTTTTTTTTAAATAAATTAGATAAAAAGTTGATTACTTCTCTTGCTGTCTAAAGTAAGATTCTGCAAGCGAGAGTAAAAATTAAAACTCTAACCGTTATTGTTTGTCACTTATACAGCTGTAAACTGAGGTGGATTTTCAGTTGTCGGCGCTTTTAGACCTTCCTCAGGCGAGATGAGTTCAAATGTCATGAAAAACAAAAATAAAAACTTCCATATTTATTTACATATTTAAAAAACAGTTAATTAATCAATCAATTAAATTGTCACGCCTTTTTCCCATAAGGATAGGCAGAGACAATTAAGCGGCATTTGCCAAGTTCTTTCTTTATTGTCACTAAAAATAAAATAAATTCTCCTTCAAAAGTAATTGGTAATTTATACGAAACTTTATGAGCGGTTCAAACGTCAAAACGGTCATCATAAGTTATAAGTTTCATTAAATAAAAGTCAGCAAATTCAGCAATTCATTAAAGACCAGCAAGATCAGTAAGAAGTCATTCATTAAAAAAGTCATTAGAGCAGCAGGACAAGCAAATCACATCGCACCAAGTTACTAGGCTAACATAAAGTTGAAGAAGTATACATTCCATTCTAACATTCAAACTAGATGGCATCGATAGAGTGCGCACGCGGAGGGGGCGTGGCCTTTCACGTATCGCCCAGTAGTCCACCTCTCGCCAAGATTAAAAGGTCAATACTATTTATTAAGACCGACATCCTCTACACTTCTGAGCGCCTAGTACTTGAACCACGTAAGCCGTTCTAAATCGTTATCATTTAAATTATTAATTGCCCATTTAGCAGTTGAGCGGAGAAACATCAATAATTGTTTGTGGTACCCATTTTTGTGATTAATCATTTGTTTTCGTTTGTTAGTTCAAGTCATTTGTACGTTTCTCCATTGTAAAGAAAAAAAAAACATCTATGGTCGCTTTCTTTGAAGCAGTTTTTGTCTACCTAACATGCCTACTGAAGATATCGTATTTGTTCGTTCCGTTTTTGATAGATTTATTAAAAGTATTATTTAAAGTACTACTTATTTCCTTTATTTGACTACACATCGCCTGGTATTAAGCTAGAGTGCTGTCCATAAATAGAGGCAACAGGTAAATAACTACCAGCCTTTTTGGAACTGATAACTTTCAAGCTGATTGGTACCTACCGAAACTCGACTAAAACACTTGAAAGTGTACACTTCCTAAGGATCTACACTCTTATTTATACCCAGACCCTTTTTTATAAATCAATCAATCAAATTGTCACGCTTTTTTCCCACAGGGATAGGCAGAGACAATGGAGCGCCACTTGCCACGATCCTAACACAACTCCCTCGCTTCCTTCATTCACAATTCTCTTCATACAAGCTCTATGGTTTTGGGCACTAGGCAATTTAGCTTTGTTGAAGATGTCTCCGATTTGGTCGGCAAACATCCTCCTGGGCCTACCATTCACACCAGATTTATAAATTACTTTTGTCAGTCTACTTTCACTCATCCTTTCCATGTGCCCAAACATTCCTTTGTCAATCCTTGTCTCTACATCCTCTTCACGCACTGTCCAATTCCCTATGCTTATTGTAATAGTTCCAATAATAAAAAAAATAAACCCGGTCTTAACATAGCGCCACGCGGGTCTAAGCTTAGTGTAGAATGCTAATAAAATCTCAACTTAACAGCTGCAACGCCTGTTTAAAGAAACTTCAATTTAAAGCAAATTTAGTAGTTGCCGATCGCGTCCGATATCCGTAATACAATCGGGCAAATTGACGCGTGTTCATCTAGCTATAGGAGAACAGAGTTAAGGCGATAATATATATTTTTTCCATTTTCATTTATTCACATTTTTATACTAAGCTATTAAAGTGCTTGTATCATAAAAACTGCACAACCAATCAATCAAATTGTCACGCCTTTTTCCCACAGAGAAAATAGAGCGTCCTTCGCTTCCTTCTCATTCACAATTCTCTTTATACAAGCTCTACGGTTATGGACACTAGGCAACCCAGTTTTCCTAAGGATATCTCCGATTTGGTCGGAGAACACCCTCCTGGGTCTGCCTCTATTAACGTATCCATGCACATCAGATTTATAAATTTCTTTCGTCAATCTACTTTCACTTAAACTACTTTTATTATTTTTCATGAATCTAAAGAGACCCCTTTTTATTGGACGCCAGTGTACATGCATAAACGTTCCCCCATTACGTTAAAATCTTGTCAACTTACGTGCCGCTCACTATATCAATAATTAAAATAAGGAATAAAATAATAGAAATAAGGAGTTAAAATACAGGTGAATAAAAACAGGCAAGAAGCACGACAGAACAAACTAATTGTAATACATTTTAACACGCAAGACACCCTAAATTAAAATATATTTGAAAATTGTCCCTCGTTAAAAATATATAACCCATAACTGAACGCTACAATTATTAAAGTTAATAACTTAATAAGTATGAAACACCTGTATTTTCAGAGTTAAGTGTAAATTATGCCATAAAATATAATGTTTTGGAATAGCTACATAAAGTAAGGTACAATATTTGTAAATAATTGCATACATTTGTTAACGTACGGTGGTTCTAGATTGTTCCATTTAAACTAGATTGTCGGTATGGAAGATTATTCTTAGATTATGGTGGCTTGACATGGGTGTTTTGAAGATATTTGTTGCAGCTAACAAGTCGGATGGAATTAATATAAATCCAGTAATTATTTAGTCTAGATAGCTGACCTTGACTTGCTAGATGGTAAGCAAGGGTAGGTCCAGGAGCCTTGCCGACTGGGCTTTCTACGTTCCTATGTTCTACGTTCCTGACGAAACTGTCTTACAATTGGATTTGATTGGACTGAGGTATCCTAGTTCGCCCCGTTTTATCCTTCCACTGATTACCAAACCATGGTCATGTCATTGTATTGTTTATACCCGAAATAGGTTTTATGAAACATTTCAATATTCCATAACTTCACCTTAATAATGCACGAATATTGTTAGTTGTGTAGGGTGACGATGAATTAAATATTTATTATAGTATAATATATAATATTCTTGTATTGAGAAAGATGTATCAGGATAGTGGCAAGACGTTGTCCTTATTCGAATTTGACTAATTGATTATTCTTTTCATGATGTTAGTTTAATTTTTAACCTTTTTTAGTATCAAATTCGAATTATTACAAATATAACCTTATTTTGGCTATAGTACCCTATTCATTTGATTTTAACCTAGCCCAATTACCTCCTATTTTTGTAATTTGACGCGTTATCTGATCTTAATTAACTCGACTGGAACAAGCGACTCAATTTATGATTGCCAATGTCTAATGTCATGTGACAATGTCGATTAAGAAAACGTTGGGAGTTTATCCAAACTATTGTCATTAAACTCGAAAAAGTACTCTAGTTAAACGTGTTACTAGCTTAGTAACTCGGCGTTGCCTGGGTCAAAATACATCGCACGCTTTGTGGTTAAATAATCAGATTTTCTCTTATGTATGTATACATAACACAGGTCAACACAAAATTTGTCTTTAACTTTAAAGCATTATATTTCTATTCTTTAGGTCCTAATTAGACGAAAAATAAATATATGGCATAAATAAGTTTGCTTTTGTATTTAGGAGACCGATTGAACGATATTTTTCAAAATCTGTGGTTTTAATTTTTAATTGAAGATAAAACCATTTAATTAAACATGTTTATTATTTTTATTAAGTTTTATTAGTAAAACATCTTACAAAAAAATAGAAAATAATTTAAAAGTGAACGCTTTTACTTTTTCTTTTATGTTCATAGGTACTTTCTCTCAATAAACCCCAAATATAGTCTCCCATCATGTTTTCATCGTATTGGCCTTGATAACGTTGTTCGAAGCTCATTATGTCCTGATGAAAACGTTCTCCTTGCTCTTCTGAATACGCTCCCATATTGTTTTTAAATTTATCTAAATGAGCATGCAGCATATGTACTTTTAATGACATCCTGCAGCTCATCGCCTTAAAATTTTTTAGCATATCCTCAACTAGCTTTTCATAGTTTAAAGCTTTGTTATTTCCTAAAAATCCAGAAATTACTGCTTTGAAACTATTCCAACTCGCCTTTTGAGTACGATTCAGCAACGTTGGAAATTTTTCATCTGCGAAAATCCGTCTGATTTGTGGACCAACAAAAACTCCAGCTTTAACCTTTGCTTTTTTTTTTTTTTTTTTTTTTTTTTATTGTGACTCGACATATGACAGCACCCCGCTTGATGTTAAGCCAAAGTGTGGTCCATGAATGAATGTCACTGCTACTACAATTCAATAACTGTGAGTAGCAATCACATCCACTATGCCGGCCTAGATGAAACCGGCAACTTACAAGCTGATCCCGAAACGTGACCAAATCACTTCACGGTCTGTATACTTGTAAGTGGTGGTACTACCCCGGATCGGCAGACTGGGTACCACTGCCTACCACTCTTTGATAACCAGACCCGAAGCAAATATCCATCTCTTTTTTTTTTTTATTAACAAATATTTGCAATATTTAATACTATTAAATATTACAAATAAAAGCTATGAAACAAATATTTGCTCCGACCGGGGATCGAACCCGGGACTTTACGCGCAACAAACCAGTCGCTAAACCGTTCGTCCACGCCTGTCGTCAGCCTGTTGCTTCTGATAATTGCGGAAAAATTTTTTTCAAGTATTCGAAAGCTTCTGAGGTTTGATCCAGTTTTTTTACAAATTGCTTCATCAACCCTAATTTAATGTGCAGAGGCGGCATCAACACTTTTTCTGCTTCAACAATCGGCTCAAATTTTACGTTTTGTTTTCCGATACAAAGTTCTGTTCTTACAGGCCATAACCGTTGAGTATAGTGCTTAGCATCCGCTCTGCTATCCCATAAGCACAGATAACACGGATACTTTGTATATCCGCTCTGTAGTCCCATTAAAAATCCTATCATTTTAAAATCTCTAATCAGCTGCCAGTTATACTCGCGATACTTTACAGATTCAAGCAAGATTTTAACACTTTCATAATTTTCTTTAAGATGTACTGAGTGAGCGATTGGAAGAGATGGCAATTTATTTCCGTTGTGTAATAAAACAGCTTTCAAGCTTTTTGTAGAGCTGTCAATGAATAAACGCCATTCGCTAGAAATACAGGGTATGCCAATTTCTTCAAACATACCTTTTATGTTATTGCAAAAACAAAGTCCATCTTCTTTCGTGAAAAATGTTGAGAATATTTCATGCCTAGTCCGTTGATCCGTGATATTAACATCTTCAACCAAATTCCACTGTTTTAAGCGAGAGCCTAAAAGCTCTGCTTTATTTTTTGGCAAATTTAAATCTCTAATCAAGTCGTTAAAATCTTCTGTAGTAATGAGATGATGTTTTGGTTGTTCTGGTGTAGGTAAAAACTCCTTATCGGAATTACTTTTATTAGAACTAAGAGATGAGCTACTTTTCTGTTTTTTCGGTGGCTCAGGTATTGGTCGTGTCATGTCATGTGCAATTGGAGCAGTAGAAGATTCAAGGTCAGGATATTCGATAGGTTTTGCATTTTTACCTCTACGTCTTTTACTCGGATTCACAATGCAAAAGTAGCAGTCGTTAACATGGTCTTTTGGCTCTCGCCAGATCCTTGGTATTGCAAATTTCATGGACCTTTTCTCACCTCGATACCAACCTAAAATATAGAAATAGATATTAATATGTCTATTATATTTAATTTATCGTTAATATAAAAATTGCTTACCTTCCAAACATCTTTTACAATTACTACAAGCAAAATGTGGAGCCCATGTCTTGTCTTGATTCCGAACAGGACAGTCAAAATATGCTTCGTAGGCTTCACAGAGAACGTAAGATGTCTTTAGTTCGTATTTTACGTCTCGAACTTTAAAGAATTGACCACATATATAACAAAATGCATCAGCATCATATTTACACTTTCGGGACGACATTTTAGGTTATACGTATACAGAGACTTGTACAAAACACCTAATTTGTACAAGTCTGTACCTGTTTATGACTCGAGTGCCATCTAGCGGCACTATGTGAATAGTAAACCCCCACTCTGATCGCGCGGTAATTGTGAATGTATTAAAATTAATTAAAATTTATGAAAAATATAAAAATGAGTATTATTACTATAACTATTACAAAAGCAAACTTTATACCAAAAAAAGTTATTTTCTTTTTATTTATATGCATAATTAACCAGAAAATCATAAAATAAACTTTAGGACAATAAACGAAATTTTTTTTGTAGAGTCGTGTAATCTTTGTACATACCTACCATTAAACGAATGTTGTTGTATATTCATTTTGTAAGGGGACTTGGGCTTAATTGTATTAACAGTTTAATATGCATTTTAAAAGATTACAATATAATTGAAATTTATCTTTTATTTTGCATAGTTTAGGTGTGCAAAATGATCAAACTATTATTATGACAGTTCAAAGCAGAACAAATATGACGTTGATTGACAGATAATACAAAATCCATATCTTATTTTTCAAATAATTCAATTGCACAGCAATTAAAAGCAAAATTGTTATTAGTTTTATTAATACAAGTACCATTTATATATTTTTTCATCATTGGACATTACAAAAGTAGTACATAGAAGCCCAAAATGAATGATGTCCTTTGATTCATTAACTAACTTATCAAAAAATATATATATCAAATTTGAAAGTAGTTTGTTATATTTTTAAAAAATGTGGTGAAAGAATTTTTAAAATAAGCCCAGTAGTTTCTGAGCCTTTTAATTACAAAAAAACTTATAATACAAATCTTTCCTCTTTATAATATTAGTATAGACAAAACATGGTCACAATACATTTGTAAATAGACAGACGTTAGCGTGGTTACAGGGAATGAAGATGGTAGATAGCTTGCGAAATAATTTTATTTGGAAGCGGGTGCTGGATGCCATTAATCGAGCTCGTATCTCTATCAAGTGTCCGGAATGGACCACTTGCACGATTGCGAACAGTACCCGTCCATAGGAAATAGCATTCCATAAGATATACGACTTTACCGCTGAATTACTGAGGAAATAATTACGTTGCTACATGAACTGGTATTATTTATTTATTTTTCTAAGATTTTGCGCGAACATTGATTAATGAATTCCTTAAATTTTATTACTATCGCCATTTAAATAAATTATTTAAAATAAACGCGATAGTAAGCCGCATAAAATGTGTTTCATTAAATTTATTTTTGTTACATTAACAATTTTTAATGGTTATTATACAAAAATCATTTTTTTAATTTTTTTATTGTGTTTCGAATAACAGCACCCCGCCTGATGTTACGCTGGAGTGCGCTCCATGAATAAAGATGCTGCTACAGTTGTTTAGAAGGAGCAATGACCAAAGATAAATTGGTGGTTTTAAACCCATGCTCTCCGTTTGTGTGACGATTGCACTACCACAACACTATGTCACTAACACACACACTAACACACAACGGTATGTCGCGGCTCATGATCCTGACACAACTCCTCGCTTCTTTCACATCCACAATTCTCTTCATACAAGCTCTACGGTTATGGGCACTAGGCAAACTAGCTTTCTTGAGGATGTCTCCTATTTGGTCGGCAAACACCCTCCTGAACCTGCCATGTTTAAAGTATCCACTCACATAAGATTTAAATTCTTTTCGTCAATCTACTTTTACTCATCCTTTCCATGTGCCCAAACCATCGAAGCATTCCTTTGTCAATCCTACAATGTATATTCTTAAATATAGGTGTAACATAAATTATAAACAATAGCTTGTAAACAAATATAAAATATAATAAGGTTTTGAAATTCTAAATGTTATTTTTGTCGTAAATTTCTATCATATTGATTTATCGTGGTCTAGTGGAGGTGCTTGTCGTTAGTGATAGGTACGCGTGCCACCGTTGACCCGACATGTCATAGTAGGGTGTCTATATATTTAGGAAGTTTTCGAGATAAATGTATTTTTTTATTGTCTCCTCACACCTCGCCTGTTGCCCTGGAGTGCGGTCCACAAATATAGGCAACGGCTAATACGGTTCAATATACCAGCAACTTTATAGCTTATCCCCAAATGCGACTGTGTCACTCCACGATCTATACACAAATAAATTATCCTTTTAACTAGGCCGGCATAGTGGTTGTGACTGCCACTTACAGTTATTGAATTATAGTAGCAAAGACATCCATTCATAGACCACACTCCAGCTTTGTCGAAATGTCGAATCACAATAAAAAAGAAATACGTTTAGCGAGAGCGATCGGCTTCAATTCCCAATTGTATTCGCGTGATTTTTTCAATCGAGTTTTATCATCAAATGACATCCCTTTATTATCAAAGCATATGAAGGGAATTATAGATAAAAATAAATTCCACTGCAAAAAAAAATGACAGTACTGTAACTCTTTAAGGCATCAAGCCCTGGGCTTTCTTAAGAAGTCACAGTACCTCAACTGATTATGAGCTGGAGTGCCATCCATTTAGGATTAAGGACCTCAGATGGACTACGTAACGAACAAAAATAACCCGGTAACATAAATAAATAAAACTAACTTATACTCGTAGTCTATAAATATGAATTTATCCGTTCACCGTTTGTTACATGAAAACGTGTTTGTTTTTGAGGCTTTCTTCATAGGTCGAAGGTTGTATTCGTGAATTGTATCGCGAAGTAATAACAATTTTATGTACAAATAATTTATGTTTTATTAAAATAAATTTTGTTGAGGGAATTTAAATATTATATCTAACTATACATGACGTGCCACTCCACTTTATTAGTTTTTTATTGTGATTCGACATATGACAGCACCCCGCTTGATGTTAAGCCGAAGTGTGGTCCATGAATGAATGTCACTGCTACTACAATTCAATAACTGTGAGTAGCAATCACATCCACTATGCCGGCCTAGATGGAACCGGCAACTTACAAGCTGATCCCGAAACGTGACCAAATCCCTTCACGGTCTGTATACTTGTAAGTGGTGGTACTACCCCGAAACGGCAGACTGGGTACCACTGCCTACCACTCTTTGATAACCAGACCCGAAGTAAATATCCATCTCTTTATTTTTTATTAACTAATATTTGCAATATTTATTATTAAATATTACAAATAAAAGCTATGAAACAAATATTAGCTCCGACCGGTAATCGAACCCAGGACTTTACGCGCAACAAACCAGTCGCTAAACCGTACGTCCACGCCTATCGTCAAAAACTGTCGTAGTTTATTTAAATGTGTGAATGCAAAAATTTCTAACTATACTATTATACTTTATCAGCGTGCTCCTCCTTTTGTGTCCAACCAGCAACTGAATGACCAATTACAATTGCATTTTCGGTGTGTTGCATTCATATTTTATGTATTTTCGTGTGCGCAAATGCGGTAGAGAGCGGCGCGTCGTTTCGGCTTAGACAGACTATACTAATATTATAAATGCGATAGTAAGTCCGTTTATTTGTTACACCAAAACCAGAAGAAGTTGGTTAAATTTGATAAAAGACATAATTTTAGAATAATATATTGAAGGAGGATATAGAATAGCTTTTATTAAGGACCTCGTGTACCTGTTAATCACACACCTTATCAACGCACCTTAAGAAGTTTTCACTAAAAAGACGGGTCAACAAGTATTTACCTTAGTAAATACTTGTTGACCACTGCTAGAATATCATTATTTTCAATATCTGGCCTTGATTCCCACAGGAATAGGCAGAGACAACGGAGCACTACTTTCAACGATCCTGACACAACTCTCCTGCTTCATTCACATGCACAATTCTCTTCCTGCTAGAGATATTAATCCAAAAACAAAGAGTAGTAAATATAACTTATTAATGCATCATTAATTTGCAGTGATCGCGATGCCGGCGTACAACACACGATTTAATACACCAAGATACAAGCAAACTGAGTTATTTGGTAAGTTATAATACAGCTGCTTATAACCAAAATACAGTATAGACTACTATTAAGATAGTTTAATTTTTATTTTGATAACTCGTGGTCCTTCTTTGCTTAGGTATTTATTTTCTGTTTTTTTTTATTGCACATAAAATCGGCGTACACAGAATTTTCTTTGCCCTTATATTATTTATTAGGCATTTTATAGCTTTATGATTATGACAAAAGTTAGGCAAGATGTTGAAGCAAGAGAAGATTACAACAAAATATATTAAAATTGTTAACTATTATTTTACCATAATTTGGATTATCAAGTTATTTTTTTACCAACTTAATACAAATTAACAGTTTTATTTTAGCGAATATTAAAGATCTCCTATTTATAGTACATTTATTACAACATTTATAAAAAAAAATTGAAAGTAAAGGATCGTTTTGTTTAACAAAAAAATTAAAATACATTTGACATTGTTTTTAAATAATATTTTAGTTTGATGTCCTTTAGGTTACATACATTTACAGATAAAATAACAGGTTATTATTATAAGAATTGTGTCGATGTGAGGGAAGCGAGGGACTTGTGTCAGAATCGTGGAAAGTGTCGCCCCATTGTCTCTGCTTATTTCTGTGGAAAAAAGACATGACAATTTGATTAATTAATTGATTTTTGGTAAAATATAAACGATTTCTTGTAATAAAATCAATTCATGTTTCTAGTTTTCTCAACACCCGATACTGTGTGTTGAAAAAGCGCATCCGAATACGATATTTCATGCAAATCTCTTATCCTATATTCCATCTTTAGTGTACACTATTCTAAGCATTAAAGCTGAGGTATTAAAGCTGAAAACGGAATGAAAAATCTTGTAAATGTAGATCAAAAGTCCCTTTAAACTATGAGCCTAATAAAGGTGCATCAAGATAAGTTTGTATTAGGTTAGTAAAGTATTATTATTGATTAGTTAGATGATATGATAATGAAGGGATTTGTAAGGAGAATTCTAGCTATAAATTTGTTCACGTCATCTATATATATATATATATATTTTTATTTTTTTATTGTGACTTGACATATGACAGCACCCCGCTTGATGTTAAACCAAAGTGTGGTCCATGAATGAATGTCACTGCTATTACAATTCAATAACTGTGAGTAGCAATCACATCCACTATGCCGACCTAGATGGAACCGGCAACTTACAAGCTGATCCCGAAACGTGACCAAATCACTTCACGGTCTGTATACTTGTAAGTGGTAGTACTACCCCGGATCGGCAGACTGGGTACCACTGCCTACCACTCTTTGAAAACCAGACCCGAAGCAAATACTCATTATCTTTTTAATTAACAAATATTTGCAATATTTAATACTATTAAATATTACAAATAAAAGCTATGAAACAAATATTTGGTCCGACCGGGGATCGAACCCGGGACTTTACGCGCAACAAACCAGTCGCTAAACCGTGCGTCCACGCCTGTCGTCTAAGAATCGAAGTTTCTATTTTTTTATAATATTTTGACTCGAATTCTTACCTCGATCTGCCTGACGGTAAGCATGATGGAGGTCCAAGAGCATCAACGACTGAAAAAACCGAGTCAGTTTACGGTTGCCAACACTATGCCAGCATTTTGTCCTTTCGTTATCTAATAATCGACATGTGGAATGCTTTACCTGTCCATGTGTTGTCCCCTTCTTATAAGGTTATAAAACCCTCAAGCGACGCCTGGACAACACCTCTATTCAGCATGGTAACAGTCAGGGCCGTCTTTACCGGGGGTTCAAGGGGTGCAGTGCACCCGGGCGCAGAGTACTAGGGGGCGCATACCGACCGCCATAAATTTCGATAGGTACCTACTACACTGAGACCACGCTATCGGAGCTTTGACTTTCGCACCCCGGCGCTGAACATGCTTAAAACGGCCCTGGTAACAGTGACCAAATCAATGGAAAACTGAGTCGGTTTTCTAATAGTCGGCGCTGGATCTCCCTTTGCTCTTCTGCCTAACACTCTTAAATCAAGATTAATAAATTTAATAAGTATTAAAACTAGATTTTCCTATGTACAGAGTTTTAAGGAGTGGTAGGCCGTAGTGCATTTGCCGATCCGGGGTAGTACCACTTACAAGTATAAGTAAAGTGACTTAGTCTCGTTTTAATCAGTAAACTGTCTGTTTTAACTAGGCCGGCTAGTGAATGTGACTGCTACTTGATGTTATTCAACTGTAGAGGCAGTCGTCTGAATTCATGGACCGCACTCCAGCTTACCTTACGGTGGTCTATTAAATCAATTTAGGATAAGGGATAAGCAGAGAAAATGGAGCGCCACTTGCCACGATCCTGACACAACTCCCTCGGTTCCCTTACATTCACTTCATACACTATTTACGGTTATGCCCATAAGGCATAAGACAACCGATTTGGTCGAAGAACACCATAAATTAAATAATAAAAAGAATATAAAAAAGTATACCTTAAAACTGCAAATAAATAAGGTTGTTTTTTCTTTATCAAATTTTCTATAAATCGTTAATGTATTTAACCTATTTTAGACGATATCTTAAATACCATTGACGCTGATAGAATATTGTTAATGATAGCACGTGCTATAAACGGCACACGTCTTTGGTGGGCTTACTTTGTTAGTTTGAAGGCCACTTTCAACAACATCTAAACGGCTTTTAAACTTAGTTTAAACAGTTAACACTTTTCGACGTAGTGACCCAGCAGATGTGCTAGTAACCTAGTAAACTAGTAAGTAACCTCCCGGGTATCACAGGTTAAGACTTTGTAAAAAGACGCGGCAGGAACAAAAGTAAAGAGCTCAGAACATTTTCCATTGTATAGGTAATAAAGGATTTATAAAGCCGCCATGTTTCCAGGTTTTAAATTATCTAATCATCTAGTCACCTGTATAATGGCAGCGTATGCCATTTTACGACTTATGCCGTATTTCATGCTATAGTTGTTAGTCCGCTAACTAGGCACTAATTTAGGGGTCTGCCTATCCCTAATTTTCATCTAATGGGCCTTGATAGTGTCAGTACTAAGTTATATTCGCTACTGTATTATTATAGGAAGGGTAGTGAGGTGCTGTGTTTGAAAGTTTTGTCGATATTTTGTAACTAATATAAAATAAGCATTTTATAATAGATTCAAAGAAAGAAGGGATTAGTGTCAGACCCTGTCAAATGCCTTAGAGATGTCCAAGCCAATGTCAAGGGCCTCTCCATTACCATCCAACGCTTCAAATTGACCGATCCCCTTTGAAGCCCGAGGCACACAGTTCGACGAGTATGATAGCTGGTATAACCTTGACTCCCGTCAAGATAGGAGTCAATTTCACGTTTTTTACGTCTTAAGCAAAAGCGCTGGGATGCCATAAAGACCATTAGACTCTCTGATAGATCGTAGTTCTGACAGAATCGAGACATCGGTTTGTTGAAATCTTCAGCAAGAAATGGTTTTTGAACCTTACAAAGAACAGAGATGTTTTGTTTTTTATTAATACTCGTCATATGGCATTTGACAGCACCCCGCCTGAAGTTAACTGGAGTGCGGCCCATAAAAAGATGTCACTGCTTCTATAGTTAAATAACTGCAAGTAGCAGTCGCATCCAATATGCCGGCCAAGTTGTAACCGGCAATTTTAACTAATCCCGAAACACGACTGTGTCACTTTACAGTCTAAAATGGTGATATTACCAGCTATTTGCCGAAACTCGATATTTTATATCGATTCCTGTTATCGATACAAAATCGTTTATTCGATTACATCCCTAGTTTAATGCGCCCCTGCAGTGCCTAAAGCCACCATTGGCCAAGTTTACGATTGGCGTGCATTAAATTGACAACTATGAAGATATGATTGTTGGAAGTTACTATGTCATATTTAGAAAATTATGAGTCTCTCTGCGTCTTATAATAAAATTGTACTAGTTAATTGGTAGAAAGTGTAAGATTGAGAATTATTTCAATTTACGCCTTGTTTCTGTATCTGTCAAACGAATCGTTTTTAAAACGGACAGGTAACTATTACTAGCCGTAGGTAAAAACTGTTCTTATAAAATACCCCTCGTAAGTCAAGTTACCGACAACTACTAGCATAAAGTATGAAAAAAAGCAAAACTGTTTATTTATAATATTTTTCAAACATCACCTTTTTCCATATCTACTGTCTACCCCAAATACATCAGAACGTATTTATTCGTAGTATATGTAGACTACTCATTACGGTCCTCAACTTTGGAAACAAAAAATATATAAATGGTGCATTGGTAACACACCAGTCCGATACGCGGGCATAGATTTGTTTTATTTATTTATAATATTTAGTTATTAGATTTTATTTAACATATATTAGTTTATAAAATAATAAAAAAAAGCTCCGAGTCTGGTTATTTAAGAGTAGCAGAGAGTTTTATTCGCCCAGCCCGCCGATCCGGGGTAGTATCACAGTTTTGAAAATCGCTAAGTGACTCAGTCACGTTTCGGGATCAGCTTTTAAGTTTTCAATTCAAATTAAGCCAGCATATTGGATAAGACTACAACGTGCGGTTATTTAAATGTAGTAGCAGTCGTCTTTATTCATGTGAACAATAAATAAATAAAAACCTATTTAATTGGATGTACATATTCTAACAAAATAGGAGTCTGATAGATTGGGAATAAATTGTATTAATAGTTCTTAATTTGGCTTCGCTGAGGAGCCGTCTGCTGGCGGAGGAATGTGGATGCACACGTAAAAGGTAATATAGCTTGGTTTATGTTATTCATCATGGAGGATGGATAGCATTCTCATCGGCCACGTAAATAAAGGCTACTAGAAATGGTGATAGAGGTAACCTAAGACTTTGTAATCTTTTGTAATAAAAATTGTATATTTATAACCTTTGCCATACTGAAATAATGTATAATGTAATTAATTTATTTATGAAATATATAAATTAAAAAATAGTATTTTCTTAGATTTTGCGCGAACATTGATTAAAGAATTAAACGAATTTTATGCGGCTTACTATCGCGTTTATTTTGGTTTTGATTTTACATTTTTTTATTATCCCGATCTTTCGAGAGCTTTGCAGCCATCGTATTGTAAGCCGCATTAAAATTAGTTTAATTCATTTAATAAAGATATATTATTAAATGTTCCTCGCCAAATTAAAATTATTTTATTGTTGATATGGTGTCTCATCCACTATCCCAGCCTGGTAAAACCGGCAACTTATAAGTTGATTCTGAAACGCGACTGAATCAATTACTAATAAAACTATCGCCTTTACCCCCCCCTTTCTCCGCAATAACAAGAGATCGATCACTCCGGATGTCTTCAGCCATAATTAGCACATAGATTTAGGTTATTTTTTTTATTGTTTGTATTTTAATTTTTTTTTGTATATTTTGATTGTTGATATAGGGATTAATTACGTACATTTTATATTGACTTATTGGCATTGCAATAAATTAATAATTAATAATATATATATGATTGATAATTTGTAATGAGAGGCTTATAATTTATAGTTATAATTAGGTTAGCTATTATTTTTTGTGTTTTTGTCATGCTGTGTGCACTGTTTTGGGTTACAATCTGGGCTTCATTTATTGTTGTATTCCTTTTATTATGTTTCGATTGTAAGCCGTTTGTGCACCTATGAATAAATAAATAAATTAATAACGATGGCAATAATGAATTTTCAGGTCAAGATCAGATTTGTTACTATTTTAAACTGATTTATTAAGTGGTTAGAAAAGGAAAGATCAAAGTGAGTATCAATCAATCAATCAAATTGTCACGCCCTTTTCCCACAGGGATAGGCAGAGACAATGGAGCGCCACTTACCACGATCCTTACACAACTCCCTTGCTTCCTTCACATCCACAATTCTCCTCATACAGGCCCTATGGTTATGGGCACTAGGCAACCTAGCTTTCTTAAGGATGTCTCCGATTTGGTCGGAAAACACTCTCCTAGGCCTGCCTTGTTTAACGCATCCATCCACATCAGATTTATAAATTCCTTTCGTCAATCTACTTTCACTCATCCTTTCCATGTGCCCAAACCATCGAAGTATTCCTTTGTCAATCCTTGTCACTACATCTTCTTTCAAACCACATCTATCAAGCAGTGCCTTATTCTATCAGCTATCGTCACTCCACATACACTCCTTAACGACCGCATTTCCACAGCGTTAATTCTACTCTCATGCTCTCATGCAAAGTAAGTATTACATATTAATTTTGAATTACCTAAGTCATAAAATACGAATATACTTAATTTAATTAAAGGTAAAGAAATGGTTTAAAATTTGGTCCTAACGGGCGGCGTATCTCAATTTAAAGAAAATCTTTATCCCGCAAGCATGTTTGTCCGATATTCACATAACACGTATTTACAGAGCAATAAAAATTAAACGGTCGCTTCCCTTTTGTAAGTTTTTGCTATTAACTCCTTTAATTTATATAATTTTAACTGTTTTAAGAGCGTGTCATAATAACGGTCTAGTGAATGGTCAGGGGTGGACTGGAAAAAAAGTATAACACGAAATAATAATTACAGATCTGTACGTAGTTTGCGGTTGAAAGTCATTTTAAAATGTGTTTATTTGTGCCCATTAAAAATAAATAAATAAAAACCAGTAGAGTGGAAGGTCGATCCAGGGTAGTACCACCAATTTCAAGTTTACAGACCTTGAAGTGACTTAGTCGCGTTTCGAGATCAGCTAGAAAGTTGCCGAAACAGCTGTTCCTTTTATTTACATCTTTTAATTTAAGTTATGTTTTTATCGTTAAACAGGGGTCTGCAATGGAAGAAAATTCAATTAATTAATCGATCAAATTGTCACCCCTTTTTCCTACAGGGATAGGCAGAGACAATGGAGCGCCACTTGCCACGATCCTGACACAACTCCCTCGCTTCCTTCACATTCACAATTCTCTTCATACAAGCTCAATGGTTAAATTGTGAATATGAAAGAATATATATACAGAGTTGTATCCGGGTCGTAGTGTCATTATTTTAATTTATATGTATAGGTTTCTAAGTTGTATTAATTTAAATTAGTGTAATAAAATAATAATGTATTTCACTGCGGGGGATACACTACTAGCTATCACCCGCGGTTTAACCTGCGTTTGAAAAATTTCTCGTAACTCCACTGACATAATGGCCGTCACTATGATGACTTTGGCTGGCATATTGACGGCGACTGGGACAACCGCGAAGACTCGGTTTTTGCAGCCGTCGGCTCTCTTGGACCTCCTCTTGCTTTTCGTTAGGCGGGTCGAGATCAGAGGTCGACAATAAAAAAAATCCCTTAAACTCTCATTCATCATCAGGTACTTCATTTAGGTATTTAATTTAATAACAGCCTAGGTAACGACTCTTAGTAAGAAACAATTAAAGTCAAAGCACTTAAACCCCTTGGATATAAGTATATTTCTAACATATCTGGTCCTCTGGAACCAGGAATTTCAAAAACTATTCCTTAAATATATTTCTTTTAATATTTTTTTTTAATTGGACTGTTAGTTGGAGAGATTAGCGTATACAAACAGATAAACATTTTCTCAGTTTTATAGATATTATTATAGTATAGATTAATTAATTTTAATATTTATCAATTATAAAATATTAATTAAAGGTACACCTAAGTTTTGCTAATTTCATATTAAACTACCTAAATTTAATTTTAAATATTGAACCCATAATTAAATTATTTAATTACCGTATATTACCTAATTTCCTGTTAATTAATGTTCAATAAATATTAATAATAAGAACTTCTAACTAATAAAATTAATATAAATACAAATGAGATATTAGGAGTGGTTGGCAGACAGTTAGTGGTCATATGTTCAATCTGACCATCTGCGTAACAGGGCCGGATACATATAGACAGAGCCCCACAAGAAAAGGCTCCTACAATAAAAAAAAATATCTAACACCTGGGGCCCCATAAGACACAAACTTAAGTCCCAAGTCCAGCAAACTGCCAAACCAGATGACTTTTTTTTGCAAAGAAACCAGATTTTTGCAAAAAAAATAATTTAAACCCGGGACAAAAAAACAAAATTAAAACATGAACGGAGAAGCAAAAAATAACAGCGTTAACCAATAGGACGACTAACACCTCAGTCTCTCCGTGACCACGAATGGCTGCAAAGCTCTCGAAACGTCGGAATAATAAAAAAAATGTAAATCAATAACCAAAATAAACGCGATAGTAAGCCGCATTAAATAAGTTTATTTCATTTAAAAAATAATTTCGACGGGTATACTTTTGTCAATGTCTCTTTTTCGCATTTTTACCGACAATACTTGCAAAAACATAATAATATGTTTTTTTTTTAATTTTAAAAACAAAATATATGTATTTACATTTGTTCACTTGAATCCATTAAACATCAATATATCAGCCCACATAATATAAAATATACTTGCAATAAAAGATAAAATTAAAAGATATAATAATTTATTTACTCTGTTAATCTATTTACTTATTTCACAATCGAAATATCGATCTTTGAAACAAAAAACATTCACCATTAAAAGCGCATAATAATTTGTTACGCACGTATCTTTTTAATTCATCAAAAAATTACGCGTAAAATTCCTCTACTAGCAAACTGAGTCGACTGCAAACTTACTTTAGGTCATTGATGGCCATTGTTGATGTGTTTTTATTGTGACTCGACATATGACAGCACCCCGCCTCAATAATCAGCGACTGAATAATTCGGTTTTTTCAGTCGTCGGCATTTTTGGAACTCCTCTTGCGTACTATTTATTTACTTTTTAATTCACATTGTCATATAAGCGTTTTTTTAGTATTTTTTTATTGTGACGACATCTTTTTTTTTAACTTTTATTTTGACTCGACATATGACAGCACCCCGCTTGATGTTAAGCCAAAGTGTGGTCCATGAATGAATGTCACTGCTAATACAATTCAATAACTGTGAGTAGCAATCACATCCACTATGCCGGCCTAGATGGAACCGGCAACTTACAAGCTGATCCCGAAACGTGACCAAATCACTTCACGGTCTGTATACTTGTAAGTAATAAGTGTAAGTAAAATCTTACCTCGACCTGCCTAAAGGCAAGCAAAAAGATGTAAGAGTGCCGACGACTGCAAAAACCGAGTCTTCACAGCTGCCTCAGTCGCCGTCACTATAACAAAGGTGCTTCTTTACGCACCGCTTGAAGGATCCAAGGTTACAGGATGGAGAGAACACATGGGCTGGCAAAGCATTCCACTTATAGATTGTTCTACAAAGAAACGACGCGACGCACTAATGTTAAACTGGAGTGCGGTCCATGAATGGAGGCGACTGCTATTACAGTAACATAACTTAAAGTAACATTTGAATCAACTATGCCGGGCTGTTTACAACCTGATCCTGATGCTGATTTAAGCTGATCCCGAAACCAACAGAGGCAATAACCAACTGTTTGCCTACCATTCCTAAACTCCAAATGATAATTTACTACAATCAATCAATCAATTAAATTGTCACTCCTTTTTCCCACAGAGACAAAGGAGGGCCACTACGATCCTGACACAACTCCCTCGCTTCACACAAGCTCTACGGTTATGGGCCCTAGGCAACCCAGCTTTCTTGAGAATGTTTAACGCTCAGTTATCCACATCAGATTTATAAATTCCTTTCGTCAATCTACTCATCCTTTCCATGTGCCCAAGCAATCGAAGCATTAACGTTCTAGAAATGCGGTTATTAAGGAGTGTAAGTAGAGGGACGATAGCAGATAGAATGTGCGCGATAGATGTGGTGGTTTAAAAGAAAAAATAGTAAATGAAAGCTTCTTTAAAATACATCCACCAATAACCCAGTTTGCGGTTGACAGACGAATTTGTGAACGAATGCCTTACAAGGTGAAACAGACGGCTTCTCTCACATAATTACAACGCGCTACGTTATCATAATTGTGGGCATACAATAAAAATAATCGACAAATAATACCTACTTTACCTCAGACCAAGTAAGGATACCCGTAATACCAGCACAGGTCGGGAGAAGCATCCGCCTTTTTTCGACCAAATCAACAGTGATTGTGGTAAAAGGTTCGGTGATCTTTTCTTTGTAGAACAATCAACAAGTGGAATGCTTTACCAGCCCACGTGTTCTCTCCATCCTGTAACTTAGGATCCACCTTTGGTCGGCATAGTGACGGTAACTGAGGCACCTGTGGAGACTGGGTTTTTGCAGTCGTCAAAACACTTGGACCTCTTTTTGCTTGTCTTTAGGCGGATCGAGGTAATATGTCGAGTCACAATAAAAAATACTATAGTTAAAAAAACACGTTTATATGACAATGAGCCTCAGTCGCCGTTTATTAAAATTATTATATTGTCGGTTTTTAATACGTGTACAAAATTCCAAATTATTTTGACCTCTAGAAGTGAGTGAAAATTAATTTGAAAGATTCTGTTAGTCAACCTAATTTGGTAAAAAAGACAGCGCTGCAAACAATTGTACTTATTATCAATTTCACTTCTTAATTCCCACATGGATAGGCAGAGACCCTTAGTACACGGCGCTACATTACTACCAACTCTCTGCTAATTACTATTTTTATCCGCCTAATTTTAGTTCAGCTGTGCGAGCACTTGACTAAATTCAGTTGTTGAGAGCGCGCGTGTTGTGTCTTTCATTGAATTGGGCGGCTTGTTCGGCGTGTTTTTATTTATTTTTTGCTCTGAGTATTTTGCCTTATATAGATGTAATAATACGTCATGGTTTTAAAATATATTTATAAATGGGTAGATATAGTTAGACTGTTGGGTTCCGTATATAGTAATAATTAATTTGGCTGCTATGGTGTTTAATATATGGGATGCATAAATTATTGTAACGTTTTCTTGATAAAAAAATATACTAATTAAGTTGTTATTTTTTTCACACAAGCTATTAACTTATAGGCCAAAAAAACTATACAAATCAATTATTTAAAACGTCACTCCTTTGGAGGGGCCATTGGAGCGACATAACTATTTCTCTCTTTCTGAATATTCCTTGATTAATTCAGGAACATTCTATTGTAAAATAAACAAGTGTCCATAACCCTCGAAAGAATCGTAGATGCGAAGAACGCGACTTTTAACTATAATTACATTAAGTAGATCATGTTTAGGGTCAGGGTAAAACGGTTCTTAAAGCGTCATTAAACATATTTTATTTTATTTACCTCTAGACAACCAAGCTCTTTAATTTTTCACGACTATAATCCCAAATCGAAAACCACAACTAATTAACTTTTTGTCCCATACGTTTACAGATTCTATTTCTTAGGCGTAGTCGTCCTTAAACCGTTGTTCAGTCGCAAGTGTATTTGCAGGTTTCGTACTGTGTATTTGTTCAGTCGCAAGTGTATTTGCAGTTTTTGTACTGTGTATTTGTTCAGTCGCAAGTGTATTTGCAGGTTTCGTACTGTGTATTTGTTCAGTCGAAAGTGTATTCGCAGGTTTCGTACTGTGTATTTGTTCAGTCGCAAGTGTATTCGCAGGTTTCGTACTGTGTATTTGTTCAGTCGCAAGTGTATTCGCAGGTTTCGTACTGTGTATTCGTACTGGGTTCGTAATTGAAGATATTATTAAATATAGTCTGTATAAATAGAAATACGGATCTGAAGGAAGCGAGAGTTGTACCTGGGTTATTGAAAGTGGTCCATATAAGTTTATTTAAATCTTATTGCATTTAAAAGCTCAGAATTAAAAATTAGGTTAAGTTTGAAGACCACCGGGTCAAAACCAGTTCTGAGCAACAAATATATAATACAATTTGAAATGAAAGATCTTTAACAATGTTAATCAAAAAATCAATTAAGTAACTTTAAATGAGCCTCTGGATATTTGATAAACGAATTCGTTGCATCCAGAACATTCTAAAAAGTTGCCAAATCAAAAAGAGAAGTTAAAATGGAATAAATTGAACGAATTTGGCGGCGCATTAGCTGCGCTTTTTACACACAAATGGAATCTTAATAACTGTTGTACATTTTAACATAACAATGCGGACTAGGGTTGCCGTTTGTACGGATTTAAGTAGTCGGTCGTTTTCGAGAGATATGTTGCAGTCCTTGCTGGCATTTCAGCGTGGGTAAAAGGTGGATGCCCCGTGTGGCGGGTGACTCAAAATTGGAGTTAAAAGTAAAGGTGCGATTCCGTCGGCGACTGCAGACTGCAGCTGCAGTCTGCCAACTAAAAACACTAACAGCTACACATTTGTGCAGTCGTTATAAACCGCAGAGCATTGACACGTACAAAGTGCAAACCGTAAGTGCAAAAATGAGTTTTACAATAGGTAGAAGATAAAGAAAGTTATTTAATATTGTTTTCAAACATCCCATCATATAATCTATGATTTAGCATATGCTAGGTATCGCAATTACGAAAATAAGTACCTATATCATTGCTTTAACAACAATATTCAACATTTTTTTTTCTGTCATAGTTTTATAACGACTGTACTTTACAATAATATACTTTCCTTTGCAACACCAATACACAGGGGAAGTCCTCTAGGAAATTCCGATTCTAAAAATTCTGATTTTAACTCAAGTTCCAGATTTTTTGTTAACCCTGGCAACCCTAAAAGTGGGAATAACAGTATTGACTTCATATTTCACCAAAACTCAAAATATAATTTCTACCCTAACAGTAAAAGAATAAAGTTCAAACTTGTGTTGGCTTTTATTTTTATTGTTTAAAAAGAATTGGGTGTAGTTTTTGTTTAATTTATTGTCTTGTTAATACATATTATAGAAATGTTGTTTAAAACAACATTGTTTATTAAAAAAAGTTACATAAACTAAAAGTGACATAGTTTAATTTTATGTGCCAATAAAAAAAGGTTAAATATTTACATATAATTATTTGCGATCATTAATATAAGAAAGAATCCCCTCAACTTTTTTTTATTATTCTGACTCGACATTTATGACAGCCTTTGAGTATACATCTTGAGTATACATTATTAATTTATTTAATTCGTACATACAACAGGTCGCAGACTAAACATACCAAAAAATTAACATTCCAAGATTGATGCTGGTTTGCGACACAAATGTATACACACAAAAAAAATCATTACGAGGTTAATAATATAAATAACAAGAATACACAATAGAAATAATACACAAAAAAAAAAATAAAAAAAGTAATAACTTAAAATTCACAATTCAAACCTGGGAAACGTTTAAATCACTCGTCTATGCCAAAACTTATTTTTTTTAGTGATACTTATCTTGTGTCACCAAAAGTTCTTCCGAAGTTTTAGTAAAGGCTTTCCGTCGCTTTACTAAAAAATATAAAAAAATATATAAGTAAAATTTTAATTTATTTATAAAATTTATAGTTAGGTATATAATTGTTTCTTACTGTGAATCTTAAGCTAAACTTAAATTAAAAACCTGGAATTACTGATATTAATGGACCATGAGTACGCAAAGGATCCTGTCACAAACTGTTACGAGACAGTTTTTACTCGTGTAAAATTCGAAGACATCCTCAAGAAAGCCAAGTTGCCTAGTGCCCATAACCTTAGAGCTTGTATGAAGGGAATTGTGGATGTGAAGGAAGCGAGGGAGTTCTGCCAGGATCGTGGCTAGTGGCGCTCCATTGTCTCTGCCTAACCCCATGGGAAAAAGGCGTGATAATTTGATTGATTGATTGATTGAAATCTCGGTATAATAATAAATAATAAATGTAAACAAGCAATTTACATTCAACATCACTCATTTTGTTATTTATCATCATAATCTTTATAATAGCAATTAATATTAAAATAATGAATTTAATTAATACAATCTATAACATTTAAATATCATTCCAAATTGAACTTTAACTGGTTACATATAAAGTTGTTGTTTGCTTTTTATTCCAATCTTCCCCTTTAAACTTGGTTGCATGTTGCCCCGGGACAGATTTGTCAAATTTAAATATTGCTGGAGGTATCCATTATACTGAAAATCTAGATTTTGTATCGCAATACAAAAATCAACATTTTATGGATGTTGAAACGGATACAAATTTCTGAGACAGATCTCAGATATCGTATCTGATAAAAATTTCAGCATGTATTGTTGAATTCTGATTTTAATTTAATGAAATATCTTTTTAATTCTATTTGAAAATAACTTATATAATAATTCAACGTGACTTTATTTCTTATTCTTTATTTTCTTAAGTTCTCGTTTACAAAAGCTTGACGAGTGAACTTAAAAATCAAAATTAATTATTGGTGATAAGTTATAAGTACTGTATTTATATTAAAATAAATAAATTGTGACGAACAAAGATATAACTTTCTTATTGAATTTTTAAACCCTTTCTTCTAAAATCTGCAGAGGTTTACAGAGGGATAAGCTAACAATGATTTTATTGTGACTGAACATATGACCTCCACTTGCTTTACCGTAAGAAAAACCGACTTAGTTTACGCCTTAGTTTTAGGTGTTATACGCTTCTCTTAAAAAAAACAAGATGCACCAAAAATGACCGCCATAGTATGCCGCACAAAATTTGTTTAAATCATTAATCAATGTTCGCGCAAAACCAAGCTTATACGATGGGGTGATCACATTGTCGTAAAATTCCTATATGCCCCACCTATGGAACAAATTGCAGTGTTAATTTAAACAAAACTAAACATGACGTGTAGGCGGCACTATAAATCTTAAATAACTGACCATCGCTCTTACCATATAAAATAGCAAAGATATCGAAACAGAGATCTAATTCGAGATATTGTTTAATTTAATTTTACGATGGTTAAGAACAATTATAGTTATAATTATTGTTAACAATACGTATGTTTTAATCGTTAACTTGTTTATTTTAATTTAGGTTTTAGGGTAACCATCTCTTTTAGGAGTTTTGTTTTTAATTGAGTGCAAAGAAATTGGTCCAAAAAGGAGCACCAGAAGGGTAAACTACCACTCTTATTAAAGAGAAAGCTAAGGGGCATGTGGATTCACCTTGTCCTTACCTATAGTCTATAGTCCAAAGGGAAACTGGGCAAGTTATCTCTGCTGAATGTCTTGTGCATTATGGGCAAAATCCACTACTTAGTAGTATTGCATCGCAGTAGGTCCAAACGGAGATGGCGAAATGAGATAGTCTTCCAAAATAGTTCGTAGCCAGGGACCGCGAAGAGAGACAGAGAAAGTGTAGTGAGTCATGGAAAAAAGAGAGTGAGGCCTTTGCCCAGCAGTGGGACACACTTTTTTTACACTATATTATATTTCACAGTTTTTTGTACAATGCCATAGGGCAAAAAATACCTAAAAAGTTAAATGGCAGAGGTTGCTTAGCGTGATTAAGTTTACTTTATAGAAAGCGATCTACTATTTATATCAAAAAGGTATATTTTATTCAATAATAAATAGCGAAAACATCCAAAATAATTATTGATCAATCATATAGTAACGCCTAAATTTCTACAGGGATAGGCAGAGGCAAAAGAATGCCACGTCCTACATTCTTAACATGACTCTCTGGCTGTCTTAATGTTCGCAAATTTCTTCATACAACCTCTAAGATTTATAACACTATCACTTTGTTTCTGATGTTATGTTAAAGTAAGGTCCATGGAGGTGACTACTACTATAGTTGATTAACTGCAAGTAGCAGTCACGTCCACTATGCCTACCTAGTACCTTTTTTTATTGTGTCTCGACATATGACAGCACCCCGATTATGTTAGCCTGGAGTGTGGTCCATGAATGGATGTCACAGTTACTACAATTCAATAACTGTAAGTAGCAATCACATCCACTATGTCGGCCTAATTGGAACCGGCCACTTACAAGCTGATTCCGAAACGCGACCAAATGACTTCACGGTCTGTATACTTGTAAGTGGTGATACTACCCCGGATCGGCAGACTGGGTACCACCGCCTGCCACTCTTTGATAACCAGACCTGAAACAAATATCCGCCTCTATTTTATTTATTAACAAAAATTTGCAATATTCAATATAAATAATAAATATTGCAATCGGGAATCGAACCCACGTCCACGCCTGTCCTTCTGGATCTGGATGAATTCTTCTGCGTCTTTCGACAATCTACTTTCATCCATCTTTTTTTTATATATTTAAGTGCTCTGGTATTTATTTTAAAAAATAGTTTATTTTGTGAATAGTCTCAAAATACATACGAAAATCATTGTCACCAAATATTACCCGACAAATTTGTGTGGTACCTAATAAGATACGACTACTTATTAGATTACTGTAATCAGTGCGTACATTTTAAACTTGACAGGATAATGAGAGGGAGTGTTCCTGTGATTAGAGATGGGAATCTACTAATTTCATTAGCGATAGTGTACTGACATAGTCGTTAGTAAGATTGGTTAAGTTCATGTTATGGAGGCTTCTAGAATTATGTATATCTGTGTATAATTAATTATTTATCTATAGGAATTAAATGGCAGTAGAAATTACTCACTCCCTATTCCCGAATTGTACTATATTTTTATAAATGCTGTAGTTCGTTCCACTGCTACTATAGTTGAATAACTGCAAGTAGCAGTCGCATCCACTATGCCTACCTAGTTGGAACGGGCGACTTACGACTCGTAGGCACTTTACTTGAAATTGGTGGTACTATCCGGACAATGTCGACAACTATGTCGACAAACTAGGCAAATGACCACCAGCTGACTGTCTACCACTCTTAAATATTTGAATTTAAATAAATATTTAGAATAGTTTGACATATTACAAATGAACTTTGGCCGGCATAGTGACAGCGACTGAGGTAGCCGTGAACAATCCGGTTTGTTCAGGCGGGTCGAGGTCAGATGTCGTGTCACAATAAAAAAAAAACTTTTTTGTGTAGTATACTGTATTATGAAGTATACCAGCAGCGGCACGCTATGACACCCGTTTTGACGTTTTAACTGTTAATGAAGTTTCATATAAATTAATAATTAATAAAAGGCGTGACAATATTATTTTTTATTTTCATTGTGACACGACATCTGACCTCGACTCGCCTGATGATAAGCGAGAGGAGGTCCAAGAGTGACGACGACTGGAATAACCGAGTCAGTTCCCGGCTGCCCCAACCGCAGTCACTATGCCGGCCTAAGGTGCTTCTTCACGCATCGCTTGAAGGATCCAAGGTCATAGGATGGAGATTTGATTTGATTTGATTTAATAATTACATCTAAAGGAGCAAATTGATGTTCTTTATTGTTACTATCAATACTTCATGAACGGTTAAACGTCAAAATGGTTCATCATAGCGTGTTGCTGTTTTAGTAACAAGCTCATCGCCTACAGAATTATGGCTTTTTTTTATTGTGACTCGACATATGACAGCACCCCGCTTGATGTTAAGCCGAAGTGTGGTCCATGAATTAATGTCACTGCTACTACAATTCAATAACTGTAAGTAGCAATCACATCCACTATGCCGGCCCAGTTGGAACCGGCAACTTACAAGCTGATCGCGAAACGCGACTAAATCACTTCACAGTCTGTATGCTTGTAAGTGTTGGTACTACCCCGGATCGGCAGACTGGGTACCACTGCCTACCACTCTTTGATAACTAGACTCTAGAAACGAGTAATGACTTACTCGTTTCGGGATCAGGAATAATAAATATAATGTTTAATTTGACGACAGGCGTGGACGAACGGTTTACCGATTGGTTTGTTGCGCCCAAAGTCCCGGGTTCGATCCCCGGTCGAAGCAAATATTTGTTTCATTGCTTTTTTTTTTAATAACTAATATTTTCAATATTTAAAATTATTAAATATTACAAATAAAAGCAATGAAACAAATATTTGCTTCGACCGGGGATCGAACCCGGGACTTTGGGCGCAACAAACCAATCGCTAAACCGTTCGTCCACGCCTGTCGTCAAATTAAACATTATATTTATTATTCCTGATCCCGAAACGAGTAAGTCATTACTCGTTTCGTTTCGTTCTGTACACCTAAAATACAGATTAACTGCGATTATTAATTATTATTTCCGTTTTTTTATTTCATTGTGACTCGACATTTGACAGCACCCCGCTTGGTCATGGATGTCACTGCCACTAATTCAATAACTGTAAATAACAATCACATCCACTATGCCGGCCTAGTTGGAACCGGCAACTTACAAGCTAATCCCAAAACGCGACTAAATCACTTCACAGTCTGTATGCTTATAAGTGATCGGCAGACTGGGTACCACTGCGTACCACTCTTACAAAATGTATCTGGAAAGAACACTAATTTTTGTATAAATAAAATGCCTTCTACATCACATCTACATCTTATTACCAGTTTGCGTGGAATTTGTCACTACTTTCAATTCTAGAATTACCTTCCCCCTATACCTACTTAAATATTAAACACAATGAATTATTAAGTATAAATTTATGAGCCTAATTAATAATTTAAAACACTCACCTCTACCCGCTTCCATCGCTCTATTTAATCATAACAAAATAATTGCTTCCTAGGATTTATAATACTAATTTTGTAGTATTTAGTTAACTATCTTAGTTTATACGTTGAATTAATTATATAATATATTATACATAAATTTGTACTTATATACTATTTAGATTAGTTCATAAATGGTTTACTTTTTAGTATTTTCTTAGATTTTGCGCGAACATTGATTAATGAATTAAACAAATTTAATGCGACTTACTATCGCGTTTATTTTAGTTTAGATTTTTCAATTTTTTATTATTCCCACGTTTCGAGAGCTTTGCAGCCATCGTGGTCACGTCGGTATAATAAAAATTTGTAAAATCTAAACTAAAATAAACGCGATTGTATGTCGCATAAAATTTGTTTAAGTCATAGTTAACTTTTTTTTTATTATGGCTTTTTTTACCTTTTTAGCTTAATGGTAAGCAAGGAGAACTCCAAGAGCGCCAACGACCGATTTTTTTTATTGTGACTCGACATTTTCGCCTGATGATAAGCATGATTGAGGTCCAAGAGTGTCGACCTAGCAGTTAAACAGCCTCTATTTCAGCTACGACGCGTCGACTATTGCTTTCCAAGTGCTTAATTGTTTTTGGCTTATGCGACTTTACATATCACTAGAGAAAATAAAATTGCTGATTAGAACGGGCACTTTTCAAGCTGATCACTAAACGCGACTAAGTCACTTTACCTTCTATACAAGGTTGTACTACACCGGTTTGCAACTATGTAAATCATTACCAACTGTTTGCCTATTCTAACAACCTTACTCCTCCTCATCACACTGCGTTCTTTTCCAATTCATTTGCTATTTGCCAGGTTGTTGAATGATCTTTCACCTTTCACATCATATTCATGATTATCTTTAAAATACTACTTTTATTTTAGATTGCTAAAAAGTAAAAACAGTAAGAACTCAAGATCTTATGTAGATATTTATGTATGTGTATATTTATTTATATGTGTGTATGTATTTATGTATGTGTTTATCTATTTGTCTCTTTTCTCTAAATGACCTTCCTTCTGCTCACATTTTAGACTTGCATTAAGTCCTCCTGCGTGCACCATAGTACCGCAAGTTATAAATATTTATTAGGTAAAACTAATAAAATGCTAAAAACTAATAGAAATGTCTTATATTTGAACAGATTAATAAGGAGTTTAAACATTAAATTTTATAGGTTAGGTCTGTCGCGCAACTAAAAAGGGAAATTCCCATTACAAATACTCGTGCAAATGCAATATATAAATTGAAATACCAGCAACAGCACACAGATTTATATAGAAACATTTATTTGGATTAAAAGCGAATTAATTCAAACAGTGGGCTCTCCGTGGGGGGATAGTCACGCGAGTAGTGTGACCAGACTTTCACATAAAACAGACGAATATTTTTGTTATTGTGTTGCGACATATTTTAGCATCCCGCCTGATGTTAAGCTGGAGTGCCGTCCATGAATGAAGGTGACTGCTACTACAGTTTATTTTGTTTATTGAAAAATTTATGGACGAACTGTTAATATTGTGTTCATATAGTTTTTTAGTCGTCGGCACTCTTGGATATCTATCATGCCTACTAACAGGCTGAGGTTATATGTCGAGTCACAATAAACAAAAAACATGTGATCACTATTTGTTTAATGAAAAGCAAGAAAGTAGTCAAGGAAGTCCGAGAGCGTTGACAACTAAAAATACAAACTCAGTTTACGGTTGCCTTAGTCACCATCACTATACCGGCAAGAGGTCATTATCACACTTCGCTTAGAATATACAAGGGTTAAAGATGTGAACAAAATATGAGCTTTCTCATGTACACGTGGAAAAAACTGGTTTCGCTGGTTTTGGTTTTTGGTTTCCTATTGAAGGAATGGCATAATCAGATTTTTCCTAAAAAAAATACGCAAAAAAAACAGATAAAGCTACAAAGCTAACCTACAAACAAAAATTACCTTTTTTTTTTCACAATACTAATCTACTATAAGCAACCAAAGTACATATATCAAAAATACATTTGTACTTGGTTTGCGTTATTGCACTACTACTGGACCACGCCACCTTTATTATGAATTGCACCAAAAAGTTATAAGTAAAGCCTTGTATTCCTACATCGGTAGCCCAATAGGGGGGCACAACCAGCAGGGCATCAAACCACTCAACTTTATAACCCGCTAAACTAACCTAATGTACAACTTATGTTAATATATGATACATTTTCTATTATCGCTCGGTTCATACAAAGTTGCACGCTCATCGTACTAAGAAGAATATTTAGATGCCAAGAGCCCGTTGCTTAATAATATATTTAAGGTCTAGTGGTACTGAAATGATCTGCAAACCAGGAAACCCTGGTTCAAAACCACTTAGCAGTACCTGAAGAAATGATACAAGCACATTTCAAAGCTATACTAAGCTAAAAGAAAGAAAAAATAACAACCGATTAGATTTTAAACTTGAAAGTTTAAAATCTAAAAAAACATCTTCATCGATTCCACGTCTTAATTCCCAGAGGGATAGGCAGAAACTACAGAACTCCACTTTCCACGATATTAACACAACTCATTTGCCGTTTTCACATTCATAATAAATAAATTTACTTTCGTTGCCTAGTTTCTATGAAAAAAGCTCGTTTAGCATCAGCTTAGTATAGAAATGTAAAAAATAATTCGAAGGTTTGATTTTGTGTTGATTTGATTTTTGGTTTGATTTGATTTCGCTTCTCTGGTTGTAAGCGAAGAGATTCAAGAGCATTCAAAACAAAAAGATAAGACTTACTCGACCCCAGTCACCGGAACTACCCTAAAAAGACGCGAATTATTTAAAGTTCGGTGTGTCTTTTCTTTGAAGAACAATCTACAAGTGGAATGCCCATGTGTTATCCCCATCCTATGACCTTGGGTCCTTCAAACGATGCGTGAAGAAGCACCTTTGGCCGGTATAGTGACGGCGACTGAGGCAGCTGTGTCTGGCTGAATAAACTCGGTTTTTTCGGCCGTCGTTACTCTTGGACCTCCTCTTGCATATCATCAGGCGGGTCGAGATCAGATGTCGTGTCACAATAAATTAAAATAAATCAAACTATTTTAACAAAAGTTTTCAGCAAGAATTGAAAACTATTTCTCGCATAAAAAGAGGAAAGATATCGTACCTTCAAACTCCATCCTGTGTCCTAGGCACAAATGCGTGACTATTAGAACGTCATCAACTTGAAAATGTACTTAAAAATACCAATTTAAATACACACAATCTCCACGATGTTGCGAAGAATGTGAGAATGCGTAGGTCTAAAGTATTCTGCATTTCTAGACCTTAATGTTGCCTTTTAACAATATTTATTATAACTATAACTTTAAGAATGTAAAATTATAAAGTTAAAATTAAATCAAATCTAAATGTTTATTGTTTATGTAAATTGACGAAAGGAATCTGATGTGGATAGATGTGTTAAACGAGGCAGGCCCAAGAGGGTTTGGAGACATCCTTAAGAAAGTGTGCCCATAAACGTAGAGCGTGTCTACAGAGAAATGTGGATGTGGGGGAAACGAGGGACTTGTTTCAGGATCGTGGCAAGTAGCGCCTATCCCTGTTGGAAAAAGGCGTGACAATTTGATTAATTGTTTGTTTATTGTAAATTAACCTTCATGGGTTTTTTACCTTGGTACCAATTGTATTCAATATTATACTAAATAATAACTACTTATATTATGAAATACTTAGAGAAGAAACCATTAAAAAACTCATTGTCTGTCTTTGTTTTAATGATAAAAAAAAAACTACATAAAACAATACATTCTAACAAAGAAGTGTTAATGATTAGTATAACAATCAATCAATCAAATTGTCCCGTCTTTTCCCCACAGAAATAGGAAGAGACAATGGAGCGCAACTTGCCAAGATCCTGACACAGCTTCGCTCACATCCACTAATATTTTCATACAAACTCTACGGTTATGGGGACTAGACAACCCAGCTTTCATGTGGAAGTCTCTGATCACGATCACAAACAAAGAATAAAAAAAACATAGATGTAATGTGTGTTACTTTTGAAAAGGCGACCGTGGTGTAGTGGCAGTGCAATGGTTACACAAACCGAAAGCACGAGTTCGAAACCACCCACCGGTACCAATGTATACATTGGTTGTCCTGTTTCTATGATACAAGCACTTTAGTAGCTTAGTATAGAAATGCATAATAATTAAATATATATAAATAAAAATAAAATAAAACCACTATTATTTACTTCTTTCTCTGAATTTTATGCTTTAGACAAAGAAATGCTTTATATATTTGCCGAGTACCTTCTATTCAGATTAGATTACGAAGCATAATTTTAATTTAAAATCATAAATATTAGTTATAAGTACTACATTACTTGTACTATATTACTATATATATAAACTAAATAATTATAATAAATCTTTAGAAACATATAATCTCTATTTAACTGTAATCAGAGAAACATGTAGGTACATGAAAATTAATTGAAATGTTAGTTTCTTTCGTTATTATGATCAGTCATAAATAAAGCAGAACCAATGTTTTCTTAGATTTTACGCGAACATTGATTAATGAATTAAACAAATTTAATGCGACTTACTATCGCGTTTATTTTTAACCCCCGACCCAAAAAGAGGGGTGTTATAAGTTTGACTTGTCTGTGTATCTGTGTATCTGTGTATCTGTGGCTCTGTGTATCTGTGTGTCTGTCTGTGGCATCGTAGCTCCTAAACGAATGGACCGATTACGATGCGGTTTGTTTCATTTGAAAGCTGACGTGATCGAGATGGTTCTTAGCTACAATTGATGAAGATCTGATCAGGGGTTTCAAGGTCATCAGCTCGATTTGTTAGCTGCGGTAGCGATCTTAGACGCGCTGGTTAGGACGACAACCCTTGTACGTCGCTATGCGACGAAGATTGTTATTTTATGTCAAATAAATATGCCATTGTTAAAACACGTAAAAAATGTTATAATTTTTCCCTTAAAATATTCATATGGCGAGGTTGGTTTGCAGTTTAGATCGATTACCTTGATTGAATATTTTAGGGGAAAAATTATAACATTTTTCACGTGTTTTAACAATGGCATATTTATTTGACATAAAATAACAATCTTCGTCGCATAGCGACGTACAAGGGTTGCCGTTCAAACACGCATAAGGCTGGGAATACACGTCCGATATTGCTGAGCAAATTATTTACAAATCGGAAGTAGGAATCGGACGTCTATTTTGTTTCTGTATTCTGTATGAAAACTGCACCTTCAGAGAATCGGATCGGCCATAAAATCGTAAGCGCCTTGGCGTTGTTTCTGATTCTGACATCCGATCCGACTATCGGATCTGACGTGTATTAAGTATTCAAACAAATGTATGGCACGAGTGCTTTCCGATTGTCTGATCAGACAATCGGATCGGACTATCGGAGAGGAAAATCGGACTTGTATTCCCAGCCTTATAGGTATTTACTTTACTTTTAAACAAATCTGTGACTTAACATTTGAAATAAAAACGTATACAAATACATGTGTGTTTTAACTGGTACCACTGAGCTACTCTGATGATGGAACTCGAAGGTAGGAGACGAAATCCTGGATGTGTTCAAACTTTTTTTTGGTATACTAAGTTTGGACTTATTAGATTTGTCTTGAAGGTAGGAAACTAAGTGTAGAAAAGTTAGTGCGATAAAATAAAACATTCCGGATCTAAAAAATCTGATCATGGATCCTCTCAGATCAGCAAATCAACAAGAAATGGACCTATAGTGCTTTAACTAAAATTGTTACTCACTATGAGCCATTAGTTGGACCGTTATCAAATTAAAGACCGAGAGTATCTGATGAGGCACCATCATGAATCCTCTCAGATCAGCAAATGAACAAGAGACAGAACTATAGTGCTTTAACTAAAATTGTTACTCACTAAGAGCATTTAGATGGACCGTCATCAAATTGAAGACCGGGCAATCTGATGATGCACCATTATGAATCCTCTCAGATCAGCAAATTGATATCAATTGATTAGCAAAAAAAGAGATAGAACTGTAGTGCTTTAACTAAGCCTTTAGCTGGGCCGTTATCAAATTGAAGATCGGGAGTATCTGATCATGAATCCTCTCAGATCAGCAAATCAATAACAGATAATATCATAGTGCTTTAACTAAAATTGTTACTCTCTATGAGCCATTAGCTGGGCCATTATCAAATTGAAGACCTAGTGTAGTTATCTGATGATGCACCATAAGGATCCAAGGGATATTAAAGGGATATAACTATTGAGCCATGACTAATGTTGTTTATTACTATAAAGCTGATGATATGACCAAAGTGGTTCCAGGCGTTTCGGGGGTTCCTTTAAAATTTTAATTTTGATTTTATATAAGGGAGTAGTTGATAATGCATTTATGATGCAGGCAGCTCGCCTGTGGAATAACCTTTCTATCGATATTAGAAAGTCCCGAAACAGAGTGGCGTTTAGGAGCCAACTTAGGAAACATCTCACTCAAAAATCGTAGTACTTTGGATGATATATTAAATTATTTTTAATATATATTTATTGGTTATTGATTGTATATATTTTCTGCCGACGTTTCAAAAGCTTTACAGCCATCGTGGTCACTAAAAAATAAACGCGATAGTAAGCCGCATAAAATTTGTTTAATTCAGAACCAATGTATCAACTATTTAAATTATCAAGCCTCCAATCCTGCCCACAGATAATAGTTAAACAAATCAAATCATATTGTCACGCCCTTTTCCCACAGGGATAGGCAGAAACAATGGAGCGCCACTTGCCAAGATCCTGACTCCCACTCCCTCGCTTCCTTCATATTCACAATTCTCTTCATACAAGCTCTATGGTTATGGACATTAGGCAACCTAGGTTTCTTGAGGTGTCTCCTATTTGGTCGGCAAACACACTCATGGGCCTGCCTCGTTTACCGATAGTTATATTTTGTTATATATAGTTATTATTTTGAAAGAGGATGTAGTGACAAGGATTGATAAAGGAATGCTTCGATGGTTTAGGCTCATGGAAAGGATGAGTAAAAGTAGATTGAATCTCATAGTTGAACACTCTTGTAAAATTTAACAGCCCTTTGCTCTGCCGTCTGATAATATCATATGAATAAAGATAATATAATAATTTATATTTAACTTCTAATCAGAGAAACACTAACGAGAAAATTAATTGAAATGTTATTTACAATTTCCAATTACTTTAATTCGTGATTATGTAGTTTATAAATTTAATCAGATGGCCCCGAAGCAATGTATTTAATGTTTAATAAGTAAATTAATTATATATGCAATTAGTATGTCGTATGCGCGTGCGATCACGATGCAACTCAGAGCTCCCTGTATCGAGGAAAAGATCGGAGCACGTTTCCATTACATTGCGAGTTATAAACCGTGACATTAATAGAATTTTCTTAGATTTTGCACGAACATTGATTAATGAATTAAACAAATGTTATGCGGCTTACTATCGCGTTTATTTATTTAAAAGCTGCAAAGCTCTTAAAAGGTCGAAATAATAAAAAAAAGTAAAATTATTAACTAAAAAAGCGACTGCGATGTAGTGGCAGTGCAATGGTTACGCAAACCCAGAGCACGGATTTGTAACCACTCACCGGTACCAATGTACTTTGATATATGTACTTTGGTTGGCCTGTTTCTATAATTCAAGCACTTTAGTAGCTTAGTATAATTAACTCATATAGCTGTAATTAGCAGCCATATCTACTGTGCTGGCCTAGTTGGAACCTGCAAGTTTCAAGCTGATCTGAAATCTTCACAAATCGGCAGACTGGCAAAATGACCGAAAACTGTCTACATATCACTATAAGGTATAATCAATGTACGTTTATATACTTAGTATTATGATTTTTATACTTGCCTTCACTACGCTGTACCGTAAATACTCGATAAATATACTATATGTACATTGTATTGTACATCAAATACACATAGGTTGTTGTATATTGATTTAAGTCTAAAATTCTTGTCTTAAACATTTTTTCTATACATTTATCGCCTTATTTTAAATCAAATTTATTATTCATAAAATCGGTCATTAGAAACATAATTCGAATTGTAATGAATACAAATTGCATGCAATGTATTGATAGTTATTGCATTTCAATAAATATTTTATCATAGCACCTATAATTGTTTATCTAACAGATAAATAATATTGCATTTATTCAATACTTGATTAATTCATCAACCAAGGAACAGTTCTAACTAGATTTATCTTACCGTTAAGAGATAATGGTTTATTTTATCTTTAGAGTAACAAATATAGATTTGAACTTGTATGTAGGTACTCTATAGAAAAAATAGACAAGGTATAGTATTTTCTTAGATTTTGCGCGAACATTGATTAATGAATCAAACAAAATTTTATGCGGCCTACTATCGCGTTTATTTTGGTTTTGATTTTACAATTTTTTACAATTTTTATTATTCCGTCGTTTCGAGAGCTTTGCATCCGTGACCACGATGGCTGCAAAGCTCTCGAAACGTCGAAATAATAAAAATTTTAAAAAATTGTAAAATCAAAACCAAAATAAACGCGATAGTAAGCCGCATAAAATTTGTTTAATTCAATAGACAAGGTAATTAATTTTGGGTTAGCATATTTTGTATAAGAGCAATCAATTGTGTAATAGATTTCCGTGACAAGTTTAGCGACAAGTCAAGTTGTAGATTATTCTTTAATCAATTGCTTAAACTCTTTTAAATTAAACCATTTTACATCCAATCCATTACTAGATTTCTTTTTATCATCTGTTTAGGCTATTTATTTTATCCATTAAATTTTTTCGATCACTGAAATCGTATGTGCCCCTGAAATTTTCCTGTTTTTGTTTTTTTAAGGGCAGTTGCAACCATGCCATCTGCCCCGTTGACGACGATATCTTTCTTCTTACTAAGTTATTGTTCGTTCCAAACATCGGTTAAGGACGATGCTCATTATTGTCAAGTGTATTGCCGTTCAATAAAAAAAACTCTTATTTATTTAATTATTGTAATTTAAACAATGGAAACAGACACCTAATCAGGGGCAGGCTCAGTAATTAGACGTACGTATACGGATGACTCGGTTATCTGTCTAGTCAGCGAAACCCATCCGACGATATCTGCCGGCATTGAGACGGCGGGTGGTACCAATCTCACAGATAAATGTGTATCTATGCACTTAGGACGATACCAATATTATGTTCGCATGTGGGAAGGTTAAACATTATTTAATTCCAGAATCAAAAAGCCAGACATACCAAGTTATTTATCAGTTATCAAAAGAGATTTACCTAGTTATCTGCTGTGGGCCGACAATAATAGGAATCACGGTTGCTATGCAGGGCCGTCTTTAACCTATTAGAGGCCCTGGGCACATTAGAAGAATGGAGCCCCTGTAAGATGGACAGAGTATTGTTAGGTAACACAAAGATAGTAGATGATCAAGGTTGATTGAAGAGGTAGTAACCATTGTAGAGCAGTTTTATTTTTATGAAAACTCGAATATTTCACGAGCTGCAATACCTACCTGCTTATACCAAGATAACCCTTGGTCTGATCTTGCAGGAACTAGGGTCGCCCCTATCGATTGCGGGGCCCTGGACCTAGACACGTGCCCGAAGTGCTATATGGGAAAGATGGGCTAGGTTGCCATGCCTCTGCCTCTACCATGTTAGTGTTACTAGTTTTTATCACTTGTTTACCCAGTATACATCCAAAGCAACATGACTTTGGATGTAAAGGAAGAGAGAGAGAGATTTGTCATCAGCGTAGTCCGTTGTTATTGCCTATCCGTATTGTAAATATAGTAGACATTTTGTTTAGAGGTTTGACTCTACGTGGTCAATGACGTTATAAATGAAACGTTCAAATTGAAATCGGAAAGAACTCTGTTTTATTTAACATAAATGAAAATAAAAACAAAGAAATCAATGTGATCGAAAATGACAATGCTTTTTTAATGAAAATAAACTATAACAATATTAGTGCGAACTTGTAAAAGGTCGGCACAGAGGCTATATCGGGGCCATCTTCTTATTTTTTAATTACTACCTTGAACAAGTTAATAATATATATTAATTAACCGTGGTGTAGTGGTAGTGAAATGGTTACGCAAACCGAAAGAACAGGTTCAAAACCACTTGCCGGCACCAATGTATCTTTGATTTATATACTTAGGTCGTCCTGTTTCTATGATACAAGCACTTTGGTAGCTGAATATAGAAAAATAAAAGTAACAAATTACGAATTTTGTTATTCATTAAACAGGTACATAGAGCTAAGTGTCTTTGCAAATTGGTTTCCCCGCAGGTTGTGAATGTGAGCAGTGATTTCTGGTTATAAAATATTATAACAAGTGTTTGAATCTAGTTTTCTACGCTTCCCGTTCGTCTGCTTGGCGTATGTGTATGTTACATATAGTAGTTATACATAAACTTTAACCATGTGACCACAAAAAAAATTACACGCTTTAGACAGGAATTAAATATGTTTAAAGTTATTTTAGTACCTACCACAATAAGACGTTTGACTGTATACAATATTACTATTAAACACTGATTTAAATATTTTTTTGTAGTAAGACCGTTGTAGTTTTCTGTGTTTCCTTATATTTCATATAACAACATTTAATATTAGTAATATATTCTTTTATTTGTATTTTACACGCCTTTTCCCATGGGGAGTTATGTCATAGAGTCCTGGACTCTATGGGTCATAGAGTCCCATAGAGTCCTGACACAACTCTCTCGCTTCATCCAACACATCCACAATTCTCTTCATACAAGCTCTAAGGTTATGGACACTAGGCAACCTAGCTTTCACTAGAAGGGTGTTTTCCGATTTTATCGAAAACAGGAGGGTGTTTAACGCATCGGGCCTGCCTTGTTTAACGCATCCATCCACATCAGATTTTTAAATTCTTTTTGTCAATCTACACTCACTTATTCGTTCCATGTGCCCAAACCATCAAAAAAACCCCTTGTCACTACTTCTTTCAAACGACATCTATCGCGCACTGTGCTATTTCTTATTCTATCCGCTATTGTTACTTAATAACCGCATTTCTACAGCTTTAATTTTACTCTCATGCTCCTTTTGCCATACCCAACATTCATTTCCATAAATTAATGTACGAACAAGTACCGCATTATGAACAGCCATCCTTGACTTCTGAGACATTATTTGGAAAAAAGGCAATTGATTGATTTTATGTATTTATAAATTTTAAATAAAAGTACGATGGGTCTCCACAAAAAAGTTGGCAAGTCTCAGATGGTTCTGCCAAATATATTTTCTATGCCCTCGATTTATTGCAGCGCTATGTTACCGTGTAGGCGATTTTGAGTAACGAGTTCTCTGGAGCCCTTTTCGCGGAGTAATGGCGGCTTTATCGCCTCTACCACACAAAATGTTTTGAGGAGTTTGTACTATATCTTTTTGCTCCCGTACGCATTCTGTTATTGGTAGTCAAACGTAATGTTCAACGTGTCTTTTCGGAGACATCCTTAATAAAGCTGGGTTGCCTAGTGCCCATAACCGTGGGGTTCGTATGAAGAGACTTGTGGATGTGAGGGAAGCGAGGGAGTTGTCATTAATCAAATTATCACGCCTTTTTCGACAGACAAAATGAACAATGAACGACGACTCTTTCCTCACACCCATAATTCTCTTCATACAAGCTGTATGGTTATAGGCACTAGGCAACTAAGCTTTCTTGAGGATGTCTCTGATTTAGACGAAACAGACCAAGGAGGGTGTTCACATCAGATTTATAAATTCCTTTCGTCAATCTACTTTTACTCATCCTTTCCATGTGCCCAAACCATCGAAGCATTCCTTCGTCAATCCTTGTCAGAACATCTTCTTTAAAACCGCATCTATTTCTCATACTATCCGCTATCGTCAAAAATATAATAAAAACAGTATAAAATCCTTGATTATCTATATCTAAGCGTTGTAATAGATAAATGCCAGTCGTACTTAACAGTGTTGCCCGCAGCGATTGATAATTGACTTGAAAGATTACACCCGAGTGTTGCCAGCAATAAATCTAATGAACGCAACTACCTATTACGAAAGACATCAAGATATCATTTAATTCCAATTAATAAAAAAACATTAACGAAAAATATTAATGCGTGTAGGGATAGGCAGCGCAAGGTGAGTCAATACACATATTTGTTAAAATATTAATAATAGAATTTTCTTAGATTTTGCGCGAAAATTGATTAATGAACTAATCAAATTTTATGCGGCCTACTATCGCGTTGATTTTTAGTTAATGATTGTTTATTTTTTTATTCCGACGTTTCGAGAGCTTTCAACCATCGAGGTCACGGAGAGAATAAGCGCGGTTTTTAATCGTCGGTGTTTTTTAACCTCAATGGCCTCCAACTGTCTGTCTACTATTCTTAGACATGAAGCAAATTTTTGTCTTATTTTTTAAATTATCAAACATGAATTAAACAAATTTTATGCGGCTTACTATCGCGTTTATTTTGTCTATTATTAGCTCTCAAAACATCAGAATAATAAAATTGTACAATCATTTACCAAAAATAAACGCAATAGTAAGCTGCATAAAATTTGTTTGATTCAATAATACAAGCTAATTTATAATCAATTACACCAACAAAATAAACAATAAAGTACGTGTATACTTATAAAATGTATTCTATATTAGACCACTTTCCCCTATCTTCCAAAAATGTTAAGTTGCCGTTTACTAAATGCGACTGATCAAAAATTCATGCATTCTAATGCTTTAAAAAAGGACCACAAATAAAATTACAAAGTGCGGTTCCCAAGCATTTTTTTGTAGATGCCCCAAAGCTAAAATTATCTGAAATTGACATAAAATCGTGGCTCCGATAAAAGTGTGCAATTTGCAAGATCATTTTCGGATGCGTCCATTTTCATTATATTCGCCCGTATTCGTTTATAATCAACTACTACCAATCAGTGCTTAAAATATTTTAACCCGTTCATGTACATTAGGAAATAAAATAACGTCCACGTCAGTTTTAAGCCTCCATTCCCACATGGATTGACAAAAATATTTATAGAACGGAGGTGAGTTGAAAGATAAAACTAGGACGACCAAGGCGACCATTCCTTCAATCGGGATCATTGTTAAAAGCCAGAGGTCTGCTCTGCCCATTACCAAAGAGCATGTGGATGTGAAGGAAGCAAGAGAGTTGGATAAGGATCATAGAAAGGGGTCCGTTTTTTCTAAATATCCCTGTGAGAGTGAAATAACAATAGAAAATAAAATAAAAAGTCAAGGTGAGTGGAAGGATAAAGCAAGAAAATGAAATCTATGTCATTCTTGTAAAAAAAAGGAGCCAAGTGCGAGTCGGACTAGCCGATGAAGAGTTTCGTAGCAGCAAGTAACATAATATAAAAGTTCTTGTGGTTTGTTGTAACCTTGATCTAAAAAAAATATTGTTTTTTTTCTATGTGTGTGAAAATCTTAATGCGGTTCACAGATTACATCTACTTACCAAGTTTCAACAGTATAATGGTTCTTATAGTTTTGGAAAAAGTAGCTGTGACAGACAGGCAGACATGACGAATCTATAAAGGTTCCGTTTTTAACTATTTGTCTACGGAACCCTAAAAAGTCCGCAGTGCCTATTACCATAGAGTCTGTATAGTTGTAGAAATGAAGCGAAAGGATTGAATCCTAATCGTATAAAGTGGCGATAAAATATTTATTGAAAAAGCTCTAATCATTATTACGATCGATGGAATTGAGAATATGTCTGTTTTGGGTAGCATGCTGACGGCCGCTAAGGCAATCGTGAACCTGAGCATTTTTTCAATCGTTGGCACTTTTGAACCTCTTCTCGCTAACTATTAGACAAGTCAAAATGAGAAGTCGACTCGCATGGCCTTAGAGGACTTATCTTTCAAAGTTCGACATTTCGAGGGTTAAATCACATCTTACTAAAACTTTTATTTACCGTTCAAAAGTGAAATTATAAACACATCAAACCTACCTTAAGGCTGTTTATTTTAATTTATTGCAATTATAATGGTACAATTTATCCATCAACGTCTTACTCCTTTAATTAAATCAAAATCTGGAACGATTGCCACAGAGTAAATAATGCTAGTTTGAAATTGCTGCAATTTTGCAGTATGTAATTGTTACTCTATATGTATAAGTGGTTACAATTAAATAGTAAATAGGTTGTATTGAAAAGTGGTATTAGTTAAGTGAAATTTTAAATGTAAATAACTTAAATAATATAATAGAGCTCTCTAATCATTATGTTGGAAAATTGGAGCTGGTGTATTGCTCTATATTTTGTTATATTGCCTTATAAGTTAAATAAAGTTGAGTCCGCTACTTTGTTTAACTTAACTTAAACCGCATCTATCGCGCACTGTGCTATTCCTTATTCTTTCCTCTATCGTCACTCCACATAAACTCTTTAACGACCGTAATTCTACAGCGTTAATTCTATGATTCTTCTGCCACATCCAACATTCACCTTCCTACATATAAAGATAAAACAGGGATGACCAAGAAGATTGCTCCTTCATCCTTGATAAAAAATAACATCTATTAAGAGAAAGTTGGATGTAAAGGAAGCGAGAGAGTTAAGTAAGGATCTTGCAAAGTGACACTTCGTTGTCTCTGACAACAGAAAATAAAATAAGAAATCAGAGGAAAGTGGATATGAATCTTGTGTAGTATTTATCCATATATCAATAATCACCGTGTTACCCCAGGTCAGGTTTAATCAGTAGTTAAGATTTATGCACGGGCATTTATTATAAGTTATGGAGTATACCCGGTTTTGGCATGATTAAGGGTGCCCGGTGAACATCTCGAGTATCAGATTCATCTTAATACTGCACTATAAAGAACCTTTTTGTAATCCTTCAATGTAATTGTGGGTGTAACTTGGAGCATTAGATGTTTTATAATGTAGTATCTACTTATGAGGTATAAAATATTTAATTATTAGGAATAAAATAAGACTGTGGCAGATAAATAATCTTTATCTGCCACGGTCTTTAAGCCGTTTGCCGACACCAATGTATTTTTGATATATTATATAATATGTAGTTTAATCTTCCTGTTTCCACAATATAAGTATGTTAAGTTGCCTTATTATAGAAGTTTAAAAAAAGATACAGTTTGTATGACGAGAATTGTGGAGCCTAGAGTTAGTTACGTTAAGATGTTGAAAAGTGGCGGCTACAAGGAAAGCATTTTTACACTTTAAAACCTTACAAACATAAACCTAATAACAATCCAATAGATCAACAATTATAATACAATTAATAATTACAATACTTAAAAAAAGTTGATTGATAAAAGGCAGGCAGAGACAATCGAACGCCACTAGCCACGATTCTGACACAACTCCCTCGCACAATTCCTTTACATTCACAATTCTCTTTAACATAGAGCTTGTATATAATAATTTACCAATAATTATTAATATTATGCTGATAAAAATATGCGTGAAATATGTTCGTGGGAAAACCCAGCATAATAGCAAACAATGGTTGCGGTGGGGCGTGAGGGAGTTTCATAGACAATTTTATTCTATGCTAATTTGGTTTACGCCTACATTTGTACGAGCATGCGCACAACGACCTTGCATGAGCTATGGGACGTTTTGCACATCATAAAATGATTATTTAAATTAAAGTTTATGTCATCATACTCAATTATCACACCTTAATGCTCACCAGGGAGAGGCAGATACAAGAGTTCTGCCTATCCCTAGTACAAGATTTCTATGAGAGATCTAGTGACAAAAATCTTTAATTCTCTTCATTTATATCTTGAATTTAATGATTGGAATCTTTTTGATTTTATATTTACATTGGTATACTACCAAAAATCGTAATTTACGAATTCGTAAAAAGACACGAATAAGTAGAAGAAAAAAGGAAAAATAGGTTGCAACACTCTCTCGTGTATGTTGTTCATTTTTCCTTTTTTCTTCTATTTATACGTAACTTTTTACGAATTCGTAAATTACAATTTTTGGTACAACCGGCTTTAAGGATGATCAAAGCACACCCCCACTCTTGGCAGGCGGCTTGGGGATTGCCGTATACTCACGGTACTTGAATAGGACGCTGCTGCTCATTCTCCGATGAGACTGGTCCAGTTTAGGGACATCCCGGGTCCTACAAATTGTTATACGATAACAATTTGTAGGACCGTTTGTAGGACCTACATAAACATTCTATAAGATATACATAATTAAGGGTGCCCGTGGTTACGAAAGCCGAGAGCACGTGTACGATACTCCTCCCTGGTACCAATGTGTCTTAGATATGTACTCTGGTTGTCCTGTTTCTATGATACAAAAACTTTAGTAGCTTAGTATATAAATGTAAATATATACATAGTACATAGCCCCGGTTCAAGACCATTTTCCGGTTTCAAAGTATTTCTGATATACAACCGAAGTTGTCCTGTTTCTATGATACAAGCACTTTTAGTTGATCAGTATTAAAATGTTATAATAATAACCCATATTTTTTTCAAGTAGGATTTATAATGTTTTTGGTAAATGAACACACAGGACACTTATTTAAGTTTATTTTAAACTTAAATAAAATTTATATCCTGGCAATACTGAACTTGTTTTTAAAAACAGAACGTTGCTGTTTTCAAAATGGTTGACATCAATCATTCCATTGAAATGTTCTTAACATCCTTTTGCTGACTTCCCACGCCGGAGATGCCGTATCGAGCTCTCATCTTACAGACGAATCGATCAAATCAATCATTCGTTCGATATAGAGACAACACTATTATAGTTGTACCAGATTTGAATTTTATGAAGTATAGCAGAACCAGTATTTATAATATACTTACTAGCGCAACATTAAATAAATTTTAAAAACATTTACATTTAAATTTTAAATTTTGTATTTTTTTTTTATTTTGACTCGACATATGACAGCACCCCGCTTGATATTAAGCCAAAGTGTGGTCCATGAATGAATGTCACTGCTACTACAATTCAATAACTGTGAGCAGCAATCACATCGACTATGCCGGCCTAGATGGAACCGGCAACTTAAAAGCTGATCCCGAAACGTGACCAAATCACTTCACGGTCTGTATACTTGTAAGTGGTGATACTACCCCGGATCGGCAGACTGGGTACCATTGCCTACCACTCTTTGAAAATTCCATAATTTTGACGAGACGGTTGAGTCTCGTGATCTTTGGATATCTCACTGTTTGCTTTCTGTCTTTTAGTCTAAATTATTTAAATCTTCATTTACTTCCAAACCTTCTGTAGTGTGAATATGGACAAAACTTATAATTTTCTATTCTATTTTATGCGACTGCAACTTGCAGTTGTCACACTGTAGTAGCAGTCGCCTCCATTGATAGACCGCAATACAGCTTTTAACAAGCCAACATTCAAAGGCCACACCTCAGTACCATATATAGGCCTGTTGGAAAAGCTCAGAGTCGCTCAGCGGGCAATGGAGAAAGCTTTGCTTGGAGTATCTTTGCGCGACAGAATCCCGAACGAGGATATTCGCCAAAGAACCGGAGTTACCTACATAGCTCGTAGGATTTGAAAGCTGAAGTGACAATGGGCTGGCCACATCGCTGACAACTGACAACTGATGGGGAAGAAGGTTCTAGAGGGGAGACCACGAACCGGCAGACGCAGCGTGGGTACGCCTCCCACTAGGTGGACTGACGACATAGGGAAAGTCACAAATAACCAGTGGATGCAACTGGCATCTTGTCGTTTGATGTCGTTTGAAATGGCGTTCTAAGGGGGAGGCCTATGCTCAGCAGTGGACGCATTCTGGCTAATGATGATGATGATGAATACAGATTAACATCAGGCGGAGTGTTGTCGTATGTCGTCATGTTACATAAGACAATATGTTTTGCGTAACTTATTAATAAAACAATTAATAATGTCGACAATTTTATAAATCTAACAATTTAAATATATAACATACGAAATTAAAAGTTTTGTGAGCATCCAGAAGCGCAGAACTTTCAGTGTTCCCTACGTATACATATATAAGTTTATTTAGAACATCTTAATTCCTATTTTGACACTGTATACCACATTGACAGATAAAGACATAAACATATGTATTTAAATGTACTTGTGTCCAATGAAAACCGGATGCAAAACCCAATTGAATGAATGGAAATTATCAATCATTCGGTCAGTTTGAAAGTTGACGATATAATCGTGTAATTGGACGTGCTGTAGTCATTTGTTTTGTTTAATACATACATCAATAAGTAAGCTGTCATTTGATTTATCGTAACTATTGTTTTTACATCTTAATTTAATCTCAGCTCTGTTATTGGCTTACAGCGGATTATTGTATCTTAATCAGTTAAATAAAAGTGTGTGTGGTGTGTGTGTGTGTGTGCGTGCGTGTGTGTGTGCGTGCGTGCGTGCGTGTGTGGGTGTGTGTGTGCGTGCGTGCGTGTGTGTGTGCGTGCGTGTGTGTGCGTGTGTGCGTGTGTGCGTGTGTGTGTGTGTGTGTGTGTGTGTGTGTGTGTGTGCGTGTGTGCGTGTGTGTGTGTGTGTGTGTGTGTGTGTGTGCGTGTGTGCGTGTGCGTGTAGAGATTGTAGCGATTGTAGATTTTTTTTTCGGAAACATTCTCAAGAAAGCTGAGTTGCCTAGTGCCCATAATAGTAGAGCTTGTATGAAGAAAATTGTAGATGGGAGGAAAGTGAGGGAGTTGTGTCAGGATCGTGGCAAGTGGTGCTCCAAAAGGGCGTGTCTATTTTTTATTATTATACATTTCTATGCTAAACTACTAAAATGCTTGTATCATAGAAACAGAACCAACCAACACATATCCAAGCTATATTGGTACCGGTGAGTGGTTTCGAACCCGTGACACTCGGATTACGTAGCACTGCCACTACACCACGGTCGCCTTTGATTGAATGATTAAATTTAAACTTAAATTTTTTATTTGTACCTATTTAAAATATAACCACATAAGAATACAATTGGCACGCTGCACAAAAATTACTTCGAGTTTACTTCAAAAAGAAAGATATCCATAGACATCATAACCTTGTATCAGAATATTTTCTGAAGAACATAAGAAATGTAAGATTCTAAATGTGGATGTGAAGGAAGTAAAAGAATGAAAAGTGGTCATCTCCATATAAGTCGTAGAACAAATGGCTTATATGGCTAATAATAATAATAATTTTCCTGATATTTAAAGGCGAAGGAGGCGGATATAATCGCGCCTTCTTCTCCCTATTTTAGGGCGCCGAATGGACGGAGCAGAGGTTGCTTCTCTCTCTCTCTCCGCTACCTCTTTAAATCCTAACCTACACCCTTAACCTACAAACATGTCTTAAACTACAACTTAATCTTCAAAGTACAAAGTACATCTTCTTAGATTTTTAATTAGTGTTTGCGACATTAATTAATAAATTAAACAAATTTTATGCGACGCACTATCGCATTTAATTTAGGTTAATAATTGTACTACTTTTTATTCCGACGTTCAGTCTCTCCGTGACCACGATGGCTGCACAGCTCTTCATTAAATTCATCAAACTTACATCTTTTTTTTATTGTGACTCGACATCTGACCTCGATTTGTTATTATCAAATTCACGCCTGAGGATACGATGAGACAATGAAGCGCCACTTGCCACGATCCTGACACAACTCTCTCGTTATATAAATGAGCAATATTCAAATCAGCAATTTACATCTTTTAAGAAATAACGCTTAAGTTAAAGCGTGTAATCTATTTGACACTTACAATTTGCGTGCTCTGTGTTTTGGAAGTCATTTCCAAAAATTAATACCATTTAGCCTAAAGGTATATATTTCAATATAATAAAAGGTTTGAAAGACTCCTACCATGACTTTACGAGATAGCGAATAAGCATTCTTAAGAGTGGTAGGCAGGCCGTTGCTGGTCATTTGGTCATTTACCCGATCCAAAGTACTGCCTACCACTTTTAAATATACATACCCTGAAGTGACTTAGTCGCGTTTTAGAATCAACATGTTAGTTTCTGGTTCTAACTAGGCCTGCATTATATATGCGCTACTATTAATTTTATTGTGTCTGGACATCTTTTTTTTTTGTGACACGACATTTGATCTCGAACCACCTGATGATAAGTAAGAGGAGGTCCAAGAGTGACGACAACTGAAAAAACCGAGTTAGTTTCCGGCTGCCTCAGTCGCCGTCATTATGCCGGCCTAAGGTGTTTCTTTACGACTTCTGACATCGACTTGCGTGATGGTAAGTAAGGGGAGGTTCAAGAGCGCCGACGACTGAAAATCCAAATCGGGTCACGATTGTCGCAGTCGCCGTCCAATTTAGATTTTTAAGTTGCCTTATTTTTTGTACTTATCTATCTATTTATGCTTATAAAACAAAGACCTTACATAATTCTTTTTTTATTGTGACACGATATTTGACAACAACCCGCCTGATGATAAGAAGGAGGAGATCCAAGAGTGACGACGACTAAAACAACCGAGTTAGTTGATGGCTGCCTCAGTCGCCGTCAATATGCCGGCCAAAGGTGCTTATTCACGCATCGCTTGAAGGATCCAAGGTTATAGGATGGAGACAAACTTTCTTTGTAGACAAACTTGTCGTTTGTCTACAAAGAAAGGACGCACCGAACTTTTTAGTTCGACTGCGGATTCGGTCGACAAAATGCGGATGCTTCCCCCGACAAGTTTCACACCCGGGTGTGAAAAGACGAGGTAGGAACAAGTAAAGAGCTCCTCGGAACATTCTCTGTGGTATAGGCGATAGATGACGCACAGAGGCGCCATGTCTCTGCGTAGTTGCAGGGGCTCCATAGTTCTTGTTATTTTCGTCGTGTACTAACACCGTAAACTCATAATACAGGCACGAAAGGAACACTTTACCTGTCAAATGATACCAACACGAAATGGTGCAGTTTGGAAGCCGCTACTGTAGCGGTAGTAGTTATTAAAGATCTCAGTTCTTTACAGAGCACAAACCTTGTAGACACTATGTAGAGATTAGACCAGCTGTCAAAGCTCTATTTATTTTTATGAACGTTATTTAAAAACAATTCAATCGAAAACACGTTAAATCTCATTAAAGCACAATCAGCAAAAGCTGTGGTACTTGCAATCATAATATTTAACTATAGTAGCTGTCGCCTTTATTCATGGACCATACTTAACATTAGCAGGCAGGAAACACTCTCTTTTGTTCACAACAACAATTAAGCAAGCATCTAAATTTATATTTAATACGAAATATATTTTTTTATAAATTATAGTATATTTACAGTTATTTTTTTAACTAATATATATATTTCTATTATTAATGAAACAAATTTTATGCGGTTTATTATCGCGTTTATTTTGGTTTTGATTTTATTAATTCTAACGTTTCGAGAGCTTTGCAGCCATCGTGGTCACAGAAAGACCAAAATAAATGCGATAGTAAGCCGCATAAAATTTGTTTTATTTATTTCTATTACTTTTTTAACATTTTTAAAAGATACTGATATAATGTATTAGGATAATCTTTAGTGTGTATATGGCCTGTGAAATTGTTTAATCGCTTGGTTCGGTATGTGATTATTGGTTAAGTATATGTAGAGCCTGCAGGACCATTTTAACTGTCAAATTTTACCCTCGTTACATTCTTTTTTGACATAAAGAATATTAAAAAAAAAAACAATTTTTCACACATCAGCTGTTGTTTTTTAACTTCTTCTAATAACCTTGTAACTTCATTCAGACAAAGTAATTATTATTTTAAATGTACTTTAGCCTATCTGTTGATAAAACTTATTCTTCTTTTAGAACAAAAATATAAAAATAATAACCAAATAAGACACCGTAATTCAAATAGGTTTTATCAGTCGTATGCGCTCTTGGACTTCCTCTTGCTTGCCGTCAGGCATGTTAAGGTCAGATGTCGAGGCTCAAAAAAAATGTATTTATTGTTTATTAATATTTAAACAAATTATTTATAAAATACATATTTTTTTTCCCTGTGGAAAAAATGCATGACACTTGTTTAATTAAAAATTAAAGTAAAATTTATCTTCAGAGTAGGATAGGAATAGGTAGAGACAATGGATCGCCACATGCCACGATCCTGACACAACTCCCTCGCTTCCTGCACATTCACAACTCTCTTCATACAAGCTCTACTATTATGGGCACTAGGCAACCCAGCTTTCTTGAAGATGTCTCCGATTTGGTCGAAAAACAACCAAAAGAGCTTGTATATAAAACTTTACCAGACACGGAAGCGACCGACAACTAGATGATATAAAACATTATTATTCTGCTGGTGTAAGCTTAAGTGAATGTTAGCGGTCAGGGTGGGCCTCCTATACTAGTAAATTAAGGTATAATCTGGTATAAGTCTGGGTAATACGACCTGTGCCTCAGGTAAATTGAAATGTATTGCTTGAGACGTGCTATGTATTGTTGTACAAGAAGTTACGGTACTGTTTGCAAAAAAAGCATCAAATCATACGAAGAATATTCCGTGGAGCTCTTTTTCCTTTTCTACTTGTACCTGCCTAGTCTTTTCACGCCCGTAATACCCGCACAGCTCGGGGTACTATCTGCATTCTGTCGACCGAATCGGCAGTCGAACTAAAACGTTTAGTGTATGGTGTTTTGTAGAACAATCGACAAGTGGAATACTTTATCAGCCCATCTGTACTCTCCATCCTTGGATCTTGGATGCGTGAAGGACAACCTTTTGCCAGCACAGTAACGTAGACTGGGGCAGCCTTGACTTGGGTTCTCCTGAGTTGTCAGCACTCTTGGACAGAATGCTTACCATTAGGCGATTTGAGGTTAGATGTAAAATCACAATAAAAAAAAAAAAATACATTAATGTAAATTTCTATGCTTTCGAAGCACGTCAAAAGGATTAAAGGACATAGAAGTAGAAGGATAATACAGAAAGGACGTAAAAGATTTATTTTGTTACATTAAAAGAAAGCGGGAGTTGTGACCACAAACATCGAGAGAATTGTGAATTATAAGGTAGCGAAAGTGTTGTGTCGCGATCCTAAAAAGTGGCGCTTCGTTTATTTCCGTGGTATTTGATTTATTTCAAGATTTTAGTAATAAAAAATGTAAAAGTAATAAGTTATATACGTTGTAGGCGTCTGAAAATTTTGTGAAGGCTTTCAACCTCTTATTTGTATCAGCATTTGCCTCTGAACAATAGTTCAGAGGCTTACGCAATAGTTCAGTATAGTATTAAGTAACTAGTAACGCCAACTAGCTTAATATTAAACGAGGAGTTATTTTTTTACATTTCTATACTAAGCTACTAAAGTGCTTGTATCATAGAACAGGACAACCAAAGTACATATATCAAAGATACATTAGTACCGGTGGGTGATTTCGAACTCGTGCTCTCGGTTTGTGTAACTATTGCACTGCCCCTACACCACAGCCGCATTATACTCGTACTGATACTCAAATACTCCTAACATAAAATAAAATCTTTTAAAATCCTATTATCTTATTATAAAAACCTATATGTTTTCATAATGAAAATTTAAAAATGAACAATATTAGGAAACTTTAATTAAGTTCGATGAATAATTTTAATTTTTGTTTTTATTGTTTTTTTTTCCTATCCGTACATAAGAATGTTGGACGTGTGTAAATCATAGTTGTGACTTAACGCGCTCGGCGTCACAGCTCAGCCTACAGACTTATGTTACAAATGTTTAGGTAATGCCTTAGTCGTTACAGGTAGAGTTCATGGTATTAGAATAAATTATTAAGTCAATGATTTAAAGTCGCTAGTTCCTATATAATAGTAGGTGGGTAGGTATATTTAAAGAGTGGTAGGCAGTGGTACCCAGTCTGCCGATCCGGGATAGTACCACCACTTACAAGTATACCGTGAAGTGATTTGGTCACGTTTCGGGATCAGCTTGTAAGTTGCCGGTTCCATCTAGGCCGGCATAGTGGATGTGATTGCTGCTCACAGTTATTGAATTGTAGTAGCAGTGACATTCATTCATGGACCACACTTTGGCTTAACATCAAGCGGGGTGCTGTCATATGTCGAGTCACAATAAAAAAATAAAGCAAAGTTCAACGTAAGGTCAACATAGCCAAAACTTAAGAAAATTGATTTAACAGAATATCTATTCCTAATTTATTAATAGTTGTTCTGATGTGGATGGATGCGTTAAACAAGGCAGGCCTAGGAGAGTGTTTTCCGACCAAATCGGAGACATCCTTAAGAAAGCTAGGTTGCCTAGTGCCCATAACCATAGGGCCTGTATGAGGAGAATTGTGGATGTGAAGGAAGCAAGGGAGTTGTGTAAGGATCGTGGTAAGTGGCGCTCCGTTGTCTCTGCCTATCCCTGTGGGAAAAAGGCGTGACAATTTGATTGATTGATTTGATTGATTGTTAATAATTTATTTTTAATGTACTCGTATGTATGTTAATTCATTTGTATATATACCTGAATTTATGTAAATATATCATTAATTTAGGTATACTGTACCTATTTTATCTTTTCTATACTTGCGAAAACCTTAAGTAGTCTGCCACCTTAAAACTTGCCACCACAGAAACTGTTGTCAGAAAATATCTAAAACATTAAGTTTGCCTTTTGTAAAGTTTGTAGTTATTTGATGCGATTAAGAATAAATGCTAATAATTAAATATTAATATGAATTTATTTATTCAATTTTCTTAAAAAATAAAGACGTAAGTACAGTTTTTTTGAAGTACTCGAATAATAAAAACTCGTAAAATCAAAACCAAAATAAACGCGATAGTAAGCCGCATAAAATTTGTTTAATTAATCGATGTTCGCGCAAAATCTAAAAAAAGACTACCTACTTATATTTCTTAAATCACCTTTTTATGTTCTTATCACCTTTGTATGTTCGCGGAGGCGCGGACAAACGACTTATACGCGATCCGTCGCAAGAAGACGGCCTCACTGCTGCAGCGCCTAAGAAGTCACAACAGCATTCTGAAAACCATTGCTGCACGGTTTGACTGTCCCATCCAAAAACACTGGGTGAAGACAGTTATTGGGTATATTAAATAAATAGATATTATGTACTAACAATAGATACTAACTTAGTTTTACCACTCATTGTTACTAACAAAGACTAATATATCATGTATGAACTTTTTGTTTGAATTAAACGTTTTATTATTAATATTATTATTTAAACTACATCATTCCAATTGTTGTATGTACTTCTAATAATAATTGTGTATAATTCATAATTGAATATCCTTAGTTAGAAATAAGGACACCATCGTATTTCAAAGCGGAGGCACATAAATCGTGTACATCTTAGGAAATTATTAAAATACCACACGAGCTTTCTTAAGAAAAAAATCACGAATTCTCGCATTTATTACTGATAATGGCGCCGACACGTTCTTATGACAATTCGCGATGTTTTTACGTCGTTAAGTCAACCACACATTTACTGCCGATACGCACAGAGACGCTTAAAACACCAGAGGGGGTAACACACAATTTGGCTATATCAACTTTTATAGGCTAGTGATGGCGACTGGGGCAGCCGTGAACTAACTCAGTTTTTTCAGTCGTCGTCACTTTTGGACCGCATCTTGCTTATCATCAAGCGGGTCGTGGTCAAATGTCGTGTCACAATAAAAAATAAATAAGGTTTTGCGCGAACATGGATTATTGAATTAAACAAATTTTATGCGGCTTACTTTCGCGTTTATTTTGGTTTTGTTAAACGCGATAGTAAGCCGCATTAAATTTGTTTAATTCTTTAACTTTTATAGGAAAATTTATAGAAGCAAAATTAAAAGGTACTCCAAGTTCAAAGATTTTTTTATGGAAAAGTTTTTTTTTTTTCATTTTTTATACTAAGCTATAATAGTAAATCTGTTTCTATGTGAAACTTTAAGACCGTAGAGTACCATTGGAACTATCAAATATACATTGGTATAGGTCCCGCGACAGAAGAGAGCGCTAACATTCAAGCAGCGCTCTAACTAGTTTTGAGATCTACTTACTTTTCGTTTATCGAATGTGTATAAATTTTAAACATACTTATATATATATGCACGTTTGTATAGATGCGCCTTATCCCCACCCTAGTCGTCCAGCGCTCTTCTAATCTGTTGATTGTTGTGTCTGTCGAAGTGTTTTTTTAACCGAGGCCGATTATAAATGGCGGCGAAGAGTCACTGATATTGCGAAGATAATAAGGCTTTCTCGTAGGTAACCAATTTGTGTAATATGAGAATCGCTCACATCCCTCAAAGAAACGACAACCGATGGGGAAGAAAGGTTCTAGAGTGCAGACCACGAACCGGAAGACGCAGCGTAGGTAGGCCTCCCACTAGGTGGACTGACGACATAGTAAAAGTCATGGGTAACCGATGGATGCAACTGGCATCTTGTCGTCCGGAATGGTGTTCTAAGGGGGAATCAATGTCTCGAATCCATATCGCACCAGTCCGTTCCAGTCTAAAACTCTTTCACAGTCTGTAGAAGGCCTAAAGAGCTGCGGAATTTTATAATTGCAACTAGGACGTGTCTAGGTTGTGCTCACAGAAATTACAATGTCTAGATTTTAATGGATGACGCGGTATGCTTAATTCATGACTACTTAATTATGTTCACACTTGCGACTGAACTTTTTGTCGTAATTCCATTGAGTTGAGCTGAACTTGGTCAAGTTTTCTTATGTAAACGTTGGGATAGCGTTGTTTATTTATTTATTTAGATTTTGCCTGGTAGTATCTTTGCTTGATGTGACTTTGGCTTGCCTGATTATAAGCAAGAGAGTGCTTCTGTTTTTTTTGTTTTTTTTATGTGACACGACATTTGACCTCGACCCACCTGGTGATAAGAGGAGGTCCAAGAGTGACGATGACTGAAAAAAACGAGTCAGTTCCCGGCTGCCTCAGTCGCCGTCATTATGCCGGGCTGTGCTTTTATTTTTTTAATTATTGTACATTTATATACTAAGCTACTAATGTGCTTGTATCATAGAAACAGGACAACCAAAGTACATATATGAAAGATATATTGGTATCGGTGTGTGGTTTCGAACCTGTGCTCTCGGCTTGCGTAACCATTGCACTGCCACTACACCACGGTTGCCTTATGTTTTATGCTTTTGTGCTTCTTTTAATTTGTCACATAGAAGCAATAGACTAAATTTAAAGATGTTACGGGCACAGAAATGTTCAAATTAATAACAATTTCATTTATGTGGAAACTTAGTAATTTGAAATAAATTGCAAATCTATATAAAAGATTACCATTTTTAGTAAATTCAGTCTTTACATTTAGTGGTTATATGTCCAGTCTACTGTAAAATAACTCAATGTATCTTTAATACGACGATGGCGTATTTGACGACAGGCGTGGACGAACGGTTTAGCGATTGGTTTGTTGCACGTAAAGTCCCGGATTCGATTCCCGGATATATTTGTTTCATAGCTTTTATTTCTAATATTTAATAACATTAAATATTGCAAAAAATTGTTAAAAAAAGAGATGGATATTTGCTTCGGGTCTGGTTATCAAAGAGCGGTAGGCAGTGGTACCCAGTCTGCCGATCCAGGGTAGTACCAACACTTACAAGTATACAGACTGTAAAGTGATTTGGTCACGTTTCGGGATCAGCTTGTAAGTTGTCGGTTCTAACTAGGCCGGCATAGTGGATGTGGTTGCTACTCACAGTTATTGAATTGTAGTAGCAGTGATATTCATTCATGGACCACACTTCGGCTTAACATCAAGCGGGGTGCTGTCATATGTCGAGTCACAATAAAAAATATAAATAAACAATGTTCTTGCAAAATCTAAGAAAATTAAATCAAGCCAAAAAATTCAATGATGGCAAATTTAAAAATACGCATTTTAACTCTATTAATTTAAGTGGTTCATAATTTTATCACTGGAACTTTTATAACCGTTTCGAAGATGCTTCACAATTCTGCCATCAATCTTAAAATGTCAAATGAAATGAAATTAATGAGTGAGGCATGCAATTTGGGTAGTTGAGCGCCATCCGCACAGAAGTGGTTAGAATTTATTGTTTTTATTCATTAAACATAAATAATATTAAATAATATTAGTCTGACAAAAGGTGTGAGAATAACATTTTTATTATTAAGTGATTGTATCATAGAAACAGAACGTTCAAAGTACACATATCAAAGATACCACATACCAAGGTATATTACCTTGGTACCCGTGGTGGTTTTGAACTCGTGCTCTCGGTTTTTAGGACAATCACTGCCACAACATCACGATCGCCTTCAGATTTTTTCATTCACGTTTCTATGTACAGTACTCTGGTAAATTAAAGATACATTGGTACGGGCAAGTGGTTTTAAACCATTGGAACCATCTATGTAGGTATGCGTGTAACAATTGCACTACCACCATACCACGGTCGCCTTTAATGCTTTTCTTGTATGAATGTATGATTGAAAATGATTAATTAGCATGGGTTTCTTGCTTATCTTCCAATTGTACCACAGTTTTGGCCGGCATAGTGACGGTGACTGAAGAAGCCGTGAATATACTCGGTTTTTTCAGTTGTCTTCACTTTTGGACCTTCTCTTGCTTATCATCAGGCAGGCCGAGGTCAGATGTCGTGTCACAATAAAAAAAAAAGTTACGGAAATGCTTAAAAACCACAAGAAATAAATAAGCTCTAATATGATGAGGTGACCGTGGTGTAGTGGCAGTGCAATGGTTACGCAAACCGAGAGCACGGGTTCAAAACCATTCATCGGTACCAATGTATCTTTGATATATGTACCTTGATCGTCCTGCATCTATGATGCAAGTACTTTAGTAACTTAGTACAAATAATGTATAAAAGCGAATTCTTAACTTTCTAAAACAATGTAATGGATTTCCTTTATAAATAAAAAAGTTGATTTCTAATACAAAAGCTGTACGCCCGAGGAAGGCTCAATCTTCACATAAAACATTCCAGTGTGCAGTGCCAGTCATAGGCAAAAATTAAAATTTAATCATATTTAAGTTTTATTAAGTGGTAGGTAGTGGTTCCCAGTCTGCCAATCCGGTTAGTAGCACCACTTACAAGTATACAGACCTTGTTGCGACTTAATCGCGTTTCGGGATCCGCTTCTTCAACCCGTATGGTCTAAAATGTGCGAGTAACTAAAAACATTATAATAAAACCTAATAGATATCAAAGATAAAGACAACGTTAACATCTAAAGTATTAACAGACTAGACGTTAATGCAACTGGCTAAATTTTTCATCTTACGAATTAATTCTGTAAAATTGCCAAAAATAAATTTTACATACATTTTATACTAAGCTACTTAAGTGCTTTTATCATAGAAACAGGACAACCAAAGTACATAAAAGATACATTGGTAGAACAGGTGAGTGGTTTCGAACTGCTCTCTGCTTGCATTGCACTCCCACTACACCACGGTCGCCTTAATATATTTCTATTTAAATCATAGTTAAGCGTCGTATAACCCCAACTGTAACATGCACATATACTCAGAAGCAGCGAGCAATATCAATTAATTTTGCATAAAGTGCAGGCGCGTACTTTATATCGGTGTCGCTTCGGGCATTCAGCTCCGGTGAGGGACGATGCTGCTCAAGTCCACTACAGACCACATGGTATACGAGTATTTAGACACCGAAGGCTTTTTTCTGAGGCGGCTTTCTTGGTCTTCATCTCTTTTGGACCTCCATCATTCTTACCAACAGGTAGGTCGAGGTCAGATGTCTAGTCACATTAAAAAAAGGAAGGCCCGCTTACTCAGAGAATATCTTTATTTATTGTTGTTCCTAGGCATCTCTCTTCGCTTTCTTCGACCTGATGGTAACCTGATAGTAAGTAGACCTAGCATACAACTGCCAAGTTGCTGACACTTTGCCGGCCTGAGATGACTCGCTTCGTTCTCCCTCATACAAACCAATTTTAGAAAAAAACAATATCATTAATTTCTAATAGGTGCCTAATAATATTATTTTTTGTATACCATAGTTATAATCGTGGAATTGGGTTAGGAATATGGTTCTTCATTATCCTATTCAAATTAGGTTTCGAAATAAAATATGTAAAAAAAATATATTGTGAATTGACATCTGACCTCGACCCGCCTGATGGTACGCAAGAGGAAATCCAAGAGTGCCGACGACTGTATGAACCGAGTCTTTACGATTGCCCCAGTCGCCGTCACTTTGCCGGCCTTAGGTGCTTCTTCACGCAGCGCTTGAAGGAATCAAGTTTATAGGATGAAGAGAACACATAGGCTGGTTTGTATTTCACTTATCGATTGTTCTACAAAGAAACAATATACTTAGGTGACGGCAATGAAATGGTACTAATGAATATTTTAGTCTCTTATTAGCTTAGTATAGAAACAAATAAAACAATAAGAAAAATATATTCTTATGTTTCTAATAAACTGAAGTCTATCTACTATATAATCTGTGGAATAGACAGACCGGAACATATGTACGTATTCACGCCTACAGTAGTTGGTAGGGTAGACAGGGATTTAAGACTTATTGGTTTGATGCGAACGAATGCCAGATGCTATACCTTCATTGATTAAAAAATCTTCCTATTGCTGTTTTATTGATGACCATTTCTGTTGTTTTTTTTTAATTTCACATCAGCTTTAATTGTCACGCCATATTTCCCACAGCGATAGGTAGAAACAACGGAGCGCCACTTTTTTAATTGTGACTGGACATTTGACAGCACCCCGCTTGATGTTAAGCCGAAGTGTGGTCCATGAATGAATGTCACTGCTACTACAATTCAATAACTGTAAGTAGCAATCACATCCACTATGCCGGCCTAGATGGATAGTTTTTGCAGCACACGCAAAATAATGACTTATATAGGTAACATTTTGATACCTTGAGTTACATTATTTCAATATAGGTAGAGATCTTTAATTTTTTATGAAAATATAATATAGCCTATGTTACGTGACGAAGATGTAGCTTACTTTTTTTTAAATGTGACACGACATCTGACCTCGACCCGCCTGATGTTAAGCAAGAGTGACGACGACTGAGAAAACCGAGTTTGTTTACAGCTGCCTCAGCCGCCGTCGCTATGCCGGCTAAAGAACCCAACGGTCAGAGAATAAAAATCGGTCGAGTAGTTTTTAAGTTAAATCGTAACAAACAAACAAACAATCAAATCTTTCCTTTTTATAATATTAGATAAATAAAAGAGCATAGTAAATAAAGTGGTGATTTTATTAATTTATAGTTGTTTCATTATAAACCTTTGATATAATGCTTTATTGAGGAATTATTTAAATGAGATAACTGGCAATACTTTTTGTAAGATAACTCTATCACGTATTTACATGACGCTATACTATTTATAGCAAGGGAGTTGTGTCAGGATCGTGGTAAGTGGCGCTCCATTGTCTCTGCCTATACCCGTGGGAAAAAGGCGTGACAACTTGATTGATTGATATGCTATTTATCAATCAATCAAATTGTTAGGCTTTTATGTTATGGAAAATAGGCAACCCAGCTTTGTCGAGGATGTCTCTGATTTGATCAGAAAACAACCTCCTAGGCCTGCCTTGTTTAACGCATCCATCCACATAAGACTTTCAAAATCCCTTTCGTCAATCTCCTTTTCTTATCCTTTCCGTGTGTCCAAACCATCGGAGCTTTCCTTTATTTTTACTCTTATCTACTAAGCTACTAAAGTGATTGTATCGTAGAAACAGGACAACCAAAGTACATATTATTATATCAAAGATACATTGGTAACGGTGGGTGGTTTCGAACTCGTGCTCTCAGTTTGAGTAACCATTGCACTGCCACTACACCACAGTCGCCCACTAATTCATTCACGGTCAATCCATTACCATTTATATAACAAATATTCACTCACATATTCCACTTTGCACCTCTGCACATACAGCCGGTTGTACCAAAAATTATAATTTACGAATTTGTGAAAAGTATTGTGTAAGTAAAAGAAACATGGGTTGCACCCACTCTTGAGTACAATGTTCCTTGGGTTGCACCACTCTTTAACTTCACATTTTACATTTATGTTTAACGAATATTTAATACAGAGCTAACGGACATCATTCATTTTGGGTTTCTAATTTCTATGTACTACTTTTGTTATTTCTAATGATATAAATGGTAGTTTCGGGTATAAAATTATTAACAACCCAATTCACGATTTCGTAATAGTAAACGTGATAGAAAAAGTATAAAGTAAAACTTATTTTGTAAATTAAAACTTTTTTGGTACAGCCGGCTGTTAGCTTATACGTCATATAACGTAAAGCCTTACTTATTATTTATACATGTCTACCTATACTAAGCTGTTAAACGCGCTCGTAGTGTAGTAGTAGAGCAATGGTCACGCAAACCCAGAACCCCCGGTTCAAAAACACTTGGTATACTTTTGTCGTCCTTGTTTTGACGTTTGGCCCGCTCATGAAATTTCGTATAAATGATTCAATACGTTTAAGGGAACAATTGTTGTTATTTATAGCGACAATTAGGAACAGCAATTTGATCAAAAAATATTAATAAATTATATAAAACTTATAATTTAACCATTACCCAATAATTAACGTTAACGCCATCATAGCGTGCCGCTGGTATAGTAAACGTGCTTGTATCATGAATACTGAGCGACAAACTCATAATAAAAGCACAAAATGAACCCACGTATAAATTATAATGTCCTTTTATACTTTACAAAAGGATAACTGTAATAAAGTGTGCTTCCTTATAATAATTTAGTGGCAAATGCAATTTGTTATTTATAAATTTATTATAACATAAAATACGATTACAAGTCAATCTTTAGCATTATTAATAGAGTTGATCTCCATTAATAAAATATACGAAGAGAACGGAAAATACAATTCTTTAATTTTTGCTTTTTTCTTTAATTTTTTCTTTAATTTTCTTTAATTTTTGCCTAGTGCCCATAACCACAGAGCCTGTATGAAGAGAATTGTGGATGTGAAGGAAGCAAGGGAGCTGTGTAAGGATCGTGGTAAGTGGCGCTCCATTGTCTCTGCCTATCCCTGTGGGAAAAAGGCATGACAATTTGATTGATTGATTGATAATTTTTGTTGTGGTCTATAAAATGGCATATTATGTAAATGAAAATAAATTAATTAATGTTAAGCTAGAGCTAGAGTTAAGCTACAGTCCATGTATAGAGGTAACTGCTAATACAATGGCGGCCTTTAGGGAACCGGCAACTTTGAAGCACTTAAAACTGGTGGTACTACCCCAGATCGGCAGACTAGGCAAATGACCACCAACTGTATATGTCCCCTTACATCGGTATAAGTGCATGATAATAAGGCAAACTTAACGCTCGCTGATGACAGGGAAATAGTTGCAGCACAACCAATTTGTACACTTTATAGCTTGTCATTTGAAGGATTATCAGTGGCGAGCTGTTTGTAGAGCAATTTAGTTGAGTGTTACAGTTATAAAGCGTAGCGGAGAGCGGTGCTTGGTTTCATATTTGAGGTTTGAGAAACTTTATTAATACCAAAAAGAACATTTTTATATTCGCTTGTTTTGGATTTTACAATGTTTACAATATGTTTTTGCAATGCCAGTGGCCCTATTAGGGCGTCCAATGAGAATGTGGAGAATACAAATTTATTTTCAGTTATTCATAACAAATATTAATAAGGATTTTTTGAATGTTATTAAATTGCTATCTTCTCTAACATGTATTGGGAGTTTATTATAATGAGACACCCCGTCGTACAATACACTACCACGACCAATATTAGTTCTAAACGTACTGGTTTTTATATTTCTAGTGCTGCGTGTGTTATATTTAGATGTGCCTTCCCTTGTAGTTAGAATAATTTCCGAATGTATATGCTTATGTATGATCTTATGTATTAGTAAGCAGATGTTATAATTGTAGTGTTGTCTAATATTCATTAATTTGGTTTCTTTGTAAATAATGTATGTTGGTGTTCTATAATTATAGTTAAATATTGATTTTATTAATTTATTCTGTAGGGTTTGAATTTGTGTTATATGTGTGTTGGCAGCATTTCCCCAAGCAGCTACAAGGTATTCTAAGTGCGGTCTAACGAGAGAATTGTATATTAATTTCTTTACATGTATTGGTAGGAATCCAGCTATTCTACGTAATAGACCTATTAGCGGTGTTATTTTGCTTCTAATATGTTCGATGTGTGGTTGCCATGTGAGATGTTTATCAAGTATTATACCTAAATATTTCTCGTGAGTACTGGGTGTAATTATTTCGCCGTTAATATGAAGTGGGTTATAATGTTGTATAGTTTAATTTTTTGCCGAGAATATTATATATTTAGTTTTTTCCGCGTTTATAGTGAGTAAATTACTCTGACACCATGCTGACAGTATGTGGAGGTCTTCCTGGGCTCTGTGTATGATATTAGTGATGTTATTTCCAAAATAAAATAAGCATTTTTTCATATTTAATAAAGTTTATGTACGAATAAATTGACGGACGTGGTCTGAGGCAACAAGACCTGCCCCCCTAGCACGGCAATCCAAGAAGCAAGATAAAAACTTGCAAAGAATATCATTCCAACTCATTTTAAATAACTTACTTGGACAGTGTAACAAAATAGATATTTAAACGGTCTGTTACTGAAAAACTTTACACAAAACAACGTTGAAAACTTTAATAAATATTTTTTTGAACACATTGATGTGCCAACCTGATACATTTTTTAAAATGAGTTACTATAATAATCCTTGCACTTCTTTATCTTGCTTCTTGGATTGCTTGCCCCCCTATCACGGCAATCCAAGAAGCAAGATAAATAACTGTTGTTTTGTGTAAAGTTTTACAGAACGTTTGAATTTCTTTTTTTATACACTGTTATAGTAAGTTATTTGAAATAAGTTGTGATGATATTCCTTGCAAGTCTTTATCTTGCTTCTTGGATTGCCGTGCTATGGGGGCAGGTGATATGTTGTCTGTCCATCTAAATTTACAGTAGTGTGAACGTAAATGCAAAAAATATAATTTGCCCAGATTATTACCATTCTTATATTATCGATGGGTATCTATCTATATGGGTAATTATTTCATAAACCTAAATTTTATATATTTTTTTTTTATTTGAAGACATATTACCTTGACGTAGAATTATAAAAAGCTTTAATAGCCCATGTGTTCTCCCCATCCTGGGATTATAAATCTTATAAATCCCCACCGTGAATTTATAAGCTAAGAGTAAAAGATGCACCTCTGGCCGGAATTGTGATAACGACTGAGAAAACTGTATCGCTTTCTCCAGTCGTCGGCGCTCTTGCACATTCCCTTACCAATTTTCAGGCCAGTTGTTCCTGCCAATAAATATGAAGTAAGCCAGACAGTTGTGTCTGTATCGTGGAAAGAGAATCTTGATAGTAATTTTGGTTAAAAGTATGTCCGAGTTTTAGTTCTGGTCAGGAATGAACTGCTGACCCGGCAAGTGTCCTCAATGTGGATAAAGCTGTGATAACCTATCAGTTTTTTTATAAAACGCAATTAAATAAAATCGCTCCAGCCTATCCTTGTAAGTTCACCTTTACAATACTTTACGTAGTTAGGCACATTACGGCTGCAATCTGGTATGTTAAGGGACCACACAGGCTGTGGAATTTAAGGTGTAAAATCCAACTGTATTATTATGTTGTAAAATAGTGAACCGATTTACATTTTGTGGTTTACTATCGACGTATTAAACTTATGTATAATTAAATTCTAAATTATATTTTAATAATTATTAATTATAATGTAATAATTATAGAATGTAGATATCTGAGAGGCAGACAGTTGGTCATTTGCCAAGTCTGCGGTTTCGGGGTAGTTCCTACTTACCTAACACCACTTTGAAGTGTACAGACCGTGAAGTGCCTCAGTCAAGTTTCTGGATCAACTTATTGCCTAGTCTAAAACCATTTGACTAGCCCTGGTTTAAAACCATTTGCCAGTACCACTGTATCTTTGATATATGTACCTTGGTCGTCCTGTTTATATGATACAAGTACTTTTGTGAATTCAAGTCTTTTAATTTCTATAATTATACTATAAATAAAAAATATCATCTAATAACGTCGCGTTAGATATAGTCCCAAGGAGACTGGCAACATTTCCCCTTTGTTATAGCAAGGCAGAAATACGTTGGCAGAAATAATTGCCAGCCTTCCTGTCACAAGATTTCTCCGTCAGCCGCATGGACAACTCCTTGGCCAGGCGCTTAGCAGAAGGTCCCCAGGGCCCATCGTCTCAACCCCAAACGGCGGTATTTGCGCAGCTTGGGGTTCTCAGCATAAATCGCCGTACTTTCCGTGCTTAACGAGGTCGCTTGGATGTGAGATAGGGCTAATGTGTCCACACAAGTTGCATCCCACACCAGAGACCTGCCAAGTTTCCACGGCCCAACAGTCAGGCCGTCGGGTCTTTGTGATATCAATTAAAAACAAAATAGTTAAGTTGTCCGACTAAATAGTGACGTGACAAATCGTGAACTCGAAACAAAAAATGTATATCACGGCCATTGTCCTCTAAACATTCAGCATCCGGATCACATCGTATTCGATTATTAAATCCGCGATTCACTGATCATAGTTCCTATTATACCCACTACTTTGACCTCTATGGGGCTATGGGACCATTCGACCTTTACTATTTTGTATTGTAGTAGCAGCGACATTCATTCATGGACCAGACTTCGGCTTAACATCAAGCGGGGTGCTGTCATATGTCGAGTCACAATAAAAAATTAAAAAAAATACGTCGCGTCTTTTTTTATTGTGCACCTATCCTGATGTTAGACTGGAGTGCGGTCCATGAATGGAGGTAACTGCTACTATAGTAAAACAACTCTAAGATGATCCCGATACGCGACTTAGTCACTTCACGGTCTGTATACTTGTAAGTGGTGGTACTACTTCGGATCGGCAGACTGGGAACTACTGCCCTTCACTCTTTAATAACCAAACCTGAAGTAAATATCCACCCTTTTTTGATATATATTCTCTGATATGAAAATAAAAAGACACGCACATCTAAAACAGCCGACTAAACTAAGTCGTTTCTTTTTGAGTCGTAGGCGCTCTAGGACCTCCCTTTGCTTCCATCAGGCAAGTCGAGGTCAGACATCACGTAGATGTACACGTGTACTGACTGTAAAGTGACTCAATCGCGTTTCGGAATCAGTTTAAAAGTTGCCGGTTCTAACTAGGCCGGCATGAATGCGATTGCTACTTGCATAGACCGTTTTCCAATTATACATAAGACGGTGTGATTTTATATTTAGAGTCACAAATAAAAAAATAATAATAATAATAGAAACAGAAATAATCCCTGTACATAAAGATACATTGGTACCAGAAAGTAATTTTGAACCAGGGACTCCTGGTTAGCGTGACCATTTCACTACCCACGGTTGGGACCACGTTCGCCTTTATTAAATTCTCTAATTAATATAAAACAAATCTAATCCTCCAACAGGAAACAAACCTACAACCTAACGGTGTAAACCTTTGAGAAATGTATCGATACTTTTTTGTATTCGAATTCTTGGACAATAAGCACTCGATCACGTTCGACCAATACAACTGTCAACTCAATCATTTGACCCACGTGCCCAGAAACATTTTTATTATAAGTATTTTTATTCAATCACAACAATATAATAAAGGATACAAAACAAATATATCTTTATTGTTATTAATTTCTTTTTATAGGTAGTCTTCTTAACCTTCGGCATACAAGGTGAATAAAAATCCTTCCCCGTACAACGTGGGGTTAAAATAACCCCTTAGTAAATATCTATGTATTGATTATATTATTTAAATACAACGGCTTAGATAGGGTTTTTGGCTTAATAAATTATAAAGTTATTATTAAAATCCAATATAATAAGGAAAATAAACTTTAATCATAAAAAAAAAACACAAAATGCAAAAGTACTCTAAAATTCAACGAATTTTCCTTAAATCTAAAAAGAATAACGTGAGACGTTTTTTATTTATAGGAACTTTTGGTCTAAGTCAAAAATATAAAACTAGAAATAATTAACATTATAAAAAATATAAAAATAAATAAGTTTTTCTATTCTAGCGAGATCATTCGTTAAATAGATCAGTACAATTTTGGCATATCAAATTTGCGTGTTCCTTGCATATTGCAACATTGCATTTGAAACAACCGTTCAACGTCTTTCTATCTTTATTTCTAGGGCAAAAAGAACATCTTTGGGATTTCCTTGGTTGCTTTTGTGGCGGACCTGGAACCTCTTCTTCCAAAATTTGATGCACGCGATGCATTCTTTGGTTGATGGATTAGGTTCACAGTTTTCCAATCTCAAAAAAATCTTTTGGTTAGTATACTTCGAAACAATGTCAACAAGTTCTTTTGTAAAAAATATATCAAAGCATTCCAAGTGTGTTTTTTTGTCGCGAACAGTAGGTTTACACCCAGGCAAATCAGTAATTATGTTCTCAGACCTTGTTCGAACATTGGTTCGTGGTGGCGTTTTGTACCACTTGGTTTTGCCATCTTTGCCTGTATAAAATGGTAGCGTTGGAGGCGTTTCTTCTACAGATTCAGGTTCTTCCATGTCCGTATCACTAGGAGATTCAGACGCCTCGCTGATGTGATCAGAATTATAGTCATTTTCGGAGGGGTAGTTCTCTTCGTCTTCTGACACATTTTCTTCAAGTAAAGCCGCCACAATATCTTCATCTCGCATCCTATTTGCCATCTTAATTAAACTATATCTGTAACAGAAAATAAACTACATAAATATAATCAAAATTAGATTGAAAATAACAAAAAAATATAAGAATGCATACATACCTTTTCAGCACCGTCCCATACAACGTGGGGTTAAAAACACCGGAGACCCGCTATACACACGTGCACACACGAGCGCGGTCCGTGCAGCACTGACCTAAGGTCACGAGTCGACGTGGCAATGTTTAACACCCAGCTACTGGGAATATCAATGTTATTGGTCGATTATTACTCATAAATCGACATATTTTTCTCGAGCTGGGGTTAAAAATACCCCATGTTGTATGCCGAAGGTTAATGGTATACTCAAGGTTTTTTGTGACGCGTTTTTTGACCTCGATATGCGTGATGAAGCAAGGGGGACCTCGCCTTGAGAGCCGATGACTGAAAAAACCTATACAGTTTACTATTGCCTCAGTTGTCTTCACTATACCGACCAGAGATGCTTTTTCGACACAACAAGAAAACGACAAAGAAACGAGGCTTCGACGCCTTTTGTTCGACAATTGATTCGAGCTACTAAACGTCCACAGTGAGATAGTGATGATTGGTAATTCTAGCCATTATGGTCAAATGTTGGACGACAAACTTAATAGTTCGTCAATCAATCAATCGAATCAACAATTTATGTTGATTCGCAATTCAAAATTATTAGCAATACGTTTTTTTTATTTTGACACGACATTTGACGTCGACCCTCCTGATGATAAACAAGAGGAGATCCAAGAGTGACGACGACTAAAACACCCGAGTTAGTTCACGGATGCCTCAGTCGCCGTCAATATGCCGGCCAAAGGTGCCGGCTTGAAGGATACAAGGTTAAAGGATGGAGAGAACACATGGGCTGGCAAAGCATTCCATTAGTCAATTCAAAAAAAAAAGACGCACGGAACTTTTTGAATAATTAAAATCGGAGACATCCTTATGAAAGCTGGGTTGCCTAGTGCCCATAATCATAGAGCTGGTAAGCCTTGGTACCCAGTTTGGCAATCCGGTGTAGTACCACCACTTACAAGTACACAAACCGTGAAGTGATTTGATCGCGTTTCGGGATCAGCTTGTCTCAAGGCCGGCATAATGGATGTGAATGCTACTTACAGTTATTGAATTGTAGTAGAAGTGACATCCATTCATGGCCTACACTCCAGCTTAACATTAACCGGGGTGCTGTCTTATGTCGAGCACAATAAAAAACCGCGTATGAAAAGAATTATGGATGTGAGGGAAGCCGAGGAGGTTGCGCTCCAATGTCTCTCCCTGTGGAAAATCAAGATTGTAATTTTTGATTAAAAAATCTTGATAGGTTTTTTGTGTATGTCTTTAAAGTCTGGTCAAAACAGAAACAACCCTACTATAAATATTGTTTTAAAGAAAACACTTATTTCAATGGGCGGTTACTCGATCATCTACTTTAATCTGATAGTCTTATTCGGTCCCCCTGACAACAGAGGTGTCCATACATAGTTATTTTAACCTGGTTTATCTATGTCGTAAATAACGTGGAATTGTGGCCAAGTCCATCTAGAGGTATGCAGCTATTCCGTTATGCGCCGTGAATGTATTGTCAAGTGTAAAGGGCTGCGTGGGTGTGCTACGATTGTGTGCCAAATTCACATGCCCTTTTGAAAACGTGCCAATTTGAATTATTATTTATTTAAAAAACCTAATGCACAATAGTACAACGGCAGATGCCAAAGGCATTCTCTACCAGTCAATACGTTAGGATGTTGATCCGACAATGTAGATAAGAGGTAGGGTGCAAAAAAGTAGGTAACTAAATATTACATATGACATATGACAAATATATAAATTAATTCAAACAATTAATTCAATCAATCAATTAATATGTCACGCCTTTTTCCCACAGGGATAGGCAGAGACAATTGGGAGCCACGATCCTGATACAACTCCTTCGCTTCCTTCACATTTACAAGTTTCTTCATACAAGCTCTATGGTTATGGGCACTAGGCAACCTAGCTTTTTTGAGGATGTCTCCAATTTGGTCGGAAAACACCCTCCTGGGACTGCCTTGTTTAACGTATACATTCTGTGTTTTGTTAACGTTTAACGTATAAGGCGACCGTGGTGTAGTGGCAGTGCAATGGTTACACAATTCGAGAGCAAAGGTTTAAGTAGCAGTGGCATCCACAATTTTGCAACCGGCAACTTTTAGGCTGATCCCTAAAGTCAAGCTAACATGACTGAGATATTTTAGCGTCTGTACACTAGAAAGTGATGGTACTACCCCTGAGTAAGTACCGGTCTTTCGGCTGGCATAGTGACGGCGGCTGACTCGGTTTTCTTTTAATCGTTTTGGACCTCCTCTTGCTTACCATCAGGCGGGTCACAAAAAAATAAATAATAAATAAAAATAAAAATAAAAAGACTGGGCAAATAACCACCAACTTACTTGTAATTCATAATTATCCTGACCAAACCATAAACAAATATTTAAATAAAATTGCCATCAAAAATAATTAATAATAATTATTTCAAAATGCATTCCCAGCATGATATTATTAAATTGACTTCTCAATTATTATGAATGCCGTAATGGTTTAAATTTAATTTGATTTGTTGGTTGTGGGTTATGTTAAAAATACAAAAGCTAGTGGGCCGATTAATACAATGCTCACTAAAGGATAACTTAATAAGCAATTTTTTTTTATTGATTTTTATTTTCAAGTAAGTATTATTTTTTTATTATTCACATTTCTATACTAGGTGCTTGCTTGTATCATAGAAACAGGACATCCAAAGTACATATATCAAAGATACATAGGTAATTTTACCTTCAAATGGTTTAAAACCCGCGCTCTCGGTTTGCGTAACCATTGCACTACCACTATACCAATCAATCAATCGAATTGTCACGCCTTTTTCCCACAGGGATAGGCAGAGACAATGTAGCGCCAATTGCCACGATCCTGACACAACTCCCTCGCTAAAATTTATAAAGCGACAGTGGTAGTGCCCTCAAACCAAGAACTCCCGGATCAAAATCACTAGTCGGTACTAAAGTATGTTTGGTGTACTCGTATGAATCATTGACCACTCACGTCAAAACTCTTCTATCCCATATTTTTATCCTGCAGTTCTTACTCAACTACTCGGTCACTATATCCAGGTTAGTACAACATACAATCCCAGCCTGCTATAGATACTATAGTTCATTAAAATCATAAGTTTAATAACAAAAAACCTTTATTTATATTTACTTAATTAACTAAAAACTGCCTAAAATATACGAAATGACAGCCTTTCAGGTCTGACTTGATGCAATAATAAATTAAAATACAAATATTTTAAAAGGACCAACCAGAGGGCAGATCGCGCAACTTCAATGGAAATGACAATAAAATTTATTCATTGTCAAAAAGTTATGCGGTCGCTGATAGTTTCAATAACCTTTAATTCATTCGGACAATGAGTTTGACAATGAACTTGGATTGTTGTGCGGTCAAAATTTTAATTTTAAAGCTCATTAATGGAGTTCAAATGTCAAAATTGTTACGCTATCGGCTAGTACTGATTTTCGATAAAATTGTTCCTTAGTGCGGTTTAAAATACCGGCCCTAATATTTAGAAAATGTTACTTAAAATCTTTATAAAAGAATCAATACAGAACCTTATTATTACTAAACAGTACAATAATAAATTATTGGAAAAACTTCTCTAATTATATCAAATCACTGTAACATGTCGTTGATAGTTCATCGATCAATCTCTTGTTGACATTTGCAGGGAGCTTACACTGCGGGGGGTAAATTGGTACACTTAGTAGGAAAAAGCTCATTATAAATGCTCTTTAAGACAGAAAAAGTTAAGTCCATTCCATTTGATTTTTATATTGATTCAATATGATACCAATTTTCAACGACAGGCGTGGACGAACGGTTAACGATTGGTTTGTTGCGCCCGGGTTCGATTCCCGGTCAGAGTAAATATTTGTATCATAGCTTTAATTTGTAATATTTAATAATTATATTAAATATTACAAATATTTGTTAATAAAAAAGAGGCGAATGTTTACTTGGGATCTGGTTATTAAAGAGTGGGGGAGAGGTAGTAACATTCGCAAAAATGCTTTTATCGCGAATGTTACTACTTTTCGTTCAAATTAACTTATACTTGTAAAATTACGTAAGTTTAACACGTTCACGCCGGCGCGGGTCACCGGTGACCCGCACTAAACCGTCTTATCGGGCGGCGTGGGCCACCGGTGACCCGCACTAAACCGTCCTATCAGGCGGCGTGGGTCACCGGTGACCCGCACTAAACATTGAATTTTAATGATAATTATAATCAATAATGTATCAGAAACATAATTTTCGTTCATTTGTTAATTTGTGGTCAGGATGAAAAAACGGCACGAGTTAAAGAACTTGCACAATAAATCTCACTGTACTGCAGAGAAACAAACAACGCGTATACAGGTCTGAACAGGCGCCGCCAGATGAAACGCGATATTAATTTGAACGCCGCCTAATAGCAAAACAAATTATAATCGGCCCCGGCGTGAACGTGTTAAAAAATATTTTTGTTCGCAATGGCGACCGTGGTGTAGTGGCAGTGCAACAGTTACACAAACCAGAGAGCACGAGTTTGAGACCACCCACCGGTACTAATGTATCTTTGATACATGTACTTTGGTTGTCCTGTTTCTATGATACAAGTAACTTAGTATAGAAATGTGAATAAATAATAAAAATAATAATAATAATAGAGCTACCTAATACATAATAAAACAATTCATTATACAAAAAGCTATATAATTATTTTAATAATCCCATTTCTATGTTAATTAAATCTGTAGTTTTTATTAGAAACAAGTGTGACAGGAATAAACTGTCATGGCATTATTTATTGCAACATCTCTGCAACAGAATTGAATTGAAATAAATTAATATTATTTCATTTAAAAAAAAACACGTTACGTACCTGTTTTAATTAATTTTTATAAGATTTTATCGACTCATATTTTCTGTTATTTTTCTTGAGTATTATTCCTTTCCAGATAATAATTTAATCATATTTATGTATTGATCTCCTTTTGATTAGCTTCAAGCAATTAAATATACCGGCCAGACGAGGTTTTTCACAGAAGGAATCCCAAAGCTCAGATAGGAAAACGTCCTATGACTTTGGATGCCAAAGAAACAACCATCTAGTTGATTGACAGAAAGCGGATGGATCCTCCGACTTGTGTAGGGGGTAAAAAGACGGGATAAGAACAAGGTTTGAAAGGCTTTAGAGTAATAAAGTAATTTTATTGCATAGAAGATTACAAAATGTGCGCGATAGATGTAGTTTTAAAGAAGATGTAGTGACAAGGATTGACAAAGAAATGCTCCGACGGTTTAGGTACATGGAAAGATAGCGAAGTAGAATGAGTGAAAGTAGATTGACGAAAGGAACTTATAAATCTAATGTGTAGAGATGAGTTAAACGAGCCAGGCCCAGTGGGGTGTTTTCCAATCGGAGACATTCTTAAGGTTACCCAGTGTCCATAATCATAGAGCCTTGTATGAAGAGAATTGTGGATGTGACGGAAGCGAGGTAATTGTGTCAGGATCCTGGCAATTGGCACTCCAAGGTCTCTGCCTATCCATGTGGGAAAACAGCGTGACAATTTAATTAATTGATTGAAATTACAAATAAAAACAGGTAAATTGAACATACGCGGCCTTCTCACTAAAAAGTGTTCTCAGGGAACCGACAAAATAGTAAAACTTATAATGTAAAACGATAATTAATTAATAATTAGCATAAAAAAAGTTATTCTTATAATATAAACATAAATCAGACATTCCTTAAATATCTGGTAGTACCCATAAACGTAAAACTTGAATAAAAACCTAAAGTTCCCACGACCGTAGACCCTGTGGATATTAAGGAAGTGAGAGTAGTGTCAGGGTCGTACTTACTTTTAAAATGGCAACGAATTATGACCAATTTTAGTGCGGTCCGTTCAGTACGGTTTATGAATGAAGGCATGTTTTTTTATTATTATTGTGACTCGACATATGACAGAACCCCGCTTGATGTTAGGCCGAAGTGTGGTCCATGAATGGATGTCACTGCTACTACAATTCAATAACTGTGAGTAGCATTCACATCCACTATGCCGGCCTAGATGGAACCGGCAACTTACAAGCTGATCCCGAAACGCGACCAAATCACTTCACGGTCTGTATACTTGTAAGTGGTGGTACTACCCCGGATCGGCAGACTGGGTACCACTGCCTATCACTCTTATTATATTTTATTATATAATAAGGTTTTTATCAGATTTTTATAGTAGAACATTTATACTGTTTATCAAATCTTTATTATCATTTATTATTCTTTTTATTTTTTGTTTGTTGAAAGCGAGAGAGTTGTGTCAGGATCGCGAAAAGTGTCGCTTAGTTGTCTCTGCCTATGACAATGCTGTAACTGGTTCTTTAATAAAGAAAAATCTTGTTTGTCATTTTTTATCTGTACAATTAACTCTATTGTAAGTATTATTTATAGCAGTCCTAAAGAAATAAAGTAATGTTTTTGGAAAGATCGTAGAAATTGGTTTTGAAAAATTATCTAAAGATAAATTAAGTTATTTAGATCAAATTATAATTTAGATAAAATGTTAACGCAATTTATAATTTAATGCGCATACAAACACATATATTTTCATAATATAGATTGACGATAATTGCAAACTTGTATATTACATGAATTTGTATTAAAACAGACCTATCCTACTCTTAAAACCGATTTGAAAACATTACAAACTCAAAGTAAAATAAATTTGATATGCGCTTGAAACAAGAAGGTTTTTTTATATAAAGTTTTCAGAAAGTCTATAATCTATACTAATAATATAAATGCGAAATTTTGAATTGATGTTTGTTACTCAATCACGCCACAAAGGCTGATTGGCACATCTGTTTGATCTTGGTAAAATTTTGTACAGAGATAAATTATAGTCTGGAATAGGAGGCTAAAAAATTAAGTGAAACTGTACCGAAAGTGCAAGGGATATGTAATAGAAATACTTATAACTATGGTGATTAAACTAAATTGTTCTTTCTATAAGCTTATACCTGATATGACATTGAAGATCTAGGCTACCTGATGATGGACCACGAGGATGCAAGGATTATGTACTCACGTTACGAGTCACAATTTATAAACGCGAGTTAAACCGCAGGGAACAGCTAGTATTATATAAATAACTAATGAAAATACGCGTGCAAATTTGGTCAGCTGCAAACAGGGATTGAACCCGTGTCTGTCGCTTAACGCCCTTACATACGAGTAGCTTAGTGCTTATGTACTTTGGGCAATTTTTTTCTATTCCATCTGTTTATCGTGGAGTTCATTCGACTACTAGGTTTACGCGTCAAGTGATACCAGGTTCGACCCTTGGTCGCAGCGGCCAATGTGCAGTGCAGTGTCTTTATTTGGGATCCAGCCAGTGAGAAATAAGTAACCTCAATATTGCACATTAATAGGATTTGTCAGATGACCGAATCAAATCAAACACTGTCTCTGTCAATTTAAAGTTACTGATTAAGGCGAGGAACAAAGGAGCGTTATAAACAAAACGTGTTTTAGGCGAAATAAGGTTGATATTTGCACATCACTCTTAAGCGTGCGACGTTTTTCGTACGACAAATTTACCTTTTATAACAAAAAATTGTTAATTTTAAGAAAACCGAGATGATAGAAGTATAGTTATTTGATCGTCAAAAGTACCTCAAAATAGGATATCGTAGGACACCACTTTTCACTATCCAGACTCAATCCTCTCGCTTTCTCCACATCCACAATTTCCTTGATACAGAAAAATATATATATTCTGTTTATACCTTATAAATAAATTTGAAGTCTTCAAGAATGGAAAGTCCAGACTTAAAGTTAGTGCATCAAATATGCTAATGACCTAGATTTTTGTTTAAGATATGCATATTAGGTTTTATAATAGATAAGATCACTATAAGTGTCGTCATTAATTCGAATAAGGTTGTCCGATATTACTTTATTAACTTGTACTATGAGGGATATTAACACTTGATTATTTCTTATTTTATTGTAAAAATATATATATAAAAGGCAAATTTAAAAACCGTAAAATTTTCTCTGCCAGACAACCTTTGGGTTGTGCAGAGAGCAAAAGTATGTAGATGGAGAAAACTGCATAGTATAATATAAATAAGTAGTAGTAAATAAATAATAATACATATATAAGTAATAGAATAAAATATAATTTAAAACATGCACAATAATTAACTAAAAATATGTTTCATGACAAGAATTTTAAAGAACCCACTCGTATAGCTGCCTGCACTCTACGAGTAAAAGACTCACTGAAGGCAGCAGAATAGTGAAGTGGAAAGACGACTGTGGTGTAGTGGCAGTGCAATGGTTACGCAAAAAGAGCACGAGTATGAGACCACCTACCGGTACCAATGTATCTTTAGTAGCTTAGTATAGAAATGTATAATAAAAAAAATACTAATTGAAGAAAACATAAATTCTAGTGATTAGACTTGTGTAAGCAGGTTAAGTTGCTCTTAATAAAAGAAGGTTTCTATAATTATTGAGTAGAGATGGCAAAGAAGACTTCTTTCTAAAAAATTAGAGAATTTCTTACGATCACGATGGTCTTAGATATCTTAGGTCTTACATATCAATTTTGATGATGGTCAGCCGGGTGGCTGGCGTGTTTTCTGGTCTACTGAGAATTTAAGGCGCATGGTTATAAGGCGCGTTTTCACCCGTTTTAATGTTATTTTCCTATATTGTAGCGTAACCGTAGTACACCCTGGATACAAGAAAAAAACTAGTAGATAAATAGTTATCTCAATTCTTGCTTCTAAATTACATCAAGTCCAAGTATGTAATAGTGGGATAGTACGGCGGCTCCTTTGACAAGATAGTTATCGATTTATGATTGATACGCAACCGGAACGAGAATGGAATATTAGTAGTCCCTTTAAGTTTATTGTATACGTTGTAAACTAATATTTATTGTAAACCTACACCCGCCTTGAGTGCGGTCAATAAATAGAGGAGACTGCTACTACAGTGAAATAACTGCAAGTAGCAGTCGCATCCACTATGCACATGAAAAGCATCCATTATCCACTATGGAGATCGATGGTTGAAAGGATCGACGGTTAATTTGTAATTATTTTATAACTTTTTTTAATAATTGTAATGTACAACAGGCGTGGACGAACGGTTTAGCCACTGGTTTGTTGCGCGTAAAGTCCCGGGTTCGATCCCCGGTCGGAGCAAATATTTGTTTCATAGCTTTTATTTGTAATATTTAATAGTATTAAATATTGCAAATATTTGTTAATAAAAAAAAAAGAGATGGATATTTGCTTCGGGTCTGGTTATTAAAGAGTGGTAGGCAGAGGTACCCAGTCTGCCGATCCGGGGTAGTACCACCACTTACAAGTATACAGACCGTGAAGTGACTTGGTCACGTTTCGGGATCAGCTTGTAAGTTGCCGGTTCCAACTAGGCCGGCATAGTGGATGTGATTGCTGCTCACAGTTATCGAATTGTAGTAGCAGTGACATTCATTCATGGACCACACTTTGGCTTAACATCAAGCGAGGTGCTGTCATATGTCGAGTCACAATAAAAAAATAAAAAAAAATGTAGTAAATATTTATTTTATTGTAATTATTGTTATATTAATTATTATAATGTAATCTTGACGTGTATTAAGTAATTAGGCTCCAAGGGACTCCAAGGGAGCCTAATTACTTATTAAATAAATCTATCTGAATCTAATCTATTATATTCTATTTCTAATATAATCTAGTTCTTCTTATTCTTATTTTATCTTAATTATTATATTTCAGCGCCTAATAAGTTTTTTCTATCGTATTATGCTTTATACTGTGTTTTTGTTAGATATTGTCATTATTATTAATGCTATATAGTGCTATATGAGTGTGTATTGTAAACAATGTAATCATGTTGGAAGTTTAATAAATAAAGTGATTTATTTTCCTTTTAGTCATAATAACATAAATTTTATATTGTTACAGATTACCGCAATTAATATACGGCATAATAAACAGGTATTTATTTTAAATAATTATTAAATAATCCAAAATAACTTTTTTACTATTGTGATTTGACAAACCTCAATTTGCCTGGCGGTGAGCAAGAGGAGGTCCAAGAGCCATATTTGCAACTTCTGCTGAGTTTTTATTTTTATTTTTATTGTGACTCGACATATGACACACAGCACCCCCGCTTGATGTTAAGCCGAAGTGTGGTCAATGAATGAATACCAATGCTGTTTAAATTGATTAACCCAAATGGATAGTTTTTTAAACAATTACATAAATGACAAATGAGACATCCAACACCTCAAGCATGATGGCTGCAAGATCTTCAAAACTTTTTATTTTTAAATAATTGTAGCAATAGTAAAATGCATAATAAAAATCAAAAATCTTTCTTACCACCAGGCAAATTGTGGAAAGCTGAATTGCTTAGAATTGTAAAGCTTGTATAAAAAGAATTGTGATCGTGGCAAATCGTGCACTATTGTCTCTGCCTATCCCTGTGATAAAAGGCGTGACAGTTTGTTTGATTTATTGATGTCTGTCAAGTCACAATAAAAAAAAGTTCCATTACCACTCGACGGCCATTTTAAAAGTATTAGTTAATTAAAATCGAACACGATTAACACGAGTTAATTAATTTATAAAAAACGTTAGTATAGTCCCGGCAGAAAAAGAGTGTTGACTTTTGAGCTGCGCAGTATAAGGATCGGCAGATTAAACGAGCTCTGGACGACTGCGGTTGAAGCAAGTCCGCTTATACAATACAGTGGTGCACATAAATAATAATTAATAGAAAGGACATCAATAATTTTGCAAGGGGACTTGGGATTAATTGTATTGTTGTTTTATTAACAATTGCATATAAAATTTTAAATAGTTTGATGTACGAAGATAACAATGTAATTGGTATATATCCTTTAATTTGCATAGTTTATGTGTGAAAAATGCTCAAACAATAATTATTACAGTTCATTGCAGAACTGTTAATATGGCGTCTGTCAATCACAGAACTTTGTGATTGACAGACGATTCAAAAACCATATCTAATTTTTCAAATTGTAACTCAATTTCACAGCAATTAAAAGCAAAATTGTTATCAGTTTTATCAATTAAAGCATCGAAACTACCATTTATATATTTTTTCATCATTGGACATTACAGTAAACCCAAAATAAATGATGTCCTTTTATACACAGTCGTAAGTAGGTAACAAAACAAGTTACGCTGCGCTTCAATGACAGCGTTCTTTTTATCTGCCGGGATATACAAGTATGAACAATTAAAAAGTTTCTTATCTTGCGATGTTTTACCTACATTTTATGAATGGTGTGTTATCGGTGGCCTTGATCATTGCAATTAAGGATGTCATTACCAGTGTGCAAACGGACACGTCTCTATGTCAACTAATCTAGGGTTGCCATAAGCTTTCGTTTAATTTGTAGCGTAAAGATGATAAAGTAGTATTTTCTTAAAACGCAAACATTGGTTAATGAATTAGATTCGAGACACGGAAAGACGATGGCTGCAAAGCTCTTGAAACGTCGGTATAATAAAATTTGTATAATCAATAACCAAAAATAAACGCGATAGTAAGCTGCATATAATTTGTTTAATACTAAAAAGTACTCATAAGTAAAGATGTGTTTGTTCTACAATTGTATTTTAAGCGAAAAGTGAGAAAGCACCTTTGGCCGGCATAGTGACGACGACTCTTGTAGTGGTCAGCGCTCAAGATCTCAATAAAAGTCTTACTAATATTTGTTAAATTAAAAAAAAACGATCTTCGGGTTTGGTTGTCAAAGAGGCAGTGGTGCCCAGTCTGCCGATCCGGCGTAGTACCACCACTTACAATTCGTGAGTTGTCAGTTCAAACTAAGCCGGCATAGTGGATGCGACTGTTAATTGTAGTTATTTAACCGTATTATCAGTCGTCTCCATCCATAAACCGCAATCCAGCTTAATAAAAGGCAGGACAAGCAAGTTTTAAACACATCAAGTTATTTTTTTCAAAGAGGCATCCCTGGTTTAAATGCTAATTAATATGGCGTCTGAATAGAGACGGGTAATTTAATAATTAAACAATCCTTTTCATATAATTAGAAGAGATCTATTTCAATGAAATGGCGGTTGGAATAAATTTACGGCAACTAAGGCATCCATTAACTAAATCTTATTTTCACTATCCAACCAAAAATTGTGAGTCGCTACTATTTAGTCCAAAAATATATTTATGACAGACCTTGGAAGGCCAAGACTATTCAAAAGACGATGCAAAGTTTTTGTCGGTATTAATCAAATTATCACACCTTTTCCCACAGTGATAAGCAGAGACGATGGAGCGCTACTTGCCACGATCCTGACACAACTCGCTCGCTTCCTTTACATTCACAATTTTCTTCACACAAGCTTTTTTTTATTATTGTGACACGACATTTGACCTCGACCCGCCTGGTGATACGCAAGAGGAGATCCAAGAGTGACGACGACTGAAACATCCGAGCCTGAAACAACGGCTGCCTCAGTCGCCGTCACTAAGCCGGCCAAAAAAGCTCTATCATCATCTTCTTCATCATCAGCCAGAAGGCGTCCACTGCTGAACAAAGGCCTCCCCCCTAGAACGCCATTCCGAACGACAAGATGCCAGTTGTATCCACCGGTAACCCGTGATCATCACTATGTCATTAGTCCACCTAGTGGAAGGCCTACTTACGCAGCGTCTTTCGGTTCGTGGTCTCCACTCTAGAACATTTGTTTCCCATCGGTTGTCGGTTCTTCGATGTGGCCAGCCCATTGCCACTTCAGGTTGAGAATCCTACGGGCTATGTCCTTTGCTTCTTTGGAGAATATCTTATGGTTAGTAAAAAAAATAAAAAATGTACTACATCTCAATTTCTATTGAATAGCAGAATTTATTGCGAAATAAAATACACCGTATTATTTACTACTTGTGCCTATAAGGCTGTGATCTTAGCACTTCCATGACATCTCAATCGAGGCAATGCTGTATTCATAGCAATGCTGACTCGACAATAATTCCCAGCCAATGACATTTGTGTGAGTTTTGTCCACTGTCCAATAGATAAATGTTTATGAGGGTTCTGTCTTGTTATTTATTTTTAAAGCTAGGTGTTGACGATTGTAGAAGTGAACTGTCATTGTCAGTATTTATGCGATTAAAAACATGGCAAATAATAGTTGCTCATTTTGGTGGATAAAAAAAGAACCCATTAAAGCGTTACAATGTATTTAGTACGTTAAACTAATACTTGTATTAGTTTTAAACGCTTGCGTTATCTCAAAATAATACGTAACTATTATGTATGCTTTAATATGATTTTAATAAATTTTTGATATTTTCATATTTTAAGCTCTAAAATGCTTGTATCATAGAAACAGGACAACCAAAGTACATATATCAAAGATACATTGGTACGGGCAAATGGTTTTGAACCGGTTCTTTGAGTTTGCGTAACCATTGCACTGCTCCGACAGGGTCGCCTTATTTTTTCTTTTTATTTATATTTCTATACTAAGCCACTAAAGTGTTCGTATCATAGAAACAGGATAACCAAAGTACATATATCAAAGATACATTGGTACCGGCAAGTGATTTTGAACCCAGCCTCTGATTTTGCGTAACCATTGCACTGCTACTACACCACGGTCGCCATATTGTATTATTATTATTGTTTTTTTTTTATATTTTCTTTACCACTGATTTGTGAATACATTTCGCAAATCACACCGTATAAATGTATTTAAAATTAACACAAATCACAACAAATCGCGGACATAATAACAAATGAAGCCATATCTGAACAAATTCTCTACATCTCTATTCCCCCAGTGCCTGCTGAGCTATTGACAGCTATACATATTGCCACAATAACACTTACCAAGTACTTTGCCTTCGTGATATATTGATATTCCAATGTACTAGGCACCCGCTGACGTCGCACATTTGTCCTGTAGACAACCTTATTCTAGTACTCGTATAAGAAGTAAACGACCCGTGGCGCATGGTAACACCAGGGGCGTGCTCTCGGTTTGCATGACCATTGCACTGCCACTACACCACAGTCGTTTGTCTCATAACATTTATTAGATTGTTATTAGAAATATTTATAGATAAAAAAATTAAGCATTTTTTACTGAGTCTATGACAGGTATTTAAAAGTGGTAGGCCGACATTTCTGCCGATCCAGAGTCGCCGATTCAAGAGCGCTAATAAATTACAGTGAAATAAATTTATTTGAATTAAGTCGGCATAGTGCATGCGACTGCTGTTTGCAGTAATTTAACTATAGTAGCAGTCGCCTCCTTTCATGAATTTTTCATTATTATCATATGTCGAGCTATAATAAAAAAATAGAACTTTCTTAGAATATTATCTCGTTTCAAGATCAGGTTAACAACTGTAGAGTTAGTTGTTAAAGAATACCTAATAGGCATTAAACTAGCCTATGTACCTATTTTTAAGTAAATTTTGGTGCAATAAAGGATTTAAATAAAAAAATAGAATTAAACAAATTTCATGCGGCTTACTATCGCGTTTATTATGGTTTTGATTTTACAACTTTTTTATTATTGCGACGCGATAGTAAGCCGCATAAAATTTGTTTAATTCAATAATCAAAGTTCGCGCAAAATATAAGAAAATACTAAATGAATAGAGTTTGGCGGCAGTTATCAGTTTTGCAAACATTATCAGTAGTTGGAGTTGCACCCTGCACATCCTGGTATATAAATATGAATATTTAAAATTGAATTGTGTTCAAATAAATATCGAAAATCAATGCTCAATAGAATAGAAATATTGTGGCGTGGGTTTTTAAGAGATGTAAATATTTCAACTGCCAACGCTGAGTTAATTCACTGTAATCTATTTTACGATAAACTTAAAGAAAATATATACATTCTCATTGATGATTTGTGATATCTAATCGAGCTACAATAAAACTAAGATATAGATTTTATTAGGTTTGGCACCATTTCATATACATTGCAGTTTTGGTTCTTTTTTTTTTTCTTTGTTTAAAATTAACATTGCCTTATGCTTGTAGGTGTGTTAGGCAGTGATACCCAGTCTGCCGATCCGGGGTAGTACCACCATTTACAAGTATACAGACCGTGAAGTGATTTGGTCACGTTTCGGAATCAGCTTGTAAGTTGCCGGTTCCGTTTAGGCCGGCATAATGGATGTGATTGCTACTCACAGTTATTGAATTGTAGTCGCAGTAACATTCATTCATGGACCACACTTCGGCCTAACATCAAGCGGGGTGCTGTCATTAGTCGAGTCACAATAAAAAAAAAGGTTCCATTTAGAAAGGCTCGCTATCGATAACATTTTAAACAATTCCTCTTTAATGTCTATTCAGAGGTATATTTTAGAGTGTCTGCGTCACATGAGTACGATTTGAAGCCACCAGGTAAAGATCAGCGCTGAAAGTCCCAGTTTGTCATTTTAATAAATTTCACATTCCCTGAGTCTCTATTCATCACTTCCGCAGGATCAGGAGGGTGTTCTGCGACCAAATCAGAGACATCCTTAAGAAAGCTGGGTTGCCCAGTGCCTATAACCACAGAGGTTGTATGAAGAGAATTGTGGATGTGAAGGAAGAGATTTGATTGATTGATATCTGCCACATCGTTATGTTCTTATGTTCTTTTTGTGTGTGTGATAAATTAAGTTTTAATGATACCAAAATTTTGTTGTTTACAAGTGTTTTTATAAGTAGATAGTAATAAAATTATTAAAAATGTGTAAACTATATTATATTGTGCATATTAATAATTATAATAAAAAAAAGGAAATATACATAAAACGGCTATTATAATAAAATATATATAAAACAAATTGTTTGCAATAAAACTATTCTAGATTTCTTAAAAGAAATAGCTTTTATTGCCAACTAAAAGGCTTGTAATGATCGAACTTATGTCTAAGTGCCAAAGAGCCACTTTAGGACAAGCTACTAATGACTATATATACTCATGTAAAGTAATTATTATTATATGGTTATCATTACAATATAATAATAAGAAAATAATTATAATTATATATTTTTAGTAGACGGTATAATACTTTCCAATTTAAAACTACCACTCATTGGCATTAAGATGGTCCCGTAACCTTTTTAAATCTCCGTAGATTAAAACAATTAAAAATACTACATCATTGTCCGTCCAAATCATTGTCCGTGTAATTTATTTGGCCGGCATAGTGACGGCGACTGAGGCAGTCGTGAACTAACTCGGTTATTTCAGTCGTCGTCACTCTTGGACCTCCTCTTGTTTATCATCAGGCGGGGCGAGGTCAGACGTCGTGTCACAATAAAAAATAATACAAAACTCATATAATACAAAAAATTAAAAAAATCAAATTGTCACGCATTTTGCTCCCAGGGATAGGACAAAGGACCGCTACTTGTCACGATCCTGACACAATTCGATCGCTTCCCTCACATCCACAATTTAAAATATAATACACAACTTAAAATATATATATATATATATATATATATATAAAATAGATATAAATCGTCTATTCAAGTACTTTTTTGTCACCTCAGTCTTAATGCATAAAGAGCCTTCGATAATAAGCATATAAAATATGATATAGGCAAGCATTATTTGTGGATTTAAATAAGATACTTATTATAAACAACTTTATAGCTCTCATTTAAGTATCATACACAATTTCTCGAAATACTCCTTTACAGACTAAATATCAAATAGACGTCTGATGAGAATCCTGGTAAACTAATGTTTAAATGTAAGCCGAAGTTATTTCAAATTGCCATTTTTATTGTGACTAGACCCGCCTGAAGCTGGAGTGCGGTTTATAAATGGAGTTAACTCCTACTACAATTCAATAACTGTAAGTAGGAGTCACATCCATTATGCCGGCCTAGTTTAAACCTGCAACTTATAAAGTTCTTTTGGAGTGTTTTCAATGGTCGGGTAACATTAGAATTAGGAGCACTGCGCTATCTTGCTACGTACGCGCCAAAATAAGCTGTAAGCCCACTAAAAGTCGTTCAGCGTGTGCTTTTCCATACAAAAAATCACAGTCTAATATTATTCTGTTCATAAGAATAAATATAACTAACCTATGTAAACAAGACAACTAAAGAAGTAAATGACAAGTAAAGAATTTTTAAATAATAACTCTTAGCCGGTTCTAGATCGACTTTTGTCACTTAATACCCGAATTACAGGGTCCCGATTCTCCTAATAAATTATGATGGCGAAAAAACAATCAATTTGCACCGCAGTTGCAAGCAGGGCCGTCTTTACCCGGGGGTTCAAGGGGTGCGGTGCACCCGGGCGCAGAGTCCTAGGGGGCGCATGCCGACCGCCATAAATTTCGACAGGTACCTACTACACTGAGACCACGCGAGCGGAGTCTTGACTTTCGCACCCCGGCGCTGAATATGCTTAAGACGGCCCTGGTTGCAAGTGACCAATCAACGTAGTTTATGTATTGATTTGTTATTCGCTGATTGGATACGAAGTTGTCAAATACCAGTGCAAAAAATTTCACTTCTTTTTCTACGCCAAATGTATTAAGAGAATCGAGGCCCTGGTTCTATAAGTCGCCTAGATGGCTACTTTCGCAGATGGAAATTAGGCTGTAACAGTTTGTTTGTTTGCTGTTTTCACACAGATGTATAATAAACTCGCAGTCTAGTGGTATGTTGTCTATATTAGAATCATAAAACTAAAAATACCATTAATTAAGCTTTTATAAGCTATTTCTTTTATGATTTTTAATGGCATAGTGTTAAAAGTGTATTAAAATATTGAATTATAAAGATATTTATAATATACTTGTTGAGATTAAAGTTTTAGTGTAATAGTCCGATAGAATTAGCATATTGAAAAACAATTTATTTATTTATTTATTTTGTTAGATACTCGTCGACGACTCGCGACCGACAGTCGACTCGCCGCGTTATAACGGAGACAATTTTTTGTCGTACCTATTAATACTGAAACACAAAATCCTCAATAATACAGAGTGTCCGACCTTTTTACCCAAATGTCCGCCCAAACTGTCTTGTCTGTCCGGCTATTAGGTTTGGTAACCTGGCAACTATTATTGAAAGTTGTGCATTTCGTCAAAAAGTTTTCGCTCATCCTCGACAGCAGTTATTGATTCTAAAAACTAAAGCTCATATCAATTTGTAAGCTGCTCATGCTTCATACAATTCAATTCTCATAGCAACATACTTGCAAAGTTAATTTTAATCAGTCATATGAAGGTAGTCATATAAAAACTATAATGATAACAAATAATGTCAAGTCAAGACAGTGTTGATATTAATATAGTTAATCACAACACGAAGCCTGCCTCCATAAAACATTAATTAAATATTTATAATGACAGTTAAACCTCTTTTATGTCAAGTCTGTCAATCCGGGGTAGCACCACCACTTTGACCGTAAAGTTACTTATTCGTGTTTTAAAAGTTGCCAGTTCAGTCCCGACACGAAATCAGACCCCGACTTGCCAAATAGTAAGCAAAGAGACGTCTACTATGCCGGAAACTTATTAATATTTTTAACTTCCACTGAGATATTTGCAGTTTGGTAGATATATTTTATAAAAAGTGGTTTTACTGTAATATAAAAGTTGTCTTAGAAAGAATGATTGTGCTTTTATTAATACATACATTTATACACATACGAGTAAAACCAATTGACTTCAATAGAGAGGATAGTGTTTGCCTTTTTACGTACAATGTGACGTTTAGATTTTGCACCTGCACGGATGTCGTGGTCAGCTATCATGAACGTTCTACATAAATTATTAAGCTTTATTTATTTGTTAGGATTTACGCAAAAATTATTCTTTTACATTAAAAAAAGTCCTAAGACACTAAATCATATTATATCATATCGTTGACGACAGGCGTGGACGGTCAGAGATTGGTTTGTTGCGCGTAAAGTCCCGGGTTCGATTCCCGGTCGGAGGAAATATTTGTTTCATAGCTTTTATTTGTAATATTTATTAATTATATTGAATAATGCAAATATTTGTTAAATAAAAAAATAAAGATATTTGCTTCGGTTCTTGTTATAAAAGAGTGGTAGGCAGTGGTACCCAGTCTGCTGATCCGGGGTAGTACCACCACTTACAATTATACAGACCGTCAAGTGATATGGTCGCGTTTCGGGATCAGGTTGTAAGTTGCCGGTTCCAGCCAGGCCGGCATAGTGCATGTGACTGCTACTCACAGTTATTGAACTGTAGTAGCAGTGACATCTATTCATGGACCACACTCCGGCCTAACATCAAGCGAAGTGCTGTCATATGTCGAGTCACAATTAAAAAAACTGTAATTTTAGTTATAAATAACCACAAGAAGTAGAATAAATTCGCATAACTTTAAAAACTAAACGTGACATGAAAATGAAGTACCATTATATGAAGCCATGTTACATTCAAGTATTGTAATTTAATATTGCATATCAGTCAAGTCGAGGTCAGTCACATTAAAAAATTATGAATGAAAGTAAAAACGGGGACGGTTGCTATTGCAAATCAGACATTTGCAATAGCAGGAGTTTGCAGCAACTTTAAACATAGAGCATGTATGAAGAGAATTGTGCACGTAAGAAAAGCGAGAGAGTTGGTCATGATAGTGACAAGTTGTCTCTGCATACCCCTGTAAAATTAAGGCGAGAGAACTTGTTGTTTGATAGATATGACATTTCAAGAAGCAAGCTTGCTGACTGAAGCAACCGTAAACTGAATAATATATAGTGAACTTAAAGTATATGAGGCTTACTATCTCGTTTATTTGTGGTAATCGACTTTTTTTTTTATTCCAACGTTTTGAGAGATTTTCATGCATCGTGGTCATGTTTAAAATGGAGTCTCTTCATGAACATGAATGGAGTCTCTTCATTAATCAACGTTCGCGCAAAATCTAAGAAAATCCATAATATATATTTTAATATCTTTGGTACTCTTAAACTTCCTTGTTCAGTTGGATGTAAACGCCTATGTCACCTAGAAAGGGTCACAATAAAAAAATTCAAATAATTACATATTATTTTAAAAATTCGTTCATAGTACAACCTTAAACGCAAGTCAAATTCATCATACTGTGATAAATGACGGTTATGTGTATGTTTATGTTGAAGGCTCGCCCGCTTTTTGTAACAGCCTTCTAAGTGATAAATACTAGTAGAATGGGATGGTGGAAAAAGTCCAACGACTTCTGTGTACATGTGATATATTATGTCTACTTTAAAATTATGTGAGTTTTTTTGTTTTAGCTTGATATATGACACTGCCCCGCCGGAAATCGTGATAAAATATAAAAGGAGCTGTTACTACACTAAGTTAAATGCAAGAGTGGTAGACAGTGGTACCCAGTCTTACAGGAATACAGACCGTGAATTGACTTAGTCGCTTTCGAAATCAGCTTGTAAGTTGCCAGTTCCAACTTGGCCGGTATAGTGAATGTGACTGATAATCATTATCATCAGCCAGAAGGCGTCCACTGGTCTCCACTGTAGAATGATTCTTCCCCATCGGTTGTCAGTTGTTCGAGCGATGTGGCCTGCCCATTGCCACTGCAGCTTGCAAATACTTTAAGTTACCTCTATTCGTGGACCGCACTCCAGCTTAACATCAGGCAGGGTGCTGTCATATGTTGAGTCACAATTTTGAAAAATCTACACCGGCCATGAAACTAAGTCACGTCTTCAACACTTGAATGTAGTGATACTCCAGTTCAAAGACAAACTAGCAAACAGTGTAATCATTAAACAAATCAGTTGGAATTATTGACAGAGTTTAAGCGAACGCAGCGGAGATAAGCATCGCAATCATTTGTTTTGCCTTAGCTCAGCTCACTGACAAATGCCTTGAGTGCTATCTGAGATAACATAGGTAAGTATAGTGAGACTTAATAGTAAGAAATATATATGAGATAAACAATGAAAGTTATTTGACAGGGCCAGCGCTCTAAGAATGTTGCTAAGGCTCCATCCATCAAACTGACTAGACTGACAACGATATTTGTTGTTTTTTTTTATTTTGACTCGACATATGACCGCTGCTGCTCGCCTGCTGGTAAGCAAGAGGAGGACCAAGAGAGTGAACGACTGAAAAACCGATTCAAGGGGCCGACCGCGCAACTTAAATGGGAATGTAAATTTAATTCATTTCCATTTTTTGTTGACAGGCGTAAACAAACCTGCTTGTTACGCGTAAAGTCCCGAGTTCGATTCCCGGTCGGAGCAAATATTTGATTCATAGCTTTTTTTGTAATATTTAATAATTATATTAAATATTGTAAATTAATTGTTAATAAAAAAGTAGTCTGGTTATCAAAGAGTAGTAGGCAGTGGTTCCCAGTCTGCTGATCCGATGTAGTACTACCACTTACAAGTGATTTAGTCGCGTTTCGAGATCAGCTTGTAAGTTGCCGGTTCCAACATAGTGGATGTGACTGCCACTTACAGTTATTGAATTGTAGTAGCAATGTCATCCATTCATGGACCGCACTCCAGCTTTATATCAGGCGGGGTGTTATCATATGTCGAGTCACAATAAAAAAAGTCAAATAGTGGCTATTAGTATCAAAAACAACTTTTATTCATTCAGACTTCGGACGATGAGTTTCAATGATCGTGAACTGTTATTGATAATGAACACCAATTTTCAGTGTGTTGCGCGGTCGCAATTTTAATTTTGAAGTTCATTAATGGAATTCAACTGTCAAAACGAAGCCCATTCTCATTGTCATTGGCGGTCGGCCCTAATCACCGTCACTATGCCGTCACAGTGTTGGCCAAAATTATCGGTTTGACGTGACGATTTGTTACTTTGACAAGCTTTTAGCGTATTAGCCACCGACTAGGATAATAGGTTTTTTTTTAATCTATATTTATTGGGAGCTTTTGTCTATTATACATGTCAGCTCCATAGAGCCTAAAACATAACATCAAATTCATCTTAACTCTATTTGGGAGGAAGTCCCCGCTGAAGGGAAGAAATAATAATGCAAAATTTATAACATATCTCTGATGCCGGTTCAGACAAAATACTCTGCGCTAAACCAACATTAACTACATTCAGTTTAAATTCCTTCACCAGCGCTTCCCTCCCCTTCTTGCTCTTAGAGCACTCCATCATCATATGTTGGACGTCATCTAGAACACCACACGTGTCACAATTTGGAGATTCAATTACATTCATCAAATGTAAAAACTTTGCAGATGGGTAATGACCCGAACGTAGTCTAAACAATAATTTTAAGTATAACCTACTAATTCGCATGTCACTAAACCATGGTATTCGAGAAGGCTCACACTGTATGGTTTTATACCATATGCCCTTTACTTTAGACCGTTCATCGAAAAAGGATAATAGGTACAATCTCATTACAAGTATATTCAATTACAATCAATTCACGTTACAATGTTACTTCCTGTAAAATGGAACGGGAATTGACACGCTTATTAAAAGCAGGAAAGGAAAATTACACAAAGATATTTAAAATATTGTACTAACAACATCTTTACGTTGAATAAATTAATTAAAGTTAATTGTTTAATTTAAATTAAGTAAGTCAAGCTCAATTTGAAACCAATTTTATGTCTTTAATTTTAAAAAGTGAATGGACTACTTTTTTTTTATTGTGACTCGATATATGACAGCACCCCGCTTGATGTTAAGCCGACATTCATTCATGGACCACCCATGAATGAATGTCACTGCTACTACAATTCAATAACTGTGAGTAGCAATCACATCCACTATGCCGGCCTAGATGAAACCGGCAACTTACAAGCTGATCCCGAAACCTGACCAAATCACTTCACGGTCTGTATACTCGTAAGTGGTGGTACTACACCGGATCGGCAGATCTACCACTCTTTGATAATTAGACCCGAAGCAATTATCCATCTCTTTTTTTTTATTAACAAATATTTGCAATATTTAATATTACTAAATATCACAAATAAAAGCTATAAAACAAATATTTGCTTCGACCGGGAATCGAACCCGGGACTTTACGTGCAACAAACCAATCGCTAAACCGTTCGTCCACGCCTGTCGTCATTTTGAAAACAATTTATGTCTTTAATATTATTAAGTGAATGGACCACTGAACTAAAAGATTCGCTGCGTCTTTTCTTTGTAGAACAATCGACTTTACCAGCCAATGTGTTCTCTCCATCCTATAACCTTGGATCGCTATGTGTGAAGAAGCACCTTTGTCCGGCATAGTGACGGCGACTGGGGCAGCCGTGAACTGACCCGGTTTTTGTCAGTCGTCGGCAATCTTGGTCCCCTCTTGCTGTGAGGCGGGTCGAGGTTAGATGTCGAGTGACAATAAAAAAAAATTAGGCCGGAATAGTAAATACGACTGCTTCTTACAATTACTAAACTGTAGCCCCTATTAATGGACCGCACATGAGGTTAACATCAAGCGGTGTGATGTAACCGTAGAGCTTGTATGAATAGATGAATGTTATGGATGTGAGGGAAGCGAGGGAGTTGTGTCAGAGTTTTGATTGATTAATTAAAACCACGGTCGAATTATTGATTGATTGAAATATCAAAGGTTTATTACCATGGGCATGTTCTCAGCATGCACTTACTCATCGTCAGATTCTACCATGGCTTCGGAAAAGTATATGACGAGAAGAAGACCACAATAAACTCGTCGACTGATTGTACGAATCACTATTTTAGAGATAGGTTATATGGTCTGCTGAACCGGGGTAGCACCACCTACCACTTTCAAGTATAAAAAATATTTTTTTGTTGTCATTTGACATCTGACCTCGACCCGCCTGATGATAAGCAAGAGGAGGTCCAAGCGTGCCGATGACTGTATAAACCGAGTCGTAACGGTTGCCCCAGTCGCCGTCACTATGCCGACCAAAGGTGCTTCTTCACGCATGACTTAAAGGATCTAAGGTTATAAGATTAAACACACGGCCTGGTAAAGCATTTCACTTGTCAATTATTCTACATAGAAACGACGCACCGAACCTTTTTTAATTGTCGATTCGGTCGACAGAATGCGCCCTGTGGTGGTATTACGGATGTGAAAAGACGTAGCAGGAACAAGGTTGAAGAAAGATGTGAATCATTTCGAGATTTTAAGTGTTTCTGATATTAACATAAATAGTTATTTTGTTATATTGTTGTTGAGATAAATAGAGAGCACAATTCCAAATGAAATAGATCGATGCTGGCAACGCAATGGTATTTACGATGGTAGGCAGAAGCTCGTTAGCGGATTCTTATCTACTTGTTAATGGCAAACACTTCATACTACACGATTTACATAACTGCTCAACTTTGATACATACAGGGTGTCTTCGTACAAAATTTTAAAAGTTTCGATTAAATTTTCCATGTATGGTAGAACCCTATGTGAAATTTCTACAAATATTTCTATTCCAGTCACATCGAACACAGACATAGTCATGCTGAGGTCACGAAATCTCTGGAGCCAGCAATTTCGCAGAGACGGTTCTATGCGTCCTTGATTTCCTTTAACGGAATATGTTCTAAGGAGCTCATCAACCTTGTTCCAACTCTGTATTTTACTCCCGTCAGAGGTAGTGGAAGTATTCGCGTTCTGTTGACCGAGTCGGCAGTCTAGCTAGAAGTCGTTAGGCTTGTCGCTTCTTTGTAGAATTTTGTCCCTATCCTACGACCTTGAATCCTATTGAAGCATGTAAAATCACCTCTGGCTGGCATCGTGACAACGACTAAAGCAACTGTAAACTGACTTGGTTATTTCGCTCTTGGACTTTCTCTTGTTATCATCAGACAAATTGCAGTCTGATTAATGATTAAACAAATTTAATGCGTATTACTATCACGTTTATTTTTAGTTAATGATTATATAACTTTCCGACGGCTTTGCAGCCATTGTGGTCACGGAGAGACTTATAATTAAAGACTGATAACAAACAAAAACCCTGCGTTTCTCACATTTATCACCCATACGTATACCTAACTAAAAATTAGGTTGTTTCTATATTATATTTTATTAATTTTCTCTTAATTAATTCTTTATCTTTAATTACACAATAACTACAGAAGACCTTTTTTATTTTACGTGAACACGTGTAAAATAATCAACCTGTATATGTATAAAGAGAAATGGTCTCCTATAGATTTTCTTTGCATATTTTTGAATTTTAAATCAATCTAAGTTACTCCCGACCTTGTTACGCTGTCAATACAAAACCTAGAATTCATATTTACACAATGATATATTATATTATGTACATTTAGATAATAAATTTATTTCTCCAATGGCCGGCATAGTGACGGCGACTGGGGCAGCTGTGAACTAAGTCGTTTTTCTCAGTCGTCGTCACTCTTGGACCTCTTATTGCTTATCTCAAGGGTCGAGGACAGATGTCGTGTCACAATAAAAAAAAACTTATGTTCGGATTTAAATTAAAGTGATCGGAGACATCCTCAAGAAAGTTGGGTTGCCTAGTGCCGATAATAGTAGAATAGCTTGAATGAAAAGAATTGTGGATGAAAGAGAAGGAAGGGAGTTGTGTCAAGATCGTGGGAAGTGGCGCGCTCCATTGTCTCTGCCTATCCTGATTGATCGATTGATTTGAAAGAAGGTGTAGTGATAAAGACTTTTTGGAGCCGGCGATTTACAAGCTGATTCCGAAACACAAATATCCGTCTCTTTTTTTTATTAACCATTATTTGTAATATTAAATATTTGTAATATTAAATATTACAAATAAAGGTTAAATTTTTATAAAATATTACTTATAAAAGCTTTGAAACAAATTTTTGATCCAACCGGGACTTTACGTTTGTGAAATGGAATTACATTGAATAGAATTGGGACTAAATACTGTATTACGAAGGGATTGCTAAACTGAACTAAATCCACCAGGATTGGTGGATTTAGTTCAAAAGCCTTTTTGATAGTCTCTCGCGTATATTAGTCAAAATAAAAACCAACCTATCAAGCTGCTTAAATGTTTTACGAGTATTAAGTACACAGCCAAAACACATTTCGATACAAAACATAATGCCTCATATTAAAAGCGTACTAAAAACCATTAATATTAATAAAACAAAAAAACATATTTCTCTGACATGCGTATAGCCTTTATCACAGTTTCGACAGACAATAAATTTCATACAAGTTTTTTAGTTAAAATACTTTTAAACATAAACAATGGCATAAGACCTAAGGCCCTGTATTCAGAACAAGCGATTAAGCCCGCGACTACTCAATTAATTCCAGCGTTTTCATTCAACTACTAGACATCCCTTTAGTAGCGCCAATCCGCTCATTCTATTATTTTGTGACTCGACATGTGACTACACCCCGCCTGGTGATAAGCTGAAGTGCAGTCCGTGAATAGAGGTGTCAACTACTTACAATTCAATAACTGTAAGTAGCGGTCACATCCACTATGCATGTCTAGTTAAAGCCAGCAACTTACAAGCTGATCCCGAAACGCAACTATTCAAAATCATTGGTTGTTGTACTATTTATCAATTTAGGCTTTATCCCATATCAAAGAGTGGTAGGCAGTGGTACCCAGTCTGCCGATCCGGGGTAGTACCACCACTTACAAGTACTACACTTGGTCACGTGATTTGGTCACGTTTCGGGATCAGCTTGTAAGTTGCCGGTTCCAACTGCTACTCACAGTTATTGAATTGTAGTAGCAGTGACATTCATTCATGGACAACACTTCGGCTTAACATCAAGCGGGGTGCTGTCATATGTCGGGTCACAATAAAAATAAACTGTAAAAGACACCATGGAGGAGGTAGGAGCTCTTTATACTTATATACCTCTCCCGTTATGCCAGCCAACTAAAATGGTTGGCCGTTTCATTATAGAACAATTGACAAGTGGAATGTATTTTGGTATGGTTAAACAGCTTATGTGTTCTTCGCATTCTTATCATCATCACCCAGAAGACGTCCACTGCTGTACATAGGCCTCCCCCTAAGGACGCCATTCCAAACGACAAGATGCCAGTTGCAACCACCGGTTTATAATGCTACCACCGCATCCTTAACCTTGGTTTAAAATGGAGCAAGAATCAGGACAACATAGTGCGTCGGCCCTTTTGGACCTCTACTTACTACCAGGCAAGTCGAGGTCAGTTGCTACTAAATATACCGCTACTCTACACGCTATCCTGTTTTTAAATACGACCCCCTTAGATCGATACCTTAATAAAAAAAAAATATTCTAATTTATACGATTTTAACTTATAAAATGCGAAATATTCGTAACTCGCTATCATCGGTTACTTCTGCCAAGAATAGTTTATGGGTCGAACCTTTTTAGGCATAAATAAATGTTGTTGAAGTATATGGATAGCCGTTTTTTGTATTCTAAATTACGCAAGTGAGCAACACCTGCCATTTTTATTGCATTCCAATGGCAAAACGATGTTTACATCATAATACAAGAGTTTTAAAGAGTGGTAGGCAGTCTGCCAATCCGGGGTAGTACCACCACTTACAAGTATACAGACCGTGAAGTGATTTGGTCGCGTTTCGGGATCAGCTTGTAAGTTGCCGGTTCCAATTAGGCCGGCAGTGTATGTGACTGTCACTCACAGTTATTGAATTGTAGTAGCAGTGACATCTATTCATGGACCACACTCCAGCTTGACATCAAGCGGGGTGCTGTCATATGTCATATGGCCAAATTAAACGATCATCATCAGCCAGAAGACGTCCAGTCCTGAACATGCTGCTTCATCTGCCCTTAGAACGTCATGATGATCGACACGACACGACAAGATGCCAGTTGCATACACCATTTATTTGTGAATTTCAGTATGTCGTCAGTCCACCTAGTCGGAGGCCTACCTACGCTGCGTCTTCCGGTTCGAGGTCTCCTCTCAAGAACCTTTCTTCCACATCGTTTGTCGGTTCATTCGATTTTAAATCGATTTTAAATTTTAAATTATTTTAAGGATGAGTGAAAGTAGATTAACGAAATAAATTTATAAATCTGATGTGGATGGATGCGAAACGAAGCAGATCTTGGAATATCTTTTCCAACCAAATCGGAGACATCCTGAAGAAAGGTGGGTTGCCTAGTACCCATAACCGTAGAGCTTGTATAAAGAGAATTGTGAATGTGAGAGACGCAAGGGAGTTGTGTCAGGAGCGTGGCACGTACCCTCCATTGTCTCTGACTATACTTGGGGGGGGAAAGACGTGACAATTTGATTGATTGATTTTTATTATTATATTGTATTTATTATTAGAATGATACCGCGTTTTGCCATACAAACACGAACACCTTTTGTAATTGCCGCCATACTCTGTTAGGGTAGCATTAAAATAATAGAAATGTTATTGTTGAATTGCAGATATAAATGGTATATCATTGTAAACGTCATTCCTCTTTCTTCTAACAACATTTCGTTGTTTTTTTAATGATGTTAAAGTATACTCAATTAATGTTCATATATTTATTACGCGGCGGAAAAGCGTCTGAAGCAATTGTATGTTTGTTTTAATATATGTATTATTTTTTACATTTCTATACTAAGCTACTAAAGTGCTTGTATCATAGAAACAACCAAAGTACATATATCAAAGATACATTGGCACCGGTGGGTCGTTTTGAACTCGTGCTCTTGGTTTGCGTGACCATTGCACTGCCACTTCACCACAGTCGCCTTAAGTTGAAATAGTTTTTCAGTTGTCGGCGCTTTTGGATCATCAGGCAAGTCAACATCAGATGTCAAGTCACAATATCGCTCATGTTGCCCGTAGTGAACGGACGTGTTTTGTGTTGAAGTTTTTCTTGCTTGTGGTGTAACGAGTCTGAGCATATCTTGTGTCTCTTTCAAACTTTAGTGCTATAATAAAACCAGTTTCGCCGGCGCCGGAATCACGAATAGGTGCAAGGAGGACGGCCACATCTCGTCTCTTTGTCTTTGGCTGTACCGGTTTAGTGAGTTTGCACCAAACAGTGCGCTTATTATCGATTTAATAACAAAATAACACAACGCTATTTAACATGCCGCTTAAGCGAACTCCTCCCAAATGCACAAACAACGAATTGAAAACTATCGATGTGTCCAGCGCATCATCAAACACAGGCCATTATGATTCTGCACCTGAATTAAATGATGGGAATAAATGCTCTGATAATTTAACACTTAGAAACTTAAATAAAAGATCGAAGAGAAAACTTGATAACTCGGAAGAAAGTATTAAAAGCCAATACTCTGAGGAACTGAAGGAGATGTTTTCTTCTTTTACACAAAAACAAGATAGAAGGTTTGCTGTTATAGAAAAATCTTTGACAGAAATAAAAAAACAAAACACAGACATTTTTGAAACACTCGATTTTTTAACAAAGAAATATGATATAATACTCGAACAAGTTCAATCCCTTCAAAATGCACAGAAAGATGATAGAAACTACATAAAAAGTCTAGAACAAAAGATTGAAAATTTAGAAAGGAAAAATAGATCTACAAGTATTGAGATAAGGAACATTCCAAAAGTGCAAGAAGTTGAAACCAAATCTTCTTTGGCAAATATAATACAAAATACAGGCTTAGCACTGGGCATTAGCCTTCAAAATGGTGACATTAAGGACGTATACCGTATTACCACGAAATATGGAAACATTAATCCAATTGTTGCCGAATTCCAAAGCGCAATGGTAAGAGATAACTTTTTGCAGACTATCAAGAACAGAAGGAAGGATAAAAGTTGTCCGCAACTAAATACGGAACATCTAAAATTACAGGGCCCTATAAGACCTATATTTATCGCTGACCTACTGACCCCAAGGATAAAAAAATTATATTACTCTGCCAGAATGTTCGCAAAAGAACATGGATATTCTTACTGTTGGTGTTCGTACGGAAGCATTTATCTGCGTCGTAAAGAGGGTATGCCTCACATAAAATTAGTGGACGAGGAACAACTTTTAAATCTTCAGAATAACCCTGCTAAATGATGTTTGTATAACTTTTCAATTAAGAAATGCAAAATCTATAAAAATCATAATAGTGAATTGTTAATTACATATTATATAATTTTGGTTTTGGTTTATAAATGTTGCCATTTAATATTTAATGATTATAATTTTAATAAGTCAGATTATCTACATACAACTTGGCACATTAAAAATTTAAACTATAATATATTCGTATTGAATGGTACTTATATGATAAATCAATTATTGAATAAGACAAATTGTGGTGTTTGCATGTTGCATGGTTGCTTGGAAAAGTATCACAGTTATAATATATATACATTTGTACATTGCGCATATTACGGAGTGAATGTGATTGACCGGTTGTGTGTTTGTGTTTTGTATGGTATGGGTGATATAATCATGCCTCATATTGGTAGTGTATTGTGGCAAATAATAGCAAATAATTCTCTGATCATATTAGTGACAAATGATTCTAATCCTCAGTGTATTTATTATTCATTTTCAATACCCTAAAAGATTTTTTGGATAATGTTGATGGCTTAGAGATTAGTAAAATGATTAGATGTGATCCAGAGCAATGTGGCTCCTATATTAGGAAGCCGTGCTTATATCTGAAAATACTTCAACAAAATATTCGTAGTATAAATAGAAACTTTGCTGATTTAAGCATATTACTTTCAAGGATCAATTTTGATAGTGATATCATTGTTTTATCTGAATGTTGGTTATCTCAAATAGTTACCTTACCAATAGTGCAAAATTATAATTCGCATAGCACACTAAATAATTATAATCAAAATGACGGATTAGTTATATATATTAAGAATGATATAAGTTGCATTGTTGATGAGGCTCCAGTCGTTGAAGCAAATTGCTTAATAATCAAAATCGGATCACATACTGCTATTGTTGCTGTGTATAGGCCACCGTGTTTCAAAAATATCGACAATTTCTTCAATTCACTTAATAATATACTGCTATCATTGTCACAATACAAAAACATAATTATTGTAGGCGATATAAACATCAATATTTTAAATATATCTGCGGACACAAGCACATATCTGGATATTGTATCATTCCATGGTTTATTACCAGCAATTAAAGAGCCTACGAGAGCTTATAGTTGTCTCGATCATGTTATCTTGAAAACGAAACTAAAAGCTTACACATTTACCTTAAACACCACTGTTACAGATCATGCGGCAGTCTTATTTTGCTTGGGTGTTGGGGTATTACAAAAACAATACACGAAGGCAGTTACTTACAAGCAAAACTTAGAGAAAATAAAAGAGGAATGCTTGAAAACTAACTTTGATCAAATCGTTAATGTTGACAATATTAATACTGCTACTGATTCATTCATTACAAACATATCACAAATTATAAAATCTCACACTACACTTCATAAGATTCCTAGAAGTAAACGGGTATTAAAACCATGGATAACTAGCGGCATATTGAGATGTATAAAAAATAGAGATGGAATGCATAAAAAGTTAAAAAAAGAACCAAACAACTTAGTTTTGATGACAACATACAAACGGTATAGGAATTTTTGCAGTAACCTAATTAAAAAATTAAAAATACAATATGAAAAAGACCAAATCTCTAAATCTAAGAATAACACTAAAAAACTATGGAATACAATAAAATCGATAACTAACATAAAAAATCAAAAAACATTACCCTCAGAACTCCTGAAAAATGCGACTAATCCAGAACAGACAATAAAGTCAATCAATTTATTTTTTGTAAATATAGGAAAAAGCCTTACTCAGAATCATACCAATCCTTTGCCTAATACTGTACAAAATAATACAATTACACCTGTAAACTCATTTGTATTTTTAAATACAGATATTGAAGAAGTAGAATCAGAAATTAAAAATTTAAAAACTGATTGTACCCCGGGTTGGGATCAGATCACCGCAAAGGTTTTAAAAGCAGTTAGTCAGAAAGTTGCGCCATCACTAATGAAGCTTATAAACCAATCTATAGAAAAAGGTATCTTTCCAAACGCCTTAAAAAAATCTATAGTCCAGCCAATATATAAGTCGGGTGATAGGAGCTGTATCAATAACTATCGTCCTATTTCAATACTGACTACACTGTCCAAACTTTTCGAACGAATCATAAATAAAAGATTGATAAATTACTTTGAAAAAGAAAAGATATTCTCTAACGCTCAATTTGGCTTTCGTAAAAACAGATCTACCGATGATGCGATCCATGAATATTTAAAATTCTTGGTAAGTAAATTAGACCAAAACAAAAAATGTTTAACCATCTTCTTGGATCTTGCCAAAGCATTTGATACAGTTCCTATCACCAATTTGATATGCAAGTTGGAAAAGAGTGGTATAAGGGGTAATCAATTGTCTCTTCTATCTGATTACTTACAAAGGCGCTCACAATGTGTAAAGATTGGTGATAAAATAAGCGACGAAGTATATATTGAATGTGGCTTGCCACAAGGTAGTATACTTGGACCGACGCTCTTCTTGTGTTATATCAATGATCTCTGCCAGCTCAGGCTGAAGAACTGTAACATAATATGCTATGCCGATGATACTGCATTAACATTTTTTGCTGATACTTGGGAGGAATTGCACGAACTATCTCAATCTGGTTTTAACAGTGTATGTAAATGGTTAGCTAATAACGCACTTACACTAAATTCTGACAAAACCAAATACATCCCCTTTTCTATCACAAACACTTCCTCTTTGCCACTGACATTACCTCACATTTACGCTCATAATTGTATACAAATAGACAGTGATCGACCTATATGTCACTGCCCTCCTATAAGTATGGCACATAGTATAAAATATCTGGGAATTATAATAGATAAAAACTTAACTTTTTCTGAACACATCCATGCAACTTCTAACAAAATTCGTAAACTGAGCTATATCTTTAAAAACCTTACTCATTTGTCAGAAGATAAAATTACAAAAATTGTTTATCAGTCTTTAGTACAATCTATTCTTAACTATGGTATATCAACTTGGGGTGGTGCAGCGAAAACTAAATTGCTGGAGCTCGAAAGAGCTCAAAGATTAATATTAAAGATTTGCTTGCGAAAATCAAAAATGTACCCAACTAAAAGACTATATGAAGATGCGGAGGTACTAACAGTACGACAACATTATATACTGTCTACAATAATGCGTATACATTTAAATCTTACTTGCGATTTAAAACCTAACAAAAGAACTAGAAGATCCTATGAGGTGTGTAGAACCCACATGGTAAAAACAACGTTTGCTGGTAGGTTCTATGATTACAGGGGAGGAAGATTATATAATGAGGCTAATAAAGTATTGAACATTAGCTCATGTACAGGCAAAGAATGTAAAAAAAGGCTGACAGACTGGTTATTAGGAAAGAATTATTTAGAGACTGAAAGGTTGCTAGAAATTATTTATTGATTCGTAGTCTTAATTGATAGTTAAATAAAAACAAACACACACACACACACACACACACACACACACACACACACTGTGTATGGAATAATTTTAGTAAATATTATCTTGTATGTAATAATAATGAGTGAGTCCTGGGGTCCTAAGATACAGACTTCGGCCCAGTTTAGGCCTCAGTCTCACACAAATACATGTTATTGTTGTTATTGTAATGTAAGTTATAAGTAAATTATTGTAATCGATAATTAACTACATATTTTAGAATGTATTTTTGTTATGATTTTGTGTGAGAAATAAATAAATTATTATTATTATTATATTATAATAATAAAAAAATGTGTTTTGTGACTCAACATAAAGCACACCGCCTATAATAAGCTGGAGTGCGGTTCATAAATAACCATAAAATCCATTACGTCCTGGACAAGACATCGTACCTCTAAGTATAGTATTGACCATAGCTGGTGTAGAGGTGAAGTGAGCCTGACCCTCACACAATAGCAGATAGTTCACGGATTCTGTGAACGCATTGCGGTCCACCACAGATCATGTTAAGATAAGATATAGCAAATAAAATACAACACAGAAGTCACGAAGTATTAAAGATAGTATCTTGACTGAAGATTGGGATAGTAATGGCTAGGGTTTTTTTACTATTGACGACACGTGTGTCGCATTATTACCAGTGTTTCCCAAAGTGTTTTCACAGGGGGGCAATTTGATAGTTAAAGGGGGGCAATTGTAAATTAAATGCAATTGTAGATATCTTTTGATATATATGTTTCGATGACAATTTCATAGTCATAGTTCATAGTAGATTTCTTCCTAAAACCTATATTTTTTTATATTTCTTAAGAGAACAAAACAATTTTTAAAGGTATGGGGGGCATAAAAAATGTTAAGGTGGGGCATGGTTAAGTAACACTGGTTAAAACAGTCTACAGTATGTTTGTAAAGTCCTGGGATAGATTCAGTAGTCGTTGTGGTCACTATACCAGCCGCTATACGGCCACTGATCTATCCTTCAGATTTTTTAATAGAACCGCGTTATGGAATCCTATTCTTTTTAATATGCCTAACTTTATTAAAAACCACCACCAAACCAAATGTAGTTTAAAAGAAGATGTAGTCACAAGAATTGACAAAAGAATCAAGTCACAAGAAAGAACAAAGAATGCCTTCAATTGTTTGGGCACATGGAATGGATACGAATATTCGTCCACATAAATCTGATGTGGACGAATGCATTAAACAAGGCAGGCCCAGGAGCGTGTTTTCCGACCAAATCGGAGACATCCTTAAGAAAGCTTTGTTGCCTCGTGCCCCATAACCGCAGATCCAAATGAAGAGAATTGTGGATGTGAAGGAAACAAGGGAGTTGTGTAAGGATCATGGCAAGTGGTGCTCTGCCTATCCCTGTGGGAAAAAGTCGTGACAATTTGATACAATACAAAAAAAGTGATGGATATTTACTTCGGGTCTGGTTATCAAAGAGTGGTAGGCAGTGTCTACCACTCTGTGAGTAGCAATCACATCCACTATGCCGGCCTAGTTGGAACCGGCAACTTACAAGATGATCCCGAAACGCGACCAAATCACTTCACGGTCTGTATACTTGTAAGTGGTGGTACTACCCCGGATCGGCAGACTGGGTACTTTACGCGCAACAAACCAATCTCTGACCGTTCGTCCACGCCTGTCGTATCTGATGCAACCTCTATACTATTCTTGAATCTATGTGAATGATATTTTGAAATTCATAATAGGTCCACACAAATCGTCGTTTGAATGCGGCAATGTGTCAGGTGTTGCAAACCTAACAAATTTAATATCACATTAACACCTCTAAGATTATGATAATTTTATTACTATTACGGATCGAACTCGGCGAGTTGACAAAAGATTGTGCATACATCATATACTTATATATAGGTGCAAACTCTAAAACTATTCAGATGTCAACTTGCAATAATAAATCTGCTTTGTAACTGTTTTAGGATGATTTCTGTGTTGAGAGGCAGGCAATATTATATTTGTCCTCTCGGGACATGGTTGTTTTGGAAGGTACTTGTGGCACATAGCCAGGAGGGAAGTAACTGCAGCCTGTCATCACTGTGACAGTAGTGAGGACACCGCTCAACATACATTGGAGATATGCCCTGCTTGGGCACAAGAAAGAAAGGCCTTACGCGCCTCAATTGGGAGAGATCTCTCGCTTTCGGCTGTAATTAGAGCAATGGTCGAAAGCGAGAGTACATGGAGAGCAGTGTCGCAATTGTGCGAGATTATGCTCCTGCGTAAAGAGGAAGCAGAGAGAGAGAGAGAGAAGCAACCTCTACTCTCTCCGTTCGGCGCCCTAAAATAGGGAGAAGAAGGCGCGATTATATCCGCCTTATTTCCCTTTAAATACCAGGGAGGGACATCAGGCTAGGGGTTAGCCTGTCGTTTCATGTAGCGAGAAGTGGCCACAACAGCCGACACCGCAGCGTTCGTGATGACGGAGGCCACCGTGGGGTTTTAGCTGGTACAAGTCCGGCATAATCCTGGTTACTACCCCGAGAAACCAGGAGTATCCATGAGGACCCACGAAAAAAAGGCTATTTTATCTTTAGAAAGTACTTTAGCCTAACTTCGGGTAGTTAACACGAAAAAAAACTTGCAAAGTTTATTTGAACAAACATGGTGTACGATAAAACGCCGTCTCTGAACTCGGAAGCTTACCTTAATGGTTCCTCAGTAGAGGGTAATTTTATTTGCTAATTTTATGTAGTGTCTAGTATTTGACATATAAGGCAATGAAAATGCAAAAAAATGAAAAAGGAAACAACAATTTTGTATAATCGATCTAGTTTTGTATGGTAACATATTTAAGACGTGTTTTAACGTGACTTGGTTTATAGACTTAACTGTACTGAAGAATTGAGAAAAAAAAACATACTCATATATACAACAGTGGCGTAGCGTGGCGGGGGCGGAGGCAGCACATTTAGGGGGCGGCAAGATTTATAAAAACTGAAATAAATCGTTAAAATTTGAACCTGAAATTCATATTTTTGTTGTACCTATGATTGAAACTCCTAAATAAGGGGGCGGCAATTTTTATTTCCGCCCGGGCGGCTGACTTCCACGCTACGCCACTGATATACATTTTAATAAATATATATTATAAACATACATAAAAATCTATAAAGGAACACTAGTTTTTTTATTTATTTATCTTTTTGGGAGATTCATTTTGTAGACCTACCCTGTTTAGTTTCGCTTAAGTTTAACTTAATCCGTAGAACGCGGTGCCCACCCACCTTTCTCTAGGAAGTATACAAATGCAACACCTCCTTTTATGATCCCATGGTTAGGATGTGTCGAGCTTTCAATGAAACGGTTCTTGTTTACAACCAGCTTGACATATTCAAACATCGGTTTAGCGTATTTAAAGGGCAAGTTACAGAAAATCATGCACCCTCGTCTAAAGCAACCTAATTTTATTAATTATTTATTGTATTCTTAGTAATAATTTTGAATTGTGCATATTAATATATTGCTTTTGTTTTTTGTTTTTAATTGTATTATAATTTTTATTATTACCTTTAAAATGCTTTTTTGTGTGCGCAAACCGAGAGCACGGGTTTAAAACCACTTGCCGTTACCAATGTATCTTTGATATATGTACTTTGGTGATTCTATTTATATGATACAAGCACTTTAGTAACTTAGTATAGAAATGTAAAATACATATATTCCAACCCCGTTCTTTGTTAAATTTTTGTACACACACATAAAACGGTAACATCTTTATAATCCTGGCAGCAATAAAGATTTCTCGGGAAGTGTTCAAACAAAATGCTAGTTTTGAAATTGTTGCGATCATTCACGGACATTATCAGGCTGCGGGGTCGCTATTAAACGCTAGAAGATAGTTTATTTAATGGTAAAGATATTAAGGAGATTACATACATATATGGATGTTTTGTAAGTATATGGTTTTGCTAAAAAAAACTCACGCTAGTGGAAACAACATTCCGCCATTCCGCTCTGCGTCCAGCCGTTTCCTAACCCATCACTTTGAATGTCACATGCAGCTAGGTAATCTAGACCGGACGTGGGCTTCCACTATATATACCGAATGATCGCAAATTATGGATACCCTAGAAAATTTAGGAAAAAAATATATACCGAAAACATCCGAACTATCAATCAATCAAATTGTCACGCCTTTTTCCCCCAGGGATAGGCAGAGACAATGGAGCGCCACTTACCACGATCCTTACACAGCTCTCTTGCTTCCTTCACATCCACAATTCTCTTCATACAGGCTCTGTGGTTATGGGCACTAGACAACCTAGCTTTCTTTAGGATGTCTTCGATTTGGTCGGAAAACACTCTCCTGGGCCTGCCTTGTTTAACGCATCCATCCACATCAGATTTATAAATTCCTTTCGTTAATCTACTTTCACTCATCCTTTCCATGTGCCCAAACCATTGAAACATTCCTTTGTCAATCCTTGTCACTACATCTTCCTTTAAACCACATCTATCACGCAGTTATTCTATCCGCTATCGTCACTCCACATACACTCCTGAACGACCGCATTTCCTTTCGCGTAATTCTACTCTCATGCTTCTTCTGCCATACCCAACCTTCACTTCCATACATTAATGTAGGAACAAGCACCGCATTATGAACAGCCATCTGTGACTTTTGGGACATTATTTGGCTGTTCATTATACTATGGATGGCACCGTTCATTACGTTACCCTTTTGCACTCTTCTCTCAATATCTTCATCACACTTTCCATCCCTAGTAAACATACTTCCCAAGTAAACAAATTGTTTGACTTGTTCCATCCGAACTAGCATTTGCAAAACCTTTATTTGTCCCGTTGAAGTCACGTTTACCTCAAGTTTTATAACATATTTAAATGTAAAAAGTTTTGCTTTTCTACTTAAAGCTGACGTCGAAATTGAGGAGAAATTAAATTCTCCTTGATCAGTTCAAAGTCACTTTTAAATTCATTTAAATATGTTAACGTTATTCTATCTAATTATTTATTTATTTATGTTTTAATATTTCTTATTTACATTTCTTTATTAATTAAGTACTAAATGTTCTTGTGTCATAGAAACCAAAGATGACGACAGACGTGGACGACCGGTTTAATTATTGGTTTCTTGCGCGTTAAGTCCCGGGTTCGATCCCCGGTCAGAGCAAGTATTTGTTTCATAGCTTTTATTTGTAATATTTAATAATATTAAATATTGCAAATATTTGTTAATAAAAAAAGAAATAGATATTTGCTTCAGGTCTGGTTATCAAAGAGTGGTAGGCAGTGGTACCCAGTCTGCCGATCCGGGGTAGTACCACCACTTACAAGTATACAGACCGTGAAGCGATTTGTCACGTTTCGGGATCAGCCGGTTCCATCTAGGCCGGCATAGTGGATATGATTGCTACTCACAGTTATTGAAATGTAGTAGCAGTGACATTCATTCATGGATCACACTTCGGCTTAACATCAAGCGGGGTGCTGTCATATGTCGAGTCACAATAAAAATAAATATAAAGAATCAAAGTACCGGTGAGTGGTTAAGAACCCGTGCTCTCGGTTTGCATGACCATTGCACTACCACTATTTTTTTTTATTGTGACTCGACATATGACAGCACCCTGCTTGATGTTAAGCCAAAGTGTGGTCCATGAATGGATGTCACTGCTACTATAAAATTCGTTTAATTCATAATATATTTTTATTCTTTTATTAAAAGTTATATAATATTAATGAAAATGTACAATTATATTAATTATATATCACGTATTATGTATATTATGAATTAATATGAAGATAGAATATACAATGATAAATGATTGATATTAAACTCCTACTGCGGATGCATAAAATAAAAACACGTTACAACAAATCATTTATATTGTTTGTATTTTAGAAAAAGGACGACTAAAAAGTACGGTGCGTCTTTTCTTTGTAGAACAATTGACAAGTGGAAAGCTAAGCACCTTAGGCCGGCATAGTGGCGGCGGCTGGGGCAGCCGGGAACTGACTCGGTTATACCAGTCGTCGTTACTCTTGGACCTCCTCTTGCTTATTATTAGGTCGAGGTCAGATGTCGTGTCACAATAAAATATATATATGAATATATCTCAAAGATACATTGGCACCGATAAATGATTTTAAACCCGTGCTCTGGGTTGGCGTGGCCATTTCACTACCACTACTACACGTTTTACAAGGATAAAGGACACAAATTATATTTTTTTAATGCTTACACCATTTTTGCGTCCTAATCATCATCAGCCAGAAGACGTCCACTGCTAAACTTAGAATGCCATTCCGAACGACAATATGTCATTTGCTTTCACAGGTCATTCGTGACTCACACTATATCGTCAGTCCACTTAGTGGGAGGCCTACCTACGCTACGTCTTCCGGTTCAAGGTCTCCACTTTAGAACATTTCTCCCCCATCGGTAGTCGGTTCTTCAAGCGACGTGCTACTCAATACAAAGCTAAAATTTCCACGATCCGGACACAACTCTCTGGCTTCCTCCACGAGCTCAGTTCTTTTCAAACAGGCTCTATGGTTACGGGTACTGCGCATCACTATTGTTTTAGGAATATCTCCATGAAAATATTTTTGGGTCGCCTCTGTTTTAATCTTCATCTAACCTTTAATTTATAAATCTCTTTTTGAATCGTCTATATTCTTTTATTCGCCATTTTAATATGCCTAAACCAATTTTTGTTACTACATGTTTTTTAATTGTGCCTCGACATATAACAGCGTCCCACCTGATGTTAGGCTGGAGTGTAGTTCATGAATAGAGGCGACTTCTAGTAAACATAAAGAATTACAATTAGTAGATGCATCCACTATGCCGGCCTAATAGAAACCGACTACTTCCCAAAACGCGAGTCACATTACAGTCCTAACACTTGAAATAGGTAGTACTACCCTAGGTCTGCCCTATTTTATTACCGAATTGTGTTTTGAATTTAAGCAGCCAACTAGGACTTCTACAACCACGCCCATGACTAAGCAAATAAAATGTCACAGGCAGACAACATAGATAAGGAGTCCAATCAATAAATGTCAACATTTTATATTAACTTTATGCAACATTGATAATGGCACATCACTAGTAACAAGTTGTAGTCCCATCACTATTATTAATACATCATCATTTAGTATTATGATCTGATCTGTTCATTATACTATTTATATGCCTTATTTTTATCTGATGATTCAGGATGAGTAGAAGTTTGACGAAAGGAATTTATAAATCTGATGTAGATGGATGCGTTAATCGAAGCAGACCCAGGCGGGTGTTTTCCGTCCAAATCGGAGACATCCTCAAGAAAGCTGAGTTGCCTAGCCCATCGAAAAGATTGTATGAAGTGAATTGTGGATGTAAGGAAAGCGAGGGAGTTGTGGATCGTAGCAAGTGGTCCTCCATTGTCTCTGCCTATCCCTGTTAGAATAAGGCGTGACAATTAGATTAATTTCATAAATTATTTTTTTATCTCTCGTGATAACCACTGGTCGTGGGAAGTATTTAGATTCTATGGAGCTAATCTACAATAGATTTTTTTATTGGCTCGACATATGACTGCACCTCCTCCTGATGTTAAGCTGGAGTGCGGTCCTTGCTGGAAGTGAGCTTCTACAATTCAATAACTGTAAGTAGCAGCCACATCTACTTTGCCGGCCTAGTTAGAACTGGCAGTTTTTGGCTAATCCCTGAAAAGCGACACTTCACGGTCTGTATACTTGTATCTGCAGACTGGGCACAACTGCCTACTAACTACTCTTTAATAACTAGACCCGGAGCAAAAAAACGCCTTTATTTTATTAACAAATATTCACGCCTTTTCCGACAGGGATACACAGAGGCCACTTGCCTCGGTTCTGACACAACTCCCTCGCTTCCCACACGTCCACAATTATTTTCATACAATCTGTACGATTATGCACTAGGCAACCCAGCTTTCTTGAGAATATCTCCGACTTATCTGTTACTTTTCTAACTATTATAAAGCCGTCAGTGCAAAACTGGCAGAAGAGATCAATCAATATTGTGGTTGCTGATACATTGGCACCGATAAATGATTTTAAACCCGTGCTCTGGGTTGGCGTGGCCATTTCACTACCACTACTACACGTTTTACAAGGATAAAGGACACAAATTATATTTTTTTAATGCTTACACCATTTTTGCGTCCTAATCATCATCAGCCAGAAGACGTCCAATGCTAAACTTAGAATGCCATTCCGAACGACAATATGTCATTTGCTTTCACAGGTCATTCGTGACTCACACTATATCGTCAGTCCACTTAGTGGGAGGCCTACCTACGCTACGTCTTCCGGTTCAAGGTCTCCACTTTAGAACATTTCTCCCCCATCGGTAGTCGGTTCTTCAAGCGACGTGCTACTCCATACAAAGCTAAAATTTCCACGATCCTGACACAACTCTCTGGCTTTCCTGGCGAGCTCAGTTCTTTTCAAACAGGCTCTATGGTTACGGGTACTGCGCATCACTATTGTTTTAGGAATATCTCCATGAAAATATTTTTGGGTCGCCTCTGTTTTAATCTTCATCTTACCTTTAATTTATAAATCTCTTTTTGAATCGTCTATATTCTTTTATTCGCCATTTTAATATGCCTAAACCAATTTTTGTTACTACATGTTTTTTAATTGTGCCTCGACATATAACAGCGTCCCACCTGATGTTAGGCTGGAGTGTAGTTTATGAATAGAGGTGACTTCTAGTAAACATAAATAATTACAATTAGAAGACGCATCCACTATGCCGGTCTAATAAAAACCGACTACGTTCCCAAAACGCGAGTCAAAAAGAGGGTAGTACTACCCTAGGTCTGCCCTATTTTATTATCGAATTGTGTTTTGAATTGAAGCAGCCGACTAGGTCTTCTACAACCACGCCCATGACTAAGCAAATAAAATGTCACAGGCAGACAACATAGATAAGGAGTCCAATCAATAAATGTCAACATTTTATATTAACTTTATGCAACATTGATAATGGCACATCACTAGTAACAAGTTGTAGTCCCATCACTATTATTAATACATCATCATTTAGTATTATGATCCGATCTGTTTATTATACTATTTATATGCCCTATTTTTATCTGATGATTGAGGATGTGTAGAAGTAGATTGACGAAAGGAATTTATAAATATGATGCGTTAATCGAAGCAGACCCAGGAGGGTGTTTTCCGTCCAAATCGGAGACATCCTAAAGAAAGCTGAGTTGCCTAGCCCATCGAAAAGATTGTATGAAGTGAATTGTGGATGTAAGGGAAGCGAGGGAGTTGTGGATCGTAGCAAGTGGTCCTCCATTGTCTCTGCCTATCCCTGTTAGAATAAGGCGTGACAATTAGATTAATTTCATAAATTATTTTTTTATCTCTCGTGATAACCACTGGTCGTGGGAAGTATTTAGATTCTATGGAGCTAATCTACAATAGATTTTTTTATTGGCTCGACATATGACTGCACCTCCTCCTGATGTTAAGCTGGAGTGCGGTCCTTGCTGGAAGTGAGCTTCTACAATTCAATAACTGTAAGTAGCAGCCACATCTACTTTGCCGGCCTAGTTAGAACTGGCAGTTTTTGGCTAATCCCTGAAAAGCGACACTTCACGGCCTGTATACTTGTATCTGCAGACTGGGCACAACTGCCTACTAACTACTCTTTAATAACTAGATCCGGAGCAAAAAAACGCCTTTATTTTATTAACAAATATTCACGCCTTTTCCGACAGGGATACACAGAGGCCACTTGCCTCGGTTCTGACACAACTCCCTCGCTTCCCACACGTCCACAATTATTTTCATACAATCTGTACGATTATGCACTAGGCAACCCAGCTTTCTTGAGAATATATCCGACTTATCTGTTACTTTTCTAACTATTATAAAGCCGTCAGTGCAAAACTGGCAGAAGAGATCAATCAATATTGTGGTTGCTGTTTATATACATACATACATAGGTAAGTGTTATACATATTGTGTATAAACTATGATTAGTAAGCGTGCTATGCTTCTACCACGTGTAACAATTTATACGAGTAGAACCTACACGCTAAGATAGCCGTATAACATCATCACTTTGTACTTGTCGATTGTTCTACAATAAAGCGAAGCGCCGAATCTTTAAGTTCGGCTGCCTATTCGGTCGATAAAATGCGAATGCTTCCCAATAGAGGACGAGCATTGACCGACAAACCAATCACGACACGGTCGACGTAAAACCGACCAACGACTCGTGCTGGCTGTTGTATGTATATTTATCGACAGCAGAAAACTGAGCTGCGCAGTATAGGGCTCGGAAGATAAAATAAACGCTGTGCAAATGCTGTGGGAGCAAGTCTGCGCATCTGTATGCACATATTTGAAATACGAAAAGTAAATAGGTGACAATACAAGTTATTGCGTATTTTGAATGCCAGCGCTCCTTTTTTTGCCGGATGTATACATGCATTGTTAATTCGTCTGTTTTTCGTAAGCAACTCATAATAGAGTGATCAGGTGTGAAGTTATAATTTGAAATGGATTACTGTCATTGGTGGGTTACGATCGATGCGTAATAGAGGTGCTAACGGAACGCGGTGTGATGTGAAATTGTACGAGGGTTTTTTTATACACCAATTGTAGGGTATAGGCTGTAAGGATGTAATTTTGTATCAGTTTCAATTCTATGGTGTATGTGTTAGCGTTTGCGAGAAAATAGAGTTTTGTAATTAATGCTTAGGTTGGTTACTTTATTTAGACGACACGTGTGGCGCATTGATTAGCACACCAGTCCATTACGCGTAAAGTCCCGGGTTTGATTCCCAATTATATCACATACTATATTTTTAGAAAATTTAATTGAATACTTGAATAAAATAAAATAAAAACGAGTTGTAGACTAAGGGCTGGTTTCTTGATGGTTGGTGAAATTTGTCTATTTGTAACTTTTATAATTAGTTAAGCAACTATAGTATATTCACTAAAAAATAGTAATCAGCGAAATGTGTTTCTTGAAAAAATAAATTATTATTGTTATCAACAGACAGATCGTAACTATTTATAATTAATATTTTTAAATTCATTGAGGCATTGATTACCGTTTGACATGTAGTGTTGCGACTTTCTTATTTTTTAAAATTAATTGGGTCAGAAATGCACTAAATACTCTATCCTTATGCCAATAAAAAAAATATTGTCAAAGTCAAACTTTATTTCCCAATACATATGTAATATTCTTTTAGATATCTTATTGGTTTGTAGATATATTAGTGGATTATGGCAATAATAATGGATAAAAATAGGTAGGAAACCCTCTGGATCTAAAGAACCTGATGATGGATCATCTCACATAGGTAAAACCGCAAGAGATATAACTATGGTGTTTTAACTAAAAATGTCTCTTACTATGCGCCTTTAGCTGTGCTGTTATCAAATTAAAGCCTGGAGTACCTGATGATGGATCATGAGGATGCAGGGGATATGTAACAGGCATAATTATGCTGATTTAACAAACTGTTTCTTACATTAAGCTCATACCTAGGCTGATATGACAATATGGTTGAAGAGTACCTGATGATGGACCACAGGGATGCAAGGCGTCCTGTAATGTACTCAAGCTACGAATTACTGTTTATAAACGCGGGTTTGACTGCGGGGAACAGCTAGTTCAGTTTCCGGCAAAAGAGCGCTGACTTTTGAGCTGATGAAATATAGGAAGATTAAAAGAGCGCTGGACGTCTGCAGTGGAAGCAAGTGCGCACATCTATATTATATCTCAGTTTTGATACTATTCTATGTTTCTGCCTATCCCTGTGGGGAAAAAAGCATGACAATTTAATTATACCTATTTCTTTGTATCCTATCTTTTATTTTTCAAAACTTTTATAATGAGTATTTATATGTATAGGTTTTGTATATTATATAGAATAACATAATAGTAAAGGACATCCTCAAGAAAGCTGAAAGCTTACCTAGTGCTCATAACTGTAGAGCTTGTATGAAATTGTATTGTAAATGTGATGGAAGCGTGAGAGTTATGTCAGAATCATGACAAGTAGCGTTCTATTGTCTCTACCTAACCCTGTGGCATGACAATTTGATTGATTGATTGATTTTTATATCTAAAGTCATCAATTTATGTTATATTTATGCAATATTATATGGCTGGATTATTCATAATGCAGTGCTTGTTCCTATATTAATGTATGGAAGTGAAGGTTGGGTATGGCAGAAGACGCATGAGAGTAGAATTAACGCTGTAGAATTGCTGTCGTTATGGAGTGTATGTGGAGTGACGATAGCGGATAGAATAAGGAATAGCACATTGCGTGATAGATGTGGCTTGAAAGAAGATGTAGTGACAAGGATTGACAAAGGAATGCTTCGATGGTTTGGGCACATGGAAAGGATGAGTGAAAGTAGATTGACAAAAGAATTTATAAATCGGATGTGGTTGGATGCGTTAAACAAGGCAGGCCCGGGAGAGTGTTTTCTAACCAAATTGGAGACATCCTCAAGAAAGCCAGGTTGCCTAGTGCCCATAACCAGTAAGCCTGTATGAAGAGAATTGTGGGTGTGAAGGAAGCAAGGGAGTTATGTAAGGATCGTGGTAAGTGGCGCTCCATTGTCTCTGCCTATCCCTGTGGGAAAAAGGCGTGACAATTTGATTGATTGATTGATTGGATTATTCAGATTAAAAATACCTGTATTATTATTAATAATTTTATTTTATATACTTTTGTAGATGAACATTATAGAAAACTGGCCCTCAAAGCGGGGTTATAGACCTTTCACAATATCTGTAGCTTCAATCTAGTAAGGTGGGGACCTTACTAGATTGTTTTGATCTAGTAGGGACTTTTGAAAGACTATTAGAACTTAATAAGCGCCGGAGACAAATTGTGCATTAATGTGCACTTCAAACTTCCTCAATGGTAAGCTGTTCAATCTAAATCTCCAGGATCTTGGTGTGAGCTCTGTAGCCATTTTGGCATTAACTTACGTTTTCCAATCTGAAATGATATTAATATTTAGGTATATATTTTTTATTGTGACTGACATTATGGCAGCACCCGCTTGATATTAAGCAGGAGTGTGGTCCATGAATGAATGCCATTGCTACTACAATTCAATAACTGTGAGTAGCAATCACATCCACTATGCTGGCCTAGTTAAAACCGGCAACATACAACTGATCCTGAATCATGTTTAAATCTCTTCACGGTCTGTATACTTGTAAGTGGCAATGTAAATGTGGATCATATTCTGAGGTAAGGTTCAAGAATGTTTTAGTTTTGAATAAAAAATAATCATTCCATCAAATTTTAAGTTTTTTCCCACGGGGATAGGCAGACACAATTAAGTGCCACTTGCCAAGATCCTGAAACAACTCCCATCACTTTTTTGCTTCCATCACATTTACAATACAATTTCATACAAGCTCTACAGTTATGGGCACTAGGTAACTCAGCTTTCTTGAGGATGTCTCCAGGGCCAATATTTCCAGTGGCATTAAATCTTATTGTTAATAATATTTGATCCTTTATACTGACATCATGAATTCTGTAAGAAAATAATTTAGATTAATATTTAGTAATTGGTTGGAACTGTATGTTAATGATTATTTAAAACTTTGCATGACCAATAAGAACATAAAATGGGTCATACAAAAAAGTATAGGATTTTTTATGTTATTTTAAGGCTAATTATTATATTGACCAAAGTACATATATCAAAGATACATTGGTACCGGTAAGTGGTATCGAACCCGTGCTCTCGGCTTGCATGACCATTACACTGCCACTACACCACGGTCGCCTTAAATTGCGCCGTGATTTCTTAGCATTACCTCTTTTACGGGGACCCTGTCCTAATTAGATATAGGACACTTTAAATAACCTCTCCTATCAGTTTGAATATAAAGTTATTTTCTTACCTTGTTGTTTGAGCCACGTGCATGTTTTTTTATTAATCCGAAATCTTTCTTTGACATCATGTTAATCCCACAATCTAAAATTATCTTTCCTGGGACGGAAAGTCTTTTTATGTCTTTTTGCCATAAAACAATCTTCATCCGAAAATTGTTTGTGAATGAATGATGAATTATCACAATAGGAAAAATGCATTTTCAATGCTCAAATTCGTTTTAATTGAGATAATTTGCAAAAAAAACGCAATACAAACATGTCAATTATGACACTAGTTCGCATACTACTAGAGATTAAATAGTTTGACCACTCACATCTGAGTGGTCAAAATAAATTGTTATTAGTGACGTCATATAATAAATAGCATGCCTAACAATCCATCAAGAAACGCATTTTTTTCGAAATTCAGTCAATAGTAAGTTATCTGTCATTATTTTACGATTAGTTGAGATAACTATCCATCAAGAAACCGGGCCTAACCTTACCTTTTAAAACCAAACTATTATTAAAAAATTGAACAATATTGATTAATGAATTAAACAATTTTTTTATTATTCCGACGTTTCGAGAGCTTTGTCATTCAATCAATCAAATTGTCACGCCCTATTCCCACAGGGATAGGCAGAGACAATGGAGCGCCACTTACCACGATACTTACACAACTCCCTTGCTTCCTTCACTTCCACAATTCTCTTCATACAAGCTGAAAAAAATGTAAAATCAAAACCAAAATAAACGCGATAGTTAGCCGCATAAAATTTGTTTAATTCAATAATCAATATTCGCGCAAAATTTAAGAAAATAACAATGTTGATAAAATTAAGAATATTTTTATTGTGGCTCAACATATGACAGCACCTCATCTGATGTTAAGCTGGGGTTCGTTCTATGAATAGAGGCGGCTGCTTAACTAAAGAGTTAAGCAACTTCATTACGCCGCGGCCTAATTGTCAAATTTTAAATTAATCCCGAAAGGCTCAGTCTCTTTACCGTCTGTACTTGAAAGTGGTAGTTCTACCCCGGAGCAGCAGACTGGGATTAAGACCAACGGTCTGCTTACCACACTTAGATCTACGAATTAAACAAATTTTATGCGGCTTACTATCGCGTTTATTTTAGTAAGCCGCATAAAATTTGTTTAATTCATTAATCAATGTTCGCGCAAAATCTAAGAAAATACACTTAGATCTTCCAGAATCTACTTTAAATACTCGACCTAAAGTTACTAAAACTACTAACCTGACGAGTAAAGTTACTCATCAGGTTTTTTAAATAAACATGTACACAGTTTTACATACATAAATTATTATAGGTAATTGTGAATCAAAGTGACACTCTTGTATTTATGTTAAAATGTTAAATTGCACCATTAATAATATCGTTCGTCAGTTTTGTAGAGTTGTTCTGCTTGGCTTGTTTCAAATGGACCTACCGAATTCGTCCCCAAATGGTATCCAAGTTCTTTAAACATTTTTTTATAATAAACTAATAGAGTGCTAGTATCATTGAAATATGACGACAAAAGTACACCATATCAAAAATACATTGGTACCGGCAGTATATCTTTAATATGAGTACACCACTACCACTACACTACGGTCGCCTAGTGCTCCATGTAGATCTATTAAGTGTAGGACCTATTTAACTTTTAAATAATATGCTTTATTTTGACAGTTAGTCATCACTAAACCACATTTTTACATATTAACCCGAATAAATCATCTTCTCGCGTCCATATCCCTTGCGAAAGAGTTTTAACGACGAAACCAATTGTAATATAAAAAATCATGCGATAATTAACTTTCTCACACTTCAATTCCCACAGGAATAGGCAAACAACGGAGCGCCACGAGCCTAACACATCTTTATCTATTCCTTTACATTTACGATTCTCTTCATATGGGATCTAGTTTATGGACACTGTGGACTCCTGCCTTCATAATAAGCTATTTTATTTTTTTATAACCATAGTGAGGGCAATCAAAAGTCACGATTCTGAATCAACTTGTAAGATGCCGGTTCCAACTGGTTACTGCTGAGAAAAGTTATTTAATAGCAGTAGTAGTCGCATCTATGAATGTAAAGGAAGCGAGGGAGTTGTGTCAGGATCATGGCAAGTGGCGCTCCATTGTCTCTGCCTATCCCTGTGGGAGGAAGGCGTGATAATTTGACTTTTAATTTGATTGGTAGTCGCATCTATATCGAGTCGCAATAAAAAATGTAGAACGAGATTGGTATTGAACGAGTAAAACGAATTTGGGGGACGGGGACTAACTCACGGTGTCGAAAGGGAACAAATGATGCGCGGAAATGGTATTATTCAATAATAATTTCTATCGAAGGATGACATTTAATTGACATACAACTTCATCCAGTAAGTGGCAATTATATGGATGGAAGCAATCACGAAACTACATTCACGGCTAATCATTTTGTAAGGGTGCCAACTATCAAATAATAAATGATTTTATAATATGTCGAGACATAATATTTTCTTAGATTTTGCGCGAACATTGATTAATGAATTAAACAAATTTCATGCGGCTTACTATCGTGTTTATTTTGGTTTTGATTTTACTATTCCGACGTTTTGAGAGCTTTGCAGCCATCGTGGTCTGATCTCCAATCAACGATCTCTGTGACCACGATGGCTGCAAAGCTCTCAAAACGTCGGAATAGTAAAATCAAAACCAAAATAAACACGATAGTAAGCCGCATGAAATTTGTTTAGTTCATGTCTCGACATATGACAGCACCCTGACAGTTGTTAGGCTGAGTTGAATGTTGAATGTTAGTTGAAACTGGCAACTTTCAAGTTGATCCCTAAACGCGATTGAGTTGCTTCACGATCTCTACACTTATAAATGGTGGTACTGCCCCAGATCGGCAGACGAGGCAAATGACCACCAACGATTGTAGACTGTAAATCTTTTAAAACTATTAATAGAAGAAGAGCGTGAAGAAGCATATCTGACCGGCACAGTGATTGTGACTGAGGCAGCTGTACACTTTTTTAATATAAGACAAGTCGAAGTCACATGTCGTATCTATTGTATATAATCTATACTTAGTTAAAAAAAACACGCTTAAGTATATGACAATGTGAACTGAATAGGGTCACGGTTGCCTCAGTCACCGTCACTATGCCGGCCAAAAAATAAAATTATTGTATTTTCATTGGTTTTTAATATGTGTACAAATTTTCAAATTATTCAGAACTCGAATAATTTGAAAATTAAATTGCAATATTCCGTTATATAGCTTGACTTGTATGTATGTACAAGTCATACCTGTATAAAAGTAGTATACAAGTCAAGCTGTCAACGTGTTAAAAAGGCTAATTTTTCCATTATATTTATTACATTTTTAATTACTACATTTTTTTACCTTAAGACCTCCATAGACAGCGTGATAAGCAGAAGTATTTCTTCTAGAATACAAATAACTATTGACTAAAGTTTAAGTTAGAATTCGTATAGTAATTAATTTTTATTTTCGAACTATGCGACTAAAGTTTTGATAAACACTTTAGTCGCATAGTATCTATGATATAAGCACTATATATTCGTGACCAAGTATTAAAATACTTTCAAGCAAATATAAAAACAGCAGTTTAGCCAGCCCTGGTGCTTTAATAGTTTATTCCCTAACGAGTCTACGGTTACCATGACAACGCGTTTTTCATATGACAAGTGTGGAAAATCATCTTGTGATTGCTTACCTTACGTGCGCATGCGCAGGTCACTGTCGCTGCACAGAATCAAAATACTAAAAACTTTTATAGGGGATAAATTAAAAATAAATACTTGTTCCAAATCGATACCAATGGGCAAAGTACCAAGGATACTGGCAACATTGCATTTTTTTTTTTTTTTTTATTGTGACACGACATCTGACCTCGACTCGCCTGATGATAAGCAAGAGGAGGTCCAAGAGTGACGACGACTGGAACAACCGAGTCAGTTCCCGGCTGCCCCAGCCGCCGCCACTATGCCGGCCTAATTTAAGGCGAACGTGGTGGTGTAGTGGCAGTGCAATGGCTACGCAAGCCGAGAGCCGTTTCTATGATAGAAGCAGTAGCTTTGTATAGAAATGTAATAAGTTACACCTATTGTGTTCCTATTTATACTATAATTGTATTATTAAGTATTTTTTGTTAGATATTGTCAGTCAGTGGCGTAGCGTGGGAGACAGCTGCCCGGGGCGGAAAAGAAATTTGCCGCCCCCTTATTTAGGAATTTCAACAAAACTATGAATTTCAGGTTCAACATTTTAACGATTTATTTTAGTTTTTTTAAATTTTGCCGCCCCCTAAATGTGCCGCGCGGCGCGGGCCGCCCCCTCCGCTCACCTCACGCTACGCCACTGGATAGTGTCATTATTATTAATAATGCATGCAGTCCTGTCCTATAACTAAACTGCATTTAGCTATATTATATAGTGCTATATGAGTGTGTATTGTAAACAATGTAATCTTGTTGGAAGGCTTAATAAATAAAATGGTGCAATAGATGGTAGTGTGTTTTGTAATGTTGCAACCAGCTTGTAATAAATCTGTGCATGTTTATTTGTGGAGAAGCTCATTGTTATTAATAAATAAAGTGAGTGGCAGCCAGTGAGGTAGTTATTTATTCAATTATAGTTAAGTATTTTTTTTTTACATTTCTACACTAAGCCACTAAGAGGTTCAAAGAAACAGGACAACCAGGGCCGTCTTAAGCATATTCAGCGCCGGGTTGCGAAAGTCAAGGCTCCACTCGCGTGGTCTCAGTGTAGTAGGTACCTATCGAAATTTATGGCGGTCGGCATGCGCCCCCTAGGACTCTGCGCCCGGGTGCACTGCACCCCTTGAACCCCCGGGTAAAGACGGTCCTGAGGACAACCAAAGTATACACGAGTATCAAATACAGCACCGGTAAGTGGTTTGAACCACAGTACAATGGATTTATTTCTTTCTTTTTACAGAACATTTCGCTAATTTAGAAAGCCGCTGGACGATTATATCAAAGAAAAATTGGATTCCCGGTCGGGGCAAATGTTTTATAGTTTTTCGACGACTTTGTGACGACAGGCGTGGACGAATGGTCAGCGATTGGTTTGTTACGCGTAAAGTCCCGGGTTCGATTTCCGGTCGGGGTAAATATTTGTATTAATAGTTATATTAAATATTGCAAATATTTGCTTCGGGTCTGGTTGAAGTATACAGACCGTGAAGTGATTTGGTTGTGTCGGGATCAGCTTGTAAGTTGCCGGTTCGAACTAAGCCGGCATAGTGAATGTCATTGCTACTTACAGTTATTAAATTGTAGTAGCAGTGACATCAATTCGTGAATCACACTTCAACTTAATATCAAGCGGGGTGCTGTCATATGTCGAGTCACAATTTAAAAAATCAAGGATTAATCATTTAGGTCGTTTTTTTTATCACAGCACCCCTCCTGATAGAAGCTGAAGTGTGATCTACAAATGAGGTGACTGCTACTACAGTAAAATAACTGTAAGTAGCAGTTACTAGTCACAACCGGCAACTTACACGCTGATCCCAAAATGTGACCAAGTCACTTTACGGTCTGTAGCTACTTCCCCGGATCAGCAGACTATGCACCACTGACTACAATTAGCCCCCCATAGCATGGCAATCCAAGAAGCAAGATAAAGAATCGCAAGGAATATTATTGTAACTCATTTTAAATAACGATTTAGGCCAGCACATCAAAATGTTGAAAAAAATATTTATTGAAGTATTCAACGTTGATTTACAGAACGTTTAAATATATTTTTTGATACACTGTTTTAGTAAGTTATTAAAAATGAGTTGATATTCCCTGCAAGTCTTTATCTTGCTTCTTGCATTGCCGTGCTAGGGGGGCTGATCTCTTTCGTCCATCCTTTAGTAACATTTCACAGTAAATAAACAATGAAGAGCTTAACTAAAGACGTGTCTTCAATGAAACATAGTTGCTGCTACGATGGCATGTTGCTCTGGCATGTAATTCACATTGGTAGTTCTGTAAACGCGTTGTAAATGTCATGCGCGTGTTCCAACGCATGACAGAAACGCACCAAGTTGTCTTATTAGCATTGTCCTTTATGATAATCTGTTGCAGAGCATATGCGGCTAGACATCACATATGAGGGCAGACATCTCACATAACAAATAGAATAACATAATAAATTAAAAACTACGTAAGAAAACACGCTAAACCAAGACGTGATCTAGACTGTGGTCTTGTTATATTTTTAATAATTTTTCATCTCTGTATTAAGCTGCTAAAGTACCTGTATCATAAAAACAGGACGACCAAAGTACGTCTCAAAGATACATTGGTACCGGGAAGTGATTTTGAACCCCTCTCGGTTGGCATTACCATTCCATGGTCAACTTAAAAATAAACTCATTAACCAATGTATCTTTATATACCTATGTTATTTAGTTTAGTCGCACAATTTTTTTTAATACAAGCACGTTTAGTATACAAATAGAAAAAAAAAACTAATGTTGAATTTTATTTCAATTGTATTTTCAATTGATTTCACTAACCTTCACAAACTTAAGTTTATAAATCTAAATATCTATAAATCTTCATACTTTCCTTAAATCCACCATCAGCTTCACTAAGCCCAAGAGACAGTACTATTCTAATAAATTTATTTCACACCTGCGGAAGAATACTGTGATTCACAGTCCGCCAATCTTCTGTACTACCTATTTTGCTTTCGCCAATGCATGATATTTACTGCGGGTCTGGGTGCTAAAGTGGTAAATCTGGGTATTCATTTGATTTGTCTGCCGACCCGGAGTACCACCACTTTCAAGTGTATAGACTTGCATCTGACTCAGTGCCTTGTTCACTTATGGTTTTTTAAACTGTAGTAAACTCCAGCTCCAGTAGTTAAACTCTAGCGAGATGCTGTCATATGTCAAGCCACAATAAATACAAAATAAAATTGTTCTGCGGTCATCTCTTCATTTTTCATTATATTCTAATATGTTTGTCAGAGTCTATTTGCATGTGATCTGTGCAATCTGCGGAAGGTAGATTGCGTGTGAACAGTCGCATTTTGCGTGCGGTCCCTTCCGCGGTGGCGTGTTTGGGCGATGGATTTCAAATATGTAGAGTTGGTTTATTCATTATTTTATTATACATTTCTATACTAAGCTACTAAAGCTTGTATCATAGAAACAGGACAATTAAAGTACATAATATATCAAATATACATTGGTACCGATAAGTGGTGTAGTGGCAGTGACCATTGCACTACCACTACACTACGGTCGCCGTTTAATTTATTTATTTGTTCTGTGTAGTAATTTTTGATTTCGTTTGATTAATTATATTATTAGTCTAAGTTTTAGTTAGCCAAGGCAAATCAAGGTCTAATTCCGTACTACAGTATATTCATTTGTTTTCATTGCTCTACATATGACAACTACAGTTAAATAACTGCAAGTAGTAGTCACATCCAACATGCCGCCCTAGTTGATACCGGCAACTTTCAAGCTGATCCTGAAACGCGACTAAGTCAATAAACAACTGCATGAAAAAAATACCTTTTTATATCAGGTTGTCGTTTACTTAACGGTTATAAAACGGTGAAGACGAGAAATGGTTTTAAAAAAAATAGGCATTTTGAAACATCCTGTATAGGAATATAAGACAAAGGTTTAACATAGCAAAATACAGTGTCAAAGTATGTGGGCGGTCGAACTGAAAACATTGTTGGATTGCGGCCGAGATCGCTGTTCATCTTAAAGGGAAATTGCATATTATTACCTCCATTGTTTATATTATTAGAAGAGAATGTTCCGCAATGGATACTCAGGTAAATAAACAAGCATTTATTTTATGAATTAAACAAATTTTATGCGGCTTAATATCGGGTTAATTTTGGTTATTGAGTCTTGTCTAGTTGGAACCGGCAACTTACAAGCTGATCCCCAAGCCCGATCAAATCACTTCACTGTCTGTATACTTTTGTAAGTGGTGATACTACCCCGGATCGGTAGACTGGGCACCACTGCCTACCACTCTTTGATAACCAGACCTGAAGCATATCCGACTTTTTTTATTAACAAACATTTGCATTATTTAAAATAAACATAAATATTTGTATAGCTATAAAACAAATATTTCCTCCGACCGGGAATCAAACGCTGCCGTTCAGCCACGCCTGTCGTGTTTTTAAATGTTTGGATTTTACATAGGTATTTTTTTTTCTATTGTGACTCGACATATGACAGCACCCCGCTTGATGTTAAGCCGAAGTGTGGTCCATGAATGAATGCCACTGCTACTACAATTCAATAACTGTGAGTAGCAATCACATCCACTATGCCGGCCTAGATGAAACCGGCAACTTACAAGCTAATCCCGTAAGGTTACCAAATCACTGTTTGCTCGCCGTAGTGGAGTTTCCTGAGCGCTGACACACCTTATGTGGGCTGTTTATATAATGCAAAATACTCATATATTTTGAATGTTTGGAAGTGATAGTTTATAGTGTCAGAGAGGCGACATGCGTGGGCATATAAACGGTGTTTGGATTTCCATGCTGTGCCGGTACTAGGTAATATTGCAAATAATAATTTATTAAACTTAAAAAAATATTATAATAATTTAACTATTAACTATGTAATATTTTTGAGTAGTAGGCAGTGGTGCCCAGTCTGCCGATTCGGGGTAGTACCACCACTTACAAGTAAACAGACCGTGAAGTAACGCATTTCGGGATCAGGTTGTAAGTTGCCGGTTCCAACTAGGCCGGCATAGTGACACAGACACAAAAATACATTCTTTTCAATAATAAATTGTGTTTTCTTTCATTTCACTAGTGCATGGCTTCACCAAAGCTTCAAATGAAGGAATCGGCAGTCGAACTAAAAAGTTCGGTACGTCTTTTCTTTATAGAACAATCGACAAGAGAAATGCTTTGCCAGCACATGTGTTTTCTCCATCCTATGACCTTGGATTCTTCAAGCGATGCGTGAAGAAGCACCTTTGGCCGGCATAGTGACGGCGACTGTAGCAGCTGTGAACTAACTCGGGTTTTTTAGTCGTCGTCACTCTTGGACCTCCTCTTGCTTATTATCAGGGGGATCGAGGACAGATATTGTGTCAAAATAAAAAATGTAGTTTTTTTATGATCATTTTTTAAAATCAAGTAATATTCATTCATTCTTATTAGTTTTATACAAAGTTATATGGTTTTGTTAGTTTTTATTATTGTGTTTTTTTTTCGGCTTAAAGTAGTATTCTTTGGCCGGCATAGTGACGGTGACTAAGGTAACCGTAAAGTTTACCGAAGGGTTTTTTAGTTCTCCCTTACTCACCATCAGAAAAGTCGAGGTCCCAAAAAAATATTTTTAAAAAATTGGAAAGGAATCGTCGCTATTTTGCACAAAATTTCCGAACGCAGTTCACCGATCTACATAATTGAGAACAATGAACTATATGTATAGATTTTTTATTGTGACTTAACATCTGACCTCGACCTGCCTGATCGCAAGCATTATGGAGGGCCAAAAATGCCAATAAACAAATTATTTATTAACCTTATGGACGGCACTATTTATCTCATATAGATTATAACACTCAATCATTGTTGTTAAGTTCACAAACATACAAACATACAAACAAACAGTGACAATGTTTTAATGGCTTTGCTACATCGCCTTGTGTCTGCAATACATCAAATGATACAACAATTGTTTATATGTTTGGCAGAAAGACAATTTTTAATAATCAGCACCCCGCTTTATGTTAAACTGGAGTGTGGTCCATGAATGGATGCCACTGCTACTACAATTCAATAACTGTAAGTAGCAGTCACATCCACTATGCCGGCATCTATCAGACGCGAATAAATGAATCACTTCACGGTCCGTATTTTTTCATATTTTTTTTTTCGTTATTTGTAGGTTTTCCTTAATAGTAATTAGTTAATACGGATATGATTCTCATAACGCTGATCAGTATTATTCGGTGAGGTATTAAATTTTCCATGAAATTATGATTTTTAATGGAATTTTAATCCTTAGATGGGTCCGAAATTAAAACTGTACAGTTACAGTACAGTTATAGTACAGTAGGTTAATTATTTTAATTTGTGCTTCGTGCTGTTAATAAATAATATGTTACTGATAACTGAAAATAATTTGAATTAATATAGTTACAACTATTATACGCTGTAGAAATGCGGTCGTTAAGGAGTGAATGTGGAGTAACGATAGCAGATAGAATAAGGAATAGCACACTGCGTGATAGATGTGGTTTGAAAGAAGATGTAGTGACAAGGATTGACAAAGGAATGCTTTAATGGTTTGGGCACATGAAAAGGATGTGTGGAAGTAGATTGACGAAAAGAATTTATAAATCTGATGTGGATGGATGTGTTAAACAAGGTAGGCCCAGGAGGGTGTTTTCCGACCAAATCGGAGACATCCTCAAATAAATCTAGGTTGCCTAGTGCCCATAACCACAGAGCCTGCATGAAGAGAATTGTAAATGTGAAGGAAGCGAGGGAGTTGTGTAAGGATCGTGGTAAGTGGCGCTCAATTGTCTCTGCCTATCCTTGTGGGAAAATGGCGTGACAATTTGAATTGAATTGAATATACTTATTCTATTATTATACATATTATTTATTAAGCCTTTCAACAAGATTACATTTATTTCAGTATACTTTCATGTAGTATATTATAATATGGCTAAATGCAATCTCAATTACAGGATAGGACTGCATGCATGCATTAATAACAATATCTAACATTATTAGTTAAAGTATAAAGCACAAATTAAATTTTACATGTAAAAATGTGTTATTTATACTTGTCCAACACTGTTTTTTATTCTTAAAAATGTATCTTACAAGCACCCGTTATATATACAGCATGTTTTATATCCAATATCATGTTTGCATATTCATGGTAAAACATTAATTCACTCGGCAATTAATCGGTCCAGCAGATTCCATGTCACTAATGAAAACTCGCCCTCTCATCCTGTACTCGTAACTCAGTTAAGTGAAACTGGTAAATGACATTTTGTAAGTTATTAATTATTCAATTATTTTTATGTTTCTTCTATATTTATAGCTATGAGATTTTTGTTTTTGACTTCAAAGACAAAAAAAAGTCATTAATAAAGAAATGTCATTTTCAAACATCATTCATTCTTTTGTTTTTATATTCATTCTATTTATTTGGCTGATGGCCTTTGGTCAATGCCTTAATAAATAAATTAATTCATTCTATTTATGTCAAATAAAACAGTCTTCTTTACTATTTCAACGAGAGTGTTTCATTTTTCACGTCATTGGCCATTAAGCGTTAAACGTGTTTTAAATCGTCAGCGCTTATGTACCTCCCCTTACTTACCATCAGGCAAGTCGAGGTAAAATGTGTCCTAATAATGAAAAGAAAAGGTTAAGACAATGGATGCCAAAAAAAAATGTAAAATAACTATTTTTGATTATTCATAAATAGTATATAATATATGTTGTAGAGATATTGCATTGATCAAGCAAATATTGATCAGTTTAAGTGGGTTTGAAACAATGAAATCGAATTGTCAAGCCTTTTTTCCCACAGGTATAGGCAAAGACAATGGAACTTGCCACAATGCTGACACAACTCCTTCGCTTCCCTCACATCCACAATAATTTTTAAACAACCTAAGCATTACAATAACATGAAAACAACCGGTTCAGAACCACTTTAGCGGTACCAATATATTTTGTACTTTGTGTGTAATATGTACTTTGGTCGTCCTGTTTCTATGATACAAGCACGTATAGATATAAAAAAATGTAATATTACTACTATTTATAAACAGTACTACTTTTTATATTGTACGTATGGGATCTATCCTTTTATAGTTTTTACTTCTTCTATCAATCACGTGTCGCTCGTCGTTTGGCATGATCATCCAAGTCCGAGTTACTAATTAGATATAAAGTAACCATCTAAGGATTCTATTCATTATCTCAGTGCTACCAATTAAGAGCTAAATAGATAAATCACTCTAAGACACGACTCTCTACGTATCCCTAATACAGAATTAACTTTGAGTGAAGTATGCTCTGCTAATGAAAGCTTTAAATAGAGCTTATTAAGTTTTTTCTTGTTTTTTTTTAATTGGCACGTGACATCTGAAATGGCTTGCCTGATTTTAAGCGAGGGAAAGTCCAAGAGAGTCGAACGACTGAAAAATTAAAAAGTGTTAAATAAAAGTGTTAGGCAACGGTGCCCAGTCTGCAAATCCAGGGTAGTAGACCCCGGGGGGGTACTACCCCGAGGGGTAGACCTCGACCCGCCTGATGATAAGCAATTGTTCACGGCTGCCACAGTCGCCGTCATTATGCCGGCCAAATTTTATTGTGACTTGACATATAATAGTGACATATGAATGGATGTGACTACTAGTACAGTTAAATAGCTGTAAGTAGCAGTCACATGCACTATGCCTGCCTAGTTGAAACCGGCAACTTACAAGCTGATCACGAAATGCGACCTAGTCACTTTACGGTCTGTATACCTACGAGTTCTTGTAAATGGTGGTACTACCCCGGGCACTACTACCTACCACTCTTTTGTAACTCAAATCACGCTTAAAACCATAGCAATAGTTCCACCAATCACCTTAGTAAATAAATCCATGTAATTTGGTGAACGCAATCATAATGTCCCCTTGTTATTTATGGCACGCCACACTAGGCAGTGCCAGCAGACACTTCGCCCGCAAATGGTGTTATTGTTAAATACCAGAATGGGGTAAAAAGATCGAAACATGATAATAGATACTCTCACTTATACAGGGCGTAACTACAAAAGGATAGTTTAATGCGACCGTGTGGTGTAGTTGCAGTGCAATGGTTAGGCAAACCGAGAGCACGGATTCAAAACCTCTTGCCAATACCAATGTACTTTGGTTGTCTTGTTTTTATGAATAATAAAAATAAAAAAATAACAAGTGAAATAACTCGTTTTTTTATTGTGATGTGACCGCACTCCGCCTGATGATAATTACGAAAATTACGAATATAAATGGAAATGACTGCTGCCATGACAAATGTCTGCAAGCAGCAGTCGTATCCACGATGCCGGTTTGGCTAAATTACAGCAAATTTCAACTTCACGGACTTTGCACTTGATAGTAGTGGTAATGTTTCTTATCAGCATACTGGGCATATAACCACCAACTGTCTGCCTACCACTTTCAACGACACTTGTAGCGTTATATTTTTTGTACAATTAAACAAATAATAGTAAATATTTGTATATGATATTGTTTTACTTCAAAGCTTTCGAAAAAGGAAAGAAATGCAGGCCTGCCTAGTGCCTATAACCATAGATTGTATGAAGAGAATCGTGGATGTAAAGAATACGAGAGAGTTGTATCAGGATCGTGGCAAGTGGCGCTCCATTGTCTCTGCCTATCCCTGTGAGAAAAAGGCGTGACAATTTTATTGATTGATTGATATATCTGTGTTAAAAACATAGCGTTATGTTCGCCAAGATAAAACTTATCAGTAGCTGTTTAATTAAGTTTATCTATTTTACATTGCACATGCAAATTGACGCACCTCAGGTAACGACTGGGCATCATCAGGCACATCAAAATAAAATATCTAAGATACGATAAAATAGTTGATGTAAAATAATACAAATTTATGAAGGACTTATGTTACTCCCTGTATAGAGTATTTGGAAACAATTTACCATACAGGAAAGCTATTGTAAGCTATTTTAGCGATTATCGCTGTTTTAACGGAATGTATCTCTTATACTTTGTCCTACAAACGGATAATAGGGCGGTATTATTACAATTATTTATGATATGTATTTTTGTATTAATATTACCCATAGACTGTATTTTTTTATGTCATCAAACTACCGTATTAATTATGCCTAGGTGTGAATACAAAACAGTCTGGTTGATTGTAATATGTTATATCAATCAATCAAATTGTCACGCTTTTTTCCTACAGGGATAGGCAGAGACAATAGAGCGCCACTTACCAAGAGAGGCAGGCTCAGGAGAGTGTTTTCCGACCAAATCGGAGACACCTCAAGAAAGCTAGGTTGCTTAGTGCCCATAACCACAGAGCCTGTATGCAGAGAATTGTGGATGTGAAGGAAGCAAGGGAGTTGTGTAAGGATCGTGGTAATATGTTATAATGGATGGATTATATTTTATTATTACAATCAATTAATCGATCAAATTGTTACACAATGGAATAGAATGACGAATAAGACAGTGCGCGATATATGTGGTTTGAAAGAAGATGTAATGACAAAGCAATGTATCGATGGTTTGAGCACATGGAAAGGATATGTGAAGTAGATTGACGAATGGAATTTACAAATCTAATGTGGATGCGTTAAACGAGGCAGGCCAAGGAGCACCCTCTGACCAAATCGGAGACATCCTTAAGAAAGCTGGGTTGCTAGAGCTTGTATGAAAAAAATGCAATCTATTGTCCGCCAATTTCTAATAGATCGTGACGTCATACGACTGAATGACGTCATATTGTAGCACATCACTGGCATTGGTCAATACCATCAGCAAAACAGGATGACGTCATGTTTTGTTACTTTGACAAAGCTCCAGTGCTAAGAATATGGAAAGAATAGAATCTGTGCTGAAATAAGAACTAATTCAGTTTTATTTATCTTATTTATACTATGTTTATACCACGTGTAACCGAAAGAGACAACTACTTTAGTTCCTTTCTTTCAAAGGTTGTCACTACTTTTTGCAATTACAACCACTTGTAATTGTGGTTGACTTTTAATACTGCCTAATTAAAAGCACGTAGTAGTAAGAGTGGCGAATATTTGATCCGTCATTCTTTTTTGAAGTATTTGAATGTCATTTGATATTGTGCCAAATGATCATCAAAACTAGTGACAACCTTCTAAATTACGAATGTAAAAATGTATATTCATCCCCTTCTTTTTAATGCCATAAGTGAAAATAGTATAATCGCTTGTATTTTGTAGCTATTTTAGGGCTCCTTCTATTTCTTAAGTCCAAATTCTTTTCTCCAGCGCATTAACAACTGTCGGGTATAATATTTTACTTACTAATGTTTTAATAAAATATTAAAATATTCTTGTCGCATGAATAAAGTTATGAGACCTTTATTCATGTAACTTGTTAATTTACATAGAGCGTAAATTGTACAAATTTCAATTGCCAATATCAATATATCAGTTTTACATTAACTAATTCAAATTTATTCTTTCTTGTTTGTTTGCATGTTCAAATCAATGCACCAAGACTACATTACCACCGCTATGATGGAACTTAACTCCAGTTAAATTAACCATCCATTAAATTTAACGAAATAGTAATTTTCCAAACTTCGTTTAGTAAATCATAATCATGAGGACCAGTCAAAGTACACGGCAAAAAAAAAGAATTATTAAATTTTAACTATCTCTAAAATTTTAACAGGCCTTTGTACAATTGACAAGCTGATCCCGAAACGCGACTAAATCACTTCACGGTCTGTATACTTGAAGGTGGTAGTACTACCCCAAATCGCCAAACTGGGCAAATTACCACCAAACTGTCTGCCACTATAAATCTATGGCAGATCCGATATAAATACAAAATTAAATAAATATTCAATCAATCTTCACGTCTCAGGCAGAGACAATGGAACGCCACTTGCCACGATCCTAACACAACTCCTTCGCTTCCTATGAGGGAGCGATCTTTTCATGCAAGCTTTACTATTTTAGGCACCAGGCATACCAACTTTCTTAAAGATGTCTCCGATTTGATTAGTCAACAGAAAAAACCGCATTCACTTAAATCAAATTAATAAATTCCTTTCGTCAATCTAAATAAATAAATAGTTAAAATACAAAAATACTTAGCGGATACAATGTATTTTCATGATCCACCACCATGTACGATTATAATCCGCAAGATACACGTTTTATAAAGTTTTTTCCCCCACTAACAACAGCTTCATTCTTAGTGACCACTAGTAATTGCCTTCTCTTAAGACTTAAGCCTATTATAGACCATGCGATATATTGATCTGACAACCGACCCGTTTGGCGTGGACAAACGGTTTAGCGACTGGTTTGTTGCGCGTAAAGTCCCGGGTTCGATCCCCGGTCGGAGCAAATATTTGTTTCATAGCTTTTATTTGTAATATTTAATAATATTAAATATTGCAAATAATTGTTAATAATAAAAAAAGAGATGGATATTTGTTTCGGGTCTGGTTATCAAAGAGTGGTAGGCAGTGGTACCCAGTCTGCCGATCCGGGGTAGTACCACCACTTACAAGTATACAGACCGTGAAGTGATTTGGTCACGTTTCGGGATCAGCTTCTAAGTTGCCGGTTCCATTTAGGCCGGCATAGTGGATGTGATTGCTACTCACAGGTATTGAATTGTATTAGCAGTGGCATTCATTCATGGACCACACTTCGGCTTAACATCAAGCGGGGTGCTGTCATATGTCGAGTCACAATAAAAAAAAAGCGACTCCGACTTGCCTGTTGGTAAGCGAAGGAAGGTTTAAGAGCAAGTACGACTCAAATACCGTTTTATTACACGGTTACTATGCCAGCTATAAGTGCTTTTTTAGGCCTTTCTTAAAGAATATAAGTTTATTCGGAGGGTTACAACATATGGACGTTCTATTTGTCGATTATTCTACAACGAAACGACGCGCCGAAACGTTTAGATTGATTGTCGACTCGTTTAGATCACCGGAGTAAAACGACGAGGTAGGAACCAGATTAAAGAGAGTACGAATACATTCTCTGAGGAGACAAAAGACATATAGAGCCAATCAATTATTCAAGTTTTCACAGAGATAGGCAAAGACAGTAGAGCGCCACTTGTCACTACCCTGACATAACTCCCTCGCTTCTCTCATATCCACAATAATCTCCATACAAGATATAAGGTTATTGGCCACCCAGCTTTCCTGGGGATGTCTCCGATTTAGTCTGAAAACATCAGAATAAATCGGATTATTTAGGATTTAGGTCTGCCTCGTTTAACGTATCCATCCACATTAGAATGTGCCCAAACCATCGTGCATTCCTTTGTTGATCCTTAATACTACATCTTCTTTCAAACAACATCTATTGAGTACTGTTTCCTCATTGTTTCCAATGTCGTCACCCCATACGTACGAGTATAGGCCCACCGTGTCTCCATTATATTTTTTTAATTTTTAATATTTATTTTAAAATATTCTTTATAGTGCCGTATAAAATAATATACACTCATGATTTTATGTTTAACGCGTATCCATCAGACCAACACGTCTGTAGTTGGCTTAAGAGTAGGCACTAGCAAAAACTAAACACTCGAGAGCTTGCCTTCGCCTCAAATTAGGTGTTTATCTTCATTTATTCAATAATTCATGGCGTGATGCAGAATTTCTTCAAGTGTGATTAACGTGTGATTTAAAAAAAAATTATTAGACCGTGATTTCTAGAAAATTACATAAAATTAATATTCATATGTTTTTTTCGATTTAAATGCGAAAACATCAATCTTCATTATTTGAAATTAATACTTTTTAAGATGGCTAAGCTAACGTGAGCGATTCATCTTTTTTTGTTCAAAAACGATCGATTAATAATATTTTTACGCATGATACAATATTGTGATATGGTTTAGTAAATATTGTGGAATATACACTAAAAAGAAAACAATTAGAGCCACGTATTGGAAAATATACAAACATATAACATAGGTACATACATATAACATAGGTACATCGACTTACATTTTAATACTACTAAGCATTAGTAATTTAGGGCCAGGGCCGTCTTAAGCATATTCAGCGCCGGGGTGCGAAAGTCAAGGCTCCGCTCGCACGATCTCAGTGTAGTAGGAAATAAATTTCGACAGGAATTTATGGCGGTAGGCATGCGCCCCATAGGACTCAGCGCCCGGGTGCACCGCACTCCTTGAACCCCCGGGTAAAGACGGCCCTGTTTAGGGCATAACTTATTAAGTACTTATACTTTATTTTTAGCTTTTTTATTTATATCTAAAAAGTTGCAACACTATATGTAAGGATATCGTTCATTTTGTATGAGCGCTTGGGCTTAATTGTATTAACAGTTGCATAATACATTTTAAAATAGTTTTTTTTTATTTATTTTTTTATTGTGACTCGACATATGACAGCTCCCCGCTTGATGTTAAGCCAAAGTGTGGTTTATGAATGAATGTCACTGCTACTACAATTCAATAACTGTGAGTAGCAATTACATCCACTATGCCGGCCTAGATGGAACCGGCAACTTACAAGCTGATCCCGAAACGTGACTAAATCACTTCACGGTCTGTATACATGTAAGTGGTGGTACTACCCCGGATCGGCAGACTGGGTACCACTGCCTACCACAAAAATGTACGAATATTACAATGTAATTGAAATATATCCTTTATTTTGCATAGTTTAGGTGTACAAAATGATCAAACTATAACTGGAAATGGCGTGTCTTCGTGATTGACAGAGGATACAAAATCCATTTATCTTATTTTGCAAATTACTGAAATGCACAGGAATTAAAAGCAAAATTGTTATTAGTTTTATCAATACTGGTATCAAAACTACCATTTATACATTTTTTTCATCATTCGACATTACAAAAGTAGTACAATCAATCAATCAAATTGTCACGCCTTCCTCCCACAGGGATAGGCAGAGACAATGGAGCGCCACTTACCACGATCCTTACACAGCTCCCTTGCTTCCTTCACATCCACAATTCTCTTCATACAGGCTCTGTGGTTATGGGCACTAGGCAACCTAGCTTTTTTGAGGATGTCTCCGATTTGGTCGGAAAACACTCTCCTGGGCCTGCCTTGTTTAACGCATCCATCCACATCAGATTTATAAATTCCTTTCGTCAATCTACTTTCACTCATCCTTTCCATGTGCCCAAACCATCGAAGCATTCCTTTGTCAATCCTTGTCACTACATCTTCTTTCAAACCACATCTATCACGCAGTGTGCTATTCCTTATTCTATCCGCTATCGTCACTCCACATACACTCCTTAACGACCGCATTTCTACAGCGTTAATTCTACTCTCATGCTTCTTCTGCCATACCCAACCTTCACTCCCATACATTAATGTAGGAACAAGCACCGCATTATGAACAGCCATCCGTGACTTTTGGGACATTATTTGGCTGTTCATTATACTATGGATGGCACCGTTCACTACGTTACCCTTTTGCACTCTTCTCTCAATATCTTCATCACACTTTCCATCCCTAGTAAACATACTTCCCAAGTAAACAAATTGTTTGACTTGTTCCACTTTCTTTCCGTCTATCGTTATCTCACATTCTGTCATTTCATCCTCTCTCTCCAAAACCATTGCTTTTGTTTTACTTACATTCACTTTCATACCTTTCTTTTCTAATTCCGCATTCATTATAGTAACCATGTCCTGTAACTCATACGCCGAAGATGCAAGGATAACTTGATCGTCGGCGTACAAGAGACATTTGATCACCAAGTCATTCATTCTTAAACCATACTTCCTTTCACGCAACTCTTTCAGACAACTGTCCATGAATAGATTGAAGAGCCATGGTGACGCTACACATCCCTGTCTGACACCTTTAGAGATGCCAAACCAGTCAGATAGCGCCCCGTTTTGAATGAAAAGCAATATTTTTCTGCAAAATTATCTGTTTGTAGGAGATAATTTTGGCTGACAAAGGCATAGAACTTTTCAGTTATCGGCGTTCTTTGCTTTCCTTGCTTGCTTGAAGTCTCGTAAAATTACAATAAAAACTGGACTAGCAAACCCTCTCTGCCGTCCCCTCTCACAATGGTTACAAGAGTGTTACCTGTCGACCCACGTTGGTACTACCACTTACAGTCCAATTTGGTCGGAAAACACTCTCCTGGGCCTGCCTTGTTTAACGCATCCATCCACATCAGATTTATAAATTCCTTTCGTCAATCTACTTTCACTCATCCTTTCCATGTGCCCAAACCATCGAAGCATTCCTTTGTCAATCCTTGTCACTACATCTTCTTTCAAACCACATCTATCACGCAGTGTGCTATTCCTTATTCTATCCGCTATCGTCACTCCACATACACTCCTTAACGACCGCATTTCTACAGCGTTAATTCTACTCTCATGCTTCTTCTGCCATACCCAACCTTCACTCCCATACATTAATGTAGGAACAAGCACCGCATTATGAACAGCCATCCGTGACTTTTGGGACATTATTTGGCTGTTCATTATACTATGGATGGCACCGTTCACTACGTTACCCTTTTGCACTCTTCTCTCAATATCTTCATCACACTTTCCATCCCTAGTAAACATACTTCCCAAGTAAACAAATTGTTTGACTTGTTCCACTTTCTTTCCGTCTATCGTTATCTCACATTCTGTCATTTCATCCTCTCTCTCCAAAACCATTACTTTTGTTTTACTTACATTCACTTTCATACCTTTCTTTTCTAATTCCGCATTCATTATAGTAACCATGTCCTGTAACTCATACGCCGAAGATGCAAGGATAACTTGATCGTCGGCGTACAAGAGACATTTGATCACCAAGTCATTCATTCTTAAACCATACTTCCTTTCACGCAACTCTTTCAGACAACTGTCCATGAATAGATTGAAGAGCCATGGTGACGCTACACATCCCTGTCTGACACCTTTAGAGATGCCAAACCAGTCAGATAGCGCCCCGTTAATTCGAACACATGCACTGGAATCCTCATAGAGAGATTTCAGTGCACGGACCAGTACATAAAAGTAGTACATAAAAGCCCAAAATGAATTATATCCTTTATATTTTATGTTACTGGGAATGAAGCACGTCATTTGTATGCCAAAATACAAGTTTAGTTTATGCAATCATCATAAGTTGCTGTTTATGCATTCATGCGATTAAAAAAAATTAATCATTGTAAAAATAATTGGTTTTTTTTATTCAATAAATATACATATATCTTATGTCGACTTGCAACGACCGGAAAAAACCTCAATCGCCGCGCTAAGAATATGTCAAATGGAATATGGAAAGAAGTCCAAATTCTTTGAATCGCCGTCGCCCGTCACTATTTGGACAAAGAATTTTATTTCCTTACAATAAAATGTTTTCATCACATAAATAAGCAAGTGTTAGTAATAAAGTCAATTAAGTAGCAAAAAGACAAAATTTAATATTATCCATTCTCGTATAATTGGATAAAAAGTGTTCACATACGAAAAAATTAAACTTAACTTATATTTCACGCTGCGTTTTTTATTTGTCATTCAATATTCGACTTTATCTAACAAGTCCTAGGGTTTAAATAATAAAATTGACCGTTGAGCTTGTTTTTTATTGATAATTCCTTGTTGGATGGTTAAACGAGTATCCAATAAAAATGATGGTTGCGTTATAAATCCGCCGTTTCGATAGCAACGAATGCTCTTATCACTTCGGATCACTCGTTTTTGTACAACACTAGCCATGTTTGAAATACATTGAACATTTATATTCAATACGGTTTTAGTATATAATTATTTGATAGCGCTTCGTTTTCGTTTTTACTAACATTAAGTTGTTTTCTTATACTTTTACGGAAGACATTTCAATGTAAAAGTGATCTTATTTATGTTGTAATGTTGATTTTGAGGTTATTTTTATGGCGGCGCAACTGGCAACACTGTTGTATTAAAAATTAAAGTTATTATTTTAACTGATTCATAATTTAAAAAAAAAATACAAAATTGTATTTATGCGTTTTTCAAATCTAAATATTCTTATAAATTATAAAACTCTTATATATTCATAAAAATGTAACGTCTTAATTTCTATAGGGATAGGCAGAAAGAAACAAGGCGCCTTTTTACGATCCTGACACGACTCTCTCGCTTTCTTCACATCTATTAAAGGTGACTGCTATTACAGTTAAATAGCTGAGAGTACAATCTAGCTGACCCCGAAACGCGACTAAGTTACTCAATGGTTTGTAAGTGGTGTTACTACCCTGGATAGGCAGACTAAGCAAATGATCACCTACGACTAGTACATATTCAAATAATTTTGTACTTTTTAAATTACCAGCATAATAAGCACAGAGATTATTTCGTATATCATAAAGAATATTTTAAATAAAAAATTAAAGGGGTTATCTTCACGTATTATTGTTATGGGCAGTAAAAAAGTTCACACTAACCTGTCATTTAAGTCGGCAGTTATTGTATATTTACAAAATACCGGTTGCCGGTTATATATCGGATAACTTTCAACGGAACATTATATCTGATGTCAATTTTATTGGAATTTATGATTTTGACAACAGAAACGGCGGGTGCACGAGATGTTAGAATAAAAAGCATTTATATACAGAGTGTTTCATATTTTATGTATTTATTATTTTATGTATTTAGTAAGTAATGGTTTTTACTGAAGGTAGATGAGTGAGAATGCCGTTAACTCAGTGATTTTTGCACTATTCCTTGCTCATCAATGTCACACGTCAGAATCAAATCACGTCTCTCTTCCACAGGGATAGGCAAAGATAATAGAGTCCCACTTGCCACGATCCTGACCCAACTTGCTTTCCTCACATACACAATTCTCTTCATACAAGCTCTACGATTATAGGCACAAAGCAACCTAGCTTTTAACAGTCGTTCACAATTTATTTAAAAAAAAAGCTTTAAGAAAGGAGAGGCTTTACGTTGCTACCATAATAATAGAGTACCTGCACAAAAAAATATCTTACATAAAGATTCTTTCACGGTTTCTGCAGCTCGTCAGTAAGCCAAATTGTTGTCAGTATTGCGTCTTCTAATTAGACAGACGCCGACTATTCACAGGCTATATAGAGTTTTGAAAGAAAAGCAATATAACTAATTTATAATCTTCTGTTTGTAGGAAATAATTTTGGCTGACAAAGGCATAGAACTTTTCAGTTATCAGCGTTCTTGGCTTTCCTTGAAGTCTCGTCAAATTACAATAAAAACTGGACTAGCAAACAGTCTGCCGTCCACTCTCACAATGGTTACAAGAGTGTTACCTGTCGACCCACGTTGGCGCTACCACTTACAGTCCATTAAATGTCTCGGTTGGGTTTAGAATATCAGCATTCTCTAGCTTAGCAATGTTTCTACTATGACAATCAATGCAATTCAACAGTATCCCATGGATTGCAATCTATACAGCTTCTATGCAATCTCAAGCGTTTTTTTTATTGAGATACAAAGTCTGACCTTTGCTTGCCCGATGGTAAGCAAGGGGAGGTCCAAGAGGTACTAAAAACCTAAACATTTATTGTTACTTCAGTCGCCGTCACTATGCCGGCAAAAGAATAATGCGATTATATTAAAATTACTGCACTTGCACTTGTATTATTGAATATTATCTACTGAAAAGAACTTAATACATTTTAACATCCGTTTTGTTTCGTGGACAATATTTTAAGGAGTACCTGGTAAATGGTCGCTGGTTCTTTGGCACTTTATCGTCCACAACTCACTGCGATGCGAATGTCTTCGATTGGAACTGTAGCACTCAATGAAGCAATTATCATTGGTGCATCCACTTTTCACTTCAGTCACACTTTATAACTGATTTGAACTTAAAATGTAAAATGCGATGAGAGATGCGTGCGCGGTCAGTCCACATACACTTTCTTCTTCGTTCTGTTTTCCACTTTGCAGGTACGTAGGGAATTTGGATAAGGTTGTCAGCAAAGAAAATAGGAAATATATACAAATATAATATGTGTGCGTGTGGATGTGTATGTATGCGTGAGGATGTGTATGAATGCGTGAGAAATATTTTTGAATGAGGTTTTTGCCAAACCATTTCGTGATATTTTTATGACAGAGACTTCATAATTGACATTGCATATTATAAGTAATGAATATGAGCAGTGTTAGATTAGAAGACAATTTCAACAGGTTAATAAACCAGTTTAAAAAAAATCCTTTTTATAAATAAAATCACTCTGTATACAGAAAGATTCTCTTATCAGATACGCGTGACAATCTTCATAAAACAAGGCAAGTGGATTCCCTGTCATGAAATATGTATGCATTGTCATACATTTACTACCTATATTATTATAAATAAAACAAAGGTTGAATATTGTAGCTGGTAGGTGTGAACAACGCACAACGACTGAAGAAATATTTCATGGATTAGGAGTGCTTGTGTCATAGAAACTGGACGGCTAATACATAATGTATCTGTAAGTATCAAAGATACATTAACACCGAAAAATGGTTTATACAGGTTGACGTATTAGTAAAATAATCTTTATTATTATATTTTTTTAAAATTTACATTTCTATACTAAGATGCTAAAGTGCTTGTATCATAGAAACAGGCCAACCAAAGTAAATATATCAAAGATACATTGGTACCGGTGAGTGGTCCGAACTCGTGCTCGTTTGCGTACCCATTGCACTGCCACTACACCACGGTCGCCTTACATAGACGCCTTACATAAACTGTACATAGACGAGCTTATTGCTAACCTTTCTTCTTGTAACCAATGATTGGTTTGGGCAAGAGATCATTTGTTATATATTATATGCTATAATGTTGACAAATATAATTATATATTGTAGAATCATTAAATCATAAATAAACGCGATAATAACGTTTGTTTAATTCATTATTAATCAATATTTTATTTTACATTTCTATACTAAGCTACTAAAGTGCTTGTATCATAGAAACAGGACAACCAATGTATACATTGGTACCGGTGGGTGGTTTCGAACTCGTGTTCTCGGTTTGTGTAACCATTGCACTGACACTACACCACGGTCACCTCTAAATGTTCGCGCAAAATCTAAGAAAATTCTACAATTATACCTGGCTATACGTAGGTAACTATAGTTTATTTGTATAGTTAGCTATATATTTATTTAGGTAGCTAGTGTAATTTTCCGTACATGTCATGTTTAGACCAAGTTATTGCGACGAGACCATGTCTTAGACATATAGCGACAAAAACACCCTCAGGATAGGTGCGGCTACTATGACCTATTGTTAATTTTATTAGACCCAGATGTAGGCGACTGGCGACTGCATATGACTACCGCTTACTGACTGAGCTTAAACAGTAACTTCAAGATTATTTATATTTATTAAATCAAATATATTTTCGTATTTAAATATTTATGAAAGTGCTCAATTTTTTTTCTTCAATCATCTTCCACTACCTACATTAATTCAAGGCCTTTCTCCTATTATAAATAATTTAAGAATTAGTGATTTAATAAATTATAAAACAATCAAGCGTCTGATGTGGATGAATGCGTTAAACGAGGCAGACCCACGACCAAAAACACTCTTTCCGACCAAATCAGAGACATCCTAAAGAAAGCTGGGTTGCCTAGTGCTGATAATAATCTAGATAATAAATAGAATATGCTGAAACGAAGTGGGGCGATTTTTTCTGAGAACCTTAAGCTGCGCTAACCTCGGTACTGGTTACGAATTTGCGCCGTTTGGGGTCGAGACGATGGGCCCTTGGAGATCTTCAGCTGACAAAGAAGTCTGGAAATAGGAAGGCTGGCAATTATTTCTGCCAACGTATTAGCCTTTTTACAAAGGGAAAATGTTGCCAGTCTCCTTGGGACTATCTCTGATACGACGTCATTAGATGATATTTTTTTATTTATAGTATAATTATAGTTAATATACTTTTAATTTTATTTGTTTCTTAATCAAGATAGTAAATACAATATACTGAAACGTCCATAACAAAGGCGAAAAGCTTTATTATGCAAATACGTTTGAAATTAGCGAGTATTATAGCGGTAGGCGTAATTGTGTAGTATGGGAGTTTTTGCCCTGTTTTATGTCCTTAACGGTGTAAAACAGGATTCTGTCGTGTATTAAGTTAAATGCTTTAGGAAATTTCATTAGAGTACACCATTTATATACGATAATTTAATTAAAATAGCGCATAAGTAGTGGTACACAGTGCCCATAAACATGGAGCCTCTATGAAGAGATGGAAATGAGAGAGTTACTTACAAGTATACAGAACGTGAAGTGATTTGGTCGCGTTTCGGGACCAGCTTGTAAGTTGCAGGTTCCAACTAAGCCGGCTATTCACAGTCATTGAACTGTAGTAGTAGTGACATCCATTAACACCAAGCGGGGTACTGTCATATGTCAAGTCACAATAAAAAAAGTTATTTCAGGAACTCTACGATCTAAAATAAATCTGGCATGTGTGATAGAGGCGTGACTTCAAAGCACGTTAGGCGTTTATTATATATTATATTATATTATATTATATTATATTATATTATATTATATTATATTATATTATATTATATTATATTATATTATATTATATTATATTATATTATATTATATTATATTATATTATATTATATTATATTATATTATATTATATTATATTATATTATATTATATTATATTATATTATATTATATTATATTATATTATATTATATTATATTCTACAATTACTAGGTTTTCGTAAAAGCTTCGGCGTGAAGAAACCATTTGTCACTCGACATCATTGTCTGTCCTAATTCAGTAGTGGACGTCCTAATTTATAGTGAATTAGGACGTCCACTGCTGTTCACCATTCCGAACGACAAGATGCCAGGTGCATTCACTGGTCATTCGTGACTTTCACTATGTCGCCAGTCCACCTAGTGGGAGGTCTATACATTACTTGGGTAAAATTAAGTAAATTATATACAAGTAAATGTACTTAGATCAAGATTAAAGTTGGTGAAATCGGCCATTAAAATACTTAACGCTTCATTTAAATTGTCACAAAGGTTTAGTAAAATAAAAAAATTGAACATGACATGTAGAAATATTTAATTATCGTTTTATTATAAATTAAATGACGCTAAAACAGATTAATGTCGAATTATTTTCACCCGACGCGAATTTATGATGACAGGATTATGTTAAGACGTAAGACAATACCAAGTTAGAGTTTAAATTATGATTCAATGGTTCTGTAGTATTTATTTATTTCAATAAATGTAGTGGCAAGGCAGGGAATGCCTCAATGGTTTGGGCACATGAAAAGGATGAGTGAAAGTAGATTGACGAAAGGAATTTATAAATCTAATGTGGATGGATTCGTTAAGCGTTCGTTAACCAAATTAAACACGTCCTCAAGAAAGCTATCCCTTGAAAGTTACCCAAGAATAGCCTATAACTGGAGTGCTACTACTGTTTTGAAGTGAAACCCTTTTATTAGTGATCACTTATGTAACGGGTCTCAAAACCTACCAAATTTATGGTTTCAATAATAGTAATACGAGAGCTGTATGAGAAGAATTGTGGATGTGAGGAAAGTAAAGGAGGTGTGTCAAGATCGTGGCAAGTGACGCTTTATTATCTCTGCATATCCCTGTGGGAAAAAGGCGTGACAATTCGATTAATTGATTGATTGATATGTTTAATTTAAACTATGAATATGATACAATAAAACTACCACTCTTTAAACAACCCAGACTCCAGACTCAATACAATTGTATTATTAACAAATATAATCTAATTTAATTAAAATTTATTGCTTCGACCGAAAATTGAACCCAGGACTTGGACTGGTGTACTAAGCAGGTCATTGTAAACTAACAGTACACACATTCTATTCCAATTATTTGTTTATTAAAATACACGAGGTGGGTACCTAATGCAAACACGCATTGCACAGGTACGCCCGCGTGCTATCCGAGATGTTATCAATACAATATCAGATACGATCACTATTACCATTCGACTATGTGGTCACAAACATGGTCGTTTCTGTAGTAGCTAGCATTAGAATACAACTTATATATTTTATTTGACTCATGTTTACATTTTATAAATGCGACCTAGGTTCTAGAGGCGACCGTGGTGTACTAGCAGAGCAATGGTCACGCAAACCAAGAGCACGAGTTCGAGACCACCTACCAGTACTAATGTATCTTTGATATATGTACTTTGATTGTCCTGTTTCTACGATACAAGCACTTTAGTAGCTTAGTATAGAAATGTGAAAAAAAAATCGAAATATATTTAAGTAGTAGATACTTGTAACATAGATATGATTTTTACAACAACAACAACAAATTCTGATGTTCTTGTTGATCAAAATAATGTTAAGCTGAAGACCGCACTTCAGCTTAACATCAGGCGGGGTTATGTCATGTGTCGAGGCACACTAAAAAATTAAAATGGTTCCACCAGGTTCAAATTCACTGCCGGCTGGTACCCATGTATGTTAAATGTTTCTATGATACAACGTTTATTAGCTTTATACTATATCCCTGCAACTACGCAGAGACATGGCGGCTCTGTGCGTCCTCTATCGCCTATACCACGGAGAATGTTCCGAGGAGCTCTTTAACCTTCTTCCTACCTCGTCTTTTCACACCCGTAATACCCGCACTGGTCGGGGAAAGTATCCGCATTTTGTCGACCGAATCGGCAGTCGAACTTAGTTCGGTGCGTCTTTTCTTTGTAGAACAATCGACAAGTGGAATGCTTTGCCAGCCCACGTGTTTTCTCCCTCCTATAACCTTGGATTCTTCAAGCGATGCGTGAAGAAGCACCTTTGGCCGGCATAGTGACGGCGACTGAGGCAGCCGCGAACTAACTCGGATGTTTCAGTCGTCACTCTTGGATCTCCTCTTGCTTATCATCAGGCGGGACGAGGTAAAATGTCGTGTCACAATAAAAAAAAATAGAAATGTAAAGTATAAATTATAAATAAAAAATTACAAATAATAAGAATTATTATGAGTAATGCTTTAAAGTAAACTTTAAAAACGTTCATAGTAAACTCCTGCAGATAAAATCAAACATTTCTCTATTATCAAACTATGTACGAGTACAATAATGTTTTATTTAACTAATGGAGCGTTTTTTTTTTTGTTGTGTTTCAGAACCAGCAATTGTTCTTAATTTAAATAGTGGTTGACAGTTGTTGGGGATTTTGTCGATTTGGACCTTGGACTTAAGAAATAGAAGGAGCCCTAAAAAAGCTACAAAATACAACCGTTTATAATACTATTTTTACTTAAGGCAGTAAAATAAAGTCAAAAACGAATGATTATACATTTTTACATTTGTAATTTAGAAGGTTGTCACTAGTTTTATTGATTATTTGACAACCTAATTTGACAGAATAACAAATGACATTAAAACGCTTCAAAAAAGGATGATGCCGCTACTAGTGTTACACGTGACTTTTGATTATGCAGTATTAAAAGTCAACCAAGTTGTTGTATTTGCAAAAAGTAGTGACAACCTTTGAAAGAAAGGAATTGAAGTACAAGTAGTTGTCTCTTTTAGTCACACGTGGTATAAACATAGTATAAATGGGATAAATAACAGTGAATTATTTCTTAATTTAGCATAGCTTCTATTCTTTCCATATTCTTTTGGATTTGCCCAGTCTAGCGATTTGGGATTGTACAACTTTCAGCATTAGCTAGAAAATTGATTGTTCCAGCTAGGCCGTCATAGTGGATAGGACTGTTACTTGCAGTTATGTAGCTGTAGTAGCAGTCACTTCTACCCATGGACCGCTTAACATCAAGCGGGGTGCTGTTGAGCCATAATAAATAAATACGTTGTTTATGGATTTTTTATTTGCTTCGATGGTTTGGGCACATAGAAAGGATAAGTGAGAGTAGATTGACGAAATAAATTTATAAATTTTATTTGGATGGATGCGTTAAACGAGGCAAACTCCGGAGGGTGTTTTCCGACCAAATCGGAGACATCCTCAAGAAAGCTGGGTTGCGTAATGCCCATCACCGCAGAGCTTGTATAAAGAGAATTGTAGATATGAGAAAAGCGAGGAAGTTGTGTCAGGATCGTGGCAAGTGGCGCTCCATTATCTCTGCCTATCCCTGTGGGATGAAGACGTCACAATTTGATTGATTTTGAACAATTGCTTTAAGTTTGTTCACCTAGCATTCCTACTGTTTATTCGTAACAGTAAACTAAATGTAACTAAAATATAGTTTATTAATCGCAGGAAACCGTCCACCATCTATCTGGTGTCTGTCCCCACCCACACCATGCGTGGGGACACTCTGATCACTGTCATTTTGTTTCACCTGTCAATGTCATCCGAGTCACACGCACACCGTCAACCTTTACCCACGGATTAAAAGCTAGTAGCAATCGATTTAATAGTATGTAGATGAAATACTTAAATAAACTTATTTTTTTTATTGTGACACAATATCTGACCTCGACCCGCCTGATGATAAGCAAGAGGAAGTGCAAGAGTGACGACGACTGAAAAAAACTGAGTTTGTTCACGGCTGCCTCAGTCAATAGATTTTTTGTACATTTCTATTCTAAGCAACTAGTATCATAGAATCAGGACAACCAAAGTACGTACTCGTATATCAAAGATACAAGGGATAGGCAGAAGGCAGAGACAATGAAGCGCCACTTGCTGCGATTCCGACACAACTCCCTCGGTTTCCTCACATCAACAATCATCTTCATATAAGCCCTATGGTTATGGGCACTAGGCAACCCAGCTTTCTAGAGGATGTCTCCGATTTGGTCGGATTTGGGCGTTAACGAGGTAGACCCAGACTGATTTGGTCCTGGGTCTACCTCGTTAACGCATCCATCCACATTAGATATCCAAAATACATTATTATTTTTCGAATTCAATCGCCGTTATTATGCTAGTTATATTCGAATGTTATTATCTTGTTCGCGTGGCCTGTCAGACAGAATGGCGACAGACGAACGTGGGCGGTTGTAACATGTAGGCGATTCGATTAGGAATCGAACTGTCAAATTATTATCGAACCCCACTACGAAGTTTAGAGTTAGAGGGCTTTTGCAATTGTTTTGTTTTTAGGAAAGGATAGTAGTTATTTAAGACAAGTTTTATTTAATATATTGTTTTACTTAGAGATGCTAATAATACATTAAACAACTGGACTTCAACTACTTATAACTGTAGTCACCTCCATTCGTGGACTGCTCTCCAGCCTAACATCCGGCGGGCTGTAGTCATATGTCGAGTCACAATAAAAAAAATAAACAAGACCAGGACTCCGAATTTCTAGGCGAGGAATCTCCGCGTTATAAACAAAACTTGTTTTAGGCGAAATAAGGCTGAGATTTGCAAATCACTTTTGAGCGCGCGACGTTTTTCGTATGAATAATTTACCTTTTATAATAACATTTTGTTAAACTTCAGAAAACCGTGTGCTAAATTTATTATCTAGCCGATTAAATGTCCAATTTACTGATTGATTATACATATTTAAGAAAAAAATCTAATGGTTATCGCTTAAAAAAAACGAGAACTTGGAAATAATAATAATAAATATTTATTCGAAGTTCCTTATTAATCATGTACTAATACAAAAATTAGAATTACAATTAAATTTCTTTAGACCAGGGGCAACAATAACAATTACAATAAGACATATTTAATCAATTTAATTCTTGAATATTCAGATTTATAAACCCGTAAAACTATTTTTGTAATGAAGTTATAATATGAGGTACTTGTGTAGATTTATAAAAAAAAGCAATTAAATATATTCCTTATAAAGAAACAAATGATTGAATTTAATAAAACGGTCGAGTGAAAAGACAAAATTAATGTGAATATCTCTGTGGCAGCATCAGCATGAACAGTTTGAAGCATGTACTAAGATTTCAACCTGTCTAAGCTGTTGCAAATGTGCAGTAAATCGGAAATATTTCATAAACATCGCAGCGAGCCACGTTCCACTCGGGATACGAAAATCAGCCATGATGTTTTGTTAAATGATACAGTCAGCAAAATAATTAAACAGATTATATTATTTTAAAAAGGAATTAGTGGAAGAATAAAACATGGACGACCCAGAAAGCCCCAATCAAATCGGGGCATCCTCAAAATACAGAAGTCTGCAGCAAAGCTAGGAGAAAACTTCTAATCTCTGTCCATAAATGTGAAAATTAAGATGTAACCATTGATTAAAAAAAAATAAGATTTTTTAACTTTACTTTAAATTTATAGTATTAAAAATAAACAAGGACTGTATGTGTGCTGGTCCTGGTACCGAAACTCTGTATTAAAAATGTATAAAAAGCGAGATCACATCCTCGTGCAAAGATATTTATTTGACAACTTCGTTATGTCAAAAAACATTTAAAATATAAAAGAGTATAAAACGTAAATATTCAGGAACATGGCCCCATTTTTTGGTAATATTGCAGTATTAATTTTGGATCGAATTTCATATAAATGGTATAAGAAACTTTTTTATATTTTGAAAACATTTAAAATATAAAAAAGTATAAAACGTAAATATTCAGGAACATATAGGTCGATACAACATCTTAATTTCAACATAAACTCAGGTATTTTTCTTTTTGTTTCAGAACCCTAATTAGCGCTGACGTCTAGGGGAATCGTCTGTTACTGTCACCGACCAATATAGTAGATACTACAATTCAAACAACCAGTACAATACATTGCACGAATGGTAAGTAAAGATATTAATCTTTAAGTAGAGGTACATATGAGTAGTATAAAATTCTATTAGTGTGTTTATTATTGCTATTTTGCACCTTAACATTTATTTTTATCTTTTTGCCTGTTTCTACGGATAACTAGCAGAGAATGTAAAGCGGCATTAGGTTTACATTTATACATAATATATATAGTTTTAATACAAAAATAACAGGTAGAAAAAATATATTTATGTAAAAATTTATATAAACCCTAGTTCCTACGTTTGTAAACATAAATAACAAAGGATAATTATATACATTTATTTACAGTGGTATTTATTTTATTGTGACTGTGACGTGACATGTGACCTCGACCGCGACGACTCGACGCTTTGCTTGCCTGGTGGTAAGCAAAGGAAGGTCGAAGAGCGCCGACTACTGCTAAAACTATTATATTTTGCGGTTGCCTCCGTTGCTGTTACCACGTCGCCAGCCAAAGGCAGCCTAATTAAAACTTAATCCTAAAATTCTTATGGTAATTAGTGTTTTTATAAAATAAAATAAAAATGTAAAGTGAAATGTTGACACATGTCTAATTACTCAACTTAAAATACAGGACAGACGTCTTGTTAAAATTAAAATAAAACAATTAAAATTATACATTTCAAACAGCTTATCGCAATTGACAGTATAAATTATTCGGTAGCATTGACATTTTGACAGATTAACACAGGAGTACCTGTTTAGGATGTTTCGTTTTCATCCCACGTTATTTTATTATTTTCCATTTAATTTTTGATTAAATAGAATTAATACAAATAAATATCAATGAAGAAGAAAATGTACTTGAGAAGGTAAATTAATCATTTATAATGACAGCACCCTATGTCTTTTTAGGCCGAATTAAAGGCGACTCTAACCATAGTAAAATAACTACAAGTTGTAGTCGCATCCACTATGCCAACCTAATTAGAAATGTGGCTATATTACCAATTTTTTTTCCTTAACTTTTTGTTTATTTTCTAAACAACAACTACTAATTTATACTAAAAGTATTTCTTTCTTTTCTTCCTGAATATTTGCAATATACAATCAAATAATGCAGTAATTTGTTTCTTTATTTTATAATTACCACAATTCATTGTTGTTCCTGTGATACTTAATTATATTTGTATTAATCATAACTAATATTTTCTGAAAGCCAATGTGAAATTGAATCTCGAAGAATCAATAGTTTACATTCATAAGAGTAAATAATAATTTTTGATGAAAACGTACTATTCCGTTTCGTTGCATACCAATTGAGTTAATAATAACAATGCGAGACTCATTGTAAGGCGGGGGCGAAACCCACGCGACACGACCGTTAATTAAACAAACTCCACTCAATTAAATCAAGACACGAAAGCAAGCGTTTGTATCTCCTAATTGTGCTGCTGACCGTACCACTGTTAGTCCACGGGGAGTTCCGGCTTTTTGGCCGCATTGCGGTTTGTACTGGAAAAATATTCGTTAGATAATTATACAAAAGCCTTGTACAAACGTATGAAATATTACTTCCTATATTATTCTTCATTAATTCTCTATTTATTTCTCTACATTGGTCATTAAATAGGAGTTTATGATTTTGGCGATTTACTGTGTCGTAGTCTTACAAACCAACTGACATAAGTTGAATACGTTCCTTAGGCCGGCAAAGTAACGGCGACTGGAGCAACCGTGAACTGACTCGGTTTTCTCAGTCGTCGGCACTCTTGGACCTCCTCCTCAGGCTGGTGACCTACAAATGTCGGGTCACAATAAAAAAATAATATAACAAAACACTTGCCGGTATTAATGTATGATACCCTGACCAATGCCCTGTTTCTGTGATACAAGCACATTTAGTAGCTGAGTATAGAAATGCATTAAAAAATAATAATGACATTTTAATTTTATGTTTCAATGGCTTTCCAACACGTGTCTATTGGATTATAATAATCAAAGAATACGCGACAGTAATAGCCGTAAAAATCTTATTTATTAGATTTATTTATCTAATAGTCACGCCTCAGTTTTCACGCTACCTTCCACGATCCACACGTGACGGACTCTCTCGCTCCCGTCACGTCCACAATTCACTTAATGCAAGCTTACAAGGAACAATCTTCCTACCAGTCAACTCTGATTTATATACTCGTATCTCTTTCTTAAATCTTGTTTAATTCATTCTTTCCATGTGCCCAAACCATCGAAGCATTCCTTTGTCAATCCTTGTCACTATATCTTCTTTCAAACCACATCTATCACGCACTGCGCGATTCATCATTCTGTACTGCTATCGTCACTTCACATAACACTCCTTTACGACCACATTTCTACAGCGTGAATTCTACTCTCATGCTTCTTCTGCCACATAAAGATTTAATCATTAATTTAAAAATATACAAAGTACCTTTACGTATAATGTAAATTATCTCGTTGATTTGTAATCTGTCCAATGTGTCCAGGACTTTCTATTAATAATTGCAGACTCAGTAACTGAATTCGCTTTTGTTAAATAGATGAAACGTGAGCGGTTTTAAGATGGAATCGCCGTGTATCTTTATTATTGTTATATTAAATTTTATAAATACAATAGTCCAGTTATTGCTAAGAAATTATTTAATATTTCATCGTTGTTTTGATTTATTATTATCAGAATACACAGATGGAATTTAAGACGAAATCCTTTTTAACCCCCGACCCAAAAAGAGGGGTGTTATAAGTTTGACTTGTCTGTGTATCTGTGTATCTGTGGCTCTGTGTATCTGTGTATCTGTGTGTCTGTCTGTGGCATCGTAGCTCCTAAACGAATGGACCGATTACGATGCGGTTTGTTTCATTTGAAAGCTGACGTGATCGAGATGGTTCTTAGCTACAATTGATGAAGATCTGATCAGGGGTTTCAAGGTCATCAGCTCGATTTGTTAGCTGCGGTAGCGATCTTAGACGCGCTGTTTAGGACGGGCAACCCTTGTACGTCGCTATGCGACGAAGATTGTTATTTTATGTCAAATAAATATGCCAATGTAAATACACGTAAAAAATGTTATAATTTTTCCCTTAAAATATTCATATGGCGAGGTTGGTTTGCAGTTTAGATCGATTACCTTGATTGTATATTTTAGGGGAAAAATTATAACATTTTTTAACAATGGCATATTTATTTGACATAAAATAACAATCTTCGTCGCATAGCGACGTACAAGGGTTGCCCGTTCTAAACACGCATAAGGCTGGGAATACACGTCCAATATTGCTGAGCAAATTATTTACAAATCGGAAGTAGGAATCGGACGTCTATTTTGTTTCTGTATTTTGTATGAAAACTGCACCTTCAGACAATCGGATCGGCCATAAAATCGTAAGCGCCTTGGCGTTGTTTCCGATTCTGACATCCGATCCGACTATCGGATCTGACGTGTATTAAGTATTCAAACAAATGTATGGCACGAGTGCCTTCCGATTGTCTGATCAGACAATCGGATCGGACTATCGGAGAGGAAAATCGGACTTGTATTCCCAGCCTTATAGGTATTTACTTTTAAACATATCTGTGACTTAACATTTGAAATAAAAACGTATACAAATACATGTGTGTTTTAACTGGTACCACTGAGTTACTCTGATGATGGAACTCGAAGGTAGGAGACGAAATCCTGGATGTGTTCAAACTTTTTTTTGGTATACTAAGTTTGGACTTATTAGATTTGTCTTGAAGGTAGGAAACTAAGTGTAGAAAAGTTAGTGCGATAAAATAAAACATTCCGGATCTAAAAAATCTGATCATGGATCCTCTCAGATCAGCAAATCAACAAGAAATGGACCTGTAGTGCTTTAACTAAAATTGTTACTCACTATGAGCCATTAGCTGGACCGTTATCAAATTAAAGACCGAGAGTATCTGATGAGGCACCATCATGAATCCTCTCAGATCAGCAAATCAACAAGAGATAGAACTATAGTGCTTTCTTTAAATTTGTTACTCACTAAGAGCATTTAGCTGGACCGTCATCAAATTGAAGACCGGGCAATCTGATGATGCACCATAATGAATCCTCTCAGATCAGCAAATTGATATCAATTGATCAGCAAAAAAAGAGATAGAACTGTAGTGCTTTAACTAGGCCTTTAGCTGGGCCGTTATCAAATTGAAGATCAGGAGTATCTGATTATGAATCCTCTCAGATCAGCAAATCAATAACAGATAATATCATAGTGCTTTAACTAAAATTGTTACTCTCTATGAGCCATTAGCTGGGCCATTATCAAATTGAAGTAGTTATGTAGTGTAGTTATAGTTATCTGATGATGCACCATAAGGATCCAAGGGATATTAAAGGGATATAACTATTGAGCCATGACTAATGTTGTTTATAACTATAAAGCTGATGATATGACCAAAGTGGTTCCAGGCGTTTCGGGGGTTCCTTTAAAATTTTAATTTTGATTTTATTGTCTACTTCATTAGCACACTCTATAGCATTTAACTCTTCTTAAATGACTCTTTGTACCTTTTGTATTTTATAAAATATCTATTATAGTAAATGAATACGTTAAACAAGGCAGGCTCAAGAGGGTGTTATCCGACCAAATCGGAGACATCCTCAAGAAAGCTAGGTTGCCTAGTGTCCATAACCATAGAGCTTGTATAAAGAGAATTGTGAATGTGAAGGAAGCGAGGGAGTTGTGTCAGGATCGTGGCAAGTTGTAAGTTGCCGGTTCCACCTAGGCCGGCATAGTGGATGTGATTGCTACTCACAGTTATTGAATTGTGTAGTAGCAGTGACATTCATTCATGGACCACACTTTGGCTTAACATCAAGCGGGGTGCTGTCATATGTCGAGTCACAAAAAAAAAAAAAAAAAAAAAAAAACACATTTTGGGATCGGCTTGAAGGTTGTTCCAACATAGTTGCGACTGCTACTTGCATTTATTTTGACTGTAGTCAACTGAATGAAACAAATTTTATGCCGCTTACTATCGCGTTTATTTTGGTTTTGATTTTATATTTTTTTTTATCCCGATGTTTCGAGAGCTTCGCAGCCATCGTGGTCACGGAAAGACGCATAAAATGTGTTTAATTCATTAATCAATGTTCGCGCAAAATCAAAGAAAATACTATAAAGTCAACTGCTTTTTTATTGTGACTTATCAGACCTTGATTTGCCTGATCAAGGTCAAACCAGTTCACGGCTATGCGGGGTGCTGTCAAAATGCAATCTATACATTTTTTTAAATGTTGTAAACTCCGGCGTCATTTTGTTATTATAAGAGAATGTAAATCAATCATGCATCAAGTAAAATTAAACCGTGCATTCACATTTCGTACATGAAGAACATGGTGCTGGTGCCCTCTGGCTAACAGGTGCAAAGCATCCGACACACAATGCACTCGTCCATCCGTACACGAATTTAGCCTTGGGCTATATTAGATCTCTTTAACACTGTGACCATAAAATATTATAATTTTTATTTATTTACATTTCTATCTTGTATATTACATTCTTAATATACAAGCTACTAAAGTGCTTGTATCGTAGAAACAGGACAAACAAAGTACATATATCCAAGATACATTAGTACCGGCAAGCGGTTTTAAATCCGTGCTTCCGGTTTGCGTAACCATTGCACTACACTACACCACGGTAGCCTTAAATTATTTAAATCATGTTTTTCATTATTTTTCTCTAGTCATTATTACATCATGCCGATGTTACTTGTCCCCAAAAACAGAATGATCGCTAAGCCCAATATAAATATTAATTCCAACTGATTTTTTTGTTCGTAAGATATTTTGTCATACACAATATTGCTACATATACGAGTACTAGTATAGTTTTGGTGTTTATTTATTTAAAAACCTAATGTTAAATAGTAGGAAGGCGTTTATCTATCTACCAGCCAAACCTTCAGTATGTTGATCCGACGATGTAGATGACAGGTAGAGTGCAAAATTAAAATATTTGAAACGTATATTTAACATTTTTAAATAATATTAATTTACGTCTTAACTATATATTACCAGTAATAAAAAAATATAAAACACAAATATGTGTCTATTTTTATACTTAAGCTTTTGCATTTATTATACTTATGCATTTTTTCTGTCTAACTACTTTTGCTCTCTGCATAACCCAAAGGTTGGCTGGCAGGATCTAAGTCGCCTTTTGTATATTTATAATAAAGGAATAAAAAAGGAACAGTAGAAAGAACTGGCAACCTCATCGCTAACATATTGTAGGTATGAATATAAATAAACAGCCAGTGAATTATGGTCACCCTATCACTTGACGTTATCAACATATCAAAGAATGCATATGTATTGTAACAGTTATGTATTTCTAATGATACTGATTATAATCACAATAAAATTAACTCAATGCTCTATTAACAAGTGCCAAAAGAAATTAAACGCCACTTGAAAGCAAAGCGACCGTGGTGTAGTGGCATTGCAATGGTTACACAAACCGGAGAGCACGAGTTCGAAACCACCCACCGGTACCAATGTATCTTTGATATATGTACTTTCGTTGTCCTGTTTCCATGATACAAGCACTTTAGTAGCTTAGTATAGAAATGTAAATTTACAAATAAATATATATATATATATTAGGGCGTCATGACAAGACCCCGATTGGTGTATTTTTTTAATACTTCTTGTCTGGCAGAAGCGGTGTCGCCTATGCCGACCTGGTGTGATGCATCTTCACACTACGCTTGAATTTGTCTACCTAGATACCGTCCCCACAGGAATATGCCAAGACAAGGAAGTGCCACTTAACTCTCTCGCAAGGGTCTACAGCGCCTGTAACCATAGTCTGTATGTAGAGAATTGTGGATGTGAAGGAAGCAAAAGAGTTATGTTCCTACCTATTCCTGTAGTGTTTTTAAAGGTGCTTACAATGGAAGCTATAATACTGTGGGCAATAAATAGTAAGACTTTGTTCATATTTTAAAATACTTTATTTATTCATCCAAATCTATTTCGTCCCCCTCTAAGTATCGGCCAGGTTTTTTTATGAAAAAAGGTTTTTTTTACTATTGTGACACAATATCTGACCTCGATTCGCCTGATGATAAGCAAGAGGATATCTAAGAGCAACGACGACTGAAACAACCAAGTTAGTTCATGCCACGATCGCCGTCACTATGCCGGCTAAAGGTGCTTCTTCACGCATCGCTTGAAGGATCCAAGTTTATAGGAGGGAGAGAACACATGGGCTAGTCAAGCATTCCATTAGAAAGGAAAGCAGTGTAATTAGAATGAATTGCAAGAGTTCTTAAAAGATTTGTCATGTTAAGTCTTTACCTAAACCTAAAGCATTCCGCATGAAACTAAAACTAGAGAACACATATCGATCATCATGAATTCATACCACGTCTCGTCTGTAACTGGTTAACAAAACCAAATCTATACAAATAGATTATTAGTAAAATCAAGTTAGGTAAACGGATATTGTTTTAATGCCGTTAGTCTGTATCGGCTTTCACATAAATAATGCATCTCGATGGCCGGCAGACGCTATTTTAGAGATACTCGAACCTTCGCAATGCTGTGGAATAATGCAGACTTTACGCACGGTAATCGGACTAAAGCTATACCAATAATACATAGGTGCACTTAGAGAGAATCTATTGTAATCAAAATAGTTCTGTCGGTCTAATGACGTGACAAACTCAATTGAAAATACGCTGGAGTTCGATAGAGTTAATGTTGAAGTCGTTAGCCCACTATGTTTATGTTTCGACTTGTTTATAAAAGAAAAATAATGTCTCAATTATTTTTATTTTATTTATTTTTCAATTGGCATATAGAACAGAACTCGTATAACAGATTGTCGACAAAATTAAAAATGGAATCTTAGGAACGCAGTAGGAAATTCTAGTCTGCAATCCACCTTCCAACACACAACTAGACTAAAATGCTTAAATTAATATGAAAAAATCATGCAAAATATAATAAAATTATAATATGTAATATTTAAATAAAGTGAATCAAATCAAAAAAAAATATGCGGCTTACTATCGCGTTTATTTTGGTTTTTATTTTACAATTTTAATATTTTTTATTATTACGGAGAGACTCGCATAAAATTTGTTTAATGCATTAATCAATGTTCACGCAAAATCTAAGAAAATATTAAATTATGATGATTTGAATATAACATAATAAAAGTATTTTTCTATAAAAATATCATTTTGACACCAAGCTTGTGGTACCGAATCAGTTTAGAACCGGGCAGATGCTCTTTCTTGGTTTGCGATTTCGGAGGAACATTGGGGAGGGAGATGTCCAACAATAGACATGTAGAAGAAGTATGTCAGAGTGACATTGTTTAAGACCGTCGTTTCCTTAATCAACACTACTTCCTTGTCAAGGCGACGGATGCTACTTGCAGGTAATTTGTAATAGCAACCGCCTGATGATAAGCAAGAGTGACGACGACTGAAAAAAACCACGGCTGCCCCAGTCGCCGTCACTATGCCAGACAAAATAAAGGAATGATAACTTGAAATATTGTGGCTATATTAAACAATATGCAATATCTAAAATCTATTTTGTATTACTAAATACAAATAAATCAGAATTGATGACAAGTTCAATACAAATAGCTATTTTATCAATGTGTTTGAAATAAGCAGCTGCATTAAATCAAAATGCATTATGTTTTGCACTTAATGCTTTACCAGTCCACGTGTTCTCTCTATCCTATAACCTTGGATCTTTCAAGTGATGCGTGAAGTAGCACCTTTGGTCGGCATAGAGACGGCGGCTGGGGTAGCCGTAAAGACTTGGTTTTTACAGTCGTCGGCACTCTCTTGGTCGAATTCAGATGCCGTCACAATAAAAAATAATTTAAAAAGTTTATCAAGATTTGCGCTTTCTTATGCTAGTTGATTTTAGCCGTGTAAATTTTAAAAACATATGAGTTTTAATATGATTTGACATATGACAGCACCCTACCTGATAATAAGCTTAAATGGAGGTACACTACTACTACATTTCAATAACTGTAAGTAGCAGTCACATGCACTATGCCGGCCTAATTAGATACTTCCATATCCCCGTTTCCTAACAATCCCGTTAAATTTTGCCAGTGTCCTTAAGTATTTATGATTTGTTATTTTGATTTCATTCAGCTGAATTGTTTACGTTGCTTTAAGAGATTTCACCCTTGAGGGTAGCACGATAGTAATTCTTTAGCAGTTCAACAGTGTTGCCACTGATTAATAACTGCATTTTAGCCGCTGGCAACACAGGAATACAGATCCGCTATTTATAAATGCTATTGTTTAGAAATATTATAGCAAAATGATATAGAGCTTACTTCCTTTGTACCAGTAAGTCTCAGGACTATTTATTTTGCCATCACTATGCTACCCTGCCCCCCTAGCAAGGCAATCCAAGAAGCAAGATAAAAAGCCGGTTGTACCAAAAATTATAATTTACGTATTTGTAAAAAGTATCGTATAAGTAAAAGAAAAAAAGAAAAATGGGTTGCACCACTCTTTAACTTCACATTTTACATTTACGTTTAACGAATATTTTATACAGAGCTAAAGGACATCATTCGTTTTGTGTTTACATATATATATATATATATATATAACATATATAAATGGTAGTTTCGATATAAAATTATTACCAACCCAAATCACGATTTCGTAATAGTAAACGTAATAGAATAAGTATAAAGTAAAACTAAATTCGTAAATTGAAACTTTTTTGGTACAACCGGCTGATAGACTTTTAAATAAAATAATTTCAACTCATTTTAAATAACAGTGTATCAACAAGATTTTTAAACGTTCTGTAAAACTTTACACAAAACAACGTTGAAAACTTAAATGAATATTGTTTAAACAATTTGATGTGCCGGCCTTATACGTTATTTAAAATGAGTTACAATATTATTCCCTGCAATTCTTTATCTTGCTTCTTGGATTGCCGTACTATGCCGCCCTGAAGTATAGGGCACTTTGATTGAATGATCCAATATATCTCCGTGACCACGATGGCTGCAAAGCTCTCGATACGTCGGAATAATAAAATAAAATCAAAAATTAAAATAAACGTAATAGTTATCTGTTTAATTCATTAATCAATGTTCGCGCAAAATCCTAGAAAATATGTTTAATCAAATATTCTTTGATCCTTCAAGAATTTTGTTTTTTTTATACTAATCTACCTAAGTGCTTGTATCATAGAAACAGGACAACCAAAGTATATACTCGTATATCAAAGACACATTGGTACCGGCGAGCGATTTTGAACCCATGCTCTCGGTTTGAGCATTGCACTGCCACAACACGGTCGCCTTAAGAATGTAGAGTTCCTACGTATCGAAATATTAACCTTAGTGGATCACAATTATATGAAAACTGTAGAGCTTGAATAAAGAAAAGTGTGGATGTGAGGGAAGCGAAAGAGTTGTGTCAGGATCGTGGAAAGTGGCGCTTCATACTCTCTGCCTATCCCTACGGGAAAACGCGTGATAATTTGATTTTGATTTGAAATGATAAATCTCTGATTCTAAACCACCAATGTATCTTTGATATATATACTTTGATCGTCCATTTACTATGATACAAGCACATTTCGTAACTAGTATATAAAAGTAAAAATAAATACTCGTTTTCTATTTTACAATCGCATCAAGTTGTATCCCTTCTCATAGTTGGATCGGTTGTTTTATGGAGCAAGTCGAGTGTGGACTGCAGATAGCGCCTAAGCAATTGATGTGACCGGCCGCCATGTTCGGATCGAAATAAAATATCGTTGTTCAAATCGAATTATTGCCGATATCGTATCTCGGACATGAGTTAGACATGCTTTGCCGCGTGCCTGTCCGCCATTGATTGATTGATATTGCCAATTGTCTATTAATTGTAGCAATGGATTTCTGTATAGCTTGCTGTTAGATTGCATAGAAACAAGGTCCTATTACAAAGATAATAAATTAAATATTTATTTATCTATTTAGTTCATTTTATATTGAGGTTCGACATATTAACTCTCGGTCTGCTGTTAGGCTGGCATGCAGTCCATGAATGGATTTCACTGCTAGAGTCTGTCCAAGCCGAAATGACGCGCCTCTCCACTGCATTTAAGCACACGTACGACTATAAAATATGAATACAACACACCAAAAATGCAATTGTAATTGGTCATTCAGTTGCTGGTTAGACACAAAAGGAGGAGCACGTTAATAAAGTATAGTTAGTAATATTTATATTCACACATTTAAATGAACTAATAAATTGGAGGGGCGCGTCATTTATAGTTAGACGAGCTATACTACAATTAAATAGCTTTAAGTAGCATTCACATCCACTATGCCGGCCTAGTTGGAACCGTCAACTTACAAGCTGATCCCGAAACGCGACTATGTCACTTTACGGTATGTATACTTGTCAGTGGTGGTACTACCCCGGATCGGCAGACCAATGCCTACCACTCTTTAAACTGTTTATTTATTTTGTTCTTTCTTTAATAAGTTTTGACATATCAGCACTTCGTCTTTTGTTAAACTGGAATACGGTCCATGACCGAATAAATGCGAATGCTAATACAGAGATAAATAACTGCAAATATCAGTCGCATCCACTATGCCGGCCTAGTTAAAACCTGAAACTTACAAGGTGATCCCAAAACGCGACTAAATCCATTCACGCTTTGTACACGCACTTAAGTCTATTTAGCATTCTTTACCAGCCAACCGTTGGGACAATAGAATCAAATCAATAGGTATAGAAGGGCAAATAAACAATCAATCAATCAATTTGTCAATCAACATGGAATGGATGAGTGAAAGTAGATTGACGAAAGGAATTTATAAATCTCATGTGGATGGATGCGTTAAACGTTGCATGCCCAGGAGGGTGTTCGCCGATCAAATCGGTGACATCCTCAAGAATGTGAATATCCTCAAGAAGACAATCCTCATCCTCACTAGGCTAAGTTGCCTAGTGCCCATAACCGCTTGTATGAAGAGAATTGTGAATGTGAAGGAAGCGAGGGAGTTGTGTCAAGATCGTGGCAAGTGGCGCTCCTGGGAAAAACGCGTGACAATTTAATTGATTGATTGATACACAGTTTGCATATCATTGCACTGCCACTACTACACCACGGTCGCCTTAAATGAATAGAGGCAAATAGAAACTAAGCTATTTTATTTAAATAATATGAAAAAACGAACATTTCTATATTATTTATTCCTTGAGAGACAGATAGTGTCATATGATTGGGCAGTAACGAACGCCGTATATGAGGTTGGTTAGTAGCTGTGATGGTGCGATCAGAAATAATCATGGTGGCGAATCGTCTCCGAGCAAACGTTGGCATTGTTATCTGCTTACTTTATTATACTTTAGTTAGACGTTTGTTAGTATTTTCTTAGATTTTGCGCGAACATTGATTAATGAATTAAACAAATTTTTAGGAAAAGTTATAGGATGGAGGGAACACATGGGCTGGCAAAGCATTCCACTTGTCGATTGTTTTATAAAGAAAAGATACACCTAACTTTTTAGTTTGACTGCCGATTCGGTCGACAAAAAACGGATGCTTCTTCCATAAAATATATAAATATGCATATTCAATAAATAATTATATTTATTAATTACATATTTGACAATTAAGGCCGTTAAAATCTAATGGAATGTTATCGAATTTCAGATTTAGACCTTCCTGCGCAAAACAACCAGGTCATCCGAAGGTTGACCACAGCACCTAGATATCATCAATGAAGTTCGTAAAGGTAAACATAAAAATTTTAAGGCTTATTTGTTTTTTTTTTCTGAGAAAAACAGGAATTAAAATGAAGAATCTTGAAGAAATCAACTGTTTTGTGACCAGGGTTTTAGCGGCCTGGTCGGTGTTTTTAAATCCCTACTGGCCTGCTAAGTCCCAAGTTACAGGCAGAAATAAACATCAGAATGGCGCTGTCATCCGGAAATAGCTGGGAAACTAAACCTAACAGTTAATGAATTTAAAGAAATTTATGCGGCTTACTATCGCGTTTATTTTGGTTATTGATTGTTAATTTTTAGTGGTGGCGCTCCATTGTTTCTGCCTATCCTCGTGGGTAAAAGGCGTGACAATTTGACTGATTGATAGAGTTAGTTTTCTCTATCGTCGGCGCTCTAAGTCCTCTTCTTGCTTGCTACCAGGCAAGTCTATGTCATATGATGCGACACAATAAAAAACACCCCCTTTCCAATTACTTCAAAATTACTATGGTATTTAAATTAAACAATTTGTTAGTTTTCTTTTGTCATTAAATGCCTTGTAAATGAGTTAATTTGAATTTATCTAAGTTCATCTAAATTGCCGTTAACGTTTATTCCAACAGAATACGGTCACGACGTTAAGGGTTGACACAAATTGAAAAATGTACTGAGTCTTAAAAAATCTATCTTTGTCTATTTGTCTGTCTGTATCTAATATTCTTAGGTCAAATGGAGGACATACTTTAAAAATCAGGGGTAGTGCCCATAACCGTAGAGTTTGTTTTAAAACTAATTGTGGATGTGACGGAAGCAATTTTGTATGAGGATCATGGAAAATGTCACCCTAATGTAGCTGCCTATCCCTGTAGGATTGGACACAGGGATAGGCCGTCCAAAGTAAATTCGAAACATGAATACGGCTTCATAGTCTGTACACTTGAAGGCAGTACACTGTGAAATCCGTACACTCCAGAGTCTATACACGTACTACGTATACACGGTCCAGATCCTTCAGACTGGGCAAATGACCACCAAACTGCCTTAACTCGAAGCTAAATTATCCAACAATAATATTTATAAAATCCAATCTAATTTATTAATAAAAGCTATAAAACAAAATCAAATCCAAGAAGAATGCAAGGCGGACTGGTGTGTTAACCAAAGTGCCACAGAGGCGACCGTGGTATAGTGGTAGTGCAATGGTCACCTATATAAACCGAGAGCACGGGTTCAAAACCACATGCCGGTACCAATGTATCTTTGATATATGTACTTTGGTTGTTCTGTTTCTATGATGCAAGCATTTTAGTACCCTAGTATAGGAATGTAAATACATAAAAAATAATAATCGATAATAATTGTTGCAACAATAGGTGACAACCCTACCAAACAACATGTACATAATTTGAAGACACTCTTGAGGTATCTAGTATGTCTAACATCTAGAACTCGCGAGCAATCGATATCAGGCAGACACGAGCTCTAACGAACCGGCCATTCCGCAGAAAGTCTTGTTCATCACTTTCAATGTGACTTTATGCTGATTGTTACCGCCACACCTCGCCGTATGCCAATTCTTTCACCAAAGAGGTTAGCTTACAATCCTGTTAGGCGATACGTTTATTATAAATTTATACAATTCTTTATTGTGCAACAGTATAAAGTTAAATGAAACTAAAATATACAAGCATAATGGCACAAAATGCCGATTTTGTTACTAACCAGCAATCTCTTCCAGCAGCATTATTTGGGTGAAAAGGAAACCAATATAAATTATAATATGAAAGCTATACCTTATACTAACAACATAAAATTGCTAGTTTAGATAAAATATTAAATTTAATAAATAGTTTATATAGAATTATATAGTTTATAAAAAAATATAAAGAAAAGAAAATGAGGCAAACATTTACTCTGCGTGTTCAAGAGTGAATGGTCATCATCATCAGCCAGAAGACGTCCACTGCTGAACGCCGTTTGGTAATCTTTAATTTAATAAAAATGTCACGCCTTAATTCCCACATGGATAGGCAGAGAAGCCCCGCTTTCCACGATCCTGACACAATTTTCTCGTTTCCTTCACATCCACAATTATTATATATTTATTACCCATTTAATAAAATTTAGCACATTCTAATACTAGTTAGTGGTATTAGAATGTGCTATTACAATATTTTATAATAATAAAAATTGGATATAAAACATTTTACGCTGGGTTGTGAAGTTTTATGAAAAGAATTGAGGATGTGAGGGAAGAATTTGATTAATTCACGGTACGTCTTCGTTCAACCCTTTCACTCACTGACTTAAAAATCTGCCGTTAATCTCCAAAAGGAAAACTAAAGTGTGTGTTTTTTTTTTGTGAGAAGAAATGTTGTATTCCATTCGGATATTTCAGCGCGATTAAGTGGTGGACCCCCCGTATGCTGGGGGAAACTAGTTCGCTAAGGGAGGGAACTAGTGGCGAGGCCTCTTCTCTTGAGTCTTTCTGTGGGAAGTGATTTTGGAATGGCGCGATTTGCGAATGGTCCTGGGTAGTTTTGGTGGTGGTGTGTTTGATAAACTGGATAGTATTATTGAATTATTAAAGACGAGCGTGGTGTATTGGTAGTTCAATGGTTGCGCAAACCCAGAGCACGTGTTCAAAACAACTTGCCGGTACCAATGTATCTTTGATATATGTACTTTGATTGTCATGTTTCTATGACACAAGCACTTTAGTAGCTTAGTTTAGAAATGTAATATATTATAAAAAAATAATGCAAATACTCCAGTGTACAGCAAGCGAGAGCTATGCGGCGGCATCAGAGCATCGTGTGGAATGAGCTCGTGCCAAGATCGTGAGCAATATCTCGGATAGTACAGTTGTTTAGTATTGAGGGCCTTCGTCTTAGATACATAATAAGGTTGAAATTTACGGCATACCACAATACATTGTATTAGCCCACACTGAATATAAACTAAATTAAAGTATTATATCTTTGTAATGTTTTATGATTATTCAATCGAGGACATTCTTAAACAAGCAGTGCTCGGCAATGCCCATAACCATAGAGTATGGTTCGTATAAATTGGCGCTCCATTGTCTCTGCCAATGCCTGTGGGATATGTTGCGTAATATTTATATATATTTTATTTTATTTACATTCCTATACTAAGCTATTAAAGTGCTTGTATCATAGAAACAGGACAACCACAGTACATATATCAAAGATACAAAGTAGTTTTGAACCCTTGCTCTCGATTGAACCATTGCACTGCCACTACACCACGGTCGCCTTGAATTGAGTAGATAAGGATTGTATAAATTGGCGTGCCGTTGTCTCTGCATATTCCTGTGGGATTTAATACGTGAAATTCCTGATCATTAGTATTTAGATAGAAATATACCTATGATCCTCACAACTTCCTTTACATCCACAATATATATATACCTTGAATCCTTCAAGCAAAGCACCTTTGGCCGGCATAAGGGTACACTTAACGGATTCCCAGTTCAGTTTGCGGTTAACATCAAAACAAAGTTAGTAGCATCGAGTTCGATTACTATCTCATTAAAGTACTCGATTGTGTTGTAATTTAGTTGTGAGGTCGTGTCGTGGTCTAGGAGTCTATTGTGGCGTCAACGAAGACCCGACATTCCGAGCCCAACGAAGCCGTGTTACTCAGCTTGATCACGAATTCTAATCATTTAATATATTGTATAGGTACTAAATAGATTAAATTAAAAGTATATTAACTATAATTTATTAAACTTTAAATGCGTCATTATCTTCTCGTCAAACATACCGCAGTGCCTGAAGACAAGGGTCTTCAACCAACGTGATGACATATGGCACTGAGACGTGGCCCTTAAATGTTGGCCTGTTGGAAAAGCTCAGAGTCGCTCAGCGGGCAATGGAGAGAGCTATGCTTGGAATATCTCTGCGCTACAGAATCCGAAACGAGGATATTCGCTAGAGTTACCGACACAGCTCGTAGGATTCGCAAGCTGAAGTGGCAGGGGCTGGCCACATCGCTCGAAGAACAGATAACCGATGGGGAAGAAAGGTTCTAGAGTGGAGACCACGAACCGCAAGACGCACCATAGGTAGGTGGACTGACGACATAGTGAAAGTCGCGCATAACCAGTGGATGCAACTGACATCTTGTCGTTCTAAAGGGGAGGCCTATGTTCAGCAGTGGACACCTGGCTGATGATGAAATAAAAATATCATCTAGCGGTGTCACATCGGAGATAGTCCCAAGAAGACTGGCAACATTTCCCCAAGGCAGGGCTAATTACGTTGAAAGAAATAAATGCCAGCCTTCGTATATATAAACTTCTCCGCCAGGCGCTATGTAGGTACTTATGTATTCTCAATTACATTACCCAAAAAGGTTCTTTTATTGTAACTCGACATATGACAGCACCCGACTTAGTCACTTTACGGTCTGTATACTTATTAGTGGTGATTTACTACTTCGCATCGGCAGACTGGGCACCACTGCCTACCACAACAACCTCTTTGACAACCATATTTTTTACTAATAGCAATGAAATGTTTGCTCCGACCGGGAATAGAACCCGGTACTTTACGCTTAACGGACATGTGCGCTTACCAATACGTAAAAGGCTGCATTTTTCATATTTTGGTCGTCGGTAGGATTAATAGTGTGAAAGCGACTGTGGTGTATCTTTGATATATTTACTTTCGTTGTCCTGTACGATAGACGCTTTTTAGTAGTGGCTAAAATGTAGAAATGTAAGTAAAAATAAATAAATAAAACTGCTACACAAAATCTAAAAAGTTACTCAATACAATAATGGTGTTCTACAATATAAATAAATTGAAAATATCACGCCTTTTTCCCAAATTGATATCCAGAGACTGTAGAGCTTGTATGAAGAGAATTGTGGATGTGAGGGAAGCGAGGGAGTTGTGTCAGGATCGTGGCAAGTAAACGCTCCATTGTCGCTGCCTATTACAATATGAATAAATGATAATTAAAACGAGATGAGCAACAATTTATTTTAACTGTATGTTTTTATTATAAAGGTTTGAAATAAATAATTAAATATTTTGAGCTATTTTCTCTTTATTCTAGTTAAATTGGTTTTAGTCCAGTTACTTGTTTTGGTCACATTAGTAACGGCGACTGAAGTGGTCTTTTTCAGTCGCCGTCGGACTTTCCTTTGTTTCTTCCTTTGTGCCTGGACATCTGAACTCAATTAGATGTTTAACTGTAAAATTAGCTCAATATATTTAATTATCAATCAATCAATCATATTAATAAATTAAACAAATTTTATGAGGCTTACTATCGCGTATTTTATGCGGCAATAGAAGGCCGCATAAAATTCGTTAAATTCATTAATTAATGTTAGCGCAAAATTTAAGAAAATACAATCAAATTGTTACGACAATTTCTCACAAGGATAGGCAGAGACAATGGAGCGCTACTTGCCACGAACCTGACATAACTCCCTTGCTTCCCTCATATCCACAATTCTCTATGTTTAATACAGCGGAGTTATTTGTGCCTATCCCTGTGAAAATAAAGATGTGAGAATTAATAAATTTAGTGAGTTCTCTTTCTACCTATTATAATATATACTAATACTGTATGTGAATCAATCAATCAAATTGTCACGCCTTTTTACCACAGGGATAGGCAGAGACAATGGAGCGCCACTTGCCATGATCCTGACACAACTTATAATGTACCTATATATAATGTATATTTCTTTTAGGTTAGGTTCTTTCACCATCGTCGCCATATTTGTTGCCGTAGAGTTGGGGTTTCTAAGTGACATTATGCCTTCTATGACAATCATATGCAATGCCCTTGGAAATCCCAAAAATGCTGGTGACCATACCACATCCTGCATCATCAACAATCATCATCACACGTCGTCTTTATTAATTATTATTTTACATTTTTATTGTGACTCAACATATGACAGCACCCTGCCTGTGCGATCCATGAATGGAGGTCACTGCTACTACCAATTAACTGTAAGTAGCAGTCACATCCACTATGCCGGCCTAGTTGAAATCAGCAACTTGCAAGTTGATTCCGAAACGCCACTGCCTACCACTCTTATAAATACTATTATAAATCCAGTTAGACCGCATAGATAGGAACTTTAATGTACGTCAACATAACCATTAGATAAATGGCATGGCAAATGGTTATATTCATACCTCGCGATGTTTGTTTACAACTTTTGCCAAGTATGTTAAGAAAAACACGGCATGGACTTACCTGATCGAGCAAAGGAGCAGTGCAAGAACGCCGACTGCCCAGTTTTTAAGATTGGCTCGTCGTAGTCACTGTGTTCACATGAGGTCCTTTATTTTAGAAGCGTCATTTCTTTGTAGAACATTCTACATATGGAAGGAATACTTTACCAGCCCATGTGTTCTCTCCATCCTATAGCCCTGGATCATTCAAGCGATGCGTGAAGGAGCACCTTTGGCCGATATAGTGACGGCGACTGGCGCGGCCGTGAAGACTCGGTTTTCGCAGTCGTCGCCACTCTTAGACCACTTCTCGCTTACCATCAGTGGGTCGAGGTCAGATGTCGAGTCATAATTTAAAAAAGCACGCCGTTGCGTTTCGAGATCAGCTTGAATGCCGGCATATGTATTGGCTGCCACCTCCATTCATTTAAGGCAGTCCAGCGGAGTTAGGTTGGGCAAGTTAAAAAGATAAACGTCTCTTGTCGACGATAGGCAAAAAAAAAACGGCTAAATCCACCAAAATGACGATAATGGTCAAACGTGTCGTCGCACAGACGATATTCGTCACAATAATGTCTCGTTTTATTGGATTTAGCCTAGCTTTTATTATTTAAACAATAGCAGACTAGAGACGATAATCGTTTTAACTTGCCCAACCTAACCCCGCAGGGCATCGAATCTGTAAAATTGCGTCGCACTGATATTTGAAATCTTCGTAATCAATCAGCGAATAACAAATTAATAGGTAAACTACGATGATTGGTCACTTACGACCGCGACGCAATTTCACTACTTTTTTCTCGCCATTATGTATTAAGGGAATCGAGGCCTGTTCAACATCATGATGTATGTCGAGTCACAACAAAAAATCACAATTAATGAATTAAACAACTTTATGCGTTTTACTATCGTACTGATGTTACAATTTTCAAAATCAAAACCAAAATAAACGCGATAGTAAGCCGCATAAAATTTGATTAATTCATTAATCAATATTCGCGCAAAAACTAAAAAATATTATCACAATTAAATTCAATGTTTCTTTTTCAGGAACTAAAATTAAAAAAACTTCAGCAAGCAGGACTTGTATCTATAAAATTACGTTGAATTGATTTGTTCTACAATGGCGTCCAACAGTCAAATATGAAGAACGTTATAAAGGAGGTTATGTACGGGCTCATATCCGCACTCAAATCCTTTGCTGTTTCCTTGTGCGTACTTCAACAGTTTTCCTGCAGCGGAGCCACCCAATCTCCATCAAGCAAGCCAGGAGAACCTTCTCGTTCACTCAACGACAACTAACTGAATTGAATTTTTTATTGAGACGAGATGTCTTGACCTCGACTTGCCTGATGTTTTTGGCCAACATAGTGACGGTGACTGAAATAAACTTGCACATTCCAGGCGAGTCGTGGTCAGTCGACAAGTAAAAATGCATTTTGAAAAACAGTGCTAACTCATGATACGCTTGAATGATCCAAGGATGGGGAGGAGGACATATGGGCTGGCATAGCATTCCATTATTGTCGATGGTTCGACAATAAAACACAACACATCCTAATTTAAACAACATTTAATTTCATAATTAGTCCCAACTATCGCTCTCCTGAAACGCCTTAACACTTTTATTTACATTAACATCATCTTTTTGCGTAAATCGTTCAATCACTTTCCCTTGCGGCGTTTTTCGACCGTTCATTTTTTTATCGCCCCCCGACGATCTCACATTTGTATCGCCCCCCGGTGATCTCACTTTTGTATCGCCCCCCGACGCTCTCACTTTTGTATCGCCCCCAGGTGTCCTCACTCTTGTGACTTCACTGTACGTCCTAGGTCCTTCAATAATATCTTGTTCCGGTTTTTTCGCAGGTGGTTCTGATTCCACGTGGAAGACGCCCGAAGATGTCCGCTTTCTGCTGCCCGTCTGTGTCGGTACGCCTGATGAACTGATTGAGCGTTTCCTCTCGGTTTTCGTCGGAGTAACTACGTCTCCACCAACTTTTCTGGCTGTTAACAAAATAATAAATAGTTTATAAAATAACTAATTGTATTATTTTTTACTAAAATCAAGTATGTGCAAGTATGGCTAGTTCGATTAATAAGGCAGCCGTGATTCAATGGTAGTGAATTTGGCCTTTAAATAACGAAGTATTTTTGATACTTTAGTTGTCCTTTTTCTACGTACAGGTATCATAGTCTGAACCTAACCTAACAATAGATTAGTATTGAAATGTAAATGTATTTATTATCCCCGGCCAGTTGCTTGAACCCTTGAAATTCCCTGGAACCTTGTCAAAATAAATGACATTTTATTTTAGAGAAACTATTCCGCCACGTATAAAATTATATTTTATTATTCAGAGTGGCAAAGTAAACTAAAAGTATGATATCTGCTTATATACGTAAAGCATTGTTAAGAATCATTTAAAAACAGTATAAAGAATTCGCATAGAGTCTCTATGAAAAGAAATATGGATATGGTGAAAGAAAGAGAAAGGTGTTACGGTTAGGACCTTAAAGTGACTAAGTTTCGGGTCCGGCTGTAAAGTTGCCGGTTCTAACTTTGCCGGCATAGACGTCAGGCGTGGACGAACGATTTAGCGATTGGTTTATTGCGCGTAAAGTCCCGGGTTCGATCCCCGGTCGGAGCAAATATTTGTTTCATAGCTTTTATTTGTAATATTTATTCATATTAAATATTGCAAATATTTGATAATAAAAAAAAGAGATGGATATGTGCTTCGGGTCCGGTTATCAAAGAGTGGTAGGCAGTGGTACCCAGTCTGCCGATCCGGGGTAGTACCACCACTTACAAGTATACAGACCGTGAAGTGATTTGGTCACATTTCGGGATCAGCTTGTATGTTGCCGGTTCCATCTAGGCCGGCATAGCGGATGTGATTGCTACTCACAGTTATTGAATTGTAGTAGCAGTGACATTCATTCACGGACCACACCTTGGCTTAAAATCAAGCGACGTCATATGTCGAGTCACAAAAAAAAAATAGTGGATACTTCTACTACTTGCTGTTATTTTACAAGTAATGTCTGTCGCTACTATTCACGGACCACGGTCCTGCGGGCCATGACACCGGTTGGGGTAAATTCTTTAGGGACAGAGAGACTTACCTTGTGGAGAAGACAATTCCTTGGTGGTAGCCTTACCCCGCCTGTGAACAAGGGTACAAATGTTAATAATGTGAAAATTAATTCATGTCCAAGTAATTATAATATTTATTTTTATTATAATATTTTAAGTTCTATTAACAAAAAAGTCATTACTTAATAGGTGAAATTGTCATTTACAGAAGTGCAAAATATCATTAATTTCCCACAGGGATAGGCAGAAGAGCGCCAAGTGTCACTTTTCGCATTCATAACACAAATCTCATGCTTCCTTCCACAATTCTCTTTATACTGACTCTATGCTTATCGGCACTGCAATATAAATAGGCGACCGTGGTGTAGTGACAGAGCAATGGTTACGCAAACCAAGAGAACGGGTTTAAACAAAACCACATGCCGGTACCAATGAAATTTTGATATATGTACTTTGGTTGTCCTGTTTCCATGATACAAGCACTTTAGTAGCTCATACCAGTGGCACGCTTTCATGGCCGTTTTGACGTTTGACTCGCTCATGTAGTTTCGTATAAATTAATAATTACGTTTGAAGGTGCAAATTACTGTTCTTTATTATCACTATAATTATTAATATATACAAAACTACATGAGCAGATCAAACATCAAAAAGGCCATCTTAGCATGCTGCTGGTATAGTATAGAAAAGTTAAAATATATTTAAAAAATGCAATTATAGTTTTTTTTATAATTGAGAAAAGTGTGTATACACTTATCGACATTCCTATAACCTTATTCATCCCTATAAACCTTATTATATATAAAAAATGATCGCCGTAAATATCAATTGAACTAAAAACGTCAATACATAATAAAGTAGATACTGTTGAAAAGCATTTAATAGCGCCCCTAGGCAATAATTTCTGCAATTTATTCTTTAGCTTTTAACTTGCATTAAGATCAGGAACCAACAGACGGCGCATCAAGGTATTAATTTATTTATTTCAAATTTAATTGCACAAAGGCAGTCTTAATGCCCTTAGACATTCTCTGTCAGCCAAACCTTTAGGACATTAGGACAATATCAATTGTAAGTAGGTGCAATATTATGATGACAATTTGTAAGACTGAAGTATTTACCTCGCAGGCTACAGAATTCCTAATAAACATCAATTTATATATATATTGAGACGCGACATCTGACCTCGACTTGACTGATGGTAAACAAGGGGAAGTCCTAGATCGACGTCAATCAGTATTTAATATAATCCAAGCACCCAAAAACCCGCTCGAAGAACCGACAACCGATGGGGAAAAAGGTTCAAGAGTTGAGACCGCGAACCGGAAGACGCAGCGTAGGTAGGCCTCCCACTAGGTGGACAGACGACATAGTGAAACTCGCGGGTAACCGGTAGATGCAACTGGCATCTTGTCGTTCAGAATGGCGTACTAAGGGGTAGGCCTATGCCTAGCAGTGGACGCCTTCTGGCTGATGATGATGACAAAAAATAAAGAAATTCTTATCCAATAAAAAACAATCAATTAATTAAATTGTAAGGCCCCAATTTAAAAATTGTAGGAACGCCACTTACCACCATTCTGTCACAACTCTCGCTCCTCTCATATACCCAATTCTGTTCATACAAGCTGTTGGGAAATTTATTTTTGACGTTATTTCTAAAGTGCCGTATATGCCCACTAGTTATTTTTATGTCGATGTTGTGTCTAACGGAATGTGTTCTGTGGTCATGTGTTAAAAAATGTCACCTACAATTTTCATATTTAACAAGCCTTAAATAAATTAGCCATTACAAAACCACATACTTTATCAAGCAATAAATTATTTAATGCTTTTATTATGTACAGGGTGTTCGGTGCAAAAGAAAAGAGGGTAGTTACATTTTCCACGGACTGCAACAGAGGAATATTCAATCAGAGGCAATTAGCAGTAGCAATATAGCATTTTTCGTGTCGGATCCACGGACTTGTTCTCATTTTAGTTTAGGTCAATCTCGGAGTTATTTAGGACATTACATTGTACAGAGATCGCACCTTTATAATAACAATGACGTACAATCATAGAAAACGTATAACTTTCATAAAATATATAGCTAAACATAAGGTTTGGCTGTATATTTTATCAATAACTTTTATGATTTTCGTCAATAACAAGCTTCTTGTAAAAAAAAAACTTTAAATGCTTTAAAACAGTGAAAACTATATTATAAAACACAATTTTACAGCTTAAAGGTTTCCAGTTCCAACTAGGCCGGAATAGTGGATGCGACTGCTACTTACAGGTATTATCCTGTATATAAACAGTCGCTTTCATTTATGGACCGCACTTCAGCCTAAGATCAGGCGGTCTAAAGACAATAATAATAAAGAACTCCAAATGTTAAACGTAGTTTCCTTTTTTTCTAAAGTTTTGTATATAATTGATACGCCAAATCTGACCTCGACTTGCCTGATATAAAGGGGTGGGCCAAGAACGCCGACGACTGATAAAACTATTATACGGTTGCCTCATTAGCCGTCACTATGTTGTCCATAGAAGGTGCGACATATTTCTCGTTAAATTATTCCTTCTTTTATTTATTACGCGGCCATATTAATTGGAACTTTGGCTGGAATGCAATGTCACAGTAAAGTTAGGGCCAATCAAACGAGATAAAAATGTAAACTTGTCTATGAAAATTTTGCGTTCCGATTCACGCAGTTCAGTGGCGTAGCGTGGAAGTCAGCCGCCCGGAGCCGAAAAAAAATTTGCCGCCCCTATAATTAGGAGTTTCAATTATAGGTACAACAAAAATGTGAATTTCAGGTTCAAATTTTACCGATTTATTATAGTTTTTTAAATTTTGCCGCCCCCTAACATTGCCAAATAAAATAATAATAATAAAGCTTTAATGCAACTTCGTTCAGTTACTAGATTTAAAACTGACCCGAAATGCCGTTTTTTTTTAAATATTCAAATTCTTTAATAACTTACGATTTCTTTTCGTATTGTCTATCACTACAATTTCATAAACAAATAGATGATTTAAAAAAATCAGCTATAGGAAGCGTCTGATTTTGTAGAGTAAAAAGTTAGTTTACATTTTGATCGCGTTAAGTTGGTCCTCGGTATACACATAGCTCTAATTATCTGGCCTTCTAGTACACCCTGTATGTGTATTGAAACAGAATTAATTATAATTAAAGAACTGTTTTTAACTATCATAATGACATATCCATCCATTACTACCGATATTATTTTGTATGAACTTTGGAAAACTGTCTATAAAAATTCTCTTTAACATCGTATGACAAGCATTAAAGAGAGAGATGGCTATATTAAAGGTCTCTTTCAAGGGTGGTTTGAAAGAGACATATTTTTTGTCCCAAAGAAGCGCTCTATTATTAAATACTTATGTTATTAATATTAACTAAATTGAATATATGACCTAAATAATTATAAAAATAAAACAAAATACACGTATAAATTGGTGTCGCTGCCGTTTCACTCGACATTCAGACTATAAAGTAATTAATAGTATAAAGTAATAATAAATTAAGCTTCAGGATCTGCTCAAAACTTGCCGGTTCCATGGCACAGTGAATGCGACTGATATTTAGTTATTTAACCGAAGTAGCGGTCGACTTAACGTCGTCATTATCAGCCGGAATACTGACATGTCGGAACAATAAAAAAAAATTGTAATGCCATACTAAAAATTTATTTCATAAATGTTAAGATATAGCTTTTGAATATTATAACGTTGTATAGGCGATAGAGGATAAACTAAGCCAAAAATTAGACCTTATTTTAACAGAATGGCTAACTATGCTTCAAATTAAACCCCCTTAGTTGTTTTCTTGAGAGCAAGTCTTGAATAAATTGCATTAAAATCGCTCGCATCTATTTACACGTCTGTCTCGGTTTGTACTTTTAATTCTAAAGCCAAGGTGGTTTCTTGTCACCATTTAATTGGTACCGAACGCATCTGAGCTAATTGTAGCGCTTCCTCGACACGGCGCACGGCCGGCCATGACGCGACACTAGCGCCGCATTCATCTGTCGGCGGATGCGGTAAACACGCCTTTTTCCCGCCAAATTAGTGACGCCAGTCACGACCGACACTATCAAGACGAACGCTAGACATGTATAAACATATAGAACTCGAATTAATGCGAAAAACTCGATTAAACTTATGGGAGCATAACTGAGAAATGTTATAATCAAAGCACCATTACTCATTACATGATATTTGATATAAAAACAGCTGGTTGCTAACTAACAATGATGATCGTGTGGCCGTATATGAACAGGGGCGCCATTACGAGCGGCGCGGTGACGACATTATTGGAGATGCTGCAGTTTGATTGACTTGTAACTCCATTTTTTGTGCGAGCCTCACTAATAAGCTATATTCCCGCCATTAATAGAAACGGCGCGGCTCACAATCGTCTGCGATTGGTAATTGCAATACGGATGCGCGTGCGCCGGTGACGTACCCGGTGGCAACAAATCACGGCTGCCCACCACAACTGACAGCTGGACCGCCTCGGTATATATGTTGTTTTCTGATGAGAGCGGACAATATTTCTGAATGGCACTTTTTAAATATACGACACACGGCCATAAGTCAGTGTTAACAAATGCCACTTCCGTGCAGAACACAGTTGCTTTTTAATTAAATAAATTACCAATTGATTTAACTGTAGACACACACGCAACACACGGTTAGTTAATTTAACAAATAATTTCTTAATAAACAAAATAGCATAAACAAAAAGGGTTCTCCTTAGACGTTAACATAATAGTGCGTCAATAGAGGCATTTCAATCAATCAAATTTTTATGCCTATTTTATTTTTTTATTTGTTATTATTATACATTTCTATACTAAGCTACTAAAGTGCTTGTATCATAGTAACAGGACAACCAAAGTACATATATCAAAGATACATTGGGACCGGTGAGTGGTTTCGAACTCGTGCACTCGGCTTGCGTAACCATTGCACTGCCACTGCACCACGGTCGCCTTAGTGATGCCTACTTGAAATAGAGCCTTTTAATAGTCATTTACAACTACAGACTAGAGATGTTTTTATTTATCTAAACGCACGCACACACACACATCGCATACACAAATAATCAAACTGGGTTAGTTAATTTATAAAACATTAGATATTCTAAAAAAAGTAAAAACTATAAAGAGTTCGTCTCGGACGTTAACATGGATGTTATACGACATTTATGTTAACGTCCGAAGTGAGCCCTTTAATTTTTAAAGAGTGGTAGGCAGTGGTACCCTGTCTGCCGACCCGGGGTAGTACCACCACTTACAAGTATACAGACCGTGTAGTGATTTGGTCACGTTTCGGGATCAGCTTGTAAGTTGCCGGTTCCAACTAGGCCGGCATAGTAGATGTAACTGCTACTTACAGTTATTGAATTGTAGTAGCAATGACACCCATTCATGGACCACACTCCGGCTTAACATTAAGAGAGGTGCTGTCAAAAGTCGTCACAATAAATATATATATATATATAGAAAATTATATCTTAATTAAAAACAAAATGGTGTCTCTCACAATTACATATTTCAATGAATGACAGCAGTGACAAGTAACACAGCACGAACATTATTTGCCCAATGCGTAAACATCCAAACATAGTTTATAAACTTTTTAATTGCAATTAATGATAATAAATTTAATTAGGTGCGCGGTTGAATAGTCATCCGGTGTCAACGCTTCGGGGACAATAATCGTAAATGCAAACCGCTTATGGAACATAACTTGTTTTATAATAATTATTGTATTGGATTAAAATATTATATGAAGTATAAGCTAATGGTTTAAGATACAGTAGAGAACCGTGAGCGTAAACAATAAAATTCTAGAGAAATTTTTGTTTGCCAACCTGATTTCAAAACCACTTTTCTGCGAGTCAAGTGCGAAATAATAAAAAAACAATTAATTTCAATTAAGGACGTATTTGCAATAAAAATTACACGTTTGCGACCAGGGATCTAAACTGGAAACTAATAACAATTTGGCTTTGAAATGCTGTGCAATTGAGTTATTTGGAAAATAAGATATGGATTTTGTGTCGTCTGTCAATCACAAAGACACGGGCTTATTAAAGACACGCCATATTCTGTTTTGTTCTGCTTTGAACTGTTATAATTGTAGTTTAATCATTTTGCACACCTAAACTATGCAAAATAAAGGATATTTTCCAATTACATTGCAATCTTCGTACATTAAACAAAATCCATATCTTATTTTCCAAATAACTCAATTGCACAGCATTTCAAAGCAAAATTGTAATTAGTTTGATCAATACGATTTATATATTTTTTCATCATTGGACACTACAAAAGTAGCACATAAAAACCCAAAACGAATAATGATGTCAATCAATCAAATTGTCACGCCTTATTCCCACAGGGATAGGCAGAGACAATGGAGCGCCACTTATCACGATCCTTACACACTTCCCTTGCTTCCTTCACATCCACAATTCTCTTCATACAGGCTCTGTGGTTATGAGCACTAGGCAACCTAGCTTTCTAATTGTTGGCCCAGCCGTTATTAAAGTATATTGTTTGCTAATGTAATTTTTATGCTATCCCTGCCTATCTTGTATCACAATATATTGTAAAAATTGTTATAGTTATACAATTGTATTTAACTTCTGTTCTTTATCGTATATAAATGGTGATAAATAAAGCCATCCCTTTCTGGAATAAAGGCTTGAATTAATAGTGAAACTTAACGCTAACCAAATTGTAAACCTTCGCAGCTATAAATGGTTAAAAGGCATACTGTTTTACATTTTTCACCTCACCTGTAGCGATTTACGTTCATTGGTTTATTGGAGAGTGTTGCCAGACTATTTTTGCTATTAATTAAATAAAAAATATTTCGTAAATGTTTCAAGTCTAGTCGTCTAGTTGAGTCAGAGTCGAGCCTAAAGTTAGACGAGGTAGAAACAATGTTGACAATAAAAAACGACAATTTACTCCTTTAAACGTAATTATTAATTAATACGAAACTTCGTGAACGGTCAAACGTCAAAACGGCTATCATAGCGTGCCGCTGGTACTACGCTAATAGAATAAGAATAGGACGGGCTGTTGACTAACTTCACTTGACTGATTCAAAGGTGTCTTTTTCTTCCGCAAAGAAAAAGACCCCATACTAAAGTGAAGTTGGTCGGAGAGTTAGACGTCACAAAATGGCGCCGATTCCGTCCTATTCTCATTTGAATCGTACTATATAAACAAGCGTTTTGACGACAGGCGTGGACGAACGGTCCAGGGATCAGCTTGTAAGTTGCCGGTTCCATCTAGGCCGGCATAGTGGATGTGATTGCTACTCATAGTTATTGAATTGTAGTAGCAGTGACATTCATTCATGGACCACACTTTGGCTTAACATCAAGCGGGGTGCGGTCATATGTCGAGTCACAATAAGAAAAAAGTGCATCGCCTAACATCGCCTAATGTTCTATGAAATCCTGTCATCTGGCACCACTATGTTGGTGGTGATAGTTGTGGACTTCCTATAATGGCGCTATAGACGCTTGTATCTATTCTATTACACGACAATGTCTGTTGTTCATTTAACACTTGCGCTGTGAACATACATTTGGTTGGGCATTGATAGATATCACTGTTTGGAGTGGCCGGATTTATTACTTTGTCTGATTTTTCATGCTTTTTTATATTGCGACTCGACATATGACAGCATTCCACCTGATGGAGTACTGCAGTTTAATGACAGTAAGTAGCAGTCACATCTACTATTTTGAAACCGGCAACTTAAAACCTAATGCTAAAACGCACCCCACCTGATGTTAAGATGAAGCACTACAGTTAAATGACAGTAAGTAGCAGTCACACCAACTATGCTTAGTTAAAAACGTCAACTTACAAATTGATCCCAAAACACGACTAAGTCACTTTACGGTCTGTATACTTTTAAGTGGTGGTACTACCCCAGATCGGCAGTCGGGGCACCACTGCCTAACACTCTTTAATAACCTCACTCGGAGCAAATATCCACTTCTTTTTCTTAATCTAATTATTAAATATTACAAATAAAAGCTATGAAACAATCTATAGGGCCCGGATCTATAGGGTCAAAACGGGGCACTAGGCCCGGGCGGCAGTTTCAGTTTTCGGCCAAAATTATAATTTAATACGGTTGAAAGTAAAAAAATTTGCTCCAATAATCCCCTAGCATACGGAATCCTGGTTGGCTCACCCTCAACTTGTAAGATAAAGGAGCCACACAGGCGAGTGTGTGACAAGTGAACATTATAAATATAAACAAATTTTTTGCGGCTTACTAATGCGTAGTAAGCCGCAAAATATTGAATTAAACTGGGAACAGAAAAACTAAATCAAAACATCAAACGGGGTAGTTTTGATAATAATAACAGCATCAACCAATAAGACGACCAACACCTCAATCCCTCCGTGAACACGATGGCTGCAAAGCTCTCGAATGTAAAATCAATAATCAAAATAAACGCGATTGTAAGCCGCATAAAATTTGTTTAATTCATTAATTAATGTTTGCGCAAAATCTAAGAAAATTCTTTATAAATATATTCGTGAGTTTTTTAAGTAATTTATCTCAAACGCTGTAGACGCAAGTTTGTGCCTCGGTTCAAACAAATCGTAGATCCGCAGCTGGTTGCAGTTGCCCGCCAAAAACTCCTGTATATAAATGCTTTAACTCTGAAAGCTACCAACACCCAAATAAGGATGTCCTTTTAAATTACGGCCATGTTATAAAACCTAGACCGGGAGCGACACCGTTTTATTGATAATACTCGTATGTTCCGGACGCGTCAACTTGATATCAAAGTAATTGACTCCCAGACTATTAACTAATGAGAATATAGATATGATCTACGTGTTTTATTCTAGATAAATCAAAAACGAAAATAAAACGGGATTGGAATGAGTGTCATAAATTGAAAAAAAAAGAAAACATATAAAAAGATTCCTGGACAAAATATTTAAAATATATATATATTTTACGAGTAGTTCCAATTTTTTTTAAATGTGACTACATAATACAACACCCTGCATGATATTAAGCTAGAGTGCGATCAATGAATTCACAATGCCGGCTTTTTTTATTGTAACACGACATCTGACCTCCACCCGCCTGATGATAAGCAAGAGTGACGAGTTAGTTCACGGCTGCCTCAGTCGACGTCACTATGCCGGCCAAAAAACTGGCTTAGTTGAAACTGGCAAATTTAAAGCATTCACCGTCTATACTAGGCAAATGATCGCCAAACCAACAGTAGCCTACCACTTTTATACTTAAATAAAAAACTAGGACGACCAAAAGACTGTCCCCCGATCAAATCGGGGTCATAAACAGTGTATGACATATTAAACAAGGCGATCGTGGTGTAGTGGCAGTGCAATGGTTACGCAAACCGAGAGCACAGGTTCAAAACTACTCACTGGTGCCAATGTAACTTTGATATATTTACTTTGGTTGTCTTGTTTCTATGATACAAGCACTTTAGTAGCTTAGTATAAAAAGGTATAGTTAAAAAAACAGCTCAGTCTGTATGAAGAGAATTTTGGTTGTGAAGGAAGTGAGTGAGTTGTGTCAGGATCATGAAAAGTGGCGCTCCGTTAACCTGTCTATCCCTAATCGATTTATTGATTGATAAAACTATACTAAAAATAAAAATATAATACTAAATTTTTTTAACTCGCCGCTCGCAGACTGCGATTTCAAAATAAAAACCTACATCAAGAATAGAGCCGCGAACTAAAAGCAAAGAGACCGCCTATCACGTTCATCTCTATCTCGGGAATCGAACCGGTGACGTCGTTGTCAAGAAGGTGACAACTACACACACGACCGCAAACGGAGTGTGCCATAATCCAGTAGCTAGTCCGGTCCATAACACAGTATTAATACGTTACATTGTTGCGGCAAGAAATAATTTCATTATTAATTTTAATAAGTTTATAGAAGCCTACTAACTAACCAGAATAATTAAAGCGGTACATGTTCCTACATTAGTGTATGGAAGTGAAGGTTGGGTATGGCAGAAGGATGAGAGTAGAATTAACGCGAAAGGAAATCTTTCATTTTGGGCTTCTATGAACTACTTTTGTAATGTCCAATGATGAAAAATTATATAAATAATAGTTTCGATACTTGTATTGATAAAACTAATGACAATTTTGCTTTTAATTGCTGTGCAATCGAGTTATTTGAAAAATAAGATATGGATTTTGTATCGTCTGTCAATCAACGCCATATTTGTTCTGCTTTGAACTGTCATAATTATAGTTTGATCATTTTGCACACCTAAACTATGCAAAATAAAAGATAAATTCCAATTACATTGTAATCTTTGTACATCAAACTATTTTAAAATGCATATTAAACTTTTTATACAATTAAGCCCAAGTCCCCATACAAAATGAATGATGTCCTTTCATATTATTTCTCATTCTACGCCCCTGCCCCCAATTTGGATGACGGTTGCCTGAGTCGCCATCACTAGCGACTTAGAATTTAAGTCAAATGCATCTTTAAAACCCTCTACATCAGTGGTTCTCAAAGTTGTTTGGGCTACGACCCATCTAATACAAGTTTACAAACTCGGGACCCACCTCTATACAATTTAACCTTTGCCAATATGAGGACTTTTCAAATAACAAACAATTTTGTAATACCTAATTAAATAACTACTCCAAAAAAAGTTATTTTAATGGGAAGAATGAAATTGTTTCCTATGTTTCGACATTACAGTTTTGACACCAATTTTAACTCGAGTTACTTTTAATCGCAGTGAGTTTGGTGATTTATTGTGTAAATTAGTGTGTCGTTCTACAGGCCCACTCAATATACGCACCCATCAGTGGGTCGCGACCCATAGTTTGGGAAACCCTGCTCTACATACACACTCAAGTAACCTATCTATACTCGTAGGATAACAATAACTGCTCTACACAGAACAATATCTGGGAGCATTGTTTAATAGGAACAGTTCCGTGGACAATAAATCGCGTAGAGTTGCTATTACTAAAACGTCATATTGAATAAAGCCGCCTCGGGGTTGTGAATGCTATCACTGTTTTCACATCGTCCACTGCATACAAACTCATTGTACAGAGTTAATCTATTAAGACACTTCGGTTTAGATAGCTTACCGACCGTTTGTCATTTCACTGCACAACACTAAATACAACTAGACGCTGCCCGATCTGAATTTCATTAACTACTTTTCACTTTATGCACAACTCTAAGGTTAACTGGAAGATGGACGAACGGTTAACGATTGGTTTGTTGCGCGTAAAGTCCCGGGTTCGATTACCAATTGGGGCAAATATTTGTTTCATAGCTTTATTTGTAATATTTAATAATCATATTAAATATTGCAAATATTTGTTAATAAAAAAGAGGTAGTTATTTGCTTCGGTCATTGCGTATAGGTAATGAAAGTTACCCTAGGGTAGTGTCTAATGGTATGTAGACTACGAATCAAAACCACTCGTTCAACACATAAACAGCGCCTGCATTTGTTTAAATGAAAATACCTTAGGTTTTAATTAACATTAGTTTTTATTGTGGGCTCGACATATGACATCACACTGCCCGATCTGAAGCTAAAGTGCGGTCTATAAATGGAAGCATGTCGCCTAGTTGAAACCGGCAACTTTTAAACTGCTCCCGAAACGCGACTAAGTCACTTCACGGTCTGTGCAGTGAAAATGGTAGTACTATCCGTAAACAGAAAAATGAGCTTATCTATGTAGGATGATAGATTTACATTGATTAGATAAAGAAGTTTGGCCGGCATAGTGACGGGACGGCGACTAGGGCAATCGTGAAGATTCCGTTTTTGCAGTCGTCGACACTTTTGGACCTCCTCTTGTTTACCATCAGGCGTGTCGAGGTCAAATGTCAAGTCACAATAAAAAAAAGGTTAAATTCATTTATCATTTTGTAATTGGGTACCTATTATTTTACCTATGATTTCATATTATAGTAAACTGTGAAATTTGTACTCTACACAATAAAATCAAGAATATAATATAAGCAATCTAAACCTAATAATAAACGTTTAAAATCATTTCCATGGTACAACACTAGAGGCGATATATAAACAAAAACCATTTGCATTCGAACAGTGTGGACGTGAAATCAATTAAAGGTTATACTAGGGATGTACAATATAATACTAGTGGGCAAAAACAGGTTTTTATCTCAATCAATTGGCACACTTTTTTCCCACAGGGATAGACAGAGACAATAGTTTTTAGTTCAGACAATAGGTTTTTATCTCTGCTTTGGAAACTCCTATCCCTGTGAGAAAAAGACGTGTCAACTTTTTTATTTTATATGCATTAAAGAGACTTGTTAATAAGACCCCTCTTGCTTACTATCAGAAAAGACAAGTTCAGCTTCCTTCGCTTCCTTTACATTTACATCCACAATTCTCTTCATACAAGCTCTACGATTGTAGGTACAAGGCAACCTAGCTTTTTTGAGGATATCTCCGATTTGGTCCGGAATCACCCTCCTGAGTCTGCCTCATTTAACGCACATCAGATTTATAAATTCCATATATCTATCTAGTTTCACTTATCCTTCTCATGCTATCCACTACACATACAGTTTTACCGCATTTTCACAGCATCTTCTGTCACAAATAACTTATGTAAAACCATTTTGACCATAGAAAACTATCGATAATTCTGCATTCGGTGTATTCGGCTATTCGATTGAGTGCATCCCTACATGTTCCACGCCCCTACCTGTACCTACGACCTTGATCACGAGCATGCCCATGGGCTTAGTTAAAGGTGTGATTCCGCCGGCGACTGCAGACCGCAAACTGCACTACTTGTTTGTATGAGATTGATTCCGTGCAAGGCGACACTATGTCGACAATCAGCATTTGCTAAGTCATACAGTGCCGGATTTAAGCATAGGCAACATAGCTGACCACAAGTTAACATTTAAAAATCTGCGAGATCAAGCAGCACGAAATATTACCACAAATGGCACCTTTAGCGCATTCTAGCGCTAAACCAAAGATACCCAAGTTTAATTTTAAATAAATTTTATGTCAGCCAACTTATCCAGTTGCTCTCTTCTTTATCTTGACCGTAACATAAACTTTCACAGATAATCACAATAGATTCGAGGGCCTCCACCACAAGCTCTACCTATGGGCCGCAGAAGTCTAAATCCGGCGCCGCTGAAGTCATAGATTATAAATAAGATGTTTGGAAACAATATTAAGCTAGTGTCGCCTTGCACGGAATCAATCTCATACAAACAAGTAGTGCAGTCTGCGGTCTGCAGTCGCCGGCGAAATCACACCTTAAAAGGAACTAACCTAACACAATCTTTATTATCACTATATTTATTTTATACTCCGTTTATAATACAATAAATAATGCGAATATGCATGCGCTATGAATAAAGATAAATCCGTAAATTATCAATCAATCAAATTGTCACGCCTTTTTCCTACAGGAATAAGCAGAGACAATGGAGTGCCATTTACTACGATCCTTACACAACTCCCCTGCTTCTTTCACATCCACAATTCTCTTCATACAGGCTCTGTGGTTATGAGCACTAGGCAACCTAGCTTTCTTAATTAACAAGTAAAAAATATTCTTTATTTATTGAAAAGCGACACAAATCTTGACTTTTTTATTTTGACTCGACATATGACAGCACCAGACTTGATTTTAAGCTAGAGTGTGGACAATGAATGGGTGTCACAGCTACTACAATTCAATAACTGTAAGTAGCACATCCACTATGCCGGCCTAGCTGGAACCGGCAACTTTTAAGCTGATCCCAAAACGCAATTAAATCACTTCACGGTCTATAGACATGAAAGTGTTGGTACTGACTTCGGATTGAACAACTGGACAAATGACCGCCAACTGTCCGCCAACCACTTTTAAAAATGGAGAAAATCTCAACCCGGATATGATCCACAAACGTAAAACAGCTAATAAATAATTAAATGTGTATCAGAGGGAACAGAGAGAAATATTTAAATGGCGCACGTGCTAAGGGGAAATGCAAATAAAATGTAAAGTGAGGCGCGCATTAAAATGCTAGATAGCGGAAGCCCGCACGCGAGGTCATAGGTCCGCAGTATCGCCACGCGCCATTGTCCAATAGGGCGACCACACTGCAACACATTCTATGGATAAACACGGAATGGAGGAGAAAGGCTCGCTTATAACCATGATTTGTGGCAGAGAGAAACAATTTCTACATATGAATACGTATGGGTTATTTGAGTTTACGTAGTAATCTTGAATTTCTAACTCAGACAAACAAAGTTCTTAAAGACGACGGTAAAGACCAAGATGACGAGCCCTGTAAAATAATTTGGCATAATTAATTAAACAAATTTTATGCGTCTTACTATCGCGTTAATTTTGGTTTTGATTTTACATTTTTTTATTATTCCGACATTTCGAGAGCTTTGCAGCCCAAAAGCTTTTTCCACCTGTAATCTGCCACTGGCTTTAGAACACATCAAATTAACTATCACGCGTTAATATTATTAGTCAATTTAGTTTCTTCAGTAAAGGATTTTCCTTATATTTTATTATTTTTTATATTAAATATCTTGATATTAACTTAGTTATCATCCAGGTGCCTGTTGCTAAGCTGGACTGATACTTATACAATGTGCTGGCTTAGTTTGAAACAGCAATTTTAAGCTAATCTCGAAACGCGTCTGAGTCACTTTACAATCTGTAATCTTGAAAGTATGAAAATTCTTGACATATTTTCTCCTAACAGATTAGGCTATACTCAAAAATTAATATATAATTACATCTCTACCCTCCTGTTGTTACTAAATCTTATTTTTATAATTACACATATCTTAAAATTGTAACTATTATTTTAAAAAAAATTAAGTCTCGATATCTGTTTGGAAAATCATCCAGCACCTACAACAAGTGCATTCGTAGACATTGCGCCGCTGTTACTACTCGGACAATAGAAATCGTGTTGTAGCTTCACCACAAAACTGAATAACTACCAAGTGATCAAACTCTCTCAAAGTAAACTCCATTCACATACAGGGAGTTCCAACAATGTTATACAGGAGGATACCTAATATTGTTTATATATATTTACATAGTAGGCAATCGTAGTGTAGTGGCAGTGCAATAGGACGACCAACACCTTAGTCTCTCCGTGACCACGATGGTTACAAAGCTTTCGAAACGTCGGAATAATAAAATTAAATAAAATTGTAAAATCAAAACCAAAATAAACGCTATAGTAAGCCGCATAAAATATGTTTAATTCATTAATGCGATTAAAATAAGAATAGGACGGAATCGGCGCCATTTTGTGAGGTCTAACTCTCCAACCAACTTCACTTTAGTATGGTGTCTTTTTCTTTGCGGACCGTCAAGAAAAAGACACCTTTGAATCAGTCGAGTGAAGTTAGTCAACAGCCCGTCCTATTCTTATTCTAATAGCATAGTATGTAGTTTGGTTGTCCTGTTTCTATGATACAAGGCACATTTCGCATTAACAATGTTATACAGTGGGATACTTATTATCGTTTATATATAAATATAGATTTATATTTGACACCTTTGGCAACCGTATAATGAAACGGCTTTTTTTCAGTCTTTGGCGATCTAGAAGCTTCCCATCAGGTAAGTAGAGGTAAAAAACTTCCATCTTTATTTAATTGTCACACCTCAGTACCCACAACGATAGGCAGAGACAATGGAGCGCCACTTGCCACATACCTGACACAACTTCCTCGCTTCCCTTACATCCACTATTCACTTAATACAAGATTTACGAATTTGCGTACTAGCCTAGTACTACTAGGCAACCCAGCTTTCTTAAGGATGTCTCCGATTTTGTCCGAAAACACCCTTTTGGGTCTGCCTCGTTTAACGTATCCATCCATCCACATCAGATTTATAAATACCTTCCGTCAATCTACTTTCACTCATCCTTTCCATATGCCTAAACCATCAAAGCATTATTTTCTCAATCCTTATCACTACATCTTCTTTCAAAGCACATCTATCGCGCACTGTGCTATTCCTCTTTTTATCAGTCATCGTCACTCCACATACACTCCTCAATGACCGCATTTCTACAGCGTTTTTTCTACTCTCATTCTTTTTCTGCCATCCATAACTAACATTCACTCCAATACATTAATAAAGGAACAAACACCGCATAGGTAAAGTTATTCGTGCCTTTTTCGACATGAATATTCACGCCAGCCTTGCACCTGTAAGCGACTTAATCTAGCTCATAAATAAACCGAGCGACGTTACTTCCAGCATATTTGGAATAATAGAAACTTTGAGTGTCTGTGTACATCAGCGGGCAGAGAGTGAGAGAGAATAAGAGAGAGCGTACCTTCCGACAGCAGTGCCACGGCTGTCTTAGTTTTTTTTAATGTTATATTTTATTTGATACGAGGTTTATTTTATATATAGTTATTTATAAAATTCTAAAATTTAATTACGTTTACTACATAGTTACGTAAGTAAATAAAATAAATCAGTTGGATTCATTCACCTATAAGTTTATAAAAGTAAAATTTTCATTATTAAAACAAATTAATTTATATAATTATATAACAACTTAAGGCTTACCATTTGCGAATCCAATTAAAATCCACTCGCATCATAAACTCAGTTGTGCAGTCCTCCAAAACCTAACACTTAAGGAACATGCACAATCATCCAAATAATGTGCTACAGATATTTTTTTAAACTACGTATAGACACACAAAGTGCTGTGTATAACAAAATTAATCATCTCATATCATGCAACATTGAATGATGACATCACAAATTAGTGTCGCCCAAATACAACAAAGTCAAGACCGCAAGACCACGGTCAAGACCGCAAGAACAATATTAAGACAATGAGACCAAGTCTGACATATCAAGATCATGGGGCAAGATAACAAGACCAAGGTCAAGATAGCAAGACTAAGGTCGAGATAGCAAAACCAAGGTCGAGATAGCAAAACCAAGGTCGAGATAACAAGACCAAGGTCGAGATAGCAAGACCAAGATAGAGATAGCAAGACCAAGGTCGAGATAACAAGACCAAGGTCGAGATAACAAGACCAAGGTCGAGATAGCAAGACCAAGGTCAAAACAGCACGACCATGATCTAAATAGCAGGACCAAGGCAAAACTGTCATGCCAAGATATTCTATGGGCAATAGAAAGTCTTACCCAAGACCAAGACAAGTATTGGACAAGACTACAACATCGGACATAAAAAAAGCAAATCATAAAGTTGTAAGCAATAAAAAAATCCCGACTACGGCATTACACAAACTACGACTAACTACAGTACCACTATACGAGTTAGTTTCGTGAATGCAGCTGATGTGACAATAGTGAAATTAATATTTTGTACAACGTATGCTATAAACCCGGCAGATAAAAAGAGTGCTACCAATCAAGCTGCGCAGTTACTTGTTTTGTTACCTACTTATTTTCCGTTTTACGTATGTGTATAACTTTTTAAATATTATCAAATGTCGTGAGTTTTGGAAAAAAGGAGGCTTTTGCTCAGCAGTGGGACAAATAAATAGACTAATATAATAATTATCAATAATGTGCACTGTATAGAAACGCAAACTTGCTCCCACCGCTGTTGTCCAGCGCTCTTATAATCTTCCGATCCTTATACTACGCAGCTCAAAAGTCAGCGCTCTTTTTTCTACTGTGACCTATACAATCTATGTAGCCAGTTTTGTTTCACAAATAGTCCTATCTCTATAGAAAACATCTAATATACTTTTCGGTACATATGTTGATATTTAAATGCTCGTATCCCCATAATAGTCTATATAAAATATTTTTTAATTGATAAATACACTTGTATTTTTTTTTTATTGTGAATCGACATCTGACATCGACATTTATTTTTAGTATATTTATGGAAGCATACGCTTGAACCATAACTGTGTCCAAATTCTAGTTGCATTGTAGTACAAGAGCAAATGACATTGCTACCTCAGAAATCAATTAGTGGCATTACGTCTGCTAGGTCGACCTGGTGAGATGTCTTTCTTCATAAGCTTTACATACAAAGATGTCGAAATTCTTATGGTTTCCTCTCTACAGTAATTTAAAACTTTAGTATCATAGTTGTAGAACCATTTGGCAATGTACCTTTGGCCCAAGGAGGTCCAAATACAATGTTTTTATTTCATATGATTCGAATATTAAACTGAAAATAAACAATTAAATAAACATTGGTATAGTTTAAAACAATACATTGTTATTTCAAACTATACCAATGTTTGTGGTTTTATTTATTTACATTTTTATATTAGTCTACTAAAATACTTTGTATCATAGAAACAAGACGACCAAAGTACATATATTTGATCAAAGTACCAAAGTTGATCACAATGAAGAATTTCCTGTCAAATGCGCTGATGGCATATAAAAAACCTATTGTATCAGCTTGTTATTAAAATGTAAACCCCCTCCTCCCTCCCCCAGAAGAGGGGGTATACATAAACCCCCTCTTTTGCATATCAAAAGCAAATAAAAACCCTTTAAACAATCTGACAAAACCTTATAAATTATTTATCATTGTAAAAAGTGCCAAAAGCAACCTTTATTTATAATAACTGAGTTTTCTAGTTACTATTCAATGTAAACATTTAAATAAGACACAATTTTTTTTCGTTGTTGATTAGTGTAATTGCACATTTATAGGTATATATACAATAGTGTTACATCAACTGCCTTCTTCTCGTACTAGTGGCACAGAGGTCGGCCTGGTGAATTCGTGGCCATTTATGTACGTACCCACAAGAAAACGCGGGACTACTATCCTCCGTTCGGTTTCACCGTAGTCGGGTAAAAAAAATGATGTAACATGGTTACAGGGGGGAACATCATTACAGGGCTGTAAAAAGATTTGTAAACGGTATTAATTAACAAAAACTCATTAAACATCACTTTAAAAATAAATGGCCTTCAAGTTTCTAACCTATCCCAACCTATAAATCTAACCTATCCGAAAATTCTAACCTATCCCTAAACTATAATATGAAATATTATAAAAAATTAACTTTAAAAATAAACGTATTACCTAATTCTAAACTAAAATCTATTAATTAAAAGTTAACAATTATGTACAAAACCTACCTATAGTTTTTTAATCAGCATACATTTAGTTACATACAGGTATTCCGTGTCATTATTCCGTGGAATATGATATTTTTGCGATAGAAAATTATATGAAATCTGTCATATTTTGGATCATACTCTTGACTTAAAATATAATATCACTACAACTGTATACAACAGCGAGTTAACCAGATTTTCACTCGTATTCCCCGTTCGATACCTTAGTAACTGTGCTAAAATTTGTAGTCAATGTGTTACCTTTAAATTCTTGCTTAAATCATTGACTGTAAATTTTATCAGTGTCAAAAAAGGAGGTGTTTGCTGTCATCTAGTTAAAGTCAAGAGTACGCAGGATTAAATTTTTGCATGTGTGCGTAAATAAAATGGTATGGAGTGTCAATTTTAGGTTGTGATTGAGACTGTTAACTATGTCTTATATCAACAGTTCCCAAACTTTGAGGGCTACGGAACCTATTTTTATTTGAAAGAAAATAATAAGTAATTGCACAAAGAAATGAATTATTCTCTACATTTGATAAAATGTTTCTACAATTCAATATTAAATTTAGTCTTAAACACAACCAAAAACTATTACAGGACATATTTTAAAAAGCAAAAGTCAAGATCGTAGCCTCTTTTTGGTGGTCGATTAGTTATGCCTGTAAAAGATGTGCTGTCATTTTATAAATACTAAATATTATAATATAAATTAAATATTTATAAAAAAAATGCTAATATAGGGATTTCAATAACACAAAAACAATGGAGATTGACAATTGTTCGCGATAGAGGGCGCATCGTCGACACAACCAACCTGTCATTTGCACATATAATATAACCTATTATCGTATTTAATTTAATGTTTTCTGAAAATGCTTCGTTGTGCAGTTCCTGGTAGCAAAAATGGCGACGTATAATTATTTCCCGAAGGACGCAAAATATGAGTTCTTCTCTTGCACTCAGTTCTTAACTCAGTAAGATTCCACGTCGTATTCATGTTCATGAAAACCTCTTCATTATCATCATCATCAGCCAGAGGGCGTCCACTGCTGAACATAGGGCTCACTCCTCTTAGGATAACGGACTATGACAGAAGTTTGACACAGGTCATGTCGCCGGTGGCTCCAACTACCAAAACTTATGGATTTGGTATCAAGAATAGACAATAGACCAAGGAAATTTATTATCGCATTCATAGAAAAGTATACATTTTGCTTTTATATTTTTTTTTTTTTGTGGCTCGACATATTACAGTACTCCGCCTGAGTCACCTCACGGTCTGTATACTGGGCACCACTGCCTACGATTTTTGACAAATGACAGCACCCCGCCTGATGTTAGGCTGGAGTTGTACATAAGGTATAAATAAATCAATATTTCGCGTAAATGTAAGGCGTATACTTTTCTCTGATTACAAATGTACAAGGTAACAGCAACATACACAAAACATGCCAAAATAAAATAAAATAACAAAAGAATAAAATTTTCATAATTATTTTATTTAAACAAAAATGCAACATAAAAAAAGCGACACTCAATTAGTAATAGGTATATTAATTTACGCCCGGTTCCTATATCTGTCAAACGGATCGTTATTGATAGGTACACCCTAAGAATATAGAAAGAATAGAAGCTGTGCTAAAATAAGAACTAATTCAGTGTTATTTATCTCATTTATACTGTGTTTATACCACGTGTGACTGAAAGAGTCAACTACTTGTACTTTAATTCCTTTATATCAAAGGTTGTCACTACTTTTTTAATATTTTAAGTACGAGAATAGTCGCGAATCTCTACCGGAATTATGTAGACATTTTGAATTTTTAAAAATAATAACTAAGCATTTAACAAAATAATAATACATAGTAAGTCAAAATTTCATCAATATTATTAATTAATAGTATTGAAAACCCCGCAAACGTACGATATTAGTGTCAATATCAATAATATTGATAGTGCGCGTTCTCTAATACAAACAGTTAAATTATCTACCAGCCGTAGGTCGAAACCGTTCCTAAAATACGCTCGTAAGTCAAGTTACCGACAATTACTAGCATAATGTATGAAAAAGTGTATAAACTGAAGTTTCCATATTATTATTCAAACGTCAGTGAATTGTGAACAACGAATGGTTACTGTTACCGATAACGGATAGTTTATCATAGGAACCGGTCATTAGTTAATGCAGTGTTTCCCAACGTGGGGCCCACGCCCCACAGGGAATCGATTTGTTAGTTAAGGGGGGCAATTTTAACCCATTCGCTTTGGATTATTTAAATGCAATGCTAGATATCGGTTACTTTAACAAAAAAGGCAAATTCAAAACAAAATGCTGTAATCATTTATATTTTTTAGGTGAACTAAACATTTTTAAATGTAAAAGATTAAGTATGGGGGGGCATACAAATTTTAGAAATGTTAAGGTGGGGCATAGCCTAAAAAAGGTTGGGAAACACTGAGTTAATGTATTGTATTTAGTGTGTACGAGACTTAAGACATAGAAAACACATCCACCATATTTACGCACACTTTTACGCAAAATAAAATGAGGCAAATAATTGAAAAATGTATCGCAAATAGTTGTTAAAGAGTGGTAGGCAAACAGTTGGAAGTATAGACCCTAAAATAACTAATCCGCGTTTTAGGATCAAATTAAACATTACCAGTACTGTTGATACAGACCGTAAAGTGACTTAATTGCGTTTCGAGATCAGCTTGTAAGTTGCCGGTTTCAACTAGGCCGGCATAGTGGATGTGACTGCTATTACAGTTAATTGACTGTAATGGCAGTTATCTTCATTCTCGGACCTCACTCCAGCTTAACATCAGGGGGGTGCTGTCACATGTTGAGTTAAAACAAAAATAAAGGTAAGATGTAGTCAAAAGAAAAATACAAAAATATACAAATGAAAATGGTAGTCTGGTGAAAATTACCGTCACCAGACTCGAATAATTACCACCAACTCTCTGTCTACCCCTCTTCAGTAATACCAAAGCACAATGCAAGACTATTAACTTTTTTTAATATATTTTGAATTATCTAATCCATTATAATACAAAAAATAGTTTAAACCCAACTCTTAACCTATCTCACAAAAGTCTTATTGTAAAAAATTATTATCTCAAATAAAAAAAACAATTATAGTTTATTTAATAATACAGTTATTTTAATACGTATGAGATCTTTTAAGTACGTAGTAACTTAAAGGGTTATTAGTGGAACGATAAATATTATGATTTTTAGAAAATGTTTCTTAGAAAACTTTATCAATTTAAAATTTAAATATATAAATAATCCGATTACTATTTGATTAATTATATGGTTTTTAAAGTTGGGTTGCCCATAACCAAGCTTGTGTGAAGAGTATGAACCAAATTGTCTCTCCATTGTCTCTGCCTATCCCTGTAGGAAAAAGGCGTTACGATTTGATTGATTAATATATGACAATCTTGTATACGCGTCACCGTTTCTTTTTGGAAACATAATACCAAATGAAAGAAAAATATTAACTCTATCAAAATAAGATGTCTAATCAACCGATCCACCAATAACCCCAATAATACAGCCCTAATAAGTCAAACCCAAAAATTGTCCGAACTGTACTGTCAAGGTTAAATAGATAAAAACAACACAACCGAATAATAATGTAAAATGTTTAAATACATACAAAGGTACAGGCGGTGACATCACCCTCTCGGGGAACCTCGGCGCCATCTCTGAGGGACCCTGCAAATGATAAACAATGTTCTAAGAAGCTCTTTAAATGACGTTTAGCCTTATTTGCTCATTGTCGTTTATTTTTTTTTATTGTGACTCGACATATGACAGCACCCCGCCTAAGGTTAAACTGGAGTGCGGTCCATGAATGGAGTTAACTGCTACTACAGATCACTAACTATTTTTTTTTTGTGACGACATATGACAGCACCCCTCTTGATGTTAAGCCGAAGTGTGGTCTATTAATGAATGTCACTGCTACTACAATTCAATAACTGTGAGTAGCATTCACATCAACTATGCCGGCCTAGATGGAACTGGCAATTTACAAGCTGATCCCAAAACGTGACCAAATCACTTCACGGTCTGTATACCTGTAAGTGGTGGTACTACCCCGGATCGGCAGACTGGGTATCACTGCCTACCACTCTTTGAAAAGCAGCAGTCACATCAACCTAGCATCCATGGATTTTCCGTGCTGGGTCCATCGTGTGGAAGGCGGGAGAATGAAGGCAGCGTTCCGGACTTGTGAGCGAAATGTAGGTTTCAAAGCTTTTTGTAGGTTTCAAAACATACAAGCTGATCGCATCCGGAACTTGCGGCGTAGGTAGGCCTTCCACTAGGTGAACTGGCGACATAGTGAAATTTACAAATAACAACTGGCATCTTGTCGTTCGGAATGGCGTTCTAAGCTATATGTTCTAATGGCCTATGTTCAGCCGTGGACGTCTTCTGGCTGATAATGATGAAGATACAAATAAACTGCTTACTTTTAATAATGCTGATTTATAATTAACAAATGGTATGATGGTGTATGTCTTTGATTTGCCCAAATTCTTCATGATGTCGCGCGCCCCCTCTCGGCGTGATAGAGCAACAAGTGCGGACGTTTCATCCAAAAACTGTACAGTTATTGGACCTAAAAATAGTACGAAAAAATATAGTTATTTTTTTAATTATTTCAATCAATCAATCAAATTGTCACGCCTCTTTCCCACAGGGACAGGCAAAGACAAATATTTATTTCTTATAATATACAATATATATAAATAAAAGTAATAATCAAATGTTGTGTTGTAATTGTAGTATTTTCTTAAATATGGCGCGAACATTGATTATTGAATTAAACAAATTTTATGCGGCTTACTAACGTGTTTATTTTTGGTTAATGTTTTTTTAAATATTATTCCGACGTTTCGAGATCTTTGCAGCCATCGTGGTCACGGAGCCTTGGTGACTCTCCGTGACCACGATGGCCGCAAAGCTCTTGAAACGTTGGAATAATATTAAAAAATGTAAAATGAATAACCAAACATAAACTATCGCTTACTATCGCAGCCAAATAAAATTCACTTAAATTAATTTTATTGTTCTGCACTGTTTTGTATACAGTACCGATTTAAATGTATTGTAATTAAAACACTTACCAAATGGACTAAAAAGCTGATTAATGTCAGATCGCAACCAATCCTTAGGGAAAGTTAGATAAAAGACATGATCACGGGATGGGGAAGCTGAAATTATTTTTTTCATTATGAATTTGATTACTTTAAAATAAACTACTCGGCTAGATAACTAGCCTACTCTGAGCTAGGCTTAAGTTTCAATTAGACCATTGTAAGTTGAAAGTCGTGAAAATAAAAATCAAACTAGATTCTTATCTTTTTTGGCCGGCATAGTGACGGCGGCTGAGACAGCCGTGTACTAACTCGGTTGTTTCAGTCGTCGGCACTTTTGGATCTCCTCTTGTTTATCATCAGGAAGGTCGATGTCAAATGTCGTGTCACAATAAAAAAAATAAAAAAAATCTTTCAAAGACAAGTCATGTGTACGGGTGTAGTCTTTTTTTTTTTTATTGTGACTCGACATATGACCCCGCTTGGTGTTAAACTGGAGTGTGGACCACGAATGTATGTCACTGCTATTACAAATTCAATAACTGTAAGTAGCAGTCACATCCACTATGCCGGTCTAATTAGAACCGGCAACTTACAAGCTGATCCCGAAACGCGACTAAATCACTTCATGGTTTGTATTCTTGTAAGCGGTGTTACTTTGGAAACGCAAGTGTCCCTACAGACGGCGCTAAACTCGAACGTTGGTTCACATAAGAACTGTTCTTCGTTTTGTAATTCACATGCTCAAATACCATTTTAGAGTACGATGCGAAGATCAGAAGAATAAATGAACTAGCAATAAAATGAACCTGGTTCATCTACATATTTGTAAAAGGCTATTATTTTTAGGCCAGTCATCTGACTGATGCCGGCCCAAAAATGGCGAAGTCTGAAAAAACGAGTCAGTTTACAGCTGTCACAGTCGACGTCACTATCGTCGACTGTGACAGCTGTAAACTGACTCGTTTTTTCAGACTTCGCCATTTTTGGGCCGGCATCAGTCAGATGACGAGCAACAATAAATTTAATAATAAAATGCTTTTAATATCTTCTCGTCATATCTTCATGAAAACATGGTAGACTCTGACATAATGCAAGAGTCAGAAATTTTCATCCACAAATAAAAAAAATAGCACAAACTTGAACTCACGTTCATCTCCATTGAGATGTATATAAGGCGAATCTTGATAAGCGGTTCGAGCTAAAAACAATTTATTCATGAACGGCTTCAAAATTGCAGAGCTAGCTGACACTATCCTGTTGTCCTGCTCTCCCCTCATAGTGAGCAAATGCGAGTACATAGATAAGAAGCATAGTCCTGTTATGTACGCGTCATAGCCAGCCTCGTGTGCTTTATCGTCTGATTGAGAATAGCCACGCCCTTCCACACAATCTGAAAGGTGATTAGGATAAATTAACGCATATTTTCTTAGATATTGCGTGACCATGGCTGCAAAGATCTCGAAACGTCGAAATATCAAAAATCAATCAAAATGTCACGCCTTTTTCCCACAGGGATAGGCAGAGACAATGGAGCGCCACTTACCACGATCCTTACACAACTCCCTTGCTTCCTTCACATCCACAATTCTCTTCATACAGGCTCTGTGGTTATGGGCACTAGGCAACCTGGCTTTCTTGACCGATTTGGTCGGAAAACACTCTCCTTGGCCTGCCTTGTTTAACGCATCCATCCACATCAGATTTATAAATTCCTTTCGTCAATCTACTTTTACTCATCCTTTCCATGTGCCCAAACCATCGAAGCATTCCTTTGTCAATCCTTGTCACTACATCTTCTTTCAAGCCACATCTATCACGCAGTGTGCTATTCCTTATTCTATCCGCTATCGTCACTCCACATACACTCCTTAACGACCGCATTTCTACAGCGTTAATTCTACTCTCATGCCTCTTCTGCCATACCCAACCTTCACTTCCATACATTAATGTAGGAACAAGCACCGCATTATGAGCAGCCATCCGTGACTTTTGGGACATTATTTGGCTGCTCATTATACTATGAATGGCACCGTTCACTACGTTACCCTTTTGCACTCTTCTCTCAATATCTTCATCACACGTCGAAATAATCAAAGTAAGCCGCGATAGTAAGCCGCATAACAATTGTTTAATTCGTAAATTAACGAAGGTTCTATTTCCGGTTTGTGCAAAGATTTATTTTGTACTTTAATAAAAGAGGCAGATATTTGTTACGGATCTGGATAAATAATATTTTTTTTTTCGCCGGCATGGTGATTGTGACTGAGGCGAAGACTAAGGTTTTCTCAGTCGTTGACGCTATTAGACCTGCTTACTACCACGTAAGTCGCGTCTTGATAAAAATAACTCGGTTTTGGTAAACATTAGTCTGCTATACGTAAACCCGTATTAGATTCCAGTCGGCGAAAAGATTAATAGCAATAATAAAAATAAGATAATATATACCATATTTGCTCCAGGACTGGATATTTAGGAGTAGTCAGACATAGAGCAGATGTGCCTAAACTTTTAGGAGTAGTCATAGACATAGAGCAGATGTGCCTAAACTTTTAGGAGTAGTCAGACATAGAGCAGATGTGCCTAAACTTTTAGGAGTAGTCATAGACATAGAGCAGAGGTGCCTAAACTTTTTTTTTCTCATAGACCACTTTCAATTTTTTTCTAGTTGCGGCGAACCCCCTGCATTTCCTAAAATTTCCCATGTCCCATGCTTCCATGTTCCTAAAACTTGACAAAAATCGCCTTTGCAACCCTCGATACGTTTGATATGAAATATGCAAGTTTTACAAGTAACAGACGCTGAACTTCCTGAAATAATATCTGCCTACATTGATAGTTCTTCACTATCGAAACGAGATAAATCTTCGTGGTATGGGGGAGGGGCGAATCGGGGTTTATCCATATTTTTTGAATCAACCTAACTCGGTTCCAAAAAAAATCGAGATCGTCCCACCTTGAGTTAATAATAATAAATGACATACCTGATTTTGGTATTTGGAATGGTGGATTTGCTAATGTAGAGAGCAAATGTGGCAGAACGCTCGAATTCACTTTATCCTTAAATGGTGGCAAATTTGACATATACTTCGTGTCTAATATCCTGCAATAGACAATATCAATCAATCAAATTATCACGACTCATTCCTACAGAGATAGGCAGACACAATGGAGCGCCACTTGCAACAAACCTAACATTTGATACAAGCTCTACGGTTGAGGGCACTAGCCAACCTAGCTTTCTTGAGGATGTCTCCGATTTAGACGTACCAGTCTGCCGATACAAGATAGTGCAGTTGGAAATAGATTATAAACGAGGTCCGTCAAGTAACTTAGTCGCGTTTCAGGATTAGCTCGAAAGGTGCTCCTACTAGGCCCGCATAGTGGATACGACTGCCACTCGTAGTAGCAATAGCCTCTGCCTATCCCTGCGTGGACAGCACACCAGCTTAACATCAAGCGGGGTGCTGTCATATGTCGAGTGACAATAAAAATGGATAACTATTTATATTCTCACCTAGGGAACACAAAGTGTGCAAACTCCTTAAACTCGTTGTATTTCGATGGCAGAGGTTGAAAGAAATGACTTAATGTGTGTATTACATCCAAGATCATATTATGACCTATTACCAGCTTATTCTGGAAAAAAAGGAATATTTACTTATTTATTTAATTCGATATATACGACAAATATATACAGGTATATACAGGTCGCAAACTAAACATAACAAAAAATGAACATTCCAAGATTTATGATGGTTTGCGACCCAAGAATGTATACACACACAAAAAACATTACAAATAACAAGAATACACAATAGAAATAATAAACGAAAAATAATTAATAAATTAAAATTCACAATTAAAAACTAACCGGTTGTACCAAAAAAGTTTTAATTTACGAATTTAGTTTTACTATATACTTATTTTATTACGTTGACTATTACGAAATCGTGAATTGGGTTGTTAATAATTTTATATCGAAACTACCATTTATATATGTTTTTGTCATTAGAAATAATAAAAGTAGCACATACATAAACCCAAAATGAATGATGTCCTTTAGCTCTGTATAAAATATTCGTTAAACGTAAATGTAAAATGTGAAGATAAAGAGTGGTGCAACCCATTTTATTTTTTTTACTTATACGATACTTTTTACAAATTCGTAAATATGTAAACAAATTCGTTTTGGTACAACCGGCTGTAAGACTACAATATCTAATTATTAAATCAGATTGTTTTTGATAAATCCAATAAGTAAAGTGAACACAGCTCATGAAACATGCGGCAGTCAACTCTGTCTGCCGCATGTCTGAAGCATTATGGACACCTTAAAGATGTGATTCCGCCGGCGACTGCAGACGGCAGACTGCACTACTGGTTTTGTATGAGGCGAGACTACTGCGACAATCAGCATTTGCTAAGTCATAGATTATAAATATGATGTTTGTAAACAATATTAATGCGACTATATAACTGCAGACTAGTGTCGCCTAGCACGGAATCAATCTCATACAAACTAGTAGCGCAGTCTGCAGTCTGCAGTCGCCGGCGGAATCACATATTTAGCCGGTAAGGTGACGGCAACTGGGGCAACCGTAAAAACTCGGTTTTAACAGTCGCCGACACTCTTGGACCTCCTCTTGCTTACATATTATCTTTAGTGAAGTGATTTGGTCACGTTTCGGGACCAGCTTGTAAGTTGCCGGGTCCATCTAGGCCGGCATAGTGGATGTGATTGCTACTCACAGTAATTGAATTGTAGTAGCAGTGACATTCAATCATGGACCACACTTTGGCTTAACATCAAGCCGGGTGCTGTCATATGTCGAGTCACAATAAAAAAAATAAAAAAATTATGTACTCTGGTAATTTTTTTCATTGTGACACGACATCTGACCTCGACCCGCCTGATGATAAGCAAGAGGAGGTCCAAGAATGACGACGACTGAGAAAACCGAGTTTGTTCACAGCTGCCTCAGTCGCCGTCACTATGCCGGCCAAAAAATAAAATGTAATATAAAATGTAAATAAAATCCCAATACATACAGACTGGCTGATCATGCGTGCCACTTTGGTGAACCCAACAGCATCCTCGAACTCATCCCATTCCCTTTCTGTCCTCAGTCTATTCCTCTCCTGCTCCTCACCAGATGCTGAGATCCTGCTCACTTTTAATATCCTACAAAACATATGCATGGGTAAGGGTCAGGTGTAGTGGTAAGTGGCGCTTTATTACTTGTCTATCCCTTTCGGAATTGTGGCATGTGGAATCGACAATCGACAGGTGAAATGGTTTGCCAGCCCACGTGTTTTCTCCCTCCTATAACCTTGGATCCTTCAAGCGATGCGTGAAGAAGCACCTTTGACCGGCATAGTGACGGCGACTGAGGCAGCCGCGAACTAACTCGGATGTTTCAGTCGTCGTCACTCTTGGATCTCCTCCTGCTTATTGGCGGGACGAGGTCAAATGTCGTGTCACAATAAAATAAAAAAATAGAAAAAATGATATTTTCATTGATTTATTTATCTATTCGAAGGCGTAGTAATTTAACATGAATAATTGAAATTGAATAGCAGCTGACCTCGTTTATAATCTATTTTCAACCCTCCATCGATCCATTGGCCTTGCATCGGTTTTCTCGATGAGGGGGGGAGTTTGGGGGGTTGATTACTAAGGTTCGTAGGTTGAAATCTTGGCGTCACCAATTTACTTCTAAAATGCTATTTTTCGCGATTTTTTTTCGTAAGTAAGCAAAGGGGGAAGTCAAATAGAAATAGAACAACCAATCGATCAAATTGTCACGCCTTTTTCCCGCAGAGATAGGCAGAGACAATGGAGCGCCACTTACCACGATCCTGACACAAATCCCTCACTTCCTTCACATTCACAATACTCTTCATTCAAGCTTATATCATAGGTTATGGGCACTGGGCAGGGGTGTCGCTACCGCCATATCTACCGTATCAATTATACGGGCCCCCCAACGTGCGTAAGCAAAAAAATAATAAAACCTTATTTTTATTTTTTCAGAAATGACAAAGATTTTGTCAGAAATGACAAAAAAAAGCTATTTATTTTTTTGAAAGATAGATAATTATGATGAATAAAAATTTCTTTTAATTTTATGCAACCATTTTTTTTGTGAGAAATCTTAGCTTTTCCTAAGGGCCCCCAAACATTTTTATTAGGGGGCCCCATATAAAAATGTTTGGGGGCAGGCTACTCTTCTGGCACTAGGCAACCCAGCTTGAGGATGTCTCCGATCTGGTCGGCAAAGTTTAAAATCTTAATATTAAATACAAGTTATAAAATAATATATCCAATAAACTTACCTATCCCTATTTTCCAACATTATAGTCTCCAAATAAACTTCATTCTTAAATCTTGCACTTAACTCTTGAAACAAGAGCTTCCTTTGAAATGCATTGGATTTATCAATATCCATCACATCTTGCTCCTTATCATCAATAAACTGACGGACTGTTTGGCTAAAATTATAATAATTTCATTTAACTTCAAGAGTGGTAGGCAGACAGCTGGTGGTCATTTGACCAATGTACTGATCAAGGCCGAAATGTAAAAGTGATTAGGCATTTCGGGATAGGCAGAGTTGCATTTCGGGATCAGCTTGAAAGTTACTGGTTCCAATTAGGCTGTAACTTTTTAACAATTAATAATTGTAGTAGTAGCCGCCTCCATTAATGGAGCACACTCCAGCTTAACATTAGGTAGCTGTCATTATATATCATCATCATCAAATTATAAAAATAAAAGAGTGGTGGGCAGTGGTACCCAGTCTGCCGATCTAGGGTAGTACAACCACTTACAAGTATACAGACCGTGAAATAATTTAGTCGCGTTTCGGGATCATCGGCTTGTAAGTTGCCGGTTCCAACTAGGCCAGCATAGTGAATGTGATTGCTACTCACAGTTATTGAATTGTAGTAGCAGTGACATCCATTCATAGACCACACTTGAGGTTAACATCAAGCGGGGTGCTGTCAAATGTTGAGTCACAATAAAAAAAAGCAAAGGAGTTGTGTCAGGAACGTAGTAAGTGGTGCTCCATTGTCTGTGCCTATCCCTGTGTGGAAAAAGAAAAAGATTTGAATGATTGATTGACGATTTGATTGATTGATTGACAATTAAATTAATATTACAATTTACCAGATGTCTTCAACATATTTCTTATGTTCATCAGGTATTGTTATATTATCCTTATTCTGGTATATCCTTTGTTTGATGAGCAACGTGTCCCTCATCTTTGATTCAACTGGCTCCGTCATGTATGATATACCTGTATTTATTATTATTACATGTTATTTTGTGGTAAAGGACATCATTCATATTGGGACATCAGGCAAATTGGGGTCAGGGGCGTACCACCATCTCTTAGAGCAATATTAGGAAAGGACATCATTCATTTTGGGCTTTTATGTACTACTTTTGTTTTGTCCAATTATGAAAAAATATATAAATGGTAGTTTCGATATTTGTGTTGTCAAAATTAATAACAATTTTGCTTTTAATTGCTGTGCAATTGAGTTATTTGGAAAATTAAATATGGATTTTGTAAAGGGTAACGTAGTGAACGGTGCCATCCATAGTATAATGGACAGCCTAACGTCAAAAGTCACGGATGGCTGTTCATAATGCGGTTCTTGTTCCTACATTAATGTATGGAAGTGAATGTTGGGCGTGGCAAAAGAAGCATGAAAGTAGAGTTAACACTGTAGAAATGTGTCCATTAAGTAGTGTATGTGGAGTGACGATAGCGGATAGAATAAGTAATAGCACAGTGTGCGATAGATTGATGAAAAGAATTTATAAATCTCATGTGAATGGATGCGATAAACAAGGCCGGCCAGGAGGGTGTTTGCCGACCAAATCAGAGACATCCTCAAGATAGCTAGGTTGCCTAGTGCCCATAACCTATTTGATTTGAAACCTATATAACTGGATTCCGTTTTAACTAAAGTACTTCCAGTTTAAAACCAACTGCGGTGTATCTTTGAACACCAGGTTTTTATGATACAAGCACAATTAGTAACTAGAGCTATGTATAAAATATATATATTTTTTTTATTTATATATTATTTGTATGTTTCAATGTCAGTATTATTACCATATGAAATTGTATGAAAATTGGATAGGATAACTTACAATGCACACTGTGACTGTGACTAGAGATCAAACTGGTGTCTGTCACCTGACGAGTGATCACCCTAACCAACAGCACCTATGTGCTACAATATTTTTATCCAATTTTCATAACTAAATATATCCACAATCCAAATGTTTACATATCAGCGATAGATCCTATATGTATATAGATCCAATTTTCCTTGTCCCATTATATCACAATTTCATGTTATTTACCTTATTTAACGTAAGATAGAAACCACATGCAGTTTTTTAATTAAACAAAACTAATTTCAACTCATAATTGTAACTTTTAGAAAATTTAAAAAATCAATAATTTTGACAAAGGTCCATCTGAAATTACTATAGAAAGCATAATAGATAAGTCCTAGTACTTGGATGCATTGTAATGAATGGTTTAAAGTATATAAATGGCTAATTAAAGCTATAATTGCAGTTTTAGGAATATTTTGAGGATATAACCTAAAAATAGAAAACACAAACATAACCTATAGACCAAAACAAAAACGCTATTAAGTTGTTATTAGAAAGATATAAAATTAAAGTTCACTAAACTCACCATCTTTAATTAATTTGTTGAAATCAAAGCCTTGCGATACCAAAAAACACAGACTTGAAGTCGAACATTGAAAGATTCTTTCAGGACCTGGTCTTCCTTGGGGGAATAAGTAGAAGTTATACGACTCATTCATATAGACCTTTTTGTTTTCATCATAATGAAAAGCACATAGGCCGAATTGCACCAGCATAAACTCTGAAGAACCAGCCAAAAGTCGGGAATAGTATTCCGACGGCGTATCGAAAATTGTCGGATCTCTTCCATTTAAAAGTCCGGTAAACTCACAATCTATGACTAGAAAATCTGCTTCTTCAATGGATCGCTCAACTAAAGGCAAAGCCTCTTTAAAATCTACAAAAAGAAATTACAGACAGAACATATTTTAATTATAAATGAGATATACTTTAAAATAATACTTACTGTTCTTTGTTACTTCCATTGCCGGATTGATGACTGCGGCGAGAAGAAATTAATAGATTTTATATAAAATTTAATACATAAATAGTAAGAAAATTAATGAGACAAAGCTAAATAAACGCAACAAAAATATTCCGAAAATACACAAATGTCATTTTTTTAAACACGGGCAATGGAACCAAACGTTTAAGCCAATGGCAGTGGCTAATACTTCTACCATATATAGAGGTCTATGCTTCTAACAAAACTGCCATGATATTTTGCATATTTTTGAGTTTATAAGGGGACTGTTATATGAACACGGAAAAAAGAAAACGAGAGGAAATGATATGTAGGCGTGACACGGCTACCATAAATAAGCGTAAATAGCATTGAATACGCTCATTTGATCCAACAGTCATATTCTGACATCGCTTCGAGTGGTTTTCGCGTGACGTTCCTCTACTTAAAATTACCCTTATGACATTTTCATAAAGTTTATTTTCGGTTGACTAAATTTCACTACTTTGTTCGGGAATGTTCATCGCTACTCGCTAATCATTTCTACTGGTGATGTGGTCGAATATAAAGTATCGATAAATTTATTCAATTAAAAATAAGATTTTAAAAACAATTCGGCGGTAGTCATACAGTTATTTTTACTCGACACAATTTATGTTTGAAGGGTTGTGTTTAGAATTTCTAGCAAGTGTAAATATGCATATGTATAATATTCAATAACATATTTTTTATTTAAACAAATTACTTTTAAATTTCTATTTCTCAAAACTTTTATAACTCAGGCAAAAGGTGATTATGTTAGGTAAAAAAGATAAACCACGTAGATGTCATTAAATTCTTTCTCAAGCAGGAGAAGCGTATGATAATTCTAAGGCACAGCATCGGGTTCACCCTGGAAGAGATTTGCCAGCGCCAAAACGGCAAGCAATTATAATGTTAGGTCCCCAGCGTTAAGTAAATTCTGGGAGGCCCTTTGAATTTTATAATTTCTACCGCTATCTAATAATGAACTAATGTTTGCTTTTTTGAGAAAAACAGTCCTATAATATTACTAGGTTAATATTATTTCACCCCTATTTCATTAGTGATAAGGATAAATTTAATTATATACATTTTACTTTTATTACCTTTTTTATTAGGAATCAGAGAAAAAGGACATCATTCATTTTATATGGGGACTTGGGCTTAATTAATTAATGTCCTTGTTAGTAATGTTTTTTTTACATTTCTATACTAAGCTTAAGTAACTTGTATCATAGAAACAGGACAACCAAAATAAATATATCAAATATACATTGGTACCGGTGGGAGGTCTCGAAGTCGTGCTCTTCGATTTGCGTAACCATTGCACTGCCACGACACCACGGTCGCCTTTCTATTAAACAATAACTCTTGTATAGAACTTCTTAGTATAGAAATATATTTTTAAAACTTGAGTTAGTGGTCGGGTAGTCGTTACCCCGCGACCACGATGAAATGCAAAAACTTCGGATTAAAATAATAAATATGAACTTTGAAATAAAACCCATAGAATAGAGGGGAATTAAAAAATAAAAGAGCAAATTTTTTTGTCAAATAAATAATATAATCACTCCATTAAACAACTAAAAGGCACACGTGCGATTAATTAAATCTAAAATAAATTTCATTACAATTAATTAAAACATCAATCAAGTTTAAGACTAAAGGTGTTGCAAGCGACAAGCCTCCACATTCAATTTTAAGCGATACATTATTTTATTTTTTGTTATGGCTCGACACAAAAACAGCGCCCCGCCTGATGCGGTCCATGTAGTCGCCTGTTATTGTAGTTAAATAACTGCAAGTAGCAATAGTCTTGTTCGACAAGCAACTTTTAAGTTTGTCCCAAAACGCGATTGAGACATTTTCGGTCTGTGTACTTAAGAGTGGTGGTACTAGCCCAGATCAGCAGATTGGGCAAATTACTGCCAACTGTTGCTCTACGATTTTAATTCTTGTCCAGAATTCTGTACACAGAATTTTATTTAATTAGTTTTGGGTTGTGTGGGTAGTTGTGCAAGCTTGCCGTTAAGTGTGCAATCACCTTAATAATAACATTTATATTTTTAATTTTTCAATATGACTAGAGAGCCGCTCGTATGCAGCCTTGTTTCTGTACAAATTAATATTTGTTTTTATTTTCTTTTGCAACAGATTTGGATCCACTTCGGACATCACCAACAATGCATCTGCAACAATGATTTTTTTTTCATATTAAAATAAAATAAGAAAGCCAACAATTTAAATAATACCATTTAAAAGTCAGAGGTGGTCACTTGCCCTGGTGCACCGAATGCGAAGTGTCTCAGTTGCGTTTCAGGATCAGTTTAAAAGTTACCGGTTCCAATTAGGCCGGCATAGAACATTAGACTGCTACTTGCAGTTATTGAACTATAGCAGCAGTCATCTTCATTTATGAACCGCATTCCAGCTTAGAGCGGCGTAATGTCAAGCCCCAATAAGATTTTTTAATTTAATTTTTTATATACACTTCTATACTAAGCTATCATAGAAACAGGGCAACCAAAGTACATATATCAAAGATACATTGGTACCGGTGAGTGGTTTCGAACAACTTAGCTTTACGTAGCCATTGCACTGCCACTACACCACGGTTATTATCAAGAACACATACAGAGCACATTCTTAATTAATATTATATACAGTATACATACATAAAATTATTGATAATTAAGAAATTAATATAAAGAATGTGAATGATGAACATAGCAGAGGAAGAATGAAATTAGGATTAATGCTTTGAAAATGCGGTTATTTATGTTGTGCGAGATATAAATTTGAGTGATTTGAAATAAGATGTAGTGACAAAGATTGTAATATAAGGCGACCGTAGTGTAGTGTAGTGGCAGTGCAATGGGTACGCAAACCGAAGAGCACGAGTTCGAGACCACCCACCGGCACCAACGTATCTTCGATATATGTACTTTGGTTGTCCAGTTTCCATGATACAAACACTTTAGTAACTTAAGATAGAAATGTTATTAAATTATGATGAAGAAAATTAAAATGAAAGATTAAAAAACAATAAGTATGCAATATCATTGATTAAGGCAAAGCGTCTCAATAATAACACAAAAAACACATACCCAACATTTCCTTTCGAAATCTTTCATCCGTATCATCCAGGTGTATCAACATGGCGCTGTACATTGCGTCAATGTGTGCGTTGTAAACGAGGACGTCATAAGGCAGAGGTCTATTCTTGAACAAACAGCACAGAGTTTCGACTGCATATGAACGCACCTTGTCGCTGCTGTCGTCCAGTCGTTTTAATACCACTGTAGCATTCAAGAATATCATAAACACATTTTTATTCATTTATAAACAGTGCTCGAAATGGGCCAGCTCGAAATGTGCCAGCTCGAAACGGAACGTCGTTCGTGAAATCGCGGTTCTGTTTTCCTCAAATTGTTCTGGTTTGGCGAATAATTTGGCTCAAGTTTTACATTCTTTTATTTATCCTCATTTAACTAATTAAAAATATTAAAAATGCGTTCCTATCGACAACTGTTTATAAATGACTTTAAATATTATATTTTGCTTTTATTAAATAGTATTATTATTTGTTAACTATTTAGATACTATAGATGAGGAACGAGTTAAATGGATTCGGGGACTGAGGTGCGGCGGAGCGTCAAACAACCCCCACCCGTATCTTAGTGGCCGCTATTAGTGACGAGCATAGCTCGGCGATGTCATTTAATATCGATAAAAACGTGTCCATATTTTCTTTGTTTGCTTATTGAAAAATTAGTGAGTTAATTAAATAAAAGAGAATTGTCATCCGAATTTAGAATCATTATTAGAAACGTGGTTGAAATGTGTGAAAAAGAAAAAAAAACATGCAGTCACTATTCCGAAAATAAATATAAATAAATAAATATAATAAATAACATATAATTCATCAAAAATTGTTGCTGTCTAATGTTTATACTCCAAATTAATACACATTTATAATTTTTAATAACTAATTCTATTAGCGTTTTAAGGCAAGTGTGTGTTCATTGTTATCGATATTTTATATTTTTCTTCACTATTCATAATAGACACGTGACCATGACGTCACAACTGCATTCCTAGCGCGTTTATTTAGCTTGTTCCCTTACAGTAGATTATATTATTTGTTTCTATATAATATATATATATATATATATATATACATATATATTCCATGTTCTGCTATGCGCTTTTCTCCATTACTTTTGTTTCCCGCACAGCCCGATTATTACAATAATTAAATTGAAAATTCTTACCAAAATATAATTTGTGCAAAGTTTGTTCATCAAAACAGTCTCTCCTCTTAGCCAGTGTTGCCAGGTAACAAATAGCACGCAGTGAGTGTTGCCGTGTTAATGACGAGTTGTCATCGACTAAAGCTACTATTAAAGGTATCATTTTCTCAAGGAACGGCTCTAAAGATTCCTTAGTCGGGAATAAGTTTACTTCCTGAAAATAAAATGGTAGCTGTAATACTGTTGTTTGCAGATATATATCTGTTTCAACTAATAGGCTAACTTCTAGCAAAGTGCAATGAAATTAAAGTAAATTATTGGCATGGGCATGTTCTCAGCATGCACTTGTCCGTCGTCAGATTCTACCATGGCTTCGAAAAGGCATATGACGAGAAGAAGGCCACGAGAAACTTGTTAATTGTAGCCTGTACATACAAAACATACCAAATAGGTATATATAAAAATATAAAATAAATACATACTATCCATAAATTAACAATTAAACTGTCACGCCCTTTTCCCAGAGGCAGCGGAGCGCCACTTACCGTGATCCTTACACAATTATGGAACACTAAAATAACATATAAAACCCACGCTGCACACACAATACACACACAATCATAAATATGTCGTGCTAAACGGTGTAAGTTGCATCGATATCAATCAATCAAATTGTCACGTTGAGGCGATATAGGTATAGGCAGAGACAACGAAGCGCCATGATCCCGAGACAACAAAGACAACGCTCGCTTCCCTCACACTTATGATTCTCTTCATGTAAAGGACATCATTCATTTTGGGCTTCTTTGTACTACTTTTGTAATGTCCAATAATGAAAAAATATTTAAATGGTAGTTTTAATACTTGTATTGATAAAACTAATAGCAATTTTGCTTTTAATTGCTGTGCCATTGAGTATTATATTGTAATCTTCGTACATCAAGCGATTTTAAAATGCATATTAAACTGTTAATACAATTAAGCCCAAGTCCCCATACAATATGAATGATGTCCTTTATAAGCGACTAAATAATTACAAAAATGTTTTACCTCATTATGACCATCACCATGAGCTCCCTGATTCACCTTTCCCTCATTCTTTTCCTGTAATGTAGAACACAGGCAAGCAACTGCTGCAGTTCTGATCGCCTCCGCTGTCTTACCAGGTGACCAAACCAAATTCGTCAAAATCACTTCTGCAACATTATTTAAATTTATCTAAAGTAGGATAGAGAAAGCACTGCAGTGGGTTTTTTAAATATTTTTTATTGTGACGCGACTGCACCCGCTTGATGTTAAGCTAGAGTGTGGTCCACGAATGGATATCACTGCTACTACAATTCAATAACTGCGAGTAGCAGTCACATCCACTATGCCGGCCTAGTTGGAACCGGAAACTTACAAGCCGTTACAAGCAACGCGACCAAATCAATTCACGGTCTGTATACGTGTAAGTGGTGGTACTACCCCGGATCGGCAGACTGGGCACCACTGCAAACCTGTGTGACGGCAGTTGTGTTTGGGGAGCGATGGTTTGCTCTTACGCGGTCGACTTCGCCCTGGGCCCCGAATACATTATGGCGAATACCTTATTCGCTAATTGGTTCAATATCAAAACTATCATTTTGTCATTCATTTTTGACGGGCAACTGCAAGTGACGGAACGTGCAATTTTGAATTATTTGAAAAGCTTGTGTTTTTTCATAAATATTAATGTGTAATAATGGTGGAATTATTATCCAATAATCATTTTAAGTAAGTAAGTAAGTAATTTAAAGCTGTGAAACGTGTTTCTTTGTGTTCCCTCCAAGACTTCTTCTGAAGTTTTAGTAAAGGCTTTCCGCCGCTTTACTAAAACGATCATCATCAACCTCACTATCATCGTCATCTTCTGATGAATCACTCGCGTAGTTCATCTTCATCTTCATATTTACTTGACAATGTTTTAAAATTGAACGACATATTTTTTCTTTGACACTGGCAAGTTTAATACATAAACAAGAAGAAAGAAAAGAACTTCGTCATTTCGCTATCGTGTATTAGGAGTGGTAGGCAGTGGTACCCGTCTGCCGATCCGGTGAAATACCACCACTTACAAGATAACAGACCGTAAAATGATTTAGTCGCGTTTCGGGATCAGCTTGTAAGTTGCCAGTTCCAACTAGGCCGGCTAGTGGATGTGATTGCTACTTACAGTTGGTGAATTGTAGTGGCAGTGGCATCCATTCATGGACCGCACTCCAGCTTCAGGCGGGGTGCTGTCTCTTATTATGTTGCCAACTTAAACCACGTGTATATTTTAGCTTAAACAATTACCTTCTATAATAATCTTCAGAAAGGCCTCCAAGTTATCTTTGCTACATTTAGCAAAATTCACTCCCTTCTCGAGTAACACGTTTGATAGTGTTGTGAACATTTTCAATTTCACTTCCGGATCTACTTTAGGCGTTGACAAACACTCCTTCAATAATGGAGCAATCAGATGCAGCTGGGCACCTAGAGCATAACCTAGAAACAGACACAAAAATTAGAGCCTTATTAATAAAAACATTTTAAAAGTGTATTTTAGTGAAAACATGTTTTGTCTCTCTTTTATCAATAGAAATACACATATGCCTCAAAGAGAGAAAAGACATTAAACTAAGATACACTTGTAGAATCTTTTAAGTCTTTATGAATAAGGCTTTAATTTATAACAAAAAAATAGACATACTTTACTAGGTCTGGGTGTTTAAGAGTGGTAGGCAGATAGCTGGGAGTCCGGTGCAAAAACCGTGAAGTGACTCAGTCGCAATTCGGGATCAGCTTGCCTGTGATACTGCAAGCCATGCGAGCCTGTGATTACAGTAATCCTTACTTATCTGTGTTACTACTGCATGACGTACTATGCAAACACTACAGTAAGCAAGGGGAGGTCCATAAGCGTCGATGACTAAAAAAACAAATCAATTTACGTCTACCCTAGTCGGTCTTACTGTGCCGGCCAATGAAAATATTCATAAAGTACAAGCAGGCGTGGCGTAGTGGTCAGCACAGTCCGTTACACAGAAGGTTCTCCCGATTCCCGATCAGAGGAAATATATGTTTCATGGCCTTTATTTGTAATATTTAATCTAATAATTAATATTACAAATATTAGTTTATAAAAAAAGAGGTGGAGCCATAACCGTAGAGCTTGTATGAGAAAGATTGTGGATGTGAAGGAAGCGAGGGAGGTTTGTCAGGATCGTGGCAAGTGGCGCTCCGTTGTCTGTGCCTATCCCCGTGGGAAAAGGCGTGAAAAATTATTTTTCGATTTTGAGGTGGATATTTGCTCCGGATCTGATTATTAAAAAAAAATATGCTCAGTCTGCTGATCACCACTTACAAGTATACAGACCGTGAAGTGACTTAGTCGCGTTTCGGGATCAACTTGCAAATTGCCGGTTCCAACTAGGCTGGCATAGTGGAAGTCACTGCTACATACAGTTAACTGCCTATAGTAGCAGTCACCTCCATTCAAAGACCGCATACCAGCTTAACATCGGGCGGGGTGCTGTCATATGTCGAGTCACAATAAAAAAAATAATATTTACCCGAATGCATCAGCACACATTCAAGTAGGCATCTGTCAGGGGAATCCAGCGACCACGTGATAGCCTCGCTCGTTATTGACGCCAAGATGTGACGGATATGTTTGTCATACAGCGTCGTCAGGGTTCTGCCACAATTCTCTATGTAACGCAGCTTGTCCAAGTTCGCTGCAAGGTTATATTACAGGCTTAGCGCTTATCTGGGCAGTGTGGAATTGTTTTTGGAAAGAAGTTTCTTATCGCGCGTTGCGAAAGGGGGCTAGACGGAAAATTTTAAGACCAAAAGTTGTAACGACAGATTTTAGGGTTTCGTAGTAAAAATCGGAACCCCTATAGATTCGTCATGTCTGTCTGTCTGTCTGTCCGTCTGTCTGTCTGTCTGTCCGTCCGTCCGTCCGTATGTCACAGGCACTTTTTTCCAAAACTATAAGAGCTATACCATCGATGCAGTTTTTCAAGACATTTAAATAAAATAGAATCCACAAGCCAATTCACCAAGCTGAATCATAGAAAGAAAGACTTTATTAATACGAGTATAACCGTCCTTTCGGTTTGCGTAACCGTTGCAATGCTACTACACCATGGTCGCCTTTGATAAATATATTTTTTTCCTAAATATGCACCCCAATGTATGCTCACTCACATCTGCTAACCGTAAGTAAGCGGGCGGGTGGAATCAATGTTGCCAACCTAAAGATGTTGACAGTTACAAACATGAAACTATAATAATTTAAATATACAATTTAATAATTAAAAAAAAACTCACACAAAGCCATAAATTGTATTTGATTGTTAGCCGGCAGAGCGTATGCTGTAAAACTGATTGTGAATAATTGTTCTGACACAGCCATGCATGACTCTCCACACAGATCCATTAGGGCTTCAGATACACGTAACATGTTTTCCTGGTACTTCACCTGAACAAAGAAAACTTCACTTATACAAGCGGCACGGTAAGATGGCCGTTTTGACGGTTACACCGTTCATGAAGTTTCGTATTAATTAATAATTACGTTAGAACAGTGTATTCTAACGTGGGGTCCACGCCTCACAGAGGGGCAATTTGATAGTTAGGGCGGGACAAATGGACTCGACACGACTTTGACCCCTTCGCTTTGGATCATTGACAAATTTATGGATATCGGTGACAAATTTAAAAAATACTGTAATCATTTATATTACTTATGGAATAAAATTCAAATTTTAAAAGTTAAAAATTATGTATGGGGGCATAAACCTCCGCTTGATATTAAGCCGAAGTGTGGTCCATGAATGAAATGTCACTGCTACTACAATTCAATAACCGTGAATAGCAATCACATCAACTATGCCGGCCTAGTTGAAACCGGCAGCAACTTACAAGATGATCCCAAAACGTGACCGAATCACTTCACGGTCTGTATACTTGTAAGTAGTGGTACTATCCCGGATCACCAGACTGGGTACCACTGCCTACCACTCTGATAACCAGACCCGAAGCAAATATTCACCTCTTTTTTTATTAACAAATATTTGCTCCGACCGGGAATCGGACCCGGGACTTTACGCGCAACAAACCAATCGCTAAACCGTTCGTCCACGCCTGTCGTCGTCAAAATAGGTTTAAATAAATGTCAGTATTATTTTGACCTACCTTTCTCGTCTGACATCTATCAGGATCAGATATCTCCTTGCACAGCTCTTCCATAATCTTCCCCTTGATATCATCAGGTTTTGATCCTTTCAATATGTTTGTCAATACGAGCAATGTGCCCCAACTGTCAACATCAGCCTCAAACAGCGGCCACCACGTCGCAGGAGATATGAAATAACCAAATAGTTCCGATGCACGTTTAATCTGAGAATTTTTAAAAATGAAGAGAATTGTGGATGTAAATGAAGCGAGGGAGTTGTGTCGGGATCGTGGCAAGTGGAGCTCCATTGTCTCTGCCTATTCCTATGGAAAAAAGTCGTGGCAATTTTAATTTGATTGATTGATTTTTAGAATCATAGTAAAATTGCGTCATAAACTTTTGGCCGGTGTAGTAACGGTAACTAAGGAAACCGTAACTGAGTCGGATTTTTATTTGTTAGCGCTTTTGGACCTATTGCTTACGCCAACTAAGGCAAATTAGAATCAGAAGAATGGTAGGCAGTGGTACCCAGTCTGCCGATCCGGGGTAGTACCACCACTTACAAAAGTATACGGACAGTGAAGTGATTTGGTCATGTTTCGGGATGAGCTTATAAGTTGCCGGTTCCATCTAGGCCGGCATAGTGGATGTGATTGCTACTCACAGTTATTGAATTGTAGTAGCATAGCAGTGACAGACCACACTTCGGCTTAACATCAAGCGGGGTGCTGTCATATGTCGAGTCACAATAATAAAAAAGGATGTCGAATCATTTGTTTTCATGAATCATATTCTGAGGCCCAACCACTACCCAACGTGGTGTGTTATACTTCTAGTATGACCTACCTCAACAACGACCCTTTCGTCTTCATCCCTTGCGCCCCTTTGCAGAGTGTGCGCAATCAAATTTGCATGTTGCGTACTACCCTCCTCGGAGCACAGTATTAACCAACACAGCAGTTGCGAGACACGCAGACGAGCATCAGCATGCCAACCGTCCATTTCTATCAAAAGAAAAAGTCAATCAATCAAACAAATTGTCAACCGTAGAGCTTCCCTCACATCCACAATTATTTTCATACAAGCTCTAAGGTTCCAGCTTTCTGGAGAATGTATCCGATTTGGTCGGAAAACACCCTTCGTTTCATAGGGCGAGCGATCCACATGGGACAGAGGTCATGGAGCTCTGCAGAACATTCGCCGTGACAGTAGCGCTGTGGTGTAGTAGTAGTGCAATGGTTACGCAAACCGAGAGCTCGGGTTTAAAACCACTTGCTGGTATCAATGTATCTTGATATAAGTATTTTTATTGTCCTGTTTCTATGATACAAGCACTTTAGTAAGTTAGTATAGAAATGTAAAAAATTACCTCTTCCAATGGCGGGAACAATTTTTCCAATATTACTTTGAACTAATGTGCGACAACCCATGTTTGGTCTTGTTACTGAAATTAAACAACCATTGAATTAAACAAATTTTATGCGGCTTACTATCGCGATTATTTTGGTTTTGATTTTTTTTATTATTATTATTCCGACGTCTCTCCGTGGCTGCAAAGCTCTCAAAACGTCAGAATAATAAAAAAATGTAAAATCAATAACCAAAATAAACGCGATATTAAGCCGCATAAAATTTGTTTAATTCAATAATCAATGTTCGCGCAAAGTTTAAGAAAATACAATTAAACAACCATTTTTGTAATCGTTACTTTTTTAATTGTGAGTCGACATCTGATCATGCTGATGGTAAGCATGATGGAGATCCAAGAGTGTCGACGACTGAAAAAACACAGTCGCCGTCACTATCTGATCTAAAAGCATATTGACTGTCGTGACCAACGTGGTGACAAACTTATCATGATCACATAACTAAAAGTCCGCTAAGCGTAAGCCCCGGGTTCGATTCCCGGTTGGATCAATTTGTTTAATAGTTGACAATTCAGTCCGACAATCTAAATTGCCTACACGTAGTAACACTACCTTCAATGTAATAAATAGTTCGGGAAAAGCCTCTCTCAGATTCTGATACAACTTTCACACTTATCGACAATTATTTCAAACAAACTACATAGTCGAAAAGACGCTAATCTGTTGAACAATTAATCTATCAATCAAACTGTCACGCCCCCTTCCCACAGGAATAGGCAGAGACAACGGAGCGCCACTTGCCACGATCCTGACACAACTCCCTCGCTACCTTCACATTCACAATTCCCTTCATACATACTCTATGTCTCGGATTTGGTCGGCAAACACCCTCCTGGGCCTGCCTTGTTTATCGTATCCTTGATGGACAATCCCATACAAATAAAGTCAATTTGCAAGGCGTTTGCACGCATAGTGTCAGCGACTAAGGCAACCGTGAATTAAGTCAGTTGGTTCAGTCGTTAGCGCTCTTGGACTTCTTACTTCCCCCTTGCTTACCATTAAGCAAGTCGAGGTCAGATGTCGCATCACAATAAATAAATAGAAAAGGTACATAATTTACCATCAGGATAATGTTCAGGCACATCAGTTAGAAAGTCAGTTTTCTTCTTGAGATCTTCCTCATTCTCCTCCAAATACTGCAGCCCAACATCATTCCAGAGCTTCGTTGCTGTCTCACGAATGTCAGCCATTACATCGCTTAAGCTGGAAATTATATCAATCAATCAAATTGTTACGCCTTTTTCCCACGGGGATAGGCGGAGACAATGGAGCGCCACTTGCCACAATCATGACACAACTTTCTCGCTTCCCTCACATTCACAATTCTCTTCATACAAGCTCTATGGTTTTGGCCACTAGGCAACCCAGCTTTCTATGGGATGTATCCGATTTGGTCGGAAAACACCCTCCTGGGTCTGCCTCGGTTAACGCATCCATCTACATCAGATCCGCGTCCTTTCTTTGTAGAACAATCTAGAAGTGGAATGCTTTGCCAGCCCATGTGTTCTCTCCATCCTATAACCTTGGATCCTTCAAGCGATGCGTGAAGAAACTTGGACTAACTTGGTTGTTTTAGTCGTCGTCACTCTTGGATCTCCTCTTGCTTATCATCAGGCGGATCGAGGCCAAATGTCGTGTCACAATAAAAAAAAATATATGTGTCCAAAATCATTAACAAATATTTTTTTATTATACATCTCTATACTAAGTTACTAAAGTGCTTGTATAATAGAAACAGGACAACCAAAGTACACACATCAAAGATACATTGGTACCGGTGAGTGGTATTGAACCCGTGCCACTTGGCTTACGTAGCTATTGCACTGCCACTACACTATGGTCGCTTATAATAGAATGAACTAACCTAGTAAGCAACAGTGGTATCATTCTATGCCAGAACGAGTATCTGTCTCTTAATGCCAACATCCAATTGCCAACTTCAAGTGTCACTTGCAACCTCACTTGAGTGTTTTCATCAAACAACTTCTCCGCCATTGGAGTGATTGATAACTCAAAGCATTTTGCTGAACCAGCCATTACAATGGAACCTGTAAATCGAAAATGAAACAATTTCTTAGCATCCATGGATTCTCCGTGCGGGTGCCGGGTCCATCGCGTGGCAGGCGGGAGAATGAAGGCAGCGTTCCGGACTCGTGACCGAAATATAGGTTTTAAAGCTTTTTGTGACATGTCAACACTCACCTTCCCTGCCTTCCCTCTACTCTACCAATATTATAAGACCCCACCAATGCCGCCTTCAAAATATGATCTAAAAATGTGGTTACGGCAAACCTTGGGAGGCCAAGATTTTTTAAAAGATGATGCAAGGTTTTTGCTGGTATTTCTATACTAAGATACTTGCTTGTATCATAAAAACAGGACAATCAAAGTACATAAATCATAAATACATTGGAACTGGCAAGTGGTTTTGAACCTGTGCTCTCAGTTGTAATATTAAATAAGTAATTCAGATATTCAAAATTTATAAATCTCATGTGAATGGATGTGTTAAGCGAGGCAGGCCCAGGAGGGTGTTTTCCGACCAAATCGGAGGCATCCTCAAGAAAGCTAGTGCCCATAACCATAGAGCTTGTCTGAAGAGAATTGTGAATGTAAGGGAAGCGAGGGAGCTGTGTCAGGATCGTGGCAAGTGGCAAGTATCCCTAAGTAAACAAAGACTTTAACATATACTTACCAATAGCTTTTGCAGCAGCAACCCTTACTCTAAACTGTTGATGTGTAAAATTTAATAATACTGGCTTCACATAACTTTCCGATTGCAAGTGAAAATCCCTCTTAATAGCTACACTTAGTAATATAATACATTCACACGCCTCTATCTTAACTTTTGGAAATGGGTCAGTAACAGTTTTACACAATATGGAGGTGAATTCATTTATAAATGGTGTAAGAAGTTGTGTTTTGCTATATTTCTCAATTATGCTCCGTATCAAAACAACCATTGACAGTCGCAACTCTTCAGATTCTTCCACTATTTCGGGACAACCAATACGCCGGACAATCACAGGGAGAATGTATGTCAAATAATAATCGTTCAAAGGTAATCCATCAATAAAATTAGAAATTATTTTTATAGCTATTTCCCGGCATGCCTCCGAGGAATCCGAAAAAGTCTTTAATACATACGCATATATCTCAGGAAATACTATTGTAAGATCGCAGTCCTTATTAATTTCGTTCTCAAATATTTCTTCGTTTATTGCCTGAATTGCATGTTTTCTTGCAATCTTAGATTCGCTTTGTAAATTCGATATATACTGCTCTAAAACACCACGCACATTATCCTGCAGCTTAATTGTTTTAGCCATTATATTAATAATTAATATTATCTCACCAAATCAAGCAATATTTAATTTATTCAGCATAAAACATAAACAAGTTTTTGTAACCATAGCAACTGTTTTGGCATTTTTTTCTTGTTTATAGCTTAAGATTTAACATATTAGTGTCAGAGTAAAAAAATATGTTCAATATTATAACACACGCATTTCACAAATTTAAATCACTTGCGTATACTCGATCAAATTAAAAATAATTACTGAAAAATAATTCTATTAACATTACACTTTATTATTTAGGAATACACAAGTGTTACAAATAATTTTAAAATGCGCGTTCTGTAAATTGAAGTTTCCCGCCAAACCTCGTTTTTGGCATATTTGACATGGGACAATATACTTTTTTATAAAAAGTTTGGCAATCAACTGGGCTGAAAGACAGAATCAACAAACATATGGAACTTTACACTGCCAAATTAGGTAGTTTTACCCTATATTCAGATTACTTTATATTTCACGTACAATTCTAGACAGATTTATTTTAGATTTCCCAGATTTTATTAAATAGAGAATTGCAGATTTTTTAAATAAGAATGAAGCGCAATGTTATATTTGGAACGTGGATACTTATTTTTGCTGAAGTTTCTCATTGGCCAATAATTCAAAACGTGCACCAATAACAGGCTGACAAGTAAATCTGTCAACGTGAACAAGTGAACAATTCTCTTCAGCAAAATTGAGCAGAATGAGCCGAATTATTGTATAATATTTGTCGCGATATTTAAATCATTAGAACAAATCTTATTATAACTCAACTTCTGGGACTGTATAGAGAATTTTGGTGCTTATTGAAAGTCTAATCATAATTAAACATGGTTAAGTTTTTAATTCATATATTCGCTGCGGCGGTGCTCCTGCAAGTCAGCAGTGGGTTAAAAGAAGGTGAATGCGAGGTTTGTGTAAAGACTGTAGAAAAATTCGCCGCCACCCTATCAGATGATATTAAGAAAAGCCCAAAATTAATAGAGGAAGAATTCAAAAAGTTTTGCAAAGCTAGCAAGAGTAAGGAGAATAGATTTTGCTATTATTTGGGTGGCTTGGCTGAATCTGCCACTGGTATATTGGGTGAACTATCTAAGCCTTTAAGTTGGTCAATGCCTGCTGATAAAATCTGTGAGAAACTCAGAAAGAAGGATGCGCAAATTTGCGATCTAAGATTTGACAAACAGATTGACCTGAAAAATGTTGATTTGAAAAAATTGAAAGTAAGAGATTTAAAGAAGATCCTAAATGACTGGGATGAGGTGTGCGATGGTTGCATTGAGAAAACTGACTTCATCAAGAGGATAGAAGAATTAAAGCCTAAATATATGGGCAGATCTGATTTATAAAGTTATTTGTTGTAGTAATAGGTAAGAGTATATTTATTTTTAACATAACCTATAAGAAATATAGGAGATCATACATTATAGTCTGTCTAAGCTGAAATAACACGCCCTTCCTCCGTGCACACGAGACAACATAAAATATGAATGCAACACATCAAAAATGCAATTGTATTTGGTCATTCAGTTGCTGGTTAGAGGAGGAGTACATTTGGAGGAGTACATGAATAAATATGTAAATAATTTTATGACTATATTTTTGTAATCCAAGGTATGACAAGCTGCTCATAAAATAATCAATCAAATTGTCACGCCTTTTTCCCACAGGGATAAGCAGAGACAATGGAGCGCCACTTGCCACGATCCAGACACAACTCCCTCGTTTCCTTCACATTCACAATTCTCTTCATATAATCTCTATGGTTATGGGCACAAGGCAACCTAGCTTTCTTGAAAAATTAAAACATATTTTATTTATATTTTTACCTCCCAGATTAATGATCAACTTAGTTGTTGACCCTAGGCCTTAGTAGTGGTAATGTATGTGGGTTGATGAAGATATATATTTTTTCTTTACAGTTCAATTGTCTAACAAGTAGTAAAGCAATTTGGGCTTCAAAACAATGGCCAGCTCAGAAGAAATACAGTGAAAGCATTTAATGTGTCAATGATGTATGTTTATTTTGTATGTATGTATGCATGAAAATTACATTTTTAATTTATTAAAATATACATTCTTAAAATACTTGTTTCATTGTTATTTTTAATGGATTTTACCAACTAAAAATATATTTATAGACATGTTACAGAACCCCGCCTAAAGGTAAGCTGCAGTAAGGTCCATGAATGGTTTTAGCAGTCAACCTAGCCTCATCAGATGTTGCGTTTCATTAAAAGTAGCAGTCGCATCCACTGGCCACTTGGATTTGGCAACTTTCAAGTTTATCCCAAAATGGCTGAGTAGTTTCACAGTATACACCTGAAAATCTACAAATTGTCCAATCTAAAAGCTACCCTGGATTGGCAGATGGGGCAAATGACCACCAATTATCTGCCTTTTAATCTCGAAAACAACCCCAAATATTTGAACTAAGGTCACAATAAAAATAACAAAGAAAGGTTACATCCTTCACTTCTTCACCCTTACATAACTGTATTGCAGTCCTTACATGACTGCAGTCTCGTCTTTTCACCCCTGTCACTCTTGGACCTCCTCTTGCTTATCATCAGGCGGGACGATGTCATATGTCGTGTCACAATAAAAAAAGTTAAATAGCAAGACGTTTTGATTCAAAACCAGGACACCTATGAGATCGGTAAGCTGTAGTTCAATGCAATACGCACTTAAAAATCTATACTAATATAATAAAGCGGAAGAGTTTGTTTGTTTAAACGCGCTAATCTCAGGAACTACTGGTTCGAATTGAAAAATTCTTTTTGTGTTGGATAGATCAATTATCGAGGAAGGCTTTAGGCTATAAAACATTACGTTGCGACTTATAGAAGCGAAGAAACAGTCAAAAATGTGGAAAAAACGGGGAATATTCGTCTTTGAGGGTTTCCGTTGCGTGCGCTGCGAAAACCGTTCGAGATACCCAAAAAATATGTATGAAAGAATTATTCCTCTTCAAATTATCTAAAAAAATGTCCGCGACCGTATATGTCTATCTTTTAAGATTAACTCACAATAATCGTTTTTATGATAGTCAAATTTGGTCTAAATTAATGCATTATTACAAATTATTTGTCAGAGTTGTATTAACATAATAGTATTATTCTTTATCGAAATAAATGTGTTATTAATTAAGAGTATTTAACTGTGAACAAAATTGTCATTGACATCACCTAATTTCAATAAACATCTTATAAGATAATACAATTTTAAAATAACTCTGAAACAAAATTCACACGCGTCGCATGATGAGCGCTAACCGGCGGGCGAGGAGAGGCGGTGCTTGCGGGCGAGGCGGAGGGGGGTGTAGCTCTACGAGGTATAGTCTGTCTAAGCCGAAATGACGCGCCCCTCCACTGCATTTACGCATACGAGCAAATATAGAATATGGATAAAACACACCGAATTTGGTTAGAATGCAGAAATTGGTTATTCAGTTGCTGGTTAGACACAAAAGAGGAACGAACGTGATGAAGTTTAATAGTATAGTTAGTAATATTTGCATTCACACATTTAAATAAACTAATAAAGTGGAGGGGCGCGTCATTTATAGACAGACAAGCATACTATGCGGTAGGCTCCCTACTGATCGGTTTAATGCAGCGTTAATTTGTTTTTACGATATAATATCATCGTGCAAAATCCTTTTTTATACAATTTCATTTTGTAGTAGTTTTCTCTATAGTAGGTAGTGTTTGTTTTAAGTATAGTATTTTGTTTCTAATATTTTCACAATAACACTTTTTTTGTTTTGTTGTAAATAATACCTGTAGGTGTCATCTACATTCTTTCAAGGTTAGGTTTTACAATTCTTATCAGGTTAGGTTTTAGTTTAAGCATACAGTTAGTTTGGTTAAGTTTTCATTTCCTTCGTTCTTTCTTCGTCACTGTAATGCCTAAAAAAAGGACTCAGCGTTCTCGGCAGACTGCTGCTGCAAAGCGGCTGCGAGTTTTGCGCACAAGAAAATAAAACTGAAAATATAACTTACGCAGAAGTACTTTAAAATATATTCTTTTTAAAACTACTTTAAAATATATTCTATTAGTTACGTAATTTAATCGTCTAATATAAGTCGCGGGTAACAGCTATAGATAATTTATAATAAAGCTGAGCAGGTAGGTAAACAAAAAATTAATATGATTACCAAAATAACTATTCCACGCGGACGCAGTCGCGGGCACAGCTAGTGGTCTATGAAACTTCAGTATTTAGTTGAAAAACTTATCATTAAATTAATTTCAATAAAAACCCCAGGACGTTCTTCTAAAACTATTTAGGAAACCTTAAAAACCAGGACATGTCAGGACCAGTGGCGGCGTATGGCGTGGGCGACGTGGGCCTCGGCACACGGCCTCGCGGTACAAGAGGCCTTGCGCCGCAAAAAAATTTATTACGCTTTATTAAGCCCTAACCCTATTTTCGACATCCGTTTAAAATTATAAATACGATTTCGGGAGACCAGACTTATTTTTATGAAATTTTTTCCTCTTTAAGGATCTTTTTAAAAATTAAAGCTATTTCAAATGGTTTTTGAGTTATGACTCAAAAATGGAGACCTCCTTTTTCCCGGACCTGAAATCCGTTCACAGAACTGGGCCTCGCGAAATCTGTCTTGCCCACATCAAATTTAGATCTTGCCCCGCCACTGGTCAGTATGGTTTGCAATTTTTATAATAATTTTCTATTGTGGCATATGACAGCACCTCGTCTGATGTAATACTAGTGCAGTCTAAAAATGAAGGCAACTGCAATTAACAGCCTAGTTGGAACCGGCAGCTTACAAGCTCATCCCAAAACACGTCTAAGTCCCTTCACAGGCTGTTTACTTGTAAGTGGTGGTACTACCCAAGATCAGCAGACTGGGTACCACTGCCTACGACTCTTTGATAACCAGATCCAAAGCAAAAATCCGCGTCTTTCTTTTATTCAAATATTTAATATAATTAAATATTGCAAATTAAGTTATAAAACAAATATTTGCTCCAACCGGGAATCGAACCCGGGACTTTACGCGATATACAATTGGCCACGCCAGTTGTCAAAAATTTACCCTACTTATTCATACATGCACTGAAAAGAGAAATATGATAGAAAAGCTTCTGTGCTCTGAGCTTACATGCTTCTTCTATAGCTATTATAAAGATACATATAAAGAAAAGGGCAAATAAATAAAACCAATCAAGTAACCACTCTATTAATTTATTCCACTGATTTTAAATTATAAATTTCTAAATAAGGATTTGAGGGTATATTGTTCGGTTATGCTGAACTTTTTCCTCTGTTGTGATGAGAGATAAGGATTAGTGGTATTTGTAGTTCCTGTGGTGCTCTGAAATAGAATAATTATAATGGTTTAGTTACAGTAAAATACATTTAACTTATATATCAGGTTAAAACAATGTGCACTGTCATTTAGGAGCATATACAAGATAATCTGTGGGGATGAGGACCCATACTAGGCAGAGCGCCTGTCTTATGGGACCAAACGAAAACATCTAGCCAACGGTAAAATGGCTGGCACAGTAACACTGACTGGGTCAGCCGTGAAGACTCGGTTTTTGCAGTCGTCGGCACTCTTGGACCTCTTCTTGCTTGCCATTAGATTGAGGTCAGATGTAGTCGCAATAAAAAAAACTATTTTAGTAAAGTAGTATTTTTTTGTTGCTTTAATCCATACAGACACTTTAGAGTGGTGTTAAAACTAAAGCCGAGTGAAGCCCGACTTTGGAGATAATAAAGGTGAAGTGTGCTGTAGGGTACATTAATTTAGCTGATGATAAAAAAACGAAGTGCAGTAGCATGAACGAATCTAGAAGAAAGTACTTTAATAGATAAAGGTCCCTCCCGGAGGTCTGCAGGATTGTAAATGGTCATTCTAGAGGTAGGGGCAGACCAACTCATGCAAAATGAGTGAGCCTTTGCCACTTATTTGTGGAAACCGAACCCACATATACCTACCTAGCATCTATGGATTCTCCAGGTGAGTGCAGGTTCCATCATATAGCATGTAGAATAGAAAAGGAGTGTTCCGGAAAGTAGGTTAAGGTAAGTAGGCTGACCTCACCATCCTTACTACCTAAGTAATATTACAAGACAACTTACTAATTCTGCCATAGTTGATCATGTAGAAGAATGCCATGCATCCAACAGTGATTTGCAAGAATGGTGCAATGCCAACCTTCTTTGGCTGCATGTACTTGTGTTGCCATCTCCACCAAGCTACAAAATGATGTTAACAATTAAAATTATCTTTATTAAGAAATCTGCTGAATCTGTTGAAAGAATTTGATCTTAGGCTGACCACAATATTTAGGCCATTGTCATCATAGAATTGGCACCAGGCAGCTCAGCTTTCTTGAGAATATATATTTTTTTTCTTCAGAAAACACCCTCCTGTATCTGCCTCGTTTAATGCATCCATTCACATCTGATTTCATTATAATATAATCAGAGCTATTGTATACCAAAACCAGATTTTTGATGGAGACTGAAGCTGATCAAGTGGATTGACAAAGGAATTTATAAATCTGATGTTGATGGATGCGTTAAATAAGTCAGGCCCAGGAGGGTGTTTTCCGATCAAATCGGAGACATCCTCAATAAAGCTGGGTTACCCAGTGCCCATGACTATAGACCTTGTATGAAGAGATTTGTGAATGTGAAGAAAGCGAGGGAGTTGTGTCAGAATCGTGGAAAATGGCGCTCCATTGTCTCTGCCTATCCCTGTGGCAATTTGTATAATTGATTGATGTATCTTCCACAAGAACAGGTGGAGACAGCGAAACGCAACTTTCCATAATCCAGACACAACAATCTCATTTGAACGAAAATATAATTAATAAACTGCGAGACTATTCTCACCTTTCTAAATATATTTACACAGTATGTCTTAGAGGTATATTGGTGTAAATGTTAATTATATTATAACCTATGTGACCTTACCTCGGCTGAAAGCGCCCATTACCGCGCTTGGGGACTTATTTCTGCGTCCGAACCATGCTCCAAGCTCACTAATTTTCACTTGACCAAATGGAGTATCAGCTGAAAATATTTAAAAAATAAAATTACATAATCAAATCTTCACTTTTTATGTGCAAATTATATGCGTAGTTTTCTCTCATATTGTACTTACGTTTCCCATAGTAACGAGCTGGATCGTAGGGTCCGTGGACCGCGGCGTTATATTCCTTCGGATAATCTCCAATAGCCATGATTTTCTATGAAGTTCACAGAAAATCTGAAAACCCGCAACCCCGAGGGAGTCGTCGAATATTTACCATAGACAAAATAAAAAGTTGCCATAGTAAAATAATTTTCGTATGTTTCATTTATCCCACCGGCAACTCAACTCAAGTTTAGATTGTCTATGATTATACAGCAAATTTCATTGTTTCTATTTTGTGCATATTTGTAATTTACCCGAATTTACCATAGAAGGGTAAATAAAAACTACTCAAAATGGTTTTAGAAAGTACTATGATATGTGTCGATAATAGTGACTACATGAGAAATGGAGATTATCTTCCAACACGGCTGCAGGCTCAGCAAGATGCCGTCAACCTGGTATGTCATTCCAAAACTCGATCAAATCCTGAGAATAACGTTGGTTTACTAACACTAGCCAACGTGGAAGTATTAGCCACTCTAACTAGTGATGTGGGCCGCATATTATCAAAGCTGCACCGCGTTCAGCCAAATGGTAACATCAATTTGCTAACTGGTATAAGAATTGCCCATTTGGCACTAAAACACCGCCAGGGAAAGAACCACAAGATGCGTATAATAGTCTTTGTAGGGTCGCCAGTGATCACCGACGAAAAAGAAATTGTTAAACTAGCAAAGAGGTTAAAAAAGGAGAAGGTCAATGTGGACGTTGTTTCATTTGGTGAGGATGCTAAGAACAGTCCTCTGTTAACAGCTTTTGTCAATACATTAAATGGTAAAGATAACACTACTGGAGGGAGCCATCTAGTTTCCATTCCAGCTGGAGCATGTGTAGTTCTTTCTGAGGCGTTAATGACCAGCCCACTGATTGGAGGTGATGGCGCAGGTCCATCTGGTTCAGGAATGTCTCCATTCGAATTTGGAGTTGATCCTAATGAAGATCCAGAACTGGCTCTTGCTTTGCGTGTGTCTATGGAGGAGCAGAGACAGCGTCAAGAAGAGGAAACTAGAAGGCAGCAGGGCACTGAAGAAGAAGCAGCAGCTAAGCCTCCCACTGAAGACACTGGTGTGGAGAGAGCTATTGCAATGTCTTTAGGCAGGGAGGCCATGGAGTTGTCTGAAGAGGAGCAAATTGCACTTGCTATGCAGATGAGCATGCAGCAGGAAGCCAGTGCTGCTGCTGCTCCGGCTGAAGAGTCTATGGACGTTGCAGAAGAATATGCAGAGGTAATGAATGATCCAACATTCTTGCAGAGTGTGCTTGAGAATTTACCTGGTGTTGACCCGCAGAGTGAGGCAATCAGAAATGCAATGAGTACTATTAAAAAGGATGCTAAGGAGGACAAGGATGATAAGGATAAAGGTAGTACAAGTTCAAAGGACACCAAGGATAACAAGTGAATAATATATATATTTGTATTATTAATTGTATGCTTTGTACATCAAGTAGACACTGCTAATCAAAACCAAGTCTTGAAATCTATTTTTATTTCCATGAAATCCAGTTAAGGCCCTCGATTTTTTCATATTCTGTAAAAAGAAACATACATTAATATCACTGCCTCGGTGTAAGTTTAGACACAAAAAAATATGTAAATCTCTATTACAATTAAATAAGAATTATTGTATCTTTTATTTATTTTCAATTTTCCTATTCATATTGAATATATACTAAAATAAAGCTACTGTCACACATGCTCTAAAATTGCATGCTAAAAAGCGCATACTTATGAGCAGTTTACATTTGCTAGCAATAGGCATGCTGGTTTACTACTACATACTAGCATGATTAATAAGCAAACCTGTTCACACGCGCTAAAAGCACGCCTCTTACACTCGCGCTCTAAAATCGCACGACCGTCGATTGTTGAGCAAACTCGAAATGAGCATGCTCATTATTAGCAATGTTACAATACACATGCTACTAATGAGCATTTGGTCAATAAAAGCATGCTTTCGTGCTAGTAATGAGCATGTGTAACTGCAGCTTAAAATCAGTTACACAAATTGTTGACAACTGCAATTAAATCACCCTTGTTTTAAGCACTTTGAGCATCAGGGTCCCAACTTCCAAGTATTTGTGCACATATAGGGGTTTTATTGTGACTCGAAATATGAAAGCACCCTGCTAAGGCTAGGGTGCAGTCCATGAATGAAGGCGACTGCTACTGCAGATTAAAAAGTAGCACAAGTACAGTTCAAGCCTAACCCAAAGCATGTATCTTCACGGTCTGCATACTTAAAAGTGATGGTATTAACTTACTCTCTGCCTACCACTCTTATTTTTTATATTATTTACATTTCTATACAAAGCTACTAAAGTGCTTGTGGTTTTGAATCCGTGCTGCGTAATCATTGCATTGCCGCTACACCATGATCGCCTAAGGCTGGTATAGTGGATGCCAGGGCCGTCTTAAGCATATTCAGCGCCGGGGTGCGAAAGTCAAGGCTCTGCTCGCGTGGTCTCAGTGTAGTAGGTACCTATCGACATTTATGGCGGTCGGCATGCGCCCCCTAGGACTCTGCGCCCGGGTGCACTGCACCCCTTGAACCCCCGGGTAAAGACGGCCCTGGTGGATGCGACTGCTACTTACATTTATTGAACTACAGCAGCAGTTCCTTCTATTACTTGGATGTTTTTTTATTGTGACTTGACATCTGACCTCGACTTGCCTAATGGTCAGCCAGGGGAGGTACACAATTGCCTCAGACAATGTGAAGTTACATCAAAAAAAAAAACTTACTAGAACTATTTAAATATTCTTTGGACTGGAACTTTTGCTTTACTTCTTTAACATTTTGTCTTACTTTTGCTGGTGTTTTGACGAATGTAGTATTCGATTTTGTCTCCGATGCTGAAAACAGCCAAAGTAAATAAGCCTTAACAAAAACATTATATCGTGTCGATTTTGTTTAAAAGAGGGACAATTATATTACACCCTTGCAGTTATTGGATCTGCTTTCGTCAAGCAACAAATAGGTAGGTATTATAGTAGTCATATTGGAGAATACAATGGATAGTCTTTTTTAATTCCTAGACTAATTGAAGCATCGATGTAATTAAAGTCATTGCACGATACATGTCGAGTCTGCGAAATTTCTTAATTATTATTGAGCACTTATATGCGTAAAATATAATTTCTATAAGTTGCCAAAAGTATTGGTATTTAACAGTAGTTCAGGCGCTGTTTTATTGTAAGGATGGTTTCAGGAACCCGTTGTGTAGTAAGTAACTTGACGTAACTCTTTATTAGAGACCTTGACCTTTAATTAAGGTTTACACAAGAAATGCAGTCAACTCTTCTACCATCCAAGTGGTAGAAGAGGTAGACATGAAAACCTATTTTAGCACTAAAATATAAGCCCTGGGATGGCTCTGACCCAAGGAATTGAGTTCGGGGGAAGATGTGTTGTTTTTGTATTGTGGCTCGACAGACCTGATAGTAAGCAGCAGCTGGCTGCGGTGGCTCCAGTCGCCGTCACTATGCCAGTCGCACAAGCTTTTCACGCTTCGCTAAATAAATAGTAATCTATGATTACGAGAGGTGGTATAGTTAAGCTAATTTTTTACACGTTTATATTCTAAGCTTCTAAAAGTGCTTGGATCAAAGAAACAGGACGACCAAGAATTCGCTGATACATAATCTATGTATTTGTCAAAGTGATAGTATGGGAAAGTACACACGGCGTGTTCTTTATCGACTTAAAACGAATTCATAACTTCAATTCCAAGGTATTAGAGGAAATTGAATATAAAATGGATTCATATCCACTAAGTAAATCGGGTGTAAATCGCCAATTAGCAATCCATTGTAATCAAACTACTACTATTTTTGTTTAGGTTATTATTACTATCTACGATAAAATGGTGGTTTGTTTACATAGTTCACAAGTTCTAAAAACCAAGTTGTACTAACGTAATGATAGGTACTATGCTATTAAAATAAGAATAGGACGGGACTAACTTCACTTAACTGATTCCAAAATATTTTTCTTGACGGCCCGCAAAGAAAAAGACACCATACTAAAGTAAAGTTGGTTGGAGAGTTAGACGTCACAAAATGGCGCCGATTCCGTCCTATTCTTATTTTAATCGCATTATACTAACGTGTGCCAAGTTCTTCTATGACATTATTTATAATATTTGAAAGTTGTGGATTGAATTGCCTCCCTGCAATTAACAATGAATACATTTGATATTTCTCAATCACATATTACAATACTCTTTATTGTTACTCGACATATGACAGCACTCCGCCTGATGTTAAGCTGGAGTGCGGTCCACGAATTAAGCTACTACTGTTAAATAAAAGTAAGTAGCAGTCACATCCACTATGCCGGCCCGAAAAAGCTGAACTTGCACGGTCATTACATAAAATTTATTCCGTATACTCGTATAAGTATACAAACCATAGATTTAGAATAGTTTACGTATTCCATAGGTCTGTGATAAAAACATCGTTTTTATGGAGACGTGACAATTGACTGACTTGCCTGAGAGTAAGCAAGTGTAAGTCCAAAAGCGACTGAATCGAATCCCTCAACGAATGTTATGTTATACACAATTAAAAAAAATAATTATATGCTCGACTGTACAGATGCATAGACTTGCTTCCACCGCAATCGTCCAGCGCTCTTCAAATCTGCCGACCCTTACACTGCGCAGCTCAAATATCAGGGCTCTTCTTCTGCCGGGACCTATACTTAGTTTGAATTATCAAGTACAGATGTATCAAATCGAAGACATCCTCAAGAAAGCTAGGTTGCCTAGTGCCCATAACCATAGTGCTTGTATGAAGAGAATTGTGAATGTGAAGGAAGCGAGGGAGTTATGTCAGGATCGTGGCAAGTGGCGCTCCATTGTCTCTGCCCATTCCTGCGCGAAAAAGGCATGACAATTTGATTTTGAGCTGTACTTGATAATTCCAAGCAACAAAAAAGGAGTAAATTTATAACATTTGCAGTATTTTGTGTGGGATTACTGTAGAGTCCTTTTAGCCAGACCACAACACGCCTAAAATGAACTGTATTACGCCTCGACCACAGTGACCGCGAATCATGTATTTCTAATTCGGTCGCTTCACAGGCAAACGCGCAATAGGGCTGTCATAAACTTATAGTATAGGTATTTCATAATAATTCATACCTTTGGAATGTATACGCATACATTCTATTGGGGTCCTACATATTCCCGTTGTAGACTTTTTCATGTCTTCTTTCTTTGGACAACTTTTCGCTGGCTTTAATACTATAAAGATTATTGATACATCTTAAAACCATAAATAACGACGACTAACTACATTACTCTGCAGATTTAAATATTTTTTTGTTTACCAAGACACGACATTTGTCCTCAAGACGCCTTGCCTGATGGTAAGCCAGGGAAGATGAAAGAGCACCGTTGACTAAAAAAAAACCGCCTCATTTCACGATTGTCTCAGTCTCCGTCAATATGCCGGCTATAGAATATCTACATGATAATTTCGCTCTGTATGAGAAGCGCTCTCGTTCTAGTGTGTTCTCAGCCTATTAACGACTTGTTTCGTCACCAGCTGATGATGAGAATGTAATGAAGCAAAAGAGTCTGAGCTGCTGCAAAAATAGCCGGCATAGTGACGGCGACTGAGGCAGCCGTAAACAAACTCGTCGTTTCTCAGTCGTCGTCACTCTTGGACCTCCTTTTGCTTATAGGCGGGACGAGGTCAAATGTCGTGTCACAATGAAAAAAAGTAATATATGGATTTTATGTCGTCTGTTAATCACGGAGACACGCCATAGCTTTGAACTGTCATAATTATAGTTTAATTATTTTGCACATCTAAACTATGCAAGTAAAGGATATATTCAAATTGCATTGTTATCTTCGTACATAAAACTATTTTAAAATGTATATGCAAGTGTTAATACAATTAAGCCCAAGTCCCCATACAAAATGAATGATGTCCTTTATGGTCTAATACCATTGTCGTCTGCAGATCGCGCTACTAGAATCTGTATGTGCAGTCTGTGCCATACAGATTCATACAAAGCATTAGCGCAGTCTGCGGTCGCAATCGGAATCACTTACTTAATATATTTTAAAATATGTTACCTCATTGATACTAAAAATCAGTTTAAATATATTAAATTAAAATAATTATATAAGTGCCAAGCGAAGTTATATGATTATGGGTAATAATCGTAGAGCTTGTATGAAGTGAATTGTGGATGTGAGGGAAGCAAGGGAGTTGTGTCAGGATCGTGGCAAGTGGCGCTCCATTGTCTCTACCTATCCCTATGGAAAAAGGCGTGACAATTTGATTGACTGATTGGTCTGGACAACAATGACTCACTATATTCTTAACGCGAATCATATATAGACCCTTGATTCCGCGTCTTGCGCTTTTTACACCTAAATATTCAAAAAGGGATTAACAGAATTTAACAGATGTTAATAATTAAAGTATAATAAATACCCTTGTTGCTTTTTACAAGAATATGAGATCTCCTTTCGCTTGGGTGTATTATATTCTTTGAACCTGTAAAACGGCGTGTAACATTTTAGGAGCGGTTTAGGCGATTATCGCATACATGGCGGCTCTGTGCGTCCTCTATCGGCAATACCACGGAGAATATTCCGAGGAGCTTTTTAACCTTATTCTTACCTCGCTTCACACCCGTAATACCCGAACAGGTTGAGGGAAGCATCTGCATTCTGTCGACCGAATCGGAAGTCAAACTAAAAAGTTCGGTCCTTTCTTGTAGAACAATCGACAAGTGGAATGCTTTCCCAGCCCATGTTTTCTCTCCATGCTATAACCTTGAATCTTTTAAGCGTGAAGTAGCACCTTTGGCTGGCATAGTGACGGCGAATTGTATGAATCTATATGAAATTGATTCCATCTAAAGCGACACTGCAGTCTGCGGGTGCACCATAGACATTTATACAAACCAGTACAGTCTGAAATCACACCAGGTAACCCTGTAGCTATTTAGTTACCTTTCAAAAGCTTCGTTCATGCGAATGAACTTTGTGAATAGCATTCAAGCAGTGGAAAGATTTATAATAATATAATAAGTATACCTGGTATCTGAGTTTTGCTCCTATGAAAATCTGATACGCTGGGCCCACATTTTATTTTCAATACTGAAAACACAACCTTTATTTTAATTGTGTTTTTCACGTAGGTAATAGGTTAGAAAAACGTACACCTACTTTTATAGAATACTGGCAATTTGTACCAACCACTTTGTGTAAGTGACAGATCCAGGGCCGTCTTAGGCATATTCAGCGCCGGGGTGCAAAAGTCAAGGCTCCGCTCGCGTGGTCTCAGTGTAGTAGGTACCTATCGAAATTTATGGCGGTCGGCATGCGCTCCCTAGGACTCTGCGCCCCGGTGCCTGCACCCCTTGAACCCCCGGGTAAAGACGGCCCTGCTATGTTATACAGTCCTCTAAATGAATCTGACGGGCTCAGGTATCTTAATGATAACTTTAGATACCTGTGCTCGCATCATGTTAAGACCCTGCGCTTCTCTTACAATACCACTCTTTCCATTCCCTCTCACCAAACCTCTTTCGTTAGTAAATCTTTTCCTGTCGTCGCTAAAATCTATGAAATGAACTACCGCAAAATATTAGACCAGCTCCTAATCGTGCAATATTCAAGTTATGTATACAAACACTACCTTCTTTTCCACATCTTTCATGACATGAGTTGTATGATGAATGATGATATCGTATGATGAGATCGTGGTGGCGCTCCATGTCCCTGCCATGTGTGACAATGTGGGATGATTGATTTGACTCCTTATCTAAGGACTGACAAGGATTGTTCGTTTCTTTTCTTTTTTACGTTTGCCATATTATCTTTGTCAATACATTGGCGACAGGCATGGCATATTAGTTAACACACCATTTTGTTATGCGTAATGTTTTCGGGTTCGATTTCCGGTCTGAGCAAATATTTGTTACATATCTTTTATTTGGAATATTTATAAGCTACATTAATATTATAAATATTTGTTAATAAATAAAATTACAATACAATAAGGCGACCGTGGTGTAGTGGCAGTGCAATGGCTACGTAAACCGAGTGGCACGGGTTCGAAAGCACTCTTCGATACCAATGTATCTTTGATATATGTTCTTTGGTTGTCCTGTTTTTATGATACAAGCACTTTAGTAGCATAGTATAGAAACGTATAATAAAAAAATATATGAATGATACATTGGTATCGTGGATTTGTGCCGGGGTCTCTAGGTTGGCCTGACCATTGCCCCACCACAAGACCACGGTAGCCTTAACAACATTTGTAACTAACCATTTTCAACAATTGACATTACAATACCTCTTCGAATCATTGTCTTTTTGTATTGCATACTTTGACATTTAGCATTAGATCCAATTACGGCTAGAAAAATAATTTATTAATATTTTATTTAGGACTTATTTAATATTGGCTACGGTAGTGTTAAGAGTGATAGGCAGTGGGTCCGGGGTAGTACCACCACTTGAAGTGAACAGAACGCAAAGTGACTCAGCTTCAGTCACTCCTACTTGCAATTATTTAAGTGGTAGCAGTCGCCTCCATTCATAGACCGCAATCCATCTAACACCCATTTAGTGAAGTGCCCTGTGCATAACGAAGAACTACAGATTATAAAACAGATCTAGAAATAAGATAAATCCATCATTAAAAAAAATTAAAGAGTTAACTCGCCTAGGTTTTATTTACCTCGAGGTAATTTCGAAGTGGTTTAACACAATGATTGCGCCCTTAGATAAAATAAAAATCGATTATTATTTCAAATCAAATCGGTAACGTGTTAAGGGCGCCACTAATTTCGAGCTGTCAAAAAGAAAATGAACGAATGGACAGGGTATAATTTTACTTCGTGGCGAGAGACTGCAGTGTAATTCGTGGGTCATGGAAAAGAGAGGCTGAGCAACAATTATATGGGCTTCCTTCACATCCACTGCTCTCTTTATAAAAGCTCTATGTTGACTCATTTTATTATATATTTAACTTGATCATTGAACCATTTACCTCATGTACAGTCAGCAGCAGATATATCTGGGCACGCGTAGATACTTATGATAACCCTGAATGTATAGATACTTTGATCACATTGCGTGCTCAGATATGCTGCCGACTGTACATCAGAATGAATTCAAATCACACAACGCCATCTTTTCTGTTGACCGGTCGCGGTTCCTTTATTTTAATAAGTGACACAGTATGTTTACGGACCTAATTAATAATATGTAACAGTAAGTAACTATGTGTAAAATCCTACTTATAATTGACATAAATAATATTTACCAGCTTTCTTTCCTTTCTTTTCATTCTCGACAATTATAAGCATATTAGAATCCTCTTGTTCATCTAAAATTTTACTATTTTTACATAAAGAGACATTTTTTAAATATATTAGCTGTGGAACCTAACAAAATGACAAAAGTGAATCCAAAATGTGCGTTCTATCAAACTAAGGCCACGTTTACAGGATCTGCTTTTTATCAGATCCTCCGAAATAGAAACTTCACACTGCTCTGCAGTTTTACAGGATCCTACTGTCTTGTAAAACAGAACTCCGTGTGAACACACTATCCGTTTTTTTTTTGCGAGAACGCGTACAGTATCTTGCAACTATTTGAACGCGATGGACTATAAATTAATTTACTAATTTATTAAATTATAATTTACTAGTTTTATTGCCGAAGACGCCGTGGAAATAGAAGATTTGGGTTAAACCCAATTGTGAGAAGATCGACTCCACCAGTGCCCGACACCAGTCCGTATCACCGGATCAGTTTTTTTTTTGCAGGAATCTTTTGCTCCGAGCTAGTGTTAATGCATGTATTGAAACATTTTTACCACTTAATCGGATCCTGCATTTTGGTGTACAACGGGACCGATTTGCAGTCGCAAAATCGGATGTCAAATTCAGCAGGATCCGTTTTTTAACTGTTTGCTCGTGGACGCGTGCATTGAAATACTATTGCCACTAAACAGAATCGTGCAAGAAACCGTTCCGGCAAAGAATCGGATGTAACCGTGTGCGGCCTAATGTCAAAGTAGAGCCGTGGCGTCTCCGTGGCGACTCTGCGCAGGTACTTGTAAGCTCTCTTACGCAGCAACCTATTTACTTGGACGCTGTTAAATTGTAAACATATATGAGAAATTAAAATATACCTGTTCCTTGTACTATTGAGGGAACAGATGTCACAACATCCAAATCTGTAAAAATAATAACAATCAGTTTCCATTTACAAAAACAATAATAATTAAATAATGGAAAAATAGACCACTAGCAATTAATGATGTCCTTTAGTAACAGCATCAATCATGAAACATTGGATTTGCAAAGGTAGACGCTACCCCTTTCATTGGAAGAATAACTAATGGACAAATTAACTAATTTTAAGTAACTTGGAGCTTTATGTTTCTTTGTGGTCCCTAATATATTTTGACTACATCCTTAGTCCTCCTAGCACGGCAATCCAAGAATCAAGACAAAGCGCTGCAAGGAACTCAATTTTAAATAACGTAATAGGCAGGCACATCAAAATGTTAAAAAAAATAGTGTTTAACATTGTTTTGTGTAGTTTTACAGAACCTTACATATCTTTTTTGGACATTTTGATGCACTGTTCTGGTTAAAATGAGTTGCTTAGATATATACGACAGGCGTGGACGAACGGTTTAGCGACTGGTTTGTTGCGCGTAAAGTCCCGAGTTCGATCCCCGGTCGGAGCAAATGTTTGTTTCATAGCTTTTATTTGCAATATTTAATAATATTAAATATTGCAAATATTTGTTAATAAAAAAAAGAGATGGATATTTGCTTCGGGTCTGGTTATCTAAGAGTGGTAGGCAGTGGTGCCCCGTCTGCCGATCCGGGGTAGTACCACCACTTACAAGTATACAGACCGTGAATGATTTGGTCACGTTTCGGGATCAGCTTGTAAGTTGCCGGTTCTATAAACTATAAAAAATAAAATAAAAAATCTTTATCTTGATTCTTTACGTGCCGTGCTAGGGGGGCTGATGGGTAAATAAAATACTATTGCTTGTAATTAATGGCACACTGAATAAAAGACAAAAATCAGCTAACAGAGTAATGTGCCTCTGTCGTGTTTCGGCATTAGTTTAAAAAATGCCAGTACTAGGCCAGTATAGTTTATACGACTGCTTCTTGCAGTTCATCAACTTTGATAAATGACCAAACTTCAGTCTAACATCAGGCGCTGTCATATCTCGAGCCCCATTAAAATTAAATTACAAATTCGAATAAAGGTATAAAAACTCGATTATTAAATAAAAACGAAATGTTTGTGAATAATTTTATTATAGACACAAATTATGCTTTCACTATTAGCATTATCGGCTTTGGAATACATTAAAATAAATCAATATTACTTCTAAAATAACTTATAAAATAATAGGCAGGTTTATAAGTACCACTTTTATAAGTAGCATCAGCAATATTCGATCCCGCCGATTAAAACCGAACGCAATACAATACAACCATCGGCCGACTGCCAAGACTCTAAAAATGGCGCCTACGCAAGGAACAATAGCGAACGGACGTAGCGTGCATGTGACGCGCTGTGATTGGATAGTTTCGCGCCATACAAAAAAAAAAAGAAATCGGAATATTTTATAAAAGTGGTAGTTATTAAACCAAAAAATTTTTTAAAACATTTTCTTACTAAGCTATTAAATGTGTTTGTAGCATAAAAACCAGACGACCGAAGTACATATATCAAACATACATTGGTTACCCACCCGCAGGTGGTTTTAGGTTTTTGAGGCCTTTCACTAACGCCTTAAAACTCTCGACTAACCTTCAGATACTATTCCAAAACTTAATCTAACAAAACGAAGCTTCATTTCCTGAGTAAAACGACATTAATAACACAGCTGTTTCCGAAATCACTACTAGTCTCATGTGACAACACTGTTTTTTAAAACAAATAAACAACTGCCTAATACATATTAATGCATATACATAACATAGTACATTCATTAACTATATTCCCAATAAATTTCAATTATATTATGGTTTTTAACACAAACAACTTTTTTCGTTTGTAGGAAAACGACTTCCGCAACAAACACTTATACCTATAGTATTTCATCCTTTTAAATCTAAATGGATTTATTTTAAAAGACTTATTCCTTCAGCAATATATGTTATTGAAGAAATAAGTCCTCTCGAAAAGATACCCCTTAATATTTACACGCTGTTTGGTTATGTTAAGTTAGACAATATCAAACAACATATAACTACGTATGTCCGGTTCCTATATTGGTCAAACGGATCGTTTTTGATACGAACAGTTAAATAATCTATCAGCCGTAGGTCAAAACCATTCTTATAAAATACCCCTCGTAAGTCAAGTTACCGACAACTACTAGCATAAAGTATGAAAAAGAGTAAAACTGATTTTTTAAATATTATTTTGCAAACGTCAGTGAATTGTGAAGTGAACAACGAATGGTTACTGGGGGTACGATGTTAGGCTACCTCCTCGTGCGTCTGTCTGCTTGCTTTATCGCTTCGGTGATACGGAAAGCAGATAGGCCGGTGCATCCTGGGCATCAGTCAATAACTTCCTTTAAGGGGGTTCGACTTGGCTGATGGCTAAACTTCTGACGCGTGGCGCTTTTCCACGTGTCCCTCTGCTCTCAGAGGGCACTGTGGAACAGCAGGTTCGGCATTTGGCCCATACTTGATATTGGCAGAACGAAATGGTTTTGTATTAATACAAACTACACAGACGCTATTAACCAAAAGAAGAAGAAGAATGGTTACTGTTACCGATGACGGATAGTTCATTATAGGTACCGGACATTAATAAATATACACTAATCATCTATAGATTTACTTCTAGGAAATACTCTACCGCTAGATGATGAGGCGAGTTGTTTCTCCAAATTTTTCTTCCTATTTGCAGACTTCAGCTCCAATTCATCGGTGTAATCGGCGAACATTAATTGTAAAGGAACATGAAAGTGTGATAATAGGTCCATATCCTCTAGAGATACCTGAAAGTATGAAACAAAATATTATTAATAGATCAATAAATCGTAGAGCTTGTATTAAAAGAATTGAGGATGCGAAGGAAGCTAAGGAGTTGTGTCAGGATCGTGGCAAGTGGCGCGCCATTGTCTCTGCCTATCCTTGTGGGAAAGAGGTGCGACAATTTGATTAATTGATTGATCAATCAATCAAATTGTCGCGCCTTTTCCTCACAGGGATAGGCAGAAACAATGGAGCGCCACTTGCCATGATCCTGACACAACTCCCTCGCTTCTCTTACATCCATAATTCTCTTCATACAAGGCAAATGGCGCTCCATTGTCTGCCTATCCCTGAGGGAAAAGACGTAATTTTTTGTTGATTAAAACTATATAACTATGAATTTATGACCGTGCAGCCGCGGTCATGTTGGCTAGTTGTCTAATTAATATCATCAATATTAAAATCAGTAAAAGGTGCAGGTCCTAAGTATGAACCGTGACGTGCTCCTGTTCTACCCATATTTATGGTAAATTGATTGCAATCTATCACTATCAAAAAAGCTCTTTTTGTAAGAGAATCCTAAAACCATGTTAAGTAAACACTGTATATGTCCTAATATCTTTTTTTTTAAATAAAATAATAAATGGTTGACACTATTAAAAGATCGACAGTTAAATTTAGGGCAAATTATGTAAGGTACATGCTTTAAACAATATAAAAACAAACCCTGGTGAAATTATTTTACTGTGTATCATTCCAAGATGTTAGAGATTCACTTAGAAGTGGGAGGAATAAATTTTCCGGCAGAGCTGTATCCAAATGCTTCTCAGTATAGTAACTGTGTAGAAGCAAAAAGATTGGGATGTTTGCGTAACCTTTATGAAATGGATAAATTTTATTGAACCGGGGCTTAAATTAACCGGTTTTGAATTGGCTACAAAACAAAAACTTGAAAAAGTGGTAAACAAATATGATTTTATATCTGTCATTTTGTTATTTAAAAAAAAAAACAGGAATTTCTCAATTTTTTGACAGAAAAGTGACTTTTAACAGTGAAATAATGTTCTATTTATTTATTTTTGGAGGAATCGCAGAGGTTCATTCCTTACTACTAAATACACCTTTTTTCACCTATGGCTAACTGAAACGAATTATTTACACCATTTTTTCTATTTCTACAGGCCTATATGTGATAATTCGTTGTTTCTGTCTATCACCGAATTTAGTTTAGTTCAGATCATATATAATATTAAAAATGAACTAACCTCCATATAGTCAAAAGCAATTCCGACATTACTATAGCGACTATCTTCAATATTCTCTAATATGGGTATTCTAGCATAACGTTGACTGAAGTGTGTTAATATTGTATGTTGCGCATTCATTTTAGCACCAGTGTTTATGGCTTGGGTTGTTGTGGAATGCATTTTAAGACGTGCGTCCATTTCTAGCACGTCTTCTATGGTCGCCTCGTGTATAAGGACATTTGAGTCTTTGCCTGTAATAAGAAAATAAATTATATACAGTTACAGTTCTATATATACTTTGTGAATTAGATTTTCTCCATTAAAACTACAAAAGGAATCGTGAATACGAATGAAAATCAGACATTATAGCTGTCATTTCAGAACCACTAACTCAAATTCTGCCAGAAATCCCTCTTGAGTCCGTGTTTTATTTTATTTAACTAAATCCCTTATTGCATCAAAATAAACTTAAAAATAGGTACATAGGCAAACTTAATGCCTATTAGGCATTCTCTAACAACTAGCCCATATATACTCATCTTTGGGATGATGAGAAAAATGTGCAGGGCAAAAAAAAAATACTACAAAATTTTTCTTTACATTTCTATACTAAGCTAGTAAAGTGCTTGTATCATTAAAACAGGACAACCAAAGTACATATATCAAAGATAAATTGTCACAGATAAGTGGTTTCGAACCCATGCCACTCGGCTTACGTAGCCATTGCACTGCCACTACACCAGGGTCGCCTTACATAAATTACAATTATATAACGACTGAAAGAATCGATTTAATCACAATTGCCTCAGTCGCCGCCTCTATGCCGTTAAAAAAATCTCCGACTGATGACATAAAAAATTACTGAAGGACTACGATGAACACCAGTGATTACTCAGAGTATGCACATGGACATCAGGGTCGCCTTGCCGTGGTGTATTAGATCACTTACCCAATTCAACTAATTCCTGACATGGTATAGTATCGCCGGAGTATGTAAATTTGTAGCCACCATTAATATACAAAGCTACGCCAAATGCGTTAGGGCAATGTGATACTAGACATGTATTTATTTTTTCTAAGCCCATATATACTAAGTTTGCTGCACTTATATCTGGATTATCAGATAGCTGGAAGAAAAAGATGCGTTAAACAAGGCAGGCCCAGGAGAGTTTTTACGACCAAAGTGGAGACATCCTCAAGAAATCTGGGTTGCCTAATGCCCATAATCGTAAAGCTTTTATGAAAGGAATTGTGGATTTCAGGGAATCGAGGGAGTTGTGTCAGGATCGTAGCAAGAGGCCCTCCATTGTCTCTACTTCTGGGAAAAGGCGTGATAAAGTGATTGATTGTAAAAACATAAAAAAGTGCACAACGCCGCTAAAGAAGTTTTCACTTCAAAATTACATTAACCCACTTTTACTGAGTTAAAACTTTTATGTAGCGACAATTACAGTGGTGCCCAGTGAATAACTAGGTTTTTCAGTGGGTACCGGTTTTAACTAGGCCGGCATTATAGATGATAACTATATTTGTAGTTATTTAACTGTAGTATATCTGAAGAGTTGTATTCATGTATTTTTTGAGCTCAAGATTCTTCTTACATAAAATTTCAATGAAATTCTTTTAAAAAAATACCATACAATTTTTTAAATAAAATTATTTAAATATATTTAAATATAATAGCGACAGCCATTAGCCATAAATGAAATAGATAGGTACGCGAACAGGCGCGCGCGCACTCACTCAGAGCTGGGTGAATCCCCTCTGCGACTCATTCACATCTAAAGGTTGATGCGGGACAACGGGGACGGGAATAATACAATGGTTTGCTCTAGTCATATGGTCAGGATTGCCGCATAACATTTTTTGTTGAAACTTTAACATTCATTTTCACGAAAATCATGAAGTTATTAGATGAACGAATAAAAATACTTATAGATAAGTAATGTCCCCAATACTGTCTTTAAATATTATTTCGACCATTTGTTACACGTTGTATATATTACCTATGAATGTCACAGTAGTCAAACTCACCAGATCCTGATTAGGTATCAATTGAAAATCATCCAAGATTGATTCAAAATATTTATCATAAATAGCAAGCCATGATATAATCTGTCCGGGAGCTATCAAGTAGAGGGGTGTCAAGGGTTTATAAATGTCTTCGTATGCACGACGTCTCGCTTGAAGTATTCCTATTAAACCTAAAAACAAATTATCTAATTAGGATTGTGTGAGTCCATTCTTTGTGCGGTCTGGTCAGTTATGCAAAAAAAATTATTCTATACAAGTTTTTAACATACAATTACGAAAATCTATAAACTATTAACAATTTAAAAAAAAAACAATAAATGCACAAACTAAACCAAATTGAACTTTTGATGGTGTAAATTTTAAACGATCTATCATATTGTCTTTTTCCTACTGACCACTTGCCACGATCCTGACACAACTAATTCGTTTCCCTCACATCTACAATATTATGTATAATTTGAATCTGTATTATAGAAACAATTATAGAATCTACATTCTACGTCATAAAATCAATTTTACCTATACAATCATTTACCTACCGTGCCTTATTTAAACCATATTAGATTTTTTTTCAAACCAATTATATATTAAATTGCCACAGAGATAGGCAGAGATAATGGAGCGCCACTTGCTACGATCCTGACACAACGCCCTCGCTTCCTTCACATCCGAAATTCTCTTTATACAAGCTCTATGGTTATGGGCACTAGGAAACCTAGCTTTTTGATTATACACGTATAAAGTTGATAATGAATAAAAACAATTACCTATATGATGATCGGCGTGCAAATGAGAGATGTAAATGGCGCGTAGATTTCTAAGGAACTCATTTGTTTGTTTCAATCCATAGAAACGCCACAATTGGGAGAGTGTACCCTCGCCACAGTCTAATAAAATTGAGCTCGTTTCTCTGCAAAAAAATCAGACATTTAAGCGCTTGGCAACTAATATTAGGTAAACTCAGGGGAACCAAAAAATGAAAAACACCAATAGGTATAACACCACCAAATGCACATAAAACAAAAACAATAAGAAGCTATTGAATTTGGTATCGTAATAACCATGTCTATACACGCACACATGGACGATCAGTTCTATACGACTGACTACACCGGCGTCACACTAAGACAAGGAATTGTGTTAGTTGTTTTGAATGTGTGCGTGGATCTGAGACTTTGTGAAATCTGTCTAGAACGTTAAACATTTAATAAGCGCCATTTTGACGACAGGCGTGGACGACATTCAGCGATTGATTTGTTGCGCGTAAAGTCCCGGGTTCGATTCCCGGTCGGAGCAAATATTTGTTTCAGGGTTTATTTGTAATATTTATTTATATTAAATATTGCAAATATTTGTAAATGAAAAAAGAGAGATATTTGCTTCGGGTCTAGTTATTAAAGAGTGGTAGTCAGTGGATACCGATCTGCTGGGATCTGCCGATCCGGGGTAGTACCACCACTTACAATACAGACCGTGAAGTGATTTGGTCTCGTATCGGAATCAACTTGTAAGTTGCCGGTTCCAACTAGGCCGTTATAGTGGATGCGATTGCTGCTTACTGTTATTAAATTGTAGTAGCCGTGACATCCATTCATGGACCACACTCGAGCATAACATCAAGCGGGGTGCTGTCATATTTCGAGACACAATAAAAAAAAATAGTGGAAGTGGTTTCTATTAACAGTTATTTAACTGTAGTAGCAGTCACCTTCATTCATGGACCGCACTTCAGCTTAACATCAGGCAGGGTCATACCAAAATAAATATAATAAACTTACTCAGTATGAATCGCTATAGAACTGACATTCCTAGTTTTACCCGGCATACTTGACCCAGTACCAAAAAATGTAACTTTAGGATATTTTGGAGCATTCTCCAATCTTTCATTTCTTGTTTTCAGAACGTTCGATTTCATTTTTTTAAAGCTTTCGTGAAATCCTTCCATATTGTACACCTCTTGTATATAGGTCTTGACAGTTAACTTAGGTTCTAAAGTTCTGGAAAAATTATATAGTTCAGTGGAGTGTCTTTTCAAAATGACTAATTACGTTTTTTTTAAATTTCAGGTTATTAACTTTATTTTAATGATGTTTTGGTCTTATGATAAACAGAATTATATTCATAGCATTTCATCCCTTTAAATCAATTTATGATAGAGAAGAAATATGTTTTTTTGAGGCAGACCCGGGAAGATGTTTCCGACCAACGGAGACATCCTGAACAAAGCTTGAGGCAGGCCTAAGGTGAGATAGACTCCTACAATAGTTTGTGGCGAGAGATCGTGAAATGTTGTCAGTCATGGAAAAAAGAGAGGGAGGCCTTTGCCCAGCAGTGGGACAAATAAATAGGTCATTAATCATAATAAAATAAAAATATATTCGGCAATAAATTGATGACAATAGATACATATAGCTTGTCTAACTATAAATGACGCGCCCCTTCACTTTATTAGTTTATTTAAATCTGATGTGGATAGATGCGTAAAACAAGGTAGGCCCAGGAGAGTGTTTTCCGACCAAATCTGAGACATCCTCAAGAAAACTGGGGTGCCTGGTGCCCATAACCACAGAGCCTGTATGAGGAGAATTGTAGATGTGAAGGAAGCAAGGGAGTCGTGTCAGGATCGTGTTAAGTGGCGCTCCATTGTCTCTGCCTATCCCTGTGGGAAAGAGGCGTGACAATTTGATTGATTGATTGATAAATGTGTGAATACAAATATTACCAACTATACTACTATACTTTATGAACATGCTCCTCTTTTTGTGTCTAACCAGCAACTGAATGACCAATTACAATTGCATTCTCGGTATGTTGCATCCATATTTTACATTCGCACGTGTGCTTAAATGCTGTGAAGGGGCGCGTCATTTCGTCTTAGACAGACTCTACTCACCTATCAACACATCGCGTTGGTCTTAGATGGAACTTAGTCAGTGATCTGGTATTAATAATATTTAATTTATGCTCTCCGAGTAGGGCCATGGCTTTCCTCTCAGCGGAAAACCTCATCTCCGTATTTACTATACTTTGGAATTGAGCCACAGCAATCTAAAAAACAGTTATTCTCCATAATTTCGAGGTGTGGTTAAAGTATAAAAAATTCTACAAGATTTTTTTTATTGAGACACGACATCTGACCTCAACTTTTCTGCAAGTAGCAAGAAAGCTGGGGGAGATTCAAGAGTGAGAATGACTGAAAAGCCTTTTTTACTTGTAATTTGACATCTGATCTCAACCACCTTGATGGTAAGCAAGAGGAGGTCCAAGAGTGCCGACGACTGTATATGTTTTCATAGTGACAGCATCTTCATGGTTGCCCCAGTCGCCGTCACTATGCCAGTCAAGGTGCTTCACGCATCTAGGATGGAGAGAACATATGGGCTGGTAAAGCATTTTATTTGTCGTTTGTTCTACAAAGAAACGACGCACTGAACCTTTAAGTTTAACTGCCGATTCGGTCGAAAGAATGCAGATGCTTTCCTTGACCTGTGCAGGTATACAGTTGCCTCATTCATTGTCACTATGAATTTCTATACTGTGTTTTTTCTTACTTGGCAAAAGTCGTAAACCAACATTAAAATTAACATTTTCCATACCCTTTATCTAAGGAAACTGTTTACTGCTGTTTTTTTCTATAGATGGATATTTATTTTGATGTAGACGGATGCGTTAAACAAGGCAGGCCCAGGAGGGTGTTTTCCGACCAAATCGGAGACATCCTCAAGAAAGCTAGGTTGCCTAGTGCCCATAACCACAGAGCCTGTATGAAGAGAATTGTGAATATGAAGGTAGCAAGGGAGTTATGTTAGGATCGTGGTAAGTGGCGCTCCATTGTCTGCCTACCCCTGTGGGAAAAAGGCGTAACAATTTGATTGATTGAATGATTATTCTATAAAATAAACATGCACAATGAGACAAATGCACAATTGTTATCAAAATCACACCCACCCATATGTACATTATTTTTATCCAAAACCATTTATATGGAAACAGTAAATTAACAAATGACAAATGTTATGCCCCAATAACAATAATAAAAATCATTTTTTTTATTTTTTTATTGTGACTCGACATTTGACAGCACCCTGCTTGATGTTAAGCCGAAGTGTGGTCCATGAATGAATGCCAATGCTACTACAATTCAATAACTGTGAGTAGCAATCACATCCACTATGGCGGCCTAGATGGAACTGGCAACTTACAAGCTAATCCCGAAACGTGACCAAATCACTTCACGGTCTGTATACTTGTAAGTAGTGGTACTACCCCGGATCGGCAGACTGGGTACCACTGCCTACCACTCTTGATAACCCGAAGCAAATATCCAACTCTTTTTTTTTATTAACAAATATTTGCAATATTTTATATTATTAAATATCACAAATAAATGCTATCACAAAAATACTTGCTTCGACCGGGAATCGAACCCCGGACTAAACCGTTCGTCCACGCCTGCCGTTTGTATTGATTCACGTCAATAGTGATCGTTTTTTGTCGTTAACCCCTCATTATGCTAAAAGTTTGTTTACTAATTTTGCCAAGTAAGAAAAAATGTACAATAATTGTGTTGACATACCATATTCTGAATTTCTTCGAGATGCTTCTCCATCTGTCCACTAGGCGTAGGATCACCGTCATTCCACTCGTATGGCAAACTAACATCCTTTAGCAATGGAAATATTTTATTGTCCAATAAATTTAACTTATACTGCATCCTATGCACCGCTTCTGACCCCAGGCAGGAGTTCAACTCATTTATCAATAAATGATTAGTTTTCGGACCAAATTTGGACATGAATGTTTTGTATCTGTGAAATATCATCAAACTAATTAAACAAAGAAAGCCTTAAAGAATGCTAGGTTGCCTAGTGCCCATAACCACAGAGCCTGTATGAAGAGAATTGTGGATGTGAAGGAAGCAAGGGAGCTGTGTAAGGATCGTGGTAAGTGGCGCTCCATTGTCTCTGCCTATCCCTGTGGGAGGGGGCCTGACAATTTGATTGATTGATTGAGCCTCAAAAGAACCTATTAACTTAAACCAATAGTGCGAAAATTACTATAATGTAGGGGTCAGAAAAATAAATTACATTCAAGATTCAATCAAATTGTCACATTTTCCCACAGGGATACAAAGACAATAAAGCGCCACTTGCCACGATCCTGACATAACTCCTTTGCTTCCCTCACATCGACAATTAATTTTCTTCATACAGGTACTCTACGGTTTGACGACAGGCGTAGACGATTGGTTAGCAAACCGGTTTGTTACATCATAAGTTGTTAGTGACGCGCCCCTCCACTGCATTTAAGCACACGTGCGAATATAAAATGTGAATGCAACACACAGAAAATGCAATTGTAATTGGTCATTTAGTTGCTGGTTGGACACAAAAGGAGGAGCACGTTAATAAAGTATAGTAGTAATATTTGTATTCGCACATTTAAATAAACTAATAAAGTAGAGGGACGTGTCATTTATAGTTAGACAAGCTATACATATATAGCCATATTTTAAACTTTGTTGCACTACCCACTATCATCTTAACGTTCACCATAAATGAAGGTTTGGCTGGTAGAGAATGCCATGAGGCATTAAGTCCGCCATTTGTAAAAAAAAACAATATAGTTTAAATAAAACAAATAATATAATTTAAAAAAAAAGGTAAGAAAAAGGACATCATACATTTTGTATGGGGACTTGTATTAAAAGTTCAATATGCAATTAAAAATAGTTTGATGTGTGAAGATTACACCGTATTTGGAATATATCCTTTATTTTGCATAGTTTAGGTGTGCAAAATGATCAAACTATAATTGTGACAGTTCAAAGCATAACTCTTAATATGGCGTGTCTCTGTGATTGACAGACGATACAAAATCCATATCTTATTTTCCAAATAACTCAATTGCACAGCAATTAAAAGCAAAATTGTTATTAGGTTTATCAACACAAGCATCGAAACTACCAATAATATATTTTTTCATCATTGGACATTACACAAGTAGTACATAAAAGCCCAAAATTAATGATGTCCTTTGATTGATTGATACTCACTGTGACGTAGAAACAACATTAGCAGGTGTAAAATGTACGACAAGTACAGGTATATTGCTTTTAACATGAGTGCTTTCATAATAATCGCAAAAGTCGGAGTCCTTCAAATATGACAGGTCAGGTACTTCCAGAACTGAAAGTATAATATTTGAATATTTTTTAAATAAATCTCGTCAAACATGTCACTCTGGGTTGGTGCTTGGCCTCCACAGGGCCAATTTGGATGTCTGGAGGCCCAAAATTATTTTCAGAATAAATGAGTCAATTAGTATTTTCTAAGATTTGGCGCGAACATTGATTAATGAATCAAACAAATTTTATTCGGCTTACTATCGCAAAACATCAAACGGGGTAGTTTTGGGAACAATAACAGCATCAACCAATAGGATGACCAACACCTCAGCAAAGCTCTCGAAACATTATTTCTCCCTACCACTTTTGTTCTGCCTCCTCTGGATTTACTATTAACCCCTGAAATTGTTAAACGTCCGCAAGGGGGCGTTATCGCTCAAGTTAAAATCCTATAGGTTAATCATTACGTATTTTTTTATTTATTGTAAGACATTTGACGTCGACCACAGACACCGTCACTATGCCGGCCAAAGGCGCTACTTCACGCATCGCTTGAAGGGTCCAAGGTTATAGGACAGAGAGAACACATTAGCTGGTAAAGCACTTGTCGATTGTTCTACGAAGAAACGACGCACCGAATCTTATAATTCGAATCTGCCAATTCGGTCGACAGAATGCGAATACTTTCCCCGACCTGTGCGGGTATTACTGGAGTGAAAAGACGAGGTAGGAACAAGATTAATGAGCTCCTCAGAACATTCTCCATGATATAGGCGATAGAGGGCGCACAAAGTATTCACCTGCAGTAATGGAACACTCTCCAGCTTAATATCTGGGGCAGGATAGTGCCACCAATTAGATAAAAGTTGCCAATTAATGTATAAATGAAATGTTATCATACCAATAAAAACAGGTCCTGGGTCATCAGGGGTTTTCACATCAGCAGACCGCACTACTTTGCCATCAGGTAATGTGACATCTTCTCCATTCTTCAATTTACCCAACAAAGGACCTGGCTTCACACCTAACTCCACACATTTCTCCAAACACAATGTACCAAGACGTTTCTACATATATAAAGATTAAAATATAAATAAGACAATTTTCTTACTATCTATCTACGGTCCATCGCGTGGTGAGCGGAAAAGAAGGCAGCGTTCTAGACTTGTGACTGGAAAGTAGGATAACCAGACCCATAGCAAATATATGGGTCTTTTTTATAACCAAATATTGCAAATAAAGCTATAAAACAAATTCACCTAACAAGCTGATGAGCTAACTAATGCGCCACGCCTGTCGTCTATTTCTTTACTTATATAACCTTACTTATATTATAAACGCGAAAGTTTGTGAGTATGGACGTTTGTTACTCTTTCACGCAAAAACTACTGAATGGACTTTAATGAAACTTTACAATAATATAGCTTATACATCAGAATAACACATAGGGTTAATTTATAGACATCTTGTGTGAATTATAAATAAAAAAACAGATTTTCCCATACAAAAAAGCGCGCGTTCAGAAATTGATTTTGGGTAAACTAGGGAAAATATATCAAGCTGTTTGAGAATTGTAAACAAATTGACAATTTGGTATATCAGTAAAATATATTGCTCAAAAACCTATGTTGTATTATTTAAAAAGAGAAACAATTATATGCCGAGTCACAATAAAAAAAAAAACTCAATTCACAACAAAGATTTAAATCGTGTTAAATTAACTTAAGTTTAGCTAATCTGTAACACAACATTCATTGACTTTTAGGCGGTATGAAGTTCGCCGGGTCAGCTAGTTACTTATATAAACATAACAATCATCAATTCTCACAGAGATAGACAACCACAAAGCGTCACTGTCCATGATCCCAAATAACAACCAAAAAAATTACCTTCAATGAAACGACAAATGCAACAGTTGCATGACTATCATTAACTTCTCTCTGTAACATATATGCAGGACCTGAAAATAAAGATAAATGTTAAAATTTTTAATGAGTGGTAGGCAGGATCGCCATTCTCCCAGTTAACCAACCCGGGGTAGTACCACCACATACAATCCCCGCGCTTGGCAGGCGGCTTGGGTTATGAGCATGCTGCTGCCCATCCTCCGGTAACTTTAATCATAGAAACTGAGCGACTTTGATATTAAATTAAATCAAATTACAGTACATTGGTACCGAGTTAGGGACAGGGGGTCTTCATTTAGGTGATGGTATTGTGAAGTGACAAGAGCATTTGGTTGTCAGCTTAAAAATAGGCTGGCATAGTGGATGCGACTGCTACTTACAGTTATTTACCTGTAAGTAGCAGTCGTTTACATTCATGGACTGCACTCCAGCTTAATATCAGGCAAGGTATTGTTTTTGTTTATATCGAGGCAATTGGGATTTGAATTACTTGAAATATAAAAAACCTACCCAAAGTGGGTTTATTCGCTTTTAAAGTGGGTGACTTCCGTTTCTTCTCCTGTGGTTTAGAATTGTAATAATCTGTATTGTCATACACAATATCATCAAAATATTTCTGGTGTGTGTCAAGTTTGGCCTTCTTATTTGGTGAACCCAATTTCACCTTAACTTTATCTTCTGGATGTCTAAAAGAGAATAATAATAGTATAGGCATATGAAACACGGATATGTGTGACAAAGAAACTGCAGAGGACCAGTGTCGTACCTCGGATATGGCGCCCAGGGATATCGAGGATGTGCCCCTTCATAAGTTACCTAAATATAAAATAAACATATTCCTACACCTAATATAACATATTAGATCTTCTTTAACTAAGTTTCTACCGTCCATTAGACATATCTGTAAGAAACCAAGAGAAAACTAACTAGAAATGATTTTTTCTAGGTTTGTTATTATTTAAAAGTTTTATTATTTGCAAATCACGCCCTATCTGCCATACCCTAGTTACGCCAATGCAGATAACTCAAGTACGAAAACAAGCCCGCACATAACTGTAACAGTAGGCATATGAACAAGCCAGTTCATAGTTTTTTTGTAGAGAACATTAGTTGTTTAAACGGATTAATGTTTGAAGGGATATTGTGGCAGGGCTGTTTCACTGCTTTTTCGTTGACATAATGTATTAAGAGAATCAAGATCCTGTATGGCAATAGCATCCTGCCATGGTGTGCTGACTATCTGGAAGGACCAACACTGTCTGATGAAGTAAAAAGACAACAGCAAAAATATATACTGTATATGTTCTCGCAAAGAAACTGGCAATAATAAGAGAACCTAATATGCTATCTGATAAGGATTAGTAGCCATTACAACTGTCTCTCCAACTCAAAGCTTACACAGAATGTATCAGATTATAGTCCTCAGTCTGATTGCAGATTTACAAAAATAGTTTTCAAACATACTTACAATAGAATATATTTAACATTCAATGCACTGTCTTCAAATTCCTCTTTATGAGAACATTTATTAATATTTATGTACATGTCCTTCATAACAGCAAAACCTTTAGTCGCTTCATATAATATATCCTGAAAATACAAAAAATATGGTTAGCTAAACAGAACATCTGTAAATATAAAATTACACATATTATTTTATAGAGCTTTTAAAATTCAAAATAATTATCGCAGACATAATTATTGTGAAGGCATAAAAAATGACCGGATTTTTATATTCATTGCTTCTTTTCTTCATTTGTTTTCCTTTTGTGTGGCCATGAAAATACATGAATACATCTGTATTTTATACAATTATCCATTGAATTGTCTGGACTCTTTTTGACACTGCTTTGTCACAAGTAGCAGTCACATCCACTATGTTTGCCTAGTTGGAAGTTCATTCAAAGTGGTGGTACCAGCCTGGGTTGCAGACTAAGCCAATCCAGGCTGGTACCCCAAATAACCGTGTTCAATACTACTTTATATATTAAAAACACACATTTTATTGTGACTACATCTGACCTCATCCTGCCCGATGATAAGCATGATAGAGGTACAAGAGTACTGACTACTGAAAAAAAGTCTCATTTGACGGCTGCCGCAGTCGCTGTCATTAGCCTGCCAAAAAAATATATAAAAAAATTAAGTGGAAGTTATTACTCATCCAATTCAATCTAGAGATATCCTGTGCGGAGTTCATCTATGTTAAAGAAAAAAGAAGGGTAAAACATACAGTTATTGTTATAAGTATAGCAACATATTCTCATTAAAATTAACAAGGCGTCAGTGGTGTAGTGGTAGTGCGTAACCATTGCCAACTTGAAAGCATGGGTCCTAATCGAATTGCCGATATCTTTGATATGTTTACTTTGGTTGTACCGTTTCTATGATACAAGCACTTGTTTAGGCGGGGTGTCACAAAAACTACTAAACTGATCAGGGCTTAACAAAGCTCATTCAACTTGTCTTCTTACTGCACATATTTCATACTAAAACAGTTTTTATGTGAAAACAATAAAATGGTTTTAGTTTTACTGACACCACATCTGTGCCAAAACTTGGTTAATTATGTAATGTTAACTATAATGTTTTTGAATATGCTAATTTTATCGGACTAATAAAGGAAGTAATCAACACAACTTCAATCAATCAAATTGTCCCGCCTTATTCCCACAGGGATAGGCAAAGACAATGGAGCGCCACCTGCAACTATTCTGAGACAACTCCCTCGTTTCCTTCACATTCACAATTCTCTTCATACAAGCTCTATGATTATAGGCACCTAGCTTTCTTGAGGATGTCTCCGATTTGGTTGGTTAAACCCCTCCTGTAACGTATCCAATCACATAAGATTTATAAATTCATTTCGTCAATCTACATTTATTCATCCTTTCCATGTGCCCAAACCTTTAAAGCAACACAACATATAATTAATAAATAAGGTACATACAATTCCCATTGGTCCGTGAACAGTTATTTCACGTAAGCCCACTTGTTGCAGAGTTATTGACAATCCAGGTAAGCCACCAAGGTTCCTCCATGTCTTATTTGTAATAAATATATGATCAAGTTTTGCTATTTTCACTTTGTGTTCTAGTGCTAATCTCTGTGTTGCCTCTCCGCAGTTAAAGAGGTATCTACAAATAAATAATAATATGTTCCCAATTATTTTTATACTATACTTGTTTATAGTAGGGGTACACAGTGCCCATAACTAAGGCGACCATGGTGTAGTGGCAGTGCAATGGTTATGCAAACTGAAAGCATGGGTTCAAAACCACTTGCCAGTACTAATGTATCTTTGATATATGTACTTTGGTTGTCCTGTTTCTATGATACAATCACTTTGGTAGCTGAGTATAGAAATATACTTAAATAAAAAAAAACTAAGAGAATTGTAGATGTGAGAAAACAAGGGAGTTGTGTCAGGATCGTGGCAGGTAAAGCTTCTTTATCTCCTCCTATCCCTGTAGGAAAACATTGTGACAATTTGTTTTACTGATTTCATAATCATTACGAAATGTAACAACAGATTATATCATAGCTTAAATTCATAATTAGAATAGATTGGGGCAGGTCTTAAAGCTATTAACGTTAAGGTTATGTGTTTAAAATAAAGCCTTTTTTATCCTATTCTTATTATAAATAATAAAAGTACTAAATACAGGAAAAACATTAAAAAATATATATATAACTTACCGATTGTGATCGGTGAACAGGTAGAGTGAACTTGGTGCTCCACGAGCCCCGGAACCTATTACTTGTAAATATACATGGCTTGGTGCGCAACTAAGTTTTGTTTTCATTTTTGTTTCATACCAATCATTCGATGGGGACTTATTTTTCGACATGTTGACTAGAACATCTAACAAATCTTTATTTTTAGAATAGTAACGTAAATAAAGTAATCTACTTTTAAAGTAAGAAAACAGAAAACTTTTACCGTACATGTGTATTATAATTATAGGTTATGCCTCTATTTTCTATAGAACTTCGCTGCTTTGGTTCACGCTCCTGTCAAAATAACATTTACAATTTATTTTACAACACACTCATTATTTAAATTATTATGTTATTTTTTCATTTCTATTTATTTATTACAAATGTTTTTACCAAAACACAAAATTTTAGACAGTTTTGACAGTTTTTGGGATACCACAAAAATAATAATTAAATGTTGAGAAACTTGTAACGAATTGGTTTTTTTTATTTCCATAGTTATACTTTATAAATGTAATATATATTATATAAAACAAAATATATAATAAAACAGATAATATTTAAAATTTAGCAAATATTATACTTACAACACTGGTAATTAGGAAAAATGGCGTTTTGTACAGCTGTGGGTTGCGCAATTTATATGTAAATCTTTACGAAAAACGAAGATAATTAAGTTATTTAAGTGTAGTGCTCGTTAGTGACCAGGGAAATGATCATATTATACAATTTATAGTGTACGACTTCACATATAACAAAAGTTTTTCGACTTGTGAATGAAGCTGTCATGGACCGTGTATTTTTTGTGTTATTATGGTTTGCGAATAAGATAAATAATGAAACCTAAAATTATGTGGTTCTCCAAATAATATAATAATTATGGGTAATTTATCTGTGATTTTAATTGTTTCCTTGGCCGGCTTGTTTTTGGCGTATGGATTTCCAGTGAAAACAACTCCATCCACCTACCCTCATGGTGAGTCACTTTTATTATAAAAATATAGATATAAGATTATAATAAAAATAATATTTTTCCCTGTGGTACATTATCTTAAAAGCTATATAATTTTTTATTAAACTTGTGAATGGTGAATATTTCTCATAGATTTTGTTTCTTACAACTTGCAACAAATTCAAAATAAATATAATTTTCTCTATAAAATTCTAAATAAATTTCTCTGCTATATTTCCTACCATGATATATAGATTCATTTTCTAACATGTATAAAATCTCATTGTAAAAACAGCAAAAGAGCTCTACCTTCATAAAATTGTTAAAAATTAAATATTAGTTAAAATAGTGTTCAACACAATGTGTTAAACAAATCAGGGATATGCTAGAGCTTTTATCAAGAGTGTTGTGGATGTGAGAACAGTTAAATAATTGTAGAAATTGGCATTTCTGTGTATTCTTCTAGAGCCCCCCAATTTGATAAAACCTTTCTAGTGTACCTTTTACTACCCCCCTAAAAGTTTCAAAGACCCGTGTTGAGAACTTATGGTCTGTTTGACATTAATGGCACAACAGTTTAGTTATTTATGAATCAGAATTTCTGCAGTGGTAGGCAGATACAATAGAACACCACTTTTCATTATCCTGATTAACTCAAATTTTCTTCACATCTACAATTCTCTTCATACAGGCTCTACAGTTATGGTCGCTAACTTTTGATTTCTAACATTTGAGAAGTCCTATTAAAGTTATACATAACATTTCTCTGCCTATCCCTGTGGGAAAGAGGCGTGACAATTTGATTGATTAATTGTATAATAATACAATTACTGTTTCAAAAAAGAACAATAAATAAACTTAGTATTGGGATACATTCTCATTTCAATGCATTTTCCTTGCGAAATTATTAGGTTATCAAAATTGATTTGAGGCCTTGTCAGAGGTTTAATTGCCATCTAAAAGCCATGTCCCTACATATTATATACACTCATACACTTTCCACGATTCTGTCACATCTCTATTACTTTCTTCATCCACAATTTTTATTTTTTATTTACATTACTATACTAAGCTACTAAAGTGCTTGTATCATAGAAAGAGGACAACCAAAGTACATATATCAAAGATTCATTGGTACCAGTGGGTGGTCTCGAACTCGTGGAAGCTGCCACTGCCACTACACCACATTCGCCTTTATAAATTATAATTATTGTAACAAGTATACCCAGTCCCTTTCCTGATTCTACTTACATTTATCATTTTTTATATTTATAACGAGTTTTTATATTTCTATACTAAGCTTTTAAACATCAAATCAAAATACAATTGTTTCACCTTTTTCACAGGAATAGGCAGAGACAATTGAGCATCATTTGCCACAATCCTGGCACAACTCTCTCGCTTCCCTCATATCCACATTTTTTTAAATACAAGTCATTAGCACTAGGCAACCCAGCTTTATTAAGGATGTCTCCAATTTGGTCGAGGCAGGCCCAGGAATGTGTTTTCCAACTAAACATGCAAACTATATATTTATGTTAAATCAAAGATACATTACTTTTGTTTTGTGAGATTGTTTATTTTTGACTAGACCAGACTAGACTATAGACATAGACCATAGTTGTCATTAAGCTGGCCTGGTTGGAACCAGCAACACACATGTTGATTCCGAAAAGTGACTAAGTTACTCCATGGTCTGTATACTATGGACTACTACTTACAGTTATTGAATTGTAGTAATTATAGTCACATCCATTCATGGACCACACTCCAGCTAAACATGAAGCTATGTGCTGTCATATGTCGAGTCACAATAAAAAAAGAGCGGATATTTGCTTCGGGTCTGATTGTCAAAGAGTGGTAGGCAGTCGTGACCAGTCTGCCAATTCATCGTTGTATGACTTTAATTTTAGCAGTACAATCAAATGTAGGCAATATAACTGACAGGAAACAATAAATGTTTGTTTATATATTGAGATATATTTAACTAACAACTAATAAGACAATTGGCTCTATCACAACATACAAGCTTCATTCATAACAATAAACAATCAAGGATCAGTTAACCCATTATTGCCATCATTTAAATAGTGTTTCACTTTAGTGTTTATTTTTATATATACCTATTTGGTATGTTTTATATGTATAGGCTACAATTGACTAGTTTCTTGTGGCATTCTTCTCGACATATGCCTTTCCGAAGCCATGGTAGAATCTAACGATGAGCAAGTTCATGCAAAGAAAATTATTTTCATTTATATTATAAGGCAACCGTGGTGTAGTGGCAGTGCAATGGTTATGCATACCTAGGGTTCAAAACCAATTGCCGGTACCAATGTTTCTTGAATTATTGTACTTTGGTTGACCTGTTTCTATGGTACAAGCACTTTAGTACTTAGCTTAGTACAGAAATTTAAATAAATAGATAAATAAAATAGAAATATGAAGCTAGCAAAGATTTAACAAAGGGTTATTAAGGGGCCCTCTAAATTATCGCACAATGAACACGAATAACTTAATGTACTATAAGTATTGATAAAGGTGTGTATTTGATGGCGTAAGTGTATTTAGTGTGATGGGTTATCTCAATATTTATCCCCTACAATTGCTCATGGTGAGAGACCTCAGCGTCGTGAGTTATAAAAAAAATGTCCACACCTTCAATGTGAATCTAAAATTTTAGTAGTTGGATTATTTTAGGCTTTAGTTCCTCATCATCATTATCAGCAGCCAGAAGACGTCCACTGCTGAACATAAGCCTCCCCCTTAGAACTCCACTTCGAACAACAAGATACCAGTTGCATCCACCGGTTATTTGTGACTTTCACTATGTCGTCAGTCCACCTAGTGGGAGGCCCACATACGCTGCGTCTTCCGGTTCGTGGTCTCCACTCTAAAACCTTTCTTTCCATGGGTTCTTCGAGCGAGCGATGTGGATGTGGCAAGCCCACTTCAGCTTGCTAATCCTACGACGATGTCGGTTCTTCGGCGAATATCTTCGTATAGGATTCTATTTCACTTCAAAAAGAGAGGGAGGCCTTTGCCTTGAGGATGTCCCCCGCCGCGTCTGTCTGTTCGCGATAAACTTAAAAATCAATCAATTAAATTGTCCCGCCTTTTCCCCACAGGGATAGGCAGAGAAAATGAAGCGCCACCTGCCACGATCCTGACACAACTCCCTCGCTTCCTTCACATTCACAATTCTCTTCATACAAGCTCTATGGTTATGGGCACTAGGCAACCTAGCGTTCTTGAGGATGTCTCTGATTTGGTCGGAGAACACCCTCCTGGGTCTGCCTCGATCAACCCATCCATGCACATCATATTTATAAATTTTTTCGTCAATCTACTTTCACTTAAACTACTATTATTATTTTTTATGAATCTAAAGAGACCCTTTTTTATTGCACGCCAGTGTACATGCGCAAATGTTCCTCCACTACGTTAATATCTTGCCAACTTACATGACGCGGACTATACCACAAGTACACAGACCGTAAAGTGATTTAGAGACGGTTTGAGATTAACTTGTAAGTTGCCGTTTCCAACTAGGCCGGCATAATGGATGTGACTGCTACTTAAATTTATTGAATTGTAGTAGCAGTGACATCCATTCATGGACCACAGTCCAGCTTAACATCAAGCTGGGTGCTGTTATATGTCAAGTAACAATAAAAAAAAGTAACTTAATGTTTGTTTTATATGTTATATGTTTATATATATATGTTTGTTTTCCATAGGATTATCAGATGGGAATGGTGGTGAATGGGGCAGTGAGAGCCTGGTGGCAGTGTCAGCGCTGGCGTTGGTGTGCACTGCCGTTGGACTGCTGTTCGGGTGCACATGGTGTTATAGGCGCAAGGATTGCAAGGTCAGTGCAATTTTGATGAACAACTTTCAATGAGATTTTTTTCTTGAACTTCAATTTTTATAAAGTTATTTAGACTAAATGCTAAGATGTTGCACGAACATTGATTAACGAATTAAATAATTTTATGCGGCTTACTATCGCGATTATTTTTGGTTATTGGTTTTACATTTGTTTTTATTATTCCACGATGGTTGCAAATTTTTCGAAATAATAAAACATAGTAAAATTAATAACCAAAAATAATCGCGATAAGCCGCATAAAATTTGTTTAATTCATCAATCAATTCGCGCAAATCTAGAAAATACTTATTTTGCCTCCTTTGAGATTTTTCTAGAGAACCACAACTATTTAATCTGCCCAGTTCTCTTTGAGTTTCCTGAAAGTCTCAAGCGCCACAAAAGGGGCGTTATCGCTATAGGTACTATGTTATTAGAATAAGAATAGGACGGGCTGTTGACTAACTTCATTTGACTGATTTAAATGTGTCTTTTTCTTGACGGTCCGCAAAGCAAAAGACACCATACTAAAGTGAAGTTGGTTGGAAAGTTAGACGTCACAAATTGGCGCCGATTCTGTCCTATTATTATTTTAATCGCATTATATGGCCTATCTTAGCCGGAGCCCAGTGTCACAACAGTAACAAAATATGAAATAAAAGACCTGTTGCGTTGTTTTAAAACCTACGTATTTATTGTTCTATGTGTAATTTTAAGGTACTCGATATTGTCTTAGATATCTGTTAGCTGTAATATAATAGTTTTCTTTTATTATGACTCGATATATGACAGCACCCCCGCTTATTGTTAAGCTGGAGGGCGGTTCGAAATGGAGATGACTACTGGATGTGCTGTCATATGTCGAGTCAGAATAAAAAAAGAATTAAAAATACCAGTACTTACTAAAGTACAGTAGTTACTAAAGTATGTAAAATCCTTGCTATATTTAATCATAGTTCTATTATTGAGTTGACCCATTTGAAGGTTGAGATATATTATTCTCTTGACGTCTCTTGTTAGAAATTATTAATTTGTACTTGATATTTTTTTAAATTGTGTTCAGTAGTAGGCAGGGGTACCCGGCAGACTGGGGTACCACTGCCTACCACTGACCCGAAACAAATATTAGCCCCTTTTTTTATTAACAAATGAAAAAAAAAGTATGCAACAAATATTTTCTCCAACCGGGATTCGAACCCGGGATTTTCCGCGCAACAAACCAATCACTGGTCAATCGGCCACGCCTGTCGTGATATTTTTAGCTATAATAATATGTGATTGCTTTATTTTTATTGTGACTTGTCATTCCTCGACTTGCTTGATGAGGTCCTAGAGCGCCGACGCTCACTGAATAAACCGACTTGGTTTGCGGTCAATTTTGTAATTGGATTTGCAATTATCGCTATACCCTTGACCGGCATAGTGACGGCGACTGAGGCAGCTGTGAACTAACGCGATTGTTTCAGTCGTCGTCACTCTTCGCTTATCATCAGGCAAGTCGAGATCCTGTCGTGTCACAATAGAAAAAAAAGCTGTTATACAAATTAAGTTATTTAATAACAGTCCGCCGCGGTTTCGCCCCATTTTTAAATAGTCTAGGGCGCGGTGTCTCTTCATAGGTTTATAGTAAAAATCAATTTTAGTTGAGCTACCATATAAGTTAAACAAAGTTTATGCGGCGAACTAAAGCGTATATTTTTGGTTAAGGATTGTACAATTTTAACATTAAAAAAAACTGACCTTTCGAGAGCTTTGCAGCCTTTGTGGTCACGGAGAGACTGATCGAGATCATTAACCAAAACCAAACCAAACGCGATAGTAAGCCGCATAAATCCTAAAACAAATCCCTCGCTTCCCTCACATCCACAACTCTCTTCATACAAGCTCTAAGGTTATGGGCACTAAGCAACCCCTCCTGGGCCTGTCTAGTTTAACGCATCCATACTCATCGGATTTATAAATTCCTTTCGTCAATCTACTTTTAATCATCCTTTCCATGTGCCCAAACCATCGGAGCATTCCTTTGTCAATACTTGTCACTTCATCTTCTTTTATATACAATTTCACGCCTCAATTCCTACAGGGATAGGCAGAGACAACAGAGCGCAACTTTCTACGCGCCAAACACTCTTATTTATTTATTTTTATTTATTTAAATCCTTTATTGCACCTAAAATAAACTTAAAAATAAGTACATAGGCTAGTTTAAAGCCTATTAGGCATTCTCTAACAACCTTTGAAATGATGAGAAATTATTTATTTTTATTTATTTATTTATTTATTTATTTAGGCAACAAACAGTCATACAAAAGAAGAACTTATATAATAATATGCTAAATGAAGACCTTATAGTGCCGAAGATTAAACTAATACAAATATAACAAAAACATAAGCACCTACATACATACAAATATTTACACATACATACATATATACATAATATATACACATACATATATACATATATACATATACATATAAAGAAGGCGTGACAATTTGCGAAAAATACATTAAAACATAGTCTCAATCATTATTGTGCAAAGACTGCAGAACAAGTGATTTAAACTTATTTAAAGAGGTATTAAATATGTCAATATTTGCGAATAACTTATTGTACGTGCTTAGAGATCGATAGATATAAGCATTACGAGTGTAATTTCTCCTAAGTGGGGGTGGTACGAAGATGTGTGAATTCATATCCTTGTGTACCAGACGTGAGGGCCGAACCAACATACGTGAACGGTTAATAAAAGATATTTTAGATAATAAGTAGGGACTGTCAATCTTGCTATTAATAATTTTATATAGTATTGTCATATCCATTAGAACACGACGATTTTTAAGAGAAGACATATTATATTTTTTAAGAGAGGTGTCGTAGTCGTGTTCTGTTACACCATTTCTAAAGTTCACGATTTTTATAAACTTTCTTTGTATTCGTTCTAGCCTTTCTATGTGGCAATTATAATTAGGAGACCAAACATTACAACCAAATTCCAAAATAGATCTGATGAATGCTGAGTACAAAACTTTTAGTGTTGCCGTTTTCTTGAAGGGCTTACTGGTGCGACTAATAAAACCCAAATTCCGGTAGGCCCTTTGTACTATGGAATCAATGTGTGCATTATAACTGACCTTCTCATCCATAATAATTCCTAGATCCCGGATTTCGTGAACGCGACTTATTAAAGTATTATTTAATTTATATTTATAATAAATAGGTTTAGTTTTGCGCGTGTAACTAATTACGTGGCATTTTTCAATATTTAAAGATAATTGATTTTCTGTACAATAGGTAAGAAGAGAATTCAAGTCGGTCTGAATCTTAGGACAGTCGTTAATGTCGCTTATTTTTAGAAAGATTTTAGTGTCGTCAGCGTATAATAATTTGTGAGTGTTTGGGAGATAGTCATTTAGGTCATCGATATATAATGAGAATAAAATGGGACCCAGATGTGAGCCCTGAGGGACACCAGATGGTATATTCAGGAAATGAGAACGATACCCCTTCAAGAAAACGGCTTGACTTCGATTTCTCAAGTAGGACTCTAGCCATCGAAGTAGATTACCGTGCACACCGTTCCTCCAAAGCTTTCGCAGTAGTAGATCATGACTAATTCTATCAAAAGCTTTGGAGAAATCAGTGTAAACAACATCAACCTGCGCATTTTCATCCATTGACGATAGTAGAAAATCAGTAAAATGCAACATATTGGTAATAACACCGCGTGATTTGAAAAATCCGTGTTGGTTTTCACTAATTGTATTACGAAAAGCATTTGACAGCTGAGAAGTTACCAACTTTTCAAATATTTTTCCCAGCACACAGAGCTTGGAAATAGGCCTGTATTCTGTAATTATATCTCGTTTAGTATTTTTCGGTATAGGTATAATAATGGCATTTTTCCAAATACTTGGAAATGTACCGGATTCAATTGATAATTTGAAAATGTGGGTAATTGGTTTAAGTAACTCTTTTGCGCATTTTGATATAAGTACAGGATGTATATCATCAGAACCACAGCCTTTGTTAATGTTAACATTCTGTAGTTCTCGAAATACTAGTTCAGAGCTAATAAATATTGAATTTAAGTTTATTGTTGATTCTGAGCACGATTCTTCATTATGAAATAAGTATTTGTCATTATTTGTACTTGTACTAGAAACAAACATTGAATTAAAATAACTATTAAAAGCAGAGCAGATCTCCCGACCATCCGAGATCGTCCTGCCCTGGTACATCATGTTTTGAGGAATATCATTGGAGGTAGTATTTTTAGACTTTATGAAGTTCCAAAAATACCTAGGGTTTTCTGTAATTTTATTTTCTGAATAGCTTAAGTAATTTGTGTAACAATGTTTCTCCATTTTTTTAAACCTTGTTCTTAGTAAAGAATAGGTAAGATAATCACCATAATTCTTATAACGCTTCCACTTTCTATGATACTTGCATTTTTCTTTAGATAACTTTATCAAGGGCACAGTGTACCAGGGAGGACACCTCCGAGTGTCAGAAAAACTGCGCATAGGTATATAAGTATTTATAAGACTATTTAGTATATTATAAAATCTATTGGTAATTTCATCCACGCAAGACAGAGACAAAAACTCCCTATCCCAGTCGACCGCACCGAGCTCTTCTCTCAATGATACATAGTCACCTTTGTGAAACATACGCTTGTGAATTTTCTCGCTTATAAGAGACGGCGGGTATGTTATGGCAACATCGATTACAAGTGATTTGTGATGTGGATCTTCTGGTACCAGAGGGCCCTCGCAAGTATTCACCGTGCAAGATATGTTATTAAAAACTAAGTCTAGAAGCCTGTTATTATGGTTAAAATACGAATTAAACTGAAAGAAATTATGTATATTCATAAAATCGGCTGCAAGACACGCTAGTTTATTATTATTTGTGCATATGTTCATACTATCGTACTCGTCATCATAGTACCATTCCGCCTCAGTTATATTTTAATATAATTTTTAATATTATACATGATATATTAAAAATTTCATGTATATATAGATAGTACCTATTTTTAAGTTTATTTTAGGTGCAATAAAGGATTTAAATAAATAAATGTCAGTGTTTGGTGCGTAGAAAGTTGCGCTCTGTAGTCTCTGTCTATTCCTGTAGGAGTTAAGGCGTGAAATTGTTTGTAAATAATTGATGACTACAAATTTCTGGAGAAGATATTTCATTTGTTAGTTTGAGCATAAAAATTTGGTTATCTGTTAGGAAACTTGGCGGGAACGAATGCGGATAACGAGGTTAATGTCCCCTCAGTACACACCCATTGCGATAACAATGTAACTAAACAGTATTGTAGTTTAATAAAGTTTTGTTATTATTATTTTTAAGGCGACCGTGGTGTAGTGGCAGTGCAATGGTCACGCAAACCGAGAGCTCGAGTTCGAAACCACTAGCCGCTACCAATGTATCTTTGATATATTTACTTTGGTTGTCCTGTTTCTATGATATAGCTTAATTTAGAAATGTAAAAAAATGTTAATGTTAATTTTAATGATGAGGTTAAGCTGGAGTTCGGTCCATCAATGGAGCAGGTTTCTACTACGGATAAATAATTGCAATTAATCCCGAAACGCTACTAAGTCACTTAACTGACTTAAAATGAAAGTGAAGGAACTACCCGGCAGATTGGTCAAATGACCATAAATTGGCTGTTTACCTGCTCAATCAATGCATGCTTCGATAGTTTGGGCACATGGAAAGGATGATTGAAAATAGATTGATGAGAATAATTTATAAAACTCATGTGAATGGATACGTTAAACAAGGCAGACCCAGGAGGGTGTTTGCTGACCAAATCGGAGAAAAAGCTAGGTTGCCTAGTGCCCATAACCATAGAGCTTGTATGAAGGGAATTGTGAATGTGAATGAAGCGAGGGAGTTGTGTCAGGATCGTGGCAAGTGGCGCTCCATTGTCTCTGCCTATCCCTGTGGGAATACGGCGTGACAATTTGATTTTTTTTTTCAATCTAGGTCTGCCAAGTCGCTCAAATTCATGTTAGTTTTCCCACAAACGGTAAGTTTTGGATCAGCTCAAGGATATATTGATCCAAAGGCTTGGTCGATCCGCTGTAAGTCGTCGTCAACACTTCAATTTGAACGATATTGCCTCAGTCGCCGTCACTATTCCGGCATATCTACAATGCCAATAAAAAAAAATACGTTGACTTGCATTTTATTTTCTAAAGCCAAGTCCGAGTGATGACTCCAGACTTGTCTATCCCATTTGGTATACAAGTGAGTTAATAAAATTAATTAGTACGAACAATTAAAACTCCAGATGTTGTTGCGATCTTATTCGTTGACTCATACAGAGCATATGGAACATCCCCGCCCTTCGCTAATCACTCAAATGATGTCTAATGATAAAATGCAACGATATATCTTTTATTCATTAATAAGGAATAGGACAGTGCGCAATAGATGCGGGTTGAAAGAAGATGTAGTGACAAGGATTGACAAAGGGATGCTTTGATGGTTAGGGCACATGGAAATGAGTTTGTTTGTAAAAATAAAATTATGGCGCGTCCACGAGCAAAATGCTAAAATGGACATATAGTGTAATGACACGTGTAATATTATCGATTATTATTGCGTCTTTTCTTTGTAGAACAATCGACAAGTGAAATGCTTTGCCAGCCCATGTGTTCTCTCCCTCCTATAACCTTGGATCCTTCAAGCGATGCGTGAAGAAGCACCTTTGGCCGGCATAGTGACGGCGACTGAGGCAGCCGTGAACTAACTCGATGGTTTCAGTCGTCGTCACTCTTGGATCTCCTCCTGCTTATCATCAGGCGGATAGAGGTTTAATGTCGTATCACAATAAAAAAAAAGAACCGTGAGAACGCTAGTCAATATTCGCTTTAAATTTTTTTTAAAGATAAATTTTGAACAATTCGCCTCGTGAGTACGCCGTATAAGGCGACGCCATAGGGTTGTCTTAAACTATCCTAATAAAATATAAAAGTTCATTTTGTCATTGCGTTGCAATGAGACAGTGTTTGGCAAGTGACAGCCAGTCTATTCTCTGCGGCGATGATGTATATTGTATATTTTGCAATATGATCCTTTCCAATATAAATCAATTATTTTTAAATGATCGACACACGGACTGAATAATATGATTTACTTCTGAAAATATATTTGTTTTTGGCATTTTGTACTTCAAAACATTTTACTGGTTTGTATCTGACATCCTTTATCACGCAAAATTTTATAACGACTGCACAACTGTGTAGCTGTCTACGTATTCAGTTGTTGCACTGTAGTAGCAGTCACTCCTATTCATGGACCGCACTGCAGCTTAACATCCATATGTCGAGTCACAATATATAAAAAAACATCAGATCAGATATACTTTATAATTCTTTGCTTCCCAATTTTTTAAATACAAGCTCTACGGTGATGGAAGCGCGGAAGTTGTGTCTGCTGAATAGTGGCAAGTGGCGCTTCATTCTCTTTGCCTATCCCTGTGGTAAAAAGGCCTGACAATTTGATTGATTGATATTTGCTGTCCCCGTCTGCAATACCTTTTTCCAACATTAAGTTACAATTCCAAAATTCTCTAGGAGATGGCGAGATGACATAGACTTCGTGTTGAGAGACCGCAAAGCGTCGATGAATAATGAAAAATACGAATTATTTTGTTCAGAAGTAAAACAATTAAATGGACTAATGATAATAAATAATGCAGTTAAAAGTAATACACTAGCCTAAAAGTTAATCGATTTAAAAAAAATACGCAGTTACATATACAGTGAAACCTCAATACCTCGAACCTCGATAAATCCTCAGTAAAAAAAAGAATTGCTATTTCCTTCCGCTGAACTTGATATTTCGCATGCTTTAGATATTATAACTCGAACAAATATGTATAACTCTGCGAGGGTTTGATCGTACATTTTTATACTCAAACTAGTATTTCAAAAATCAATATTTTTCTTTTAACTTTGACTATACAATTCAAAAATATACTTGAAATTTGCGCCTTTATAAGTCGAAATTTTAGCAAATAAACCTTTGTATCTCCAATATATATTTTTTTGAGAAAAAGTGCTGTATTCCAATTGGACATTACAGCGCGATTAAGTGAAGCGGGTGACCCATGAGAAATAGAATTGACTCCAAAGTCAATTCAAAGTCAGGTGAATTGACTTGAAGTCAATAAATATGAGGTATGCTGGGAGAACTAGTTGGCTAAGAGAGGGGGAGGGACCTCTGGTGGGCGAGGAACCTTCCCTCCACTCTTCCTGTGGGAAAAAAATTAGAGTGGGGCGATTTGCGCATGGCCCGATTGGTTTTGGTGGATGGTGGTGGTGTGTTAGTGTCGTGTGGCCGAGTGCAAGCTGCGGCTGCGGTGAATCTTTCCTAATGTTAGGAAAGATTCCCTAAAGTCGGTGACGGTGTCTCGAATATCTTGTTAAGTCGAAACTCATTATCTCGATTCTTATCGAATTCGAGTTAATGAGATTTCACTGTTATCACACATAAGAATTGCATATTTGCACAAGTGTTTTAATACTTGTTCTTATGTCAATATGACCTTGAAATAATCTTATTTATTATCAATAGTATCTTGATTCCTAAAATAAATTGTGATTGTATTGCGAGACGCGAAAAAAGATGATCGCCGCATACTATCATCTACCTTCGATATACGGTCTTGTATGATCCGGGTATTTATGCTCAAATATCAATTGCCAAATATTGGTTGACTTTATTGTATATAAATTGCAATTTTTATTGTGGCTCGTCTTGTTCATGAATAGAGGCAACTACAGCAAGTAGCAGTCTCATCCAATATGCCGGCCTAGTTGGATCCGGCAATGCAACAGATTCACTTTCCGATCTGTGTACACATCTGTGATTATAGAAGGACAAAGTGTGGTGATGTTATTAACCAGAAACATTTAGGTTAGAAATACTCGGATTATTAAGGATCAATTTTGATGTGTTTTTTATTTTTTATTGTGACCCGCCTGATGATAAACAAGAGGGGGTATAAGAGTGACGACGACTGACGAAACCGAGTTAGTTCACGGCTGCCTCATTCGCCGTCACTATGCCGGCCAATTTTATCCAAGCTCTGATAGGAAAATGTTAAAAGGCAAAGGTTACATTTTAAAGGTTAAATATAAATAATCCAGGGAAGGATTCCCAGGAACACGAAATGTATTTTGTAAATACCTAAAACATCTAATTGTATTTCTATTTTTAGATTTATTATTTATTTTCGTCTCTTTTTAGGTAGTAAGTATAAGTCGGCCCTTTTTTAATAACAAATATTTGTAATCTCATTTTGAAATATTACAATAAATTCTATGAAATAAAATTTTGCTCCGAGATCGAACCCGGGACTTTATGCCTAACAAACTAGTATGCTAACCAATGCGCCACGCCTCTCGTCAAAAATATACAGTTTACAATTTATTTTATTTAATTAGCAATTGGAATAAAATAAAATAAATTGTAAGACCTTAAGATAAAAGTCGCTATCAATGGATTGTTTGTTTGTGTTTTTCTCGCACAAGGTCGCATGAATCATATGATTCACCCACCTGCGGCACGATGAGACATTCGCAATGTTTTTTATATCAAATAATGCATTTTATTATAACGGCCGGCATAGTGACGGCTACTGAGGCAGCTGTGAATAAACCCGGATTTTTTAGTTGTCGTTACTCTTGGACCTCCTCTTGCTTATCATCAGGCGGTCCGATGACAGATGTCGTATCACATTAAAAAAAACGGGAACGACTCAGGACATTGTTTCTTGATCAAATTTTGACGACAGGCGTAGCCGAACGGTTAGCGATTGGTTTGTTGCGCGTCAAGTCCAGGGTTCGATTCGAGGTCGAAGCAAATATTTGTTTCACAGCTATTATTTGTAACATTTATTAATTATATTAAATATTACAAAATTTTTGTTAGTAAAAAAAGAGGCGGATATTCGTTCCGGGTCTGGTTATCAAAGAGTGGTAGGCAGTGGTAACCAGTCCGCCGATTCGGGGTAGTACTACCACTTACAAGTATACAGACCGATTTGGTTGCTTCGATTAGCTTGTAAGTTGCTGGTTCTAACTAGACAGGCATTGTGTATGTGATTGCTATTTACAGTTATTGAATTGTAGTAGCTGTGAGATCCATTCATGGACCACACTCCAGCTTAACATTAAGCGGGGTGTTGTCATATGTCGAGTCACAATAAAAAAAATAAAGACATGCCCATAACCAGAGAGATTTCACGAAGAGACTTGTGGATAAGAGAAGCGAGAGTAGTTCGTGAAAAGTAAAAAGGGTATTTTCCTCTTTATTTGTAAAATTTCTTTATTTCTGACTCAAAATCTGAACTTGATTTGATTTGTTAAGTTCACGGTTGCTTTAGTCGCCGTCACTACGCGGCCAGAGGTATAGTAAGGGAACGAGCTAAATGAACACGGTAGGAATGTAGTTGTGACGTCATGGTCACGTGTCTATTATGAATGGTGAAGTAAAATGCAAAATGTCGATAACAATAAACACACACTTTCCTTAAAACGCATATAGATTTAGTTATTAAAAATTATAAATGTGTATTAAATTAAAGTATAAACATTAGACAGCAACAATTTTAAATAAATTATATATTAATTTAATTTGAGAATAGTGACTGCATGTTTTTTTTCTTTTTCACACATTTTAATCACGTTTCTAATAATGATTCTAGCCTGACTACGGATGACGACTCTCTTTTATTTTATTAACTCACTAATTTTTCAATAATCAAACAAAGAAAATATGGACACGTTTTTATCGATATTAAATGACGTCGCTGAGCTATGAGCGTCACTAAAAGCGGCCACTAAGATACGGGTGGTGGTCGTTTCACACCCCACCGCACCTCAGCCCCCGAATTCATTTAACTCGTTCCCCAACTCTACTTTTTTAGTCGGCGGCGCTCTTGCATTTCCTCTTGCTTACCAAAAGTCAAGGTCAGATTACGAATCTCAATAATATTAAAACCTTGAACTATCTATCCTTGACCGTGACACAGTCAATCATTACTTATTAGGTTTATTTATAAACATTACGCGGATTCCATTTAATTGTAAAGAATTACGTATTTTCCTTTCAATAATAAAAACGCTTCTTTGTCATAAATACGCATCATCATTCGTTTGTTACCTAAACTGCGTCCTCTATCGCCTATACCACGGAGAATGTTTCGATGAGCTCTATAAACTTGTTCCTACCTTTTTTTTTAAATTGTGACTCATATTGAAAATATGACAGCACCCCGCTTGATGTTAAGCCAAAGTGTGGTCCATGAATGAATGTCACTGCTACTACAATTCAATAACTGTGAGTAGCAATCACATCCACTATGCCGGCCTAGATGGAACCAGCAACTTACAAGCTGATCCCGAAACGTGACCAAATCACTTCACGGTCTGTATACTTGTAAGTGGTGGTACTACCCCGGATCGGCAGACTGGGTACCACTGCCTACCACTCTTTGAAAACCAGACCCGAAGCAAATATCCATCTCTTTTTTTTCATTAACAAATATTTGCATTTTTTTTTTATTTTTTTATTGTGACACGACATCTGTCATCGACCCGCCTGATGATAAGCAAGAGGAGATCCAAAAGTGCCGACGACTGAAACAACCGAGCCTGTACACGGCTGTCTCAGCCGCCGTCACTATGCCGGCCAAAGGTGCTTCTTCACGCATCGCTTGAAGGATCCAAGGTTATAGGAGGGAGAGAACACATGGGCTGGCAAAACATTCCACTTGTCGATTGTTCTACAGAGAAAAGATGCACCAAACTTTTTGGTCCGACTACCGATTTTGTCGACAAAATGTGAATGCTTCCCCCGACCAGTGCGGGTGTTACGGGTGTGAAAAGACGAGATAGGAACAAGGTTAAAGAGCTCCTCGGAACATTCCCCGTGGTATATACTATTAAATATTACAAATAAAAGCTATGAAACAAATATTTGCTCCGACCGGGGATCAAACACGGGACTTTACGCGCAACAAACCAGTCGCTAAACCATTCGTCCACGCCTACCTCGTCTTTTACACTCGTAATACCCGCATCAGCATTTTGTCATTAAAAGTGATTGTTTCCCGATCAAATTAAGGATTTCTCAAATCAAAGGTCTTTAGTATAGATTGCGGCAGAAAAAAATAGCGCTGGCATTGAAGCTGCGCAGTAACTTGTTTTGTTACATACTTTCATAATTATAATTTGATCAATTTGCACACCTAAACTATGCAAAGTAAAGGATATATTCCAATTACATTGTAATCGTCGTGCATTAAACTATATTAAAATGTATATGCAACTGTTAATACAATTAAGCCCGAGCCCCATACAAAATGAATGATGTCCTTTAAAATAGTGTACGACTGTATGTAGGCGTACTTGCTCCTACCGCAGTCACCCAGAGCTCGTTTATCTGACGATTCTTATACTCGCAGATCGAAATTATTAGCGCTCTCTTTATCTGCTGGTGTCTATGCCTATAATGCGATTTAAATAAGAATAGGACGAAATCGGCGCCATTTTGTGACGTCTAACTCTCCAACCAACTTCATTTTAGTATGGTGTCTTTTTCTTTGCGGGCCGTTAAGAAAAAGACACATTTAAATCAGTCAAATAAAGTTAGTCTACAGCCCGTCCTATTCTTATTCTAATAGCTTAGTACAACCATAGAGTTTGTATAAAAGAATTGTGAATGTGATGAAAGGGATTGTGACACGACATCTGATCTTGACCCGACTAATAATAAGCAGGAGGAGGTCCAAAAGTGACGACAACGAAAAAAAAACAAACAACGGAAAAACAACGAAAAAAAGAATAAACGGAGATTTTATTCACGGCTGCTTCAGTCGCCGTCACTATGCCGGCCAAAGGTGCTTCTTCACGCATCGCTTGAAGAATCCAAGGTCATAGGATGGAGAGAACACATGGGCTGGCAAAGCATACCACTTGTCGATTATTGTCGGGTTCGTGAAAAGTGTCGCACTATTGTCTATACCTGTTGGAATTGAGTCGTGGCATTTTACGATGTTGATGACATTAGAATTACAATAACCTTCTGTTAGATGCGAGTGTCGACCGATGTAGACGCGCGCGGGGTGTTTTAGTGGCGCTTCGTATTGGCCGGACGCCCAAATATTTTATACCAACATTAATACACCCACCTAAATGTCGGCTGCGTTAAGTAAAAACAGTGTATCTAAATACGCACAGAAATTGTAAAATCTAAACCAAAATAAACGCAATAGTAAGCCGCATAAAATTTGTTTAATTCATTACGCACAGAAATTCATTAAAATGCAACGTATTCAGGTGTCAACGTATATCAAATGCACCCCGATGTTAAGCTGGAGTGCGGACCATTAATGGAATAACTGCTAGAAGCAGTGGCATCTACTATGCTGAAACGCGATTTAGTCACTTCACGGTCTGTACCCCGGATCGGCAGACTGGAAAATCTCTATAATCTAAAATCTTCTGGATCATACTCGTTTTATCCTCTGATTAATAAAATTCCTTTTATCTATCCTTTTAACGTTTCCGCACGTCAGCTTAACATAAGACGGGGTGCTATCATATGTAGAGCCAAAATAATAAAAAAACGGCCTGATGTTAGATGTTATAGAAAATGAGTAATTAAGAATATGCTAATGTTCGGATTTTATAATAATAGACTAATAATAATAAATAGGCTACGACATTTTACGTTCTTTCGCCACGAACTAATAATTAAAAATATATCTAATCAAATTGTCACGCCTTTTTCCCACAGGAATATGCAGAGACAATGAAGCGCCACTTGCCACGATCCTGACACAACTCCCTTGCTTCTTTCACATTCACACAATTCTCTTTATACAAGCTCTATGGTCATGGGCACTAGGCAACCTAGTTTTATTGAGGCCTGCCTTGTTTAACGTATCCCACATCAGATTTATAAATTCCTTTCCTCAATCTACTTTCACTTATCCATATGCCCAAACCATCGAAGCATTCCTTTGTCAATCCTTGTCACTACATCTTATAAAAATATATATAATAAATAATAATTGTGTATAAATTTAATAATGAGTTTCGATTTAAGCAGCCACTGTCTCACCGGTCTCTTAACTTTGACTCTGACTCATATTTCCCACGCTGGCCACAATTAAATGTCGTTGCATTTTTGTATATTATTTTCTACGTATGGTCAGATTAAATGCGTTATATTTTGCTCTTGAGACCTTCGCGGCGTCTTTAATAGTTCCACCTGATATTTGAGCAATTAAAAGCAAAATTGTAATATCGAAACTACCATTTATATATTTTTTTATCATCGGACATTACAAAAGTAGTACATAAAAGCTCAATATTAATGATGTCCTTTGTCTATAGAACTATTGAGTGAGTCATCTTGATCATAAACACTTACTAATTACAAGCTCACATGCTCGCCTTGAAATAAGGCGTGCTTATTTTATTGTGTATAAAGAGGATCGAGGCCCTGGTTTTCTGTGTCCGGACATTTATTTATTTAAACTTAATTGCACTATGTACAAAGGCGGACTTAATGCTTTAGACATTTTCTGACAGCTAAATGGTAAGTATTAATGGTAAGTAGGTGCAATATTATGATGACAATTTGTAAGAATAAAACAACAAATACATAATAATAATACTTTTAATACATATAAGTACATGAATAAGTTATATATTATATTTATAACACAATAATACACATAAAATAAAATAAAAACTACTCATGTCGTAAAAGATGTGGTAAAGAAGAAAGGTAGTGTTTGTGCACATAACTCTTGAATATTGCACGATTAGGAGCTTGTCTAATACTTTGAGGTAGTTCATTCCATAGATTCGCAGCGACGACAGAAAAAGATTTAGAGACGAGAGATGTGTGAGGGAATGGAAAGAGTGGAATTGGAAAACTAACCAAAGGGTCGTTCAGTTCATTTACTATTTCCTTGTTTGATTTGAATCCGATCAGAAAAACATAGTATATCTTTCTTTGTTTTTTTAAACATCTCGTTAAGACCCTGCACTCATTTTCCAATTCCACTCTTTCCATACCCTCTCACCGTACTTCTTTCGTCTCTAAATCCTTATCTGTCGTCGCTGCGAATCTAAGGAATGAATTACCTCAAAATATTAGACAAGCTCCTAATCGTGCAATATTCAAGAGTTATGTGTATAAACCTTTCTACTTCCACATCTTTCATTTCATGAGTAGTTTAATTTTATGTGAATTATTGTGTTATAAATATTGTGTTAAAACTCATTTATGTACTTATGTGTATTAAATGTTTTATTCAAATTGTCATCATAAAATTGCACCTACTTGCAATTGAAGCTGTCCTAAAGGTTAGGCTGTCAGAGAATGTTTAACGGCATTAGGTCCGCCTTTGACCATAGTGCAATTAAGTTTTAAATAAATAAATATCACCCTTTGTTCTGTGTGTATTACATATAAATGAATCATCCTAATAATATTTGCTCATATTATTCCAATAATAGTTTCTCCGTATTTATATATTTTCCTTATTTTAAATGTTGTCATTATTTACTGACACGTGAGTGACATTATCATGTCTGACAGTTTTTTTTTTTCATATATTAAATTGTAATTTAAAAAAAAATACAAAATCAATTGCCGGTACCAAAGGTATCTTTATAATATTATAGTGCTTTGGTCGTTCTGTTACTATGTAAAAAAAGATATAAATACCAAAATATAATAATAATTGAACTAAAATCATTAATTAAAATATGACTAAGGAAATTGGCCATAATAAAGTGGTAGGTAGACAGTTGTCCAGTCTGCCGATCCGGGATAAGTTACACCACCTTCAAGTGTTACAGGTCGCGAAGTGGCTTAATTGCGTTTCGGGATCAGTTTGAAAGTAGTCGGTTTCATCTAGACCGGAATTTCATAATACTAAGTTTTTATTTATTTATTATTTACATTTCTATTTCTCTCTGATCTCCCCGTGTCCGGCAACAGCGCCTCCTTAGTTAGTACTATGATGCGCTTTAATGTGACTCGCAAATCTATTTTAGTTTTAAATGTACGGTTGCAGGGTAGACAAAAGAGTTGTCCATTAGCGTTGTATGTATAATGATAGCTGCGTTGCGTTTTGTTATACTAAGCTACTAAAGTGTTTATATCATAGAAACAGGACAACCAAAGTACATATATCAAATATACATTGGTACCGGCAAGTTGTTTTGAACCCGTGCTCTCGGTTTGCTTAACCATTGCACTATTACTACACCAAGGTCTAGGCCTTAATAATATTATTACTAATATTGATAATTATTGTACTTTAAACTTAATTTATTTACTACTGACTTCACAATATATTTATCAGTGTAAATGTCCTTTGTTTGATTTTTCCATACACTGTTCAAAATTTGCCTTCATTGTTCAAATTGTCTCCAAGCTAATTTGACTGTAGTTGACTTCCTCCTTCACTCGCCAGATATCGCCACGAAGTATTGTAGGAATCTATCTCCTTCCGCCATCTCATTTCGGACCTGTCGACATGTCTTGAAATAATGCAAGATATACCACTACCGGTCGGTCGCTTCTTCGGCTACGTAGGGTAATTCGTGTTTTTGAGTTTCGTATGGTGTTTCTTGTTTCATTCGTGAGTTTCAATACGCTACTTGGCTCATTGGCAAACCTGGGGCAACCGCTAACTGACTCGGTTTTTGCAGTCGTCGGCACTCTTGGACCTCCTCTTGCTTATCATCGGTCACGGTATATCTGACCTCGACCATAGGCGGACCAAGGTCAGATGTTGAGTCATAATAAAAAGAAGACTAAGTAGTTTAATATAGAAATGTAAATCCCTAAAAGATGACACGCTTTAGTTTCTAGAAAGATAGGCAGAGACAATGTAGTGCCACTTTTTAGTACATATAAGGTCATTGTCGACTTTTCACGATCCTGACACAAGTAATAGTTTAAATTACCCACTAACAATAGTAGCATGAATGTTATACGGAAACACACCCATTTTAATAACGGATACCCCATTAGCAAAGTTAATAGTTCCCATGATTTTTATCAACATAAAAACATGTCTCAATTACTTTCACTGCCGCGTTAATGCGTGCAGTGTGCCTTCCTGAAACTAGATATTATATTATATCATTTTAATGGGGTTTTAAAACCAACTATAAACTATTTATTTGAAAACCGTGGTGTAGTGGCAGTGCAATGGTTAGAGACCAAGAGCAAACCGAGAGCACGAGTTCGAGACCACCCACCAGTACCAATGTATCTTTGATATATGTGCTTTGGTTGTCCTGTTTCTATGATACAAGCTTAGTATAGAAATGTGAAAAAAGGCTTGCCATCAAGGGAAGGAGTTGTGTATCTTTGATGTTACTATGATGCTAGTACAAATAGTAGCTTAGAATAGAAGTGTAAAAAAATATATCCTATAAAGACGGTGACTGAGTTGCCATTTTCATCAATCGGTTTCAAGCTATTTCCGAAACGCGACTAAGTCACTTTACAGTTTGTACAATTGTAATGGTGGTGATATTCTACACCGGACAGACTTGGTAAATGACCTATTATAGTTACTCTACGACTCTTTAAATATCAATCAATCAATCAAACTGTCACGCCTTTTTCCCACAGGGATAGGCAAAGACAATGGAGCGCCACTTACCACGATCCTTACACAACTCCCTTGCTTCCTTCACATCCACAAATTTCTTCATACAGGCTCAAAAATCGATTCGAACCCGCGAATTTACGCGAAACAAACCAATCGCTAACCGTTCGTCCACGCCTGTCGCATGTCTTCGTTATGTTATAACAATGTTATCGTATTTCCCCCATAGATGTAGTGACAAAGATTGACAAAGGAATGCGTCGATGCTTTGGGCACATGGAAAGGATGAATGAAAGTAGATTGACGAAAGGAATTTATAAATGTGATGTGGATGGATGCGTTAAACAAGGCCAGGAGGGTGTTTTCCGACCAAATCGAAGGCATCCTCAAGAAAGCTTTGTTGCCTAGTGCCCATAACCACAGAGCCTGTATGAAGAGAATTGTGGATCTGAAGGAAGCGAGGGAGTTGTGTAAGCTACATGGTAAGTGGCGCTCCATCGTCTCCGCCTATCCCTGTGAGAAAAAGGCGTGACTGTTTGATTTTCCCCCATAGTTGACTATTGCAAATAATAATTTGTTCATTCACTTACATAAGACAATGCATAGCTATGAATAGGTAGCTATATTACATTATCGGCGACATTTCTCATGTAACCAACTATTGTGTCGTGAGAATTGTGTTATTTACCTGTAACCTCGACCATCCCAATCGGTTTGATGCGACATCGTGGCGGGGGAGATGGATTAATATATTTTTATAGGCAGATAGGCGCTTAACTTAGTAGTGGATTTCGGATTTCGTAACGGTTTATTCATTTAATTCGGTGTATACGACCGCCACGCCTAACCTTACGACAGGCGTGGACGAACAGTTTAGCGATTAGTTTGTTGCGCGTAAAGTCCCGGATTTGATTCCCGGTCGGAGCAAATATTTGTTTCATAGCTTTTATTTGTAATTTGTAATAATTATATTAAAAATTTATTAGTAAAAAAAGAGATAGATATTTGCTTCGAGTCTGGTTATCAAAGAGTGGTAGGCAGTGGTACCCATTCTGCCGATCCGGGGTAGTACCACCACTTACAAGTATACAGACCGTGAAGTGATTTGGTCACGTTTCGGGATCAGCTCGTAAGTTGCCGATTGCTACTAACAGTTATTGAATTGTAGTAGCAGTGACATTCATTCATGGACCACACTTCAGCTTAACATCAAGCGGGGTGCTGTCATATGTCGAGTCACAATAAAAAAAAACTTATTTCATTACGTACTCGTACGCTGTACTCAGATTTTCTGTGGTTGGTATAAGCGATATAAGAGCTGTCATGTCTGCAAAATTGCAGGAGCTCTAAAGTTCTCGTGACCTCAGCAACACCTTTTACTCAGATAACTTGGCGCTGCAATGAGTCCTATCCTACCTATATTGGACAAAGTCATTTAATCAATCAATCAAATTGTCACGCCGTTTCCACAGGGATAGGCAGAGCCACTTGTCACGATTCAAACATAAATAGCTTTCTTTACATCCATGATTTAGTCGGAAAACTCCATAAAGATTTGTATTTATTTTAACTTGTTACTTATTATTTTTAATACCTATAATATATATAAACCTAAGTTTTATGAGCCTATGTTAAAATAGTGAAAAGGAATGTGTTGCTGTTAGTGCTCATTAGTGATATGGATATATCACTATTAATAAGAAATTAAGTATTTTGTCTGAGTTTACCATATTTTTAGTTTTAATCATTAATATTACTAAGAAATATTGTAACATTAGGTTATAAATGCCTATGGTTTCTTGCTTTATCTAAAATAAGCAATGGTGAAGGAAATTAGGCTGTATTTTATCTAAACCAAAGAGATTTATTTAATAGTATTAAATATTGCAAATATTTGTTAATAAAAAAAAAAGAGATGGATATTTGCTTCGGGTCTGGTTATCAAAGAGTGGTAGGCAGTGGTACCCATTCTGCCGATCCGGGGTAGTACCACCACTTACAAGTATACAGACCGTGAAGTGATTTGGTCACGTTTCGGGATCAGCTTGTAAGTTGCCGGTTCCATCTAGGCCGGCATAGTGGATGTGATTGCTACTTACAGTTATTGAATTGTAGTAGCAGTGACATTCATTCATGGACCACACTTTGGCTTAACATCAAGCGGGGTGCTGTCATATGTCGTTTGTTTTAAATGCAGTTGTTAATATCTTCCCTTAAACGGCAACTCTCTTCCAAAAAGATTTACGATGAGTTTAGTGTTATGTTTTAAGCTCTATGGAGCTGACATGTCTTGAAGGACAAAAGCTCCATAATATTTTCTTAGATCTTGCGCGAACATTGATTAATGAATTAAACAAACTTTATGCGGCCTACTATGACCACGATGGCTGCAAAGCTCTCGAAACGTCGGAATAATAAAATAACGCCAAAATAAATATATTTAGCCGCATAAAATTTGTTTAGTTCATGTGTGGTCCAACTACATTGACGTGCACCGCACAATGACAGAACAAGGCTGCTTATTCATCCGTTAATTCGTCGGTGTAATGATGCGGTTCATTACACAGCTCATTATTTGGTTATATCATGAAATGAGCTACTCTAGGAGCCGTCTAGGAGTTAGGTCACCTGCAGTATTGAACTTTTTATTGAGGCTCGATATATGACAGCACCCTGCCTAATGTGTCTACAATGGAGGCGACTGCTACTTGCAGTAAAAGAACTTGACAGTTAGGGTGGGTATTGTCACAAATCGAGTTATAATAATAAAAAAGAAACTGATGCTTTTAAACGTTATTTTCTAAGAACATGTGCTAGATACAATTGTACCGACAAGTCGACATCTAACATCGACTTGCCTTAGGGTAAGCAAGGGGAAGTCCAAGAGTTCCGACGATGACTGAAAAAGCCGATACAACCTACGGCTGCCTCATTCATTGCCGGACAAAAAATTGTTTCAAACCGGGAGCTCTGGGTTCAGCTCTTCTAGACGTTATATATGCTTGTTTTATCTTTTATTTATAACTGTTTATAAATTAATGCCTTTACTAATTATATGTTTCTCTTTCTTTCTCTATAGCTAAACGAACGATCTGAAGGATCGGGGAATCAGGTAGACATTTTTTTTAATGTTAAACACTCGCTGCCTGGTGCCATAAACCATCGGTGCTAAGGATTTATTTGTTTTTTTTTTATTGTGACAGCACCCCGCTTGGTGTTAAGCTGGAGTGTGGTCCATGAATGGATGCCACTGCTACTACAATTCAATTACTGTGAGTAGCAATTACATCTACTATGCTGGCCTAGATGGAACCGGCAACTTACAAGCTGATCCGAAACGCGACCAAATCACTTCACGGTCTGTATACTTGTAAGTGGTGGTACTACAACGGATCGGCAGACTGGGTACCACCACTCTTACTGGTAGGATAATAGACTCGTGTCATAGATCACTTACTTTTTCATGCCTCCCTTAAATGTAACAGAGAAAGCCACAGGTGTTTTTGGTGAGTGGTAGGCAGTGGTACTCAGCCTGCCGATCCGGGGTAGTACCACCACTTCTATTATACAGACCGTGAAATCACGTTTTGGGATCAGTTTGTAAATTGCCAGTTTCAACTAGGCCGGCATAGTGGATGTGACTGCTATCTACAGTTATTTGACTGTAATTATCAGTCGCCTTTATTCATGGATGGTACTCTAGCTTAATATTAGGCGGGGTAATAAAAAAAAGGTTGCGATCTGTTTTCATATTTTATTTCCCCGAAGGCAGCGAGTGTTTGACATTAGAATAGTATTTTTATATTTTTTAATGATCTCCCTATAACAGCCTTTTCCAACCTTTTCCAAGGGCGGACCCCCTAGCGCCACCTTACCATCATATTTTGTTTCATTTCAATATTTGTTTTATAGCTTTTATTTGTAATATTTGATAATATTAAATATTGCAAATACTTGTTAATAAAAATAAAAAAGAGATGGATATTTGCTTCGGGTCTGGTTATCAAAGAGTGGTAGGCAGTGGTACCCAGTCTGCCGATCCGGGGTAGTACCACCACTGACAAGTATACAGACCGTGAAGTGATTTGGTCACGTTTCAGGATCAGCTTGTAAGTTGCCGGTTTCATCTAGGCCGGCATAGTGGATGTGATTGCTACTCACAGTTATTGAATTGTAGTAGCAGTGGAATTCATTCATGGACCACACTCCAGCTTAACATCAAGCGGGGTGCTGTCATAAGTCTAGTCACAATAAAAAAAAAACTGCCTAAAAATACTTGCAGTACTCACATAGGTCAATCTATTTTAATCTCAATTAAACTCTAATGCAATGTGTTATGTTTGGCCGGCATAGTGACAGCGGCTGAGACAGCCGTGTACTAACTCGGTTGTTTCAGTCGTCGGCACTTTGGGATCTTCTCTTGCTTATCATTAGGCCGATGATAAGCAAATGCCGATGTCAAATGTCGTGCCACAAATAAAAACAGGTGTAGCAATATTACTTACCACCATTACGTACGTCTATTTTACTTACATGGATCCGTTTATAAATAAATAATGCCAGACTGTCATTTAACTTGTTTATTAATCAAAATTAAAATATGTTTTTCATAAATCTTTTCCCAGGTTGGGAAAGGCTGCCCTATAAGATTTATGTATAACTAAAGATTCTTTTCTATTGCATTGTGTGGCAACCCTAATTAAGTGGATGAGTTGAATGGTTTTTTTAATGTAAAGCTATAACTTCCAAGCTGTTATACCATTTCCATTCGTTTATTTTTGGGTGTTTTCCGACCAAATCGGGGACTTCCTTAAGAAAGCTGGGCCGCCTAGTGCCCATAATCGTAGAGATTGTGTGAAGAGAATTGTGAATGTGAGGGAAGCCTACGACGATGGGCACTAGACCATCCAGCTTTGATCAGATAACACGCTACTAATACTATATATAGACATCCTTAAGAAAGCCTCGTTGCCTAGTGCCCATAACCACAGGGCCTGTATGAGGAGAATTGTGGATGTGAGGGAAGCAAGGCAGTTGTGTAAGGATCGTGGTAAGTGGCGCTCCATTGTCTCTGCCTATCCCTGTGCGAAAAAGGCGTGACAATTTGATTGATTGATTGATTGATAATACTAATACAACGCATTTTCTAATTACAGTTGTTCGCGAGCGGCTCGCACATCAACGATGAGTCAACGCGCCGTCCGCAGCCTCCAGACTCTGGTTTCGCCGAAAACGCCAACAATAACATCTCCGAAGACAACAACAATGGTCCAATATCGTTGCGCGAAATGCAAAACATCGCGAATAATAATGCGGCTGCGTACATTGTCAGCGAGAACGAGGAGAGGAATCGAACCGTGAGCCGCGAGTCTGTTGTCGAGTTTGAACCACTGCCTGCTGGTATTGCTGGATTGCCTGGCCCATTGGCGCATTGCAGTGATTGGTTTTGTAAGTATTTAATTTTTTTTATTGGGGCTCCACGATGTTTAGTCGAAGTGCGGTCTATTAAAGCGGTCTACAGTTAAATAATCTAAGTGGCAGTTACATCCACCAGTTGATACCGGCAACTCATAAGCTAATTCCGAAACGCGATTAGGTCACTTCACGGTCTTTATAGTTTTAAGTGGTGATACTACCCCGGTCAGTTAGACTGGGTACTACTGCCTAATTAATGATACATTTGGGCGAATTCATTTCGTAATTATCTTAAATAATGTTTCAGATATAAGAGTAGTATTTTTGTATGCTAGCGCCACTATCTAGTTAGATAGCTGAATCTCTCTCGTAGTTCCGATCTTATTATTATTATTTTTATTGTGACTACATATGACATCACCTCGCTTGATGTTAAGCTGGAGTGTGTTCCATGAGTGGATGTCACTGCTACTACAATTCAATACTGTAAGTAGCAATCACATCCACTATGCCGGCCTATTTGGAACCGGCAACTTACAAGCTGATCCCGAAACGTGACCAAATCACTTCACGGTCTGTATACTTGTAAGTGGTGGTACTACCCCGGATCGGCAGACTGGGTGTCACTGCCTACTATTCTTTGAACATACCACTCTTATGTAATATTAATAAAATAGGCTTTTAATAAAGCAATCTCATAAATTTCTTTACAGCGCGTCAACACGATGAGATACCCCGCAATAGGCTGCAGTATTTACGCGAAATTGGACGTGGTTGGTTTGGCAGAGTAAGTGCAATTTTACTGCAAATCATGCCTGTAAATATTGCACCATGTATGATGGTGCATTATTTAGTGTTAAGATTTAGGTTTTGGCACGACCTTTGGTTTGTTAAGCGTGTTTGTGTTGTTTTTGTTTTTCATTATTTTTGTGACATATATATATACATTTCTATACTAAGCTACTAAAGTGCCTTGTATCATAGAAACAGGACAACCAAAGTACATATATCAAAGATACATTGGTACCGGTGGGTGGTTTCGAACTCGTGCTCATTATTTGTGTAACCATTGCACTGTCACTACACCACGGTCGCTTTTGACAACTACTTGCCTGTTGTTAAATTGGAGTGCGGTCTATGAACGAATGAGACTGCTACTACAGTTAAATAAGTAAGTAGTAGTCACAATCACTATGCTATGCTGGCCTAGTTAAAACAGAAAACTTGCAAGCATGTCTTACAATCTTGCAACTGTGTTGCCAAGCGTGTGGGAGAGCCAAATCCTGTCTGGGTAACCACGATCGGGACAGAGGCCTGTGCCTGGCAGTGGGACGTATGTAGGCTGATAATCTAAATCAAGGCAGCCGTGGTGTAGTAGTGCGATGGTTACGCAAACCGAGAGCACGGGTTCACAACCACTTGCCGTTACCAATGTATCTTTGATGTATGTTCTTTGGTTGTCTTTTTTTTATGATACATCACTTAAGTAGCTTAGTATAGAAATAAAAAAAAAATTAAAAAACCAATTCAATGAACATATGGCTACCAAGGTCTATTAGTGGTGAATTGGTCACGCAAATCAGGTACTACCTTTTCAAAACCACTTGCCGGTACCAATGTATCTCTGATATATGTGATTTGGTCTTATCTTCTGAGACTTTGGTTAATGAAGCAAACACATTTTATGCGGCTTAGTATCACGTTTATTTTTGGTATATGACCGTGGTCACAGAAATGGCTGCAAAGCTCTCGAAATGTGAGAATAATTGAGAAATCGTAAAATCTATAACCAAAAATTAACTATATTCGGGGAACGAGTTAAATGAATTTGGGGGCTGAGGTGCGGTGGGGCGTGAAACAACCACCACCTTAGTATCTTAGTGGCCGCTTTTAGTAACGCTCATAGCTCGGCGATGTCATTTAATATCGATAAAAACATATCCATATTTTCTTTGTTTGATTATTAAAAAAATAGTAAGTTAATTGAATAAAAGAGAGTCGTCATCCAATCATTATTAGAAACGTAATTAAAATATGTGATAAAGAAAAAAACATGTAGTCACTATTCTCAAAATTAAATTAATACATAATTCATAAAAAAATTGTTGCTGTCTAATGTTTATACTTCAATTTAATACACATTTATAATTTTTAATGACTAAATCTATTTGCGTTTTAGGGAAAATGTTTTCGACATTTTGCATTTCACTTCACTATTCATAATAGACACGTGACCATGACGTCACAACTGCATTTCTAGCGCGTTTATTTAACTCTTTCCCTTACTATAGATAGTATGCCGCATAAAATTTGTTTAATTCAATAATTCCGTCGTCTTGTTTTTATGATACATGCACGTTTGGTACAAGCTTGATATAGAATGTAAATAAATATTTTTATAGATTGTCGAAGGAGAAATCGAATCCGATGATAACAATCCGAATACGCCCGTTGCTGTCAAAATCCTTAATCAAAATGCACCTTTGTTAGAGAAGGCACGTTTCCTGGACGAAGCTAAGTTACATCGTGATGTGCGTCATGAAAATGTACTGTCACTTATCACCCATGGGTTGCAGGAAGATCCATGGATATTGATATTTGAATTGTGCTCTATGGTAAGCTATTTTTTTTACTCTGGCAACACATATATATTTTATGTACAAGCTGGCTGAAGGACATGTATCCAAGCTTTAATTTATTTAATTTAAAAAATTATATACAAGCCTAATGTTGAACTGGTGTGTAAAAGAGTGGATGCAATTGCTGCTTTTGTCATCATCATTATCAGCCAGAAGGCGTCCACTGCTGAACATAGGCCTTCCCCCTTAGAACGCCATTCCGAACGACAAGATGTCAGTTGCATCCACTGGTTATTCACTATGTCGTCAGACCACCTAGTGGGAGGCCTACCTGCGCTGCGTTTGCCGGTTTTGTTTTCTCCACTCTAGAACCTTTCTTCGCCGTCGGTTGTTTTGTAATCAATGAATGCATGAAGGTGACTGCTACTACAGTTATATAACAGTAAGCAGCAGTCATATTCACTATGCGGCTGGTTCCGGCAACTTACAAGTTGATCCCGAAACGCGACCAAGTCACTTTACCGTCTATATACTGTGTGGATTTGAGGTATCTGGACGAAACCGTGGAAGTGCCGGATTAGGTATATTGTACTATAGGAGCACCGTTGTTCAGCATAGTGACGGCGACTGAGGCAGCTGTGAACAAACTCGGTTTTCTCTGTCGTCGTCACTCTTGGACCTCTTCTTGCTTATCAGCAGACGGGTCGAGGTCAGAGGTCACAATAAAAAAGTAATAATATTTATTAATTTTTCTCACAGGATCTCCAACAATACTTAGTAACGAATCGACCCAAAATGGCGATTATTAACGAGAGTGGGTTGACGTTGCGACTTAAATGCGATGTGACTGCTGGTCTTACATATATACATTCACAAGATTTATTATATGGGTGAGGATTTATTGTAATTAATATATATGCAGTATTAAAAAAAAAGGATAAAGTGGCCGGCATAGTGACAATGATTGAGGTATCCGTGGTGTTGTGGTAGTGCAACGGTTGCGCAAACCATTGGAGTTGAAAACTAATTGCGGGTATCAATGTATCTTCGATATATTTACTTTGGTTGTCCTGTTTCTATGATAAAAGCACTTTAGTAGCTTGATATAGAAATGTGAATAAAAATTTAAAAATCCGTAAACAGAGCAGGCCTTTTCACTCTGAAAAATATCCTGGGAGCTTTTTAACCTTTCCTACCTCGTTTTTCACACCCGTAATACACACACTGGTCGGGGGTAGCATCCGCATTTTGTCGACCGAATCGGCAGTCGAACTAAAAAGTACGGTGCGTCTTTTCTTTGAAGAACAACCGACAAGTGGAATGCCAGCCCATGTGTTCTCTCCATCCTATAACCTTGGATCCATCAAGTGATGCGTGAAGAAACGCCATTAGCCGGCATAGTGACGGCGACAAAGGCACTCTTGGATATCCTCTTGCTTATCATCAGATGGATCGAGGTATAATATCGTATCACAACCGCGTTTTCTCGACCGAATCGCCACTGGAATTAAACGCTTCAGCCCGTAGTTTCTTTGTTGTACAATCGATTGGTGAAATTCTTTGCTGTTTTATGAGTTTTCTACATCCTTCAAGCGAGGCGTAAAAATGCTTCTCTGTCGTAGTGACCGTAACCTACACAGTTTATCAGCCGTTTTCACTCGGTAAGACCAGGCAAGTCGAGGTTACTTGTCGAGTCATAATAAAAAATAATGTTTCTTATAATTTCAGTAACGTATGGAGTGGCAATGTGCTGGTGCGTGGTGATGGCGAGAATGCTAGAGCTGTTTTAGGACAATATCATTCACTACAACCGCCCGCGTACTGCTTAGCAACGGAACAACATACGGTATGAGTACAGTAATACCCCGCTTTACGTGAGGGATACGTTCCGAAAAAAATCGCGTTAACTGAAATTCGCGTATATCGAGGTTTATGATTAAACATAGTCAAAATTTTATACAAAAAAATACAAATACTTAATACAACTCACTCTCACTGCGGCTAGTGGAGCGGGTCCGCTCCACCTTTGTGTATCGTTCTGCTACTTAGTCATGTCAACTCTAGTAAAATATCTCTATGTCAACAAACGAAACGAACGAGGGAATCCCCAAAGTCGAAGGACAGGGAATTCCCAATTCTTCAAAGAGGAATTCTTTCAGAGAAGTTGATGACTACATTATGTTTATACGCACTCTTTCGCGTAATGCGAGGCATTTGAGCGCGAAATTTGAAATTCGCGTTATAGTGAAACCGCGCGTAACGGGGTCGCGTAAAGCGGGGTGTTACTGTACTATCAACAGACCACGTCCATTCGTCCATTGGTTTATTTTTGTTTTCTTTTTTATGGCCAGTGTCAAAGTAAAAATATATGGTTCAATGTTAAAACATTAATGAATTAAACAAATTTTATGCAGCTTACTTATCGAGTTTGTTTAAGTTTTGGAGTTTACATTGGTTTTACGTTTCGAGAGCTTTGCAGCTATATTGGTCACGGAGAGTTACGGAGATTAAAACCAAAATAAACACGATAGTAAGATGCGTAAAATTTGTTTAATTCATTACTTTTGACTTTTTTAAATCTTTGGTTGGTTTTTATGTACAGGGCACTTCACTAAGGCCCCGGAGTTGCCTAGTCACTGGGTTACCTAGTACCCATAACCATAGAGCTTGTATAATGAGAATTGTGGATGTAAAGGAAGCGAGGCAATTGTGTCAGGATCGTAGAAAGTGGCGCTCCATTGCCATTGAAAGAGCCCATCCATGTCGGAAAAAGGCGTAACAAATTGATTGTTTTAAATTACAGATTAGCAGTGAGATATGGTCGCTAGGGGTATTATTGTGGGAAGTATGTTCATGGGGCACATCACCGTCTACCTCAGCACCATTGCCAGAGCCAGCGTTGCCATGCCCTTATAGATCGCACCTGTAAGTGGGTTTTTACCTTTTTTATAATGACCGCACACCGCCTGATGGTAAGCTGCACGATAAACGCTGCCACAGATGAATGTCTGTGCCGACCTATTGAAACCCGCCATCTTTTAGGCGAATCAGAAATGCGACTGAGTCACTTCGTTGTCATTACATCTGAATGAAGTGACTCGACAGTCTGAAGAGATACCCACTAATTTATACCACTCATATTACTTAAAACGTAAACTTAATATGAACTTTAAAATAAAGGGAACATAAATAAAACGCCACTTTTTAATTATTTCTAGATATCAAGTGATGCAGTTATGTTGGAACCCAAATCCTGGAGCGCGACCACAAGCAGCACAAGTCTATGCCCTTCTAAACCATCTCTACACATCTCATCAGCAGTCCAACGATGTTTCCCAGGATGACGGCTACGGAAGTAACGATTTCGAAGACCGATGGCAACGACTCAAGCCAAATTCAATTCCAAAAATAGACGAACATATCGCCATAGTTCATGCGCCTTCTATTTCCACGGCTTCGAATTTCACAAGCTCTTCCCAAGATATAGAGGAAAATCCACATACATCAATACAAGATTCCTTAAGTGTAGATTTAGACACAGCAGTATCTCGATCCAGTAGTATAACATCAGATAAAGAGCCCTTATCGGTACAAGTTAAATCTGAAAGCCTGACAAATTTACACGGCTCCTTAGAAGACGTACGAAACATCTATCTTAATCATAGTGAAAATACCATGGTTGATTGCCAACAAGAAAATTATAGGGACTATGATAATTCAGATAGTTCAGAGATAAAAGTTGATCCTTGGTTAAAAGACATTGTTGCTGGCAGTCAAGACGATGTCAGTTATTATAGAGATGTGAGTGATGTTATTAAGAACTTGGATAACATATTAAACTCCGAAAAGACGTCCAGTTCGGAATCTAGTCATCAGGCAAGTCCTTCGCGTGACACATTAACCCTGGATTGTAAAAAAGAATATGTAGTCCCATCTTGTTTGGTTAAGTCACCGGGTATTACTAATTTCCAGAGTATTTTAGATGTTATACCAAGTGCTGATACTATCGCTGAATGTGAACCGGAAGAAATTGATCGTGATGTTATTGAGCCACTGAACCATTCGTTTGAACGTCACAGCGATACGTTGAGTCAAAATACTTTAGAAAACCTAACGCCTGACTCACCACATATAGACATTAAGGAGTTTAATGGAGAAACTACAAACAGTATAACAGAAGTATTATCTGAAAATGTACCAAATGAAACAGAAGTTGTGGATGAAAAAAAGGAAATAGTTCCTCAATTGAAAGAATTATGTGAAGCCACCGTTAATAATAGTATTAGTGTAAGTGTATTAGAGAAAATAATTGATGATAAAATTAATCTTAGTCAAAATTTAGAGAAAGTAATAGAGGTAAAAGAAAACTTTAATGTTGAAACTAAAAACAATGAAAATATAACGCCTACAGAAAACGAACAATTTCGTGTAAATGATGTAATCTCAATTGAAGATACTAACGATAATAAACTCGAATGTGGCGATAAATATCAACATTTTTTAGATAAAATGGCTGAAGTGTCAGATACTAGCACTGTGTATATGGATCTCAATTATACTGATAGTGAATTAATTAATAAGAGTAAAGATTTAGTTATTAAGGATACAATTGTCAAAACGTATGACGATTATTCGAACACTACATTAGTGGCTGCGAACGAATCCACAGTATATTTAGATTTACCGACTGTGATAAAGGAAACTGACGAGTTCCTAAATGCTGAAAGACAGAACTCTGACCACGATGATTCTAAAAATTCAACTTTCATAGGATGTTTAACTAGTACGCCTCGAGAAAGTGATGTCTCAAGCACAGATGATATTGACAAATCAAATATTACTGAAGGGGTTGAAAAAAATGATTTGCCTGAAATTGAAGAGTATAATAATTTGAAATCGTCAAAAAACATTGAAATCTCTTCCGAGAACACTGACCCTGTGGTTGTAGTTGAAGAACCGGAAGATTTCGCTGAAGTGGATGAACCAAATTTTGGTCCAGAAACATCGGTTTCAAAGGTGGAACAAAAAATGATGGATGCGTTTAGTCCTTTTGATTCACCAACGAAGAGTCACCCCACTGATACATTCGATGAAAATTCGTCCGTAGTTTTAGGCCCCTTTGAGAATTGTACTTTAGATTATTTTAAAGGAATAAAAACAAGTGTTACACCTACTAACGAATTTGTGGACGTGCCTAAAGAAGAGCTCTTAACTTTTTCATCAAACTTCACCGATATTAACCTCGAAACGCCATCACCGTTGAGGGATGTTAATTTTTTAAACGAAGTCCCTGATATAGATCTTAATGAACATTTAGACATTCGAGCAGCGATACCAAAATTGCCTGCGAATTCAGCCCAGTTTGATAACTTGGATTTGCCGCCTCTATCCCCTACAACACCACCTAATTCCCCAGGTAATTTTCTATCTGATTCTCCGCGACCTGAATATGTTATTGAAGATATGGGCGATCCATTGAACGATGATTTGCCTGACCCTATTCCTGATTTTGGCGATCATACTCTTGACGCACAGACAAATCTTGCTATAGCCGATAATGAGAATAATATGAATATAGAATATGATGTTTCTGAAGGGATTATTGATGGCCAAACTGAAGATATTAACGGTGAAGATGAGGTTATAGTTTGCGGGAATGGTGGTTACTTTGTCGGTGAAGCAAATGGTAGCGATAATACTTCATTGAATGAATCCATGCAGGCTTTAAGAGAAGAACTGGAGTTGAAATTGCCTTGGGCACAGGTCAGCCATATTGTATTTTATCTATAAAATTTAGTACATCTTCTGATCTTACAAGAATGGACAAAATAATTGTACATACTTTATCTTATAATAATAACTTGATACGAACTTATTGTTCATAGCTATAAAATTTTGTGATATAAATTATTTCAAATAAAAAATTAATGATATCTTTTTGAACAGGCAGCGAGTATTGGACCACCAGAAAATGACGATACAGACGCTGGTGAGTTCCCCGTCCCGCCAGAAGTCATTGTCAATTACGCTGGTGCACTTAGCCCAATCATGGAAGAAACTGGACATCAGTTGTCTGCGTATGAAAACGACCGACCTTGTATGTACTTTTTATTATAGTTTGTTACAGAAGTTACAGTAATAACTTACCCTCTTAAGCCTTAGCAGAATTACTAATCTAAATAGTCAAGGAATAATATAATCAATCAGCTATCACAGCTTCATTCCTACCTTGTTTCCTTCACATACACAAATATCTTAGAACTCTGGCTCTTTTAAAACACACACCCAGTTTGATTAAGAAATACACTTTTAAAGAAACGCGATATCTGACTTCAGCTTTTCTGATGTGACAGCGCCGACAACTGATAAAACCTCTTCAGTTACGGTTGCATCAGTCGTCATTACTGTGCTTATGTGGTTACGTCAATATATTTATAAACGAAAAAGTCCTTTGAACGACGCTAGCACTCATTATATATTTTTTATTTACAGGGGTAACAACCCGCACAGATTCGTCAGAGAGTTATCCAGAGCCATGCAACAATTCAACTGATGACGTCACTGAGCTACCAACAGGTCGCAATGATCTAACTTACACGTTAAATTCTAATTCATTAAAAAACAATCCTACATATACAATACAGAAAGATGTATCTACTGGTAAAGAGTAAGTGTGATATATAAAAATTATACAATTTTGTTGTTCTGATTAAAATTCTTGTCTTTAAATATTTACGCGACACCTGTATTTCTAGGTTCACAATGAGCGCTGACAGTTTAAACGAATCAGGGCAGAGTTTGCCCATAAAGGCAACTTTGGACGTCGAAAATGATGTAGAAAGAATATCACAAATTTCACCATTTATGCTTAGCCCAACCACAGAATCTTTTATACCTGATAACCAAACCGAAAACACTGGTGCATCATCTTCGAAAGCTACTGTACCTACTGATGCAAAATTTTCAAAGCCAACAGAAAGTCTTTCAAAGGCAACAAGCATTGATTCTTGGTGTTCAAACGACACTCTATTCAATGTAGAAGATAACTTCGATGATTTAGCCATAGATTCGGATTTTCCATCAGATATTAAAGAAAAAGAGGATATGAGTAGAAGTCATAGTACAGAAACTTTAACACGTCATGACGATGATAAGGATTTGAGTCATTGTTCCACTTACATTGTACATGACAGTAAGACAGAGAGTTTTACAGTCCCCGATTCAATCGCAAATGCAACTTACAATATAACTAATCAAGCTGCTGATAAAAACTCCCCATCAGCCTTAACTACAGAAATAAATGACTCCAAAAATACACCAACGAAGGATTTGGCTTATGGCACGTTAAACTCGGGTTGCAACTCTAACTTAGCTACTTATTCAAACTGTACTACTGAAGTATTATCCGAACAGTGGAAGCATTATCCCCCAGTAGAAATGATGAGACGTTCACCTGTAAATGAGGATTTGGTATTGACACCTCCACAAACAATAACTCATGAAAAGGAATATGAAGTAATTGAAGCACCGAAAATCGACACACAAAAGGTTTTGAAGAAAATGGAAAGTGTTGAGATTACTTGTCTTAAAGATGACTTGGGTAATGATGAATCGCCTAAAGTAACAGCTATTCCTGATAATCACTTTAGACAGTTTGCGTCTACAGCCCAAAGTACTCCGTTAACTGACAACGTACAATCAGATGAAAGTGGGGAAACAGTAACTTTGGAAATTCCACAAAATAGCTCAGAAAACGCAACAAGCCTTACAATTATACCTAATTTCCAAACATTTTTCCAATCAATTGAATTAAGGCCACAGGATTTCTCATTAGATGAAGTAGAAAACACCACAAACACCGATTTATTGTTGGAAGGTAGCAGTCAACTAATGAGTCAAAGTAATTTCACACCAACATATTCCGATTTCAAGGAATCTGCTGTAACTAAACCACAAGAAATCACTATTACTACTACGACTTCTAGTCACATAAATGAGATCGATTCGCTACAAGATTTTGACCGGTTTGAGAATTCTGCCCGAAACCGGTCGCAGGATTTATCGCCTATTGAAAGCACAAGCATGTTATTGCAAAATGAAGTAAGATTGAGTGAAATAGGTGGTTTGAGTTTATTTAAATCTGATATTAATAAGGATCTGACACATGAATCTCAAATAAGTTATGAAAGAGTAGAAGATAATAATGTAAATGAGAGTAATAATGAAACGTCCAATAATGAGCACTTCAAAACCTTCGACTCACATCCTGGTCGGCATATACTAGGCGATGTAAGCGAAACAGAAGCAAACGAAACGAAATCACCAAAACTTAGTACAAATGAAGACAATTTACAAGAAGATAATATCCCAAAAAACGATGATAACGTTACTAACACTCAAACAGATAATGAATCTGATTTAAAAGACGATAAGATAGTACCAGAACAAAGTGATGCTGCTGAGAAATTCGCTACAGTAAATTTTCTAAGCGAAACATTCGAACAACTTGTTGAAAGTAACGTAGATGAGGAAGCAGTTGAAACGAAAACTAGTCCCGAAAAGACTGATTTACAAAATGGAGTTGATCAAGATAGAGAAAGAGAAGGCAATACACATCCAAATGAGAGTAAGGATGAAGTAAAAGTTAATGTAAATGGTAAAGTGACGGCGGATTTTTTATTGAATGAGAAACAATTTTGCCAATATGATACTTGTCTCCCACTTCTCAATGATATTAGATTTACTGGTGAGTTATTTTATATTGATTTAACATTTTGACAAAAGTTCTTTAAGTTTTCTAAGTTATATTCATTTCAACTAACATAACATGTTTATAGATTATACTTTTTTTCGTTACGAATGTTTTTTTCAGGTATGAAGTGACATATTTTGGCTTGATTAAATTAATTACAAATCTGGACGATTCGCCTGCGATTAGGGGTGCTATCACCACTTTTAAGTATACAGAGCGTTTCGGGATTTGCATGAAAATCCGGTTTTAAATCCAGGATTATTTGCCGATTTTAACTAAGACAGCATAGTGGATGTGAATGCTACTGTAATAACTCACCTGTTCACTTCTATTGTAAGACGAGTGTGGGATGGTCTCATTTGTCGGGGCACAATAAAATTAACATTTTAGTATTGGTAATGTAACACCGATATAGTAACAAAGACTGAGGCACCTGTAAGTTTTTTTTCAGTCTTCGGCACTCTTGGACTTGCCTTTGCTTATTAGGCAAGGTATGGTCATTTGTCAGGTCATTCAATTTAAAAAAAAGTAAATAAAAAAACATACTTATTAGTTAAAAACATACTTATACAATATGAACTAAAATGTGAAAAATCGCCGTCACTATGCCGGCCAATATTTATTGATATTTTTGTGTTGTCATTGATTTTTAATACGTGTACAAGTTTTTATATTATTTAGACGTCTAGAAGTGGGTGAAAATGCATCCATCGCCGTCACTATACCGGCCAAAAAAAATTAATGATATTGTATTGTCATCAGTTTTTAATACTTCCTTTACATACATACATACAAGTCCAGCTAATAATAAAAGCGTGGTAAAAAAATGCATTATAGGTCCAGCAGGCGATTACATGTCTACTTCATTCAACGAACCATCCCCGACAGAAGAAAAGAAAGAGACTGTAGATTCAAAAGGCATAAAACAGAATGGCATAAATGCTGAAGATCTGCTAAAGGAGTGGGAGAGCGATAGCGATCACTCACACTCTACTAATTCATCTAGCGGTGAATTTATATGGAAGGTTAGTTTATTTAAGATGTTCTTTGTTTAGGTGCTTGGGTTTTTAGTTCTTTGTATTTGTGAAGCTTTGGTTTCGTATTTCTTCATTTTTCTTACGTATTTTTTTCTTATTTTTTATGTGAATATTGTAAAATGATTTGGTCACGTTTCGGGATCAGCTTGTAAGTTGCCGGTTCGATCTAGGCCGGCATAGTGGATGTGATTGCTAGTCGGATATTGAATTGTAGTAGCAGTGACATTCATTCATGGACTACACTTCGGCTTAACATCAAGCGGGGTGCTGTCATATGTCGAGTCACAATAAAAAAATAAGAAAAAAAATGTTATTTTTATTAGTAATTATCTTATTTTAAAAATTGGTGTCTGGATTTTGTTGGTTTTTATATTTTTTAATTAAATGTATATAAATTCACTACCCCTAGATGTTAAACTGTAAGCACTTAGACTAAACAAAACCCTTCCTATGTTATTAATTCAGTATAAATAAAATATCTTATGCATTGCAATGTTGAAGAGGGACGCAAATATTTTACCTTTACTCTGCCCCCTATTTTTTTATTTACATTTCTATACTGAGCTACTAAAGTGCTTGTATTATAGAATTGGTACCGGTGGGTGGTCTCGAACTCGTGCTCTTGGTTTGCGTAACCATTGCACTGCCACTTTACCACGGTCGCCTCCATAATTTGTTGGTGCGGTTGTATACACCGGCGGTAAATCTCGAGTTGTGGCAGAATGTGACTCAGTATACCGAGCAAGCTCGCTTATTCTGCCCGAGTCAGTGTTGTTTTTTATAGGCGTTGGGCGTATTTTGTGTTACGAAACGCCAACGCACTGACAAATTTTATATTTGGGGAGTGTCATAAAATATGTTTCTCTGGTTTTTTAATGCGGTTCGTTTTAAATATATATTTTCAATGATATTTTAATTCCAAACAGCTTATTTCTTGTAGAAAATCGATTCCTAATAAAGACTCCGTGTCAAACATGCTTTCATATCCATAGCATATCATCCCTTTAAATACATTTATGATACTGAAAGAATCTGTCATTTATTTTATAATCAGTATACTCACCGCACGTTAAGAGAACGCTGCAACCCATACTCCGGTGAGACTGGTCAAGTTTTAGGACATTCCAAGCGCGTTTAGTAGCTTAGTATAGAAATGTAAATAAAAAATATTTATACATGGTTAATATGGGATTGCTCTGTGTGTATTTACGCCCTGTATTGTATATAAGCTTTATGTGTTGGTGTTTGCATGTATTGACGTTGTGCAGGCTGGCGATGGCCATGAGGAGAGATTGGTCACGACAACGCAATTCACACAAGTGAGTCACAATTAGTATTAATATTGCACGATTATAAATACATTAACAGACGGTTGTGCCAAAAATGATTGTATACGAATTTGTTAAAAGTATCGTATAAGTAAAAGAAAAACTCTTTGCACCACTCTTTAATTAACTTTACAATTTACATTAACGTTTCACGGATATTTTATAAAAAATTTAAGTAAAATCTGTCATTTTTGTCATTCATTCTATGCGCGATGTCTTCAACAAGTTCCGATAGTGGAATAATTGAATACCCAATACACGATTTCGTAATAGTAAACGTAATAGAATAAGTATAAAGTAAAATTAAATTGGTAAATTGAAACTGTTTTGGTACAACCGGCTGTAAGTATTAAGGTGCGATTCCGACGGCGACCGCAGACTGCACTACTGGTTTGTATGAATCGTGTATGGCGCAGCCGCAGAATGCAGTGCGAGGAGTCAATCTCATACAGATTCACACAAACAGATTTTGACGACAAGCGTGGCCGATTGTCCAATGATGGGTTTGTAAAGTAAAGTCCCGGGTTCGATTCCCGGTCGGAGCAAATATTTGTTTCATAGCTTTTATTTATAATATTTAATAGTTATATTAAAAATTATAAAAATTTGGTAATAAAAAAAGAGGCGGATATTTGCTTCGGGTCTGGTTATCAAAGATTGGTAACCACCTTTGATCAAGAGTGGTAAGTAGCAGTCACATCCACTATGCCGGCATAGTTGGAACCGGCAACTTACAAGCTGATCCCGAAACGCGACTAAATCTCTTGGTGGTACTCTTGATAACCATCAAGAGTACCACCACTTGATGTACCTATGATTTAGTCGCGTTTCGGGATCAGCTTGTAAGTTGCCGGTTCCAACTAGGCCGGCATAGTGGATGTGACTGCTACTTACAGTTATTGAATTGCAGTAGCAGTGACATCCATTCATGGACCACACTCCAGCTTAACATCAAGCAAAGTGCTGTCATATGTCGAGTCACAATTTAAAAAAAAAAACGCTACAGTGTGAAGTCACCATCGGAATAACAGTCGTTGTCTCGGTTCAAACACCACTTGCCGTATGTTTGGATATAATTATGTCACCGGTTTTAACTTTGCCGACTTAATAAATACAACTGCTATTTAGCAAGAGTAGCAGTTGCCTCCATTCATGGACTGCACTCCACCTTAACATCAGGCGGAGTGCTCTAATATGTCGAATCACAATATAAAAAAAAACAATCAAATCAAATTGTCACGCCCTTCTCCTACATGGATAGGCAGAGACAATGGAGCGCCACTTGCCACGATCCTGACAAAACTCCCTCGCTTCCTTCACATCCACAATTCTCCTCATACAAGCTCTATGGTTATGGGCACTAGGCAACCCAGCGGATGTCTCCGATTTGGTTGGAGAACACTGCCTCGATTAACGCATCCACGCATATCAGATTTGTAAATTTCTTTCGGCAATCTACTTTCATTCAAACTACTATTATTATTTTTTTGAGTAAAGAGACCCTTTTTTATTGCACACCAGTGTACATGCGCGAACATTCCCCCACTACGTTAAAACCTTACCACGTTAGATGCCGGCATCTATACTATATTTGCATATTCATAAATTTCAAAGAGTGGTAGGCAGTGGTACCCAGTCTGCCGATCCGGGGTAGTACCACCACTTACAAGTATACAGACCGTGAAATGATTTTTGTCACGTTTTGGGATCAGCTTGTAAGTTGCCGGTTCCATCTAGGCCGGCATAGTGGATGTGATTGCTACTCACAGTTATTGAATTGTAGTAGCAGTGACATTTATTCATGGCCCACACTTCGGCTTAACATCAAGCGGGGTGCTGTCATATGTCAAGTCACAATAAAAATAAAAATAAATCACATTCTATTTGTGTTATCAGCCATCACATAAAGAAGGAGAAAGTGCTGACGAGGATCAAGGGGGTCCATCACAGTGTCTGCCACCAGCGGACCACGGAGATGGGTGGTCAGGATCAGAGGACTCTGGATCAGGATCTGAGGGTGATGAACTGGAGTTCGTACCATCATCATGGGATTGCCGAGCTGAGCCTTCCAAGTCCTCGCTTAGGAGTTTAGAACAAACGCAACCTGTGAGTTTTTTTTTAATATATGATGGCTACGGTGTATGACCGCAATAGAGTGGTCCATGTAGTAACACGTTTACGCTGTATTTCATAGATTTTGACGACAGGCGTGACGCATTGGTTACGCGTAAAGTGTCGGGTTCGATTCCTGGTTTTAGTAAAAAGTTTAGTAGCTTTTCTTTATATTATTTGATTAAAATAAATATCACATATATTTGTTAATTAAAAAAAATGAATATTTATTCCTGGTCTGGTTATTAAACAGTAGTAGGCAGTTGTGCCCAGTCTGCCGATCCGGGGTAGTACCGCCACTTACAAGTATACAGTACCTAGTCGCGTTTTAGGATCAGCTGGTAAGTTGCCGCTTCGAACTAGGCCGGCATAGTGGATGTGACTGCTACTTACAGTTATTGAATTGTAGTGTTGTCCGACCGAAAGTTCGGTTTAGGTCTAGTTCGACAAAAAAAAACGGGTTTCAGTTTAGTTTCGGTATTCGGCGGCAAACCTGCCGAAACCGAAATTGCATTAGGGAGTTCGCGCGCTGTGTTCGGTCATGTTCGGCGCCAATTCCATCCAAGCGACGAACACATTTTGCTGCGTCCACTGGCTTGTGTTTGCAGTTTGTTTTGTTCTTTGTGTTCTTTATAAAATATCGTTCACGGAGTTAAGGGCATTTCGACGTCACTTTTTGAGCGAGTTGCACAGAATACCAAGGCTAGGTAGGTTTCAAGAGTGTGTCCGACAGGATGGTCGACATATCGATGACATAATTTTTAAGAAATAAATCCCCACTTTTCTTTTCTTTAATAAGCATTAAAATAAAATAATATCTCTCTTAGTTGTTTTATAATTTAAATCCTAATTCTGCCACCGGGATTAATATTTTTTCTTTATTTTATTATAGGATAGCAAGAAGCGTGTCGTATTCAAAAGGCAGAAATACCATTGTGTATATGAATATCCACGTGAGACGATATCTTTGGACGCTCTCTCATCACCGCTTCAATCACCATATTTACCTGATTATTCTACTTATTCCGGTAAGGACCTTATTTAACATCTCTGTCAGTAATGGAATTCATAAACAAAAATCTAAAGATGTTGTCATTTCAAAACAATAACTAATTCCTCTTTATTTGTGTGGTTTGTTGAAAGACACGCTTGAAAACAGGCGTGTGTCCGTTACGCGGGTTTCCCAGGTTTGATTCCTCGTCGATAATAGTATAATAAATATACAAATATTTGTTAATAAAAAAGAGGATGCAGATATTTGCTTCGCGTTTCGGGATTAGCTTGTAAGTTGCCGGTTTCAACTAGGCCGGCATAGTGCATGTTACTGCTACTACAGTTGTTGAACTGTAAGTTAAAGTCACCTCATGGACAGCACTCCAGTTTAGACCGGAACTCCACCAAAGCGGAGACGAGTCGAGCGGAAAAGAGATGTTTTTTAAACAACCAATAGAATTGTGTTATTGACACGTCTCCTCTCCGCTCTGCTTCAGTGGAGATCGCTTTGCGGAGATGTGTAATATTTGTATGGCGCGGTAGAAGCGGAGATGTGAGCTGTGCGCGGATGACGCGCAGCGGAGACGAGAGATGTAAGCGGCGTGCGGTGAGCGATGTCACCCTCCCGTCCGCCAGCAACCCGCAGAGCCCTGTACTGAGCACTCAACGCCTCGCACATTCGCTAGGCAAGGCTAGTCAGCACACATCTCTTTTTATGCTACAGTACGCATTTCCGCACAGCTTCGGTGGATTCACACGAGCTGAAAAACATCTCTTCTCGCACATCACATGGCACACATCTCCGCTTTGGTGGAGTCCCAGCCTTACATCGACGGGTGCTGTCATATTTAGAGTTACAATAATAAAAAATTCTATAGAATTCCTATCTCATGGATGAAAGGTGGGAGAACCACGTTAAATTGAATTTATATGTCTGTCTCTTTTTACTGTCGCTTTTTCGTTTCATCGACTTTCAAATCACAATGATGCTCAAGAAGTTTTCACTTCATAAGGATCATGTTTGAATCAACATGTTGTTACCATGGTTACAGATTGGGATTCAGCAAGTGCCGAGGAAGCAGAACTTGGCTATGGACAACTGTTTGGTTCACATCATTTGGACTTATTTCCATTACAAGCTGGCGTGTCATTCGGTAAATATAAAAGTAACCTTATATCTATTAACATAAAACTCCATTTAGAAGTCGAGGCTTTTATACTTTTATTTAATGTGACGCGACATCGCGACAGAATAATGTCATAAAAGTGTCCGCGCGTATATTTATGTCATTTTTTTATTGTAACACGACTTCTGACCTCGACACTCCTAATGATAAACAAGAGGAGGTCCAAGAGTTACGACGACTGGAAAAACCGAGTCAGTTCCCGGCTGCCCCAGCCGCCGCCACTATGTCGGCCTAAGGTGCTTCTTAAGGCATCGCTTGAAGGATCCAAGGTCATAGGATGGAGAGAACACATGGGGAACACATGGAACACATGGGCAAAGCATTCCACTTACACAGTTTATATCACATACGCTGATATAAACTGTGTAAGTGAATTGAATATGAATTGTAAACTGAACCTTAGCACATTGTTTTAAAGTATAAACTTGTCACAAATGTAATGTCACATACATCATTTTGAACTGAGAACAAATGCAAGTCCAACATCAATTCGGACTTGCATTTATTTTGACACTTTTTGAGTGGCAATTGTGTATCTACCGTTATATATGATCAAAGTGACGTGACATCTGACCTCGTCTTGCTTAATAGTAAGAGCTCCGACGACTGGAAAAACCGACTGTCTCAATCGCTGTCACTATGCCGGCCAGAAATTATGAAAGATTTTATGATACTTTACAATTGTTTCATAAATCAGTTATGAACATTGTTTAGAATTATTCACACGTAGCGGCGGCAGTTTGATTCCCGATTGCAGCTAACCGATGTAAACACATTTTTTTTTGTTTAAAAAAACAAACATTATTTTTTATATCCAATTTTTGGATTTCTTAAAGTAAATGGTACTAGCATCTAAATATACCAAAGAGTATTCAACTTTATTTAAATCATTATAAAGTTCATTTTCCATTTGAATGTTTCAGATTACGATGACGATTTCTTCATTTCATCATCAGCCCGTCCCTTTGAGAGTTTGGGAATAATGCCAACCAGTAGTCAATTCTTCCCTGGAATGCATTTAAAATCAGCCTCAATGCCACAAAGGGATCTACCTGACGAAGACGATTACCCACCCCCTCCTTCCTCCCCACTCTTAACCCAAACCAGAACTCCATCTTTGGACTTCACTACACCAGACTCAGGAGTAGAAGACATAACACCAGGGTCAACGACCACTGATGATGAATACAAGAAGAAAGTGCCAGATTTGTCCAATACATGCTGGAGGTCACTTGATGGAAGCTCGAGTGAGTCTGTCAGCCCCTCGTCACCTGCTGCCGAGGCTTTGGGAGGTTTAAGGCACACAAGGGATAAATTAAAGTTGGATCTACCTCCCAGTCCTCATATACCGTCGCCGAGACACAGTCGTGTGTTTAACTTTACATTGGACAAACCTAAGCCAAGGAGGTCAGTTTCAAGCGAATCGGAACCCAGCACTCCTCTCATAATGACAGATGAAACACCATCAGTAACTACAAATCTACCTATGGAGAGTGCTCAAGAGGTTCCAGTTGTGGAGCCAACTTTCTCGACGTTTGGTAAGTGTTTAACTAAGACGGTTGAGCCCGAGAAGGCTATTGTCTTTGATGATGTCCAGGAGGTTGAGGATAAGGAGAAGCCTACTGTAGAAGTGAAGGAAGTCACAGTTGCCGACAGCGGCGACGAGGACTCTGGTATTGAAAGCAGTAAAGCAACGTTAGAGAGAAATAATCCCGCGAATGTAACTTAAGGTTTTGTTTTGTGGAGGTATGCTCGCGAATGGTTCGCGAACATGTTATTATAGGAAGGCTTTCTTTTTGATATGATCACGTTTGACGTGTCTTTTCCAATACGGTTTATGCGTGAATTTGGCAAAGAAAATTCATATTGTCAAATGAGAAAAGGGCTTACCGTATGGTTTATTCTTAACCTAATATACTATGCTATTAGAATAAGAATAGGACGGGCTGTTGACTAACTTCACTTGACTGATTCAAATGTGTATTTCTTGACGGTTAGAGAGTTAGACGTTACAAAATGGCGCCGATTCCGTGCTATTCTTATTTTAACCGCATTATATGCGTCCTTACGATTTTTCTGGTAATAGAAATAACTGATTTTGATAACTGAATTGTTGTCGTATTTTTGTTGTTTGTAACTTAACCTAATCTCCTATGCGTGATCATGTCAAGATGAAAACAGTAGTGTTTAGAAATTAAGAGTTGTAGGTTCGGCGCGATCCGTTCGCGAACATTGTTAGGACGTAATTATTTTAGATCTGTTGATGTATTTAAGTATTTTTTGTCTTAATTAAGTAATAATAGTGATTATTTTTAATTTTAAACTATTATTAATTTTTAAAAGAAAATCTATTAATTATTTCTATATATAGAGAGATTCTTATTACGTGCAAAAAATATTTTAATCGATATTGAATTTAAAATTTATTTCTATTAAATTTCTGCCTATAATAAAAATCGGCGGACAAATAAATCTACTTTCAAGTTTTAAGTTAAATTAATTTAAACATGAATTTGCTTGCAAGCTAGTGATACTTCTAATTTTTTTTAAATAAAAACAGTGGTACAAATTACTGCATTAATTAAGATACTTTCAAATAGATTTTATATGAGAACACAATTTTACAAATTATAATTTTAAGCACATTTTACACTTTATAAAAAATACGCCATTTTGAAGTTTTGTATGAATTTTAACTTGGGACACGAGTAAATAGTTGTTGCCTGAATATTGTATATAACGCGCCTTAAAACACGTCCAATATTAACTCAGTACTTTTTTACGTAAAATATACAGTAATTATTAATATGTATACATAAACCGCATCCCATCTGAAACGATTAACTATTCCCCCAAATCTTATCAGGGCCAACCAATGAGTGAGATTCTTCCCTCTTGTCAAAACCTAATAAACAGCTTTACTGTACATTTTTTCTTACTTGGCAAAAATAGTAAACAAACTTTCGGCATAACGAATTAAAGAAAATAAAAATACTACTGACACGAATCAATACGAATATATAACAATATCTGTGAATTATGGTGAAAAATATTATTAAATATTATGGAGGCACACATTTGTCATTTCTGTAAATTCACAAATGACAAATGTGTCCCAATAATAAATTTCCTTATAAATAGTTTTTGATACAAAATTATCTATATATGTGTGTGTGTCGTTTTATTAACTTTTGTGCATTTGTTACATTGTGTATGTTTATTCTAAAGAATAAAACAGTAGTAAACAGTTTCATTGGATTTCATGTTTGTTTACTAATTGTGCCAAGTAAGAAAAAACACAGCATACAAATAGATATTTCCTATTGCTTCTTCCAATCCGTCAGAAAAATCTTAGCAATAAAAAAGTGGAAAAAAGGATATTTATATGTATTTCAGAGGCGAGTGAAAATATAAAATAGATAAAAGTCGGTGTGAAGAAAATTGTGGATGTGAAGGAAACAAGAGAGTTGTGTCAGGATCGTGGAATATGGCGCCTGTCCCTGTGGGAATTTGATATTGATCTTAGCTTGATCTCCGAATGTCATTAGTTGCCGATGTCTTTACTTCATGCGTCTTAAATTTAATCTTTGCTTTTAATGACAGTTACCTTACGAGCTTTGAATTTAAAGTATAATTTCGTTTATCACATTAATAATCTCATTATTAGATCTTTTAACGCACAATACATCGTATTTTCTTAGATTTTGCGCGAACAATAAACTAAACAAATATTATGGTGCTTACTATCGCGTTTATTTTTGGTTACCACATTACCTATAGCCTCGGATCTTTCAAGCGGTGCGTGAAGCACCTTTGGCCGGCATAGTGGCGGCGACTGGGGCAGCCGTGAAGGCTCGGTTTTTGCAGTCGTCGGCACTCTGAGATCTCTTCTTGCTTACCGTCAGGCGGGTTGAGGTCAGATGTCGCGTCACAATAAAATAAACGCGATAGTAAGCCGCATAAAACTTGTTTAATTCATTTATCAATACATCCTTAGGATTAAACGAAGATGACCAGTTTCGATGCTCCTGGAATTAAGGGCACGTTGCAAAAGCGCTGCCGTTGCGCTACTGTCCGCAATCCATACAGAATTGCTTTGTTTATCTGCATCTAAAGGCTACCGTGGTCTAGTGGTAGTGATATGATCATGAAACAGTCGCACTTCGCATATCTTTAAAAAAATTAACGTGTCTCTGATCAAGCCCTTTTAGAAGCTTAGTACATGTAACTAAATTGGTTGCGACTGAAAAAGTGTCGTGTGCGTGTCGCGACAGTGGCGATGCGACATTCTACATATTGTAGTGACGCAGTCTACAGTCTCTTCCGTAAGGTCTGTCGAACTTCTAAATATAAAGCCTCTACCACACAGGCGTGTTATTATCGGTCGGTAATACTGGATTGCGATATCTGTTTTAGTATTAGGGCGACTACGAAGCGACTGTGTGCAAGGAATCGGGACGTATTTATCGCAATAACGCATCCGGTATTATCGACCGATTATAACGCGCTTGTGTGGTAGAGGCTTAATTCTTATTTGACACTATTTAAACGAACAAACAGTAAATCTCAATGCTGCTGCACAGTAGTTTAAATATTACTCAATTTACATTTGAATAGATTTAATTTCATTGATAATAAATATCTACTTATGTTATATTTTAATTAAACCAGCAGCACGCTGTACTTGCCGTTTTGACGTTTGACCGTTCATGAAGTTTTGTATATATTATTATTTACGTTTGAAGGAAAAAATATTGTTATTTATAGTTACAATAAGAACCGCAATTTGCTCCTTTAAACGTAATTATTAATTTATACGAAACTTCACAAACGGCCATCATAACGTGCCATCATAATTATGCCGCTAATATAATTTTCTTTGGCAAGTTCCACGGCGTCATCCAACTAGTGACTGAATGTATTTTTATGATTGGTCGAGAGGCGTGGCCAGTCCGACGGTGACTCACTTTTTTCTTAACGCGAATGATAGTATGGACAGTCGCTCGTGTGCGAACACTAATTATACTTTTTGAATATTTCAATCTAAGTGATAACAGCCAATTGTTAGTTTTTAAGATAATAAACGGTTAAGTAAGTTTTAGGTTATACTTTTTAAATGATAATAAATATGGTGTTTGTATTTTAAAACTAATGGTTTTTTACACTCAATCGGTGTTGTAAATGAAATCCCATCAAAAACAATACTTGTCAAAAAAACCAAGTCTCGCAACTCAGTTGTTCTGCGGTAAAAAGTTGTGAGATCCATGTAAAACCAAGTCGGTTATTAATTTATTCAGTCTCTACTTAAGCGACTTTCTGTCTTAATACGTCCAGTCTCTAAGACCACGATCGTGGTCCATAACAATTGAAAATCAATTGTGTCTGGAATCTCCGTACTCGAAGCATTAAGTTATTACGTAATAATTAACAGCATCTTATAGTGACGCATATCAATATTAAAATTCTTTAATGTTTTATATAAATATATTGAGACTTGGCCATCGCCTGAAAACACGTGTAAATTCAATCGCCTGAAAACACATGTAAATTCAATTATTTAGTGCGATGGCCAAGTCTCAATATATTTATATAAAACATTAAAGAATTTTAATATTGATATGCGTCACTATAAGATGTTGTTAATTATTACGTAACAACTTAATGCTTCGAGTACGGAGATTCCAGACACAATTGATTTTCAATTGTTATGGACCACGATCGTGGTCTTAGAGACTGGACGTATTAAGACAGAAAGTCGCTTAAGTAGAGACTGAATAAATTAATAACCGACTTGGTTTTACATGGATCTCACAACTTTTTACCGCAGAACAACTGAGTTGCGAGACTTGGTTTTTTTGACAAGTATTGTTTTTGATGGGATTTCATTTACAACACCGATTGAGTGTAAAAAACCATTAGTTTTAAAATACAAACACCATATTTATTATCATTTAAAAAGTATAACCTAAAACTTACTTAACCGTTTATTATCTTAAAAACTAACAATTGGCTGTTATCACTTAGATTGAAATATTCAAAAAGTATAATTAGTGTTCGCACACGAGCGACTGTCCATACTATCATTCGCGTTAAGAAAAAAGTGAGTCACCGTCGGACTGGCCACGCCTCTCGACCAATCATAAAAATACATTCAGTCACTAGTTGGATGACGCCGTGGAACTTGCCAAAGAAAATTATATTAGCGGCATAATTAAAGAATTTTAATATTGATATGCGTCACTATAAGATGTTGTTAATTATTACGTAACAACTTAATGCTTCGAGTACGGAGATTCCAGACACAATTGATTTTCAATTGTTATGGACCACGATCGTGGTCTTAGAGACTGGACGTATTAAGACAGAAAGTCGCTTAAGTAGAGACTGAATAAATTAATAACCGACTTGGTTTTACATGGATCTCACAACTTTTTACCGCAGAACAACTGAGTTGCGAGACTTGGTTTTTTTGACAAGTATTGTTTTTGATGGGATCTCATTTCTTTTTGTATTTTGTAGACGGTTATTTTGTAATGCGCTACCACATACTCGATTATAGCAAGTCTAATATCATACGACGACTCAATATTCCCATACATAGAGAATGACAAAGAATGAAATAAACACGAACCATCACCAGGTATAGGAATAACCCAGTGTGGACAAGGCTGATCATTCACCTACAGTATTACTGAATCCATTGCGACTACCTACAAGTTAGATTGCAAAGTTATTTTTATGCAGAAATACGATTAGATAATAAGAAAATTATAAATACTTAGGTACTTAAAGTATCAATATTTAATTTAAATTATTTATCCGAACAACGTCCAAATTGTAAGCAAATAATATCAGTAAACCAATGAGAGTAGCCTTTAGTCGTCAAACTAATATAGCAATCGAAATTATCAATGAAAATCGCAAACTTATAGGTAAGAATTCTGGGCACATCCGAACAGCATTGGGTCGCTCGCGCGTATGAGATGAGCGCGGCTGCTGCTAGCTCGGCGACATTCACCTTTCCGCGCGCCCCGCCATTGTCCCCGCCCCGCGCCCTCCCGCTAGCAATAATAATAATTCCCGTAAAATAAATAGCAATAATAATTGCCGTAAAATAAATAAAATCTTAAAACATCGTTACGAATAAAGCCAATATTGAAAAATTTAACTGAAGACTTGGCTGTATGGGCTTAATTTTCTTTGCGGTCTTTTCTAGATTTTTTAGTTTTTCCTTGATTCATACACCAAACACTACATATATTCCAAATTTGAAGCTTCTAGGTCTGCTAGAAGTGCCTTAGAATTTTGATGATCGGTGAGTCAGTGAGTGACAAAATTTAAGAAATTTGACCCGTTATAATTCTTAAAATACTGGTTCAAATTGAATGAATTTTGAAATATACGTGTCTTTACAATGCCTGCATGTGGTTACTGAAAATTTCAGTCTTCTAGTTTTATCCACAACGGAGTTACAGGGGGTCGAAAATGGTCTGAATTGCTTCGAGAAAAGGATGGTACGGCCGTGACGCTTTGCTCGACTTGGTCGGGGGCACGACCGTGCCCCCAGATTGAACAGAAAAACAAAATAGAACCATTAGATTTAAAATATTGTGCATATATTTTAAAACTTATTCATAGTTTTTAATTTATAAATAATTTATAATAATAAATCAAAACTTTATTTGGTGATTTACAATGTTTACAGTTTTCCATGAACGATGATACCTGCACTAGTACTTGTACTGTGCTGCAGATATCAACCTGCATGCAGGATGCGACTGCTGCTTTCAGTTATTTAATTGTAGTAACAGTCACCTCCATACACAAACCACACTCCAGCTTATCATCAGGGCGCTGTCATATGTCACGTCTCAATATAGAAAAAAATGTGCAGCTATCAAAATAGCATTGATTTCACTCGCCCGCTTACTTCAGATGTCTGTCTTATGTCACTCTCAGCTCAAGCTTGTGTTTTCTTTACACTAGTTTGACGTTTGCATCGTTCATGAAGTTTTGTATAATTTATTAATTACGTTAAAAGGAGAAAATTGATATTTTTTTGTCGATATAAAGAACGGCAATTGTTCCTTCAAACGTTTATATAAATTTATACGAAACTTCATGAGCGGGTCAAACGTCAAAACGGTATTTCTGGTGTTGCCAGCATTTTTATATTTTGACATTTGACAGATGTTTATAAAATGAAAACTATGAATTAGGTGTAATAATATTTTAATACGAACTTGTGCCACTAAATTATTATCATCAAATAATACGTCCATTATTATGAAAACTTATGTGCAATTTTACTCATTTCCATTAAATCATTATTATTGTTTGTTAGATATTTAATTTTGTATATAATAATAAGTTTAATGAATTTAGAGATATTATTAAAATAATTATTAGTATTTTTCGCTTAAGTCTGTTTGGTATTATTATCAAAATGTCTTGTTCGTTCGTCTGGTTTATTGGAAGCATATCTTTCGATTTCCTCTTCAGGATATATTTGTAGTTATTCTTGTCTTAAAAAAATAAATCGAAACAACCATTTAGTAATGTCAGTTGGTGGTCATTTGCCCAGTATGACGATCCAATGTAGTACCACCACTTTCAAGAGTACAGGCCGTGAATGACTCAGTCGCGTTTTAGGATTACCTTGATGACCTTGGATCCTTCAAGCGATGCGTGAAGAAGCACTTTGGCCGGCATAGTGCGGCGACTAAGGCAGTCGTGAACTAACTCAGTTTTTTCAGTCGTCGTCACTCTTGGACCTCCTCTTTCTTATCATCATGTGTGTCGAGGTCAAATGTAATGTCACAATAAAATAAAAATTTGGCAATGTGAACCGATTTTGGTTTGGGTTTTTTTTTCAGTCGTTGGCACTCTTGGATCTCTTCTTGCTTACCATTAGGCATGTCGAAATGAGATGAGTCGAAATCAAAAATCTTGTTAGTATCGGTTTCAAATATGCCGGCATAGTGGATGCTACTGCTACTTGCAGTTAAATAACTGTAGTAGCAGTTGCCTCCATAGACCTCACGGACTAATTGGACATTCGGGTTCTAAGACCAAAAAGACAAGAAGCATAAGTTTATTTGTAGATTTTTGTTTATGTACAATGTTTTGTAAATAATGTTGTTTTTGTCATGATATTATTTGTATTTGTAATAATAATGTATTTATTATTGTACGTTATTGTTTTTGGTAATGTGCGGTCGGCGATGTAAATGTGTTTTTTTTTTCATAATGTGACTATTTCCTTGTCGTTTTTAAAATATTTCTATTAAAAATAATTTACGTAAATAAAGTCATCAAATTATAATTTTGGGTTGTTTTATTTGATGTCCTATGTGGCGCTGCGGTAAACACACCTGCTAGATCAAACTATCTACCAGTCGGAACATAGCAGTTATTTGTAAGACAGGCGTGGCCAATTGGTAAGTACACTAGTTTGTTACGCGAAAGTCCCAGGTTCAATTCCCGGTCGAAGCAAATATTTGTTATATTCAATAATTATATTGCAAATATTTGTGAATAAAAAAGGCGGATATTTGCTTCGGGTCTGCTTATCAGAGTGGAGCCCAGTCTGCCGACCCGAAATACTACCACCACTTACAAGTATACAGGCCGTGAAGTAATTTAGTCGAGTTTCGGGAACAGCTTGTAAGTTGCCGGTTTCAACTAGGCCGGTATAGTGAATTTTACTACTACTTAGAGTTATTGTAGTAGCAGTGACATCAAATAATGGACCGCACTCCAGCCTAATATGGAGCTGGAGTATCAATTATATCTTCCGGTCTGTATATAGTGTAGGTAGGGTATGGAGTGGTAGGCAGACAGACGATACTCGGAAACAATAAAGTATGTTTTGTTTTCATAATTTGGTTCGGTGCGTCGTTTGTTTGTCGAACAATTTACATGTGTAAAACGCTTTACCAGACCACGTGTTATCTCCATTCTTTATCCGAAGCGTTTTGGCCGGCATGAGAGAACTCAATGGTCTTTTGGTCAATGGTCAATGGCATTTTTATACGTGCAGGCTCTTGAACCTTTCTTGTTTCCAACAAAATTCTCGAGTAAAGGCAAGATGGCCTGACTACCTGCTAAAGGAAATTTATTTATTTTTATTTCTTTAAGAATAAGTTTTAGACATGAAAAAAGGCCAATAACAAGTTACCACCGATAATTAGGTATAAACATAACTTAATAAACTAACTAAGATAAATAAATCTAAAAATAACTAAAGACTAAGAGTGGGAACCCATAGCATATCTGCGTGTAAGGAAGCGTTTTAATGACGCTGGCGTTGTAACGAAGGGATCAATGTCAGCACAAAAATCATTATAGTAATTGCAAGCTGGACCGCTGGATGCTGTACACACCAAGAGAGGCCTATATCGACCATAGACTTAGATACTATGAGAGCCACTTAGTAGGTGGCGCTTCTTTATCTCTGCCTATCCCTGTGGGAAAAAGGCGTGACAATTTGAATAATTGATATATAGGTATGGCTAATAGGGTTTATAAAATAAATGCAACAAAAATATATTTTAGCAAATTTTAATAAAATCTTACTTAAAATACTTATTTATTCTTAAATTTCTATACAAAGCTACTAAAGGTGTTTGTATAATAGATACAGATTGACCAAAGCACATTATATCAAAGATGCGTTGGCAGTAATCCCGGCGGATAAAGAGCGCTGGACGACAGTCGTGGACAAACAGATAGCGCTTAGTTTGTTGCGCGTTAAGTCCGGGGTTCGATTCCCGGTCGGAGCAAATATTTGTTTTATAGCTTTTATTTGTTAATAAAAAAAGAAGTGGATATTTGCTTCGGGTCTAGTTTGTAAGTTTCCGGTTCTAACTAGGCCGGCATAGTGGATGTGATTGCTACACACAGTTATTGAATCGTAGTAGCTTTGGACAATTCATGGACCACACTCCAGCTTAACATCAAGCGGGGTGCTGTCATATGTCCTTACAATATCAATAAAAATAAAAAAAAGACTGTGGTAAGATCAAGTCTGCATATGATATACGAAAAGTAAGTAGGCAACGAAACTAGTTACTGCTTGAATGCCAGCACTCTTTTTCTGCCGGGAAGCATATCGGTGATCTTTGAACCGAGCGCTCTTGGTTTTCGTTCCCATTCCACAACCACGTCCGCTTACTTGTTTCATTTCATCCCCTTCTCCATATAATCACGAGTCCTGAAAGGTCACTTGTCGCAAGCAAACTCTCGTCATAACTAAAGCTAACACCAAGCACCGGATACGCGTGGCCTAAAACAAAGAATTATGAAATTTAATATTAAAAAAATTGCTCTGAGTCTGATTCTCAAAGATTAGTAAGTCTGCCGTTCCGTAGTAATACCACCACTTCCAAGTGAACAGACCGTGAAGTAACTTGGTCAGGTATCGGAATTAGCTTGTAAGTTGCCAGTTCCTTGTAACTGTAGTAGCAGTTTTACCTTTTGCTTTGGAAGCGAAGGAGTTGTGTCAGGATCGCGGCAAGTGGCGCTTTTTTGTCTCTGCCTATCCCTGTGGGAAAAAGGCATGACAATTTGATTGATTGATTGCTTGAAAGCTCCATGTTTATAGGGTAGGAATAAGTATGGATGTGAAGAAAGCGTGGAAGCGTGACAAGTGTTGACTTGCCTGATGGTAAACATCGACAGTACCAGTACCGACGACTGATAAATCCGAATCTGTTAACGGTTCCCTCATTAACAGTCATTATGTCGGCCAAAGGTACAGTCAGCATCAGATATATCTGAGCACGCAAAGTGATCAAAAGTATCTATACATTCAGACTGATCATAAATATCTACACACATTAGTTGTCATAATAATGTGAGCATTCAAGGCGTCAAAAATATCTACACACTCACTTGTCAAAAATATGTCAACAGACAATTCAGTAAATTTGTTTTAAAATATTACATATTTTATGAGTGTGTAGATATTTTTGACGCATTGAATGCTCACATTATTATGACAACTAATGTGTGTAGATATTTATGATCAGTCTGAATGTATAGATACTTTTGATCACTTTGCGTGCTCAGATATATTTGATGCTGACTGTACGTTTCAAGCTTCGCTTGAAGGATCCAAGGTTATATGATGGAGAGAACACATGGGCTGGTGAAGCATTCCACTTGTCGATTGTTCTACAAAGAAACGCCACGCCGGACCTTTAGAATCGTAACATTTTAAAATATTATTTCAGCTGGTAACACTGAATTAATTCACCTTGTAATTTATTAAGCACAGGTTGTTCCTCGTGCCCTTCTATATCCAGGAAATGCACACAAGAATCCTCACTGCCAGTTACAACACAAACACCTTTTCTAAATGACATAATTGGGCAAAATGTGGATTTGATACTGTGGTGCGTGTGCATGTTGTCAAACTTCTTCTTCAATGTCAAACTGCCTTCTCGATCTGACACTCTGCAAAGATATATTATGTATATTATTTCACTATCCTTTGTAAATTATTTTATTGCTAAGCTGGAGTGCGGTCCATGAATGGAGGCGACTGCTACTACAGTGCAATGACTGTAAGTAGCAGTCGCATCCGACCTAGTTGATACCGGCAACTTACAAGCTGATCCCGAAACGCGACTAAGTCACTTTACAGTCTGTCTGTGTAAGTGGTGGTACTACCCCGGATCGGCAGACTAATTACCACTCTTTGATAAATGTGCTTACATCATAGAAACTAGACGATCAAAGTACATAAAATATCAAACATGCATTGGTACCGGGAAGTCGCTTTGATTTTTAGTGAATATTAAGAAATTTGCGTTAAATTAATCTGTTAACGCAACACCTTTATAGGATCCTTTAATTTATTGCGTTATTTTTAGCACAAGAACTTAGAATAAGTACCTAATACTAACCTAGGAGGAATAAATTGTACGACTGCAACTGTAGCTTCTATTTACGGACCGCACACCATCTTAACAGCAGTTAAAGTAACGAGCAACAATAAAAAAAACACCTTTAAGAGAAATATATACCTAAATAAATACAACGTATTATCCGCCGCATTGACCAATAATGCCGGATGTCTCGCCAACCATGGACTCCAAGCCAAACTGGTCACCGAACCCCTGACACAGCATCGACGTAGTTTGCTGAGTGAACCACCAGCCGCGGCAATGCGGTAGCTTATTATTAAACCCTGCAAATTAAAGGACATCATTAATTTTGGGCTTCTTTGTACTACTTTTGTAATGTCCATGGATGAAAAAATATATAAATGGTACTTTCGATACTTGTATTCATAAAACTAATAACAATATCGCTTTTCATTGCTGTGCAATTGAGTTATTTGGAAAATAAGATATGGATTTTGTGTCGTCTGTCAATCACGGAAACACGCCATAGCTTTGAACTGTCATAATTATAGTTTTATCATTTTGCACACCTCAACTATGCAAAATACAGGATATTTATCAATTGCATTGTAGTCTTTTGACATTAAACTATTTTAAAATGTATACGCAACTTTTAATACAATTAAGCCCAAGTCCCCATACAAAATGAATGATGTCCTTTGAAGTTATTAAATAAGTAAAGTAAATGACGACACGCGTTACGACCTCGCGTAGCGCTTACGGCCATCAACTCACAATAGCACGCGTAACTTCGTGCATTGCGACTAATAATTTGCTTATGTCAGAAGATCAGAAGAGCGCTGAACGACTGAGGATGGGGGGGATAGGTGGGAGCAAATCCGCGCATATAAAGAGTATATTCCTAATATATAAATATTAACTTATACATATGCGTAAAACGAAAAGTAATCAAATCAACTTGTCACGCCTTTTCCCTCAGGGATAGGGATAGGAGACAATGGAGCGCCACTTGCCACGATTCTGACACAACTCCCTCGCTTCCTCGCTTCCTTCACATTCACAATTCTCTTCATACAAGCTCTGTGGTTATGGGCACTAGGCAACCCAGCTTTCTTGAGGATGTCTCCGATTTGGTCGGCAAACAGCAAACACCCTCCTGCGCCTGCCTCGTTTAACGCATCCTTCACATGAGATTTATGAATTCTTTTAGTCAAACGAAAAGTAAGTAGGTAATTAAACAAGTTACTGCGCAGGTAAAATACAAGGATCTATAAATCTTTATAAAATTAATGAATAAATAAAAAGTATACCTTATCATTTCCTGCCCAAAATATTCTTCCACTTGATTCGCAGGCAATCGACTGCACATTGCCACCTAAGATGCTACTGCCACCTGGTAAGAAAAACAAACAAAAAAGTAGTTTTAGAGAAAAAATCTAGCTACCCACCGTTTCCAAATACGTCCAAAAATCCATATTTAGCTGTGTAACTTTTCCTAACAATCAATCGAAATGCCAAGCTTTAATTATCAATCAATCAAATCGTGGCGCATTTTTTCCACAGGGATGATAATAATAATTCTTTATTTGCTTTGTTAAGTGTGTACAAGATGGAAAATGCAATATTTGTGTCTGCCTTATCAGCTAATGTTATTAGCATGCAAATACTTATTGTTAGTAATTTATTTAAATTGTATGTTCTAATATAAATATAATGTCAAACTTATTTTTTAATACAATGTCAACAGAATTATTTGAGTTTATTTATTTAGTCAATACATATGGCTTACAGCTAGTTTGCCAAGTCAACCATACACTAATTATTATAATACGACGACAGGTGTGGACGAACGGTTTAGCGATTGGTTTGTTGCGCTTACAGTCCCGGGTTCGATCCCCGGTCGGAGCAAATATTTGTTTCATAGCTTTTATTTGTAATATTTAATAAAATTAAATATTGCAAATATTTGTTAATAAAAAAAAAGAGATGGATATTTGTTTCGGGTCTGGTTATCAAAGAGTGGTAGGCAGTGTTACCCAGTCTGCCGATCCGGGGTAGTACCACCACTTACAAGTATACAGACCGTGAAGTGATTTGGTCACGTTTCGGGATCAGCTTGTAAGTTACCGGTTCCATCTAGGCCGGCATAGTGGATGTGATTGCTACTCACAGTTATTGAATTGTAGTAGCAATGACATTCATTCATGGACTACACTTTGGCTTAACATCAAGCGGGGTGCTGTCATATGTCGAGTCACAATAAAAAATACAAATTTTTAAACAAACATGATTGATACATTGATTGATTGAAACATGGTTTATACATTTATTGTGTCCATAAATTGATTTATAGAATAGAACATGTGTTTTAATAACCATTTGTATAGCTCAATTTTGTAACATCTCAGGAGAATCTCTTATTTCCTTGGGAATTGCATTATTTACCATAATGGACATGCAAACATTTTTTGTGAAAATTGCCGTTTTTGGGCAGTGATTTAAGACCAACTTGTCACGATTTTGCGCATTTCTGGGGAACATATCCTTCATCGTTTTAAATAAGTCAGGGTAAGATTTTACAAATTTAGCAAGTTCAAAGATAAATTTCAATACATTCAGTTTTAATCTTTTGATAGGCACACAACATTTCCTTTCCTCGCTTCCCTAACATCCACAATTCTTTTAATACAACCTTTACTTACAACTACTTGATTATTTAAAAAGTTCTTATATCCCACTTACCTCTTGGATATATTCCTGTCGACACATTAAGTACAGCGACCATACCTCTAGCATTTCCTGCCTAAATTATTTATTCAGGAAAATAAAATAAAACAAAAATTGATAGGAATAAACACCAGGTTTAATCCCCGGTCGCACTTAACAGATGTGCAAGCGTATTTTTATTTTTCATTGTTACATGACCACTGACCTCGACTTGCCTGCTATTTAGCAGGAGAAAAGTCAGAGAGGATCATCATTTCGCTATTCAAACCGCTATTACTTATTCGTGGCTTCACTATGTCGTCAGTCCACCTAGTGGGAGGTCTACCTACCTATACTGCGTCTTCCGGTTCGTGGTCAATAACAAAATAAAAGGATACAATAACCATATTATTATTGGCAGGTTGAAAACAACAACATAACAATGGTGCCCCTAACTGATCATTCACACGCCGCAGACAAACGCCCCCCGAGGATATTGACCACAAACAGAGGGAAGCATCATGGCCGCATGTCACCAGCAATTCGTTAGACGCTGACCAATCACAACCTGCGAATATTACTAAATAATGTCACAAATCGGAATGAGTTAAGAATACTCGGAATCAATTAATTGTTCAATTCAGAATGAGGAGATAGATAAAATATAGTCTGTCCAAGCCGATGTGACGCGCCCCTCCACCGCATTTGCGCATACGAGAATATGAGAATACATAAAATATGAATGCAACACACCGAAAATGCAATTTTTTTTTTATTTTTTTATTTTTATTGTGACTCGACATATGACAGCACCCCGCTTGATGTTAAGCCAAAGTGTGGTCCATGAATGAATGTCACTGCTACTCTACAATTCAATAACTGTGAGTAGCAATCACATCCACTATGCCGGCCTAGATGGAACCGGCAACTTACAAGCTAATCTCGAAACGTGACCAAATCACTTCACGGTCTGTATACTTGTAAGTGGTGGTACTACCCCGGATCGGCAGACTGGGTACCACTGCCTACCACTCTTTGATAACCAGACCCGAAGCAAATATCCATCTCTTTTTTTTTTATTAACAAATATTTGCAATATTTAATACTATTAAATATTACAAATAAAAGCTATGAAACAAATATTTGCTCCGACCGGGGATCGAACCCGGGAGTTTACGCGCAACAAACCAGTCGCTAAACCGTTCGTCCACGCCTGTCGTCATTGTTGTGTCAATTGTAATTGGTCATTCAATTGCTGGTTGGACACAAAAGGAGGAGCACGCTGATGAAGTATAGCAGTATAGTAAGAAATAATTGCATTCATATATTTAAGTAAACTAATAAAGTGGAGTGGCGCGTCATTTCGGCTTAGACTGACTATACACAGTCGTCCAGTGCTCTACTTATCTGCCGGTATTTATAAAGCCGGTATAGCAAACCAGGCGATCGTGGTGGAATAGTCAAGCAAACCGAGGATCCCCGGTTTAAGACCCGGTACCAATGTATTTTTTATTAATGTATGAACTTTGGTCATCCTGTTTCTGAAACTATTGTTATCACGTGCTTGTCAAGTCTATTTTTGAAATAGTTCACTGTCTCTGCACCAATGAGGGGTGGCAATTTGATCCATGGGTCAATAACGAGTTTAGACATAAAATGGCTAGGTTTAGTACAATTTTTTTAATAAGATGCGATATTCACCTCAACTTGGTAAGCATAGGAAAGGTCTAAGTTTAACATTATCAAACAGGTGTCCTTGTTTTTATCCCAGCATGGTAGCGACGACTGAGGCAATTTTTTTACTACTTAAACGACTGAGTGATCAGCTCTCTTGGACTTCCCCTTGCTTCTATTAGGTAAAAAATTGTTTTTCAATAAAATATGGAAAAAATCTATGAGCAGTGCTCATAGCCATAGAGCATGTGTAAAGGATGAATTATTCCACATTTTCCGCTCGTGTAGCTCGCAAATTTGGTGGAGCAAAGTGCAATGCTCTTTAATTTGAAGAAGAATTTTCTCCATTATATCAATTTAGGGCATATGCCACTAGTCAAAAATCTTGGTGAAAGTATTTTATGGGTATTGCGGCATGACAATTTAAAGTGCAAAGTGTATCTCACCAGTGACAGGTTTATTATGTCCTCGTAATATAAATGTAATGGCAGGTGGTGATGCAGTCACATCGCATATGGAAACAGTGCCATCGTGTGAGGCGCAGCATAACTTCGATCTGTCATTGTTTGCAAACTTCACCATGCTCACTTGGTCCGTGTGCTGCGGAATAATAAAATGAAAATAATTATACAATGAGTTGAAATGGACTTCTACAATAGTTCGTAGCGAGAGATCGCCAAATGTCGCTACGAACGCTACGAAGTCATGGAAAAAAGAGAGGGAGGCCTTTGCCCAGCAGTGGGACAGATAAATAGGGTAATAATAATAATACAGTAATTTTTCTTATAGTGACTCATCACCTGACTTCGACACGCCTGATGATAAGCAAGAGGAGGCCCAAGAGTGACGACGACTGAGAAAACCGGGTTTGTTCACGGCTGCCCCAGTCGCCGTCACTATGCCGGCCAAAGGTGCTTCTTCACGCATCGTTTGAAGGATCCAAGGTCACAGGATGGAGAGAACACATGGGCAGGGTTAACCCAGTCACTGTCACTATGCCAGCCAAAGGTACTTCATTATACATTGCTTGAAGGATCCAAGGTTATAGGATAGAGAGAACACATAGGCTGGTAAAGTATTGTTGTTAAGTTGGAGTGTACTCTATGATTGAAATTGACTGCTACTACACTTCAATAACTGCAAGCAGCAGTCGCATTCACTATGCTGGCCTAGTTACCAGCAACTTACAACTTGGTCCTGAAATGCTACCCCGAATTTAATACAATATTTTATTTGACAATTCGATGTCAAATAAAATTTATTGTGATCCGACATATAACAGCACCCCCTTGATGTTAAGCTGGAGTGTGGTCCATGAATTGATGTCACTGCTACTACAATTGAATAACTTTTTTATTAACAAATATTTGCAATATTTATTATAATTATTAAATATTACAACTAAAAGCTATGAAACAAATATTTTCTCCGACCGGAAATCGAACCCGGACTTTACCAATCGCTAACCGTTCGTCCACGCCTGTCGTCAGAAGGTGGTGATATAGCTTTTTGGATTGTCATGCTATCCCATCCAAGTGCCCCTTCCATGAGATGTGAGTACAGAAGAAGGCAAAGAAGATGGATATTAAATATTCATAACCATAAGGTATAGCATTGAAGTTACCTGGTCAAATATATGATGGACACCTGTGAAAGCATAGTTCTCTGATATTGTCATGTCATTCTTCTTTTTACTATTGCTTAATATTGGAAGGTCATCACCCACATTTGCCTGGAAATTTGTTATTATTACCTATATAAATTGTGTTTTCATTTTTAGTAAATAAGGTACCTAAATAAAATTTCAGTGTATTTATAAATCTAATGTGGGTTGTAATAGGGGTTTCCCAACCAAATCGGAGACATCCTCAAGAAAGCTGGGTTGCCTAGAGAGCTTGTATGAAAAGAATTGTGGAGTTGAGGGAAGAAAGTTGTGTCAGGATCGTGACAAGTGGCACTCCATTGCCTCTGTGGGAAAAAGGTGTGTTATATTTATTGATTGATTATTGTAATTTCTAGATATCTTTTTATAAGTTCTAACACTGAATAACTCCAATTGATTGTTATGAGTTAAGTATGTCATTCGATGTAGAATAAAGTGAGCATCATTCGACCAATCAAATATTAGATTTTCGTTTAATAGGACAATATAAAGGGTTTGCCAATAAGAGGTGTTATTTTGAATAGCTCGCTATTTCGGTATATGTCACTTTTGAGGGTGTAACTTTTTGACATTTGACAAGTAGAAACTACGCCATTAATAAAAATGGGACGATACACAATTTAACAACGCATTGAAATTATTAAAATCACTATAAAAATGGTGAAAATTTGGCAGAGACGGTTCGAACATTTTTGGGTCGTCGTGGAGCACCTTGTTGGACCGCACCGCAATACAAAAATTTGTATTTTGCATAAAGATTTGAGTCTTAAGGCTTATATAGTTCAGTTAACACAAGAACTCAAGCCGGCCGATCATCAACAACGTCGTGTCTTTTCTGATTGGGTCGTTGAAATGCATGAAAATTATCCAGAATTCCATCAAAAAATCATCTTGAGTGATGAGGCCCATTTCCATCTCGGTGGCTTCGCAACAAGCAAAATTGTCGCAACTGGGGCTCGGAAACCCCAAGAGTTGTTGAAAGCCTCTCTATCCTCAACGTGTGACTGTTTAGTGCGGTTTATGGTCCGGCAGAGTCATTGGACCTTACTTTTTCGAAAATGAGGCTGGAGCAACAGTTACGGTGAATGGATTGCGCTATCGAAAGATGATTAATGATTTTTTATGGCCGGAATTGGATGGTATTGATCTGGACAACGTTTGCTTGCAACAAGACGGCGCTACGTGCCACTCAAGCAACGAAACTATTGATCTTTTACGGGAAAAGTTTCCGGACCGTGTTATTTCTCGAAGAGGTGGTCAACATTGGCCACCGAGATCTTGTGATTTAACACCTTGCGACTTCTTCCTGTGGGGCCACGTGAAAGAGAAGGTCACGTGACCCCAAAGGAAGGAAAGAGAACGCCAACAGCCCAGCGTCGATTCAAGACCTCAAAGATGGAATTCGTGAGGCTATAGAGAACATAGGGCAGCCACTTTGCGATTTGGTTACGAAAAATTTCATGAAAAGGATATGGTCCTGTAAGCGTGGTCGTGGTGGTCATTTGCTTGATGTTATTTTCCACTATTAACGGCATACCTTCCTCTTTATAATGAAATAAATATCTGATCATTTATATAAAAAAATGGCATTTAACTTTGAATATCAAAATAACACCTCTTATTGGAAAACCCTGTATTATGCTTATTTGAAAATTTACCATGTTGAGTGACAAAGTACTAACTTATAGATTTCTAATTACTGAAAATTTTGTTAGTAAACATTTTTTAAATCAAAATCAATTATTTATTTGTCCAACATAGGTTACAATTACATTATTATTTTAACCACAATCACTGTTACTATGCCGGCCATATGATCCAAGGGGTGAACACAAGGCCGTAACTATGATACGTAGGATCAAATACATTATAATATTATTATGCAATTTACCCGGCTGCTAGATCTCTGTCGGGAACCTGAAGAACTAATTGATATATTATCTTGAACACCATATTTCTTTTGCAGGAGTTGACTTCTGATATTTAAATACTTTTTAATTGTATCTATGTCCTAAAATATAGTAAAAATATGTTATTTCGAATTGTACAATTATAAAATATTATATCTAACTACTCAAAAAATATATATATTGATAAAAAAAAAATAACTAAAATACATTAATAAAAGGAGTCCCTTTAGGCAAGGTTCCGAAGAATATAATTATAAAATTAAAGAACATAGTCCAAATTATTGTTCTGATTACCTTAAATTTAGCATTTTCTCTAAGTAACTGACTTCGTCGTCTAATATACAAGGTTTCTGAAAGCAATTAATATCATAATTACCACAGTTTATTATAATAAATAATAAAAATAACTAATCATTTTTACTTACTAAAGTTTGGATTATTTGGTGCTCTGTATGTGTTAAAACGAGCATCGAGTGCGAATATTTGTTGTTGGAAAGCTACAGCCATCTCAAATTTATAAATTAATACTAAACAATCAATTTAAAATAGAACTTTTTACTTGCACTAATTTGCTTATGGCTATTATGCACTTCTTAATATACGTGCTCCTAAATATTAGTGTTATACTATTAATATTTACACCATCTTCAAATTATAGGTAATAAAATTATTATATTTTTAAATAAAACATTACACCACTGCATCAAAATATTTTGGTAGGGAAAGTTTAGACATTTATAAAGACTGTGGGACATAAAGTTTAGTGTTATCGACTTTTGGATATTAATTTACTATCAATATTTGCTGTCAAAGGAACAAAGGACAACGAAACAATAACTTTACAAGTGTTATACGTAAATAAAAGACAATTAATTTAATTATGATTTTAAAAGCTAAATATTTTGTACAAGGAACCTACTTTATAAATGCGATTCATTTCTTTTTTCTTTCTTCTTGTTTATGGCTTTAGTATTTAACTTGCCAGTGTCAAAGTAAAAATATATGGTTCAATGTTAAAACATTGTCAAGTAAAGATGAAGATGAACCACGCGAGTGATTCATCAAATGATGATGATAGTGAGGTTGATGATGATTGTTTTAGTAAAGCGGCGGAAAGCCTTTACTTAAACTTCAGAAGGAGTCTTGGAGGGAACATGAAGAAACACGTTTCACAACTTTAAATTACTTGTTTAGACTTGATCAACTTAAAAATTAAAACTGGATAACAATTCCACCATTATTACACAATAATATTTATGAAAAACACAAGCTTTTCAAATAATCCAAAATTGCGCGTCCTGTCAGTTGCAGTTGCCCGCCAAAACTCAACCATTTTTTTTCTTTCTTCTTGTTTATGGCTTTAGTATTTAACTTGCCAGTGTCAAAGTAAAAATATATGGTTCAATGTTAAAACATTGTCAAATAAAGATGAAGATGAACCACGCGAGTTATTCATCAAATGATGATGATGAGAATGAGGTTGAGGATGATCGTTTTAGTAAAGCGGCGGAAAGCCTTTACTAAAACTTCAGAAGGAGCCTTGGAGGGAACATGAAGAAACACGTTTCACAATTTTAAATTACTTGTTTATACTTGATCAACTTAAAAACTATTACTGGATAACAATTCCACCATTATTACACATTAATATTTATGAAAAACACAAGCTTTTTAAATAATTCAAAATTGCACGTCCTGTCACTTGCAGTTGCCCACCAAAACTCAAAACTCAACCATGCGATTCATTTGACAATGACGTTTTGAAATTCGTTCAGAAATTGTAATTTAGGCAAATACTTGCAAAAAATATTTATTCTACTAAATTGTTTTCTTTTTATAAAAATCTAACACAATACTAACATATAAAATTTAAATATACTTAAGAAATTCGAATCACATTCTTCGTATTTCTATAATAAAACGAAACACGCCCACATATCTCGTTTCCTGGAATTTCGGTTTACGATTCCAAAATACTTGGGAACCAGTTTACAATCTACTTAATAATTCTGTTCGTTCACTACTTATACGGTGAATACTTATTTATGTACCCCTCTCATCCATATAAAGTATCCATACTCATGACTCATACATATGACTCTCCTCAGGCTAAATTATAGAAATTCTCTTAAACTGGTTTATGTGGACAATAACATATCCCCTTTATTAGCTGAGATATGGGTATTGAAAGTAGGTGACCAAGTTTGTAGTATAGTTAAATTAAGATAAAATAAGTACAGCCCTCCTAGCACGGCAATCCAAGAAGCAAGATAAAGACTAGCAAGGAATATTATTCCAACTCATTTTAAATAATTTACCTGAACAGTGTACATATTAAAAAGATATTTAAACGTTTTGTAAAACTTTACACAAAGAAACGTTGAATACTTTCCTAAATATTTTTTAAAACATTTTATTGTGCCAGCCTAATACGTAATTTAAAATGAGGTACAATAATGTTCCTCGCAGTTATTTATCTTGCTTCTTGGATTGCCGTGCTAGGGGGTAGGATTAAATAATAGGGATAGTAAAAAAAACATTAATGATATTAATCAATTTATTTATTTATAGTCACTGTAACTTTGCATTTTAAAATCATTATGTACAATTATTCAACATACAACTAAAAATATATAAAAAATACAATAAAGTATAACATAAAGCTTGAACGGTCTATTAAATTGTAGTAAAATAAAACCAACGATTTAAGATACGTGTCAATTTATGCAACTACAATACTAAACCAAAAAAACATTTAAATTTCAGTAAATAAGGCCCTTAAAAAGTAAGTATATTATAATTTATAATGCTGTGAAACATGAAAATCAGTCAAGGGCAAGTAAAAAAAATATTACGTATTGTTACAAGAATATTAACAAAAAATAATTAGTAATAAAAAGTTTTAGAGGCTAAAACATAAAATAAAAATTATTAGTCTGCCAAATTGCATTAAAAATATTTTGTTCTTTTCCTACAATGCTCTATATATTTACGAAAAATAACATCGATATAATTATTTAAATATCAATTTATTTCGATAACTAAAAGTCGGAAAATAGAGAGAGTAAGTGATAGCATATGGAGTGGACAAAAGAGTGGGATACTTTTTTATTCTGACTCGACCTCTGCCTGATAGTAAGCAAGAGGAGGTTCAAAAGTACTGACGACTGAAAACACCGGGTCAGCTCACCGTTGCTTTCACAATGCCGGCCTAAATAACTGAACTAGATAAAGTAGATTTACAGCTAGTTGCCGGTTCCATCTAGGCCGGCATAGTGGATGTGATTGCTACTCATAGTTATTGAATTGTAGTAGCAGTGACATTCATTCATGGACCACACTTTGGCTTAACATCAAGCGGGGTGCTGTCATATGTCGAGTCACAATAAATAAAAAAATAAAAAAAATAAAAAATAAATGGGGACTTAAAACAGTACTCAAATTTTACCCATAACTTCTTAATTTTACTATTTGACATTTTAATATTTATAATTACAGTCAATTTTTCAACTCAGCAGCTCTAATGACGTGACTTAGTCGATTGAGACTTCGACGAAGTTAATATCAAATAGACAATGTTTGTATTCGAAAACATCGAGTGTGGCGTTATAAAATTGACTCGTTACCTTACAAACAAAGTCACTTTAAAGGACATTAACTCAATCGAAGTCTCAATCTTATAAGTCACGTCATTAGACTGGACTGCTCCAATAAACATGCTTCTGTTTCCACTATTCTTTTCACTCCACTGTGCTCTCACTGTACAGACAGGCATGCTTATAAAACAACTTTTCATATTATTTTTCTACAACTAAATTACTAACTAGCTTATAACTTTTATACAATTAAAACTTAAAATTAAAACTAGATTCATTTTCTGGAAAAAAATAGGATGCAATCTTAAAATTATTGTAAAAACATTTTATTAGGTCTCTTCTTAAAAACAATAAATATAAATATCAATCAAGCTCGATGCTTCATTTTAAAATAATTATTATTATAAAAATATTGATTTTGTAAAATATAAAATAAAATTTATTTTTACGATCAATAAATGATTCTTTCATTTATACAAAAATATAATAATTATTTTTTTATGATAAAGATATTTGTGATTTATAGATAGTCATTTATAAAATTAATCGAAACAACTGAATATCCCTAAATCTCTGCCTTGTATACGACACATTTTGACGTTTCTACCGTTCATGAAGTTTCGTATAAGTTATTAATAACGTTTAAAGGAACAATTTTTGTTCTTTATAGTGACAACTAGCTGTGCCCGCGGTTTCACCCGCGTAAAATTAGGTTTATAACACAGTCATAAAAAAGGAGACGGTTCTCAATTCGACTATATATCCCCTTTTTGTATTTATAACTCAATAACTCATATAAATATAGGAAAATTTCAAACTGCTAAAACTATAGTCAATTAGAAACTATAGTAAAAAATATATATTTAAAAAAATTAAAGTATCCTATGTTACTTCTAGTACCTCCAAAAATGTGTGTACACAGTTTCATGATGATCGGTTAAGTAGTTGTTGCGTGAAAACGTAACAAACTCACATTCAGATTAATTATAATAATAGTGACAATAAAGAACAGCAGTTTGATCATCAACACGTAATGATTAATTTATACGAAACTTCATGTACGGTGCAAACATCAAAATGGCCATCATATCGTGCCGCTGGTATAATAAAAAACTAGTATAAACACACATTAAAGCTTATTTCATAGAATTAATTTGTCAATAAAGCTACTAATTAATAATATTACAGTATTTGATGGCATACTTATGAAATATTTAATCAAAGGCAAGTACTGGCTACAAAAGCAACATTAAGGCACAATATCTTAAATAGATGATGATTTTTGTGCTGGCATAGTGACGGCGACTGAAGTAACCATAAGTTGAATATGTATTTACAGTCGTCAGCGCTCTTTGACTTACCTTTGCATCAGGCAAATTGAAGTCAGATGTCGAGTCTCAATAAAAAAAAAGAATTATCGAAACATAAATTATTTTTTAAAAACAATTTATTTGTCTATCCTATAAAGTAGACTGTATAAAGGACTGTATTTCTAAAGAGCTCTTCCTTATATTAGGTTGACAATGAAGATATACAGTCTGCTTTTAATAACATGTGTTACAATAAAATACATTTCGTTACATTATTTTAAAAATTATATATGTAGTATTTTCTTAGATTTTGCGCGAACATTGATTAAAGAATTAAAGAAAGGATATCGACTATCGCTATCGCGTGTATTTTGGTTTTGATGTTACAATCTCCGTGACCACGATGGCTGCACAGCTCTCGAAAGTCGGAATAATAAAAAAAAAGTAAAATCAAAACCAAAACTAAACGCGAAAGTAAGCCGCATAAAGGATATCATTCATTTTGGACTTCTTTGTACTACTTTTGTAATGTCTAATGATGAAAAAAAAATATAAATGGTAGTTTAAATACTTGTATTGATAAAACTAATAACAATTTTGCTTTTAATTGCTGTGCAATTGAGTTATTTGGAAAATAAGATATGGATTTTGTTTCGTCTGTTAATCACGGAGAGACGCTATAGCTTTGAACTGTCATATTTATAGTTTGATCATTTTGCACATCTAAACGATGCATAATAAAGGATTGTAATCTTCGTACATCAAACTATTTTACAATGTATATGCAACTGTTTATACAAGTCCCCATACAAATTACAAATTCATTAATCAATGTTCGCGCAAAATCTAAGAAAACACTCATTAATTGAGTTCAACTGTCAAAATTCTCAATGAGATACGCAGTCGGCTCGCTGGTCGGCATTTTGATGGCGAGTCAGCTAGCCGTGTCTGGTCGGTCTGGTCGTAACTGAGTCGGTCTTTGAGTCGGATTCAATTTACGGTTGCTTTAATTCTGTTCATACAAGCTCAATGGTTATGGGCACTAAAGAGCTCTTTTTAAAATAAAAGAACAATTATTATACCATTTTAATCATTATTTCTATTGAGATTAAGTACATAATTGTAATGTCTGCCTACGATTTATTTATTCAGATCACATTTTACCTGTTTTACATTCGTTTCTGGTAATATTGCTGTGGTTAGAAGTTTGTATTTTAGTCATGACATAGCTATGAACATTAGGTTGAATATTCTAATGAGGTCGCTTTTAAAAAACAGCGGTTCACAGTGTCACAGTTACTATAGAGTCTGTATAAAAAAAATTGTGGATGTGAGAGAAGCGAGACAGGATTTATTTTCATTATTAGTGCAAGCTAATTGAAACATGGATTCTTAGTGTGTTACACGGTCGCAATTTTAATTTTAAAGCTCATTAATGGAGTGCAACTATCAAAACGAAGCCCATTCTCGTTGTCATTGAGATACGCGGTCGGTTCGCAGCTTTGCTTCTAGGATATTATAGGATTTGGATAAAACATTATTTAAACGACGTACAGTCAGCATTAGATATATGTGAGCACGCAATGTGATCAAAAGTATCTATACATTCAGAGTGGTCATAAATATCTACACACATTAGTTGTCATAATAATGTGAACATTCAAGGCGTCAAAATAGATATTTTTATATCTATATCAGCGAGTGTATAGATATTTTTGACGCATTGAATGCTCACATTAATATGACAACTAATGGTGTGTAGATATTTATGATTACCCTGAATGTATAGATACTTTTGATCACATTGCGTGCTCACATATATCTGATGCTGACTGTACTTGTATCAAAATGACGTGCTAAATACATAGATATAATCGGTTCAATCGAAAAGATCGATTATGAATGTATCGTATTATCGAATCCCAATCGACAGGCCCAGCCGTTATCTCCTCCTAATCACAAACTAAAACTACGATAAGCACAAATAAAAAGAAAATAGGAAACGACATAAACATTATTCATGGTATTCCAAGTAAATGACAATAAAATTAATTATCATATTTTTTAATAATAACAATAATTCATATAAAAATACAATATCGCGTTATTTTCTGCGAATCGCAATCAATTCTCTATATTCTTAGAAAACTTTTATGTTTTCCGTGGTCATCATTTTATGTATTATTTGTACAGCATGTTTGCAAGAGTCAAGGTTAATTATTCTCATAATAAATAAATCATCTATTCCTATTAGGAATTTATTCTATTGTGACTTGACTTCTGACCTTGACCTGACCTCGAATGGTAAGCAAAGAGAGGCTTGAGAGTCCTGACGACTAAAACCACCGACTCATGTTCTCGTCAGACTTATATTCGATTATATTTCTTAGACATTGTTTATTTCGTACGTATGGTTTGTATAAGTTAACAATCAATCAACTCAATCAGACAATGGAGCGCCACTTGCCACGATCCTGACACAACTCCCTCGCTTCCTTCACATTTACAATTCTCTTCATACAAGGTATATAACAATGATCCCCTTTATACACGGTTGTGGCTAGATTTAAAAACAAGATGTACTATACCAGCGGCACGCTAAGATGGCCGTTTTGACGTTTGACGCTCATGAAATTTCGTAAAAATTAATATTGACGTTTGTAGGAGCAAATTGCTGTTCTTTATTGTCACTATGAAGAACAACAAATGCTCCTTCAAACGTAATAATTAATTTATACGAAACTTTATGGGCAAGTCAAAGGTCAACGATCATCATAGCGTGCCGCTGGTGTAGAAACAGATATGTTAGTGGCCTCCGCTCCACGTTGCTTCAGGCCCAGGGCCTCTCCAGACTGCCAAATCAGGACCTGCTTCCATTTATCTCTAATTTATAAATCTCTTTCGTCAATCGCCTTTCATCTATGCTTTTAATTTATTTCGGAGGGTGTTCGCCGACCAAATCCTTAAGAAAGCTAGGTTGCTTAACCGTAGAGCTTGTATGAAGAGAATTGTGAATGTGAAGGAAGCAAGGGAGTTGTGTCAGGATTGTCGCAAGTGGCGCCTCATTGTCTCTGCCTATCCCTGTGGGAAAAAGGCGTGACAATTTGATTTGATTAATTTTGAGAGATTTAATTTAAATATTTATATTTTTACAAACTACTTTTAATAGAGTCTCAATTAAGCATTTTTATGAATACATTTCTACAAATTAGGACGTACTGTAGATATATTTTTTCGAATTCTGGCAATACCAATTATTAGTAGTAGCTGGCAACGGATGCTGCGCTTCCAAGAAACGAAAGTAAGATGTGATTGTTAAAGCAATTATGGTAATAACTAAGTAAAAGTTTCCTCTTCTCCCGACTACTATCAACTACGATGTATAAATTAGGTTCTAGGAAGAGCCCTTAGCTTAATTGTTACTAAACAAATCAGTTATACTCAGAAACTCAAATGATATATAGCTTGTCTAACTATAAATGACGCGCCTCTCCATTTTATTAAGTTTATTTAGATGCGCGAATGCAAATATTACTAACTATACTATACTTTATTAACGTGCTCCTCCTTTTGTGTCTAACTAGCAACTGAATGACCAATTACAATTGCATTTTCGGAGTGTTGCATTCATATTTTATATTTGCTAGTGTGTGTAAATGCAGTGGAGTGGCGGGTCATTTCGGCTTAGACAGACTATATATATTAGATAATGCGTTAGTTTTTTTATTGCGTCTCGATATAATGACAGCACCCCACCTGGTAATAAGCTGGAGTGCGGTCTATGAATGGAGGCGACTGCTACTACAGTTACAGTTAAATAACTGCAAATGGCAGTCACATCCACTATGCCGGCTTAGTTGGAACAGGCAACTGAACGCGCCTGAATCCCTTCGCGGTATGTACACTTGAAAGCGGTACCACTCCGGATCAGCAGACAAGGCAAATGACCATCAATTCTCCATTATATTTTTTAATTTCTGTAAGCTAGTTATTTACCGTAGAGTTTGTATGAAGAGAATTGTTGATGTAAGAGAAGCGAGGGAGTTGTGTCAGGATCGTGGCAAGTGGCGCTACATTGTCTCATTGTCGCTACGTTCCCCCTATGACTGCGGGAAAAGGTATGATAATTTGATTGATTGATTATTTCCAAAATGTATGGCGTCTCCGAAGTTAGCCACAAGTCGATGTACAATACATAAAAAACCGGACTCAAAGTAAGTTATAGAGTTTATTATCGTAATACGCAGGGCCGTCTTAAGCATATTCAGCGCCGGGGTGCGAAAGTCAAGGCTCCGCTCGCTTGGTCTCAGTGTAGTTGGTACCTATCGAAGTTTATGGCGGTCGGCATGCGCCCCCTAGGACTATGCGCCCGGGTGCACCGCACCCCTTGAACCCCCGGGTAAAGACGGCCCAGGTAATACGCATTCGCAGCTAACTTCGGAGACGCCATAAAGCTTAGAACTGATTGCAGTACAAACATTTGTCATTCCCAATCATCTTCACCAGACGAGGGTTGTGCGGAAGACTGTTCAGCAGGTTCGGGGATTACCCTGGCCAGGGTATGCAGCATAGTGTCACCGCGTTCAGCACCGGAAATACCACGTCTTCTCATTGATAGCTTAGCGTGTAAGTCTGCCATCAGATCGCCACCACTTCCTTTAGTCTAGACAAAATGAAATTTAAAATTAATAAATAAACGGATAGCCTAGGTCCTAAATTTGATTCTCAATCTAATTAAATAATTGTTTCATATATCAAAATTGTCACGCATTTTCCCACAGGGATAGGCAGAGACAATGGAGAATTTATTTGTAATAAATATTTTATTAAACCTTCGATAATTTATTTACGGTAGTTACACAATTACCGGTCAAAAAGTGGCGACAAAAATGCAAGTCCTGGTTGACGTTGGACTTGCATTTGTTCCAGTCCAAAACGACGTATGTGACATTAGATTCGTGAAAAGTTCCTACTTCAAAACAATGTGGTAAGGTTCAGTTTACAATTTACTTACACAGTTTATATCGGTGTAAGTGAATTCTAAAGCTTCCAATACATGTTGGCCGAGCTAAAGCCAATGCGAGCAAAGCCAAATCTGTGCAAGGTTTTTTTTTTATTGTGACTCGACATATGACAGCACCCCGCTTGATGTTAAGCCAAAGTGTGGTCCATGAATGAATGTCACTGCTAATACAATTCAATAACTGTGAGTAGCAATCACATACACTCTGCCGGCCTAGATGGAACCGGCAACTTACAAGCTGATCCCGAAACGTGACCTAATCACTTCACGGTCTGTATACTTGTAAGTGGTGGTACAACCCCGGATCGGCAGACTGGGTACCACTGCCTACCACTCTTAGATAACCAGACCCGAAGCAAATATCCATCTTTTTTTTTATTAACAAATATTTGCAATATTTAATATTACAAATAAAAGCTATGAAACAAATATTTGCTCCGACCGGGGATCGAACCCGGGACTTTACGCGCAACAAACTAGTCGCTAAACCGTTCGTCCACGCCTGTCGTCATTGCCACGTAAGTGCTACCGTCCAGACGTTTGGTAAGTCTACGCAAACTATTGCAAGCGGCCAATGTAGACGAGTTTTCTGAGAAGCTGCCCACACGTTGGTAGCCGTCAGTTCTCGTTGCCGAGCTCTGACAAGCGCCTTTGATTTGTGCAGTAAAACCGACACGGCTCCGAAGTGAGGCGAGTGGCCGCGAGCGACAACGAGTGCCGGTTCCATCTAGGCCGGCATAGTGGATGTGATTGCTACTCACAGTTATTGAATTGTAGTAGCAGTGACATTCATTAATGGACCACACTTCGGCTTAACATCAAGCGGAGTGCTGTCATATGTCGAGTCACAATAAAAAAAAATCTAAGCAACGCAAGATACTATTTATTGTTGGGAAATTGTAACTGACTCACAGGATGTATGTTGCACAATGTATCTATAGATTTTTAAAAACAAAATATGTAATCAACTTACTATAAATGAATAAAGTGTGCGTACTATAAATGTAACAATATAAAAATTCTCGCAATCAAACTAAATATAAAACATCCGAGAAACGAACTCATTAACCCGTTTGTTCCTTTTCTATACTAAGCTACTAAACGTGAATGTATCATAGACTAGGCAGCGGTGCCCAGTCTGCCAATCCGGGGTAGTGGTACTAGGCGACCGTGGTGTAGTGCAAATGGTTACGCGAACGGAAGAGCACGAGTACGAAACCACTCACCGGTATCAATGTATCTTTGATATATGTACTTTGGTTGTCCTGTTTCTATGATACAAGCACTTTAGTAGCTTAGTATAGAAATGTATAATAATAATACTATACAACTACCACTTACTATACAGACCGTGAAGTTACTTAGTCGCGTTTTGGCATAAGCTTGTAAGTTGCCGGTTTCAACGAGGCCGGTATAGTGGAAGTGACTGCTACTTACAGTTTACCTCCATTCATTGACTGCACTCCAGCTTAACATCAGGCGGGGTGCCGTCAAATTATGTCGAGGCACAATAAAAAAAAATAGAAACATGACGACTAAAGTATCACACATCACACATCAAATATGCATTAATATTGGCAAGTGGTTTGCAAACCATTCCACATCCATCACACCACGATCGCCAGATGCTCACACGAGATGTAAAAAAAAACTTTTTTTATCGTGGCTCAACATATGACAGCATCCCGCCAAATGTAAAAATAACGTGCGGTCTATTCATGGAGGAGGACACTGCGACTACAGTTACATTATTAAAAGTAGCATTCGCATCCACTATGCCGGCCTGATTGGAAATGGTAACTTTCAAGCTGATACCGAAATGGTGGCAAATTATTTTACGATCTAAGTAGACTTGGCAAAAAAAACACCGACTGCCTACCACTATTAAATAACCGGTTTGAAGCAAATATGTATTACAAATTATAATAATAAATATTAATATTGATACCATCTTTAATGTAACCTATGTTTGACAAATAAATGATCAGATTTACAAATAAAGCCATGAAACAAATCTCTACTCGACTGGGAATCAAACCCGGTATTTACGCGTACATTATTTTAACCAATGAGCCATGCGTATAATATACTGTCGAATAACAAAAAAATAAAAACGTCTATCGCTACAGAAGGCGGCCCATCAATTATCCAAGTCATTAAATATTCAAAGAAGCGAGAGTAATAGGTCTGTTTCTGAGAAATGCAAATGATAAAATATAACCTTTTGATAAGTTCTACGATTACGTTATCATAAGATTGTAAGGGCTACTCTTTAAATAAGAGATAATATAATTATATCGATCACGATTTATCGGGCTAAATAATCGACCGAATAAATTGGTACTACCGATATAAAACATAATTAAAAATCAAATCAAACTGTCAAGCCTTTTCCCACAAAAATAGGCCAAGACAATGAAGCGCTATTTGCCACGATCCTGACATAACTCCCTCGCTTCCCCTAAATCCACAATTCTCTTTATATAAGCTTATGGTTATGGGTACTAGGCAACTTAGCTTTCTTGAGAATGTCTCCGATTTGGTAGGCACACACATTGGTCCACACACATAGGGCCTACATTGTTTAACGTATCCATTCACATCAGATTTATAAACTCCTTTGGTCAATCTATTTTCACTCATCCTTTCCATGTGCCCAAACCACCGAAGCATTCTTTTGTCGATCCTATATCTTCTATTAAACCACATCTATCGCGCACTATCCGCTGTCGTCACTCTACATATATACCATACTTACTTCTAAATAAAACAGAACATAATTAACACAATATTTGTTTGCATATGGCTTTTACTTTTACATTTCTAACCGGGCAAATCTTCGACATTATTATGTACGGCAATATGCCAGGGTTTCGATTCTAACAATAATTAACAAACGTTTATGTGCAGCCGCCAAGCTATTGCGATTCTTGCGTGCAGTTCACGAGTAGACAATTGTAAATTTATCTTGTTTGCAGTGTGTGCATCACTTTTGAATTTTAATCTAGTATAAAGTTAACAATATATTTTTATGCCAAATCAAAAATTGCAATTTGTTTTGCACACCAACAAATTAAATCTAATTTAAATCTTTATCAAATTGCCCATAAGAGTGGACATACAAAATGTCATTGTTGTAAAGATGGTTGTAAACATTTTCCTTAACAATTTTGTTGTTGTTTTTAGCCCCATTAAATTAATTATAGCACGGATGTCGTTATAAATAATATGACAATTGTTTCTCGATACAATATCGAGTACTAATACCCGATATTGTATCGAGTAATTTAATTACTTATTGTACCTATTTTAGAGATGTTTTTAATACTGACAACAAAGTTGTATGGATCGAGATAAATACTTGATTTTTTTTTATATATATTTTTTATTGTGATACGACATCTGACTTCGTCCCGCGTGATGATAAGCAAGAGGAAGTCCAAGAGTAACGACGACTGAGAAAACCGAGTTCGTTCACGGCTGCCCCAGTCGCCGTCACTATGCCGGCCAAAGGTGCTTCTTCACGCATCGCTTGAAGGATCCAAGGTCATAGGATGGAGAGAACACATGGGCAGGCAAAGCATTCCACTTGTCGATTGTTCTACAAACAAAAGACGCACCGAACTTTTTAGTTCGACTACTAATTCGGTCGATAAAATGTGGATGCTTTCCCCGACCAGTGCGGGTATTACGGGAGTGAAAAGACGAGGTAGGAACAAGGTTAGAAAGCTCCTCAGAACATATCAAGTATTTATCTTAGATAATTTAACTGTCTTTGGGTTTAATTTAGGTAATAACAGTTAAATTATCTAAGATTCATATAAGCTTACTTATCATTATTATTTAGTTTTACACTAATTTAGCCGTAGAGATTGTTTAATGAGAATTGCTTGTATAATGTGAGAAAAGCGAGGGAGTTGTGTCAGAACCGTGGCAAGTGGCGCTCTATTATCTCTGCCTATCCCTGTGGCGTGACAATTTGATTGATTGAATTTGATTAGTTTTTACATGTAGGAACAGCATTTTTTACAAGACTGCTAAATTAATAAATATATTATCTAACGACTCGTAGGTCATCATAAAGTGACCTACGACCTACTTATTTTTGTCCTCTATCAATAAACTTTTATCAGAAACCCGCGTTATTTTTCATTTGCTAGTAAACAGGGTCCTAATTTCCATAAATCACAGGGAAATGACGTGACGGCGACTGTCTACGAATCTGGCGACATTTTTACCCCACCGTCGACGACCACCGTTTGACAGATCAGTGGCCGGTCGTCAAGACACGACATTGAGGGCCGGATCTAAGGAAGGTCAAACCGGGGCAGCTGCCTCGGGCGACAGTTTTAGGGGACGCTAAAATTATATAATAATAAAATCATATATAAATCATATAAAGTAAAAATCAGTCGTTTTTTTCAGTCATCGGCATTCTTGTTACGTCAAACTCGAATCTTGAGTTACAATAGAAATAATTGAGTGATATTTTTTCCAATTTTGTAAGAACAAAGTACTGACCTACCTCTCGTTTTCTTTACATCCACACTCTTCATCCAAAATATTAAGTCTAAAACAATCAATCTAATTGTCCCGCCAGAGACAATTCTATACTAAGCTACTAAAGTGCTTGTATCATACAGGACAACCAAATTACATATATCAAAGATACATTGGTGCCGGTGGGTGGTCTCGAACTCATGCTCTCGGTTTGCGTAACCATTGCCCTGCCACTACACCACGGTCGCCTTAAATCGAATAGAATAATAAAAAAGTCACCTTATTGGTAGTGGAAGTAGCAGCAGACTTAAGTTTCGCCTTGCCAGCTCCACCAGCCAGGCGTATGGCCTCCATCAGGTTGGAGTGCGCATTGTCAAGAGGCGGCGGAGACACAGCTGATGATGTCCTAAACAAACAAAAAAAGACAAATTAAAAATATATTTATATATAAATCAACAAAGAGAGACTGACATGGCGCCTATGAAAGTAAATTAGATCTATAGCTTTGACTCGCTTGATGTTAAGCTGGAGTGTGGTCCATGAATGGATGTCTCTGCTACTACAATTCAATAATTGTGAGTAGCAATCACATCCCTATGCCGGCTTAGTTGGAACCGACAACTTACAAGCTGATCCCAAAACACCATTATCCTGACAAAACACCCTCGCTTTCATCACATCCACAATCCTCTTCAAACACGCTCTCAGTTATGGGCACTAAGCAAACCGTGGTTGGTTTAAGCGACCGTGGTGTAGTGGTAGTGCAATGGTTACGCAAACCGAGAGTACGGGTTTAAAACCATTCGCCGTTACCAATGTAACTTTGACATATGAACTTTGGTCGTCATGTTACAAGCACTTTAGTAGCTTAGTATAGAAATCAAAAAATAATTTTTTTTTTAAACTCAGCTTTCATGAGGATGTTTCCAATTTGGTCGGATAACACCCTCCCGGGTCTGCCTTGTTTAACCCATCCATCCACATCAGATTTATGAATAAAAAGTATAGTGACGCGTAAACATAAGGCCAGTATTAAAGTGCCAAACATGTGTGCAACATGACGTGTATTGGGAAAGGTCGATCAACAGCTAACAATAGACATGTGGACAGTACAATGAACTCTTTATGAAAGAGATTTTTTTACCTTGGTTCATGCTAAATATTATTATTTAAATCAGTTTCTTTTCGTCTATCATTACCTCACATTCTGTCATTTCACCATCTCTCTCCAAAACCATTTAACTTACATTCACTTTCATACCTTTCTTTTCTCATTCAGCATTCATAATAGTAACCATTTCCTATTACTTATATGCCGCCGAAGATGCAAGGATAACTTGATCGTCGACGTACAAGAGACATTTGATCACCAAGTCATTCATTCTCAAACCATACTTTCTTTCATGCAAGTGTCCATGAATAGATTAAAGAGCCACGGTGACGCTACATATCTTTGTCTGAGACTTTTAGAGACGCTAAGCCAGTCAGATAACGCTCTATTAATTCGAACACATGACATGAATCTTAGACATTTCAGGACGGATTAAATGCTCCCTCAACCCAAACACGGAAAGCTGCTGCCACAACTCATTCCTGTTCACTCGATCATTAGCCTTCTTAAGTTCAACAAAAGCACAAAACACTTTCTGGTATTTTGTAACATTTTTTCGCTGACGATTTTTAAAGAGAAGACTTGATCCATACATTCCATCCCTTTAATATCCCTGTTCTTGCGCCAGTCACCTGGGAGATATAACCAGGAGGCTACTAGCTGACCACCGCATCTCAGCATCTTTAAAATTATGTCACAAACAGCTGCTTTTCCAACTTGCAATATTTTTAATGCATTCAAAATCTCTTTCACATCATTTCACTTTCATTCAGCGTGGAGGAAACATAAACACATTCTAGTGCTTTATGGTCATTTCCCACAAACAAACTCTAAAAATACTCTTTCCATCGTCCTAACACATTATTTTCTTGAGACATTAAATTACCTTTCTCATCTCTGAACACATTCACCTTAGACTTCTCCAGTCCTCCCCGGGGAGGACCAAAAAAAACCAAAGAGTATGACTCAGAAACCCAACAATACAATAAGGAATGAAAAAAAAGCGGCTGTATTGAAGTACAACAAAATACTTCAAGAAATCCACGCCTCAATAGTTGATTGTCCTCCGAACACCACGCAAATAACTCGGACGAGTTCCAAGATAAGCGGGTGACGTCACAACCACTTGCCGTATTCCATAGAAAACCTGCGTGCAGTATTTACTCGTATGAGCACGTCATACGTTTTTTTTTTATTTTATTAGTTAAGTATTATAGTATTTTATAAATCTGATGTGGATGAAGACGTTAAACAAAGAACCAGGAGGGTGTTTTCCGATCAAATCGGAGACATCCTCAAGAAAGCTAGGTTGCCTAGTGCCCATAACCTTAGAGCTTGTAGGAAGAGAATTGTGAATGTGAAGGAAGCTAGGGAGTTGTGTCAGGATCGTGGCAAGTGGCTCTTCATTGTCTCTGCCTATCCCCGTGGGAAAAAGGCGTGACAATTTGATTGTTATTAAATATAGTAATTAACATAACTAAAGAGAAACACATAAAGATTTCAATCAATCAATCAAATTGTCACGGCCTTTTCCCACAGGGATAGGCAGAGTGGAGCGCCATTTACCACGATCTTACATGCCGGTTCCAACTAGGCCGGCATAGTGGACGTGACTGCTACTTAGTTATTCATGGACCACACCCCAGGTTAACATCAAGCTGGGCGCTGTCATATGTCGAGTCATAATAAAAATATTTAAAAAAACTATAGGTTGTTTTACCAAAAAAGTCTAATATTGAAAGTATTTAATAGCAAGTATATGGCCACACAAACATCGAGGTATCGATCTAGGCTATTTCTAGTTAGCTACTAACAATAACGGCGCACCTTTTAGTTTTATAAGAGAAAACTAAAGTCAAGCTTGTAAGTTGCCGGTTCCATCTAGGCCGGCATTGTGGATGTGATTGCTACTCACAGTTATCGAATTGTAGTAGCAGTGACATTCATTCATGGACCACACTTCGGCTTAACACCAAGCGGGGTGCTGTCATATGTCACAATAAAAAATAAAATTTATTCTATTTAAAAAGGTTATTTAAATAGAATAAACCAAATCGGAGACATCCTCAAGAAAGCTAGGTTGCCTAGTGCCCATAACCATAGAGCTTGTATGAAGAGAATTGTAAATGTGAAGGAAGCGAGGGAGTTGTGTCAGGATCGTGGCAAGTGGCGCTCCATTGTCTTTGCCTATTTATGTGGGAAAAAGGATGACAATTTGATTGATTGATATTAATTAGTCATATTTATTCTAATTTTCAAAATATTACAAAAAAGCCGTGAAACAAATATCGTCGCCGTAGAAGTCAATAGAGCTATTCCACATGTTCTATATTCTGCGTAAAATGCGTTTGAAGTTGTTGAGTGCTTGAAATAATAGTATTTTTTGAATATAATATATTCAATATATAATATTGTGGTTTTTTAAAGCACACGCTTTAATAAGTCATATAAATCCGTGTGTTCTTTGGCCTTTTTAAAGACATTTTGTGTACTTAACTCGATTTCAATAATTTGTCAGTTAGACCTATTGACCTCCACGACGACGATATGTGCTCCGACTGGGATTCGAACTCGGGACTTGACGCGCAAGGAACCAATGCGCCACGCCTGTCGTCAAAACATACACGTGTTTTGGAATATTTACTATATAATTTTATTTAATTATAGCAGTTTATAATCATTTTATTAAAGTAATTGGTTTTTATTTCTAAGAATAATAATTTCTGTTTATAGCATTGTAGAGTTGTTTAAAAAAACATTATTTCTTTGAATAGTAAATGGAGTAGAGAGATGACGTAAACAATATTTTATGTAGTTACTACGGAAGCGTCAGAGTTGTCGCTTCCTTCACATCCACAATTCTTTTCATACAAGCTCTATGGTTATGGCACTAGGCAACCTGGCTTTCTTGAGGATATCTCCAATATGGTCGACGAACACCCTCCTGGGCCTGCCTTGTCTAACGTATCCATTATACTAATTATCTATATTATAAAAAGAAAAGATTAGTATTTTTGTGTGTGTAAGTTTGTAATGAATAAACTCAAAAACTACTGTGCCGATTTCAAAAATTCTTTTACCATTAGAAAGCTCCATTCTTCGTGAGTAACATAGGCTTGAATTTCCAAAAATTCCGTAATAAATCTTGAATAATGTAACCTAAGGTGTAAAAAAATTACTCATAAATTTCTTTACATCGCGTACGCTGCCAAAACTATTGACGATAGAACAAAGTAATGTTTTACAATTTTAAAGAACACATTAATATCCACAAAAAATCCGCAATAGCATATATAACTATAACTACTTTTTCATGTTACAAAATATAAAAACTGATTATTTAACAATTATGCGTGCTATGTATTTTGACCCGGGCAACGCCGGGTTACGTAGCTAGTTGTTAATAATAATTTGCTACAGGTCTGTCTGTCGAAGAGTTGGTTGTTCACCACTCTGGTGCTCAGTCATAAAGTATAGATTAATTCGTCGAGTATACATTCATTAAGCAGTCTGAAATGTTAGACATTGACAGTGAATAAAATTAGAAAGTGGTTGACGACCTGCGTGTTCCTGGAAGCGACGCGGATTCACTACAACACCCATTAGACGAGAGAAATAAACATTACGGAAATAAACTCAAAGGGAACAGTTATTTTTAAATTGCAATATTTTAAAAACTTTCCTTCTATGTCTCTTTTTTTAGTCGTAATAGTGACTCCGACTGAAGCAACGATGAGTTAAATTGTTTTTTCCGGTCTTCGGCGCTCTTCGACCTTCTGGCAAGGGTGCTTGCAATCACGCAAGTTAAGGTCAAATGTTGAGTCACAATTAAAAGAAAAGTTAATCTAATGTATTTATTTACCTTCATTTAAGTTCCCAAATAACACAATTTGTTAATTAATCCTTATACGATAGTGTTTCAAGTAAATTAATTAATTTGTTTATTTTCGCGTGTGTAACATCCATAGACCGTCTATTCATTTAATAAATAATATGACCATCGAGGTACTCGTAAGAACAATTGTACCCTAAGTTGGGACAAAGTTGTCCTTAGTTGTAAACGATAAAGAAATCTTAGCTAAATTTATCCACTGTCTTTGCCTATCCCTGTAGGAAAAAGGCGTGACAATTTGATTAAATGATTGAATAAAAATGTTTGACACCACTTTTTTATGTCTCCTTGACGAGACATAAAAAAGAGAGGCCTTTGCTCAGCTGTGGGATAAATAAATAAGCTAATAATCTCTTAATCTTATGTTTATATTTATATTAATTACTACTAGTTATTATTTGAAAAATTGACACTCTAAAAATTGAGTTAAAACTATGACTAATTTTTAATAAGAAAACAAAATTTACAATTATAATAAAATAAAATGAAATATTAAGTTTTTATAAATTCCAAAACAGCCATTTAATGCAAATTAAAATAGTTGCATTTAAAAAAGGAACACGCTTGTTAGATACCTATAGTACAAAGTACTCCGTAAGCCCTAACAAGAACCATGGTTATGCCTCTATTTCGAATATTATAATAACAATATTTAAACATTATCTCATAGTTAACACAATATAATTAGCTGTTAAATTCTGTAATTGGCTATATCCTTGGTTCATAAAATTGTATAAAATTGTTAAAAAGCTGTAGAATTTACAAATAAATAAATAAATAAATAAATAATAGGGAGCTCAATGCTGCATAGAATTTTCTACCAACTACCTTTTGGGAGAGCGGTGACAATAGATGTTAAAAGAACACGAGTATATCAAATATTACATACAAACGAATATACGACATAGTATTTTCTTAGATTTTGCGCGAACATTGATTAATGAAGTAAACAAATTTTATGCGGCTTACTATCGCGTTTATTTTGGTATTGATATTACATTTTTTTATTATTCGGACGTTTCGTACGCAATAATAAATGCGATAGTAAGCCGCATAAAATTTGTTTAATTCATGAATATACGAGTGTTCACAAAAAAATAGTTTAGCGTCAATCTCAAACATTTGGGTTTGTTAATATAAATAAAATCCTACCTTGTCTTTTTTCGGTCGTGTACACGGGAAGCATCCACATTCTGTTGACCGAGCTAGCTAAAGTAAACGATTCAGCGCGTCGAAATCAAGACTATCCTGGCAGTTACTACGCTTGTATTGAATTGGTAAAAGGCGAGATGAATTCATAGTGACGTAGCAGGGTACCTGCGTTAGCCAATACCATCAGCAATACAATTCATTAAATAACCATTTCGAATCTCTAAACGCTCTACAAGTAATGCTTCATTTCCTTGGTAGCGTTCACGCGTAAACTCATAATAGATTCCTATTTATACCAAGTTCCACGTAAAACTGCACTAGTGAGAAATGTACAAGTTTTGAAAACAAGCGCACGACTTCCATCGAATTTGTGATTTTAAGAAAACTATTGATTTCTCCGCTTTTAGTGCGGATGCTGTTATTGTTGGGTAATCTATTCTGAGATCTTGTAATAGAGTTGTATCTTAATAGTGATCTTCGATAATTGTTTATGTAATAAAGAATATTTTTTGCAGATAATTATCGCGTTACTTTTATTTTATTTCGACGTTAGCGACGTTTTAAATATATTATGCATGGTCTTCTATTATATTAAGGACATCATTCATTTCGAGCTATTGGTCTGCTTTTGCAATGCTAAATGATTAAATATCTATAAATGATAGTTAAATAATTTTGTTTTTAGTTGCTGTGCAATTAAGTTGTATGCAAAATAAAATATGGATTTCGTATCGTCTCTCATTCGCGAAGACACGCCATATTAAGTTTGATGATTTTGCACGCCTAAACTATGCAAAATTAAGGATATATTTTAATTACATTGTAATCTTCGTACAATAAATTTTTTAAAATTTAATAAATAATTTAGCCCAAGTCCCCATACAAAGTGAATGATGTCTTGTTTTATTTATTAATCTTATATTACCTATATTTTATTTATTTATACATTCATTTATTTATATGTTATTGTACCTTAATTGAATTGGAGACATTATTAAAAAAGCAGGGGTTCTCAGTACCCAAAATAATTGTGTAGGTATGTGAAAAGGAAGCGAATGATGACGATTTTAGTTGTGTCCTAAACTGTTTGTTGTTACCATTGAATTATTACGTACTATCGTTTTAACTCAATGGTTGTTACTTGTATATTTCTTTGCTTATTTTTGGTGACTATCGAAAAGCAGCGTCGTGACGCAATCTCAATTGTGTCACGGAATCATGCTGAATAGGAGCCATTTTGGTACCTTAGTATGTGAGTTAAGCCTCTACCACACTGGCGCGTTATTATCGGTCGGTAATACTGGATGCGTTATTGCGATATCTGTTTTAAATGCAATATGTATTATGACGGCTACGAAGTTACACACTGCTGCGATAATAACGACGCAATAGAAGTAGGACACAGTTGTGTGCAAGGAATCGGGACGCATTGCATTATCGCATTCGATAACGCATTATCGAAATAACGCGCCTGTGTGGTAGAAGCTTTAACGTTGATTTAATGATGGTATAAAATAAAATATTTATTTCATTAATTTATACGTGGATCTTATCATTTTCCTGGTCTGCCGATCTGGGTACTACCACTACACTTGAGTACAGACCGAGGAGTAAATCGGTCGCGTTTCGGAATCAACCTGAACGTTGCCCGTTACAACTATGTCGGCATAGTAAATGCGACTGTGCTATAATAGTAGTAGCAGCTATTATAGCCTGAACCGCACTCCACCCTAACATCAGTCCACTACATTTAAACAACTGCAAATAGTAGGTGTGTAGCGACCGCTATATGGCGTTGCATGTGTCCAATATCTCGCAAACGATTTACCGACAAAGTAATCAATATAAATGCGCTCCCACGAAGAAACGTCACCCGGCTAAGTTGAGCCCTGTGCGCAACACGCGTACAGCTGGGAGTACTCCTTTCCTTTTCTAACATGCGGAATAATGATCCGCTAAAGGTGCATCCACTACAGCAACCTAGTTGGAACCGGCAACCATCAAGCTTATGTCCATACACTTAAAAGTGGGGTATGGAACCGGCAGATAAAAAGAGCTCTAGCATTGAAGCTGCGCAGTAACTTGTTTTGTTACCTACTAGTTTCGTTCTACGGATGTGTATAAAATTTTAAATAATATGTAAACGACTACATAGATAGGCGGACTTGCTCTCACCGTAGTCGTCCAGCGCTTTCTTTTCTGCCGGGAACTATATTACTCTAGTTCGTCAAGCTGACAAATTGACTATCAACTGTTTGCCTACTATTTTTCGCACAGGGGATCAAACGATACAGTAAAATACGTTGTTAATAAGTAAGCAGTTATTTTCCGTAAAACTATCTAAAATTATCATTTAATGATTACGTCGAAAAGTGCGAATTTATACGCGTTTCGTTTAGGATGCGACTGTACCGTTTGTTTACTGTGAAATTTGGGTTTATACTGATCCGGTTTACACTAGCAGCCAGTCGAGTGGGCAGTGCAACCAACATATCCCTTCATAAGGAAATTAAAAATTGTTTAAAAAATATTAACTTATTTTTTTGTTCGGTGATAAATTATTTATTCAATCAATCAAATTGTCACGCCTTTATTCCACAGGGATAGGTAGAGACAATGAAGCGCCACTAGCCACGAACCTGACACAACTCCCTTGCTTCCTTCACATTCACAATTCTCTTCATACAAGCTCTATGGTTTTGGGCACTAGGCAACTTAGCTTTCTTGAGGATCTCCCCGATCCTGCCTTGTTTAACGTATCCATTCACATGAGATTTATTAATTATTTTCGTCAATCTACTTTCATTCATTCTTTACATTTATTATTGTCAGAAAACATTGTCATATGTTTAGGCAAAAATACAATATTATGTAATTGTCACGCCTCAAATTTCACAGGGATAAACAAGAAAATGAAGCACCACATGTTACGATCCTAACACAACTCTATAACTTCCTTCACATCCACATTTCTCTCCATACAAGCTCGATGGGTACGGGCACTGGGACCCTTGTTTTTTTTAGAATATCCTCGAACAATTGTTAAAAAAAATGCATTAAACCTTCAACTCCTTGTGCTATGTTTTTAGATTTTTTGTTTGAACATTAATTTTACGTAAGCACGCCGGGACCACGATGACTACAAAGCTGCAAAAAAATATTTCATTCATGGTTCCTGTTACTCTATTGAGCTGCATTTTACCCTAAGTAAATTGAATTCCACAAACCGTACTAAAATTTTAAGACGATACACAAAGGACAAATTATTTTGCAGGGTACCTGCAACGTAATTGTATACTAATAAGATTGAAAATAGGTTGAATGTACGTATCGCGAGAACTCATCCAGTTGCTGTTTTTTAAACAAATTATACTATTTATCTAAATAATAGTGCACCGCAAAATAATAAAACAATTATCAACTAATGAGCTTTAGATATTTATAAAACCTATTCATTAAACTATTTTTCAAGTAAATAACTTAGACTGGTCGATATTAATTCACATAGATAATTTGGAATAAAAAACTATTGAGGAATCCTTGTCCGATCTACAATAAACATTCTAGGAAAACAGGCCTAGGGCAAAGCAATAATAATATGTATATATTTTTAGAAACCTAACTATTTTCAACTACATATTATGAAACAATCTCTTAGCATCCATGGATTCTCCGTGCCGGGTCCATCGCTTGGCAGGCGATGTGGAATGAATCAATGAAGGCAGCGTTCCGGACTTGTGACCGAAATGTAACCTAGCTTTTTGTGACATGGCAACACTCACCTTCCCTGCCTTCACTATCCCCTCTACCCAACCAAATATTGTAATATATATGCAATTAAAAAGTACGTAATATCGTTGATTTCACGCTATAATCCCAACTATTTCTTTTTAGGATACAGATAAGTTGGTTACACTATATTATACCTTTTTATTTATATAAATGCCAAAGCCAGTTTGTTTGTATTTCCGATAAATGTGGAGACCGGCCGTACTTGGTGATGAAAGATACGGACTTCTTGGTACATTATTTGCTGCCTTAGATTCTACGGATAATATAGATAGGAGACGTTTCGATTGAATTCAAGATTTTATCGTGGTGAAGCTGGATTTTAAGAAATCAGTGCGAGTATTTTTATCTATTAGGTATAAATGAAAGGGCTTAAAGACTAAAAATATATTTTTCTTATTTACATTTCTATACAGACCTACTAAACGTGTTTGTAACCATAGATATTAAAAAATGTATGAATAAACAAACAAATAAATAAACAAACAAACAAATAAATAGGTACCAATTAAAATGAGGTATTTATAAAGCGATATAAACAGGATAATATTAATTTACTATTATTTAAAAAACAATGATTATTTTGAGTACTACCTTGTAATTGCAAATATATAAATACGCAGGAAAAAGTATTTTTGATATTAAAAAATAGATATGAAGTAAGTAAAAATAACTTCAACTGATGATTCAAATTTCCGATTCTGAAGAAATCGATATCGAAATCTTAACAATGGGACCGTGGTTTCGTGCTAGATAATTAGACTCGCAAACCAAGAGCTCCCGGTTCAAACACTATTTGTAGGTACCAATGAATCTTTAACGTATTATGGTACTGCTGATGTACTATCCATACTCGTATGTACTTCGGTTGCCCGTTTTTCATGACATATGTTTAGATTTATTTTGCAAATTCGTGAGATTTGGTGTAGAATATATTTACTTACAAATAATAGGATGAATCATCATTTCTTTTGACTTTCAATGGGAACGTTGTATTTAAATAATCTAAATAAACGCGACAGGAAGCGCGAGGAAGGGGTGGTCCAAAATCGCCGATGACCGACAAATTCTGACGACAGGCGTGGACGAACGGTTTAGCGATTGGTTTGTTGCGCGTAAAGTCCCATCCCCGTAAAGTTCAATCCCCGGCCGGAGCAAATATTTGTTTCATAACTTTTATTTGTGATATTTAATAATATTAAATATTGCAAATATTTGTTAATAAAAAAAAGAGATGGATATTTGCTTCGGGTCTGGTAATCAGAGTGGTAGGCAGTGGTACCCAGTCTGCCGTACCGGGGTAGTACCACCACTTACAAGTATACAGACCGTGAAGTAATTTGGTCACGTTTCGGGATCAGCTTGTAAGTTGCCGGTTCCATCTAGGCCGGCATAGTGGATGTGATTGCTACTCACAGTTATTGAATTGTAGTAGCAGTGACATTCATTCATGGACCACACTTCGGCTTAAGATCAAGCAGGGTGTTGTCATATGTCGAGTCACAATAAAAATAAAAGTTTCGTTTCACGATCGCCCCAGTCGCCGTCAGTATGCCGGCCAATATGTCAAGAACAATGTGAATAATGTAACCATTAACGTGGATTTGAAGTTTGAACCTCTATTGGTTCAAAAAACCTTTCATTTTATTTATCAAATGAATGTTCATACTAATAAAACTCATGAGACAATCCCACAATACGAATTTGGTATATCACTTTATAAGCAACAGAATTGTAAATATGTGGAACAAGCAGCCGGATGACATATTGAAGACCCCAACTGTTAGCACTTACAAAAACAAACTGGACAAGTGGCGAGAGACTATAGATATAGACTATGGTGATAATTAAAAAAACTTATGAACTTTTAACCAGTACGTGATATAGGCATATCAGCAATGAGCTGCTCGCCTATCAATAATTAATAATAATAATAGATTATTATACTATTTATCTTTATTATTATTTTATTTTTTAATTGAGAAAAAGATCTGATAGTTATATTGTATTTTTTATTATTATTTATTATTTACATTTCTATACTAAGCTAATAAAGTGCTTGTATCATAGAAACAGGACAACAAAAGTACATATATCAAAGATACATTGGTACCGGTGGGTGGTCTCGAACTCGTGCTCTCGGTTTGAGTAACCATTGCACCGCCACTACACCACGGTCGCCTTTTTTGTATAATTTAAAGCAATGACCTCTAACAAATCACAATTCCCAGAGCAAATAAAGCATTTAACCTTGTACAGGAATAAATTGAGGTCATATAGAGCGAAAATTGCGGTGAATGACACCCGTATTTTGCAATTTAATTTATTACCACATTACTAGGGAACAGAAATTATCCTGTCCAAACATTGAGTCTATTTGTTTTAGAGGGTTCACAGAAAACGTTTTTTTTATATAAATCAATCAAATAGTCACGTCTTTTTCCCATAGGGATGGGCAGGTACAATGGAGCGCCACTTGCCGTGATCCTAACACAACTCCTTCGTTTCCCTCACGTCCATGATTCTCTTCATACATGCTCTACGGTTATGGGCACTAGGTAACTCTAGTTTCTTGATGATGATTTGTTTTTTTATCTATTCTTTGAATTTATTATTTCATGCAATCGACAGATTTAATTATAACTAAAATTTTAGCGAAATCAGTCAATTGGGTAATAAATATCAGACGCGACATTAGTTTTCGACTTGCGTGATAGTAAGCCAGGGGATCTCCAAGAGTAACCGACTGAAAATCCTATTCAAATCGTCTCAGTTGCCGTCACTATGCCGACTAAAGATTTTGTTTTTAAACTGGTAGAAAATGCCTTAAGCCTTGAGGCATTAAGTTCGCCTCTAGTACTTAATAAAGAATTATATTATTATTATTAAAGATTGCCTAATTTAAATATTAACTTGAGGTAAACAGTGTTGAGTAAAAATACAGCTTTTGAAAAAGGTTATTATTGTGTTTAAGAACTTTCTACCTGATTTTTTTACGGATTTGAACCTACAACATATGTTCGTGCGTGCGTAAACCATTTTTTATATCAAAACATGTGATTTTCAAACACGGCCATATGTTTTGTTTAGCTTTAATTTTTTATTATACTTTGAGAAAAGAACTTATGGTTGCATAGTGACGGCAATTTGTTTACATTTCTATATATATCAAGCTACTAATCAATCAAATTGTCACGCCTTTTTCCGACAGGGATAGGCAGAGACAAAGGAGTGCCACCTACCACGATCCTCACACAACTTCCTCGCTTTTTCACATTCACAATTCTCTTCATACAAGCTCTACGGTTTTGGGCACTAGACAACTTAGCTTTCTTGATGATGTCTCCGAGAGAGAGAGACCAAGCTACTAAAGAGCTTGTATCATAGAAACAGGAGAACCAAAGTGCATGTACTTTGGCTGTCCTGTTAGCTGGTAGAAAATGCTATTTAGCATTAAGCTCGCCCATTGTATTGTTTTACTGTGCAATAAAGTTTTTTTTTTTATACATTTGTACCGACAAATGGTTTTGAAACCGTGCTCTCGGTTTGCGTAACTATTGCAGTACCACTACACCACGGTCGCCTTCAAAAATAAAGGGAGTCGTAAATTGAGTCGGATGTTTCAATCGTAGGCTCTCTTGGCCTTATCACTAGGTAAGTACAGGTCAAATATCGCGTCCTTATTCACTATAATTAGAATACAATGTAACCCCAGTTAGACTAAAGCCTAAAAGTAAAGATTAATTGTGGTATTGAACAGCAAAACGCACAAACGTTTTAACCTGAAATCCTTGTTGACTTATAGACGACGTCTGTCCACTGTAAAATTCCAGCGTGCCACATCCTCGGCCACGTCTATCTGGATAGTCCGAGGGTAAAGGCCCTTACCGAACATACTAGACTACTACCTAAAATGAGGCAATTCGATCGAAAAATCAGGGCGAAAGACGTAGAGAAAAAAGTAAAGAATATCAACGAGATAGGATCGTGACTACCAAGAGAACGACTGTAGAGATTGATGACATCTACCAACACTAATATCTTTATTTGGGCAATATATTTTTATTTATTGAATACCAACAAAATTAACATCACACTTATGCTATTATTTGTTCCTTATTAATTATGGGTGAATATGACTATTTTAAATTTATCAATCAATATAATATTTAAAAAAGATTAAAAAAGAAAGAATCAATAGAACGTCTCCATACAAACGGTCGAAACGCGCCTTAAAACTATGCTTTGAATTCATTATGGAGTGATAACATAGTATACATACACACATATTATTTTAATTGAAATAGGGTGTATAGGTGGTATAGGAGTACGCACTTGAGCTTCACAGGGTTACAGAATCAAATGAATTAGGGTTTCTAAACAGCTCCTGTTATAAATGAAAGAATACCTAATAACACAACTCCCACGCTAGGTAGCCGGTCAAAACACAACTAAAGTTAGATTTAAATGACAGATCAGTTTGTCATTAGCTTCATTGCCTACTCTTATCGCCCACGTACTCTTAGACCACCTTACCCTACTGTCCTAGAACTTAGCTATAGACAAAGCACGGTTAAGTATGGATTTATTAAAGTTCATTAAAAAAACTTACCTGATATCAATCTTAATTTCCTCCACAACTTCTTCTAAAACTGGTAGAACAGGAGGCAGGGGAGGCAGAGGAGGCGGCGGAGGAGGAGCAGCAGCAGCAGCAACCACAGGAACCACTGCAGCATCAGGAATATCTGGCACATCCGGTACCTCTTCGAAATTAAGATCCGGTAGTTTTGTGATAGTTTCAACTACTTCAACAGTTGGCGATGTCACAACGGAAGGTGCTATGGCCTTCTCATTAGCCATTGAAAGTTGTAAGTCATCAGCTATCCCTGGTAGATGTGGAAGGTCGAGTGGCATTTCCAGTTCTGGTACCTATGTTTAGACAATAAATCTGGTTAAATAAATCAGCTTAGAACCTTAAGCGCTGACGTCCAGGAAATCGTAGAAAGCGGCTCTCCGCGATCAGTATGTCAGATAAATAAGTGATTGGCTTAAATGATCTTTGATTAAAAGATGACGATTATAGAAAATGTCAATTGTGTAAGAGAAAAAATCTTTATGTTGAATTAAACAAAATTTTATGCGGCTTACTATCGCGTTTATTTTGGTTTTGATTTTACATTTTTGTATTATTCCGACGTTTCGAGAGCTTTGCAACCATTGTGGTAACGGAGAGACTGAGGTGTTCGTCGTCCTTGTTTAATGCTGTAATTGTTTCCAAAACTATCCTGCTTGATGTTTTGTTTTTGTTTATTTTTTCTGATTCCGGTTTATTTAACGCGGTTCCCGGTAAAATAAACGCGATGGTAAGCCACATAAAATTTGTTTAATTCAATAATTAATGTTCGCGCAAAATCTAAGAAAGATCTTTATGGTTCGATTATGCACTTTTTATGCACCCCAAACATAATTTTAAACATTTAAAAATTGATTTGTTCTTTTAAGAAATTAAAATTGCATATGCATATTGCATATATAATATAATCCAAAGCAAAAGGGTTGAAGTCGTGTCGAGTCCATTTTGAAAATGTCCCCCTGTGGGGCGTGGGCCCTACGTTGGGAAACACTGCTCTAAACTCTAAAAGGTTTTAAAGTTAAAAGCCTGAGTAATTTTAGTCTAAGGTAGCTCGTCCACAAGGCGATCAAGTTGCCTGCTATTTGGCTAAGTTGCTATTGAAATTGACAAGTGATTTTTATTTCGTGGTATAGTCACGACCACGGGGAACATACACCGCCTCGTGAATAAACTTTAATCTATTCATAATGTAACTTACATATCCCATTCCCGGCGCATAAAGATATTCATCAACATCAGTCTTCAATACTTGTTCCCTATTGGTTATTGTAGATGGTGCAGCATCCAAAATGCTATTTGCTTTATTATGATTGGCTCTATTCTGTTCAATATAGTTTGTAGATTTACTTTGTTGGCCAAAATATGGACTTTCGTCAGTATTGAAAATGAGTAGTTCACCAACAGTTGTTATGTTTTGGAGAGCATCCCACAATTTATGTTTGGGTTTCATATTATTGGACTTTTCAACTTTCACGTGATAAAAATGTAGTTTTTCCTAGAATAAACATAAAGTTGTATGTAAGACAAAAATATTAAAATTAATTGAAGGTAGAAATCCTTATAAATGACTGTTTTTTATTTACAATGTTTGAATTCACCGTAACAAAACTATTAATAAATAAATTTAATAATTGAAGATATTTTAGTCTATTGGAAAATATTTCTGTTATAATACAGCCTAAAGTTTAGGCAAAAATTGTAAATTGCTATGAAAAATAATTACCTGCAAATCCTTTTCATTTTGCGGCGTCTGAGATATCGTATTCAGACAATATGGTTTACGTTCATAAATGTACGGTTCTTGACCAAACACAGATTGATAGTGAGTCTGCTTAATGCTGGATGGATATTTCGCACTCGAGTATATCTTAATTGCCTTCTTCATTTTCGACAATTGATCCACCTTATCTTTTGTAACTTCAATTCTTTGAATTAGTTTCTTCGACCGATCTATATTATGTTGTATTCTATTTAACAACTTCTTAAACACGTCGTCCACAATTTCATTGAGATTATCTAAACTGTCAGCTATTTGATATACAGTCTCTTCTGTAGACAGATCATTAGGCACTATATTAACTTTGTAAATACCCTCCATTTCATTCGTTTCTTCAATAAATTAACCTACAACAACACATTTATGTCACATACGCTAAATAGACGCTGTAAATGTACAAGTCAATTGGGCTAATGTCCTTACCTAATAAGATTCCTTAAGTTGTCCTAAAATAAATTAATAAGGCACAAAAATTATCACTAGATAAAACACATGATTGCCAAAGAAAATAATGTCCAATCTATGTAAGACTTTCACGATGAGAATAGAGCAATATTTACAAGCTCAGTCACTACCTAATATTAACTTTTGTCTATATACTATGATTATTGGTTTGGAGTGTTCGGCGCGGTGGATTCAGCGAGTATGGCCGTTAAATTGTCTTTCGAAGGATCGGCGCTCCACGAAAATCTACAATATGCATCCGGCGATATCGTAGGATCTAACACAGGATCCTCGCCAAGATTTCTACCCGCTAATATATTTAAACGTTTATTAAACACTGCGTCTGTCGCACTGACATAGCCACTCGACGTCAGAGGCTTCGATGGCACTGAATTTCTTATGGCGGGCTTTAGACTAGCTGATTTGGGCTCCTCCAATGATTGTAGCTGTATGTAACTACTGTCACTGCATTTTGACGGCGGCAAAGAGGGCATCGGTGGCAAGCTTTCTGGGCTTTTAGGCTGTGGAGGACCCATTGATGAGAAATGCATGGGGTTAGAACGTAGATTAATTTCGTCAGGATGCACATATCCAGGACTACTTACAGGAAGTGAAGTGAAAATTGGTACATTTGATAAACCAGCCATGACATAGCTTGAAGTTGTGGGCTGTGGTGGAGGTTTTAAAGGCAAGTTTTTGATAGGCATTTGTGGTATAGCTGCAGGCTGTATATATCCTTTAGAGGGAATAGCTGTGGGCTGTATGTAACCACTTGTTGGATTCTTTTTAAATTCAACTATATTAGAAGCGTTAGTTTCTGTGTCAGGCTTTTTGCTACAGATAACTTGTTCTTTGTCTCCAGGTTTATTAGGCTCAATGTCCAAATGTAGCGATGATGTGGAACTTTCATCAGATGTTGATGCCTCCTGCTCTTGGTGTTCAAGAGATGATTGTGAAAAGGTTGTACTGTCTGTATTATCACTGGATCCATTACTATCTTGTTTCAGAACAGTACTTTGAGTATCTGCTTTGCTTGGCAGTAATAAATCCTCATCTGTTACTTTTCCTGAATCATTTGATCCTTTCCAATTAAAAGAATATTTCGGTACTTCTTTCTCTGTTAGACCAAGACCCATAGGTAAGACAGGTTTAATATCTTCCATTTTTCTATACTTTTTGTAAAGTTTTAAGGAAGCAATAGCCAATCCAATGACAGTAATGAAGAGAGCTATAAATATGAATATATAATTAAATGTGTTATTTTTGTTAATACATTGATTTCTTGCTTCCATGCTCCATTCGCCAGGATAAGATAAGGTAACTAAATTCTTCTCATCAACAGAGGGCAGCTCGACATTAGAGCATTCAGAACAGTAAGCTCCATGATTAGGATGCGTATCGAAATTAATAGCTCTAACTAAAAACACGTCATTATCTTTAGCTTCGTCGCAAGCTAAGATACTCAAAGATTCGTCTGTGGTATTATATATTTCTTCGCGTGCTCCGTCTTTTATTCTCTTTACTTGATATATATCTACTCCTCCTCCATAAATTAGTGGTTTCGACCACTTTATGACGCCTGATTGGTGTAGATATCTGAAGTTCTGGACAGGGCCAGGAGGGCCAATACTTGTTCTTACAAAAATAGTTTCAGATGGTTTAGAACATAAGCTAGAGTCTGCAGAGTTGCATGCCACGATTGAGAGCGAATAATTTGTAAACCCAGTCAACTTTATCAGTTTAAATGAGCGTCTGGAAACATCTGTGAGGTTCTGTACCGAATCTACTTCTGTTATGTTAGAATAATTATAAATTAGGTATCTGACAATGTTACCATTCCTCTTTAATGGTGGATCCCAAGATATAATCAAGGAGTGATTTGTTATATTAGTTATTTTTACATTAACTGGCTCTGATGGAACATCAGCCAATGTTGTAACATATGAGGTCTTATTTGTTAACTTTAGACCATAAACAGTATTTATGGCCAAATCAAATCTGTATGTTCGGAAGGGTAATAAATTTGTAATATTGACATTGGATTGTGGATTTTCAATGTAAACAGATTCATTTCTTACATTAACATCGCAAAGGCTCAGAGCTTTTATAATAGGGCAGTAAGTGATGTTGTAACCAGTTATGATGCCTTCTCTCAGGGTACATTCCATCGACCAATAAATGTTTACATGAGTTTTTCCTGCTGTCCCATGCCCTATTTGCACAGGGAAGGCATACATGGATAACCCATCTCGCGATATATCACATTTAGCCCAAACCATGCCGCTTGTACGAAAGCCCCTGTTGACAGCCATTGCAAATTGATACTTCTCTTCAATAGGTAATTCAATTACATGACTATTTTTTTTAGGATCCAATGTAGTGAAATTCATTCTGCCCAAACAATTCTGCGTATGATTGTACTGACACCAGAAGAGTGTGTAATTGTCTATTTTGATGTCTATTGCATCCCAGGACAGTTCATAAGTGCCATTTTCGAATGCTAGCTTTGTGAATGAGGTGGGGCCATTTAGCATTTGTGACCGTGCAGGAATAAGGAGGTAACTGCTATTTTCTGATGAGCCAATTTCATTTCTGGACTGTACATTTATATGAATGACATTTTCTGATGCATTGTCAATGCTAACATAGCTAAGACTCTTGCCTGGCTCAGGGATCAGAGTTTGTGTCCTACCGTCTTGTGTCATAAGCACTTTATAAGTAAAATTAGCACCACACTTTTCATACTCTTCAAGTTGTGTCCAATAAACTCTTATAACTCTATGATTCTCAAAGTCACCCATAACAAATGCTCCAGGTGCAATATCTGGTGGACGTTTTGGGATCTCACTTGCAGTCTTAAAGAAAAAATTAAGGGACTCCGACCAAAACTGATCATCTTTAGCTCTCTTGGGTTTTATGAACACACGAACCTCATAACTCATATAGGAATATGGAAGCCCTGCTAAATTGAAGGTGTAATTCTTCCTCTTAGGTGGTAACTTTGAAGCATCAACTTGGTGGAAGCCTGACTGTTTAGCTATTTGGTATTCAATCTTATGGTCCACTCCCTCAGGTAAGAAATCAACCAGGTTAAATGGTATTTCCCAAAACAGCTTAACACTATGGGGCTTTGTTTGATTGGCCAAAATAGTGCCCTTGAATGGTTTGTCTGGCTTTACTATTGAAAAGTGATCTATGGTGAAGTTCTGTTCTCTACTACCAAACACATTTCTGGACACTAAATTAAAAACATATGTCTCCATTTGCTGTCTGTATCTTGGTACGCTGGTCATATTCCATATGCAATATCTTGTGTTAGTATGTTCGATTCTTTGAACAGTGCAGTTATTTGTTAGAATAGAATTTACATAAAATGCCAACTCATGTGTCATGCTCGCATTGGTGTTCGGACATGACCAAGAGCAGTTTAGACTGTTCAGATTTCTGGATATACATTTGAAATCTGTCACCTCCATAGGTGGTCTATCCACTAGTACTTTGTTCAAGCAGTGAATTTTTGTTGTGTTTGTACTACAGTATAGTTGAAACCTCTGTGGCTGAGGTTGTTCAATATAGAGTCTTATTGTTGTATCATTAACTATTTCACTCGTAAGGTTCTGTTTACCAATATGAAAATATAAATCCCTTGAGGTAGAGTCGTTTACAGAAGTACAGAAAACTTCCAAAGCATTACCAGGGTATGATAAATTGATATCGCCCGGAGGATACGTGACAATGCCGATATTTACCCCATTGCACTTCATATCATCTGATGTTGTATAATGGATATTTAATAAAAATACAAATTTACACCAAAATAAAAACCTTTTGTCGATTTTTGCGCCAAATCCATTCCTACGGCACATACTCAGTTGGTTCGCCATACTCGCTATAATATTCCACCGTTTTGTATAATTAGCACCATCACTTTTCCTCATAACAAATTAAATGAATTAACACATTGAGGTTTTTTTATAACACTTTACCAAATGGCGCATCGATAGATAAACACTGCATAATGTTTCGTTTACACATCATTGTCCATATAATGCTTAAAGTACAGTTTCGATGTCGTGTAAATACGAGGCGCGCTTCACGGAAACTGAATTGAAAAGATTAATTCCCTATAACAGCAAGTACTATCGTTATACTCACATTTAGAAAATATAAAATTCTCAGAATACGCCAACTTCAAAAAGTAACTATCGCAGAATTCGAATGATTATTGCATTTGATTACTTTTAAATTAACTTAATGTATTTTATAACTTTCTTATGTATTCGAATTTATATTTATAACTTATAAAAATTAAATACGTCATGAACTATTAATATTGAAATTACCAAAACTAACAAAGTAATTTATTTATAAAATTATAATATGTTGATAGTGGGTAGTTTTTAGTCAATCAAAACAACAAAACTAAAAAATGTATTGATAAATATTTTGATTATAATTATAAAAACTTTGTTTTTTAATTAAGTGTTAAAATTTAGTTCAATGCTATACCAGAGAAAACAATCTATAAAATACAAAATAAGTTTTTGGCGGGAAACTGCAAGTGACAGGTCGTGTAACTTTAAATTATTTGTAAAGTTTGTGTTTCTTAAATATTAATGTGTAATAATGTTGGAATCGTTATCCAGTAATCATTTTAAAGTTGATCGAGTATAGACAAGTGAATCAAAGATGTTCGACGTGTCTATTCGTGTTCCCTTGAAGAGTTCGTTCCGCTTTTCTAAAACCTTCACCATCATCTTTACCCCCATGTAATTATCTTCATCCATTGAAGACATTATAACGGAAGACTAGATTGTATGGACTAAAGAATATAAAATTCAGTGCTAGGATAATAAATAGAAAAGTAATAGTGTCATATCACCGCGTCCATACCAGAGAAGGAATAAAAATCTGTAAATCTTCATACCGAATTTAAATATTTGATGTCTATGATAAATCCCTCTAATTGCAATTATTAAATAATTACACAAGGGCTTAAATTATGAGCACGCAAATATACATTATAATTTAGCCAAAGTAATTAGGGAGTAGGGACAATCAGTCTAGTAACAACTCTGTCAAATTAATTATTGGTCGAGAATTGCAAGGAATTATTTATTTTCGTAATAATTATTTTATATAGGTTACAAGATAATAAATTGTAAAAATAATCATGAAGAAACTATTTTAATTAGTAGTTTAATTAAGGCAGTAATGGACGAAGGAACAGAACAAATCCTAGGACTCACAACGAGAGCGGCACTGATTAAATTAAAAACAGATATTCGTACTATTCTTGTTGAATATAAACAAAAACAGTTTTCCAGGTAAATATTACTTTTTAATCATTAAATTAGTCTATCTTGAACGTTGGTTCTTATATTAATTGAAAGTTTCATGATAAACAGCTGTTTTATTAAAAGTCAATCACAATTCCTCCAAAGCACATCTTCTATTCCCAAGAATAATCGAGCTATAATAATATAATATATAACAATGTAATCAGAGACAGCATAGGGCTGAGGTTCATGCTTGTCTATAACTGGAGTTATGGATTATCTTTTTAGGGTTTCTAGGATGGAGGATAGGATTGACTTCGACCGGAGAAGGACAAGGAGAAGTCCAAGAGCGCCATCAACGACTGTGGCCTCTGTCGCCCCCACTATGCCTTCCAATAGTGCCTTCTCACTACATTCAAGGATCTAAGATTATATGAGAGAATTTATAAGCTGGTTATCAAAATCAATCAAAAAATTAAATTGTCACGCCTTTTTTCCACAGGGATAGGCAAAGACAATAGAGTGCCGCTAGCTACGATCGTGACACAACTCCCTCGTTTCCTTCACATCCACAATTCTCTTTTATGCAAGCTCTAAGGTTACGGGCACTAGGCAACCCAGCTTTCTTGAGGATGTCTCCATATCAAATCAAATTGTCACGCCTTTTTCGATGGAGCGCCACTTGCCACAATCCATAAATTATTGTGTGTTAATTATTATTATTTAAATTTCAGATGGGAAATCTTGAAGAATGTAATATCATTTTCATCAGAGAAAGTTGTTCTTTCTGGTGTAGCCTATACAATAATTTTACTATTTATAATTGCTTTAATTTTGACATATTTAATTGATGAATCTTCATTGGCACATAATGTTTTATTATGGGAAGCTTTATTGTTGTTTATTATATTAATTGTTAATTTTATTGTTGCCTTTAATGAAGAGAAGTTGTATAGAAGTGAAATACCTCATCGGGTGGAAAAAGTATTAGGTATTGTATTCAATTATTATATATTGATTATGTGTAGAACAACATTTTAACATTTTTCTTAAACCTGTAAATTGATTTTTTTTAAATATATTTTTTATTCTATTATATTAACATTTCTACAATAAGCTACTAAGTGCTTGTATCATAGAAACAGGACAACCAAAGTACAATCAATCAATCAAACTGTCACGCTTTTTTCCCATGGGGATAGGCAGAAACAATGGGGCGCCACTTGCCATGATCCTGACACAACTCCCTCGCTTTCTTTACATCCACAATTCTCCTTATACAAGCTCTAAGGTTATGGGCACTAGGCAATCTACCAAAGTACATATAATCAAAGATACATTGTACAAAGATGCATGTGGTTTTGCTTCCTATATAACTCATATGTTATATAGGCGACGGTGGTGTTGTTGCACTGCAATGGTTACGCAAACCGTGAACACAGTACCAATGTATTGTTGATATATGTACTTTGATTGTCCTATAACACAAGCACTTTAGTAGCTTGGTATAGATATTTAAATAAATGAAAAATTGGTAAATTTCAGAATCATTAGAGAAAGCGATAAACTCATGTGTTTGGAGAGAGAAGCATTATCCACATTTGTGTGCACCTTATTCACCATGTGTTATATTGCAATGGACTTACAGGGACGGTAGGTACTCCTTTACGTCTCTCATAGTGATGGTGACTTAAACTTTTATCAGTTGTCTTGGCTCTTTTAGACCTCTCCTTTTTTATAATCAGGCAAGTCAATGTCAAATGTGTCTCTATAAAATAAAAGGTGTCCAAGGGCTCTGACAACTGAAAGACTGACTTAGTTTTCAGTTGTGCAGAATAAAAGATTCTATCCCGGTCAGAGCAAATATTTATTTCATAGCTTTTATTTGTAATATTTAATAATTTGATTAAATATTAAATTTCCGAATAATTGTTAATAAAAGGAGCCAGTACTTTGCTCTGGGTCTGGTTATCAAAGACTGGTAGACAGTGGTGCCCAGTCTGCCGATCTGGGGTAGTAACACCACTTACAAGTATACTTGTAAGTGTAAGTTGTAAGTTGCCAGTTCCTACTAGGCCGGCATAGTGGATATCACTACAGTTATTTAACTGTAGTAACTGTCACCTCTATTCTGGACCGCACCAGCTTAATATCAGTACTGTCAAAGTGGGTACAGCCATCTATGTTTTTTTTCTATCCTATAAACTTGGATCTGTTAAGCAAAGCATCGAAAGCACCTCATAGTGACAAGTGACAATGACTGACGTAACCACTAAATATCCTCCTAAATATCTTGTCCTTGCTTACCAGACTTATCAATAATAAATAAATATAAAACTTTATTTCTCCATTGATAGGTATGATAGTGAATCTCCCCTGGTCTTTGTTAGTGGAAGGTGACATTATAGTATTAAGACCTGGACAGGAAGCACCAGGGCATTGCACTGGACTTAGTACTGACGACCCAGATTTGTTTTTTGGACAAATATTTCAACCGCAATCTGAGGTAAGACTTAATTATTTTTTAATTTTATTGTGTCTCGACAATAAAATAATCAATTTTGTATTTTATTGCCAGGAGATAGGGTGGCTTCACTGAGAGCAAGCTGTTGAAGAACGCACAAAGGACTAAAGTACTGTTAAAGTACATTGGCCAGCATACTGACGGGGACTGGGGCAGCCGTGAACTAACTCGATTTTACAGTCGACGTCACTCTTGGACCTCCTCTTGCTTATCATCAGGCGGGTTCAGGTCAGATGTCGTGTCACAATAAAAAAGGAGCAATTGCGTAATCGCGACTGAGTCATTTCACGGTCTGTACACTTAAAAGTACCCCAGATCGGCAAACTAAATAATTTTTATTTTATTTACATTTTTATACTAAACTACCTAAGTGCTTGTATCATAGAAACAGGACAACCAAAGTACATATTATATATTAAAGTTACATTGGCACCGGCAAGTGGTTTTGAACCTGTGCCCTCGGTTTGCGTAACCATTGTACTACCACTACACCAACTGTCTGCCTACCAATCTTAATGTCATCAAATTATTTTTTTATAGAAAAAATCACCAATTTCAAATCCTCAAGTAAGAACGCCGTATCAGAACAAAGCTTACCAAATGTGTGAAACACCCTATTTGAGCAACTTAAAGGTTGCTTTGGATCAGGCAACTTGCAGACCTGTCACTGTATTTGAGAAACAAAGATATCTGGTAATTCTATTCATTTATATGCATTTCTGCTCAACATCAGGCAGGGTACTGTCTAGTTTCATGACAGTCTCTCCATGACCACGATGGCTGCAAAGCTCTCGAAACATCGGAAAAAATAAAAAATAATCAAAAATAAATGCTATAGTAAGCCGCATAAAATTTGTTTAATTACTATAGTATATAACACTGTAATCAAAAACATGCAAACATTGGAGATATCCTCAAAAAAGCTGGGTCGCCTAGTGTCCATAACCACAGAGCCTGTATGAAGAGAATTGTGGATGTGAAGGAAGCGAGGGAGTTGTGTAAGGATCAAGTGGCAAAGCATTCCACTTGTCGATTGTTCTACAAAGGAAAGACGCATCGAACTTTTTAGTTCGACTGCCGATTCGACCGGTAGAATGCGGATGCTTTCCCGACCTATGCGGGTATTACGGTTGTGAAAAGACGAGGCAGGAACAAGGTTAAAGAGCTCCTTGGAACATTCTCCGTGGTATAGGCGATAGAAGTCCCACAAAGTCGCCATGACTCACTTGTCTTACCTTTTGCAGTGCACAGTTAAGTTAATGGAGGGTTTAGCATTACCCATAGTCATCTCGTTGGTTTTAATCGCGAGTGTCGTGCGTCACCTCTATCAATTGCCAGGCGCAACTCATTGGACTCAGATCTATCTATTGCAAACTATTGCAGCGTCATTGCCTTTATTGCAAATTGTCTTTCCAACTGCATGGATCACGCTTAACTGTTATGGATTGGCCAGGTAAGGTGTGGAATTTTTTATTTTTTTTTATTGTAAATTGACATATGACGGCTCCCCGCTTGATGTTAAGCCGAAGTGTGGTCCATGAGTGAATGTCACTGCTACTACAATTCAATAACTGTGAGTAGCAATCACATCCACTATGCCGACCTAGTTGGAACCGGCAACTTACAAGCTGATCCCGAAACGTGACCAAATCACTTCACGGTCTGTATACTTGTAAGTGCTGGTATCCGGTCCCCGGATCCGCAGACTGAATACCACTGCCTACCACTTTTTGATAACCAGACCCGAAGAAATATCCACCTTTTTTTTTAAAATAATATTTGCAATATGAAAGCTATGAAACAAATATTTGCGCAACAAACCAATCGCTAAACCGCTCGTCAGGGCCGTCTTTACCCGGGGGTTCAAGGGGTGCAGTGCACCCGGACGCAGAGTCCTAGGGGGCGCATGCTGACCGCCATAAATTTCGATAGGTACCTACTATACTGATACCACGCGAGCGGAGCCTTGACTTTCGCACCCCGGCGCTGAATATGCTTAAGACGGTCGTCCACACCTGTCTTCAATATATTTTTGTAATTGTGATTCGACATAGAAGCTCGACATATACAGCTCTTCTTAGACTTTGAGCGAAGATTAATTAATTTAAGGCGACCGTGGTGTAGTGGCGGTGCAATGGTTACACAAACCGAGAGCACGAGTTCGAAACCACCTACCGGTACCAATGTATCTTTGATATATGTACTTTGGTTGTCCTGTTTCTATGATACAAGCACTTTAGTAGCTTAGTATAGAAATATAAATAAAAAAAGAAGTAAACAAACTTTAATTCAATAAAAAATGTTCGCGCATTTTTGAAGTGACCGTGGCTGCAAAGCTTACGAAACGTCGGAAAAACAAATTGTACAATTATAAACACGATAATAAGCCGCAGATGTAGATGTAAGCTGGAGTGTATGTCGTTAATTTAAATAACTGCAAGTAGCGACCGTATCTACTAATCTAGCCTAGTTGGCAACTTACAAGCTAGTCCTGAAACGTGAATAGTCACTTCGCGGTCTATGTAGTTGTAAGTGTTGATATCAACTCCGAAATGGCAGACTGGGCACAACTGCCTACCACTCGTGGTTCGACTTGTCTTATGAGAAGCAAGGTGAAGATTTGATGAAAGAGTTGTAAGAGCTCGACGGCATAAGCTAGATGCTGTTAAAATTAAGGCTGTTTAAAGATATTTTCCAATATCCTATTTTGTTTTTAGAACAATCGACAGGTGGAAAGCTTCACTACCTTTTGTATTCTCCCCATCCTTTAACCTTGGATCCTTTAAATTAAACGTTGTTTAAAGAAGCACCTTCGGCCGGCATAGTGACGGCGACCGAGGGATCCGTGAACTGAGACGTTTGGCGATCTTGGAGCTTCTGTTGCTAAGCATCAGGCGTGTCGCGGCCGGATGTCGAGTCAGAATAAAAAAAAACACAGATTTTTTTCACAGATTTAAATTACTATCAAAGAAGCGACAGAAATATCGACGCCCTAAATCGTGTTCTATATCGGAAGACGCAAATGATCCATTAATACAAGCAATAAGTGAGTCTAACTTAGGCGCTGAAAGTCTAAGATCGCTTGGCAAGACATTCTTTAATATAGCCCTAGGTCGGGAAGATATGGTTACCAGGACTGCTAATATTGTACATGTTTTGGGATCAATATCTGTAAGTATATTCATGACTTAAGTCAGCACCTATTCTTTTTTTCTTTTTTTTTCTTATTGTTTATGGCTTTAGTATTTAACTTGCCAGTGGCAAAGTAAAAATATATGGTTCAATGTTAAAACATTGTCAAGTAAATATGAAGATGAACCACGCGAGTGATTCATCAAAAAGGCGGAAAGCCTTTACTAAAACTTCGGAAGGAGTCTTGGAGGGAACACGAAGAATCACGTTTCGCAGATTAAATTACTTGTACTTGATCAACTTAAAAATGATTACTGAATAACAATTCCACCATTATTACACATTAATATTTATGAAAAACACAAGCTTTACAAATAAATCAAAATTGCGCGTCCTGTCACTTGCAGTCGCCCGCCAAAACTCTCAGCACCTATATTCTTCGACATATGACAGCACCCTGCCTGATGTTGGGCTAGAGAGCGGTCCAGGAATAAAGGCGAATGCTACTACAGTTAAATAAATGCAAGTAGCAGTCGTATTCGCTATGCTTTTTTAAATTTTTTATTGTGTTTCGACGTATGACAGCACCCCGCTTGATGTTAAGCTGGAGCGTGGTCCATGAATGGATGTCACTGCTACTACAATTCAATAACTGTAAGTAGCAATCACAAGCTGATCCCGAAACGCAACCAATCACTTCACGGTCTGTTTACTTGTAAGTGGTGTTACTGGCAGACTGGGTACCACTGCATAAAAGCTATGAAGCAATATTTGCTCCGATTGGGAATCGAGCCTGGGACAACAAACCAATCGCTAACCGCTCGGCTACGCCTGACGTCAAAAAACGCAATTACTTAACGTGCTTGTATCATGGAAACAGGACAACCAAGTGCGACCGTGGTGTAGTGGCAGTGTAATGGTTGCGCAAGCCGAGAGCACATGTTCGAAACCACTCACCGGTACCAATGTATGTTAAATATATGTACTTTGGTTGTCCTGTTTCTATGATACAAGCACTTTAGTCGCTTAGTAAAGTAATGTAAAAAAAGTACATACATATTAAAAATGCATTAGTACTGGCAAGTGGTTTTGAACCAGGGTCCCTTAATTTGCACGAACATTCAACAAACATTTCACAGGGTTTTTTGGACTTCCCCCAAACAACCCTGTCGTTTGGGGGAAGTCCCCTAAACCTCATTATAAGTAGTATTTTTTTCTGTATATTAATTCGATAAACACTTCGATTTCAGGCTCTATGCTGTGTTGACAAGAAAGGAATATTATCATGGCCAAATCCGACAGCGGAAAAAGTGTTTTTCCTAAGAAATTCTGACCCTAAATCTCGAAGCTCTAGTAAATCTAGCCTTGATGAAACTGAGGTGCATCAGAATCAAACCCAAGAACCCGTGCCTGTCGAAGGGAAGAATACTGAACCATCGACTATAGCCGAGGTAAACAAGGAAGTTTTGATTTTAAATATTTCTGGCCGGCATAGTGCCGACGACTGGGGCAACCGTGACTTGAGTTTGCAATAGTACAAAGGCGGACTTAAAGCCAAAGGCAATATCTACCAGCGCTTCTTTAGTGCTTACGATAAAAATGTAATATTAAAAAAAAGCTGGTATCTTTAATATATTAGTACTTTAATTGTTCTGTTTCTATAATACAAGCATTTACGGCGACCGTGGTGTAGTGCCAGTGCAATGGTTACACAAACCGAGAGCACGAGTTCAAAACCACCCACCGGTACCAATGTATCTTTGATATATGTACTTCGGTTGTCCTGTTTCTATGATACAATCACTTTAGTAGCTTAATATAGAAATGTCAATAAATAAAAAACATTTATTTTCTCGCAGGTGTTAGATCTGACACACGACCAGAACGCGCCATTTTGCGTGGAGTTTGACGACCAACAATGGCGTGAGCATATTTCACGTTTAAAACCACTTGGCTTGGCTGCTCTATTGAACACCTGCGCACCATCGCCCAGGCATACTTACTCGCATTTCTGTTCCCATCTTACATGCGAAGCACAACTTAGGTATCAAGTTTTGTTATATTTTCCATTTATCCACATTTCGATACTAAGCTACTAAAGTGAGGGCGAGGGAAGGGTGTCAGGGAGTTGTGTCAGGTTCGTGGCAAGTGGCGCTCCATTGTCTCTGCCTATCTCTGTGGGAAAAAGGCGTTACATTTTATTTTAGAAACAAACAAAAAACTGGTGACAAATGAATACAACATTAAATACATAGATACTCAATCGAGCTGATTGACTGACTGATTGGACTTATTATTCAATGCAAGTTGAACGAACAAGTTCAGACGAATCGATTCGCTGTCAACTATTAATTGAATCAATAAAAGTTAAAAGGTCTTTAACTTTTGTTGAACCGATATTTATTGCTTCAACTTGATTGAAAGTCTGTTCAGACGGTTTAAATCGCGAACGAATTCTAGTTGATCAACTAAATTCGCCTCGTGTGAACGCCGTATAACAGTCACACCTTGATTCTCCGTCGCAGTTGACAGTGCGCGCGTAAATTTTTCTTTTGAATTTTCAGTAATAACATTCAAGTGTTAAAAATTCATTCTAAAAACATCATATTTTTTAATAAAACATATTTTTGTTTTCAGTGAGGATTTGGTGCCTGTAACAAATCGCCGTTGTCTATGTGAATTGGCTAAACAAATTGGTTTCACTGATTCCATAACGCAAACGTATAAAGTTGAGGATTGCCTTGCTGTTTTTAGACATCTGGTAAGCTAGAGGTTTAAAAAAGAATTTACAGGAAGTTAGCAGTAAGCAAAATAAGGTCCACCTAGTGAGAGGCCTACCTACGCTGCGTTTGCCGGTTTGTGGTCTCCACTCTAGAACCTTTCTTCCCCATCGGTTGTTGGTTTTTCGAGCGATGGTCTGACTAGGTGGACTGACGACATAGTGAAAGTTACGAATAACCTGTGGATGCAACTGGCATCTAGTCATTCGAAATGGCGTTCTAAGGAGGAGGCCTATGTTCAGCAGTGGACGCCTTCTGGCTGATGATGATGATGAAGAGGAGGTCAAAAAGTGCCGATGACTGTTTGCAGTTTGCAGGCACCGACACTATGCCGACTAGAGAACTTATTTTTACGCATTACTTTGCTTCTATGTCGAGAACAGAAGGGCTGGTTCGACTGTCGATTCGTTTGACTAAATGCAGATACTTGTCTTCTTTATATCTCTTTTTTTATTGCAACTTGACATATGACAGCATCCTGCTCGATTTTAAACTAGAGTGCAGTCCAAGAACACAAAAGACTCCTACTTCAGAGTAAATAACTGTAAGTCTTAGTCACATCCACTATGCCCACTTAAAACCAGCAGCTTTGATATATGTACTTTGGTTGTCCTGTTTCCATGATACAGGTACTTTAGTAGCTTAGTATAGAAATGTAAATAATAAAAAAAACATTTAAAAATTTTCACGCCTAAGCCTTTTAGAAATGATATCTTGTCGTTTGAAATGTCGTTTTAAGGGTAACGCCTATGTTCAGCAGTGGACGCCTTCTGGCTGATGATGATGATCTTGTGTAATTTCAGCAACCGGACACCATACGTAGGGACACACGTTTCGCACGTTCACTCCATCTCAGCACACGTGTGAAGGTGCCGTTGCCACATATGCTGTCAGTCATTGTGAAAGATCAGGCTAAGCAGCTGCAGATGTTGACACAGGTATGTATAACTCCTCGATGCCGCAGAGAGTTCGTGAGGCCGTGTCCATCATTTTGATGTTTTTTTTTTATTGTGACACGACGTTTGACCTTGTCCCGCCTGATGATAAGCAAGAGGAGGTCCAAGAGTGATGACGACTGAGAAAACCTAGTTTGTTCACGGCTGCTTCAGTCGCCGTCACTATTTATTTACAAACTCTTTGTCGTACAAAAGAAGGTACATAGGCGGGCTTAATGCTTTAGGCATTATCTACCAGCTAACATTTATTATACATATTTTTTTATTATTTTATTGTGATTCGACACATGACAGCACCCAGCTTGATGTTAAGCTCGCTCGAGTGTGCTCTTTGTATGGATGTCACTGCAATTACAATTTTTATTGAAGAATTGTAGATGTGTGGTAAGCGAAGGAGTTTTGTCAGGATCGTGACAAGTGGCGCTCTATTGTTTCCGCTTATCCCTTTGGGAAAAGGGCGTGATAATTTGATTGATTTATAGTGAAGAATAATAGTAAGGAATTTGAAATCTGATGTGGGTACATTCGTTAGACTAGGCAGGTCCAGCTGGGTGTTTTCCGACCAAATCGGCGACATTCTCAAGAAAGTTGCGTTGCCTAGTGCCCAAAACCGTAGAGCTTGTATAAAGCAAATACTGGATGAGAGAGAAACGAGAGAGTTGTGTTAGGATCGTGGCAAGTGGAGCGCCCATTGTTTCTGCCTATGCCCCGACAATTTGATTGATTGAAAATAATAGTTATTATGTATTTTAGGGTACAGCAGACTTAATATTGGATTGCTGCGTTGATTACTGGAACGGGCGTGATTTGACACCTATATCACCAGCTGATAGAAAGAAAATCATAGACTTCTACCAGCGTAACTCGTTGACGGCTTATTGTACTGCTTTCGCGTATAAGTAAGTTGAAATAAAAAAGACAGGCGTAGCGCATGGTTAAGTCCCGGGTTCAATTTCCGGTCGGAGCAAATATATGTTTCATAGCTTTTATTTCTAATATTTAATTATTATATTATATTTTTAAGTGGCAGTACTGCCTTGGATCGGCATACTGGGCTCCACTCTTTGACAACCAGACCCTGAGCAAATATCCACTTTTTTTTTATTACCAAATATTTGTTATATTTAATCAAATTATTAAATATTACAAATAAAAGCTATGAACAAAATATTTGCTCCGACTGGGAATCGAACCCGAGACTTTACGCGTAACGGAGTCGCCTATCGCCTATACCACGGAGAATGTTCTGATGGAACCTTGTTCCTACTTCGTCCTTTCACACCCGTAATACCCGCACAGGTAGGGGAAAGCATCCGCATTCTATCGATCAAATCGGCAGCCGAACTAAAAAGTTCGATGCGTCTTTTCTTTGTAGAACAACCGACAAGTGGAATGCTTTGCCAGCCCATGTGTTCTCTCCATCCTATAACCTTGGATCCTTCAAGCGATGCGTGAAGAAGCACCTTAGGCCGGCATAGTCCTTAATTAACTACGGAATATTAGCTTGGGGCGGTGCTGCTACAACTATTTTAAATACTGCCCAGGTGTCTCAAAATAGTGTACTTAGGGTGGTTGGTCGAAAGCCATTCAGATACCACAATGCTCATCTATATAATGAATTAAAAATATTAGACATAAGGCAACAATATATATATAGGTTAATACTATATGTTAATTCTAACCTAAATTTGCATAATCCCGTTATACATAACAGAACCAGAGCGGCAAGGAGAGCCAATCTTATAGTGGTACCAGTCAAAACTACATTTGGAAGTAGATTTTATTACTGGCTGGGACCCAGACTATATAACAGTGTACCAACGGAAATGTTGCATTCATTGGGTCACTCACGGGGTAGGAAGGTAGTAAAAAATTGGATCCTTTCCCTGGGCATTATTGAGACCAGAAAAATGCTCCAGATAGTAAAGTAATTGGCATAGTTTAATGTAATAATTTTTTATTTTTTTTCTGCATATTTTGAAATGTTTTGTTTATGTGTATGAATATATATGTATGTGTATGTATGTGTGTATATATTTATGTATGTAGGGCATTAAGGTTGGGTTATTAATTAGTATATAGATGAGGTTTATTCGTAAATGTTAAATAAAAATAATTTATGTTAAATTGGAATCCCGCATGACTCCAGCACGGGTTTATCCTAGTGGAGTATGCGGAAACAGCATGCTACGTCTCACCATGTACATATTATAAATTTTTTTTTTTTTTTTTTATTCTAATTTTTTTTTTGGGGGACTTTAGTCAATGTTGACTATGTCAGTCCCATTTTAACAACTAACTAAACTTTTTACTTTAAAACTTTCTAGTTCAAGCTTAATCATATAACTGTTCTCAGTTATATGATTAAGCTTGACTGTGTAACTTAATCACAGAACCTCTTACAAATCGATAAACCTCCAATGCTTCCACTGAAGTCGGACATGCCAATATTGGTATAAACATACCCACATCCAATCTATTTATGTTACATAAAGCAATTAAATTATTTCTTTCGGCATCATTCCGGACACATTCCTCTAATAAATGATGACAGTCCTCTATTTTTCCACACCAATCACAATTCGGACTATCATTCTTCTTCATCAAATTATAAAATTTATTGAGAGGCATATGTCCCGACCGCACTCTAAAAGCCATTTTCAACAAATTACGGTCAATTCTTAAGCTCGCCCACCAAGGACTATGAGAAGGCGAACATTGCAGCGTGTTATACCAAATACCTTTTCTTTCTGCACAATTTACATAATGTTTCTTCCAATTATTAATGCATATATTTTTGAATTTTGTAACAATTTCTAAATAATGAGGTTTAACATTAACTTCTACTCCCTCTAAAATTCCTAACTTTGCCCTTTTATCCGCCTCCTCATTGCCATCAACTTCGATATGACTCGGAATCCATTGGAAGCACAAAACTTTCCCAATACTATTAAAATATAATACAGAATTTAAGATATCATATGCTATGGAATTACCTATTCGACCTGACAAACATCCATTTAGATGTTGTAAAGCACTCCTACTATCTGTTACAATAACCAAATTATCAAATGTTATGGATTTGGCGTATGACAAAGCCTCAGATATTGCAAACAATTCTGCAGACATTATTGATATTTCACCTAATAATTTAAAATTAATTCCTACTTGTAATTCTTGATCGTAAAAGGATGCCCCAACCCCATTAACAGTTTTTGAACCATCTGTAAACAATTTACGAAAATTTTTGTATTTCTCATTTAGATCCCTATTTACAATATCTTTAACGTATGTTAAGTTTAACGTTCTTTTAGGTACATTCAAGCCCTCAATACTATCGACTATTTTAGCTTTATCCATAACATTTGTAATCCATGTTGATAAGCAATACATGGCGAGAGGTTTAGCTACGAAAACATCTTCGGACCTAGATTCATTAAATGCCTTCGCCAATATAGTATTTCTATCTTTCAATCTTTGTAATTTATCAATTAAAAGATTATTATTAAATGATTTAATTTTTAAGCAATATCTATATGCCAAATATTGTCTTCTAATCGATAATGGAGGTATGCCAAGCTCACATTCCATGACATGAATAGGTGTACTTCTTATGAAACCACCAGTTATTCTCATCGATTGGTTCTGTACTCTATCCAGCTTATTAATATGAGTTTTGGCACAAGATCCGTACAGAAAACAACCATAATCTAACCTACTTCTTACTAAAGCAATATATAATCGCCTTAAATGTATCTGGTGAATACCCCAACTTGGTCCTGCTAATACTTTTAAAATATTCAAAAATTTACTTGCCCTTTCCGCTACGGTAATTACTTGTTTGTTCCACTTTAGCTTTCTGTCCAAATATAATCCCAAATATTTTACCGTCTCAACATTTTCCAATAGCCTATTATCTACTGTGAGGCATAAACTATCAGCTCGATGCTTCCTATTAAACATGCATACTTTAGACTTACTGTTGGACAACGACAAACCCACTCGATCTATCATCTCAATAAATGAATCCAATGCATCTTGTATTACTTTAACACCCAAAGTAATATTGTTGGTACTCAGGTATATTACGAAATCATCCGCATATTGCGACATATTAATTCCCTTAACAGCACTAATAATTCCAATCGTGGCTACATTAAACAGCAACGGCGACAAAGGATCACCTTGTGCAAGACCTCTATTTGTCCACCTGCACAATGTTTTATTACCTAACTGTATATATAAATGTCTTTCGATTAGATAATTCCATAGATACCGACAAATCTTGTCACCAATGCCAAAATTATTTAGAATGGTTAACATTTCATGAACTAAAATATTATTATATGCATTATTTATATCTAAGAAACATGCTATCGTTGGCATTGTTTGACTTAAACCTAATTCTACATCCAAAACTAATCTAGATAGGTTATCAATACTAGATTGCCCTCTTCTAAAACCAATAGTACTATCAGAAAATAGACATTGCTTTTCAAATTGCCATTCTATTCGTTTTCCTAGCATATGATGAAAAACTTTACATACAGCTGAAATCAGAGATATTGGTCTGTATACAATAGGATCAGTTGACGGTTTGGGAATCGGAAAAATCATTATATCACGCCATTGACAAGGAACATTTCCGGAAACTAGAATGTTATTAAAAATGTTAATCAAAAATTGTTTACCTTTTAAAGGTAAATTAAAGATCATGGAATATGAAACTTCATCTATACCTGTGGCTGTGTCTTTCTTCTTTAAAATATTTTCCAATTCCCTAACCGAGAACTGTTTGTTGTTCTAACTTATTATTAACACTCTTAAAATTAGGCATATCTGGAGAAACTGAATCTGGTGTTAAATTATGTAACATTTCACTCGCTTGTTCATATGAGATTTGTGGTGCTCGAGTACTATTTCCTTTCATCCACCGCATCTGTCTCCACATGTCAGAAGCAGTTGTTGATTCTTTAATATTATCGCAAAATGAATGCCAACATTTAGTTTTAGCCTGTCTGATCAAACGCTGTGCCTGTGCATTCTTTTCTTTTAGAGTAGTCAAATTCACCGAGGAGGGATTACGCCGAAACATTTTTAATGCCAATCTTCTCTCAGCTACTGCTTTTGACAAAATTGGCGACCAATATGGTTTCACTTTGAATTTCTGATTTGGGTTATCGCATATTTTAATAGTCGATATACTTTTTTCTGCAGCTTTATTAATTTCTTGTATAAATAAATTGTAATCATTTTGGACCTCAATATTACTTTTAATTTCTCTAAATTGACCCTCCAAACACTCTGTATATTTTTTCCAATCAGCACATTTATAATTACGTTTCCTCCTTAAAATTCCAAGCTGGATATTCATGGACATGCTAATAACTATATGATCACTACCCAAACATTCATTTGTTGTTTTCCAGTATAGAATTAGTGCAATATCAGTAGTACAAAATGTTATATCGGGAGACGACTGTCTGAGAAATCCATTAATATACTTTAGTCTTGTTGGGCTTGCATCATTCAAAGTAGACCAATTAAATTCCAAACTTGCATCGAGAATTTGTCTTCCCCTTGCATCACATTTATATGACCAGTTGGTATGGTGCCCATTAAAATCACCTGCCAATATGGTTTTACTATGAAATTTAGAAAATAAATCGTCCCAATCCCTCTGAGACGTTTGAACGGATGGTGGACAATAAACAACCACAATGTTTTCTATATCTTTACAATTTGTTACTTTAATATGTAAAATTTCTATCTTATTATTTATTGGTTCAATTGCACAACTGTTAGCTTTTATAGATCTATGAGTTGCAATCATTACACCTCCATATCCATCTGGCCTATCCTTTCTAAATATATTAAACTCTGATATGTTCAGATGTATCTCGGGCTGCAACCAGGATTCTGAAATAATCGCAATATGAATGTTTTCCTTATGTAAATACAGATCGAATTCTGCTATTTTGGGCTTGATACTATTAGCATTCCATTGGATTAGGTTTATCGATGTATTTTTTGAACTACTCCCCATTGTGAATATCAAATAGTTTATAAATTATATTGTTATCATTAATAAAAAAACTCGTTATTTCTCTTAAGATTAATTTGAACACCAAAGTTATTTTCTCTTCAAATGCTGCCTCTGACAATAATATATCTTTAACTTCCTTAAATATCTTAATAAAATCAAAACGTTTTTCTTTGCTTTTTTTTTCCGGTTTGTCAATATTCTTTTGGTGTGTCTTTGATGTATTCTTTTCACTTCGTTTATTACTTATTTTTGCTTTCCTCTTTTTCTTTCCCTTTGTTGTCCTTCGTACTTCGGTTTTGTTTACATCTTCAGAACTAGGACTGCTATCCGAATTACTCATTTCTTCTTGCACAGCTTTCCCCATAACAGCGTCTCTGTAGGACATTGTTGCGCGCGTCATTGTAGGTAATGGAATGGAGATACTTTCGTCGTCGCATGTATCAACGTAGTTTATATTTTGTCTAAATTTATCATTTTCATGAAATGTCAAAGATGCCTTTTTGTATGTACAATTATCTCTCGACATTATTTCTCTGATTTCTTTTTCTTTGGCATAGATCGGACATGACTTATCTAACGATATGTGAGGGCCATTACAATTCACACATTTGTATTGTCGCGTCTCACAATTTGCATGCGCTTCTCCACACTTAGGACACACAATCTTTTTAATAGGGCAAAATGCTTTTAAATGTCCATATTTCCAACAATTAGAACATTGGTTCACCGGAAAAATATATGGGTCAACTTTGAAAGGACAGCCAAACGCATAAATAGATTTTGGTAATGAAGAGCTTTTAAAACAAACGCGAACTGTTTCGCAATCTACCCACTTATTTTCATGATCGCGTCTTTTTAATCTTTTAAGACTAATGATCTCGTATTCACAGGTAAATGACTCAAACAGTTCTTTATCCTCAATATCTAACTCTATTCCTTTTATTAATCCATACGTCATACTCACTTCATCTCTCAAACTACATCTGTATCCCATTTCTAGAAACTTCGAACAATTAACTAACTTTTTTGCCTCTTCTAACGTTTGAAACTGGATAAAAACTTTGTATGGGTTTTTATATTTTATGTTAATAATATTTTTTATGTTCTCAGCCTTCAATAACTTCGCCAATGCAATTTGCTTTGGCAAACACTCTTTCAACGCCGTGATACCAACTTCAACTTTTTTTTCTAATTGACTTTCATTTTCTGTCGTTGTCTTGCTGCGAGATAATACAGACAAACGATTACGCTTTATGCCTCGTTTTGCAGTTATGAATTCAGTTTGCTCAACGCAATCGCGAGACTCCTGCGACGCCGGCTGCAACTCATATATCTCAATGCCTCCTACATTGTCCCATTCGTATTCTTGACCTTCTACAGTTTGACACTCCATATTATTATTTTCACTGCCGGAATATTGAGGCAAATTATACAAAGTAGTATTACCATCACTCATAATTAAAAATTAAAATTTGACGGTAGTAGGCACAAAACATCGCGAACATGAATACGTGCTTACGTATCGGTGCACCGCAAGCGAATGACATATTATAAATAAATAAAATAAAAATAGTGACGGCGACTGAAGCAGCCGTGAATAAACTCGGTTTTTTCAGTCGTCGTCACTTTTGGACCTCCTCTCTCATCATGGTCGGGTCGAGGTCAGATGTCGTGTCACAATAAAAAAAAAGTGGGCTATCCAATACGCCAAGCATATGATTCAAATTAATGCTATTATTCAAATAACATTTATTTTTATTTTATGCTTTTAACAGACCATTAAATCGTGGTATATCAAATACAATAGCAAATCTATACTTGGAGGTGCCCGCAGACGCTCGACGTGTTCAACAATGGCCGCCGCCACCGGTGTTACACTTCCATTCTTCCGGTAAGTAAGATCTTTGATCGTATTGCGCGTAAAGTACCGGGTTCGATTACCGGTCGGAGCAAATATTTGTTTCATACCTTTTATTTGTAATATTTAATAATAATAAAAAGAGATGGATATTTGCTTCGGGTCTGATTATCAAAGAATGGTAGGCAGTGGTACCCAGTCTGCCGATCCGGGGTAGTACCACTACTTACAAGTATACAGACCGTGAAGTGACTTAGTTACGTTTCGGGATCACTTTGTAAGTTGCCGGTTCCATCTAGGCCGGCATAGTGGATGTGATTGCTACTCACAGTTATTGAATTGTAGTAGCAGTGACATTCATTTATGGACCACACTTCGGTTTAACATCAAGCGGGTCGCTGTCATATGTGGAGTCACAATAGAAATTAAAAAAATATATATTGGGTTAGGCAAGCCCTGACGTTGCACCTTCAGATTACCATCTGTTTTTGTCTCTTCAGAATTCTTTAGGCAGTGTCTGATAGTTGCATATCATGAAATATAGATATTAATATTTTTTCCACAGATTCTCTTATATTTAACGAAGTGACTGAGGAGGATGTGAATGATGCTGATGGTTATTTTGACTTGCAGTGTAATCAGGTTAGTAAACTTAGGAATAAGAAAAAAGAATAGTATAATTACACCACATTTTTCTTTGTAAAAGTTTCGTTTAGAAATAAACATAACTACCCTTATTCTTTCCGTTGTTTTTTCTTTTCTGACCGTACCTCTTTAAACGTCATTTCGACTTACTTTGACAAAGTCCCAGCGCATTGACAAATGACGCGGGTTATACCAATACTCTGTCGAAATATCGTTTGCGAGATATTGGAGGGTCAACGCCGATCTTTTGTATCTTTGCTACTAGATGGAGATCGCCACAGTTTTATAATAATCATCATCATCAGCCAGAAGACGTCCACTGCTGAACATAGGCCTCCCCCTAAGAACGCGATTCTGAACGACAAGATGCCAGTTGCATCCACCGGTTACCCGTGACTTTCACTATGTCGTCAGTTCACCTTGTGAGAGGCCTACCTACGCCGCGTCTTGCGGTTCGTGGTCTCCACTCTAGAACCATTCTTCCCCATCGGTTGTCGGTTCTTCGAGCGATGTGGCCAACCCATTGCCACTTCAGCTTGAGAATCCTACAGGTTTCTATCGCGGAAAGAAACATCGAACATAGCTCTCTCCATTATTATAATCATAGCGTTGTTTTAATTTTATTTCCAGACATTCATAGGTATGGTGACAATGCAATATCAGGCGCAGAGCGATATGGTTGAACTGATTGAACGATTAGAACGTGCTTGCATAAGATTCGTTCACTTCAGTAAAGAGAACGAGTTGCGTTCAAGAGTGTTTAGCGAGAAAATGGGTTTAGAGAGCGGTTGGAATTGTCACATTTCGCTTATTAATGATGATAGGTAATATATAAAGTTATTTATATAAAGCTTGTATGAAGAGAATTGTGCAAGGAGGCGAAAGAGTTTTGTTAGGATCGTGACGGTGATTATGAAGGACAATGATTTTGGCCGGCATAGTGACGGCGGCTGAGGCAACCGTAAACTAACTCGGTTTTTTCAATCGTCGTCACTTTTGAGGTCTTACTTATCATGAGGCGGGTCGAGGTCAGATGTCGTGTCATAATAAAAATTAAAAGTGACCATCTGTTATCTCTGTCTATCCCTGTGGGAATTAAGACGTGACAACTTAGTTGTAGGTGACCGTGGTTAAGTGGTAATGCAATGCTTAGTCTCGCAAACCAAACGGTTTTATAATTTAATAACAGCCCCCCTAGCACGGCAATCCAAGAAGCAAGATAAAGAACTGCAAGGAATATTATTGTAACTCATTTTAAATAACGTATTAGGCCGGCACATCAAAATATTATAAAAAAAATTATTAATGTTTTTAACGTTGTTTTGTGCAAAGTTTTGCAGTACGTTTAAATATCTTTTTTGATACACTGTTCTAGTAAGTTATTTAAAATGAGTTGGAATGATATTATTTGCAAGTCTTTATCTTGCTTCTTGGATTGCCGTGCTAGGGGGGCTGGTATCAACTAATGTAACATTTAAATATTATAGGCATATAGCATTATGTAAATTAATTTCGTTTTTTTTATTGTGACGCGTCATATAACACCGTCTAATGTTAAGATGGAGTGCATCAGACGAATCAGACTTCGAATCTACGAATCAGACTTCTTTCAAACAAATGTTTCAGTACAAAAATTCAAACGAAACAAACAATTTTTTGCAAGCAACAGTGGCACCAACATTTTGGTCTGGGTTAATTTGGGCAACTTTCAAACTAATCCCGAAACGCGACTAAGTCACTTCACGGTCTTTACACTTGAAAAGCATATATGTATGTTTTTATATTGACGCTACATTTGCCTGCACTATTTGTGACTGTCAGTATGCCGGTCAAAGGTGCTTATTCACGCTTTTCATGAAGTAAGGTAATATAACTAACGAAAACAGTGATATAAAAAATGGATACAATTTAAATATTTCACAATATGTATATTTTTTTATTGTGACTGGACATCTGACCTTGTTCTGCCTAACAGTAAGCGTGAAGAAGGTCCAAGAGTGCTGAAAACTAAAAGATTTGGCAATATACCGGCCAACAAAAATGCGGCTTTAGCTGTCCTGTTTCTATGATAAAAGCACGTTTAGGAGCTGAGTGTAGGGACACACCCTACAAGTATGGCTACTTTACAAGCATAATATCTCATTTCAAGAAGGAAAAGTTTTAAAAATAATGCTACCTAACAATGAGGCTTAAATTGACGATCATTACTCAAAAAATAAAAATCATCGAGGCCTTCGCTGCGTTAGGCGTACGTCCGAACTATTGCGGCGCTCTAGGACCCCTCTTGCTTATCATCTGGTAAGTTATCCAGGAGCATGCTTTGCTAAACGCAGCGGAGATCTAGACATTCATAATATCAAATATTAATTTATTGTAAAATCATCAAATACACATGTAAACTTGTTAGTTTATTTTTATTTCCGACAGCAAGCCTGCGTCGCCGCTTCCCGCCAAAAGCACACAAAATGGCGGTAAAACTAACACTCACATAACAAACGCTAAAGACAATACAGACTACGACGTCATCGCACTTGGTTTTGCATATAGGTTCGTTCTTCTATCTCTTTTCTTAATATTATTTCTCTATCTACTATCTCTTTCATTTTACTTTTTAATTGTTTTAACTGAAGCCTTACCGCAACCTATTTGCTTAGTGACAGATCAATTCGATAATATAATAATTCAAATTTGACGTTTGTTACTACGAAACGTCAATTGACCTTTGTCAAATAAATTCAATTAATAATCACTAAACTTTCAATTGGTTTTTAATAATTGTACATCTTTTTTATTAATAATTTATTTATGCCCGCTTCTTTCTTATTATGTTCAATTGTTGCTTTTATTTTTTATCCTTTTTAAGGTATCACCCTAATAAGTAATCTCCTTATCTAACTGGAACTATATTATGTAATTCCTCAACTTTATTCTTCTAAAATCATTAAACTTTTTATTTACTCATTATTTAACACAATAACACTAACACAAAATTAACCAATTTCAAAATTTAAAAAATAGCTGATATTAAAACTTATTCGAATTATTTTTTTCAGTGGCAACATTTCCTCTTCAAAGACTTTGTCTATGTCCGCACCGGGTGCTATAAATGTAGAACATAATACAGTTAAATTTGATAATGAAATTAAAAAGACAAGACATTCGATTACTAATGGATTTAAGGTAATAATTTTATTACAATACATCTATCTTGATTAGAGAGGCGGGCTCTAACCAACAAAGAAATAGGAATTAGTTAAAATTATATGCTTAACTTGTGTCTTAAATAATAATTTTGTAATAATTTTATCCAGTAATCATTAAATAGTGCATCATGTATAGACAAATAGTTTAAGGCTGTGCAACGCGCTTTTCGTGTTCCCTTTTAGAGTCCGTCGTAAAGTTTTTAAAAAAATCTAAAACCTTTATCATCATCATCACCCTCATGTAATGGATGAAATATTAGAGTGTTTCACCTTTATCATTCATCCACTGAAGACAAAATAAATATACATTTTTTTTATTATTGGGACTCTACATATTATGACAGCACCCACCTGGTGGCCCATGAATGAAGGTGACTGCTACTGTAGTTCAATAACTGTAAGTAGTAGTCACATCAACTATACCAGTTTAGTTGAAACCGGCAATTTACAAGCTGATCCCGAAACGCGACTTAGTCACTTCACCTTCTGTATGTTGTTGTACCACACCCGGGATCGACGGACTGGGCCACCACTGCCTATCACTGCCTTTGGCCGGCATAGTGACGGCGACTAGGGCAGCTGTGAACAAACTCGGTTCTTTCAGTCGTTGTTGGACCTCCTCTTGCTTATCATTAAGCTATAGCTCAAATGTCGTGTCACAATAAAAATTTAAAAATACAGATTCGGAGAAAATATCTGCCTCTTTTTTACTGAAGACTAGGTTGTATGGTCTAAGTTACCTTTGCCTTTGATTGAACGAAAAAATATATATTTTATATTGTTAACAGATACCACGCGAGAGTCTAACTGATAACCAGCCGTCTGCTGACACATTGGTGTGTGATGAGGAAGAATCCAGTCCAATTGACGCGTGTAGGTCATTATCCTGCCTTACTGACTCGACTGATCATTCCGCACCTGTCAATTTTGATATGAGTAACAGAGTAAGTACTGCTTTTGTATTATATTGGCTGGTTTTAAATTGTGGCTCGACATTTGACCTCAACTTGCCTAATCAATCAATCAAATTGTCACGCCTTTTTCTCATGGGGATAGGCAGAGACAAGAGAGCGCCACTTGTCACGATCCTAACACAACTCCCTCGCTTCCTTTACATCCACAATTCTACTCATACAAGCTCTAAGGTTATGGGCACTAGGCAACCTAGCTTTCTTGAGGATGTCTCCGATTTGATCGGCAAACACCCTCCTGGACCTGCCTTGTTTAACGCATTCAACCACATCAGATTTATAAATTGCTTTCGTCAATCTACTTTCACTCATCCTTTCCATGTGCCCAAACCATCGAAGCATCCCTTTGTCAATCCTTGTCACTACATCCTCTTTTAAACCACATCTCTTTAAATCCAATCGCGCACTGTGCTATTCCTTATTCTATCCGCTATCGTCACTAAACATACACTCCTTGAAACGCGATTAAATCACTTATGGTCTGTACACCCTGGATCGGCAAACTGGGCACTACTGCCTACCACTCTTAGTTTTTCCTACTAATTTCCAAAGTATATTTAAAAATGACAAGTTTTTTCATAAACATCTATCCTTGTACGGATTGTAAGCCTTTTTGGCCGGCATAGTGACGGCGACTGAGGCTGAATCGGTTTTTTCAATCGTAAGCACCCTTGGATCTCCATGACGCTTACCGTCAGGCAAGTCGAGACAAAATAGAAAAAGGAAAATCCAAGAGCGCCCACGACAGAAACCTTCTTTGTCACCCCCACTACGCCAGCCTAGGATGCTTAATTTTTTTTATTATTTCAGGCAAAGTTACCCCGCGGCATAGAGAACATCCGTCCTCATATAGAGCAGGTAGACAACGTGCCTTTGCTTGTGTCACTATTCACGGATTGCACTGCTGGCTCTGTGCACAAAATGGTGAAAATCATGCAGGATTACGGCGAAGTGGTTTGCGTCATGGGATCGGCAGCGAATTGCCTTAACATGGAGATATTCATGCAAGCTGACGCAAGGTAAGATAAAATTTTCTTAAATTTTGCGCGAACATTGATGAGACGACCGTGGTGTATTGGCAGTGCAATGGTTACGCAAACCCAAGAGCACGAGTTCGAGACCACCCACCGGTACCAATGTATCTTTGATATACGTATTTCGGTCGTCCTGTTTCTATGATACAAGCACTTTAGTACCTTAGTATAGAAATGTTAAAAAAAGTAATACGGGTATTGTAATATAAAGAAGAATAAAAAAGTAACTTTTATTAGGTAAAGTAAATATTAAGAGATCATATGATTAGCGTGGTAGCCGAGTGGTTACCACGCAAATCATATGAACAAGTGAGTTAACCTATGAAGCGCCTGGTCATAAGTTGCATGGGTGACCGCTAGGGACAATGAAATATCTCAGTTTTACTCGAATGACATATCCACCTGTATGTCCCGGTCTTTAAAAACTATATCTTTATGCTAATTTTAATGTTTTTGTTTAACAGCATAGCAATGGAGCCTCTATATCCAGTTTTATGTCAAAAACTACCACCATACCAATTGCCAGTCCATTGTATTGGACCAATCGACTTGGCGAGAACACTCAACGCCATACCCTGTTCGTTATCTGTAAGTTTTATTTAATTAATACATAACTTTACTTAAAAAAGGTTTAAATTAACTATTATACAACAAAAAAAATTACCTAATTAAAAAAACATATTAAGTTTGACATATCAATAAAATAGAGTATTAACCGCTTATCATGGCCTTGATTCTCTTAATACAATTGCGTCACACTAATATTTGACATCTTCGTAACCAATCAGCGAATGACAAATTAATAGTTAAACTACGTTCATTGGTCCGTTGCGACCGCGACGAAATTTCACTGCTTTTTCGTTGCCATAAAGTATTAAGAGAATCGCGCCTCAGCTTAACATAAAAAGTCGTTAAAAAAAGAACTATTCTATTTATATATTTTTTATATTTCTGTACTAAGTTACTAAAGTGCATATATCAAAGATACATTGGTACCGGTGGGTGGTCTCGAACTCGTGCTCTCGATTTGTGTGACCATTGCACTGCCCCTACACCACGGTCGCCTTAAAGTCAAAGTGAATGACAGGTAGGGTACAGACTGTTTGGGATCAGCATGATGCGGCAACCGTCGTGTGTAGTGATAACACAAACCGAGATCACTGGTTCAAAACCACTTGCCGTACCAATGTATCTTTGATATATGTATTTTGGTTGTGCTGTTTCTATGATACAAGCACTTTGGTAGCTTAACATAGAAATGTAAAATAAAAAATGTGGAGTGTCTTTTAAAATTTAACTGTAGCCTTCAATCATAAACCACACTCCAACTTAGAATCAGACGAGGTGCTGTCATATGTCGAGCCACAATAAAAATTGAATATTTGTATTTTTGCCAGTACCAATGTATCTATGATATACTCGTATGTAATTTAATCGGCCAATTTTTATACAACAAGCATGTTTCGTAGCTTAGAATAGACAGGTTATAAAAAAAATAATTTAATTTAAAATAAATTTTTTTCACGCTGCACATGAAGTTACAGAATAAATGGCAAAGTCAGCCATTTAATAATTGTAATAATAAGGTAATATTTAATATTATTATTAATAATATTACAGGTACAGGATGGGGACAAAATATAATATAAACACAATATATGCCGGCGTATAGGTTAGCACGCCTGTTTGTTACGCGTAAAGTTCCGGGTTTGATACCCGGTTAGAGAAAAAATCTGTTTCAAAGCTGAATGTTTGCTCTAGATCTGGTTATAAAAGAGTAATATCAAACCGCAAAAGTTATTGAACAACCTAGTAATTTATTCGCACTTTACTTATTTATTCATTGTCTGTCCTCTTTAATTATATAAGTAAAGTTTTAAAAAGTTCGACCGGCTTTAGACAGATAGATAGATAAATAGTCTATTGCACAGTAAATAATAAAACACATCTGGGGGCACGGTCGTGCCCCCACCAAGTCGAGCAAAGCGTCACGGCCGTACCATCCTTTTCTCGAAGCAATTCAGACCATTTTCGACCCCCTGTAACTTCGTTGTGGATAAAACTAGAAGACTGAAATTTTCAGTAACCACATGCAGGCATTGTAAAGACACGTATATTTCAAATTTCATTCAATTTGAACCAGTATTTTAAGAATTATAACGGGTCAAATTTCTTAAATTTTGTCACTCACTGACTCACCGATCATCAAAATTCTAAGGCACTTCTAGCAGACCTAGAAGCTTCAAATTTGGAATATAAGTAGTGTTTGGTGTATGAATCAAGGAAAAACTAAAAAATCTAGAAAATACCGCAAAGAAAATTAAGCCCATACAGCCAAGTCTTCAGTTAAATTTTTCAATATTGACTTTAATCGTAACGATGTTTTAAGATTTTTATTTATTTTACGGCAATTATTATTATTGCTAGCGCGAGGGCGCGGGGCGGGGACAGTGGCGAAGCGCGCGGAAAGGTGAATGTCGCCGAGCGAGCAGCAGCCGCGCTCATATGCGCGAGCGACCCAATGCTGTTCGGATGTGCCCAGAATTCTTACCTATAAGTTTGCGATTTTCATTGATAATTTCGATTGCTATATTAGTTTGACGACTAAAGGCTACTCTCATTGGTTTACTGATATTATTTGCTTACAATTTGGACGTTGTTCGGATAAATAATTTAAATTAAATATAGATACTTTAAGTACCTAAGTATTTATAAATTTCTTATTACCTAATCGTATTTCTGCATAAAAATAACTTTGCAATCTAACTTGTAGGTAGTCGCAATGGATTCAGTAATACTGTATGTGAATGATCAGCCTTGTCCACACTGGGTTATTCCTATACCTGGTGATGGTTCGTGTTTATTTCATTCTTTGTGATTCTCTATGTATGGGAATATTGAGTCGTCGTATGATATTAGACTTGCTATAATCGAGTATGTGGTAGCGCATTACAAAATAACCGTCTACAAAATACAAAAAGAAATGAGATCCCATCAAAAACAATACTTGTCAAAAAAACCAAGTCTCGCAACTCAGTTGTTCTGCGGTAAAAAGTTGTGAGATCCATGTACCAAGTCGGTTATTAATGTATTCAGTCTCTACTTAAGCGACTTTTTGTCTTAATACGTCCAGTCTCTAAGACCACGATCGTGGTCCATAACAATTGAAAATCAATTGTGTCTGGAATCTCCGTACTCGAAGCATTAAGTTGTTACGTAATAATTAACAGCATCTTATTGTGACGCATATCAATATTAAAATTCTTTAATGTTTTATATAAATATATTGAGACTTGGCCATCGCCTGAAAACACGTGTAAATTCAATCGCCTGAAAACACATGTAAATTCAATTATTTAGTGCGATGGCCAAGTCTCAATATATTTATATAAAACATTAAAGAATTTTAATATTGATATGCGTCACTATAAGATGTTGTTAATTATTACGTAACAACTTAATGCTTCGAGTACGGAGATTCCAGACACAATTGATTTTCAATTGTTATGGACCACGATCGTGGTCTTAGAGACTGGACGTATTAAGACAGAAAGTCGCTTAAGTAGAGACTGAATAAATTAATAACCGACTTGGTACATGGATCTCACAACTTTTTACCGCAGAACAACTGAGTTGCGAGACTTGGTTTTTTTGACAAGTATTGTTTTTGATGGGATTTAGTATACTTGTTCCTACAATATTGTATGGAAGTTAATGTTGGGTATGGCAGAAGAAGCATGACAGTAGAAATGCGGTCATTAAAGATTGTATGGGAATTGACGATAGCGGATAGAATAAGTAATTGCACATTGCGTGATAGATGTGGTTTGAAAGAAGATGTAGTGACAAAGATTGACAAAGGGATGCTTCGATGGTTTGGCCACATGGAAAGGATGAGTGAAAGTAGATTAACGAAAGCAGTTAAACAAGCCAGGCCCAGGAGGGTGTTTTTCGATGAAATCGGAGACATCCTCAAGAAAGCTAGGTTGCCTAGTGGCCATAACCTTAGAGCTTGTGTGAAGAGAATGTCGCTTCCTTTACATTGTTGATGTAAAAGAAGCGAGGGAGTTGTGTCAGGATCCATTGTCTCTACCTATCCATATAGGAAAAGGCGTGACATTTTGATTGATTTAGTATGTACATAGGCGAACTTAATGTCTAGTGTCATTTTCCCCTAGCTAAAATTTGGAATAGTGAGCAGGGATTCTGGGTGGATTTACTTATCAAGACTGAGGCAACTCTAAGTTGTATCGGTTTATGTCAGTCTGTCGTCGAGGTCAGATGTCGCGTCACAATAATAAAGTTATTTGTTGTTAATTGCAGATGAACCGTGATGCGGACGTGTCACTATTTGCACTTATAACAATGTCACGTCATTACATGATGTGCTTGTGGAATTGCACGCAGTTCTGGATGTGCAGCGTGTGTCTCATTGCACTGTTGCAGGTATTATTATCCTTTTTGTTCATGCTGAGGAATGCGGCTATTAAGGAGTGTACAGTAAAATTAGCTTGGAGACGTTTATGCATTTGTAGTAGTATGCCTAAGAGCGCGTTTCCATTATAAACACACGTTAGAAAACATTTCCTTAGGTTTTAATTGGAAGCAAACGGAAGATAACAGGAAAATTAACTATTTGTTATAAATTGCACAAAACCGACCAATTGTTTTCACCGACGAAACATATATATAATACATACGTCACATACCCTCTCGAAATCTTGGTCTGATGGATGCACTTCAGGTTTAAAGCGGCATATATCGAAGGGCAATTGGGCAAAATATTCGTTTTTTTTTTTATAAAAGTTGTTTTCAAAAGGTGCGCGTCACAGAGATACATGATATGACTTATGACAGAAATATATGAATTCTGTGTACAAAAATATTCATACAGATATTATTTCAGGTGGTTTCTCTAATAACATTCTTGCCACTGGCACTTAGCGTTGGTGGTTCTATATGGATTAGTGTGATGGTTATTGCGCCGTTGTCCGCCTCGCTCGTATTCGCGCCCATTGATGCGAGCGTAATGCAGCGGGCAGCGACAAGACCGCCACAAAAATTGAATTATAAGGTAGACATTTGTTATCTATACTAATATTATAAAGAGGAAAGATTTGTAAGTTTGTTTGTAATGAAAAGGATGTAGGGCTGATTTAAAAAAAAATTCACCATTAGAAAGCTTAATTCTTCGTGAGTAACATAGGCTACATTGGATTTTCAAAAAGTTTACAGTTCCATACGACATCTCGAATAATGTAACCCAAGGTGTAAAAAAATTACTCATAAAATTCCTTCCATCGCATACGCTGCGAAAACTATTGATGATAAAACAAAATAATTATTTTAAAAAACTTAATATCCAATATATTATTTTTTAATTTTTTTTTCTAATTCATATTTATTTTGGAACTTTGAACCTAATTTGGTTAAGTCAGTCCCATCGTAACTTAATCTAATTATTTTTTTAAAATATAACAAACTACTTTCGAACTTGTTTTATATTTATTTTGATAAGTTAATTATTGGATCAATTTTATATATACAACAATATTCGTTTAACGCACGCTTAATGGCAACGCCGGGTTACGCAGCTAGAATTATAAAATATGCTCCTTTGTAGCAAGATCCAAACTCTATGGCGTATCCGAAGTTAGCTGCGAGCCCGACTTGATTGCAATGCCTTGTATTGTTACCTACTTACTTTTCGAATGTGCATAAATATATTTAAATATTATCAATATTCAGATAGGCGTATTTACCCACACCGCAGTCATCTAGCGCTTTTATAGGCGACCGTGGTGTAGTGGCAGTGCAATAGCTACGTAAGCCGAGTGGCACGGATTCAAAACCACTCACCGGTACCAACATATCTTTAATATATGTACCTTGGTTGTCGTGTTTCTATGATATAAGCACTTTAGTAGTTAAGTATAAAAATGTAAAATAAAACTTATTTTTCACCGACAGATGGCGCTGTTCGTATTTTGGTGCTACGCTTGCAAGTTTCTCCCCTCCTTAATATCTATATTATGTTTATATGGCTATACGTTGCGCACGTTTTGTGAACAAATTTCAATTGAAACTGGCATAGTAAACTGTTGGATTGTGTATCCAATTAATAAATATACGGATTTTGATGTGAAACATGACTTAAGTATGAAAAGTTATTACGGGTGGGGTGATGATTTCTATGATGGGCTTTATTTGGCACAACACATTGCTTTGGCCTTAATTACTGTGCATTTAGGTGAGTAAAGAACTTGTTTCCTTTAATGAATTAAACAAATTTTATGCGCCTTACTATCGCGTTTATTTTGGTTTTGATTTTACAATTATTTATTATTCCGACGTTTTGAGAGCTTTGCAGCATAGGGGTCACGGAGAGAATAAAAAAAAATGTAAAATCAAAACCAAAATAAACGCGATAGTAAGCCGCGTAAAATTTGTTTAATTTTTTTACAATCAAATTGTCACGCCTTTTCCCAACACCTGCCACGATCCTTACACGACTCCCCCGTTTCCTTCAATACACTTATTTTATTTTATTAGCCAAATGTGAGTTCTAAAAGCTCAAAGGTTATTATCAAATCTGTATTTTGATAATCAGCCCAATAATATGAGGCTTTTGTTATTGAGACGCGACATCTGATCTTGATATGCTTAATGGTTAGCGAGGGTATGTCCTAAGAGGGCCCCGATATGTCCTAAAACCCGACCAGTTTCACCGGAGGACGGGCAGCAGCGTCCATTTAACGTGCGGTGAGTATACTACGATCCTCAAGCCGCCTGCCAAGCGTAAGGACCCCTCTAATGAACAACAAAATACCAGTGGATGCAAAGGGCATCTTGTTCGAAATCGCGTTCTAAGGATTCCGAACGACCCTTGCTTCACTCTTACTTTGTTTAGCAGCAAGGTAAAGCAAAGGTAGGTCAAAGAGCGCCGACGACTGAAAATACTGACTCATTTTAAGGTTGCCTTAGTCGCTGTCACTATGCCGGCCAGAAGTGCATTTTTATTTTCAGTGCTATAAAATTTAACAATTTATTGATGCTCGATTGCCTTTAGCCGCCTCATATGACCTCAAACTCAAACTAACTTATTTCGTTTTGATTATTTAGTAGTCAGCGCTGATGGACCACACCGTTAATAAGCCCAAATTTTATTTTGTTTCAGTTGTTATATCATTATCGTTTGTTCATAGACAATATTCAATATGGCAGAAAGGATTTTGGACCAATAGAGTTTGGTCTGTCACCGTCATATTACTGTGAGTATTAAATTAAAACCATATTGTAACGGCTTATTATCGCGTTTATTTAGGTTTTGATTTTACAATTTTATTTTATTATTCCTACGTTTCGAGAGCTTTGTAGCCATCGTGGTCACGGAGAGACGCATAAAATTGTTTAATTCATTAATTAATGTTCACGCAAAATCTAAGAAAATATAGATCGCGTCACGTAAGTTGGCAAGAGTAGTCAGATGCGCAGAAGTCGTTTTTAGGTGTGTTTAGGCACGCGAGGACGAGGGACAAAGTTCCGTGCGTGCGATTGGCTAGTCAGTCGATCATCGACTCCCGCGTGGCATCCACGCTCCGTTCGATCCCGCGTACACTTGGGTGCTCTGAAATAATAGTTTTACTACATATTAGTCCCCCGCCGCGTCTGTCTGTTCGCGATAAATTAAAAAATTAAATTGTCCCGCCTTTTCCCCACATCATCAGATTTATAAATTGCTTTCGTCAATCTACTTTCACCTAAATTACTATTATTATTTTTATGTATCTAAAGAGAGCCTTTTTTATTGTTCGGCCAGTGTACATGCGCAAACGTTCCTCCACTATGTTAAAATCTTGCCAACTTACGTGCCGCGGACTATATTTTGTTTTTATTATAAAAATAATGTGCTAGCATCGTTGAAAGCTTCATTGTGAACGCCAATCCCTGTGTAGCCTAGATGTTCATGTGTTTTTTTTTTTTTCAGTTTACTAATCCAGATAGCATTCAGCTACGTAATGCTGAGTTCAACATATGGCAATTGTGATGTGTGGTCGATGTGCAAATTTACATACGCGTTGCCATGGCAACTCATAACCGGTTACGTACTATCGCCATTCATCATATTCTGTTTAAATGAATTTATCAAGTGGCAGGAAATTAAGTAAGTTTTATTTATTTTTAATTTACAATCAATCAAATTGGCTCTGCCTCTCTCCCACGGAGATAGGCTTAGACAACAGAGCGCCACTTGCCACGATCCTGTCACAACACACTCGCTTCCTTCACATCCACAATTCTCTTCACACAAGCTCTACGGTTATAGGCACTAGGCAACCCAGCTTTTTAATTTACATTTCTATACCAAGCTTCTAAAGTGCTTGTATGATAAAAACTGGACAACCAAAGTACATATCAAAGATACATTGGTACCAGCAACCACGCCGATCTACAAATGTAATAATAAGTAGCAGTCACATCCATTATGCCGGCCTAGTTGGAAAAATACACAAAAAATGGCTGTGTTGTGTTGCGATCTGACATTAGTTAGGACCGCCAGGGGTCGTGTATATGAATTGCGAATTATTATTTCTTCTAGGGCTGACGACCGTAATCAACGGAGAGCAAGATTAGATTTTGGCACAAAATTAGGAATGAATTCGCCATTTTAACTGATTTTCTAGTCAAATATTAGTTTGTAAGTTAATATATATTTTATAGACGATTGTGTACTACATAATTTTACTATTGTGTGTTTAGTACTTAGTGATTTAATAACTACGTACTTATTTTTTGTTGATTTGTTTATAATAAATATTTTTGTTATAAGCCTTTTCGTTTTTATTTTCCCCTTTATTTTATTGCTATTGATGCCACTATCGTTTTTTCCTGATCTATGCCTTGGGCCGTGTATACCCACTGCCCGTCGCGATGTTTCCCGCACTGCAAACGTTCACACTGGACGACTTTTCTTTGTTATTGACTCGTTATATAACATAGTCCCTCATTTTCACTGGGCACGTGCCCAGGGCCCGCGATCGATAGGCCCCCCCCTAGTCCCTGACAATTCATCAAACCTGCAGAAAAAGATTTTGTTTTTCGAATTAAAAATCAATCCATTATTTTAACCTGTGAATGCTAAAAGAGTATGCTGAGCTTAGTTGGAACAAGCTACTTACAAGCTGATTCCGGAATGCGAGGGCTACTACAGTAAACTGCAAAATACACCGGCTTAGTTGATACAGGCAACTTACAAGCTGTTTCCGAAACGCAACTAAGTCACTTAACGGTCTGTACATTTGTAAGTTGTGGTACTACCCCGGTTCGGCAGATTTACTCTAAGAAGTAGTACAGTGTAAACATTCACTTAAATGTTTGCGCCGCCCATCACGTCGGCGTCTCCTTGCTTATGCTTAGGTGTGCAGGACAGAGACAATGGAGCGCCACTTGCCACAACTCCCTCGCTTCCTTCACATTCACAATTCTCTTCATACAAGCTCTATGGTTATGGGCACTAGGCAACCTAACTTTCTTGAGGATGTCTCCGGCAACCACCCTCCCTGGCCTGCCTTGTTTGTTAGGATAACAGGACACTTATAAAAACCAAAATAAAATATCCCAAAAGTATTTTAAACAAATTACTTTATTACCTAATTTGTGATATATGTTTTTAATATACAGCAGTCACATTGTAAAATTATTTTGACGCCAAATATTTAGGCCACTGAGTCAATATCTACATATTAAAATTATGATTATATCCTCTTTAGACACAAACACTATTTTGTTAATTAATTTCTCTCTTTTATTACATTAACAACGTGGGTATTTTTAGTGTATTAATTATTAACAAATTATCTCCTAAATTACTAATTGATAGAAATTATTTTTGTCTATTTCATAATTATCTTCTCATCAATTCATTACTCTTGAACATACATCCTTCCTAAACATGTAGATTGTAAAAGGAAGCCCTTTCCCAAGTGTATAAAAGGTCTGTTGTAGTCTTGAAAGGTTAGACATAGATATTATGATTCAAATAATTTGTTTTCATCGCTATTTCAATTGTAAGTTTTGTATTTTTAATAATTAACACAAAAACTCTCTCTTAACATTACTTAATATTGTTAGTTTACTAAACACTTGTACTTAAAACTACATTAAAACTTCATTCATCGGGCAAATGTAATATTTCCTGCACAAAGGATGCCACATCAGTCTCCTTCTGACTGTGCACCCGACAGAATGGATGCTCAAGCAGTGCATCATAATTGGGTCTTAATTTATAGTCCTTTTGTAAACAATTTGTTATCATATCTTCAAATTCGGCTGAGAACTGTCCACTCGTGAGCCGAGGTGGGTCATCAGCCACAACTTGCTTCAATTGCTCAAATGGAGTGCACCATGTATTATAAGGGAACTTTCCAGTTGCTAATTCTATCATTGAGATCCCAAGTGACCAGACATCGCTGCGGATGTCATACTGGCCAGGATTACCAGTCGGATCAATCCTTTCTGGAGCCATATATGGCTTACAACCAGCATCAATTGTCTTAGCAACGGAATCCACCAAATAGCCAGAAATACCAAAGTCACACATTTTGACTTCACCTTTCCGATTAATTAGAATATTGGAAGGCTTGACATCCCGATGTATGACCTTGAGATTTGTGTGCAAGTAGTGTAAGGCACTGACAACAGAGAAGGCAATTTTGCCTAAAATATTTTCAGGGATAGTCTTATTGTTTTTGTAAATTTTTGTGTAGAATTTATCAAGGCTCATGTCCATTACTTCCATACATATCCACACATCACCTTCACGGAATAAGGCACCATAGAAGTGTACTGTATATGGGCATGCACTCGCTCTCATGGAGACATCCAGGTCCATGAGGAGTCTCTTCTGTTCCTGTGAGTGTGTGTTGAAGCTTGCTGTGATCCTCTGAAAAGATTTTTTATTTTAAAAATTTGTGAGGGATGACAATTAATCACCAGAGTTTTTTTTATGTTTCAAGGAGAGTAAAACTGAATGTGGTATAGAATAATGAAAGAAGATGACAAGGATTGACAAAGAAATGCTTTGGGCACATTGAAAGGCAAAGTGAGAGAAGATTGACAAAAGAAAATTATAAATTTGATGCCATCCTCATGCGTGAACATGAATATATATGTATGTGTGTATATATTGATGTATGTAAGGCATTAAAAATTAGATTATTAATTAGTATATAGGTAAGGTTTATTCATAAATATTAAATTATATATGTTAAATTGGAATCCCGCATGACTCCAGCACAGGTTTAACCTGGTGGAGTATGTGGAAACACCAAGCTACTTCTCATTTTATACATATTATAAATAAATAAAAACAAGGCAGAACCGAGGAGGGTGTTTTACAACCAAATCGGAGACATCCTCAAGAAAGTTGAGTTGCCATAACCATAGAGCTTCTATGGAAGAGAATTGTAGATGTGAGGGAAGCAAGTGGCGCTCCATTGTCTCTGCCTGTCTATCCCTGTGGAAAAAAGCATGACAATTGATTTTTTCTTATTCCGTCCATGACTGCACTTGAATGAGATTGATGGCAGTTGTCTATAAGGTTATTTACTTAGTTATTATTAACAAATAATAATTATTGTACCTTTATTGGATTTATTGTAGGATATCTATAAAGTAAATTTTAATAGGTTTACCTGTTTGAAAGCCAAGATGGGAATAAAGAAAAATTTTGTTCCGATTATAATCAAAGACTAGTAAACATTTTCAAAGAGACTTGACAGAGGACTAAGCAGTGCAACACCAGTCCAATAATGAATAAATCTTAACAACAAAGTCAATGATTATTATACCTAGTTTATTAGTAACATATATCAATCAAATTGTCACGCCTTTTTCCCACAAGGATAGGCAGAGACAATGGAGCGCCACTTACAACGATCCTTACACAACTCCCTTGCTTCCTTCACATCCACAATTATCTTCATACAGGCTCTGTGGTTATGGGCACTAGGCAACCTAGCTTTCTTGAGGATGTCTCAGATTTAGTCGGCAAACACCCTGCAGGCCCAGCAGGGTGTTTGTTGTTTAACGCATCCATCCACATCAGATTTATAAATTCCTCTCGTCAATCTATTTTCACACATCCATATTCAATTAGTAACATTTAAATTAGTAACAATACCTTAACAGCCATGATAGTGTCACTGGGCTTATGATGCATCTTCTCAACAATGCCATAAGCGCCTCTTCCCAAATCACATATTTTCACAAGGTCATCAGCATGGACTGTGAATGTCTTATCATCCACTGTGATTGTGGTCTGCTTGTCCAAGTTCCTTGGTGGAGTGCTAAGAAAAATTATAAAATAAATATTATATACAGGGTGTCCTATTAATCAAAGCCAAGCCGGTAACTGGTGATAGGTCAGGTAATGACTGTTATCAGAAATATAACAAAAAAATAGGATGTTTATTTTTTTAACTAGCTGACCCGTGCTCACTTCGTTGGGCAGTAAAATTTTTACTTGTGATGAATAAGGCTTGTCGAAAACGATATTTTATTAAAATCTGGTTCCTTTGTGTTCAAATTTAAATATCGTAATCTACAGAAGAGTGATTAATAGTTACATTACAACAAAAAGAAGAAAGGAAAATTAAACATTTATAGTGAAAATACTTAAAAGATCATCACAGGATGGTGATTTTCTTTAAAGACCTATCCTATAATATTAAAAATAAATGTCCTATTTTTTGTATTTTTCTGATAACTGTCATCATTCTGATAATTGACATTTCTTAATAGGACTCTCTATAGATATTGATATAAATAAGGGAGGTACTGATCATATTTGCTTCTCTAACCATCATCATGAATTGTCATACCTTAATTCAGGGATAGGCAGAGACAATGGAGCCCTACTTACAATGATACATCTAACATGGTGTAGAAAGACAGGGTTAGAGATGAAGAGATAGAAATAAAGAACAAGAGTTTAAGAGGGATGCTAACTGTGATCATGTAACCAGAAAGTATATGTATATGCGGTGCTTGTTCCTACATTAATGTATGGAAGTGAAGGTTGGGTATGTCAGAAGAAGCATGAGAGTAGAATTAACGCTGTAGAAATGCGGTCGTTAAGGAGTGTATGTGGAGTGACGATAGCGGATAGAATAAGGAATAGCACACTGCGTGATAGATGTGGTTAGAAAGAAGATGTAGTGACAAGGATTGACAAAGGAATGCTTCGATGCTTTGGGCACATGGAAAGCATGAGTGAAAGTAGATTGACGAAAGGAATTTATAAATCTGATGTGGATAAATGCGTTAAACAAGGCAGGCTCAGGAGAGTGTTTTCCGACCAAATCGGAGACATCCTCAAGAAAGCTAGGTTGCCTAGTGCCCATAACCACAGAGCCTGTATGATGAATTGTTGATGTGAAGGAAGCAAGAGAGCTGTGTAAGGATCGTGGTAAGTGGCGCTCCATTGTCTCTGCCTATCCCTGTGGGAAAAAGGCGTGACAATTTGATTGATTGATTGAAAGTATATGTTTTAACTGCAAATCAACTATTTTAAATTTACGTTTAGTGAATTAGGGCCATAAATTGTAACGTGAATCTTACATTTTGTTCAGTGGGAAAATAAAAATTGTAGTTTAAATAAAATTAGATAAAAAGGAAATATTTTACAGGAATTTTAAAAATTTTAATATGTTCTTTATACAAAATTATTTAGATCTTTTATTAAAAGTTAGTAAATAGATTAAGTTAAAAACCTACATAATTTGCTCCTCTTGCGGTTTAATATCGAAGCTCATTGGTGGGCGTTTCTTTCTTCCCGACATAGTTGCGTTATATTTCAGACCTTTATTTATTAAAAATATAATAAATTAGATTTAAAATACTTGAAAAACAAGGCACTATAAATATATAATAACCACTGTTTCCATCGTACCTATAGTCAATTGCAGAAACTAAACATCAAGAGCACTGGTTAAAAATAAATGCTAAATCTTTTCTCACACTACAAATCATGAAATTATATTTTAAGAAACAATGCATAAGTAATATTTTATTGCAATTTATAAATAAAATTTATAAATCGAATAATAACCCACAGAATTCTTTCAATTTTGATTGACAGCTCGTATTTGGTGTTGGTACATGAAAAATAATATTGAGATGGGCGGCGAAAATAAGACACACAATTCATATATTAGTCAAGTCATATATTAACAAATTTAAAAAATAAATGCTATATCATATAAAAATATATACAAAACTATTTTAAGTATTTATTTAACAGATGATTTTACAGCTCTAACGGCATCTCTCGCTTTCCTAGAAGCTTCTTCCTTCAATTTATATTTCTTCTCCTTCTCAGCTAATCCCACAATTTCATCATGTTGTAAGGCATTTTTAACAGAAGATTTAGCAAATAATTTACTTAATACATAATCATCATCATTAACAGTTTTATCCTTAGTTTTATTCTTATGCTTTTTAACTTTTTTAATAGCTATTGTACTCTCTATTTCTAAACCTAGACTTCTTTTCTTGTTTTTTTTATCTCCTTTCTGTATATCTTCCTCTGTGCTTTTTTGTATTATTTCTTCAATACATTCCCCTACTACCTCTTTTTCCGTAGCCTCTGTATCATTATCCTCTAATTCCCCTTCCTCTAGTTCTTGACTTTGTAGTACTTCCTTTATTAAATTTTCTTCATAATTTTCCTTGGCATGCATATTTATAATATCTATTTCTGATAAGATACTATCAAATGGTATATTTGTCACTTTACCATCAATTATATTTACTTGGGTCTCTTCCTCTACTGGTGGATTTAAAATAGCTTCCCTTTTCTTTTTATACCTTTCTCTTGGATCTTCATATGCAATCTTTTCTTTTGATTTACACTCTGATGTTATTTTTCTACTGATTTCTCTTGCCTTCCTTCTCATAGCTTCTAATTTTTGTTCTGAAAAAGCAACACTACTACTAAGTGGGACTTCGTTTTTAATATTACTATGCTTTTTCAAATTGACTTTTGTATGCTTAAATATTGATGAGGTTTCAGTATCTCCTTCACGGTTTGGTTCTTCTAATGTGAATAAACCCTGTAAATTACTTGTGTTTAAGAGATTCTTTTGATTTGGATCAGAGAAAACTTTATTGCTTAACAATTGCTTAAATACTTGTCTCTGGTAAATTTTCTCTTCTATTGTCCCTGCTGAAAGAAGTCTGTACACTGTCACAGTTTTCTCTTGCCCAATTCGCCAAGCTCTTTCTTTTGCCTGAGTATCTGTAGCTGGATTCCAATCAGGATCATAGATTATAACTCTGTTGGCTCCAGTGAGATTCACACCCAGTCCTCCAACTCTGGTTGTAGCTAAAAAGACTAGATACTCTGAGTTATCATTGAATTCTTGTATCATACTTTGCCTCTGACCAACACTAACCATCCCATCCATTCTGAGATATTTATAGTTATGATTCTGTAAATATTGTTCCAAAATGCATACCATTACTCTTGATTGAGTAAATATTAAAGCTCTATGACCTTGTTTTTGCCAAATTTTTAAAAGAGAATGTACTACGGACATTTTGCCACTTTTCCTCCAATTACCAAATTGACTATCATCAACAGCATCAGTTATTTCTTTAGCTTCATAAAGGTAAATATCAGGATGGTTGCAAATTTTTCTCAGTGTTGATAAAGCAACTAATATTCGAGCTCTAAGAGGATCACCATATTTATTATCTCTGTCCAATATGCTTCTTACTGTAGAACCCATCAGGTATCCTCTATAAAGGTCTCTTTGTTCATCAGACAAAGCACAGAACAGCACCTGTTCATTTTTTTCAGGCAGTTTAATATGTTCTTGTACTTCAGCCTTAGTTCTCCTAAGCATATAAGGGGTAATCATATTTTTCAAAGCTTTGGCAATTTCCAATCCAGTTGCCTCTTGAAATTCAGTTGCATTGGCATATCCAGCTTGAGTTATTGGAATAGCAAAGTAATCCATAAATGCGTTCTGTGTTCCAAGTAAACCAGGTCTTATAAAATCATATAAAGACCAGAGTTCCATCAAATTATTCTGCATAGGAGAACCAGTGATTAAAATCCGATGAGAAGTAGGAAATTTCCTTAAAAGTTTGCTAACCTGTGTGTCTGGATTTCTAATCTTATGCCCCTCATCCAATATACAATACTGCCATCTCCAATCTATCAATTTTTTATAATACTTCACAATTCCTGCATAAGTTATCATTAATATACCATGGGCATGGTTTATGTCCCGAATGAGCCGATCATGGCGACCTGAATGAGAGCCAGAATGATGAAGTACTGCAACTCTGAGGTAGGGGCACCAGTAGTGAAAATGTGAGACCCATTGATAAATTACTGTAGCAGGGGCAACTATAACTGTAGGACCAAGCCCACTCCATGAGCCAATTTCAGATTTGGATAATCCAGCTAAAAAAGCTATTATTTGTAATGTCTTACCTAATCCCATTTCATCCCCTAACAAACCACCAGCTTTTATCTGGTGTAATTCCCAGAGCCATTTCACACCAGTTCTTTGATACTTATACAATTTGCTCCATAAATATTTTGGTATTTTCAGACCATTTTTTAATTCATGCACCTTATCTACATCAGTGTTGCCATCTAAAATATATTGAATATCAGCTGAAGAAGGTTTACCCTCATATGTTGAAGCTGCAGCTAATTTTAAGTCATCTTGCCATTTGTCTCTTCGAAGACTATACAGTTTTGTGTCCCCATCATCTATTATTCTTTTTGAGTTATGTTTCTTAGTTAATTTTACTACACATGCAGATTTCTCTTCTTCATCTTCTTCTTCAGATGGAAGATATTCACTGTCTTCATCACAGCTGCTTAGTGTCTTATCACAGATCTTACTCCCACTACCAGAATCATCTGCATCATCGCCAGTTTTTAAAGCTTTATCCTCTTTCTTAGATGTATATTTATTTTCTTGTCTATCAGAGTTCTTTTTTCTGACCTTAAGACTGACCTTTTTCGAGCTTCCAGATTTATCCACATTATTACAATTTTTTAGGGATTTATCTTGTTTTCTAGATATACTCTCAGCAGCACTTGCACTTTTCTCAGTTACACTATTTTTCTTATTTCGATCTCTTCCCTCAGATCTTTGTTTAGCTAATGCAAGTTGATCTTGCAAGTACTTGTTTACATCCAACATAATGGTTACAAAACTAGCCGAAATAACGATATAGGAGCTATTTATATATAATACTGCGAAAACCTTCAAATATAGATTGTAAAATATAGTCTGATAACAAAATCATTCTTCAGATCTTATAAACAAAACCGATATTAAATACATTCGTTCGGACAATAATCCAATAACCACATTCGCAAGAATGTTTTGACAGCATTTTGACAGATTAATGTTTATAGCAAAGAAAACCGGCCGTGAAAAGCAATAAAGATTACCAACGCCACCCCAGCCGGAGAAATTTCAGATTCTCTATAAATGTCTATAACCGATCGATAGGTAATATTTATTACTTTAAGTATTAAAAATAAAAAAAATTCTTACTCTTTTATTTTTCGAGTTGTTAAACCAAATATATATTTTTAGGTTATGTTGTTTTTGTAAGGCTCATACCATTAAAATATAGAATATTTTTACATTACTTCTAACGAATAATTTATGACTTACGGCCGCTAAAAAGTCAACATGATTAAATTTAAGTTTCTAGGTTATTAACATTGTTTAATTTGTTATTAATAGTTTAATAGCATAACGCCTGAAATTTATCTTATTTTGAATCTATTTGAATTGATTTATTGAATTGTCACGCCTTTTTCCTACAGGGATAGGCAGAGACGATGGACCGCCACTTGCCACGATCCTAATCCTAACACAACTCCCTCGCACCCACAATCCCTTCCCAATATAAGCTCTTACTAAGCAACCGCAATCTACTTTGACTCATCGTGTCCATCGTGCCTTTGTGACAGGGTCTGGCACAAGGCCCTTCTTTCCAAGCTCGAAACATACGGTTTACCTGACCGTCTGAGTGGCTGGATAGCCGACTAGCTGCGTGACCGCTCCATACGCGTGGTTGTGGATGGAAGCGCATCCTGCAGGGTGTCGGTGAATGCCGGGATTCCTCAGGGCTTCGTGCTGTCGCCGACTTAAATCCAGCATTCATTGCTATTCGCCTGCTATTACACAAATTGTATATACAAGGCTCAAATTGCTTCTTGCGCGGAGTACTGTTCGCGGTTTTGGGACGGCTCTGCCAAGTATCTTCTTAATGCACTAAATTCATTGCAGCGTCAAGCTGTCCGACTTATAGGTGATGCAGTGGTCACGCGAACTCTGGAGCCCCTGCAACTACGCAGACATGGCGGCTTCTTGCGTCCTCTATCGCCTATACAACGAAGAATGTTCCGAGGAGCTCTTTAACCTTGTTCCTACCCCGTCTTTTTACACCCGTAATACTCGCACAGGTCGGAGGGAGCACCCTCATTTAGTCGACCGAATCGGCAGCCGAACTAAACGGTTCGGTGCGTAGTTTCTTTGTAGAACAATCGACAAGTGGAATGCTTTACCAGCGCCATCTATTATATAACCATTAAAATAAAATGCCCTTTTTAAATTATCTATCATGATTTATTATGTAGTTTAATCGAAATTTCATAGATGTCGCTTTTTAAAATCTAAATATTTTAATGAATAAATTACCAAATTTAAAAATTTCCAACTAAATCGGAGACATTCTCAAAAAAGCTGGGTTGCCTAGAGCTCATAACCGTAAAGCTTGTATTGTTAATGTAAGGGAAGCGAGGATCGTGACAAGTGGCGTTCCATTGTCTCTGCCTATCCCTGTGGGATAGAGGCGTAACAATTTGATTGATTGATTAATTAATTGATCTATAATCAATAAAAATACTATATTGCTGTGTATTATATTATTATTAAAAACTTGTTAGACTTGTTCATAAATTTGCCCCTGTATCAGAATTCTGATCACACAGGGACGGATTTAATTTATTAATTGTCATTAGGTTTTAACATTAATAATGAAAACATTATTTTAATACATAAAAATGAGGTCTAACTATTATTAAAAATGCGTCAATTTATAAACGAACCTGCGCTTACCAAGAGGGTTTACAACCTGACCGATTTTATCCCCTGTTAAAATTATGAACGGGGCTTTTTTTATTGTGACTCGACATATGACAGCACTTGATGTTTATCTAGAATGAATGGAGTCCATGAATGGAGGTGACTGCTACTACAGTTCAATAACAGTCACATCCACTATGTCGGCCTAATTTAAACCGGAAACTTACAATCTGACCCCGAAATGCGACTGAGTCAGTTCACGGTTTGTATACTTGTAAGTGGTGGTATAAGTCTATCCCGGTTAGGCAGACTGGGCACCATTGCCAACTACTTTTTAATAATCAGACCCGGAGCAAATCTCCAGCTCTTAAATATTTAATTCGATTAAATCTTACGAATAAAAGCTACGAAACAAGTATTTGCTCCGACCGGGAATCGAACCCAGGGCTTTACGCATAACAAACTGGTCTGCAGACCCAATGTACCACGCCTGATACGTAAACTAAACATTTAACCCACAAACCTATAATACTTGTTTCACAGTTTTTATTTTATATTTAATTTAATTAATTATTAAAAGTATTGAAGAGTCCAAGGGTCTGATTATCAAAAAGTAGTATGCAGTGGTGCCCAGCCTGAATTGAATTAGTGAAGTGAATTAGTCGCGTTTCGGAATCAGCTTGTAAGTTTTCGGTTTCAATTAGGCCGGCATAGTAGATGTGACTGCTATGTTATTTACCTGTAGGAGCAGTTACATCCATTCATAGACCGCACTACAGCTTAACATCAGGCCCCCGCCATAAGTCATATGGCGAGGCACAATACAATAAAATAAAAATAATTACTCGCTTCTTTGCGTGTTCTATTGAAGGTCCTTTGCTCTCTGAAGACTCGGTCTTTCTTTTTAATTAACTGACTTTTAATAGCTTTTTTAAGACTTGTATGTATGTAACTAATTTTCACATACTTCCAGACGTCTAAATAATATTATGAAAATATGTGATGACAAAACATTAATTTTATACCGTTATTTTGATTAGGATTATTTTCTTAGATTAGATTTAGATTTCGCCCGAAAATTGGTTAATGAATTAAACGAATTTTATGCGGCTAACACGTTCATATTGATTGTTGATTTTAAATTTTTTAATTCCGATGTTTCGAGAGCTTCGGACCTGACCTCGACCCCCCTGATGGCAAGCAAGAAGAGTTCCAAGAGTGCCGACGAATGCAAAAACTGAGTACTCACGGCTGCCCCAGTCACCATTCACTATGCTGGCCAAAGGTGCTACTTCACTAATCGTTTGAACGATCCAAGGTTACAGGATGGAGAGAACACATGGGCTGTTAAAGTATTCTACTTGCCGATTGTCCTACAAAGAAACCACGCATCGAACCTTTTAATTCGACTGTCGATTCGGTCAGCACAATGCGGATGCTTCCCCCGACCTGTGCGGTTATTACGGGTGTGAAAAGAAGAGGTAAGTACAAGGTTAAAGAACTCCTCGGAACATTCTCCGTGATATAGGCGATAGAGGACGCACACACCTGAGTCTTGTTTGCGTTGAACTTAACTAGGTTCTCGTCGCTCCAGTGGGAAATACATCCAAGAACCCGGTTCAGCTCCGCTACAACAGATTCTCTCATATCAGCTATCTACTGCTTTCCGGCTGCGGGGCGGGCAGTGTAGCGTCCATGCACCGTGCTGTCGTCTGCATAGCAATGAATGCTAAATCCAAGGTCCAGCATGCCTTTGATTACAAAAGGAACACGGTCAAGTAAACCGTATGTTTCGAGCTTGGAAAGAAGGGCCTTGTGCCAGACCCTGTCATAAAGGCTTGGACACGATGATTCAAAGTAGATTGGGGTTGCTTAGTAAGAGCTTATATTAGGAAGGGATTGTGGGTGCGAGGGAGTTGTGTTAGGATTAGGATCGTGGCAAGTGACGCTCCATTGTTTCTGCCTATCCCTGTGGGAAAGAGGCGTGACAATTTGATTGATTGATTATTTGTTAAATTATTTTTATTTGTTAGAATATTATATGCAAAACAATGTACCTACTTACCACATTTTGTCTAAATTATAAGTTGAGAATAGTGAGATCCATTATAGGTAATGTTTATAGTTATAAGGCTGTTATAATTGCTGTAGATTTAAATTAAACAAACATTGATAATTGTTTATATTATAGCAGGTCGCTACTATATAAATAATAATATTAACATCAGTATCTAGATAAATTTAATTTTGCTTATGGTCTCGGGCGGTACGTACGGGCCACGCGCCCTCGTAGCTAACAGTCCTGAGACTAATTGATCCCTTAGGTTCATCTCGAGAGACTGCTTAAATTCGCAAATTTTAGCCAAATGTATAAATACCTTGCTCACGGACTCGTCTCGCCGTGGATGTTTGCTCCGTGTATAGCTGTTAAAGAGTGGCAGGCAGTGGTGCCCAGTCTGCCGATCCGGGGTAGTACAACCACTTACAAGTTTACAGACCATGAAGTGGCTTAGTCGCGTTTCGAAATCAGCTTGTAAGTTGACCATAACAACTAGGCCGGCATGTGACTGCAGATTACAGTCATTGAACTGTAGTAGAAGTTACTTCCATCCATGGACCGCACTCTAGCTTAATATCACGCGGGGTGCTATTTTATGTCGAGCCACAGGGAACCGTTGCAAAACTTCAAAGGGTTTTGAAGTTTGAAGTTGAACCTATTCAAAATACAACGACTAAATTTTCGTAGTATTTAAAAACAAAATAAATAATAATAACTGGGTAATATATAAAAACTATTTTTCATAAAACAATATTTATTTATAAATCTTACATGCAAAGAACCAATAAATATATACTTAATTCTTCAGAAACCAAAGTTTGTTTTATTTTGCCAAACTGCTTTCTTTCAATATTATTTAAAATCTATGGTTATATGTGAAGTCTAATGAGGTATTATGTACTATAGTCATTGATCATACATTTTTAAATATATTTATTTTTAACTAGCTGTGCCTGCGGATTTACCCGCATGAAATTTGGTTTATTACACAGTCTTTGAATCGCGCGTCCCTCAAAACATTCCAAAAAAGGAAGAGGTTCTATATTCGACTGTATATTCTTTTTTATATGTACATGATCAATGATACATGACGACTTTTTTCGTATGTTACGCGATAACTCCGGCAATTATTTCCTACTACACTTATATAAAAATAAGTGTAGTAGGACACTTATCGTTATATGTTGTACTAGCTGTGCCCGCGGTTTCACCCGTGAAAATTTAGATTTATAACAGTCATAAAAAAGGAGGAGGTTCTCAATTCGACTGTATGTCTTTTTTGTATTTATAACTCGATCTCATATAAAAATGACAGAAAAAAGAAAAAAGTATTTTTTTTTGTAATTCCTTTAACTTATAATTCAATTGTTTATAACGACAAATACAGGAGTCTTTATCATCATTTAAATGAATATTCCAAGAGAAAAAACTTTTTTGTCAAATCTGTAGAGTTCAGAGTTTAGAAGTACCTAAATTATAAGCTTGGGCCATATTTATATATAGATGTTGTAGCAGCATATTTTTCTGAAATTGAAAATTAGACTTCTTTTTTATCACAAATCCCGAAAATCATTAAAATAACATTATAATAAAAAAATACATACCTATGTTACTATGTTACTTCTAATATTTATTTTTGGAGGTATTATTTATAATACGTTTGCGTTTATAATATTAGTAAGATATTATATATTATAGCTTTACATATATTATAGCACTAATTTTTATTGCTGGTAAATTTGAATCTCCTAAAATGACACATTTGTCTTGTAACCCATGTTTTTTTCTCCATGTGCCGTTTAAGGAGCTATTATAGGCAACATAGTGTCCATTCTATAATACCACCTAACACGTAGGTATGTATTTCCTCTGATAATGTAATTTTAATGATTCTCGGAATGTGAGATAGAGAAGAAGTCACATTTTCAATTTCAGAAAAATATGCTGCTTCTACATCAATATATAAATATGGCCCAAGCTCATAATTTACTTCTAAAGTCTGAACTCTACAGATTTGACAAAAAAAAAAATTCTCTTAAAATATTCATTTAAATGATGCTGAAGACTCCTGTATTTGTCGTTATAAACAATTGAATTATAAGTTAAAGGAATTACAAAAATTTTCTTAGTTTTTTCTTCCTTGCAAATATTGCATTTTGTGCATTCCTTTAAACTATTATAATCGTTCATAAGAAATTTAAACATTTCAGCTAAACTCCAATAACAATCCACTGTGCCATTTTGGGGTTTGAATTGGTTTATTAATATGTGAAAACGGTTTGTGTAAGCCAATTGGTTGACACCATTCTTGTAAATGTTTAATAAGCTACTAGAATAACATATTTTTTGAGTAGTGTGTAACTTCGTAGCCGTCCTAATACATAAGCGACTTGTGAAGAGTGGGTGCTCCCTCCGACCTGTGCGAGTATTACGGGTGTAAAAAGACGGGGTAGGAACAAGGCTAAAGAGCTCCTCGGAACATTCTTCGTTGTATAGGCGATAGAGGACGCAAGAAGCCGCCATGTCTGCGTAGTTGCAGGGGCTCCAGAGTTCGCGTGACCACTGCATCACCTATAAGTCGGACAGCTTGACGCTGCAATGAATTTAGTGCATTAAGAAGATACTTGGCAGAGCCGTCCCAAAACCGCGAACAGTACTCCGCGCAAGAAGCAATTTGAGCCTTGTATATACAATTTGTGTAATAGCAGGCGAATAGCAATGAATGCTGGATTTAAGTCGGCGACAGCACGAAGCCCTGAGGAATCCCGGCATTCACCGACACCCTGCAGGATGCGCTTCCATCCACAACCACGCGTATGGAGCGGTCACGCAGCTAGTCGGCTATCCAGCCACTCAGACGGTCAGGTAAACCGTATGTTTCGAGCTTGGAAAGAAGGGCCTTGTGCCAGACCCTGTCACAAAGGCTTGGACACGATGAGTCAAAATAGATTGCGGTTGCTTAGTAAGAGCTTATATTGGGAAGGGATTGTGGGTGCGAGGGAGTTGTGTTAGGATTAGAATCGTGGCAAGTGGCGGTCCATCGTCTCTGCCTATCCCTGTAGGAAAAAGGCGTGACAATTCAATAAATCAATTCAAATAGATTCAAAATAAGATAAATTTCAGGCGTTATGCTATTAAACTATTAATAACAAATTAAACAATGTTAATAACCTAGAAACTTAAATTTAATCATGTTGACTTTTTAGCGACCGTAAGTCATAAATTATTCGTTAGAAGTAATGTAAAAATATTCTATATTTTAATGGTATGAGCCTTACAAAAACAACATAACCTAAAAATATATATTTGGTTTAACAACTCGAAAAATAAAAGAGTAAGAAATTTTTTTATTTTTAATACTTAAAGTAATAAATTTTACCTATCGATCGGTTATAGACATTTATAGAGAATCTGAAATTTCTCCGGCTGGGGTGGCGTTGGTATAAAGATTAATCTAATCTAATATTGAAGCTTGGCATTCTGTCACTTTAGGTAACAATATTGCCACTGACAAAATCATGCAACACAGCTTTTTGCTAAACAAGCTTGAAGCAATGTAAGAATACTTCACAAAAAAAAGAGCTTAGCATATATTGATAAAGCTCAAAAATAAGGTCAAAAGACAAAACCAACAAAACAGGAGCATCCAATACAATAAAAGAGAAAAATATATATTTAACAAAAAATTAAAGACAAGATTAAAAATAAAAAGGCAACTAAATTAACAACTAGTACTATAAAATAAATTATTTACACAACTAAAGATAAACTAAGCACTATAAAAACCCGTTACGAGAATACAAAATACTAATTACAAAAAAAAAAAAAAAAAAAAAAAATTAAACATTAATATTATGGAAATTAAGATATTTACAAATGAGACTTATGATATTAAAATCAAATAAATAAAGTAAATGACTCATTTTGGAAGGAAGAGGAATATTATGAGATGGAAGTTGGGAATATAGCGAATAGCTGAATTTTTTACAACTGAAAAACAAATGATCAACATCACCAACTGCACCATCACCACATTCGCACAATTTGGAATTTAGAATATTTATTCTGAACAGATGAGAAGGGATACAGCAATGTCCTATTCTTAGTCGGCTTAAAGAGGAGGTACAAGATTTGTTAAAAACTTTATACTTTGCAAACCAAGGTCTAAAACTGATAGTAGGTTGGAGAGCGAACAGATATGAACCAATTGATTTAGATGATAACGACCAATAATTATTCCATGATTTTTCTAAAAATACTTTAGCTAGGGCAACTAGATCATATGAGTAATTTTGAAAATGAATTAGACTTCCATGAACCACAGCTTTTTTAGCTAAATAGTCGGCTGTTTCGTTTCCAATAATACCACAGTGACTAGGAATATAAACAATAAATATAGAAAAATTATTAAGATGACATAGATTTAATAATTCTTTTATTTCAAATATGATTTCAGATCTATGTTTTGATGAGAATGGGTTACAGATAATAGACTGAAGAGAGCTCAAAGAATCAGAAAAGATTACAGATTGAATAATTTTATTTTCCAAAATAAATTTAATACAATGTTTAATTGCCAAACATTCGCCAGTAAATACTGACGATTCACATGGGCTTTTAAATATGAAAGAAGAGCAAGAATTTTGATGGTATATAGACCAACCAACACTACCCTGTGGAGAAAGCTTGGAAGCATCTGTAAAGAAAAAGTCAAAATTTGGCCACTTATTATTAATAATATTATTAAATAAGTCATTGCAATTGATAGAGTCTTTTTGAATGCCTAGGCTGAAAATAACCTGAGATTGGTGATCAAAAACTAGAGATTCATATGGGCACAAGAAAACTGGAAGAGAAGAATTAGAAACAAGAGGTGACTTAATCAACTTTAATTTAGAAAAAGAATACACAAGACGAGGGAGTACTTTTTTATTTACCCAAAATCTTTTAGTCTTTTTATTCCTAAAAATATATTCCCACAGTAATTTAATTTTGGGAATTAATGGATTATCAACAAACTGAAGGCTTTTAAAAAAGAATTTGTTACATAAATATTGACGTCTTTTATTTAAAGGCGGGTCAGCACATTCCACTTGTAAAGCGTTTATAGGGGAAGACTTCATTGCACCTATAACAATCCTAAGGGCTTTTGATTGAATATTATCCAACTTTTTAAGAGCAGATTTATTACAAGGCTCTAAGATAAATGAGGCATAATCTAAATGGCTTCGTATTATTGCATTATATAAAAGACGTTGTGAGAATGGATGCGAACCCCACCAAGTACCCGATAAGACACGCATAATATTTAAATTTTTTTCACATTTTGATGTGATATAGTCAATATGGTTAAAACCATTTAATTTGGAGTCCAAAATGACACCTAAAAATTTTACATGAGATTGAACTTCAATAGAGAGATTATGAATTTTTATATCTATATTAGGCAAAATACGCTTTCTGCTAAAGATGACAACAGATGATTTTTCTGACGATAAATTCAAGCCAAGTTTACAAAGCCAAGAGTTAAGGAGAAAAATGGATTGATTTAAGTTATTTTCGCAATTTTTAATACTTTTAGAACTTACATATAGTATAACATCGTCCGCATACTGCAAAGAACGACATAATGAATTGACGTGGGAGTCTAAATCAAATGTATACAAATTAAACAAAATAGGGCTTAACAGCAATAAAGATTTAAATATATATGTTTTCCCAATATTAAAGTATGCACATTATCAACTTTTGAACTAATTTAAATATTTGTAATAATAATTTAAAGAATGCAAAGGTTTAGTTTGATTCAAATTTTTACTCAAATAACAAATTTTTAAACGTAAATCGTTTGTGTCAAAGTCATCGTTCACCGTTACTAGTATAATAGTTATCTGTGTCTGTGTTCACCGTTCATCGTACGTGAAAACGCATATAGCACGTGTAGTTTTTTTACCGAATATTTAATATTAAGGTAAGACTTTAACTTGATATATACAGTATTTGTTAAATTATGTATTCGGAATAATTATACTTCTACCTTAAGTGTTTAAAGTTATATTTTTTAGGTTGTATGTTCATAGAAAATTAAGAATGCAGAAAGTTAAAAGAAGCATTGAAAACAGTGATGATACCAGTCCATCTAAGAAGAAAGTCCGTTTCGAAGCCGCAAAGGATGAGAATAGTAAAAAACGGCCTATTTCGAATCCATCTAAGAAGAAAGTTCGTTTTGAAGTTGCAAAGGATGAGAATAGTCAAAAACTGACTATTAATAAGACAGGGAAGGATAAAAAATTTAAAAAAGACAAACTTGCGCATAAAAAGGATGCGGACTCTGATAAAAATAGAAAAACACAAATGAAAACTAAAAAATTTAGCCCTAAGAAAGTAATTAATGGTAAGAAAGATTTTAATAAAAAGAATATAAAGCAAAATGGATTTGGTGGGCCAAAAACAGGCTTCATAAAGAAACCTAAAGATGGTAAAGGTTTCACTAAAAATGGTAAAGATGGAGCTTCTGCAGAGAAACCGATATGGTCAGAAATGAAGAAAGAAAAAAAAGAGTTGAGGTTAACGCGCCGCAAGGCAAAGGCAACTGCTCCCGTCTTTGAATTGACACACAAGGCTAAATTGTTGTCTGCGCAAATACAAAGGTATTTTATTTATTTAATAATTAGACTAATTTTAATGAGATTGACAAAAGATGGCTACGACCCAGACGATTGTTCCTTGATCAAATCGAGGACATTCTTTAAAAAAATATTGAGTTCCACAGAGCCCTTAACCATAGAGTATGTATGAAGAGAATTGTGGATGTAAAGGAAGTAAGAAAGTTGGGTCAGGATTAAAAAGCCATTCTGCATCGTCTCTGCCTATCCCTCTGGGAATCAAGGTGTGAAATTAATAAGGTGACCGTGGTATAGTGACAGTGCAATGGTTACACAAACCAAGAGCACGGGTTTAAAACCATCCACCGGTACCAAAGTATCTTTGATATATGTACTTTGGTTGTCCTGTTTCTATGATACAAGCACTTTAGTAGCTTAGTATTAAAATGTAAATAAAAATCTACTAATATTATAAAGAGGAAAGATTTGCAAATTTGTTTGTAATAAATAGGCTTTGAAACCACTGCACTGATTTTTAAAATTCTTTCACCATTTGAAAGCTACATTCTTTGTGAGTAACATACTATATTATACTATATTGGATTTTCAAAAAGTTTAGGGTTCCATACGAAATCTAGAATAATGTAACCTGAGGTGTAAAAAAATACTCATAAATTTTGCAGCCATCATGGTCGAAACGTCGGAATAATAAAAAATTGTAAAATCTAAACCAACATAAATGCGATAGTGAGCCACATAAAATTTGTTTGATTCATTAATCAATGTTCGCGCAAAATCTAAGAAAATACTAAGATTTGTTATTCTTTCAGGAAAGTTGTGAAACCAGAATTCCGTGCTCAATCATGTCATGAACTTCACAAAATGATTAAAGGCCAATATAAGAGTGTTGCCTTAACTCATGATTTAAGTCGTGTCATACAAGTATTATTAAAATACAGCAATGAAGACATTAAAAGTGAAATTACTGAAGAATTACTTGATATTATGGTACCTATGGCACAATCAAAGTATGCACATCATTCAGTTAAAAGAATTTTAAAATATGGCACAGATTTTATAAGACATGAGGTTATAAAAAAGTTCTTTGGTAGTATTATTTCATTGGCAACACACAGCATTTCGGCGCCAGTTTTGGATTATGCATATGGCGAGTTTGCGACGCAAAAGGAAAAGTTGTTTATGCAGCAAGAGTTTTATGGGGATATTTATAAAAATGTAAGTTTTTTTTATTATATACCAGCCGATCCCTCCGTAATATTGTAAGTAAAGGTTTTTATCTGCACCCCAGAATTTGTGTGTATGTATTTTTTTACAAGGAACTGTAAAAAAATAACACTTTTTGCGTAACACTTGTAAAACTTGTGTTTATTCAATATGATGTTTAGTAATAGTGGAATTATCATCCAGATCCAGTAATCATTTATAAGGTTATCAAGTATAAAATTAATCAATTTGTCACGCCTTTTCCTGCAGGGATAGGCAGAAATAATAGAGCGCCACTTGGCACAATCCCTTGCTTCCTCACATCCACAATTCCATAGAAGTATAAACACAAGGGATTTAAAGCTGTAAAACATATTTCTTTGTGTCCCCTTTAAACTCTTTCTGCCTCTTTAATAAAACCGTTACATTGATAAAACGTTGATGTGTGAATAATAATTTTAAACTTGACAATCTTAAAATGATTATTTTAACCCTAGCAACTTGAATAATTTTCTTTTTTATTGTGACTCGACATATGACAGCACCCCACTTGATGTTAAGCTGGAGTGTGATAAGTGAGCAGCAGTCACATCCACTATGCCGGCGTAGTTGGAACCGGCAACATACAAGCTGATCCCGAAACGCGACCAAATCACTTCACAGTCTGTATACATGTAATTGGTGGTACTATCCCGGATCGGGGTACCACTACCTACCACTCTTTTATAACCAGACGTGAAGCAAATATCTATCTCTTTTTTAATTTTTTATTAACAAATATTTGCAATATTTGATATATGTAATTAATAAATATTACAAATAAAAGCTATGAAACAAATATTTGCTCCAACCGGGAATCGAACCCGGGACTTTACGCACAACAAACCAATCTCTGACCGTTTCGGCCACGCCTGTCGTCAAAATAACTTATAATAATAAATTAATAAAAGATATTAAATAGTAATAATAAAAATATAATTAAAAATAATATGTTTTCTAATATTTTTTTAACAGACCAAAGATGAAAATGTAAAATGTATGATGGATACATATAAGGATAGTCCAGAGATGAGAGCAGCCGTTTTATCAGCCTGCAAAGCTAATATACAGAAAATTCTGGACAAAAACTTACATGATGGAGAGTAAGTAAATTTTTAATGTCATATTAAAATGTCATATAAAAATCATAATAGATTTCTATAGATTAAATTTACCACGAATAAACAATTCACACCAGTGTGGGTCATCATCATCATCATCAGCCAGAAGGCGGCCATTGCTGAACATAGGCCTCTCACTTAAAACGCCATTTCTAATGACAAGATGCCAGTTGCATCCACTGGTTATTCGTGACTCACTATGTCGTCAGTCCACCTAGTGGGAGGGGCCTACCTAAGCTGCGTCTTCCGGTTCGTGGTCTCCACTCTAGAACCTTTCTTCCCCATCAGTTGTCGGTTTTACGGTTGTACTTCAGCTCACAGTGTGGGTCACTGGATGAGATATGTTGATGTGGACAAAGCAAGATGGCTATGTCAGGCTTCTAGAATGTGGCACCTTCATTGCCTCTACCCTATCTGTGACCTTTTTTTATTCTTAGTCAATACAGTTTATATTAAGCTGACTATGGTAGTGAAATGTTAACTAAAACAATATAACCCTGGTTCAAATCCATGAGCCTGTAACAATGTGTCTTTGATATAATATGTACCTTGGTTTTAGTGGCTTAGGATAACAATGTAAAAAAAATTACACTTTATTGGAATTAAATCTTTTCACATCTTAATTACAATTGACCACTAAATAGCCATCATCTGGGTTACTATTTTTAAATATTTAAAGATATGTTTTTTACACGGCATAGTGGTTGTGAATGCTACTTACAGTTAATTGACTGTGGTAGCAGTTACCTCCATTCATGGCCTGCTCTCCAGCTTAACATCTGGTAGGTGCTGTCATATGTCGAGTCACAATAAAAAAATATAAGTATTCACATGTCAATGGTGCTATAAAATGCATATATTTCTTTCTCTTCAGATTACTACATTCAGTTCTATATGACTACATCAGGGAGTGCAATGTTGATGACAGAACAGATTTAATTACAGCATTAAGTCCACTCATAGTGCCACTGAGTAATTCATTGCCCGGAGTTAATACTGCATGCATGTGCGTCTGGTTGGGAACCAACAAGGATAAAAAGGTATGATATGGTTTTCTGTGGTTATTTTATCTTATTAACCAATAGGACGACCAACACCTCAGTCTCTCCGTGACCACGATGGCTGCAAAGCTCTCGAAACGTCGGAATAATAATTGTAAAAAAAAAAACAAAAATAAACGCGATAGTAAGCCGCATGAATTTTGTTCAATATATTAAATAAAAATTGTTTGTTATAAAAAATTCTAGTTGTGTAGTATAAAAAATTCTAGCCGTTGACTATGACTGGGACAGCAATAAACTCAGTCTTTTCAAAAATTGTTGCTCTTAGTTTCCTTCGTAAAATAAATAAATAATATCATAAAATCATCTTTTTTGTATTTTTACCAGCGTATTGTATCAAACGCTGGTAAAAATATATTGGAAGAGCTCAATATCAAGAATTTAAAGGGGCTTACTTCAAACATGCAGGCTTGGCAGAATTTCAAAGTTACTTCTCTATCTATGTTGACTAAGTTTATTCCTCATATTTTCAGGCGATATTAAAAGTAGTAAAGGAGCATGCAGTACCATTGAGTATACACAAAACTGGTTATCGTCTTTTATTAGCAATATTTGATTCAGTGGACGACACTGTGCTGGTGAAGAAAGCAATCGTCGCAACACTTGCTAATAAAATCAAGGAAATTGCTAAAGATCATTGGGGAAAAATGGTAAATATATATATATATATTATGTTAAACAAAATGCTTCAATATTCAACATTGGCAAAACAAAACTCTAAAGTTTAAAGTTTCTACTGCTAGGTATCAATAGGTATTATGGAAAAAATATTCCCAAGCCAGCCACACAAACTATACGAAGGTACAGCCTATATATTGTAAAAATATGAGATGTAATTTTTTTTTATATTGTGACTCGACATATTACAGCATCCCGCTTTATGTTAAGCTGAAGTGTAGTCCATGAATGAATGTCACTGCTACTACAATTCAATAACTGTGAGTAGCAATCACATCCACTATGCCGGCCTAGATGGAACCGGCAACTTACAAGCTGATCCCGAAACATGACCAAATCACTTCACGGTCTGTATACTTGTAAGTGGTGGTACTACCCCGGATCGGCAGACTGGGTACCACTGCCTACCACTCATTGTTTAGAAATATATATTTTTTTTAACTTTTTATAAGCGTAGCAATTTTCGAGTCGTTTGTGGTCCACTTGTTCTTGTTTGTCATAGCTTTTTAATTTCTATTTTAAATTCGTTCACTGTCTCTATCCTAATGGTGTCAGCTGACAAGATTCAAAACATGAGCTTACAAAAATTCATACAAGTTTAACATCATGTCCTCAAAGACTGATGTTGATTTTCGTACTAAAGAAATCCCTAATTTGAACCTTATTAAATGGTATGTCTAAATAAGATCCCCACGCGCCCTTTTTCACTTGTAGAAGATATATACATATTTACATTTGCTTGTATCATAGAAACAGGACAACCAAAGTACATATATCAAAGATACATTGGTACCGGGGGTGCTCTCAGTTTGCGTAACTATTGCACTGCCACTACACCAGTGTCGCTTATGTTATAGTGCATATTTTAAATGAAACTATTCTTAACCTTTAAATTGTTTTATTCCAGACCTTACATTGGCTTGTGAAACCAAACGACACAGCTGCGTTTCATCCCAACCTAGTTAAGTTCCTCAAAGAAGGTGCGAAAGAGGGTACTTCTAAAAAAGATGCAGATATCAGAGTAACAGAGTTGAGAGAAGCAATATTGCCAGCTTTGAAGAGTGAAATAGAAACAAATACTGAATTTTGGTTGTCCGAGCCTACCATAATGTTGTTGACTACAACTATTTTATCTATTGGTAATATTTCATTTATTTAGTTAGCACCAAAGAATTTGAAAAGAATAGAATCTGTGCTAAAATATGAACTAATTCATTGTTATTTGTCTCACTTATATTATGTTTATACCATGTGTGACTGAAAGATAGGACTACTTGTACTTCAATTCCTTTATTTCAAAGGTTGGCACTACTTTTTTGCAAATACAACCACTTGTAATTGTGGTTGACTTTTAATACTGCATAATTAAAAGTAACGTGGTAGTAAGAGTAGCGGCGTAATTGTTCCGTCATCCTTTTTGAAGTATTTTAATGTCATATGTTATTCTGTCAAATTAAGTTGTCAAATGATCATCAAAACTAGTGACAACCTTCTAAATTACGAATGTAAGAATGTATATTCATCCCCTTCTGGCTTCTTTTTAATGCCATAAGTGAAAATAGAATAAACGGTTCTATTTTGTCGCTATTTTAGGGCTTCTTCTATTTCTTAAGTCCAACTTCTTTGGTTAGCGCAGTCAACAAAAATAATATACTTTTTTTTGTTATATCCTCTTATGCCAAGTTCCTGTAATAAACTATCTGTCATCAGTAACCATTCGTTGTTCTCTTCACAATTTACTGACGTTCGAAAAATAATATTAAAAAAGTTCTTTTTTATACTTTTTTTTAAATATTTTATTTTACATTACTATACTAAGCTAAGGTTATCCTGTTTCAAAGATAGAAGCATTTTAGTTGCTTAGCATAGAAATTAAATAAAAAACCTTGTGAGTTGAATTGTTTAACTGAAATAACTAAAGAGTGGATGAGATTACATATGCATATTTTAAAATTATTATAGTTTGCCCAATTAATATATCTTCTTCTACAGAATCATCAAAAGAAATGATGTCGGGCATTGCGAAGGCGATCTGTCGCCCTGATTGGACCATTAAGAAGGATAACAAAGATGTGTCAGCAATTGAGGATGCGGGCGTCCATATGTGTATGAAGAAAATGGCTGTGCTGGATAAGGATAGGGAGGATGGGACATTAGGAGAAGCAGTCTGTGAACATATTTGTGATGATACTGTAAGTATTGTGCCTGTAAGGGGCGGTTTAAGTATTTTATAAGCAACATAGGATGGGGTTTTCTCTATGACATGGTGGATTTGAATGGTGATAGTGTGAAATTTTATGCGGCTTCCGAAATTTTATTCAGAGAGACTTCGTGACCATGATGGCTGCAAAGCTTTAGAAACGTCGGAATAATAAAAAATTGTAAAGTCAAAACCAAAATAAACGCGATAGTAAGCCGCATAAATTTTGTTTAATTCATTAATCAGTGTTCGCGCAAAATCTAGAAAAATATTATGGTAATAGTTTATTTATAACTTATTTATTTATTAGGTTAACAAGCAGAATCTTACATTATAATACATTTTATAGACTAACACAATTTACTTGCCTTATGTAAGTTCTTTAAACAGTAAACATGTCACGCTCAAAAAACAAACTTTACACACATCAGTGCGAATAAGTTTATGAAATAAAAAGTTTAATAAAATAGTTGCAAAAAGAATAGAAACAATTACATTGACACTATGTTAACAGTTTTCTTAATGAGCTAGAGAACAATTTGATAGATCAATATATATAACTTGCCGTACTTTGGCAATCATTCTGTACCAGCCGACCTTTGGGACAGTAGAATCAAGTCAAAAATGTAAACAAGAGGAAGGCCAAATATATACCAATATAAACATACACACATAATACATAAAATTTAATAACAAAAGTTATATTTATTTAGTTTATTAGAGTACACAAAATGTTAATTCTTTGTGAAACAATCGATATCCTATTTACCGGCTTATGTGTTCTCCCCATCTTAAATATCTATCTTTTTTTTATTAACAAATATTTGCAATATTTAATATAATTGTTAAATATTGCAAATATTTAAGTATTATTATTTATAGCTATGAAACAAATACTTAAGTATTATTTAATGGAAAGGATGAGTGAAAGTACATTAACGAAAGGAATTTATAAATCTGATGTAGATGGATGCGTTAAACAAGGCAGGCTTAGGAGGGTGTTATCTGATCAAATCGGAGACATTCTCAAGAAAGCTAGGTTGCCTAGTGCCCATAACCTTAGAACTCGTATGAAGAGAATTGTGAATGTGAAGGAAGCGAGGGAGTTGTGTCAGGATCCCTTGTCTCTGCCTATCCCCATGATTGATTGATATTTCATAGTAATATTAATCTGATAATTTTGTTCACAGATAAAAGTATGGTTAGCAACAAATAGAGGTTGTTTCTTTCTATTAAAACTTATTGAAAATAACAACACAAATGTTGCCAGCATACTCACCAATAAAGTGAAATCTCACAAGAAATTATTGAAACAACAGGCCACACCGGGATCTAAGCTGTTATTGAAATGTATAGAGAAATAATAAACTTAATTTTAGTAAATATATTTTTTATTTTTCACAAACATCTTTCGCTTACATCCTAAATTTATTTAAAGTCATTTTAAATATGATTTTTTATTGTGGCTTGACAAATGACAGCATCCCTGATGTCAAGCTGGAGTGCGGTCCATGAATGGAAGTGACCTACTACAGGTAAATGAATATAGTAGCAGTCATATCCACTATGCCGGCCTGTGAGGTCCAGGAACTTACAAGCTGATCCCGAAACGTGACGTCACTTCACGGTCTGTATACTTGCAAGTGCCACCACTAACCCAGATCAGGAGACGACTGACCACCAAATATGGAACAAATATTTTAATAATAAATATTTGTAATATTCAATCTAAATATTAGATGTTACAAATAAAAGCCATGCAACAAATATTTGTTTCGACTATTTATGAATTGTATCTTAATCTAAAGCAGTGCATCCAAAACACGATGCTACTTTGCTTTAAACATACCTCACAGAAGAGTTTAACGTTATCGAGACAATCGCCTAGTTCGAGTCTTCTCAATCGCTTTAATACAGCCTTTCCCAACCTGAAGCTCGCGGGCCTATCCCAGGGGGTCCGAAGACAAAACAATAAAATTACGAAAGTATAGTGGTGCAGCCGACCGCTTGACAGGAGCGCACAGTGTGCCAGTAAGGAATAATGTGCCAAGTGATAGGTGGCTAAGACTAGCCTTTTACATACAAAAACACTGCATTAGAGTTTAATTGAGATTTTGAGAATAAAATAGATTGACCTATGCGAGTACTGCAAATGAGTATTTTTAGGGGTCGGCGGATAATGGAAAGCTGGTCTAAGGGGAACCCCCTTGGAAAAGGCTGTGACCAAAATCTCAGACGTAGAGTTTTCACATTATCAGAGCATATACAATGTCTCGCCTTAACATAACTCGCGAAGTACTTGCCTCATTAAATTAATACTAAGTCTTATCCAAAATTCGAGAAATAGTTTTTAAAGAAAAAAAAAAGCTTCAGTTAATTAAAACAAGTAACTGATAGGGTTCGATGGTTACTTAATCCAGATCTAATATTTTAGAAAAATGTAGATTGCAAAGCCTCCCTTATTTTTTGATTAAATTAAAAAAAAAACTACACACTTAATGAGTTGTAGGCAGACTGTTATTTTTATTACTGAGAGTCGAGATCTCTTGTCGACTTGCCTGATGGTAAGCAGGGGCAAGAGCGCCGACGACTGAAAAACTGTTTTACGGTTGCCTCAGTCGCCGTCACTATGGCGGTCATTTGCTCAGTATAGTTTCGATAATAAATGTTAGTTTCAATACTTGTGTTAATAAAACTAATAACAATTTCGCTTTTAATTTTGTATCGTCTATCAATCAAAGACACGCCATATTAACAGTTCTGCTTTAAACTGTCATAATTATAGTTTTGCACACCTAAACTATGCAAAATAGAGGATATATTCCAATTACATTGTAATCTTGTTACATTAAACTTATTTAAAACGTATATACAACTGTTAATACAATTAAGCCCAAGTCCCCATACAAAATGAATGATGTCCTTTAGTATGACGCAGGCTGCCAAAGTTTGTATATAGGTTGATCATCAACAACATTAATAAGATCAAGTGATTTTTGTAATAAGTCATCCTGGATTTCTTCTATTGTTCTGAAATAAAAACAACATATTTACTATCAATCAAATTGTCACGCCTTTTTCCCACAGGGATAGGCAGAGACAATGGAGCGCCACTTGCCACGATCCTGACACAACTTCCTAGCTTCCTTCACATTCACATTTAGAATATATTTTATGTTTTTCTTTCTTTAGGTGACGGTGGTCTAGTACAAGTGAACACCGGTTCAAAACCACTTGCCGGTACCAATAGATCTTTGATCTTCCAGTAGTTGGTATAGGTTTTTAAAAATAATACTAATATTTTTTGTCACAATTATTAATGAGAGTGTTCGTTTGTCAAATCAGGGACATTCATAAAAAAAAGCTGACAACATATTCAGTCACCTACAACCGGTGAATGCAACTAGCATCTTGTCGTTCGGAATGACGTTCTAAGGGGAGGTCTATGTTTGGCAGTGGATGTTTTCTGGATGGTGTTGTATGAAGAGAAATGAGGATGTAATGGAATCGAGAGAGTTGTGTCAGAAGCGAGAGAGTAATGTCAGAACCGTGGAAAGTGGCGCTCCGTTATTTCTGCACATCCTGTCCTCTAATATATTGGACTATCCATTTACTAACCTATCAGCATTAATCATCTCCCAATTATCCTCCTTCAATTCTGAATATATTCTGGCAACCTTCTTCTGCAGATCAACAACCTCATATCTGGCAAATATAAAACATAATATATTAGTCATTGCTGCGACTCCTGACTGAGTTACCTGATGGCAACCAAGGGGAAAGCGCAAGAGAGCTGACGACTAAAAACATCGTTTCATTGTACGGTTGCCTTAGTCGCCGTCACTTACAGACCGTGAAGTGATTTGGTCGCGTTTCGGGATCAGCTTGTAAGTTGCCGATCCCAACTAGGCCAGCATAGTGGATGCGATTGCTACCCACAGTTATTTAATTGTAGTAGCAGTGACATCCATTCATGGACCACACTCCAGCTAAACTAAGAGGGGTGCTGTCATATGTCGAGTCACAATTAAAACTATTAGCTGCATTCTTTCGTCAATCTCCTTTCATCCATTCTATATTTATTTTTATATATAATTTGATATTATACCAACCGTTCATTACCAAAACCATTTCTGGTCTCCAAATTAGTAAGTGGCATTGTGAGGAAGAAAACTCTGTCAGGTCTGGGCAGACCTACATCAGGACCTTTGCACCAATCCAGATCTAAACCTGTACAAATTACCTTTACATTAATGGGCTTTTTATAGTTTTGTCTGTTTTACAACAAGCTAAGAAGAGGATTTGCTTTTTTTTATTGTGACTCGACATTTGACCTCGACCCGCCTGATGGTAAACAAGAGACGACGACTGTAAAAACCGAGTCTTCACGGTTGCCCTAGTCGCCGTCACTATGCCGGCCAAAGGTGCTTCTTCACGCATCGCTTGAAGGATCCAAGGTTATAGGATGGAGAGAACAAAAAGACGACGCACCGAACCTTTTAGTTCGACTGCCGATTCGGTCGACAAAATGCGGATGCTTCCTCAGACCTGTGCTTGAACATCGTTTATGTTTAAACGATTACTGTAGAGATTATTTATATAGATTAGATTATATTTGTTTATATTTTTCCGACCAAATCGGAGACATTCTCAAGAAAGCTAGGTTGCCTTGTGCCCATAACATTAGAGCTTGTATGAAGAGAATTGTGAATGTGAAGGAAGCGAGGGAGGTGTGTCAGGATCGTGCAAGTGGCACTCCATTGTCTCTACCTATCTCTGTGGGAAGAAGGCGTGACAATTTGATTGATTGATTGATTATTTTAATCCAAGATATTCGAAAGCATTGCAATCGTATTCGAGGAGAGTCTGATTATCTATACATATAATAAAATTGGAGTGTCTGTTTGTAATATTAAAATAACCATTTTTTAATACATGTATATGAATATATATACGGTACATACACCAAAATAACATTTAAAAAAATTTTTGTCTGTCTGTCTGTCTGTTTGTTCCCGCTAATCTCTTAAATGGCTGGACCGATTTTGACGGGACTTTTATTGGCAGGTAGCTGATATAATAAGGAGTAACTTAGGCTATGTTTATTTTGGAAAAATTCTTTTATAATAAATAAAATAATAAAAAAACATTTATGTATGGATGGATGGAATTTTAATGAATGGATTTTAATAAAACTTTACAATAATATAGCTTATACATCAGAATAACACATAGGCTATAATTTATATAAACATATTGTGTGAATAATAAATAAAATAAAATAAAAAACATTTTCCCATACAAAATACATGCGTTCAGAAATTGCGTTATTTTGGGTAAACTAAATAAAATATATCAAGCTGTTGAGAATTGAAAACAAATTATTATATTATCCTTACTCATTACCTTTATTATAAACGTGAAAGTTTTTGAGTATGGATGGATGGATCCATACTCACAAACTTTCAACAAAGATAAAACATTATCCCATACAAAATTTATGTGTCGGATCGGCAGACTGGGTACCACTGCCTACCACTCTTTGATAACCAGACCCGAAGCAAATATCCATCTCTTTTTTTTTATTAACAAATATTTGCAATATTTAATATTATTAAATATTACTAATAAAAGCTATGAAACAAATATTTGCTCCGACCCGGGATCGAACCTGGGACTTTACGCGCAACAAACCAGTTGCTAAACCGTTCGTCCACGCCTGTCGTCATTTCCTAACATGATCTGAAGATGAAACAATCTCAGCATCCAGGGATTCAACGTGCGGATGCCGGGTCCATCGTGTGGCGAAAAGTAGGTGTTAACGACATGCTCACTCAACTACACTGCCCTCACTTTCCCCACTTTCTCCCAAATATCTATCTTAAAAACGTGTTTACCCTAGGAAGCTAAGATCCTTTAAAAGAGTACACAAACCCCTTCTTTCGTAGCTGATTATGAAAACTAAAACCAGTTATGAACCAAAAAGTATTAAGTGAATATACAAAAACATTATTCACAGTAAAACAGACCACAATTACAAGTATACAGACCGTGAAGTGATTTGGTCACGTTTCGGGATCAGCTTGTAAGTTGCCGGTTCCATCTAGGCCGGCATAGTGGATGTGATTGCTACTCACAGTTATTGAATTGTAGTAGCAGTGACATTCATTCATGGACCACACTTTGGCTTAACATCAAGCGGGGTGCTGTCATATGTCGAGTCACAATAATAAAAAAAAACCAATTACTTCAGGAAAAATGCATTTTTTTTATTGTGACGACATTTGACCTCGACCCGCGACTGAAAAAACCTCTAACTCGCCGCCGTCACTATGCATGGTGGAATGTGGACCATACTTAGGCAAAGCTATTGCCTAAGTATGGTTACCAAAAGTGACTAATCTAATCTTCAATATTTGATTAGATTAGGCAGAGCGCCTGTCTTATGTTATATAATATAAGAGTTTGATAGACTAGTTTTTTTTATTAAGCTTGAGTCCGGTCCATGAATGGAGGTGACTGCTACTACAATTTAATAACTGCAAGTAGCAGTCATATCCACAATGCTGGCCTATAAGGCAAAGGCAACTTAAGAGCTTATCTCTTGGTCTGGTCATCAGACTGTGAAGTGACTTAGTCTCATTTTAGAATCAGCTTGTAGCTGCCACTTTCAACTACCGACACTTTAATATTACCGACAATGCTTGGCTGGCGAAGGCATTCGATGGACAGAGGTTGTGTGCACACTATTAAGAATTGATTGTCAAGGAGTATTACAAGAAATGATGCGGAATAAAATGTATCAAAGCAAGCTATCGCCGTCGTTTAAATTCTGAATAATGGTTTTACTATATAATAATCTAATATTATGCAAAGTAGATGCAATGCTTGCTAATCAGATAAAATTTAATATCATTAAGTCGAAAAGTATTGTGCAATAATCTAAAATGAGAATCTCAACCTTAGATTAACAAGATCAATCAATCAAATTGGGGCACGATATTGGCACTTTTTGGCTTTCCCTTCCTTTCGTTCCAGAATGACAAATATTTTTGGCCTGCATTGTAAACTGAATAGTTTTTCCTTTTGTTGGCACGCATGTCATCACTTGCTCAACCTAGGGCAAGTAGAGGTCAGGTCGAGGAGCAAAAATAATACAGTGGATCTCTGGTAATCCAGCAAACGTTTCGTAGGGTAGTATCAAACTATCAAATCTGCCAGATTATAGAGTATTGCATAAGACCCCCTATAGTCCGGAATTATTTACGAAAGTGATGGCGCATACAAGTTGTAACTGTTCAATCATGCATTATCTACATTAGCAAAGATTGTCAAAAAATATTCAATAATAATCGACATGTCGGATTTAAGGGGGCGCCAGATTACCGGGGGTACACTGTAATTAAATCCACTATTTATAAAAATATGTATTTAATTACCTTTTGCAGCAGAAAAAGCAACACCAGAATAACAATATCTATCAATAATTAAGCTGGTGCCACTTTCCAACAAACTCTTCATCATCTCAGATTTCTCCCAACGGTTTGCAGAAAATAATAGGTGTATTGCCTCATCTGATAAGTTTTTCTAAAAAGTAAAATCAAAGTTAAGTTGTTGGTTTAATGCTGCTAAGAGTGAAAGCTACTGCATGCACCAATTACCTAAGCTTTTATTACATATATATCTTCAAATGTTAGTCACAGATACTCAACATTATATTTTGTATTGCTAAAATTATATAAAAATACCTTTTTTGTCAAATAACTGTTAATAACAACTCCTATATCACTTTGTCTATCTGGAAAGTTCATATACTGAACATTTATTTGTTTCCTTTTTAAATTTTCCACTGTAAAAAGTTAAAAATAATCTGTAAAACGTGTACTTTTTTAAATATGTTAAAAGTGAAACCTATTACAGGTTATGAAAATAACAATTTTAAGCCTAATATTAATATAAATCGAAGACATTGAGTTACCTAACGCTTTGCATTGTGTAGATTTTCCTGTCCTGTCGATTCCTTCGACCACTATTAATGCACCTCTTTTCATTATGAACTATTTAAAACTTAGAGCACAAATATAAATACAAAACAAGCGTTTTTCGCCTCTACTTAGCAGATCCAAAGAGGAACGCGCGAAAACAGCTGACACTGACAGTTATTATTTTTTCTTCAGTTTAATTGCCCCATTGTGGGAAGGCAAAGAAAACTTTGTCCATACAGCCTAGTCTTCCGTAATATAGTTAAAATGTCTTCTGTTGATGAATATAAAACACTTCAGTGTTTTATCAATTACATGAGGGTAAAGATGATGGTTTTAGTAAAGCGGCGGAAAAACTTTACTAAAACTCTTTCGACGGAGTCTTGAAGGGGAACACGAAGAGACACGTTACACAGCTTCAAATTACTTGTCTATACTTGATGAACTTGATATGTGATATTAATAATATTGATTTTATCCCGCTAAAAAGTAGTCAAAATTCTGAAAAAATAAGTCTGTGCAAGGTTTAGTGAGTACGGCAGTGGGGCCGTACCCTACCCACTAAACCTTGCAATCGATCAAATCTGGTTAAAGATGTGATAATAGTTCTCCATTATTGTAGTTCTTTAAAGTACGCATCTGCAGTAATAGTCATCCCTTTTTTGTGACTCGATCGTTAGCAAGAGGAGGTCCAAAATGCCGACGACTGAAAAAAAAACGAGTCTTCACGGTTGCCTCAGTCGCCGTCACTATGCCGCCTAAAGAGAAGCTAAGCTACTCACCGGCACGAGACCACCAAACAATCCCTTTTCTAGGGATCATTTTTCTATGAGAACATTAGTTAGGTGCTAAATCAGGATCTATCCAACTTGCTAAGCGCTTACATTTGTCAAACGAAATCATTTTTTGTCGCAGATAACAATGCGGTTCAAAATTCCTTCGTTCTGATACGCGCTGTTTTTGTCGTGTTGCTACCACCACGACGACGACGGAACCCATATTCCATAAATAGATGAGTTTTTAACGTATCACATCCACAGAACACTTAAATATAGTTTTATTCATATCATCCATGAAATGAGTTGAAAACATAACGCTAATCTATAAACAAAAGACTGAATTTGAAATCAGATTTTTTTATTGTGACACGACATAATTTCAACACCCCGCCTGATGTTAAGCTGGAGTGCGACCCATCAATGGAGGTGACTGTACTGCAAGTAGCAAGCGACTAAGTCACCTGACGGTCTGTATACTTGTAAGTGTTGGTCTGAATACTGGGCACGACTGCCTTTTTTTATTGTGACTCGACATGATCTTGACCCGCCTCATGATAAGCAAGAGGAGGTCCAAGAGAGAGGATGACTGAAAAAAACCGAGTCAATTCTAGGCTACCTAAGCCGTTGTCACTATGCCAGTCAAAGGTGCTTCTTCGCGCATCGCTTGTAGGATCCAAGTTTATAAGTTGGAGAACACATGGCCTGGTAAAACATTCTATTTGTCGATTGTTCTACAAAGAAAAGAGGCACCGAACTTTTTAGTTCGACTACCGATTTGGTCGACAGAATGCGGATGATTCCCCCGACTTGCGGTATTACGGGTGTGAAAAACCTTGTTCCTAACCTTATCTTAGGAACAAGGTTAGAGACCTCCTCGGAACATTCTTCGTGGTATAGGAGATAGAGGACGCACAAAGCCGCCATGTCTCTGCGAAATTACAGGAGATCCAGAGTTCGCGTGACCTCTGCATCGGCGCTATAATTTGCACAGCTCGGCGCTGCAATGAATCTCGGGCATTGAGATGATACTTGGCAGAGCCGTCCTAAAAGTGCCAACAGTACTCCGCGCAAGAGCGAATTTGAGCCTTTTATAGTAGCAGGCCAAACTCTGGCGTGAAGAACCGCCGCATCTTGTTTAGGGTGCCAAGTTTGACCACCCGGTCTTAATGGCCCCCTCGATGTGGTGTCTGTGATTCAAGTCGCTTTGAATCATTCCTAAAAGTCCAGTCTGTCCGAAGTAGCGAGGGAGATGTTACAAACCCAACCTTGGGTGGTAAAAAAAATTATATCTTCCACTCTGATAACCAGACCGGGAGCAAATATCCACCTCTTTTTTTATTATGCATATATTTGTAATTATCTAATAATAATAATTAGCTAATAAAAGCTATGTAAAAATATATGCTCCAACCGGAAATCGAACCCGGGACTTTACAAACTCGTGTGCTAACTAATGTGTCGATAGCCTGTCATCAACCATGTTATCGACATGGAGTCGAATACGTTTTTATTGAAACTTAAAAACGTGTATTATACTTAATTTACTGACGACATGTTAAATATAACTGAAAGATTATTTAAAAGTCTACTTCTAGTAATTGTGAATAATCAACGAACAAAAATACAATAAAATACATTTTATTCATTATTATATGACCTCATTTTATGTTGCAGAAATCTTTTAGCTCGCTGACCTTGCCCTCAACATTCGCCCCTATATAGACCGCCATTTACGTTCAACCCCCCTTACTCCCACCCACCTGTCATACGGTTTGCTATCGTGAAACGGAACGTACGTCGGCTCCGGTCCGGTTCTTTTGTTTTGCCGCTGTTCTATTGTTTTTATTAATGTTATATTTATTTTAACAAAATGAAGAAAGGATATAAAGTGACTGACGTTAAACGCGATAAAAAAATTGGTGTCGCAGCACAAAATTTAGACGAATTGATTGAGAAATCTAGAAAAAAGTTAGGGGTAAGTATTTGTTTATGTTTATTTAAAAGACAGTATGATTAATAAGAACGTTAATATCTTAATTTAAGTACTTTTTATGGTTATATTACTACTAAAAGCTTAGTATGTATTATTTTCATGGCCGTACGTAGGCCTTGACACATATCTGTTGCGATGTTCCCTTGACCTAAATATTTGGCGGTTTTCAGGTCAGTGTCAACTGCGCAGAATGCCAGGTCTACGTTGCCGAGGACGGGACCTTGGTAGACGATGATGAATATCTAGCATCTCTGCCATCACAAACTCAATTAGTTTTAATTAAAAACAAAGAAAAAATGATAACTGGTATGTTTTTTATAAGAAAATATATATTTTTTAAATTTGCTTTATTTTAATTTAAAGTTTCTCACTAGTTCTCACATATTGCACTAGTGAGTGAAATTTTAATATATGATTGATTTATTTCTTCATTGTGCAACACAATAAACTTACACGATTACTTGTTGGATTGTTTTAGATTTTGAATATTACTACAATTTAATAAGATCAACAAAACAAGAATACATTGAAACAGGCAATGCGGCCAAGGATTTCTTGAGTACTAATATTAAAGAGAAATTCAAAGTGTTTCAAAAATACATCACAATGGCTGATGATAGTCATACACTATTAAGCACTCGGACTGACGATCCAGCTTGGTTTGAAGGTATGATTTTATTTATATAATGTTGTAATTTGACAAAGGTATGATTTAAAATAATGCATGTACTTTTCAAACCTTTATAAACCTAATATAACATCATATCCTTTAAAAATTGTGATAATTATTTTATTATATAAAGTTTGGGCAATTTAGAGACATCCTCAAGAAAGCTAGGTTGCCTAGTGCCCATAATCATAGAGCTTGTGCGAAGAGAATTGTGAATGTGAAGGAAGCGAGGGAGTTGTGATAGGATTGTGGCAAATGGCGCTCCATTGTCTCTGCCTATCCCTGTGGAAAAAGGGCGTGACAATTTGATTGGGCAATTTTTATTTAATCTACCAAACACAACACTCCAGCAGCTAACGTGTTGTTTTTACTAGACCTATTTACACTTATATTTCTTAACAACAAAATGTTCTTAAGAGTCTACTTTAATCATAGGTTTTATTTACATAATATTATATATTACAAATTGACATTAAATAAAAAACCCTTATTCTAGGATTGGAGCCATCAGAGAAAACTAAAGAACAGACAATGTGTAAACGAGTAAAAGATAGAATGAGAGGATACTATTACAAAACAAAGACAGCATTACAAAACTCAGATTTGTACGTACATTCCAAAAATAACCAGGAAAAAATAATTATTGATCAATTTTTAGTTGATTTAAGAAAATCACTTGAATCTGTCAAATTTAACCAGGATTATTTTGATAGGAGAGCGGATAAGTTGTCTAGGTTGTGTGATGATACGGGCTTATTTCGATGCCAAGGTCTGTGGAACAATAATGAGTGTGAATATGGAGACAACCACACTATAAATCCATACAGAAGCCGAGAGGAACGTATAATATTCCAGACATGGAATTTTGATCACAAAATAGAGTTATCCCGATCTATTATTCCGAGGATTCTAGAAGCTTTTGAACTTGTCTGCGGTAAAAAAATAACATGCATCTTCTGTGAGAAGAATGTTAGTGATGGTTGTGTGGAGAGTGAAAGGTATTATTTGCAGATATTCACAACTGACAATTTGAAGTTGGTGCATATTGTATGCCATTGTAAGAGTAAGCATGATGCCGATTCTGATATTTTCATGTTGTGTAAGAAGTGTTTTGGGAAGCGAATCAAACCAATTCAAAATTAAACGAGCGGTAGGCAGACAGTTGGTAGACATTTGCTCAGTCTGTCAATCTGGGCAAATAAAAAATAGTTCCCGGCAAATAAAATATTTTGATTTTAGAGGGCAGTATAATAATCGGCAGATTAGAAGAACTCTAGACGAACATTCGGATGGTATTTTAGTAGTTTTTAATTTTCCTTATATACTTCATTTTAAAGCTAATGTTAAACTTAGACCTATGATATTATATTAGACCTAAGCTGCAAAGGTCAAGTTCTGCTTTAATCGTGAATGAGAATTTCTCCTCGCTTATGTTTTTGTTATCGTGCCAAAGGCGTAAAATCTATAAATCAATACTTTTGTATTATTTTTTATTTGTAAAAGTAGCATAATTATAATGTACAAAATAATACAGGAAAATGAATACTATGTAGGAATTGCTAAGAACAAATATTGTATAGAAAGATTTTAAATTTTCTATTCCAGTATTTAACTTCCATTGCCCTAAAGAACGTTTGTTTATTTTTTATAATAATCTATATAATTTTGTGTTGTGATTAATCTCAAAGTTCCTTGAACGAAGTTATTTCTTTTATTCAACGAATAATGGCGCCAACTCATACAGGAAATGCACTCATAAGGCCACTACAAATTAAAAACTATAGTGTTTTTTAACGAATGAGTACTTAGTGTCTTTGTCTTATGAATCCAAAAGCAAGCGAGAGAAAGAGATACGCCTACAGTGAGAGGTTTAACTCGATTTTGCCGGCGTTTATAGAGAAAAACGTGAGAATTCAAGAGTGGTAAGTGGTGGTACTGTAACCAACACTTACAAGTACACAGACCGTGAAGTGATTTAGTCGCATTTCGGGACCAGCTTGTAAGTTTTCGGCTCCAGCTTCTACAGTTATTCCAACTGTAGAAGCACTTACCTCCATTCATAGACCTCACTTCAGCTTAACATCAGGCGGGGCGGTGCTGTCATGTCGTGCCACAATAAAAAAACATTACGCTGACCAAAAGCATTGTAAAGCAAATTCTCAGTACTCGATTCTTAAAAAAAGAGTAGGTATACTCGTAGGGCTGCTGTCGACGTTATAAAAATGACAGTGGCATAGTGAATCTTTGATATGTAGGTATTTTAGTCGTTCAGTTTCTATGATACAAGCCACGTAAAAATTACTAATTTGAAAGAATTTGCATTATGTGTTGATATTATGCGCCATTAGGTACTAACCTTAGCATAAAATTAAATGGTTCTTTAGTACCTATTTTTAGTACTTGTCAAACAGGGTTTTATTTTTACATAGTGAACACTTAAACGAACGATTTTATAAACTATAACGGTCTTACTACAAAAGAGATTTAATTATGTGGTTACTAAAATAAAGTAAATATCTAAGCGAAGTCTTAGCGGTTATGTTCCAGAAAATCTTATTTAGCATTTGTTTATTTATTTAGATAGATGCCCAAACAGGTTACAATCTTAAATCTGCACAAAATAAAATAGAACAAAACAAAGATGGAGATTGTAACCCAAAGCAGGGCATACAGCATAACAAAAAACAAAGATAAAAATTCAAAATAAAAAAAAACAAGCTAGTTACGAGCATCAAGTAAACAACAAAGTTTATCCCCAACCAATCGAAACAGCGCTCGTAAAATCTGGGGTTGATCCGTCATCTCGTAATGATACTCTTCAGGGATGTTTTAAGTTTAGAGAGTTTCATGTCAAAAATGTTTATGTCGTGTTATTTGGCCGGTTCGTTGTAATATCGGCACATTCTGACCACCGGATTGTAAAAGGATGTATTGTTTTTGAAGACATGTAGACCAAAGATACTTGGACATCGAATTCGATGATGTGTGTTGATCTTTAAAGACGACAGCAGGCCTTGTGAGTCAATAGTACCATGAAGTATCTTATGAAGTACTATGTCATATCTTTTGCGCCCGGCTTCGTGTCTTACATAGACATGTGAATGGATACGTTAAACTAGGTAGGCCTAGGAGGGTGTTTGCCGACCACATCCTCAGAGACATCCTCAAGAAAGCTAGGTTGCCTAGTGCCTATAACCGTAGAGCTAGTATGAAGAGAATTATGAATGTGAAGGAAGCGAGGGAGTTGTATCAGGCAGGACCGTGGCAAGTGGCCCTCCATTGTCTCTGCCTATCCCTGTGGGAAAAAGGCGTGACAATTTGATTGATTACATAGACATGTGTCAAACCATTTTTTTATTTATTTCGCAAATCTTCAAAATCTAATATAACTATATTGCTAAACCGATTTTTAGTTACTTACGCGTTATCTAACATTTTATAGTGTTTATTTTAAACAAAATTGGTCATGATCTAGCTAAATCAGGAATGAGACTTTATTTTGTTATACTAAATTGTCTAAAACTGTGATTAATGCCTGTTTAAGGTGCGTTTTTTTGTGGTAATACCGTTATTCCTTAAATACATAAAAGAATTTATTTTAATTATTTATACCTAAATAATTAAAATACTGATAAATAATGAAAACTTTGTAATATAGCCTTCTTGGGCTCTTTTTTGTATTGTCAAACTATACAACTACTATTGCATCGGAAAGACTACTCCGAGAAGGTACTATTAGGAATTCTACATCTACATCATTGTCTCAACAGTGATTAATTAAAAAAAATTACAACTTAGAAGTCATACAAACAAAAATATAAATCGTTATGCTTTTGTCTGAATAAATTAAAATGCATAATAAGAAAGCATTTTTTAAATTATTTTTTAGTTTTGCATAAAAACCAAACAATAATAATAAATGAATGAGTTTTTTTGAATATTTCTAAATTGTTGTCGTAGTAGTCGCTTATTTGCAGTAGGACCAAATTAAATGTATTTATATATCTATATTATTAATTCTTATATTAAAAACTTAAAAAAATATTAAACTAAAATTATATAGGATAAGTGAAACAGCATAAAAAGAGCGCTAACAATTAACTTTAATATTCTTTTAGATTTTGCGCAAACATTGATTAATGAATTAAACGAATTTTATGCAGCTTACTATTTATTGCAAAAAAATGAACTAAATGGGAACAGAAAAACAAAATCAAAACATCAAACAGGGTAGTTTTGGAAACAATAACAGCATCAACCAGTAGGACGACTAACACCTCAGTCTCTCCGTGACTACATTGGCTGCAAATTTCTCGAAACGTCGGAATAATAAAATAAAATTGTAAAATCAAAACCAAAATAACGCGATAGTAAGCCGCATAAAATTTGTTTATATTTTAATTAACTTTAAATCATTGTTGATAAAGTAGGTACTTAGCAGTAATTTTAAAAATTATATTGTAGATGCTTCCATGTAGAGCTTTAAATTGTTAAACGCTTTGACGTAGGGTGTAGGCAATAATTAAATTAAGTGTTTATTTATGAATCGAAAAATACATTTACGATGTAATTCTCTTTGTTACATTTATTTTTAATAATAATGTATAAATTAGTAAGAACAATTGTATATCGTTCACCTGCGGCCAGGTATTGAACCCGGTGTTACTCGCTAATTTATAAAGTAATAATATTCTGATATGACTCTTAATCAACATATTGAAAAGTAATTACTTTATGTTGGCTGTCGCTTTGTCACTTTTTAGTACAGACGTACTAAAAATTGAAGCTGGAGTTAACAGATAGTAAAAGTCAAAGAATTTGGATTTGAGAAATAGAAGGAGCCCTAAAATTCAACAGTTTTTCACACAAACTAACTATTTTCACTTATGGCAATAAAAGAAGGGAATAAATATACATTTTTACATTCGTAATTTAGAAGGTTGTCACTAGTTTTGATGATCATTTGACAAAATAACAAACAAAAAAACAACAAAAAGGATGACGGAACAATTATGCCGCTACTCTTACTACCACGTGACTTTTAATTAAGCAGTATTAAAAGTCAACCAAGTGGTTGTAATTGCAAAAAGTAGTAACAAACTTTGAAAGAAAGGAATTGAAGTAAAAGTAGTTGTCTCTTTCAGTCACACATGATATAAACATAGTATAAATAACACTGAATTAGTTCTTATTAGCACAGCTTCTATTCTTTCCATATTTTTAGGAAGCAAGGGAGTTGTGTAAGGATCGTGGTAAGTGGCGCTCCATTGTCTCTGTCTATCCCTGTGGGAAAAAGGCGTGACAATTTGATTGATTGATTTAAAAAATCTAGTCGATAGATCGTTATAACAATTATTGTAGTGTAGTAATTAGATATTAGGAAATATAAACTTGTATATTTTATGAAATGTTGTCATTATACTGTATTAGATATTGTTCCCTTATTCCTATATCATTAATTTTAGGTTATTAGTACTTATAACTTTTATTAAATATTAAATCAATTATATTTATACTTTTATTTAGATGTTGTAGTTAAAAATACTTCCCCAACCACAGATTTTTCACCTGGCTCCTATAATTTGGCCGTCTACCCAACTTTGTGGGTAGGTAGGTATTAAAAGTACATACGAACACTACATAATACTACAAGTTTTAACTTCAGAAATAAAGATTAAAGAGTGGTAGGCAGTGGTACCCAGTCTGCCGATCCGGGGTAGTACCACCATTTACAAGTATACAGACCGTGAAGTGATTTGGTCACGTGTCGGGATTAGCTTGTAAGTTGCCGGTTCCAACTAGGCCAGCATAGTGGATGTGATTACTACTCACAGTTATTGAATTGTAGTAGCAGTGACATTCATTCATGGACCACACTTCGGCTTATCATCAAGCGGGGTGCTGTCATATGTCGAGTCACAATAAATAAATTTAAAATAATATGGACTATAAGGTCACGTGGTGCATAAAATACCGAAGTTCGTTGGCAAAGGATATGTTTACTGTGTCAAATCAGTGTGGTTAGACAATGTGGCAGTATTTGCTCTTTTTAGCGCAGTTTAAATGTTTTTGTTGGTTTGTAAAATATAACTGACGTTTTTGCTGAAACTTGTTTCGTAATCACGGTGTATCAAAATAGCTATGAACGTAATTCTGTTGTACACTTTTTTATTGTGACCTCGACCCGCCTGATGATAAGCACGAGGAGGTCCAAGAGTGACGACGACTGGAACAACCAAGTCAGTTCCCGGCTGCCCCAGCCGCCGCCACCATGCCGGCCTAAGTCACTTAAGTCTTCCGCCGCCGCGAAAGGTTTAGATCCTAAATTATTTCTTGAAATAAAAATAAAGAAACTTGAAATATTGTGTTTTATTTGCGTAATAAAAATATCACTTCCTTCAATTTACAACGTCAAGATTACTCGAGTAAACTATTATTTATTTAAAAGATTATTAATTTTCTTATATAACATAATAGTATAGTTTTTCTAACTATAAATGACGCGCCCCTCCACTTTATTAGTTTATTTAAATGTGTGAATGCAAATATTTCTAACTAAACTACTTTACTTTATCAGCGTGCTCCTCCTTTTGTGTCCAACCAGCAACTGAATGACCAATTACAATTGCATTTTCGATGTGTTGCATTCATATTTTATGTTTTCTTGTGTGCGCAAATGCGGTGGAGGGGCGCGTCATATTTCGGCTTACCCAGACTATACTTACTACATTATGTACAGTCACAATTAAATCTTTGCTAATCGAATCGAAATGTATGGAATTTTACAGTTCAGTGTGCTAAGCGCGAGTTGAAGCTAACGTTCTCACCGTACTTACCGCCAATTAGACAATCTTATTTTGCCAGCCAAGTATAACAACCGGCAGATAAAAAGAGTGCTGACTGTTGAGCTGATTATTCAAAAAAAATCAAATAAAATTGTCGCGCCCTTTTCCCACAGGGATAGGCAGAAACAATAGAGCGCCACTTGCCACGATCCTGACACAACTCCCTCGCTTCCTTCACATTCACAATTCTCTTCATACAAGCTCTATGGCTATGGGCACTAGGCAACCTAGCTTTCTTGAGGATGTCTCCAATTTTGGTCGGCGAACACATTTATGGGTACGTTAAACACAATTATTAATATTTTTAAACTTTTAGTCATTCAAAAAACGAAAAGTAAGTATTAAACAAAAGAAATTAATTAAATTGTGCAAATTACTGCATAGCTTGAATGCCAGCGCTCATTTTATCTGCCGGAACTTAAAGTAGGCACACAGGTGACAGGTTGTCTACAGGAGCTGTATAAGCCCATAGTATTATCAACTTTAACAAAGACACAAATATCAAAAAAATTAATGCGAAAATGATTATCTTCTCTTTCTACCAGCCTGCACTTTCTTTCCTGAATTTCTTTGACCTTTTCCTCCTTTCGGTTTTTTGGCAGTAAACTTCGTGGGGTTGCCAGACTTTCCACCGCTAAATTTACTACTGCCTTTCTTACCGGCAAAGCTGCGTTTTCCTTTGCTTGGTTTTTCGTTTTTCTTTTCTTGTGATCTCCTACAATAAAATTATAAATAATTATTAAAGTATTGAATACATAAAATTTATAAGGCGTCCGTGATGTAGTAGCAGTGCAATGGTTACGCAAACCGAGAACACGAGTTAGAAACCACCCACCGGTACCAATGTATCTTTGATATATGTACTTTGATTGTCCTGTTTCTATGATACAAGCACTTTAGTAGCTTACTATAGAAATTTAAAAGAATAAAATAAATACATAAAATAGATCTCACTCTAATAACGATAGATGTAATGACTAAAAGATAACTATACAAGTGGCACGCCATGATGGCCGTTTTGACGTCCGACCCGCTCATGAAGTTTTGTGTAAATTAACTATTACGTTTGTAGGAGCAAATTGTGGTCCTTATTGTCACTATAAAATACAACAACAATTTTATAAATCTTATAAATTAATAATTGTTGCTGCTCATTAATTATTAATTTATAAGAAACATCATGAGCGGATCAAACGTCAAACTGGCCATCATAGTGTGCCGCCGGTAATAGAATATAAATTGGTAAAGAAAATTAAATAGAAAAATTTAGCACAGGCATATCAGTCAACTGCGAACAGAGTACAATTGGGGTTGCCAACTAAGTAGATCAATAATCCGGGAGGGGGAAAAACATGAAAATAAATATATATTTTAAGTTGTATTTTTTTACACCTTTGGATTATACCCTATACAATCATAAAAATTGTTTACATGTGTAATCATTGTTTGTGCACACTTGTATTTTAGATTTTGCCAGGAGAATGGCAACTTAGTAGTGTTTTTGAACACGAGTGATTGCTCAGACCTGTGTGCAACAAAATTTCTTATTTTTGCATGGTGTAGTTTTCTAAAGGCTGAAGTTTCATATTGCCGGGTTAGTACCACATGCAAGCTCCACTTTGTAATTGAGATTATTGCAAAGTATCATGCCGTTTCTTTTAATTCATGTTTGCATTTGAAAGATCTGGACATGTGAATCTACCCACTTTTCGTGAGTGATTTTAATGCCCTAAATTATTTATTAATGTTATTTTATTATTATTAGGTACTTTAATAAGAATTCTTGTCTTGACTATTTTCCTAATAGTAAGCAGCGGGTCTAAGAGTACGAACAACTGTAAAATCTGACTTTATTTACCGCTGTCTCAGTCCCTCACACTATGCAAGTCAGAGGTGGTTTGTCATGACTTACTTCAAGGATACAGGCTGGGTAAAGCATTTCATTTGTAGACAAGCCGTTAGACAGGCTGTTGTTGCGATTAATAGAATGAGGATGTTCCCTGACAAGAGTGATAAGATGAGATAGAAATAAAGAATGCATCATAATCAGTCAGAAGGCATCCACTGCTGAACATAGGCCTTCCGCCTATGTTCCTTAGAACACCATTCCGCACGACAAGATGCCAGCTGCATCCACCGGTTACCTGTGACTTTTACTGCATAATTCATACATAGATAAAAAAAATAACTTACTCAGTTTGTTCTTCATGTATATGTTTTGAAACAGCTTTCTCAATATCTATTTTAGGTCTTTTATTTAATATATTATCTATTAAACTTAGGTTATTGGTCCTTTCTACTTCTGAATTGGGTATTGGTGCTTTCCTTTTGCGTTCTTTGCCTGGTATCAGCTCATGGACACCTTTCCCACGAGCCTCCTTTTCTTTGGGGAGTTTGTTTTGGAACTTTCCGAGGGAAGCTGTTGACGCCTTTGCTATGGTTGCAGCTGTAGATAACTGTGAATTTGAAAATTGTGTTCTTGTAATAAATCTTAAAATTAAATTATTAATGGCTTCTTAATTTGTTTATTATTTGTTTAACATCTAAAGGACATCATTCATTTTTGGCTTTATGTACTACTTTTGTAATGTCCAATGATAAAAAAATATATAAATGGTAGTTTCGTTACTTGTATCGATAAAACAAATAACAATTTTGCTTTTCATTGCTGTGCAATTGAGTTATTTGAAAAATAAGATAAAAATAAGAAGGATTTTTTATCGTCTGTCAATCACAAAGACACGCCATATTAACAGTTCTGCTTTGAACTGTCATATTTATAGTTTGGTCATTTTGCACACCTAAACTATGCAAAATTAAGTATATATTCCAATTACATTGTAATCTTCGTACATCAAACTATTTTAAAATGTATATGCAACTGTTAATACAATTAAGCCCAAGTCCCCATACAAAATGAATGATGACCTTTTCATTATTGTAATAACACCAATGCAAGAGCCAAGGGTCACGTGACTGACGTAAGCATAGCCAATTGATCAATAAGTTACGTTTTTAATAAACGGACTTTTTTCTAAATTAATGTGATCAGTCAAATAACTGTAATCAAATTTAGTCTGTTTAGGTTTGGCACAGGAGTGACAGTAATGATAGCTAGTCCTCCTTATCAGAAAGCACTAGCACATTTTAAGTCTTTTTGTATGCATTATTGCTCTATAGTTTTTCCATTTATATTAGCTTCTTCACACTGATGGTACATACCAGTGGCGTAGCGTGGAAGTCAGCCGCCCGGGGCGAAAAAATAATTTGCCGCCCCCTCATTTAGGAATTTCAATCATAGGTACAACAAAGATATAAATTTCACATTCAAATTATAACAATTTATTTTAGTTTTTATAAATTTTGCCGCCCCTGCCACGCTACGCCACTGGTACATACTGATAGTTGTAAATCTCGGTGTTACAGGCATACCAGCTATTACGATATGCGTAAAATAATATTTTGCCTTCATTCAAAACTAAACCTTTTTAACCGTGGTGTAGTGGCAGTGCAATGGTTATGCAAACTGAGAGCATGAGTTTGAGACCACCCACCGGTACCAATGTGTCTTTGATATATGTACTTTGGTTGTCTTGTTTCTATGATACAAGCACTTTGGTAGTTTAGTATAGAAATGTGAATCAAATCAATGAAATGGTTCAGGATAAAGCAGTACACAAGTAACTTGTTGATGAACAATTTAGAACCTGGCTTGATACTGGTACTTAAGGAAACAGCACATATATTTCTTTGGGATCAGGATACTTACTTGTGTTGCAGTAGCCTTATCTGATGTAACAGGGAGTCCCACTCTAGGTATTTTAACTTTACGAGCTCTGGCAATATTTTTCAATCGCTGCAATTCATTTTTAGCAACTTTTTCTGATTTCTCATTTGATTTCTTTGCAAACATATCTTCCATTGGATCTATGTTTTTTGGGACTTCAATTACCCAATCCTTCTCTTTCTCTGCTGCGGCTTTCTTAAAACTGAAATAAGTTTTATAATTAGGAAATGTACTTAGAAAATATATTTATTTTCATCTATTCATATAATATATTAGCAGGTATTGCCTTATATTAACTCATGTCAATAAGTTAATATCAGGAAGGCGATTCTCAGGCTTCGAAAATTAAAAACAATGCTATTTCAACTACCTTGCAAAAAGAACACTATCTAAAATCGACTACTTTTTAAAATGAGAACACCCCCTGAATTAATACCTATTTACACCCCTAGCACAGCAATCCCATAAAAACAAAATTAACTCTTGAATCCCTTCTTGCTTACCATCAAGCGGATGGAGGTCAGTTGTCGAGTAACAATAAAAAGTGAAATAAAAATTTTCTAAGATTTTGTGCGAACATTGATTAATGAATTAAACAAATTTTAGTCGGTTATTTTGGTTTTAATTTTATTTTATTTCGACGTTTTGAGAGCTTGCAGCCATCGTGGTCTCTCCGTGACCAAAACCACAATAAACGCGCTAGTAAGCCTTTAATATAATAAAGTTATAAAACATTAAATATGCATCAGCTGCATATAGTCCAGTCATAATATACATGTTGAAAACCCTTTTTTTCAAGATGGCAGAAAATGCACATGGGAAATCTTGTTCAACAATTTGAAGTTAAGCTTGACTAGACCCCTCCATGTATATCCAAAATTTAGCCTTCTCAATTCACATGCGTTTCACACCCGTTTTTTCCAACACAATGACTAGAGTAATAAAAAAGCATACAAAATGCTAACTCAGAACCAAAATCTAAACCTAAAATGTTCCCGAGACAGCTAGGAAATAGGTACAACTTGTAATATTATTTTTATCTTACCCATATAAAGGCACCCATTTTTGTAATGCTTCATCCCATTCAAGTTTGTCCTTCTTCTTTTTCGTAATGCCTTTGGATTTTGCAAACTCTTGCCATTTTGTCAGTGGTTTGGGCTTTGGCACAGGTTTGCTTCGAGGCAAAACTGTCGTTGGTGCTGGTAATGAAACAACTATAGCTTCCTCAACTCTCTCAGTAGGTAAATCCCATACTTTATTTAGCAATAATTGTGTATTATCTCGAGTTAAATTTAATAAATAATTATCTTTATCTGTGCTGTAAATTAACGTTGAAGTTGTTAATAAATCATAAACAGTTTCTTTAACAAATATAGATGTAATTTAAAACTTACTTTAACAATTTTGTATCCAGATCATTTAAATCTGTGGCGAGCAAAGAGCCAAGGTCTATTTCAAGTTCCAAGTGCTTTTCTACTGTAACGGGCTTGTATTTTTCAGCTTTCTTCTGTTCCTGTTGTAATATTTCGTTAACGAGATCCATAATTACAAAAAAAATGAAATTATACGCAAATAAAATAAAAACACGTCAAACAGAACGTGAACATAACCTTAAATTAATTTAGTTATAATTTTTGACAGTATAATGGCACAGAATGTAGCAGTCACAACCACTATGACAACGAGTGGATGTAGTGTAGTTATTTTCTAGTGAATGTGACTGTTACTTACAGTTATTTAACCAAAGTAATATCTACCTCCATTCATAAACCGCACTCCAGCTAACATCAGGGTGCTGTGCTGTTATACGCCAAGTCACAAGAAAAAAATATCTTGTAATCTTTACCTTATAATTTTACGATAATTTTAATTTTTCTTTGACAATTGTTTGTTTACAATTTTAAGGGGTTTGCAAAATTTTCATTAACAATTAAAAGAAGAATTATAATAATTGTATTAGGACCAAATCGTTCTAGAAATTCTGTAAAAACACATAAAATAATATATCATGACTGCAGATATCGAGAAAAAATGTTTTAAAAAGGAAAATAAGTTTATTGCTAAATCTGGTAGCAAGAAGCGACAGTGGAGGTCTCTGAAACAAATTATAACTACTGAACGAACTTTACCTTGGAGCGAAGACACTGTATTATGTATGTAATATACAATCTTTAACATTTATCATGTCTCTTCTGCATTCATCAATACAGGAATGATTTTATTTATTTATTTTTAAACTAAGCTACCAAAGTGCTTGTATCACAAAAACAGGACGACCAAATTACATATATCAAAGATACGTTTATATATATATATTTATTATACATTTCTATACTAACCTACTAAAGTATATTGGTACTGGTAAGTGGTTACCCGTGCTCTTGATTTGCATGACCATTGCACTGCCACTACACCACGATCACCTTTTTTTAGAAACAGTTCCTGTATTCTAATTATTGTTACTACCAACAAAGTAATCAATCTATAATATTCCTTTTAGATTACTCAATAAATGCTCCACCAACATTTAAACCTACGAAGAAGTACTCTGACATATCTGGTTTACCTGCACCATACATAGATCGCCATTCCAAACTGTATTATAGTAATGCTGATGAATTTGCTACTGTTAGGAGCCTTCCCATGGACATCACAGCTGGTTATTTACAGTTAAGAGGGGCTACAACTATTGTCGGATAGAATTGTTACTTTATTATTATCTCTGAAGTAAATTACTTTAGTGTTCACAATTTTTTTTATTTTTCTGTATAGTACCTAAAATTAATTGCCAGATATCTTGCTGATACTGATAATTAAAAAAGTTTATTTTATTTTATTTTTGACTCTATATTATATCTCTATATATCCAGCCTGATATTAGGCTGGAGTGCCGTCCACGAAAGGAGGTGACTGCTACTACAGTTCTATGACTAAGTAGTAGTCACATCCACTACGCCGGCCTAGTTGGAACTGGCAACTTACAAGCTGATCCTGAAATGTGACCAAATCACTTCACGGTGATCAGCATCAGCAGACAGGGCACCACTGACTCTTAGTCCACAGTGCTAGTTTATACATAGGATTTCCATTTCCAGACTATTATCATTGAATGGAAATGAGGCAACTGTGGGTGTTTTCAGTTGACACTTGTCACTATAACTCTAACACTTGTCACTTGACTTTCCAGGTCAGATGCCATGTCACAATAAAAACCTTCCATGTATTTGAATATGGCATAAAATTAATTTAGTCATATCTTAGCAAATTAGAGATATTGCAGCTTTGTACGTCCTCTATCGCCTATAACACAGAGAATGTTCATGGTCACTGGTCGGGGGAAGCACCCGCTTTTTATTGACCAAATTGGCAGTCAAACTAAAAAGATTGAAGCGTCTTTTTTTTTTGTAGAACAATCGACAAATGTAATGCTTCCACCCTATAGCCTTGGATCCTTCAAGCCATGAGTGCCTTTGGCCGGCGACTGGGGCAGCCGTGAAGACATGGTTTTCGCAATCGTCGGCACTCTTGGACCTCTTCTTACCATCAGGCAGGTTGAGGTCAAGTCACAATTAAAAATATGTTTTGGACTAACATCTGACCTCAACTTGCCTATGACAAGCAAGAAGAGGTCCAAGAGTGTCAACAACAGACAATATTCACGTTCGCCTCAGTGACTATACCAGCCAAAGCCCAAAGGTGCTTCTTCACACATCATTACAATAAAAGACAAAATAAAGTAGAATATAAAAACTACGATTTATTATTTAAATTAATAACTAATAAGCTATTCTTAGCACTATTTAGGCGCCACCATCTCCCAGACTTATGTTCTTGCCCAACAGCACCATACAACTGTTTACAATCACTACTAAATTGTAGGCAATTAATGAAACCACAAATTTCTACACTAAACAGTAATGTTATTTTCCTATAACCATCACAGACTTTCCATATTTTAACATTATTATCATAGGACCCTGATGCAAACACATCTGAATTGACGTATGTGGCTAAACTTGTGATCCACCTTGGGACCTCATTTTCGACACCATGTGCTTCGGGCACAGTACACAAAGGTTTCTTCTTCAAGACACTCCACAAACATATTGATCCATTGTCACTTCCAGAAACAAAATGCTCTTCATTAAGCAATTTCACCTCATCTAAACTACCACTTGGACCATTGAATATGAGTTGGGATTCCTCAACTATTTTCCATATTCTGACTGTTGCGTCTCTTCCACCAGATGTGATTGCTCTCTCTCTGGCCAAAGCATCAATGCTAGTTATAGATGTTTGATGTCCAAACAATGTTTCTATGTATGCCATCTCATCCAATGACCATAGTTTTACAGACCTATCTTTACTACACGAGTATAAGTAATGTGTTCCTTTCCTAAATACAAGACCTGTCACAGTATCCTTATGACCTTTAAATGTGTGTACCAGTTTCAATGTTAACGGATTCCATATTTTAATATCGGAAGATTCATCGGAGGATGCTAAAAATGTTGAATCTGTTGATAAAGCTAATGATGTTATAGTCCCTTTAATATTTAAATTATTTTTATGTGTTATAATTGCTTGTTTTCTTTTATCTTTCATATTAAAGACTACAATGGCTGAATTCTTACTTCCAGTAAACACATATTCGGAATTGACGCTGACACAAACACATGTAAGGGAAAGTCTCTGTTCTTTCACTCGTATTAACTTAATATCGTCCGCAGTTGGCGACAAAATGTTGTCCGCAATTTCCACGTGCAATTTTCCCTTTTGCTCTAAATAGTCTTTGTGAAGTCGTTTACTAATAACATCGTCGGAAAGTTCTTTTAATTCTGCTCTCTTAGCCTCCTCTTTTTCGATCTCTTCAAGATATTTCTTGGCTATCCTGAGCTTCTTCTCCTCTGCAGTCTCATGATCACTCTCAGATTCCTCTGCATCTGAGAACTTTTTAAATTCTAAGTCACTACCAGACGAATCTTCACCATTTTCGAGGTTAGGTTTTTGCTGATTTTTCAGTTGTTTACGAAGGGGTTTCTTTAGTTTCTCTCCTTTTCTTTTGTGTACTTGTCTCGATTTTCCTTTTAGGAAAAATGACGAAGACATGTTAATAAAATAAGTAAAAGCAAAATAATTCAACACCTCGTACAAAAAAGCACGTTGACATATTGTGTTCGTTTTCTTTTTATTTTTTCTCTGTGGCTTAGTATATAGCTTGTGCCAATGTCAAAGTAAAGTTATAGCCTTATTTCACGCTGGGATACAGTCAAATTAGCTTGGAGACGTTTTTAATTATTTTCGCGTTTTCATTATTAACACACGTCATGTTCTTGGGTTTTAATTGGAAGCAAACGAAAGATAAACCTTTAATGAAAAACACGAAATTCGGAACTTACGATACATGAACACGAAATGAACACAAGTGGCTGAAATTGTATCGGGTTTCATAAAATTATTTCGCTATCATTTGATAAATATTCATACTTTTTATAGTTGAAAAGAGGCTGTATGGATAAAGATTCCTTTGCCCATCATTGTAAAACAAAAGTGTCAATATCAGTTGGTGACTGACTGCAGCTGACTGATTAAAAACTAAATAGTTTTGCGGCAATAATAATTTTATGATTTAAAAATCACCTGGTTCGTTTGCATTGTATATTATTAAATATGTAATTAATAGAAATACAATCACTACCATAAGAGGAGTGAACAAAGTTTAAAATGGGCTCCAGAGACAAGGATACGAAATCGCTGCAGGACAAGCTCAAGCAGTATTTCAAAAAGAGTGCAAACAGTAAGAGTTATTGTAAACGTTCGTCAAATGACAGATGATAGCCTTTCTAAAAGTTTAGCTGTTGCAGATCCGCCGCCTGCCGCTAACGAGCTGCCCATCACGCCGGAACTGGAGAGGGACCTATGCGCGGACTCGCCGTTGCACCGGCGGCTCAAGGCCATGAAGGAGATCGGTGAGAAGTCGCTAACCGGCCGCTTGCACAACGTGAGTCACGCACTGGAGGCGGAGCAGTACACTTCTTCTTTGCACAAGTACAATTTTATCTTTGTGCAGGGTGGCGTGGAGAAGTTATGGAGTTTGACGCGCGACATGTACTCGGATGCGAGCCTGGAGACCCGGCATGCGGCATTGACATTCCTGCGTTGTGTGGTGGAAGGTCAGGCGGAGCATTTGCATATGATGAGGCACATTGTATTAAGATGGCTGACTGAGAGTCATGATGGTGCCATCGCTGAGGACACACCGCACCGCATGAGATTGCTCCAAGCGCTCACCAACAATGGCAAGAACATCACATGTATTGAAGATGAGGTGCGTTTTACACACATTTAAAATTGGCATTGGCTTTTTTCATACATGCAATCGCCCATAATAATGACAATATTGTGATCAAATGTCTCTTGTACGCCGACGTTCAAGTTATCCTTGCATCTTCGGCATATGAGTTACAGGAAATGATTACTATTATGAATGCGGGATTAGAAAAGAAAGGTATGAAAGCAAATGTAAGTAAATCTAAAGTAATGGTTTTGGAAAGAGAGGATGAAATGGCAGAATGTGAGATAATGATAGACGGAAAGAAAGTGGAACTAGTCAAACAATTTGTTTACTTGGGAAGTATGTTTACTAGGGTGTGATGAATATATTGAGAGAAGAGTGCAAGGGGTAACATAGTGAATGGTGTCATCCATAGTATAATGATCAGCAAAATAATGTCCTGAATGTCATGGCTGTTCATAATGCAAGGAGTTGTGTAAGGATCGTGGTAAGTGGCGCTCCATTGTCTCTGCCTATACCCTTAGGCGTGACAATTTGATTGATAGTGATCATACAGTATATATTTTTGTGAGTACATATTACAGCCTATCCTTGTGGGAAAAAAGTGTGACAATTTGATTGATTGATTGATATCACAGCCTGGTGTTAAGTTGGAGTGTGATTCATGAATGGTGCTACATTTTAATAACTAAGTAGCAGTCACCTTCATTCATGGATCACACTCCAACCCGCACTATATTTAATAAAATTATTAAATATTTGCTCTGAACCGGGGTCTTTCCACATAACAGACTGGTGTGCAATACTTCTGTGTTGAAAATAAGCTACTAAAGTGTTTCTATCATAGGAACCATAGTACATAATTAAAAATACATTGGTAGAAGTTGTAGTTTTGAGCCTGTATTCTCGGTTTGCATGACCATTGCACTACCACTACACCACGGTCGACTTAGTAGCAACAGCCATGCAAGGTGCTGCAACAATGCTGAACAATGTGTCATTCAAGCAGTTGCATATCATGGAATTATTTGTTTCATAATATTACTCAGGGAGGTGGATAATGTTGGTGCATGCTCTTAGTAAATGCTGGTCTTGGAGTTCACTCAAAGACACCACAGTGATGGTCTTTCTTTGCACTTCTAAGCTATATCATAGAAACTGGGCGACAATTGTACCACTATGATGATAGTTATAATATAATTTTATTACATTGTGACAGATTGTGCCATTTCTGCTGGAGTGGTTGCCGCAGATACAGAACGACGCGCTGATGGTGGACATGTTGGAGTTGATGACGAATGTAGTGAAGTTCAATGCAGCCTATTTGGATGAGGACATGGTGGCCGGGCTGGTGACACATTGCAGTTGGGTCTGCAGCAATTGGGGATGCAGCAAAGGCGTCCTCGCGAGCATGGCCACTCTGGTCGCCGTTGTCTCGTATTGCATGATGCCCGTGGCCAGTCTGCCACAATTGGTGACGGCGCTCTGCAGGGTCGTCAATGTGGAGGCGTACTACTGCTCGGCCCTGCAGCTGATGAGATATGTGCTGGGCGCAGACGTGGGGCAGGCGGCGTTACTTAGGCTGCTGGAGGCGATGCAGGCGGGCGCTGAGGGGGGAGACGCGGGGCTCGCGAGGGGAGCGGTGTTCTTTGTGACCATGGCGCTGTGGGGCCCCAGAGCCGTGAGGAGGGACGTGGCATACTTGGCAGTGTTGCCGGCACTGTTGTCCGCGCTGGAATGCGCGCCCGATATGCAAGTGCTGACGTATGAAGTGCTCCTGGCCATGCAGACATTGGTGACGCGGTGCAACACGGAATTGGATGATCTCACCTATGATGTTATATTACAAATATTGCACATTATACTCACACACATAGGTAAGTGTACGCACACACACAAACGCGCAACACACACACATAGAAGTGCAATTCCATCATATAGATATTATTTGCAGAGGGCCACAATCCACCGAATGATTTAATAAACAGCCGATTTCACGAAGTGATCAGTCACTTGGAGCAACTTGTCGAGAGGAAACAGTTTCTTGGGTCGCCGGACAGACTGTACGATCTCGTCGATCGATGCGGCTACGAGCGGCCGGAGAGCTCCGTGTATCGCATGTTGCAGTACCGACTCGAGTGTGGCGCCGAGGCGTGGGCGGCGGCGGCGGAAAGGTACGTGAGGGACTCCCGCGTGAGCGTGCGCATTCACACTCTGCTCGCCACTGACGGAGCGCATTGGAGTGCCGGGTGGCCGGGGGCCGCCAGGTTGCTCGGGGCGGGCGCGTCGGACAGCGCCGTCGGCGTGCGAGCGGCCGCCGCGTCCGCGCTCGCCTCGGCAGCCGGCCAAGCCGCCGCCCCCGTGGCTCTCGATCTGCTCGATCTTCTCGAGAAGGTGAGTCGTTACTGAGCGAGCGTCGCGCTCGGTTCTCACCTGTTGCTGACCACGGCTTTCTCTCTCTCCCTCAGATCCTGAACCGGGCGTTCGAGATGTACGTAACTGACGTAAGTCTGCCGCCCGACACGGACGTGTCTGACATCCAAGCGTGTCTGCGTGGCCTCATTCGTCTGTTCCATAGCAAGTTGTTCGCGTCGCCCGGCTCACTGGCGGTGCGCGTTTACCATACACTTCTGCGGCACTTGGAATTGCATTACAAACGTCCGGCCATATTCGCCCATCTGCCTGACGTGAGAAAAAAGGTGAGCCATCGTGCAAAGTAGAATGAGCGCCGTATTTCTCTCCGCTGACCGAGCCGTCTCCTTTGGCTGCAGATCCTGGAGTTGTTCTTTTCTGTGCGCATCAACGGCCAGCATCAGGTCGGCTTCTGCTACTCCGCCGGTGGGGAGGCGCTGTGCGGTGAGGCGGCCGCGAGGGTGGCGCCCACTTACAGCCCCTACGTAAGCATCGGTGGGGCGGGGCCGATCTCCGCAGGCAGAGCGGCCAGGCTGGTGGCCTTGGTGTTGGGGGGTGAACGCGATTGGTCAGTGTTGCAGCACACTTTGGTGTCACTGCCGCGCGTGTTGCAGCACAGGCCTGTTGCCGGCAGGCAACAGGACATCGACGCATTGGCGGTCACGCTGACAGGCATGGTGGGTGGCATTGGTAGACGACAATCCTAATTGGTGAGTTAAATGGCCGCGGAGTGACATTGGCTTTTTACAGTTGGCGGATAAGCGTTATCCCGAGTGTTTGTCCGCGTCTGGCAAGTTGTCTCAGTCCGAGTTCCACGCTGCGGTGCTGCCAGTGCTTGCGTGCCTGGCGCCTTACCACCAATGCTTGGAGACGGCCACCTTGCAGAGGGTGATACGGAGTCTGCTCAAACATGGCATAGGTCAGTCCGTGTGTTCGTCATTCGCGAATGGTGCCGTGATTGTGGCACGTTGTTGATCCGTGCGCTTTCAGTTTCGAGGTCCGCGGCGGCGAGCATCGCTGCGCTGTCCGTGTTTACGCTGGAGACGCGCGAGGGGATGGCCAAATTGCTGCCGGAGTTGCTGCTGGGCCTGTCCAAAATATCCGACACGGCGGCCATAGCTGGGCCCATGCTCGAGTTTCTATCGAGTGAGTGTGTGAGTGTGTGTTTGCATGTACGTGTCTTGCGCGTGTTGTGCGAAGGTGTTTTGTGTTTCAGCGCTGACACGGTTGCCGAAGGTGTTCGCGTCGTTCGTGGAGGACCAGTACATGTCCGTGTTTGCGATCATTTTGCCGTACACGAACCCGTCCAGGTACAACCACTATGTGGTGTCGCTCGCGCATCACGTGATCGCCGCCTGGTTCCTCAAATGCAGACTCAAATACAGGAGGAACTTTGTCAAATTCATAATACATGTGAGTGTTGCCATACAGGTTATAAATTCCTTTCGTTAATTTACATTAATATTTATGTTATTATTATGTTTATTAGGGCTTACACAATTACATAATTGTGCCGTTCGAGGAGAAATTGTTTAAAACGCACAACCTGAGTGCGGTCAACGAGGACTCCTCGAATAGGAAACGCAGCTCAAGTCTGGACTCGCGCGGCGTCGCACGGGCGCCATTGTCGCGCGGCGCGGGGGGCAGCATGGCCGCGCTGCATTTGGAGTTGACGGAGACGTGCGTGGATCTGTTGGCGCGCTACACGTACACGGGGTGCAGCGTGAAGCCGCGGCGCAGCGCCACCGTGCAGATGCTGCTGAGCGGCGGCGATGCGCGCACCTGGCTCATCGGCCACAAGCTGGTCACTATCACCACGTCCGGGTGTCAGCAGAACGCGCTCAGGCAGGGATTGTGCGAGAGATGCGCGGCGCTGTGCAAGGGTCACGCGGACAGCATGAGGGCGGCCGGCCTCGATAGCGATGTAAAAAGGTAAACACACACATCAAATAATAGGTAATAACGGTCATTGCCAATCTTATGGCCTCTTTGCCACTAGGCACTCTGGGCACGTGCCCAGGGCCCCCTAGTTCCTGCCAGATCATCAAACTATAACTGAGACGCATATTTTATTTTATTTGGCTAGTATATGATACATTACCTATGTGTAAGTTGTATATATATATATGTGATTCGCAGACAGAACTCCGCTGAGAGCAAGTGTGAGCCAAATTGCACATGCGAGCCACAACAGCAGCTGCCATCTAAATTGGAGAATTTGTCAATACATGTAAGTGACAAATAAACACGTTAAATATTAAGGGCACACTTAATCAGTACAAACAAATCATTTTAAGGTGATTTGATTAAAATGGATCTACAAAATATTTAAAATTAGCAAATTGTAGCTAGAGATTTAAATTGTATTGTAGCTTAAAGTTTACAGATTTGACAGATTATTCAAGAAACATCCGCGGTTTTTGAATAATCCTCTGAAAACTACATGAAAAAAAAAAACCAAAGTAATGCTCGCCTCTTCAAGATATTTTGACCTTCTTAAAAGTCGATCGAAGCACAAAAAGCCCTTTTTGACTTTGACAATCATTTACTCTGGAAATAATGATCGTATAGAAAAATCAAGCTTTCTTTAATTTATAATACATTGGTAGGCCGATCATCGTCGTCGTTCAGGCGCATGCCCGTGCTGGTGCTCGGGATGGGCTGAAGTCAGTATAAGAGCACCAAGCGGCGATGTCTCATGGGTGTGCAGGATGCAGAATATGACACAACCGGACATGACACCAGCCTGTCCGTTACAAGATGTCGCCGCCCTGCTGGCAGCGGCGCCCTCGCCCACGTGCGCGGCGCCACGGCCGCCCTCCCCGCCCCTGGTACGCAGCCCCTCCCCCCCGTGTCCTGAGCCCCCCACCCCACCGCCCACGCAGACCTGCACGGAACCCATCAACATCCCAGCGTCTCCGCAGCGCCAGAGCTCCTCCAGCGCGGACGAGGACGAAGCGCAGATCGGACGTGACGTAAGTGTCCATCAAGGTGGCGGATGTGTGCATGTGTGCGTGCATCGATGTGTGCGTCGTGTGTGCAGGGCAAGAGTAGGCAACCGGTGAGGCGCTCCAATTCATCACCGGAGATGTCCTCATGGAAGTGCAGGGGCCCAGCGAGAGACGCCCTTGATTCGCCGGAGCCGAGGGAGGACGTAGTGGCGCCACCGAGTTGCGAGCCTCCTCCGGCCTCCGCGACGCACGTTAACAAGAAACCCAAAAAGAACGAGCTCCGAGTATCCTGCGAGGCAATACCGGAGGAGCAGCACTGCGCGGATGGTGCAAACGTCGACGGCGGCGGAAGACACGTGTTGCAGAAAGTGGCCAGCGACGGCAGCGTGGCCAGAGACGGAGTTATCAGTAGGGACGAGCTGCCACCGTTGGCCAGGTCCCACCGTTCGCACACAATTTCGGTGATGAGCCCCACGCGGCGGCGCAGGGAGGCCGCTTCGCCCGGCAGAGGTGCGGGCGCGGGCGCAGTGTCGCCGGGCTTCATGCTGCTTCAGCTCTATCACAACATGAGCGCGATCGGCCACGGAGCACCGGCGACGGCTGGTGGTGCCGGCGGAGCGGCGACGGCGCCTGCCGAGCGTCCGCTGCTCGTGTCCGGCGCTCAGCACGAGCGTACAATTAAAAACCTGGACCTTGTCCCACCGCTGGAGACATACAAGGTAAGGTTCTGTTTGTTGTGACGTTTCCCACCATCGCTGTTATAATTCTATTGGTCTGTAATACTATTTGGTCCCTCAGGTGGGTGTCCTGTACGTGGGCCCAGGTCAGCAGGACAACGAGGTCTCCATATTAAAAAACGAATACGGAAGCATCAGGTGAGCGCTGATGGCACACCGCAAGGGCGCAAATAAGCGGAGTTGTAGCAAGCGACCCACAACATTTTTGACCCCTGTGTAATGTGGATAAAAACAAGTTTGAAATTTAGTCATCAAGAGAAAAACTATTGTGACCCGACATCTGACCTCTACCCACCTGATGGTAAGCAAGAGAAGGTCCAAGAAGGCCGACGACCGTAACAACTGAGATCCTTACGGTTGCCCTAGTCGCCATCACTATGCCGGCCAAAGGTGCTTCTTCACGCATCGCTAGAAAGATCCAAGGTTTTAGGATGGAGAGAACTCATAGGCTGGCAAAGCATTCCACTTGTCGCACAAAGGCGATGACTGAGTAGTTGCAGTGGCTTCAGAGTTCGCGTGACCTCTGCATCACCTATAATTCGGACAGTTCGGCGTTGTAATGAATTTTAAAGAGTGGTAGGCAGTGGTACCCAGGGTGCTGAACCGGGGTAGTACCACCATTTACAAGTATACAGACCGTGAAGTTATTTGGTCGCATTTCTGGATCAGCTTGTAAGTTGCCGGTCTCAAATAGGCCGGCATAGTGAATGTGACTGCTACTTACAAATATGAACTTGCAGTAGCAGGATTCATACATTCATGGACCGTACTGCATCTTAACATCAAGCGGGGTGCATTCATATGTTGAGTCACAATAAAAAATCTAGAGAAAATACTTGGCAGAGTATTTTTAGGAGTACCTTTAGGACGGCCTAATGGTGCGAACAGTACTCTGCGCGAGAGCGAATTTAATTCATACCTTATAGTTTACCAATTATAAAGTTCCTAATGTTTGTCACTGACACTCACTGATCATCAACACTACTATAGCTTGTCTAACTATAAATGACGCGCCCCTCCACTTTATTAGTTTATTTAAATGTGTGAATGCAAATATTACTAACTTTACTTCATCAACGTGCTCCTCTTTTTGTGTCCAACCAGCAACTGAATGACCAATTACAATTGCATTTTCAATGTGTTGCATTCATATTTTATGTTTTCTCGTGTGCGCAAATGCGGTGGATGGGGCGCGTCATTTCGGCTTAGACAGACTATACCACTATACCATGGTCACCTTATATAAATGATTGTAGATATGCAGAGTTTGTGAGGGAGTTGGGCACCTTAGTGGAGTTGGAAAATGAGCCGGACCCGGGCCTGTTTCTGAACTTGGAGAAGGGTGGCAAAGACGGCCTCTACACATATGTTTGGTGCGATGACATAATGCAAGTGCAATTCCACGTCGCCACTGAAATGCCCAATTGTGCCAATGACCCCACATGCAATGAGAAACGCAAATACATTGGCAACGACTATGTCTCCATTGTGTACAATGACAGCTCAGCACAATTCAACATACACACTATCAAGGTATGCCGGGTTAGGTTTTGACCATGGCCGAATGGTTACGCGCAAGCGTGAATCCACACGGTGCGGCGTCCTGCATATAAAAACAATGATATGCCAGACGGTGCGGTACCGCACCTTGATTGAACGAGACGCGAGGGGGGAGGAAGTGTTGCGTACGTCCTTCGCTAGGTCCCCGCTCCGCATACCACGTGTCTACAGAGATGCGGCAAAAATGTTTGCGATGCGACGCCGCACCGTAACATGTGGCTTCTCGCTAAAGTTCTGGGTTCGATTCCCGGTCAGAGCAAATATTTGTTTCATAGCTGTTATTTCCAATATTTAATATAAAAAATTTGGTTGGGTGTTTTCTGACTAAATCGGAGACATCCCCAAGAAAGTTGAGTTGCCTAGCGCCCATAACCATAGAGCTTGTGTGAAGAAAATTGTGGATGTAAGGAAAGCGAGGAAGTTGTGTCAGGAGTGGCGGTCCATTGTCTCTGCCTATCCCTATGGGAAAAAGGCATGTGAATTTATCCAATAAAAAGACTAAGAATATATGTTTCGAGTCTGGTTATCAAAGAGTGGTAGTCAGTTAGTCGCATTTCGGGATTAGCTTGTAAGTTTAACTAGGCCGGCATACTGCTGGATGTTACTGCTACTTATAGTTATTGAATTGTAGTATCAGTGACATCTATTCATGGACTGCACTCCAGCTTAAAAATGTCATATGTTGAGTCACAATAAAAAAAGCAAGCAGGCACACACCCACATTAGGCTTAATGATGCATTGATGTCATTTACTTCCAGGGTCAATTCAACTTTTGCATAGTGGTGGTGGAGCCATTAGAGCATGGGTTGGCTCGTGTGCAAATGAAGACCAAGGATGAGCGTATCCGCACCAAACTGCTTGCACATTTGCAGCTGGAGACGGTTGTGAGTGAGTCGAGTGCGGCATTGTTCGCCCGCCAATTGGCCCTCCATTGTATGTTGGCTTCGCTCATCTCCTACTCTCTGTGCGCGGACGGAGCTGAGCCCTACGCGTCCAACTGCCTCACTCGCCTGAGAGCCATCAAACGACTCCGCGGCCGCCTGCTCGCAGAACGCACACATGCGAAACACGAGGCTCCATACCAACGCACACAGACACAACCCATGGACGACTTCACGGACTACATGTAACCCACAAATGAAACTGCTGTTATTGTCTATGCTTTTATTTACTAATTAAAACTAATCATTGTTTTTATGCATTTTTTTGTTCAATTTCCCGTCGTCTGTGAAGTTTATATTTGCCCCTGAGCTCTCGCAATCTCGTCATTTCCTCTCTGAAATCCTGATGCTCGTCACGGAAGAGCCCGTATTCTCTAAGCTTCATCATGAGTTTGCCCGTCTCCACGTGCCGCGGATAGTAATGCATTATGTTCTCATTGCTATGAATAGGCCTCGCCTCGAATATCTTCACTACTTTCATAGACTTTCCGTTGGTCGGTATCGCGACCTCACCGAATATCCTATTCGACAGTCGGTTCATCCTATTTGCATAATTTGTAGACGCCTTCACCAAGTTACCGTATTTTGCGTAATTTGTAGCCATTATTTATTCACTAAAAACAATAAATATTTAGGTTATGTCATACAACAGATCTATTTCATTCAAAGTAAGATTTATACCAATTATATTAAATTTACAATAATAAACATAATTATCCAAAGTGTACGACTTAGATATATAAAAAGACACAAGAAATCTATAAAGAACACAATTGTTAAAAAAAATATTGGATTTCCAGGCCTAATAACCACAGAACACCCTGCTTATAACTTCCAATAGTGCTTTAACAAAAATAACTTTATTCCTATAAAGTTAAAGTCTATTTTTTGTTGCTCAAATTACGGAGGCGGATGAAACGAGGCATGTGTCTTGTTGTTGCCAGCCCAAAAAAAACAATTGATCGAAAGGACATCATTCATTTTGTGTGGGGACTTAAATTGAATCTATGCTAAAATAAGAACTAATTTATTGTTATTTATCTCATTTATATTATGTTTATACCACTTGTAATCCAATTCCTTTATTTTAATAGTGTTATTTTGTTTGTTTGAGGAATTTGTAGTTACAGATATTTCTTCAATTTAATACAAGGTAAAATGTGCTCAGTAGTGGTTAATTTTTTTTTAGCAATTTATTCAAAAGATTCAAGAACTCTTAACCCTGATACACTAAGAAGCACTGCTTTTCTGAGTTCCTGGAAATTCGCTGGCATAGTGCCGCGTAAAAACGAATATTGGGTTTCAAGCTGCGCAGTTACTTGTTTTGTCACCTATTTACTTTTCGTAGTTCATATGTATCGTCAATTTTGTGCACGACTGTACAGATGCGTGGACTTGCCCTCACCAGTTTCCAGCGCTCTATTAGTCTTACGTTTGCTATACTGCGCAGGTTGAAAGCTAGCGCTCATTTTTCTATATCATTCGAACAAAAAACTGAGAGATAAGCACCGAGAACGAAAGTAACTGATATAGACAAGGTGGCGGTGGCTAATATGTCTTAGTACGGAGAAACGTCCCAGAAGGCAAGTTCTTGAGCGAGGCCATATACCACTTAGCTGGAAAGTGGAACGACGATTTTCAATCTCTTGCTGCTTATCGTCCGTTCATTGGACGGCATAGTGACGGAGACTCGGTTTATAGTCGTCAGCACTTCTGGATCTCCCAGCCGGCTCGAGGTTAGATGTAGACACAATAAAAAAAGACCCCGACATTAGAACGTATTTCCCCCAAAGCAAACAGCTTTACGCTCGATGGATTTTTCTCTTCGCCACCAACTTGTTTATATTGAGCCGCGACTTGCCTTTATAGCCAAGAGCACCGACTGAAAAAACAATTTCATTTTACGGTTGCTTCAGTCGCCGTCGCTACACCGGGGAAGGTATCCATAGTTCAGGAACAGTTGCAGCGAACGAAATTTCTCGAATGCGGCTCTTCGACTTGTATAAACAAAAGTATGAAATAAAATACAAAAATAATTATATATGGTTTAATTCAGAATTTAACAAAATGAACCACAGTGTACACTTAGTTGTGATATTGTTATCTTCCGGCGAAAGGTTCTTCCACAATCCCAATATGCGACCTAATGGCTAAATACGCGATGAATAAAGGAAATAGTTGCCTAAATATTAATATTTATGAAGATATACTGTGATTGGATGTTATATTTGCATACTGCAGTTGCATATGACCTGGAAAGAGGGGTTGCTCGCTTTCTCTGTTAAGTACGCCTACACGTTTATCTGCAAAGCACAGGAATCAGCACAGGATACAAGACTGCCACAGCAATCAGGCCAGCGGCAGCACACCGGCCTGCCAAACACAAAACACACGTTAGTGCCGTCCGCATCTCCCGCTGTGAGCTTTCAAATAATTTAAAACGTTAATTATATTTAAATGATATGAATTAAGTAATATGTAACCCTCTACGATCATAAGAAAGATGGGTATATAATATAGCGAGGGTGTGTGTAGTAATATAAAAAGTTACTCATAACTTTGCACCAGCAAACACCAGCACTAGTTGCCGGCGATCAGCGCACCCCCAACCCCCCTCTCCCCCGCAACTGCCTCGCGCCAGGCAACTCGCCACATCCTGAGCAACCAACATTAATATTATAATACAGGTGACATACACAACTCAAACTTGCGCCATTCAACATTACAATAAGTGGAAATAGCGCAGCTCTGAGTGTTACGGACATTCAATAATATAGCATCTAAAAGGTGTGGGTTTAGAAATTTAGGTTACCACATGTTATTGGAAGTCCCAATTATATCCCACAATGATCCCAATAATTTCTTGATGTAGTTAATTGTCTTCGTGATAGTGTCGGATCTGAAATCTAACCAATTGCGGGCAACATCTGTTTTGTCATTATTCTTCACCATATACAATATAATTACATTCACTGTGGCAACACACATTTACTTAGTATAACGTATAATACTACAAACGTAGCTGAATTATTATAATCCTAACAATTTAATATTATTACAACATTGTTGCCATACTCGTCTCACTCATTATAATCAAACAATTATTCCATATTTGGCCAAACAAATGAACAATTATAGGACAATGTTGTCAAACCAATTTCATTTTAATAGACATTATTTTTAATTAAAATTAATGAAGCTTTTTCTGTATGCCACCTACTATATGCACTTCAGTTAGTCCAAAAGTGCTCAGAAGAACAACATACAAGTACAATAAAGCTGACTTATAATAAACCTAAAGAATAAAACTTAAATATTAATTTGTTACGTTGCCACTATGTTGATAATAGATAGGTCTGTGTAAGTATAGTGAGTACCTTGGCTTAAGGCAGGGCCTCTTGCGACACGCCCGGACACCTCAGCTCAATAACTGGTAACCACTAACCTGAAAGTTCACAATATCCTATTAGGTCTGTTGTTATTGTTAGGACCCTATATTAGGAGTGGTATGGGGTGCCCTATCTGACAAAATTTCAAGTGTACAGGCCGTAAAGTGACTTGGTCACATTTCGGGATCAACCAGGCATATTTTATTTAACTATAGTCGAAGTTGCCTCAACTCATGGACTACACTCCAACTTAACATCTGGCAGGGTGCTGTCATATGTCAAGCTACAATTAAAAAAATATATATTTTTAAATAAAATCCTACATTTGACCTTAACTTGCTTAATAGGAAGTCAAGAGCGACTGTAAAACAGTTACAGTTGCCTCAGTCATAGCCACTATGCCAGCCAATTTTTAATGTAGGATAACACTGCTAAAATCCTGCTTGGCATTTGACATATAAAAAATATGACATACCCAAGTTTATCTAGAATAAAATATATTACTTAAAATTTTAACAAACATTAGAATATAAAATTAAATATGTGATTTAGGACCAAAATTGAATATGGAAGTGAAGGAAGAGAGTTGTGTCAGGATCGTGAAAAGTGGCACTCCGTCGTCTGTGTCTATCCTTGTGGGAATTGGGGTATAAAACTGATGTTGTCCTTTCTTAAAGTTTATTATGGAATTCAACCATCAAAGAAAAATACATGTTGTATATTACATAATATGTAATAACTGAAAATGCATGCCCATAATGCAAACTGGAGACCACACTTCCCACAGGTATAGGCAACAGAGTGTCACTTTAGATGACTAAATTCCCTAAAATATGGTTTTATGTCATGAAATGTAGAACTAGATCTATAATACTGTTTTTGAAAATTTTCATTGGTGCATCCACATCTATATTTAACAAGGAAACAAATATATATACTAAATGATTTTTAATGATATGTCTGTGATTAGACACACCAGGTGACTAAAGTACAATGCACCTGTCACATGACATATAACTCTGGCTGATTTAGGCTGACCTATTTCACTTTGGTGATTTGTAGATTTCATATAATAAGGAGGTATACTTACTCAGCAGCTCAGTGACGCGAGCGTGACCTAGAGTGGGAACGCGAACGTGAGTGCCCGCGCGAGCTCTTGGAGTCAGAGCGGGAGCGCGAGCGTGAGCGAGAACGGCTGCGCGAATAGGAGCGGCGCCGTGAGCGTGAGCGGGAACGACGCCGGGAGCGGGATCTTGAACGAGAGTTGCTGTAATAATTAAAAACGACAACGCATCTTATTAGACCTAAGTTCAGACATCTAAAGTATGTCACTCATACTCATGTTTCCTTCACACTGAACTGCTCGTTATCAAAGTTCTTCTCCTCTACTTGCTCTATGAAATCTCTTCATAATTTGACGCAACAAGCTTTCTAACAAAATGGCAATAAGTTTAATATTTATACAATATGCATTACATTACAATAACTTTCGTGTATTTAAACATATATTGTGTTAGCTTCAAATCAAGTTATCTCTTTTCATACCTTGTGCAAGAAGCTTCTATGCAGATTCAGTGTTCAATAGAAATGGTATTTTAAGCAACAACAAAGATATGTACAACTCGTCAGAAATATCTATGGTAGAAATCAGTGTGGCTCACCTTCACACATTCCCAAAGCATTGGCAATACAAGCTCTGACAAATGCCCATACTTTTATTCATCTCATGCTGACCCAGATTGAATCTGCATGGCATTATTTCATAAGAACACAGCAGACAACTCTAGTGTTATAATTTTAGATAAAACTAGGTTTCTAAATATCTTAGCTCTCAATCAAACAAGTTAGGGATCAAAATATATATTATGTCTTACCTGCGTCGGCGTTCGTAACGGCTGCGGTATGGAGATGACGGCCTTCCATATCTGGCCATTTGTACTCTTAATTCCCTGCCATCTAACATGCGACCATCCATCGAATCTAGTGCCTCCTCTGCATCACGACGATCGAAAAATCTAAAATATCGTAAATAAGTATAACCAAAAAAAAAACCACGCCATTACAAAAAAATGTATGTGAGAAATTGTACAAGTCTGCAATTTACCTTACAAAAGCGAAGCCGCGACTTTCTCTAGTATAACGGTCCCTCGGAATGTAAATATCTCCAACTTCTCCACATCTTTCGAATACTCTTCTCAAATCGTCTGGGGTCGTGCGGTAAGTTAAATTATCCACTTTCAAGGATACCATGCCGTCTATACGCGGCGGAGGCCTTCCGTAACTCATCTTGTATTAAATATTTATAAATTATCTTGAATTGTACCAAAATGCCAAGATAATTAAAAATGCACAGGACAACACACCAAAATCCGAGACGCAAAATGGCGACGGCTAGCGAGAGGAACGGCAAATGGCCGCGGCGGCGCGCAAGCGTAGTGTGGAAAAAGTGTTGCCAATAAAAATATCCTTACTTTAGTTGTTGCCATCTTATAATGTTGTTGCCTTGCAACCAATTTTCGAAAATCAATGTCTTTTTGTGGTTTAAATTTTCTATTATTATATTAAAATATCATAATTTTTTGAATCAAAATGCCTGTTAAAGAAATTCGTAATAAGGGTTTATTGCCCGACTTAAAGAATGAAGGCGAATTGAAACAGGAAATTATACTTTCAACAACTAATAAGCATGTTGGTTCTGCTTTTTCCAGATTATTTTCACATCACACCCTTGCAAGTGTGAGAAAAATGAATTACTACCATCCATTCCAGTTAGTAATTTTTTTATAAGGCAGTAAATAATTAGTACTTCCATTAGGTCCATTTTACAATTATTTCTTTACTACAGTGTTCCACATGATAGTTTGGATATCATTTTGAATTCAACGTATAATCATTCAACTGAACGGTTTGCTGATAAAGAGGATATTTTAATACAACCCGAGACACATGGTTGCAAAACATGGCGACGTTTGAGAAACACATATGATAAACCACCTCCTCAAATGATACCCTTGGTTTGTATACATATTTATATTAGCAAGTGATGCATGTCTAAAAGGATGCTTCTAGATTGAAAGACCCAGAGCACTGTCGACTCTGAATTATTATACAACTATGACTATGAAACAGCCGCATTCCCGATTGAAGCAGGTTCTTTTTGTGGCCCTGGGGTAAAACGCCACTGTCTACTTATAATAGTCTTTAGTTATGGTGAATTAGGAAATTCATGAACCCTAACTTACCTGGAGAGCCATTAGCTGATCAATAACTTGACATGACGTCAATATGGCTTTAGGGCGAAACCGTCAACTGGTGACCTTCTGGCGTACACCATGCACCTCTGTGGTCAAGCGTTAGGTGGTAATGAAACGGCTCTTTCCATCGACTTGGACATCTCCAAACTTTTTGACAGGGTCTGGCACAAGGTCCTTCTTTCCAAGTTCGAGGCATACGGTTTGCCTGCCGTCTGCGTGGCTGGATAGCCGATTTTTTGCGTGACCGCTCCATACGCGTTGTTGTGGATGAAAGCACACCGCGCAGGGTGTCGGTGAAAGCCTGCGTTCCTCAGAGCTTCGTGCTGTCGCCGACTTTGTTCCTTCTGGATATCATTGACATGCAGGACCTTGGATCCAAAATTCATTGCTATGCAGACGACAGCACGCTGCATGCGGACGCACACTGCCCGCCCCGCAGCCGGCAAACAGGAGATAGCCGAGAGTCTGTTGTGGCGACTGGGGCGACAAGAACCTAGTCCAGTTTGACGCAGAAAAGACTCATCCGAAAACATCCGTGTTTATCCCCCTTCCTTCTTTTTGTAAAATCTCCCTCAGTACTACGGACAGCTTGACATTCTTGGAATGTCCCTTCGCAGCGACTTGAATCACAGGGACCACATCGAGCGGGCCATTAAGACCACCTCCAGCAAACTTGGCATTCTGTATAAAGTGCGGCGGTTCTTCGCCTGCTACTATAGTTCAAATTTACTCTTGCGCGGAGTACTGTTCGCACTTTTGGCCACTACCGCCAAAACAACGGTTTAGTGGCAGTGCCATGCTCACGCAAACCGTAAGGACGGGTTCAAAACCACTTGCCGGTACCAATGTATCTTTCATATATGTACTTTGGTTGTCCTGTTTTTATGATACAAGAACGTTAGAAGCTTAGTATAGGAATGTAAATAAAAAATAATAAAATACGATTATATACACCGGGGTCATTTTATAAAATCGCACAACTAATGACAATTTTTTTTCCAATTACAAAATATAAAGGGCCACCCAATGAAACGTGGAGGTATCAAAGAAAAACGTTCGCCGTACAGTTTGAAGTTGATGAATTCTGGAATACATCCTTCTCAAACAAATCCTGGATACAGCAGACAAGCAGCTGGGGGCGCTATCTTCTTCTATTAATTTTAAACAATATATTCTAAGAGAAATTGCTCCGTACTTGTTTTAAGTGCTTGCTCTAATATATTGTTCTAAGTGCTTGATCTTTTTTATTTTTCTCATCCTAATTCAATGTTTACTTTCATTACTTTTGAATATTATTGGCAAATAGATTGTTTTTAAAGAACTGATTGTTAGTTTTCTTTAGCCGTTTCGGAATTTTCGGAGACATCCTTAAATTTCCTCGCCCTTTCCCAGAGACAATGGAGTGCCACTTGCCTCAGACTTATCATAACTCCCTTACTCCTCTTTTTTTACCTTTATAAACGGAAGTCAAAAAACGTATAAATCTTTCGCAGTTGCGAAAACAGTAACAGAGGAAACTAAGAATATGGAAAGAATAGAATCTGTGCTAAACTAAGAACTAATTCAGTGTTATCTCAATTATACTATGTTTATACCACGTGTGACTGAAAGAGACAACTACTTGTACTTTAATTCCTTTCTTTCAAAGGTTTTCACTACTTTTCTGCAATTACAACCACTTGTAATTGTGGTTGACTTTTAATACTGCCTAATTAAAAGTCACGTGGTTTTAATGTCATTTGTTATTGTGTCAAATTAGGTTGATCATGATCATCAAAACTACTTTGTGACAACCTTCTAAATTACAAATATAAAAATGTATATTCATCCCCTTCCGACTTCTTTTTATTGCCATAAGTGAAAATAGTATATAAGGTTTGTAGCTATTTTAGGGCTCCTATTGTGTCCAAATTCTTTGAGAGGAAACCAAGAAACCTTTGCCTTTACCTAATTGAAAAAAAAAAATAGAAGTTGCAAGATGCAAATAAAAGAGCATGCTTTTCAAAAAAACATTTTTATTTACGCACACAATTTCATCTTATGCTTTTGGACAATAGTTGGCACGTCTCCAACTGTTTGTCCATATAATGTATCAATTCCATCATAGGATTTCTGACATTGCCAAACATACAGTTACTACACACATTTTCATCAAATATATCTAAAATCTCATCTGAAAAAGTAATTCTTGGGCTACTTTTATTATTTTTAAAACTACCCCAAAGTTCACTCGAACGCCTTAAGTTCAAACTCATTTTATTCAAAACTTCTGAACGCTGCAAACTCTCAGCGCCCGTATGTATTTCTTCAAGCCCCCATTTCGGCCTAATTTTGCTCACTTTTTTATTTACCTAAAATAATTAATTAATTAATAATATCTATTGATATTAAAATAAAGACAACCGTAGCGTAGTGGTAGTGCAATAGTCACGCAAACCTAAAGCACGGATTCGAAACCACATGCCGGTATCTATGTTTAATATAATGTACTTTGATTTTTATGTTTCTATGATACAAGCACTTTGGTGGCTTAATACAGAAATGTGAATAATGAAAGCAGTCTGTTGGTGGCCATTTGCCCAGTCTGTTGGTATGGGGTGCTATGCCAACTTTCTAATGACGCAAAGTTGAACTTGAATAATGATGGAGTCGGTTTAGTTAGGCCGGCACAGTGAATGCGTCTGCTGATTCCAGACCTCTGCAAATCAACTTATATCAGGCGGACCACCAGATCAATTAGTTTAACATCTATTTGAACACCCCGTTGTCGCAGCTCCACACTATTTAAAAAGCAGTCACCTCCATTCATAGACCACGCTCCAGCTTAACATCAGGCGGGGTGCTGTCATATAAAAATATCACCACCATCTTTGGCCGACATAGTGACGGCGACTGAGGAACCGGCGGCACTCTTGGACCTCCATCATGCTTACCATCAGCCAGGTTGAGGTCAGATGTTGAGTCACAATAAAATATAAAACGCTTAAATATTGTATAAGGAGGGTTGTGGATGTAAGGGAAGCGAGGGAGTTATGTCAGAATTAGGGCAAGCGGCGCTTCATTGTCTCTGCCTATCCTTGTGGGAAAAAGGTGTGACAATTTTATTGATTGATTGATAAAAAACACAGATCTTAGCTGGCGGCATCCGTATCTACTATGTTGGCCTTATATAACTGAATCTGAATAATTACCACTTTTCCGCGTTTATTTTTCGTAAATTTTTTCATTGTGTTAGCTTTTCTAATAATCTTTTTATTAGTTTGAAATGTGACGTCATCCTCAAATTTGACTGGTGAGACGAAGGGCTGCAAAACATTACCTATAATTTAAAATTACTACTATTTCCCCTATTTGCTTCGTCTACACCTCAACAGGAACACGACAATATTAGGACGCTTCGTTAAGGCTCACGAAAAGAAGCCGAGTAGGTAACATAGAATACATCGCTCGAAGAACAGACAACCGATGGGAAAGAAAGGTTCTAGAGAGGAGAGCACGAAACGGAAGACGCAGCGTAGGTAGGCCTCCCACTAGGTGGACTGACGAAAGTCACAAATAACCGGTGAATGCAACTGGGATCTTGTCGTTCGGAATGGCGTTCTAAGGGGGAGGTCTATGTTCAACAGTGGACGTCTTTTAGCTGATAATAATGATGATGATGAAGAGGTACGGAAAAACGCAGCGTGGGACGTCCACACACAGATAGACTGACGAATTGCTTTCAGCAGGCCGCACTGAAGGCGACCGTGGTGTAGTGGCAGTGCAATGGCTACGTAAGCCGAGTGGCATGGGTTCGAAACCACTCACCGGTACCAATGTATCTTTTATATATGTACTTTGGTTGTCCTGTTTCTATGATACAAGCACTTTAGTAGCTTAGTATAAAAATGTATAATAAAAAAAGTGGAGATCGCTGAGGGAGGCCTTTGTACAGTAGCGGCCGACTGATGGCTGAGAGGAGAGAGAAAGAGAAAGGGAAAGGGTGATAAGGAGAGCTATACATAGGAGAGAGTAGTTTAACATTAGTAGAGTTAACACAGAATACAAGCACATGAAATAAGTATAGATTTTTTTTCACTGCTTCAGTCATGGCTCTATTAAAAAATATATTTTAAAACGGTCTTCTCAATCGTTCGCACTTAGGGACCTTAGATTTGTTAACCATAAGGCAGGTCGAGGTCAGATATCCAGTCAGAATAAAAAAAACAGAAAAATAAAGCTGGCAACACTTTACAAATAGTTAAAATTGCTTTCACCTGAGTTGGCCGGTTTAGTGAGGGGGACTGACGCAACCGTATAATGAAACGGTTTTTTTCAGTCGGCGGTGCTCTTGGACCTTCCCTTGCTTACCATCAGGCAAGTCGAGTTCACTTAAAAGCTAAGCCACTGCCGCGGTGTATCTCCGCTTTAGTTGTGCTTGGTTTGGATATAATATCACACAGAACAATGACCTACACTCCTGAGGATAGCTGGCATAGTGACGGCAACTGGAGCAGCTGACTCGGTTTTTTCAGTCGTAGGCACTTTTGGGCCTTCTCTTGCTTACCAGTAAGCGGGTCCTAGTCAGATGTCGAGTCACAATAAAAAAAAACTACATCATCATCATTATAATCACCAAGAGTTTTTATATTGTGGCCCAACATATCTAAGCACCCCGCCAGGTGTAAAACTGGTGTGCGATCCATGAATGGAGGTGACTGCTTACAGTTATTTAAATCACATCCACTATGCCGGCCTTACAAGCTGATTCTAAATCAGGACCAAATCACTTCACGATCTGTATACTTGTAAGTGGTGGTACTACCCCGGATCGGCAGACTGGGCACCACTGCCTACCACTCTGTCACGCCTCATATCCCACAGGGATGGGCAGACTACACTACACTACCACAACGTACTACTTACACACATTGCCAACTCCTCTCATTAAAATGTCGCAAACTAACACAGCTGTTAATAGGTGACTGCTACAGTCATAGAAGCAATTGCCTAAAACAAAATGGATATATTAATTAGACAAAGGACATCATTCATTTTGTATGGGGACTTGGGCTTAATTGTATTAACAGTTGCATATATATACATTTTAACAGGGCCCCCGCTACCATATGTGCAAAGTGTGCCAAGCACACGGGCGCCAAAACCAAGGGCCCAAAAAGAAAGTTAGAAAATAAAAAAAATAAAAAAATAATAGGGGCTTTATAGGGGGGCTTTATGAATATAATAGAACCCAAAACAAAAAGATAATTCAAAATGCCTTAAGAGGCTCCAAAATCCTTTTTTGCACACAGGCGTCAGTAACCAGTCTGTGGCCCTGCCCTGCATTTTAAAATAGTTTGATGTACGAAGATTACATTGTAATTGGAATATATCCTTCGTTTTGCGTTGTTTTTTGCTATGCAAAACGAAGGATAGATGTGATTGCTGCTTCAAAAACTGTAAGCAGCAATCACATCCACTATGCTGGCCTAGTTGGAACTGGCAACTTACAAGCTTATCCTGAAACGTGACCAAATCACTTCACGGTCTGTATACTTGTAAGTGGTGGTACTACCCCGGATCGGCAGACTGGGTACCACTGCCAACCACTCTTTTTGCTAACCAGACCCGAAGCAAATATCCACCTCTTTTTTTCAAATCAATCAATCAAATTGTCACGCCTCTTTCCCACAGGGATAGGCAGAGACAATGGAGCGCCACTTACCACGATCCTTACACAACTCCCTTGCTTCCTTCACATCCACAATTCTCCTCATACAGGCCCTATGGTTATGGGCACTAGGCAACCTCTATTTTTTATTAACAAATATTACAAATTACGCGCAACAAACCAATCGCTAACCGTTCGTCCACGCCTGTCGTCAAAACTTACCATGATTTAACTGTATAGCTTGACAAGCAAACGAAACCAACTTGGACCAAGCTTCAAAGACTGAGTTATCAGCTCTGATTGAACTCTTAATGGTTATTTTATCATAAGAGTCAATGCTGTCTTCATCCCAGATGTCATCTTCGTATTCATCAACATAATACTCCTGATTCTCTTCTGGTGATTGCTTAGTAACTTCAACTTCCTCATTTAGATACAGTTCTTGTTCTTCAGATTCATGAAGCTCTTGTTCTAGAAACTTTTCCTTAGCTTCCTCAATAGAATCTTTCGAAGACCAATCGTCGAGTAGCATTTTGTCTGCCTCGAAACTAAATGGTATAGTTGGATCAGGCATACTCTCGCAATCGTGTATTTGCGAGAAGCTCTCGTAAAAGTTGTCAGTACTTATTGAGAATGACTTAGTGTCCATGCTTCTCAAGTTTCTTCTATTAGGTTTAGAGAAGAGTTTGCGTCGAGAACGTCGTTCTGTGAGCTCACAATACAACATCCTGTCTTGAAATGTTCGGTCTCTCAATTTCTGAGCAGCCTCCACTTGGTTTTGTTCTAAAGTTTTGTACTGCTCGAACATGTACCACTGGTGAACTCTCTCAGACTTACGGTCCGCAACGTCTAAGTCTGAAAGTCGATATTATCAATCAATCAAAATGTCACGCCTTTTTCCCACAGGGATAGGCAGAGACAATGGAGCACCACTTGCCACGATCCTGACACAACTCCCTCGCTTCCTTCACATTCACAATTCTCTTCATACAAGCTCTATGGTTATGGGCACTAGGCAACCTAGCTTTCTTGAGGATGTCTCCGATTTGGTCGGCAAACATCCTCCTGGGCCTGCCTCGTTTGACGCATCCATTGATTTATAAATTCTTTTCGGTTACGGTTACTTAGACCTGATTAACCGACGACTGAAAAAACCGGCTCAGTTTACCCGGTCAGAATTGCTTTTCACGCATTGCTTGAATGATCCTGGGTTATAGGTGGAGGGAATATATGGGCGGATAACACAGAATAGACGCTCCGAATCGTTAGTTCAGCTGTTGATTCAGTTAATAAAATGCAGATGCGTGAAGAAGAACCTGAACTCTGATGATTATTTTTCAGTCAGCACTTTTGGACCACTACCATACTTACTATCAGGATGTCGAGTTACAATAATGCAAAAAGAAGAGGCCGTGTGAGGGAATTAGAAGAGTAATAAGACGAGGTAGGAACCAAGTTAGAGTTCCTTGGAACATGTTCCATAGTTCAGGCGACAAACAGATTGGAAATTGGCGCTAGGTACTAAAATGCTGTTCAATCATATATATCAACTCTTTATTCCTACAGCAAGGAAGCGAGAGAGTCGTGTCAGGATCCTGTAGTGCCGTACTGTCGTCTGTATATCGCTGTGGGAAATAGTGCTTCACAATTGAAAATGATTCTTACAGAAGCAGAAAATGTCCAGCCATTTTAATCGTCTTTAGTAAGGTAAGCCTCACAACCAGAACTTTTCTTTTTCCTATTGTGACGACATTTGACTTCCTCCCGCCTGATGATAGTCCAGAGGAGGTCCAAGAGTAACGACGACTGAGAAAACCGAGTTTGTTCAGGGCTGCCTCAGTCGCCGTCACTATGCCGGCCAAAGGTGCTTTTTCACGCATCGCTTGAAGGATCCAAGGTCATAGGATGGAGAGAACACATGGGCAGGCAAAGCATTCCACTTGTCGATTGTTCTACAAAGAAAAGACGCACCGAACTCTATCGAACTTTAGTTCGACTGCCAATTCGGTCGATAAAATGCGGATGCTTTCCCCGACCAGTGCGGGTATTACGGGAGTGAAAAGACGAGGTTAAAGAGCTCCTCTCCTTACACAAAGTCTAATAAGACAAACTATAATTACCAATATTCTTCAAAAAAGCCATGTTGTTAAAAAAACACAATTTATATTTAAAACTAAATCACTACTTTACATTCTCATTAATTACTGCCCGACATGAATAATTTACGAAAACATGGGAATGAAGAACATAAACTATATATTATGTTGTGTCAATACTCTGTCACCTTATCTGACATCATATGTCAATGTTCTGTTGTTGGCACAAGTAAATCTGGCTGGTTATGCAAAGATCAATCAATCACGCACCTTTGGCTAGCATAGCGACGGCGACTGAAGCAGCCGTGAATAAACTTGTTTTTTTCAGTTGTCGTCACTTTGGACCACCACCTCTTGCTTATCATCAGGCGGGTCTAGGTTAGATGTGGTGTGAAAACAAAAAAAATATAAAAAAACATTCAAATTGTCACCTCTTTTTCCCAAAGGGATAGACAGACACAATGGAGCGCCACTTCGTTCACTACTTGAGTATTTTTAAGGATCGTTTTTTTTTACAATTCTAACCAGCTGCTCTACACGTACCCCCCCTGTATCAAAGGCTAATACTTGGTATAGTTGGGGAACGAGCAAAATGAATTCGGGGGCTAAGGTGCGGTGGGGCGTGAGACGACCACCACCCGTATCTTAGTGGCCGCTTTTAGTGACGCTCATAGCTCGGCGATGTCATTTAATATCGATAAAAACGTGTCCATATTTTCTTTGTTTGATTATTGAAAATTTAGTGAGTTAATGGAATAAAAGAGAGTCGTCATCCGTATTCAGGCTAGAACCATTATTAGAAACGTGATTAAAATGTGTGAAAAAGAAAAAAAACATGCATCACTATTCTCAAAATTAAATTAATATATAATTCATTAAAAATTGTTGCTGTCTAATGTTTATACTTCAATTTAATACACATTTATAATTTTTAATAACTAAATCTATTTGCATTTAAAGTAAAGTGTGTGTTTATTGTTATCGACATTTTGCATGTTACTTCACTATTCATAATAGACACGTGACCATGACAACTATAATACATTCCTCGCACGTTTCTTTAACTCGTTCCCCTACTATAGATATACTCTACAGGGTACAAGGTATCTTCCATTATATTAATCTGTCACGCTGGAGTAAATCCCGAAATCCCCGATTTGGCTCCCCTACTATTATGCAAGCTCTACGGTTATGGCTCTCGGTTTCTTTTCCCTTGCTACTCGTGGGTTTAAAAATGAGAAATATAACTATAATTCAATTGTGACGCAATTGTCAGTACATCAGTTCAATGCGCGTCCCGGGACTACTTGACCCTGCATTCCATATTTCAATCAATCAAATAAATTGTTCCCCCTCTTTCCCACAGTCTATCACTGGCAATGGAGAGACATCAGAGACAATGGAGCACCACCTACCACAACTCCCTCGCTTCCTTCACATCCACAATTCTCTTTATTCTCAAGAATGTCTGATTTGGTCACCCCGACTGATGTTAATCTGAAGTGTGGTCCATCCAATAGATGTCACTGCTACTATAATTCAATAACTGTATCGGTCACATCCAGTTGTAACCGGTAACTTGCAAGCTGACCTCAATATGCGACTAAGACACTTCATGGTCTGTATACTTGTAAGTGGTGGTACTACCCCGAATCGGCAGACTGGATACCACTGACTACCACTCTTTGATAACCAGACCTGAAGCAAATATCCGCCTCTTTTTTATTACCAAATATTTGCAATATTTAACACAATAAAAGCTATGAAACAAATATTTGCTCGAACCCGGCCTAACTATTCGGCCACGCCTGTCGTCAAAGCATTACAAGGAATTAGGTTTTAAAGAAATAAACACTAAATTGTTTTGTATCAATATTTAATTCGATTTTTAACATGTATAATTATTTAATATACCCAAGACCTATATATTTCAATTGCCCTAATAAAGTAGCAAATAAGTTGAGAATATACTGAATTTCATTGGCCGGCATAGTGACGGCGACTGAGGCAACCGTAAAATGAGCTTATCGTCAAGGCAGGATAGGTTAGATGTCTAAAATAAAAAAAACGCGATCAACTTTCAGACTGACAAAAATAAGAATGTTTATATGACAGCACCCCGCCTGATGAGCTGGAGTGCGGTCTATTAATGGAGGCGACTGCTACTACAGTTAAATAATCGCAAGTAGCAGTCGTATCCACTATGCTGGCCTACTGAAAATAACAGACCCAGTTTACAGTTGCGTCAGCCGTCGCCAATATGCCGGCTAGTTATTATTATTGTGGTTCGACATGTGACACCACCCCGCCTGATGTTAAGCTGGAGTGCAGTCCATAAATAAAGGTGACTGACTGCAACTACCAATAATTAACTGCAAGTAGCAGTCGCATCCACTATGCCGGTCTAGATGGAACCGGCAACTTACAAGCTAATCCCAAAACGCGACTAAGTCAATTCACCGTCTGTATTTTTTTTATACAATTTTTTCGACATATGACTGCACCCCGCTTGATGTTAAGCTGGAGTGTGGTCCATGAATGGATGTCACTGCTACTCAATTTAATAACTGTGAGTAGCAGTCACATCCATTATGCCGGCCTAGTTGGAATCGACAACTTACAAGCTGATCCCAAAACGCGGCTCCAAAACTTCAGCGTCTGTATACTTGTATTTGCCTGCACATTATTTTACAACTGGTAACCCTTTTCAATTGGGATTTTCTACGACGCCATTTACATATTGAATTATTAAAATATCTGCCTTGGCAATACGGCAGGCAAGTTGTCAGTCACGATACTCGGCTCGGACGTATAATCTCGTCCGAGCTATGCCGCTACTGACTACGGAAGGCGTATTATCTCGTTTGATAAAACATACAGTTAACAATTTATCTAACCGCACAAATAGCCCATAAATTATTTTTATTTCAAATATTACCCACAGCTGCCATGTTTAAATGTTATTTTAATTCGGCTGCTACAGGTTAGTGTTACCAGGGGGCCGACCGCGCCTTCAATGGACAATGAAATACATTCCCATTTGTCAAAATTATACGCGGTCGATGTTAGAGTAAAAAACTTTTTTTTTTCATTCGTTTCAATGAGCTTGAACTGTTGATGAAAATAAACAATGATTCTTAGTGTGTTACGCGGTCGCAATTTTAATTTTGAAGCTTAATAATAGAGTCTGTCAAAACGAAGCCCATTGTCATTGAGTTACGCGGTCGGCCCGTATATGCAATACTTGTATTACCCAGCATAACAACATTGACATGTTATATTTATACATAGTATTACATTGATTCACATCAATAATTTCGTGCCTTTTAGAGACTAGTGGCGAGACAAAACACATGTTTATTAACGAGAAAAATATTATTGGGGAAAAATACATTATTTTCCCCATTTTCGTGCACATTAAAGTTAATTGGCAACACTAAATAGACACCCTTCATTTTACAAAGAAGTTGTAATATCTATACTCCGCCTGATGTTAAGCTGGTGTGCGGAACATGAATGGAGGTGACCGCTACTACCATTAATTAACTGCAACTAGCAGTCGCATCCACTATGCCGGCAACTTACGCATCCAGATCCCGCAACGCTACTTAGTTATATTTATAGTGTGCAGTCGTCGGCACTCTTGAACCTCTTCTTGCTTGCCATCAGGCGGGTCGAGGTCAGATGTCGAGTCACAATACAAAAAAGCAGTGATTTTATTATGACGAGATAATACGCCAACCGTATGTAGAAACGTTTGTCGGTACACAAGAGGGAGTTTTGCTTAACAAAATATACATACAGTTGCCATTGCAATATGTACATTAATTAGAATAAATAAAAAGTATAGTTTAGTCTACGAAGACCAACCAAGCAGTAGGTCTCTGAGAATCGTCAAAACCCGCTGAGAACCACCGTGGACTCACTGACGCGGTCTGCTTGTTGTGTCCACGCAGTAGTTATTTACAATTTCGCGCCATGTTTCGAACAAAGACAAGATGGCGTCCGTGTTTCATATAGGATAAATAAACAATTGTGAGCATTGTATTTTTTTAGATTTTGCGCGAACATTGATTAATTAAACAAATTTTATGCGGCTTACTATCGCGTTTATTTTCGTTTTAATTTGACATTTTTTTATTATTCCGCCATTTTGATAGCTTTGTAGCCATCGAGGCTTGTCATTGTTACAGAGAGCACATGGCATCTGCGACGACCAACACCCGGGAGAAGACCTTCAACATGTCAAGGTCTTGCTGACAACAAGCTGAAAATCTATCCCGCTCGTCGTAGAGGAAATGTAAAAACACCAACAGCGGATCAATTATGAGCTATGTTTGAAAACGCGTTAAGACAACGTTTCGATCTTTTATAATTAGGATTAAAAAAACACAGAAATAACATTCTAAATTATAAGTTTCCTAAATTCGGAGGAAATGAAGGAAGCGAAGCGAATCCTGCCTGCTTGTAGGAATTGCCTTTATTCTACATGACGAATAAAATCGATAACTCGATCGAGAATATGATGAAAACTCAATTGAATTAATGTTAAAGTAACATTGTTTTTGTTACAGTAGTTTTGGCACAGAAATAAGTTATTAATTTAAAACAGGCCGTTCCAGAGCATTTCCTGCTAGCCTATAAGCTTGTCTAATATAAATGACGCGCCCCTCCACATTATTTAAATGTGTGAATGCAAATATTTCTAACTATACTATTATAATTTATCAGCGTGCTCCTCCTTTTGTGTCTAACCAGCAACTGAATGACCAATTACAATGTGTTGCAGCCACATTTTTTTTGTTTTCTCGTGTTCGCAAATGCGGTGGAGAGGCGCGTCATTTCGGCTTAGACAGACTATATAACATTTGGGACAATAGAAGCAAGTCAAAATGTTCATTTTAACAACCGACAATCAATGTATACCGGTCATTTTTTTATTCCGCAAGTAGCGAACTATGTTACAAACATAAAACCATTGTGTATAACAGATTTTTACAATAAAATGGCGTTATTACATTTCCTGCAAAAAACTAAATCCTAAACAATAGTAACTCCACAAAAGTGAACCTACTTTATAGGCACGCAAGAAATTATCTTCAGCAAGAAAAGGAAAAGACAATTTTACCATATTTAATAGTTCACTATTTCTATAGTCTAAAACAGTTTGTGTTTTCGACTCTATTTAGCGAGTATTACATCACTTGTATGAAAAGAATTGTGGATGTGAAGGAAGCGAGGGAGTTGTGTCAGGATCGTGGCAAGAGGCGCTCCATTGTCTCTGCCTATTACCGTGGGAAAAAGATGTGATTGATTGAAACTCACGTACTGTTAGATTAGACTTTTCTAATAAAAGATCACACGGTATAAGATTAAAATCGAGACATATATTTAGGCGCGATTAACTGAGAGGTTGAAAATTAAACGCAATATACAATCTTTTAATTCTTAAAACTTAATTCGGAGGTATTCGAATGATACACGAGCGAGTTTATTTGTGGGAACAATTGCTTTACTTCAATTAATGACATGCATTGGAATCTATGAAAAAATGAATCAATTTCTCAGCATCCATGGATTCTCCGTGCGAGTGCCGGGTCCATCGCGTGGAAGGCAGGAGAATGAAGGCATAACCAAGTTATAGGTAATAATACTATATCCTATGAGGTTTTGCGCGAATATTATCTTAACAAAAAAAAATTGTGACTTACTATCGCGTTAATTTGATTTTTTTTCACAGAACATAAAGTTTCTCACACCTCTAAGTCACAGTCTAAGTCACAACCTTAACTTAGTTTTTTACTAAAGGAGCGACCATCTCATTTTATATTTCATGATTTAAAGTTGGTTGAAAAGAGGCGGACGTTCCTTGAGTAGAGTTAAGATTGATTTGATTTGATCTACTATGTCGGCCTAGTTGGTACCGGCAACTTACAATCTGATACCGAAATGCGACTAAGTCACAACAGGAAAATAATTTATTAAATAGTTAAATTTTAATTAAACTAAAATTTATTAAATAATTAATTTATTAAAGGTTAGCTGGTAGAGAATGCTATTTAGCATTAAGCTCGCCCATTGTATTGTTTTTACTGTGCAATAAAGAATTTTATTATTATTAATTCATCACATTTCATTAAGTATTCACAAGAAAGCTATGGATGTGAGGGAAGTGATCGAGTTATGTCAGGATTATGGCAAGTGGCGCTCTATGGTCTCTGCCTATCCCTGTGGGTAAAAAGGCGTGACACCTTGATATTTTAGACATATTCTAATCCTAGTACTATTACTTATAAATTAGTTTTATTTTATTTTGATTGAGACACATTTGACCTATTAGCAAGGGAAGGTCCAACAGCGTCGACTGAAAAAAACAATTCATTGTACGGTTGCCTTAGTCGCCGTAATGACGCAAATTTGGATAAATAGTATCATCAGTATATATCCCAGCAGATAAAAAGAGCGCCGGAATTCAAGCTGCACTGTAACTTGTATTGTTACCAACTGAATTTCCGTTTTACGAATGTGTATATATTTAGAAATACTGTAACGTCCCACTGCAAGGCTCTGATTGGATACAATCAATTTTTTATTGTGACACGACATTTGACGTCGAACCGCCTGATGGTAAGCAAGAGGAGATCCAAGAGTGACGACGACTGAAACAACTGAGTTAGTTCATGGCTGCCTCAGTCGCCGTCACTATGCCGCCAGCCAAAGGTGCTTCTTCACGCATCGCTTGAAGGATGGGCTGGCAAAGCATTCCACTTGTCGAATGTTATACAAAGAAAAGACGCACCGAACTTTTTAGCTCAACTGCCGATTCGGTCGACTAAATTCGGCGATTGCTTCTCCCGACCCGTGCGAGTATTACGGGTGTGAAAAGACGAGATAGGAACAAGGTTCAAGAGCTCCTCGGAACATTATCCGTGGTATAGGCGATAGAGGACGCACATGCCAATTAGTTGGAAAAGCGCTTTTTTTGCACAATCCAAATATCCCAATCATAAGCACGTTCCAAGTCCAATTGTCAAGCCAAGGTAGTCCTTTTGTTTCCTCGAAGTCGTATCTCAGTCGCTCTCATTGTCCTCGTCTTTCAATCGCAGGTATCGCTGGTTTCGCTTCCCAAAGAGGACTGGATGCCAGCCGCGTTTTGTATACATATAGGAATATTCAAACTATCCAGAACATTCCACTTGGATCCTGATTCGTAAACACTTTTTGTTTAGTTGTTTACCTGACGCGGCCTTGATTTCTAACAAAGGATATCGAGACTGTTCGGTATTAATCCATGTTGTGTTAAATCTATCGAGCTTGTTTACGTTTATCTATGTGCCTTAGGGAAATTCCAAAAGAGCTTCTAGAATGATCCGATCTTCTTGCGGATGACACTGGCAGTACGTATCTTTTGCCGATCTTAATACTGTGACTTTTTTTATTGTGACTTGACATTGACCCCGCCTGATGGCAAGTAAGAGACTACAAAAACCGAGTCTCTTGGAAGAGTCCAGGAGTGATCCTCTAGTTTGTGTAAAAGCAAACGTCCGAAATTTGACGTGGGCTTTAAAAAGAAGATCGTTGTTACAAGAAATAAACGTCGATAAGTCATTCAAAATTTACCCGTCATTTAAAAATAAGTTTACCCGTCGGTAAGAAACGGGGTTATCTAAATTCTATCTGTAGTCGCTGGATAAGACGCAGGGTGAGATGTTACAGAACGACGCAACTCTAGTCAGCGCTCTTTTTAGTCTTTTTAGTCTGCCGGGGACTATAAACAAAAAATAGTAATGAAAATAGGATAGAACAAAGAAATGATTCATGTCGGCAACGGAGCCCGCTTATTATATATTTTCCGCCATACCCGAATACCTCCGAAACCCAAATTACGTAAACACTGTAAACTCGTGTGCTCTTATTTAACTATCTGGTGGATAATCGAAGTAGTCTATGACAGGTTTTGTCTCTGGCGCTGCTGTGGTTTGCTTACTACGTGCTGCCCAAGCGTTCGTTGTAGTCAATGTTGCCCAACCACCCGTCGATCTGCAAAATACATTTCTCATTATTATTTTATTTTAATGAATTAAACAAAGGACATCGTTAATTCTGGGCTTTTTTGTATTACTTTTGTAATGTCCAATGACGAAAAAATATATAAATGGTAGTTTAGATACTTGTGTTGATAAAACTTATAACAATTTTGCTTTTAATTGAAGTGCAATTGAGTTATTTGAAAATAAGATATGGATTTTGTATCGTCTGTCAACCATATTAGCAGTTCTGATTTGAACTGTCATATTTATAGTTTGATAATTTTTCCCACCTAGACTATGCAAAATAAAGAATATATTCCAATTACATTGTAATCTTCGTACATTAAACTATGTATATGCAACAAAGGCCCCATTAAAATAAACGCGATAGTAAGCCGCATATAAGGACATCATCTTTGTGCAAATCTCGTGCAAAATCTAAAAACACGTTTTAATTTATTTACATTTCTATTGTGAATGTGAAGGAAGCGAGGGAGTTGTGTCAGGATCGTGGCAAGTGGTGCTCCATTGTCCCTGGGAAAAAGGCGTGATAATTTCATTGATAAAATACTTGTATCATAGAAACAGGACAACTAAATTACATATTAGGATGTGAGGGAAGCAAGGGAGTGGTGCTAGGATCTTGACAAGTGGCGTTCCATTGTCTCTGCCTATCCCTTTGGGGCAATTTAATTGATTATTAATACATACTTATTAGAGCTAGATGACAATAGTGTTGTAGATTGGGGCGTTTGTTGAGTTCCGCTGTTACGTAACATAGGCCCAGGGACACGACGTTTGCCTGACTCACGATCCAGCACTTCTAACACACTCATTGCTGGCAGCCATGACTGGAAAGAATATTTTTAATTAGTTTTGCAACAGGTTAGATTTCCGGTCAGAGCAAAAATGTATAACATAGCTTTTATTTGTCATGCCGGCCATCTTAATAACTACATCTTCTTAAAAATCACAGTTATTACTCAAAATTGTATTCTTTACTTTTTACTACACCCAACATTCACGTCCAAACCGAACCTTTTGTTGACTGACGTTACTACTTTTGTTGAGTAGCTGTTCGGCCTCGCGCTTGATGGAGAGGAGTATAAGAATCTGACTGAAAAACCAACTTTGACCAGTGAAGCGGCACTATACCCTGGCTATTCGTATTTCTTACCGATCTGATTTGAAATAATGATTGATTTTATTTTAAATCCATTATGTCAAACCAAGACGAGTTATCTTTTTTTTTTATTGTGACTCGACATATGACAGCACTCCGCTTGATGTTAAGCCGAAGTGTGGTCCATGAATGAATGTCACTGATACTACAATTCAATAACTGTGAGTAGCAATCACATCCACTATGCCGGCCTAGTTGGAACGCAGCAAATATCCATCTCTTTTTTATTTTATTAACAAATATTTGCAATATTTAATATATGTATCTAATATTACAAATAAAAGCTATGAAACAAATATTTGCTCCGACCGGGAATCGAACCCGAGACACGCAACAAACCAATCGCTAAACCGTTCGTCCACGTCGTCATATCTCTTTGTATTCCGAAGAAAAAAGGTAAATAATAGGCGTGGGCTGACAAAAAGAAAATAAACGAATAGACAGGGTATGGAAAATGACTTACCTTTTCTTTGTCAGCGGTTGCAACCACATTTCTATTTGGCTCTGCATCATAAGCTACAGACTCGCAGCCAAAATGTTCGCACATCTCATGTATAAATTGACGTTTCTGCCTGTTCATAGATGGGAAGGAATGCGAGCGCGTCTTCTGTTTGGACTGAAAGAAAAAAAGAAATGGTTTGATCCACTTTCATTTGTTTTAAGTTTGTTGTGGATGTGAGGGAAGCGAGGGAGTTGTGTCAGGATCGTGGCAAGTAGTGCTCTTTTGTCTTTGCCTTTCGATCAATCAAATGTCTTTAAATTTGATTGATCGATTATTAACGTTTCTTTATTAAGTTTTAAATACATTGATACCGGCGAGTGGTTTTGAACCCGTGTTCTCGGTCTTGTGCACGAGCCCTAAGGTCAGGCAGTATCAATAAAACTCCAGTCTAGTAATTCGTAATTATAGTCGAAATTATAGAATCGAAAATGATGAAAGAATGGTAGGACTGCCATCCGGGATAGTACCACCATTTTCAACTTTACACACCGCTTACACATCTTGCCAGTTCCAACTAGGCCGGCATAGTGGATGCGACTGCTACTTGCAATTATTTAACTGTAGTAGCAATCACCTACATTCATAGACCGGACTATAGCTTACCATTTTTTTTAATTGTGACACGACGTATAACAGCACCCAGCTTGATGTTAAGCTGAAGCTTGAATGGATGTCACTGCTACTACAATTCAACATCTGTAAGTAGCAGTCACATCCACTATGCCGGCCTAGTTGGAACCGGCAACTTACAAGCTAATCCCGAAACGTGACCAAATCCCTTCAAGGTCTGTATACTTGTAAGTGATAGTCCTACCCCGGCTCGGCAGACTGGGTACCACTGCCTACCACTCTTAGGCATGGTGCTGTCATATGTCGAGCCACAATAAAAAAGTTCAATCGTGTAAGGTAATGCTTCATTTTCTCTGCGTACCCCTGTAGGAATTAAAGCATGAAGATGTGTATTTACCTTTTTAGCAAGATGAACTAAATCAGTCAATTTATCGTGAACGTGTTGTGCGAATGCTTGATCTCTTGTCGCCCATTGGCGGACGTGGTCGCTATAACGGGGTGCTAGCTTCGATGACACATCGGGGTTCTTAATCTGCAACGCCAACGCCATCTGGCGGGTTCGAGCTTCAACTCTGCATTCATCGTCGCATTCTAACCTATAAATTGATAGTATTTGGGTTAATTTAGTCCCTATAGTAATCTTTATTGAGTGAAAGTAAGCCGACCGTGGTGTAGTAGCAGTGCAATGGTTACACAAACCGAGAGCTTGAGTTCGAATCCACCCACTGGTACCAATGTATTGGTTGTCCTGTTTCTATGATATACTTTAGTAGCTTAGTATAGAAATGTAATTTAAAAAAAAGTAGATTAACGAAAGGAATTTATACTGAATATATATGATCTACAAATATGATCTGCCTACATCGATTTTTGCCATTTTAGTTTTTCACTATCGAAGCAGATAAATTTTCGTGGACCCCAGTTTACGAATTGTGAACCCCCATTTTTGAGTCACGCCAACTTAGACCCCCGTCGAGTCTCCCGTGAACCCCTGGGTTCTACCTGGGCCGCTTTGTGTATCAATGCTATAAAGGGACCAAGTAAACCCAACTACTATGGGTTAACTTGGTCCCTATAGTCATTTTTAATAAGTTAAGTAAATAAATTTATTAATCTGATGTAGTTGCGTTAAACGAGGCAGCTTGTAAGAAGTGAATTGTGGATGTGAGAGTAGCGAGGGAGATGTGAGAGTAGCGAGGAAGTTGTGTCAGGATCGAGGCGAATTTTAGCTGGAAAAGAGACAAAGTGACCTTTGAACTAACGCTTGACAAATGTCAATATTGCCATAAAAATAATAGGTAAAGCACACATAATACATACGTTTTAAGATTATTTCCTGGCCGCGTCATATCAGCCAAGTCCACCGATTCACCTTCTTGTATCTTGGTGGCTGCTAAGATGCTCATCATTCTGAAATTAAATTGTTTGTATAGTTCCTGGCAGATAAAAGAGCACTCCGGCTTAACATAAGGCCGGTTCAATACCACGGAACCAATGCATCTTTGATTTATACTTAGTCGCCTAGTGTCTATGATACAATCATGTTTTGCAGCTTATACCAGCGGCAAGCTATGATGGCTGTTTTGACGTTTAACGAGCTCATGAAGTTTCGTAAAAATTAAAAACTACATTTGAAGGAACAATTGTTGTTCTTTATAGTGACTGAGTGTTTTCTGACCAAATCAGAGACATTCTCAAGATAGCTAGGTTGCCTAGTGCCCATAACTACAGAGCTTGTATGAAGAGAATTTTGGATGTGAAGGAAGCAAGGGAGTTGTGTAAGGATCGTGTTAAGTGGCGCTCCTTTGGCTCTGCCCATCCCCGTGGGAAAAAGGCGTGACAATTTGATTGATTGAACGTGAAACGTGTTTCTTCGTGTTCCCTACAAAACTCCTTTCGAAGTTTTATCAAAGGCTTTCCCCGCTTTACCAAGACGATCATCATCAACCTATCATTGTCATCTTATGGTGAATCACTCGCGTGTTTTATCTTCATTTTTACTTGACAATGTATTAACCATAACCATAGAGCTTGTATGAAGAGAATTGTGAATGTGAAGGAAGCGAGCGAATTGTGTAAGGATCGTGGCAAGTGGCGCTTCATTGTCTCTGCTTATCCCTGTGGGAAAAACAGCGTGACAATTTGATTTAATCATTGAACTATTAATTTTTACACGTGCCGCTGATATATAATAGAAACGTAGCAGGATATCGTCTGAATACTAACTTATTAAGTTCCCTCTGGTTTTCAGCACACGGCCTCTGTAGAGTGCGTCTTTTACATGGACATGTTGCTGTAACAAGTCGCCTGCAAGGTGTTGTTGTTGGACATACTCCACCGCAGGTTGAATGACACGGGGCGCCGCACGGGTGACCGCACCACTCGCGTTTCTCCGTACACGGTTGTTTACACCTGTTAAAATGTAGTTGAGTAAGTTATGTGATCCAAACGATGTTGTTTATTTGTAGAACAATCGACAAGTGGAATTCTTAGCCAGCCTATGTGTTCTTCTTATCCTATAACCTTGGATCCTTCAAGCTTTGCGTGTAGCACCTTTGGCCGGTATAGTGACGGCGACTGGGGAAACCGTAAACTGACTCGCTTTTTACAGTCGTCGGCACTCTTGGACCTCTTGCTTACCATCAGGCTGATCGAAGGCCTTCTAATAACCAGTCAAAGGCCAATTTTGTGGACCACAGGCAAGGACAGGATAAAGCCCAAGTCCATGAGGTTTCTCTTCAAAAATAATAAATAAGGAAAGATAATTACTTTGCTTCAGAATCACAAGGTCCCTTATGACATATCTTGATACATTTATGTTTGCCACACGACAGCGGTTTACCGCACGGCAAACCGCACGAGAATTCCTCTTGTGAACATGGTATCGTTTTTCTTTCCTGTTAAAAACAAACAGTTTATTTACTTATTAATATATGTTATGTGATAATACATTAACATGACGACAGGCGTGGCCGAACGGCTAGCGGTTGGTTTGTCGCGTGTAAAGTCCCGGGTTCGAATCAAAAAACAGCACATGACATATGGAACTGAGACATCCTTATCTGTTGGCTTCTTGGAAAAGCCAAGCGCCGGCGCGCAGCGGGCAATGGAGAAAGCTGCCTGGAGTGTCTTTGCGCAATAGATTCCGGAACGAGGATATTCGCCGAAGAACCAGAGTTATCGACATAGCTCGGAGGATTTGCAAGCTAAAGTGGCAATGGGCTGGCTACATTGTTTGAAGAACCGACAACCGATGGGGCAGAAAGACCATGAACTAGAAGACGCAGCGTAGGTAGGCCCCCCACTAGGTGGACATAACATCAGGTGAAGTGCGGTAAAATCAGACGACATAACTTACCTCATGTTGTCCATGACACTTTTTGCTTGTCAACACTACGCAGGGGGGGCAGTCTCCGCTGTGACAAGAGTGGTGCGGTGGATGACCACAGGCACGTTCTCTTTGACATGGGTTCTGGCATAGTGGTGGCCTAGTACCACATCTGATTGGTGGCAGAAGTATTTCTGCACCACATTCACAAGTAAGCTCAGAGAAACCTGCAATATAAGAATACGTAAAAATAAAACGATTTCTTGGTGCGGGTGACGGTTCCATCGCGTGGCAGGCAGGAACGTCGATGTGCCTGATGGTCCAAGAGCGCCGACGACTGAAAAAACGTCTCATCTTACAGATTTTGCTTGCTTTTACATTTCTATATTTAACATTATTTATTTTTGAAGAAATCATTATTTTTTTCTTCTTTTAACATTTCTATATTAAGCTACTAAAGTGCTTGTTTCATAGAACCTAGACAACCAAAGTACATATCAAAGATACATTGGCACCTATAAGTGTATTTAAATCAGTGCTCTCGGTTTTCGTAACCATTACACTGCCACTACTCCACGGTCGCCTTAAATGGAGGCAGCTTTCTGGGGTTGTGACCGGAAAGTAGGTTTAAGGCCGTTAGGACATGTCAATACTTACCTTCACTGCCTCACGTTTTCCTCTATTTTTTATTTTATTTATTTATTGTGTATACAGACCGTGAAGTGACTTAGTCGCGTTTCGGAAACAGCTTGTCAGTTACTTACTTCACTAGACTGGCATGCTACTAGTAAATACTTAATTACCAGTAGTTGCAGTCACCTCATTCATGGACCGCACCTTAACATCAGACGAGGTGGCGGCTCAATACCACTAGCCGGAACAGTTATTGAATTGTAGTAGCAGTGTCATCCATTCATGAACCGCACTGTGGCTGAACATTAGGCGGGGTGCTGTCATATGTCGAGTCACAATAAAAAAATCACTTACTAATTTGTGGGCACGGAGCACAATGTCCAGTATGACAGGTATTTTCGCACCTATGTGTGCCGCACGACAGAGTACGACCGCACTGCAACCTACATCTGTGTGTCACGTCTACGCAGCAATGTGCGCGGCAACGATGGCGGCCGCATGACAATTTCTGTTGACAAAACACATTAAATTGGTAAGTAAAAAACATTTAATTGGTCAGTAAAAATATTTAATTGGTCAGTCAAAACATTTAATTGGTCAGTAAAAAACATTTAATTGGTCAGTAAATAATATTTAATTGGTCAGTCAAAACATTTAATTGGTCAGTAAAAAACATTTAATTGGTCAGTAAAAATTATTTAATTGGTCAGTCAAAACATTTAATTGGTCAGTAAAAAATATTTAATTGGTCACTCAAAACATTTAATTGGTCAGTAAATAATATTTAATTGGTCAGTCAAAACATTTAATTGGTCAGTAAAAAACATTTAATTGGTCAGTAAACAATATTTAATTGGTCAGTCAAAACATTTAATTGGTCAGTAAAAAACATTTAATTGGTCAGTAAAAAATATTTAATTGGTCAGTCAAAACATTTAATTGGTCAGTAAAAAACATTAAATTGGTCAGTAAAAAATATTTAATTAGTGTAGTGCCTCATGGAGTAGTAACACTGATAAAAAAGGATTACTGTAATCACAGGTAAAGACGGGACGATCTCGAAATTATTCAAACAAAGATAGGTTCGATTCGCAAACCGAATAGATGAATTCGATTCAAACTGGTTTACAAACCGAGCTGACAATTCGGTCCAACAATCTAAATTACCTACACAGAAAAGATGAAAAGATCTCGAATATTTTCAATCCGAGTTAGGTCAATTTAAAAATATGGATAACCCGATTCGCGAACCAAATTGATGATTCGAAGCAAATATTCGGCTCTTTTTTTTAATTAACGAATATTTGCAACATTTAATATAATTATCAAATTTTACAAATAAAAGCTATGAAACAAATATTTACTCTGACCGGGAATCGAACCCGGGACTATACGCGCAACAAACCAATCGCTAACCGTTCATCCACGCCTGTCGTATAAATTTTGTACATTTGTTACATTGTGTATGTTTATTCTATAAAATAAAACAGTATTGTTTCCCTGCTGTGGCGTAGCGTAGGAGTCATCCGCCCGGGGCGGAAAAAAAAATTTCCGCCCCCTTATTTAGGAATTTCAATCATAGGTACTAACTATAAAAATGTAAATTTTGCGTTCAAATTTTAACGATTTATTTTAGTTTTTATAAATTTTGCCGCCTTGTTTCCCTGTATAAAGGGCATGTGAAATGGTGATTTTCTTACGTTGCAATGTTTGTTTACTACTCCTGCCAGTTATGGAAAAACACTGAATAAAATACAGACCTTATTGCATTTCTTTTGGCAGAATATATTATTAACCTCCTGTGGTAAATTAGAACAGAGCACTTCACGATTTGTATGACCACACTGGCATGGCAGCACGGTTTTATCTGGACATATAGGGCAGGGACCTGGAATAAAAAGATATGCCGTTTTTTATTAGGCCTCGGTATCTTTTTTTATATTTATTTTATTGTGACACAACATGTGACCTTGACCCGCCTGATGATAAGCAAGAGGAGGGCCAAGAGAGCCGACGACTGAAAAAATCGAGTCTGTTTACGGCTGCCCCAGTCGCTATCACTATGTCGGCCAAAGGTGCTTTTACACGCATCGCTAGAAGAATCCAGGGTTATATGATGAAGAGAATACATGGGCCTAACAATATTACCTTCATGACATTCAACTTTGCAGAAATGATTATCACCAGCTGGTCCGCATTCAAACCGCTTAGCACACAGATTGCCACAAAGAGGAATAGGGTCAGTGCACGATTTGCGTTGTCCTTCCTTGATTCTGAAAGTAATCATAAAATTCTTTATTGCACTGTAACACACAATAAAATTTTAGTATTTTCTTAAATATTGCGCGAATATTGATTATTATATTAAACAAATTTTATGCAGCCTACTATCGCGTTTATTTTACAATCTTTCCGTAACCACGATGACTACAAAGCTTTTAAAACGATGGTTTAATAAAAATTGTTACATCAAATTGCTACATAACATTTATTTAATTCAAGAATACAATGTTATATATTTCTTTATTTACATATATATTGGGCTACAAATTGTGCTTGTATCATAGAAACAGGACGACCAGAGTACATATATCAAAGATACATTGGTACTGTCTGCGAGGCTTAAGCTAAGCTTCGCATTTGTGTGCGTGCACGCAGATACTTTGGTATCTTTGATCAAAATCAAAATCAAAATCAAAAATCATTTATTTGTCAAACATAGGTACATTAAGATTGGTAAATAAAATAAATTCTCTATGATGCGCCTAAAAAGGCATACAAATTAAAATATAAAATAACTTATTCAATAATGTCAAATATTTTAAAAATTTATAGCTAATGAATATAATGTCAAAATAATAATTCACAATTTGTCATTTAAAAATTCCTTAATTGTATAATATGTCTTATATATTAAAAATGAATTAAGATTCCTTTTATACAATCCAATATTTTCAATATCTCTGATACTCCTGGGAAGACTATTAAATATACGAGGACACATACCGAGTGCACTCTTATCCAGAAGAGCTGTACTACATGCCATTGGATTTATTTTTACTCCGTTTCTATCACTATTGTATAGAGTAAAAATAGTGTTTACATGAGCTTTTACAAAAACGGCAATTTCACTAATGTACAGGCATGGTAATGTTAGAACTTTTAATTTTTTAAAATGAGGTTTGCAGCTATCAGTTCTTTTTATATTGCAAATTGCTCTTATGCATTTCTTTTGTGCCTTAAATGCCAAGTCTCGATCAGTCGAGTTTCCCCAGAACATTATCCCATACCGAAGTGTGGAACCAACATAACCATGATATGCTGCCAAGACAGCCTGTTGGTTAACTATTTTTGACAATCTGTATAAAGCGTATGAAAATTTCGATAATTTGTTGCATATTGTATTAATTTGTTCTTTCCATGCCAATTTTTTATCAATCTTTAAACCTAAGAACTTTGTCGTCTCTGACTGTACTATTTTTTCTCCTAAGTAGTTTATATTTAAATCTGTATTTTCCGTCCTGTTATTAAATGTCATTATATTAGTTTTATCAATATTAATTTTTAAATTATTATATTTCAGCCAGTCAATTAATTTGCATAAAGTATCGTTAATCTGTCTTTCGTAGTCAGTTAATTGCATATTTTCGCTACTAAATATTACAGTGCTGTCATCAGCAAACAGTACCATCGGTTGGTCGATAGATTTGGGAAAGTCATTGATATATATAAGAAATAAAAGAGGGCCTAGGACACTACCCTGTGGTACTCCATAGCGTACTTTTCTGGCTTTAGAAATATATTGAACCTCTGTTCTATTTGATATATGAGCTATTTGAGTGATTTGTTCTCTATTAGTAACGTATGACTTAATAAGGTTTAATATATTACCTCGTATCCCATATTTATTTAATTTAGCAAGTAGTATTTCATGGTCAACATAGTCAAAAGCTTTGCTCATGTCCATATATAGAGCAGAAACAGGTATTCGTTTGTCTATCTTAACCATAATATTATGTAAAAATTCATATACTGCCATATTAATACTTTTATTTTTCCTAAAACCCTTTTGTTCTTGACTAAATAGATCATTTTTTTCAAAGTATGTGTAGATACAGTTGTAAATAACCTTTTCAAAAACTTTAGAGAATATTGGTATCAGCGCTATAGGTCTATAATTATTCAAAATATATTTTTCATTTTTCTTAAAAAGGGGTTTAATAACAGTTAATTTTAATTTATCAGGAAATGTTCCATCTGAGATAGATAGATTTATTATATGAGCAAGTATCGGCGAAATTATATCAGATACATATTTAATTACTTTAGTATTAATGTCATCGTAACCAGTGCTGTTTGTGTTTTTAAGGTTTTTAATTATTAATTTAATGTCATTTGTTGATACTGGGTTCATAAAAAGAGAATTACAGGAGGTACTAATATTTTTACTAGATATATTTTTATTATACGTCATCTTATTTTGGGGAATTATTATTTGATCAATGAAAAAGTCATTAAATAATTGTGCTATTTGTTGTGGATCATTTATTATTTTATCATTAACTTTTATTTTTGTTATATTTTCTTTAGGAAATTTGACTTTCGAGTCATTGATAATTCTCCATACCGCTTTCGTTTTATTATTTGCTATGTTAATATAATAATTATTCTGTGCTTTTTTTGTTAGATTAATTATCTTTTTTAGTCGTTTTGAATAAGTTTTAAACTTGATTTTATTAACTGAATTTGAATGTAAACGATATTGCCAAAGAAGTTCTCTTTTCTTTTTACTACATTTTTTTATACCTTTTGATATCCATTTAGGTTTAATATTTGTTAGGTTCTTCATCCTTATTATAGGAAAACATAAATCGTACAGTAATTTAAATTGTTCGTATAAATTTTCAAAGGCAGTATTAACACTGTTACATTCGTAAACATCAGTAAAAGCAAGTTTACTAAGATAATTTTTAAAACGCATCATGTTTTCATTACTATATACTCTTCTTTTAACATACCAGTAGGGAAAAACGCATGTCTTCTTTACCGGACACTTGAATAATTGAGCAGTGTGATCGGAAATACCAAATTCAATAACTTGAGCTTTACTACCCCGTACGTTATGAATAATATTATCTATACATTTTCCACTTTGAAATCTAGTTTGTTCTTTTATGGCACAAACTAGATTATAACTTAAAAGTAACTGTTTAAATGTTTGTGTAATTTTATTATTAATTAATATGTCAATGTTAAAATCTCCAGCTATGATAATCTTTTTATTTTTTCCTAAATTCAACAAAGCGTTCATGATATCATTAAAAATATTAAAGAAACTTTCAAAGTTTTCATTTTTGTATTTTGGTGCTCTATAAATGCAGACAACAAACATGTTCAGATCGATCAGTTCTACTGCGCAGCATTCACATATGTTTTTTACACTAAATTTGGTAATATCAGTAATGACTTTAAACTTATGATGAGATTTAATCAAGATACATGAGCCACCCTTTCGTTTATTTCGTGTAGAGGTAACTGATAGTGTAAAGTTTGGAATATTTACATAGACCTCATCACCAGGAAGCAAGTTATGTTCTGTTACGCATACTACATCAATGCAATTGCCATTATTTGCTAACTCGTCCAAATGTACAGACAATAAATCCAATTTGCCAATGAGACCGTTAATATTTTGATGTAATAAATATATATTATTAAATACGAAAAAACTGATTGGTTTCAACTGATTCATTGTTATCAAATGAAGTTTGAGTACTTTTATTAACAACAGACATATTCGTGCTAGTTATTTTATCTTTATCACACATAACTTTTGTTTTAAATATATTATTAAGTTTATTTTTATAATTAATCCGCAGGAGTATTCTAAGCAGCGATCTACACATATAACTCTTATAATTACACACATTAGGTACATATCTATTAAAATCCATATATGCGAAAGATACATTTTTATATTGATTGCATAAGAATCTCAATTCATAGTTTAATTTGTTTTTATTAAGATGTCTATTATATGGAATCTCAGTCATAATAATGTTAGTGTTAATATTTTTATTCATATATAGCCAGTTATTTACGCATGTTACAAATTCAAATGGGTTCGTGTCATTAATTCCTCCTAATACTATCACATACTCTTCGCTCGAAAGCTCCTTTATGTCATTTTCTGCACTTTTAACAACCTCGTCAATTCTAGCACCAGGTTTCCAAATACATGTAACAGCATACTCCTCTCCCACTAAATGTTGTAATGTATGTTGTAATTTTCTGCCTTGCTGATCAGCAACAATAATTATTTTTTTCTTTTTATTAATATTTATATTGTTACTTGTTTTTATTGCATTGTTAGCCTTTACTTGTGTTATTTTTTGTGTGTGTTCTCCATTAGCTTCATTTATTATAATACTATGTTCTTCAGTAGATATGTTTAGTTTTTTCTTTAGATCTGTGTTTTCTTTCTTTAAGATGTCAATATTTTTATTAGCAATATCCAAATCATTCATTAGTTGTTCAATTTGTTTATTTAAATCTAAAATTGTTTCGCTGTCATTTATTGATGCATTATGTATGGACATGAAAGTGGAGTCTAGCATAGTTGAATTAAGAATGTTACATTCTAAGTCTGTGTTTGCTGTATGCGGTCTGCGAATCGTTATATAATCCATTATTGAAAGGTATTTTTTTTATAAGTATGTATATCATGGAAATATATATATTATTATTTGGTTGGTTTCGCTGGGAGTATTATAAGTTTATATATAAGTAACAACAGTCTCGAAATAAGAAATTAAATGAAAAAAAGCAACTATCAAACCGAGTTTCGAACTCGATATTGATATTATGTACTTTGGTTGTCCAGTTTATATGATACAAGCACTTTTAGTCAGTGCCGTAAATAGCCTTTTCTGCGCCCTGTGCGAGCTTCTATAACTGCGCCCTTGTTTTTTTTTAAGATATTATAGGTACTCTAGAGCGGTGCTATGTATAGGCTTACTTTATTTCATTCAGGGTGATAAAATAAAGCACAAGGATATTTGATGATACTGGCATGTAGGTACGTATGTGTTGGCAGCTTTGTGCGTCCTCTATCGCCTATACCACGGAGAATGTTCTGAAGAGCTCTTTAACCTTATTCCTGCCTCGTCCTTCCACACCCGTAATACCCGCACAGGTCCGAAAAGCATCCACATTTTATCGACCGGATCGGCAGTCGAACTAAAAAGTTCGGTGCGTCTTTTCTTTGTAGAACAATTGACAAGTGGAATGCTTTGCCAGCCCATGTGTTCTCTCCATCCTATGACCTTGGATCCTTCAAGCGATGCGTGAAGAAGCACCTTAGGCCGGCATAGTGGCGGCGGCTGGGGCAGCCGGGAACTGACTCGGTTATTCCAGTCGTCGTCACTCTTGGACTTCCTCTTGCTTATCATCAGGCGAGTGGAGGTCAGATGTCGGGTCACAATAAAAAAAAAAAAAAAAAATCGAACACTAGGGGCGCAGCGGGAACTTATCAGGAGCAAACCGAAAAAATAATAGTCCTGACTGGTATGGCCATTTAATTCTTGCGCCCCCCAGAGTCTACGCTCTGTTTCTAGGCACCGGTGGCACCGCCCTATTAACTGCACTGCTTTTAGTGGCTAATGGTAATAAAACTCACTTAGTCTGACCACAGGGGCATAGTTTCACCAAGCTAGGCAGTAGTTCGCATGGTTGGCAGGGCGGCGGATGACATGGTTGCCTGCACACATGGGCACCGCATGATAACACTCTGCCACACTCGGAGCCACACGACCAGGAGACTTCAGTCGCCGTCTCAGCCGCGCAGAGAACCTCACGGCTTTTACTGCTCGGACAGTAACATACTGAAATTATTATAATTAATAGTTAGTGTTTGTGGAGTAACGATAGCGGATAGAATAAGGAATAGCACAGTGAGCGATAGATGTGGTTTGAAAGAGGATTTAGTGACAAGGATTGACAAAGGAATGCTTGGATGGTTTATTCACATGGAAAGAATTAGTGCAAGCAGATTGATGAAACGAATTTATAAATCTCAGGTGAATGGATGCGTTAAACAAGGCAGGCCCACCACTTACAAAGGGGTTTCGTCCCGATCAAATCGGAGACATGTTGCCTAGTGCCCATAACCGTAGAGCTTATATGAAGAGAATTGTGGATGTGAAGAAAACGAGGAAGTTGTGTCAGGATCGTGGCAAGTGGCGCTTTATTGTCTCTGCCTATCCGCATGGGTAAAGGGTTGACAATTTAGTTCATTGTTTAATTGTCACCTACATACTGTCGGGGAACGAGCTAAATAAACGCGCTAGGAATACAGTTGTGACGACCATTGGGTCGCGTGTCTATTATGAATAGGTATTTGAGAATAGTGACTGCATGTTAATTTTTTATTTATCACCCATTTTAATCACGTTTCTAATAATGATTATGGCCTGACTACGAATGACGACTCTCTTTATTTCAATTAACTCACTATTTTTTCAATAATCAAACAAAGAAAATATGGACACGTTTTTATCGATACTAAATGACGTCGTCGAGCTAAGAGCGTCACTAATAGCGGCCACTATGATACGGGTGGGGGTTTTTGACGCCCCACCGCACCTCAGCCCCCAAATCTATTTAACTCGTTCCCCATCTATACCTTGTTTGACAAGTTGATCGCAGGTATCGCAGTCCCCTTCGTGGCATGTTTGTTGGCATACGTGTATGTTGCAATTCAGTGTCTTATTGCACGTCCGACTGCACACCTGGGCCTGTTTGTTGCTGCATGTCAATGTGCGGCTCTCTGCACCACAACTGCACGTTCTGAAAAATAATATAAGGGTTTAAAACTACCAGTGCCCAATGTTTTTTTATTTAATTGTAACTCGACATATGACAACAGCACTCGCCTGATGTTAAGCTGGAGTGCGGTCTAAATGGAAGCGACCGCTACTAGAGTTACTGAGAATGTTCCGAGGATCTCTTTAACCTTGTTCCTACCTCGTCTTTTCACAACCGTAATACCCGCACTGGGCAGTTGAACTAAAAAGTCGGTGCGGCTTTTCTTTGTAGAACAATCGACAAGTGGAATGCTTTGCCAGCCCATGTGTTCTCTCCTTCCTATAACCTGGGATCCTTCAAGCGATGCGTGAAGAAGCACCTTTGGCCGGCATAGTGACGGCGATTAGGGCAGCCGTGAACTAACTCGGTTTTTATAAAAAGAAAACATCCACTATGGCGGCCTAGTTGAAACCGGCAACTTACAAGCTGATTAATAATATTAAATATTGCAAATATTTGTTAATAAAAAAAAAGAGATGGATATTTGCTTCGGGTCTGGTTATCAAAGAGTGGTAGGCAGTGGTACCCAGTCTGCCGATCTGGGGTAGTACCACCACTTACAAGTATACAGACGGTGAAGTGATTTGGTCACGTTTCAGGATCAGCTTTGTAAGTTGCCGGTTCCATCTAGGCCGGCATAGTGGATGTGATTGCTACTCACAGTTATTAAATTGTAGTAGCAGTGACATTCATTCATGGACCACACTTTAGCTTAACATCAAGCGGGGTGCTGTCATATGTCGAGTCACAATAAAAAATTAAAAAAATGTACGAAATGAGGTGTGATAATTGATGATAAATGAAATATATCAATAATACGCAATAATTGCCAAATAATGTGAAATATAGATCTTCACATATATCTGATAAAAGATTGTATACAAAAGACTAGTGATAACAACTACTTTGTCAGATTGCTAATAAATATCAAATCAAAGTCAAATTCCTACAGAGATAGGCAAAGACAATGGAGCGTCACTTGCCACGAACCTGACACAACTCCCTCGTTTCCCACTCATCCACAACTCTCTTCATACAATTTCTACATAACTGTGCATTAGGCAACCCAGCTTTCTTGAGGATGTCTCCAATTTAGTCGGAAAACAGCCTTCTGGGCCTTTGTTACTCTTTCTAGCAAAAACAGTTTTTTTATTTTTTATTGTGACACGACATCTGACCTCGACTCGCCTGATGATAAGCAAGAGGAAGTCCAAGAGTGACGACGACTGGAATAACCGAGTCAGTTCCCGGCTGCCCCAGCCACCGCCACTATGAAACTTAAAAGTAATATTTCATATACATACTCAGGCAGACCGTGAATTGACTTTTTCACGTTTATGGATAAGCTTGATAGTTGCTAGTGCCAATTAGGCCAGCATAGTGGATGGGCCTAATATTTAGTTAGGTAACTGTAGTAGCAGTGGCCTCCATTTATCGACCTCACTGCATAATAACATCAGAGGGGGTGCTGTCTTATTCTCTTCATACACTCTATGAAGCGAATGTCAAAGATTTTTTTATTTTTTTTATTATTTTTTATTGTGACTCGACATATGATAGAACCCCGTTTGATGTTAAGGTGGAGTGTGGTCCATGAATGGATATCACTGCTAATATAATTTAATAACTGTAAGTAGCAATCACATCCATTATGCCAGCCTAGTTATAAACGGCAAATATTAAAAAATAAAATAATTTATTTTGCATAGTTTAGCTGTGAAAAATGATCAAACTATAATTATGACAGTTCAAAGCAGAACTGTTAATATGGCGTGTCTTTGTGATTGACAGACGATACAAAATCCATATCTTGTTTTTCAAATAACTCAAAGGCAAAATAATTAAAAGCAAAATTGTTATTAGTTTTATCAATACAAGTATCAAAACTACCATTTATAAATTTTTTAATCATTGGACTTTACAAAATTAGTACATATAAGCCAAAAATAAATGATGTCCTTTTTAAGGATGTAAAAAAAAAACTTACTTCTTAACAGTAGCTTGACATGGTGGACATGGTCCCGGGTGACATAGCAAAGTGCATGGATGGGGGCATGACCTTGGTCGGGAGCAGCTTTGTCCACAAGTATGAGCACCGGTAGCGCCCCGTATATACTCCGGATTTCTCATTGAGCCACACATACATCTGTACTCAGTTGGTATATCAATCGTCGTGTTCTGGCAGGCAGGGCAACGCCATTTTCCTTCTAAAATTGGAAAAATTATATTTGTTGATCACTTTGGATTTTATTTACTAGGACTTACAGTCTGTTGCACTTAAACTGGAGATAAAATTTTAACTAGTCTGTTTATATGTATATTTCACAGGTCTTCCCATATAACTGAAGTTCGGTGCGTCTTTTCTTTGTAGAACAATTGACAAGTGGAATGCTTTGCCTGCCCATATGTTCTCTCCATCCTATGACCTTGGATCCTTCATGCGATGCGTGAAGAAGCACCTTAGGCCGGCATAGTGGCGGCGGCTGGGGCAGCCGAGAACTGACTCGGTCATTCCAGTCGTTGTCACTCTTGGATCTCCTCTTGCTTATCATCAGGCGAGTCGAGGTCAGATGTCGTGTCACAATAAAAAAAAAGACCATTTAGAAGCGATCATGGTGTAGTGGTAGCTTCAAAACCACTTGCCGATACTTTGATACATGCACTTCAGTAGCTTAGTATAGAAATGTAATTAAATAAAAAATTAATTATACCTGACCTAATCATAAATTTAACATATCCCTCAGGGATACTCAATTCAATCATGACAGGCATAGGCAGATATATTGCTTCTCCACTTTCGATCACCCTGGTGTAGGATGAAATTTATTTTAGAATGAAATCTCAAATAAAAAGCGGATTTTGATGGTAAGCGTCAGCGTCAGGCTGGCAAAAGCATTCAATGGATAGAGGTTGGAGAGCAAGGTTGTATGCACACTATTATTATTTTTTTGTTATGCAAAACAAATTGCAATGTTTGATTCAGCAAGAAAAAGATATTGTTAACGTTGTACTAGATCGCAATTCGAAATTATGCACACACTGCAAACAATAAAAAAATATTGTATTTATTCGTATTTTAATATTGTATTTATGGATTGTCAAGTCATTCTAGAAAATGATGTGGTACAAAAATGTATCAAACGCAAGTTTACTGAACCATTTTGTTTCTAAATACTAGTAAAAAATAATAATAAAACTAATAATAAAATACCTTGTATACTACTTGTAGCCCATTTCCTAATACATCTCAAATGTTGTACATTAAAGCAGTTTGTACACGACCACACTGCATTCATTTGTTTCAATTGTTCACAACAAACCAAACATTCCAATGTGCCGTTGTCTAATTGCTCACTCAGACGTTCTCTGTGGGTTAATTCTGTAAAAGAACAATTATTAAATACAATTAAGTACAAGTATTCTAACATCCCTACAGTTGCAGCCGAAATAATCAAGTATAGAAGCCAGCTTAGTAACAGAGACTGAGATACCTCATTATACAGCTTGTCTAACTATAAATGACGAGCCCCTCCACTTTATTAGTTTATTTAAATGTGTACAAATATTACTAACTATACTTTTTGTGTTTAACCAGCAACTGAATGACCAATTACAATTGAATTTTCAGTGTGTTGCATTCATATTTTACATTCGCATGTGTGCTTAAATTAGACTAAAACTTATTAGGCCGTTATACTGATGGCCACTGGGGCAACCGTGAAGAAAAAACATTTGGTCATCAGCACTCTTGCTTACAATCCGGTGGGTCGAGGTCAGACGTCGAGTCACAATAAATAAAAAACTGTGAACTGACTCAGTTTTTTTCAGTCACCGACACTCTTGGAACTTACTATTAGCCAAGTAAAAACACTAGTAGTTAAGCTATTGTTATGTATGCACTTGATTCCACACTCAAGTCCTTTAGGCTTCTTTGTGCTTTCATAGTTGAGTTACATGATAAAGAGAATACTAGGGACGATTGTGCAATGGCTGATCCTCCACAAAGCTGATTGCAATAATGCAGCGCAGTCTGCTGATCTTAGGTAGAACCACCACTTACAAGTGTACAGACCATAGCTCACTAGTGTAAGGCACTTGAAATATCATTATTCTCTTATGTTATAACATTGCGTAATTCAAAAATTGCTTAAAGGAACAAAAAACTCATTGATATATTGTTGAAATATATTCAATTACACACCTCCATTCCACTCTCTCACTTTCTTCACATACACAATTCTCTTCATACATAAAAAAAGGGATGAAAGAGATTTATAAAGAGGGAGTGAAATGATAAAACAGAATTGACCCAGATTGTTTGTTGATCAAATTCTTTAAAGAGCAGGGTCTCTGGTGCTCATAACCAAATAGCAGTGTTAGAACTTGAATATCGATATATTAGACTGTAGTACATTTCTAAAGTACTAGAACTTCATATTGTGTTTTATTTGTGAGGACGCTCCCAGAGGTCTCTAAGAACAAAAAAGGTCTCCTGGCATTCCTGGAGGAGATCAGGTGGCTCCTTTAGGGAGAACCATTGAAGAACGCACAAAGAAATAGCAGGGGACTCAACAGCGGAAAGAGCCTGTACATAACAGTAGTGTTTTATTTGTACATAAAAAAAAGAAAACAGCATTACCTTGATCTGGCACTTTCTTATTCCTCATAGGGCTTGGTTTACTTTTATGTTGATAGTTATTAGCAAAATTCTCATCCTCATTGTAATTTCTCTCCGACCTCCCCCTTGGGGTACCAAACCAATTTTTATTACGACTATTTGAATTATTTCTTACATCTTGACTTGCATTACTATTGTAAAATGTTCGCTGGTTGCCCGGGTCTCTATTTTTGTTCAAGTTAGGTTTACGATTTCTATCAAATTTGGTTTCATACTTTCTTTCTTCTTCAGGATGGCGGTTTCTATAGTTATTTGGTTGTTGCTCCTCAGAACCATTTAATGTTGTTGTTTCTGCCACTGGTGGTTCAGGAGTATATTGTGAATGCATGTTTTTAGGAACAAATTCTGTTGCGGTTGCTGTTAATTTAGAATTTAACACTCTGTCATTACTGTATGATTGTGATGTGCTTGCGGTTGCATTATTTCCATAACTACCTACTTCCTGGTTTGGCGTATTGCTATGATTCACTTGTGATGTGGAAGGGGCACTTGTGTAATGATTGGCGCCATAACTTTGGTGCTGCCTATCATAATTACTACCACTAGAAGCACCATTACTATGCATTTGTGCTAGAAATTGGTTAAATGACACATATTGACCATTCTGGTTGTAATTGTTTGGGTAATAATTACTCTGATCACGATATTGGCCACCCTGGTTGCTACCCCAGTTGTCAGCATCTCTGTACTGCCTAGAATTGTATGAATCGTCCCCGTTCCACTGCGACATGTTGCAAAATATTACAAAATTTTACTATTTTTTTGATCCAAAGTTTGGTGATGTATTGACGATGTTTTCTCCCAATAGAACGAGGCAACAGGCCGAAGCCTGGGGCCAAGTGTTAATTAAACCCCTCAATCTGTAAAATTAATAAATTGCAAAGTAGAATGACACATGTTTGGAAGATGTAAGTGACGAATGAAGAAATCAGACTTACCAGTTGTGTTTGGATGTTTTAGCCCATAAATTCTAAAATAAATTACAATAAATTAAAGGATAGTAAAGAAAAAAAAAACAGTGTACGAATTAACTGAGTTTTGGATGATTGAAATTAAATTGATGACTGAACGGACGGTGGCCAGAGGGCGCAAGGCACGGGCCCAAGGGGAAAAGTCAACGTCACAAATTGAAGTAGTGAAAAGAGATATACAATTTAAGTAGCCCACGCATTGTAATAGAACGCGACAGCAATTTTATCATTTCGACGTTTTAATTTATATTAGGGCAAAGGAATTACTACTCTACAGCCACCCAGCGGCATGCATGCATGGCCAAAAGAATGTGAACCCAGCAAAGGGTGGCAATTTCAGTACTTTTAAAGAATGTAGTTTTATTATTTGTATTGGATTTCGATAATCGCAGCATATCAATAATTAATTTGATGAATGGTGACAATAATTTCCTATTAATGGTTTAGCCAAAAAAAATATATTCTTAGTTTTAAGTCAATAAAACATGTTAAATAATGAACATTAGGAATATAAAAAAAATGATTAGTAGGAACAACTAAAAATATTAATCCCATAAAAATAAATTTTATATATATTATTAAAGTCGGATTCTAAATACTCTATACTCTTGTCTATGTTTTAACTTGTGGTTTAACCTTTGGCCGGCATAGTGACAGCGACTGAGTAAGCCGTGAACTAACTCGGTTTTTTCCGTCGTCACTCTTGGACCTCTTCTTGCTTATCATGAGGCGGGTCGAGGTCAAATGTCATAGTTCTTTTGTTTTTTAAGATGTTGATCAAATATAAGCAAAGGTAACGTCTATACATCCTAGTAAAATTTTAATATTAATCTAACCCCTCTTAATTAGCTTTTTACAAAATACCTTGTTAAACTGTTTATTGAGAAATTAGATGCCTACGAAATCTTATGTAGTGTAGAAAAGAATAGGTTGTATCGTTCCTTTGCTTTTAATAACACAACTCTGGATTTTATTATTGTTAAAGGCTCGACGATATTTTACTTCGTCATGCATCATAGTAAGCAATAGGAAGTTCAAAAGCGTCGACGTCTAATAAAAGTGATTGAGTTAACGGTTGTCTTAGTCTCTGTCATTATGCCGGCCAAACAAATATATTGTCGAGCGGGTTAATTGTAAACTGAAATAAATAACTTTATATTACTAAGAAATGTTGGATGACTAAAAAGTGACGTTCTCGTGACTAATAAAACAATAATATGAATGTAGTATAATCTTTCATATTAAGTAAGATTATGAAATAATGCGGATGGATGCGTTAAACGCGGCAGACTCAGAAGGGTGTTCTCCGACCAATTCGGAGAAATCCTCAAGAAAGCTGGGTTGCCCAGTGCCTAAAAGCATAGAGCTTGTACGAAAAGAATTGTGCATGTAAGGGAAGCGAGGGGGTTGTGTCGGGACCGTGGCAAGTGGTGCTCCATTGTCTCTCTCTGTGTGGGAAAAAAACCGTAACAATTTGATTGATTTATGAAATGATATATCACGGTTTGGGTTAGATGTGGTTTAAAAGAAGATGTAGTGACAAAGATTGACAAAGGAATGCTTCGATAGTTTAGGCACATGGAAAGGATTAGTGAAAGTACATTGACGAAAGCAATTTATAAATTTAATGTGAATGGATGCGGTAAACAAGGCAGACCCAGGAGGATGTTCTCCGACAAAATCGAAGACATCATCAAGATGAGTTGCCTAGTGCCCATAACCTTAGAACTTGTATAAAGTAAATTGTAAATGTGAAGGAAGCGAGGGGGTTGTGTCAGGACCGTGACAAGTGGCGCTCCATTGCCTCTGCCTATCCCTGAGGGAAAAGGCGTGACAATTTAATTGATTGATTGATTGATAAATTGATATTATAAAATGTATCCCACGGAATAAATGCTTGGGTTATTAATGGATTTTTCTAATTAAATGCTACGTAATAATATTACATGATAGTGTGATAACTCACATGAACGCTGCTCTACAGATTATCAACACGCTATGTCGCCATGTTTGCCCAATTTCACCAAACAATAACCAACTTAATTGCTCGGCTGGTAAAAAGGATGGTTACGTTTTTTCGAGCGTATGTACTAAATATAAATATTCTTGAATGTACGAGTAGTATGTGAAGGATATCATTCATTTTGTATGGGGACTTGGGTATAATTGTATTAACAGTTGGCAATATGAAGCGGGTTGAATCCACAATTCTAATTTTTGGCTAATTCTTAGTTGACAGTTTGGTTATATCGACCCTATGACACTATGATGCTTACATGCTGATATGTCTACTCAAATTTTAATGCAGGCATAATCAGTTTTCATTAGGTTTTCACCGAGATACGTATTACTATATCTAAAATTGTGTTCACATTGACAAGCTGCTATTGTTCTAAAGGTTGTGTAGTAGAGATTAGCTGGGTAGTGTCGGTCTTGCACCGTCCTAAAAATCCTCGCGATGTCTAGTTGGAACGGGCAACTTAAAAGCTGATTTCGAACAACAAAGCCCCTGTGGCCCAGGGGCCCCGTATAATTGATACGGCAGATACGGCGTAGCTACGCCCCTGCCTTAAGTTCTAACTGCCTTAAGTAAACTCTGTCTACCACTCTTAGGTAACTTGAGTAAGCTCGTTTGTAGTTGAAAATAACTAAAGTATATTCAAATTGACGATTCATTGAACGTAAATGATTCATTTTGTATGGAATAATAGTTTGTACAATAACAATGATAAAGTGATATACTTCGTTTATAAATTCCACTAGAAACAAATTAAAAAATCGCTTCATCACTTTCCCCATGCATACTGAAAAGATATATTGTTGTAGTAAGCGGTTGACCTCGAGCTATTTTCATGATATTAAAGCAAATACATATTAAGGCTTATTACACATTTAAGTACTTATTTTTTATTTTTAGATTTATCTTAATCTTAGTCTTAAAAAAATGTTATTCTATCTATAAGTAAATAAACTTTTTTTATTGTGACATATTGTGTTAAGCTGGAGTGCCCTCCATGAATGGGGGTAACTGCTACTACAGTTAAATAATTGTAAGTAATCAGTCATATTGACTATGCCGGCCCAGTTGGAACCAGCCACTTATAAACTGATTCCGAAACGCGACTAAGTCACTTTACGGCCTGTACGAGCTGTATACTTGTAAGTGGTGGTACTAATCCCAGATTGGCAGACTGAGCATCTATCACTTTAAAAAGTTTACAAGCTCCATAGTTTAAAGTATTTTTTTGGCGGACTTGTGGATTGAAGTCCCGCTTAACATCAACGAGTTGCTGTCGGATGTTCACCTACCATATACAACCTGCCTAATCTATCATCATCAGCCAGAAGACTGCTGAACATAGGCCTCCCCCTTAAAACGCTTAATCTATAGAAACCTTTAAATGTTCGTAGTAACCTTGACTGATTCTTTTGTGTAGGTCGTTTTTTGATGCAGTGGCGATGATTCTACAAACAGTAGCTGGTGACATGGGCTGCATGACAAGCTCACAGCGGATACACGTTGCCAATACATCAGTGAGTTGTAAAAAAGTTCAACATTAAATGATATTTTGAGTTTTAAGTTCATAATTTGGCGATATAGATTTACAATTTAAATGAAACATTCTAATTAGTTTCTTTACAATTTTTTTTATCTAATTTTAATAAATAATATTATTTATTAATTTAAAAACAATAATTATCTAAATAATCTTATTTGAGAGATGAGAGCCTTAGATATTGCCTGATTAGTGACCCGGCTCAAATGTATAATTTTATTTATCTATGTGTTGTGTGATTGAAACAATACTAAGGCTAAAAATAATAATAACTATTTAAGACTAACATCTATCGTTATGCTATAAAAATTGAATTAATCCTTAACATTGGTCATTTTTTGCAAGTGTTTTTCAGAAGCGTGCTTAGTTTTAAAGTGAAGAATATAGTATTCTCTTATATAGAAAAAATTAATAAAAAAGTATAGTCTGTCTAAGCCGAAATGACGCGCCCATCCACCGCATTTGCGCACACGAGAAAACATAAAATATGAATGCAACACACAGTAAATGCAATTGTAATTGGTCATTCAGTTGCTGGTTGGACACAAAAGGACGAGCACGTTAATAAAGTATAATTGTATAGTTTTAAATATTTGCATTCACACATTTAAATAAACTGATAAAGTGGAGGAGCGCGTCTTTTGTAGTTAGACAAGCTATACCTAGTATATTCAAATTTATTATACTTGAGATAAATAATATGTTTTAGTTCATTTATTTTATGCTTATTTATATGTTATTTTGGTTGATGAAATAATTTAGTATTTATTTATAAATTTCGTATGAATAGGTACAAATATATTACCTGCCTATGAACATTATTAATGCGTTCTACGAGTAAATAAATACAAACAAAATGAAAAGATTATCAAAGGATAGTTTGAGCTACAACTATTCAAAGCAATCGCAATTCTTGCCTTATATAAATAAGGTCGATTGTCGTGTGTGTACGCGATGGAAACCGCATGTTTTTGGTGATTTCTTGAAGGATTCTTGGAAGGATGCGACGAGAAAGAATGAAACTGTCTTGTCTGCTTTAAGTCGTTTAGATGAAGAAATTGTCGCGAGCGAGAAGATGCACCCAACAGCAAGATTGGCTATAGTTACGGCAGAACTTGAAAGTATTCAGCAGGTAGGTTGTTACGCTCTTTGATTTTATACTAAGGCGCACGCGAGGACAGCCGGTCGGCATAGCGCCGGCCGCACGCGTATATCATGAAGATAAAAGGAGCGCTTTGTTTTACGAATGTGTATACTATTCAAAATATTATGAAATTTTCCACGACTTTATAAATAGGCGAAAACTCAGTGCCATATGTCATCACTAGTAACACACACTAGTTGAAGACCCTTGTCTTCAGGCCTTGTGGGATGTTTGACCAGAATGTGAATGAATATGAGACATTTTTTTGAGGCAAGTTTAAAAAATAAATAAAGTCGTATAGAGAAATAATAAATGTTTATGATGTATCGTAGAGCTTCTATAAGAGAATGGTGAATGTGAGGAAAGCGAGGAAGTTGTGTAAGGATCGTGGCAAGTCGCGCTCCATTGTCTCTGCCTATCACTGTGGGAAAATAGCGTAACAATTTGATTGATTAATTGATATCAATCCCTATTAAATTTAAGTTTTTAGGGAGTTTTCAAATTAACGTAGAAACATAACCAATAAAAACCCCAGGGGTTTAGCAGTTTTTTTTTATCCTGGGGAACGATTCATTTTCAGTGGCCCAAGCTATATGTATAATTTTAGGTAAGAAATAGCTATATACGTAAAAAATATTATTGTTATCATTATAATTTAATTGCAGGAAATTCAAGCCTTTGAAGAATCTACACCTACTATTGGTATTGATAAAGAGATGTATGCCAAAACATTACATCAGGTAATTTTTTCTTATATCAATTTTTATTAGAGGAATTACTCTAATACAATATAATATTTCCTATTAAATTTTCACGATTCGATTCCCACGGCGATAGGCAGAGACAATAGAACGTCACGACACTGATAAAACTCTTTCGCCTTCTTCATATTTATAATTCTCTTCAGACAGATGCTAGCCCGCACTCCAGCTTTAATCTCTACATCACTGTCATGTGACTTACACAATTAAAAAAATATTAAAAAGTACCCAAGTCTACTACAAAATTTATTTGGTAATTTGTTACAGATATTCGTAGGTCTGGATCTGTACAGGCGTCCCATACTTGCATCAGAAAATGAAGATTTTGTAGCCAACGTCAATAGAAAGGTATACGATGTGTAACACTCTTTACCCTGGTTTTTACTTTTCTGATATAATGTAATTATTAGGTATATAATATGTATTAAGTATATATACCTTAATATAATAATATATATGTATATATTGTATTAACTATGAAATAATATATGTATGTACCGTATATTGATATATTCATATTTTAAGCCCCCTCTACACCCCTCTACCATAGGTTAGCTGGTAGAAAATGCTATTTAGCTTTAAAATGCTTATTGCAGTGTAGTTTTAACTGTGCAATATTTTATTATTATTATCATTAAAGGTAATAGACATTGAAGACATAAAGTCATTGGTTAAATTCATTAATTTATACTTTTTAATATTTTTTTATTGTGACTCAACATATAACAGCACCCCGGCACCCCGCCTGATGTTAAGCTGAAGTGCAGTGCATTACTTTTTAATAACTGTAAGTAGCAGTCACATCCACTATGCCAGCCTAGTTGAAACCGGCAACTTACAAACTGATCTCGAAACTAAGTCCCTTCACGGTCTGTATACTCGTAAGTGATGCCTACCACTCTTTGACAACCAGACCCAAAGCAAATACTTGCCTCTTTTTTTATTTATTAACAAATATTTGCCAGGATCGGGAATCGAACCCGGGACTTTCCGCGTAACAACCTGGTGTGGTAAGCAATGCGCCAAGCCTTATCGCCTTTTACCTCTCAATGCTTTTAGGAGATGCGTCGTATAGAATTAGGTTGGCTTCGTGCACGCCAAGCTGATCTGCAGCGGGAGAGAAGAGTTCTCCATGCACAGATATTACGCACAAGATCTTTATATGGACAAACGCAGCAGTTACTTGGTAAGAAACATGTACTACAAAAACAAAAAAAAAACATAGTACAAAAATGCCAAGAATGGCGATGACTGAAAAACCACAGAAATATATCACTTGATATATTTCTGTGAAAAAAACTGAGTCAGTTCACGGTTACCCCAGCTGCCGTCACTATGCCGGCCATAAAAAATATTTAATGAAATTGGTTTTTTCACGCCTTGCTTAAATGATCCAAGTTTTTATATGGTCAGAACACATAGGATGGAAAAGCATTGGAAAATTGTTCTAACTCGTACTTGTCAAAGAAGCGACGCGCTGAATCGTTTAGTTCGACTGTCGATTTGGTCGTTAGAATGTGGGTGCTTTTACCGATCTTGTGTATATTGGGGGTAAAAAGACGATGTAAGAAAGAACAAGGTTAAAGAGCTCCTCAGAACATTCTCCGTGGTATGCAATAAAAAATGCATAAAACCGCTATGTCTCTGCAAACTTGCAGGGAATATATAATTACAAACCACCACAGGCATTTAATAAATTTAAAAAATGCCTGATGTAAACAACACTTACATTATTTGAAACACAGGGACCACATCGAGCGGGCAATAAGACCACCTCCCAACTTGGCATCCTGAACAAGGTGCGGCGGTTCTTTGCGCCAGAATTTCGCCTGCTACTTTACAAGGCTCAAATTCGCTCTTGTGCGGAGTACTGTTCGCACCTTTGGGACGGCTCTGCTAAGTCTTCTCAATGCCCTAGATTTATTGCAGCGCCGAGCTGATGTCGCGTCAAAATAAAAAAAAAATCCAAAACACTAACTTTACCCTCAACAGATTCAATATGGCCAAATGTTAAGCGTCCTGGTGCTCACTTGGAAGATATGCTAGGTCGTGCTCAAGCTCTAAGAGATGCGCTTGCGGCCGTTAGTTCCAGATTGAGAGCTGCTGCAGAATATGCTCACGCTGCTGTTAGGCAATTGGAAGATGCGCTACCAGCGTGGAAACTAACACCAGTTGGCAAGTTAGTTAAAAATATATAGACTCAAAACGCCATACCTTAAGTTATTAATCATTAATTTTAAAATTAGTAAATATACCATACCAAGCCATGCCATGCCACGCCATGCCATGCCATGCTATACCATACCATACCATGCCATGCTATACCATACCATACCATGAGAAACATTATTAAAATCATTACAGAAGCGGTTGGGAGCGTACGTTGGCATGCGCAGATGCTTGTTCACTTTTAGTCCAGGCACGATGTTTAGAACGTGGTGCTCGAAGAGTTTTGGCTGCACCAGCTGCACCCAGAGCTGCCAGGTCTCTACGCTTGGCTTTAGATTACGCCTTTACTGATGCTCTACATGATCAAAAGTAAGATATACAACTTAGTGATCTTAAGCAGGACCGAGATTCACTTAATACATTATGCCGACGGAAAAATAGTGAAATTGCACCACGGCCGCAAGTGACCAATCGTCGTACCCTATTAATTTGTTATTCACTGATAGGTTACGATGATGTCAAATATCAGTGCGACGCAATATAACTGGTCTAATATCTTGCTTGATGGTACGCAAGGGGAGGTGGTGGTTGGTTGATAGTACCAAGAGCGCCGATGTCTTTTACAATTGCTTCAGTCGCCGTCACTATGCCGGTCTAAGTATCTTTAAATCATTCGTTTTGAAAATATTTTCAATTTTATCTGCGCAACGTTATTGACTGGGAAAAAAGGCCATTCGCCTTCTGTAGGGGCTGAATACTGCCGCTATTCTTTTAAAACATTTCGATACTAAAGTACTTGTATCATAGAAACAGGACACCCGTGCTCTCGGTTTGCGTGACCATTGCACTGCCACTACACCACGGTTGCCTTATAATTATTGTATCATATTATAATCCATTTTTTTTCTAGGTACCAGAGGGCTACAGAAGTATTTCTCCAATTTAAAGAAGCCCTGATACAATTAATAAATTCAATTCATCAGGTATGTATTAAAGAAATAACGTAGGCTTGTCTAAACCCGTTACCACATAACAAAAGAAAAAAAGGGTCTAACCCTGTCAGAGGCAAATCAAGCCCGTTAGAGGCCCGGGGTGCCAAGGGGCCCTCAGTCTAAGAAATTGATATAACTCTAAACTACCTATAATGTAGGTACTGAGCATATTTTAAAGCCTAGTTTAGGATTTAATCAAGGGAACTTTTAGACGTTTAGAGGCCCTAGGACCAGAGGCCAGGGGTGCGGTGCCCCTTCCGCCGGTACCATTAACATCCACCATTCTCTTCATACAAACTCTACGCTTATGGGCACTAGGCAACCCAACTTTCTTAAGGATGTCTCCAATTTGGTAGGAAAACACCCTCCTTGGTCTGCCCCGTTTAACGCATCCATCCACATCAGATTTATAAATTTCTGTGAGGAAAAGGCGTGACAATTTGATTAATTGATTGATTAACAGATTCTATTCCTAAGCCACAGAATATTTTATTAAGCATTATTCTTTTCTTCTATTAAATCAACAATCAAAAGTCATTAAGACATTTGTACAATTTTCTTTTTTGCATTACATGCATAATGTTAAAAAGATTTAGTCTTTTTAATAATTTTACGCTTAAAAATGTGCTTAAGCGCAAAGCAAATACTGTATCGTTATTTGTGGATAAAATACCAGTAACTGTACCTAGCGATTATTCTGTGCTTCAAGCTTGTCGCCATGTCGGGGCTGCTGTCCCTACCTTCTGTTACCACGAACGACTTTCCATTGCTGGTAATTGCCGTATGTGTCTTGTTGAAATTGAAGGCTCTCCTAAACCCATAATAGCATGCGCCTTTCCAGTACAAAAAAATATGAAAGTAAATACAATGTCCCCAGTCACCAAAAGAGCCCAGGAAGGAGTACTGGAATTTATTCTAGTTAATCATCCATTAGACTGTCCAATATGTGATCAAGGCGGGGAATGTGATCTGCAAGATTTGGCCATGAGGTTTGGTAGTGATAAAACAAGATTTACTGACATAAATTTCTCCGGGAAAAGAGCATCAGAAAATTGCAATTTAGGTCCTTTAATTGAAACTGAAATGACTCGTTGTATTCATTGCACTAGATGCGTAAGATTTTCTTCTCAAGTTTGTGGTGTTGACGTTTTGGGCACTACGGGGCGGGGAACTGATATGCTGATTGGTACTTACGTCGAAAAAATGTTTCTTTCTGAATTATCTGGCAACATAATTGATTTGTGTCCTGTTGGTGCTCTCACAAATAAATTATATAACTTCAGAGCACGACCATGGGAATTAAGGAAGGTAGATTCCATAGACGTAACAGATGCTACAGGAACTAATATTGTACTGTGTGCAGTAAACGATGAGGTTTTAAGAGTCGTACCCCGAGAAAACCCAGAAGTTAATCAAGAATGGGTTTCAGATAAAGGAAGATGGTTTATTGATACGTTGCAAAGGCAAAGGCTTGTCACACCGATGGTTAAATCAACGAATCTACTTGTCCCGACAGATTGGAACTGCGCTCTTAAATGTATAGCAGATAATTTACTGCAGAAATCCCCTAAATGTGTTTACGCCATCGCTGGTCCACAAACTAACGTAGAAACACTCGTGGTAGTTAAAGACTTGTTTAACCATCTTAATATTGAAAATACGTATGTAGAAAGAGATCTTTATTATTCTATTAGTGACACAGATTTAAGAGCTGGTTATTCTTTGAATCTCAATATGTGTGATATAGCAAAGGCTGATGCAATATTACTAGTCGGCACTAATCCTAGATTTGAGGCACCAATATTAAATGCATGGATACGTAATGCATATATTAATAATGACTGTGAAATATTTTACGTCGGAGAAGACTGCGCATTCAATTATTGCGTAAACAGACTAGGTGGCGATATTAAAAGTATTAATAAGATCACTACAGAGACATTTGTGAAGGCTAAAAATCCACTCATATTTGTTGGTGTGCAGCAATTGAGTTTACCTGAAACTCCATTGTTAATGTCTACTTTGGAAAAAATTATAAAAACATTAAAGTTTGATAAGAAATGGTCACCATTACACATTATTCCCCGTGAAGCGAGTTGGTGTGGTGCTCTTGAATGTGGTTGGAAGCCTGGTGGGGCTCGTTTTCTTGCACAAGACCCACCTCAGATGGTATTTCTGCTTGGAGCTGATGAGATTCTTAAGAATTGGAAACCAAATTCCGACTGTCAGGTTGTGTATGTTGGCTATCAAGGCTTGTGTGCGGTTAAACTTTCTAATTACATATTACCAGGTTTACCGTTTTCTGAATCTGGTGGGGTATACCTAAATATGGAATGCAGGTCACAATACGCCAGTCCAGCTGTTACTGCACCAGGCTTGGCAAGGTCTGATTGGAAGATATTTCGAGCCCTTGCAGAATATTGTAATGTTTACCTGAGATACCATGATACAAAAACTTTATCTTATAGGTTAGAAGAAGTTAGTCCAAATCTAGTGAATTGGGGAAGTTATCAAGAGAAACTTCACAGCGAATTCGTTCATCAAATGATTATTGAGTCTAAAGAGGACCAGGATGACTGCAAAGAATTGAAAGTGGACATGAAGAGATTGCCGGATTATTATTGTTACGAATCGTTTACAACGCATTCACGCACTATGAGGCGCGCGCGTGATGCTGCCATCGGCAATGCGACCTCAGCATATGCTACTATATAGATTAATTAAAAACAAACACTATTTCTTCAGCTTTGGTCCAATTTAATGACCAATTGAATATTTTAGAACATAATATGCTGTTACTAAGATTGTCTTATTAAAATATTTATTATAACAATAACTTTTGTGTTATTTCTCTCGAATATTTTACTAAACGGGGATGCTCCAAAGGATTGATACTTCACCAAAACCTTCGATAAATCAACCACAGAGCCTGTGTGTATCTGTACTCGTATGTTCCATTGTAGAACAATCGACAAATAGAATGCTTCACCAGCCCATGGGTTCTTTCATTCCTATAACCTTGGATCCTTTAAGCAATGCGTGAAAAAGTACCTTTGGCCGGCAAAGTGACGGAGACTGAGGCAGCCGTGAACTGACACGGCTATTATTAGCCTTCGTCAATCTTGGACCTTCTCTTGCTTGTCATTAGGCGGGTCGAGGTCTGATGTCGAGTCACAATAAAAAAAGAGAATTGTGGATGTGAATAAAGCGAGAGAATTGGTAGGATCGCAGAAAGTGGTGAACTGTTATGTCTGCCTAGCTCAGTTGGAATTCAGGCGAGAAAATTAGATTTATTGATTTATATTTCTAAATTTATTAAGAAATTCATTAAAAAAAATCTTAAATAGTGTCTTTTGTACCCAGGTGTTATCAAATAACTTGGAAAATTTAGCAGTAGCAGAAAAGGATGTTGCTAGATATCGCCGTGATCTACGAGCTTTGCGAGTTAATGGTATCGCACAAAAGGGACTGTCAGATCTACGTTATCAACCCAAGGCGTTAACTAAATTGAAATCTTAAGAATGATACGGTAAACGTGATAAACGATTTAATTATCGCATCAGTCAATAAATGGAGCTCCGCATGATGTTAGGCTGGACTGCGGCTAAAACGTCGACCTAGTTGGAACTTGCAACTTTAATATTGATCCTAAAACGCGACTACCATTCTGATTAAATATTTATTTATTTAATTCGGTATTATACAATGGGTCGCAAACTAAACATACCAAAAAGGAAGATTCCAAGATTAAGGCTTGTTTGCGACCCAAAAATTGCCACACAAAAAAAAACATTACAAGGTTAACAATATGAATAACAAGAATACATATTAATTATTAAAATTAGGTTGTTTTGCAATATTTATAAATAGTTACAGGCATTGGTGCCCAGTCTGCCAAATCGGGATAGTACCACCACTTACAAGTATACAAACCGTGAAGTGACTTAGTTGCGTTTCGGGATTAGCTTGTAAGTTGTCGACTACAACTAGGCCTGCTACTTGTAGTTATTTGACTATAGTAGCAGACACCTCCATCCATGGACCGCACTCCAGCTTTAACATCAGGCGGGGTGCTGTCGAGCGGCTATGTCTAGACACCATAAAAAACACGTTATATGACCGTATTTTGCCTGATGTTGTCAGAGGAATGTCAGAGGAAATAAGTGTTCATAGAAGTTTTGGCGGGCAACTGCGAGTGACAGGACGCACAATTTTAAATTATTTGAAAAGCTTGTGTTTTTCATAAATATTAATGTGTAATAATGGTGGAATTGTTATCCAGTAATCATTTTTAAGTTGATCGAGTATAAACAAGTAATTTAAAGTGTTTTTTCGTGTTCCCTCCAAGACTCCTTCCGTAGTTTTAGTAAAGGCTTTCCGCCGCTTTACTAAAACGATGATCATCAACCTCACTATCATCGTCATCTTGTGATGAATCACTCGCGTGGTTCATCTTCATATTTACTTGACAATGTTTTAACATTAAACCATATATTTTACTTTGATACTAGCAATTTAAATACTAAAGCCATAAGCAAGAAGAAAGAAAAGGAAAGTGTTCATAGAAATATGTATAGGTATAAATGAAACAATTATATTAATATACAAAAACACAATCAAATTTATTAAATATCAAATATTGTATTGTCTAACACGATTCCTTATTACTAGATTCACATCGATTATATAGTTACGGTTATTATATTTCAAGGGGTATACAGAAATGTTATGGATTATAGAGCGATACACAGAAATGATATAGATTATAGATACATTATAGATATAAGTAAGTAAACATGGAGACTGCGAAAGAACTTTAGTTAGGCTGACATGAAGTAAAAAAGTTATCCTAAGAATATTGTATTTCGTAGTTACCCTTCTCAAAGTTATAGTAACAACACGTGACGGAATAAAATTACGGACACTTTTTTAACATGAAATTATCACATACTCTTTTCTCTTTAAAAACAGGCTCTGTTATGCATATTTTTAATCTAACCAAAGTATTTTCATAGTCTGAATAAATAAATAAAGAAGTACTTAAAACTCGAGAGTCGAGGAACTATGGGATTAAGGGGTTGACCATTGTGGATGTATCCAAATATACTTATATATATATATATATATATATATATATATATTTAGCTGTTTTTTTGTCCAAGGTGTAGATATATACTAGTATAATAATAGATAAACTATTACCTAAAGCATTTAAACATAACTAGATATTGTATAATTGCAAATATAATAATTTATATATAAATATTAATGTTTCTGAATGTTATGAAAATGAATGATCACTATTTAGTATTTTTTATTTTATTTTACACGATACACGATTGTTATTCGCCTGATATTAGACTGAATTACTATCAACGAACGGACACTACACAGCTAAAGAAAATCTGCAAGTAGCTGTCGCATCCGCTATGAATTTTTTTAAATAATTTAAAAAATATATAACCGTTCTATAATCCATACATTTTTTTTACCATAAAGAAGAGATCATAGATAAAGAGAAATGTCTTTTAAAGATGATAGTTAACGTAAACACTAGATTATATTATAAATAAATTTAAAAATAATGAAAGTTTGGTTTTATTTATATTTAATTAAATATACAGAAAATTACCTTGTAGGTCAAATATGACTAGAAATTATTTAAAAAAACTGAATTTATATAAATTATTTTTTGGTGAAAATAATTTCGTTAAAGAATTAATAAGAAATACCTATAAATAAGAAAAACAGCTTTCCAGTAAAATTAAAAAGAGACGGAGAGATAGAGAAAGTTAAAGAAATAGAAAGGGATGCATATATAGAACACATTCACACTTATCATTAACCACAATACATGGGATTATGTAAAAAACTACTAAAAATGATTTTTATCCAGAATAATCAGACCAACAAAAATAGAAAGACACAGAACGCCGTATAACAAAAGTTGAGCACTGCATTAACCCACATAATCCAAAATGGCAATAAAACTATGGTTATACTCGACGCTCCGTCTATTTTATTTTGTTGGGCCTAGCCTGTACATTGATAAATATTTAAAAATCTACACGTTTATTTAATGTCATATTGTGCGCGAAAGCATTATATTAATGATATTTTTTTAATTACAGTAAGCATCGTTCCTATATTGTTATATTACTTTTACAAATTGACAAAAACTGATTTTATTTATGTAGGGTATATCATTGGTTTTATTCGTTCCCATAAAAGATCTCAATTAATAAAATAAAATGGGAGAAAGTTGGAACCAATGGCGGCACTAATTTTACCTAAGAACAGGGACTAAAGAAGTGAGGATTAAGAAAAAAAAAACAAAAACTGCTATAGTCCTTATTCTTAGAGATTTATAAGAATAAAAGTTTTATGCATATTGATAGACATAATGTAGTGAAGAGCTTTATTAACTGACTTCTTTATTTTTTTTATTTTTAATGTGACTCGCCTGATGTTAAGCTGGAGTGTGGTCTGTGAATGGATGTCACTGCTACTACAATATCTGTAAGTAGCAGTCACATCCACTTAGTTGGAACCGGCAACTTACAAGCTAATCCCGAAACGTGACTAAATAAATCAGTTCACGGTTTGTATACTTGTAAGTGGCGGTACTACCACGGATTGGCAGACTGGGTACCACTGCCTACCACTCTTCTGATCTTCTCTCGGTAGTTATAGTATAAACCACTACAACTCTATAGGAAAACCTGCATGTGTTCGGTGTTAAAAATTCCCAGTAGATAATCCGGTCTCTGATGACAAACAAAATGAGGTCCAAGAACAAAGAAGACTGAAGAAATTGACTCTGTTTACGGCTGCATTTTTTGCCCACAAGTACCTCAACTACACACTGCAGCTTGTTAGAAATTGTTTTAAAAAAATCTCACTATACTTAAGCCTTTATGGCGCCAAGGTCCCTATCATCATCATCAGCCAGAACGCGTCCACTGCTGAACATAGGCCTCCCCCTTAGAACGCCATTTCAAACGACAAGATGCCAGCTCCCTCTAAGGTTGAATAAAATCCACAGATCAGTTAAGTATAGATTGATATACTTGATTGATCTGAGGTAAAATCCTTATAAGGTTTTTTACTAAACAATTGTTGATAAGATATATTAAAAATAATTAATAAAAACATTAAGTTGTTTTTGTCATTTTGTAAAAGATAACCCAATTGTAAATAAATCGACAATATTGATATGTGATTGATGTGTCAAATGTTATCTTATTGGTCGATTGGCCCTGCTTATCCTAACACTAAAGCATGATATAGGTTTGATCATAAAAATCAGAACAGAAAATGTACGATAAAGTGGTGGACGAGTACACCAATGCTTATTTGTGCAATAAGCCACTAAAGTGCTTGTATCATAGAAACAGGACAACCATCAAAGATTTTTTTAAAATTGTTACTCGACATATGACAGCACCCTGCCTGATGTTAAGCTGGAGTACGGTCAATGAATAACTGCTACAATTAAATGTAAGTAGCAGTCACCTCCACTATACCGGCCTAGTTGAAACATGCAACTTACAAGCTGATCCCGAAACGCGACTAAGTCACTTCACGGTCTGTATCTACTACCCTGGATCGGTAGACTGCCTCTTCTCTTTAAAAGAATACCAGTGCCACGATAAGATGCCGCTTTAATGTCAATAAAGAAGAGCGATTTTCTTCTTTAAAAGTAATTATTAATATGTATGAAACTTTATGAACGGTTAAACGTCAAAACGATCATCATAGCATGCCGCTCGTGTAGTTAACGTCACCATCAGTATGTACCCTACATTTTCTGTTCTGTGTTTGTAAAGTAAATTAATATTTTACACAAAATCATGTAGTTATCTATAGTTAATTTTCGTGTCAGACCGTTTCTTAGTTTAGTTTAAATAATTCGAAAATATTGTTATTGAATAGCATATATTTTGTTGTAAAAAGCTCAAATAATATTTCAATTCCGGATATTTTTTGTTTTTATTATAAAAGCCTTATTTAGTGGACGGCCCTAGAAGCTCAACGTCCCATGGAAAACACTTAAAAATTCTCCAATTTCGCTAAATGTTAAAGGAGACTATTACACGACCAAATAACGTTACAATCTATCTATAATTCCTGACTGATGTTGATTGACTCGCTATGAATGCTTTTTGACATGTATTGTCATACTATACAAAATGTATTGTCATTTATAAAAAAAGCACTTTTATTAATGATATAAAATGTAAACTGTATCTACAATGGAAGCACGTAGCGGACAGAATTTGCGCAATAACATGGTAAGAAGAGCTACAGATTTCAAAGTTTCATATTTCTAATAGACTTAATCAGTCCTAATACAAAGATTCAACTTAAAATAACAACGTCTGAGACGTGAAAACTTGACCTGTTTCGTTTTCTAAACAGTTTAAACACTTAAAATAAACAAACTTAACAATTGACTAAAAACATTCCAACTCTACATTAAAAACAGGAGCATTATACACGTAAAAGAGAAAGTACAGAGAAAGTTGTATAAGAGAGAGCGAGACGCAACGACTTTTTGCTGTAACCCTACACAAAAAGTTGCGAATTAATTTGAAACAAGTCATACAGAGACATACAGAGATCATTTCTAAGTACAATAAATAATTTATTGATTATTGAAGCGACATACAGGCAGTCGCTTAAAATTATACACAAACAATTCCTTGTTTTCCTCATCTTTTACACTTTTGTTATGGTTTTCATGCGACGAGTGCGGAGAATCCTGTAAAAAAATTAAATTATATCATTATCAGCCAGAAGACGTCCACTGCTGAACATAGCCCCTCCTCCCTTAGAACGCTATTCCGAACGACAAGATGCCAGTTGCATCCACCGGTTACCCGTGTCTTTCACTATGTCGTCAGTCCACCTAGTGGAAGACCTACCTACGCTGCGTTTTCCGGTTCGTGGTCTCCACTCTAGAACCTTTCTTCCCCATCGGTTGTCGGTTCTTCGAGCCTAGCCTATTATATACCTACATTTTAATATGTAAAACAATAGACATGTGGAATGCTTTATCAGCCCATGTGTTCTCCTTATCCCATATAAATTGTATCTACAGTGAGCAATAAAAGCTATGTAACAAATATTTGCTCCGACCGGGAATCGAACCCGGAACTTTACGCGTAACAAACTGGTGTGCTAACAAATGTGTCGCCTGTCATTTTTAGTTTCTAACGCCCGGTTCCTATATCTGTCAAACGGATCGATTTTGAAACGAACTGTTAAATTATCTACGAGCCGTATGTCAAAAATGTTATTATAAAATCAATCATTCAAACTGTCACGCCTTCTTCCCACAGGGATAGGCAGAGACAATGGAGCGCCACTTGCCACGATCCTGACACTAATACCTAGCTTTCTTCACATTTACAATTCTCTTGTAAAATACCCCTCTTAAGTTAAGTTACCGACAACTATGTACTAGCAAAATAAGTAGAAAAAAGAGTATGACTGATATTTTTAAATAATATTTTTCAAACGTCAGTGATTGTGATACACTGAACAACGAATGGTTACTGTTACCGATGACAGATAGTTTATTATAGGAACCGGGCATGAGTCAATTTTTCCCCTCCTTGCCCACTGTTGTCTCGAATCTAAGAAGTAAGGTTGAGCAGTCTATTAATACGGCGTTCTCACGGGGCAAATTTAGTTGATCAACTGCGAAATCGTAAAACAAAAGTTAAAGACCTTTCAACTTTTATTGATTCCATTAATAGCTGACAGCGAATCATCGACTTGTCTGAACTTTTTCGTTCAACTTGCATTGAATAATCAGTTGTTGTTTTTGTTTGTTTGTAAAATAAAATGTGAATAAAATGTACATTGTGGCGTTCGCATCCACGAGAAAAATGCTATAATGGACAGATAGTATAAGACACGTGTTATATTGAGTCGATTATTATTGAACCGTGCAAACTATTCAACTAGTTTAAACTAGTAAACTATCAATATTTACTTTCGATTTTTTGTTAAACGATAAATATTGATCAACTAAATTCGTCCCGTGAGAACGCCGTGAAATACGTATTATTTTATAGGTAATATAGACAAGTAGGTACCCGATCAGTCCACGATAAAACATGAAAGCCCCACAGAAAATGATAATCAACGTAGCACTCCATATGATCGCCATCAAAGTGGTACTACCCTCTGAAACAAAATATTATAAATGATTATCCAAGGTTTTTCGCCCACATTATGTGACGGTGGTGTAGTCGTAGTGCAATACAGCTGCACACAAATTATTGTTATTTATATTGCACATATTTTATATTGTTATTTTGACGTGAATATAAATTCTTATGATTTGCATAACATGACGATAGGCGTGGACGAACGGTTTAGCGACTGGTTTGTTGCGCGTAAAGTCCCGGGTTCGATCCCCGGTCGGAGCAAATATTTGTTTCATAGCTTTTATTTGTAATATTTAATAGTATTAAATATTGCAAGTATTTGTTAATAAAAAAAAAAAAGAGATGGATATTTGCTTCGGGTCTGGTTATCAAAGAGTGGTAGGCAGTGGTACCCAGTCTGCCGATCCGGGGTAGTACCACCACTTACAAGTATACAGACCGTGAAGTTGATTTGGTCACGTTTCGGGATCAGCTTGTAAGTTGCCGGTTCCATCTAGGCCGGCATAGTGGATGTGATTGCTACTCACAGTTATTGAATTGTAGTAGCAGTGACATTCATTCATGGACCACACTTTGGCTTAACATCAAGCGGGGTGCTGTCATATGTCGAGTCACAATAAAAAAAAAAAAAAAAAAAAAACTTTTACAGCTGCGTGAAGAACCTTAATAATTAATATATATTAATTATATTTATGACATTATATATTTAATGCTTTATTGTTACTGTTTTTCACACAATCATGACAAAGCCCCTATACAGCTGCACACTAATTACTATAATTAATTTTCATTTTTTTATATGTTTATTCTTTGACTAGTAACTGTTATTGTTTACTATGCTATAACTGTTGCTTCGTTTATTTATAACCGAAATTCGTGATCTATTCAAATTCACATCGATTCATTAGTATTAGGTTTTTTTAAAAATCAATATGAAAACTATAATCCTGACATCCTATGGATTCTATAGTCTAAAATAAATAAATAAATGGTTACGCAAACTGAGAGCACGGGTTTAAAACCACTTGCCGGTACCAATGTATCTTTGATCTATGCACTTTGGTTGTCCTGTTTATATGATACAAGCACTTTAGTAGCTTAGTATATAAATGTAAATAAATAAAAATTAATAATTATTATACATGTATATTGTGGCTTAGTATATTACAGCACTTTTTAGACGACTGCTAGTAAAAGTAGGCAACTGCTACCACTCGTTTTTAAATTACAATTATTATAAAGCTTTTGAAACGCGATAGTGGGTTGTTAAAATCTGTTATTAGATTCATTTTAGGAGTAGTAGGTAGGCAGTTAGTGGCCATTTGCGCAGTCTGCCTATCAATCAATCAATCAAATTGTCATGTCAATTTGTAGGCGGAGACAATGGAGCGCCACGTGTCACGATCCAGACACAACTCCCTCGCTTCTTTCACATTCACTCTCTTTTTCTTCTCTCCATACAAGCTCTACGGTTATGGGCTAGGGCTAGGCAACCCAGCTTTCTTGAGGATGCCTTCAATTTGGCCGGAAAACATCCTGCCTCGTTTAACACATTCATCCACACTAGACACTCGTTTTAAAAAGAGTAATCTAAATCTGATGTGGATGGATGCGTTAAACAAGGCATCCCAGGAGGGTGTTTTCCGACCAAATCGAAGACATCTTTAAGAAAGCTGGGTTGCCTAGTGCACATAACTGCAGAGCCTGTATGAAGAGAATTGTGAATTTGAAGGAAGCAAGGGAGTTGTGTAAGGTTCGTGGCAAGTGGCGCTCCATTGTCTCTGCCTATCCCTGTGGGGAAAAAGCGTGACAATTTGATTGATTGATTGAATCTAAATTAAAACTAAGCCGGCATAGTGGATGTGGTTGCTACTCACAGTTATTGAGTAGTAGCAGTAGCATCCATTAATGGACCACACTCCACGTCAGACGTCACGTCCTAATAATAAAAAGAAATGTTTTACACTTACCGACATAACCGTTGTAATAAATATCAGCGGGTATTGGATGATGTGGTCCCTCTTTTGTTAGCAAATTAGATTCCGTACAATTCATCCATTCAATTGATACATGCCTGAAAGGAAATCAATCAATCAATCAATTAAAATCACACCACAGGGATAGGGAACTTTTTAGGAATATCCTCGATTGCATGATGAACTGTTGGCCGACTGAGGTAACCGTGAAATAAACCTGTTTTCTCAGTCGTCAGCGCTCTTAGACCACCTCTTGCTTACCATCAGGCAAGTTTTTTTTTTTATTGTGACACGACATTTGACATCGACCTGCCTGATGATAAGCAAGAGGAGATCCGAAAGTGCCGACGACTGAAACAACCGAGTTGGTACGCGGCTGTCTCATCCGCCGTCACTATGCCGGCCAAAGGTGCTTCTTCACGCATCGCTTGAAGGATCTAAGGTTATAGGAGGGAGAGAACACATGGGCTGGCAAAGCATTCCACTTGTCGATTGTTCTACAAAGAAAAGATGCACCAAAGTCGAAGCTAGACGTCGTGTCCCAATAAAAAAATAATTGAATAATAACAATTTTCTTTAAAGGGGAATACCCATTGGTGCCTCACCTTTAAAATTATTGTCATGATAGAAACTTCGTAATATTTTTTTACAATCCTTCTTAGTCAATTTGGTAGAAATAATAATATTTTGTTATTTCAAATGACAACATGTTATTTTAAAAGATGTAGATCATCATTATCAGCCAGAAGACGTCCACTTCTGAACATACCACCCTCTTAGAACGCCATTCCGAACGACAAGATGCCAGTTCACCTTATTCATTAAGTTTATTTTTAATGTGACTCATATGTTATGTGTTCTCTTCTTCCTATAACCTTGGATCCTTCAAGCGACGCGTGAAGAAGCACCTTTGGCCGGCATAGTGACGGTGACTAAGGCAGTCGGGAACTAACTCGGTTTTTTCAGTCGTCGTCACTCTTGGACCTCCTCTTGCTTATCATCAGGCGGGTCGTGGTCAGATGTCGTGTCACAATAAAAAAATGTCAAGCTGGAGTAAGGTCTATGAATGGAGGCGACTGCTACTACAGTGAAATAACTGTAAGTAGTAGTCACATCCACTATGCCGGCCTAGTTGTATTTATTATAATATAACAATAAAAACTGGCATCTTGTCGTTTGGAATGGCGTTCTAAGGGGAAGGCCTATGTTGAGCAGTGGACGCCTTCTGGCTGATGATGATGATGATGATGAATTATACTTACTTGGGTGACGCGTGGCAGTTGCTACTCTTTTCAGCTCGGTATACCTTGCGGGTCCTAACTCTAGTTCCACCATGGCAATCACCCCAAGCACCCCATGGCCCAGCCCTCGTTGCACTCTTCCCAGAACATCCACATGGTACTATGCACTTCTCTTCCTACAATTTACAGGATTAATTTTCATTTCCATTTGTTTCATAACTCTTTATTGAGAAACAGATCAAATTAAAAGTATAATAAATATAATTAAACTATATTTATTTATTTAAATCCTTTATTGCACCATAATAAACTTAAAAATAGGTACATAGGCGAATTTAATGCCTATTAGGCATTCTCTAAAAACAAACATTTGGGATGATGAGAAACTACAATTAAACTACAATGTAAATAAAAACATCATTTAATGCCATCGCATCAGAGATAGTCCCAAGGAGACTGGCAACATTTCCCCTTTGTATAGCAAGGCTAATACGTTGGCAGAAATAATTGCCAGCCTTCCTGTCTCCAGACTTCTCCGTCAGTTGCTTGGACAACTCCTTGGCCAGGCGCTTAGCTAAAATTCCCCAAGGGCCCATCGTCTCGACCCCAAACGGCACAAATTCGTAACCAGTACCGAGGTTGGCATATTTGCGCCAATCCTGACACAACTCCCTCGCTTCCTTCACATTCACAATTCTCTTCATACAAGCTCTATTGGTTATGGGCACCAGGCAACCCAGCTTTCCGAAAACTACGAACCTGATATTGATAAGTAGACACGACTATTTGGCCGCGCATCTTCACTGGACAACGGTAAGCGTCCAAGGTGATGACAGCTCTTGAATCATTGGCAACTACTTCGCAAGTGTTCTCATAGACCATAGTACCCCAACCGCATGCCTCAGGGATCCTTGACATATGCTGAGGCGCAGCCTAAACAATGTTCGAATTATATTTATGGTGATAATTTGCCTGCGATTTTTTTTATTGTGACTCGACATATGACAGCACCCCGCTTGAAGTTAAACTGAAGTGAGGTCCATGAATGGATGCCATTGCTACTACAAATCAATAACTGTGAGTAGCAATCACATTCACTATGCCGACCTAGTTGGAACCGGCAACTTACAAGCTGATCCCGAAACGCGACCAAATCACTTCACGGTCTGTATACTTGTAAGTGGCCTACCACTCTTGGATAACCAGTCCCGAAGCAAATATCCACCTCTTTTTTTATTAACAAATATTTGCAATATTTAATATAATTATTAAATATTACAAATAAGAGCTATAAACTAATAATCGTCCAGCGAATGCGACCACGGGAATAAAAAATACATTAAATAAATAAAATAATACATGGTTTCAATTTACTTACCTCAATTCGGCATCTAACAGAAGTCCTGGAGACAAGCATGATGCATGAGGAAATAGCACACGGAGCTTTCTGTTCCATCTCACCACAAGCGCGTCCAGGCCAAACAGACGGGGTCATTAGTTTTCTAAAAAACATGTATTATTTTAGGTTTCAAATTATCAACTGATCATCCAGCGGGTAGAAATAGTTTTTCATTTTATTAATTGCGGATCTACAAATGACACACCCCGCTGGATAATAGGCTGAAGTGCGGGACATGAATGGAGGCGCCCGCTAAGACTGTTAGAAAACAACAAGGGGTAGTCGCCTCTACTATACCGGCAACTTACAAACGAAAAACGCGAACGCACAATCGAAAAGTCACTTCACAATTTGTAAATGATGGACCACCCGAATCGGAACTGGTTACTATTGCCTACTACTATTAGAAAAATATCTAAATCTTCTAAATCATTCAGCTTCTACCTGTACATATTCGTTATTATCAATAGCCAGAAGATGTCCACTGCCAAACATAGGCCTCCCCCTTAGAACGCTATTCCAAACGATATGATGCCATTTGAATCCACAGGTTCTTTGTGACTTTCATTATGTCGTCAGTTCACCTAGTGGCAGGCCTATTTACACTGCGTCTTCCGGTTCGTGATCTCCACTCAAGAAAGAACCTTTCTTTCCCACCGGTTGACAATTCTTCGATCGATTAATATTATGCATATAAACAATTTAAAATTATCTAGTATGGATTTTATACCTAGATCTGCGCATATGTCTATCCTCGATTTCACAGGAGCAGGAGGAAGTGTCCCATTCGCTCCATTCGCCAAGCTCACAATCCACACCGCACGGGACATAGCACCAGGATTCACGAGGTTCAATAGAAGTTGCATTCTGTAATTCAGTAAGTATTGTATTGAAGTTATAGAATTGGCTCCGTATATCCGTATCCGCTAGATGTAGACTTACAAAGCCGCGTTGTCTCTGCGTAGTTGCAGGGCTCCATAGTTCACGAGCTCGGAGCTACAATGAATCTAGGACATTGAAAAGATACTTGGCAGAGCCATCTCAGGGGTGCAAACAGTACTTCGCGATAGAGAGAATTTGAGCCTCATCTCGGTGCCAGGTTTTTTATTTTTTATTGTGACTCGACATATGACAGCACCCCGCTTCATGTTAAGCCAAAGTGTGGTCCATGAATGAATGTCACTGCTAATACAATTCAATAACTGTGAGTAGCAATCACATCCACTATGCCGGCCTAGATGGAACCGGCAACTTACAAGCTGATCCCGAAACGTGACCAAATCACTTCACGGTCTGTATACATGTAAGTGGTGGTACTACCCTGGATCGGCAGACTGGGTACCACTGCCTACCACTCTTTGATAACCAGACCCGAAGCAAATATCCAGCTCTTTTTTTTAAATTAACAAATATTTGCAATATTATTAAATATTACAAATAAAAACTATGAAACAAATATTTGCTCCGACCGGGGATCGAACCCGGGACTTTACGCGCAACAAACCAGTCACTAAACCGTTAGTCCACGTCTGTCGTCAGAATGGAGTAACCATTCCTTTTATTCGGAAAATAATTGGAGTATGTATGGGGGCTCCACTCATTAGTTTCCCCAGGGCATCCACACATTTAAATCCGGGCCTGTATCCATATGCATAGTTCATCGTATTTGGATAGAATGGCTCTGAAGACTCATAACCTCTAGAAGTACATAACTCAATTTTAAGTTTATTCTCAGTGTCTGATTCTGAGGGCTAAAGACAATGGCTAACTTACGGGACAGAATGAATCTTTGACGAAGACACCATCGCTTCGTAGACAACGCACAGATCTTTGTTTGATACCCTCGCCGCATGGTGAACCTCCTGTAATAATAATATTTACATGCTTCTGTTTTATAGATCAGCTATAATTTATAAATATTTGTTAATAGTGTCTGCTGTGACTCAAAATTAAATTACATTTTAAATATAGAATGATTCCTAAAGTTTTTGCTATTAAAAGAGAAGTGAATTGGCATGGTACCCAACTACACCTTCATTACATCAATCAATCAAATCAAGTTGTCACGCCTCGTTTCCACAGGGATAATCTGAGACAATGGAGCGCCACTACTCCGTGAACGCCCTCGCTTTCCTCACTTTCACAATTCTCTTCATACAAGCTCTACGGTTATGGGCACTTGGCACTTGGCATTCCAGCCTTCTTGAGGATGTCTCTATTACATCTTCCCTTTAATTGGTACTATTTAGGCTGTTTCCTTAATTATTTTTACATTTTACTAATAATGTACTTACTTAAATTAAATTTTCTCTTTAAATTTATTTCTTTTATTTTATAAATAATGAGTGTTGAACCGAAAAAACTTACCCAACGGTTGACAATCTTCCCAGGGTGCAATATGCCAGGAGTAGGCATGAGGAGCACATGACATTGCTTCTACTAGTTGTCCACATGGCATACCACCTGGAGCTGCTGGACGTAGTACAACCCTTGTACGATCACGACGTCCTCCCCATTTTGACTGGGTAAATAAAAAAGTATGAGCAATTATTTCAGTACAACAGGAACGAAACGAAACGAACGAAAACACCCGCACTTTAAAAAGTGGGAGGCAGTGGTACCCAGTCTGCCGATCCAGGGTAGTACCACCACTTACAAGTATACGCCGTACGACCGTATCGTAAGAGAGGGATTCTTATTCGTTCAGCGTACTTTTTTTGGGCCTACTTTCAGCCTTTCTTTAAAACGTCGCATTAAATATATTCAACATAGAGCGTAAAACTTAAAAAGTGAAAAAATAAATCGATTTCATCATCATGTATACTGGACGACTACTATTATTTTTTAATTTTTTATTGTGACGACATATGACAGCACTCCGCTTGATGTTAAGCCGAAGTGTGGTCTATGAATGAATGTCATTGCTACTACAATTCAATAACTGTGAGTAGCAATCACATCCACTATGCCGGCCTAGTTGAAACCGGCAACTTACAAGCTCGAAACGTGACCAAATCACTTCACGGTCTGTATACTTGTAAGTGGTGGTACTACCCAGGATCGGCAGACTGGATACCACTACTGCCTACCACGCTTGTACTGCGCAGCTCCAAGGTCAACGACCTTATTATCTGCCGTTATATATACCTGTTCACAAGGGCTCCATTCACTCCATGAGCTGACGAAGCAATCGTTAGGGCATGGCGCTCGGCATACCGACTCTTGCGGTGGCATTGCACTGATGCTTGAACAGACACTTGGGTCCAATTCCTTGCCAGACTCGCCGACACAACTAGAATATTATAATTATATTTTTTTTTTTACATTTTCATACTAAACTACGAAAGTGCTTGTATCATAGAAACAAGACAACCAAAGTACACATATCAAAGATACATTGGTATAGTCTGTCTAAGACGAAATGACGCGCTCCTCCACCGCAAAAACATGAATGCAACACACCGAAAATGCAATTGTAATTGGTCATTCAGTTGCTGGTTGGACACAAAAGGAGGAGCACGCTGATAAAGTATAATAGTATAGTAAGAAATATTTGCATTCACAAATTTAAAAAAACTGATAAAGTGGAGGGGCGTGTCATTTATAGTTAGACAAGCTATACCGGCAGGCAAGTTTTCAAACCCGTACTCTCGGTTATGGGCATTATGCAACCTAGTTTTCTTTAGGATGTCTCCGATTTGGTCTGAAAATACCTTCCTGGGCCTGCCTTGTTTAACGCACATGAGATTTATGAATTCCTTTTGTCACTCTACTTTCACTCATCCTTTCCATATGCCCAAACCATCGAAGCATTCCTTTGTCAATGTCACAGCATCTTTTTTCAAACCACATCTATCGCGAACTGTGCTATTCCTTATTCTATCCGCTATCGTCACTCCACATACACTTCTTAATGACCTTGTTTTTACAGAATGATTTAATTCAAGTAGGTGAACATACGTGATAGTTCTATTGACGATAGCTTTGCCGCAGTTGCCACTATTCACTGTACAGACACCCCATTCACCAATCTTCCAGGTTGGCTCAACAACTTCACACGTAGAACGCTGTAACGTGGCTCCACATTCGCGTCCACCAGCCGTGCCTTCATCGAGTATTTCCCTGGTTATCAGAAAATATTCAATTATAAAATATTCTTATAAAAAAACATTATTTCTTTACAAAAAGTCGCATAGTATTAAAATCCTCTAGCAAAAAGCGTATGATGATCTCACTGGTCAGTCAAGACGTGGTCTCACTAGAATAAGCGAGCCACAATAAAAAAAATATTATGGAGCGCGGTCCATAAATGTGAGCGACTGCTAATGGAGTTAAATAACTGCAAATAGCACTTGCATCCACTATGCGTTCTTAGATATTTGAAAAAAAATTAAACAATTTTTTTTTCTATTGTGGTTCGACATATAACAAGACCACGTCTGATGTGAAGCGTCGTGTCGAGTCCATTTTAAAATTGCTCCCCTTAACAATCAAATTGCCCCCATGTGGGGCGTGGGCCTGTGCGAGAATTATAGGACAGAAGAAGGTCGTTGTTAGGAAGGTCTTCTGGTTACCTTGTTCGGAATCTAAAGGCAGCAAGACTACCAGCTTCTGCAGCACAGGGTCCCCATTCACCCCAAGGACCAGCAATGCAATCCTTGGCACAGCTCACGACACATTCCCGTTGCAGTAAATCAGGGAATTCATCGTCATATTTGTATGTGACGTTGATTCCTTCGAATTCTGTAAAAATAAATAATGAAAAACTTTTAGTTTAGTCCGTGGTGTAGTAGTAGTGAAATGGTCACGAAAACCATGATCTCCTGGTTCAAAACAACTTATCGGTACCAATGTATCATTTTTCTCCGGTACAAGCACGTTTAGTAATTAGGTACCTATAGAATTAAACAAATTTTATGTAGCTTACTATCGCGTTTAGTTTGGTTTTATTTTACAGACCCCGATAACCAGTTTATAGCTACTAGACCACAGTTGCCCTATAAAAGATAATAAATGTTTTGTGGATATTTTATGACAATAATAATCTACCTGGAGTTGGCAGGAACTTTCTGCAGACCATCACCGGGGATAATTTATTTTTTACTTTGCAACGAACTGCATCGAGGGCTCGACCTGCTCCACATGTAGCTCTGAGAATTTAACAAAATAATATTTATTTAGAACTAGAATAGAACTGTAAAAATGAGGCAGATATATAACCTTAGAGCTTGTATGAAGAGAATTGTGGATGTGAGGTAAGCGAGGGAGTTGTGGATGTGAGGAAAGCGAGGGAGTTGTGTCAGGATCGTGGCAAGTGGCGCTCCATTGTCACTGCCTATCCCTGTGGGAAAAGGCGTGACAATGAAAAGGTGGTTGAAGGATACAAGTGGATGAACTTACCCCTTAGGTAAAAGACAATTTGATGTAGACGGCACTAGTTCGAGCTTCACACTTTTCTTGCAAACGCAATCAGTCGGCGCATTTGGATCAGTCTCGTCGAAATGGCTGTTAATTTAAAAATGAATCAATTAATATGACTATTTAAATATTTTAACCGTTTATTGTTTATACAATAGGTGAACCTTATGTCCTTGGGCTACAGTGAGAAATGTAGGTTTTAAAATAGGGACGTTATGAAGCTCCGTAACCGAATCAGTTAGAAAAGTCTTGGATAATTTTGGATAGGGGCGAAGCCTAAATGAAACATGATATAACAGGCTTTTACTCTTGAAATTCCTTTAAAACCTAATATCAGTAACCGAAATTATCAAATGTTCTGAAATGATTACATATCCGTATGCCGTATGCATATATATACGAAATTTTATATCCATAACATATCCATTTTAAAATGTAGGTATTTACCAAGGTTCAAAGGTTAAAAATCAAAAGTCGAAACTATCATTTTTACATATCGATACCTCAAAGCAATAGTTATCTTAAAAATATAGTGGTTTTGAGTTACAATATCTTACAGAAAGTGTTGGAATTATTATATAAAATATGTAATGAGCTAATTACTATATTAAAAAGAAATGTTTAAAAGATAATTAGCTATTAAGTAAGATTTTTCAAAATCTCACTGTTGCTCGTTATATACACACACTCCAACATTAAATAGATACTTTCTAGATTAATAAATCAAATCAATTGACTGTGAATAAAAAAAAATATTACCGGTATTTATTAGAACTTTATGTAAGTACAGACTTTTTGATTAAACAAAACTAAAAAACGAATTATAGTCCACCATACTAAATTGCCTCATTTAAGTACACCCACATACAAACTTCATACATTTTAGAATTTATACATACATTCTTACTCATTCTTTATACCCTAAACCACAATCACACTCTTTATACCATATCTGAATAAATAAATAATACATACGCGAACGGATCAGCGCAGATATCATCACACGTAATTGTTTCCACATCTCCACAAGGCTTGAAGCAGAAAGCAGTTGGTCTTGGTATGCCTATTCCATTGCACATGCCAGCATCAAGACGGTGATAGGAGTCTGAACCGCACCACATATCTAGAAAAGAAAAGAAATGGAATTCGCGAAGTGAACTCTGTCATTGGAATCAGCTCGTTTCCAGGATTGGCGAGAGTCTATTAGTGCACCCAACGGATGGTCGCCAAACTGTAAAAGGACATCATTCATTTTGGGCTTTTATGTACTACTTTTGTAATGTCCAATGATGAAAAAATATATAAATGGTAGTTTCGATACTTGTATTGATAAAACTAATAACAGAATAGCTTTTAATTACTGTGCAATTGAGTTATTTGGAAAATTATATATGAATTTTGTATCGTCTGTCAATCACGGAAACACGCCATAGCTTTGAGCTGTCATAATTATAGTTTGATCATTTTGCACCCCTAAACTATGCAAAATAAAGGATATTTTCCAATTATATTGTAATCTTCGTACGTTAAAATATTTTAAAATTTATATGTTACTGTTAATATAATTAAGCCCAAGTCCCCATACAAAATGACTGATGTCCTTTAACTTCTGTCGTTCCTCACTGCTACCGCTGACAGCCTAATGTTTCACTGAAGCATACGGCAAAGGTAAAGGCCGATCTCTTTGCCGCTAATTCACAAACCGACGATTGTGGTTCAGGGCTACCATAGGGGCGTCCGTACGGACATACGATGCCTGATATCCGTATCAGACAACGCGATGTCCGCACGGAGCACGCATCTCAGCGCTTGTTATTTACTTACTTCGAGTCCTAATTCCTCTGCCACACTTTTCTCTAATAGGTATCTTGCACTCAGACCACGGCGACGTGTGCCAACGTAGTTTCTCATAATGACAGGACCTGGGGATGACACAGTCACGGGATTGCTGAGTTGAGCCGCAGCCCTCGCCTCCGTGTACGTTGCGGACGCGAATCTGTTTTGTTGCTTCTAAAATCAAAACATTAGAAAACATCATTCATTTACCAAAAAAAGTCATTAGTTTAAGCTGTTTACTTTTTTTTACTTATAATGAGTGGTAAGCAGTGGTACCCAGTCTGCCGATCCGGGGTAGTACCACCACTTACAAGTATACAGACCGTGAAGTGACTTAGTAGCGTTTCGGGATCGGCTTCTAATTTGCCAGTTCCAATTAGGCCGGCATAGTGGATGTGACTACTTCTTACAGTTAGCAGATACCTTTATTAATGGACCACACTCCAGCTTAACATCAGACGGGGTGCTGTCATATGTTGAGTCACTATAAAAAAGGGGTCGTCTACAGTGCCCATAACTATAGTGTATATTGAAGGGAATTGTGGATGTAAAGGAAGCGAGAGAGTTGTGTCAGGATCGTGGAAAGTGGTCCTCCGTATCTAATTCTGGTCGGAATCAAGGCGTGATTATTTATGATAATCTATTATGATATCTATCTATAGATATCTATCTCTACCTATCTTTCTCTCCATAAATCTACAGATAGATAGAGATATAGATATTTCTATTTTTATTTATCTACTAGCTGACCCGGCGAACTTTGTTCCGCCTTAGACGCCATAAATGAGCAGATTTTTGATTTTATTAAGTTAATTGTTTTATTATATAAAGTTGTCAGGTTGATCTAGCTGACCCGATAGTTATGACTATGAATATTGAATTCGAATTGGTATAATTCATAAAAAGAGTGTTTTTTATTCTAATGCTTTATGGTATACAACATTCTTAGTTTGATGCCGCAAACAGTTAGGGACTGCCCTTGAGATTTATTTATTGTCATTGCAAATGCTAGCCGCACTGGAAATTGCAAACGTTTAAAGTTGAATGGCATGTCATTCTTCTTCTCTGCGAGTTCTGCGACTTAAGTTTGTACGTCTAGCTGCTGGCATTTTTATAAATGAAAATTCATCTGTAAATTAAAATAAAACTATTGTATTCTTCTTTATAACCAAGTAGGTATATACCACTTGTTATGTTAGTAACGTGTATGTTAGTCTATCCAAACTTACCAAAATTCCATATTAAATTGAACTTTTATTATTTGGCCTGATGGCTCTAAAGTAACCGTCATGTGAACTAAGAAAATCAGGTTTCTTAGATCCTTTAAATTAATTATTTCAAATGTATTGTTTATCAATAAAATAAGATTGATAGAAGAATCCGTTTTAAACGTCATTTTTTTTCATCCTCTTTGACTATATTTGCAGCACGCATTCAGTCAATTCTATGTCAAATGTCTTAAGGTTACATTAAAAAAGTTTAATAATTTTATATGGTGGTTAAGTAATTTTAAATTTTCTAATTTTCCGCGCAATTTTTTCTTTCATAAGAACCTTCTCCTGATAATAACGAACAGAACAAAAAAAGAATTAGCGAAATCGGTCCAGCCGTTCAGGCGTGATGCCGTGACCAAGGGAAATAGGGATTCATTTTTATATATATAGATTAATACGTTGTTCTTTTGTATCTTTTATCCAGAACTTTAAATAAATAGTCCATACCACATGTATTAGGACACGGCGACCAAGGGCCCCAAGCTTCAACTCTGCAGCCACGATGACATCGGACGGTGCAAGCTCGACGTGATGTTGGGCGACGCAATGGAGTACATCTTGTAAAAATAAACAACGTAGTTTCAATTAAATAAAGTAAATTCAAATAATATTTTAAGAAAAGTCGTAACTTGTTATATGCGCTCCGAACGAGCATGTTAAAACACTTATGGCGACCGTGGTGTAGTGGCAGTGAAATGCTTCCACAAACCAAAGAGCACGAGTTCGAGACCACCCACCGGTACCAATGTATCTTTGATATATGTACTTTGGTTGTCCTGTTTCTATGATACAAGCACTTTAGTAGCTTAGTATAGAAATGTATGAAAATATTAAAAAAACTTAGTGTCGCGATGCAGAGCAACATATATTTGTCTCATTTTTGATATTAATAACTATCACTCCGTCCTACTTCCACTTGTGTGTATGCCTAGTCGTGGTTGATCGTGCCGTTTGCGAACACTAAACTCGTGTAGGTGACTTATCTACCTCATTTTATTTAATATCATTGAATTTTACATTGTACTGTTTAAAATATTAGTGGTTTAATCAGTGTTTCTCAACCTTTAAAACCCAACCTTTAAAAATTGTTTTGTTATATTTGTTGAAATATATTATAAATGATTACAGCATTGTTTTTAAGAATTTGCCTTTTTTGTTTTTGTCACCGATATCTAGCATTCCATTTAAATAACCCAAAGCGAAAGGGTTAAAGTTGTGTCGAGTCCATTTTTAAATTGCCCCTCTTAACTATTAAATGGCCCCCCTGTAGGGCGTTGGCCCCACGTTGGGAAACACTGGGTTAAATGGTTGTCCAGATCCAATTAGACCGGCATAATGTATTTAACTGGAGTAGCAATCGCTTTTAATTATGGACCGCGCTCCAGCTTAATATCTGGCTGGATTTCGTCACAATTCAAGCAATAAAAAAGTGTATTAATATCAACTTACAATGCATCTCTGACAACATCAGCATTATTCTGCACACACATAACATCCCTGGTCATCTCTCCTTCTTCAATACATGGCACCTCTGCATCACTTTCTTTTAATGCGTCCCCATCCTAGATAAATTCATTAAAGTCGATCATGTGGTTTGAGGTGAGCTATTTAGACGACTATATTAGATGTACCAGAAGACGCAGCGTAGGTAGGCCTCCCACTAGGTGGACTGATGACATAGTGAAAGTCACGAATAACCGGTGGATGCAACTGGCATATTGTCGTTCGGAATGGCGTTCTAAGGGGGAGGCCTATGTGCAGCAGTGGACGCCTTCTGGCTAATGATTATGAATAGATATATTTCTACTCGACTGGCGCATCGGGGAGTGTTATGTTTTCGAGCAAATATCATCTAGTCGACGAAACAAAAAAATAACGAACCTGAGTAACCTGTGTGTGCCCATAACCGTAGAGCTTGTATGAAGAGAATTGTGGTTGTGAGAGAAGCAAGGGAGTTGTGTCAGGATCGTGGCAAGTGGCGCTTCATTGTCTCTGGACCTGCATGGTGACGGCAACTAAGGCAAACGTCAACTGAATGTATTTATTGGGCTTAGTAACTTTAGAACTGTCGTCTTCCAATATAATAAAAATAGCAAAAAGAAAAGTGTAACTTACAAGTAATTCGGTGAAATTGGCAGAATAAGTGTCCTCGTCTGGTCTGTTCGTCTCACAGGGACCCCAGGGTGTGGTAAGCCAGGAGTAGGTGGCGCAGGCGTGGGTGTTGCACATCTCGTGCTGGACTAACAGCTCGGCAGCAGGACATGGCCATCCAGCTGAGAAAAAATGATCATATATCATAATACATACACAATTGTCGCTCAAAAAGCGACAAAATAAATGCAAGTCCTATTGATGTTGGACTTGTATTTGCTCTCAGTACGAAATGATGTATGTGACATTACATTTGTGATAAGTTTATACTTTAAAACAATGTGGTAAGGTTCAGTTTACAATTCATATTAAATTCACTTGCACAGTTTAAGTGAATTCTGACTTGCGGACACTTTTATGACAATATTTTGTGTGGGGGACTGTGCTGTGTATCTATTTCTATTTAAAATAGATTATTGATATTAGTAACGATATAATATAAAGCACTTTTTATAAGTTGCAACGGCACTGGACAACGGCCCTGATGAATCCAGAGCTAAAAAGATCTGCTGCATTAATTATTAAAATAAGTAAGTATAGTTGTAACTCTTTCATTTTCTCTTTATTTCATATTCTCTTTTGTATACTAATTTAGTTCATAAATATATGTATTACTAACAATTAATTGGGTCTATGTATTTTCATAGATTTAGAGTTATGTCAGGATCGTGGGTGGCGACACTTCATTGTCTCCTTGACTATACGGAAATCGAGCCGTGACAATCTGATTAATCATCATCAGCCAGAAAGCGTCCACTTCTGAACCTTCTGCTTAGAACGCCATTTTGAACACCAAGATGCCAGTTGCATCCACCTCTTATTCGATGAGTGGGAGGCCTACCAACGCTGTGTCTGACATTTCATGGTCTCCACCTTTCTTCCCCATCGGTTGTTTTTCAAGCGATGTGGCAATTTGATTAATTGATAGATAATAAAATTTATTACCAAATAAAAAGGTAACGCAAAGAAGACATAAAAAAGGGCAGAGACCAGAGACCGACACCTATTAAAAAAATGAAATAAAAATACAGTCTTCGCCCGCATAGTAGATGCGACTGCTACTTGCAAGCCATAGCCAGTCGCCTCCATGGATCGCACTCCTGGTTAATATCAGACGTATTGCTAGCTTAAGATAAAATAATTTGCAAACTGCTCTAACTTACTATGTGAAGGATGCGCGAGAATATGCCTTTCTCTTTTTCTGGTTGGTGGCGCCCGTCCTGGACTTGCGCATGGAGCTGAGCATGGTGACCAGGGACCCCATGCAGAGACAACGCAGTCTCCAGCGCATGCAATACGACAACGTTCAGTACGAGGCGGTGCGCTTGAGCCACTGCACCAGGCTTGCTGAGCGTCCTTCTGTTTGGAAGAATTATTTATATTAATCAATCAATCAATCAAATTGTCACGCCTTTTTCACACGAGGATAGGCAGGGAAAATGGAGCGCCACTTGCCACGTTTTTTTTTTAATTGTGACTCGACATATGACAGCACCCCGCTTGATGTTAAGCTGAAGTGTGGTCCATGAATGGATGCCACTGCTACTACAATTCAATAACTGGGACTAGTAATCACAGCCTAGTTGGAACCGGCAACTTACAAGCTGAACCTGAAACGCGACCAAATCACTTCACGGTCTGTATACTTGTAAGTGGTGGTACTACCCCGGATCGGCAGACTGGGTACCACTGCCTACCACTCTTTGTTAACCAGACGCAAAGCAAATATCCACCTCATTTTTATTTTTTAATTAATAACAAATATTTGCTATATTTAATATAATTATTAAATTTTACAAATAAAAGCTATGAAACTAATAGTTGCTCCGACCGGGAATCGAACCCGGGACTTTAACAAACCAATCGCTAACCGTTCGTCCACGCCTGTCGTATTATGTATACTTATACATATTTAAAAACATCGTATTTAACTTACTCCATCATGGCCAACACATCTCAATTCCCTGGTCCTCTTCCCACGACCGCAAATCTTGTGATGTTGTGTCAGCACACATGGTCCCCATGGCAACGCTTGCCAGGATGCACACCGTGGGGTTGCACAGCTCCGTTTCTCCTCCAATGGAGGGCAGAGGGCACCACCCCCTGATGCTGCGACGGTCACACGACGACGACGAACGCTGTAGCCTTGGGTGACATTTTGATAACATAAATACATGAAAGCACGCGGGGAAAGCAGCCGCATTCTATCGATCGAATCGGCAGCCGAACTAAAAAGTTCGATGCGTCTTTTCTTTGTAGAACAATCGACAAGTGGAATGCTTTGCCAGCCCATGTGATTTCTTCATCCTATGACCTTGGATCCTTCAAGCGATGCGTGAAGAAGCACCTTTGGCCGGCATAGTGACGGTGACTGAAGCAGCCGTGAATAAACTCGTTTTTTTTCAGTTGTCACTTTTGGACCTCCTCTTGCTTATCATCAGGCGGTTCGAGGTCAGATGTCGTGTCACAATAAAAATACCTTTATTTAGTTTAGTTTATTAAAAACCTTTAATAGTTTTTTTATTGTGGCTTGACATTTGACAGCATTCGCCTGATGTTAAGCTAGAGTGCGATCCATAAATGGAGGTGACTGCCACTACAGTTCAATAACTGTAAGTAGTAGTCACATCCACTATGCCGGCCTAGTTGAAACCGGCAACTTACATGTTGATCCCGAAACGCGACTAATTAATTCACTTCACGGTCTGTTTTGATTATTATTTTAATCCGACTCGCGACGTTGAAATTGTCATTTTTTTATTGTGAGTATATGTTACAACATCCCACCTGATGTTATGCTAAAGTACGGTCTATGAATAAAGACGACTGCTACTACAGTTAAACAACCTTAAATAGTAGTTGCATTCACTATGCCGGCCTAATTGGAACTGACAACTTATAAGCTGAACCCGAAACGCGAATGAGTTGCTTTACGGTCTTTACTCCTAAAACTGGTGGTATTATTTAAGGCGACCGTGGTGCAATGGTTACGCAAACCGAAGAGCATGAGTTCGAGACCACCCACCGGTACCAATGTATCTTTGATATATGCACTTTGGTTGTCCTGTTTCTATGATACAAGCACTTTAGTAGCTTAGTATAGAAATGAATAATAAAAAAATAATGAAATACAATTATTTACCAGTAGACGTGAGTTCTTGCACAGGAAAGAGTGGGCATCCATCTGATGGCTCACAGGGAGACCACTCGCTCCACTCGCCAACTTCACAATCACGGGGGCATGGCTCCTAAAATACATTAATATTTTTTTAAATTGCGACTCGTCATATGACAGCACCCCGCTTGATGTTAAGCTAAAGTGTGGTCCATGAATAGATGTCACTGCTACTAGACTCTAAGTAGCAATCACATCCACTATGCCGGCCTAGTTGGAACCAGCAACTTACAAGTTGATCCCGAAACGCTAACAAATCACTTTACGGTCTGTATACTTGTAAGTGGTGGTACTACCCCGGATCAGCAGACCGGATACCACTGCCTGCCACTCTTTAATAACCAGACCCGAAGCAAATATCTACCTCTTTTTTTAATAACAGATATTGAATATAATTATTAAATATTACAAATAAAAGCTATGAAACAAATATTTGCTACGGCCGGGAATCGAACCCGGGACTTTACGCGCAACAAACTAATCGCTATCCGTACGTCCACGCCTGTCGTCAACAGTTTGACCTCGACTTGCCTAATGGTAAGCAAGAGGAGGTCAGAGTTCCAACGACTGAAAAAAAGGAGTCAATTTACGGTCGCCTCAGTCGCCGTCACTATTTACTTTGGGGCTTTATTGTACGCACAATAGGCGGACCTACAACTAAACAATATGCTATTCAAGTAAAATTAATAACCGACAAGCTGGATATTTGCTTCGGGTCTGGTTATCAAAGAGTGGTAGGCAGTGGTACCCAATTTTTTTATTGTCGAGTCACAATAAAAAAAATTGATAAGATAGGTAATTTTTAGCTTTAAAAATTATTAAAAAAATATAAAAATAACATTTACTATACTATACCAGCAGTACACTAAGATGTCAGTTTTAACGGTTATTGACCCTATAAAGAACAGCAATTTGCTCCTTCAAAGGTATTCATTAATTTATACGAAACTTCATGGACGGTCAAACGTCAAAACGGGCATCATAGTGTGCCTGGTATATATAAAGTACCTCACAAGGCTGAACAAGAGTTGGTAGTGGCGCGTACGCACACTGAGAGGTATGTAGTGGTTGTCCGGTTGCATTCTCACAAGTAGCTTCACGCCTTTGGATTCCACCACCACAACTGGCTGTTGGAATGGCTTCAGGATAATCTGCAGGCTCATCATCATAACTTGCGACTGGATTGTCATCCTCATCGTAAAGATTCATGTTTTCTGCTGTAAGTAAGAATAATATATCTACCAGGGGTGCAACCGTATAACTCTAATGACAATAGCGACCATGGTGTAGCGGCAGTGCAATGGTTCCACAAACCGAAAGCACAAGTTCGGAACCACCCACCAGTGCCAATGTATCTTTGATATATGTACTTTGGTTGTCCTGTTTCTATGATACACAAGCACTTTCTTACCTTAGTAAAGAAATGTAAATGAAAAATAATAACAAAAAAAGTAAGCCGATTGTGTAAGAATTACAATGACAATGTTTTTTTTTTCTTATTTACTATTCTATACTAAGCTAATAAAGTGCGTGTGTATCAGAGAAACAGAACAACCAAAGTATATATATCAAAGATACATTTAATCTAGGAAGTTTATTTCAACTGTAGTGTCAAAAACAACGTTATTTATTTGGTCAATGAGTTTCAATTAACTGCCAACACTAATGAACATCGATTCTCAGTGCGTTGCGCGGTCGCTATTTTAATTTTGAAGTTTAGTAATGGAGTTCTACTGTCAAACGAAGCCCATTCTCAATGTCATTAGAGTCAGGCGGTCGGCTCGCAGAACCCCTAGCTCGAACCAATAAGTAAGATAGTAGACGCACGGTTGTAAGGAATATCATTGTAACTCATTTTAAATATACATTTTTGTACATTGTGATGCGCTGCGTCCTAGTAAGTTATTTAAAATAAGTTACATATTCCTTGCAGTCCCATAGCACAGTAATCCAAGAAGCAATATCGATACCCGCAAGGAATATAATTGCACTAATTTTAAATATATATTTTTGGACGTTGTGATGCGCTGCGTCCTAGTAAGTTATTTAAAATAAGTTACATATTCCTTGCAGTCCCATAGCACAGTAATCCAAGAAGCAATATCGATACCCGCAAGGAATATAATTGCACTAATTTTAAATATATATTTTTGGACGTTGTGATGCGCTGCGTCCTAGTAAGTTATTTAAAATAAGTTACATATTCCTTGCAGTCCCATAGCACAGTAATCCAAGAAGCAATATCGATACCCGCAAGGAATATAATTGCACTAATTTTAAATATATATTTTTGGACGTTGTGATGCGCTGCGTCCTAGTAAGTTATTTAAAATAAGTTACATATTCCTTGCAGTCCCATAGCACAGTAATCCAAGAAGCAATATCGATACCCGCAAGGAATATAATTGCACTAATTTTAAATATATATTTTTGGACGTTGTGATGCGCTGCGTCCTAGTAAGTTATTTAAAATAAGTTACATATTCCTTGCAGTCCCATAGCACAGTAATCCAAGAAGCAATATCGATACCCGCAAGGAATATAATTGCACTAATTTTAAATATATATTTTTGGACGTTGTGATGCGCTGCGTCCTAGTAAGTTATTTAAAATAAGTTACATATTCCTTGCAGCCCCTTAGCACAGCAATCCAAGAATCGATACACGCAAGGAATATAATTGTACTAATTTAAATATATATATATATATTATATGATACGTTGTCCTGGTGAGTTATTTAAAATGAGTTTCAATTATTTTCCTTGAAGGTATCGATCTTGCTTCTTGGATTGCCGTACTAAGAGGCTGCAAGGGATATCATTGTACCAAAAAATACATCCTTGCTTAACATCAGACGATTCAAGGTCAGATGTCGCGTTATATGGTAATTAAGCTTTACCTTCAATGTTGGTTGACGCTTCATTGGCAACTTTGCAAGGGCCCCAGGGTCCAGGAGACCAATGTGCTGTCGGGTCTGATATAACAGGCTTCACCTCCTCCAAATGATAGCAGTTTGTCCCCTCGCCTGTAAAGATATTAAAATTATTTAAAAAACTGACCTAACTGCTTTCTGGGGATAGGCAGAGACTAGTGGACAAGTGGTACCTACGCTTTATAGGCCCATGTGTTCTCTTGGGTACAATATATTTTATAAAATATCAACGCATAATACAGACATATTTTCTCTTATTAAAAGTAAAACCCCAAAGTATCCGAAATTAAATCATTAAAAACGAAACTTTCAATAACTTTAAAGGGATCTTCTGCAATTCTCCAAATCTTATTTTTAATTTTTTTTGACATTTTCTAATAAAAAACATGAAAACATTACGACAAATGTCTGTACGCGTAATAGGTATAGTATGTTAGTCTATAGCTGCGACCGGATATTAAATCTATCGCTTAATGCTTTATTGCTCTTGTGCTTGCGTCAAAATTCTTCTATTGTATCCTTACACAAAGCAGGATGTCGACCGCGCAACTTCAACGGTAATCACAATGAAAGTTATTTCCATTTGTCAAAATATTACACGGTCGCTGTTTGTGTTAAAAACAACTTTTGTTCATTCGGACAATGAATTTCAACGAGCTTAATGAAAATGAACATAGATTCATAGTGTGATGCGTGGTCGCGATTTTAAATTTGAAGTTCATTAATGGAGTTTATTTGACAAAACGAAGCCCATTGTCATTTTCATTGAGTTACGCGGTCGGCCCGCTGATGTTGAGTCTTCGTTGTATTTTCAATAAATTTGTATATTACCTTGAGGTAGTTGTATAACTTGTCGTGTCCGCACAAGCGCCCCGTCATGCCGTGGTCGCCAATTGGTCCATTCACCCAGAGTGCAGTTCATCCTGGGCACACACACCCTTACTCGAAGAGCCTGCGTCCATATTTCCTTGCAGTTCCTAAGGGGACAGTAAGATCAAATACGTTATTCATATCTAAATATAATTTAAAATTAATTATGTAGCGGTCGTATCCATTATGCTGAGTTAGTTAGAACCGGAAACTTTAAAGCTAATCCCGAAACGTGACTAAGTCACTTTACGGCCTGTACACTTGAAAGTATTAATACCACCCTGGATAGGCAGACTGGTCAAATTACTACCAACTGTCTGCCCCAATAATATTTTTCGCCACTTAGCTTATTGAATTTGAGGTTAAGGCCCACGCCCTTTTGGCCTTCATCCTTCGGGTCACCGATTTGGCCGCAGCTCTGTACATTAAAAGAGCCTTGATCTCAGATCATATAAGTATAGTTATATATTACATGATCTGGGGCCTTGCTAGTGTAATATATCCCTACAGTCTTAAGGTGCACAACTTTAAAATAAGGGAGAAATTTACAGCGAAAGTCTTGCCACATTTATACTCGCATATATAGAGTGTAATATACATCGTAAGATACGTAATATCGCATATATTTGATGTATAATATACAAAATAATATATATATTTAAGATAAACTTACTCTGGGTCCACTTTAGTCCGATATTTATTGTGGCACTCTACGTCGCGATGCTGTTGGCCAAGGATCGTTGTGTGGACAAGACCACCGGGCTCAACCCTGTTAAGTTAAAATTATTGTATTAGCTATAAAAATGATTAAATAGTATCCAATAAAAATAATTTATTGGAGCCAATATCGACGGCTAGGATTATATATATTTTTTAGAATATTAATTTTAGTGTACATTAAGCTAGTAGATGGTGAACGTTCGATACATAGATATAAATAAAAAGATTCTATTATTTATATTATATTATTGCCCATAACCATAGAGATTGTATGAAGAGAATTTTGTATGTGAAGGAAGCGAAGGAGTTGTGTCAGGGTCGTGGCAAGTGGCGCTCCATTGTCTCTGCCTATCCCTGTGGGAAAAAGGCATGACAATTTGATTGATTATATTATATCTATTATCTCTATTATTTATATCTAAGGTTCGATAGATATTTATAACAGTTTATTAAGGTTAAAGACTTGATAAGCAGAAATAGTTTAAAACCTAATAACACATATAATAAAGAAAACTATAAGAGGTAAATTGGTATTTTTTTTAAACATATATTTTCATCGTGTAAGAAAAAAACAAAAAGCTTTCACCCGAAGGCAAGGCGGCGACGACAACGTCAGATAAAACCATCGCTCCCCAAACACAACACAACCGCCCTACCCTCAGGTAAATAAAAACTTGACAGATTGTGAATCTTTAAATAATAACCCTGATAGAACTACCATTTTTAGGTGCGCTCATCGAGGATCATTAGGTAACTCTTATCAGGATCAGCTTGAAAGTTGCCGGTAAAGTAGATGCATCTGCTATACCTGTAGTTACAGTCGTCTCCATTCATAGACCTCACTCCAGCCTAACACAGATGGGTAAGAGGGGTAAGAGGGGGTCCAAGAGCGCCATCGATTGAAAAAACCGTTTCATTTCACTGTAGCGACGAAAGGTGCTTTTTCTCGCTTGAGAACCAAGGCTATACGTAGGATATTATTATTTAAAATGAAGTAAATAAAATAAAAAGTAAGTAAAATAGTAAAAATGTAACTCACGGGCTGGACAGCTCCTTGACTGGTTCGCACTTTGACCATTCTCCAACGTATAAATGAAAATCAGGCTCTGAAACAATGAAAATACCTTATTACCACATTTTTTTCTACTTTTTTTATTGAGACTGAACGGACTTGACTGTTAGTAAACATTGCAGAGTCCAAGGTGGCTTTCACCCTGTAAGCCTTACCATCTAATTTTAATATACCATATATTCCTAATTTAATATACCATATATACCTAATTTTGTGATAAGTTCAAAAAGATAAAATTTGTGCCATTGTATCTTCGATCCTGTAAGCCTCACCAGCACCTATGTATATCTCCGTATTTGATCTTACAGGGTGAAGGACACAGTCCAAGTACTCCAAAGCGAATGAAAACAAAGATCCAAGTAGCCAGCGCAGCGTTAAGCGCCAATAAGAAAGCAAACATTTTACACTTCCGAGAAATGGTGCAAATCACCCCAGGGGTAAAAGCAACCCCGGTACATGGCCAACTTTGAAGTAAAGGATAAATAAGCAGAACCTAGATCCATTTTTCATGGATATCCATTGCTGTCTTAGTCCATCACACTTGCCCAGTGGGAAAAAGGGGCTAGTGAATATCGGTGCCGTTTGGAAAAGTTATTGACTGGATCTTGGAAAGCTGCCACTCGTCCAAATTCCAGAGATATGTATCCGTTTGTTGTTTATTGAGGCTTAACTAGTCAACTCTAACACTTGCAGCGACAAGCGAATTAGCCTGGAGCTCGACGTAGCCCTCGAGTTAGTCTTTTTTTACATTTAAGCGACTTAGTCGCGTTTCGGGATCAAGTTGCCGGTTCCATCAAAGCCTGCATAGTGGATCTGCCTGCTACTTGTAGCTGTTTACCTGTAGTAGCAGTCACTCTTATTCATGGGACGCATTTCAGCTGTCATATGTCGAGCCTCAATAAAAAAATGTAGGTTACTATTTTCGTTAAGTTTTTGCATAAATTTTAATGTCAAGAACAAAGCAATTTATGGGAATAACTGACCGAATAACCCAAATATGTACAACGGAATACGTTAATAAACATAAATATTTTCTATGATTAAAATCAGCAAATACTATAGTTTAACTAAATTACATTCAAAATCTAGACCGCTAACCTGACTTGTATCAATAATTTACAACTTACAAAATAAAGTTCGTTTATGAATTGCTATCGCAAACTTCGGTGGGCTACAACTGGGCTTCAATTCTTTTAATACATTAATCATCATCATCATCATCTGCCGAAAGATATCCACTGCTGAACATAGCTCTCTGTAGTGTATGAGGGATACACGCATATATTTATGTACGCACTATATGTACGTGACACAATCTCGTGCGTATCGGCAGAACACGCCTGCTGTCGGCGTGGGCAGACGCGTGGCATAATACGTTAGCGAGCCTGTGATAACAGTAATCCTTAGTTATCTGTGTTACTACTGCATGAGGTACTATACAAGCACTACAGTCTCCCCCTTAGAACGCCAGGATGCCAGTTGCATCCGCCGGATTTTGCCGTTCAACGCTTGGCAGAGTTGCGTCGCACTGATATTTGACATCTTCGTAACCAATCAGCGAATAACAAATCAATAGATAAACTACGATGATTGGTCACTTGCGACCGCGGCCGCGATTTCATTGCTTTTTCGATGGCATAATGTTAAGAGAATCGAGGCTCAGGCTCAGGTTAACTGAGTAGTAGAGCAGTGCGGGTGACTAAAACACACCACCTCTACACTTTACTACGGCAGGTAACGTCTCAGTTAAGCGCTACCTTAATTCAGTCTTAAAATACCATAGTCTGATTTAAATTACATGAATAGATTTGTAACACCAACATACCCACAGTTGTGCAGATGTTACTTGGTATGAATATTTATTTAATATATTTTTAATTATGTACAAAAGATAGGTTTTTCGAAAACGATTTGAGCATCCACAAATGTATATTGTAAAATTCACAGAATACTATAAGGTATATATTTAGTATAGTACAAAATAGAATATCTTTTTTGCCTACCCTGTGTCAAAACCCACCGCACGCCACTGCCCACAGGGATAAGCAGATACAAAAGAGCGCTACTTTCAACGATGCTAACACAACTCTCTGCTTCCAAAATTCTCTTTATACTCGTACAGGTCGATTATGTAAAGAATCCTTATACTAAAGAAATAAGAAGTGATAGGCAGTGATCAGCGGATCCGGGGTAGTACCACCACTTACAACTATACAGACCGAGAAGTGACTTCGTCACGTTTTGGAACCTGCTTGGAGGTTGCCAGTAGGAAACTTGGCCCGCATAGTGACTGAGAATGCTACCTTGCAGTAATTCAACTCTAGTAGCAGTCGTCTCTATTCATAAAATTCTAACATTAGGTAGGGTACTGTTCTATGTCGAACCGCAATAAAAAAAATTAAAAAAACGTTTGACTAATGCCCCCCGTGTCACCTTCTCGTGATAGAGGTGCTTTTTGTAAATAACATGAAAGTAAAATAATTTCATGTGTATTTTGCGTAATTTCATGTATGAGTATTTAAGCGTGTGGTTTTTTGTTCATATACTAGTAAAAACAACGTAGTACTACGCAGTGTTTTATACTTCAAGGTTTGTTTGTTTAATATATTTTATTAGCTACATCAATTATTCGTTTAAGTTGATACATTTAAAAACAAGCCAATAAACCTTAATACCTACTATCAACTAAGAATTTTGAAGATACGTATTTTATGCCGCGCCTTGCGCTTCTTTACGGCTTGAGCTAACACGCAAAAAATGGCGTTAAATTAAAAGCGCAAGATCTCTCACTTTTTATTAAAAAGCGACCTCGACTTGCCTAATGTCGAGAGTCTAAGAGCGTCGACGACTGAACAAACTGCTGAAAAAACTACAGAAAAAAAAGCGAAGGCGACCGTGGTGTAGTGGCAGTTCAATGGCCACGTAAACCGGTAGCACGAATTCGAAACCACCCACCGGTTCCAATGTATCTTTGATATATGTACTTGGGTTGTCCTGTTTCTATAATACAAGCACTTTAGTAGCTTAGTATAGAAATGTAAATAAAAATACTGTTACGGGGTACGGTTGCCTCAATCATTGTCACTATTCCCGCTTTCCTTGAAGGATTTAAGTTTATAGGATGAATATATGGGCCAAGATTCAGAGTCCTTGGAGATACAGGTGGAGGTAATAGAGGAGTTGCTGCAGTGAGTTCTACACTAACAGTTGAAATACAAAATTCATATGCAAAGTGTACTAGCTTGTTAAGTGGAAAGTTCCTGCAAAGTATCTAAGTGCTCGCAAACTTTATGGAAAGCTATTTAAAGTCAATAAAAGCCCAAGTTAAAAGTATATACATAGTAAACTTTTGATATTAATAAGCCTGTAAAGTTTGCAACTTAAAATTTAATATGATCTGATTTAAAATTACTTGTTTTTTGTTGTTCGAGGTGATTATTGCCTTTTATTTTGTTAATATTTACTTTTTGATTTACTTTCAGTATTATTATTATTAAAAATACTTTATGAATACATTTTACTTATAATTAAGTTGTTAGTGATAAGAATTGACAAAGGAATGCTTCGTTGGTTTGGGCACATGGAAAGGATGAGTAGAGTGAAAGTACACCGACGAAAAGAATTTATAAATCTGATTTGGATTGGTGTTTCCAAGGTGTTTTCCGACCGAATAGAAGACATCCTTAAGAAAATTGAATTAAAATCCAGAGTAGAAAGCCATAGGTTATGAAGAGAATTGTGGATGTGAGGGAATGTCAGCATTGTGGCAAGTGGCGCTTCATTGTCTCTGCCTATTCCTGTGAGAATGGAATTAATTGATTGAATTAATTTAAATTAGAGGTAGTTTTAGTGGCGACTACTTTCAAGTATTGAGTTCGTGAAGCGACTTAATCTAAAAATTGATAGTTCCAACTAAGGGCGGCGTAGTAAATGCTAGATGATAGCATTAGCATTTGCCTGGTTCTTAGATTGCACTCTAGTGAAACATCAGACATTGAGCAGATGTCATTCATTTATTGATTTAATTGGAAATTATTTATAAAAACTCAATAAAATTGTCACGCCTTTTTTCATAGGGATAGGCGGAGACAATGAAGAGCCACTCGCTACAATGCTGACACCATTCCTTCACATCCACAATTCTCTTCACATCCTACAGTTTTCTACTCTGGCTTTTAATCCAGCAATATCTACACAATGAAAAGAAAATTACATTTTAGTTATAATAAAGCGAAATTGGGAGAAATATTCCAAATTGAGGATATTAAATTAAAAATTATATTTAGGTTGTATCAAACCAAGAAGCCTCCATCGAGTAACTCAATTGCGAACAGTCAACGGGGAGCTGTAATTAATTTACTTTGCAGGCTTCTGTGGCCCTCTTGAGAGCCGCGGCAACCTATCAACGATGTCTTCAAAATATTATTACCCAGCATTTAGTTATTTTAGTGTTCGTAATATAAATATTTATTTATTCCTTTATTATAAAAAAAATACAAAAGGCGGACTTAGAGCAAAGAGAAAAAATATGAACGAGATTGATCGAAGAAAATAGTTATATATAGATATTTTTATCTAGGAATAAAAAATATATAATACTAGTAGTTTAAAAAAAAAACACAATTTAAAACATGGATGGTGAGGTTTTCTTAAGGATATTTTTTTGATTTAATGACAAGGCTTTTTTGATTCCGAAGGGTGGTCATTGTACGGGTTCTATGACGATTGACATATATTTTAGACGTAGACATCCTCAAGACAGCTAGGTTGCTTAGTGCCCATAACCATAGAGCTTGTGAGAACCATAACCATTGAGAATTGTGAATGTGAAGGAAGCGAGGGAGTTGTGTCAGGATCGTGGCAAGTGACGCTCCATTGTCTCTGCCTATCCCTGTGGGCAAAAGGCGTAACAATTTGATTAATTGATTGTTATTATAAAGATATTTCTTCCGTTCGAACTTCAAATATATTTCTTTTGAACTCTTACTAAACGACTGGACCGATGTTTTTATGTGTGTTTAAAGAAGTTAAGATGGTTAAGATTTCAGGACCCAGTAAGTGATATTGCAAACGGTTTTTATTTTTAGTCAGGAAAATATCTTTTGAGTCCGCCAGTATTATAATATTTCTTTCACGTCACTTCATTGGATAGTCAGCTAAAACATTACCTTTAATAAACAAGAACGTTTTGTTTGAAAAACTAAATAAACAGTGGAGTATATAAATAGCCAGTGTTACCATTTATATTTAGCCATGAATACATAAGTTATGATCGTCCGTGGCATTGAGGTTGTCGTTTGGTCGCCACTGATGGTCAAGGCTTTGCTAATCGATAACGTTTTAGGCTTTTTGAGGGTGAGCGGTGTTTAATATGAACACACCTTCTAGGGGGATACGAGACTGTATATGTCTATGGGACTAGACATATACTGGGGACTAGATATACTGGGATAGAATAGAATAATAAATACTTGATTAACAATAAAAAATATGGCCCCCAAGATGGTGTTTTTTAAATCAAAAATGTTAGTGTATTATAGGACATTATTAATTTTATTTATTTATTTATAATATGTATAAGGTGAGACGTAGCATGCTGTTTCCGCATACTCCACTAGGATAAACCCGTGCTGGAGTCATGCGGGGGGGAGTCATTTTGTATACTTGGGCTTAATTGTATTAACAATTGCATATACATTTTAAAATACGAGTTTAATGTACGAAGATTACAATGTAATTGGAATATATACTTAATTTTGCATAGTTTGCATGTGTGCAAAATTCTTAAACTATAATTGAACTGCCAAAGCAGAACTGTTAATATGGCGTGTCTTTGTGATTAACAGAATCCATATTTTATTTCCCAAATAACTTAATTGCACAGCAAATAAAAGCAAAATTGTTATTAGTTTTATCAATACAAGTATCCAAACTACCATTTATATATTTTTCATCATTGAACACTACAAAAGTAGTACATAAAAACCCAAAATTAAAAATGTTCTTTATTTATTTAGGTACCTTGGCTATTTCGATGGCCGACTGAGAGATTCGAACAGAACTCGAATTTTATAGTCGTCGGCGTTTGACATTAGTCCATAATTTTTTGTTGTTAACTTTATTTTTTATGCTAGAGAACCCCGCCTGATGTTAAGCTGGACTGCGATCATAGAGTCGACTAGCCCAGTTAAATAACCGCAAGTAGCAGTCACATCCACTATGACGGCCTGGTTGGAAATGGAAACTTACAAGCTGATTCCGAAACGCGACGGAGTCACTCCACGATCATGGAAACTAATTTTATTGTTACTATTTAATAGTAACAGTAGGTAATAATAGGTACTTCAGTACAATATAGATGTTTCCAACTTAATTTCGTAACTATTGTTATTTGTATGAAACCACGTAGAGATAATAGGAGAACTACATAAGTTTTCCCACTAACATAAGTTACAAGTTTACATCTTAGAACTTTAAGATACGTGGGTCACTTAAGCCATTGAAGATAACATCAGATTTACCTCCAATACAACCTAGCTGAATATATATCTATCTATACATTGTACATTGTACAGAGATACACAGACAAATATTTGAAGACAGGTGTGGCCATTTTGTTATGCTTAAAGTCCTAGGATCGATTCCCGGTCAAAGCAAATTTGTAATTTGTAAATAAAAAAAAAGGGGCGGATATTTGCTTCGGGTCTAGTTCCCAGAGTGATAGACAGTGGTACCCATTTTGCCAAGCTGGGCTAGTGTTTACAAGTGTACAGACCGTAAAGTGACTCAGTCGCGTTTCAGGATCAGCTGGAAACTTGCCGATATCAACTAGACCAGAATAGTAGATGCAATTATGTAAAAATAAAAGGGGCATGGCGCTCCTTAAGTTTGGTGGTTAAATCTTTTGAATCACTTAAACCGTCTAAATTGAGACTTGGCTTGCTGGTTTTGAGTTTACTCGCTGAGATTATTCCAACTAAAATTGGATTAGCCTCATATCTAATCTAGAAATGGAAGAAATAGACAGAAGGACCGAATTCAGTAACACAATGAATGCCAGTACAGAGTTTCTGCGAAGAAAGATAACATAAATTTAGAAAAGCAAGGCATTTCCTTAAACGTAGAATTTAATCTTGCTAATGATAATGAACGTTTACAAAAAACTTGGCATTTGTTAGAAAATTAAAAGCGAGAAAACAAAGCCGACATTTTAAATTAAGAGAAACGACACAAAGGACCGTTTTCAGACAGACACATAAACTATATACTTTTAGATGCCCACCAGCTAGGAGAATATAATTAATACGAAAGTGTCGAATAAAAGTAAAATATAAAGAAACCGTGGTTTAGTAGTAGTGCAATGGTCACTCAAACCGAGACACGGGTTCATAACCACTTATCGGTACCAATGTATCTTTGATATAATACATATGTATAGTATGTCTAAGCCGAAATGACGCGGCCCTCCACCGCATTTGCGCACACGAGAAAACATAAAATATGAATGCAACACACCGAAAATTCAATTGTAATTGGTCATTCAGTTGCTGGTTGGACACAAAGAAGGAGCACGCTGATGAAGTATAATAAAATAGTTATAATATTTACATTTAAATAAACTAATAAAGTAGAGGGGCGCGTCATTTATAGTTTGACAAGCTATACTTTGGTCGTCCTGTTTCTTTGTAGAGTTTGTGTTTGTTGAGTAGAGTAGAGCTCTGCCGATCCAGGGTAGTACGTGTACCACCACTTATTATCGATTTGAATGGAGTCTAATTGGTTAAATTCTTTTTATCAGAGCTGTGTTTTTCACTGTCTCATTACGTGCGAGTTATTTCTGAACAAAGGAATTGCGGACTCTAGTGGATATATGTTCTATAGTCTTCAATAATGAAGAAAACTAATTAAAGATTTTCTCGAAGGTTCTCGAAGATTTTATTGTACGATAAAAGAATACAAGGGAACATTGAAAATTTCATTCCATTTAATATTATTTACACAATTATTATCAGAGTTTGCTTTAATATAATGTTATTAAGGATCATTTTTGAATTACAGGGAAAATGAAACAATTTTCGCTTTATTTTACGTTTAAATTTAATTGCTTATTACTGTTTACTTTATGAAAATAAAGGAAGTCATATTGAATCAGCAGGGATAGGCAGAGACAATAAAGCGCCACTGACCCAACTCCAATCGCTTCCTTCACATTTACAATTCTCTTCATACAAGGTTATTGGCACTAGGCAACTTAGCTTTCTTGAGGATGTCTCCGATTTGGTCGGCAAACACCCTCTTGGGCCTGCCTTGTTTAACGTATCCATTCACATGATATTTATAAATTCTTTTCGTCATATTAAAGTCATCTTATATTTTGAATTATAATTAAAATATTGCATAATGTGCTTTTTGATAATTTGCAGTGTTTTTTTATAGTAGCTCAATATAAGTCATCACGCCTCCTGTTCACCGCATGAGTGGATGTGAATGTTACTTCAGATAGGTAACAGTAATAGTCGCACCCACTATGCCGGCCCAATTATAACCGGCTACTATAAAGCTGATCCTGAAACTCAACTTAGCCTTATTTGTTTTTATTAACAAATATTTGTAATGTCCAATTTATTGTTTAAAAAATGCTATGAAATAAATCTTTGCTTCGACTGAAATTTGAATCCGGGTACGCGGTCTGTTTAAATCAATGTATGTAGTCTAGAAAACTAAGTATGTATTTTAAAGTATTTAGTATTTAAGCTTTATTTGTTCTAGAGGTATGAACGAACAATTTGCACACGTATTAAAAACCGAAGACAATACAATTTAAAATTTTTTGCCCGGCATAGTGGCGGCTACTGAGGCAACCGTGAACTTATCGGTTTTTTCAGTCGTCGGCACTCTCGGACCTCCTCTTGCTTACTATCAGGCGGTCAGGAGAATATTCAATTTAGTTCAATTTAGTAGTCAAAACTTCTTCGCTTTTTTGTTCACATTACGTAGGCGTATTTTTTTAACTATAGTTTAAACTATACGCACGATGATAATAAAGTAGTGAATTTTTTTACTTCAATCGTATTTATTAACCCCCGACTCAAAAAGAGGGGTGTTATAAGTTTGACTTGTCTGTGTATTTGTGTATCTGTGACTCTGTGTATCTGTGTGTCTGTCTGTGGCATCGTAGCTCCTAAACGAATAGACCGATTACGATGCGGTTTTTTCATTTGAAAGCTGACGTGATCGAGATGGTTCTTAGCTACAATTGATGAAGATTTGATCAGAGGTTTCAAGGTCATCAGCTCGTTTTGTTAGCTGCGGTAGCGATCTTAGACGCATAATAGGTATTTACTTTACTTTTAAACATATCTGTGACTTAACATTTGAAACAAAAATGTATACAAATACATGTGTGTTTTAACTGGTACCACTGAGCGACTCTGATGATGGAACTCGAAGGTAGGAGACGAAATCCTGGATGGGTTTAAACTTTTTTTTGGTTTACTAAGTTTGGACTCCTTAGATTAGTCTTGAATGTAGGAAACTAAGTGTAGAAAAGTTAGTGCTATAAAATAAAACATTCTGGATCTAAAAAAACTGATCATGGATCCTCTCAGATCAGCAAATCAACAAGAAATGGACCTATAGTGCTTTAACTAAAATTGTTACTTACTATGAGCCTTTAGCTGGACCGTCATCAAATTGAAGACCGGGAGTATCTGATGATGCACCATTATGAATCCTCTCATATCAGCAAATTAACAAGAGATAGAACTTTGGTGCTTTAACTAAGCCTTTATAGCTGGGCCTTTATCAAATTAAAGATCGGGAGTATCTGATCATGAATCCTCTCAGATCAGCAAATCAACAACAGATAATATCATAGTGCTTAAACTAAAATTGTTACTCACTATGAGCCATTAGCTGGACCGTTATCAAATTGAAGACCTGGAGTAGTTATCTGATGATGCACCATAAGGATGCAAGTGATATTAAAGGGATATAACTATTAAGCCATGACTAATATTGTTTATTACTATAAAGCTGGTGATATGACTAAAGTGGTTCCAGGCGTTTCAGGGGTTCCTTTAAAATTTTAATTTTGATTTTATTTATTTTTATTGTGACAGCACCCTCTTGATGTTAAGCTGGAGTGTGTCCATGAATGGATGTCACTGCTACTCTTACTACAACAATTCAATAACTGTGAATAGCATCCACATCCACTATGCCGGCCTAGTTGGAACCGGCAACTTACAAGCTGATCTCGAAACGCGACCAAATCACTTCACAGTTATACTTGTAAGTAGTGGTACTACCCCGGAACGACTGGGTATCACTGCCTACCACTCTTTGAACCAGACCCTAAGCAAATATCTATCTCTTTTTTATTAACAAATATTTAATATAATTATTAAATATTACAAATAAAAGCTATGAAACAAATATTTGTTCCGACCGGGAATCGAATCCGGGTCTTTACGCGCAACAAACAGATTGCTGGCCTTTTGTCTACGCCTGTCCTCAATTTGTTGTAATTAATTATCTATGAAACTTTATGAGAGCGGAGAAACGTCAAAACGGACGTCATAGCATGGTTATTGTATAGTGCGGTTACACTTGAAAGTAACAAACAAAGGCTTAATTCAATTATCAGTGAATCGTTATCAATTGTCATTGAATAGTATTCGAATTGCGGAGGGGAATGTAATTTGCAGATAACAGCGTGTCCTGCAATTCAAGGAATTTGTGTCGCTATTTGCATATATGGCTGCGGTTACAGGACTCTGCGTATTCCATTAAATCTGCTCGTTTGTATGCATGTATGTAAAATGAGGTAGATACGATATATTTATCATGGGGTACTATAAAATATATCGTATCTATGAGATAGATACGATATATTTTATACATCAGTTTTAGTGTTCGCAAATCATTAAACCATCATGAAGTGAAGGTAGACCGGAATGATAGTTATTGAGATCGTAAAAGAGACAAATATATGTTTACTCAGGTTTCAGGTTTGCTTATTAGCAACGTTTTAGCATGCCACTTTCGGAGCGCGAATAGCTTATCTGCGTCTTTTCTTATTAAAATATCATTGCATGTATATATATCTATATAATATATGCCTACACACTACGCGATATACATCTGTATTATTTGAATGTATTTCATAAGTAATCACGAGATTTTGATTCCTTTTTCTGTTGTGCGTACATAAGTTTGGGACACAATCTAGGTCATAATTGTCATAGTATAGTAGTGGTAGTGTAAATAAATTTAAGTGTAACGATTTAGTATTAATTTACTATTTAAGGATATATAATATTTATATATCCTTATTAATATATACAAAATGAAACGAAAAATATATTGATTTTGTCATGTTTTGCTCACAAAGTATAAATAAATAATATGTTTCTTTTTATGTACTTTATTTTACGAGTAATTTCTTAAATATTTTGTCTGGAAAGTGACGACGACTGGGGCAACGGTAAACTGTAATGTATTTTCAGTCGTCGGCGCCTTGTTTACTATCGATGTCATTTGCCGTGTCACAATAAGGAAAAAGGAAATTAAAGCTATTATATTATAGATGTTATATCTATAAATAAATGTAGGTACATATACATCTATTCATGTTTACTAAGTGGAATTAATTACAAATTAATCGATCTCCGACTAAATAGAACAGGCGAGCAAATTGCAAACTGTATTTGCACAGGAATACAGATAATGGGGCTTCATATACAACGCTATACGTATATGTTTAGATACAGGATGTCTACTTGTATTCTTAAAATTTATTAATAATAATAATATATTTTAAAAAGTATATAGTAGTGTTAGGACGACCGTGGTGTAGTGGTAGTGCAATAGTCACGCAAACCGATAGCACGCGTTCAAAACCACTTGCTTTGGTTGTCCTGTTTCTATGATACAAGTACTTTAGTAGCTTAGTATAGATATGTAAATAAAACCACATAAGTACCTATCTATACATATCTTTGTTTTTATTCATTTATTTATTTTGTTGATGGCTAAACCGAGTTAATTTGCCACTGTCTAAGGAGTAATTTATATTTTAACTGTCAGCCTGAAACACCATGAGACAAAGCATATATCTGCGTCATTCCTTTTTTTTCTAACAAATATTTGTACAACATAATTATTAAAAAGAAATTATTTGTCTCATCTTACTGTACTAATCTATTGATCGGCACAGTAAGATTATCAGCAGTATTATATTAAATTATATAAAATGCACGCACACATTCAAAAACAAACATGTATTTCTTTATTGCTAACTAGACATGCACTTGAAAGTGAGGTGATATCACATTACATTACGCTCAAAGTGATATCACTCAATGATATAACAATTACCTAAATCATCTCACTCGCCATATAACTAAATTACCTATTACTATATCACTCATTTATATCTAATCTAACCTTCTAAATTTAAAATTAATCGCGAATTAAATAAATTAATTTAATGACTACATGCTGTATATTCACAACACTGTCTAACACGCTTAATGCTAACATATATAACTTGATATGCTCTAATAATCATAATTCATCAGCTAACATAATAATATAATAGTTAGTTTACAATTTAACATAATTTAGATAAAATAGCACGTTAAATATATCTTATTACTGACTGACACAACTCTATATTCAAACCGAGAGCGCGGGTTCAAAACCTCGTGCCGGTTTTAATACTCGTTTATGTAATTTAGTTGTCCGGTTTCTATGATAAGTAGCTTAGTACTGAAATGTCTCCAGGAAGACCTCAGGGGCAAGAAATTTGATGATGATAGCGAGGTAATGGCTGCTGTAGAGGCATTTTGGGATAGCCTAGATAAAGTTTTTTTTAAAGGGTATTTTAGGTATAGATTAACGTTGGACTAAATGTATCGACTTGTTAGGAGACTATGTAGAAAATTAAATTAAATTTAAACTAGAATCGTTGTTTTATTATACTAATTGTCATTACTTTTTGATCGCCCCTCGTATAGTACTCTCATTCCCTCGCGATTTCGCGTAGTCAAGACAACGAGAATGAGTTTGCTCAATCCTTTGCGCGATTTCATATAAAAGCCTGTTCTCTGTATAGAATCACGTACGATTAGCCTTTTTAATGCGCACTTGGGCAAAGTAGAATATTAAATTCACATTTAAACTTAAAAGTATTTCAAAGTAACTCTCAGCCATTTCTCTACCAAGAAAATCCATTAGGATTCGATTTTTCTCCTAGGTATTTCTTAGAATTAGGTATTACTGGTTCAATCTGCACAATTCCCAGCTAAAAAGGTGTCTGTAAGCCTGCGGATAAAGTGGCCGTTGTAGAAAATAAAATTGCTACGAACTCCAGCAGCGGCTGCGTTATTTTTATTCGTACCTTTGAGTTTATTACTTTTGTTGCAATAAAAAAAGATACCTCACTTTTTTTATTTAGATAGACAATTAGGTTGATTGAAAACCATAGAGCTTTAATGAAGAGAATTGTGGATGTGAAGGAAGCGAGGAAGTTGTTTCAGGATCGTGGCAAGTGGAGCTCTATTGTCTCTGCCTATCCCCCTGGGAAAAAGGCGTGACAGTTTAATTGATTGATTAATTTATTTATTTAAAAAACTATATTGCTATATTTTTGCACGCGATTCATTAATGTTTAAAGTTGCCACTATTTTTTAGTATATGAAGTAGCTAACGCCTAATTAAAGCTAACGGATAAACAGGAGCTCATGGCTTCTAGTTCATATTAAATAATTTGACACGAAATATAATTGTGTTGTGGTTGTCGGCATAGTGACGGCGACTGAGGCCCCCGAGATATAAGGCATTTTTTCAGTCGTTGTCGCTCTTCGACCTCCGCCTTGCTTACTTGACATCTGTCAAGTCGAGGTCAGATCTCGACATACAATAAAAAAAGACCATGAAGTGACATAGTCACTTTCGGGATCAGCTTGTAAGTTGTTGGTTCCAACTAGACCTACATAGTGGGTGCGACTGCTACTTGCAATTGTTTAACTGTAAAAGTATTCACCTCTATTCATGAACTGTACTCAGAATTAATATCAGGCGAGATGCTGTCACATAGCGAGCTCCAATAAATAAAATCTTACACCTTGAGAGTGATTGTAGTACTACGGAACGATCAGCAAATGATCACTGAAAGTTAAAATACAAATAAAGATTAAATCAATCAAATTGTCACGCCTTTTTTCCACAGGGATAGGCAGGGACAATGGAGCGCCACTTGCCACGATCCTGGCACAACTCTACGGTTATAGGCACTAGGCAACCTAGCTTTCTTGAGGATGTCTCCGATTTGGTCGGCGAACACCTCCTGGGCCTGCCTTGTTTAACGTATCCATTCACATGAGATTTATAAACCCATTTCGTCAATCTCATCCTGCCCAAACCATCGAAGCATTCCTTTGTAAATCCTTGTCACTACATCCTCATTCAAACCACATCTATCGCGCACTGTGCAATCCCTAAAATCTATACCAAATGCAAAAACTCCCAAAATAGCATAATATGAAATCAGAATCGCAATTCCTTTAAAAGTTGTATACAATGCTCTCGAATCTCTAGCGGTTAGACATTTTGCAAAGCGAATTTCTTGCATGGTTTCGCCTCTTGTACTGAGATAACTCAATAACGTCTCCTCTGGCAGGCGCCCGTATGAATTCGATCAGTGTAATTCTACTACGAACACATGAATCTGACATGGCGTGCGAGACATGTTCTGAAGTTTCGTAGTTACCTATTTTTTTGGTAGAAACCTTAACAATCTATTTTTTTTATTTGTTTTGATCTGCCAAAGGTGGTAAAAATACCTTAAGGCATTAAGTTCGTCTCTTGTAAACTTTTATAGTGAATTATAGCAAAAAAGAAATTCTGTTATAATTATTTTATGCAAAGCTAAGCTTTATCATAGAAACAAGACAACCCAAGTATTTATATATCAAGGATACCTCGGTCGCGGAAAGTGGTTTCGAATCACTTTTAAGTAGAGGTCTATTTTGTTAAGACGCGATATATAACATCGATTCGCCTAATGAAAAGCAGGGGGTGGTTCAATAGCGTCGAATACTGATAAAAACAGTTTCCTTCGACGTAGTTTTTTTTCTAAATTTGTTTATAGTATCCAAGGCTAGATTGAATAAAATTAAATAGATAAACAGGATAACGGGTTGTTCTTTCCAGTAAATAATGCTTATGCTGGACATAAAATACTAAACGAGCATTTATGTTGGCGTTTACGATACAAATTCATAATATAGGATATCATACTATCCTTATCATGCACATATGTTTGGAGTGAGAGAGGCTGATGTGTTGGAACGAGGCGTAAACTTGTTAGTGGGATTTATGTTGATATTCATACACATCTGTGGTTTAATGCTGTTAGGTGGTTCTATTTCCTGCGTTCTAGTTCGATCAAATATATAATATTTGTATGTTTGTTTTTTATTATGACACGACTTATTATGATCTGACCTCGACCCGCCTTATGATAAGCAAAATGAGGTCCAAGAGTGACGACGACTAAAAAATCGAGTTAGCTCACGGCTGCCTTAGTCGCCGTCACTACGAGTATGTCGGCCAGAAATTTTGTTTTATATATTTTTGTTTCCTTTTTCTTTTATTGTGGTTCCTTATATGACCTGGCCTAATGGTAAACTGGAGTGCGTTCATAATTTAACTCACATCTACTATGCCATAACTGTAAGTAGCAGTCATTTTTTCTTTTAAATTTAAACTAGCGGTTAATACTCGCTTATAAATACTTGCGGTTAATACTTAAGTACTTGTACAATATGTTTTTTTTTTATTGAAACGGGTCGATTTATTTGATAATAAACAAGAAGAGGTCCTAAGAACGCCTGAAAAAATATTATAATGATCCCGAAATAATAATTGTATTACTCAATTTGGATATTCTTTAATATTTTATAACAGCAAACAATAACGAATTAAAGTGAAAATTCTATTCCTTAAGCACCTTTTCACAGAAGTATCTAAAATTAAAACACAGAATTTATAAAACATAGTAAAAAGATACAATACATATAATTCTCTTTTTACCTTTTTTTATTAATTTACATTTCTATACTAAGCTACTAAAGTCTCATAGAAACAGGACAACCATAGTACCTATATCAAAGACACATCGGTACCGGCAAGTGGTTTTGAACTTGTGCTCTTGGTTTGTGCGACCATTGCTACGCCACGGTCGCCTTATATGTACCTATACCTATTGCCTCTTACTTGTATAATTTAAACACAGATATAAATAGTAAAGTTTTGAAACAGATACATCATGGTTATGATTTTTTTAATTTGACTTTAGTTTTCATGTAAATATAAATCATAAAATAACGCGATAGTTTCTCACGACTCAGAAACCAGAATGAATCATTACATAATTTAAAACAAAGGAAATAATATATGTATGTTCACTGGGGAAAAGGACATTATTCATTTTGTACGGGGACTTGGGCTTAATTGTATTCCCAGTTGAAAATTACAATTTAATTCAAATATATCCTTTATTTTGCATAGTTTCGGTGTGCAAAATGATTAAACTATAATTATGACAGTTCAAAGCACAACTTTTAAAATGGCGTTGAGAGACGATACAAAATCCATATCATGTTTTTTTAATAACAAAGCACAGCAATTAAAAGCAAAATTGTTATTAGTTTTATTATTACAAGTATCGAAACTACTATTTATATATTTTTTCATCATTGGACATTACAAAAGTAGTACATAAAAGCCCAAAATGAATGATGTCCTTTAGGTGATATAATTTAAAGTGGTATTTCTACAATTATAAGCAAAATCAATTTCCAAGAACAATTCGAATAACAATCGCAATAAAACAGAATAGTGGAATATATCTTATTCAATTCCGTGTTATATGAGTCAATAAAGAGAGGGCGTATGCCACAAAAAGGGTTATAGGAGGAGGTTCTCGAATCGCTACCATCGGCAAATAGACAAAATTGCACACCATATTTCTGCTTCGTCACATACTCAAATAGAAGTGGCGAAATCCCCAGTGAAATTGCTCGCCTCACTTTTATCATACTGTCTATACGAGTATGTTGAATTTGTTTTATCTTTTGCAAAAAAATTGTGATGTAATTTTAAATTGCATTGAAAAAGACAAATGAATTTTTGAGGTAATAAAAAGGTCTCGCAAACCAAATGTTTCATTTTGTATTGTGGCTCGACATATGACAGCACCCATCCTGATGTTAGACTGGAGTGCGTTCCATAAATGGAGGCGACTGCTATAACAGTTAAGAGCAGTCGCGTCTACAGGCGACTTTCAAGCTGATCCCGAAACGCGACTTAGTCGCTTCACGGTCTAGTCTAGAAACTCTAAAAGTGGTGGCACTACCCCGGTTCGAAGGCCTGGGTAGATAACTAATGCCTGTTTACCACTCTCATTTATGATAGAAGCACTGGTCGTATAGTATTCCTGGCTGGCATAGTGACGGTGACTGAGGCAGTGTAAACTGATTCAATTTATTCAGTCGTTCTGCTTCATATTAGGCAGGTCGTGGACAATTTTTTTTATAAAAAGCAAATTATACAAGCACCTTGTGTACCACATAAAACTTTAACTTCGTCACGCACAACGAGAGTCCCGGTTCAAATTCATTTGGTATCAACGTATCATTCAGTTTTGTATGATACAAGTACTTTACCACCTTTTACTATCCTAGTTTTTAAATAAAATTTCTTAATATATAAAAATTAAATTTTTATTAAATTAAAATTTCACTTAATAATTTAAAATTTAATTTAATAAATAATTAAATACAATTATTCTTATAAATATTAATATTAATAAATTTTATTTTATATTTTGTTTAACCGCAACTGCTGGCACAAAATTTGTTTATAATTAGCATAGAAATGTAAAAATAGTTATTTTATTATCTTTTATTAATACGAGTATCATTAGTTTTGTATTGCCTACAATTGAATACAAAAATATTTTATTTTTATATAAAAAAGAACTTGAAAAAAGATATATTAATTTCATCAACTTCAATATTTCACGGTGAAACAGATTATAAAGCTTTTTATTTACTACTTTTTTGTTTGATTAAAATCAAATAAAAAAGTGATAACTGCATTCGAAACCTACTAAAGGTGTTTTTATATGAAATCTACTTTTATGTTTAAGATAATATGCAAACAGTTGGTGGTTATTTGCCCTGTCTGCCGTCCCAGGGGTGCGTCTGCATTCGTAAACTCAACTTTAGCTTAACATCAGGCGGGAAGCCGGTATGTCAGGCGGGTATTTTTGTGCTGGCAATATTGTTCTAATGCGATTAAAATACGAATGGGCGAAAACGGCGCCATTTTGTGACGTCTAACTCTCCAACCAACATCACTGTAATATGGTGTCTTTTTCTTTGCGGACTGTCAAGAAAAAGACACCTTTAAATCAGTCAAGTGAAGTTAGTCAACAGCTCGTCCTATTCTTATTCTACTCGTAATAGCATAGTACTTCTTGAACTCGAGACAAAATATTCGAATATTCGACAAATATTCGAAGGCCTGTTTTAATTTATTCTAAATAACAAAGAACCTTAACTCCGAGAAAAAGCCTATCAGTCGAAACCAATAATCATTAATTTAGTAAAAAGTATATTCTAAAGGGAAAACGTCGAATACGCTTATTTTCCTCAAAAGAATTGAGGATTGAAATTGGCGGCAATAACCATAGACCACAAACAGCTAGACCTTACTTCCTCAGGTTAGCTGGTAGATAATGCCAAAGGCATTAGGCTCGCCTATGTTTGTAAAATAAAGTGTTTATTAATACCTAATAAAATTAAGAGCCTAGTGCCCATAACTACCGAGGCTGTATGAAGAGAATTGTGGATGTGAAGGAAGCAAGGGAGTTGTGTAAGGATCGTGGTAAGTGGCGCTCTATTGTCTCTGCCGTGACAATCTGATTGATTGGTAAAAATTAAGTCAAAAAGTTGGCAGCGAGAGAGTTAGTCCGGGCTAGTGGATGCAAATGCTTTTTGCAGTGATGTTCATGGACTGTACTTCAGCTTAACATCAGTTGGGGTGCTGTCATATGTCATGCCACATTAAAAAAATGCTATATGCTCTTTTTGCTGAGTTTATTGCGTATGTTGTCTGTGGGAACAATGAAATGGTCCGCAATTGAACGGCCATGTCTGATTTCGGGATAACAATGGCGGGAAATATCGTTATCCCCTAACCTAAATGTTTGGCCATATTTTACGCAAAATTATTGGTTCCTTTTCGTTAGTCGACTCGTAGTTTGGTTGACTTATGCCCGGTTTTATAATAATATCCGTCATCGGTAACAATAACCATTTGTTGTTCACCATTCAATTCATCATCATCATCATCATCATCAGCCAGAAGGCGTCCACTGCTGTACACAGGCCTCCTCCTTAGAACGCCATTTCGAACGACAAGATGCCTAAAGATGAATATGAATGCCAGTTATTCGTGACTTCGTTCAATTCACTGACGTTTCAAAAATAATATGAAAAGAAACAGTTTGACTTATTTTCATAGATTATGCTAGTAGTTGTCGGTAACTTGACTTACGAGTCGTATTTTATAGGAACGAATTAGACCTACGACTGGTAGATAATTTAACTGTTCATATTAAAAACAATCCGTTTGACAGATATAGGAACCGGGCGTTAAAGCGTTTCCTATAAAACTCGTTGCTAGTCAACCTTAGTAGTCTTGTGCAGTAAGCGTATATGAAGTATGATTAAGACATTTCTCTTTGTTTTTGTACAAATCATTTTTATTGTACAGTAGAGGAGATGGGAGACAATTCTTACGAAATAAATAGCACGCATTTTTTTAATACGCAGCAGAATGAAATAGTTTTATTTTATTAAATAATTACAATTTACTATAAACTATTCAATCTAATTATAGGAGGTGCAATTATAGGATATGCAGAGGTTACACGAACTCTGGAGAACTCTGGAGCCCCTGCAACTACGCAGAGACATGCCGGCTGTCTCCGCCCTCTATCGCCTATACCACGAAGAATGTTCTGAGGAGCTCTTTAACCTTGTTCCTACCTCGACCCGTAATGCCTGCACTGGTCGGGGGAAGCATCCGCATTATGTCCACCGAATCGGCAGTCAAACTAAAAAGTTCGGTAAACTTTTCTTTGTCGAACAATCGACAAGTGGAATGCTTTGCCAGCCAATGTGTTCAATTCATCCTATAATCTTGGACCCTTCAAGCGATGCGTGAAGAAGCACCTTTGGCAGCTGTGGACTATTCGTTTCTTTTAGTCGTCGTCACTCTTGGACCTCTTGCTTATCATCAGGCGGGTCGAGGTCAAATGTCGTGTCACAATAAAAAAAATGCTTGAGTACAATATTATAACAAAACCGTGAATGTGGACTTCGTTAAATTTGGTATTTATCAATCTATTTATATAAAAGCAATAATTTTGTTTTTAAATATATTTTTGTATAAATATTAATGTATTATCAATAACATCAAAGATGTAAACAAGAAATGTCTAAGAAAAGCGCAAAAGTAGCTTAGATTCCTTTTGATGTTACCAAACGAAATTTTATAAATCTTCCGATCGTATTTTAAATAGATTTAGCATCATGTCTCAAGGGGCACTTTGCCGATAAATCTTTATGAACTCTATTTTTCAATGAAAATTATGTTTTATGCAAAAATATAAAAAAAAAACATATTACTCTGAATTACACATTTTTGATTAATTTTTATTGAGGCTAGACATTGACCGAATCAATTTAGACTTTAAGCTGGAGTGCGGTCCATAAATGAAGGCGACTGCTACTACAGTCAAATAACTACATAGGAAACTGGAAACTTACTTAGATCCTGAAACGCGACTAACTTATTTTACCATCTTTACACTTAATACAGACCAACGTACAAAGAAGCCGCAAAGGAATCAAGTGCGGAAACGAGCCCGTACATAACAATAAAGTAAGTGTATGGACCGTGGTACTGCCCCGGATCGGTAGACTGGGCAAATAACCACTACTTTTAAAACGAACCACTTTATGGTAAAAACGAAGAAAGATACTACAAAAATATACGAGTCCATTACCGGCTTTCATTTTATAGGTATATAAAAATACTAATAGAGGTATGACGTCATAATAATGCATTAAATATTGCGTTGGCGATGAAAGAACATTATTAATTTTGGGCCTTCACGTACTACTTTTGTAATGTCCAATGATGAAAAAATATATAAATGGTAGTTTCGATACTTGTATTGATAAAACTAAAAATTGCTTTTAATTGCTGTGCATTTAATTGGATTTGGATATGGATTTTGAATCGTCTGTCAATCACAAAGACACGCTATATTAACAATTCTTTTGAACTGCCATAATTATACTCGTAGTTTAATAATTTTGCACACTTCAACTATGCAAAATAAAGGATATATTCCAATTACATTGCAATATTTCTACATTGTTTTATAATGTATAATGTGCAACTGTTGATACAATTAGGCCCAAGACCCCATTCAAAATAAATTGTGTCCTTTTAAGAAAAGACAATTATATTATAAAAACACATTAAACTGCGACATAAAATCGAACCCTGTGGCAGTCGCATTAGGCTTCTTATTTGCTACTTCACTAAACCCGCGGCAGGCTATGTTGGCCGTTTTGACGTCTGACCGTTCATGAAGTTTTGTACAAATTAATACATTGTTTTTTACTTTTTATTTAATTATATTTCTATACTAAGCTATAAAGTGCTTGTATCATAGAAACAGGACAACCAAAGTACATATATCAGATACACTGGTACCGGTGTATCGAACTTGTGCTCTCGGTTTGTGTAACCATTGCACTGCCACTACACCACGGTCGCCTTAGTTTGAAGGAGAAAGTTGTCGTTTTTAATTGTCACTTTAAAGAATAGAATTTTGCTCCTTATCATTGTCAATTTATACGAAACTTCATGAACGGTCCAAACGTCAAAGTTGGTATAGACTATACGTCAAGTTGGTATAGACTACTATTGTAGGATGTATGTATAATTTTCCATGTTTTTGTTAGTATAAACAACATCGTGAAATAAACTCCACCCCTCTTTAATAAATGAACTCGGAATTTATTATTAAAGCACAGCAAATATTTGTGTTTTCAAGTTTTCAAAAAAGCCTCGTGTTGGCATCGTGTCGGCATACAATAAATCATGTCGCGAATTAAATTATACGCATCTATCATGCGACCTCTACACGTGAGTATAGGAGGAATACAAAATGCAAGAGTACTTCCTACGGGATACTGTTATGGGGTTTTTATGTATTATTTTAAACGACCACTTAAAAGCATCGTCTTTTATAGCGTTTGCATTGTAGAATGGAAAGTGTAACAATTGTATCCAGTCTTCCCTATTTAATAAAATTGAAACTATACTAGTTGTAAAACTTTTTATGTTGCAAAACAATCGAAAATTTACCAGCCCATGTTTTCCCTGGATCTTTCAAGGGATGCGTCTAGAAGCATCTTTGCTTCTACGTGTAGACGGCGACTGAGGCAGTTGAGAGCTGACTCCTCTTGGTAATAAAAAAACTTGTTTTAAGTCACAAATTTATAAGTTAAACCGTACCAGTATAGAGGGTATAACATCGATATGAAACTTAAGAAACAAAAATGAGTTTTCAAATAATCTTTTTCAGTCGTCGGCACTCTTGGAGCTCCCCTTGCTTAGGATCAGGTAAGTCCTGACAAAACATTTGTAATCTACTAATAAAGATAAAGAGCGAATAAATAACTCCTTAGTGTCCACATAAAAAAAGATAAAATCCTAGAGCGTCGTTGTTAAGGACAATGTGAGGATCAAAATGGCGGACAATCTTCTCATCTTTAATTTTATCCTTTTATGGCGCAACTACTTCACTTACTATTGCTTGTCTATTTTACTATGTTAGGATTGGTGCAAAGATATTAAGTAAATTAATTAAATCGAGCGGGCCATTAAGACCACCTCCCGCAAACTTGGCATCCTGAACAAGGTGCGGCGGTTCTTCGCGCCAGAGCTTCGCCTGATATTATACAAGGCTCAGATTCGCTCTTGCGCGGAGTACTGTTCGCACCTCTGGGACGGCTCTGCCAAGTATCTTCTCAATGCCCTGGATTCATTGCAGCGCCGAGCTGTCCGAATTATAGGTGATGCAGAGGTCACGCGAACTCTGGAGCCCATGCAACTACGCAGAGACATGGCGGCTTTGTGCGTCCTCTATCGCCTATACCACGGAGAATGTTCCGAAGAGCTCTTTAACCTTATTCCTGCCTCGTCCTTCCACACCCGTAATACCCGCACAGGTCGGGGAAAGCATCCACATTTTATCGACCGAATCGGCAGTCGAACTAAAAAGTTCGGTGCGTCTTTTCTTTGTAGAACAATTGACAAGTGGAATGCTTTGCCAGCCTATGTGTTCTCTCCATCCTATGACCTTGGATCCTTCAAGCGATGCGTGAAGAAGCACCTTAGGCCGGCATAGTAGCGGCGGCTGGGGCAGCCGGGAACTGACTCGGTTATTCCAGTCGTCGTCACTCTTGGACTTCCTCTTGCTTATCATCAGGCGAGTCGAAGTCAGATGTCGTGTCACAATAAAAAAAAAAAATAAGGTAGACACGTCACCTACGCGAGTTTTAGTATTTGCAAATGGTTATTATCATAGTTATTGAGAGCTAAAAAGAGATAAATATATTTTACTCTGAATCGCATATTATCTAATACACAGGCGGCCGTGTTGTAGTAGTAATAAAATGGTTTCGCAAACCAAGAGACCCTATGATGCTTCCCTGTACCAATATATCTTTGTTTCTATGACACAAGCCACTGCTGAACATAGGCCTCCACATTAAAACAATAGTACGAAATTCTGAATAGCAAGATGCCAGTTGCATCCACCGGTTATTCGTGACCGACAATCGATGGGGAAGAATGGTTCTTGAGTGGAGACCACGAATGTACAGACGACATTATAAAAGTCCATCACATATAGTAGCTTTTAATCAAATAAAATAACAAAACATATAATACCGTGCTACCACATCAGCGTAGCAACTTGCCACGCGTTGACCTGCATACGTAACTAAACCTATTGTCACAAGACATTTTAAACTAGACCCACAACAAGCAACTTTACGACAGTTCCTGTTCCGAACAGTCTTAACCACTCACAGTCATAAAATGTGTTAAAATGTTCTGCAGTGAGCGTAGCACCACTCTATGTAATCGTCTGCAACGTTACTTAGATTTTAAACTGTAGTTCTGCAATACTTTTAATAAATGACATGTAATCCTAGTAATGGAGAAGCTTTAATATATTGAAAACACTGTATACAGCATCCGCATTTTGTCGATCGAATCGGCAGTCGAACTAAAAGGTTCGGTGCGTCGTTTCTTTGTAGAACAATCTATAAATGGAATGCTTTACCAGCCCATCTATTCTTTCCGTTCTATAACCTTGGATCCTTTAAACGATGCGTGATTTGGTCAGTGACGGCGACTGGTTTTTTTTTCAGTCGTTGGCACTCTTGGACCATCCTGCGCTTGATAATAATGTCCTTTTATCCAGCATATTGTCAGCGACTAAGGCAACCGTAAACCAAACAGGTTTTTTCAGTCGTCGGCGCTCTCGGAGATCCCCTTGCTTACTATCAAGCAAGTCGAGGTTAGATTTCTCAATAATAACATTACTTCATAACTCAGTCTTAACATTATGAAAGTTGTGTATAATACATTTTTCAAACACATTTCTAATGCGATATCTAATTATTTATGCTCTACATTCTTAAAAAATACGGTACATTTTGTAGTCGTTTCATCGTAATGGCACAAAAATGGAGACGGCAAGCCCAACATTAGGTGGTTAATGAATTACACTGATTTACTGAGTCAGCATTATTCTTTTTTACAGCTTAGAAAAGAGGACATTTAGAAGATATTTTCTTACTTACGATCCTGACATAACTCAATAAATAAAAACATTTACTACTGTAAAAATTAGTAATTAAAATATAGTATCCCTTCGTATGATATAATAATATGGGACAGCCGGGAACTGACTCGGTTGTCCCAGTCGTCGTCACTCTTGGACCTCCTCTTGCTTATCATCAGGCGGGTCGAGGTCAGATGTCGTGTCACAATAAAAAAAAATGTATAAAATTAATAAAATATACAAACAATTACTAAATTAACGTGTCGTTCAATCAATTACAAAAGCTTCACCAATTACGTTGCGTCATAACTTATTAAAATTTTCCAAGTAATCTATCGAAGAACGAAGTATAATCCTCGATGAGAGTCATCAAAAGTTTCCAAGCTCCATTCAAAACGAATCCATAGAACATTCATTGGCTCTATCATGAGTTTTTAACTATAGTAATCAAATCTATGAAATACAACTGTCACGCATAAACTGCTACAGGGATGCGCAGACAATAAAGCGCCACGTTCCACGATCCTGACACAACTCTTTACTGACATTCAACATTTGACGACAGGCGTGGACGAACGGTTTAGCGATTGGTTTGTTGCGCGTATAGTCCCGGGTTCGATCCCCGGTCGGAGCAAATATTTGTTTCTTAGCTTTTATTTGTAATATTTAATAATATTACAATTATTATTATTAAATATTCCAAATATTTGTTAATAAAAAAAAAGAGATGGATATTTGCATCGGTTCCATCTAGGCCAGCATAGTGAATGTGATTGCTACTCACAGTTATTGAATTGTAGTAGCAGTGACATTCATTCATGGACCACACTTCAGCTTAACATCAAGTCACAATAAAAAAAAAATTAAAATTTAAAAAAGTTATATATAATAGTTAAAAGGCATTGCTTTCCGCCTGATGTTATGTTGGAAAGCAACCTATAAAGAAATATATGCATGCTGATGCATATAAATGTCTAAAAGTAGTAGTAGCATTTACTATTCGTATTCTGGCCTAGTTGAATTACGACAACTTTGAAACTTATCTCAATAATCGACTGAATGACCTTTTACATTTGAAAGTGGTAGTACTCTCCCGGGAGCAGACTGGACCAACTGTCAACGTATAGTCTGTCTAAGCCTAAATGACGCGCCCCTCCACCGCATTTGCGCACACGAGAAAACATAAAATACAAATGCTACACACCGAAAATGCAATTGTAATTGATCATTAAGTTGCTGGTTGGATACAAAAGGAGGAGCACGCTGATAAAGTATGATAGTATAGTTAGAAATATTTGCATTCACACATTTAAATAAACGAATAAAGTTATTTATAGTTAGACAAGCTATACTAGTATTTATTGAAATTTATAACTTCAAATTCAATATAAGTTTGTAGTTTATAAGATATTGCGAGGAAAGCCCGAGAGTAATAGCCTTAAAATTTTTGATGTAGATATTTTATTTTTAAGACAAATAATGAAAAAATCCTTAAATGATAATGGTAATTGAATTTTTTTAGTTTTTTTAATTATATTTATTTGCTGTTTTATATTAGGCTATTAAATGCAATTTTAGATTTGGATCATAGAAACGGGACTACCAAAGTAAGAGTATATACATATGTATATCAGATACCTATTACCGACAACCGGTTTCGAACCCGTACTCTCCGTTTTTGTGACTATTGCACTACAACTACATTACGATCACCGCGGTAAAAGTCCATAAAATATTTACTGTTATCGAACTGCGTTTACTATCACGAATCATAGTCGCGTACGCTTTCCGGGAAGCTGAAATATCGATCAACAGGGAAGGGATGGGGGCATCAGACTGGGATGAAACAGGGTGGAAATTATATCTGATGTTTTACAGGCATTTATAAACGTTTGCGAGCGTCCTGATAGGGTAGCGAACCCAGGTTAATGTTGCTAACACGTGCGTGTAAACTGCGCAAATGAATTACAATTGGATTTTATTGATTTGATATTTTGTAATTGAAATCGTATCTAAAAAATATCTTTATTTATATTAAATAATTTAATGTAAATCTGTGATTATACTATGTCTACGTGAGACACTGTGTTACAGGACAACCTGACAATCTGACTAATATAGTACCTAACCTGTCAAATGTATACCAAAACAATCAGAAAAAAAGATACGTGCATATCTTTATAGAGCAATAAATGCTAAGAAAACAAAATACAATCTAATTAAAATAAAGTGATAGGTAGAGAGTCAATTGCCCAGTCTGCCGATTCAGGGTAGTACCACCACTTTAAGGTGTGCAGACCGTGTGACTCAGTCGCGTTTCAGAATCAGTTTGAACGTTGCCAGTTCAAACTATGCTAGAATAGTGAATGTGTCTGTTACTTATAGTTATTTAACTGTAGTGAAATTCGCCTTAATTTCTGGACCAAACTCCAGCTTAACAGGCAGGGTGTTGTTACATGTCGAGTCACAATAATAAAAGCAATTGAGAACAGGGTGGCGACTAAATATGTTAAGGGGGGGAAGGTAAAATGAAATAATTTGTTCATTTTGGAGATATTCTGAATACCTAGAATGGTATTTCGATATTCACGGTAAAATGAATTAGCTCAACATTTTCCAAGAATATATATTTCTGTAAATGCTACTTGATTTTATGAATACGCAGAAAAATACTGATGTGGGTAAGCACATTTATTGACGCAGTTTTGAAGAAATTGAAACCATATAGGTTTCAAAACCCTTCGAAACTCTTTTGAAAATTATGAACCTATAAGTATTTTTTTAATTATTTATTTAAACTAAACTAAAATAATAAAATATAGTTGATCATTATTACGAATATTTTTTATTCTTTAGATCCTGGACTCTGTGAAGGAAAAGAGAGAGTTGTGTCGTAGAAAATGGCTCTCTGTTGTCTCTGTCTATCCCTGAAGGAACTGAGGCGTACATTCGTCCGCCATGGTGGTGCCGGCTGTTGTGGCCACTTCTCGCAGCACTGACTGGCTAACCCCGAGCCTGATGTCTCTGGTATTTAAAGGAGAAGGAGGCGGATATAATCGCGCCCTCGTCTTCCTATTATATCCTATTATATCTTAGGACGCCGAATGGAGAAAGTAGAGGTTGCCTTTCTCTCTCTCTCTCCGCTACCTCTTTACGCAGGAGAACAATCTGGCAGAATTGCGAGACTGCTCTCTATGAACTCTCGCTTTCGACCATTACATATGACAGCACCCTGCCTGTTGTTATGCTGGAGCGCAGTCCACGAGTGGAGTCGACTGCTACTACAAATAACTAATTACAAGCAGCGGTCGCATCCACTATATCGGCCTGGTTGGAACCAGAAACTTACAAGCTCATCCCGAAACGCGACTATGTCACTTTACGGTCTGTACACTTGTAATTTACACGAATTGTACAGCCATTTTTGTTATCTGTAATTTATTTCATACACATATCAGACTAAGGTTATTATTTTTGTTCCCCCCTGTTATTGTGAGCTGTCAGGGCCAGGAGAGTGGTTGCGTTCATGCGTGAATTACATCCAAGTTTCCTATGTCAAAGAATATACGAGTACAATATGGTTATTGTGTGTGAAAAATTAAGGTAATAAAATACAGATCTTTATTGAATTTGGATGAACATGCGCATATTTTGGATGCGAAGAAGTAGTGTCAGGATCGTGGCAAATGGCGCTCCGTTGTCTTTGCCTATCCCTGTTGGAAAAAGGCGTGACAATTTGTTTGATTGATATGTTTCTATTTATGTATTTTTATTTATTGTGGCTCGATATATCTCAAGACCCTGCCTAATAATAAGCTGGAGTGCGGTCTATCAATGAAGGCGACTGCTACTACTGTAAAATAACTATAAGTGGCTGTAGCATCTATTATGCCGGCTTAGTTAAAACCGACAACTTTCAACTGATCTTGCAAGTTACTCGTATTTCACGGTCCGTATACTTTACCTCATTCATGGACCGCACTTCTGCTTAACATCAAGCGGAGTGCTGTCATATGTCGAGTCACAATATAATATAAAATAAATAAAGAAAAAGACAGCAGACCCATGAATCTGCTGTTTAGATTAATGTCTTTTTAACTATGCCGATGGGGAGTAAAGGATCTTCGATTGAACCGCTTTGGTTGAAGGATCCAAGGTTTTAGGATGAAGAACAGATATGGGCTGGTAAAGCATTCTACGTATATATTAAAAGTATTCACAACTTCAATTAAAAATTATTGTAATAACCCAATTAACATAAGTTTTGGTTGTTTAAATTTAAAATAGTTATTAACACAATTTAAATATGCGTCAATAAATTTCGTATATAATTTTATAAAATTATTATCATATATTTAAAGGTCCTTAATTTTCTGGGTTGATGCGTTAGGGCCAATCCAATTGAGCAGCCAACCATGTACTGACGCAGACCTCCGAAACACAGACCACGCCTTAATAGATCCTGCATTATCGATATAGAAAAGAATCGATGGTATTCGAATACTTACGTCTAATTTTTGTAGCCATAATTGATGGGCAACAAAACGGCATTTTTATTGTAAATCTTATAAAAAAATTTATTCGATAACTTTATGGGCACTAGGCCACCCAGATGTCTTGAGGATGTCTCCGATTTGGTAGAAAAACTGGGCCTGCCTTGTTTAACGCATCCATTTACATCAGATTTTAAATTTCCTTTCGTTCATATAGATGCAGCTATAATTAAATATATATTCGAGTTCAATAACATAGAATAGTATCTATGTTATTGATACTATTCTTAATTATATCTAGATACTATTCTTAATTCTTGGCATTGTCACTACATCTCTTGTTAACTCACATTTTCCCTACACTATATTGAACACTCATCCACAATCATTACTCCACATACACTTATTTTATCTTTCAATCAATCAATCAATCAAATTGTCAACTTATTTAATTTTATATTAAAGGGAGTCTATTGCCTTATGGTCTGTGACTGTAAAGCACAAAAGACTCTCTCTGCCGCCGGAAACGAGACACATTTCAAGTCTTCATAATGTGAATAATGCTTGAGAATACATTAAAGAAGAGCAGGCAAATGGCTTTGTTATACTCTAGCTTAGATTTAACAAACCTACGTTAGCTGCTCTAGCTTAGCTTTAGTAATATTGTATACAACAGATAGATACTAGAGTTTATCGTACGTATATCGCAGTATATAGAAGAAATAATTATATTTTTTTATTGTGACTCGACATTTGCTTCTTCACGCATCGCTTGAAGGTTTCAAGGTTATAGGGTGGAGAGAACACAATTAGTTTCAATATAAATCAAATCCATTTTCTCTAATTCCCACGAGGATAAGCAGAGTCAATAGAGCGCCAAGTCAATGCCAACGATCCACATTCGCATACGCTTTTTCTCAACCGAATCGGCAGTCGAACTAAAAGATCGCCGTGTCGTGTTTTTCTAGAACAATCGAAAGAAACTACACGTGTGAAATGATTTACTAGCTTATACGTTTTCCGCATCCTATAGTGACGGCGAGTGATTCGACAAAAAATTGTCAATCCAATCAAATTTTTGAGTCGACGGCGCTCTTGGATTTCTTCTTACTACCACCAGGCAAATCGAGGTCAGATGTTGAGTCGATTTGTTTCGGAGTCAGCAAAAATGTATTTTTTATTATAATAAAAAAATGTAAAATCTAAACCAAAATAAACGCGATAGTAAGCCGCATAAAATTTGTTTAATTCATTTTTTATTGTTGTTTGTCATAGTGAATACGACTGCTATTTTTAACTGTAGTAGCATAATATAACAGGCAGGGTGCTGCCATTTATGTTAAATTGAAATTTTGACGACAGGCGTGGACGAACGGTTAGCGATTGGTTTGTTGCGCGTAAAGTCCCGGGTTTGATTCCCGGTCGGTGCAAATATTTGTTTCGTAGCATTTATTTGTAATATTTAATAATTATATTAAATATTGCAAATATTTGTTAATAAAAAAAGAGGTGGATATTTGCATCGGGTCTGGTTATCAAAGAGTGGTAGGCAGTGGTACCCAGTCTGCTGATCCAGGGTAGTATCACCACTTACAAGTATACAGACCGTGAAGTGATTTATTCACATTTCGGGATCAGCTTGTAAGTTGCCGGTTTCAACTAGGCCGGCACTCACAGTTATTGAATTATAGTAGCAGTGACATCCATTCATAGATCACACCCAGCTTAACATCAAGCGGGATGCTGTCATATGTCGAGTCACAACTAAAAAAAAAACTGTAAGCAGCAGTCACATTCACTATGCCTGTCTAGTTGAAACCGGCAACTTATAAGCTGATCCCGAAACGCAACTAAGTCACTTCACGCACTGTACGCTTGCACTACCCGTACTCTGTATCTACCCGGATCGGCAGTCTGCACTACGGCATCCATCACTCTCTATCATAATTATTTCATATACAAAATAGTGGTTAGTATTTTTTTAGATTTTGCGCGAACATTGATTAACGATAAACAAATTTTATGCGGCTTACTATCGCGTTTATTTTGGTTTTCATTTTTTTATTATACCGACGTTTCAAGAGCTTTACAGCCATCGAGGTCACGAAAAGACTGTAAAATCAAAACCAAAATAAACGCGATAGTAAGCCGCTTAAAAATTGTATAATTCATGAAAATGGTGGTTCTTCTCAGCGTGTTTAGCGGAGGATATTTAACCGTAATATTCTTGTTTCTGTTGTCGCTCATTTCCTTGTTAGTAACTAATGGAAACAATTTCGTCTAACATAAAGAGAAGCGGTTTATTATTCCTTGAGCACTTACATTTTTATTAACCGCCCGCCTTTGCTGTTTTATTTCAGTAATTTCGCCCTTATTGCTTTGTGAACGAGCGGGAGTTGGTTTTATTCAATGTAATTTGCATTATATTGTTTTCACTTTATTGTTTGATTTTTTACAAAAGTAAATTCAAAACATATTTTTCATAAATATATTTTTATTGAGACTTGACATTTGACCTTGACCTGCCTGGTGGTAAACATATTGAAGGTCCAAGAGTGCAACGACTGAAAAAAGTTTACAGTTTCCCCAGTAGTTACCACTATGCTGGCCAAGAGATGGGGAACATAATATAGGCTAGTAAAGCATTCCACTTGTCGATTGATCTACAAAGAAACGACGCACCGAGCCTTTTAGTTCGACTGCCGATTCGGTTGACAGAATCTTTTCCCGGCGGGTATCAGGGTTATGTATAGACAAGGTAGGAACAAGGTATTTTTGTGTTTCTCTATGTGGCATTTGGGTTTTTAACTACTTTTATATTTCGTTTTTTAATCCGTTTTTGTCTGTAATTTGTGTTGGCTGTTTAATGGCCCCATATTAGATTAATATATCTTGTTTATATCTTACTAGCTGTAAGTCAACCATAAATTAATAAAGGAAAACTTGACAAAAAATATAAACAAACTTATAGGTACCAGTTCTATTTCCTTCATACATTTTCAAGTAGACAGGCTATATGGGGAAATTGAGAAACTAAGTTACAGAGGAAATGCCATTCTGTTTCCTGTAAGTTTTCCTTCGCTTTCAATTCTCAGATACTTTCAAATACCGTGCGAGAGTGGAAAGCTGACGTGGGACATTCGAGGAACACGTATTTAATAACAAAATATTTTATATTTTATTTGCAACTTTTTATTGCAAAATATTATTTAAAAAAAAAGAGATAGATATTTGCTTCGGGTCTGGTTATCAAAGAGTGGTAGGCAGTGGTACCGGATCACGCAGTACCGGATGTAAGTTGCCGGTTCCAACTAGGCCGGCATGGTAGATGATTGCTCACAGTTATTGAATTGTAGTAGCAGTGACATTCATTTATGAACCACACTTCGGCTTAACATCAAGCGGGACGCTGTCATAAGTCGAGTCACAATTAAAAAAAAACTGTGTGCACTACTGTATATAAGCAGATACAGAATAGCTACCCGTATTTCGACAACCAATGTAACAACTCGTGCAAAAATTAGTGGTAATTCGATTGAAAACACGCAAAATCTGAGTTTTCCTTTTTTGAGACTCGACAGCTGACCTCGACTTGACTGACGGTAAAGTCCCAAAGCTCAGACGTCTGTAAAAACTGATTCGACGTTCGATTGACTTAGTACCCGTCACAGTGCTGGCTATAGTGTTGCCTGTATTAGACTTTTCATTGAGAATAAAACGTGGTATAGATGATATACAATATGTAGTATTTTCTTAAATTTTGCGCGAACATTGATAATTGAATTAAACAAATTTTATGCGGCTTACTATCGCGTTTATTTTGGTTTTAACGCGATAGTATGCCGCATAAAATTTGTTTAATTCAATACAATATTTTCAATACAAAAAATTTGAATTTGGTAGTGCAACCCGAGTTCTGCAACCTGGCTTAGAACCACTTGTCGATACCGATATGTCTCTATAATCTTTAATATAGGTATGTACTTTGGTCGTCCTGCTTCTATGATACAAGCACTTTTAGTAGCTTGATATAAAATAAAAAAAAACATAATGCTATATGATAAAGGTGCTTTTTCTTTAATTAAGAATGGGATAAGCTCTACTTGTATTTATAGAGTTACATAATTTATATTCGGTGTCGTGTATAATTAATTTTGTTGGCACGTTTTACGAGGACGGGTTTATGCATCGGATTATACGGTAAGGGTTTCTAAACGTATAAATGTAGTATAATACCTATGAAATGACCGTGGTGTAATTTAAGGCAACTGTGGTGTATTGGTAGTGCAATGGTTACGCAAACCGAGAGCACGGGTTCAAAACCACTTGCCGCTACCAATATGACTTAGATATTATGTAATTTGGTTGTCCTGTATAAAAGTAGTAGCTAAGTATAAAAATGTAAAAAATAATAAAATATCCTCGATTGTCAAATACATTTGTAAAAGATAAAGAAACGAAAACTAGGCATCCTAAACAGGGTTATTTTATTATATTAGTACCTATGGCCTCCGCATTTCCGCAGAGACATAGCTCTGTGCATTCTTTTTAGCACATTAGGCCGGCATAGTGATGGCGACTGACTTGGTTTTTTCAGTTGGCGGCACTCTTGGACCTCCATCATGCATACCATCGGGCAGGCAAGGTCAGACCAGAGCCACAAATAAAAACCTATTTTAGGCCTTGACTCATATAAGATTTATTTATTAGATTAAATCCCAAAATTTAGATAATTGTATTTTTTCTCGTATACCAAATTGTAATATATTTTTTATATTTTTTTCAATATAAAATTAAATATATTGTTTAGTAACAAAAGTATATTTATCTGCTTCCCATACAAATGACATAAAAGAGCTGAATTGACGTTATCTCGTGCAGTTTCCATTTTAACGGGCGTATAAAGTTGGGAAGGCTATTGTGAGGTCGAAAGCGAGACATAAAGAGGTAGCCGAGATAAATATTTCCTGGCCTCAGTGAAACCTTTGGCTACACTCCAAAATAATGCAACATTCTATCTCAGTGAAAGGCCACTGGCGCATCTTATTATTATGTGAAATTTGGTGTGATATCTTTTGAAAATATAATTTTTACTAAAACTAGTTTTTTGTAATTTTTAATCTATTTCCGCAGTGGACGTCCACTGCTGAACATAGGGGGAGGCCTATGTTCAGCACTAGACGTCTCCTGGCCGATGATGATTTTTATTTCTAATGTGACTCGATATCTGACCTCGCCCTGTCCGATAGTAAGGACGGGAAGGGTAGGAGATCCAATGACTGAAAAAAAGATTTTAGAATTAAAAAACCTAATATAGACATATTTATAACGTGTTAATCTTTAAATTGGATTTTAGGTTATTTTAACGACGCACTGAACCTTTTAGTTGGCCTGTCGATTCGGTCGACAGAATGCGGATGCTTCCCACCACCTTCGCGGGTATTGCGGGTGTAAAAAGACGAGGTAAGAACAAGGTAAAGGAGCTCCTCGCAACATTCTTCGTGGTATAGGCGATAGAGGATGCACAGAGCCGCCATGTCTTTGCGAAGTTGCTGGGGTTCTAGAGTTCCCGTGACCTCTGCGCCATAATTCGGACAGCTCGGCGCCTCAATATATTTGGCCAAGAAGATACCTGGCCAATGCGTTCCAGAAGTGTGAACAGTGATGCTCTGGCGCAAAGAATCGTCGCACCTTGTTCAGAATGCCAAGAGAAGTGGTCCTAATGATGTGGTCCCTGTTATTCAAACTACTGCGAAGGGGCATCCCTAAGTTGTCTAGTCTGTCCGAGGTAGGTGTTACAAAGAGAGGGAAGGGGTGTAAACCGAATTGTATTAGGTTATATAAGGTATTTTATGTTTCTATATACTGAAAATATCCAAATATATTGCATGCCTGCTGAATGTGCGGGCACCAGTGTTAAAGTATAATGCTTAAAGTAATAACGTTTTCAAATATAAATTATGCAGTGTTTCTTCACCCAGTTGCAGTACATTAGTTGGTCTTTATTAGTTTATATCTAGGTCATGCGTGCCATAGGCTCATGTCAAGTCGCTTATAGATTCACACGAGCCTTCGACAATATGGATTTTTAAGTCTTTTGCATTAACGAGTGGAGTTGGACCTTCGCTTTTATTACCTTTTCACTTGCACAATATTCTTTTGCGGTACTTGTTCCTACATTAATGTATGGAAGTGAATGTTGGGTATGGCAAAAGAAACATAAGAGTAGAATTAACGCTGTAGAATATTCTTCTCTCATGCTTCACAAGGAATAACACAGTGTGCGATAGATGTGGTTCGAAAGAAGATATCACTATATCTTCTTTCGAACCACATCTATCGCACACTGTGTTATTAAGGATTGATAAAGGAATGCTTCGTTGGTTTGGGCACATCGAAAGGATGAGTGAAAGTACATTGACGAAAGGAATTTATAAATCTGATGTGGATAGATGCATTAAATGAGGCAAGCCCAGGAGGTGTTTTCCTAGTGCCCATAACCGTAGAGCTTGTATGAAAAGAATTGTGGATGTAAGGGAAGCGCGGGAGTTGCAGGAAACTGCTAGATGCAGGCCACTTCCAGTAGGCCATTGTGGAAAGTGCTGGAGGAGGCCTGTGTTCCGCATTGGACCTGGATGATATAATGATAATGATATAAGGTATTATACTTATACTTATTTTAGTTTAGTTTTTATTTGAATCATTGAAACTGGATGACCAAAGTTCAAAGGCCATTCCACCCACAATTACTACATTCTTGATTCAAGAATATAATATACAAGTATAAAATTATATATTGTATTATACAAAATCTCATAATCTAACAATATACTAACCTGGTAATATTTCTGGCATCCCTTCATCTTCAGCTCTGGTCACTGCAATCAGCAGCACTAACATAAACTGGAGTATACTCCAGCCTACCATTTTATCTGTAAAGAACAAAATTATGATTATTATGATGTCAATACCAGATATCACAATCAACGACCATTTTATTACGCGTAAAGTTCCGGGTTCAATTTCCGGTCGGAGCAAAAATTTGTTTCATGGCTTTTATTTATAATATTTAATAGTTATATTAAGTTTATGAAGAGAATTGTGGATGTGAAGGAAGCAAGGGAGTTGTGTAAGGATCGTGGTAAGTAGCGGTCCATTGTCTCTGCCTATTCCTGTAGGAAAAAGGCGTGACAATTTGATTGATTGATTTATATATTAAGTTTGCAAAAATTTTGTAAAACAAATTGTTTCATGGCTTTTTTATTATTTAATATATAGTTATATTAAATTGCAAATATTTTTAGAAAATAGAAAGTGGCGTATATTTGTTTCGGGTCAAAGAGTAGGCAGTAACAGACTGGGCTGCCGAACCAGGGTAGTACCACCACTTACAAGTAAACAGCTACTACAATTATTAAATTGTAGTAGCAGTCACCTCATGGAGCATGTTATGACAGCCTTTTACTTTAAAACTTCCTTAAATATTTATTATCCGTAACCAAAATTATCCGAAAGTATCGGATAATCTGTAATAATTACATATCCGTAACCGTATCTGAATTGAAACCGGTATAATATTATTCCTTTATCTGTATCCGTATCCATATCTTAAATTTCATATCCATAACATCCCTATTTTAAACGTAATCATCGTGATTGAATACCTTAATGAAATTAATTTCATCACGAATAAGTTATAGTAATTTTCATTCTTGTAACACGTCAGACATCCCCCGTCAGACCCTCGTCATGGCACCGCACCGACTCACACTAATTGCCTAATGTTCCCATATTCATGTTTGGATCCTTTAATCGACCTTCACTAGTTCATTATTAATGATATTGCCTCCATTTCAGGAAAAGTAGATTTCAATTTAGACGTGAATTTTAATTTTTTATTGCCCAGGAGGGTGTTCGCCGACCAAATCAGAGATATCCTTATGAAAGCTAGGTTGCCTAATGCCCATAACCGTAGAGCTTGTATGAAGAGAATTGTGAATGTGAAGGAAACGAGGGAGTTATGTTAGGATCGTGGCAAGTGGCGCTCCATTGTCTCTGCCTATCCCTGTGGGAAAAAGGCGTGACAATTTGATTGATTGATTAAAAGAATCGGGGCCCAGGGCGAATAAGCAATGAAATTGCGCCGCGGTCGCAATGACCAATCGACGTAGTTTACCTATTGATTTGTTATTCGCTGATTGGTTACGAAGATGTCAAATAGGATGTTAAATAAGTGCGACGCAATTTACCTGCTTCTTCGACACTAAATGTATTATCTAAGCCCAGCTTGAGTGAAATTCACGAACGAAGATGTCAGTTGTTGAATTTTCGACGTGACAACGTCTTATAATTCGATGGAGCCGACTGCACGCACGAAAAAACATGACTCATGCGGCGTTACCTCGCGCATTCCATTTAAGGCTTGAAGTGCAAGCGAGAGCGCGGAACGAGCGACAAAATGGCACAATCGGCCTCCGCGTTCGGCAGCGTTCGACATCTGTCTCTCTCCTACTTGAGTGAGCGATGTGTACTATTAATATTAATAATATTGATACTATTTTAGTATACAATAAAAAAAATGTAATCATTGTATCTATGCGTACAAATAAATTCATCAATTCAATTGTGATTTCCATTTACCTCCTTCTCTATATCCATACAAAATATCTATCAAACAAATGAAATTAAATCATAATGAAATTCCATCATTATTTTCTAATGACATTGTCACGTTCAACTATCGTCAGTTAACCGACTTTACAGACAACTGATTAAAACCTCTATTTTCCACGAGGGGAAAGTGAAAAAATAACATTATGTGAGTAACGACCTGAGATAATCTGGTCAATGACCGAGTTAGGCCTATCTTTTACAATAATAACACTCGGGGGACTCTTTGGGCAAAAATACATTAATAATAATCACATCTAAAGGGTCACGAACACGACCATGCTTATAGGGGTAGGCACAGTATTACTTTTATTGTTTAGTATTTTCTTTATTGATATTTTTGGATGCCTTGTTTACCGCATCCATCCACATCAGATTTATATAATAAATTACATTCGTCAATATACTTTCACTCATCCTATCCGTGTGCCCAAACCATCGAAGCATTCCTTTGTCAATTCTTTTAATTCACAACAGTAACATGACTTGTCAACTAACTAGCATTGTTTTATCAATATGACTTTTATACCAATCTAAATATTCATGACGACGAAATATCAGTGACATTGCGTTGATATTTGGCATTCTCCAAAGTAGCCAATCAACGTAGTTACCTATTAATGTGTTATTCGTTGATTGGTTACCCACGAGAATGACAAATATCAACGCTACATCGCTGACATTCCATCGCCATAAATTAGCATCGATCATATATTATTAATAGATACAGTCCCATACAAAATAATGTCATAAAAGTGTCCGCGCAGAATTCACTTATGCACTGACACAAACTGTGTAAGTGAATTGAATGTGAATTGTAAATTGAACCTTACCACTTGTCACGAATGTAATGTCACATACATCATTTTGGACTGGGAACAAATGCAAGTCCAACGTCAATTCGGACTTGCATTTATGTCGCTGCTTTTTGACCGGCTATTGTGTATCTACCGTAAATATATGATCGAAGTGGTGTTGACAAGGTTAAGCCGAAGTGTGGTCCATGAATAAATGTCACTGCTACTACAATTCAATAACTGTGAGTAGCAATCACATCCACTATGCCAGCCTAGTTGGAACCGGCAACTTACTAGATGATCCCGAAACGCGACTAAATCACTTAACCGTCTATATACTTATAAGTGGTGGTACTACCCCGGATCAGCAGACTGGGTAACACTGCCTACCACTCTTCTCAGGACATTATTTACAATATAGGCCAAGGACGCATAGAAAGACCATGTCAAATTTAATAGAACATCTTTACAAGAGTCATTATTATAATGTTAGAGGTGCAAACAGCTGAGAGCAACAATAATGTACTTGGAGCTATTTACAAAACTCCTATTTAGAGTTTGTATCGTTAAGACAGACGTAACCACAGTAAAACTCTATTTGTAAAATGAACCTTATAAACGACCCCGTGTAGTAAGGCGACCGTGGTGTAGTGGCAGTGCAATGGTTACGCAAACCCAAGAGCACGAGTTCGAGAGCACCCACTAACGGTACTAATGTATCTTTGATATATGTACTTTGGTTGTGCTGTTTTTATGATACAAGTACTTTAGTAGCTTAGCATAGAAATTTAGATAAAAAGAAATAAAAAATAAACTCATAACCGTAGAGCACGTATGAAGAGAATTGTGGATGTGAGGGAAGCGGGGAGTTGCGTCAGAATCGTGGCAAGTGGCGCTCCATTGGATGATTTGACGGATTGATAAAAACAGCATAGATTAACATGTCTTATTTAGCGTGGATTTTTTATATTTAAAGCCTTTTTGACATAAGGCATTATAAAGTCAGTTTTCAGTTAAGTTGGCAACCCTGTCAAACACAAACCACTAAAAAGTCACTCGTCAAATAAATTGATTTAAAAATAGAAAACAATAATAGATCAGTGTGATTAAGTGTATACGTAATCTTACAACCCTTAAGCGCATTTGTGTAAAATTCTTAAAACCAATTATAGTGTATTAAAGTGTTAACTGTGTTGTAAATAGATCTAAAAGTGTTAACAACTTGAAAAGGGTAATTCTACAAAATAATAATACGACTCGTTCGATCGGTTTATAATCACAACAACCATAGTAACATAGTATATTGTGAACCTAAATTTCGCCATAGCTAGCGGACGCACAAGTGGCCCGACTGCGCGCCTGTTTGTATTAAGGAGCGTGTTGTGAATGCTCGGGTTCGAACCGCTCAAGAGTTGTATTTTTTTTTTTATTACTTTTTTTTTATTTATTACTTTTTATTACTTTTTTTTATTATTTTAAATTTCCTCCTAATATATTTCATTAGTAATACAAATAAGTGACCAATATACAAAACCCGTCAACACGAGCGCCATCTGCCGGAGTACTAAAGGTCGATTAGCTGATTGTATAGTCTTTACCAAATTGAGTTGCCGATTCAGTATCAAAACCATGTATACGTGCTCCAAGTGCCAGTCACCAGTGAATGATGTCGCCAGATGTAGCTCTTGCCATAAAGATTATGACTTTGCTTGTGCAGGAATAACCGAACCAGGTTATAGAAGATTGGGCGATCGCAAAGCCACGTGGCGCTGTACTGATTGCAAGATTCTGAGTTCTGGGCCATCCCCAGCTTCATCTCCCACTCCCAATTCGCTTGACAGATTATGTGAAGAACTAAGAAAAATGCAACTTCAATTAAGTGTCCTTCCGGGGCTTGCTGATGACATAAAATCCCTCAAGTCCGACCTTCAATCTTTGGCTTTGTCCGTTGATTCTGTTCAATCAAGGATCGACGGTTTCACCACAAGGCTCGACTCAATAGAGGAGCGTGTTATAGCAGTGGAAGAAACCAACATGGAACTGGAAGCTATGAAAGAGAAATATAACCTCCTGCAGGCGGATAATAACGAGAGACAGCAGTTTATGAGAATAAACAATGTTGAGATTAAGGGTATTCCATCTGTCAAGGGTGAAAATCTTATTGACATTGTGACCAGATTGGGAACCGCTGTGAACTACCCAATTTCTGAACATCAAATTAACTTTGTTACCCGCACTCGAAATCGAGGCTCAAATGAAATTAAGTCAATTGTGGCATGCTTCGTTAATCGTTACGTCAAAGAGAATTTTGTAGCATCAGCCCGAGCCACTAAATTACTTAATGCTCATCATTTGGGATTCAAAGATGATCACAGAATCTATATAAACGACCATCTTACTATCGTCAATAAGCAGCTGTTGACTAAGGCCAAACTACTGTCCAAGGAGAGGGGATTCCAGTACATCTGGGTGAAGAATTGTCGTATTTTTGCACGGAAAAGTTCAACATCTCATCCTTTTCAAATAACAAACGAAAAGGATCTCAAGAAGATAACCTAGTTTTTCACTGCTGTTCTGGATGCTTAATTACTGACGACTTTTTTGCTGCATCACTGCCTACGTATTTGTTTCTTCAGACTGCCCATGCATATGTCGTGGCTTGTGCAATAATGTCCTCTAACGATTTATTTTTGTTAAACACTGTCACTTGTTATCGCTCATTAAAGATGTATTCGCAATTACTCCATATTATCCTTATAACACTACATCTGCTATTGCTTGTCAATCTTATGTTATGCTTTGTGATATCTGCATATTTTAATCAACCTCGGTCTTTTATCATTTGCCGCGTTTTTCTTCGTTGTTTTACGAGTAGTACCGGTCTAATTATACAAGATAGTTTAGCTCAATCTGCTATGTGTAAACCTACATGGCACTACTCAATTCCAGCGCTCTTTGTATGTAAACTTATCCCATTGCCTTTTCTTGCTTATTTTAGCCTATTTGTAAACTATCATTGCATTGTATTCGTGTTCGGATTCCTTGCTGAGTGCTCTCCCTTACGTCTGTTTTCATCACTTATTACATATTATTATAAATTTATTTTTAATAGATAATTCATTAAAAATTTACTTTCAGAACGTAAGGGGGCTACGGACAAAGTCTGCTATTTTTATAAGAAATGTTTTACTCAACGATTTTGATATAATATGTCTCGTGGAAACATGGTTGATTGACGGAATCATGAACGAGGAGTATTTTGATGATCGCTATATAGTTTACCGACGTGATCGTGATTATGCACTGACAAAACAGTCATTAGGCGGTGGAGTGCTCATTGCTGTCCGAAGGGAGATCGCGTCTTCAGAACAACTTTGTTGGCAATCGAGCGCTGAAGATCTGTGGATATCGCTTTCCCTTCGTTGTCGCAAGCAACGTGTTTCCTATAATTTATTTATTTGTGTCCTCTATTTATGTGCTCAAAATAGTGGTAAAACTTTCCGGGAACAGATGGATGCATTCAGTAGTAAATTAAGCGACATAGTTTTAACCTCACCATCAGACAAAATGATGCTACTTGGTGACTTCAATATTGGTAATGTCTCTTGGACGTCAAGTCCAAACTCACCTGGATTGTTGCCATCAAATATTGTTGGTGACTACCAATGCAATTTCTTTGATATTATTGACACATCTAATTTGTGCCAATTCAGTAATATACGTAATAACTATGGTCGCGTGTTGGATCTTATATTTTGTAGTGATGTTGTTAATGTTTCCCCTTGCTCTGATCCATTGGTTGCTGAAGACCCTCATCATAAAGCTTTACTAATAAATGCTGACTTTATTGATCTTCACCTCTTGACGGAGGCTCCAAGAACAAAATATTTTTACAATTCCGGTAATTACGCGGCCATTCGTAGTGACTTAAATAATATCAGCTGGTTGAATGAATTAAATTCTCGGCCCTTCCATCTTGCTATCAATTTCTTTTATAATAAACTTTATTCTGTGCGGGATAATCATATTCCTCATAAATTAACTTGTTCCTCCAAATTTCCGCCTTGGTACAATTCAGCTCTCAAAAAACTGCTGAAAGAAAAATACAAATATCGTCGCAAATTTAAAACATACGGAAATATCTGTGACCAAAACAGCTTCCTAACACTACGTGATAAAGCCAAAATACTAGAGTCTGAACTTTACAACGATTATATTTTTAAGGTTGAACAATCCATTAAGAATAATCCTCGTTTTTTCTGGTCCTACGTAAAGCAAAGAAACAAATCTATGTCAATGCCTAGTACTATGTTTTATTGTAATTCGATTGCCAACACGGGCAAAGAAATTTGCGATCTCTTCACCTCTTATTTCGGTACTAATTTCAATCAGCACGGTAACACCTGCAATATTTTTAACGATGTTTCTGGCCACATCAGTTCCTCTGGCATTGGATCCATAATAGTTAACGCAGAAGAGGTACTGCGCTTGCTTAAATCCGTAGATTTAAACAAATCGTCGGGACCAGACAGTATTCCACCAATATTTATTAGAGAGTGTGCCGATAGTCTTAAACTTCCTTTAACTGTGTTATTTACTCGATCCCTGCAGGAAGGCATCTTGCCTGATGTTTGGAAGTCTGCCTTTGTTACGCCAATTCACAAGAAAGGACCAAAAGATAACATTACCAACTATCGGCCGATCTCTAAACTATGCATTTTTGCTAAAGTGCTTGAGCGTATTGTCTATGTGCAGACGTACAATGCTCTTAAATCCTGCTTTAGTGTAAATCAACACGGGTTCCTTAATGGTAGATCCACGGTGTCCAACCTCGTAATCTCTAACGATTTCATCATTGAGCATATGGAGAGGGGTGGTCAAGTAGATGCCATTTACACTGATTACAGCAAGGCCTTCGATAGAATCGACCATAGTATTCTTCTCAACAAACTTCAAGGCATAGGCATTCATGGTAGTCTCTATCGATGGTTCTGCTCATATGTTGACAACCGTTCGCAGGCAGTGGCCCTTAGTGGATACACATCTGGTTGGATGAAGATACCTTCGGGAGTCCCCCAAGGTTCCCTACTTGGCCCACTGCTTTTTATCATATTCATTCAAGACATTGAAGCGTGTTTCCACTTCTCGAAGGTGCTTCTTTTTGCGGATGATATGAAGATTCTTATGCCTATTTGCACAGATTTGGACATATCTTCTCTTCAATCTGATCTTCATCGCCTTGATACCTACTGTTTAATCAACAATCTTGACCTAAATGTATCAAAGTGTACCTGTATCACGTTCACGCGTAAAAAGAGTTACACTTTGGCAAGGTACTATCTGAAGGGCTTCGAACTTCCTCGATTTGATTCAGTTAAAGACCTCGGTGTTATCCTCGACAGCAAACTCCTCTTCGTCAGCCACATTAACGACATTGTTTCCAGGGCTTCCAAATCTCTAGGGTTTGTTATGCGCATTTCCGCCAGTTTTAAAAACAATAAAAATACTTTACTGTGCCTTTGTCCGTAGTTTACTAGAGTACGCATCGCAGGTGTGGAATCCTGGATACGAAGTCCATAGAGCAAGAGTGGAAAATATACAAAGGCGCTTTTTAAGGTACATTTCTTATCGGACCGGTCAGACGCATCTTTCCTACAGGCAAAAGTGTCTAAAACATCATATTTTGCCTTTAGCAGTCCGTAGGGAGATTGCAGATATCACATTTCTACTTAAGATAGTAAATGGTGGGGTCGACTCTCCGGAGCTCCTGGGTAGAATTGGTCTGCGAACCAACAACCTCAGAACCAGGAGTACCGCAGTGTTGAACCTACCATTTACATACACCAATTACAAGCGTAATAGCTATATGTGGAGGAGTTGCGACTATTTTAATAAATTTTGCACTAACTTGGACATTTTCTGTACCAAGCCTTCGATGGCGCGACGCTATCTGACAGATTTATACTGTAACAGGTATTGATGTGGCGGATGGGTCGATTTTTTAATTTTTACTTTTTTATTTTTTGTTATGAGGTGTTGGGTTGTTTGTATGTTTATGTTGTGTTACTGTTTGGTTTATTTCTGTTATTGTTTTTTTTTTTTTTATCTTCCTTTTTAACTATATAAGTGTTTAATTTTTAATTTTTTTATTTGTGACAACTTCTAAGTGGCCCTGTTATTATATATTTGTTAGTTCTATTTGACTTTCTAGCCGTAAGTTGTCCTATTAATCTTAAATAAAATAAATAAAATAAATAAACCTTATGACATAAAAATAGCGAAGATTTTACTTCTTGTTTAAAATGCGCCGTGCAAACATATCGAATATAGTAATATCCATTTTTTTGTATTTCATTACTAATCTATTAAATAATATACCCTATCAATATTAACATTAAGTTTAGAATCCAAAGTTTTAAACTCTAATGTGCCTTACATAATGGAGGTTACAAATGCATGTAGCTAATGCGCGTTGCCACGATTATCATAGCGGCAACGAGGCTACGAAATTAGCATTTCAGGGAAATTTAGACGCGATCTGTAATTTGAATATATTACTCAGTACATTTACAACACAAACGCAAAAGACATTCATGTTCCCATTCATGTTGTATGGGGACTTGCGCTTGATTGTTTTAACAGTTGCATATACATTTAAAAATAGTTTAAATGTTTTTAGTTAAAATAGTTAAAAGTTTAATAGTTTAAATAAACGAAGATTACATGTAATCAGAAAATATCCTTTATTTTGCATAGTTAACGTGTGCAAAATGATCAAACTACATATAATTGTGACAGTTCAAAACAGAACTGTTAATATGGCGTGTCTGTGATTAACAGACGATACAAAATCAATATCTTATTTTCCAAATAACTCAATTGCACAGCAATTAGAGGCAAAATTGTTATTAGTTTTATTAACACAAGTATAGAAACTACCATTTATATATTTTTTTATGAACATTACAAAAGTACTACATAAAAGCCCAAAATGAATGATGTCTTTTATTACATTTCTCAACAAAGCTACTCTTTAGTACTCTTTAGCTTGTAACATAGAAACAGGACAACCAAAGTATTTTAAAGATACTTTGGTACTGGCAAATGATTTTGAACCCCATGGTCGCCTTAAATGTTAAATTTTAGAGCGGGCTGCTCAGAGGACATTCGCTGGCAATAAATGGGGACCTTTAGTAATTTAATCCTTAAGTCCATAGATAGAAATACGTCCTATACCTACTTCTGGTGTAGTGGTACAATCTCGTAGTGCAATGGTCACGTCAACCAAGAGGCGTCGGTTTACATGAACAATTCTCTTTGTAGAAACTCTATAGTTATGGCCACTGCCTGCTTTTTAAGAGTTTATCCTTTTGCTTCGGAAATTAAAATTATTGAATTAATAAAACAAGTTGACAATTCTCGTAAGTTAAAGTTATTCTACACATCTAATAAAGAAGGAATCTCCATTTATCATGTGTTTATGTGGTGTGTGTGTGTGTGTGTGTGTGTGTGTGTGTTTGTATGTGAACTCATTAATGGTTTAATGCACTTTTAGATATTTGCTTATAAATTGCATTGTTCGGTCCTCATATATTGCAAATGAAAATCCTCACGTGTCCTGGACCATTTGTAATAACCGCAGAACAGAGAAGCAGATAACTATATCTTTCTCTTTTCTGTGGTAATAACATTTAAGAACACAAAAGAATTTTATTCATGTGCTCACTGAATGTTGAATTTTTAGTTGTCTGTGGCAGGATTTTAGTTTTTTTTTCAACGAGTAAGGCTGAGTTCTTACTAAAATGAATAAGCTTTTTAAATTATTTTTCAATGAAGGAGGTTTTTTAATAGTGGCTTGTTCATTTACTATATTTATTTATATTAATTTCTATTTTAAGCTACTAAAGTGCTTGTATCATAGAAACAGGACGACCAATATACGTATATTAATGATACGTATTACGTATTGTTGCTTTGGTTTGGGTGAGCATTGCGCTGCCACTACACCAAGGTCGCTTTTATGCTTTTAAACCTGTTTATATTTACATGTTAATTTTGTGTATAACTAAACTAATTGCTGCGTTTTTACAGTACATTGACCGTGTAAAAATCGTAAAGTGACTAAGTCGCGTTTGGGTGTCAGCCTAAAAGTTGCCGGTTCCAAATAGACCGCCGTAGTGGATGTGATTGTACCGCCGTAGTTGTAGTTATATACCTATAGTAGCAGTCGTCTAAACTGCACTTAACATCAACGCAACGTGTGTAGTCTTATGTCGGGCCACAGCAAAACAATATCGTAGGCTTTAAACAAATTAAAATAAACCCCTCTCTGTAAAATATCTCATACTTTTGTTGTTCTTCGCGTAGGAAATATATCATTAAAAAAATGATATTAGAAACGTCAATATTATTTTTTAAGACCTATCTATAAATACCCCACACGTATGCGTTAGATGAAAAAAAATTTAGAGTTTTAGTTCTAAGTATGGGGACCCCCAAAATTTATTGTTTTTTATATTTTTGTGTGAAAATCCTAATGCGGTTCATAGGATCGTCTATTTACCAAGTTTCAATAGTATAGCTCTTATAGTTTCGGAAAAAAGTGGCTGTGACATACGGACGGACAGACAGACAGACAGACATGACGAATCTATAAAGGTTCCGTTTTTTACTACGGAACCCTAAAAACTACCCTAGATACAGTAATATCAAGTCACGTTTTAAATTGCTTTAAATATTACACTGCGAACTCGCAGAAAAAAAACAGAAAACTTTTTAAATAGTAAGCAGAGGGCCTAAGTTACCACCACTTACAAGATACAGACTGTCAAGTGACTTAGTTGCGTTTAGTTTCCAGCTTGTAAGTTGCCGGTTCGAACTAGGCGGGCATAGTAGATGCGACTGCTACTTACTTATTATTAGTTATTTAACCGTAGAAGCAGCCGCTTTTATTCTTGGATCGTATTCCAGCTTAACATTAGGCGGGGTGATGTCATATGTCGAGTCACAATAATAAATGTATAAAGCTAGATTATTTGAAAAAATGACGTTAGCACATTGGCGAGCCACCACTTACAAGTATATAGACCGTGAAGAGATTTAGTCGCGTTTCAGGATCTGCTTGTAAATTGTCAGTCCCAAATAGGCCGGCATAGTGGACGTGACTGCTGCTTACAGTTATGAACTGTAGTAGCAGTCGTCTTCATTGATGGACCGCACTTTAGCTTAACAGGAAACGGGGAGTTGTCATATCTCGAATCACAATAAAAAAAACATTTTAAAAATGTTTTTAATACATAAAATCAAAATTAAAATTTTAAAGGAACCCCCGAAACGCCTGAAACCACTATTCATACCACCAGCCTTATAGTAATGGTTCCATAATTATTATTTTTTCAATATCGCTTGGATCCTCATGGCGCATCATTAGATACTCCAGGTCTTTAATTTGATAACAGTCCAGCTAAAGGCTTATAGTGAGTAACATTTTTAGTTAAAGCACTATAGTTCTATCTCTTGTTGATTTACTCATCTCCTACCTTCGAGCTCCATCATCAGAGTAGCTCAGTAGTACCAGTTAAAACACCCATGTATGCGTATACATGGGTGTGTCAAACGTGAGGTCACAGATATGTTTAAAAGTAAAGTAAATACCGATTAAGCGTCTAATATCTCTCCGCAGCTAACAAAACGAACTGATGACCTTGAAACCCCTAATCAGATCCCCATCAATTGTAGCTAAGAACCATCTTGATCACGTCAGCTTTCAAACAAACAAAACCGCATCGTAATCGGTCCATTCGTTTAGGAGCTATGATGCCACAGACAGACACACAGACACACAGATACACATACGCGCTAAACTTATAATACCCCTCTTTTTGAGTCGGGGGTTAATTAATTAAAATATAAATAGTACATAATAACGTAAAAATAGCTTAGTTAGAAACAACTAGTAACTATCAAAACGTCGACCCTAATTTCAGTTTAACAAAATAATTTATACATTTTCAAGCAATAATATATCAGCTCCACATTGAAATGTTCAAAACAAAAAGTTTCTGAAACTCCTGAATATCCGCGTGAAACCGCCTGTAACCACTCTACAAAGTTAAATGCGCTCGGTATTTCCCCTATTTTCAGTGAGGAGCTTTATTCCAAAGTTTGAAAGCGTTTTGGTTTTATTTGAACTATTTTGTTTTTTAAGTATTTTTTGTTATGTAAAATATGTGGATTTTATGTGTGTTTATTTTTTTTAATTTTCTTTTTATTAAAATGATAAAAACATAAAAAAAATTCCTTCGCTGTGTTTTTGTTTTTTGTTTTACTTATCTATCTCTCCTAGACGACTTTTGCGCACTGTCAGACTCTAACCATTTTAAACAATTAGAAAAAATAATCATAAAATACAGGCTACCAATCACAAAAAAGGTATTATTACAAATAACAAAATCAAGTATGTTATTTATTTATTTATTTTAATCCTTTATAGCACCAAAATAAACTTATAAATAGGTAAATAGACGAGGTAACAACTAACCTTTGGGATGATGAGAAATTATGGGCAGGGTGCAAATATACTACAAACTACAATTACATAAGCTACATACAAGTTATTCAGCAGTCTACAACATATACAATTAATTAAATATTAAATCATAATTAAGATATATTTTTAAATATAAGTTAATAAAAAAATATGAAATAATTTCGAACAGAAAATTTCCCCAAAATACAGCCGTATTTCGTTTATGTGACTTTTAGTTTTGTTGACTACCGTAGTTTCAGGAAGGATATTAATTAAACTTACATTAGATGTTCACAATTCCTGCTATACAACAATAAAATAATAAAAACCAATTCTCAACCCTAACTCTGAGCAATAAGACTCAATTCTGTACAAAATTTAAAGGCAGATTTTTCGCAATTATTCCGCCCTACACGTCCTGTTATATATTTTTGAAAACATTTTTCTTTAAAGTAATAAAATGTAATTTTTGTTGATTTATTCAGTTACCTAACGTTGATTATAATGTTACATAGCGTAAAGAAAATTTATGTTCGCTTTAAACTAATTTCACTTCAGGTTTTTATGAACCTATTCTTGACTTTGTAGGAATTTTATTTTGTATTATTTAAAAATTAATTTTTATTGGCGAATCTTACGCAACGCTCCTTCACATCCACAATCCTCTTCTTACAAGCTGCGACCCATGTGTAAGTATGTCCTCCATTTGATCGACAAACAATCTTTAATTTGATCAAAAACAATCGACAGGCGTGGTCGAACGGTTTAGCGATTGGTTTGTTGCGCGTAAAGTGCCGGGTTCGATTCCCGGTCGGAGCAAATATTTGTTTCATAGCTTTTATTTGTAATATTTAATAACATTAAATATTACAAATATTTGTGAATAAAAAAAAAGAGATGGATATTTTCTTCGGGTCTGGTTATCAAGTAGTACCACCACTTACAAGTATACAGACGGTGATGTGATTTGGTCACGTTTCGGGATCAGCTTGTAAGTTGCCGGTTCCATCTAGGCCGGCATAGTGGATGTGATTGCTACTCACAGTTATTGAATTGTAGTAGCAGTGACATTCATTCATAGACCACACTTCGGCTTAACATCAAGCGGGGTGCTGTCATATGTCGAGTCACAATAAAAAAAAAAACCCTATTTTTTAATAAGCCTCGACATAGCGTCGCTGACTGAAAAAAAAAACAATTCATATACCAATATACCATATGCCGGCATAGTGACAGCGACTGAGGCAGCCGTGAACTAACTCGGTTGTTTCAGTCGTCGTTACTCTTGGATCTCCTCTTGCTTATCATCAGGCAGATCGAGGTCAAATGTCGTGTCAAAATTAAAAAAATACAAGGTAAAAACTTATGGATTTTTAGGGATAATCTGCTAATTCTACAAAGCGCCTATGATTTTTTAATTTATTTTATTAATCTTCTTTCATCCATTTAATGTGCTTAAACCATCGTAACTTTTAAATGTATCTAATAACAAAATGTATCTGTTACTTTTCCAATACATTATAATGATTACAGAAAAGGTAAGATCAAAGGGTCTGACGGCGGGCTCCCATCCCTTATTGATCTGTTACGAAAACTTTTTATAATAATAGAAAACTCCATGCCTTCACGTAGTTGAGGAAAATTCTCTCTTTTCCCTATCAAAAAACAATCTTGCAGAAGGTATTTTTTTGTTACGAAAATATGTTTTGAATTTTAATTTTATTTATTTGGGATATTTACTTAAGAATAACTGGCTAATTATTTCGTAATATTAATGGTGTAGCTAAGAACAGACGTGCGTTAGTGACAGGTTTGGCCGGCATAGTGACCCAAACCGCTGTAAACGGAGTTGGTTTCTTCAGTTGTCACCGCTCTTGGGCCTCCTTTCTTTCTTTCTACTATCAGGCAAGTTTAGTGTTGTTTACTGAATATTAAACTTAATAAAGAAGAATGAATATATTAATACATTTCAATACTATAGAAACAGGACAATAGTATAGAATGTAAAAAAGTATTTGTATCATAGAAACAGGACAACCAAAGTACATATATCAAACATACATTGGTACCGGTGGGTGGTTTCGATCTCTTGTTCTCGGTTTATATAACCATTGCACTGCCACTATACCACGGTCGCCTTTTTATTATAATCCAAGTTTTGAAAGAATCATATCACCTTGAATCCTTTAGTTAGGCAAAGCGTGAAAGAGCAACTTCGACCGACACAGTGACGACGACAGACGCAACCATATATGAATCAGTTTTTTCGATCACCTTCCCTTTTTACCATCAAGAAAATCAATAAAAAATAAAAACCATAAGTCTTTTCTTTGCTTAAAAACGTTCTCGCAAAACCTTAGAAAATGCTGAATCAATTGTTTGTCCAAGTAATGGAGTTACATGTAAAACGCTTCTAAGCCTTAATCTGAAACAATGTCAGCGGGTACATTGTTGAATGTTTGCCTTCCATTAATATTACTTCGCACGGGGAACAAGGCACTTTATTCAGGAATAACAATGAAACTGTTCGCACCCACTTCTCTATTGGACTAAAATACCAATTTTAAGAGCTCCATAAATATAGGAAAAAAGGAAAAATAAAGATAAAAATATTGCTCAAATTATTAATAATATATTCAGTAGCCGGTTTAGCTGATGGGACTGTTAGGTTTATTAGACGGTGATTTTGCGAGCTACATCCACTATACCGGCCTAATTGGAACCGGCAACTTACAATCTGATCTCGAAACGCGACTATTCCACAACAGTGCGTTTCCCAAAGATCCGAGTATGCTTTCCGTTTAGTGCAAAAGATTTGTTTCATAGCTTTTATTTATTAATAAAAAACGAGGTGCATATTTGCTCCAAGTTTGGTTATCAAAGAAAGGTAGGCAGTAGTTGGAAAGCGATCCCGGATCGGCAGACTGGGCACAGACCGTGAAGTGACTTAGTCGCGTCTCGGAATCGACTTAAAGAATTTAATGCGACCGTAGTGTAGTGGCAGTGCAATGGTTACACAAACCGAGAGCACGAGTTCGAGACCACCCACCGGTACCAATGTATCTTTGATACATGTACTTTGGTTGTCCTGTTTCTATAATACAAGCACTTTAGTAGCTTAGTATAGAAAAGTAAATAAAAAATAATAATAATAAAAAATCAGCTTATAAGTTTCCTGATTCAACTAGGCCAGTATAGTGGTTGTCACTACTACTACAGTTGTATTTTCTTAAATTTTGCGCGAACATTGATTATTGAATTAAACAAATTTAAAATAAACGCGATAGTAAGCCGCATAAAACTACTACAGTTACATCCATTTATGAACCGCACTCCAGCTTAATATCGGGTGGGGTGCTGTCAAATGTCGTTACAATAAAAAAAATATCTGACGAAATTTGTGCTTGTAAAACAACACGATACATAGAGAGCGAAGCACACAAATTGTAGTTAAAGTTTTCATTTTTCAACACAAACGGGGCGTGATAAAACTAGAATAAAAAATCAGCTAGTACACCGTCAGCTCACAATAAATCCAACTGAATCAGGTCAGAGAATGTTTGACGTACACTCTATTACAAAACAAACATGAAAGGTTTTGAATTCACAGATTTTTTTTATAAAGAAGCGCCCCTAGTGTGATAACGATTTCAATTGATCGAGATTTTCACAAATTTCTATTCAATTTTTTTTTTATTGTGACTCGACATCTGACAGCACCCCGATGTTGATGTTAAGCTGAAGTGTGGTCCATGAATTGATGTCACTGCTACAATTCAATAACTGTAAGTAACAATCACATCCACTATGCCGGCCTAGTTGGAACCAGCAATTTACAAGCTGATTCCGGAACGTGATCAAATCACTTCACGATCTGTATACTTGTAAGTGGTGGTACTACACCGGATCGGCAGACTGGGTACCACTGCCTACCACTCTTTGATAACCAGACCCAATGATAACAATTATTTGCAATATTTACTATAATTGTTAAAAATTACAAATAAAAACTATGAAACAAATATTTACTCCGACCGGGAATCGAAACCGGGACTTTCCGCGCAACAAACCATTCGCCAACCGTTCGGCCACGCCTGTCGTCGTCAGTTTTTCTATTCCAATTTCTTGATATGATATTAAAGTATACGTAAGTATATTCACCTACCTATATTTATTTTGTGACTCGACATCTATTTAATAGTAGAGCTTGTATAAAAAGAATTGTGGATGTGAGGAAAACGAGGGAATTTTGTCAGGATCGTGGCAAGTGGCGCTTCATTGTCTCATCTGTAGGAAAAAGGCGTGACAATTTGATTGATTGATTGACCGCTATTTGCCAATATATATTAATATATGGTATTCAAAAGTTGATCCAAGAACGCTGATGATTTAAAAATCCGACCCCGTTTACGGTCGTCTTAGTTACCGTCACTATGCTGGCTATTCTATTGCAAGGAATATAAAAATCGCACTCTATTTGTTTTTATAAGAAATTCGACTTAACCTGAAATTAAGCTAGAGTACGGTTCATAAATGGAAATGACTGCTAGTAATTTCAAAAACAGATGAAATTTTCAAGGCGTTGTCGAAACAGCTGATCAACATCGCCTATACCACGAAGAGCTCTTTAACCTTATTCCTGCCTCGTCCTTCCACACCCGTAATACCCGCACAGGTCGGGGAAAGCATCCACATTTTATCGACCGAATCGGCAGTCGAACTAAAAAGTTCGGTGCGTCTTTTCTTTGTAGAACAATTGACAAGTGGAATGCTTTGCCAGCCCATGTGTTCTCTCCATCCTATGACTTTGGATCCTTCAAGCGATGCGTGAAGAAGCACCTTAGGCCGGCATAGTGGCGGCGGCTGGGGCAGCCGGGAACTGATTCGGTTATTCCAGTCGTCGTCACTCTTGGACTTCCTCTTGCTTATCATCAGGCGAGTCGAAGTCAGATGTCGTGTCACAATAAAAAAAAATAAAAAAAAACATCTCGGGTGACAAGAGGGCTTTGCCATTTATTGCCCATATTTGGGTCAAAGGATCAGATGGTCTATAAAACAAGCGGCAAACAAAATTAACTAATATTGTTCTTTCGCAACCTAAATTATTTTTCTGCTGACTGTACGAAAATTCACCAACCAGGGGAAGCGTGGCGACCGCGATAACGCTCTGCTACTACCGCTACTGACCGTTCTGAACATAACCGTAAATATAGACCCAAAATTGCTACTACCCTGACCGGTAACAATAAATCACATACGAGTACATTTAGATGTTATTTATTATTTACTAAACAACGTGCTCAGAAAAGAGATGTCAAAGAGAAAAATATTTATAGCAAGTAACTTTCACCACTAGTATGTACCACCACTTTCAAGTATACAGACCGTGAAGTGACATAGTCGCGTTTCAGATACACTTCGTAAATTGCTGGTCCCAACTAGGCCGGCACAGAGAATGGAACTACTATTTTTTTTTTATTTTTTTTTTTCAGTTATTTAACGATAAATAGTAGCCGCCTCCATTTATGGACTGCACTCCAGCTTAACATCAAGCGGGGTAATTTGTCGAGCGACATAAAAAATATAAAAAATCGAAAGGAAACAAGAAGAAAGCATAATTTTTTAATACGCATAAGTTTTATGGCCGGTATAGTAATAGCGACTGAGGCAACCGTGAGATGAGGCAATTTTCAGTCAAATTTTACCATTAGCAAGAAAAAATACGATATATCGTATATACCGAAATATCATATTGTACCGCATGAGATTCGTATTGTATATACCGATATATCATATTATACCGCATGAGATTCGTATTGTATATACCGATATATCATATTATACCGCATGAGATTCGTATTGTATATACCGATATATCGTATTATACCGCATGAGATATATCTCATGCGGAAAGCTTGAGTGCGGTCCATAAATAAAGGTTACTGCTACTAAAGTCAATTAACTGTAAGTAGCAGTCAAATCCACTATGCCAGCAATTTACAGGCTGATCTTGAAACGCGACTAAGTCACTTCACGGTCCGTATACTTATACCTCCGGATCGGCAGACTTGGTACTATTGTCTACCACTCCTAAATATTATAAAGTTAAATATGTTAGTTAGAGTTGTGTATAAGAGTTATGCATAGTTATGTATAGAATTATGTATAACTAGTTAAGATTGAAATATGTATAAGTTGATTCAATTAAAAATCGACCGCCAATAGCTACTCGTATATGTCTACTCATTAATACCGTAATGTAATGAACAGTGCTGCAGGCTCTCGATAAAGCTATATGTGGAAACAATGGCGACCGACGATCCCGTCCACCATCCGTGGGGAGGGGTGGCACGCAAGGGAGGCAAATACTCTGAATACTACGATCTCATGATGGATATTATATTATGTCTACACGTGTATTGTGTTAAATCTAAATCATTTATTTGTTGAACAACGGGAAAATAAAAAGATGTCTACATACAATATTTGCACAGCAGTGCTCTATCCTACCGGGTATACAAATTTCAATATTAAATGTCAAAATTAATTAGGTTAATAATAGAAAAAAATATTATTTAAAATTGTCAAAATGTTAAAGTTAAATTAAAATACAAAAGTTTTGAATATTTTCACACAATTTATACATTATTATATTTGTCTCTGCCTATCCCTATGGGAAAAAGGCGTGACAATTTGATTGATTGATATATTTTTTATTTATTTTAATTCTATGTCACATAAATATTCATTAAAGTCGTAATAATTTTTGTCTTTTATTAATTTTGTTACCATAATTCTAAATTTATGAATGTCCTATGTCTGTAATATGTAGCAGGCAATTTGTTGTATATTCTTGGTGCCATTCCAGTAAGATTATTATTTCGTAGCGTCGTTTTTGATATTGTTTGAGACACTTGCGTTTTGTATTTTGCCAATATTGTTAAATATTGCTTTTAAATCTTTGCAATAGATATTATTGCTGTTAATTTATAGTTTTAAAATGTATTTATTTTAGAAACTTAGTACTTAGTGTTTTAAGGCCCACAAGGTAGTTTTAAACCACAGTGGTGTAGTGCAGTGGTAGTGGTAGTGCAATGGTTACGCAAACCGGGAGCATAGGTTCAAATCCACTTGCCGGTGTAAACCACCAATGTATATTTGATTTATGTACTTTGGTTCCCCAGTTATATGATAAAAGCACTTAAGAGCTTAGAACTGTGAAAAAGTAAAAAAAAGTGTCAACGGTATCGGTTCGGTAGCAGAACTAGAAGAAATGACGGGGCATAGAGTCATTTCTTTGTAGAATAATCGACAAACTTTACCAGCCAATATATTCTCTATTTTAACTCCTTGGTTTCTACAAGAAAAGTACTCGATAACAATTCTTAGTGGCCTAGTAAACCCACGTTACTGACTGAAGTAACCATGGGTTTATTCGTTTTCTTTCAGTTGTTGATGCTCTTAGATTTTTCCTTGGTATTAGTCGGAAAATCAAAGCTGAATGGATAAGGGTCTGCAAGCAGCAGTCCCTCGACAAGCCCTTCGACCATTACTGACCATTTTAAAGAATGGTGGTGGACAGTTGGTGAATTTATCCAGTCTCGGAACCAAAAAAATAAATTGTCACGCCTTTTTCCCACAGGCAGAGACAATGCACCGCCACTTGCCATGCTCCAACTCCCTCGCTTCTCTCACATCCACAATTCTCTTCATACAAGCTATACGGTTATGGGCACTAAGCAACCTAGCTATCTTGAGGATGTCTTCGAATCGGTCCACACACATCCACATCAGATTTATACATTCCTTTCGTCAATCTACTTTCACTCATTCTTTTGTAAATCCTTGTTACTACATCTTCTTTCAAAACACATCTATCGCGCACTGTGCTATTCCTCATTCTATCCGCTATCGTAACTCCATATACACTTCCTAATGACCGCATTTCTACAGCGTTAATTCGACTCTCATGTTTCTTCTGCTACATCCAACATTCACTTCCATACATTAATGTAGTAACAAGTACCGCGTTATGAACAGCCATCCGTGACTTTTGGACTGCTGAACATAGGCCCCCTTGTATGATGGACATTATTTGGCTGTTCATTATACTATGTCTGCCGACCCTTTCGGATTAAACAAATGTTGTCTACGTGGAAACGTTTCATTTTCAAACAATAATACAAGTTCTAGTTTAAATAAAAGTCGTTAAAATAGTCTTCTTATTTGGCACGGTTCTCTTGTGAAAGTGGAATATTCTGGAATGTGAAGGAGTGACGTGAAGAGGTAGTAAGAGTCCTCCATGGCCCTCGCTCGCTCGCTTGTTCAATTGCACTTATGTTCATTTTCGAATGTACAGTCATTTATGGGCGATGATTTTTTAACGGTACTCCATACTCCTTTGTTTCAATGCGTGTTTTACTCTGCGGTATTTGAAAGCTTTGTTCGTGAGGGATTGTTGACTTGTTGGAAAAATTGTTATAGATATACAAATATTTATGTTTTTATGTTGCTCTCTAAAAGTGGTTTTGTTAAATAACGAGGGATTTCTTTTTATAGAGAGACTATTTTTTCTTAATATGGCTTGCATTATTTCTATGGCTATGTTCGCGCACGTTATTTAACTGTAAGTAGCAGTCGTCTTCATGCAAGGATTGCACTCCAGCTTAACATCAGGGGTTGCTGTTAAATCTTGTGCCACAAGACCGTCGAACCGTGGTAGGCAATATGTCAGTGTGCAGGAGAAGATCTTTCTTTTTGCATCCTAAAAATTCTTTTAACATAGCGTCTGAACAATGTAGTTAAATGATGTCCCTGACTATGTACGAGTATTTAAAATCATTTTTTTAGTGTTTTTTTACTATGACAGCATCCCGCCTGTTAGTAAGCTAGAGTGTAGTCCATGAATCCATATAACTGCTACTACAGATGCGATGCGTGAAGAAGCACTGTTGGCCGGCATAGTGACAGCGACATTATCATCAGGTGGGTCGAGGTCAAATGTTGTGTCAAAAATAAGTAGCAGGCACATACAATAATGCCTAATTGGAACCGGTCTGTATACTTGTATGTGGTGGTACTACCCCAGCTCGGCAGACTGAGCACCACTGCTTATCTCTCTTACACTGCGTCCGACTAAAATTATATTACAGGCGAGTTGCTGTCATATATAAAAATAAAAATAGAAAAAATAATGAAAATGCTTATATTGAACCCGTAAATATGAAAATGGAGGGTTGAATTCACAAAAGCACGTAAAGGTTAAAAGGTTCGTCTGCAGCCATTCATGCGTATGCTGCTCTGGAAGGGGGAAATGGAAATGCATTCAACAGGTTTTAATCTACCTCTTATTATGCACACGCCAGTGACTTGGCTACAATATACCTCATTTTAGATATTACCTTTTAGAGGTAAAACCTTACATTATTAATTTATCAAACTAGGGTCTTCAGTCTATGTTGCCCGTGATGACTTATGGCACTGAGATGTGGCCCTTAAATAAATGGAAAAGCTCAGAGTCGCTCAGCGGGCAATGGATTGAGCAATGCTTGGTATGTCTCTGCGCGATAGAATCCGGAACGAGGACATTTGCCGTAAAAACAAAGTTACCGACATAGCTCGTGGTATCTGCAAGCTGAAGTGGATGCAACGTGCATCTTGTCGTTCGGAAAGACAGAGACAATGGAGCGACACTTGCCACGGTCCTGACACCATCATACAAGCTCTATCTAGCTTTCATGAAGATGTCTCCGATTTGGTCGGAAAACACCTTCTTGGGTCTGTCTTGTTTAACGCATCCATCCACATGAGATAACTACAGCAATACAAACATGTATATCCAACTTACCCAACCGCCATTATTGTACATGAAGGTAAAGTTACAAATTTGCAAAGCCGTAATGTCTTTGTTGCAAAAGCAAGCATTTAAATTCCCAAGTCACTCCGTAACATAAGATCCATTAGTGATGCGAAGAGCCCTCCGGCGTTCTAACTCAATTACCTGACTCTCACGCTAATGACTCAGTTGATATGAATCAACCACTAATGGCGCTAGGAAACACAGTAATATTTCTTTTATATAAGTTATTTTAATAATTATTTAATATAATACCTAATTTATAAAATAAATACATATTTTTTGTGTATGTGGAGTGATGATAGCGAATAGAATGAGTGCACAGTGCGCAATAGATGCGGTTTGCAAGAAGATGTAGTGACAAGGATTGACAAAGGAATGCTTCGACGGTTTGGGCACATGAAAAGGATGAGTGAAAGTAGATTGATGAAATGAATTTATTAATATGATATGAATGTATTTGTAGAGCTTGTATAAAGAGATTTGTGGATGTGTGGGAAGCGAGGAAGTTGTTTCGGGATCGTGACAAGCGGCGCTCCAATGTGTCTGTTTATCCCCCTGGGAAAAGGCGTAACAATTTGATTGAGTGATTTATACGTATTTTTTTATTTATTATAGTGGTGGCATTTTTTTTAATGTGACGATAAGCAAGAGGACGTCCAAGAGTGACGACGACTGAGAAAACCGAGTTTATACACAGCTGTCTCAGTCGCCGTCACTATGCCGACCAAAATCTAAAAATTTGCTGATCTAAGATAGTATTGGTATACTACTTAAGATCTATACACATGGAGGTGGGTCTCAATCATTTCTACAGACCGTGAAGTGACTCAGTCGCGTTTTGGGATTACATTGGATAGTGAATACAAGTGCTGATTGCATTTATTTAATTGTAGTAGTAGTCACAAATTACCCTACCACCCTGCCTCCATAATCAATCCAATCAAATTGTCCAAGTTGGGATAGGCAGAGACAATAAAGCGCCACTTGCCACGATCCTGACACAATTTCCTCGCTTCCCCCACATCTACAATTCCTTTTGTACAAGCTCCTAGATTCATAAATATTGCATAACAATTCACAATAACATGGTTAAAAACAATAACAACTTTTAATATCTTCCCAAAGCACGAGATATATTAATGTTATAGTTATAATAAAACTATAACTATATAAACCGTAAAGTTTTATTATTATTCCGACGTTTCAAGAGCTTTGCAGCCATCGTGGTCACGGAGAGACTGAGGTGTTGATCGTCCTATTGGTTGATGCTGTTATTGTTTTCAAAACCACCCTGTTTGATGTTTTGAATAACAATAACAGCATCAACCAATAGGACGACCAACACCTCAGTCTCTCCAAGACCACGATGGCTACAAAGCTCTCGAAACGTCGGAATAATAAAAAAAATGTAAACCAAAATAAATGCGATAGTAGGCCGCATACAATTTATTTAATACCGATCCGGAGTAGTACAACCACTTACAAGTATACAGACCGTGAAGTGATTTGGTCACGTTTCGGGATCCACTTCCACTTGTAAGTTGCCGGTTCCATCTAGGCCGGCATAGTGGATGTGATTGCTACTTATAGTTATTGAATTGTAGTAGCATTTATTCATGGACCACACTTCGGCTTAACATCAAGCGCGGTGCTGTCATATGTCAAGTCACAATAATAAAAAAATAATCAATGTTCGCACAAAATCTAAGAAAATACTAAACCGTAAAGTATTATAATTTCAGTAATAACATTGCATCCGCTAAGAATTTTCATTTGGTAGACTCTCGTAGGACGTGAAAGTTCGGAGCTCGTACAATTCCGTAGCAGAGCAAAGTAGTTTGCACTCCGTAGCATCAGTGTTTGATAAGTTTTTAATTATACGGTTTACTTTTATTATATTACTAGCTGTGCCTGCGGTTTCACCTGCGTAAAATTAAGTTTCTCAAACAGTATTGAAATCGTGCGTCCCCCCAAAACATATTTAGTCGATGTCTAAAATAGGAGTTCTTAATTCGACAGAATATCTTATCTTTTTTTGTTTTTTTAAATTGTGACTTGACATATGATAGCACCCCGCTTGATGTTAGGCAGGAGTGTGATCCATGAATAGATGCTACTGCTACTACAATTCAATAACTGTGAGTAACACATCCACTATGCCCTCCTAGTTGGAACCGGCAACTTACAAGCTGATCCCGATACGCCACTAATCACTTTACGGTTTGTATACTCCAAAGTGGTGGTACTACCCCGGATTGGCAGACTGGGTACAACTGCCTACCACTCTTTGATAACCAGACCCGAAGCAAATATCTACCTCTTTTTTTTATTATCAGATATTTGCAATATTTAATATAATTATTATATATTACAAATAAAAGCTATGGAACAAATATTTACTCTGACCGGTAATCGAATCCGGGCGCAACATTCAAATCGCCAACCATTCGCGTACGCCCATTTAAAAATAAATTAATTAAATAATTGGGAATAAAATGTGTGACGGTCAAGGAAAACAACAATTTTAATAACAGTACCGAATTTTTAGGCTATCACCTCCTGACAGCATATACAAGCTTTCACAAAAGCTTCGATAAGAGAGCAAAACCACTAGGTACCTAATTGAAAAAGTACAGAGATAGAAAACAAAAAACCTCAAATGTCTGCAACCCGCATTTATATTACAAGTCTTCGAGTGAGAAAACGCCACGTTTTAATGTGTCCTTATTTCCTAATGTATAAGGTTTAATTCCGCATGAAAAATCTAATTTAACTTTGCAGGCTTCCAGTTTCTCCACCCTATTAAGTTAGACTAGAAGTACCCCCCTACTCTTGGAACTCAATTAATGCACTCCCAGTTCTGGTGTTTGTAGTCACAGGGTTGGGGGCCTTTGATAACAATTTATGAAAGGACTCGCTCACAAACATCTTCATTACGGTTTCCAAGTAATTTGTGAAGTATTTTTGTATTTACATGTTTAGTAAGAGTTCGAGAACTCATTTATTTATTGTAAAATACACAAAAACCACTATCTCTGCTAGGACCTTAGACACACCATCTGGTAAGCAGAGGTGCCGTCCATAAATGGAAGTGACCGCTACAAACAGTTTACTGTTATTTAATTATTTGTACCACTTGTTTTCACTTTTTTTTATTATATTAAAATTTCTATACTAACCTACTAGAGTGTTTATATCATAGAAACAGGACAACCGAAGTACATAAATGGTACAGAGTCTTCACAAATGCCGGCATAAGACACAAATGAGTCTTATGTGGTTTTAAGCTGATTATATAAGCTTGAAAGCGGTGGTCCTTGGTCTGCAGACTGGATAAATGACTTCTAACTCTCTGCCTACCACCACTCTTAAACAACCAGACGCGAAGCAAATACCTCCTGATTTTTTTATTAAATATTAGTAAAATATAATCTAATTAATAAATCTACCCCGGATTGGCATATGGGCACCACTGCCTACCCTTCTTAGACAACTAGACCTGGAGCAAATAACGGCTTCTTATTCTTATTAACAAATATTAGTATTATTCAACTTAAATCTATACTAATATAATAAAGCGGAAGAGTTTGTTTGTTTGTTTGTTTGTTTGTTTGTTTGTTTGTTTGTTTAAACGCGCTAATCTCAGGAACTACTGGTTCGAATTGAAAAATTCTTTTTGTGTTGGATAGATCAATCATTGAGGAAGGCTTTAGGCTATAAAACATTACGTTGCGACTTATAGAAGCGAAGAAACAGTCGAAAATGTGGAAAAAACGGGGAATATTATTCGTCTTTGAGGGTTTCCGTTACGTGCGCTGCGAAAACCGTTCGAGATACCCAAAAAATATGTATGAAAGAATTATTCCTCTTTAAATTATCTAAAAAAAATGTCCGCGACCGTATATCTTTTAAGATTAACTCACAATAACCGTTTTTATGATAGTCAAATTTGGTCTAAATTAATGCATTATTACAAATTTTTTGTCAGAGTTGTATTAACATAATAATGTTATTCCTTATCGAAATAAATGTGTTATTAATTAAGAGTATTTAACTGTGAACAAAATTGTCATTGATATCACCTAATTTCAATAAACATCTTATAAGATAATACAATTTTAAAATAACTCTGAAACAAAATTCACACGCGTCGCATGATGAGCGCTAACCGGCGTACGAGGAGAGGCGGTGCTTGCGGGCGAGGCGGAGGGGGGTGTAGCTCTACGAGGTATAGTCTGTTTAAGCCGAAATGACGCGCCCCTCCACTGCATTTACGCATACGAGCAAATGTAAAATATGGATAAAACACACCGGAAATGCAGTAATTGGTTATTCAGTTGCTGGTTAGACACAAAGGAGGTACGAACGTGATGAAGTTTAATAGTATAGTTAGTAATATTTGCATTCACACATTTAAATAAACTAATAAAGTGGAGGGGCGCGTCATTTATAGACAGACAAGCATACTATGCGGTCGGCTCCCTACTGATCGGTTAAATGCAGCGTTAATTTGTTTTTACGATATAATATCATCGTGCAAAATCCTTTTTTATACAATTTCATTTTGTAGTAGTTTTCTCTATAGTAGGTAGTGTTTGTTTTAGGTATAGTATTTTGTTTCTAATATTTTCACAATAACACTTTTTTTGTTTTGTTGTAAATAATACCTGTAGGTGTCATCTACATTCTTTCAAGGTTATGTTTTACAATTCTTATTAGGTTAGGTTTTAGTTTAAGCGTACAGTTAGTTTGGTTAAGTTTTCATTTTCTTCGTTCTTTCTTCGTCACTGTAATGCCTAGAAAAAGGACTCAGTGTTCTCGGCAGACTGCTGCTGCAAAGCGGCTGTGAGTTTTGCGCACAAGAAAATAAAACTGAAAATATAATTTACGCAGAAGTACTTTAAAATATATTCTTTTTAAATTTATTCTATTAGTTACGTAATTTAATCGTCTAAAATAAGTCGCGGGTAACAGCTATAGGTAATTTATAATAAAGCTGAGCAGGTAGATAAACAAAAATTTAATATGATTCCCAAAATAACTATTCCACGCTGACGCAGTCGCGGGCACAGCTAGTAATAAATAAAAATGCTTAAAAGAAATCTTTGCTCCGACTACAAACCATCCTCACCAAATTGTAATAAACAATTCTCGATAATCATAAGTAATAAATATAAACATTTTGTATAGAATTTCTACTCAAATCCAACAAAGACCCAAACAAGAGAATCATCCATTAAATCCCTATAATTCGTTGGAATCCCAAGGGACTCTCGAATCGGTTCCCAATTATGAACAATTCCAATTTGTGGGTAATCTTTGATTACGAACTCTCTGTTTTAACTGAGTTAAGTTAATTTTGGTGAATAAATCTACGTTCTGTGGTAACTTTATATCGAGTACTAAGACCGGATCGGTAAGGATACAGCGGTCGTATTCTGTTTCATTTAAGGGTAACGTCTGATTATCCAAATAACGAAATCCTTTATAACTATAACTTACGGGCCCGGCAGATGTCGCCCTGCTCGGAAAAGCAGCGCCACATGAAGTATAATGACAGACGCATCCACTATGCCGACCTAGTAAATAAAAAAACTGCTACCGGAACGCGAAATGAATAAATGAGACAAATGAAAATGTATCCTGCTGTAACGTAACACCATGGTTGTAAAAGATCCCTCTATAAATAAATTGCGAAAAATGATATGAAAATAAAAGTGTGCATCAGGATGGTGGGTGTTAAACAAATACGCATGCAGTAAGTATGAAAGAAATGTACCTAGAATAAAAGGACATCATTCATTTTGTATGAGGACTTGGGCTTAATTGTATTAACAGTTGCATATATATTTTAAAATAGTTGGATCTACGAAGATTACAATGTATTTGGAAAATGTCCTTTATTTTGCATAATTTAGATGTGCAAAATGGTTAAACAAGTTTAAAGCCGAACTGTTAATATGGCGTGTCTTAGTGATTGGGACACGATACAACATCCATATCTTTATTTTCCAAATAACTCAATGGCACAGCAATAAAGAGCAAAACTGTTATTTGTTTTATTAATACAAGTAAAGAAACTACGATTTATTTATTTTTTCATCATTAGACATAACAAAAGTAGAAGCAGTGCCGGATTAAGCCAGAGCGGGGCCCTTAGCAAATTCTGTCAAGGGTCCCTTAGTTTGCTTTAGGTTCTCATGTTTAGGGTATTAAATAAAACAAATCCGTTACAAATAAACTTTTCCGGATTTAATATGACAAAATTTAGAGGTAACACTTTCAATATCGACTTGAATTTTCAAGAGGAGTTAAGCATAGCCTAAGAGCTTCGCGTTTAAGGCATGCAAGATATTTCATGCCCCTATCTAAATTAATATTTTTTTATTACGGTCAGACAGGCGGCGTTGGAGCGCGGGTCCCCCAAATTCGCGGGGCCCTTCGCATTTTCTACTCTTGCTACGTGGCTAATCCGGCATTGCATAGAAGCCCTAAATGAATGATGTCCTTTAATGTACATCACACCTCTTTGAAATCATCGTTATCATTCACCAAAAGTAATTCGTCATCCTGATAAGAATGGCGAGTGTCATACTAATGTACCAGCAATGCACCCTAACATGAATACAAGAAATACTAAAAGCTACGGATCAGTAAGGAATAAATTCTGATATCAAAATGGCGGTTCACTTACTTGTGGTGATAACTACGATTTAAAAGAGGTACTATGAATTTTATTCCAGATACATTCAATGGCGTTCTAAAGGACCTATGTTCAAATAAAGAGGAAAATGTAGGAGCTCAGAAATACACATTTATTTACGCGAATTAATGTGTAATTCAATCTATCAATCAAATTGTCACGCCCCAATTCCCACATGTTAGGCGCCGCTTCCCACAATACAAACACAACTCTTGTACATCTCTTACATTCCCTTCATACAGCTTTTTTATATTATTGTGGACCGACAGAATACGACAACATCCCGCCTTATGTTAGGCTGGAGTGCGATCCACGAATAAAGGCGAATACTGCTACAGTTTAATTACTGCAATTAGCAGATATATCCACTATGCTGGCCTAGTTGGAACCGGCAATCCTGAAACGAGACTAAGTCACTTTACGGGTTGTAATACCCCTGATTAGCAAATTGTCTGCTTATTATGATACCGGCTACTGCTGAGCCCTGTTTTTTTGGAAATGCCTAAAAAAACCTATTTGGTTAAGGAATAGTCTTCTGGGACTTGTTAATAATAGGTATTATGGAGAATTGTGGATGTAAAGGAACCGAAAGAGGTCATGTTCATGGAAAGAGGCAATTCCTCGTCTCTGACTACTTATCCCTGTGTGAACGAAGAAATGCAATGTTTTTAGTTAAAAAAAACCTAAAACACCTTTTTTGCACCTTTAATGTAATTAAAGAAATTAATAAAATATGCAAATAAATCCAATAAAATCAATCAATCAAATTGTCACGCCTTTTTCCTAATAGAGTGCCATTTGTCACGATTCTGACATTACTCCCTCGCTTCCCTCATATCCACAATTTTCTTCATACAAGCTCTAAGATTATGGGCACTAGGCAACCCAGCTTTATTGAGAATATCTCCGATTTGGTTGGAGTACACCCACCGTTCTGGTCTGGTCTGTCTCGATTAACGCATCCATCTACATCTGATTTATAAAATTTTCTCTAGTTTTTTTTTTTAAATTACGCAAAGAAATTAGGTATCAAATATAAATAAATCGAAAAAAATATTGAAATGGTTATCACAACATAAAGCAAGGTCATTGGCCTCCAATATCAAACTTACCTTTCATTTTCGCTGAATCAGTTCATGAGGCTCGACTCACCAAAATTCGCACTAAGAAACCTTCAAAGTTAATAACAAAGGAAACTTATTAAACAAAATTAGAAAAGATTGTATGAAAAAAAATACAAAAAACAATCTAAGAATATCTTATTCAATTAATTTAATTACAAATTAATCATATTCATCTTTAATTGTATTAAAAATTATGATATATGTTCTACAAGGATATGGAGCGAGAGACGTCCGCACAGCTTGGAGTCGCGACGTTTACTAGCCAAGCTTTTCACCCCACCAAGCCTCCCCTGAAAGAAATAATCTTACGGGCAAATACTATGAATAATTCAGTAGGTAACACGAGACAGCCTCTCAGAGGTTGTGCATAATATCAGCTTTTATAATTAACCATTAACGTTGCTTTTATAATTATGTTTTTGCAACAGTTTAATCTTTGAATATTTATTTTTTTGGTTAGACGTTTTTAAATTCTTTAATATAGCTTCATATTTCGTTTTTGAACTTTACCTACATTAGTTTTATGCTAATATACATAATGCCAGATTAAGCCAACGCGGGGCCTATAGCAAATCCAGTCAAGGGGCCCTTGGTTTGCTTTAGGTTTTCAAGTTTAGGGTATTAAATAAAACATAATTGCAAATTTACAGATAACACTTTCAATATAGACTTAAATTTTCAAGTAGCAGTAAAGCATAGCCTAAGCGCTTAGCGTTTGAGCCATGCAAGATATTCGCTCCTATCTTAATAAATATTTTTAACTGATAATAAAATGGTAAACAAGAGGGTCTTAAGGCAATACCACTAGGCAAATCGAATACAGATGTCGCAATAGTCCCAATAAAAACGCATTAGTTTATGGCATTCAATACTAAGAAAGGCTTAAAAAAAACTAAAAAAAAAATGAAAAATAATCTTTAAACGTTTAATTTTACATAAATAATATAGCCAATGTTGTAACGTGTCTGTTGTAAACTAATCATTGACTATTAGGGCGGGCAGGTTCTCTACTCGATACCGTTGCGCGAAACCTCCTGAAGAGCGGAGCCGTTCGTTTTGTCCTGCTCGCCCTTTCATAGCCCTTTCACAACAAACGCTTTTGGACAATGCGAATACAACCTTTTCAACATAAGATTCTACGTCTTATTACAATGGCGATAAGACACAGTTTACTTTACCACACATTTTAGTATTGGACAGTTCATATCCAAATTATGTGATGAAGTAATTTGAATCTTTGTCTATTGAAATAAAGTTTAGTTTTGATTGGATTGTGATTGAAAAGCAATGAGATGTGCACAGCTTGTCAATTGCATGTCAAATAAGCGTTGTGTTAAAACTTTGTAGCATTATCGATTATGATTGGTTGCTTTGTGATGTGGCCGGTGAGTAACAGTGCACGTTAATAACGGTTCCCGGTTTCTAATAAGATTTATTAATTAGTTCTCTGTGTCAGAGTGGTATGCAATGGTGCCCAGTCATGCCGATCCGGGGTAGTACCATTACATACAAGGGTACAGGCTGTGAAAGCATGAGTGTTGCCGGTTCCAACTAAGCTAACATAGTGGATGCAGCTGCAACTTATTCATCAGTCGATTGATTGAACTCCAGTCTAACATAAGGCGGGTTGCTGCCATGTCGGGCCCCAATTAAAAAAAATATATTACTTAAAAAGATACGTTTAATTTTTGAATAAATAGTTGCGATATAATTACACAATTAATGAAAGCTAAGCAGGGGGAGGTTCGAAAGTGACTACAACTGAAAAAAACGATTTAGTTCACGCTTGCCCAGTCGCGGTCACTAATTATGGTCCCTCAAATATGGTGGACCAACAAGCTTTACTTTTTTATACCTAATGCCGTCGCATCCACTATTCCGATCACGATGAAAAATTTATAAAAAAAAGGTTAAGCAACAATTTTATGCTTCGACGGAAATTAAACAAGGGATTTACCGAATGGCGATTTATCAACAAACTACTAAATAATTATATAAACAAGTTAAAACTTAAAATACACCTGAACGCAAATTAATATCCACTCTCTCCCCCATAAATGAGGGCACAGAGAGGAAATGCAATTTCATCGCTCGAGTAGCTAAACAGCAACATTAAGTCAACTAGACGCTTCCTGACTCTCACAAGCAACTTTAATTAGATTCTGACTATCAAACGAACGTAACACAGACAGGTTGGCTATAATATACAACTAGTGTTTACATTTTATTACTGAAATCAAAATCAGGAATAGGCAGAGACAATTAGATTTACGAAAGGAATTTATAATGGAGCTTAATGTGTTAATCAAGGCAGACCCAGGTGGGTGTTCTCGGAGCAAATCAGAGACATTTTTAAGAAAGCTGGGTTGCCTAGTGCCTATAACCGTAGAGCCTGTTTAAGGAAAATTGTGGATGTAAAGGTAGCGAGGGAGTAGTGTTAGGATCATGGCAAGTGGCGCTCTGTTGTCTTTGCGCCCTGTGGGAAAAGGGCGTTCAATTTGATTGTTTGATTGTATGTATAATTAGAATTACTTTTATAGCACGATCAATCAATCAAATTGTCACGCCTTTTTCCCACAGGGTTAGGCAGAGACAATGGAGCACCACTTACCACGATCCTTACACAACTCCCTTGCTTCCTTCACATTCACAATTCTCTTCATACAGGCTCTGTGGTAACCAAACCAATTTGTTATCTTCGTAGCTTTAAATTTGTAACGTACATCATTTTAAAACGCAATAATCTTATGTAAGTATAATATTTATTCCCTAACAATTTCTACATTGAACAGATCAATTTCATATCTAAAAGTGGAGCGGCGAAGGCAAATTCAATTTACGCCATTCACGCAGATGTAATGATGGATACGAGTCCCATTTCACCCATAGCAATAGCGCAGGAAATGAGTTGCCTCCTTATTTACACTCCAACGTTGCCTCTGCCAGAACCCATCAGAAGTTAATATACTTTTTTCATTAATATACTAAGCTACCAAACTTGCTTGTATCATTAAAACTATGGGTGACCAAAATATACTTTTTTAAATTTATTTAATATTATATATCTACTTTGCTACGGGCCTCCAATAGGTTAAAGACGGCCCTACACTTTAGTAGTTTAATATGGACATATATATTGATTGATATAATGTATCTTTGATATGTAACGTACCTTTAAGGCGACCGTTATGTAGTTGTAGTGCAAACCGAGAGGACGGACTCAAAACCACTTACCAATGTATCTTTGATGTGTGTACTTTGATTGCAGCCTACTAGATTAATAAATAAATTTGAATTTAAAAAAAAGATTGTTGAATAATCAAATCAGGGATATTTTTAAAATACAAGGGTCCGTAGTTCCTATAACGATTGAGCTTACACGAAGAGAAATGTGGAAGTAAAGAAGTAAGAGCTATCTTACTTTAGATCTGGTCAGTCTTCCACTATCGGAACCAGTAACAATAGTATTTTCTTAGATATCGCGCGAACATTGAATGAACAAATTTTATGCGGCTTACTATCGCGTTTATTTTTGGTTATTGATTTTACATTTTTTTATTATTCCAACGTTTAATTATCCCATCATGGTCACGTCCTCCGTAAGCCGCAGAAAATTTGTTTAAATCAACAAGTTACAATATCAAATTTCAAATTCTCCTTTTTTAAATCCTCATTAAATTATATTCTCTTTGGATAGAGTTAAACAAAGTTAAAAGTAAAAAACTAAAATAAAACAGTAGTAGGTACTTAGTGTTTTTTTTATTATTATTCTAGAACTCCTAATTATGTTTTTCCCTTTGATATGGAAAACGATGCAAAAACCTCAAGTCCCCAACGACAATGGCCATGCCACAAACGAGAATTTATTATCTGTCAAACAAAACGAAAGACTTTTTTGCTTTCCACTGAACGTTGGGATCCGTATTTAAGATGGCGATTGGTTTTTGTAAATCGAAAAGATCGAATTAATTCACAATAAACAATAACAGTACCTACTATTGAATACGTGAATATAAACATTGTTAAATAATCAGTTTTTATTTTAAAATTATTTACATGAATTAAACAAAAATTATATGCGGCCTACTTTCGCGTTTATTTTGGTTTTGATTTTACATTTTTTTATTAGAGCATCGACGGAGAAGTCTGGCAATCATTTCTGCCAACGTATTACACTTGCTATACAAAGGAGAAAGATGCGACGTAATTATATGATATTTTTTAATAATAGTTTAATTATAGTTAATATGAAATCTATTAAAATGATTTAATCAATTTAAATATATAACTAAATTAAAACTTATTTCATATTTTTACATATGTAAAAGAATAAAATAAGTCGCATAATAGCATACCTTACTTAAAGCGTAAGCCCTATCTAGACAGGACGGTGGCCGCGACAGTGAACGAACCGCAGCATTTTGAGTAATAGCCTGCCATCACAAAGGGAAAGGTAATGTTATTGAAAAATCTCTTATAATTTCATGAAACCTGCAACGAGTTGGACTAATAGAGAGAAGTTATTTTTAAACTTTTTATAATATTATTTTTATACTTTTCATTGTTTCTTTTTACCTATATGAAGCTACTAAACGTATTCGCGTGTATTATAGAAACACGATGACCAAAGTACATTATATTATAGTACATTATACTTTGTCATAACTGTTGCTTCGTTTATTTATTTCTTTGTATCCGGAATTCGTGATCTATTCAAATTAACATCGATATATCAGAATTAGGTTTTTTTATTTAAATCAATATGAAAACTGTAATCCTGATTTGGCTGATCCTGTGGATTCTATAGGCTAAAATAAATAAATAAAATGTACCGATAAGTACATTTTGAACTGTAAATAATGAACTGTTTATTATTATCCAAATTTGACATAATCAAATCAAATTGTCATCAATCTTCATCTTCAATTGTCATACCTCAATTTCCACAGGAACATGCAAAGCTATGAAGACACACTTTTCCACGATCCTGACACAACTATCTCGCCTCATTATATACTCGTAGTTATAAAAAATGTTATTAAAACAATTATGACTTAGCAATAAATAATATTTTAATTCTCATGAAAAGTTCTTCAGGGAAAGGCTTCGTGATCGCGACCGTGACTCATCGCGCTCTTTCAGAGTTTTCATGAAAATTAATAAATAGCTACTGTCAAGGTCAACTATGACTAACCAATATGAAATTGTAATGAGTAGTATAGTATAGTTGTGATACGTCTATATGTTTTCCCCATTCCATATCCTTTCAAGAGTGGTAGGCAGTGGTACCTAGTCTGCCGATCCGAGGTAGTACCACTACATACTAGTGTACAGAAGTGATTTATTCGCGTTTCGGGATCAGCTTGTAAGGTGCCGGTTTCAACTAAGCCGGCGAGGTGTTGACATAGGTCACAACAAAAACAAAAACAACCTTGCATCCTGCGGCCGGGATAGTGATGGCGACTAAGGCAACCGTAGACTGAAACAGTTTATAGTCGTCGGCGCTCTTGGTCCCAACTTGCTTAGCATCAGGCAATTCGAGGTCAAATATCACGTTCCAATGAAACAAGAGGAATGCTTTGCCTGCCCATTTGTTCTCTCCATCCTATGAAGAAGCACCTTTGGCCGGCATAGTGACGGCGACTGAGGCAGCCGTAAACAAACTCGGTTTTCTCAATCGTCGTCACTCTTGGACCTCCTCTCTCAGATCAGATGTCGTGTCAAAATAAAAAAAGGTCAGAAAGGTTGTAAAATCCGACTTAGTTGTCACATTTCAGGCTACGAGTGCAGACTGAATGATACATACACAAGGGCGACTAAAGCATTTCACTTGTCGAAAAGTCAATTAAATTGTCACGCCTTCAAATTGTCACGCAGAGGCAATGAAGCGCCACTTCCTACGATTCTCTCACATCTACAATGCTCTTCATACAAGTTCTACGATTATGGGCAACCCAGCTTTCTTGAGGATGTCTCCGATTTGGTCAAAAAACACCCTCCTGGGCCTGCCTTGTTTAACGCAGCTATCCACATCAGATTTATAAAATAATTTATAAATTTTATTTAAATTACTTACTTATGGATTAAAACTGTTTAAAGAAAGAGTAAAATAAATTAAGAAATAATTTTCTCAATTTAAAAGGATTTAAAGATTATTCAAAAACGGTTGCGTTGAAAGCCGAGGAATTTAATTTGGGCTTGTTTGATCTTCAAAAATGTTTAGCAAAGTCTCCCTTCTCTCTTGTTTTAAATTCACGTCTAACAAATTACGCAAACAAAACACAGCTTTTCTTTATATTTTAGGTTTTAATAAATTTATTTTATGAGTTTTAACTCGACATCTGAGCTCTACTGCCTGATGGTCGCCTTTTTAGCAAGTGAAACGCAAAATCTAAGAAAACCCATGTGTTTTCTTAGATTTTGCGCGAAGATTGATTAATAAATTAAACAAATTTTATGCGGCTTACCATCGCGTTTATTTCGGTATATACCTACGTAAAATTGGCAAACACTTTGTGGCGAGATGAAATAAATCACAAGCAATATCATCGACGTTTATTATTCTCTCCGTGACCACGATGGCTGCAAAGCTCTCGAAACGTCGGAATAAAAAAAAAAGTAATATAAACGCGATGTAAGCCGCATAAAATTTGTTTAATTCTTTACAGGCATACTTGGTCTTGGATCCTTTAAGCAAACCTTGAAAAGGCACCATCAGTTTATTTTTATTATGACTCGACACATGACAACACCCCGCTTGATGTTAAGCTAGAATGTGGTCTATGAATGGATGTCACTGCTACTACAATTTAGTAACTGTAAGTAACAATCACATCCACTATGCCGGGCTAGTTGGAACCGGCAACTTACAAGCAGATCCCTTATCCAGATCCAACTTACAAGAATTTCAGTAGCAAATTTTAGTTATGTATTGTCTCTACCTATCCCTGTGGGAAGGACTGATAGGCGTTTTAATTGATTGATTGATTAAATATAAATCTTACAATATATCCTACTTTATCTTAGTAATTAATGTAACTAGAATTAAAGTAACTAACTAAACATATCTAATCATAAACTTCAGTTAGTTAAAGTCTAATGGAGAACTAAAGTTACACTGCATTTCGTGTGAAATGGTTACCGGCAGATGCGACCGGGTGGAGCTCAATCGATGTTACCATGGCAACGGAGCCTCCCGCCAACCACCTCTTTACAACCCACGTCTTCTCATTTTATTAACAAGTATTTGTGTACACAATTTTCTATTATATTATTATATTTATGCGAAACTTATATCAATTCATAATTGATATTAAAACTTATATCAATGGGTGGCCACATCGCTCAAAGAACCGACAACCGACGGAGAAGAAAGGTTCTAGAGTGGAGACCACGAACCGAAAGACGCAGCGTAGGAAGGCCTTCCACTAGGTAGACTGACGACATAGTAAAAGTTACGAATAACCTGTGGATGCAACTGGCATCTTGTCGTTCGAAATGGCGTTCTAAGGGGGAGGCCTATGTTCAGCAGTGGATGCGTTCCGGCTGATGATGATGATGATATATCAATTATTATTACCACCACTTACCAAATTGGAGACATCCTCAAGAAAGCTGGGTTGCCTAGTGCCCATAAGTCATAATCGTAGAGCTTGTATGAAGAGAACTGTGGATGAGAGGGAAGTGAGAGAGTTGTTTTTTTTTGAATTGTGATTGAACATCTCACCTCGACCCGCCTCATGGTAAGCAAGAAAGGGGCTAAAAAATGAGTCAGTTGACGGCTGCCCCAGTCACCTATGCCGGCCAATAGTGCTTCTTTACGCATCGCTTAAAAGATTCAAGGTTATAGGATGGAGAGCACACATGGGCTGGTAAAGCATTCCACTAGTCGATTGTTCTACAAAGAAACGACGCACCAGGATCGTGGGAAGTGGCACTCCATTGTCTCTGCCTAACCCTGTGGGAAAAAGGCGTGACAATCTGATTGATTGATTACAAGTGTTCTTACAATGAAGTGAATCAGTTGCGTTTTAGGATAGTTTCCTGTTACAACTAGGCCAGCATAGTGGATGTGACTGCAGTTATTTAACTGTACTAGTGTCATCTTCATTTATGCTTAGAAACAAGCAATAAATAAATCGTAACGTGTAAATGTGTTTTATGATACCTACGTGAAATTGGCAAACACGTTGAGGCGAGATGAATTGAATCACAAGCAATATCACCATAGCATACGATAGAGTTTCATTTTACTTTACGCTTTTTCCGCTTCTTAAAGTTTCCGCTTTGCTTCCTTTTAGATTCCAAAGGACCACAACATCAAGTCCAGTAAATATTATGATCTCGAGAACGAAATGACGAAAAACGGTTTTAAAACTCAGCTCTACGCAGTAAAAGTTGGTGCAAGAGGAATACCAGAAAAAAACTTGCATCATCTTTTAAAGTACCTTGGCTAAGGCTGACCTTGCCTTAAGCACATTTTTAGATCGTATGTCGAAGGCGGCATTGGTGGGTCTTACTATATTTGGTTGGGTAGGCAGGGAAGGTGAGTGTTGACATGTCACAAAAAGCTTTTAAACCTACATTTCGGTCACAAGTCCGGAACGCTTGCTTCAATCTCCCGCCTGCCACGCGATGGACCCGGCACACGCACGGAGAATCCATGGATGCTAAAATAATATTTCATTCATACTGTCCAATTATATGAACAATGTGAGGTTCTTACCATTCGCCAACTCTCTTTTATGCTATGATGTTGATGGCACTTCAACATCCAAACGTTACCTAGACATATGCCCAACCAGAAGATGGAACACTTCATTTGCACAGAATTCTTATACCTTGGCTGGTTACTACACAATAAAATGAATAAACTTAGATGTCTATCCGCTGTGCAACAAAAGATGTGAAACGACTCTAAAAAACTAGCTAATTAAACTTAACTATAACGATGTAAAGAACATCATTCATTTTGTTTAGGGACTTGGGCTTAATTGTATTAACAGTTGCATATACATTTTAAAATAGTTTGACGTACGAAGATTACAATGTAATTGGAATATATCCTTTATTGTGCATAATTTGTGCAAAATGATCAAACTATAATTATGACAGTTCAAAGCAGAACACATATGGCGTTGATTGACAGATGATACAAAATCCATATCTTATTTTCCAAATTGCTTTAAATTGGACAGCATTTAAAAGCAAAATTCTTATTAGTTTTTTCAATACAAGTATCGAAACTACCATTTATATATATTTTTTCATCATTGGACATTACAAAAGTTGTACATAAAAACCCAAAATGAATGATGTCCTTTATTGTTTAACTCCTCTCAAATTGTACAAACTATAGAATAATAAAATAATTTAACACACATTATACTCAAAATACTTTGTTTTATTCAAATAACACTTCTTGGTGTAATTGCATTTCTGCAAGTAAACTCTTGCAGAAATGCAAACTCTAAAAACTAAAATACAGGTTTCCACCTAGTTTGGGGCACCTGTCACACTTGATCAAATTGTAATTTAGTTTAATTGTATATTAAGTTTTGTTTGTGTGAAGTAAATAAAGATTATTATTATTATTTACATAGATACGTACATATCTATTAAACGTAGCTCTTTTTTAAATTTAATGGCAGTGGCGGTTGTATTTTAATTAGGACGAAAAAGTTGGAAGTTTATTCCATTATTAGTTTTTAAGATAAATAAAGGCGACCGTGATGTGGTGGCAGTGCAATGGTCACGCAAACGGTGAGCACGGGTTCAAAACAATTTGCTGATACCAACGCATCTTTAGTCATCCTGATTCAATAATACAAGCACTTTAGTAGCCTAATATAGAAATGTGGATAGTAATAAAAAAGATAATAGTAGGTAACTCTTTCTAAAAAGGTTGACTAGCCCTGACTTAAATGATGATAAATCCTTATCAAAAACTGAATTTAAAATCAAAGATATATTTAAAAATTGACACGCCTTTTTCACAGGGATAGGCAGAGACAATGGAGCTCAACACTCCACGATCTTAACATAACTCTAGTTTTTTAATAAATATTCCCGATTTGATTTTCTATTCAACTCCGTCTTTCGTCAATCTCTTATACCGCGTTCTCACCGGGCGATTTCAGTTGATCAATATTTGTCGTTTAACAAAAATTATATGTATTAATTGCTTCAATTTGGTTGAAAGTCTGTTCAGACGGTTCAAATCTCGAACGATTTCGCAGTTGATCAACTCAAATCGCCTCGTGAGAACGCGGTCTTATAAACATTTCTTCAATAATTCTATATAAATGAATTACCTAATTGAATGAAGAAGAGCCATCTTTCACCCTTTTGCTGGGATCAACAAAAACAATTTGCATATTGAGCGGACGAGAAAGGGGGAATACCCTCACGAAACTCCCTCAATTGACGGAAACTCATTGTTTCAGCATTCATCGGACTTTGCTCGTAATTCATAATATTCGCTACTATTATAACTATGCTATCTGGATTGATATTATTTTCCTACTGGACAAGAAATGTGACAGGCATCGGTGCCCAGTCTGCCGATACGGTGTACTAGGTCGTAGTTGTAAGTAGGCCCACGGGGTAGTGAGTTATCGGTTCGAACTATGCCGACATAGTGGATGTGACTGCTACTTACAGTTATTAAACTGTAGTAGTAGTCACCTCGATTCATGGACCGCACTCCAGTTTAAATTTAGGCGGGGTGCTGTCGGTTTTATTGTAATATGTAGAGTTAGAATAAAAAAGTACTATACAATTTTGGATATTAATGGATTTTACTCGATTCTCGTAATACTATACCATAGGTATTGGCATGTATGTCATTTTTTTCTATACCATAGGTATAACATATACTATACCATAGGTAGGCCATAGGTATTTGTATGAAATGTGTCTTTTTTAACACGCTTTAATATTAGTTTGACTTGTATGTATGTAACTGTGTAATGGAATTTTGCAAATTAATTTGCAAAAATGCACCCACTTCTAGAGATCTGAATAATTTGAAAATTTGTATACGTATTCAAAACTTTAGGATTAGTGCTTATTTTGTTGTTAACCCGAATAAATAATTAAATAAATAAAAACCGATGACAATACAATAATTTCATTAAATATTTTTTTTGGCCGGCATAGTTATGGTGACTGAAGCAACCGTGAACTAACTCGGTTATTTCAGTCTTGCGTGTTTTTTTTTTAGTTTTTTTATTATTTATTGTTGAAACACAATATCTGACCTCGATTTGCCTGAGCGTATGGTAAGAGATACAAGAGCACCTACGACTGAAACAACCGCCTAATTTTACGGTTGCCTCAGTCGCCGTCACTGTGCGTTTGAATTGTGACGTTTAACCCGGTTCATTGTTTAAAATAAAATGCCATTTGTTAAATTCTTTATAGCTTCTTTAAAGCTTTCATAATAGCAAATACAAAATCATCATAAAAAGGTCTTTAGTTCTTGCTAAATTCTTCGTTTCCATACGTTCCATTCATATCTTCGTTTTCACGTATTGAGTCCAAATAACACTCTTTGTCCTACAAAACGCAATTTTGCACCCGGATCAGTAACGAAGAGTTATTAAGTTGTAGGCTGTGGTACCCAGTCTGCCGATTCGGAGTAGTACCACCACTTACAAGTATACAGACCGTGAAGTGACTTGGTCGCATTTCGGGATCAGCTTGTGAGTTGCCGGTTCCAACTAGGCATAGTGGATATGATTGTTACTTAGAGTTATTGAATTGTAGTAGCAGTGGCATCCATTCATGAACCACACTCCAGATAAACATCAAGCGGGGTGCTGTCATATGTGCTGTCGGCTGTCGGTGAACAATTTTAATTAAAGCACTATAGTTCTATCTCTTGTTGAGTTGCTGATCTGAGAGTATTCATGTTCAGGTTTTTCATATCCAGAATGTTTTCTTTCATAGTGCCCATCCAGTATTTCCAGTATTCTACCTTCGACTCCATCATCAGAGTAGCTCAGTGGTACCAGTTGAAACACCCACGTATACATGGGTGTTTAAAATTTTAGGTTACAGACAGGGCCGTCTTTACCCGGGGGTTCAAGGGGTGCGGTGCACCCGGGCGCAGAGTCCTAGGGGGCGTATGCCGACCGCCATAAACTTCGATAGGTACCTACTACACTGAGAACACGCGAGCAGAGCCTTGACTTTCGCACCCCGGCGCTGAATATGCTTAAGACGGCCCTGGTTACAGATATGTTTAAAAATAAAGTCAATACCGATTATACGTCTAAGATTCCTAGCGCAGCTAACAAAACGAGGTGATGACCTTGAAACCCCTGATCAGATCTTAGTCAATTGTAGCTAAGAACCATCTCGATCATATAGCTGATATTCAAACAAAAAAAAACGCATCGTAATCTGTCCATTCGTTTATAACACCCCTCTTTTTGAGTAGGGGTTAATAAAACTACTTCTTTAATTTTCATATTTCCCGCTTCTGTTTAGACAATACTCTATTTATCCTTTGCCTTAACAAAACAAAAAAGATAAATACTTTTTAATCGTAGACTTATGTGGCATAGAAACAAAATATCAAAAAAAATATTGCTAGAAAATAAAATTTACTTTATTCTAAGGTAAATACTTTATTGGTAATATGTGTTAATATTGTTGCAATATTTCGGTGAGTTTTTAGTTATTCTAAATTCTATTCAAGTAAAAACTTGTTAAATGGTTTAAAATTTAGGGTTAAAAAGGAGATTTCATTAAATATTTTAAATCATTATTGTACTTTTTATTGGCTATGTACACGACGGTATGCGTGATCACTTGGGATTTTTGAAATAATGTCATATATACTATTGTCATATACACATATATTTTATTGATTTGATTTGATTTGATTTGTTAGCAGATTTATTACAATCTCAGCAGGCTTGTATCTTACTTTTTACAACAATAAAATGTACAGTACAAATTGTATCGTGAGATTTTGGAGACCATGGCGACACATCACCATTAAAAGACAATAATTAATATCACCTAAATTATAGCGCAAATAATACTGATTTCTTAAAAGTTATATTGTTTACTTTTTCCTATCCATTTATTTCTTTGTTCTAATTTCCTAGTTGCTTTGTAAAAACATAAAATTTTCACACTCTCTTTCTTTATATATTTTTTTTATTTTCGTTATTTTTTAATTCACAACATAACAACAAGTACGACCGATTGCATAATATTTAAATATATATATATATATATATTTAATGTGACTCAACATCTGACCTAGACCTGCCTAATATGGAAAATCCCAAACTAAACTGACAACTTTCCAGACATGTTTCATATTTCTGCCACGGCCAGGGCTGCAATCGCTTTACTATACCATGCACATCGCACATAGCTAAATGAAATAAATATTTTTCTTAAATAAAAGTGGTAACTTGTAAATAAGAAATAACTACTCTAAAATATTGGTTAAAATAATAATATATTCCTGGGGAATTATAATGTCTTATATTGGCAACATTGTGAACTGGTTACGTCATATTGTCGGCTGAAGGAATTTTATCCAAGCTATGATTTACTTTAGAAAAAAAATTACGTCATATTGTTGGTGTGAGTGACCGTGTGTTGTAGTGTGTGTACGAATGGTCGTGTTTGTGTATTTCTGACGCCGTTGTGAGTTGTCATTTCTCTAATTTTGGATTTTATCACTAAAACTCTTCAAACTGTGTTCCCAAAGGCGGAAAGGTAATGTTTTCTATTAAATAATACTTATACAAAGTGATTATCTTGTAGTTCTGTGCATTTTTTCCTTGCTAGTTCACCTGTCTCGTACAGGCGTTGTCTTGGCCTATGTGGTCGGGCAGGTAGATAGCTAATCGTAAAAATATTTGGTGAATAAGTGCGACTATGAGTGCCCTATGTTTCGGGGATTGTGGGCGGTAATTGTGTTATCGATATTTAGTATTATCATTAGATCTAGAAGTTAGTAGCCATAGCCGCGAGTAGTGAGGGTGTCTACACATTCAAGAGGCCGCGAACGCCAGTTATTCCTGCAGTGCCGGTCGGTTTACTAGTCTTATAACCTTAACGTGTTTTTTATTTTAAATTATAATGCCTAATTAGTATAATGGTAGTTATTTTGTGTTATATGTTCTTTTGTTTGTGTCTGTGTTTAGTGTTTGTTAAGTGATTGTTTTGTTCCAGGGCAAAATGTTAAAATTTATTCGGGGGAAGGGCCAGCAGCCTTCAGCTGAAAGGCAGAAACTGCAAAATGAATTATTTGCTTTCCGTAAGGTGAGTCCTAGTTTAGTATTTTATTTTATTTCAACAAAACTGTTATTTACATATGTATTTTTTATTTTATACATTTTATTTCTTTTACGAATTTCATGTATACAGGAAATTAAGAAATTACTTGAAAAACATTTAATCATATGTACTAGAATTTTAAATTATAAATTTATATAAATGGAAATTGACATCTTACCTGAACATTGTACTTTTCATCAAAATAATTAAATTTATTATGGACACCATTTAATTTATTTTTAATATAAAATTTAATTTTAAAGTGTATTTCTGGAACACTTTAACTGAGGAACTTCTGTCTTGCTTTGGCCACGCTGCTGCAACTTGAAAGCACATACATGGCTATTATTTCTATTATAGTTACTAAAAGATGCGTCAACTTTCTTGGCATCTATGGATTCTCCATGCACCTGGACCATCAAGTGGCAAGTGAAAGAGTGAAGGCAGAGTACTTGGCTCAACACTCACCTTCACTGCCCTCAGATTCCCCTCTACCCAAATATTATAAGACCCTATTACATTCAACATTTAGTCAAAAATTTTTTTTATTGTGACACAACATCTGATTTTGACCCGCCTAATGATAAGCAAGAGGAGGTCCAAGAGTGACGACGACTGTAAAAACCGAGTTAGCCAAAATCAACATATTCATCATTATCAACAGTTGTAAACTCTCTCGCTTCCTTCACATTCACAATTATCTTTATATTGAGTAACAATACTTGGAGTCGTCCCAGTATGCTTTCATCACCACTGATATAATCTCCTTTTATCTATTCATGCCTATTCCCATGGATGCATGGCAATTTGAGTTCTTTTATTGTGACTCAACATCTGACCTCAACCTGATGGTAAGCAATGGGCGTCCAAAATTATTGTTTGACTGCACATTTGACACAAACTAATGTGGTCAAGACGTGAAATGGTCTTAAATTAAACAAATTTTATGTGGCTTACTATCGCCTTTATTTTGGTTTTGCTTGTACAATTTTATATTATGCTGCAAAGCTCTCGAAACGTCAGAATGGTAAAAAAATGTAAAATCAAAATAAAATAAATGCGATAGTAAGCCGCATAAAATTTGTTTAATTCATTAATCGCAAATCTAATTGGCAATCTCTTTGGTCTAATTGGTCTTGCTTAAAAACCACTTGCTGTAACCAATGTACCTTTGATATAAGTGCTTTGGTCGTCTAGTTTCTATGATACAATCACATTAAGTAGCTTAGTATCGAAAATATTGTTAAATAAATAAATTGTTAATACCATAACAAAAGATACAAATCTAAGAATTGTGATAAGAAATTGTTAACCTAATTGTTATTAAAAGTAAAACCTAATAATCTTATCATAAACCTTTAGTTATTTATTTTTTGATTACACTAACATATATTATTATTTCCCTACGCAAAATTCAGGCCATGGACAATTTTATTTCATGATGAAAATATCTATATTTTTATGATATCAGTACTAAAAGTATCTTATAAAGTTTGATAAGTAAAGATAATATAGTATAAAGATTAGGTTTGTAAACCTCACCTATATTTTTCTATGGGTTTAGGTCATTCTATTTAGAAATTTAAACATGTTTTTTATTTAATTTTATTTCGGAGAAGCATAAGTACGACAGGCGTGAATGAACGGTTTAGCGATTGGTTTGTTGCGCGTTAAGTCTCGGGTTCGATTCCCGGTCGGAGCAAATATTTGTTTCATAGCTTTTATTTGTAATATTTAATAATATTAAAAAAATGCAAATATTTGTTAATAAAAAAAGAGATGGATATTTGCTTCGGGTCTGGTTATCAAAGAGTGGTAGGCAGTGGTGCCCAGTCTGCCGATCCGGGGTAGTACCACGACTTACAATACAGACCGTGAAGTGATTTGGTCACGTTACGGGATCAGCTTGTAAGTTGCCGGTTCCATCTAGGCCGGCATAGTGGATGTGATTGCTACTTATAGTTATTGAATTGTAGTAGCAGTGACATTTATTCATGGACCACACTTCGGCTTAACATCAAGCGGAGTGCTGTCATATGTCGAGTCACAATAATAAAAAAAAGCAATTTTTCCCTTTAAAATATATACATATATATTCTACGTTTCAAATAGTCTAATTATAAATAGCGATTAAAATGCTATAAAACAATTTTTTTGCTCTGACCGGAAACCAAACCTGGGACTTAAGTTGTGGTGACCTGTCGAAAAAAGCGTACGTTTGTTTCTACTTATCACATGATTCTAAAAAAAGGGCTTTGGATTTTTAAAAAAATCTTTTTATTTAGCATTTAAACCGTGAAGTGACTTAGTTGCGTTTTGGATTTTATATTATGGTCGGAATAATAAAAATCGTCAAATCAATAACTAAAAATTAACGCAATAGTAGGCCGCATAAAATTTGTTTAATTCCTATTTTCTGTCTATTTAAATTTTTCGTGAAAATGGTCTCACTTAAGAGTTCAAATAAGGATTCTGAACAAAAAAAAATCTATTAGATGAGCAATTACTTGAAATACTTTACATGGAAATGCATGACAATCAATAAAGTTAAACATTATCAAGCAATATCAGTTTAGTAACAGATAAAAGGGATCGATAACTATGGCAGAGTTGCTAATAGTAGGCCGCACCTACCACAATGTACTCCAAGTATTTTATCACTAATACAACATTGTATTATATTATATTGTATTGTGTTATGTTATATATTTTTTTTATTGTGACTCGACATATGACAGCACCCCGCTTGATGTTAAGCCAAAGTGTGGTCCATGAATGAATGTCACTGCTACTACAATTCAATAACTGTGAGTAGCAATCACATCCACTATGCCGGCCTAGATGGAACCGGCAACTTACAAGCTGATCCCGAAACGTGACCAAATCACTTCACGGTCTGTATACTTGTAAGTGGTGGTGACCCCGGATCGGCAAACTGGGTACCACTGCCTACCAATCTTAATTCTTTACTACATATTTCAATTCTAAACTCTTCCGTACAGGCGTCTCAATAAATAAAAAAATGAGATATGTAAACTAATTTTAACACAAAATTTGAAACACTAAAAACAAATAAATATGAAAATATGAAACAAAATTTCGTTGTTCATATCTTGTGATAAGAGATAAGTACAAAGAATATTAAAGGGCGTTATCATTTGTTGAGTTTGTCAACACAGTTTTATATATTACTAGCTGTGCCCGCGGTTTCACCTGCGTAAAATAAAATAAAGTTTCTCAATTCGACTGTATATCCCTTTTTTGTATTTATAACTCGATAACTTATTTAAAAATAACAGACGGAAATAAAAATAAATATAGAAAAATTCCAAACACCTCAAACTATAGTCAATTGACACTATAGTAAAAAATAAATTTAAAAAAAAATTAAAAGTATCTATGTTACTTCTAGTACCTCCAAAAATATGTGTACAAAATTTCATGATAATCGGTTAAGTAGTTGTTGCGTTAAAACGTAACAAACAAACTCACATTCACATTTATAATAATAGTAGGATATCTATGCCATCGTGATATCATTAACACTTATTTTTCAAAAACCCTAAACTGCTAAGGTTATACTTGTACTTATTGGCCGGCATAGTGACGGCGACTGAGGCAGCCGTGAACAAACTCGGTTTTCCCAGTCGTCGTCACTCTTGGACCTCCTCTTGCTTATCATCAGGCAGGACGAAATCTGATGTCGTGTCACAATAAAAAAATGGCGGCGACTACTACCACAATTAAACAAATGCAAGTTGGAACCAGCATTCAAGCTGATCCCGAAACGAGACTGAGTCACTTGGCGGTCTTGCAAGCGGTTGTACAATCCGGATCCAAATGGCTATAACTGTCTGCCTACCACTCTTTAACATCCAGACTCGGAGCAAATATTCTAATATGTAATGTAACTATTACATATGAAAGAAATCTTAGCTCTAACCGGGATTTGATCCCGGGACTTACTCGTGGCGGACTATACTAAGCTACTAAGTATCATAGAAACAGAACAACCAAAGTACATATATCCAATATACATATGGTTTTTGAACCCGAGCTCTCGGTTTGCGAAACTATTGCACTACCACTACTACTGCCCTATTTTTTTTCTGTTTAGGGAATCAGGTTAAAACATTATTTTAATAAAATTAAAAGAAACACTAACAATCACTTTATTTTATTACTTCAATAACACTTCGTAAGAAAAAATTAACGACAAACTATAAAACAAAGCCATTCCTTCTTCCCGCAACAATGTTTCGCATAGTAACGGCTTGCGTTTTATTGTGTGTTAAAATGTAGGTCGTTTCAGGAACCCTAGTGCGGGCGCACCTACATAGCTCACGTGTTGCCATAGGTGCAGTCTGGTCTATAAAATTAATTGCCGTGTTGCGTTATCAAAACTAGGTTTAATAGATGAATTAAACAAAGGACATAATTTATTTTGTATGGGGACTTGGGCTTAATTGTATTAACTTAATTGTTATTAGTTTTATTAATATAGGTATCGTAACTTATATATTTTTCATCATTGGAAATTTCAAAAGCCCAAAATAATTGATTAAATTAAATTCCGACGTCGAAATAAAAATCGTTCAATCTTTAACCAAAAATAAACGCGATAATAAGGCTCATTCATAATTTGTTTGATACATTTTTCAATATTTGCGCAAAATCTAAGAAAATTTTAAGGTTCACATTCTAAAATAAATATTAAACTTAATTATTTTTTTACATTACTTAAAACTTATATTACATTTATATATGTATATTTGTCTTGTTTCTTTAATTCTTTTCCTTTGCTAATGGTAAATCAGGCAAGTCGAATTCAGATGTCGAGTCACAAAAAAGCTACTAGATAGAACCAAATTGATTAAATCATCATTTTCTTCTTTGTAATATTCCCACGAGGATAGGCAAAGAAAACGGAGCGCTCCATTCCACGTTCCTGACACAAGTCTTTCGTTTTCCTCACGAAAACGTCTAGAAATATCGTCCCATTGAAAAGTCGTGAACATTCTTTAAAAATCCCAAGAGTGCATAAATATGAAAATAATATTTTTTACCTAAGAAATAATTTTGTGTATTTATTTATTTTAATTGGTGTGCAAAACAAATTGGAATTATTGATTCTGCAAGAAAAATTCTACAAAATTGTACGTGTACAAAAAATATATAGTTTTACAACATACTCGTACACATAGATGCTATGAATCGATAGATAAATCATTGCCCATTTTTTACACTCAGTGTAGTAAGTATATTCTTTTTTAAACTACGCACAGGTCGATAAACTTTTTAAAGAAATCAGTCTGTAGCCTTGAAGTTTTAACTGGTAGAAAATTATGAGATCGTAGGTACATAGTCTACTTTTAGGATGAAATCAGCGCTCTTGAGTTTCATTAACTAATTATCAACAAGACTTTAATCCATATCATTATATTTTGTTACGATAAAGGTTTTGGTAAGTAAATAGTTATATTGAATTGACTTCGACTTTCCTAATGATAAGTCCTGGAGTGTCGACGACTGTAAAAACCGAATCAGCTCACGGCTGCCGCAGTCGCCGTCGCTAAGCCGGCCTAATATACTATGATATTTTGAGGATTCATAGACGAATTATTACTAGATATCATAGTCACGGAGGGACTGAGGTATTGGTCGTCCTATTGGTAAAATAAACGCGATAGTAAGCCGCATAAAATTTGTTTAATTCATCAATCAATGTTCGCGCAAAATCTAAGAAAATATTACATTATACATGTTTATAAATTATACCTTTGCCTTATTATTTTCCTAAAGCAATAAATATTAAATAGTAAAATTATTCGTATAATTACTATTATAATTAGCATTACTAATTAACTTGTAAATTTTGTATACAATAATATAATATAGTACACTTAGATTCCACTAGACATTCCTTGCATATTATGAGTCAACTTTGTAAATAACTAGAGGCGCCAAATCGCAGATGTCTAAAATGAAAACACAGTATAAATTACATTCATTTCAATCACTCAATCAAATTGTCACGCCTCATTTCCACGGGGATAGGCAGAGACGACAGAGCGCCACTTGCCACGATCCTGACATAACTCCCTCGCTTCCTTCACATCCACAATTCTTATCATGCAAGCTCTACGGTTATGGGCAATAGGCAACCCAGCTTTCTTGAGGATGTCTTCGATTTGATCGGAAAACACCCTCCTGGGCCTGCCATTACATTTATTTAGTTAATAAAAATAACACCTCAAATCTTAGGTGAAATCAGCCCTAATTATGTATTTGGTAGGCAGTAGTACCCAGTCTTCACATCCGGGGTAGTACCACCACTTAAATGTATACAGACCGTAGAGTGGCTTATTGTTAGCCGTGTTTCAAATCAGCTTGTAAGTTGCCGCTTTCAACTTGTAAGGCCGGTATAGCGGAGGTGACTGCTGCTTACAGTTATTTAACTGTAGCAGCAGTCACCTCCATTTATGGACCGCAGTTCAACTTAATATTTTTATAGTACCTGTCATATGTCGAGGCACTATAAAAATAATACAGTTGATATTTTCTTAGATTTTGCGCAAACATTGATTAATGAATTAGACAAATTTTATGCGGCTTACTATCGCGTTTATTATCTCTGTGACCACGATGGCTGCAAAGCTCTTGAAACGTCGGAATTATAAAATAAAATTGTAAAATCAAAACCAAAATAAACGCCGTATTAGATAGTAAGCCGCATAAAATTGGTTCAATTCACTATACAGAATATTTGTTTCTGGCCATTCCTAGTCGACTAGGTGTCTAGACGGCCGTGGTTAAATGGGAGTGAAACCAAACCAGGAACTCTTAGTCCATGGTCCGTATATACCTACTTTGGTTACCCAGTTCTACTGATACAAGGAGGTTTTTTATATTATAACTTAATGTGTTTTAAAATCATACAACATAGTTTGTTTGTATGACATAATTGGGATTAATTATAAAACATAATAATAATAATAGTTTTCTCTTATCTTATGTCTAAGACTTTATCTAAGCCAAGATTATTATAGCCTATAATTCGTTTATTTAATAAGTGTTCACCTTTTTAAGTCCTAAAAAAGTAATTTTTACTCCCGTGAGACCCGACTTGATTTCTGTACGGGTAGAAATCGAATCGGCAATCGAAAAAAGAGATGGATGGATATTTGCTTCGGTTCTGGTTATCAAAGTGTGGTAGGCAGTACAGTACCCAGCCTGCCTATCCGGGGTAGTAAGTACCACCACTTACAAGTATTACAGACCGTGAAGTGATTTGGTCACGTTTTGCGACTTGTAACTTGTAAGTTGCCGGTTCCATTTAGGCCGGCATAGTGGATGTGATTGCTATTCACAGTTATTGAATTGTAGTAGCAGTGACATTCATTCATGGACCACACTTCGGCTTAACATCAAGCGGGGTGCTGTCATATGTCGCGGCACAATAAAAAAAAACTAAAATGTTCGGCGTCTTTGTAGAAGAATCGACAAGTAGAATGCTTTATCAGACCATGTGTTCTTCATAAATACACTCAATCATATTGTCACTCCTAAATTCCCAATTCGCCATTTTCTACGATACTGACAACACTCGGATCTCGACCCGCCTGATGGTAAGCAAGGGGAGGTCCAGGAGTGCAGACGACTGAAAAAACTGAGTCATCTTCATAAATACACTCAATCATATTGTCACTCCTAAATTCCCAATTCGCCATTTTCTACGATACTGACAACACTCGGATCTCGACCCGCCTGATGGTAAGCAAGGGGAGGTCCAGGAGTGCAGACGACTGAAAAAACTGAGTCATTTTACTGCTGCCTCAGTACGTCACTATGCCGGTCAAAGGTGCTTCTTCACGCGCCGTTTGAAAGATCCAAAGTATAGGATAGGGAAAACACGCACTGAACCTTTTAGTTTGACTGCCGATTCGGTCGACAGAATGAGGATGCTTCCATTAAACATGCGGGTGTCAGTCTTGCTTCTTGGATTGCCGTATAAGATTTAGTATCTATAAAATACTTTTTTTATTGTGACTCGACATATGTTAAGCTGGAGCACCGCTCCTGATGTTAAGCTGGAATGCGGTCCATGAATGGAAGTAACTGCTACCTTCAGTTAAATAAATGTAATCAGCAGTCAATTGAAGCTTTTATCTTTTTAAAATTCCTGTCAGAGAAGATGACGCAACCATTTATGTTTATTAAATTTCGTGGGCACTTGATACAAGCATAACAGTGATTGATCGCGTTATTCTTAATTGTCTATCGGTCATCGATATAGGCTAGGAGGTGGCGTATTTATCGTGATGTTTTACGTATAATCCTAATTGGCTGTCGAACTAAAAGGTTCAGCGCGCCATTCTTTTGTAGAAAAATCGACGAGTGAAATGCTTTATTTACCCTTATTATCACCTTGAATCCTTCAAGCGAGCTGTTTTTGTTCTTGACGCTCTTTATCTTTCTCTTTTTCCATCAGTTAGTCAGATCTAGTATAAGAAAAAAAACAAAATTAACTTTTATTTTGCTAGCATAAATTTTTTCTTTTACTTTTCTATGGATAAGTAGTGGAAAACGTAGCGTAGGACGTCCACAAAGTGAATTGACGACCTGCTAAAGGTTGCCACTAAAAACTGCTGGAGATCGCTGAAGCGGTTCTATGTCCAGTTGGACAGCTAATGGCTGACTTGATGATGGTGAGGCAGATTAAATTCTTATCCCAGCGTATAAAAGCACCTCTGCCTGATATAATGACGGAAACTGGATCTTATTTTTTTCAGTCTACGATGCTTTTGGACCCCTTGCCAGTGCCAAGTCCAGATTAAATGTCATGTCACAATTGCAAAGCATTTTTTTGCATAATTTTATTAAACGAGTTTTTTTTTTTAATATAACCACCAGCTTCAACACTACGTAGTAATAAATTCTTTGAAGCCGTCGAGAGGCACAGAGTACAGACAAACGTAAATAGTCGAACGAATAAAAAAAGGTTTTGATGTAACGCAGAACCGCAGACGTCTGATTAACACATGCGGTATTTTAATTCGTAGTAAAAACCTTTTTGGACACGTGTACACTTGATCTTATGTAACTTTTACATACCGCTTCTCGGCCAAATGCCCTATTCTAATTGTACTGCATTCTTTTATCTTTTTATTTTGGGATGCAATGTTAAAACTTCAAACTGTTTAAAATTGAACTTTATGTTTTCGTTGATAAGGTCCTACTTAAAAGTTGTTTTTCTGCATTTTTAAAGAAATAAAAGATTTTGTAATGCTTTTACTGTCGCGTTTATTTTCTACTTAAATGTACGTTTTGTGCAGGAAACACCTACCTCGTTTTTACAGCTATTATTTTGTAAAGAATTAGAGAGTACTTGTAATGTATTTTAAATACATAATTTGTATTTATACAATATTTCACAATAAACAGTTCCTTTTTTTTATTGTGACACGACATCTGACTTCGACCCGCCTGGTGATAAGCAAGAAGAGGTCCAAGAGTGACGACGGTTGAAAAAACCGAGTTAGTTCCCGGCTACCTCAACCGCCGTCATTATGCCGGCCTAAGGTGCTTCTTCACGCATCGCTTGAAGGATCCAAGGTCATGGGATGGAGAGAACATTACTTACAATTTTCTAAGATTTTGTGCGAACGTTCATTAATGAATTAAACAAATTCTATGCGGCTTACTATCGCGTTTATTTTGGTTTTAATTTTTATATTTTTTAATATTCCGACGTTTCGAGCCACTTTTGCACTCCGACTTTGCAGCTCTCGTGGTGACGGAGAGACTTCGAATCGGAATATTAAAAAAATGTAAAATCAAAACCAAAATTAACGCGATAGTAAGCCGCATAAAATTTGTTTAATTCATTTACTTAGAATTTATTCTATTTAGGTATTTTTATTAACAATCAGTCACGTTTCGGCATCAGCTTCAAAGTTGACGGTTTCAGCTAGGCAGGCATAGTGGAAGCGACAGTTATTTAACTGTAGTAGCAGTCGCCTTCATTCATGGACTGCACTTTATCTTAACATTATTATTCTGCCACAATAATAAAAAAGTTTATCCTACTATTATTATAAATGTGAATGTGAGTTTGTTTGTTACGCTTTCACGCAACAACTACTTAACCGATCATCATGAAACTTTGTACACATATTATTGGAGATACTACAAGTAACATAGGATACTTTTAATTATATATATATATATATAATTAATATATATATATATATATATATATATATATATTTTACTATAGTTTCAGCTGTTTGGAATTATTCTATATTTATTTTTATTTTCGTCTGTCATTTTTATATGAGTTATCCAGTTATAAATAAAAAAAAGGATTATACAGTCGAATCGAGAACCTCCTCCTTTTTAATGACTGTGTTAGAAACCTAATTTTACGCGGGTAAAAGCGCGGGACAGCTAGTTTGACCATAAACTACAATTTATATTAATTTGTTTTGAAATCTAGATGTCCTAAATTGTCTGTAACATCAGACGCGCGTTGTCACGCCATAAAGTCAAATGAGTCAATTAAAGCCCATGGAATATTTCAATGTTGGTAATAAACTTTTGTCTATAACGCTGTGACCACCTTAACGGGTCAAAATGTGTGTATAGAGAAGTTGCTCCTTCGATGCTTTCCATTTTATTATTGAGTGCTTATATCATAGAAACAGAACTATCAAAATATTATACATACTCGTTTATCAAAGATACATTGGTTTTATTGACCGGCAAATGGTGTAGTGCGTCGTAGCATTAAACTTACGGTCGCCTTGAGTTACCTGATGGTAAGTATGATAACCAAGAAAAAGTCCAAAAGCGCCGACGACTAAAAATAGAATGCAGTTTTGGCCGGCATGGTAACGGTGACTGGGTAACCGTTAATGAAACGGGGATTTCAGTCGTCGTTGCTCTGGGACTCGTTTGTTCACCATCGAGAATAATAGTAATAGTAATGTTTCTTTGATATAATGGTTGTAACCAAAGTAGGTTGTCCTGTTTCTATGATACAAGCGCTTTAGTAGCTCAATATAGGACATCATTCATTTTGTTTGGGGACTTGGGTTAAATTGTATTAACAGTTGCATATATTATACATTTTAAAATAGTTTAATGTCTCTGCCTATCCCTGTGGGACAAAGGCGTAACAATTTTATTGAATGTACGTTACGATGTAATTGAAAAATATCCTTCATTTTGCATAGTTTAGGTGTGCAAAAGGATTAAACTACAATTATGATAGTTCAAAGCAGAACTATTAATATGGAGTTGACGATACAAAATCCATATCTTATTTTCCAAATAACTCAATTGCACAGCAATTAAAAGCAAAATTGTTATTAGTTTTATCAATGCAAGTATCAAAACTACTATTTATATATTTTTTCATCATTGGACATTACAAAAATAGCCCAAAATGAATGATGTCCTTTTAAAAATGTCTGTGTTGCTAAAGTGTGCTCACTGCCGCGTCGAACGTCATTACAGGGGGCATCCATTTTAACCTCCATTAGCTAAACGACCGCTTCTATTACGAAATATTTGGTGGAAATATCTGGGACATTCTGTAGACAGGGACATGACGACAGTGGTGTAGTGGCAGTGCAATGGACAGGCAAACCGAGAGCACAGGTTCAAAATCACTCACTGGTACCAATGCATCTTTGATATTGGTACCGGTGAGTGATTGATCTTTGATATTTATTTATTTATTATTATATTTATATGTACTTTGGTTGTCCTGTTTCTATGATACAAGCTCTTTAGTGGCTTAGTACAGAAATGTAAATAAATAAAAATCTTAACTGATTCGTCGCACTCCATTAATAGTCTGACCTCGACTTGCATGATGGTAAGGAAAAGGACATCGCGAAGTAAAAGGTTCGATGCGTCGTTTCTTTGTAGATAATGGTTACTAGCCCATGTGTTTTCCCCAACCTCGGCCAAAGGTGAAGAAGCACCTTTAGCCGTCATAGTGACGGCGTCTGAGAAAACCGTGAACTGAGTCAGGTTGTTAATCATCGGCACTCTTTTCAGTCAGGAGTTCCCTTGCTTACCATCAGGCATGTCAAGTCCAATAAAAAATAAACCTTTCAGTCGCAATCGAAGGTGCTGTTTCAGTGTTCAGTCATATGTCGTGACAATATGAAAAGTGATCAATCAAACAATCTAATTGTTACGCCTTTTTCCTACAGGGATAGGCACAGACAATGGAGCCCCACTTGCCACGATCGTGCCGCAAATCCCTCGATTCCCCTTACATCCACAATTCTACACATACAAGCTCTACGGTTATGGGCACAAGGCAACCCAGCTTTCTTGAGGATGTCTCCTATTTGGTCGGAAAACACCCTCCTGGGTCTGCCTCGTTTAACGCATCCATTCACATCACATTTTTAAATTCCTTTCGTCAATCTACTTTCACTCATCCTTTCCATGTGCCTGTATACTTATAATAGCTCTTCAGGAAACGGAGACCTCCTCAAGATAGCTGGGTAGCTTTTTTGATGATGTCACCAATTTGATCGAAAAATTGTAATAGTGTAATATTTGTAAGCAAAGAGCCCATCATTTGGCAACACGAGGCATTTGCATAAAACTCGTGCATTCCTAGCATACTTTATCCTTTTTATTTGCGGACCGGTTTGCGAGATTAGGCCTTCTGATAGGTAGTTATAGTTTTGTTTAACCAAAATATCTTACCTTACCTAATAAGGTAATCTAATAAATAAACCAAAATAAGGTACCAATTTACAGTAAATGGAAAGGATGAGTGAAAGTAGATTGACGAAAGAGATTTATAAGTCTAATGTGGATAGATGCGTTAAACGAGGCAGACCCAGGAGGGTGTTTTTGGACTTTCTTGAGGATGTCTCCAATATTCCCAAGAAAACTGGGTTGCCTAGTGCCTATTACCGTAGTGAGAATGGTGGATGTAGCCTGAAATTGTGGCAAATGGCGCTCTATTGTCTCTACCTATCCCTGTGGGAAAAATGCCTGACAATTTAATTCGATTTTAAATTAACCGTGGGCTTTCGGCGCATTGAAACAACGTTCTAAAAACAATAAAAAAGAAAAACAATAGTTGTACATAAGTAACGGTTTAGTAACACGCATCATGGTCCAAGTGGGTATTGTTTAGGCGAAGATAACGGCACTAATGGGTACAGACATTTAGGAAACCACATACATATACGCGACCGTGGTGTAGTGGTAGTGCAATGATCACGCCAACCGAGAGCACGCGTTTAAAATCACTTGTCGGTACCAAAACTCCCTGACACAACTCCCTCGCTTCCCTCCACAATTTTCTTTACAAGCTCTATGGTTATGGGCACTAGGCAATCCAGCTTTCTTAAGGATGTTTCCTATTTGGTCGGAAATCACCCTCCGGGGTCTGCCTCGTTTAACGCATCCATTTACATGAGATTTATAAATTCCTTTCGTCAATCTACTTTCACTCATCCTTTTCATGTGCCCGTGTACTTATAATATCTATCAGAGGAATTAATCTGTTATTACATCTTCAATACATGAACCTAACATCAAATCTCACGCCTAATACTGATAAACAAAAAAAAAGTTCCTTTGTAACTGGTATGCAATAGAGTTCAAAATCCAATGAAATTATCAACAATGAGCGCTTTGGAATGCGGCTATCTGTCAGTACACTCGTATTGAGGGTTCATGCCTGTAAGGCTGTTCAATATGTCACAGTTTTACTTTTTTTTTGTGACTCGACATATGACAGCACCCCGCTTGATGTTAAGCCGAAGTGTGGTCCATGAATGAATGTCACTGCTACTACAATTCAATAACTGTGAGTAGCAATCACATCCACTATGCAAGCCTAGGTTTCGGCTAAAGCCTAAAAGTGGCTGTTTCTAAGAAGGCATGCAGACTGCGACTTCTACTAGTGCTACTTGCAGTCGCCTCCATTTATGTAACACACTCCAGCCACAGTAATAAAAATGTGACGAAATCAGACTGTGACCTTTTGGGCTTAAGCCGTATAGATAACAATCTAGTGATAGTGCTTTTTTAATGAATAGTGTTTTTTTTAATGACGTAATGCAGAACGGGTTGCGTTCTAAAAACTGGCATCCGTTTAGTGTTATCATTAGAAGTAGTGTAGCATTGTTATGTTTTGTTGTTACTATTATTTTGATAACGTATTTTGTAATGCATTTTTTATAAAATAAAAAATAGGAGAAAAAAATTACGGTCGGTCAACTACGACAAGTACATTTTTTTAATTTTTAAACACTAATAATACTATTAAAATATGCTGTTTCTATGTAATAAAATTGTAAGTGAGTAACAGTCACATACGCTGACTGATCCCGAAACGCGACTTAGTCACTTTACAGTCTGTACATTACAAGTTTACGAGTACAGACCGTGAAGTGATGTGATCACGTTTCGGGATCAGCTTGTAAGTTGCCGGTTCCATCTAGGCCTGCATAGTGGATGTGATTGCTTCTTACAGTTATTGAATTGTAGTAGCAGTGACATTCATTCATGGACCACACTCCAGCTTAACATCAAGCGGGGGCTGTCATATGTCGAGTCACAATAAAAATTAATTAAAAAGTCACCACTTTTCAATGTACAGACTGTACTACCCCAGATCGGCCGACTGGGCACCACTGCCTACCACTCTTAGGCAATCAGACCCAGAGCAAATATCGGCCTCTTTAGCATATTATTTGTAATATTCATAGTATCAGACCAATCTTGGTAAAAGAACTTGACAAGACTGAAGATTTAAACAATCAAGCAAATAGTAATTAATGCGGAATCTTTGTTTGATTTTGGTTTTTAATGTGACCTCGACCTGCCTGGTGGTAAACAAGATCGTGGTCCAAGAGTACAAACGACTGAAAAAAACTTAGTTCACAGCTGCCTAAATCGCTCTGACCACTCCGGAAATTATATTGTGGTAATTCTGTTACAAATGACGAGTAATCAGTAATAAGATAGAAAGTTTCCAAACAATATGAAAGAGACTATCAATTACACGGTTTGTAAATTTTTGGGAACAGCAACTACAATGTAATGTGGACAATACAATGATTTATCATTATACGTATTGTTAAATTCTTGAAATTAACATGTAATTTATATTTTTTAGTTACATTTCTATATTAAGCCATTAAAGTGCTAGTATCATAGAAACAGGACAACAAAAGTACATATATCAAAGATACATTGGTACCGGTAAGTGGTTTTGAACCCGTGCTCTCGGTTTGCGTAACCACGGTCTCCTTAGTCTTATAATTTTCTTGAACGTATCGCATCGCTTAATATTCACAAAAGCAAACATAAAACAGAACATTGGCGACGTAAATAAGTGACTGTAAGAATACAAAACACAACAACGGGCGTGCATTTAATCTAACTGAGGCACGTACTATTTCGCTCGTTCCCAGAAATGACCATTTATTTGGCAACGCACAACTAATTTTATATTATTTTCCCCTCGGATCCTATTATTTAGGTTACCTATTGTATTATTAATAATAAGTATTGGATCAAAGTTCATATATTTCGATAAAGATGCAATATAAATGTAAAATGAAATCCACCAACTCAAAGTAAAGGAAGCCATAAAATGGCGGACGATATCAGAGCGACAAAGTATTAAAGCGACAGATGTACAGAAGCCCCTAGAATCAGTTGGTCGCGCTGATCCGCTGATATTGGCTTTCACAAGGTGAAAGGTCGGTAACATATTATATTTCCTATTGCAACCTTATGTGTAACTAAAGGCCCTTTAAAAGGGGTAAAGACTTCCTGTATAACATATTTTGAACTTGATCGAATTTTAACAAAAATATTTTTGAATTTTACAACTTGATTGACTGATTTTTTATAACAATTTTGTTTTATTTTGTCGAGACTCACCACCTGACCTCGACTCACCTGATAATAAGTAAAAGAAAGTCAAGAGCGCCGACTACTGAAAACAACGATTCAGTTATGGTTGCCTCAGTCTCCGTCGATAAGCCGGACATAGGTCTCGCGCCTATGTAAATAATCGTCTTGAAATATCAAAGGTATTCAACCTAAACTTTTATTATTCTATTCCCCAATCCTAAAGTACACTTGGCTGTCAAAATGATGCTTCAGTCGCCATCGACCGTGACTTGATTTTTTTCACTCTTAAGCAAGTCGAGGTCAGAAGTCGAGTCACAATATTAAAAAAAAAGGTGTGTGTGCATCTACCCCGGATGTTTGATAATATTTAATATTTCGTCCCATACGACAAGCGTTGTCTAGTATGAGTCCACAATTCGTCTTACATTCCTGGATGACAGTGCACATAACTTTCCAACTAATATATAATGTGGATAGATGTGTCAAAAAAGGCAAACCCAAGAGGGTGTTCTCCGAACAAATCTGAGAACACCCTCAAGAAAGCTGGATTGCCTAGTGCCTATTATAATAACCGTAGAGCTTGTTTGAAGAGAATTGTAGACGTGAGGGAGCTGTGTCGAAATTGTGGCATTATGAGCTCCATTGTCTCCATCCCTGTGTGGACAATTTGATATATTCTAAAGTATTTTACTGGGTATTAAAGATTATTCATATATTTGTGGAGAAGCATGTAATTTATAGCAGAATTCTTTTTATTTTATCCTCTTACAACTTTTACATTAAATGTGGCGTAATCTATGTAATGCGTAAGCTAACCTCACCCAACTAAGATTAAAATTTTTGACAAGGGTAAAGAGGGTCGGCTGCTCTTTCATTTTGTACTCGATAACAGCTATCTCCATTGGACGGATCGATGGGAATACGAAGTACTCGCTTTGTTCAACGTTCAAAACGATCTGATACTATTTGATGTGAAATTACAAGTATATAGACCGTGAAGTGATTTAGTCACGTTTCGGCAGCAGCTTTTTAAGTTATTGGTTCTAACTAAGCCGGCATAGTGGATGTGACTACCATAGAATTGTAGTAGCAGTGACCTACATTCCAATTCGAATTTATTGGAATGTAGGAACCTAGGTCCAAGAGTGCCGACGACTGAAAAACCGAGTCAGGTTACTTCTGCCACAGTCGCCGTCACTATGCCGGCCAAATGTACTTCTTGACGCATCGCTTGAATTCATCACATCACGTTATACTTTTCGCCAATCATACAATCTTATACTGACATTCAGGGAAAATAATTTGAAATAAAGCTATCCGTTAGATGAATATATTTATCAAAGATAGGTGCAAGTGGTTTTTGAACCAAGGGCTCCAGTTTGCTTAACTATTTCGCTACCACTAGACCACGGTCGCCCTAAAATGTTGCGTTATAATAATAAAGGCATTAAAATTGCTTTTATTATCTGTCTTCTTTTAGTGGAACAGAACTGTTGGTGGTCGTAATACGGAAGCTAAATTAATGATCTGTTAAAAGTTTTATAGTAAAATCAATATGGCTTTTACGAAGATGGAAATATCCTTATTATTGTACGTGTTTCTTCTAATATACTGCTTTCTGTCGGAGTGGTATTTACCGTGTGCCATGTTTTTTTGACAACATCCGGCTTGTTAGTTTAAGCTGGAGTGTTGGAACCGTCAACTTACATGCAGATCCCGCGCCCAAGTCACTTCATGGTCTGTACACTTGAATGAGTTGGTACTAACCCGGATCGCTAGATAGTTAAAATGGCAGACTGTACCATATACTGTTTATCTACTTAAAGCAACCAACTCAATTCCACTGTCATAGTCATCAGCACTCGTAGACAGGTCTTTCTTAAATAGAATTGGTGACTCGTGTGGTGTTCACGCAAACTGTTTTGGGTTCAAAACCATTTGCCCATTTTGTATCTTGTATATATGTTCTCGTAATTAGGTCGTCCTGTTTCCTTAATACTAGCACTTTTACTAGCTTAGTATAGTAATGTACAAATAAATCACGCTTTCGTATTCAAAGTTAGTTTTCGGTTTGCTCGTTGACTAATTCCATGGTACAATTTGTTACACGTCTTACTCATGATGCGAATGTTAGACTTAAACAAGGCTTGTGGTTAATGTTTGCAATTTACGGTTATTTGTTTTACGATTTGTGTAAGGGAAACTTTACTCTGTGTTACAGCTTAATTGCAAAGTTTATAGTTCTATTAATCTGACTCAGTGGGTGTAAATATTTAACTTTCTATATGTGTGCATTCATGCCCATAAATTTATCAATTATTCTCGTAACTTTAATAGGTCTTAAGATATAACAGGATTCTAAATAGTATTTTATTCTAAAAAGCGATTTGTTCTTGGTAAATTTAGTATAGTTTTTGATTTAGTGTGACTTTACAAAAACTACCAAAAGAAGAAACAGAAGCAAAGCCTGTTATAGAATTTAAATCTAAGTTAAAAAGATATTACTTTTGGATCAGTCTTATTGTGTGTTTCTTTACTAAATAACCTTATTATCATCATATACATTTCCGAAGCCATGGTGGATCCTGAAACCATCCGTGGATTAAGTGTATGCTAAGTCCATGCCCATACTAATAAATTATTTGTATATCTTAGGTTTAATTTGACTAATACTATCTTGTATTCTTACACAAGTGAATGTTATGCTCTTGTGTGTAATAAACGTCTTCAAACCTAAATCTTGATCAGTTTTTATCCCTCGATCATAAAATACATTTTATCACATCAACTGAAAGTTTAATTTGGTGATGGGCATTCTAGCTTAAAAAGCCCGGCGCACGCACACAGGCTTTTTAAGCTAGTCTTCACCATAGCTATTTTTAGCTGTCTCTAGAATTATCCAGCAGATATCAAAAGTAACGCGTTGTCTGACCTCAACGACCCCTGCGGGAACCCGTTCTAGGTTAGCCTGTTAACTTTAGGCGATGACAACCGAGTCTAATATAAGACATGAGCACAATACGAAAAAAATGTGTATCATATTTAATGTTTATAATATTCTCTCGCGCCAAGAGTTGTATTATTATTGAGATTGACTTTTGTAAACAGCACAATTTAGAATTGTTTAAGTGCTGATGTCACTTTTTTTAGATTGCCTAAGAAAGAAATTTTATAAATCAGTTTTAATGATAGGATGGAATAGGGACGACCCAGACGGTTCTTTGATCAAATTGTGGACTACTAAAAAAAGGTGTCAGTAGTACCCTTAAACATGTATGAAGAGAATTTGGATGTTTGTTGCAAGATCGTGGAAAGTTGCGTTCCATTGTCCCAGTCGGAGTTGAGTTGTGATAATTTCTTTGATTGACATAGTGTTTTCCCTAATTGAAAAATATGAAATTTAACAGCAAAACGGCATATCATGGGATATCATGGCGAAATTGTGATAAAATAACTATCTATCTCTTTGTTCTGTATTGTTTATCTATCGATACCTAATGTCTTATCATATCATAAATAAACTTTGGTAGGACTCTACATAGATATTACATTGAACATTGATCGTTTTAAAAATAGACAAGGTTAATATTTGTTGTCCGTGATCCCTTTCTATTTGATGTTACCATTTGTTCAAATAGTATATGTAAGGAAGAATAAATATTGCACGGCCATAAAATAACCTTTTCTAGAATTGAGGGAAATTTATTGTTATTCTCAAGTAGAATATCGGCACGCTTCTATCGCAAGATTTGAGATAAAATCCTTGACCGGATTAGTGACGGCGACTAAGGCAACCGCAAGTTAAATTAGTTTTTTAGTCGTCGGCACTTTACCACTAGGCTATAGGTCAGATGTTGACTCAATAAAAAAAATGGAATATCTGCCTGCTTTATTAACTATGAATAATAAAGAAAATATTAATATAATGCTAATATTCGTTAAGTGCACTCAACAGGTAACAATTGAGTTATTAGAAGTGTCATTTGTTTTTACATTTTTATACTAAGCTATCAAAGTGCTTGTATTATAGAAACAGGACAACTTTGGTACATATATCACAGATACATTAGTACTGGCTAGTGGTTTTGAGCCCGTGCTTGACCATTTTTTGGTTTGCGTAACCATTGCACTGCGACTACACCACGGTCGCCTTATAGTGTGATAAGTTAGTTATACAGTCATATTAAATGTACCTGCTCTTTTATCCTTATCTCCATAATTAAATCATATGATAACAGAAAATATTGATTATAATATCAAACATTATGAAAGAAAAGATTTAATGCGACTTGCCATTGACGAGACTGCCGGCGACCACGATGACTGCAAAGCTTTTGAAACGTTGCAACGTCTGATGATCAAAATAAACGTATAATCAAAACGATTAAAATAATAAAAAGATCCAAAAAGTTAATAAACAATGTATTTACAAAACTTTATAAAATCAAACATTGTTTCTTTATTTTCATTGAGATAGGAGACACAATAAATAGCCTCTTCTCACGTTCTTGGCACTGTTGTTTCCTTCACCTCTATATTTCAACAATCTACGGGATATTAGTTTATTTAAGCCGTTCATTAATGATTCAGTTTCTTTTCTATAGATTATAGTCGTAAGTGCTGCATGGATTAGTTGAAGCCCAGATTGTCAGATTGTATATCAGTGAAGTATTATAGCTTGCAACAAAGCCTGCTTCTAGCATGCAGTTGTTGCAGTCTTCTCATGATTTCGGCCCTTGCATCAGTGCCGACACCTCGAAGTATGCTTACAAACTCGTTAAGGCCCATTTTAATTTATTCTAACTCTAAAATTTCGCATAACTTCAAAAACATACTATTTATCAGTGCAAATGCAACTTCAAAGATTATCGTTATTAGTTATTTTATAAATATAGCTCTGATATAATTTCTTTGTTCTGTTTTACGTGTTATTTCGTTTTGTAAGTTTGCAATTGGTATTGTCACCGTCTCTATCATTGTTATCAACTGATATGATAAATGTAACTTCACAACTATTTTATCTTTTATTATGTCTTAGTCATTTTCGTCGAATTGTAACTTTCCCCTATTTGCTGCACATACCAGTAATTTAAAAAATGTTGTCAATTTTTCCTCTTACATTTTGGGTATTTTAGCGAGTCGATAAATAAATTAATTTTATAATCAATCAATCAAATTGTTACGCCTTTTTCCTACAGGGATAGGCAAAGACAATGGAGCGCCACTTTCCACGATCCTGACACAACACCCTCGCTTCCCTCACATTCACAATTCTCTTCATAGAAGCTCTATGGTTATGGGCACTAGGCAACCTAGCTTTCTTGAGGATGTCTCCGATTTGGTTGGCGAACACCCTCTTGTGCTTGCCTCGTTTAATGCATCCATTCACATGAGATTTATAAATTCTTTTCGTCAATCTACTTTCACTCATCCTTTCCATGTGCCCAAACCATCGAAGCATTCTTTTATTAATCCTTGTCACTACATCCTCTTTTAAATTAATAATCATCTGCAAAATAAATAGTGTTAATATTGATTATAACAAATCAAGCCACACCTTCTGTTACGGTCGATAGTATTGAGAGCGTACGGTGTGCTCTATTTCCTTCAAAGCGATTGCATCATTCCATTATTACATGTCTCCGCGAGCATTGATTTTCACTTTCCCTCAGTTTTTATGGGGACAAATTTATGATTCTCTTATGTGTAAGTGAACAGCTGATTGCGTTCAAGTATTTCCGTAAATGTTTTTTGAAGAGTATTGTTGTCTTCGTGTAAATACTTATAAATATTTACGATATAAGATAATTATTTCTTTGGAAATTTATTTAAGATATTATTTAGTGTACAGAGTAAATATTACTCTATAAAGATTTTAATGACAATCAGTATGTAAATAAAAGAATGTCTGAAATAGAAAGTATTACTATATTCTTTAAGCAACAATGGTCTAGTCTAGATTAAGATGAAACAATAAAACATAAGATAATAAAGACATACGCTGACTATAATATAGTTCTTCTGAAACACTTAAAAACAATGAGTGTTATTAATATTGAGCAACCAAAAGAAAAAACCCAATTCAACATAAATGTAAATCGTTCTGAATCATTAGCTTAGTAGTATCTTACTTTTTGAAATGTTGCTATAATCGAGCGTGGGTCGGCAACGGTACTCCGCCTTCTTAAGGCTTGACTCCATGACCCCGAGCCTTTCAAACTTTTGTTACAATGAACCGAAACACAATAAAACCACATATTATTATACTATTTGTATTGTAAAGGAAATTTTGTTCATTACTTTAAGATTTTTCTAGGTCTTCACGTATTATTGAAAATTATTGATTTCTTTACATTTAACGGCAACATGAAAAGCTTGAAAAAGGCAGGGGCTGCTGTGCCCAAAACCAATAGAGCATGTACGAGTATAAAAAGAATCGTGGATGTGGGATTCGAGAGAATTCTTTGGAAATTGAGGTGCGATATTTAGATAAAAAGATATAATCATTTCTTTCTTTGTTTAATTTTATTGCTTATACCTGTCCATATACCGAAAAAATATATATGTAGAAGTTGTTAAACAATAATCTTGTCTGTCTCCTCGTGTATTTTAAGTAACCATATTTACAATTTTGTAGTTACTAATAAAGTATGATGCAATACACCAAAACATACAAATTCATATTTAACGACGTTCTAAGACCTTCTCAATATTTCCTGTTATACTTGTTTAATTATTTTCTACTTTAGAATTCAACGGATAATATTAAGTATTAAAAGTAATAAAAGGTTGGGTATTTTCTAATATTTCTGCAAATCCAAATAATTCTCGATTATTCCCCTTCTACGGCCACGGCTGATCACTGGCACAGCAGTAATATTTTCTTTAATTATAATCTTTTTTGTTTTTCGTTGGTTTTAAATTTTAAATAATTCCAGTACTTTTTCGAATATTTTCATTTAGATTATTTAAACAAAGACGTCCAAAATTTAGTTCCTTATATTCGAATTCGAGTCTATCAGACACACTACGTGTGATCTAGGAACTTTTGAAAGGGTAACCGAGGGAAGAAATATTATTATGCATAATATACATCATGTCAGCTATTAGTCGTTCAGGCCTACTTCAGGGATCTCTACAGTGGCCTGCATCCAGCGTTTCCCGACACCTCTATCAGTGTGTCAGTCCAACTTGTCTGTTCTAGGCGTTTGCGTATAAGTGTTTAGTTTCCTAATTGTTTTTTTTAATTGCCTCGATATATGATGGGTGCTCACCTGATGTTAAGCTGGAGTGCAGTCCATTAATTGAGGCGACATGCGTTAGTTTCAATACAAATTTATATCCTATAAAAGTCTTTTGTACTTATTATGATACTGATTGTAAAATTTGCCAATCAAGAAGCATTGATTCTTTTTGAATGAAACTTGTTACTTGATACATCCTTTTTTTATAAGAAATTAAACTCAAGCTAATTTGACCTTTAAAATATTCTTGAGAAGGTACGGTTGTAGTTTATTTTTGTTTGTAGTTTTCTAGTCTGTCTGGATAAATCTGGTATTTCTTTAACAGGTTATTTAGATTGCGTTGTATTGCGAACATGGGTCTAATTTAATTGAGAGGCTATTATATCGAATCTATATTATGTACAAAGGTATTTTGTTTTCTTAGTTTTCAGTTTTTTTCATTAACGCTTTTTTTGTATATTTACCTTGTCACTCTTCAATTCCCACAGTAATAGACAAACAATCGTGAATCACTTCGCAAGAACCTGACAAACTGTCGTTAGCTTCACAGCCATCTATTCTCATAAGATCCTATGGTTATGATTAAACCTCTATGTTTTTTTAAGAATGTTCCCGATTTGTGAAATGATCTTTTGGGTCGCCCCTTATTTTTAATTACTAGCTCAATGATTTTATGAAATGATTGAGTATAAATAAATTTATTATAACTAAGGGCATACAGGCGGACTTAAAGCCAAATCGTCACCACTACTAGAGTCGTCTGCACTCGTGGACCTCCCCTTGCTTACTATCAGGCAAGTGGATATCAGATCTTCAGAGAGGTGGATCAAAATCTTTAAAAAAGCAGGAGTCCGCAGTATCTATAAGTCTGTATGAAGAGAATTGTGAATATGAAGAAGGCAAGAGCGTTATGAAATGGGCGTGGAACATAGAGCTCCGTTGTCTCTGCCTTACGCTGTAAGAATCTAGGCGTGGTGGTGATGATGATGATTGATCTATTGATAGTGTACACCATACTATAGATATGAAATTAGCGTGAGTCATTCCAACCAGCACCTGTGTGAGTTCGCTCGTGATTTGCAAATAATTTATGTGGATATTAGCATAAAAACCGTAAATAAAACGACTATGTTAAAACTTTACTATTAGATTTGTCTTTAATATTAAAGGCTTAAAGTCTATTTTTGCTTGTTAGGATCAAAAGTACTTATTCGAGTTTGATTAGAGTTGTTAGTTTAGGTCATCATCAATTGTTTCGCTTTAATTCCCACAGTGATTGGCGGAGACATCGGAGCTCTGCTTGCCACAATCCTGACACAACTCCCTCGCTTCCTTCACATCCACAATTCTCTCCATACATACTTTATGGTTATGGGCACTAAGGGCCTTTGTTTATTTAGAATGTCTGACTAATAATGTGGAGACTATAAGAAATATGTAGGTTAAAATAGAGCTTATCTTGTCCGACACCTGGATAAGCGCGTTACGCGTGAAGAAACATCTTTGACCGGCATAGGGACGGCAACTGAGGCAACCGTAAACGACTGAACTGTTTTTTAGTCATCTGCGCTCTTGAACCATTTTTTACTTATCATCAGGCAATGATGGTGTGTCTTAACGCCACTTGAGTCGTCTTAAATACAGATAGTTCCAGTGTGCACTGGCTCTTAACAGCTCATAATTTATTTGTATTTATTATTATGAACGTTTCTGTTGCTATCCTAACATTGTATTACAATGCTTTATTCATTGTACTGAGGATGATTCATTCATTAACTATAAGTTATCAATTTTAATATCAGTGATAGTTCGGTTACGCGGAATTTTGTAGTTTATTTGCGTTTTTAATATCAATTTTTTTTCCAGCTGCACTTATTGTGGCTCGACATATGACAGCACCCCGCTTGATGTTAAGCCAAAGTGTGGTCCATGAATAAAGGTGGCTGCTACTACCAATGATATCTACGTCTAGTGATATGAGGCACGTTAAAACTATGCTAATAGGTAAACCTGAACACAGTGTCGCGATGCAGACCAACATTATATGTCTCTTTCGCTCTCAATAACTGCCAATCTACCTCATTTTACTTAATATCTGAAATGTTATTGATATGAAATTTCGGATACGAATATACGATAATATTATGTAGGTTTCAAATACGGTTATGCATATTATATATTGTATTACGGTTATATGTAATTATTTTAGAACAACCAACAGTTTCGGATTAATTCGGATATTAGATTTTAAAGAAATTTCAAGAGTGAAAGCCTGTCATAACAAGTTTTATATAGTCTCCGCCCCTATCCGAAAATATCCGAAACTTTTATAACAGATTTGGTTACGGTTATGGATAGATTTATATTTCGGATCCGATAGGTTCAGTTACGGTTACGGAGGTCCATAACATTCCTACTTAATGAATGACGCGCCCCTCCACCGGATTTGCGCACACGAGAAAACATAAAATATGAATGCAACACACCGAAAATGCAATTGTAATTGGTCATTCAGTTGCTGGTTAGAGCACGCTGATGAAGTATAGTAGTATAGTTAGTAATATTTGTATTCACACATTTAAATAAACTAATAAAGTGGAGGGGCGCGTCATTTATAGTTAGACAAGCTATACAACAGTTAAATATCTGCAAGATGCTGTCACATCCACTATGCCGGCCTTGTTGAAATATATTTTTGAATAGTATTGTAGTAGAAATAGCATTTTATCTCGCAATGAATAATTCATTGTTTCGTACTCCTTTCGTTTCCGCAATGTGACTGGACATTTTTATGTGTTATGACAAATTGTATGAGTCATATCCTTTAATCTAGTTGTGCGAGGTTTTATTTAGGAATGCTCTTTATAGTTCTTATCACCTATGTAATTGGTCATAATATTGTTTTGTAGCATTCGTGCAGGTTTTATAGCGCTATGTACATACGAGTATAGTTGTAGTTTTATGTCATGTTCACGCCTGACGACAGGCGTGGACGGACGGTTAGCGATTCGTTGACGTAAAGTCCCGGGTTCGATTCCCGGTCGGAGCAAATATTGCAAACATTTGTTGATAAAGAAAAGAGATGGATATTTGCTTCGGGTCTGGTTATCAAAGAGTGGTAGGCAGTGGTACCCAGTCTGCCGATCCGGGGTAGTACTACCACTTACAAGTATACAGACCGTAAAGTGATTTGGTCACGTTTCGGGATCAGCTTGTAAATTGCCGGTTCCATCTAGGCCGGCTACTCACAGTTATTGAATTGTAGTAGCAGTGATTCATTCATTCATGGACCACACTTCGGCTTAACATCAAGCGGGGTGCTGTCATATGTCGAGTCACAATAAAAAGAAGGGTTACGAAGTAATGGTCGTTCTAAAAGGTTCGGTGGGTCGTTTCTTTAGAACAGTATACAAGGAATGCTTTGTCAGCCCATGTGTTCTCTCCATCCTATAACCTTGGATCCGTGATGCGTGAAGAAGCATCTTAGGCCGGCATAGTGACGACGACTGAGGCAGCGTGAGATGGTTTTTTTCAGTCGTCGGCAGTCTTAGATCTCGATCATGCTTACCTTCAGGCACGATGTCGAGACCCATAAAACCATAATGCTGATTATGATAAATTTTACATAGTGCTTTTGTAATTCTTGTAGAATCATAAATAACTTTTTTTTACTTCAATAATTGAGACTCAATGATAACCAAGAATAGCGCCGACTGGAAAACAAAATTCATATTACAGCCTCAGTCGCTGTCATTATTCCGGCCAAGGATCCAAGTTCAAAGGATTTTTATCCTAATTTATGGCTTGAAGGACCATTGCAGTCGAAATATGCACGAGAAGGTGTCCAAGTAGACCTATAAAATTTTAACGGCATACTTTTATAACCTTGTGTATTAAACCTGTATTTTAATTGGGTCAACGTATGCCCATAAAAGACAATCTGAGTGTAATCATTTTGCAATGTGTAGCGCCGCATTCTAACACAGACCATGTGACCATTGACTCCTGTTAACCTAAAGCCGAGATTATTATTTTTTATATTCATTTAACATTTTCTTAGATTTTGCGCGAACATTGATTAATGAATTAAACAAATTTCTCATCGTGACCACGATGACTGCAAAGCTCTCGAAAAATCGGATTAATAAAATAAAACTGTAAAATCAAAACCAAAATAAACGCGATAGTAAGCCGCATAAAATTTGTTTAATTTATTATATTCATTTACATTTCTAGACTAAGCTACTAAAGTGTGTGCATCATAGAAATTTGGATCGTGCATGTATTGTATCATATTGAAGATAAGTTGGTACCGGTGAGTTGTTTTGAACTCGTGCTGTCGGTTTGCGTGACCATTGCACTGCCACTATACCACGGTCGCCTTCCAAATGGTGCATTGGTTAATATACCAGTCTAGGAAAACATTTGTTTTATAGCATTTATTTGTAATAATTAAGGATCACATTAGATATTACGAATATTTGTTTTAAAAAAAAATATATATTCTTTATTTGCATAGTTTAAGTGTGCAAAATGATCAAACTATAATTATGACAAATCCAAAGCAAAACTGTTGATATGGCGTCTCTTTGTGATTAACAGACGATACAAAATCCATATTTTATTTTCCAAATAACTCAATTGAAACTTTGCAACGCAACTAAAAGCAAAATTGTTATTACTATTATCAAAACAAGTATCGAAACTACCATTTATATATTTTTTTCATCATTGGACATTACAAAAGTAGTACATAAAAGCCCAAAATTAATTATGTCCTTTCAATTTTACTAGAATAATACCACAATTTCAACTTTCAATTCAATTCACAGTTTGTATAGTGTTGTTCATTTTTTTCTTTCGTCTATTTTTGTTAATATTTCTTCCTATACTATAACCTCAAATCCATAAGGCGTGAAAAAGCAGCTCTGACCTGAAACGATAGTGACGGCGACAGAGGCAGCCGTAAACTGTGCCGTATTTTTCAGTCATCGTCTCTCTTGGATTTCCACTATTCAAAAACTATTTTAAAGTCCGTTTCCTTGTACCTGGTCATTTTGGTTTCATGATGGGGGAGTCTAATGCTATGTAACCTATACCCTCGTCATAGTCTGCGCACGCGTAACTATACCTACTATGGTATTGTTGATATTACCATTTCTGTGTACTAGATCGCCGTGAACTTCACTATAACTTGACAATGATTTAAAAGAGGTTTTCTCTCTTTTTGTTTTTAATCAATAAATCAAATTGTCACGTCTTTTTCTCACAGGGATAGGCAGAGACAATCGAGCGCCACTTACAACGATCCTTATACAGGTTCCTTGCTTCCTTTACATCCACAAAAGGACTTTAACCGACTTCAAAAAAGGAGGGAGTTCTTAATGCTTTTTTATGTTTGTTCGCGGATAACTTCGTTGTTTATGAACCAATTTTAATTATTCTTTTTTTTTGTATTCTTAAGAGAGTCCTTTTAGTTTTTCAGTTAGTAGACATCCTTAAGAAAGCTTGTTTGCCTATAACTCAAGAGCTCGTATGAAAGGAATTGTAGGTGTGAAGGAAGCCAGGGAGTTGTGTCAGGATTGTGGCAAGTAGCGCTCTTGTCTCTGTCTATCCCTGTAGAAAAAAGGCGTGACAATTTGATATAATATGATATAAAATTGGTCTTAACGTTTCGGCTTGAGCATATAGTCACAAGAAGACTGCGGGGTTTATTTTTCTGTTAATTTTTTTTATTTATTTAGTTAGATTTTTTTATTTATTTAGTTAATTTTTTTATTTAGTTAGATTTTTTTATTTATTTAGTTTTTTTTATTAATTTACCTAATTTTATTTATTTATTTAGTTAGATTTTTTTCACTAAGTCGATATTGTCTGGTAGTAAGCAAAAAGAAGTCCAAGAGCGCGATGACTGAATAACCCGATTCTGTATACGGTAGCGAACCTGATCAAAGATCTATATTGTATCATATTAAAATACAATTGTATCATAGAAACAGGACAACCAAAGTACATAATATCAAAGATACATTGATACCGGCAAGTGGTTTTGAACCTGTGCTCTCGTTTTGCGTAACCATTGTACTGCCACTACACCACGGTTGTCTTGACTTTATTGTTCTAATGTATTAGCGTCATAAATTCTTTTATTCATTAATTAATTTAATCTTATTAGTCATAAGCACCCGTTCGTATATCTCCTAATGGCACGTACAACTGTGTAATGCGGTGTTAACAATAGGGTGACAGTTAGCAGGTATTGTGCGAGCGGAAGTCCCCCCTCACACAGGAAACCACGGTCTCTGACACTTACATGCGTGACAAGTAGCCGAAATAGGTCTTTGCCAGCTGTAACAATGTATGGGTTAATGCGAATTATGCCTTTTGTAATTTTAAACCAGTTAAAGATGTAAAATTTTCTTAGATTTTACGCGAACATTGATTAATGAAATAAACAAATTCACCTTCGTGACCACGGTGGCTGCAAGGCTCTCGGAACGTCAGACTAACGCCGCATAAAATTTGCCGCGAAAAAAGACGCAAAAGACATCCACAAGAAAGTTGGGTTGCCTAGTGGCCATAACCGTAGAGCTTGTATAAAGAGAATTGTGGATGTGAGGGAAGAGAGGGAGTTGTGTTAGGATCGTGGTGCTCCATTGTCTCTGCCTATCCCTGGCATGAAAAAGGCATGACAATTTAATTGCTTGATCATGGTTTTTCATTATTCGCTTGAAGGATCAAAGGTTATAGAATATGGAGAACACATGGGCGTTATGGTCTATATTTGAATCCTATAGAACTAAAATTGTTAGTTTGTATTAATACTTTTTGCACTTAGTGAGAATGAGTAAAAATTTAATACGTAATTCTTTGGCGACAGGTCTGCGTTGAGGCACAGAATGAGATAACCCGACAAAATACATGTTTTTATGTTTGAATTTAAGTAGCTTATGTCACCCTGTAAATGTGAAAGGAAGTTATATATTAGCCTAAACTGCAGAGAGTACATGTATCCTTAAAATGACATCATTATACTTTAAGATAGTTCATGCCTCGTGATCTCATAACTGAATCACGTAGGTGTAGGTTTTATTTAATAACATGTATATCGTTTAATGAAGGTGTTTATTTATATTATTACAGTTCTTTTTCTTTTTATTGAGGCTCGACTTCATATGACAGCACACTACCATTAAGAAAAAAACAATAAATAAAAAAGTCTCAGGGATAAGATAAAGTGACGATAGTGGTTAGAATGAGGAATAGCACAGTGCGCGATAGATGTATAGATGTGGTTTGAAACAAGGACTGACAAAGGAATGTTCCGATGGCTTAAGCACGTAGAAAGCATAAGTTAAAGTAGATTGACGATAGGAATTTATAAATCTGATGTGGATGAATGCGTTAAACGAGGCAGATCCAGGAGGATGTTTTCTGACCAAATCGGAGACATCCTTAAGAAAGCTGGGCTGCCAGTGCCCATAACCGTAAAGCTAGTATGAAGAGAATCGTGGATGTGAGAGAAGCAAGAAAGTTGTGTCAGGGTCGTGGCAAGTGGCAGTCCGTTGTCTCTGACTATCCCTGTGGGAAAAAGGCTTGACAATTAATTTGATTAAATGATATTTTATTAAAACTGTTCCAGTTTACTTTGTCAGCCAAAATAGTTTAACAATAATTATATTGAAGACAAATATATTGATAACATGTTGGTTTATATAATATCAAAGAAACTATCCGAGCATAATGCATCGGACTAGTTTATTGTACAAAGGCCCAATCAACAGCCTTCCATGAAAGTTTGTGAAAGCTATCGAGAAACCTTATCCTGTCTTATACTTTGTTGAACTAATACGAACTCTATCACAAAGACTGTAAACTCTATTTGTGTGAAAGGGGTGGAGATGGCACTCTTTGTTCGAGCTTTGGGTTAATTCCAAGAAGGTTATAATCCTATTACGTCACAAGTAAATTGATACGGCTATTTAGGTTTATAGACATCGCATAAAAGATATTGTATATAATTGTTAGCGTTAGTATAGTGTTAAGTTTGTGTTTTTTATTGTTACTCGACGACAGTCATGGACTTAAGGTTTAGCGATTGGTTTGTTGCGCGTAAAGTCCCGGATTCGATTCCCGGCCGTAGAAAATATTTGTTTCATAGCTTTTATTTGTAATATTTAATTATTATATTAAATATTGCAAATATTTGTTAATAAAAAAAAGATATGGATATTTGCTTCGGGTCTGGTTATCAAAGAGTGGTAGGCAGTGGTACCCAGTCTGCCGATTCGGGGAAGTACCACCACTTACAATTATACTAGTTTGTAAGTTGTCGGTTCCAACTAGGCCGGAATAGTGGATGTGATTGCTACTCACAATTATTGAATTGTAGTAGCAGTGACATTCATTCATGGACCACATTTTTGGCCTAACATCAAGCGGGGTGCTGTCATATATCGAGTCACAATAAAAATAAATAAGACAGCACCCCGCTTGATGTTAAGCTGGAGTGTGGTCCATTAATGGATGTCACTGCTACTACATGGTTTGCATTCTAACTTAACATCTAGAGGGGTGCAGTTAAGAGCTACAATTAAAAAATATAACTGAAAAACCCGACTGCTTGCTTTATACGTCGTCACTATGCCGGCCAGAGGTTCTTTTTCACGCTTTACTTCCACTGTGTGTTATCCATGTATCCCTTTATAGAAATATTATGCAAGTCTACATAAGATAGGCCGGAATTGAACCGGTTTCGCCGTTATAGGAACCAGTTTCAATATTATAACATAGTCGCAACTATAAATACACATAGATAACCGTGGTCTCGTGGTAGTGAAATTTGATAGGCATAGTGGTGTAGTGGCAGTGCAATGGTTACGCAAACCGAAGAGCACGATTGCGAGACCACCCACCGGTACCAATGTATCTTTGATATATGTACTTTGGTTGTCCTGTTTCTATGATACAAGCACTTTAGTAGCTTAGTATAGAAATGTAAATAATAAAAATAAATAAATAGTGACTGAGATTATGGTCTTACATTGTTGATGTTATTATCGTAACTAGTTATATTGTGGTTAGTCATAATTCTAAGAACGGTACATTTGTAAGATGTTACGTTTTCCAAACACAAAAGGCTGTTTGTCAGTTGAGACTGTCTCTATTATTGTAACACGACATTCATAGCACACCGTCTTATCTTAATCTAGGTGGTCCAAGTGGACCCCCAGGAATCCACGCGAGACTCTACGAGGGGTTTTTACGTACTCTCCTAAAAACCCCCCGTAGAGTCTCGCGTCGATGAGATAAAAAGGTTTAGGAACCTCTGACTTAGAATGTGGAGGCGATTCTAGATCAGAGCACTGGCACTACCACTACACCACGCTCGCCTTAATTTTAATCCGAGATTTACGCCTCAATTCTCCTAATTCAATATGGCGTCGAAAAAGCAGTGAAATTGACATCTTCGCAACCAATCAGCGAATAACAATACAATAGGTAAACTACGTTGATTGGTCGCTTCCGACCGCGACGGATTTGCACTGTTTTTTCGATAGCATACAATTAAGAGATCGGGGCCTAGTTTTAAGATTCGTAATTGTTATAACATTTCTCTTTTCGTTTATTTTGGCAGGCTGTACATTTTTGTCTTTTACCATCTGTAGCTTAGTGAGTTTTCTGACGAATCGATATGTATTAACAAAAGCAAAAGTATGGGATTTTTTCTCACGCGTAAATTAAACTTATGTAAGAGAACAGTGCAGACTTAATCCATTGTGAAGTCTTCGAGTCCTTGGTTCGGTTGTAAAAACATGTCTGAGATATGCTATAGTATTAAGGAAATTACATTTTGTTAGTTTTTTAGCTACGATAATAATATAGAAGCATTTTGCCTGTTAATCTAAATTTAAGGCGACCGTGATTTAGTGGCAGTGCAATGGTTACACAAACCGAGATTTTTTATATATTTCTATACTAAGCTACTAAACTGCTTGTATCATAGAAACAGGCAACCAAGGTACAATTATATCAAAGATACATTGGTATCGAAAAGTGGTTTGAAACGCGTGATCTCGGTTTGCGCGACCATTGCACTACCATTACACCAGAGACATATGCTAACTTTATTTATTGTGACTCAACATATGACAGCACCCCGCCTCATGTTAAACTGCAATGCGGTCCATGAATTAAGGTTACTGCTACTACACTTAAATATCTGTAAGTAATAGTCACATCCACTATGCCAGCCTAGTTGGAACCGGAAACTTACAAGCTGATCCCGTAGTGCAACTAAGTCACTTCACGCTCTGCATACTTGTAAGTGGTGGTACTACCCCAGATAGTGATAAATTATAACTAACAAATAATTGTCCCGACCGAGAATTGAACCCAGGACTTCCCCGTAGTCACATTACAGTAGGTGATGTTTTCTCATCCAACCCAAAATCTAATACATTATTATTTTATCTTTGCAGACAGTTCAGCATGGATTTCCGCACAGAGCGTCAGCCTTAGCATGGGACCCTTTGCTGAGGCTCGCTGCACTCGGCACAGCCAGTGGTGCTCTGAAAGTGTACGGAAGGCCAGGCGTAGAGTTCTATGGACAACATTCAAATATTGACTTTGCTGTTATGCAGATTCGTTTCATACCTGGTAGGTAGAGCCGTAGAGCTTGTGTAAAGAGAAAGTTTAGTACCACCACTTACCGTGAAGTGATTTTTGTCGCGTTTCGGGATCTACTTATAAGTTGCCGGTTCCAACTAGGCCGGCATAGTGGATGTGATTGCTACTTACAGTTTTTGAATTGTAGTAGCAGTGACATCCATTCATGGACCACACTCCAGCTTAACATCAAACGGGAGCTGTCATATGACAAAAATGGCCATAATTTTCCATTTATTATTAATTATAATTTTTCTTTTATTATTAATTATAATTTTATAATTTTTATTAAATTGAGACTCCCTAATTTCAATAGATATAGGTACAGAGACAATGGAGCGCCACTTTTTGTCTTTTAACTAATGAATTATTTGTAAAAGAAGGATATTCTTTTTTTTATTATATATTATGACTCGACATATGACATCACCCTTTTTGATGTTAAGCTGGAATGTGGTCCATGAATGGATGTCATTGCCACTACAATTCAATAACTGTAAGCAATCACACCCACTATGCCGGCCTAGTTGGAACCGGCAACATACAAGCTGATCCCGAAACGTGACCAAATCACTTGACGGTCTGTATACTTGTAAGTGGTAGTACTACCCCGCATAGGCAGACTGTGTGTACCACTGCCAACACCTTTGAAATTATTTTATTGAGTTAATGTCTCATTGAATTAATATTTTTATTAACATATAACCTTTTCCCTTTCAGGCACAGGTCGTTTAGTATCCTTATGCGATGACAACAGCCTCCATTTGTGGGAGATCAACGAGAAATCCCTAGTAGCATTAAAATCACTCATATTTGAAGGGAAAACTAAACGAATATCATCACTATGCGTAGAATCATCTGGAAAACATATATTGTTAGGAACAGAAGGCGGGAACATTTATTCATTAGACTTAACAACGTTCGTAGTCAGCGAGGACGTTATTTATCAGGATGTTGTTATGCAAAAGTGAGTATAAATATCAAATCAATCAATCAAATTGTCATCCTTTTTTCCTACAGGGATAGGCAGAGACAAAAGAGTGCCACTAAATAATAATAATAAAACTATTAATTTTTTTTTTTACTGTAAGACGTGATGGTTATTTCAGTCATCAAAATTAAAAATCAATCAATCAATCAAATTGTCACGCCTTTATTCCACAGAGATAGGCAGAGACAATGGAGCGCCAAATCCTTTGTTTCCCTCATATTCACAATTCTCTGTATACCAGTTCTACGGTTATGGGCGCTAGGCAAGGCAACCCAGCTTTCTTGAGGATGTCTCCGATTTGGTCGGTAAACACTCTCCCGGGCCTGCCACGTTTAACATCCAATAATAAATCACATCCACATCTGATTTATGAATTCCTTTCGTCAATCTTCACACAGCGACCACATCGGTCTGCCAATTAAATCCACCTCTTACAAGCACCCTAAATAAGATGCCGATGTTAAATTAAAAAAAATTTCGAAGCGCTGTGTTCTCATCCTTTAACCTTAAGTCCTTTAAGCGAACCGTAAAAAAGCCGGCATAGTGGCGGCGACTGAGGCAACTGTTACACACTTCGGTCTATTCAGTCGTCGTGCCCAGGTCGGGGTCCCTTGCTTATCGACAAGTCGAGAAGAGTTGTCGCGCCTCATTCAAAGAAAACTGTTGTATCAAAATTTAAGGTATCCATATATTCAATCAATGAATCAATCATCAGTCATCGTATTAGAAGACGGAAGTTTAACTATCAATCATATCAGTGACCGTGGCAAATATGAGAGCCAAAACACTTGACATATTTTATCTAATGAATTAAAAAAAAATTATGCGGCGTAGTATCGCGTCTCTCCGTGACCACGATGGCTGCAAAGTTCTCAAAACGTCGGAATAATCGAAAATCGTAAAATCGAAACCAAAATTAATGCGATAGTAAACCGCATAAAATTTGTTTAATTCATTAATCAATGTTCGCGATAAATCTAAGAAATCTATTGTTGAACTAATTGCATCCACTGATACCGAAACGCGACTTAGTCACTTTACGATTTGTACCAACTAATATCTTTTTTGTTTATTTTTCAGTTGTCCAGAAGATTTCAAAGTAAACCCTGGTGCTGTTGAATGCATATGTGAACACCCTACACAACCGTCCAGAATACTGCTTGGTTATAACAGAGGTCTTGTGGTACTGTGGGACAGAACGAATTCAGCGCCGACGCACACCTTTGTGTCGAATCAACAACTTGAAAGTTTATGCTGGAATGACGATGGTAAGTTTTTTTTTACATATTTCTATACGAACTACTTAAGTGCTTGTATCATAGAAACAAGACGACCAATGTATAGTCTGTCCAAGCCGAAATGACGCGCCCCTCCACTGGATTTAAGCACACGTGCGAATTTAAAATATGACTGCAACACGCTGATAAAGTATAATAGTATAGTTAGTAATATTTGTATTCACACATTTAAATAAAGTGGAGGGGCGCGTCATTTATAGTTAGACAAGTTATACTTATATCAAAGATACATTGGTACCGGTGGGTGGTCTCGAACTCGTGCTCTCGGTTTGCGTAACCATTGCACTGCCACTACACCACGGTCGCCAATTCGTCGATAGGATGTAGTCGTTAAGCAGTGGTGAACATTCTGCCGATTCGGGGTGGTACCACCACTTACAAGTATACAGGCCGTGAAGTGACTTAGTTGCGTTTCGGGATCAGCTTGTATGTTGCCGGTTTTAACTAATTGGGTGTAACTGCTACTTATAGTTATTCAACGGCATAGGATAGGGAAAACACATGGGCTGGCAAAGCATTCCACTTGGAAAAAGAGATCTGCTGTTACAGATAAATGTTCAAAACCACTTGCCGGTACCAAAGTATTTATGATATATGAACTTACTTTGGCTATCCTGTTTCTATGATACAAGCACTTTATTAGCTTAATATAGAAATGTAAATAAAATTAATTAATCTATCACTGTGGGATTGTCTATTGTCTTTGCCTATCCCTGAAAGAGAACAGCTTGACAATTTGATTGATTGATTGATTTAAATCTTTTTTCAGGTGATCACTTCACATCGGCTCACAACGACGGGTCCTACGTCACGTGGGAGATCCACGACACATCTGGTGATCGTCCCCTCAAGGAACCAATCACTCCGTACGGACCATACCCATGCAAAGCTATAAGTAAACTGCTTATGAGGACCAGCACTGATGGGGACGACATTATTATATTCTCAGGTAATAAGGGTCATTAAGGAGTGTTTGTGGAGTGACGATAGCGGATAGAATAAGAAATGCGCAATAGATGTGGTTTCAAAGAAGATGTAGTGATAAGGATTGACATGATTGTCAATCAATCAAATTGTCACGCCTTTTTCCCACGGGGATAGGCAGAGACTATGAAGCGCCACTTACCACGATCCTGAGCCTGAACTTAGCCGAGAGAATTTGTTGTCTCTTCATACAGGCTCTGTGGTTATGGGCACTAGGAAACTTAGCTTTCTTGAGGATGTCTCTTTTTGGTCGGCGAACACCCTCCTGAGCCCTTGTTTGACGCATCCCTCCATATCGCATCATTTCAGCAGTCTTTAACAATAATAAAATGTATGTTATTTTAGGTGGTATGCCGAGATCTTCGTATTCTGATAAATATACCGTGACAGTACAACAGGGTGAAAAACATGTGGCCTTCGATTTTACAAGTAGAGTAAGTATTCATTTATTAAATCAAAGGTTTGGCAGAGACATTTTCCACGATCACCCCACACAACTCCCTTACTTCCTTTATATCAACAATTCACTTCTATACAAGCTCTATTGAATGATTTTTTTTTCTGTAGACCCCTGCTTTTTAATTATATCCCCGATATTAAAATATGTTTAAAAACTTTCTTTATGATCCTTACTTCAACCTTGAGTCGAACATTTAAAAACATTGATTATTATTTTTTATCTGTAGACCCCCGGTTTTTAAGTATATCCCCAATATTTAAAAACTTTCTTTATGATCCTTACTTCTACCTTGAGTCGAACATTTGAAACGCTCTATGGATTTTGTTATCTGCTTTTAAGGATATTCCCGATATTAAAATATGTTTAAAAACTTTCTTTATGATTCTTACTTCAACCTTGAGTCGAACATAAAAAATAATCATTTTTTCCACTTGGGGTTAGTTTGCAACTCGCCCCACAATTTTCGTCGGATTAGTTGCAATTTGGGTATTGACGTTTTATGAGTGTTTTTTCAGTCGTCAGCGCTCTTTGACTTTCCCTTGCTTTACCGTCAGGCAAGTCGCGTTTAGATGTCAATTTAAATTTTTTTTTAATTCTTTATTTATTTTTTAAATTTACATTAAAAGCCCTGAAAAATAACATTAATAATGAAAAATACATAAAATAAAATAATAAAATAAGGTCTACGGTAATTGGTACTAGGCAACCTAGCTTAAGTAGCAAGTGAGGCTCCATTGTCTCTCTCTATCCCCGTGTAAAAATGGCGTAACAATTTGATTGATTGATTGATCGATACTTGTAGAAATGTAATATTTATAATATTATTGCCAGGTAATAGATTTCTTCACAACAACCGCTGTACCACCAGACGGTGCACCACTCCAGGACGCACGCCCAGAGACACCGACGCAGCTTTTCCTGCAAACCGTCCGGCAGGCAGCTGCAGCATTGGTAAGGATTGTTGTAATATAAGGAACATGATGCATGCGGAACATGCGGCCGGCATAGTGACGGCGACTGAGGCAGCTCTGAACAAACTCTGTTTTCTCAGTCGTCGTCACTCTTGGACCTCCTCTTGCTTATCATCAGGCGAGACGAGGTCGTGTCACAATAAAATGTGTTGTAACCTCGCATACCAAGAGCATCTGGTTCAAAACCAGTTGCCGGTACCAATGTAAGGCGACCGTGGTGTAGTGGTAGTGCAATGTTTACGCAAACCTAGAGCACGGGTTCCAAACCACTCACCGGACCAATGTATCTTTGATATATGTACTTTGGTCGTCCTGTTTTTATCATACAAGCACTTTAGTAGCTTAGTATAGAAATGTTGCAACTAGGCCGGCATAGTGGATGCGACTGCTACTACATTTAATTGTAGTAAGATAGTTATTGACATTACATTATTGACAGTTCTCCAGCTTGACATTAAGTGGGGTGCTGTCTGTTTTTTTTATTGTGACTCGACATATGACAGCACCCCGCTTGATGTTAAGCTGGAGTGTGGTCCATGAATGGATGCCACTGCTACTACAATTCAATAACTTTGAGTAGCAAACACATCCACTATGCCAGCCTAGTTGGAACCGGCAACTTAAAAGCTGATCCTGAAACGTGACCAAATCACTTCACGGTCTGTATAGTAAAGTGAAATGGTAAGAAATTAGTTTTTGTTGCGACCAGGAATTGAACCATTGACTTTTTTTATACAGGTAGTATTAGCCGAGGAAGAGTTAGTAGTGATTGACTTATCGGAGCCATCGTGGAAGCCGATCAGACTACCTTACTTGGTGTCGATACACGCGTCAGCTATAACAACCGCACATTTAGTTGATAACGTCCTGCCGCAAATTTATGACAATATTAAGGAAGCCGGTAAGTTTTTTTTTATAATCATCATCATCAGCCAGAAGGCGTCCATTGCTGAACATATGAGGGAGAACGCCATTCCGAACGACAAGATGCCAGTTGTATCCACTGGTTACTCGTAACTTTCACTATGTCGTCAGTCCACCTAGTGGGAAGGCTACCTACGCTGCGTCTTCCGGTTCGTTGTCTCCACTCTAGAACCTTTCTTCCCATCGTCGAGCGATGTAATAATAGTAGAATAATATATTGAGCCAAGACTTGTTGATCTAGATACGCGACTGCGTCACTTCACGGTCTGTGTACAATTGGTGGTACTACCCCGGATCGGCAGACAGACAGACCTACCACTCTTTGATAACCAGATCTGAAGCAATTTACGTCTCTTTTGAAGCTATGAAACAAATAGTTGCTCAGACCGGGACTGGAACCCGGCACTTTACGTGTAATAAATTGGTGTGCAATTGGCCATGCCTATCGTGACTCATTTTTTTTTATCACTCCTTATCACCCTTTCTTGCGCCGCATGCGTCACCTTATTTAAGGCGGTATTAAGGCTGTGGACTACTTGGTCTGACCAACAACTTAAGGCGACTGTGGTGTAGTAGCAGTGCAATGGTCATACAAACCGAGAGCACGGGTTTAAAACTTCTTACTGGTACTTATGTATCCTTGTTATATGTGTTTGGTTGTCCTGTTTCTATGATACAAGCACTTTAGTATAGAAAAAAAATATATAAGCTCTGCTCTCTTAGGATTTCCGGAAGCCTTTCTAGATTCTCCTCATTCCTTCTAAAAAAAACGTATTGAATGGAGGAATAAACAAATATATTAATATTTCAGGTTCAAAACAAACGGAGAACGTTTACTCCGAGGCAGCATGGCCAATTTCCGGCGGCATAATTGACGAAACTGATGAGGAGACCACCTCACACCAACTGCTCCTGACTGGTCACGAAGACGGCTCCATCAGATTCTGGGACGTCGGTGGCGTAACCATGATACCTCTGTATAAATACACTACGGCCCCCTTATTCAGGTAAGATTTGATACGTAAAAGATATGTCAAATAGACTATGAAAGATTGGTCTAATTATCAATAAATCAATCAATCGAATTGAGCGGGTGGAGGTCAGATGTCGTGTCACGATTATTTTTATTGTGACACGACATCTGACTGCGACCCGCCTGATGATAAGCAAGAGGAAGTCCAAGAGTGACGACGACTGGAAAAACCGAGTCGGTTCCCGGCTGCCCCAGCCGCCGCCACTATGCCGGCGTAAAGTGCTTCTTTACACATCGCTTGAAGGATCCAAGGGATAGGCAGAGACAATGGAATTCCACTTGCCATATAACCCTGACACAACCCTCACATCCACAATTCTCTTCATACAAGCTCTATGTGTTTTTCGACCAAATCGGAGACATCCTCAAGAAAGCTGGGTTGCCTAGCGCCCATAACCGTAGAGCTTGTATGAAGTGAATTATGGATGTAAGGGAAGCGAGTGAGTTGTTTCAGAATCGTGGTAAGTGGCTTTCCATTATCTCTGTCTTTCTCTGTTGTTGGTAGTGACATATATCCAGCAGTGAATGACTAAGGACTAATGTAAAACATTGTTAGTTGTTTGTAATGTACATATGTATCCCTAATTGGTTGTTTTGATGTTATTTCCCTATAAATGTTTTGGAAAACTGCAGCCATATTTACATGCTTTGTTAAAGAAACGTTATAATAGTTATAAACATCTGGGGAGGTTATGTCATACGTCGAGCCACAATAACAAAGACATGTACACGCAATACCTAAGTACCGGTGCCACCTAAGTAACACGCAGACATTTTTATCAGATACGGTTATCTGAGATTTCAACATACTATTCTATTAGAATAAGAATAGGACGGGCTGTTGACTAACTTTACTTGATCTAGTCTTTCGGACTAATGGATACCTCTAACACGTCTGAGATATCTCCAGCAGTATTAATAGCTCTTGGTGTTACTTTTATTGTTAAAAATTTATATATTGCCCTAAAAAACATGTTGCATGATGCGCGTTGCCGTCTCAAGCCAGTGTCCTGAAACCAATACCGCTGTATCTGATACTTTAAAACCATTGTTTACACATTGAGATACGAATCTCAGCGTGTATAAGGCCCATAAAATTTGTATGGGGATGTTACTAGAGGGCGCTGCTCATTGTCTCCCATATTTGTCCGCCATATTGCATTTTAATTGTTTTGAACTAAATTCCTTTATTTATATTTCTATTACGGATTATTGATTTTAAAGAACAAAATGTGCTTACATACTAAAATGATCAATGTTTTTGCTTATCGCTTTCTGCATTTATTGAAGTGGCCTGAAAAGATCAACAAAGAGGTAAATTCATATATGTGTGTGTATGCATTAATTGTACATATAGATGGGGAACGAGTTAAATAGATTCGGGGGCTGAGGTGCGGGGGGCGTCAAAAAATCCCTCACCCGTATCATTAGTGACGCTCATAGCTCGGCAATGTCATTTAATATCGATAAAGACGCGTCCATATTTTCTTTGTTTGATTATTGAAAAATTAGTGAGTTAATTGAATAAGAGAGTCGTCATCCGTAGTCAGGCTAGAATCATTATTATAAACGTGATTCTCAAAATTAAATTAATACATAATTCATTTAAAATTGATGGTGTCTAATGTTTATACTTTAATTTAATACACATTTATAATTTTTAATAACTAAATCTATTTGCTTTTTGAGGAAAGTATGTGTTTATCGTTATCAACATTTTGCATGTTACTTCACTATTCATAATAGACACGTGACCATGACGTCACAACTGCATTCCTACCGCGTTTATTTAGCTCGTTCCCCGACAGTAGGTGCATGATTTATTTGTAGAATTTTCTTAGATTTTGCGCAAACATTGATTAATGAATTAAACAAATTTTATGCGGCTTACTATCGCGTTTATTTTTGGTTGATGTCGCATTTTTTTATTATTCCGACCTTTCAAGAGCTTCACAGCTATCGTGGTCACGGAGAGACTCACGAAACGTGAGAATAATAATAAATTGTAAAATCTATATCCGAAAATAATCCCAATAGTAAGCCGCATAAAATTTGTTTAATTCATGATTTATTTATGTTAGTTTATTTTTAGATTTTGTTTAAGCTTAAGTTAGGGCGACACTTACTTCTGTTTATAAATTAATCTACGAATAATATAATAATAGATATTGGCTGACAGCTTTGGAAATGTCTTTGCAGTGCAATCTAGTGATGATGTAGGTAGTCGTTCCCCACAAAAGCAACGTCGTATTTTGGCCCAGCATGTTTTAATTTGGCACTGTTTTTGAAATGTTTTCTAATAATATAGATTTTTTTCTAGATTTTTAATGAAAATCTCTTTATATGTTGTTTGTGAAATCTAAGCCTAATGTTTTTTTTTACGAGTACATTTATTGTTATTTTTCGTCTAAAAGTAGAATAATAAAACATATCAGAAATCAACCCTATCTGTACATATACTTAAATCTATACATCATCTGATCTTGATCTATACATCAAATCTTGTGGATAAGCACTACAAATCCATGCTTTTTAAGAAGATGCGTCCTACACTCATCTTTATTTCTCTTCCTACTATATATGTATCTATGTATTATAGTATATTCATGTATGTATAAGTTAGTTTATAAACTTTCCATAAGGCTGCTATTGTGGATGTGACTGCTACTTACAGTTATTGTCACAGGGATAGGCAGGCGCCACTTACCACGTTCTTGTCACAACTTCCTTGCTTCCCTCACACCCACAATTCTATTCATACAAGCTCTACTATTATAGATTAAGTTAATTTTTTATTTTTGCACCCTACCGCTTATCTGCATCGTCGGATTAACATCCTGAAGGTTTGACTAGTAGAGAATGCCTTTGGCATTAAGTCCGCCTTTTTACTATTGTGCATTAAGATTTAAGAAATAAACAACTATTTAATATATATCCATACTAGCTATGCCCGCGGTTCCACCCGTATAAAATTAGGTTTATAACGCAGTCATAAAAAATGAGGAGGTTCTCAATTCGACTGTATATCCCTTTTTTGTATTTATAATTCACATTTATAATAATAGCATCTATATATGTACATATACCATAACTACCCATGATGCCTTTAAGGTCAAACAAATCGATAGTATTTAATTTAAGCCTTATTTTTTATTTGTTTAGCGGTGAAGAAATAGCTGAGGGCAATGATAGCCAGAATGAAGAGGAGGAATGGCCACCATTTAGAAGAATAGGAACTTTTGATCCATACAGTGATGATCCACGGCTGGCCATTAAAAGGGTGAGGTTTTTAATTATTTTATGTTCATTAGATTTTTTTATTTTATTTTATATTTCTATACTAAGCTACTTAAGTGCTTGCATCATAGAAGCAGGACGACCAAAGTACATATATCAAAGACTAGCTGTGCCCGCGACTGCGTCCGCGTGGAATAGTTATTTTGGGAATCATATTATTTTTTGTTTACCTACCTGCTCAGCTTTATTATAAATTACCTATAGCTGTTACCCGCGACTTATTTTAGACGATTAAATTACGTAACTAATAGAATATATTTTAAAGTAGTTTTAAAAAGAATATATATTAAAGTACTTCTGCGTAAGATTTATTTTCAGTTTTATTTTCTTGTGCGCAAAACTCGCAACCGCTTTGCAGCAGCAGTCTGCCGAGAACGCTGAGTCCTTTTTCTAGGCATTACAGTAACGAAGAAAGAACGAAGGAAATGAAAACTTAACCAAACTAACTGTATGCTTAAACTAAAACCTAACCTAATAAGAATTGTAAAACCTAACCTTGAAAGAATGTAGATGACACCTACAGGTATTATTTACAACAAAACAAAAAAAAAGTGTCATTGTGAAAATATTACAAACAAAATACTATACTTAAAACAAACACTACCTACTATAGAGAAAACTACTACAAAATGAAATTGTGTAAAAAAGGATTTTGCACGATGATATTATATCGTAAAAACAAATTAACGCTGCATTCAACCGATCAGTAGGGAGCCGACTGTATAGTATGCTTGTCTGTCTATAAATGACGCGCCCCTCCACTTTATTAGTTTATTTAAATGTGTGAATGCAAATATTACTAACTATACTATTAAACTTCATCACGTTCGTTCCTCCTTTGTGTCTAACCAGCAACTGAATAACCAATTACTGCATTTTCGATGTGTTTTATTCATATTTTATATTTGCTCGTATGCGTAAATGCAGTGGAGGGGCGCGTCATTTCGGCTTAGACAGACTATACCTCGTAGAGCTACACCCCCCTCCGCCTCGCCCGCAAGCACCGCTTCTCCTCGCCCGCCGGTTAGCGCTCATCATGCGACGCGTGTGAATCATAAAAACGGTTATTGTGAGTTAATCTTAAAAGATAGACATATACGGTCGCGGACATTTTTTTAGATAATTTAAAGAGGAATATTTCTTTCATACATATTTTTTGGGTATCTCGAACGGTTTTCGCAGCGCACGCAACGGAAACCCTCAAAGACGAATAATATTCCCCGATTTTTCCACATTTTCGACTGTTTCTTCGCTTCTATAAGTCGCAACGTAATGTTTTATAGCCTAAAGCCTTCCTCGATAATTGATCTATCCAACACAAAAAGAATTTTTAATTCGAACCAGTAGTTCCTGAGATTAGCGCGTTTAAACAAACAAACAAACAAACTCTTCCGCTTTATTATATTAGTATAGATACATTGGTACCGGTGAGTGGTTTCGAACCCACTCGGCTTACGTGGCAATTGCACTGTCACTACACGACGGTCGCCTTAAATTAAGAACCTAGGCAAAAATTTACCAAAGACTAATTAAAATTATTATCAAGGAAGATGTTTTGAGCAGCTCTTAAATTCTATCACATTTTTCTAGCCGGCATAGTGACGTTTCTTCACATTTTCAGTCGTCAGCACTCTTCGACCTTTCCTTACTTACCATCAGGCAAGTCTAGGTCAGGTGTTGCGTCCGTTGTTATAATAATAATGAGTTGTCTACAGGCTACTTAAGGTTGGAGAACGAAAAGAGTAGGAGACAAAAAGGATGAGGAAGAAAAGATTGTCTATACAGCATTTGTCTGAGACATCTCATTGGCTCGCCGCGCCTCGTTTGGCCGTTTTGACGTTTCTCTTCCGTGGAGTTTCCTAAAAAATGCTGTACTTTATTAACAAGTTTTGTTGTAGGTAAATTTGTGCCCACTTTCCGGTATGCTGACGGTAGGTGGCGCTGCTGGTCACGTGATCGTTGCTAGTATGAAGACATCAGCCAATTGTAATGAAGTTAAGGTAAATATTTTGATGATATTCTCTTTATTTTGACTCGACATATGACAGCACCTCGCTTGATGTTAAGCCGGAGTGTGGTCCATGAATGGATGTCACTGCTACTACAATTCAATAACTGTGAGTAGCAATCACATCCACTATGCCGGCTTAGATGGAACCGGCAACTTACAAGCTGATCTCGAAACGTGACCAAATCACTTCACGGTCTGTAAGTGGTGGTACTACCCCCGATCGGCAGACTGGGCATCACTGCCTTACAATCATACCTACCACTCGTTAGTTAATTTCTTTATAAATCTTACGTACCACCTTATTGTATATATATTTACAGTTGGTATCAATAAATATTGTCTCTGACCGCGATGGCTTTGTATGGAAAGGTCATGACCAGCTTACTCTGCGTTCAGGCGCTATTAATCTACCACAGGGATACCAGGTAAAAAATGTTTTTTTTTTGTAGTAGCGCTATATGTGAACTCCGCCTAGCAACACCGAAGATCCATGAGCATTGATGACCAGAGGGTCGTAGCATTTATGCATTATAACTTGTCTAACTATAAATGACGCGCCCCTCCACTTTATTAGTATACTTCATCAGCGTGCTCCTCGTGGCAAGTGGCGCTCCATTGTCTCTGCCTATCCCTGTGGGAAAAGGTGTGACAATTTGATTGATTGATATGACATCTCTATGTCTGATGTTAAGCTAAAATGCGGTCCGGCTTAACATCAATGTCCGTTTCTATTTTATTAACACATATTTGTAATATTCAATTCAATTTTTAAATATTAATATTACAATATAAAATCTATGAAACAAATCTTTGCTCCGACTGGGGATCAACCCCGGATTTTTTCATTTGGCGTGCTAACCAATGCCCCACGCTATGCCGGCAAAAAAACTTCCTACTTACTTTTGGCCTTATAAATAGTCATCTAAGATCTTCTCCTGGCTTGTATGTGTCTATATAGTAAAAATATTTTTTTAAATCTGATTGGCAGGTTTCATCAGTATTGCAAATATCTCCCCCAGCGGCCGTGACGTCATTGGCTGCCCATTGGGAGTGGGGACTAGTATGCGTGGGCACCGCCCATGGTTTAGCTTTATATGATGCATTAAGAGCAGCACCTTTACTGCATAAATGCACGTTAAATCCACACGGTAAGTTTTTTAAATTGTGACTCGACATATGACAGCACCCCACCTGATGTTAAGCTGGCGTGCGATCCATGAATGGAGGTGACTGCTACTATAGTCAATTTACTGTATGTAGCAGTCACATCCACTATGCCGGCCTAGTTGAAACCGGCAACTTACAAGCTGATTTCCTAACTCGAGTTACTTCATAAGAATTTTATTATCTTTTTTCAATAGTAATAAAAATATCATTAGACTACCATGTACCATGTAATTCCTATAGAAATACCGTGAAGTGACTTTGTCGCGTCTCGAAATCAGCTTCTATGTTGCCGGTTGTAACCGGTTATAGAGAACGCGACTTTCATAAACCGCACTCCTGCCTAACATCAGGCAGGGTGCTGTATATAACAGCCAGTTGAGCCAATAAAAGAAAAAGGGAAAAATAATCAAATTGTCGCCTTTTTCCTATAGGGACATGCAAAGACAATGGAGCGCCACTTGCCACGATCCTGACACAACTCCTTCCTTCACATCCACAATTCTCTTCATACAATCTCTACGGTTATGAGCACTAGGCAACCTAGCTTTCTTGAGGATGTCTCTGATTCGGTCGGAAAACACCCTCCTGGGCCTGTTTTAACGCATCCATCTACATCAGCTGATTACAAAGGGAAAATAATACCTTTGTTTGTTGTAGATCCAAGCGGCGCTGGTGATACTCCAATTTCACGCAGGAAATCGTTTAAGAAGTCACTCAGGGAGTCCTTCAGAAGATTGAGGAAAGGACGCTCTCAAAGACGACAGACTACTGCGGCTAGTCCCACCTCACCTGTCCAAGTAAGATGACATACATATTTATAATATACGCTTATTCATAATTAGAATTGGTTAAAACTTTTTCTAACCCCTAATTAATATACTCTATTTACCTAGAAGGCTCAGCCTGGTCTGGGATAAACCGCTCCCCGCCAACAGCTTTGACTAGTAAATAAATTTAAAAATAACATCTTTTTTCCATAGATTTTTTTAAATTTTGCGCAAACATTGATTAATAAATTAAACAAATTTTATGCGGTTTACTATCGCGTTTATTAACCGACTTCCCAAAAAGGGGGAGGTATATAATTCGGCGCTATGTTTTTTTTAATGTATGTTACCTCAGAACTTTTTTCTGGGTCAACCGATAATGATGATTCTTTTTGTATTTGAAACTTCTTATAACGGTCTACTGATACCTAATCAGTAGGCAGCACGTTTAATTATTATTTTATTATAGGTAGGTACTAGGTAGAGGTAGGGTTATTATATCACGCTTTTTAGTGTAGTGACTTCTTGTGGATCTGGAAGTCGGTGCCATTTATTTTGTTAAAAGTTTTCTCTGCGTGTTATTATCTATTTTTGGCCACGATGGCTGCAAAGCTTTCAAAACGTCGAAGTAATAAAAAATGCAACATTATTATTTAAAATAAACGCCATAGTAAGCCGCATAAAATTTGTTCAATTCATACTTTTTCCGTGTATTTAAATATATTAGTTTAATATACATTATGCTATTTCTAGCTATGCTTTGGGGTAGACAGTTTTAAAATGCTTTTTAAACGGGTCAACAAGTGATTATAAGTGCTTTTTTGGGACTTTATAATTTTGATAGGTGGTACCGTGGTCACGCTCTTCTCAAGGCTTGCATTTAATACTCTCAACGAAGGTAAAGACATAAATTTTAGGGTTTATTTCAGAGGGAAAATAATCATCACAATACCACATTATTACTCTACGATTTATTGCCGTAGTTATAGTTCCCGGCAGATATAAAGAGTGCTGTCTTTTGAGCCTCGCAGTATAAGGATCGGCAAATTAGAAGAGCTCTCGACGACTGCGGTGGGAGCAAGTCCGTCTATCTATACGGTCGTCTACATAATTATATTTTAAATTTTATACACATGCGTAAAACGTAAAACGGCGACCGTGGTGTAGTAGCAGTGCAATGGTTACGCAAACCAAGAGCACGAGTTCGAGACCACCCTCCGGTCCCAGTGTATCTTTAATATATGTACTTTGGTTGTTCTGTTTCTATGATACAAGCACTTTAGTAGTTAAACAAGTAACTGCGCAGCTTTAATGACAGCGCTATTTTTATCTGCCTGGATCTATACGGTCGTGGTGTTCCATGTATGTGTATAATATAGAGCAAGTGGATTGTTTATGTTACAAATAGAATAATTAAAATACTTCAAGCCTTCATATAAAAGTAGGATTTTCTAAAGGTTTACACGAACATTGTTTTTAAAATAAAATATTTTGCGGCTTACTATCGCGTTAATTTTCATTATTTTAATCGAATATGGCTGCTGTGTTTTTATAAACAGTGTTCGCATAAATATTTTATTATCATATTGTAATTAACGATTATTATTTCATGTATGCTTACAGTATCATTGTATGTTTACAGTATGTATTATATGTTTTATTTTATTATCATTTGTTTAGATATTATTTGCATTTTCAGACGGGTATTGACTCCTGTCATACAGTTTATCCTAGTACAGGAGACAGAGATTAAACAATTTATGACCTCAGTATATATTTTTTCTATGTGTATTAAGCTTTTATTTATTTATCTACCATCCCTAAGATGTTTCCAAGTTACCGATAGTTTTCTATCAACGACTGGTGGCTTACCAGCAGACATCGTAATTTTATAATAGAATGGTGCCGCCGCAGGATTCTTATTGGATACAATCAATAGCCAATTTAATTGAAGAAGCGCTTTGTTTGCAATATCCAAATATTCCAATCGTAAGCATGGTCGAGGTCTAAGTGTGAAACCAAAGTCGTCCTTTGTCTTACTCGAATTCGTGTCCTCGTTTACCAATCGCAGGTATCGCTGCTATCGCTATTCCCTTCGGACCGCGTTCGTTATATATAGGCATATTTAACCTTCAGAGTTAAAATTCTACTAGGATCTGACTCGTAAACACCTTTTAATTAGTTGTTTACGCGACATGGCCTTTGCTCACTAAGTTTCGGTTTTGTTTCCGTGGATGCTATTGTGTCGACTCTATTGCTGAAGCTTGTTTATCTATTTTCCTTTGAGAAATCTCCTTGTGGCAGCACGTAACAATATATTATGAAACACTTAAAAACGCCTCCTTACCAGAAGAGGTAGATACTGTTACTGGTAACGGATTAATTATAATAGGAATCAAAAATCAAGTTTCACAAAATAAACATTAAATCATTTCAACATACCAAAACCAACATTTTTATGTCACAAACTGTCTGACAGCAATCACTTTCATTAATGATTGGGTACGCTCTCATCGACATCGGGTTTTGGCTAATGATTTGGGTATTTAAAAAAATGTGGTTTATTAATGAAAAATTACATAGAGACTCAAGTTGGAGAAGTACATACATAGAGTGCCGATTCCAACTAGGCCTACATAGTAGATACAACTGCTTTTTGCAGTTATTTACCTGTATACGAATGAAGGCGTCTGCTTCTCCAGTCGCCTTCAGTCGTGGACTGCACTCCTGCCTAACATCAGGCGGGGGAAATAAAAAAAAACTGTTATTTTTATGAGGTTTCTGTAATTTTAGCCAGCTCCAAAGAAAGCGACTGCAGTGCCACCACAAACTGACATTGACGCAGAGGTGAAGCCTGTAGAGAGAGCCATTGAAGCGCGCTCCACTGATGATGCATTCGGGTCCATGGTTCGATGCTTATACTTCACAAGAACCTTCCTCGTTAATGGTCAGTTTAAACTACAATAAGTTATTTATTATTGTAATAAGGCGACCGTAGCAGTGCACGGAGAGCACGTGTTCGAGACCACCCACCGGTACCAATGTTATCTTTGATATATGTACTTTGGTTGTCCTGTTTCTATGGTACAAGCACTTTCGTAGCTTAGTATAGAAATTTAAAATTAAAATGTACGGACTTAATAGCCGGCATTGTGACGGCGACTGAGACACCTGTAAAATGGGTCGTATTTTTCAGTCGTCGGCGCTTTAAAATTGTGACTCGACATATTATATGACAGCACCCGCTTGGTGTTAAGCTGGGGTGCAGTAAGCAGTAAGGAGCAGTCACATCCACTGCGCTGGCCTAGTTAAATCCGGCAACTTACAAGTTTATCCCGAAACGCGACTAAGTCACTTCACGGTTTGTATACTTGTAAGGTACACCCCGGATCAGCTCTCGGACCTCACCTTGCTTAGCATCAGGTAAGCCGAGGTCATGTGTTACTTACTTACGAGTACTTTGGGTCTTGTGGTTTTATTGGCCGGCATAGTGACGGTGACTGAGGCATACTTTAGTGTTTCTTTTTTTTTAAAGATAATTTTAATGATTGACAGCCCAAACATCCACACCAACGCTATGGGCGGGAACAAACAACGGCGCCGTATTTGCATTCACAATGAACGTGCCCAGTGGAAATAAACGGAAAGAGGACCCAGTAAGTATAATAACGGCAGATAATAAATAAAAACTTTAAATTCAGACAAAAATCCATATGTGTTAGTAAAAGGACATCATTCATTTTGGGCTTCTTTGTACTACTTTTGTAATGTCCAATGATGAGAAAATATATAAATGGTAGTTTTGATACTTGTATGGATAAAACTAATAACAATTTTGCTTTTAATTCCTGTGCGATTGAATTATTTGCAAAATAAGATATGGGATTTGTATTATCTGTCAATCAACGCCATATTTGTTCTACTTTGCATTGTCATAATTATAGTTTGATCATTTTGCACATCTAAACTATGCAAAATAAAGGATATATTCCAATTACATTGTAATCTTCGTACATTAAACTATTTTAAAATGCATATTTAACTGTTAATACAATTAAGCCCAAGTCCCCTTACAAAATGAAAGATGTCCTTTGTTTAATATATTTATCCATGTTCTGAATGATCTAAGAAAATTCTATCTTCCAGGTTGTTTGCCAATTAGCGAAAGAAATCCAATTGAAGCATCGTGCACCTGTTATTGGTATCACTGTGCTAGATGGCGCTGCTGTGCCTCTGCCAGACCCATTGGAGGTAAGTTAATAATTTTTTTTAAATTAATTAATAAATAGTTTATTTCATAATAGATGTCGTTTGAAAGAAGATGATAAAGGTATGCTTCGATGGTTTGGGCACATGAAAAGGATGAGTAAAAGTAGATTGACGAAAGGAATTTATAAATCTGTGGATGGGTTAAACGAGGCAGACCCAGGAGGGTGACATCATTAAGAGAGTTAACCTAGTGCCCATATCCGTAGAGCTTCTATGAAGAGAATTTTGGGTGTGAGTGAAGCAAGAGAGTTGTGTCAGGATCGTGGCCATTGACTCCGCCTATCCCTGTAGAAAAAAGGCGTGACAATTTAATTTGAGTTGATCAGATTTATAGTAATAGAATTACTTTTAGAACTTATGTAATGAAATTTGTGTATGGCGGAGCTTAGTGTAGACAGATGATGTGGTAAAGTTGTATTTTCATTCATACTATTTTTTTAATATTGTGACACAACATATTATGACAGTACCCCGTTTGATGTTGAGCTGAAGTACAGTCCATAAATGGAGGCAACTGCTGCTACAATTCAATAACTGTAAGTAGCAGTCACTATGCCGGCCTAGTTGTGACCGGCAACTTACAAGCTGATCCCGAAACGCGACTAAATCACTTGACGGCCTGTATAGTTGTAAGTGGTGGTACTACCCCGGATCGGCAGACTGGGTACGGGTTCAAAACCACTTGCCGGTACCAATGTATCTTTGAATATGTACTTTGGTTGTTTTGCTTTTATGATTCTAGCACTTTAGTAGCTCAGTATAGTAATGTAAATAGCAAAAAAATATATTTACTTGTTTAGGTTGAACGTGGTGTGTCTCCACTGCCAGATTCAGGCACGCATAGATTGCTGATCGCATCGGAGGAGCAGTTCAAGATCTTCACGTTGCCATCACTCAAACCATACAATAAGTACAAACTAACTGCACACGAGGGCGCTAGGGTATGGCATATTTCATTCATTCAATTATTAATGTGAACGTAGTATTCCAAGAGCTGGCGACGAAAATCGACAAGAGTTTAGTAATGGCTCATAATTCAATATGATTTAGTATTGAGGGTGTACATGAGTCAGCACCCACTCGCAAGGTCAGATAGTGGAACAGCTGGCGGCAGCACGCTTTGATGTATGTAAAATTTCAACATGCTCTACAAGTGTTTAGTAATGAATGAAAATTGGCAAACAACTAGTTTATAGTATAAAAAAAGGGAAGAAAGTGGTCAGACCGCATTATTGTGGAACGCTGCGAGTCAGCACTCCACATAAGTTGTCGCCGGAATGATATCGGTGCAAGAGTTTAGTAATGGCTGGAAATTGCCATACTGCTTTATTATTATATATAATTTAATAGAAAAATAGTCAGATCACAAATTAATGGAACAGGGGTAGTCAGCAGCCGCTTAAAGTGCGGATATCGAATACGCGCGGATGTTCGGAGCGCGTACGGATATATGCCTATATTTCAATATATAAAGGTGATATAGTTAATCATTAAATTTAAATTAAAAAAAATAAAAAAACAAGAAACTTTTATTTCAGACAAAAAATCCATATCTGTTAGTAAACAATTTTCTTAGACTATATTAGTGACCTATATACTAAGATGCATCTTGGTCCAGTGCTTGACAAAGCGACTGTCCCATCTGCCAGCAACCATGGCCAAGATGCTGTTGGTGCTGCCCCGCACTCTGAACAGCGCGGCCGCACATCGTTTACGGAGTATGGCATTGAACCCATCAACATGCGCATCCGCAAACATGCCTGACGCACTGCAGAAGCGTGGCAACCCCAACAGCACCCTGTATGCGTTGTTATACTGAACGCGCAGAGCGCTCAATGATTTGTACCAATATGAAGTCCACAGGCTAGATGTATAGAATGTCGTGCAGTACGCCCTGAAATTTCACCTTGGCTCAAAATTTATTTTATAGTTAGTTAATAATAGTTAAATAATAATTAAAATGGTTGGTTTTTATGTAATTTTACAATAATAAGAATTAAAACTTACATTTTAGGCGGTACTAAGTTCGCCGAGTCACCTACTTTAGTATATTTTTTTATTGTGACTCGACATATGACGGCACCCCGCTTGATGTTAAGCTAAAGTGTGGTCCATGAATGGATGCCACTGCTACTATAATTCAATAACTGTGAGTAGTAATCACATCCACTATGCCAGCCTAGTTAGAACCAGCAACTTACAAGCTGATCCCAAAACGTGACCAAATCAATCCACGGTCTGTATACTTGTATATACGATGGTGTATTATATTTATTGTTAAAAAATTGGTTATTTGTAAAGTCGGTTTACGGACGATAGTTTTACGTAATAATGTCATAAGAAAACATTGATGAAACTTAAATTATACAGATTAATTACAAGTATCAATGTGCTATTAACAATTTATTTACAACTTAACATAAAACACATTTTTGAAATATATAGAACTCATCAATCAATTATTCATCAATCAATCAAATTGTCACGCCTTTTTTCTACAGGGATAGGCAGAGATAATGGAGCGCCACTTACCACGATCCTTACACAGCTCCCTTGCTTCCTTCTCATCTACAATTCTCTTCATACAGGCTCTGTGGTTATGGGCACTAACTAGACAACCTAGCTTTCTTGAGGAAGGAACACACTCACACACGCACACACACACACACACACACACACGCACGCACACACACACACACACACACACACACACACACACACACACACACACACACACACACACGCAGCCACACACACATAACATAATTTATGATTTTGTCCCATTCGGTGTCGAGACCCTTGGTCCGTGGGGTCCTAGCGCTTTAAGGCTTTTTAAGGAAATATCAAAAAGGTTAGTCGACATCACAGGAGACCGAAGAGTTGGCAGCTACCTCGGACAAAGAATTAGTCTAGCTATTCAAAGGGGGAACGCTGCCAGTATCTTCGGAACCTTGCCTAAAGGGACTCCTTTTAATAATGTATTTTAGTTAATTTTTTTTTTATCAATATGTTATATTTCTGTTTTATTTATTTAATATACTATTAAACATAACATAACATAACGTGACATTTTTCCGGCGTGCAGCCGGTGTTCATCGATTTATAATACGTTATCACGTCAAAATGTTTTCTATTGCAGTTTTGTAATTTTATAAAACAGGAAAGTGCTCCCCAACAAACCAATTTTATAAAACAGGTCAGTTCCCCGAAAAAACGCGCGTATTCGATATCCGCACTTTAAGCGGCTGCTGACTACCCCTGTTCCATTAATTTGTGATCTGACTATTTTTCTATTAAATTATATATAATAATAAAGCAGTATGGCAATTTCCAGCCATTACTAAACTCTTGCACAGATATCATTCTGGCGACAACTTATGTGGAGTGCTGACTCGCAGCGTTCCACAATAATGCGGTCTGACCACTTTCTTCCCTTATTTTATACTATAAACTAGTTGTTTGCCAATTTTCATTCATTACTAAACACTTGTAGAGCATGTTGAAATTTTACATACATCAAAGCGTGCTGCCGCCAGCTGTTCCACTATCTGACCTTGCGAGTGGGTGCTGACTCATGTACACCCTCAATACTAAATCATATTGAATTATGAGCCATTACTAAACTCTTGTCGATTTTCGTCGCTAGCTCTTGGAATATAGGGTCAAGGCGTTGGTAGTGAAGTGGTCACGCAAACTGAGAGTCCCCGGTTCGAAACCACTTGCCGGTGCCATTGAATCTTTGTTTTTATAACCCGCCTAGTGATAAGCAATAGGAGGTCCAAGAGTGACGACAACTGGAAAAACCGAGTCAGTTCACTTCTGCCTCAGTCGCCGTCACTATGCCAGCCAAATAATTACTTTGGTCGTTCTGTTTCTATGTTACAAGCACTTTAAGTAGCTTAGTATAGAAATTTATAAGAAAATATATACAATATATAATTTTATTGGAAGTTTCCGGGAACTATTGTATGTTAGCCACTGTTTAGTACCAGAATTATCTATTTTGAATTTAGTTCACTGTCTTTGCCCAATACCACTATGCTTACAACTTACAAGCTGGTCTCGAAACGTGACTATGTCACTTCACGGGCTGTATAGTTGTAAGTGGTGGTACTACCCCGGAATCGGCAGACTAGGCATCACTGCATTGTAATATGCCAAAACTTTTTAATAAGAACAAACTATAATTTAAAAAGGCGACCGTGGTGTAGTGGCAGTGCAATGGTTAAGCAAACCGAGAGCACAGGTTCAAAACCACTTCCCAGTACCAATGTATCTTTGATATATGTACTTTGGTTGTCCTGTTTCTTTGATACAAGCACTTTAGTAGCTTAGTATAGAAATGTACTCGGTTCTTGCAGTCGTCGGCTTTCTTGGACCTCTTCTTGCTTACCATTAGGAGGGTCGAGGTCAGATGTCGAGTCACAATAAAATATATATATATATATATATTTTTTTTTAAATTTAAATATCAATCAAATTGTCACGCCTTTTTTCCATGTGGATAGGCAGAGACAATGGAGCGCCACTAGTCAGCAACCTGACACAACCCCCTCGCTTTCTTCGCTTCACATCCACAATTCTCTTCATACAAGCTCTAAGGTTATGGACACTAGGCAACCTAGCTTTCTTTTTTTTATAATAATTATTTTCCTCTTAGGTTCGCCGCACATCGTTCGCTTGGTTCCAATGCGATGGTCCATCAGGCGCTCACCGAGAGTCATGTCTATTATGCCTAACTAACTTAGGCGATTGTCTAATTCTATCAGCGCCAGATTTAAGAAGACAATTGAATGCCGCAGCTGTCAGAAAGGAGGATATTAAGTGAGTGTTTTGATACTTTTCGAGCAGTAAAATGGGATTGAAGATTGACGTACTTTTTTATGTCGACAGGCGTAGCGATTGGTTTATTGCGCGTAAAGTCCCGGGTTCTATTCCCGGTTGGAGCAAATATTTGTTTTATAGCTTTTATATGTAATATTTAATAATTATATTAAATTTTGCAATTTTTTTATTAAGTATTTTATATTGCTGAAGTGTACAAATTTTGTAATAACCTTGTATATTTAAAGTATTCTAATGTTAATAAAAAAACACAATAGTATTATGAACTTTAAAAATTATGATTTGAACAAATTTTATTTTTGGTTATTATTTATGATTTTTTTAATATTTCGGCGTTTATAGAGCTTTTTTGCCACCACGGTAGCTGCACAGACTAAATTTTGTTCAATTCATTAATCAATGTTTGCGCAAAATCTAATGAAAATATATTTCATAGTCACTTCATTTTATTCACTATTATATCCATTTTAAACTTTACATAAAACTTTATTCGATAACAAATTTAATGCGGCTTACTATCGCGTTTATTTTGGTTTCATTTTACAATTTTGTTATTATTTCGACGTTTCGATAACTTTGCAGCCATCGTTGTCACGGAGAGACTGACGTGTTGGTTGTCCTATTGGTTGATTAATTTTGTTTTTCTGTTCCCGGTCTAACTCAATTGTTTGCAAAAATACCTAACGGTGTCTTCTGGTTTGGCAGTTTGCTGGACTTGGGACTTATGGACGCGCAAAATCTAAGAAAATACTTTATTCAATGTTTCACATCAGCTGGGCGTCCCGCGACGGCTCTCATTTTTTCGTATGTTAGACTATACGAATGTTCTCTTTTTCAGTGGTATATCGAGTTTGTGCTTCTCAAAGCGTGGTGAGGCATTATATTTGCAATCCTCGTCCGAATTGCAAAGGATCACACTGTCCGCTTCAAAGGTAACTTTATTTTTTTCTATTGTGACTCGACATCTGACCCGCCTGATGGTAAGCAAGAGTGCCGACGACTGCGAAAACCGACGGCTGCTCCAGTCACTATGCCGGCCAAAGCTGCTTCTTCACGCATCGCTTGAAGGTTCCAGGGGTATAGGATGGAGATGTCAAGCCACAATAAACTTAACTCTAGAGCGGTGTTTCCCAACGTGGGGCCCACGCCACACAGGGGGGCAATTTGATAGTTAAAGGGGGGCAATTTAAAAATGGGCTCGACACGACTTTAGCCCTTTCGCTTTGGGTAATTTAAATGCAATGCTAGATATCGGTGACAAATTTAACAAAAAAAGGCAAATTCTTAAAAAAATGCTGTAATCATTTATATTTATTAAGGGAACAAAACAATTTTTAAAGGTAAAAAATTATGTATGGGGGGATTAAAAAATTTAGAAATGTTTGGGGCATGGCCTAAAAAAGGTTGGGAAACACTGCTCTCTAGAGGGATTACGTGTGTTTTTGTTTTAATTTGGTTTTTATTTTCTGTAGGTAACCGTTGCGCACTGCCATGTTTTACTGTCGCCGTGGGCAGTGGCTATTCGCTCTACACAGGCAACACCTGTCGTCAATGGAGAACAGAGGGTAAGATATTTATTTCTACATATAAGTCAAAGCAAGAGTGACTTATCTTGAAAAAATCGTAGGTTTGAGTTTACTTATAGAAAGTGTTGGAAATTATATCCATGCAACCAATGATATTTAAAAAAAACGTAGATATGTTATATGCGCTCCAAACGAGGCACGTTAAAACTATGCTAATAAGCAAACCTGAACTCAGTGTCGCGATGCAGAGGAACATTTTAATTAAAGCCTATTTATTTTATTTAAGGCAACCATGGTGTAGTGGCAGTGCTATGGCTACACAAACCGAGAGCACGAGTTAGAAACCGGAACCAATGTATCTTTGATATATGTACTTTGGTCATCCTGTTTCTTTCTATACTAAGTACTTTAGTAGCTTAGTATAGAAATGTAAATATAAAAAAAATATTTAAAAAATCAAATATTGCAAATAAAAGCTATGAAATAAGTTTTTAATCCGACAGGGAATCGAACTAGGGAATTTACGCGTAACGAACTGTTATGCTAACCAATGCGCCACGCCTGTCGTCTATATCTGTATGTGATATGATAAAGTAGATTGACGTAAGGAGTTTATAAATCTGATGTGGATGGATGCTTTAAACAAGGTAGGCCCAGGAGGGTGTTTTCCGACCAAATCGGACACATCCTCAAGAAAGCTAGGTTGCCTAGTGCCCATAACCACAGAGTCTGTATGAGGGAATTGTGGATGTGGAGGAAGCAAGGGAGTTGTGTAAGGATCGTGGTAAGTGGCGCTGCATTGTCTCAGCCTATCCCTGTGGGGAAAAGGCGGGACAATTTAATTGATTGATTTTTTTAGTTTATCGCAAACAGACAGACGTGGCGTAGTAACTAATATGTAGTAAAACTATTAGCATGATACGAAAACCAGTGGTAATATTTCAGTGCACCCAAGTGTACGAGGGAGCGAACGGAGCGTGGATGCCACGCGGGAGTCGATGATCGACTGGCCAGCCAATCGCGCGCACGGAACTTTGTTACCTCATGCCTCGTGTCCCTCGCGTACCTAAAACACACCTAAAAAACGACTTCTGCGCATCTGACTACTCTTGCCAACTTACGTGACGCGAACTATATAGAAATGTAATTATAAAAAATGTATTTAAATAATTGTAATATTTTATTAAATATTACAAATAATAGCTTTGAAATAAGTATTTGCTCCGACAGGGAATCGAACTCGAGAATTTAGGCGTAACGAACTGGTCTTCAATATCTCTATGTGATATAATAAATTGTATATGTATTTTCAGGAGGAAGTACCGGAGCCAATAACAGCCCATGACGTGACAGCGGCCTCAGCAGACATAACCGTTGACTCAGTCAGGGATCACACAAATCAAGCAGAGGGAACGCCAGAGCTTAATATCAATTTGCAGGTTTAATAATATTTATATTTATTGTCAATTCGCCGGCAAAGTGACGACGATTGGGACAACTGTAAATTGAACTGTTTTTTTAGTCGTCGGCGCTCTTGGGCCCTCTTGGTCAGATATCGCGTGTAATGTGTCAGGAATGTGGCAAGTGGCGCTCCATTGTCTTTGCCCATCTCTGCAGGAAAAAACCGTGACAATTTGATTAATTGACAAAATGTTTAATGAGCTATATAAGAGCTATAAAGATATGTTTTATCTTTCTTTCATAAATTATTTGTCGTTACAATTCTTAGAATTGTGGATGTCAAGGAAGCGAGCTAGTTGTGTCACGATCGTGGCATGTGGCGCTCCATTGTCTCTGTCTATCCTCATGGGAAAAAAGCGTGATAATTTGATTGATTGATTGAATTCTTAAAGTAGTTACGTTACTATTTCCACCATTTTAGGATCACAATTTCACATCCAAGTAATAATTTGTTTCCAATTTAGAATTCGCAAGTGAACACAACATCGATGGTTGTCAAGACAACAACCCGCACAACTGTCAACGAATCAACTCCTGATGGCACTACCACAACAACCACAACGACAACAAATAACAATTCCACTTCAGAAAATAGTAAGTAAACACTTTGCCAGTTCATATTTATTCATTCATTTGTTCAATATAAAATCCCCGTTGAGAGAAGCTATAAATTGTGCAAACTAACTTCAGGGATTCGCAACCATAGGCAAAAGCACGTTATCATGACGCCATTTTGTTTTTATTATGGCTCGACATATGACAGCATCCGCCTGAGTTAAGCTGGAGTGCTGTTTATGAATGGAGACCACTGCTACTACAGTTAGATCACTAAGTAGTAGTCGCATCCGCTATCTCGGCCTCGTTGAAACCGGCAACTTACAAGCTGATCTACCTGACTCCTCGGCACTTGTAAGTACCCTGGATTGGCAGACTCGGCACCACAACAGATATTTGTTAATAAAAAAGGCAAATATCCGCCTTCTTTTATTAACAAATATTTGACATATTTTATGAAATTAAATTACAAACAAAAGCTATGAAACAAATCTTCGCTCCGACCGGGAATCAAACCCAAACGCCTTACGAGCTGGTATGCTAATCAATGCTTTTGCTTTTGCAAAATGGCGGACCAAATGCTTACATTCAAAGAGTGGCGTTTTATATCGCTAAAATATAATCCGAATAATTGAAATTGCTTGTTAGTATAGTATTACCCCAAATTAAAAAATAAATTGTAGACAGAAGTTGGTTAATGCACTTAATTTATAGCTTTTCGTGACGGGCACTTTAGATTGGTGGCTTAAATTTAGGACCTACATACAATAATTACAACTTCATCATCCGCCCATTTTAACGCCCTAATTCCCAAAGGAATAGCGCCACTTACCACGATCCTGACACAACTCTCTCGCTTCCTCCACATCCACAATTCTCTTCATTCATACAGTCAAATTAGCTTAAAGACGTTTTTGCATTTGTAGTAGTCCGCCTAAGAGCGCGTTTCCATTATTAACACGCGTTACTAAAACACGTCATGTCCTCAGGTTTTAATAGGAAGCAAATGAATCTTCCGCAACTTTTAATGAAAAAGCACGAAATTCGGTATTTACGAATAAACTATTAAATAAAAATTGCAGTACCGACCAAATGTTTTTACCGACGAAACGTATATGTTTGATCAGATGGAAGCGCTCCAGGTTTAAAGCGATATATATCGAAGGGCAATCGGTCAAAATATATAAATAATTTATAAAAGTCGTTTATTTATTTACTTGCTGACTGTAAACTACTACAAATGCAAAAACGTCTCCAAGCTAATTTGACTTTACCCTTTTGCTAAATATATGTTCTTAACAATATAACGTTGTCGCTTATATTATTTATTGTTATATGTTTTTATGTATGTTTGTCCGTTTGATGCTTATGTTTTTTGTTCAATAGTTTTAGAGCACAGCAGAGAGGAGGGGGTCATCACGCGTATTGAGGTATTCAATTAGGCATTTTACATATGTATACATATATATATATATATATACGAAATAAAAGTGGTCAATTATAAAATAGGACTCACTTCTATAACATTTACAGACAATTGTCGTGTATGATGTGTGTGTGTGTGTGTGTGTGTGTGTGTGTGTGTGTGTGTGTGTTTTCAGACAACATACACGAGAGAGTATTTAAACCCATTTTTCCTTTTTTCTTCTACTTCTACGTAACTTTTTACGAATTCGTAAATTAAAATTTTTGGTACAACCGGCTGTTAAGGTGTGATTCCGCCGGCGACCGCAGACTGCACTAGTTGTCTGTATGAGATTGATTCCGTGCAATATTGTTTCCAAATATGATATATATACTCTTTGACTTAGCAAATGCTGATTGTCGCAATAGTCTGCCCATCACTTGTTTTTAAATAGAGAGGGAGAAGTCCTTTGCCCAATAGTGAGAAAATTAAACAGGCTAATAATAAGAGTAAATCTTATCTTATGGAACATAAGTTATCTTAACAGTGAATCTTGAACAGTATATTGTTTTTTTGTTTATTTATTTATTATTATCCATAAAGAAGTGAGCCCTGTATTATTTAAATCAATATACATTTACATTATTTATTATTCTTGCATGTTTTTTTTAATACATAATTATTTTTTTACTATGGTGTGACCCTTTTAACAATAAAAATAGTGATATAAAAATATATCACTGTTAAATGCATGCAATATAAATTTTATTTTATTTATGATTTATTTTAATGCTATTCGATTAATTCATATTTTTTTCTTAAATTTTGCGCGAACATTGATTATTGAATTAAACAAATTTTATGCGGCTTGCTATCGTGTTTATTTTGGTTTTAATTTTACAATGTAATCATGTAATACAATGTAAAATCGAAACCAAATTAAACGCGATAGTAAACCGCATAAAATTTGTTTAATTCAATTATATTTTTTGTTTTGTTTTTTTTTTTTAAATATTGTGCTAACATAACTAATTAATAGAAATTATAAACATTTAAAATTTGCTTATATTTATATATGTTAGCAAATTTTACGTGTATTGGTTGTCTGGGCAATTTTGTGGCGTCCGCCTAGTGTATACATGTCCTTATGATAAAGTTGGGTTAAAAATAACGGATGTTTGTATTTTATTCCTGTGTATTAAAGTGAATTCATTCTGCATAGTGACGGCGGTAGAGGTAACCCTAAACTGAGTTAGATTTGTCAGTCGCCAACGCTTTTAGATATCTTCCTTTACGATCAGGCAAATTAAGGTAACAAGATAGTGATGGTTCTATTTCTATTTTCTATTGCCACATCTGACGATAATTTGCCTGATATGATAAACAAGGAATAGCCGGTGATTGAAATCTGACTTAAAAAATCGATGACTTATAAAAAACCGATCAGGTTTACGCGCAATTGTCGTCACTATGCCGGCCTAAAAACTTCAGGGTACAATTTAAAATAAAAAAAACTGTTATATTTGTATAAATTTGTTTAATCAAATCATTTGGTGTCAAATCATTATTTTCATTAAAATGTCACAAACAAAAATATCTTTTCTTTTACAAATATAATATTTTCTCCGCGGAACGCCACTCAATTGTTGCAGAGCCCAAGAACGTGAGATGGTACTCATGATTGTTTCTCCAACATCCAGACAGGGACCGTGACCGTGCCAGCAGGAACTGACCCAAAACTCATATTAGAAATGTTCGATAGACAACGCACACCCCTAGCTGTTCCCGTGCCCACGGGTGGCAACCCTGCGCCCACCGAAACTTAACTTTGATACGAATTTCGAGTTCATATCTTTTTTAACAATCAAATAAAAACATAAACCATACATAACCATTTTTAAATCATAAATGTATTAAAAAAATACGACAGGCGTGGCCAATTGGTATACCTTTATAATTCACAAATATACTGGTAAAGTTTCGGGTTCGATTCCCGGTTTCATAGTTTTTATTTGTATAATTAAATAGGCGTATATTTGCTTCGGGTTTGGTTATCACAGAGTAATGCCCAGTCTGCCGATCCGGGGTAGTACCACCACTTGCAAGATCGTAAAGTGACTTAGTCGCGTTTCGGAATCAGCTTGTGAGTTGCCAGTTTCAGGCCGGCATAGTGGATGTGACTGCTGCTTACAGTTATTGAATTGTAGTAGCAGTCACCTCCTTTAATGGACCGCACTCCAGCTTAATAAGCAAGTAATTGCAAAAATAATTTACAATAATACGAAATCTAAAAATCAAGGCGACCAAGGTTGTGGCAGTGCAATTGTTACACAAACCGAGAGCACGAGTTTGAGACCACCCACCGGTACCAATGAATCTTTGATATATGTACTTTGGTTGTCCTGTTTCTATGATACAAGCACTTGATGATACAAGCTTAGTATAAAAATGTAATAAAAATAAAAAGTGGTTAAAAAAGATATTTACTCGATGTATGTTTTTACTTAGTTAGGTGACTGGAAAGTTCTAACTAAATTATTCGTAATTAATAAAAAATAATTATGATTTAAGACTATTTTTCATACAGATATATTACTTTAATCTATATGCATGATAAAGTCGCCATAGTGACTTTGCCAGGAATAGTAACGGCGACTGAGTTTTTCCAGTCATCGGCGCTTTTGGAACTCCCCTTGCTTCCCAGGCAAGTCGAGGTCAGATGTCGAATCACAAAAAAACATTCTTAGAACTTTTTAGGCCACCATATATTGGAAATTATTTATTAGGATCAAAATTGTAATTTTAAAATATAAATGGAAGAAAATGCTTATTTATTTTTGTTTTTTATTAAATAAAAATACCACTTTTTAGGTCTATATAGTGACGGCAACTAAGGCAACTGTAAGTTGACCCGGTTTTCCAGTCGTCAGCGCTCTTTGACTTCCCCTGACTTTACCATCAGGCAAGTCAAGTATTAATAAAAAACATACAAGATTTTCTTGCGATATACCAACTATTAAATTATTGTCAGGATCGTGACGAGTAGCGCTCCATTGTCTCTGCCTATCCTTGTGGCGTGACAAGTTAATTGATTGATTGATTTTAATTTTCTTCCAGTTATATTTTTCCAAAATAATATTTTTAAATTAAGGCTTAAATAACTTTTTTGTACTATTTACTTTTTAATAAATATTATTGTTGATGTAAGTCTGTGTTCATGACAGGATTTAACTTTTTTATTAATATAACCATATTTTAAATTATTTATGAATAAAAAATATTCATAAATTCATTCACGTTATATTTAAGCTGGGCAATATTTAAGTATGACGTAAGGAATATAAGGTTTTCTAGGGGGCTTCGTTTGGGCACATACGTCACTGTATCTAACTCCTGTTTAATAAAACATGATATATATCTCAGCAGATAAAAAGAGCGCTGGACGACTGTGTAGGAGCAATATATTTAGAGTCGTGCATATAATATAATAAGGCGATTGTGGTGTAGTGGCAGTGCAATGGTTACACAAACCGAGAGCGCGAGTTCAAAACCACCCACCGGTACCAATATATCTTTGATATATATACTTTGGTTGTCCTGTTTCTATGAGACAAGCACTTTAGTAGAAATGTAAGTAAAAAATACTTCGAAAAACACATTCGAAAAACAAAAAGTAAGTAGGTAACAAAACAAGTTACTGAAGCTTGAATGCCAGCGTTGTTTTTATCTGCCGCGATGTATACACAATGGAAATATTTTTAAATGTATTGAAAGCGGTAGTATTGTGAGTACTCTGGTCCAGGCTAATCATCTCCACTTTATGATTGGAGGTATAGCCATTCTCTAAATGTCCCCAGCTGGCTTTACGTGGATTAGGTTTTTTTACTGTGGCACATTTTAGAACTCCATGAAGCCGCCTTTTGTAGGCTTTTTAATGTGGCCAAAAAACTTAATTTGTACGTTTTGGTCGTCTTGTTGAGTCGTATTTATACCCTCTATAATTCACAAATATTCTTATTAACAATGACGAGGAATGATTTTAAAATAATTGCAGACAAATTAAAAACCGCCATTTTTTATTATAATTTATTTCTGTTTAATTCTTAATTGTATAATTTTAGAATTGTAAGTACCAATTTTGGTTTTTAAAAGTATGAGTATTAATGCATTTCAAAGCATACTTTCTTTGTGGGGATGTTCTCTAATTATTAAGTTATTTTAAGTTGTGACATTTGAATTTTAATAGGTATATTTTTTGAACAAAAACACAAATTCCATCGACTTGTTTACAATAATTTAGTATTTGAAATAGCCATTTAATTTTGGTAAAAATAAAGTTACTTTTTTAGATTTTAGATTTCATTGCATCCTTGCAACTAGTTCTAGCATAGGTTGAGTTGCATTGATGTAAAAAAAAGTTTTTGAGGCTTACTATTGCGTTAAATTTGGTAATTTTAATCTAAAGGTTTTGCAGCCATTGTGGTGGCGGAGAGACTAGAAAAATAATTGAAATAGTAAGCTGCAAAAATCCAAAATATATAGTTGCATTTTTACCAAAATTTACAAATCGGTTACTTTATGAATTTCAACGAAAATTGTTAAACTGTTAACTCGTATTTTAATTGTTGGTAATAAAATTAAGTTGCAAGTTTTAATCCAATTTATCAACAATTGATTTGTCGGGTTTCAAAGGCGAGTACAAAACTATAGGCCATATAAAAATAAGTGATTTCAATTAAATTGTTTGTAATTCAGTATGTAAGTTTTATATTAATGGGATGGACAATATTGAAATAAAAGCAAAGCAGAATACGTAAATCGGGACGTATCGCAAGACTAGTGATGAGAAAACTTGATTATTTTTAAAATCTATTTAAAGGAAAAATATATTTTGTTTACAAATTGCATGCAATTCGACACATACACGCAAATAACAATTTTGTAAAAAAATTCAACAAACTTATGAAAATATTGTGCATCTCTTAATAATAATTTAGTTAAGCACTCTTGTGGTATAAAACGTGCCTATTTATTTTTTATACAAAATTAGATTTTTTATTATTAGTATTTTGACATTTATGAAAAAATAATTATAGGATTGTTTTATTTTATTTTTCATGGCGTTGTGTAATGAATGGCCAGATTCTTAATTATTACGAATTCCAGTTCTTTTTATTTGTAAAATTACTTTAATATTTAAGACAGTTTTTATGCAATATTTTATTTTTGCTTATTGTAAAGAGATTTTTTTAATTTTTATATTTTACTGATTTTATTAGTTAGTGCAAATGGGATTGTTATTTTAAACATTAGGGAAAAGTGGAGGCAGCTTCTTCACAAATCACATGTAAGCTGTGGTTTTAAATGCTTTTTAATTTTATTTTTTATGCCTGTATTTAATTATGACAATTTAGAAATATAAATTGCTTCCGACAATTTGTGCAATTATTTGAAGCAAATAATTCCATTCAAAATATGCTTATTATTATCTTAATTATATTTAATCAAGTGCAGCATTTTATATTTGTACGTAACACTATGTTTGTATCCAGTTTTTTTTTTCTTAAATTTAATAAATTAATATAAGATTTTAATTGTTTGTGTTTTATTTTCAATTCTTTAGTAAGTACCCCATTTGTCCTGTGACTATATTATTATTACCCTATTTATTTATCCCACTGCTGGGCAAAGGCTTCCCTCTCTTTTTCCATGACTCACGACATTTGGCGATCTCTCGCCACGAACTATTGTAGGAGTCCATCTCATCTCGCCATCTCCGTTTAGACCTGCCGCGAAGTCTTCTGCAACTGGAGTCCACTCAGTAGTGGACTTGGCCCATAAAATTAAATAAAAACGTAAAAATAGTCCATTAGTTTTTATTTTTATTGGGACATGGTACAACATCCCGCATCATGTTAAGCTGAAAGGCGGGCTATGAATGGAGGTGACTGCGACTGATGTTAAATAATATTAATTAGCACTTGCCGGCGTGATTGGGACCGGCAACTTTCAATCTTATCCTGGAGCAACTGGGCCACATTCAATATATTTAAAACCTTTGTTTCCTATTTTTGTTCAGAAATCTGACCAATAAGCGATTTGTTTAATTATATTTGTGTGGGTGTGGTGACTGGTTTTCATACAAATATGTTTTACTCGCTCTACTCTCTACTTTGTTTTGAGGCTTTGATGGCATTTCTACTCTATTCTGTGTTCATAATTAATTCGTTGTTATGGGGCAGCCGTGAAGTAACGCGATTTTCTTAGTCATCGTCACTCTTGGACCCCTTATCATCGGGCGGGTCGAGATCAGAAGTCATGTCAAAATAAAAAAATAACTGAAATCTCGATTTTTCAAACAAGGTTGCATCACTAAAAACATCAGCTTTGACAGTGACAGCCAACAGCAAAATAAAAAACATGTCAAAACAATTGGTTTTGAGAACACTATGTATTGATTTATCGGGTTTAGAGTTTATAATTTATTAATTAAAATGGAGCTAGTATGTAGAATATGCTTATCCGAGGACGTGCACAAGAAGTTTTCTCAAATAAAAAATAGCGCCAGCGGTAATGTAAACTATGGTGAGGAAATATTTAGGAGTTGTTTAAACATTGAGGTAAATATTGAATTACAATCGCGAAAATACCAAATTTACAAATCTCAATAATTATTATGACTTATTAATCCACAGCCTGTGTTCAAAAATCAGAAATTATGTATAAAATGTTATAGAAAATTGATAACTTTCTACAAGTTTAAATTGTTGGCTTTAAAGAATAATTATTATTTTGAAAGTAAATTCAAAGAAGTGAGTGAAGTTATAAAAACGGAAGCGTATGATATAGACACAGATTTCCCAGAAATTGAAAGTTGTATGGAAGAAATAAAAGAGGAAAATGAAATAAGTAATATTAAATGTGATTTTAATGTAAATGGACTTTATATAAATGAAAACGAATCTGACGAAGAATTATTAAGTGTTATTAAATTACATAAAAGTGAAATAGAAAACCAAGATGATGTTAAAGAAAATAGTAAGTAAAATATTATTTATTTATTGTGTAGAATATACAAAAGGTAGACACAAACTTGAAGTTTTCTGTTTCGATTTTTTAAATTACATTTAAATACTAAGCTAGTAGAAGTGGTTATATCATATAAACAGGACAACTAAAGTACATATATACCAATGTAAAACCACTTGCTGGTACCAATGTATCTTTGATTTAATATATCAATATATTATGACTTTTGTTGTCCCGTTTTTATGATACAAGCACTTCAGTAGCTTAGTATAGAAATGTAAAAAAAAAATGAATGTAGTAGTCCCCTCTATTCATAGTTTCTGTTCAGCTTGACATCAGGTGCCAGTGGATGTTACCAAGTATGTCCCTAATTTGACATAACATAAAAATGATTCACAGAACCTATACCAAAGAAAAAAGGTCGTCCGAGAAAACACTCAACAACCACTACTAGACAAATAAAAAGCGCAAGTGTATGCACAAAGTGTGGTAAAGTGGTAAGGAGATTAAGAGAGCACATGCTATCACATATCGCCCAATCTGACAGGAAGAAGATAACATGTGATTATTGCCCAACACAATTCACAACTTATAATGCTAAGAAGAGACATATAAAAATAAAACATTTAGGCATAAAACAACATTGTGTTATTTGTGATAAAGGTATGTGATTTTATATTGTTTTTGACTAAATCGGAGACATCCTCAAGAAAGCTAGGTTGCCTAGTGCCCATAACCACAGAGCATGTATGAAGAGAATTGTGGATGTGAAGGAAGCAAGGGAGTTGTGTAAGGATCGTGGTAAGTGGCGCTACATTGTCTCTGCCTATACCTGTAGGAAAAAAACGTGACAATTTGATTGATTGATTGATCTGAAAGTACAATATATATGTATTTATTTATTGTGTCTTGACATCTGACCACGACTTGCTTGATGGTAAGCAATAGGAAGTCTAAGAGTGCCAGCGACTGATAAAAAACATATTAGTTAATGGCTGCCATAGTAGCCACAACTATTTGGTCGGAAAACACTCTTCTGGGCCTGCCTTGTTTAACGCATCCATCCACATCAGATTTATAAATTCCTTTCGTCAATCTACTTTCACTCATCCTTTCTATGTGCCCAAACCATTAAAGCATACCTTTGTCAATCCTTGTCACTACATCTTCTTTTAAACCACATCTATCACGCAATGTGCTATTCCTTATTCTATCCGCTATTGTCACTCCACATACACTCCTTAACAACCGCATTTCTACAGCATTAATTCTACTCTCATGCTTCTTTTGCCACACCCAACTTTCAATCCATACATTAATGTAGGAACAAGCATGTAATGATATTTTCAGATGTAATATATTTAAATGCCCACATGGCTATAATCCACAATACTGAAGATCTGAAGTTCTCCTGTTTGCTCTGTGAAAGGAAGTTCATATGCAAGACAAAGTTAGCAGACCACATGCATTCACACACAAACACAAAGCCATATGAGTGTGATGAATGCGGAAAGGCATTCAGAATTAAATTGTCACTAGTCTCACATATGTAAGTATCATATTATTGTGACTCGACATATGACAGCACCCCGCTTGATTTTAAGCCGAAGTGTGGTCCATGAATGAATGTCACTGCTACTACAATACAATAACTGTGAGTATCAATCACATCCACTATGCCGGCCTAGATGGAACCGGTAACTTACAAGCTGATCCCGAAACTCAGATCACTTCATGGTCTGTATGCTTGTAAGCGGTGGTACTACCCCGGATCCATCTCTTTCTTTTTATTAACAAATATTTGCAATATTTAAAATTATTAAATATTACAAAAAAAGCTATGAAACAAATATTTGCTCCAACCGGTGATCGAACCCGGGTCTTGACGCGTTCTTATTCTTCATGATCTCCATCTTTGTTTCAGCCGTTACATTCATTTGAAATTGAAGCCACATTTATGTCAAATTTGCTCAAAATCTTTTTCCACCGGAGCTCAACTTAAAACACATTTAAGGTAAACGAGTATTTGATATAAAAATACATTCCTAAAACTGTACGTTAAAGGCCTTACTTCCCACAGGGATGGGCAGATACAATGGAACATTCCTTGCATTTATTATTCGAACCAAGCAGCGACCATAAGGCGACCGTGGTGTAGTGGCAGTGCAATGGTTACACAAACCGAGAGCACGAGTTCGAAACCACCTACCGGTACCATTGTATCTTTGATATATGTACTTTGGTGGTTCCATTTCTTCCTATATATAGGACAGAGGAATTTCGCGTGGCCACATTTTGACTCAGACAAAACAAGGTCGGTAGTGTGAGTGAATGGATGCGTTAAACAAGGCAGGGTGTTTTGCCTACCAAATCAGAGACATCCTTAAGAAAGCTAGGTTGCCTAGTGCCCATAACCATAGGAGCTTGCATTTTTCCCACAGGGATAGGCAGAGACAATAGAGTGCCACTTGCCACGATCCTAACACAACTCCCTTGCTTCCTTCACATACACAATTCTCTTCGTACAGGCTCTGTGGTTATGGGCACTAGGCAACCCAGCTTTCCTAACTACGGTCACCTTATTATATTTTCAGAACTCACACAAAGGAGAAGCCATACCCGTGCAGGGAGTGTGGCAAATTATTCTCCACAACATCAACGAGGAATTCACACGAGATAAGGCACACGCAGAACAAGAATTATCCATGCCCATATTGTGACATGTCATTCTATAATCAAGGGTATGTTCATTTAATTAATTAATTAATTTATATTTCTATACTAAGCTACTAAAGTGCTTGTATCATAGAAACAGGATAACTAAAGTACTTATATCAAAGATACATTGGTACATTGGAACTCGTGCTCTCGGTTTGCGTAATCATCGCACTGCCACACCAGAGGAGGTCCAAGAGTGCCAACGACTGCAAAAACCGAATGCTCCCGGTTGCTTCAGTCGCCGTCACTGTGCCGGCCAAAGGTGCTTCTTCACGCCTCGCTTGAAGGATCCAAGGTCATAGAATGGAGAGAACACATGGGCTGGCAAAGCATTCCACTTGTCGATTGTTCTACAAAGAAACGGCGCACGTCGATAAAATGCGAATGCTTCCTCCGACCTGTGCGGGTATTACTACACCACGGTCGCCTTAATTTTATTAATTTTTAGTGTTTTCCGACTGAATCGGAAAACATCCTCAAGAAAGCTGGGTTGCCTAGTGCATATAACCGTAGTGCGTGTATAAAGAGAATTGAGGATGTGTAGGAAGCGAGGGAGTTGTGCCTGGATCATGGCAAGTGGTACTCTACCGTCTGCTTATCCCTGTTTGTTTATTTTTATTGTGACTCGACATATGACGGCACCTTGCTTGATGTTAAGCTGGAGTGTGGTTCATTAATGGATGTCACTGCTCCTACAATTCAATAACTGTGGGTAGCAATCACATCCACTATGCCGGCCTAGTTGGAACTTACAAGTTGAACCCGAAACGCGACTAAATCACTTCTCGGTCGTACTGCCCCGGATCGGCAGACTGGGTACCACTGCCTACCACTCTTAGTGATTTAAATGGGATTTGTTAAATTCAATAATAAATATTTTTGTTTAATTTCAGTTCACGTAAAATTCACATAATATCTCATACAAAAGAACGCCGATATCAATGCCAATACTGTGGAGTTAAGTTCGGAAGATCAGATCATAAGAACAGACACGAAAAGACAGCGCATGAGAAACATATGATAAAATAATAATGGTTGTGTCATCTCTGCGAGCCGACCGCGTAACTCAATGACAATAAGTTGAACTCCATTAATGAGCTTTAAAATTGAAATGTGCGATCGCGCAACGCACTAAGAATCGATGTTAATTTTTATTAACAGTTAAAACTCATTGTCCGAATGAATAAAAGTATTGTGACACATGTGAATGACTTTGTGAATACAAATCACTTTGCATTCAAAATGTTTGTATACTATTTGAGTCATTAGGTTAAGTTTAATACATTCCAATTATTTGTTAAAATATATTTTATTAAATAATATAAATAATGTTGAAATAATATAAATTGTTTTATTATAAAATTCCATTACAAAAAACAAAACATGATTAAAAAAAAGTAACACATGAAAGGTGCTTTAAAAATAACTATAATTAAATATGTACTAAAAATTTAGTGGAAACTACGGCGGGAATCGAACCTGCAAAGACTTAATCCAAAAAGATCAACTTGTTTTGGAAACGCAAAAAAGCGACATGGCACTAACAAGATGGATGTTAAACTGGAGTGTGGACAATGGATGCAACTGTTATTACAATTAAATAGCTACAATTAGCAGTTGCTTCCACTATGCCGAAACGCAACTAAGTCACAGCACAACGTGTTCAAGACACTGCCAGTCCAAGGCTAGTTTAGGATGGGGCTTGCCTAATAATTGAATCTTGATCTAAATCTTGAGTCTCTAACTAACTGTAGAGCTTGTATGAAGAAAATTATGAATGCAAGGGAGTTGTCAGGATCATGGCACTTCATTGATCTCTGTCTATCCCAGAGGGGAGAAGGCCTGGCAATTCAATTTAATACTTGGACAAAAGAGTATTGAAGTCCTGGAAGTTTTTTATGGCTTTGGTACATGACCTTAATCCAAGTTGCTAAATATTATCAGGTTTTATAAGTATTTTTATGAGAATTTCGTATAAACAACATAAGTTGTTCAACTGCCTACGAGTACTAGATAAATAATAACAATAATTTGGCGATAAGAAACAGATGGTAAATTTAAAACAAATATATGAAATTTCGGGGCCGCTCCGTTCGCCTTATAGAGTTCCAGCGCTTGATGCGAAAGTCTGCATATTTTAAAATAATTTTAATTTAATATATTAATAATTGATTCTCTTTCACGTTATACATTTTATTCCAACGGCTTTTCAGCGCGCAAGTGTGCAAATTTGGCATCTGAATCATCGCAGGGCGAATCAACTTCGCACAAACACTGTTCACTCGACAATTGCGGAACATCTTCCGGCACATGTATATTTAGCGTATTAGCAATAATAGCTAGTTTGTCTTCCAAATTCGGATAGTCACCTATCAGAGTATCCACGACCCTGCGCAGTCTTTCATTCAGACTCCTGCACTGGGCGTATTCTTGTATGATGACTTCTTTAGGTTTCCTAAGTTTGAGGGATAACTTTTTGATTGCTACCGCTAATTCTGTGCCGAGCCGTTGACTACGTACTACGCGTTCAAGTATCTGCAATAAAATTGTTTATTTAGTCTTGATTTAGTAAGAGACCTTAGCTTTCATCAACGTCAGCAATTTTACGATTTAATTCCCCAAGATACCCCCAAGGGAGCGCTACCTTTCTCGATCCTTTTTTTTGGTTCGCGAGAGAAAACCCTGATGGGCAACGGGTTGTGTCGGCTTGCACCGACTAAAAAACCTCGCCGCCTTTCTCCAATTGTTATGGTCGATTGAGCACGTGTACCTTCTTTGCAATACTCTGTAACTTTACCGACGCTAGCCCGTTCTCTCAATGGAAAGAGGATGGTGAGAACTACTATCCTATGCTCTCTTTTTCGCGGCAACACGGGATCAATATCGTATGCTGCATCTTGCCCTGCCTTTGGAATATAAATGATAAAGGATCAGGTGGGGGCCGGAGGAGAGCCAAATCGTACTCTTTACCAGGTCCTGCGGGCCGACCGCGTAACCTAACTTATCTACTCACCCATTGTTTCTGCCTGTCAGCCTGAGCCTGGTCTCGTAGCAAAGTGGCAACATTTTCTTCTAAATTCGCATTGATTTCATTTGTCATACTAGTTTCACTTAAAAGCCTTTCGTATTCCGCTTGCAACATATCTATTTTAGCTTTAGTATCGTTTAGTTCTTTGGTAACTCTGGCCACGTCTGACTTAGCCAATCTTAATTTGTGCTTGTATTGCGACTGTGATGTAGTACTTTGGCTGGTTTTGTTCTTCTTCTCGAGTGCTGCCGCGGCTCTTGACTTTTCCATTACTATTTCCCGACGTGTCACGCACTGGGCTAAGTCATCGGATAGTTTCTCAGCTATCTTCCTTAGATGTTCGCGTCTTACCTGTTTTGGATGTTTTTTTATTAAATAATAATTTAGCTTTTGCTACTAATGACAGGCGTGGGGCGTTGGTTGGCACACCACTTTGTTACACGCTAGGTTTTATTTGTAATAATAAATAATTAGATTAAATGTTACAAGTAGTTGTTGATAAAAAAAGACGTAGTTATTTGCTCCGGGTCTGTTTATCAAAGAGTGGTAGACAGTGGTGCCCAGGCTGCCGATCCGGAGAAGTACATCCACTTACAAGTGTGCAGACCGTGAAGTGACTTATTTGTGATTCGGGATCAGCTAGTAAGTTTTCGGTTCCAATCAGGCCGGCATAGTGGATGCGACCTAAAGCTATTAAATTTAACATCAGGCGGTGTGCATATGTCGAACAAAAAAATACATAATTCTTCATTGCACAGTACACAATACAAGCCCAATGCTAAAATCATTTTCGGTTTCAAGTAGGCCAGCGTAGTTATTTTACTCTAGTAGTATTCACCTCCATTAATGGACCGCACTCCAGCTTAACATCAATTCCATGAACGGAGTCGGTTTAATAAGTTGTTGCCTCTCTTGGACATTTACTTGCTTACTATGAGGCAAGTCGAAACACAAATAAAAAAGCACCTCTGGCCGGCATAGCAAAAGCGACAGCCGTGAACTGGGTCGGTTGTTTTAGTTTTTGTGTTTAGTTTAGTCAAAATATATATTTTTAAATTTATTTTCAAATACTATTTTTAGCAATATGATGATATTTTCTTTATTTTGTTTTATTGTGACACGACCTCCGACCTCGACCTGGCTGATGGCAAGAGAAGGTCCAAGAGTGACGACGACTGAGAAAACTGAGTTTGTTCACGGCTGTCTCAGTCGCCGTCACTATGCCGGCCAAAGGTGCATGCATCTTCACGCATCGCTTGAAGGATTCAAGGTCATAGGATGGAGAGAAAACAGTGGTCTGCAAAGCATTCCACTTGTCGATTGTTATACAAAGAAAAGACGCACCGAACTTTTTAGTTCGACTGCCGATTCGGTCGATATAATGCTACTATTATCGTCTACTCACAGTCATTCTGTGTATTTCTGATCTCATTTGTCCAATTTCACCTTCAGCTGATTTCGCTTCGTTCATATTCTTTTTCAGCTCTACAGCAAGGATCCCCTGTATTAAACATACATAATAAAAAGTGAAGCTCCATTGTCTCGAATTGAAGTTATTCGTCGGAGATCTTGAGCTTCTCCTTGCTTACCATCGGGAAAGTAGAGGCATAAAGAAAAAAAAACGAGTTCTCCTAACCGGCGTTCACACGAGGCGAAATTAGGTATTCAACTGCGAAATCGTTTGCCTCCGTCTGAACAGACTTTCAAACAAGCTGAAGCAATAAATATCGGTTCAAGAAAAGTTAAAGACCTTTCAACTTTTCTTGATTCAACTAATAGTTAAGCTAGGTTGCCTAGTGCCCACAACCGTAGAGCTTGTATGAAGAGAATTGTGAATGTGAGGGAAGTGAGGGAGTAGTGTCGGCATCGTGGTTAGTGGCGTCCATTGTCTGCCTATTCCTGCGGGAAAAAGGCGTGACAATTTGATTGATTGATTTTTAATAATACAAAAGATTTTTAATAATCTTTGGTTGGCATAGTGTGGCGACTGAGACAATCGTATAGTGAATCGTTATTTTTTTCAGTCGTCGGCACTCCTGAACTTCCTTTTTCTTACTAGGCCGGCATAGTGGATGTGATTGCTACTCACAGTTATTGAATTGTATTAGCAGTGACATTAATTCATGGACCACACTTCAGCTTAACATCAAGCGGGGTGCTGCCATATGTCGAGTCATATTAAAAGAAAACCAACCGGCAAGTCGAGTATAAAAATATAAGATACCTTTCGTTGCCATATAAGTGCTTCGCGCTGTGCTCTATCTAAATCTTGTGTTAAATTAATTTTCTCCTTTTCGCAGTTGTCAATGTCCTCTTCGATTTGTAGTATTTCAAACTCCGCATCCTAAGGAATAAATTTTTTTGAAAACTTTGACCAGTATAAGATAAGGATTTAAGGCGACCGTGGTGTAGAAGTAGTGCAATGGTCACGCAAACCCAGGTACTTTGGTCGTCCTGTTTCTATAATACAAGGGCTTTAGTAGCTTAGTATAAAAATGCAAAATTAACTGAAGATAATACCATTCCATATTTCATTTAGACTTTTTGCCAAGGAAAGGGTGGATTTGAGAAGTGATAGTTTGTTCTAACGCGATCGATTTCGCCCTAACCTCTGGTGAAAGATCATTTTATTTTGCTAACACGAATTTGTTATATTAATCTTTTCGTCCTTCTGGCCCTAAGACCAAGTATCTAGGTCATTGTTTGGCCGGTGGAGATGTCGAAAGAATGTACCCCAGCTCCCAATCTCCAGCGTTCGTGATGACGGAGGCCATCACGAAGGTACTGGCTAAAACCCCACTTTAGCCAGTACGAGTCCGGCCCCGAGAAACCAGGAGTATCCAAGAGGATTTCCCCACGAAAAAAATAAATAAATAAAAAATAAAATAAAATAAAAAGGTCATTGTTTTGGCCCATACTTGACATTGTCAGAATAGTATTGTTTTTAAAGTTAGTAGCAGATTAGCGGAGATCAGATAACCCAACGCACCTTCAGGTTCGCACATCAGTTAACTTCGAAAATTGTTTTTGTCAGACACATTACATCGATGTAAGTTGTTTTTGCTAAAGTTCCGTTTAGCCGGCATAGTGGCGCTGACTGAGGCGGACTGAGGAGAAACGGTTTTATCCAGTCGTTGGTTCTCTTGGACCTGACCTTGCTTAACACCAAGCAAATTGAGTTCAGATTGAAAAGTTCGGTGCGTCTTTTCTGTGTAGAACAATCGACAAGTGGAATGCTTTGCCAGCCCATGTGTTCTCCCCATCCTATAACCTTGGATCCTTCAAGCGATGTGTGAAGAAGCACCTTTGGCCGGCATGGTGACAGCGACTGATGCAGCCGTGAACTAACTCAATTGTTTCAGTGGTCATCACTCTTGGATTTCCTCTTGCTTATCATCAGGCGGGTCGAGGTCAAATGTCGTGTCACAATTAAAAAAAGATTAATATAACAAATTCGTGTTAGCAAAATAAAATGATCTTTTACCAGAGGTTAAGGCGAAGAAACAAGATATAGTGAGTAACTTCCTAATTAGAACATAAATATACATGGAAGTGTATCAGAAGATGAGGTGTTACCTTGAGATTAGCAGAATACTCATGAGTGACAGCTTGTGTGACCAGCTTAGCATTTTGGTTGCGCTCCGATGCATCTTTCCTATCACGTTCCAATACTTCCAATTTCCCCATTAAGTCTCTCATATTGCGATCAACGCGCCCACGTTCTGTCGCAATCTGCTCAGCCTCCGCTTGTATGCGCATTGTTTTTTGATCGCATATTTGTATTTCTGAATTTGAAGTTATAATATAATTTCAAATATTAAATTCAATACCGTGAAAAGTATATAAAAATATGAATAAATGAATCGAAAAGTCTAATTTCGTTTTTATTGCTCTATTTATTTTTTAATATTAATTATTTGTGCAACTGCTGGGCAAAGGCTTCCCTTTCTTTTTTCCATGACTCACGACATTTTTAACCGACTCCAAAAAAGGAGGGGGTTCTCAATTCGACCCGTATTTTTTTTTATGTTTGTTACCTCAAAACTTTTCACTGGTTGAACCGATTTTAATGATTCTTTTTTTATTCGAAAGCTGATGCTTTCCGTTTGGTTCCATTTTAATTTGGTTCAGTTCTGATAATGGCATCCATGAGAAAATCATATAAGTCTTAGTGTTAGAGAAAGAAATCAGGGTTTAACCGACTTTAAAAATGCAGAAGGTTTCTAAAATGACTGTTTATATTTTTTTTATGTTTGTTCGCGAATAGCTTCGTTGTTTAGGAACCGATTTTGATGATAAGGAAATCAAAGTTTAACCCACTTCAAAAAAAGAGGAGGTTTCTCAATTCAGCCGTATATATTCGTTGTTTATAAACCGATTTTGATTATTCTTTTTTTGTTGGAGAGAAGATATTTCAAAGGTGGTCCCATGATAAAGAAATCAGGGTTTGTTTGATGATGGCAGACCAGCGAAGTTGAGGGGATCTTCCAAAAAAATCGTAGGGGCGTCTAGTGCGTTTGTTAAGTTTTTTTTTCATTATCTCTATTATCTATATACTTTTTTAGACTTACGTTTATTAATCAGATTGACATCTGTGACAAGTTTTTGATGCTGAGTGCTTAATTTGATGACATGCCCTTGCATCCTCAGCCATTGCTGTTGTAAAAGTTCTGTCTTCTCTCTCAGGCCCTTAATCTGATTCTCCAAGTCTTCTATGCGACGCTCTTGCGGGGACTTCATCTGGGTTAAGCGGAAAAGCAATGATATTAAATCAATTAATCAAATTGTCACATCTTTTTCCCACAGGGATAGGCGGAGACAATGGAGCGCCACTTGCCACGATCCTGACACAACTCCCTCGTTTCCTTCATATTCACAATTCTCTTCATACAAGCTCTATGGTTATGAGGACTAGGCAACCCAGCTCTATAAATCTCATGTGAATAAATGCGTTAACAAGGCAGGCCTGTTTGCCAACCAAATCGGAGACATCCTCAAGAAAGCTGATATTAAATGACTAATGAATTAAACAAATTCTATGCGGCCTACTATCGCGTTTATTTTATTACTAACGTATTATTTTAAATTTGTTTAATTCATTAATCAATGTTTGCGCAAAATCTAAAAAAATACTATTAAATGAATAGATACCAGATACGTCACCTACACGAGTTTTAGTGTTCGCGAATGGCACGAGTTTGACGACTAGGCATATATACAAGTGGAAGTAGAACGGAATGATAGTTATTGAGAGCGAAAAAGAGACAAATATATGTTCGTATGCATCGCGACACTGAGTTTAGGTTTACCTTATTATTATGACCTTGGATCCTTCAAGCGATGCGTGAAGAAGCACCTTTGGCCGGCATAGTGACGGTGACTAAAGCAGCCGTTAATAAACTCGGTTTTTTTCAGTTGTCGTCACTTTTGAACCTCCTCTTGCTTATCATCAGGTCAGATGTGGTGTCACAAAAAAAAAAGTATTAACGTGCCTTGTTTAAAACGCTAATAACATATTTTAAAATTTCATTGTGGAAAAGGAACATGCCTTAAAACCTAGTCAAAGTAACAAAATGTCACGTATTTGATTCTTTGTCACATTTTACAAAGCATCAAATGAAGACAGACGTAAAGTTTCCGCGCAGTTTCCTGCGCGTAAAGTCCCATGTTCATTTCTCGGTCCGAGCAAATATTTGTTTTATTTTGTAATAATTAATAAATAATATATTTTAAAAATAAAAGAGGCTGATCTTTGCTCCGGTTTTGGTTGGTTGTGGTTGTGTCACAACCAACCAAAAACTAAGTCCCACATTTCAGTTTCAGCTTGTAGTTTGCCGGTTCCACCTAGGGCGGCATAGTGGATGTGACTGCTACTACAGTTGAATAATCACACTCCAGCTTAACATCAGTGCTGTCATGTGTTAGGCCATAATAAAAAAAACGCATTTAAGGATTTTTTTTGTTGACAGCTAATGCCAGTATAGTACGAGTCATTATGACGTCATCCCGTCGTGTGACGTCATAATCCAAGCGTGTCAACAACTGTATGCATCAATCCAACATATGAGTCAAACCGTATCTACCAAGTCCAAACCAAGGCGACTGTGGCAGCCGTAAACTGACTTGGTTTTTTCAGTCGTCGACACTTTTGGACCTCCATAATGCTTACCATCAGGTCCAGTCACAAAAAAAGTCTGACCTATCATCATACTCACATCATAGATATCCTTCAAAGCATCATACTTCTTCTTGACAATATCTAGTTCTCTTTGTTTCCTAGTCATGTCAATTGATCCTTGCTGGTACTTCTCGTCCAATTCATTAACTACTTTTTCCAATTCCTGCACTTTCTCTTGCATTTCATCTACAAAGAAAACAAGGGTCCAGTTGTCAAAGAGTGGTAGGAAACAAAACTGGAAACTTACAAGCTGATCCCAAAACGCGACCAAATCACTTCATAGTCTGTATACTTGTAAGTGGTGGTACTACCCTGGATGAGCAGACTGGTTACCACTGCCTACCACTCTTTGATAACCAAACCCGAAGCATATAACCACCTGTTTTTTTTTAAACAAAAATTTGCAATATTTACAAATAAAAGCTATGAAACAAATATTTGCTTCAACCGGGAATCGAACCCGGGACTTTACGTTCGTCCACGCCTGTCGTTTTTAATGAAGATGGATGCGTTAAACAAGGCAGGCCCAAGAGGGTATTTTCCAATCAAATCGAGGACATCCTCAAGAAAGCTGGGTTTGCCTAGTGCTCATAACCGTAGAGCTTGTATGAAGAGAATTGTGGTTGTGAGGAAAGCGAGGGAGTTGTGTAAGGATCGTGGCAAGTGGCGCTCCATCATCTTTGCCTATCCCTGTGGAGAAAAGGCGTGACTGATTGATTTAAATGAAGATGTAGTGACTGATTGAGAGAAGACTATGAATCGTACATACCCAATCTCTTCTTATTTCGTACTTCTTTGTTTTTCTGAACTTCGATATCAAACAAAACCTTCGCGTGATTGTTCTCGATTATCAGAAGAGATATTTCCTAAAATTAGGATAAATTTATTACCGGTGCTCAACTGAATTAATAAAAATATCGGTAATAAACATAATAAAGAACATTGTATTTCCCAAGTTCGATTGCCGGTCGGGGCAATCATTTTGGTGAAATATTTCATAATTAGATTGTATGTATGTTACAAATATTAATTATTGTTTTTTTTGTGGGTTTGTTATGATTTTTTTGTTTTTTTTATTGTGACACGACATCTGACCTCGACTCGCCTGGTGATAAGCAAGAGGAGGTCCAAGAGTGACGACGACTGGAATAACCGAGTCAGTTCCCGGCTGCCCCAGCCGCCGCCACTATGCCGGCCTAAACTAAAATCAAACCCAAAAACTAGTCAACCGATTTTACGGAAGTTATGTCGGGTATAAAAATTCTCTAAGTAAGAAAATTTGACACAGTTTGAATAAACTGTCCTACGTTTATTGTTAATAAAATTGTAAATATGCAATAAAAACATTTTGTTACAAAACATTTTGTTACAAAAACATTTTACTTTAGAATTTAATTCATAATTATTTTGATAAGTTAATTAATAAATCAATTTTATATATTACACTATATACAACATACGTTTAATGGTATGTACAAAGATTATGTATACATACATATGGCGACCGTGGTGTAGTGGCATTGCAATGGCTACGTAAGCCGAATGGCACGGGTTCGAAACCACTCACCGGTACCAATGTATCTTTGATATATGTACTTTGGTTGTCCTGTTTCTATGATACAAGCACTTTGGTAGCTTAGTATAGAAATATATAATAATAATAAGAGAAAAACTGATTATTCAACCATTAAGTGTGCGATATATTTTGGCCCGGGCAACGCCGGGTTACGCAGCTAGTTAATAAAAAAGAGGCAGAATTTCGCTACGTATATGTTTTTTTAAGTGGTAGACAGACAGTTTGGTGGTCATTTGCCCAGACTGTCAATCCGGGGCACTACCACCACTTACAAGTGTATAGACCATGAAGTGACTCAGTCGCATTTCGAGGAAAGCTTGAAAGTTGCCAGTTCCAAGTCAGCGTAGTGAATACGACTTTTATCAGCTATTTAAATGCAGTAGCAGTCGCCTTCATTTTTAAACATTCCAGCTAAACATTAGAACAGGGGACTCCCCAATATAATTTTTTTTATTTACATTTCTAATCTAAGCTACTAAAGTGCTTAGATTAGATACATAGAAACAGGACAACCAAAGTACATACAATATATGTACTATATATTATCAAAGATACAAGTGGTTTTGAACCCGTGCTCTCGGTTTGCGTAACCATTGCACTGCCACTACACCACGATCGCCTATAAAGTCCTCTATCGCCTATACCACGGAGAATGTTCCGAGGAGCTCTTCAACCTTGTCTAACTATCCAACCAACTTCACTTTAGTATGGTGTCTTTTTCTTTGCAGACCGTTAAGAAAGTTATTCAACAGCCCGTCCTATTCTTATTCTAATAGCATTATATATATTTATATAATATAATAAATATAATACCTGTTTCCTGGTGTATTCCCTTATCTTCTTGATGCCATTGGCCATTGATTCCACAGCTTTGTCATTGAGCAGGCAATCTTGTAAGTTGTCCAAGATACTGTTCTCCAAGCTCAGTTTAATGTCTGATTGTTTCTCATACTCCTTCACCGTTGAACTCAACATCTTTGACAGAGCTTGGTTTTCCTTGGAAAATAATATTAATAAGTTAGAAAAGAAACAATTAGGTACCTAAATTATTTTCACATCGCTCTAAGAACCGACAACCGATGGGGAAGAAAGGTTCTAGAGTTCCACGAACCGGAAGACGCAGCTTAGGTAGGCCTCCCACTAGGTGGACTGACGACATAGTGAAAGTCACGGGTAACCGGTGGATGCAAATGGCATCTTGTCGTTCGGAATGGCGATCTAAGGGGGAGGCCTATGTTCAGCAGTGGACGCCTTCTGGCTGATGATGATGATTATTATTATTTTTTAACATTGTATCATAGAAACAGGACGACCAAAATATATATCACTAATACATTGGTACTGACAGGTAGTTTTGAAGCGGGATCTAGACCCAGTATCGTGTTTTCCAACCAAATCGGAGACATCCTCAAGAAAGCTAGGTTAACCATAACCATAGAGCGTTTATGAAGAGAATTGTGAATCTAAAGGAAGCGTGGGAGTTGTGTCAAGATCGTGGCAAGTGGCGCTCCATTGTCTCCGCCTAGCCCCGCGGGAAAAAGGCGTGATTGATTGATTATTTGAAGTGGTATTATATAAAAAAAAATGTTGCTATCTACCGCTTTCATCATATTCTCATCTCGCTCTGTCATCTCAATGCATTCAGTGATTTCAACCATTTTAGCTTCAAGTGCCATCCTTCTTGCATCCTCGGTTTCAACTGGAATAACAATAATTTATTATATATAATTATATGACAGCACCCCGCCTGATGTTAGGCTGGAGTGTGGTCCATTAATGAATGTCACTGCTACTACAATTCAATAACTATGAGTAGCAATCATATCCACTTGAAACCGGCAACTTACAAGCTGATCCCGAAACGTGACCAAATCACTTCACGGTCTGTATACTTGTAAGTGGTGGTACTACCCCGGATCGGGAACCACTGCCTACCACTCTTTGATAACCAGACCCGAAGCAAATATCCACCTCTTTTTTATTAACAAATATTTGCAATATCTAATATAATTTTTAAATATTACAAATAAAAGCTATGAAACAAATATTTGCTCCGACCGGGAATCGAGTTAAAGAACTGCAAGTAGTAGTCACATCCACTATGCCGGCCTAGTTACTACTATAAGCTAATAAGGATGAGCTTATACTTACACAATTTCGTTGCACTATTAATATCATAAATCAGCTTGTCAGCATTCATTGAGATCTCTTTGCTCCTGTTCATCTCCTCTTCGCTTAATTTCTTCGTTATTGCCAAATTAGAAAGCAGAGTACGATAATTCTCCTGGAGATCTCTAACAGAAAATAACAAAACACAAATAAAACAAATACCATTAAAAAAAAATTAAACAAATTGTATGCGGTTGCTATTGCCTTTTTTTTGGGTTAACGGTTGTACAATTTTTTATTTTGACGTTTCGAGAGGTTGTCTCTCCGTAACCACGATGGCTGAAAAGCCGTTGGAATATAACATTATACAATCATTAAACCAAAATAAACGCGATAGTAAGCCGCATAAAATTTGTCACTGCGCAAAATCAAAAATTCAACAATAAATAATCTTTACCCCGACAGGCAGTCTTAGGACCAGGGATAGTACCACAACTTTCAAGTGTACAGACGGTATCGTAATAACAGGACGACCAAAGAACCTATATCAAAGATACATTTGAATATTAACTATATCAAACTACACTAATGCACTGAGGGCTTCGTTGGACCACTGTTGGCCGTCTCCCATCATACCTTATAGAAGGTATCTTACCTTTCAGACGGTTATCTTTAAAATATTACCTTTTATATTTAAAAGATATAATACCTTTTTTAGGGCATGTTGCTTTTTTAAAAGGATCTTACTCATCTTATCTTATCGAAGGCAATACATACTACCTTTTTTGGGGCATTTTACCTCTTCGAAGGCATCTTACCTATAATCCTCCCTGACGGAATTATAAACGTTATCCCTATGATGTATATTAACAAGTACTGAATTCCACAAACACGTCAGACGCCGCTTGTCTAACTCCAAGTCTTCCAATTCGGCAGCGTATGATGTTACCTAAAAAGATTTATAGTGATTTTTGTAATTATATGTGGATGTGAAGGAAGCTAGGGAGTTGTGTAAGGATTGTGGTAAATGAAACTCCATTGTCTCTGCCTATCCCTGTGGGAAAAAGGCGTGACAATTTGATTGATTGATTTGGCAGTATTGGCAACAAAGGCAATCGTAAAATGAAACGGTTTTTTATTAAGCTGGAGTGCGGTACATGAATGAAAGTGACTGCTACTTACAGTTGAATAACTGTGAGTAGCAGTCCCTGATCCCGAAACGAGACTAGGTCACTTCACGGTTCGCCAATCGGCAGACTGGGCACCATTGCCTACAACTCTTTGATAACCAGACCCGGAGCAAATAATCGCAAATATTAACAAATATTTTATTATTTATTAATAATTACTCATAAAGCTATGTAACAAATATTTGCTTTCACCGGGAATCGAACCCCGAACAATACGTGTAACAAACTGGTGTGCTAGCCAGGGCGCCACGCTTTGTATCGAGTAATTATGTCCTTTTTTAAAGAACTATTTGTGTTGCAAACCAGCCTAAGTATTATAAGCACATCTTTTGTAATCATTTAATGTTCATGACCTTATATATTATACCTAATTCAATCAATTAAATTGTCACGCCTGTTTCCCACAGGGATAGGCAGAGACAATGGATTAAATAAATATATACCTTACCTTGTCATTAGCTCTTTCCATTTCAGCGTGTTTTATTTCCATTTGCTTCCTAAACATTTCCAATTTAGATTCAAGTTTCCATACTTCTGAAGTCAATGAATAAATGAATATATCCTAAAAAAATAACAAGAAATATTTAATTAACATTTCTATAGTATTTTCTTAAATTTTGCGCGAACATTGATTAATGAATTAAACAAATTTCATGAGGCTTACTATAGGACGACCAACACCTCAGTCTCTCCGTGACCACGATGGCTGAAATGCTCTTGTAACGTCGAAATAAAAAAATGTAAAATTAAAACCAAAATAAACGCGATAGTAAGCCGCGTAAATTTGGTTTAATTCATTAATATTTCTATACTAAATTACTTAACTTCATAGAAACAGGATACACGTTTTTAATTTAATATTTTTTTAATATATTATAATATTAATATTAATTTATACCAGCGGCACGTTAATGGCCATAATGACGTTAATTTTAATGACCATTTATACGATAAACAGTTCATAAAGTTTCAAATAAATAAATCGTTACGTTTGAAAGAACAAATAATCGTTTTATAATTGTCACTATAAAGAACAGCAATTTGCTCCTTCAAACGTAATTAATAATTTATGTACTTAATTATTACTTCATGGACAGTTAAAACGTCTAATCGGCCATCATAGCATGATGCTGCATAGTGCATGAGTGCAGGGGATAGAGTTTTGTATCTTGTGTCTATCTAGCTTTGTATCTAGTTGTGATAAAAAAATTATTAAAATTTTGCGTAATATATATTTTGTATAATGACGTTACTACATTTGACTAATTGACCGCACTCCAGCTTGACATCAGGCGGGGTGCTGTCATAATATGTCGAGGCACAATAAAAAAAACTTCTTCGCAGAGTTTCTTTTTCACTACTCTCAATTATATAATTAAACTACTAATAAATATAATTATTAAATGATTATTTATCAAATACCAATTCGCGTTTTTCTTCAGCCAGAGCTCGCTTTTCTGCTTTCATTTTATTTGACATTCTATTGCTGATAGTAAGATCGGACTCTGTGTCTTCCCGCCATTTCTCCAACTGCCGGCACAGACTCGTGAGAGCTTCCATTTCTTGAATTGCCTCCCGTTCTGTAAAAAATATATAAAAATATATTACTATCGCGTTTATTTTTGGTTTTGATTTTACATTTTTTTATTATTCCGACGCCGCATAAAATTTGTTTAATTCATTAATTAATGTTTGCGCAAAATCTAAGAAAATTCAAACAGAAGAATAATTTATGTTTTAAATAAATCCTAGCTATTCGCGCCACAATTAATTATAAACTTTTTATTAAATTGCCATACTCTTCACAAAAGGCGACCGTGGTGTAGTGGTAGTGCAATGGTTACACAAACCGAAAGCACTAGTTCAAAACAACTTGCCGATACTAATGTATCTTTGTATACGTTCTTTGGTTTTCTTGGTTCTATTATACAAGTATTTTAGTAGCTTCGTATAGAAATTTAAAAATATTGGATCTTTGTTTCTTTAATCAAAAACTCTACTCTTTTTTACAGTTTTGAATAGTGAAATATTTACCGTTAATAATGTCTTGTTCAAGTTTTTCTTTCCTAATTCTATATTTCTCAGCAGCATTTTTCGCGCGTTCCTCTGCGGCTACTCTTTCCGTGCGTTTTTTCTTCAATTCCTCTTCATATTCCTCTAAAAGTACCTAAAAATACATATTCCTCTATAAGTTTTAAGTAGGCAGACAGTTAAGGGTCATTTGCCCAGTCTGTCAATCCGTGGTAGTACCACCACTTGCAAGTGTACAGACCGTAAAGTGACTTAGTCGCGTTTCGGAATCAGCTTAAAAGTGGCCGGTACCAATTAGGCCGGCATAGTGAATGCGACTACTACTTGCAGTTATTTAACTGTAAAAGCAGTCGCCTTAACCAATGGGCCGCACTCCAGCCTAACATCAGACGGGCTGCTTTTTAATGCCGACCCACAATAAATACAATAATAGTACAATTATTTATAAATCTATTAAATTTGATTTAATTAAAATATGTTAAAAAAGAAACCCGGGAATCCGGGTTATTTTCCTTAAGAAAAGAAGACACAGAGTCCGATCTTACTATCAGCCATGATTTGTATGAAGAGAATTGTGGATGTGAGAGAAGCGAGGGAGTTGTGTGAGGATCATGGCAAGTGACGCTCCATCGTCTCTGCCTATCTGTGGGAAAAAGCCCTAACAGTTTGATTAATTAATTAATAATAATGCTAAAATAAAATGACATACCCGTTGTTGATTTGTATCATGATCGCTCCTATAAATGCCTTCGAGATCTTTCTCATAACTTTCCTTCTTCAGTCTTAATTCATCGCGCTGCAAACATGACACATTAAAAAATGGCGGCATTCGTAGCTGTGCATCGTGGTCATGGAGATTGGAGACACAATGGCTGCATATCTCTCGAAACGTCAGAATAAATAAAAAAATACAAAATGAACGCGGTAGTTTAATTCATTAATCAATGTTCGCGCAAAATCTAAGAAAATTCCAGGTATATTCATTTTTATTTTAATGTTTTATAATTCCAAATAAATAAACCGCCTAATGTTAGGCTGGAGTATGGACCAAGAATGGAGGGGACTGCTACTATAGTTTAAGAAGTCCCATCCACTATAGCAGTGACATTCATTCATGGACCACACTTCGGCTTAACATGAAGCGGGGTGCTGTCATATGGCGAGTTACAATAATAAAAAAACTTACTAAATTCAAAATCTCCTCATCAGCGATGGCGTTTTCCTTCTCAAGGAACTGTCTGAGGTTATCTTGAAACTTTTGCATCAATGGATGGTTTGCATCCAAAACAGAAGGGAAGGCTCCTGCTATGGTTGGCTTATTCCGCCATCTTGAAAAAAACAATTAAAATATCTATATTATAGTATCTCAACATCAAACTCTAACCTTGAATCCTTTAAACTAAGCCGGCATAGTTTCAGCGAATAAAGCAACTTTTATTGTGAATAGACATATAGGTTACAAGTATACAGATCGTGAAGTGATTTGGTCACGTTTCGGGATCAGCTTGTAAGTTGCCGGTTCCATCTAGGCCGGCATAGTGGATGTGATTGCTACTCACAGTTATTGAATTGTAGTGGCAGTGATATTTATTTATTCGGCTTAACACCAAGCGGGGTCCTGTCATATGTCGAGTCACAATAAAAAAAAATATAAAAAAAGGTGAGTGCTACTATAGTAAAGAAGCACCTTTGGCCGGCATAGTGATGGTGACTGAAGCAGCTGTGAACAAACTCGGTTTTCTCAGTCGTCGTCACTTTTGGACCTCCTCTTGCTTATCACTAGGCGGGTCGAGCTCAGATGTCGTGTCACAATAAAAAAAACAGTGTATGTAGTGGTGCCCAGTCTATCGACCCGGGGCAGCAACACCACTTACAATTATACAGACTGGGAAATGACTTACGGCCGTTTGTACCAAAAAAGTTTCAATTTACGAATTTAGTTTTACTTTATACTTATTCTATTACGTTTACTATTACGAAATCCTAAATTGGGTTGTTAATAATTTTATATCGAAACTACCATATATATGTTTTTATCATTAGAAATAACAAAAGTAGTACATAAAAACTCAAAATGAATGATTTTAGCTCTGTATAAAATATCCGTTAAACGTAAATGTAAAATGTGAAGTTAAAGAGTGGTGCAACCCATTTTTTTTTCTTTTACTTATACGATACCTTTTACAAATTCGTACATTATGATTTTTGGTACAACCGGCTGTTAGTCGCCTTTCGGGATAAGTTTGCAAATAGGCCGGCATAGTGTTACACCTACAATTATTTAACTGTAAGTAGCAGATACCTCCATTTATCTTAATATCAGGTGGAATGCTGTCATATGTCGAGTAACAATATAAAAAATACAACTTACTCTTCAAGCGCTTCCTTGCCAGACTTCTTACAAGTGCACCTGTCAACTGGACATCGGCAGCAGCGGCAAATGGTATCACCAGATTCGGCTAATTCAGCATCGCAGATACATTTGTCAGTTTCCTAAAATAATATTAAGGAAACATCGTCCGTGGTGTAGTCACGCAAACCAAGAACTACCAGCTCAAACCTACTTCATAATACCAACGTACTCGTATATTTGATATGTATAATATTAGGTATGTACTTTGGTTGTCCTGTAACGTTTGGTTGACGCAACGTCCTATGATTCAAGGACGTAACGTTTTTTTTACATTTCTATACTAAGCTACCAAAGTGCCAAAGTACAGAAACAGGACAACCAAAGTACATATATCAAAGATACATTGGTACCGGTGGGTGGTCTCGAACTCGTTTGCGTAACCATTGCACTGCCTCTACACCATGGTCGCCTCTGTATAGAAATGTCGCCCTTTAGTATAGTATAGAAATGTAAAAATAAAAACAAAAAAATGTATTTTAATATTTTCTTATAGTTACTTTTTTTCTGTTTAGGTGATGCCGTGTGCTCCTATAAATAAGCTTCCTAAATGTTTGTTAGTCTTATATTGGCAATTTTTTTACATTTCTATATATACTATACCATACATACCATCTTTTAAAAAAGTACCAAAGTACATATAATAGTATAAAAGAACCATTAGGTATACACCATAAGGATCAGCTTAAAAGTCGCCGAAAATCAGCGGACATATTTTTGCAACTGCAATTTCTTCCATACATAGATCGCACTCCAACTTAACATCAGATCTTGCGCTATATATCGTGTTATTATAAAAAACAGTAGTGTCCAATGGGCTTTCGATTGGAGAAGCGCAGTCTAAGCGCGGAGTTTAGAGCCGGCTTTACGCTACATACTAAATCAAATCAAAAAATCTAATTGTAACGCTTTTCTCCCACATGAATAGACAGAGACAAAGGAGCGCCACTTGCCACGATCCTGACACAACTACTTCGCTTTTCTCACATCCACAATTCAAAACGTCTCTTTCCTGCCCGCTTTTCGCCCCGTGGATTTTTTAGCGTGACTTGTGGCGAATAAAAATAAATTTAGTATAAAATGATTGTTTTACCTGTCTATATATCATCCGCTCATTTCTATACATCAAGCAGGTCTCCTCGTGCACTCGAATCCCATGATCATCGCGCGGACACACACACTCAGGAATAACAAAGGACGCAGACGATTCAGTATCATCAAAACAAGGACATAGCTCTTCAGACTCGTCCGACATTTTAGTTTAAACAAAATAATATATTTATAAAATCTGTAAGTTTAGATAAAGATTTTAGCAATAAGCGTCGTTTGTTGCTTAGATACCGTTGCTATGAACGTTGTTTTAAAAAAATAGAAATGTTCTTTACTCAGTTGAATATTAGTTCCAATCAAAGAATTTATAAAGAAAAGAATCTGTGCTAAAATAATAAGTAATTCATTGTTATTTGTCTCATTTATATCATGTTTATACCACGTGTGACTGAAAGAGACAACTACTTGTACTTCAATTCCTTTATTTCAAAAGTTGGCACTACTTTTTGCAAATACAACCACTTGTAATTATGGTTGACTTTTAATACTGCTTAATTAAAAGTCACGTGGTAGTAAGAGTAGCGGCATAATTGTTCCATCATCCTTTTTTAAAGTATTTTAATGTCATTTGTTATTGTTGTCAAATGATAATCAAAACTAGTGACAACCTTCTTAATTACTAATGTAAGAATGTATAATCGTCCCCTTCTGACTTCTTATTAATGCCATAAGTGAAAATAGTATAAACGGTTGTATTTTGTAGCTATTTTAGGGCTCCTTCTGTGTGTTAAGTCCAAATTCTTTGGTTCCAATCGTTTCTGTTTTCTTTTTTTGAAGAAAACTTTGGTATTAGAATGGGTGTGCGTGTGTATGTTTCGTCTATTTTTATGGGGGTGGGGGGCCCTTTGTATCCACGGGGCCCTGGGCTACAGCCCTAAAAGCCCTTTATGTAGATCCACCATCTGTACGGATGTCACTATATCGGCCAAGTATTGAAATTAAATTTTAGATATGACGTCTACGTAATATATAAAAGAAATTCCCTTTTTATTTGATGTCTCCAACATCCTAACTCGGTTTTTTCAGTCGTCGTCACGCTTGGACCTCCTCTTGCTTATCATCAGGTGAGTCAAGTTCAAATTATCGTGGCAAGTAGCAAGTAGATAAGTATTGTCTGCCTATCCCTGTGGGAAAAGGAGTGACAATTTGATATTTACACGAGCCGGAAGGAAGTGTTATTTGACCTTACTAATGGTTACTACGGCAACCATATACACAAACAAAGTTGACATATGTCAATGTACGTTAGAATCGATATAATAAACAAAAAAGAGTTTTAATTAATTGAAAACAAAATGGTGAGTGCGATTAATATAAATAATTAAAATAATTTATATGACCCCATCCTTGAGAATGCTGGGTTGCCTAGTGCCCATAACTGTAGAGCTTGTATGAAGAGAATTGTGGGTGTGAAGGAAGCGAGAGAGTTTTGTTAGGATCATGCCAAGTGGCGCTCCTTTGTCTTTACCTATCCCTGTGTGAAAAAAGGCGTGACAATTTTATTGATTGATTGATACATATGACTGCATCCAGACATATGTTAAACTGGTTGTTATCCATGCCTGTGGGCGACTTATTATGTATTTATAGAGACTCATACGACTTTTGACCTCCACTTGCTAGGGGTAATCAAAGAGTGCCGATAACTGAAAAAATACTTTTCAGTGTAAGGTTGCTTCAGTCGCTGTCACCATGGCGGTCGAAAAGGTCCATAATGTGACTGCTGCCGTAGAGTTCCAACTAGAGTTTCAGTACAGTGGGTGCGACTGTTATTAGCACTTATTTAACTGCGTTATCAGTCACCTCCATTCGTGAACTGTACTATTATTAGATCCGGGAGGGTGTTTTCCGACCGTCTCGGAGACATCCCCAAGAAAGCTGGGTTGCCTAGTGCCCATAACCGTAGAGCTTGTATGAAAATAATTGTGAATATGAGAGATATTCAGAATCGGGTCAGAATCGTGGCAAGTGGTGCTCCATTGTCTCTGCTTATATCTGTAGGGAAAAGGCGTGACAATTTGATTGATTGACTGCACTCCAGCGGTTTATGAATACATCACATCAGGCCGGATGCTGTCATATGTTGATCCACAGTAAAAAAATCTCCAACAAACCTCTTTCAATCAATTATTCAATTGTCACGCCTTTTTCTCACAGGGATAGGCAAAAAAAAAAATAGAGCGCCACTTGCCACGATCCTGACACAACTCTCTTACTTCGCATTCACAATTCTCTTGATACAAGCTCTATGGTTATGAGCACTAGGCAACCTAGTTTTCTTGAGGATGTCTCAGATTTTGTCGGCCAAAACCCTCCTGGGCCTGCCTCGTTTAACGCATCCATTTACATGAGATTTATAAATTCTTTTCGTCAATATACTTTCACTCATCCTTTCCATGTGCCCAAACCATCGAAGCATTCCTTTGTCAATCCTTGTCACTACATCCTCTTTCAAACCACATCTATCGCGCATTCTATCCCGGACAAATAATATACCCGTAAATACTAAATTCTAGATTTTATCACGCTCCAAGCCTGCCTATGATAGTAGAAGCGCAACCAGCTCAGCAACGTCTAAGAAATCAATTCCAGAACTGGAGAATTTTATTATAAAAAGAGACTATGTAGGTGCTCTTACGATGCTTGAGGTAAGAGTTCTAAAGAATCTGTTGATTGCGGCTCTACATATTTTTTTTTTGTATTGTGACTCGACATATGACAGCACCCCGCTTGATGTTAAGCCAAAGTGTGGTCCATGAATGAATGTCACTGCTACTACAATTCAATAACTGTGAGTAGCAATCACATCCACTATGCCGGCCTAGATGGAACCGGCAACTTACAAGCTGATCCCGAAACGTGACCAAATCACTTCACGGTCTGTATACTTGTAAGTGGTGGTACTACCCCGGATCGGCAGACTGGGTACCACTGCCTACCACTCTTTGATAACCAGACCCGAAGCAATATCCATCTCTTTTTTTTTATGACAGCACTCCGTCTTTTGTCACGCTGAAGTCACTATTATCAGCCAGAAGGTGTCCACTGCCGAACATAGGCCTCCCCCTTAGAACGCCATTCCAAACGACAAGATGCTAGTTGCATCCGGTGGTTATTTGTGACTTTCACTATGTCGTCAGTCCACCTAGTGGAAGGCCTACTTACGCTGGGTTTGCCGGTTTGTGGTCTCCACTCTAAAACCTTTCTTCGAACAACGAACCCATAGGTTGTCGGAGCGATCCATGAATCTGAAATGCGGTCCATGAATGGAGGCGACCAGGGCCGTCTTAAGCATATTCAGCGCCGGGGTGCGAATGTCAAGGCTCCGCTCGCGTGGTCTTAGTGTAGTACCTATCGAAATTTATGACGGTCGGCATGCGCCCCCTAGGACTCTGCGCCCGGGTGCACTGCACCCCTTGAACCCCCGGGTAAAGACGGCCCTGGAGGCGACTGCTAGGTATTTATGTTCAATAACTGTAAGTAGTAGTCGATCTACTATGCCGGCCTAGTTGGAATCGGCAACTTACAAGATGATCCCAAGACGCGACCAAGTCACTTCACGGTCTGTATACTTGTGAGTAGTGGTACTACCCCGGATGTAATTGCTACTTAAAGTTATTGAATTGTAGTAGCGGTGACATCCAATTATGGACCACACTCCAGCTGATATATGTCGTCACAATTTAAAAAAAATAACTATAACTTTTATTATAACTAACTCTAAAAGAAAAATTACAGTTTGCAAAACAGGACGGTAACACGTATATATGGATTGATGTATGGTCAGCATGGTGTTGGTTCCATTTGGGGGAGTACAGGCGATCCTTGGACGCGTACCTGCAAGTGGCAAAGCATAAACCACTGGACCCTAGAGTGCAGGATCAAATTGACTTAGATCTTGCTGTTTGCTACTTTTATTTAGGTAAATTATTTACTTATTTATTGTGTAACTATGTCGGCCGGATAACGAGACGAAGACCACGTGCGGAAAACTGTATTAAATGTTACTGCAACATTTAATACAGTTTTAATTATTATTTAACTATATATATCAATAAATTAAATTGTCACGCCTTTCTCCCAGAGGAATAGGCAAAGACAACTTGCCATGATCCTGACACAACTCCCTCGCTTCCCTCACATCCAGCCACATTTTTTATACAAGCTCTACGATTATGGGCACTGTGCAATCCAGCTTTCTTGAGGATGTCTCTCATTTGAAAACGAAAACCCTCTTGTTTTTTTTTGTTGTTTTTTTTTATTTTGACACGACATCTGACCCCGACCCGTCTGATGATAAGCAAGAAGAGGTCCAAGAGTGACGACGACTGCAAAAACCGAATCAGTTCCCGGCTACCTCAGCCGCCATCATTATGCCGGCCTAAGGTGCTTCTTCACGCATCGCTTGAAGGATCCAAGGTCATAGGATGGAAAGAACACATGGGCTGGCAAAGCATTCCACTTGTCAATTGTTCTACAAAAAAAAGACGTACCGAACTTTTTAGTTCGACTGCCGATTCGGTCGATAGAATGCGGATGCTTTCCCCGACCTGTGCGGGTATTAATGTATATGTCTATATGTGTATGTTTAGTTAATGTAGCTCAACATAACAATAACCCGCCTGATGTTAAGCTATAGCTATTAAACAACTGTTAAATAAACTGTTTTTTTTATCATATTTTCAGGAATGTACAATGAATCACAGGAGGCTGTAAACAAAGCACCAAACTGCGCCTTAAAGGTAAATGTTACATTTTAAATAACTAAATAATTCAATAAACTTTAGAATTAATTAACTTTTTAATGTTACCTATAAATTTTTTTATTGTGACTCGTCATATGACAGCACCCCGCTTGATGTTAAGCCAAAGTGTGGTCCATGAATGAATGTCACTGCTACTACAATTCAATAACTGTGAGTAGCAATCACATCCACTATGCCGGCCTAGATGGAACCGGCAACTTACAAGCTGATCCCGAAACGTGACCAAATCACTTCACGGTCTGTATACTTGTAAGTGGTGGATCGGCAGACTGGGTACCACTGCCTACCACTCTTTAATTATTTAGTAATAATTAGTAATTATATATAAAATAGATTTATTTATTTAAGGTTGACTTACAGCTAGTGTAATATATAATATAAACAGAATATCTTAAATGCGGTGCTTGTTCCTACATTAATGTATGGAAGTGAAGGTTGGGTATGGCAGAAGAAGCATGAGAGTAGTTAAGGAGTGTATGTGGAGTGACGATAGCGGATAGAATAAGGAATGGTGTGGAAGGTGTGGTTTGAAAGAAGATGTAGTGACAAGGATTGACAAATGAATGCTTCGATGGTTTGGGCAAATGGAAAGGATAAGCGAAAGTAGATTGACGAAAGGAATTTATAAATCTGATGTGGTTAGATGTGTTAAACAAGGCAGGCCCCGGAGAGTGTTTTCCGACCAAATCGGAGACATCCTCAAAAAAGCTGGGTTGCCTAGCGCCCATAACCACAGAGCCTGTACGATGAGAATTATGGATGTGAAGGAAGCAAGGGAGGTGTGTAAGGATCGTGGTAAGTGGCGCTCCATTGTCTGTGCCAATCCCTGTGGGAAAATGGCGTGACAATATGATTTTGATTTTTTTTAATATCTTAAACTATTATAAGGCCAACCTGCAGGCAAATAATTAGAAACAAAATATAAAAGTAGTACAAACAAACGTACATACAAACAAAAAATAGTCAATCTCATATAAAAAATATAAATCATCATGTGAGGGTAGCGAGGGAGTTGTGTCAGGATCGTGACAATTGGCACTCTATTGCCTCTGCCTAACCCTGTGGGAGAAAGGCGTGACAATTTTATTAATTTATTGTTGTAATAAAATTCCAGACGCGTCTCCAATTCCACTTGGCTCACAAACTAAATGAGGAGGAATCGTTAATGTCAGCTCATGCGCAATTAAGAGATGTGCCAGAAGACCAAATATGCTTGGCGTCCGTGCATTACTTACGAGCCCATTACCAGGAAGCAATCGATGTTTATAAAAAACTATTACTTGATAAACGGTAAGTTAAATTTTAATGTTAAGCTGTACTACAGTTAAATAACTGCAAGTAGTAGTCACATCCCATATTAAGGCGACCGTGGTGTAGTGGCAGTGCAACGGCTACGTAAGCCGAGTGGCACGGGTATCAATGTATCTTTGATATATGTACTTTGGTTGTCCTGTTTCTATGATACAAGCACTTTAGTAGCTTAGTATAGAAATGTATACTGGTGCCCCGGTTTGACCAGGCTCCGAATCCGGGCCTGGTCTGACCCCCTTATAAAGTTTCGTTTAATTTAATAAAACGAGTAATGTTTGTAGGAACAAATTTCTGTTCTTTATTGTCACTATAAAGAACAACAATTGTTTCTTTAAACGTAATTATTAATTAATACGAAACTTTATGAGCAGATCAAACGTCAAATCGGTCATCATAGCGTGCCACTGGTATAATGCGATTAAAATAAGAATAGGACGGAATCGGCGCCATTTTGTAACGTCTAACTCTCCAACCAACTTCACTTTAGTATGGTGTCCTTTTTCTTTGCGGACCGTCAAGAAATACACTTTTGAATCAGTGAAGTGAAGTTAGTCAACAGCCCGTCCTATTCTTATTTTAACAGCATAGTATGTTTTTATTTCCAATTACAGTGGCTACATGGCATTGAACGTGTACGTGGCACTGTGTTATTACAAACTGGACTATTATGACGTGTCACAAGAAGTGCTTGGAGTATATCTTGCGCAGCATCCAACATCAACTGTTGCTGGTAGCCTAAAGGCTTGCAATTTGTTTAGGTTTGTATTTATCTCAGTGCATTTTTATATTCAAATATTAGATATTGTTCTATGTTATTTGATTAATCTAGAATGTGCTTCTTTAATAGTAGTGTATATTATTTATACATTTTAAGCAGAAGCATAGCGTTCCTCGCAGGGCCCCGTATAAAAAACTTGTTTGGGGTTAAAATCTTTATATAATCCGTATAAAAATCTTTAGGTTAAAGATTTCTCAAAGAGGAAAATAATGTTTGCATAAAATTAAAAGAAATATTTATTCATCATAATTATCCGTCACTTTTTACAAACAATTCAAATTAAATAAACACTTTCCCTGCCTTTTTTCGGCAGACTGATTTATTAAATCATTTATAGCTAATGATAATTTTAGTTTTTCTAAAGTTTCTTTTTGGGAAGTTTTTATTAATTTTTGCTTAAGCACGTTGGGGCCCCGTATAATTGATACCGCAGATAAGGCGGTAGCTACGCCCCTGATTTTAAATAAGTAGTATATTTACTTAAAAGTAAGTATTATTTTTGTGTTTATTATTGCGTAATACAAGTATAAGAAAATAGTATATGATTGTATTATCTTTTTTTATAATTATTGAACCTACGTAATTAAGATTTCTTTCTTGTGTTTTGGCAGAGAATAGCCAAGATCATTACCGTCGAGTTCCCTAACTTCGCCTGGATTTAGACACTTTTTCCAACGTACTTTCTAAAATATTACCACTAGAGACCATGACTAATAAGATAATAATAAATGTAACGTTCTTTAATAATCACAGACTAAACACACTATTGAAGTTATTTAATTAGATATCAAAATACGTTACCAAAGTCAGTAGGCGAAGATAAGGCAGATGTGCATAACTTCGCCTACCTCATTTTTCCTCGCATATCTAAAGACGTCTATAGCTACAATATTTTGATTAGAATGCGATTTAGAAACAACGAAATAGAACCTTATTAAATGTGCTTAAAGTATTATATTTTCTCAATTACTATTGAGTAGGCGAAGTTAGGCACGGTAAATTACTCTTTCCATACAAATATGAAGATCCATCCAGGGTTGTCACAATTTATCATGAACCTTAGTTGTAGGTACTTAGAATGAAGCACACAAAAATAAAACATTACTTTTATTTATCTTATTTATTTAACGCCTTTTACGAGTAGGTTCTTATATTAGTCTCTCCCATACTACAAATCAGTCTTATTTAGTAAGGTACTAGCATAATCAAATCCTTACAATCCTTCCAGTTAATGATGGAAAATAATTTCATTCAAATGGCTGCCTCGGCTGGAAATGCAGTAGCCTACACGGTCGGTCCAATTTTTAAGAACATTATGGATTGTGTTCAGCCAGGGCCGTCTTAAGCATATTCAGCGCCGGGGTGCGAAAGTCAAGGCTCCGCTCGCGTGGTCTCAGTGTAGTAGGTACCTATCGAAATTTATGGCAGTCGGCATGCGCCCCCTAGGGGCGATTTTCAAAAACACGGCGCAAAACATCAAGTGTAGCGTCGGCTGTGTGGCACGTAGCGCCGTCCTGTTGAAACCAAATGTTGCCAATATCCTCTTCTTCAATTTCTGTAAACAAAAATTCGTTCAACATGGCCCGATAACGATCGCCATTGACTGTAACGGCCACTCCTTGCTCATTTTCGTAGAAAAATGGACAATTATTCCTCTGGACCAAAATCCGCACCAAACAGTGACTCGTTTTGGGTGCACCGGCTTTTTAATGAATGCCTGCGAGTTTTCTGTGCCCCAAATGCGACAATTCTGTTTGTTTACATACCCGCCAAGATCCCGCCGAGGTATGTCGTATTCGGCTTTGGAAGAGGAAAGCTCTTTGTTTTTTATCATGTCAAGAGCTAAGTCCATCATTTGTCGGTCATGATTTGTAGTATAGCTTCTCTTTTTTTTATTTTATTTTTTGAGGCCATTTTTTTGTAAAAATAATAAAAAAATAAGTATAATGACAAGAACTTAACGTTCCTCATTGCCCATAGAAATGATCGCTTTAAACGATAACGTCAAACATTTAAAAAAATATGTTTAATGTCTTTGTTCTCTACGCAATAAAGAATAAAACATTTTTTTTTTATATATAAAAATCCGATGAACAAGATTGGTTAATATGTAAATAAGTATAAACTATACTTAGTTATACCTCTACTATTATCGAAGACAGGCGTGGACGAACGGTTTAGTGACTGGTTTGTTGCGCGTAAAGTCCCGGGTTCGATCCCCGGTCGGAGCAAATATTTGTTTCATAGCTTTTATTTGTAATATTTAATAATATTAAATATTGCAATTATTTGTTAATAAAAAAAAGAGATGGATATTTGCTTCGGGTCTGGTTATTAAAGAGTGGTAGGCAATGGTACCCAGTCTGCCGATCCGGGGTAGTACCACCACTTACAAGAAAAGTTACCGGTTCCATCTAGGCCGGCATAGTGGATGTGATTGCTACTCACAGTTATTGAATTGTATTAGCAGTGACATTCATTCATGGACCACACTTTGGCTTAACATCAAGCGGGGTGCTGTCATATGTCGAGTCACAATAAAAAAATAAAAAAAAACCTTTTAATATGTTAATTAAATTTCATTAGTTTAAATTAAAAGTTCAATAATCTACATTGAAAATATAGTCTTTGCGACAACCCTACGGGTAGGCGATGTTTGGGAACATCATGGCCGCTGATGTGTCCCCTTACATATTTGTAATGTTATCATATCTATTGAATAAGATAATGACAAAATGATTGTTTTATAAGAAAATACAATAAATTTACATTATGAGACACTTATTAGGATAATCTTACCTGTTGACTGGAAGCGACTACAAACAAAGTTTCCCGCACTTCACTAAAAACACCTCACGACACTGACGTTTTCTGATGTAATGGTCGCCAAATTAAGCGGATTAACTAGGTTGCCATCAGCAAAGTATTACCATGACTAAATAAAAAACAAGATGTAGGAGTTTATTTGTAACTTACTTCTAAGGTTTCAGTGATATTGAATTTTTCTTAAATTCAGGCGAAGTTTAGGTGACTAGGCGAAGTTAGGAAACTCGACGGTACCTCGTTTAACGCATTCAATCACCCCCCTATTAGGATATAAATTAACAGACATAATACTATGTAGATTATACAATGGAAAAACGGCTGAAGCGGAATTGAAGCAAATATCATCAGATCAACATACTTTTGGACAGGATCTGGTGAAGCATAATCTTGTCGTCTTCAGAAATGGCGAAGGTGCTCTGAAGGTAAATTACTTAAAATTAAGGTTCATTCACAAGTCTTGAGCTATGATCAATTTGTGGTTAAGCGTTTCTTTAGTCGTAAATTATTTTTAACTGATTTAACAATAATTTATTAGCACTCAAGCTGCGCATTAACTCATTTTGTTACCTACTAACTTTTTGTTCTGCGAATATGTAGGTATACATTTTACAATGTTATTAATTTTGTGGTCAACTTTAGGTAATTACGCGTGGTTTTGTTCTCACTACATTCGTTCAGTGCTCTTCTAATCTGTCAATCCTTATTTATACTGCGCTGTTCAAAAGTTAGCGCTCTTTATATTTGCTGGGACCTTGGAGCAGCCGCTTTCATTCAGTCGAGCTACAGTAATAAAAAGAATTGATGGTTTGTCAACAAAACCACAAGGCATTTTAGAGGCCAGCATAATGGGCACGACTGTACGCTCATGTGGTAGCTGTCTTCCCCCAGTGTCCTAAAACAGCATCTTTTGCAGACCCTACCAGCTCTGGTTGACATTGTACCGGAAGCACGTCTCAACCTGGCTGGCTACAGACTTAGAAATAGAGAGGCATTGGAGGCACGCTCATTGCTGCAGTCGCTGCCACCAACTTCGCCTCTTCATTACATTTTAAGAGCCGTCGTTGCCGTCAACCTCTATAATGAGACAAATGATGTAAGTCATATATTTATTTAAATCCTTTATTGCACCAAAATAAACTTAAAAATAGGTACATAGGCGAGTTTAATGCCTATTAGGCATTCTCTAACAACTAACCTTTGTGACGATGAGAAATTATGGGCAGGGTGCAAATATACTACAAACTACAATTACACTGTAAGTAAAAATAGATACACACAATTTTATTTTGTGCCAAATTATTGAATACGAACTAGATGCGTGTTTATCAAGAAACAAGTTGGTGAATAATCGTTTGTAGACATTGGCAGATCATATCGCAAGAAGATAGGCCGGTACCGTGGATGCTTGCAGTTCTTTAATTGTAGTAACAGTTGCCTCTATTCATTGAACGAAGTTCTGCTTAATATCAGGCGAGGTGCTGTCTTAAAAAGGTGTGGCCTCAATAAAAAAGAGAGTTTTGCTGTATTTATGAACAGACATTTCAGCTTGGTTAGGGGGTGAATCCTCCGTGAAGCGGGTGATCCGTTGTAAGTCAAGAATCCGTTTTAAATCTAAAGTCAACCTCAACTTTGGAGAAAATAAATCTTCTTGTAGGCGACCCTCTTCTTTCTACAGGAGGTAAATAACTTAATGTGATTGAGTACGGGAGATTTACACGTGCCCGTACTCAAGACCTTTGCCTTTGAATAACATTTGGTTTACTTATGGCCCTAGATTAAAAATTAATATCTCCGAAACCACAACCTGACCCAAAAGCATAGCGTGCCTTGGCGGGACCCCGTTTTAAAATTGTTTGGGGGCCTTTAGGAAGAGTGAATTGTTCTCACAAAAAAAAAATGTTTGCATAATATAAAAGAAATATTTATTCATCATAATTATCTATCTGTAACTTTTTACAAACAATTAAAATTAAATAATTACACTCTCCTTGCCTTTTTTCGGCAAACTGATTTATTAAATCATTTATAGCTGATGATCTACAATCTCAGGTTTTATTAACCCAAAGTGCAAAATGTTAGTAACAATCAAATAGTATTGATTATTGTATTGTTTGTTATTTTTATTTATTTTTTCGAAAATTTGTTGTTGTTACTACAGTTGATTTAAAACACAGTCACACACACACACACACACACACACACACACACACACACACACAACTTACTGTTATTTATAAAATTTGTAAAATTATTTGTGAAATTCTGTAAATGGCTATATCCTTGGTTCATAAAATTGTATAAAATTGTTAAAAAGCTGTAGAATTTACAAATAAATAAATAAATAAATGACTAGTTTTTCTAAAGTTTCTGCCTCTATGGACAATAGTGACGTTGAGCGCCCCGTTTATTTGATACGGTAATCATAATTGTACGTATAAATAAACTACAGGATGAACACATGAAGATGGCGCAGCAGAGCTTCCATGTCGTAGGCAGTTCAGCATCAGAATGCGACACAATTCCAGGCAGACAATGTATGGCATCATCATACTTCTTAGCAGCACAATTTGAAGAAGTTCTCGTCTACTTGAACTCGATTAAAAGTTTCTTCGTTAACGATGATACGTTCAATTTTAATTATGCACAGGTTAGTGTTATTTTGCTTTAATTATATTGGTGCCGCCGCCTGATGTTAAGCTGGAGTGCCATCCGTAAGTGGCTGGCATAATGATGGCGACTGAGGCAAGTCGTGTTTTCGATAAAAATAAAGTCACAATATCAAACATAATTAAATTGTTAGCCCTTTTTCTCTCAAGAATAGTCAGAGACAATAAAGCGTCACTTGCCACGATCCTGACACAACTTCCTCACTTCCCTTACATCCACAATTCTCTTCATACAAGCTCTACAATTATGGACACTAGGCAACCCAGCTTTCTTAAGGATTGTTTGTGCCTATCCCTGTAGGGAAAAGGCGAGACAATTTGATTGATTGATTGACGTACCATAAATTCCAGGGCCGACACAAGACAGTTGGCTGGTCGTGCGCTCTGTACACCATAGGATGTGGTGCAAGATTTTCATTATCTTTTTTTCCACATAAATTAAATAAAAATATCTTCAACAGGACCAAATCGGAGACATCCTCAAAAAAAGCTGGGTTGCCTAGTGCCCCTGACCATAGAGCTTGTATTAGGAGGATTGTGAATGTGAAGGAATCGTGGCAAGTGGCGCTCTATTGTCTCCTATCCCTGTGAGAAAAAGTCGTGACAATTTGATTTTGATTGATTGATTAATTCTTCAACAGGCTAAAGTAGCGACAGGCTATTACCGCGAGGCCGAGGAGTGTCTCCTCACAATCCAAGATGACAACATGAAGAGTTCATACACGTATTTGGCATGTCTGGCGAGATGTCATGTCATGAATAAGAATGGTCAGTTGGCATGGGATATATGCGTTAAGGTTTGTTTGGCATTGTTAAATAGAATTAGGAAGAGGTGGCGTTGACGACAGGCGTGACTTGTTAGGTTCGGGTTTAATTTTATTTTGTATATTTATTGGCTTTATTAAACTAGCGGAGTCGGCAGACGTCGTCTTGCCTGGAAAAGCAGCGCCACATTAAATATGATATTTAAAACTGTCATTTTTTTATTATTATCCTATTCAATAATTACTTCTAACGAATCGTGACATGACATCTAGGGTTAAGTCATTCTTTTAAGGCAGTCAATAAAAGACCAGCCCAAAATTCATGTAATGTTGTTAATCGTCAGCAAATCAAATTTGGTGACATACTGATAGCAGCGTCACCTACCGAGTCCAATTGTGTTTTCAAACCATTCAGAAACCCATTGAAATATACGCACAAAATTTCATCCTAATCGGTCCAGCCGTTAAGGTCTTATTTTTCATATTAAATAAAAATATGAAAAAAAATTGCTATGCAAATAGATTTACCGCGGCAGTCCCCGAGTGCCGCACGTTTTTTTTTTATGTGTGTTACCTTATAACTTTTTTCTGGGTGCAATTAGCACTGAATTCAAACGTATCATTTACCCACTGATCACATTATCCAGATATAATTAATATTTTGTTAAAGTTATAGGTAAGTACTAGGTAGGGTTATTATTTCTCGCTTTTTAGTGTAGTGACTTCTTGTGGTTCGGAAGTCGGTGCCATTTATTTTGTTAAAAGTAAATTTTTTCCTTACAAATATACGTACATTTAGTTTCATAAATATTACAAATTAATTTTATGAACGAAATCGATCGTATTAGAATGTGCCCTTTTCTGGCAATCAGCAACTTCCTAATTTTGATATATCTTGGACAGACTGCTGGAACTCCTGATAGTTTTGCACTCCTACAGTTGGTCGCCAATGACTGTTACAGAATGGGCCAATTCCTCATTGCTGCCAAAGCGTTTCACATGTTGGACAGGTAATTATGATGCTTTTTTTTATTTTGACGCGGCATCTGGCCTTAACTAGCCTTTTGGTAAGCAAGGAGATTTAATATGTCCATCAAACAGCGTCGGCGACTAAAAAAAACCAAGCCTGGGATAGAAAAATTCAGTTTAGAAATTCAATTATACCCATGTATTTCTTTTGTTTTAATATTGATCCTACCAAATGTGTCTCGAAGATTGACGAAAGGAATTTATAAAGCTGATGTGGATGGATGCGTTAAACAATGCAGGCCCAGGAGGATGTTTTCCGACCAAATCGGAGACATCCTCAAGAGAGCTGGGTTGCCTAATGCCCATAACCACAGAGCCTGTATGAAGAGAATTGTGAATGTGAAGAAAGCGAGGGAGTTGTGTAAGGATCGTGGTAAGTGGCGCTTCATTGTCTTTGCCTATCCATGTGAGAAAAAGGCGTGACAATTTGATTGATTGATTAATTGTGTCTACTATAAATTTTTTTCATATAACTAAAAACAACAACTTTAAAACAGACTAGACGGCGCACCGGAAATGTGGGAAGGCCTCCGTGGAGCAATTTGTGGTTGCGCCCAAGCCGCGGCTGCTGGTCTACCTGGAGCTGCATCAGACCTCCGTGAAGTCCTCGCAATGCTCCGAGGACCAAGGGCTCATCCACGAGCTGATCAAATTTTAAGACCAATCACTAAATGGGCACAACAAAATAGAATATCCGTCTGAGATCCGGACTGGACTTGCGTAATGCAATAGTGATGGACTGTGTTAAATATGTTGGTTTGCTTAGATTTTGCGCATCCTTGATTAATGAATTTAAAAAAATATGCGGCTTACTACCGCGTTTATTTTTTGCTATGGATTTTACTTTTATTTATTATTATTCCCAAGTTTTGAGAGCTTTGCAACCATCGTGGTAACGTCGGAATAATAAAAAAATATAAATAATATAGAACCTCAGAGGAATAATGTTAATGGGAACTCTGTGCAGGGCCGTCTTTACCCGGGGGTTCAAGGGGTGCGGTGCACCTGGTCGCAGAGTCCTAGGGGGCGCATGCCGACCGCTTTAAATTTCGATAGGTACCTCCTACACTGAGACCACGAGAGCGGAGCCTTGACTTTCGCGCCCCGGCGCTGAATATGCTTAAGACGGCCCTGACTCTGTGTATAGAACAATTGACAAGTGGAATGCTTTGCCAGCCCATGTGTTCTCTCCATCCTAAGACCTTGGATCCTTCAAGCGATGCGTGAAGAAGCACCTCAGGCCGGCATAATGACAGCGACTGAGGTAGCCGTGAACTAGCTCGGTTTGTTCAGTCGTCGTCACTTTTGGACCTCCTCTTGCTTATCATCAGGCGGGTCGAGGTCAAATAGGCGGGTCGAGGGTAGGTGTCACAGTAAAAAAATCAATAACCAAAAATAAACGCGATAGTAAGCCGCATATAATTTGTTTAATTCATATGTTAGGTTTTATTAATTCGTTCGCACTCCGTCTTCATGTATTTGTATTAAATACTTAAGTATTTGATTAAAGAAAATTATATAAATTTTAATATACATTTTTATTTTACTGTCACCAACACTAGAGTTCCTGTTGCACTACTTTTTTGCAAATAAGAGTTCGTATTTGTACAAGTCGCAATTCGTACAACCACTTGTAATTGTGGTTGACTTTTAATACTGCCTAATTAAAAGTCACGTGGTAGTAAGAGAAGCAGCATAATTGTTCCGTCATCCTTTTTGGAAGTATTTTAATGACATTTGTTATTCTGTCTAATTAGGTTGTCAAATGATCATCAAAACTATTGACAACCTTCTAAAATACGAATGTAAAAATGTATATTCATCCCCTTCTGACTTCTTTTTAATGGCATAAGTGCAAATAGTATAAACGTTGTATTTTGTAGCTATTTTAGGGCTCCTTCTATTTCTTAAGTTTACCTATTGAACAAATCCATAGGTAAACTATGTTGATTGGTCACTTGCGACCGCGGCGCAAATTTACTTATGTCGGTCTCAGTTGTCAGAATGTGTCGGTGTTACAACAATCTTGCTGTGAACCACGATATATAGATATTAGATATAAGTATTTAACAAGAGACGATGTGTAGAAAGTATAATAAAATAAAAAAAAAACAAGCTTTAATTAGCATTACATGCATTTATTTATCAACTATATTTACATAAAACATTATTTGCGTCAAGATCATGTCCATAAGGCAACAGTCAAAGCAGTACATTAATAAATAATTAGATAAAAAGAACATAATACATTAAACAAAATACATGATACTTCGGCGAGGTCATCGTTAAACATCTTGCTTTTACCGATTTCTTTTTTAATATGGCTTCTGTCATTATTTGACAACTTACCGATTTCACAAAACTTTATTTTTCCAAATGGCACTAATTTCACTCTCATTCAACAACGCGTTTCTTTCTATAACAATTGATTTATAAAAATCCTTACAAATAGGTGCAAAACATCTTTTACTGATCTCCATGAAAAGATTATAGAAAAAGATATTTTAAAAACTTTTTATTGATATTGTGGTCGATAAGACAGCTCCTCGCCTGATGTTAAGCGCGAGTGCGGTCCATGAAGAGGCAACTGCTACTACGCTAGTAGCTAGTCTAATCCACTATGCCACTAGTCCAAACTTCCCAAAAACAATCATTATAATAAGAAACCATTTTTACCCAAACGTAATATCACAGACTTAACATTCCAATCGGCAAAGAAGACGAGGTTTTAGCTTTTTATCCCCAAGGATGCCCTACTGCTGGTAGAGTATACCTGGCAACAGGGGCAGCAACGGCAACGGGCGCTGGAGCAGCCACCACTTTAGCAATAGGAGCTCCTACAACTGGAGCATGAGCACCACCATTACGTTCGACTACAGCATTAAAACCATTAATGTTATCAGCAGTGTAGGTCACCCGTCTTACATGGCCGTCGGGTTCGACCAAACTGTAAGAGCCGTGGACTACGCCATTTTGCAGGGTCTCGGATGCATCCTTGTGGTCTCCCGTACTTGGATCTGCTACTCCGTATGAAAAGCTATAGGCTGGGTTGGGATCTACTGGTTCGGCTCGGACAACCTGTGGAAATTATTATTTATGACTTATTATTAAGGCGACCGTGGTTTAATGGCAGTGCAATGGTTACACAAAACGAGAGCACGAGTTCGAAACCCACCGGTACCAAAGTATCTTTGATACTTTGGTTCTCCTGTTTCTATGACAAGCGCTTTAGTAGCTTAGTATAGAAATGTAAAAAAAAAGTAAAAAGTATTTAACTTATGCAGCTATTTAGCTGGTCTGTATACCAGAGCAGAGTAGCTAAGCTAAGTTCTAAAATAGCTTTATTCACTAGCTGCACATTCAGCGATATAACGCTGCGTCTATTTGCATGTAAACCATATTGCACCAAATGGGCGATAGTCGTTTTCAAAATGACTTATTTCTTCAGTAACATAAGTGGACTTAAAGGTATGACGTGCTGTGAAAATAAGTCTGTTTCACACTAAAGGCTCTTCTTGATGGCAATTTTTTACAGGCGGAAAGCTGTTAAGCACATTATTAAACCTAAATATCATTGTACATAGATTTAATGAACTGAACTCCTTAACTCATCAAACCTAACTACCCAGTCTCAGTGTTTTATAATGTCACTCCATCTGAGAAAAAGGAGGATCCAGAACAGTGGTCTTCACTAAGATATTTTAGAATGTATTTGGAAATAACTTAATATCTTGAAAATTAGAACCTTTATTAAAATATTTTATTTGTTTGCCCAATATGGGTAACAAATCTAGGTGTTACATGTTGATCCACGTTATGTCCGCCATATTTTCCCAATATGACTTACAGATCTAATTGTTACATTTTGGGCCATGTTATGTCCGCTATATTTACCAGATCTGGCGTGCAAATAATACTAATTTCATTATTAATTTAAAATATTGTTGCGACAACTTACGTGTGCAGCAGGGACAACTTGTTTTGCAATAACTGGGGCCGCATATGCTGGGGCCGCGTATGCTGGAGCTGCGTATGCTGGGGCCGCGTATGCTGGAGCCGCATATGCTGGAGCTGCGTATGCTGGGGCTGTGTATGCTCGGGCTGCGTATGCTGGGGCTGCGTATGCTGGTGCCGCCAAAGCGTGGCCATATGCTGGACCATATCCTACGCCAATACCATCATAGATTCCAGGCGCAGCGTTCACGGTCGCGTACGCGCACAATAATATTACTATCTGTAAAGTTGAATGGAATATGCATTAGCATTTTTTATCCAATTTTAGGAAATACATTTATGTGGGTAGGTACTGTATAAATTAGTAACGACCGAGGTTCGAACCCGGCAATTGTAGCTTAACAGACATAAATCAATATTTAAAATAAATTTACTTTATTGCTTTGAAAGAAACTGGGGTTCGCATTAATTTTATTTTGCTCACTTGAAAACCACTTCTGGTCTGTATAAGTCTATAAACTTATACAGACCGAGAAGTGACTCAGTCGCGTTTCGGGATCAGCTTATAAGTTGCCGGTTTTAACTAAGCCGGCATAGTGTATGTGACTCCAGCTTAACATTAGGTAGATGCTGTCATATGTCGAGTCACAATTTTAAAAGAAACAGTTTCCATGCTTCTAACTGCCTTAAAAGATCAGCAGGCACGTACAATCAGAAAAATCTACACAAATATTAAATAAAAGTGTATCTACCTTAGCCAACATGTCTCCTCGCGTGCGTTTCAACAATCAGCCGAAGCACATGTGCCTGCACAGATATTTCCTACCTTTTATAAACACCCCACATATGGTACCTACATCGTATGAATAATACGTAGACATGTGAACGAGCTATTCTTGTGTTGTGTTCGATTAGAAGTCTATGCCATATGGATCGATTCTCATTTATTTATTTACGATCATTAAATATTGCACAAAGGACATCATTCATTTTGTATGGGGACTTGGGCTTAATTGTATTAAAGTTTAATATGCATATTAATAGTTCGAAGATTACAATGTAATTGGAATATATCCTTTATTTGCATAGTTTAGGTGTGCAAAATGATCAAACTATGATTATGACAGTTCAAAGCAGAACTGTTAATATGGCGTATCTTATTTTCAAAATAACTCAATTGCACAGCAATTAAAAGCAAAATTGTTATTAATATTATCATACAAGTATCGAAACTACCATTTATATATTTTTTTCATCATTGGACATTATAAAAGTAGTACATAGAAGCCCAAAATTAATGATGTCCTTTAAAGGTAAATGTGTACATAGGCGAGCTTTATGCCTTAGCCTTTAGAGGTTAACTACCAGCTAATCTTTGTTATTGTGAACAATCATTGGCAAATGTAGGTAAGGATGTGTAGCGTCACCATGGCTCTTCAATCTATTCATGGACAGTTGCCTGAAAGAGTTGCGTGAAAGTATGGAATTAATGACTTTGTGATCAAATGTCTGTTATACGCCGACGATAAAATTATCCTTGCATCTACGGCGTATGAGTTGCAGGAAATGGTTATTAAAATAAATGTGAAATTAATATTGGAGAGAGAGGATAAAATGACAGAATGTGAGATAGACGGAAAGAAAGTGGGACAAGTCAATTATGTTTTTAATTGTCAATTTAAAGTCATTTTTATGTTAAAAACAAAGAGATGGATATTTGCTTCGGGTCTGGTTATCAAAGAGTGGTAGGCAGTGGTACCCAGTCTGCCGATCCGGGGTAGTACCACCACTTACAAGTATACAGACCGTGAAGTGATTTGGTTACGTTTCGGGATCAGCTTGTAAGTTGCCGGTTCCATCTAGGCCGGCATAGTGGATGTGATTGCTACTCACAGTTATTGAATTGTCAGGGCCGTCTTTACCCGTGGGTTCAAGGGGTGCGGTGCACCCGGGCGCAGAGTCCTAGGGGGCGCATGCCGACCGCCGTAAACTTCGATAGGTACCTACTACACTGAGACCATGCGAGCGGAGCCTTGACTTTTGCACCCCGGCGCTGAATATGCTTAAGACGGCCCTGTGAATTGTAGTAGCAGTGACATTCATTCATGGACCACACTTTGGCTTAACATCAATCGGGGTGCTGTCATATGTCGAGTCACAATAAAAATAAAAAAAAAGGGATGGAAGTGTGAAAAAACTCCTGGAAGATCCTGACGCAACTCCCTTTGTTTCCCTCGCATCCATAATTCTCTTTATAGTAGCTCTACAGCTATGGACACTAGTTGTCCAGCTTAGAATTCCAATACAAATTCCAAATATATTCAAACAAGAATATGTCATGAGTCTTGTTATAGTTTGGGTGTCGCAATCTAGGATAAAACATATCCAGTTTAATTCTAAGCAGCTATGTCCAACCATGATCTTACACAAAACCAGTTTTATAAAGCTTAATTAGGTGTGCGAAAATTAAATTAATTAAACTTGACTATTTGTTAGTAAATCGCAGGTGGTTAATTAATGGTTCTAGTTTGGATTTTCTCTGTAAACCTATTGGGTTTTCTTGTAATTAAGTTTAAAAAGGCGCAGTCTCTCGTACCATTTCAATTTCATTAATTTTCTCAGATGTTGCGCGAACAATTTGTTTATTTCTTTGAGTTAACAAAAAATAAGCGCTAATCTTAAAATAATTAAAATTACAATGTCTAAGTGTTATTTAAAATATTGTTAAGCACAGCATTCATGTTAAATAAAATTAAAGTAATTTCTATTTGCAGTATTGATAAAAAATGTTATGAAATATTAAATATTGGTTTATTGCGCGTAAAGTTGGAGCAAATATGTATTTGTTTCATAGCTTTCATTTGCAATATTTAATAATTATTTTAAATATTGCAAATATTTGTTAATAAAAAAATAGGCCGATATTTGCTTTGGGTCTGGTTATCAAAGAGTGATAGGCAGTGGTACCCAGTCTGGCGATCCGGTCCGATTTGTTCGCGTTTCGAGATCAGCTTGTAAGTTGCCGGTTCCATGTAGGCCGGCATAGTGGAAGTGACTGATACTTACAGATATTGAATTGTAGTAGCAGTGACATCCATTCATGGACCACACTCCGGCTTAACATCAAGCGGGGTGCTGTCATATGTCGAGTCACAATAAAAATTATATATCGGGGTCTTCTGGTTTGTGAAATTATTACAACTAGACCACGACCGCCTTCGCTTTTTTACCTTTAGTGTCAAATATCTTTAGTTTCATGTTAAAACCTTTAGTTATTTATTAATAGCCATAGTTAAAAGTAAAAGTATTAATATTCAAAATTGCCAACCAAGTGGGGGGGCCTGTGTTATAGATTAGGCTGATGTAGGTCACATTCGGCAATGATTCCGGTATGGCTAGGGCCTGTGTATATGCACTAAACCACTCTATGGAGGGCTAATTCTCATTTCACCGACTTTTTAGATAGGCGTTTTTTGAATTAAACAAAGGACATCATTCATTTTGTATGGGGACTTGGGCTTTATTGTATTAACAGTTGCATCCTTCAGTTTCCATATCCTTTATTTTGCATAGTTTAGGTGTGCAAACTGATCAAACTATAATTATGACAGTTCAAAGCTGTGGCGTGTCTCCGTGATTGACAGACGACACAAAATCCATATATATTATTTTTCAAATAACTCAATTGCACAGCAATTAAACGCAAAATTGTTATTAGTTTTATCAATACAAGTATCGAAACTACCATGTATATATTTTTACATAGTAATTGCACATTACAAAAGTAGAACCTACAAAGAAGTCCAAAATGAATGATGTCCTTTTATGCGGCTTACTATCGCGTTTATTTTGGTTTTATATTTATATTATCAATCAACCAATCAAATTGAAACGCCCTTTTTCCACAGGCATAGGCAGAGACAATGGAGCCCCACTTACCACGATCCTTACACAACTCCCTTGCTTATTATTAACTATATTACTGTATTAATAATAACAAATGTAGTAGAATAAATCAAACAAAGTATTTTCTTAGATATTGCGCGAGCATTGATTAATGAATTAAACAAATTTTATGCAGCTTACTATCGAGTTTATTTTGTTTTTGATTTTATATTTTTTTATTATTCAGACGTTTCGAGAGCTTTGCAGCCATCGTGGTCTTGCAGACTTAGGTCGTCCTATTGTTCCTATTGGTTGATGCTGTTATTGTTTCCAAAGCTACCCCGTTTGATGTTTTATATTTTGTTTTTCTTTTCCCGGTTTAATAAAATGTAGTAGAATGCAAACTAACCCTATAAAATTCATATGAGCAGCGGCCGCGCCTTGTTCGACCGCATATCTCATATCTGTCCCAAGTCACAAGGACACGCGTGGACGCTGCGTTAGATTATTAAAATATACATGTTGCAACAAATTAGTGGTAGGCAGTAGTGCCCAGTCTGCCGATCCGGGTAGTACCACCACTTGCAACTACACAGACCGTGAAGTGACTTATTCGTCTTTCGAGATCAGCTTGTAAGTTTCCGGTTCAAACTGTAAGTTGCAGTTACTTCCACTCATAGACCGCACTCGAGCTTGATATTAGGCGGATAGGTGTCATGAATCGAGTCACAATTAAAAAAAAAATGAAGTTTGTATTTACATTGTATTTTATTGTGACTCGACATATAACAGCACCTCGCCTGATGTTAACTGTGGAGTGTGGTCCATGAATCGATTCAATATCTGTAAGTAGCAGTCACATCCACTTTGCCGGCCTAGATGGAACCGGCAACTTATAGTAGGAGTTGTAAAGAAGAGTTTATAGAAGTAGTATGCCGGCCTAGTTGAAACCAGCAACATTCCAGCTCATATAGAAACGCGACTGAATTACTTGACGGTTCACTTCACTTAAAGTTACACTTCTGGCAAACTTGTTGCGTCGAAAGGGTAGCGGTTGTCTCTGGTCTGGTCTACTCACCTATGGAAATCAAACCATTACATTTTAAGTCATGCTGGCATTGATATTTTAAGAAAAGACGTAGATATGTTATTCGCGCTTCGAACGAGGCACGTTAAAACTATGCTAATAAGCCAACCTGGACTCAGTGTCGCGATGCAGAGCAACATATATTTGTCTCTTTTTCGCTCTCAATAACTATCATTCCGGCCTACCTCCACTTGCGTGTATGCCTAAGGTTTGTAAAATTTAGCTTGGGTCCTATGACAGATGCCAAAATGACTTTACTAGTCCCATCACTATTATAGTACTCGTATTTTTGTTATTAACAGATGTAACCTTGACGGAGCGACAAGATTTCTTTTTGTTACATGATTTATTGTTGTTTGTTTTAAAAATTATTGTGTTAATATTGTATTATATTATTGTATGATAAATATTATTGGCTATGGTTGTAACTACGAAAATAAATAACTTTGAAATGAACGATCGAAGAGAGACGCTGCTACAATGTTAAGTCGTCCGAAAATTTCTCATGTGTCACAGGACCCAAGCTACATTTTACAAAGTATAGTCGTGATTGATTGTTCAAACTCGTTCCATTTGCGAACATTAAAACTCGTGTAAGTGACGTATCTACCTGATTTAACTTAATATTATTGCATGCAGGTTTGACACTATGACCAAAAATATGTCGTACGTAATTCACTTTAAACCACGAGTTATTTGGGTTATTGGAATTTCAAATAGTAATTGATGTCTCACGTATACAAGTACTATCAGGGATAGGGACACGTATACACTTAATTCAATTCTTTAATTATTCTTTTATACTTTAAATTATACAAAATGCGGACTGTCATGCTTTCTTCTTTTGTCTACTTTTGGTTTGTGCAGATAGCGGGTAGATGAAGAATGTAAATAAAATCAATCGATCAAATTGTCACGCTCTTTTCCCACGATCCTGGCACAACTTCCTCGCTTTTCAATTCTCTTTATACGCGCTAAATAATAATACTTACAATTAATGCACAGTGGTTAAAAGATATTTCCTGAAGAGATTTAAAAGGATCCAGGTATTGAGGCCTTTTATATTTTAACGGGTGCAGAGTGCATTCCAGAGTGCAATTTAGGTGATAAGCAATCCATCTATTAACGTCTCAATTTCACAGAAGCAAGCAGTGTGGAACGTTTGATATGTCCCTGATTTGCTTGAGGAACATATTTGATTCATAAATCTCTTACGTTGATCACCTTTGATCCATGCTTTTACACATCATTGCAGCGCAACACAACCTTGCTGCTTTCCTTCACTACATCTTGTGCTCTTACATCACATTTATCACGTACAATTGTATTTATGATATTTATTTCTCTGTGCTTGTGGATTAGTGGGTATGAATAAAAAGTAACACAAAAACGCAATGATATTAAGTAAAATTAGGTAGATATGCCCCCTACACGAGTTTTTGTGTTCGCAAATAGCACGAGTTTGAACGATCAACCACGACTAGGCACAAGTGGAAGTAGGATTGAGTGATAGTTATTGGGAGCGGAAAAGAGACAAAATATGTTGTTCTGCATATATAGTTTTAACGTGCCTCGTTCGAGGCGTGTATATTTACGTTTTCTCTTGTAATATCATAGTATTACTTATATGTGTATATCATAGTATTAGTGTAACTTCTAACAGTCCCATATATGTATAATGTGCAGGCGGCATTGTCCCTCATAGTACTTGCGTACAATTAATGACCACAAAAAATGTATCTATTAGATCTCAATCGTTAAAACTTATTAAATCCTTGTCTTATGTCGCATTTTATGTTCTTAATAGTTGTGTTTTATTAAGAATTTTTATTTATTTATAGGCGATAATATTCTGGGTGTCTGTCTCTAATATAAAACAGATTTTGGCAAGATTTTGCGTACCTTACGCGCCCTATTAAAAACATGTATAAGTATCTAACAGTTAAAAAATTATGGATTGTAATAAAATTTATTATTTTTTTTACTTTTCACGAGTTTTTTTTGGAAAAACAGAATTTTTCACCTTTACATAAAAATGATCCTGTAAAATGCGCAATTTTCTTTTGTAATAATCTATTATTTACTTACTACGATAGTTTGGGCACATGTAAAGGATGAGTGAAAGTAGATTGACGAAAGAAATTTATAAATCTGATGTAAAGTTAAACGGGGCAGAGCCAGGGGGATTTCCCATCAAATCGGAGACATCCTCGAGAAAGATAGGTGCCTATAACCGTTGTGCTTGTATTAAGAGAATTGTGGATAAGAGGAAACAAGGCAGCTGTGTTAGGACCGTGGCAAGTGACAGCACCCCGCTTGATGTTAAGCCGAAGTGTGGTCCATGAATGAATGTACTACAATTCAATAACTGTGAGTAGCTATCACATCCACTATGCCGGCCTAGTTGGAACCGGCAACTTACAAGCTGATCCCGAAACGTGACCAAATCAATTCACGGTCTGTATACTTGTAAGTGATGGTACTACCCCGGATCGGCAGACTAAGTACCACTGCCTACCACTATTTAATGTCTATGCCTATCCCTGTGGAATAGTCTAACAGGGCTTGTTCCTTCCAATCTGTCTCCAGAAATTGTTTGATCGTCTATTTATGCGACACGCTCTATTCTTTAGCTGGCGAGAGAATGCGTATCGTGACAACTTTCATCCATTTCTGGAAATAAGTTGTCTATCTTCTAGCCTATCTACTATCTAAGTTGTATATCTTGAACATATCCTATAAGTGGAAAGATTTCAATTTTTTCAAAGCCATTGGGTCAAATTATTTAGTCAGTGACGTGGTTTGAAATATACATATATTGACCATCAAAATCTATTATTACGGTCTATTATCATGGTCTATTACTAACGCAGAAAAACACAGATGTTTTTGCAACATGTTCACAAACCTGTGTAGAAGCATTACAGGTTAGGAAGAGCTGACGGTTACTCTTAGTCGTCAGCACTCTTGGACCTCCATCATGCTTACCATGGCTTTATTTGGTCGATGCCAAATATCAACTCACAATCAAAATTAATATAATTGTACCCGGACGTCAGGGCCGTCTTTACCCGGGGGTTCAAGGGGTGCAGTGCACCCGGGCGCAGAGTCCTAGGGGGTGCATACCGACCGCCATAAATTTCGACAGGTACCTACTACACTGAGACCACGCGATCGGAGGCTTGACTTTCGCACCCCGGCGCTGAATATGCTTAAGACGTATTTCTCTGTTTTAAGAGAGGTAGACAGTAGTCCCTGTTTGCCAATCCGAGGTAGTACCACTTACAAGTGTACAGACCGTGAAGTGACTTAATCGCGTTCCGGTATCACCTTAATAGTTGCCGGTTGCAACTGGGCGGCATAGTGGATGCGACTGCTACTTGCAGTTATTTAACTGTAGTGGCAGTCGCCTCTATTAATGGATCGCACTCCAGCTGCCAGCTGAGTGCTGCCATATGTCGAGCCACAAACAGGCACATAGTAACGCAACTAAGCGTTGTATGAACACAAGCGAACAAGAAAGTTGCGCGACAAAAAGTTGCGTTACTGATACGGAAGATTGTGGAGAAAAATTAAAACGAAAACCATGAACTCTTTAAATATATCTTTATTATTTCTTAAAAATAGTGAGTTTAGACAAAAAAATATCTTATTTGATCCTTAATTTGTGGCTAGTGGCATCCTCTTGTCTTTGCCTATCCCTGTCAAAATGAAGGCGTGAGTATTTACAATTGACAATTATTAATTTTCTGTAATAATTAACATTGTATATATTTTTTATAATTCTTCCTTAAAACTAATTAAATAATTTAATTAAAAGCTAACTTCATAAGATTCTCCTTAATTATTTCATTTTAAGTACATTAAACTTTTAAAACACTTTCTTAAATAATTATTAAAACTAATAATTAAATTGTATAACTACTATACTGTGTTTTTTCTTACTTAACACAAGTAGTAAACATATATGAAAATTACCATTTCCCATGCCATTTATCTACGAAACCTGTTTATAGTCTGTCTAAGCCGAAATGACGCGCCCCTCCGTTGCATTTACGCACACGAGCAAATATAAAATATAGTAAAACACACCGAAAATGCAATTGTAATAAAGTATAATAGCTATACTATTAATAGTAATATTTGTATTCACACATTTAAGTAAACTAATAAAGTGGAGGGGCGCGTCATTTATAGTTAGACAAGTTTTACTACTGCTTTATTCTATAGAATAAACATAGACAATGTAACAAATGCACAAGTTATTAAAATCACACACATATATACATTATTTTTATCAAAAACCATTTATATGGAATTGATAAATTTAAATGTCGTGCCCCAATAATAATAATAAATAAAAGTTTTCACAGTAATTCATAGATATTTTTATATATTCGTATTGATTCGCGTCAGTAGGAATTGTTATTTTATCGGTAATCCGTCATTATGGCAAAGGTTTGTTTACTCTTTTTGTCAAGTAAGGAAAAATGTACATTATACGGTTATATTATCTGTGCACCTCTTTGGAATGGAATATAACTCCTGCTTCGCCATAAAGGTGAAAGCCCACATGTCCGGCCTAAATATGCCGATTTGATGGTCAGACACGTCTATTCGCGTCGAACGAACGACCTTTTTTGTTGTTCTTTATTATTAGAAGATAAATCGATCTAACCGCCCGAATAGATTGTCAGAATTCCTCAGACTTAGCGACATTTCGAATTCTTTAAGCGGTTTGCCGAGTTCGGCGCGGAACGGGGTTTCATAGAGATTTTTTTTTTTAATTCGGTTCGTTCGGCTCTTCCGGATACTACTTGTACTACGGTATTAGTTAATAAATATAATCAATCATTTTTTATATACTTAGATAAAATCGAGCACAAAATATTTGCGAGGGCTCTTAACTCACGAGTCGCGTCAGGTTCGACTCAAAATCGTTTAGTGAGTTCTTACTCTTACGTGTGAGTAATTTTACACATTCGTGCGGACCTAATGTGCATCAAATCTAGTGCGAACAGTCCAAGCAGAGCATCAGCGAGACTCAAGACGAGAGCTGGTCGAATGTGAGTCTTTTAGAGGTCTTTAACTAAACCAAATGTCAAATAAGGGAAATTACCGCTGCACAAAATGTCAGAGCCCAGTTAGTTTAGTCGAGTTAACTGGGCTTTGTACAACGGTTATCAGAATAACTATTTTGTTAGATTTAATGAAGTTAACTATAGTTTCCTTTGCAATTGACTATGATAGAATTCTATGAATTTGAAACTAATTTATTAAAAACAATACAAAATAAACTGAGGCTTAAAAACTAAGTAAATTCTAATAAATTGGAATGCATATTTATTAAACCAATCTTTCAATTAAGGCGACCGTGGTCTAGTGTACGTCACACAAATAGTCACGTAAACCTAGTACTCCCAGTTCGAAACTAATGACCGGTACCAATTTAAGATGACCGTGGTGTAGTGGTAGTACAATGGTCATGCAAACCGAGAGCACGAATTCTATGTTCCTTGCCAGTACCAATGTATCTTTGATAATTGATTTTATTATTATTTGTTTACATTATGGATTATGGATGTGAGGGAAGCATCCATTGTCTCTGCCTATCCCTGTGGGAAAAAGGCGTGACAATTTGATTGATTGATTGATTGTTTACATTTCTATACTAAGCTACTAATTTGCTTGTATCATAGAAACAGGACAACCAAAGTACATATATCAAAGATACATTAGTACCGGCAAGTGGTTTTGAACCCGTGCTCTCGGTTTGCGTAACCATTGCGCTGCCGGTCGAATTTAGTAGCTTCGTATAAAAATACAAAAAATATAAATTAACATTCTTTTTATTTATATATTGTAAATCTTTATATAAAAACAAATTTAAACAATTATATATTTAATAAGTGATGTTAACAAAACCCTATTAACAAATATAATACAATAAATTATATTATTAATTAATTGTTAAAATTCAATAAACGGCAAAACACACATAAAATCACAAAACAATCACATAACTACTAAAAACGGAGTCCTAATACCAATAATTTTCTTTGGTCGGCATAGTGACGGCGACTGAGGCAGCTGTGAACAAACTCGGTTTTCTCAGTTGTCGTCACTCTTGGACCTCCTCTTGCTTATCATCAGGCGGGAGGAAGTCAAATGTCGTCACAATTAAAAAAAATGCTATTAAATAGATATTTTGCGATTCAAGCTACTAAGAACTCTAATGCGTAATTTAAAAAAATACCCACGCTCTGATTAGTTAAATTGATGTCACGTGTTAGCTTTAAAGGACATTATTTATTTTGTTTGGGGACTTGGGCTTAATTGTATTAACAGTTGCATATACATTTTAATATAGTTTAATGTACGAATACGACAATGTAATTGGAATATACATCCTTTATTTTGCATAGTTTAGGTGTGCAAAATGATCAAACTATAATTATGACAGTTCTTTTAATATGGCGTGTCTTTGTGATTGACAGACGATACAAAATCCATATCTTATTCTCCAAACAACTCAATTGCACAGCAATTAAATGCAGAATTGTTATTAGTTTTATCAATACTAGTATCGAAACTACCATTTATATATTTTTTCATCATTGGACATTACAAAAGTAGTACATAGAAGCCCAAAATGAATGATGTCCTTTATTAAAACAGTATTTATTCTCTACAGTCGTTCTAATAGTGTTGAAGGTCATGACTCTCCTTAATATCTCTCGTTAATAACACTCTCCTCCTTATCACTATTTTCCGCTGCATGGATTAAAATATTTAAGGTAGCAATAAGGCTTTGGAGTAATTCTGCCAACCAGCGTTTGGAGCATTGATTCCCTAAGTGGTTCAGGTGGACCCCCAGAAGTCCACGGAAGACTCGACGGGGTCTACGTTGGCGTGAAAAAATAGGGGGGTTCAGAATTCGTAAGCGGGGGTCCACTAAAATGTTGGCTTGACTTTACCTATTCAATAGGCAGATAATATTTTAAGAAGCTCAGCGACTGTTGGTTGTAAAAACTTGCATAATCCATATTTTGTACAACGTGTCGAGACTTGGAAACTCCCATAGTTAGTTCTAATCTTCACATATTTTGTCAAGTTTTGGAAATATGGTAAAAATTGAGCTGCAGGGGGTCCACCGGAACCAGTAAAATTTTGTAAGTGGTCTATGAGTTTGGGAACCTCTAGTTTAGAGCTCCACCCGCTAGGCTCAAACATTTACTCTCGAACATTCCGGGCATGGATTCTTCATGGATCCTTCTTGTCTGCCGATCCGGGGTAGTACCACCACTTACAAGTATACAGGCCGTGAGGTGATTTGGTCACATTTCGGGATCAGCTTGTAAGTTGCCGGTTCCAACTAGGCCGGCATAGTGGATATGATTGCTACTAACAGTTATTGAATTGTAGTGGCAGTGACATCCATTCATGGACCACACTTCGGCTTAACAAGCGGGGTGCTGTCATATGTCGAGTCACAATAAAAAAAAAGATTCTTCTTTATGTGTGTCTTTTAACACAAAAGCGTGATAGTACCATTATCACTACCTAGTAACAACAATCTATTCAACGGTAAAACGGCCATAGATGTCAAAACGCCTTTGAAACTGTCTGCACGTAACTTGGAGCTGCTGTGGCTGGTATTCTGTATGGAGTGGACCCCAATACGGTTGTTAGTGGTACCAGTGATCACTTCCTGGTTGTGAACGGAGAGACAGTGCACGGGTTCTGTTGTTCCTCTGTGAACAATAAAAAAAATTGGTCAACTTTTTATTTTATTATTGTGAATCGACATCTGACCTTGACCGACTGCAAAACCAAGTCGTCACGGCTGCCCCAGTCGCCGTCACTATGCCGGCTATTTACGACGAATCGCTTAAAAGACCCAAGGCTATAGAATGGAAAGAATAAATGGGCTGGTAAAGTTTTCCAATTGTCGATTGTTCTGCAAAGGAACGACGCACCGAACTTTTTAGTTCGACTGCCGATTCGGTCGATGGAATGCGGATCCACTGTGCCTAACACGGAGCGCGGAGGAGTGTGTTTTTGTATCACAGAAACACAGTCAGTTTAGCGCTATGCCTGTATAAATTAGTGATAAATTTGGATGTGAGAGAAGCGAGGGAGTTGAGTCAGAATGGTGGCAAGTGACGCTCCATTGGCCCTGCCTATTCCTGTGGGAAAAAGGCATAACATTTTTTTTATTGTGACTTGACATCTGACCTTGACCCGCCTGATGGTAAGCAAGAAGAGGTCCAAGAGTTCCGACGACTGCGAAACACCACACCTAAATTTTACCAATTTATCAAATTAAATTGTCACGCCTTTTTCCCATAGGGATAGCAGAGACAATGGAGCGCCACTTGCCACGATCCTGACACAACTTCCTCGCTTCCCTCACATCCACAATTTTCTTCATACAAGCTTTCTGGTTAAGGGCACTAGGCAACCCAGCTTTCTTGAGGATGTCTCCGATTTGGTCGGAAACCACCCACCTGGTATTTATTGAAGCTAAAATTTCGTATCAGAACTAATTTTCCTAGGTTTTGTCTAAGATGTTTTTCGTAGCTTTTAAACTATCAATCAATCAATCAAATTGTCACGCCTCTACCCACCAGGGAAGGCAGAGACAGGGAGCGCTACTTGCACACTGACACAACTCCCTCGCTTCCTTCACATCCACAATTTCCTCATACAAGCTCTACGGTAAACTAAACTCACTTCAAATGCATTGACAGCTCCCCATCATTGATCATCCATATTGCTGTGACCTGATCCAAACCTGATGATAGAACACGCTTCTCATCAACTGCTGCCAACCTCAGTACCTCTCCATCATGAGCTTTCCACTGGGCAATTGGCATACCCGTGCGGGGTTCAAGTACCTAAAAAAAATATATTAAATCAATCATTCATTTTGTCACGCCTTTTTTCCACGGAGATAGGCAGAGACAATGGAATGCCACTTGCCACGATCCTTACACAACTCCCTTGCTTCCTTCAACATCCACAATTCACTTCATACAAGCTATATGTGCTATAAATAATATTATAAGCGGCGACAGGTGCGGCGTATTGTTTAACACACCAGTTCGTCACGCAGATAGTCCCGGGTTCAATTCTCGGTCGGAGCAAATATTTGTTTCATGGCTTTTATTTGTAATATTTAATGATTTGATTAATTTACAAATATTTGAATCATACAAATTTTATGCGGCTTATTATCGCGTTTATTTTGGTTTTTATTTTACAATTTTATTTTATTGTTCCACGATGGCTGCAAAGCTCTCGAAACGTCGGAATAATAAAATAAAATAAAATTGTCAAATCAAAACCAAAATAAACGCGATAGTAAGCCGCATAAAATTTATTTAATTCATTAATCAATGTTCGCGCAAAATCTAAGAAAATATTACAAAATAAAGAGGTGGATATTTGCTGCGGGTTGTTAGAGTGCCAGGCAGTGGTGCCCAGTCTTCCGATCCGCTGTAGTACCACCACTTTTACTTGTACAGTATACATACCGTGAAGTTACTTAGTCGCGTTTCGGGATCAGCTCGTAAGTTGCTGGTTTCAAATAGGCCGACATAGTAGATGTGACTGCTTACAATTATTTTATTTATTTATTTAAATCCTTTATTGCACCAAAATAAACTTAAAAATAGGTACATAGGCGAGTTTAATGCCTATTAGGCATTCTCTAACAACTAACCTTTGGGACGATGAGAAATTATGGGCAGGGTGCAAATATACTACAAACTACAATTACATAAACATATTTAAATGTAGTAGCAGTCACTTCCAATCATGGACCGCACTCCAGCTTACTATGAGGCTTACTGCCGACTTGTTGTAGCCGGCAACTTACAAGCTGATCCCGAAACACAACTAAGTCACTTCACGCCTTTTGACGACAGGCGTGGACGAACGGTTTAGCTACTGGTTTGTTGCGCGTAAAGTCCCGGGTTCGATCCCCGGTCGGAGCAAATATTTGTTTCATAGCTTTTATTTGTAATATTTAATAGTATTAAATATTGCAAATATTTGTTAATAAAAAAAAGAGATGGATATTTGCTTCGGGTCTGGTTATCAAAGAGTGGTAGGCAGTGGTACCCAGTCTGCCGAACCGGGGTAGTACCACCACTTACAAGTATACAGACCGTGAAGTGATTTGGTCACGTTTCGGGATCAGCTTGTAAGTTGCCGGTTCCATCTAGGCCGGCATAGTGGATGTGATTGCTACTCACAGTTATTGAATTGTAGTAGCAGTGACATTCATTCATGGACCACACTTTGGCTTAACATCAAGCGGGGTGCTGTCAAATGTCGAGTCACAAAAAAAAAAAAAAACTTGTGTATACTTGTAAGTGGTGGTACTACCCCACTGGGCACCACTGCCTACCACTCTTCAAAGTTTACATACTAACCACTAAATATCCGGACGCTAAGCCGCACGCCATCCATTTCCCTGAAGGCGAAACACATAGACAACGAATGAATGTGTTCACAGTACCAGGTAACTGCAATGTAAAACAATAATTTTAAGGCGACCGTGGTGTAGTGGCAGTGCAATGGTTACACAAACCAAGAGCACGAGTTCGAGACCACTCATCGGTACCAATGTATCTTTGATGTCGTACTTTGGTCGTCCTGTTTCTATGATACAAGCACTTTGGTAGCTTAGTTAAAAAATAAATAAAAATTTAAATAGAAAGGATCGTGCTAAGTGGCACTCAGTTTTCTCTGCCTATACTTGTAAGAATAGAGGCGTTATAAGCTAGAGTAGGGTTCACAAATTAACGATAGGCGTGGCGCATTGTTAGCACACCAATACGTTAAACGTAAAGTCCCAGGTTCAATTTCCGGTCAAAAAAATTTTTTCTTAGTTTTATTTGTAATTTTTAATAAATAAAAACCTGTTCCAACTAGGCCGGCATAGTGGATATGACTGCTACTTACAGTTATATAACTGTAGTTGCAGTCGCTTCTATTCATGGACCGCACTCCAGCCTTACATTAGGCGGAATGATTATTTTATTGTGACTCGACATATGACAGCACCCCGCTTGATGTTAAGCTGGAGTGTGGTCTATGAATTGATGTCACTGCTACTACAATTTAATAACTGTGACTAGCAATCACATCTGCTATGCCGGCCTACTTTAAGGTCTGTATACTTGTAAGTGGTGGTACTACCTCGGAACGCACTAACGTACTAATGTTTTGTAGGCATACTATTGCAAGTGGACCGGACTCCAGCTTAACATCAAGCAGAAAATAATGTGTATTATCTTACCTTAAGATCATGTGTATAGGTACAGGTTCTAGCGTCAATAACTTTGATAGTGGCATCCGTCGTTGCGCATACAACTGACGTCGAAGGCCCGGGCAGGGTTCGCACTATGCTTACGGCTGATTTGCTGTGATCCAACTAAATAATTAAATAAATATCAATCAATCAACTTGATCAAACGCGACTAAGTCACTTCACAGTCTATACACTTGTAAGTGGTGGGTGGTCCTATCGCGGATAGGCAGACTGAGCACCACTGCCTACCACTTCTATATTTAACTAATTTAATATGTATCAAATTAAATCAATTAAAGGCGACCGTGGTGTAGTGGCAATGCAATGGCTACGTGAGCCGGGTGGCACGGGTTCGAATCCACTCACCGGTACCAATGTATCTTTGATATATGTACTTTGGTTGTCCTGTTTCTATGATACAAGCACTTTAGTAGCTTAGTATAGAAATTTATAATAATAAAAATGAAAAATGAAAAAATTCAAATCCTGACACACCTCCCTCGCTTCCCTCACATCCACAATTCTCTTCACAACCACATTCTCCCACATTCACAACCAAGCTTTCTTGAGGATGTCTCCAATTTAATTGGAAAACAAAAAATATAAAAGAATATTACATTAGTAAAGTGAAGAATAATATCGAGCGAAACACTAAAAAAGATAATTTATTATTGTGGACAATGATATTTAAAAAAAAAACGTAGATATGTTATATGCGCTCCGAACGAGGCATGTTAAAACTATGCTAATAAGCAAACCTGGATTCAGTGTCGCGATGCAAAGCGTCTTTGTCTCTTTTTCGCTTTCAATATTTATTTAATTCGGTATATCACAAACTAAACATAACAAAAAATTAACATTCCAAGATTTATGCTGGTTTGCGGCCAAAGAATGTATACACACAAATAATATCAAGTTTAACAATACAAATAACAAGAATACACAAAAAATAATCATTTAAAAAAAGTGATAACTATCATTCCGTCCTACTTCAGCTTAAGTGTATGTCTGGACGAGTTTGTTCGTTCAAACTCGTTTCGAGTGCTGTCCTAAGGGGGAGGCCTATGTTCAGCAGTGAACGCCTTCTGGCTAATGATGATGATATCCAGTGGCGTAGCTAGGTAACCAAGGGCCCTGGGGCAAATTCAAAAATGCTAGGCCCCACTGCTATGTAAACTGATTAGGTTTTATCAAATAAAAATATGAAATATAGAAATACTTTAAAAATGCTAAGCTACTTAAGCTCTTTTTTGTGCACTGCAGGCCAGGTAATAAAAATATTAGGCTTTAGCACATAGCATTAATTTTTTAACCGTTCTCGAAAAAAAATCTTAACTCGAACTCACAATAAAACTGTCAAATTGTCAAATCTGTCAAATTGACAACACTAAACCTACAGAAGTAATTTAGGGGAATTCCCTAGGCATAACTTTTAAATTTCTCTTAACTGAGTTGTCATGATTAAAGTGGGGTTGCATAACCTGTCATATTAGATGGGAGAAATTTCCAAAAGTTCAGTTCGATCGAGATTTCTGGTAAGGATTCGAGGGCCCCCTGAGCTTGAGGGCCCCGGGGCACTGCCCCGCCTAGCCCCTAGGTAGCTACGCCACTGATGATATCTCGGCAATGTTAAAGTTCGGTAACAGTATGGATAAATGGAAAGGGGAAAGGTATGGAAAGGGTATCATACCTGTGACACAACAGTCTCCATAAAAGGGTCCCATATATGTACAACAGAATCAGTTGACACAGCAAGTCTGAGTGACTCCAAGAATGTTAGGGATAAAACACCTTTCTTATGACCAGTGTATGTCCAATTGCATTGGGATACTGCGCTGCCATCGCCCTGGAAATAATTTTTTTTTTAATGTCACTCGACATATGACAGCACCCTGCTTGATGTTAAGCTAGAATGGGGGCCTTGAATGGACGTCACTGCTACTACAATTCAATAACTGTGAGAAGCAATCACATCCACTATGCCGGCCTAGTTGGAACCGGCAACTTACAAGCTGATCCCGAAACGCGACCAAATTCCTTCACAGTCGGGGTATTACCCCGGATTGGCAGACTGGGTGCCACTGCCTACAACTCTTTGACAACCAGACCCGAAGCAAATATCCACCTCTTTTTTTGTTAACAAATATTTGCAATATTTAAAATAATTAATAAATATTACAAATAAAAGCTATAAAACAAATATTTGCTTTGACCGGGAATCGAGCCTGGGACTTTGCGCGCAACAAACCAATCGCTAACCGTTCGTCCACGCCTGTCGTCAATTATTTTTCACAAATAAACAGTGAAAACCTGTGTCTTTAAACGATTAGTCACCAATTTGTTTCTTGATAAACAGGAGCTCACGGCATCTAGTTCATATTAAATAATTTGAGACAAAATATAATTGTGTATGTTTATTTTTACCTAAATAAACATACACTTTACCTTTTTACATACATGTGATACTTGTATGTAGTTTGTAGTATATTTGCACCCTGCCCATAATTTGTCATCATCCCAAAGATTAGTTGTTAGAGAATTAACCTCACCTATGTACCTATTTTTAGGTTTATTTTGGTGCAAGAAAGGATTTAAATAAATAAATAGTAGCAGTCACCTGCATCCTTGGACCGCACTCCAGCTTAACATCAGGCGGATTACCGTCATATATTAAGTCACAATGTAAGATATACAAACCTGATTCCTCAAGGACCATAACTTAACAGTTTTATCCTTGGAGCCACTCATGAAACTGCATTCGTTGTCCAAACAATGTATTGATTTGATATTATGCGTGTGACCAGTAAATTGCTGCAGTTTGATTTGCTTCAAATTAAATCGGGTGTCCTTGTCGGGTCTTCCAATCTCATGCTCCCAGTATATAAGCCAATTACCGCGTAGATGCCTGTCAATAAACATTTTATGCAATATGTACAAAGACTAACTTAAAAAGAGGTTAATTATTTAAATAAAACGATAGTTAAAAGAAACACGCTTATGTGACAATGTAAACAGTAGAGTGTACGTTTTTTTATTGTGACTCGACATTTGACTCGACTTAATACTATAATTCGAGTTATTGCCCTACCCTGCTAGTCTACTAGTCTACGGTGTCTGCCACTATTTTTCTATAAACGAGTATGGTTCAACAAAAAAATTGCACTTAATTGGATCTGGTTAAGATCCACTTTTTTTCGGATTCTCCGAAAAATTTCGGATTTTTCCTAGTGAGTAAAAAATGGATGCTGTGGCTTATTGTTGCTTTCAGACGGTTAGAATTCACTTTTTTCTAGATTTCCAACCCAACAAAAATGGTCGCTCTGTCGCAAAAATGTTACATAAGAAAAAAAAACAAATCGACTTATTTACCATGCGCCATATTCTAAGAATGTAAAGAATCTTTATGGACACTGAAGGTCCCTGTTTTTTTAATAATATTCAATCAATCAATCAAATTATCACGTCCTTTTCCCACAGGAATAGGCAGAGACAATGGAGCGCCACTTGCCTCAATCCTGACACAACCCCCTCGCTTCCTTCACATTCACAATTCTCTTCATACAATGGGCACTAGGCAACCTTAACTAGGCTAAACTTTCTTGAGGATGTCTCCGATGTCTCCTGGGCCTGCCTCGTTTAACGCATCCATTCACATGAGATTTATAAATTAAATTCATCACTTACCTATTAGCCTTAATTGTATCACCTTTATAGGCGACAACTTCTATGGCATTATTATGGGCTCCATACACTTCCTGGTCGGTGACGTCTATCCGATTTCCAACGACAGTGATGTTTGATCCGAAACTATTAGAACTCGATATATGGTCCATGGAGTCCGATTTTGAAATTTGTATTTCTATCTTTCGCGTGAGGCTTTCGTCACTGAAGGAGGACTGGACGCGTTTGTCGTGTCTTATTGTACATGGTGGACTGTAATTTAATTTATTTATAAGTTTTTTTTATTGTGACTTGACATATGACGGCACACCGCTTGATGTTAAGCTGGAGTGTGGTACGTCACTGCTACTACAATTCAATAACTTTAGTTGACATTCACTATGCCGACCTTGTCGGAACCGGCACCTTACAAGCTGATCCCGAAACGTGACCAAATCACTTCACTGTCTGTATACTTGTAAGTGGTGGTACCACCCCGGATCGGCAGACTGGGTCCCACTGCCTACCTAAATATTTGCCCAAATAACAAATATTTGCAATAATTATTAAATATTACAAATAAAACATATGAAACAAATATTTGCTCCGACTAAGCATGAGGTAGATACGCCACCTGCACGAGTTTGTGTTCGCAAATGGCACGAGTTTGAACCATCAATCACGACTAGGCATACAGACAAGATGGAATGATAGTTATTGAGAGCGAAAAAGAGACAAATATATGTTACTCTGCATCGCGACACTGAGTTCAGGTTTGCTTAATTTGCATAGTTTTAGCGTGCTTCGTTCGGAGCTCATATAACATATTTTTTTATTGAATTAAACAAATTTTATGCGGCTTGCTATCGCGTTTATTTTGGTTATTGATTTTACAAATTTAATAGTAAGCCGCATAAAATTTGTTTAATTACTATATTTTTTATTTTTTTATTTACATTTCTAGATTAAGCCATTAAAGTGCTTGTATCATAGAAACAGGACAACCAAAGTACATATATCAAAGATACATTGGTACCAGTGAGTAGTTTCGAACCCATGCCACTGGGCTTACGTAGCCATTGCACCGCCACTACAACACGGTCGCCTATTTACGCATAACTACGTATTTTCTTAAAATATCATTGATTTTATACATTAATGTATTTTTTTACCTGGTCACATTAATTCTATCATAATTAACACATAATGCTTGTATGGTGTCATTGTTTTTAAGGCTCCTCTCCAACGCCTCCATGCCCACGAATCTCATGAACGTAGAGAACGCAGTGTGGGCTAACTCCTCGTTGAATACCATCAATAACTCTTCTTGGGCCTGCGATCAAATTTTTTTTCATTGTGACTCCATGTTTTATAGCACCCCGCCTGATGTTAGACTGGAGTGCGGTCCGTGAATGGAGGTGTCTACTACCACGGTAAAATAACGGTAAGTAGCAGTCATATCCACTATGCCAGCCTAGTTTGAACCGGCAAATTACTGGGTGATTCCAAAAGCAAATAAATCATATTTATTTATTTATTGTGACTCGACATATGACAGCACCCCGCTTGATGTTTAGCTGAAGTGTAGTAGCATTCATGAATAGATGTCACTGCTACTACAATTCAACATCTGCAAGTAGCAGTCACATCCATTATGCCGGCCTGGTTGGAACCGGCAACTTACAAGATAATCCCGAAACTTGACCAAATCACTTCACGGTCTGTGTACTTGTAAGTGGTGGTACTACCCCTGATCGGCAGACTGGGTACCACTGCCTACCACTCTTTGATAACCAGACCCGAAGACCAGTTCACTAGACTACACCACGGTCGACTACACCACTGCGACTACACCACCGCCACTACACCACGGTCGCTTTAATATGACGGAACATTTAATAAACTCACAGTTAATCTGGTAGCGTCATCCTGTGGTGGTCTTGGAGGTGAGCAGGAGAGGTCAGGCGGTGCATCATCACGAACTACCCTCCCATCACGCACTGACCATTCCGCTGTGGAGCCATCACGGCATATCTCGAGGAATCCTTCCACTTTTACGCTGTCAGGTTGAGATGAGGTCTGGAAGGTAAAGAAAATTATTAAAGACTAGCTGACACGGCGAACTTCATGTTGCCTAAAAGTCAATCGTTTCTCTTTATAAATAATACAACATAGGTTTTTGAGCAATATATTTTTACTGATATGACAAAATTGACATTAATTTTTGTAATTCTCAACAGCTTGTATATATTTTCCTTAGTTTACCCAAAATAAATTTCTGAACGCACGCAATTTTGTATGGGAAAATGTTTTATCTTTTATTTTATTTATTATTCACACAATATGTTTATAAATAATGGCCTATGTGTTATTCTAATGTATAAGCTATATTATTGTAAAGTTTCATTAAAATCCATTCAGTAGTTTTTGCGTGAAAGAGTAACAAACATACATCCATCCATACTCACAAACTTTCGCATTTCTATACTAATATTATAAAGAGGAAAGATTTGTAAGTTTGTTTGTAATGAATAGGCTCAGAAAATACTGAGCAGATTTTAAAAATTCTTTCACTATTAGAAAGATAAATTCCTCGTGAATAACAGAGGCTATATTTTTAAAAAGTTTTTTTTTTGTACACGACTACTGATAATTTCAATTGTTGAATTAATTTTATATACACTATATACAACAACATACGTTAATAGTAGATATAAAGATTTTACATACATAATGGAAAAACTGATTATTTAACCATTATGCGTTATGTATTTTGACCCAGGCAACGCCGGGTTAGGCAGCTAGTATAATATAAGTATAGGATGTTAATCATTCAAACTGTCACAGGGTAAAATGAGCGCCACCACGGTCCTCACATTACTTTCTTGATTGCTTTAAATCCAATCTATCAAACAGTTACGCCTTTTTTTCACAGGGATAGGCAGAGAGTTTGACAAGATTTATAAATTGGAGGGATCAGTGATAAATTAAAATATCACAGGTCCGCAGTATTTTAACCATAGACCCTTAATTAAGAGAATCGTGGATGAATTAAACAAATTTTATGCGGCTTACTATCGCGTTTATTTTGGTTTAGATTCCATCGTGGTCACGGTGAGCTGTGCAACTGCAAAGCTCTCGAAACTTCGGAATAATAAAAAAATGTAAAATCTAAACCAAAATAAACGCGATAGTAAGCCGCATAGAATTTGTTTAATTCATTATTCAATGTTCGCGCTAAATCTAAGAAAATAGAATTGTGTATTTGAGGGAGGCAAAGGAGTTATGTCAGAATCGTGGCAAGTGGCGCTCAATTGTCTCTGCCTATCCCTGTGGGAAAAAGGTGTAATAATTTGATTGATTGATTGTAATTTTAAAAAATTAGGCAAGTATATTCTCTGCGGTTTTCTTCATATAGGCTCTGTGGTTATGGGCGCCAGGCAGCCCAGCTTTCTTGAGGATGTCTCCGATTTGGGCGGAAAACACCCAGATATTAATTTACTACCAGATATTATCCAGATAAATTCTAACTCACCGTATCCGAACAACTTTCGGAGTCAGTCTTTGGCCAATTTTCTGTTTTTCCCGAAGCCTTGTCAAATGTTAAGAAGAATCTGAAAATAACATTAATTAAAAAAACATTGAAGCAATGTCGGATTACCTCCTCGTGTGCTGTGACACGGAAAGCAGATGGGCCGATGCATCCTGTGCATCAGTCAATAACTTCCTTTAAGGGGGTTCTTGTTGGCTGACCGTTCGTATACGCCTGTCGTCCACTATAAAGTAATGTATCTCTTTACCTTTGCAATGCGGGCACACACAAATGCTTCTTCGTCATCTCTGGTCCAACTCTTACAGCTAAAACGTGCAAGGCGTCCAAAAACTTGCGCGCCAGTGTTGTCCTCGCTTGGACACCGTTCGGGAACGTGCAGCGGGTTGTCGATAACAGTCTCAGTGTCGGGTGGAGGATGCTCTTTAAAAATGTATCCTGGGAAAGATTAGCCGTGTTACCATAAAAAAATTAAACGAGCTTTAGACAGGCTTAAACTTTTTTAATTAACTAAACTTATTTCACCACAAAATAACGCATTTAAACACTGTTTTAAATATTCTTTGTACATGTTTTGTTCAAATTTTTGGAGCATTTCGGGAAAATTTTAAAGTAAAAAAATCATCATCAGCCAGAAGGCGTCCACTGCTGAACATAGGCCTCCCCCTTAGAAGGCCATTTCGAACGACAGATGCCAGTTGCATAGACCAGTTATCGGTGACTTTTACTATGTCGTCAGTCCACCTAGTGGAGGCCTACCTACGCTGCGTCTACCGGTTCGTAGTCTCCACCCTAGAACCTTTCTTCCCCATCGGTTGTCGGTTCTACGGGCTATGTCGTTAACTTTGGTTCTTTGGCGAATAACCTTGTTCCGGATTCTACATATATATTTTTTTTATTGTGACTCGACATATGACAGCACCCCGCTTGATGTTAAGCCGAAGTGTGGTCCATGAATGAATGTCACTACTACTACAATTCAATAACTGTGAGTAGCAATCACATCCACTATGCCGGCCTAGATGGAACCGGCAACTTACAAGCTGATGCCGAAACGTGACCAAACCACTTTACGGTCTGTATACTGTATATTGAGCAAAGAAACACCCAGCATTCCTAGACTATTGCCCGCTGAGCGACTCTGAGCTTTTCCAACGAGTCAAAATTAAAGGGGCGGGGGAAGGGGTGAGCGAACTTAAAAAATACATTGTTAGAATATCTATTAGAAGATAACCACTGTGATGTGGGAACACAGCCTACAGAACACATCGTCACCCTACAACGTTTCGTCCCGACATAGGATGGTCACCCTACTCGGCTAGCGGCAACTCGCCGCTTATTGGTTAATTCGAATTGCGCGGCGAATAGTTCGTTCAGTTACTGAGTAATGATTGTATTGATAGAAATTTAATTTTGTATGTAGGGTAATATAATATAACTGAATGTAAATAAAGAATTACAACATTTTAACTCGTGCATTCGACTTTAATTGAAAGTGTGTTCAAATATCAACTGTGATACTGCAAAACCCATAAGTGATTGTATTGTAATAATTTTAAAAGAAGTATCACTGTGATATTTATTAAGACTTAAGCACAGGAAATAGACTTACAGGAAATAGGCTACAGAATACAGATTTAAAAATATATATACTGTTGGTATATATATTATACGCGACTGAGTCACTTAAAGATATCTTGAAAGTACTACCCCGAATCTGCAGACTAGGCGAATGACCACCAACTGTCCGCCGACCACTCTTAAAATACATTAACACTATCAGTGCTTATGTATCTTTGATGTGTGTACTTTAGTCGTTCTGTTTCTATGATACAAGCACTTTAGAAGCTTAGTATGCAAATGTAAAATAAAAACAATGAATCAATCAAACTATCACGCGTCAAATCCCACAAGAAAATCACAAACCTGTAATTGTTCCATAAGTTTAGCATCAGACATCAAAGGCACTAAATACTTGAGTAATTGCAGACAAGCGATCACACCGCCCTCTAGCGGCTGAGACAGGCGTCGGCGGCATGAAGCAATCAACTCGCCCATATGAGGTAGATATTGGAACAATATTAATTGTTCGCCGTACATAGCTGGAAAATATAGACATTTATGCTGCATGATGCATAAGGCGACCGTGGTGTAGTGGCAGTGCAATGGTTACGCGAACCGAGAGCTCGGGTTTAAAACCACTCGCCGGCACCAAGGTATCTTTGATATATGTACTTTGGTTGTTCTGTTTCTATAATACAAGCACTTTAGTAGCTTAGTACAGAAATGTAAATAAAAAATAACATATTTTTGAACGCAGTATAATCGAATACAGTATTTGCATTGAAGAAAATTGTGAATGTGAGAAAGTTGTGTCAGGATTATGGAAAGTAAGGGGCGCCCTTTTTCTCTGCCTATCCCTGTGGGAAAGGCAAGACTATTTGATTTGATATAGTCGAATGCCGTGACGCTGGCATGGTGTTACGCCCCCACCACGCCGATGTAAAACATTATGGTGATATTTATAAGAATCAAGTTTTTCGAGTAAATGTCAAAGCCAAAGTAAAGGTCAAGGTTTATTTCCTTTAGTAAATCATGCATATTAAATCAGGCGACCGTGGTGTAGTGGCAGTGCACTTTAGTAGCTTAGTATAGAAATGTAAGCAATAAAATAATAATAATATTGTCTGATTAAAGGCGTCCAAGAGCGTCGACGCCTGACAAAACCTATACAACTTATGCTCGCTGCAGTAGACGGCACTTTGCCGACCAATACCGCACCTTTGAGGTGTAACCACGTTGGCTTTCGTGTTCAAGTTTGACACAAAATATGTTGCAGATAAATGCTACTTAATTTTCACATACCCCCCTAGGCCAGCCTTATTGGACCCGGCAACTTTTAGGCTGATCCGGTAACCGTTGAGTCACGGTTCAAAGTACACGGTTTGTACTTTAAATTTAGATTAATAAAAATAATAAATAATTGAGTAAACTTACCAACTATAGACGTAAGGCACTTAATAACTTTTATAGCATTCCGATCACCAGCAACTCTACTATTTGCAATAGATATCATATCAAATTCATCACACGCCGAATCCAATTCAGAAGGCACTAAATTTTCGTTCCCAATATAACATAGAGTCAACATTTTCAACAAATTCCTTGTTATATACCGACACGTCAAAACTGGACCTAATCTATGCGACAACCAGAGTATACTTTCTGAACTCATATCCGATATTTTATAACTATCCGATTCTAATTCTTCGTTTAATTTTGATGTGCTTGCGTGTCCAAAATTTGCGTCTAAACTCTTGCTAACTTTAGGTTCATCTTTCCTTAATTCTGCATCGTCTTCCGCGGTATCGTCACCAAAATGAACGTAGCTTGTAAACATTGATTTAGGTATATCTATTGTAGGTGATGTAAAGTTATCCTTTTTGTCTTCGGTTTCTTTGGATAAATGAGGAGGAAACACTTCTGCAGTTGGTGAAGGTGTTACGTTATCCTGCTGAACGCTTAGCGTTGAGCTGTCGCATGATTCTGTAGGCGATTTACTTCTACAAGAACGGTTAGGAACTTGTCTGTCGGATTCAAAATGGAATAGTTCATTTTCACTTCTATTGTCAACGTCTTTTAGCGCCTCATTTTCACTTTTTTCGACGTTTGGTGTGTTTACTAATTCGGAACCATAGGACGTGTCAGGGGAGAAAATGTCTGGTGCTGCATTTAAAGGGTTTATGTCGTCAGAGTATCTCAGTTTTTTGTTAGCCAAAGCTCTATCCTGGCACAGATGTCCCGGCGACCCAATAGTGTTACCAACATCTTTATAACCACCAACTGCTTCAACCAAATGTTGTGTAAAATTATCCAAAAAACATTTCAAACCCAAACGAACCATTAATTGTAGGAGAAAAATATTATGATATAATTTTACGAATTTCTTTTTACTAGCAACTCTATAGTTTTCTTTGTCATTTTTATTCTCTCGCTTATCAATTACGCATTCTTCATCTTCATACAGATTTAGTATATATTTTAGCAATTTTTGTCTTGTATCAGCCGGCCCTAGAGTTTTACTAACTGTGTCAAATAAATACCAAGCAGCAAGTACCGATGTTTCTTTATTCTCTAGTAATTCAATATAATGTGATAAAAATATATCAAAAACGTCAAATTGGTTATAATTTTCTAGCTTTAAAAGTGCGTCTAAACGAGTAGCGCAAGCTTGGATCTTGCCCTCTGCAATTCTCTGCGTAAAATACAGTTTAGTTTTATCAACATTATGATACTTATTGCATTGAACACCGTTGCATTCATATGTGTATAATACACTCAATTCATTAGAACATAAGTCATATTCATGTAATATAATTAATAAATCGTATATAGTCTTAAATGACTCGGGAAATGGTATTAAATGTTGCGATAATAGTGGCTGTAACAATTGAGATGGCGTAGGTGACGGTAAACCTTTATCTGTAACTACAATTTTCCTCAACAGTTCTAAGGTTTTATCATCCATTGAAAGTTCAACTTGATTTGACAAAGTAGGAGGTTGAACATTTAGTAGTAAAGAAGCTATGTACCGCACGCAGCTAGGCAGAGATTGGAAATTGTATTTGAGGACAGTCCGACAACTGTTGTAGCGGTCGATAAAGTTGTCGTTATTCAATCTTAACGGACGCATGTATGTGTGAAGAAATATTTCAACAATTAAACAACCAATCACAAGCATATCCCTTCTCCGGCTCTCCGTAACAAATTGCTTATAAATCGCCGCGTCTGTTGTGTAGCGGTTATTAAACGCGCGATTCTTTTTCAATACATGATCCATATTAGCTTCGTGAGTGAATTTCCTCATGTAGTTTTGTTCGTAGCTTGCTATAAACATGTGATTTGTGAAAGAATTCTCGCAAGCGCTGTCTAGGTGTGGAGAATCACTTTCGAATAAATTAACTGGATTAAATTTCTTCTGTTGCATAACAGTTTCTTCAGCATTACTAAAGAAACATTTTGTTCTAAAATTATCCATACTTTCTAACGCTTGTATTGCCGAAACTGGATTATATTCTTTTGGCAAATAAATTATACCTTTTCCTAATTCGGATTTTTGAACTTTAAAATGGCGGGAATGTGACGATGCTCTCTCATTGGTCACGGAGACTTCATGATCGTGGTGTTTAGAAAGAGAACGCGCCCGATTGCCGCTCTTATGTCTCGCTTTATCGTGACGCGAGCGGGAGTGTTGGGAAGGTACGCTAAGACGTGAAACACGTTGAGGTACACTGGTTAATTCGTCATCCTCGTCTGATATCCCATCTGAACTGTCATTGGTTTTTGATTTTCCTGAAAAAAAAAACTAGTGCTAAAATCGGTAAATATAAATCTATGGTCTGATATAGATAAAATTAATAAACAATCAGAATTATTAAAGAGTGCCTTAGATCCTTCAAGAGAAACACTTCTGGCTGGCATTGTGATGACGACTGTAAACCGAGTCAATTTTATAAGTCGTCGGCGCTCTTAGACCTCTCCTTGTTTACCATCAGACAAGTCAAGGTCAAGTCACAATTAAAAACGCAGTTACTAAAAATCTATTGATTCTAAAATTTATAGCGACCGTGGTCCATAAAAAGTCCCGCAAACCGGTACCAATGTAACTTTGATTTATCTAATTTGGTAGTCCGGTTTCTATAATCAAAGCATTTAGTAGCTTAGAAATTCTAATTATAGTCTTTCTAACAAAACTAATTATAAGGCTACCGTGGTGTAGTTGTAGTGCGATGGTTACGCAAACCGAGAGCACAGGTTCAAAACCTCTTGACGGTACCAATGTATCTTTGAGATATGTACTTTGGTTTTCCTGATTCTATGATACAAGCACTTTATTATAGTAGCTTAGTATAGAATATAAAAAAATATACAAATACTAACTGCTTGGTAAAGTCCAATGTAATCTAGGAGGTGCAGGTAAATGTGGTCGAGTCATTTTGGCCGGATGTGGTGCGCTCAAGAGTTGGACAGCAGATCCTTTACGTACTTTGGTATGTCCATCAACTAAGGACAGGCACACGTTCTTAGCCTTTATGGACGCTGCTCCTGATAACCTGTAATGATGTTAATCAATTAAAAAATACTACCTGTGACCGCGGTATCACCCGTGGAATTAACACAGTCTCTGAATCGCGAGTCCCCCGAAAACATAATTAGCGGACTTCTAAAAAAGGAGGAGCCGAAAGGGGGTTAAATAGTCTCTTATAAAGAGTCCAATTATAGTATTTTGAAACCGCTGTGGGCATGCATAACTTACTGCAAAAAATTCAGTATTTTTTTTAATAATGTGCCATCCCTGTTTTAGTAAAATCAAAGAATAAATTACATAGAACTATCATAACATTCTGAGTTAGAATACATAGCCATTTTTAGAAGATACAAGTAGTTGGAAAATGAACAAATTTCAAACTTTTGCTAAGATAATTTGAATTTGACAGCATATTGTTTTTATTTTTATTTTCAAGCCATTTTATTTTGAAGCCAGTACTTTGAGCATATTACAATGGTTGAGATAGCAAACCTTTGTGAACAAAAAAAAAGGAAAAATGGTTAAGGTAAAATTATTAGAGATATCAAGGAAGTAAAATTAATTATTAATTATCCCTTTGTATTTAATAATCTTTGCCTTCTGACATGACAGATACTAGGGTTGGCAATATTTTTGGCTAAATAATTTATTATAATTTTTACGGCTTATTCTCTAACACCAAGTATACTTTAATAATATATACTTATATACTTAGTAATAATCACCAACCTCGCCCGCCGCCCGGACTACACCGGAGACATCACGGGCTGTTAAATCGTATGGCGTTCTAAGGGAGGCCTATGTTCAGCAGTGGACGTGTTCTGGCTGATGATGATGATGATGAGGGTACGACTATAAAGAGAAAGCTGTATACTCACTTATAACCAAATGTTAAATCTATCCAATGGTGTAAATTCTCTGAAACGTGAGCACCTTCCAGTGCCTCCCTGTGTTTGGTTATAAAGTCTTCAATACACGTCGCCCACGAGGGTATTCCAAGGTCCTACAAAAGTACATATAAATCATTTATAACAACACACCATAAAGACCCACATAGTGCATAGGGAAACACAACAGTCTATTATGCGTGAGTTTTTTTTGTATATTTTTACAAGCGACTTGTAAAAAGATACAACTGTAAATAAAATATTTAATTTTCTTTTTTTTCTCCTCTCGGATTAATGATCAATTGGGTTGGCACCCCTACTCTAACCGGGAATGGAACCCGGGACTTGACAAGTAACGAACTTGTGAGTACCAATGCGCCACATCTGTCGCCAAAAGTAAAAGATGAACTCACAGGTAAGTCTTCATGTATACTTTTAAAAACTAAGGGGTCCGTGTAGAACTCTGGTATACACTCGTCAGGAGTCCACTCCTGCATGCGTTGTATTGAAGCTGGATACTCTGCAGGCACCCATTTGTTACGCACATACTTGCATAACACCTCTGTTGGTGTTCTGAAAGTGACAATTCAATCAATCAATCAATTATTGTGGTGGCCAATCAATCAATTAAAGCGACCGTGGTGTAGTGGCAGTGCAATAGTTACGCAAGCCGAGAACCCTGGAACCAATGTATCTTTGATATATGTACTCCTATTTCTATGATACAAGCACTTTAGTAGCTTAGTATAGAAATGTATAATAAATAAATAGATATAAAAAAATTGTTGCTCCTTTTTTATGCCTATAGAAAATGGAGTGACACTTGCCACTTGATTCTGACTAAGTCACTCCATGGTCTGTATACTTGTAAGTGGTGGTACTACTCCGGATTGCAGACTGGACATTACTGCCTACCGCTCTTTGACAACCAGACCTGGACCAAATATCATTTGATCGTACTTAAAAATTACAAATACTATGAAATAAATATTTGCTCCGAACGGGAATCGAACCCGGGACACCCGCGAAATGCACTGTTAGCACACAACTACGCCACGACACGCCGTATTCTATCTATATGTTGGTGATCTTACCGTCTAGCTAAATAAACATAACAAGTAATATCAGACAGAGTGTCAGTGAGATGATGTGGCACCTGGTCCGGGCAGCCCTCTTCCTGTGACGTCACTTCATATGTTAAATCTAATTGCCTATCACCTTTAGTCAGTCTGTATTTTGATTTGGTTAGATCTCGCCAATTTTTACCTAAAATAGTAATTTTTATTAATAATCAAATTAATCAAACAAATTGTCACGCCTCTTTCCCACGGGGATAGGCAGAGACAACGTAGCGCCACTTGCCAAGATCCTGACACAACTCCCTCGCTTCCTTCACATCCACAATTCTCCTTATACAAGCTCTATGATTATGGGCACTAGGCAACTCAGCTTTTTTTTGAGGATGTCTTTGATTTGATCGGAATACAGGGTGTATGCCTGGGCCTGCCTTGTTTTCATAATATGCTGAAGGTTTCCTGAATAGTATAGTTTCATCATTCGGAGAGTGTATAAAATGTCTACATCTTTTCTTTAAATATCATTATTAACAGTCATTAGGAGTTATACTTACCAAATCTAGAAGAAAAATCAGTAACCCAAGGCACTACATAATAAGACAGTGGATCATTAGCCTTTCTACCTGCTAACATATTCAAATGTATTAAATAATCTAAGTTAGAGATCCGTCCTCTCACCCACAGCATACAGAGCTTCTCCAATTGCACAGCTTTATTGCGATTCTCCTCTTTCTTTTGAGTTACTGAACTACTTGCTTTATTCCAAGTGTGTTCGTAAATTAATGATGCATCCAACGTGTGAATGTTATTTGTAATCATCGGTGCAATCTGCAGCCATAAGTTTTCCGTCAAGTATATATCTTCTAACCTCAAAGCGCCTATACTTAAACCACGATCACTCATCGCTTTAGCAACATTCAAAATTTGATATACAATAAAAAGGCCTCTAGCATAGTTCTTATCAATTAAACTCGGACTAAAATTAAGGCAATCCAATAGGTTATTCTCGTAATGAGAGTTATAAACTATAAAAAAGTTATTGTCAGTCTCTAGTGTGTACATAGCTGCTAAAAGGTTTGCATGTGTCTCGTAATACTTCGATACATATTTGTTAGGCAGTATCTCTTTGTATTCCTGTACTTTGCCATTTGAATCATTCTTAATTTTAAATATATTACAGCCGTACAGTCGTAAAATAACTTCAAACATTAACTGATCATGTTCCACTAGGTTTACGATGGTGGTTTCCTTAGTGTTGTCTGAATTGTGGCAGTACTTCTTGTAAGATTCCTTCCAGAGATTTCTATGGTTGCTCTGTGATACATATTGGAGGAGTTGGGGGAATGTTAGTGGAGATTCAATGTTGCCATCACTGAGTTTGTATCTTGGAAGAGGCAGGACTTTAGATACAGCTTTACTTAGGACCTGAAATTAATTCATAATTATTAAATAGTTTTACATTTATACCAGATTTGTTTTATAGCTTTTATTTGTATTAGATATTAAATAAATATTAAATATTTGTCAATAAAAAAGAGGCAATATTTGCATCTGGTCTGGTTATCAAAGAGTGGTAGGCAAAGAGTGTAGTACCACCACTTACAAAAATACAAACTGTGAAGTGATTTAGTCGCATTTAGGGATCTTCTTGTAAGTTGACTGTGCTAACTAGTGGATAGTGGATGTGACCGCTACTTACAGTTATGAAATTGTATTAGGAGTGACATCCATTCATGAACTGCACTCTAGCTTTACATCAAGCAAGGCGCTGTCATGGGTCGAGTCACAATAAAAATATATAAAAAATACTATCATCTATTGTCATGCCTCAAATAACACAGGGACAGGCAGAGACAGCGCGACATTCCAAAATCCTAACTCTGTTAAAATGACAATCATATATATTTTAATTTTACTAGGAACTATATTTTCCAAATCATAGTAATGCCAGGAACGCCATTTCAATATGCCAGTTTTATAGATACTCCAATATTGATATTTTCCTGTTTTTTTAAATAAATTTTCATACTACCTTACAAGTACAAATTAAACGATCTTATATTACAACTTTTTATTAGATTTAAACCACAATTTATTTATTTATAAAGACTTCATTTAATTCATCAAATTAACGCAATTGGCTACTTTTAAAATGTTAAGTTTTTCATTCCATGAATATTTATTTAAAGATTTCATAAGTAGTACTGTTTGTACTTACTCTAATAAAGATTTTCTTATAAGGATATGCTACACTTTCGCTTGGTTGTAAAGGAAAATCTATATTATTGATGTTTTTATCCACATCACTGTTTTTCAACCACTTTTTTATCCATGCACTGTGCACTACAACAGTAAATAGAGTACTCGATGGTGTTGCAAATACGTTTTTGCTTGGTATACCCAATTCTTTCACTATATTCTCCATCGTCTATTGCATTTTATCACTTTCTTTCTGTTTGTTTTTAATCGAGAGGTTACAATTCTTTCTTTTTTCTTTCTTTCTTTCTTCTTCTTTATGGCTTTAGTATTTAACTTGCCAGTGTCAAAGTAAAACTATATGGTTCAATGTTAAAACATTGTCAAGTAAAGATGAAGATGAACCACGCGAGTGATTCATCAAATGATGATGATGAGAATGAGGTTGATGATGATCGTTTTAGTAAAGCGGCGGAAAGCCTTTACTAAAACTTCAGAAGAAGTCTTGGAGGGAACATGAAGAAACACGTTTCACAACTTTAAATTACTTGTTTATACTTGATCAACTTAAAAATTATTACTGGATAACAATTCCACCATTATTACACATTAATATTTATGAAAAACACAAGCTTTTCAAATAATTCAAAATTGCGCGTCCTGTCAGTTGCAGTTGCCCGCCAAAACTCCCGAGAGGTTACAATCGTTTTTGACAGCTGATTCGTTTGACATTAACCATGGTGCGTTCGTCGGGCGGAAACCCCATCAACAGTGAAACCTCAACACCACAGTACGTACAACTCTTGAGCACAATGTTCCTTGCCACAAAGACAATTAACCTCTATAATAAGCTCATCACCATTAAATTAATATAACCACAGAGTTTTAGTAGGTTAAGCAATGACGCGTATTCTAGACAGCAAGATGCAACCGAATGGCTCTTGGTATTTAGGGTCCCTAAGATTTTCCAAATCCGACTGACTCTACTACCCCAAGGAACATTGTACTGCTACTACCCTATTCGGGACCAAAATAGGCAAGGGTGAAGATGTACTATTATGTGTATGAAATGTTTATACACTAAAATTATAGATATTATTGATGTAAAACATATATTGGCACGCAATCTTATGCCGTGACGCTGGCAGTCAATAAATAAAGGCAAGGCAACTGCTACTACAGTTAAATAATTGGCGGCAAGCGTAGTGTGGGCCTACGCTTGCCGCCAATTATTTACCTGCCTTGCCTTTATTTATTTACTGCACTCTAGCTTAACATCAGAAAGGGTGCTGTCATATTACAACGCGCAATAAAATAACTAATTAAATCGTTGGACTGCCGACGTAAGCTAGCTCTCTATTTGCTTGCTGATAGAGTACACATAAAGTACAAGGTACAAGTGAGGTAGAGCCGCAAGCATAGCTTTAATATTCTAAGCAGCGCACTCTAGCGGCAAAAACTATTAATCATAGGAACAGGTTATATAGAATAAAACAAACTTTTATTTTGTAACAAATATAATTTCTCTATACTAATTTATTTAGCACCAGTTAAAATACACTTTTGGTACATTTTGGAATGATTAGAGGCTAGGCCTTTTAAAAAAATACATATACATTGGTCCATTAAATTGTCTAAATGCATTTTTACCTATATCTAAATATAAGCCTTAAAATATAAATATTTTTTATTTATAAAAATATCAATAAAAAATATAGGTTTACGTTTTGCCGCGAGTATCGACGACGACTGAGGAAACCATAAAATTAAACGGTTTTTTCAGTCGTCGGCGTTCTTAGTCAAAGTCAGACGTTGCGTCTCATAAAAAAAATACATTATATATAGTATTTTCTTAAATTTTGCGCAAACATTGATTAATGAATTAAACAAATTTTATGCGGCTTACTATCTACTACTAAATTGTAAAATATAAACCAAAATAAACGCGATAGTAAGCCGCATAAAATTGGTTTAATTCACATTATATATAATTTGTGCATAGCAGTTGAACCCAGTATACCGGCCTAGTTAAAACCGCCAACTTTCAAGCTGAAACCAAAACGCGTCTGACTCACATCCTGCGGCAAGTTAAAACAATAATAGTCTCTCGTCAACGATTGGCAAAATAATAAAAGTTAGGCTAAATCCACCAAATTGAGATTATTGATGATAATGATCAAACGTGTCGTCGCACAGACGATATTCGTCACAACCATTAATAGTCCTGTTTTATTGGATTTAGCCTCGCTTTTATTATTTTGACAATCGCCGACGAGAGACACTAATCGTTTTAACTTGCCCAACCTAATCCCGCTGGTCTTTTTGGGGCCCAATTGCAAACTAAGTCCTTAAATGAGAAATTCTCTCAGGTACTAAGACCCTAATTTTCACGAATCCTATCCTCATATAACTTCCAGAGCGTCTCCTTATAAAGAATGGCTTGTTCTCTTGGATTCTTAGCAGATATAATTCCACGACCGACGATAGCTACATCAGCACCTCGTTCTAAAATAATTTCTTCCGGAGTGTTATAAACCTGACCCAGGCCATCGGTAGCTGACTCCAATTGGACACCAGGTGTAAACTGAATAACCCCAGAGTCTTTAAACGCGGTTTTACTTTGGCAAACATATCCTGCAACTAAATTAGGATATTCCGAACCCATTTGTACTGTTTTATGGGTGTATTCCGGCGTGAAAAGATTGTCCTGCAAATGGTGGAAAATATAAATAACTCGATTTCGTTAATTTACAGAATAAAGACAATTGTGAAGGCTGTGGTTATAACAAGATACAGGGTCATTATGTTAAGTACAAGGCAACAGTACAGCACTTATAGTGCAATGGTCATGCAAGCCGAGTGCTCAGGTTCAAAAAAAATTCCAGTACTAACTTTAATATATGTACTATGGACAACCAAAGTACATATTTTAAATACTTTAGTAGTGTAAATGAAAATAAATAAGTAAGCCTGATGTTCAGTTGGAGTGCAGTCCATTAATCCATTAATGCAGAGTGGTCTCCATTAATCCATTGCTAGTACAGTTAAAGAACTGAAAATAACAGTTGCATCCACTTTACTGCACACTTGAAAGTGGTGGTACTATCATGGATCTTCACACTGAGCAAATGAGCATTAGCTGTCTGCTTACCATGTTAATTTTTTTTTATTGTGACTCAACATATGACAGCACTCCCTTGATGTTAAGCCGAAGTGTGGTCCATGAATGAATGTCACTGCTACTACAATTCAATAACTGTGAGTAGCAATCATATCCACTATGCTGGCCTAGATGGACCGGCACGCGACCAAATCACTCCATGGTCTATATACTTGCTACTATATAGCAGAGGTACTACCCCAGATCGGCAGACTGAGTACCACTGCCTACCACTCTTTGATAACTAGACCCGAAGCAAATAACCATCTATTTTTTTTATTAACTAATATTTATAAAATATTAATATTATTATTTAATATTATGAAATATTGCAAATAAGAGCTATGAAACAAATATTTTGTCCGACCGAGAATCGAACCCGGGACTTTACGCGCAACAAACCAATCGCTACACCGTTCGTCCACGCCTGTCGTCAATTAATAACAGAAGGTACATTTTATTAACTAATAATAAACAACTTACAGCACTACTCATTTCAGCTAATAGAACAACACCTATATTTGAATTTGCCGCAGCCAATCCCTTTAAAATGCCTTTGCCAGGCAAAGAATGTACAGTCACCATATCAGCCCACTCGGATATTCTGTAGAGACCTTTTGAAAATTGCAATGAAACTGTGTTCCCAATATCAGCAAACTTCCTATCCTCCATTATTAGAAAGTTGAATTTCTCTGATAGGCTTTTGAGTTGTTTTATGAAATTCTCATTGAAATTCTCTATGATGTCTATGTGTGTCTTAACTACGCACACATGCTCGCCAATGTTCTCCAAAAGTGTAAGAATTGATGTCGTCTCTGTCAGGTCCACAGATACACATAAGTTTGTCTTCTTCACACTCATGATTTTAAACAATTTCTTAGCAATTGAACTGGTTGATTGTTCAGAGCGAGCTTCGTATGATTTTGTTGTGCGGTCTGTTGTTACTGTAAAATAAAGGAGACGTTTAAACATTGATGGTTTTAATACAAAAAATATTTAAACCAGTGTTTCAATATTTGTATACAGTCAAATTTTGTGGTACTAAATCACTAACTAAACTAACTTAAACATGTTTAATGCCTGTCTAAAGCTCGTTAATTTTTTTCTTGTGGAAACACTGAAGTTTTAACTGAAAAAGTTGCTACAATTGTTAAAACAACATTGTTAAACTTTATGGCTGATTCTGTAAGACTATTTTAATTATTTTATTGGTCATTTGCTCAGTCTGATCATGTACAGACCATGTAGTGACTCAGTCGCGTTTGAGGATCCAGCCTGAAAGTTGTTGACATGCATAGTAACTATAATGCATTTATGATATTAAATTCTAGTATCCCGCATATTCTTAAATAATAAATGGATGTCAAGCCTAAATGAAAACCAAAATTTAAAAAAATAGTTCTAGCTCTATAATATTTAAATCAATCAATCAATTTGTCACGCCTTTTTCCCACAGAGATAGGCAGAGACAATGGAGCGCCACTTACTACGGTCCTTATACAACTCCCTTGCGTCCTTCACATCCACAATTCTCCTCATACAAGCTCTGTGGTTATGGGCATTAGGCGACCTACTAGGTAGTATATTAAAAAAACTGGAAAATAACTCACCTGGTAAAGTAGGCGCTTTAGTTGTACCCAAATATTTCCAAACATCATCTGCAATTTTATTTGTAATCTTCTTATTTTTCAACAATATATTTATTATTTTTGTTATCGTAAACAATGATTTCACTGTAATATTATGATTTTTCAAGTTCTTAACCCCTCCTTGTTCCCGATCCAATATAATCACAGCTTCGGATGATTTTAGGCCCACTTCTTTGAGGTCATTTACTGTCTCTAAGACAGATGAGCCTGAGGTGACCACATCTTCAATTATTAAACATGTTTGGCCTGGCTTGAAATGTCCTGAAAGAAAATATAATTATAAAAGGATGTCCCTGGTTCAAAACTACTTGCCAGTGTAATTCAATTCAAAGCTTTGAAATTTGCCAAAGCAGGGCTTGAAATAGGTAAGAAAGCTTTTTAAAGAGACAGTAAATTGTTCACAGAAATTTGGAACTGACTGTACCAATGTATCTTTGATATATGCATGTACTTTGGTCTGTCTATAATTATACATTTTAAAGGAGACAAACTAAAATTATTCAGCACCTAGTTTATTGCCACAATCCTGATACAAGTTCCTTGCATCACTCATATCCACAATTCTCCTCATACAAGCTCTATGTTTATGGGCCTAGGCAACCCAGCTTTCTTGAGGATGTCTCCGATTTGAAATATTGTAGATTTAAAATAAAACAAGTTTGGGTCAAAGTTGGTGCCACCACTTTCAATTGTACAGACTGTGAAATGACTCAGTCGCGTTTGAAGCTATTTAACTATATTTATTTATTTTTTATTTATTTATTTTTTATCAATAAAACTACTGGAAGTTTTACCTTCAATCATTTTCTTAGTTCCATAAGACTTGGCTTCCTTCCTCCTCATGACCATGGGTTTGTTTGCATGTACACTCAATAGAGTGGCAATTGGCAATGCTGTATATGGCACACCACATAAGTGATCATATTTACTGTCCTTCACACCAACTTCATAAAGAAGATTTGATATTGATTGCTGGAAAGAAAATAGTAATGGAACGTCAGGATAGAAAAATTAATTACATGAATGCTGTAGCTCATTAGTAAGTGCAGTCGCGCGTTGACAACAGACGGTGAGTTCAAATTCCGGTCACAGCTGGAAATAAAACTAAATTATTTAGCAACCGTGGTGTAGTGCCAGTGCAATGGCTATGTAAGCCGAGTGGTACAGGTCCGAAACCACTAACTGGTATCAATGTATCTTTGATATATGAACTTTGGTTGTCCTGTTTCTATGATACAAGAACTTTAGTAGCTTAGTATAGAAATATATAATGAAAAAATAAAACTAGTGCACTAGATTATTCACTCATTGTTTTATTTTTATATGGAAGACATAATACAATTACAGAACTCTGTCTGATATTATACTGCAGAGTTTTGTGTATAGAAGCTGTTGTTACAAAATTTCATTCATATACTACAAGTAACAGTCCTAATCACTATGCAGCTAGGCTGTCCGAACTAATAACATTCAAGCTGAACCTAAAACGTAAATTAAATTACTTTATGCTCTGTGCTTTTGAAAGTGGTAGTACTACCTGGATCAAGACTGAGAAACCAAGAATAGCTTGTAATGCACCGGTTAATGATATACATATTACATATTTTAGGTATAGTTATCTATTTTATCAACAATAACAAAAAATATGACATTGATTCGTCCTTCACTAACAATTTTTTAAGAACCATCACATGGAATTTTGAGGTTATGCATTAAGCCTACTTCAGAAATAAAACACATGTACAAACTTACCATAACATCAGGATAACTCACAAGAACGCGTAAATCGAAATAAACAGGAGTATGTATACCACTTTTAGTTAAAAATGACCCAAAAGCCACTGCACCTATATCGAATAATTTAATTGCGACATTTTCTAACTTTGTGTCGTGTTCCGTAGACATTGTTTAACTTTTTATAAGGACTAGTATTTAAACAAAAGTTTTTATCCCAAACTACTTGTTAAAAGATATTGTTTTTGGAAAATAGACCAAACATTCGAATTTAGAATTCTGATTGATATTATTGAACGAATGAACGAAGGGGTTTATAAGTGTTATCGGTAATTATCAAAATGAATATGTTACTTCCTTATAATTATAATATTTATTGAATTTTGTGTAATTATTAACTGTTTAAATGAGTATATAAATAATTTAAAAACAACATATTTTATTTTTAATTTATAAAATTAATTGTTGAACATTTTGTACAATGTTAATATTTACATGAACACGACAAAATTAACGTTTGATTCAATTTTTTCATTCATCAAACCATTCATTCGAATTCGGCTTCTCTAAATGTCAAATTTGGCTCAGGTCTCGGTGGGGGGTGGACGTGTTGCTTGTTTTGTTTATATACTATAAACTTTTGTAAAGTCTTATTCGAATCTTTAAAAGTGTAAATATTTCTACATAATTATTACATAAGGTAATTCTTTCATTAAAATACCCTAACAAAATAGAATACTTCATTGATAAAAATTTACGCGGGAAAACGTATATTTCAATTTGTAGTTTACAGATCTTTTAATCTTTATTTTAAATATTTTTCAAAGCTAGTTAACCTTAATATTAGTTTTAAATTTAGTAACGGTCGCCTTTGCGCTAGGGATTTTAACAATGTAAAGGTTGAGTGGAACCCCTCCTCTAGTAATAGGTTGGGGTCCCCACCCCTTGTATGGTATGTAAGGGGATACAAAGGGCAATCTCACCCCTGTTTTGAGAGAGGGATCGCACTAGACCGGAGGCGATATCCGTTAGCACATTCACTGGGTTAGTGTTTCCAAGTTCATCCAGTTTTAAACATATCATTTGATTTGCAGATTTCTCAAGTGATCCTGTGGATTATGGAGGATCAGGCTGGTGAGTGTTTTAGTTGATTGTTATACATTATTTTGCTTATAATATTAAAGTAATTTTATTAAAATAATTATACATTTAAATTATATTTATATTAAAGAAAGCTAGGTTGCCTAGTGCCTGTATTTAAGAGAATTGTGAATGTGAAGGAAGCAAGGGAGTTGTGTCATGTTCGTGGCAAGTGGCACTCCATTGTCTCTGCCTATCCCTGTGGAAAAAATGCGTGACAATTTGATTGATTAATTGATTTTAAATTAGTGTTTAATTAAAATCAATATAAATAATTATGGTATTACTTTAAAAAAATATCATTTTTTTTTGTTAATCAGATATAAATTGGGAGGACCTGCAATTCATTTTACAAAGGAACAATGTGACAAAGAATAAACAAGCAATAATTAGGCCTTTGAAAAATGGTGTTGTGGAGTATGGATGTATAAAATGTCCTATGACGTATACGGATAAAGAAAAAATGGAACACCATTTGTGTATGCATAATAATGAATATAAATATTTATGTGGAATATGTGGGACTGGGTAAGTTGGGCAATATAATTTTTAATATTAATTTATTTAACTACTAATTTATTTAATTAAGGAAACATACCATTATTCAATAATATATAACATAAAAGTAAAACACAAATCAAAAAGTTTACAAATAATTATAGTACATACAAAGAGATAGCAATTTAACACAAAAAAGTATTTAAAAACTATATGGTAAAAATAAACCTAAAATATATTACACTAACAAAAACAATTTTTAATTTATATATATTTTTTATTTACATTTCTATACTAAGCTACTTAAGTGCTTGTATCATATAAACAGGACGACCAAAGTACATATATCAAAGATACATTGGTACTGGCAAGTGGGTTTGAACCCATTCTCTCAGTTTGCGTAACCATTACACGGCCACTACACCACAGTTGCCTTATGTTATTATATCATCTTTGATATTGCAATATGTTTCATCTCAGTTAAGACTTAGTATTATCAATCAATCAAATTGTCAAGTCCCACAAGGTTAGGCAGAGACGTTGGAGTGCCACTTGCTATGATCCTGACACAACTGCTTCGATTCCCTCCATAATTCTCTTCATACAAGCTTTGGTTAAGGCCACTAGGCAATCCAGTGCTCTTGAGGATGTTTCTAATTTGGTTAGAAATCACCCAAAAACATGGTATTAAAAAACATATAGATAAATAAAGATATTTCTGATGATATAATGATAACATGGTATTAAAAAACATATAGATAAATAAAGATATTTCAGATAATATAATGATAACATGGTATTAAAAAACATATTATAGATAAATAAAGATATTTCTGATAATATAATGATAACATGGTATTAAAAAGCATATAGATAAATAAAGATATTTCTGATGATATTATAAAAAATAATAGTTTAAATAGTTTTCATATAATGTCCATTATTTTAAAAGTTATCATCAAATGTATTGCAATATCTTAAATTATATTTTTATTAAATAAAGGTAATTCTTAAATATATGAACTATTGGACAATGACAGTTAAATTTAATTTAATTTAATGGAATAGTGTAAAAAAACATATTTGTACTTTATGTAACTGAAAATGTAACCTGGGGTCGACCCAAAAATTTTTACTTTGTTCAATTCATGCACCTGCCTTTCACTATCTGTTTTACTTAAGGTTTACTAGAAGATAAGTCCGCCTGTACAAATAAATAAATAAAAAACATTCTTAATGAAGATGAAGTCCATAGTTCCATAGGGAGTTGTGTCAGGATCGTGGCATTGTCTCTGCCTATCCCTGTGAAAAAAAAGCGTGATAGTGCCCATACACATAGACTAAATGACTCTGTGAAGATATTTGTGTCGGAAACGTGAAAAGTGGCGATCCATTGTCTCTGCCTATCTCTGTATAAATTTATATTTATAAAATAATCAACATCCCCAATCCCTTAAATACCATATAAGAGGTCATAATGCTAAAGTACAGTACAACTATAGCTGTCTCTTTTTAACCCACTACCAGGTAGTAAGTGCATCCCATTTACTCCCACAATTATATCCCTCTACCTGAGCCACTGGGTCTTTCCCCAAAACCAGGAGAAACCCCTATTCTCTAACAATAGAATGTAACTATAATAAATATTTCTAAAAAAGTATATCTCAGTCAGTCATTGTCCTGTTTACTATACTTTAGGATTTTTAGCTTATATAAGGGTTATCAAATCAAATCAAATTATCACGCCTTTCCCCACAGGGATAGGCAGAGACAATGGAGCGCCACTTCCTACGATACTGACACAACTACCTCGCTTCCTTCAAATTCACAATTATTAGGGTTATCTCCATATTTTATAAATCAGGATTTTAAGGTAGATATTCCAGGACAATTTGATTTTAAACCAGGATGCCCTAAAAAACGGATCTAAAGCTCTAATAATAGTAATCACAGTTTCTAATAAAATTAAATAATCAAATCAATCAATCAAATTGTCACGCCTTTTTCCCACAGTGGAGCGCCACTTGCCACGATCCTTACACAACTCCCTTGCTTCCTGCACATCCACAATTCTTTTCATGTAGGCATCAAAGCATCCTTTTGTCAATCTTTGTCACATCTACATACCATGATTTGTTTCATTGTAGTTTGAAGCGCCGAGAGCACCTGGAACGTCACACGTTGGAGCACCAGCAGGTGAGGCCGCACGTCTGCGTGGACTGCGGGAAGGCATTCAAGAGGAAGGAACATTTAAATATACACAAGACAATACATAATAGTGAAAAGACTGAAATCTGTAATATATGTTTTAGATGTAAGTATTTTTTTAATTTTATTTTTTTATTGTGACTTGACAACTCTTTTTATATTTTTTTTGTGACACGACATCTGACCACGACCAGGAATGACGACGACTAAAAGAACCGAGTTAGTTCACTATGCCGGCCAAAGGTGCTTCTTCACGCATCGCTTGAAGGATTCAAGGTTATAGGAAGGAGAGAACACATGGGCTGGCACAGCATTCCACTTGTCGATTGTTCTACAAAGAAAAGACGCACCGAACTTTTTAGTTTGACTGCCGATTCGGTCAAGAGAATGCGGATGATTCCCCCGCCCAGTGCGGGTATTACGGGTGTGAAAAGACGAGGTAGGAACAAGGTTAAAAAGCTCCTCGGAACATTCTCCGTGGTATAGGCGATAAAGGACGCACAGAGCCGCCATGTCTCTGCGTAGATGCAGGGGCTCGAGAGTTCGTATTTTTGCGGACAATCCACCTGATGGTAAGCAAGAGGAGGTTTAAGAGTACCGACGTCTGAAAAATCCGACAGTACACGGCTGCCTCAGTCTCCGTCACTATGCCGGTCAAAGGTGCTTTGAGGTTATATAGAAAGGAGAGAACACATAGTCTGGTAAGGCATTCTCCACTTGTTGATTGTTTTACAAGTATTTTATTAAAATAAATATATTTTTTACTTTTCTTTATAGTACATAGGTTATAATAGTTTGTAGATATTTTATTGATTTATATTTCTGTATTAAAGTTACTATACTAGTGTTTGTATCATAGAAACAGCGGGGTTAGGTTGGGCAAGTTAAGAATCGTCTCTCGTCGACGATTGGCAAAATAATAAAAGCTAAATAAAAAATCCACCAAATTGAGACTATTGATGATAATGATCAAACGTGTCGTCGCACAGACGATATTCGTCACAACGATTAATAGTCTGGTTGTCTAAGAGAGGTAGGCAGTGGTGCCCAGTCTGCCGATCTGTGGTAGTGTAAGTGTACAGAACGTGAAGTGACTTACAGCCGGTTGTACCAAAAAAGTTTCAATTTAGTTTTACTTTATACTTATTCTATTACGTTTACTATTACGAAATCGTGAATTGGATTGTTGTGAATGAGGTATTCAATTATTCCACTATCGGAACTTGTAGACCTTGTTGAAGACATCGCGCATAGAATGAATGACAAAAATGACAGATTTTACTTAATACTTTTATTTAAAAAATCCGTAAAACGCTTATGTAAATTGTAATGTTAAAGAGTGGTGCAACCAATTTTTCCTGTTTTCTTTACATATACGTTACTTTCTACAAATTCGTAAAATAAAATTTTTGGTACAACCGGCTGTTAGTCTCGTTTTGGGATCAGCTAGTAAGTTGCCAGTTTTAACTACGCCAGCATAGTGTATATGACTGCTTACAGTTCGTAGTAGCATTCACATCCATTCATGGATCGCACTCCAGCCTAACATCAGTTGGGGTGCTGTCATATGTTAAGCTAAAACAAAATATATAGACGTTTACAACACATCAATATAAGTATGGTTGTAATTTTGTGCCTTTGAAAGGGTGCGTCCATGAGCAGGTGACGTTTGTTAGGGGAGAGCGCTGTCTGGTTCACCCCCCTCCCTTATGTCCGAAGTGGGGGGGATTCAATTTGAGCTCCGTAGGGGGTAGATATGTGCGTGTGTTTTTTTTATTTTTTAAAAGGGGTTTTTATTTCGGGGTTTTATTTGTGTATATGAGTGTGTGTGTGTGTGTGTAAGGATTTTTTTGGTTTGTTATTTGTTAAGTATAGTATAGATACAGGTTATTAAACAGCCGTGGTGTAGTGGTAGTACAATGGTTATGCAACCATAGAGCTTGTACTTGTATGAAGAAAATTGTGAATGTGAAAGAAGCGAGGGAGTTGTGTCAGGATCGTGGCAAGTGGCGCTTCATTGTCTCTGCCTATCCCTGTGGTAAAAAGTCGTGACAATTTGATTGATTGACTTTAAAACAATCGCATATATCCTTTACTTCATCTCCTAGATTACTTCTTTAACGAAATGGCCGGTTTATAAAGTACCTTACATTTTTGATAGTATCTTGTGTCTTGATCGCACAGTTTCTATGATAAAAGAACCTTTAAAAGCTTAAAGCTTAACAAAAATAAAAATAGCTCATTAACAAAGTGTTTTTCATATTACTATAATTAATAAAAGTAGGCATGGGCGGTCTCGTGGGGCCCTAAAATACACGCCCATAAACAGCTTAGTATATCTTTAGTATATGTATACTAAAGAGTATAATACAGAGTGGTAGGCAGTGGTACCCAGTCTTCCGATCCGGGGTAGTACCACCACTTACAAGTATACAGACTATGAAGTGACTGTCGCGTTTACAACTAGGCCGTGGCTGTGATGGCTACTACAGCTATTTAACTGTGGTATGATGGACCACACACCGGCTTAACATCAGCCGGGGTGCTGTCATATGTTAAGCCATAATAATAAAAGAAAAAAGTATTTACTTTGACGCAACAATTATAGTGACCGAGCATCGAACCCGCATCGTACAACATAAAAATTACAATAAATTAACTACTTGTCCGGTTCCCTTATATTCGGTTACTTGTATTAAAGAGGGGAGTTTATCTTTGGGAGGGTTCCACCACATTTTAAGTCCCTTAGCGATCCCCTCCTTCCCTTTGGTTGCCTTGGCAACAGTGATTCGTTAGGTAACGATATTATGTTTTCTTTAGTAAAGGTATTTTAGAATACGTTTTGTTATTGATTCAAGCTTAGAGTAGGATGTTAGACCTCAGGATCTATGATGTATCCTTAAACCAATGTTTATTCTAGATTCAAGGTTTTTAACTATGTCGAGGTAGGCAGGGTTACTGGAAATCGTATACTGTGTGTCACGTGGAGATGTCACACGGACAATTTTGAAAATTTTTGAAGCCTACGGTGACAGCGACTGGGGCAACCGTGAACTGGCTCGATTTTTTCAGTCATCGGCATTCTTGGACCTCCCCCTCCTCTCTAAAGCCCCGGGTTCGATTAGTCGTGTTTCGGGATAGGCTTGTAAGTTTCCGTTTTCAATTATTAAGGCGATCGTGGTGTAGTGGTTACGCAAACCGAGAGCACAGGTCACAAATCCACTTGCCGGTACCGATGTATCTTTGATCGTCCTGTTTCTATGATACAAGTACTTTAGTAGCTTAGTATAGAAATGTATATAAATATAGCAATAATTAGGCCGGCATAGTGGATCAGACGGCTACTTGCAGTTATTTAACTGTAGTAGCAGTCGTCTCCATTCATGGACCGCATTCCAGCCTAACATATAATTTTAATATAAAGAAAATGTATACAGAAAGTTACAAGTAGATACAATTACTACTCATATTGTATTTTAATTTTATTGTGACTCGACATATGACAGCACCCCGCTTGATGTTAAGCTGGAGTGTGGTCCATGAATGGATGTCACTGTTACTACAACTCAATAACTGTAGGTAGCAATCATATCCACTATGCCGGCCTAGTTGGAACTGGCAACTTACAAACTGATCCTGAAACGCGACCAAATCACTTCACGGTCTGTATACTTATGGTGGTACTACCCCGGATCGGCAGACTGGGTGCCACTGCCTACCACTCTTTGATAACCAGACCCGAAGCAAATATCCACCTCTTTTTTTATCAACAATTATTTGCAATATTTTAATATTATTAAATATTACAAATAAAAGCTATGAAACAAATACTTGCTCCGACCGGGGATCGAACCGGGGACTTTAAGTGCAACAAACCAATCGCTAAACCGTTCGTCCACGCCACGCCACTTGTAAGTGGTGGTACTACCCCGGATCGGCGGACTGAGTACCACTGCCTACCACTAATGACTAAATTACATTTTGTTTTCCCCCAGCATTCCATAGAAAGGATCACTTGCAGAAACATATCCAGACGCACAATAAATATCAAAATGGCGGCGCAGAGGAAGATGCGCAGAATAATCAGCAAAGTAATGATAGCGATGTTTTAGAACCTATACTCAAAGTAAGTAATCGATCTATTTAAGGCGACCGTGGTGTAGTGGCAGTGCAATGGTTACACAAAGCGGGGAGCACGATTTCGAGACCAATGTATCTTTGATACATGTACTTTGGTTGTCTTGTTTCTATTATACAAGCAGTTTAGTAGCTTAGTATAGAGATGTAAATAAAAAAATATATATTTAGCCATTATCTCTGTGAATCTGTCCTTACGTACTGTGTTCTGGCATGGGGCGGTGCTGCAACGTCAGTCTTAATAAAGGTAGAAAGAGCTCAAAGATCTATTTTAAAAACAGCTTCTAAGAAGCCGTTTAGGTATCCCACGGCTCTTCTCTATGAAGAGACTCAGGTCCTCAGTGTTCGAAGACTTTTTATTCTCAAATCCATCACTACTATGCACCACTATATTTCGGCCTCAAACTCAATTACCAATAACACTCGAATTCCATCAGTTGCTTCCACCCTAACCAAAACCACTTTTGCACAGCGGTTTAACCTATTCCTAGGTCCTTTTATATATAATAAGATTCTTCGAAAATTAAAAATAAGCACTTTAACCGTCCGTGACCTCCGCTATAAAATAAAGTCGTACCTTCTTTCGTTGAACTATCAGGAGACGGAGTCGTTTATAAGAATTGTTAGCTAGCCCTGCAATAACTTTATGTATGACTGTTTTTAACTCAAACCTATAAATGAATATATGGAAACACAGACACATGCTTATTTAAAACAATTTATGTACTATCTTTACTTTTACTGTTATAGTGTGTAATTTAAATTGAGTAATTTATTGTATTTTTCACATAATTTTTGAAATTAAAGATGTGTACATGTCAACCTTGGATGATGGAAAATCGAAGGTTGTTTTCAAACATCCTTTTGTTGGGTCCCATAAGACAGGCGCTCTGCCTAGTATGGGTCCACAGTCCACCCCATTCAGATTTTTAAAATGTTCCTAAAGTTTAAATTACAATAAACATGTCTTATTGTTAATTGTTATGATCCCCAGGTATAAAGTATTTTAATTGTATTTCAAAAAATTTATATTGGTACATGTTTTATAAGGAACTTCGAATAAATATTTATTATTATTATTTATTATTATTATATTATTATTATTATTATAGTGACGGGAACTAAACCAACGGTAAAATGACACGGTTTTTTTAGTCATCTGCGCTCTTAGGCCAAATTAAAACTCCCAATTGTACCCAAAAAATTATTCATTTTTTAAATTATGACACGACATCTGACCTCGACCCGCCTGATAATAAGCAAGAGTAACGACGACAGTAACCGAGTCAGTTTACAGCTGTCTTTTTTTGAGACCCGACTACTAAAATTGCCATGGCCAAGCAAAGCTAGGGTCCAAGAGCGCCGTCGACTCAAAAACTGTCTCATCTTACTGTTGGCTAAGTCGCAATCGCCAAGCTGACCAAAGGTTTATTTTACGCGTCGCTTGAAAGATCCAAGACTACAGGATGTAAAGAATAGATGGGCTGGTAGAGCGTTGTCTATTGTTCTACAAAGAAACAAAGCTCCAAATTAAAGCTCTATTACGGTTAATAAATAAAGAATTAAATCAATCAATTAATCTATCAAATTGTCACGCCTTATTCCCACAGGGATAGGCTGAGACAATAGAGCTCCACTTACCACGATCCTTACACAAAATACACAACTCCCTTGCTTCCTTCACATCCACAATTCTCTTTATACAGGCTCTGTGGTTATGGGCACTAGGCAACCTAGCTTTCTTGAGGATGTCTCCGATTAGGTCGGTAAACACCCTAAAATAAGAAATAAGAACCCTGTTTCTTTTGTAGATACAAGAAAATCTGAATGAATTTTCATTTTTAAATCTTCTCGGCTTGTCGCCTAATAAGTCTCCTGACCCATTGCGGCCATTCCAATGTGTTTTATGTATGAAGAATTACAAAAGGAAAGACCATTTGAAATTACATTCATTGACACATTTGAAGAAACAAAACCTCTGTCCGGATTGCGGTAAAGGTATGTACGATTTAAATTAATTTCTAAGGAATTTATAAATCTAATGTGGATGGATGCGTTAAATGGTGGATGCTCTGGGTCTTGTTTGAGAATGTTTTCCGACCAAATCGGAGACATCCTCAAGAAAGCTGGGTTGCCTAGTGACCATTACCACAGAGCCTGTATGAAGAGAATTGTGGATGTGAGAGAAGCGAGGGAGTTGTGTAAGGATTGTGGTAAATGGCGCTCATTTGTCACTGCCTATCCCTGCGGAAAAAAGGCGTGACTATTTCTGTTGTGTGTGTATTAAATGTTGACTGTCTATTCCTGTGAGAATTAAGGCGAGAACTATTGTTAGTATTTTTTCCACATTTTTATACTAAGAGTAGAAACAGGTCTATTAAAGTACATTTACCATTAATTAAAAGATACGCATAAAGATAAGGCAAGTGGTTTTGAACCAGGGACTCTCAGTTTGTGTGACTTTTGCACCCACCATACCATTTTATATTTCCTTTATTAATTAGTAATGAAAATTCTCGCGTTCCTACCAGTCATCTACGGCCGGGAATTGAACCCGTCGCATCGTCTGCCGCTTATCGCGCAACCGTACTGACCACTGCTACATAGCGCCTACGTACTCATGTTGAAATTCCTCTATCCTATCCTTTCGTTGTGAATTTCAACTGCTGGGTATGTATTGTATTAACTATGTGGTAATAACCGTGTGGTCTTATCCGTAGGGTATTAACCATGTGGTGTTAACCACGTGTTATTAACCGTGTGGTATCAACCGTGGGGTATTAGACGTGTGGTCTTAAAGGTGTGTTAACCATGTGGTCTTAACCGAGGGGTATTAACCTTGTGGTCTTAAACGTGTGGAAGTAACCGTGTGGTCTTAAAGGTGTGTTATTAACCGTGTGGTATTAACTGTTTGTTTTAACCGTGGGGTATTAACCGTGTAGACGAAAACGTGTGGTAATAACTGTTTGGTCTTAACCGTGTGGTATTAACTGTGTGGTCTTAAAGGTGTGGTCTTAAACGTGTGGAAGTAACCGTGTGGTCTTAAAGGTGTGTTATTAACTGTTTGTTTTAACCATGGGGTATTAACCGTGTGGACGAAAACGTGTAGTAATAACTGTTTGGTCTTAACCGTGTGGTAATAACTGTTTGGTCTTAACCGTGGGGTATTAACTGTGTGGTCTTAAAGGTGTGGTATTAACCTTGTAGTCTTAACCGTGATGTACTAACCGTAGGGTATTACCACAATTTCTTGGTTTTGATTATTGATGAAAGATTTAGAAATCAGAGGTCATTTATATCATTTATAAATTAGAGCTGAGGGGAATGTCCTCGATCAAATTGGGGACCTCCGGTTGCAATGGAGCCTGTGTGTTGTTGATGTGAGAGATTTGTGTCAGTATCGCGGCAAGTGGCGCTCGGTGGTTTCTGCCTATCCCTGTGAAAATTGAGACGTGACAATTAATTATAATAATATATCAGTTACTTAAAATCAATAGTGAGACCGTTAAAATAAAATATAATTTAAAGAAATACATTTGTAGTACTTACTCATGACGAGAAAGTCTAACTAGCGAACGTGACTTTTTTCTATCATCATCCATTAGCCAAAAGACGCCCACTGCCGAATATACGACTCCTCCTTAAAACGCCATTCCGTAACACAAAATGCCAGTTGCATCCACCGGTTATTCGTGACTTTCACTATGTCGTCAATCCACCGAGTGGGAGGCCTACCTACGTCTTCCGTTTGTGGTCAAGAACCTTTCTTTTCCATCGGTTGTCGGTTCTTCGAGCGATGTAGCCAGTCCATTGCCACTTCAGCTTACAAATCCTACGAGCTATGTCGGTGACTAGTTCTTCTACTCCTATGTTGGTAACTAAGTTGAGATTGTATTTATCCATATTATATGAATTTGTACTGAAATCAATGTAATCTTGCTGGAAGGCTTACAGCCGGTTGTACCAAAAAAGTTACAATTTACAAATTTAGTTTTACTTTATACTTATTCTATTACGTTTACTATTACGAAATCGTGAATTAAGCTGTTAATAATTTTATATCAAAACTACTATTTATATATGTTTTTGTCATTATAAATAACAAAAGCAGTACATAGAAACCCAAAATGAATGATGTCCTTTAGCTCTGTATAAAAAATCCGTTAAACGTAAATGTAAAATGTGAAGTTAATGAGTGGTGCAACCCATTTTTCTTTTTTTCTATTACTTATACGATACTTTTTACAAATTTTTGGTACAACCGGCTGTTAATAAATACTCGTAAATAAGTTCTGGTAATTATAGTGGTTAACAACTTCGAGAGATCGTTCCCAACAACCACCGTCCGGAATAAACATGGACGTTGGACATGATTTTTGATGACGTGCCTGAGTATAGCATTGAGGTTCTCCAGCGACTCGGCCATGATGACAATATTTTTTTCGCTCATGTGCCTAAAGAACTATTTATTATAAAAATAAAATAGCGCTAGCATTGGTGTAGGCGACCGTGGTGTAGTGGCAGGGCAATGGTTATACAAACCGAGTGCACAAGTTCAAAACCACCCACCGGTACCAATGTATATTGTCAAATGTCGTGTCACAATAAAAACAAAGTAGATATATCAAATATGTATTTTGGTTGTCCTATTTCTATGAGAACTTTAGTAGCTTAGTATATTAATGTAAAAAAAATAATTCTAAATACAGAGAAAATGGCCGGCTCAGTCTCCCCTTTAAAAATAACTCTAATTCGGGCGATTATAATCCATCATCCAATCACAATAGAATAAGCTGTTTAATCAAAACAATTATGCCTAATATCAATCAATCAACTGTCACGTCCCAATTCTCATAGGGATAGGCAGCAAAAAAAGAACGCCACTTTCTACGATCCGAACACTATTCTCTTTCTTCACATCCACAACTAATTCTCTTGCTGTAAGGCTCTAGTATTGAGACACTGTGGATTCCAACTTTAAAAGTTTTAAACACATCGCGATTTGTTTCGGTTCGATTCGATTCCCGGTCGAAGCAAAGATTTGTTTATTATGTAATTAATTTAAATACAAAATTCGATACCTTATACCGAAAGTCTAGATTTTTGTTTCGCGATACAAAAATCAACGTGTTCGTGGATGTTGAAACTGATACAAAACTCTTAGACAAATCTCAGATACCATATATGATACAAATCTCAGCGTGAAAGAAGGCCCAAAATAATTTCAAAATTACGTAACATTTCGTTACATTGTTGTACTGTATAGTAACAAAGTACGTTGAACTGTTTAACGTTTATTTTCTACCTGACTAGGTCCCCGGGACCCCTTCCTCTACTAATCAATAGAGACCATCCCCCTTTTCTAAATAACCGGTTTTAACCCTTCCCTTTTAACAATACAAAATTGGAGTACCTTATTCTATATTTTAATAAAGTATATTTAATTTATTGGGGCTTGACATAAACAAGCTGGAGTGCAGTCCATGAATGGAGGCAAGTGGCAACTGCTACCACAGGCCGGCATAGTGGATGTGACTGCTACTTACAGTTAGTCCAATTGTAGGAGCAGTGACATCCATTCATGGACCACACTTAAGCTTTACATCAAGCGGGGTGCTGTCATATGTCGGGTCACAATAAAATAAAATTAAGTTTAGATTATTGCAAGTAGAAGGCGCAATTATTAAGCCCTTCTAGTTGGCACCAGCTTTCAAACTGATGCCGAGACGCGACTAAATTACTTCACGGTCTGTGATATAATAATAAAATATGATTTTAATATAAACATCCATATTTTTAATTATTTACATATTTATTATTATTATTAGCCTAATTAGGCAAAGGTCTGTCTCGCTTTTTTTCATGACTCACGACATTTGGCAATCTCTCGCTATTGTAGGTGTCTATCTCATCTCCGTTTGGCCTGCCGCGATGTCTTCCGCAATCTGGAGTGAACCCATAATGCATCAGACGTGCGACAGAGATGGCCTGCCCAGATATAACTATTATTTAGATATATATATATATACCTAATTTTTTTTCAGTCAAAATATGTTTATTATTATCATTATTCAGACACGTTAAATAATTCCTTCAAGGTCACTTTAGGATATATCCTACTTTAGGATATATGTATATTAAAGTGATAGCAAGGTTTATCCACATCAATATTAAAAAATACAATTGAAATATGATTTTCCAAAATAAATGTTAGACTGTATCTATTCGATTTATCAGATTCGCTAAATTTTTAAAATCACTTAGAGAATTGTGTCAGGATCGTTAAAATAAATACAGTATTGTGTCTGCTAATACCTGTAGAAATTAAGGCGTGACAATTTGATTTGAATAATCATGTTCACGTCAAATATTAAAATAAAAACATATTTCGCCGAAGATACATATTTTAACGGTTTCCAAAGCAACGGTACTAAGCCAAAATTTGTTTCCCCCCGCACAACAAGGCTTAGATCGGCCTAAAAAAAGAAGGGCTGTTTATGGGGGCCGTTCCCCCAAGGGATGTGGGTTGGTCCGTCCTAAATTTCAAAGGGGGAGCCCGGAGAGGGGATATTGTACTATCAGGGACATAACCGCTTGTACACTATAACTGTGTGCATACGTTTTATACTTACATATTATAGCAAAATATGTGTTAAAAATTGGCTTTTCACTTTGTCAATTGTTTCTACACCTACTATGGTTTCGGAAAGACTAATCAATAATAAGTTGTAAGAAACTCGATAAAGTCCTAAATAAACCTAAATTGTATTGTCTAAACTAAAATATGTAATATCTTCATTAATAGATGCATGGTATTCATTTGTTGTTAAAACCATATTTGTCCGAGGTTTTAGTATATTCAGAATAATAATAATTGAGCTTTTGGTACAAGCTACAATTTCTTTGATATTACCTACCAAAGGCCTTGGACCCTTTTTTATCCCCTAGAAGTTTTGGGATTCCAGGAAATTATCAAAGGAATGTTTAACTGACATATTCCTTTGTTCAAAATATTCAACAGTTTTTCTTTCGCTAACTTATTTTTGAATATGTCTACGTGATTGATTCTTTACCTGTGTAACTGTTTTCTAATATTTGTATTTGTATTTTTATATTTAGTAAGTAGGCAGACACACTGCACTTTTACACGTCGAATACATTGATGGTTAAAATTTTATTGCCGCCGAACATTGGCCTTGTCAATATAAACAATTATACAAAATTAAATATTATTCAATTCATAATAGCTGCAAAAACACATTGTCAATCTTATAAATATATTTAATAATTTTGAATTAGCTGCTCCATACTTGCATTGTCAACTTATTACCAACCAACTAGCTACAACAAAGAACAGATATGTATAAATTCAAATTTTCTTTTCATCATTATATTTGAATTCACTGTCTAGTTTCAAAATTATCGATCAAAGCTTCATTCAAATTATAATAAGCTTTACCTACTAGCATATTTTTTATATAATCCCTAAATTTTAGGCTTGATTACGATTTGTTAAGCACTTTTTTTACTATACGTGTTTGTATCATAAAAACTGGGCGACTAAAGTATTTATGAATATCAAATGTGAATGTTGGGTGTGGCAGAAGAAGCATGAGAGTAGAATTATTGCCGTAGAAATGCGGTCGTTATATGTGGAGTATATGTGGAGTGACAATTGCGGATATAATGAGGAATAACACAGTGCGCGATAGATGTGGTTTGAAAGAGGATGTAGTAACAAGCATTGGCAAAGGAATGCTTCGATGGTTTGGGCACATGGTAAGGATGAGTGAAAGTAGATTGACGAAAATAATTTTTAAATCTAATGTGAATGGATGCGTTAAACCAGGCAGGGCCAGGAGATTTTTTTCCGACCAAATCGGAGACATCTTCAATAAAGCTAGGTTGCCTAGTGCCCATAACCATAGAGCCTGTATGAAGAGAATTGTAAATGTGAAGGAAGCGAGGGAGTTGTGTCAGGATCGTGGCAAGTAGCGCTCCATTGTTTCTGCCTATCCCTGTGGGTGACAATTTGATTGATTATTTGCAGCATTTAACTCGGAGGTCCAATTAAAAAATCACCAGAAGAGTGCACACCAGATAGTGGAAACCAATGTGAAGATAGAACAATGCAGTGACGATGAGGAGACGAATTTGCAAATAGTAGAAGATTGTGCACCATTGCCGGTAAGGATTGCATTAATAATCTGTACTAATATTATAAAGAGGAATGATTTGTAAGTTTGTTTGTAATGAAAAGGCTCAAAAACTACTGGGCCGATTTTAAAAATTCTTTCACCATTAGAAAGCTACATTCTTCGTGAGTAATATTGGATATAACATGAGTAACATGGAGTAACATATAAATCCAATATAATTTTTAAAAAGTTTAGGGTTCCGTACGAAATCTCGAATAATGTAACTCAAGGTGTAAAAAAATTACTAATAAAATTCCTTACATTGCGTTTTTGGTTGCATAGTTTAAGAGATAATTTAAAATATTAAATACGCGAGACAATTTTATTAATGTTGGGCCAAAAATGTTTGCCGCACAACAAAGTGGGCAAAAGCTAGTGCTTTATAAATTACATAAAAAATACAGACTGCGACCGAGAATTGAACCCGACGTGCTCGTGTTGATATATTTTAAGTTTTCAACATTATTGTGAAAAGCATAAAAACGTTGCAGTATTTATTTTTTTTATTATTATTTTTAGTTACATTTCTATACTAAGTTACTAAAATGCTTTTATCATAGAAACAGGACGACTATTGGTTTTGCGTGACTATTACACTGCCGCTACATTACGGTCGCCTTAATTAGCTATGAATATTACATAGACAATTTTACAATTTATCTTTGATATATGTACTTCGGTTGTCCTGTTTCTATGATACAATTCTTAGTATAGAAATGTATATAAAAAAAGAACAAACAGAACATGAAGACCCTTGTCGGATGTTTGACGAGTAGACTCTGTTGTTTCAGTCGTCGGCACTTTTGGACTTCTTCTTGATTACCATAAGGCGGGTCGAGGTCAGATGTCGAGTCACAATAAAAATAAAACAAAGATATAACGCATTTTTCCGAATTGTTTACTTTTTTATTTGTGACTCGACATATGACCGCACCCCGCTTGATGTTAAGCTGGACTGTGGTCTATTAATGGATGCCACTGCTACTACAAATCAATAACTGTAAGTAGCAATCACATCCACTATGCCGGCAACTTACAAAACGCGACAAAATCACTTCACGGTCTGTATAGGTACTTATAAGTGTTTATTTTTTATTGTGACTCGACATATGACAGCACCCCGCTTGATGTTAAGCCAAAGTGTGGTCCATGAATGAATTTCACTGCTACTACAATTCAATAACTGTGAGTAGCAATCACATCCACTATGCCAGCCTAGATGGAACCGGCAACTTACAAGCTGATCCCGAAATGTGACCAAATCACTTCACGGTCTGTATACTTGTAAGTATACAGTAGTGGTACTCATGTCTTTTTTTTTAGGCTAGCAGTAAAGATGACGAGGCTTCTAAACCTCATAAATGTCAGACGTGCCACAAGAAATTCAGACGAAAACAACAGCTGCTTAGTCACGAGAAAACACATAACTCCATGCATGTGTTCTGCGAAGGATGCCAGTGTGGTAAGTAGATCGGAGGGCCCTCGATTCTTATACATCAAAACAACGAATTTTATTTTTGGGGCTCGACATATGACGGCACTACGTCTGATGTTAAGCTGGAATGCACTCCACTATGCCGGCCTAGTTGAATCCGGCAACTAAAAGCTGATCCCGGAACGCGACTGTCACTTTACGGTCTGTATACTTGTAAATGGTGGTACTACCTCGGATCGGCAGACTGGCCTACCGTTCTTTAATAAATAAATAGAAAAAAAATTGCGCGATATTGATTAATCAATTAAACAAATTTTTGCGGCTTACTATCGCGTTTATTTTGGTTTTTTGATTTACAATTTTACTTTATTATTCCGACGTTTCGAGAGCGATGGCTGCAAAGCCGCATAAAATTTGTTTAATTCGTTATTTTATTATTAATTAATAATTTCAGTATATCGTAAAGAGGAAGTGGACTCCCACATATGTTCTGTGCCCATTAACATCCAACCAGAGTCGCCGGTTGTCATCAAACAAGAGATTGAACACTCCTCTGTAAGTATATATATTTACATTTCTATACTAAGCTACTAAACGTGCTTGTATCATAGAAACCGGACAACCAAAGTACATATATCAAAGATACATTGGTACCGCTGGGTGGTCTCGAACTCGTGCTCACCGGTTTATGTAACCATAGCACTGCCACTACACCACGGTCGCCTTACAATAGAGTTACCATCGTAGCTCGTAGGATTTGCAAGCTGAAGTGGCAATGGTTGGCCACATCGCTCGAAGAACCAACAACTGATGGGAAAGAAAGGTTCTAGAATGAAGACCACGAACTGGAAGTCGCAGCGTAGGTATAGGACTCCCATTAAGTGGACTGACGACATAGTGAAAGTCGCGAATAACCAGTGGATGCAACTCGTATCTTGTCGTTCGAACTAGCGTTCGAAGGAAGAGACCTATGTTCAGCAGTGGACGTCTTCTGGCTTATGATGATCATAGAAACAGGAAGACCAAAGTTTTTAGACAATTTTGTTTAACCATTTCCTGTTTGTTTAACCATCACCGTTCAAATGTATAGTGACTATAAAGAACAGCAATTTGCTCCTTCCGCGTGGTCTTCCCAAAATGTTAGAGGATTCGTGTTTCTATCTATCAGAGCCATTATCTTCATACTGTTTTACCATTATATAAGCCGTAATACTGGGAGTTTCGGAGGTATTTTTTTGGGAAAACTTTTGATCAAAATGTGCCCATAGGGAAACGCAATCATCGCTAGTATTTATTGCGTTAAATTTATAGTATGTGCTATACAAGGATGATTATGTTTTTGTAAGTTCTCCACTACTGCTGTTGCTACTAATATTAGTAGTATCATTCGATTATATTAGTTCAATAATTAATTGGTTATTCGATTAATGAAATCATTCGACTTGCACATCACTACTCCGTACTTTGTGCAGCGCTTCGTGTGAACTTTAGGAACTAAGCTGTCACCCCCCTGCGTAAAGGAAGGTTGACAGGACCCACATCTGGTTCACCGGCAATGAATCGGTTAATATGGCGTGTCTTTGTGATTGACAGTCTTTGTGTCTCTCCGTGACCACGATGGCTGCAAAGCTCTTGAAACGTCGGATAATAAAAAAAAATTAAATCAAAAAAAATTTTAACCTTATGACATATTTATTTTCGCAGACCCAACTCCAAGAAGCGGACCAAGAAACCTTAACGCCTGTTATACAAATGTCATGGTCAGAATGCTTACCTACACCCCAAAAGGTTTACGTGTGCAAAGTGTGCTCGAAACCTTTTCGCAGGAAAGACCATTATAAGATACATCTCAATATACATACTGGCGTGAAGTCGTTCTTCTGTCCAGATTGTGGGAAAGGTAAGTGTACAGACGGTGAAGTGACTTAGTCATGTTTCGTAATGAATTAAACAAATTTTATGCGGCTTACTATCGCGTTTATTTTGGTTTTGATTTTACAATTTGTTATTATTCAGACGTTTCGAGAGCTTTGCAGCCATCGTCTCTCCGTGACCACGATGGCTGCAAAGCTCTCGAAACGTCGAGAAAACATTTTCTTGACTGAGAGTGGTTCCGTTGCAGAGTCGTGGTGAATTGTACGCCATCGGAAAACAACTCGAAACATCATCATTCGTTTGCTGTTTTCGTTTAAATTCAACTGTCACAGCAATATATCAAATTCATTGGAATGATAGTGGCGCAATCTGATAAAGATTGGTCGTACCAACTGTGAAACCTTCGTAGACTCATGCAAAACACTTTGCTGAAGTGTTCAATTTTTTTTTAACAATTGTAATTATTGTTTATCTAATGGATTGTTATTATGTTTATAAAGTTTTGACGTGTAAAAGTGTTTCTTTGGAGCCTAATTACTTATGTATTATAAATATATAATTCTATGTTTAATGTTGGCAATAATATAATTGTTTAGTATGCAATTTCTAGGCAAGTTTAGGCAAAGATGTCCGATTTCTAGGCAATGTGTTCGATTTTCTAGACATGAGCAGATATGTTTAGAGAATGCCTACATGAAGATTACTCACACTATTATTTTATATTTTTTTAGGTTTCTACCGCAAAGATCATCTACAGAAGCACTCTTTAGTCCATGTAAAGGAGCAGGCGAAAAAGAAGTTACGCCCACTGCCGGGATTGAAGCCGATACATCAGCTTGTTGATAAAATGCCTATTAATAAGTTGTTATTGCCAGAAATTACTATTACTGTAAGTAGTCTCTAATTATTATCATTCAGCTAAGCGCCTGGCCAAGAAGCTGTCCAAGCCGCTGACGGAGAAGTCTGGAGACAGGAAGGATGGCAATCATTTCTGCCAACGTATTAGCCTTGCTATACAAAGGGGAAATGCAAATAAAAAATATCATCTAATGACGTCGCATCAGAGATAGTTCCAAGGAGACTGGCAACATTTCCCCTTTGTATTACAAAGCTAATACACTGGCAGAAATAATTGCCAGCCTTCCTGTCACCAGACTTCTCCGTCAGCCGCTTGGACAACTCCTTATCATTTATATTTATTATTTTTATTCTTTCAGGCATCTCCAAAAGCAAAACTTGATGCATTGCAAATTAAGGTGCCATACCAAGTGGTCACATCTAATGGGAACAAAAATATGCCCTAACTGTAAACAACTGGAAACACAGATATGCCGTTACAGGATAGTGTAGTGTACAAACCGTGAAGTGACTCAATCGCGTTATGGAAGTGAGTCGCGATTCCGACTAGGCCGGTATACTGGATGAGACTGCTATTTTAAGTTGTTGAACTCTAGTAGCGGTCGCCAGCTTAACATCAAGCGGGGTCATATGAGCCAATTAAATGCCATTTATTTTTTAATTGTAAATAGATCTCATTATATTTTAATTAGTATTATCTTTTAAATAATCTTGGTCTTCCAAGGTTGGGTAGAGGGGATAGTGAGGGCAGTGAAGGTGAGCGTTGACATATCACAAAAGCTTTTAAACCCACATTTTTTAAATATTTACATTTCTATACTAAGGCATCTTGTATCATAGAAGCCGGACAACCAAAGTACATAAAAACAAAGATACATTGATACCGGCAAGTGGTTTTAAAACCGTGCTCTCGGTTTGCGTAACCATTGCACTACCACTACACCACGGTCGCCTTAAACGCCAGCGGTCTGGAACGTTGCCTTCACTCTCCTGCCTGTCACGCTATAGACCCGGCACCCGCACAGAAAATCCATAGATGTTAAGAAATTGTTTTTTTTTTTCTTTTTATTATTATGAGGTTAAAAGCTAGATTTTTAGGGTTTAGTCCGAAAATTGCTTATAAAATAAAATATCTTTGCGGCTTACAATCGCTTTCAATATGATTGATTTTTTAATGAGACGTTAGGCGTTGGTCGTAAACAAGCCGCAAGAATATTTTATTTTGCTGTACTTTTAAGTTAATATTTTGTTAGATTTTAAACACATGTTTGTTTAATCAATCAACCAAATTGTCACGTCTTTTTCCCACAGGAATAGGCAGAGACAATGGAGCGCGACTTGCCACGATCCTGACACAACTGTCTCGCTTCCCTCACATCCACAATTCTCTAACATTTGTTATAGTGTATTTTATGTATCAGACCCGTGGAGTGACTCAGTAGCGTTTTTAGATCAGTTTGAAAATTGCCGGCATAGTGGATGCGACTGATACGTGTAAATATTTAATTGTAGCAGTCACCTCCATTTTTATACCCTTCAGCTTAACATCAGGCAGGGTGCTGTCATATGTCAAGTCGAGTTTAATAAATATAGACATATCAAGAGCTATTTAGAAAAAAGAATAAAGGACCATTTTGAATGGAATTATTATACAAAGTACAAAATAAATAAAGTTGTATTTTTTATACAAAATTGTGTATGTAATTTGATAATTATTGTAGTTTTATTATTTTTTATTTTATTACAAAGGAAATTCATTTTGGGCTTCTATGTACTACTTTTGTAATGTCCAATGATGAAAAAATATATAAATAGTAGTTTTGATACTTGTATTGATGAAACTAATAACAATTTTACTTTTAATTGCTGTGCAATTGAGTGATTTGGAAAATACTATATGGATTTTGTATTATCTGTCAATCAACGCCATATTTGTTCTGCTTTGATCTATCATAATTATAGTTTGATCATTTTGCACACCCAAACTATGCAAAAATAAAGGATTAATTCCAATTATATTGTAATCTTCGTACATTAAACTATTTTAAAATGTATATTAAACTGTTGATACAATTAAGCCCAAGTCCCCATACTAAATGAATGTCCTTTACCTAAATATATATATTTTAAATTAAAAATAGCTACAAAGGCGAGTTTAATGCCTATTAGATATTCTCTAACAACTAACCTTTGTGATGATGAGAAATTATGGGCAGGGTGCAAATATACTACAAACTACAATTACATAAACTACATACAAGTTAATTTCTTGAACAAAAAAATCGGTTGTCTGTAAAGTGGGTTTACTGATGATAGTTGAACGTGACGTCATAAGAAAATACTGATGGAATAGATGCATTTTTAAAAAGAAAATTTTAATTTTATTAGTTTGATAGATATTTTGTTTGGATATAGAGGAGGTAAATGGAAATCACAATTGAATTGATCAAGTTACATTTATTTGTACGCATAAATACAATTATGTAATTTTTTTATTGTATATTTAATATACTAAATACACTCAAGTAGGAGAGAGACTGATGTCGAACGCTGCCGAACGCGGAGGCCGATTGTGCCTCTTTGTCGCTCGTTCCGCGCTCTCGCTTGCACTTCAAGCCTCAAATGGAACGCCTCATAGCGAGGTAACGCCGCATGAGTCATGTTTTTTCGTGCGTGCAGCCGGCTCCATCGAATTATAAGAAATGTTTTTTTGTCAAAATTTTCTATCTAATTTTCATTAATATATTATTTTTTTAATCCTTAAATAATAATACATGAAAGACTTGTGATTATATTCCTGTAATTTTAATTAATGTGATTTTAAATGTATATAAAGTTTTGGGTCCACACGTAATTATGTATAAAATAAAATTTAGCTTACTCAAAAATACATATTTTGTCTACCTATTATGTGTTTCATTTTTTCGTCGTGTATACCCTTTAACCTAGTTTACAGTTCTAATTAGGCCGACTGCTGCTTTTTCATTAAGACGCGACATCAGATGCAAGCAAGGTGACTTGTAAGCTTGGGAGGTCTAAAAGCGCCGCCGACTGAAAAACTGCTTCATTTTACGGTTGCCTCAGTCACCGTCACTATGCTAGCTTTAAAACTTGCAGTTATGGACCATATTTTAACTTATCAGGCGGTGTAACTGTCAAGTAAAAGAAATAAAACAATAAAAATATAATATAATTATTTTATTTATTTTAGGAAGGAAGTAGGAAGCACATTACGCACGAAGACAAAGGAGTTTTACTAACCCATAGGTTACTAAATTGATTATCTGTGCCAATTAATTCACCATTTATCTATTCGACCAAATGTGTGGATAAGCAATGTTATTCAACGTGTGGATAACATTGTTATTCAATATGTGGATAAGACTGTTATTCAATATATATCAATCAATCAATCAAATTGTCACGCCCTTTTCCCACAGGGATAGGCAGAGACAATGGAGCGCCACTTACCACGATCCTTACACAACTCCCTTGCTTTCTTCACATCCACAATTCTCCTCATACAGGCCCTGTGGTTATGGGCACTAGGCAATTTAGCTTTTTTCAATATATATATAGATTGTTATTCTGTTTATTAAATATCTGTGTTATAGATAGATAAAATTGTTATTTAACGTATGGATAAACATTGTTCTTCAATATGTGGATAACACTGTTATACAATATATAGTTAGATTGTTATTCTATTTATTGAACTGTGTTATAGATAGATAAAATTGTTATTCAACGTATGGATAACATTGTTTCTCAGTACGGTTGTTATACATGTAAGAAAAGATAACTTTTTATTCAAGCGTTTTTTTTAATATAAGAGTTAACGTTGTTATTTAACGTGTTAATAACATTCTTATCTACATAGTAAATAAAATTGTTAAGTCAATCTGTGATTAACAACAATTTTATCAGATGAGTGGATAACATTGTTTTCAACTTGTAAACAGCATTGCCTGTTAGCTCTGGCGAATGAAATTGCTGAGACAACCAACCTAATGATAAAGAAATTGTGGCAAATTAATTAAACTAGGTTTAAGCTTCAACTAATAAAAGAATAACGTCCTTTTACAAATCCAAAATTTTCTAAGATATACAAACTAACATAAACTACATAACAAACAGCCATAAACTAGATTTTATATATACCTAAAATTTGACAGAAATCTACAATTTTTGTAGAATAAAGAAAAGAAATTTGGCCTTAGAACATTTTTTTTTAATATTTTCTAAATACCTTGGATCTCTACCTCTAGTGATAGCAGATGTAGTAGACCGAGAATATATTATGACGTTTTCAAAAATGCATTTTATTACGAATGACATATCTTTTTAAATAATTAGTATGGTAGAGTCTGTCTAAGCAGAAATGACGCGCCCTACTGCATTTACGCACACAAGCAAATATAAATATGGATGCAACACACCAAAAATGCAATTGTAATTGGTCATTCAGTTGCTGATTGGACACAAAAGGAGGAGCACGCTGATGAAGTATAATTAGTAATATTTGTATTCACACATTCAAATAATCTAAAAAGTGGAGGGGCGCGTAATTTATAGTTAGACAAGCTATATCTAAACTATTAATCATTGTGACGAATATCGTCTGTGCGACGACACGTTTGATCATTATCATCAATTTGGTGGATTTCGCCTAGCTTTTATTATGTTGCCAATCGTCGACGAGAGACGATTATCGTTTTAACTTGCCCAACCTAACCCCGCTGGCCTGTCACCGGGTACCGGCTTGACGATGACTAATGGGACTAATGTAGCTTAACTCTCAACTACTACTGCTGACCGTATGTATTCGACGTAAACGTATCGACTATTCGGATACATTTTATTTCTTGCAATCGACTAGTAAAATCAAGATATATTAATATCTTAACAAATAAAATAAACTCTTTTAGAGTATTAAACTAGAACAGAACTTAATATCACCAAAATTACAAAACAATTTACTTGGCCCCGACTGAACCAAAAAAATAATTAAAACTTTAGACAGAATATCTAATTTTAAACATTTTTGCATTTATTTTATAACACAATTTAATGTTAGAGAATTTAATATTATATATATATATAAATATATTTACAATTTAATAAACTAATTTAGTTATAATTTTGATGCACTGGTTTAAATGTTTGAAGTGAATTTGCACTTTTAATTGCAAACGCCAAAATAATTCAAGGAAATTATTCAAATGACATTTTTTAAATAGGTTTTACTACTTCTCTGTTATTCCGCGTTAGTTCGACAAGCTGAGTGACGCCATTAGCTTGTGAATCTAGGTCGCATTTTAGTCGCCGGTTAACTAGGCAGTCATATAGACCGCACGCTAGTTATCAAGCGGGCTAATTAACATATGGCGAGCCACTACAATAAAATCCTACTTGGAATAGAATCTTAATGCATACATAATATATAAAATATAATAAAATATTCTAATGTAATTTGAGTGCGTCATTAATAATACAAAACAAAACTTAAACTTTGAGATCAATTATTTCGAAAACACATCATTTAACCGATTCAATGCCGGTGGCCCTAATTAGGGTCCTGTCAACTCAGGGGGGTGACAGCTTAGTTCTTAAAGTTCACACGAAGCGCTGCACAAAGTACGGAGTAGCGATGTGCAAGTCGAATGATTCCATTAATCGAATAACCAATTGATTATTAAACTAATATAATCGAATGATAATACTAATATTAGTAGCAACAGCTACTAATATTAATATTAATAATACTAATAATAGCATACTATAAATTTAACGCATTAACACTAGTGATGAGTGCGTTTCCCTGTGGGCACATTTTGATCAAAAGTTTTCCCAAAAAAATACCTCCGAAACCCCCAGTATTACGGCTAATATAATGGTAAAACAATATAAAGATATGGCTCTGATAGATAGAAACACGAATCCTCTAACATTTTGGGAAGACCTAGAACAAAATGACAGATATATAATATAAATTAGCCAAAAAATATTTATATATTCCTGCAACATCTGTCCCAACTGAAAGACTTTTTCCAAAAGCAGGATGTTTAACTGATCGGCGTAATCGGTTAAGTCCAGAGAAGCTAGATTCTTTTAAAATGATATTGTCTAAATAATTTTTAGATATGTATTTTCTTTAAAATGATTTTCCAACTAAATAGTTATGTTGATAATTTACATGTTAACTTCTATTTAAATTATTCGAATCGGATCTTTGGTTTAGATGTTACGACGACAGGTATAAAAATGTCTTTCTCGAATGACAGATGTTTCCATACATAAATGCTGTGCTACGAGCGAACAAATCTATGCTTAGTTTAGTTTATTTATTACTAATAACTTACACATATTATTTTTATCTGATTATGTTAACCCGTCGTATTCCATTGTCGCAGATCTACGACAAACAAAAACAACTTTTTTTTAAATTAATTTCTTTGTGTCTAATTAAACGATTGTTTTTATATATTAGTTTTGTTTTACTTTAATACGTGTCTTGCTCGGAGACGCTTTTTGTTACTTTTTGTTTAATTAAACAGTAGTAGTTGCAATAAATCGAAATCCATAATACTAATTTTTAATCAATTTATTCGAATTGTCGAAAAGCTAATTTTTTAAACAAATGTATGCTAGTAAATAATTACAACGGAGTTTATTGTTCTTAAAGCTAAAATTAGTAACTAATCCCTATTAACAATCGACTAAGTCGAATGATTACTGAAATCAATTAATTCGATTATGCACATCACTACTGTGGAGTGAAAATGGCGTTCGCGTTCGCTAGCGCTGCGTGTGAACTTTTAGAACTATAATAACTAATGTCAAAGCAGCTGTCCATCTGTCAAATAGTGAATTTGACGTGGCATTGAATCGGTTAATATTTTTCGCGCCAATCTTTCTAGTGTTGTCACACAGTCAGCAAAACATTTATCGATAAAATTATCTTAAATAAAAAAGTTTACTTATTATTAACATTAATATTTCCGCTTATATAAATATTTAGCGTGATTCGTAGGATATTTTTTACTTACTACATTAAAATTCTCAATTATCTAAAACACTTAAGCCAAGGGGGATTATATATGTTCTAATAATTTATAAATAACTTTTAATAAATCGTTATAATATAATATGTATATAAATACGTTAATATAGTTATCATTTATAAATATAAAAAAGAACATCTAAAATGTCATTTACATGAGGTATATACGAGTATTGTTCATGTGTATTTTGGATTATTTGGTTCTTATTGCGACTAATACCACTTTTTAATTATACTAGCGGCACGCTATGATGACCCGTTTTGACTTTTGCACCGATCATGAAGTTTAGTATTTTTAGCTATATTTTAAGTTTAGCTACATTTGAAGCATCTTTCTGTTCTTTATTGTCACTATAAAGAATAACAATTGTTCTTTCTAACGTAATTATTAGTTTTTACCGAAACTTCAGAAACAGTGCAAACGACGATAAAACGGCAATCATAGCGTTCCGCTCGTATATTTTCATAAACCTTATGTATTTTATGTATTGAAAAACATATTTTGTTTATTTGTGCAATATTAAATTCTCTAATACGCATCTTTACTAACGACATAGGATAAGAAGTCGTTATGTTTAAGTTGTGGCGTTTCTGGAGGCGTGGGCGGTAGTCAGGATGGCGCAGGAGCCGGCACCGGGGGTGGTAGTGAACCAGCACTACTGCCTTGTTGAGATAATTCGGCTTTCACACGTCGGGCTATGTGAGAGCGCGTGTGTTTGCGAAGATGGTCTTTGCGGTAAAAACCTGTAAAACAAATATTTTTTGCAACACTCGGGTCATTACAAATGTGCGAACTTACTCCTAAATCATTTTATCCGACTTTTCACTCGAACTCGCAGGCTTAATAGAACTGTCCTAGTGTTGTGTATAACGAAAAGGCATGGTCGATAACAGATAATAAAAAGTTACTCCAGCTACCTGTGACCCTATCGACAACGACTTGTGCAACATTCGCACAACCCTTTGACATAATGATTTAGTTTGCACGTTTGTAATAGATCGAATATAGTAGTTATTATTATTATATGAATTGATAGAACTTATAAATGTTATAAAACTTATATTGCATTATGATAAATCAATGAAGTTGAATTCATATACATAGAAAATTTCTTAGACAATAAATATTTAAAAGTATGTAATATCTTAAATAACTTTGGACATTTCTCATGACTATTATTTTATTTATTTACGTTTAACTAAGCTACTAAAGTGCTTGTATCATAGAAACAGGACAACCAAACTACATATATCAAAGATACATTGGTACTGGTAAGTGGTTATAAATCCGTGCTCTCGTTTTGAGTAACCATAGCACTGCCACTACACCACGGTCGCCTTAATTCTAATATTATCTCCTAAATTGAAGCATGTGACAGTCTATGTTATGTGAGTGAACGTACCTTTGCCGCATTCATTACAAACGTGCCTCTTCTCGCCTGAATGTATGACGAAATGCAACGTCAACTGCTCCTTGCGCTTGAACGCTTTGAGGCACACCGAGCAAACGTGCGGCCGCTCCGGGTTGTGGGACTGTTTGTGTCGCGTCAGATGGTCCTTGCGTTTCAATGCAGCGTTGCATATGTCGCAGATGAATCTATGACATATATATAATATAAAACTACAATAGTGGAACAAGTCAAACAATTTGTTTACTTGGGAAGTATGTTTACTAGGGATGGGAAGTGTGATGAAGATATTGAGAGAAGAGTGCAAAAGGGTAACGTAGTGAACGGTGCCATCCATAGTATAATGAACAGCCAAATAATGTCACAAAAGTCACGGATGGCTGTTCATAATGCGGTCCTTGTTCCTACATTAATGTATGGAAGTGAATGTTGGGTATGGCAGAAGCATTAGAGTAGAATCAACGCTGTAGAAATGCGGCCGTTAAGGAGTGTATGTGGAGTGATGGTTGGAAAGAATATGTAGTGACAAGGATTGACAAAGGAATGCTTCGATGGTTTGGGCACATGGAAAGGATGAGTGAAAGTAGATTGACGAAAGGAATTTATAAATCTGATGTGAATGGATGCCTAAACAAGGCAGGCCGGAGGGTGTTTTCCGACCAAATCGGAGACATCCTCAAGAAAACTGGATTGCCTAGTGCCCATAACCACAGAGCCTGTATGTAGAGAATTGTGGATGTAAAGGAAGTTGTGTAAGGATCGTGGCAAGTAGCGCTCCATTGTCTCTGCCTATCCCTGTGGGAAAAAGGCATGACAATTTGATTGATTGATATACAATATAGATTCTATTATTTAGTTGAGACCACTAAGATAACGGAAAACTAAAACGATTTTTTCAGTCCTCGGCGTTCTTTGACCTCCTCTTTCATATCAGGCAAGTTAAGATATTGCGTTTCAATACAAAATACTGTGCGGTCCACATAATTGCAAGTAACAGTCGGATTCACTATGCCGGCCTAGTTGAAACCGGCAACTTTTAGACTGAACCGGAAACGCTATAAGTAACAGACATATCCATTATTCATTCCCAAACTTCTGGTATTACTTCTAGACCCCTTTTCCCTTGAGAAGGGGTCTCTGTGTAGGTAGCATTTACTTTTATTTATGTTTGTCAACGACCGCGGGCTACTTGAGCAGCGTCGGCTTTACAATGTCTCTATAGATAACCCTGGACTGCTAGAAACAATTCGTATTTTTATTCGTATAAATTTTCACTACAGGAAAGATCCCTTACCTTCTCTCCATTGTATGTCCCACTAAATGTTGTTCCAGTAAATCCCTCTCCGGATACGCCATATGACACTCGGGACAACAGTAAAGTGTACTGCCGTCTGTAATAAATAAGAATAAATTAGGCAGGATTCATGCACCAGTTGCATCTTTAAAACAAGGCGACCATGGTGTAGTGGCAATGCAATGGTCCTGCAAACCAAGAGCACGGGTTCAAAACCACACTTAAACCAAAGTATCTTGCGTACTTGGTACTATATGTACTTTGGTCGCCCTGTTTCTATGATACAAGCACTTTAGAAGCTTAGTATAGAAATGTAAATTAATTTAGAAAAATCAAATTGTTCCGCCTCAAATCCTACTTATAGGCAAAGAAAGGAAAGCGCCACTTTCCACGAAAATGACATAACTTTCGCTTCCTTCACATCCACAATTCTCTACAAGCTCACATAAGTATATCATTCATTTTGTATGGGGACTTGGGCTTAATTGTATTAACAGTTGCATATACATTTTAAATGAGTTTAATGTACTAGTAATTGGAATATATCCTTTATTTTGCATAGTTTAGGTGTGCAAACTATAATTATGACAGTTCAAAGCAGAACAAATGCGGCGTTGATTAACAAATGATACAATATCCATATCTTATTTTCCAAATAACTCAATTGCACAGCAATTAAAAGCAAAATTGTTATTAGTTTTATCAATACAAGTATCGAAACTACCATTTATATATTTTTTCATCATTGGACATTACAAAAGTAGTACATAGAAGCCCAAAATGAACGATGTCCTTTAGTAGAATCTTCGTCACTGACACAGTGCTTTTGTTATTTGCCCCATTTGCAGTTTTTTTTTCACATCATCATCATCCATTAGGCCAGGGGGCGACCGCGCAACTTCAATTCCCATTTGTCAAAAAGTTACGCGGTTGCTGTTAGTGTCAAAAACAACTTTCATTCATTCGGACAATGAGTTTCACCGTTAGAGACAATGAGCTTGAACTGTTAATAAAAAATAACATCGATATTCATTGTGGTCACAAATTTAATTTTGAAGTTTATTAATAAAGTTCAACTGTCAAACGAAGTTCATTCTTATTGTAATTTGAGTTACGCGGTCGGTCCGCAGATACAGAGATTGTGTTGCTACAAATAACTTGGTGAGATAATCTAAAAAATATTAACTTTACCCAATGCTGTAGTGAGTCTAATTTCTCCAGGCTTTGGTCTTGGTTTCTTTTCTTTCTGTGACTTTTTCTTCCTCTTCTTCTTAGTGACCGTGATTACTTGGTGATTCGTATTAGCAGCTTGATTCATTATTGCCGCAGTTTGCACAACCACACCGCTTACAGCATTCGATTGCATCTGAAATAAATTTATACTGAGATAAGTTAGTAAATGTTGTCAGGCCTATAAACGATTGTGGCGACTATAGGCGACCGTGATGTAGTGGCAGTGCAATGGTTACACAAACCAAAAGCACGAGTTCGAAACCTTTTTTATTGTGACACGACATCTGACCTCGTCCCGCCTGATGATAAGCAAGAGGAGGTCCAAGAGTGACGACGACTGAGAAAACCGCTTGAAGGATCGCTTGAAAGATCTAAGGTGATCTAAAAAGAAAAGACGCACCGAACTTTTTAGGTCGACTGCCGATTCGGTCGATAAAATACGGATGCTTTCCCCGACCTGTGCAGGTATTACGGGAGTGAAAAGATGAGGTAGGAACAAGGTTAAAGAGCTCCTCAGAACATCCACGCGTACCAAGGTATCTTTGATATATGTACTTTGGTTGTCCTGTTTTTATGATACAAGAACTTTAGTAGCTTAGTATAGAAAAGTAATTTAAAAAGAAAACTATATATATACATATATATATTTATATATATTTATCGTAGCGTGACTTTGATCTAAACTTGCCTGATGATAAGCAAGGAGTGCCGACGACTGAATAACTATTTAATTATAGGTTTGCTTCAGACGCCGTTACTATGATGTACAAATTAATAATGCATGTTCAATTCTCGTTTACAACTTACATAGGATTGCCAAACTTTCATATAATTGTTTTAGGATCGTGGAAAGTGGCGTTCCTTTCTATGTTAATACCAACCGTCTTTACCCGGGGGTTCAAGGGGTGCGGTGCACCCGGGCGCAGAGTCCTAGGGGGCGCATGCCGACCGCCATAAATTTTGATAGGTACTTACTACACTGAGACCATGCGAGCAGAGCCTTAACTTTCGCACCCCGGCGCTGAAGATGCTTAAGACGGCCCTGGTTAATACCAATCCTTGTAGAAGTTGAGGCCAAGACAGTTGATTGAAGCAATAGGTTTCATTTAATTTTATTGTGACAACATATGACAACACCCCGCCTGATGTTAATCTGGAGTGCGGTCCAAAAATGGAGGTGACTGCTACTACATTTAAATGTAAGCAAGCAGCAGTCACATCCACTATGGCGGCCAAGGTATAACTGGCAACTTACAAGCTGATATCGAAACGCTACTAAGTCACTTCACGGTCTGTATACTTGTAAGTGGTAAGTCGGGGTAAGATGTCGCGTCTCAGTTTTTTTAATATACATTTCTATACTAAGCTACTAAAGTTCTTGTATCATAGAAACAGGACAACCAAAGATATATATCAAAGATACATTGGTACCGGTGAGTGGTTTCGAACCCGTGATCTCGGCTTGCGCAACCACTATATTCTATAATTAATCCCACAAGGATAAGCAGAGACGGTGGGTAATTATTTAACGCTTACCGTAGATAAAGTGGGTAAAGTCAATGTATTCATGGGTGCCACAATATGTTGTGTCTCTTCGCGCTTCTGATCACTAGCGGAGTACTTCAACAAATGATGCAGCGGCAACGGCAGGGCTGATAAGTAATCAGCGACACCACCTCCGAGTGATTGCCACGCTGCACTCTCGCCCACATCACCAATGCCTGTGCCAATAGGAAGCGGTTAAAAGATAAACGTCGCCATCTTGAATCAAGAGTAGACAGGCAGTTACCAAGTCTGCAGATTCAGGACCTGCGAGATCAACTTGAAAGTGACTGCAACAGCTATACTCGTAGTAGCAACCATAGTTCTTCCAGTTTAATATTAGCAACTAAAAATTCACGGATGGCTGTTCATAATGCGGTGCTTGTTCCTACATTAATGTATGGAAGTGAATGTTGGGTGTGGCAGAAGAAGCATGAGAGTAGAATTCTACAGCGTTAGTAGAAATGTGGTCGTTAAGGAGTGTATGTGGAGTGACGATAGCTGATAGAATAAGGACAGTGTGCGATAGATGTGGTTTAAAAGTAGATGTTGAGACCAATCCTAGGAATGCTTCGATAATTTGGGCACATGGAAAAGATGAGTGAAATTAGATTGACGAAAGGAATTTATAAATCTAATGTGGATGTATGCGTTAAACAAGGCAGACCCAGGAGGGTGTTTTCCGACCAAATCGGAGACATCCTTAAGAAAGCTGGGTTGCCTAGTGCCCATAACCATAGAGCTTATATGAAGAGTATTGTGAATGTGAAGGAAACGAGCGACTTGTGTCAGGATGGTGGTAAGTGGCGCTCCATTGTCTCTGCCTATCCCTGTGGGAAAAAGGCTTGACAATTTGATTGATTGATTGAGCATTAGGCGGGTGCTGTCATAATTATAGTTTGATTATTTAGCACACCTAAACTATACAAAATCAAGGATATTTTCCAATTACATTGTAATCTTCGTACATTAAAATACCCGTATTTTAAAATTTATATGAAACGGTTAATACAATTTAGCCCAAGTCCCGATACAAAATGGATCATGTCCTTTGTTATTTCAATTTAAGGCTAATAAAGTTTGCAATCTGAAGTATCTTGTAATAAAATAATATATTTTAAATATTGTTAGTTATATTTACTAATAAATTCGGCTGGTGCAGTTGCCGCTGCTCTTTCTGGTCGGTTCTCCTGCTTGATGGCGCGCGCTAATGCCGCTGCCTCCTTGGGCTCGTGCAGCACCACAAGCAACTGCTGGGCACCTTGTTGGATATGTGTGCCTTGGTTCACTGGAAATTAAAGTTTTTTTATTATCCTACTATTGTTATAAATTTGAATGTAAGTTTGTTTGTTACGCTTTCACGCAACAACTACTTAACCGTCTTTTTATTTCCGTCTTGTCATTTTTATATGAGTTATAAATACAAAAAATGGATATACAGTCGAATTGAGAACCACCTCCTTTTTTATGACTGTGTTATAAACCTAATTTTACGCGGGTGCAACCGCGGGCACAGCTAGTATTTTAATAAAAATTGGTATCTATAAACTAATGACAACTAACCCATTTGGATTATGTCAATTAATTATTCAAATTGTCACGTCTTTTTCCCACAGGGATAGGCAAGGACAATAGAACGCCACTTGCCACGATTCTGACACAACTCCCTCGCTTCCTTCACATTCACAATTCTCTTCATACAAGCTCTATCTATGGTTATGGGCACTAGGCAACCTAGCCCATAAATTATATCATCTAGATAATAAAAATAAATAAATAAATTACAATTATGACTAATTTCGCACGTTTGTAATAACAACGATGCAGTGACGAGGATTGACCAAGGAATGCTTCGATGTTTTGGGCACATGGAAAGGATGAGTGAAAGTAGATTGACAAAAGAAATTTATGTATGTAGGGCATTAAAAATTAGGTTATCAATTAGTACATAGGTGAGGTTTATTCGTAAATATTAAATTATATATTAATTTGGATGTTATGTTAAATTGGAATCCCGCATGACTCCAGCACGGGTTTATCCTAGTGGAGTATGCGGAAACAGCATGCTACGTCTCACCTTATACATATTATAAATAAATAAATAGAAATTATAAATATTATGTGAATGGATACGTTAAACAAGGCAGGCCCAGGAGGATATTTCCCGACCAAATCGGAGACATCCTCAACAAAGCTAGGTTGCCTAGTGCAAAAAGGCGTGACAATTTGATTGATTTGTTTGTAATAAATGAGGTAATAAATCACCCGATTTGACGACAGGCGTGGACGAACGGTTTTAGCGATTGGTTTGTTGCGCGTAAAGTCCCGGGTTCGATTCCTGGTCGGAGCAAACATTGGTTTCATAGCTTTTATTTGTAATATTTAATAATTATATTAAATATTGCAAATATTTATTAATAAAAAAAAGAGGTGGATATTTGCTTCGGGTCTGGTTATCAGAGAGTAGTAGGCAGTGGTCTGGGTACGGGTCTACCGATTCCGGGGTAGTACCACCACTTACAAGTATACAGACCGTGAAGTGATTTGGTCACGTTTCGGGATCAGCTTGTAAGTTGCTGGTTCCAACTAGACCGGCATAGTGGATGTGATTGCTACTCACAGTTATTGAATTGTAGTAGCAGTGACATTCATTCATGGACCACACATCGGTTTAATCAAGCGGGGTGCTGTCATATGTCGAGTCATAATAATAATAAAAAAAACTATATCTTACCCTGTTGTTGCATCATGGACGCCATTATATCATGCTGTAGGTCATCTCTGTATTCTCTTTTGTCGACTGTTGTTATTCTGTGTTCTTCTTTCAATGTGTGTTGTTGCATTTCATCGCTGGTTTGCACGTATGTTGTCGTTGGGCCGGTATAGGGGATGTTGGTTAGTCCGACAGAGCTCGATGATATCGCCTGGTATTTCATGCCTGTGTTTACTGTGATAAAAATAAAACTATATAAGATGGAAAATCAAACTAGATTTTACACCTGTTTTTATTAGTACTTTGTGTTTTTAACTATTCAACACGAACTATTCTATTTGACGACAGGCGTGGCGCAGTAATCCGTTACGCGTGTGTGTCGGGTTCGATTGCCGGTCGGAGCAAATATTTGTTTCATAGCTTTAATTTGTAATATTTTATAGTAAGATTAAATTTACAAATATGTGAAAATAAAAATGAAAGATATTTGCTTCGGGTCTGGTCGTTGAAGAGTTAAAGGCAGCGGTGCCCAGTCTGCCGATCCGGGGTAGTACCACCACTTACAAGTATACAGACCGTGAAGTGACTTAGCCGCGTTTCGGTATCAGCTTGTAAGTTGCCGGTTACTACTAGGCCAGCATAGTGCATATGACTGCTACTTGATATGTAACTGTAGTATCTAGCAGTCGCCAATTTTCATAACCCGCCTTTGAGCTTAACATCAATCGGGGTGCTGTCATATGTGGAGCCTGATAAGCGGGGCATACATTGACCTCAGCGCTGACCATAAACAATGAGACATTTTAATGACAGGTTCACTATATTAAGGAGGGCAGTTTTCTGTTATATTCAAATCATCATAGTTTCAAATCATCGTAGTTTCAAATCATCATAGTTTCAAATCATCATGGTTTCATATCATCATAGTTTCAAATCATCAGACTTTTAAATCATCATAGTTTCAAATCATCGTAGTTTCCAATCATCGTAGTTTAAATCATCATAGTTTTAAATCATTTTAGTTTCAAGTCATCGTAGTTTCAAATCATGATAGTTTCAAATCATCGTACTTTCAAATCATCATAGTTTTAAATAACCATAGTTTCAAATCATCATAGTTTCAAATCATTATAGTTTCATATCATTATAGTTTCAAATCATCGTAGTTTCAAATCATCATAGTTTTTTCTTTTCATTTAAATTTTTATACATATTTAAATCTAGTGTATTTTTTGTATAGTTGCATACATTTCGGATTGCCGACTAGAATTTTTTACTTCGTTTAGAACGTTCCATGTTCAATTTTGTCTGCAAACTGTTGTATATGCCAATTTATAAATAAAATAAAAATAATAAGTCTACTAATAACTCTACTCACTTGTCTCTGCCTATCCCTGTGGGTAAAAGGCGTGACAATTTGGTTGATTGATTGATTGACTACTCACCAGTATGTAAAGGTGTTAAGCCGGCCAGAGCTATAGACCCTGGCGGCGCACTACTGACAACAACCACGCTCTCTGCTTGGCGGAATTTGACGCCATCAACCGTTGTCCCAGCTGGCGCAACGGTGAATTGAACGCCCGCAGATGGCGCTGCCGTTTGGTATCTGATGAGAATAAACAAGATTTTTTATTAACATTTCTATGTTAAGCTACTGAAGTACTTGTATAATAGAAACAGAAAAACCAAAGTACATGTATCAAATATTGATACCGGCAAGTGGTTTTGAACCCGTGCTCTCGGTTTGCGTAACCATTGCACAGCTACTACACCATGGTCGCATTCAAATGGAGTAAGATACTTTTTTATATTAGTTATTCCATTACAAAATATGTAAGCACCCCGCCTGATGTGAAGCTGGAGTGCGGTTCATGAACCGAGTCATTTCACGGCAGCCCCAGTCGCTGTCACTATGCCGGCCAAAGGTGCTTCGGGTCGGGGAAAGCATCCGCATTCTGTTGACCGAATCTGCAGTCGAACTAAAAGGTTCAGTGCGTCGTTTCTTTGCAGAACAATCGACGAGTGGAATGCTTTACCAGTCCATGTTTTCTCTCATATTCGAGAAGTTTAAAAGAAAATAGTTACAGCTAAATTTTTATTTTTATTGTGACTCGACATATGACAGCGCCCCGCTGTTAAGCTGGAGTTTGGTCCATGAATGGATGTCACTGCTACTACAATTCAATAATTGTGAGTAGCAATCACATCCACTAAGCCGGCCTAGTTGGAACCGGCATCTTACTAGCTGATCCCGAAACACGACCAAATCACTTCACGGTCTGTATTAAATATGTCTCCAACGCGAAAACTTATGTGACAACTCTACCTTACCTTGTCTCCTGAACAACTCCAGTTCCCACATTGTTCTCGTATCCGAATTTGGCAGCAAATTGGTGAATGGTAGGAATGGCGGCGGCAGTTGGTATGTGGCCGGTGAATGGTGCAAAATTCATTGTTACTTATTTAAAGTCAGCACTGGAATTGGTAATAAATCATTATGATAACAAAATTAGACCATATTCTTTTAATAACTAAACAGAATACATAGAATGACAACAAAAATCAACAACAAAACATCAATCGATCAATTAATTGATAGGCAGAGACAAAGGAGCGCCACTTGTTACGATCCTGACACAACTCCCTTGCTTCCCTCACATCCACAATTTATTTCATACAGGCTCTACGGTTATGGACACTGGGCAATCCAGGAATCCAGCTCTCTTAAGAATGTTTCTGATTTGGATATAACATGATGTACAATTTCTGACATTTCACTAAAAAGCGATCTCTTCCCGGTAATCAAAGAGATGTATATGTACAGTACATGGGATACAAAAAGTACTATTTGTAACAATACTCAAAACAGTATACATAAATAAGATATTCTTATGACATACATTAAAAAAGTAATTCATTTTCTATACGTACATAATCTAACGTTGTCTTATCAGTATTATATATAGGATATTCAAGAGGAATTGAGAGAGATTCTTACTCATCTCTCTGACCATTCTTTGAAGAAAATTGTCCCCTCATACAAACACAGTTATCTATTCCTTACCATTATATAAAAATGAAAGATGTGATTGTTTGTATGTTTGTTATGATTTAACTCAAAAACTAATTGACCGATTTAAAAAATTCTTTAGCCGTTAGAAAGCTACATGTTTACCGAGTAACATAGGCTATTATATTTTCTAAAAATGTAGAGATCCCTGCTACCTAACAACAATGTAATTATTTTGCGTGCTCTGCATAAACTATTAACGATATATAAAATAGTATAATAGTACTCATGATTACTCACAAAAAAGTCCGCGTTAAATTTTGTTTAAAGTTTAAAGTTATTGTTTAAGTTTAAGTACGGGTGGAATCGAATAGTGGTATTGGTATCATGATAATAATCCTAATAGTTCTAATAATTTAAATAGTTCGATAATTATGGCTGATTATGTACGTATAAATTCCACTTCAAAGTATTCAGATCAGACTTTCCGTTTAAAAATTATGACGGATATAAAAATTCTCTAGAAAAATGTCATGGTTTGAAATTTATAATTATTTTGATAAGTTAATTAATGAATCTAAGAGTGGTAGGCAGTGGTACCCAGTCTGCCGATCCGGGGTAGTACCACCACTTACAAGTATACAGACCGTGAAGTGATTTAGTCACGTTTCGGGATCAGCTTGTAAGTTGCCGGTTCCATCTAGGCCGGCATAGTGGATGTGATTGCTACTCACAGTTATTGAATTGTAGTAGCAGTCACATTCATTCATGGACCACACTTTGGCTTAACATCAAGCGGGGTGCTGTCATATGTCGAGTCACAATAAAAAAAAAAAAAAAAAAAAAATCAATTTTACACTACAAAGATTATGTATATCATACATAAACTGATTAAAAGAAAAACTGATTATATTACGTAACCATTAAGCGTGCGAAGTATTTTGACACCGGGTTACGCAGCTAGTGTTTTTAAAAAATAGTAATGAAAAATATTTTAAAACCACGCGTCAACTAAAGCCGAATCCAACCCATACAGAAGAAAATTTTTATGACTATTCTTAATATGTTGTCTTATTCACGTTGTAATAAATATAAATTAAATTGACGAAAGGAATTTATAAATCTAATGTGGATGAATGCGTTAAACAAGGCAGGCCCAGGAGAGTATTTTCCGACCAAATCTGAGGCATCCTTAAGAAAGCTAGGTTGCCTAGTGCCCATAACCAGCACAGAGCCTGTATGAAGAGAATTGTGGATGTGAAGAAATCAAGAGAGCTGTGTAAGGATCGTGGTAAGTGGCGCTCCATTGTCTCTGCCTATCCCTGTGGGAAATAGTCGTGACAATTTGATTTATTGATTGATATAAATTAAAAACGCAAGAAATGTTAGAAAAATTTAGGAATTTCCCTCGGGTATCTTTTGGTATATATAATTATAAGAATTACATTACTGAAGAAAACAATACATTCAAGTGTACTGAAGTGACTGAGTCGCGTTTCGGGACCAGCTTGAAAGTAGCCGGTCCCAACTAAGCGCACGTGGGTTTGAATGCTACTTGCAGTTCTTTAACTGTAGAAACAGTCGCCTCCATTCATGGACAGCACTCCAGCTTAACATTAGGCGGGGTTGGCAAAAAATATCAGCGCACAAAAGGTAAAGCGGTAAAGCATGAGTATTATAAATAAATCTAGTTGAGGTAAAAAAGATAAATAAAAGTAATTCAAAATTAAAGTTAAATATATCGAGAAAAACAACTAAACAAATCTCTTAAGTTGGCGTTCCTGTGACTGAGAGCATTTGTGAAACAGTTTTTGTCGGCCATTTTTTATTTATTTTTTGAGTTATTTCTATGTAGCTCGTAGGCATCAGAGAGTTATGGTCGTGAATGGTTGAGGTTGAGGTGTGTGGTGCCGACACGGTGGAACGAGGGTGCCGGCCCTGCCCCGACAGAGGTTCTCCTACCCCAACGATTCGCCTCACCCCAACGTACACCATTTCTATCGCTTTATTTTTACCGGCCCGCACACTCACACCATTTCACTTGAACTCTTCAAAAACACTCTTTTTCACACATTTTTTCGCACAATATCACAATTAAAATGGCCTCACCTTATTATTAGGGAGTGATATTGAGAATCATTCCGTTTTAATTGTTCTGTTCGCGAGGAAACTCAACAGTATGGATGCGCGGTCATATTGAGCGGAGTGTGCGCGTTGGGGTGAAGGGCGGTGGTGCACTAAGGGGTGAAGTTCAAGGAATCAAAGCAACCCCCTGCAGGTGTTATTGCCACGTGCAATGCCTACCCCAAACCTTACTATTATTATCATCGCTGTTATCTGAAATAAAAACTATTTATTATTGAATAATTTTTTTTCTTAAATACAGTTTATACCTGATTTATTTATTTAATTAGGTAAGTATATTTCATAATAGGTCATAAAATTAATTTAATTAAAATTCTCTTAGATTTTGCGCGAACATTGATGAAATTAAACAAATTTTATGCGACTTACTATCGCATAAAATTCTTGACCAAGATGGCTCTCGAAAAGTTGGAATAATAAAATAAAATTATAAAACCAAAATAAACGCGATAGTAATTTGTTTATGAGGGTAAAGCGGAATTTTGAAACATTTTGAGAACAGCGGGATTTTAAATAATGCCTATACTCTATTCTATTTAGAGAGCCCTGAGACAAAATGTAAACAAAGATACCAGTGGTTCCCAAACTTTAATTTACGACTTTTGCCTGCTGCTTTTTGTGCAGCTATGTATGCATTTTATGTTGGCTCGTTTTATATATGAAAATAGTCAAATATTACAAAAAAAAAACAACAGTCAAACAAAATGAATTAAAAACAATAAACAACAATGTTAACAAGGAAATAACAAAAATATAACAAAATTGTTTAGGTAAAGAAAATCTCACTCGCGTCTTATCATCAAGAAGATTGGGATCGATGGCGGATATAATCCTGATAAATGTAAAACAATATATTTCTACGTAAAATGGTTACACAGTGTTACTTCTGTATTTGTCAGTATTTAAAGTGGTTTTCTTACATTTTGTCTCAGAGCTTCGTGAATAGAATAGTGACCATTTGTTAATTTGTAAAAAGTAACCTCTGTTTACTATGGATTTATTATATTTAATTGCGTTGTACTGCGAATTTGTAATTTAAAAAAATACAAGTACAAATTCTCTATTTATATAAAACAAGTATCTTTCATCGCCTAGTTTCTATGATACAAGCACATTTAGTTAAGTATAAAAAAGTTTCTAGTTTCTAAAAATACAATTATATTATAGTTGAATATTTAAATTTAAACGACGTCCGTTTGACCAGCATAGTCACAGCGACTGAGGCAGCCATGAACTGACTCGGCATTTTCAGCCGTCAGCACTCTTGGACCTTCATCAAGCCTAACATTAGGCAGATCGAGGTCAAATTGAAAATATACAGGAGGATGACTGCTATTTACAGTAACTTCACTGTAGTAGCAGTCACCTCCACTCGTGGACCGCACTCCAGTTTTATATCAGGTGGGGTGTTGTCATTTACTAAAGAGAATGACAGGAAGTGTAAAAAAATGTCCTACTTTTTTTTCATGATGTCGTTTTAGGATCTAGTACACTACCAGACAGAATGCCACCTTATTTTTGGGAGCGTTCTTAAGATATGCTATAGTAAAGGTACCAAGATGAAATAAATAAAAAAACAAGTATTTATCAAATGAATGTTTTATTTTTAATCTCATTATTTTTACGGCATTTTCTTAATAAATAAAATGTTCTTAAAAAACACAACTTAAATTTAAAAAAAAACTTATAATACTTTATTAATAGACAATTTCTTATTACGGTGTTCAAAATAAACACTTAAGGCCAGCGCACACCATCGACTAAGGACAGTATTGTCGCGAGTCATTAGGATACGTTAGATCTACGTACAGTTAACTAGTGTTGACAGCTAATTGCTGAATTAAACAAATTTTATGCGGTTTACTATCGCGTTTATTTTCGTTTTGATTTTTATGTTTTTATTTTTCTGACGTTTCGAGAGCTTTGCAGCCATCGTGGTAACGGAAAGCTAATTGCTTTTTGACAAGCAATAAAAACCTAACTTTACGAATTGCCGTGCACTTTCATAATTATTAATAATATCCCAATTGCGTTTCATTATTAAATATTACGTTTCTATTAAGCGTGTGACAATGCCCTTCTAGAACACTCTGAAATTGAATAACATTTTACACTACTGTATACCGAAACGTCAAACAGTAAATTAAATCGTAACTAATATTCGAGCTGCCATTACATTAAAATACAAAAATACTTATAAAATTACACTTATAAAAATATTAAATATAAAAAAATATACCTATAAAGACTTGCCGTAGTTCGGCATGTGTCTGAGGCTCTCTTCACACTAATAGCGTTTTCGTATAAGGGCTTAATTGACGTTCAAATAGGAATTTATATACAATTAGTTAAACATTATTTGAACGCTTGTAGCAAGTAACTTGATGCATTAAAAAACGGATCTAAGTACATAGAGAGACTTCTTAACATAGCTTTCATTTCAAGTTTTAGTATACGTGTACCATTTAAACTTTAAGAAAATAAATTTAAAAGAATAATTTCGATGTTTTTCAGAAAAAAACAACATTTAATAATATATTTTAAGATAATAAATTTCATTTTTATATTTACTGTAATAATACAAAAGGTACGTTCTAACAAATTAAAGCTGAGAGCTTAATAAATATCAATCTTATTATATACTTAAAAATCAATTCATAACTACTAGAAATGTAAATGGGTTTTTAAATAACTTAATGGCCTGTATTATTTTTTAATTAATACAATAAAAAGGGAGTAATTTTTAAACGTCATAATAATGCAACATATAATTTCTGCTCTATTCATACACAACCACATATAAAACAGAGACGCATATTTCTACGTTCAATATCTTCATAAACAAGGCAAAAGTTGTAGAATAAACAATTTTTACCTACAACTTTCGCCCCCGATTGACATTTTTGTTTCTGTGGTGCGGTATAAAAGTCTAAATAAATTATTGTGAAAAAAAAGAAAACGGAGTTTTTTACATCTAGTAGAAATTCTGTTGCATTTAGAGCCAGCCCACACAAGACAAAAAACTTAATAAAAACTGTCATTATTTTCTGTTGTAGACGTTATGTCGTACGTCATCGTCGGTGTGCGCCAGCCCTTATTAAATCACCTAGTTTGTTGTATAAAATTATAAATTCGATAGCATAGAATGTCAACCATTTTTCAATTTCAACATTCAAACGCTAAATTAAAAAAATATAAATAATATTTACAAATTAATACGAACTATTAATAAAAGAAACAATTAAAAGAATACTTCAAAATGAGAGAGTGGTTAAGTACCAAGAAAGTATAGCTTGTCTAACTATAAATGACGCGCCCCTTCACTTTATTAGTTTATTTGAATGTGTGAATACAAATATTACTAATTATACTACTATACTTTATCATCGTGCTCCTCCTTTTGTGTCTAACTAGCAACTGAATGACCAATTATAATTGCATTTTCGGTGTGTTGCATTCACGTTTTATATTTTCTCGTGTGCGCAAATGCGGTGGCGCGTCATTTCGGCTTAGACAAACTATACATTATAATAAATCCACGTAATGTCAATCGTAATAAGCTGCTATTACTGATGTTAAGCTGGAGTGCGGTCCATAAATGGAGACGACTGCTACTATAGTACAGTTAACTGTAAGTAACAGTCGTTTCCACTATCTTCATTTTTATTTACATTCCTATACTAAGCTACTAAATTGCTTTTATCAAAGAAACAGGACAACCAAAGTACATTTATCAAAGGTACCGGCAAGTAGTTTAAACACGTGCTCTCGGCTTGCGTAACCATTACACTACCACTACACCACGGCCGCGTTCTAACTTCACTATGCCTGCCCAGTTAAAAATTTAGTATTTTAAGTTAAAAATTATTTATTAATATGATAAGTTTATTTACATCTAAGAGTGGTAGGCAGTGGTATCCAGTTTGCCTCCACAGACCATAAAGTAATTTAATAGCGTTTCGGAATCAGCTTGAATGTTGCTAGTTCCCACTGGGTCAGCATAGTGGATGCGACTGCTACTTTGTTGTTTAAGTGCAAATAGCAGTTCCATCTATTCATGGACCGCACTCCAGCTTCTCAGGTGGAGTATTGTTATGTCGAGCCACAATAAAAATATTTCAAACCCATAAAACTCGTGAAAAACATTTATGATCAATCAATCAAATTGTCACGCCTATTTACACAGAGATAGGCAGAGTCAATGGAGCGGCACTTGCGACTATTCTGACACAACTCCCTCGCTCCCCTCACATCCACAAATCTCTTTGTACAAGCTCTACGGTTATAGGCACTAGGCAACCCAGCTTCCTTGAGTTTTTTTTTTTATTGTGACTCGACATATGACAGCATCCCGCTTGATGTTAAGCCGAAGTGTGGTTCATGAATGAATACCACTGCTACTACAATTCAATAACTGTGAGTAGCAATCACATACAAGCTGATCCCGATACGTGACCAAATCACTTCACGGTCTGTATACTTGTAAGTGGTGGTACTACCCCGGATCGGCAGACTGGGTACCACTGCCTACCACTCTTTAAATGTCACGATCGCCTCTTAAAGTTTAAACACTACTAATTTATAAAATTCCATGGACATTTCTGTGTATAGCACCAAAGAAAGTATAAACTTTCTACGACATTTCCTACACAACTATAATAGGACCACATTGAGACGAGGCATTTAAAAATCAGAAACCCTTCAAGCGAGGCATGAAGAAGCACCTCTGCAGGTGTTAGGTTGGGCAAGTTAAAACGATTATCGTCTCACGTCGGCGATTGTCAAAATAATAAAAGCTAGGCTAAAAACGAGACTATTAATCGTTGTGACGAATATCGTCAGTGTGACGACAGGTTTGATCATCATCATCAATGATCTCAATTTAGTGGATTTAGCCTAACTTTTATTATTTTGCCAATCGTCGACGAGAGACGATTATCGTTTTAACTTGCCCAACATAACCCCGCTGGGTAGTACTATGTTATTAGAATAAGAATAGGACGGGCTGTTGACTAACTTCACTTGGTTGGAGAGTTAGACGTCACAAAATGGCGCCGATTCCGTCATATTCTTATTTTAATCGCATTATGTCGTGATAGCGACTGAAGCAACCAGTCGTCGGCGCTTTCTGACCTCCCTTAACTTAGCATTACACAATAGTAAGCCAAGTGAGGTCCGAGAGCAGCGTTGCCAAGATGTGGGGAGTTCCCCAAACTGCGGGGAATCTTTTCATTATTGTGACACGACATCTGACCTCGACCCGCCTGATGTAAAGCAAGAGGAGGTCCAAAAATGACGACGACTGAAAAAAACGAGTTAGTTCACGGCTTGCAACAAAGGTTTGCGAGAGTATCTATCTACCACTAAGCCATGGTCGCCTTAACAGAAGCTAACACACACCTGTGTCCCAAAATGATGGTCCTATTGTCATTTCAATAGCATTACATCTACGCCACTTTAATCTTTATTCCCATAGAAATAAGAACCAAATCTAACTTACAAACTAACAAATATATAAATACATAGTAAATTGTTCATGTTTTACGAGATTACACAATTGAAATTACCAATGAAACTAAATTAACGTATAATACCATTCAAACTTAGTAGCGGCTTTGAAGTTTAGCACAAGCCGATCAATCAATCAAATTGTCCTACAGGGATAGGAGACAATGGAGCTCCGTCGCTTCCATCATACATACATAAATATATGTATGTATGATAAAAGATATGACAGTGTAACATTAGCCAAAAAATATTATAATTATTTTAATGTTGGCATTTATAATTAACTAGGGAAGACATCCGATTATCGATAAAAAATTAAAATACATCACTAAAATTATTTATCGACAAAACGAGAACACTAATTCTATTAAACAAATCTAAAATACTTCGAGCTGTGCCAACATCAAAATAACATTTGAGTCCATATAACTAGCGCTTAACTGCATAGGATCCCGCGGCAGTAGAGCTATTCTGGAAAAAGGCACACTAAAAATCAATCTCGCTGAAAAAGGCCGAGATCAATCTCGCTAAAAAAGGCCGAATTCTCGCGAAAACCAGTTTGCACTCCCAAGTAAGAACCTATTTTAACAAATCGGCGTACTTATAACATGATAAGCAAATTTTAATTCTGATCATCGCTTAATAAACTAGGCGAAAGTCATTAGGAATACTGCAAACTTAACTCAGTTATTACTTTTTAGATTAATTTAGAATTGAAAGGTAAGATTCAATATGGCGGATGTCCCAAGATGGCGGACAACATTTTATATTTTTTACTTTAGTACAACTGAAATATTGTATAAAAACTTATTATTTATTGAGACGACAACCTCAACATGCATGACGACTAAAAAAGCCATTTCAGTTCACGGTTGCTTCAGTCGCCGACACTGCCGGTCAAATATTAATATATTGTTTTAATAGTCAAATAAACTGAAGAAAGTTTGCCAGCAATTCATGTTGAATAGCCTCATGTAATTTTAACCAGTGTAGTGTGGCCGGCACATAAAAAGAGCGCTGTGCAGTAACTATTTTTGTTGCCTACTTACATTTCTTTTTACGCATGTGTATAAAAGGTCATCATTCATTTTGTATGGGGACTTGGGCTAAATTGTATTAACAGTTGCATATACATTTTAAATTAGTTTGATGTGCGAAGATAACAATGTTATTGGAATATATCCTTTATTTTGCATAGTTTAGGTGTGCAAAATGATCAAACTATAATTATGACCGTTTAAAGTAGAACTGTTTATATGGCGTGTCTTTAAGATTGAGAAACCATTACTTATTTCCAAATAACTCAAATGCACAGCTATTAAAAGCAAAATTGTTATTAGTTTTATCAACACAAGTATCAAAACTACCATTTATATATATTTTCATCATTGGGCATTACAAAAGTAGTACAAAAATAGCCCAAAATGAACGATGTCTTTTAAAATATTATTAATTATGTGAACAACTGTATCGATCTGCCGACCTTAATACTGCGCACCTCAACAGTCAGCGCTCTTTTTATCTGCCGGGACTATGTCATTGTGAATGTCACGTATGCTGCGTCAATAATGCGTCCAACTGCGCATTGGCGTTATTCTGCTGGGCCTGCGAGAGTGACGTCACCACGTGTTGGGGTATGTTGATTTGCACGGGCACTTGGACGTTAGCGCTCGTCGGCACCTGCAAAGTAACAAATAAAATAAAAACATTGCTTACACATTCAGTTTCAACAGACAAAAAAAGATTACGAAAAATTGTTTTGTTTTTAACGTGACTCGACATATGACAGCACCCTGTCTGATGTAGAACTGGAGTGCAGTCCATGAATGGATGAGACTGCTACTACAGTTAAATAGCTGCAGTAACAGTCACCTCCGTAATGCCGGCCTAGTTGAAAGCGGCAACTTACAAGCCCATCCGTCCGTATACTTGTAAGTGGTGGTACTACCCCGGATCGGCAGATTGGGCACCACCGCCTCTATCCACTATGCCGGCCTACCGCCTTTTAAAAAAGTGACTTACATGTATGGTTATCTCGGGCATGAGCATATCAACATTAGGTTTGATGTCTAGCGATGCTGCGTCATTGAGTACGGATGGAAGATCCGCCGACGTAGACATGGCCTCCTCACGAGCACGCTTAGATTCATGCGACCGAGTGTGCTTGCGAAGGTGATCCTTGCGATAGAAACCTAACAAAAAAATATATTTTTTAAAAACAATTCCTTCCTTTAAAAACGGTCCTGACAACTCCCTCGCTTCCTTCACATGGGGTTTTTCCAACCAAATCAGAGACATCCTCAAGAAAGCTGGGTGACCTAGTGCCCAAAACATACATACATATACATAAACACATTCATATATATTAAACACAATAATACACATAATACACATACACAAAGATGTGGAAAGGAAGAAAGGTAGTGTTTGTACACATAACTCTTGAATATTGCAAGATTAGGAGCTTGTCTAATACTTTCAGGTAGTCCATTCCATAGATTTGCAGCGACGACAGAAAAAGATTTAGAGACGAAAGAGGTGTGGTGAGAAGAAATGTCTTAACATGATGCGAGCTCAGGTACCTATAGTTATCCTTAAAATACCTGGGCGCATCAGATTCATTTAGAAGACTATAACAAGCACAGAACCCTGCGATTTCTCCGTTCACGGATAGGCAGCCATTTTAACTGATCTCGTGACACCGAAATGTGGTCATATTTCCGCAAGCCGAAGATGAACCTTATACATCCGTTGTGTAATCTATCTAGTTTATTGAGATATTTCTGCGAAAGGTCCACACAATATACGTCACCGTAGTCAAGTATCAAGTAAGAATTATGGATGAGAGAGAAGCGAGGCAATGGACGCTCCATTGTCTCACCTATCCCTGTGGGAATATAGCGTGACAATTTGATTGATTGAATATTTTTACATACCTTTTCCGCATTCGTTGCACACTTCCGTCTTAATGCCAGAATGTATGACCGAATGTAAATTAAGATGTTCGCGTCGCTTGAAACCCTTCCGGCACACGCCGCATACGAACGGCCGCTCCGGATTATGGCCCAGCTTATGACGCTCCAAATGTTCTTTGCGTTTCAATCTACAAAAAAAATTAGAACATTTATTCCAAAGTGGTCCATGGGAGACTCGAAGGGAGTCTAGTTGGAAAGAAAAAAAATGGGGGTTCACAAATCGTCCACAAAATTTATCTGGTTTCGATAGTAAAGAAGTTACTTGTAAAAACTTGCATATTCCAAATTTAGTACAACGTTTCAAAGACTTGCAAAGATGTTTTATGTCGAGTTTTGGAAACATGGTAGAAATGTAGATGTCCAGGGGGTCCACTGGAACCAACATTTTTTTAGTCGTCTATGAGTAAAAAAAAAATTTGGGAATCTCTGATTTTTGTAAGATGACCAGTACAGCGAATTGATCAAAACGCTACTGCGCTTCGTTTTTCCATTCAGAGCAATGATTTATTTCATAGCAATTTAAGGCGACCGCTGTGTTGTGGCAGTGCCATGGTTACGCAAACCGAGAGCACGGGTTCAGAATCACTTGCCGGTACCAATGTATGTTTGATAATTGTACTTTGGTTGTCCAGCACTTATAAAAATGTAGATTTATTTATTACAAAATATTCATTAATAAATAAAAAGAGGCAGAATTTTACTTCTGGTCTAGGTATTTAAGAGCGGTAGCAAAAAGTCGGTTGTCATTTGTCCAGTCTGCCGATTCGGGGTAGGACCACAACCACTTTCGAGTGTACTACAACTTCGTAATAAACGCAATAAAAAAAAGTTCTAAAGAATACCGTGTTCTAAAGGCGACCGTGGTGTAGTGGCAGTGCAATGGTTACACAAACCGAGAGCCACTTACCGGTATAGCTTGTCTAACTATAAATGACGCGCCCCTCAACTTTATTAGTTTATTTAAATGTGTGAATACAAATATTACTAACTATACTACTATACTTCATCAGCGTGCTCCTCCTTTTGTTTTTAACCAGCAACTAAATGACCAATTACAATTGCATTTTCGGTGTGTTGCACCCATATTTTATAGTCGCACGTGTGCTTAAATGCAGTGGAGGGACGCGTCATTTCGGCTTGGACAGACTCTACCAATGTATCTTTAATATATGTACTTTGGTTGTCCTATTTCTATGATACAAGCACTTTAGTAGCTTAGTATAGAAATGCAAATAAAAAAAAATAATAAAAAATATCTTACCCAGCCCCGCAGATGCCACAGATGAATCTCCTTTCAATTTTATGCATTGACAGATGCGACTCGAGCTGCTCCTTCTCCGGGAATGCCATTTGACACTCCGGACAGCAGTACAACGTGGTACCATCACTCGACGTGGCAATTATAACCTGGCCTGGCTTCGGGCGTGCAGGCTTCGGCGGCTTCTTCTTATACTTCTTTTTCTTTTTGATCTTTATTGTGCCATCTGTAAAAAAATTATTTTCTTAATGAAACTAAATCAATTTAAAATCACCGTGGTCACGAAAGCTGCAAAGCTTTCAAAACGTCGGAATAAATTGTACAATCATTCCCCAAAAACGGTGCCATCCATAGTATAATGAACAGCCAAATAATGTCCTAAAAGTCACGGATTCATAATGCTGTTCATAATGCGGTGCTTGTTCCTACATTAATGTATGGAAGTGAATGTTGGGTGTGGCAGAAGAAGCATGAAAGTAGAATTAACACTGTAGAAATGCGGTCGTTAAGGAGTGTATGTGGAGTAACGATAGCGGATAGAATAAGGAATAGCACAGTGATAGATGTGGTTTGAAAGAAGATGTAGTGACAAGGATTGACAAAGGAATGCTTCGATGGTTTGGGCACATGGAAAGGATGAGTAAAAGTAGATTGACGAAAGCAATTTATAAATCTGATGTGGATGGATGCGTTAAACGAGGCAGACCCAGGAGGAGGGTGTTTCCCAACCAAATCGGTAACATTCTCAAGGAAGCTGGGTTGCCTAGTGCCTATAACCGTAGAGCTTGTATGAAGAGAATTGTGGATGTAAGGGAAGCGATGCAGTTGTGTCAGGACCGTGGCAAGTGGCGCCCCGTTGTCTCTGCCTATCTTGGTGGGAAAAAGGCGTGACAATTTGATTGTTGACTTTAATAGGCCTATTATTTAAATTATAATACCTTCTTTTGCTGATGGTAAGCAAAAGAAGGTCCGAGAGTGCTGACGACTGAAAAAAATAGAGTCCACGGTTGGTTCAGTCGCCGTCACTATGCCGGCCGGAAAAAATCTGATAGCAGTCCCGGCTGCAATACCAACCTAGTAAATAAATCTCTTCAAGCTTTTTTGGCATGGATTTTTCTTTGACTCGACATATGATAGCACCCCGCCTGATGTTAAGCTGTAGTGTAGTCCATGAATGAAGGTGACTGCTACTACAGTTAAATTACTGCAAGTAGCAGTCACATCCACTATGCCGGCCTAGTTCATCCCTTCACTGTAACTTGTTATAATTCTAATGCCTTACCTTCTGTTATTATGGCTTCGGCTATATCATCAGACCTTTCATTATTCTCAGTCTCTTCTTTTTTCTCCGTTGGATTCAACTTTAGGAACTGTTGTAGAGATACTGGAAGTGTTTGCTGTGGAAAGAATGTTTATTTTTTAAACCCATAATTCAAACGACACATGCACTTTAGTAGCTTAGTATGAGTATAGAAATGTAAATGAAAAAAATAAAAAAATTGGCTACTTAATAATTGTTTTATACTCCTTATTTACATTTCTATACAAAGCTGCTAAACGAGCTGGTATTATAGAAACCGTGCGATCAAGTTACATCAATCAAGTGACATTTTAAAAACGCTGACTAAATTTAAAAGAATACAACCATCTACCGACAGCCGCGACAAAGTTTTTTTTTTATTATAGTGACTCGACATGTTAAGCCGAAGTGTGGTCCATGACTGAATGTCACTGCTACTACAATTCAATAACTCTGAGTAGCAATCACATCCACTATGCCGGCCTAGTTGGAACCGGCAACTCACAAGCTGATCCCGAAACGTGACCAAATCACTTCACGGTCTGTATACTTGTAAGTGGTGGTACTACCCCGGATCGGCAGACTGGGTACCACTGCCTACCACTTTTTAACCATAAACTGAGTCGGTTTTATCAGTCGTCGGCGCTATAGGACCTCTCCTTGCTTACCACCAGGCAAGTAGATGCCAGTAGTCGCGTCTTAATAAACAACACTCAATTACCTGTTGTGGCAATTTGTTAATATAATTCACAATTTCTTGTTTGTTGTCGCTCGACCACATACTGTCATTTGTGCTATCTGTTGTGCCCTGCGAACTTTCCTGCAAAACAATAAATAATCAATCAATCAATCAAAAAAGTTCTAGGGTGGAGACCACAAAATGGAAGACGAAGCGTAGGTAGGCCTCCCACTAGGAGGACTGGCGGCATAATAAGAGTCATGAATAAACGGTGGATGCAACTGGCATCTTATCGTTCAGAATGGTGTTCTAAGGGGAAGGCCTATGTTCATGTTTGTTATCATCTAATTAGACAGATAAATTCCGCGACGTGCATAGTCCTAAGGAAACTGGCAACATTTCCCCTTTGTATAGCAAGGCTAATACGTTGGCAGAAATAATTGCCAGCCTTCCTGCCTTCAGACTTCACCGTCAGCCGCTTGGACAACTCCTTGGCCAGGCGCTTAGCTGAAGGTCCCAAGGGCCCAGTCCTTACTGTTATTGTGTGTAATTTAATTGTAGTAGCTGTAGCCTCCATTCATGAACCACACTCCAGCTTAACATCAAGGGTGGTGCTGACATATTTTTATATTTACATTTCTATACTAAGTACTAGTGTGTATTATTGTGCTTGTAATAAAAACAGAACAACAAAAATACATTATATTAAAAATACAATAGTACCCGCAAGTGGTTTTGAACCCGTGCTCTCTGTTTGCGTGCCCATTGCACTGCCACTACACCATGGTCGCCTTACCACATATATTTTAGACCGGCATAGTGGATGCTACTGCTACTTACAGTTATTAAAATTGGTATTGCAGTGATATCTATTCATAGACCACACTCGAGCTTAACATCAAGCTGGGTGCTGTCATATGTCGAGTCACAGTAAGAAAAATTATAGACAAAAAAATAACTACTTACATCGTCATTATCGTCATATTCCTCCTTAATAATGATATGTTCCATGTTATTATTATTATTCAATAGCTTCTCATCACCGCCATTGATCAAAATCTGCGGGTTCTGGATAAATACCTAATTAAAACATAAATAAAAAAAATAGCATCAAGTTCAATTAAAAAAAAACATACGTGTGTTTGATGTAGAAAAAAATAGGTCTTCAAAAATGATATTGAGGTTTCTATCATTTTTTTCTAAACTGAATCGTTTGCGCGAGAGACACTTCCAAAGTAGTAAAATGTGTCATATACAATCTGATTATTAAATATTACAAATAAAAGCAATAAAATAAATATTTGCTCCAACCGGAACGAATCTGGGACTTAACACGTGACAAACTGTTGTGCTAAGCAATGCGCCACGCCTGTAGTCAAAAGTATACATTGAAACCAACCTGATGTGGCATAACCACATTGTCCTTATCTTGTTGGCCTTGCTGCAACAGCTGCATATCCTGGGGCACTAACACCTGCATACCTGGACAAATTACACTACATTATTATTGTGACACGACATTTGACCTCGCTCCGCCTGATGATAAGCAAGAGGAGGTCCAAGAGTGACGACTGAGAAAACCGAGTTAGTTCAGACCGTGAAGTGATTTGGTCACGTTTCGGGATCAGCTTGTAAGTTGCCGGTTCCATCTAGGCTGGCATAGTGGATGTGATTGCCACTCACAGTTATTGAATTGTAGTAGCAGTGACATTCATTCATGGACCACACTTTGGCTTAACATCAAGCGAGGTGCTGTCATATGTCGAGACACAATAAAATAAAAGTTGCTGTCACTATGCCGGCCAAAGGTGCTTCTTCACGCATCGCTTGAAGGATCCAAGATCATTCCATATTCACGGTTTCTGTATTCGCGGCATATTTAAGCAACATACACCCTGCGAATGAAGAGATTTTACTATACAGTAACTGTTTGAATAATTATTAAAGTTTGTAAAATTTAGCTTGGGTTCTATGACAGATGCCAAAATGACTTTACTAGTCCCATCACTATTATAGTACTCGTATTTTTGTTATTAACAGTAACCTTGACGGAGCGGCAAGATTTTTTTGTTATTGTGACTCGACATATGATAGCACCTCGCTTGATGTTAAGCCGAAGTGTGGTCCATGAATGAATGTCACTGCTACTACAATGCCGGCCTAGATGGAACCGGCAACTTACAACCTGATCCCGAAACGTGACCAAATCACTTCACGGTCTGTATACTTGTAAGTGGTGGTACTATCCCGGATCGGCAGACTGGGTACCACTGCCTACCACTCTTTAAAATTTCTTTTTGTTACATGATTTATTTGATTTTTTTGTTGTTTGTTTTAAAAAATATTGTGTTATTATTGTATGATAAATATTATTGGTAAGCTATGGTTGTAACTACGAAAATAAATAACTTTGAAATGAACGATCGAAGAGATAAGACGTCCGAAAATTTCTCATGTGTAACAGGACCCAAGCTACATTTTACAAAGTATAATGTAGTGCGTCTAATATTTTTTCCAAGGAGTGTACTATCGAGTACGACACAGTTAAGTCTACCCTACTATTTATTATTATTACCTGATAAAAGTCTTGCTAATCCTGATTGCATGAAAATTAGATGTAATACAATTCAATTATTCAAGAAATTCAAATAGGTATAAAAGCATTTATTAAATATCAATCAATCAAATTGTCACGCCTTTTTACCACAGGGATAGGCAGGGACAATGGAGCGCCACTTGCCATGATCCTGACACAACTCCCTCGCTTCCTTCACATTCACAATTCTCTTCATGCAAGCTCTGGTTAAATATTTGTTATAACTTATAAGTATACTGTCGTGCCTCATTTTTTTTATCTTAAGTTAAGTGCGTGCTTGCTTGTATAATAGAAACATGACAACTAAATGGCATATATCAAAGATACATTTATTATTAACCGGCAAGTGGATTTGAACCCATGTTCCCGGTTTGTGCGCCCATCACGGTCGCCTAAAATAGGTATATAAGCAGAGACAATTTATTGCCGATTAATTTATTTATAATATTTAATTATTAGATTAAATATTAAATATTTGTCAATAAAAAAGAGGCAGATATTTGTTCTGGATATGGCTGTTTAAGAGTGATATGCAGACAGTTGTACAAACCGTAAGGTGACTCAGTCGCGTTTCGGGATCAGATTTAAAGTTGTCTGTTTTAACTAGGCTGGCATTTGAGATGCGACTGCTACTTTAAGTTGTGTAATAGTACCGATCTAAGTAGCAGTTGTCGTCGCCTCTAAGCACGTGCCACTCAGGTGCTGTCATATGTCGGGCCACATTTTTTTTTTATTGTGACACGACATCTGACCTCGATCCTCTTGATGACAAGCAAGAGGAGGTTCAAGAGTGACGACGACTTAAAAAACCGAGTTAGTTCACGGCTGCCTCAGTCGTCGTCACTATGCCGGCCAAAGGAGCTTATTCACGCATAGCTTGAAGGATCCAAGGTCATAGGACAATAAAAAAGGTTAAGATTAAGTTTTTAATGAATTACCTTCAGGACTTAACAACTGCAGTCCTTCGTTATTTTCAGGAGAATAAGCTAATGTCAAAACAGCACCACCTAAAAAACACATAAATAAAAAAATATATATAAGTCAGATAATTTGGAATCAAGATTGAAGGACCCGGAGCAAAAATGAATGTTACAATATTTTTATATTATTTTTTAAAAATGTGATTCGACTTTTGACAGCACCCCTCTTGATGTTAAGCTGAAGTGTGGTCTATGAATGGATGTCACTGCTACTACAATTCAATAAATATAAGTAGCAACCACTTCCACTATGCCGGCCTTGTTGGAACCAGAAGAAAAGGAAATTCTTAGAAAACGCTGTAACCATTTATATTTCTTAAGGGAACAAAACAATTTTTAAAGGTTAAAAATGATGTATGGGGGCATAAAAAATTTAGAAATGTTAATACCTAGATAAGGGTTTCCCAGAGGTTCTGCGCCAAGGTTCTGTGGACGCTGCCAGGCCCCCTAAGCTGGCCTTATTGAAACCGGCAACTTACAAGCTGATCCCGAAACGCGACTAAATCGCTTCCCGGTGTATACGTGTAAGGTGTGTTTCTATTTCATTTTATTGTGACTTGACATATGACAGCACCCTGCTTGATGTTAAGCCGAAGTGTAGTCCATGAATGAATGTCACTGCTAATACAATTCAATAACTGTAAGTAGCAATCACATCCACTATGCCGGCCTAGAGGGAACCTGCAACTTACAATCTGATCCCGAAACGTGACTAAATCACTTCATGGTCTGTATACTTGTAAGTGGTGGTACTACCCCGGATCGGCAGACTGGGTACCACTGCCTACCACTCTTTAATAACCAGACCTGAAGCAAATATCCATCTCTTTATTTTATTAACAAATACTTGCAATATTTAATGTTAATAAATATAACAAATAAAAGCTATGAAACAAATATTTACTCCGACCGGGAATCGAACCCGGGACATTACGCGCAACAAACCAATCGCTAAACCGTTCGTCCACGCCTGCCGTCGGTACTACCACATTAAAATTTCTCTTACCTTGTGAGAATCCCTGTATTGGTATTTGCATCTGATACTTGGGCTGTTGTTGTTGCAATGTCAAATTTGGACCAAGCACTTGAATTTGGACCGTCTGTTGCGGATCACCTGAAATTAAATCAAAGTATACATGTATATTAAGCTCACGGATAGCTTTTCGGCACTTTTTTTTTATTGTGACACGACATCTGACCTCGACTCGCCTGATGGTAAGCAAGAGGAGGTCCAAGAGTGACGACGACTGGAATAACCGAGTCAGTTACCGGCTGCCCCAGCATCCGCCACTATGCCGGTCTAAGGTGCTTCTTCACGCATCGCTTGAAGGATCCAAGGTCATAGGATGGAGAGAACACATGGGCTGGCAAACCATTCCACTTGTTAATTGTTCTACAAAGAAAGGACGCACCGAACTTTTTAGTTCGACTGCCGATTCGGTCGATAAAATGTAGATGCTTTCCCCGACCTGTGCGGGTTAAAGGTTAAAGAGCTCATCGGAACATTCTCCGTGGTATGATAGAGGACGCACAAAGCCGCCATGTCTCTGCGTAGTTGCATGGGCTCCAGAGTTCGCGTGACCTTTGCATCACCTATAATTCGGACAGTATTCTATAATCAATCAATCAAACTGTCACACCTTTTTTCCACGGGAATGGGCAGAAGCAACGGAATGCTACTTGCCACATCCACAATCCTTTAATACAAGCTTTCCTCACATCCATAATACTCTTCATACAACCTCTAAGGTGTATTTCTATACTAAAGTGCTAAAAGTTCTTGGTGAAATTACCAGTGAAACCCGAAGACCATAGTACATTTTTTTATGCTGCTTGTATTAGAGACAGTACGACCAAAGTGCATTATATTAAAGATACATTGGTACCTGCAAGTGGTTTTGAACCCGTGGTTTGCGTGACATTTAAACCACTTGCCACAATTCCGAAACAACTTACTCGCTTCCCTCACATCCACAATCCTTTAATACAAGCTCTACAATTATGGGCATTTATAAAATTACTTTCCAAACGTCCTGCCATCTCCTTTTAAGTAATAAGTCGTGTTCATACCTGGTTTGGCTCCAGGCAATGAAATGGGTAATGTTATGAGTTGTGGAGTTGATTGCAAAGAACCACCGCTCTGCATAAATTGCATACCACTGCCCACGTCCATACCTCCCACCATCCCGACTACCTGAAATAGAAAACATTGTTAGACTGGAGAGCAATCCATAAACTACGACAGGCGTGGCCGATTAGTTAGCACACTAGATCAGCTCGTTTCTATGATACGAGCACCTTTACTAGCTTAGTATCATCATCAGCCAGAAGGCGTCCACTGCTGAACATAGGTCTTCCCCTTAGAACGCCATTTCGAACGACAAAATGCCTGTTGCATCCACTGGTTATTCGTGACTTTCACTATGTCGTCAGTCCACCTAGTGGGAGGCCTACCTACGCTGCTACCTACGTTCGTGGTCTCCACTCTAGAACCTTTCTCCCCCAGCGGTTGTCGGTTCTTCGAGCGATGTGACCAGCCCATTGCCACTTCAGCTTGCAAATCCTTCGAGCTATGTTGGTAACTTTGGTTCTTTTTTTATATTGTGACACGACATCTGACCTCGACCCGCCTGATGATAAGCAAGAGGGGTCCAAGAGTGACAACGACTGAGAAAACTGAGTTTGCTTACGGCTTTATCAGTCGCCGTCACTATGCCGGCCAAAGGTGCTTCTTTACGCATCGCTTGAAGGAGCCAAGGTCATAGGATGGAGAGAACACATGGGCAGGCAAAGCATTCCACTTGTCGATTGTTCCAAAAAGAAAAGACGCACCGAACTTTTTAGTTTGAATGCCGATTCGGTCGACAAAATGCGGATGCTTTCTCCGACCAGTGCGGGTATTATTTTTATTTATTTTTGTTATTGTGTCTTGACATCTGTCAGCACCCAGCTTAATGTTAAGCTGGAGTGTTGTCCACGAATGGATGCCACTGCCACTACAATTCAATATCTGTAAGTAGCAGTCACATCCACTATGCCGGCCTAGTTGGAACTGGCAACATACAAGCTAATCCCGAAACGTGGCTAAATCACTTCACGGTCTGTATACTTGAAAGAGGTGATACTACCCCGGATCGGTAGACTTGGTGCCACTGCCTACCACTCTTTGAACTACTTTTATCAGCTTAGTACAGATATGTAAGACAATAATACCTGCTGCATGGTGCCACCATTCGCACCAGCGTTCTGCTGTATCTTAGCGACTGGAATGGAGCCCCCACTTGTCACAAAATGAGTCGGTGTCCCTCCAGCTGCTGAGAAGGCAGCGAAATTCATCTCTTGATCCTCGTCACTAGAAATAAAAGAAAATTTTAAAAAAGGTGGCAAGCTTTACGCGTCCTCTATCGCCTATACCACTGAAAATGTTCCGAGGAGCCCTTTAACCTCATCTTTTCACACCCGTACAGGTCGGGGGAAGCATCCGCATTTTATCGACCGAATCGGCAGTCGAACTAAAAGGTTCGGTGCGTCGTTTCTTTGCAGAACAATCGACAAGTGGAATGCTTCACTATTACCTGCCCATGTGTTCTCTCCATCCTATAACCTATGGATCCTTCAAGCTATGCGTGAAAACGCACCTTTGGCCGGCATAGTGACGGCGACTGGGCAAACGTGAAGAGTCGAAGAAAGCAGTGGAAAAGACTACCACATAGTTGGAGGTTACTTATTCACTTGCAAGACACCGTGAAGTGACTTAGTCGCGTTTCGGGATCAGCTTGTAAGGTTCCAATCAGGCCAGCATAGCGTATGCGACTGTTACTTGTAGTTATTCAACCGTAGTAGCAGTCGCGTTTATTCATGGACCACACTTCAGCTATTGGCTGTGCTTGTATCATAGAAACAAAACGATCAATGTTAATAAGAGTATATCAAACAGACATTGGTACGGGCTATTGGTTTGCTATTTATTTACCACTACACCACAGTCGTCTTATGTAGTAGGTATGTGTAAAGAGAATTGTAGATGTGAGAAAAAAAAGTCCATTGACTGCTTATTCCTGGGTACATATATCAAAGTTACATTCGCACCGGTGAGTGGTTTCGAACCCGTGCCACTCGGCTTACGTAGCCATTGCACTACCACTACACCACGGTCGCCTTGAAAAAAAATTAGCTTATCGTAATGTCAGGACACAACAAAAAAAATGATCATCGGAATGTCAAGTCACAACAAAAAAAGATTATCGGTCGGGATAATAAGGAGATAGTAACTTTTGTTTGTAGTCGTAGGTAGCAGTTTATAGGGCTAAAAAAACAGTACGAGAGTTTACGTAAATTACTCTCACGGTTCACTATCGGTTCACGATTGTATTGTTAAAAACTATGTTTAGATAAATAACGACCTTATTCTAAATAAATATAGCTTTTGAAACCACTTAAAAATGTCCTAAAATAACAATCAATCAAACTGTCACGCCTTTTGCACACATGGATAAGCAGAGACAACGGAGCGGTATTTGCCACGATTCTGACACAACCTCTTCGCTTCCCTCATATCGACAATTCTCTTCATACAAGCTCTACACTAGGCAACCTAGCTTTCTTGAGGATGTCTTCGAATTAATCGGAAAACACCCTTTTGAAACCTTACAAGCTGATCCCGAAACGCGACTAAGTCATTTCACGGTCTGTTGTAAGTGAATAAGTAACCACCAACTATGTGGTGGGCTTTTCCACTGCTTTCTTCGAGTCTTCACTGTTGCCCAGTCACCGTCACTATGCCGGCCAAAGGTGCTTTTTCACGCATTGCTTGAAGGATCCATAGGTTTCCGAATTAATCGGAAAACACCCTTTTGGATCCTGGATCTGCCAGGATCGTTTAACGCATCCATCCACATCAGATTTATAAATTCCTTTCATCAATTAATTAAACAAATTTTATGCGGCTTACTATCGCGTTTATTTTGGTTTAGATTTTACAATTTTTCCTTTCATCAAATAAAAGAAACATACACAAGACTAAAATACCATATATTATATCAACCAATAATCAAATTGTCACGCCTTTTTCCACAGGATATATTATAATAATTATAATATGTATACATATATAATATATTTAAGGCGACCGTGGTGTAGTGGCAGTGCAATGGCTACGTAAGCCGAGAGGCACGGGTTCGAAACCACTCAACGGTACCCAATGTATCTTTGATATATGTACTTTGGTTGTTCTGTTTCTATGATACAAGCACTTTGGCAGCTTAGTATCGAAATGTAAAAAAAACTCAATGAAAAACCAATAACACCACAACCGCATAAAGTTGCAAGCAAAAAAGAAAAGTGAAAGTAAACAAACTATTTAGGCATTTAATAGTTTTCATTGCGTAATATACAAATAAACTTCTTTATTATTTAACAAATAAAAAAAGTGCATCTTGCATACCGTTCCACATCGCCCCTACTTGGCACTTCAGTGTCGCACATCACCCCACCTTCCGAGCCAAAGGGAGAGGGGTATTAACGGGACAACACGGGAGGTACACAAACACAGCCACAGTATGGTAAATACATTCACAAACTAAAGTCAACTGGGTTGAAGAAAGTTTTTTTTAAAGTGACTCGACTACTTTGAACACACGACGCGTGTGTCGGCCTGGTCTCGTGTTTAGATGCTCACTTTCTCCTCAGCTATACTTTCACGAACGCCGACGTTGTATTTCTTAAGATACGATTCATAATTATTTAAAAAATCTGTTTTGTTTTTGAGTTTTTCTACAATTTTGTACAAATTGTAAATAAGTATCTGGGACTCACAAATTCTAGGGCGTTTTTTCTTTATAAAAGTTATAGTAGATTTTGTTTTTTATTTTCTCTAGAGTATTTTTTATCAATCAATCAATCAAATTGTCACGTCTCTTTCCCACGGGAATAGGCAGAGACAATGGAGCACCACTTGCTACGATCCTGACACAACTCCCTCGCTTCCTTCACATCCACAATTCTCCTTATACAGGCTTTACGGTTATAGGCACTAGGCCACCCAGCTTTATTTTTATTTTCAGTATTTTTATATGGGCCCATTTTCAAAAAGTTGTAGGTATGTTACTGCTAGCATTTTTGTTAAATATAAATTTTAATAATATAAAGTATAAACAAAAATATTTCGTTCATATTATTAAAACTTTACTTTTCATAAATATTAAATACCTTTTTAATTGTCGATTTCACCTTGATACTAAACGTATGAATATTTAAACATTTAAATTAAATCGTCAATAATTTAATGATTACCTCTTAACGTGAACTGAACAATAACTCTAATTACACTAATTACTTTAAATAGGTAATTCATCAAGTAAATAGGTAATTCATCCATTAAATAGCTCACGGGTAAATCCAGTTTTTATGACGTATACTTCATTTAACAAAATTAAATAGTTTCCCGTACTATTAATTAATACAGGAATATCAATCAATCAACAAATTGACACGCCTTTTTCCCACAGAGATAGGAAGAGACAATACAGCGCCACTTGCCACAACCCTGACACAACTCCCTCGCTTCCTTCACATTCACAATTCTCTTCATACAAGCTCTATAAATACAGGAATACTAATAGAGAATCAAAATAGGCGAAAATATAAAATAAGTTCAACGCACTAAAGCAGGTTTTCAACGCAATTTTCCTAAAGACTAAATAATATTATCGATTTACTGTCGATTAGTACAATTATTACATCGCTTGAAGAACCGACAACCGATGGGGAAGAAAGGTTCTTGAGTGGGAACCACGAACCGGAAGACGCAGCGTAGTTAGCCCTTCCATGTGTGGACTGACAACATAATAAAAGTCACGAATAACCGGTGAATGCAACTGGCATCTTGTCGTTCGGAAAAGCGTTCAAAGGAAGCCTATGTTCAGCAGTGGAAGATAATGATTATAATAGGCAGCAGCAATAGGAGTGAAGGTCAGCCAGCTGTTTGCGAAGTTCCAAAGTACGAAATAAATATAAATATTAATTATCAATAAATAAAAAATACATACAGACAACTATGTGATAAGAAAAGTAAACAATAATATGTTTCAAAATGATAATAAAACATGTGTCAGATCCGGATTTTGATTAGGAAGTTCAACTCTCGCAATTCATATAGTAAAATTGGGTCTATCTATATAAAGTCTAGTATAGATAGACTATACATACGATAGATTCTATACTTTACACACTTCTGTCCAAACCGACATATTCTTACAAACTGTGAAGTCTGAGTACTTTTAACGTAAATAATTTTACGGAATGTCCATTCAGACTTTTGATTACTAATTTATACTTAGAATACACAAAAAAACATGCGTATAGGTCCCGGCGGAAAAAGATGACTGGCATTCAAACTGTGCAGTATAAGGATCGGCAGATTAGAAGAGCGCTGGACGACTGTGATGGGAGCAAGTTTTCTAATAGACCTACATTTGTCTGCACTGCTTTGTTGCACAGGCAAAATTCTATCCATGATTATATCCATAAAGAGTAGATTAATATCAAAAGGAATAATTTTACTTAGATCAGAAACACATTAAAAATCGACTATCCACTTATTTCATTAAGACAGTGGGCAAATTATTTTCTTTTATTTTACATTTCTATACTAAGCTACTAAGATGCTTGTGTCATAAAAACAGAACGACCAAAGTACATATATCAAAGATACATTGGTAGCGGTACCGGTGAGTGGGTTTAAAACCTGTGCTCTCGGTTTGGGTGACCATTGCACTGCCACTATACCTCGATCGGTGTTTTCCAACCAAATCGGAGACATCCTCAAGAAAGCTAGGTTGCCTAGTGCCCATAACCACAGAGCCCTTATAAAGAGAATTGTAGATGTGAAGGAAGCAAGGGAGCTGTATAAGGATCGTGGTAAGTGGCGTTCCATTGTCACTGCCTATCCCCATGGAAAAAAGGCCTGACAATTTGATTGATTGATTACTACAACTGTTGGGCTAAGTATTATTTTGTGTTTCTCTAAAACACTGACGACAACATACAAATTATCCAATATTCGGCATCCAACACACTCGCAACATAATATTGGCACAAACAACTTTTGGCGACAGATGTACAGAGGTAACGGTTATAATGTTTATTTTTGTACACATAAGTTCGTGTCTATCATAATGTAATGTAATAAGACCCACTCTAAGGTGCTGCTTGGTTCAGTGACTTGAGGAAGTACAAATAATATATAACTTAGAACTTATTATCAATCAATCAAATTGTCACGCCTTTTTCCCACAGGGATAGGCAGAGACAATGGAACAACTTCCTTGCTTCCTTCACATCCACAATTAACTTATTATAAAGCAGTTATATAGCATTGCTTACAATAAAGGGCTAGTCTGCAATTCCTGCTAGTCTCTAGTCCCACACAAACTGCTTCCTGGCAATGCATTGAAAATTGAATAACCGGCTTATAACTAGATACACCGGTTCCAACTAGGATGTGACTGCTATTTTCAGTTATTGAATTGTAGTAGCAGTTTTTAGGCCATGCCCAACCTTAACATTTCTAAAAATTTTATGCCCCCCATACATAATTTTTTTTCTTTTAAATATTGTTTTGTACCCTTAAGAAATATAAATGCAAATAGCGTTTTTTTAAGAATTTGCCTTTTTTGTTAAATTTGTCACCTATATCTAGCATTGCATTTAAATAACCCAAAGCGAAAGGGATAGGGTCGTCTCGAGTCCATTTTTAAATTGCCCCCCTTAATTATCAAATTGCCCCCCCGGTGAGAAAGAGGCATGACAAATTTGTTATTTTAACTCTTTTTCTTCATATTAAGTTTTAATTATAATAAATATTTGTGTTGTAAGCATTATTATTTGTAAATAGATCTGATTATGTAGAATTTTAGCTTTTACTATATTCATAATATTCATATATATTCATAAATAAACTGAATAAAACATAAACAATAAAATAGTAACAGTTACATTGACAAAAATTTGAATATTCCCCCTCTCTAGTTGAAATAAGATTGTCTATTTTTTTGAAATGGACAATTCTGCCATTCTGCTGAAAACAGGGTGAACGTGGTGTAGTGGCAGTGCAATGGTTACACAAACCGAGAGCACAAGTTCAAAACCACCCAATGTATCTTTGATATAATGTTCATTGGTTGTCCTGTTTCTATGATACAAGCACTTTAATAGCTTAGTATAGAAATATAATAAAAATAAATAATGTAAACATAATATAAAATACTTATTTTAGAGTAAAATTAAAACCTTAAAAAATACGTAATTCATAAAAAATAAACAATACTGCATGCTTTTGGAGTGTGCCTTCGGGTTATAGGAAGCTGTTGATAAATATCTTGCACATTTATTAGGCTATACCTATTCATTAAATGGATCTTTTCAAAAACTTTGCAGACTCAATAACAAATTGAGAATTATATATCATACTTGTACTTTAAATTGTAAATATAAATTCAGAATATGTATATTGATTAGAGAACAAGAAAAAGATAGTTTAATGCCAGTAAAATTGTTATCAATCAAATTTTCTGAATCAAGTAAATTTATTACTCTTGATATTAATCCACTCTTTATAGATATATCTAAAATCATGTATAGATTTTTGCCTGTGCAACAAGGCAGTGCAGACAAATGTAGGTCTATTAGAAAAGTCGGAAGTATGCAATGGTGGTAGTGCCGGCAGACAAAAAGAGAGCTGGCATTCACAGGGATAGGCAGACAATTGAGTGACACTTGTGATGCTTCACATCCACAATTCTTGTCATACAAGCTCTATGATTATGGGCACTAGACATCCAATTTTTTGAAGTATGTTCGATTTGGTTGGAAAAACCCTCCTGGTAAATTTCTTTCAGTAATCTACATTCACTCCTTTCCATGTGCCCAAACCATCAAAGCATTTTCTTTCAAACCACATCTATAATGCACTGTGCTATTCTTCATTCTATCTGCTATCGTCACTCTACATACACTCCTTAATGACTTTTATTAAAGTATTATATTTTATTATTTGGAAACAAAATCATAAAATTATAATTTTACTGCCACACTATTTAAACTTTATTAAGTTAATTTAAAGTTTTATTCAGGTCAGATAGTAGCAAACTTGAATATAACAATAATATATATAACTACTTATTAAATAAACAATAATATTAGTTTTGTATAATATAGAGATTATATTCAGGTTCATGTTCTAAATTGTCTCAAAGTTATTTTTGGAACAAGTCAATAGCATGAATCATGTTCTGCTGCTTGACCCTGATAATTTCCTTTCTCTGAACATAATTATAGATAAATGCAATCCCTTTGCGGGGCTATCTAGGCCGCAACACAAAGGAAAGACCTACTTTTGCCCATATATTACGCAATGACAAATTAGATATAATAATGTACAATAACAATAGTAAAATATGTAAATAAACTACATGAATGAATCGAAGGCTGTTCACCCCTACCATTTCCTCTTGGCCGCCTGAGCTCGCGGATTGTCCATCACGCATCCCCACCAAGATGCGGGATCCCCTCCATGCGCGTCCAAACACCAATTCACTCCCGCTCCCGTCTCCACGGCCAGGAAAATAGAGGAGGGGTTGAACACGGCCCTCTTGACACTCGTGAACTGAACACTCCGGTGGCCACGCGCGCTTTCCTAACGGTAAACTCAAGTACCGCTTCAATAACTTTACTATTCCGAAATAAGGTCACCGATATTTACTCTCACGGCAAATATGAAACAATATACACTTACCTTAACCTCAAATTGCAAGATATAGGCACATATTTTTATTCATAATCAAAACACAAAATACAGCATTGTTTATAAAATTAAAACAATTCGAAACTATTTTATCAATGGCACAACAAACTAATCCGCCATTACTATATTTCGTAGTCCCCAAATTTATCGCCAGATGGCGCACTAATTAAATATTCAAAACGTGATTGGTTGACGGAGGGCATATTTTTATTCTGACAGATTTTTGTTAAAATAAAAACAATAATATATTAATACATTTTATTTGATTAACTTATTTTTATTAAAAACGAAGGCAACTTATATAAACTTATCTGCATCCTTTGTCAAAAAGGGAATTGTTGACCAGATCTTTGTATTCTCTCTAAATGCAATTGAAAAAGCAACTTATTGTCGAAATAATACGAGCTCTCTGATGAAGTGAGTCCTGGGTCGTATGTAGGTCTAGGTGGCTGAGTGTTGGAGCAATCAATAACGCTATTGTCTGGTGGAAATCCATTGGACATTCTTGCATGTGATCCTTCACCGTTCACAGCAGCATCTCTATTGTTTATATGAAGATTGTTGATTCTTTTCGATAATGGCATGAATTCACACGTGTCATCTTCACGAGGTCGTTTTCTAAAAGGGAATAATAAATGATTAAAGTTAATTTAATGCATATTATCATAGCTAAATACATTGGCAATAGTCATTCTACCTATTTTCTGTCATACTTCTTAAGGAGATGTTTCCATTGTTTATTTCATTTATACTACTCCAATTGCGCCTTGAAAGTGTTCCAGACGACATATTCGTCGACAATCAAATTTCTAAAATATTATTTGGTAGTATTTGCGACATCTTCGTAACAGCTGACAATACTTTTTCTGAAATTCAAACAGTTTCAGACTTTTTCTGCAACTTCGATACCTCTATCCTCCATACAAATAAAACAGCTGACAGATATTTGTTTTTTTCGCTGTAACGCCACCTACTGGCGACAGTGCAACAATAATAAGAGGCATTCATTTTTCGCAGATCATTATTAAAAATAATTAAATAATATTTGGTATATTGAACATATTTATTTTAAGTACAATTACGTTTTATTTGGAAATAAATCACAACTATTAAACATTTATTATTCCTAGACACAATTTCGTTCTGTAACAGAATAATATAGTTGTTTTTTTTTACTAAAAAATATTTTTTACTTAAATAATAAATTGAGTATTATTTGCTATTTTAAAAATTTATCCTTTTAGAATGGAAATGTATGATACTAAGAACATCTGAGGCTTAAGTTAGTTAAAAGGTAAAATGTCACATGTAGTTAGTAACAAAATAATCCACTAGATGTCACTGTCAAATTGTGATAACAAGCGTTTTAAAATTGTTGTTACAAACAATTACAACAAAAATTAAACACGCTTTAGGCATGCATTAAACATGTTTAACGCATCCACAACAGATTTATAAATTAATTTCGTCAATCTACTTATTCTTTTCTTAATAATTACACTTTCGTATTGTAAACACACTTCCCAAGTAAACAAATCATTTGACTTGTTCCACTTTTATCCTACTATATTATATCTTTTAAGATATACTTATTAATTTTTCAAAATCGAAATAGCAAATATGATAATAACAGTGGCGTTAACGACAAGTAATAATTGCAGTGAATTGCATACCTACACCTAATCTACAACGGGATCGATCATAACGCAGGTAGACAGTCTGCGTAGCTGTTTATTTACGATACATATTAAATACATATTAGCTAAAAGGCAAACAAAAGAATATAAATTAAGGTAGAAAGTATGTGAATGTAACACAATTATTTCTAATTCAGTCAGTTGCAAAAGGGCCATTTAAAATTACAAAAGAAGTTAAAGGATATCATTAATTTTGTATGGGGACTTGGGCTTAATTGTATTAACAGTTGCATATATACATTTTAAATTAGTTTGATGTGCGAAGATAACAGTGTTATTGGAATATATCCTTTATTTTGCATAGTTTAGGTGTGCAAAATCATCAAACTATAATTATGACAGTTCAAAGCAGAACAAATGTGGCGTTGATTGACAGAGGATACAAAATACATTTCTTATTTTCCAAATAACTCAATTGCACAGCATTAACAGCAAAATTGTTATTAGTTTTATCAATACAAGTATCGAATATATACTAATATATATACTACCATTTGTATATTTTTCATCATCGGACATTACTAAAGTAGTACAAAAAAGCCCAAAATGAATGATTTCCTTTAAAAAATGCGTTTTAATAATTAATATTTAACAATTCTTTAACCAAATGTCAAATAAGACTATAATTTCCATTGCATATTTAAAATGTCATAGATCACAAAAATGCTTTGTAAGCTCTGTGCAACAATAATTGTCATTTAACATTTTTTTATTATTGTTGTCTATCTCGACTTGACTGTTGACAAGCAAGGGAGGTTAAAAAGCGCCGTCGACTTGTCGCCGTCACTATACCAGCCAGAGGTACTTTTTCATGCTTCGCTTCAAGGATCCATGGTGGATGTAGAGACCACAACATGGGCTGTTGAAGCATGACATTCCATTGCCTAATATGACAAACTAAAGATAATTGCAGATGGCGGTAGGCAGACAATTAGTGGTCATATGCTCAGTCTGCCGATCCGTGCGGTACCACCACTTACAATGCCCATAATCTATGCCTCCTATAACCGTTGAGCTTGTATGAAGAGAATTGTGGATGTGAGGGAAGAGAGGGAGTTACGTCAGGATCGTGCTATTGGCGCTTTTTTGTCTCTGCCTATCCCTGTGGCGTCAGGCACGTCGCCAGGCACAAGCGACTAAAAAAACAATTAAAGTTACGGTTGCTTTAGTAATCTTCATTTAGCCGGCCAAAATATATGTTAGGAATAAAATTATATTTAACAATTTTACAGTTATTTTTTAGCGTCTTTTTAGTGCCAATTTAGTTGTAATGACGTTAAAGAATATCTCAAGTTTACTAAGCGAAACGGCCGCATGTACCACGGCTTTTCCGCACGGCTGATAGCCATTACTATGAATGGAATCCATGCCTTATATGGTCACATATGCAACACAAAACACACCTACAAAACATATAGAAATTAGGTCATGTGAACGACCAACCTACCTATTAAACATAATATACGTTACGCTTCATAGGTGATTCTAAAAACACACATATTATTGTCTAATTTTGTATTTCATCATCTACACTTTCGATTTGTTTACAATCAAAGCATTGAACGTCTAATATGGACTCTCTTTAAGAAGATTATTGTTGCAATCAAAGTGTGATTATTGTCTCACTCAGTGTGGTTATTGTTGCATTTAAAGTGTGATTATTGTATCTCTCAAAGTGTGAATATTAAACCGCTCAAAGTGTGGTTATTGTTGCAATCAAAGTGTGATTATTGTCTCACTCAAATGGTTATAGTTGCAATCAAAGTGTGATTATTGTCTCACTCAAATGGTTATAGTTGCAATCAAAGTGTGATTATTGTCTCACTCAGTGTGGTTATTGTTGCATTTAAAGTGTGATTATTGTATCTCCCAAAGTGTGAATATTGTACTGCTCAAAGTGTGGTTATTGTTGCAATCAAAGTGTGATTATTGTCTCACTCAAATGGTTATAGTTGCAATCAAAGTGTGATTATTGTATCACTCAAAGTGTGATTATTGTCTCACTCAAATGGTTATTGTTGCAATCAAAGTGTGATTATTGTCTCACTCAAATGGTTATAGTTGCAATCAAAGTGTGATTATTGTATCACTCAAAGTGTGGATATAGTTGCAATCAAAGTGTGATTATTGTGTCACTCAAAGTTTGGTTACAGTTGCAATCAAAGTGTGATTATTGTATCACTCAAAGTTTGGTTATTGTTGCAATCAAAGTGTGATTATTGTCTCACTCAAATGGTTATAGTTGCAATCAAAGTGTGATTATTGTATCACTCAAAGTGTGGATATAGTTGCAATCAAAGTGTGATTATTGTATCACTCAAAGTTTGGTTATTGTTGCAATTTAAGTGTGATTATTGTCTCACTCAGTGTTGTTATTGTTTCATTTAAAGTGTGATTATTGTATCTCTCAAAGTGTAATTATTGTACCGCTCTAAGTGTGGTTATTGTTGCAATCAAAGTGTGATTATTGTCTCACTCAAAGTGTGGATATAGTTGCAATTAAAGTGTGATTATTGTATCACTAAAAGTGTGGTTATTGTTGCAATCAAAGTGTGATTATTGTCTCACTCAAAGTGTGGTTATAGTTGCAATCAAAGTGTAATTATTGTATCACTCAAAGTGTGGTTATTGTGTGGTTATTATGGTTCAATAATAATAATATTTATTTATATGTTTTATAGCTTAGTATAAAACAAACAACGGATGTGGAAGTCTACGAGCGCCGACGACTGATAAAGATAGTTTACGGTTGCCTCAGTCCTCGTCACTATGCCGGCCAAAGTATATAATGTTAATATATTTGTATTTATAGTGCTTGTCTATATTAGTTTTATCTAAAGAAAGTAGTTTCTCACACAATCATGGGAAACGAGTAAGTAACGACATATAATACGAGTATAATAAAATTCTCAGGGTATTCGTGTGAGGTGCTTGCCATCACAAGTTTAGATTGCAATTATTATAGAGACATCGAAAGATCAATCTACTATACGATTGAGGGGAAGAAAGTAAAAACAACTCATTTTCATAGTTTGGTCATCTCTCATCTCGATGTTCCGAACCGAGTAGGGATCTAGCAAGAATCAAACCTCAGTTCTTAAAATCTATATAGTTATGTCTCTGCTGATATCGAATGTTAAGTACTATTAGTTTGACGACAGGCGTGGACGAACGGTTTAGCGACTGGTTTGTTGCGCGTAAAGTCCCGGGTTCGATCCCCGGTCGGAGCAAATATTTGTTTCATAGCTTTTATTTGTAATATCAATGGTATTAAATATTGCAAATATTTGTTAATAAAAAAAAAAGAGATGGATATTTGCTTCGGGTCTGGTTATCAAAGAGTGGTAGGCAGTGGTACCCAGTCTGCCGATCCGGGGTAGTACCACCACTTACAAGTATACAGACCGTGAAGTGATTTGATCACGTTTCGGGATCAGCTTGTAAGTTGCCGGTTCCATCTAGGCCGGCATAGTGAATATGATTGCTACTCACAGTTATTGAATTGTAGTAGCAGTGACATTCATTCATGGACCACACTTTGGCTTAACATCAAGCGGGGTGCTGTCATATGTCGAGTCACAATAAAAAATAAAAAAAAAGTTCTTGCCTACATTAGGTAGAAAAAGATTCGACGAGCCAGATTGTGTTGTTCTCTGTAGTGCGGGCGAGACGTGGGTGTAGCCCAAGCGAATATTGTCGCGACAAAGCCCTTTCGGCGCCAGTTTACCGACAGTGCCTCGATAGTACATCGTCTTCGCTCAAATACCGTAGTCCTAGAATTAGTGTCTGCGAGTCTACAGGAGTCTGCGAATAAATTATTTTTATTTTGTTTTTTTTATTTATTTAAGTTTCATAATTTATTAAAACTTTAAAATCGGCCTCAGGCCAAGCCAAGCCTCAAGTTTGTCAATGAGCCATAAAAGCCAGAATTCTAGACATAAAACTTTCAGATGAAATAAGAAATTCCACAAGTAATAAATACAACTGCCTCGTCCACAACACAAATTGACGAGCGACGTAGCCAAAACCTATTTGTAACTATTCTCTATGAGCCAAACTAAAGTGGGCCTACAAGATCATCTTGTACATCTTGACATCTTGCGTGTCTGATGCATTATGGGCAAAGTCCACTACTGAGTGGAATCCAGATTGTAGAAGACATCGCGGCAGACCCAAACGGAGATGGCGAGATGAGCCACCATCTCCGTTTGCTAACTGTTTGTAGCGAGAGACCGTTAAGCGTTTGTAAAAAAAGAAGAATGCCTTTGCTCAGCAGTGGGAAATATTAAAGGGTTATAATAATAATAAAAAATGTGTGGACCCAAGAATTTGGAAAGAATAGAATCTGTGCTAAAATAAGTACTAATTCATTGATATTTGTCTCATTTATATTATGTTTATACCACGTGTAACTGAAAGAGACAACTACTTGTACTTCAATTCCTTTGTTTCTAAGGTTGGCACTGCTTTTTTGCAAATACAACCACTTGTAATTGTGGTTGACTTTTAGTACTGCCTAATTTAAAGTCACGTGGTAGTAAGAGTAGCGGCATAATTGTTTTGTCATTCTTTTATTGAAGTATTTTAATGTCATTTGTTATTCTGTCAAAATTAGGTTGTCAAATGATCATCAAAACTGACAACCTTCTAAATTACGAATGTAAATATGTATATTCATCCACTTCTGGCTTCTTTTTAATGCCATAAGGGAAAATAGTATAGCTATAGCAGTATAGTGTAGCTATTTCTTAAGTCCAAATTCTTTGGTGTGGAGTACCTTAAAATTAAGACACGGCTGCATTCAATTTTAAGTTGTTAATATTCGTAATTAGTGTTAATTATTGCAAAATTATGTTGATGTTTCTCGCTTTACTTTCGTATTGAAGATGTCTGTGAAATACACATTTACTTTCTCTATTCATAACAACATTCTCGTCACTTTCACGTGAAAAAAACGCTCGAAGCGTCTCTTCGCAATGAGAAATGCGAGATTGTTGGCAATCGCGGATAATCGCATCATATGGGCCATTGTATTTACAAAAAAGTATATACAACATACTGAATAAGTGTGTTAGCGTGATAAGTGCGGTTTCTTTTATAAAAGACGACCGTTTCATTTCTCTTTTAATTGTCTAATTATATTTAATAATTAATTAATTTAAAATGCACACATTTAGATTATTTAATTTTAATTTCAAATATATTCTCTTTAATGCTCTAGCTAGCTCTGTGCGTCCTCTATCGCCTATACCACGAAGAGTGTTCCGAGGAGCTGTTTAACCTTGTTCCTACCTCGTCTTTTCACACCCGTAATACCGCACAGGTTCTCCAGCTTAACATCACGAGTGCGGTCATATGTAAAGCCATAATAAAATACAATCCATTATTTGTATTTTTTTAAATAATAATTAGTTTAGTACATAATAATTATCAATCATTCAATCAAATTGTCACGCCGATTTCACACAGGGATAGGCAGAGACAATGGAGCGCCACTTGCCACGATCCTGACACAATTAATCCAGATAATAATTACTAGTTATTAACTTATGTAATTTAGGTGTCGGCTAGCGCCATAGTGACTCGGTAACCTATTTACACAACACGCGCAAGCAATTACATTTATTAGTTATTCATTAGCTAATAAAACTTTTATTACATTTCTTTCACCTTACAATTATTATTTTTATTTCTACTATTAATGACATCCTGTCAAGGGCGCTTACAACTGCTAACATCCCCTGCATCCTAGAACCATCGGGGATAGTTAGAAATGATGGTAGGCGTTTGGACGGGATGTCATTAATTCCATATACTAGAGGCCGCGCACTGGTTTGGGATGCCACATGTGTTGACACACTCTGCCAGTCACATGTGACATCCAGCCATAAGAAACCTGGGGCCGCTGCAGAATCAGCCGCACGCCTTAAGCGCAACAAGTACGCGGAGATCATCATCAATCACCATTTCATTCCATTTGCACGATGGGCCCGTGGTCCGAGGAGGCTCTTGTGTTCTCCCGCGAGCTTGGCGAGAAACTCTACTTGGCGACGGGCGACCCTTTGAGTAGAGAATATCTCGTTCAAAGGGTCAGCCTCGCTGTTCAACGGGGGAACGCAGCGAGTATCCTCGGCACACTACGCCCATCGAATAGTCGTAATTTTTAACCCCCGACCCAAAAAGAGGGGTGTTATAAGTTTGACTTGTCTGTGTATCTGTGTATCTGTGGCTCTGTGTATCTGTGTGTCTGTCTGTGGCATCGTAGCTCCTAAACGAATGGACCGATTACGATGCGGTTTGTTTCATTTGAAAGCTGACGTGATCGAGATGGTTCTTAGCTACAATTGATGAAGATCTGATCAGCGGTTTCAAGGTCATGAGCTCGATTTGTTAGCTGCGGTAGCGATCTTAGACGCGCTGTTTAGAACGACAACCCTTGTACGTCGCTATGCGACGAAGATTGTTATTTTATGTCAAATAAATATGCCATTGTTAAAACACGTAAAAAATGTTATAATTTTTCCCTTAAAATATTCATTTGTCGTCCTAAACACGCATAAGGCTGGGAATACACGTCCGATATTGCTGAGCAAATTATTTACAAATCGGAAGTAGGAATCGGACGTCTATTTTGTTTCTGTATTCTGTATGAAAACTGCACCTTCAGACAATCGGATCGGCCATAAAATCGTTAGCGCCTTGGCGTTGTTTCCGATTCTGACATCCGATCCGACTATCGGATCTGACGTGTATTAAGTATTCATACAAATGTATGGCACGAGTGCTTTCCGATTGTCTGATCAGACAATCGGATCGGACTATCGGAGAGGAAAATCGGACTTGTATTCCCAGCCTTATAGGTATTTACTTTACTTTTAAACAAATCTGTGACTTAACATTTGAAATAAAAACGTATACAAATACATGTGTGTTTTAACTGGTACCACTGAGCTACTCTGATGATGGAACTCGAAGGTAGGAGACGAAATCCTGGATGTGTTCAAACTTTTTTTGGTATACTAAGTTTGGACCTATTAGATTTGTCTTGAAGGTAGGAAACTAAGTGTAGAAAAGTTAGTGCGATAAAATAAAACATTCCGGATCTAAAAAATCTGATCATGGATCCTCTCAGATCAGCAAATCAACAAGAAATGGACCTATAGTGCTTTAACTAAAATTGTTACTCACTATGAGCCATTAGCTGGACCGTTATCAAATTAAAGACCGAGAGTATCTGATGAGGCACCATCATGAATCCTCTCAGATCAGCAAATCAACAAGAGATAGAACTAAAGTGCTTTAACTAAAATTGTTACTCACTAAGAGCATTTAGCTGGACCGTCATCAAATTGAAGACCGGGCAATCTGATGATGCACCATTATGAATCCTCTCAGATCAGCAAATTGATATCAATTGATCAGCAAAAAAAAGAGATAGAACTGTAGTGCTTTAACTAAGCCTTTAGCTGGGCCGTTATCAAATTGAAGATCGGGAGTATCTGATCATGAATCCTCTTAGATCAGCAAATCAATAACAGATAATATCATCGTGCTTTAACTAAAATTGTTACTCTCTATGAACCATTAGCTGGGCCATTATCAAATTAAAGACCTAGAGTAGTTATCTGATGATGCACCATAAGGATCCAAGGGATATTAAAGGGATATAACTATTGAGCCATGACTAATGTTGTTTATTACTATAAAGCTGATGATATGACCAAAGTGGTTCCAGGCGTTTCGGGGGTTCCTTTAAAATTTTAATTTTGATTTTATATTTATTAATTTTTAGTTTTTAATTAGTTTTTAAATATTTGTGTGATTTGTTTATTCTGTCAAATAAAGATTTTTGTTTATACACTTATGACATATGACAGCACCCCGCTTGATGTTAAGCCGAAGTGTGGTCCATGAATGAATGTCACTGCTACTACAATTCAATAACTGTGAGTAGCAATCACATCCACTATGCCGGCCTAGTTGGACCCGGCAACTTACAAGCTGATCCCGTAACGTGACCAAATCACTTCACGGTCTGTTTACTTGTAAGTGGTGGTACTACCCCGGATCGGCAGACTGGGTACCACTGCCAACCACTCTTTGATAACCAGACCCGAAGCAAATATCCATCTCTTTTTTTTAATAACAAATATTTGTAATAATTAATATTAATTAATATTACAAATAAAAGCTATGAAACAAATATTTTCTCATACCGGGAATCGAACCCGGGAATTCACGCGCAACAACCCATTGGCTAAACCGTTCGTCCACGCCTGTTGTCAAATTATTTAAGTGATTATCTTTAGCGGCGATTAAGGCCAGTCATTCCCTGGCTTACGGTCAGGCATGTCCACAGATAACTATTATACTAGTAATATAATAGGGCATGTCTAATATCGCGCTTATAGGTTATATTAGCACGTAAAATAAGGAATAGCACACTGCGCGATAAATGTGGTTTGAATGAGGATGTGGTGACAAGGATTGACAAAGGAATGCTTCGATGGTTTGAGCACATGGAAAGGATCAGTGAAAGTAGATTGACGAAAAGATCCACTGCATTTACGCGTTAAACGAGGCAGGCCTAGCAGGGTGTTCTCCGACCAAATCGGAGACATCCTCAAGAAAGCTAGGTTGTCTAGTGCCCATAACCATAGAGCTTGTGTGAAGAGAATTGGGAATGTGAAGGAGGCGAGGGAGTTGATTCAGGATCATGGCGAGTGGCGATCCATTGTCTCTGCCTATACCTTTGGGAAAAAGGCGTGACGATTTGATTGATTAGCAAGTATTTTGGTTCGCTACCAAGAGTGCTTGTATCATAGAAACTAGGCGGCCAAAGTATTATGAACCGGCAGTTCTCTGTTTGCCTGACCATTGCACTACAACTACACCACGGCCGGCTTAATTCTTGTTTAGACTATGAACTATGAACATAGACTATGTAGGTTAAACGACTAGGCTGTATGGGGTCTCTTAAACTTTGAATACCCATATTTTATACTCTTTGCCTCAAAGAATTTACGTGGGTACGTTTTTTTTAATTTAATAACTAACGGCTAAAGTGTGAAAAAAGTTTAACGATTTATAAAAAAAATTGCAAACTACTCAGACTTCTAAATTACTAAGGTCATTGTTATGACCACTCTGCAAAACGTTTACAATTCAATAAGTTTAATTCGTTATCGTTTATTAATCATTAAATAAAATCAATAAAATAATGTTTATTGGATCGTAATTACATCACTTCATTCATGTAATTACAATCATTCAATTAAAATGTCACACCTTATCCCACAGGGATAGGCGCCACTTGCCACGATCCTGACACAACTCCCTCGCTTCCCTCACATCTACAATTTTGGTCATAATACAAGCACTTAGTATAGAAATGTGAATAAAAATCGGATTTAAACTTAACATTTATTTATTATTTTTTATTAGATTTTGCGCGAAAATTTATTAACGCATTAAACAAATTTTAAGCGGCTTACTATCGTGTTTATTTTGGTTTTGATTTTACAACTTTATTTTATTTTTATTATGCCGACGTTTCGAGAGCTTTGCAGCCATCGTGGTCACGGAGAGACTTTTTTTTAATTGTGACTCGACATATGACAGCACCCCGCTTGATGTTAAGCCAAAGTGTGGTCCATGAATGAATGTCACTGCTACTACAATTCAATAACTGTGAGTAGCAATCACATCCACTATGCCGGCCTAGATGGAACCGGCAACTTACAAGCTGATCCCGAAACGTGACCAAATCACTTCACGGTCTGTATACCTACTTGTAAGTGGTGGTACTACCCCGGATCGGCAGACTGGGTACCACTGCCTACCACTCTTAAACTGGGGTGTTGGTCGCCTTATTTGATGACGCTGTTATTGTTACCAACATTAATTTGCAGAGTGGTTATGTTACAGCCGTTATGGAATCGCGTTCTTAATTTGAATAGTAACGGCTACGCTGACTTTGTAATACGTTATGAGGCCAAAGACACCGGCTTATGAATGAAGCGTGTCTCAGATGGTGCGGACACATTTATACGAACGAGATTTAACAAAGAATTCTATAATTTTTTTTTTTATTGTGACTCGACATCTGACCTCAACCCGCCTGATGATAAGCAAGAAGCGGTCCAAGAGTGCTGACGACTGCTAAAACCGATTCTTTACGGCCTAGTTTCCGTCACTATGCCGGCCAAGGATAGCTTGAAGGATCCAAGGTAAAGGATGGAGACCGACATAGTGTCGGAGACTGAGGCAACCGTAAACTGATTCGGTTTTTTCAGTCGTCGACACTATAGGACCTTCAATCAGGAAGATTGGGTTTATTTTTTTATTGTAATATTATTGGCTTTTTTAATATTATAACTCGAGTTCTGTGAATGAAACTATTGTCTCTGCCTATTCCTGTGCTATTCACTTAAACTTAGTTCAAGTCGCACAAAACAAGATTATAAAAATGCTTTTCCAATATAATTATATAACTCCTTCGGAAACAGTATATAAGGATAGTAAACAAATGAATGTAAAACAACTATATATTTTTAATACCTGTCTTCTAATGTATAAAATTATGAACCAACAAATACAATCCGAAATTACGTTTAAGAAAAATTTTGAATTCACAAAGTATAAAACGAGGAGTTCAAACAAACTAAGTTCAAGTCATCCCAAAACAAATTATGGAAAATCCAGTATACTTTTTGAGGGAGTAAGTCTTTATAACAAGCTACCGAAAGATATAACTGAAGCAAATTCTATTATAAAATTTAAATCTAGGTTAAAAAAGCTTGTTACGACGGACATGTCTTTTTTGGTTTCTCTTTAGTTATATTTTGTTCTCTTGTGTGTTTATTAGTTATTATGTATTTATATTAAGTTACTACGAAAAATTTTGTAATTAATAATATTTTGTATTCTCACGCAAGTGAATATTATGTTCTTGTGAGAAATAAATGTCTTTAAACCTAATTGAGGCGTTTTAGTTAAATTAAAAAATGGTCAATAGATAAGATTGATTTATTGACTATTTTTTATTACTTAAAGAGTGTTTACTTCCTATATTTAAAATTATTAACTGAATTAAATCACGTAATAATCTTTATTACGTGATTTGACACGCGTTAAAATTGTTTTGCCAGATTACATAATTGTCCTTTCGCTGCGACCTGAATCACAGGAAACTTGGCATCCTGAACAAGGTGCGGCGGTTCTTCGCGCCAAAGCTTCACCTGCTTTTATACAAGGCTCAAATTCGCTCTTGCGCGGAGTACTGTTCGCATTTTTGGGACGGCTCTGCCAAGTATCTTCTCAATGCCCTGGATTCATTGCAGCGCCGAGCTGTCCGAATCATAGGAGATGTAGAGGTTACGCGAACTCTGGAGCCTTTGCAATTACGCAGAGACATGGCGGCTCTATGCGTCCTCTATCGCCTTTACTACGGGGAATGTTCCGAGGAGCTCTTTAACCTTGTTCCTATCTCGTCTTTTCACACCCGTAACACCCGCACTGGTCGGGGGAAGCATTCACATTTTGTCGACAGAATCGGTAGTCGGACCAAAAAGTTTGGTGCATCTTTTCTCTGTAGAACAATCGACAAGGGGAATGCTTTGCCAGCCCATGTGTTCTCTCCCTCCTATAACCTTGGATCCTTCAAGCGATGCGTGAAGAAGCACCTTTGGCCGGCATAGTGACGGCGGCTGAGACAGCCGTGTGCTTAGTGCTAACTCGGTTGTTTCAGTCGTCGGCACTTTTGGATCTCCTCTTGCTTATCATCAGGCAGGTCGATGTCAAATGTCGTGACACAATAAAAAAAAAATAGTAAAAAAAACTTCGTAATTCTTAAAAATTCTTGTTTTTTATACATTCCTATATACTAAGCTACTAAACGTGTGTGTATCATAAAAACAAGACGACCAGAGAACATATATCATAGATACATTAGTACCAACAAGTGGTTTTGAATCGGGGGTTCTTAGTTTGCGTGACCATTATACCACGGTCGCCTTAATAAAATTCCTATATTTAAAAATATATAATTTAAGTAACAACAAATAAGGCACAGTTTTTATACTTATATTAAGAGTGGTAGGCAGTGGTACCCAGTCTGCCGATCCGGGGTAGTACCACCACTTACAAGTATACAGACCGTGAAGTGATTTGGTCACGTTTCGGGATCAGCTTGTAAGTTGCCGGTTCCATCTAGGCCGGCATAGTGGATGTAATTGCTACTCACAGTTCTTGAATTGTTGTAGCAGTGGTATTCATTCATGGACCACACTTCGGCTTAACATCAAGCGGGGTGCTGTCATATGTCGAGTCACAATAAAAAAAAATGACACAACCCACACACTATTTGTACAAACAAAAAAATAATCAAAATTTCAATAAATTTTATACAAACGTCTGAACAACAATGTACTCTCAGAATACAGAACAAATACAGTTTGTTCTGTATTCTGAGAATGTATAATGCTTAAAAAACATTACTTTTCAAATATGAATTGTTATTTTTTCTTTATAAATAAGACGGAAACAACAATGTTTTTGTCATTGTCGTTTTGTTATTCATTTGTGGTGCCTAAGAGTGGTAGGCAGACAGTGGTACAGACAAAAAGTGACCCAGTCGCGTTTCGGGATCAGTTTAAAAGTTCCCTGTTGACTAGCACAGTCGATGCGATGACTTGCAATTAGTTGAACAATCGACAAGTGGAATGCTTTGCCAGCCCATGTGTTCTCTCTTTACCCAGGATCCTTCCAAGGTAAAGAAGCATCTTTGCCGGCATAGTGACGACGACTGAAGCAGCAGTGAACCTACTCGGTTGTTTCAGTCTCTTGGATCTCCTCTTGCTTATCATCAGACGGATCGAGGTCTAATGTCGTGTCATATTAAAAAAAAACTGTAGTAGCAGTGGCCTCTATTAATGGACCACACTCCAGCTTAACATCAGACGGAGAGCTGATTATAAACAACGTGAAAGAGGTAGAAAGAAACAAGGTTAATTTCATGTTTTATTTTCCTCAGTTCTTGAATTTTTATTTGCACATATGTAGGTACTATATGAATGCTAAATAAGCCGTTAGCCTTGGCCTCCATGAGCTATTTTATCATGTTCCTTCCGCGGTTTTATTTACTCATTTCCGTAATGTTAAGAATGGTAGGCAGGCTTCTGCCGATCCGAAGAAGACCAACACTTACAAATAAACAGACTGGGAAGTGATTTAGACACGATTTGGGATCAGCTTGTAAGTTGCCGGTTTCAACTAGGCCAGAGTGGATGTGACTGCTACTTATAGGTATTTAACTGTGGTAGTCGCCTCCATTCATGGACCGCACTCCAGCTGATTTATAACAAAGTTCTGTCATAAATCACGCTGCAATTAAGAAAGTTTTACAAAAAATTATTGATAATCAATCATTTAAACAGCACGACCTGTCACTTGCAGTTGCCCGCCAAATTCTTCTTTTTTAGTTATATTCTCCCATTCTGGGAAGGCAAAGTAATTTAGTCCATATAGCCTAGTCTTCTGTAAAATAGTTATAATGTCTTCAGTGGATAAAGATGAAACACTTCAGTCTTTTATCCATTACATGAGGGTGAAGATGGTGGTTTTAGTAAAGCGGTGGAAAAGCTTTACTAAACTCTTTCGACGGAGTCTTGAAGGGAACACGAAGAGAAACGTTTAACAGCATTAAATCATTTATCTAAAAGCCATATGGTAGATCCAGGGCCGGATCTACCATATGGCTTTTTGGGCTTCAGCCCAGGGCCCCGTGGATTCAAGCCAAGTCAAGTCAAAGTCAAAAATAGACGATAATGCGAAAAAATCCATAATTTTATAAAATTAAACAGATCGTAAAGTTTGCTGCCCTGCAAATCCTGCGATTGATCAAACCTATTTAATTCAAGTCTGCGTTCAGGTGATGGTACTTCAAACTGACTTATTTTTTCTTATACTTTGAGTAATTAGGTGGGCCCCTGAGTAGTATTAGCCCAGGGCCCCCTAAACTCACTGTCCGGTCCTGTCTATACCTACTCGATTAACTTAAAAATGATTAATGGATACTAAGTGCCATAACCCTCGTGTTTATAACCATAGAGCTTGTATGAAGAGAATTGTGAATGTGAAGGAAGCGAGGGAGTTGTGTCGGGATCGTGGCAAGTGGCGCTCCATTGTCTCTGCCTATCCCTGTGAGAAAAAGGCGTGACAACCATTATTACACAATAATATTCAAGAAACATAAGCTTTACAAATTATTTAAAATTGGACGATCTGTCACTTACAATTTCCCGCTAAAACTCCTTTACATTATTTTTTTTTACCTATAATTGGCAAAGGCGACCTCTAAGTAGGTTGCGTTTAAATTGAGCGTAGTTTTTATCCAAAAATGGTAACGTCGTCGTGGATCGGCTTGCCACGGTAACCTTAGTCCTTTTAAGGTCTCGAAACAACCTCATGGTGATATGTGGAACGCGTGACAATCCACACCAAATAAAGTATATTTTAAAGAGACTAAACTGTTATACGGCGACCGTGGTGTAGTGGCAGTGCAATGGTTACACTAACCGGAGAGCACGAGTTCGAGTACCCACCGGTACCAATGTATCTTTAATATACGTACTTTGGTTGTCCTGTTTCTATGGTACAAGCACTTTAGTATAGAAATAATAATTTTAAAAAAATGTGACCATATAATTTGACCTCCAATTGGCAACAAAGGTCATTTTGATCGTAGCTATGCCATGCGAAACTTTGAATTAGAATGCTCATCTATGACTGGCCCTAAGAGTGGTAGGCAGAGGTGCCAAGTCTGCTGATCCGGGATAGTAATAAAGTCTTTTTAATTGTGACGACATATTTTAGGACCTGGTCAATGTTAACCTGGAGTGCGGTCCATAAATGGAGGTGCCTAAAGTTAGTATATTATGAATGATTACAATAAAATAACTGCCACTTACAGTGAAATAACTGTAAGTAGCAGTCATACCCACTATTTTTTATTTACATTCATATACTAAGCTACTAAAGTGCTTGTATAATAGAAACAGGACAACCAAAGTGCATTATATTAAAGATACATTGGTACCGGGTGGTTCCAAACTTGTGCTCTCGGTTTACGTGACCATTGCACTGCTACTACACCACGGTCGCCTATGCTTGCCTATGGAATCGGTAACTTAAAAGCTGATCCTGAAACGCGACTATGTCTCTTTACGGTCTGTATACATTCTGCTGTATCAACCCACCAGCGCGGTGCTGATAAAAGTCATATATTTTTTTCATTATAGACTCCACATTAATGCCACCCCGTCTGATGTTACCACGAACCGTAAATAATCGACTTCTACTGCTATTACAGTAAAATAGCTGCAAGTAGCAGTCACATAGTGACTGGCCATAGTGACGGTGACTGAGGCAGCTGTGAACAAACTCGGTTTTCTCAGTCGTCGTCATTCTTGGACCTCCTCTTGCTTATCATCAGGCGGGACGATGTCGTGTCACAATAAAAAAACAACCACTATGCCGTCCTAGGTGGCAACTCTAAAGGTAATCCCGAAACGCGACTGAATCATTTCAATACACTTTTATCAACTTATTATATTATAATTATAACTATTATAGTTGATTAGTCATACTTTTATATTATTTTTCTTATTTATTTTTATATTATTTAATCAACGTAATTGTAATTTAATACTTTAACAGTGATATCATGTGTTATTTTTTATTTATTACGCACTTTTTAAAATTAATTTATGTGTATATTTATAAAACTTTATTTAAAATAGTTTGTATAATAATTACGAAAGGCGTAATTTCTCGTAGATGTATGTAGATTAGAACTCCCTAAAACCCTCTAAAATCCATTAAAATGTATGAATAGAATAATGATATAATATTAATATAAAGATATAATATTATATAAAAATTAAAAAAGCAAGACAGTCAGGACCGTGAAAAGTGGCGCTTAGTTGTCTTTTTTTATTTTTTTATTATTGTGACTCGACACATGACAACACCCCGCTTGATCTTAAGCCGAAGTGTGGTCTATGAATGAATGTCACTGCTACTACAATTCAATAACTGTCAGTAGCAATCACATCCACTATGCCGGCCTAGATGGAACCGGCAACTTACAAGCTGATCCCGTAAGGTGACCAAATCACTTCACGGTCCGTATACTTGTAAGTGGTGGTACTACCCCGGATCGGCAGACTGGGTACCACTGCCTACCACTCTGATTACCAGACCCGAAGCAAATATCCATCTCTTTTTTTTATTAACAAATATTTGCAATATTTAATATTATTAAATATTACAAATAAAAGCTATGAAACAAATATTTGCTCCGACCGGGGATCGAACCCGGGACTTTACGCGCAACAAACCAATCGCTAAACCGTTCGTCCACGCCTGTCGTCTGCCTATCCCTGTAAGAATTAGGTCGTAACAATTAAAGATAATGGTTTTTTATTACGTCTCGACATATGACAGCCCCCCTCTTGATGAATGGAGACGACTGCTACTACAGTTAAACAACTATTAGTAACAGTCGCATTCACAATGCCGGTAGTTTGTCATAAACGCGACTAAGTCACTTCACGGTCTGTATACTTGTAAGTGGTAGTACTACTTTGGATACGCAGACTAGGCACCACTATCGCTCTTAGACAACCAGACTCCGAGCAGAAATCCGCCTCTTAATATGTATAAAAATTAATTCAAATAAAAAAATAAAAAAAAATATGTGTAATATTTAATCTTATTATTAAATCCATAAGGTTCCATCTAGGCCGACATAGTGGATGTGATTGCTACTCACAGTTATTGAATTGTATTAGCAGTGACATTCATTCATGGACCACACTTTGGCTTAACATCAAGCGGGGTGCTGTCATATGTCAAGTCACAATAAAAAAAATGCTTGTATAACTTGGTTTGCACTTATGTAGCTTAGTATAAAAAATTAAAGAAAAAATCGTAGTACATTTCTGGTTTTAAAAAAAAATCTTTATCCAATACAGTACAATTCCCTTATCCAATAACAATAAAAGTCAAGGAGTGCTGGATTAGTGGAAAATTCTGATTACTGGACTGTAGGTAAAATTAAGACACTTAAACAAATTAGATATATCACATTAAATCAAGGTTTTCTAAAAATCTACAATTGACTTTGTTTTTTTCTCCACTAGTCCTTGTTTGAAAACTTTTTCACGTAAATTCCTAAGAATCATATTATCCTGGGCAGACACACCATTCTCTTCTGCCCAAGTTATACATTTAGTAAAAGAATGCAAAACTTCATCATTCTTTATTCTCCGTTCGCTTTGATATGACTCTATTTCTTCTAAACCTGGGCTGACTACTGTTACAACTGCATTACATATTTCTTCATCGGTCATTAACTGTTCAGTTTCTTCGGCGTTTTCATTTAAATAACTTGTCAAATCTTCTTCCTTTATGTCAAAGTTTCTCTCTGCAAACGCTTTCAGCAAAGCTGCAACAGGTAAATCGTCTTCTTCATCCCATTCTTCTTTAGTTGACACAGTCATTGCAGGCCATAATTTTCTCCACGAAGATCTGATTGTGCTGACAGAAACAGAATTCCACGACTGAGCAAGAGAAAACACAGCATTCTTTAAGTTCAAATTTTCATGACATTGTGTTATGTCATCCTGGGTAATGACGTCAATCAGCAACTTTTTCTTGTATCGGGCTTTAATCATTTGGATAATATTCTGATCTAACGGTTGTAGCAGAGGAGTGCAGTTTGGTGGTAAAAAAACTGTTTGTATCATTCCATCACTTGATACAAGCTCTTTTGCATTTGGACGGCTTGGAGCATTATCCAGTATAAGTAGAGCCTTTTCAGGTAAGTTATATGTTCTCATAAATTTCCTAACTCCGGGAACAAATTCTTTTTGAAACCATTGTGTAAATACTTCTCTTGTAACCCAAGCCTTAGATTGGTTCATGTAAAAAACTGGTAAGCGAACATTTTTAAAAGCTTTTGGATTTTTGGATTTTCCAATAACCATTAAATCAAACTTGTGTTTTCCACTCGCATTGAAACAAGGCATGAAAGTTATTCTTTCTTTGTTCATTTTCCGTTCTGGCTCACTAGCTTCTTGTGATGATACAAAGGATTTCTTTGGCAGTATTTTCCAAAAGAGCCCACTTTCGGCGGCATTATACACTTGGTCTGGGGTAAGGGCCAATTTGGTAATTTTTTCTTGAACTAACTGGACAAACGGCTGTACAGTAGAGTCAGCCGACATAACGCTAGACAAATTCTCTTTTGAGATTGACAGCAAACGGATGCCAAATCTTCTTTTAAATTTGTCAAGCCAGCCATCACTAGCAAGAAAGTCACCTTGTTTTGTCATTTTTTTGTAGAATTCAACCGCTTTGAGTTTTAAAATTTCACCAGAAATAGGCTTTTGCTTTCTACGCTCCTGTAGAAACCACGTGTATAGAGCAGTTTCCATCTTAGGATAAACACCGACTTTTAGTGTTTTACGTATTCCTGGTCCATTTTCCATTGAGTCGATATGATCAATTATCTTTATTTTTTTCTTTTTAATATCGTACAAAGTGGCACGGCCGACGTTATATTCTTTAGCAAGTTTGCACATGTTTTCACCCATATCTAACCTTTTTATAATATCCATCTTTTCCCGCAAAGTTAACGTCTTATGCTTTCGCTTATTAATTGAAGACATTATTCACTTTAATCGTCAAAGAAAAACAAACATAAAAATGTATTAATAACACTAAATAACTTGTAATATGTACATTAAAATAACTTGTTTCTAACGTCTAACAAACCGTCAAACCGTTGGCTCCCTGGTTTGAAATAACTGACAAAAATAGGGACGATCGCCTTCCACGTCCCCCGCCCGTGCCCTCTGCCATGCGCTTTGTTGACGGATTAGTGGACGTGTAACGGTCGGCAGAAAAATAGCGCTGACAAGAGCTCCGTAGTATAAGGATCGGAAGAAAGAGGAGCGCTAGACTGTTGGACTGTTGTAGGTTGTAGGAGCAATCAGCAAGTCCACGCATCTGTACACTCGTGTGAATCAATATAATATAATTGATTATATTATATTTATACACATTCGTGAAAGGAAAAGTAAGTAGGTTAAGTTAATGCGCAGTTTGAATACCCTTTTTCCTTTTTAGTCCTCTGCCGGGACATTCTGTATAGCGAAGTGTGCTAATCCGACAAGGGGAGATTGTGCTGTAAACTAAATACATTGTGATGATAATTATAATTTTCATTTATTTTAGGAGGAATTTGATAAGTTTCAAGTAATAACTGATTAAATCACAAGGATTGTTGAATAATTTCATATCATTGGTAGATTAAATATTTATTGCATTAATTCAAAAGTTATCGATCTGAGTTATTATTAAATATTGTATTCAGTTGCGATGCCACAACTAGATGACGAGTGACGGCGACTGAAACGTTATAATTATTTTTTTAATGTGATCTATTTTCGACCCGCCTGATAGTAAGCAAGAGATGGTCCAAGAGTGCCAACGAATGAAAAAAACGAGTTATATCACGGCTTTCCCAGTCACCGTCACTATGCCGGCCATCAAGGGTGCTTCTTCACTCATCGCTTAAAGGATCCAAGGTTGTAGAATAGTACCCTTGGCGACACTCGTAACATACTAGTAAACAGTTCGCAACACGTAAAGACACGTCTTCGATTCCCTGTCGGAGCAGCCCCCCTAGCACGGCAATCCAAGAAGCAAGATAAATACTTGCATAGAATATCATTCCAACTCATTTTAAATTACTTACTAGAACAGTGTATCAAAAAGGATATTAAAACGTTCTGTAAAACTTTACACAAAACAACGTTGAAAACTTAATAAATATTTTTTAAACATTTTGATGTGCCGGCCTAATAAGTAATTTAAAATGAGTTACAATATTATTCCTTGCAGTTCTTTATCTTGCTTCTTGGACTGCCGTGCTAGGGGGCAGATTGTTATTTGCATTTGATTCAATTATTGATTGGGTGTTTTCCGATTAAATCGGAGACATCCTTAAGAAAGCTGGGTTGCCTAGTGCCCATAACTATAGAGCTTTGTCAGCGAGGGAGTTGTGTCAGGATCGTGGCAAGTGGCACTCTATTGTCTTTGCCTATCCCGGAATGTGTGAATGCAAATATTTCTAACTACACCCCCAAACGGAGATGACGAGTAGAGATAGATTCCTACAATAGTTCGTGGCGAGAGATCGCCAAATGTCATGAGTCATGGAAAAAGAGAGGGAGGCCTTTATTTGTCCCACATAAATAGGCTAATAATAATAAAAGATGTCAATTATTTTTGTACTATATATTGACGATAGACCAATATATGCATATTATAATAAATATCCATCCATAAATAAACATAAATAAACATCGATGTAAATATCCTTTTAAGGATAATTATTTTCGATGTTATTATTTTCCTGTTTTGTTTATATTTTCAGAAGAATATGATTAATAAAATAAATTGTGTTTATCCCCTTATTGAAATGAATACTATCTAATTATAAATAAATGCTTAAATAGGATAAATCGAGAGGAAATGCATTCACGGAAATGCAGGGCCCCGATTCTCTAAATACACGACAGCGAAATGACAAACTTGCACTACTGATATTTGACATCTTCGTAACCAATCAGCGAATGACAAACCAATAGTTAAACTATGTTGATTGGTCACCTGCGACCGCGGTGCAATTTCAATGCTTTATAGTCGCCATAAAGTATTAAGAGAATCGGGGCCTTGGAGTGCGGTCTATGAATAAAGGCGACTGCTAGCACAGTTAAATTAATGTTGTATCCACTATGCCGGCCTAGAAATAGCAAAAAGTGTCTAATGGTTTAAGCTTTACTAAGAATACGATTGTAGATACTTACATTTTTACGACTTGCGTGATGGTAAGCTAGGGGAGGTACAAGAGTGACGACGACTGAAAAAACCGACTTAGTGCATCGTGGCCTTAGTCGCCCTTAGTCTATGCCGACCAAAGGTGCCTCTTCAATCTTCACGCATCGCTTGAAGGATCCAAAGTTTAAGGATGGATAGAACACATAGACTGGTAAAGCATTCTACTTGTCGGTTATTCTACACAGAAACGATGCACCAAACCTTTTAGTTCGACTGCCGATTCGGTCGACAAAGTGCGGATGCTTCACCCGACCTTCCCCCGACGAAAAAGTATGCTAATAAGCAAACCTAAACTCAGTGTCGCGATACAGAGTAACATATTTTTGTCTCTTTTTCGCTCTCAATAACTATCATTCCGTCCTTCTTCCACTCGTGTAGATAACGTATCTACCTCATTTTACTTAATATCATTAGGATCAAGGTTTGTAATTGGAGTTCGAACTTCCTATTTTGAAATGAGAAGCGTCTTTAGTTAGTCATGGTAGATTGGTCGGTTGACTCATGCTTGGGCATTGGCTGGTCGATGACTCGGCAAACATCACACCGTTCGCGGAATAATAATTTCTTTATTGCAAACGGATTCTTGACTTTCGAGTATTGATTTTTCCTTAACATATATGGCTGGGGTATTTTATTATGGAGAGATTTAAGTTGTACTTTATTATTTGCTGATTGGTTACGAAGAGTCAAATATCAGTGCAAGTTCATCATTTCGCTGTCGGGTATTAACAAAATCAGGGTCCTGTTTAACAACAGACTAAAAGCTGCTGTAATAAAATTCAATATTCTGTAATATGTAGCGTCGATTTGTACAAAACTAGAGAACGCATTTTTTTATTGTGACACGACTTCTGACCTTGACCCGTCAGATGATAAGCAAAAGGAGGTTCAAGAGTGACGACGACTGAAAATACCGAGTTAGTTCACGACTGCCTCAGTCGCCAAAGGTGCTTCTTCACGCATCGCTTGAAGGATCGCAGGTCATAAAACGGAGAGAACACAAGAGCTGGCAAAGCATTTCACTTGTCGATTGTTCTACAAAGAAAAGACGCACCGAACTTTTTAGTTCGACTGCCGATTCGGTCGATAGAATGCGGATGCTTTCCTCGACATTTGCAGGTATTACGGGTGTGAAAGGACGAGGTAGGAACAAGGTTAAAGAGCTCTTTGGAACATTCTCATAATCTACCATGCATAATCTTTAATTCGGACAGGTCGGCGCTGCAATGAATTTAGGGCTTTGAGAAGATACTTGGCAGAGCCGTCCCAGAGGTGCGAACAGTACTTCGCGCAAAAGTAAAAGTATAGTGAGCCCTTGTATAGTAGCAGGCGAAGCTCTGGCGCGAAGAACCGCCGCACGTTCTTCACCAAGTTTGGCCCGCTCGATGTGGTCCCTGTAAAGTCGCAGCGAAGGGACATTCCAAGGATGTCTAGTCTGTCCGAAGTATACTCGTGTTTATATTATACTAACAGACAATGTGACAATGATATTTGTAATTAAATAATACAACACATTGTCTTTTAATATCATTATTTACTAATCGGCCTATGTATTCAACCCTCTATCGGACGCCTCTCATAATTTAAATATACCTACTTATATATTTTTTCATTGTGTCTGTCTTGACATGACACATGACTTGGCGTCGAAAATGCAGTGAAATTCGTCACACTGATTTTTGATGTCTTCGTAATCAATCAGCGTTGACATTTTGCATTCTCGCAGGTGACCAATAAAAAAATATCAAATCAATAGGTAATATCAAATCATTTCACTTTTTCGTCCTCAAAAATATCAATATGTTGCTACGTGCAAGTTGGTTGCTAAGTTATTTCGCAGTCGTGTATTTAGAGAATTGATTCCCAAAGTGGTCCAGGTGGACCCCTAGGGGTCCATGGGAGATTCGACGCGGGTGTACGTTGGCATGACAAAAAATAGGAGTTAACAATTCATAAGTGGGGTCCACGAAAATTGATCTGGTTTCCATAGTGAAGAACTAAAATATTGGCATTACCCATCAATGTAGGCAGATAATATTTTAAGAATCTCAGCGACTGTTAGTTGTCAAAACTTGCATAAAAGTGCCTATTTGCTCCGGGTATTTTCTTAGATTTTGCGCGAACATTGATTAATGAATAAAGCAAATTTTATGCGGCTTATTATCGCGTTTATTTTGGTTTTGATTTTACAATTTAATTTTATTATTCCGAGTACTAAACCAGCTATAGTGCTTCCTGTTCGTGCGACAATAAAAAAAATATTGTCGCAAAAAAATTAAAACGCCGTTTTCAAATAAGTCATAATATAAGCATAAATGATTAAAACAAGGTTGGTTTAGCCATCATAAATGTTATTATAGGTGTCCGTTTGACAATGAGTCATGTTTAAAATACTAAAAACAATGTATGAATCATAGTAGTTGGGTCAATAATTAACTCAATTCAACCAATATGACATCTTACGTGTTTAGTTTTTTACTATTTATTTACGATCATAAACTTGTATTGTTGTTTTTTAATTAATTATGGCAAGGCAAAGGAATCATAGTCATACAGCCTTGTATTCAGTTACTTATCATGTCTTCAGTAGATGTATGAGTTTTCTTTACTCTTTACTACCATCACTCCAGCTTAACATCATGCGGGGTGCTATCATATGTCGAGCCACAATAAAAATATTAGTATTTTTAGTATCCCTATGTCATTCTATGTTATCTTAGCATTTTGTTAAAAGTTTTTTGGTATTGTAATATAATACGATGACGTGTATTTTCCTATAAAAATAAATTTCCAGACAGCAGACATAATAAAAGTAATATTGCTTGCGTCCCTTGTTAACTCTAAAATCAATTACAACAGAAAATTGCGAATAACGTGGACGGTAGACAAAACGCAGACAGAAATTATTTCACTGCAAAAAGGACTTAAGACAAAAACTATTATAGCAGAAAATACCTAATAGTGATGTACGTAAGAACTATATTAAAATGAGTTGTTCGATGGAGGGGTTAGGTGAGGTGAGTCAGAGACGCATTTGATTCACCATCCTATCCCTGTTTTGCGCTGCACCCGGGAAAATGGCGAGGGAGAAAAATCGATTGCAGCCAGACAGGGGTTGCTGTCGAATGAATTTTCACCTACCATTTCAAAATTTTCATATCGTATGAATCATTCATTTAAGTTTACGATTTATGAGGTTTGTTTAAGAGTAAATAAAGATTGAATAATGTCGAAGATGATAAGGTTTTTTTTATTGTGACTCGACATAAATAACAGCACCCTACCTGTTGTAGGGCTGAAGTGCGTTTTGGGGTGGCCGGACTATGTCGGCCTAGTTGGAGCCGGCAACTTACAAGCTGACCCCGAAACGCGACTAAGTCACCTCACGGTCTTGTGTGTAATAATAGTTCTACCCTGGATCGGCAAACTGGTCACCACTGCCTACTACTCTTTTCGGCAAAATTGTTGTATTAAGTACTTATTTAAGTTTTTCTATAGATTATAATTGTAAATTAATAAAGATAGCTACGTGATCGAAAGATACAGAGCAAATTCAGTATCATTAAAACCGATTATATCGTATTTTCTCTTTAACAAACTATTAACATTCTTTAGTAAAGCAGTAAATTAACCGCCATCAATGTAATGTAGGTTAACAAAAACCATTTCTTTTCTGTAACTCAATAAGTTCAAATTGCTAACTCATTTTAGAAAGTCCGTTGTAGACAATTAGTGATTTTGATGAGCTACTGCGAAGTGGGCCTAACACTACTGTGGCCCGAAAACGATATGACCGGTCGAAAAATAATGTTCTCGCCATGTTAGTTGAGACACTCTCTACTAAAACGATATATAGACTTCATATAGATTTGAAGTCGATATTCTATATCTAAGGTGAATGTGGTGTGGCGGTAGTGAATGATCTCGCAAATCAAGAGCCACCGGTTCAAAACCACTTTTTCATGCACCAATGTATTTTTATCGTCTGGTTTCTATGAACGATATATATTTTTGTTACTTATGGGTACTTATTATAATTCTTTAAAGTTTAACCTAATATGGTTTATTAACTATAAAAAAAAACTATAAATAAAAAATATCATCTAATGACGTCGCATCAGAGATAGTCCCAAGGATATTGGCAACATTTTCCCTTTGTATAGCAAGGCTAATACGTTGGCAGAAATAATTGGCAGCCTTCCTGTCTCCAGACCGCTTGGACAACTCCTCGCCCAGGCTCTTAGCTTGATTCATTTATAAGTATTTATTCATGTAAACAATATACAAAAGCCATGACGCCTTCTGTGCTAGTCAGGTTGACTGAGATCAAAAGAAGTTGGAGAAAAGTGCGTCGTATAAATAAATGCAGATAATGGAAAATATATCTGTATGCATAAGGAATAAGCAATATTAGTACTTATAATATAATAAAACATGTACAATAATTAATCTAAAAGATGTTGAAAGGGTCAAGCGCGATTTCAATTTCGATAATCAATTTGTTAAATATCTTTATTGCTTTAATAACTTTGTGTTTGGCTTTGGAATGCACGTAAAATCATAATATTAGTGTGATTGTGGTGTATACTAAAATTCATAGATATAATAAGTAGAAGGAAGCAACATTTTACAGTATTTAGTAATAAAAATGTATAGAAAACTTTACGTGTCTCAATTGGTTAACTGTTACCGTGGATCGAACCCAGGCCCCACAGGGGGGCAATATAAAAATGCAATTCTACTAGATATCAGTGACAAATTTAAGAAAAAAAGACAAATTCTTAAAAAAAAATCTGTAATCATATATTTTTTTAAGGGAACAAAACAATTTTTAAAGGTTATAACTTATGTATGGGGTGCATAAAAATTTTAGAAATGTTAGGGTGGGGCATGGCCTAAAAAAGGTTGGGAAACACTGATCTACACAGTTTTTAACTGATCCTCGACATATGACCTTAACTTGTCTTATGGTAGACAATCCAAGCAGATTCAAAAGTTCCGACGACTAAAAATCACGATTGCTATCGAACAATCGAAAAGTGGAATGTTTTGCCAGCCCATGTGTTCTCTCCATGCTTGGATCCTTCAAGCGGTGCGTGAATACTTTGGCCGGCACTCTTGAACCTCCTCTTGCTTATAATCAGGCGGGTCGAGGTCAGAAGTCGTTTCACAATAAAATAAAAAAAACTGCCGATCAAATCCAATACTTTAAACAATAATAATTGTAGTCTATAGCAAAAAAATATTCAAAAATAAATAACACTGTTAGATAAAGTATAAAATATTGTGATTAAGATTTTCCGCGTGTTTCACTATAATTATGACATCACAAACATGAATAATCCGTTAAATCCATCGTAGTTTAATCTTACAACTACTTAAACATGTTTGACGTATTAAGTTCCGGTGATTAAGTAATACAAACGCGATTAAAAACGACAACACCGATCTATGGAAGTACCACCACTTTCAAGTGTACAAACCGTGCAGTGACTGAATAGTAGATCCAACTGTTACTTGCAGTTATAACATAATTGTAGTAACCAAAGATGGCACGATCTCGAATTAATTCAAACCGAGTTAGGTCAGTTTTAAAATATGGATAACCCGATTCGCAAACCGAATTGATGAATTCAATTCAAACCGGTTTACAAACCGAGTTGGCGAATTCGGTCCGATAATCTGAATTGCCTAATGCACAGTATGGTTTGCTATAGAATTTCAGATGTGTATGTATGACTAAATAAATTTAGTTAATAATCTAAATATAAATAGTTTGATCTAATCTAGTCTGATCTAAAAATAATAGTTCATACCGGTTTATTGTAGATGTTAACCGACCCAACTCGGTTTAGGCCTCAACTCGGTTTAACTCGGGTTGAAAAGTCGAGTCGTTACATCTCTAGTAGCATCAGTCGCCTTCATTCATGCACTCTAGCGTAACATTACGCCATCGAACCACAATTATAAAAATTAAGGGATTTGTAAATTAATAAAGCAGGATTCAGTAGCATGAAGAGAATCGTGGGTGTAAAGGAAGCGCAAAAGTTTTGTCAGAATGAGAAAAATGGCGCTCTGTTGTCTCTGTCTATCCCTATGGGAATTAAGGTATGACGATTGATGATAATGATGAAGAATTAAGATTTCCCCGAATCATACCTAGTCTATTTAATATCTACATACAGGATAATATCACTGCAATATTGTATTTATCATAATTATCTAATCAAAGTGTTATCGGCTGAAATATTCGAAGTTTCAGCGGCCAACATTACCGTATATGGTTATGAAAATCGTCTATGAATCCCATTGGTGGACGGATATCTATTCGATAGCACAGATAACCATACATTTAAATTCCAATGCCCAAGTTTCCAAACTCATTTTGCAAGGGGTGACCGTTTGTGAGCACAGAACGTCTGTGCAATTTCTTCGTGTACACTAATTTCAAAAGTAAGTTTTGTACTTTCATTAATTCATTAACTACAAGAGTGATACGCGGACAGTCGGATAGGATCATTCGCTCGAGCTTCAGATCCGGGGGAGAACTACTTCACAGTGAAGTGATCAAGACACGTTTCGGGATCAGCTTGTAAGTTGATTGTTCCAACTAGGCATAGTGGATGCTACAACTATTTAACTATAGTAGCAGTTACGTCTATTTAGGAACGCACTCCAGTAGAACATCAGGCGGAGTTAAGTCATATGTCTGGTCATTATATAAAAACACATAAAACTGATCAAGATAATATATATCAAGGCTTTACGGAAATATTTTTAAATTGTGATATAATTTGAGGAGTTCTCATGATTATATTATTAAATATCAATTTTATAATTGCTTTTTCCAGGCTAATTCAAAATGTGCGACGAGGAAGTTGCCGCGTTGGTAGTAGACAATGGCTCCGGTATGTGCAAAGCCGGTTTTGCCGGTGACGATGCACCCCGCGCCGTGTTCCCCTCAATTGTGGGCAGGCCACGCCACCAGGGCGTTATGGTCGGTATGGGACAAAAAGACTCCTATGTAGGAGACGAGGCCCAGAGCAAGAGAGGTATCCTCACCCTCAAATACCCCATCGAGCACGGAATCGTCACCAACTGGGATGACATGGAAAAGATCTGGCACCACACATTCTACAATGAACTCCGAGTTGCCCCAGAGGAACACCCAGTATTGCTCACAGAGGCTCCCCTTAACCCCAAGGCAAACAGGTAGGAATCCATATTTATGTGTAAGAAAGAATTGTTAAATGTATTTTTTGTTGTTGTTGCTGTTTTCTATATTTTCAAGTTACTTTATATATTATTTTTAATTGTTTTCAGGGAAAAGATGACCCAAATCATGTTTGAGACCTTCAACACCCCAGCCATGTATGTCGCCATCCAGGCTGTACTCTCACTGTACGCCTCCGGTCGTACCACTGGTATCGTACTTGACACTGGTGATGGTGTATCTCATACCGTACCCATCTACGAAGGTTATGCTCTCCCACATGCTATCCTCCGTTTGGATCTCGCCGGTCGTGACCTCACTGACTACCTCATGAAGATCCTCACTGAGCGTGGTTACACTTTCACCACCACAGCCGAGAGAGAAATCGTGCGTGACATCAAGGAGAAGCTCTGCTATGTCGCCCTTGACTTCGAACAGGAAATGGCCACCGCCGCTTCCAGCAGTTCCCTAGAGAAATCATATGAACTTCCTGACGGACAAGTCATCACCATCGGAAACGAAAGATTCCGTTGCCCAGAAGCTCTCTTCCAACCCTCATTTTTGGGAATGGAATCCAACGGCATCCACGAGACCACATACAACTCCATCATGAAGTGCGACGTGGACATCCGTAAGGACTTGTACGCCAACACAGTGCTCTCTGGAGGCACCACCATGTACCCAGGAATCGCCGACCGCATGCAGAAGGAAATCACCGCTTTGGCTCCATCCACCATGAAGATCAAGATCATCGCACCCCCAGAAAGGAAATACTCCGTATGGATCGGTGGATCCATCCTCGCCTCCCTGTCCACCTTCCAACAGATGTGGATCTCCAAACAAGAGTATGATGAGTCTGGCCCCTCCATTGTGCACAGGAAGTGCTTCTAATCTGACTAATCGTGTAAATTTTAACTTAATTTATGATGCCCTACACCAGACCCTCTCGCGGGTGGTACAATATAAGCTTGTGATCTTACTTTAGGTAAATTATTAATGTCATAGGATGTAAGGTATCGTAATATGCATATTACGAAAAAGACAATTGCAATTTTGTATTAATTAAATTATTTAAAACTCTGTCGGACAGATTTTTTAATAAAATGTTAACATTATTACGTGTTATAATTTCGTTATCTGAAAATACCTTACGACAGAGCATGGAAATGCTCGTGACGTGTCTCGCTATCAACCAAGTAACAAAACTGATTACACTCTCTTATCTCTATTATCGCTGTTGACAGCATATTGATAGCATTATCTGCATTGCAAAACCTATATGCTGTTACTTATAATAACTTTACGTAATAAAACTATTGCACAATAACTGCTTACTTACTTATTACTACATAAAATAACTTACTAGTATTAGCCTATTTAATTGTCCTACTGCTGGGCAAAGACCTCCCGTTCTTTTTCCATGTCTCTTGACAATGCAGTCTCTCGCTACGAACTAATGTCTAATCTCGTCATCTCAGGGTGATTCTATTGCGATGCCTTTTGCAATTCAGATGCTACTCAGTAATGGACAATGCAAATAATTCATCAGACATGCAAATGGACTGACTGGTCCAGTCCCACTCCAGTTTAGCGTCTTTTATGGTTATGTATTTTATCTGCGATTTACATGCCTAGAATACCCATGCCCATAATACTCTCTGACAAACATCCATCTTCGACTTCTGGTAATCCGTCAAAGGACAAGTTTGTGCACCATAGGAAAATGCATATGAACAAGGAAATTGGTAGTTTACCCTGGACCAAACTTTATAATAAAACAAATTACTATAAAACAGCTATAGACAGCGCCTAACCGAGTAGCTTGCTACGATAGTGGAGCAGTGCGGGTAACCGAGTTCCACAAGCGCATTTTTACTATTAAGTACTAAAAATAATACTACTAATAATACTAGCATTGGAACATGAAAAAAATATTAAATGAAAATATATAAATATTAGTAATTATTTTATTTTAAGGATAATGGGTTATAATAAGCATTATGTTAAGTTGGAGTGCGGTTCATAAATAAAGGTGACTGCTACTACAGGGAAATAAGCCGCTAGTTAAAACCGGCAACTTACAAGCTGATCCAAGTATACAGACTTTTCGATATACAGCGTTTCGATATATTAAAATAATTTCAATGTTACCTACTATGTAAACTTACTATGACTTACATAAATAGATCAAAACACGTAATACAAGGTCAGAGTAAAATTCACGTATAGTAGTTGTGACGTATTATTTTTACAATTCGCTTATTATATCAATTTGAACACTTGACCCCAATGAGTCACTCATAAGTGAGTCAACACAAAAACATTAGGTCACATCACTATTATACATGAGCGTTAATTCATTTTAAAATTAGAAATCAAAATATTTTATTCTTATTTTTTTAATTATTTACAAAGAGGCAAAGGAATTGTCCCTAGCCTTTAGGTAATTTTTTGACTCGACTTATGACAGCGCCCAGCTTGATGTTAAGCCGAAGTTTTGTCTATGAATGAATGTCACTGCTACTACGATTCAATAACTGTGAGTAGCAATCACATCCAATATGCCGGCCTAGTTGGAACCGGCAACTTACAAGCTGACCAACGTGAAACGTGAGCAACACCGTGAGGTCTGTATACATGTAAGTGGTGGTACTACCCCACCACCACTTACAAGATCAGGGGTTTTAAGGTCATCAGCTCGGTCAATAGGTATCTACTTTACTTTTAAACATATCTGTGACTTAACATTTGAAACAAAAACGTATACAAATACATGGGGGTACCACTGAGCTACTCTGATGATGGAACTCGAATGTAGTAGACGAAATCCTGGATGGGTTTAAACTTAATAGGTTTACTAAGTTTGGACTCATTAGATTTGTCTTAACTGTAGGAAAGTGTATAATAGTTATAGAATAGTTAGTGCGATAAAATAAAACATTCATGTTTTTATGAAAAACATTCATAAAAACATGGACCTAAAGTGCTTTAACTAAAATTGTTACTCACTATGAGCCTTTAGCTGGAACGGTTTCAAATTGTTGACCTGTAGTATCTGATGATGCACCATAATGAATCCTCTCAGATCAGCAAATCAACAGGAGATAGAACTATAGTGTTTTAACTAAAATTGTTACTCACTAAGAGCCATTAGCTGGACCGTCATCAAATAGAAGACCGGGAGTATCTGATGATGCATCATTATGAATCCTCTCAGATCAGCAAATTAACAAGAGATAGAACTATAGTGCTTTAACTAAAGCCTTTAGCTGGGCCGTTATCGAATTGAAGATCGGGAGTATCTGATCATGGACTATTATGAATCCTTTCTGATCAGCAAATTAACAACAGTATCATAGTGCTTTAACTAAAACTGTTACTCACTATAAGCCATTAGCTAGACCGTTATCAAATTGATGACCTGGAGTCTGCTGATGCACCATGAGGATACAAGGGATAATAAAGGGATATAACTATTGAGCCATGACTAATGTTGTTTATTACTATAAAGCTGATGATATGACTAAAGTGGTTTCGGGCGTTTCGGGGGTTCCTATAAAATTTTAATTTTGTTTATATTGTATTATTTTATATATTAAAAATATTTGCAATATTTTTTTATATAATTATTTATTAAATATTACAAATAAAAGCTATAAAACAAATATTTGATCCGACCGGGAATCGAACCCGGGACTTTACGCGCAACAAACCAATCGCTAAACCGTTCGGCCACGCCTGTAGTCGATATATTTTAACAAGCTTTTATTAGCTTGACTTGTATGTATGCATATTCTGTCTAAGCCGAAATGACGCGCCCCTTCACTGTATTTACGCACACACTGAAATGCATTCAGTTGCTAGTTGGACACAGAGGGGGGAGCACGCATTGTTTGATAGCGAAAGTACCGGCAGCATGTCAACCAAAAAACATCTACGGAGTCAGGTAAATTAAATATATATAATATACTTAAATTGTAAAGCCAATTTAAACTATAGATTTATGATTGGTCTCGCTGTCGCTACGACTAGCATTTACCCATCCTAAACCACGCCGGCGTGGTTTGATCAAATATGATAGGCTGAGATCTATAAAGCATGCTCTAACTTTACTCAAGCTTTGCGGTATAGTCAAAATTAAGACTTAGTCGTGACTTAGATTTTGTCTTAGCATTGACTAAGTAAATCGTAAATACACGTAAACGGCGACTTAGCAGGAACTCTGGGTATTAACCGGCTAAAACAAGATGTATTTAATATACAGTAGTAGACTATTGCATAAACAACTATTTAAATTATTCGTGTTGCCACACCACCGGGCGGCTGTATTCCCGTGTTCGATAGCTCGTGGTGTTTTGAGTTTTGTTTTGTTGATATCTATTGTAACGACGACCCCAGATTTTTAAACGTATTTTGTACTTGCCTCCATTGTTAACCACTGCTGTATACCATGGACTCGGATTTAATGATGATGTTGTTGGTGTTTTTTTTTACATGAATTTTAATGTTGTTGTTGTCGATGCAATATTTAATATTATTATAATATTTAATAATTATGATAAATGTTGCAAATATTTTTTAATAAAAAAAGAGATATACTATTATATTAAATATTTGCTTCGGGTCTGGTTATAAAAAGAGTGGTAGGCAGTGGTACCCAGTCTGCCGATCCGGGGACCACCACTTACCGACCACAGACCGTGAAGTGATTTGGTCGCGTTTTGGGATCAGCTTGTAAGTTGCCGGTGTGGATGTGATTACTACTCGCAGTTATTGAATTGTAGTAGCAGTGACATCCATTCATGGCCCACACTCCAGCCTAACATCAAGCGGGATGCTGTCATATGTCGAGACACAATAAAAAAAAATTACAAATAAAAGCTATTAAACACATATTTGCTCTGTTTAATAATCGAACCCGGGACTTTTCGCATAACGCACTGGTGTGTTACTGTTAACCAATGCGCCACGCCTGGTTCCTGTTACTATGATACGAGCAAATTAAGTAGCGGTTTGGATTTAAAAAACCTTTCCCTATTCTATAGGTTAAAAGTATATGTTAGCAACATTGTTTCGTTCACGCACACAGGCATCGGCCACGTGGATACACGATTACGACGCACACCTTTACAGCCGGTTCTGTCAAAGTTTCAATTTACGAATTTAGTTTTACTTTATACTTATTCTATTACGTTTACTATTACGAAATCGTGTATTGGGTTGTTAATAATTTTATATCAAAACTACCATTTATATATTATGTTTTATCATTAGAAATAACAAAAGTAGTACATAGAAACCCAAAATGAATGATGTCCTTTAGCTCTGTATAAAATATCCGTTAAACGTAAATGTAAAATATGAAGTTAAAGAGTGGTGCAACCCATTTTCTTTTACTTATACGATACTTTTTACAAATTCGTAAATTATAATTTTTGGTACAACCGGCTGTTAGAGTAAACTGGGAGTGTTTATAGCGAGACAGTTTGTATAACAAGCTCAATTTAGTCGTAGCGCGACCAATCATTAATCTATGATTTAAACCTATGAATTTTAAAAAAAAGTTTATCGCAATGCATTATATTGTTTTTTTACAGAGTAAAGAAATTATTGCTAAAGTATACCACCGAATGAAATATGAAGCAGAAAATGGGGTGGAAAAACTTACGGATGCTAGGTGGCGAACTGCCCAAGCCACTGGTGTTAGCGAATCCACGGTGACTAGGATTTTAAGAGAAGAACGTCAAGCTAGTTCGTCTAGGGATACACCAAAGAAAACTTTTAAATCGCCGTCTAAACCAAAAAGGGCCCGTACTAAGTCCAACTTAGACGATTTTGATATGGGTGTTCTTAGACAAACAATAGCGACATTCCATATAGAATTTAATAATTTGCCCATATTAAGAACGCTTAAACAGGTATTAAACGAAAGAATTGGTTTTAATGGCTGTATAGAAACGCTGCGTACCATTTTGCAGGAATCAGGCTACGAGTGGTCAAAAATAGATGATAACCGTAAAGTCCTAGTTGAAAAACACGACATACAAATGTTGCGCTTTCAATATTTGAAGCAATTAAAAAAATATCGTGATGAGGGTCGATACATAGTTTTCACAGGTGAAAGTTATGTTGACACAACACATATTCAAAACATGTGCTGGAAACCACCACTTCAAAAAAAGTCGTCTAAGGGTACGCGGATCATAATTGTTCACGCTGGTGGCTCTGAAGGATTTGTTCCCAATGCTGCTTTAGTATATGAAGCAAACTCACCGAGTGGAGATTATCATGACATAAATATTAACGATTACGTAAAATGGCTCACTAATCAATTACTACCTAATCTCCCGGAAAACGCTGTCATAGTTATGGATAATGCTTCTTACCACAATGTCCTATCAGAAAAATCCCCTAACTCAAATTCAAATAAGAATGCAATGCAAACATGGCTTGCTGAGAAAAATATTCCGTTTGATGAAAATATGAAAAAAATAGAACTGTACGATTTAGTTTTAAAAAATAAAGATAAGTTAGAAACCTTTGTTATCGATGAACTGGCTAAGTTAAAAGGATTTGAAATTTTGCGATTACCTCCCTACCACCCTGAGCTTAATCCCATTGAAAAGATATGGGGAATAATAAAAAACTACGTGGCCTATAAAAACGTTGGACAAAATTTAACACCTACTATGGCCCTAATAAATGAACGACTTGAAATGATTGATCGTACAACGTGGGCATGTACATGTCGGCAAATTGAAGACACAGAAAAACGTTATTTACAACATTTTGACATCGATAACGAATTTAATATTTTTGCCGACGACTCTGATTCAGATGAAAGCGATTCTATTGACATGAGTGAATAGAGTTTCGTTCACTCATGTCAATAGAAACGCTTTAATCTCAATCCGTCATTGGCAAAAATAATTTAAAAATATGAACTAGGTATGAAAATATTAATAAACTAGGTGACCCGTGCCCACTTCGTTGGGCGGTAAACATGTTTGCTTGGCTATTATAACTGTGCTAACACGTATTTCTGATTCTGTCTATGGTTAACCTATAACGCGCTTGCGATCTGTATTCTGTTTCACTAGCAAGGAGATGTGCATGCTTAGAGGAAGTCTCTCCCACTTAACGTAGTACTGTAGCTGCTCTTGTCTGGGATGTATGTCTAGATCTTCTTTTTGATGTGATAGATTGACCTAACAATTAACGATTCAAATTCTTTTTTTAATATGTATCAATTTTTTGTGACTTAAGACGATTTAAATTAATTTTTTAATATAAAAACAACCGATTTTTATATAAAATAAACAGTGCTTTTAGTATGTTCAACTTTTGATTTTCTAAAATCTTTCAGTGACGCCCACGAGGGCGATTATACGTACGAACGTATAATCGTTATTTTTATAAATAAGTAGAGGTGAAAACATCTGAATTATTATTATCATCCCCAGACTCTGACAGATGGACTCAAAATCATCTTGAACATTTATTATTTAACTAAAATCTGAATCAAAATATTTTATAAAAGTGTCTTTTACTTCGTGCGACAAGTGTTTGCTCACATTGTAGACGCGAGTTTAATAATACTCGTAGATTGAATATTTTGTTTCGGGTATATGATTTTTTAATATCCCCCAAACATTTTCGAAAGCATTTAACTCAGGATGATAAGGTGGTAATCTAGTAATCCTAAAACGTCATGCCTTTTACTTTTTATCAATTCATTTATTTTAAATGTTATAAACCTGTCTTTATTAAGTCGTAAAGGTGTTTTTTTTCTTCATATTATAAAAATGTATATTATGTTCCAAATACCAGTTTTGCATTTCTAACTTATTTGAATTGATTGTGGGATTTTTCGAATCGCAAACATTATGATAGGCAGCATTAATCACCAATATGACTGAGTTGTGTGGAATATTTGGTAATAACTTTTCATTGAACCTCTGAACATTGAACATTTATAATAATTGTCGAGACACGTATTGGAATGGTAATCTCCAGTTCGAGACTCAGCTTTGTATCCTATCTACTAACTATCCTTTGTTCCTGCGTGCACAATAATAAAACGGTTGCCCTTTTTTTAATGAAGGTGTTATATCTTTATTACACCAAATCTTGTTTTGCACGTGATCTGTGTGAATATAACTTTCGTCCGTATAAACAATTGGTCGACCGTCTGCTCGGTATTGTGTCAGTTTTTTAAATATTTAAGGCAAAGCATTTGTACGTCATGTCTTTCTACTAGAGGTTTGCGGTTATTTAAGGTTTTTCGCTATTTGTAATCTAATTTCTCGCAATGTAGAGACTGACCCATTAAAATCAATTTTCTCAACTAAAACTTGTTTCAACTTTCTTAGAGTTTTATGTAAATAGATAAATATAAGCTCGCAAAATTAACACAATAGCACCTACGGGAACAAAACCGAAAGTTCGCATGTCTTTTTGTTAGAAAACAAAGGCCGTTTCGTGTAAATAACTAAACAAAGGGTGTTCACGAGTTAAATCCAAGTAAAATGATCTGAATGTTTTGAATGTTCCTACACATACGGAACGCGACCGGCACGGCAGTCAGTTCCACCTCTCATGTGTTGACTCCAAAGTCGGGCTTCACTCTACTTCACACTTTACTTTAATCCCTATTTCTCATGGATCACGGTTCGCCTCACGGGGGTTCCATGTCTTAACCATGCTGAAATGTCCGTACGGAATACAGTGAGGGCGAAAGGGCAACAAAGAGTCCGGTGGGGACAGCGGAACAAGCTTCAGCTTGGACAACGAGAGTTGCGGCTACGAAGAAGACATTATTTGGACCGTGCAAATAAAGGGCTTCTTCAACAAAATTGACATTTGATTGTGACTTTTAAGAACCCTGCTTTTTTGGGATTAATTACATATTTTTTTATTGAAATCAAAATTATGATCTTTCATCTTACGAAGTAAGATCATAGTTCTATCGGATACCATCTTATACCAAGTTGAATTGGTTACCGATTCAAATCTATAAGTTTCCTCGCGCTGTTGTGATAACTTCTTAGCTATATAAGTTAAAACAACATTTATTTACTCTGAGGCGGAAGTTCGCCGTGTCTAGTATAATAAATAATTCAAAAATATCACTAGTTTAATTTACCATTTCCTTTATATGTATTCTTCTTACCGTGGACGAAAAAATGTTAGGATTAATCCTTCCGCTAGAACTATAGAATCCCGAGGTCGTTCTACAGTTCTCTGAAGTCATTATGACACTCGTAATGATTTATAAATATAATGATAATAAGCCTTTAATGCATATACTAATTCTATCATACTTAACAAACACATTTTAAATAATTAATATTTGTAGACATATACTTATATGTCTATTATTATACATATATTATTATACATATTATACAGAAACGTAGCGAGCGTGCCTTGGCGGTGCCCGTATAAAAATTGTTTGGGGGCCCTTAGGCTTCTCACAAAAGAAAAGTAAAAGTTTCATAAAATTAAAAGAAATATTTATTCATCATAATTATCTGTCACTTTTTCCAAATTTTTACAAACAATTTAAATTATATCTACTTAAATCTGATACATCTTCTTGCCTTTTTTCAGCAAACTGATTAATTGAATCATTTATAGCTGATGATTACTTTAGTTTTTCCAAAGTTTCTTTTTGGAAAGTTTTTATTAATTTTTGCTTACGCACGTTTGGGGGCCCCGTATAATTGATACGGCGGTAGCTACGAACACCCCTGTATTTAAATAACAAGTAGCCTCCTTTCATGGACCGCACTCCAGTTTAACATCAATCCTCATTGTCATAATATATCGTAGCGTAATAAAGCATAATAATAAAACAAAATAGTTTAGTTAAGTACATAAATAGTCAGTTTTACTGTGTTTATACTTAGATAGTATTCCGTGGTGTTGGCTAGACGATACGGAATTAGAATTGATTATGTAGGTTATGTTTGTGAACTTGATGCAGCGTGGGTGTGTTGCCAGCTAATTATATCTTAGTTTATTTTGAGCCCTCAATCGTATTTGTGACGTCACAAGGTTAAGTTCACGCAGTTATTTGTTATTAGTTAAATTAGTATGCGCTTTGGAGCGCAGTATGGTGTTTCACGATCAGAATACTGCGCTTCTTGGCTCTTTGATAAACTCAGGACGGTTTTGAAGGTCTGGATCATCGTGTCTGGACGCTCTATGGCAAAAAAGGATCTTTCGTCAGCTCTCTATTTTTTTTATTGCGACTCAGACATATGGCAGCACCTCGCCTGATGTTAATCTGGAGTACAGTACATGGATAAAGGTGACTGCTATTTAATTCAATTCAAATTATCACGCCTTTTCCCCACAGAGATAGGACAACGAAACGCCACTTGCCACGATCCTGACTTTTGTATACCGTGTACGTAGCAGTGCCGGCCTACTTGCAACCTGCAACTTACAAGCTGATCCCGAAAGTGATTAAGTCACTTCACGGTCTGTATACTTGTAGGTGGTGGTACTACCCCGGATCGGCAGACTGGGCATCATTGCCTTTTTTCATAGCTCCATTTTGCCACTGAGATGCTCGATCGAATCAAAAATGGAAACTTGTTTAGATAGTGTATACCTAGATAGTAAATAGAAACTTTTAATCATGACTTTTTGATATACCCATTGATGTTTTATGGATTGAAGTGACCAAATATGGATATATTGTTTTTAATATTCAAGAATTGTAGAAGCAGTCACCTCCTTTCGTGGACTGCACTCCAGCTTAACATTACATTAGCAGAATGCTGTTATATTTAGCAACAATAATAATAATTAAATATTAAAAAATATATATGTTTGCCGTTTGTGCAAATACTGTTGGTAAAAAAGTAGAAAATTTGTTGGAAATAAAAATGTAAAAGTTGTTGAATTGTCGTTTTTTTATTGTATCGTGAGGGGGCTGACCTTTTGTGGGGGGAGGGCCTGCCTTTGCCCAAGTCCATGCCTGGGACCTTTGACAAAATTAACTTTACTTTTGGTTTTTACACGATATTTTTGTTAAGCTGGAGTGTGGTCCAGGAATGGATGTCACTGCTACTACAATTCAATAGCTGTGAGTAGCAGTTACATCCACTATGCCGGCCTAGTTGGTACCGGCAACTTACAAGCTCGGGATCAACGCGATCAAATCACTTCTTGTATATTGTAACTTTTCCTTTGACTTTATAAAGTGTTTTTTTAATTGAGCTCTACATCTGACCTCGACTTACCTGATGGTAAGCAAGAAAAAGTTGCCTCAGTCGTCGTCACTCTGCCGACAAAAGTAGTTTTACATCTTCCGAACTCTATACATAATTCATACGTCACGAGTCATTCTAATATTTATTAATGTCAGCATCATCTAACTTATACATTGGAGGGTGACGGTCAAGGGCGATTCATTAGAGCACGCCTGCACGCTTTGGGGGAGCCCGCAGCTCGGCGAAGCGAGAGGGGGGGACATATTTATCACATGGGGACATACTACTAAACTTGCGAAAATATCAGATCTGTAACCATGTAGTTGTGAACCATTCTGATATATTATGTTTATCTAATTGGGTAAGTAAAACAAACAAACAAAAAACAGAAAACTTAATCATAACGTTGGTTTAGGCCACGGACCCAGAAAAAATGTTTAGGTTTTGCTTTTATTTTTTTATTCAGACTCGACACCTGCCTTTTTTTGTCTGATGGTCTTGATGTCTCAGTCGCCGTCACTATGCCGGGCAGTGATGCTTTCTCAAGAGTTACTCAAAGAATCAAGGATTATGCATTATGTCATTTTTTGTTATTTATTTATTTAAAACTTTATGCACAATGTACAAAGGCGGACTTAATGCCGCTAGGCATTCTTACTAGCCTACCTTAGAAACAATTTAACGCACTTTTTGTATGAGGTAGGTGAAAATAAAAAAAATAAAAAATAGAAGCATCTGATTCTAACTAATTCTAATATACTTTATAATACACTAAACATAAAATCATACTGTTACGTATAATAATAAAAAAACTTTATTTTAAATCTAGTTATTTTATAGGCACAATACAAAGATAAAGGCTCTTTAATATCTTTGTATTGTCACTAGCTGTTCCCCGCGGTTTCGCCTGCGTTTATAAACTGTAATTGCAATGTGAGTACATGACCCATCATCAGGTACTCCTGGTTTTTAATATCATATCAACCCAGATGGACGAACGGTTAGCGATTGGTTTGTTGCGGGTAAAGTCCCAAGTTCGATTCTCGGTCGGAGAAAATATTTGTTTCTTAGGTATTATTTGTAATAAAAGTTTTTTTCTAAAATAAACGTAGCCTAAGTTACTCCTTATTACATCAGCTACCTGCCAATAAAAGTCCCGTCAAAATAGTCCAGCCATTTCTGAGATTAGCCGGAACAGACAGACAAAAATTGTTAAAATGTTATTCTGTACTAAAAAACGTTTGTAATATTAAAAATTTTAATATTACAAACAGACACTCCAATTTTATTTATATGTATAGATACACATAGATGTATATCTATACTATAGTTATTGTGAAATACGGCAGTAACACATACTACCTGATATCCCCGGGTTCCCCCGTCTGCCAGTAAGGGGTGGCTTACTGCATGCCAAATAACCACCCGTCTGCACGTTTCCTGGTTGTTAATAAAATTTATTTCGTCTGGTTCGCAGCAATCAATATTAAATAAAATTGATTAACAATAATACATTGGAGTTCTACGCTTTAAAAAATATATATTGGGTATTTTATTCTGTCATAATTTTACTGAATAATGTTTTAGGTTTTTTAAACTATAATAAAACAAAACAGCCATTTCACTCTAATCTATTTTTCTTATATTTTTGTACTTACCTACTTTATTTTAAATAAATACGATTTATTCATTAAGCAAGACACAGATATATATATATATATATATATATATATATTTATACATACACTTTTCGTTAAATAATTCCGTTGCACTATTGCAGTTTTTTGGCAGAGAAATTAAATCTTACTCCCATTTAAAGTCGTTAGTTATTACAACTTACAATATTTTATAATTAGGTACATAATTGCTTCTTAAAGCGTGTTTTAAACAGAAATAGTAGAAAAAACTTCAAGTAACATTTAAATCTAGGTTAAAGCGAAGCAGGTGCTTACTTCGTGGTAGGGGAGCATAAAAACAAGCTGAACAGGTTCTCGAATATTTATTTTTAGATTTTGGCCACCCTCTATCACAACATGCGTCCTGTCATTCCGACACATTGGAATGGAATTGCATTGTTACAATACAACCTATCTTCCTAAATGGTATACTTTGGTTTGTTAGCTAACATTAACTTATTTGGAAAGTCCATTTATTTAAGAATATTTATTAACAATTATATATTCTTAAGAGCAATAATATATAGACTTTTCTTATTTCTAATGTTAGGTAAATATATATCATTAGATAGGTACAATAGATACCTACTTATACCTAAGATTATATTTGCACGAATTGTATTTAAAAAAATGTGGCACGACCTACCAATGACAACATCCCGCCTGATGTTAGGCTTGAGTGCGGTCAAAGAATGGAGGCGACTGCTACATAGCTAACTGAAAGTAGCAGTCGCAACCGGCAACTTTCAAGCTGATCTTGAAACGCGATTAGGTCACTGCTGTCTGTATACTGTGGTGGTTGGTGGTACTACTGCGGATCGGCAGACTGTCCTAATGACTACTAACTGTCAGCCTACCACTATTATGCATAAATTACTGTAATTAAAATTAATTAATGGCAGTATAAGATAGTTCCAATTTTAAATAGTATCATAGACGAATAATTTGTTTTTTTATTAATATAATGATTAGTAAATAGGTATAGTTAACTACTAGCAAAAATGCTTACACAAATAAATTATAGGTATAAGGTTATACTATTTATAATTTTTAATCTCGCAAACTAATAAGGTATCTGTTTCATTTGTGTATACCATTCTATTAAGTCAAAATAAGATGCAAATACGAATTAACTGTCACTTTGGTTTGTTCATAAGTAAAATAGACTATTGTTGTAAAATTAATCAACTAACCCTTAAACACCAAATGTTTATTACCGACCGTGGTGCAGTGCCAAGGTCTCGCAAACCGAATGAGCAATACCACTTATCGGTGCCAACTGCCAATGTATCTTTGATATTATATAGGTACATTGATTATTCTGTTTCTATTATACAAACAGTTTACACATGAATATTGAAATGTAAGTAATAAGTTTAAAAAACTTTTGAAGTAGGTATAAAGACGGCCACGGCCATTATATATTTTTTTTTATTTATTTTTTTATTTTTTTATTGTGACTTGACATATGACAGCACCCCGCTTGATGTTAAGCCAAAGTGTGGTCCATGAATGAATGTCACTGCTACTACAATTCAATAACTGTGAGTAGCAATCACATCCACTATGCCGGCCTAGATGGAACCGGCAACTTACAAGCTGATCCCGAAACGTGACCAAATCACTTCACGGTCTGTATACTTGTAAGTGGTGGTACTACCCCGGATCGGCAGACTGGGTACCACTGCCTACCACTCTTTGAAAACCAGACCCGAAGCAAATATCCATCTCTTTTTTTTTTTTATTAACAAATATTTGCAATATTTAATACTATTAAATATTACAAATAAAAGCTATGAAACAAATATTTGCTCCGACCGGGGATCGAACCCGGGACTTTACGCGCAACAAACCAGTCGCTAAACCGTTCGTCCACGCCTGTCGTCAAAATCAAAATCAAAATCAAAATGTCAAATATCAGTGCTAAGTGAAAATATTATTAAATATATTAAGTAATTTCGTGAATCATTTGTATAAAGATGTACAAATACGTACTAGATGACTGTTTTGTTAAGTATTGTTCTGTTTTACGTGATGTTGGTAAATCTAGTAGTAATTACAATTCCTTAATAGGAATATATTCTTGTAAATGTGATGAGTCATCGTTATTATCAACGATTGTTTGTAATACGCATGCGCGCGACACGCCGCCATTGGGGATGATTCATTGATAAAACATGGCCGGATGGAATGCATGAGACATTCTAATGTGATATATTAAAACTATTATTCGTATTTAATAATTGTGTTATTTTTAATTATATTATGATTTTAATATCATCAGGGATTTTACATAGTATCATCACCATCATTATTTTTACCTTTTAACCCCATAAATTGGGAATTTTCGAGGAAATCGGCAGAGAGGAACAACAGAGAACCACTTTCCACGATCCTGACGCAACTCTTACTTTCTGCACATAGAGTATGTGTGAAATTGCTTTACAGTTTATCTTAAGTGCAATTCCCCCCAAAAATACATACCTATTTGCTATAATTCAAAACCTAACCTTACCCGTATGATATCAATCATCCCCTCACACCCATAATACTCTGTTACCTAGGCACCAAGAAAATCGATTTCACAGGCTAATGCTCCACTTAAAACAGACCACCTATAATAAAATAACCTAATAACATAATTTTAAGAGCGCTATTAAATACCTACTAGAACACAAATCCCTCTATGTCTATATTGTATCCGGTGCATAAACAACGATGGCTGCATACCTATCAGCTCAGCATATCGATAAATTGATAACGATTGGACAGGATAATGCAGTCCCCTAAGAACTCATATAGGAAACTTCTTTAGCTTCGATTTAGGCTAAATAATAATAAATACCTAAGTTTTTTCCTCCTAATTGTGAATGAAGGAAACTTGAATTACTTGAAGTAGCTATCTGTGAATTCCCATTGGCCAATTCTAATATTATTAATATTGTTTACTACCTAATAAAATGAATAAGTACCTAAATCTGTGATTTATGTATACAAATTTGTCATTTGAAAGTGGTAGGGAAAGTTAAACTTACATTGATTATGATATTAATTAGAATATTTCACTAAATATATTCATTCATACGGTTTCACTTAGCGAAAGTTTAGAAATAGGTATATACTGCTTTAGTAATTATTACCCATGCATAAGAACATAACTGAACCTATCCACACAATTTAATGCCATTGTTTTTCTTTATCTTACCTATTTAATTACATTTTATTATACAAAGTCTGGACTTAAATATAGGACAATAATGCGATGGATCGCTATGAAAGTCACAGGAAGTTATCAACAGATTATGTATCTATCTGTAATAAACGTTCCTACTTATATGTATTTTATTCTAAAAACTTGGATGACTTAATGTGTTCTTTAGTTCATACGCTTAGCACTGTAGACGTAACTTGTAAAGGCCAATATACTTAACCGCTCATACATACTTTGTGATACAACGTGCCAACAACCGTCTGTCTGCTACACGCACACGGTCGCACAATTGTCCTTGTGTGTACTCATTGTTGCTACAAAGCCACTTCCACAATCGACCAATCATAAGCAAGTACTCTCTCATGCCCATATATGGTAAAACCGTCGGTTCGAGCTAGGAGGGGGAGTTGAGGCGAGTCCAATATTTTGCTATTGAAATTGAAAAATATAACTGTCTAATTTGATGTAACTTAAATTGACATTTGGGTTTGAGGTCCACCTTTTGTTCTTCTGAAGGCTGTTTCAAATTTTCATGATATAAATCTTTACTTATTATACACTTTACCGGCAAATTGAGGTCTTTCGGGCGAGTCCATTATTGTATCGGAGGCACTAGCGCCGGCGTATTGAAGCGGATCGACCTCGACACGGCTCCCAGAAACCGGCCGGCATTTAACACGAGCGGGTCTCTTGCTGTTTCATTGTTTTACGATCACCTAAATTTGGTAAGTAATTTTACATTTTTATTTGTTAATATTACCCACCTATTCAATTTATTAACGACCGGATGTCGTAGGGTTAATTAAATTTCCTATCCTTTTCTCATTGGAATGGCTTGGGAATATATTAACTTAGATTTTTTGGAACTCTGCCAATTCATGTCATTCATGCATGAATTGGTAGTGCAGTGACTTTTGTAGTGCTTGTCAAGTTAAAGTTTAGATTCATCGTTCATCCTAAGTGGCTATTTAGTATGTTTTATGTGAGAGTTGATCTCTGTAATAGTGTTTGAGTTTCAATGTCTCGGTACCGGGGATGTCGCGCCGTTATCAAGTGAAGGCGGTTGTGTCGTGAGGGGGGCGCGGGGGGCCGGGCGCGCAGACTCCAGCACAATTCCATATATGGTCACGAAAACTCAACTGTCGCGCGATTGGTCGAAAGCCTGCTGCGGTCGCGGGGAGGGGGCCCCGATAAGCCCTCATTTATATACTCTGCGAGCCTCCAGGCGAACATTCCATCGAGAATAGTCGAGTTGATAGCATTGTGCAGCACCAGTCGAGCTGTGCAATAACTTAATTTATTTATTTATTATAGCATTTAATTAATTTAAGTAAGTTGTGTTATTTAATTCGAAATTGAATTGTGTGGATATAGTGATGTGTTTATAGTGATTATCGTGTGCGTTGATGGTCAGTGAAACGCGTTAGGGGTTGCGGGGGTAGCGCCGCATGGTGCCGGTTGCGGTAGGGCGTGGTCCTCGGACAAGTGTAGATGCGACACATATGGATTTTAAATATAACGGATTTTATTAAAAAAGTGATTTTGGAAATGGAAATGTAGCCTTACTAGGCTCTTTCACAGATCGCAGCCACGTACGCCGCCTTGTCCATATTTGGTGCAGTTATTCGCCCACTTAGCGTTTCTTTAAAAGCGTAGGCCATCAACCCACGGTGTAAACTTATGGATGTTGTGCTGTTTTTGTGTGATGAATAGTTATTGTGGATTATTATGTGAACAATAAGATTATAATTGGATCATGTGTGTATGTAAGTTACTCATCGTTTTTTCGTTATTTTCAGACTAATTCAAAATGTGCGACGAGGAAGTTGCCGCGTTGGTAGTAGACAATGGCTCCGGTATGTGCAAAGCCGGTTTCGCCGGTGACGATGCACCCCGCGCCGTGTTCCCCTCAATTGTGGGCAGGCCACGCCACCAGGGCGTCATGGTCGGTATGGGACAAAAGGACTCCTATGTAGGAGACGAGGCCCAGAGCAAGAGAGGTATCCTCACCCTCAAATACCCCATCGAGCACGGAATCGTCACCAACTGGGATGACATGGAAAAGATCTGGCACCACACATTCTACAATGAACTCCGAGTTGCCCCAGAGGAACACCCAGTATTGCTCACAGAGGCTCCCCTCAACCCTAAGGCAAACAGGTAGGCATCTTATTCTTAACAATGAATTAATTGTTTTTAAATCTCAATTATGTCTTGCTTGTTACTTATGATTGTTATTTCTTTAATTTCAGAGAAAAGATGACCCAAATTATGTTTGAGACCTTCAACACCCCAGCCATGTACGTCGCCATCCAGGCTGTACTCTCGCTGTATGCCTCTGGTCGTACCACTGGTATCGTCTTGGATTCTGGCGATGGTGTATCTCACACAGTACCCATCTATGAAGGTTATGCCCTCCCACACGCCATCCTCCGTTTGGATCTCGCCGGTCGCGACCTCACTGACTACCTCATGAAGATCCTTACTGAGCGTGGTTATTCATTCACTACCACAGCCGAGAGAGAAATCGTGCGTGACATCAAGGAGAAGCTCTGCTATGTCGCCCTTGACTTCGAACAGGAAATGGCCACCGCCGCTTCCAGCAGCTCCCTAGAGAAATCATATGAACTTCCTGACGGACAGGTCATCACCATCGGAAACGAAAGATTCCGTTGCCCAGAAGCTCTCTTCCAACCCTCATTCTTGGGAATGGAAGCTTGCGGTATCCACGAGACCACATACAACTCCATCATGAAGTGCGACGTGGACATCCGTAAGGACTTGTACGCCAACACAGTGCTCTCCGGAGGCACCACCATGTACCCAGGAATCGCCGACCGCATGCAGAAGGAAATCACCGCTTTGGCTCCATCCACCATGAAGATCAAGATCATCGCACCCCCAGAAAGGAAATACTCCGTATGGATCGGTGGATCCATCCTCGCCTCCTTGTCCACCTTCCAACAGATGTGGATCTCCAAGCAAGAGTACGATGAGTCCGGCCCCTCCATTGTGCACAGGAAGTGCTTCTAAGCTATCAGTCTCCCACCGCCTCCAACGTCTGCTCGATTGCGGCCGCTCGGGGCCGGCTGCTCAACTCAGGCTTGTAATCTCCATTTATTTTAATTGTACGTAAGATATTGATATAACGTGATTAGTAGCGGCGGGCAAGAGCGGTAATGCGCTGCCGCCGGCCTCGGTACTGCACTCGCCAAAGGATCTTTTGTAATCTCGTGAATGATTATTGTATGTGCTGAAACGGATAAGACTACTTTCTTACTAGGTCATTTATAAATTATAAAAAATAATTAAATACAAAAAAAAAATCAATTGATGTTTTATTTATCCTACATTCTGATTGTCTTATAAATCTCCCTGTGCTGTGGCCCATTGATTGACCACCTTAGAATTTTGAGATGCACAGTATTGTTAGTTCCATTGCACCTTAGCTCTGCGTGGGTGCTGGTGAGGCTTGCCGGCGAGTGAGTTGTCGCAGGGTGGCCAAAAGGTTGATCAGCGAAAATTGTAGCGTTTGCACGTTTTGCTACCGCAGTATAGATGCCGGCATTGAAGCCGCACAGTAGCTTGTTACCTGCTTTTCGATTGTATGCAGCGGACGTGCTTTTCTTACACAGGCGCTTTATCGGTTGATAAACACTGCCGCGATAATAACGTCGCAATGGATGTAGGAGGAAGTTGTGTGCGAGGAATCGGGACGCAAAAACGCATCTGGTATTATGACAAGCACCTGTGTGCAAGGGGCTCTATGCTGCGCAGCTCAAGTCGGCGCTATTTTTCTGCCGGAAACTATACCGCTATATCTACAAGAGTAATGGTGGCGAACGGAAATAACCGAGCGTGTCCATGTGGACTACTCGTAATAAAATAATCTATGAGGGTGACTACTAACTAGTATACATGCGCAAAACGCTTCCATCAAATGATACGGAATGATATGTATATTTTTTCCATCGGAACTAGTTCACTCATCTAGTTCACTAGTTCATCTAGTTCACTAGTTCATTTAGTTCAAGGAAGCGCATTCGGTTAGTTCATTCGGTAAAGAAAAGCTGCAGTTGTTCTGAGAAATCAAGATATCCTTTCTATAGAATTATTTTAGATCATACACTTCACAAATGTACACAGAAACTATAATAAACAATAATTATAATCACAATTACCTCGCATAATTTAAAACTGCAAATATTCGTTAGAAAAATACGTTATAAAAAGACGACGAGTTGCTGCTCTCTTCAACATACTTTCATACCATTACTCGTAAAGCACGCGGTGTAAATATTTTCTTGTGCACGCGGAGAGCAATGGATATATAAAATATAATTTCACGGTATTACGCGAAAATACTAGGTACGAGTAACGAACGAGCTTAGATAATTTAACTGTCTAGATAGAGTGTCGCGATTCAATCGCAATGCAAACATAGGCCAACGTTGAACTGATTGTGTGCGTGTCACACACACAGATGCGTTCCATTACGATATCATTACAAGTGCGTCGGGCCACGCCTGTGTGTGTGAAATGATACCAGCTTATCGATATTACCCACTAAGTAGGGAAAAATATGCACTTTTGATATGCGTTTTATACATACATAAATTAATAATAATGTGGATTTGTTTACTATTTAATTTGTTATAGTATGTGTATATGTTACCAGAAATATATGAAACCTAGGAATTGAGAAAAACAATAGGGAGGTAGGCAATGGATGTAAAAACAGCAGCAAGTAGTGTTTGCAAAAACTCGATAGTTTTGTTATCGGTAGTAAACACCAAAACCATCTACTCAACCGATAGGGCTATAGACAGCGCAAACTATTAATAACAGTAATATTATTGATAGTACTGACCTGGTAAATTGATAGAACTATCGAAACCACTAATAGTGGTCTTTTCTTCAAAATTAACGAAATTGAAGAATTATCGGTTTTGTGCAAGAAATTGCACTCTACTTGTACAAAACCGTACTTTTATGTGAATAAGCATTACTAATGATAATAAATACCACATATACTTTATTTTAATAGTCCAGTGCACAATATTTGATAGGGGTAATAAAAAAAAGAATAAGAGTATATTTTTTTATTTATACAAATAAATAAAAAAGTTTTGATGCTGCATCACGATTGTTGTTATTAATTTTTATCTTGTAATAATATCGTAAATCTATAATAAATATTTTTCTACAACACTTTTAATCAAATTAGTTTGATGGAGGTGGCCACAAACATGCTCAGCTTTTACCTCACAGTAATTTGGGCCTCCAATAAATTGTTTCATTACAGTAGATACTATTTTTGCATATTTTTTGGGAGTCATAGTAAAATCCTGTTTTAAAAACTGTCGAATTATGTATTCAGCAGATCAGAAAATAAAATATACATCCTGAGAGGCATAGATGAGTCCCTTCATCTCTTAATTTAACCAATTAATGGTGCGGCAATTTTTCATTTGATGTCCAAACAATTAATACACTTATTTTTTTGTGCAAACATTTAACAACAAAGCCTGCTATGTAGCCGACGATTTGCTGTGTATATTCACATAATTCCGAATAGTAAATAATGCCGGCATCGTTGTAGAGAATTTCGTCGTCAACGTCATGTTCCTCTTCATCTTCTTCCCTTAACGAAGGAACAGTTTCATTTATACTTTTTATTGATGAAGAGCACGTTAGAACACCTATGTCTTCTAGTGTCACATAGTTTCCTACCTACCTAAAAACTGGATCTTTAGGTATTCTGTAACAACAGTTTATTTATTGCTGCCTTGTCTAAGCATGATATATTATTATTGTTTTTATGGCACGACATATGACAGCACCCCGCTTGATGTTAAGCCGAAGTGCAGTCATGAATGGTAAACAGTGCATCCACTTGTAAATAATATTGTAATTAATAAACATATTGTTGTACATACAGAACACACATTTAGGTGGGTAATGTAATATAAATGTTATAACATGTTATTATATATAATAACAGTGTTAAAGTGATACTTGTTTTTTTTTATATACAACAAATCTACTTCAATATAAAAACCAAAATATTCACGGGAATATTTTGATTCAAAACCTGGCAACACTCTTAACATCTTAGGTAAAAAATTGAACTATTTTTTAAATAATTATTTCCATTGTTTATAGTAATTTAAAATCTACTTAATGATAATAAGTGACAGCTTTGGTTGTTCTCAAGCGTCCTTTGTAAGTTCGGCACAATTTAATGGCGCAAACAGTCATTATTATCGAAAAAATCACAGAGAAATTTCGCGTGGCATCCGAACGGTGTCTGTTACGCAACTGACAAACGCGAGAGAGTGTATCGGCCAACAGTTGGCCGGTATTTTTTTTAGCCCGTGCGCCATCATATGCTCTATCTAGACAGTTAAATTATCTAAGCGAACGAGGTACGATTCCGTACGAATGTACGATGTGTTTATATCTCGTTCCATCATAGGAGTGGTGAGTGAGTGGATATGCGATGCATGACTCGGAACTAAAGGAACTAGAGACACGTTTGAATTTGCAGTGAACTAGTGAGTGGTGTAGTACCAGGATCGGAAGTATATCATTTTAGTGACTCGTTCCGGAACTACCCAAGTATACTAACTAGCAGTGACATCAAACCCCTCTAGTGACCAGTGCAGCAGCGACGGTGACGTTGCCGCTGCGACGTTATGTGTATCTTGTCTGGGCCTATTTTCATTGTTAATATCACGCCTCGTTTCGCATAAAGATAGGCAGACTTTTCTAAGTTAACAATTTGATAATTTCTCAACGCATTTAATATTGAGACGCGCCATATGACCTTGACCTGCCTGATGGATAAGCAAGGGGTGGTAAAAGAGCGACGGATGAAGAACTCCAATCGTCCTCTATACCTCACGGCTGTCTCACATTCACAATTCTCTTCATACAAATTATTTGTTGAAAATAAAACAAAAACATTTAAAATTATATTATATTAAAACATCACAACATCAAATTCACAAACTAACTCATTATAATAATTAATCTATATACTACAACGGACATATAATATAGTTTATAAGGCACTGTATTGTGTAGAAAAATATCCAACGGTGCGTTGTTGATAAACCCTTTACCAAATTAGCGGTTAAAAAGACGGCTGCCCCAAATTAAAACTTTGTAAGAGCAAAAATATTCATAATTTTTAAGGCTACAATCACGAGCTGTTGACTCTGCTGCCGCCCTATGACGACAGCTAGTGCTGCTCGTATAGGCCTAATATATTTCCAATAACCTAACCATTATTTTTGACACACTATAAACAAAGATACATACTTTGTAAATGGTTCGTAAATTAGTGCTTATTGAAAGTAATTCGGTAATAAATATTTTATGAAAATCGGTAATAATTATTTTAATAGTAATTTAATAAAAAGTTTTTGATTCTCAGTTGTGAGGGCTAAAAACATTCTTTGCCCTGAATTGGCGCAGCCGAAGTCATCTGATACAATTTATGAAGACCTATATATTAGTTTTAGATAACTACTTAGATTTCAAAAAAAGTAATGGTCAAGAATTAAAATACATAAAGAAAACAATAAGTAAACGCTTATTCACAATTTGTTCGTAATATTTACATAAAAGATTAAAACTAAGTTAGTGGTAACCGTAAGATAGGAATTCATAAAACGTTTATTACAAATTATCTATTAAGATAAATACGCTTGTTACAGTAAAAAAAAAAACTCTACATATGACATCACCCCACCTGATGTTAAGCTGGATAATTGGGATTAAATAACTGCAGTCGCATCCACCATGTCAGCCTAGTTACGGCTGACCCCGAAGGTGGATTTTACGGTTTATACCTACTACAAGTCGCATGTCAATCTAGTTGGATGCTGATCCCGAAACGCGACCTGATCACTTCACGGCTTTATTTAAAGGTGGTGAAACTACCCCGGATTGACAGATTGGGCATTTTATAAACTTTTTGTAAAATAAGTTTATAAAATTAAATAAATAAGTACTAAAGCAATATAATTTCATAGAAACATAATTTTGACAGATTTTTTACTGAAATTATAATCTAAAGAAGCTAAAGATTGTTTTGACTGTTTTACAGATTAAAACTTATCCTGTGGCCGGCATAGCGACGATTGAACAAGAGCAAACGTTTTTTTCCTTAGTCGCCATAATTGGAAAAATATCAAAGTACTTTAATTAATAAACTAATAATAATGTACTCTGGTAAATCAAATATATATTGATACTCGTAAAAAATGTATCAATTATTCGTTTGGTGTACTTTATAAAAGAGTTTTAAAATATTTTTTTTATAAATTTGAAATGATGTTAAGCTAGAGTTTGGCGCACAGGTAGGGAATAAGACTTGCTGCCAGATCGGTGGCAAAAATTCTGGCCTTGCGAGAGGAAAGTCATAGAATTCAATAACAAACCGTATTTTAATTCCTTATAAAACGTAATATACAATAGTGTTAATAAAACCATAAAATTTAAAAAAATATACTAATAATTGGACCACTACGAAAAACTATAAATTACAAATGAAAATTAGATTTAAAATGTATACGTCTACTACGACAAACGCCGGGTTCGATTCCCCGTCGCATTTATATGCGTAATTTTTTCAATTCAATTTTCATTATAAACTTATTGCATAAACAATAAATTATGCCAAAAATTATTTTTTTAAAATCACTACGACTAACTTACATATCTATATTAACAACCGATGGGCTTATTTAGGACCAATGCAGCCTCTTTTCTTATTATTTTTTCTGCCTATCCTTGTGGGAATTGAGGCGTGAAAATTTCTTTCTTTCTTGTTTATGGCTTTAGTATTTAACTTGCCAGTGTCAAAGTAAAAATATATGGTTCAATGTTAAAACATTGTCAAGTAAAGATGAAGATGAACCACGCGAGTGATTCATCAAATGATGATGATGAGAATGAGGTTGATGATGATCGTTTTAGTAAAGCGGCGGAAAGCCTTTACTAAAACTTCAGAAGAAGTCTTGGAGGGAACATGAAGAAACACGTTTCACAACTTTTAATTACTTGTTTATACTTGATCAACTTAAAAACTATTACTGGATAACAATTCCACCATTATTACACATTAATATTTATGAAAAACACAAGCTTTTCAAATAATTCAAAATTGCGCGTCCTGTAAGTTGCAGTTGCCCGCCAAAACTCGGCGTGAAAATTTAACTGATTGACATACAAGCAACATTCCTTAATCCACTTCAATCAAAGGACATCATTCATTTTGTATGAGGACTTGGGCTTAATTGTATTAATTGTATATGCAACTGGCATATACATTTTAAAATAGTTTGATGTACGAAGATTACAATGTAATTAGAAAATATCCTTAATTTTGCATAGTTTAGGTGTGCAAAATGATCAAATTATAATTATGACAATTCAAAGCAGAACTGTTAATATGGCGTGTCTTTGTGATTGACAGAAGATACAAAATCCGCGTCTTATTTTCCAAATAACTTAATTGCACAGCAATTAAAAACAAAATTGTTATTAGTTTTATCAATACAAGTATCGATTTATATATTTTTTCATCATTGGACATTACAAAAGTAGTACATAAAAGCCCAAAATGAATTATGTCATTTATCACACCAGCCCCCTAGCACGGCAATCCATAAAGATAGATGCAAGATAAAGACTTGCAAGGAATCAAAAAGTTAAGTGACGTCACGATCCAAGTGCGTTAGCAACTGCCGGAGATGGTAAATGGAAACTTTTAACAAGAGTTTCGTGAAAATGGAAAAAAGTGTTGCTGTTTAAAAAAAATTTAGTGATTTATGAAGTTTTATTTTATATGTGACTCGACATTTGAACTTGACCCGCCTGATGGAGGAGAGGAGGTCCAAGAGTGCCGACGACTGAAAATAAAACGATTCGATTCACGGCTGCCCCAGTCGCCGTTATTATAATAGGACCCGACTTAAAAATATTTTCAATTTTTTGTCATATTTTAAATATTCTAAAGCTAGTCCTATTAAAAAAATCATTCTAAAATTTATGTAGTAATAGAATATGACAAAAAAATATTATAAAATTACATGATAAGCAAAATGCGCCAGGTTCGATCCCGGTCGCAGCGACATGTACCCGTGTTTTTATTCTAATCAATTTGTAATGTGCATTCGAATATACTAAAATTTATTAGAAAAATGATTTAGATTAATTACTAATTAAAATTAAATAATACATAAATGGGCAAAAACAAATCTAACTACTACTGGACTAGTTTCCTTCATTAAATCTATTTTCGAGATATTTAATTATTAAAAACAAAACTAAAAAAGAATGAATACAAACATACATGATTTAAAATAAATAAAGTTGAGAATCAAATAGTAGAAAGAAAGAAAATTTATGATCTAGAATTTTCTAGAAAAATATTTTTTAAGTTGAATCGTTTGCAATATAAAAAGAAATACAATACATTATATACCATATTAGGTATAGTTTCGATTAGGAAAAAATTAGTTTTAAAAATAAAAGGGCATCAGTTTAAAGTCTGAATTTACCAAATAAAGTCTTTACATAAACCAACATAGGTTGTACACAATTGAGCACAGTCATACACAAATGTTGAAAATTGACAATACCTTTTGTGGATGTGAAGGAAGCGAAGGAGTTTTGTCAGGATCGTGGCTAGTGGCGATCCATTGTCCTTGCCCATCCCCATGGGAAAAAGGCGTGACAATTTAATTGATTGATTTTACAACAGCTACTAACAAAATGTTATTCAGTTATATAAGTTAACATGATTTTTACAACAGCTACTAACAAAATGTTATTGAGTTATTTTAGTTAACATTCTTTTTACAGCAGCTACTAACATGTTATTAAGTTATAAAAGTTAACATGATTTTTACAACAGCTACTAACAAAATGTTATTGAGTTATTTAAGTTAACATTCTTTTTACAGCAGCTACTAACATGTTATTGAGTTATAAAAGTTAACATGATTTTTACAACAGCTACTAACAAAATGTTATTCAGTTATATAAGTTAACGTGTTTTTTACAGCAGCTACTAACACAATACTTACAAACTGACCCTAAAACGCGACTAAGTCTCTTCACGGTCTGTATACTTGTAAGTGGTACTACCCCGGATCGTATGACTGGCCCCACTACCTACCACTCTTTAACTTATCCTCTCTATTTAGTGGTCTCTCCTCTCTTTCTATAACTAGCGCCACTGTAGTTCTCGCCACAAATTATCTCATCTCGCCGTCTACGTTTGGACTTTTGAGAAGTGAAATCAAACCCCAACTTATCACTCTACTCAATTTTGTACAACGATATTTTAGATATATTAGGTCTGATTTAAAACCTAACTTTGGTTTAGAACATGCATCATTTAAAAGTAAATAATTATATATACATATACAAATAATAAAATTACATTATTTTAAAATATACAATAAAAATTAATCAGTGTTAAAATTATTTGCAATAATAAGAGAAGATAAGAAAATTAAAAATTACAAGAAATAATAATTACTTTTGTACATATTAAACGGTCATAAGTATTATTTGCGACTTTTAAAAATTATTGTAATTTATAAAAATCAAACTACATTCATATGAAAGCATAGATAACAGATAAAGAAAAAAATAATTGATAGTTGACAAAAACTTTACAATTCTTATCTAAGAATAAAATAAAATATAAAACTATGACATAATCTTATTTACAATTAAAACTAATGCTTAATTAATTCTATACAATTTATTTAATGGGAACAAATATTTAATCTTCTTAAAAACAATTTATATCTTTATTATTTTGGCTGGACTGTTTTCTATCCATAAACAAAGGCCACTGCTGTTTTAGTATTTTTATTGTGACTCGACATATGACAGCTTGAGCCTATTGTTAAGCTGGAGTGCGGTCCATGAATGGAGGAGATTGCTACTACAGTTACATAACTGCAAAAAGCAGTCGCATTCACCAGTTGGAACCGGTTACTATTAGGCTGATCTTTACACTTCGAAGTGGTACAACCCCCGAGCGGTAGTACCACTTCCAAGCGGTGCAAGAAGAAGCACTGCATGTTGGCCGGCATAGTGACGGCGACTGGGGCAGCTTTTGAACCTTTTCTTGCTTACCATCAGGCGGGTCGAGTTAAGATGTTAAGTCACAATAAAAAAATGTCTGCAAGGCGCAGTTGCATCCGCTATGCCGGCATTGTCATTATCATTAAGACTAATTTAATTAGTCTTTTGATCAAATTAGTAAATATTTAATATATGATTAAGTCGTATTTTCTTAGATTTTACGCGAACATTAATTAATGAATTAAACATATTTTATACGGCTTTCTATCGCGTTGATTTTTGTTTATCGATTTTACATTTTTTTTATTATGTCGACGTTTCGAGCTTTGCAGCCATCGTGGTCATAATTAATTATTATCAAATAATAAAATCAATAACCAAAAAGAAATGCGAAAGTAAGTCGCATAAAATTTGTTTAATTCATATGATTGAGTCCCCTAAAACGCTTATTTATGAGTACGTTCAAAATAACATAAGGCTGCAAGTGGTACCACAAAAACTGGTCCTCTTTTTTGTAATTATTAGACAATTGTGTGTTTTCTTTTATAATTTATAACCTCTACTGATAAAAAAACTCTACTCGGTTCTCTTAATAAATTATGCTGACGAAAACGCAGGAGAAACGTTAAAACACGGTGCGGTGCGGCGCCGCACCGCTGCGGTGTCGCAGTATGCAGAGCAACACTTCTTCCCTCCGGTGTGCGGTGTGCCTGCGGTACGGCGCCGGAACGCACCGTTTGGCACATCATTGTTTTTATATGCAGGACGCCGCGGCGACGTCGCTCAGGCGCCGCGCCGTACCGTGTGGCTTCACTCTTACGGAGATGCCAAATATTCGAAACGAATATTTGGCAAGTTCGTCCAAAAAACCGAGTCAGTTTCACTGTTGTCCCAGTAGCCATCACGATGCTGGCCAAAAACTATATACTATGAGCTACAACAAAAAGTAGTTCCAGCTTCCCTGGTACCATTTGCAGAGTAACGTAACTTAAAATTCTACTTAAGCACACGATTTTTGTACTTTTAATTTCATAATATTTAATTTCATTTGAACACTTAAAAATGCTTATTTAGACCTACTAGCAGGTCATATAATAGTCGGTTTAAAAATATTTTGTGCGACTTTGATTTGAGATTATTGTAAAAATACCCTGGATTTGTATTCTATGAAGTCCCCGACACAAGAAGATAGAAGTTAAGTAAATAAATTAACTTCTACTGAGTTAACATTTTAATGTAGCTACAATTGAGTTAATATAATCCAACCAAATCATTCAATCAAATTGTCACGCCTTTTTTCCACAGGGATAGGCACAGACAATGGAGCGCCACTTGCTACCATCCTGACACAACTCCCTCGCTTCCTTCACATTCACAATTCTCTTCAAACACGCTCTATAATTATGGGCACTAGGCAACCCATCTTTCTTAAGGATGTCTCCGATTTGGTCGGCCAACACCTGAGATATCCAACCAAATCAAATCAACTTAAATAAATATTTAGGTAAAACGAAACTAATGAACAATTTTAATTAGTCGGATTATATTTTAGCTATATAAAGCGCTGTCACTTAATTTGGGATTCTTCTTTATTGTGAATTGACATGTGACAGCACCCCTCCTGATGTTAAACTGAAGTGCGGTCTAAGAATGCAGGTGACTGCTACTACAGTTTAATAACTGTAAGTAGTCACGTCCACTGTGCCTAGTTGAAACCCGCAACTTACTAAGCTGATCCCGAAACGCGACTAAAGTCACTTCACGTCTCTAAGGTGTGGTATTACCCCGGATTGGCAGACTAGGCACCTCCAATCTATTGTATGATCACCCGCCTCACGGGGGATTCCCCTGTTACCCACACTGAAATGTCCACATTGGAATACAGTAATTCTCTCACACACAAAAAAAGGTTTGTGGTACAGGATCGCGTACGATTTCTCGATTGTAAACATTTGGTTCGCTATTTTACCTTTACTAAACTGTTATATTTCTCTTGATCCAAATGTTCCAAATCCTTAAATTTGAATAGTTTACACAAATTCTAGCTTCTCGTGGAGGTTACTTTAGTCGATTCATTCCTTAGACTGAATTTTGAGCATATTGATTCTAACTGTAGGCCTTAAGGACGAGCTATAGTTCATTACTCACAGTTTTTTAATGATATGTTATAGGCTCTTTGTAATGGGCTTCGATTGCTAGTTTTTTTTATCACTGTTTCTGATCATATGCCTTTTTGAAATAATAGGGTAGAGTCTGACAATACGCCAAAGCCGGAAGCCTATGTGAAATTATTTATTAAATTATAATTTATAACAGCATCGCTCCGACGCAGTAAATTATTTGTCAATAAAATTTGTATTTTATTATTCGGGAATCAAGCAAATTATGGCATATAGAAGCAACCGTGGTCTAGTGGTAGGTAAGTGGTCTTGCAAATCAACAGCCCCCGCTTTAACACCAAAAAACTTCGTCTAAGGAAAAACGGACTATATTTATAATACAATATGAATTGTTTTACCTAGTAAACTATATAATTCTTTGATAATTTGTACTTTTTGTTTAATAACTAATGCGATAATTAAATCACTACAATAATAAAAATATCGTCAGGAACAAACCTTACAGAATATTAAATTAAAGTGTACAAACCAACCAAATTGAAAATTAAAATCAATTCCGTTTGGGTTCAGCTCGGGAGCTGGAGTGCGCTCCATAAATAGAGACAACTGCTACTACAGTTAAAGAACTGCAAGTAGCAGTCGCATTCAAATGCTAGTCTAGTTAAAACCGGAAACTTTTAAACTGATTCCAAAACGCGACTGAGGCACTTTACGGTTTGTATACTACATAAGAGTGGTGGTAGTACCCCGGTCAGCAGACTGGGTACCACTGCCAACCACTCTTTGACAACCAGACCCGAAGCAAATATCCACCTCTTTTTTTATTAACAAATATTTGTAAATTTACCCAAATCAATAAAAATTACAAATATAAGCTATGAAACAAATATTTGCTCCGACCGGGAATCTAACCCGGGACTTCCGCGTGACGGACTAGTGTGCTAACCACATCGCCACGCCTGTCGTATTTCTAATAACAATTTTATATCTGTTAACGTATACTTTGTGAATTGTAATTAAACTTTACGATTTCTTATATCGTCGATTCTTTAATAGAAGATGACGTCATCAGAATTCTTTCTTCTGAATCCATTTTAAGTGTTAGCTAGCTGAATTCTTCTATCAACTTTAATCTATCTCATTATTATTTCCATTTATTCCTTGCTATCATGTATAGAGTCTTCAGTAGCTCTTCTGATATCAGACAGCGGGTTACCATGAACTCTAAATCTATAAACGCATGTATATGTTGGGTTGCCGTAATTGGTTTCCACTCTCAATTCAACAATGTCGAAGGCCACTGGGTAATCCACTCCACCAATCTTCTGGGTCTTGGGATACTGTACCGGGAAGTACTGGATACTGGTGCCGTTGTCGTCGTACATGTAGTTGCCGAACAAATGGGGGGTTGTGTCCAGTTCGTCGTGGAGACCCTGGGGAGGAGAGAAAAGGAGTTGAATATAAGCTACAGTTATAAAACTAGCTGCCCCGGGATGTCCTAAAACTCGACCAGTCTCTTCGGAGGATGAGCAGTAGAGTCCTCTTAACTTCGATCCCCAAGTAGCCTGCCAAGCGTGTAGATTATGGCAATCCCCTATTATAATGCTATTAGAATAAGAATAGGACGGGCTGTTGACTAACTTCACTTCACTGATTCAAACATGTCTTTTTCTTGACGGTCCGCAAAGAAAAAGATACCATACTAAAGTGAAGTTGGTTGGAGAGTTAGACGTCACAAAATGGCGCCGATTCCGTTCTATTCTTATTTTAATCGCATTATATGGACGACAATATACCGGTGGATGCAACTTGTATCTTATCGTTTGAAATAGCGTTCTAAGGAGAGGCCTATGTTCAGCAGTGGCGTCTTCCGGCTAATGATGATAAATTAAGTTTTAGGTAGTTTTTGTAGTTAAACCTTCTTTAGGTGCGTTGTATAGCAGGGGTTAGCGAGCGAACGCAGATATAAGTGCCATTTTGTTTTATTCAAATTCAATTAGATGGCATTAGTCAGTTGTTTGTTGTTATAATTTTCCGAAAGTCATCCTTAATTTTTTTAATATTCTAAACTCTGTAACAGACCATTTTCACTTTTTCTAGGGCCTCGAGACCTACATCTTATTTTTTTCATATTTCCAAACTAGTACAAGCTTAGTTTGGAAATGTGAAAAAAAAAGTGTATCATAGAAGCAGGACAACTATACTCACATATACTGAGAAATTTTTCGGCGCCGATTCAATTTTCCCATCGATCGCTAACAATTTAGACATGTGCTCTATTGAGAAACTTGTCACCTCGATCACTGCGTACGTTTTCACAACTGTAATGTAGATACAAATATTTATAAATAAACATATCAGATAGCCCCTTTTGTAGGCCACGCATGTCGCCTCTAATTATATTAAATATAGTAAATATTTGTTAATAAAAAAGAGGCGGATATTTGCTTCAGGTCTGGTTATCAAAGAGTGGTAAGCAGTGGCACAGTAAGTAGTGCCACCACTTACAAGTATCCAGACCGAGAAGTAATTTAGTCGCGTTTCGGGATCAGCTTGTAAGTTGCTGGTTCCAACTAGGACGGCATCCTATATTAAAATTGTAGTAGCAGTCACCTCCATTTAATGACCACACTGTATCCATTATCTTATCACTGTATATCTTTTTTTTTCTTTTTTTTATTGTGACTCGACATATGACAGCACCCCGCTTGATGTTAAGCCAAAGTGTGGTCCATGAATGAATGTCACTGCTAATACAATTCAATAACTGTGAGTAGCAATCACATCGACTATGCCGGCCTAGATGGAACCGGCAACTTACAAGCTGATCCCGAAACGTGACCAAATCACTTCACGGTCTGTATACTTGTAAGTGGTGGTACATCTTAACATCAGGTGGACTCCTGTGATTTCCAAGCCTCAGTCGTTGGCACTCTACCATTAGGCAAGTCGAGTCACATAAAACAACATGCAGCATAAACAGTTCAGTTTGCAAGTAGGATAAATATTTATTTGTAATCTTCATACCTAAATAACCAGGGAATCCTTGGAAGGCCCAACACTCAGCTGGCATGGCTCCAGGTGTAAGCGCAAACCTGGGCGATGTATAAACCCACCAGACAGGCATTCCTAGTAATGAATATTGCTTCGTCTTGATCTGGTACAACTCTGTGCATCGCGTTGAGAGTATCTGGCCGCCTGGAGATTCGAAAAAAAAAAGTTTACATTTGTAAAGTGACTTAGTCGCGTTTCGGGGTAACTAGGCCGGCATTGTGGATGTGACTACTACTTACAGTTATTGAATTGTAGTAGCAGTCACCTTTATTCATGGACCGCAGTTTAAGAATAGGTGGGGTCTTGTCAATAAAAAATATTCTGTATTCTGTTGAATGAATCGACCGAAAGGAAATAGTTTGACGCGTCGTTTTTTTGTCGATCAATCTACAAGTGGAATCATCAATCTACTATCTTAAATATCATATTATTTTTTCGGTATAATTATTAAAAGTACAGGGATTTGATACTTATTATAAGATCCTGACATAACTCTCTCGCTTCCCTCACATCCACAATTCTCTTCATACAAGCTCTACAGTTATGGGCACTAGGCCATCCAGCTTTCTTAAGGACGTCTTCAATTTGGTCGGAAACACCCTTCTGAGCCTGCCTTGTTTAACGCAACCATCCACATCAGATTTATACATTTGTAAACAGACCGTAAAGTGACTAAGTCGCGTTTCGGGGTAAGTTGCTGGTTACAACTAGGCCAGCATAGCGTTTTGCGTTTCCAAATTGTCATATCTACGTCTTTTCTTCCTAAAACCATTGTCTAATACGAAATGCGACCGTGGTGTAGTGGCAGTGCAATGGTTACACAAACCGGAGAGCACGAGTTCGAGACCACCCACCGGTACCAATGTATCTTTGGTTGTCCTGTTTCTATGAAACAAGCACTTTAGTAACTTAGTATAGAAATGTAAATAATAATAAAAAAATGAACTTACCAGCAGATTCCAATGCGTAATCCACCAATCCAGTCTTGTCAGAATCATATACATGTAACATGGCAGCCACAATTTTCTTAACACGCTCCTCGTCGAAGCTAGTCTCAATCCTTTGCACTTGTACTTCCTTCACATACTCACGGACAGTTTCTATCAATAACTTTAATTGACTCTTCTCAAACACAGCTAGATGTTCTTGTATAATCTTTCTTATGAAGTCCTCGCTCATCTCTGGCTTCCAAGACGCCATTAATTTCTCATAAATTTCAATTTTTATCCTCTCTAAGTCCTCTTTCGACACAAACTCTTCGTCGAAACGCAATTTTAATTTTTCACTTAACTCTTTATTGTTTTCACCCAACATGTTAACAATGTTTTGTTGTAGATACTTTATGGAGTACGCCTCGATTTGCGTTTCTAAATTGTCGAAATTAGAAAGTTTTTCGTCGAAAAATTTAAGTTTCGAATCGACGTTCGTCGCCCATTTTTCTAACGAAGCCACGCGATTGGTCAATTCGATGTCAACTTCTCTCTTTGGCGGGAAGTATTGTAGCGGTAAGTTTGTGGGTAGTTCTTCATTTACCTTTTCGGCAACTGTCTTTATTTCTGGATAATAATAGTAACCTAAAACAAAAATATACATATTAATTATATGTTTATGCTTCTGTCCTTCCCACTGAGCAAACTCTTTATTAAATTATTTTATTTGAAATTTATTTCTTAATTTGGGGAAGGACAGATTGAATTAAATTAAATTTTTATAATATAATAATGTCGACTCACCCAAAAGCGTGTGTCCACTTTCGTAAGGTGAAACTATCCTCTATCCTTCCCCAGATTTTTTATAATTATTCTATTCCACACGTTTGCCTAATTATAAAAAACTTTCAAATACTACCCGTAAAAATTCAGAGTAATAAATGGTTAAAAAATATTGGTGTTGCTCAAGACAGGATCCCGCCTGATGTTAAGCTGAAGTGCGATCTATCAATGAAGGCGACTGCTACTACAGTTAAATACCTACAAGTAGCAGACGTATCCACTATGCCGGCCTAGTTAGAAACTGCAAAATTTCCAACCATACTTAAGTTATAGCCTGGGCCTTATATCTTTACCTCTATTTACAAAAGGCAATTCTTATTACTTATTTATTAAATCATAATTTGTAAATTTTAATATAAAATCCACAGTAAATTAGAAATGATTAAATGATTAAAAAAAAGAAGTAATGTAGGACATCTACAGTAGTAAAATAAAAATACCAAAATACATTAAAAACTTATATTTACGAGCACAAACATACAAACAGAATTTGTGATAATTATTGTGAATCATTAATATTAATTTTAATATTATGGCTTTGTCCTAGCTGGCCGTTCTATTGCGTATCGTATCGCCACTCTAGTGAAAACAGTCACTAATAAAAATATGTTGAATTTATAAGTTGAAACATATTTTTATGCGGCTTACTATCGCAATTATTTTATATCGATTTATTTTTATAAACGCGGTAGTAAGCCGCATAAAATTTGTTTAATTCAATAATCAATGTTCGCGCAAAATCTAAGAAAATAATTTGTTTATTTATTTTGTAATACAAAGGCAAACTTAATGCCGCTAGACATTCTCTGCCAGTTGACCTTAGGGCTAACAGAAAGATAAAAACACTGTAATAAAAATAAGATACATACATACAAAATAATAAATAAATACATTCACTTTCCTGGTACCAAAGTATGCTATTAGATGCTTTTAAGTAAGGAATAAACACCTAGCCCAGGAGCAAATATCTGTCTGTACCTTAGTTATCAATTAAGACTATTAAATATTTGTAAAATAATAACAGTATACAAATGAGCTAGGCAATGGATTTACTATAGTTCTCCAATCCTGTGGATTTGTTAATTATAACAAAGAAATGCATTAGAGGAATAAGACCACTATCAAATCAAACATATGTACTGATACCACCTTGACGCGCTGTGTTAACGTAAAATGCGACACGCAATAATTTGCCCAGCTAAGACAAAGAGTTAGTTATACATTGGTCGGTAATTCGAAACGTGTATTAAAAAGCAACAATCGGTTATACGATTTTATTTTACAGATAACTATTTTCTTTGATGTGTTTTTTATTAGCACATTAATTGTCCCGGCTTTGCTACTGAGAAAAGGCCTCTCTCAATTTTTCCATGACTATCTCGTTTTTAACTATTGTAGGAATCTATCTTGTCCCGATATCTCCATTTGGGCCTAATATATTCTTTAGCTTTCTCTTCAAGAGGAGAATAAAAATGATCAATTTTATTTTATTTTGACACGACATTTGACCTCGACCTGCCTGATGATAAGCAAGAGGAGATCCAAGAGTGATGACGATTGAAACAACCAAGTTAGTTTATGGCTGCCTCAGTCGCCGTCACTATGCCGGCCAAAGAAAATTTAGCCTTATTACAAAAAACGTTTTCATTTTTAAACCACGAATAGAGTTACCGACCCTAATCTTACAATAGGCGCTTATTCTGCAGCGAGAAACCGAACATGACATGTTGCGAGGAGTCCAGTCACTTAGTCAGGTCTGCCGAGCGGTAAACGCGCTCTGAAGTGTTTTTTTTTTTATTGTGACACGACATTTGCTTACGACCCGCCTGATGATTAAAGCAAGAGGAGGTCCAAAAGTGACGACGACTGAAAAAACCGAGTAAGTTCACGGCCGCCCCAGTCGCTGTCACTATACCGGCCAAAGGTGCTTTTTCACGCATCGCTTGAAGAATCCAAGGTTATAGGATGGGCTGGCAAAGTATTCCACTTGTCGATTGTTCTACGGAGAAAAGACGCACCGAACTTTTTAGTTCGACTGCCGATTCGGTCAACAAAATGCGGATGCTTCCCCCGCTCAGTGCGGGTATTACGGGTTACAGTTACAGAGCTTTTTTTATTTATATTTCTATACTAAGATACTAAGGTGCTTGTGTCATGGAAACAGGACAACCAAAGTACATATATCAATGATACATTGGTACCAGCGAGTGGTTTCGAACCCATGCTCTCGGTTTGCGTAACCATTGCACTGCCACTACACGCAATACCCCCGGAAAAATACAAGTGTGCACAGCTTTAAATAATTACAAGCTGCTCAAAGTGTAAAAATATACAACTTTAAATAAAAAATATTTAATCATCATTTTTCACCTTACGGATTAGTGTTCAAGTGGTTGGAAACCCTAGACGTAAACTCAACTTCTGCTTGAGAAGCAATTATATATTCCTTACAATAAATAGTCATTCATTAGTTTCTCGAATGCAGAGGAAGCGCAACCAAGTCCTAACTACAGTACATAAAATAAATTACTTAATAAAACTGATAATTCAAATTAAATCTAACACCTGCACCATAAAATATAAGTGCCATAGATATTTAAAGCATTTAAATTCTTCTTAATTAAAATAAATCAAACTCAGAACTGAATTGATCAATCAAGTCTGTCAGTCACAAAATGATTGACAGATGACTGACTATTGGTATACTGTGTTTTTTCTTACTTGACACATGTAGTAAACAAACATGAAAATTGCCGTTGAAGGAAACTGTTTACTACTGCTTTATTCTATAGAATAAACATAAACAATGTAACAAATGCACAAGTTATTAAAATCACACACATAAATACATTATTCTTATAAAAAAAAAAAATTAATATGGAAACGGATAATTCACAAATGACAAATGTTGTGTACAGAATCGTAGCGTGCCCGTATAAAAAATATGTTTGGGGGCCCTTAGGAAGGGTAGAAATCTCACAATGTTATTTATTAATTTTTGCTAACGCACATTGGGGGCCTCCGTAGCCCGGGGGCCCCGTATAATTGATACGGCAGATACGGCGGTTGCTACGCCCCTGGTTGTGTATCAGTAATAATTATAAAAAAAAATCACAGTAATTCATAGATATTTTTATATATTCGAATTGATTTGCGTCAGTAGGAATTGTTTTTTCATCGTTAATCCGACAATATGCGGAAAGTTTGTTTACTATTTTTGCCAACTAAGGAAAAATGTACTATACTTATACTTATATTGGTACATATTTGTTCTTTGCTGTAGTTAGTAAGTTAACAATGCAAGTATGGAGCAGCTAATTAAAATATGTTTAATATATTAATTAGATTGTAAATGCGTTTTTAAGCTATTATCAATTGAAATATTATTTCGTTTTGTTAATATAAATATTTATTTAATTTATTAATCAATCACTCAAATTGTAGTGCCTTTTTCCCACAGGGATATGCAGAGACAATTTCTATGACGCATAATAAATGTGCAGTGTATCTGCATATTTACTAAATAAAAAAATTAAATAAATTAAGTCAATCATTGGAAGATTATACTATTAGTGAGACTTTAGCTACTACAGTTAAATACTAACAGTCGCTACCACTATGCCGGCCTTATTGGAACCGGCAACTTTTAAGCTTATCCCAAAACGCGACTCAGTCACTTCACGGTCTACTCTGTACGTGTATCTAGGTATACTGAAGGTGGTACAGACTGGAAAAATGATCGCCGCTAACTGTACCTACCACTCTTGCTTAATTACCCCATTTTTTTTAATTTTGCCTATATTAGGCTTAACTCCATTGTCCCTGCCTATCCCTGTGGGAAAAAGTGTGCAACTTTGATTGATTGATTGAACTACCCTCAGGTGAAAGACTATTGGATTGTCATATTCATTTTTAGCCCCATACTTGATTGACATCGGCAGAATAGCAGCTGTACAAAACACGTGCGCCAATAATTAAAAAAGATTTATTAGTAATTTTAGATGAAACAAAAATTTAAATAATAGTCAATACAGATTTGCGGCTTTTATTTAAAAGCCATATAGCCACCGTGGTCGCGGGGAGTAATAGTCGCGATAGTAAGCCGCAAAAATATATAATATAATATTATTATTATAATTTTAGTTGCTAAAACTAAAGTTAACTTAAGCTTATATTCTTTAATACAATTTACTCGAAAACAAAAAAATAAAGCCGATCTTCTTTCAATTACTGACCAAATTACTTAGAAACTAAATTAAACAAGATTATGTCATTTTTTTATTTTTCATTAATTTTACGTGATAAATCATTTGCGTAATATAACGTTTTAATAAAAAATTAGAGCACAGGTACAAAACATATGGCTAGAAATGTCATAAAATATTTGAAAAAAATAAAATTATTCAAAAAAAATAACAGAATATATTATTATTATAGCTAAATATAATATTAACATACTTAAATACCTAAATATTTCTTAGTACGTTGATAAACCAGGCGAATCTTCGGCGCGTAATACGGCATTTTCACAAGGCGAATTTAGTTGATCAACTGCGAAATTGTTTGCGATTTGACAGTTTCAATTGAGTTGAAGCAATAAATACCGGTTCAACAAATGTTAAAGAACTTTCAACTTTTATTGATTCAATTTAATAGTTGAAAGCGAATCAACTCGTCTGAACTTGTTGGAATAGCAAGTTTTGATGCTAACACGCATACGAATAGCGTAAACACGAGGAGCTAAACGCGCATTTAAAACGCGCCGAAAACACGCTTGGCTTGTAAACGCACTTTATTTACTTAGAGCCAAGCCACACGGTGCGGTGCGGCGCCGCATCGCAAAGATTTTGCCCCATCACTGTACGCATACTACGCGGCGCCGTAGAATGCGGAGCGGGGACCTTGGCCTTCCAGTGCAAAATGGATCGGAAAAGACGTGTCTTGTTGCTTCTACTACTACGCCACTGCCGAAGACGTAGAATCAGACGATATTGGGTCGATTCCTATTAAAATGAACACGTCCTGCTAGTGTAAACAACTGGTTTCAACACGACTGCGAGCGAAGGACGTACGCCGTCCGGAGCAACACTTTCTCCCCCTCGCGTCTCGCTCAATCGAAGTGCGGTGCGCCTGCGGTTCGGCGCCGGAACGCACTGTCTGGCATATCATTGACTTTTATATGCGGGACGACCGCACCGCACCGTGTGGCTTTACTATTATACTTTATATACTTAGATTCTGGTCGTTGTTAATGGATTGTGACGTCACACGACGGGATGACGTTTATACAGTAATTTACCTCTAGCAAAAAAATAATAAATAAATATTTTGTTTTTAATTGCACACAATTTTGTACTTAAGTTCCAAAACAAAATATCTCTGGGCCTACCACCAACTTTAGGAAAGTAATATTATTTGAAATAAGCTTACTTTTGTAAGAAATCGCATTGTTAGATTATTGTAATATTGCTTTAAGAGATGGTGGTACGCCCTTTTGTTCTGACCATACATCCTGAGGGGCTAAACGCCGACTCTATACTATTTCTAACGCAAGAGTCTCCCTATAACAGCTACAACTTAGAAATTGTAATGCGTAAAATCAAATGCAATCCTAATACCAGCGGCACGCTATGACTGCTTTTTTGACGTTTGACCAGCTCATAAAGTTATTAATTACGTTTAAGGGAGCAAATTAATGTCACTATAAAGAACAAAAATTGTTCCTTCCAACGTCATTAATAATTTATACGAAACTTTATGAGCAGGCAGATCAAACGTCAAAACATCCTTCATAGCAAGCTGGCTGGTATAGTGATCTTTGAATTTCTTTGAGTGCTTTTCTTCGCTTTTAAGTGAAATAAATTATAAAGGAAACATATAGGTTGCAGTTAAAATAGTAGTTATTTGTTATGAAATGCGTGAACTTGTAAGTATTCGAATATAAAATGGATTTTAAATGCTTTAAGTTTGTGCATTTACGTTTTCCTATATGAGGAAAGCGTGTTTTTAGTATTCAAATCTGTCGATTTGATTAATCGAATGCATTCAAATATTCAGATGTAAGAAATGCACCTCACTAGCTCTTACATTAGAAATAGTATAGAACTTTAGTTCTGAACGAAACCCCTCCAAAACCTCCCAACTTCTTCATAGCAACTGTTAGCGACAACGCGTAAATAATCTGACGCATCTTTCATTCTATTGCGTACGATATCTTTGTATTCATTGTAGGCCTTCGGTATATCTGGGATTTTATCAGATATACTAGAAAGGTTAATCTTTGGGTATTCCGGCAGAGTAATGGCCGTAAATTCTGGTAAGTCAAGTTTGAAATTGTCAAAGTTTGGTAAGGCGACCTCGTCGAAGTTTTCATATGTGTAGTAAGCTGAAAATTAATGTTAATTAGGATTTAAGCCGCTGTTTAACGCAACGAAAATTATAATTATAGTAAAAAAAATATTATTACAATAATTATAATAATTTGGCCGGCAACTGAGGCAGCAATCAAATCAAATTGTCACGCCTTTTTCCCACAGGGATAGGCAGACACAATGGAGCGCCACTTGCCACGATCCTTACACAACTCCCTTGCTTCCTTCACATCCACAATTCTCTAAGCAACCATAAACTAAAACGGATCTTTTAGTCATCGGCGCTTTTAGAGCTTCTTTGGCTTACCATCAGGTAAGTTGAGGTCAAATGTTTAGTCTATAAAAAAAAAAAGTATAAACCCAGTGACCATTATCATTTTGCACACCTTAACATTCAGAAAATAATTTTTATATTCACATTAAATAAATAAATTGTTACCTCCTGCTATCCAAACTAAATAAAAAACAAATTACCTCCTGCTATCCAAACTAAATAAAAAACAAATTGATAATGTATTTTCATTCACTTTTCTTTCTGCGTTAATTTGATTACATACGTTTATCCACGTTTAAAAAAAACCTTATTATGACAGCATATGAATGGACAAATGAAAGGAAGCGATTGTTATGACAGTTAAATAACTTTAACTAGCAGTCTTATCCAATATGCCGGCCTAACTGTAGAAGTTGTGTAATAGAAATTAGTTCCCGAGTTGGTGAAATATAAATTATTTCAAATAATTTCTATTTAAAATCCCTAGCATCTAAAAACACAATCTTAAAAAGGACTTAAGTTCAAAATTGCAAAATCAATAAAACACGACTTACATCCATATCCAAGTACAGGCAGTAGTAATAGTAGGAACCAAGGCCACAAGCGTCTCTTCTGCTTCACAGCGGTGGCAAACCCTGGCGTATATTGCTTGGATGATGACCTTTCATTTATCTAAAGGGAGAAAGTTTAACAAATCCATCAATCATGGCGCGCTAGGTTTCATAGGTAATTAAAAAGTAAATCAATCAAATTTAATTAAAACATAGTTTTATTTTGAAATGATTTTGTAGGTAGATAGCTTATTAGTTTTTTATAGATAGTAATTTTTTTTGTGTGTTCTATTTGTATAATAATTAGTATATAAGTTTTATTGTAAATGTATCTAAATGCATGCTGTGGTTTTCTTTAACTAAATTAACACTTACAGCTGGTTGTACCAAAAATTTTAATTTACGAATTCGTAAAAATTTACGAATAAGTAAAAGAAAAATGGGTTGCAAGTTGCAACAATCTCTCGTGTATATTGTGTGTGTGTTTTCAAACACACGACTTATTGATGTATTTTTTTTGTTCGGTTTCTATGATACATGTATTTTCGGTTAACTTACAGTTTCAGTGATTGTTGTTATTGTCGTTGTTATAGTTGATGTTATCATGGAATAAATCCAGACGAAGGGTGCAGCCATCATAGAAGCAGACTTATGTATGACACCTGTAAGTAATAAATAATAATTAAAAAAAACATTTTTAATGACAGGCGCATTGGTTCGTTACACGTCAAGTCCCGGGTTCGATTCCCAGTCGGATAAAAGATTTGTTTCATAGCTATAATAATTGGTAATAAAAAAAGGGACTGATAATTCTCCATGTCTGGTTGTCTAAGAGTGGTAGGCAGTGGTGTCCAGTCTGCCGTCCGGGGACAGTACATTTTCACCACTTACAAGAATACAGACCGTGAAGTGACTTAGTCGAGTTTCGAGATAGGCCGGCATAGTGGATGTGACTGCTACTTTTACAGTTACTTAACTGTAGTAAAAGAAGTCAACCTCCATTTATAAACCACACTCCAGCACAATAAAAAAAAAGTATTCAGTAGTATTCTGATCCGGCAAAGAAACTCCAGTTTCAACTTTACAGACCATGAAGTGACTCAATCGCGTTTCGGAAACAGCTTGCAATACCGGTATAGTAGATGCGACAGCTACTGCAGTCATTAAAAAACCATAACGAACCTTTTCTTGGCGGCAAATTAGTGTATGGGTATCCCTTCTGCCGGCCAAACACACTGGTATAGGCGTTCTTGGTTGATGTCACAATCATTGTCATTAATGTTGTTAGAACTGATGTTAACCACCATTGGTTAGTGGATGCAGTCAAACTTTTGCCATATGTTATGTCTTCGTCATCCGATGATTCAGCTGCCTGGAGGGATATTATGATATTATTACCCAATTTATAAAGTGGTTTCGGAGACACCTCAAGAAAGCTATCAAAAAAAAAAAAAAAAAGCTAGGTTGCTTAGTGTCTGTATGAAGAGAATTGTGGATGTGAAGGAAGCAAGGGAGTTATGTAAGGATCGTGATAAGTCGTGCTCCATTGTTTCTGCTTATCCCTATGGGAAAAAGGCGTGACAATTTGATTGATTGATTAGCCAATTTATTTATTTTAAATATTCCAAGCTACTTTAAAATGAGCCTCAGCGCTCCATAACCAGCACAGGTGGACAAGTGCAATGCTTTACCAGCCCATGTGTTCTCTCCATCCTATGACCTTGGATCCTTCAAGCGATGCTTGAAGAAGCACCTTAGGCCGGCATAATGACGGCGGCTGAGGTAGCCGGGAACTAGCTCGGTGTTTTTGGTCTTATCATCGGTGCTTATCATCAGGCGAGTCGAGGTCAGATGTCGTTCCACAATAAAAAAAACCGTTTTAGAAGAATCGACAAGTAGAATGCTTTACCAATCCATGTGTTTTCTCCATCCTATAGCCATGGATCATTGTTGTTAAAGGAAGATATTATTTTGGTTTTACTAATATTTTTACAAAGATATTTAGATCGCGAGTTTTTATAAACAATTATGTAAATACGTAAATAATATCCTTGTTTTTACATAAGTTTTACATTGTATTTTTGTATAAATAATAAATAGCTTTTTATGAATATAATTATGAACGCAAAACCTGCGATATGGACTACCTTTTAAGGTGAACTTGGCTTGATTGCTGGACTGGGCGGAGGTTGGGAACAAAGTTCCGACCATGTTGCCTAGTGCCCATAACCGTAGAGCTCGTATAAATAAAATTATGGATGTGAAGGAAGCGAGGGAGTTGTATCACGGTTTTGTCAGTCACCGTCACTATGCCAACTCTTCCAACAAAAAATACTAAATAACATGTATCTTACCACGAAACGTTTCCTAGTATTACTCGTCAACCATTTATTCACATTCGCAATTTCATCGACTTCATCCAAAGAGGCGTTTGGACCAAATGTCCTGAAGTGCTTCAGGGAGCGCCTTGACATATTGGGTACCGCCACCTGTCCTGGAGCCAGCTCCACGCGATCTTTAGATAATGGCGAGTACGTGTAGTCAGTTTTTGGATATTTGCTGGAAAAAAAATTAGGAATTTATAAATCTACATAAATAAATCTGATGTGGATGGATTTTCCGACCAAATCGAAGACATCCTCAAGAAAGTTAGGTTGCCTAGTGCCGAGTGAAGAGAATTGTAGATGTGAAAGAAGCGAGGGAGTTGTGTCAGGATCATGGAAAGTGCTCCATTGTCAGATTTATTTATAACTGAATGAATACATATTACAACTCATGTGCGGAGGAAAGCAAAATTTGTCGGTTTTTAGGACAAACACAAGTAGAGGGTTGTTTCAAAGCGCAACGAAAGACATAGGCGTGATGAGATACGAAGCATTTTTTTTATTATTCCAACACCTCAGTTTCTCCGTGACCATGATGGTTGCAAAGCTCTCGAAACGTCGGAATAATAAAATGAAAATCAAAACCAAAATAAACGCGATAATAAGCCGCATAAAATTTCATTGGGAAATATATTCAATATATATACTGTTGATCTTTTGCCCCGTCTGCCGACCCAGGGTAGTACCACCATTCTTAACCGTAATGATACTCAGTCGCGTTTCGGGATTAACTTGATAGTTCCTGGTTACAACTAGGCTTTTGCATGGACTGCAGCTTAACATCAGGCGAGCCACAATAAGTGCTGTAATTCCAATCTAACCACTACCTCTACACAGGAATATCCTATAAATTATTGAGTATCTTTTTTATTATAATGATTAATTTGATATCTTTTAGAACTCTGCCACAATTACCATGCTAGCAAAAGAAATTTTATTTTCTTTTCGCTCAGACCAACGCGACATACCCTTCTAAATCCATCGTTCAATTTGTATGGGGACTTGGGCTAAATTGTATTAACAGTTGCACATACATTTTAAAATAGTTTAATGTACGAAGATTACAATGTAATTGAAATGCATTCTTTATTTTGCATAGTTTAGGTGTGCAAAATGACTAAATTATAATTATGATAGTTCAAAGCAGAACTGTGGTGAAATATGGCGTGTCTTTGTGATAGACAGACGATACAAAATCCATATCTTATTTTTTAAATAACTCAATTGAAAGCAAAATTGCGATTAGTTTTATCAACACATGTATTGAAACTACCATTTATATAATTTTTCATCATTGGGCATTACAAAAGTTATTAAAAAATAGCCCAAAATGAATAATGTCCTTTAAAGCCGAACGGAGCGTAGTGGTAATGCAATGTTCACGCAAACCGAGATGTCTTTGATATTCAAAATAAACTTCGGTCGTCCTGTTTCTATGATATAAGCATGTTATATCAGTTATTTACGTGTATGTTAAACGCACATAATTGAATCACTTGGCAACAAACTGTGAGACACGGCGACATTTAATTTAATTGCAACGTGACGCATTAGAACAGTAAAACAAATATAGATTAGGTTTTTACGTTCTGTTTTGTGATTTTTGTAATCCTAGAGTTTAATTAATCACGCCTTCATTACCACAGTGAAGGTGTTTGGACAAGTGAGAGGGACAACGATGGGCCTATAAAGCTCTGTTCAATCAAATCAAATTCGCACAGGTAGGAGAAGGCATCCGCATTCTGCCGACCGAATCGGCAGTAGAACTAAAAGGTTCTATTCTAATATATTATTTATATAAAAATATATTATTTATATAAATAATATATTAGAATAAATATAGAAAATAATAAGTTAAAATTTTTATTATTAATGCTAGATTTAATAAAGAAAAAATATATATACAAGCTTAGTATAGAAATAAATAAATTTTATTATCATTTGATGTTAACTTTATTAATCATTTATATAAATAAATTAAATGTAACAACGAATTATAAAGTGTAAGGTAATAGAAACTTACAGAACAATCGTCGCATCATACTTGTACTCCAGACAAGTAGTAGTTTTTAATAATTCAGACATAATTATAATATTAAATTAAAAAAGAAACTAATAATTAAAACACAATTATTAATATTAAGACACATAAAAAAATTAATAATTTACTAAACACTAAAATTAAATTTTCAAATTATTATTCTTAAGGTACCTTCTTATATTAATTTAAAAAATCAGAAACGTTCTGAAACTTTAACACGATAGTCATCTTTGTGTTAAGTATATAAAGAACATCATTTATTTTGGGCTTTTATGTACTTACTACTTTTGTAATGTCCAAAGATGAAAAAAATTATAAATGGTTGTTACGATGTTTGTATTGATAAAACTAATACAAATTTTGGTTTTAATTGCTGTGCAGTTATTTGTAAAATAAGGTTTGGGTTTGTATCGTCTGTCAATCACAAAGACACGGCCATATTAACAGTTCTGCTTCGAACTGTCATAATTATAGTTTGATCATTTTGTACACCTAAACTATGCTAAATAAAGGATATATTCTAATTAGATTGTAATATTTGTACAATTAACTATATTAAAATGTATATGCAACTGTTAATACAATTAAGCCCAAGTCCCCCATACAAAATGAATGATGACCTTTAAATTTAATATTAAGTGAATGATGCGAGATAGTTACGAAAGGATTTTTTTATTTCATATATTAGCTTACTATAATGAGCGCAATATGTTTTAGGCATGTTATTAAAAACGAAATAAAATATATACTTTTTTTAAGGTTTGTAGTATTTTATGTCTTGTTTTTTTAAATGGTGTAATATTTAGTTCTGATTTCTATTGGTGTTTTTTATAATGTGTCAACTCCAGGTGCACAGAAACTAAGTACGCAGACATCTATACCAGTACTTCAGCCAGCGCTCTTTTTATCAGCCTGCACTTTACGGTCTTTACACTTTCAAGTGTAAAGACCGTAGTGACTTTTTTGGTCGGCATAGTGACGGCGACTGGCTCGATTTTTTCAGTCATCGACATTCTTGGACCTCCTCTTGCTTACCATTTATTCACTTTTTAGTTCGCATGTATTTTTAGTTTCTTACTATAGTTTTATTAAATTTATGGTCATTCGAAAAACAAAAAGTAAGTAGTTAACTAAACAAGTTACTACGCAGCTTGAATGATCGCGCTCTATTTATCTGCCGGCATATCTACCAGAGTGGTCATATGACGTCATCGAAGGTAGGTGCACAGATAATGTAAACAGGTAGTAGTAATCATTTTATTGACAATTCACGTCTAAAACGTGCCATAATGACGTAATATGTATTTGGATGGAGTATGTCTTCTACAAGGCTACAACTAAACCTACACTATTTATTGACAAGTTGACATTGTCGTGATGACGTAGCTACTATGCTCTCATAGTGTTTCGTCATACTTGTGCAATACTACGAGACATTTTTTATTTTAGCTAGAATTAGTGAAGGTTTTTTTTTAAATATATTTTTTTACCGGTCGGCCGAAACCGGCCGACGACCTGCCTGAAAAAGCAGGCATATAAAGTTCCACATAAACTTAAATCCCCTATAAATTTTGAAAATCCTTCCTCAGTGGATTCCTACCTCATAACAGGAATACGTGAGTTTCTAGCCTTTAGGATTTAGCTTGTGCGTTTAAAACTTTCATCCCCCATTTTACCGTCTTAGAAGTTGAATTTTAGAAAACGTCAAAATACGCAAATTTAAATTTTTAATTAAAATATGTACCTATATATTTGCCGTACTTAATTCATACAAAATTTCATGCAAATACAAGGCATAAAAAGTTTCATGCAAGCTTTTATCTCCTCATAATTTTTGAAAAATTCCATTTTTTTTATTGTGACTCGACATATGACAGCACCCCGCTTGATGTTAAGCCGAACTGTGGTCCATGAATGAATGTCACTGCTACTACAATTCAATAACTGAGAGTAGCAATCATATCCACTATGCCGGCCTAAACGGAACCGGCAACTTACAAGCTGATCCCGAAACGTGACCAAATCACTTCACGGTCTGTATACTTGTAAGTGGTGGTACTACCCCGGATCGGCAGACTGGGTACCACTGCCTACCTCTCTTCTCCGTATTCATCATATGAGGAATACGTGTGCGAAAATTCAATTTTCTAGCCTTAAGGGTGACTATAAAAGTAATTTTAACATTGTACGGCAGTCACCAACAACCGCGACAGACCCGACACCAAATAGCTTCGTGAATTCTTAGGCTTAGGATCACGGAGTACCATATTTTTTATTGTGATTCGACATATGAGAACACCCCGCCTGATGTTAAGCTGGAGTACAGTCTTTAAATAGAGGTGACTACTTATACAATTCAACAACTGTAAGTCGGAGTTATATCCACTATGCCGGCCTAAAGATTCAAATATAATCTATTGACTTACTTCCAATATTCCCCAGACATCTTGTAGAGGCGCGAGGGCAGATGTTCCCGATTCTGCGGGTCTGAATCCACCAGCGCGCTCACATCGTGCAGGGCCTGCTCCACGAAGAGGCTGTCCGTTGATGAGACACTGTACGCTGGACTGAAACTCCTGTTGGAAGAAATATAAATATTGCAAATATTTGTTAATAAAAAAAAGATATTGATATTTGTTTCGGGTCTGATTATTAAAGAGTGGTAGGCAGTGGTACCCAGTCTGCCGATCCGGGGTAGTACCACCACTTACAAGTATACAGACCGTAAAGTTTTGACGACAGGCGTAGACAAACGGTTTAGCGATTGGTTTGTTGCGCGTAAACAAACCAATTCGATTCCCGGTCGGAGCAAATATTTGTTCCATAGCTTTTATTTGTAATATTTAATAATATTGCAAATATTTGTTAATAAAAAAAGAGATGGATATTTGCTTCGGGTCTGGTTATCAAAGAGTGGTAGGCAGTGGTACCCAGTCCGGCGATCTGGGGTAGTACCAGCACTTACGATGATGCAGACCGTGAAGTGATTTGGTCACGTTTCGGGATCAGCTTGTAAGTTTCCGGTTTCAACTAGGCCTGCATAGTGGATGTGATTGCTACTCACAGTGATTGAATTGTATTAGCAGTGACATTCATTCATGGACCACACTTCGGCTTAACATCAAGCGGGGTGCTGTCATATGTCGTCACAATAAAAAAATAATCTGCTTACTACTGTTAAAAATAAGAGATACTAAAGCCCAACGATTTTATTGCATGTCTCTCATATTGATTATTCTATTATAAGCAAAATTCGTACCGCTTTTTGAATGGTACAACAAGAGACGCGTGAACCTTATAGTCCGCGGCACGTAAGTTGGCAAGATTTTAACGTAGTGGGGGAACGTTTGCGCATGTACACTGGCGTGCAATAAAAAAGGGTCTCTAGATTTATAAAAAATAATAATAGTATTATAGTTTAAGTGAAAGTAGATTGACGAACGAAATTTATAAATCTGATGCGCATCGAGGCAGACCCAGGAGGGTGTTCTCCGACCAAATCGGAGACATCCTCAAGAAAGCTAGGTTGCCTAGTGCCCATAACCATAGAGCTTGTATGAAGAAAATTGTGAATGTGAAGGAAGCGAGGGAGTTGTGTCAGGATCTTGGCAGGTGGCGCTCCATTTTCTCCGCCTATCCCTGTGGGGAAAAGGCGGGACAATGTAATTGTTTGATTTTTGAGTTCATCGCGAACAGACAGACGCGGCGGGAGACTAATATGTAGTAAAACTATCAGTATGATACGAAAACCAGTGGTCAAATGTACGCTGAAGCGAACGGGGCGTGAGTGCCACGCGGGAGTCGATGATCGACTGGTCAGCCAATCGCGCGCACGGAACTTCGTTACCTCATGCCCCGCGACCCTAAACACACCTAAAAAACGACTACCTAATCTGACTACTCTTGCCAACTTACGTGACGCGATCTATACCTATTCATAAATCCTTACCTATGTCCACTGGCATTGTGTGATGAGGACCGCGAGAAGGCGCCAATGGGACTCAGTGACACATCAGCAAGGGTCTCGCCATAATGCCGCCCAGACGCACGCTCGTACTCATATATTGAGTTTATGCTATTCTGTGGACAAAGAAAGATTTAATTTATTAAACACAGGCGTCAGGCGTGGACGAACGGTTTAGCGACTGGTTTGTTGCGCGTAAAGTCCCAGGTTCGATCCCCGGTCGGAGCAAATATTTGTTTCATAGCTTTTATTTGTAATATTTAATAGTATTAAATATTGCAAATATTTGTTAATAAAAAAAAGAGATGGATATTTGCTTCGGGTCTGGTTATCAAAGAGTGGTAGGCAGTGGTACCCAGTCTGCCGATCCGGGGTAGTACCACCACTTACAAGTATACAGACCGTGAAGTGATTTGGTCACGTTTCGGGATCAGCTTGTAAGTTGCCGGTTCCATCTAGGCCGGCATAGTGGATGTGATTGCTACTCATAGTTATTGAATTGTAGTAGCAGTGACATTCATTCATGGACCACACTTTGGCTTAACATCAAGCGGGGTGCTGTCATATGTCGAGTTACAATAAAAAAAAAACAATAATAAAGCAATAAAGGTTCGGCGAGTCGATACTTTGTCGAACGAACGGAATGCACACCAGATTGCTATACGCTGCTGGGTTCGATTCCTGGGCAAAGCAAATATTTGTTACGTAGCTATTATTTGTAATAATTAGATTTGAAAAATAACAAAAAAAAAAAATAAAAGAAAGGAAAAATCTATGTTTCAGATCTGGTTATCAAAGAGTGGTAGGCAGTCTGCCGATCCGGGGTAGCACCACCACTTACAAGTATACAGACTGTGGAGTGACTTAGTCGCTTGATTGATCAGACATTATTCTTTTTTTCTGGTATTTTATATAATTACCAATTATATAAAATACTTTATATAATCAGTGCCGATTAACATAAAACTTTAAAAGAATTTTGGATGTGAAGGAAGCGAGAGATATGTCGGGATTGTGATAAGTGGTTGTTTATATAGTTTTCACCCATCAATGTGTGGATGTTTAACCCTTTCAACACGACGCTCAACAACGCAGATTATACCCGCGTACGGCCCGCTATTATCGCTGGCACGCGTATTGGCGTGCGCCGATCGTAGGTAAAGATTTTATTTACGCCATAGATGGTAAACATTTTGTCAATTTATCATCTATGGTAAATTATATTTAAATAATTTTGGTTATAAATTTAAATTGTTTAATTTAATAATATTTTAGTTTTTTTTAAACAATTTGTGTAATTTAATACGTCATTCCGCGGACCTCTCGCGTCGCGTCGGTCCTCAATTTGATAACGGCCCAGCTAAAAGCTCATAGTAAGTAAACGTTTTAGTTAAAGCACAATAGTTCTATCTCTTGTTGATTTACTCATCTCCTACCTTCGAGCTTTATCATCAGAGTAGCTCAGTGGTACCAGTTAAAACACACATATATTCATATACATGGGTGTGTCAAACGTGAGGTCACAGATATGTTGAAAAGTAAATACCGAACTAATGACCTTCAAAACCCTCATCAATTTTAGCTATGAACCGTCTCGATCACGTCAGCTTTCAAACTAACTAAACCGCAATGTAATCGGTCCATTCGTTTAGGAGCTATGATGCCACAGACAGACACACAGATACACATACGCGCTAAACTGATAACACCCCTCTTTTGGGTCGGGGGTTAAAAAGAAGCGGAAATGACGTTCACAGTCACAAGTTCAAGCCAAGACCTTTAGAGAAGTTACGTTAATAAAAAGTAAGCTCAAAATCTTAAACCCGAGTACTGGAAAATCACGCTCTAAAACAAAAATCAAGAAAATATTCTCAACTGATATTGTTATGTGCAAACTATTCGATATTTATTGTGTAATAAATAAACAACTTACATTTTTTTCGGGGTTATAATTTTGTGAAAAAAAAAGGTTTGCAGATCCGCTTTAAAAAAAATATCACTTGTTAAGATTTTAACCTACCGCCTTTAATATGTAGAGGTTCCATCTTATGTCATTGTGTTACACACGTAAATATAATTTGAACAAGTGTATTATAGTTTATAATGAAATACGTATTTCAAGTAGTTTTGGATAAAAATTGTGTTTGAATCATTCCCCATTATCGGGTGCTTCGCCGTATTCGGGTAAAAAGAAGCGGTGCTTTATTTGTTGGCTTTTTTAATTTTATAACCAAGCAGTAATAAAAAAAGTAATTGTTTTCATCAAACAACCATGTTTATCTAAAGAAAGCGTTTCTATAATTTCATTAGTAAATTTATCGAGAAATGGCGCTAGTAACAAAAAGAATTCATATTCAAAAGAGTTGCCTTTGTTACACTATCAGAGTCACCGACAAAAAAAACCTGTAGCAATAAATTATTTAACAAAACAACTTTTATCATTATTTATAATATATTATGTTATTATAAACATAACAATGAAATTCTTAGAGGAATTATAATTAGTTATTTAAGGTATCAGCCTGAATTAATAAATTTTACAACATTGAATTACTGTTTTAATTATGTGACCAAGCTATTCATGTCCGTTTGATAATAACTATTTGACCACGAAAATAGCAAAAACTTAAATTTATCTTTTCTTAATGCTTAGCGAGTCCTTTGATTTCAAATGTAATGCCGCTAACTCGCCTAGCGAGTTCATTGTGAAATGTTTGCGGTACCCGAGGTAACTTCATGCAAATCGTAGTGACATTGAACTTGATGTCGGTATGATGTAAGGCACTACCACAGAAATCCCCCAAAGTATATAATACCGTGACGGTATACTAATATACATTAAATTGCATAAATACAAAGTCATTATTATTCAATAATAACGACTTTGTATAAGATACCTGGCAAAAAAATATATCATCTCCAAACAAATTCGGACATGTTATGATTTATCTGCCATTATATTTATCTATCAATAAATGCGACCGATATTTATAAGGAACATAAATATGTTTTATTTTAATTATATTATTTCATTATCATGTTCAGACAAAATGTTGTCAATTTCTGATTTACATTTGCCGTATGTGGATAAAAAAGATCATATTTTTAAATATCGTGATTTACAAAACGAAGGCTAGTATATTATTAAGAACATTGTATATAAGCTTGTATAGAAAGGACATTATCAACAAAACTTGTTTCGCGAAGATATCATCGTTTTAGTTCGCACGCCAATTGGCGTGCGCCGTACGGTAAATAGGAAAAAATTTACGCCAATTGGCGTGCGCCGTACGGAAAGGGTTAATGAGATGGTACCACCTATGGTACCTGATGGTAACTACCTGATGGTAAGCAAAAGAAGGTCGAAGAGTGCCGACGACTAAAAATTTCTACTGATATTACAATTCAATCACAGTCGCTATGCTGCGAGGTGTTTGTCACACCTCGCTTATGGGGTCCAAGGTTATAGGATGGGAAGAACACATGGTAAAGCATTTTACTTGTCGATATATTTTCGACAAAGAAATTGAAGCGGCGAAGCGTTTCGTTTGACTGTCGATTCGATGTTCTAAATACAGTGGACCCCCGGTAATCCGACAAATGTTTTGCAGGGCAGTGACAGATCATCGAATTTGTCGGATTATAGAGTACTGCCTAAGACCCCCTATAGCCCGGATTTTTTTCAAAAGAGTACCTTGTAATCCGACTAATTACAGATTCGATGATAGGATTCTATATGTTATATACATATATGTTATATACATATATGTTATAACTCGTTCAATCATACATTAGGACCCTGTCGGATTACAGGGGGTGCCGGATTACCAGGGGTCCACTGTAAATAAATATAAAACAGTACACAATCAAGGTCTATTGAAATTATACAATAATCGTAGTATTAACAGATAGCAACGACATTATGATTCCAATCATACGTAAATAAAAAAAACACAAAAATCTGCATAAAATCTTAAAGAGAAACTAGTTCGTGACTTTATTAAAAACCAGATTACTGTATTAATAAATTGCATAATTAAATAATAAACGAATTATATTTTTAACGTTTTCTATATCAGATAGTAATATTTATATTCCATAACCATAGAGTCCATAGAGCTTGTATGAAGAGAATTGTGAATGTGAAGGAAGCGAGGGAGTTGTGTCAGGATCGTGGCAAGTGGCGCTCCATTGTCTCTGTCTATCCCTGTGGGGAAAAGGCGTAACAATTTGATTGATTGATAGTAAGATTATTTTATTTATGCTGGACTATGTTAAGCTGGTGTGCGGTCCATAAATGGATGCGATTGCTCTAAAATAACTGCAAGTAGTAGTAGCATCCACTATGCCGGCCTAGTTAAAATCGGCAACTTTAAACTGATCCCAAAACTTGACTAATTTACTTCACGGTCTAGGCACCGATACTCTTAATACGCAACAGTGAAATAACTTGCCCACTCCTTTATTCATGTGACTTTTATACTAATCAATCAAATTGTCACGCCCTTTTCTTCACAGGGGTAGGCAGAGACAATAGATAGCCACTTGCCACGATCCTGACATAACTCACTCGCTTTTATACTAATCCGAATGAAAATATAAATGGTTACCTCATTACCTATTGTAAATAATCATTGTTGGGTATTACGAAAATCAGCCGCGTAACTTTAATGGGAATGATAATGAAATTCATTCCCATTTGTCAAAAAGTTACGCGGTCGCTGTTAGTGTCAAAAACATTTTTTCATTCATTCGTACTATGAGTTTCATAGATTTTTTATTTATTTATTGTGACTCGACATATGACAGCACCCCGCTTGATGTTAAGCCGAAGTGTGGTCCATGAATGAATGTCACTGCTACTACAATTCAATAACTGTGAGTAGCAATCACATCCACTATGCCGGCCTAGATGGAACCGGCAACTTACAAGCTGATCCCGAAACGTGACCAAATCTTGTGTACCACACTTGTAAGTGGTGGTACTACCCCGGATGATCGGCAGACTGGGTACCACTGCCTACCACTCTTTGAAAAAGATTAATAATTTAAAAAGATCTTGAACTGTTAATGAAAATGAACATCGATTCTTATTGTGTTGCGCGGTCGCAATTTTAATTTTGAAGCTCATTAATGGAGTTCAATTGTCAAAATGAAGCTCATTCTCATTAAATTACGCGGTCGGCCGCAGGAAAGTGGTGATACTACGCCGGATCGACATACTAGTCACACGACCACCAATTTTTCGCTTTCATAAAAGGTCTGAAGAATCAGACCGTGAAGTGATTTATTTGGTCGCGTTTCGGGATCAGCTTGTAAGTTGCCGGTTCCAACTAGGCCGCCGGCATAGTGGATGTGACTGCTACTCACAATTATTGAATTGTAGTAGCAGTCACATCCATTCATGGACCACACTCCAGCCTAACATCAAGCGGGGTGTGGTCATATGTCGAGTTACAATAAAAAAAAACATACGAAAATGTCCTTGATAAATGTGCCTAACAAAACCTCACTACAATAAGAATTTCTCACTACGCTAATTTGCACTGAGTACATTTTATTGTTCTACAACCGATTACGATAAAACAACAAATTTAAGCAAAGCATGAAATAGAACTAAGACAAGATTCATTAGTCGCCGGCGCTCTTAGTTCTCCCCTTGATTAACAACAAAGTCGTGGTCACGTTAACAATAAACAATAATAATACAAATAAAACCTTTACCACAAAGGCGCGTTATTATCGGTCGATAATATCGGACGCGTTATAGAGATAATGCGTCCCGATTCCTTGCACACATTATCGTCGTTATTATCACAGCAGTGTGTAACTTCGTAGCCGTCCTAATACATGTTGTACTAAAAACAGATATCGCAATAACGCATCCGGTATTACCGACCGATAATAATGCGCCTGTGTGGTAGAAGCTTAAAACTAAATTAAGGCGATATCGTATTTTGTGGTATTTTTGACGATGAAATGTCTACACTTCTTGAAATGTTATTAAGTAAAAAATGATTTTTTATTTTTTTATTGTGACTCGACATATGACAGCACCCCGCTTGATGTTAAGCCGAAGTGTGGTCCATGAATGAATGCCACTGCTACTACAATTCAATAACTGTGAGTAGCAATCACATCCACTATGCCGGCCTAGATGGAACCGGCAACTTACAAGCTGATCCCGAAACGTGACCAAATCACTTCACGGTCTGTATACCTGTAAGTGGTGGTACTACCCCGGATCGGCAGACTGGGTACCACTGCCTACCACTCTTAAATGTAAAGAAATGCTCAAACAAACAATCACTGAAGTATTTGTATAATCAAACAGAATATACGAATACTTTATATGATTTCAAAAATAATTATGTAACTTTATCATAAAATTATATTATTGATTTTCAAGTTCTCAGTTTTTTAAGCGACAACCACTTTAGATTTTTTATGTAAATATAAATAGTCCATAACTAAATTGGACACTATATAAATATCGCCTAGATATTTAATTTAGTACACCGTTTTCTGAAAATTAACAAAATGTTGTTATTAAGGACAACCGTGGTATAGTGGTAGTGCAATGGTTACGCAAACCGAGAGCACAGGTTCAAAACCACTTGCCGGTACCAATATACCTTTGATTGTCCTGTTTCTATGATACAAACACTTTAGTAGCATAGTAAAGAAATGTGAAAAATTATTCGTACCAGAAAATAATGCACGCTCACGAGTGATTTACAAATCTCAACCTTATTTCGTATAAAGCACGTTTTGTTCACAACGCAAAGATACCTCGTCTTAGGAGTTTAAATCCTCCATATAAAGAATATTCCATGGAAGTCGACAGGAAGCAAGTAACCAAAATAAACGCAACCGTCGTCGATAAATCAATTAATAGTCTATCAGTGTGTCCATTGCCTTATTTGATCCAATATGTGGTGACCAAACAAAAATGTTTTACATAGAAGACAATTAATGAATCGTAATACGACCGTGGTCTAGTGGTAGTGAAGTGATCTCACAAACTAAAAGCGCAAGTTCAAAACACGGTATAACTCACATTTTTTTTATTTTTTTTTATTGTGACTCGACAATGACAGCACCCCGCTTGATGTTAAGCCAAAGTGTGGTCCATGAATGAATGTCACTGCTACTACAATTCAATAACTGTGAGTAGCAATCTCATCCACTATGCCGGCTTATATGGAACCGGCAACTTACAAGCTGATCCCGAAACGTGACCAAATCACTTCACGGTCTGTATACTTGTAAGTGGTGGTACTACCCCGGATCGGCAGACTGGGTACCACTGCCTACCACTCTTAGATAACCAGACCCGAAGCAAATATCCATCTCTTTTTTTTTATTAACAAATATTTGCAATATTGAATATTATTAAATATTACAAATAAAAGCTATGAAACAAATATTTGCTCCGACCGGGGATCGAACCCGGGACTTTACGCGCAACAAACCAGTCGCTAAACCGTTCGTCCACGCCCGTCGTCAAAATTACAATTCTGTAATTATAAATAATAAAACTACATGTAATTATAATTCTGACTCGACAAATAATAGTACCCGCTAGATGTTAAGCTGGAGTGCGGTCCATGAATGAAGGCGTTACTACAAGTATTATAAATCACATCCACTATGCCGACCTAGTTGGAACCAGAAAAATACAAACTGGTCCCGAAACGCGACTTAATAACTTTACGTGGACCAAAATAATGTTAAGGGTCAGGGAAAGACGGGGTTGTCCTGTAACACAGAGTCTCACGCAGACCTAGTACAGGGACATTTAATTCACAGATTTATATTTATTTTATTTTATTGCTAGACAAATATTTACCCCCGTTAAACATGTTTTAAGTCAATTTAGTACCTAATAATGACGTTTGACTGTATACAAATTGACATTAAATATTTAATATTAAAACACTGTTAAATATTTTTAGTAGTAAGGCCGTTAAAGTTCAAAGTTTAAACTTTGCGTTTATTTTTGATTCATGGTATGTTATTTTGAATGATGGGGAAAATGACCACATTAAAGGCCTATACCCGAACAAAAATGTATACATAACCTTGTGTTTCGACTAGGTTCTTTTTTACATTTCTATACTAAGCTACTAAAGTGCTTTTATCATAGAAACAGGACAACCAAAGTACATATATCAAGATACAAGTGGTTTTGAACATGTGCGTTTGTTGCACCATTGCAACAAACGCACACACAAAAATGGTTTGAGTGACCATTGCACTGCCACTGAACCACGGTCGCCATATTATCATACTTAAAGTAATTTAGTAAATAAGTGTTACACGCATACAAACAATATCTAATTGCTCTGTTTTTGGCTTTGAGTATTGTATTTCTTTTTATTCCAAGAAAGTACAGGGTCACCTGTAACCCTATACCTCGGTTACAGGTGACCCCTACAGACCTAATATAGTTTGTTTGCTTTGTGTGATGTTTTCGTTGTGATGAAATAAAAATATTTTTAATTTATTTGAAAAATATTTTACCCGCGTAAAATTAGCTTATAAACATAGTTATAAAAAGGAAGAAGTTCTCAATTCGACTGTATTTCCTTTTTTTAAACTCGATAACTCATATAAAAATGACAGACGGAAATAAAAATAAATTTGGAAAAAATCCAAATAGCTGAAACTATAGTCAATTGGAAACTATAGTAAAATATATATTATATTTTAATTAAAAGTATCCTATATTACTTCTAGTACCTCCAAAAATATGTGTATAGTTTCATGATGATCGGTTAAGTAGTTGTTGCGCGAAAACGTAACAAACAAACTCACATTCACATTTAGGAAGTAGGATTTCGCACAATGCTTCGAGGGTTTGGGCATGATGAAAGATTGACAAAAAGAATTTATAAATCTGATGAAAGCTGGGTTGCGTAGTTTCTTGTCTTCGTTGGTCTATTGATTTGTTATTCGTTGATTAGGGACCTTCGAGAATGTCAAATATCAGTGAAAATTTGTTTCCAAGTAATTTTGCTGTCGTGTATTTAGAGAATCAGGCCGGTGCCCTGTTTACTTGTAAGTGATGGTACTACCCCGGATCGGCAGACTGGGACCACCAACTATCTGCCTACCACTCCTAAGCATCCAGATCCGCAGCCAAACAATGAATCGAACCTGGGACTTTACGCGTAAAAGACTTGTGTGCTAATCAATGCCCCACGCGTCTCTTCAAAATATAAGTAAATATTTTGTCACCGAGAGACGCAATATCAGCTAAAGTGAAGCAGCTATGATCGAGTCACGTCTTTTATTTATGAGCAGTTTTTGTAAACACGTAAAAAATACATTACCTAGTCTGATTTTTTATCAGTATGATACACATTTATTCTAACAACTCAGAGAGAAATAACTTAAGGTGTCTGGCTTAAAAAACATAGCTGCTTAAATTTTTATAGTTGTCATTGCATTTTGTTCAATTTATCTATACTTTATGTTGTATTTTTTAGATTATACTTAAATAAGTATAATCTTAAGTTTAGAGCGACCGTGGTGTAGTGGCAGTGCAACGGTTCAACAAACCAAGAGCACGGGTTCGAAACCACCGGTGATATATCAAAGATACATTGGTACCGGTGAGTTGTTTCGAACGCGTGCTCTCGGCTTGCGTGACCATTGCACCGCCACTACACCACGGTCGCTTTACCGTGGTGTAGATATATAAATTAAATACAATAATAACATTAAATCACAAATTTTAATATGACGTTTAGTAATAGAAACCATAATCATTACCTCACGCTCGACCTCCACGGTTACACAAATTTAAAAATAAAACCACAAGAAAACTAGGTCACGCTAATGTACGAATTAATTCACAGACATTTAACTTAAAAGCACTAGTTGATTGTAACACACAAACTATACATATGGTTGCGAGGGCTACCATCTGCTACAATTTTTAAGTTGAAAACACTTATTTGCGACCAAATTGTTTATTTCTTTTAAAACTGTATACACTATGTAAGCTGCTTTTTTCTGCTAAATTAAAGTAAAGGATAAGGTGCAAAATAATAATATTAATAAAATAAAATAAAAACATAAATAAATAAATAGTACATATTAATATTTTGTGTAATGAATACACAAAAACTATATATGGGACAGTTGACGTCCTGCACGAAAGTAAAAAGTTTGCAGCGCTACCCATGTAGGAACTCCCAGTCTTGAACGATGGGGCCAAGCTTGGACCAATTCTGGGCAACAAGCTTGGTTGAATGCCCGTTTAAGGGTCGTTTTTAGTGAATAGGAAGTCTAATCAAGTTAATAGCCATTCCTATAGAGCTTATATATAGAATATATATGGAAGAAGAAATATGGAAAGAGTCTCCATGCTTGTGTCTGTGAGAAATGAGGCGTGACAATTGTTAATACAGAATCCCATGTTAACTATAAATCACATAAAGCACGTTCAGTGTTATCAAAACACAAGAATAGATCGTGGAAATATTATGGAATATTCAAATACATATAAACAAATAGGTAGTCGCCGGTCGCATGAAACAATAAACATCTTAAACGTATATGGGATTTAAAAATATCCAAAAACACGTGGGGGAAGCTGGTTCAAGTTTAGTAGTTATAAATAAAGTACAATTTAACCCTTGTGGGCGTATGTCTAATGCAATTACTTTATTGATATTTATTACTAGCTGCACCCGCGGTTTACCCGCGTAAAAATTAGGTTTAACACTGTCATAAAAAAGGAAGAGGTTCTCAATTCGACTGCATATCCCTTTTTTTGTATTTATAACTCGATAACTAATATAAAAACGACTAACGGAAATAAATAAATATAGAATTCCAAACAGCTGAAACTATAGTAAAAAAAAAGATATTTTTTAAATCTAAGTATCCTGTGTTACTTCTAGTACCTCCAAAAATATGTGTACAAAGTTTCATGATGATCGGTTAAGTACCTAGTTGTTGCGTGAAAACGTAACAAACAATCTCACATTCACATTTATAATAATAAGTAGTAAGCATGGGCGTTTTCATTTTTTTTCGCAAACCGATATATATAGATTTTCGATCTTGAAATCGATTTCAAAATCCGATTTTAGAAATCCGATTTCACTTTAGTAGCGCTTTACCATACCATAGATTTGGTTTTAATAGACTTATTCGAATCGATTTTATTTCGTTGTGCCCAAAGATAAGGAAATCGATTAATTTAAAAAGTAAAGTACGTACGTACTACAATTCAATAACTGTAACAGTCACATTCACTATGCCGGCCTAGTTGGAACCGGCAACTTACAAGCTGATCCCATAACGCGAAGTGGTGGTACTACCCAGGATCGGCAGACTGGGTACCACTGCCTACCATTCTTTGATAACCAAACCCGAAGCAAATATCTATCTCTTTTTTTACAATTACAATTTACAAATTTATACACAACAAAAACACAACACTAATATGTCCTATATATTTTTAATTATAATATAAATTTACAAAGTCTACTACTCGAGTAATTACATATTTAAATTATTACCAAAACATAAAATAACTAATTTACGTAAACGAAGTGCATGCATGTGTAATCAAGGTCAAACTGCCTCACTTGCAACGAAACAAAACACCTAATACATTTCTTTCACTCATCAGAACTTCAAACTAACAAATCCAAGTAACCAGTAATTGCAATCACGTACGCAAATATGGTCTCTAATAACATAGGCATAGGAGTAAAATAAGGATAAAATGCGTTGCATTGCGTTCAAAAAAAACTAATAGCGTAGCAAATGTAATCTAAAATAGATCTTTCGCGAGTAATTCTATATTTCAATGTGCGATCGTAAAATATCCAAACCGAAATCCAAAACCGTTAAAATTCGCCCCATCCTTTTTACTCCGCTAAGGGTTAGACAGAAACAAAGCGAATTTCCTTATCAGTTTTTAGATTTTTAACGTTTTTGTGCGGTTTGTGTTTTGGTTCGGCTACATCGCTAGTTCGTTTTTTATGGTTTTTTAAAATCCGATTTATTAGTTTCGGAAATCGATACAAATCGATTTGTGACTGGAATCGGATTTTAGATTCGTTTTGATATATCCGACACATGCCTAATAAGTAGGATATTTATCACTTTTTTTGCGGCTGGCTCGTCCCCGATTTATCTTTCTCGCTTCTGATTTCTAAATTTCTTTTATCAATCTCATTTTACCCATTCTTTCGTTATGCCCAAATATCACAAGATATATTTTCCAATGAATGAGAATTGTAAATGTGAAGGAAGCGCGGAAATTGTCAGAATCGTGGCAAGTGCCGCTCCATTTTCTGCCTATCCCTGTGGGAAAAGGCGTGACAATTTGATTGATTGATATTTTTCAAGACCAAGAAGATTGTCTCTTATCAATTTTTAAAAGAACAAGGGTTGGCAGTGCCATTCCAAACTATGTATAAAAACAATTTTTTTAGTTTTAGTTTTAGAGGCGTGTTAGCTACGAAAGTAGAAAATATTAAGCCGCGTCTAGATGTTTGGCGAACAATAGCAAACAGCAAAACACAAAACAACAAAGACGAACATGTGGATGGGTATTTGTTTGTGTTTGCCTGTTTTTGTTTGTGGTCGCCCGTGTTCGGCGTCGGTTTTTCTTTAACAATCAAAGGATGTTCGGCAAACAGTTGCGTGGTCTCCAAATGCTTATGCGTAGTATATAAAGTATATTTCTGTGAATTTTGATCATCCGCCATGTTTGCTTATCCGAAATAAACTAACACGTTTGCCAAGCTTGTAGATGCCTGTTTGTGTTAGGTGATTGTGGTCAATATCTGGGACTTTGTTGTGCTTGGTGTTTTCCGCGAACATAGTAAATATAGTATGAAGTATGCCAATCCTGACCGTAAAGTGACTCAATCGTGTTTTGGGATCAGTTTGAAAGCTTCCAACTAGGCTGGCATAGTGGATGCCACTGCTACTTAAAGTTATTTAACTGTAAGTATTAGTCGCCTCCAGTCATGGACCACACTCCAGCTATGATATTACGTTGAGCAACAACAAAAAAAAATACAACTTTCATACCTGTACAATTTCCCTATGTGAATCACCATGAGCTTCAATAGTTCCTCCATCTGCACTGATTCTGCTACTACGTCTGCGGGCTATATTTCTCCTAAGGTCTTCAGGTTCCGGTGTAACAGACCCATCAGTACTAAGCCTGTTTCTTAAATTCCGAATAATCCCTTTGCGGAGGTTGTCCATGGGTTCTGGCGTACCATCTGTGCTTAATCTATTCCGTAATTTTTTGGTGACTTGTCTTGTCATGTGACTATGTGGTGATGAAGTCTCTTCTTCCTCAATTATTGTTTCTTCTCTGATTTTTGATGGTACACCTAAGAGTTGTCTGTGAAGAAATTAAAAAAATTTAGGATAGGAGGAGCCTTTAACCTCCTTTCTACCTAGTCTTTTCACACCGATCATACCCACTTAGGATGAATTAAAGTGGAACCTCAAGGTTAGGAGCTTGTAGAATAATCTGCAAGTGGAATGCTTAACCAGCCCATGTGTTCACCCTCTCCATCCTATAACCTTGCATCCGTTGATTGATGTGTGAAGAAGCACCTTTGGCCGCCATATTGACGGAGCCTGAGCAACTGTAAACTGACCCTTTTTTTAGTTGTCCCCACTCTTGGACCTCCATCACGCTTGCCATCAGGCGGATGGTAGTTAAATAGTCTCAGAAACCAAGAGCCTCATGTTCAAAACCACTCAATATGGATGTGAGGGAAGCTTGTGTCAGGATTATGGAAAGTGGCACCATACCATAAGTCGTCACTCTTGGATCTCCTCTTGCTTATCATCAGGCGGGTCGAGGTCAGATGTCGTGTCACAATAAAAAAACAAAAAAATACTCTATCCCTGTGTGAGCTGAGACATGATTATAAAGTTTCTTTATCGATAAAGTATTATCTTTATCTGTGTATTGGCAGTGAAATAGTTACACAAACCAAGAGCACGGGCTCAAAACCACTTGCCCGTACCAATGTATCTTTGATATATGTACTTTGGTTGTCCTGTTTTTTATGATACAAATACTTTAGTAGCTTACTATAGAAATTTAAATAATAAAAATATTAAATAAAAATTAAAGTTGATTAATGCAATGTTGCAAAACCTAAACCATTTGACCTATATTACAATTTCCTGATTCATCAAAACCATGGAAGTGAGTTTCTTAATAAATTCTCTGATAAGATAAAAACTCATAACACTGGATGTAGATAAGATTAATTATATGCAAGCATGAGTTTTTAGGATAGCTATGGTTGTAGCATTATTTACACAACCCAATTTTATTCTAGAAATTTCTCTTTCTTAATTCATAGAAAAAGTGCATACATGGAAGATATGTACTGTTTCATATTGACAATCAAAGTACATACATGGAAGATAAATTGGTACCGGTTTTGAACCGGTGGTTCTCAGACTTACACTAGATAAACTGCACAAGGATTGCCTTAACTTACGTAAATTAGATAAATTTAAAAACTTTAATAACATGAATTAAATCTATTCTTCTATTACCTCTTCTATTATTACTTCTTAAAATAATGGATTTCTATTTTGTCAAGATTGTGAAAATTGGCGCTCTGTTGTCTCTGCGTATTCCTTCTAGGTATGGAGGCATGACAATTGAATAACAATTTAAAAAACACTAGTTTAATCACTTTTATCACAGAAATGTTCTAAAAAACAGACTTACTTGACTGGTGTATCTCTTTTTACCGGGGTTTTCCTGCCTGCTGCAGTTTCTTCTTTATTAGCACTTTCACTGGCACCAAATAACGGTGTGTTCGATCGCGATCTTGACCGCAAATCATAATTCGAACCTTGAGAACCCTCCATTTTATTCTGCACGTAAGAAACGATACATAAATCACATCCAGCACCTTCACACCATAAATTATGACCCGGCCCTAAGTTCTAAGGGCCGTGAGTCCGTGACCCATTTTCTAAAACCGGTCGAAATGCGAAATAGGCGTGAAGTATTGGTTGCACAAGGTATTCTATTTCTGCGACTCAGTGATGCCGCCAAAAATCACCGTCCTTCAACTTCACTTATTATAATGATTTATAACTTTAGTTTAACTTTTGATATAACTCACTTAAAAGTCCGTTTAGTTTAATAAATATTACAATAAAATAACAGTCTAACAGAATACTGCATTAAAATTTCGTAACCTTTTAGTGGCTAAACATAAACTGATGACGTCATAGCCGAAAAGACGTTACTGTTTTTTTTTCGTTCAATTAGAGGCGAAGAAATTCTAGAACATTCGGCCTAATCTTAAGTAAAATCTTCTAAATAATTACAATGTTTTAAAAGATATGAAAAAAGCTAGTTTTGTAAAGAACACGAAAAAGCATCGGAATATTACTAGCAGTTTCTAGCATGTCGCTCGCTTTTTACCGTTTCAATCTAAAAATTGTAAAGTAATGTTGTTCGAACTCAGCGTTTCGCATTTCCACATTTTCTAAAATCCTTTTGAAGCTTAAATAATATTTTGGTGCATTCTAATAAATGTGACTCCTACCGCTTTACTTAAACCATTATCATTTAACATCTTCTCTTTCACCCTTATGCGCGAATTGATGAAGATGAAAGACCTACAGTGTTTTATGTTTCGAGCTTGGAAAGAAGGGCCTTGTGCCAGACCCTGTCACAAGACCAACGCCACCCCAGCCGGTGAAATTTTAGATTCTCTATAAATGTCTATAACCGATCGATAGGTAAAATTTATTACTTTAAGTATTAAAAATAAAAAAAATTCTTACTCTTTTATTTTTCGAGTTGTTAAACCAAATATATATTTTTAGGTTATGTTGTTTTGTAATGCCCATACCAATAAAATATTGAATATGTTTACATTTCTTCTTACGAATAATTTATAACTTACGGCCGCTAAAAAGTAAACATGATTAAATTTAAGTTTCTAGGTTATTAACATTGTTTAATTTGTTATTAATAGTTTAATAGCATAACGCCTAAAATTGATCTTATTTTGAATCTATTTGAATTGATTTATTGAAATGTCACGCCTTTTTCCTACAGGGATAGGCAGAGACGATGGACCGCCACTTGCCACGATTCTAATCCTAACACAACTCCCTCGCACCCACACAGGTCGGAAGCATCCGCATTGTGCTGACCGAATCGGCAGTCGAACTAAAAGGTTCGATGCGTGGTTTCTTTGTAGGACAATCGGCAAGTAGAATACTTTACCAGCCCATGTGTTCTCTCCATCCTGTAACCTTGAATCGTTCAAACGATTCGTGAAGTAGCACCTTTGGCCAGCATAGTGATGGTGACTGGGGCAGCCGTGAGTTCTCAGTGTTTGCATTCGTCGGCACTCTTGGAACTCTTCTTGCTTGCCATCAGGGGGGTCGAGGTTAGGTCCAAAGCTCTCGAAACATCGGAATTAAAAAATTGTAAAATCAAAAACCAATATGAACGTGTTAGCCGCATAAAATTCGTTTAACTCATTTACCAATTTTCGGGCGAAATCTAAATCTAATCTAAGAAAATAATCCTAATCAAAATAACGGTATAAAATTAATGTTTTGTCATCACATATTTTCATATTATGTAGACGTCTGGAAGTATGTGAAAATTAGTTACATACATACAAGCTATTAAAAGTCGGTTAATTAAAAAGAAAGACCGAGTCTTCAGAGAGCAAAGGACCTTCAATAGAACACGCAAAGAAGCGAGTAATTATTTTTATTTTATTGTATTGTGCCTCGCCATATGACATATGGCGGGGGCCTGATGTTAAGCTGTAGTGCGGTCTATGAATGGATGTAACTGCTCCTACAGGTAAATAACATAGCAGTCACATCTACTATGCCGGCCTAGTTGAAACCGAAAACTTACAAGCTGATTCCGAAACGCGACTAATTCACTTCACGGTCTGTATACTTGTAAGTGGTGGTAGTACCCCGGATCGGCAGGCTGGGCACCACTGCATACTACTTTTTGATAATCAGACCCTTGGACTCTTCAATACTTTTAATAATTAATTAAATTAAATATAAAATAAAAACTGTGAAACAAGTATTATAGGTCTGTGGGTTAAATGTTTAGTTTACGTATCAGGCGTGGTACATTGGGTCTGCAGACCAGTTTGTTATGCGTAAAGCCCTGGGTTCGATTTCCGGTCGGAGCAAATACTTGTTTCGTAGCTTTTATTCGTAAGATTTAATCGAATTAAATATTTAAGAGCTGGAGATTTGCTCTGGGTCTGATTATTAAAAAGTAGTTGGCAATGGTGCCCAGTCTGCCGAACCGGGATAGACTTATACCACCACTTACAACCGTGAACTGACTCAGTTGCGTTTCGGGGTCAGATTGTAAGTTTCCGGTTTAAATTAGGCCGACATAGTGGATGTGACTGTTATTTAACTGTAGTAGTAGTCACCTCCATTCATGGACAGAACTCCAGATAAACATCAAGTGCCGTCATATGTCGAGTCACAATAAAAAAAGCCCCGTTCATAATTTTAACAGGGGATAAAATCGGTCAGGTTGTAAACCCTCTTGGTAAGCGCAGGTTCGTTTATAAATTGACGATTTTTTAATAATAGTTAGACCTCATTTTTATGTATTAAAATAATGTTTTCATTATTAATGTTAAAACCTAATGACAATTAATAAATTAAATCCGTCCCTGTATCTTCAGAATTCTGATACAGGGACGAATTTATGAATAAGTTTAACAAGTTTTTAAAAATAATATAATACACAGTAATATAGTATTTTTATTGATTATAGATCAATCAATTAATCAATCAATCAAATTGTCACGCCTCTTTCCCACAGGGATAGGCAGAGACAATGGAACGCCACTTGCCACGATCCTCGCTTCCCTCACATTTACAATACAAGCTCTACGGTTATGAGCACTAGGCAACCCAGCTTTTTTGAGAATATCTCCGATTTAGTTGGAAATTTTTAAATTTGGTAATTTATTCATTAAAATATTTAGATTTTAAAAAGTGACATCTATGAAATTTCGATTAAACTACATAATAAATCATGATAGATAATTTAACCCATTCATTGCCGATGAATCAAATCTGATTCCTGTCAAACTTCTTGGGTGACAGCTTAGTTCTTAAAGTTCACACGAAGCGCTGCACAAAGTACAGAGTAGCGATGTGCAAGTCGAATGATTTCTTTTATCGAATAACCAATTGATTATTGAACTAATATAATCGAATGATAATACTAATATTAGTAGAAACAGCAGTAGTGGAGAACTTACTAAAACATAATCATCCTTGTATAGCACATACTATAAATTTAACGAAATAAATACTAGTGATGAATGTGTTTCCCTGTGATCATTTTGATCAAAAGTTTTCCCAAAAAAATACCTTCGAAACCCCTAGTATTACGGCTTATATAATGGTAAAACAGTATGAAGATATGGCTCTGATAGATAAAAACACGAATCCTCTAACATTTTTTCCAGATTTATATAACGAAGTTATAAAAAAAACTGTGTGCCAAAGTATGTAATAAAAATAGTTGTGTATTAGAAAATAAATATGGACTATTTCAATATTACGTTTTTTGTTTTTAATACCTACATCATTTTATTTATCTACATTATTATATTTTAAATCTTCTTTGTAATACTATATTAGCATATTAAATGCAAATTGTAGGTATCTTCAATTAAAATGAATAAATAATTCAAAATGTGTGTTAGATGGCTTCGGACTGCGTAATATATAAATAATAATCGATGTAAAATAATAATTTCATCATATTATAATGTTGTGCTTTAGCCACAAAAGTGGAAAAACCCATTCCTTCTCTGTTATAACTACAACGGAGTTTATTGTGCTTAACGCGAAAGTTAGTAACTAATCCCTATTAACAATCGACTAAGTCGAATGATTACTGAAATCAATTAATTCGATTAAGCACATCACTACTGTGGAGTGAAAATGGCGTTCGCGTTTGCTAGCGCTGCGTGTGAACTATAATAACTAATGTCAAAGCAGCTGTCTATCTGTCAAATAGTGAATTTGACGTGGCAACGAATCGGTTAAGTAAATTGGCATTTTATTTTAATGGTTATATAATAGATGGCGCTATGCCGGCCAAAGGTTACAGGATGGAGAGAATGGGACTGGTAAAGCATTCCACTTGTCGATTGTTCTACAAGAAACTACGCACCGAACCGTTTAGTTCGACTGCCGATTCGGTCGACTAAATGCGGGTGCTCCCTCCGACCTGTGCGAGTATTACGGGTGTAAAAAGACGGGGTAGAAACAAGGTTAAAGAGCTCCTCGGAACATTCTCCGTTGTATAGGCGATAGAGGACGCAAGAAGCCGCCATGTCTGCGTAGTTGCAGGGGCTCCAGAATTCGCGTGACCTCTGCATCACCTATAAGTCGGACAGCTTGACGCTGCAATGAATTTAGTGCATTAAGAAGATACTTGGCAGAGCCGTCCCAAAAGCGCGAACAGTACTCCGCGCAAGAAGCAATTTATTTTTATTTTTATTGTGACACGACATCTGATCTCGTCCCGCCTGATGATAAGAAAGAGGAGGTCCAAGAGTGACGACGACTGAGAAAGCCGAGTATTGTTCTCGGCTGCCTCAGCCGCCGTCACTATGCCGGCCAAAGGTGCTTTTTCACGCATCGCTTGAAGGATCCAAGGTGGATGAGAGAACACATGGGCAGGCAAAGCATTCCACTTGTCGATTGATCTACAAAGAAAAGACGCACCGAACTTTTTAGTTCGACTGCCGATTCGGTCGATAAAATGCGGATGCTTTCCCCGACCTGTGCGGGTATTACGGGAGTGAAAAGACGAGGTAGGAACAAGGTTAAAGAGGCTCCTCGGAACATTCTCCGTTGTATAGGCGATAGAGGACGCATAGAGCCGCCATGTCTCTGAGTAGTTGCAGGGGCTCCAGAGTTCGCGTGACCTCTGCTTCACCTATGATTCGGACAGCTCGGCGCTGCAATGAATCCAGGGCACTAAGAAGAAACTTGGCAGAGCCGTCCCAGAGGTGCGAACAGTACTCCGCGCAAGAGCGAATCTGAGCCTTGTAAAGTAGCAGGCGAAGCTCCGGCGCGACGAACCGCCGCACCTTGTTCAGGATGCCAAGGAGGTGGTCTTAATGGCCCACTCAATGTGGTCCCTGTGATTCAGGTCGCAGCGCAGGGACATTCCAAGAATATCTAGTATGTCCGAAGCACTGAGGGAGATGTTACAAAGAGAGGGAAGGGGCGTAAACGGGGATTTTTTCGTCGAGAACGCGCAAACCTGAGTCTTGTCTGCGTTGAACTAGGTTCTTCTCGCCCCAATGGGTAATACGATCAAGAACCCGGTTCAGTCCCGCTACAATAGACTCTCTCATATCGGCGATCTCCTGTTTGCCGGCTGCGGGGCGGGCAGTGTAGCGTCCATGCACCGTGCTGTCGTCTGCATAGCAATAAATGCCGGATCCAAGGTCCAGCATGTCATTGATATGCAGAAGGAACAAAGTCGGCGACAGCACGGAGCCCTGAGGGACGCCGGCATTCACCGACATCCTGCGCGATGCGCTTCCATCCACAACGACGCGTATGGAGCGGTCCCGCAAAAAGTCAGCTATCCAACCCCGCAGACGGTCAGGTAAACCGTATGCCTCGAGCTTGGATAAAAGGCCCTTGTGCCAGACCCTGTCGAATGCTTTGGAGATGTCCAAGCCAACGGCAAGGGCTTTTCCATTAACATCCCAGACGTGCGTGGTGTACGCCAGAAGATCACCAGTTGACCGTTTCGGCCTGAAGCCATATTGACGGTCATTGATCAGCTGGTGACCCTCCAGGTAGGCCATGAGGCGAACATAAATTATTCGCTCCATGACCTTGCACAGTACTGAGGTTACAGCTATTGGACGGTAGTTTGCCGGGTCTGAATGGTCACCTTTTTTTGGGACCGGTTGCACCTTGGCCCCCTTCCGAGCCCGAGGCACACAGCCCGATGCGTACGAGAGCCGGTACAGCCTCGTCAAGACGGGAGTCAATTCCGCTGCACAAGTCTTAAGCACAAGCGCTGGGACACCATCGGGACCACTGGCCTTCCTGATATCGAGCGATCGTAGTTCCATTCGGACATCGCGTTGTCTGATACGAATCTCAGGCATCGTATGTCCGCACGGACGCAGGGTGGGTGGCCCTGCCCCACGATCGTCAATACGCGAATTTGTGGCAAAGACTTCGGCCAGTAAATCGGCCTTTGCCTTCGCCGTATGCGCCAGTGAGCCATCAGGCTGTCTCAGTGGTGGCAGTACAGAACGACATAAGTTAGATTTCACAGTCTTGGCAAGACTCCAAAAGCTGCGACTACCCGTTGGGTGCGCTAATAGACTCTCGCCAATCCTGGAAACGCGCTGCGCCTCCGCTTTTTTAAAGACCTCTCCGCAAGACTTGGTGGCACGATTATAGGCTGCTTTCAACTCATCCACGTGAGGGTCATGATTCTTTCGACTCCTGACCCATGCACTGTGAGCTGCGTTTTTCGCGAGATGCACAGTTGGATGGAACGTAATATTCCATCCCCAGCGCTATCTCATCAGCAACGGCCGAGGCACACGTGGATCCTCAGAGTTGAAGCAGCGCTGCCACCAAGGGAGCGAAGCGAAATAATTTCGCATTCCCTCCCAATCCGCTGACCGGTAGTGCCACAAACGTCGCACCTCTTTCCTGGCAGGAGGAGGCACGACGCGCGGCATTATCGCCTCGACCAGGCAGTGGTCAGAAGTCCCTAGAGGGGCCTTGACCGAAATTATATACCCGGTTGGACGAGTGGTCAGTAGAAGGTCCAGCAGAGAAGGGGCATGCCCGACAATGTCTGGCACCCGGGTGGGCTGGGTCACCAGCTGTGTCATGTCATGCAGAAGGGCAAAAGCATGAGCGGCCCTTCCCGCGTGGTCGGTCCTTAGGGACCCCAACCACACCTCATTGTGTGCGTTGAAGTCCCCCCAAGACCACGACCTCCGCGGTCGGGAACCGCTCCAGCGCTTCGTCTGTCGCCCGGCTCAGAGAATCGAAAAGCCGGGTTGTCTCTGAATCCCCGTGGTGGGAACGGTATAGGCACCCGTAGATCCTGGCTTGGGAACCAAGGTCCACGTGTACCCATAGGATGGACAGGGAAGGATCCTCCAAGCAAAGCAGACGGAGACAACAGATATCGGACCGGATGTACACACATACCCCGGCTTTCGCAAGAAATCTTTCCTCAAGCGAGTAGCCGGGGTATTGAAGGTACGAAGTGTCAGCCGGTGCCTTTATCTGCGTCTCCGTCAAGAAGAGCAAAGCGGGCTGTACCGTCTCAAGATGGTGATGGACGGCACTGAGATTGGCGTGGATTCCACGTATATTCGTGAAATCCACGCCAAGCTCATCAATCTGAGCCTTGTATATAGCACTTGTGTAATAGCAGGCAAATAGCAAGAATGCTGGATTTAAGTTGGCGACAGCACGAAGCCCTAAGGAACCCCGGCATTTACCGACACCCTGCACGATGCGCTTCCATCCACAACCACGCGTATGGAGCGGTCACGCAGGTAGTCGGCTATCTAGCCACGCAGACGGTCAGGTAAACCGTATGTTTCGAGCTTGGAAAGAAAGGCCTTGTGCCAGACCCTGTCACAAAGGCTTGGACACGATGAATCAAAGTAGATTGGGGTTGCTTAGCAAGAGTTTATATTAGGAAGGGATTGTGGGTGCGAGGGAGTTGTGTTAGGATTAGAATCGTGGCAAGTGGCGGTCCATCATCTCTGCCTATCCCTGTAGGGAAAAGGCGTGACAATTCAATAAATCAATTCAAATAGATTCAAAATAAGATCAATTTCAGGCGTTATGCTATTAAACTATTAATAACAAATTAAACAATGTTAATAACCTAGAAACTTAAATTTAATCATGTTGACTTTTTAGCGGCCGTAAGTTATAAATTATTCGTAAGAAGTTATGTAAAAATATTCTATATTTTATTGGTATGGGCATTACAAAACAACATAACCTAAAAATATATATTTGGTTTAACAACTCGAAAAATAAAAGAGTAAGAATTTTTTTTATTTTTAATACTTAAAGTAATAAATTTTACCTATCGATCGGTTATAGACATTTATAGAGAATCTAAAATTTCACCGGCTGGGGTGGCGTTGGTATAATCTCCTACTAGTACAAGATTAAGAAACTAAATGTACGAGATAAATAACGAGAAAAAATATTCGGCGTATGGCAACCCTGCGTGCCAATACAAGTTCTAATTCTAAGTAAGGTACTTCCCCTCATATTGCAATGTCCCAGGACTCAAGAACACGTGCGATCTACTTCTTTTGCTGCGTTATTCGTAGCCGTCCTCATACATATTGTACTAAAACATATATCGTAAATAACGCAGCGGAGTGGCTGGAGCTTATCCAAGGAACATTGTACTCAGTCAGATAGTTATCTGTGCTACAGGAGGGAGAGCCAATGCTGCAGAAGAATTACTAGTACATTAGACTATAATAATCTGTGAGACTGAGAGAGTGTACGTCACTGAATTAATATTACGCTAGTAATTTATTTCAATGTGCTACGTAGTGTAAACGTATCTCTTATTATTCTGTGAATCTAGTAATCTTTTAAAATAAACCGGCTGCTTATATATATAAAGTTTTATGTTTTTAAACTTATTATTTGTACTTTCAGATGTAAAAAATCTTTAGTTCGTATTCTTTACTACAACCTGTGATTACAACAAAGTGCAATGGGATGCTGTTCAAGTACAATATCAGAAAGTGATGACTTTACACAGGTATTATGAAAAATTGATATACCTCATAGAAAGTATTAAAGAAATATTTTTTTCAATAAATAGTTTACCTAATTAAGTATTTTATTTAAAGGTGCGAGTACGTTCAGGTCCTGGCATAGGATCCAGTGAACGTGAAAATACAACAGTAAGCAATGTTCCAAATAGTAAAGCGAATGTGCAGATTACAGCACAGGTAAGTGAATTTAGCAAAAAGTTTTCTTTTCATGAATTCCTAAGGGAATAGTCATAGACAATGGAGCCCTACTTTCTTGCTTCCTTTATATCCAATATTTCCTTCATACAAACTCTTTCTTTACAGGCACTTTAAATCTTTTCTATTAAAATATATGAATGTCTCTGATTGGATCAAGGAACAATCTTCTAGTTCATCTCTGTGTATTCTTTCCAAAGTTAAAGTTTTATGATTTGTTTATAATTGTATATTTCCTATTTGGTTAGCCCACCAGTCCTTTACACATATTGGGTGCGACTGCTATCTTCAGTTATTCAACTGTTGCAGCAGTTGCCTCCATTCATATAGGACGAACTTTCGAAATAGGACAACCAAAATACATATATTAAAGATTTATCGTGGATGAACGGTTTAGCTATTGGTTTGTTGCGCGTAAAGTCCCGGATTCCCGGTCGGAGCAAATATTTGTTTCATAGCTTTATTTGTAATATTTAATAATTATATTGAATACCACCACTTACAAGTATACAGACATGGATACAATATTTAATATTACAAATAAAAGCTATGGAACAAATATTTGCTCAGACCGGGAATCGAACCCGGGACTACGCGTAACAAACCAATCGCTAAACCGTTCGTCCACGCCTGTCGTCGAAACAATAAATCTTTAATATGTATTTTGGTTGTCCTATTTCTATGATACAAGCACTTTAGTAGCTTAGTATAGAAATGTATATTTAAAAAAAAAGAATCTCTGTGCGGCTGCAGCAATGTGGATTTGCAAGTAGGTTTAAGGCCTTTGCATTATGCCAATGCCCACCTTTACTGCAATCACTTTCCACTGTACCCAACAGTAAGACACCATCAATGAAGCCTTCGACATTTGGTCTAAATATTTAGATCTCCCGGCAGATAAAAACGTGCTTTATGCATGTGTATAAAATTTAAAATATGAATTGAGCACAACTGCTTAGATAGGCAGACTTAATTCCACCGCAGTCGTACAGAGCTCTTCTAATATGAAGATCTTTATACTGCACAGCTCAAAAGTCAGCACCATTTTTTCTGCTGTGAACTATACTTGGTAGGTCAGGATCCATCATAGCAAAAAAACATAATGCTGTTTTGCTGGTATTCTTCTTGCACTGACTTCTACTGCGTAAAGATGTACATCAACTTGTTTCTAATAGTTTTATTTTAAAAAAAATTATTGTGACACATCTGACCATAAACTACAAACATCTAACCTGATGATAAGCAAGAGGAGGTCCAAGAGTGACGACGACTGAGAGAACTGAGCTTGTTCACGGCCGTCACTATGCCGGCCAAAGGTGCTTCTTCACGCATCGCTTGAGCAGGCAAAGCATTCCACTTGTCGATTGTTCTACAAAGAAAAGGCGCGCTTATTATTTACCTAAATGCTTTGTATTTTAACTTAATTAAAGGTACGTGAACATATGATACATCATGCTATAGGATCCAGGGAAAGCCTAAATGCGAGGGAAAACAATGTTCCAAATAATAGAGTAAATGCACAGATTAAACCTGAGGTTAGTAAGCATTAGCAAAAAGTATTGTTATCATCAATAATTGTCAAACCTCCCACAACATAATGTCACACTCACTCTCTAGCTTCCATCACATCCACAATTCTCTTCATATGGAATCTATGGTAATAGACACTGCAGTTCAGGCTTCCTTTTTTACAAATGTCCCTGATTTGATCAATTGGTATCAAAAGTTTTGTTTTTTTTACTTAATTTTCAATATTTACTTAAATGCTTTGTATTTTAACTTAATTAAAGGTACGTGAACGTGGACATCATGCTATAGGATCTAGGGAAAGCCTAAATGCAAGGGAAAACATTGTTCCAAATAGTGGAATAAATGTGCAGAAAAAAGCATGGGTGAGTAAACCTGGGCAAGAAGTTTTATAACTTGTTCTTTAGTTATAAGTATAAGTTGTTGTCTCCCGATACAGAGAAGTGGAAATTCCGGCAGATAAAAAGAACGCTTCCCGTTTTTCAAATGTACAATTTTTTTAATTTCAAGGTACGGCTGTCTATATTCGCGGACTTGCAACCACCGCAGTCGTCCAGCGGGGTTAGGTTGGAGCACTATCGTTTAGCACTCTCGTCCAGACGATAGCTTCTCTCGCGCGAACGAAAGTAGCTAGGTTGGGACAGCACTCTCGTCCTTCGCCCAAATGTCAGTTACTAACGTTTTTATACTTAATTTTGTCTATGGCAGACGAAGTAAGTCCTGTCATTATTGTCAAACTTCAACTTAACATTGAATATTAACCGATTCAATGCCACGTCAAATTCACTATTTGACAGATGGACAGCTGCTTTGACATTAGTTATTATAGTTCTAAAAGTTCACACGCAGCGCTAGCGAACGGGAACGCCATTTTCACTCCACAGTAGTGATGTGCATAATCGAATTAATTGATTTCAGTAATCATTCGACTTAGTCGATTGTTAATAGGGATTAGTTACTAACTTTAGCGTTAAGCACAATGAACTCCGTTGTAATTATTTACTAGCATACATTTTTTTCGACAATTCGAATAAATTGATTAAAAAATAGTATTATGGATTTCGATTTATTGCAACTACTACTGTTTTATTAAACAAAAAGTAACAAAAAGCGTGTCCGAGCGAGACACGTATTAAAGTAAAACAAAACTAATATATAAAAACAATCGTTTAATTAGACACAAAGAAATGAATAAAAAAAAAATTGGTTGCCTGTAAAGTCGATATACGGGCGAAAGTTTTACGTGACAACGAGTTTGAGTGGTAAAATAATTTTAATGTGAATATTCATTCGTATAGTAGGAAGAAGGATGAAATAATAGTAACAAATTAAAACATTTATTTATACAAAGAATTTGGTGGCACGATATCATCAGTCTCCATCGGTGTACTGGACGTTGAAGGAATTTGTACATCTGGCTCCATTGTACTAAAATTGAACAAATTAGAAATTATTGTTTCTCATATTTTTAAATGTTTTCAAATACAGTGTAAACTCTTTAATTATTATTATTATTTTTGACGTGATTTATACTACTTTTTTGTTTGAAAACTACCACAACATTGTGATTACTACAACATAACCTATTCACTTATGTCTTAGTCATTTATTTCATCATGTTATATTATCAGTCTGAAATTATTTACCTTTGCTGTTTGAATTGTTGCGATGGACGAAACTACCTTCACATTATCACTACACAATCGTAAAACACCATAAATTTATGAATCGCACGCCTTTTATTAAGATCCTTATGATACACCCGAACTGCATAAGAGCCGCCTACGCCTCGCTCACACGCCACGCCGCCATGCAATCCCGTCCAGGAGTGACGCCAGCGCACGCCGTCTCGCCTCTCCCCCGCCGCCAACCGCTTCCACGTCACCGCCGCCTTGGTGTGGATGCGTTCCGAAAAACTACTTGTTACAGTCGGCCATCCTGCGAACATTAATGTCCTCATTAACTCAACTCTCGAATAGATCAATGAGATCCTGACGATCGGTGATTTCGCCATCACTGTCAGTCATCTCCTGATCATCATCACCAGTTGCCGTGCTCACATAACGCCTTAGTGAGTCTACAGCCACCACCGCCTGAAAGCTCTTATAGCCACGCACGCCTTTGACAGTTCTTATCACATATCTATCATTTGGCAACACCTTGGATATGCAATAAGGACCGTCATACCTGTTATTCATCTTATTATTCACACCCTTTTTCACCACAAAAGTTCCCGCCTTTCGCCATAACACCAAGTCTCCCGCCTTGAGACGTTCGCCTGTAGTTGCAACTTTACGCCTGCGATCGAACACACCTTTGATCTTTCGCCTCGCCTTTGCCAGGTTAGTACTCGCCTTACTACGCCTTTTGAGAAGAGCTGACTTAATATCGCCATAAGTTTCGCCTTCAGCTCCGGGTGCATTCGCCATTTGCACTGCGCCCGACAGATCCGCATTAACGCCATCGTTGTATGCAAACAACAGTTGAGCTGGGGAACACCCTGTACTCTGATTGACAGTATGATTCACGCCCCACACAATGTCAAACAAAGCCTCATCCCAGTCAACCTCCGCCTGAGCACTCGTCGCCAACGCACTCAACACCGTTCGGTTCTGCCTCTCAACCTGACCATTCGCCCTCGGGGTTGCAATTGCATTTAACACGTGTTTAACCCCCTTTTTCGCCACAAACTCAGCAAACACCTTGCTAGTAAACGCCAGCCCGCGGTCAGTTATAATTCGCCTGGGGTACCCAAATTCACCAAACGCCTCTCTAAGTTTCTGTATCGCCTCAGAAGACCTTAGAGTCCTTGTAGGTTTCGCCAGTGTATACTTAGTAAATGCATCAACCGCCATGAGCAAGTACTGATTGCCACGCCTGCTTCTACAAAATGGCCCTAAGTGGTCTAAATGCACCGTATGGAATGGTATAGCAACCTTCTCAATTGGATGCAATAGTCCAGTCGCCTTGCCATATTCACCTTTGTTAAAAGCACAATCTATGCACGCCTTTATGTACTTTTTAACGAAACGCCCCATCCTAGGAAACCAATAAGTTTGCTTAATCAAACTTAAACACCTTTCAAACCCAGGATGTCCTATATCGTCATGATGCTTTCGCAGTAGACTGAACTTCGCCATAGATGGGACATACAACCTATTTCCCAAAAGAGTCTTTCTGTACAAACGCCCTTGTACCACCTTAAACACAGAAGTCACACCTTTATCTGCTGTTCCATTCGCCAAACTAGCCACCAATTTTTGCGCCTTGTCATCCTGCAACTGCACAGTCAGAAACCAATCCGCCTCAGTCATACTGACCACATTCACCATAACAGGGTTCCGACTAAGTGCATCGACATGTTGCATCTTGTGACCCGCCCTGTATTCAACAGTCATATCATACGCCTGTAAAGCCATCCACCATCTAGCTATTCGAGGAACTAAATCCTTTTTCACCATTGTCGCCCTAACAGCCGCACAGTCTGTTACCACCTTAAATGATATGCCCACCAAGTACACTCTGAAACGTTTAACTGACTCAACTATAGCCAAAGTCTCCAACTCATAACTATGCCACAGTTGCTCCGCCGTTGTGGTCGCTCTACTATAGTAAAGAATCGGTTTCAATTCGCCACCTACTTGCTTTTGTAGTAAGATACCCGCCACGCCTAACTTACTAGCGTCTGTATGCAACTCAGTCTCCGCCTTACTGTCATACAAACCCAAAATAGGTCTATTAACCAACGCCTCTTTCAGACACTCAAATGCTCCTTGCTCCTGTTCACGCCAACGCCATGAAGCATTCTTTTTTGTCAGATCAGTTAATGGTCTCGCCTTGACAGCAAAGTCACGCACAAACTTTCTAAAATAACTCGCCAAACCCATAAATTGTCTCACGCCATGTACATCACTAGGAGTCGGAAAGTCACGGACCGCCTGCACCTTGTTCTTTCCTGGGCGAACACCATTCGCACTCACCTCATGACCCAAATACTCCAGTTGGTCCGCCAAAAACACACACTTACTTATGTTTAATTTTAAACCTGCCTTCGCCACCAGTAACAACACCTTTTCTAACAACGCCAACCCTTCAGCTATGGACACTGAGGGAATGAGCAGATCATCCATATACGCCAACACATAATCATTCTGCATTCCACCTAGCATCTTATTGACCACCCTCTGAAACACCGCCGGAGCATTAGCCAACCCAAATGGCACTCTGAGATACTCATAGTGACCATCCGGAGTGACAAACGCTGTTTTTGACACAGAGTCCTCATGTACAGGCACCTGATGATACCCTTGCACCATGTCCAGAGTTGTATAGAAACACTTTCCCGCCAATTTATCCAACTGATCTTCTACCAGCGGTAAAGGATACCTATCCTTTACTGTGATAGCATTCAACGCCCTGTAATCCACACACATTCGCACATCGCCATTCTTTTTAGGTATTAACACAATAGGACTCGCATAATCCGAATCACTCTCACGAATAATACCTGCCGCCAACATACTCTGTACTTTCGCCCTCACCTTTTCTCTCTCTGCAACAGACAATCGATAAGGCCTATACGCCACAGGTTTATCAGTAGTCAGATTTATATGCATAGAGCCTAACTCTGTCACGCCAACATCACACTCGCCAGTAGAGAAACACACCGCCATTCGTTGTATCAACTCATACAATTTCTCCTTATCGCCATCACTCATAACGCCTATCTGTTCACTAGTTAAGTGGAGCCCCTCCTGCATTGAGGTAGGTTCAATACTCACATTCACCATTTGTACATTGTCGGTCGGCTGTATCAGTCGTGCCCTCGCCATGACATGACCAGCCTCCCAACTGCAGTTGTCAACTCCAGGTTGCCGCCTTGTGTTCCAAATAGTCATTCGGACTGTGTTTTCCTTATCGCCATTAACCAAAAAGGTTTTGTTCATAAAGGTCACGCCCTTATCTTTATAGCACCTCGCCGGTATGACGGCCACCTCGCCTGGTGCCAGTCCTTCCATCTGGAGCTCTACCTCCTTCGCCTCGCCTGGAATCAAGAAAACAGGGTGCTTCAGCACTGCTCGCCTCGTTTTCTCTCCCGCCAAATCATCGCCCGCCAAAGTAATGCTCTTAAGGAGCTGCTCCGTCTCGCCAACATCAACAGTACGCGATAGTTGCACCTTACCATCGCGAACAGTCAATGTTACACCAGTAGTCGCCAAAGCTGGTTGTCCCAACAATAGGTCAGCACCTGAGAGATCACAATCTGCCACCAACGCCTTGATGTCCAGAGTAACCTCATCAACCATAATTGTTAAGTCAACTTCGCCTAACGCCATGCAAGAGCCACCGCCAAAGCCCTTCAACACCACTGAAGAGCTCCGAACAATACATTCCGCCATAGTGTCAATACACTGTCGCCTTATAATGTTTTGTTCGCTCCCAGTATCAATATACGCCTTAATTCGCCTATTGTTTATTGTCACCATTTTCTTATATGCATTGTGAGATGCATCTACTAACCGCACCTTGCTAATAGACGTCTCAGTACATACCTTATTTAGTGGCATAGCACCTTGTGACACTGCGCCTTGCGTCACCTTGTTCGCCATCCGACACTGGAACCGGTTATGTCCCGCCTCGCCACACCTCATGCACCGCTCCGCCTTGGCTTGTGGACAGTTCCTGCTTATGTGGTCGCCCAGCATCTGACAGTTATAGCACCTTATACTGCCTGATGACGCCATTGTGTTCTCGCGCCTTGAAACCTTCGCATCATCGCCTGTGTCACGCCCCGACTTAATTTGCCGTTTAAGCACGCCACCTGAAACATTGGGCGCCCTACCACCTTGCGCCGCCTCAAACTTGTCACAGGACGCCAGAAACCCCGTATACAAATCGCCCACCGTGCTGCACTGAAACGCACGTGCAGTCGCCACCAGCTCCGAGGGTAAGCCGTCAATCAGACACGAGATCGCCTTTGTGCCCGTGATGCCACACCTCTCCATTAGCCCCACCTTATCGTGATAATAATGCGTCATGGTCTCCCCTTGCGCCTTGGTTCGACCCAGCATTTCCTTCAGCAATTGGGCATAGTCATGTTCCCGAGGAAACGCCTTCATCAGGGAACTACGCCATTCCACCCAGGTTTTATCATAATCCTCTAATCGGTTGTACCACGCCCTGGCACTCCCTTGCAATTTCGACTGCATGAAATACGCCCGTTCATAATCAGACCAACCATGGATCGCCCCCAACTGGAGTGCAATTCTCTAAGCGTCACATCACTGATGTAAACAGCGACGAGCTCATAGATGTAACATCCTACATATCGCCGTTGTTTGCATCGTTGTTTTTTTTGGTATTCACTAAGTGTTAACAACTCGTCGTCGATCTCTCGGATGCGTGAGCGCAACGTTGTACGCTAGGATGTTGTAGAGACGTGCAAAAGCATTCATTTAACAATCGATACAATTTCGACTACAACATTACGTCTTATTATGGGTCTTTTTTGATAAAATAATAATTAATTACCTATTGTTAGGCATAATAAAATAACACTAACATATTATATCAATAATACACGTGAAAATATGTGAAATGTTCGTTTATTGGCAGAATGTTTAAATACCTTTGACATATTATTCGGTCAAGTTTTTTGTTGATAAACATAAACAGTAAAATGTGTTGGTTGTGTCGTTTGAAACATCAAGTGGTTACTATGAAAACAAAGAATCTAAAAGTCAAGTGGTGCCTGGCGTCGCATCGTTCGGTTTCAGTTTTAGGAATCAGAAATTAGTAAGTACACGAGTTCAATTTTATATTGTTAACTACAATTGTGTTATCATGCTAAATTCTTTCACAACTTTCAGTGTCTTGTAATGCAGCACCCTCTCAAGTGGAGAGTAGAGAAACTAGTCACTCTACTAGAAACCCAAAGGTGGTTGGCCACAGGGGCACTCTCGTAAGGCCAACGCTCGTCAGCGAAGTAACAAGCCTTCTTATGGAGCTAATAAATGCATGGTAATTTAAACATATAGTATGTATACATTTCCTCTACTTTGTAATATGTATAATATATATAGTATGTTATGTAATAAATGTGTACGTGATAGTAAGGTAGTACATTTTTACAGGAGGTTCCAGAAAAGTGTATACCTAACGAAGGTCCATCATCACCTATGAAGGAGAGTGGACAAGAAACCAACACATTAAGTATGTAACAACTGCATTCATACAAGTTGACATTATGATATTACATGTTGACAGGGAAATTTAAATACATAACAGTATTTTCAAAAACGCAGCTCCTACGCAACAACAGAAAATATTATCGGTCGCGTCCCGCCGCATCCCTTACCATTCTCCTGCGACCGTATGCCGCCAACGGCAGACGCAGCACTAGTCAGCTGCACGCCACCGTCTCCTGCGCCGCTCCCCTCCTTCTCATCGATGCTCTGAGATGGTGAGCCCAACGGAGCGGCTTATCGCTATTGAGGAAAAGTGTGCCAAAGCAGAGCTAATTACAGCCCGAGCAGTAATAAAGAATCATTTGCGCAGGGCCAACAGACCTTGGCCGCGTCGGTGTTGCAGCTCGCCCAATCTTGGGCTTCGCATGCTGAAGCAATGAACACTATTATAGAAGTATTTGTAAAGAAACAATCACATTATTTAAGAAAAGCTTTATTGTTGTTTTATTTGTTTACTATATTTCATTAAACCCTTAATAAATATTTTTTTGAGAGTACTATTTTATAAATATATAAGCTAGAATCAACCAAATGTTAAGCCTTTTTTCCCACAGGGATAGGCAGAGCCAATAGAGTGCCACTTGCCACGAACCTTTTTTTATAGCAGGAGAATCCTTTCGGATACCCCGCCACTTAAGGGGAGTGACGGGGTTATGTGGTGCACACTAAACTCCTGCGGTGACCATCTCAGCGGCAAACACAAAGGGGATCCGGAAATACCCGGAGGGCCTTCTACGGATCCCCCTCTACCCTTCTCTTTTTACGGCAGCGCTATGGTCACCCTGCGCTGCCGTCCTCTCGGGGCCGTGTTGGCTGGGTGTGCAGCGCCCCTACGCGTACACACCCCACGACCCCAGGGCATCGTAGCTCACGGAATGATATGTGGGCTACGGGTGGGACACGGCAGCTATTCTGCCACCGCGTCGGCGGACCCCTCGTCTTCTTGGGTCCGCCCTCTCTCTTTCGCGTTCAGTGGTCTCCTTTACAAGCATAACGTGCTCGCAAAAGGAGACCACCGCCGCCCACGCCTCTCTGCTGTCCACCATGGCAGCGACGACGGCCGGCAGGGACAAATCCGCCCCCACCACGCTGCGAAACGTCTCCCTCTCTGTAACCCAGGCAGGGCAGTCCTCCAGGGTATGCTGCGCCGAGTCGTCAGGGCAGTCGGAGCAGTGGTGGCACTTGGCACTTTCCTCACTTGCACATTCGTGGCACTTGCTACGAACCTGACACAACTCCCTCGCTTCCTCCACATCCACAATTTTCTTCATACAAGCTCTATGGTTATGGGCACTAGGCAACCCAGCTTTCTTGAGGATGTGTTTGATTTGTTCAAAAAACACCCTGCCACCTTTTTAGTGCAATACACGATGAACTAAAAAACACCTAAATCTACCTTTTAGCACACCAATAGATCTCTCTCAACACTATTCCTTGCTGTGCTGTGTAGGTTATTATAACATTCTTCAGGTCATTATAACTATCTTGATCTGGATTACTGCAGGGTGTCATTACATAGGTCTCTGAGCATACCCAGAATCACCTGAAAATAATTTTTGTATAAATTATTGTATACTGATGAAGATTTTTAACAAAATAATTGGAGTTAATTTACAAACCAAGCAAATATACAGTTCCTCCTGTGTTGTACAGTTGTTCTAGATGATTTTTAATAACTGTTTTATTAAAAATAAAATTGTCATGGGGAGCTTCTCCAAAAGTAGCATCTACATGCAGAATATTTAAATCACTGTCATTTATCTGAAAAGGTAATAAGAAATAAAATGTGTACGGACATAACTCATAGGCACAATTAAATAAAAAATATTAATAAGAAATAATCATAGCTTTAAAATTTAGGTACACTTACTATAAGAACATTCCTTGCATGGTAACCTTTTCTACAAAATATGACTTCAATTTCTTTTGGTCGAACCATTGGAACACAATGGTGAAACAAAAGTGCCATCAATACACCTCTGAGTTAACTACTCGCTGAAAGCGTGTTTCACGCGCTTGACGCTTTTTTTCTAACTGGTCACTTCTATTTGCTTCTTCCAATAAGAATAAAATGCAAGACAACCTAGCAGCCATAGTAAATTATCAGAATCACTTTAACTTCACTAATTATCACAAAATTTTGCAAATTATATGAACTCGCCCGAGAGAAAAGCTATACGTTTAGTAGCTTTTGAGTTGACAGAATAAATCGAAGATGTTGTCTAAGATGTAGGGAAAAACAACGATGTATTCGTCGATGTTTACTTAGAGAATGCCAATTACAAGATCAATTGTCAGAAAGTAGTACCAACTCACGCCGTCTGCATCGTTGCGGCGCTAGCATCGAGAAATAACTTACGTGAATACCAAATCATCTGCTCGCCGATGTTTCAACGACGAGTTTAAGGTTGTAACGATGTTTGCGCTTAAAGAATTGCATAGCTGGTCAATCTTACTGAGCCACCTCGCCACATTGCAGTCCTTGCTATCCGGATCGAACGGCTCCAAGATCTCAGGTCCCGCCCGGACCCTCGATGGGCCACAACCTAGACTACACGCCGAGTCGGTTGCGTTCGACGCCACGGAACAGCTCGCCTTTGAACCGCTCGCCTTGAGGATACTTTCCTTTGAGACGCTCGCCTTAGACTGCTCAATCGCCTTAGCGGTCTCATTCGCCACGATTTTCTTAATGTTGTCCGCCAACCCGCCTTTCAACAACATATCCATGATGTTGTCAACGGACAACACCGTCGCCGACTCCATGTTCTCACACTCGGTCTCCTCGGGTTCGTAATCTAGTTCGTTATCACTATTACACGCCATTTTATTTGAAAATCACGCCAGTTAACAAAAACTTCACAAACTACCGCCACTAGTCAATAGTTTTTGTTGCGACGCAATAGCCGCCCGCCGTACGCCTTGTCAGGACAAGTATAAACTTGCACACACCGAAATCGCCGGTTACTACTCCTTTAGCCGTGAGTTTATTTATATCCCACTTCTGAGATAAAACACCATAAATTTATGAATCGCACGCCTTTTATTAAGATCCTTATGATACACCCGAACTGCATAAGAGCCGCCTACGCCTCGCTCACACGCCACGCCGCCATGCAATCCCGTCCAGGAGTGACGCCAGCGCACGCCGTCTCGCCTCTCCCCCGCCGCCAACCGCTTCCACGTCACCGCCGCCTTGGTGTGGATGCGTTCCGAAAAACTACTTGTTACAATCGTTTTACAATTAACTGGCAACGTGTAAACTTGTATACAGGCGCCTAAGCGAAATAGAAGCGCAAGACATGAACCGGTGTGTATGCCTATCTCTCTCACTCTCTCTCTCTCGCTCTGTCTCTCTCGCTCTTAGGCGGGCTAACTGTGCTCGAGTGGAAGGGACGCGTGCCTTTCACTTTTTATGTCTGTCTCTCTCGCTCTTAGGCGGGCTAACCATGCCCGAGTGGAAGGGACGCGTGCCTCTCACTCGCTCTCATTGTGAGCGCATAACGTGAGCGGAGCGTAACGCAGTTTCTTGAAGTGTCACCCGGCAAACCAATTTATAAGACGTTGTCACGTCAAAAAGTTTTTTTTTTTGTTTGTCGTAGATCTGCAACAATGGAATACGACGGGTTAACATAATTAGATAAAAATAAAATGTGTACGTAAGTTATTAGTAATAAATAAACTAAACTAAGCTTAGTTGGAAAATACGTTTTTAAGTAAATACATATCTAAAAATGATTTAGACATTATTATTTAGAAAGAATCTAGCTTCTCTGGACTTAACCGATTACGCCGATCAGTTAAAACATATCCTGCTTTTGGAAAAAGTCTTTCAGTTGGGACAGATGTTGCAGGAATACATAAATATTTTTTGGTTAATTTATATAAATCTGGAAACATTTTCGCGTGGTCTTCCCATAATGTTAGAGGATTCGTGTTTCTATCTATCAGAGCTATATCTTCATACTGTTTTACCATTATATAAACCGTAATACTGGGGGTTTCGGAGGTATTTTTTTTTGGAAAACTTTTGATCAAAATGTGCCCACAGGGAAACGCACTCATCACTAGTAATAATGCGTTAAATTTATAGTATGTGCTATACAAGGATGATTATGTTTTTGTAAGTTTTCCACTACTGCTGTTGCTACTAATATTAGTATTATCATTCGATTATATTAGTTTAATAATCAATTGGTTATTCGATTAATGGAATCATTCGACTTGCACATCGCTACTCCGTACTTTGTGCAGCGCTTCGTGTGAACTTTAAGAACTAAGCTGTCACCCAAGAAGTTTGACAGGGGGAGTTTTGGCGGGCAACTGCAACTGACAGGACGCGCAATTTTGAATTATTTATAAAGCTTGTGTTTTTCAAAATATTAATGTGTAATAATGGTGGAATTGTTATCCAGTAATAATTTTTAAGTTGATCAAGTATAAACAAGTAATTTAAAGTTGTGAAACGTGTTTCTTCATGTTCCCTCCAAGACTCCTTCTGAAGTTTTAGTAAAGGCTTTCCGCCGCTTTACTAAAACGATCATCATCAACCTCACTATCATCATCATCATTTGATGAATCACTCGCGTGGTTCATCTTCATCTTTACTTGACAATGTTTTAACATTGAACCATTATATTTTTACTTTGACACTGGCAAGTTAAATACTAAAGCCATAAACAAGAAGAAGAAGAAGAAGTTTGACAGGAATCAAATCTGATTCATCGGCAATGAATCGGTTAAACGGTTATTTATAACCTAATATAAGATTTGTTTGGTTTGGAGAAAGAAAACATACAATAACTACATAGTAGCAGATAAGATTCATCGTGGAATTTATGCAGAAGTAAGTTAAAATTAACATTATTCTAAAATTATTTAAATTTACTTGATTATTTTATATGAATAAACAACCTGTGAAGAATATCCTTAAAAATAATTTATAATAGCTTAAACATTATAGCTAGTTTCGGCATACTGTTATAATTTTACAATTTAAAATGTTTTTTAAGGCATGGTGATATAAGCAATTATTATAAAGGACACCGCAACCTCAAGGTGAATTAAGGAGAAATATAAACATCGATGGAAATAAACTGTGGAAGGAACTTGCTGTACAATTGTCCACAACGCGTGCTGGGGCGTTGAAAAATAGGCTTAAAATGGCAAGGTATTTAATATTAATTTGAAGGAGTTGTAACAAGATTTGGAGTGATATTAAATATTGTACAAAGAACCGTATGAGGTCACTCCAATTGGTACATAGTAGCTAGGGCTTGCATTCCGGAATTTCGGAATTTCGTAACTCCGGAATTTCGGATAGATTCTTTCCGATATTTCAATTCCGGAACCGGAGCCAATTCCGGAGCCAATATCGTATTCCGAAGTTAAAAATTTTCATACATTATTTTTACTTTTCAAAACGTTTAAGTATCTAAAATAGATTGTTATTACGATTTCAAAATACGCGTCTCGAATGTACTATTAGCACGAGGCGTCCCGTTAATAAAAATATTTAAGAAAAGTGGTCATGAATTACCTAAATCAGTGAATAGTTGAATACAGTAGCGAAAATTGTATTAACGCAGACCGAAGAAGTAAAAACATACATAAAAAATACAATAAATGAATTGAAAATTCATCGACATCGATTCTCTCTAACTATGGATGAATGGACCTCTTTACGAAACAAGAGGTACATGAATATAAATTTGTACAGCAACGGTTTTGGTGGTTTAAATTTAAAAAATCTCGGACTTGTAAAAATTACGGGGTCAATGTCAGCTATTTCAGCTCACATGTTGCTAGACCATCTTGCTAAATTCGGCGTGTCTTTGGATGAGGACATCGTGAGCCTTACAACCGACGGTGCGAGCGTGATGCTAAAAATGGGAACATACTGCAAAGGCTATCACCAATTATGTCTAGCTCATGGTGATCAGCTCGCGGTTATATAAAAACACTAAAGAAATCCCGCCGGCATCCGTTGATAAGGCATCCGATAATGACAGTGAATACGAAAGCGATGAGGATGCCGATTCAGAAACGAATGACAACTCCCACTGCTCGGGCTGATCCAAATACACACAATGAGGTCATAGAAAAAGTTAGACGCCTTGTAAGAATAATAAGAAAGTTTCCTTTAAAAGCTGATTTACGGCGACAATATGTCAAAACGGAACATGGCAAGGACATACAGCTACAGATAGATTGTCGTACGCGCTGGTCAAGTATGTCGGACATGATCGGAGTGTTTTTAAAGATTAAAGACTCGGTACTTAAAGCCCTAATAGACTGGAAATCCAATATTTCGTTTTCTGAAGATGAAATCCAAACCCTGACCGACATTCACCACAGCTTAAATGTCGTAAAAGTAGCTGTTTTATCTTTGTGTCGACGCGATGCGACTCTTTACACAGCTGACACAGCAGAACAGATTTTTTAATTACTAAATGTGCTACAAATTTACGACATTGTATTAAGCAAAAACGACAATTACTAACAGGTGTTTTACACTATTTACACAATTCAGAAGACTTCTTCAGACAAGCGGATGATGAAACTTTTGTAAAACCCAGTAGCCATGAAATCTCCGAGATCATTGTCAATTTGCTGCGCCAGCTTAAGTTCAATCCTACTTCAAGTGAGCACGAAGAGGAAAATGATGATTCTTCATCTTCTGGTTCTAATGTTCAACCGCCGATTTAACACTACAAGAACAGCTCGACAAAGAGTTACATAAATGTCAGGAGGGGACCCGTAATAAACCTTCAACTGCCAATTTCGACCTCTCTGGGTTTGTCAAATTTGAGAAAGCCATGTATTATAATGGTGGAGAAAGAGGTGTATATCTAACGCAAGCTTATAATTATATCATGTGTGTTCTTCCAACTAGCGTGGAAAGTGAGAGAGCATTTTCATGTGCCGGTTACTTTTGTAATCAGCATACGAAGCTCGCTCTCAGACAAAATGTTGGATGCTTTATTGCTCTTGAGAGCTTCAAGAACAGCGCTCTACTTCTTGAATAGTGTATTTCTAATAACAAGCATAATTGGTTAGGTAATAAGAGTTGATTTGATCTTAATCATAACTATTTTTTAAGAAGGTACCTATTGAAGTAGATAATGTAAACTAAAGAAATTCATAAAAGATTTAATTCCTGGTATTTAATTAAAAATACAATTGTTTTATTCTGTCTAAAAGATTTATGATTTCGAGAAAACCAAAAAAGTATTTTTATGACTGTTCCTCTAATAAAAGAATTAAATTAGTACGTAAGATGATGTATCAATACAAATGCGATTAAATAAATACATATTACCTACAGACTTTATTTTTTTACCCAATTCCGGAACTAGTATCGGAATTCCGGAGTTGTGTGTCCAATATCGGAAATCAGTTCCGGAGTTGAAAACTATCCGATATTGTAAGCCCTAATAGTAGCACTCATGGTGGTCTTAAAAGGCATCCAGAATTGTTGAAGATTAAAAAATCTATTATAAATAATATTTGGTGAGAGAGCAGTGTGCAAAGGGCTGGCAATTATAATGTAAGAAAACTACAAATAAAAATAACTTTGATGTCCAATAAATGTTAATGCCCACCTGAAAATTCAATATATAAAATTTAATGGAGTACAGATAAGAATAATAATTAAGAATGACAGTCTGCATATAGCTGTGAGCATTAAGGTGTGATAGATTGATAAATTTGCTATTATAAGGCTTGATTGTGATGTTCTTAATGCTTGGACTATTAATTATAATATTGGCAATTTTTATGTGTTGCATGCTGTTATTATATGTTATCGCAATATAATGATTATATTTATTATATAATTACATTACATTAATAACTGAATATTTAATTTCAACAATGATATTCAACAATTATGAAAATAATCTTAGTCAAAAATTGTAGCGCTCCATTGTGTCTGCCTATCTCTGTGAGAATTGAGGCATAACAGTTTTGTTTGATTAGAATTTTAGCCAATTACAATTGAGTATTCTTCCAGTTTGAAAATTTAGTAGAAGATGGATATACTGTATAGTCCCAGCAGATAAAAAGAGTGCAGGCATTAAAGTAACTTCTTTTGTTACTACTTACCATTAAATAATTATGTGGATATCTGTATAGATAGGCAGACTTGCACCACCACAGTCGTCTAGAGCCGATCCTTACACTTGGCCGATACAAAGAGTAGGTCAAGCACTCTTTTTGCCAACATCTGCCAGCATGTATACCGCTTTTGTTAAACTTTTTTAGGCAAGAACAGTCAGCATATATAAACCTATACATTATGTAAATTGTTTTTTTTTTTCAGATAGATAATCAAAAAGAGATGGAGGTGGAAAATGAGGAGAATATTCCCCCATGCCTACATACATGAGAATATAAGGGGTCCTGTAATGTACTAAAGTTACGAGTCACAGTTTATAAACGCGGAGAACAGCTAGTATTATACAAGTAATTGTGATATGCAAATAAAATAACATAGTAACTCGAAGTAAATAAAAACTGTATAGAATTATGAATTAATCAATGTGCTTTTATTTTAAAACCTGGTCTATATATATTTCTATTGTGGCTCGATGTTAAGCTGGTGCGGTCCGTAAATGGATGCGACTGCTACTAAAAAACTGCAAGTAGCAGTCACCTAGAGGAACTTACAAGTTGATTCTAAAAAACTGACTTGAGTGAATCTTGGCATCCTGAACAAGGTGCGGTAGTTCTTCGCGCCAGGGATTTGTCTGCTACTATACAAGACTTAGATTCGCTCTTGCGTGGGGTACTGTTTGTTCCTTTAGGACGGCTCTGCCAAGTGTCTTCTCAATTTTTTTTATTTTTTTTTATTTTTTATTGTGACTCGACATATGACAGCACCCCGCTTGATGTTAAGCTGGAGTGTGGTCCATGAATGAATGCCACTGCTACTACAATTCAATAACTGTGAGTAGCAATCACATCCACTATGCCGGCCTAGATGGAACCGGCAACTTACAAGCTGATCCCGAAACGTGACCAAATCACTTCACGGTCTGTATACTTGTAAGTGGTGGTACTACCCCGGATCGGCAGACTGGGTACCACTGCCTACCACTCTTTGATAACCAGACCCGAAGCAAATATCCATCTCTTTTTTGCTCTAGATTCATTGCACCTGTCCGAATTATAGGTCATGCGAACTCTGGAGTCCCTACAACTTCGTAGAGACATGGCGGCTATGTGCATCGTGTATACCTTTGTGTCTTTTTATACCCGCATAGGTCGAGGGAAGCATCCGCATTTTGTCGACCGAAACGGCAGTCGAACTAAAAAGTTTGGTGCGTCTTTTCTTTGTAGGACAATCGATAAGTGGAATGCTTTACCAGTCCATGTGTTCTATCCATTCTCTAAACTTGGTTACTTCGAGTGATGCGTGCGTAAATAATCATCTTTGGCCGGCATGAAGACTCGGTTTTTTCAGTCGTCAGCAGTCGTGGACCTCCTCTTCCTTATCATCAGGCGGGGCGGGTTTCGACAGATGTCACAATAAACAAAAAAAGAAAGAAACAATATACAATCTAACTAAATATTGACGACAGGCGTGGACGAACGGTTAGCGATTGGGTTGTTGCGCGTAAAGTCCCGGGTTCGATTCCCGGTCGGAGCAAATATTTGTTTGAAATATTTAATAATTATATTAAATATTGCAAATATTTGTTAATAAAAAAAGAGGTGGATATTTGCTTCGGGTCTGGTTATCAAAGAGTGGTAGGCAGTGGTACCCAGTGTATTGATCCGGGGTAAGTACCACCACTTACAAGTATACAGACCGTGAAGTGATTTGGTCGCGTTTTGGGATCGGGTTGTAAGTTGACGGTTCCAACTAGGCCGGCATAGTGGACGTGATTGCTACTCACAGTTATTGAATTGTAGTGGCAGTGACATCTATTCATGGAACACACTCCAGCTTAACATCAAGCGAGGTGCTGTCATATGTCGAGTCACAATAAAATATTACAAATAAAAGTATGAAACAAATATTTGCTCTGACTGGGAATCGAACCCGAGATTGAAAGGCGACAATCCAATGGTTACGCAAACCGAGAGCACGGGTTCTTAACCACTTGCCGGTACCTTTGATATATGTACTTTGATTGTCCTGTTTCTATGATACAAGCACTTTAGTAGCTTAGTATATAAATGTCTAAAAGAGTTGCGCGAAAGGGAGTATGGTTTGAGAATGAATGTCTTGGTGATCAAATGTCTCTTGTACGACGACTATCAAGTAATCCTTGCATCTTAGGCGTATGAGTAACATGAAATGGTTACTATTATTGTTCATAATGCGGTGCTTGTTCCTACATTAATGTATGGAAGTGAATGTTGGGTGTGGCAGAATAAGCATGTGAGTAGAATTAACGCTGTAGAAATGCGGTTGTTAAGGAGTGTATGTGGAGTTCGCCGATCAAATCGGAGACATCCTTAAGAAAGCTAGGTTGCCTAGTGCCTATAACCGTAGAGCTTGTATGAAGAGAATTGTGAATGTGAAGGAAGCGAGCGAGCTGTGTCAGGATCGTGCAAAGTGGCGCTCCATTGTCTGTGCCTATCCCTGTGGTAAAAGGCGTGACATTTTGATTGGTTGATTGATTGTATATAAATTTTAATTTATATACAATACAATACAACTTTAAATTACTATATTAAATATAACTTTAAAATTATAATTATAATTGCTATAAATATACATACACAACTTTGGCACATAAAATATATTGAAATATTAGCGCCAAATTAAGATTAGGATAAATAAAAAATATTATCAAATACAAACACGCAAATTTCACTATCGTCGACAATTGACATTTCTTCTCTCGTCCGACGACAGACGATTGTGCGCCAACCTACCAAATAAATGAGTTTTATATGAAGTATAACGTTCGCAGCTGTCATCCTTCGACGACTCTCGTCCGAACGAACGTTCGTCTCGTTTTAGTGGCTCCAACCTAGCTTTGACTATCGTCGACGCGAAACGACTGTCGTTTTATGCGCCCAACCTAACCCCGCAGCACTCTTCTTATTTGCTGTTATTTTTATTGCGCAGGTTAAAAGTCTAGGCTGTTTTTATTTGCCGACAGTTATACCATCACTTGCAAAAGTATAAAGACCGTAAAGTGACTTGATAGCGTTTTTGGATCAGCTTGTAAGGTTTTGTTCTTGCACTGACTTGTACTGCGTAAAGCTGAGTTCTGTGTACATTTCTTGTCAACTTGTTTTAAATAGTTTTGTTTCATTTTACCTATATTAAAATAGGTAATCGCTCAAAGAACCGACAACCGAAGGGGAAGAAAGGTTCTAGAGTGGAGACCACGAACCGGAAGACGCAGCGTAGGTAGGCCTCTCACTAGGTGGACTGACGACATAGTAAAATTAAATTAAATATTATATTAAAAGCTTTGTTTTTTAATTTATTTAAGGTACGTGGACATAATGCTAGAGGATCCCGGGAAAGCACAAATGCAAGAAAAAACAATGTTTCTAATAGTGGAATAAATGCGCAGAAAACTGCACGGGTAAGTAAACCTGAGCATAAAGTGTTTTTTAGTATTTGTCTCCTATTCTACAGTAGTATATACTGTTTTTTCTCACTTAGCACAAGTAGTAAACAAACATGAAAATCACCATTTTTCCATGCTCTTTATCTAACGAAACTGTTTACCACTGTTTTATTCTATGGAGTAAACATTAAAAGCTAAACATTAAGCTAGGTTGCCTAGTGCCCATAACCACAGAGCCTGTATCAAGAGAATTGTGGATGTGAAGGAAGCAAGGGAGTTGTGTAAGCATCGTGGTAAGTGGCGCTCAATTGTCTCTGCCTATCCCCGTGGAAAAAGGGCGTGACAATTTGATTTGATTGAATAAACATAATTAAAAAAACACACATATAATATACATTATTTTTATCCGAACCCATATTTAAATGGAAACGGTAAATTCACAAATGACAAATGTTCTGCCTCAAAAGTAATAATAATAATAATAAAACCTTTTTCACAGTAATTCATAGATATTTTTATGTATTCGTATTGATTCGCGTCAGTAGGAATTGTTTTTTTGTATCGTTAATCCGTCATTATGCCGAATGTTTCTCTTCTTACCTGCTGTTTTTTTTTTTATTGTGACTCGACATATGACAGCACCCCACTTGATGTTAAGCTGGAATGTGGTCCATGAATGGATGTCACTGCTACTACAATTCAATATCTGTAAGTAGCAATCACATCCACTATGCCGGCCTAGATGGAACCGGCAAGTTACAAGCTGATCCCGAAACGCGACCAAATGACTTCACGGTCTGTATACTTGTAAGTGGTGTACTACCTGACTACCCCGAATCGGCAGACTGGGTACCACTGCCTACTACTCTCATACTGCGTAGCTTAAAACTCAGGTCTGTTTTTATCTTAGTTATAAACGAGGGCGTTATGTCAGGATCGTGGCAAGTGACGCTCCATTGTCTCTGCCCATCCCTTTGATGAAAAAGTATACAGGTTGTAAAGTGACTTAGTGACATTTTGAATCAGCTTGTAAGTTGCCGGTTTCAATTAGGCCGGCATAGTGTGTTCTACTTCTACTTACAGTTATTTAAATGTAGTAGCGGTCGCCTATATTCATGGACCGCACTTCAGTTCAGTTTAACATCAGGCGGGGTGTTGTCATATTATGATGAGTCACAATTTAAAAAACAAAAGCGGCCAAGTGCGAGTCGGTCTCGCCCATGAAGGGTTCTGTAGCAGCAAGTAACATAATATAAAAGTTCTTGTAGTTCGTTGATCCATTTTTAGAAAGGTAAATTGCAGTTTTCGATTTATGACGTATTAAAAAAACTACTTACTAGATCTCGTTCAAACCAATTTGGTGGAAGGTTGCATGGTAATGTACATCATATATTTTATTATTATTTTTTTATTGTGATATGACAGCACCCGCTTGATGTTAAGCTGAAGTGTGGTCCATGAATTAATGTCACTGCTACTACAATTCAATAACTGTGAGTAGCAATCACATCCACTATGCCGGCCTAGATGGAACCGGCAACTTACAAGCTGATCCCGAAACGTGACCAAATCACTTCACGGTCTGTATAATTGTAAGTGGTGGTACTGGCCCGGATCGGCAAACTGGGTACCACTGCCTACCACTCTTTGATAACCAGATCCGAAGCAAATATCCATCTCTCTTTTTTCATTAACAATTATTAGCAATATTTATATAATATTATTAAATATTACAAATAAAAGCTATGATACAAATATTTGCTCCGACCGGGGATCGAACCCGAGACTTTACGCGCAACAAACCAATCGCTAAACCGTTCGTCCACGCCTGTCGTCAATAGTTTTATGGTTCTCTTATTTTAGAAGTTACGGGAGGGGGGGGGGGGGGGGTAACTTTTTACCACTTTGGAAGTGTCTCTCGCGCAAACTATTATATAGAATATAGAAAAACATAAATTAAAACCTCAATATCACCTATCTATAGATACCCCACACGTATAGGTTTGATGAAAAAAACATTCAGTTTCAGTTCTAAGTATGGGGAACCCCCAAAATTTATTGTTTTTTTTCTATTTTCGTGTGAAAATCTTAATGCGGTTCACAGAATACATCTATTTACCAAGTTCCAACAGTACAGCTCTTATAGTTTCGGAATAAAGTTGCTGTGACATACGGACGGACAGACAGACAGACATAACGAATCTATAAGGGTTCCGTTTTTACTACGGAACCCTAAAAAATAAATACTGAACATAATTATTTGTGTTCATATGATTTTACCTGACATTTTGTTAAACTGGAGTGTGGTCCATGAATGAAGGCCACTGCTACTACAGTTATAGTGCCGTCATGCAATCTTAGTCAATAGGGATGGTAATAAATTGTTTCACTTGATGCTAAGGGTACCAACGATTCATTCACTCACCTGCCGGCGTAGTATCGGCAACTGTAAAATGAGTCATCGGCGCTTTTGAAGCTTTCACTAAAATTTCAAAATTCATGGATTACCTTTGGCCGGCATAGTGACGGCGGCTGAGGCAGCCGAGAACAATACTCGGCTTTCTCAGTCGTCGTCACTCTTGGACCTCCTCCTGCTTATCATCAGGCGGGACGAGGTCAGATGTCGTGTCACAATAAAAAAAAAATGCTAGGAAAATTGACTACATATTTTATTATAACTATTCTGTTTTTTTTATTTATTTCTTGCTTGGAAAAGGTCGCTTCTTTTATTGTGACTCGACATCTGAGCGCCGACTACTGAAAAAACTGTTTTAGTTCACAGTCGCCTTTACTATGCTGGCCAAAGAACCGTGATAAGACCGTGATTGCGCATCCGTTTTGTGCAAAAAGAATCCTGCCGTGAACTGACTCGGTTTTTTTTGTCGTCGGGACTCTTGGACCTCCATCATGTTTACCATCAAGGCCGTCTTTACCCGGGGGTTCAAGGGGTGCGGTGCACCCGGGCGCAGAGTCCTAGGGGGCGCATGCCGACTGCCATAAATTTCGATAGGTACCTACTACACTGAGACCACGCGAGCAGAGACTTGTCTTTCGCACCCCGGCGCTAAATATGCTTAAGACGGCCCTGTTTACCATCAGGCAAGTTATCGAGTCACAATAATAATAAAATATGTCTGTCTGTTGAAGGTACTTCCGGCCCAAAGAGGACTTTGTGATAGGGGACTTGTGAACCAGAAGACTAACCAGAAAGGTCGTAGGAGTTCACTCAGAACTAAACCTAAGGTAGAGATAAAATTAATAATCCATCAATCAAATTGTCACACTTTTTCCACAGGGATCCTGACACAACTTCCTCGCTTCTCTCACATTCATAATTCTCTTCATACAAGCTCTATGGTTATGGGCACTGGGCAAATTATTAATTGTTTTTTTTTTGTGACTCGACATCTGACAAGTTTAAACTGTGGCTTGTTATAAAAAAGTAGTAGGCAAGTGGTGTCCAGTTTGTCAATTCGGGGTAGTACCGTCACTTATAAGCGTACGGACGAGGTGACGTAGTTGCGTTTCAAGACCGGGTTTGTAGGTTGCTGGTTCCATTAGGCTGGCATACTCCTACTTGCTGTTATTAAACTGTAGTAGCAGTCACTTCCATTCGTGGATCGCACTCCAGTTTACCGTCAGGCTTGTTGTTGATTTAGCTTGACGACAGGCGTAGCCGCCCTTTTAGCCATTGGTTTGTGGCGCGTAATGTCCCGGGTTAGATTCCCGGTCGGAGCAAATATTTGTTTCATAGCTTTTAATTGTTTTATTTATTAATTATGATAAAATATTACAAATATTTAATAATAAAATAAAACGGCGGATATTTGTTCCGGGTCCGTCAAAGAGTGGTAGGCAGTGGTTCCCAGTCTGCCGGCCCATGGTAGTACCACCACTTACAAGTATACAGATCGTGAAGTGATTTGGTCGTGCTTTGGGATCGGCTTGTTCGTTGCCGGTTCCGACCAGGCCGGCAGTAAAATAAGACAAAAGAGGTGACTGCTACTTGCTCTTATTTAACTGTAGTAGCAGTCACCACCATTCATAGACCACACATCACCTTAACTATAGGCGCCACTTGCCACGATCCTTACACAACTCCCTTGCTTCCTTTACATCCACAATTCTCTTCATACAGGCTCTGTGGTTATGGGCACTAGGCAACCTAGCTTTCTTGAGGATGTCTCCGATTTCGTCAGCAAACACCCCCCTGGGCCTGCTTTGTTTAACGCATCCATCCACATCAGATTTTTAAATTTTTTCGAAAATCCACTTTCACTCATCATTTCCATGTGCCCAAGAAGCATTTATTTTATTTACCTGATTAAAGGAATGCGGATATCGGCCAATGGGATCTTGCGCAAGTAAAAGTATAAGAAAAGACAAAGTAAGAAAAACAAAGATAAAATACGCGATCTTTCCATCCTTGGATCCACCAAGACATGTGTGAAAAAGCACCTTTGGCCGACATAGTGACGGCGACTGAGGCAGAGCCGTGAGTTTTATCAGTCGCTGGCACTCTTGCACCACCCTTTGCTTACCATCAGAAAAGTTAAATTCGAATGTCATGTCACAAAAAAAATTAAACAATTATTTATATACTTTATATGTATTTAATTAATCAATCAATCAATCAAATTGTCACGCATTTTTCCCACGGGGATAGGCAGCGACAATAGAGCGCCACTTGCCACAATACTGACACAACTCCCTCGTTTCCCTCACATTCACAATTCTCTTCATACAAGCTCTACGGGTAACTTACTGTCTTATGTATATTTATTTTATTTTTCAAAATCAAAATTAAATACATTTTTTTGCTTCACTCGAGAAATTACCGGAAATATATCCTAAAGGTTAAAGGTGTAATTCCGCTGGCGACTGCAAACTGCAGTAGTCTGAGGACTGAATACGCGGACAGCTACACAGTTGTGCAGTAGTTAAACCACTTTGCGCGTGATAAAAGATATTAGACACACATCTTTTGTTACTTTTATTAGAAGAGGAGGTGGACGACGATTTATTCATGTTATTACATACTACAAGTAATGAAAAATCAGCTGATCCTATTTTGCAGATCACACTGTTATGTCAGGTGATATGATAAATAAAACAAGCATGTAGTATGCATCATGGCTGGTATTCGACTGCCGACGCGGACGCAGCCGCTATGCTTCTTGACTCGACTTATTAAAACTACCCACATAATCACACACAAAGGTAGTTATTCAATAGATACTATTTAAAAAGCATTTGATCTACAATGAAAAAAATGAAAAACTATTTTAGTTTAAATAACTAAAAAAAAAGTTTTTATACAGTTTTATTCGTGTTAATCTCGCACAGATTCATATACACCGTAGTCTGCAGTCGCCAACGGAATCGCACCTTAACTGGTAGAAAAGCCTTAACCTTAAGGCATTAGGTTAGTTAGCCTTTTGTAAACTTTTGTAGTTATTTATGTCAATCAATCAATCAAATTGTCACGCCTTATTCCTACAGGGATAGGTAGAAACAATGGAGCGCCACTTCCACAATTCTCTTCATACAGGCTCTGTGGTTATGGGCACTAGGTAACCTAGCTTTCTTGAGGATGTCTCTGATTTGGTCGGAAAACACTCTCCTGTTATTTATGTATTATACAAAAATCTATTATTTTTAAGGTTTCAAGTAATGAAGGGAATACAGGGATTCAAACTGTGATTTGGGATGAAGTAGAGATGTTATCAGTTTTGGAAAAAATCCCATTTCGTTTGGCAGGCGATTTTGTTACTTTATTGAATGAAGGATGTACATTGCCATTTATTGCAAGATACCGTAAGGGTATAGTTGGGGATCTAACGCTCGATCGGTAAGTTTTTACACCTTTTTTTATTGTGACTCGACATATGACAGCACCCTGCTTGATGTTAAGCCGAAGTGTGGTCCATGGATGAATGTCACTGCTACTACAATTCAATTACTGTGAGTAGCAATCACATCCACTATGCCGGCCTAGATGGAACTCTTTGATAACCAGACCCGAAGCAAATATTTATCTCTTTTTTTTATTAACAAATATTTGCAATATTTAATATTATTGAATATTACAAATAAAAGCTATGAATCAAATATTTGCTCCGACCGGGGATCGAACCCGGGACTTTACGCGCAACAAACCAATCGCGAAACCGTTCGTCCACGCCTGTCGTCAATGATGATAAGCAAGAGGAGATCCAAGAGTGACTACGACTGAAACCACCGAGTTAGTTCACTGCTGCTTCAGCCGCCGTCACTATGCCGGCCAAAGAAAAACCTGGGGGTGATTGCGTAACTCTAATAACAATGAATTTCAAGCCCATTATCATTGCGATGAGAATGGACATTATGTAAAATATTGCAAATATTTGTTATTAAAAAAAAAGAGGTGGACAATTGCTTCGGGTATGGTTATCAAAGAGTGGTAGGCAGTGGTACCCAGTCCGCCGATTCGGGGTAGTACCACCACTTACAAGTATACAGACCGTGAAGGGATTTGGTCACGTTTCGGGATCAGCTTGTAAGTTGCCCGTTTCAACTAAGCCGGCATAGTAGACGTAATTGCTACTCACAGTTATTGAATTGTAGTAGCAGTGACATCCATTCATGGACCACACTCCAGCCTAACATCAAGCGGGGTGCTGTCATATGTCGAGTCACAAAATGCGCCGCCATGCATTAAAAGAATCCAGGCCCAGAATCCAGGTCTATAATATATTATAGACACAGGACAACCAAAGTACATATATTATGTGTATCAAAGATACATTGTTTTGTATCCATGCTCTCGGTTTGCGTAACCATTGCACTGTCACTACACCACGGTCGCCTTTGTCGAGCCACAATAAAAAAAAAACTTTTTAGTTTACAGGAACTCTATGATAGCTACCAAACAGTATGCCAATTAAAAATGAAAATTAAGGAAACTATTGAAACATTAAATAATTCAAATAAACTTACTCCGGAAATTGAGAGCAGTCTTTTGAGTGCCAAGAACTTATCCGAAGTTGAGTTTGTGGTAAGAAATACACATCTTTTCTCACCCGCACTGGTCGGGGAAAGCATCCGTATTTTGTCGATCGAATCGGCAGTCGAACTAAAAGTTCGGAACGTCTTTTCTTTGTAGAACAATCGACAAGTGGAATGCTTTGCCAGTCCATGTGTTCTCTCTCTCCTATAACCTTGGATCCTTCAAGCGATGCGTGAAGAAGCACCTTTGGCTGGCATAGTGACGGCGACTGAGGCAGCAGTGAACTAACTCGGTTGTTTCAGTCGTAGTCACTCTTGGATCTCCTCTTGCTTATCATCAGGCGGGTCGAGGTCAAATGTCGTGTCACAATAAAAAAAAACTGGGTATGGTCCAATAATTACCATTATGAAATCCCCATTGATGGGGTTTATTAGACACGTGATACTTTTTAGTCTAATTTTCCCCACTGAAGTGTCTAATGGGGAAAATTAGACTTTTTATGCGTTTTTCTTCCAGGAATCCCCATTGAATATACATTATTAAATATAGATGTTGTTTGTTATATATAGATGTGTCTAATAATCCCTATCAATGGGGATTATTAGACCATACCTGGGCCCCGATTCTCTATGACAACAGTACGAACAACGGAAATAATTTAGGGGAAGTCCCTACAAGGGCTATTTGCTTTCAACTGAGTTGATTTAATTATAGTCGTGTTGCAGTTCGGCTTACTCGGTAGTCAAGATCCTCCCTAGAGCTGAACCCGGTCTGCGGCACTGCCTATTATTAGCGCCAATGTGTACCAGTTATTATGAATCAATCTGCCTGAACTCGACTTTTCTGATTGTAAGCAAGTCCAAGAGTGTCAATGACTGATAAAACCGACTTAGTTCACGGTAGACTATGCCGGCCAAAAGTTTTGAGATCATATCTGCAACGATATCGACTGCATGTGGTAACAACTGGGCTGGCTATATAGTGGAGAGGTAGTAGACAGTTAAAGGTCATATACCCAGTCTGCCGATCCAATGTAGTAGCACCACTTTTAAGTGTACAGACCGTGAAGTGACAGTCTGCATTTCGGAATCTTTTTAAAGTTGTAAGTTTCAACTTGGCCGGCATAATGGATGCGACTGCTTCTTGCCAAAGAGCATATATGAAGAGAATCAGGGAGAATTGTGTTAGTATTGTAGAAAATGGCGCTCCGTTGTCTTTGCCTGACCCTGTATGAATTAGGGCGTCAAATTGATGATGATATTATTTCTAAACCACCTCCAATTTGCAGATGATGTCATGCTGATGGTGGAAAATGATATTAAGAGTATATTACCGATGCTATTCAACGTAGGACCATTGACCGGTGCTTTATCCAACCTAAGACCATTGACCGGTCCTTTATCCAACCTAAGACCATTGATCGGTGCTTTATCCAACGTAAGACCATTGACCGCTGCTTGATCCTACGTAAGACCTTTGACCGGTGCTTTATCCTACGTAAGACCTTTGACCGGTGCTGTATCCAACGTAAGACCATTGACCGGTGCTGTATCTAACATAAGACCATTGACCGGTGTTTTATTCAACCTAAGACCATTGATCGGTGCTTTATCCAACGTAAGACCATTGACCGGTGCTTTATCCTACGTAAGACCTTTGACCGGTGCTGTATCCAACGTAAGACCATTGACCGGTGCTGTATCCTACGTAAGACCTTTGACCGGTGCTGTATCCAACGTAAGACCATTGACCGGTGCTATATCTAACGTAAGACAATTGACCGGTGCTGTATCCAACGTAAGACCATTGACCGGTGCTGTATCCAACGTACGACCATTGACCGGTGTTTTATCCAACGTAAGACCATTGACCGGTGCTGTATCCAACGTAAGACCATTGACCGGTGCTTTATCCAACGTAGGACAATTGACCGGTGTTGTATCCAACGTAAGACAATTCACCGGTGCTAACGTAAGCTTCAGCGCAGATGGAGTGCTTCCTTTTCGTTTTATGCTCAGAGACAAAGAGTAGTGATATTATTTAATTGTTGTATTTTTATTATTGCTTAATTACAATTCCAAAGCATTGACGACTGAAAAATAAGACTTATATTACTGTAAGTGATATTTTGTTGGTTATATATAATAATAAAAAAATATTGAATTTAATTAAATACGATAGGTTGTTTTATAATTAATGAATTAAACAAATTTTATGCGGCTTACTATCGCTTTTATTTTGGTTTTGATTTTACAATTTTTTATTATTCCGACGAATTGTAAAATCAAAACCAAAATAAACGCGATAGTAAGCCGCATAAAATTTGTTTAATTCATTAATCAATGTTCGCGCAAAATCTAAGAAAATACTATGTTTTATAATTGTAATTGAAGACAAGATGGATCGATTCGTGCAATGATAATAGTTAAAATGGGTTAGATACGTTATATATACCACTTCTAGTGTTCGCGAATGGCACGACGAAGTGGAAGTAGGACAGAATGATAGAGCGAAAAAGAGACAAATATATGTCGCTCTGCATCGCGACACTGAGTTCACGTTTGCTTATTAGCATAGTTTGGCATAGGATTACAGGTTTTTTTTGTCAAGATATGTTACTACCTTACCCCTGGTAAGGTAGTAACATATCTTTGATACATGTTTTGTGGTCGTCCTGTTTCTAAGACATGAGCACTTCTAAACACACATAGATGCATGTAAGTCGTCATCACGGGGAGCTAGAAACAAGGTTTTACGTAAACGATACGTTGCGAATTCCTGAATATTTGTTTTCACAAGTTTTTAAATCAAAATGTTGCCAATCCCTGAATGTATGTTTCCACAATTTTTAGCTTCTCGTGGAGGTTACATTAGTGATACAGTGGAGCCCCGGTGATCCGGCAAACGTTTTGCAGGGCAGTGTCGAACTATCGAATTTGTCGGATTATAGAGTATTGCCTAAGAGGCCTATAGTCCGGTTTTTTATTTACAAAAGAGTACCTTGTGATCTGACAAATCACAAATCCAATGATGGCGTGAACAAGTTGTAACCTGTTCAATCATGCATCATCACATAAGCGAAGATTCTCAAAAAATATTTAATAATATGGTAGATTATAGGGGGCGCCAGATTACTGAGGCTCCACTGTATTTTAAATCAGATCCATCTTTTCTTGAATTATTGAATAACTATAAGATATCAATATCGGTGATAATAATATATTAAATATATTTTGTATAATAATGTTTGTTTTGATATTATTCCTGTCACTAATCTTTTGCTTCCTTCACATCCAACATTCTCTTCATACCAACTCTTATTAAATAGAATGAAATGAAAAAATTATAGCTTGCTCATAGTCTGATTTTATCATGGCTTCAGAAAGGCGTATAACGAGGAAAAGCCGGATATAAACTAAATTTAAAAAAAAAACGTGATTTAAGGTGACCATGGTGTAGTGGTAGATAATTAGTGTTGCAAATCAAGAGACTTCGGTTCAAAGCTGGTCCAATGTATTTTGGTAGTCCTGTTAACACAACAAACAAACAAGAGGTAGACAATTTGTCACATTGGGAAGCGAGCAAGACAGAATGCGTGAGAGTAGGTGTGCTCTAACGGCAGTAAGTCGTGCCTTGAATTCAAGTGCGTCAGTTGGACGTAGTTTGCCAGTTCCAAGCGTATTGTGTTTTTACCCTTTTGTTAAATCAATGGCCATGCTAATACTTTTATTTCACCTCCGACATACATACCTAATCGGTGTTGTTTACTATAACCTTGGATTCTTTAAACTGAGCCCGAAGAAGCAACTTTGGCCGGAATAGTGTCGGCGACTGAGGCAACCGTAACCTGAATTGGTTTTTTCAGTCGTCTGCGCCCATAGACTCCCTTGCACACTATCAGGCAAGTCGAATTTTAATGTCCCGTCTCAATGGAATGGAAGAGGTGTTCAAGAAGAGCTGTTATTTTATTACATCTTGCATAATACTTTGCCTTAGTCGCCGTCACTATGCCGGCAAACGGAACTTCTTCACGCATTAGAGGTTAGGATGATTTCTTATTCACCTAAATCACAGAACAGAGATCGTATTATTCCTTTGTTCTGTGACTTGAACTAAAGCGGCAGCGTAATAAAAAAAAACATTTTCTTTAAAATATTTATTCAAAAAATTTAAATTCAAAAATAACATGGTCCCTTAATATTAATAATTCAAGTATTTTAATAATAATTCATGTCTTTTATTACATTTAATTTTATTTAGCTTAAGCTACAATACAATTAAATATATAATCTTTATTTTCAATATAAAAAAAGGTCTTTGTCTCTGCTTATCAATGTGGAAAAAAGGCGTTCGATTGATTGAAATACTCAACAAAGAACCTACAAATAATCATCGTCATTAATTTGCACACGGATATGCAGAGGCAAAAGAGCGCCACTTTCTACGATCCTGACACAACCCTCTCACAACTTTAATAATACTATATAACAATTCATATATGTTAACAATTATATTTATACAGGTGATTTTTTATTCCGCAAGGAAATTAAACAGCCAACTATGTTATTGACATAGTTAAATATTTTTAAATAATAAAAAAACGGCAAATTTAGGTTGGGATTATAATTTTCCTGCCATAAACAATACTACCTTTACCAGGGCCGTCTTTACCCGGGGGTTCAAGGGGTGCGGTGCACCCGGGCGCAGAGTCCTAGGGGGCGCATGCCGACCGCCATAAACTTCGATAGGTACCTACTACACTGAGACCACGCGAGCGGAGCCTTGACTTTCGCACCCCGGCGCTGAATATGCTTAAGACGGCCCTGACCTTTACAGATTTAAACCTCCTTAGGTTTGTAGAGGTTAAGGAAACTACTTAACCCCAATGATATTAACCACGACCGAGTGAAAGTAGGACGGAATGATAGTTATTAAAAGCGAAAAAGAGACAATCCTTCCTAAATAAATAAATTAATCTTATAGAGGTTAAGGAAACTACTTAACCCCAATAGTATTAACCACGACCGAGTGAAAGTAGGACGGAATGATAGTTATTAAAAGCGAAAAAGAGACAATCCTTCTTAATCTTATAGAGGTTAAGGAAACTACTACTTAACCCCAATGATATTAACCACGACCGAGTGAAAGTAGGACGGAATGATAGTTATTAAAAGCGAAAAAGAGACAATCCTTCTTAATCTTATAGAGGTTAAGGAAACTACTACTTAACCCCAATGATATTAACCACGACCGAGTGAAAGTAGGACGGAATGATAGTTATTAAGAGCGAAAAACAGACAGTACTCCTTACTCTTGTAGAGGTCAAGGAAAATACTTAACCCAATAGTATTAACCACGACCGAGTGGAAGTAGGACGGAATGATAGAGTTATTAAGAGCGAAAAAGAGACAAATATATGTTGCTCTGCATCTCGCCACTGAGTTCTAGTTTGCTTATTAGCATAATTTTAACGTGCCTCTTAACATATCCACTACGTCTTTTCTTAAAATATTAATAAATATTTTGTCGTTTCAATGATTTTCCTTATGAAATAAAAAAACACCCTGTATAAAGATAAAATGTCAAATAAATTCAATCCAATATTTTCACCAATTTTAATTGCAACCTCCTTGGCTTGGGTGTGGAAATGACAGTCACGGACACTCTTTCTCCTAACTTGGGTGTCCTGTTTCCGGACAAATTGCTTCGATGTATCAGCCCATCGTCATCAACGCCACAATCCACGAAGCAGCCGAATGGAACCACATTTCTTACCACACCTAAAACATGATGGTTAATTTAGTTAACTTGTTTGTTTACTTTTTTTTTATTGCCACTCGACATGTGACAGCACCCTGCTTGCTGTTAGGCTGGAGTGTGGTTCATCAATGGATGTAATTGCTACTACAATTTAATAACTGTAAGTAGCAATATGCCGGCCTAGTTGGAACCGGCAACTTACAAGCTGGGATCCAAACACTTCACGGTCTGGTCATGTTATTTAGGCTAAATAAACGCGCTAGGAATGCAGTTATGACGTCATGGTCACGTGTCTATTATGAATAGTGAAGTAAAGCAAAATGCAAACGATAAACTCACACTTTCCTTAAAACGCAAATAGATTTAGTTATTAAAAATTATGAATGTGTGTTAAATTGAAGTATAAATATTAAACAGCAACATTTTTTAATGAAAATTTATTATTTCAATTTTGGGAATAGTGACTACATGTTTTTTTTTAACATTTTAATCACGTTTCTTATAATGATTTTATAACGATACTCGGCAAGGAGGAGAGGAGAAGAGGGCCCAAGCGTAAACTTGCGGCGTTCCCCTATCCGCCACCCAGGGGACGCGCTCGATGAGAGACCAGCGTAGTGATCTCGCGTCGATGCTGGTATATATACCAATACTCTGTCGAAATATCGTTTGCGAGATATTGGACGCTCAACGCCATTGGTTGTTGTATTGCCGTGTGTGAATTTGGACTTAAGAAATAGAAGGAGCCCTAAAATAGCTACAAAATACAAGCGTTTATACTATTTTCATTTGTGGCATTAAAAATAAGTAAAGAGGGGATGAATATACTTTTTAACACGCTTCTATAAGCTTGGGCTGTATGTATGTATAATATGTATGTAACTAACTATGTAACGGAATCTTTAAGCACGATTTTTAGCTATCTCCAGAAGTCTTATTAATTCAAAACTTTGCATACGTATTAAGAGCAGAAAAATAAGAGCTTCTATTCTTTCCATATTCTAAGGGTGACATGACTATGAGCGCCATCTAGTTGTTGTATGTGGCGATGATCTTTGTATCTTTTTGCCCGTAATGGCGCGACCGTATGTGAAGGACGACACATCACTCCCTCCCAAGGCGGAGCGAATGGAATGCCTCAGTAAGTCGAGTGCTTTGGAATGATGTACCTTAGGTAATTGAGGTGCCTCAGTTTGTCAAGAGCTTTGAAATAATGTACGTCAGTGAATTGAGGTGCCTCAGTGAGTCGAAGACTTCATATCACGTGATAAATACCACGTGATCACTTGCCACGGTCTTGGTATAACTCCCTCGCTTCCCTCATATCCACGATTATTTTCACACAAGCTCTACGATTATGGGCTACATACCCAGCTTTCTTAAGGATATCTCCGATTTGATCGGGAAATACCCCTATCAGTTTTTTAAATTCCTTTCATCAACCTACTTTCATTCAACCTTTTTATTTTGTGTCGTTATGTTTATGATATTAAATATTAACCTGAAATAGTCATTCCTTTATTCAATTGTCCAGTGGCATGCACTGATAAGGAATACACCGGTTTGCTGAATGTCAACAGATTGTCTGCGTTGGTTTTCTGTTTGAATGCAGTCAATATCAATTCCAATGTACTTATGTCAGTATTAAGTTGTTTGCTGACAGCAGCTAAGTCGATATTCGGCACTTTCATTTCGACATACTGTGCGAATAGTGGCTTCAATAAGTCTTTGATGTAGACACCAAGTTGTATTGCGAATCTGAAATGTTGACCATCTCTTAATTGAAAAGTTTTTATTCCTTCAAATGTACGAATGAGTCATAAACTCCAATTATAAAATCATTCGTACATAGATTTCTCTCAAGTAAAAGTTACTATTCAGTTAATTAGTACTCACAAGAAAATATTAAAGAAAGCATTACATTTTATTATTATAGAGTTGCTATATAGATTATATATAATATAATACCAATTACTTGAATAATTTAACCATTAATCAATCAATCAAATTGTCACGCCACGATCCTGACACAACTCCTTCGCTTCCTTCACATTCACAATTCTCTTCACACAGGGTCTATGGTTATGGGCACTAGGCAACCTAGCTTTCTCGAGGATGTTCCTATTTTGGTCGGCGACCACCCTCCTGGGCCTGCCTGGTTTAACGTTTCCATTCACATGATATTTTTAAATTCCTATCTTCAATCTACTTTCAATCATCCTTTCCATGTGCCCAAACTATCGAAGCATTCCTTTATCAATCCTTGTCACTACATCCTCATTCAAACCACATCTATCGCGCACTGTGCTATTCCTTATTCTATCCGCTATCGTCACTCCACATACACTCCTTAACGACCGCATTAATTCTACTCTCATGCTTCTTCTACTACACCCAACCTTCACTTTCATACATTAATGTAGGAACAAGCACCGCATTATGAACAGCCATCCGTGACTTTTGGGACATTATTTGGCTGTTCCAATGGATGGCACCGTTCACTACATTACTCTTTTGCACTCTTCTCTCAATATTATCTCTCAATATTGCACTCTTTAAAGAGTGGTAGGCAGTGGTACCCAGTTTGCCGATCCGGGGTAGTACCACCACTTACAAGTATACAGACCGTAAAGTGATTTGGCTTAACATCAAGCGGGGTGCTGTCATATGTCGAGTCACAATAAAAAAAAATCTTTATCACACTTTCCATCCCTTGTAAACATACTTCCCAACTAAACAATTTTTTCGACTTGTTGCACTTTCTTTCCGTAAACCGAGAGGTCCTTAATCAAAACCACTTGCAGGTACCAATATATCTTAAATATAATATGTACTTTGGTCGTACAGTTTCTATGATACAAGCACTATTAGTAGCGTAGAAAAGAAATGTAAAAAAATTGTTTAAATAAATATAAACTTACGCTTTAGCTATAGCATAACTCTCAGGGTGTATAATTGTTGAGTCCAATGGTTCTTTTCCACCCATAACTTTGAGAAAACCAGAGCATTGTTGGTATGTTACCTTATCAATACCACTAATTCTCATAAGCTCTTCTCTACTTCTAAAACCACCATTCTCTTGTCTATATGCTATTATTTTCTTTGCACGGTTCTCGTCCAAGCCTGCTATCCGACTGAAAATATAGACTATAACTAAGAATATGGAAAGAATAGAAGCTGTGCTAAAATAAGAACTAATTCAGTGTTATTTATCTCATTTATAATGTGTTTATACCACGTGTGACTGAAAGAGACAACTACTTGTACTTCAATTCCTTTCTTTCAAAGGTTGTCACTACTTTTTGCAATTACAATCACTTGTAATGTGGTTGACTTGTAATACTGCCTAATTAAAAGTCACGTGGTAGTAAGAGTAGCAGCATAACTGTTCCGTCATCCTTTTTTGAAGTATTTTAATGTCATTTGTTATTGTGTCAAATTTGGTTGTCAAATGATCATCAAAACTAGTTTACGATAGTAAACTAGTGCAATGTAATGTAAAAATGTATATCTAATTTTGACTTCTTTTTAATGCCATAGTAAAAGTAGTGTTAACGCTTGTATTTTGTAGTTAGGGCTCCTTCTATTTCTCAAGTCCAAATTCTTTGGACTATAATGTATAAACTAATTATGATACTTGTATTGAATAAACTAATAACATATTTGCATTTAATTGCTGTGGAATCGAGTTATTTAGAAAATAAGATATGGATATTGTATCGTCTGTCAATCACATAGACACGCCATATTAACAGTTTTGCTTTGAACTGTCATTATTATAGTTTAATCATTTCGCACACATAAACTATGCAAAATAAAGGATATTCAATAACAATGTAATCATCGTACATTAAACTATTTTAAAATGTATATTCAACTGTTAATACAATTTAGCCCAAGTCCAAATGAAGTGTTTTGTTTTAAGGTATTTTTGAAAAGGAGGTACTTGTTTTTCTACCTTAATGTATGGAAGTCGATGTTGGGTGTAGCAGAGAAGCATGAGAGTAGAATTAACGTTGTAGGACGAGGCATGTTCAAACTATGCATTAAACTTGAACTCAGTGTCAAGATGCAGAGCAACATATATTTGTTTCTTAATATCATTAATAAAACATTTTTCTTCGACACATCGAAGAAAAATGCCAGTTGCATAACCGGTGGATGCAACTGGCATCTTTGTCGTTCGGAATGGCGTTCTAAGCTGATGATTATGAAACATTTTTCTATATATTAGTGGAATTGTAATAACTTACCGTAACAAAGCAAGTGATGCAGTATTAATATCGGCGCCTACTAAGCTGGCGACTTTCTCCACAGTACAATCAAGCGCTGATTCCAACATCTTCGGAGGTATGTCATGTTGGTACATTCCCACGCCCAAGTTCTTTGGATCAACCTAAAGTTATATTCAATTATAAGATTGACGACAGGCGTTGATTAGCACACCAGCCCGTTAAGCGGAAAATCCCGGGTTGGCTTCCCGGTAGGAGCAAATATTTGTTAATGAATGAAACAAATTTTATGCGGCTTACTATCGCGTTTATTTTGATTTTTTTTATTTTACAAATTGCTACGATGGCTGCAAAGCTTTCAAAACGTCGGAATAATAATAAAAAATTGTAAAATCAAAAATCAAAATAAACGCGATAGTAAGCCGCATAAAATTTAATTCATTAATTAATGTTCACGCAAAATCTAAGAAAATACCAAATAATTGTTTATAAAAAATATTTGCTCTGGGTCTGGTTCTTAAATAGTGGCAGGCAGTAGTGCTCAGTCTGCCGATCCAGGGTAGTACCGCCACTTACACGTGAACAGACCGTAAAGTGGCGTTTCGGGATCAGCTTGTAATCTGCCAGTTCCAACTAGGCCGGCGTAGTGCATGTGACTGCTACTTACAGTTACTTAACTGTAGTAGCAGTCGCCTCTATTCATGGACCGCAATAAGAGCACTTATCGATATAACGTATACCACACTACTACAGTCAAATTAGCTTGGAGACGTTTATGCGGATCATTATTCTACATGTTAGAAAAGTAAAGGAGATCTCCCGCTATACGCGTGTTGGGTATAGGGCCACTACTAGCCGGGTGACGTCTCGTTGTTGAAGCGTATATATATACCAACGCTTTGTCGATAAACCGTTTGCGAGATATTGTACGCGCAATCTCATTGGTTTAAGTGGCTATCTGCGAACATTATGGTATGGCAGACACATGCAGCGCCATCTATCCATCGGCGCAGATACCACTTTGGAACGCCCTCTATATGGCATGTCGTTACAACGTTTTTGCGTTTGTAGTAGTGCAGTCAGCAAATAAATAAACAACTTTTATAAAGTTTAATTATTTAAATATTTTGCCCCGTTGCCCTTCGATAGATGTCGCTTTAAACGAACAATATGACTCAAGATCAATATGACTCGAATCAATATGAACAAGATTTCGAGAGGGTATGTGACGTATATATATAATGTTTCGGCGGTGAAAACAATTGATCGGTTTTGTGCACAATATTCTACAAATTTTATTAAATAGCTAATTCGTTTTGAATTTCGTGCTTTTCCATTCCGGTTGTCTTCCGTTTGATTCCAATTAAAACGTAAGGACATATACAGCCACAGCCGGTTGTATAAAAAAGTTTCAATTTACAAATTTAGTTTTACTTTATACTTATTCTATTACGTTTACTATTACGAAATCGTGAATTGTGTTGTTAATAATTTTATTTCGAAACTACCATTTATATATGTTTTTATCATTAGAAATAACAAAAGTAGTACATAGAAACCCAAAATGAATGATGTCCTTTAGCTCTGTATAAAATATCCGTTAAACGTAATATGTGAAGTTAAAGAGTGGTGCAACCCATTTTTTATTTTACTTATACGATCCTTTTTACAAATTCGTAAATTATAATTTTATGGTACAACCGGCTGTAAGTATTTTCGTAACGTGTGTTAATAATGGAAACGCGCTCTTTAGGCGTGCTACTACAAATGCAAAAAACGTTTCCAAGTTACTTTGACTGTACATACCTTGATTAGTTCCCCAAGTGGGTCCAGCACACGTCTTGCAATTGACAACGCTGATATCAGATTGGGGTCCATGTCCGGGTGTTCCTTCAATACAAAATATTTGTTTTTAACATTCCTAAACTAAGCTTCGAGTATGTACTGAACGTGCTTGTCTCATAGAAACTATGAGACCAAAGTATCAAAGATACATTGGAAATTGGAACCGGCATTTATTTATAAAGTCATATATAGATGGAGAACGGGCTAAATGGATTCGGGGGCTGCAAAGATAATGGGGGTTAGCGGTGTCATTTAATAGCGATAAAAACGTGTCATTATTTTCTTTGTTTGTTTTTTGAAAAATTAGGTTAAATGAAAAAAGAGTCGTCTAACGTAATCAGGCTAGATAGAAACATTATTAGAAACGACAACGAAATAATAAACTTGTATAGTCTGTCTAAGCCGAAATGACGCGTCCCTCCACTGCATTTAAGTCCACGTGCGAATGTAAAATATGTATGCAACACATCGAAAATGCAATTGTAATTGGTCATTTAATTGCTGTTTGGACATAAAAAGAGGAGCACGTTAATAAAGTAGTGTGATATAGTTAGAAATATTTGTATTCACACATTTAAATAAACTAATAAAGTGGAGGGGCGCGTCATTTATAGTTAGACAAGCTATACTGGAGTTTTGGCGGAAAACTGCAAGTGACAGGACGTGCAAACTTATTTATTTGTAATGCTTGTGTTTCTTGAATATTAATTTATAATAATAATGGTGGAATTATTATTCAGTAATCATTAATAAGATCATTGAGTATAGACAAGTGATTTAAAGCTGTGAAACAATTTTCTTTGTGTTCCCTCCAAAAGTAGAGGCAGTGGTACCCAGTCTGCCGATTCGGGGTAGTACCACCACTTATAAGTATACAGACCGTGAAGTGATTCGGTCGCGTTTCGGGATCAGCTTGTAAGTTGCCGGTTCCATCTAGGCCGGCATAGTAGATGTGACTGCTACTCACAGTTATTAAATTGTAGTAGCAGTGACATCCATTCATGGGCCACACTCCATCCTAACATCATGCGGGGTGCTGTCATATGTCGCAATAAAGACATTTTTTTTACCTTCTGTGCTTCCTTGCTTATTGAATAAACGGATGCCCCTTGCTCTGGTACAATAATAACAGGTATGTTTTTTGATATTTCATGATGTTTCAGCCAATTCTCAGTCTCTCTGCAGGCTGTACCATTACCAAGACCTATTACTTCTACTCTGAAATTACAATTACATGTAATTTTAATACATTTTTATACTAAGGTGATTACAAAAAATAAACATATAAATCTGGTGTGGATGGATGCGTGAAAGGAGGCAGACCCACGATTGCCTAGTGCCCATAACAGTAAAGCTTGTGTGAAGAGAATTGTGGAAGCGGGGAGTTGTGTCAGGATCGTGGCAAGTGGCGTTCCATTGTCACTGCTTATCCATATGGAAACAAGGCGTGACAATTTGATTGAAGCCAGGTATACCCGTATAGTCAGGGTCTGGTTGTTTGAGAGTAGTAGGCAGTCGATTTGTGACCATTTACATAGTCTGTAGACCACCACTCACAGACTATAATGTGACTCAGTTGCGTTTAGATCAGGCTCAAAGTTGCCGGTTACAACAAAACCGTCATAGTGAATGTGACTGCCACTTGCGCTTATTTAAGTGTATAGTGTAGTTGCGGAGCAGAAAGAATTTTGTACAATTGCTATCACGACCTTTCTGTGTCGTTCACACATAAAAATATTGCCTTGCTAAATTATCCGGCAGACCTTTACTTGTTTTGTTACCTACTTATTTTTCGTTTTACGCATGTGTATAAAATCAAAAATATTAGTATTTTCTTAGATTTTGCGCGAACATTTATTATTGAATTAAACAATCATCCTGCCGTATGTGAAAGGTGTTACTGACAAGATCAGCCCTGTATTGAGAAAAGCATCGGTTAAAACATATTTCAAGCCGCATAAAAAGCTACACCAATACCTGAGACCTCTGAAAACTAACATTTCTTTACAAGATGCAAAGGTGTAGCAGTTAGAATGTGACTTTGGACTCTCGTATATAGGACAGACAACAAGAAATATATGCACACGTGTACGGAAACATACCGCAACAAGTCTGCAGTTTGTAAGCATCAACAGGACAGCGCCCACCATTACATCCGTTTCGACAAACCGAAGATCCTCGCAAAGGAAAGTCGACTGATACCCAGGATGGTACGCGAGGCTATTGAGATTAATAAACATCCAAATTTCAATAGAGAAGGTGGTTGGCGATTATCTAACACCTGGGGCCCCAATACACAACCTTAAGTCCCAAGTCCAGCAAACTGCAAAACCAGATGACACCGTCAGTTAGTCAGTTGCAAAAAATTGAAATAAACCAGGAACAGAAAAAACAAAACCATAAGATCAAACGGAGTAGTTTTGGAAACAATAACAGCATCAACCAATAGGACGACCAACACCTCAGTCTCTCCGTGACCACGATGGCTTCAAATCTCTGGAAACGTCGGAATAAAAAAATTGTAACATCAAACCAAAATTTGTTTATTTCAATCAAAAATATTATTAATTATGTGAACTGACTGTGTACTTCTATACTTCTGTGGATACGACTGTGGACTTAGTATACTTCTACTGCAGTCGTCAAGAACTCGTCTTTTTTACCGATCTATATACTGCGCAGCTTAAAAGTCACCGCTCTTTTTATCTACCAGAACAATATCTGCTTGCGAGCGCGACGGCAATATTGTTTATGTGCGAGCGACAGAGAAAGGTAGTACAAAATTATTTCTGCTCCGCGACCGCACTATAGTAGCAGTGGCCGTATAGACCACGCTCCAGCTTAGCATATGTAGTGCCGCATTCAACTTACTTATATGTATTAATAAACGTCATTAATTGTAAAGCAGTACGGTCAATGAAAGTATCACACTTTAAATTAGGATGTAATGTATAGACTTTCAACATTTTTCCATTGGGATCAATTATTCCCATCTAAAAAGAAATAATTTACATTAATATTATATTAGGCGTGAACGAACGGTTTAGCGACTGGTTTGATGCGCGTAAAGTCCCGGGTTCGATCCCCGGTCGGACAAATATTTGTTTCATAGCTTTTATTTGTAATATTTAATAGTATAAATATTGCAAATATTTGTTAATAAAAAAAAGAGATGGATATTTGCTTCGGGTCTGGTTATCAAAGAGTGGTAGGCAGTGGTACCCAGTCTGCCGATCCGGGGTAGTACCACCACTTACAAGTATACAGACCGTGATGTGATTTGGTCACATTTCGGGATCAGCTTGTAAGTTGCCGGTTCCATCTAGGCCGGCATAGTGGATGTGATTGCTACTCACAGTTATTGAATTGTAGTAGCAGTGACATTCATTCATGGACCACACTTCGGCTTATCATCAAGCGGGGTGCTGTCATATGACGAGTCACAATAAATAAAATAAAAAAAAGTTGACAATGCCCATTTGTGGTTGAATTAGACATGAACATTTATAGTTAATTTGTATTGTATTGACGCTTTTTTGTATTGACGTGTAAAAGTGCAGAATATCTGCCGACTTACTTATTAAATAAAATGAAATTAAATTAAATTAAACTATTTTAAAATGTATATGCAACTGTTAATACAATTAAGCCCAAGTCCCCATACAAAATGAATGATGTCCTTTATACCTGTTTACAAAACAATGTTTTGGTATGACTTGGTGGTTAAGGCGACCGTGGTGCAATGGTTACGCAAACCGAGAGCACGGGTTCAAAACCACCTGACGGTACCAATGTATCTTTGATATATGTACTTTGGTTGTCCTGTTTCTATGATACAAGCACGTTAGTAGCTTGATCTTGACTTTACTGACATATACGTACGTACCTTACAGCCAGATCTAAATCCCGGATCTAAACCCAATATGCGTCTATTCTTAATAGGTTCAGTTAATAGAAACTTTTCCAAATTATTCGTGAATGTTTTCACAGCTTCCTTCTGAGCTATAATTGTTAAATCCGCACGGACTTTTTTTGCCAACCATGGTTTTATGAAGCGGTTGTATGCGTCTGTTAATCCCTTTTTAACATATAGGGCACTTCGCCATTTTGTTTTACAGAATCTGAAAATGTTATTAATTACATTGAACTTTTGTGATACAGCCACACACTCCCCTAATCGCGATGTTGATCTCGTTGCTCCGATGGACGCAAAAAATCGATTGCCGGGCTTTGTAATGAAGTGCCTCACTAAATCGAGGGCTTTGAATCGATTTTCGCCACTAGATGGCGCCCGCCACAACAGCATCTTACAAGCTGGTTCGACTTAAAACCGACTATGTCACTTCCTGGCCACCACTGCCTACCACTCTTTGGTTACTTGTTACTTTCTTTTGCGCATCCCGGAATAATTGTTAACACAGTTTCTAAGTGATCGTTACGGTGACTTGATTTCAGAGATAAGGAGTAAACTTACTTTTCAAGTTGTGTATAGAACCAATCTGGAATAACAATGTTGACAGTGAGAATCTTTTCATCTTCACCTCTATTCAAAGCCAAAGTTTGATGCGGTTTGATTTCGCTAACAGGAATTTTCCATTTGAAATATAACTTGTATGTCTCCGGGTCAGATTTTGAATTCTTTTGTTCAGTATTTTTTCCGCTTTTTGATGTTTTCATTGATGAATTTACATTACTCTGTATTGAGAAATTTGTTTTCTCTTTTCTGAAATTAAATACAATATTAATCAAATTGTCACCACAGGGATAGCCAGGGACAATAGAGCGCCACTTGCCACTAGTGGACTTTTAGTAGTTATACAAAAAATTCTGTAACACCTACAAAAGAGGTATTAGGGAGCATTCAAGTATTACCTAACGCAATTTTTGCCCCCCCCCCCCCCCTTCCACTCTCTAAACGTTACTTTTTAGCACATCACAATAACTTACAGAATATTACAATAATTTTGATATTTATGTTCCGTGTGATGTACCTTTACAGGTGTATCCAACATTCATTATACAGAATAAGAACACAATAAAAATTAAATTTAATTACCTTAAAAACTATTGGATTACAAACAAAATTATAAAAATATATATAATACTGATTGAAATTAAAATAATGGTAATAATAATAAGTAAAAATTAAAATCAATTAAATTAAATAATTTGGGAAACATCAAATAATTAAAATTATAAGTTACATTTTAATTTACATATATTAATAAATTCATTGGGCTTATATTGGTTTACGTATCACTCAAGTGATCATTTTTGCCCTAAAGTCGTGAAGTTTTTCCTTAGCCGTTTTCCAAACCTTTATAGGCCAAGAACAGCTGATGATACAAATCTCCCTCTTTTGAAGACATTACAGTATGAACACTATGAACTCACGCATAAACACTAACGAATACTGACAACGAAAACAACATTAAATGACGTACAATGCAAACTAGGGATTACCCGTGAAATATAAACGAAAAGGTTTGCAAACTTGCGAAAACAAATTTAAATAAAACCTACGTCCAGACTTATACAATCGAGGGATTCCCCGTAACGTAAACAAAAAGGGTTGCCAGTTTGAGAATTTTAATTCCCTCATTTTTTTAAAACAATGTTACGTAACGTGTTGTAAGAACCCTCCCGCCCCTGTAACGCATCGTAACGTTTTACGAGACCCCCTCCCCCCCTAATTGCGTTACGTAATACTTGAACGCTCCCTTAGGCATTCATTTAAAATGTAATCAATATAAATTTACGACAAGTAGTGGTATATAGTCTTAAGGCGACCGTGGTGTAGTGGCAGTGCAATGGTTACGCAAACCGAGAGCACTGGTTCAAAACCACTTGCCGGTAGCAATGTATCTTTGATATATGTAATTTAGTTGTACTATTTCTATGGTGCAAGTACTTAAGCATAGTGAAATAATAAAATAATAAATATTTTTTAAATAGATCACTATTTAAAAAGATGGTCTTCACACATTTCCTAAATAGCTCCCAACAACTGTAAGTAGTATATATATTTATGTGTATGTATTTATTGTATTATATGTATTAAGTATGTATTATGTGTTATTACATAACACATACATACTTAATACATACTGTATTATATATGTAGTATTATATGTATTAGTATTATATTTTTAGTATGTTTAGTGTTTACTGATTTATTATAAAGTATATTAGAATTAGTAGTATGCTTCAGACTAAATGTTTCTATTTTATTGTGCACCTACCTCACACAAAAAGTGCGTTAAATTGTTTCTAAGGTGGGCTAATAAGAATTGCGGCATTAAGTCCGCCTTTGTACCTAGTGCATAAAGTTTTGAAATAAATAAATAATGTTTATTGCTCAAAGGACCAAAAACTATCTTCGAAACAAGTATGTACCAGCTCAGGTTCATGTGATTGCCCCAAGTAAAAATATATACAGGCTGCACTGACATATACGTCAGATGGTGACATGCCAAGAATATGGAAAGAATAGAAGCTGTGTTATTTATCTCATTTATACTATGTTCATACCACGTGTAACTGAAAGAGACAACTACTTGTACTTCATTTCCTTTCTTTCAAAGGTTGTCACTATGTTTTGCAATTACAACCACTTGGTTGACTTTTAATACTGCTTAATTAAGTCACGTGGTAGTAAGAGTAGTGGCATAGTAGCAGTCATCCTTTTTTGAAGTATTTTAATGTCATTTGTTATTCCGTCAAATTAGGTTAACAAATGATCATCAAAACTAGTGACAATCTTCTTACAGGTATACAACCATACCTTTTTTTATTTGACCTTTTATTGACCTCGATCCGCCTGATGATAAGCAAGAGACCCAAAAGTGACGACGGCTGAAAGAACCTGAGTTAGTTCACAGATGCCTCAGTCGCCGTCACTATGCCGACCAAAAGATATAATAATAAAAACTTATATTTTAGGTTCGATTCCGCCGGCGACTACGGACCGCACCACTTGTTTGTATAGATTGATTCCGTGCAACGCGACACTAGACGTTGCATTATTATTAAATTAATCTCATACAACGCCAGGCGTGAACGAACGGTTTAGCGATTGGTTTGTTGCGTGTGTAGTCCCGGGTTCGATTACCGGTCGGAGCAAATATTTGTTTCATAGCTTTTATTTGTAATATTTTTATTGTAGCTTTTATTGTCGGGTCTGGTTATTAAAGAGCGGTAGGCAGTGGTACCTAGTCTTCCGAACCGGGGTAGTACCACCACTTAAAAGTACACAGATCGTGAAGTGATTTGGTTTCGGGATCAGCTTGTAAGTTGCCGGTTCCATCTAGGCCGGCATATTGAATGTGATTGCTACTCACAGTTATTAAATTGTATGTAGTAACAGTGACATTCATTCATGGACCACACTTCAGCTTAACATCAAGCGGGGTACTTAATATGTCGTCACAATAAAAAACAAACCAGTAATGCAGTCTGCAGTCGCCGGCGAAATCACACCTTTAGTAAAAAATAAAAATAAAAGGAAAAGTGACTCACAACTTCCTCATTTCCTCCATAACTCTGGGATCCTTATAAATGATATCAGCAATTAAATGTGTTAAATGTCCATCAACTTTTGCAGCATTTGATAATTCTTCAACATTAGCTTTGCATAATAAATTAACATCTATAGATATTCCATTCAGTGCATCTAACGCATATGGCTCTAAGCCGAGACGTCTGGCTTTTTCAGCTAACGATATTTCTACAGTCCTCAATGGGGCATACTGAATAATAATAACAAAATCAATTAATCAAATCAAATTGTCACGCCTTTTTCCCACAGGGATAGGCAGAGACATTGGATCGCCACTTGCCACGATCCTGACACAACTTCTTTCACATTCACAATTCTCTTCATGCAAGCTCTATGGTTACGGCACCTAGCTTTCTTGAGGATGTCTCCGATTTGGTCAGCAAACACCCTCCTTGGCCTGCCTTGTTTAACGCATCCATTCACATGGAAAGTGGAACAAGTTAAACAATTTGTTTACTTGGGAAGTATGTTTACAAGGGATAGGAAGTGTGATGAAGATATTGAGAGAAGAGTGCAAAAGGGTAACGTAGTGAACGGTGCCATCCATAGTATAATGAACAGCCAAATAATGTCAAAAAAGAAGTCATGGATGGCTGTTCATAATGCGGTGCTTGTTCCTACATTAATGTATGGAAGTGAATGTTGGGTGTGGCAGAAGAAGCATGAGAGTAGAGTTAACGCTGTAGAAATGCGGTCGTTAAGGAGTGTATGTGGAGTGACGATTGCGGATAGAATAAGGAATAGCACAGTGCGCGATAGATGTGGTTTGAAAGAGGATGTAGTGACAAGGATTGGCAAAAGAATGCTTTGATGGTTTGGGCACATGAAAAGGATGAGTGAAAGTAGATTGACGAAAAGAATTTATTAATCTAATGTGAATGGATAACAAAATGTAGGTAGTTATGTGCGCGTATTAAAAATATAAATTTAATAGAATATAACTACGCGCGAGGAGCATTGGTAACACACAGCTACGCGGCCCCAGGTTCTATTCCCGGTCAAAGCATTATTTGTTATTAAAAATATTTGTTAATAAAAAAGAGGTAGTGGTGTCCAGTCTGCCGATCAGAGGCAGTAATTACAAGCAAAGAAACCGTAAAGTGATTTCGTCACGTTACGGGATCAACTTGTAAGTTGCCAGTTTCAACTAGGCCGGCATAGTGGATGTGACTGTTTACTAGTTATTTAACCACTTTCAACTTGACATCAGGCAGGGTGTTAAATACACTTTCACACACGTTTATACACTTTCATACTATGAAAGTGACTCAGTCGCGTTTCAGGATAAGCTTGAAAGTTGCCGTTCCATTTTTTTAAGGGGTGCTTACATGCAGAGTAACAAAAATTTTTCACAGGGATTGGCAGAGACAATGGAGCGCCACTCGCCACGATCCTGACACAACTCCCTTGCTTCCCTCACATCCACGATTCTCTTCAACTTTATTTTACTCGTATTTTAACAACATAATTTTTGTTCTTACCACAAACTCAACTTCAGATAGGTTCTTTGCATTCAAGAGGCATCTCTTAATTTCCGAGGTAAGTTTATTTAATTTTGCCAATGTTTCTAGAACTTTTGTAACTTTAGTTTGTAATTGGCACACTGTTTGGTAGCTATCATAGATCTCCTGTAAGCTAACATAATTTTGGATCAAAATAGTGGGAATCTCATGATTTTTTATACGCAGGTGGTTGCGTGATCATGACTTATTCCCATTACCTCCAAAACACCATCAAGTTCTATTTCCTCCATATTGGTATTTAAAACTTTAACTTCCATGTAACGATTCCTAATTTTCTCCATAAATTTTATACCTAACAAGATTTAAATATTAACAATCAATCAAATTGTCATGTCTTTTTGCCACAGTGATAGGCAGAGACAATGGAGCGCCACTTGCCACAATTCTGCCACAACTCCCCCTCTCTTTCTATTATTATATAAAGTTGTTATATATATACCTATATCTTTAATTTATAGGTTTATGTATAAAAAATAAAATATATATTTCAATAACACTCACCGTGATGGCATTAGATTCCCAACCATACCCTTACGATATCTTGCAATAAATGGCAATGTACAACGTTCTCTTAATAATTTTACAAAACTTTTTGCTAAACTGATCGGAATGTTTTCCACAATTGATAACATTTCAATTTCATTCCAAACCTCAATTTCAATATGTTCCTCTTCTTGTTCATGTTGCTTTTCAAAGTCTTGTTCAACATGTACCTGTCTATGTTGAAGTTCCACTTCACGAGCCCTTTGTTCTGCTTGTTGTCTACGGGAACGTTCAATTTCCGGTTCAGGAGCCCTTCGTTCTGCTTGTTGTCTACGGTAACGTTCAATTTCCTGTTCACAAGCCCTTAGTTCTGCTTGTCTACGGGAACGTTCAATTTCCTGTTCACGAGCCCTTCGTTCTGCTTGTTGTCTACGGTAACGTTCAATTTCCTGTTCACAAGCCCTTAGTTCTGCTTGTTGTCTACGGTAACATTCAAGTTCACGAGCCCTTCGTTCTGCTTGTTGTCTACGGTAACATTCAATTTCCTGTTCACAAGCCCTTCGTTCTGCTTGTTGTCTACAGTAACGTTCAAGTTCCTGTTTATAAGCCCTTTGTTCTGAATCCCTATTAAGTTCTTCATGTGTGTATGCCCAGTCCTGAAACGGCGAACAATAATATATGATTGGTCTTCAGCATTAGTGAAATTCTATCTTAAGGTGGGGAAAAGTACAGATAAAACTTCTACATTATGTGTCCCTGCAGTTGAATACTGCCAGACATAGACTCTACTCACTCTACTTGATAGGGGCTACTGGCTACTTGTTACTCGCAACAATGTCAAAAGCTAGAAAAGGTATGTCTACAAATATAAAACAGATACTTTTGTGAAAGAGTCCAATCCCAGAAAATCACAAAGTAAACTTTCTAAAATCCCCTGGACCACGCCCACAAAAGCGCTGGAAGCTATTATGGGCATACTGTCTATATGTGCAGTTGGAGGCAACGAGACTTTCCGCAAGACTGCGAGTAGTCTACATTCCCTTTCAAGTTCTTATTATCTAGTTTTTTGGGTTGAAATATACCTGTCTACGTTTACTTTTAAATACTAAAATCGATAGAGAAACTACTAACCCTTCTTTGGTCGTGACTTGTATCTTTACTTCCGAAAGAACCCATTATGTGATGTCTATGTGCACATTCAAGTGTAATTCATAGGTATCTTTAATTATTTAGACAGAGTTTTTTCTTTCTTCTATTTTTCCTTTTGTAGTCTAAGTATTAAATTTAACACAATTAGTTACATTTACAATAAAACTTACGACACAAAACTCATTTGGTAATGTGTAATGAGTTTAATAAGCAATAACAATATACTAATGCATTTTCCTTAATTATTTAAACAATTTTATAGTGATTAAATATAATAGTAATCTCAATCAAATCTTCACGCATTTTTTCCAGGGGATATCTCTGTGGAAAAAGACAATACAGCGCCACTTACCACGACTACTGATGCAACTTCCTCGCTTCCCTCACATCCACAATTCTTTCAACCCAGCTTTCTTTAGGATTGTTTAGAACCGATGTTCAGAACAGAAAAAAACAAATTCGAGGCATAAGGTAATGTTTGTTTTTCTAATATAGTAATTGCGTGACTTATTAGTAATCACTAATCAATAACATTATATTATACATTATATACAACAAATATTATATTAAATATAAATACAATTAGGAATACAAAGATAATACTTAAATATCACTGGTCGTAATACTAATACTTACGCGTTGTAATTTGTAATTATTTTAGAAGTAATATTAGAAATTCATTTTATGCACTATATGATCGATGACTATATGCAGTTCAAGACGAAGCGACGCACGCAATAACGATTTTCTTTGTCTACATTAAATTCCTATACACAACAAAAACACGACCACTTCACAAATACCCACGCGCATAAAAAGTAGGAATGAAAAATGCAACATACGCTGACGCACGTCACATATCAAAAACCGGATATCGATATCAAAACCGGGAAACACCGGCGGGGAATACCCTGTGGTTTATTTTTATGGCGTAGTATTTAACTCGCAAGTGTCAAATCAAAGTATGAATATCATTCGAACTTTGGCGGGAAACTGCTGGGACGCTCAAATTTAAAATTATTTTTAAAGTTTAGTGTTTCTTAAATTATTATTGTATGGTCGAATAATCTTTCAGTAAACATTTTAAAGTTGATTGAGTGTAGAAGTTGTGAAACGTGTTTACCCCAAAACTCCTTCCTCCAAAACATTGAACATATTTTTTACTTTGACACTGTTAAACACTAGAAAACAAAAGAAATATTATTTATACTTTGTATTTGGGGGATCACAGATGTGCAAATTAAATTATTTGCAAAACTTCTCCATTTTATTCTTTTATACGGCGTTCTCACAGGGCGAATTTAATTGATCAACTGCGAAATCTTTGCGATTTGAACCGTCTGAACAGACTTTCAACCAAGTTGAAGCAATAAATATTGGTTCAACAACTTTACCTTTAACCTTTCAACTTTCATTGATTCAATTAGTAGATGACAGCGAATCGACTCGACTGAACGTGTTCGTTAAACTCGCATTGAATAATCAGTCCAATCAGTTAGACAATCAGCGCGATTGAGTATGTAGTGTATTCCTCTGTCACCAGTTTTTTGTTTGTTTGTAAAATAAAATGTAAATTATGCCGTTCGCATTCACGAGAAAAATGCTAAAATGAACAGATAGTGTAATGACACGTGTTATATTGAGTCGATTATTATTGAACCGCGAGAACGCTAGTCAATATTTACTTTCGATTTTTTGTTAAACGATAAATATTGTACAACTAAAGACTTTCAAAGGGGACGCAAAGACTTTCAAGTTGTCTATCAGACGACTATTGCGGGCTCTCATAATTTAATTGAACGACTTATAACGTAATTATCTGTAGCATAGTGTTTTACGTCACAGTCTTTACTTAATATATTGTATACTTACCGCAGGCTAATTGACTTTTTTTTATTGTGACACGACATCTGATTTCGTCCCGCCTGATGATAAGCAAGAGGAAGTCCAAGAGTAACGACGACTGAGAAAACCGAGTTCGTTCACGGCTGCCCCAGTCGCCGTCACTATGCCGGCCAAAGGTTCTTCTTCACGCATTGCTTGAAGGATCCAAGGTCATAGGATGGAGAGAACACATTGGCAAAGCATTCCACTTGTCGATTGTTTTACAAAGAAAAGACGCACCGAACTTTTTAGTTCGACTACTAATTCGGTCAATAAAATGCGGATGCTTTCCCCGACCAGTGCGGGCATTACGGGAGTGAAAAGACGAGGTAGGAACTTGAATCGAAAAGGAATCTTGATTCTGATACGATCGGTGTCTGTTTATTAAGATTCGTGGTTAGGGTAGCCAGTTAAAAGAAAAAACAAAAATAATGATAAACAACATGTCTTAAATTATTTATTTATTTTGACAATCCAACAACATAAGAATTAGGAAGTAATTACAACAACAAAAATAATAGATAATGCAACAATAAAACTTAGTGGTTTTATTGTTGCATTATCTACTAGGATTATATCATACAAAGGAATGTAAACTTCAAGATATACTGTACATAAATATATATATATATAAAATAATATATTTATAATATTTTATATAATATTATAATATTTTTATATATTTATTATAGTAGGGGAGCCCAAGAGGCTAATCGGGGATTTACTCGAGCGTCGTAGGGACCTATTAAATATTAAAGTTTAGGTGACAGAAAAAATTAAATGTTATGTACTATATACCCTTTTAGCGATGGGGGGAAGCGTGTACAGATTTTCAAAAATGAAAAAAAATCAATTAAAAAAATATACTCGAGCGCGTCAGATATTGATATTGTATATACTCCACGTGTCTCTGATATTGGAGGTATGTTAATCTGACGGTTTGGATGGTGGGTGTGGCAGTACGTAAAGGTAGAAGATAAAAAAATAAAAAAATTACTCGAGCGCGTCAGACATTCAGAGGGGATGTTAGATAAGCCCGACAGAAGCTCCCATTCAAAAGACTGACAATTCCGACATGACGCAAGTCCGTGGCGGATTTTTGAAAATGTAAAAAAATCGTCATTTTGAAATACTCGAGCGCGTCAGTCTTTTATACAGAAGGTTCAGTAAGATGACCCAATTGTACTGACCCTTAATCTGACAATTATCTGAAGGGATTTCATTAATCTGACAATTTGAAAAAAAAAATCAATTTTTTTTAAGGTTGTTGTTACACTCTCACTATAACACACTATTCGCGGTATAGTTTAGACGTTTAGACTATTTCTCTTTCTTTCACTCACAATCACTGCCCCCTTTTACTCATGAGTAATAATAATATCTCAGAAACTGTGGGAACTAAATGAATTTTTATTAAAAACATTAATAATCATTTCTAAACGTTAGCTTATATTTTTAAAATTATCATTATATTAAATAAAATTTGTTTAGTTATAATTACATTTTTCTGTATTTCGTATAATACAATTATAATCTTTAAAATTTAAAAATATCAAAACTGTGTGAACAATCCATTTCATAATGCAACAATCGATGTTTTATTGGAAGAATAATCTGTGAGAAATTTAAACAATCCCTAAGAAAGTGAATCTGGTAGAACAACTACCTTAAATTATGGAACAGGACAAGTAAAATACATAGGAAATAGCATTAAAATAAACAAATATATTTCTTGTAATTGAAAGATATACAGAATGTTACAGAATAAGACATAAAAATGTAATAAATTATTAAGCCAAAAATATTGCCAACCCTAGTATCTGTCATTTAAGAATCTCGAAGCAAGGCAAAGATTACTAATTACAAAGGAATAATAATAATTTTACGTTCTTAATATCTGTAATAATTTAACTTTAACCTCACACTCTCTCCGGACCTCACACCTTTAGACTTTTTCGTGTGGGGATACGTGAAGGACCGGGTTTATTTTACCGATTGCCCACTGTTGTGGAGATGGAACAGCGAGTAAAATCGGCTTTCGCCTCAATAACACCGATAATGGTGCGAAATGCCACACAGGCCATGTACCGGCAAGCGAGGATGTGCATCTAGCAAGAAGGAGCACATTTTGAACCCTTAATGTAAAATGTTAATTATTAATTGTGATGTTGTTATCTACGAAAAAGTATATATAATTTATGGTTATTAAGATCTTTTAAAATCTTCTTTTTTGCACAGTCTATACTTTTTTAAATTGTACATTAGGTCAAAATATTCATAGGCGTTCCATAGAACATATGTTCTATTCAATTTACTCTTTGATTTCAGTGAAACAGGGTTGCCACATTATTAAAAAAAATTAAGTTATAAGAGACCATTTAACAGCCTTTAGGGTATTTTGTAACACCCTGTATATTAAGACTGTGCGAAAGAGTAATAGATAAAGAAGAAGTGAAAGGGAACGAGAGACGCGGAGTGGGAAATACATGCTCTACTGCAACTGCACGCACAAAACTTTAATAACGATTTTTGCTCCTTCGGCTTATTAAAATTGACAGATTATAGTTTTTCAGTAATTCTTGATCATTTTTCTTCAAAATAAAATTAAAATCGACCGCGCTCGAGAATGTCCAGGTGACGATTTTTTTTACAAGTTTGTGACCTTCCCATTCTCTTCCGTCATACTCCAATCGTCAGATTAAGGAAATGTGCACTTATTAGTATGTAATTAACTCACCTTAGCCTAATCTGACGCGCTCGAGTATTTTCAAAGATCGATTTTTTTTACTATTCTGACCAGCTGCCCTACACGTACCCCCCTGTATGAAAGGCTAATACTTGGTAGATATACTCTACAGGGTACAAGGTATCTTCATTATTTTAATCTGTCACGCTGGAGTAAATCCCGAAATCCCCGCTCGGGCTCCCCTACTATTATAGATGTTTTTATTTTCGAGTGCGCGTTCGGTAATTCGGGTGGGGGCAAGGCGCGCGCAGGGAGGCAGTAGCTCGTCGAATAGTGCACGCGGTTCCCAAACCGATTCATCAGAAAGTCTGCTCTACTTAATTTTTTATATCGACGGTTTTCGGGCTATTTGTTTTAAGCGACATTTTTAAAACTTTACAGGAGAGCGATTTAAAGTTTTGATTTCGAGAAAAAAATTCATAACTTTTTGAAACCTGGTTTATTTTTAAAAAAGTAACATTTTTCTATTTTCATATTATATGCCCCATAATTTGATTAAGATACTTCTTTTAAAAAGGCGCTATTAGCAGATATAATTGTCGCTTAATACAAAACGCCCATACTTAAGTAATTTGTAGATGCAGGCTAAATGATTTAAGCGCCAAATGTTGCAAGTAATAGATTCAAGCAAAACGCTTTAAGTATAACTTTTGTATTTTTTTAGAGTAAGGCTAATTGTATCAATTACAACGTGATGAATAAAACAGAAAAAGGCAAATTAGTTTATACGACTAGTAAAACACAGTTGAGGTACAGGATAAATGACTAAAGAGGCGAATAGTATTTAAAAAGTAATTGTTTGAAATGACAATAAATTAGTAAATTTCAAAAAAAAAGTCGTTTATAACATAATAATACTTTGGTTAGAAGGGAAATAACTCTTTGTTGTTTCAATAATAAAATTATAACTAATAAAACAAAACTATTAATAATTACCATTTTTTATTTATTAACATAATGTTATTCAAATATCGTGTTATACTCAATAAGAATCACTTTGGCATATAATGTGTCCCAAAATTCAGCGATAAAACTGCAACAGCGGGTAGCCCTGGTCATGACTACTTGAGAAAAAAATATCCATTGTTTTTTTTTAAGTTACGAAAAAATGAATTTTTTATTTATTTACTTCTCATCTGACATTTTTAACGACCATGAAAACATTTTTTTAAATATTTTTGATTTATTTTTTGTATCGGTAAGCTGAATATATCTGCTATTTATTACAATCCTTGAAACCCCCAGAAAACATACAGTTTTTACATAAAATGTTAAAAGATTTTACTTTTAGTATTTCACTCATCGTGGTGTAAAAGAAAAGTATGAACAACTAATCAAGATTCTAAAATGGTATAATACTCTAGGAAAACTAGCCACATAAAAAAATACGAGTGGTATTTCTAAACAAGAACCAAATTTCATGAAATTGTTGTTTAAATTAATCACTTTTACTATGGGATCAAAACAGGTTTTTGTTAGTCAATATCATTTTAGAAGTAGAGAGAGAGAAATTTTAGGTTAGAGCGAGATAGACACATGTTAATTTTTTAATATAACAATGGGGCAAGTAGAGAAGTTGCTGTTATCAGTCAGTATGCTCTGTTCCTTTGTTTACTGTGCACCGTTCCGCATTAAATTGGCTCTCGTACTGACGACTTGTGACTAAAACAAACATGTTTTAAGCGACATGACTATATATTTTTTAAAGAAGGTGTAATGCTTTAACAAACATCACCTATAGAATGTAAATTTAAGAAAAACGCTTTAAATAACCCGTTTGGATGATTTGTGTGTAAGGCAAAAACGCTTAAGTAAATAACCAATAAAAACTTTTGTGGCTCAAGTACACTTTCTATATAAAAGAACATATTTCGCGTCGGTTCATACAATGAAATTTCGGATCGCCCCAAAAAATGGCATTGTTTGAAGCGCCAAAAAAGTACTCTGATCGTAACCAAAGTCGACTCAGTCGACGCAAAAATAAATCGCTGATTCCGAATATGTATATAAGTCAATATCGGTCAAAATGTCGCTTAAAACAAATAGCCCGGAAACCGTCGATATAGTGAATTATTTTGGTTATGGTGCGTTTACTGACTAAAGCTTTGGCAGTGCTCCATTTAGCACATCCGAGTTTTTCTGCCCTTTGGTTTTGTGCTTTTAATTTCATTAGGTCATTAATTTTAGATATCACTGACCGCCAGTAAATGTAAAAAGGAAATATAATTAAATATACTTAAAAAAGGTATATTTTTAGATTTGCCGATGGGCGAAAAAGGATGATCTTTACCCAGCTCCTTTATTTATATATAATACATACATAGCAATTAGCATTTATTATCAGCTAGGTTGCCTAGTGCCCATAACCACAGGGCCTGTATGAGGAGAATTGTGGATGTGAAGGAAGCAAGGGAGTTGTGTAAGCTACATGGTAAGTGGCGCTCCATTGTCTCTGCCTATCCCTGTGGGAGAAAGGCGTGACAATTTGATTGATTGATATATATAAAATACAATTAAATTTTTCAAATGGATATCTAAAAAATAGTGGAGCATACTTTGAGATAGAACAACATATTCGTTTTTAAATACCTTTCCGCGCGCCCTGTCTCATACTGAACGAGCACTCGTAAATGAAACAATATCTAAAATACATTTAAAACAATGTAAATGAAATTTTAGAATATTATCACTACATAAGTATCGAATTAAGAAAAATCGATTATTACACGATGTGTACAGTACAACATCAAATCATACGAGTATTAACTATGAAGCAGAAATGAGAATGAGTTTTGATACCAATAATGCTACTCAACCGCTTCATCATAAAAATGTTAGTCAAGGATACTTCACAAACCAACCTAAAACGTCAGAAATTTCGACATCGCTCTCAACATCGCGCTCTTACTCTGTTCAATCGAACAATGGAATGCAAGATAGCCCAAATGTTCACACAAGTGACAGTTTGTTACAAGTATTGGGAAAAAAATAACTGAAATATAATAAAAGATTAAAAAATAACTGATGTTTATGATTCCTAAATAAAACAATTATATGAATAAATAATTTTTTATTTAGCATTCCTTCTTCAAACATTATATTTGGTATTGCCAAGGAAGTTGACCTTGTTCCGATAGAAAATTACATTGAGGCTCATTTCTAATAACACTTGGTTGTATATTTAGGGTGATCTGCGAATTATTGTTGCTGTTCGTTCAATATTCCGTCAGTAGTTTTTTTTTTGATTTCTTCTTATAAACAATTCAGATTAAATTTATTATTTTATGCATTGTACAATTGTATGTTTCTTTAATAAAGTTAAATAAATAAATAAAATTATGCAGATGCAAGAAAGCCATAACGATTATTTTTGCTTTCTCATATTGTAAACCAATGTGTGAATGCAAAATTCTGAATTTATTAGCTAAAATACCAAATGCGTCTTCTACAACCATGCGCCCGCGACTAATTCTATAATTTAAAACCCTCTCAGGTAATCCTTTTGCATGGTTTCCGGAAAATGGTTTTATTATATTTTGAGAGATGGGGAATCTCAAATTATAATAAAACCCTTAATTCGATCTGACTATAAAATAGTATTTTAGTACACATGGACTTTATTGAATTTTTTTTAGCCATATCACTTCCGTTAGAGATTTCGCTGGTTTCATTTCGTGCTCCCAGTTAATAAATTATTAACTAAATATTAAACACCAAACAATACAAGGCGCAGTCGGTAGGATACGATATAAAATAGTGGCGAAGAGTTTGAGGGACACGAATGGATGAACCATGAACGCAAATTTTGTAAATAGCAAGGCAATATGGCGGAATTTTTTCTACCAAAAGTTCGACATCTATTTAATAGCGAGCAAAAATGTAAGTGAAATAGATGAATATAAAACTGCACTCTTACTTAGTGTCATTGGGAACAGAACGTTAAAATAGTTTAACACTTTTGAAATTGAAAGTAAATATTTAAAGAATATAGTAGAAAAATTAAAAAAGCCATTTGGAACCAGAGAAGAACACAACGTTTAAAACGCTATAAATTCTTTAAGCGGGATCAAATGCAAGGATAGTCATACGAAGAATACGTAACAGAACCAAAAGATTTCAGTTCTACGTGCGCATTTGGGACATTAACAGAAAGTCCTATAATGAACAGGCTAATTTATGGAATAAAAGATGTTGCGGCCGATTATAAGGATAAAAGATTTAAACTTAACGAAGGCGATCGAAATCTGTCAAGATTCGCAAGAAACAAAAATACACCTGGAAGAAATTTGTATTGAAACGTCAAAAAAAATAGAAGGTAGTAAAATTGAAGTTGTTAAGCGGAAGTCAAGTGCGAACAGAGTGACTACATTTAAATACGATAGAGGGAGCCAGCAGAGGTTTCATCCGGCGCAACCTAAAACATCTGGAGGATTAGGTTGTCAAATGTCAACGTTAATTGTGGTAAGTGCGGTTATCCACATAGTTATTCTTCATTAATTCATTCATTTTATGAATCTTGAAACTAAATGGAAAAACTACCATCGTCTATATACACGATCCACCACCAGGATTATTTGTGACGGCGAAAAATATTGTGAAGGTCTGGGTGAATAATAAATAAGTTCATTTTTAATAGTATGTAAGAATATTTTTAATTTAATTTATGTTTTTATTAGTAAAATAATTTGTATATAGTTAATCATTTATTGTAAAAGGCGACTCGCCGTTCTAAATGACATAAATAAATAAATACAGATGCTTCTAAACGTCAAGGGCAGTCTGTAAAGTGAGTTAGTGTTGGAGTATATCATTACCCTTATAATATTGTTTAAAAGATTAAATTACCTCCAGAAATATTTGTATTTACAGGTGAATGCATTGGAATATATTATTTTAATGGGATTAAAGAGGACTGTTGTTTTTACCGATTCACTAAGTGCTTTACAATCTTTGGCTAGATTTCCCTTTTATCTTAACACTAAGGTTCACCCCGTGGTGTTGGATTTAAGAGAAAGTTTAGGTAAATGCACTAATGAGGGACTACATGTAGAATTTAGTTGGGTACCCAGTCACTGTGGTATAACCGGAAACGAAATGGCGGACACGCTGGCAAATGAAGCTATAATGTGTGGTGATATTCACCCTTACAAATTATTTATGATTGATCTATTAAGCATACCCCAAATCGATTTAAGGATCGCTTGGGCAGATGCGTGGGAGAAATCTTCTAAAGGCAGAATGTACCACAAAATACAACCCATCATTCCTTTTAAACCCTGGTTCTTTAAATTAAAATTAGAGAAGATGTGCAAATTTAGTATCATTCGTTTAAGAATCGGCCATGTTTGCACCCCATATCATTTAGCAAGACTTAATATTGTTGATAGCGATAGGTGTGAGTGCAAAATGTGATGTGGGCGATTTAAAACACATCTTTTTCGCATGCCCTCTGTATAATAGAATGGATTTTATAACTCACGTCACCTCACCATTTCCTACACATATTCTTTCACTTCTTTTATATAGTAAAAATAGTAAATTTAAATATGTATGTAACTTTCTGATCCTTAATAATATTCATTAATCCAATCCTTATTACAAAATTCCTTCTATATCAATATATTTCCTCTATGTATATACTTTCCTTAGCGTTTTACTTTACATTGGCACGTTAAAAACTAAGCCATTAAAAAAAGTGAGCATATAACAAAAAGTGTTCGAAGTGTTTTTAGCGTAATCATTTCGTGAGAATGTGCCGTGTAAAATAACTAAAAGAAATTGATTGTGTGTCGAATCATTCGACAAATAGTGAAACCTATATTAGGCCCAATTACAATCACATCACAGGTTTTATTAACCCAAAATGGAAAATATTGATTGTTTTGTTTTGTTTGTACTTTCGAAAATTGTTGTTGTTACTACAGTTTGATTTAAAACACAGTCAAACACACCCAGAGACATCACAAGTTACTGTTATTTATATCGACGGTTTCCGGGCTATTTGTTTTAAGCGACATTTTTAAAACTTTACAGGAGAGCGATTTAAAGTTTTGATTTCGAGAAAAAAATTCATAACTTTTTGAAACCTGGTTTATTTTCAAAAAAGTAAAGTTTTTCTATTTTCATATTATATCCCCCATAATTTGATTAAGATACTTCTTTTAAAAAGGCGCTATTAGCAGATATATGTGTCGCTTAATACAAGACGCCCATACTTAATCAATTTGTAGAATCAGGCTAAATGGTTTAAGCGCCAAATGTTGCAAGTAATAGATTCAAGCAAAACGCTTTAAGTATAACTTTTGTATTTTTTAGAGTAAGGCTAATTGTATCAATTACAACGTAAAGAATAAAACAGAAAAAGGCAAATTAGTTTATACGACTAGTAAAACACAGTTGAGATACAGGATAAATGACTAAAGAGGCAAATAGTGTTTAAAAAGTAATTGTTTGAAATGACAATAAATTAGTAAATTTCAAAATAAAAGTCGGTTAAAACATAATAATACTTTGGTTAGAAGGGAAATAACTATTTGTTGTTTCAATAATAAAATTAAAACTAATAAAACAAAACTATTAATAATTACCATTTTTTATTTATTAACATAATGTTACTTAAATATCGTGTTGTACTCAATAAGAATCACTTTGGCATATAATGTGTCCCAATATTCAGCGATAAAACTGCAACAGATGGTAGCCCTGGACATGACTAGTCAAGAAAAAAAATAATTGAGAAATATCCATTGTTTTTTTTAAGTGACGAAAAAAAATAATTTTTTTTCAAAATTTGTTTACTTGGAAAGTATGTTTACTAGGGATGGGAAGTGTGATGAAGATATTGAGAGAAGAGTGCAAAAGGGTAACGTAGTGAATAGTGCCATCCATAGTATCATGAACAGCAAAATAATGTCCCAAAAGTCACGGATGGCTGTTCCAAATGCGGTGCTTGTTTCTACATTAATGTATGGAAGTGAAGGTTGGATATGAGAAGAAGCATGAGAGTAGAATTAACGCTGTTGAAATGCGGTCGTTAAGGAGTGTATGTGGATAGATACTGCGTGATAGATGTGGTTTGAAAGAAGATGTAGTGACAAGGATTGACAAAGGAATGCTTCGAACACATGGAAAGGATGAGTGAAAGTAGATTGACGAAAGGAATTTATAAATCTGATGTGGGTGGATGCGTTAAACAAGGCAGGCCCAGGAGAGTGTTTCCCGACCAAATCGGAGACATCCTCAAGAAAGCTAGGGTGCCTAGTGCCCATAACCACAGAGCCTGTATGAAGAGAATTGTGGATGTGAGGGAAGCACGTGAGTTGTATAAGGATCGTGGTAAGTGGCGCTCCATTGTCTCTGCCTATCCCTGTGGGAAAAGGGCGTGACAATTTAATTGATTTTTTGCTTAAAATGTTGAAAGATTTTTACTTTCAGTATTTCACTCATCGTGGTGTAAAAAAAAGTATGAATACTACTATGACAAGTTTTATCAAAAAATGACGCTACTAATCAAGATTCTAAAATGGTATAATACTCTAGAAAAACTAGCCACATAAAAAAATACGAGTGGTATTTCTAAACAAGAATCAAATTTCATAAAATTGTTTAAATTAATAACTTTTACTATGGGATCAAAACAGGTTTTTGTTAGTCAATATCATTTTAAAAGTAGAGAGAGAGAGATTTTACCTTAGAGCGAGATAGACAGATGTTAATTTTTGAATATTATAGTAATTACCTACTTTTACTTTGTATCCAAAATGGGTTTATGGATATAAAATGAAATAAAACAACTAGTTTAAACAATAAAACATATATTTTTTTATTGAATTTAATTACAATAAATGTTCGAATTGTTTGCCACCAGCATTAATACAAGCACGACATCGCCTTAAAAATGATCGTTTTATTCGTCTTGCATAACTTCCAGCATTTATGTGATCCGCAGCCTGAGTGATTTTTTGGCGAAGTTCGTCCAATGTTGTAATGGGTTTTGAGTAGACCCTGTCTTTGAGACAACCCCAATAGAAGAAATCCAGGGGGTATAGGTCAGGTGAACGGGGTGGCCATGAAATAGGACCAAGTCGCCCGATCCAACGCCCTGGAAACTCATTGTTCAAGTAATCTCGCACAGAACGGGCATAGTGAGCCATACCATAAGTATCGTAAATAACTTACAGGCACGTCTTCTAATAATTCTGACATGTTATTTTGTAAGAAGTTCAAATAACTATTGCCATCTAAGTTTCCGTGTAACTCAAAAGGCCCAATCACTTTTCCATTTAATATGCCCGTCCAAAGGTTAAGGTTGAATTGGTATTGGGATTTATCTTGTCTCACCAGGTGTGGATTTTTATAATTACAGCTATGTAGATTGTGAAGATTTAAATAGCCATCTTGCAGGTTGATTCATTCGACCATAAAACTTTATCTAAGAATTGAGAATCTTCCCTGTGCTTTTGTAGCGGCGGTAATAGCGTCTGCACACGTCTGTAATTATATGGGCAAAGCCTGTGATATTTTAAAATACGATGAGCAGAACTTCTTGGTATTCCCGTAGCTGCTTCCGAGGTAGTTGAATCCATTTCTATTTCATGCAGAACTTCTTCATCTCGATCCGATCTTGGTCTTCCAGCGTTTCTCCTATTAGATGGTAAACGATCCTCCGAAAACGCTTGATGTACATTTATAAATACTCTAAAATCTTTGAGCATTTGGGTACTTTCCCGATACAATCTGCTAGCAGAGTTTGCATTGCTTCGGCATTCACCATAAATTAAGTGCATATTAGCGTATTCCCATGGTGTGTATGGTAGCGGCATGATAAATACAAAACAGTCCACTAGGTCAAAAGTCCAATTCACAAAACTCACAATCACAGTCCAAAATAATGCCAGGTCAGTCCAGTTTGCAGATCACTTAATCGAGTCCAAAAGCCAACCCAAAAGTCGTCAGTACGAGAGCCAATTTAATGCGGAACGGCGCACAGTAAACAAAGGAACAGAGCATACTGACTGATAACAGCAACTTCTCTACTTGCCCCATTGTTATATTCAAAAATTAACATCTGTCTATCTCGCTTTAACGTAAAATCTCTCTTTTTCTAGTTTTAAAATAATATTGACTAACAAAAACCTGTTTTGATCCCATAGTAAAAGTGATTAATTTAAACAACAATTTTATGAAATTTGGTTCTTGTTTAGAAATACCACTCGTATTTTTTTATTTGGCTAGTTTTCCTAGAGTATTATACCATTTTAGAATCTTGATTAGTTGCGTAATTTTTTGATAAAACTTGCCATAGTAGTATTCATACTTTTTTTACACCACGATGAGTGAAAGTGTACTAAAAGTATTTTTTTTTAACATTTTAAGCAAAAAATGTAATATAAATCATTTTTATGTAAAAACTATATGTTTTCTGGGGTTTTCAAGGATTGTGATAAATAGCAGATATATTCAGCTTACTGATACAAAAAATTTAATTTTTTTAAAAAATACATTTTTTTCGTAACTTGAAAAAAACAATTTTTTAATTTCTTTTCTCGTCTAGTCATGACCAGGGCCACCCTCTGTTGCAGTTTTATCGTTGAATTATGGGACACATTGTACATGGCACGATGTGGTGTAGACTGAAGCGCCCGTTCAGGGGGATATAGTATAAAAACTTGCTTGTTTAATGGACGCGAGCGGCGAAAATGTTTTGTTTTAACTGACATTTGGTACAACGATTCATACAAAATTTGCAGTGTCTGAATGTCAAGTTTTCGATGTAATCGGTATAGGAAAAATGAATGAAGTTATAGTACTTGTAGATTTAATTTGTTTGAAGCGACCAATCAAAAATTAACCGATTTAGGAATAAAGGTTGATTTGCCATTTAAAGACTGTTTCAACTACAGGGCAAAATGTTTTAATAGCCTTTTTTTACTAAAAACAGATGCAAGCGAAATGATTTAAGCGACATTGCATACCAATTTGTGATTCAGGCTAAATGTTTTAAGCGACATGACTATATCTTTTTTGGGGAAGGTGTAATGCTTTAACAAACATCACCTATAGAATGTAACTTCAGGAAAAACGCTTTAAATGACCCGTTTGGATGATTTGTGTGTAAGGCAAAAACGCTTAAGTAAATAACCAATAAAAACTTTTGTGGCTCAAGTACACTTTCTATATAAAAGGACATATTTCGCGTCGGTTCATACAATGAAATTTCGGATCGACCCAAAAAATGGCATTGTTTGAAGCGCCAAAAAAGTACTCTGATCGTCACCAAAGTCGACTCAGTCGACGCAAAAAAAATCGCTGATTCCGAATATGTATATAAGTCAATATCGGTCAAAATGTCGCTTAAAACAAATAGCCCGGAAACCGTCGATATGTATAATTAGTTGATAAATTCTGTAAATGGCTATAGCCTTGAATTATAAAATTGTATAAAATTTAAAACGAGCTGTAGAATTTACGAATAAATAAACACAAAACAAAGTTTAAAGCCGCGAGCGACTAGTCTCTTGTGATATTTGTTTCTGCTTTCGTAAGTGAAAATGTTCTGACATGAAGACTATTCTAATGGCGAATACTACGAAATGATTGTTATGTTGGTGCTGCGAATGGTATTATTTTCCGCGGCGCGTGAGTTGTACCGCGATCGCTTCATAACTGGTAGATCACCAGGTATTGAAAGCCGCCTGCCATCGATGACCTAATTCCGCAACCCATGTATGCGACTGCACAGTACGGGTTCAGTGCATCCACATCACAACTTTGGTCGTCCTAGTCCCCATCTCAAACACAGTTGGAGACTAGTATAATACAGCATTTTTCAGCGGGAGATCAAGTACTCGTAGGTGCAGCGCTTTGATAAATGTTAATCATATGATGGTGTGGCGTACTCTTCGTCACGACGGGCAGCATCCATTTCACTTTCATCGTATCAAGAGTATACCCAGGCAAACTACGATTTTAGAATACGTTTCTGTCTTGGCACTGAAATAGTGTGAAAGACGATGCTGATTTCGCTGCTCGCGTCTTATGGATGGACGAAGCTAGCTTTACTAGAGGTAGAGTAAATAATTTACACAATGAACACATTTGGACCTACGTAAATCCTCACGCTGCAAGTGAATGCAGTTTTAGTATCAGTGGCGAATTAATGTGTGGGCGGGTATCATCGGAAACATCGTCTTTCGGGAAGTCTTACTGGGTCCAGATATCTTGACTTGCTCAATGAGGAGGTCGACGACGCTTTAATGAGAGAAGTATCGGTGCGTACCTATTGGTTTGTTTGTTTCTAACATGACAGAGCTCCTGCGCACTATGCAAATTCTGTACGGGACTACCTAAATGACAAATATGGCGAGTGGATCGGCCAAAGGGAACCCGTGCCGTGGCCTCCACGCACTCCAGACTTGACACCACTGGATTTTTTGTGGGGTTATGTCAATAACTTCGTATATTCTACCGAGTGTTCCTCTCGTGATCAGATGATGGAGAGAATGCAGCACGGCATTTTCATCTGTAACTCCTGAAATGCTGCATAACGTACGGAAATAACGAGACAAGCAGTTCTCTGTGTAAATCAGGGTGGCCGTCACTTCGAACCTTTTTTGTGATGTTAAGATATTTAATGATTTACACAGAATAATGCAATCAGAACGCTCACAGATTTACAAACTGCATGAAAATATTTGCAAATTATACAGAAATCTTTTGAACTGCTTCATAAATGACTCGTACTTATCTTGTACTAACTTGCAAAATGTTGATTTCCACAATCCCAGAAATATAAGGCCTATAGATGAAATTTACCTCGGCGCAAAAGTAGCAATTTCATTTATCAAACACGATTCAACTTCTGACGACATTAAAGCGTTTAAGATGCGCTGCCTTGAATTTTATATCGAAGAAGCAAAGCAAATAAAATAGCGCTACAATTTTTATGATCAAGTTGCCATAAAACTAAAATTTCTAGACTCAACTGTCATACTCACGTAAAATAGCATCTTTAGTTAAAAGAGCTCTTTTATTTCCGAATTTATTAAATAACTAGCTGTGCCCGCGTTTTCACCCGCGTAAAATTTGGTTTATAACACAGTCATAAAAAAGGAGGAGGTTCTCAATTCGACTTTTTTGTAATTATAACTCGATAACTCATATAAAAATGACAGACGGAAATAAAAATAAATATATATTCCAAACAGTTAAACCTATAGTCAATTGGAAACTATAGTCAAAAATTTATTTTTTTAATTAAAAGTAACCCATGTTACTCCTAGTACCTCCAAAAATAAAAACCGTAACGAACAAACTCACATTCACATTTATAACAATAGTAGGATATGCATTAGTAACAGAAGAAAATAACAATAACGAAAAATGTCAAACAGCTGAAAGTATAATCTATGGAAAGTATAGTGTATAGTCTCCATAGTACAGTTGATTGGATTAGATGTTGACGTGACTGACGGTAATACAGTGCGATGGTATTATAATACTCAGGGTTTGAACCAACTCCTTGTACCTATTTTTATAAAAGGAAAAATAAAATTTTGCCAAACAACTTTTTTTTTCGTAATTTTTTTATTATTTTTTATTAAAAAGTATTTTATGTTACTTCTGATACCTCCAAGAATATGTGTACAAAATTTCATGATGATCGGTTGAGCAGTTTTTGCGTAAAGCGTAACAAACAAACGGACATTCACATTTATAATAATAGTAAGATAATAATAATAATTTGTTTTCAATTATCAACAGCTTGATATATTTTCTTTAGTTTACCCAAAATCAATTTCTAAACGCACGCAATTTTGTATGGGAAAATGTTTTTATTTTATTTTATCTATATATATAAAAGAAAGTCGTGTTAGTTACTTCACTTATAAATCAAGAACGGCTGAACCGATTTAGCTGAAAATTGGCAGAGAGGTAGTTTAGAGCCAGGAGAAGGACATAGGATACTTTTTATCCCGTTCGACAGCATTCCCGTGTGACTTGACATGTAACCTCAGTCACTATAAAACGTGGTATAACAAAAAATAATCAGACTTGGAATAACAAAATTGACGTATAATGACAGCTATGTAATGACGTATGGATGACAATTTGATATTTGTAAGAAACCTTTATATATAAAAATATATTGCTGTTCGTTAGTCTCGCTAAAACTCGAGAACGGCTGGACCGATTTGGCTAATTTTGGTTTTGAATTGTTTGTGGAAGTCCAGGGAAGGTTTAAAAGGTGAATAAATATGAAAGTCCCATGTAATATACAGCCGCTTGCGTGGCGCACTTACCTACCGATATATCGATGTAGAAGGTTAGTTTTCCAGAAGGAGTGCTCTGACAGTTTTGACATGTATGGGGGAGTTGTAGACAAAGTTTATGTGACCCCCAGCTAAATCACAAATTTTGACATTTGACATTTTTAACTGTCAAATTATTTTTTCTCTGTGATCCTTTGCTCGCTGACGGAATTTTTTTTTTTGCGCAATCGATTAATCGTCGAACATTATTTAATATGCAAAAAAACTTAATCAGAAAATGTTGACGGAATCGGACTTTTTCGATTCCCAAACATACAGGTCAAGTTAGAGATACAACTGTCAAGTTAGAGAAACGATTTTGACGTCAACGTGTTCCCACTGAATCACTAATAGAGCGTAAGAACTCGAAATTTTTAATTTCTCAACGTCTGCGTCGCTATCGAACTAATCGTTTTTCGGTTTTTTTTCTACATTTTTTGTTCATTTTGACCCCTTAAAAGACCTCCAACATAGGTGTCATGTATAACGCGTTTGTCCACCGCGTGACAGTGTCTGTAAAACAGCCATAAAAATCCCTGTCAACTGAAAATCACGGTAGCTCTAGCGTTGGCTTCATCTAGAATAGCTGCGACTCTGCTAGAAGGGCGGCAAACTGCACATTCTGCCTCGAAATTACCATTAAACATGCAAATCAACGAAACACCAATTTGTAACATCACTACAAATAGCGCAATGGCCTAGACCCTACAGGTATGCAAATTGATTATTTGGGATTAATGCACAATGACCCATAAGAGGTCACTGGAGGCACTCACTGGACAGAACATTGAAAACAAACAAAAAAATATTTTTGGGGGGGCCATGATTCTGTTGTCAGGTGATATTCATCAGACTCTTCCAGTTATTCCCCGATCAACTGTTGCTAATAAACTAAACGCATGCCTAAAATCATCGAATTTATGGCGGTACGTAAAGACACTCTAATTAACAACTAATATGCGAGTGTTTTTGCAACAAGATGAAACTGCAAATGTGTTTGCGAAGCAGTTGTTAGACATTGGAAATATTAAGTCACAGTGGGCACCTCGATTTTCTGTCACATCACATCACAGACTTAAAAGAGGAGTTTATTCAGCGTGTTTTTCCAGATATAGCGCAACAGTTCAATAACCATAAATGACTGGGTGAACGAGCAATATTGGCGGGGAAAAATAAAGATGTCGAGGATCACAATATGCATTAAGAATTTTCTTTTGGGACAGTTGGTTTCCTTTAAATCAGTCGACGCTGTTATGAACCAGGATGAGGTAGTCAACTATCCCACGGATTTTAAATTTACTGAAATTACCTGGATTACCACCTCACGATTTGCAGTTAAATGTAGGATCAGTTGTCATCATGCTGCTTAACCTCGACTGTGCATTGGAACAAGACTGGCTGTGAAAAAGGTGATGAGTAACATCATCGGGGCAACCATCATAAAAAGAAAACACAAAGGAGAGGATGTCTTGATCTTGCGTATACCGATGATTCCAACAGATTTACCATTTGATTTTAAACGTTTACAATTTCCAGTAAGACCATCAATAAATCGCAACGCCAGTCGTTGGAAGTTTGCAGAATCCACTTGGAATTTCCCTGTTTCGCGCATGGACAATACGTCGCGTGTTCGCGCGTCGGAAAACCGTCATTTTTGTTTATTTACACACCACAAAACAAAACAAAAAATATAGTTTTTTTTAATTGATTAACAGACTGTATCATAACTGTGCGTGTCTGTCAATAGCAAATTAAAACCTTATAATTTCATGAAAACTCTGTTTTGTAAGTAAGCAACATCATGTGTAATTAATCGAAAATAATAATAATATTTCATTCATACCGAGCATTTGTTAAAAATTAATTATGGATTCCTTTTCTTTGTTTTAAGTTTATTTTATTATTAAAAAGTTTAGGTATGTTATTCATCGATTGTGGCAGTACGAAGTCTGCCGGGTCAGCTAGTTTATTATAAAGGAAAAAAAAAAGTAGCCTAAGTTACTCCTTATTACATTAGCTATCTGCCAATAAAAGTTCCATCAAAATCGGTCCAGCCATTCCAGAGATTAGCCGGAACAAACAGACAGACAGACAAAAAAATTTTTAAATGTTATTTTGGTGTATGTACCGTATATATATTCATATACATGTATTAAAAAACGGTTATTTTAATATTACAAACAGACACTCCAATTTTATTATATGTATATAGATAAAGATGTACAGGCCTTAGATTTAGAATGGAGAAACTTGAGAAATCATACATCACTGCACTAGACGGATTCGATGGCTTTGGAAAAATACTAGAAAAAAACTCATAACAGCCACCATACCAGCGAATGAAAATTTATTTTTACCGATATTGGGCAAATTTGTTTCAGAACTAATGTGTTTGCCTTACTCAAGCGCAGCAGTTGAGCGATTTTCTCTGCTATTAACTCAATAAAAAACAAAAAACGAAACCAACTATCAATAGTGACAATAGAAGTACTCTTCATACTAAACAATTGTTAGCAGAAATAAACCTTGTTTTGACTTAAATATTGACAATGACATGATAAAAAAAACATGTGTAAATTTTTGATTTAAAAGTTATTATGTACGGATTTCGTACGGAGTTTCAGATTTTGTTACCAAACACATGTTCCACGGGCCATGCGGTGCTTTCAACATGACGTCACCATGCACAGAAAATGGAAAATGTAAGAAAATAATCCCAAAGCCGCATACGAATGAGACTATTGCGGATATTGACGGTTATCCAATATACCGCCGCAGAAATACTAAGAATGGTGACTGCCGAATTTTACAAATCCAGTAGAATAGAATTGATGACAATGAGAATGATAATCAATGGATACTATACTCACCAAACTTATGAGGCTCATAACAATGTCGAGCTTTGCAGTTCTGTAAAATCAATTAAGTACATTTGTAAATATGTCAATAAAACAATGATTTGGCCATATTTGAAGTACAAAATAAAAATAAAAATGACGAAGTTACACGATACCAAATGGGTAGATACATTGGCAGCAACGAAGCTATTGTGCATATTCTTAGCTTTCCCATACACGAAAGAGACCCTTCTGTCGAGCATCTAGCAGTACATGTATAGAACTACAGCGTATATAAATATGTCACAGAACTGGACAGAGCCAGTTGAGTTATAATGATGAGTGTAGGCGCCATCACTTGTTACCCCTTTCATTGCGTCGTTCCATCCCTGACGTTGCGTATCTGCTTGCTATTCTCCAATTTAAAGTCGATTGTTTTAAGATGCTTCAGTAGTTAGGACTCAGGTACCGAGTTCTTCTAGAATTAAGAGGATTTTTCACGTACCATTTGCCAGAACCAATTATATGCAAAATGCATTTTTTTATAAGAACTTGCAATTACTATGATAATTTTTGTGCTGACATTGATCCCTTCGTTACAACGCCAGCGTCATTAAAACGCTTGTTTTCACGCAGATATGCTAAGGGTTCCCACTCTTAGTCGTAAGTTATTTTTAAACCTAATTATCGGTGGTAACTTGTTATTGGCCTTTTTTCCTGTCTAAAACTTATCGATCCTTAAAGAAATAAAAATAAAATAAAACATCTTGAAAACGGTCAACGTGTATACTTCACAGAAGAAAATGTTGTCCAAAGAGCGTTTGAGGCTCCAAAAACGACACTAGCTGATTTTTTACATTGTGTCAAAAATCTGATATTTTTGGCCAATTCGCAAAGACATTTCTATATACTGATGTTCCACGTTATTTCCCATAGAACAAATCCAGTAAATAATGGGAGCCACTAAAACAAGGAAAACCACTTCCGTTCATTTCAGGCAGACATTGGAACGACTTTACACGGTACATCCTAAGCAACGTGAATTCTTCTATTTACGTTTGTTATTGGTGAATGTTCCCGGACCAACGTCTTTTAAATTTCTGCGAACAGTTAATGGCCGAGTATTCAATACATACCAAGATGCATGTCGTGAACTGCAATTGCTAGAAGACGATAACCATTGGGACTTAACGCTTGCTGATACAACGTTGACATCAACGCCCAATAATGTCAGCTGTTTGCAATTATTTTGACGACATGTTATCCATCGCAAGCACAAACTCTGTAGGAAAAATATAAAAATTGTATGACAGAAGATATATTGCACCGAATTAGACAAACAAATCAATGCCAAAACATAGATTATACGCCAGAGATGTATAATGAAGCGTTAGTGTTGATCGAGGAATTATGTGCTTTAATTTTAAATTTACCACTCACTCATTATGGTATGCCATCACCTGATCGCCCAGCCACCGACTTAGTCAACACCGATTTACAACGAGAAAAATAATATGACCATGCTAATTTAGCAACAATTATCGTGAACAGTAAGCCAATACTGACAGCAGAACAAAAAAATATTTATGATCGGATTATGCTGACTGTTGCTGCTGAACAAGGCGGTTTTTTTCTTCTTGGCCGCACCAGGTGGGACCGGTAAGACATTTCTAATATTGTTGATTCTTGCCAAACTACGGTCGCAACCAGTTAGGGTTGCCAACCATACTTTATAATAACGTATCTTACGTTATTTTTGGTAATTATACTTTATACTTTTGCATACAAATAAAGTATGTGAAAATACTTTATTTTGATTGCGTAGCAAACGAATTGCTTATTTAAGTATATAAAGGACATAATTTATTTTGTATGGGTCTTGGGCTTAAATGTATTAACAGTTGCATTTTAAATTAATTTAATCTACGAAGATTACAATGTAGTTGGAATATATCATTTTTTTGCATAGTTTGGGTGTGCAAAATCATCTAACTATAATTATGACAGTTCAAAGCAGAACAAATGTAGCGTTGATTGACAGATGATACGAAATTCATATTTTATTTTCCAAATAACTCAATTTCACAGCAATTAAAAGCAAAATTGTTATAAGTTTTATCAATACAAGTATCGAATCTACTATTTGTATATTTTTTCATTATCAGACATTACAAAAGTAGTACATAGAAGCTCAAAATGAATGAAGTCCTTTAAATGATGATTGTCAAACAAGCTTTGAAATATTTAAAAATAGCAAAAAATTGTTAGCATTTTAAAAGCACACAAAATACGTTTTTAAGGCATAAAATTTGAAAAATACTTTATTTTTCTTCCAAATACTTTATTTTTATCCTATTCAAACAATGGTATACGTTTTTTTTTTGTCAAAAAAGTTGGCAACCCTACAACCAGTGGCGTGCGGTCTAAATAGACATATAGACCCCGACTACCCTAGAAAATGATGCACAAAATGTATTTTTCATTTTGTCACTAAATAACACGCGGTCAAATGACTAAACATATAAATTCAATATTAATTTACAATAAATATTCTAGCGCCATCTATGTATATTAGTTGAAATTAATTTGCAATTATCAATCAGCCGAGGCACTAGCGCCATCTATGTTTAAGCCATAAACATAGACTTAATTTTAAAAATCTTGATTTCACCCACACATCTTGCACCAATAGCACACCCATAGCACACAAATACATTCGCGATCGTGTTTGTATAAACACACACAAAGACAAATTATGCATGTGTGATCGAAAGTGAGATCGGATCTTACTAATATTTTTAACCCCCGACCAAAAAAGAGGGGTGTTATAAGTTTGACTTGTCTGTGTATCTGTGGCTCTGTGTATCTGTGTATCTGTGTGCCTGTCTGTGGCATCGTAGCTCCTAAACGAATGGACCGATTACGATGCGGTTTGTTTCATTTGAAAGCTGACGTGATCGAGATGGTTCTTAGCTACAATTGATGAAGATCTGATCAGGGGTTTCAAGGTCATCAGCTCGATTTGTTAGCTGCGGTAGCGATCTTAGACGCGCTGTTTAGGATGGCAACCCTTGTACGTCGCTATGCGACAAAGATTGTTATTTTATGTCAAATAAATATGCCAATGTAAATACACGTAAAAAATGTTATAATTTTGCCCTTAAAATATTCATATGGCGAGGTTGATTTGCAGTTTAGATCGATTACCTTGATTGAATATTTTAGGGGAAAAATTATAACATTTTTTACGTGTTTTAACAATGGCATATTTATTTGACATAAAATAACAATCTTCGTCGCATAGCGACGTACAAGGGTTGCCCGTTCTAAACACGCATAAGGCTGGGAATACACGTCCGATATTGCTGAGCAAATTATTTACAAATCGGAAGTAGGAATCGGACGTCAATTTTGTTTCTGTATTTTGTATGAAAACTGCACCTTCAGACAATCGGATCGGCCATAAAATCGTAAGCGCCTTGGCGTTGTTTCCGATTCTGACATCCGATCCGACTATCGGATCTGACGTGTATTAAGTATTCAAACAAATGTATGGCACGAGTGCCTTCCGATTGTCTGATCAGACAATCGGATCGGACTATCGGAGAGGAAAATCGGACTTGTATTCCCAGCCTTATAGGTATTTACTTTTAAACATATCTGGGACTTAACATTTGAAATAAAAACGTATACAAATACATGTGTGTTTTAACTGGTACCACTGAGTTACTCTGATGATGGAACTCGAAGGTAGGAGACGAAATCCTGGATGTGTTCAAACTTTTTTTTGGTATACTAAGTTTGGACTTATTAGATTTGTCTTGAAGGTAGGAAACTAAGTGTAGAAAAGTTAGTGCGATAAAATGAAACATTCCGGATCTAAAAAATCTGATCATGGATCCTCTTAGATCAGCAAATCAACAAGAAATGGACCTGTAGTGCTTTAACTAAAATTGTTACTCACTATGAGCCATTAGCTGGAACCGTTATCAAATTAAAGACCGAGAGTATCTGATGAGGCACCATCATAAATCCTCTCAGATCAGCAAATCAACAAGAGATAGAACTATAGTGCTTTCACTAAATTTGTTACTCACTAAGAGCATTTAGCTGGACCGTCATCAAATTGAAGACCGGGCAATCTGATGATGCACCATTATAAATCCTCTCAGATCAGCAAATTGATATCAATTGATCAGCAAAAAAAGAGATAGAACTGTAGTGCTTTAACTAGGCCTTTAGCTGGGCCGTTATCAAATTGAAGATCGGGAGTATCTGATTATGAATCCTCTCAGATTAGCAAATCAATAACAGATAATATCATAGTGCTTTAACTAAAATTGTTACTCTCTATGAGCCATTATCAAATTGAAGAGCTGGAGTAGTTATCTGATGATGCACCATAAGGATCCAAGGGATATTAAAGGGATATAACTATTGAGCCATGACTAATGTTGTTTATTACTATAAAGCTGATGATATGACCAAAGTGGTTCCAGGCGTTTCGGGGGTTCCTTTAAAATTTGAATTTTGATTTTATAACTACTTATTTGTCATTCTATTGTTACGGTATTGTATTGATGAATTCATTAGCGCTATCCGCCATTATTTTAGTGTTTTGTGCAAGCGATTGATAACGGTGAATTAGATAAGAAAATACTTTTAAATTTTGAATTAATTATATATAAATAAAGCTTTTATTTCCTTTTTTTTTGTAAAATGGAGTGTAATAGTTGTGTAAGTGTAGTTTGCTTGAATAAATTAAAGAATTTTGCGTTATCTAAATTAAAATACGACGAAAAAAAAGTTATCGTGGAGTGCGGGCGTTCTATTCCCGATATATAATTAACTCAACTATACCGTAAGGTAAATAGAAAATTTAATACAAAGCTATACGAATCGTTTAATTGGTTAACTGGTTGCATTCATACCAATCGTTTATTTTAGATAGGCGCGTTGAGTTAATTTATAAATAAATTATTCACTTTGTTAATATTGTTAGCACAAAACACAGTCTTCTCGAAGCCGCTTTGAGCATCCGAAAATTCATATTGTGAAATTAAAATCAATCAATTTGAGGTGGCAAATATTCAAACATCATTTATGAAGAAAATACATAAAAGACTACCAACTATCTGGTAATAATACTGCCTACCCTATGTTAAATATCACCGCACGCCACTGGTCGCAACATAAAATCGCATTGGCAGTTGCATCGTCAGGCATTGCCGCTACTTTGCTAGATGGTGCTAGACCATTGAACATTCATAACAAACCAAACGCAATGGGAGTAGTGCACAATGGCACATAAATATTCACTCGAAGCATTGTATAGAACTATGCAAGATTCAAACGGCAATGATAAATTCTGGTGATTTCCGACAGACCTTAACCGTTATACCTCGCTCTACTTTCGCGGATGAGATTAATCCATGTTTAAAACAATCTTTCTTATGGCGAAGTGTTAAAACACTTCGAATGATCATGAACATATACGATCCATCAGCACAAATATTTTTCGAACAATTACTAGATATTGGAAACGGTAAAATAGAACGGATACCAAATACGCAATGCATTAAACTGCTAGACAATGTCTGCAATGAATTGATTCAGAGTATTTCTCTGAATATACAGAGTAATTACTTGAATGATAACTCTGGCTCAGTGAGCGGGCTATTTTGGCAGACAAAAATGTTGATGTTGACGAAATTAACTTCCAGATACAACAGATGTTACCATGTCTACTGATGTCTTTTAAATCAATCGATACTGTTCCTAATGAAAATGAAAGTGTAAATTTTCTAATTAAATTTTTAAATTCACTAGATATACCTGGAATGCGACCACATAATCTTCGATTAAAGATTGGTGCACCTTTTTATTCTCCTGCGTTATTTGAATCCACCTTGATTATGCAACGGTACGCGTTTTGTCAATAAAAAGATCACCGAAAATATTCTTGAAGCAACCATTTTAACTGGAAAGTTTAAAGGAGAAGTGGTCTTATTGCCACGTATTCCAATGATAGCGTCAGATTCTACGCTACCCTTCAGGAAGCTACAGTTTCCTGTTCGTTTGGATTTTGCCAGTACTATAAATAAGTCTCAAGGTCAAACGATGTCCATTTGTGGTTAAGATTTAGAAAATCCATGTTTTTCATGTGATTATCAAGTGAGTTAGGATCTTTAAGAGATACCTTAGTTAAGAATATATTCACATGTGGATTGAGCGATAAATATAATTATATCAAAGAACGGTTGATTAAAGATGGCCCAATTGAAGTGAAACGTGCTGTGGATTTAGCAAAAACATTGATGTCTACAAAAATACAAACGTCACAAATAGCACCATAGCTTTTGTGAAAAGTCGAGGTAGGTCAATGACCAAAAATATATATATCGTCCCAGAAGGAGTTCTGGGAGTAGAGGTCAAATGCACAAAAAAAGATAAGATTGTAGAAGTCCGAGGATCATAGAGAAGAAGCGTTTTAGTGAAGGTGAATGTTTTCGCTGTAAAGAACACCATGGAGCTAAATTTCCAGCATTTTACAAGGAACGTAACTACTGTTACCTGAGAGACCGCTATGTGAAATGCTGTCTTAAGGTTATCATTTGGCATTGATAGTGTGCCTGCAATTTATTTAAAAATAATAAAAACATTATAATTTACTTTTATGATATATTAGAATACGGTTCTAGCAAGTATGAACATAATAAAGCCTTAAAATTTAGAGAGAGCTCGAAAAGTAAATTCGAAGTCAAAATCTGTTTTATATAAGACATCTTTAACATATCTGTGTCATATTTTCTCAGCCCAAGGTATACAATCAGACCCTAACAAGATTAAAGCAATAAATTTGCCAGAGCCAATGAATAAACAAGAACCTACAAAGGTTCCTAGGTATGTTGACATATTTGTCATCATTTATTGTTAACTATTCTAAACATACACAAAATTTAGGAAATTTATTAAAATATAACAGTTTGGCACTGAGAAGAACATCATAAACATGAGCATTGACTTATTATGATTGAAAATAAAAAATAACACTGTCATGTGATTCCTCTCAGTTTGCAGTGATGCTAATTTACTCCAGTAAACGCATGAAGAACGAGCTTCTTTCTAGATGGTGCTCCACCTGATTTTTGGGGAACTTGTAGTGACAACGGGTGGACAACAATGACAATATTTTTTGACTGGTTTAAATCATTTGTAGAATTCACAAAACCTACTCAAAAAAACCAGAATTGCTCTTGTTGGACGGCCACGCATACAAAAAATATTGATGTTATAGAAAACTATTCACCTGAAATGGTAATCAACAAAAAAAAACACATTTTGTCTCAGTCCAACTCAGATTTTGAAAATCGTCAAAAATCCCACGGTATCTACATCTTTCGCAAAGGAGAAAACTCCAGAAAAACAAATCCTGACTGGAACCCCTTTAGTTGTAACTCCATAACAAGTAATGGCAATACCTAAAGAAATAAGAACTCAAAAGAGGAAATCCAGAAAGCATGGCAAAACTGTAATCCTAACAGATTCTCCATATAAAAACCAGCTTGCTGAAGATGTAAACATGAAAAAATTACATGTAAGAAAAAATTGATGAAAATAAAAATACTAAAGTAAAAATGACTGAAGAAAATAAAAACCGAAATAAGTCTGATAATGATAGGACAAAGATTGAAAAGGAAATAATTGAAAGAAAACCGAAAAAGAAAAAAGCCTTCGTCGCTACTACCAGTGATTGCCTTGACTAGCGTACAACACACAAATTAAAAGTATTTTATTTCATACCCCATTAGCGGATTAAGATAGGCGTAATAATAAACCCTATATTGGTACCTCGAGTAAAAAACGCAACTACTATTTTAATTATGAGTGATAACGAGTCGCTGAAGTCGTGTAACACGGAGGTAGGCGAACGGAATGAAACAGTGCGCGTTTCCAGTGACCCGCACTCCAAAGTACGAGTATACCGAGTAAGAGTACGAGTGCCACCGTTTTGGCCAGAAGAGCCAGAGGTATGGTTTGCCCAACTTATGGGCCAATTTGCAATGGTAAATATCTCATTGGGCAGTACATAGTTCAATTATGCAATGGGTCTTCTGGAACATCAGAAGACCCATCATGAAAGAAGTTAAGGATATTATTGTTAAGCCTCCAGATACTAGCGAGTACGAAAAACTTAAAAGTGAATTGATAAAACGACTGTCAGCTTCCCAGGAAAAAAGGTACAACAGATTTTAGGAACACTAAAGCCCTCACAGTTCCTAAGGAATCTGCAGGAGCTAGCTAGTCCCAGTGTCCCAAACTTTGATTGCTGCACAACCCTAGGCAAGTCAATTAGATGCTTTGGCCGACCTCGCTGACTGGGTTCAGGATATTATAACTCCTTCCTGGATCCAACGTCCAATGCATGGCTACCGAAATCGCCGAATTAAAGCATGCTATACAGACCGCGATCTAATTCCAGTAGGCATCGTGACAGACGCCAGAGTAGTAGTTCGAACTCGAACTACAGGAGATACACGACCTGCTGGTATGATAGCAAGTACGGGGGAAAAGCCACAAGGTGCGTTAAGCCATGTGACTGGAACGTCGGTAAACTTCCAGGGAAGTCGGTAATGGGGACTGGCGATTGCTTTTCTATGCCTGGTCGCCTATACGTCACAGATTGCAGTTTGAAGACCCAATTTCTGGTTGACAGTTGAAGCGATTTATGCGTTTCACTTTGTGAACCTCGGGCGAAGACTGTCGCAGCAAATGGCAGAGTCATCAACACTTTTGGATATGTGCAGATTAATTGAAACCTGGGACTAAGTGTAATAATAAACTTATAGTTAAAAAATGAAACTAGTAAGGATAGTGAGTTAATCCTTTTATCTAATTATTATAAAAATGGGCGGCCTACAGATAAAATACATACAGAAATGGAAATTAAGCCTTATATTAAATTCTGTACTGAAATACATGTGGCAGGTAGGCTAGTATTCTTGGGTGATTGTGTAATTGTGCCCAAGTCATTAAGAAAAGAAATACATGATGGTCATTTTGGGATAAATCGTAGCATTATTTATGCAAAAAAATGTTTGTTTTGGCCTAATATGACTAATGATATAAAATATTGTTTCAGCATGTGTGTCATGTCAGATTTTTAGTAAAAATAATTGGTCCGTAAATTTGTTCTGCTTAATAAATAATCGTGTTTTATCAAATTAATCACCTTTATAACAGCCGTATGAACAAAAATACCTTGGTCTATACTTTAGACCAAAAGAGTCAAATTTCTTTAGCTAAATAATTAAAAGTACTCATACACCGAACTGTCACGTTAGAACTTCGCATACTCTCAGTATAAGACAAAAATATTGGATTCCCCAGGGGAGAGCTCAAGTTCAAAAGGTTATAAAGAGGTGCCCACAATCTGTACATAAAAGAGGAGCATATAAGCTACCTTCCCCTCTAGCTCTTCCTGCCGAAAGAGTAAAATATAGTATAACCTTTCACTTATACTGGTATAAATTACGTCGGTACTTTGTATGTCATGACAGCAACTTCCAGTAAAGAAAAACGATGGGTATGTTTATTTACTTGCCTAGCAGTACGAGTAATCCAACTGGAAATTGTAGAAAATCTCACGTCAGAAGAATGCCATCTAGCTTTAAGGTTTATAGCTTCCAGAGGTTTTATTATTATTATTAATTGATAGGTGAGCAGGTTATTGCTGGTTAAAACGCACTGGTTAAAAGTTCATAGGTTTATCACCATAGTCTATATCTATGGTCCCTAACCACTTGTCCAGTTTGTTTTTGAAAGTGTTTATAGTTGGGGATTTCAATACGTCATCCGGCAGCTAGTTTCACATATTTACTATTCTGTTATAAGTATTATAAGTAAAGTGTTATAAGTACCTAATTCGTATTGCAGGATCGTCTCATGAGTTTCATTGCGTGATCACGACGGGGAAATATTGTTGAAATGAAACGAAACATCGTGGATAGGTAAGGGCAGTCATACCTGCCTGTTAAGATTAGTAGCCTGTTAGAAGTAGAGATCACGCAGTTTCGAAAGTACAAAAACAACTAAGATCTGGTTCGACCACGGTAGCACCGAGGCTTCCCTATCAATCCTAATCAATCGTCACCTAGTTAATATACATTTAAATATTAACTAGGTGACGATTGATAACTATTTAAAAATGTATAATAAATCAAGGTCCATGATGATATCTAGATATATGCCACTTCATACTACTATCTGTGGCTCTCACTCAAAACGTTTAGACTCGAATGAATCTAAATGATATTCATTACAATATATGCTTTTTCGCTATGAACTGTTAACATTATATGTATATGTGTATGTGAAAAATGACACACAGCAACAGTTCCCCCAGCATACCTTTTTTTTTTATTGTGACTTGACATACGACAGCACCCCGTTTGATGTTAAGCAGAAGTGTGGTCCATGAATGAGTGCCACTGCTACTACAATTCAATAACTGTGAGTAGCAATCACATCTTACAACTTACAAGCTGATCCCGAAACGTGACTAAATCACTCTTTGATAACCAGACCAGAAGCAAATATCCATCTCTTTTTTTTATTAACAATTATTTGCAATATTTAATATTATTAAATATTACAAATAAAAGCTATGAAACAAATATTTGCTCCGACCGGGGATCGAACCCGGGACTATACGCGCAACAAACCAGTCGCTAAACCGTTAGTCCACGCCTGTCGTCACATTCATTGACTCCAAAGTCTAGAGAAGCCCGACTTTGGAGTCAATTCTATTTCTTATGGATCACCCGCTTCACGGGGGGTCCACTACTCAATCGCGCTGATATATCCAAATGCAATACAGCAATACTTCTCACAAAAAAAAATGGCACCGCTACAATACTAGTGGTGCCACTACACCCCTGCCTACTACTCTAACAACCAGGCCCGCAAATACACGCCTCTTTGTTTGCTAAATATAAATCAAAGCTAAGAAACAAATATTTGCTTCGACCAGAATATGAACCTGGGACTTTACACATAACAAACTGGTCTGCTAACCAATGCGCCACGCCTGTTCTATGTTTAATACATTTATATTTGTATACTAAGCTACTAAAAGTTCTTGTATCATAGAAACAGGACAACTAAAGTACATATATCAAAGATACATTGGTACCGGTAAGTGGTTTTGAACCGATGCTCACGGTTCGCGTAACCAAATTCAATCCAATATTTTCACCAATTTTAATTGCAACCTCCTTGGCTTAGGTGTGGACATTACAGTCACGGACACTCTTTCTCCTAACTTGGGTGTCCTGTTTCCGGACAAATTGCTTCGATGTATCAGCCCATCGTCATCAACGCCACAATCCACGAAGCAGCCGAATGGAACCACATTCCTAACCACACCTAAAACAATCGTTTATAAAATTAAATCTAATTGACACGTTTTTTCCCACAGGATAAGCAGATACAAAGGAGCGTCACTTATGGCGATCCTGACACAACTTTCTCGCTTCCCTCATATCCACAATTCTCTTCATAAAAGCAAGCTCTACAGTTATGGGCACTAGGCAACCCAGCTTTCTTAAGAATGTCTCCGATTTGGTCGGAAAACACCCTCATGTGAAAGCTCCTTGAAGAGCTCCTCGGATGTAAACCATTATTTTTTATAAATTGATATCTTTTTTTTAATTATACATTTCTATACTATGCTACTAAAGTGCTTCTATCATAGAAACAGGACAACCAAAGTACATATATCAATGATACGTTGGTAGCGGCGAGTGGTTTTAAACCCGTGCTCTCGGTTTGCGTAATCATTGCACTGCCACTACACCATGGTCGCCCTAATCTTGTATGCATGTTTAGAATTTAAGCACTGCTAGAAACGTTTTTGTCATGTTCTTAAATTTTCATTCGTTGAAATGACATCATTCATTTTGTAATACAAAAGTATTTTATACTACTTGTGTAATGCCCAATTTAAAAAAAATATATAAATGGTAGTTTCGATACTTGTGCTAATAACAATTTTCCTTGTAATTACTGTGCAATTGAATTATTTAAAAAATAAGATATGGATTTTGTATCGTTTCTCAATCACACAGACACGCCATATTAACAGTTCTGCTTTGAGCTGTCATAATTATAGTTTAATCATTTTGCACACCTAAACTATGCAAAACAAGGGATATATTCAATTACACTGTAATCATGGTACATTAAACTTTTTTAAAATGTATATGCAACTGTTAATATAGTACAATTAAGCCCAAGTCCCCATACAAAATGAATGATGTCCTTTGTTATGTCTATCTACTATAGGAAATAAATATTTAATATTAACCTGTAACAGTCATTCCTTCCTTCAATTGTCCAGTGACTTGCACCGATAAGGAATACACCGGTTTGCTGAATGTCAACAGATTGTCTGCGTTGGTTTTCTGTTTGAATGCAGTCAATATCAATTCCAACGTACTTACGTCAGTATTAAGTTGTAAGCTGACAGCAGCTTTGTCGATATTCGGCTCTTTCACTTCGACAAACTGTGCAAATTGTGGCTTCAATAAATCTTTGATGTTGACGCCCAGTTGTTTTGCGAATCTAAAATGATTAAACATGAGTGTTCTACATTGCTCTAAGAACCGACAACCGATGGGGAAGAAGGTGGTATTGAAACCGTGCTCTCGGTTTGCGTGACCATTGCACTGCCACTACACTACGGAGGTTGAGGATGTAGGTATGCTGTCAAGTACTCACGTTACAAGACACGGGGAAAAACCGCGGGATGGAGTTAGTAAATAAATATAAACTTACGCTTTAGCAATAGCATAACTCTCAGGGTGTATAATTGTTGAGTCCAATGGTTCTTTTCCACCCATAACTTTGAGAAAACCAGAGCATTGTTGGTATGTTACCTTTCCAATACCACTAATTCTCATAATATCTTCTCTACTTCTAAAACCACCATTCTCTTGTCTATATATTATTATTTTCTTTGCACGGTTCTCGTTTAAGCCTGCTATTCGACTGGAAAAATACATTTAAATAGTTTTTTTTATTGTGGCTTGACATATGACAACCTGATGTGACCCAGCCTGATGTTAGGTTGGAGTGCGGACCATGAGTTCGATTCCCGGTCAAGGGTTACATAGATTTACATAGATTTATGAAGCTATGTAAGAAATATTTGCTCCGACCGGCTATTAAAATTGCCCTATTTGTAATATTTATTATTATTTGTTTTAGATATTTGTTAATAAATAAAAAAGAAGTGGTTCGACACAACAGCATCCGCCGACACAAAACCTAAGGAGCTAGAAATCTTTTTGGAATATTTAGATATTACTATATATAAGCGACCGCGGCAGCGCGGGATGCAGTCTAGTTTGGACAGCGATACTTGCGATGCCACTGCGATAAGGAAATGGGGGATTTGGCGTGGACAGCGAGACTTGCAATTGCGATATACGACTTCAAGGAAACATAAGGGCAATTTTGGCTTGTCAATTGGATTCCGATTGTGCTTTAAATAACCGTGCCGGTTGTGTAAATGAGCGCTTCTTACAGTAGAAAATAATGTAAACAAACATGATGTTAGAGCAATATTTTAAAGAGAAGTGAAGCACTGAAACAGTAGTAGAAATAAGTTGTTGTCCAGTTGCTGTTAAATGCTTTTTTGGTGATTTTATTAAGAAATCTAACCCGACTATAGTATAAAAATACATATTTAGTGAATGTTAATAGCGGCGTGTGGAATATTCTGTGAGATTATTGTTAAAATAGGTACTTAAGCTAAAGCCCTAAAGCAATGTTTTGTTTACACTTCAAGTCTGAAAAAATAGACTGTTTACAACTTACCGTAACAAAGCAAGTGATGCAGTATTAATATCAGCGCCTACTAAGCTGACGACTTTCTCCACAGTACAATCAAGCGCTGATTCCAACATCTTCGGAGGTATGTCATGTTGGTACATTCCCACGCCCAAGTTCTTTGGATCAACCTTTAAATACAATAATACCCGGTGTTAAATCACGCCACTAAAAATTAAGTACATTAACGCCACCATAGAAGCACCACTTACAAGTATACAGACCGTGAAATGATTGAGTCACGTTTCGGGATCAGCTTGTAAGTTGCCGGTTCCACCTAGGCCGGCATAGTGGCTTAGCTTACAAGTCACGAAGCCCCGATCCCGCAGCTAAGTCACTTTGCTGTCTGTATACTTGTAAGCGACAATTACGAATTAATGAAATCCAACCAAATCCAATGAACCTAAGTTATTACTAATAAAAATCTTTATTTACTTTACACAAACATACAAATCAGGGTAATATAAAAATCATAAACATGAACATTTTGTAGGATTATATCTTAGCAATATAAAGCTCTGTAGTGCACTCTTGTAGTAAAGGAACGTGGCTTTCGGAATGTATACATTTGGTCAGCCATTTTGAAATATAAACATTTGGTCAGCCATTTTGAAATGTAAACATTTGGTCAACCATTTTGAAATATAAACATTTAGTCAGCCATTTTGAAATGTAAACATTTGGTCAACCATTTTAAAATATAAACATTTGGTCAGCCATTTTGAAATGTAAATATTTGGTCAGCCATTTTGAAATGTAAACATTTGGTCAGCCATTTTGAAATATAAACATTTGGTCAGGCATTTTAAATGTGAATATTTCGTCAGCCATTTGACAACATCTCGACATATGACAACACCTTGCCTGATGTTAAGCTGAATTGCAGTTAAATAACTGCAAGTAGAAGTTACATACTAATCCAAAAATGGATAGCTGTTACATGGCGTAGTGTACATATAGAAAGCTCATACCTTGATTAGTTCCCCAAGTGGGTCCAGCACACGTCTTGCAATTGACAGCGCTGATATCAGATTGGGGTCCATGTCCGGGTGTTCCTTCAATACAAAATATTTGTTTTAGATATTAGGAACTCTTTCAGATGAGATCTTTTTTTAGCTAGCATAGTGATAGCGGCTGAGTTAGACGTGAACTAAGTTGGTTGTTTCAGACGTCGGGTCTCTTGTATCTTCACTTGCTTTTTATCCCGGCAAGTTGAGGCCAGATGTCGAGTTACAATAAAATTATACAGAAACCTTGGTAAATTTGGATATCCACTGGATATATTTATAGGAAGCGAGGGAGTTGCGTCAGGATCGTGGCAGGGGGCGCTCCGTTGATTGATTGATATATGAGTGGACATAACAGGTTTGCTCAGTCAGCTGTTCCGGGGTAGTAGCACCAATTACAAGTAAACAGACTTTAAAGTGATTTAGTCGCGGTTCGGGATCAATTTGTAATTTGCCAGATCCAACTAGGCCAGCATAGTGGATGTGAATGCTACCTACAAGTATTTGTAGTAACAGTCACCTCTATTCATGGACTGCATATGACAGCTTTCATATGTCGAGTCACAATTTAAAAACTACCCACTTGGAATAGTCTCATAGCTTGCTTTTATAAAAATAAATCGTTACCTTCTGCGCTTCCTTGCTTATCGAATAAACGGATGCTCCTTGCTCTGGTACAATAATAACAGGTATGTTTTTTGATATTTCATGATGTTTCAGCCAATTCTCAGTCTCTCTGCAGGCTGTACCATTACCAAGACCTATTACTTCTACGCTGAAATTACAAATATTCTTCAATTTTGCGCAAACTCTTATTAATTTTTTAAACAAATTTTATGCGGTTGCAAGCTCTCGAAACTTCGGAATAATAAAAAAATAAAGGACATCATTCATTTTGTATGGGCACTTGGGCTTAATTGTATTAACAGTTTAAAATACATCTTAAAATAGTTTAATGTACGAAGATTACAATGCAATTGGAATATATCCTTTATTTTGCATAGTTTAGGTGTGCAAAATGATGAAACTATAATTATGACAGTTTTTTTTTTTTATTCTGTTTTTTTTTTTTAGGGGACTTTAGTCAAAGTTGACTATGCCAGTCCCATCTTAACAACTAACTAAACTTTCTAGTTCAAGCTTAATCATATAACTGTTCTCAGTTATATGATTAAGCTTGATTGTGTAACTTAATCACAGAACCTCTCACAAATCGATAAACCTCCAATGCTTCCACTGAAGTCGGACATGCCAATATTGGTATAAACATACCCACATCCAATCTATTTATGTTACATACAGCAATTAGACTATTTCTGTCGGCATCGTTCCGGACACATTCCTCTAATAAATGATGACAGTCCTCTAATTTTCCACACCAATCACAATTCGGACTATCACTCTTCTTCATTAAAATATAAAATTTATTAAGAGGCATATGTCCCGACCGCACTCTAAAAGCCATTTTCAACAAATTACGGTCAATTCTTAAGCTCGCCCACCAAGGACTATGAGAAGGCGAACATTGCAGCGTGTTATACCAAATACCTTTTCTTTCTGCGCAATTTACATAATGTTTCTTCCAATTATTAATGCATATATTTTTGAATTTTGTAACAATTTCCAAATAATGAGGTTTAACATTAACTTCTACTCCCTCTAAAATTCCTAACTTTGCCCTTTTATCCGCCTCCTCATTGCCATCAACTTCGATATGACTCGGAATCCATTGGAAGCACAAAACTTTCCCAATACTATTAAAATACAATACAGAATTTAAGATATCATATGCTATGGAATTACCTATTCGACCTGACAAACATCCATTTAGATGTTGTAAAGCACTCCTACTATCAGTTACAATAACCAAACTATCAAATGTTATAGATTTGGCGTATGACAAAGCCTCAGATATTGCAAACAATTCTGCAGACATTATTGATATTTCACCTAATAATTTAAAATTAATTCCTACTTGTAATTCTTGATCGTAAAAGGATGCCCCAACCCCATTAACAGTTTTTGAACCACCTGTAAACAATTTACGAAAATTTCTGTATTTCTCATTTAGATCCCTATTTACAATATTTTTAACGTAAGTAAAGTTTAACGTTCTTTTAGGTACATTCAAGCCCTCAATACTATCGACTATCATAGCTTTATCCATAACATTTGTAATCCATGTTGATAAACGATACATGGCGAGAGGTTTAGCTACGAATACATCTTCGGACCTAGATTCATTAAATGCCTTCGCCAATATAGTATTTCTATCTTTCAATCTTTGTAATTTATCAATTAAAAGATTATTATTAAATGATTTAATTTTTAAGCAATATCTATATGCCAAATATTGTCTTCTAATCAATAATGGAGATATGCCAAGCTCACATTCCATGACATGAATAGGTGTACTTCTTATGAAACCACCAGTTATTCTCATCGATTGGTTCTGTACTCTATCCAGCTTATTAATATGAGTTTTGGCACAAGATGCGTACAGAAAACAACCATAATCTAACCTACTTCTTACTAAAGCAATATATAACCGCCTTAAATGTATCTGGTGAATACCCCAACTTGGTCCTGCTAATACTTTTAAAATATTCAAAAATTTACTTGCCCTTTCCGCTACAGTAATAACTTGTTTGTTCCACTTTAGCTTTCTGTCCAACCATAATCCCAAATATTTTACCGTCTCAACATTTTCCAATAGCCTATTATCTACTGTGAGGCATAAACTATCAGCTCGATGCTTCCTAGTAAACATGCATACTTTAGACTTACTGTTGGACAACGACAAACCCACTCGATCTATCATCTCAATAAATGAATCCAATGCATCCTGTATTACTTTAACACCCAAAGTAATATTGTTGGTGCTCAGGTATATTACGAAATCATCCGCATATTGCGACATATTAATTCCCTTAACAGCACTATTAATTCCAATCGTGGCTACATTAAACAGCAACGGCGACAAAGGATCACCTTGTGCAAGACCTCTATTTGTCCACCTGCACAATGTTTTATTACCTAACTGTATATATAAATGTCTTTCGATTAGGTAATTCCATAGATACCGACAAATCTTGTCACCAATGCCAAAATTATTTAGAATGGTTAACATTTCATAAACTAAAATATTATTATATGCATTATTTATATCTAAGAAACATGCTATCGTTGGCATTGTTTGACTTAAGCCTAATTCTACGTCCAAAACTAATCTAGATATCAATATCAATACTAGATTGCCCTCTTCTAAAACCAATAGTACTATCAGAAAATATACATTGCTTTTCAAATTGCCATTCTATTCGTTTTCCTAGCATATGATGAAAAACTTTACATACAGCCGAAATCAGTGATATTGGTCTGTATACAATAGGATCAGTTGACGGTTTGGGAATCGGAAAAATCATTATATCACGCCATTGACAAGGAACATTCCCGGAAACTAGAATGTTATTAAAAATGTTAATCAAAATTTGTTTACCTTTTAAAGGTAAATTAAAGATCATGGAATATGAAACTTCATCTATACCTGTGGCTGTGTCTTTCTTCTTTAAAATATTTTCCAATTTCCTAACCGAGAACTGTTGTTCTAACTTATTATTAACACTCTTAAAATTAGGCATATCTGGAGCAACTGAATCTGGTGTTAAATTATGTAACATTTCACTCGCTTGTTCATATGAGATTTGTGGTGCTCGAGTACTATTTCCTTTCATCCACCGCATCTGTCTCCACATGTCAGAAGCAGTTGTTGATTCTTCAATATTATCGCAAAATGACTGCCAACATTTAGTTTTAGCCTGTCTGATCAAACGCTGTGCATGTGCATTCTTTTCTTTTAGAGTAGTCAAATTCACCGAGGAGGGATTACGCCGAAACATTTTTAATGCCAATCTTCTCTCAGCTACTGCTTTTGACAAAATTGGCGACCAATATGGTTTCACTTTAAATTTCTGATTTGGGTTATCGCATATTTTAATAGTCGGTATCCTTTTTTCTGCAGCTTTATTAATTTCTTGTGTAAATAAATTGTAATCATTTTGGACCTCAATATTACTTTTAATTTCTCTGAATTGACCCTCTAAACACTCTGTATATTTTTTCCAATCAGCACATTTATAATTACGTTTCTTTCTTAAAATCCCAAGCTGGATATTCATGGACATGCTAATAACTATATGATCACTACCCAAACATTCATTTGTTGTTTTCCAGTATAGAATTAGTGCAATATCAGTAGTACAAAATGTTATATCGGGAGACGACTGTCTGAGAAATCCATTAATATACTTCAGTCTTGTTGGGATAGCATCATTCAAAGTAGACCAATTAAATTCCAAACTTGCATCGAGAATTTGTCTTCCCCTTGCATCACATTTATATGACCAGTTGGTATGGTGCCCATTAAAATCACCTGCTAATATGGTTTTACTATGAAATTTAGAAAATAAATCATCCCAATCCCTCTGAGACGTTTGAACGGATGGTGGACAATAAACAACCACAATGTTTTCTATATCTTTACAATTTGTTACTTTAATATGTAAAATTTCTATCTTATTATTTATTAGTTCAATTGCACAACTGTTGGCTTTTATAGATCTATGAGTTGCAATCATTACACCTCCATATCCATCTGGCCTATCCTTTCTAAATATATTAAACTCTGATATGTTCAGATGAATCTCGGGCTGCAACCAGGATTCTGAAATAATGGCAATATGAATGTTTTCCTTATGTAAATACAGATCGAATTCTGCTATTTTGGGCTTGATACTATTAGCATTCCATTGGATTAGGTTTAACGATGTATTTTTTGAACTACTCCCCATTGTGAATATCAAATAGTTTATAAATTATATTGTTATCATTAATAAAAAAATTCGTTATTTCTCTTAAGATTAATTTGAACACCAATGTTATTTTCTCTTCAAATGCTGCCTCTGACAATAATATATCTTTAACTTCCTTAAATATCTTAATAAAATCAAAACGTTTTTCTTTGCTTTTTTTTTCTGGTTTGTCAATATTCTTTTGATATGTCTTTGATGTATTCTTTTCACTTCGTCTATTACTTATTTTTGCTTTCTTCTTTTTCTTTCCCTTTGTTGTCCTTCGTACTTCGCTTTTGTTTACATCTTCAGAACTAGGACTGCTATCCGAATTACTTTTGTCTTCTTGCACAGTTTTCCCCATAACAGCGTCTCTGTAGGACATTGTTGCGCGCGTCATTGTAGGTAATGGAATGGAGATACTTTCGTCGTCGCATGTATCAACGTAGTTTATATTTTGTCTTAATTTATCATTTTCATGAAATGTCAAAGATGCCTTCTTGTATGTACAATTATCTCTCGACATTATTTCTCTGATTTCTTTTTCTTTGGCATAGATCGGACATGACTTATCTAACGATATGTGAGGGCCATTACAATTCACACATTTGTATTGTCGCGTCTCACAATTTGCATGTGCTTCTCCACACTTAGGACACACAATCTTTTTAATAGGGCAAAATGCTTTTAAATGTCCATATTTCCAACAATTAGAACATTGGTTCACCGGAAAAATATATGGGTCAACTTTGAAAGGACAACCAAACGCATAAATAGACTTTGGTAATGAAGAGCTTTTAAAACAAACGCGAACTGTTTCGCAATCTACCCACTTATTTTCATGATCGCGTCTTTTTAATCTTTTAAGACTAATGATCTCGTATTCACAGGTAAATGACTCAAATAGTTCTTTATCCTCAACATCTAACTCTATTCCTTTTATTAATCCATACGTCATACTCACTTCATCTCTTAAACTACATCTGTATCCCATTTCTAGAAACTTCGAACAATTAACTAACTTTTTTGCCTCTTCTAACGTTTGAAACTGGATAAAAACTTTGTATGGGTTTTTATATTTTATGTTAATAATATTTTTTATGTTCTCAGCCTTCAATAGCTTCGCCAATGCAATTTGCTTTGGCAAACACTCTTTCAATGCTGTGATACCAACTTCAACTGTTTTTTCTAATTGACTTTCATTTTCTGTCGTTGTCTTGCTGCGAGAAAATACAGACAAACGATTACGCTTTATGCCTCGTTTTGCAGTTATGAATTCAGTTTGCTCAACGCAATCGCGAGACTCCTGCGACGCCGGCTGCAACTCATATATCTCAATGCCTCCTACATTGTCCCATTCAAATTCTTGACCTTCTACAGTTTGACACTCCATATTATTATTTTCACTGCCGGAATATTGAGGCAAATTAAACAAACTAGTATTACCATCACTCATAATTAAAAATTAAAATTTGACGGTAGTAGACACAAAACATCGCGAACATGAATACGTGCTTACGTATCGGTGCACCGCAAGCGAATGAATAAGATATAAATTTTGTATCATCTGTCAAACAACGCCATATTTGTTCTGCTTTAAACTGTCATAATTATATAACTGTATATAATTTTGTATCGTCTGTCAATCAACGCCATATTTGTTCTGCTTTGAACTGTCATAATTATAGTTTGATCATTTTGCACACCTAAACAATGCAAAATAAAGGATATATTCCAATTACATTGTAATCTTCTTATCATTACATCAAACTATTTTAAATTGCATATTAAACTTTTAATACAATTAAGCCCAAGTCCCCATACAAAATGAATGATGTCCTTTAACAAAAAAAGGCAAATTCTTAAAAACATGCCAAATATTTCTTAAGGGAACAAAACAATTTTTAAAGGTGAAAATTTATGTATGTATGGGGGAAAATTATGTATGTATACAAATTTTAGAAATAAAAGTTATGAGGGGATATATTTAACTCACCTGTATTTATGAATAAACTCTTTTAATTTCACAGCAGACGGGTCACTGCTATTATTCTTAAAATTGGGATATAATGTACACACTTCTAACATTTTGCCATCAGAATCAATTATTCCCATCTAAAAAGAACAAAAAAAATTTGTATAAAAGAAAAATTAAAATTGTGGATGTGAAGGAAGTGAGAAAGAATGAAAGAAAAAGAAGAAAAGAAACGAAGGAGAGATGAGATATGTTATTTTTATATAGGGTCATAGATAAAGAGTGGTAGGCAGTGGTACCCAGTCTGCCGATCCAGGGTAGCACCACCACTTACAAGTATACAGACCATGAAGTGATTTAGTCACGTTTCGAGAACAGCTTGTAAGTTGCCAGTTCCAACATGGCCGGCATAGTGGATGTGATTGCTACTTACAGTTATTGAATTGTAGTGGCAGTGACATTCATTCATGGACCACACTTCGGCTTAACATCAAACAGGGTGCAATATGTCATGTCACAAAAAAAACTTACTTTGCAGCCAGCTTTAAAACCGGGATCCAAGCCCAAAATCCTTCTATTCTTAATAGGTTCCGTTAACAAATATTTCTCCAAATTGTTAGTGAATGTCTTCACAGCTTCCTTCTCAGCCATATTAGTTAAGTCTGAACGAACTTTTCTTGTTAGCCATGATTTAATTAAACGATTGTATGCATCTGATAATCCCTTTCTAACATACAACTGACTCCGCCATTTTGTTAAACAGAATCTGTAATTTAAGTTTTTCTTTTTACATTTCTACACTAAGTTACTATTTATACGTGTATTATAGAAAAATAACAATCAAATTGAATATAAAAGGTACATATTTTTATTGTGACTCGAAATAAGACAGCACCCCACTTGATGTTAGGGACTTGCCAGCGCAACTGTGTCATAAAAATGCCAACGAAATTTAGAAAACAGCTAAAGAGAAACTTTACGACTTTAGAGTAAAAATGATCACTTAACACTCAAGTTAAGAGAGGGGGGTAACGTTTAGAGAGGGGGAGAGGGGGTACAGAAAAACGTAACGTTGCGTTATAAGGGGGGGGTCAAAAATCTTCAAAAATTGCGTTACGTAATACTTGAACGCTCCTTATGCTGGAGTGCGGTCCATGAATGGAGGTGAATGCTTGGGACCAATATTTGCTCCAACCAATCAAATTGTTACGCCTTTTTCCCATGGGGATAGGCAGACAATTGCGCGCCACTTGCCATGATCCTGGCACAACTCCCTCGCTTCCTTCACATTCACAATTCTCTTCATACAAGCTCTATGGTTATGGGCACTACTTTTACTCATACTTTCTATGTGCCCAAACCAATGAAACATTCTTGTCACTACATCCTCTTTCAAACTACATCAATTGTCCATGCTTGTCGTCAAACGTAAGTTGAATCTGTATTTTCAGTCGTCGGCACTATTGGACTTCTCCTTGTTAACAATCAGGAAACTAGGTCGGTTCTGTGGTTTTAATAAGCACCTGTACAACCTCAACATATCGGACAGCCCCCTATGTAGGGGATGCCTGAATGGGGAGGAGACAGCTGCACATGTGCCCTTGAGTTGCAGGAGTACAGGAGTAGCCGAAGCGAGACAAAAGTTCCTCGGCAATGCCAGGACGCTTCCAGAGGTCTGCAGGAACGAAAAGGGTCTCCTGGAGATCGGGATCGGAACGAGGAGATCGGGTGGCTCCACTGAAGGAGAACCGTTGAAGAACGTACAAAGAAACCGAAGAGGACTTCAAGTGCGGAAACGAGCCCGCAAATAACTACTACTAGGTCGGTTGACTTTCAAGTTTTAATTTTTTAAAATCTTGGTATTTTATTTAATACATACTTTTCAAGTCGTTCATAGAACCAATCTGGAATAACAACTTTGACAGTAAGAATCTTCTCATCTTCACCTCTATTCAATGCCAAAGTTTGATGCGGTTTGATTTGACTAACAGGGCATTGCCATTTGAAATATAACTTGTATGTCTCCGGGTCAGATTTTGATTTCTTCTTGTCATTGTTAGTGTCTGCTTTTAATGATGATTTTAAACTACTCTGTATTAAAAATCTTGTTAGTTCCTTTCTGCAATTGTATATGAACAGAAAATCAATAAAAAAAATATTTTCGTAAGACATTATAAATCAGAGGCGATTAGAAAGATTAAATAGAGATGAACCAAAACATTGCACATTCAATCAATCAAATTGTCACGACTTATTCCCACGGAGATAGGCAGAGACAATGGAGTGCCACTTGCCACGATCCTGACACAACTCCCTCGCTTCCTTCACATCCACAATTCTCCTCAAGGTCTAAGGTTATGGGCACTAGGCAACCTAGCTTTCTTGAGGATGTCTAGATTTGATCGGCAAACACCCTCCTAGGCCTGCCTTGTTTAACGTATCCATTCACATGAGATTTATAAATTCTTTTTATCAACCTACTTCATCAAAGCATTCCTTTGTCAATCCTTGTCACTACATCGTCTTTTGACCACATCTATCGCGCAAAAGATTGATTGTTGATTAAATCAGCAACATTTTTAAAAATGCAAGGGTTACTAGTAACAACAGAACTCATAGAAAGAGAATTGTAGATGTGAAAGAAGCAAGAGAATTATCAAATTATAAATAAGACAGTTCAAAGCAGAACTGTTAATATAGTGTCTTTGTGTTTGACAGACGATACAAAATCCATATTTTATTTTCCAAACAACTCAATTCCACAGCAATTAAAAGCAAAATTGTTATTAGTTTTATCAATACTAGTATCGAAACCACCATTTATATGTTTTTTCATCATTGAACATCCCAAAAGTAGTACATAAAAGCCCAAAATGTCCATTCTTAAACAAATTAAAAGGTGACTCACAACTTCCTCATTTCCTCCATAACTCTGGGATCCTTATAAATGATATCAGCAATAAGATGTGTTAAATGTCCATCAACTTTTGCAGCATTTGATAATTCATCAACATTAGCTTTGCATAATAAATTAACATTTATAGATATTCCATTCAGTGCATCTAATGCATATGGCTCTAAGCCGAGGTTTCTAGCTCTTTCAGCTAATGATAATGAATGAGTCTTCATGGGAGCATACTGAAATTTATTATTATTATTAATTATAATGCTGATGTAAATCCAGCCAAATAAAAAGAGTGCTGGCAATCAAGTTGCACAGTAAATTATTTTGTTACCTACTTACTTTTCATATTACGAATGTGTATACATTTTTTTTTAAAGCTAACTAATCTACTAAAGTGCTTGTATCATAGAAACAGAACATCTAAAGTACATATATCAAAGATACATTGGTACCGGTGAGTGGTTTCGAACCCGTGCCACTCGGCTTACGTAGCCATTGCAATGCCACATCACCATGGTTGCCTTAAAAAAAATATTTTATTTAAATTTCTATAATAAGCTACTAAAGTGCTTGTATCATAGAAACAGGACAACCAAAGTACATATATTAAAGATACATTGAAACCAGTGGGTGGTCTCAAACTTGTGCGTTTGCCTAACCATTGCACTGCCACTACACCACTGTCGCCTTGTTTATAATATATAATTTTAATTATATATTTGCAATATTTAATTCAATGACAAATATTACAAATAAAAGCTACGAAACAATTATTTGCTCCGACCGGGAATCAAACTTCAAGGGCAACAAACCAATTGCTAACCATTCAGCTACACCTGTCGTTAATATGTTGATTGGTTGTTAAATTGAGACTGAGCACAAACGCACAAAGAAGCCACAAAGGTTTCAAGTGGAGAAGCAAGCCCGTACACAACAATTAATGCAATGTTTCTTGTCATGTATTGGTCAATGTGGGTAGTTACGTATATGAACATTAAGAAGAAGTAACTAAACAGTTGTGTAGATTAGGTTGTGAGTTCAACATAAATAATATATAAAGTGAGTATATAATAGTGGCGACGAGATAAAAAGTGAATATTTAAACAATAAACTGTATAAACAATTTGAAATAGAATAATAAAATATAAATACAGTGAAAAATTGTGAAAATGGCTTTAAAGTTCAGTGAGTTTGATGTGGCACATGGTTGTTGGAAAAACTATATTGAAAGGTTTTGTTTTGGGTTACAAGCTCATGAAATCAAGGAAGATGAGTTAATGAAAGCAAATTTATTGGCGAATTGTGGCTCAGATTTGTATGATTTAATATTATCTTTGATTACACCACAGCAAGTAAGTGGAGTTACTTTTTCGTATATTAAGCATCTTTTAAATAATCATTTCCACCCGACACCTAATGAAATAGTACAGTCCTATTACTTCCATACTAGAAATCAGCAAGCGGGGGAAAAGATGAGAGATTATATTGCTCAATTAAGAAAGTTAAGCATTAATTGCAATTTTAAGGATTTAGAAAGGACACTACGGGATAGATTGGTTTGTGGAATATCAGATAAGGACACACAAAAATTATTACTTCAGCAAAATACATTAACATTTGAACAAGGATGCAAAATAGCAATTTCTCATGAAACAGCCAATTTTGATTCTAATATCATAACAACAGAGTTAACAAGTCATTCACAATTACAACAGGAGATACCTATGGAAGTAAATAAAATGTTTAGCCGTAAAGTTCATAAACAAGATGAGAAAAATATATGTAATAGTTGTGGCAAAAGTCATAAAAATGAATGTTTTTTCCGGAATAGTAAATGCAATATATGTGGAAAAATAGGCCACATTGCTACAGTATGTTTTAGTAAGAAACAGAATAGACAGACAAATTGTAATGGATTATATGAGGCAAAGATAAATAGTGTAAGACAAGACAGAGTGGCAGCTTTTATGATTAAGGTCTTACTTAATAGTACCCAAGTGGAAATGGAGGTTGACTCTGGTTGTGCTTTCACACTCATTAGTGAAAAGACAGCATTATACATTTTTAAAGGTCGATTGCCAAAACTAAAGAAAATTGATATATCACTTAAAACCTGGACGGATAATAAATTAAATCTACTGGGACAATTAGATGTAAAGGTACAATACAAAAACATAATTAAAAATTTAACCTTGGTCATTGCTAAAGGTGAGGGCCCAAGTTTGATTGGACGGAATTGGTTTACGGATTTGGATATTAAATTGCTAGGTATTTATAACATACAAGTTAATATGACTGATATTCATAATATTCTAAATAAATATAATAAAGTATTTGAAGAAGGTCTGGGAAGATATACCGGACCAGTTGTTAAGATCACAACAAAAGATGGGGCCATACCCAAATTTTTTAAGAGTAGGCAGGTTCCATTTGCCTTAAAGGAACGTGTTATAAAGGAAATTGATCGATTAGTTGAAGATGGGGTTTTGGAACCAACACCTCATTCCTTGTGGGCAACACCAATTGTACCAGTTCTGAAGCAAAATGGAAGTGTGAGGTTATGTGGCGACTATAGAGCAACAGTAAATGAGGTCATTGACACAGATACCTACCCATTACCTACAATTAATGAAGCGTTTGCAGAATTACAGGGTGGTGTAATATTTACAAAAATTGATCTCGAGAGGGCCTATACACAAATAGTGGTTGATGAAGATACATCAGAATTATTAACAATTAATACACCAAAAGGTTTATATAAAATGAAAAGGTTGCCATTTGGAGTAAAGTCTTGTCCAGGTATATTTCAACAATTAATGTCAACGTTACTTGTAAATATTCCGGGGGTAGCTGTCTTATTGGACGATGTAGTGATTTCAGGAGAAAATATAAATCAGCATAATGAAAGATTAAATTTGGTGTTAGGAAAGTTAGAGCAAGCTGGATTTCGTGTTAACAAAGAAAAATGTAAGTTTGCCGTACGAAGTGTACAATTTTTAGGATATGTCATTGATGAATTTGGTATTCACCCATGTGAAGAGAAAATTCATGCTATTGAGAAAACCCCGGAACCAAAAAATATAAAAGAACTTCAAGCTTTCCTCGGATTACTAAATTTTTATGATCGTTTTATACATAATAAAGCGACAACAGCAGAACCCTTATACAGATTGTTAAATAAGGATAAGAAATGGCAATGGACAAAAAATCATGAAATGGCATTTAATAGCTTAAGGAATAAATTATCAAGTCAAGACACATTAGTTCATTATGATAGAAACAAAAAAATTATTATGTCATGTGATGCATCACAATATGGATTAGGAGCTGTGTTGGAACATGAAATGGAGGATGGCACTATCAGGCCTATAATGTTTGCGTCGAGAACTATGAATAGCCATGAGCGTAACTATGCTCAAATTGACAAGGAAGCGGCCGCAATTATCTTCGGATTGAAAAAATTTCATCAGTTTATTAGTGGCAGATTGGTAACTATAAAAACCGACCACAAACCATTACTGGGCATTTTTAATCAGAAAAAACCTATATCGCAAATGTTGTCACCCAGAATGTTAAGGTGGACATTATTGCTGGGCTCATATGATTATAAAATAGAATATGTGGAAGGAAAGAAAATAGGAAATGCAGATGCATTGAGTCGTTGGCCGTCACCAGAACAAGGCATGGAAGACGAAGAGGAATATTCAGGGATACTCCTCATAGAAGAGACTCCAGTAGAAATGCAGTTCTCGGCTAGAGAAGTAGCCAGAATGACAAAGTCAGATAAAACTTTAAGTAAGATTCTGTGTTGGGTACGTAGTGGTTGGCCTGCTATAATAGAAAATGAGTACAAGGTTTTCTGGCAAAAAAGAGATGAGCTCTCTATATTCAAAGAATGCATTTTATGGGGCAGTAGAGTCATCATACCTGAGAAAATGAGACAACAGGTTTTGAAAGAATTGCATAATGACCATAATGGCATAGTTATAACCAAAGCATTAGCTAGGAGTTATTTTTGGTGGCCAGCAATCGATAAACAAATAGAGGCAATTGTTAAAAATTGCATGATATGTGCACAAAATAGAAATATGCCGACTCCAATCACACATCAGTGGATTAGACCAGATAAACCCTGGTCTAGATTACACATTGATTATGCTGGACCTTTCCAAGGCAAGATGTTCCTCATTCTGATTGACGCTTATTCAAAATGGATTGATGTGAAAATTGTGTCAGATGTAAGTTCAACCACATTAATTAAAACGTTAAGAAATATATTTACAGAACAAGGGTTGCCTGATACATTAGTTAGTGATAATGGAAGAAGTTTTATATCACAAGATTTTAAAACTTTTTTACAAGTAAATGGTATTCGTCAAGTACTATCTCCACCTTACCACCCAGCTTCTAACGGACAAGCTGAAAGAGCGGTCCAGACAGTTAAGAATAAGTTAAGGAAGTGTTCAAACGACCCTTGGGATATAAAAATATCTAAAATTCTATATAGTTTACGAACTACACCAAATAGTGTAAATGATAGAACACCAGCAGAACTTTTGAATAATAGAAGATTTAGAACAAAATTTGATTCCTTAAATCCACTCACTTACAAAGATAATACACAACTAGAAAGCATACAAAATAATGAAGAAAACAGAGTTAGATCATTTGATGTAGGACAAACAGTGTATGTAAGAAACTATTGCGGACAACCAAAATGGTTAAAAGCAACAGTTGTGAAGAAAATGGGGATATGTCGATACAAAGTTGATTGGAATGGAAAATTGCTTATGAGACATATTAACCAAATGCAAGGTTTTGGGGAAAGGCAGAGTCCAGCAGTTGATAAAAATGATATAAATAGAAATGAGGATGATAATGAAATTGGATACACTCTACCACCAAGATCTCAATGGGCAGAAATCATTGGTGTCACTGGTCCCCAGGATATCTCTATTTATTCAAGCCCAAGTTCAAATGAAAAGAAAACCGCAAGTAAGCGTGGCCATACTGAGCCTACTTGCATGTCACCTTTGTCGAAAAGGCCAGCTATTGCTGAAGAAAATGATGGAAGTCTTTTAGACAATTATGAATCTGTCGACTGTGAGATAGAGTCAGATTGCAGCATTTAATAATAAAATAATGTAGTTGTAATAATTAGTGTTAAGTGTGTGCCATTAGTGTTAAAGTAGTGTAGTGTAAAATAGTAATAATAATATAAGGACTTATCTCGAGGGAAAGGCATGTCATGTATTGGTCAATGTGGGTAGTTACGTATATGAACATTAAGAAGAAGTAACTAAACAGTTGTGTAGATTAGGTTGTGAGTTCAACATAAATAATATATAAAGTGAGTATATAATATTTCTAAACATTTCTATGAATATTAAAATTATTATAACCCATGTTACTCTTACCACAAACTCAACTTCAGATAGGTTCTTTGCATTCAAGAGACTTCTCTCAATTTCCGGAGTAAGTTTATTTGATTTTGCCAATGTTTCAATAACTTTCGTAACTTTAGTTTTTAACTGGCACACATTTTGGTAGCTTTCATAGATCTCCTGTAAACTAAATGTCATAATAATATCACATATAGCAAAGATAAAAGGAGATTAAAAGAAGACATTTATAAATCTGAGGTGAGCAGAAAGATAAAATAGAAAAGAATATTATTCCTTGATCAAATCTATGACATTCTTAACACATTCACAGTCCCACTACCAGGGTCAGGGTCGCATGAAACTATACTCAGGACTACACTCTAATGTTAAGCAGTGAATGGAGGCAACTGCTAACATAATTACATAGCTGCAAGTAGCAGTCGCATCCGCTATGCCGGCTTAGTTGGTACCGGCGACTTTAGACCTGATCCTGAAACGCGACTGAGTCCCAATAGGAGTCGTGGACTCCTGAGTAAAGACTCATGCGACCCCGATTGTGGGACGGTGAACATGTTAAAAAATGCAAGGATTCACAGCACCCATAGCCATATTTCCTTTATGAATTGTGGAGAAGTGAGAGATTATCGTAGGTGATGTGCCGTTGTCTCTGCTTGTCCCTGTGGAGTGATGATGATATAAAATATTATATCAGAAGAGCTTTGTTAATCCTAATTCTTTCATTAATTATTCAGTCTCATTGGTGCTTCTTTGTAAAAATGTATAGTATGGTAAGTATGTGGTACTATAACTCACCGATCCGGCATTAAATGATCAACCATACCCTTACGGTATCTTGCAATAAATGGCAATGTACATCCTTCATTCAATAAAGTGACGAAACTCTTTGCTAACGTTTTTGGAATATTCTCCGTACACGATAGCATTTCAATTTCATCCCAAACTCCATTTTTATTCTGTGTATTTTCTTCATTATTTGGTACATTAGGTTCTCTTGTATCTTTACATTTACTAGTTGTAACTTTAGTCTTTGCTTTTTTTATTCTCGTATTAACAGCAGAACTATCTTCTGTATTCTTCCTTTTTCTCGTAACTTTCTTTTTTGGAGATTCTTCCATTTTTTAACAATACTATTATCCAGTTTTGTGTTACTACTTACTACAGTTATGTATCTATTTATTTGATACACGTATAACAAAGAGCAAAATGATAATACGCATTTACACTTATTAACTTGAACTATAAACAATTTTAAAAGCTGTTATTACTAAACGTTATTAAAAACGGCACCGTTACAGAAATGTGAAATCAAAAAATCAATCAATACATTCAGATAGCAGACAACAAGTGTCATTATTGTCAAACTCAAGATGTTTCGTTCGAAATATCGGTTTCACTTGCATTTGGCACTAATACCATCGATGTACTAATACTCACATTAGATTTTTTTTATACTCACATTGGTACTAATACTCAGATTGATACCCAATAAGATGAAATAGTAAATATAATAAAATAAAATTCTTGGATGGTGATAGCATCTGTCAATGCATCTGTAAAAGAGAACTTCAAACTAAAAATAAATAAATTATTTTTTTTCGCGATAGATTAAAATATAATATTATTTTATCTCGATTAGTGTTTACTATTAAATTTTGATTGTGCTTATAATTTTAACAACCTCTAAAGAAATGGTATAATTTTACTTCACGTTTCGCGCTAGCCGAGCTATAGATCGAACGCGAATTTTCGTAAATAAACTTTTGGCGGGTTCTCCAATGAAACGGTTTGTTTTTCGTTTGTTCTGTGGGTTATATCTATCCTTTCCTGATAACAATTTTGTCACTAAATTAAAAGGTTGAAATTTGGATGTAAGATAAACAAGACATGGATACAAATACATTATTTACAAAATTGAAAGAACTCGGACAAGAAAATATTAAGCCCCAGGAACTTAAAGACTTCTGTTTACAACACTTTAAACAGGTTAGTTTCTGTTAAGCGCTTATTATTATACAATTTGTGTACCCTTTCACACCCACCCAGCCTAAGCGTTCGTAAACGCGTCAATCACACTAAGTTTTCTTTCTGATGGATTACGCGCCACAAAGGGGATATACCTCTTACTCACGCTGAAATGTTTGCAATGGAATACAGCGATACTCTCACAAAAAGAAAATGTAAAAATCTTATTAGGAATCTCATAGAAAGGTTGGACACAAATAGAAAAGAAAAGCTACATTAAATTGAATTTTAAATCAGACAGACAAAACTGCACTTGTGAATTAGAAACCTTCACGACTGCACCAATTATATAAAAACAACAACAATAAAAAAAGAAGATAATCCAAAGAAGAAATTCTAAGAGTAAATCTAGAGTAAAGTCCTCATCATGTTTATACTTGTTACAATAATTTTCATTTTATTTTTACTTGTGATTATTGTTATTTTTCAGATTGAAAAGTTGTTACCTCAAAGAATTTTAAATAATGATGGACCTGTTGTACTTGATTGCCTAATAAATGGATTACCAGACCATTCCTTCCAGCAAAACAGTTTTAAAAGCAAGGTAAGTTAAAAGTCTGTTCCATAATATTTTGGATATTTGTAGATATTTTGACAACATGCATGATATAATGGTAAGCTCACCAGTCTGTTACACGGAAGTCCTGGGTTTGATTCCTAGTCAGAGCAAATATTTGTTTCAAAGCTTTTATTTGTAATATTAAAATTTAATAATTTAATTAAACCATCACTAGGGTTTTTACTTTATAACAATTTTTTTAAGTGTCTATATCTGACCTCTACTGGTAAGCATGATGGCAGTCCAAGAGTGCAGTAGACTGAAAAAAAATTTACGGCTGCCACAGTCACTATGATTATTAGCCTATTTATTTGTCCTGTTGCTGGGCAAAGGCCTCCCTCTCTCTTTTCCATGACTCACAACATTTAACGATCTCGTGCACACACTCTAAATACGCTGACCAAAATCTATCAATCAATCAATCAAATTGTCACGCCTTTTTTCCACGGGGATAGGCAGAGACAATGAATTGCCACTTGCCACAATGCTGACACAACTCCCTCGCTTCCTTCACATTTACAATTTTCTTTATACAAGCTCTATGGTTATGGGCACTAGGCAACCTAACTTTCTTGAGGATGTTTCCGATTTTGTCGGCGAACACCCTCTTGGGCCTGCCTTGTTTAACGTATCCATCCACATTTATAAATTCCTTTCGTTAGATTCCTTTCACTCATCCTTTCCATGTGCCTAAACCATCGAAGCATTCCTTTGTCAATCCTTGTCACTACATCCTCATTCAAACAAAAAAATTAATAATTTAATTTAATTTTTAAATGCAGACTAGTGTGTTATTCAATGCCTCAACCACCACTGGGATTTTTATTAATTAACAAATCTTTTTCACTGTCCATATCTGACCTCTACCTACCTGATGGTAAGCATGATGGAGGTCCAAGAGTGTAGACGACTGAAAAAAAGTTTAGGGCTGCCACAGTCGCCACGAACTCTCACTGTGCTGGCCAAAATCTATATTATTTAAAATTTTATATTCTAGGTGATAGACATAGCTCTCAAGTCAATTAGAAATGAAATGACCTCAACAGCACATTGCAATGATGTTATTAGCAAAATTAGCTTGAAATTCTACCGATGTCCTGCTGATGACCTTGTCAGATGGAGCTCAGACTGTGTGCAGTCTATTATTGAAGACAATGATGTTAATATGATGTAAGATTACTTTGAATATTTGTTTGTGGCTTAACATATGACAGCACCTCGATGACGTCAGGCTGAAGAACAGCCCATGAAACGATGTGGCTGCAAATATTCACATCCACTATGCCGGCCTAGTTGGAACTGCCAACTTATAAGCTGATCCCGAAACGCGACTAAGTCACTGTTTGTATACTTATAATCCATTTTTAATATTAATTTTTTAATTTACACAACTATAATAAGACTTGAATCAAATGAAATGAAATTATTTATTCGTGGTACATAGGTTGTTACAGGTTGTTAAAACAAAAATATATTGATATGATCGCTGTGACCTGCCCTTGGGCTTACAAATATTATTTATATATTAGAACATAATTAGTCAGTATTTTGAAACAAAAATGTCACTTAAGCTAATGTCAAATATATAAGCACTATGCAGAAGTTTCGCGTGAGTAAAGTCTATAGTATTAATCAACATTTAGATTTTTTATGGATTTGTCTAAGAGATATTCGCTAACAGTGTAGTAGACTTTATCCAACAAAAAATTTGCAAAAATATATTCAGGAAGACCAAAGTACATATATCAACACATTGGTACTGGTGAGTGATTTTGAACCCGTGCTCTCGGTTTGCGTGACCATTGCACTACCACTACATCACGGTCGCCTAAATAGATATAAAAATTGAACTTCCAGATGGCGTGACTTACTACCGGAATGTCTGAATTCTTTGTTGTCATACGACACTGTGAGACATGGCAACGTTGATATGACAAGTGAGGAGTATAAGGAGCAGTGCGTAACAGCACTATGCCAGTGCAGGTGGAAGGAACAGCAGTTGGTGCAGTTGACTGATATGTTTAAGTTAGTATTAAAAAAAACTAAAGAATCTCTCCATCCTATAACCCCTTCTCTTCTGATCGGAGAATGTTCTGAGGTGCTCTTTAACCTTGTTCCTACCTCGTCCTTTCACTTCCGTAATACCCGCACAGGTCGGTGGATGCATCCGCATTCTATCGATCGAATCGGCAGTCGAACTAGAAAGTCGTCTTTTCTTTGTAGAACAATCGACAAATCGACAAACAATCGGCTTTGCCAGCCCATGTGTTCAACAACCTTCAAGCGATGCGTGAAGAAGCATCTTTGGCCGGCATTGTGACAGCGACTGGGGCAACCGTGAAGTCTCGCTTTTTACAGTCGCATTCTTGGACCTCCCCTTGCTTACTATCAGGCGAGTTGTGGTGAGATGTCGAGTCACAATAAAAAATATTTTTTTTTTTTTTTTTTATTGTGACTCGACATATGACAGCACCCCGCTTGATGTTAAGCCAAAGTGTGGTCCATGAATGAATGTCACTGCTACTACAATTCAATAACTGTGAGTAGCAATCACATCCACTATGCCGGCCTAGATGGAACCGGCAACTTACAAGCTGATCCCGAAACGTGACTAAATCACTTCACGGTCTGTATACTTGTAAGTGGTGGTACTACCCCGGATCGGCAGGCTGGGTACCACTGCCTACCACTCTTTGATAACCAGACCCGAAGCAAATATCCATCTCTTTTTTTTTTATTAACAAATATTTGCAATATTTAATACTATTAAATATTACAAATAAAAGCTATGAAACAAATATTTGCTCCGACCGGGGATCGAACCCGGGACTTTACGCGCAACAAACCAGTCGCTAAACCGTTCGTCCACGCCTGTCGTCAAATATATTACATTACTAAGATGTCATCAAATCTTTTTTGGCTGTCTGAGGCAACCGTGAACTGATTTTTTTTCTCTGTTTTTTGGTTGAACTGGCTACGATGCTAAGACTCGAGTTTAATTTTTACTTTTAAATTCAAATTAGTTCAGACTATTTTATTTTAGTTCATATCACTTAAGCATGTTTTATTAGTCTTTTGTTTGCCAAGTGCCCATAACCACAGAGCCTGTATGACTAGAATTGTGAATGTGAAGGAAGCAAGGGAGTTGTGTAAGGATCGTGGCAAGTGCCGCTCCATTGTCTCTGCATCCCTGTGGAAAAAAGGCGTGACAATTTAATTGATTGATTTTCACTATAGGTTTTTAAAACTATCACCGCTTTTTTTTTAATCGGCACACTGGATACCACTGTCTACCAGTCTATTTATCTATTAATTTAGGTTTTATTATTTCAGTAAAATGCATCTATCTCCGAATGATCACAAGCAGGTAGTTAACAAAATATGCACATACTTGAATGACATACCACCGGAATCGGTACCACCGCTTCTGCATCAACTATTGAAGTTAGTATAATTATTTTTTTATTGTGACTCGACATATGACAGCACCCGGCTTAAGCCAAAGTGTGGTCCATGAATGAATGTCACTGCTAATACAATTCAATAACTGTGAGAAGCAATCACATCTACTATGCCGGCCTAGATGGAACCGGCAACTTACAAGCTGATCCCGAAACGTGACCAAATCACTTCACGGTCTGTATACTTGTGTGGTGGTACTACCCCGGATCGGCAGACTGGGTACAACTGCCTACCACTTTTAAAAAATTTCATATATTGTTTTTTATTGCAAAGAATTTGGAAAGAATAAAATCTGTGCTAAAATAAGAACTAATTCATTATTTGTCTCATTTATATTATGTTTATACCACGTGTGACTGAAAGAGACAACTACTTGTACTTCAATTCCTTAATTTCAAAGGTTGGCACTACTTTTTTTGCAAATACAACCAATATAACTTGTAATTGTGGTTGACTTTCAATACTGCTTAATTAAAAGTCACGTGGTAGTAAGAGTAGCGGTATAATTGTACCGTCATCCTTTTTTAAAGTATTTTATCTCATTTGTTATTCTGTCAAATTAGATTGTCAAATGATCATCAAAACTAATGACAACCTTCTAAATTACGAATGTATTATAAAAATGTATATTCATCCCCTTCTGACTTCTTATTAATGCCATAAGTAAAAATAGTATAAACGGTTGTATTTTGTACCTATTTTAGGGCTCCGTCTGTGTCCTAAGTCCAAATTCTTTGTTTTATTGTGTTTCGGTCTCATATCATTAATTTGTTCAAAACTATTTTAACTATAGTTTTTTTTAATTATTAACACTTTTTTTTATCGGCAGTCGTGTTTCATGTTCGTTATATACGGACGGACGGACGCATGTTTGTAAGTGTGTGTGTGACACAGGTTGACACAGTGGATGCAATATTTACTTGCATTTTTTTTAATAATGACATTTATATACCAAGCTACTAAAGGGCTTGCTTGTATCATAGAAACAGAACAACCAAAGTACATATATCAAAGATACATTGGTACTGAACTCGTGCACTCGGTTTGTGTAGCCATTGCACTGCCACTACACCACGGTCGCCTTATTTATAATGATTAAATTATTTATAATGATATATTATTTATTTTAGATTATGTAGTACACTGAACATTGATATAGTGTTGATATACCTAAGTGAATATTTCAAAGTTAATTTGTACAGCAAATTGGAGCCTCCGACTGGTGATTCAGAATCTGCTACCATAGATTTGGATGATGTTGGTGAATATGTTTTTATATTGTGACTCGACATAGGACAGAATCCCGGTTAATGTTAAGCTGGAGAAGCAACTTACAAGCTGATCCCTAAACGTGACCAAATCACTTCATGGTCTGTATACTTGTAAGTGGTGGTACTACCCTGGATCGGCAGACTGGGTACCACTGCCTACCACTCTTTGTTAACCAGACCCGAAGCAAATATCCACCTATTTTTTTATATAACAAAAATTTACAATATTTAATATAATTATTAATATATTAAATAATAAATATATTATATATAATTATAAAATATTACAAATAATAGCTATGAAACAAATATTCGCTCCGACCGGGACGAACCCGGAACTTTACGCGCAACAAACCAATCGCTAAACTCGTTCGTCCACGCCTGTCGTCAAAATCCCGTCTGATGTTAAGCTGGAGTGCGGTCCATGAATGGAGGCGACTGCTACTACAGTTAAATAACCCTGGGTACGACTTGTGTGATGCCCACAAAGTGGACATCCCCTTCTGTCGACCCAACCGGCAGTCGAACCAAATAGTTTGGCGCGTCGTTCCTTTGTAGAACAATCCACAAATAGAATCCTTTACCAGCTCATGTGTTCCCCCCACCCTAAATACTTGGATTTTTGTTATTGTGGCACGACATCTGACTTTGACCCGCCCGATGATAAACAAAAAGAGGTGCAAGAGTGACGACGACTGAGAAAACCGAGTTTGTTCACGGCTGCATCAGTCGCCGTCACTATGCCGGCCAAAGGTGCTTCTTCACGCATCGCCTGAAGGATCCAAGGTCATAGGATGGAGAGAACACATTGGCAGGCAAAGCATTCCACTTGTCGATTGTTCTACAAAGAAAAACCGCATTCTTCAAGTAGGGCGTTAAAAAGCACCTTCAGCTGAATATATCAAAGATGCACTATTTCTTGCAAGTGGTTTTGAACCAGGGACTCTCGCTTAGCATGACCACTACACAACTAATGTCGAGCAACAATAAAAAAAAACTCAAACATCTTTCAGCCCGATACACGGACAAGGAGCTAAGTGAATGTCTTTCAACATGTTTATACCACTTAACCCAAGCTGTTCATCAAGATTTGCTTAAGAAAACCCTTAAACGGTGGCCAAAATCACAACTGCTAAGGAATCCACTATTAATTGACATTGCTCTGGCTGTGTCCGGGACAATTCCAGATGTTGAAAGTTCGTGCATAGCTGTAAGTATTCATGTATATCTTTTTTTTTAGTTTTTTATTGTGACTCGACATATGACAGCACCCCGCTTGATGTTAAGCTAGAGTGTGATCCATGAATGGATGTTACTGCTACTACAATTCAATAACTGAGTAGCAGACACATCCACTATGCCCCATGGTCCATGACATTCATTCATGGACCACACTTCGTCTTAGCGGCGTGCGTGCTGTGCGGGGTGCTATCATATGTCGAGTCACAATAAAAAAAAATTCATTGGGTAAAATAATAATAATATAAATATTTTTGTAGATAATAAAGAATGCAATACAGCAACGTGAATTAGATGGAATAATGGCTTTGGAGTCCGCATGGCTGCGCGAAGTTCTGCCTCCTGATGTCGATGTGGCTAGCGTACTAAAAGTACTCACAACTGAGAGGTATTTACAGTCAATCAATCAATCTAATTGTCACGCCTTTTTCCCACAGGGATAGACAGAGACAATGAAGAGCCACTTGCCACGATCCTGACACGATTCCCTCGCTTTCCTCAGGCCGGCATAGTGGCGGCGGCTGGGACAGCCGGGAACTGACTCGGTTGTCCCAGTCGTCGTCACTCTTGGACCTCCTCTTGCTTATCATCGGGCGGGTCGAGGTCAGATGTCGTGTCACAATAAAAAAAAAAAACATCCACAATTTTCTCAACAGTAATATATGAATTAAACATTTTTTTTGCAGTTTACTATCGCGTCTCTCCGTGACCACGATGGCGGCAAACTCTTGAAACGTCGGAATAAAAAATCGTATAATCATTATCCCAAAAGTAAAAGCGATAGTAAGCCGCATAAATTCAATAATCAATGTTTGCAATATATCGTTAATATTTTACCCGTGGAGCTTGTATGATGAGAATTGTGGATGTGAGGAAAGCGAGGCAGTTGTGTCAGAATCGTGGCAAGTGGCGTTCCATTGTCTCTGCCTATCCCTGTGGGGAAAAGGCGTGAAAATTTGATTGATTGATTGTTTAATGTATTGTAAATATTTTATTTCAGCGTAACCTATTGTAAATCAACAATGATTGGTTTAATAGAGTTGGCGTTCGCACTGTTAGCTACACCAAAGACAAAGCCGTTTGCTGACATATGTTGGTCGCACGGCCGTTTAATATTAGTCAGAATATGTAAAGTTAAACCGGCCTCAATGACTCATGTTTTGATGCAATTGGCTGACAAGGACATTACATTGAGACAATATTCCGGTGAGTATGAGAATATACTAACATGGCTGGCATAGTTAGGCGACCGTGGTGTAGTGGCAGTGCAATGGTTACGCAAGCCGAGAGCACGGGATCAAAATCACTCGCCAGTACCAATGTATCTTTGATATATGTTTAGTCGTCCTGGTTCTATGATACAAGCACTTTAGTAGCTTAGTATTATCATAATCAGCCAGCAATCAGCGTCCATTGCTGAACATAGGCCTCCCTCTTAGAATGTCATTTCGAAAGACAAGATGACTATGTCGTCAGTCTATCTAGTGAGAGGTTTACTTACGCTGCGTCTTCTGTATATACCAGCCCCCAAGCAAATATTCACCTCTTTTTTTTAATATTAAATAAAAGCTATGAGATAAATATTTGCTCCGACCGGGAATCGAACCCGGGACTTTGCGCGCAACAAACCAATTTAACCGTTCGTTCACGCTTGTCGTCAAAATGTATCTTTGATATATGTTTGGTCGTCCTGTTTCTATGATACAAGCACTTAAGTAGCTTAGTATAGAAATGTAAATAAAATCAGAACTGAAGATACCCAGCTAATTTAATTGGTCTTTGCAGATTGTTTTTATCTCTTGTGCAAGTTAATACCAGTCACAGTGGAGCGTTGTTCACATATATCCACATTCTTGGAGGACATTCAACCACAAAACAATGAATATAGACACATAGCTAGGATTTACCAGGCCATGCATCCATTATTGAATTTCACCATCAAAGTCAGAGATATTATGGTCATCCTGTGCAGAAAGTTGCTTTACTCCAAGTAAGTACAGTTGCCTAAGGCTAGGAACTTACTAAGCCAGCGTTTCCCAACGCGGGGCCCACGCCCCACAGGGGGGCAATTTGATAGTTAAAGGGGGCCAATTTAAAAATGTACTCGACACGACTTTAACCCTTTCGCTTTTGGTTATTTAAATGCAATGCTAGATATCTTTTAATAGATATGTTTCGATAACAATTTCATAGTGATTTCTTCCTAAAACTTATATTTTTTTAATATTTCTTAAGAGAACAAAATAATTTTTAAAGGTAAAAATATGTATGGGGGGCATTACCTAAAAAAGGTTGGGAAACACTGCACTAAGTGATATTAAGTCGCACCCGCAGCGATAGCATGGCATAACTTACGAGCTTGTAAGTTTTGTCGACTAGACGGCCGTAAAGTCAGCGAAACGTGATTGCAGTTGCGAGATTCAAAATCGATAGGTTTGCGACCTCCTCTTGCTTGTCATCAGCCGGTTTGAAATCAGATGTCAAGCCACAAAAAAAGTTTCATTTTTATAAATTGTTTATAAACAATTTAAAATAGCCAAATCTTTAGAGTTTATGGCAGAATGTTGCCAGTGTCATAAAATAAAATGCATGTTTTGCAACATAATATAAATGAGATAAATAACACTGAATTAGTTCTTTTTAACTAATTCCATATTATTCATTCTCCATGTTCTTAGAATCACTTTAATTTCAGCTACCGTTGTTTGGCGATGTCGGGTTTCCTAGTACTTTTGCGATATATAAAAATATCCAACATGTCATACAAGACACAATGTCAACTGGACCAATCCACTGATCGCTCGTACTTATCACAAGTCACATTTGAAGTGCATGCGACACAAAATGGCAATCCGTGAGTATATTTTACAAATATACTTTTCTTTGCTCAGCATAGTGACGGCGATTGAGGCAGCCGTGAACTAACTCGTTTTTTTCAGTCGCCGTCCCTCTTGGCCCTCCACTTGCTTATAATCAGGCGGGTCGAGGTCAAATGTCGTGTCACAATATTAAAAAAAAATTAATATGACGTTAAGCAGCGTTTAGTAGATTTTTTATATTGTGACTTGACGTTGGCTTCGTTCTGTCTGATGGTAAGCATGATAGAGGTCCAAGAGTGCCAACGACTGAAAAACCCGTCTTAGTTTACGGCTGCCTTAGTCGTTTTGATGACGGGCGTAGCCGAACGGTTACCGATTAGTATCTTGCGCGTAAAGTCCCGGGTTCGATTCCCGGTTGGAGCAAATATTTGTTTCATAGTTTGTAATATTTAATAATTATAAATATTGCAATTTTTTTAATAAAAAAGAGGCGGATATTTGTTTCGGGTCTGGTTATCAAAGAGTGGCAGTCTGCCAATCCAGGGTAGAACCACCACTTACAAGTATAGAGACCGTGAAGTGTTTTATTCGCGTTTTGGGATTAGCTTGTAAGTTGTCGGTTCCAACTAGAACGGTATAGTGGATGGTGACTGCTACTTACAGGTATTGAATTGTAGTAGCAGTGACATCCATTCTTGGACCACACTCCAGCTTAACATCAAGCGGGGATATGTCGACTCAATATAAAAAAGTCACTTCACGGTATTACGGAGAATGGTTTTGTTGTCTAAGAGTGGTAGGCAGTATACAGACCGTAAAGTGACTTAGTCGCGTTTCGGGATGACAAAAAGGTTATTAATGTTTTAATAATTATTGTTATTTACAGTGCGGGCTCAGCATTTCGTAACGAGACAGTGTTATTCGAAGTGTTATCAATAATAAACAGGTGTTTAGCACAAGACGCTGCTGTCAAACAATTAATATATACTGGTAATAATTTTTTTAATAGCCTAATTGTTAGTGTATAAGTAAATTATAGTATACCAGGTGTCGCAAAAATAGGCCAGGTGATGACAGTTATCAGAAAAATAATAAAAAAAATCTAAGTTGAGTACTTTTCGAACAAGTGACATTAAAAAAAATTGAGAAAATTGTCACCATTTGATCTTTTAAGTACTGTGACCACAAATCTTTACTTTTCATATTTTGAGTGGTGTGACCGTCAATAACCCTTTTGTAAACTACAGTCTAAAATTAAAACACAACTGCCTCAGTTTTAAAGAAAATATCACTTTGCCCCACCATGTACTAAAAATTATTACATCGCCCAACTTTAACTGAGTACTGAAACAAAAATGTACTATGCTATTTCGGCAAGTGACTTTAAAATATGGTGTATTTAGTCAGGATTCCAAAAAGGTATAATACTAGCACATCGTTCAATAAGTCTCGGGACTAGCGTAGAGATGGCGCTAATAATGCCACGTATATACCAAGGTTTAGAAGTACTAACCTTTAGATGAGATGTGTCAAAATTTGAGGTAATTCGAAACATAACCAAGAAAGCTATAAAATGGACCAAAACGAGTTTCGTGTGTTGATAAAACATTGTTTTCTAATGGGAAAAAACACTGTGCAAGCTCAGCAATGGCTTAAAAAACGTTATCCGGACTCTTCTCCGTCGAAAACAACCATTTGTCGGTGGTATGCTGACTTCAAACTCGGTCGTGCTGATACAAATGATGCGGAACGTTCGGGTCGCCAAATGAGGCAGTAACTCATTTGGCCGACCCGATTCTACAAACATGGCATTGAAAAGTTAGAGAAGCGTTGGAATTATTGTATTACACTTGAAGAAGATTATGTTGCTGAATAATAAAGAATTTTGCGGATAAAATGTTGTTTTCATAGTTAGTCCCGGGACTTATAGAACGATGTGTTAGTTTATTTATTAAATAAGAAAAAAAAAATTTCTAAAGAAACCCGATGTTAAGCTATTTTTTTTACTTAGTTAAATGCTTTTATTGCACGTTAGGCTTTCTCTAAGTCCCTAATTCTAAGGTACAAGTTTAAGTGAGATGGATAGTGACCTATTTTGTCAAGTGTGAGCGAGACAGATAGTGACAGTGAAATAGTGACAAGTGATGCTTCATTGTCTCTGCCTATGCTTTTGGGGAAAAGGCGAAACAATATGTTTTTTTTTTAAATATAACTTAATTTCAGATATGTACAAATGTGTCAACACAAAACCTACATTGCATCAACCAGTATTAGAAATGTATTATCATCATATATCTAAGTATATCTCTGAAGATGATGATGGGAGCCCACCTGTGCAGTGGGATAAATGTGTACAAATAAAAAAAAATACAGCAACACTCATCGTAAGTTTTAGTTATGTATATATTTTATATCATATTTTTAATTGGGGCTCGACATATGTTAGGCTGGAGTACAGAGATGACTCCTACTATAGTTGAATAACTTACAAGTATACAGACCGTGAAGTGATTTGGTCACGTTTCGGGATCAGCTTGCAAGTTGCCGGTTCCATCTAGGCCGGCATAGTGGATGTGATTGCCACTCACAGTTATTGAATTGTAGTAGCAGTGACATTTATTCATGGACCACACTTCGGCTTAACATCAAGCGGGGTGCTGTCATATGTCGAGTCACAATAAAAATAAAAGTAGCTGTTGTATCTACTATGCTAGTAAAAACTGGAAGTTTTAGATGTAGATCTTAAACCAAACGTGATAAAAAGGTTAACAAATTTTTGTCTATTAAAATTTTGCGTTCCGATTTACGCAGTTACAGTTATAAAATTACAAAGCAGTTTCCATTTATAATAAAATAATAAAGCTTCGTTCAAAGTTACAAATCATTTCAAAGTTTCATAGACAAATGGAACTAGAAAAGAAACAGTGACAGATTAACGAAAGTTCACAAAAAAATATGTTCAAAACGTCAATTTTTCGAAATGAAATAACATTAAAATGACATATATCATTAATTTTGCCGTTCATAATTACAGCTGAAGAATAAAACAATTAGGTACATATGAATTTATCAAATTTTATAAGGGACGTGTTTAAACACTGGCCAACCAAACGTGATAAAAGGTAAACAAACTTTTTAACTTTACAAAATTAATTTGTGAAGTTAAAAAGGTAAACAAACTTTTTAACTTCACAAAATTATTTTGTGAAGTTAAAAAGTTTGTTTTACTTTTGCCACGTTTGCTTGGCCATCGGTATAAGTTGTGGTACTTCAACGCTAGAATACCAGCCATTCTTCTACGAGCCGCCGTTTTTTAATTGTAACTCGGCATCATGGTAAGCAAGAGGAGGTCCAAGAGTGCCGACGACTGCAAAATTGGTGAGGATGTTCGAGTAGACCATCTCTTAATCCTTGTAGAAGTTATCCATACTGTTAGTGGATGATCCTTCAAGCAACCACGATCTGTCTGCCTCTCTTTGTTATATCGTGACTCGACATCAAACCTCAACTTGCCTGATAGTAAGCATGACAGAGTTCTAAGAGTTCCGCCGACTGAGTCTCAGTCGGCGAAACTATGCAGGCTAAAATTTTTTGTATTAATATAATAATTTCAGGAACCAATAGGCTACCTAATATATTCAATAAGTCAGTTCCTTGATGCTGAAGATGACGAGGCTGATGATTTGATGAGCAGCCAGTTTGCTCCGGATTACATTGAAGCGAAGATGAAACTAATAAATATACTAGATAATTTGGTCAAGAGGGATTTATTAATAGATACAGCTTTGGTATGTTTTTATTGTGACTTAACATCTCATTTGGACCCGCCTGATGTTAAGCAAAAGAACTGTCATAATTATAGTTTGATCATTTTGAACACCTAAACCAATTATTCCATATATTCCAATTGCATTGTAATCTTTGCACAATAAACTATATTAAAATGTATATGCAACTGTTAATACAATTAAGCCCATGTCCCCATGAATGCGGCTTACTATCGCGTTTAAATTTGGCTATTGATATTACAATTTTACATTATTCCGACGCTTCGAGAGCTTTGCAGCCATCGTGGTGATTGTAAATAAATAGCCAAAAACAAACGCGATAGTAAGCCGCAATTTTTTTTTAAATTTATTAATCTTTTAATTTAGGCCGGCATAGTGGATGTGATTGCTACTCTCAATTATTGGATTGTAGTAGCTGTGACATCCATTCATGGACCACACTCCAGCTTAACATCAAGCGGGGTGCAGTCATATGTCGAGTCACAATAAAAAAATCTAAGAATTTCCTTCATGATATATATTTTTTATATCTCATCAGGAATCAGACCAAATATCCCTAGCAGCAGTGACACCAGAATCGAAGGCCAAATACCTAAAACTCCAACAAATACTACAATGCTACGAAGCATTGATTGCATACAAAATACTATTATGGACACCGAGCAGTACTAACACACACGAAATCGTATTGCAATTGTATAACTCTTACAATAAATTGCTCGAACTTATCAAGGTAAGTACATATTTTTTACAAAGACGTCCGTGGTGGTGGTAGTGTAATGGTTACGCAAACCGAGAACACAGGTTCAAAACCACTCAGCAGTAGCAAAGTATCTTTGATATATGTACTTTGGTTGTCCTCTTTCTATGATACAAGTATTTTAGTAGCTTAGTATTTATTTAAGAGTAATAGGACAACTTACGTCTAAAAGTCAGGTAGAAACAAGTAATATATAACAGCAAGGCCACTTACAAGTTTATAATTAAGAAAAATAAAACAATAACACAATATAACCAAGACCCAACATACACAAACAAACCAACACCTTATTAAAAGTTATAACAATAAATAAAGTAAAAATAAAATAGTATAGTATGTAAAAATATATATATTTATAAGGTAACCTTCATGAAAAGCTAGAACATGTGAAAACAAAGGTTTTTTAGGTTTAAAGACATTTATTTCTCACAAGAACATAATATTCACTTGCATGAGAATACAAAATATTATTAATTACAAAATTTTTCGTAGTAACTTAATATAAATACATTTTTTTATTTTATTGTGACACGACATCTGACCTCGTCCCGCCTGATGATAAGCAAGAGGATGTCCAAGAGTGACGACGACTAAGAAAACCGGGTTTGTTCACGGCTGCCCCAGTCGCCGTCACTATGCCGGCCAAAGGTGCTTCTTCACGCATCGCTTGAAGGATCCAAGGTCATAGGATGGAGAGAACACATGGGCAGGCAAAGCATTCCACTTGTCAATTGATCTACAAAGAAAAGACGCACCGAACTTTTTAGTTCGACTGCCGATTCGGTCGATAAAATGCGGATGCTTTCCCCGACCTGTGCGGGTATTACGGGAGTGAAAAGATTAGGTAGGAACAAGGTTATAGAGCTCTTCGGAACATTCCCCGTGGTATAGGCGACAGAGGACGCACAGAGCCGCCATGTCTCTTCGTAGTTGTAGGGACTCCAGAGTTCGCGTGACCTCTGCATTACCTATGATCCGGACAGCTCGGCGCTGCAATGAATCCAGGGCATTAAGAAGATACTTGGCAGAGCCGTCCCAGAGGTGCGAACAGTACTCCGCGCAAGAGCGAATCTGTGCCTTGTAAAGTAGCAGGCGAAGCTCTGGCGCGAAGAACCGCCGCACTCTGTTCAGGATGCCAAGTTTGCGGGAGGTGGTCTTAATGGCCCGCTCAATGTGGTCCCTGTGATTCAGGTCGCAGCGAAGGGACATTCCAAGAATGACCAGTCTGTCCGAAGCACTGAGGGAGATGTTACAAAGAGAGGGAAGGGGAGTAAACGGGGATTTTTACGTCGAGAACGCGCATACCTGAGTCTTGTCTGCGTTGAACTGAACCAGGTTCTTGTCGCCCCAGTGGGTAATACGATCAAGAACCCGGTTCAGTCCCGCATACAATAATAACTAATAAACACACAAGAGAACAAAATATAACTAAAGAGAAACCAAAAAAGACATGTCCGTCGTAACAAGCTTTTTTAACCTAGATTTAAATTCTATAATAGAATTTGCTTCTGTTTTTTATTTTTAGAACTGACATTATAAATTAAATATTTAATTTCCACAGGTGCCAAAATACAAGAAAACAATAAAACCTACTCAAAGTGATGTTAGTAGGAAGTCAACACAAAAATCCCAAAGCTCATCCAAAAACGGCAGTGAAACGACAATAAAATCTACAAATAAAGACAAGATGGCGCCATTTAAACCTCTACCTTGTCTATGGGACTTGGAATTCTGTTCAAGGATTATAGAGTTATTGTACAGGTGATACAAATGAAATTTTATGGATATTTTTACAGGCGCATCCGCACTTTGCCGAAAGAATCAGCAGTCAATCCAACAGGTTCGAGACCACTCACTGGTGTCAATGTATCTTTGATATATGTACTTTGGTTGTCCTCTTTCTATGATACAAGCACTTTAGTAGCTTAGCATAGAAATGTATAATAATAAAAAATTTAGACCCAGTCTGCCGACCCAGACCGTAAAGTGATTTAGTCGCGTTTTGGCATAGTAGGTTCACATTCACGACTGCTCCTTAAAGTTATTGTGACATTCATTCAGTGACATTCATAGCTTAACATCAAGCTGGGTGCTGTCTTATATGTCGAGTCACAATAAAAAAATACCTTTTTTTTCAGCGAACAAGTGTCTTGGTGCATTCCCGAGCATCGCAATGTGATTCGGACACGTCGTGAATTTCATATTTTCGCATTAGGCAGAGTGCAAACGGTGTTGAATGATGAGATTTTGGAGAAAGCGGACGTTATCACGCATGGAATTAAAATCACTCAGACTTTATTCAAACACTGTCTTGTAAGGTGAATATTCATTAGTCCTTAGTATTTTCTTAGATTTTGCGCGAACATGAATTAAACAAATTTTATGCGGCTTACTATCGCGTTTATTTTGGTTAGGTTTTACATTTTTATTTTATTATTCCGACGTTTCGAGAGCTTTGCAGCCATCGTTGGTCGTCCTATTGGTTGATGCTGTCATTGTTTCCAGTATTAGGCCTTGTTTAACGCAACTACATAATATTTTCTTAGACTTTGCGCGAACATTAATTAATGAATTAAATAAATTTTCTGCGGGAATAAAAAAAAAAATCTAAAGTCAAAACCAAAATAAACGCGATAGTAAGCCGCAAAAAAATTGTTTGCATTCAACTACATTAGATTTATAAATTCCTTTTGTCAATCTACCACCAGCCTGTGTACCACCATTGCTTATAGCATTATTGTTTTTAATGTCAAATGTCAATTCGTACGTCTAATATGCTTATTTGAATAAAATTACTATTAGCAGTTTTGTGATGTCACATCAATATTCATTCCTCCAAAGCGTACCACCGCGGTAATTACAAAAGATAATATTAGGGTTTAATATTCAAATGCAGCAGAAATACGTTTCTGACCGTAAAATCTATGCGAATGTAGGAATGAATTTAAAGGAATAAAATAAAATTGCAAATATGGAGGTACGAAATTGAGTTATATTGTTTTATAGTACTGAAACATGCTTGTTTTTAAGAGTTGGTGGTAACCATAGAGCTTGTACGAGGAGAATTGTGAATGTGAAGTGGCGCTTCATTGTCTCTGCCTATCCCTGTAAGAAAAAGGCGTGACAATTTCATTGATTGAGTCGATTTTTGTTATCTGTAAAATGGATAATCAATAAAATCAAATTGTCACGCCTATCTCTCACAGGGATAGGCAGAAACAATGGAGCGCTACTTGCCACGATCCTGACATAACTGCCGCGCTTCCTTCACAAAGATAATCTTTTTTAAAATAAATTGTTCAACATTTCACTCCACTGAGAATACACCTTTACCCTGCAGTAGTACTGAACGCGAAAGTTGGAATCTGTAACTTTTGAACTAATTTCCAAACGCCATTGGTCGACTAGGCTAATGATCACTATACAGTCTGCTTACTATACATATTTTTTTTGTTCTTAAAATAGTAATATATTTTCAGTTTTCAAGACATATGCACCTTTGATGAAAAAACAGCGCTGGCAAGCATTGAACTACTAAATAATTTCATAAACCTATTGTTATCCAAAAACTATGCATTCAAAGCTGATAAAGTTTTATCTCATATTAGTAAGTATATTCAAATACATTTTTTTTATTTTTTATTGTGACTCGACATATGACAGCACCCCGCTTAAAGTTAAGCCAAAGTGTGGTCCATGAATGAATGTCACTGCTACTACAATTCGATAACTGTGAGTAGCAATCACATCCACTATGCCGGCCTAGATGGAAACGGCAACTTACAAGCTGATCCCGAAACGTGACCAAATACATCTAGCAATGGACTCACGAGTTTGAAATTTTAAATTATTTTATTGTGACTCGACAAAGGATAGCACCCGCTTGATGTTAGGCTAAAGTGCGGTCTATAAATAGAAGTGACTGCTACTACAGTAAATTAACTGTGAGTAGCAGTCACATCCATTATGCCGGCCTGGTTGGGACTGGTAACTTTAAATTAATCCCGAAACGCGTTATATTTAAAAGGCATGTAATTTTGAAAACATACTACCTTAAAGTCATTTTTTTTAGGACATGTGGCAAAATAGAGGATAGACTAGACTAGGTTTAGTTTATAATAGAAATTGCATCGCCATTTTATGTAGGTAATTCCCCTATTTTTTTTTTTAAATCTCAATGTTTCCTTCTTTTTAGCTGGCGACAACACTTTGTCAGAATGCTTAGCAACTGTATTAAAGGCGGCACACGCGGCAATAAAGTCACTCGAAACGGGTGATACGCAAAGTAATGAAGTCAATGCTGGTTCACGTAAATTATACGTAACCTTATGCAATTTGGCTGCAAGGGTTATGACCATACAATTGGATGTTACTTGTCCTAAGTTGACCTCTGTAAGTATAGTTTGTGGTTACTTCTACCATTTGACTGTTTTTTTTTCTTTTGACACGACATCTGACTTTAACTCGCCTGATGATAAGCAAGAGGAGGTCCAAGAGTGACGACGACTGGAATAACCGAGTCAGTTCCCGGCTGCCCCAGCCGCCGGCACTATGCCGGCCTTAGGTGCTTCTTCGCGCATCGCTTGAAAGATCCAAGGTCACAGGATGGAGAGAACACATGGGCTGGCAAAGCATTCCACTTGTCATTTGTTCTACAAAGAAAAGACGCACTGAACTTTTTAGTTCGACTGCCGATTCGGTCGATAAAATGTGGAAGCTTTCCCCGACCTGTGCGGGTATTACGGGTGTGGAAGGACGAGGCAGGAACAAGGTTAAAGAGCTCTTCGGAACATTCTCCGTAGTATAGGCGATAGAGGACGCACAAAGCTGTATTTATATTGTACCATTGACCGAATCGGCAGCCAAACTAAAAGGTTCGGTGTCATTTCTTTGTAAAGCAACCTACAAGTGGAAGTCTTTACCAGTCAATATGTTCTCTCCATCCTATAAGCTTATATTCTGGAGGCGAGGCGTGAAGAAGCACCTTTGGCCGGCATAGTGACGACGCTCTTGGACTGCCTCTTACTTGCCATCGAATTGACGTCAGATGTCGAGTCACAATAAAAAATAATAAACAGCAATCTGTCCAAATTAATAATTTGATTTGTTTCTATTTATTTATAGGTTTTAACTGAATACGACACGTACATACGTAAAACACACAATGACATAACAACATTGTTGCCAGCATTATTATATGTGTCTACGCGTGACAATCAAGGCAGCGAGTTAATTGAGAATTTGTTGGCAACACTCGGCTCTGTATTAGGAATTATTATGGTAAGTTTGATTGTTTTTTTATATATTTAGACTCGACATCTGACCTCGACCCGCCTGATGGTAAGCAAGAAAAGATCCAAGAGTGCCGACGACTGTAAAAACCCAGTCTTCACGGCTGCCCCAGTCGCCGCCACTATGTCGGCCAAAGATGCTTCTTCACGCCTCGCTCATTAAAGTTGTAGGATGGAGAGAACACATTGGCTGATAAAACATTCCTCTTGTCGACTGCTCTACAAAAAAACGACGCACCGAACCTTGGTTCGACTGGCGATTCGGTCAATGGTATAAGTACAATATAAATACAGCTAAATGGTATCGCTTGAAGGACCCAAGGTTATATCTAACGTCCGGTTCCTATATCTGTCAAACGGATCGTCTTTGATACGAACAGTTAAATTATGTACCAGCCGGTCAAAACCGTTCTTATAAAATACCCCTCGTAAGTCAAGTTACCGACAACTACTAGCATAAAGTATAAAAAAGAGAAACTATTTTTTTATATTGCCCCAATTTTTGGGCACTAGGCAACCCAGCTTTCGTGCACTAGAGAACTCAGCTTTCTTGGGTATGTCTCCGATTTGGTCGGAAAAGAAACAAAGAGCCCTGTAAATAAATAAAGTACACTGTCAATTTTAGGAGGAAACGCAAATCGAAGAGGAAGATCGTGCCTTCCCCTCATTGAACGAGCGCACGGGTCACGTGGTATTGTCCGAACTACTCACTCACATGTCCATAATACATAAAAGTATAAAATTACAATTAACTCACACCAAACAGAAACAGGCAGCGTTGAATGCTACTACTATAACGACGAGGCATCAAATTGAAAAAGGTATAGTGCTCTTTCTATTGTTTTTTTATTGTGACTCGACATATGACAGCACCCCGCTTGATGTTAAGCCGAAGTGTGGTCCATGATTGAATGTCACTGATTATAAGACCTCGTCCCGCCTGATGATAAGCAAGAGGAGGTCCAAGAGTGACGACGACTGAGAAAACCGGGTTTGTTTACGGCTGCCCCAGTCGCCGTCACTATGCCGGCCAAAGATATATATATATAGCCACAATATTCTACTAAAGTGCTTGAATCATAGAAACAGGACAACCAATACACATAATATTATGCATATATATATATATATATATATAATATGTATTATATTAACAATACATTGGTACCGGCAAGTGGTTTTGAACCCGTGCTCTCGGTTTGTGTACCCATTGCGCTGCCACTACACCACGGTCGCCTTCATCAATAATGAAATGTTTGCAGATTTAAAGCGTTTTAAAAGCTCTCTAGTTGTCCAACTATGCCAGTTGACGAATTGGACGCGAGCTATGGCTGAGCTGAGATGTACAATTGGGATAGGCAGCGACAAAGTATTACTGGCGTTTATACAACTCTATATGTTGTTGGGTGAATTTGTTAAGTTGTTAAGTTTGAATGTCACTCCGGAAGATATTACTCTGTTGCATAACATCAGGTATAGTACATTTCTTCTTACTTGGCAAAAGCAGTAAACAAACTTTCAGCATAATGACGGATTAAAGATAAAAAACAATTACTACTGACGCGAATCAATTCGAATATATAAAAATATCTATGAATTATTGTAAAAAAAATATTTGTCATTTGTGAATTTACTGTTTTATTGTGACTCGACATATGACAGCACCAGTGGCGTAGCGTGCAAGTCAGCCGCCCGGGGCGGAAGTCAGCCGACCGGGGCGGAAAAAAATTTGCCGCCCCCTTATTTGGAGTTTCAATCATAGGTACACCAAAAATATGAATTAAAGGTTCAAATTTTAATGATTTATTTTAGTTTTTATAAATTTTGCCGCCCCCTCCACGCTACGCCACTGGACAGCACCCCACTTGATGTTAAGCCGAAGTGTGGTCCATGAATGAATGTCACTGCTACTACAATTCAATAACTGTGAGTAGCAATCACATCCACTATGCCGGCATAGATGGAACCGGCAACTTACAAGCTGATCCCGAAACGTGACCAACTGACTTCACGGTCTGTATACTTGTAAGTGGTGGTACAACCCCGGATCGGCAGACTGGGGGTACCACTGCCTCCCACTCTTTACATTGTGTATGTTTATTTTATAGAATAAAACAGTAGTTAACAGTTTCCTTACATGAAGGGCATGGGGAATGGTGATTTTTAGGTTTGTTTACTACTTTTGTTTACTAGATAGATTTATTTCCATTAAAACATTAAAATACTTTTTTTAATATGACACGACACCTTCGTATCACAATCAAAAAAGCAAGAAGAGGTCTAAGAGTGCCGACGAATGAAAAAACAGATTCAAACCATGGTTCACTATGCCAGCCAAAGGTGCTTCTTTGACGACTCAACATCTGACCTCGACCTGCCCGATGACAAGTAGGAGTGCGGTCTATGAATGAAAATGACTGCTACTACAGTTAAATGACTGTATGAAGCATCTACTATGCTGGTTTAGTTGTAACCGGAAACTTACAAGCTGGTCCTAAACGCGACCGAGTCGCTTTACGGTCCTTACACATGTAAGTACTATCCCGCATCGGCAGACTAGGCAAATGACAACCGACTTAAATTACTAACTTTATTTTTAGATTTAAAAGACTCATGCTATTGAGTGGCAAAGAATTGTCGACCACAATGGATAACTTAATCGACTATTTATCACAGTCGAAAGCCAAAGACTCGGATAAAGTATTGAAGGAGACGAAACATATACCACGACTAGTATTAGAAGCAGAACAATTCATGAAGATGGTTGTCTTGTTGGCGAAGAAAACCAAGGTATAGTTGTCGGCAGAAAAGTCGAGTTTTAAAAAAATAAAACTAAAAATCGCATATATATTCAACAAAAATAAATAAGAATTAACAAGAAAGCTGGGTTACCTAGTGCCCCTAATATTCCAAGAGCTGGCGACGAAAATCGACAAGAGTTTAGTAATGGCTCAAAATTCAATATGATTTAGTATTGAGGGTGTACATAAGTCAGCACCCACTCGCAAGGTCAGGTAGTGGAACAGCTGGCGGCAGGCAGCTAGCCTAAGTTGTCGCCGGAATGATATCGGTGCAAGAGATTAGTAATGGCTGAAAATTGTCATACTGCTTTATTATTATATATAATTTAATAGAAAAATAGTCAGATCACAAATTAATGGAACGGGGGTAGTCAGCAGCCGCCTAAAATGCGGATATCCATAGAGGAATATAACCATAAAGCTTGTATGAAGAGAATTGTGAATGAGAGAGAAACGAGGCAGTTATGTCACGATCGTGGCGGGTGGCGCTCCATTGTCTCTGCCTATTCCTGTGGGAAAAAGGCGTGACAAATTGATTGATTGATTGATTGATTAATTAATATTGTTTCATAGGTAAATTACGAGCAATACATGCCAGTGGGTAATGCCCGTGACTTTAGAATATTGCGCTCATCACTGCCCACACACATGGACAACGCACTTGAAGGTAGGTTCACACATTTATTATTGTGACTCGACATATGACAGCACCCCGCCTGATGTTAAGCTGAAGTGCGGTCCACGAATGGAGTTCACTACTACTACAACTTTTTTATTATTATACTAAAGTGCTTGTATCATATAAACAGGATAACCAAAGTACATATATCAAAGATACATTGGTATTGGTAAGTGGTTTCGAATTTGGGTAACCACTGCACAACCACACCACGGTCGCCTTATTTCAATAACTAAGTAGCTGTCACATCCACTATGCCAGCCTAGTTGGAACCGGCAAGCTTACAAGCTGATCCTGATGACGCGACTAAGTCACTTCACGGTCTGTATACTTGTAAGTGGTGGTACTACCCCGGATCGGCAGACTGGGGGTACCACTGCCTACCACTCTTTCAAACTAAACATCATTATCAAATGTCAAGGCCTAATTTTCACATAAATTGTTGACGACTGGCGTGGCCGATTGTCCAAGGATTGGTTTGTAGCGCGTAAGTCCCGGGTTCGATTCCCGGTCGGAGCAAATATTTGTTTTATAGCTTTTGTTTGTAATATTTATTAATTATATTAAATATTTGTTAATAAAAAAAAGAGGTGGATATTTGCTTCGGGTCTTGTTATTAAAGAGTGGTAGGCAGTGATACTAGCTGATCCCGCTGTTCGGGATCAGCTAGTATGTTGCCGGTTCCAATTAGGCCGGCATAGTGGATGTGACTATTACTTACAGTTATGAAGTAGCGGTCACCTCTATTTATGGACCGTACTCCAGCCTAACATATTGTATTTGGTAAATAAAAAAAGATGTCAAGTTAATCTAGCGGCAGTTTTTTTTATCTGCATTTTATTTTCGCCAGAAATTCAAGATGCTGATACAGTAATATTATCGCCAAGAAGTGAAAGAAGTGATGATGAACATGATGAGAATGAAGATGAACCAAGTCCGAAGAGAAGACGCGTATAGTTTATATTTCATTAGGGCTCGACATATGACAGAACCCCGCCTGACCTAAAGCTGGTGTGAGGTCCATAAAAAGAGGCAACTGCTACTACAGTTAAATAACTGCAAACAGCAGTCGCATCCTGTAAGCCAGCAACTTGTAAACTGATTCCGAAACGTGACTAAGTCACTCTGCAGTCTGTACTACACCGGCAGACTGCTAAATAAAAAATATGAAAATAACAATATTGTTTTATTTTTATGTATATAACTCCAGTATAGATCGCGGCAAATTTTTAGACGACAGGCGTGGACGAACGGTTTAGCGACTGGTTTGTTGCGCGTAAAGTCCCGGGTTCGGTCCCCGGTCGGAGCAAACATTTGTTTCATAGCTTTTATTTGTAATATTTAATATTGAAAATATTTGTTAATAAAAAAAAGAGATGGATATTTGTTTCGGGTCTGGTTATCAGAGTGGTAGGCAGTGGTACATACATACCGTGAAGTGATTTGGTCACGTTTCGGGATCAGCTTGTAAGGTGCCGGTTCCATCTAGGCCGGCATAGTGGATGTGATTGATACTCATAGTTATTGAATTGTATTAGCAGTGACATTCATTCATGGACCACACTTTGGCTTAACATCAAGCGGGGTGCTGTCACATGTCGAGTCACAATAAAAAAAAAATAGCACTGGCACTAACTTCTATTGTTACCCGAATGATATGGTAACCGACAGCACGGGTTCAAAAACACACACCAATGTATTTGATATATTATGTACTTTGGTTGTCCTGTTTCTATGATACAAGCAAGTGCTTGTATCATAGAAACAGGTTAGTATAAAAATGTAGTATAGAAATGTAAATAAATTATTTAGTATCATCAATAATGTGCACGACTCCACTATATAAGCGGACTTTGGACGAAAAGCGTGGACGAACGGTTAGCGATTGGTTTGTTAGGCAGTGGTACCCAGTCTGCCGATCCGGAGTAGTACCACCACTTACAAGTATACAGATCGTGACTTGGATGCGTTTAGGGATTAGCTAAACTAGATTAGCCGGCATAGTGGATGTGATTGCTACTTAAAGATATTGAATTGTAGCAGTGACATGCATTAATGGACCACACGCCACCTTAATATCAAGTCACAATAAAAAAAATTAAAAACTTGTTCTCATCGCAGTCCTCCAGAGCTTCTTTTAGCAGATCCTTATACTACGCAGCTCAAGTCTCGCTCTTTGCCGGGATAGAAAGAGATACCCAGCGAGATAAATACCTAACCAGTGCATTCCGTCTGTTCACAAGTTTAGCTAGGCTGGCGTAACGACTGTTATTACTAGATATTTGTGACGACTGACAGTAGTTTCAGCCTCAGTTGCCATCACTATTCCGACCAAAATAAAGAAAACAAAAAAGGAGGATCTATAAACATTTAATCATGTAGCGAAATACATTTTAATATTTCTTGTTATTATTGTTAATTAATATTTTGTATTTTAACTAGGGATGTTATAGAGCTCCGTAACCAAAACTATCAGATAACCTGTCCGTAACCGAATCCGTTATAAAAGTTTTGGATAATTTCAGGGCGAAGACTAAATAAAACATGTAATGACAAGCTCTTTACTTTTAAAATTCATTAAAAATCTAATATCCATTACCATAACTATCGGATGCTCCGAAAAAAATACATATCTGAAACCGGTATATTATTCATATATCCATATCAGAAATTTCATATCCATAACATCCCCAATTTTATTATATTTTGTACTAAAATTCTGGCATGATGGCTACAGTTCAATAACTGTAAGTAGCAATCACATCCACTATGCCGGCCTAGTTGGGACCGGTAACTTACAAGCTGATCCTGAAACGTGACCAAATCACTTCACGGTCTGTATACTTGTAAGTGTTGATACTACCCCAGATCGGCAGACTGGGTACCACTGCCTACCACTCTTTGTTAACCAGACCTGAAGCAAAATTTTTTAAACTAATATTTGCAATATTTTATATAATTATTAAATAATACAAATAAAAGCTATGAAACAAATAATTGCTCCCACCGGGAATCGAAACCGGGACTTTACGCGCAATAAACCAATTGCTAAACCGTTCGTCCACGCCTGTCGTCATAATGGATTGTTTATGGACGAGAAGCTGACAAACCTTTAAAATGGAGAGAGGAACTTAAGGAAGAATATTGTACAAACTTATCTACTAAAAATAAGCTTACATGCTAAATTGTTTTGAGGTAAATACCTTATGAAACCCTGATTTACTAGAGAAACATGTAATAAAATTAATTTGCTAAAATTAATTATTGTCTAGTTAAATAAAATAATTAAAAACATAAAATGTGTTAAAGGGTAACAATTTGTGTATCACGTGGCAATTTCGTCGTTATTGTCAAATTCCATCTTGACATCAGAGCCGATTCCACCTTCGACATCAATTTCATTTTCAGAGGCATTCAGCATGTTTAGTGTTACCTGCAATTTTGCAAAAACCAAACTCTTTATTTCATCAGGCAACATTTATACAATGGCGCCTTTCATGAATTTCCAAATTTAAATTATCTTTACACATTTTTTGATTATATTATATGATAAAAATAAAAAATAGATTTAATAGTCGAATATAATCAAGTAGGTTTTCTGTATTAAAAACCCGAAAATATTACCTCGTCACGTCAAAACACCGGACTTAATTTTGTTGATATTATGATATATTGCATAAATAATATGATTTATATGTTTTTATATGATATAAAATTAATATGTATTTTTCTATTCTATATATATCGGCTTTTGATATCTAATGGAAAAAGATAATAACAATATACATATATAACGTTGAATTAAACAAATTTTATGCGGCTTACTATCGCGTTTATTTTGGTTTTAATTTTACTATTTTTTATTATTCCGACGTTTCGAGAGCTTTGCAGCCATCGTGGCCACGTCTCCGTTGAGGTGTTGGTGGTCCTACTGGTTGATGCTGTAATTTTTTCCAAAACTACCTCGTTTGATGTCATGATTTTGTTTTTTCTGTTCCCGGTTTGCAAAAATAACTAATGGTGTCATCTGGTTTGACAGTTTGCTGGACTTGGGACTTGAGTTTGTGTATTATGGGGTCCCAGGTGTTAGATATTTGTTTAATTCAATAATAAATGTCTGCACAAAATCTAAGAAGATACCACATAAAATTTCATAAAAAAACATGTTAAAAAACGTAATACATGTATAAATAGGCAAATACATTTATAACAAAACTAAAATATATAAGTGACCAATTACCTAATATGACTATTTGATATTTAAACATTAAAATATAGACTAGAATAATATATTTCTATGTGTGATTTACAAAAATATCCAAGATTATTTAAATTGTGTATAATTGAAAACTACAAATACAATCATTACTTTACTTTGTGATAAACATGTGATGTATTGACGTTACTTTGTAATACCAACTGTGTGTACAGCAAACTTATTTTTATAACAAATAATATATTATTTGTAAAATGTTATAATAAATACAATAAAAACCCATGTTATACATATATAATTAATATTGTATGTTTTTATGTTATTTTAGTATTGTGACTCGACATATGACAGCACCCGCTTGATGTTAAGCTGGAGTTGTGGTCCATGAATGGATGCCACTGCTACTACAATTCAATAACTGTGAGTAGCAATCACATGCACTATGCCGGCCTAGATGGAACCGGCAACTTACAAAACTGATCCCGAAACGTGACCAAATCACTTCACGGTCTGTATACTTGTAAGTGGTAGTACTACTCTGGATCAGCAGACTGGATAACACTGCCTACCACTCTTATGCAGGATTTAGGCAGGACTTGCTCATAAAAGCGGCATCTGCCTACTAATGTTAAAAAACTAGAGAAAAACTTATGTCTGTCTGTATGTCACAATTATTAGACTCAGTTGGGTGAAATTCTTCATTTCTATCTTTAACTTGACTTATGATAAAGGACAATCATAGTCCCGCAGACGTGTTTAGCGGGACGCATTATTTGAGCCGTGAAAACGCGGTATGGTCTGCTCAATTTTAGAGCTAAGTCATCCAGCATAATCTATGATTAAATTGAAACATTAAATAAATGATTTGATTTTAATCACTACTAAACACATTTTAAAATATGGATTTAATTAGGTCATGATTACGCTTTAATCATGACCTTTAACTTTGACACACTTTAATTTTAAATATACTATTTAATTTATTGTGACCCGAAGATGTTAATGTGGTCCATGAATGGAGGCGACTGCTACTAACAGTTAAATAAATGTATGTAGGCCTAGTTTTTTTTTATTGTGACACAATATCTGACAACGACCTGCCTGATGATAAGCAAGAGGTGGTCCAAGAGTGACAACTGAAAAACCGAGCCAGTTCAAGGCTGCCCCAGTCACCGTCACTATGTCGGCCAAAGAAGCAACTTAATACCCCAGATCAGCAACTTGGGTACCACTGTCTTAGACCATTCTTTGACAACCAGACCCGGAGCAAATACCCACCTCTGTTTAATCAAGTTGTAAAATTTAATCAAGTTAATAAATATTACAAATATAATACTAGACAGCAAGCAGATAAGAATGCTTTACTATTGATGAGCAAGAGCCTCATTGATTTTTATCATTGTGACACGACATCTGACCTCGACCCATCTGATGATAAGCAAGAGGAGATCCAAGAGTGACGACGACTGAAACAACCGAGGTAGTTCACAGCTGCCTCAGTCACCACCACTAAAATTGAATGCCTAAATAAACAATGAAGGACTAAAGGGCATCTAGAACTAAAATGCATATCTTTAGTTAGTGAAGACTTGAACCTCTGGGCTTTTCTTGGTTATATTTGACTGGTGTGGTGTAGCTACCTGTTCTGTAGCTGGTGCTGGAGGCTGCTGTACTGCTGGCTGTGCTGTTACCTGACGAATAGGTATACCCGCATCCTCAAAAGCTTTCTTTTTTAATGTTGTTCTTATTTGGGAACTGAAAATTTTAAAATGATCTTTTTGATTATTTTAAACGTATGTCATTGAAAGGACATAATTTATTTTGGGCTATTATAGTAGTTGTTTTGTTTGTGTGAAGTAAATAAAGATTATTATTTTTATATATTGTGTCTGCCCATCCCTGTGGGAATTAAGGCATGACAAGGAGATTAAACAATAAAATGTAATACTTACACAGTTCTATTTTTAATTCTTTGACTTATTTTATTAACATCTGCAGCAAATCTACTTATACATGCTTTTAGCATTTCTATTTCTTCCTCAGTCCATTTACCACTGAAATTAGAGATAACATATATTGAGAGTTGTGTAAGGATCGCGGCAATTGGCGTTCCAATGTCTCTATCTATCCATGTGGGAAAAAGGCATGACAGTTTGATTGATATTCATAAGACAGAATACAAAACTATTTATTTTATGAAAACTATAGAAATACTACAACAATCAATCAAATTGACATGCCTTTTTGCTATAGTCAGGGATAGGCAGTGACAATAGAGTCTCTACTTGTGGCGATACTGACAAGACTCCATCACTTCCACAATTTTCTCTAATTTGACCAGAAAACACCCTCTTGAGTTTACCTTGCTTAAACTACAACAAAAATACCACAATACCCAAGTCAGGGAAAGCATGTACATTCTGTAATCCAAATTAGTAGTTGAACTTTTTTTTATTGTGACACGACATTGGCCCTCGACCCTCCTGATGCCACAGACAGACATGTTAAACTTATAACACCCCTCTCTTTGAGTTGGGGGTTAAAAGGTGTTTTGAATAATAAGCAAGGCCCCAGCACTCCTTTAATCAACTGTGTGCGGATCCGTACCGACAGCACTTTACTTTTAATGTAAGTCTGTAGTGCAAGTTTCTCCAAAGTTAGAGCAAATTTAAATACAAGTTAGGTTAATAATCTATTAGCAAGATAAGCAGGACTATTTGCATCAAGACATCCAGACTTAAGTCTGTCTTTGATGTTAAGTACAAATTCAGTTTTAGAATTAATTTTCTATGCCTATAGGTAGAATACTTAAAGAAGTAAAGCTTTAATTTAATAAGCCACTTACCCAGGCTGGGATTGTCCCATTGGAGTTAGCAATAAAGTTAATTCTGATAATTTACTAAACGCTGTGCCGGCCTCACGAAAAATTTCGCCAACCTAAAAATAATAAACGTAAGAAACCCCATCGAGTAAAACAAACTGTAGGTTAATCGACGTTTATTGAAAAGGAAAAACAAATACAAATGTATATATTTAAAAAAAATAGATTTACCATCTCTGCAGAGTTACTCATCTTTAGGTTTAGTCAAATGTCTATATTGAGAAATAAGAACGAACTATTTTAAATTATTTTCTAGCGAAAGATTTCTAAGCGTCTAAAAGTGACAGTTGACAGTGACACTAATGACATATTAACTACGCGCCACTACACGCTATTTTTTTTAAGTTTAGTTCTTCCATTCTGAGAAGGCAAAAGGAAGCAGTCTAAAATGTTCTTCTTCTTCTTAGATAAATGATGATGAAACACCGGCGGAAAGCCTAACTAAAACTTCGGAAGGATTCTTGGAGAGCACAGTAAAAACACGTTTCACAGATTTTAATCACTAGTCTATACACAATAAAATTTGAAATGATTACTAGATAACAATTCCACCATAAAATTTATTATTTTAATAACAATTACTAAAATTAAATTACTTCCACCATTATTTTAGATTATTTATTAAAAAGAATAAGAAACATTTACCTAATTTAAAATTGTGCATCCCGTCACTTGCAGTTGCGCGCCAAAAATCTCCTAAATAGCGCTAAGAAGTTTTTTCGAGATAAATAAAAGGTCCAAATGACGCAGTAATTATTTCCACACATAAGTTTGATCAGCAGAATCGTCGCATTGTGGATTCGGAATGAAAGATAAATTTAAAAATTAGTATTGTATTTTTAATGTTAAGATTGTTAAGTAAAAAAGGTATATTAAAATGAAACACGCCATCATAAGAAAATGATGCTGGGTAATAACTACTTACCCAGCCTGCTGACCTGGAGTAATACAACTACTTTAAAGTGTTTAAACCAAGAATAGACCCAATCGCGTTTCGGCATCAACTTAAAAGTTTCCGGTACCATGTAGGCCAGGTAGAATGAGGAAGAATCCAAGGATGCGACTGCTGTTTGAAGTTATGTAACTATAGTTGCATAACTAAATTAAATATTGCATAATTAAATATTGCAAATAATTGTTATTAAAAAAAAGAGGTTGATATTTTCTTAGGGTCTGGTTATGGTAGTGGTACCCAGTCTGCCGATCCGGGGTGGTACCACCACAAGAATACAGATATAGACCGTGAAGTCATTTGGTCGCGTTTCGGGATCAGCTTGTAAGTTGCCGGTTCCAACTAGGCCGGCATAGTGGATGTGATTGCTACTCACAGTTATTGAATTGTAGTTGCAGTGACTCATGGACCAGCTTAAAATCAAACGGGATGCTGTCATATGTCGTCACAATTAAAAAAAATGATTAACGAACAATCGTTTTTTACCGTCAATCATCTAAAATACTACCTTATTAATATAGTATTAAAATAGGCTTATTTCAAAATAGAATATACTTAATCACATCTTCTCCCACCTATTATTATTAGTTTATGCATCCAATCATATAGGTAGACGTCGAAACAAGTAAAAAATCAGAATTTATAAATATCCCCCCAACATAATCATTTCTTAGATCCATAAATAATGTGTTTTTTGTGTTAAAATACGACAATAGGAGCACAATAACTCATAATAAAGTCAACGGTAGCTCGGGGAGAAGGGTTTGTTTTTGTGCGCTAAAATTGTATTCTGGAAATATGAAATCGTCGGAAAGGACTGACAGCTGCGCGTACCCAATTTCTACGAACGCAAAATGTTGATCGTATGATGAATGTACGTTACTAAGAAATTCGAAATTTGAATATTTCGTTTCTGATGAATCTATTTTGAACGAGCTAAGCACGATCGCTGTGGGAGGTTAATTGTATACACACTACCAATTTATTAACATACCTAAATGCTAATTACATTTTTTTTAAAGTAAAAGACTATAAAGCGACTTAGTCGCGTTTCCGAGTCAGCTTGTAAGTTGCCTGTTTTAACTAGGCCTGTATAGTAGATGTGACTACTGGCCTATAGTTGTAGCAGCGGCCGAGGTCACAAGCAGCATGACAACTTTTTATTGTGACATTTGACCTCTACCTGCCTGATGGTCCAAGAGTGGCGTCTATTGAGAGTCGATTCGATTTATTATCGACCCGCACTGATTTTATTGGGCAGGAAAACTAATTTTAAAGAAATAAAAGAGTACTTTACAAATTAAAAATAGTTCTAATCATGGAAAAAATGTTTAAATTATGGTCTATTCTATTGAAGCTAGCTGATCAGATTATCTGGAAAAAGAAAAAAATCATTTATTAGGTCAAATTTTATTTCAACATAAATGTGACTTAGTTGCGTTCAGTTTGCCGGTTCCAACTAGGCCGGCATAGTGGATGTGACTGCTACTTGCAATCGTTTAATTGTAATATCAGTCACCTCAATTCACAGACCGCACTTCAGCTTAACATCAAGCAGGGTGCTGTCATAAGTCGAGCAACAATAAAAAACAAACTAGGATCCATGGGCGCTGACAACTAGTGTTATTGCAGCGTACATACCAAGTGACTAAGTCGCGTTTTAAGATCAACTTTCTTTTCAGAGCGGACGAGGCACTACTGGTGCTTGCCGCTCCGCATTGGACCCAGATGTTAACTTAACATCAGCTATTTATAAATAATCATCTATAAGCTAATTATTTATTAAATCTGATGTGGATGGATGCGTTAAACAAGGTAGGACCATGATGTTTTCCCATGTCCATAACCATAAAGCTTGTATGAAGAGAATTGTGAATGTGAAGGAAGCGAAATGTCTCCGCTTTGATCGAAGATCACCCTCCTGGGTCTGTCTCGATTAACGCATCCATCCACATCAGATTTATATATTCTTTTTGTCAATCTGTTTTCACTCAACCTTTCCATGTGCCCAAGACACATGTACATCTTTCTAACCACATTTATCGCGCACTGTGCTATTCCTCATTCTATCTACTATCATTACTCCACACTTACTGACCCCGCATTTCTACAGCGTTAATTCTACTCTCATGTACCACGGAGAATGTTCCGAAGAGCTCTTTAACCTTGTTCCTGCCTCGTCCTTCCACACCCGTAATACCCGCACAGGTCGGGGAAAGCATCCACATTTTATCGACCGAATCGGCAGTCGAACTAAAAAGTTCGGTGCGTCTTTTCTTTGTAGAACAATTGACAAGTGGAATGCTTTGCCAGCCCATGTGTTCTCTCCATCCTATGACCTTGGATCCTTCAAGCGATGCGTGAAGAAGCACCTTAGGCCGGCATAGTGGCGGCGGCTGGGGCAGCCGGGAACTAACTTGGTTGTTCCAGTCGTCATCACTCTTGGACCTCCTCTTGCTTATTATCAGGAGGGTTGAGGTCAGATGCCGTGTCACAATAAAAAAAAAATTGTTTCTTCTGCCACACCCAATATTCACTTCCATCATCGATCATATAGATACACAATCCCATGCAAAATAATGTCATAAAAGTGTCCGCACTTCAGTATTCACTTACACTGATATAAACCGTGTAAGTGAATTGAATGAATTGTAAACTGAACCTTACCACATTGTTTTAAAGGTATAAACTTGTCACAAATTAAATGTCACATTTATCATTTTGGACTGAGAACAACATCAATCGGACTTGCATTTAATTTGTCGCTTTTTGGGCGGCAATTGTGTATCTATATGATGGAAGACTTCCATACATTAATGTAGGAACTAGTACCACATTATGAACAGCCATTTAAAATGTGAAAATTGACACCTTTTTCACAGACATCTGGGTGAACAGCAGAAATTGCATCCAGGGCCCCCTGAACAACAGCTGTATGCATAATGGCAATAACCACCTCCCTGCGGTCCACCAGCAAAGCCTCCGTAATACACACGCATCCTCGTTAATGCTGTAAACAAAACAATGGTTATAACGCTAATACGAAAAATACAATCAAGCTTGGATCCTTCAAGCACCTCTGGTCGGTATAGTGACGACGACTGAGGCAATCAAGTCAATCAAACGCCACAGGGAAACCGAAAATTTACAGGCAACCGTAAACTGAAACGTTTTTCAGTCGTAGGCGCTCTTGGTCCTCGACTTCCCTGATAAGCAAGGGAATGACAAAAAGCGCCGACAACTGACAAATCGGTCTCACGGTTGCCTAAGCCGCAGGCTATGTCGGCCAAATATATGTGTATATGAGGTAGATCGGACAAAACTAAATTTTTTTCGCCCTCCATCGACCGAATAGACAGTCGAACAAGATCCGGTGAGTAGTTTCTCTGTAAAACATTCGATACGTGGAATGCTTTTCCTGCACATGCAATTTCTCCTTTCTATAAACTTTAAAACATTCAAGCCGTCCAAAGAGTAACGACGACTGAAAAACCCGAGTTAGTTCACGGCTGCCTCAGTCGCAGTCACTACGCCGGCCAAAAGTGCTTCTTCATAGTTATAGGATTGGAAGAACACATGGGCTGGCAAAGCATTCCACTTATCGATTGTTCTACAAAGAAAAGACGCACTGAGCTTTTTAGTTAGACTGCTGATTCAGTCGATAGAATGCGGATGCATTCTCCACCTGTGAATATCTGCTTTATCTATGGTCACGCGAACTCTGGACATTTTATCGACCGAATCGGCAGTCGAACAAAAAAGTTCGGTGCGTCTTTTCTTTGTAGAACAATTGACAAGTGGAATGCTTTGCCAGCCCATGTGTTCTCTCCATCCTATGACCTTGGATCCTTCAAGCGATGCGTGAAGAACCACCTTAGGCCGGCATAGTGGCGGCGGCTGGGGCAGCCGGGAACTAACTTGGTTGTTCCAGTCGTCATTACTCTTGGACCTCCTCTTGCTTATCATCAGGCGGGTCGAGGTCAGATGCCGTGTCACAATAAAAAAAAAATCTTTGGCTAAAGGGATAATCAGCAGTGGTAGACATTGGGCTATATTTTATTGGGACTTTTTGCCTGCTGGCATGCAAGACCGCAGAATCCTAATATCCTAATGACAAAATCAGCGCCCTAACATTGCCGGCCAAAAGTGCTTTATTACGCTTCGGATCCAAGGTTATAGGAAGAGGCAATAATAAGGGCTGGTAGAGCATCCCACTCTTCTACATGGATACATGGTACAAAGCACCGAATCCTTTAGTTTGACTGCCGATTCGGTGGACAGAGTGCGGATGATTCTTCCGACTCATAGATGTGAAAAGACGAGGTAGGAACAAAAAAATCTTCCACTGCAGACCCCCTGATTGCTGACAATGACAGTAAATAAAGACAATAAAATAAATATATTTTAGAATACCTGTGTGCAGTTTATAAATAAACTGTAGTTTTATTTTTAATGCTTTTAGAAATTTTCAATTTTTATTTAATTTTTGTAATTTTTCATGTCTCTTCTGTAATGGTGTTTATAGGTCAATGAGAAGAATCTTTTGTTTATTTCGTGACGTTTTATTTTTTAAGATTTTATAAAAAGATTCTCTCAGTGGCCAGTATTGAGTAAGTATACAAGATAGATTTCTACGTTATATAAAATAATTAATTTTCCTAATATTTAAAAACAAGATTAACATTATAAATATTATAAAATTAAAGCAAACAAAAATACTGGCCATTACTAATCATAGTAAAGTAAAAAATAATAATAACAGAAAATTATGCCAATAATTATTTGACACGAAAAATAGAAAAAATCCGGAAAAGCCCCAAAAAAATTTAAATAAGTGAAAATATCAATAAAAATGGTTTTCTTTGGTTGTTATCGTGACTTTAACATCGGCACCTTTTCCAAGTGCCCTGGTGGCTGCGACTGTCCGTGTAGGAGGACATGTGTGCCGTGTGTGCAGGGCTGTTGCTGTTGCCCCTTGGGACCCTGCTATAACTTCCATTGAAGAGAAATAACTCAGTTGTAATGTTATTGTAATATTAAACTACTCCTTATTGCAATTGTGTATTTTATTTTATTATTACTGATGGTAAATGGTAGAATAAGAAATAGCGCAGTGCGCGATAGATGTGGTTTGAAAGTGGGTGTAGTGAAGTATTGACAAAGGAATGCTTCGATGGTTTGGGCACATGGAAAGGAAGTGAAAGTAGATTGACGAAAAGAATTTATAAATCTGATGGGGATGGATGCGTTAAACAAGGCAGGCCCAGGAGGGTTTTTTCCAACAAAATCGGAGACATTCCCAAGAAAGCTGGGTTTCCAATTGCCCATAACCATGCCCATGCCACAATTCTCCTCATTGTATGAGGAGAATTGTGAATGTGAAGGAAGCGAGGGAGCTGTGTCAGGCTCGTGGCAAGTGGCGCTCCATTGTCTCTGCCTATCCCTGTGGGAAAAAGGCGTGACAATTTGATTGATTGATTATTTAAGTTATGTATTTTATTTTATTATTGGCTGATGGTGACTAATGGGATGTCTAAACGCTGAATAAAAAAACGGTTCGATTGCCTCAGTGGCCTGCCCAATTTTATTTTTATTCAGACATCTGACTTCAACTGACTAATGACTAATGACCACTTGGTAGTTAAAACGAACTGATGAAACTTCTTTATTTCTGGAGTTAACTGATTATCATATTATATCGAGGGAAGATCATAAGGCTATATGAAATTCATGTATCTGGAGAACCTAATTGCAAAACTACGAGAGAATGAATCCGTTGGGGCCCTTAAACTCTTAGAGAGCCCTCGGACCTCTACTACCAAGGAAGATGCGATAATTTCAAACAAAACCTCAAACAACACGATAATTTATACATCGATGATAATTTCAAATCATGGCAACTCAGTTGAAAGGAGTTCGACCTTGTACAACCTTGTAGGGAATTCCCCTAAATCCCTAATGTCGTCTGCAAACTTTACTTGATAGGTGAGCCCTATTTTTTGCACCAGGGACTTTTGATAGGACCTAGCTACACCATTGAAAAGAACTATGGTGCTTTAACTGAAATTGTTTCTTAATTGAAGCTTGACCTGATTTTAAAACGGCTGTTAAAACTGCGGGGTATTTCTAGTATACAATATAATAGGCAGTCTCTACTCCGCTATGAAACAGAGCTATTATTAAGTTGATTTCAAAAACGGCTGGCCGATGTCATTAGGAGTGCTTCTACGAAATTACAATGCACTGTAGTGCAATAGAAAGGTTTATTCAGTTTTGATTTCATGTGAATTCAGTCAGAGCATAAGTATAGTGAAGTGAATAGATTATTTTATGTTTTTATTGTGGCTAAGCATGACAGCCTGATGTTTTTTTTATTGTGACTCGACATACTCTACTCGACAGCTAGATGTTAAGCTGATGTGTGGTCCATGAATGGTTGTCACTGCTACTACAATTCAATAACTGTGTGTAGCAATCACATCCACTATGCCGGCAACTTACAAGCTGATCCCGAAACGCGACTAAATTTTTTAATACCACTCTTGTTAACCTGGAGTGCGGTCTATGAATAGAGGTGACTGCTAATACACTTTAATGATTGTAATATCCTCTATGCTGGCCTAGTTGGAATCGGCAACTTATAAGCTGATCACGGTCTGTATACCTGTAAGTGGTGGTACTACCCCGGATCGACAGACTGGGTACCACTTCTTACCACTTTTTCATAACCAGCAGCGCAATTCTTTTAACACATTATGGCGACGAAAAAGAAATGAAATTGCGTCGCGGTCGCTAGTGACCAATCAGCGAATAACAAATCAATAGGTAAATTACGTTGATTGGTCTGATGCCACGATTGCCGGTATGGTAACGGCGACAGATGTAACCGTAAACTGAAACGGTTTTTTTTATTATTGTGACACGACATCTGACCTCGACTCGCCTGATGATAAGCAAGAGGAGGTCCAAGAGTGACGACGACTGGAATAACCGAGTCAGTTTCCGGCTGCCCCAGCCGCCGCCACTATGCCGGCCTAAGGTGCTTCTTCACGCATCGCTTGAAGGATCCAAGGTCACAGGATGGAGAGAACACATGGGCTGTCAAAGCATTCCACTTTTTTAAGTCTTCAGCGCTTTTGAGCCTCTCCTTGCTCATCACCAGGCAAATCATATTAAAAACATATTTACTTTTGAATTAAACAATATTTATGCAGCTTACTATCGCGCCTATTTTAGGTTTATGATTGTCCTATTTTTATTTCGACGTTTCGTACTTTTGTAATGCTCAATTATGAAAAAATATATAAATGGTAGTTTCGATACTTGTATTGTAAAACTAATACCAGTTTTGCTTTTAATAGCTGTGCACTTGTGTTATTTGGAAAATAAGATGGATTTAGTATCGTTTCTCAATCACAAAGACACGCCATAACAGTTCTTTGTACTGTCATATTTATAGTTTGATCAATTTGCGCTACTAAACTATACAAAAAAGGATATATTCCAATTACATAGTAATCTTCGTACATTAAACTATTATATAATGTATATTTAACTGTTAATACAATTAAGCCCAAGTCTCTATACTAAATGAATGATGTCCTTTGTTTAATTCAATAATCGATGTTCGCGCAAAATCTATTTAAATTCTGTATTTACTTATAATTCTAAAGCTAACTTTAGTTTGAACAACACTTTATATAAAGTAATTCAGAGAATCGTAAAGTGATCCACTGTTATAATAAAAGGGGGAAACTTTCTGCGAATATTAAACACACTTTGGTGTACTTTCATTATAAATACCTCTGATAATGCATTAAGTGACAAGGATTGACAAAGGAATGCTTCGATGGTTTGGCGCATGGAAAGGATGAGTGGAAGTAGATCGACAAAAGGATTTATAAAGCTGATGTGAATGATCAATCAATCAATCAAACTGTCACGCCTTTTTCCCACAGACAATGAAGCGACCACTTGCCACGATCCTGACAACTCCCTCGCTTCCTTCACATTCACAATTCTCTTCATACAAGCTCTATAGTTATGGGCACCAGGCAACCCAGCTTACTTGAGGATGTCTCCGATTTGATCGGAAAACACCCTCCAGGCTCAGTTTTAGTCACCCTCCTTGTTTAACGCATCCATCCACATCAGATTTTTAAATTTCTCTCATCAATCTACTTTCACTTAACTATTAAGCATTTAAATAATAATAAAAACAGCATGTATTTCAAAATTTTATTCTTACAGCAATAACAACGGACGTTAAACAAATGCAAAGATATTGGTATTAGCAACAAGGACCACATGGGCCACAGCAAGGACTGCAACATGATCCACAAGGGCCACAACACGGACCACAGCATGAACCACAGCACGGACTGCAACAAGGACCACAGCACGGACTGCAACAGGAGCCACAGCACGGACCACAGCAAGTGCCACAAAATGGAGAGCCGCAACATGGACCACAGTTTGGTCCGCAAAACGGTCCACAGCGTGGGCCGCCACATCCACCACAACATGGTCCACCGCAACAAGCCATACTATTGTAATTTATACTTCTTACTAAATAACTTCTAAACTAAAAAGGAATCAATATCACGTTTTATATACTGTTTTACTAAAATTTTGAAATATTTTTGGTAATTTTAATTTATGACCGTTCTGAACGAAATGCTTTTCGAATATGATAGAATTTGAAGTTTCACAACAATGTTTTTTTTTTAATATTATATAGCGGATAGCATCTAAAAGAAGTTTGTGCATTTTTAAGGCTGGGAATACACGTCCGATTTTGTTTCCGATTGTCCGATATGACTATCGGATCGTATTCACTCTCTCTATACACATCCGATCCATGCTTCAGACTTTTTTTAAAGTCAGACGTTCTCGAGATGCGTGAGTGCTTGCTTGCATACGGATTACGTAGCAAAAAGAAAAGATGGACGAATTACAGTTACTTTTTGCATATTTGATCGTGTGCATATTGTATATTATTGTAAACATAAGGCATAGTTGCTAGTTCCTTTGAGATATCTTAAGAGCCTTTTTGCCGGGCGTCTACACATTGATAAGCACAATAAGGAGCCTATTATCTCCTGGTATGAATAGTCCAAAAAAACAATAAAATAAAACAAACAATATAATATTTATTGTTATTAAATATTAGAAATAAAAGCTATGAAACAAATATTTGCCCCGACCGGGAATCGAACCCGGGACTTTACGCGCAACAAACCAATCGCTAAACCGTTCATCCACGCCTGTCGTCAAAATAGATCAAATAGATCAACAAGAAATAATAGATCAATATTTGGTCCAGAGTCGCTAGAGAACCTCAATGCTAGGCGTAGCGACCTAAGTAACGTTTCAACAGGTGGGTCTTAAAATGAACAGGACAAGACGAAAATCATGTCCAATGTCCATGTTATAACCGTACCGGTGGTCGTTGGAAACGATACTCTCGAAATTGTTGAATACTACCTACGAAAGGTTGTCCAGTTGGGTAGGTTGAACTGCGACAAAGAGGTCGCCCAAAGAATCCAACTCGGATGGGCAGCGTTTGGGAATTTACGTCATATTTTCTCGGGGAAATTAGATTAGATAATAACCTAACGCTTACGCTTACTGGTATACAGGGGATAAGCTTGTAAGTTGCTGGTTTCAACAAGGCCAGCATAGTGCATGTGACTGTTACGCACAATTATTTAACTGTAGTAGCAGCCACCTCCATTCATATCCAACTTAACATCAGGCAGGGTGATATCATATGTCGAGACACAATAAAAGGAAACATGTCTACTAATCTCAATACCAATAATAGTTGTACCATATGTATACTATGTCTATTTATAAAGTTTTCATTATATCCTATAGTTAATTTTATCCTTTGGTTATAATTTCCATTGGTTCGGTGGCCTGATAAAAGAATAAAAATCTTACTGAAACGATAAAAAAAACTAATTTAACCTATGCACCTATGAAAAAAGTATAATGTTTCATTTCGGTGGGTTGTTTTAGGACTTCGGTTGCTTATTTTTTCATAAATTATTTAAAATCTACGAAGACCTTACTTTATGCGATATATAATCTTTATGTACATTTATAAGAAACGTATCATAATAACTTGTTTCCAAACCTATCACATGTAGCTTTGTAAATAAACCTTTCAAGCTTAACCTGCAATTCACTTTAAAATTCATAAGCAATGAAAACACAGAATAATAATAGACAATCGACAAGTGGAATGCTTTGCCAGCCCATGTGTTCTCTCCGTCCTATAACCAAGCGATGCCTGAAGAAGCACCTTTGGCCGGCATAGTGACGGCGACTGGGACAGCCGTGGTTTCTTTCAGTCATCGTTACTCTTAGACCTCCTCTTGCTTATCACCAGGCGGGTCGTGGTAAGCAGCAGTTTAGGTAAGAGGTATTGTTGATGTACGCCTTTTCTCAGTGGTAAATTATATTTTAATGTAAGCCTCTTTTTTATTTTTTTAGTCTCTAACTCGTGCTCTCGGTTTGCGTAACCATTGCACTGCCACTGCACTAGGGCTTCCAATCCCGCAGCCTGTATTTAATCTCGGTGTTCGCGGGACATGGAAGTTTCAATTCCGCGGGATCCCGGTATTTGCGGGATCCCGCATTAGACCATTTTAATATTAATTTAAGGCAAATAAAACAACGAATTAATCAACATTATTCCACGTTTATTTAAGGTTTACTATTATCATGAGATCAATCAAATTACACCGTCTACTTATCACAATTTACAGCCTCAACTTCAACATTCAAAAAATAAAATTATTAATTACTTTACCCAGATCAATTAGGGCCTTAGCAAACTCTATCTTGTTTTACAATCTCTATCTAACTCAATTCTTCTCCCAAAATCTTTCTTGATGTATCCTTGAAGCACGTCATTTTTATTTGGTGAGCTTTTAAAATGCGTATAATTTTTCGAACCCTGTTGTTTAAATCGTTAAAATCAAATCCTTTTATCTTTGAAGACACTTCTTCAACAGTGAATCCATTTGGTCGACCTAGCAGTGATTTTAAGTACAGCATTGCACAGTTTACATTTTGCAGTTAACCCATCATTAGATTTAAGAAAATGCTCGCAAACATAAGAATTACGCGAAAAGTCACCATATTGCACTGAACTTGACATTTTTATGTTTAATTATAGTACGAAACAGTCAATAACAGTTATTAAGAATATTTTAAGTGACGAAATGTTAGTTTTTGCTTACTTTGAATAAAACTGAAGAGCTCTTGTTTCGACTCGCTTGCTTTAAACACTGGGAAGCACCGCGCGAGCGGTTGTGTTCATGCTTTTTTCAGTCCCGCAAATCGCGAAATCCCGCGCACTCAATCCCACAGCACATTGGAAATGATGCGGGATCCCGCAATACCGAGATCTCGCCTTCTCGCCACAGTCGCCTTAGGCCGGGAATTCAAATCCGATTTTGCTCTCCGATAGTCGGATCCGATTGTCTGATCAGACAATCGGAAGGCACTCGTGCCATACATTTGTTTGAATACTTAATACACGTCCGATCCGATAGTCGGATCGGGTGTCAGAATCGGAAGCAACGCCAAGGCGCTTAGGCTGGGAATACAAGTCCGATTTTGCTCTCCGATAGTCGGATCCGATTGTCTGATCAGACAATCGGAAGGCACTCTTGCCATACATTTGTTTGAATACATAATACACGTCCGATCCGATAGTCGGATCGGATGTCAGAATCGGAAGCAACGCCAAGGCGCTTCCGATTTTATGGCCGATCCGATTGTCTGAAGGTGCAGTTTGCATACGGCCGGGAATACAAATCCGATTTCGCTTCCGATTGTCTGATCAGACTATCGGATCGGATGCACACAATACACATCCGATTCTTGCGTCAGACTTTTTCTGAAGTCAGTTGTTCTCGAGCTGTGAATGATTGCTTGTCAAGATTTACGGAGCAAAAAGAAAAGATGGACGACGAATTATTGCATACTAGCTGTGCCCGCGGTTTCACCCGCGTAAAATTAGGTTCATAATCATAACAGATATAACAAAGGAGGAGGTTCTCAATTCGACTGTATATGCTTTTTTTGTATTTATAACTCGATAACTCATATAAAAATGACAGACGAAAATAAAAATTAATATAGATAAATTCCAAATAGCTGAAACTATAGGAAACTATAGTAAAAAAAAAATATTTTTATTAGAAGTAACTTATGTTACTTCTAGTACTTCCAAAATATGTGTATAAAGTTTCATGATGATCGGTTAGGTAGTTGTTGCGTGAAAACGTAACAAACAAACTCACATTCACATTTATAATAATAGTAGGATATGCATATTCAGAAGTAATAACAATAAAGAAAAATTCCAAACACCTGAAAGTATAGTCTATGGAAAGTATAGTGTATAGTCTTCATAGTATAGTTAATTGGATTGTAATATAGTGCGATGGTATTATAGTACTCTATAATACCATGCACCTATTAAAAATTAATAAACTAAAATAAAATAAAAATGAAGTATCATTTTGTACGTGTAACACCTAACCAAAAATAAACCTGCCAATAACTAACCTTGGGCCTATATTACTTTAAGTATATAGTATACTTAAGTATATACCTATATACTTGAAAATTGGCAAAACGGACACAACCGTCAATGACGTCTGCCCTCACGCGTCTGCCTGTCCGCGTTCCGACTTCTTCCCCCACTAAACTCGCCGTGCGTAGGATTTACGCTACACTATTTTGGCTATAATGGCTTACACATAAGATCTAGATATATACTGTCGCGGGCTTTTTTGTAGGTCTATTTAAGATAAACATATTCATGATACATTACATATGTGTAACTCTAGCGGTTTTGGCAGCGCACGCCAGAATATCTCGCAGATGGTAGATTTTATCCTACTTACTTGACACTTATTGTCATATTTTTGACAATTCACACAATATCTTGATAAATAGTAGCCTATGTGTTATTCTGATGTATAAGCTATATTGTTTTCATTAAAATCCATTCAATAGTTTTGGCGTGAAAGAGTAACAAACATACATCCATCCATCTATCCATCCATACTCACAAACTTTCGCGTTTATAATATAAGTAAGGAAGTAAGGATAATTATTACTACTCCAGATGGGCAGACGGGGTACCACTGCTTACCACTCTTTGACAAGCAGACCTGAAGCAAATATCCATCTCTTTTTATTTAATAACACATAAATAATTTTTTTCCGACCGGGAATCGAACCCTTTAAGCGCAACAAACCATTCGCCAACCGTTCGTCTATCGTTAAAAAATCTTTGCGAGATTGCCAGCATATACATCACAGCATGACCAGTATATGAATGGTAATCATCACTGCTACTCAAGACCCAATCTGCACTAGCATAAATTGTAATAGGTTTACAAGTTTACTTGAAACATAGTTGCTAGTGCCTTTGAGATATCTTAAGAGCCTTTTACCGCAGCTATGTTCACACTTCCCAATGCGAATAGAATTGGCTCAAGTAACTGACTGGACGTGTACAAATTGATAAGCACAATATAGAGCCTATTATCTCCTGGTATGAATAGTCCACAATTTTTGGACCCAACTTAATGTAGGTACAAGCGGAGTGGCAGCAGAATTACAGTCTTTCGTACCATATTTATTGGGCAAATTATTTACAAATCGGAAGTACAAATCAGAAGTACAAATCGGAAGTACAAATCGGAAGTACAAATCGGACGTGTATTTTGTTTCTGTATTTTGTATGCAAACTGCACCTTCAGACAATCGGATCGGCCATAAAATCGGAAGCGCTTTGGCGTTGCTTCCGATTCTGACATCCGATCCGACTATCGGATCGGACGTGTATTATGTAGGCCGGGAATACAAATCCGATTTCGCTTCCGATTGTCTGATCAGACTATCGGATCGGATGCACACAATACACATCCGATTCTTGCGTCAGACTTTTTCTGAAGTCAGTTGTTCTCGAGCTGTGAATGATTGCTTGTCAAGATTTACGGAGCGAAAAGAAAATATGGACGACGAATATTGCATACTAGCTGTGCCCGCGGTTTCACCCGCGTAAAATTAGCTTTATAACAGATATAACAAAGGAGAAGGTTCTCAATTCGACTGTATATGCTTTTTTTGTATTTATAACTCGATAACTCATATAAAAATGACAGACGAAAATAAAAATTAACATAGATAAATTCCAAATAGCTGAAACTATAGGAAACTATAGTAAAAAAAAATATTTTTATTAGAAGTAACTTATGTTACTTCTAGTACTTCCAAAATATGTGTATAAAGTTTCATGATGATCGGTTAAGAAGTTGTTGCGTGAAAACGTAACAAACAAACTCACATTCACATTTATAATAATAGTAGGATATGCATATTCAGAAGGTAATAACAATAAAGAAAAATTCCAAACACCTGAAAGTATAGTCTATGGAAAGTATAGTGTATAGTTTTCATAGTATAGTTAATTGGATTGGAATATAGTGCGATGGTATTATAGTACTCTATAATACCATGCACCTATTAAAAATGAATAAACTAAAATAAAATAAAAATGAAGTATCATTTTGTACGTGTAACACCTAACCAAAAAAAACCTGCCAATATTACTTTAAGTATATAGTATACTTAAGTATATACCTATATACTTGAAAATTGACAAAACGGACACAACCGTCAATGACGTCTGCCCTCACGCGTCTGCTTGTCCGCGTTCCGACTTCTTCCCCCACTTCACTCGCCGTGCGTAGGATTTACGCTACACTATTTTGGCTATAATGGCTTACACATAAGATCTAGATATATACTGTCGCGGGCTTTTTTGTAGGTCTATTTAAGATAAACATATTCATGATACATTACATATGTGTAACTCTAGCGGTTTTGGCAGCGCACGCCAGAATATCTCGCAGATGGTAGATTTTTATCCTACTTACTTGACACTTATTGTCATATTTTTGACAATTCACACAATATCTTGAAAAATAGTAGCCTATGTGTTATTCTGATGTATAAGCTATATTGTTTTCATTAAAATCCATTCAATAGTTTTGGCGTGAAAGAGTAACAAACATACATCCATCCATCTATCCATCGATACTCACAAACTTTCGCGTTTATAATATAAGTAAGGAAGTAAGGATAATTATTACTACTCCAGATGGGCAGACGGGGTATCACTGCCTACCACTCTTTGACAAGCAGACCTGAAGCAAATATCCATCTCTTTTTATTTAATAACAAATAAATATTGTCCGATTTTGCTCTCCGATAGTCGGATCCGATTGTCTGATCAGACAATCGGAAGGCACTCTTGCCATACATTTGTTTGAATACATAATACACGTCCGATCCGATAGTCGGATCGGATGTCAGAATCGGAAGCAACGCCAAGGCGCTTCCGATTTTATGGCCGATCCGATTGTCTGAAGGTGCAGTTTGCATACAAAATACAGAAACAAAATACACGTCCGATTTGTACTTCCGATTTGTACTTCCGATTTGTACTTCTGATTTGTACTTCCGATTTGTAAATAATTTGCCCAATAAATATGGTACGAAAGACTGTAATTCTGCTGCCACTCCGCTTGTACCTACATTAAGTTGGGTCCAAAAATTGTGGACTATTCATACCAGGAGATAATAGGCTCTATATTGTGCTTATCAATTTGTACACGTCCAGTCAGTTACTTGAGCCAATTCTATTCGCATTGGGAAGTGTGAACATAGCTGCGGTAAAAGGCTCTTAAGATATCTCAAAGGCACTAGCAACTATGTTTCAAGTAAACTTGTAAACCTATTACAATTTATGCTAGTGCAGATTGGGTCTTGAGTAGCAGTGATGATTACTATTCATATACTGGTCATGCTGTGATGTATATGGTGGCAATCTCGCAAAGATTTTTTAACGACAGACGTGGACGAACGGTTGGCGAATGGTTTGTTGCGCGTAAAGGGTAAAGGGTTCGATTCCCGGTCGGAAAAATAATTATTTATTTATTATTAAATAAAAAGAGATGGATATTTGCTTCAGGTCTGCTTGTCAAAGAGTGGTAGGCAGTGGTACCCCGTCTGCCCATCTGGAGTAGTAATAATTATCCTTACTTCCTTACTTATATTATAAACGCGAAAGTTTGTGAGTATGGATGGATAGATGGATGGATGTATGTTTGTTACTCTTTTACGCCAAAACTATTGAATGGATTTTAATGAAAATAATATAGCTTATACATCAGAATAACACATAGGCTACAATTTATCAAGATATTGTGTGAATTGTCAAAAATATGACAATAAGTGTCAAGTAAGTAGGATAAAAATCTACCATCTGCGAGCTATTCTGGCGTGCGCTGCCAAAACCGCTAGAGTTACACATATGTAATGTATGATGAATATGTATATCTTAAATAGACCTACAAAAAAGCTCGCGACAGTATATATCTAGATCTTATGTGTAAGCCATTATAGCCAAAATAGTGTAGCGTAAATCCTACGCACGGCGAGTGAAGTGGGGGAAGAAGTCGGAAGTCGGAACGCGGGCAGGCAGACGCGTGAGGGCAGACGTCATTGACGGTTGTGTCCATTTTGCGAATTTTCAAGTATATAGGTATATACTTAAGTATACTATATACTTAAAGTAATATTGGCCCAAGGTTAGTTATTATTATTATTATTATAATGCGGTGCTTGTTCCTACATTAATGTATGGAAGTGAAGGGTGGGTATGGCAGAAGAAGCATGAGAGTAGAATTAACGCTGTAGAAATGCGGTCGTTAAGGAGTGTATGTGGAGTGACGATAGCTGATAGAATAAGGAATAGCACACTGCGTGATAGATGTGGCTTAAAAGAAGATGTAGTGACAAGGATTGACAAAGGAATGCTTCGATGGTTTGGGCACATGGAAAGGATGAGTGAAAGTAGATTGACGAAAGGAATTTATAAATCTGATGTGGATGGATGCGTTAAACAAGGCAGGCCTAGGAGAGTGTTTTCCGACCAAATCGGAGACATCCTTAAGAAAGCTAGGTTGCCTAGTGCCCATAACCATAGGGCCTGTATGAGGAGAATTGTGGATGTGAAGGAAGCAAGGGAGTTGTGTAAGGATCGTGGTAAGTGGCGCTCCATTGTCTCTGCCTATCCCTGTGGGAAAAAGGCGTGACAATTTGATTGATTGATTGATTGGTTAGTTATTGGCAGGTTTTTTTTGGTTAGGTGTTACACGTACAAAATGATACTTCATTTTTATTTTATTTTAGTTTATTAATTTTTAATAGGTGCATGGTATTATAGAGTACTATAATACCATCGCACTATATTCCAATCCAATTAACTATACTATGAAGACTATACACTATACTTTCCATAGACTATACTTTCAGGTGTTTGGAATTTTTCTTTATTGTTATTACCTTCTGAATATGCATATCCTACTATTATTATAAATGTGAATGTGAGTTTGTTTGTTACGTTTTCACGCAACAACTACTTAACCGATCATCATGAAACTTTATACACATATTTTGGTAGTACTAGAAGTAACATAGGTTACTTTTAATAAAAATAGTTTTTTACTATAGTTTCCAATTGACTATAGTTTCAGCTATTTGGAATTTTTCTATATTTATTTTTATTTTCGTCTGTCATTTTTATATGAGTAATCGAGTTATAAATACAAAAAAGCATATACAGTCGAATTGAGAACCTCCTCCTTTGTTATGTCTGTTATAAACATAATTTTACGCGGGTGAAACCGCGGGCACAGCTAGTATGCAATAATTCGTCGTCCATCTTTTCTTTTCGCTCCGTAATTCTTGACAAGCAAGCACTCACAGCTCGGGAACAACTGACTTTAGAAAAAGTCTGAAGCAAGAATCGGATGTGTATTGTGTGCATCCGATCCGATAGTCTGATCAGACAATCGGAAGCGAAATCGGATTTGTATTCCCGGCCTAAGGCTCGCTTACATAGGCAACCCTGCGTCCCAATACTTAGAGTAAGGTGGGGTACCCCTCACCTCGGAATTCCGCAGAACGCAAAAACGCATGCGTTCTACTTGTTTTGCTGCGTTCTAATCGCAGCGGTGTGTAACTTCATAGCCGTCCCAGTACATTTTGTACTAAGAAGGTAGATCGCAAAAACGCATGCAAGAACGCAGAACGCAAGTAAAAACGCAGCGGTGTGTTAGAAGCTTTAAATTGCTCAATTGTGAGCAATGATAGTCGATTCCAAGGCGACAAAATATCTAGCAATTTACGGCAAAGGCAACGAGCATCAATTTGGCAAAATGTTTTGCAACAGCAATATTGAGCAATAAGGAGCAATTTCAATTTTCATGCCCACTGGATATTAGAGACATTAAGCAATATGGAGCAGGACGTTGTAGGCTCGGCGCGTATAAGTCACCCACAGACCTGTCGAGTAGAACGATTGGCAGAAGGCCTTGAATACTGTTATCTTCAGGATAAGCGAAAAATTGGTCGTGTATATATGTATATTTTATATTTTTTCAAACAGAACTGGACAAGATTTAAAAATATATTTAAAAAATATATTATGTCTGCCAAGTATGACAGCTTACTCAATTTCACAACTCAACATTTTTAAGCAAAAACAAGTCGCAAAAGTGCGCAAAAATCATTATTTTCTTTAAACAGCTCATAAATGCAATAATCAATAAACAATTTAACTTTGGAACGTAAATACACATAAATAAACATGTGTTATTATCCTTGCTGCTGTCCTTGCACAGGTATAACCGCTGGTGCATCATACCCTGCGCCATTTTGCGGACCTTGCTGCGGTGTATGCTGCGGACCCTGTGGAAGACCATTCGGGACATACAGCTGGAGATTCAACCCTTGTTGCCGTTGAAAATAATAGTTTTATATAGTATGCGTTAAGTAATAAAGATTTTGTTGCGTATTCCTTTGGGTTTTATTTTTTGCAAAGCATTCCAAAAGCAGAGGACCACGCATTTATCTGCCCGAAGACGTCCACTGCTGAACACATGCCTCCCCCTTAGAACGCCATTCCGTACGACCAAATGCTAGTTGCATCCACCGGTTATTAATGACTTTAACTATGTCGTCAGTCCACCTAGTGGGAGGCCCATCTACGCTGAGTCTTCTGGCTCGTGGTCTCCACTCAAGAACCTTTCTTCCCCATCGGCTGTCGGTTCTTGGACAAAACTAGTTCGAACTGAGGCGGAAAAATCTCAACTAACCAATATTCCAAACACATAAGTGAATAAGGGTTTGAAGGGAATTGTGAACGTAAGCGAAGCAAGAGTCAGGATGATGGTGGATGTCATTCCAACATCTACCCAATGGGTACTGAGGGGAGGGCGTCAATTTAGACGTGGAATATTTATTAAATAGGAATTATACTAGCTTGTGCTTGAGCCATTTTGTAGGTACAGTAAAAATATAGATCTACTTTTCTTACGGGGACGTATTCCCAAACCACTGGAGATACAAATAAAATAACAGAATATAATTCAAAATTTTATTCTTACAGCAATAACAACGCACGTTAAACAAATACAAAAATATTGGTATTAGCAACAAGGACCACATGGGCCACAGCAAGGACTGCAACATGATCCACAAGGGCAACAACACGGACCATTTGATCCGCATGGGCCACCGCAAGGGCCACAACAAGGGCCACAGCACGGACCACAGCACGAACCACAGCGCGAAGCACTGCACGGACTGCAACAGGAGCCACAGCAAGGACCACAACATCCACCACAACATCCACCACAACATGGACCACAGCTCGCACCGCAAAACGGGCCACAGCATGGGCCGCAACATCCCCCGCAACATCCACCGCAACAAGCCATACTATTGTAATTTACACTTTTTACTAAATAACTTCCAAACTAAAAAGGGGGTCACGTTTTTATTTACTGTTTTACTAAAATTTTGAATTTTTTTTGGAAATTTTATATTATGACCGATCCGGACGAAATGCTTTTCGAATATGATAGACTTTGAAGTTTCACATCAATTCCTTTTTTATAATGTTTTCTTTTCATACAGCAGATAGCAGCTAAAAGAAGTTTGTGCATTTTCATTTCATGTTTGCTATTCAAAAATATAAATGCTCTTACACACTATGCTAGCGGCAATAACAGCGCTGGCAGCAAAAAATGATTTTTGGGAATCAAAATAGAATGGATGTTAAATAACGTTTAATAACTTATTATTATTAGAAGTATAGCAGGTTATGTAAAAAGGGCGACTGAGGCAGCGGCAAATTGAGTCGGTTTACTATCAGGCTAATAACAATAAAAAACGTAATTATCCGTTTTCGAAAGTTCACAGTTGTCAAATGTTGAGTCATAAAAAAACAATAAATGAGATACCTAGTCAATCAAAATGTCACTTTCTCCTCCCACGGGGATAGGCAGAGATAATAGAGCGCCATTTGCCACAATCCTTTTTTTTGTTATCGCATGAGAATCCCTTCGGATACCCCGCCACCAAAAGGGGAGTGACGGGGTTATGTAGTGCGCACTTAACTCCTGCGGCGACCATCTCGGCGCGTATACGGAGGGGTACCCGGGAGTACCTGTAAGGCTTTCTACAGATCACCCCCACCACGCCCGCTCTTAAGCTCCGCCTACTTAAGAGAAGGAAAACCGCCTGTTTTACTATCAGGCTAATAACAATAAAAAACGTATTGATCCGTTTTCGAAGGAAAACCGCCTGTTTTCCTTCTCTTTTACGGCAGCGCTATCATCGCACTGCGCTGCCGCCCTCTCGGGGTCGTGTGGCCGGGTGTGCAGCTCCCCTAAGCGTACACACCCGGCACACTACCCCAAGGCACACTAGCTACTTAACACAGTGCCCTCTGCTCTCAGAGGGGCACGTGGAGCAGCGCTACAAGTCAGACTTTTAGCCATCAGCTAACAAGAACCCCCTCAAGGGAAGTTATTGACTGATGCCCAAGATGCACCGGCCTATCTACTTTCTGTATCACCGAAGCGATACGGCAAACAGACAGACACACGAGAAGGTAGTCTGACTTAGCACCTTACTTGCCACAACTCCTAGTAACAACAAATAATCTTGGGAATATATATCTCAATGCTATTAGATAATAAACAAATTATATACTTTGAATAACTGCAGGCTCAATGTAAACGTTTTTCTAATGAATATATTAAAGTTTATTAACGTAAATCGTAGATTACGAAAATTAATAACATACAGAAGTAATCCAAAGTTTATTTTATGGTGACTCGACTGCATGATGTTAAGTATGAGTGCGGTCCATGAACTGTTAGTTATATAACTGTTAGCAGCGGTCACATCCACTATACTGGCCTAGTTGGAAACGGCAACTTACAAGCTGAAACGCGACAAAGGCACTTCACGATCTGCATAACCAGACCCGAAGCAAATACCCACCTTTTTAATTTAACAAATATTTGTTTTAATTAATTATTTGACATTGGGCAATGTGGAATATATGGAGCAATTAGAAGCAATATTGCCGAAACAAATGCCGGATTTTATTGAAATTGCTTCATATTGGTTCAGATTAATCCATTTTTGCAAATAGCAATTGCAAAAAAATACATTTTGCCTGAATAATAGCTCGTGTAAGAGCACTTTTAAGATAAGCTGAAAAATTCGTCGTGTATATATATAATATTTCTTCAAACAGAACTGGACAAATATATAAAAAAATAAATTATGTCAGCCAAGTATGACAGCTAACTCAATTTCACAACTCAAAATTTTAAAGTAAAAACAAGTCGCAAAAGTGCGCAAAAATCATTATTTTCTTTAAACAGCTCATAAATGCAATAATCAATAAACAATTTAACTTTGGAACGTAAATACACATAAATAAACATGTGTTATTATCCTTGCTGCTGTCCTTGCACAGGTATAACCGCTGGTGCATCATACCCTGCGCCATTTTGCGGACCTTGCTGCGGTGTATGCTGCGGACCCTGTGGAAGACCATTCGGGACATACAGCTGGAGATTCAACCCTTGTTGCCGTTGAAAATAATAGTTTTATATAGTATGCGTTAAGTAATAAAGATTTTGTTGCGTATTCCTTTGGGTTTTATTTTTTGCAAAGCATTCCAAAAGCAGAGGACGACGCATTTATCTGCCAGAAGACGTGCACTGCTGATAATATACCTCCCCCTTTCAAACGACATAATGCTAGTTGCATCCACCGGTTATTTGTGACTTTAACTATGTCAGTCCACCTAGTGCGTCTTCCGGTTCGTGGTCTCCACTCTAGAACCTTTCTTCTCTATCGGTTATCGGTTCTTCTACAAAACTAGTTCGACCCAGACAAACTAGTTCGAGCTGGGGCGTAATAACTAGGATCGCAACTAACAAACGTCCCAAATACATATTACTCGTATGATAGTTCGGTTTGAAGGGAATTGTGAATGTGAGCGAAGCTAGTCGGGATCGTGGACTTGGAGTATTTATGAAATAGGCATTTTACTATAGATTGTGCTCGCCATTTTCCAGGCCCACTAAAAATATAAATACTTCACCTACGAGAACGTATTTCCTAACTCATGGAGTACAAATAAAAGAACAGCATATAATTCAAAATTTTATTCTTACAGCAATAACAACGCACGTTAAACAGATACAAAGATATTGGTATTAGCAACAAGGACCACATGGGCCACAGCAAGGACTGCAACATGATCCACAAGGGCCACAACATCCACCGCAACATCCACCACAACACGGACTGCAACAAGGACCACAGCACGGACTGCAACAGGAGCCACAGCAAGGACCACAACATCCACCGCAACATCCACCACAACACGGGCCACAGCTACCACCGCAGCACGGGCCACAGCATGGGCCGCAACATCCACCGCAACATCCGCCGCAACATCCACCGCAACAGGGTCCACCGCAACAAGCCATACTATTGTAATTTATACTTTTTACTAAATAACTTTTAAACTAAAAAGGGTTATATCACGTTTTTATTTACTGTTTTACGAAAATTTTGAATTTTTTTTGGAAATTTTATTTTATGACCGATCCGGACGAAATGCTTTTCAAGTATGATAGAATATGAAGTTTCACATCAATTCCTTTTTTAAAAATATTTTTTTCATACAGCAGATAGCAGCTAAAAGGAGATTGTGCATTTTCATTTCATATTTGCTATTCTAAAAAAAATAATGCTCTTACACACTATGCTAGCGGCAATAACAGCGTGTGCGGCAAAAAATATAACTATTATTAGCAGTCAATTCCACTATACCGGCCTAATTGGAACCGGCACCTTACAAGCCGAAACGCGACAAAGGCACTTCACAGTCTGCATACATGTAAGCGGTGGTACTACCCCGGATGAGCAGACTGGGCTCCACTGCCTACCACTTTGTGGTAACCTGGCCCGAAGCAAATATCCACCTTTCTTTTTTATTAATAACAAATAATTGTTAATAATAAAAATTAATAAATATTACAAATAAAAGCTTTGAAAGAAAAGGCTCATATTTTCTGTGCATATAAATATTTTTAAATTTCTATACTAAGCTACTAAACGTGCTTGTATTATAGAAACTGAGCGATCAAAGTACATAATATATCTAGGATACATTGCTACCAGCAAATGTATTTCGAACCGGTGAGCTCTTGGTTGGTGAGACAATTTCTACACAACTAGATGCTGTCTTTTTGATCTCTTTATCTTGGATCCTTTAAATGAAGCTTGAAAATGCACCTTTAGCTGGCATAGACTGTTGTTTAGTCATCAGCGCTTTTGAAGTCTCCAGCTTACAAGCAAGTCGACTTAAACACAACTTAAATAAGGACATGCAGCAAGTGAACAAGTCACGCCTGTTTCCCCAGGGATAGGCAGAGACAATGGAGCGCCACCCGCCACGATCCTGATAAAACTCGCTCGCCTTCTTCACATTCACAATTCTCTTTATACAAGCTTTATGGGTTTAGGCACTAGGCTTCGCTTACAAATAAAAGCTTTGAAAGAAAAGGCTCATATTTTCTGTGCATATAAATATTTTTAAATTTCTATACTAAGCTACTAAACGTGCTTATCAAAGTACTGCTTTGCTGAGCGATCAAAGTACATAATATATCTAGGATACATTGCTACCAGCAAGTGTATTTCGAACCGGTGAGCTCTTGGTTGGTGAGACCATTTCTACACAACTAGATGCTGTCTTTTTGATCTCTTTATCTTGGATCCTTTAAATGAAGCTTGAAAATGCACCTTTAGCTGGCATAGACTGTTGTTTAGTCATCAGCGCTTTTGAAGTCTCCAGCTTACCAAGTCGACTTAAACACAACTTAAATAAGGACATGCAGCAAGTGAACAAGTCACGCCTGTTTCCCCAGGGATAGGCAGAGACAATGGAGCGCCACCCGCCACGATCCTAATAAAACTCGCTCGCCTTCTTCACTTTAACAATTCTCTTTATACAAGCTTTATGGGTTTAGGCACTAGGCTTAGCTTTCTTGAGGATGCCCCTGATTTGGTCAGCAAACACCCTCCTGGGCCTGCCTTGTTTAACGTATCCATTCACATGAGATTCATAAATTCTTTTCGACAATCTACTTTTACTCCTCCTTTCCATGTGCCCAAACCATCGAAGCATTCCTATGTCAATCCTTGTCATTACATACTCTTGATCTTCTAGGCAAATGAACGTGAACTAATTTTTTTTTTATTGTGACACGACATCTGACCTCGACTCGCTTGATGATAAGCAAGAGGAGGTCCATGAATGACGACGACTGGAATAACCGAATCAGTTCTCGGCTGCTCCAGCCGCCGCCACTATGCCGGCCTAAGGTGCTATGAAAGATGAAGGTGCCATAGGATGGAGATAACACATGGGCTGGCAAAGCATTCCACTTGTCAATTGTTCTACAAAGAAAAGACGCCCCGGATATTTTTTAGTTCGACTGCCGATTCGGTCGATAAAATGTGGATGCTTTCCCCGACCTGTGCGGGTATTACGGGTGTGGAAGGACGAGGCAGGAACAAGGTTCGGGTTCAGGAGGTAACGGGCTCTTCGGAACATTCTCCGTGGTATAGGCGATAGAGGACGCACAAAGCCGCCATGTCTCTGCGTAGTTGCATGGGCTCCAGAGTTCGCGTGACCTCTGCATCACCTATAATTCGGAAATTATAATTATATTACTTTGAAATTGTGTGAAGGTGCCTTTATATTTTAAAGCACTATTGGCGTGATAGGTGTCATTCTCGAATGAACAAAACTTGAATTCTTGGTTTAAATATTCAGTTAAAAAGAGTGGGGCCCAGATTGCCTAATTTTATAATTAATAATTAAATTAAATTTTATAATTTTTAATTAAATAATTAAAAGCAGTGAATTTTCGTCGCACTGATATTTGACATCTTCGTAACCAATCAAAGATTAACAAATCAATAGGTAAACTTCGCTGATTGGTCACTTGCGACCGCGGTGCAATTTTTCGTCGTCAAATTGTATAGAGAATCAGGTCCCTGGGCCGTTGATACGTTGATTGGTATAGTCTGTCTAAACCGAAATGACGCGCCCCTCTACTGCATTTGCGCCACGAGAAAACATAAAATATGAATGCAACACACCGAAAATGCAATTGTAATTGGTCATTCCGTTGCTGGTTAGACACAAAAGGAGGAGCACGCTGATAAAGTATAATAGTATAGTTAGAAATATTTGTATTCACACATTTAAATAAACTTTTTTTTTTATTTTGACTCGACATATGACAGCACCCCGCTTGATGTTAAGCCAAAGTGTGGTCCATGAATGAATGTCACTGCTACTACAATTCAATAACTGTGAGTAGCAATCACATCCACTATGCCGGCCTAGATGGAACCGGCAACTTACAAGTTGATCCCGAAACGTGACCAAATCACTTCACGGTCTGTATACTTGTAAGTGGTGGTACTACCCCGGATCGGCAGACTGGGTACCACTGCCTACCACTTTTTGATAACCAGACCCGAAGCAAATATCCATCTCTTTTTTTTATTAACAAATATTTGTAATATTTAATACTATTAAATATTACAAATAAAAGCTATGAAACAAATATTTGCTCCGACCGGGGATCGAACCCGGGATTATACGCGCAACAAACCAGTCGCTAAACCGTTCGTCCACGCCTGTCGTCAAAACGTGGATAGCGTGGAGGAGCGCGTCATTTAGTTATGCAAGCTAAACTTGCTCATACATTGATTAATCACTTGCGAACTTGGTGCAATTACACTGATTTTTCATCGGCATAATGTTTTAAGAGAATCGGGCCCTGGGATCTGAAGTACCCTTAACCACATAGCCTGAATGAAGAGAATTGTAAAGTTAGCGAGAGAAGTTCTATTGGGAAATTGTCAGGATTGAGAAATTAAAGCCTTATTGTCTCTGCTTATCCGTTTTTTTATGTGTAATATGACAGCACCCTGCTTGATGTTAAGCTGGAGTGTGGTCCATGAATGGATGTCACTGCTGCTACAATTCAATAACTGTAAGTGGCAGTCACATCCTCTATGACGGCCCAGTTAGAACTGGCAACTTACAAGCTGATCCCGAGACGCGCCTAAATCACTTCACGGTCTGTATACTTGTGATACTACCCCAGATCTTCTTGGGAATTTATTTAGATTTGATGATCATCTTGTGGGATGATACTACAAGGTCGCTCGCCACCATGGCGTTGGAGAAGAGAATTCACGATCAGATAGTAGTGATAGGCGCAGTTGGTAGTCTTTTGCTGGAGTAGCATTTTCATGTGTACAGACCATTAAGTGATACAGTCGCGTTTCGGCTTGTAAGTTGCCGGTTCCAACTGGGCCGGCATAGTGGATGTGAATGCACTCCAGCTTATCAGGCAGGGTGCTATCATATTATGTAGTCACAAAAAAAAGAAACGAATTACTGTGGTAGTATTCTTTATAAAATATCTCGTCAATCTCCTCTTAATCTTTCTTGATGTTAGCTGGAGTGCGGTCCATGGAGACTGCTACTAGTTAAATACCTGCAAGTCGTAGTCGCATGCTAGCCTATTTAGACTGAAAAGTTTCATACTGAACCCTAAACGGTATCTAAAACTTGGATCAGTAGACTGGGCAAAGGATCGCCAACTCGATAATCTAGTAAATGAAAAACAACAAATAAAATCAAAAACATTTATTAAAGAAACTCAGATATCTATTTGTCATGGTGGCTTTTCTTTGTGAATGTAAAATGAAGTATTCGTAAAATGTCAAGTAGAGAAAGGTGTGAAGATAAATCTGAAACAAAACATCTAGATTAGAAAACATTAAGATTAGGATCCTTAGGTCGGCATAGTAGCGGCGGCTGGGGCAGTCGGGAACTGACTCGGTTATTCCAGTTGTCACTCTTGGACCTCCTCTTGCTTATCATCAGGCAAGTCGAGTTCAGATGTCGTGTCATAATAATAAAAAATCAGTGAGGATATAAATTAGCCACGAAACAAGAGTAGCAAATGCTACGGGCCCCGCGAGTTTCCAACTATCCAACAGGGATAGGCAGCGACATTGGAGCGCCACTTACCACAATCCTGACAACTCCATCGATTTTATCACATCCACAATTCTCTTCAAACAAGCTCTACAGTTATGGGTACTGAGCAACCCAGCTTCCTTAAGGATATCTCCGATTTGGTTGGAAGACACCCTCCTCCTCCCTTGATTAAGGCATCTATCCACATCGTAAGCAACAAGTAAGCAAAGAGCTATGAGCGCAATTACTAGAATAAAATGTTATTACAAACCATGACATCTATCAGCATCAGCAGTATGGTCCGCAGCACGTAGAACAGTCTCCTCCAGTACAACCTCCAATGCATCCATGGCCACAGGTGAAAAATGACCCAGCAGCGCCTCCACGCGCGCTAAAAACAATAATATAATTAACTTTTTGGATGTGCTGTATCTGTATCATCATTAACAGCTAGAAGGCGTCCACTGTTGAACAGCCTCCCTAAACCGCCATCCACCGGTTATTCGTGACTTTCACTATGTCGTCATTCCACCTAGTGGAAGGCCGGTCTACGCTGCGTCTTCCAGTTCGTGGTATCCTCAAAAGAACCTTTTTTCCCCATTAGTTGTCGGTTCTTCGAGTGATTGTTCTGTATGACAGTACTATCACTTACAAGTGTACAGACCGTGAAGTAACTTAGTCGCGTTGTTGTCAGACTTAGTTATTGCCGTTCCCAACAAGGCTGGCATAGTGAAAGCAGTTATTTAACTGTAATAGCAGTCGCCTCCATTCCTCCACAATCCAGCTTTAAGTCTAGTGGAATGCAACCACAATAGAAAAAATGCAATCGCCGGCTAGTGGCTGCGGCTGGGGCAACTGATTCGGCGCTCTCGGACCTCCCCCTTGCTCGGACCATCCGGCATATTAGTCAGATGTCGAATCTCAATAAAAAAATCTAGCAAATTATTTATAGATTTACGTTACTAAGAGTGGTAGGCAGTGATGCCCAATCGTCCCATCCGGGGTAGTACCACCACTTACAATTGTATTGACCAAGAAACTTAGTCGCGTTTCCGTATCAGCTTTTAAATTGCCGGTTTCAACTAAGTCAGCATTGCCGGCATAGTGGATGTGAATTGTAGTAGCAGTCACTACCATTCATAGACCGCACTACAGCTTAAAATCAGGCGGTGCTGTCAAATGTCGAGTCTCAATAAGAAAAAGTGTTCTTTTTAACTTATGACACGACATCACACCTCGATGTCGTCTCATAATGATATAATGTCGTGGCTTAATGCTAAGCAAGGGGGGTTTTTCAGTCGTTTTTAGTAGACGGCTCCGACTGAAAAAACCGACTCTGTAAACAGGGGATACACCATTCAATCAATCAAATTGTCACGATCTCCACTTGCCACGATCCTGACAACTCCCTCGCGTCCCTCGTGAAAGTAGATCGATGAAAGAAATTAATATAATAAATCTGATGTGGATAAATGTGTTAAACGAGGCACACCCAGGTAGGTGTGGAACCAAATCGGAGACATCCTCAAGAAAGCTGGGTTGCCTAGTGCCCATAACAATAGAGCTTGTATGAAGAGAATTGTGGATGCTCCATTGTCTCCGCTTGTCCATGTGGAAGTGAATGCGTACAAAGGCTGATCAGAATTCTTTACCCATGTATATATCCTGGCCCGCCGCTGTTGAACACGCAGCTTGGTCCAGTGCAGCAGTCACGCCTGTATGACATTGGACCACATGGACCACACATTGGTCCCTGACAACCCAAGCAGCAGTTGCGGACAGGCATTTTGTACAGGAACTGCAAAATTATGTAAGTATCATTATCATCAGCCAGAAAAAGTCCACTGCTTAACATAGGCCTCCTCCTTAGCACGCTAGAAAAGCGAAGTTGCACCCACTGGGTATTTGTGACTTTCACTATGTCGTCAGTCCACCTAGTGGGAGACCTACCTTCGCTGCGTCTTCCGGTTCTACCCCATCGGTTGTCGGTTCTTTGGAGCGATGTATATAAGTATATTTTTTAATACATATGGTGAATGACGACTGAAAATATAAACTCAGTCGACTGCCGTCCCTTATTGTGACTCGACTCAACAAGGGGAGGTGTCCAAGAGTGCCACTGACTGAAAAAGCCAAAGGCGCTTTTTCAAGCAAGACTGCTACTTACAGTAACAAACTTAAGTAGCAGTCGCACCCACAATGCCGGCCCAGTTGGAACCGGAAAATTACAAGCTGAAGCCCAAAACGCGAATGAGTCAAGTCACTAAGTGGTGGTACTCCGTCTGCAAAGTCGAAAGCAGGGCAAACTGCCTACCGCTTCTTTGAAAACAAGACCCGGTCCTTATAAGACTTTTTTAAAATCTTTTATCCAATCGGGATTTGAACCCGGGACTTTAAGTGTAATGGGCAACGTCAAATGTAAATTTAAACGTAAATTAATAATTACAGTAAAAGTACTTACTTAAATTTTAATTGAGGATATAATTTAGAATAATATATATTTTTAAATGTTTTTGAAATGTTTTTTTGAATTTACTTTGTGTTTCATATCATAATTATACGAAGAATGCCATGAATATGTTAAATTATTCTTCTTATTTTAAATTTTTCATAAATTTTTATTTCTTTTTATCGAATTCAATCTAAAAAGTTATTGGTTCGGACTAAAATTATGCTACCAAAGCTTAATTACATATTTATCACCTTTGGCGCGGAGAATGTTCTGGAGAGCTCTTTAACTTTGTACCTTGTGCAATACCGTACCTACCCGTACCCGTACCGATAAAATTCCGGTACCTAGAACAATCGACAAGTGAAATACTTTCCAATTCTTTTTTCCCTCTTCCATAAAGCATAAAAAACACCTTCGTATGGAATTGTGACGACGATTGAGGCAACCGTTTTAGTTTTTCAGTCGTCGGCGCTCTTAGACCTCTCCTTGGACCTTAATTTCGACAAGAATGGACAGACAACGGAGCGCCACTTTTTGACCGACTTCCCAAAAAGGAGAAGGTATACAATTCGGCCGTATTCGGCTCGTGCTTTCCATGTAGTCCCATTTAATTTTGATCAAGATCGGAGTTTTTGAGTTATCCCTAAGAATGCGTATTTAATTGACGAATACATTGAAAATTTTTAATATATATTTCCCATTCTCCGTCAATTATGGATCGATTTTAAAAATGGTCGGATTCAAAAATTAAATTTTTGTTTGCAAGGGTATACCTTCGGGTTTGATGCCATTGAGACCAAATCTGAATATGATAAAGGGATCCCATGAAAATAAATAAAAGCTCTTCATTTCCTATGAATATTGAACGATTTCGCCGTCAATTATGGAATGATTTCGAAAATTATTTATTTGGTTGCAAGGGTATACTCTCGAAGTGGTCACATTGTCACCAAGTCAAAATCTGATGAGGGGATCCCCTGGGAATTGAGGGAAATCTTCAAATTTCATAGCCATATGTTTGTTGTAGAGACGAAAATATAGAAAAACACTTTTCATGATATTGATGCAAGATTTATAGTCAAAAAATAGATACACTCGTAGATAGATAAGTTAAAAGATGCTATTCTAGACTGCTCCAGCACAGACCAGTATCTAACCGCTGCATCTGGCTAAGTATCTCAAACCGCTTCATCTTCGGCGGAACATATCCTTCCTTTCAATGCTCTACCATTACTACCGTGCCAAATGATCTGCATTGCTACACATCGCGCTCTAACAAAGCAGGTTACATTAGCTCAACACAAGCTAAGATTTTTGAGCATACAAATCTAAAATCTTACGTTTTTTTGCCGTAAAACCTTTCCAAACTGGATTTTCCTGTCCTATAATCTTGGATCCTTGAAGCGCAGTGTGAAAAAGCATTTCACTTTACAGTGGATATACGTGCAGCCAACTCGGACCTTTGACTGTGACATCAGTCACTTCACTCTTGAACTGACCATGAAAACGTTATCTCATTATCAATTAATCAAATTGTTACGATTTTTTTTCCCCCAGAGATAGGCATACACAATGAAGCACCACTTGCTACGGTCCTGAAACAACTCCCTTGCTTCCCTCACATCCACAACTTTCTTCATATAAATGGTAATGGGCACCATAACTTCAAGAAAGCTGAGTTGCCTGGTGTGCCCATAACCATAGATCATTAAATACGTAGAAATAAAACAAATATACAACTAAAACATCTAACAATATATTCTTAATAAATAAAACCAAAAGTCTTCCAAGTTAGCACAGACATGGGCCGCATGGGGGACACGGGCCACACGGAGGAGCACAACATCCTAATGGAGAACATCCATGGGGAGCACAGCACGGAGTACAGCGATTGCAGGTGCCACAGTTGTAACACGAAGACGGCGGTGGGCAACACGTAGGCATACAGCAAGGCAGGCAAGGATTACCACAGCACCCACAAGGTCCACACGGAGGCCCAACAGGACTTAGAGGTGGACGGCAAGAACGGCAATAAGGTCCAACGGTTGATGCAATCATTTTTAGATTTTGATAAATATTTTTATTTTTACAAAAAATTTTGCTTCTTTTTTTTGGAGTTTCTAGAAATTATGACTCAAAAATGATTTATGTCATTAGGTAGTCAATTGTAAATGTTTCTTAAAATTCTGATTAGAGCAGAAATTAAAAGGAGTTTGAGTATTAATGTTTTTTTTTGTAATAATTTACTTGAAATGGGATTTTGTTCAAATCTCAGTTCATAATTAACATTTTCACATTTAACGGGCAACGCAATCAAGTCCGTTAACTATTACTTTAGTTTTACTTACATTAATTTTCCTTAGATAATTTAACTGACAGTTAAATTATCTAAGTAATTTTCATACCTTACTTCGATCGTTTCGGCACATAGAAAAGATGAGTGAAAGTAGTTTGACGAAAGAAATTTATAAATCAAATGTGGATGGATGCGTTAAACGCGGCAGACCTAGGAGGGTGGTTTCCGACAAAATCGGAGACATCCTTAAGAAAGCTGGGTTGCCTAGTGACCATAACCGTAGAGCTTATATGAAGAGAATTGTGGATGTGAGAGGAGCAAGGGAGTTGTGTCAGGATCGTGGCAAGTGGCGCTATGCGTGACAATTTGATTTATTTTTTTAATTTAAATGATTATTTTATTATGTATCCCTAGAATATTCATATTCAAATTCAAATAATTTATTTATTGTTTCTGGGTTAGTAAATACATTGGTCTTATTTCTGTTAGTGTTCCTCCATAACTACACATTTGGGTGTATAAATATATGGTGTTTACATAAAATTCCAAATTTCTACTTAATAAAACAGTTAATCGGAGACATCCTCAAGAAAGCTAGGTTGCCTAGTGCCGTTAACCACAGAGCCTGTATGAAGAGAATTATGGATGTGAAGGAAGCAAGGGAGCTGTGAAAAAGGCGTGACAATTTGATTGATTGATCGATAAAACAGTTATTCACAATAATAATTTAATAAAATAACAAAAATTCAAAACGGGAAAAAAAGAAAATAGCATCATAGCATCAACATTATTAATAATAGAGAACAACATTGTAAACTGTATTTATTTATTTTAAAATATTCTTAACTATTTACATAATTATATACAACAGATGTATTATTTTGTGTGAAAACCATATTTCAAAGATTAACCGCTGTTCTTAATACAGGTAGAAGTGAAGAAATGTAATTTTGTGAATTTATAAATTTCTATAATCATTTAATCAATCAATTTATCACGCTCCTTTGCCACGATCTTACACAACTTCCTTGCTTCCCTCACATCCACATTCCCCTTGGTGATGATAAGCAAAAGGGAGTCTAAAAGTGCCGACGACTGAAAAATCCGACTCAACACGTTTGTCGAAATCACCGTCACTATGCCGGCTTATGCAGTCATTTAGCCTGCACAAACAAATTACATCGGTTCTGATGTTCTGATCCTCTTTATTCAAGTGGCACTTACGCCCTTATTCACCGGTGTGCACAAAATATTGTTTACCCAATTCTTAGAAAAACTACCATCCATGACACAAAAACTATAACGGCACTAAAGTGAATAAAAGTGTGTAAAATTATTTCACAGAATGAGCAAATTATTGCATGTAACTATGTAAAAAATTACACACAGTCCTCAACTCGTATTATGGGTTACCCTCGCAAATTAACTCTACTATACTGTGTTTTTTCTTACTTGACACAAATAGTAAATAAACATGACAATCACCATTTCCCGTGCCCATTATCTGAGGAAACAATTTACTACTGTTTTATTTTATAGAATAAACATACACAATGTAAAAAATACACAAAAGTTATTAAAATCACATACATATGATTATCAAAAACCATTTATAACGGAAAACTCCCAAATAACAAAGGTTTTGCCCTAAAATAAAACAGTAATTCATAGATATTTTTATAAATTTATATTGATCCGCATCATTAGTAATTGTTTTTTTATCGTTATTCCGTCATAATGCCGAATGTTTGCTTACTTACTACTTCTGTCAACTAAGGAAAAATGTACTATACTTATATTTGTTCATATTTGCAGCTAATTAAAATATGTTAAATATATTAATTAGATTGTAAAACCGTTAAAACATATCAGTCCTAATTATTAACACGCTTTTATTCATAGATTAAGTTTACGTATTCTAGGTCTGTGTATCTTGACTAGTATGTATGTAACTATGTAACGGAATCTTTAAATTAATTTTGTACAATTTAAAAACCGATGAAAATACAAATAATCATTAAATTTTTTTGGCTAGCATAGTGATTGAGGCAACTGTGAACTGACTCGGTTTTTTGGTTTGGTTAAACTGACTATTACTTTTTAATCAATTTAGTTTTAAGGCTAAAAAACCACTTTTTAGTTCTTTATTACTTATTAATCAATTTAGGTTTAAGGCTAAAAAATCACTTTTTAGTTCCTTATTACTTTTTAATCAATTTAGTTTTAGGGCTAAAAAACCACTTTTTAGTTCTTTATTACTTTTTAATCAATTTAGGTTTAAAAAATCACTTTTTAGTTCCTTATTACTTTTTAATCAATTTAGTTTTAAGGTTCACATTGTCATGTGTTAAGCGTGTTTTTTTTAACTATAGTTTTATTCATTATATTTTGGCATTTTTGCACGATGTGGTTAAACAGAACGCTTGTAGCATTCCGTGGTAGAAGCACATTTAAACGGAAATAGGTATTTTGTTAATATTTTCTGGGAAATATTATTAACAAAATAGTTTATTGCGGCATGTTCGAGTTTTGTGAAATTAAAATTAGCTATAAATAATGAGTTCTACAGAAATATCAATTTTGAATCAATAAAGAAATGAATTATAGTTAAATATTTTTTGGCCGGCATAGTGACGGCGACTGAGGCAGCCGTGAGCTAACTCGTGTTTAGTCGTTGTCGCTCTTGGACTTCCTCTTGCTTACCATTAGGTAAGTCGGGGTCAGATGTCGTATCACAATAAAAAAAAACAAATGACAACATCACGCCTGATGGGGTGAGGGTGAGCTGGGGTGAGTTTCATTAATATAAGCGGCTGCTGCAACTAGCAGTAGCAGTCACTTCAACTATGCTGGCTCAGTAGTAACCAGCAACTTACATGCTGATCCGAAGCGACTAGGGACTTCTTGGCTGTATACTTGTAAGTGGTGGTACTACCCCAGATCGGCAGACTGGGTACCACTGCCAATTCGCCTCTTTTTTATTATCAAATATTTTTTATATTCAATATAATTAATAAATAAAGAAAATGAATTAAACAAATTTTATGCGGCTTACTATCGCGTTTATTTTGGTTCAGATTTTACAATAAAGAAAAATTATAACGAGATTGATTATAGACTTCTAAAAGACATTTGAAAATCAGAAAATCAGAGGTGAGTGGAACGATAAAAAGGGAACGACCCAGAAGAATGTTCCATGACCAATTCGAGGTCTACAGACCCCTTTTCTGCAGACTGCAGAGCTCAAAGGATAAGATAGAGTCGGTATCTTATTTGTGGATAATAGGCTTGTATTCCTTCTATTTATGTTATCCAGTTGTTTAATGTTATATGAAGAGAATTGTGGATGTGAAGGAAGCGAGGGAGTTATGTCAGGATCGTGCCAAGTGGCGCTCCATTGTCTCTACCTATCTCCATGGGAAAAAGGCGTGACAATTTGATTGATTGATTGATAATGACGACGACTAAGGCAACCGTAGCCTATATGTGTGTTTTATTTATTTATTTGTGTTTTATTTAGAATATTATTTAGTCGATGTAAATAAAATAAATTATTATTATAATTTTTTTTTTTTTTTCAGTCGTTGTCGCTCTTGGACTTCCTCTTGCTTACTATCAGGTAAGTCGGGGACAGATGTTGAGTCTCAGTAAAAAAATATTGAAATTTCTGTTTTTGCGCTACCTGAGAATATTTATAAGAAAAAATATTTTAAAAATATATTTCTACCTACGTATTTTACTTATAGAGACACAATAAGTAGCTTGCTATGTCTATAAATATTTAAAAATATATTCAGTTAGGTATATTTCATGAGTGAAATCGACTAGTTTTTTATCTTTATTGAAATACTGAAATATATTATGAAATAATATTCCACCAGTTCCACGAAATTCATATCAGCGCTTCCCCAAATTCATTCAAAACGAAAAAAATACCAATGTTAAGTCCCCTCGAATTGATTCCATGAATTTGGAAATGTCAGTTGCACGTCGTATTTCGGTGAAATGATGTAACCCCACGAAATACAGATTGTCGTGGGAATATAGGGACGGATGTGAAGCCGGTAATGTAGGGTCACATGTACCGCTACAGTTAAACTTAATATTAATACTCTGTTCGTAACATTGTAAATACAATATCTGTGTAACTCACGAGCTCAATTTAGAAAATTTCAATCAATCAAATTGTCACGCCCTTTTCCCACAGGGATAGGCAGAGACAATAGAGCACCACTTTCCACAATCCTGAAACAACTCCCTCGCTTCCTTCACATTCACAATTCTCTTCATAGAAGCTCTATGGTTATGGGCACTAGGCAACCTAGTTTTCTTAAGGATGTCTCCGATTTGGTCGGCAAACACCAATTGATATTAAAATTATCCTAATTAATTTTAATGTAAAACGACTTTGTTGGAATATCCCGAAAGAATAATCTCGGTTTTTTTCAGTTGTCGTCACTTTTGGACCTCCTCTTGCTTATCATTAGGCAGGTCGAGGTCAGATATCGTGTCGCAAAAAAAAAGGCTTTGCTACTACAGTTAAATAACTGCACGTGGCAGTCGTATCTACCATGTCGGCCTAGTTGGAATCATCAGAATTTAATATATTCGTCCTACGAGGAATATATTTGTTTCATAGCTTTTGTAACATATAGTAATTAGATTAAATATTATATTAATAGTTGTTAATAAAAGATATTTAAAAAAGATATAAAGAGGCGGATATTTCCGGCTCCGGGTCTGGTTGTCAGAAAGTGGTAGGCAGCGATGACCAGTCTCCTGATTCGTGATAGTACCAAGTGAACAGACCGTGAAGTGTCTTAGTAGCGTTTCATTATCAGCTGGTAAGTTGCCGGTTACAACTAGGCTGGCATAGTGAATATGACTGCTACTTAGTTATGTAACTATATCACCTTTATTCATGGACTGCACTCCAGCTTAACATCAGGCAGTGTGCTGTTATATATTTTTAATTTACGTTTCTATACTAAGCTACGAAAGTGCTTGTATCATAGAAACAGGACAACCAAAGTACATATATCAAAGATACATTGGCACCGGCGAGTGGTTTTGAACCCGTGCTCTCGATTAGCGTAACCATTGCACTGCCACTACACCACGGTCGCCTTAATACAATGATAAAAAACAGAATATAAATACCCGTATAATATAGGTTTAACTGTAGTAATGTTTTGAATTCAAGTGAAGTGCACCGGAAACATACAATCGTTGTAATTAAGGTGCGTGAGACGGGCACGCACCAAACGCGGAGGAATATACCATAACTAGCAATGCCGCGTGGTTTCACACGCAATTAAGAACTGTGTCTCGCAACACAAAGTATGAGCACATGATCCTCCCTTGAATTCTCATGGTATTACGAGGGCGACATTGAAAGTTTTTAGAAAATTTAAAACTGAACAAACTAACAAGTTATTAGTTTTATAATATCTTTTGAAATAGTGTCCATCTACATCAATACATCGCATTAGTGCCTCCAAATCTTTAATTTTAACATTAAGGCGACCGTGGTGTAGTGGTAGTGCAATGGTTATGCAAACCGAGAGCTCGGGTTAAAAACCACTTGCCAGTACCAATATATCTTTGTTATATGTACTTTGGATGTCTTGTTTCTATGATACAAGCATTTTATTAGCTTAGGATAGAAATGTAAATAAATACATACAAATATCAGACAAGGCATTTTAGTTAAACCACCACAGTTATATCTCTTACATATCCTTTGGATCCTCGTAGTCCATCATCACGGGTGCGACTGCTACTTCCAGGTAAATAACTGCAGTAACAATCGCCTTTATCTATAGACCGCAATCCAGCCTTAAATTAGGCAAGGTGATAAAATTGAAAATTAATAGATACGTTAAATTGTACGCAGTTTTTTTTTAATTTATAAATTGTAATGGTTTAAGGGTCATAGTGGATCGCTGGGCAACGACACGGCAAATGAGCTCGAGGAGATCGTCCTCTCAGCCGATTGGACCGGGACATATAATACCTCTACCTTTCCAGTTCCTGCGTAGCTGGCTGCGCCAAAGAACAGGTAACCTGCATGAAAGTGCATGGGCGCAGACAACAGATTGCAGACAGTCCCAGGAAGCTATTTCTCATATGGATAGAAGCTTGACCGAGCGACTGCTAAATCTTAGCAGAGCTAAGCTCCGCACGTGCTCTTAAGTTGCAGAAGTATAGCCGAAGCAAGACAAAAGTTCCTTGGCAACGCGAGGACGCTTCCGGAGGTATGCAGGAACGAGAAGGGGCTCCTGGTCTTACTGGAGGAAATCGGGTTGCTCCACTAAGGGAGAACGCACAAAGAAACCGAAGAGGACTCAAGTGCGGAAAAAGCCCGCAACAACAATTGTAAGCAGTATATTTAATATAAGATTTAAAAAAAAAGTTTTCTACGTTGTTTCTATGTTGTTTCGTTGTTAAGTTTTACTGAACCTTAAAACATAAGTTGGACATTTTGTTGCACTGTTCTAGTAAGTTATTTAAAGTGAGTTGCAATGGTATTCCTTGCAGATCTTGTTTCTTGGATTGCCGTGCTAGGAGGACAGTTCACAATTTATCGACAGTTTACAAATTTGCGAGATAGATTATAACCTAACGGTATTTACAATTATACGGTGACATATATGAATAACACGTAAACAAAACAACAACGAAGTCATACCCTAATTAGGTAATTCCAATGCATCGTCGTTGTTGCCTTTGTAAAAATATAAACTACGACACGATCTTGTTTACACGGCCTCAACAACGTAGTAAAAAAATAATTTTGGCGCCATTTCAGAATGTTTTCGCGTCACTTGTAACAATTTTCCCAACGTCACAAGTACGTCAAATATTAAATCACTTGTACAAAAACAAAGTACGTTCTTGTAAATTTGTACAAATGAATCATGGGCGCGATATTTCGTTTTATTATTTTTGGCAACCAGCGTTGTTAGTTAGAAATTGTTTTAATTTATTTTGTGCCCGACATATAACAGTATCCCGCCTGATTTTAAGCAAGAGTACTGTCTATAAATAAAGGCAACTGCTACTACTGCATGTAGTAGTCGTATTCACTATGCTAATCTTGTTATCAATTAATCAATCAAATTGTCGCGTCTTTTTCCCACAGGGATAGGCAGAGACAATGGAGCGATACTTACACAACTCCCTTGCTTCCTTCACATCTACAATTCTCTTCATACAGCCTCTGTGGTTATGGCCACTAGGCAACCTAGTTTTCTAATCTAGTTAAAACCGGCAATATTCAAGCTGATCCGAAACGCGACTAAGTCACTTCACGGTTTGTACAACAGGGTGCTGAAACACAAAGAAATCTAATCTTTATAATGAAATAATAAAAATAATTGCTGTGAATCAAATTGATCCAACTGGGAATCAAACCGGGAACTTATGCATAGCGGACTGGTGTGGACCACCTTCGATCATAATATATTGATTTATCATATTATGAAAATCGATTGGCTCTAAACTCTCTCTCTCTGGCTCATTGGCTCCCTGTTCGTCTTGCTTTCTTTCTGTTGGGAAAAATTAGGGTGTTACTTATAAGGGGATAACCCCAGAACAGAGAAACAGAAATCTATATCTTTCTCTGTTCTGTGGGAGTAAAATTGAATTGGCTCCCTGTTTGCCTTGCCTTCTTTCTGTTGGGAAAAATCAGGGCGTTACTTGTAAGAGGATAACCTCAGAACAGAGAAACATAGCAAACACACAAAGCTATTTTTCTCTGTTCTGTGGGTGTAACATGGAATTGAATATTCAAAGCGTGTTGCGTTTAAACCTGGAGTTCAGCGGCGAGGTCTTAAGCATTCACTGACATTAACTATGGTGGCCTTTGGGCCCGATGCCACCTAGGGTTCCCGTGACCCTTTACAAAAATAAATATAAAATAACTATTAGGAAAGGACAACTACTAATTAGAAAAGTTTGCTACTGTGAGAAATGTTTGAAAATCTTTGAACTGTTTATTTGGATTGTGTAAATATACAAAATAATGATTTAATCCAGGACATTCTTTAACCGTTTTAGAACCATGAATGAATGTAAAGATGTATGGAGGGAATTGTGGATAAGAGGGAAGCGATAGAGTTATTAGGAGCGCACTATTGTCTCTCAAGGAACAGAAGCGTGACATGATTGATTGAAAGCACACAAACAATTGTTAGTATAATAAAACACCTTCGACCGGCATAGTGACGGCAACTGAGTGACTTAGTTGCAGTTTGAAATCAACTTGTAACTCCAACCAAGGCTCAAACAGTGGATTGTAACGTAATTATTTTGTTAATTACAGGATATTACAGGATTTGACATGTGACTACTACTTACAGTTATTAAGGTAGTAGTCACCTCCATTCATGAACCGCGCTCCAGCTTAACATCAAGCGGGGTGCTGTCATATGTCGAGTCACAATTAAAATATTAATGAATTACCATTAAATATTACATAAAAGAGAGAGCCGTGAGTTATGTTTTACTGAGAATATCACAATAAGCCAGCTGCTTCTCTGTACAATGCAATGAAACGCGTTTCGACGAATAGGTGCGCACGGCTCACAGCACAAACGCTATAGAGTGCGCGAATATACACATTTTGTTATGTCACCGCCTACGTAGGAGAAAAGTATGACATCCTGAATTGAATTGAATCCCGAGCCAATGTCAAAATTGGTAGTGTCAAAGAGAGCTTTGGCGGGAAACTGCAAGTTTCATGTTCATGCGTTTTTTAAATTATTTGTAAAGCTCGTGTTTCTTGAATATTAATGTATAATAATGGTGGAATTGTTATCCAGTAATATTTTTTTAATTTGCTTGAGTATAGACAAGTGATTAAAAGCTGTTTAAGCTTCGTCAGAAAAGTTTTGGTAAAGCTTTTTCACTGAAGTGTTTCATTTTCATCCACTGAAGACATTATAACTATAGTACGGAAGACTAGGCTGTATGGACAAAGTTTCCTTTGCCTTCCCAGTATGGGAGAATTGAACTGAAGAAGAATTGTAGTGTCAAAATTCGTCCATCATATCTTTTCATCGTACTATTCCTCTAACAATTGACAATTTGGATCCTTGAAGCGATGTGTAAAGAAGCACCTTTGGCTGGCACAGTGACGGTGACTGTGGCAATCCTAAACTGAGACGGTTTTTTGGTCGTCGGCGATTTTGGACCTCTTCTTGCTTACTATCGGGTGAGTCGAGGTCAGAAGTTGAGTCACGAAGAAAAAAAACTACTGGGTCCAAGTCGAGTATGGCTAAGAAATACTTCATGCAAGATCCACTTTGCAGTTTAGATCGTTGCAAATCGTTGTAAACAACTATACATAAAACAGGCATAAATAATACTTATTCAATCTATCAATCAAATTGTCACGCCTTTCTCCACAGGAATAGGCAGAGACAATGGAGCGCCACTTGCCATTATCCTGACACAACTCCCTCGCTTCCCACACGTCCCAGCGTTATTGAGGATGTGAAATATAAAATCGTTCATACTTTTGTTTACTGTTCCCACTCCGTTGCGCGCGCTCTATATATTTATCCTAGAAGGTGCGTGGTTCTGTTGTGATCTCATTAAAATGTCGGTTTATACTTATAATGAAATTTATCTTTACTTGGAATTCAATTTTGAAATCATGCTGTGATGACGACTGAGGTTGAGGCGATCTTAGTTGCCAGCTGTAATGAAATGAAAATTAAAATTATTTTAGCATATGAAATAAAGCATATCTAATAAGTATATTTTTTAATATATTTTTTAAAGCCATTAAGTACAAGCTTTAGTACTTTTAGGTAGTAATGTTTTAAAAAAATGTTGTGCCATTAGTATTTTACACTTTATATATTTTTTTATTCATACTATGATCGTATATTTACTTCCATGTATATTCCATGTACTTCCACGTATATTCCATCCAATGCGCCATTCCTGTCGTCAAATTATTAACCTCATTAACCGCAGATTTTTTAATAGGAAAATTCCTTAATATGACGTAATTTCATGGTTAATCCAGGAAATAGGATTTATTTTAAAAAAAAGAAGCGGATATTTGCTCCGGCTTAGATTGAGTGGTGCCCAGTACCACCATACACAAGCTGTGAAGTAACTTAGTCGCGTTTCGTTTTAAAGTTGTCGGTTTAAATTATAAAGCGACCGTGGTCTAATGGCAGTGCAAACGCAAACCGAGAGTACAGGTTCAAAACATAGATATAAATTAAAAGGTATAAATATAGATATAAATATTATTATATCTATGGTTCAAAACTTATCTATCGTATCTTTGCTATATGTACTTTGGTCATCCTGTTTCTATGGTACAAGCACTAAGGTATAGTATAAAAATGTAAAAGGCTGGCATAGTGGATGTGACTGCCAGGTTAAGAGCAGTCGCCTCCATTCATGGACCGCACTCCAGCCTAACATCAGGTGGAGTGCTATCAATTTATGTCCCTTTAAAATATAAACGGACAAATTAATATAATATGTATAATAAACAATATACATATTATATACATATTGCCATCAATAGTATAATGAACAGCCAAATAATGCCCCAAAATTCGGTGATGGCTGTTCATAATGCGGTGCTGGTTCCTACATTAATGTATGGAAGTGAAGGTTGGGTATGGCAGAAGAAGCATGAGAGTAAAATTAACGCTGTAGAAATGCGGTCGTTAAGGAGTGTATGTGGAGTGACGATTGCAGATAGAATAAGGAATAGCACAGTGCGCGGTAGTTGCGGTTTAAAAGAAGATGTAGTGACAAGGATTGCCAAAGAAATGCTTCGATGGTTTACACATGGAAAGGATGAGTGAAAAATAGATTGATGAATAGAATTTATAAATCTGATGTGGATGTGTGCGTTAAACGATGTAGACCCAATCGGAGACGTCCTCAAGGAAAATGTTGTGCCTAGGGCCTATAACCATAGAGCTTGTTATTGTCTCTACCTACCCTTGTAGGAAAAATCCGTGACAATTTTTTTAAAATTATTAATAAAGACCTTATATGTTTATACTTATTATTATATTATTCCCGTTTATTGAGATAGGTCGTTGTAATGTACGGAGGTTATCGACGTTTAATTTCGATGATATGATATAATAAAGTACTTCTTGTTATTTCACGTGTATCTAATCTTTTTTTATTTACTAAAAAAATATTTGATAAGGTATTCTTTGAAAAAAAAAACAAATTATCTAAGTATCGATGCTCTAATATCACTTATACTGTATTTATATTGCGATAGGGAATTCGGGAAACTACAATACGTAAATGTAAATAATGGGATCAGCTTGTAAGTTGCCGGTTCCATCTAGTTCGGCATAGTAGATGTGATTGCTAATCACAGTTATTAAATTGTAGTAGCAGTGGCATTCATTCATGGACCACACTTCGGCCTAACATTAAGCGGGATACTGTCATATGTCGAGTCACAATAAAAAATAAAATGATTTTAAATACAAACATGTTTTTTTAATGTGACCTCGAGTAGACCAAGGAGGGTGTTTTCCCACCAAATCGGAGACGTCCTAAAGCTGGGTCATCTAGTGCCCATAACCGTAGTGCTTGTATGAAGAGAATTGTGGATGTGAGGAAGGCGAGGGAGTTATGTTACTGCGATACCCGAGCCTCCTGAAAAGCCTGGGGACTTGGGGATCGCAGTATAGTCACCGCACGTTAAGAGGACGCGGATGCCCATCCGCTGCCATTTAATGAGTGTAGGCCGTTTTGCTTCCGATTTCACCTGTGATTTTTTTTTACTTTTATCCTCTGAAATCGAGTGAACGCCCTCTGAAATCTACCGCCCCTAGGCGGCTTATTGACAAACCCAGGACTGCATCCTCCAGTAAGACTGATGCGTTTTAGGACACTATACAATCGAATCAAGGATATTCTTTAAAAAACAGTTCTTAGTGTTTTTAATCGTAGATTGCAGAGAATACCGGCTATCAGGGAAGCGAGAGAGTTATCTTGCCTCTCATTACTCATTCAACACTCTATCATATTCATTTTGATTGGTGGCATTTAAAGCTACCAATAAATACTCAATCATAATAGATAAATATGTACATAACTCGTATAATATGCACAATAAGAATGGTTGTCACCTCCAGCACTATTTTGAGCGTTAATAAAACTATAGTTCAAAAAAAAATAAGCGTGTACGACGTTGTGAACTTAAAATTAAAGGCTGACCTGGGCCCGCCTGGTGGTAAGCAAGGTCCAAGAGTGCCGACAACTGTAAACACCGAGTCTTCACGGTTGCCCCAGTCACCGACACTATGCCGGCTAAAAATATATTATTGTACATTTTGTCATCGGTTTTTAAATCGTGTACTAAATTTCAAATTATTCAAAGTTCTAGAAGTGGGGGAAAATTAAATTGAAAGATTCCGTAACAAGGTTCATACATACAAATCAATCTAATAAAAATGAATTTTAAAAAGTTACATAGTATACGACTATATTTTTTAATTACAAAGAAATTCTTGATTATCGAGAATAACTATTCAAATTAATTATTGTTTTAGGTAAGGTGTTAAGAACTTCCTAAAATTTATAGGTAGGCAATTTACCTATATATTTTTTGGAATAATTAATTTAAATTTTAAGTAATAAATAAACAATAAGTAATTAATGAATTGTATCGAGTAAAAGCACTTATGCGTTATCGTTTGACTTAATTTGATTTTGCTGTAACGATCAGCGTTGCCAGACGTCCCGATTTACGCCCAAAATAATTTCCCGCGCGAAACATTATTCTGAAACGTTTCAATTGGTGCCCAGTTTGGTCGATTTCCGGTCGGTGCAAATGTTTATTTCGTAGCTTTAATTTGTAATATTTAATATTTACAATTTTTTTTTAATAAAAATAAGGCAGACATTTGCTTCGGGTCTGGTCTTCAAAGAGTGGTAGGCAGTAGTGCCCAGTCTGCCGATCCGGGGTAGTACAGTCAGCATCAGATATATCTGAGCACGCAATATGATCAAAAGTTTTCATTCAGAGTGGTCATAAATATCTACACACCATTAGTTGTCATATTAATGTGAGCATTCAGTGCGTCAAAAATATCTATACAGTCAAATAGTCAAAAATATCTACACATTCATATAATATGTAATATTTTAAAACAAAACTGAATTGTCTGTTGACATATTTTTGACAAGTGAGTGTGTAGATATTTTTGACTATTTGAGTGTATAGATATTTTTGACGCACTGAATGCTCACATTAATATGACAACTAATAATGTGTAGATATTTATGACCACTCTGAATGTATAGATACTTTTGATCAGATTGCGTGCTCACATATATCTGATGCTGACTGTACCACCACTTACAAGTATACAGATCGTGAAATGACTTATGCCCGGTATCTATAGTAATCCATCCGTCACCGGTAACAGTAACCATTCGTTGATGACTTCACAATTCCTCGAGGTTTGAAAAAAATATTTAAAAAAACAATTTTACTCATTTTCATACTTTATGCTAGTAGTTGTCGGTAACTTACTTACGAGGAGTATTTTATAAGAACGGTTCTGACCTACGGCTGGTCGATTATTTAACTGTTCGTATTAAAAATGATCCGTTTGACAGATATAGGAACCAGGCATTATTCATCAGCTTGTAAGTTGCCAGTTCCAACTAGGCCGACATAGTAACTGCTACTTACCGTTATTTAACTGTAGTAGCAGTTATCTCCATTCATGGACCACACTCCTGCTTAACATGAACGAGGGGTTCTGTCATATGTCGAGTTACAATAATAAAAAGGATAAGTCATAGGCAACCGTGGTGTAGTGGCAGTGCAATAGCTACGTAAGCCGAGTGGCACAAGTTCGAAACCACTCACCGGTACCAATGTATCTTTGATATATGTACTTTGGTTGTCCTGTTTTTATGATACAAGCATTTTAGTAGCTTAGTATAGAAATGTATAATAAATAAATAAAATAAATTTAAAAAAAGTATTTATTTATAAATGACTAATTATAATTTTTCGATTTTGACAAAAATCCCACACATTTTACTCAAAAGATTTTTATATCCCGATTTGCCTGAAAAATCTGGCAACGCTGGAACAATATAAGTTAGCGCGAATTATTCCCACGCAATCGATACATAGAATTGATAACGTTATCAGTAACAATGAAGTATTAAGCCTGCTTTTAAAAGGCATTCAGAATTCGTCATAATTTTACGTCATTAAAATACTTAAGCTGAATTATCTTTCATTATTTGCATTTCGTCAGATTTACACCTCGATAGAAAACACTCATATACCAAAATTTTAATAGACACCTCTCGTAATTGAATTAAACAAATTTTATGCGGCTTACTATCGCGTTTATTTTGGTTATTGATTTTACATTTTTTTATTATCGCGACGTTTCGAAAGCTTTGCAGCCATCGTGGTCACGGAGAGACTGAGGTGTTGGTCCTCCTATTGGTTGAGGCTGTTATTGTTTCCAAAACTACCCCGCTTAATGTTTTAATAATAATCATTTATTTCAAACAAAAAGTTCATAAAATACAGAATTACAAAAAGAGCTTAATTATAAAAATATTAGCCTTTGTTAGTAACGAATGAGTGGTAAACTATGTTAGTATTGTTAGTACCTTATAACTATTCATTTATTACAACTAATGATTTGATTTTGTGTTTTCTTTTTTCTGTTCCCGGTTTATATCAAATTTTTACAAAAATAACTGACGGTGTCATCTGGTTTGGCAGTTTGCTGGACTTGGGACCTGAGTTTGTGTATTATGGGGTCCCAGGTGTTAGATAATCGCCAACCACCTTCTCTTTTCTTTCTTTCTTCTTGTTTATGGCTTTAGTATTTAACTTGCCAGTGTCAAAGTAAAAATATATGGTTCAATGTTAAAACATTGTCAAGTAAAGATGAAGATGAACCACGCGAGTGATTCATCACAAGATGATGATGAGAATGAGGTTGATGATGATCGTTTTAGTAAAGCGGCGGAAAGCCTTTACTAAAACTTCAGAAGAAGTCTTGGAGGGAACATGAAGAAACACGTTTCACAACTTTAAATTACTTGATCAACTTAAAAATTATTACTGGATAACAATTCCACCATTATTACACATTAATATTTATGAAAAACACAAGCTTTTCAAATAATCCAAAATTGCGCGTCCTGTCAGTTGCAGTTGCCCGCCAAAACTCAAACCACCTTCTCTATTGAAATTAGGATGTTTTTTAATCTCAATGGCCTCGCGCACCATCCTGGGTAAGCGGTATAAAATTTGTTTAATTTTATGCTGACAACTACTAGCATAAAGTAAAGAAAGGGTAAAACTCTGTGTAAATATATATATTTTTAATAATATATTATATTTAATTTGTCAGGATCGTGGCAAGTGGCGCTCAATTGTCTTTGCCTATTCCCATGGGAAAAAGGAGTGACAATTTTATTTGATTTGATTGATTATTTAATAGTCAGTGAATTGTGAAGTGAACAACGAATGGTTACTGTTCTCTATGACGGATAGTTATTAGGAACCAGGCTTAGTCGTGTTTCAGGATCAGCTTCCAAGTGTTCGATTTCGTAGTGAAGTCGCTTCACGCCAGCAGTCGCCTCCATTCATTGACCGCACTCCAACCTGACATCACCTCGTCTTGTGTTTGACGCTACGTGGTCAATGACGTGATAAATAAAACGCTCAAGTTGAAATCGTAAAGAAGACTGTTTTCTTTTTTTTCTTTCTTCTTGTTTATGGCTTTAGTATTTAACTTGCCAGTGTCAAAGTAAAAATATATGGTTCAATGTTAAAACATTGTCAAGTAAAGATGAAGATGAACACGCGAGTGATTCATCTAATGATGACGATGATAGTGCGATTGATGATAATAGTTTTAGTAAAGCGGCGGAAAGCCTTTACTAAAACTTCGGAAGGAGTCTTGGAGGGAACACGAAGAAACACGTTTCACAGCTTTAAATTACTTGTTTATACTTGATTAACTTAAAAATGATTACTGGATAACAATTCCACCATCATTACCAAAATTGCGCGTCCTGTCACTTGCAGTTGCCCGCCCACCACCAGTTGAAATCGTAAAGAAGACTGGTTTATTTGACTTAAATAAAATATAAAAACAAAAGAATGAATGAAGTTTGAAAATGACATTTCTTTTTAATGAAAATGAATTATACAATTTTAGTGCGAACTACAAATGTATAGTAAACCTATTTTATACTCGTAATTCCCATACAATTAATATGAACAGTAAGTTCTAGTAGAAATGTATTATTTAATAAATATTTCCTATTTTATTACTATCTTGGAATTATAGTTAATTATATACTTCGCTTTATATTCTAGACCACAATGTATTTTGAACGGTGTTTAATTGTGAAGACAAGAAATGGTCTAGCAATCTAGCATGTTTTCATATGAAAATTATGATTTTTTAAATATATATATTTAGGAGACATCTTCAAGAAAGCTAGTGCTCAAAACTATAGAGCTTGTAAGAAGAGAAAGTGAAGGTAGCGAGGAAGATGTGCCAGGATCGTGGCAAGTGGCGCTCCATTGTCTCAGCCTATCCCTGTGGGAATAGGACGTCACAATTTAATTGATTGATTGATTATTTTTTTATTGTGCCTCGACATATGACAGTTAAGCTGGAGTGCAGTCCATGAATAGAGGCGACTGCTATTATACTCTGATAACTACAAGTAACAGTCGTAATGACTGATTGATTTCAAGCTGATCCCGAAACGCGACTTTACGGTAAGTAAGTATTTAATAAGTGTGAGTAGCAATCACATCCACTATGCCGGCCTAGATGGAACCGGTAACTTACAAGCTAATCCCGAAACGTAACCTAATCACTTCACGGTCCGTATACTTGTAAGTGGTGGTACTACCCCGGATCGGCAGACGGGGTACCACTGCCTACCACTTTTTGAAAAATTATATATACTTAATAATATATATAAAATTATATATACTTAAGTATATATAATTTTAGATCAGACACCAAATATATTTAGTCCTATTTGACATCGGAAATTCTATAGCAAACCATACTGTGTATTAGGCAAGTTTAGATTGTCGGACCGAATTCGTCAACTCGGTTTGTAAACCGGTTTGAATCGTTAATTCGATTTCCGAATCGGGTTATCCATATTTTAAAATCGACCTAACTCGGTTCAAAAAAATTCGAGATCGTCCTACCTTTAGTGGTACTTTCCCAGATCGGCAGACTGCCTACCACTCTTAGAAAACAAATGGTGGACAAAATGGTGCTTTGTATTATTTTAAAATAGGCCAAGGACACTGATCTAATAATGATTTCGTAGAAACTATAATAGATAGAGAACAATAAAATTAATCTTCCTTCGTATGTATAATATATTCCAAGAAATGATTATTAATAACAGATAAACAAAATGGTATTTATAGTTTAGTTAATATTTTAACCAGAAATTCATTTATCTAAGCCTTAATTACGTAATTGTATTATCCAAGTGGTGTAGTGGACCAAGAACCTCGGGTTCAAAACCACTTGCGGGTCCATTGTACTTTGGTTGTGCTGTTTCTATGATACAAGCACTTTATAGTAGTAGTATAAATATTTAAAAATAGTAAACCTAAAATGTTTAATTTAAAACTTTTTTTTATTGTGGCTCGACATATGAAAGCCTTCTTTTTAAAAGTACGATATCAAGCATAAAAGCTACTGTTACTACAGTTCAATAACTTCAAGTAGCAGTCTTTTTTATTTTTTATTGTGACAGCACCCCGCTTGATGTTAAGCCGAAGTGTGGTCCATCAATGAATGTCACTGCTACTACAATTCAATAACTGTGAGTAGCAATCACATCCACTATGCCGGCCTAGATGGAACCGGCAACTTACAAGCTGATCCCGAAACGTGACCAAATCACTTCACGGTCTGTATACTTGTAAGTGGTGGTACTTCCCCGGATCGGCAGACTGGGTACCACTGCCTACCACTCTTAAACCAATCTTATCCAAGCGCCACCTTCCATGATATAAAGCATGGAAGCGACTGATAAATAACTTTAAGTAGCAGTCGCATCTACTATCCGCCCTACTTGTAATCGGCAACTTAAAAGCTGATCGCGAAACGCGACTGAGTCACTTTTCTGTCTGTAAACTAGTATTAATTGTACCAGGTTGAACACCCCGAATCGGATGACAGAGTAAATGACCACCGTCTGCCTATCTCTCTTAAAACAATTCACCTATAATACTTCTTCAATATTTTACATTAGCCATGCTAGAACTATTTCTAAAACCACAAAATTGTTTTATTGCATGCCATTAAAATTGCTAACAAATTACAGCTTTACGTTGAATCTATTAACCGTTAAAAATACATAATCATTATCATCAATTTCACTCCATAATTCCTATAAGGATAGGCAGAAATAATGGTGCGCCACCTGCTAAGATCCTGACAAAACATCCCTTGCTTCCCTCACATCCACGATTCTCTTCATACAAGTACGATAGTTCCTAAGTCAATCTCGATGGTCAATAAAGCGACCTTGGTTAAGTGTAGGTTTAAAACCACTTACCGGTACCACTGTATTTTTAATATATTATGTACTTTGGTCGTCTTGTTTCTATAATACAAGCACTTTAGTAGTTTATTACATATAGAAATGTAAAATTAAATTAATTAAAACTAACGCAACGTTTGACACTTTATTAGCACGGCTTCAAAAACAAAGGAAATATTTTTCTGAGGAGAGCACAGTCGAATCTGCCCATAAATCGCGCTAAACATTGACCAGGCTGCGTGCGGTCATAGCTGTGCTAGTGTAATTAAAACTATGCACTAAATTTTATGAAAAATATAACTCTTACTTTATAGAGGTTTAAAAACAGTCCTTAAGGACTTAATATACGTTCGTATATCTATTTTATTTAGAAACCTTTAACTACTCGTCAATATATTTGATTAAAAACTAACTAGTATAATCCCCTTAGAACGCCATTTCTTTCAGTGGACGCCTTCTGGCTGATGATGATGATGATGAGTATTTTCTTAGATTTTGCGCGAACATTGATTAATGAATTAAACAAATTATCTAACACCTGGGACCTAATAATACACAAATTCAACTCCCAAGTCCAGAAAACTGCCAAACCAGATGACACCGTCATATATTGTTGCAAAAAATTGAATTAAACCGGGAACAGAAAAACAAAATCAAAACATCAATCGGGGTAGTTTTGGAAACAATAACAGCATTAACCAATAGCATCAACCATCGGTGGTCACGGAGAGACCACGGCTGTAAGCTCTCGAAACGTCGGAATAATAAAAAAATATACAATCAAAACCAAAATAAACGCGATAGTAAGCCGCATAAAATTTGTTTACTTCATTTAAAACTAACTCTTATGAGTATAATTATAAGAGAAAAAATAGCGTGCATAGTTTTAGTTAAAGTGTTTTAAATTAAGTCGTAATAGATGTCATTGGGAACATAAGGCATACCAACGCGTTTTCACAGAACTGACTGACTTATTCTTGTTGTATTGTTTGTTCATCATAAATTATAATAATAGTTAATTTATTTAAATCTTCATTAGGATGCCTAGTGCCAATAACCTTAGAACTTGTATGAAGAGAATTGTGGATGAGAAGGAAGAGAGGGAGTTGTGTCAGGATCGTGGCATGTGGCGCTCCATTGTCTCTGTCTATCCCCGTGGGAAAAAGTCGTGACTTTTAATTGATTGATTGATTGTTTTGTATACGTAGGGCGGGATTATTGCCGCTAGCATCCTCTATCGGTGAAGCCTTACCAATATTGCAAAAATAATTTTCTTAGTTTTTGCGCGAGCATTGATTAATAAATTAAACAGACTTTATAGGCTTACTATTGTATGCCTTATACTGCCTCTCCGTGACCACGATGGCTGCAAAGCTCTCAAAACGTCATAATTACAATTGATAAGCAAAAAGAAAAGCGATAGTAATTTATTTAATTCATTAATTTTGCGAATATTGATAAAAATAGGTTAATGACATGTTTTTATCACATGTAAATTATTATATTAATTAATTAATTTACATGCATTTATTTATAAAATATTTATTTATTATGCAGCCCAGAATTCGTAATAAATAAATATCACTCCAAGCTTTCTTTCCTTAGGGCGTCGCCTCCCTTAGCTAAGATACCCTCCAGTACAACTCACATTCATTGACTCCAAAGTCAGGCTTCACTCGACTTTAATTTTAACTCCATTTTTCTGATAAAAAACCCGGCTCACGGGGGGTCCACCTCTTCTCCATCATCATTATTAGCCAGAAGGCATCCACTGGTAAACAGGCCTCCCCCTTAGAACGCCAATTCGAACGACAAGATGCCAGTTGCATCCACCAGTTATTCGTTACTTTCACTATGTTATCAGACCACACATTGGGAAGCCTACCTACGCTGCGTCTTCCAGTTTTTTGTTAGTTTAAATCGATGTACTAAACATTGATGCTTCTATGTCACGAAGATTTTCAGTCTCCATTTTTACTGCCTACCACTCTTTGACAACTAGATAAATATAAAAAATTAAATGTTTATTTCATTAATTAAATACATATTTACAACGAATAAAGAATAGTCTCCCAGAAAAACTTGTAATGAGAATTGAAGTAGAACGCAAAATTACTCTTTCCAGAAAAACAATCTTATTACTCGTACTTACACCTGTTTGTAATTATGATTCTTGTTATTTATGCTTTCAGAAAAGACCACAGACAACTTCTACTTTTTCTATTGAGACGCAACATCTGACATCTACTTGACTCGACTGGGCAAGAAAAGGTCCAAGAGTCCTGACCATGAAAGGCATCATGTCTGGAAGGGCACCAGAAACAGCCCCATTCTCTTCAAACAAGCTCTACGGTTGTGGGCAGTATTATACCCAACTTTTTTTTTAAGAAGTCTCTGATTTGGTCGGAGAACACCCTCTTGTTTATTTTCTATTTTTGTGTGAAAATCTTAATGCGGTTCACAGAATACATCTATTTACCAAGTTTCAACAGTATAGTTCTTATAGTTTCGGAAAAAAGTGGCTGTGACATACGGACAGACAGACAGACATGACGAATCTATAAGGGTTCCGTTTTTTACTACGGAACCCTAAAAAGAAGTGTCAAATCATGATTAAAAAAATGGCGCCAAGACATTTAAATACGGTTGTATTTATTTTAAGTACTCAAAAAACTTCGATTATCGTTGTCCATTATTAATTGTAGAAACACATGCCACGCATCTGCCATTCCTTCATAGAAATGCATATTTTCTATTTATTTTTTATATTGTGACTTGAAATGTGACAGCACCCCTGATGTGGAGCTGGAATGCGGTCCATGAATAACTGCTACTTTAAGTTAAATAACTGTAAGTAGCAGTCACCTCCACTATGCCGGCATAGTTGGAACCGGCAACTTACAAGCTGATCCCGAAACGCGACTAAGTCACTTTACGGTCTGTATACTTGTAAGTGGTGGTACTATTCAATAAGTATCAATCAATCAAATTGTTACGCCTTTATCCCACAGGGATAGACAGAGACATAAGAGCACCATTTGCCATGATCCTGACACAAATTCCTAGCTTCCCTCACATCAACAATTATTTTCATACCAGCTCTACAGTCTTAAATAATTTATTTTAGTTTTGTTTAGTTAAATTTGTATTTTAAATAACATTTAATTTTTACTTAACTTAAGCATATATTAATAAATAGACATTTTTTCCACAATGGAGCGCCACTTAGCACGATCCTGACCCAACTTCCTCGCTTTTCTGACAACTGACATCCCAATTCTTTTCATACGAGCTCTATAGTTAGCTCTATGGTCACGTTTCGGGATCAGCTTGTAAGTTGCCAGTTCCGTCTAGGCCGGCATAGTGGATGTGATTGCTACTCACAGTAATTGTAGTAGCAGTGACATTCATTCATAGACCACACTTCAGCTTAACATCAAGCGGGGTGCTGTCATATGTCGAGTCACAATAAAAATTTAAAAAAAAAATAGATTAATTTCTTAGTGAAAAGTTTTTAATGTCGAAATAAAATAAAAACATTTTTTTGTGTCTCGGTCTTGACACATGACAGCATCTCACGGGGCGATTTTAATTGATCAACTGCGAAATCGTTCGTGATTTGTACCGTCTGAACAGACTTTCAATCAAGTTGAAGCAATAAATATCTATTCAACAAAAGTTAAAGGCCTTTCGACTTTTATTGATTCATTTAATAGCTGACAGCGAATCGACTCGTCTGAACTAGTTCGTTCAACTTGCATTGATTAATCAGTCCAATCAGTCAGTCAATCAGCGCGATTGAGTACCTATGTACTGCTTATTACATTCATCTATCACCAGTATTTTGTTTGTTTGTAAAATAAAATGTGAATTGTGGCGTCGGCATTCACGAGAAAAATGCTAAAATGGACAGATAGTGTAATAACACGTGTTATATTGAGTCGATTATTATTGAACCGTGAGAACGCTACAGTCAATATTTACTTTCGATTTTTTGTTAAACGATAAATATTAATCCACTAAAATCGCCCCGTTAAATAACGCCGTGTTAGCAATATCTATTATTCAATTAGCCATTTAATTTAAAGGACAAGATAATAAGAGTATAATAAAAACAAACTTATTTACCACTCATATTTGTTTTTACTACCTGCAGTTTATTTTTAAAGACAATGACGTACCAATGTCATTTATATTTTATTTATCACTTACACAAATATATACATACTTTATTATAAACAAACTTACTTATTTATATATACATACATATTTTTAACCCCCGACTCAAAAAGAGGGGTGTTATAAGTTTGACTTGTCTGTGTATCTGTGGCTCTGTGTATCTGTGTGTCTGTCTGTGGCATCGTAGCTCCTAAACGAATGGACCGATTACGATGCGGTTTGTTTCATTTGAAAGCTGACGTGCTCGAGATGGTTCTTAGCTACAATTGATGAAGATCTGATCAGGGGTTTCAAGGTCATCAGCTCGATTTGTTAGCTGAGGTAGCGATCTTAGACGCATATTAGGTTTACTTTACTTTTAAACATATCGACGGTTTCCGGGCTATTTGTTTTAAGCGACATTTTGACCGATATTGACTTATATACATATTCGGAATCAGCGATTTTTTTTGCGTCGACTGAGTCGACTTTGGTGACGATCAGAGTACTTTTTTGGCGCTTAAAACAATGCCATTTTTTGGGGCGATCCGAAATTTCATTGTATTAACCGACGCGAAATATGTCCTTTTATATAGAAAGTGTACTTGAGCCACAAATGTTTTTATTGGTTATTTACTTAAGCGTTTTTGCCTTACACACAAATCATCCAAACGGGTCATTTAAAGCGTTTTTCCTGAAGTTACATTCTATAGGTAATGTTTGTTAAAGCATTACACCTTCCTCAAAAAAGATATGGTCATGTCGCTTAAAACATTTAGCCTGAATCCCAAATTGGTATGCAATGTCGCTCAAATCATTTCGCTTGCATCTGTTTTTAGTAAAAAAAGGCTATTAAAACATTTTCCCCTGTAGTTAAAATAGTCTTCAAATGGCAAATCAACCTTTATTCCTAAATCGGTAAATTTTCGATTGGTCGCTTCAAACAAATTAAAAATACAAGTACTAGTACTTCATTCATTTTTCCTATACCGAATACATTAAAAACTTTACATTCAGACACTGCAAATTTTGTATAAGTCGTTGTAGCAAAAGTCGGTTAAAACAAAACATTTTCGGCGCTCGCGTCCATAAAACAAGTAAATTGGTAAATTATACTACCAACGGTACTGTACTGTACTGTATTATTATAATTAAGACCGTTAATTAGTAACCAAGAAGACTGTTGTTTAGGACTAGACAAAGATTTTAACGGTCCTTAATAAGCAACCAATTATGGTGAAAATTGTATGCCAAAGTGATTCTTATTCAGTACAATACGATATTTGAATAACATTATGTTAATAAATAAAAAAATGGTAATTTTTAATAGTTTTGTTTTATTAGTTTTAATTTTATTATTGAAACAACAAAGAGTTATTTCCCTTCTAACCAAAGTATTATTATGTTTTAACCGACTTTTTTTTTGAAATTTACTAATTTATTGTCATTTCAAACAATTACTTTTTAAATACTATTTGCCTCTTTAGTCATTTATCCTGTATCTCAACTGTGTTTTACTAGTCGTATAAACTAATTTGCCTTTTTCTGTTTTATTCATCACGTTGTAATTGATACAATTAGCCTTACTCTAAAAAAATACAAAAGTTATACTTAAAGCGTTTTGCTTGAATCTATTACTTGCAACATTTGGTGCTTAAATCATTTAGCCTGATTCTACAAATTGATTAAGTATGGGCGTCTTGTATTAAGCGACACATATATCTGCTAATAGCGCCTTTTTAAAAGAAGTATCTTAATCAAATTATGGGGGATATAATATGAAAATAGAAAAACTTTACTTTTTTGAAAATAAACCAGGTTTCAAAAAGTTATGAATTTTTTTCTCGAAATCAAAACTTTAAATCGCTCTCCTGTAAAGTTTTAAAAATGTCGCTTAAAACAAATAGCCCGGAAACCGTCGATATCTGTGACATAACATTTGAAACAAAAACGTATACAAATACATGTGTGTTTTAACTTTTTTTTTTTATTGTGACACGACATCTGACCTCGTCCCGCCTGATGATAAGCAAGAGGATGTCCCAGTCGCCGTCACTATGCCGGCCAAAGGTGCTTCTTCACGCATCGCTTGAAGGATCCAAGGTCATAGGATGGAGAGAACACATGGGCAGGCAAAGCATTCCACTTGTCAATTGATCTACAAAGAAAAGACGCACCGAACTTTTTAGTTCGACTGCCGATTCGGTCGATAAAATGCGGATGCTTCCCCCGACCTGTGCGGGTATTACGGGAGTGAAAAGATGAGGTAGGAACAAGGTTAAAGAGCTCTTTGGAACATTCCCCGTGGTATAAGCGATAGAGGACGCACAGAGCCGCCATGTCTCTTCGTAGTTGTAGGGGCTCCAGAGTTCGCGTGACCACTGCATCACCTATGATCCGGACAGCTCGGCGCTGCAATGAATCCAGGGCATTAAGAAGATACTTGGCAGAGCCGTCCCAGAGGTGCGAACAGTACTCCGCGCAAGAGCGAATCTGTGCCTTGTAAAGAAGCAGGCGAAGCTCTGGCGCGAAGAACCGCCGCACCTTGTTCAGGATGCCAAGTTTGCGGGAGGTGGTCTTAATGGCCCGCTCGATGTGGTCCCTGTGATTCAGGTCGCAGCGAAGGGACATTCCAAGAATGTCCAGTCTGTCCGAAGCACTGAGGGAGATGTTACAAAGAGAGGGAAGGGGAGTAAACGGGGATTTTTTCGTCGAGAACGCGCATACCTGAGTCTTGTCTGCGTTGAACTGAACCAGGTTCTTGTCGCCCCAGTGGGTAATACGATCAAGAACCCGGTTCAGTCCCGCTACAACAGACTTTCTCATATCGGCTATCTCCTGTTTGCCGGCTGCGGGGCGGGCAGTGTAGCGTCCATGCACCGTGCTGTCGTCTGCATAGCAATGAATGCCGGATCCGAGGTCCAGCATGTCATTGATATGCAGAAGGAACAAAGTCGGCGACAGCACGGAGCCCTGAGGGACGCCGGCATTCACCGACATCCTGCGCGACGCGCTTCCATCCACAACGACGCGTATGGAGCGGCCACGTAGGAAGTCAGCTATCCAGCCCCGCAGACGGTCAGGTAAACCGTATGCCTCGAGCTTGGATAAAAGGCCCCTGTGCCAGACCCTGTCAAACGCTTTGGAGATGTCCAAGCCAACAGCAAGGGCTTCTCCATTACCATCCAACGCTTCACCCCAGACGTGCGTGGTGTACGCTAGAAGATCACCAGTTGACCGTTTCGGCCTGAAGCCATATTGACGGTCATTGATCAGCTGGTGACCCTCCAGGTAGGCCATGAGGCGAATATTAATTATTCGCTCCATAACCTTGCACAGTACTGAGGTTACAGCAATTGGACGGTAGTTTGACGGGTCCGAGCGGTCGCCCTTCTTTGGGACCGGTTGCACATTGGCCCCCTTCCAAGCCCGAGGCACGCAGCCCGATGCGTACGAGAGCCGGTATAGCCTCGTCAAGACGGGAGTCAACTCCGCTGCACAAGTTTTAAGCACAAGCGCTGGGACACCATCGGGACCACTGGACTTCCGGATATCAAGCGATCGTAGCTCCATGCGGACATCGCGTTGTCTGATACGAATCTCAGGCATCGTATGTCCGCATGGACGCAGGGTGGGTGGCCCTGCACCACGATCGTCAATATGCGAATTTGAGGCAAAGACTTCGGCCAGTAGATCGGCCTTCGCCTTCGCCGTATGCGCCAGTGAGCCATCAGGCTGTCTCAGCGGTGGCAGTACAGAACGACAGAAGTTAGATTCTACAGTCTTGGCGAGACTCCAAAAGCTGCGACTACCCGTTGGGTGCGCTAATAGACTCTCGCCAATCCTGGAAACGCGCTGTGCCTCCGCCTTTTTAAAAACCTTTCTGCAAGACTTGGTGGCACGATTGAAGGCTGCTTTCAACTCATCCACGTGAGGGTCATGATGTTTTCGACCCCTGACCCATGCACTGTGAGCTGCGTTTTTTGCTGAAACAGCAGCCGCGCAGTCACTGTTGTACCAGGGCCTGCTCCGGTCGTTACGAGATGCACAGTTGGATGGAACGTAATATTCCATCCCCAGTGCTATCTCATCAGCAACGGCCGAGGCACACGTGGATGGATCCTCGGAGTTGAAGCAGCGCTGCCACCAAGGGAGCGAAGCGAAATAATTTCGCATTCCCTCCCAATCCGCTGACCTGTAGTGCCATAAACGTCGCACCTCATTCCTGGCGGGAGGAGGCACGACGCGCGGCACTATCGTCTCGACCAGGCAGTGGTCAGAAGTCCCAAGAGGAGCTCTGACCGAAATTTTATCCCGGTCGGACGAGTGGTCAGTAGAAGGTCCAGCAGAGAGGGAGCATGACCGACAATGTCTGGTACCCGGGTGGGTTGGGTCACCAGCTGTGTCAGGTCATGCAGAAGGGCGTAAGCATGAGCAGCCCTTCCCGCGTGGTCGGTCCTTTGGGACCCCAACCACACCTCATTGTGTGCGTTGAAGTCCCCCAAGACCACGACCTCCGCGGTCGGGAACCGCTCCAGCGCTTCGTCTGTCGCCCGGCTCAGAGAATCGAAGAGCCGGGTTGTCTCCGAATCCCCGTGGTGGGAACGATAAAGGCACCCGTAGATCCTGGCTTGGGAACCAAGGTCTACGTGTACCCAGAGGATGGACAGGGAAGGATCCTCCAAGCAAAGCAGACGGAGACAACAGATATCGGACCGGATGTACACACATACCCCGGCTTTCGCGAGGAATCTTTCCTCAAGCGAGTAGCCGGGGTATTGGAGGTACGAGGTGTCAGCCGGTGCCTTTATCTGCGTCTCCGTCAAGAAGAGCATAGCGGGCTTTGCCGTCTCAAGATGGTGATGGACGGCACTGAGATTGGCGTGGATTCCACGTATATTCGTGAAATCCACGCCAAGCTCATTTGAAATGGGGGTTTGAGTTGCCGCTGGAGAAACTCTACTTCTTGTTTTGTGTGCTTGCATTTGGAGGGGGTGGGGGGGTGCGTGAAAATGTTGGGGGTTGTTTCTTCGAAAGGGACGAAAAGTGCAGCTATCCGCTTAGCCACATGCATCCCGGCGGTGTGAGTTTGCTGATCCGTCGGACGGAAGGGCCCCCGTACCCTCCCGGAAGTGATCGCCTGGACCCCATATCCGATCACCAATCGGCAAGACGAATCACCCCGAGATTATGCGCCGCCTGGTGGGGCAGCCTCCCTCCGTGGTTAGCGGTGGGCTCAGGCCCCTGTACTGTGCGGCGGGCGGCCAGCGGTCAACCGTTGCTACGGGTCTCCCTGGCCGACGGTTCAACACACTCTCACCGGGATACTGCAGGTCAGCAGGATGCCACTGTCCCTAACCGAATCTACAACCCCCAACGCAACTGGTGCTACACAAACTAGTCCCCGAACGCGACGTGGTCACTATGGGGGGATTTGCATCTGTGTAGGGTGGTAATTTCAACCAGCTGAGAACACTTAATGCACCGGAAGTGTCCTCTCCCACTCCAGGACTAACTGGTACCACTGAGCTACTCTGATGATGGAACTCGAAGGTAGGAGACGAAATCCTGGATGGGTTTGTACTTAATAGGTTTACAAAGTTTGGACGCATTAGATTTGTATTGACTGTAGGAAACTAAGTGTAAAAGAGTTAGTGCGATGAAATAAAACGTTCTGGATCTAAAAAACCTGATCATGGATCCTCTCAGATCAGCAAATCAACAAGAAATAGACCTAAAGTGCATTAACTAAAATTGTTACTCACTGTGAGCCTTTAGCTGGAACGGTTTCAAATTGATGACCTGAGTGTCTGATGATGCACCATCATGAATCCTCTTAGATTAGCAAATCAACAAGAGATAGAACTATAGTGCTTTAACTAAAATTGTTACTCACTAAGAGTCATTAGCTGGACCGTCATCAAATTGAAGACCGGGAGTATCTGATGATGCACCATTATAAATCCTCTTAGATTAGCAAATTAACAAGAGATAGAACTATAGTGCTTTAAATAAAGCCTTTAGCTGGGCCGTTGTCGAATTGAAGATCGGGAGTATCTGATCATGAATCCTCTCAGATCAGCAAATCAACAACAGATAATATCATAGTGCTTTAAGTAAAATTGTTACTCACTATGAGCTATTAGCTGGACCGTTATCAAATTGAAGACCTGGAGTAGATATCTGATGATGCACCATGATGATCCAAGGGATATTGAAAGGATATAACTATTGAGCCATGACTATTTTTGTCTATTACTATAAAGCTGGTGATATGACTAAATTGGTTTCAGGCGTTTCGGGGGTTCCTTTAAAATTTTAATTTTGATTTTTATATTATATAAATACATACTTAGAGAGATGCGAGATTAGAGATGCGCCAAATAGTGGTTTCACCAAATAACCGAATACTATTCGGTTTAACCTTTACCGAACCGGATATTTGGCAGAATTATTCGGTTTACTATTTCATTGTTTTGCCTCGTAAAAACATGTACGCTTTGTGTCGCTGCTGGCTAGTGGCAATACAACATACAAACTTGTATTATTACATACAACGTTATTTATTAAAACTTGTACAATTACATGGCTACTTAAGGCGTGTTATAAATATATATATAAAATAGATCCTCAGGCAACTTTTGGTGCTACTCGTATGTGTTGGGCTCTCTCTTCGTATTCATTTACAGCACCGAGCCTCTTTGTTCCGGTCCGGTCGTTTCCTAGTATTCATTAAAGGATACAGTTGCATAATTTACATTTTAAAATACGAAGATTACAATGTAATTGGAATATATCCTTTATTTTGCATAGTTTAGGTGTGCAAAATCATCAAACTATAATCATGACAGTTCAAAGCAGATCTGTTAATTGGCGTGTCTTCGTGATTGGAAAATTATACAAAGAGCATATTTTATTTTTCAAATAACTTAATCGCACAGCAATTTAAAGCAAATGGTTATTAGTTTTATCAAAACAAGTATGGAAACTACCATTTATATATTTTTCATCATTGGGCATTACAAAAGTAGTACAAAAATAGCCCAAAATTAATGATGTCCTTTTCTGGGGTATTAAACTTTATTTACAATTTACAATTGCTTCAGTCACCTTAAAGAAGTGCTTTTTTACGCAGTGGCACAGCAAACAATAGTAAACAACCAGTCAATCAAATTATTACGCCTTTTTCCCACACGGATAGGTAAAGACAATGAAGCGCCACTTGCCACGATCCTCGCACAACTCCCTCGCTTTCCTCACATCCACAATTTTCTTCATGCAAGCTCTATGGTTATGGGAGCTAGGCAACTCAGCTTTCTTGAGAATGTCTGTGGGAGACGTGACAATTCGATTGATTGAAATTACCTTCTTCTTGAATATCTGTCCTTTCTATTTGTTTTAGATAGCAGCAAATAGTTCTATTTTTATTAAATAAAAATACGAAACAAATATTTATTAATAAAAATTTTAAAATCATTATCCTATAGTCGTTATAGTTCCACTAAGCATAGTAATATAAATCCAGCTTGGAAAGGATAATAACTTATGTCTATTCAAGTTTTGTATCTGAGTGCAATCATAGCAGGAAGTAATGGCTAGCAACCAATTCTCAGAACATTGTCATCATCCGACAGTATCTAGGCTCGTGCTTATACCGCGTTCTCACCGGGCGATTTCAGTTGATCAATATTTGTCGTTTAACAAAAATTCGAAAGCAGATATTGACGGTAGCGTTCTCACGATTCAATTATAATCGACTCTTTTTTTTTAATCAATTTTATTAGGGGAATCACGCACATAAAATGGCGATGCCATTCCTATTATAAACTAAACCTAGACTATTTACAAATACAATCTCTAATAATCGACTTAATATTCATGACCGAAATGGCGGATAATGAAGAAATTAGGAAGTGTATATTGCTTATTTGTGATGGTTTAGCATTTTTTTCGTGGATTCCATAATTTATAAAAACAAAAAACTGGTGAAACGGAGGAAAACAATACACATTCGCGCCGATCATTGTCATCATTCGATGAATTACTCGCGTGGTTTATCTTCATCTTCATATTTACTTGACAATGTTTTAACATTAAACCATATATATTTTTACTTTGACACTGGCAAGTTAAATACTAAAGCCATAAACAAGAAGAAAGAAAAAATTAATGACAGTTGAGTCAACAAAAGTTGAAAAGTCTTTAACTTTTGTTGAATAGATATTTGTTGCTTCAATTGGGTTGAAAGTCTGTTCAGACGGTTCAAATCTCGAACGATTTCACAGTTGATCAACTCAAATCGCCTCGTGAGAACGCCCCATTACACAGCGAGCCCTATTCATATCAGTACTATGTATATATTTTATCACATATCTTATCATGGGAATTCCTCACGTGTTTATAGATTAAATAATAGACCTTGTGATTGACATTTGCTTCAATAAAAGAAAGCGACATGAAAGATTCATTAAATCGACGGCACCCAAAGGTCAGCGTTCGAAGAAACTTGTTTACCGCGAGTTATCCAGTTGGCATGAGGCTACCATCTAACCTTGGACAGAAGAAATATAACTTTTATAAATTAGTGACAATACCTTGGGTTATTTCGTGGAATCGACGCGCGGCCGCTCGTAGTTCTGGGAATCGTCGTCGTCAGTCAGTTGCCCGCCACTGACGCGATGGCGGTCGTTCGTGCGCTGGCCGTTTGGTCTCGGGGTGGCGCGCCCGTCGACTCTCTCAGTCGGCTTTTGTCCTCGATGCGGGAGCGTCTTTTTGTCGATTACGCGAGCGAACTTTCACCTCACGCGATGTCTTTATCTGTGATATTTCACAAACAGTGAGTGAAACTGAATGTGCGTATTCCTAGAAACGGATTTGTGCGTCGATCGCGGTGGAACGGCCGTCGGCGAAGTCGATTTCTGCAAAGTAATTTCTCCAGCGCGGGCCGCTTCTACGAAACTGCTTATAAAGAGTTTACTGAGAAGCGAAACGGCTATAAAGTGGATTTGAGGAAATATAGCAATTAAAAGTGGGCAAAGTGCTTCTATGTTTCTATTGTGTTTCAAAAGACGGCTACGTTGGATCCCAATCGTCGGCACACACCTCCAATGGTGGTTAAACTGCCAGGTGAGTTTGCACAAACAAAACATATTAACAATTATCTATTAAAGACAAAACATTTACTACAACTTATTTACTCGAGCGACTATTTTAATTGAGATAATAGGTAACATTAACATATTTTTTACGCCTAGTTGTAAGAATTAACACATTTCATAGTTGACTAGTAACACAATAATGTTAGTTTTTTTGTAGTAAGTAATAAATTATCTATAAGTTCTGCGATATGACACTGTTCCTCATTTCATAGGAACTCAATTAACACCGGCACGCGATTATACACTCCAATGATAACATAGTTCTCGGGAATTCAGTCAACTGTAAACGTATAATTGTATACAATCACTTACATTCTTTATAGGTAATTGTAAGTTAATGTGTACCTACTCATTTTTGAAAATACATACAAAGTATTCAGTTTTATCACTAGCATAGTGACGGCGGCTGAGGCAGATTTTTTCAGTCGTTGGAACTCTGGAACCCTTGGTCATCAACAAAGAAGTCGAGGTCAAAATAGTCACAATTATAATTATGATTCAACCTTTGAAATATAGTACATTATTATTTTTAATATGACTTTTATACCAAGCAACTAAAAGTGCTTGTATCATAGAAACAAGACGACCAAAGTACATATCAACCAAAGATAGGTTACAGGTCTTGTCGTTACCAATTGAACCGGGAGCTCTCGGTTAGCGTGACCTTTGCCCTACACAGAGATCGCCTTAAAGTATTTCTATGAAATTTCGATTTTTTAAATTTCAAAGTTGACCGTGTTTTAATAGTAAATTGGTCACGTAAACCAAAAACTCCAAGTTCAAAACCACTTGCTAATATTATATATTTGCTACATATACTTTGGTCACACAGTTTCTATGATACAAGCATGTTTATTTACTTAGGTAGTAGGTAAGTTCAGAAATTTCAAAATAATACGATAAATTTGTGTAGGGTTGCTACATTAAAATACGTAAGTTTAAATACCTACCTGTGCAATATTTTACTCTGAAGTGAAAGTTTGTGAAAGTAAATTCGCTCTTCATTTGTTTTATTAAGTTTCACTGTACTTACCTACTTAGGTACACCAACCAATAAAGATAATGTTCCTCACATGGACACAACTAATCAATCAAATTGTCACGCCTTTTTCCCACGGGGATAGGCAGAGACAATGGAGCGCCACGATCCTTACACAACTCCCTTGCTTCCTTAACGTCCACAATTCTCTTCATACAAGCTCTACGGTTATGGGCACTTAGCAACCCGGCTTTCTTGACGTAGTCTCCGATTTGGTTGGAAAAAAAAACCCTCCTAGATCTGCCTCCTGGGTTTAACGCATCCATCCACATATGATTTATATATTTTTTTATAACTTTCACTCAATCTTGCCCAAATCATCGTAGCATTCTTTTGTCAATCCTTGTCACTACATCTTCTAACAAACCACATCTATCTATCGTGCTTATCCTTATTCTATCCGCTATCGTCACTCCACATACATTCCACTACAATGATCCCATTTCTACAGCGTTAATTCTATTCTCATGCTTTTTTGCCACACCCAACATTCACTTCCATACCTAAGCTTTCCAAAACTAAGCTTAAAAGGAAGGACCACGCCTTAAACGCAAAAAGAAGTCTTTCAATATTAAAAAAACTACATAAAAAACAGAAAGCACCATTTTAATCCAACTAGGCCATTTTAATCCAACTAGGCCATTTTAATCCAACTAGGCCATTTTAATCCAACTAGGCCATTTTAATCCAACTAGGCCATTTTAATCCAACTAGGCCATTTTAATCCAACTAGGCCATTTTAATCCAACTAGGCCATTTTAATCCAACTAGGCCATTTTAATCCAACTAGGCCATTTTAATCCAACTAGGCCATTTTAATCCAACTAGGCCAATTTAATCCAACTAGGCCATTTTAATCCAACTAGGCCATTTTAATCCAACTAGGCCATTTTAATCCAAATAGTGGATGCGACTGCTACTTACAGCTATATCTGTGTAATGGCAACCTTCTCTTTGTAGAATAATCGACAAGTGGAATGCTTTGCCATCCTATAACCTAGAATCCTTTAAGCGATGCCTGAAGAAGCACCGGCATAGTGATGGCGACTGAGGCAGCTATGAACTGACTCGGTTTTTTCAGTCGTCGTTTTACTCTTGGACCTCCTCTTGCTTATCATCAGGCGGGTCGAGATAAAATGTCTTGTTACAATAAAAAAAAATTAAAAAAACTATTCATGACCAACACTCCAGCTTAACATTAGGCATATTATGTGGAATCTTAATATAAAAACTAAACTAAAAATTCGAGGTCAATTGTAAATTTTACTTAGAGTGAATGAATTGAAATAAAACTTTATTTGAAATATTAATTGAATTAATTTGAAGTTTTAATTAATTGAATTTATTTAGAGAATGAATAAATAAAAACTAACAATAGTATGTTTGGCAGAGTTCCGCAAATACGAGGAAATATTTGTTGAAAGATAACTACTAAGAAACGACCTTTGTTTTTATTAAAAGGAATCGAAACAATGCACGCTTTATTATTTTAATACAATTGTCCTTTGAGGCGCCATATTTAGTTATTGTTCTTTTATTATTGACTTTCAATTTGACCCTTTGCGGAAGTTATTAATAACACACATGTATAATGAATTTTATGCGGCTTGCGATCGTGGTCTCTCCGTGAACCACGATAACCGCAAAGCTCTCGAAACGTAGGAATAATAAAAAACTGTAAATCGCTTTTTCTCACAGGGATAGGCAAAGACAATGGAACGCCACTTGCCACAATCCTGACACAAATCCCAAACTAAACTAAAAGTCAAATTTTCGTTTCACAACATGTTGTTTGACGAGCTTTAGCCAACGTTTGTTAAAATAACTGTATGGTTGGATTTAATGATCATTAAAATTAACTAGAGTTTCCTGCAACTAACTGTCGCATAATAATACTATTTTGCATATACAGCCGGTTGTACTAAAAAAGTTTTAACGTTTACTATTACAAAATCGTAAATTGGGTTGTTAATAATTTTATATCGAAACTACTATTTGTATATGTTTTTATCATTAGAAAAACCCAAAATGAATTAAGTCTTTTAGCTCTGTATAAAATATCCTTTAAATGTAAAATGTGAAGTTAAAGAGTGGTGCAACACCCATTTTTCCTTTTTTCTTTTACTTATACGATACTTTTGGTACAACCGGCTGATAGTGTATAATCGTATTTGTTGTTTTCCTTAATAGTATTCGTAATAGAAACGTCACCGATTGCGTTTACTCTATATTATGTAAAAACGTGATATCTTTTTAAATAACATAAATATATGACGCATTTGTCTAAACAAATATCCCAATCAAAGTATACAAATAAGAACCTTATTACATTTTAAGAAACTATATCAAATATTTAGTATAAAATTAACCTGACAAATCCTTATTAAAGTCACCTTTTTAGTGGCGGTGCCCAGCCTTCGATCCGGGGTAGTACCATTATTTACGAGTGTACAGTAGAGACCGTTCAGTGACTTAGTCGCGTTTCAAATACGCAGTTATTTAACTGTAGTTGCAGTCATTTTAATTTATGGACTGCACTTCAGCTTAACATCGCCTGAAATTACATACTATGTATACTATGATGGTACTACCCCTGATCGGCAGACTGGGCATCAGTGCCTACCACTCTAAAAAGGTGACTTTAATAAGGATTTCTTAGGGTAATACAAAATTTTTGATATAAGTAGTTTCTTAAAATGTAACAAGGTTCTAATTTGCATACTTTATTGTCGATCGGTAATAAAGAAAATGGAGTCCAATTTATTCACAAGGAAACTAAGTTACATAATTGTTGAAATACCTAAGTAGGGGAAAACAAATAGATAATTTAAAATAGATGGTACTTAAATGACGTTTGAGGAAATTTTACGTAAAGGGAAAATATTGCGTATTCCGCATAATATATGTTATCTTTGCGTCGTAAAAGGAAAATAATAGGTACTTTGTCATTACTGATAAAGATTCTTCAAATCATTGTAGGACAAATTAGGCATTATCTTTTGAAACGCGACTTAGTCACTACATGGTCTGTACACTTGTAAGTGATGGGATCCCGGTTCGGCAGACTAGCCACCACTGCCTACCACTCTTTGAATGGCATTGATAAATATTTACCTATTCACAGTGTACAGACCGTAAAGTGAATTAGTGTACAATTTACAAGCCGTGATGGCCTGCATAGTGGACGGACCGCACTCCAGCTTAACATCAGGCGGGGTGATGTCATGTGTCAGCGCTAATAAAAAATACTAATAAAGTATATTTAAGGCTACCGTGGTGTAGAGCAATGGTTACGCAAACTGAGAGCACGGGTTCAAAACCACTTGGCGGTACCAATGTATCTTTAATAAATGTATTTTGGTTGTCCTGTTTCTATGATACAAGCACTTTAATATATTATAAACTCGTAAATGTAATATCTAGGTTAGATCACGAAATCAATCATATAATGTATTTAGGTCACATGAAATTCTAAGAATTAAAAACGCGATTGCGTAATAGAATCTCTAGGACACGATAGTGCTTAAATATAATTACAAATGCTAAGCATTAAACAGACGTTGACCCCACAACGACCCCGAGCCTTCCATGAAACTAAAACGAGCACATATATTAACTACAATTATATTGATAAAGATCTATATTTTGTGTTTTTAATATATATTTTAACTTATCAATACTGAGAATAACAACGGTGAAATAAAAGTATTTTTTATTTATTTTCGTCATTTTACGATCCATGTAAGGCCCGGACCAATTTGATTCTTACAGCCGGTTGTACCATAAAAGTTTAAATTTACGAATTTAGTTTTACTTTATACTTATTCTATTACGTTTACTATTACGAGATCGTGAATTGGGTTGTTGATAATTTTATATCGAAACTACCTTTTATATATGTTTTTATTATTAGAAATAACAAAAGTAGTACACAGAAACCCATAATGAATGATGTCCTTTAGCTCTGTATAAAATATCCGTTAAACGTAAATGTAATTGTAGTTGCCTAGTGCCCATAACCGTAGAGCTTGTATGAAAAGAATATTGTATGTAAGGGAAGAGAGGGAGTCGTGTGAGGATCGTGGCAAATAGCGCTCCATTGTTTCTGCCTATCCCTGTGGGAAAAAGGCGTCACAATTTGATTGATTGATATTAAAAATATTTGTTAATGGTGCAGATATTTTGTTCCGGATCTGGGTCTGGATCTGGATCCGGCCCATCCACTTTATTAGTTTATTTAAATTTGTGAATGCAAATATTACTAACTATACCACTATACTTCATCAGCGTGCTCCTCCTTTGGTGTCTAACCAGCAACTGAATGACCAATTACAATTGCATTTTCGGTGTGTTGCATTTATATTTTATATTTGCTCGTGTGCGTAAATGCAGTAGAGGGGCGCGTCATTTCGGCTAAGACAGACTCTATCTATTATATTCCAAACAATGGCCGTCAACCTAAAAAGGTTGACCTTATTTGCTGAGCGCTCAATGACCCTCTTCTTCTTATCAGTTATCAGTTTAATAAAGTCCATGTTTTTTTAGATAAAAATAATCTTTCTCAATGTCACTTTTTATTATTCAAAACAAAGTGGGTATCATAAGTTTAAATCGTCCGTAGTTCAATTGTAATAATAACTATGGTTTCAATATACAAAAACATTTATTTAGAATATAATTAAACGGATCTTAACGAATTATTTTGATTAATTCATTTATTTGTCTCCTCGCGGTCATGTTGGCTGCAAAGATTTAAATGTCATATTTAAAAAAGAAAAAACGCGATAGTAAATCCGCGAAAATCAAATTCGATAAAAACTTTACTAGGTATGATGCCTCTTTTTCGTTGACACACAATTATTTATTAATAACATACTATCATAATTTACATTTATAATAAACTACTTAGTAGTTGATTAAACATTGTTTTAGTAGATTGACGAAAAGAATTTATAAATCTCATTTAAATGGATACGTTAAACAAGGCAGGCAGTATGATCAAATGTTTGCCGATCAATCGGAGACATCCTCAAGAAAGCTAGATTGCCCAGTGCCCATAACCATAGAGCTTGTATGAAGAAAATTGTGAAGGGAGCGAGGGAGTTGTGTCGGGATCATTGCAATTGGCGCTCCATTGTCTCTGCCTATGCCTGTGGGAAAAAGGCGTGACAATTTGATTGATGTTTTACCAGCAAGGTGGTAAAACATCGCTTGTAAAACCGAAAACTCCGACGTAGTTTAAGGTTGTCTCTCTCTTGTTAATTCAGAGGTTCTCTAAGCTACGCTTTAAGAATAGGACGAGGAGATATAGGCTATTCGCTGCTAAATGTCCACTTGTCGATTGTTTGACACAAAAACAATAAAAACATAACATCTATAAATAAAGTTAAAAATAATTAGGATGGGGATTTTATATCAACTGGTTTTTACCAAAAGATTTCTTAGGTAATTGCAATGGTTTTTCTGCGAGTACTTCCCCCTTTAATTAATCAAAATTATCTTTTAGAATTCTGATTATTTAGTTATCTCTATTTAATTTAACATGATGCATAATTCTAAAATTAGGTTATTTACTGTTATCTTATTGACTTTCATAGTTCGCGGGAAAACATTTTCAGTTTTTACTTTATTAAAAAACGTGTATTTTATAATTTAGAGCGATAAATCAAATTGCCACGCCTTTTTCATGCATTAAACGAGGCAGTCCCAAGAGGGTGTTTTCCAACCGGATACATCTTCAAGAATGCTGGTTTGCCAAGTGCTCTTAGAGCTTATATGAAGAAAAATATGGATGTGAGGTAAGCAGCAAGTTGTGTCAGGATCGTGGCAAATGGCGCTCCATTATCTCTGTGGCAAAAAGGCGTGACAATTTAATTGATTGATAAATTTACTTATTTTTTAAAACTAGTTTATGGTTATTACGAGTATTAATCCTTACTTCCTTACTTATATTATAAACGCAAAAGTTTGTGAGTATGGATGGATGGATGTTTGTTACTCTTTCACGCAAAAACTACTAAATGGATTTTAATGAAACTTTACAATAATATAGCTTATACATCATAATATCACATGCAACATAGGCTATATATAATTTATAAACATATTGTGTAAATTATAAAATTAAAAAAAGAAAATATTTTCTATATTTATTTTTATTTCCGTCTGGTATGTTTATGAGTTATCGAGTTATAAATACAAAAAAGGTATATACAGTCGAGTTGAGAACCTCTTCCTTTTTTTTTGTGTGTAATAAACCTAATTTTTCACGGGTGAAACCGCGGGCACAGCTAGTGAAATATAAATATAGAAATCAACTTTTTAATACGAAAGCAATTAAGTACGCCATATTAAGTGAACAAGTATTTTTAATTACTTAGCGGAGGGTGGGTAATGAAGTTATTGTACGTAATAACATGTAGTTAGTTTATGGGCTGTTATTGTGTAAAATGAGCCCATGTGTTCTCTCCATCCTATGACCTTGGATCCTTCAAGCGATGCGTGAAGAAGCACCTTTGGCTGAAGCAGCCGTGAATAAACTCGGTTTATTCAGTCGTCGTCACTTTTGGAACTCCTCTTGCTTATCATCAGGCGGGTCGAGGTCAGAGGTCGTGTCACAATAAAAAAATATAAATGATAAAGTTTTTTAAACAAATCAGGGACAATGTTAAAAAAACAGGGGTCCGCAGTAGCTATAACCATTACCTATTAGTCGTAAGAGTTAGGGGTTTTTTGTACAGGATTTTTGAGATGGACTAAGGGTCTTAACCGTTATAGTACAGGAAAACATTTTTAGGAGACCATCTACAACTTTTTGATTTATGCTGAACTGCATTTACACAGTCTTTTTTCAGATTTTGCGCGAACATTGATTAACGAATTAAACAAATTTTATGCGGCTTACTATCGCGTTTATTTTGGTTTGGATTTTACATTTTTTTATTATTCCGACGTTTTGAGAGCTTTTCAGCCATCGTGGTCAGTCTCTCCGTGCAATCTGCATTAATAGATTTTGGAAAAAATGTACAGTCAGCAAGAAAATTGCATTTTTTTTTGAATTTTTTTGTTGTCAATAAATTCGTTCATCCAGATTACCACTACTTACAAGCGTAAAGACAATAAAGCAGTTACTTAACTGTAGTAGTAGCAGTCGTCTTCATTCATCCAGATTAACCACACTTCAATGGTGGCAATGGGCTGGCCACATCGCTGGAACCGACAACCGATGGGGAAGAAAGGTTCTAGAGTGGAGACCACGAACCGGAAGACGCAGCGTAGGTAGGCCTCCCACTAGGTACCGCTGGAGATGTCGGAAGAATGTACCCCAGCTCCCAATCTCCAGCGTTCGTGATGACGGAGGCCACCGTGGGGTTTTAGCCGGTACGAGTCCGGTATAATCTACTTACTACACCAAAAAACCAGGAGTATTTCCCACGAAAAAAAGGCTTCCCACTAGGTGGACTGACGACATAGTGAAAGTCGCGGGTAACCGGTGGATGCAACTGGCATCTTGTCGTTCGGAAGAGGGAGGCCTATGTTCAGCAGTGGACGCCTTCTGGCTGATGATGAACCACACTTCAGGTTAACGCCAGGGTATCATATGAATGATAAGATAAGTTAATATCTACTTATTAGAAATAGGAGATAAAAGGCAGGTATAATAAAAACCCTTAAGATTAAATGTAGATTTTCAATACTTTTCCTTAACAAGAATTTTGTGTGTGAAATATTCTACTGAAACTTTAACTGGTGAGTGGTTTTGAACCCGTGCTCTTGCTTTCAAACCACGAATGGGATTTATAAATCTGATGTGGATGGATGCGTTAAACGAGGCAGACCGAATCAGAGATATCCTCAAGATAGCTGAGTTGCCTAGTGCCCAAAACCGTAGCTTGTATGAAGAGAATTGTGGATGTGAGGGAAGCGAAGGATCGTGGCAAGTGGCGCTCCATTGTCTCTGCCTATCCCTGTGGGAAATAGGCGTAACAATTTAAATAATTGATTGATGTATGATAAAACCTAACTGAAGTCTTTATAGTCACTAAAATTGTTATAAAATATATTATTTTATAACAAAGGCGACCATGGTGTAGTGGCAGTGCAATGGCTACGTAAGCAGAGTGGCACGGGTTCGAAACCACCCGGTCCCAATGTATCTTTGATATATGTACTTTGGTTTTCCTGTTTCTATGATACAAGCATTTAAGTAGCTTAGTATAGAAATGTATAATATTAAATAATTATATTATACACTAGCAACTAAAACACAATAAAAAAGACCGATACCACTCTCAAACCATCACTCATAACATAACAAAAAATGATTAACTATAAAGACGCGAGAGCGAGGACAATGCGCAAAATAAACAACACAAAAAACAGCGATTTCTCGCTACAACCCTTGGGTCGAAGGCTTCTGAGCATTAATTACCATTTCCAAGTACCCCAGCCACCGGGCCATTCGATTCTTGGTAAATTGAAATCGAAAAAGGAACAAAAAGTACCCGTGCCTTGTTCCAAGAAGACGCATACCTGCCTCACAGCCCCGCTCGCTTCAACTAAACACATCTCTTTCCAAGTAAAAGCTCGCGTGTATCCGATGCCCCTTTATGTTCATAAGGATGCGACAATAATTGTTAATGTAAGCTTACAACGCTCCCTTTCCTTTGACAATAACTTTAGAAACGCATTAAAAACAATCGATGTATTGCAGTTTTTGTATTTTATTTAGGAGTATCGGTTGAAATTATTGTTCTTTGTCTGAGTTCACTTCTGGAAAATGTCTTGTCTGTTTATTTATTTTATAATAATAAGCTGCTAAAGTGCTTGTATCATAGAAACAATACAACTAAAGTACATATATCAAAGATACATTGGTGTGTGGTTTCGAACTCGTGCTTTCGGTTTGTGTAACCATTGTACTACAACTACGCCGTGGTTTAAAACTATAGTTTGTAGTTAATATTACAAGCATAGAGCCTAACTTAGGCTGGAGTGTGGTCCATAAATGTTACTGCTACCACAACTATAACTATACTACATTCAATAAATATAAGTAGCAATCACATCCACTATACCGGCTTAGTTGGAACCGGCAACTTACAAGCTGACCCCGAAAAGCGACCAAATCACTTCATGGTATGTATACTTGTGAGTGGTGGTACTACCCCGGATCGGCAGACTGGATATATATACCGGCAAATAAAAATAGCGCTGGCCTTGAAGCTGTGCAGTAACTTGTTAAGTTATCTACTTACTTTTCCTTTAACGAATGTGTATAAAATTATAAAGAATTATTAATTATATGTGCACGACCGTATAGATAGGCGGCCTTGCCCCCACCTTTTTTCTAATCTGCCGATCCTTATACTGCTCAGCTCAAAAGTCAGCGCTCTTTTTATCTGCCGGGTCTATATCACTGCCTACCACTCTTTGATTGATAACCAGACCCGAAGCAAATATTGGGTATCAGCTTATTTTCCGGTTTAAACTTGAGACCACAACATTTAAATTTTAAACTTAAGTGGACTTATGGACTGAATTAGAGCTAAAAATCAGCCACAATTACAAAAAAAGATTTAAATTAAATAATTTATTGGGTAAAAGGCGACCGTGGTGTAGTGGCAGTGCAATGGGTACGCAAACCGAAGAGTACGAGTTCGAGACCACCCACCGGTACCAATGTATTTTTGATATATGTACTTTGGTTGTCCTGTTTCTATGATACAGGCACTTTAGCTTAGGATAGAAATGTAAAAAAAACCTTAGTGATAATAATATTGATTGGAACTTATCCTGTGTGTCATTGTTAATATTTTTGAGGAAGATATGAATCTGTAGGTGTCGGGGATTACCCGCCTGATCTTTTCCCCAAACTAATCCAGACAGATGTTTCCTGTAAAAAAAAGAACTTCCGTTAATAAAGTGCAGAAAGTTTAACGGAATCGATTGCTTTTTCATTCTTTTGCTTGTGTGGATTCCGGGACCGTTATTCAAGAATTTGACGAGTAGGCAGGGTATTCCTAAAACTAGTTTCACGCCTCAATTCTCACGGGGATAGGATAGGTAATTACGGCTGGACATATGAACTCACAACGTATTATTTCAAGCTGGATGGATCCACGAGTAAAAATTCGTCTTTAATAATATAATATTTATAAAATGTAGAGATTCATTAATTCTAAATTGACAGTACCCCGCGTGACGCATCCACTATGCCGGCCTAGTTGGAACCGGCAACTTACAAACTGAGTCCTTCACGGTGTGTACACTTGGACCAATATCTGCCTTTTTTATTATTATCGACAAATATTTGTATTGTAATATACAATCTGAATATTTTTTTCTTTTGTGACTTGATTTATGACCCCGCTTGATGTTAAGCTGGATAAACTGCTACTAATTCAATAACTGTAATTAGCACATCCACCATGCCGCCCTGGAACCAGAAACTTACAAGCAGATTCCGAAACGCCAAATCACTTCACGGTCTGTATACTTGTAAGTAGATACAAATAAATGCTCCGACAGGGAATCAAACCTAGGACTAGTGTTTTACTAAATGTGGCACGCGTGTTGTCAAATTAATACTTTAGGATATTAATAAATCATGTATGTGTCATAAGCGAGTTGTGAACTTAACACGTGCGTCACTGACCATCACCAATAAAGTTTTATTTCAATGGCTCTCGAGTTCGACAAAAAAAACTACTCATCGCCTTTTAAAGTAATTCTATCTCACTTTTTTTGTAATATATTTGCAATAAAGAAACTCACAGTTCCAATTACAATAGGTTCTAAGAACGGTCACTTTAAATTTCAATGTTTGCGACTACCAGGAACCGTTTTACTGGTTAAGGCGCTCGCATACAGTGACGATACGACAAATATACTTATAGTTAAATGATTGTTTTACTTTTTTTTATTCATTTTGCATAAATCCATTAGTACTTTAGAAATCGCGGTATAAAATTGGATAGAAAATTTCTCGCGAGTATGTTGTGCGGGTCAGCAGACAATGAACTTTTGTTGCCTCTGCCGTTTGTTGTCGAGGTCACGTTCGCCACGAACTCAACTATCCACGTTAGTCCGTGAGCCTCTAATTAGGAGCTCGGAACTCTTACTTTACTTTGTTCTGGAAGTTCGTTTTTAATTTTTTGTCGTATATAATTTTATTGTAATTTTATTACCTATTTTAGTACACGCGTCGGCGTCTGCGTGCATGTTTAGAAACGAACTGCGTGTAGTTCGTTTCATTTATCATCAAGCAAGCGCTGACTCTTAGTGTCCTGTTCGTTGCCGCCGGTGGCCGATCGCACCGGCGCCCAGAGGTTTTCGGCAATCCTATGTTTGCGTTTCCATACGTTCTTTAATCGCGGACAAATTGTCCATCGTCATGTCAAGGGTCGGCACCCCGAACATAATAAATATGAAATATAAAAAATAACCTATGATTTAGTTTTTGATTAATTTTGTTGTGAACTGACCGCACCCATATTATGACAGTACGGTCCACCGTCCATGAATCGTTGCGACAGCAAGTAACAGTCGCATCTACAACGCAATCAATTTACGGTCGTCACTCTTGGGCCTCCTCTTGCTTATCATCAGGCGGGTCGAGGTCAGATGTGTCACAATCATAAAAACAAATAATAAAAAATACTTAGATGAATTAAACAAATTTTATGCGGTTTACTATCGCGTTTATTTTGGTTTTGATTTTACATTTTTTTATTATTCCGAAGTTTCGAGAGCTTTGCAGCCAGCGTGGTCACGGAGACACTAAACGTGTTAGTAAGCCGCATAAAATTTGTTTAATTCATTAATCAATGTTCGCGCAAAATCTAAGAAAATACTATGTTTCTTTACTTTTTACAGTATTCAATTTAGGATTTAGGAAATGTATTTACAAGTAATTTTACGTATAAAATTAGATACGTTAAATGTTTGTTTGACATGTCGTGTCGTTACAGTTTGTAATGGGTCTTAGTTTAGTGACAGAATCGCAGCGCTTTGATCTCTCAGCAACTGCGTATCTAACTATTTAAGTATACTTATTCTATTATAGTTTTTGTTACTACATTTATATCTTTAATATTACATACAGTTCTATTGAGCTTAGAACAAGAAACTATTACAGCCCGATGTACCAAAAATTATAATTTACGCATTTGTAAAAAGCACCACTCTTTAACTTCACATTTTACATTTACGTTTAACGGATATTTTATACAGAGCTAAAGGACATCATTCATTTTGTTTTTTCTAATGATAAAAACATATATAAATGGTAGTTTCGATATAAAATTATTAACAATCCAATTTACGATTTCGTAATAGTAAACGTAATAGAATAAGTATAAAGTAAAACTAAATTCGTGAATTGAAACTTTTTTGGTACAACCGGCTGTTAGTGACAAATATAGAACAGTTATATAGGTATCCCAGGTGTTAGATAAAATAGATAGGGACCCCATAACACACACATAAGTCCCACAAACTGGCAAACTAGATGACATCTTCAGTTATTTTTGCAAAAATGAATTAAACCGGGAATAAAAAAAAACAAAATCAAATCCAAAACTACCAAACTACCCCAGTTTTGGAAACAATAACAGCATCAATCAGTACGACGACCAACACCTCAGTCTCTCCGTGACCACGATGACTGCAAGGCTCTCGAAAGTAAGCCACATATATTTTTTTAAAATACATTAATCAATGTTAGCGCAATATCTAAGAAAATATTAATATTAACAGTTATTATTAAATCAATAATAGTTCGTAAAGTAATATTAGTGTAAAATATTCGTCATTTAACGAGGAACTTGAATGACTCAATCTCGTTTGTGGTTTAACTGTACTGTACTTTGGAATGTTGTACATTTCAGTGGCGATTCTATAGATTAACCTAACGTATATGTAAATTATGTTAGGGTCGGGTCGGTAGCGGGTTAAGCAATGACAGTGCGGTCAGTAATTGGATGGGTGACCGCTAGTGGTAATAAAAAATCTCGAAGTACTCGTATTTCGGATGGCACGTTAAACTGTAGGTTTTTTTTATTGTGACTCGACATCTGACCTCGACTCTCCTGATGGCAAGCAAGAAAAGGTCCAAGAGTGCCAAGGTTCTGGTCGTTGTCACTAGATGGCGGTCCTTATGACGTAAGCATATCCTATAATTGTCACATCTCCGTATTTATTATTATACATTTCTATATTAAGCTATTAAAGTGCTTAATGAATTAAACAAATTTTATGCGGCTTACTATCGCGTTAATTTTGTTTTTTTTTATTTTATTGTTCCGACGTTTCGAGAACTTTGCAGCCACCGTGGTCACCAAACGTCGGAATAATAAAATAAAATTGTAAAATCAAAACCAAAATAAACGCGATAGTAAGCCGCATAAAATTTGTTTAATTCGTTCATCAATGTTCGCGCAAAATCTAAGAAAATATTACTAAAGTGCTTGTATCATAGAAACAGGACAACCAAAGTGCATATATCAAAAATACACTGGTACCGGTGGGTTGTTTTAAACCCGTGCTCTCGGTTTGCGTAACCATTTCACTGCCACTATACCACGGACGCCACGGTATTGGTAGGTGTGAGGAAGTAGCCAAATCCTGTCTGGATAACCAGGATCTAGGAATCTAGGCTGATGATGATGATGATGTATCATCGAGCTTAGTTCGTGGTTTTTTTTATGGCTCGACATAATTATCACCTGCCTTGTGTTAAGCTGGAGTGCGACTATAGTAGAACCGCAAGTAGCAGTCGCATCCGCGATGCCGGCCTAGTTGAAACCCACAACTTACAAGTTAAATCCAAAACGCGACTAAGTCGCGATTTAAACACGAACAATATATTTATTTATCGAACGAAGTTGGTTATGGAATAAAATGATCTCATGCATTCTTATATTAAGCCCAGACTGTATGAGGTCACACGCTATCGTTATATTAAATAAAGTCTTTGACCTATCTATGGTTAATCCATTCTTAGATAAACGTTTAAAAAATTAGGCAGATATTTGCTCTAAGTATTTAAGAGTAACCGACATAGCTCGTAGGATTTGCAAGCTGAAGTGGCAATGGGCTGGCCACATCGCTCGAAAAACCAACAACCGATGGGAAAGAAAGGTTCTAGAGTGGAGACCACGAACCGACAAATGCAGCGTAGGTAGGCCTGACGACATAGTGAAAGTCACAAATAACCAGTGGAAGCAACTGGCATCTTGCTGTACGAAATGGCGTTCTAAGGGGGAGGCCTATGTTCAGCAGTGTTCGCCTTCTGGCTGATGATGATTTAAGAGTGATGGTCATTTGCCTTGTTTACCGACTCGGGGTAGTATCTGTCGGGTTTCAGAATCAGCTCAATCAGCAGAATATAAATATAGTAGCAGTATCGATATATTGTATATCGAGCCCACACTGTGTGACGACAACCTCTAAAGTGTATAAATGAATATGGATGTTTGTACTTTGCCAGGGTCTTCGGAAGACGCCCAAGACCCGGCATTGCAACGCATGCGGGTACAGTGGTGGTAGGCAATTTAGTTGGTGATTTGCCCAGTCTGCCGATCAGAGGTAGTATCACGCGAAGTGAATTAGTCGCGTTTCGGGATAAGCTTTTTTTTGTTGAGAAGGGATTTCTGACATCGACTTGCCTGCTGTCATCTAATTATAGTAGCATTCGCCTCCATTTATGGCCCTTTTTCCAGCCTGGCATTGGTGAAGCACTCGAATTTATGTAGAAATTACTTCGATTTATATAGCATATTAGTTGCGTTTATTGATTATCTTAATAGTTGCCAACTAGGCCGGCATAGTGGATGCGATGCGAAATTAACAGTTTCATCAGTACCGTTTAAAGCACAAAGAGATTGTACTTGATCTTTGCATCACGATATAGCCTTAAACGACTTTGGCAGTACGATTTCAATTGAACTACAGCCTTCACTTGTTCTTAGAAACTCATTTTGTAAGCTATAGTTTGTACTTGATACCTATTTACTTCATAAATAAATCCTCTAGAGACGTCCCATCGGTCGGAGACTGGCAACATTTCCCCTTTGTATAGCAAGGCAGAAATAATTACCAGCCTTCCTGTCTCCAGACTAATCCGTGGGCCGCTCGGACAACTTCTTGTCCAGGCGCTTGGCTGAAGGGCCCATCGTACATACCCCAAACGGCGCAAATTCGTAACATATACTGGTTGGCGTATTCGCTCAGCTTGAGGTTACGCTGATCTCGAAATGCGACTGAGTCACTTAACGGTTTTGTAAACATATCACATGCTACACAAATGACCTCCGACTTCCTATTAAGCATTTTCTTTTCAAAATAAGGTGTCTGATAATGGCTTGACGTATTCTAGTTATATCAGTTATCAAGTAATATCTAAGTCTTAGATTACAGGTAACTAGCTCTTCCCCGGGGTTTTGTCCGCTTTTTAAAAACTGTGGTATCGTGACAGGTCTTTACTTTACTTCAGGGGCCGATCCTCTTAGTACATTATGCCAACGAAAAATCAGTAAAAAAAGCCCGCGGTCGCAAGTAATTAATCAACCTGGTTTATTTATTGATTTGTTAATCGCTGATTGGTTACGAAGATGTCAAATGTTAGTACGGCGAAATTTCACTGTTTTTCGACGCCAAGTTAATTTGGTAACGGCACAGGTAAATGATTATGGTCTGTACTCAATTTTACTGCACCCTAGTTTTATTTATTTATATTTCTATACTAAGCGACTAAAGTGCTTGTATCATAGAAACAAGACGGCCATTTACATAAATATATCAAAAATACATTGATGCCGGTAAATGGTTTTTACCAATGATCATCGAACTACCCTTACACCACGATTGCCTTGCACCAATTTTATCAGGTTCTTTAGATCCAGGAATTTAATAACCTTTCTTAGTCTATAATTAAAAAAAATTAGATTGATTGTTCCAGAGATTAGCGCGTACAAACAATCAATTCAGCTTTTTATATTAGTATAGATATAAGATTGTGATAAGTTACAAGATAATCTTATTTTATTTATTGCAGCTGTTATTGTTTTGTATTAATTAACAATAATAATAAATATTATGAATTTAGATCGAATAACTAAACAAAAAAACATTAGCATTCTGTTGACAGTTAAACTAAACGATGAAACACGCTTTGTGTGACGTCATGCCAAATTAAAAGTTCAAACTATAGATCCGAACGTTAGGTCGACCAGTCGCATTCTACCGGCATTTCTAAGAAATTCGTATGGCTTCGATTTTTAAAATAGACCCCGTTCCGTTTCACTTGGGCCAAATTAGAAGTTTCAATTTATAGCGACCAATTAAGTGTTGTGTAATGTTTATAAATTGGAACGTTTATTTTTGTACATGTTTTCATTGGATGAGTATTTTGGTTTCGTTTTTGCGTTTCATTTTTCATTCTGTTGTTTTGTAATACTTTTCTGTTATAAACAAACTAAGAGCCTCCGCTCTGGTTAAAAACCACTTGCCGATACCAATGTATCATTGATATATGTACTTTGGTCGTCCTATTTCTATGATACAAGCACGTTTGGTAGCTTAGTATAGAAGTGTATAATGAATATACTTCAATTAATCAATCAAATTGTCACGCCTTTTTTATGTTTTTTATATTATACTTATATTAATCTAATATACCATAACAGATTTGAACCGGATCATTCCAATGTTCCGTGCGGTAATGTAGCGGCTACTTGTTTTTTTATTGTGCATGGCACATGACAGCACCCTGCTTAAGGTTGAGCTGGAGTGTGGTCCATGAATGGATGGCATAGCTACTACAATTCAATAACTCTATATCTACTATGCAAGCCTAGTTGGAACAAGCTGATCCTGAAACGCGACTAAAGCACTTCACGGCCTGTATACTTATTAGTGGTTACTACCCCGGATCGGCAAACTGGCTACCACTGCCTCACCACTATTTGAAATAGTACAAATAAATAGATTTGAGTGTGGTCTCAATAAGCGGAGTACAATTTCTCTGATAATGAGATGCTTAAAATTCTTTTACCGGTTTAGAGCGTCTTTTAGATGATATCTACGTGGACTCAGTGGCGCCGGCTATATTCAACAAACGTCACAGACAACATACCCACAAGACAACGCATAGTAGAAACATACTATAGCTTGTCTAACTATACATGACGCGCCCCTCCACTTTATTGGTTTATTTAAATGTGTGAATGCAAATATTACTAACTATACTATTATACTTCATCAGCGTGCTTCTCCTTTTGTGTCTAACCAGCAACTGAATGACCAATTACAATTGCATTTTCGGTGTGTTGCATTCAAATTTTTTATATTTGCTCGTGTGCGTAAATGCAGTGGAAGGGTGCGTCATTTCGGCTTAGACAGACTATACTTACCTTGTGCCCTATCTGACGATCATCATCAGATACATAAAATTTAACCTATATGTTAATTTACGCCCGGTTCCCATATCTGTCAAACGATTCGTTTTTGATACGAACGTTAAATTATCTACCAGCCGTAGGTAAAAACCGTTCTTATAAAACACGCCTCGTAAGTCAAGTTACCGACAACTACTAGCATAAAGTATGAAAACAGTAAAACTGTTTCTTTTAAATATTATTTTGCAAACGTCAGTGAATTGTGAAGTGAACAACGAATGGTTACTGGTTACTGATACCAATTACGGATAGTTTATTAAAGGAACCAGGTCTCCGTTCATTTTCGGAGACAAAAAGGCGACCGTGGTGGAGTGGCAGTGCAATGGTTACGCAAACCGAGAGTACGGGTTCAAAACCAATCACCGTCCGGACAAACCGGACAACCAATATATACTTTGGTTGTCCGGTTTCTATGATACAAGTATTTTAGTAGCTTATACTAAAATGCTATTAGTATAGTAATGTATAATAAGATTAAAAAAATAAAACAGAGCATAAAGTTGGTAGGCAGTGGTGCCCAGTCTGCCGATTCGGGGTAGTACTACCACTTACAAGTATACAAGTGAAGTCATTTATTCGCGTTTCGGGATCAGCTTGTAAGTTGCCGGTTCCAATTAGGCCAGAATGGTGAATGCGACTGGCTTCCAGTTATTTTAACTTTAGTAGCAGTTCCCTTTATTATTGGACTGCACTCCAGCTTAACACCAGACGGAGTTTCTTTTATTGTGACTGGACATATGACAGCACCCCGCTTGGTGTTAAGTGTGGTCCATGAATGAATGTCACTGCTACTACTGTGAGTAGCTATCACATCCACTATGCCGGCCTTTATGGAACCGGCAACTTACAAGCTGATCCCGAAACGTGACCAAATCATTTCACGGTCTGTATACTTGTAAGTGGTGGTACTACCCCGGATCGGCAGACTGGGTACCACTGCCTACCACTCTGAGTCAAAAGTCTATCGGTGCATGGTCTTTGCACCGTCTGCTATAGCCAACAATGGTGTGTATAGTTGTCGTACTCACGACATGAACTGGATAACCTAACATGTACCTACGAGTAAATGCATTATGAAGCCAATGTATTTTGTTTAAAGCAGCCTTTCCCAACCTGCCCCCCTAGCACGGCAATCCAAGAAACAAGATAAAGAACTGCAAGGAATATTATTGTAACTCATTTTAAATAACGTATTAGGCCGGCACATCAAAATGTTTAAAAAATATTGATTAAAGTATTCAACGTTGTTTTGTGTAAAGTTTTACAGAACGTTTAAATATCTTTTTTGATACACTGTTCTAATAAGTTATTTAAAATGATTTGGAATGATATTCCTTGCAAGTCTTTATCTTGCTTCTTGGATTGCCGTGCTAGGGGGGCTGGGGTCCGTGGGCCTATCCCAGGACAAAACAAGAAAATTACGAAAGCATAGTTGTGCAGCCGAATTTAGTCAGATCATTTGCCTTTTTAATTTCAAAATTTAATAATGTGTCAAGTGATAGGCTAGCTTTTTACATACAAAAACACTGCATTAGAGTTTAATTGAGATTTTGAGAATAAAATAGACTGACCTATGTGAGTACTGCAAATAAGATTTTTTAGGGGTGCGCGAATCATAATAAGCTGGCGCTAGGGTGTCCGCCCTTGGAAAAGGTTGGGAAGGGCTATTGGTTTAAAGAGATCGTATAACTTTCTTTTTAAATATACGTGTCAAAATATACTTTTAACTGTTATCAGAGATTTTTAAGAATGGTAAACAGACTGTTGGTGTTGTTTTGCCCCGTCTGCCGATCCGGGGTGAAACCACCAGTTAAAGTACCTCTCTCTTCTCTATATATTTTTTATTTTATTTTTTATTCACATTTCTATACTAAGCTACTAAAGTGCTTGTATCATAGAAACAGGACAACCAAAGTACATATATCAAAGATACATTGGTACCGGTGGGTGGTTTCGAGCTCGTGTTCTCGGTTTGTGTAACCATTGCACTGCCACTATACCACGGTTGCCTTTATTACACTTGATTAATTTCAAAGGTATTAAACACCTCGTCTTTTCACAACCGTAATACCCGCCAGGTCGGGGAAAGCATCCACATTCTATCGTCGACCGCATTAACAGTCGATCTAAAAAGTTCAGTGCCAGCCCAAGTGTTCTCTCCATCTTATAACCTTAAATCCTTCAAGCGATGCGCGACGAACCACCTTTGGTCGTCGTCACTCTTTGACCTTCTCTTGCTTATCATCAGGCGGGTCGAGGTCAGATGTCGGGTCACAATATAAAAAACAATCACAATGTCAAGTATTTTTTCCACAGAACAAATATTTGCTCTTACCGGGAATCTAACCCGGGACTTTACGCGTAACGAACTGATGTGCTAACGTTACTAACGCGCCACGTTAGTCGTCAAATTAGGCAATTATAGCAGAAAATCATATTTAACACTCTTAAAATATATAATATAATAGTTCGTTAATATTACTTGGAAATCTTTCATATGATTATTTAGTTACATATTTTAATGGCGTGTGTTATTTTTAAGTCTTTTGAAGCTTTCAACTAACGCCAATTATAATTCTCCCTAGAGGACTTCATATTTTACATTTAGGTATGATTTAAATACCTATTATATTATTTAAGGCAGGGATCTTTGACGATATCCTATTTTGTAGTACTTTCGCCTAAAACACGTTTTGTTCGTAACGCAGAGATTCCTTAGTTCATTAGTATTCCTTAGTAAATAATCGAAGCAAAGGAATGCTTCGATATTTTGGGCACATGGAATGGATGAGTGAAAGTTGACTGACGAAAGGAATTTATAAATCTGATGTAGATGGATACATTAAAAACAAGGCAGGCCCTTTATTCGACTAAATCGGAGACGTCTTCAAAAACGCTGAGTTGCCTAGTGCCCATAACCGTAGAGCTTGTATGAAAAGGAAATGTAAGGAAAGCGTGGGAGTTGTGTCAGGATCGCGGCAAGTTGCGCTCAGTTGTCTCCTTTGATTGATTGAAATATTTATATTAAAATAATTTGTTTGTTTTGTCTTCATTTCGTAGTACGAAACTGTTTTGTTGTAAAATTCTCATTTGGCCGAAAATCTCTGAGAATCGCGTGTTTTTCATTAAATCGTAACTCTCCACCTTGTTGCTTTTCCGGGAATCGAATGAACAGAACGGCTCCATGTTTATTATTAATCTCTACAAACAATTTCAACTTTAAGTCCTTCGGTTTAAGTGTCAGAATTGCGTTTTTAACGTTCCTGTGGTTTGCGTTTGATCGTTTTAGCAAATGAATTGTTGGAATCGCCAAGATTGTTTTTAATTTAAAAAAAAACAAGTAATATTCGAAATTAAAATTAGATTAGGAATAAACAAGAAAATCAGATTCTATTTGTTGTGAACATGATTATTATTTCATAAATTCATCAATAATATTGTCACGCCTTTTTCCCCACAGGGATAGGCAGATAATGGAGCGCTACTTGCCACGATCCTGACACAACTTCCTCGCTTCCTTCTAGCCACAATTCTCTCAATACAAGCTCTACGGTTATGGGCACTAGGCAACCCAGCTTTCTCAAGGATGTCATCGATTTGGTCGAAAACTATTATATTTTAATTATAATACGTCCGCCACGTTTAAGTCCCAGGTTCGATTCCCAATACTGAGTAAAGATTTTTTCATAGCATTTATCTTTAATATTTATTAATTAAATTGGATATTAGAAATTGGCAGATATTAGCTTCGGGTCTGGGTTTTCGAGATTGGTAATCAGATAATTTGCTCAGTCTGCTGATCTGGGCGAAGTGCCACCACTTTCAAGTGTATAGACGCGACGGTGTAGCGACTAAGCCGCGTTTCGAGATTAGCTTGGAAGTTGTCGGCTGCATTGCAGCTATAGCTGTCCCAATGGACAATCTAACATCAAGTGGGGTCTGTTATAATATTTTTATTTATTCACATTTCTATACTAAGCTACCAAAGTGCTTGTATCATAGAAACAGGACAACCAAGGTACATATTGAAATGAACAGTTATTGAATTGTAGTAGCAGTGGCATCTATTCATGGACCACACTCTAGCTTAACATCAAGCTTGTGCTATCAAATGTCGAGTCACGATAAAAAAAATACATATAAAAGATACATTGGTACCGGCAAGTGTGTTTGAGGCCGTGCCATTAACCTACCACTACTTTTTCTAGCTTTTCTCCTTAACATCCACAACTTCTTAATCTTAATAAATTATTGACTTCGAACAGTTAATTTATAATTGAATTCGCGGAATAGCTTGGGCACAGTATATCCGTGCACCTGATAAAACACTGGCTGTTATGTTCCAACTACGCAAAGGTTTTTATGGTACAACTTCGCGGAAAGGTCCTTCGTTACATTCATCAATTTTGTATAATATTAATTTTAACAATTTTTTTGTAACAATAATTATTTATTAAGAAACATAAAATTAAAAGTATATTAACTATAATTAAACTATAAATAAAAAATATCATCTAATGACGTCGCATTAGAGATAGTCCCAAGGAGCTAATACGTTGGCACATTGATTGCCAAGCTTCCTGTCTCCAGACTTCTCCGTCAGCCGCTTGGACAACTCCTTGGCCAAGTACTTAGCTGAAGGTCCCCAAGGGCCCATCGTCTCGACTTCAAACGGCGCAAATTTGTAACCAGTACCGAGGTTGGCGTATTTATTCATTTAGTCATCATTGAAGTCGCATCCCATCCCATACCAGAGACCTGCCAAATTTCCTCGGCCCAACAGTATTTTTTGTAACAATAATTTTAAACCTATGGATTTGGAAGAATGGTAGGCGGGTTATTGATGGCGGTGGTTATTTCCTTACCAGTTTTGTCTTTGGAGTGACACAGTCGCGTTTCGGTATCAGTTTCAAAGCTAAGTCAGAAAAGTGGATACGACAGCTTCGTTTAATTATTTATTTTGAGCATCCGCATCAGACTGTAATGTTTATCTATATGCATCTCTCGTGTAAATTTTAAGATAAGTATATTCTAATTTATTAAACGAATGTATCTTGGATAAGGCGACCGTGGTGTAGTGCACGAGTTTGAAACCACTCACCCCGGTACCAATGTATTATTGATGTATGTGCTTCGGTTTTCCTGTTGTTATGATACAAGCACTTTAGTAGCTTAGTATAAAAATGTATAATTAAAAAAAGTATGTATAATGCAGTTTCGTCGTCTAGTTTCTTTGATACAAGCACTCTTGTTAGGAATGTAAAAAATAAAAATACGTACTAATCTATAAAGTAACAAAGACATTCCATGGCTTTTATGTTCTAATTTTAGTATAAAAATATTTTTATGATACTAGTTCGCGGAAAGGAGGTACGTACGTTCTTCATAATAATTTACAGGCGATCTATAATTTTCTATACTGTTTTTCCTTTTATTATTGTAAAAGGTTTTGTTGTTTTCATTTTTATTAAGCCTTCCGAGAAGGCTATTCAATGAAGTTCGTTGCCTTTAAAGGTTGTATTTCATTACAATACCAAACTATATATTTTACGCAAAAATAATTTTACTTAGTGTATTTTTTTATTGTGTCGCGACATTTTGGCCGCCACTTGCCTGATAGCAGGCTAGGGGAGCTCCAGGAGCGACTGAAAAAACCGACGCAGTTCACCGTTGCCTCAGTCGCTGCTATCTCTACCAGAGATCTTTTTTCACACTTCGCTTAAATCATGCAAAGTCAAAGGATGGAAATAGCTCAGAGAAAACATCACCAGTTTCCACGATCCTGACACAAATCTCACGCGTTCTTCGCATACAAAATTCTCTTCATAAAGCAATAAAATTACATTAACTAATTTTAGCTTATACTAAGTTAATTTTATCGTTGTTTTACGATAAAATTGATTAATATCCTTTCTTTCTTTTAATGTTCTCAACTCAAAGCGATTTTATCGCCGGGTTGTAAATATAGCTAGCTGAATGCTTTTGATGATGGAATTCCTTTGTAAATCGATTTGGGTCAAATTTTAAAGTCAGTATTGGTCTAACAAGTTTAGTCTCTCTATAATCGTTCTTTTATTTACCAGTATACGCGACATCAGACTTGACTTGCTTAAGTCCAAAATCGCCGACGAATGAAAAAAAATGCTGGTCAGTTTAGTTTTTTTTTTTCATGATTCGCATAAAGGATCTAAGGTTACAGAATAGGGAAAACTAATCGGCTTATCGATTGTTCTGCAAAGAAAGGACGAGCTGGAGTGCGATCCATGGACTGTAACTACAGTTAAAACTTTACAGTCCGTATACTTCTAAGTGGTAAAGTTAAAGATTTCGAATATTATTAATCAATGCCCTTTTCCCACGGGGATAGGCAGAGACCATGGAGAATATTCTTATTGTGACAATATTATTAATGTGACGTTTTATTTGTTTACAGGTATGTCGCAGTTTAATTCAAAAAAACAAACTACATAATGTATGGTATAGTATGTCTAGTTGATAATATAAACTAATATAACTAATAAACAACATTTACTTAGTTATATTCGTCTATATATAAATTATTTAAAAACAAAAAAAAATTTTCATACAATGCTAGGCAGAGAATTGTGGTTATTTGATCAGTCTGTCAATACGAAGTATAGCTTGTCTAACTATAGTGACGCGCCCCTCCACTTTATTAGTTTATTTAAATGTGTGAATGCAAATATTATACTAACTATACTATTATACTTTATCAGCGTGCCCCTCCTTTTGTGTCCAACCAGCAATTGAATGACCAATTACAATTGCATTTTCGGTGTGTTGCATTCATATTTTATATTTTCTCGTGTGCGCAAATGCGGTGGAGGGGCGCGTCATTTCGGCTTAGACAGACTATAGTACCAGCACTTTTTCAAGTGAACAAACAGTAAAGTTACTAAGTTGGGGTTTCGGTTCAGCTTAAAAGTAGTCAAGCTGTCCTAGAACCAACTAGGACAGCATAGTGGATGCGAGTGTTTATATTCGATAATATTATTTTAATTTGATCATATTTGTGTGGATGTGAGAGAAGCGAGGGAGTCGCGTCAGAATAATGGCAATTGTTGCTCCGTTGAATCTATTGGGAAAAAGGCATGACTTAAATAAGTTAATAAATAACTTAATTCAACTTTTTGTAAAACTTTATTTGGCTTGAGTAATGTGAAATTGCGTAGTATAAAAATATAAGTGAACGTAGTAGATATAACATAGCTGTATGTTTGAAATAAATAATAATACGTATAATTACGATTTTACATACATACCTATAAGTACTTATAGTTAGAAATACTTAAATACGAAATTACTAAGGTTAATTTCGTCAGCACACATTTTTTTTTTTATTGTGACTCGACATATGACAGCACCCCGCTTGATGTTAAGCCAAAGTGTGGTCCATGAATGAATGTCACTGCTACTACAATTCAATAACTGTGAGTAGCAAGTCACATCCACTATGCCGGCCTAGATGGAACCGGCAACTTACAAGCTGATCCCGAAACGTGACCAAATCACTTCACGGTCTGTATACTTGTAAGTGGTGGTACTACCCCGGATCGGCAGACTGGGTACCACTGCCTACCACTCTTTGAAATTAAATGAAACACATAAATATTAAAGGTATGCAAGTTCATAAAGGAAGCGGTAATTTGTTATTTTCATACAACTTTATTCATGCCAAGATCTTGAAGATTAAGCTTTTTTAGTCCCCTTTCACTTTTAGGAACTGCGCCCATCTGAACACGACGCAGACTTCTTGTTGCTCGACCTAAGTTGCAATGCCAGGTATTCCAAAGTTGGTAGTGCGGCGAGGTCACCGGGATTTATTCATTAAAAAAAGTTTTGTTAGGTTCGACAACATGTTTTTTTTTCTTATGTTACTTTTATTTACCACATGCATTAGTCATAACTTATTCGATTTTATTTTATTTCAACCGGAATTATTTGATGGAAATCAATTCTTTTAATATAGATCTGTTACGGATTTTGTAGATTACAATCTTTCGTTAAAGATTTCATATCATTGCTTTTGTAAAAAAATTCGTAAATTACATCGCTTCTGTTACAGACTCTTTAGCTTTTATTATGGCTACAAAATTTTATTTAATCTGTGTTTTGTTTCTTTTACGCAAAATGACTATTTTATTGAATGAAAAAGAGTTTCATGTTTTTTAAGGTTTTGAAACCGCTGCTATAAAGCAACATCTAATATTGTACTATAGCTTGTCTAACTATAAATGACGCGCCCCTCCACTTTATTAGTTTATTTAAATGTGTGAATGCAAATATTTCTAACTATACTATTATACTTTATCAGCGTGCTCCTCATTTTGTGTCCAACCAGCAACTGAATGGCCAATTACATTTGCATTTTCGGTGTGTTGCATTCATATTTTATGTTTTCTCGTGTGCGCAAATGCGGTGGAGGGGCGCGTCATTCGGTTTAGTCTACCTGTGTCGAGTTTCTTATTGGGTTAGGTGGGCACAGCGCTTCAGTTCTCACAATACGATTACACATTCTCTAAATATACCTATGGGCTTATTTTAACTGACACGTCATTTGCGTGCTTAAAATAATCAGATTTATAGTGAACTAGGTGTGCTTCGCTGTACGTGACGTATATCCCGAGCTCTCATCGACTATACTCCATTGTTGGTACTCCAGATCTTAATTTTGGTTCATGATTTAGGCACATAACAAGAAGGCTGAGGCAGCCGTGAACTAACTTGGTTTTTTCAGACGTCGTCACACTTGGACCTCCTCTTGCTTATCATTAGGCGGGTCAGATGTCGTGACACAATAATAATTAAAAAAATAATATCTTAGAACTTTAGAGGTCATTATCAGATACTTTAGTTCCCTTAGCACGACTATCCAAGAAACAAGATCCAACACTTTCAAGGAAATTCGTTTTGATGTGTGCTGTAGTGGTGGGTTATATAGAATGAGTTACAACGATATATGTAAATTCCTTGCTGGTGTCGATCTTGCTTCTCAAATTCCCATGCTGGATTTTAAATTTGTCCGGTCTTTAACAAAATGTAGCCTACGTCCTTTTCCAAGGTCCAATGTACATCTATACTGTTTAACAAAATGAACTATTTTAAGCGGAACGCTATTATTTCAACACTATCGGACTTATTACAATAAATATTTGAAACAGTGTTTAAATAATTGTATGCAATGAAATGTCATTTTGTGGTACTAAATTGGCTTAAAACATGTTTAATGTCTGTAATGTAACACGCTTAAGTGTTTAAGTTTTCTGTGGTAACACGATTTAGGTTCTGAGTTTCTGAGTGATAACGAACGATACGGGACCGACTTCGCGACGTTTAAAGCGATGTGTTAGTTCGGCGCATAGATTCTTCCAAGAACTTACCGAGTTTCTAATCCCACCTTTTCTTAGGAAATATGCGTTCATGTTAAATGATGTAAGCTGTACTTAGTAATAGCGGTAACTTTTGCCTGGTTTCACAAAACAATCTACTAGCCGATTGCTCCGTCCACGCATTAGATATACAGTATTACAAAGAATAAAGAAGCTCAAAATATTTGTATTAAAGACAGTTAAAAAAAGATAAATAATAAGTTAAATTAAAAACACATCTGTAGCGGTAATGGGCAAACGTGATTTTTTAAGATGCATGAAAGTTCTGCCATAGAACATGCAAGTAGGAATAATGTCGTAGAAATGCGGTCATTAAGGAGTGCATGTGGGGTAACGATTGTAGATAGAAAATTACAGTTGTGTGTGATAAATGTGATTAGAAAGAAGATGTAATAATAAGGATTTCGGAAGGTATGTCGATGAAAGACTGATGAAATAAGATTTGATCCTATTTCATCAGAGCTGATAAATTGGAGCTATAATGAGATCGGGGACATTACAAAAAATGGGGGTTGGCTACGCTAATAACTATAGAGAATTGTAGACCTGATGAAGCGAGAGAGTTGTGCCGGATCGTGGAAAATTGACGGTCCGTAGTCTCTGGCTATCTCTGTGTAAATTGATGATGTTTCAAATTGGCCAAATAACAAAGACTCAATAACAAATTAGCGGTTGTCACGTGTCGTTTGTTTACTATATTAATGGCTAAATAAACGAGCTACAACTTTATATGGAAACTATTTTTGTTTTCATAACTAAATAGAAGGCACGTCATAAGTTATTTTCAAATTGCATGAAACACGCATAATCCGCTTACAATTTCGTCACGAATACCGATCGTCAAACGAATCTTTGGACAAAAAGATTATTTTGTCTCCATATTAAACAAAACGGTGAAATATTTTTATTTTAAAATTTCCAAATTAATAGCCTCCGTCGGGCTCGGTACTTAATTTTCTTCAGTGCATTCCAATAAAAACTTTCGTTTTTACTTAAAAATTAAGTACGATAATTTTGATTACTAATTTTAAAAATTTAGCCTTTCTCATGTCCCGCCCCCAAACTAAGGAGTTTGAAAACTTTTCGAAGGGTAAAAGCTAAATACCTATTTCTTTTTATGCTGGGTAAAAGCCTTCCTTTCTTTTTCCATGACTCACGAATTATTGCAAGAGTCTTATCTCATTTCGTCATCTCCGTTTGAGCTTGCCGTGGTGGAGTGCCAATTCAATAGTGGACTTTGCCCATAATGCATCAGACATACGGCAGAGATGATGTTAGTTTTGTTAGCCTAAGGCAACGAGAATTCGAAGTAACAATTCCGGATAATCATCTGAGGAGCTCTTTAACTTTGTCCATACCTTGTCTTTTTACTCCCATAATACTCAGACAAGTCGAAGAAAGCATCCTCATTCTAAAATGTTAAGCCTTTCGTTTCTTTGTAGAACAATCGACAAGTAGAATGCCTTACCTGCCTATATGTTCTCTCTATTCCATACTTAAGCGATTGATGGATAAAAGGGATTTCCTTTGCCGGTAACGTAAACCGTAAATAAACCGATTTTTAATTTAACGTTGTTTACCATCAGGCAAATCGAAGTAAAATGTCGTCACTATATTTAAAAAAACACACACAAACTTAATTGAAATAAAACAAGAATTCGACCAAATAGTAACTAAGCCATCATAATCGTTAAAATATGAAATAGTGAGTCAGTATACTTACCTATTTGGAGAACCGATCGCCTTGTACGTGCGAGTCGATAAGGCCTGAATCATTTTACACGGGTAAGGCATGAAAATGAAACCATTTCAACTATTCTAAGAACTCACACATGCCTTTCATTATTACTAAACGCTTGCCTTTAATTAATGCTTTTGGAAAGTTCTAATTTTTATAGTTTTTATTTATGTTATTTATAACCAAATTACATATCAAAGATATATTGGTATCGGCAAGTGCTCCTTAATTAAGTGATTTTTTTACGATACGCGCCAGTATGTTACGCGTAAAGTGCCGTGTTCGATTCCCAGTCGGAGCAGATTTGTTTCATATATAACAAAAATAAAAATAGAGGCGTATATGGTTGCTCCGGGTTGTCTAAGATTGGTAGGCACTCTGTCGATCCGAGGCAGAAAACTTACAAGTGTAAAGACCGTGAAGTGAGTCAGTCGCGTTTTGCGATCATCTTGTAAGTTGCCGGTTCCAACTAGGTCGAATTGTGGTTGCGACATAGTGTGCGGGGGCGTGGGTGCATTGGCGTGGCTAGGCTGGATTTTCGGCCACTCGAGCTTTGAGTTTGAGCTCGGCTCGGGGTCAGAGGTTCCCAAACTTTTTCCTCACAGACCACTTTCAAAATTTTGCTGGTTCCGGTGGACCCCTGCTTCTATCATACTTGCAAACCTCGACAACAACCGTCTTTGCAAGTCTCGACACGCTGTACTGAATATGAAATATGCATGTTTTTTACTTTATAGGTGAAGTCAAGTCAACTTACGAATTGTGAACCCTTATTTTGGTATTTTCTTAGATTTTGCGCGAACATTGATTAATAATTTAAACAAACGAAAACTCTTATTTTTTCGTCACCCCTGTCGAGTCTCCCGTGGACCCCTGGAGGTCCACCTGGACAACTTTGTGAATCAATGAGTTAAACAATTATTTTATAATTAAAAACAATACAGCAAATTAATTTGTCATCGACTATTAAGATGCGATAAGATATCCTGATGACTAATTTATTTTATCGATGAATTATTTAGATAAAATATTACGCCATGATTGCAAATTGGCGCCTCTAATTTATTCATACGATAACTGTTTTACCTATAAATTACAGTCGAGTATCGAATCATATCTTTTTAATTACGATTTCAATTATTTTTTATTATTCTAACCTAGAATTGCCTGATGGTATGCAAGGCGAGGTCCTACAGCGCCGACGACTGAAAAACCCGTTTCAGTTTAGGGTAGCCTTAGTCACCGCCACAAAATCAACTAAAAGTACTTCTTTACGCTTCGCTTGAAGGATACAAATGATGAAGATGATATACCGGTACCAATGTATCTTTGATATTTGTCCTTTGGTTGTACTGTTTCTACGATACAAGCACTCATAGTAGTTCAGTATAAAAATGTAAAAACAATTGGTTTTAGTAAAGCGGGGAAAACTTTACTAAAACGTCTGACGGATCCACAATTTATTTACATTTCTATACTAAGCTACTAAAGCTATCATAGAAACAGAGCAACCAAAGTAGATATATCAAAGATACATTGGTACCGGTGGGTGGTCTCGAACTCGTGCTCTCCTGTTTGCGTAACCTTTGCACTGCCACTACACCACGGTCGTCTTTATTTCTTTTATGTGACTCGACATCTAAGGTCAGCCTCTATTAGCCTGATGGTAAGCATGGAAGGTCCAAGAGTCACTATGCTGTCCAATAAATTACTCATACTGCCCACTATCAGATGTATTTTATCATATTTAATGTGGCCCTGCTTTTCCAGGCTGGACGACGTCTGCCGGGTCTGCTAGTATATTATCAATAAATTAAATTGTCACGCCTTTTTCCCACAGGGATAGGCAAAGACAATGGAGCGCCACTTACCACGATCCTTACACAACTCCCTTGCTTCCTTTACATCCACAATTCTCTTCATACAGGCTCTGTGGTTATGGGCACTAGGCAACCTAGCTTTCTTGAGGATGTCTCCGATTTGGTCGGAAAACACCCTCTATAGTATATTATAATATTCCAAATACGCAGGGGAATTTATCGAGACATGTTTAGTAAACAATTTTAATAATTTACGGCCTTGTTTGCGAAAACGAACTTGAGTTCGGTTGTTCTATACCTCTTATTTATTACAGTTAATAAAAACATAACTATTGTACAAAGGAAAGTAAACAAAGTTAAGTTTTCTCTAACAACTTAACATGCCGAATATATCTTTATATATAGAATTACTTAATCATAGCTATTAGTTCATAGCCGATTTATAGGATGGACACCACGTACATGAAAACGCAGCGTGGGACGTCCACCCACAAGATAGACTGACGGCCTGATAAAGGTGACAGGAAACCGCTGGATGCAGCAGCAGCCTCTGGGGGGCTTGTTAGCAGTGGATGACAAATTGCTGAGAGAGCGTGAGATGAGCTCAGCCAATCTGACATGACAAAGTCGGCTTTTAGCGTATTCTTAATTTGTTTCGCAAAAAAGTTCGGTGCGTCGTTTTTCTTGTAGAAAATTCGACAAGTGGAATGCTTTGCCTTCTTTGATTACTTCAAGCGATGCGTGCACATTGGGCCGGCATAGTGACAGCGACTGCAACAGCCGTGAACTGACTAAGTTTTTTCAGTCGTCGGCACTTTTGAACCTCCATCATGCTTATCAGATGTCGAGTCACAATCGACACATCCAAGGAATATCATTTTAACTCGTTTTAAATAACTTACTAAGAAACAGCACATTAAAATGTGCAAAATAAACTTTTTAAAGGTTCTGTAAAGTTAGGAAACAATGATTTAAACAAATATTAGGCGACATACTATCGCGTTTATTTTGGTTTTGATTTTACATTTTTTTATTATTCCGACGTTTCGAGAGCTTTGCAGCCATCGTGGTCACGGGGAGCCGTGGCTGCAAAGCTCTCGAAACGTCAGAATAATAAAAAAATGTAAAATCGAAAGCGAAATCAACGCGATAGTAAGCCGCATAAAATTTGATTAATTCATTAATCAATATTCGCGCTAAATCTAAGAAAAGACAGGACACAAACTTGGTTTTTTTATTTTTAGACACATTGATTTTTAGAGATTTTGAAGCTCTGTGGTTATTAAAAAAGATATTCCTTGAAGGTTTTGTATCTTGGATTACCTTGCTAAGAGGGCTGCCAAACTCATTGCAAAGTAGCAAATACAAAGTGCGTGTTTCATTTCTCAGAATTTGTTGCAATAAATTTACATAAGAGCGTGTTGTACTTGGCATAAATATGTTTATTTAGAATCGGATTAGTGACGTATACCTTTAAATGTTACTATAATACCTATATTTATCTTACGAGTGCACTGATATATCTAAAGGCGACCGTGGTGTAGTGGCAATGCAATGGTTACGCAAACCGAGAGCACGAGTTTGAAACCACCCATCAGTACCAATGTATCTTTGATAAATATGTACTTTGGTTGTCTATAATACAAGTACTTTAGTAGCTTAGTATAGAAATGTAAACAAAATATATCTAGATTTTGCCTGCAAGGCCGGCATAGGGGTGGCGACGGAGGCAACCCAGAAATGAGTCATTTCGACGCTATTGAACCCTTAGCACGAATCAAGTCAAGTCACAATAAAAAACAGTTTTTTTTGTTCTGATATTATTGCTGTATCCGTAGAGACGGATGATCTATCACAAAATTGGATTTGAAACTAAAGTAGAGTAACGCCCGATTTTGGAGACAATGAATTAGAGGAGTTAAACTGACTTTTATTTTTTATTGTGACCTCGACTTGCTTCGTAAGCAAGCAGGTGCCAGTCCAAGAGCACGACGACTGAAAAAAATGTTACGCATTAAACAGTTAGCATGACGATGATAGAGATCTTACGAACGTCGTGTCGCCGGTGGCGCCATCTACAAAAAGCTTTGCGTTTTGATCTTTTTTTATTCTGACACGTCATTTGACTTCGTCCCACCTGATGATAAGCAAGAGAAGATCTAAGAGTGACGACGACTGAAACATCCGAGTTAGTTCGCGGCTGCCCCAGTCGCCGTCACTATGCCGGCCAAAGTAAATAATAACATAACTATTGTACATCTACATTAGAGTGCCTTTATAGGTAAAATAATACCTAATTGACTTATTCGCGTTTGGGGATCAGCTTGTAAGTTGCCGGTTCTAACTAGACCGGCATGCCGCGGCGTAGTGGATGTGACTGCTACTTGATTCTAGTTCTAATTGTTTTACTTAATTTTGTAATTTGTATGTCAAATTGATCTGTTAGAAGATAGACTTTGTTGTAATCTGGTCACGCGTTATTATTACGAGTTCTTAGAAATTTTATTTTTGATCTTGCGTTTACTATTCGAAAGATGCTTTGCGAACTTTATTATATTTACATTATAATACTAAAGTGAATCATAGAAACATCACAACCAAAGTACATATATCACTTTCGAACCCGTGCTCTCGGTTTGCGTAACCATTGCACTACCACTACACCACGGTTGCCTTATTATTGTGTTGTTTTTCTCTAATTATTATAGTTACTTTGTATCCTGATGGATGCACGTGGATTTGACGGCACGCGTAGCGCAGTCCGTTACGCCTAAAGTCTCGGGTTCGATGCCCGGACGAAAAGATTTGTTGAATAGATAAGCTATTAAACAAATCTTAAGCTTTGTAATATTTAATACATAATATTAATAATTAAATTGAAAAATGCAAATATTTGTTAATAAAAATAGGCAGATATTTCCTTTTTGTTTGGTTGTCTAAAATTGGTAAACAGTGGTGCCCAGGATGCCGATTTCAACTAGGCAGGCATAGTGGATGTGGCTGCTACTTACAGTTATTCAATTGTAGTGGCTGTCGTTCATGGACCGCACTCCAGCGTCATACGGAGTCAAGTTCAACCATTTTATCATCAGCAAAATTTTTTTTTCAAACAAACTTCAGTGCAAATATCTCATGTTTGTAAAAGCGGAAACAATTTTAGATTGTCTCTGTTATTCGCAGCTACGTTTCTAAACTATTCCATTGTATCTATTGTGAAAACGAATTTTTGATTTACGCTTTACCTTTATAACAATAGGTCGTGTATTTTTTTATTTATTGGGGCTACATATGACAGGGGTACCTTATGTTTTTGGCCGGCATAGTGAGGGCGACTGTGGCAGCCTTGAATGAACTGATTAGATTTATTCAGTTGTCGGCACTCTTGGGCCTCCATATTGCTTACCATCAGATGTCGAGTCACCATTAAAAATTAAAAAATGTTAAGCCGGAGTGCAGTCATGGATAGAGGCGACTGCGACTATAATTAAGGTGACCATGTTGTGTTTCAAAACCACTTGCCGGTACCAATGTATCTTTAATATAATGTGCTTTGGTTGTCCTGTTTTTATGATACAAGCACTTTAGTAGCTTAGTATAGAAAAAATACTACAATGCAATAATGGAAGCTGTAATCTAATATACTTTTAATTATCATAAAGTAACTATATTAGATTTAGTATTATGCTTCAGACTGAATGCTTCTATTTTATTTTGCACCTACCTCTTACAAAAAAGTGATCTAAATTGTCTCTAAGGTAGGATAAAAGGAATGCCTAGTAAGCGCATCAAGTCCGCCTTTATACCTAGTGCATAAAGTTTTTAAATAAATAAATAAAGTCCATTTCTAATACTTTATTCACTACTATAGTGTATTCGTAATAGGTTTTCGAATTCAATAGGTATGTGATCTACATGATTTATAATCCGGGTGCGTGCCACGTTCGCTCTGTAGACTGCAGACACATGGTCGCTAGCAGATGCTCGAGAAAGCGGCCTGGGCCCAGGTAGGTACTTCCAAGAATAACGAATATAATCGCAATACGGGGAACTCGCCAGCGCGCTCGTCCCTATCCGTTGCCCGAATGCGAATCGAACACCTGCCTTTGCGATAATCCGAATTAAAATTAAATTTTGGCTATCGATAATGAATTAATTGATTTTTCAATTAGGATTCAATACAACACTAACTGTCATTGTTCTTTCTTCGAAATGATGTGAATAGTAGTGTAAGTATTTTTCTTTTAAATTATTGTTAATAAAAAAATTGTTAACTAAAAATAAGGCAAACAATAGCATTGAGGTAAAAATACTTTCTAAGTAAATAATAGTTAAGTAATTATTTCTAAGTAAGTAATTCTGAGTAGTGGGACAATTTCTATTGATAATAGACATTTCATAAAAGAAACGGAACAGGCCCATAATATTTCCTTTCCTTATAAAAATTGAATTCTAAGAACATTGTGTCGACAACAAAGTAGTAACTATCTAACCGGTTATTACGTTCACCAGCTGTTCTTAGTAAACCTATTTTCTCTTTTTATACTTACCAACGTGGAATTTCAAGAGGTTGTTTAAATATAAAACTACAGAATTTTATTTGTATCGTATGTAAACATATTCTGTCTGCTTATTATCAGCGACCTAAATGTCGTTTCAGATTTACTAAAACATCTTCAGACTTCTTAATACTTATATTACTAAAGTCAATTATTTAGAAACTCTAGGATGTATAATTATTTAATTAATAAACAATTACTCATAATAATAAATTAAACACAAACTAAGTTGTTAAACATTAATTAAATCGGCAATAAAATTAAATACATTTCGGCACTCAACCAAGGAATTGACATATTGTGTAATTTCTTGGTATAAGAAACAGCTGCGAAAAATGCATGTGCGATACTCATAACAATAGATAAAGTAATAATACGCGATATAATTGTTCATCAATGAATTCTTGGAAATTACCAACTCTATTCGCTCTCGACATGGCCTCGTCCCCACTACGCACGCACACACACACACCCACGGGCGCTCATTGCTCGGCGAGGCGCGCGTTGTCATTTTATTCCATTCATTCCGCTCGTTCGGCGCGGCTTTGGACGTGTCAGGCGCACGTTAAAAACTAAAAAACGTTTTAATTTATAAACCTATAACAGTATTAATTTATTGCATTTAAATTACAATTAAATACATAATATACGTGTGTTATTTATAATAAAAAGACAATTTGTGTTATATTGTAATTTGTTTCGTAATTCTTGGAACAAATGTTGCGCATGTTTTTGGAAAGTGTACGTTCCGTTTTATTCATGGAAGGTGTTGTTTTGTGAATAAATAGTTACAAATCGTGGCCTCTGGTGTGGGTGGTGGCGGTGGAATTGACCCACCGTGTTGTGGAAAACAAATGTGTTTAATTGAACGCCGTGGGGCTAGTTCACTTAGTCCAATAGACATGACTTTAACATCGACATTAACGCCATACAACTTATCAAGTAAGTAAAAATATTATATTAGGTTTATTTAATAAAGTATCCAACTGTTTTCCTTATATATAGACAGATAATCTTTAAATATTTATTTTAAATGAGTTTTTTAAATTATAAAATGGATAAGTTGCCTATGAAATCCATTTATTAGTTGCAACTTCCGTGGCCTTACTAGTAGAATGTTTCTAGCAGTTTAAATGCTTGTTTCAAGGTGATATGAAACAGTGGAATTTTTAGTTATAATAGTTTACAATGTAGGTTATTTTTGTGTTGTAAATAATTTAATAGAAAATTTAAAAAGTATATTGTGTTCATTTATTTAAGTTCATTTTTTAATTTCAAAATCAATGTTGATTTAAGACCTATGTTTAAGACCACACTTTATGACACATTGATATGTTTTTTTATGCTAAAACTAAATAATCTCAATCAATTAATTAAGTTGTCGCATCCTAATTTCAACAGGGATAGGCAAAGACAATTGAGGACTACTCTCCACGATATCCACCCAACTAGCTTCCCTCACATCCACAAATCTTTTTATACAAACTCTATGGTTGTGAGCAATGCTAACCTCAGATTTTTTAAGTCCTCTTTAATATTTGATATTAGTTTTATTATCTAGTTTTATGGTTACTATAAATCCACTTTGCAGCATATACTAATACAATTGTTTAATTGTAATAAACTCACACTCACTTGTAAACTCACACCTTGATTCTTACAAGGATAGGCAGTAGCAACAGATTGCCACTAATGCCAATGTCAACTTTACATAACTTGAAATAGTATAAAAGATTGGTAATTGTTAGAGTTAGGCCCTTATATCTGTTCATATAAATAAATAAATATACAAAATCAATGTTACTTTAATTCTTTAATTAAAAATAACCACAGCATGCATTATTTGACTAAGTTAGAATAATGTCACTAAAAATAAAAACTGAAGTAAGTAGTAATCTATAAATAAACAAGACACGATGATTATAAAAAGTAAATTATAGAAAGGACATCATTAATTTTGTACGGGGACTTGGGCCTAATTGTTTTAACAGTTTAATATTCATTTTAAAATAGTTTGATGTACGAAGATTACAATGTAATTGGAATATATCCTTTATTTTGCATAGTTTAGGTGTGCAAAACGATCAAATTATAATTATGAATGTTCAAAGCAGAACTGTTAACATGGTGTGTCTTTGTTATTAGAAAACGATACAAAATCCATAATTTATTTTCTAAATAACTTAATTGCACAGCAATTAAAAGCAAAAGTAGTACAAAAAATGCCCAAAATAAATAATTTATTAAATACAATAAATAATTTTATTTTATCTGAGTTATATAAATTCATAATATACCCAGAGGTTATCTATAATCTTGCATATGACCTAGATTTGTATATGTAATTATATTTATGAAACTAGTTCTTTGAAATAGGTGCGTGACTAACTAATGACATTTGTCAGGCTTATGATTATCAAACTATACACGAGTGAGTATGAATTATAGAGTTGGCATTAGTTGTTTGATTATCTCTGCTTATCTCTATAAGAACTACACCTTCATAGCTGTAGCGTAATTTTACATTTCTATACTAAGCAACTAAAAGTGATTTTATTATAGAAAAAAAAACAGAATGTAAAAAATACTTAATATTAAAGATACTCAATCAATCAATCAAATTGTCACGCCTTTTTCCCACAGGGATAGGCAGAGACAATGGAGCGCCACTTACCACGATCCTTACACAACTTCCTTGCTTTCTTCACATCCACAATTCTCTTCATACAAGCTCTAAGGTAAAGTAAAGCAAATATTCCGAAAATATCATTAATTTGTTTTTATTGTGACGTGACATCTGATCTCGACTTGCCTGATAGTGCAAGGGGAAGTCGAGAGGACCGACAACTGAAAATACCAACTATACGTCAGTCGTAGTCACCAATACGTTCTGGATAGTATTTATCATCGCTCCAAAGATACAATGCGCCCGAACCGTTTAGTTTGTATATCGATATGGATACTTATACTGGTCTTATTATTATTCTTTGTTTTAAGTTTCTATGCTTGTATCATAGAAACATGACAACCAAAGTACACATAACAAAGATAGTATGGTATAGTAACCCGGCAGAAAAAAGAGCGCTGGCAATTAAACTTGTTATGTTACCCACCTACTTTTAATTTAAATATTTATTTAAAATATTAATTATTTACACGTATAGATTTAGATAGGCAGACATGCTTCCACCGCATTCGTTCAGAGCTATCTCATCTGCCGAAGCTTATACTGCGCAGCTATACCTGCAAGTGGTCCCCTAACACTCATTTTTAAAATGATTTTTCTTTCATTGCAGATGCGTGTCTCAACGTGGGCTTACCGATTAGCCATCGGACGTCGAAGGCATCCCCCTGTCTCGCGTGCCATCAAAACATTCATGTGACAATAAGCCATTGTTGTCCCTGTAGGCCTTCGCAGACTTCCTGCAGGACCTCCCATTCACCCTTCATCCCAACCCTTAGTTTTCCCCCTCATTCATACAACCAACAAATCCTTTACACCCATGCTCCAATTCAATATGAAGCTGATATTAGAATATTACATGATACGGTCAGAGCTTTAAGGCTGTCCGGCTGGTATTATGAACAGCCTCTAGATTGGCAGGTAATTTGATTTCTTTTTTTTATTGTTTACATTTCTATACCACGCTACTAAAGTGCTTGTATCATAGAAACAGGGCAACCAAAGTACATATGTCAAAGATACATTGGTACTCGAACTCGTGCTCTCTGTTTGTGTACCATTGCACTGCCACTACACCACGGTCGCCTTATTTTATTGAGGCCTGACATTATGGTAGCGCCCCGTCTGATGTTACGCTGGAGTGCGCTCCATGAATAGACATAATCCAGTTAAATAACTGTAGTAGCAGTCACATCCACATTGCGGCTTATTAAAAACAGTCTGTTTACAAGCTGATTCCGAAACGCGACTAAGTCACTTCACGGCCTTCCTATACTTGTAAATGGTACTATATACTTACCATACAACCAGCCTTAAATCTGTTTTTTTTATTACCATACATTAGTAATATACCTACAATCTAACTATTAAATATTACAAATAAAAGCTATGAAAGAAATATTTATTCCGACCGGGAATTGAACCATGGGATTGCTCCATCAGATTCTGACGGTGACAATGGAACCACCTCGACAAAAACACACCCTAAAAAAAGATTCAAGATTGGTTCCCTATTAAAAGAGAAATCTGTGAATAAAAAATACATAGAGTCGTACATAGAACCTCCTTCTTTTTTGAAGTTGGTTAAAAACTCAATTGCTTCTCTGCTCTGCACGGCAATCCAAGAAGCAAGATAAAGAACTGCAAGGAATACTATGGTACCGCGGTATTATGGTACCATGCAACTATGCATAGTACTGAGTACTATGTTACCGTGTTCAACATAGTACTGAGTACTATGTTCCTGTGTTGTATGTTCAACATAGTACTAAGTACTATGTTCCTGTGTTCTGTGTTTAACATAGTACTGAGTATTATGTTGTGTGAGTACTATGTTAGAACACTTGTCCTAGTACTATGCAACTTTGTACTGTATGCAAAAAAGGAAAAATATCGATATTTCGAAAAAATGATCAGCTAGGATTTTGATTCTTTCAAATTTTAAAACTATAAGTGATCGCCTCTCCGTGGCCACGATAGCTGCAAAGCTCTCGAAACGTCGGAATAATATACATAAAATTACATTAATAAAATTTGTTTCCTACTTCGATAAACTTGTTATCATAGTGTTTTTCTTGCTGATGACATTAATATTATAAATTAATAGATATGTCTAGACATTAATGCGTACTAGACAAATTACGCGTGAAATTGTAATAAGGAAAACTATATGTGTATATGGATTATTATTGTGACTCGACATATGACACTCCGCACTCCGCTTGATGTTAAGCTAGAGGGGTCCATGAATGGATGTCACTGCTACTACAATTTAATAACTGTGAGTAGCAATGACATCCACTATGCCGGCTTAGATGGAACCGGCAACTTACAAGCTGATTCCGAAACGGGACTAAATCACTTTACGGTCTGTATCTATGACTGTATCTAGACTTATTCTTAGTTTAACAGAATGGTATACACTCATTGAGTTATAATGATTTACTTTTTAAAATTCGTAATGAAATTAATCGGATGACATATTCAATTATTATTTCCCTACAAAAATTAATTAAAAATAATTATATCATAATTCCTAGTAAAATATAACAAATACCTAAATGACTAATTTTTACAATTCATGATTATTATTATGTGTTATAATTTTCAATTAATTAGTTTTTATTTTTTATTGGCGAAAAAAATTTAACACTTCGTTTAGTCTCTAAGGTTTACCGGCAGATATTGTTTAGGGGTATTAGTCTGTCTTCACTAAACAATAGACTATTTATTTTTGGAATAAATTTCAAAAATAAAAAATAATATAAATTTCAATCAATAAATAATTATTGAAAAATAAACGTGAAATTAATGTCGTTAGGCATTTCTGCCTGTAAGCCGGCAGATTTATTTTCATACTTCTATACTAAGCTACAAACGTACTTGTATCATAGAAACTGGACGACCAAAGTAGATACATTGATACCAGCAAGTAGTTTAGAACCGGAGGCTCTTTGTTTGCGAGGAATTTCCACAACCACTACACCACGGTTGCCTCTAAATTTAATTAATGTTTTTTTGTTATTTCTTTTCAGAGTGCGAAAGATTTACTAAAAGATACGAGTGTTGGTGCGTTCCTATTAAGAAACTCAGCTGATAAGAATTTCCTCTTCTCTCTCTCGGTGCAGACGGAGAAGGGACCCACGTCTGTTAGGTTACACTACGACTGTGGATATTTTAGGTAAGATATATATTTCTTTTTTCTATAATAAGCGAATCTATGAATGTTACTGCCTATTTAAGGCGACCGAGAACACGGGTTCAAAACCACTTGCCAGTGTATTTTTAGTAGCTTACTATAGAAATGCAAAAAATAAAATACAAAAAAAATATAATGAAAATTCGAAGGAAAACAATGAAGCGCAGACACAAATCGGATGTAACCTGGAAGTCTATCTATGAGCCCGATTAACTCGCTTCGAAATTTATCTAATAAAAACAAAGGCTAGTCTTTGCCGAAAATGCAATTGTAATTGGTCATTTAGTTGCTGGTTAGACACAAAATGAGAAGCACTTTAATAAAGTATAATAGTATAGTTAATAATATTTGTATTTACACGTTTAAATAAACTAATAAAGTGGAGGGGCGATTCATTTATAATTAGACAAGCTATACCTATCCCTAACCTATACCTCATCCTATCATTTTATCTTGCAGTTCTTTCAACTGTTGGATCCTTATAGCCAAGTTAATACCACATGCAAGCTCCATTTTGCAGTTGAGGTTAACTAATTACCATGCCTCATAAAAAGTGCTCCGTTGTCTCTGCATATCCCTGTAGGAAAAAGGCGTGACAATTTAATTTGATAAAAAACCATTTTAAAAATCATTTTGATATATTAATTTACTTTGTAAAATTTTATTAATAAAAATTGGATACAAATGACTTTATAGTCAATTAAAAATCAAATTGTCACGCCTTTCTCCCACAGGGATAGGCAGAGACGATGGAGCGCCACTTTCCACGATCCTCACACAACTCCCTTGCTTACTTAACATCCACAATTCTCTTCATATAGGCTCTGTGGTTATGGAAAAGATGAGTGAAAGTAGATTGACGAAAGGAATTTATAAATCTGATGTGGATGTAAATTGTAAAATTAAAACCAAAATAAACGCGACAGTAAGCTGCATAAAATTTGCCTAATTCATCAACCACTCAATCGCAATCTCAAAATCTAAGAAAATACTATAAATTAATTGTTTTTTACATTTCTAAATTAAGCAACTAAACGTGCTTGTATTATAGAAACGGGACGACCAAAGAACATTATCAAAGATCCATTGGTACAGGCAAATGGATGAACTGAGGCTCTCGGTATGCGTGACCAATACACCACGGTCGCCTGAATGGTTATTTTCTATGAACTGTATCTATAATAGTATCAATAAATACGCACGTGGTATTAAAATGAGTCAATGTGATAATTTCACTTGAATTATGATAATTTCTTTATCATTTGTCCGTGAATCATAAATAATTTCTAAGTAATCTAAATTTGAAATATTTTTGTCATTTTATTGTGATTTTCAAACCAGACTGGGGCCTATAAATAAAGACGACTGCTACATGATTGAAAGTCACAGTCGTATCCACTATGATAGTCTTATTTGTTTTGTTTAATACTCACAATTACCAAGTAAGCTTAATATTGACCGTGTATCATCATCATCATCAGCCAGAAGGCATTCACTGCTAAACATAGGCCTCCCCCTTAGAACGCCATTCCGAACGAAAAGATGCCAGTTGCATCCACCGGTTATTCGTGACGTTCACTATGTCGTCAGTCCACCTAGTGGGAGGCCTACCTACGTTGCGTCTTCCGGTTCGTGGTCTCCACTCTAAGACCTTTCTTCCCCATCGGTTGTCGGTTCTTCGAGCGATGTGACCGTGTATGGTCTCTTTATAATAATGACTATCTACACAGGCCATATTAAACCTAGTTACATACGACAGCAAAGTGATGGCCACTCCTAATTACAATTACATGGACTGATTTATTCCAACAAATGTATTAAAGCATATATTTTGTTTGTTACAGGTTAGATTGTGATAAATCCCTAGCTAAGTACATGCCCCGGTTTCGTGGTGTTGTCGATTTAATACAGCACTATTGTCGAGAAGGCACGAAAGGCGCGAACAGGAGTACCGTTTGGGTCGATTTGGAAGGATGCCCGCATTCACAAATATTACTCAAACAACCCGTTATGAAGCAACCTTCGCGACTGCAACATATGGCAAGGCTTGCCATACATAAAGCGCTAGATTCTAATCCACTGACGCCGAAATTGTGGAATGCGCCCAAACATAGACAGTTACCTCTACCTAGTAGTTTATTACAATATCTAGATGAATATCCGTACTCAGTTTAATAATAGTTTGAATTTAGAATAATTATATTGTTTGTGTTTCTTGCCACAAAAAAAAGAAGCCGTCTATGGTTTGTCTATGCCTCTTTGGCAGAAACGCAAGGAATTTTGTAATAGGTAAAATGGCCAGTTTTATTATAAGGTTGGCTTCTCAGACTCGTATATTTCTTTGAATTGGATGTAAATGTGTAATTTCAAGAAAACGAGTTTATTTTATTTAAAGTCTTGCATTTTATACTCGATTAACAAGTTGGACACCTTCATGAATAAAGTTATGTTTTCAATTTTACATTTTTTGCTGATATGTCTTTATTCATTGATAGAGTCGAGATAATTAAATTATTTTTTGTAATGATTATTGAAAATGTTTGTACAAAAGTAATGTTAAAGGAAAATCTCAAGAATTTCAGTCTGGCACTGAATTAAAGGCGGGAACCTTTTTTGTATATTGGAAGTTTTGTATTAAGTTAATAAGTATTTAATGGGACTCAAATAAATGGTATTTAGTGATATATTATAATAATACAATTTAATTATTGTTTAGAATAAGAAACCGTACTATAGGTATAATAGAAATGTCAAAAACAGCGCGCGAATTAGTGATGTGACTTAATTGAATACTAAGAAAATAGTTTTGATAAAATCGAGACTTTGTCACCATTTCTCTATCCTATTTTCGTCACCTAATCTTGTTTCAATGTGATAAAAAATACCTTGTTATTCATTTAGCTGACGCTAATATCAAAAAAACTGACACGTCAGATTAGTATGAACCTAAAGTGAAGAGTTTCATCGTTTCTTTGATTGACAGAGAGTTTTAAAACCTTTGTTGGTTTACTATCCATGTCAAAAATAATCGTTAAAAAAATATGTAAATTGAAAGTCACATGAACTATTTCGACGTATATCTGTATTAATTATCCTAATTATAATTTAAGTCGTGGAAAACATGAAGAATTCATTTAATAGAAAAATAACCTTACATGAAAACAGTGTTCACAGATATTTAATTTCACTAAATAAAGTTTTCTTTTAATCAAATATAATGCCTTATCTTGTCTACGTCTCTGCGCTTCTAGTGAAAATGTGTACAAGTGCAGAATTTCTGACCTCTATTTGTCTGATGGTAAGCAAAGGAAAGTCCAAAAGCGCCGCTAACTGAAAAACAGCTTTAGTTTTCAGTCGTCTCAGTCGCCAACACTAGTTTACACATTTTATTTAAAAGTCTAAAACCCGCGTTTTTGCACTTATATCCATATTCATTGGAAACTCAGATTTAAATATATCATCACAATATTCTAATATTAGGAAAAACAATTATTTATTTTTATAATATTAATTTCTTAGAATAATTTATTTGTGAATATATATAATTTTTTATGATTTTGTTCCTATTTTTTTACATATATTTATTTTGTTTATGGTGTTTGTGTCTTATAAATATGTATTATAAAGTTTAAATGTTGAGTTTTAGTAAATCTAGTGAAAAGATTAAAATGTACAAAAATTTTGTCATCTGACAACATTAATAAATAGTTTCCTAAATATTTTTTTTCTAGATTTACATTTCTCAAATAATATATTTTATGTATATAATTATATAAGTAGGTTAGTGGCATTTCCTTTCTTTATATTTACTGTATATTATACTTAAAACAAGGATTCTTTTACTCATAATCCTTGCATTTAACAGATTTAGTATTTTTGAGGCTGACATTTTGTAAATACAGAGTATGTCTTTATTTATTAACTACTTATAGTTAGAAAATTATATTGGTATTGCAATACAAAAGATGTATTACAAAGTATTATATTATATCCAACTATATTATAAAATAGGTATTTATTTGATATTTCCTAATATACTGCTGGTATCACCAACAATCTACCAGAGGACTGGAGCTTCACTTAACTCAGCAATTTAAGGACGGATGATGTAATAAAACAGAAATTAATAAATAAAACTACAAATTCATAGCGTTTCTAATATTTACGCTTTATTCTTTTAATAATTTAATTCCTTCAATAAAACTAATTATTCACATAAATAGAAAATATATTAAGTCCCCATTAAATATATCTTGCAATACCATTATTAAGTTATTTATAATTTGTCATTATTTCTGAAATATTGGAGTAACAATAATTTTAATAATTAAAAATATGATGTACCTTGATTAATCTCAATTTAATAATTTAGGTTAACTAATTAAGGTTTGTCTTAGACATATGCTAATCAATTCACAATTAAAATAAATATTCAGGTCTTAACATGTATTATCCATAAAAACAAATGTTTTTATAGGTAGTATGTTGACCCCTACAGTTTTTTTAAAACAATAATAAAACATCATACACAATTCTCTATTTAGTCTAGTACACATAGTCTATGGACAACGGGGATGTTTTTTTAGGATGAAGAAACAATATTCTTAATCCCATCAGGGTCATTACATCTTTGGCTTGCATAAGATCTTGCATCTGCGCTCTGCTGTCTGCCTAACCCTGTGGGAATTAACGCGATAATTTGCACTAACGATGATGTTTGTTCTTCTTTTAAATAAACTGTAAATGAATGTTTTAAAAATAGTTTAAATTAATAACATAAGCTGCCTTCTAAGAAAACAGAATACATTATAAATGTTATTTCAAAGGCTCTTCAATATTGTGATGATTTTTTATATATTTAAAATAATAATTCAACTTGATGCATATCTGAAATATGGATTAGAAACTATAATAAGTAGCACAATTTTATTATAATTAAAATGGATCCTGACAGCCGGTCTGTAATCATCCACAAGCTCAAGGAGACAGCTATGGAACACAGTGTTCGTTCTATAATCATCCACAAGCTCAAGGACCCAGAGCTATGGAACACGGTGTCCGATCTATAATAATCCAGAAGCTCAAGGACATAGAGCTATGGAACACAGTGTTCAATCTGTAATCATCCACAAGCTCAAGGGCACAAAGCTATGGAACTCTGTGAACAAGATAAGGAAAGAAAGACGTAGGAATACCTCCTGCCAAATACCATACGATAACAAAGCCCATGCCGGACATTGGCTTTGTTATCGTAGACTTTCATATTCTGGATCAGGTTGACTCTCAACTTATCTAATATGACCAGCAATGGACAGGTTGATCCTGTAAAAGGAGAAATGTAGTAAATATTTGTACCTATTAATATGTGTATTATTATGTTTACCTATATACTAACATAAAAAAAGAACTGCAAGTAATTTATATAGACAAATGAAAATAAATTATATACACTTTGCCTAAAAAATGATTTTTATTTCATATTTGCTTATTTTTCTAGGTTATTAATTTGATATCCCTGGTTCAAATTCATAAGAAACATTTTTAGTTAAGGCACTAGTCCTGACTATTAAATTCACCACGGTTATCACACTAGTTTGTGACGCGTAAAGTCCCGGGTTCGGTTCCCGGTCGGAACTAATAATTGTTTCATAGCTTTTATTTGTAATATTTAATAATTGGATTGAATATTACAAGTATTTGTTAATAATTAAAAGGTGCATATTTTGCCAATGGTCTGGTTTCAAAGGTCTAGGGGGCGCAAAATCCCCCATATTATGAAAGACTACCGGGGGGCATCTGTATTACTATGGTATTAATGCACCGAAAATATCCACTCCCGCTGGTTCATTCAGCTGTTGTAACCACGTAACAAATACTTGGTATGAGAGTTTTCATATTTTGTTGCTATTATTAGTAAATTTATAATTTCTGAACGAAGCTCTTGTTTTTATTTTGTGCGTTCTTTTTATTGTGTAGCTAGCGTACTGATTTTAAATGTATTTACATAATAAAAAACGATATATTATAAATCTTTCAATCGGCCTAATTAAATTTCGGGAAATATTTAATAAAATCTTATCATTATTTTTTATAATCTAAAATATTGGTAAATGTAATAATAACATATTAGTAACATGTTTATTATTATTATCCCGCTGTCCGTCGAATGGTTAAGCGGATGAAATTATATTTTGCGCTGGTCACATCACTAAACGAACGCGCTCGGACGGAACCGTCGCAGAGATATTGATTTCGCGCAATATTTGATTGTATTTAATACAAAGAGAAACACAATACGATATTTTATAGTGAAAAATGTAGATTATTATAATTCGCAATGTCGGTTAATGGCAACGCGACATATACACCTTTGAAGCAATTGGTTTCTGATTCCGATTCCGATGATGACAATAAAAATATTGATCTTCGGGAGACCGATAGTTTCAATAATATGGAGTTAAATAGTGGACTGCAATCGTCGAAGAATAACTATAGTATGAGTGACATGGATGACTTGAACACGAACAGAAACACGCTGGAGAGCACAATGGACAACGTAAGTTTCTTGCAATCGGATATGTCGAATAAATTATCCTTTCTTCGCCGGTGTGCATTTGTAGCTTCCATCGTATTCTGTATACTGACTGTGGTTATATTCCTATGGGGATGGCCTTGTTCTAAAGTCGGTAGCTGCGGGAACAGTGAGTGGCAGGACAAAACCACCAGCTGGGAGGTGCCGTACGAGGAGATGGAGCTCTCTGGTTCCATCCAGGTCGTAGATGGGGTCATAAAAAGAAATAAAAATCTAATTTTCATTTACCGCGGCAACCATATGAAACATCATGAGAAAAACAGCAATAGTGATGTAAATGGTGTGATACAGGTTGTTGGCAGTTCTGGTAAAGTAGGGTGGTATACTCGGATAAATAAAATACCCACTGAAATAGATTGCAAACTTATTGATGTGAATAAGGATGGACAGAAGGATTGTATTGTGGCGGGAACTGAGGGGTTGTTGGAAGCCTTAGATCCTTTATCTGGTACTAACCTTTGGAACATACACAGGCATGGAAAACTCTACAATATTGTTGATGTTGATTTTCCAGCCATGTTCAAGGATGTTGACAAGGATAATGTCAATGAACTTCTCACAGTTGCTACAATATATCCAAGTGGTTACCATAACACTTTAGTCATCTTCTCGGGAGCTAAAGGTACTCTAGTGGGTGAACCATTAGCTCTAAATGAATGTGCTACAGTAAAAATATTACCAGAACAGAATAATGTCAATGTTACATACCTATGCAAAAATGGGACTTCAGAAGCAGTTAGGGTTATCACAAATCAGCTCTGGTATAAGACTCCTCGGGTGGAGAAAAAGATCGGGAAGCCAGTGACACCCCTATCTATAACAAAGAGGCTCAGCATGTCCAACAAAAAGAATTTAGGGAACACAAGACAAGTATTTTCAAATGGACCTGGTAAATTGATAGTTGAGAATTCTGGTGAATGTCCCAACTCATGCAGAGTGTCTTTAAAACTAATTTTGGAGAGAAATGGTACAAATGTAGTCAGTTGGGAGTATTCCGCTAATCATGTCTATGCGATGAGACCTAGTGCCTTTGCGTTCACAATAAGAGGGTTCATTATAAAATTATGACAGTGGAACAGTGCACACATTGCCAGGATGGGTGCACAGAAGTTTAACGAGGTTAAATACAACACACAGAACGTCAGCCCTAAAAATACATATGACGTCTTCCATTATAAACCAACAATAAACATGGCGTCTATTAAGTCTTTTATTAAGTATGCTAATTTCACCGCTCATGATATATCAGAAAGGATAGTTTTGATTTCATATGATAAACAGCAGATGCATAATGTCAATGTTAGTCAAACAGATATAATCCAACTTTGTTTCCGAGGGGTTGAGGAGGATAGGTTGACGATACCTGTATGTCAACCTGATTTTGATTACCAAGATAGGTCTCTTGTTATCGGTGACTTAGATGGTGATATGACACACGAGTTAATATCTTATCATAGTACTTTTGTTGCTCCCGAGTCTTATTCACCAAAGAAAACAAATCCATATGAGGAATGGCGTTTAACCTCAGTCGTTAAAGTTATTAGATTAGAAACAGAGTTGCCTAAACTGTTTGTTAATAATAATAACTAGTTTTTATATTTATATACATAATTTATTGTCACACCAAATATTGAACTCTTTGTCAGTGATCTATTTTTTCTTTATCTAACATATATCTCTAACGTTATAGTATAGTTCGTTGGTTTTAAATTAATACTTGCTTTGCTCACAATTTATTATTAAAAAAAGTAGGCAGTTATTTGCCTGGTTATATATTGGGTTTGGTTTAGGAGCGATAGGCAATGGTACCCAATCTGCCAATCCAGAACAGTACCACCACTTACAAGTATACAGACCGTGAAGTGACTTAGTCGAGTGAGCACCCCTGCCTACCTCTCTTATAGGGATTAGTGTGTTTATACTTATGTATGTACTTGCCAAAAATAATAGGTTAGCAGCCTTTTCCCCATTAATATCACAAAAATATTTTCTAGTCATAATTATAATATTCATTAATTTATTAATAATAGAAATAAATACAATATATTGCGCTAGTTATATTAGTTATATAAGTCTATGTTAGTAAGCCAATTTCAATTCACTCATTTAATTACATATTTTTTCTTATAATAATTTAGTCAATAGTTATAAATATCTTTGTATACTCTAATACTTTATAATATAATAATTATTTACTATATAGTATAGAACCAGTATCTAGTCGACGGCGCCTTTGAATATCATACGATCAAATTGCCACGCTTCAAATCCCGCAGGGATAGGGAAGGCTCGCTTTCTTCATATACAATATGAAAAGTATATAAAATACTACAAATAAATGCTTAAGGCCCTGGCAGATAAAAAATGGGTCCCGATTCTTTAACGTCAGGTTCCTATATCTGTAAAACGAGTCGTTTTTTATACGAACAGTTATATTATCTACCAGCCGTATGCCGGTTATTATGCGGTTAAAAGCTCTAAGTTTTTTTCAAGTCGAATGTTCGGATGTCGATGGAATCATGATGGCGGATGTATAGTTACATATGAGACATCTTACTAACCAATCAGCGAACAACAAATCAATAGGTAAACTACATTCATTGGTCACTTACGACCACGACGCGATTTTAATGCTTGTTCGTCACCATAGGGACCCAGAGTAAGTAGCAAGAAGCAGTTTTTATTATGATTAGAACTGTTATTTTTGTGTGAATGTGCCTTAAAAGGACTGTATTGAAATTAAAATTTGTTTTTAAGGAAATTATAAATTCCAGTTTTGTTTTATTTCGTAAACAGTACCCCAAGGAATGCTGTACCAAATGTAGTTATTTTGCATGAGAAACAGACCACCGACCAGAGGTGCTTTTACGCTTTGCTCGAAGGATCTAAGCTGTTGGACTCTCGGGACTCCCGGCGGAAGTCTGTTAGAGTTAGGATATTATACAAACTGAGTAATTAAAAAATAATATATCAATCAATCAAATTGTCACGCCCTTTTCCCACCGGGATGGCAGAGACAATGGAGCGCCACTTGCCACAACTCCCTCGCTTCCTTCACATTCCTCTTCATAAAAGCTTTATGGTTATGGGCAACCTATTTAAACTTGTCACAACTAATATCACATACATAATTTTGGACTGATTACAAATGCAAGTCCAACATTAATTCGGACTTGCATTTGTGTGGCCGCTTTTGACTGGAAATTGTGTATCTACCGTTAATATATGACATTAGGAGAAACGTTACTTATAACAAATCCCCCAATGCTAGATCAGACAAAATACCAGTGCCACTCTTATTTTTGACCGCCATAGTGACAGCGACTGAGGCCTGAACGAATCGTTTTTTTTCAGTCGTTAGTGCTCTTGAAACTCCTTGCTTGCCACTAGCAAGTCGAGTCACAATAAAAAAAGGGTCTTGGAGTACTCCATCACAGAGACATAATTTAAAGGAGTTTAAATAAAAATCACAGATATTAAAAATATATTTAATGCAAACCTTGTAAGCTATTAAATGAAAATAGTACTTTATAAGTACATGAAGACACGTCAAACTTAACATAAATTTATGATAAGAGTGGTAGGCAGTGGTACCCAGTCTGCCGATCCGGGGTAGTACCACCACTTACAAGTATACAGACCGTGAAGTGATTTGGTCACGTTTCGGGATCAGCTTGTAAGTTGCCGGTTCCAACTAGGCCGGCATAGTAGATGTGATTGCTACTCACAGTTATTGAATTGTAGTAGCAGTGACATTCATTCACGGATCACGCTTCGGCTTAACATTAATGCCGATTAATGCCAAAATAAAATTGTATGTATGGAAAAAAAAATGAGTGCCAAAAGTTCAATACATGATTCCGCGCGTTTTTTTTTAATTTTTACTGTGACTCGAAATATGACAGCACCCCGCTTGATGTTGAGCCGACGAAGTGTGATCCATGAATGAATGTCACTGCTAATACAATTCAATAACTGTGAGTAGCAATCACATCCGCTATGCCGGCCTAGTTGGAACCGGCAACTCACAAGCTGATCCCGAAACGTGACCAAATCACTTCACGGTCTGTATACTTGTAAGTGGTGGTACTGCCCCGGTTCGGCAGACTGGGTACCACTGCCTACCACTCTTTGATAACCATGATACCCATTGATAATTATGAGGGCACAATTTCTGCACGTCATGTATATATACCGGCAGATAAAAAGAGCGCTGACTTGAGTGCGCAGTATTCTGCGAATAAATGATTTTATTTTATTTATTTATTATTGTTTGGGCAGAACATTTGTCATTTGTGAATTTACCGTTTCCATATAAATGTTTTTTTTTTTAAATAATGTATAAGTGTGTGTGATTTTAATAACTTTTGTGTATTTATATTCTATAGAATAAAACAGTAGTAAATAGTTTCCTTAGATTTCCCACGCAAAGGTGATTTTCATGTTTGTTTACTACTTCTGCCAAGTAAAAAAAACACAGTATATCTCAGAATCGTAGAGTGCCTTGGCGAGGCCCGTATAAAAAATATTTGGGGGCCCTTAGGAAGGGTAGATTTCTCACAAAAGAGATACGCAGATACGGCGGTAGCTACGCCCCTGATATATTTTTAGGCAGATATTTGGTGAAAATTTGACTGCTTCTGTCGTGCATAAGGGGTGATGCAGATATTCATTTATGCCACTACGTATTTGAATTGAACATTGGTATCATCTTCAACGCATTCATCTGACATTTGCACCACATCAATACAATGCACCCTAGATGACAATATTTCTGTGTAACTGGAGCCGTCTGATTTCATCAATAGTATATCCATCTCATCGTAGCAGCGAGACCTGCAATATGAAATAATTTTGTGGGATAAGTTAAGGAATAATGAGGTGCTTGTTCCTACATTAATGTATGAGTGAAGGTTGGGTATGGCAGAAGAAGCATGAGAGTAGAATTAACGCTGTAGAAATGCGGTCGTTAAGGGGTGTATGTGGAGTGACGATAGCGGATAGAATAAGGAATAGCACACTGCGTGATAGATGTGGTTTGAAAGAAGATATAGTGAGAAGAATTGACGAAAGGAATTTATAAATCTGACGTGGATGGATGCGTTAAACAAGGCAGGCCCAGGCCTCAACGCTATTGGTTATTGACTTGACGCCTGTGCTTGTACAGCCTATCTAGTTGTTGTATATGGCTTTTATCTTTGTCACTAGATCGCCACAATTTCCTTAAGAGCAGTAGGCAGACAGCTGATGGTTATTGACCTAGTCTACCAACCAGGCTGGTCAACCGCGTAACTAAATGAGAATAAGCTTCGTTTGAACAGTAGATCTCCATTAATATGCTTCAAAATTAAAATTGCGACCGCGCAACTCACTGCGAATGAAATGGATTTTCATTACCAGTTCAAGCTCATTGAAACACATTGTATTGTACGAATGAATAAAAGTTGTTTTTGACAATAACAAATGGGAACGAATTTAATTTTCATTACTATTGAAGTTACGCGGTCGGCCCTCTGGAATAGTACCACTACTTACGACCGTGAAGTGACTCAGTCGCGTTTTGGAATCAACTTGTAAGTTGCCGGTTTCAATAAGACCGCCTTTTACTTGCAATTATTTAACTGTAGCAGTCACCTTCATTATTGGACTGCACTCCAGCTTAACATCAGACGGGGTGCTGTCATGTATGAAGCATAGTGACGGCGACTGAGGCAACTGTGATCCGAGTGGATTTTTTTAGACGTTGGCACTCTAGGGGAATTCCTAGCTTACAGGTAAGTCGAGGTCAGTTTTTTTATTATAATGACTCGACATATGACAACACCCCGCTTAATGTTAAGCTGGAGTGTGGTCCACGAATGGATGCCACTGCTACTACGATTCAATAACTGTGAGTAGCAATCACATCCTCTATGCCGGCCTAGTTGGAACTTACAAATCCGAAACGCGACCAAATCACTTCACTGTCTGTATACTTGTAAGTGGCGGTACTACCCCGGATTGGCAAACTGGGTACCACTACCTACCACTCAAAAATAACTGACAAATGTCGTGTCACAATAATAAAAAGTAACTTACATGACTTTCATAGTGATCGTTTGATTCAGCACCAAAGTGATAAGTTCACTCCTAGCAATATTCAGATCTTCAGGCGTATTACTCGTCGTTCTAATGTCGACGATTCTACAGAGAATAGCCTGAGTTGGAAGCAAACTGAATTGCTTAGGCAGTTTTCTCACGTCCTTCTCACTCACCCAACATGTGGTACCGTAGTCCACGTACCTTACCTACAAAAATCATTATACAACGTGTAACAAAAGGTCGAAATAATATTTTAACATATGTATTATGTATTTAAGCTCAGGATTCTTCTTACAAAAAATTTGAATGAAATTCTTTAAAAAAAAAATACCATACAATTTTTTTATATTATTATTTCTTTATAATCAGTGACAACCATTAGTCATGACTGAAATTATACGAACAGGCGCACGCACACACTCAGATTTGTGTGAATCCCCTCTGCGACTCATTCACGTCTAAAGACCGATGCGGGGACAACGGGGACGGGAATAATACAATGGTTTGCTGTAGTCATATAGTCAGAGTTGCCGCATGACAGTTTTTGTTGAAAAGAGTGGTAGAGTGGTAGCTGTAGGCAGTGGTACCCCCAGTCTGCCGATCCGGGGTAGTACCACCACTTACAAGTATACAGACCGTGAAGTGATTTGGTCACGTTTCGGGACGCCTGTCTGGCCGTAATAAAAAAATATTAATTTAGATAGGGGCGTAAAATATCTTGCATGCCTTAAACGCGAGATAATACTTTCACGATATTGAAAGTGTTATCTCTAAATTTGCCCATATTAATTTTTTTTTAATGTGACTCGACATATGACAGCACCCCGCTTGATGTTAGGCCGAAGTGTGGTCCATGAATGAATGCCACTGCTACTTCAATTCAATAACTGTGAGTAGCAATCACATCCACTATGCCGGCCTAGGAATGCATAAATGCAGAAAAGTTTATTTACTTATGTATCAAATAAACTATTTAATACCATAAACTTGAGAACCTAAAGCAAACCAAGGGCCCCTTGACAGAATTTGCTACAGGCCCCGCGCTAGCTTAATCCGGCAATGTTTACACAAACCGAGAGCACGGGTTCAAAACCAAGCCAGTACCAATGTATCTTTGATATATGTACTTTGGTTGTCCTTTTTTTTATGATACAAGCACATTAGTAGCCATAGTATAGGAATGCAAAATAAATAAAATAATACCTCCAAACATTGGTGCGCTCTTGAAACACTTATAACTGTTGCTCTGTACCACGATTCGTCAGTATATTTTGCAGCGATTAACTCCCCAATAGCTGGCGACACCTAAAATGGACAAGAAGGTAGTTTGTTGAAGTGAAAATGTCGTGCACTCACAAAAACGTTTGATACAAAAGTATAGTCTGTCTAAGCCGAAATGACGCGTACATCCACCGCATTTGCACACACGAGAAAACATATATATTTTTTTTAAATTGTGACACGACATCTGACCTCGACTCGCCTGATGATAAGCAAGAAGAGGTCCAAGAGTGACGACGACAGGAATAACCGAGTCAGTTCCTGGCTACCCCAGCCGCCGCCACTATGCCGGCCGAAGAAAATGAATGCAACACACCGAAAATTGTAATCATGTAAGTCATTCAGTTGCTGGTTGGACACAAAAGGAGGAGCACGCTGATGAAGTATAATAGTATAGTTAGTCATATTTGCATTCACACATTTAAATAAACTAATAATAAAATTCATTCTTATTCGTGAAAAAGTTACGCGGTAGCCGTTAGTGGCAAAAACAACTTTAATTCATTCGAACATTGAGTTTTAATGAGTTTGAACTGTTAATGAAAATGAACATCGATTTTTTGTGTGTTGCGCGGTCGAATTAATGGGTTTTAACTGTCAAAACGAAACCCATTCTCATTGTCACTAAGTTGCGCGGTCGGCGTAATACATTTCCTGCTATAATCCCATTATTAAATATTGAGCTAAATAAAAAGACGTAATGTACAAACAAAAGTGACTGATTACTGCAAGGGGACTTCTCGGGCGTTGTTATATTGTCGGTCACAATAAATCCTACATATTATTTTTACCAAGGGACATCATTCATTTTGGGCTTTTATGTACTACTTTTGTAATGTCCGATGATGTAAAAATATATAAATGGTAGTTTCGATACTTGTATTGATAAAACTAATAACAATTTTGCTTTTAAATTCTGTGCAATGAAGTTATTTGGAAAATAAGATATGAATTTGGTATCATCTGTCAATCAACGCCATATTTGTTATGCTTTGAACTGTCATAATTATAGTTTGATCATTTTGCACACCTAAACTATGCAAAATAAAGGATATATTCCAATTACAATGTAATATTCGTACATTTAACTATTTTAAAATGGATTAAAAAAATGATATGACTATGATTTTCCTCTCATGCCCATAGTTTATTTAGGGCGAAATGGTCCATGGGTTCCCCTTTACCTGAGTAATTTATAACCAATAATGATTAAGTACTTATATTGTAAATGTTATTACTTTATGAATATCAATCAATCAAATTGTCACGCCTTGATTTTTTTATTGTGACTCGACATATGACAGCACCCCGCTTGATGTTAAGCCGAAGTGTGGTCCATGAATGAATGTCACTGCTACTACAATTCAATAACTGTGAGTAGCAATCACATCCACTATGCCGGCCTAGATGGAACCGGCAACTTACAAACTGATTCCGAAACGTGACCAAATCACTTCACGGTCTGTATACTTGTAAGTGGTGGTACTACCCCGGATCGGCAGACTGGGTACCACTCTTTGGTAACCAGACCCGAAGCAAATACCCATCTCTTTTTTTTATTATTAACAAATATTTGCAATATTTAATGTTATTAAATATTACAAATAAAAGCTATGAAACAAATATTTGCTCCGACCGGGAATCGAACCCGGGACTTTACGCGCAACAAACCAATCGCTAAACCGTTCGTCCACGCCTGTCGTCAAAACAAGGATAGGCAGAAACAATGGAGCGCCACTTGCCACGATCCTGACACAACTCCCTCGCTTCCTTTACATGCTTCCATTCCCTAGATTTATTGCAGCGCCGAGCTGTACGAATTATAGGAGATGCAGAGGTTACACGAACTCTGGAGCCCGAGCAACTACGCAGAGACATGGCGGCAACCCAGCTTTCTTGAGAATCTCTGCTATTTGGTCGGAGATTATTTAATATGAATTAGATGCCGTGAGCTCTGTGCAATGCAAAATTCCCCCGCCCCCCTATAGTGCCTTCGTAATACTCGAATGGCCCCTTCGTCGCGTTTTGGGATCAGCTTAAATAAACTTACATTATATTTTTGGTAACAAGCAGTTGGGCTGTTCATTTGTGAAAAGAGATCCAATAAAGTTTGCGGAGGGAGTGTTACGCCGAAGTCACGATGAAGAAGTTCTAGAAATAAAATAAAAAACAATTATTTTAAGGCGATCGCAGTGTAGTGGTAGTTTTTATTTATTGAGACTCGATATATACCGACAGCCCTCTTTGTAGGGGATGCCTGAATCAGTTGCAGTTGCAGGAGGACGCTTCCGGAGGTCTGCAGGAACGAGAAGGGTCTCCTGGCCTTCCTGAAAGAGATCGGGTGGCTCCATTGAAGGAGAACCGTTGAAGAACGCACAAAGATACCGAAGAGGACTTCAAGTGTGGAAACGAGCCCGCAAATAAATGTAACTGTAAATGTTGAGCTGGAGTGCGATCCATGAATGGAGATGACTGCTACTACAGTTTAATAACTGTAAGTAGCAGTCACATCCACAATGCCGGCCTGGTTGAAACCAACAACTTACCAGCTAATCCTAAAACGCGACTAAGTCAATTCACGGTATGTATACTTGTAAGTGGTGGTACTACCCCGGATCGGCAGACTGGGCAGACTAAAACTGCCCACCACTCTTATCACCGAGAGTCCTTGGTTCAAAACCACTTGCACCGAAAGGTTACAATAAAACTGCACGAACCTTTATTCTCCTCGGGTATGAATTCTACGTAAAATATGTTAAAGTGCAGCACAAATGTCACAGTGACCTCCATTCATAGACCGCACGTCCCGGGTTCGATTCCCGGTCGGAGCAAATAACATCAAATAGGGTGCTGTATGTCAAGTCACAAAAAAAACTGCACGAACCTTTATTCTCCTCGGGTATGAATTGTACGTAAACTCTGTCAAAGTGCGGCACAGCTGTCACTGTCACTGAATGGTATGTGCCGGGCAATGGCAATGGCATTACGTTACCATTGACCAAACATGGCACTTTGTCCAATGTCCAACCGTCTGCAATAAGAAGCTAAGGGTAATAAAAGGCGACCGTGGTGTAGTGGCAGTGCAATGGTTACACAAACCGGAGAGTAAGTGTTCGAGATCACCCTCCGGTACCAATGTATCGCTGATATATGTACTTTGGTTGTCCGGTTTCTATGATACAAGCACTTTAGTAGTTTAGTATAGAAATGTAAATAAAAAATAAATACATAAATTTTGACGACAGACGTGGCCGATTGGTTTGTTGCGCGTAAGGTCGCGTTTTTTATTTTGTTTCAAAGCTTTTATTTGTAATATTTAATAATTATAATACATATTTCAATTAATTACTAATAAAAAAAAACGGTTTTTGCTTCGGGTCTAGTTATCAAAGAGTAACGAGTAATTAGACTTTACGCGTAACGACCTGGTGTCCACTCGTCTCCAATCCCTTTCGTTAATCAATCAATGGAGCGCCACTTGTCACGGTCCTGACACAACTCCCTCGCTTCGCTTACATCCACAATCCTCTTCATATAAGCTCTATAGTTATGGGCACTAGGCAACCCAGCTTTCTTAAGGACTTCTAAGATTTGGTCGGAGAACACCCTTCTGCACCCACCCACATCAAATTTTTATACGTTTATTTCGTCAAACTTATTATTAACCTTAAATCTCACCTGGATGAAAAGGAATATGTTTCTTGGTGCAATTTTTTTTGAAGCACTTTTTCTTACCAGGCACATACGATTTGCAGATATCCGCCTCATCACGATTCTGATAACCCTAAAATACTAATTTTAATCAATAACTAATAATTACACCGGTTTTTATTATTTTGGCTCGACACATGACAGTGGAGATGATATGCATATAGGAATAATATTATATCGGTTTCAGATATGTAATTATTTCCGAATATCCGATAATTTCGGATATTAGATCTTAGGGGAATTTTAAGAGTTAAATCCTGTCATATGACATTTAGTCTTAGCCCCTATTCGAAACTTTTATAACGGATTCGGTTACGGATAGGTTTTTATTTCTAATATCCGATAGTTTTAGTACCGGTACGGAGCTCCATAACATCCCTACATGACAAGCACCCTACCTGATGTTAAGCTGGAGTGCTGTCCATGAATGGAGGTAACTGCTGCTAGCAGTCGTATCAATCATGCCAGTCGGCAACCGGCGACTTTCAAGCTAATCCCGAAACGCGACTAAGTCACTTCACGGTGTGTTTACTTGTATCGCATCTCAGATTAATATCGTACCATATAGTAGTTTGACATGGAACGATCAACGGAATTCATTAAAAAAAATCCTAGTAACTGACCGGCATAGTGACGGCGGCTCAATTGTTGGCATTCTTGGATGTTGGCGACAATAAAAAAATATAAACCTTGTAATTTCAGTCGTCAGCACTCTTGTACCTCGTCCTGCTTACCATCAAGCAAGTCGAGTTTAGATTTAAAGGCAGTAAAACAAACAACAGCAAAAAATAAGAAAATATCAATCAATCAAATTGTCACGCCTTTCCCCATGGGGATAGGCAGAGACAATGGAGCACCACTTGCCACGATCCTGACCCAATCCCTTGCATCCTTCACATCCACAATTCTCTTCATACAAGCTCTAAGGTTATGGGCACTAGGCAACCTAGCTTTCTTGAGGATGTTTCCGATTTGATCGGAAAACACTCTTCTGGGCCTATTCACAGCCCCACGACCCCTATCTGGGTCGCATGAGTCTATACTCAGGAGTCCGTGACCCCTTTCGGAGTCGCAGTGAATTAGTATTGCTTATAATTTGATGAACTTAGAAAATATGTAAATCGTTATATACATAATATATACAATATACAAATAAATAATAATGTTGCTATGTTTCAGTATAACAACGCATACAGGGTGCTGTTGGGGTTGCCACGCTTCTGCAGTGCGTCAGGCATGTTTGCGGATGCGCATGTTGATGGGTTCAATGCCATACTCCGCAAACGATGTGCGGCCGCGCTGTTCAGAGTGCGGGGCAGCACCAACAGCATCTTGGCCATGGTTGCTGGCAGATGGGACAGTCGCTTTGTCAAGCACTGGACATATAGTCTAAGAAAATTGTTTTGTAACAGATATAGATTTTTGTCTGAAATAAAAGTTTTTTATTTTTATGTAATTATGTTAGGAGTCGCCTAACATTACATAGCAACATAATTCACTACTTAACTCCTCAGTAAAAGACTCATGCGACCCCGACCCGTGCTAACGCATCCATCTGCATCAGATTTATAAATTGCTTTCGTCAATCTACTTCACTTATCCTTTCCATGTGCCCAAAGCATCCCTTTGTCAATCTTTGTCACTACATCTTCTTTCAAACCACATCTATCGCGCAGATATAATATAATAGAAATAGGCAAAAAGTTGTTCTTACCTATTTTGGTCAGAAGCTTGATCACAGTTGTTTGTTTTTTCTTTATCGATACACGTTTAAAACCCCGATCATTTTTTTTCAAAATATAATTGTATAAATATAATTGTACAAGGGAGGTCCAAGAGCACTGATGACTGACCAAATAGTTTTATAGTACGGCTGCCTTAGTCGCTATCACTATTGCTAAATTCAACTGTGTGTAACGTACATTTTTCCTTACTTGGCAAAAGTAGTGAACAAACTTTCGGCATAATGTCGGATTAACGATAAAAAACTATTACTACTGACGCGAATTATTACGAATATATATTTAATATTAATATATATTTTATCATACATTTCTATTTCTATACTAAAGTGCTTGTATCATAGAAACAGGACAATATATCAAAGATACATTGGTGCCGTAACAAATACATTGTATATGTTTATTCTATAGAATAATACAGTAGTAAACAGTTAGATAAAATGCATAGAAAATGGTGATTTTCATGTTTGTTTTCTACTTGTGCCAAGTAACGAAAAACACATTATAATACATACCGGGTATAAACAGCCACAAAGCAATCCCCATGTAAACTACCAATGCACAGTTTTATTTCTATTTATTTAGTGTATTTTTTTTTACAAAGATTATCTTGTAACTAAGCCGCAAGGCACGCGTAAAAACACACTATGTGAGGTCGTAATCCCGCGCGGTGCCCCACTGCACTGGGGGCCACTGGTCGATGCCGTGGGGCTGGTATCAACAGTTGTATTCGCAACAATGATATATTTAAAAATATATATAATTGATACTGGACTATGAACTGTCAAAAAGTTATCCAAAAACAAAATATATATTTTAAAAATGATAATTTATTTACCGGATTGCTCTATGCGTATTTACGCCCGGTATATTTAAATAAAATCTGTATAATTATTACTGTATCAATCAATCAAATTATCACTGTATAAGTTAGTTAATAAAATTGTATAGATAAAATGTACAACCCATTACAAAAATTGATACATAGATTTTACTCATGAACGAATTATTATATCGATATACGAGTATTTTACTTCGTTATATATCTTTATTTAGTTTTATAAAACGTAGATTCCTTTAGTTTAGAGGGTACTAATGTATCTTTTTATGTATCAATTTGTTAATATTTTTGGATAGAAATAAAACCATATTTAATTAATATCTATTTTAATTAAAGTTTGTGTGTGTTTACTTATTTTATTAACTAGGTAAACTATGTATTATGGTCTCAGATCATACAAGTATAGGAGACATGCCATGGAGGCAGTGGCGTAGCGTGGAAGTCGGCCGCACGGGGCGGAAAAAAAATTTGCCGCCCCCTTATTTAGGAGTTTCAATCATAGGTACAACAAAAATATGAATTTCAGGTTCAAATCTTCTACGATTTATTTTAGTTTTTTTTAATTTTGCCGCCCCCTAAATGTGCCTCCCCCACCCTACGCCACTGCATGGAGGTGTAGTCAGGTCACCACAGAATGCGGGATCCCCGCATACTCTTTCTCGGGATTTGACACTTAAACTAATCGTGTTGTAATCGTCTTGCCCTTCGGACTTTCGTAGTTTTTATCAAAATGCCCCAATGTTGTGTTGTGACGTGTTCTAATGAAAAATAATAAAAAAAAAACAAATTGTCCTCTTTTTCCCACAGGGATGGGCAGAGACAATGGAGCGCCACTTGCCACGATCCTGACACAACTCCCACGCTTCTTCACATCCACAATTCTCTTCATACAGGCTCTGTGGTTATGGGCACTAGGCAACCTAGCTTTCTTGAGGATGTCTCCGATTTGGTCGGCAAACACCCTCCTGGGCCTGCCTTGTTTATGTTATATGTACTAATGAAAATAGATATAAAAACTATAAGAATAATGGAATCACCTATCACCGGTAAGTGTTGAAAATTTAATACTTTCCCAATTGAAACCTAAAATGGAGGCCACAGTGCTGTGCTTACATCTTTTATCGATAATTTTATATACAAAAAATAATTAACTTGTATATATGGTTAGTTTTAATCGAATATGTTATTTATAAATTACACTCCAACATTTATTTATATGATTACCAAATAAGGCGACCGTGGTGTAGTGGTAGTGCAATGGTTACGCAAGCCGAGAGCACGGGTTCAAGACCATTCCCCGGTACTAATGTATCTTTGATATATGTACTTATTCGTCCTGTTTCTATCAAAACGTTAGATCAAAAACGTGTTCTAATGAAAATTTCCAACGCACAGTTTAGGCGAAATAAATCCGAGTTTTGGCGCAGACGAATTACTGTAGATGAAACTTGAAAAATAAAAACCAGTGGACTGCAAAGGGGGAACCGGCTCCAAAAAAATCAAAAACTTAGTATTTTCTTAGATTTTGCGCGAACAATTTTTTATTATTCCGACGTTTCGAGAGCTTTGCAGCCATCGTGGTCACGGAGAGACCACGATGTAAAATCAAAACCAAAATAAACGCGATAGTAAGCCGCATAAAATTTGTTTAATTCATAAAGCAAAAACAGTTTTTTTCGGCTGGAAAAGTGATGGCGACTGTTTTTTGGGATAGTCATGGAGAAGATAACTCGATTATCTTCAATAAGGTAAAACCATTACAGGAGCATACTACGCATCATTACTCGACAAACTGAAGGTAGAAATTGCGGAAAAACGGACACATTTGCAGAAAAAGAAAATCCTGTTTCACCAAGACAACGCACCGTCGCACACATCAGCGGTTGCCGTAGCGTAAATCCACGAATTACGGTTTGAACTGCTTGACTATCCACCTTACTTACTCATCTGATCTAGCCCCAACTTCTTTCTGTTCCCTCAGATAAAAATTGCGCTCGGAGGACAGAGACAACAAGGAGGCAACCTTCGAGAACAATTATTTTGCAGAGAAGAATGCTGAGTACTATTTGGACGGGTTAAATAGATGGGAGCATCGCTGGGAGAAGGAGACTATGTAGAAAAATAAAATTTTTTTTTTTTGAAAAATGTATTTGTTCGTCGGAAACTTTTCAGACCACCCTCGTACATACATACAAATATTTCAAGTTAAATAAATAGAAGTCAGAGCTCTAGAAAGGTTTTTAAATACTATGCCATCACATTATTGTAGGCAATCAACTTCAAGGAAATATCTTTTACTGGAATGGGATTCTAAAACATCATTGTATAAGTTTAATGTCTCAAATTGGTGCGTAAGTAATAATATTAAAGCAGTCTCAATTGCAAAATTGTATAATGTCATGAATACCTTTTCATTTCTTTGTTTCCGCTAAAAAAATACGAATGTATACTTCTCGCAAAAATTAAAGGAACAAAAAAATTTTCTAAATTTTTTGGCAATTTTCAACAGGCTGTATGTTAGTGAAAAATGGTCGTACAAGAAATGAAAAAACATAGCTTTTAAAGCTTAAAGACTCTAGTTTTCGAATTTTTTGGAGCACCGGTTGCCCTGAAATTCTTGGATAAAGCACGAATAAAAAAATTCCAAATTTTTTATAATTTCCTTTTTGCTCTACGGGCATGGAAATTTTTTTCGAGCTAGATCAATGCATAAGTCCCATATCCTGTTTATTCAGCTTCAATTTGATTTTTGCGGGAGTAAGATACGACCATATGTCTTCGAGATATCGAATTTTGAATGCAAAAGAATCCTTTTTCACTCAACTACCGATTACTCTGAAATTACTGGTCACCCGAGCGTTTCGTTTTCTGCAGAAAATTTCCTACAAAAATTTGTCATAATTGATTGAAAAAAAAAATCCACCTGTAACGATAACGTGAAAAAAGAGCAAAAAAATGCCATTTTCCCTTTTTTTGGTTAATCGACTGTATCTTCGGCAATATTGGGAAAAAAGCTTAGGTTAGATGAAAATGTTTTAGTCTAATGTACCAAAGGCCCCCCTAAATTTTTAGATCGACCGGTTCACTTACGATTTACGGATTTCTGATTGCTTCTGATACGGTTCTTTCGCTATTTTTAACATTGACAACTTTGGCTTACGATTTACGGATTTCTGATATTGCTTCTGATACGGTTCTTAGAATGGCACCAATATCTTGTTGTATTAAAAATTGTCTAATGACGAAATATAATGTCAAACTATTTTCCTTTCCTAAAAACGAAAAAAAAGACAGTGGGTTGAAAACATTTCGTCATCAACACCAGAAATTGTTAATATGAATTTTAATACATTGATTAACAAAAAGGTTTGCATCAAACACTTTGAAGAAAGGTTCTTGAACGGAGATGAACGCTCACTTCAAGCAATTCCAACATTATTTCCGGATGCACGTGAGTAATTGAGTTTATAAAGGATTAATGAGTAGAAATTATACATCCCTTCATCCAGACCTGTGCGGCCGGCCATGCTCACTCGGTCATTAAACAGATGGTTCTAATTGACCCTATAATTTATAAAAGTAACTTGAAATATTTTAAAGTTTGATATATATATTCTAGCCAAAGAAAATGTCTACACAATGGTTAAAGCACGGCGGGTTTCATCTGAAATTTTACCTGGGCCCTCTTCAACTTCAACGCATTCTCCACTTAAACGTAAGTATGGTTTATTGATCATGAGTTTGAAGTGCTACACACTGCCATGCATACTTTTTTCATTTATATTATATTCATTTAGACTTTGTTCTGTTTTAGAGACAAACTCTCTAAATTAAGTGAATACTCTTACATGTTGGTTAATCACCTGAAGACCATTTATTTTTACCTTAAAATAGTTTTTGTTATTGGTGGCTGGTCAATAGCATAATTTGCTATGTATGAAAAAGGCGTGTCAATTTGATTGATTAATATCCTTTAAAAATATATGAATTTTAATACAAATATTATTTCTGGTCATTATTATAAACCTTCTTTTTTAATTGTGACATGATAAGTGACAAGTAAGAGAAAATTCAAGAGTAACGACAACTGAAACAACCGAGTTAGTTCATGGCTACTTCAGTCGCCGTCACTATGCCGGCCAAATTTGCTTCTTTACGCATCGCTTGAAGGATATTTATTAAATTAAACAATGGAGAACTGAATACAAATCGCAACTGTCTTACGGTTGTTCTTATAAAGGAAGAAATATAAACATTGTTTTTATACAAGGTCTAATAGGGAATATGCATCTGGTTTGAATATTGCTACAATTTTTTTCCCTGATTCTATATGGTACTAATATAATGCTAAAAGGTTTTTTTTTTATTTACTTTCTGTATATTGCAAAAAGCAAAAAGTGTAAAATAAGCAAGTGAAATTCAAATTAGTGAAACGCATCACCATTGGTCGAAATAAAACGTGACGTCACATGATACGCTCAGTTGTCGATGTTCATATTGTGCGCGTACTGTTTGAGAGAAAAATTAGCTGTTCTTCGTGTTCGTGAGTGTTTTTATTTAACTAGTGCAATTTTATCATTCTGGTGCCATTAATAATCATATAAGACAATGACGAAAGTGGTTTTGTAAAAGCACAATCAGACAATCTACCAAAAATTGATGCATTCATGATGACAGCATATTTTGCATCAAATCGAGAATTTACGTCCGCTGAGATCAAAGGAGGTCATTATGCATGCCTGCACTTAGCAGAACTTAACCTATAAATAATCTTCGGAATAAATCTGGTGTTGTACTTACTGTCTGTATTATAATAATTTATAAGTAATTGTACGCAATTTTATTAACAATCACTTAAGTTTATTAGGTTTATTTAAATTGTCCTAAATTTTGTAAAAAAAAACAATCATGTAAAACTGATTTAGATGTACTATTTAACACTTTTAGGTACTTAATACTTATTGCTTATTACAGATCTGAACGAGAATCTTACGGTGACTCAGCAGTAGGCTATGTGCAAGTCAAACGAGATGGAAACATATGTGTTGTAAAAGGTCGAATTACACCTGAGCATAATGTTCGTACAAAATGTTATGCTGTCAGTGCTATATGTAACGAAGCAGAAGAAACTATTGTTTCTGCTCAATGTGAAGATTGCGTGGCACACTTAGGTAGGATTCTATTCCTTTATTGGGGTTTATTAACCCTGACTCAAAATGAGGTGTGTTATAAGTTTGATCTGTCTGTGTGTCTGTCTGTGGCATCGTAGCTCCTAAACGAATGGACCGATTACAATGCGTTTTTTTGTTTGAATGCTGACCTGATCGAGATGATTTTTTTTATTACATTTCTATACTAAGCTACTAAAGTGCTTGTATCATAGAAACAGGACAACCAACGTACATATATCAAAGATACATTGGTACCGGTGGATGGTCTTGAACTCATGGTCTGCGGTTTGCGTAACCATGCCACTACACCACAGTTGCCTTAAATTGTAGTGAGATGGTTCTTAGCTACAATTGATGAAGATCTAATCAGGAGTTTCATGGTCAACAGCTTGATTTATTTGCTGCAGTAGCGATCTTAGACGCATAATCGGTATTTACTTTACTTTCAAACATATCTGTGACCTAACATTTTAACACAAACGTATAGACATACATGGGTGTTTTAACTGGTACCACTGAGCTACTCTGATGATGGATCTCGAAGGTAGGAGCCGAAATTTTGGATGGGCTTAAACTTAATGGGCTTTGGGTTCATAAGATTAGTCTTGACTGTAGGAAACTAAGTGTGTAAGTGCGATGAAATAAAACATTCTGGATCTAAAAAAACCTGATGTATCCTCTTAGATTAGCAAATCAACCAGAAATGGAACTATAGTGCTTCAACTTAAGTTGTTACCCCACTATGAGCCTTTAGCTGGGCCATTATTAAATTGAAGACCTGGAGTATCTGAGGATGCAAGGGATATTAAAGGGATACCTTGGCGACCGTGGTGTAGTGGCAGTTCAATGGCCATGTAAGCCGAGTGGCACAGGTTCGAAACCACTCACCGGTACCAATGTATCTTTGATATATGTACTTAGGTTGTCCTATTTCTATGATACAAGCTAAAGTGCTTGTATCATAGAAACAGCTTAGCATAGAAATGTATATTAAAAATAATAATAATAAAACATCAAATAACTATGGAGCCATGATTAAAGTTGTTTCTTACTCTAAGGCTGATGATATGACTAAAGCAATTTCAGGTATCTCTGCTCATCCCTGTGGGAGGAAGGCGTGACAATTTGATTAATTGGTTTCAGGTGTTTTCTTTAAAATTTTAATTTTGATTTTATTATTATTACAAGTATAACTTACACCTACTTAAGTATTATTGATAATAAAAGTATTATTCAAATATATATATTTTACATATATTTTTTGTTTTAGGAGGATGTAAGCATGTTATTGCTTTTTTAGCATGGCTACACCGGCGTAGTGAAGATCCTTCAAGAACCAGCATTGAGTGCTACTGGAAAAAATCAAAGTTATCTTCAGTTGGTACCAGCTTGAGATTTATAAAGGCGAACAAAATGTGCAGTGCAACTAAGCATACCCCTGTGCCAAAAAGTTTAAGTATTGGTAGTTTCCTCTCTATGGTAAAAAATAATTGTGAATTGGCTGGTGACACAAACAACCACTTAATGAAATTTTATAAAAAGCTAAATAATGTGGAAAAATTGTCAATGCATCATTTAATAATATCATGCAAAGCTGCTAACGCTATTGATTTTATTGAGAATTGTAAGGTTGTTATGACTGCAGATGCTTGCGAAAAAGCTGCATTTGAAACTCTGAATCAAAATGACTGTCCATTGTGGCATGAGTTGAGATATGGAAGAATTACAGCCTCAAAAGCATATGAGGCTGCACATTGTAAAGTTTTCAATGGTTCCTTAACAGAAAACATATTGGGAGCTAATAAACTGAGAGACACAGAGGCTATGAAAAGGGGAAGATGCTTGGAGAGTGAAATAATAAAAGAAGTCGAAAAAATAAGAAAAATAAAAATAAATAAATGTGGTTTAAAATTGAATGCAGCCTATCCTATGATGGGTGCTTCCTCAGATGGTGAAAGTAGTGTGTATAGCATTGAAATAAAATGTCCATCATCAGAAAAAGCTATGCAACTATACATTAATTCAAAAAATGAAGTGGCCTCAAAATATATGGCTCAAGTACAAATACAGATGCATTTTTCTAACAAAGTAAAGGCCCTCTTTTGTGTTGCTCATAATAATTATGAAACTACTAAGAACGTGACCATAATAGATTATGATAGACAACTCTGTGAAAATTTGTTGGAAAAATGCATCCTGTTTTGGAATAAAGCCATTTTTCCAATGTTAAATAAATAAATGTATATTTATTTATTTGGGCATGCTTACAATGTACGGTCGCGATCTTTAATTTAGGACCCACTTCCCGGAACATTTGTTTAAATCACTCATTCGCAATAAAGGCGAAAATGCTAAATTAATTTATTCGAAAGACAGATAATCTTTGACTTATATCTTTAAAGAGACATGTGTCAGTGTCGAAGAAAATAATTTGAAGAAATTTAAATTTTAAATAAAAATGCTTGCAGTTGTTCGGGAACAGTTAAGAGTTCAAATAATCCAATTACGCGAAGAAGGGTTAGGGGTACGTAAAATAGCACGACAAGTAACGTAACCAGAGCGACAGTTCGTCGATGGGCTCGAAGGTATGAAACGGAAGGGAAATCCGATGACCGGCGGCAAAACAACCGTCGTCCTCATGCCGTATCGGAAGAACAACGGCACCTCATGCGAAATTAGTATGAAATAGATGGTTTCACGCCTATTTGCAGAGATGTTTGACGTCCACCCGTTACAGTATGGGACTGCATCACAGGCGACCGGCACAAAAGATCGCATGACAGAAAAGTAAGACAATCCGTCTTAACTTTGCACGACAGTATTTAGACTTTGACTGGGGTCCGACTGCCGTTACAGATGGCCGTTACAAAAGCGACTGCTCAATTCTATGTCGATCTCTTAAATGAAAGTGTGCTGCTGACTTTGAGAATTTCTTACCCTGAGCAAGAAACACCAGTAATAAATTTTGTGCAAGATAATGCTCCAATTCACACGGCACGGATAGTTCGGAGCTGGTTCTCCGAACACCCTCTTTCCGGCCGTCTGCAGATTTAAATCCCATAGAGAACTTATGGGCCTTGATGGTGCAAAGGTGGAGCAATCGAAATGAAAGGAACAGGGCCACACTCGTAGAGCACTGCCATTCGATTTGGGAAGGTATCCGTGGGACTGACATATGCGACCGATTGGTTGGATCCATGCGTGAACGTCTCTTGGCTGGCTGTCATTGAAAATAACGATGGATACACGCGATACTATAACTTGAAACTCATTTTTTTTTATTTTATTGTGACTCGACATATGACAGCACCCCGCTTGATGTTAAGCCGAAGTGTGGTCCATGAATGACTGTCACTGCTACTACAATTAAATAACTGTGAGTAGCAATCACATCCACTATGCCGGCCTAGATGGAACCGGCAACTTACAAGCTGATCCCGAAACGTGACCAAATCACTTCACGGTCTGTATACTTGTAAGTGGTGGTACTACCCCGGATCGGCAGACTGGGTACCACTGCCTACCACTCTTTGATAACCAGACCCGAAGCAAATATCCATCTCTTTTTTAAATATCCATCATCATTTATTTGTTTATTTCTTTTTCTTGTAGGTTATTTTGTCAAAAAGAACGTGTTTTTTTACGTTTTAATGGTATTTTATGTAGTAAAAATATTGATTGCAAAAATTGTTGTAATTTTTTTTAAATGCCGAATGCTTGAGACCTACTAGTTTTTATTTTAATTGAATTAGTGCACACAATCTTCAATTCATAAGATGCGTGAAGAAGCACCTTTGGCCGGCATAGTGACGGTGACTGAAGCAGCCGTGAATAAACTCGGTTTTTTCAGTTGTCACTTTTGGACCTCCTCTTGCTTATGGCGGGTCGAGGTCAGATGTCGTGTCACAATAAAAAAAATCCCGTTTCGGGATCAGCTTGTAAGTTGCCGGTTCCAACTAGGCCAAAATAGTGGATGTGACTGCTACTCACAGTCACTAAATTGTAGAAGTTAGGTGCCCTAAGTTATATTTAACATACATTAAAGTGATCTTCACAGCAATACAAACTTGTATTTGGAGATACTTCATATCTTCTCATAACCTTACACCATAGTTTTCGTGTTTTCGCAACTCTAGGAACTGAAAAAAACACTTTATCGTCTGTATTTCTATTAGAGTTTTTGCACTTTGGTACAAGACAATATCTATAAAATGGTTTTTTAGCTTCCTCCATGGTCCTTTAGGTATTAAAACTTAAAAATCCGTATAAATAACTGTAACACTTGTAGTAAACAAATACTGGTCGTATCATGTGACGTCATCCAAATTCCGCGCTAGATGATGCGTTCAAATGTGTCAAATTTAATCGAAGTTTTAAAAAATAATGAGATCTTTTCCAACAATATTTATATTTTTTATTATGTTATAACGATGTAATAAGTGAATTAAACACATAAAAAAATACATGCATATACCCTATTACATTCCATATAGTATTTTTATAGATTTTGTGCAAACATTTATTAATGAATTAAACAAATTTTATGAGGCATACTATAATTTTTTATTTTAGTTTTACATTTTTTTATTATTCTGACGTAATTTTTCATAATTATTCTGAATAATTAATAATTGTAAAATCAAAATAAACCTGATAGTAAGCTGCATAAAATTTGTTTAATACATTACATATGTCAAGAAAACACTAAATATATTATAGCTTCTAATTTACATTTTTAGGAAAAAAATGTTATAAATGATGATCACACATATGCATCAATTGTGATGACACCTGAAGCTACAAATATTACTGAAGAAGAACCTGGTTTGCTGTCAACTCCTGTGAACTCACCACTGACAAGTAAGTACATTATGCAACTTGTGAAGTATTGAATTAGCAAAACAACTTAACCCCTCATGTGCTCATGATTACATAGAATTTGAACTATGTTAAAGCTGCTTAACATAAATTGTAACTCTCATTTCTGTTATGAAATATACCTACTTTGATTTGTTTCAGACTTACACAAAAGAACACGATTAATAAAAAATATTTCCAATCTAACACCAAAATGCAAAAAATTATACAAAAAATGCAGAAGTATTTTAAAAAAGAGAATGCTGTTTCCAAAGTCTCTTAAAAATAATATTATAGATGCTGAAAATTTTTCAAACAACACATTTTTAAAATGTTTGAGAGACTGAGACTGAGAAGCAATTTATTTTGATGCAATTAAATAATTGCAATAAAAATATATTGGGAAGGCGCTATACCTTGCAAGAAAAATTATTACGCCTTGCTTTATATAAACAAAGCCCTAAAGCCTATTCTTTATTGCATAAGATTTTTACACTGCCAAACAAAAGATCTATAAGTAGGATGCTTAATTTAATCACCATGGAACCTGGCATAAACTCCCACTTTTTCAATGTCTTAAAGGAAAGGACACAAAAATGGAACACTGCCATGAAAATGTGCAGTATTGTATTTGATGAAATACAACTGTCACCACATGTGAATTACTCACCAAGCGATGATTGCATTAATGGTTTTGTTGATGGTATCAAGGAGGTGCAGTTTGCAGACCATGCTTTGGTCTTTATGGTCAGAGGCATAGTTGCTTCGTGGAGACAGCCAGTTGCCTATTATTTATGTGATAAAACAATACCTGCTGAAAAATTAATAAAAATTTTGAATGATGTAGTGGCAGCAGTGCAATATTCAGGCCTGGAGCCTTTGGCATTTGTTTGTGATCAGGGTGTCACATTCCAAAAAGCATTGAAAATTTTACAAAAAAATAGCCGGGAATATCAGTTACAGAATGGTTTACACTGTGGTGAGTAGTGACTTAATTCTTAAAAAAAACTTCACTATGTTTTTTTTATAATGAAATTATTATTTAAAATAATTATTTAACCATATTCTTTTTTCAGATGACTCAATATTAATGAAAGGTCAATCAATTAATATTATATATGATCCTCCCCATCTGTTGAAGGGAATCAGAAACAACTTAACAAAAATATAGATTTTAATGGTAAATTGGCAACATGGGAAGACCTAATTAAATTATATAATTTAGACTGCTCCATTGGTGAAATCAGGCTATTACCAAAATTAACGGATGAACACATTTAACCTGAAAGAATTAGGAAAATGAAAGTTAGCAACTGTACACAAGTTTTGAGTGAGCGAGTTGCTGCAGCACTACAGTACACATCAAAATTTGGTAAGTTACTAAAACATTTATCGTTACATTGTGTTAGTTTGTTGTACAGAAACAAAATTGTTAAAAGAGGTTTATAACAATTTTGATAAGCAAGGTCCAAGAGTGACGACGACTGGAAAAACCGAGTTTGTTCACAGTTGCCTCAGTCGCCGTCACTATGCCGGCCAAAGGTGCTTCTTCACGCATCGCTTGAAGGATCCAAGGTCATAGGATGGAGAGAACACATGGGCAGGCAAAGCATTCCACTTGTCGATTGATCTACAAAGAAAAGACGCACCAAACTTTTTAGTTCGACTGCCGATTCGGTCGATAGAATGCGGATGCTTTCCCCCACCTATGCGGGTATTACGGGAGTGAAAAGACGAGGTAAGAACAAGGTTAAAGAGCTCCTCAGAACATTCTCCGTGGTATAGGCGATGGAGGCCGCACAGAGCCGCCATGTCTCTGCGTAGTTGCAGGGGCTCCAGAGTTCGCGTGACCTCTGCATCACCTATGATTCGGACAGCTCGGCGCTGCAATGAATCCAGGGCATTAAGAAGATACTTGGCAGAGCCGTTCCAGAAGTGCGAACAGTACTCCGCGCAAAAGCGAATCTGAGCCTTGTAAAGTAGCAGGCGAAGCTGTTATATGTGTAGAAATATCAAAATGGAATAATAGAATAATTTTGTTTTTTGGGACCTGTATTACAAATTGACAAAATGTATGACTTAATTTTATTTATTTACAGCGCAATATAAAGACGGTTCAAAAGTCAGTGCCACAATGTCACACACTGCAGAACTGATCCAGTTCCTGGACAAATTATTTGATTCCTGTAATGGGTCCAGATCGGGGAGATGCCCAGGAAAGCTTCGTGGACCCGTAAAGGAAGGAAGCGAGCATTTAAAATTTTGGCATGAAGCCATAAAAAAACTTAACAACACCCAGTTCATAGACAGAACAAAAAAAACAATTAAATATGTGCCTTCACTAAGGAATTGGATAACTACCTTAAAAAGTTTAATCAGTATATCGAAAAAGATTTTAGAAAGGGGTGTAAAATTTTTTTACACCCGTAATCTAAATCAAGACCCACTGGAATTTTTTTTTGGTAAAGTAAGGGCACAAAAATCCTGACTCCTATTCTTTTAAAAATTCTTTTAAATCTTTAATTGTAAGCAATTTTGTTACAGTACACTCAAAATATTCTAATTGTTAAGATGATGTGGGAGTTACTGTGGTAAATTTAGAACGATTAATTAATAAATCTTTAGATGAATCTCCTCTTAACGATCAAATTTATGGTGAGGAGATGGGTTCATCTGAAGAGCAAGTACAACTAACTTTTGCTGTAAATGAACAGCAAGCGGTAATGCAAAATGTTTTACTAGTGGATATGTGGCCCGTAGGCTGTTAAAAGGTATTAATTGCAAGGAATGCAAAAAAACAATTATTACTAATGAAATAATGAAAGTTCACAATTATATTAGCCATAGAGAACGGGCCACTTTAAAATGTAAAAATTTAATCTACCCAAAAACGCAGTTTCTCCTACTCTTTTCACAATTAATAGAGTATATTAACAATTACTTGGAAACCAATTTTCACAGAAAATTTATTTCTAGGACGATTACAAGTAACTTTTTAACTTTACAAACATTGGATTGGTTTGGCTGTTCCATTCATAGAGAAGATTTAATTTAAAAAAAAATGAAAATTTCAATTAGATTGCAAATTCACAATTGGTGTCGAAGCATCAATCTAATTTTAAAGGGCGCAGTATAATTAAAAATGAATAATAAATCTGTTATTCATAAAATGGCGTATAATAAGTATATAAAAACTAAAAGAATAAGAAAAACAGAACAGCCAACCATCCAATGATTAAATTATAGACTGCAATGGTGTCCGCTACTATGCATATCATCCTGGGTGTCCCAGAACATTTGAATCAAATTGACATCAGAGATAGCTCGCCTAATGGCTAAACAGATAAGTAAGTTTTACATTTTTTCTTACTTGGCAAAAGTAGTAAACAAACTTTCGACATAATGACGGATTAACGATATAAAACAATTAATACTTACGCGAATCAATAAAAATATCTATATTTTTCTAAGAAAATGTTTTTTACCCATTATTATTGGGCACAACATTTGTCATTGAAAAAATATATAAATGGTAGTTTTGATACTTGTGTTGATAAAACTAATAACAATTTTGCTTTTAATTGCTGTGCAATTGAGTTATTTGGAAATTTGTATCATCTGTCAATCAACGCCACATTTGTTCTGCTTTGAACTGTCATAATTATAGTTTGATCATTTTGCACACCTAAACTACTAGTTAAAGCAATGATGCGTAATTGAAGCATCGAGCTGTTAACCGGCTGGCTCTTGGTTACAATGCTCCTGAGGCGATTCCAAACATTTTTTATCATTGCACAAACGCTTCCAAATCGGAGGCAACAGAGATACGCGAGGGTGGAAACATTTTTTTTTTCGTTTGTAACTGAATTAAACTTCGGTTAACATGAAGTTTATACCCAAACTATACTACTATAATTTTTCCAGCCGAAACGTACGAGGAGGTTGCAAATTATGAATTATTAAAAAAAAAAATTTTCGCTTGTTAACCGCTTGAAACTTTGAGGGATTGTTGATTGTGCTCCCCTTATTATCCGAAAAAATTGTCATCTGTTTTTTGCACAGTTAATTGTTGAAGTTGGCAAAAAGTTAGAGTTACAAAAAAATAGCAAAATCATATTTAATATTGTTAAAAACGGATGGCGATGGAAATGTAGCATCCTGGGAGGTTCAAAAGTAATATGTTTTACTGCCATCCGTTTTGAATGAAATTTCACCACAATTTTTAATGTAGCTTTTGCGAGGGAGATACTCATACATGACCGACATATATATACGTATGTATGCATGTGTGTATTATTTACATAGTAGGATGATTAGGTACGTTATATTAGTAACGGTTTACGATAGAACTAGGAAACTATAGAAGCAGGTGAAGCAGAACTGCTTGTGCATGTGAGTGTCTCATTGTTGTTCATTCGGTGGAGTGCAAAAGCAATCATTATTTAATGTGTTACTCCCATGTGAATAATCCATTATTTGTTTAAAAGGTTTTTGCAGTTGTGAAGCACGGGAAATTATATGTGAATATTTGTTTGGAAATCGTACATGTTTGCAATACGTACGAGTTTAACCTCTTTGTCTGATGAGTTTTACAAAAGATTTAATATCATTATCGTTACTTACGGTTACATACAGATTCTACCATTAATTTCGTTTTTCTTTGTTATTGTTTTATTGACCAGAATTGTTTTAACTGGGTTTTTTATGCAGATTGTCTCTTAAGGGACTCGACTCCACGATGAATTGTTTACTTTGCCACGATGCAACTCCAAAATTGAAAAAATGCACTGAGTACTATTTTAAAAAAACTGAAGCATGCAATTGCAATTAGAGCAACGTTAAAATTAACGTACGGTGACATTACATTGCCAGAATTATTCGAAGAAGACTTTTATTATCATTCCCAGTGCTACAAAAACGTCCATTGGATTGGTAAACAATACTTGAATGAGTACGAGCTCCTTCAAAGTACTGAGAGGGCAAGTAGTGTGCAGAAAATTAATGAACAGAGTGCAGATGTCGAGGGTGACAGCACTCCAGAACCACAGACACATTCACGGATGCTGATGCCTCATTAGTCGCAGACATGGCCACAGACATGCATGATGATGATGATCCACTTGATGGCATTGACACTGATATGGATCAGTCAAGTATTGATGAAAATAGCCGTAATTCAGACACCTCTGACATCGCCATAGCCATGTCGCTGAACAACAGGTTTGTTGCAGCCTTTGGCAGTGTATATTCAAATGATAAGAAATATGACGCACCAGTTCATGAAGAACTAACAAAGACTGCTGAAAAGATTGTGGTAGAGGGTCTTCTAAAAGAAGATAAAGATAAATTATTAGAGTCATGTCTCATTCCAGAAAATTGCAAAACTTTGAATGCTCCAAGGTTAAATCCAGAACTGGAGAGTATTCTTACTGAACCTCAAAAGGGTAGAGACCAACGTCTAAAGATGAGACAGCAGGAGATTGAAATCATAACGGGAGCTATTTTAAAGAGTTCCCATCTCCTGTGCAAAAAAGAAGTAAACAAGTTGGAAGTGGTGAAGACATTGGGGGAGGCCACTCGGTTAATAACAAATTTACATTTCCAATATACTGAGATTAGAAGAAAACTGGTGGCACCAAACTTAAATAAGACTCTTCAGTCTGTGTTAGTTAATAACATAAGAGACGAATTCTTATATAGCCAACTGGCTGAAAATAATAAATCATGCAACACACTAAAGAGAGTATCTAATAATATAAATAAGCCAACTGCAAATGCAAAAAGAAACTCTCAGCAGAAAAACTACCAGCCACCCCGTCGCCAAGATACACAAAGAAGGGCGATATTCAAGAGGGGACAAACAACAACACAGCAATCCAGAGGAACTGCAATGAGATTCCGTCAACAAAGAGGCAAGACAGTGTATCCACAACGTGCCAGATATCCCTAGAGGTAAAATTTGCAGGTAGATTGTCTTATTTTGGTGACTGTTGGCGAAAAATTACTGGGGATAATTCTATCCTACAATGGATTAAAGGCTATGAGATCCCTTTTGACTCGACTCCTTATCAAACGTCAATACCTTATAATAACGGATTCAATATGTCAGAAAAGGCAATTATATCAAAAGAAATTGAAAAATTAACAGAGTTAGGTTCTGTTACACAATGTTCCCCAACAATCAATCCTTTTCTGTCAAGTATATTTACTATCCCAAAAAGTGATGGTACCCATAGGTTTATTTTAAATTTAAAATATCTTAATACCTTTCTTATTCCAGAACACTTCAAATTGGAAGACATACGTATTGTGTGTAAATTGTTGACTCGGGGTAGTTACATGTGTACAATAGATTTAAAAAATGCTTATTATCTAGTTCCTTTACATTAAAATTATAAGAAATATTTTAGGTTTATGTATAATCATATTTTGTATGAATTTAATTGTTTACCCTTTGGATTGGCAACAGCTCCATTTGTTTTTACTAAGCCACTTAAACCAGTTGTAGAATTTCTTAGAAAACAAGATGTAACTTTAGTTATCTACTTAGATGATATTATTTGCATCGAGGGTTAACATCTACATATATCTATCTCAGACTAACCACGAGTATAATTGAAGGATTAAACGAACTTACCTGAAGTGAAGTTCTATCCTGATTATACAAAGTGGTTAGTCCGACATAGGAGCATCCCACCCTCCCTAAAATATATAGTAAGATGTATATATTTTAACCCTCATTTCATTAGTGTATTTCAGCTTGTTCTGTAAAACGACTGATTTACAGTTACTTGTTGCCAGGAATAAATATATGCCTATTTTTTAAAGTTGGTTTTGTCAATGGCTCTTCAATCTATTCATGGACAGTTGTCTGAAAGAGTTGCGTGAAAGGAAGTATGGTTTAAGAATGAATGACTTGGTGATCAAATGTCTCTTGTACGCCGACGATCAAGTTATCCTTGGATCTTCGGCGTATGAGTTACAGGAAATGGTCACTATAATGAATGCGGAATTAGAAAAGAAAGGTATGAAAGTGAATGTAAGTAAAACTAAGGTAATGGTTTTGGAGAGAGAGGATGAAATGACAGAATGTGAGATAATGATAGACGGAAAGAAAGTGGAACAAGTCAAACAATTTGTTTACTTGGGAAGTATGTTTACTAGGGATGAAAAGTGTGATGAAGATATTGAGAGAAGAGTGCAAAAGGGTAACGTAGTGAACGGTGCCATCCATAGTATAACGAGCAGCCAAATAATGTCCCAAAAGTCACGGATGGCTGTTCATAATGCGGTGCTTGTTCCTACATTAATGTATGGAAGTGAAGGATGGGTATGGCAGAAGAAGCATGAGAGTAGAATTAACGCTGTAGAAATGCGGTCGTTAAGGAGTGTATGTGGAGTGACGATAGCTGATAGAATAAGGAATAGCACACTGCGTGATAGATGTGGTTTAAAAGAAGATGTAGTGACAAGGATTGACAAAGGAATGCTTCGATGGTTTGGGCACATGGAAAGGATGAGTGAAAGTAGATTGACGAAAGGAATTTATAAATCTGATGTGGATGGATGCGTTAAACAAGGCAGGCCTAGGAGAGTGTTTTCCGACCAAATCGGAGACATCCTTAAGAAAGCTAGGTTGCCTAGTGCCCATAACCATAGGGCCTGTATGAGGAGAATTGTGGATGTGAAGGAAGCAAGGGAGTTGTGTAAGGATCGTGGTAAGTGGCGCTCCATTGTCTCTGCCTATCCCTGTGGGAAAAAGGCGTGACAATTTGATTTGATTGATTTGATTGGTTTTGTCAATTTGGATCACCTGTTCTGGGACACCTAGTATGATAGAAATCCTATAACTATACCAAGAGTTAGGAGGATCCTCAATACTCTTTCTTGCTCCATAATCAGATTCCTGTTAGCTGTTGCGACTTTTTTATTTCATTTTTTTATTGTGACTCGGCATCAGAACTTGACCCGCCTACGTTTACCCACGTTTGAAAACTGTCTCGTAACGTGACATAATAGCTAATACTATGGACTATGGACCCTAGAGCCTATATGATCGAACATCAGGTACTCCATTTAGGTACTCATAGTAAGGAAGATATTTTATTTAAAACTTTCTAGTATTTGCTGATTGTATAGGATTCTACAATTAAACTGTACTTGTGTTCTGGTCACGAAATTGATTTTTGATATAATGTGTTTTGTTTGTAATAAATATATAATTTAAATAAAAACATTTCTTATTGTTTTATTTCCGTCACTGAATTCGATACAATGAAGCGATATTAATACATCATGTAATGGCTGAAATATATCTTGGCCTATAGAAATTGTCACATAAAAAAGTATTGTACGTCATTTCTTTTTCTCTCTGAATATATCAACTACGAAAGCACGACGCATTTTATTTCGATCCAATGAATATTTCAATTAATACATAACAAATAGTGGCGACGAGGATGGCGGAAGATTATTACTGAACACCTTGCAATTCTTCAAGCGTTGCAAGCACAATCGCAAGTATTAACTCAATTGTTGAAAAAACTTAGTAATCGCGACGACCACGTGTCCGGTAATGAAAAGTTATCAATCCAGTTTGAGACCTTTTCTGAAGAAGAAGAATCTTTTAAATCATATCGGGAGCGTCTTGAAAACTATTTTTCATTAAAAGACATAAAGGACAACGCTAATAACGAAACAATCAAAGCAAAAATACTAATCAACGCACTTGATGCGAAATATTACGAATTATTGTCAAGCCTAACTGCGCCAGAATTACCAGCAAACAAAACATACAGCGAATTAATTAAATTATTAGAGAAACATTTGTGCCCATTATCAAATTGGATTGGAAAATTACATTATTTAGTTAAACTCGATCATGGATACATCATTAAGAGACACATAAATCAATTAAGAACAACAGAAGTTGATATTACACCTCAGGAAAAGAGAACTATATGGGAAATTCCAAATAATATGACAAATACCCCAGATTTACTAGATAATAGTACTAGAGCAGATGAGATTATTAATACTAGACCGGAGGAGAATATAACTACGAGTACAGTGCCAAATGAGACTACCAGACCAGAGAATACAACTACACCGGAGAATGTTGAGATGCAAGTGGAACCACCACCACTAAGAAGATCACAAAGGATTAGACGACCTGTAGAACGTTTAAACCTTTAATTACTTAATTTTAGAATTAGTTTATTTTAATTATCTTAGTTTCAATAGGATGTAATTTGTTAATATTTAGTTAAAATTAGAGTCAAGTGTAAATAATTATTTTTAGTTTTGTTCAATATTGTAAATTAGTAAATTTTTAAGTTTCAATTATGTGTGGGAGATTGTAATGGCTGAAATATACAATATCTTGGCCTATAGAAATTGTCACATAAAAAAGTATTGTACGTCATTTCTTTTTCTCTCTGAATATATCAACTACGAAAGCACGACGCATTTTATTTCGATCCAATGAATATTTCAATTAATACATAACACATCACTAGTAAACAATCAATTGTCAGTTGGATTGTACAACATTAGCCGCGCTTTCTGATTGGACGGGTGCCAAACTGTACTCCGTCGATCAACACCAGGTGTCGGTTTCACTAAATGTATGGGGAAATGACAAGCTGTCCCATCTGTACTAGTACATAAGACTATATAATCTGTGGTACATACGGTCGTGTGGAAAAGACATAAGAAGATCATCGCTACATACAACCACCAGATGGCGCTACATGCATAGGCATGTCAACACACACGACAAACAACACAGCAACCAATAGCGTTGAGCCTCCAATATCTAGCAAACGATATTTCGACGGAGTATTGGATATATGTTATACCAGCATCGACGCGAGATCACTACGGCCAAGTTGACGGCCCTGCACGCGTCATGCGTGTGGCGGGGGATCTTCCTTATCATTTCCCACAAATATGAAGCTCATATTCAACGAAAGAAAGAGGCACGTGAAGAAAAAGAGAATGATAAAGCCAACGAAAATATTGTTTTTACACAACATAATAAACGTGCCTTATAACTATGTCACTGTTTGTAAAGAGGCAAGAAAACATCCTTATCACATACTTGGACTACAGCCTTTAAAAAAAAATATGATAGGTATTTTAAATCTGTAAGGAAAAGTAAACGGTGACCCAGAAGTTACTGACATAGCGTTTTTAAAGAGTAGGAACCTAAAGATGTTCCGATTTTTGTGGCAAGGGCTAAAATTGCCTCCTGGGCACTATGATCACATTGATGTTACAAGACTTCTAAAGGATATTCTAGTGCTACAAAGTGATATATAGGAAAAATATAGGAGACCTATGTCACGGAAGAACAGATTATAGAAATTAAGAATAAAATGTCTAATTTGAAACAAACATCAATCTTGGATAACTATAAAACTTTAAAAGGGGTACTGCTGGTGGCGAGAACAGTTTTTATTTCGATAGTGCTCGTTTAGCGCCATTGAAGCCAACGTCTATACCCAGACTAGAATTACAAGCCGCTAGATTTGGTACTAGAATCTATGAGGAGCATAAAAAGAAGCCACGAAATGTTTATTATTGGTCAGACTCTAAAACAGTTCTGTGTTGGATACGCAGTGATAGTCGGACGTTCAAACCATTTGTAGCACACCGAGTGACCGAAATTACGGACATCACAGATGTTAATGCTTGGAGGTGGGTGCCAAGTGCTTTGAACGTGGCAGACGATGCTACTCGCTGTAAGACAGGCCCTTTGGATGTTTCTCATAGGTGGTTTGCAGGGCCATCATTTTTGTATCTTCCTGTTTGTGAATGGCCCATTGAGACCAATTTAGAGCAATGTAGGGAACAAGTTTCTTTGCAAACCGTGGCACCAAATATTAAATGCCCTATAACGCCTGATCCAAACTGATTCTCTAGTTGGTTACGTTATTTGCGTGTGTTAGATATGGGGTTTTATGGTGGTTTATATGTATAAATATATATTAAAATGGATTGAGATGTGGAAATATCTATGGTTAAATATAGTATCATGTTTAAATATAAACAAATAATTGTGTGGCAACACTTCTATTTAAATGTTTTCAAATAGAAATGTTACCATACAATAATATTAACATGGACAATTTTTGTGGTGGTGTTTATATTTGAAAACATTTAAATAGAAGTGTTGCCACACAATGATTTGTTTATATTTAAACATGATACTATATGTAACCATAGATATTTCCACATCTCAATCCATTTTAATATATATTTATACCTATAAACCGCCATAAAACCCCATATCTAACACGTGCAACAGCACGCGTATATCAATTTTAAAAACTTTTGTATAGTAAGTTAAATGCTTGTAGTCTTCCCAACCGTATACGCAACCAACGTCTAAATTTTGACAACGTACTGCCCCTGTAAAGGATGCTCACGGGGAGGCTCGGTTTTGGTATCAAAAATGGGTTTCATATGGTAAACCATCATCAGGCTATCTATACCAAAAATGTGTGTTTCTAGAAAAGAATTATTAAAGTGGTGTCAGGATAATGAAACACAGATCAAAATGGACATTCTTGCAGCTCATGATGCAGAAAATATTTCCTCTAAATTTTGGGAAAAGACCAAAAAGTTGAACCCAAGGCCGACCACACCTGTGAGTATTGAGGTCTGAGTGATCCCACTCAAATTGCAAACATGTTTAAATCACATTTGCTTACCACGAGTCAAGTTTCTTGTGGATGGAGGATAGAAGATCATTCGTATCACGGTGAACGAAGTAAGGTCGGTTATGGAAAACATGTCGCGTGGTAAATCACCTGGGCAAGACTGTCTGCACTTGCAATATGCGGGCTTTTACCAAGTGCAATAAAGAATTTAAATAAAATAAGGTTGCTATAATAATAAATGTGACATTTTGATAAAAATGCATCCGTAAGTCTAGAACATAAAAACTATAATATAGTTTTTATCTTAACAAATCAATATTATTGATTTGTTTACAAGATTTATAATTTGGTTGGTTATTATTTTTAACCAGTGAACGAATACATTTTTAAGTGGCGACCGCAGTTTAGTACCCAAATTGTAATTAGGGCATATCTCCTGTACTTATATGATCTGTGGTTATGTTATAATATACTATGATATATATTGTGCTGTCAGAGAACGAGCTAAATGAGTTGTGACGTCATCGTCACGTGTCTATTATGAATAGTGAAGTAACATGCAAAATGTCGATAACGATAAAAACACTTACCTTTACTTACGGTTTAAATTTATTTATAAAAAAATTATAAATGTGTATTAAATTGAAGTATAAACATTAGCAACAATTTTTGATGAATTATATATTAATTTAATTTTGGAAATAGTGACAGCATGGTTTTTTTTTCACAAATTTTAATTAGTTTATCATGTTGCTCGCCTGACGACTTTCTTTTTTCAATCAACTCACATTTTTTTCAATAAATAAACAAAGAAAATAAGGACACGTTTTTTTATCGCTATAGACACCGCTGAGCTATGCGCGTCACTAATGGCGGCCAGTAAGATACGGGTGGGGGTTTATGACGCCCCACCGCACCTCAGCCCCCGAATCCATTTGGCTCATTCCCCATCAATAGGTGGTATTTTTAATTAATTATTTTAATATCTTTTAATATAAGTTCCCATGCCCTTAATACCATAAATTACCGTAACAGCTTGCAATGGGTCATCGTATTCTTCGTCAGGTTCGAAGTGGTCACGCATTGGTACTGTATCGTATTCCAGGTCTTCGTCAGGGCCGGAGTGGTCACCTATTGGTACTGTTGATGACGTAGAAATTGGTAATGTCGATGTTGATGGTGTTGGTGATGGCTCTGGAAAATGTTTATTTTGTATGGAGATCAATATATCAAATTGTCACGCCTTTTCCCCACAGGGATAGGCAGAGACAATGGAGCGCCACTTGCCACGATCTTGACACAACTCCCTCGCTTCCTTCACATTCACAATTCTCTTCATACAAGACTTCTTCTCGTATGGAGACTTGGGCTTAATTGTATTAACAGTTGTGTATACATTTTAAAATAGTTTGATGTACGTTGATGTAGTTTGAGTACATTGTAATTGAATATCCTTTATTTTGCATTGTTTACGTGTGCAAAAGGATCAAACAATAATTATGACAGTACAATGTAAAACTGTCAATAATGTCTTCGTGATAAGGAAACGATACAAAATCTACAAATTAAAAAAAGGCTTACCCGCTTGTGGTATATTTGTCTTTATATTTGACACGCAAAACTCTCTCCTAAGTGCCTCGTTAACATTAATATTGCCATCGGAAATCGTCAAATAAATTGAAAGCGATTCAGAATTACTGAAAATAAAAAACAGGTTTTTTATTTACTTTCAATTTTTTTACAGTTTTAAACTAATCTACAAAAAGACTTGTATCATAGAAACAGGACAACTAAAGTACATATATCACAGATACATTGGTACTGGCGAGTGGTTTTAAACCCGTGCTCTTGGTTTGCGTAACCACTGCATTACGACTACACCACCACGTCCTAGGACTTTTGCTTACCATCAGGAAAATCAAAGACAGATGTTGCATCACAATAAAAAAAATGACAATTTAATCAATAAGTTTATCACACACACTTACTTATCATCCACTTTTATAGTGCAAAATTTCCCAAGAAACTGATCTAAAAACATCTGAATTCTTTCCACCAAAGCTCCGTCTTCCGTGTCGTCATATTCAAACTACAAAACACAAAAAAATATAGGTTTTTATTTTATACTAGCTGTGCCCGCGGTTTCACCCGCGTAAAGTTTGATTTATAACAGTCATAAAAAAGGAGGAAGTTTTCAATTCGACTTTTTTGTATTTATAACTCGATAACTCATATAAAAATGACAGACGAAAATAAAAATAAATATATATTCCAAACAGTTAAAACTATAGTCAATTGAAAACTATAGTAAAATATATTTTATTTTAATTAAAAGAAACCGTGTTACTTCTTGTACCTCCAAAAATAAAAAAACGTAACAAACAAACTCACATTCACATTTATAACAATAGTAGCATATGCATATAGTAACAGAAGGAAATAATAATAAAGAAAAATTTCAAACAGCTGAATGTATAGTTTATATAAAGTATAGTGTATAGTCTCCATAGTACAGTAGATTGGATTAGATGTTGACGTGACTGTCGGTAATTCAGTGCGATGGTATTATAGTACTCAGGGTTTGAACTTGGGGTACTTCTGATACCTCCAAGAATATGTGTACAAAGTTTCATAATGATCGGTTGTGCAGTTTTTGCGTGAAAGCGTAACAAACAAACGCACATTCACATTTATAATAATAGTAGGATAATAATAATAATAATGTTAATATAATATAATAATTTGTTTTCAATTCTCAACAGCTTGATATATTTTCCTTAGTTTACCCAAAATAAACTTTCTGAACGCACGCAATTTTGTATGGGAAAATGATTTTTCTTTTATTTTATTTTTTATAAAAGATTTTTTTAAACAAACGTAGCCTAAGTTACTCCTTGTTACATCAGCTACCTGTCAATAAAAGTCCCGTCAAAATCGGTCCAGCCATTCCAGAGATTAGCCGGAACAAACAGACAGACAGACAGACAGACAGACAAAAATTGTAAAAAAATGTCATTTTGGTGTATGTACCGTATATATATTCATATACATGTATTAAAAAACGGTTATTTCAATATTACAAACAGACACTCCAATTTTATTATATGTATAGATTGTAGATCAAGTCATGTCGGCGAAACGTACAGCCTTGTATGGGGACTTGTATTATCAGTTGCATATACATTTCAAAATAGTTTAATCTACGAAGATTACAATGTAATTGGAATATATTATTTATTTTGCATAGTTTAGGTGTGCAAAATAATCAAACTATAGTTATGACAGTTCATGCATTTAATTCTCTGACAGAAATTAAAAAAGTCATGTCAATTTTTATTTTGGCGGCTTAGAGAATATATACAAAGGTATAGAGTTCGAGCATTGCAACTATCGCTCAATGCGCGTTGTCGACGAGTGATCTATAGATATTTATATTTATGAATATGGGTGTGTAGTGATGTATAATGCTCACCGTACCGTGTTATCGATAGGCAGGTATGCAAACAGTATGGTAGGTAGTTATTTACTTGCATACGTATATAAGTTTATAAGTAAAACATATTTATTTATTTAAATATATATTTATATATATATATATATATATATATATATATATATATATATATATATATATATATATATATATATATATATATATTTATATTTAATTTGGTTATCACACCGGGCTGGACCAGATATTTTTCATTGCTCTTTTTTTTGCTGAAGTGCGCTCCATGAATAGAGGTGACTGCTTTTACAGTAAGTAGCAGTCACATCCACTATGCCGGCCTAATTGAAACCGAAAACTTAGTAGCTGATTCCGAAACGCGACTAAGTTACTTCACGGTCTGTATACTTGTAAGTGGTACTACCTCCATTGGCAGACTGGTCTTCATTCCCTACCACTAATAAATATATCAATCGAAGAAGTGGGGCCTAAAGTGGTAGATGAAATAATATAGTTATATATGTATATAAATATTATATTATTCATTGTCCCTTAAAAAGTGTAAGTTTGTTATAAAGCTGCCTTTTGGTTTCCTTTACATTTGACTTCCGAGTTAAATATTTCACCCGTGTATCTCAGCATATTTCTGAATTACGGCCCTTAGCAGGTGAAGTAAGTGATTACTGCATGGTTCTTGTTCAAACAAATGGGCTTTTAGAACGCTAAAAATGTTTGTTCCGATATATAACTTTAACGTTTTAGTGACCATATTTTTAGGATCGCGGATAATTAGGTACTCCAGGTTTTCAAACAGTCTAGCTAAAGGCTCATGGTAGGAAACAATTTCGTCAAATCACTATAGTTATGTCTCTTATATATCATTTGCATCCTCATGGTTGCATCCATCACCAGACATCAAATTAAATATAATCACAAAATTACTCTTTGACAATCGAAAAACGCAAAAACATTGAATTTATTAATTTTCTTGGTATAAATTGGCCCTATTCCAGACTAATGCGGCATTAAGTCAACCTTTGTACATAGTGCAGTTAAATTTAAAATAAATAATAATAATTCTATCTCGTTACTAAATTTCATCCAGATATATATATTTGATATCGATATCTGAATACTGAATATTTTATTACTTATATCTGAATAATTGATTGATTATTATTTGATACTGATAATATAACAGGACGACAAAATTACATATATCAAATATCCAGAAGTACTAAAATAAACCAAACGCATCACTAAAATTGGCCAATAATATAACCCCTTTTTAATTAAATTGCTTTCTATTAAAACATTTGAACAATAAAATTTATTACATTTGCCAATAATAAATTGATCGATAACGCGGCAAGCGGACGTCACTATAAAGTCGCGGAACGGAGCGGGCGTGCGGTGGAAGCATGTAGGCGTCCCCCCCCACACGTCTTTCACCCCCGCGATGCAGTATTTGTATTTAGCTTAAAAGTGTTAAAAAATGCTTGCCGGTGAAACGTAACGCTAGATTTCTGTTTATTATATTTGCGAGAATCATTTTTGCACGATTTTACTGCACATTTAACCATTATAACCTTCCAAATAAAAATATATCTCTTTGTAATACGCGTCTGGGCGCCCGCTCACATTACTCGTTGATCACTGCTGGCGCATGCGAACAAAACGCTGCGAGGTTCCCACCTGCGACGACAGTTCCCTTTTGGATACTAGCGCTCTGTAGGTAATTTTTACTCTGAGTTGGCGGGTTACTGCAAGTGACAGTACGCACAATTTTGAATTATTAAAAAAAAACTTGTGTTTCTCATAAATATTAATGTGTAATAATGGTGGAATTGTTATCAAGTAATAATTTTTAAGTTATTCATTTTTAGTGTTAGCCGACCAAATCGAAGACATCTTCAACAAAGCTAAGTTGCCTAGTGCCCATAACCATAGAGCTTGTATGAAGAGAATTGTGAATGTGAAGGAAGCGAGGGAGTTGTGTCAGAATAGTGGCAAGTGGCGCTCCATTGTCTCTGCCTATCCCTGTGGAAAAAGACGAGACAATTTGATTGATTATTTTCTCACCTCGGCCAGATGACAGCATCGCGCGAACGGGGCATTTTTAGTAAACATGGGATGCAACGGCCTTATGTTAGATTGTGGAACAAATCTGAATTCACCCGTGTCCAAAAAGAAAAATTGCATACCTTCTTCCTGCAATATAGAATTATCACTTTTCAGAATACAAGTATATAGACCGTGAAGTAATTTAGTCGCGTTTCGGAATCAGCTTGAAGTTACCGGTTCCAACTAGGCCGGCGTAGTGGATATGACTTCTACTTACAGTTATTAAATTGTAGTAGCAATAACATACATTCATGGACCACACTCCAGCTTAACATCAAGCGGGTGCTGTCAAATGTCGAGTCACAATAAAAAAATAGATTCAGGGTTGCCTAGTGCCCATAAACGTTTAGATTGTATTGAATTGTGGATGTGAGGAAAGCGATCGGTCAGGATCGTGACAAGTGGCGATTTATTGTCTCTGCCTATCCCTGTGGGAAAAAGACGTGACAATTTAATTTATTGATTGATTGATTTGGTAGAGTCTTTAATACGCAATAAATGTTTTGATTTTTTAAGGTGCTTTATCACGCTTTACTTAAAGGCTCCAAGGTTATAGGATGAGGTGAAAAAGTAGGCTGGTAAAGCATTTTACTTAACGATTGTTTTACAAAGAAACGATGCAGCGTTTCCACATCGCTCGAAGAGCCGACCACCGATTGGGAAGAAAGGTTCTAGAGTGGAGACCACGAACCGGAAGACGTAGCCAAGTAGGCCTCCCACTAGGTGGACTGTCGACATAGTGAAAGTGAAGGTGAATAACCAGTGGTTGCAAATGGTATCTTTTCTTCTTTCTTTTTATTGTGACACGACATTTGACCTCGACCTGCCTGATGATAAGCGAGAGGAGATACAAGAGTGACGACGACTGAAACAACCGAGTTAGTTCACGGCTGCCTCAGTCGCCGTCACTATGCCGGCCAAAGATGTTCTAAGGGGGAGGCCTATGTTCAGCAGTGGACGTCTTTTGGCTGATGATGATGATGATAACACTGACAGCTATTACAATTATATTTACTTCATTTTGGTAATATAACGCCCGATACCAGTCTGTGGATTCTTCGTCAAAAGCTGCATAATAAGTATCCAGTTTTAGGTCCAGAATATCCATTCCACGTGACTTTGAATAATGCATCTTCATATCGTAACGCAATCTGAAAATAAACATTATCGGTGTAGAGGAGTGTTTCCCAACGTGGAGCCCAAGCCCCACAAGGGGGCAATTTGATAGTTAAGGGGGGAATTTGATAGTTAAGAGGGGAAATTTAAAAATGGACTCGACTTTAACCCTTTTGCTTTGAGTTATTTAAATGCAATGGTAGATATGGGTGACAAATTTAACAACAAAAGCAAATTCTTAAATCATTTATATTTCTTAAGGGAACAAAACTAAAGGCTAAAAGTTATATATGGGGGGCATAAAAGTTTTAGTAATCTTAAAGTGGGGCTATGATATTAAGTTAAATGGTCGTTATTTAAGAGTTTTACGAGTTTAAACGATCAACTACGACTGTGTATGCCTAGTGGAAGTGGGACGAAATGATAGTTATTGAGAGCGAAAAAGAGACAAATATCTGTGGCAGCCTCTGCTTCCACTTGTGTGCCTAGTCGTGATTGATCGTTCAGACTCGTGCCATTTTTTAACTTTAAAACTTGTGTAGGTAACATATCTACTTTTTATATTTTTTATCATTGTTTGCAATACTATCAGTATATTTGCTCCGGGTCTGTTTAACAAAGATTGGTAGGCAGTGGTGCCCAGTCTGCCAATCTGGGGTAGTACCACTATTTATAAGTATACAGACAGTGAAGTGGCTTAGTCGCGTTTCGGGATCAGTTTGTGAGCTGCCGGTTCCAACTAGGCCGGCACAATGGATGTGACTGCTACTTACAGTTATTGAATTGTAGTAGCAGTTACCTCCATAGACCGCACTCCAGCTTAATATCAGGCGGGGTGCTGTCATATGTCGAGTCACAATAATAATAATACTCACTTATCCAATTCGGCGACCTGATCCGTAATAATATATATGGCTGGCAAGTCAGCATGTATGAAAAATCCAGTATATGTTTCATTTAGGTTTAATGATTTTTGCACTGGCAACACCACTGAAAAATATATTCGATTAATAATAATAATAGTTCAATGAATATGGTTACGCAAACCGAGAGCACAGGTTTTTTTTATTTTTTATTGTGACTCGACATATGACAGCACCCCGCTTGATGTTAAGCTGAAGTGTGGTCCATGAATGAATGTCACTGCTACTACAATTCAATAACTGTGAGTAGCAATCACATCCACTATGCCGGCCTAGATGGAACCGGCAACTTACAAGCTGATCCCGAAACGTGACCAAATCACTTCACGGTCTGTATACTTGTAAGTGGTGGTACTACCCCGGATCGGCAGACTGGGTACCACTGCCTACCACTCTTTGATAACCAGACCCGAAGCAAATATCCACCTCTTTTTTTTTATTAACAAATATTTGCAATATTTAATATTATTAAATATTACAAATAAAAGCTATGAAACAAATATTTGCTCCGACCGGGGATCGAACCCGGGACTATACGCGCAACAAACCAATCGCTAAACCGTTCGTCCACGCCTGTCGTCAAATGTCAAATGACAAATGTCGTTTAAAACTACTTGCCGGTACCAATGTAAAAAGGTTTGTTTCGTCGCTTGCAGCCCTCGTGTTCTATTTGCTACTGATCGCGTTGTTAAAACCCTCACATCATCATCATCAGCTAAAAGGCGTCCACATCTGAACATAGACCTCCTCCTTAGAACGCCATTTTGAAAGACAAGATGCCAGTTGCATCGAGCGGTTATTCGTGACTTTCACTATGTCATCAGTCCACCTAGTGGGAGGCCTACCTCACATCAAATTTAATAAATCCTCAAGAAAGGGTTGTCTAATGCTCATACCCGTAGAGCTTATATAAAAAGATGTGAGGGAAGCGAGGGAGTTGTGTCAGGATCGTGGCTAGTGCTTCATTCTCTCTGCCTATCTTCGTCGATAAAAGGCAAGCCAATCCCCTATTAGTAAATAAAAATAAATACTAAATACCTCCAGGATTGAAAGAGATATTCTGAAATGCCTCAATAAGTTGCGCCGGGGGTAACTGAGGTAACGGAGTCTCCATTTTGTTTCCTGATACACTATCACGTGATGTTGATGTACTCGAGAAATAAACAAGACAATCGTCAGGAATCTTGCGCTCTTTTTTTACTGCTTTACTATTTTGGGGTTTTACTGAAAAAAAAATAACAAAATATATTTAACCTTTACCTATTTAATTAAAGCTTGGTTGTCTGGAAGAGATCGCCTTTTTTTTATTTACATTTTTATACTAAGCTACTAAAGTGCTTTTATCATAGAAACAAGACAACCAAAGTACATAGTATTGTATCGATATATTATATCAAAGCTATATTGGTACCGGCAAGTGGTTTTAAACCCGTGCTCTCGGTTTGCGTAGCACTGCCACTACACCGATACGCGACTGAGTCACTTCACAGTCTGTATACTTGTAAGTGGTGTTACTATTACCGCAGTGCAATGGTTACGTAAGCCGAGTGCACGGGTTCGAAACCACTCACTGGTACCAATGTATCTACGATACAAGCACTTTAGTAGCTTACTATAGAAATGTATAAAAAACGCTCCAGGTCTATTAAACGGGAATCGAACCCGGGACTTTCCGCGTAACGAACTGGTTTGCTAACCAATCACACCTGTCATATAGCGCCAGAATTTCAAAAGTCTTGAAATAATAAATACCAAATGGTGAGTACAAAAGGCCCGAAGAAAACAGAGGAAAAGCATAAGCAAAAGAAGATTGGGATAACATTTTATATTTATATAGTAAATATAAATATATACTAGTAAATATAATAATATAATATAATGTAATAAATATAATATAGGGATGAAATAAACAAATTTTATGCTAGCTTACTATCGCGTTTATTTTGGTTTTGATTTTACAATTCTTTATTATTCCGACGTTTCGAGAGCTTTGCAGCCATCGTGGTCACAGAGAGACCACGATAAACGCGATAGTAAGCCGCATAAAATTTGTTTAATTCATTAATCAATGTTCGCGCAAAATCTAAGAAAATACTAATATAGGGATGTTATGGAGCTCCGTAATCGCAACCGAAACTATTGGATATCCGAAATAAAAACCTATCCGTAACCGTAAGGTGCAGAGCCAAAACGAAACATGTTATGGCAAGCTTTTACTCTTAAATTCCTTAAAATCTGATATTCGTAACCGACATTATCCGAAACTATCGGATATTCGGAAATAACTACGAGGGCGGTTCATTAAGTACCCGTGTTTGAAGACAGAGGGCGTTCCTGAGTGAAGTTAGTGTTATCATCGTGTGCTGCCATCTATCAGACGGCGCTAATATAAAATTCAGACTGATTGATAGGTTAGTTTCGATTTGGCAGCCATTCGAGTCAGACGTGTTTCGTGATTTTCGTTAAGATGGAAAAAGAGCAGTATCGTTCGGTAATTCGCTTTATGTTTTTGGATGGGAAAAAGTGCGAGGAGATAAAAGCAAAGTTGGATGCTGTTTATGGAGACACGTCGCCATCTATGACCACAGTTAGATATTGGTTTAATGAATTTAAACGTGGGCGAACATCCGTTTTTGATGAGGAGCGACCAGGACGCCCGGCAGACGTGGTTACCGAGGAAATCATTGAAAAAGTCCACGACATGATTCTCGCTGATCGACGAACGAAAGTCCGCGAAGTAGCTAAGGCCGTAGGTGTGTCGACCGGAACGGCGATTAATATTTTGCATGATAAGTTGGAGATGAAAAAATTGTCGGCCCGATGGGTGCCGCGATTGCTCACGCTGGACAACATGCGGATGCGGCTGTTAACTTCAGAGCAGTGTTTAAGGCAATTTAAGCGAGATCCTAAGGACTTTTTGCGTCGAGTTGTCACCGTTGATGAAACCTGGATTCATCATTACACACCAGAAACTAAACAACAATCAAAACAATGGATTTCTCCCGGTGAATCTGCACCAAAGAAGGCGAAGACCGTCCCATCGGCCGGTAAGGTCATGGCGACGATTTTTTGGGATGCGAAGGGCGTCATCCTCATGGATTTTTTAGAAAAAGGAAGAGCGATCACTGGACTATACTACAGTGACCGCTATTAGACCGCTTCGACAAAAAATTAAAGGAGACACGGCCACATTTGGCGAAAAAAAAGGTGTTGTTTCATCACGATAACGCACCAGCACATTCATCTGGTGTTGTCGCGACCAAACTGCATGAATTGCGTTATGAATCGCTGCCGCACCCCCCGTATTTACCCGATCTAGCTCCCTGCGACTTTTTCTTGTTCCCTAACATGAAAAACTGGCTCGCGGGAAAAAAATTTAGCTCAAACGAGGAAGTCATCGCCGGGACAGAGGCGTATTTCGGAGAGTTCGACAAATCCTATTTTTTGGAGGGGTTAAAAAAATGGCCGGAACGTTGGGAGAAGTGTATCTTACTAAAAGGGGACTATGTTGAAAAATAAAAAGCATTTTTTTGAAAAAAATCGTGTCTTCATTTCTAACACGGGTACTTATTGAACCGCCCTCGTACATATTCGTAACCGTATCTGAAACTGGTATAATATTATTCTTATATCCGTATCCGAAATTTCATATCCATAACATCCCCATTTTTTTTATATTGTGACTCGACATATGTGACAGCACCCAGATTGATGTTAAGCTCGCGTGTAGTCCATGAATGGATGTCTCTGCTAGTAAAATTTGAATAACTGTAAGTAGCAGTCACATCCACTATGCCGGCCTAGCTGTAATACTACAACATACTCTTTCACAACCTTTCCCAACACGCTCCTTCCGCAACAAGACAAAAACAGGTAAAGCATAAGAACAAGAAGAAAGAGAGGGCTTAATGTTTCGGATGACCATCAAGTTTCGTATTAATTATAAATACGTTTGAAGAAGCAAATTTTTGTTCTTTATTGTCACTATAAATGACAACAATTGTTCCTTCAAGCGTAATTATTAATTTATATAAAACTTCATGAGCAGATCAAACGTCAAAATGGCCACAATGCAATATCTTCACTATATAGTAGGATTAGAATAAGAATAGGACGCGCTGTTGACTAACTTCACTTGACTGATTTTAAGGTGTCTTTTTCTCGACAGTCCGCAAAGAAAAAGACACCATACTAAAGTGAAGTTGCAGAGTAAAACGTCACAAAATGGCGCCGATTTGGTCCTATTCTTATTTTAATTGCATTATATCAGTGGCACGCTATGATGGCCGTTTTGACATTTGACCCGCTCATTAAGTTTTGTATAATTATAATAAAATAATTCGGTTTAAAGGAGCAAATGGCTGTTCTGTATTGTCACTATAAAGAACCGACCGAAACTGAACGGTGTCAGTTTGACCCTTTTTTTTATAATTTTCTTTAGAAAATTTTAATATTTTTATTTAATAATTATAATTTTATTATTTTCTTATATGATCCAGTTCTTCTTATTGTAATATGATAAATTAAATTTCAATTATATTCCTATTGTATTATTCTTTATAAATTAGATAGTGTCATTATTATTATTAATGCATGCAGTCTTGTCCTATAAGTGATATTGTATTCAGCTATATTACATAGAGCTATATGAGTGTGTATTGTAAACAATGCAATCTTGTTGGAAGGCTTAATAAATAAATAAATATAACGAAACTTCCTTACGAGGATCATGTTTTGAGGGAAAAATAATGAAAACGTTATTTTAATCAGTCAGTTTTATTTTTTTATATGCAGTCTTCAACATTTTCTCTCATAGAAAATCAACATAACAACCCCTCATTTAAGAAAAAAAATATTAGTTGCGTCTTAAAAATACGTTAATATCACAATAGGTATAGGTACCACATATTTATTATTATACTTAATTAATATAAGTCTGTATCCTTAATGTTATCACCACTAATAAGTTTCACAACCTATCCCAACACGGTCGTTCCACAACAAGACAAAAACAAGCATAAGAACAAGAAGAAAGAGAGGGCTCAATGCTTCGAAGACTATCAAGTTTCGTATAAATTAATAATTACGTTTGAAGGAGCAAACTGCTATTCTTTATTGTCACTACAAAGAACAACAATTGTTCCTTCAAGCGTAATTATTAATTTATACGAAACTTCATGAGCAGATCAAACGTCAAAATTGTCATCATAGCATGCCGCTGGTATAGTAGCAGAAGCAAGAACCGACCGTGACACGGTATGGCGGTAGAATTATAACACCCCAAGATTTCTAAATGTACCTCTCAGTTTATCATCAACACTAACATTATCCGCATCCGTGTTCACACGCGGCAAAGATTCACATGACAAAAAACAATCAGAAGTCGAGTCAGGTGAGCCTTCGTGTACGACAGGCATGTCTGCTGCAATGTAGAAATAACAAATACATTTGACCCGTGGTAATCCGGCCCCTGTCTAGACCGGCACTCTCTATAATCCGACATACCTATAGATGGGGAACGAGTTAAATAGATTCGGGGGCTGAGGTGCGGTGGGGCGACAAAAAACCCCCACCCGTATCATAGTGGCCGCTATTAGTGACGCTCATAGCTCGGCGATGTCATTTAATATCGATTAAAAACGTGTTCATGTTTTCTTTGTTTGATTATTGAAAAAAATGTGAGTTAATTGAATAAAAGAGAGTCGTCATTCGTAGTCAGGCTAGAATCATTATGAGAAACGTGATAAAAATGTGTAAAAAAGAAAAAAAACGTGCAGTCACTATTCTCAAAATTAAATTAATACATAATTCATACACATTTATAATTTTTAATAACTAAATCTATTTGCGTTTTAAGGAGTGTGTGTTTTTAGTTATCGACATTTTGCTTCACTATTCATAATAGACACGTGACCATGACGTCACAACTGCATTCCTTGCGCGTTTATTTAGCTTGTTCCCTTACTATATATATTGTTGTTTCTTACTTGACAGAAGTAGTAAACAAACATGAAAACCACCAATTCCCATGCCCTTTATCTAAGGAAACTGTTTATTCTATAGAATAAACATACACAATATAACAAATGTATAAAAATCACACAAGTATTTATTATACATAATTTTGTTTATCGTTAATCCGTCATTATGCGGAAAGTTTGACTACTTTTGCCAAGTAAGGAAAAATGCACAACAGTGTTGTTAAGGCCGTGGATGTGACTGCTCTGAACAAATATCTATAGACATATCTAAAGATATTTGCTCGGGGTGCTGTCACATGTGGTCACAATAAATAAAAATGTGACAAAGCACAACATAGTTTACCTGCATGTGCTGCAACATAATTATGCAAATCTGTTGGTGTGGGCTGTAAAGGCTCAGGTGGAAAGAGCTGACGTGTATCACTGTTACAAGATTCATTTAAAGCTCGAAATTCTGAAAAAAAGAATTATCTTAATGTCAGGCACCCCATCTATAGCAGCGGCACGCTATGAAGCCGTTTTGACATTTAATAGTTCATGAAATTTCGTATAAATTTATAATCACGTTTGAAGTAGTGAATACCCAGAAGGGCTTTCTACGGATCCTCCTCCACCACCACTAATACAACAACCAGACCAAATATCCGCGTTTTTTTATAAACAAATATTTGCCCCAACTTGGAACCAATCCTGGGACTATACACATAACAAACTGGTGTGCTATCCAACGTGCCACTCCTGTTGTCAAATCAATAATACTGACCTGAAGTCTCCATAAGAAGGTTGAATTCATCAACAATATAAATTCTCTCATCCAGACACTTCATTAGTGCTAAGAAGCGATCTTTCAATTCAGATTGCTCACAATTCAGAAGATCCGGAAATGCGTTTACCTTAAAAATAAATAAAACTATATAGCTTCTATTGGAGGATCCTAGGTATAGGAGGGGAGTACACATAGACAGGTAAAGCAATCCACTTGCTATTTTTTTTGACAAAAAAATGCACCAAATTGTTTAGTTTAACTGTCAAATAGGTCAACAAAATGTGGATGCTTTCCCCAGCCTGTGTGTGTATCTAAGGAATAAAAGTTAAGGTTGAATCATGGTCAAAATCTTTGATACATTTACTATAGTATAATAGATAAAGACAATGTCTTAGCAAAAATTAAGGAAAGGACATCATTCATTTTGTATGGGGACTTGGGCTTAATTGTATTTAAAGTTTAATATGCATATTAAAATAGTTTGATGTACGAAGATTACAATGAAATTGAAATATATTCTTGATTTTGCATAGTTTAGGTGTGCAAAATGATTAAACTATAATTATGACTTCAAAGCTGAATTCAACGCAGAACTGTTTATATGGTGTGTCCTTGTGATTGTAAGACGATACAAAATCCATATCTTATTTTACAAATAACTCAATTGCACAGCAATTAAAAGCAAAATTGTTATTAGTTTTATCAACACAAGTATGGAAACTACCATTTTTATATTTTTTCATCACTGGACATTACAAAAGTAGTACATAGAAGCCCAAAATGAATGATGTCCTTTCAAGTATTGGAATTGCCTAGTATTCCAGCTTAAAGGATCAAACAACCATACAAAGACGATAATAAAATTGACATAAATGTTGCAGTTTTCTTCCTGATTTTAAGCTGGAGTGTAGTGCAGAAATAACTGCAAGCATCCACTATCATGATTAGAATGGCAATCTTTCCGCTAATTCCATAATGCAACTAACGCACTTCACAGTGGACAGCAAATGACCAGAAACTATCTGGCTGCCACTCTTTAAATGGGCTCTCTCTGGGCCTAATGCAATGATTTTGCAATCAGGAACTGCACTGCAGAATCCAAAAACAACGGATGCAGATTCCTAGCCCTAATAGACAACATTAAAAATGATAAACTAACCTCAGATTTCATTTTTTCAATATTTTCACTTGCTAATCGACACTTCTGGTATAGTACCCCGATTCTCTCTTCCAGCTCCTTTTTTCTGTAGAATGTAAATGACGCTAGGCTCATGGAACTCCTAGAACGAAAATTATATTTAACATATATTTTAAAAAGCAACATACATAAATTAAACAACAAAGAAAATATTATCATTAACCAGAAGACGTTTCCACGACATTCCAAACGACAAGAACAAAGAAAATATATAAATCAAGTATTTTTCAAAATGGTAAACCTTGCCATTATTGAACTTACAATCAGCAAGGTCAGATGTCGCGTCTCTTGATTCTTTACAATACTTACATCTTGATTCTTTCTTCTTAGGGTTTTTTGTTAAAAATGTTATAAAAGCTTTGGACTATGTATAAGCAACAAAATATACGTGTATAACATTACACTACACCCTAGCGGTAGCGTTATAAGAGTACATGCAAATGCAGTAGTGCCAATCAACGTAATTTGAAATGAGAAGTGCAATTTATAATTAAATCAAAATACGTAATCGCTTTTTTTAAGTTTAAGAGAGTTTAGCCCTCATTGCTTATGTAGAAGCAGACTCTAACAAAGTCACGGTAAAATAACCTAAAATAAAACACTTGCTTGCAAACAAATCATTTTTTTAAGTTCTCTCGGGGTAGGCCAAGAAAACGTAGTTCACGTAGCATATTTTTTTTTATTCCGTAAAAATGTTTTCTTCTTATGTCTTCAGTGGATTAATAATAAAGATAAAACACTGCAGTGTTCAATCCATTATATCATAAATATGATCGTTGTTGTAGTAAAGAAAAACTAAAAAAATGGTGGTTTTAGGACGGAACCCGATGACAATGGGGTATTACAATCTTAGTATAGTAACACTCGCATACTAGAAATAAATGAATTTGATACTATTGATAATAAATGAAATGAAATTACTACTGAATTTGATAGGAATAAATGATTTTTTTTATTGAGATGAGATCTGACTGAATTGCCTGATCGTAAGCAATGGGAGGTCCAAGAGCACTGACGACTGATAAATCCGTTACATTTAACGGCTGCGTTAGTCGCCGTAATTAAAAAACCTTTAAGGATTTTCGGAATATTCCTTTAACCTTACTTACTTTATGCCAAGATTTACATACTTACATAATAACATACTTACCACTTTAAGTGTCTAGTGCTAGTTGCTAGTGACAGATAGACCACAAAGTAATTCTTCTTCAGTTCAATTCTCCTATTCTGGGAAGACAAAGGACACTTTGTCCATACAGCCTAGTCTTCCGTAATATACTTAGTAAGACATTCTTTAGTGGATGAAGATAATTTACACTTCAATTGTAAAATCGTAAAAAAAACATGTCGCATGATACCGTTTTGCCGTCTCAAACAATTCCCATACCGCTGTATCTAATAGTTTTAAACAATCATTTACACGTTGAGATTAGCATCATGATACGGAATCAATAATGCATGTTGCATACAAATCTCATCGTGAATAGGAACTTTTTCCTCAGACTTCACCGCATTTGTGATTTTAGAATAATAGCTATGCTTAGTCCTGCAGTACAGATCCTTAAAGGCTGTAAAGGATTGCTTATCAATACAAGATTCAGGGTTTAATTTTAAAGTTAACATGTTATATTTTTCTACAGTTTCATAAAATTCAGCACGAAGAAGGTCTAAGTTGACACATGATGCTATGAATGAATAATTCCACGTCTGCGATATTTGAACAATCATAGATTGTTTTTAGGCGGGCAAATAATGCATTGCGCCTAGATAGATAAATTTGTTGTTTTACATCATCATCAGATATAGATTTAAATGTAGTAACCATATTTATTATGGAAAGCAACGATAAAACTATGTATATTTAAGCGGCGCGGGTTATATATGTATACAGAACAAAGAGGAGAAGAATTTTTATCCGTGGGCTGCACAGCCTTTAAAGTGTCTTATTAACATCAAAATGAATTACTCTGCTTATCTCTGTGGCAAAAAGGCGTGACATTTTGATTGATTGATTGAAAATAAATGCTATTGTAAACGGCTTTATTTTGAAAACATGAATCGTATTTTATTTGTACTACTCAACTCTAGATGGCGCTTTAAAATATTATTGTTATGCAATTCTCCTGTAGATGGCAGCATTGTTTTTTTTTTAATGATACATTCATATTGAAATATAATAAAAATTGGGTAATATTGTTTTTGTTTAACTAGAAATAGTGTTTTGTGTTATTCTGTGTGATTTTCAGAAATTACTTTTCATACTTATTGTCTTTACTTAGACTTCTTTACTATTGCAACTGCTCGTAGGTTCTATGGAACATATATTTCTTTTGCCAAAGAAAACGAATATATTATGCCTCTTTGACAATTTATTTGTAAATTTGATTACTAACAATAAAAAAATGTATTATTTTCTCTAAATATTGTTCAAAACCTTGATCAAAAGTGGGGAGATACTTTAAAAAAAAGTGTTTGCATGCGGTAGGAAATTCGGTCAGGACCATGGAAAGTGTTCCTTTGTATCTGCTGTTACCTGTTTCCCAGAGGCGTGATAATAAAAATTGTTTGATCAAATAAAAAAAAATGCACTGAAGAAATTGTCGGACTCATCTACCTTAAAAGTTCACTAGTAGAAAAATATGGCCTACCTATTATAGAACATAAAGTAGTTTGCTATCATTTGCAGATATCAATCAATCAAATTCAATCAAATTGTCACGCCTCTTTCCCACAGGGATAGGCAGAGACAATGGAGCGCCACTTACCACGATCCTTACACAACTCCCTTGCTTCCTTCACATCCACAATTCTCCTCATACAGGCCCTATGGTTATGGGCACTAGGCAACCTAGCTTTCTTAAGGATGTCTCCGATTTGGTCGAAAAACACTCTCCTAGGCCTGCCTTGTTTAACGCATCCATCCACATCAGATTTATAAATTCCTTTCGTCAATCTACTTTCACTCATCCTTTCCATGTGCCCAAACCATCGAAGCATTGCAGATATTTATGTGCAATTAAAAATATAATAAGAATAATAGTTATTTTATATTTTTAATTATTTACATTTCTATACTAAGCTACTAAAGTGCTTGTATTATAGAAACCAAAGTACATATATCAAAGATGCATTGGTACAGGCAAGTGGTTTTGAACCCGTGCTGTCGGCTTGCGTAACCATTGCACAGCCACTACACTCCGGCTCCTTTATACGTTTTATTAGTATGCGTCTACACTGTACTAAGAATATGATGCATTATGATGCGGCGTCCGTCCGTGGTAAATTATTCTTTCCACTACCTTATCTAGAAGTTTATTCAGTCATCGGTGCACTTTTACCTTTAATTACCATCAAATATCGCGTTTCAATAAAATAAAATAAAAATGCAAGGGATCACGTGTCACGCTCTTACGTTACGAGACACAGATTCACAAACGCTGGCGAAACTAAGGGCCGGTTCCCACTTAGACGGACCGGCGTCTATCTGCTTAAACGTAAGAGGGCGGCGGCCTTAGCCTTACGTGCATTTTTACACATGCACTGGGCCTCGAATACAGTATAGCGTCGACAACTAACTGACATCTTCGTAACCAATCAGCGATTAACAAATCAATAGGTAAACAATGTTGATTGGCCATTGCGACCGCGACGCAATTTCACTGCTTTTTCGTCTCCATACCATAATGTATTAAGACAATCGGGGCCCTGTCTTGGATCAGTCAGCGTTTAGTCTTTATACACGATGGACGTCGTCGATATCCCAGTAAAGCTTGTCTAACTATAAATAACGCGCCCCTCCACTTTATTAGTTTGTTTAAATGTGTGAATGCAAATATTTCTAACTATACTATTATACTTTATCAGCGTGCAACCAGCAACTGAATAACCAATTACAATTGCATTTTCGGCGTGTTGGATTAATATTTTATGTTTTCTCGTGTGCGCAAATGGGAGGGAGCGCGTCATTTCGGCTTAGACAGACTATACTATGGTGGTATTTAAGAAGAAGATAAAAAGCACAAGCATCGACATCCGTTTTACAAGAGCGCAGAAGCCGAAATTATGTTGGGAGGTGAGGTTTACAATACATTGGTGCCGTCTCTGGAGTCGTCAGTCTGAAAACCCTGATTCGTTCTTTCGGGTCCGTCTAAATGTAAAGATGCATCAGACTATTTAGACCAGTGTTTCCCAACTATTTTTAAGGCCATGCCCCACCTTAACATTTCTAAATTTGTTTATTCCCCCCATACATAATTTTTATCCTTAGAAAATGTTTTGTTCCCTAAGAAATATAAATGAAAAACAGCATTTTTGAAGAATTTGCCTTTATTGTTCAATTTGTCACCAATATCTAGCATTGCATTTAAATAACCCAAAGCGAAAAGGTTAAAGTTGTGTCGAGTCCATTTTTAAATTGCCCCTTAAACTATAAAATTGCCCCCCTATGGGCCCCACGTTGGGTAACACTGCTTTAGACGGACCGAGAAAACAGACGGCCCGTCTTAGTGAGAACGGGCCCTAACGGTGTAGGTACTTGTATGAATACAAACTAACAGCCGGTTGTACCAAAAATTATAACGAATTTGTAAAAAGTATCGTATACCTAAGAATAACTAAAATGGGTTGCACTTGCACCACTCTTTAACTTCACATTTTACATTTACGTTTAACGGATATTATATACAGAGCTAAAGGACATCATTCATTTTGAGTTTCTATGAACTACTTTTGTTATTTCTAATGATAAAAACATATATAAATAGTAGTTTTGATATCAAATTATTAACAACCCAATTCACGATTTCGTAATAGTAAACGTAATAGAATAAGTATAAAGTAAAACTAAATTTGTAAATTGAAACTTTTTTGGTACAACCGGCTGTAAATATAGCAGTTTTGTCCAAGTGAATAGTGTCCCAAAGCAACTAGGCTCATTAGCCGCCATCGGCCGAGCTCACTACCTACGTTTCAATTAAAAAGGCAAAACTAAACAAGACATGAATAATAAATCCAGGACGAGTGGCTCCTTAATACTGGATAGACATCTGTGTTCATTATTCACCCGTTCGTTTCATTTTAACGAGAGTTGTATGTTGAGATTGTAGAAAGTGACACAACTCCCTCGCTTCCTTCATATCTACAATTCTCTTCATACAAGCTCTACGGTTGTAACCTAGCTTTCTTGAGGATGTTTCCGATTCATAATGTCGATACAAAATTATAAAAAAAAATAGATTGAAAAATATAATTGTGTATGTGTATGTTTGTTTTTAGCTACATATTATGTATCTATATACTTGTGATACTTCATACTTGTATGTAGTTTATGTAAATGTAGTTGGTAGTATATTTGCACCCTGCCCATGATTTCTCATCATCCCAAAGGTTAGTTGTTATAGAATGCCTAATAAGCATTAAACTCGCCTGTGTACCTATTTATAAGTTTATTTTGGTGCAATAAAGGATTTAAAAAAAAATGATTTTTCGTATTTTTGGTTTTAATTTTAATTTTGCGTTGTCTAATAAATTAAAATAATATCCTGTAAAACAAGAGACTCCTCCCGTCACTTGTGCACTCCCGGTCGTGCGAGTGTTAATTGGATTCCACTGGCCGAGCAAGCAATTAGTGTGAGGGAGATGGCTTATTCGTTCGCGGGGGTGTTACGGTGTGAGATGTTACGTTACAAACGCCTATTTCGCACCCGCTACAACACTATCTTGAAGCCGCCATGTTGAGGCGCTCGCGGCTGCATTGTACTTAGAGAGATGATGGACAATTTATTTTTTACGCTGTTTTTGTTAATAAATTGTATTTTTTATATAATTAGAGAATTTTATATTAAAATAATGAATAGAAAATTTATAAAACAGAAGTCTGTAGAAGGATAAAACTGAGTCTGTGAGATTATACTCAGTTTTTTCTTACATTTCAATACTAAGCTACCAAAGTGCTTGTATCATAGAAACAGGACAACCAAAGTACATATATCAAAGATACATTGGTACCAGTGGGTGGTTTCGTACTCGTGCTCTCGGTTTGTGTAACCATTGCACTGCCACTAGACCACGGTCGCCTTTATGGTGGTTATTTTCAGAGAGCTGATAGGGAAAAACTATTTATTTACCGTGTTTTTTTTTAAAGTAAGCAAGGATTTTTACTATTATTTTTTTGTTTTAATATGTGATTTAAAAGAAGATGTGACAAGGATTGAGAAGTGCATGTTGCGTTGTTTTTAGCATATTAGAAAGATGAATAGAAAAGATGAATTAGGATTTCATATATTCCTAATTCATCTATTATATATCTTCCGTGTCCTGTAAGTGTTGGTTATTCTATGTGCTTTTCGCTATTTATCTTCTTACTTTTGCTCCCTGCATAACCCAAAGTTTGATAAAGAAAGGCACACTTACGGCTTTAAGTCCTGTCGAGGAAAGCTAGGGACATGTCAAGAACGTGAAAAATGACGCACCATTATCTCTGTATCTCCGTGGGTTGAATTGAGGCTTGAAAAATTATTGATATTTTACATCAGATCGATTTAAAAATGGAGGTGACTGCTAGTTTAGTCAAATAATTGCAAAGAGCAGTTGAATCCATATGCCGGGCCATAAAAAAATACTAATCAACTTTTAAAATGGCATCTCCTGGAGTACATAGACATGTCATTAGTGTCACATGAAAACATCGGTTGCTTGCGAGCGTTTAAGATAATTCGAGTCAATTTTCAAGTTACGGAGATTAATACCTATTTATATTGATTACTATAAATACCTATTCAATTACTATAATATTAATTATTATAATATATATTTATAATCTAATAATACTCATTAATTGCTTTTATTAATAATACACCTTAGGTAATGCAATTAGAACGCTTGCGTCATGTTGCAAATTTAAGACTTTGATTTTCTTATGGATGCTATTGTCAGAACTGGACCAAATTAAATTGGGACCACACGGGAAGCAACAGCTTTCAAATAAAAAAATAGTCATTAAAATTGGTTCAATCAGTCGAAAGTTCTGAGTAACAAACATAAAAAAATACTGGTCGAATTCAAAACTCTTGAAGTCGGTTAAAAAATAGCTATCTCCTAGACCACATAGACCTGTCATTAGTGTCAAATGAAAACATCGGTTGCTAGAGCGTTTAAGATAATTCGAGTCAATTTTCAAGTTTTTTTTAATTATTTTTTTATTTTTTATTGTGACTCGACATATGACAACACCCCGCTTGATCTTAAGCCGAAGTGTGGTCCATGAATGAATGTCACTGCTACTACAATTCAATAACTGTGAGTAGCAATCACATCCACTATGCCGGCCTAGATGGAACCGGCAACTTACAAGCTGATCCCGAAACGTGACCAAATCACCTTACGGTCTGTATACTTGTAAGTGGTGGTACTACCCCGGATCGGCAGACTCCGGGGTACATATTATTATATATATTCATTAATTGCCTTTATGCATAGCTATCTCCTGGACTGTTGGCGGGCAACTGCAAATGACAGGACGCGCAACTCCGAATTATTTAAAAAGCTTGTATTTTTCATAAATATTATTGTGTAATAATGGTGGAATTGTTATCCAGTAATCATTATTAAGTTGATCGAGTATAAACAAGTTTTTTTTTTTTTAATTGTGACTCGACATATGACAGCACCCCGCTTGATGTTAAGCCAAAGTGTGGTCCATGAATGAATGTCACTGCTACTACAATTCAATAACTGTGAGTAGCAATCACATCCACTATGCCGGCCTAGATGGAATTTAACAACAAGTTAACAAACAAGTAATTTAAATCTGTGAAAAGTGTTTCTTTATGTTCCCTCCAAGACTCTTTTCGAAGTTATAGTAAAGACTTTCCGCCGCTTTACTAAAACGATGATCATCGACCTCACTATCATCGTCATCTTGTGATGAATCACTCGCGTGGTTCATCTTCATATTTATTTTTATTTTGACACTGGCAAGTTAAATACTAAAGCCATAAACAAGAAGTAAGAAAGAAAAGATCGGTTGCTTGCGTTTAAGATAATTGGAGTAAATTTTCAAGTTATATATTGTTTAGTCTATAAATACTCAATTAGCTTAATATTCATTATTACAATATTTATAATCTAATAATATTCATGAATTGCATTTAAATAAAAATAACTTTATATTCACAATAAAAAAAACTGCCAGAAAAGTGGATGTCATTATGGCGTCATTAACCGCAAACCAACTTAATGACATCAGACAGGGTGCTGTCATATGTCAAACCCAACAAAAAAATTGCTTTGCAACTGGGAATCGAACCGGCTTCTGCCACCTAGCGCAGGATTACAAATAATAAAAATGTAATTTCCTTATTGCTTTAGCGGTGTTAAGTGGTTACATCTTACTTGTGGCAATAGGGATGTGAACATATCGATGTTTTATATCGATGTTTTAGGTGAGTGTTAGTTTGGGCACTGGATAAAAGTACTTATCGAAACGAAACGATATGTTGCGTTTCGGAATTAGGCGTTTTGAAAGAATTTGGACTTAAGACACAGAAGGAGCCCATCGGGGAAAACATCGATTTTCGATCCAAACAAAACATCGAATAGAAGTCACATCCTTAAATAGCCGCGGTACCTTACTAAAGCCTCTATAATTAACTATTAACCGGTGAATGATAATTAAAACATAGTTAAGACAAGCTGGCAACACTAACCGAAGAGTTTTATGTCTTAATACAGACAGGCAATTTCAAAAGAAATTAAACAACAGCTTAAATAATATTTTATTAGTTTTAAAATAAAATAAGTAGCTTCCTACTTGTTTATTCAATTCTATCTAAGATAAGACTATCTATATAAAAGTGTTTTTTTTAACAATTCTATACTAAGCTACTAAAGTACTTGTATCATAGAAACAGGACAACCAAAGTACATATCAAAGATATATTGGTATCGGTCTTGAACCCGTGCGCTCGGTTTGCGTAACCATTGATTGCACTACCACTACACCACAGTCACCTACTGTATAGGAAGTTTATTAGGCCGGCAGAGTGGATGTGACTGCTACTTGTCACATCCACACTGCAGCCTACTACAGTCTGTTCAGCGTGGTAGGCAGTGGTACCCAGTCTGCCGATCCGGGGTAGTACCACCACGTACAAGTATACAAACCGTGGTCACGTTTCGGGATCAGCTTGTAAGGTACCGGTTCCATCTAGGCAGCCATAGTGGATGTGATTGCTACTCACAGTTATTGAATTGTAGTAGCAGTGACATTCATTCATGAACCACTCTTCGGCTTAACATCAAGCGGGTGCTGTCATATGACTAGTCAAGGCCGTCTTTACCCGGGGGTTCAAGGGGTGCGGTGCACCCGGGCGTAGAGTCCTAGGGGGCGCATGCCTACCGCCATAAATTTCGATAGGTACCTACTACACTAAGACCACGCAAGCAGAGCCTTGACTTTCGCACCCCGGAGCTGAATATGCCTAAGACGGCCCTGTGACTAGTCACAAAAAAAAAGTATGTAGTACCTACATACCTAGGTAGGTACGGTACATAGTGAGTGAAGAACCGACTCTTAAACAAGAATACGTTATAACAATAGCAATTATTGTTATGTTGGTAGCCATATTTACCATGCTACCACACCCATAAAGCCTTTATTTTCGAATGACATGTTTATAAAGGTTTTGTTAAGTCTCATTTGTTACCGCCCCTACCCTCGAGCGAATACCTATTGTGCTTCGATTTCGAACATTGGAGTACCTACGTAGGTTCTATAGGAATATATACTCGTATAGATATATATATATAGATAATATACGAGCTAATCCTTATTATAAACGCGAAAGTTTGTGAGTATGGATGGATGTTTGTTACTCTTTCACGCAAAAACTACTGTATGGATTTGAATGAAACTTTACAATAATATAGCTTATACATCAGAATAACACATAGGCTATAATAAACATATTGTGTGAATAATAAAAAATAAAAGTTACACTGCTACTTACAGTTCGATAGTTGTAAGTAGCAGACGGGTTCACTATGACAGCCTTGAATCGGCATCTTTTAAGCTGACTCAGCGACGCGAACGAGTCACTTTATGGTCTGTACACTTGAAAGCCACTAAATTGCTTGCATCATAGAAACAGGATAACCAAAGTACATAATATATCAAAGATATATTGATTGATAGGTGGATTTGAACTACCGGTAAGTGGTAGTTTTGAACCTGTGCTCTCGGTTTGCGTAACCACGGTCGGCTTATACAAACCATTAAAAAATAACTCGTATGGAGGAGGGTGTTTGCCGACCAAATCGGAGACATCCTCAAGAAAGCTAGGTTGGCACCAGCCATTAACCAACAACCACTAGCCATTGTATAAAGAGAATTGTGAATGTGAAGGAAGCGAGGGAGTTGTGTCAGGATCGTGGTAAGTGGCGCTTTATTTTCTCTGCCTATTCCTATGGGAAAAGAGCGTGACAATTTGATTGATTTGAAGGCTCGTGTCTAATTCTCAACACTACAAATGTCTAACACCAAACAAAGATTTCTCCTAACACAAATTCTAATATGAAAAACTAATAGGTGCCCAAGTAGAATTAAAAATGTTAAAGTAGACCACGGCCACTCTAAATAACAAAATAAATGACTTAATTCTAAAGCAGTTTAAGAAAAAAAAACAATAACAACATACCGACAAAAGCAAGTGCGAAAGAAACGCTTCAAACACAGATTACCAAGAGTTAGACTCCGCAACATCATTTTGTAATTTTAGTGCGTTTTTACTCTTCGCTTGAAGGATCCAAGGATAAAATGAGTAATACACATGGGCTAGTAAAGCATTACAAATGTTGATTGACTGAAAAATAATTACAACTCCTGATTCTGTCGACAGAATACGGATTCCCCCGACCTGTGCTGTGCGACAAGATTTAAAAGCTCCTCAGAACATTCTTCTTGACATAGGCGATAAAGTATTTAGCCTAAGATCAAGATTGAAAAAACGCACAGTTTGATTGTTACTACGCTACGCTATGATGGCCGTTTTGATGTTTGACCGTTCATAAAGTTTCGTATAAATTATTAATTACGTTTGAACGAACAAATTTCTGTACTTTATTGACAATATAAGGAATAGCAAATAATCATAGCTTTTATTCTGCCTGAACCAGATATCGAACCCGGACTTACGCGTAACAAACTGGTGTTCCTAACCAATGCGTTACGCTTGTAAATGTAAATTACATCATGTTTAATTTTTATTACTTTCTTTGTATTCTGTGGGCCGACCGTTTAAGTCAATGATAATGACAATTCGTTTTGACACCTGAACTCCATTGTTGAGCTTTAAAATAAAAATACGACAGTTCAAGCTCATTGAAACTCACAATCGGAATTAATAAAAGTTGTTTTTGATACTAACAGCAGCCGCGAAATATTTTCATTGTCATTACCATTGAAGTTGCGCGGTCGATCGGTCCCCTGTTCTGTTTTTGTTTTGGCTGTCTATCTGTCTGTGGTCTGTATTCTCAAGTAACTCATAACATAAACCCGTCAAATCAATTTCATTCACGCGAACAGATCATTATTGTTGAATTAAAGCAATCAATTCACTCGCCGTGAGAACACATTCACTCACTCTCGAGTCATTCACTCGCGTGGTTCACATATTAATTTGCTCTCTTGTGACATTTAAGTGACAGTTCTCAATAGGAACGATTTGTTGTAATGATCGAATGATTTTGTTGTTCTCTTTTTAAATGTTTCAAGTTTGTTTTGTATTGTCAGACGTCAGTGTACAGTTATAGGATAGTTCACAAGAGTTTTTTTATTTTGTCTTTTAGCTGATTTTAAGCTGGAGTACGGTTCAAGAATTGAGACGACTGCTACTACCGTTAAGTAACTACAAGTAGTAGTCGCATCCATTATGCCGGCCTAGTTAAAACCGGCAATTACGTGCTGTCCAGAGACGAGATTATTCTGTAGATATACTTGTAACCCCAGATCGGTTTACTGGACACTATTTCCTACCACTCTTCATCAACAAGATGCGAGCAAATATCCGCCTCTTTTTTAAACTAATATATATTTTTTTATTATTACTCGACATCTGACCCCAACCTGCTCGGATCTGTTTTTAACATTTTATTTACATATGCCGACATAGTGACGGCGACTGAAGTAACAATAATCGGCTTTCTCAGTCGTCGCTCTTAGACTTACATAAGGCATTAGGCAGTGTCTAGTCTCATTATCATCCCCATTATTATTTGTAATCTAGAATATTCTTAGATTTTCCGCGAACATTTCTAAATTATATAAAACTAATTTTATGCGGCTTACTATCCTATCGCGTTTATTTTTGGTTACTGATTGCAATTATATCCATTATATCTATTAAAATAATCATTTTAAGAATAAAAAATAAAATGCATAGATAAATATAACAAATCCTAGCGTTTGCTTTATCGTTTTCGTTTTATTAAGTTCATCAGGAAGGCGACCGCGCAACTTCAATGGTAATGACAATGAACTTCATTCCTATTCGTCAAAAAGTTACGCGGTCGCTGTTAGTGCCAAAAACAATTTTTATTCATTGGAACAATAAGTTTCAATGAGATTGAACTGTTGATGATAATGAATATCAATTCTCAGTGTGTTGCGCGGTCGCAATTTTTATTTTGAATCCCATAAATGGAGTTTAACTGTCAAAACGAACTGTCAAACCATTGTCATTGAGTTGAGTTTTGGCGGGCAACTGCAACTGACAGGACGCGCAATTTTGAATTATTTGAAAAGCTCGTGTTTTTCATGAATATTAATGTGTAATAATGGTGGAATTGTTATCCAGTAATAGTTTTTAAGTTGATCAAGTATAAACAAGTAATTTAAAGTTGTGAAACGTGTTTCTTCATGTTCCCTCCAAGACTTCTTCTGAAGTTTTAGTAAAGGCTTTCCGCCGCTTTACTAAAACGATCATCATCAACCTCATTCTCATCATCATCATTTGATGAATCACTCGCGTGGTTCATCTTCATCTTTACTTGACAATGTATTAACATTGAACCATATATTTTTACTTTGACACTGGCAAGTTAAATACTAAAGCCATAAACGAGAAGAAAGAAAAAAAGTCATTGAGTTACGCGGTCGGCCCGCAGAACGATACTAAAGTTTTTAATTTAAAAAATGACTATTACAAAAGATTTAAACTTACATTAAATATGAACATTAAATAAAATCTCTGCTTACAAATTGCCCTGCGCTAGTAGATCATTAAGTGAAGTAGATCATTAGTGAAACAACTCAAATGAGTTAATCTTACGTTCGTATCTATAGTTGAACTTTGAAATTTGTATGTCGTTAAGGATGTTTTTATTGAAGAAACTAATGTTGCAGGCAAATTACGTTACAAATAAGTTAGCATAGAGATGGCGACTGAAGCAACCGTGAACTGAGTCGGTTTTTCAGTCATTGGCACCTTCCCTTTTTTATTTTATGTTGGGGTCAATAAAATAAAAAAGCCTACTGACTCAGATAGAGGTTTAAAGAGTGGTAGTCAGACAGTTGACTGAGACAGTCATTTACCCAGTCTACCCGTTTTCAAGTGACTCAGTCGCGTTTCGGGATTCAGTTTGAAAGTCGCCTGTTCTGACTAAGCCGAAAATGTTGATGTGACTGCTATTTGTGTTTATTCAAATTTAACTGTAACCGGACCGCGCCTTCTTTCATTCGTACCAACCCGAATGAGGGTGGGAACAGTATTTATTTTATATTTTTTCCTAAATATAGACATTTTAACTTAAAATATGACATTAATTTTTTTTCTGTAAGTCTTCAAATTACTTCACAATATTTTTTTAAAGATTGCAATAAATGTCCACCGGCTTATGTTTTCGTTGAGCCACATGCGTTGGCCGTGACGTCATCGAATACCTTTCTTTGGGAAGCTTCGTCGCGCGCACGTTATAATTAATTATTCGGGAATATTATAATAATGTCTTCTCAAAGTACGGTGTATAAATACTGTATTATTTCTCAATGTACGAATACTTCGATCAGTACATCAAATAAAATGTTCATTTGTGTGCCAAAAGGTGAAAAATTAAAAAAAAAATATGTTGACTAGACGACTAAAAGATAAATTATTTTCTCTCTATAGCTGCTATTCGCAAACTAGTTTACTAGGTATTAGGCAAGAAGCAACAGCTTACATACCTCGACCTACCCTAAGACTGTTTTGTTTTAATAAATATTTGGTGTGGTAAAATCACTCAAATTTGGTTCAGCAATATGGTTATTTTAGATGTAATAAACATCTTTTAAACCAAATTGGATAATTTTAAAACCTATTATAATTATTTTAAATTGAAATATTATAAGATAAGAAAACACAATTTTCAAACGACCGACCGACTGTCAAATACTGGGGACGTTTCTTTTATCACATGTTCATACTTACATCAAGCGCATTAAGCAGGCAAGCCCTGACTTATTTTCTTTATTTACATTTTTTTTATTGTGACGCGACATCTGACCTCGACCCACCTGATGATAAGCAAGAGGAGATCCAAGAGTGATGACGACTGAATAAAACGAGTTCGTTCACGGTTGCCTTAGTCGTCGTCACTATGCCGACCAAAGGTCCTTCTTCACGCATCACTTTAAGGATCCAAGGTCATAGGATAGAAAGAACACGACAGCATTCTGTCGATTGTTCTACAAAGAAAAGACGCACCGAACTTTTTAGTTCGACTGCCAATTCGGTCGATAGAATGCGGATGCTTTCCCCGACCTGTGCGGGTATTACGGGTGTGAAAAGACGAGATAGGAACAAGGCTAAAGAGCTCATCGAAACATTCTCCTTGGTATAGGCGATAAAGGACGCACAAAGCCGTCATGTCTCTGCGTAGTTGCAGGGGCTCCAGAGTTCGCGTGACCTCTGCATTTGGACAGCTCAGCGCTGCAATGAATCCAGGGCATTGAGAAGATACTTGGCAGAGTCGTCCCAGAGATGCGAACAGTACTCCGCGCAAGAGCGAATCTAAGCCTTGTATAAAAGCACGCGAAGCTCTGGCGCGAAGAACCACTGCACCTTCTTCAAGATGCCAACAAGGTCATCCTGTCTTATTGGACCGCAGGGACCACTGTGATTCAAGTCGCAGCAAAGGGACATTCCAAGAACAAGGGACAAGGGTTGCAACAAGGGACATCTTGTTGCAACTTTTCAATAGGGAAATAAAATATGAACATGCATAAAAGTTATATAAGCTATTATTAAATTAAATAAATAAAAATAAATATTGTCTATTATTTTTAGGGAGTTTATAGTTTGGCCACCTCTGTGTTTGCCTATAGCTTTTAGAAATAGTTATTTCAATGTTCAGTCAATAATAGACTGTTTTGAAATACAAATTTTAAATATATTTATTTATTTGTACATTATTTTACGAACTCGTAAAGTAATGTACAAATAAATAAATAAATTATTAAAACAAGACCAATAAATATGCGAGTTTGGTCTATTCTAAACCAGTGCGAAACGAATAATGAATGAATGTTAGGCCGTATAGGTAGATGATGACGTCACGCTTTCTTAAGTGAAGGCCAGCTAATGAATCGAGGTATAGTGTTTTAAGTAAATTTAAAAGCATTATAACTTTTTAAATACGTATCGTATCGAAGTGAAATAAAAACTATTGGTTTAGTTATATTGCGATCTTTAATTGTAGTCAATAAAAAATATAATTTTTTTCACTTTTCCCACGCTCATTAAGGCGAATAACCGCTCGTATTAGGATTATACGTGTCCCCGGTTCAAAACGCCGTCGGCACCAATGTATGTTTGATATATGTACTGTGATATTCCTGATTCTATGATACAATAGCTTAATCTAGAAATATTTTTAAAAATAATGTAGTGATAGTGTGCCACTACATTATTTTAGCCAAATCCAACTTAGCCAAATCCAGTCTATAAATGTTGACATGAAAGTTTAAAATATATGTACGTGCAGGTGTTAAATATAATGTTCACATACGTAATTAGATTGCGAGCGGTGTAAGGTGTCAAGTGATTAAATATACATTAGGGGCTCGCTTGTATACACACTGCACGCGAGCCGGCTTCAATTCCAGATGAAGAGATTTTAATATTAAAATTACTTTTATATATTGTATATCTGATGTGGATGGATGCGTTAATCAAGGCAGACCCAGGAAGGTGTTCTCCGACCACATCGGAGACATCCTTAAGGAAGCTGGGTTGCCTAGTGCACATAACCATAGAACTTGTATGAAGAGAATTGTGGTTGTAAAGGAAGCGAGGGAGTTGTTTCACGATCGTGGCAAGTGGCGCTCCATTGTCTCTGTCTATCCCTGTGGGAAAATTACAGTATGATTGATTTGATTGATTGACTCAGGAAGGTGTTCTTCGACCAAATTGGAGACATTCAGAAGGCTGGGTTGCGGTCTATTGTCTCTGCCTATCCCTGTGGGAAAAAGGCGTGACAGTTTGATTGATTGTATTACTAGCTAGCTGTGCCCCGCGGTCCTAAATTGTGATCCTCCTTTGTAACTCCATGGTCTATCATCAGCCCAGTTAAAGGCTCATAGTAAGAAATAATTTTAGTTAAAACACCATAGTTCTTTTTCTATCTATTACATAGTTCATCATAACTAACTTCAGCTGTTCCATTCCCCCATGATTCCCAGCTGAGGCTCATAGTGAAAAACAATTTTAGATAAAACACCATAGTTCCAATTTATGGATATAACTATGGTATATCTAAGAATATGGATATCCTTGGATGCTCATAGTCCGTCATCGGGTACTCAATGTACAAAAACCATGAAAATCTAATATGGTCAAAATCTAAAATCAAAATAAAAAAAATGAGGAACAATTATTTTAGGCAACAAAACAAGTATGTAGTAGATTCATGCCCATTTTCTGAACTAGGTGTCATCATGTGTTCAATGTAAAATACCCAATTAGTAACTATTTTGTATTTATAAAATTTATTAATAATAATTAAAAGAACTAATGTCTTTTGGATTGGAATAATGGGATTATAAAATAATTTACCAATCACTCTAAACTACTTAATTTTAATTGTTTAAAATGCACCTTGTACGATCTACTTAAAGAAAAACAATTTACAAATAATTAATCAAAATTAAATTCCGTGTGAAAAAAATAATCCGCTACCAAAAAAGCCGAAGCAAAACATCCAGGCCAAACAACATTACGAAAATAAAAACGAAGCGTTCGAAATTTAATTTATTCAAAATTGAAACGTCACTGAGGCACAAAAGGCGGGAACACACAATGGCGTCCGCCTTGGCGTGTTAATGTGAAAATTAAAAAGCTGATATCACAATTAATCAAAGATCCATATTAATAATTGACTATTCACTGATTGAGGTGTCAAATTATATTACTCAATTATAGAATGAGGATAAAGATCAATACGTATGTTTATAAATAAGCTATATTGTTTTCTTACAACCAACTTTTTTTGTTAACAACAAAGCCATTTGTAGTTTTCTTTTAAAGAACCCATTCTGGGAAGACAAATAGTTTAATCTATACATCTTTATTTTTGCTTTTTTTATATCAACATAATGACAGCACCCTGCTAGTTGTTAAGCTGGAGTATTCAGATATACTGAAAGTAGCAGTATTTTATTTTATTTTTTATTGTGACTCGACATATGATAGCACCCCGCTTAATGTTAAGCCGAAGTGTGGTCCATGAATGAATGTCACTGCTACTACAATTCAATAACTGTGAGTAGCAATCACATGCACTATGCCGGCCTAGATGGAACCAGGTACTTACAAGCTGATCCCGAAACGCGACCAAATCACTTCACGGTCTGTATACTTGTAAGTGGTGGTACTACCCCGGATCGGCAGACTGGGTACCACTGCCTACCACTCTTTGTTAACCAGACCCGAAGCAAATATCTACCTCTTTTTTATTAACAAATATTTGCTTCGACCGGGAATCGTACCCGGGACTTTACGCGCAACAAACCAATCGCTAACCGTTTGTCCACGCCTGTCGTCAAAAGTTGTTATTTAGGTAATTGTTGTTTAAAATGTAAAATATATGGAAACTACTGTATGGAGGTTTTTGTCAGTCTGGTGTTTGGTAAGAGCGGGCCTCCTAAATACCCGAAAGTATATTACAATTTATCGTTTGATGTAAAAAGGGAGCTTAATTTTACTAATCATAGTGAATGGAGATTACTAATTCGATAGTTAAGTTAAAATATAAAACCGACAAAACGAGACCGGACCGAAACGACAATAAAAATATATTTTAATAACTGCTAATACATATATTTTAACTGCCATATATTTTAATCTACGGAACGTCTTAATCTTTAGTTTAGTGATGTAGTTATCTACATATTGATACATATCGATAGTAATGTGGAAATTGAACTATCACATCTTCATCATCAGCCAAAAGACGTCCTGAACATAGGCATCCACCGGTTATTCGTGAATTTTATTATGTTGTCGCTGCTTCTTATCTTGCCACAATAATGATAATTCAAGATTAGGTAGCTTGATGCAAAAACACCTGTTACGTCCGTTATGAAAGTAGAATATTTTATATTCCATTAAACGAGTATTAAATAGTATTGCCTATATAAATTACAAATGAAAATTAAATAGAAAAAATATTTTGTCCAAAAATGACACAATTTGCAAAGATTTTAACTGCAAAGTATTACCTAACAAGGGACACTGGGTTCCATCCCTAGTCGCAGTTGACTGATGTGCTCGCATGGATTTTTTCAAACCAACGCCATTTACTGATTTATGGAAAAACTATCGAGTCATTATGACATCATACTACTCGCATTTTAGTTAGTATAATTTTTGAGCTGATGCTTCTAAAGCTTTGCAGCCATCGTGGCCGCGGGGATATAAAGTTATTCTTTGTCATATTTGACATTTTTGTAAAGGTTTCCGAATTACAAAATCCAATGTTTTTAACTTCATGATTTTTAGGTTTATATTTTGCAAAAGAAGCTGTGTCTTCCGGTCTTGCAGTTTTTCCTTTTTTATTGTCATTCGACATCTGAGCACAACCCGCCTGACGGTCAGCAAGAGGAGGTCCAAGAGTGCCGATGACTGGAAAAACCGAGTCTCCAAGTCGCCGTTACTTTGCCGGCCAAAAAAGGGTTCTGCGGACTTAGGATTTTTTGAAAATGTCTAGCCACCCCGCGACTACGATGCTGCGAAACTTTGGATTAAAGTCATCAAAATAAACGCGATAGTACCAAAGCCGAATATATTTTTATTTCATAAATAATGTCTGCGTAAAAACTTAGCAAATACGATAGACTTGTGTGCCATATCGTGTATCGATAAAAATATTTTATCAGTATATTATGGACATCACTATAACCTGGTTTGGACAGAAGGTAATACGTAAGATAATTTATAGTCCATATATTTTTAGGATTAGTGGAAAAATAATTTCAATTCTGTTTAGAAATCACCTTTAAAGATAACACATGCGAGGCGGAATCCCATAAGTAGTTATTATAGGAATATTTTTATATCTTTTTTAAACATAAAAATAACTTATTGATTTTATTAATTAAATTTGCTAAGATTAAAATTATGTTTTGTGGTCATTCAAATTAATTTATTTGACGTCTTAGTTTTTGATTTTTGCTAATTTATTTATTAACTAAAAACTTGGATATTGAATAATGCGGATTTAGAAGGTTTGGTGTAGCGTTATGATGTGGTCAAAATATTAAAGACAAAGTCGTGTTCCGGCGCGTCAATATGCAAATTGATGATCATTAATAGAATAAGTATATTTGTAACTCTTTATTTTATATTTCCCTTTTGTAAGAATACTAATTTAGTTTATATAAGTATGTAATATCAGAATACCTTTGATCCTTTAAGCGAGGCGTGAAGAAGCACTTTTGACCGGTATAGTGTCGGCGACTGGGGCAGCTGTGAAGACTCGGTTTTTACAGTCGGTTCGAGTTCAGATATCAATAATAAAAAAATAATACTTTGTTTGTCCTGTTTCTATTATACAAGTTAAGTATAGAAATGTAAAAACGAACGTAAGGGGAAGTACCTCGGACACATGCTTACACAGTGAGTTATCCTTTCTATAACTGATTATAATCGATAAGGTGAAGGTTAAATGTAAGCAGACGATGCGCTGGACGCAGAAAGAAATCCTGGCTAAGAAGCATCCGCGAGTAGACTGGCGTTACCTCTGTTGAGCAGCTGTTCGGCTTTGCTCGATAGATAGGAGTATAAGAAACTGATTTGTTATGCTGAAGGTTGCTTACCTTCATTAGAAAGTTGTAGTTGCATGACAGATAGTTAGTTCGTAGTTCATTTCACCAGTCTGCGGATCCAGGGAAACACCACCACTTTTAAGTGTACAGACCGTAAAGTGCCTTAGTCGCGTTTTGGGATCAGCTTAAAAGTTACCGGTTCCAACTAGGCCGGCATAGTGGATGAGATTGTTACTGTTATTTAACTGTAGTAGCAGTAGTTTTTATTCTTTAATCACACTTAAAATCACACGGTTTTATATTTAGAGCCACAATAAAAAAATCTAGAATTCTATTAATCATTCTCAACAATAAAAATTACAACGACAAGCGTAAAGAGATAAAAAAAAGCCTAATCCGAATATAAAACTAAGTAAATTAAATAAAACGAGACTAGTAATTCAATTAGGTTTAGGGAAAAAAATATGCGAAAACCAGTCGGCATTCCAATTAAATCCAACTAGTAGAAAATAGTGTTAACCGTGACAATTAAGATTACATCTTGTCACCTACTATGGCTTATCTATTCTCACTGTATTAAAGATGTCCTCTAACACTCATACGACAGGGGGCGACCGCTTAACATTTTGACAACTGGGAATGAAAATAAAAATCATTCCCATTTGTCAAAAAGTTACGCGGTCGCTGTTAGCGTCAAAAACAACTTTTATTCATTCGAACATTGAGTTTTAATGAGCAAATTTAATTGAACAATTGCTGAACCGTCTGAACAGACTTTCAATCAACTTAAAGCAATAAATAATGGTTCAACAAAAGTTAAAAACCTTTCAACTTTTATTGATTCAATTAGCAGATGACAGCGAATCGACTCGTCTGAACTGGTTCGTTTAACTCGCATTGAATAATCAGTCCAATCAGTCAGTAAATCAGCGCGATTGAGTATGTAGTGTATTCCTCTGTCACCAGTTTTTTGATTGTTTGTAAAATAAAATGTGAATAAAATGTAAATTATGGCGTCCGCATCCACGAGAATAATTCTAAAATAAAAAGATAGTGTAATGACACGTGTAATATTGAGTCGATTATTATTGAACCGTGAGAATGCTACAGTCAATATTTGCTTTTGATTTTTTGTTAAACGATAAATATTGAACAACTAAATTCGCCCCGTGAGAACGCCGTAATAATGAATTTGAACATCAATTCTTAGTTTATTGCGTGGTCGCAATTTTAATTCTAAAGCTCATTAATGGAGTTTACCTGTCAAAACGAAGTCCATTCTCACTGAGTTACCCCGTCGGCCTGATAGAAAATTGCCGCAGGCTGCTGCTATCAGAATCAGCAGTTTCATCTGTTAAGCCGTCATCAATTTTTTTATTGAGACGCGGCGTTTGACCTCGCGGCGTGGTAGGCCCGTGAAGAGCGCTGACGCCTTAAACAATCGTGTAAACTTATGCCTCAGTCACCTTTACTAAGGTTAAAATTAAGGGAAAGAAATTCATACAGTTTAATAATTAACATGTCTTCAGTGGAAATATCATAATATGAGATACATGATTTACTGTTTTTTTTAGGTAGTGTAGGCAGTAATGCCTAGTCTGTTGATCCGGGGAAGGTTTGTCCCGTTTCGGGATCAGCTTGTAAGTTGTCTGCGCATTGGTTAGTTTACTTGTTAGCTATGCGCAAAGTTCTGGGTTCGATTCCCGGTCGGAGCAAATATTTGTCTTATAGCTTTTATTTGTAATACTTTGGTGACTATGAGCGACGGCGTTCGACAGGTACCTGGTGCTTTTTTATATACTGATCAACATAAATATTTATAAAGGCGAACGTCTATACCAGCGGCACGCTATGATGGCTGTTTTGACGTTTTCCCCGTTCATCAAGTTTCGTATAAATTATTAATTACGTTTAAAGGAGCAAATTGGTGTTCTTCATAGTGTCAATAAAGAACGACAATTGGCTCCTTCAAACGTTATTATTAATTTATACGAAACTTGATGAACGTCAAAACAACCATCATAGTGTGCCGCTCGTATAGACTTTCGGCTTTATAAATATTTATGTTGATCAGTATATAAAAAAAAAAACACTAGGTACCTGTCGAACGCCGTCGCTCGTGTGTTAATCTGACAAGATAATATTTATTGGTGGTGTCACAATAGATTTGTATTTGCTTTATTGCTAGTTCGCGTGTCTAATTATCGTTTAGTTAAGCTGTTCTTTTTTAATATATAGTATTGAAATTGTCAACTTTGTTAGGTTTTAAGATGGTGGTTGCTTTTTACGTTTGTATTTTACTCAACTAATTCTACTCAACTAAATGACGACTCTGTAAGAGCAATGATATTAAGTAAAATAAGAATATACGTCACTTACACAAGTTTTAGAGTTCGCAAATGGCACGGGTTTAAACGATCAAACATGACCAGCCCCTCTAGCACGGCAATCCAAGAAACAAGATAAAAAACTGCAAGGAATATTATTGTAATTCATTTTAAATAACGTATTAGGCCGGCACATCAAAATGTTTAAAAAAATATTTATTAAAGTATTCAACTTTGTTTTGTGTAAAGTTTACAAAACGTTTAAATATCTTTTTTGATACACTGTTCTAGTAAGTTATTTAAAATGAGTTGGAATGATATTCCTTGCAAGTCTTTATCTTGCTTCTTGGATTGCCGTGCTAGGGGGGCAGGCATACATAGTGAATGATATTGAGAGCGAAAAAGAGACAAATATATGTTGCTCTGCATCGCGATACTGAGTTCAGGGGGCCACCCATGACAGTTTTGAGACGTCACATCAATATTCATTCCTCAAAAGCGTACCACCGCAGTAATTACAAAAGAAAATATTAGGTATTTAAATGCAGCAGCATTACGTTTTTGACCTTAAAATCTATGTGATTGTAGGAATGAATTTTAAAGGAATAAAACAAAATTTCAAATAAGAGATGGGTGGTACGAAATTGAGTAATCTTGTTTTATAAATCAAACAGTCTTGAAACATGTATGTTGTATGTGGGACAAATAAATAGGCTATTAATTAATAATAATATATTTTTTTGTTTATTTAAATTAATGGCAAAGGAATCTTAGCCAATTCAGCCTTGTCTTTAATTAAATAAATACGAGTACCTACATGTATTTAGTGAATGAATGATGACCACGAACTCTGCCTACCACTCTTAATGTTAGTTAAAATTACGATTGTATGGACGAAGTGTTGTCGCATTTATCAACATGCATCTTAATTTTTTTTAAATTCAATTTTCAATTAGGATATTTTAAGTTACAACACTATTTTAATTGGACAGCAGCCATGTTGATCGTTAACATATTGCTATGCTGTTTTCTAATAACAACATTTACCGTTTTCATTAATTAAATTGATTTTTTTACTGCAACGCGACATTATCCCTACCTAGTTGAAATTTATAATTTGATAGAAGCCAGGCTAAATCCATAGATATAAATAAAATTTTATTTATATCTTATTTTTGATATTATTTATACCTTTTTTATTTATATCTATGGCTAAATCCAATAAAACGCGACTAATAATCGTTGTGACGAATATCGTCTGTGCGACGACACGTTTAATCATTATCATCAATAGTCTTAATTTGGTGAATTTAGCCTAAGTTTTATTATTTTGCCAATAGTCGACGAGAGATGATTATCGTTTTAACTTGCCCAACCTAACCCCGCTGGATAGTAATACCGCTTGTACAGGCCGTGAAGTGACTCAATCGCGTATTCGGTGTTTGTTGGAAATTGCCGGTTCCAATAGTTCCACATAGTTTATTTTAATTTTATTGTGTATAGACATATGACAGCACCCCGCCTGATGTTAAGCTGGAAAGCGGTCCATGGTTGAAGGTCACTGCTACTACAGTCAATGAACTGTAAGTAGCAGTCACATCCACTATGCCGGCCTAGTTGAAACTGGCGAATTACGAGTTGACGCGACCAGGTCACTTCTAATACTTGAAATAGTGGATCCACTACTTGCAGCCTAACATCAGAAGCGTTGCTGGTAGTTAGGCCACAAAAAAAAAACACATTATCATAGTCCTTGTTTTTATCTACTTATTACTAACCATAAAGTCCGCTTTAAAAATATGAAGAGTAGGCAGGCAGTTAGTAGTCATTTGTAGATCGGGAAGCGACTTGGTCGCGTTTCGGGATCAGCTCGAAAGTTGCTGGTTTTAACTATGCCGGCGTATAAAACGTGACTTGCAGCTAATTCACTGTACAAGCAATCGCTTCCATTTATGGACCGCACTCCAGCTACAGGTGAAGTGCGGTCAGATGTCGAGACACATTTAGTAAAAATAATAATAATAAAAAACAATCATTTTTTTCTATTTTTATTAACATTTCCAGACTAAGCTACCAAAGTGCTTGTATCATAGAAACAGGACAACCAAAGTGCATATATCAAAGATACATTGGTACTGGAAGGTGGTTTTGAACCCGTGCTCTCGGTTTGTGTAACCTTTGCACCACCACTACACCACGGTCGCCTATACCCCAAAACTATTCACACATTCCCACAATATTTAAATATTCTATACAATATTCAAATTAGCGTTATGAAAAGAATAAGGTGTGACAAAAACCGCTTCGGTGCTGACCCTACGTCCAAACCAATTGTTACAGAATAAAATATTATCGATTTTGATATATTAAAGTGTTATAAAGACATACCGACGCATTTTGTAGGGTCACCATAAGTTTCGTTTTTTTTTATTGTGACTCGACATATGACAGCACCCCGCTTGATGTTAAGCTGGAGTGTGGTCCATGAATGGATGCCACTGCTACTACAATTCAATAACTGTGAGTAGCAATCACATCCACTATGCCGGCTTAGTTGGAACTGGCAACTTACAAGCTGATCCCGAAACGCGACCAAATCACTTCACGGTCTGTACACTTGTAAGTGGTGGTACTACCCCGGATCGGCAGACTGGGTACCACTGCCTACCACTCTTAAATTATTATTTAGGATTTATTTATTAGGCATATAAACAGTAACACAAACTTTTTAAATTTGAGAATCGTCTTGAGAATCGTGGATGTAAATTAAGCGAGAGATTTGTGTCAGGATTGTGGAAATTTGCGCTTAATTGTTTTTGCTTATACCCGTAGAAATGAAGGCGTGACAATTTTGACAAACTTTTTGACAAATGGGAATGAAATTAATTGTCATTCCCATTAAAGTTGCGCGGTCGGTCTCCTGAACCCGCAGAGATATCAGCCGATTTTATTATCAAATATATAATGAATTAAACAAATTTTATGCAGCTTACTATCGCGTTTAATTTGGTTTCGATTTTACAATTTTCTATTATTCCTACGTTTGAGAGCTCAGTCTCTGCGTGACCACGATGGCTGCAAAGCTCTCGAAACGTCGAAATAATAAAAAAATAATAGTTCATTATTCAATTTTCGCGCAAATCTAAGAAAATATTTTATTATTGTCCGTTCTAATAAATAAATATAACAAAGGAATGCCGACACTCGTATCGTATCGTATCGAACCATGGTTACCGTACACGTATAGTAAGGATATTTATGTGGTGGCTGGTGTGTAATGTGTTAACCAAGTTATTTGTTTACAATGATATACAACGCGGAACATTTAATCGGAATACATTTCTATAAATATTAATTACTTTGCTTTGAGGCAATAAAATTCGTTCTATTTGATTATAAATGGTGATTTCTTGGTTTTTTATTTATTAACGCTTTAAGGCTTTTGTGTGCTATAATATCGAATGGTTTTGTTAAAATCATCATTTGAAAAATGATTTAATGCATGCGTTTTGGTAATCGTGGTCTACGCTTGTGGTAGTGAAATGGTCACGCACACCGAGAGCCCAGTTCTAAACCACTTTTCGGACTTTCCACAATCCTGACACAACTCTCTCAGTCCCTCACTTCCCTCACATTCACAATTTTCTTCATACAGCTCTACGGTTATCGGCACTAGGCAACACAAATTTCTTTAAATTTAGTATATCTACAAGTGCTAGTAATTCTATTAGTTTTTAATCGTAATGGTTTTACATAAAAGATAAAATAGTTACTAGCTCATTCGTTCTCCCCTCCACATCTTGGATCCTTCTTTCCTTGTTTTTTTAATATATATATATATATGTGTGTTGAGTAACAATAAAATATATATATATATATATATATATATATATATATATATATATATATATATATATATATATATATATATATATATATATATATATATATATAATAATATATATATATAAGTCGACTAAATTACTTCACGGTCTGTATACTACCCGGATTGGCAGACTGGTACCAATATATATATATATATATATATATATTGGTACCAGTCTGCCAATCCGGGTAGTATACAGACCGTGAAGTAATTTAGTCGAGTTATATATATATTTTATTGTTACTCAACACATGTCAGCAACCCGCCTGATGTTAAGGCGTTCTGATGTTAATCGGCAACTTACAAGCTGATCCCGAAACTCGACTAAATTACTTCACGGTCTGTATACTACCCGGATTGGCAGACTGGTACCACTGCCTACTCTTTATTGGTAAGCAAGAGAAGGTTTAAAAGCGTCGACTGAAAATAAAAGACTTAGTTTACGGTTGACGTTGCTACTACGCCAGCCCGAAGAACTATTGTTAATTTTTTATTCACATTTCTATACTAAGTTTCTAAAGTGCTTGTGTATCATAGAAACAGGACAACCAAAATACATGTATTAAAGATATATTGGTACTGGCAAGTGGTTTTGAACTACACCACGGTCGGCTTAACCATTGCATATCACGTTTCAGCCCCAATAAATGATTCAATAGGTATCTGTTATACTCTTAAATCTTTTGCTATACATTCAGCCGGATAATTATATTGTCAGCCGAGTTGACAAAAACATATAAATTATAATAATTTAATATGACTCGGCTCAGAGTTGTGCCGACAATAGGATGTGTTAAACGACTAAATTATGCGCCTGCGCAGGTGCCCACTACCACGACGCTTTGTTCAATTTGAACCGTCCATGGTTTACGAATGTTCAAACTGGGGTTTCTGACGTTAATTCAGAATTATTTGTTAGTTATTTACTTTTTATTGTAACTTCATAATTTTATTATTATTATACTTATTTACATTTCTATAGCTACTAAAGTGCTTGTATAATAGAAACATAACAACCAAAGTACGCATATTTATTTTATTTTTTTATTGTGACACGACATCTGACCTCGACCCGCCTGATGATAAGCAAGAGAAGGTCCAAGAGTTACGACGTTAGTTCACGGCTGCCTCAGTCGCCGTCACTATTCATAACTCAGGTTTGGTTATCCTAGAGTGGTAAGCAGTGGTCCTAATCTTCCAAGAACCACTGCGTTCAAGTGTACAGACTGTAAAGCGAGTTAGTCGCGTTTCGAAATCAACTTGAAAGTGGCTTCTCAAGATGCAACGCTACACTTACAAGAACCATTTACTCTAATAGCGGTCGCCTCTACTCTAGTAAAGGCGACTACTACTAGAGTTAAAACTAGCTTAAAACAGGCGAGTTGTTGTCATTATGTCAAGTCACAATAAAAAAAATTCTTCAATCGTGTCGAATAATAAAAAAAAGGTATGTAATTCACGAGAAGTCATTTTGCATTTATGTTGAGACGTCGACGCGAGATTGAAATATTATTAAGTCTTTGACACTTTGTCGCTGAGCTATGATTGATTGCTAAAGGCGTCTATACACTGTGAGTTACAAATTTTTGACGACAGGCGTGGCGTAGTGGTGTGTCCCGGGTTCGATTCCCAGTCGGAGCAAATATTTGTATCAAAGCTTTTATCTGTAATATTTAATAGTAAGATTGGATTTACAAATATTTGTTAATAAAAAAAGAGGCAAGTGGTGCCCAATCTGCCGATCCGGGGAAGTACCATAACTTACAAGTAAACAGACCGTGAAGTGAATTATCTCAACTAGTTATAGTGGATGTGATGTGACTACTACTAACAGTCATTGAACTGTAGTAGCAGTCACCTCCATTCGTGGACCGCACTCCAGCCTAACAACGAGCGGGTGCTGTCATATGTCGAGTCAAAATAAAAAACTATAATTTTAAATGTTGGCTTTGTGCGTACCACAGAAAATGTCTCGAGGAGCTCTTTAACCTTGTTCCTACCTCGTCTTTTCACACCCGTAATACCCGCACAGGCCGGGGGAAGCATCCGCATTCTGTCGACCGAATCGATCTAAAAGTTTCGGTGCGTCGAATGCTTTTCCACCCCATGTGTTCTTTCCATCCAGGGTCCCTCAAGCGATGCATGAAGAAGAACCTTTGGCCGGTATAGTGACGACGAGTGGGGCAACCGTGAAGACTCAGTTTTTTTTCAGACGTCGGCATTCTTGAGCCATGAGGCGTTCAGATGTCAGATGTCAGAGTCTCAATAAAAATAGCGTGTAAATAAAAAAATAATACCTACTAAAAACAAAGAAAAAAATACTAAGAACAATCTGTGTGCGGTGTATGAAAGTGAATGCTGGGTATGGCAGAAGAAGTATGAAAGTGCCATTAATGCTATGGATTTTTATTTTATTTTATTGTGACACGACATCTGACCTCGACCCGCCTGATGATAAGCAAGAGGAGGTGATTAAGGTGTGCTTCTGGGCAGGGCCGTCTTAAGCATATTCAGCGCCAGGGTGCGAAAGTCAAGGCTCCGCTCGCGTGGTCTCAGTGTAGTAGGTACCTATCGAAGTTTATGGCGGTCGGCATGCGCCCCCTAGGACTCTATTCAAGATACATTGGTATCGGCAAGTGGTTTTGAACCCGTGCTCTCGTTTTCTCGTAACCATTGCACCATTACACTATAGTCGCCTATATTTTAGTATTGTTTTTTTGTCCATACATGCTTCGGTCCGACAGTGAAGTATATTCTATCAATTTTTCTATCAATTATAATCTGTCCATCCAATCTGATACATTTTAAGAAAAATAAATTAAAGAACAAACGATAGACTTCTTAGTTAATCATCAATAAATGACATCAACCTCATTCTTGTGAACTTAGATAATTATTAGAAATCGTAATTTATTCATGTCTTTAACTCTTTAAGGTTCAAACGTGCGGATAACCGCGACGTGCACCGATGGCCATATAAAACATATGTACTTGTACTAAAAATATTTTTTATACAAATGTCGTATTTTCTTAGATTTTGAGCGAACATTGATTTTATTGACCTTAACAAATTGTATGCGGCTTACTATTTTTTATTATTCCGTCGTATCGCAGGCTGCAAAGCTCTCGATAGTACAGTGAGTATATAATAGAGGCTGGTCGTGTTGTGACCACAAGAAATAATAAGGTATGTCGTATGATTTATTATGATGGCAATATAGTCTGTTCGAATGTATAGTGACAGCGAATGGCTCAATTGTCGTGTTTTACGTCGCGGCTGTAAATTGAAACTGTAATGGAATTTGCTTGTGTGTTGTCGTTTGGTGTTTTGCTTGGAATTTATGCAATAATCATATTTAAAGAGATTAACAGCCGGTTGTACCAAAAAATATCATTTACGAATTTGTAAAAAGTATGGTATAAGTAAAATAAAAAAATAAAAATGGGTTGCACCACTCTTTAACTTCACATTTTACATTTACGTTTAACGGTTATTTTATACAGAGCTGAAGGACATCATTCATTTTGGGTTTCTATGTACTACTTTTGTTATTTCTAATAATAAAAACATACATAAATGGTAGTTTCGATTTCGTAATAGTAAACGTAAAAGAATAAGTATAAAGTAAAACTAAATTTGTAAATTGATACTTTTTGATACAACCGCCTGTAATATTTGCTTCATATGTGGTTATGAAAGAGTGGTAGGCAGTGGTACCCAGTCTGCCGATCCAGGGTAGAACCACCACTTACAAGTGTACAGACCGCGATTAACTCAGTCGCGTTTCGAGATCAGCTTGAAAGTTGCTGGTTTCCACTAGGCCGGCATAGTGAATGCGATTGCTACTTGCAGTTATTTATCTGTAGTATTTATTAGTAACCGATCATGGACCGCATTCGTACTTAACATCAGGTGGGATCTTGTCATATGTCGAGCGACATTTAAAAAAGCCTCAATGCCGACAGATTATAGGGAATATCGCCGATTAGCTTGAGGAATAAACTATTCTACACGTCTACAAGTCTGTCTACACGTGTGTTTCTGAGGTTAGGCAGAGACAATGGAGCGCCACTTGCCACCATCCTGACACAACTCCCTCGCTTCCCTCACATTCTCAATTCTCCTCATACAAGCTCTATGGTTTTGGGCACTAGGCAACCTAGCTTTCTTGAGGATGTCTCCGATTTGGTTGGCGAATACTCTCCTAGGCCTGCCTTGTTCAACGTATCCATTTACATAAGATTTATAAATTCCTTTCGTCAAAAAAAAAACATGTGTTAATAATAATTACGTTTTATTGTGTCGTCATTTAAACAAAATGGCGTTCAATCAATTGTGACATGGATGTAGGTAATTTGACATTTCCGACTTTGTAATTATATATTGTTTTGTAATTTTATTTTAAATTTTCATTTTGTTAGGCTGTGGTTATAATTGATCTGTTACCTAATCTTTTATACGCCTTTGTAGTCATCATAATGAATAGATAAAAGAAGATTGACGAAAGAGATTTCTAAATCTGAGGTGAGTGGAAAGATATGAGGGTGTTGATTTTAAACATAGTGCCACGAGGATAGGTTTATTTTATATAGGGTAGTCAGGGTTCTTCATTGCCCACAAATATATAGTCTGTATGAAGAGATTTATAGATGTGAAGGAAGCGAGTGCCCAGTCTTCTTATCCGAGGTAGTACCACCACCATTTACAAGGATACCATTTCGTGATCAGCTTGTAAGTTGCCGGTTCAATCTAGGCCGGCATAGTGGATGTAATTGCTACTCACAGTTATTGAATTGTAGTAGCAGTGACATTCATTCATGGACCACACTTTGGCTTAACATCAAGCGGGGTGCTGTTGCTGTCATATGTCGAGTCACAATAAAAAAAATATATAGACCGTGAACTGACTAAGTCACGTTTCGGGGTCAGCTTGTAAGTTGCCGGTTCCAATAGGCTGGAATATTGGATGTAACTGATAATATTATAGATAACTGATAATATATATATAAGTGTATATTTGTTTTATTGTCCACGCAACATCTGCCTTTGACTTGACTGATGGCAAGCAAGACGACTGAAAAAACCGGTTACCAAATTCGCAGTCACAATGCTGGCACTCGGTTTTTTCAGTTGTCGTCACTTTTGGACCTCCTCTTGCTTATCGTCAGGCGGGTCGAGGTCAATTGGCGTGTCACAATAAAAAAAAGATGCTTTCCAACACTTTTCTAGAAGATATCAAGATTATAAGACGGAGAAAACACATGGGCTGGTAAATCATTCCACTTATCGATTGTTCTACAAAGAAACGATGCGCTGAATCTTCAGAATGTTGTCGACAGAATGCCGACGCTTCCCCCGACCTGGCGGGTATCAAGAGATTAAAAAGACAAGGTAGGAACAAGTTTTATCTTATTTTATTGTGACTTGACATAATGACAACAGCCTCATGCTAGGCTGGAGTGCGGTCCATGAATGGAGGCAACTGATGCTACAGTTAAATAACTGTAAGTAGCAGTCTCATCTACTATGCCGGCTTATAAATTCGGCTTCAGGTGAATTGTATGAATTTTAATAACTAGTGTACATACAGAACATGAAGTGACATAGTCGCGTTTCGGCCTCAGCTTTTTAATTAGGTCGGTTTCAATTAGGGCATCATAGTGGATGTAATTGTTAATGCAGTTGTAGTAGAAGTCGCGTCCATTTATTAACCGCACTCCAGCTTAACATCAGGCGTGGTACAGTCATATGTCGAGTTAAATAAATAATAAATAAAAAAACTTTTTATTTATTATTGTGACACGTCATCTGACTTCGACCAGCCTGATGATAAGCAAGAGGAGGTCCAAGAGTGACGACGACTGGAAAAGCCTAGTTAGTTCACAGCTGCGTCAGTCGGTATTACTATGCCGGCCAAAACATGATGGTTTCACGCGTTATTGTCACAAAGAGTGTTAGTAAAATGTGTTTTTGCTATTCACAAATGAATAGTATCACGTGATAACGTGATCGTGGCTCTTGCGCCTGCGCACACCGACGACGATGTGATTACACTTAATAGAGTACACGTCTCATACATCTTAATCTTACAATAGGGTTCGCACAACTTAGTTTGTAGGTAATTTGAAGACATTATTTAAGGTGACTGTGGTGTAGTGGCAGTGCAATGGTCACGCAAACCGAAAGCACGGGTTCAAAATAACTCGCCGGTACTCAGGGCCGGACCGTGAGTTTAGGGGGCCCTGGGCTAATACCACTTAGGGGCTCACCTAATTACTCAAATTATGAGAAAAAATAAGTCGGTTCGAAGTACCAACACCTGAACGTAACTACTTGAATTAAATAGGTTTGATTAATCGCAGCATTTGCAGAGCTGCAAACTTTACGATCTGTTTAATTTTATAAAATTATGGATTTTTTTGCATTATCGTCTATTTTTGACTTTGACTTGACTTAGCTGGGGGCACCTTGAATCCACGGGGCCCTGGGCTGAAGCCCAAAAAGCCATATGGTAGATCCGGCCCTGCCGGTACCTCTTGCTTATCAAAAGGCTGGTCGAGGTCAGATGTCGTGTCACAATAAAATAAAAGTATACAGACCGTGAAGTGATTTGGTGTCGTTTCGGGATCAGTTTGTAAGTTACCGGTTCCAACTAGGCCGACATAGTGGATGTGATTGCTACTCAGAGTTATTAAATTGTAGTAGAAGCGACATCCATTCATGGATCACACTCCAGCTTAACATCAAGCGGGATGCTGTCATAAGTCAAGTCACAATAAAAATAACAATACATTAATAAAAACAGTTGAACCATTTTTATTTCCAAATACCACTTCAACCTCATCCGAAACAATAAAAAATTAAACAAAAAACTAAAATTAATTCACAATCACATTTAATTATAATAAAAAGCGACAACCCTAGCGCATGTCAAAAGCGATTGCCCTAACATTCCTAACTCAGCAGGCTGCGCTTGATCAGCGGGACGCCACGTTATTAGCACCTCAAGCTTCAAAAAGCTCGCCGCAATATATTCCCATCCCTTTCGCACTCACTTATAAAACATATCTCTGTTTCCTTCGGACATTAGTGAAGTTTGATATAGGTACAACCCGTCGAGTCGAATTAAGTGAAATAATTTCTATATCAATTCTCGTTCCAGGTGGCAGTTCGGGTCGAATGTTATTTTGTTGTTTGATCATGTAAATTATGCTGTTAACAAATTATTTTGTTAATTTTAACTAGAGATGATAATCTAGTTTGTATGAAGAGAGTTGTGGATGTGATGGATCCGAGGGAGTTGGGTCGGGATCATGGCAAGTGGCATAAAATTTGAATTAAACAAATTTTATGCGGCTTACTATCGCGTTAATTTTTGTTAGGACCACGATGGCTGCAAAGCTCTCGAAATGTCGGAATAATAAAATAAAAGAAAATTGTAAAATCAAAACCAAAATAAACGCAATAGTAAGCCGCATAAAATTTGATTGATTGATTGATTGAGATTAGGTACTTTGCAGATATTTCAGTGATTTTTCCGTACCTATTGTGTAGATTGTAACAAGGCGACCCACTGGTCAAAGAACATCATTCATTTTGGGCTTTTTTGTACTACTTATGTAATGCCCAATGATAAAAAAATGTATAAATGGTAGTTTCGATACTTGTATTGATAAAACTGATAACAATTATGCTTTTAGTTCACGGTTCCCTCAGTCCAGAGCCGTCTTTACCCGGGGGTTCAAGGGGTGCAGTGCACCCGGGCGCAGAGTCCTAGGGGGCTCATGCCGACCGCCAAAAATTTCGATAGGTACCTACTACACTGAGACCACGCTAGCGGAGCCTTGACTTTCGCACCCCGGCGCTGAATATGCTTAAGACGGCCCTGCCTCAGTCGCCGTCACTACGCCGGCCAAAACAAAATATTAAAAGAAATTATTGTATTATCATTGGTTTATAATACGTGTACGAATTTTCAAATTGTTCAGACCTCTAGTGGGTGGGTTAAAATTAATTCGAAAAAATCATTCAAATGCCTTATTTAACGCATCCATGCACATTATTATAATGAGATTTATAATTATAAATCCTTTCCAAATTTATAAATTTATAATCTACTTTCACTCATCCTTTCCATGTGCCCAAACCATCGAATCATTCCTTTGTCAATCCTATGAAAATAAATCATAGGAAAATGCCTTGTTACGCAAACCGAGAACACGGGTTCAAAACCACTTGATTTTAAAATAAAAATGTAATTTAAAAAATCATGATTTATGTTTTAGGTGTGATGGGAAAACAGTTGGTCGTCATATTATAGCCAGTCTGCCGATCCGAGTTTGAAGTGAAGTGTACAGACCATGAAGTGAATCAATCGCGTTGAATCCTGAAGGATCAGCTTGTAAGTTGCCTTTTCTAACTAGAGCATAGTGGATGCCACTGCTACTTTTAGTTATTCAACCATCTTATATAGCCATCGCCTCTACTTATAAACCTAAGTATATTTATTTAGATATAATATAGGTAACTAAATTTATTAAAAGATTTTGCGAATAATAGGAATTCCTATATAATAAGCGTACCTACTTATATAGTCATCAAATTGATCCATGAGTTGCGTGTGCGCAGTTATTCAATAGTGTTGCGGCAAACACACGCTTCTGATTGGTTGGTTATTGCCGCCCAACACATTTCGGGGCGGACTCCACTGATGGAGACATCAAAAACAATGAGCATTCACTTTTGAGCAGGTGGCCATGATTTCAGTGTTGAATAGTACTACTGTTTCCTTCCTACTTGTTATAAAATGTTCTATTTTATATTTCTTCTATCCGTGTATATGTGACTGAATTCCTGATAAAAGACTGGACCAATTTAAATTAAAAAAAACATTGATTTTAAATCGGTCTCAGGGTGTTTTAAATTCACAATAGGACCCGATAGGTGGCGCTCCAATGTCGGGTCCTATACTCTAATTTGTATGACAGAGTGACATAAATAGAGTGGCATGGAGATAGTTTGAGGTCATTTACTCAGTCTGCAGATCTGGTATACACCACTTTTACGACTTGCAGTAATTTATCCCCAATCGCCTCTATTTATGGACCGCACTCCAGCTTAACATTAGGCGGGGTGTTTTCATGTGTCGAGCCGAACTCTAAAAACACTATTTTTCACGTGTTCATCGGTCAATTGCTACGGAAGATGTCTGTCGTTTAATTAGCGATATTATATTAATAACCTTTTTTTTTAATAATTATATTTAAAAAGATCGGGAATCGAACCTGAGACTTTCCGCGTAACGGCAAAGTCCGTTCCAGCTTCAATACGCCGTTGCGTCCAGTGTCATTTGTTATTAACCAAGCCACTTTTCATTACCTCCCCACGAGCGTTAACGACTTAAAAAGATACAATACCGTTGCCCCAGTCACCGTCACTAATTCAGAGGGCCTTTTTAACACTTAGCTTAGAGAATCCGAGAGCTGAGGAATAAAAAAAAATCCTGCAATAGAGATAACAGCATGGTCGCCCTATCTTTAGAAAGCAATAAATGTTTGTATCCACAGTGAAAAGGGAAATAAAGTGTGAAGATAAATCAAATTTACTTTTAACTTAATTGTAGATTGTCATTATTATACTTGTCATGATTATACTTATCTGAGATTGGTCAATACTACTTAAAATATATAATTAAATTGTACTTTTAAACCAATTAGAAAGTTTTGTTAAGCATAATTCTTAATACTTATACTAATTAATCTTGTTTATATCATTTTTTATAAGTGCTTTTGTATTTATATTTTGTCCAAATTGTAAAAACTGTGGTCCATTTTTTCCAGGCATGAAATTTGTTCTTACGAAGAACTTGACAAATCGTTGATTCTCAACGACTTTGAGCTTATTTCTTTGAGATCTTTTCAATAAGATTGATGCTAGTAATATAACCCAGAAATTGAAGGATTTTTTTGGGAATTGCGAGTGTATCTGACCTCGACTTTTGCTTCGGTTTTTTTCAGTCGTCGTCACTCTTGGACCTCCTCTTGCTTATCATCTGGCGGGACGAGGTTAGATGTCGTGTCACAATAAAAAAAACTTACGCGTAAATCAGCAAGAGGAGATCCAATGCAATGACAACTAAAAAAAATTGACTCAGCCTGAAATTCTGCACTAAAAAATTATACTAGAAAAAGCTAATTAATATAAAAACGGCATTTATAATTAAAATAACAAGTACTAATAAAATAAATAACAATATTTTAAACAATATATTATTTGAAGTGAACAGGAGCGGACGCAAAACACACGCACACATTAACAAAACACAACAAACATACATATAAGAACATAACGAACATGTTATTAACAGATGGGGAGGCTTATTCTGGCCTAAAGTTAACACGGAGTTAAAACTATTTGCAAAATAAGCCATATGAATTTTCAAAAGATACGACTTCTGACCGAGACTTGCCTTTTTTATTGTGGCTCGACATATGATATCACCCCATGAGCCGGTAAAGCATTCGACTTGTCGATTGTCCTACAGAGAAACGACGCACTGAACGTGACGCAAGCTGAACATTAAACATTTACATTATTGCAGTTGCATTCTTGTGCTGAATTTGATCGCTGGTCGACTGATCAGTGCGGTCACTGTAATATTCCTAGCATTGTAGAAATGTAGTGCCTAGCTTTGCAAAAACTATCCTGTATAATGCTATTGGAATAAGAATAGGACGGGCTGTTGACTAACTTCACTTGACTGATTTGAAGGTGTCTTTTTCTTGACAGTCCGCAAAGAAAAAGACACCATACTAAAGTGAAGTTGGTTGCAGAATTAAACGTCACAAAATAGCGCCGATTCGGTCTTATTCTTATTTTAATCGTATTATAAATGATATTAGACAAATAAAATTTAAGAGTTGTGTGAAGATATATTTTAAAACAAAACATTTCGTTTTAAATACGTTTTAAACTCGAAATCAAATTGCGAACGTTTGTACCATAATACACAACAGGGAACGGGCGCAATAAAATTATTATTTAGTCTTGTAATAATGGAGTCATCATTTGGACTCTGACAGGTTCACACCTTGAGATGCGGGTGAATTGACTCTCTTTTATATTCTCAAACACAGATCAATTTACTTTAGACCTCGTTTCCTTAGATTGTGAGAGAGATTTGTACAAAATGTTGAAGAATAAATTAAATAATGTACTGGAATCTTTTGATATTTGCTTGGCCATGAGGTTTATTTCTTAACCATAGAGCGTGCATGAAGAGAATTGTGAATGTGAAGGAAGCGAGGGAGTTGTGTCAGGATCGTGGCAAGTGGCGCACCATTGTCTCTGCCTATCCCTGTGGAAAAAAGGCGTGACAATTTGATTGATTGATTGGTTTAATATTAGCTGTGTAACGTTATGGCAGCATTTGATTTCTTAGCACAAAATATCGATGAAATATAAATAAATTGCTTGTTGGCGCAACGACCTCGCATAGCGCTCGCGGTCATTGAACTCAATCATTATTATGCGCGATATTTTGCAAGTACGTAGCTTAATAAAAATATTCTATGTTAGGGATCATTTTGTTACAATTTACGGCTTTTATTAAATACATATTATATTTCTACACTAAGCTACCTTACGTGCTCGTATCAGAGAAATTGGACTATAAAACACATTATTATATATTTAAGATACATTGGAGGGCAATGTAGATATAAATATTTTATTTTTATTTACATTTCTATACTAAGCTACTAAACGTGATTGTATCATAGAAACAGGATGACCAAGGTACAAAATACAAAGACATATAAGTATCTATAAGAAAGGTATATTAAATTTGTTCACTGCCACTGGACTACGCTCGCTTTACGGTGTCTATTTACAGCAGGTATGTAGACTATGTTCTGACATTTTTGTTTAGTTTATTTTTTGTTATATTCGGTCCGCTCGAGCGAGTTTACGAGTACCTTTGTGGTTCTCTACCGCTGCCCGTGGGTCATTCTTAATTTCTTTGAAGAGGTGTAAAAGTTTAATTTGATGTGAGAATAACAGATTTTATGCAAAAAGAGAAATCGTTATAATTGATTGTAGTTGTAATACAGGATTCGATAATTCCAGGAGAATTATTATCTTTGTTCGAATTCAAATTCGATTCTCCTCTAACCGAATTCGATGGTGTAGTGGTAGTGGACACTCAAAACGAAAGCACTGGTTCAATACCACTTGGCGATTTCTAGTGGCGTAGCGTGGCGGGGACGGAGGGGGCGGCCCGCCCCGGGCGGCACATTTAGGGAGCGGCAAAATTAAAAAAAAACTAAAATAAATCGGTAAATGTTGAACCTAAAATTCATATTTTTGTGAACCCTATGATTGAAATTCCTTAATAAGGGGGCGACAATTTTTTTTTCCGCCCCGGTCGGCTGACTCCCACGCTACTCCACTGCCGATTTCAATGTATCTTTAATATATGTAATTCAATAGTTCTGTTTCTATTTCTTAGTAGCTTTATATAGAAATGCAAATATAAAATAAATTAATAATTGTACAGTAACAACAACAACAATTTGTCACGCCTTTTTCCCACAGGGATAGGCAGAGACACATCCACAATTTTCGTTAAGGAGTGTATATGGAGTGACGATAGCGAATAGAACAAGGAATAGCACATTGCGTGATAGATGTGGTTTGAATGAAGATGTAGTGACAAGGATTGACAAAGGAATGCTTCGATGGTTTGGGCACATGGAAAGGATGAGTGAAAGTAGATTGACGAAAGGAATTTATAAATCTCATGTGAATGGATGCGTTAAACGTGGCTGGCCCAGGAAGGTGTTCACCGACCAAATCGGAGACATCCTCAAGAAAGCTAGGTTGCCTAGTGCCCATAACCATAGAGCTTGTATGAAGAGAATTGTAAATGTGAAGGAAGCAAGGGAGTTGTTTCAGGATCGTGGCAAGTGGCGCTCCATTGTCTTTGCCTATCCTGTCTGTGGGGAAAAAGGCGTGACAATTTAATTGATTGATTTTTAAATATTGAAAAGACATATTTGGTCTCGGGTGAACTGACTCGGTTTTTTCAGTCGTCGGCACTCTTGGACCTCCTCTTGCCTCTTGCTTACCATCAGGCGTGTCGAGGTCAGATTTCGAGTCATAATAAAAAATATAGAAATGATCTGACTGCACATTGGCTGATCCTAAGATGTAATTTGGGGCTTCCATTGAGTTACTTCCTGTCTTTTTACCCCTATGATAGCATCTGTCAGGTCTGGTTTATATATTTTCAATCAATCAATCAATCAAATCGTCACGCCTTTTAAACATTTCTAATATTGTTATAATACTCAGTATAGTATACTCGTAATAGGGATTAGGCAGTAATATTTTTTTAGCACTTTTGCCTGTAAGGCAAAGGGAGGTTCAAGAGCTCCGTCGACTTAAAAACCTTTCAGTTTACGGTTGCCTTAGTCGTCGCGACATGGGTAGAACACATGTTGGTTAGATAAGGATTTTCATGTAAAGATATTAAAAACAAATCTTAGAAGAAACCTTACTAAATCCTAAAACACCTCAGTAATCTTTATCTAAACTATAATGATTTCCGTATTTATTTTCCGTATTAATATAAATTATGTATTTTATAAACTTGTTTATTAATTCTTCAATAGACGTTAGCTTTTATTTGAAAAAAAAAGTTCAAATATTACAAATATTTGTTAATAATAAAAAGGCAGGCAGTGACACCGTTTAAGTGACTTAATTATGTTTCGGAATAAGCTAATAAGTTGCCGACTCAGCTATTTTAACTAGGCTGGCATAGTGGATACTTTATTTATTTATTTTTATTTTTTATTCATATTTCTATACTAAACTACTAAAATGCTTGTATCATAGAAACAGGAAAACCAAAATACATTAATATTATAGATATATTGGTACCGGCAAGTAGTTTTGAACCCGTGCTCTCGGTTTGCGTAACCATAGCACTGCCACTACACCACGGTCGCCTTTGCATACTTGCATACTTTGCTACTTGCAGTTATTTAACAGGCGAAAGGCTGTCATGTCGAGCCACAAAACAAAAAAAATATATTATTGTAAAACGTTTAAATGACTTCAGCTAGACACTACAATTAGTAATAATTAATAAGAGAAATATATTAAAAAATAATATTAATATTAATAATTGGAATGCTGGGAACCATACGTCGCGGCCAAAGCACGCTCGATGCCAATCGTAAAAAACTGCCCGCCCCGCCCTGTACTGTGGACTGTGCAACTAATGACAAGAATTAAGTGGACAAAAATATTAAACTTATTTAATTTTAATTATCAATCAATACCGCTTTTTCCCACAGAGACATTGGAGCACCACTTGCCAAGATCCTGTGACAACTATAATATTATTATTAAAAAATAATTATTGGTTTGTTAAAATGAAAAAATAAATCAGATATTCAATAAATTCAAATATATTTTAGACAGGTATGCAAACAACCTACATGAAATTCTAAAAAATTAATATAAAACAAAAATGTGCTTATGTCAATTGTACGAAGCCAAGCTAATTTGAAACATTGCCCACCAATTTATGGAGTCTTTATTAATGTAGTCATCATCAATAGTTAACTATAAGTAAATTAATCAATCATTACTGTCATGCCTCATTTTTCACCGACAAATGCAGAAAAACAGAGAGCTATGCCAGGTTCTACGATCCTCACACAAATCTCTCTTCATTCACATCTACAATTCTATTCATAATAAGTATAAATATTTCGTAACAACATTACGAGTATTGTTACTAATAAACTGTAGTGATAATTGGATAAGGATTGAAAGGCGAGGAGAAGAATTTAATGAGGACGAATCAAAGAATTGTTTCTTGATGAAATCAGGGACATTCTTAAGAAGCAGAGGTTCGCAATGCCTATAACCATAGAGTTTGTAAAATTGTGGAAGTGATAAAAAGTTGTGTCTGTACCATGGTTCCATTGTTCCTGCATGTCAGGAATATTCCTATGTTGATGTATTTATAATATTTTTGTCCAATTGCAGGACAAATGTAGCCCAGTGCGTCGGCAACACGGCCAATTACATAAAAGCGTTTCATTTGCCGCGCAAAGTGTTATTGTGTGACCCCAGCCAGCAAGATACGATCGCGACCGCTCCAACAAAACAATATTAATTAATGTACAACATTTCTCATCTTGACTTCATCTTTTGGCTCAACTCATGAGCATAAAAAAACACTGTGGTAATAGGTAGGTACATACATACAATGAAAATAGATACATTCTAATACATATACCATTCCAAGACGCAGAAGTCCCGGGTTCGATTTTCGGTCTAAGTTTTTTGTTTCATAGCTTTTATTTGTAATATTTATTCTTATAAAGAAAATAAGAGGTGGATATTTGCTCCGGGTCTGGTTATCAAAGAGTTGTAGGCAGTGGTGCTCAATCTGCTGATCAGTACCACCACTTACAAGTATACAGACCGTGACTTAGTTGCGTTTCGGGATGAGTGGATGAGACTGCTACTTACTGTTATTAACTGCAGAAGCGGTCACCTTTATTCATGGACCGCACTTTAGCTTAACATCAAGCGGGGTCCTGTCACATGTCGGGTCAAAATAAGAGGTTTCCAATTAGGCCACGTAAATAATATTTGAGTTGTTTTAAAGTTAATTTTGCATGTAATTTGTCAGAAACAAATGTTTTTGGTTTGTTTTCCCGAAAATACTACCTTATAATTATTTGTCGGCCCGTCTCGAACTTGCACAAAAAAAGGTAGATGTAATTTATTTCATAAATATTATATTTTAATAATGTAAATAGACGGATAAGATCTAAATTTTTCATATTATACAAAATAATTTTATTATTCACAAAGGCTGTGGGGCAACAAAAGCCACTTATTTAAGGTCAAGAAAATAAAATTGTGTTTTCAAATTAATTTAGTCGTCGTGGAGGAATTGTCTGACAGTGGGATAGCTGTTGAGAACCAAAGGTCAGAATCCCATAGAGGGAAGCATCGACAGGCCAGTTGCAGCCAGAATATTTGCAAAGGAAAGTGTGCAGCGAGTGCATAGACGGCCGCCGCAGGAGCGGAGGCCGCCCATGCTGGAAAAAATGTGTACATTTTGTTATTTTAAAGTGTTTATAAATTTCTTTTAAGTTATTATTTTTTGTGAATTTATTAACCTGTTGTGAATGCAGACCGTGACACAATCTTGTGATGGCACGTCGAACGCGACCCATACATGTTCACAGTGCAGAAAGTCATTCAAATCTTTAAAAGGCCTCAACATACACACTACAAAAATACACAGGAAATGTATTAGCCAAAACAGTTCACCTTTAGACATTCATCCCATTATTCCGAGTGCGCCTACTTATGTAGCCAACAATTCAACACCTTTCCACAAATATCTTTGTAATTTAAAAAATAGTTTACCTGTAGTAAAAAGAATCCCTCGAGGAGCACGAATAACCGTTGCTACACATTTGTCAAAATTAATACAGAAATGTTACATAAGCAATTGTACTCAAGACTGGCAGAACCTATTTCTATTTTCATACAACACACTACACATAATAAAAACGAATGAACCAAATTTATCACTAACACAAAAGATTAAGAATAACTGTGCTGTGAGCTCCTTGCCTTCTCCCGCACCTCTTGCGATTACGAGGAGCATCAAACATGATGCCCCTCGTAATCGTAACAAACTCATAGAAAACAAAATCAGTGACGGAGATCTCAAAGGTGCCGCTCGCCTTTTATTCTCCAACGATGTGCTATCACCAGATACCCCTGACACTCTTCAGGTCTTACGGACAAAACATCCTCCAGCTCCAGTAAACCCATATTTTCTCGACCCACCAACAGCAGGGCAAGCATGCCTTCAAATTCAAAACAAAGATGTTACGGATGCTATTTTATCTTTTAAACCAGGTTCGGCTGCAGATTTGGATGGAATCTCACCCCAACATTTGAAAGACTTAACGTCGCATTCTGTGGGTGATGCAGGCGAGCAACTTGTAAATTCTATCACAAAATTAATCAACTTTATGTATTTCGGTAAAGTCAATCCAGAAATTGTTCCTATTCTTTTCGGCGCGAACCTCATTGCTCTCACCAAAAAGGACGGAGGGGTGAGACCAATTGCTGTTGGATCAACACTACGACGTCTGGCCTCCAAAATTGCTGTTCGACATATTTTACCAAAATTAAATTCGGAATTTGAACCCGTACAGTTAGGCTTCGGTGTAAAAGGAGGGTGTGAGGCAGCCGTCCATGCCCTACGCTCTTTTCTAACTTACGGACAGCCTGACGTTTTGCTCAAAATTGATGTCAAAAATGCTTTCAATTCGGTAAATAGGGATACCCTGCTGACGGAAATAAAACAACATATACCGGAAATATACAATTATCTTCTTCTCAGTTACGCTGACCCAACAAAATTGTTATATCGTTCTAATGAACTGTCCTCGGAAGTAGGTTGTCAACAGGGTGATCCCCTTGGGCCTGCAATTTTTAGTTTGGCTATAAATCCTATAATCAAAAATTTAAATTCTAATTTCAACGTTTGGTATTTGGACGACGGGACCCTAGGAGGTGATGTGAATACTGTGTTTTCGGACCTTTTTTTAATCAAAAGTAAATTTGAAGCCATTGGTTTGGAGCTTAATTTTAGCAAATGCGAACTTTTTATAAATAACTGCGCCTTAAATTTAAACGACGTAAAACAAAAATTTAATATTTTGGCTCCAAATATTAAAATAGTTAACAGTAATTCACTTTACCTTTTAGGTTCTCCAATTTTTGATGAATCTATTTCTGAATATATTAATAATTCAATTACTAAATTTCAAAATTCTGCTGATCGTCTCCTTGAAATTAGTCCACATTATGCACTTTGCATCTTAAAATTCTGTCTTTTCGTCCCAAAATTCACGTATGTGCTCCGTTGCTGCTCTTTTTGGAATTACCCAGATCTTTTAAAACATGTAGACGACTTAATAAAAAATAGTTTAGAATCAATTCTTAATATGCAGCTGAACGAGCAATCTTGGACCCAAGCATCCCTACCCATCCGTTATGGTGGTTTAGGGATTCGCAAAATTTCCAGTGTAGCTTTACCTGCCTTTCTATCTTCTGTCCATAGTTCAGCAAATCTCATAGGTAAAATTTTAAGGGCAACCCCTTCAAACTTTGAGATTGCTGCCTTGGAAGAAGCTAGAAACGCTTTCTTAATTGCATGCCCAGGTCAAAATTTTTCAATTTCTCCAAATTCACAGAGGAGCTGGGACGACATAAACTGTAAATTGACTTATGACAATCTTTTGAGCAGTAGTACAGGTTCGGCGCGTGCTAGGCTTTTGGCCGTGGGTACGCATGAGGCCGGCTACTGGCTTCACGCGTACCCTTCGTCAAATACAGGAACATTTCTTGAGCCTGACACGCTCCGAATCGCAACCTGTCTACGGCTTGGGGTTCCGGTCTGCGCTCCTCATAAATGTCCCTGTGGCAGTCATGTCGACAAGCTAGGACATCACGGACTGTCATGCCAAAAAAGTGCAGGCCGGTTCTCGAGACATGCCGCACTTAACGATATCATACGCCGGTCTCTTGCCTCCGTCAACGTGCCAAGTCTACTTGAGCCGAATGGTATTGCAAGAGATGATGGTAAGAGACCGGATGGTATGAGTTTGATTCCATGGAAGATGGGCCGGGTGCTGGTATGGGATGCAACCTGTTCAGACACGCTGGCACCTTCCCATCTACATGGAACCAACAGCAGAGCTGGTGCGGCTTGTGAAGCGGCTGAAAAAGCTAAAGCGTGCAAATACAGGGGTCTAGGCTCCGAGTATGATTTTGTCCCATTCGGTGTCGAGACCCTTGGTCCGTGGGGTCCTAGCGCTTTAAGGCTTTTTAAGGAAATATCAAAAAGGTTAGTCGACATCACAGGAGACCGAAGAGTTGGCAGCTACCTCGGACAAAGAATTAGTCTAGCTATTCAAAGGGGGAACGCTGCCAGTATCTTCGGAACCTTGCCTAAAGGGACTCCTTTTAATAATGTATTTTAGTTTAAAAAAAAATTATGTAATTATATTGGATAAAATACTAATTTATTTCATTAAGTTAATTATTTTAACGGAAATTTTATAATTTGTTTAATAAGTAAAATAAATAAGAGGTGACTTGTATTGAGGATTCAGTCATTCAGTCATCATCATTATCATCAGCCAGAAGACGTCTATTGCTGAACATAGGCCCTTAGAACGCCAAATGCCAGTTGCATCCACCGGTTACTCGTGACTTTCACTATGTCATCAGTCCACCTAGTGGGAGGCCTACCTACGCTGCGTCTTCCGGTTCGTGGTCTCCACTCAAGAACCTTTCTTTCCCATCGGTTGGCGTATTTTTTTTTATGTGACTCGACATATGAAAGCACCTGGCTTGATGTTAAGCTGGAGTGTGGTCCATGAATGGATGCCACTGCTACTGATTTAATAACTGTGAGTATCAATCACATCCACTATGCCGGCCTAATTGGAACCGGCAACTTACAAGCTGATCCCGAAGTGCGACCAAATAACTTCACGGTCTGTATACTTGTAAGTGGTGGTACTACCCCGGATCGGCAGACTGGGTACCACTGCCCACCACTCTTTATAGAAAATACATTTACCCCTGGAGCAAGAAAAAATGTATTCTGGTCACATAAAATTTTATTAAAATATCCAGCCTAACAACTTTTACAGTAAGGTTATTCCGTTAACTTGAAATCAAATCAAAATCAGGTAATTTTTTTATTTCAGTTCAATATATGACAGCACCACAGCATCACTGCAAGTGGCAATCGTGTACACTATGCCGGCCTAGCTGGTATGGGCATATTTAAAACTAATCCTGAAACGCGATCCTGAAACTTTACAGTTTGTTTACGGAAGACTGCCTACCAACGTACCATAGATCTGCCTGAAAGAAATTGAAAATACAGAGAAATGTTCATGAACTTTTTTTTATTGTTGTTTGTCATATGACAGCATCCTGCCTCTTAAGTTGTAGAGCGTTCCATATAAATTAAGGCTTACCAGAAGGCAGGTCGAAATCAGATGTCGCGTCGAAAAAAGTAATAGTCGCTTTGGGTTGCAGAGAGCAACAGTAGGTAGCTGAAGAAAAGCGCATTTTTTTTTATTGTGACTCGATATATGACAGCACCCCGCTTGATGTTAGGCCAAAGTGTGGTCCATGAATGAATGTCACTGCTAATACAATTCAATAACTGTGAGTAGCAATCACATCCTCTATGCCGGCCTAGATTGAACCGGCAACTTACAAGCTGAGTATGATTTATAACTAAAAAATATATCAAAATAGAAAAAATAACCTTTATGTACTTTGGTCGTCCTGTTTCTAAATCTAAATACTATATTTATATAGTAAATAATTATGTAAATGCAATTAACAATTTAAAAGGTAGGTACCTATAGCTGTCAGAAATGCATTTTCATGATTAAAAGTAACAATTTGAATAAAAGCTCGTTTCAATAATGTTACAGGTATCCAATGAATCAGCTGCCACACCTACCGGTTATTATTTTTCATTGTTATTGTTATTACTGAGCCGTTCTTATTATTCTACGGTTACAGCGGTTAACAAACTATTAAAAAACACATTTCGACGCCTTATTATTTTGATAAAAGCAAACGATTGCGCCAAGAGCTGGGAGGCTTACATTTATTCACTTTTTTATTAACTTAAGCAAACTTATTTTGTTTTCGAATGAACATGTAACCAACTCTCAGTTTTTTTTTAATTGAGGCTCGTCATCTGGAGGCCGACCGCGCAACTTCAATAGAAATGACAATGAAATACATTCCCATTTGTCAAAAAGTTACGCGGTCGCTGTTAGTGTCAAAAACAAATTTTCATTTAACTATTCTATCGGACAATGAGTTTCATTGAGCTTGAACTGTTAATGAAAATGAACATCGATTCTTAGTGTTGCAATTTTAATTTTGAAGCTCATTAATGGAATTTAACTGTCAAAACGAAGCCTATTGTTAACAAGTTAGGCGGTCAGCCCGCTCATCTCAACTTGCGAAAGTCGCAGACAACTGAAAAAAAAAATACAATTCTAGTTATGATTGCATCAGTCACCGTCACAACTCTGAAACTTGAGCGCAATTCCTGTCTATCGGTAATCGGTCTATCAGATCCAGATATTGGCGTTTAAAAGTTGTGCGCAAATGGTTGGTTATTTGCCAACTCTGCAGAACTACGGCAGTACCATCACTCCCAGATCGTATACTGCTTTAATAATTGCTGTTTCTAACTAGGCCGGCATAGAGTATACGACTGCTAAGTGTAGTTATTTAACTATAGAAGCAGTTAAATAACTGCGATCTAAAATGGCGACCAAAATGAGCAACTAATAGTTGCTAATCGTAAAATCAATAGAAGTTGATAGCTTTAAAATTGAAGCAAAATTATTTAAGTATTATCCCAAGTATTAAGTATTTATTATTAGGCTGATAATAAAATAACTCTAGAACAGTTATTCTGTAGTTAAACGTAACGAGTATAAAGTGCTTTAACGAGCAAGTATGATAAAGTGATTATTGATAATAACACTAAAGGGTTACCGATTATAGAAATCTCGAAGAATAATTGTTAAAATTGATCATTTTTCAAATCCAATACTGCACATGTGGTTGAAATGAATGTGAGGGGCGGCGCTGGTCGTGCGCAAGAGTCTGCATCGCTCGATCTCACTCCGAATGCGGCGGCGTGAGTGCTGCGATACAACCACGGATACTACTCAACTAACAATATATTCGAAATTATATAGAGTTCGTACACTATTACACACCCCTATACAACAACATTTGTTTTTTTATTTTTTAGCACCCCGCCTGATATTATTAACCTAAAGTGCGGTCCATAATTGGAGGCAACTGCTACTACAATTTAAAATCTGCATCTACTATGCCGCCCTAGTTGGAACCGGCAACTTACAAGGTAATTCCAAAACGCAAATAAGTCACTTCACGGTATGTATTATTCGAATTGGCAGGCTGGATACCACTGCCTACCACTCATAGACGAACAAATTTATCTCTATGCCGGCCAAAAATAATTACTTTATTATAGCACAAAAACGACTTTTACATGGCATTAAATAAAACTATAAATTTTTACATGGCAAGAAGTAGGGTTGACAGTACCTTCGCTATAAAGAGGTACTCGAACGGCACGCATAACTGCATAATATGGCATTCAAAATGGTCGCAGAGGGGAATAGCAGAATGTTGTCTGTACCAGCGTAAAGACTTTTGAGCAGACTCAACTAAAACGTTAGAGGAAAAGCGCCATAGCCCAAATTCCTAGCAATGGTCACGCAAACCGAGAGCACGGGTTTCAAACTACTCACTTATACCAATATATCTTTTATATATGTACTTTAGTGCCATGTTTCTACAAGCACTTTAGTAGCTTAGTATAGAAATGTAAAAAAATGTTTTGCGAGTCACATTAAATCACATCATAGTACTGACTAGGAAGTCGCTGTTGCAGGACAACGACAACGAGACATCTACAACTACTAGTGTTAATATTGTTAACTTATAATTATCAATTTTTATTGAGTGGTATTATCCGCTCTATAGATATGTGTAATTTATAACAGCCAATAATAATGTGTGCAATATCGGGAGGGTAATTTCTCAAATACACACCTTGCCTCGCGGGTCGGTTATCTTATACAAATTAAATAGCTCTTTGGACGGTTTGTCCAGCCTTGGTCAGAGAACAATCGACCCGGTTGCCATGGTTACGGACTGTTATTAAAAGATAAACGGCTCTTTGCTGGACCCATAGATCATCCACCAGGTAGGCTATTATATGAACAAGTTAAGGATGTTTGTAATTTTTTACCTAAACTAACATCTTTATATTGGATAGTTTTTTTTGTATATTGACTACATATGACGGGGCCTGATGTTAATGGGGGCGACTTCTACTACAGTTAAATAACTGCTATTAGCAGTCGTATACACTATGCCAGAAACGCGACTGGCTCGTTTCACGATCTGTAACTTGAAAATGGTGAAACCCGGATTGAGGACCAACAACTGTGCCTAACATACTTTAAGTTTTAATATTGATATAAGATTTTAAGATATCGGAGACATCCTCAAGAAACGTCGGAATAATAAAAAAAAATAAAAAAAAAATTGTAAAATCAAAACCAAAATAAACGCGATAGTAAGCCGCATAAAATTTGTTTAATTCATTCATCCTCAAGAAAGCTGAGTTGCCTACTACCCAAAACTATAGAGCTTGTATGAAGAGAATTGTGAATGTGAAGGAAGCGAGGGAGTTATGTAAGGATCGTAGGAAGTCCCTGTGGGAAAAAGGCGTGACAATAGGCGCGCCACTTGCCACGATCCTGTCACAACTCCCTTGTTTTCCTCACATTGACAATTCTCTTCATACAACTGGGCACTAGGCAACCCAGCTTTATTGTGGCTGTCTCTAATTTGGTCAAAAAACTGGGTTCATCCACATCAGCTTGTGGATGTGAGGGAAGCGAGGAGTTGTGTCAGGAACGTGGCAACCTATCCTGGTAGGGAAAATGCGTGACATAAACTTATAAACTTGTATAACAATTCCTATCTTAATTCTACTGTAAAGCATAAATATAAAAATATTATTTAACGGCTACCATATGGATCATGGAATTCGAACTAAATCTCAATAAAAAAAGCCATTTAAAGCAACATATTAAGCGAAATTAACTCGGATCAGGATTAAGATATAAAAAACCTAATCAGAGACGGCAGCCTTATGGGAAATTTTACGCAATTAATTACGACCCAAAATCAATTTGTTGCCCATCAGACGGACGAAATTTAATTATCTTACGAAAACAAATGTATTAAGTTTTGTTTAGAATATTAAGAAAATCTGTTTTTTTATCTTGTTTTAACACTGCGAAGACGGGCGGATGATCTGATTTAATTTATTAAGAGAGATCTCTAAAATAAACCTGTCTACTGATTTTTTATTTACGTTTCTATATTAAGCTACTTAAGTGCTTGTATCATAGAAATAGGACAACCAAAGTACATATATCAAACATACATTGGTACCGGACAGTGGTTTTGAACCCGTGCTCTCGGCTTGCGTAACTATTGCACTACCGCTACACCACGGTCGCCTTAAAAAAGCTATTGGTAGTCGAATTGAAAAGTTTGGTGCGTTGTTACTTTGCAAAACTATCAAGCTCCTTTATCTATTATATTATCTTGGGCCTTTTAAGCGAAGTGTAAATAAACACCTTTGATCGGCATAGTGACGGCGACTAAGGTAAGTGGATTTTTCAGTCGTCGTCGCCCTCGGAGCTCCTCTTGCTCGCTATCAGAGAAGTCGAAGTTAGATGTCGAGTCTTAATTATAATTATTTATATAATATAAATAATAATTCAATATAATTACTAATAATATTAATACTCTATGAAAATATCATACAAAATAATAAAAGTCATGAATAACTGGTGGATGCAACTGGCATCTTGTCGTTCGGAATAGCGTTCTAAGGAAGAGGCCGATGTTCAGCAGTGAACGTCTCCTGGCTGATGATGATGATATCACTAAAATAAACGTTAAAAAAACTAAAAAGACACGCCCATATGACAATGTGAACTATATGTACTTTTTCATTGTGACTGATGGTAAGCAAGAGGAGCTCCAAGAATGCCGACGACTGAAAAAACTTAGTCGTTACAGTCGACGTCAATATGTTGACAAAAAAATCCTATAAAATGATTGTATTGTCATTAGTTTTTAATACGTGTACAAATTTTCAAATTATTCATACCACTAGAAGTGTGTAAAAATTAATTTGAAAGATTCCGTTACATAGTTACATACATACAAGTCAAGCAAATAATAAAAGCTTGTTAAAAACGTGCGTTCTTTGTGTGTTGTGTCTGCGTACCTCAATCAGTTTTGTCTATTGCCAAAGTTGCTAAATGAATATACGCCGCCATTCTAGTGTTAATACATACCTGAGCCTGCGTGTTGTTCCACCTTGTGGTAAATTGAAAAGGACGCGCTTTGCTCCTCGCGATGGTTATAATAAATTTACAAAATAATAATAATTCATAAATAATAATCGTTCTCATATGAAAATAAAAATATACACGTCTAAATAATAAAGGATTCTCTCGCATACCCCATTATATTCACAGGTGGTGATTTTATTGAATTTAATTTTTACCTATTTTTAAAATTAGTTTCGTCTTGTAAGTTGTTAGATCTAAATACATAATATAGTGAATCATACAATGCTATTAGAATAGAATAGGACGGGCTATTGACTAACTTCACTTGACTGATTCAAAGGTGTCTTTTTCTTGACGGTCCGCAAAGAAAAAGACACCATAATAAAGTGAAGTTGGTTGCAGAGTTAAACGTCACAAAATGACGCCGATGCCGTCCTATTCTTATTTTAATCGCATTATAACATTTTGTGGACTTCATTTAATGATAAATATTTTTAAAAATAAATATTTTTAAAATATTTTTTTTTATTGTGACTCGACCCGCCTGAGCAAGAGGAGGTCCAAGAGTGTCAACGACTGTAAAAACTCAGTCAGTTCACGGTTGCCCCAGTCGCCGTCACTATGCCGGCCTAGTTTATTTTATATGTAGGTCTTAACTATAAAACATAATTTATATAATATTTCTTTTGCACAAAATCGTGCAGTGTGATCTTGTGTTGTGTGTAACATAAAATTGTTTTTTGGTTCAACATCTATAATTAGGCTATACGTTATGTTTTTGTTTGGCCCACATATTCTCGATCCTCTAATTTTTATCATTTTTTGCCGCTCCTTTTGTAGTCGTTAATATGATTACACCGTTCGGATGATGGCTTCATACGTTCTATGTTATAACTTAATTTGCCTCAGTTCTTTTTGTTCTTTTTTTTGTTTCTTGGACTTCCTGAGAGCGTCTGTCGTCCGTTTTTTGTATTAGGTCGTTAGGATCGAGGTGATTGAATATGATGGCGAGTAAATTGTAAGGTTATGTGAAGCTTTAATTTGGAATTGAATCACGTACTTGCCATTTGTTGGGCCTATTTTCAGTGTGTTTATTTCTTGGATTATTTTAAATTAGTGATATTTATTATAAGCGAGGGTTTTGTGCCAGGATAGAGGCAAGTGACGCCCCATTGTCTCTGCCTATGCGTTACAATTTGTTTGTTTGATATTTATAATAACAATATTTTTAGGCGCCATGTTCTGGTAGTAAAGCATAGACAGAGACAGCGCCACTTGTCATGATTCTGACACAACTCCCTCGCTTCCCTCACATCCAAAATTCTTTTCATACAAGCTCTACTATTATGGGCACTAGGCAACCCAGTTTTCTTAAGGATGTCTCCGATTTGGTCAGAAATGACCCTCCTCTGCCTTGTTTAACGCATTTATCCACATCGGATATATAATTTTTTTTCATCAATCTACTTTTACTCATCCCTTCCATGTGCACAAAACATCGAGGCAATTATGGTTTGTCAATCCGTATCACTACATCTTCTTTCAAACCACATCTATCGCGTACTGTGCTATTTCTCTTTCTATCCGCTATCACCGTCACTCCTTAATGACTGCATTTCTACAGCGTTATTTCTACTCTCATGTATTAAAGAATTGTGTATAAATAAAAATTGTGGTCCTAACTAAATAAAGATTGAGCCGCAAAATAACATCATTTTAAAACACATTAATACCCCTCTACACATAGACACGAAGATTACTTAACTTATGTGATTTTTATTCCATTTTTCCATTGAAAGACCAAGAAAACAACCAGAATTCCGTTTCGTCCGGTGATTGTAACACGCGTGAAATTAATTAAATATTCAGTCCTCACGTGAGGGCGATTAGGGCCCTCCAGTTTAGCACGTTAAGGCCTCCTCATTCGCCCCCCTCCCCGCCCCCCTTCTCCGACATCTTAATATTACCATTTGACGGGCAAATTGTATGCGGCCGCCGGACGTGAAAATTATTGCACCTACCACCTTAGCAGAACTAAATCAAAACACATTATGAGATGAATTAAAGAAATTTTATGCGGCTTACTATCGCGTTTATTTTTGTTATAGATTATACAATTTATTCGTAGGTAACTAATTTTCACGTGTGAATTTTTCTGGGTTGCCTAGTGTGCACCCAAAATATCCGTATGAAGCTTGTATGAAGAGAATTGTGGATGTAGGGGAAGCAAGGATGTTGTGTCAGGATCGTGTCATAGCGTCTCTGCCAATCTTCGTGGGAAAAAGGCGTGAAAATTTGAATGATTGGATGAATATTTCTAATCAAATACAGAGCACCAAATAATAACGCCTTTACAGTAATAACGCCTTTTACGAGTATTTAATAATTAATTAATTAATTGTATCTACCTTACAGTCTTTAGTTTTAAGTCGGCTGCCAATGCAGTACCTACCAGCCGGTAATGTATGCTAAAACATTACGCTCTTTGGTCCCAAAAGCCATTTTGAATTTATTATGTTTTTACATTTCTATATTAAAGTGCTTGTATAATAGAAACAGGACGACCAAAATACATATACCAAAGATACATTGGTACTGGAAAGTGTTTTTGAACCCATACTCTTGGCTTGCGTACACATTGCACTGCTACTACACCACAAATTGTATTAACACCTTCAAGCATATAGGTCAGTAAAGAAGTTTTTTTTTCTAAATAATTCTAACGCTATCTCTTTATTGAAGCTCGCCATATGACCGCATCCTGCCTAATACAAAGCTGGAGTGCGTTCACTATGTCGGCCTAGTTTAAGCCGGCAACTTATAAGCTGATCTCGAAACGCAACTAAGTCACTTCAAGGTACTTGTAAGTGGTACAACGGCAGACTGGGCATATGACCTGTCTGCCTACCACTTTTAATATATTACCACTGGCTTGTAAATACTTATTATTTATTATTGGAGACATCCTCAAGAAAGCTGGTTGCCTAGTGAGTGCCCATAACCGTAGAGCTTGATGAAGAGAATGTGAGAGAACCGAGGGAGTTGTGTCAGGATCGTGGCAAATGGTGCTCTATTGTCTCTGCCTATCTCTGTAGGAAAAAGACGTTACAATTTGATTAATTATTTGAATTGGATAATATATAATATATTGTGACAAGTGGTGCTCCATGTCTTTGCTTATCCCTGTGTGGAAAAGGCGTGACAATTTGATTGATTGATTGATTGTTTCATGATTTTTAATTGATATATTTATCTATTTATTACTGTATTATATTGTACGCCCTAAAATCAGAATAAATATAGGTACGTGTTAATATTTGAATTAAAAAAAAATTATGCGGCTTACTATCGCGTTTATTTTGGTTTTGATTTTACATTTTTTTATTATTCCTACGTTTCGAGAGCTTTGCAGCCATCGTGGTCAAGGAAAGACAAAATCAAACCAAATGCAATAATCAACTTTCGCGCAAAATTTAAGAAAATACCGTGTTAATATTTCTATTTGTCATTTTGTATCACAAATAAATGTCAAATGACGCAATCAGGTTAATGTTATCAAAATTACAGGTTTGTACAACATATTCAATGTATCAAATTGTACACTGGCAATTACGTACACCAATGGCGGCTGGTTGTTTTTCACACGTTACTAACACGAATAGCTTCCTACGTGAGCGGGTTTTTGGTTGTAAAAAAAGTTTTTCTTTTTTAAATTTCTTTTTCTTCTTTTCATAATAATGGCGTCTGCGTTGTTTGTATTAAAACAAAATGATTTTGGCATTAGCAAAATAAAATGATATTATTTTGCCAAAGTCAAGTATTGGCCAAAAGACCGAAAAATAAAAAAGGTAGTATAGAATAAGTGATCTTTATTTTATTATTGAAATAAAAATAATTTAATAAGCGATGATATTTAAAGAAGAAAAGAGGTAGATATGTTATACGCGCTCTGAAAGAGGCATATTGAAACTATGCTAATATAAGCAAACCTGAACTAAACATATATTTGTCTCTTTTTCGCTCTCAACAACTATGATTCCGTCCTACTTCCACTTTTGTGTAGGCCTAGTCATGGTTGATCATTTAAACCCGAGCCATTTGCGAGCCATTGCCATTCGTGTAAGTGACTTACCTATTGATTATTCGAATCATAAAACAAACAAATTATTTATCAATTAAATTGTGGACATTCTTAAAAAAAGGATCTGCAGTATAGCCCCCATAACCATAGTCTTTATAAAGAAAATTATGAAGTGGGTGTGAAGGGATCGTGGAAAGTAGTGCTCCATTGTCTCCTAAATCCTGCACGAATGCACAATGGCAGCCTAGTACATTTAACAAAACTACAGACCACTTTATTTTTTGTCGTAGAAACATAGTAGTACTAAAATAGCCCACGTAGGATAATTCCAACCAAAAACATTGATTTCAATTCAATCAATCAAATTGTCCCATATAAAGGCATCACACCCACAAACGAAAATTGGTGTTGTTACAACTTAATAACTGAAACGGCAATAATGTGTACACGCCCTATTATTAGGGATGTACTTTATTGTATAATATTGTTACCGACAATTACTTTTTAATCGCGTCAACAATTTACACATGAAAAATTGCCTATATGGTAATTTTTAGTTTACAATTTTGGATATAACTACGGCTGCCTACATAATCAATCAATAAACCATTTTTTTACATAGTATTTTCTTAGATTTTGCGCGAACATTGATTAATGAATTAAACTAATTTTATGCGTCTTACTATTGCGTTTATTTTGGTGTTAATTTTATAATTTTTTATTATTCCGACGTTTCAAGAGTCACGATGGCTGCAAAGTCATATGTAAAATTAAAACCAAAATAAACGCGATAGTAAGCCGCATAAAATTTTTTAATTCATTTTTTTACATTTCTATACTAAGCTTTACTAAATGTTCTTGTATCATAAAAACAGAATGACCTTAGTTATCCTGTTTTGCGAGGTTTGCGAGGCTGTATAACAAAAGCCTCAGCCTGAATCCTGCGGGGTTAGGTTGGCAAGTTAAAACGATTATCGTCTCGCGTCGGCAATTGTCAAAATAATAAATACTAGAGGGCTAAATCCAATAAAACGAGACTATTAATTGTTGTGACGAATAACCTCTGTGCGATGACACGTTATATCAATATCATCAATAGTCTCATTTTGTTGGATTAAGCCTAGCTTTTATTATTTTGCCAATCGTCGACGAGAGACGATAATAGTTTTAACTTGCCCAACTGGTGATTATCGGTACTGGATACTTTCTCGCTCTTACCAATGCGGATACAATAGTTTTAAGAGTGGGGTGGAGATTTTCCCCTATTAACATATCATTGCTTAAAAAGCATTTTTTAAAATTCAGAATTAATCCATTACAAAATACTCATAACAGCTCAAATTCCTGCCAGACAAATTAAAAAAACACATAAACAAAAAACCATCTACTTTAATTATAATCTAGCACATTACCCACCCCACAAATGGCGTCCCAAGATTATTATCTAATATCATTTTAACTCAACTAAAATTATATACAAAAAATATTTATTTATTACAGTAGGTATTATATTTATATAACATAGCTTCGTTGTAAAAAACAATAACTGTCCTCTTCGATAGGTGATCGATTACAGACGAATAAAGACGTCGTTTTGATTACTCATTTTCTACGTTCGACTGAGATTTGTGTCCCAGAAATAATGCTGGAGATCGTGTGACCCTTTTATTATAAATATACTAAGACTGTGACGTCATTGTTATTGGCCAATACCATCAGCAAAAAGTCACTAATTCTTTACGTTGACATGTGACATTTAGGCGACTACTACTACAGTTAACTAACTACAAATAGCAGTCGCATTCACTATTCCAGTTTAGTTATAACTGACAACTTTGAAGCTAATCCCATAACGTGACTAACTCACTTAACGGTTTGTACACGTGGAAACACCGTGGAAAGATGCGTATTCTAATTGCAGTTATTTAACTATAATAGGAGTCGCTCCATTTATGGACTACTCTCCAGCTTAACATTAGGCGGGGTGCTGTCATACAGTGTTTTAAAAATGACACTAGGTTTAAAGTAGTAAAAGCAGAAGCTGAGATCTGTGAAGCGAAAGAGTAGTAGCTGAATCGATGGATATGGCGTACGGTTATATCTAACTTTGTGGGAATTCAAACGCAAAACTATTTGTAGATGTCGCTACCGGCAACATGACCTTTGTTAGATCTCTATCATCGAAAGATTTGGTCAGATGTCGAGTCACAATAAGAAAAATCGCTTTGGTAACTGTTTCTTAAAAGTAATTTTCTGTTTTAATAAAAAATATTGTTGGGTCCTTGGGACATAAAATATACGCCTTTGTTTTTGCAACCAATAACATTAAGTGTTCAAGATATTTCGAGGCCAAAAGGTTTTATTGTATTTTGTATGAAAATGACAGTCTTCAATAATCGTGTCGACGGTGCGCCAATTATCAGTTTACATCCCCATTGAGGCATGTCAATTTAATTGATTGGTTAACTAGGTACTCATAGTGACGAAATGGGCCACAAGAGCACTTTAGTTAAACGTGGGTATTTGTGTAAAAGGCCACAACAACCGAACAGTTGGTCGCTGCGAATGACCTAGTGATTATAGTTCGTAAATCTAAATCAATTGGTAGGGCGGTGAGCGGCGCCGAATAGCTCGTTAAATAATTATTGCTCAACGCTTTATATGTTAATTTTTTAAATTGATCTCCGTTTTTAAAATTGATTCTACTACGTTCATGTATAATTGGCGCTGATACTTACGGTTTTAATACATACTTATTTCAATTTGCCTTTTATCTGTGTTCTAGTTTTATTGCCTTTTATCTGTGGTTGGAGAAAGACTAGACGCTGTTGGCGCCGTTCACTAAAAAATCCTTGGATGTCGAAACCATGTTTTTTTATTAAGACGCGACATTAGAGAATTACCTTTATGAAATGCAAAGGAAAGTCCAAAAGCGGCTACGACTGAAAAAAAACAATCGCTCTATCTGCATGTATTCTCAAATATTTTTATAACACTGCAGGTAGAGACAGAGAAAGACAATAAAAAAGAGAGAGCTATGATGACAAGGAAGGTAGAGTAGAAGTCCACTTGGTAGAAGATCGGAGAATGTGTTTATGAAAGAAGAACTTACGCTTATGTTAATATAAAATCTACATAACTAGGAAACAACATTACATTAGTGTTAATTCATTTACTTAAAAAGAACTTTAAGTCCATAGTGTTAGGATTGAAATTTAAATAGTTACTCTATTGTTGTGTTGTTTAAACCGTGTTATTGCAGTTTAGTCGTCATGAGGACTAAGTGTAGTGATTTAGTTGGCACTGGTAGATAGACGAGGGCGGGGCCAGGCATGGCTCAACTATATCTGCCAGCTATAACCTGGTAAAGCCATAGGAGTACCAAGACATAGACAGGCTCTCTGAGAAAAAACGCAAAGAAATAAAAGTAGTTCTTTATAAGACTTTGCGTGAATATTGTTTATAAAAATAAAGGATTTTTGCAGCTTACTATCCAATTCATTTTCAATGATTAATTAATTTCGATATTATTCAAGTTTAGCAGCTGTTGTTGTTTCTTTGCAATCACGAAAGGTGCAAAAATTAAAAAAAAAATTATTGAATAATTAAAATGTATTCTATTAATTCAATCAATCAAATTGTCACGGCTTTTTCCCACAGGAATTGGTAGAGACAATGGAGCGCCAGTTGCCACGATCCTGACACAACTCCCTCGATTATCTCACATCCACAATTCTCTTCATGCAAGTTCTAAAATTGTTTAAGTTGTTTTGTGAATGCCATTTAAAGTTAGAATTGTCAGCCAAGTTTTTTTGTACTATGGCTCGACATTAACGGTACTCTCCCTGACCTAAGATGACATGCAGTGGTCAAATGAAGATCACGTAAAGGACGCAGTTTGCCATTTTTAGCAGACTGACGATCTGCTAAAATGGCAGGAAACGGCTGGTTGGAGGCGACTTCCAACAGGCCACTGTGGAGACAATTGGGGAAGACTTATGTCCGACACTTGGGTGAAAATGAGAAACGTTTATTGTTAGTAATGAATTGTACTCCTATGATCAAATATATAATTTGAATTTCCTATTCATTAAATTATTATGTACACAAAAATATATCCTCTAGATCAGAGATAGTCCTTTATATAAGTCCCATTTCTCTTCTATAGCAAGGCATATACGTTGGCAGGATAATTGCCAATTCTAAATCTCACAAAATCTATGTTTAATGTAATTTGCACTATTACTGTACATAATGGCCAACGCACTGATTTATTTATTAATATTATTATCCTATGTACAGACACCTAGGACTATATAATTTACCTAACTGGTGTAATGCTCTTTTTATATTTAAAGTATAACTTCGTGAATAAATGCCCTCTAAGTAGTATTATTGCGATGTCGTAAAATGAAAAATTATTGCGACTAATATCTTCCTGAATGACTTTATTTATAATAGTTTATAGAAGAAGGATTGTGGGGTCTAGTTGTGACTTATAATGATTTGCATTGGAAAATGGTTATGTAATATAAAATACCTAAAGGCGGCCGTGGTGTAGTGATTGCTACTACATTTTCAAGTAGCAGTAGCATCTACTATAGTTGCCTAGATGGAACCGGCAACTTTCAAGCCTATAATCGAAATGCGACCATGTTATATTTCTTTATTTCTTAATGGGTTGTCTACAAAATATACACCGATACAATTTAACGTGAAAATTACAACAAAAATAACTTAAATCTAATTGTTATTTTATTTAACGACAGCATGCATAATTTAACATTAAAACTTAAATTCTAATTGATATATATAATAAAATATCACGATCTATACACTTAAAGTGGTGGTACTACCACGGATCACAGATCAATATATAACTATCTAGCTACCCCTCTTAAAAAATTAAAGTATAACACTTGTTAGGTAAGTTTTATTATTCAACAAATAAAAACTAAATATATTCAATACCTTCACCCACTATAAACGTAAACAAATTCGTGTAAAAATAAAAAAAGCACTTACAAAATACAATTAAAACAGCTTTCCAATTTTCATGTCGAAATTTAATTAAAGTGAACACAGGCTAAAATGAAAATTGCACATAAATCTACCATAATAATTCCGAGGTGGTATAATCACTTCATTTTCCACCCCCCCTTTTTCCAGCTCCCACCACCCTCCTTTACCTCCTTTTCACTCCTTCCACTCATAGTTTTCGAGGCGTCGGAGCTGTCGTGTAAAATGTAGGAAATTGTGAAAAATAACTTCTTGTTAGTGAAGGCTTGCACGGCATGTAACTGAAGGAAATAAGTTTGAGAAATATATTTTTTCAGTAACTTTTTTTTATTTTTAGGAAGAATATTTTTTTATTATTTTATTTATTAGGAAAAATAAAATATTTGTCTTATATCTGAAAGTTGAATATAATGTTTTCTTTTTATTCTGACCTCGACCGCCTGATGGTAAGCAAGAGGAGGTCCGAGAGTGCCGACGACTGTAAAGTCGAGTCTTTACGGTTGCCCCAGTCGCCGTCACTATGCCGGCCAAAATGTGACCAAAGTGTAATAAATTACACATCATCATCGTCACACTTACATTAACTTACAAAGGGATAGTGAGAGCCAACGGAGCGTTACTTTCCCATTCTAGCCCTCGTAGATTTTAATTTTAAAAACTACAATATCAGCACAATATCAAAATTCAGAATTGTCAAGGTTAGACACTGCGTCATATTATAAACATATATATACAATTAAACAATTTGTCACGCTTCAATTTCCACAGGTATAGGCAGAATTATAAAAGCCTAATTACTATAGTACTACGTTCACAATATGTATAGGTATACTGAAATAAAATTGAGTGTTTAACACGGACAACTCTAATGACAATATAGCTCCACTATCCTGACACAACTATATGTAGGTAGGTAGGTACTCGTATACGCGCGTTCGGTTTCCACAAATGAGCGGCAAAGGCTTACTCGGTCTGCGTTTATTGCGGCCACTCGATGTCCTTTGAAAGACCAGAAAACCTTTTATGACCCTGCAGGCTTCCGGAAGAGACCTCTGACTCCCACTAGGTGGACTGACGAAATAGTGAAAGTCACAGGTAACCGGTGGATGCAACTCGCATCTTGTCGTTCGAAATGGCGTTCTAAGGGAGAGGCCTATGTTCAGCAGTGGACGTCTTCTGGATGATGATGATGAATACTTTATTGTGTAACAAGATGAACTTTAAATGAAGCTTAAGAATAAATAAGCGAAGTGACACAAAAGGCGTCTAATAGCAATCTCTTCCAGGCAACATTTAGGTGAAAAATGAAACTGATATATTTTTAATATTGGTACTTATTTTATTTTTTTATTTATTTACATTTCTATACTATGTCACTAAAGTGCTTGTATCGTAGAAACAGGACAATTAAAGTACATATATCAAAGATACATTGGTACTGGTGGGTGGTCTCGAACTCGTGCTCTCCGGTTTGTGTACCCATTGCACTGCCACTACACCACGGTCGTCTTGTATATCGCTTGTATGAAAAAAAAATTTGAACATTAGGTACTGATTTAAGTTGCTAGTAAAATTATTAAAACTTTTTCAATTCTATTTAATTTCAAATAATGTCGTTATCATGAAACAGAAATCGTTCTGTAAACAATAACATTTTTTGCTAAGGAGAATGAAAACAATAAAAATCTCTTTTATAGTAGACAAATATAACGATTTGGCTTTTCAATTCTTTCAGTTGATGCTAATCGCATTTACAAAATATGCAAACATTTTGTTACATAGAAATATAATTTATATTTATTGTTATTTTATTGTATTATTGCTTTTGTTTGCATTTGAATCAATAAAAATGCAAATAATACATTTTTTTTTATTGTGACACGACATCTGACCTCGACCCGCCTGATGATAAGCAAGAGAGAAATTTTTTAATATCATTTTTTTTTATTGTGACTCGACATATGACAGCACCCCGCTTGATGTTAAGCCGAAGTGTGGTCCATGAATGAATGTTAGTTGCTACTACAATTCAATAACTGTGAGTAGCAATCACATCCACTATGCCGGCCTAGTTGGAATCGGCAACGTACAAGCTGATCTCGAAACGCATCCAAATCACTTCACGGTCTGTATACTTGTAAGTGGTGGAACTACCCCGGATCGGCCGACTGGGTACCACTGCCTACCACTCTTTGATAACCAGACCCGAAGCAAATATCCGCCTCTTTTTTTTTCATTGTGCAACGTAATGAAAATAAATGAAACCCTATTTGGGTTTAATTATTTAATGTATTGTTTTGAATTTTATAAATTTCACATGAAACAAAGTGTAGTTAGTAAAATATCTTGTTATCCAAACGGTTTCGTGTCACGGTAGGTAAGGCTTTGTTGCAATATTCTATAAAAAGGGTCAGTTATTTTTTTTTACAGGCAACAACATGGAATTTTCAGCCGTTAGTTTGCAACACTTATATGTAATTTTACATTATGATAATAGACTTTTAGATAACATTGTGCTTTTTCTAGACGTTTTATGTTGTAATTTAGGCTTATAGCTTTTCTTTGACGCCATAATTGCCTAAAAGCTTTTAGGATAGCTTAATTGTTAATTACCACCACTTACAAGTATACAGACCGTAAAGTGATTTGGTCGCGTTTCGGAATCAGCTTGTAAGTTGCTGGTTCCAACTAGGCCGGCATAGTGGATGTGACTGCTACTTACAGTTATTGAATTGTATATTGTAGTATGGCAAATTCTCGGTGAAATTTTTAATTTCTTACAGGGCTGTATTATTGCATTTATTTGATAGAAATAAACATTAGGGAGAAATTTCAGAATCGTGGCAAGTGGCGCTTTGATCTATGCCTATCCACATGGATAGTAGGTGTGACAATTTAATTGATTGAAATAAGGAGTGGTTGGCAGAGGTACCGCGATCCACGATCCACCACTTATAACAAGTAACAGACCGTGATGTGACTTATTCGCGTTTCCTAATCAGCTCGTACATTTTCCTAATCGTTGCCGGTTCCAACTAGGCCGGCATAGTGGGTGCGACTGCTACTACCAATTTTATAATTGTAGTAGCAGTCACCTCAATACATGAACCGCACTCCAGCTTAACATCAACCGGGGTGCTGTCATATTTCCAGCCAAAATAATATTATGTTTAGAATAAAAGGAATGGAACATTAAGGGAACTTTTTTCTAATATTCAAAACGTCACTTTATCTAAAATCAGATAAGGCAAAGTTCACAACGAAACTCGAGCCCGAAAATATAACCGCAATTATAAATGAATTAAGTCTAAACACTCGCGCATTCAATGGACTTAAATTGATATAATAAAAAGTGGTCGCAATGCGTGTATAAAGATTATAAGAAATAAAAGAAATATATGGATAAGACAATTTCACAATTTATTAATATTATAACTTAAACCTCCGTGGTATTACCCCGGATCGGTCGACTGGGTACCACTGCCTACCACTCTTTAATATATTTTTGCTGTAGGAATGTATGTGGAGTGACGATAGCGGATAGAATGAGAAATAGCACAGTGCGCAATAGATGTTATTTGAAAGAAGATGTAGTGACAAGGATTGATAAAGGAATGCTCCGATGGTTTGGGCACATGGAAGTGAAAATAGATTGACGAAAGAACTGTATAAATCTGATGGATTCCTTTGACAGAGTTGTCAGCTGAACTAAACGGTTCGCGCGTCGTTTCTTTGTCGAACAATAGACAAGTGGAATGCTTTACTCATCCATGTGTACTTCTCACTACTCATTGTGGAACCGCGGAGCGAAATAGGCGCTGAGGCAATCGTAATCGGGGTTTTCAGTCGTCTGAGCTCTTATCCGTTATCATATGGGAAGTCAAGGTCAGATGTGGCGTAATATTTAAGGCGACCGTGATGTAGTGACAGTACAATAGTCATGCAAACCGAGGGCATGGGTTCGATACCACTTGGCACTTACTATATATATTTGATATACTTTGGTCGTCCTGTTTCTATAATACAAAAACTTGGGGTAGGTTAGTTTAGAAATTAATAATAAATAAAAAAAATATTTCAGTTTTTAATATTAAAAGTTAAAAAGTGTTAAAAAAAAGTATTTCAGTTTTTATATTTAATTTTCAGTAGGGCATGTCCATATTTTACGTTCTTTTCAGAAGGTGTCGTTTGAAAGAATTAAGTGATTATGTTAGAACGCGTGTCGGAATGATTTGTATCAGTGGCTCCCTCTATCATTAGTGTGCTTGTATTTTCGTTATTTCTGTATATTAATCACCTTTTTTTACATTTAATATCTTAATAATACCCTTTTGTTCTCACAAAGGTTTTAAGGATGAAATTAATGACGTTATTATTTTATTTGTAATGAATAATTTAAAAAGTCAAAATCAAAACATCAATACAAGGCACTTTGGTAGCTAAAGAAGGTTGGTTTTTAAAAAAGCTGGGTGCCTAGTGTCCATAACCGTAGATAGCTGCGACACAGTTTTAGCTAATGCAGTTTTCATCGCTCACCTATATTTTGTTATAAAATGTTTCTAAAAATAAAGTTTTTATTATTATTAGTCTGTATGAAGAGAATTGTGGATGTGAGGGAAGCGAGGGTGTTGTGTGTCAGGACCGTGGCAAGTGGCGCTCCGGATAGAAGAGTTTTAACACGAGTATGTACACTGTGTACCTAAGTCACTAGTCAAATTGCCACGCTACTATTCGCACAGTGGTAGGTTGATATGTACAATTAAGCGCCACTTTCCACGATTCATACTCAACTCTCTCGCTTCCCTCAATATCCGCATTTTTCTTCATTCAAGGTCATATTATGGTAACGAGCAGAACCCTAGTTATTAAGAATATTCTCGATTTGATCCAAGAACAAACTATAAGGAATAGGTATAGGTAACAAACTATAGGTCGTCCTCGTTTTATCCTTCCACGTAACTCTGATTTCGAATCTAAGTAATAATAATCATTTATTTCGTTCAATGCAGTGTCTAAAGAGGCTTTAGATGCCACCTAGTACTTAACCTCAAACCTACACTCATTATACAAGTTTACAAAACAAAAAATATACAAAATATCGACATGATACAAAACATAATGATTAGGTATAGTAAAAATAAAACAGTAATTCAAATTAGACATATTAGTAACACGCACTGGTGATTAAAGCTCTTGGATAACCCAACTAAATTAAATGTTAGCCAGTTTGAATTGAAACATTTGTAAAATTAACGCATTTACATTTGCATACGATTGCTTCTATCATGAGTTATCCTCCGAGCCCGACTTGTAAGGGGAGGTCCACCTTTTTTTTTATTCACATCTCTATACAAAACTACTTAAGTGCTTGTATCACAGAAACAAGACAACCAAAGTACATATATCAAAGGTACATTGGTACCGGCAAGTGGTTTTGAACCGTGCTCTATTTGCGTAACCGTTCCACTACCACTACACCACGGTCGCCCTAAATGGTGCTATAGGTCGTATTTCAATACACAATAAGACAGTTCTGTCAGTGTCAAGTTTCAAACAGGAATGTGTGAAGAAATTTATCGCGTCGATTAGTAAAACATCTGAAAAGGAAGACAACACAACGTGGAATGTTTTGCCTGCCCATGTGTTCTCTCCATTCTATGACATTGGATCCTTCAAGCGATGAGTGAAGAAGCACCTCTGGCCGGCATAGTGACCGCGACTTAGGCAGCTGTGATCAGCTGTCACTCTTGGACCTCCTCTTGCTTATCATAAGGCGGGTCTAGATCAGATGTCGTCACAATAAAAAAAACCATTAGGCCTTCTCCTTAGAACGCCATTTCGGACGACAAGATGCTAGTTGCATCCACCGGTTATTCGTGACTATGTCGTTAGTCTACCTAGTGGGAGCCTTGCCTACGCTGCGTCTTCCGGTGGTGGAGTGGAGACTCTAGAACCTTTCTTCCCCATCGGTTGTCGTTTCTTCGAGCGAAGTGACGATGTGTAGTTAAGTTAGCAAAACTTAATAGTAGCATTGAGTTAATTAGATTGTAATTCATGAGTTTTGTATTCTAAGTTCTTGCTTGATATTTGTGAGTTAATGTTGTTGGTCATTGAATTACTGTTTATGTTACGGTTCGAGGATTTTGTTTAAGAAAGTTTTGTTAAATAAATTTTGCGTCGGCACCCGTACAAAATTCAACTTATTTTTGGGACTCATAGGACTTTTTTTAATTCTATTGTGACTCGACATATTACAAACCCTTTCCTGGTGTGCGGTCCATGAATGGAGGTGACTGCTTCTACAGTTAAATGACTGCAAGAGGCATTCCCATTCACTATGCCGGCCTAGTTGGTAGCGGCAACATACATGTTTATAACGAAACGCGATTAAGTCATTTCAAGGTCTGTATACTTGTAAGTTGTGTTATTACCTCGGATCGACTAGGCACTACTTTACAACTTATAGCTTCGGAGCGATTTGGCCCCGATAGACATATTTCCTTGTGGGGTTTTATAAAGTCGCATGTCTTTGGTAATAAGCCACAATCGACCGATACCCTTAAAGTCAACGTAACCCAAGCCATCGCTGAAATTCAGCCAGATCTACGCAGTATAAAACGCTTCGAAAAAGTTGGCAGTTTTATAGTGGACAGTAGATGTGACTGCAACTTGCAGATATTTAACTGTTGTGGTAGTCGGATACATTAATAGACAGAACTTCAAGTTAACATCAGATGGTGTGCTGCCATTTATGTCGAGCTACTCGTTCACTAATTTAAGGCGACCGTTGTGTAGTGGCAGTGAATGATCACGCAAACCGAAAGCTGTTTTTGTATATGTACTTTGATCGTCCTATTTTTAAGATACAAGCTTTTTAGTAGCTTAGTATAGAAAAATTAAATTTATAAATCTTATGTAGATGGATGCGTTAAACAAGGTAGGCCCAGGAGGGGGTTTTCCAATCAAATTGGAGACATCCTCAAGCGAACTAGATTGCCTAATGCCCATAAACTTGTATGAGGAGAATTGTGGGTGTGAAGGAAGCTAGGGAGTTGTGTCAGGATCGTGGCAAGTGGCACTTCATTGTCTCTGCCTATCCTTGTGGGAAAAAGGCGTGACAATTTGATTGATTCTTTGATTGATATTATAGAAATGTAAAAAATAAAAGGTTATTAAAAAATAAATAAAACTTGTTGTATGTGTAAATAAATGTGCTTTTCTCATTGTATATTATTTTTAGTTGTGGCTAGCATAGTGTTGTCGCCATTATAGATTGGTCACAGCGGTAGTATCTTGATCAATTCCCACCTTGTCATCATTTCGTGGTACAATGTGATTGTTAAATCAGACAGGTGACCACGAATGTGAAAAAGTGAGGATATTTTTCTTTTTTAATTGTGACTGGACATCTACCTCGAATTGCCTAATGGCAAGAGGAGGTCCAAAACTGACTCAGTTCACAGTTGCCTCAGTCGCCGTCCTATGCCGGCTTAAGGCCGGTTTTTAAATGAATATATGAATATATTGTATAAACTTAACATAAAATTGTTAAATTACTTTTTTTTACGCTTTATTAAACTAACCAAATTTGTTTGCCGACTAAATCGGAGACATCCTCAAGAAAGCTAGGTTGCCCAGTGCACATAACCATAGAGCTTGTATTAAGAGAATTGTGAATGTAAAGGAAGTGAGGGAGTTGTGTCAGGATCGTGGCAAGTGGCGCTCCATTGTCTCTGCCTATCCCTGTGGAAAAAATGCGTGACAATTTGATTGATTAATTATTATTATTTGTTGAATATACACAATATTATAATTAATGAAATAAGGTCTTGATTATTAAAAAAAAATGTCACGCCTTTTTTTCCACAGGGATTGGCAAAGACAATAGAGCGCCTCTTGCCACGGTCCTGACACTAAAAAAGTGTATATTCGTATGTAATGATATTCCGATCTATGTTATGTATTTTATTGTAAATGTATGTTATGTACGTGTAATTTCAGTATTTAGGAATAAGAGTATATTTCTTGTTATTATGCTTTTATTTTTTTTATTTTTTTGCGTGCTACCTTTCATCTTTATCGTCGGACTAACTAAAGGTTTGACTGGTATATAATGCCTTTGTACTATTTAGGTGTGCATTAAGAAATAACTATATTTTCTTTCATGTATTTTTTAACCATTGCTACAGTGCAGCTATTTATTTGTCTGCTTCTATTTTCTATTCTATTTTTCTCTTCTATTTCTATTTGTAATAAATCTTTGATGAATAAAAATAATCTATTGATATAGTTTACATTTTATTCTTGGCTGTAAGTTGATCATTAATAAATAAATATCAGCGCGAAAGAAAGAAAGAGAAAGAGATATCAAGCCTTCGTCGGCAGTCCCACGACTGTCTTAGCTTTAAATTAATAGATTGTTACCCTAAATTTCAAACTCTCACTATTGTTATGTATGAAAAATGTCATCGTTAGGGGCAATTTAAAATAGTTTAGCCATTTACATTGTTTGAGTGTTTAAATTGTTGCATCGTTTGTTATACTGTAGGTAGTTTGGGTGGGAGTTGCCTTGACCATCACTTAATTATGTATTCCCTTCAGTACCTAATGTTTTACTAAAATATATATATGGTATATTTAAATTAATTAAATGGTATAGCTTGTCTAACTATAAATGACGCGCCTCTCCACTTTATTAGTTTATTTAAATGTGTGAATGCAAATATTACTAACTATATTAATATGCTTTATCAGCGTGCTTCTTCTTTTGTGTCTAACCAGCAACTGAATGACCAATTACAATTGCATTTTCGGTGTGTTGCTTTCATATTTTATATTCGCACGTGTGCTTAAATACAGTGGAGAGGCGCGTCATTTTGGCTTAGACAGACTCTACTATTGTGACTCGACATATGACAACACCCCGCCTGATGTTAAGCCGAAGTATGGTCCATGGATGAATGTCACTGCTACTAAAATTCAATAACTGTGAGTAGCAATCACATCCACTATGCCGGCCTAGTTGGAACCGGCAACTTACAAGCTGATCCCGAAACGCGATCAAATCACTTTACGGTCTGTATACTTGTAAGTGGTGGTCCTACTTGTAGTATTTATTAAATATTACAAATAAAAGCTATGAAACAAATATTTGCTCCGACCGGGAATCTCACCCGGGACTTTACGCGCAACAAACCAATCGCTAACCACGCCTGTTGTCTGTCTGCCTGTCGTCAAAACTGGAGTATATCATTCAATAACTACGTATGTACATATAGGTAAATCCATAACAATAGCAACCAACGCTTTCAATAAAGTGTTTGCAGCCAGGAACGCATTCATGGGTCACGCTTTTATACAACTCAAGCAATATAACACGGTGGTCGCATTTCAAAGAGTATTTATTTGCCGGTCGGTGACTATGGCGAATAATTTGGCCCATTAAACCATATTAAGAGAACATTAAATTAAAGAAATAATGCATTTTACGCATGTTTAAATATAGTTTTATTTTTATGTGTACCTCAGTCCTTTATTTATGTGTTCAATTTTATTATGATATATGAAATAATAACGGTGTATCTTGACTAGAGATTAAAGTAATTTCCTTTAAATTATTTAATCCTAGCTGTGTCCGCGGTTTCACCCGCGTAAGATTAACTTTATAACACAGTCATAATAAAATCAAAATTAAAATTTTAAAGGTACCCCCGAAACGCCTGGAACCACTTTGGTCATATCATCAGCTTTATAGTAATAAACAACATTAGTCATGGCTCAATAGTTATATCCCTTTAATATCCCTTGGATCCTTATGGTGCATCATCAGATAACTACTCTAGGTCTTCAATTTGATAATGGCCCAGCTAATGGCTCATAGAGAGTAACAATTTTAGTTAAAGCACTATGATATTATCTGTTATTGATTTGCTGATCTGAGAGGATTCATGATCAGATACTCCCGATCTTCAATTTGATAACGGCCCAGCTAAAGGCTTAGTTAAAGCACTACAGTTCTATCTCTTTTTTTGCTGATCAATTCATATCAATTTGCTGGACTGAGAGGATTCATAATGGTGCATCATCAGATTGCCCGGTCTTCAATTTGATGACGGTCCAGCTAAATGCTCTTAGTGAGTAACAATTTTAGTTAAATCACTATAGTTCTATCTCTTGTTGATTTGCTGATCTGAGAGGATTCATGATGGTGTCTCATCAGATACTCTCGGTCTTTAATTTGATAACGGTCCAGCTAATGGCTCATAGTGAGTAACAATTTTAGTTAAAGCACTATAGGTCCATTTCTTGTTGATTTGCTGATCTGAGAGGATCCATGATCAGATTTTTTAGATCCGGAATGTTTTATTTTATCGCACTAACTTTTCTACACTTAGTTTCCTACCTTCAAGACAAATCTAATAAGTCCAAACTTAGTATACCAAAAAAAAGTTTGAACACATCCAGGATTTCGTCTCCTACCTTCGAGTTCCATCATCAGAGTAGCTCAGTGGTACCAGTTAAAACACACATGTATTTGTATACGTTTTTATTTCAAATGTTAAGTCACAGATATGTTTAAAAGTATATTATATGTAATATAATATATTTATGTAATATTATAATTATAATAGATATGTAAATACCTATAAGGCTGGGAATATAAGTCCGATTTTCCTCTCCGATAGTCCGATCCGATTGTCTGATCAGACAATCGGAAGGCACTCGTGCCATACATTTGTTTGAATACTTAATACACGTCAGATCCGATAGTCGGATCGGATGTCAGAATCGGAAACAACGCCAAGGCGCTTACGATTTTATGGCCGATCCGATTGTCTGAAGGTGCAGTTTTCATACAGAATACAGAAACAAAATAGACGTCCGATTCCTACTTCCGATTTGTAAATAATTTGCTCAGCAATATCGGACGTGTATTCCCAGCCTTATGCGTGTTCGGGACGGCAACCCTTGTACGTCGCTATGCGACGAAGATTGTTATTTTATGTCAAATAAATATGCCATTATTAAAACACGTAAAAAATGTTATAATTTTTCCCCTAAAATATTCAATTAAGGTAATCGATCTAAACTGCAAACCAACCTCGCCATATGAATATTTTAAGGAAAAAATTATAACATTTTTTACGTGTATTTACAATGGCATATTTATTTGACATAAAATAACAATCTTCGTCGCATAGCGACGTACAAGGGTTGCCGTCCTAAACAGCGCGTCTAAGATCGCAACCGCAGCTAACAAATCGAGCTGATGACCTTGAAACCCCTGATCAGATCTTCATCAATTGTAGCTAAGAACCATCTCGATCACGTCAGCTTTTAAATGAAACAAACCGCATCGTAATCGGTCCATTCGTTTAGGAGCTACGATGCCACAGACAGACACACAGATACACAGAGCCACAGATACACAGACAAGTCAAACTTATAACACCCCTCTTTTTGGGTCGGGGATTAAAAAAGGAGGACGTTCTCAATTTGACTGTAAAATGACAGACGGAAATAAAAATAAATATGGAAAAATTCCAAACAGCTTTCTTTCAGTTTTTCTAACCATAGTCAATTGGAAACTATAGTAAAAAAATAATATTATTTTCTTATTATAAATATCCTATGTTACTTCTAGTGCCTCCAAAAACATGTGTACAAAGTTTCATGATGATCGGTAAAGTATTTGTTGCGTTAAAACGTAACAAACAAACTAACATTCACATTTTTATAATAATAGTAGGATTATGTCGTTATAAGCTAAATTAACTTTTTTTGTTGTGGCTCGACATATGATAGCACCCCGCCTGAAGTTAAGCTAGAGTGCGGTTAAGCATGAATGGAGATGACTGTAACTACAGTTAAAGAACTGTAAGTTGCAATCACATCGATTATGCCAGCCTAGTTGGAAACAGCAACTTACAAGCAGATCCCGAAACAAGACGTAGTCGCTTTATAGTCTGTATACTTTCAAGGACACAATCAAACGCAAATTTCGTCGAAGAAGCGCTGTAATCACACAATCCAAATATCCTAATTATAGGAACTGTCGAAATCTTAGTAAAGCCCAAGTCGATCTTTTATCGTCCACCAAGCAAAACCTGCGATCACGATATACTTGTATGTATATCGTGATCGCAGGTTTCTCTGTACAAACAGAAATCCTCGTTTCCCAATCGCTGTGGTGTTGCGACCAAATTAGATTTTGACTCCCGAGCCAACAGCAGTCGCTTATATATGAGAATAACAGAGTTGTATCCATTCCAGTGTTTTGTGATTGTATACTACTCGTAGATAGAAACGGCTAATGTTCGCGACACGGGTGGCGTCGACTGTTTTATTATCCAACAAAGAGATTTCTAGTTCCTTCCGTGTTTTGTCTGCGGGAGGAATGCTGCGCTTTATTTACACAATCTAAATTTCAATCGTACGCCCTGTTGAAATCCAAAGTCGTCCTTATATCTTCCTCAAAGTCGATCTTAGTCATAGTTCTCGTTGTCTAAGCCGAAATCCTCGTTTCCCAATCGCAGGCAGCGATGCGATGCCGATGCAGGTTCCGCTTTCCTTACCGGTCTGACTGCCGCGCCGGCCGCGATCCTTATATATAGCACATCCATAAAATTCTATTCTGAACTCGTAAACATCTTTAGGTTTAGGTTGATTACTCGATTACTCGGCTTTGTTTTCTCGCGCATTTTCGTTTTTGTTCCCGTGGATGCTATTGTGTCGAGTTTATTGTTGAAAGCCCGTCGTTGTTTATCTATTTGCATTGGGGAAATTCCAAAGGCATTTTAATAAAATCACTTTCCCTGTGGGTAAGACTGACAGTACTTTTACATACAGTTAAATAATTTCAAAGTAGTCGCATCTACTATACCGGCCTTATTGGAAACGGCATCATTTAATTGATCCCGAAATGTGACTAAGTCACTTCACGGTCTCGTAAGTTTTAGGTCAATGATAATAAAACACAATTTATTTTTGTATATGTTATATTCTGATTCAATAAATTACTTGTCACTTATTATATACAATATATATCTATATACATCTTATATATTATGTGATAATTATAATATAAGTTTATCACGTCTTCTTTTACTATATATCTATATGTTTTTCTATATATTTTTACGAATTGTTGACCAAGAAAATAAACTACCTGCCAAATGTCTCAAAAGTCACGGGTAAAGGTGAATGTTGGGTGTGGCAGAAGAAGCATAAAAGTAGAATTAACGCTGTAGAATTGCGATAGCACAGTGCGCGATAGATGTAGTTTGAATGAAATGCTTCGATGGTTTGGGCACATGAAAAGGATGAGTGAAAGTAGATTAAAGAAAGGAGTTTAAAAATCTGATGTGGATTGATGCGTTAAACGAGACAAACCCAGAAGGGTTTATCCGACCAAATCAGAGACATTCTTATGAAAGCTGGTTTGTCTAGTGACCATAATAGTAGAGCTTGTTTTGAAAGAAGGAGGGAATGTGAACTTGTGAGGGAAGTTTCATGGTCTTAGAGTAAAAAAGACGTGACAATTTGATTGATTGATTGAAAACAGGATTGGTTTTATGATTTAGGTATTTGTAGTCAACAATTTTTAAAAAATATTCTGTCTATAGGAATCTTAAATTATTTTGTACCTAAAGATTTGCAAAACTACCCTTAAAAGCTTCGTTTAAGAATACATTGTATTGTTTTTAAGGAAGTATTACGAGTTACACATTACAGCAGATAAAAAGATCGCTGACTTGTGAGCTGCGCAGTATAAAGATCGGCAGATTAAAAGAGCGCTGGACGACTGCGGTGGGAACAAGTCCGAGAGTCGTGCACAAATTTAATGATATTTTAAAATGTAAGTATACAAATTCGAAAAACGAACATGTTATTGGGCAGCTTTATTGCCAGCTCTCTTTTATCTGCCGGCATCTATACTTATACGGCATTCTGACAGAGCGAATTTAGTTGTTCAATATTTATCGTTCAACAAATAAACAAATAAAGCCAAAATTGACTGTAGCGTTCTCACGGTTCAATCATAGACGACTCAATATTACACGTGTCATTATACTATCTGACCATTTTAGCATTGGACTGATTATTCAATGCGAGTTGAACATACAAGTTCAGACGAGTCGATTCGCTGTCAACTATTAATTGAACCAATGAAAGTTGAAAGGTCCTTAACTTTTGCTGAACCGATATTTATTGTTTTAACTCAACTTTCAGTCTGTACAGACGGTTCAAATTGCGAATGATTTCGCAGTTGACCAACTATATTCGCCCCGTTAGAACACCTTATTACTGTTTCATTTAAAACTTTTCAGTGAGATGAACAACTGTTAGAGAATTTGTTTTAGTATATTTAGGAGTGTTCTTATATGAATATAAAATATGATCATTATTCATCATCATGAAAGCAATATACGGTACACTGCTGGACTCCAGTTTACTCGCTGTGACTCGCCCGCCTGATGTTAACTTGGAGTGCGGTCTGTACTTAATGAATATAAAAGAAAATAGAACCGGTTTACGCAGAATGACGACAAGCCTGGCGTAGTGGTTAGCACAACTGTCTGTCTGTTACGCGGATAGGGTTTGATTCCCGGTCAGAGCAAATATTTATTTCAAAGCTTTTATTTGTAATACGAGTAGTTAGTCTAATTAATAAAATTTAATATTTGTAAATTTAAATGAAAATTGCTGTGGGTCTGATTATTAAAGAGTGGTAGGCAGTGGTACCCAGTTAACAGGGCCGTCTTTACCCGGGGGTTCAAGGGGTGCGGTGCACCCGGGCGCAGAGTCCTAGGGGGGGCATGCCGACCGCCTTAAATTTCGATAGGTACCTACTACACTGAGACCACGCGAGCGGAGCCTTGACTTTCACACCCCGGCGCTGAATATGCTTAAGACGGCCCTGCCAGTTAACTAACTGTAGTAGAAGTCTCCTCCATACAATTTGTTTCCGTCTTAGTACCAAGGCACCATAAAATTAGAGAAATGTTTTTTTTTTTTTTTTTTTTATTGTGACTCGACATATGACAGCACCTTGCTTGATGTTAAGCCAAAGTGTGGTCCATGAATGAATGTCACTGCTACTACAATTCAATAACTGTGAGCAGCAATCACATCCACTATGCCGGCCTAGATGGAACCGGCAACTTACAAGCTGTGCGGTTTTCAGTGGACTGTAAGTAGCTGGTTGATTAGACGATATTTCTATTAATTAGACATAGGCAAAATGCATTTGTCGATGGGAGAAAATAGGAAAGGTACTCACTGTTTTGCGGTGCAAAAACGTCTCTCCGCCATCTTGATTGACATCGGCGGTACAACAGGCGCGCCATCTAGTGGCGCTCGCGGGATACACTTTTAGGTTAATACTTTGCAAATGCGGGATTTAAAGGAAAAAAGGGAAATCGATAAATGCGTATTATTAAATCAAAACATAAATGAATTCAGGCGCGAACATCCTCCGGCCTGAAAGAGAATTAGTTCTCTTTCAAATAAACAAAAGAGCGCGGAAAGCATTTAGGTAAATAATGCAAAGTGTTTACAAACTTAAACTTAAAAAGCAGAAAGAAATAATAATAATACTTATTAACCTAAACTAGTGTAAAATAAAATATAAAGTTAAATTAAATTATTGTGAAGGTAGTGGACACACCTTCACGACTGGACGCAAATAAGTACCAGTTTTAGTGCGAACTAATACAACTCTAATAACACCGTCTTTGCCTGGATATACTTCTTGAATTATGCCTAAGGGCCAATCTAGAGGTATTATATTATCATTGCGTATTAATACTACCGTACCCTTTGTAACAGGGTTCTGCGGGGTATTCCACTTTTGACGGGTCTGCATTGTGTGCAACACCTCGTCATACCAACGGCGCCAATAATTTTTAATAATTAAATCTAGCATTTCTTTGCGCGTTTTTAAAGATGCGGTTTCTTGAGTTAAATCGGAAATGAATAGATTTTTGATTGGATTCGTATTTAAGAAATGTGCAGGCGTGAGGGCAGTCGGCTCTGCCGGATCCGAACTCAGACAGGTCAGCGGGCGCGAGTTAAGCAATGCTTCTACTTGCGTTAATACCGTTAACAACTCCTCATAACTTAAAAGGTGTTTACCTATAACTTTTAATAAATGCGTTTTTACACTTTTGATTCCCGCTTCCCATATTCCCCCAAAGTGCGGGGCGTTGGGTGGATTGAACTTCCACTCCACCTCATGACGTAATAATTCGTCCCCATATTTGTCAATAAATTTCTTTGTTTTTGTTAAATTAGTGATTTCGTCTAGTTTGGCTTTCGCGCCAACGAAATTCGTGCCGTGATCTGAATACATGAACTTGCAAGGACCACGTCGCGATATGAAACGCTTAAAAGCCTTTATAAAGGCTTCTGTTGTAAGATCCGTGGCGAGTTCGATATGAACTGCTCTGGTCACCATACACACAAAGAGACATATGTATGATTTTTGACTTCGTGCTCCACGATATTTGTGGAAAGTAATGGGTATGGGGCCGCCATAATCTACACCACAATGGTAAAATGCTTTAGTTTCTTGTAAACGATAAGAAGGTAAGTTGGCCATTAGTGGTTGTGGGGAAATTGGGTTCTTACGAAAACATGTGTTGCACATGTGATATCTTTTTCTAATTAAATTGCGGGCGCTTAAAATCCAATAATTATGACGTAACATAGAAAACAATAAATTCGGTCCTGCGTGTAAATATTTTTTATGAAAATAGTCGACAATTAATGTCGTGTAATGATCCTTAGAGGGCAGTAAAATAGGATACTTATGATCAAAAGGTATTTTACGCGCGTCGGACAACCGACCGCCGACTCTTATTAAACCATTACTTATAAAAGGATGTAAATTACGAATGGACTGAGAAACACATTTATTGTTTTTAATATTTTTATATTCTAACGAAAAATGAACTTGCTGAATGGATTTTAAGATATATTCTTCTGCTATTTTATAGTGAGAAAAATTTATAAAATTAGAACGCGGAATTTTTCCAATCATACGTAAAATATACACAACGATACGAATAAGTTTATTCCAAGATGAATATTTTAATCCTATCGAATATAAATAAGGATGCGGTTCATCACTGACAATTAAAGAGATAATTTTCTCTTCGGGGACACTTAATAAATTATTAATACAGAATTTTTTAATAGGCCAAGACTTTGGATCCTGGTTTGCCCAAGGTGGACCGTTAAACCATAACTCATTAGATAATAATTGCGACGGTGTAAGGCCGCGTGATAAACAATCTGCGGGGTTTTGTGTCCCGGGAATATGATAAAAATGCGCGGGCGGTAAATATTCAATTATTTTTGTAACTCGATTGGCAACAAAGGTCTGCCAACGATGCGGTGATGCGTTGATCCAATGAAGGGCAATCATTGAATCGGTAAAACAAAATATACTATTAACGGAAATGCGTGCGGAATAAGAGTTAACGACAGTGTTAACTAACCTAGCTAATAAAAGATTTGCACATAACTCCAGGCGTGCAATTGAGATTGTTTTTACAGGTGCGACTTTAGACTTCGCACAAATTAAATTTGTTTTATACAAATTCCCCGGAAGCGAGACATGTAAGTACACGACTGCTCCGTAGGCGCGTTCGCTTGCATCAGAAAAACCTAATATAGAAATAACATTTGATACTGAAATAATACCAATATGACGCGGGATTTTTAAATTTTCTAATAGGTGTAATTCATTTTGCAAAACATTCCATGCGTTTTGTATACTTGGTGGCGGGAGGTCATCCCATCCAACCTTGAGTAACCATAAATCTTTAATGATAAGTTTAGCCGCCAGTATCACAGGGCCAACGAAACCCATCACGTCCCATAACTTAGCAATTGACGATAAAATGTTTCTTTTTGAACAAGATCGTTCATCTAAATTAACTGTTAACGCAAACATATCCTCAGATGGAACCCACTTAAGACCCAACACTTTTAAATTATCCTCATTATTGAATTCTACACTTTGACTTAACCGGTGCGTTGCGGGAATATAATTAAGTATATCAAGAGAATTACTGGTGAACTTAACAAGTTCAAAGCCACCACGTTTAAACATATTTACTAATTGGTTAGACAATTCTATACCTTCCGATACACTTGTAATGGAGATGGCTAAGTCGTCCATATACAACGCCTTATCAATGATCGCGGCAGCAAACGGGTATTGTTTTGTTTCGTCCCGAGCTAAACGACGCACAGTTTTTAACGCGTGATAAGGACTGCTTTTAAGGCCAAAACATACACGAGTAAACTCGTAAGTTTCGAGGGGTTCTTCAGATGAAAACCGGTAAAGTATTTTTTGATATTTCTGAAACTCTGGATGTACTTTTATTTGCAAATACATTTGCTTTATATCAGCACAAATGGCAAATGGGAAAAGTCGTATGTTTAAAATAATATTAAATAAATCAGTCTGTAGATTTCTTCCGGTGTGTAAAATGTCGTTAAGTGATGGTCCATTTGTGGTTTTGGAGCTCGCGTCCAAAACCATTCTTAATTTAGTTGTTAATTTATCCTTCCTAATAACAGCGTGGTGTGGTATATAATAATGCGGAGATGTATTGTCATCGGAGGAGACGCGGCGTATGAAACCTTCTTTAAGATAGGTTTTGATGACGTCATCATATTGTATGCGGAGCGCGGTATCTTTATTTAACTTTCTTTCTAATAAATAAAATCGACGTTTAGCAATTGAGAATGACTCGCCTAAACAACGCGGATCCCCTTTGAAGGGTAATGCTACCGAATAACGGCCAGTGACGTCACGAGTGGTAGTGTCATCATAAATACGATCACACTCTTGATTGTCTGGAGAGAGATGTTCCCTATGTGGCACCTCTTCCAAAGACCAAAACTTGGATAATATATTATCTAATGAATTTTCATTATATGAACAAAACGTATAAGTTGATGCGTTATTATTAAATAATATAGGAGCGGGACCAAATACAACATATCCAAATATAGTTTCCAAGGCGTACGGCTCACCCCGAGCGCCTCGAACGCGGTTAGATAACAAAATCTCATCGAACCATTCGCACCCCAGAAGGATGTCGATGGATGCGGGTTTATAAAATTTCTCATCTGCCAATTGAAGATTATTTAAATAGTTCAATGTCGATACGTCGACATAACTAGTAGGCAAAATATTGGTCACCTTATCTATTACGTGTGACTTAATACTAATATTATTGTTTTGATTATAACGCGAAAATAATGTAATTGTTGTCGTGCCTTTAATATGGCGGCGACTATTACCGATTCCTTTAACAACTAAATGATTACTAGAATGCATTCCGATGCCTAAACGTTTACAACAAGCCGACGTTACGAAGCTACTTTGAGACGCGGGGTCAATTAATAAACGAACAGTAACAAAATTCCCAAAGCGATCCGTGACGTAAGCGAGCGCGGTGCCTAATATTACTGTATTAGGTTTTAAAACATTATTATTATTAAACGAACAAAGGGACACATTTTCGGTGTTCAGACGCTGTGGAGTTACAGCGGTCTGAGCGTGCGTTGGAAATATAGCGCGCGAATCATTCACTGGAGCGTCAGCTGATGACACTCCAGCTCGTCCAGCTCCTCCGGCCGTGGCAGGCCGTATGCCGTCCGCTTGAGGTCGTATCCAATGTAGCATTGTATGATGACGGCGGTTACACTTTTTACAACACACAGAGGAATTGCATGCGGGAGTAGAATGGGTGTAGCTAAGACAATTCGCGCAACCATTGTTATTTTTGACAAAATAATATTTGTCCATAGGGGACAGTTTCTGAAATGCATTGCATTGAAAATAATGTTCGTGATTCACTTTACAAAAATTACAATTAAAATCTCTTTTATTCTGCGTTACAAAGGAATGAGTTTGTTTACTTTTATTACTAACATTGGACTTGCCAGTTGTTCGTTCCAAGATTTTAACTTGTTCGCGAATAAATTTTACAAATTCCTCATAAGAGGGTAAGTCGTTCGAATTCCGATGTTGGTTTTCGAACGCTTTCACGGTTTCATTATCAAGTTTTTTCAATGCAATGTGAATAAATATAAAATCTTTAATATTGCTTAATTTTAATGAATCTAATGCGGCATAGACAGTTGTAAATTTGTCTATAAAATAATCTAAGTTATTCGACGTAACTTGCGTAATCGGTTTTAAATCGAGAAATTGGTTAAGGTAGTCGCAAGCTAATGCGCGGGTGTCTTCGTATTTTTCTATTAAAGCGTTGTAAATAATTTTATAATTTTCGGGAGTTGGTGTTAAACCACTACAGATGTTTTGGGCTTTACCCGTTAGCGAAGACAATAAATACTGAATGCGCTCCGAGTCATTCAGACCTGCGTTATAGTGAATTAAATTGTTAAACGTCTGAATGAACAAGGGCCACTCTTTTAACTCGCCACTGAACTGCCGGAGCTCGATTCTTGGCAGCTTAACGATCGTAGTTCGATCCGAAATTGATTTAGAACTTAATTCCGAATCCAATCTCTCGCGTGCATATTTAATAGCGTTAAAAATATCCGAAAATGACCAAATAGATTCATATTCGGGTGTAAAATTCTCTTCATTATCAATTTTTAGAGAATTGATTTCATCAACTAGTTTCATAAATTCCGATCTCAAAATATCAATTTGTTGAGATTGCGACAAGAATAACCCACTTTGTTTTGAATCGGATTTTTTGGGTATACAATCATGAATTCGTTGAATATGAGCAAAATATGACTGCAATTTTGCTTCTAATAATTGCAGTTTTTTAGTATAATTAAGTTTAGCTTTGCTTTCCATTTTATTATTAAGAAATATATCCAAACGAATGTGTAGAAAAAAATAACTAAAATAATGTAGGTAATTTTACAAACGCACGTAGCGTATTTACGTAAAAATATCTAATTAATGAACTGATATTGTAACAATATTAGGTTTATTCACCAACAATATTGACAATAAATCACAGAACTATAAAAAACAAAACAACTAAAATTACGTTTAAAACTTTTGAAATTTTAACTTTTTAAAGTTAAAATCTATGCGGCGCGGTGCGGTTAAATGTAAACAATAAATAAATAATTCACAGTGAGTGCGGTTATAATAATAATATTAACTAAATACACTTTGCATTATGTACTAAAAACTTTTATGATATTCGTCGATGCGTATTACGTGTTGTGACTACGTAATTTTATAAAATAACGATTAAACCCGGCGAGTAGGTGCCAAACAATGTGCGGTTTTCAGTGGACTGTAAGTAGCTGGTTGATTAGACGATATTTCTATTAATTAGACATAGGCAAAATGCATTTGTCGATGGGAGAAAATAGGAAAGGTACTCACTGTTTTGCGGTGCAAAAACGTCTCTCCGCCATCTTGATTGACATCGGCGGTACAACAGGCGCGCCATCTAGTGGCGCTCGCGGGGTACACTTTTAGGTTAATACTTTGCAAATGCGGGATTTAAAGGAAAAAAGGGAAATCGATAAATGCGTATTATTAAATCAAAACATAAATGAATTCAGGCGCGAACACAAGCTGATCCCGAAACGTGACCAAATCACTTCACGGTCTGTATACTTGTAAGTGGTGGTACTACCCCGGATCGGCAGACTGGGTACCACTGCCTACCACTCTTAGTGTTCTATTGCACTGTTAATATAATTAGCATAAATAATTATATTGCAATAAATACTTTATCAGTAAATGGATTCTTTTGTTTCAATATAAATAAATATATAATAATATATTATATTTATGACTTGAACTAATTAGTTTGGTTATCGGTCACTCATATTTCACCTTTATTAATCGTTTTATTGCCACTACTATTGGAGAAAATATAATTGTTCATAATGCCTATTGTTTTACGCATTTTAACCTGCGAGCGGTGGTGAACGAATTATAATAATTGCAAGTAGCAGTCGCATCCACTATGCCGGCCTAGTTGGAATTGGTAAGCTGAACCCGAAACGCGACTAAGTCACCTGGCAAGTGACCACAAATTGTCTTCCTACCACTCTTAAACGTCCAGAACCGGAGCATATATCTGCCTCGCTTTTGTAATGAAATTGTCTCGCCTTTTGTAGGCAGAGACAATGGAGCTTAACCTGCTTCCCTAACGTCCACAATTCTCTTTATACAAGCTCTACGGGTATATGCACTAGGCAACCCAAACTTGAGAATGTCTTCGATTTGAGAAGCGATTGAGAGAGAACATCCTCCTGGGTCTGCCTCGTTCAACGCTGGTCCAATTCAAATTTACAAATTTTCACTTTCACTCATCCTTTCCATGTGGCCAGACATTCGAAGCATTACTTTGTTAATCCTGGTCACTACATCTAATAATTAAATAAAACAAATTAATGCTACGAAACAAACATCTTCGATTGGGAATCGAACCCGGGACTTATACGTAGAGGATCGTTTGGTTACCAATGCTCCATGATCGTGCTGTTTGGGGCAGTGGGAAGGCATAGAGAGCCGTCATAATAACCCGTTTAACCATTTTTTTTTATTGTGACACGACACTTCCGCTCAACCCGCCTGATGATAAGCAGGAGGAGGTCCAAGAGTGACGACGACTGAAAAATCCGAGTCAGTTCACGGCTGCCTCAGTCGCCGTCACTATGCCGGCCAAAGTAAAATGAGGTACATACGTCACTAGTTTTAGTGTTCGCAAATGGCAAGAGTTTGAACGTTGACTACAGGCATATTGACAAGTGGAAGTAGGACGGTATTATAGTTATTGAGAGCGACAAGAAAGAGACAAGTATATATTGCTCTGCATCACGACACTGAGTTGGTTTTAAAGTGCTACGTTCAGAGCGCGTATATCGTATCTACCTACTTAAAATATTGCGTTCAACAATGTTATAGTCTAAGCCGAAACGACGCGCCCATACACCGCATATGAATGCAACACACCGAAAATGCAATTGTAATTGGTCATTCAGTTGCTGGTTGGACACAAAAGGAGGAGCATGCTGATAAAGTATAATAGTATAGTTAGAATAAATAAATAAGATATAATTTTCCCCCCAAGTAAAAATAAAGTCATATAACCTATTAATAGTTAGGTACGCTGAGGGATATTAACAAAATGACTATCAATTAACCCCATAATAGTACTAGTTTAATATTGTTTTGTTGTTTTTAAACGTAATTTTAAAACATTGTATCCAAGTTATAATTACAGTATACAACATTGTATCTTATTCACTTGTATTTAAAGTTATTTTAGTTTTCTTTGTAATTCAATTAAGTATAATACTTAAATTAACATAAACATTTGTTTTCTCTTTTTCAATCAATCAATCAAATTGTCACGCCTCTTTCACACAGGGATAGGCAGAGACAATGGAGCGTCACTTACCACGATCATTATTACTATTATTATTACTAGTTTTTCATATCCCTGTGGGAAAAAGGCGTGACAATTTGATTGATTGATTGAGGATTCATCTCACTGAAAAGTTTTCCATCTATGTAATGTAAGAAGTTTGGACATTTCAAACCTCCACAATTTAATTTAAAATGTGTATGAAATACTATATCAGAATAAATAATATATACATAACTTTTTTAAATTTTATAACTAATGCTTTTTAACTAATTTTATAACTTTGTATATTAGTCATGAAAATTGTATAGAAAATATTCACGCGAGCACATCGCTCGGTCATCTATGACCCTGGAATCGAACCCTGTGTCGTTGGTTTCCCAACAGACACTAGATGCGATCCCCAATATAACAGCCAAATATTTTCAATTTAATTTTCAATTACTAATTTATATTATAGACATATGTAAAAACGCACTTTTATATAAATAATTATATATATCTAAAACATCGATTTATTGCCCCAAATTACCTAAACACATAAATATTTATATCAAATCTAAGTAAATAAAATAAATACTATAATTTAATCTATATACAATTAGAATCTATATAATACAACATATTCTATATATATCTAAGTACTATTCACAATGGATATGTAATAACTGGTACTTAATAAGTCTTCAATGATTCCAAATATTTCATATTTTTACAGTAAAGTTGTCTTTAGAACCCGTTATTGCTTCTCTGTCATTTTGACTTTGTAAAGACACTAAAATAGGTTATAAACAGGCTGAAAGTATGTTTATTATTAATTATGTCAAAGGACACCGTTCATTTTGGGCTTTTCTGTACTAAGTACTTTTGTAATGTACAATGATGAAAAAAATTTAGATGGTAGTTTTGATATTTGTATTGATAAAACTAATAATAATTTTGCTTATAATTGCTGTGCAATTAAGTTATTTGAAAAATAAGATGGATTTTGTATCGTCTTTCAATCACAAAGACACGCCATATTAACAGTTCTGCTTTGAACTGACATAATTATAGTTTGATTATTTTGCACACTTAAACTATGCAAAATAAAGGATATATTTCGATTAAATTTTAATCTTTGCACATCATACTATTGTAGAATGTATATGCAACTGTTAATACAATTAAACCCAAGTCCCCATATAAAATGAATGATGTCTTTTCATACAAAAATACAATTTTCGCCTTGTAAAGAAGTATTGACGATCCTACTATACTTATACTTGTATGATGTGAGGATTGTAAAAAGTTGACCGCTCCAAAACACAAATTGAGGGTGAGCCAAAATGCCGCCAAACTTAATTAGGATTGGGTAGGTCATCACTGCCGCTTGACTAATGCATTATCGGCTAAGTCCAATACAGAGTGGGCTATAGGTTGCAAAAGACATCGCGGTTAACGTTAAATAAATAAAAATCATTGGTATTAAGTTTCCCAACAATTGAAGTAAAATTTTTGTTAAATTTTTTTTTTCCAATAACCCCAATATAATGGATTTCTATGGAATTTAAAATAATAGGTAAAGTTGTATTGAAACAAAAAGTAAATTATTGAACGGAAAGTAATTCAAAACTTTTCTATAAAAATATGAAATTAACTTATGAATATAACAAAGTTAATGTATATGAAATAAAGGAACTTGTTAATGATAGTTCTGCATGTGTAATTGCTACAGTAACCTTGATCAACGATACATTTGAACAATTATCGCTGGATTAACTGTCAACGTTTGGATAGAAATAGTGAAGGCGACTAAAGCAACGGTCGTCTGTTACCAACAGGCAAGTCAATGTTTGCCTCACGATACTAAATAAATAACTTAAAGTAACTCTTACTTTCATGCGTAATGAATTTAATATTTTGTTTAACTTACTATTGGTGTAAATTTATTAACTCATGTTGTCATTGGTGGAAATTAAACATTCGCCTGTTTCAATCATAGCCTTAAGTTTTAGCTATTTGTTCTCTAAAACATTCTAAAGAAGAACTTGTGAGTCAAATAAATTGAATAGCAATTATGCAAACAGAACTAGAGTTTCAAAAAGTATATTTCCCTTTGTAAAATCACAAGGCATGAAACTTGAGCTACTTTTTATGTGATTGTAGACAAAATAAATGCAAACTTTATTGTGTTTAGATGACTATTAAGTAATAGTAATTATTATTTATATAATTCAAACTGTATGGACCAGTTAAGCCTCTATATTCTACCCTAAAACTTAAAGTACCTTTCACGTATTTAATAACGATTCTATACTAAAAGGATTATGTTTCCTTGTTCCCCCATTTTTGGATAAATCCTGTTCAGTAGTTGTTCCTCCTCCACTAAGATCTAAGGAGACAGCTCTACTGGAATCGAAGTCAAACTTCTCAAACGCACCACCGGCTGCAGCGAATTGATTAAAGAATGAAGTCTGCGGTTCTGGAGTTGGACTATAATTCCTTCCAGAATGTGCATCAGATGTTGAACTATCAGAATTGTTCATACCATCTGTTCTTGACGGTGCTCTAAGACGACCTGATAACGAGAAGTCTTCTGGTCCTGAATCATGGCAGGAGTCACCGCCAACTACATCTATCATACAATCGTCTCCATCTAGATCTCCATCAGAGTCTGAATAAATTCCAGTGTTTCGGTGTTGTGCCAGGTACTCAGATTTTAGTGCTTCGAGATCAACAGCAATTCCCTTAGCTCTTAGTTTTCTAGCTTGCCTGTCTAAGGCCTTCGCGAGTTTCTTTCGTCGTCTCGCTCTGCTGACAAAAATATTAGTGTAAGAGTATTGCTTGAATTAGTTATTTACTTAGTTGCTAAGTTTTTAATAAGCAGATAATTAAAATATAGCAACTAATATAAACTTAGATTCATATTTCACGCTTATATATTTAGTTATATCTATAGTTTAAATGTTTAGGTTTTTATATTAAGTAAATCAGGTCAGAATTGTCATTAATTTTTGACTTATCCAATGCTAATATTATAAACCTATAAGGTAGTTTTAGTCGCGGTCACTGTGCCAGCCAAGGGAACGTTAGATCCTGTCCATAGCTGCCTTTACTGATGGTCACCAAGTCACCGTTCAAGCTTTACAACAGGTGTACTTTTGAGACTCGGCATATGACAACATCCCGCCTGATGTTAGGCTGGAGTGTGGTCCATGGTTCAATAACTGTAAGTTACATCTACTAAACTGGCCTAGTTGCAACAGGCAACTTACAAGCTGATCCCGTAACGCGACTTATCACTACACGGTCTGTATACTAGTAGGTGTACAACCCCGGATCGGCAGACTGGCAGCACTGCCTACCACTCATTGAATATGCACTCTTAGTATGTGCTGCTGGCCAACCGCGTAATTCAATGACAATGGGCTTCGTTTTGACAGTTGAACTCCATTAAAAATTAAAATTCTTAGCGCAACACACTAAGAATTGATGTTCATTTTAAATAACAGTTCAAACTCATTGAAACTAATTGTCCGAATGAATAAAAGTTGTTTTAGACACAACAGCGACCGCGTAACTTTTTAATATATGGGAATGAATTTAATTGTCATTACCATTGTAGTTACGCGGTCAGCCGCCTGGTATAACAAAACTCAGTTATCTTGTTCGTATTACCTTTCGCGCGCCCTAAGCTCGTGTGGTGGGATAGGTTCACCGGAACATGACTGCGGGTGTGCGTTATGTGCAGGCCGACCTGGACCTTTCTTCGTGTGCTCCTTCTTCCGCCATTTTGCTCTACGATTTTGAAACCATACCTGTTGACAATGGACTTTAATTAGTAGTTGTTCAATGGGCATCGTAGCGGTCATAATCGTTGTGCCATGTATGAGAATAATGTTAGGCCATCTCCCTTAATGCACTACTCACTGGTATGGAGTGGTTTGTAAACTAGATAAAAGTAATAGGCCTAAATAAATGAATTAAACAAATTTAATGAAGGCGTTATTATCGCGTTCATTTTGGTTAGTGATTGATACTACATATTTTTATTCCGATCTAATACCTGGGACTGAATAATACAGAAACTCAAGTCCCAAGTCGCGTCAGTTAGTTTTGCAACAAGTTAAATTAACCCGGGAACCTTAGTCTCTCCTTGACCACGATGGCTAGAAAGCTCTCGAAACTTCGGAATAAAATAATTGTACAGCGGCGTCTTTTTGCCATGTTATTTTAAGTCTCTACTAAGCTACTAATCGTAGACGAATCATATAGATCCCGGCAGATACAAAAGCAGATTTTCGAACTACGCAGTACAAAGATTGTCAGATTAGAAGAGCGCTGGACGACCGCAGCAGGAGCAAGTCCGTGCATATATAGAGTCGTGCGCATAATTAATAATATTGAGAAACAGATAAAATTAAAAGAATATTAATAAAAAATAATAACTATAATTAAACTATAAATAAAAAATATCATTTAATTACGTCGCATCAGAGACAGTCCCAAGGAGACTGGCAACATTTCCCCTTTGTATAGCAAGGCTAATACGTTGGCAGAAATAATTGCTAGCCTTCCTATCTCCAGACTTCTTCGTCAGCCGCTTGACCAACTTCTTGGCCGGGCGCTTAGTGAAGGTCCCCGGGCTCATCATCTCGACCCCAAACGGCGCAAATTCGTAACCAGTACCGAGGTTAGCGTATTTGCGCAGCTTGAGGTTCTCAGCAGAAACCACCGCACTTCCCGCGCTTAACGAGGTCGCTTGGATGTGAGATGGGGCTAATGTGTCTAATAATATTTAAAACGAAACGAGTTACTTGAATGGCAGCGCGTTTTTTTCTGCTGCGATCTATATCTGACTCTTCTACGATTAGTAGCTTGTTAGAGACTTTAAAAACCATTGCGCAAAGCCGCCGCTACTTATTACAAAATGTTTATTATTAAACGCAATAAAGATGGGTGATTGTAAAGTGTACAAAACACTTAGGTGTATCATACGGTCTTATATTGAGACATTAATTTGCAATGCACGCCACGCGTATATAAGATTACCATATTAATGTGCGATTCGTGGTTCCACATTGGATGCGCCCACGTAGGGTGAACATGCATTGAGAGTATTGCGAGCAAGTATCTTTATTTTGTTGTTTTTTTTTTCATTTCGGATACACTTAATTTTGATTGCATAGTGTACTGTAAATGTAAAGAAAGCGAGGGAGTTGTGTCAGGATCGTGGCAAGTGGCACACTATTGTCTCTGCCTATTCTTGTGGAAAAAGGCGTCATAATTTATTTGATTGATTGATAGTGTACTGTAGAGCTTGTATGAAGAGAATTGTGGATGTGAGGGAAGCGAGGGAGTTATTTCAGGGATAGGCAGAGTCAATGGAGCGCCACTTGCCACCAAACACCCTCGCTTTCTTTACAAACACAATTTTCCTCATATAAGCTCCACGGGCACTAGACAACCCAGCTTTCGTAAGGATGTCTCTGATTTGGTCGGAAAATACTGTCCTGGGTTAGCAGTTTTTTTTTATAGATTTACATTTACATTAATAAAGGTTTGACTAGTAGGCAGTACGCCATTTTGCACTGTAGTATAACTTATTGTCTTAAAAGTATTAGAGACGAGACATTTCACTTCGCAAAGACGCCTACAAAGTCGTTTCAGTTTATAAACTGAATTAGATATTTTTTAAAATATTACCTATTTAAAAATGTTTATATACATATATTACTTAATATCAGCCGTAAAACAGTTATCCAAGTTGACTGGTGAACGTAAATCTTTCCTAAATAAACTACTTAAATTATGGTCACCCTACGTCTGTCTGGTGTACGATGTCTTCAGTACCTCATCCACCACTTACAAAGCAATATTTATTACGAATTTATTCATGAATATTTTTTTTTAAATTACCCCAAAAGCTTTTACTATTACGTCATAATGTAAGGATAATATGAAAGATTGCTTAACATATTATGGCCATAAAAACAGTTTGCGTATGTATAACATTTCAACGATCAATCAATCAAATTATTAATTATGCTTTGACTTCCACAAAGACTTGACAATGCAATGAACCTGACAAAACTCTCTCGCTTTCCTCACATCCACAGTTATGTTTATACAAACTTTTTATTATTGTAATAGGTAACCCTGCCATTCCCTGCTTATATATAAAACCGACAACACGGGTTCAAAACCACTTCCGATACTTTGGTTGCCTGTTTCTATGATACAAGGCACTTTAGTAGCTTAGTATAGAAAAATAATAATAAATTGTATGCAAATATTATAGATTATATATATCATCTATAGAAGCTATCAAAGTACCGGCAAATGGTTTTGAACCCGTGTTGTCGGTTTGAGTAACCATTGCACTACCACTACACCACAGTCGCTTTATTAATTTATATCTTCATTGTAAAAATAATAACATACATGTAAGATGCGAACTTAAATCCATTAAACTTTCATAGCCAGTTCAATAAAAAACATAATAAAAATATGCACAAAGATGTTTCCTGATCCACGCGTCAAGGCTTTTCGGTTTTCGTCGGCTTTAATTATTAAAATTATTAATTTAAAAATCAATTATGCGACTATGGCTTAAAGCAGAAATTATAAACCCGTTTAAAGGCTGTACCGCATTGCATAAAATCAATTTTCAATCACTAAATGTGTCTTACACACCGTGGTTACAACACCGAGAGCGCACTAGTCGAGACCACCCACTGGTACCAATGTAGCTTTGAATTATGTACTTTGGTTCTCCTGTTTCCATGATACAAGCACTTTAGTAGCTTAGTATAGAAATGTATAATAATAATAATTAAAAAAATATACTATTATACTTCATCAGCGGCTCCTCCTTTTGTGTCTAACCAGCAACTGAATGACCAATTACAATTGCATTTTCGGTGTGCTGCATTCATATTTTCTCGTGTGTGCAAATACGGTGGAGAAGCGCGTCATTTCGGCTTAGACAGACTATACACCTAAAGTATTCCATTATTCATAGTTCTCTATTGTATGATAATAATTGAATAATCAATGGCGAATGGCTGCAACTTGTTTTAAAATATTGATTTATACTGAATATATTAGTAACAAAGACACTATATGACTATAGTTTTGACAACAGTCATGGCGTATTGGTTAGCACGTCAGTCTGTGTCGCATAAAGTCCCGGTTTCGATTCCCGGTCCGAGCAAATATTTGTTTTATAGCTTTTATTTGTATTTTCAAATCGGAGACACTCTCAAGAAAGCTAGGTTGCCTAGTAACCATAGAGCTTGTATGAGGAGAATTGTGGGTGTGAAGGAAGCGAGGGAGTTGTGTCAGGATCGTGGCAAGTGGCGCTCCATTTTCTCTGTCTATCCCCGTGGGAAAAAGACGTGACAATTTGATAGATTGAAATTTGTAATATTTAATTAAGTATTATTTTAATAAAAAAAGAGGTGTAATTTTATCCTGGGTCTGGTTATTAGAGAGTGGTAGGCAGTGGTACCCAGTATGCCGATCCGGGGTAGTACCACCACTTACAAGTGTACAGAACGTGACTTAGTCGCGTTTCGGGTTGAGCTTGTAAGTCTACATAGACGAGCTTAATGCATTATTCACCTTCGTTATTGTGAACGATAAAGATTCGCTTGGTGGAAATAATAGCTAATTTTATAAAATAATACGAAAAAAAATTTGAATTTATATGAATATTAAAAATTCAAAAATAAAATGCAATCAATACAAATATAGGGAATATTCAATTACAAAAATAATAAAATTCTTTATTTAATAGCTCGAAAAAAGGTCAATAAAGTTTCATTCCGGAAACACCATCTTTTTATATCTTTTCCAAATGTTGCGGACATTGTGATTTATAAACAATTAATTACAAAAAAAAACAACAGTTTAATTATAATTAACGTCAAATATAAATAAAACGTTTTAATATGAACAGTAAAACTTTAAACCATATGTTTCTTTAATCGTCAAAGGATGCTAAATTTCATTTTATTAAATTAATCCAAATTAATCCGAACGATGGTTAGGTCGTTAAATTATAATATTTTGCCATAAAATGTGATGGGACGTACACAATAGGGCCACAAAACAAGGTTAAAACAGATTATTTATTAAACCTATATTTAATAGGATCGTAAGAGAGGATGAAAACATTAACATCCGTCGTTTTACTGTTTTTAGTTTAAAAAATATGCCTTATGGTAAACGTAAAATACTTTTAAACTTAGTTCAAAAGGTCATAAGTTCTATTTACGAGAAATGCGTCCACTTATTGGCTTAAGAAATAGCAAATTATTACTTTTTAATATCTTAGGTCCTGTATAACTAATAATTTGTATAAAAATTGCAGAGAAATATATTTTATCGGTCAACTGAGACCGGAGATCAAACTCGGCATTTATCGGGTTAAGACACCGCATGTTAAGACACCGGGTTTGATTCCCAGTGACAGTTGACCGAGTGAATTATTATATGTAATTTTTTAACTTGTTATCTTTGGCTAGCATAGTAATGGCGCTTAGGGCAACTGTAAGATGAGACGTTTATTTAGTCATCGGCGCTCTTGGACCTCTTGGGACACGATGATAAGCAAGAGGAGGTCCAAGAGTGACGACGACTGAAAAACCGAGTTAATTCACGGCTGCCTCAGTCGCCTTCACTATGTCGGCCAAAGCTTTTGATCAGACAAATAGAGTTCTATAAAGTCCCGGTTTCGATTCCCGGTCGAAGCAAATATTTGTTTCAATATTTTTTTAAATTTAAAAATAATTGTTAATAAAAAAAGAGCCGGATATTTGCTCCAGGTCTGGTTGTCAAAGAGTGGTAGGCAGTGAATCCCGGGTAGTCAGTAACAGATTTATATTTTTTATGAGTGTAGGCCACTTTATTTCCGCCTCTAAGCTGCGGCCTATACGCCTGATTGACAAATCTAGGACTGGGGGTACCACCACTTTCAAGTACACAGTCCCTAAACTAACTTAGTCGCGTTTCGGGATCAACTAGGCCGGCATAGTGGATGTGACTGCTACTCACAGTTATCCTACTGAAAGTAGCAGTCATCTCTATTCATGGAATGCACTTCAGCCTGATATCAAGCGGGGTTCTGTTATAAGTCGAATCACAATAAAAAGAAATGGTGTAGGCGACCGTGGTGTAGTGGCAGTGCAATGGTTACACAAACCGAGAAGACGAGTTCAAAACCACTCACCGGTGCCAATGTATCTGTGATCGTCTTGTTTCTATGATACAAGCACTTTAGTAGCTTAGTATAGAAATGTAAATTTAAACAAAAATAATAAAGTGTAAATAATAGAGTTCTTATCAGCTGAACTTGTTTCAGTTTCAATGTCCCATAAGTAAACCAATTGATATCGGATAGCTACCGGCTTGGAATGTGTGAAAAGGATGGATATATGTAACACAGGGTTATCTCTAAATTTTGTTCGCTTTGCACAATATTCTGGTAGGGTTCCGTATGTTTTTTTTGTTATAAGCAAATTATTATTGGTGTATTGTCAGGATTTTTCTTTAAAGTAGCTCGACATAATATGTTTTCTTTAGAAAGGCGACCGTGGTTTTGTGGCAGTGCAATCAATGGTTACGCAAGCCGAGAACACGGTTTTAAACCACTCATCGGTACCAATGTATCTTTGATATATGTCTTTTGGTTTTTATGATACAAGCACTGTAGTAGCTTAGTATGAAAATGTATAATAAAATAAAAAATAAAATATGTCTTTACCCCGCCTGATGTTAAACTGGAGTGCAGTCCATAGATGGAGGTGTCTGCTACTTACAGTTAAATGGCTATAAGTAGGAGTCACATCCACTAATTGGAACTTAGTTAGACTAAGTCACTTCCCGGTCTGTATACTTGTAACTCGTAAGTGGTTTGTACTACCCCGGATCAGCAGACTGGGCACCACTGCCTACCACTCTTTCGATGGTAAAGAATTCTGCTTGGAGCCAACTTGTATGTATGTATATGTATGTAACTTTATATTAATAAAATGATAAAATAAAAATATGTAAACAAAATCATAAACAACGGACCATAAAATGTATATACCTGAAGAAACAACCCTGCTCGTCATGTCTATCTTTTACCACTAAGCCTAGGGCGGTAAACTCCGATAGCATCCCCAAGCGACAAAGACAACAACACACAATAAAAAAGGCGCTAGAAAGAGACGACAATATCTCCTTAAATTTTATATTCTATCCGCATTTTGTCGCCTAAGCGTTCCATTTAGTGTTCCATATTTAAACCTCGCGCCATTCTTTTTCTTTCCCGCTCGAGCGGAGAATGTAGTAGAATTTTCTTTTTTTTTATTAGGGATGTGGCAAAGGTTATGTGTACAGAATACTGAACGCGTGCGTGCGACCGTCGACGCCCGAATGAAATTGGCATATAAATGTAAATTTTATGCTATGAATTTTAAAATGAAGTCGATACTTCCGCAAAAGCGGGGGGAGTGAGCCATTTTCGCAAGTTTTACGTTGAGTAGGGATAAAATTAGATTAGAATGTGCCACTTTTGGTAAGGGATGGCCTTTTAACGTTTATTTCACGGCACCCTCGCGGTGGATACCTACACCGTAATTACCTTTGTGGTGGCTTAGATACTATCAAATATGACTTTGATGTTACATACCAAGTTATTTAATCAAATAAATAATCATTGCTGAAATATTTGCTTGTTAATCTTATTATTTTATTTGGTCGTGTATGCATTACAATTGTGTAGCTATAAACACGACCTGAATAACAATTTTCGATTGTATACAGCCAATATTTCATTTTAGAATCTAATAAGTAGTTATTCTAACAGTCTACTTTCACCAGCTACCTATTGAATTATTATAGGTAGACGATCAAAATCGATTACACATTGAATAAGATGGAAACGTTAAAAGGAGAAATATCTATTTAAACATAAAAAGAACACTTTAATAATAAAAAGTAAAAAGCAAGAAAAATCAACTTTACAGACGCAAACAACTCACTTTAACTTTATTGAGCTGTAATCGAATTGTGACGTCCCTATTCTGAATGAGCTCGGTGTTGTGGGACTTATATCTGTCCTTATCTGACCCGCCCATTTAAATCTATGCTATTCAATCGTGTCGTCTCTCTCGCGTCCCTAGGGTGCCGCCGAGATTGCAATCTTTTGATTTATACCGACTATTAGGAGCCCGAGCTCGAAGACTTTACTTCGGTTTGAGCAGATTTTCTTGGATAATCCGTGACTTTGTGCCATTAACGGCTATTTTTAACTTTTAACGTTTGTACCTAAGTGTTTTACCTATCTGCCTAACACAAATAGGTACATTAACAAAATCTTTTTTTTTGTTTGTTTTTGTTTTCTTAAAGGTACAATTAAAATTCTGAAATCTTCATATTTTTTAAGTAAATACTCGTAAGATATCTCGAAGAACCAGTGGGGAAGAAAGGCCCGTGAGTGAAGACCACAAGATAGGTAGCGTAGATAGGTCAGGCCAGGTGGACTGACGACATAGTACCTACCTATGAGAGTCCCGACTAACCGTTGGATGCAACTGGCATCTTATCGTTCAGAATGGCTTTTTAAGGGGAAGGCCTATGTTTAGCAGTGGACGTCTTCTGGCTGATGATGATCTCGATAGAGCCTTTGAATGTAGTAGGAATATAGTTGTTTTTGCAGTAGGAATTAAAGCGTAGAGATAGCACCGTATTTTGCTTGTAGAATCTACTATGGGAATCTACTAAGTGGGAATCTACTAAGAACCTGTCTGAAAATAATAACAGATGTAAAGAACTTAAGAGATTTGGAGAGAGAATCTACTAAGAGTGGGAATCTACTAAATGGGAATCTACTAAGAACCTGTCTGAAAATAATAACAGATGTAAAGAACTTAAGAGATTTGGAGAGAGAATCTACTAAGAGTGGGAATCTACTAAATGGGAACCTACTAAGAACCTGTCTGAAAATAATAACAGATGTAAAGAACTTAAGAGATTTGTGTGACTGCTGCTTGGAGTTATTTAACTGTAGTAGCAGTCGCCTCCATTCATAGACCGAACTCAAGATTAAGATCAGGCGGCGGGTTGCCCTCAGGTATCAAGCCACGATAAAACAATAGATACCTAAGCTAAACCCGTAGAAAAAGGCGTTACGTTCTGTCTACCTGTCTCTGTGGGAATCGAGGCGTGATTGGCAGATTATTTAATATATCTAGAGAAAGTATGAAATTTTAGTATATCCATTAAACCAAATGTATGAGGAAACTGAATTGATAAAAATCCTTTTCGACGTCAAATTTAAATATTCCACTTGTCCTCTGATAAAGGTCGCGGAAGGCATTTCCCATCCAAAACAGTATTATCTCAAGTGGAACATTATTTGGGATTCTTAAAGCTGTTCGTACACAGGGAAACCGAATGGGTAATTGGTGGCGGAATTGAGAGAAGTTGTTTTATCATGGTGATCGGTGGCCAAATAGTGCTTTATTCTAATTTAATAAAAATAAAACACCAATATTATAATTGTCACGACTCAATTCCCACAAGGATAAGTAGAGACAAGGAGCGACGCTTTCCACGATCCTGACACAACTCCCTCCCTTACTTTACTGATACCTACTACTCCTCATACACCTCTGTAGACCCTTGTTTTTTTAAGAATCCCTTTATATAAATATAAAAAATGACTATCTGGGTCGTCCCCGTTTTGTCACATACTTCCAATTTATGTTTTCGATATTTAAGAGTGGTAGGTCTGCCGAACAGGGTTAGAACCATCACTTTCAAGAGTACAGCAGACCATGAAGTGATTCAGTCGCGTTTCCGAGTCAGCTTAAAAATTGCCGGTTTTAATTAGGTCAGCAGAGTGGATGCGACCGTTACTTGCAGAATCAGAAGATAAGCAAGTGCATGCTGAGAACATATCCATGTTAATAAATTATTTTTATTTCATTTATTTAACTGTAATAGTCGCCTCTATTTATGGAGCACACTCCAGCCTAATATAATAGACTACACAGGCGAGGTGCTGTATTATATCGAGTTAAAATAACAACCTAGCTTTCATGAGGATGACTCCGATTTGGTCGGAAAACACTCTCCTGGGCCTGCCTTGTTTAACTCATCCATCCACATCAGATTTATAAATTCCTTTCGTCAAGAAAGCTAGGTTACCTAGTGCCCATAACCACAGAGCCTGTATGAAGAGAATTGTGAATGTGAAGGAAGCAAGGGAGTTGTGTAAGGATCGTGGTAAGTAACGCTTCATTGTCTCTGCCTATCCCTGTGAGAAAAAGGCGTGACAATTTGATTGTTTTTTTTTAATAACAAAAAAACCTATCTGTCTCTGTGGAGGAATAGTCTAAGGTTTATAAAAAGTTTTCTCCCGGTCAGTGGTTGGTTCCCCAATGGCCTCTTAGACGGACGGCAGAAAGAAAATAAGGAAAATCGTCCCTCATTTATATTTGAACACAACCTTCCGCTCTATGATGCCCTGGTACTTATTGGCCTGATAAACTAAACTATTATATTTGTATTAGAGATAAGGCTCTTTTTATTTTAAAGATTCTTTTTGTAAAATAAGATTTTAGGTGATTTAGTCGCGTTTCGGGATCAGCCTGAATATCGCCGATTTCAATTAGAACGGCGTGGTTGACCCGAAAGCTACCTACTTGCAGATATTTAACTGTAAGTAGCTATCAAATCAAGTCAAATCATATTGTCACGCCTTTTTTCCACAGGGATAGGCAGACACAATAGAGCGCCACTTACCACGATCCTTACACAACTCACTTGCTTCCCTCACATCCATAATTCTCTTCATACAGGCTCTGTGGTTATGGGCACTAGGCAACCTAGCTTTCTTGAGTAGCTATTGTCTTATAATACCGCACTTCAGCTTTACTTCAGCCGGATGTCACATTAAAAAAATCGAATGAAAAGGGTATTTAATAAAATAATTTATAATTAAAGCAAACCAAGCCGTCCGGCAAGTGGTTTTGAACCCGTGCTCTCGGTTTGCGTAACCGTTGCACTACCACTGTACCACAGTCGCGTTAAAACAAGACTAGCGGAAAAGAGTGTGTGTGATGGCATAAGAGAGCGTTCTGCCGTTCGTATCCCCACATCGAACAGTGTTAAAAATATACTGAAGTAAAGATGTCAATAAACTAAATTAAGATATTACCCGTGACAATGTTTGATGATTAGCCGCGGTCGCAATACAGCGCCTAAAGTGGACATTAACACTCAGCACTAAAGTGCGTAATATTGTTTTAGGGCCATAACTAAATTGCCCTTCTAATTTTAGAGTAACCTCATAGGTGTAGCTACCGCCGCCATATCAATTCTACGGGGCCCCCAACGTGCGTAAGCAAAAATCAGGGATGTTTCGGAGCTTCGACTCCGGTTCCGTTAAGTCGGAACTTCTGATTATTATTACACCTCCGGTTCCGACTTCGGCTCCGACACTTGTAAATCGAAGGTTTAAATCGGAGGTCGAAGCATAACATAGCAGCGGCGGCGGCCAGTGTCGACTGTTATGAACAGGTTCATACATGTCGCGCAGGGAATCCCCCCGACTACGTGCACTCTACCGTCAATTAGTCAATTATTTTTTCACTTGTTAATCTGTTACGCACACGACACGTTCATAGGTTATAGAATTCTGATCCTGCCTTCGACTCCGATAAAGCAAATTTAAAACTCCGATTCCGCCTTCGGTTCCGATAAAACTACCTCCGTTACATCCCTGGCAAAAATTAATAAAAACTTCCCAGAAACTTTAAAAAAACTAAAGTCATCATCAACTATAAATGATTTAATAAATCAGTTTGCCGAAAAATGGTCAAGGAGAGTGTATATTTAATTTGAATTGTTTGTAAATTGTGCATATAGAGAAATGAGACAACTAGCTAATAAATGTAAATAAATATTTAAATGATACGATTGGACTGTTTTAGTAAAAAAATTCGGCCGGTATAGTGACGGTGACTGAGGCAACCGTGAACCAACGCGGTTTTTTCAGTCGTCGGCACTCTTGGACCTTCACTTGCTTACCATCAGGCAAGTCGAGGTCAGATGTGGAGTCACCAATAAATAAATGTAAGAACAGTAGACTTTCCGTCCACATTTTAACAAAACGAGATTACACCTCGACGCCACATTTTTTATTTTATTTTATTGTGACTCTACATGACAGAATCCCCAGCCTGATGGTAAGATGAGTGTGATCCATGAATGGTTGTCACTGCTACTACAATTAAATAACTGTAAGTAGCAATCACATCCACTATGCCGGCCTAGTTAGAACCAACTTGTAACGCTAGCAACTTACAAGCGGATCCCAAAACGCGACCAAATCCCTTTACGGTCTGTATGCTTGTAAGTAGTGGTACTACCCCCGATCGGCAGACTGGGTACCACTGCCTACCGCTCTTTGATAACCAATTTTATAGTGATAATAAAATGAAAAATATGTACTTACAGCAACCCTACTCTCTTTGAGATCAAGCCTCATCGCCAATGCTTCCCTCATGAACACATCAGGATAATGGGACGCCAGGAACGCCCTCTCCAACTCCTCCAATTGCCAAGAATTGAAATTTGTACGAGATCTTCTCCTTTTTCCATTATCACCATCATCGTCTCCTAATCCACCTGCGAAAGGATAATTTTACTTTAATATTTAGATAATAAATAATAGATAATAATAATAGAGAATTGTGGATGTGAAGGTAGCAAGGGAGTTGTGTAAAGATCGTGGTAAGTGGCGCTCCATTGTCTCTGCCTATCCCTGTGGGAAAAAGGCGTGACAATTCGATTGATTGATAATAAATAATTATTATTATTGTCTTATTAATTTTTATTGAAATATTTAATTTTAATATTATAATGGACAAAACGCGATAGTAAGCCGCATAAAATTTGTTTACTTCAGTAATTAATGTTCGCGCAAAATCTAAATAAAAATTTAAAAAATTAAATTAGTCGGACGGAGAATGTTTTGAGGAGCCCTTTTTGCTACCCTATTTGAAAAGAACCACTCACGACCAACTGTAAACTGAATAGTTTTTTTCAGTCGCTTCCCAATAAAAAAACGGAAACATGGACTTGTCTTAATAAATATGGTAGTAGATAAATTAATATTATATTTTTTTATTGTGACTCAACCCTGATGACCTGCCCCGCCTGATGAACCGACCATGAGAAGGTTCGGGAGTGCCGACGACTGAAAAAACGAGTCAGTTCACGGCCACCCCAGTCGCCGTCACTATGCCGTCCAAATATTAAGTTATTTAGTTAAAAACGAAATTGCAAAATGAAACAAAAAGTTAAAATTAATAAAAGTTGCCAAACATAATAATGTTAGTCACTTTGAAATGATAAAAGATATAGCCTGTTGTAAAACAAAGTCAATTTAGACAATTCGTGAGCCGTTAAAACGAAGCCGCGACAAGGGGCACATAAAAAAGAGATAATCTCCAGCAAAGCGTCAGAACAAGTTTTTGAAAATAGAATATAATTTCTAATTCTCTCCCGGCGATTTTAATTAAAAATGGTCCCGAGAGAGCGGGACGGCACGAGCTCGTAACGAGGGAAGGAAAGGGACCTCTATAAATCACACGTTCAGCGTTCAGACGAGCTAAATAAATTAGAAGTGATTAAGAGGAATCGTCCTTGCGGTGTGTGCCCCGGAAATTGGTGCTTAATTTTGTGGCCTCCGTTTCTATAAAAGGTACAATTATATTACTAATAATTATATTCACACATTTATTTATCATTATATAATAATATTAACAAATTTACTGGCATTATAATTGAACTTATGAAGGTTTTATTTCTTTTTTTTCTCAATACATCGTTGAAAAGTATACTATCATCTGGGAAATCCCTAAAAATTGAGGGAAAAAATGGAAAAGGGAAGTTTATGAATGAAGAAAATTGTGGTTGGGTGTTGAAAGTGACGTTCGCTCTGTTTTCCATGACTATCTAATAATTGACTACGTAGGAATTGAGGCTTTACTGAGTAACTAAGGCTTTGATTAAGTAAATAAAACATTTAAACCAGGAAAATTTACTTCACTTTAAAATATCTTTCACTTTAAATAAGTTTTTGCAGATTCTGGCTTGCAGCACATTTTTAATCCAGAATCGACAGCTTTGGGTTATTGTAATATCAAGTTAGGTATAGGACGTAATTTTTACATGTTACCCTATTAAATATTGACGTCATAGTGTCTTTTCGAGCCGGCATAGTGACGCCGACTGAGGTAACTGTAAACTGAATCGACTTTCATCAATGGCGCTCTTGGACTTCTTGCTTGCCATGTGCAGATAAAAAGAAAATTGAAATCCTTAAACCACAAAAGTCCCACAGAGAATAAAATAAAGTTCGTATTTTGAAATTAATCACAATTTGTAAAGTAAGTTGAGACAGTGTATATTAAATTAACATAAGAGTGACAGGGACAGAGTTACGTATTAAAACAAATAGCCGCCTTGAGTCCAAAGCTGTGTGTACTTTAATTTACTCCGCTCAATGGGGTAACGAGTTAATTTAGATTTGGTAATTTACTCTTCGCTCGAATTGTGCGAATTAAATACTGTCTGTCTGGAAGTAATTTAATCTAATATATATCGGCGACCGTGGTGTAGTGGCAGTGCAATGGCTACGTAAGCCGAGTGGCACGGGTTCGAAAACACTCACCGGTACCAATGTATCTTTGATATATGTACTTTGGTTGTCCTGTTTCTATGATGCACTTTAGTAGCTTCGTATAGAAATGTATAATAAAATAAAAATTAATAATATACAAATCAATCGTTTGTTAATATTTAATAGCGTTCATCCCAGTGCGATAGGTGGCGCTATTGTCGAGATCTACACAGTTTACTACAATTTAGTCACGTCACATTTCCACAGAGAAAGGCAGTGAGAAAATACTAAAAATATATTTGTCTAATATAATTATGTATTTTTGTTTCCTTCTGCCTATGAAGTACAAAACTACAAACTTCAATAATGGTTTATATTCATAATAATGACCCAAAAGTGGATTGACGAAAGGAATTTATCATGTGATGTTGATGAATGCCTTGAACAAGACAAGATGTTTATTGATTTAATCGGAAAACTGGGTTGCCTAGTGCCCATAACCGTAGAGCTTGTATGAAGAGAATTGTGAATGTGAGGGAAAAGAGGAAGTTGTATCAGGATCGTTGACAGTAGCATTCAATGGTCACTGAATATCTCTTTCAGATTAAGGAGGGACTTTTTGATTGATTGTTAGACGTTTCACGTTTCTCTTTGAAATATAGATTCATCCAATTTCGGGCGAGTTGACACTCAGTTCAAACCAGTTGTAATGCCACTGGGGAGGTTTAAGGGTGTATGCCTAAGTATTCTATTTGGGGGTTGCCAGCAGTAATAATAACAACGCGTTTATAAATTCTAATGTCATCAGTATTTTACATTTTTTTTTGCGTATTTTGGATTTTCCGCTTTATTTTGGAGCGTTTTTAATCTTAAATAAAAGTGATCAAAAATCGACTGATAACACGACTCATTTTACGGCTACCATAGTCGACGTCACTATGCCGGCCAAAAAAATAATCAATCAAATCAATCAATCAAATTGTCACGCCTTTTTCCCACAGGGATAGGCAGAGACAAAAAAAAATAACCTCTATGAAATTAACATTTATATTTAAAAAAAACTAATTGCTACAAGTACGACAGGTTACAACTTTCTACTGGGAATCGAACTTAGGACTTCCGCATAACAGACTGGTATACTAACCACTACGCCAAGCCTATCATCTCATTACGGCAAAAAGTAATAACATTAATTGAAGTAATAAAGTTCAGATAAACTAGAATGAAATTTAATTTTAAAAAATTGCAACTATTACTAACATATCCACTCGTAACAAAAAACATTTTTCATTTGTTAATAACAATAAAATAAATTGTTATTGGCTCACAATTGTTATTTATTTTATAAAATATAATAAAAATAAATCAAATATCTAGCGTAATAAATGTTCTTAGATAGTGCGTGTAATATAAAAACAATAAACAAAATGATTTTCTATTGCGAGACAATAACCTCCGCCATATCAGTTCTCCAAAACAACCTAATAAATATTCTATAAAACATAGACGTCGTGATATCGGGACTAATACATGATAAGCAAACAGTTAATGGTCATTTACCCGGTCTTCGGATCCGGGTCCGCAATACCACCACTTTCAAGTACTAAGACCGTAAAGTTACCACCAGTTTCAGTTGTTTTTTAATGTAACTCGACGTTGTTGCGCGTAAAGTCCTGGGTTCGATTCCTGGTCAGAGCAAATATTTGTTACATAGCTTTATTAAATATTACAAATATTTGTTTAAAAAAAGAGGCAGATATTTGCTTTAGGTCTGGTTATCAAAGAGTGGTAGGCAGTGGTACCCAGTCTGCCGATCCGGGGTAGTACCACCACCTATAAGTATACAGACCGTGAAGTGATTTAGTCGCATTTCGGGATCAGCTTGTAACTTGATAATAATCAGCGACTAGATAACGGGATCAGGTTCCAACTATGCCGGCATAGTGGATGTGAATGCTACTTACAGTTATTGAATTGTGGTAGCAATGACATCCATTCATGGACCACACTCTAGCTTAACATCAAGCGGGGTGCTGTCATACGTCAAGTCACAAAAAATAAAAATAAAAACATCCTCGACCCGCCTGATGTTAACCAAGAGGAAATCCAAGAGTGCCGAAACTAAAAAAATCGAGTCAGTTCACGGCTATCCCCGTCGCCGTAACTATGCAGGCCAATGGTGCTTTTCCACGCATCGCTTGAACGATCCAGGGTTGGCAAAGCATTCCACCCGTCGTTGTTCTATAAAGAACACAGCGAACCTTTTAGTTTGACTGCCGGTTCGGTTGACAGAATGCGAGGCGGCGTGAAAAGACGAGATAGGAACAAGGTTAAAGAGCTCCTTGGAATTTTCTCCGTGGTATAAATGATAGAGGACGAACAAAGCCGGGTTCAACTAGGTTGGCATGGTAGATTCGGTCAGGAGAGGTGCTTTCATATAAAGTCCAGCTGGCATAGTGACGGTGACTAAGGCAATTGTAAAGTAAATTGTTTTTTTTTTAGTCATCAGCGCTCTTAGATTTCCCCTTGCTTACCATCAGATAAGTCGCGGTCAGATGTCCAGTCAAGACATTGATAGATAAAAGAATAAAAACGGGAATAACCCAAAGGGTTATTGCTTGATCGAAGCGGGCACATTCTTAAAAATGCAAGGACCGCAGTGCGTATGAATGAAAAGCGAAAGATTCACCTAACCTATTTCTCTGAATCTAAGCCTCTGCCTATCCCTTTAAGAATTGAGGCGTGACAATTGACAATAATGATAATTTTCCGCATTAAAAGAAAAATTAAATCATTATCAATGTTCGCGCAAATTATAAGAAAATACTAATTAAATCATTGTTTTTTTTTTTCACTATAAGGTCCTGCTATAAAACCGCTCACTACAATTCGCAACGAGTTCTTCTGCAATATCAATTCCCCTCCTTTTATGAATTTTTCTTAATAGAAATATAAACTAGATTTGTTACGAGACCAAGGAAATTGAATGACATAATTTTCGGTGAATACTACCAAAGAATTTGGAAAGAATGGAATCTGTGCTAAAATAGGAACTAATTCAATGTTATTTGTCTCGTTTATATTATATTTATACCACGTGAGACTGAAAGAGACAACTACTTGTACTTCAATTCCTTAATTTCAAAGGTTGGCACTACTTTTTTGCAAATACAACCACTTGTAATTGTGGTTAACATTACTAATACTGCTTAATTAAAAGTCACGTGGTAGTAAGAGTAGTGGCATAATTGTTCTGCTATCCTTTTTTGAAGTATTTTAATATCATTTGTTATTCTGTCAAATTAGGTTGTCAAATGATCATCAAAACTAGTGACAACCTTCTAAATTACGAATGTAAAAATGTATGTTCATCCCCTTCTGACTTCTTTTTAATGCCATAAGATTAAACTATTATATTTTTAGTATAAAAGCTATTATATTATAGAGCTCCTTCTGTCTCTTAAGTCCATATTCTTTGAATACTACTTTATTGTGGCTCGACATATGACGGCACCCCGCTTGTTGTTAGACTGGAGTGCGGTCCATAAATAAAGGCGACTGCAAAAACAGTTAGAAAACTGCAAGTAGCAGTCGTATTTACTGTGGCGGCCTAAATGGAACCGGCAATTTATAACTGAGAAAATGCGAAATTTTTAATTAATAAATCAAGCCTTAACTTTCACGAGGCTTCTCTCTTTTTCCTTCTTCGCTCTCTACACTTAATAATAGTCGCAGCGAACCTATGCTTTTCTAAAAATAAACCCAATTTGACGAGGAACAAACAGTCTTTTGGGACCTCATCTCTTTGTCAACCTTTCCATCCAGCCTTAGAATGCCCAAACCATCGCAATACCTATCGATTGCGTATCTTTCTCAATCCTTGTCACGACATTTTTTAGAGAACATTTTTCTGCCACAACTTTATTGTTTAAACCAAAATTCAGAAAAAAAATAAGACGAATAAATCAGAATAATCAATTGAATATGTCACGGCAAATTAGAATAATCGTAACCTACAAAAATCCCCACAACACCACTTTCCACGATCCTGACACAGCTCTATCAACCAATGAATTAAATTGTCAAGCCTTTTTCCTACGGAGATAGGCAAAGACAACGGAGCGTCACTTGCCACGATCCTGGCTACCCTCACATCCACAATTCTTATCCATAATTTCGCGTCTTAATTCTAGTTAAAATAGACTAGACCTATCGATATTTATTTATTTATTTATAATGGGTACACATAACAAATTTTAGCTAAATAAAACTTAATACTTAGTACAACTAATTGGGTTCTTAATAAATAACTAATAATGTTTACTTACTTAAATCTATTTACAATTCATTTTAAATCTATTCTTCAAATATTACAATTAAAAAAACGAAAAAAAGGAAAAAGTACGAAATTTAAAATAGTTTTAAATATATTCTGTTTAAAAAAATATTTCACTATATATTCAGGATAACCTTACTATGTCTATTTTGTTATCAACAGCACCAATCTTTGTTATTGAAATAAGCAATCGTATAATTCGGCGTATATTGATGACACGCGACGATATCACAACTCCCTTCATAAATAAGACAAAATATATTTCTAATAAAAGATACAATCAAAATACAATCAATTTGTATCATACATAAAAATTGATTGTATTTGGTTCAATTTTCATATACAGAATGTCTCGAAAACGCTACCGAAGATAGTGACTGCATGAAAAAAGAAATTGTACACTTGTAAGTGGTGGTATTACCCCGGATCAGCAGACTGGGCACCACTGCCTACCACTCTTTGACAACCAGACCCGGAGCAAATATCCGCCTCTTTTTATTTTAATAACAAATATTTGTAAATTTAATCAAATTCTTACAAACTACAAATGAAAGCTATGAAATATTTGTTCCGACCGGGAATCGACCCCGGGACTTTCCCCGTAACGGACTGGTGAGCTAACCATTACGCCACGCCTGTCGTCAAAACCATTACTCATTACAACCTTCAGAAGATATTTAAATGGATTTGAAGTGGTCTCTCCCACCCACAAAATTATCAGAATTCTTTAGAACACGGCTACCAACTTAACCTAAAATTATAAACATTGAATAAAGCAATAAAATTACAAAATAACGAAATTAAACTTTAACCGCTTACTTTGAACAGAAAAAAAGTACTTTTAAAACTCGCTGATGCTTCCATTATTCCTCGAATCAATTGATGATCGATCGTAGGGCGTGGACGGGTGTAAAAATTCGGTAAAATTTACCGATGACAGACCCTTTAAATGGTACCGTTCGAGAGTTTATTTACACGCAGTACGAGTGCTTGATTATTATTAGGTTCGCACTTGTGCAAGTCTTAATCACTGAAATGTCATTATAGAATTCTCATGGATCACCCGTCTCACGGGGGCTACCGTGCTGTAATGGTCACATAAAACGGGGGGAATCTCCTCCCTCAAAACCATGTATGTATACAAGTGGCCGGTACCAATGTACTTATATTTTGGATCTATGATAAAAGAACGTTTAGTAACTCTTTTTTTACTATTTTTTATTCTACTGCTTGTATAATAAAACTAGGACAACTACAGTACATTATATCAAAGATACATTAGTACCGGCGAGTGGTTTTGAACCCGTGCTCTCGGTTTACGTACCACTGCCACTACACCACGCTCGACTTAAAAGAGAAATATAAGGCAATTAGCAGTGGCATCCGGCCTACTTTTAAGGGAATCCCGAAACGAGACTTAACACCCGTGCTCTTGGTTTGCGTACCATTGCACTGCCACTACACCACGCTCGACTTAAAAGAGAAATATAAGGCAAGTAGCTGTGAGATCCGGCCTGCTTTTAAGCTAATCCCGAAACGCGACTTCAGGATTTGTACCTCAGATTATATAATATACTTATATGATCTGAGGTCTGTACACTGTATGCCTACGCTAAGTTAAAAGTACTTGAACAGCGTTTCAAGTAAGCAATAGCGTGTGAACGCGGCATCCTTCAACGCATGGTCAATTTAACAAGAATTCGCCATAATAATTTCATAAAATGTTCACACTAGGAAACGAGATGATTACCTGTCACTTTTAGGAAACATTTTACGCCGCAATGCCTCCAATAATAAGGTTTCAAGAACAATTCGGAATAAATAGTCGAACTTATTTAATCACGTCTGCGTTTGGTTGCTTTATTTATAATTTTTTTATTCCGACATTTCGAGAGCTTTTTAGCCATCGTGGCAATCGAGGTGTAATTCGTTAATCAATGTTCGCGAAAAATCTAAGAAAATTCTAGGTATCAATATAGTTTTACATAAAAACATCCTCAAGAAAGCTAGGTTGCCTAGTGCCCATTAGAGCCTTACCTTAGTCTTAGTCTTACGTTAGAGCTTGTATGTAGAGAATTGTGGTTAAGAAGGAAGCGAGGAAGTTGTGTCAGGATCGTGGCACGTGGCGCTCCATTGTATCTGCCTATCCCGATGGGAAAGAGGCGTGACAATTTGATTGATTGATTTGATTTGATAAAGTTACGACGATATTGTTCCTTGCGCATATCAAGGACGTTAAACCGGCATTATTTTATTCATAGTGACGGCGACTGAGGCAACCCTAGCGTCGGCGATTTGAGACCTCCCCTGGCTTGTAGACAGGCAAGTCCAGGTCAGATGTTGCGTCACATCACAATAAAAAACATAAGATTTTAATGTAATACTTTTTAAAAAATAATAAATTAAGTTTTTATTACAATTAATTTGTTTTTAAAGTATGACATATTGTTATAAGTTATTTATTTATTTATTTTTACATTTCTATACTAAGCTACGTAAGTGCTTTTATCATAGAAACAGAACAACCAAAGTACATATATCAAAGACACATTGGTACCGGTGGGTGGTTTCGAACTCGTGCTCTCGGTTTGTGTAACCATTGCACCGCCACTACACCACGGTCGCCTTAATATAAGTACCTGAAGTAATTAAATAATCACATCAAGTAACACGCCAAGTAAAAACGCATCGAAACACAAAAAAGAAAATAACGATGAGCCGATTGTCCCGAGGCTCGAGCATCCCCCGGACGGCTGCTGCCTGTAATTTGCCTTCAATACCGAGAAATTAATTTTCAAAATCACCAACAATAATAAAGTTATAATTTTAAACCAAAATACACGTCTGGTTAAAGCGGTAGGCAGGGACGAACTTTAAGAAGGCTTTTTCTTTATTATTTTACTTACATTATTATTCTGTATTCACATTGTCTTTTTAGTTTGAGCGATTATAGACAGCTTCTAACTAAAACATACACTATTTAATTAATTTCTTTATAATAATGAAATAAAAGATTGTGCGGCTTGCAATTATGTTTACAGTCAAATAAGTTTGGAGACGCTTTTGCATTTGTAGTAGTGCGCCTAAGAGCGCGTTTCCATTAAGTCGTGGCGGTAGATAAAGATGTTACGATCTCCTATCATTAGGTTTAGTTTTAGCTTGGAGACGTTTTTGCGTTTGAAGAAGTGTACAATCAGTAAATAAATAGATAAGCAACTTTTATATTTGTTTTATTTAAATATTTTGCCTGATCGCCCTTCGATATATGTCGCTTTAAACCTGAAGTACTTCCATCCGGCCAAAATTTCGAGAGGTCAAGTGACGTATGTCACATACCCAATCGGTTGTGTGCATGATATTCTGCAATTTTTTATTAAATAGTTAATTCGTGAGTTCCGAATTTCGTGCTTTTCCAATAAAAGTTTCCAGTTATCTTCCATTTGCTTCCAATTAAAACAAATTATTAATTGTATCTACCTTAACATAAATATAAAGACGGCGTAAACATACAAGTTATTATTACTATTTATCACGTAAGTAAGAGTACGTGCTATTGTGTGCCAATTGGGTGGATTTCATGGCTCATTCAAGAACTACACTCCAAGTGCTTGTTATGATTACCCCACAGCTCTCAAATTGCCCTGTTCACCCCATTTCGTGCAACCTACGTGCAAATGTAAAAGCTCTTATGGGTTATTTATTTATTATTGAAAAACAGATAAAATTAAAAGTATATTAACTATAAATAAAAAATATCATCTAATGACGTCGCATCAGAGATAGTCCCAATGAGACTGGCAACATTTCCCCTTTGTATAGAAAGGCTAATACGTTGGCAGAAATAATTGCCAGCCTTCCTGTCTTCAAACTTGTAAGGTCGGAATCAAGTTGCCGGTTACAACTAGACCTACTAACTGCTACTACTACTAACTGTAGCCTCAGTCGCCGTCAACGTCACTATGCCGGCGAAAGGTGCTATTCCACGCTTTACCTAAAGTATAAAAGTGGGCACCAATTGCATATAAATATATATATATATATTTGTTGTGATTTTTATTTATCCTAAACAATATATTTCCACATAAAACTTAACTCTAAACCGCAAACAAGTATGAAAGCAGCCTCACGTAGTCCGTCCCTGTGTGCGTTGATAAAGACATCAGTTAACAAAATTGCCTTCATTACAAAAAGCTGTGGAGCCGCTTCCAAGAATTCGTGGTGACATGGTAATACTTAATTGATTATGCATGATACTTAAGGCCAGGTTTTAAATTAATTTTAGGATATAAGCAACAATTGGTCGGCATAGTTACAGTGACTTAGGCAAACTTATAATGAAACGGTCCTTTTTAAGTCGTGCTTACTCTCAGACAAGCCAAGGTCAGCAATAGCAATAAGAGTTGTGCCAAGCATGCGAAATTGTGCCCCTTTCCCCTCCATTATGAACGACACAATAATGATAAATGCAATTGGCATCTTGTCGTTCGGAATAGACGTTTTCCGGCTGATGATGATGTGGGCAAAAGAGCACCAATTTCCACGATCATGACACATCTTTCTAGCTTCGTTCACATACGCAGCTTTCTCTATGGGTATTGTTATTTGCATAAGTACATTAGATTTTAAGGCTTTTTAGTTATAAAAAAAACAGTAGTATTTCAAAGGTGATTCTGTTCGAAGCTTCATGAATATCATTGGATTATTCTACAAACTAGAATCATTTATCTTCCAGCTAACCATACTTTCTATATGATTTTCAGCAATTTTAAACCTATATAGCAATATAGTTATTTCTAGTAACTCACAAACAAGTCTTATAAATAACCCTCTTAAACGCTAATAATAAAAAATTAAAAATACATTTTATAAAACGGCCCTTAAGTGTAAACTCATGTATATAATTTTGTCATCATACCTACATATTAGAATAGAAAAAAATTAATAACGTCTAATTATAACTAAAAAGTAATGAAATTAGTACTAATTTTATGAATAATTATAAAAACTGTGTATTAACTTAAACCTTCATTATAACTACTTAACTTATAATTATTGTTAAAGAGATAATTATTTTAGACTATAATATTTTATTATTTTTTGGCATATTCCGATGTTAGTAGATATTATAACTGTATAATATAATAACTGTATATATTGAGATGTGCCAGGATCGTGGAAACTGGCGCTTCATTGTCTCTGCCTATCCCTGTGGGAAAAAGGCGTAACAATTCGATTGATTGATTATAAAATAATAAAAATTGAATAGAAAACTCTTCAAACTGCACGAAGAGAGGACGACTATCCTGAGAGACTGATGATCCAGGCGCTAGTCAGATAAAACCCACACGTTTAGACGCCGTTACACGTTGCTTTACATCGGGACAATAGGTAGAGAAAAGGCCTTAAGGTGGTAAAGAAAAGAGAAGAGCTTAAACAGCACTAAACAGTCAGTGAGTATAGATATACCGACAGAAAAAAAGGCTGGCATTCAAGCGGCAGAACCTTGTTTTGTTAACTACTTACTTTTTGTTTTCCGAATGACTATAAATTTAAAAATATTAATAAATATCTAGCGAAGCATTATTCCACATGTTAGAAAAGAAAAGGAGATCTCCTACAGTACGAGTGTTGCGTACTGGGCTCAACTTAGCCGGTGACGTCTTCTCGTTGAAGCGCATATATATTGAATATTTTGTCGGTAAATCGCGAGATATTGGACACATGCAACGCCATCTAGCGGTAGCATGTAGCGGTCGCTACAAATATGTACAGCGGGGTTAGGTTGGCAAGTTAAAACGATTATCGTCACTCGTCGGCGATTGCCAAAATAATAAAAGCTAGGCTAAATCCAATAAAACGAGACAATTAATCGTTGTGACAAATATCGTCTGTGCGACGACACGTTTTATCATTATCATCAATAGTCTCATTTTGGTGGATCTAGCCTAGCTTTTTTTATTTGGCAGTCGTCGACGAGAGACGATAATCGTTTTAACTTGCCCAACCTAACCCCGCAGGACTGTATGCGCAGATTTGCTTCTACCGCAGTCTTCCAGTGATCTTCTTATCTGCCTATTCTTATACTGCACAGCTTAAAAGTCTGCCGGTAGTTATACTATATCTGATGTGGATAGATGCGTTAAACAAGGCAGGCCCAGGAGATAGGTTGCCTAGTGCCCATAACCTTAGAGCTTGTATGAGGAGAGTGTCAGGGTCGTAGCAAGTAGCGTTCCATTGTCTCTGCCTATCCCCGTGGGAAAAGGCGTGACAATTTGATTGATTGATAGTTATATTAGCTTTAAATCCGTGAGATCAGCACGTTTATTGGATGGATAATTGTCTGTGCTAGTAGTAGATAAAACGTTATTACTAGATTAAAACTTAAAATATATTTTAACAAAAACATAGCCTCTCCAATCATCACAGTAGGTTCGATGTAAGTGTAGAGCCTCGAGCGTATTGTAGATTGAAATTTGATAAATCGATCCTACGATACTTTGTTCAACCATGTTTTTACGGCAATTTTGTATCCGTGATAAATATTGTGTAATATAAAGTTTATGAAAGATTTTTTTAACTAGAAATAGTGTATCAATATCAAGTCTAAATTAAACTAGTAGAAGAAATTCTATACATGAAATATAGGAGAATAAAATTAGTCTAGGTTTTGACGACAGGCGTGGACGAACGGTCAGCGATTGGTTTGTTGCGCGTTAAGTCCCGGGTTTGATTCCCAGTCGGAGCAAATATTTGTTTCATAGTTTTTATTTGTAATATTTAATAATTATATTAAATAATGCAAATATTTGTATATTAAAAAAATGTTATTAATTGTTTTTTTTATTATTGTGCTGTGACATTTGACCTCATAGTATCTTTTTTTTATTGTGACACGACATCTGACCTGACCCGCCTTATGACAAGAAGAGGAGGTCCAAGAGTGTCGACGACTGAAATGACCGAGTTAGTTCACGGCTGCCTCAGTCGCAGTCACTATGCCGGCCAAAAATCTACATTATTGATTATTATATTTATAACCACATTAAAGATTTCCTTATTATTTCTACATGCAATCACCTTCATAGTAGCTACCTATATTTACTTTACAGTTTATGCCAATTAATATTTACTAAGATTTTTAATTTCATGGACTAAAATGACAGCTGATTCATATATGTATCTCACTTTATTACGTGTGTCAAAAAGAGATGCAAATAGGAATTATCTGTCACTTTGGTTTATTAAATTAAAAATCATATTATAGGTAATAATAAAGTTCTAGTTCTAGTGATAAACCACAATAATCATAACTAGGTATACTTATATATAACTATATTGCAGTGCCACTTAGGGTTACCACTCTCCAAGGAATACATGATCATCTGCCACTGTTTAACTTTTGAAATACATTTTTCCTTGTCTGACCAGTTAGCGAAATCAATATGTGTGAGCGAGACAGAGGATGTAGGTTTGATTTTGTAGGGTGTCCAATTCAAAGTTAATATTAAAATTTATTATATTAGTTTTATTTCACTTATTCTTTTAGTATTTTAGCACTACATATATTCATAACAGTGGTGCTTTAAAGAGTGGTAGGCAGTGTTGTCCATTCTGCCGACAATTGTACAGACCTTGAAGTGGGTCGGGATCAGCTTGTAAGTTACAAGTTCCAAGTAGGCCGGCATAGTAGACGTGACGGCTACTTACAGTTAAATAACTGTAAGTAGCCGTCACGTCCATTGATGGACTGCACCCCAGCTTAACATCAGGTAGGGTGCTGTCATATGTAGAGTCACAATGAAAAAAGCGTTGGACACAAATCTCTGCAGCAGTAATATGAAAGATAATCTAAAGAATCCATTTTACAATTTTGTCTTTTTTTTAAAACTTGAGATTGACTTACTTAATAATGAAAGGGTGAATACTCAGGTAGATATGGGATACTTAAAAGGCTTCAGCCAAATGATCACTGCACATGGATAGGTAGAGTGTCAGGATATAAAGCGCCAATGGCCACGATAAAAAAATATATAATTAGGTATCAAATCAAATTGTCGCGCCTTTTACCAACCGAGACACAACTCCCTCGCTCCCTTCACATTCACAATTCTCTTCATACAAGCTCTTCTATGGTTATAGGCACTAGGCAACCTAGCTTACTTGAGGATGTCTCCGATTTGGTCGGCAAACCTCCTGGGTCTGCCTCGTTTAACGCATCCATTCACATGAGATTTATTTATAAATTCTAGGTATAAATAGAAAAACAAAACAGAGCAAGTTAAAATATCGTATTGTTTGGTTAAAATAATATCCGTGAACGCTGTTAAATGCATGGAATACGTAAACGTATTTCGGAGCGGTCATAGTTTGAATCAGTGGTCCCGGGAGAGTCATAAGTCAGACGGTCGCCGCGTTTGCCGCCGGCTGTGCAGCGACTCTATGATTGTTGTTTTGGCGAGCTGAAACTTTTGTTTATCCTACTTTTTTTTTGACATAGATTTATAGATAATCTTTTAATGTTCTTTTTGAATTTACCTTGGTGCTTTATTTCATTGAAATTTTAATATTATAATCTTAGTTGTGTAGAAAGATTAAATTGGGAATATCGTAGTATCGATTTTCTTTTTTAAGATTTTAATATAAAAGTAATATATTATGCACATTTTTATAATATTCATACGTATAATAAAATGTCTTATTTAGGGTAGTTTTTGTGTATTAATTTATTACAGTAAATTTTTATTACTATTTTATTTATTTACTCCATTCTTTGATTTTTCTTTTAAGTTTTCATTTATTTTAGACTTTTATAATTGTTTTACTGGATTTAGTGTAGCATTTGTAAAAAATATTGTGCTACCTACTTACAGAGGTGCTGTTAGATTATTTAAATAAATTAAATAGGATATTAAATAAAATGAATATAGTTAAGTTTCTATAAAAGTACACATTCGCAAATAGATTTCATAAACATGGCGCTTATAAATAAATTGTGTAAATTTAATAATACATTTTTCTTAATTTTATAAGCAAAACTTAGTCTCTAAATTACAATAAAATATAATAGTAATAATACTAGGCCTTTACAAGTTTTCGCACATTAAACCATATCAATATATTAGGTATGTAAATAATCAAAATAAATTAAAAGTTTTACTTACATATTTAAACATTTGTTTTGAATATAGGTCAGAAAATAAACGAAAAAAGTAGAAATATTTATACAAATACCAGGGCAACATAAAAGCAAGGAGATATGAAATTTATTGGTGTATAAGTATCTGAAATAGGCAAGGGGCCGGCGTTATCACTGGATAGTGCACTATTAGATTTATTGACGAATTATTACACTACCGGGAACGTTTGTACGGTTATTGGCGGGGTTAAGTTTACACTTATTTTGATATAGTACACAATTGACTGTTTAGATTACTTGGGGTCAATTCGACCGTGTAATTCATTCATATTACTGACTATAAACTTATTTTATTAAGTGGTGATTTTAATGTTTTTTTATTTATTATAATTTATTGGTTTTAAAACTTTTTGTAGTTGAATATGTTATTAAATCTTAAAGTTTTACAATAAAGTACATATTAAAAATGCAAAATTAATTTGGCACGTTTAAGAATTTCCTCTGTATTTTTAAAAATAAAGTTTAACATCTGATCTCGAATAAGCTAGAGGAGGTGAAAGAGCGCATATGATTGAAGAATTGACTTAAATCACGCTTGCCTTTGTCACCTACACTATCCGGTTTCCTTAAAGGATCAAAGATTAATAGTACGAGGTTTTAATTTCATTACCTAGTATGAAATTCTGTATTCAATTAAAGATTTACAGTTAATAATAGCTTTTCAGAATACCCTGAAATATATTCCACTACAAAAGATACATTTATTTAGACATAACATGATAATCAAATAACATTATCACACAAAACAAACATAATTTAAATTACTTAATATATTTATCGCAGAACGAAAATTATTACATTCCATTTAATAAGCTTTTTGGCCTATTTTCGCGGTGAGCTTTGTCCATAAGCTGTACATGCTTTTATCATTAATAATAATAGATTATTTGATAACTTATTAAGTGATATAATTTGTGACATTAAAAAGCACTATAGATAGATAGGATGGCTAATTTTATGTATCTATTTATTAACATATAGGTTATAGATAAAAATTTCATATTTTCTTAGTAAATCGGCTAATGCTGGTGATATTTAGGGGCGCACTATATGTTACTATTTTCCCAGAAATATACACAATATTTGACAGACCTTAGACACAAGATATATCTGGAGACAGAAAGGCTGGCAATTATTTCTGCCAACGTATTAGCCTTGCTATACAAAGGGGAAATGTTGCCAGTCTCCTTGGGACTATCTCTGATGCGACGTCATTAGATGATATTTTTATTTATAGTTTAATTATAGTTAATATACTTTTAATTTTATCTGTTTCTCAATAAATATTATATCAAGGTATATCACAATATGTGATATTTGACGAAAAGTTAAAACGGGGACGACCTAGAAGATTGCTCGTTAAACAAATTGGGGCATTCTTAAGGTTACTTAGTGCCAATAATAACTCTAAAGTCAACATATGAAGAGAATTTTGGATGTGAAGGAAGCAAGAGAGTTGTGTGAGTATTGTAGAATAATAGAACTCAATAGAGCCTAACTTGGATTCAAACTGCTTCTTGCGACTATTAATAGATGGGTTGCAGAATTTAATCAAACCAATCAGTACATATTATAAACATATAAAAAACTAATATATAATTGCCTAATTTTTTTGATTACTAAAAAAACTAAGATAGAACCAAATACCTACAGTCCTATAATAAGTAGGTATCTAGAATTTTCTAAGATTTTACGCAAACATTGATTAATGAATAAAACAAATATTATGCGGCTTACTATCATGTTTATTTTTGCTTAACGTCACTCTGTGTGCAAAGCTGCACTCTGCAAAGCTCTCGAAACGTCGTTTTTTTTCACAATTATTAACCAAAAATAAACGCTATAGTAAGCCGCATAAAGTAGGTATCCACTTCCAAAGCAAAGAAGTATTGAACATCTTAGAAGCCCTTAACGAACCAAATGTAGGCATAAAAAGACATAATATTAAGGCAAAATTTACACCCTCAAATATCCCCAGCGAATTTTATGGCGCGCGGAAGAACACTCCGGGCGGAACGTTCGTTTAATTTTATGCTACATTAATGTACAAAGGGTTGCCCACTTTTTAATACATTTAGTGATGGTGTGTTTTGGTGGGACAATACTTGTGTTTGTTTATAGATTGGCTATATGGTTAGATTAAAATAGATTACGGCGATCTATTCAAATAGATAAATAGTTCAATTGTGTGGGAAACAATATTGTAGTGGATATCTATTCGGGATAGTTTTTTATTTATTTGTATTAATTAAATAAAAGGTGTCCGCAGTGCTTATAACCATAGAGCGAGAGTTGTGTCAGGATCGTTAACAAATACGTCAGCTCTTGTTTTACTGACACGCAATATCCGACCTTTACTTGCCTAATGGTAAGTAAAGGTCAAATGTGATGATAAGCAAGGAAGAGAGTCGATTTATGAAAAAAAAACTACACATACTTAAAAAACGTCATTACTATGTCGATCAAAGGTTTTTTTCACTCTTAGTCTGAAGAATCGAAGGATATGGGATAGGAAGAATACATACACTGGTAATACATCCCATATGTCGATTAAGTACTATCACTTACAAGTATACAGACCGTGAAGTGATTTGGTCACGTTTCGGGATCAGCTTGTAAGTTGCCGGTTCCAACTAGGCCGGCATAGTGGATATGATTGCTACTCACAGTTATTGAATTGTAGTAGCAGTGACATTCATTCATGGACCACACTTTGGCTTAACATCAAGCGGGGTGCTGTCATATGTCGAGTCACAATAAAATAAAATAAAGAGTTTTTCTGAAACCATAGTTAAATTATTTACAATATGAAGAAACCAAATTACAATATGTATTTTGATTTTACTGTTAAATATTTCTATAGAAAATAAATTAAGTTATTATAAATAAATACAAAAAATTTAAACATACTAGTATAAATTAACTATAAATGACGCGCCCCTCCACTTTATTAGTTTATTTAAATGACTGAATGCAAATATGTCAGATGTCGTGTCACAATAAAAAATAAAAAATACTAACTATACAACTAAACTTATCAGCGTGTCCCTTTTGTGTCCAACCAGCAACTGAATGATAAATTACAATTGCATTTTGCTCGTGTGCGTAAATGCAGTAGAGAGGCGCGTCATTTCGGCTTAGACAGACTCTACCTACCTTAAAATTACTACTTATTTCACTATTAATTAACACTTGAAAGCACAATGTAATACTTATTTATGTACGCCCCGATTGTTTTTTCAACTTACACGAGCTTCTTGTCGGTTAAGTGAACTATCATGTAATTAAATTCTGATAGTTTATTCTTTAAACTCAAGCCGATTAACTTTCGATAACAATTTAGAACAAAATTAATTAATTAAGTATAAGGACAAAGTAAGAGTTGTGTGAGGAGAGTTGTCTTGAAAATTAGTGCTTCGTTGTCTCTGATTAACCCTGTGGGAATTGAAGTGTGACAATGACGATGATAATGATGAAGTATTTGAAACTCTCTGAAAACTGTTGCAACTAATAACCGTTAAAGTAAATCAGTCGAGTTTCGGTATCAGTAAAAAGCATGAAAGAGGCCGCCCACATAGAAGATGCGATTGCTACCTGCAGTTTAATTGTAGTAGTAACATTTACCTATATTCATGATTCACAACTTTAGCTTGACATTAGACGAAATGCTGATATGTCAAGCCACAATAAATACGATTTAAAAGTATAAATATTAATTAAATTAGATTAAAACAGGTAAGTATTATTATTAAAAATTGTAGGTATAGAAAATATTTACTTCATTCAGCAGCGTCTAGGGATCGACCCCGATAATTGTGGCCAGCGCATCGAAAACAATTTTGTCATGAAATAATATTAGGTTATTTTTTAATTATGTAGTTTTTTTTAAATTGATGGGTCCATATTGCCCAGCAGTTTCTTAGACTAATAGCACATTAACCGATGTGCACGCATGCGTTTAATCTAATATTTATTACTATACCTAGTTTAGGTCGATTGTTTTCAAATTGTATCAAAATCGTTTTCGAAACGTTTTTAGAATAAACCTGAACAGTTTACAACAATACAAGTTCACAAGAATGCTTATGTTTGTAATAATATTGTAAGTATAAATTACAATATAAATTAAAATTACAATTTAAAGTGCTACCGGATGATCTTTTGTAAAATAATTTACACTTACAACTTCATACCTAATAAATCTACATAGATATTTTTATATATATTTTTTAATTATGACTTGATATCTCGATATGTACCTACCTACATATATGTATATACAATATATACTTGTGATACTTGTATGTAGTTTATGTAATTGTGGATTGGACACTGTGGGAGTGAATAAAAAAAACAAATCTCTAATCGCTTTAATCCATTTTAAATAATTTTCATGGGAATAACAAGCAACGTGAAAACAAACAAAAAACTATCGCCCTAATTTTTTTTCTTAACAAACTTAGACAAAAACAAATAGTTACTAATTTCACGCTGCAACCATTGTTTAAAGCATTTTGTTTGCAGTTTTTTCTTATTTCTACCCCTAATTTAAATTAATTTAATAAGCTTTAGGGTGGATATTGTTCTCATGCAAAAAATATATAATAAAAAAATCAATAAATCAAATTGTCAGGCTTTTTTCCCACAGGGATAGGCAAAGACAATGGAGCGCCACTTGCCACGATCCTGACACAATTCCCTCGCTTCTTTCACATTCACAATTCTCTTCATACAAGCTCTATGGTTTTGGGCATTAGGCAACTTCGCTTTGTTGAGGATGTCCACAATTTGATTGGCAAACACATGCCTGCCTTCCAGGGCCGTCTTTACCCGGGGGTTCAAGGGGTGCGGTGCACCCGGGCGCAAAGTCCTAGGTGGCCATAAATTTCAATATTACCACAAAGCTTAAAATCTACTGTCAGGCCACATACTAATAAAAGTTTTCTTTCGCACCCCGGCGCCAAATATGCATAAGACGCCCCTGCTGCCTTCTGATATATATTCATATAAAAAATACATCTATTACACATAGGTACAATTATCACGCCCTTAATCCCACAAGGATAAACAAAAAGATTCGTTTCTAATCGAACCTACATCCTTATAGACATACAAGATCGTATTAAATCGAAATCTACCCTCAAAGTAAATTTTTCCCCAAGGGTTATCCTGTTATACCAATTTTATCATATTGCCACAAAATCCACATAGCTCCCGTGACGAATCCCTTAAAGGGTGAACAGGGGCCATTTGGTTCACGAGTCACAAGTTTACTATGAAAAAGTAAATAGACTAAAAAAGCGTGTCGAATGTGATAAATGCATGTTACGGGGGCACGCGACCCGACGCGGATTTGTGCCCATAGTCACCTTCTTGTGTTTTTTTAATACAAATTAACTATGATTGATTGTGAGTTTAGGGTAAGTTGAGTCAACGTGTGAAACAAATTTATTCTTTATTTTATTAATATTTAAAAATATTAAATAATTGTTCCGATTTTAAACAAGTTAATCATTTAAAATATATCCCTTTTTCTAGTTTTAATTTAACTATACTTTTATTCAATATTTATTGTGAAATATTAATAACATATATAGATTTTGATTATGGTAAATTGATTGTTGTAAATTAAATGGTGATTTAAAGCATATTTTTATTTTCGTTATAACTATTTGTTTTTTTAAGCCTACTTATTTGTCCTCCCTCTTTTTTTCCATGACTCACGACATTTCGCGGTCTCTCGCATCGAACTATTTTAGAAGTCTACCTCATTATTATTCCTAAAAAATAGTTCTAATCAAGAAAACGCTTTCTTTCTTTCTTTCTTTACCATGTCACATAAACTCACATTGTATTTAATCGTGAACATTCTCTAAAAGTGCTGTGATACGAGTCCGATACATAACGAATTATATATTTTTTTAAATTAAAGTTTTTAGGATCCTATTTTTTACGCAGCCGTAATAAATATTCATAAGTTAAAATATACTTTTTCAGAATACTACCATAACTATATTTATTTCAATTTATATGTCGTTACAACAGGCTGCAATCAGGTTAATAAAATACATTTTTGTTTAAGTGGTAACATGGCTAAAAAAATATAATATAACAAGTATTATAGGTTTTTAAACCAGAATAATTATTGTATTAAACTTATTTTATGCGGCTTACTATCGCATTTATTTTGGTTTTATAATTTTATTTTATTTTATGATTCCGACGTTTTGAGAGCTTTGCAGCCATCGGGGTCTCGGAGACCACGACGACCACGATGGACTCTCGAAACGTTAGAATAATAAAATAAAATAAAATTGTAAAATAAAAACCAAAATAAACGCGATAGTAAGCCGCATAAAATTACTTTAATTCATTAATCAATGTCCGCGCAAAACATAAGAAAATATCAGAATAATTATTGTCAATATAATGGTAATATAATTATAAAAACGTAGTGCGCGTCAAAATTGAAAGTGTGAAAGCAATATAAACTCATTTATTCTTTTATTTTATTTTTAAATTTGATGACTGGTGTGCGGTTCCATGAAGAGGGGCGTTGGGGAGAAATGGCCCTTGAAATTGAGGTCCCTTGGGTCGTCGGCTCGATTACAATTCGCGCACCTTGCGTTATACCAAGCTCGTTTGTCCAATGTTGTTGTTGCGGGACCTTTTTTGCTGTGTTTCCCCCGCTTTTGCCACTAATTTTGTTAAACCTCAAAACATAATACATGTCGAATTATTGTGCTTTGAGGATAAATCGTTTGTCTCAATTTATTTATTAAATCTAACAACACTCATTGGTGATCCAAGAGCAACGATGACTGTAAACTGTTTTATTTAACGGTTGCCTCAGTCGCCGTCACTATGCCGACCAATAAATGTAACTAAATGTAAATATGGTTGAGTCATATGAAATAAATTAAGTTTAGATAATATTTTATAAGTTCATGATGTTTGTTTTTTATTTTACTTTAAAACTTTTTGTATTAATTTGGTAGTGATTATAGTATTTCTTTTATTGTGACTCGACATCTGACCTCGACCCGGCAAGAAAAGGTCCAAGAGTGCCGACGTAATTTCCTAAGGTATTACGCGAACATTGTTATTAAAATTATTCCTTTAAATTGCCCTTTTAACTTATGTTTATTTTAATTAAAATAAACACATTATTAGACCGCAAAAATATTTTGTTTTACATGTAGTGTTTTTTAGATCATTCTGTAATAGTTTTTAAATAATGTTATTTGTTTCTAGCTTACACATATATTTTTATATTGTAAACTAGTTTTAACTAGTTTCAATATTTGCCTCTTATAAAGTAGAATAAAGAAATCCTATCTGAAGTTGCTAACAATCCGCTAAGATGGCCTGAATATATACATTCAAATACCTATTTATGAATGCATGTATGTTAACAATAAAACAAAAGCAAAAATTGTACATATAATAAATGTGTTTTTATTAGCCTGGAGACAATGATTAGGTAGGTCTCAAGTCTCGAGGGAGTGCCGGTTGTCGGTTAATTTATGCGATGTCCCGATATCCCATTGCAGTCGTGATTCTCCCCCTTTACAGCATTGCGTCGGTAGCAAACTTGTTTCAACTTCAGTAATAATTAATTTTGCAAATTATTATTCATTAAGAGAAAATATGTCATAATCTAAAGTGGTAAGTTGAGAGGATGAAGAGAATTGTGGATGTGAAGGAAGCAAGGGCGTTGTGTAAGAATCGTGGTAAGTGGCGCTCCATTGTCTCTGCCTATCCCTGTGGGAGGAAGGCGTGACAATTTGATTGATTATTAATTGTAATAAATATTCGATAGAAAAATTCACTATTGCACATTGGTTGCCTGCTATAGTGAAAGAATGCATGATAGCTCTGGCTCTGACCACTGAGTTACACAGCGCCTACGTTGGGTCAAAATTCTTCTATTCTTTATTTTTATTGTGCAGTTATTTCAAGTGCTTGGTTTACGTTGTTTATTGCCGGACACGTCATACTTGCAAGCTCTACTTTTAATTTATTGTCGTGTTTTTATTTTAGTATTATTTGTTTATTTTAGGCATATTCCAAGATGTTCTAGTATTTTAATTAGAATAATAAGAATTCGTACTTTTTATACTAATCATAAAAACATAAAACCATAGTACAAGTTTTGAACCGATGGCTCTTGGTTTGAGCGATCATTTTTCTACCACAACACCACGGCCGCCTTACCACGCGATTACCTAGTATTAATTAGAACGTATTTTAAATTCATTACGTTGTAGTAAATTACACATTGTAAGTTTTTATTGTACATTTTTTAAGGTTTTATCTACTGATATTTATGTAGTTATTTAATAAAATCATGTATTTGCATATTCATTAATTTTAGTAGAATTTATAAATCTGTTATGAATGGATGTGTTAAACGAAGCAGACCAAGGATAGTTTTTTCTAACCAAATCGGAGACATCCTCAAGAAAGCTGGGTTGCCTAGTGCCCGTAACCGTAGAGCTTGTATGAAGAAAATTGTGGAGGTGACGTAAGCAAGGGAGTTATGTCAGGATCATGGCAAGAGGCGCTCCGTTGTCTTTTCCTATCCCTTTAGAAAATGGCATGACAATATGATTATATGACAAATATATGACAATTATTAATAGCTTAATTAATGAGGAGCTCAAGAAACAATTTCAGTATAAACGACCTAGAAATTATAACCTACATAAAAAGATGCCTATTTATTTACACGTTGAAAAATTAAATAAAACCACCACCAAATCAAAACATCTTCATTTCATTGTTAAAGTTAGATACGAGGGGAGAATACAAGTTGTTATTTATGTTGTGTTCATAGTTGCCCCGGCTTCCCCTCTTCGCTCTATTATGGCTCGTTGCTGTGCCTTTATTGATGTACTTTTGACTAGTTTTGATTACCCTTTATAGGGTTGCCACGTCAATATAAATTATAAATTTTTAATTTTGCATTTTGTTCTTTTCAAAAGGCGATCGTGGCTTAAAGAAAGGAAAGGACTTGTTAACAATAAATAGCGGGTTGACGAAAGGAATTTATAAATCTAATGTGGATAGATTGGAGGGTTTTTTTCCGACCAAATCGGAGACATCCTCAAGAAAGTTGAATTGCCAGGTGCCTAAATTAGTAGAGCTTTTATAAAAAGAATTGTGGATGTAAGGGAAGCGAGGAAGTTGTGTCAGGATTGTGGCAGGTGGCAATACATTCGACAGCTTCGCCTCGTGTTAAGCTAAAGAATCGAGGCGACTGCTACTACAGTTAAATAACTACAAACAGCATACGCATCTACTATACCGGCCTAGTTGGAACCAGCATCTTTTAGCAATCTTTTCTTCGGTAGTATAGTGGTAAGTATCCCCGCCTGTCACGCGGGAGACCGGGGTTCGATTCCCCGCCGGAGAGCCAGAACAAAAAAAAAAAAAAAAAAAAAAAAAAAAAAAAAAAAAAAAAAAAAAAAAAAAGGATTTATTTCACAGCGTGGAATAATATCTGATAATGGTAGAAATTTCGTGGGTGCAATCGGAGAATTCTAACAATTTCTTCAAAATAATCTCATTATATTCTTGATTGCGCCTCAACGGATTCCATCGCCTTTAAATTTATACCACCTTATTCGCCTCATTTTGGTGGCTTATGGGAAGCAGGGGTCAAGTCATGCAAGTATCACCTTAGACGCATAGTGGGTAACGCACACTTAACATACGAGGAACTCAGCACGGCATTGACGCAAATCGAAGCCGTCCTGAATTCCCGTCCCTTAGCTCCTATGTCCACAGATCCAAACGACCTACTGCCCCTGACACCAGCTCACTTCCTTATTGGTCGATCGCTGCTCGCGCCACCCTGCCAGGACTACGCCGATGCCACAACACATCGTCTGTCACGATACGACAGAATCGAGCAGATGCGTCAGCACTTTTGGCGGAGATGGTCAATGGAATACATAGCCGAGCTGCAAGCCAGAAGCAAGTGGAAGGAAGCTACAACTATCAATATCAAAATTAACGATTTAGTAATAATTAAAGAAGATAATATGCCTCCTCTTAAATGCAGACTAGTCACACGTGTCGCTTCCATCAAGACTGCAACAGGCATTATACGACGTGCATGCACCAAACTCTGTCTACTACCAGCACAGTCGGCCGTCGTTGCTACACAAGACTCTTCAGAAGACGGGCAACACGTGCATGAAGCTCTGAGTTCTACGCTCTCACATTAGCGTGGGAACACTACTTACATAGCATAACTAATCACATCTCATTATATTATCATCAGATTTTGGAACCTGGTGATTCCAAGGCCGGGGGCATGTTCGCGCATTTCAAATATGGCGCCGCGCTGACATTTTCAAATTGCGCGCCCCTTAAATAGCGTCATCAGTGACGATTGGACAACGCGGTGCAGCGCCCCCACCGGTAAAACACGGCGCCTGCGATGCGCGTGGCCGGGCATCTGAGAGACTTTGAACGGGAGCCATCGACAACACCCGCCTTATAAAAATAAATTTAATTTAAATTCAATTTTAAAAATAGCATGTAAAATAACTCATTAAAAGCCTCATCAAGAACAAAACAAGGGTTTGATTTCCACGAAACACCAGCTCCACTTTCGCATCAACATATTTTGGTCGAATACGCGACTCAGTCTTGTAACAGATTTATTTTGAATACTTATTGTAGTTCAAAGTTCAATGTTATTATTGAACTATTCATAGAGTCTTATTAAAATAAGAATACTTCTAATATAGTTAATAATAGAAAAAAAAAGTAAATAACAATCCGTGAACCGAATAAAATAAACAATCGCTGGTTAAGTTTCGCAATCGCATTCGAGTCCGAATGCTCGGTGAAAGACGAATCAATTTGAATTTCTAAGCCGTGACAATCGTTACCGTGGAAAAGAAAATTTTGTTTTATTTTTAAGTTGGTAGAACAAGTTCTTTATTCAAATTTCTTATTGGTTATGTTTGATATTTTTTTAAATAAAAGGTCGGAATTAAAATATGTCTATATACTCTGTTATTTTATTATATGTCACTATACAAATTTATTGTAAAATATAACATTTTATGGTTATCATTTTAGAGGAGATAGAGATAGATTGTAACAGAGGAGAGCTAGAAAAAAATGGCAATCTTTTATTTTTATACATTTCTATACTAATCTACTAAAGTGATTGTATTGTAGAAACAGGACCACTAAAGTACATATATCAAAGATTCATTGGTACCGGTGAGTGGTTTTGAACCCGTGCTCTCGGTTTGCGTGACCATTGCACTGCCACTTCACCACGATCGCCACAATCTCTCTGTCTCTCTATGTCTTATATCATTTTTCCCTGAATGAAATAATCTATTTAAAGTAAAATATACTTTAAATATTATGCTATTGTATTGTGGATGTCAGAGAAGCGAGGGAGTTGTGCCAGGATCATGACAAGTCGCACCCCATTGTCTGCCTATCCCTGTGAGAAAAAGGCGTGACAATTTGATTAAACCACTAATTATTTATCTTTATTGTTATTATGAAATAAACTTCACCAATGACCCAAATTTTAGATTATCTATTTATTAATATATCTATAAGTAAATAAGTAATTCTAATTGCATTCAAATATAATTATAATTAATCTAATTAACCACAAAATAGATAATGAATGTGTTATTATCTATTTTAATTATTCAATTCAATAAAAACTCACTGATTCACTCATTGATAATATTTACGCCATTCACAGAATGCATTATTATTAGAGATGCGCCGAATAGCGGTTTCATAACCGAATACCGAATACTATTAGGTTTAGCATTTCATTGTTTTTCATTGTAAACATGTTCTAACATGTACGCTTTGTGTCGCTGATGGCTAGATGCTAGATGACAATCGTGCTATACCTTACGATCCGCCACCCGCTCACACACCGCGCTGTCACTTTGCTTCAAAACATCGCACGATTATGTTACTAATAAAAAAAACTAAAGTGCTTTATTATAAAATATTGATAAAATTAACTTCATAATGTTTGCAATATGAGTGGGCGTAAAAGTTCACGTGCTTGGTACTTGGTCTTTTAGTTTTATACCATGTCATGTAGCCAAGAAAATAGAAATATTCGAACCGAATATATTTGGCAGAATACGCCGAATACCGAATATCTAACAAATATTCGGCGCATCTCTAATTATTATGTACCTATGATATAAACATTTATGCTGTTGGAATGTTCATGTAGAACCATCGACAAGTGGAACGATTTACCAGACAATGTGTTTTCCCCATCCCTGGATAAGTGATGACGACAGGCGTGGCGTAGTGGTTAGCATACTAGTCCGTTACGCGGGAGACCCGGGTTCGATTTCCGGCCGGAGTAAATATAGCTTTTATTTGTAATATTTATTACAATTACTTACAATATTACAATTGCAAATATTTGGTAATGAAAAAAGAGGTGGATATTTACTTCGGGTCCGGTTCTCAAAGAGTGGTAGACAGTGGACAATTGGGGAGGTAGTTTCCAGTTGGGCAGTGTTTACATTTTAATCCCCAAATTATTATTTAAATAAACGACAATAATTTGACGACAGGCGTGGACGAACGGTTTAGCGACTGGTTTGTTGCGCATAAAGTCCCGGGTTCGATATATTTGTTTCATAGCTTTTATTTGTAAAATTTAATAATATTAAATATTGCAAATATTTGTTAATAAAAAAAAAGAGATGGATATTTGCTTCGGGTCTGGTTATCAAAGAGTGGTAGGCAGTGGTACCCAGTCTGCCGATCCGGGGTAGTACCACCACTTACAAGTATACAGACCGTGAAGTAATTTGGTCACGTTTCGGGATCAGCTTGTAAGTTGCCGGTTCCATCTAGGCCGGCATAGTGGATGTGATTGCTACTCACAGTTATTGAATTGTAGTAGCAGTGACAGTCATTCATGGACCACACTTCGGCTTAACATCAAGCGGGATGCTGTCATATGTCGAGCCACAATAAAAAAATAAAAAAAAATTATAGTCAGTGAGTGTTAATTGAAAGTGTCTTATCGATTACTATCAACGAAAGGTACATTACTAATAACATCAGGCGCGTTACCATTGTAAAATTAAACGATCCAGACATCGACGTACCTGAACCTACCTCCACATGCTACCAAATCGAAATCAGGTGTCGCGTCTAACTAAAACTTAATTAAGCTTTACTTTTCTTTATGCTTAAAAAATTGTCAAGTAGAGTTCCTAAAATAATATTCTACAATAAATATAGATCCTCAGAAATTGAATATAAATTTTATTCGAAATTACAATAATAAATCGTTTCTTATTTTTTATTTATTTATTTATAATATGTATAAGGTGAGACGTAGCATGCTGTTTCCGCATACTCCACTAGGATAAACCCGTGCTGGAGTCATGCGGGATTCAAAATTAACATAACATCCAAATTATAATAATATAATATATAATTTAATATTTACGAATAAACCTCACCTATGTACTAATGAAAACATTGCAAGTATTTATTATTTATTTATTAAGACGCGACATTGACCTCGACTTATCTAATGCTAAGCAAATTGTTTTTGACTGAAAAAACCGTTTAATTTTACGCGTGCCTCAGTCATGGCAACTTTTCTTACACAAATCGTAGATACAAGGCGCGTAATAAGTAAGGTGTATTTCACGCTTCGTTTGAAAGATTCAAGATGAATATATATTGTATTTTCTTAGATTTTGCGCGAACATTGATTAATGAATTAAACAAATTTTATGCGGCTTACTATCGCGTTTATTTTGGTTTTGATTTTACAATTTTTTATTATTCCGACGTTTCGAGAGCTTTGCAGCCATCGTGACCACGATTTCACGCTGGTCAAGATGGCTGCAAAGCTCTCGAAACGTCGGAATAATAAAAAATTGTAAAATCAAAACCAAAATAAACGCGATAGTAAGCCGCATAAAATTTGAATATATATTATTAATATTGTTATATAGTAACAAGTAAAAAATAGTTAAATTATAATTAAAAACCTTAAAAAACACCAGGTGAAATAAATCTCTAAACTAACGAAGTCATTCGTAAAAAAGAATAAACTTTTAATATATTTAAAACTGTTAGAGTAACACCTCACCGCCATTGCCGCCAAAGAGTCGATAAACATCACGCAGCTCTATCGACGCAAGAGCAACAGGGGGCCATATCGACTAATAAGGCTATTCATTTATCCAAAAGCGACCAAATGCTTTAGGGGATTGATGGTGATATTTCATATTATTCATCCTTTTTTAACACGCTTTTATTAATGAATTAAACAAATTTTATGCGGCTTACTATCGAGAGCTTTGTAGCCATCGTGGTCACCGAGCTACAAAGCTCTCGAAACGTCGGAATAATAAAAAAAAACATTTAAAAAAATGTAAAATCAATACCAAAATAAAAATGTAAGAAAATATGTATTACGCTTTCATTAGCTTAACTTTTATATTATAAATATCTTTCAAATAAATTTTTACCCATTTTTAGAGGTCTCAATAATTTGATGAATTATTTAATCGAAACTGATGACAATACAATAATTTCTTTGAATATATTTCTTGGAATATGTTTTATAAACCGTGAACTAACTCGTTTTTTCAGTCGAGGTCAGATCATTCACTTTTTAGTTCACATTGAAATATAAGCTGAAAAAGCCATAGATTGTGGATGTGAAGGAAGCAAGGAAGTTGTGTAAGGATTGTGGCAAGTGGCACTCCATTGTCTATGCCAATCCCTGTGGGATAAAGGTGACAATTTGATTGAATGATTGATTGAAATATAAGTGTATTATTTTTAGATTTTTTAACTACATAGTTTTATAGGCTATTTCATTAATGTGCCAGTAATAACCCAAACCTATATTTACGATGACATTTCGACCATCGCATCTTAGCTCTTATCCTATTGGTACAGGGACTATATTAAAATATAATAAATAAGTGGTTTTAATTTTATTACTTTATTACAATTGAATCAATGAATTAAATTATCACGCCTATCTCTATATTCATAGGGATAGGCAGACCTAGTGGAATCTTATAGGTACTGCGGAGATCATTACAAAACGTGTATAAGTCACTTCCAAGTCTTACACTTCAATGTGAAACTAATAAGGATCTGCATACTAAGAAAATTACCACTAAGTTATTTCTTTTTTTTATTATTGTAACTTGACATATGACAGGACACACTTAACAGGAGTTAGGCTAGAGCGCGGTCCATGAATAGAGGTAACTGCAACTACATTTAAATAATTTTAAGTAGCAGTCATATCCACTATGAAGGCCTGGTTAAAACCGGCAACTTAGTGATTGATCCCGAAACGCAACTAAGTTACTTCACGGTCTGTATACTTGTAAGTGGTGGTACTACCCCAGAACGGCAGATGGGCATCACTACCTACAACTCTTTGAACCACTCTACTTCTAATGAATTAAACAAATTTTATGCGACTTTCTATAGCGTTTATTTTGGTTTTGATTTTACAATGGTCACGATGGCTGAAAAGCTCTCGAAACGTAGGAATAATAAAATAAAATGGTAAAATCAAAAGCAAAATAAACGCGATAGTAAGCCACATAAAATGTGTTTAATTCATTAATCAATGTTCGCACAAAATCTAAGAAAATATCACTCTCGTCAATCAATGAGAATTTATGTTATTAGATATTCAATACATTACGAAAGCGGTGGATATTAATTGATCAGATACCTGGCGAGGTGTCAACCCTATCTAACACCTCTGAGCCCTATTGCCGCCAAAGAGTCGATAAACATCATTCCATGGACAAAGCGACTCTATCGGCGCAAGCGCAGCAGGCGGTCACATCGGCTAATAACTTACACAGGGATTATACTCGTTAGCCTCTTCGCACCTTAAAAGACGTTTATTTTTTTATTAATACTTTATCAAACGAGAGTCACGAATTTTTTCGGGTGTGATGTCTTAATATTTGGGGCCGGTTTTTCAGTATACATTAAGTGAACACTAAGTAACACTAACATAACACTAAGTAAGTCGTACCTTACTTCGGCACGACTTATGAGAAGGATGTGTTTTATAGTTTTCTTTAATGATAAATCAATCAATTAAATTGTCACTCCTTTGTCCCACAGGTATAGGCAGACAATGGAGTGCCACTTGCCACGATCCTGACATAACTCCCTCGCTTCCTTCACATTCACAATGATAATCAATGTTTAAATTAAAAATAACAATAGAACAATATAAATATCAATTTAAAATTATATACATTTTTCACCGTACAGGTTTTTTGTAATGCGACATCTGAACAGTGCCGGCGATTGAGTAAACTGAACTTTACTGCAGCCTCTGTCGTTGTCCGTATGTCTATGACTTTAACGGATTACGATAATTTCATAGACGATATTGCGCGTTAATAACGAACAACATTGCGATATTACGTAAAACGATATTACGATAAACTTTAAAACAGACGGTTGCTATATATTCTTAGAACAGGAAAAATAAGAAAAATAAAATACACAGTATATTATCAGGTTTTACGCGATTATTATTGATGAAATAAAACAGTTTTGCGTTGATTTTGGTTATTTTATTTAAGCTGATTGGAAAGCTTCGCAGCTTACTATCAACATCAAGACGACGACAGGCGTGGACGAACGGTTTATGGACTGGTTTGTTGCGCGTAAAGTCCCGGGTTCGATCCCCGGTCGCAGCAAATATTTGTTTCATAGCTTTTATTTGTAATATTTAATAATAATAAATATTGCAAATATTTGTTAATAAAAAAAAAGGAGATGGATATTTGCTTCGGGTCTGGTTATCAAAGAGTGGTAGGCAGTGGTACCCAGTCTGCCGATCCGGGGTAGTACCACCACTTACAAGTATACAGACCGTAAAGTGATTTGGTCACGTTTCGGGATCAGCTTGTAAGTTGCCGGTTCCATCTAGGCCAGTATAGTGGATGTGATTGCTACTCACAGTTATTGAATTGTAGTAGCAGTGACATTCATTCATGGACCACACTTTGGCTTAACATCAAGCGGGGTGCTGTCATATGTCGAGTCACAATAAAAATAAAAATAAAAAAAAGATAGTAATCAGTAATAAAATTATATGGTAATACTATTAGTATTTAATTTAATAATAATACATATAAAATATCACATCACTTTGTATAGACTTTTACTTTACTTTAACTTTAGAAACAGGAATAGGTGGAGCCAATGGGGCACCACTTGCCACGATCCTGACACAATTCCCTTGCTTCCCTCACATCCATAATTCTCTTTATACGAGCTCTACGATTATGGGTATTAGGCAACCCAGCTTTTTTGAGGATGTCTCCGATTTGGTCAGAGAATACCCTCCTGGGTTAGTCTCGTTTTACGAATCCATCCAGATTTATAAATTTCTATTGTCAATCCGCTTTCACTCATCCTTTTTCATCCTTTCCTTTGTGTCCAAACCATTTTTTAAAGAATCTATTTCGTTTTAAACTTTTTAGCGACGTACCTAACGAAGTCATTCTACACACCAGTGACTAAGTGCAACGTTTAGTGAGTGTTGAAAAAGCATTTCCTAATTTAAATGCTATAAGTTATGGCTAGCGGACAGGGCAAGCTCTGACTGGACAAATGTAAAGATATTATTCATGCCTCTATATAATTTTTTTATTTGACGATTGAACCATTTTATAAATAATTGAATTCTTTCTTTCACTCGCTATAGAATGAATTTAAGACGTCATTATTTATAAATGATATCATCGCTTAAGTTGCTCGTTGTCTTATTTATCTATTTATTGTGTAAAATATAACTTAAAATTTATATTCAAATTTGTATAATAATAGACGCTTTCCAAATTATTTATAATGTTATAATTTAGACTATTAAAATTATAATTAATTTTCATTATAATAACTTTTAGTAAGTATTTTAAATTTCAATATTTTGAAATACTTATTTAATATTTATAATAGTTATTTTGTTTAAAGCGAGTTGTGTCATAATCGTGGTAAGTTACGCTCCATTGTCTCGGCCTATCCCTGTGGGGAAAAGCCGTGATGTTTTTATTTATTTTGTTTATATTTTTATGTATGATTAGATATATAGAGTGTATTTGTTTCAGTAGTTAACACTTATAAATAATTTATTAAACAAAATTTATATATTTTTTTATTAATAAATAATAATATAATATTTTTGAACTTAGGATTTTTGCTTCAATTTTTTTGTTGCTTTGACCCTTTTATTACACTTTCCCCACATAAATCAATGTTCACAAAAATACTGAAAGATAAAGATATAATTATAGTATTTATAATTATATATTTTTTTATAGTATTTTAATTAACATTTTAAGTTTACATTGACAATACTTTATGTTCCATAAAGGTTTCAGCAGCTTATAAACGATCAGTCTAACCATGGATACGTTTCATACCTAGTTAAATTAAATATTAGCTAAACGCTTGGTAATGCGGTAACCACCTATCTCTTGCTGTGAAATCATCATAACTATTATGCCAGTTATTAATCATCCACTGCTGTAAATGGGCGATCTGCATCCAATAGTTTTTTTACATTTTTATGCTAAGCTTCTAATTCTAAAGTGCTTGTATCATAGAAACAGGACAACCAAAGTACATATATCAAAGTTACATTGGTACCGGCAAGTAGTTTTGAATCCGTGCTCTTGGTTTGCGTAACCATTGCACTGTTACTACTCCATGGTCGCCTTAAAGTTTCTAGTAAACTTTAGCAGGTCTTGCAGATGGACGTACTACGCTGCGTTTGATGCTAGTTAGTTGTGACATAGCATACTGTGTCACGACAAACTTGAATCATCTTTCATACAAACAATGATATTTGATATTAACTTGTTATTTGAACTGACGACATAGTGAAAGTCACGAATAATCGTTGGATGCAACGGGCATCTTGTCGTTAGGAATGGCGTTCTAAGGGGGAGGCTTATGTTCAGCAGTGGACGTCTTCTGGCTGATGATGATGATGATGATGCACCAATAAAGGAACACTCGGCAAGTTAAAATATCAGAGTGAATTCCATTTTTTTACTGTGACTCGACATCTTATCGCCCGCATAAATGGAGGCAACTGTCGTATCCACCATGCCGGCCTAGTTGAAACGGGCAACTTACTAACTGATTCCGAAACGCAACTAAGTCTGTACACTTGGTCTGTCTGCCTACTATGCTAAAGAAGCAAACTTGCTACGACACTTGCTACGATTTTCATATAACTCTATTTTTTTTATTTTGGTCGGAATATGATAGTACCCTCTACCTGATGTTAAGCTGGAGTGCGGTCCATGAATGGAGGTGACTGCTACTACTGTTCTTAACTGAAAGTAGCAGTCGCATTTACTGTATTCTACAATTCTATTATTTTTTTGGTCACAAAAATGGATTTTAATGAATAATGTATCACAATTTTTGCTTTAATTAAATTAACATATAATTACTTAGATTATTATTATTACCACGGTCGCTTGTTAAGGCAATCGTGGTGTAGTGGCAGTGCAATGGTTACGCAAACCGAGAGCACGGGTTCAAACCCACCTACAGGTACCAATGTATTTTTGATATAAATGTATTACTTTGGTTGTCCTGTTTCTACGATACAAGCACTTTAGTATCTTAGTATATATATAAATATATAAAAATATTGCTTAATAATTTATTTATGTAATCAAGAAACTACATAAGAAAAGCTTCTATAACCGACTTTATCTTTTAGGTATTTAAATATTTCTTATTATTCGAGACGCATATCTGACTGTCTGAAGATAAGTAAGCGGCGGTCCAAAAGGGCCGATGGTTGAAAAATTGCCTTAAATTACAGTTGCCTTAGTCGCCGGCATTATGCCGGTCAGAAGTGTTGTATAGTTTATTTAATTTACAATTAACATACTTTACATTATCATGTATATGTATTACATTGTGAATGTGAAGGAAGCGAGGGAGTTGTGCCAGGATCGTGGCAAGTGGCGTGACAATTTGATAGATTGATACATTAGTAATAATAGAATATTTATATACGTTCTTTAGCTAATATACAACCAATTACAAATATACACAACATTGAAACACATACAAATATTAGAATAATTAATTAATCAAATTGTCACGGATAGGCAGAGACAATGGAGCGTATATTATGTCTAGGTATACAATAATTACATATGAGTACCTACTAAATCAAACAAACTAAATCACCATAAATTTTAGAATTCGTTTAAACAATTCTTAAGTGAGTCATTAAATAAATTCTCTACATATTCTATTCATTTTTTATACCGCTAAATCATATCCCATGCAAATTGATACATAAATAATTAAATTTTCTTATATTTTGCGCGAAAATTAATTAATGAAATAAACAAATGTATGGGGCCTACTATCGCATTTATTTTTTGTTAATGATTTTTGAAAGCTCTCGAAACGCAAGAATTAATGCAAAAAGTTTTTGTATTAAAGCGACAAAGCGACATTGATCTCGACTTGCCTGATAGTAATGAAGGGCAAATCCAGGAGCGCCGACGATTGTAAAAACCAATTCAGATGACATTAGCCTCAGTCGGCTTCACTATACCGATTAAAAAAATAAGCCTTTATGTTATTATACCTACCTATGTCTTTATTTTTAAAGGAGACACAATTTTTTTTTCTTGTTTATGCCCAATCTATTTCAAATTATAAGCCGTCTATTTTAATGACATAATACAGAATTAAAATAAATTAAAACAAATTGGCTATGTTACAATGGCCGTGGTCACGATATAATACACTAGATTAACTAACTATAATATAGTAGATACAGAGTGTACCAAAAACATTCACATTACCTTTACTGCTTCCACCATCCTCATTGGAATCTTCACTTGGTGGGCCGTGGGGTGCTCTCGCTAACTGCGGATGAGGCAGTCTCGGCCTCGTGAGGAACGGCGGTGGTACTCCGAAGAAGGGCAGGAAGGGTGGCCAGGCCGGCGGTCTCGGTGCCAGCTGCGCCGCGGCCGCCGCATAAAGCTGCAACGGCGGCGGCAAACCGCCTCCTTCCAAAACCATGCCGCCGCCGCCGCACCGGGACCCAATCTTATCCACAGTACAATCGCTAACCAGGCTATTTGGCCACACAACACTCGCGAGCCCACGCGGTACCGACGGAACTTTCGCGCAGCTTTTTAACTAATGTCATGTTCGTGTAATTGTTTTATTGATATGTGTTCGCGCTTCGACCGCCGCACGCTCGTGAGGCGCCTCGCCGATGCTCCACTCGCTCGACACTGAGATGGCGCGGTCGAACGGAGGCGGGGCGACCGCTCTCCCTTCTCCCACCCTCCACTGACACGTCCGCCTCCTTCATATTATAGATTTATTTCCCCGACTGTACAGCCGCTCGATGTTGCTAAACGATTTCCGACTATGAGGACCAAGTTTATGGTTCAATTTAGCGAAATTAGTTACAAATTACGGTCGGCGCACATTGAATATGGCGACAGAGTCGAGTAATTGTTTTTGGACTGTATTTTGTGCGGGATAGAGTTGAGAGTTGTGTGTTATTTGTGTGTATGAGAGGGTCGTTTGTTATGCCAAGCTGCGGGAATGTCATAATCTTTGTGTGTGAGTTGTGGTGTGTGGAACAAGTACAAAATAAAGATGTAGCTAACCAGGAATAAAGCAATTTGTGTTCACTCCTAGCAGTTGTAGTGGACATGTTTGATATAGAAGATATGGCGGACACATTTACTACATATACTGGTTTATTTAGTATTTCAGATAAATGCATGCATTGAAATTAAGTTATCTCACAATATGAATATTTATATTAGGTATAGTCTGAATGTGTTTTGACAAGCTTTATTGCTGCATAATTTATTGCTTAGATAATAGGTATTTACGTATCTATATAAAGAGAAAAAATCATAAAATAAATAATTAGATATTATCTATATTACATCTCTAAAAACTTTTCTCTGAAAATTGAAAAAAAAAACTTTTTTCAAATGATCCTAATTACTTTTTATTATGTTAAGACATATGCCAGTGCTCCGCTTGATGTTAAGCTGGCGTGCGGTCTATGAATAAAGGCGACCGCTACTACACATAAAATAGCTGCGAGTAGCAATCCTATCCACTATGCCGACCTAGTTCGTATCTCCCAGTTTTAAGCTAATAAAATTGTATTTTTTGAGTGTTAATAATAGTTATTTCTTGTTTTTTTTAAATCATATTAAGGTTTTTAAGAGTAGGTACCTACATAAATCTAAATTTAATAATTAATCATACCATATAAAGTAATAACATAACATTAGATGTCATCTAGATAACAAAAAGCCAAACTACTTAAAATGTCTTACAACAATAGATTTATCAAGGAAAATTAATGTTTTTTTACATAATTTGTCAGAGCTACAGAGCAATTTGTAGAATGATGTTTTAATATGAACCGAGCGATTGGTTATCAACGCAACAATGTAACAATGGCATGATTGCGTGAAACTAGATTATTGCCTCCGCCGAGCAACGGCCGACTTAATGACCACATCACCAACAATCAATCATAGCAACTTAACACGAATAAAATTATATTTTTGACGTTGATGAATCATAAGCGGCCCAAAAGGCAATCAATTTCACAAGCAATTCTTATTCCATTAAACAAAAAAGTAATAACCTAATTGACATAAATAATAATAAATATGTCAGAACACGTAACGACCGTTCGGACGCGACTTGACATCTCTATCAGGGATCTCGCACTGAGCGCCGGTCGCCGCCACGCCTTGGCCAACACACACACCCGCCATTGGCTGACGCTGACTCGAGGGCGAAAGGTGGAGCCTCAACGGGGGTGTTGGGGAAGCTTAGTGTAGCATGAATTTAATTAGTAGAAGCAGCACCTCGGGCGCATTAGGAGTCGCGATGGGCGAAGCAATAAAAGATATAAAGGAATGAGTATAAATTAAAAGTTAAATAGAACCTTTCCTCTGTCTCTTTTTAACACCATCCATTTTCAAATACGTTCGTCCTTATCTCTCGTGAGTAAGGATGAGCCTCTCGTAATTGTTTGACGATCTTATTAGTATCAGTTAAGTGTCTCTCTCTCTTTCTTTTTCTCTCGCGTATTTAATTAGTTTTTAATTAGAGCGGGCGTAATGCTGGTTTGCGAATTTGCTCCGGGCGACCTCAATGATTTTATGGCTCACTTTCGGATAGAGTTTAGCGATCGGATATTGATTTTGTGGATTTTTAGTAGAGTTATTGCGAGACTGATGTTGGGTTTTCGTTTAGGTGAACGGTCGCGTTCAATGATTAAGCTGTAATGAATTCTGAAGGATCTTCAACACAATATCTATTTGTTTATTTTTAGATTTGTTTTTCTTTCGTTCTCGCTGATTAATTTGTTTTTTATATTTTATTAGTTTGTTAACCTTTGTCAATAACTCATGATTATTATACTACGATGTTTTAAGTACCTTATTAATATACCTACATGTAATTTAATTAGGAGTGGTAGGCAGATAGTAGATGGTCATTTACCCTGTCTGTCTGTCTGTCTGTCTTATTTCAAGATCAAACTTGCCGGTTCCAACTATATAGATGCCATAGGATTTCTTAGATTTTGCGCGAACATTGATTAATGAATTAAACAATTTTTTTGCGGTTTACTATCGCGTTTATTTTTTTATTTGTTTTTTCAGCCTGACTGTAGCCATCGTGCATCCGAGACCACGATGGCTAGCTTTCGAAACGTCGGAATAATAAAAATTGTAAAATCAATAATCAACAAATTAAAGCGATAGATGCAATTGCATTTTTTAACTGTAGTAGCAGTCGCCTCCATGAACCGCTCCAGCTTCAAATTAGGCGGATGCTTTTTAATCTTAACCTGACACTGACGCCTTGTATTCTCAAACTTAAGACTCAAGGAAAGTTTGATGACATTGGGCTCTTTCGTTTTAGATTCGGCTCGTTTATCTATACCTAATTTTATAATTATTTTAAATACTATTTTGTAGTAACAAGGATTAACAAAGTAATGCTTAGGCGGTTTGAACACGAGGAAAGGATGAGTAAACGACTGAGCGTTCATTGACGAAAGGAATTTATAAATCTGATGTGGATGGATGCGTTAAACCAGGATTTTCCGACCAAAATCGGAGACATCCTCAAGAAAGCTAGGTTGCCTAGTCTAGTGCCCATAACTGTAAAGCTTGTATAAAGATGATTGTAGATGTGATAGAAGCGAGGAAGTAGTGTCAGGGCCATGGCAAGTGGCGCTCTATTGTCTCTGCCTATCCCTGTCGGAAAAGGGCGTGACTAATTGATTGATTGTCAGAAATAACGAATAAATAATCTGTTTTTCTGTAACATAATAAACCTTACAAATAAATAACAATGTTATTTTTATAACACCTATCAATTCATATGATCTTCATATAACACCAGGAGATATATCTATCTCTCTTTTACACGTGGAATATTAAATTTACTATCTCTATCCACATTAAAGTTTCCATACACGCGCGCGGTGTTACTCTTCATTAGATACCGAAGACTTCTTGACTACAAAGAGTATGGTAAAGTTTATATGTACATTCACGCCCCTTAATAGGGGTAGACACGCGGCTTGGAAATTTGTTTTAGGTATTTATTTTTATTGTAAAGGAAGTGACTCTATGGAAGAGACCAGAAGGGATAAGAAAAAGGGGCAGACCAATAACAAAATGGGATAATGACATTAAAAAAGAAGCGGGAGACAATTGGACTAAAGAAGCGCAGGACAGAGGAAAGTGGAACAAAAAGGAGGATGCCTATACCCGAGGAAGGGTCCTTAATTAAAAAAATTGACATTAAAATAAATCTGACATTCATTGTAAATCGATTTTGACATAAAAAAATAATAAATGCTGTAAAATACTTATGTTCGTAGGAATAAATGGGCTTTATTATTATTATTAATTTTATTTTTATTGTGACTCGACATATGACACCACCCCGCTTGATGTTAAGCTTGAGTGCGGTCTGAGATAGAAGGCAACTGCTAACCACAGTTAAGTAACTGAAAGTAGCAGTGACTTGACTATGCCGGCCTAATTGGAACCGGTAACTTACAAGCTGATCCCAAAACGCGACTAAGTCACTTTACGATCTGGATTGTAAGTGGTGGTACCACTGCCTACCAGTCTTAATAATATTTCATACTTAGGAGAAAACTATTTAGAAGAAAATTTTAACATTTAGGCAAAGTTTTGTGCTGGCATACTTGGTTTAGTTTCCTATTGCCCATAACCATAGAGCTTGTATGAAGAGAAATGTGGATGCGAGGGAAGCGAGGGAGTTTTGTCAGGATCGTAGCAAGTTTTTATATATTTTTTTATTGTGACCTGACATCTGAGTTCGACCCGCCTGATAATAAGCAAGAGTTTGTTCACAGCTGCCAAAGTTGCCGTCACTATGCCGGCCAAAGGTGCTCCTTCACGCATCGCTTGAAGGATCCAAGGTCATAGGATGGCGATCCTTTGTCTCTGCCTATTCCTTTAATAAAAAGGCGTTGATTAATTTGGGTTGATTTGATTAACCGCAACTAAGGATTAAACTCAATGTCTGTTGGACCTAAAAAAATAAAAAAAAATTCAAGAAACAATAAAAGAAGAACACAGGAGTTTTGACGGGCAAGTGACAGGACGCGCAATTTTGAATTATTTGAAAGCTTGTGTTTTTCATAAATATTAATGTGTAGATAATAATGGTGGAATTGTTATCCAGTAATCATTTTTAAGTTGATAGAGTATAAACAAGTAATTTAAAGCTGTGAAAAGTGTTTCTTCGTGTTTCCTCCAAGACTCCTTCCGAAGTTTTACTAAAGGCCGCTTTACTAAGACGATCATCATCAACCTCACTATCATCATCATCATTTGATGAATCACTCGCGTGGTTCATCTTCACCTTCATATTTACTTGACAATGTTTTAACATTGAACCATATATTTTTACTTTGACACTGGCAAGTTAAATACTAAAGCCATAAACAAGAAGAAAGAAAAAAAAAGAAGAACACATTGAATGTGTAAATTATTTCAAAATACCTCTGACAGACACACCTATAATTAGTTACTTTGTAAGCGCCATTTTTTTTAAATGTTCAAAACGTGCCGTGTCAATCAATGTCACTTTATTTCACAATAAAATGTGTAATTTAAATAACTACTTGAAATTTAAGTACCGTTATACATTAATTAATTTGTTTTTAATGAATATTCTTTGTAACATTGTAAAGCGACCGTTGTGTAGTGGCTGTAAAATGACTACGTAAACCGAGTGGCACGGGTTCGAAACCACACACCGGTACCAATGTATGTTTGATATTTGTTCTTTGGTTGTCCTGTTTCTATGATACAAGCACTTTAGCATCTAAGTATAGAAATGTAAAAAAAACATTATCTTTTGCCGCTAGTCGACAGCGAACTCTCAACCTCCGATAGTGGAAAGGGGGCTTAGGCTTCACTTGTCCACAATTAAGTTTCATCCTACTATTCGTTTTATTGGGTATTCAGAGTTTTTAAATTATATTATTTGACGTCTTTTTTTATTGTGACTCGACATATAACAGCACCCCGCTTGATGTTAAGCTGGAGTATGGTCCATGAATTGATACTACAATTTAATACTACTGCAACAAAGCTGATCCTGAAACGCGACTAAGGCACTTCACGGTCTGTATACTTGTAAGTGGTGGTACCTACTACCCCAAATTGGCAGACTGGGTACCACTGCCTACCACTCTTTATAACGTCGACTTTCCTGATGAGAGGTTCCTGATGAGACCACACTCCAGCTTAACATCAAGCGAATGCTGTCATATGTCGTCACAATAAAAAAAAACATTGCAACACAATGAGTTAAAATGAAACAAAATGAAAATGTAATATTCGTAAAGTACAGTTAACAGCAAAAGCGAGACCGCTCGCCCTGTCAAATCCGGTCTAAAATAGAAATGTCACCGGCTGTACTCGCTGGTGCAGTTTGACAGCGGCATCATCAATCAAACCATCACCCCCCAACTCGCAGCCCTCCTCTACCCCTTGGACAATCTTGCTGATCGTTGCTACTTCGTGCGTTAAGTGGAATGGTAAACGTTTTGCTATTTTCTTTTTAATTTAAATTTAAACTTTTTTAACGAATTAAACAAATTTTATGCGGCTTACTATCGCGTTTATTTTGCTTTTAATTTAGATTTTTTTATAATTCCGACGTTTCTCTGTGACCACGATGGCCGCAAAGCTCTCTAAACGTCGGAATAATAAAAAAAATGTAAAATCAAAACCTAAAGGTGATAGTTAATCAACGTTCGCGCAAAATCTAAGAAAACTAAACTATTTTGTTTTGTTTTTTTTAGGAGAAGATATATTTATTAATATCGAAATAAATTTATTTGTGTTTTTTATCTTTATCTATATATTAAGCTACTTAAAGACAAAGTACATATAGATAACAATAATACATTGGTAGTAACAGGCTTTGAACCGATCACTCTCGGTTTGCGTGACCATTGCACTACCACTACACCACGTTCGCCATTTAAAGAAGACTGCTACTACAGTTTAATAACTGTAAGTAGCAGTCACATTCACTATGCCAACTAACAAGCTGCGGAGTTGGCAAGTCTCGTCGGCGATTGTCAAAATAATAAAAGCTAGGCTAAATCCACAAAAACGTGACTATTAATCGTTGTGACGAATATCGTCTGTGCGACGACACATTTGATCATTATCATCAATAGTCTCATTTTGATGGATTTAGCCTAACTTTTAGATATAATTTTTTGCCAATCGTCGACGAGAGACGATAATCGTTTTAACTTGCCCAACCTAACCCCGCTGATGTAAGTGGTGGTACTACCGTAAACTCTTTACTCTTAATCCTTTAACAAAATGTAATTTTCTCATATTTATTAAAATACATTGATAACAGAAGATGGATGAAGGGCACGTGACCCAAAATTGATTTAAAATTAAATAGAAATATTTTGTACTATGATTGATGGTTTATTTGAGAGTCGTCTCGTTTTGTCACGCCCTCGTTTCCGATGTGTGATAAACATAATGGAACAAAAGGGTTGCACACGATTTTACATTATTTTCTAGTCAACTGTTGATGGATTTTTTCGCACATTTCATTTACGACAATGATTTTTTCTCTCTAACTGACAGAATTCGATTTGCTGTTTTATAAAGTATTGTGCGAAGGTTGTTTATTAAACAACCCAGGCCCAGGAGGGTGTTCACCGATCAAATCGAAGACATCCTCAAGAAAGCTAGGTTGCCTAGTGCCTATAACCATAGAGCTTGTATGAAGAGAATTGTAAATGTGAAAAAAGGGAGGGAGTTGTGTCAGGATCGTAGCAAGTGGCGCATCCATTGTTGATTGATTGATTGTTTTTTAAATGTGTAAAAATATTTTATTTCAATTTTTTTTTGTTATCAGTAACTAAGTTAAATTTTTATTTAGAATTTTAATTAACTATATTTAAAATTAACTAAAATGCGACCAAAGTAGGGACCTACACATAATCAAATATTGAACCGGGAGATCTTAGTTTGCTTAACCATTTCACTACTACTAGACCACGGTGACCTAAATAATAAGACTAGTCACTTGAAGGTATTGATATATTAGTTAATTGTGCATTATTTTGTAATAATAAAACACACAGACAAACACAAAGTCATTAAAGAGCATTATTTGATTTAACAAATGTTAAAAAACGTATCATTATATAAATAAATATAATGTGTGTTTGAGTTTACCACAAATAACATATGAGTTAAACAAATTTTATGCGGCTTACTATCTATCTGTTTATTTTGGTTTAGATTTTACATATATTTTGGTTTTGATTTTACAATTTTTCATTATTCCGACGTTTCAAGAGCATCCATGACCACGATGGCTGCAAAGCTCTCGAAACGTCGGAATAATGAAAAATTGTAAAATCAAAACCAAAATAAACGCGATAGTAAGCCGCATATAATTTGTTTAAATCATTAATCAATTCGCGCAAAATCTAAGAAAATACAAATAACAGTTATCAAGTTTAAAAAAGTTAAGTATAATGTTCATCGCAAAGAGTATCTACTAACGCCAGAATAGTAATTAGAGAAACTTCACAAATATGTATAATATATTAGGAAAACATGATTACATAAAGTAATAAGGACAATCACATAATGCACGTACTATCAGGGCCATTGTAGCCTGACCACTTTATTTATTTTGGGTTATTATTTTCAATTATTTTCTAATTATTTTGGTTACTAGTTATTATTCTATCATTAACAATAAAAGTGTAGGAGAAAATAGGTATATACTTACCTTTAAGTGTTCAGGATGTTCTGCAAACCAAAATATATGTCAAAAGATTTATTATAGCGCCATTATTTACTTGTAGACATAATAGTTAAATTAAAATATTTTATTTATTTTATTAATAGGTCAACTGCGTTAATAAATACTGTAATGGAGGACAAAATTCAAATTAGGTATTATTATTATTTTTTAAACTTTAATGCGCTATTTCCTAAAACAAACTTAATCCAGTTAGACATTCTCTGCTAGTTAATCGGATTATTTGGCCGGCATATTGACGGCGAATGAGGCAACCATAAACTGAGTCGTTTTTTTCGTCGCTGGCGCTCTTGTCTTGGACCTCCCTTTGCTTATCATCATAGGTCAGATGTCGAGTCACAATAACAAAAAATAACCTTAGGGACTAAATATAAATATTAAATTATATACTTAAATTATATGAATAGTTTAAGTATGTGTATATAAGTATGGCTTAATGAGCAGTGTTTTACGTTGCACTGACTAAATTATAATTTCGTTATTAATACCTAGAAAGACGTTAAGTCTTTCGAGGTGTACAGTCGAGAGCATATTTAAGAAACAACATTCAAAAAGTCACAAAACATGGTCCATAATCTTGTTAGCGCTCAAATTTGCATTAATTAATGCTTTCAAACTGTAAGCGAGTGTTCTAACTTGTAAGGGTGTGAGAGTTCTGCGGGGGAGACAACTTAGATAATATTCAAATGGTACATGTAACGACATACCACGCTCCCCGCCAACACCCGCCCCCCACAAGCAATACAAAACGTACAGTCCACAGAAAAAGTTGTTAGGTCTAATAATTCTTTTGTTGTTTATTTTTTATTGTTACAGATGAGAAACTTTTATTTTAAATTTCATAGCAAGTAAAGTTGTTAAAATATGAATATATTAATACTCACTTCTTCAAATAAATAACATAGAAAATTATTTAACTATTAATTATTTTCCCATAACCGTAGAGCTTGCATGAGGAGAATTGTGGATGTGAAGAAAGCGAGGGAGTTGTGTCAGGATCGTGGGAAGTGGCGCTCCATTGCCTATCCCGATGGCGAAAAGGCGTGACAATTTGATTGATTTATTACCTTTTATGTTATTTTATTGATTAAATGATTTTATTTACAGGATAATTATTTACAATAACGAATAGTTATTGAATAATTTAATCCTGTTACAATAACTAAAAAACAAAACATTTTTTTAATTGTTCTAAAAGTTTTATCTATGCTTAACATTGTTTCATGCACCTGCCTTTCACTATCTGTTTTTCTGAAAGTTGACTGGAAGATAAAGCCATCGGCTTTAAGTCCGCCTGTACACCTGTACAAATAAATAAATATCCCTTAAACGAACAAATAAATAGTTATATTATTTTTTATTAGTTTTGAGTGTAAGAGGTACACAGAAATTTCTTCAAGTATAGTTGTAAGATGATGGTCATTATTTGGCTGTTAAAAAAATATTTTATATAATTTGACAAATAAAATAAAAGCATAAAGAATGGAAATATTTGAAAATCGAAAATGACTTTATTCGTAAATAAATTATTTGTGCAATCTGTAAATAAAAGGGTCGAACACAGAGAAAGAAACAAATCAGTTTAAGGCGACAATGGTGTAGTGGTAGTGCAATAGTTACGCAAACTGAGGGTTTAAAACCACTTGCCGGTACCAATTTATATTTGATATATTTACTTTTCTTGTCCTGTTTTTATGATACAAGCACTAAAGTTGTTTTCTAAACCATGCTTAATACTTAATAAAATGATTAAATATCCTAGACGGTTTTCCATCCGAGTATACCGGGAGTGTTGGTTCGAGGGAGCGCTCGACAATTTCCTCCTCTGGTAATTCACTAGGATTTAATTTAAATTAGTTTTGGCTTGGCTTAATAGCTTCCCCTCCCAAATGGCGGCTGAAAATGGGTGGTTAGGGGTGGGAGGCTGTGGAAATGTTCCAGTACGAGGATACTCTGTAACTAATTTTGTATTGAATTGGACTGAAATTTTGTTTATTTTGTAATTAAATATTATAAATATATATTCGAGGTTGTATCAATTTTATTTTATCATTGTGAAGCGACATCTGACCTCGACATGCCTGATGGTAAGCAAGAGAAGGTCAAAAAGTGCCAACGATTCAAAAAACTGACTCAGTTTACAGTTGCCTTAGTCACCGTCACTATGCCGACCAGATGCTTCTTCATGTACTTTTTTTTGTTGTGACCATATATGACAGAACAACGCTTGATATTAAGTTGAAGTGTGGTCGTTTGCTACTAGAATTCAATAACTGTAAGTAGCTATCACATTTACTATGCCGGCCTATTTCAAACCGAAAACATACAAGCTGATACCGAAACGCGACCAAAATTGATATTGTTCGTTCTTAAATGTTTAAATTAGATGTTATGGAACTCCGTATAACCGTCACCGAAACTATCGGATATCCGAAATAAAAACCTATCCGTAACCGAATCCGTTATAAAAGTTTCGGATAATTTCGGATAGGGGCGAAGACTAAATGTAATATGACAGGATTTAACTCTTATAATTCCCCTAATATCTAATAACCGAAACTATCGGATATTCGGAAATAATTACATATCCGTAACCGTATCTGAAACCGATATAATATTATTTCTATATCCATATCCGAAATCCATAACATGTCCAGTTTAAAGAATAGCATTTGTGAAGAAGATAGTGTTGCAAACAGACATAACTGTCTGTGCCTTGTACACTTCATGCCAAATACGTAATTATTTATATAAGTCTTAAAGTTTATACAAAATATGATAGTGCTAAATATGTATTAAAATAATCCATTATGTTATTTTAGAAAGGTCCACTGAAATTGTCAATGTTTTCTCGGCATAGTGGATGCTACTGCTCAGGGGCGTAGCTACCGCTATATCTGCCGTATCAATTATACTGGGCCCTTGGGCCACGGGGGCCCCCAACGTCACTATTGTTTACTATTATTGACCTCGACGGATCCAGGGTCATAGGAGGGAGAGAACACATGGGCTGGCAAAGCATTCCACTTCCACGTGAAAAGACGAGGTAGGAACAAGGTTAAAGAGCTCCTCGGAACATTCTCCGTGGTATAGGCGATAGAGGACGCACAGAGCCGCCATGTCTCTGCGTATTTGCATGGGCTCCAGAGTTCGTCATCAGCTATAAATGATTTAATAAATTAGTTTGCCGAAAAAAAGGCAAGGACAGTGTATATTTAATACAAATTGTTTGTAAAAATTTAGGAACAAGTGACAAATAGATAATTAAAACGAATAAATATTTATTTTAATTTTATCCACACATTTTTTTGTGAGAAATCTTTACCTTCTAAGGGCCCCCAATTTTTTTTTATACGGGGCCCCGCCAAGGCACGCTACGCTTCTGCTATATTTGCAGTTAGGTAACTGTAGTAGCAGCCATTTCTATTTAAGGACCGCACTCCAGAACATTAGGCGGGGTGTAGAATTTTTATAAGTCGAGCTACAATAAAAAAACGGTAGGTTTTTGTCGCTATCTCTATGTAGTTGATGCAACTAGATATTTTTTTGCCCGGCATAGTGACCGCGACTAAAAAGTCCGTGGACTAATTTGTTTTTTGTTTTCAGTTGTTGGCACTCTTGGACTTTCTCTTGTTTACCACCAGGAAGGAGAGGTCAGGGGGCCGGCCGCGTAACTTTAATGGAAATGACAGTGTTAATCCCATTTGTCAAAAAGTTACGCGGTCGCTGTTAGTGCCAAAAACAACTTTTATTCATTCGGACAATAAGTTTTATTGAGCTTGAACTGTTAATGAAAATGAACATTGATTCTTAGTGTGTTGCGCGGTCGCAATTTTAATTTTAAAGCTCTATACTGGAGTTAATGAGAATGGGTTTCGTTTAGACAGTTTTTTAATTTTTTATTATTGTGACTCGACATATGACAGCACCCCGCTTGATGTTGAGCCAAAGTATGGTCCATTAATGAATGTCACTGCTACTACAATTCAATAACCGTGAGTAGCAATCACATCCACTATGCCGGCCTAGATGGAACCGGCAACTTACAAGCTGATCCCAAAACGTGTTCAAATCACTTCCCGGTCTGTATACTTGTAAGTGGTGGTACTACCCCGGATTGGCAGACTGGGTACCACTGCCTACCACTCTTTGATAACCAGACCCGAAGCAAATACCCATCTTATTTTTTTATTAACAAATATTTGTAATATTTAACATTATTAAATATTACAAATAAAAGCTATGAAACAAATATTTGCTGCAAATATTGGATCGAACCCGGGACTTTACGCGCAACAAACCAGTCGCTAAACCGTTCGTCCACGCCTGTCGTCAAAAGACAGTTGCAAAACGAAGCCCATTCTCATTAAGTTACGCGGTCAGCCCGCAGATCAGATGTCGAGTTACAATAAAATTTGTATTGTATGTGTATTGTTGACCTATTTTATATATATATATATATATATACTTATTATTTTTAATTTATATACATTATATATAATTTATATATTTTAAATAAAAACAAAAATGACATATCCTCATTTATATTTAATCAAATCAAATTGTCACGCCTTTTTCCCACAGGGATAGGCAGAGACAATGGAGCGCCACTTGCCACGATCCTGACACAACTCCCTCGCTTCCTTCACATTCACAATTCTCCTCATACAAGCTCTATGGTTATGGGCACTAGCTTTCTTGAGGATGTCTCCAGAAATACCTGTGGAGGAAATGGGAATTAAAGGTATTTTAGAGGAAACAGATAATAATAGGCCAATCGGATACGTCCTCAATTACCTAGTGCCCATAACCGTAGAGCTTGTAGAAGAGGACTGTAGATATGAGAGAAGCGTGTAATAATGAATGAGTAACCAAAGACCTGATAGATTTGACATTAATAAAATAAATAAATAACATTTTATAAGTATCTATAGGAAATTTAATACAACAATAAAGTTAAGGTCAATAAAAAAAACGCCTAAAATATTTAATATTGTCACCACAAACTTAATAAAATTTAATTAACTCAACCCCTGATCCAGCAAATGTAAGCATAAGGCAAAGACATCAAAAGCAAGTGCCATCATACACGCATACTTTTTCAATTTACAAAACCCTCATGACCAATTTAAAGTATCTAACGTTGTACTATAGTGTTTTGGATAAAAATAACCCCTATTTTTGTAAACGATTCGCTATGGGCTAGAGTATAAATTAGAGGCAAACAGAATTTGAATTTGAATTCAATAAGCTGTAACCAAAGATATTTTAAGCAGAAAACACGTAGATATGTTATTCGCGCTCCGAAAGAGGAACGCGAAATCAATCAATCAATCAAATTGTCACGCCCTTTTCCCACAGGGATAGGCAGAGCCAATGGAGCGCCACTTGCCACGATCCTGACACGACTCCCTCGCTTCACATTCACAATTCTCTTCGTACAAGGTCTATGGTTATCGGCACTAGGCAACCATAGACTAAGAAGCATAGTTTCAGTCGTCGGCACTTTTGAATCTCCTCTTGCTTATTATCAGGCGGGTCGAGAACAAATGTCGTGTCACAATAAAAAAAACCTAAACTCAGTGTCGCGATGCAGAGCAACATATATTTGTCTCTTTTTCGCTCTTAATAACTATCATTCCGTCCTAATCCACTTTTGTGTATGTCTAAACATGGTTGCTCGTCCAAACTTGTGCCATTTGCGAACATTTAAAACTCGTGTAGGTGACGTATTTACTCATTTTACTTAATATCATTGGTTATTTTATTATTAGTTATTACTAATAATAATAATGGAGTTGTGTCAGGATCGTGACAAGTGACGCTCCATTGTCTCTGCCTATCCCTGTGGGAAAAAGGCGTGGCACTTTGATTTTTGATTGATAACAATAAAATAACTGCTACAACCAATCCTTAAATTATGATAATAAAAAATACTCGTATATATTTTTAGATAATAATAGTAGACATTTTTAATTCTGGAAATAAAGTTAAGGCAGCTAATTAGGCCAATTTGGCCTACATATGATAATAATGTCCGTAATTGTCATTTAACCGAGTTAAAAAACCAACAAAATAAAAATATTTTAATATCTTTACCTACTTATAATTTATGAATAGGTACTTATTAAAAAATCCGCAATCTAGTTAATAAGGCAAGCCGAGGTCAGAAGTTACGTAACTTTTTCGCAAAATGAATATTAAAATATCAATTCGAATTACAAAACAAAATCGACTCCAGAATAACTCCCTAAAATTGATATACACGAGCGAACTTCGTCCGAGTGTCTGGTACGACAGATGCGTTCGTTTTTCGTGTATGGCACCTTAGGGATTCTCGCCTCCAGAGATCATGATTTGACTTTATTACAACACTTTTAGATGCTATTTTTTGACCAACTATTAAAATAGGTGACTTTGTGTCCCTTTTCTTTTATTTTTTTAAATTATTATCACATTTTATTATCTCACTGCTGCGCATTTTTTTTATTGTGGCTCGACAGCTGACCTCGATCCGCCTGATGGTAAGCTAGAGTACGTCCAAGAGTGCCGACGAGACGACTGTAAGAACCGTGTCAGTTCACGGCTGCCCCTTTCGCCGTCACTATGTCGGGCAAAAAATTACATGCCTCCACTCTTTTCGCTTAAGATACTTTGCGGTCTCTTAGCACGATCTTTTGTAAAGGTCTATTCGTCTCGCCATCTGCGTTTGGGGCTTAAGCCTACCTTGATGTCTTTTGCAACCTGACGTTCACTCAGTGGACTTTGCCCCTAATGCTGATATGATGCTCATTATGCAGCGAAGATTACCTACTCAGTCTCACTTCAGTTTGGCAGCTATTTTGGCTATGTCTGTAACTTGTTTTTTTTTTAATTAGACGTTTATATAATGAATAAATGCACCTACTATTATATTACTATTATACAATAGATATAAATTAATTAGACACGTAACAGATTAAAATAGGGTTACAAAAGCACAATCTAGGTACCTTGGGTTACAGATGTTGGCCAAATAGAAACAAATGTTCAACGTTAGATACCAGAGCCTTGTGGTTTCGATGTTGCTACATTTCGATTTGTGTTCGATTATCGGTTATGTATTTAGGGGATAGATTGTAATTAAGATTTTTTTCGATTTAGCCAACGTTGCCCCATGTGTTGTGCTGTGATATATAACTACATTGTTTATGTTACCTATCTAAAGTCTTGGGTTTGAAGAATACTTCATTGTAAACGGAAAGATATTTCAAATATCAATTATATTTAAATTATCAATTAGATCATTAATTGATTGAAATGAAAAATAATAAAACACACATGCACTCAAACGTGCTAATATAGTATATAATATTCATATATTCAAAAATTCCCATCGGGATAGGCAGAGACAATGGAAATAACGATTATGACAACTCCCTCGCTTCCCTCACATTCACAATTCTCTTTATACAAGTTCTAGGCAACCTAGGTTTTGGCCACAAGGCAACCTAGCATTCTTGAGGATGTCTCCGATTTGATCGGTTACATCCTCCTGGGCCTGCCTTGTTTAACGCATCCATCCACATCATTTCTTTACTATGCTACTAAAGTGCTTGTATCATAGAAACAGGACAACCAAAGTGCACATATCAAAGATACATTGGTACCGGTGGGTGGTTTCGAACTCGTGATCTCATTGCACTGCCACTACACCTTGTTTATAAGTAAAAAGCAATGTACAAGAAGGTAAGTATCGTTATACCTATAAGTGGATTATCTTATTGCCTGTGGTACAATGGCCGTCCTACGGTCACAGAGAGCAACAGAAAATACAATTACTTCAACTGACAGGTGACCCTATTAAGTACAACATTAATATTTAAAAAGAAGATAACTTATTGTATTTCATAATTCACCGCGCATCGCTAAAAGGGTCATAAACAATGTAATGCGCTGTCAAAACGACACCGCAACACATGTTTCAATTATTCTTATCTACTATCTTTTATTATATTACAATTTCATTTTACATCGCTCCCTTTGTTTGCGGTAACAACTCGTACGTCGATGTACATTGCCGCTTTTGAATAGAGACCATTTCCCTGAGTTAAATGTACTATTTCACTATTTTAGATATTATTATGACTTTTTTTTATTGTGACACGACATCTGACCTCGACCCGCCTGATGATAAGCAAGAGGAGATCCAAGAGTGACGACGACTGAAAAAGCCGAGTTAGTCCCCGGCTGCCCCAGCCGCTGTCGCTGTCACAGCCGGCCTAAGGTGTTTCATCACGCATCGCTTGAAGGATCCAAGGTCATAGGATGGAGAGAACACATGGGCTGGCAAAGCATTCCACTTGTCAATTGTAAATTTCATACATAGAGAATACATAAAATTTTAATGTCTAATTACTATTAAAAACACTATCAGACCAGATAAGCCTATAAACACGGGAGTAAGACAGCGGTACCTATTGACAAATATTTTAGTTTTTATTAATTAAATTATTTTATTTGACCTCTACGAAAATTCTTTTAAGTAATGCACTGTCACTTGTAGAGCGATGTTTACTCGAAATGTATTATTTAACGTGAATAATGTAGATTTTTAAGTAGCCAAGTATTCAAATTAGTAAGTCTTTGATATATGTACTTTGGTTGTCCTGTTTCTATGATATAAGTACTCTAATAGCCTGGTAAAGAAATGTGAACGGAAACAAATATATCGTCCTGTTGGATGTCAGTGTTTAATCAATTATAAGTTTAACAGCCTTAGAATATTTCATTTAACAGTTATTTCGTTTAAATCAAACAAACACTTGTTTCGTAAAATGCTTACCTACTCAAATTAAAATATTATTCTTTGAATACTAATAATAAATACTAATGTATAACAGAGTAGTATAAGCTTTTTTTAGTAAATAAAAATATTTTGTGAAACAAATGCTTTTATATTGACAGATTTTATTTGATTTTAAGCAGACACCAAAATCGCGAATTCACGGTCCTTTCATTTAAAAATGGTGGTAGGTAGGTATTACACCTGATAGTCAAACTGGCAAAATTATTACCAACTGTCTGCCTGCCACACTTGTTAACAACAACTTGTCAACAAAATTATTTATTGTTAAACAAAATACTTAATTGTTTCTTTAACAACAATACCAAGTTAAAGTCAATGTTCTAATATTGGTCCAATTCTAATATTATTTTATTCTATTCTATTTCTATCCATTCTATTTTTAACTTTTATTTTGTTCAATGTGTCTAAATCTAATTTTAAATATTCTAATTAATTCTAATATTGATTAGAATACACATTTAAAATAAAGACCTATTTGTTTTTGCACATAGGTAGGTACTTTAAACACAGTAATGTATGGCGCGTTTTACGTATTGTCGTATTAAATATAGAAATTAAATTTCGTAATAAAGTATCTGGTTAAAAGATCAAAGAGATTAATCTAATATGTGGTAGCAATTGAAGTTGGCTTTTGTATTGCTGCATCTGCTATTATATTCTGCGAGTGTTAAAAATTATTATACGATTCCCTTTTTAAATAAATGTATTATTTTATTATCTTGATTTAGTTTCTTTTGAATAAACAGATCTATTGTGTATTTGACAATTATTTTTTAAACGGTAGGTAGCTGTCAGAATATCCATGCTTTTTGCAACTGTACATTACAAACCCACGTGGCGCATTGGTCCTCTACGGGTAAGTCCTGGGTTCGATTCGGGGTCGAAACAAATATGTTTTTCGTAGCATTTATTTGTAATATTCAATTTACATCAGATATTGCAAATAAAATATTTAATCAATGCAGTGCAAGTATCGGAAGATAAAAAGAGCGCTGTGCGACTGCGGTGGATACAAGTCAGCGAATTCGTGTACATAATTGATAATATTTGAAAAACGGAAAGTAAGTAGCTTGAATAACAGCGCTCATTTTATCTGCCGGTCTAGGTATACCACCACCATTTTAAAGTGTAGGTTTCATCGTTAAGGAGTGTATGTGGAGTGACGATAGCGGATAGAATAAGGAATAGCACAGTGCGCGATAAATGTGGTTTGAATGAGGACGTAGTGACAAGGATGTTTCGATGGTTTGGGCACATGGAAAGAATGATTGAATGTAGATTGACGAAAAGAATTTATAAATCTCATGTGAATGGATGCGTTAAACGAGGCAGGCTGAGGAGAGTGTTTGCCAACCAAATCGGAGACATCCTCAAGAAAGCTAGATTGCCTAGTGCCCATAACCATAGAGCTTGTATGAAGAGAGTTGCGAATGTGAAGGAAGCGAGGGAGTTGGTGTCAGGATTGTAGCGAGTGCGCTCCATTGTCTCTGCCTATCCCTGTGGGAAAAAGGCGTGGTGAAAATTTGATTTGATTTGATTGAGGTTACAGACTGTGAAGTGACCGTCGCGTTTCGGGACATATTTCATACAAAAAGGCGATTTGTCACTAAGACCCCGTAACTAGGCTAACTAGACTAGACTTATTTGCAATTGATTTTATTTATATAAGTATTTATAGTAGCAAAAAAGTCAACTCGATTTCGGCAAACTTTTCTTATTAGTCAACAAGCTATTGTTAAGAAGTTGTTAAACAAAAACTAAAAACGAATTGCTGTTATTTATTGTGCCTACTTCTGATGTTAAAGTACGTTTTAAATAAAGAACTTTAATGTTTTTTTTAAGTAACGGCAACTAGCCGTGCGTTCAATTTATTCGACCACTTTAAAAAAGAGGCAAACAAAATTCCATAAATATTAAAAGTGAATGCACCATTACACCCGAACCAAATTCAAATTTAGCGTCCGGGGGAAACGATAAATTTAAATTTGAAAATCATTCAAAGTTTCGCAAACGCGAGATAAATTTGTAAAAAATGCTAAGTCCTTATTGGTCGGGAGGTTGGCTGCGAACCTCAAGTTAAAGTGGTATGTCAATGAAAACAAACGCGATGCGCGCGCCACCTGGCTCAACATTTTATCATAAAACAAAATCCTGTTAAGGAGATAGGGTTGCCACTCCCAAATAAACAAATAAATTATCCAAATAAAAATAATTATTTAATAGCGGTAGACAGATAGTTGGTGGTCAGTTGGCTACCGATGCGGGGTAGAACTACGGTCTGTATACTTGTAAGTATACAGAAGTGATTTAGTCGCGTTTCGGGATTACCTTGTAAGTTGCCGGTTCCAACTAGGCGAGGCTCTATGGTTATGGGCACTAGGCAACCTAGCTTTCTCGAGGATGTCTCCGATTTGGTCGGAAAACACCCTCCAGCGGGGTTAGGTTGGGCAAGTTAAAACGATTATCGTCTCTCGTCGACGATTGGCAAAAAAAATAAAAGTTAGGCTAAATCCACCAAAATGAGACTAGTAATGATAACGATCAAACGTGTCGTCGCACAGACAATAATCGTCACAACGATTAATAGTCTCGTTTTATTGGCTTTAGCCTAGCTTTTATTATTTTGACAATCGCCGACGAGAGACGATAATCGTTTTAACTTGCCAACCTAACCCCGCTGGGCCTGCCTTGTTTAACGCATCCATCCACATCAGATTTATAAATTCCTTTCGTCAATCTACTTTCACTCATCCTTTCATCATTCCTTTTATTTATTTATTTATAGATAAAATTCCAACCCTAATGTAACCACTACAATATAACTGACGTTAGGTGTGTTATAAAAAATATATTGCTGCGAAAAACGCGGGAAAATCATGAGTTATGGCGGCAACGGGCATCCGAATTGGTGTTCCTCTACCCGCGAGTATGTCATTAGTTGGTTGTAAATTTTAATTCACAGATTTCTTTCCACTTTGATGTATTTCTATATGAGATTTTGTTTTATTTGAAGAAAATGGAAGATGCTTCGTGTATTTTTTTTCTTTTAATATTTTGTTCTTGTTTCTGTTGGTCGTACATATAATACAATTTTGTATCTACAATATGTTTATTAAGGATTAGCTATGTTTATTTTATTTCCATTTTTAAGTAAATATTAACTTATAATTTAATTTTGAGGGAAGTAGGGAGGTGTGTCAGGATCGTGGCAAATGGCACTCTTTTGTCTCTGACTATCCCTGTGGGTTAAAGGCGTGATTGTTTTATTAAATATTCATGAAAACTAAAATACATTTGCAAGACTAAAACAGCTACATCTAAAAATAGTATCATAATAAAAAAATTGACAATCCTTTCATGTCATGAAATATTTGAAATTATTTTTTTATATTTCTTCACGAAAAAAAGGGAAGAGGATCATTTAAGTGACTTTCACATTTTCCCCTTGTTCGTGTAACGCGCTTTAATTTTATTTAGGTGGGGATGAGACTAACATCGACCATTTATATAACATAACCGCACAAATGTTGCTATTATTTTTTTATAGAATAAATAATGAACGGTTCTGTTTGTTTTCTTTGCAACATTTACAACTTCTTAATGTATATCGCTCGAAGAACCAACAACCAATGAGGATGAACAGGGCCGTCTTAAGCATATTCAGCGCCGGGGTGCGAAAGTCAAGGCGCTGCTCGCGTGTTCTCAGTGTAGTAGGTACCTATCGAAGTTTATGGCGGTCGGCATGCGCCCCTTAGGACTCTGCGCCCGGGTGCACCGCACCCCTTGAACCCACGGGTAAAGACGGCCCTGAGGATGAAAGGTTCCAGAGTGGGTACCACAAACCGGAAGACGCAGCGTAGGTAGGCCTTCAACTAGGTGGACTGACGACGATTATGTACATCCATCATCAACAGTTAGAAGACGTCCACTGATGAACATAGGCCTCTTAAAGCGCCATCGCGAACGACAAGATGCCAATTGCATCCATCAGTTATTCGTGACTCTCATTATGTCGTTAGTCCACCTAGTTAAAGGCCTACCTACGCTGCGTCTTCCGGTCTGCGTCTCGTAAGTTTTTTAGGTATGAGATAAACATGTAGTGTTTGCCTAGTTTCTATGATACAAGCACGTTTAGTGACTTAGTAAGAATAGAAATGTGAAGAGTGGTAGGCAGTGGTACCCAGTCTGCCGATCCGGGGTAGTACCACCACTTACAAGTATACAGACCGTGAAGTGATTTGGTCACGTTTCGGGATCAGCTTGTAAGTTGCCGGTTCCATCTAGGCCGGCATAGTGAATGTGATTGCTACTCACAGTTATTGAATTGTAGTAGCAGTGGCATTCATTCATGGACCACACTCCAGCTTAACATCAAGCGGGGTGCTGTCATATGTCGAGTCACAATAAAAAAAAAAATATATATATATATATATACATAAAAAAAGAAATTTAAGTAACATAGGTATGCAATTGATTAATTTTTGTTTTTTGAACTATAATTGTGTGTTTTGTAATTAGGACAAGTAAATTAAGGCAAATCCTTATTCAAAGAGAATAACTAAAACGTAGCAAAATGTCTATATTAATTATTTAAAGTTTTTTATTCTTTTATATTATGTATAGAATTATTTATTTAATTTAAAAATCATCAATTGCAGAGTGGGAATCTTGCGATTTTTATTTTCCATCGTTTTTTGCTAGCTAGGTTGAGCCGCAAAAGAAGAAGAAAGAAGAATACTTTAAATAAATAAATAAAGTCTATAAGGGGGCCTATGTTCAGCAGTGGACGTCTTCTGGCTGATGATGATGATGATGATGATAAGCATAACGCAGCATTCATCTCAAGCATCTTCTTAGTCAAGTAAATATACAATGTAGGTACCTATTTTTCGTTTTTTATGTGACTCGACATTCTGACCTCGACCTACCTGATGCTAAGTAAGAGAAGGTCCAAGAGTGCCGACGACTGTAAAAGCCGAGTTTGTTCACAGTTGCCTTAGTCGCCGTTACTATGCTGGCCAAAAATGATAAAGATAAACCCAAGATAACATTTTTTTGTACTTTTGAAATAGACTTCATGAAACAATGTTACAAAATTAGGAAATACTGTTTCCTTGACTAGACTTTGTATATAAATAGACTTATTTGAATTTTGGTTTAGTTTACATCTATCTATCACATTCACCTGATTCAGCTGCAGGTTATACATTTCAACTCTCAATATTAAAGAAAGGTTTTATGCGAGACAGGACATATATTAAGTTATATGTCCCATATATTTTACATATATTTTATTATATAATAACATTGATTAATATCATTAAAGAGAGGCAGGTTTGTGCCTAGTTGTGCTGGGACAATTAAATGGGTTAATAAATAATACATTTTTTATATGTTTCGACATAATGACAGCACCCCGCCTGATGTTAAACTGGAGTGCGGTCCGTAAATAGAGGTGATATAAGGTATGGTAAGATACCCTCTTACCATACCTTATATCACCTAGCCTTTTCATCTCACAACATCTATAGTAAAATGGTTATTTTATTTCAATGCATGATCCCTTCCTCATTCTATACAGGTTACTTCTTCTTACAAAGAAGAAATTTCTAACTGGTATTAATCAAAACATTTATTTCGCATAGGTCATGATTTCATAAAGGCATATGACGAGAATTTAAAATAATAATTAATTGTCACGTCTTTTTCCCACGGGGATAGGCAGAGACAACGATCCTGACACAACTCCCTCGCTACCCTCACATCCACAATTCTATGAGTACACCTATGTTTTTTACTCTTTTTTAACGCATTTTACTATTTAAAAACTAGTTATCATTATTATTTAATTATTAATAATACTATGATGTTCCCACATAACTCACTTTATGTCATTAACCATAGACAAATGTAAATACACAAATAAAAACAAGTTAATCCCTTTATTGTGCAACTACTATCGCCACAAAACGTGTTAATCCCCAAGACTGGGTTATAGCTGGTCATTTTTAACTCAATCTGTTTTTACCAGTTAGAAGTTGTAGCTTAAATTAGCCACTAAACACCCAAAATCATTGGCTGGATAAGACGAACGATCTATAACATGGGGAGCCAATGGCAGACGTCCTAGCACACGTGACTGCCACGTGGCAACCTATTACTGGTGAATTATCCCGTTATCTATGAAATCTTTTTACATCCCAGATTAGTATGTGTATGGGAATCGAATTTTAAATTAGGAATTAGTTTTAAATTAGGAATTAGTTTTAAATTAGGAATAAGTTTTAAATTAAATTAGGAATTTTCTATGTTATGTTTAACATAATGGTTTTTATAGTAAATTAGTAGTCAGCTCTGTCTGCCGACCTTTATATTATGACTCAACATATGACAGCACCCCGCTTAATGTTAAGCTGGAGTGCGGTCCATGAATAGATGTCACTGCTACTACAATTCAATATTCAATATAGCAATATAGCAGTCTCATCCTTTATGCCGGCCTAGTTGAAATCGGCAACTTACAAGCTGATTCCGAAACGCGACTAAATCACTTCACGGTCTGGTTACTCATAAGTGGTGGTACTACCCCGGATCGGCAGGGTACCACTGCCTACCACTTTTTGATAACCAGACCTGAGGCAAATATCCACCTCTTTCATATTAAAAAATATTTACAATTTTTAATATATTTATTAAAATTACAAATAAAACCTATTAAATTATATTTGCTTCGACCGTAAGTATCTGAGGTAATACAACCATTTTTAAGTATATCAGTTGTGTTTCCGTTTAAAAGTTGCTTGTAACAATTAGGCCGGTATAGTGAAGCGACTGATGATTGCAATTATTAAAACTGTAGTAGCAGTCGCCCCCATTCGTGGACTAGACTCCAGTTCAACGTTAGGTAAGTTCTGTCATATGTCGAGTCACAATAAAAAAATACACTGTTCTATCGTACAATTGTAAGGGGAAAGAGTCACTTAAATATGGATCATTTCATTATAGTATAATGCTTTATTTAATCCAAATAATCCTATACATATTAACAAGGGGAGGTTGGCTTAGAATGGACAAAAATATATCACAAAAACATTAAGCCCCGTGGAGATGATAACTGACGCCTAATGCCATACACCGTGACCGCATTACTCTGTGATCTATAGTCCGTGTTCAGGATCTCAAAACATTATCTATGAATCGCTGCAAAACCATATCTATCAAAAAATCGAGGGGCTCAACAGTCATTTTGTGCAAAATTGCAATTAATATCTTAGTAACCGAATAACAATTTTATTTTTATAGCAATAAAGCATAAAATTGTTTTACAACAAACAAGAATGTTGCATTGAAATTGATATTGTAATTTGAATTCTGTCAGAGCAGGTTTAAGTGTCAAAATTGTATGGTGATAATTTTGTCGTAGTGAAATTTAGGGGTGGCTGAGGTTTTATGGGAACAGAACAAATTCGACACGTGTCAACTGACGGAATTAGCTCTAATACTACCATTAATAAAGTGTGAAATTGCCACCGGCCGTCACTGTTTGTTATAATACTTTATTATTAAGTATATTTGTTGGTCTTTCAAGAAGGGTCGCTAAATATGTGACTGTACACAAATATGGCACAAGCGCCTAACTGAGTAGGTTCTTGCTGTAGTACAGCGGTTATGAAGGGGATTGTTTTCGTTCACAAGGAACCTCTCCAGCACCGCTCCACTATTTACCTCAGAAACCTACTTAGTTAGGCGCTAGGCTTTTTTATTTACATTTTTATACTAAGCAACTAAAGTGCTTGTTTCATAGAAACAGGACAACCAAAGTACATATATCAAAGATACTTTGGTACCGGCAAGTGGTTGTGAACCCGTGCTCTTGGTTTGTGTAACCATTGCACTGCCACTACACCACGGTTGCCTTGACATTACAAGTATTGTTTATTTTCAAAACTATTGAATTTGTGTGAGGAAAGTTGTGTATGTGAAAGAAGTTAGCTAGAGTGGTTCTCCATTGTCTCTGTCTTTCTGTCTATCCCCATGGAAATTGTAGAGATGCTATTTGATTGTCACCATTAAACAAAGCTAAAAGTTAAACCTATAAGATTGGTATCGACGAGCTTTTTCCTGAATGTTTTTTATTTTTCATAAAAACTATTAAAATGGTAGAAAACTATGTGTTTGTTATGATTATATTTTCCTTAGCAATAAAATAATATTTTGCGATAGTCGAAGTAGTCAACAATTTTAATTACAACAAAATTCTTTGAAGCGTATCAGAGTGCAGTGAATGCGGGCTGTATTTAATTCAAGAATGGTTTTACGGTCACAGTATTTTATTGATTGCTCCGTCCACTCAGCCGAGACGCCCCGAACTGGATAAACAAGGGACAAAAAAATAATAAAAATGGAAAATGGCTTCCAAGCACCGCCCTCCCGCTGGGTTGGTCGGCTACCGTTTCTAAATGTCATTCTCAAATGGTCAAAAGAGACGTGATTCCCATAATCGAGAGGCTCACATCACTATTTATCGATATCGATTTTATTTATTGACAAAAAATTATTAATAATCGTTTAGGCATAATACATATTAAGGAGGGAAATGTATTGTAAATTACAAATCCAGTTATTCTGTTCTTTTATACAGAATTATAATTATTCTGTTATTTTTCAGGATATATTTCTGCTGGTGTACATGTTCTACATCTCGTGTAATTTAAACTTGACCCTTTGATATTCTATTTTTTTAGTAAAAGCAAAGTAAGTATATTTACTTTGCAATTGCTAGATTTTACTAGGTATGCAGAATTGGATCGGTTCTTATTTTCTCGTGGGGAAATCTTCATTAATAGTCCTGGTTTCTCGGGGTTTGAACTAGGGTTATGCCGGCTTCGTACCAGCTCAAACCCCTCGGTGATGTCCCTTATCACAATCGTTGGAGATTAGGACCTGGAAAATTTATATCGATATAAATTTCATCGATAAATTAAATCTCACACTCCAAAAATTTATATTATTGTATCGAGTTAAAGTCAAGGATTCTAATCGAACCGTGGAACAAGTAAACCTTTTTTTAAATAGATTTTTTTTCAATTCCACCGTTTGGTGATAACGAAACTTATTCAATTTCGAGAGACGTCAGCACCTGTCATGGTGCTATCATTTCCGTTCGATTCGTTTTTTTTCTGTTATCGATAAGTTAAAGAATTAGTTACGCGCATTCCTAGCGTTTCTGTTAATCTATCATTGGTTTCATTCAGCGTTACTTCTTTTTGAGATAGATAGACATAGTTAAAATTATAAACCTAATAAAAAAATAACAAGTGATTTTTTTAACAACACAGATTTATATTATTATAATTTATTGGCTGCATTGTCTCTTCCTATCCCTGTGGGAAAAAGGCGTGACAATTTTATTGATTGCTTCATAAGGTAAAGAAAGCTAAGTTGCCTAGTGCCCAAAACCATAGAGCTTGTATGAATAGGATTGTGTATGTGAAGGAAGCGAAGGAGTTGTGTCAGAATAGTGGCAAGTGGTCTCTATTGTCTTTGCCTATACCTGTGGGAAAAAGGCGTGATTTTATTGATAATTTATTACGACACAAAACATATGTATTATTGTGCACAAAAGAATAAAGCAAAATCAGAGCAACCCCACAACATATTTTGCTTAAATTCAAGAACAATGAATTGAGTTATATCATAATCAAATCAAAGTAAAACATTTGAGGATTTGTGTTAGATAAATTATCTAAATTATAGTTTATTATATCAGGCGAATAAATTATTATTTTATTTACACTGTATTGTTTATACAATAGGTGAACTTGGGCGTTCTCTGCCAATCTACTTTGGGGACAAGAGTGAATCTAAATACCTCCATAATGACAGGAAACTGTTGTATTTAAAAGAATAATAAATTCACCAAACTTTGCGCCTTCTGAAGTTCAAGTTTGTTCAAGTAATATTTGTTCAAAAAAAAACAATAATTACAAAATCAATTAATAAAAATGTTTTAGATGTAGATGTATGTATGTATTTTATGATGTGGGTTATATGACACCATACCGCCTGATGTTAAGCTGGAGTGGGAAAGGAAGGCATAGAGTGGAAAAAATATGAACATTGGCATATAGTACATATAGTAGTCGTATCATCGCGGCTTAGTTGGATTCTAGGTAAGTTCTAGAGTAGGTAAATTAAATCTTACTATATTTGACTTTAATTACTAAAATATCAATTCCTAAAACTATAAATTTGCTACTGGTCCCACAATATTACCTTTTTTAACTGTAAATACTGAATCTTGTTTTATTTAAAAAAATATTAAAACAAATAATTATACGAGTACTTACTATATTATACAATAATCTATCTAACCCTTCGACATGTCGGATGGTATGCAAGGGGAAGTCCAAGAGCATCGACGACTGAAAAACCGATGCAGTTTACGGCTGTCTCAGTCGCTGTTACTATGCCGGCCAGAATTGCTTTTAACCGATTCATTTGAAGGATCTAAGGAGAACATTAAAGCATTAGCGAACCCAATCATTCAATCATACTGTAAATGAAAATTAAAAGTAAGTACTACTGTGATTCGGCAAATCCTAAATTCATGTGTCACGGACTTCATAGCATTGAGGTTAACCGCGATTCGTGCAAAACGACTTTTTGTCATTAAGTGAATTTCTCATTCAATTTTCTTTTTATAATGATGCCGTTTAGTTTGCATTTAGTTTTGGTCTGTCAGTTTTCTGTGCTTTATTGTTTATTCATGTACTTAACGCTTTTGCAATTTTTATAAATTATATATACCTATTATTTAGCCTATACATTCTACCAAAAGGGGTTTCCCATTTCCCTGAATTTAACCCTGTCTCCCTTTTACCGAGACGGCCATGGAATACGAATAGCCACGATATTTAAAAAAAATAAAGAGGTACTTAGGTACATATTAGGTATTATGAATTAAAAATCAACCATAGAGCTCGTATAAAGATTTGTAAATATAAGGGAACCAGGAAAATTAAGACAGGATCGTAGGAAGTGGCATTCCATTATCTCTGACTATACCTGTCTGAAATAGGGCGTGATAAATAGATTGATTTTTTATTCTGGCTCAAAATTTCACTTCAACTTACCTGATGATAAGGAAGTCCAAAAGCAATGACGACAGAAAAACAACCAAGCCAAAAGTGCTTTAAATATATATTTTATATATACCGCAAGGCGACCGAGGTGTAGTGGCAGTGCAATGGCTACGTAAGCCGAAAGGCACGGGTTCGAAATCACTTACCGGTACCAATGTATATTTGATATATTTTGATATATGTACTTTGGTTGTCCTGTTTCTATGATACAAGCACTTCAGTATCTTAGTATAAAAATGTATAATTTAAAAAATATTACCTTTAACCCTCAAAAGATAACCGAAAAAAATAACTAAAAATCCACACATATTCAGATCAAAACTCACAAAAAACACACCTTGAATGAACAGTTAAGTTAATTTAAAAAATAAAACACTGTTTTTTCCACACCCCACTTAACTGACACCGCGAGGGGTAAAGTATTTAGCACTACGTCATTAAAACATGTTTTTAGTATTAATTAAATGTTAACTAAAGCGGCGTCCCGTAGTGAGAGATCCTGCACACGGCAAGGGGTCCTGCGCCCGCGCATCATTCCACAATACTATCCTTAAATTATAGTGTAACTATGCATTACCGAAAATATAGACGCGTATTGATAGAACTAGATACTAAATATTTTTTATTTTATTCTGTCACGACATTTGACCTCGATCCGACTGATAAGCAATAGGAGATTTAGTTCGAGTTAGTTCGCGGCTGCCTCAGTCGCTGTCACTATGCCGCCAAAGGTGATCCTTCACGCATCGCTTAAAGGATCCAAGGTTATAGGAGGAAGAGAACACATGGGCTGGCAAAGCATTCCACTTGTACTAAATATAATATAAGGCGATCGTAGTGTAGTGGCAGTGCAATGGTTACCCAAACCCGAGGGCACGAGTTCAAGACCACCCACCGGTACCAATGTATCTTTGATATATGTTTTTATTATTATTATTATCGTGACACGACATCTGACCTCGACCCGCCTGATGATAAGCAAGAGGAAGTCCAAGAGTGACGACGACTGAAAAAACCGAGTTAGTTTCTATGATACAAGCACTTTAGTAGCTTAGTATAGAAATGTAAATAAAATAAAAAATATAACTATATAATTAAATATAGTTATTTGAGAGTGGTAGGTGGTCATTCGCCCAGTCTGACGATCCGGGGTAGTGTACGGATCGCAAAGTGACTTAGTCGCGTTTCAGGATCAGCTTGAAAGTTGCCGGTTGCAACTAGGCCGCCATAGTGGATGTGATTGCCACTCGCAGTTATTTAACTGTGCTAGCGTCACCTCTATTAATGGACCGCACTCCAGCTTAACATCAGGCGGGGTGCTGTGTCTCTATTGTCTTTTTAGCTTGATAAAACACAACTCTCTTGCTTTTTTACATCCACAATTCCCTTTATACAAGCTTTATGGGTAATGGCACGGTAAATCTTTTTTATTGTAACGGAATCTCGCCTAATGCTAAGCTGGAGTGCGGTCCATGAATGGAGGCGACTGCTACTACGGTTAAATATATGCAAGTAGCAGTTGCATCTACTGTGCTGTCTGCTTTATTATTAATTTAAGCTGGTTATATAATTTAACGGTCATTGTTTTGTAACCACTAAAAGACTTGTATCCAAAACTTTTCGTTATTTTAAAGTCTTGAATTCATATACATTCGTATATTAATCAATCAATCAAATTGTAACGCCTTTTTCCCACAGGGATAGGCAGAGACAATGGAGCGCCACTTGCCACGATCCTGACACAACTCCCTTGCTTCCTTCTCATTCACAATTCTCTTCATACTAGCTCTATGGTTATGGGCACTAGGTAACCTAGCTTTCTTGAGGATGTCTCCGATTTGGTCGGCAAACACCCTCCTGGGAGATTCTGTTTTACAATCTACATTCATATACACCCTACATTTTAGTAAATAAATTCTTGGACAGTACAAAAGTAACTAAATTGATTTAGAATTATTTCGGCGTATCGAATTGAATATTTTAAATAATGTGTCATTCCGTATTATTCATGCTATTCAACAGTTATAAACTCATTTATAGCTTGTCTAACTATAAATGACGCGCTCCTTCACTTTATTAATTTATTTAAAGTGTAAATACAACTATTACTAACTATATTACTATACTTCATCAGCGTGCTCCTCCTTTTGTGTCTAACCAGCAACTGAATAACTGAGCGACTGCAATTAATTACAATTGCATTTTCGGTGTGTTTCATCCATATTTTATTGTCGCATGTGTGTTTAAATGCAGTGGAGGGGCGTGTCATTTCGGCTTGGACAGACTCTACAATCAGTTATTTGGCCGGCATAGTGGTGGAAACCGAAAAACTATTTTTCAGTCGTCAGCGGTCTTGCGGCCTTTTGCTTATTACTTATTAGGCAAGTAAAGATCAAAAGTCGCGTCTTAATAAAAAAATATAAAGTTGCCAAAAGACCTGTTAATATTTTAAATATACATATAATAGATTATATAAAATACAATTTATTTTTGACTCATATTTGTCAGGTCCTTTATAATCAACCTAAGAGCAAGGACTAAAGAATTTCTCTAGTTCTTAGTGATCAACTAAACCAAATATCAATTAAAGGAAATAGCGTAGTTATCGGTTCCAACTAGGCCGGCATAGTGGATGTGGTTGCTACTCACAGTTATTAAATTGTAGTAGCAGTGGCATCCATTCATGGACCGCACACCAGCTTAACCATCAAGCAGGGTGCTGTCAAATGTCGAGTCACAATCAAAAAGATTTAGCGAGCAATTTTAAATTACATGTATATAAAGGTGTTTTTTTTATTATTGTGACTTGATATATAACAACACTCCGCCTGATGTTAAGCTGGAGTGTGGTCGATGAAAGAAAGGGACTGCTACTACAGTTAAATATCTGGTAGTAGTGTTTCAATTATTGCTCGGGATATGGATGTAAAGGAAGTTCAAAGGTATGTCAAGGTTGTAGATAAAGGCGCTTATTTGTCCCTTACCTCTGCCTATCCCTGTGTGAACGAAGGTATAGGCATACCGCATTAATAATAATAATGATATAAAGATACATTAGCTCTGATGGACTTCCTGTCAACACATCAATCATTTACATGATAATAACGTAATATAGGTAGGTACTTATTTACTTAATGACATTAAACATTTAATCAATCAATCAATAGGCGACCGTGGTGTTGTGGTAGGGCAATGGTCACGCAAACCAAGAGCACGGCTTTTAAACCACTTGCCTGTGCCACTGTATCTTTGATATGTGTACTTTAGTCGTCCTGTTTCTATGATACAGGCACTTTAGTAGCTTAGTATAGAAATGTTAAAAAACATATCTTTGATATATATATGTACTTTACTTGTTCTGTAAAAAGCACCAACGTCTGAAACATAGATTCAGTTTACGATTGCCCCAGAAGAATCGACTCGATTGCTCTAGACTCTAGACCAGTGTTTCCCAACGTGGGGCCCACGCCCCACGGGGGGCAATTAGATAGTAAAGGGGGGAAATTTAAAAATGGACTCGACACCACTTTAACCCTTTCGCTTTGGGTGACGAATTTAACAAGAAAGGCCAATTCTTAAAAAAATGCTATAATCATTTATAGCATTTTTTATTTCTTAAGGGAACAAAACACTTTTTAAGGGTTAAGAATTATGTATGGGGGGCATTAACAATTTAGAAATGTCAAGGTGGGGAAACACTGGTCTAGATGAAAGGAAGTAAGTGAGCTGGGTAACCGTTAAAAGTATCACTCCATCATCTCTGCCTAATCCTGTGAGAATCGATGCGTTTTAATTTGATTGATTGTTCGCTATTATGAACCCTGTTTATTAGAAAAGTAGACTACTAATATATGGATGAAATTTTAAACTAGAACTATATGTTATCAATGAAAGCAATTTGATGTAGTTTAATTTGAAACAAATAATAATTTACTAATAATGATAATATTTATTATTATGAATTGATATTACAAGAATTTGAGAAATTGATGTTCGAATCTATAGGTCGAATCTAATCTCGTACATTTCCAGTGACGGCCATTTTTTATGTATAGTAAATGATAAATAAAGATTTTGACTGATTTAGTTACGGCGACTAAAGTGGCAATGGGCTGGCTACATCGCTTGAAGAACCGTCAACCGATGGGGAAGAAAGGTTCTTGAGTTCTTGAGACCACGAACCGGAAGACGCAGCGTAGGTAGGCCTCCCACTAGGTGGACTGACGACATGGTGAAAGTCACGGGTAACCGGTGGATGCAACTGGCATCTTGTCGTTCGGAATGGCGTTCTAAGGGGGAGGCCTATGTTCAGCAGTGGACGCCTTCTAAGCCCATGTGTTCTCCCATTTTATAACTCTGGATACATCAAGCGATGCAAGAAAAAACACCTTGGGCCGGCGTAGTGATGGTGACTAGGCAACCGGAAACCTATCCTTGTTTTTCATACGGAAGTTGAGGTCAGATATGACGTCTCAATAAAATATTTATTTATTTATTTCTAAACTAAGCTACCAAAGTGCTAGTATCATTGAAACATGACGACCAAAGGGCATTTTTTGTGACACGACATTTATTTATTTATTTATTTATTTATTAGGCATATTAACAGTTAGCATATTTTACATTGACAATAATTGCATATTTATGTTCTTTTGCTAATATGCAACCAATTACAAATATGCACAACATTCAAAAACATACAAATATTAAATCTATTAATTATAATTACATACCAAATTAAACTATCTAAATATTATTAAACTAAATCACAATAAACTAAAGAATTTTTTTAAACAATCTTTTAGTGAGTCATTAAAAAAGTCTATGTTAATGTCCTTGTGAATCAACTCGTTGCACAATCTACACATTCTGTTGACCGGTGAGTTAAAGAATAATTTTGTTTTGCACTGCGGAATATAAAAGAGTTTAGTGATTGGTTTTCTAGGTAGCCGAGTTGGTACACTAAGTGCAAGGCATTCCAAAATTTGAGAACAATCAATTTCATCATGTATAATCTTATGAACAAACGAGATTTCATGCATCTGTCTCCTGTTCCGAAGAGAGGTCATTTTGAAAAATGAAAGACGATCTGCGTAAGGAGCCCTATGTGAGATTCCCTGCGCCGAGAAAGAAATAGACTTTGTAAATGAACGTTGTATTCGTTCGATACGTTGCGAATGAACATTGTAAAGAGGATTCCACACTGAGCTTGCAAATTCTAAATGGCAACGCACTAGAGCGTTGTAAAGTAATACTTTTGTCTTAATCTCTCTAAACTCAACTGTGTTTCGTCTCAAAAAACCCAACATTTGTGCTGCTTTTTTAACTATAGCGTCTATATGATAGGAAAATGTGAGCTTACTGTCAATAGTGACTCCTAAGTCACGAATTTTGTCCACTTCCTCAATAGGAGTACCATTCAGGTAGTAAGAAGAAAAGAAGGGTAACTTTTTTCGTGTGAATTTGATAAAATAACACTTATCTACATTGAGAATCATTTTATTATCGTCACACCATTGAATAATTCTTTCTAAGTCTTGTTGAATTAATTGAGTATCTGAGGAATTACGTATAAATCTATAAATTTTGAGATCGTCGGCAAAAAGGGAATATTTACAATTATTGATGACAGAGACTAGATCGTTTATAAATATAGAAAACAACACCGGTCCCAAATGTGATCCCTGAGGTACACCAGACTCGGCATAATAAGTTCTAGAGTGAAATCCGTTGATGAACACAATTTGAGATCTTCGGCTCAAGTATGATTGGAACCAACGGAGCAAGGATCCATGGATACCAAGATGTTCTAATTTCTTTAACAACAGGGGATGATTCACCTTGTCGAATGCGCTACTAAAATCAGTATACACCGCATCGACTTGACCTCTCGAATCAACCTCACGACAAACATCAGTAACCATGGTAATTAAATTTGTGACCACAGACCTTCCCCGCTTGAATCCATGTTGATGGGGCGAAATGACATTTTGTGTGTGGGTAGTAATTATTGGGCAAACCAAAGATTCAAATAATTTTGAGAAACAAGGCAGTATTGAGATTGGTCGATAGTTTTGAATGTTCCTTTGGTCTCCTTTCTTAAAAAGTGGCAAAATCCGTGCGCATTTCCAAGTTTCAGGGAAAATACCGCTCTCAAGAGAATGATTTATAATACTCGTTAAAGGATAAGATAGTTCTCGGCAACAACGCCGAATAAGTAATGAAGGTATACCGTCTAACCCTGGGCCTTTCGATACACTTAAGCTCTTGATTTTAGCCAGAACTTCTTCTTCAGTGAAGTTTATGGTACTTAAAACATTATTAGGATTATCAGCAAACGAAAATGACTGGTTAATTTGTAATTCTGGAGAATTGCATGAGCTAAACACAGATGAAAAAGAGTCGGCAAAGAGATTAGCTATTTCACTGCCAGTGGACGCGATTTTGTTATTTAAATTTAATTCAGCTGGAACTGATGAGGGTTCTGTTCTTTTATTCTTGACGAATCGCCAGAATGCCTTTGGATTTTTAGTAATGTTGCTTTCAATTGCTTTTATATATCCAGAGTAAAGCTGTGAATATAATTTGTGACATCGTTCTCTCAGAATTCGAAACTCAATTCCATCACGTGGATTTTTATACCTTTTATACCTAATACGCGCTTTATCTTTTTCAGACAACATTTTAATTAATGATTTATTAAACCACTTTGGGTATTTGTGTTTGTTATTTCGCTGACGAGGAACATATTGCTTAATCAAATTATTCAACACTCCATACAATTCCTCAGACATATCATTTACATTATTGCAATTAGAAAATTTGTTATCCCACTCTATTGCTCTAACTTCAGTAATAATACTATCGTAGTTTGCTTTGTAAAAATTATACGTATATTTGTCTAGAGGTTGAAGAGTTTCTATATTATTATTATTATTAGATTGTAGCGACACCAAGAGAGTGGGATGCTTCACATCTATTCTACTCAACGTATCAAGTGGTTCAGATACATGCAAATTGTTCAACGAGCTAATTACGAGATCGAGGGTTCTACCATCTGAATTTTTTATACAATTGTATTGGCGCATGTTGTTGGCCAGCAAGAAATCCAATAAGGTATTCCCCAGGACATTGTCGTGACAGGAAGGCTCAGCATAGTTTTCACTATCTAGTTTGCTCCAATTAATAAATGAAAGATTCAGATCCCCTATCACGACAACGTCCATAGTATGACACACAATATTGCCGACGCTCTCCAACAACGTGCTCAGCGCATTGACCTTCACGGGAGGTGGCAAATAAACTGCATATAATGCTATTTTCTTTAAGGTATTGCCAACCTTTACATGTAATACAACACATAAATCCTCATTAACGCTTTCCCAGTGGTTCATCCGCACAGATTTGATTTGTCTCGATACAGCTACCAATACCCCTCCGCCATCCTTCTTAGAATTAGGAGCGCATAATCGATCACGGCGGTAAACTATATATCTTGAGTCGATTAATTCGCTACTTGTTAAACCATTATTTAACCAGGTTTCAGTAAATACAATTATATCATAGGAACATTGTAGCACGTTGTTGAAGACATCATTTGTTTTAGTGCGCAATCCGCGCACATTTTGATAATAGATAGAAATCATATTGTCCAGTACCACTGGACTGATAAGTACCGTGGAGAACAATATAGTTGCAAGTTACACAATCAGCTTAACGCCGTCGAGCCCGCGAATATGTATAGCCGCACAGGTTTCATTTTTTCTTACATATATCCGACCGTTGCGTACCCATACGAATTTATACTGCATTTCCCTTGCTTTGTGTCTAGTACGTGCGTGAAGATGCTTATTTGTTGGACTTAGATGTTCGGAAACATAAACAGGAACACTCGCGCCACCAATCCCAAGATGCTTAGATGAGAGCCTGTCCTTGGAATTGCATTTATTATAATTTGAGACGGCGGCTAATAGATTGTCACGCATTTCACGATTGCATAGTTTCGCAACTACAGTACGCGGCCTGCCATCGGATTTATTAAGCTTGGCTACCCTGCTTGCACTTATAATCACTTCATCTTTCATTTGACAATCTACAGTCTTGGCGAGTTGCACAATCGTTTTAGTAAGAATCTCTCCACTATGTTCAGGGATACCGTTGATCTCCACATTATTTTCTCTCATATGCTGTTCCATTGAATTCAGTCTAAAAGACAGGTCTTTAACAGACTCGTTCAGCAATTCATTTTCCTTTTGCATCTCATTCAGTTTAGCGGTATTGTTTTCAAGGCGACTTTTCATTTCTTCATAGCGTTCATTATAAAATTTAATAGACTCATCAAATGCCGAAACCTTGTCATTTATTTCTCTTAACTGTACGGTTACCAACTCTTCAAGAGACGACTTAAGTACTGCACTTAGTTCCTCCCTAACAATGGCCCGTAAATTAGCATCCGAGTATTCACCTATGTCAATAATTTCATCTGATGATTTACGTCTAGGCTTTTTCAAGCAACGCAAGGTGACATTACCTGTATCGTGAGCACGCAATGGAGTATTCGAATTATCAGTTTTAGGTTCTGCGCTGCGGCACATTGGACATTTCCAATTTTGTCTGCTTTCCTTGGACATAGAATTAATTTTTTTAGACGAAATGTTTGCACATTCAATATCATAGCTTTGATTGCAGAGATGACACTTGATTGAGTCTTTTATTTTAGTAGTTGCACGGCACCCAGCACATATTACTGTCGAAGCCGACATGGTAATTTCAGTTTTTTATTTATTTATATTATAAATGGCAACACTTCTAAATATGTAAACTTTTTTTTTTTCCTGGCTACTATACACTTATGCTTATAACATTAACGTTTAAACAAATTTCATAATAAAATACAAATTGAAAAAAACATTACGGGGACAGCGGGCTCGAACCGGCGAACGAAGCATTAGAATCGTATGCCTAACATACCGCGCCACTTCAACACATCGACGTCTATCCAAAATATCAATACCTATACTAACTTAACAAAATGTTTTAGTTCAATTTTAAAACTACCCTTATTTTTATTTTTTAACTGTTTATAAGTTCACTAAATCACAATTTTTACACAGTTTTTGTTATTTATATACACTACTATATAATTTCTAACGTAGACATAAATGTTGCCTACATTTGAGTATGCTTATCAATTATAATTTACTTCTAATTAGCACAATAACAAATAAAATTTTGGAGCACACAAAAAACACGACCGTATAGTTTGACGTTTTTTAAATTTGACATTTGATCTCGACCCGCCTGATGATAAGCAAGAGAAGGTCCAAGAGTGACGATGACTGAAAAAAACGAGTTAGTTCCCGGCTGCCTTAGTCGCCGGCAACTGAGGCCGACATAATGACAATAATTTGTTTCGAACGCGTGCACTCGGTTTGCAATTGCATGACCATTGCACTGCCAAAACACCACGTTCGCCAAATAATGTACCTTCTATAGATTGCATCTGTACACTAAATATAATCAGCAACAGAGAAACGTCGGCAATTCAAAAGCAAACAATTATCATTATAACCTAAATTTAATGTTTGCATTTGACCTCTTATTAATGTCTAAGAAACTAGTGCTGTTTCCGTTCCATTGACTTAATTTTGATTTATGTGTTATGTGTTTGTGATATGCATTTCATTCATTGTCTTCAAATTTATGAATTAATGTTTTATCATATGTCTGTTTTGTTACAACTAAAAGATATTAATTAGGTGAAGATTTGTTTTATTGTAGAGAAGCATCAATCAATCAAATTGTCACGCCTTTTTCCCACAGAGATAGGCAGAGACAATGAAGCGCCACTTGACACGATACTGACACAACTCCCTCGCTTCCTTCACATTCACAATAACTCTTCATGCAAGCTCTGTGGTTATGGGCACTAGGCAACCTAGCTTTCTTGAGTAGAGTTAACGCTGTAGAAATGCGGTCGTTAGGGAGTGTATGTGAAGTGACGATAGCGGATAGAATAAGGAATAGCACACACAGTTCGCGATAGATGTGGTTTGAAAAAGGATGTAGTGACAAGGATTGATAAAGGAATGCTTCGATGGTTTGGGCACATGGAAAGAATGAGTGAAAGTAAATTGACGAAAATAATTTATAAATATCCTATGAATGGATGCCTTAAACGAGGTAGGCCCGGGAGGGTGTTTGCCGACCGAATCGGAGACATCCTCAAGAAAGCTGGGTCGCCTAGTGTCTATAACCATAGAAGAGAATTGTGGATGTGAACGAAGCAAGGGAGTTGTATAAGGATTGTGGTAAGTGGCGCTCCATTGTCTCTGGTTTTTTGATTGAGTAGCAGATTTCTCTACCATGGACCGCACTCCAGCTATATCCGTCGGGGTGCTAATGATGTCGAGCTACAACAAAAAACAACATAAATGTTATAATTACATTGCAATAATAAAATCATTTTGTCAACATATCAATAAATAAACCCGAAAAATAATCACTTCATTAATAAAACAATAAATCTAACGCAAATGATTTTAAGTTATTTCACGACAAAGAATAATATTAAGCAATTTATAAAACGTTCAACGTAATATAAACATTCGTACGTCGGCCATTTTTCAAATATTATATTTTACATCTCAATTTTAATGACATATTTACGGGTGTGTGTGAGGGAGAAAGATATAGTACGACTCGTTCAAAAATAGTTTACACAAAATAGTAACAGTTTTTCAATAGTTTAGCTTTGAAACCTACATTTCGGTCACAAGTCCGGAACGCTGCCTTCATTCTCCCGCCTTCCACGCGATGGAGAATCCATGGACGCTAAGAAATTGTTTCATTTCAGTTACATAAAACATGTTTTTTATTGTACAGGAGTGCAATTCTCTAAGCGTCACATCACTGATGTAAACAGCGACGAGCTCGTAGATGTAACATCCTACATATCGCCGTTGTTTGCATCGTTGTTTTTTTTGGTATTCACTAAGTGTCAACAACTCGCCGTCGATCTCTCGGATGCGTGAGCGCAACGTTGTACGCTAGGATGTTGTAGAGACGTGCAAAAGCATTCATTTAACAATCGATACAATTTCGACTACAACATTACGTCTTATTATGGGTCTTTTTTGATAAAATAATAATTAATTACCTATTGTTAGGCATAATAAAATAACATTAACATATTATATCAATAATAGACGTGAAAATATGTGAAATATTCGTTACGTTGGCAGAATGTTTAAATACCTTTGACATATTATTATTGATAAACATAAACAGTAAAATGTGTTGGTTGCATCGTTCGTGTTTTTTTTCGAAACCTCAAGTGGTTACTATGAAAACAAAGAATCTAAAAGTCAAGTGGTGCCTGGCGTCGCGTCGTTCGGTTTCAGTTTTAGGAATCAGAAATTAGTAAGTACACGAGTTCAATTTTATATTGTTAACTACAATTGTGTTATCATGCTAAATTCTTTCACAACTTTCAGTGTCTTGCAATGCAGCACCCTCTCAAGTGGAGAGTAGAGAAACTAGTCACTCTACTAGAAACCCAAAGGTGGTTGGCCACAGGGGCACTCTCGTACGGCCAACGCTCGTCAGCGAAGTAACAAGCCTTCTTATGGAGATAATAAATGCATAGTAATTTAAAAATATAGTATGCATTAGTATTGTATATAGTATATTAGTATGTATACATTCCCTCTACTTTGTAATATGTATAATATATATAGTATGTTATGTAATAAATGTGTACGTGATAGTAAGGTAGTACATTTTTACAGGAGGTTCCAGAAAAGGGTATACCTAACGAAGGTCCATCATCACCTATGCAGGAGAGTGGACAAGAAACCAACACATTAAGTATGTAACAACTGCATTCGTACATGTTGACAGGGAAATTTAAATACATAACAGTATTTTCAAAAACGCAGCTCCTACGCAACAACAGAAAATATTATCGGTCGCGTCCCGCCGCATCCCTTACCATTCTCCTGCGACCGTACGCCGCCAACTGCAGACGTAGCACTAGTCAGCTGCACGCCACCGTCTCCTGCGCCGCTCCCCTTCTTCTCATCGACGCTCTGAGACGGTGAGCCCAACGGAGCGACTTATCGCTATTGAGGAAAAGTGTGCCAAAGCAGAGCTAATTACAGCCCGAGCGCAAGATTCATTTGCGCAGGGCCAACAGACCTTAGCCGCGTCGGTGTTGCAGCTCGCCCAATCTTGGGCTTTGCATGCTGAAGCAATGAACACTATTATAGAAGTACTTGTAAAGAAACAATAACATTATTTAAGAAAAGCTTTATTGTTGTTTTATTTGTTTACTATATTTCATTAAATCCTTAATAAATATTTTTTAAGAGTACTATTTTATAAATATATAAGCTAGAATCAACCAAATGTTAAGCCATTTTTCCCACAGGGATAGGCAGAGCCAATAGAGTGCCACTTGCCACGAACCTGACACAACTCCCTCGCTTCCTCCACATCCACAATTCTCCTCATACAAGCTCTATGGTTATGGGCACTAGGCAACCCAGCTTTCTTGAGGATGTGTTTGATTTGTTCAAAAAACACCCTGCCACCTGTCAATACTTATTAGTGCAATACACGATGAACTAGAAAACACCTAAATCTACCTTTTAGCACACCAATAGATCTCTCTCAACACTATTCCTTGCTGTGCTGTGTAGGTTATTATAACATTCTTCAGGTCATTATAACTATCTTGATCTGGATTACTGCAGTGTGTCATTACATATGGTCTCTGAGCATACCCAGAATCACCTGGAAATAATTTTTGTATAAATTATTGTATAATGATGAAGATTATTAACAAAATAATTGGAGTTAATTTACAAACCAAGCAGATATACAGTTCCTCCTGTGTTGTACAGTTGTTCTAGATGATTTTTAATAACTGTATTATTAAAAATAAAATTGTCATGGGTAGCTTCTCCAAAAGTAGCATCTATATGCAGAATATTTAAATCGCTGTCATTTATCTGAAAAGGTAAATGTGTACGGACATAACTCATAGGCACAATTGAATAAAAAATATTGATAAGAAATAGTCATAGGTTTAAAATTTAGGTACACTTACTATAAGAACATTCCTTGCATGGTAACCTTTTCTACAAAATATGACTTCACTTTTTTTTGGTCGAACCATTGGAACACAATAGTGAACCAAAAGTGCCATCAATGCAGCCTATTACATCTCTGTGTTAATTACTCGCTGAAAGCGTGTTATACGCGCTTGACGCTTTTTTTCTAACTGGTCACTTCTATTTGCTTCTTCCAATAAGAATAAAATGCATGACAACCTAGCAGCCATAGTAAATTGTCAGAATCACTTTAACTTCACTAATTATCACAAAATTTTGCAAATTATATGAACTCGCCCGAGAGAAAAGCTATACGTTTAGTAGCTTTTGAGTTGACAGATTAAATCGAAGATGTTGTCTAAGATGTAGGGAAAAACAACGATGTATTCGTCGATGTTTACTTAGAGAATGCCAATTACAAAATCAATTGTCAAAAAGTAGTACCATCTCACGCCGTCTGCATCGTTGCGGCGCTAGCATCGAGAAATAACTTACGTGAATACCAAATCATCTGCTCGCCGATGTTTCAACGACGAGTTTAAGGTTGTAACGATGTTTGCGCTTAGAGAATTGCATAGCTGGACATCTCCCTGACTGATGGTAAGCATGATGGAGGTCCAAGAGTGCCGACGACTGAAAAGAGCGAGTCAGTTCACGGTTGTCACAGTCGCCGTAACTATGCTGGCCAAATGTGTAATATGTTTTATTATGTTTAATAATATGTATTTTTTATCTTGTTTTAAGTGAAGGTGTCTGCTGCTACAGATCAATAACTGTAAGTAGCGTCCACATCTATAGTCACATCCACTATGCCGGCCTAGTTGGAACCAGTAACCTACAAAAATCATAGATACAATATATCAAAGATACATTGATATCAATGCTAGTGGTATCAATTCTAATACTTCTGGTTTGTGTGACAATTTCATTCATCATCATCATCAGCCAGAAGGCGTTCACTGCTAAACATAGGCCTCCCCCTTAGAACACCATTCCGAACGGCAAGATGACAGTTGCATCGACCGGTTACCCGTGACTTTCACTATGTCGTCAGTCCACCTAGTGGGAGGCCTACCTACACTGCGACTTCCGGTCGTGTTCTCCACTCTAGAAATTTCATTACTACTAGAAAACGGTTGCTTTTAATTTTTTATTGATCAATATTGTTAATTCAAACGAAAGGGACTATAGTTAAGATGGTTAGGTGCCTTCTACACGATGCTACCAAAATTTGCATATTATCTTTATAGATCTTCTTGGTAATTGTGTGAAGTGCGAATGTGTTTTGTGTGAGCTTTAATTAAAGCTTGATTAATGATACCAAGCTACTGTAGTTTTATTTTTATGATAAAATCTAAAAAAAGCATCATTAACACTAGAGAATAATTAACAGAGATGTGCAGTTTGACAGTAGTTGCATTTAAATTAATTACTTTTATGTATTTTTAATACTTGTATATAGCCAGTGCTTAAATTAGGTTTACGCTTTAATGTCGTTTTTTTTTAATTTGGTCTTATTTTTTGTAAAACGTAAATGTTTTATATACATTTCTATACTAGCTACTAAAGTGTCATAGAAACAGGACAACCAAAGTACAAATATGTATCAGAGATACTTTGGTACCGGTGGGTGGTTTCGACAGTATTGAGTTATGTCAGGATGTGTATGTATAAGTATTTTTAATAGGTACTCGCATATAGCGAGTGCGTTAATACTAACTCATTTCACGGTCTATACACTTATAAGTATAAGTACACTTATATAAATCTGTCTAAGCCGAAATGACGCGCTCCTTCACCGCATTTGTGCACACGAGAAAACATAAAATATGAATGCAACACACCGAAAATGCAATTGTAATTGGTCATTCAGTTGCTGGTTGGACACAAAAGGAGGAGCACGCTGATAAAGTATTGGAAGTACTTAGAAATATTTGCATTCACACATTTGAATAAACTAATAAAGTGGAGGGGCGCGTCATTTATAGTTAGACAAGGTATAAGTGGTGTATCGGCAGACTGGACACCGCTGCCTACCACTCCTAAAATAACTCCTCCACCACTCTTTTTTTTTATTGTGACACGACATCTGACCTCGACTCGCCTGATGATAAGCAAGAGAAGGTCCAAGAGTGACGACGACTGGAATAACCGAGTCAGTTTTCGGCTGCCCCAGCCGCCGCCACTATGCCGGCCTAAGATAATAATTACCTATACATAAAATATAAAGCACGAATAAAAGAAACAATCCAACGGAACCATTCGGTTCTTAGCAGTTGTTAATTTCCATCGAAATTAATCGAAACGCATTCATTTTATTTCAGTTTTGTTTATTAAAACAAGCCGAGAGTTGTTATACGAGTTGATAGAATGTAATTATTTCATTATTTCACACTTGGGCTCGGTGCAGGGTTGCCAACATATCGAACAACACGGTTTAACTGATACTTACAATTAGTTTAACTATACAAATTTTATGCGGCTTACTATCGCGTTTATAATAGTTTTGATTTTGCAATCTCCGTGACCGTGGCTGCAAAGCTCTCGAATCGTCAAATTGTAAAATCAAATCCAAAATAAATGCGATAGTAAGCCGCATAAAATTTGTTTAATTCTTCAATGTTTGCGTAAATCTAAGAAAATACTAGTTTAGGTATATAATATTAATTAAATATGGAATACGCTCCTTTCCGACCAAATCGGAGATATCTCCAAGAAAGCTGGTTGCCCAGTGCCCATAATCGTAGAGCTTGAATGAAGAGAATTGATAATGTGAGAGAAGCAGGGAGTTGTTTTTTTATTTTGACTCGACATATGACAGCACCCCGCTTGATGTTAAGCCAAAGTGTGGTCCATGAATGAATGTCACTGCTAATACAATTTAATAACTGTGAGTAGTAAACACATCCACTATGCTGGCCTAGTTGGAACCGGCAACTTACAAGTTGATCCCGAAACGTGACCAAATCACTTTACGGTCTGTATACTTGTAAATGGTGGTACTACCCCGGATCGGCAGACTGGGTACCACTGCCTACCACTCTTAGAAAACTCCCTGTGACAATTTAATTGATTGATTGATCGGTAAATTAGGTAATTTAGCATTGGGGGTAACCCTAGCGCAGGTGGGAATGATTGTATTAATTTGTTTTGAGGGCTGCGGCCTGGGCTCACACCAACCACTAATTTATAATGTCTTTATTAACGTCCGTTTGCTCATTTTGTTAATGTTTTCATTCGAATATTGTTTATTTTTTTATTGTTATTAAGACTGGTTGTATTTTAATAATAGTGCTTTGTTTGTGTGTGCTTGTATGTATTGAACCCGAAGAACTGTGGTTGTGTATATAACTTTATAAATTAACAATTGGATAGGATAGGAATGTTGATAGGAAAATTGGATAGGAAAAGGGCATAGGAAAATTTACATGTAAATTTGTTTTATTTAATTTTTATTACTAATCTGTAAAGTACATTTTTTATCATAAAAATCAAATTTGACACGCATTTTTCTCACAGGAATAGGCCGAGACAAAGGAAGTTAAAAAAATTGGAATATGCCAAAATTGGTTAAGAGTGGTAGGCAGGCAGTGCACTGGTTCCCAGTCTGCCGAACCGGGGTGGTAGTAGTACCACCACTTACAAGTATACAGACCGTGTCGTGATTTAGTTGCGTTACGGGATCAGCTTGTAAGTTGCCGGATCCAACCAGGCCGGCATAGGACCGACTGCTACCTCCAGTTATAGAACTGTAGTATCGGTTGCCATTATTCAACGATTGTACTCCAGCTTAACATTAGGCAGGGTGATGTCACAAAACAAGCCACAAAATGCTATGCCATAATTTAAAGCGACTGTGGTGTAGCGGCAGTGAATTGGTAACGTATACCGAGAGCACGGGTTCAAAACCACTCACCAGTACCAATGTATCTTTAATATTTATGTGATCCAGTTTCTTTGATATAAGGCAATTTAGTAGCTTAGTATATAAATATAAAAAAAACTTCATACACTTGTTACGAACTCAAACAATTGGCTTAAATCCCTGCTAAACGATCCTGTGATGAAGAAATCTTCTGATGACTATTGACCTTCTACACCGACTGTCAGAAACGAAGCGTGCCTTGGCGGGGCCCCGTATAAAAAGTTGTTTGGTGGCCCTTAGAAATGAAAGAGTTTTCACAAAGAAAAAACATTATCATAAAATTAAAATAAATTTTTATTCATCATAATTATCTATCTGTTACTTTTCCAAATTAAATATACACCCTCGTTGCCTTTTTTCCGGCAAACTGATTTATTAAATCATTTATAGCTGATAATTAGGTACTTTAGTTTTTTGGGAAGTTTTTATTGGGGCCTTGGGGGCCCCGTATAATTGATACGACAGATACGGCGGTAGCTACGCCCTTGCCGACTGTTCTACCTGCCCCTAAATGCAATGAAGTCATGTAGTTGTTTATGTCGAATGTAGGCCATCATGAATGGCTGCACTCCATATCAATGGAGGTCTCACTGATAACACCTATTCAATGAGTCCTGATTATAATTAAATACTCTTATCATTATTATGAGATCATTCAAAGATCAACACAAATCATTCATAGGGTTCATTCTACAACTGGCTACAGACCGTGAAGTGATTGGATCGCGTTTCGGGACAGCTTGTAATATATATTTCTCACCTATATATATATATTGTTTATTTATTTATTTAAAACTTGCCGTACGGCGGACGTAAAGCTAGTTAGCATTCTTTACCAGCTAACCTTTGGGACAATAGAAGAAAGCCAAATTGTGTGCAAGATGAATCGAATCAAATCAAGTTGTCACGCCTTTTCCCACAGGAATAGGCAGAGACAATGGAGCGCCACTTGCCACGATAACACAATTACCTTCCCTCACATCCACAATTATATTCATACAAGCTCTACGATTATGGGCTCTAGGCTCTCTTGAGGACTAGGAAACTTTTTGTGTAGTCCATTTCGCCTCAATCACTAAAAAAATGCACCATTTATTTTAATGTGATGTGGATGGATGCGTTAAACAAGGCAGGCCCAGGAGAGTGTTTTCAAACCAAATCGGAGACATCCTCAAGAAAGCTAGGTTGCCTAGTGCCCATAACCATAGAGCCTGTATGAAGAGAATTGTGGATGTGAAGGAAGCAAGGGAGCTGTGTAAGGATCGCGGTAATGGCGTTCCATTGTATCTGCCTATCCCTGTGGGAAAAAGGCGTGACAATTTGATTGATTGATTGATATTTTTAATTAAATAATTTCGAATTTATGAATTAGCATAACACCATCCGTAAGCGTCTATCATTAAGAGGCACATTAACAACGATTCATATCTATTTATCGACACTTGCGCTTTGTCAAAGGAGCCGTTAGCAACACTTGTCTTTATCATAATTTTATGTGTCGATACATTAAACGCAACACTATGAGGTTATCGATAACTATGCAATCTCTAAAACCCAACATCCGTTACATTTTCGTGCATCAGCGTGTCATGCATGTTTTGTTTTATTTATTTTTAAACTTTTAATATGTACAAAGGCAAACTTAATGTAACTTTGCAGACATGGCGGCTTTGTCTATCGCCTATACCATGGAGAATGTTCTGAGGAGCTCTTTAACCTTGTTCCTACCTCGTCTTTTCACACTCGTGTTACAGGTCGGGGGAAGCATCCGCACCGCACCGCACTCCAGCCTAACATCGAGCTGGATGCTGTCATATGTAGAGTCACAAAAAATATATGAATTGTAGTAGCAGTGACCTCTATTCATGATACGCACTCCAGCTTAACATCAAGCGGATGCTATTATAAAATATCATCATCATCAGCCAGAAGGCGTCCACTGCTGAACATAGGCCTCCCTCTTAGAATACCGTTTCGAACGACAAGATGCCAGTTGTATCCACCGGTTTCCTGTGACTTTCACTATGTCGTCAGTCCACCTAGTAGTAGGCCTACCGACGCTGCGTCTTCCGGTTCGTGGTCTCCACTCCAGAACCTTACTTCCCCATCGGTTGTCGGTTCTTCGAACGATATAATATATCTAATCACAATAATAATAAAAATACTCGTACTTCTCTAAAAAAAAATTTGTGCTATAAAAGTGACAATAACAAGTGGGTAGGCAGTTATTAATAAATCTAAAGGCATTTAAGCTTATATACATTGCGAGCTGGGCCATACATCGTCCAACTGTCGGAGCGATGCCTGCAGGCGCTTTTGATCTGGCCGGGGCTCACTAAGTTATGGCTCCCAGGAGATTGGCACACCCGCGTTGCCTATTTGTACTTATGTCACCGTTATATAAGTATTAAAAACAATGCATATATGTTTGAGATAATAATTAATTTTTGGATTAAATTAAATTAACAATTAAGGCGACCGTGGTATAGTGGCAGTGCAATGGCTACGTAAGCTGAGTGGCACGGGCTCGAAACCACTCACCGGTACCAATGTATCTTTGATATATGTACTTTGGTGATTCTGTTTCTATGATACAAGCACTTTAGTGGCTTAGTATAGAAATGTATAATAAAAAAATATATATCTTTTTATAACTTCAAATGCTAGGTTGTCTAGTGCCCATAACCTTAGAGCTTGTATGAAGATAATTGTGGATGTGAAGGAAGCGTGGGAGTTGTGTCTGGATCGTGGCAAGTGATGTTTCATTGTCTCTGCCTATTCCTGTGAGAAAAACGCGTGAAAATTTGATTGATTGATAACAGTCAACTTAATTCATGGACCGCACTCCAGCCTAAATCAGGCGGGGTGCTGTCATATGCCGAGTCACAAGAATATGTTGATTAAATAATAACGTAGCCAGTTAGGCTTAAAACAATGGCTTGCAAAAAAAATCATATACCTACAGATTAAAGGACATCATTCATTTTGGGTTTTTATGTAGGTACTACTTTTATAATGTCCAATGATGAAAAAATATATAAATGATTTCGATAATTGTATTAATAAAACTAATAACAATTTTGCTATTAGTTGCTGTGCAATTTAGTTATTTGGAAAATAAGATATGAATTTTGTATCATCTGTCAATCAACGCTATATTTGTTCTGCTTTGAACTGTCATACTTATAGTTAAATCATTTCGCACTCCTAAACTATGCAAAATAAATGATATATTCCAATCTTCGCAAATCAAACTATTAGACGCATATTAAACTGTTAATACAATTAAGCCCAAGTCCCCATACAAAATGAATGATGTCCTTTAATTAAACTAAATATTTATTAAGAAGATTTATTTATAAAATAAAAATTGATGACGTATTATTGTTTTAAAGATATAAAGAGACTAAAAGGTCGTTACAATTACCATAGTTAGGTGCATTAAATGTTTTATTTAATATTAAAATAACAATAAACATTAATTTGTCGTTATTAAATTAACCGCTGATAATGTGAAGGACGGAAACAAATTTGTTTCCATTCGCTGTTAGTCTTTGGCTATATGTACCTACTTATATTTTTTAAACACAGTACCTATCATCATTATCATCCAGAAGACGTCCACTGCAGAACATAGGCCTCCTCCTTAGAAGGCCATTCCGAACGACAAGATGCCAGTTTCATTTACCGTTTATTCGTGACTTTCACTATGTCGTGGAAGTCCCTACCCTGCATTTGCCAGTTCGTGATCTTCACTATAGAACCCTTCTTCCTCCTCATCGGTTGTCGGTTCTTCGAGCGTAGCATATACATATACACATTATACCTACCTATTTTGTGACTCGACATATGACGCAACAGATCGTAAAGTTTGCAGCCCTGCAAGAACTGCGATTAATCAAACCTATTTAATTCATTTAATTCAAGTCTACGTTCAGGTGTTGGTACTTCGAACTGACTTATTTTTTGTTATACTTTGAGTAATTAGGTGGGCCTCTAAGTAGTATTAGCCCAGGGCCCCCTAAACTCACGGTCCGGCCTTGCTACCCAAAGTGGTTAATCAGCAAATATCTGCCTCTGTCTGTCTTAAATAAAAAGGCGTGAAAGATATTATTATTTGTATAATGTTCTCTTTTTAACACTCAAAACAACATCAGAGTGGGAGAGGACACTTCCGGTGCATTAAGTGTTCTCAGCTGGTTGAAATTACCACCCTACACAGATGCAAATCCCCCCATAGTGACCACGTCGCGTTCGGGGACTAGTTTGTGTAGCACCAGTTGCGTTGGGGGTTGTGGATTCGGTTAGGGACAGTGGCATCCTGCTGACCTGCAGTATCCCGGTGAGAGTTTGTTGACCCGTCGGCCAGGGAGACCCGTAGCAACGGTTGACCGCTGGCCGCCCGCCGCACAGTACAGGGGCCTGAGCCCACCGCTAACCACGGAGGGAGGCTGCCCCACCAGGCGGCGCATAATCTCGGGGTGATTCGTCTTGCCGATTGGTGATCGGATATGGGGTCCAGGCGATCACTTCCGGGAGGGTACGGGGGCCCTTCCGTCCGACGGATCAGCAAACTCACACCGCCGGGATGCATGTGGCTAAGCGGATAGCTGCACTTTTCGTCCCTTTCGAAGAAACAACCCCCAACATTTTCACGCACCCCCCCACCCCCTCCAAATGCAAGCACACAAAACAAGAAGTAGAGTTTCTCCAGCGGCAACTCAAACCCCCATTTCTAATGAGCTTGGCGTGGATTTCACAAATATACGTGGAATCCACGCCAATCTCAGTGCCGTCCATCACCATCTTGAGACGGCAAAGCCCGCTCTGCTCTTCTTGACGGAGACGCAGATAAAGGCACCGGCTGACACCTCGTACCTCCAATACCCCGGCTACTCGCTTGAGGAAAGATTCCTCGCGAAAGCCGGGGTATGTGTGTACATCCGGTCCGATATCTGTTGTCTCCGTCTGCTTTGCTTGGAGGATCCTTCCCTGTCCATCCTCTGGGTACACGTAGACCTTGGTTCCCAAGCCAGGATCTACGGGTGCCTTTATCGTTCCCACCACGGGGATTCGGAGACAACCCGGCTCTTCGATTCTCTGAGCCGGGCGACAGACGAAGCGCTGGAGCGGTTCCCGACCGCGGAGGTCGTGGTCTTGGGGGACTTCAACGCACACAATGAGGTGTGGTTGGGGTCCCAAAGGACCGACCACGCGGGAAGGGCTGCTCATGCTTACGCCCTTCTGCATGACCTGACACAGCTGGTGACCCAACCCACCCGGGTACCAGACATTGTCGGTCATGCTCCCTCTCTGCTGGACCTTCTACTGACCACTCGTCCGACCGGGTATAAAATTTCGGTCAAAGCTCCTCTTGGGACTTCTGACCACTGCCTGGTCGAGACGATAGTGCCGCGCGTCGTGCCTCCTCCCGCCAGGAATGAGGTGCGACGTTTATGGCACTACAGGTCAGCGGATTGGGAGGGAATGCGAAATTATTTCGCTTCGCTCCCTTGGTGGCAGCGCTGCTTCAACTCCGAGGATCCATCCACGTGTGCCTCGGCCGTTGCTGATGAGATAGCACTGGGGATGGAATATTACGTTCCATCCAACTGTGCATCTCGTAACGACCGGAGCAGGCCCTGGTACAACAGTGACTGCGCGGCTGCTGTTTCAGCAAAAAACGCAGCTCACAGTGCATGGGTCAGGGGTCGAAAACATCATGACCCTCACGTGGATGAGTTGAAAGCAGCCTACAATCGTGCCACCAAGTCTTGCAGAAAGGTCTTTAAAAAGGCGGAGGCACAGCGCGTTTCCAGGATTGGCGAGAGTCTATTAGCGCACCCAACGGGTAGTCGCAGCTTTTGGAGTCTCGCCAAGACTGTAGAATCTAACTTCTGTCGTTCTGTACTGCCACCGCTGAGACAGCCTGATGGCTCACTGGCGCATACGGCGAAGGCGAAGGCCGATCTACTGGCCGAAGTCTTTGCCTCAAATTCGCATATTGACGATCGTGGTGTAGGGCCACCCACCCTGCGTCCATGCGGACATACGATGCCTGAGATTCGTATCAGACAACGCGATGTCCGCATGGAGCTACGATCGCTTGATATCCGGAAGTCCAGTGGTCCCGATGGTGTCCCAGCGCTTGTGCTTAAAACTTGTGCAGCGGAGTTGACTCCCGTCTTGACGAGGCTATACCGGCTCTCGTACGCATCGGGCTGCGTGCCTCGGGCTTGGAAGGGGGCCAATGTGCAACCGGTCCCAAAGAAGGGCGACCGCTCGGACCCGTCAAACTACCGTCCAATTGCTGTAACCTCAGTACTGTGCAAGGTTATGGAGCGAATAATTAATATTCGCCTCATGGCCTACCTGGAGGGTCACCAGCTGATCAATGACCGTCAATATGGCTTCAGGCCGAAACGGTCAACTGGTGATCTTCTGGCGTACACCACGCACGTCTGGGGTGAAGCGTTGGATGGTAATGGAGAAGCCCTTGCTGTTGGCTTGGACATCTCCAAAGCGTTTGACAGGGTCTGGCACAGGGGCCTTTTATCCAAGCTCGAGGCATACGGTTTACCTGACCGTCTGCGGGGCTGGATAGCTGACTTCCTGCGTGGCCGCTCCATACGCGTCGTTGTGGATGGAAGCGCGTCGCGCAGGATGTCGGTGAATGCCGGCGTCCCTCAGGGCTCCGTGCTGTCGCCGACTTTGTTCCTTCTGCATATCAATGACATGCTGGACCTCGGATCCGGCATTCATTGCTATGCAGACGACAGCACGGTGCATGGACGCTACACTGCCCGCCCCGCAGCCGGCAAACAGGAGATAGCCGATATGAGAAAGTCTGTTGTAGCGGGACTGAACCGGGTTCTTGATCGTATTACCCACTGGGGCGACAAGAACCTGGTTCAGTTCAACGCAGACAAGACTCAGGTATGCGCGTTCTCGACGAAAAAATCCCCGTTTACTCCCCTTCCCTCTCTTTGTAACATCTCCCTCAGTGCTTCGGACAGACTGGACATTCTTGGAATGTCCCTTCGCTGCGATCTGAATCACAGGGACCATATCGAGCGGGCCATTAAGACCACCTCCCGCAAACTTGGCATCCTGAACAAGGTGCGGCGGTTCTTCGCGCCAGAGCTTCGCCTGCTTCTTTACAAGGCACAGATTCGCTCTTGCGCGGAGTACTGTTCGCACCTCTGGGACGGCTCTGCCAAGTATCTTCTTAATGCCCTGGATTCATTGCAGCGCCGAGCTGTCCGGATCATAGGTGATGCAGAGGTCACGCGAACTCTGGAGCCCCTACAACTACGAAGAGACATGGCGGCTCTGTGCGTCCTCTATCGCCTATACCACGGGGAATGTTCCGAAGAGCTCTTTAACCTTGTTCCTACCTCATCTTTTCACTCCCGTAATACCCGCACAGGTCGGGGAAGGCATCCGCATTTTGTCGACCGAATCGGCAGTCGAACTAAAAAGTTCGGTGCGTCTTTTCTTTGTAGATCAATTGACAAGTGGAATGCTTTGCCTGCCCATGTGTTCTCTCCATCCTATGACCTTGGATCCTTCAAGCGATGCGTGAAGAAGCACCTTTGGCCGGCATAGTGACGGCGACTGGGGCAGCCGTGAACAAACCCGGTTTTCTCAGTCGTCGTCACTCTTGGACATCCTCTTGCTTATCATCAGGCGGGACGAGGTCAGATGTCGTGTCACAAAAAAAAAAAAAAAAAAAAAAAAAAAAAACATCAGTTCAAATGTTAAATGATAAAAATGTTGTATTAATTTGCTCTTCGTTAAGTTTCGTCTTATATTAATGATAAACTCTATTAGGTTATCATGTTTTAACACTGTAAATTGGTCATTACTTTTTTTATTGACCGCCGTTAACACTTTATAGTAAGGACTGTTTATTCCGTGTATGTGCTTTTGTAAATTAAATCTTTGTTTTTTTCTTAGATTTTGTGCGAACATTGATTATTGAATTAAACAAATTTTATGCGACTTACTATCGCGTTTATTTTGATTTAGATTTGGCTGCAAAGCTCTCGAAATGTCGGAATAATTAATATTTGTAAAATTGCTGTTATTGTAGTTCTAACTTGAATTGTATAATTAATTTTCAATAAAAAATTGATGTCAAACATTATTCATTCTTTTGTTTTTATATTCTATTAATGTCAAATAAAACATAATGTCAAAACAAACAGTTTTCTTTACGATAAAATGGTCGGCACAATACGAGCTATTCAATTCAAGCAAAACGAACGGTCTTTCGCGAAATTGTGCCGACCTATGTGATCGCACTATACCATATAATTAAAATTAAAAAAAAAATTATAGGCGAAAATGATGTGTACGTATCTACTAATATGTAGGTAGTACGTATATGAGTCTTGTTGAGTCGCTACAATATAAAGAATTCATTTTTTTTTAATTTTGACTCGACATATGACAGCACCCCGCTTGATGTTAAGCCAAAGTGTGGTCCATGAATGAATGTCACTACTACTACAATTCAATAACTGTGAGTAGCAATCATATCCACTATGCTGGCCTAGATGGAACCGGCAACTTACAACCTGATCCCGAAACGTGACCAAATTACTTCACGGTCTGTATAATTGATGTAGAAATAAACTTGAAAGGACTTGAAAATAAGCCATTTGTGTTATAGCTGTGGGACTGGAAAAAATATTTAGTCTAATAACCGTTAATAAAATATAAACCTGACCTTTTTTACATGACCCGTCGTATGAGTGTTATTATTTTCGTTTATTGAATTTTTAATGTTTGCCGCTTACTTCGGCTTTTTGGAGCTTTTATAGATATAATGGCGACATCAAAAACATTGTTTATAATAAATAATGATTTATTTTATCTGTCGGCAATTGTTTGTTTTAAAATAATTAGAACTTTATTTCGTAAAATTATTTCTAAATTAGGACATTTTAATTTATTATATCTCATTAGATACGGATGGTTTTACGAGTATTTTCGGATGTTGTAATACTTGTAATTGTACATTTCTATACTAAACTACTAAAGTTCTTGTATCATAGAAACAGGACAACCAAATTACATATATCAAAGATACATTGGTGCCGTCGAGTGGTTTTAAACCTGTGCTCTCGGCTTGCGTAACCATTGCACTGCCACTACACTAAGGTCGCCTAATAATTGTCATATACAGAGATACCGGCAGACTTCTGCTTAGATGAGGTAGGAGCAGTCCGCGTATCTATCAGTGCCGGATTTAAGCATAGGCAACCTAGACCTATGGGCCGCCACCACACCACAAAAAAATAATGACTCGATGTCAGGCTCAGTAGAAACAAAAAAATACTGAGTTTTGTTACAAATGGTTAGACGAAAAACTTATTTTTTTTCTTTAAGCGGGAAAAAATAACATTTTAAAATCTGCGAGATCAAGCAGCACAAAATATGAATACAAATTATCGATACGTTTATTAATATAAAATTCAGACGAAAATAATTTAGCTTGTAGGTACCTAAGTTTAATTTTGAATAAATTTTATGTTAGCCAACTTATTCAGTTGCTCTCTTCTGTACCTTGACCGTAATCGAAACTTTCAACAGTTAACTACAAACTATTTGAGGGCCTCCACCACATGCTCTGCCTATGGGTCGCTGAAGTCGTAATCCGGCGCTGGTATCTATTATGTCGTGCTCATAATTGATATTCTTCCAAAAGTTATATACCTACGAAGTTATATACCTTCAAGAAACAAAAAGTAAGTAGGTAACAAAACAAGTTACTGCGCAGCTTTTATGCCAGCGCTCTTTATATCTGCCGGGATCTATGTAGAAGCATAACCAAGAAGTAAGTAGAACCAAACGTATAGTAACACTCAATATAGTTAAGTTAAGAGTCGCATGAAAATCTTATATCTTTTCTACATATGATTTGTTACCGGCAGTTATGCCCCATTGTGATTCCGCACTCAGGGCTGACCGAATGCTCAACTAAAGTGAATGTTACTCACTGCTTAAACTATCACTATGGATGACAACCATTATTTTCTATTGTGACTCGACATCTAACCTTGGCCCGCCTGATGTTAACCAAGAGTGCCGTCATTGTAAAAAAAACGAGCCTTTACAGTTGCCCCAGTCCCCGTCACTATGCCGGCCAAAGGTGTTTCTTCTGTCGATTGTTCTACAAAAAACCACGCACCTATCATTTTAGTTCAACTGCCGATTCGGTCGAAAAATGGGGATGCTTTCCCTGACCTGTACGGGGATTAGGGATGTGAAAAGACAAGGTAGGATCAAGGTTAAATAACTCTTCGAAACATTCATTCTGCGTGGTATTGGCGATAGAGGACGCACAAAGCTAATCATAATTAAAAACAATCAATCAAATACAATAAAATTGTCACGCCTTTATCCCACAGGGATAGGCAGAGACAATAAAGCGTCAACTGCCACGATCCTGACACAACTCCCTCGCTTCCCTCACATCCACAATTCTTTTCATACGAGTACAAGCTCTACGATTATGGGCACTAAAATAAAAACAAATATTTCCTCCGACTAGGAATCGAACCACGCCTTTAATTTTTCTTCAAATTGTGGTAACTTTTATTTGGTTCTAGTTATTATTATTACTTTTCATTCCTTATTATACTCGTGCCACGCTATTATGTCCGTTTTGACGTTTGATCTGCACATAATGTTTCGTATAATTTAACAATTAAGGAACACGTTTGAAGTAACAAATTGCCGCTTTACTAAAACCATTACCATCATCTTCATCCTCATGTAATAGATGAATCACCAAGTCATTCATCTCCATCCACTGAAGACATTAACGGAAGACTATGCTGTATGGACTAAGATTCCTTTGCCTTCCCAGAAAGGGAGAATTGAACTAAAGAAGAAGAATTGTCACTATAAAGAGTTTTGGCGGGAAACTGCAAGTGAAAGGTCGTGCGATTTTTAATTAATGTTTCTTAAATATTAATGTGTTATAATGGTGGAATTGTTATCCAGTAATTATTTTAAGGTTGATTGATATTATAGACAAGTGATCAAAAGCTGTTTAACATGTCTCTTCGTATTCCCTTTAAGACTCCGTCTGAAGAGTTTTAGTAAAGCTTTTCCAGCACTATACTAAAACCACCACTATCATCTTCACCTTCATCTAATGGATGAATCACCGAGTGATTCATCTCCATCCACTAAAGACATTAACGGAAGACTATGCTGTATAGACTAAGTTTCCTTTGCCTTCCCAGAAAGGGAGAATTGAACTAAAGACGAAAAATTGACACAATAAAAAACAACTATTGTTCCTTCAAACGTAATTATTAATTTATACGAACCTTCATGAGCAGATCAAACGTCAAAACGGCCATCTTAGGGTGTAGCTGAAATAATAGAATATAATAGAAATATAAGCTTATCATAAAATGAAAAAAGAATTAAACAAATTTTATGCAGCTTACTATCGCGTTTATTTTGGTTTTGATTTGCAGCCATCGTGGTCACGGAGAGAATTGTAAAATCAAAACCAAAATAAACGCGATAGTAACCCGCATAAAATTTGCTTAATTCAATAATTAATGTTCTCGCAAAATTTAAGAAAATACTATAAAATAAACTCCTAAAATTATATTAAAAATAATATTAAAATAATTACAAAAGTGTGAACCCTATGTAAGTAAGCAGTTGTTCATTTTAAAATGCAACTAAATGCATTTGTTTTATGCGTCTTGTAAATTATTATTATGTTGGTAACATGAACAATTCATTCAGAGTGCTTTATTTAAATTGTAACCACAAACTGCACCTTATTTGACTACAACGTATTTAAATTTACAATATTGTAATAGTTAATTTAATAATATTTTATTGGCAAACACAATCGTATTGCATAATTTATTAGTTAAATGTGCTTGTAGATTGTGGATGTGAGGAAGCAAGAGAGTTGTGTCAGGAGCGTGGAAAGTGCCCATAGAAATGCGACTAAGTCACTTTACAGTCTGTACATGTTATAGATATATATACATTTAATATTCATTGGTCTTCTTGGACTCTACTACGTTTTCTTCTTTTTTTATTGTGAGGAGAAGGTCCAAGAGTGTCAACGACTTCTTCGCGCATCGCTTTAAGGATCCAAGGTTATATGATGAAGATTTGTCGATTGTTCTACAAAGAAAAAAACGCACCGAACTTTTTAGTTCGACTCCCGATTCGGTCGACAGAAAGTGGATGCTTTCCCAGACCTGTGCGGTGAAACGGCGTGAGACGGTGAGACGGGTGTGAAAAGACGAGCTAACATGATTCTACAACTACAAAAGTTGTTAATTAATAACACATTCACAACAACAAAATAATAATGACAGTAATGATTTTTAAAACAGTCAATATAAACATCTACTACGATACAAAGATTTGAAAGAAGATGTAGTGACAAGGATTGACAAAGGAATGCTTCGATGGTTTGGGCACATGGAAAGGATGAGTGAAAGTAGATTGACGAAATATCTGATGTGAATAGATGCGTTAAACAAGGCAGGTGTTTTCCGATCAAATCGGAGACATCCTCAAGAAAGCTAGGTCGCCTAATGCCCATAACCTTAGAGCTTATATGAAGAGAATTGTGCAAGTGAAGGAAGCGAGGGAGTTGTGTCAGGATCGTGGAAGGTGGCGCTCTTTTGTCTCTATCTATCCTCAGGCGATGAAAAATTTGATTTAGATTGACGATACAAATTCAATTCTAATAGTTGAACACGAAAAAACCAAATAGAAATCGCCAAACAGAATATTTAAACAAAGAAAAACAAAAGCAAAAGAAGTATAAGAGAAATCTCTTTCCGATAGCGTATATTTTGATTTTAAATTCAATTTTTCCCAACCATTCATTTCAAGACTGTAGACGATAAAGTTGGTAAATTATATCCTAGAGTAAGCCATAACGCTCGCCAATAAATTCTTTATTTTCTACTTCCCCGTACCGATAGATAAAGATACCAAGATGTGGTCACGCTGCACACTAGATACTTCACAGTTGATACACCCGTATGGAATACATTCTTTTATTATTATTCATTGTATCATTTATTTTATTCATTTTCTATTCATTAGAGACTTACAGCTATATTACTTTTACAACGATATATTACATAGTCATACATTTCTAAGCCAAATACAGTTCATTATTTGTTTCGGATAGGCAGAGACAATGGAGCGCTACTTGCCACGATCCTTACACAACTCCCTTGCTTCCTTCACATCCACAATTCTCTTTTTTTTTGAAATGAAAAAAAATATTTATTCGTGGTACATAGGTTGTTACAGGTTGTTAAAACAAAAATATATTGATATGATCGCTATGACCTGCCCTTGGGCTTACAAATATTATTTACATATTAGTACATATTTAATGTCAGTATTTTGAAACAAAATGTCACTTAAGCTAATCATAAATATATAAGCACTATGCAGAAGTTTCGCGTGAGTAAAGTCTATAGTATTAATCAACATTTAGATTTTTTATGGATTTGTCTAAGAGATATTCGCTAACAGTGTAGTAGGCTTTGCCCAACAAAGCCTACTACTTTGTTGCCTACTACTTCTTTGTCTTCATGCAGACTCTGTGGTTATGGGCACTAGGCAACCCAGCTTTTATGAGGATGTCTCCGATTTAGTCGGAAAACACCCTCCTGGACCTGACTTGTTTAACGCATTCATCCACATCAGATTTATAAATTCCTTTCGTCAATCTTACTTTCACTCATCCTTTCCATGTGTCCAAACCATCGAAGCATTCCTTTGTCAATCCTTGTCATTTCATCTTCTTTCTATCTACATCTTTTATATAAAAGTTCAGTATTATTATAAACGTCAAGTAAGCGAACGAAGGTTAATTAAAAAAGACCCTGATTTTGCCCCCGGGCCTGATTGTTGAAGAGTGGTAGGTAGTGGTGCCGTGTCCAGTATGCCGATCCGGGCACCACTTATACTTGTAAGTGGTATTACCACTACTTACAAGTATACAGACCGTGAAGTGACTTGATGTTAATCTGGAGTGCGGTCTATGAATAGAGGCCACAGTTGATCCACTATGCCGGCTAGTTGGAATCGCAACGTAACTGAGTCACTTCTATCTATACATTTAAAGTGGTGGTACTCCGGAACGGCAGACTGGGTTTAAAAGTGGTAGACTGGGCACGTCTGTCGATGAACCACCATTTAAAAGTATACAGACCGTAAAGTAAGTTCCCGACATAGTTGAAACCAATAGACGAAATAATCAAGGATTTGACCCGGTACCTTAGTTCTCAATGATATTAACCGTTGGGAAAAGTTTATGTAACGAAGGATGATGGAGCACAAATCATAAAGTTGGAATATTATTGATGGAAAATGTAATCGATATGATTATGGATTAAGGTATCAAAATTTAGAGGAGACAAAAATTTAATAGCCTACAGGCGGCAAATCTGTAATTTAGCCACTGGTACTACTCCGAATCGGCAGACAGGGTCAATGACCACCAAAAGTTTGTCTACCACTCCTAACACCAAATCTCTTCATCTTCTTCTTCTCTTCATCCTATAACCTTGAATCCTTCAAGCGATGCGTGAAGAAGCACCTTTGGCCGGCATAGTGACGGCGACTGAAGCAGCCGTGAAGACTCGCTTTTTGCAAGCGTCGGCACTCTTGGACCTCTTCTTGCGTACCATCATGCGGGTCATGATCAGATGTCGAATCACAATAATAAATATGTATATAAAATCCTAATCAATCAATCAAATTGTCAAGCCTATTTCCCACGGTGATAGGCAGAGACGACGGAGCGCCACTTACCACGATCCTGACACAACTCCCCCGCTTCCTTCACATCCACAATTAAAAAATCTCCTATAAAAATAATAAAACTCCATCTCCACCCAATTGTATCGATAATCTTATAATGAAGACATAGTGTAGCGGTTCGCCCCGCCCCCTCTAAGCGGATAATTGAGTCATTATGGTATGTGCGCGAGCGCAACTATCCCACTATCAAAGCAGTATTGGTGCGCGATCGATTTGCGATACGAGCAAGATACAAGATACATTCGAACGATAACTAACAATAGTTTACAAGTATCATAAAAGAAATGTAATAAATATTAAGATTAACTTTCGATATTGTTATTAATTTTTACATTTTTATTATAGATTGATCAGTTGATTGTTTTTCTTAGCAGTTTAGAAGCGAGTGGGAAGATAAAACGGGGATGACCCACAAGATTTTTCATTTTTATTTTTTATTGTGACTCGACATATGACGGCAACCTGCTTGATGTTAGGCTAAAGTGTGGTCCATGAATGGATGTCACTGCTACTACAATAACTGTAAGTAGCAATTAAATCTACTATGCCGGCCTAGTTGGAACCGGCAACTTACAAGCTGTTCCCGAAACGTGATCAAATCATTTCACGGTATGTATACTTTTGAGTGGTTGTACTACCCCGGACCGGCACTGCCTACGACTCTTCAGATTGGTCCCTTTTTATTGGGCCCTCCGTTGTGTCTGCCCATCTCTGTGGATATCAAGGTTTACAATTAATAATGATGGGGCATGGCATTGTGGCTTGATATATTTTTGAAATACACGGGAGATATTTTTTCAAAATAATGATAACAAAGCATGATGGTATTACATGATCGCGTCCTGCCTGATGTTAAGTTGGAATCTGATCCATAAGTGGGCGCGTTTGCTACCTTAGACGTCCCACACACAATGCCGGCTTATGTAGGAGTTTATGTTTTTTTTAATGTTTTTTTTTAATGTTGAATATGACAGCCTCTCACCTGATATAAAGATGAAGGAGGTAAAGGCGACAGCTTCTACTGCTAGTAACAATCGCATCCACTATGCCAGCCTAGTAATTGTTATGATTTTTTAAAATACATTTCTATAAGCTACTAAAGTATATCATAGAATTATATCATAGAAGCAGGACAACAAAAGTACATATATCAAAGATACATTGGTACCGGTGAGTGGTTTTGAACCCGTGCTTTTGGCTTGCGTAACCATTGCACTGCCACTACACCACTACAACACGGTCGCCTTATGTACGGGCTTGTTTCCGCACTTGACTCCTTTGAGTCTTCTTTGTGCATTCTTTAACGGTTTGCTCTCAGTCAAAAAGGTCAGGAGCAGGGCCGTCTTTACCCGGGGGTTCAAGGGGTGCGATGCACCCGGGCGCAGAGTCCTAGGGGGCGCATGCCGACCGCCATAAACTTCGATAGATACCTACTACACTGAGAACACGCGAGCAGAGCCTTGCCTTTCATACCCCGGCGCTGAATATGCTTATTTTTTTTTATTTTTTTTTTATTGTGACTCGACATATGACAGCACCCCGCTTGATGTTAAGCCAAAGTGTGGTCCATGAATGAATGTCACTGCTACTACAATTTAATAACTGTGAGTAGCAATCACATCCACTATGCAGGCCTAGATGGAACCGGCAACTTACAAGCTGATCCCGAAACGTGACCAAATCACTTCACGGTCTGTATACTTGTAAGTGGTGGTACTACCCCGGATCGGCAGACTGGGTACCACTGCCTACCACTCTTTGATAACCAGACCCGAAGCAAATATCCATCTCTTTTTTTTTTATTAACAAATATTTGCAATATTTAATACTATTAAATATTACAAATAAAAGCTATGAAACAAATGTTTGCTCCGACCGGGGATCGAACCCGGGACTTTACGCGCAACAAACCAGTCGCTAAACCGTTCGTCCACGCCTGTCGTCGCTTAAGACGGTCCTGGTCAAGAGACCCTTTTCGTTCGTGCAGACCTTCTTACCGGAAGCGTCCTCGCGTTGCCAAGGAAGTTCTGTCTCGCTTCGACCACGCTGCTGCAACTTAAGAGCAACTCAAGCGCATCTGTTGCCTCCTTTAGGCAGCCTCTACAAAGGAGGCTATCTGTATTGATGAGGGGGCTAGCCTAGTTGTAACCAGCTGATGTTGAAACATGACTGAGATTCGAAATCTTCAACGGTCTGTAGACTTAGAAGTGGAGCTACACCAGATTCAGAGACTGGGCAAATAATTGTCCTACCACCTACCAGAGTCCAGAGAGTCTTCTACCACTCCCAAACAATGGATTGGTTGTGGACAACCTCTGTAAAAATATAAAAGAAATGTACGATAAAATCTCATTACATGTAAACAGCATAGCATTAAAATAAATAATAAAATAGTTATTAGAGTGATAATGATTGTGGCATTAAAAAAACAAATCAAAATAAAGTTGATATTCATCCCCTCAAGTTGCTACCCCTATGTAAGGGTCTAACAAGAGTCAATTCAAGCACAATCCCCCAATCATTTTACTTCAATGTTCTCAAAGTTGACAAAAAACACACACAAAATACGTCTTTCACACCGCAAATTAGGGACACCATAATTTCGGCGAAATAAAGACTAGTCCCGGGTTTTATTCTTCGCCAAATCAAAGCATTATTACAAGTCTATTATAATAAAGGAGGGGGGGGGGGGGGGGGGGTGGAGGAAGGCGTGACATTTTAATTGTTCAATGTTTTTTTATTTACATTTCTATACTAAGATAGACTATCTTAAAAGTAGTTACGTGGATTCATTTTGATTAATTACGTTATTATGGCAGAACGGGTCCTAACCTCCTAACGAAGCTTCTATTGCGATAATGTGTTACTGCGTCCTACATCTATTGCGAGGTTATTATCGCGGCAGTGTGTAACTTCGTAGCCGTCCTAATATATATTGAACCAAATACAGATATCGCAATAACGCATCCGGTATTACCGACCGATAATAATGCGCCAGTGTGTTAGAGGCTTCATGAGTATATTTTTACGTTTACCTTGACGTTTCAGCCCTGTTGCAATAGCCTTGCTCATGAGAAAACGTTAAGAAATGCCCGGCATAGTGTGATGTGACGGCCGAAAATTCTCTTAAACTGATGGTCACCGCAAACTTGACTCAATTGTGGTGGCATCCCTAATCCGATCTATTTTTTGGGCGAGCGCCTCCCGTACCCGTAGCACAATTCGCGCCATATTGCACGACATACCCATCTAAATGATAATTCAACGAGGGACCTTTACAATAAAAATTATTGCGGCTCACCTCTATTATGAGAACCCTATTTTTCTGACGTCGACTTGCCTGATGGTAAGCAAGAGGAGGTGCCGACGACTGTAAAAACCGAGTCTTCACGGTTGCCCAGTCGCCGCCACTATGACAGCCAAAGGCGCTGAATGGTGAGAACACATGGAAAGACGAACCAAACCTTTTAGTTCGACTGCCAATTTGGTCGACAGAATGTGGACGCTTTCCCCGATCCGGGTATATAGGTGATGGAGGACGCATAAAGCCGCTATGTCGCTGCGAAGTTGTATGGGCTCTAGAGTTCGCGTGACCTCTGTATCACCTACTCAGCCTACGGATGCTTCAGTCGTCGTCTTTTGCCGACTTTTTCACACGCTTTGCTTGAAGGATCCAAAGGTTGATGTTGAAAAATGAAAACACATAAGTTGGTGAATCTGTGGGCCGACCCCGTAACTCAATGACAATGGTCTTGACAGTTGAACACTAAGAATCGGTGTTCATTTTAAATAACAGTTTAAGCTAAGTGAAACTCATTGTAGGTACGAATGAATTAAAATTGTTTTGCACACTTACTTTCCCATTTGTAACTTTTTGTCAAGTTACGCGGTGGGACCCCAGTTCATGCTATAAAGGACATCATTCATTTTGGTCTTCTTGTTAATACTTGTATTGATAAAACTAATAACAGTTTTGCTTTTAATTGCTGTGCGATTGAGTTATTTGGAAAATAAGATATGAATTTTGTATTATCTGTCAACCAACGCCATATTTGAACTGTCATAACTAATTATAGTTTGATCATTTTGCATATCTAAACTATGCAAAATAATGGATAAATTCCAATTACATTGTAATCTTCGTACATCAAACTATTTTAAAATGCATATTAAACTGATAATATAATTAAGCCCAAGTCCTCATACAATATGAATGATGTCCTTTAGCAAAAAGTTGTATATTATACGAAATAAGAATACTTTAACGTTTACTATAGAAACTCATAATAGAGATCGCAGTTTATTTTATTACTGGACGATTGTGAGCGACTACCTTCACTCCCATGTCAGGTTTTTGGTCAAACATCTTGGACTTGACCTGCACTTTGTGGGGGTCTATCCGTTTTTCGCGGATTTGCGTTTTGAGGGTTCGAAAAGGTTTCTTTATTTCAAATGTTTATTGCGAGATTTAGATTTGTTATTTGGGCGTTGGTTTGTGATTGCGGGACAACTTTGTTTCCCTATAAAGTGTTTTCGATTTATTGCTTGCTGACGTTGCATTTAATCGTGCAAAAGGACATTTAGGTGAAATGAGTTTTCTTTTATTATTGTGGCTCGACATATATGACAACACTTCGCCATGATTGTGCAAGTGACTACTACTAACATAACAGTTACTCGTAAGTATCAGTAAGTAGCAGTCACACCCATGGTTAGAACAGGCAGCTTTTAAACTGCCTGTCTGCGCTTCATTGTCTCCTATCTATGTAGAAAAGAGACGTGAGAATTAGATTTGATTTGTCTCCCTACCATTCTTAAGTAACCGGAGCAAAGGTCTGCCTTATTTATTAACAAATATTTGTAACACCAATCTATTAAGTTACTGGCTTGATAACCAATGCGCCATGCGGTCAACAGCGTGGTACTAATTTATATACCTATTAGTACATTAGGGTGTTTTCCGACCAAATCGAAGACATCCGAGGAGCTGAGTTGCCTAGTGCCCATAACCATAGAGGTTGTATAAAGAGTATTGTGAATGTGAGGATCGTGGCAAGTGGCGCTTCTTTATAATTGCCTTTCCCTACTACTTTTACCTACTATTTTTTATATGATTAGATTTGTTTTGAATGCCATAATATTATATTTCCATTCATTGCGAATAACTCAAATAATATTGTCGAAATGATCGCTTGATTAAAACGTATTAAGGTTGCATTGTTAGGGTGTTGTGTACGACAGATGTGTTGGCAATTATAGATCACGATGATAGGTGGATAAATAGTTTATCCTTATCACTAACAAGTTGTTTATTGAGGAAATTATTGCGGTTTTTATAGCTTTCATTTATGTCAATGCTTTTATTCTTATTGTTAATTTTGTGATGATAAATTATTTTTAAGTATTAGATATTGAGACATTTTAAAAATTTATAAATCAATTGTTTCCTAGATTTTGCGCGAACATTGATTAATAAATTAAACAAATTTTATGCGGCTTACTATCGCGTTATTAACGTCGCAGTTTTAAAATAAAATAAAATTGTTAAATTTATACCAAAATAAATGCGATATTAAGCCGCATAAAATTTGTTTAATTCATCAATCAATCAAATTGACACATTTTTTCCCATAATAGAGTGCCACTTGACACAACTCCCTCGCTTCACTCACATCAATACATATAAGCTCTACGGTTATGGGCACTAGGCAACCCAGCTTTTTCAAGGTGTCTCCGATTTTGTCGTAGAAAACCCTCCTCAATTAACGCATTAAAAAAAGTAAAATAAAACATATTTGCAATTTATCATAACGTCTTTTTTTATCAAATTAATCACGTTTTGAAGGCTTATCTATTTTTTAAATTAATAATAAACTTCTATCTATAACCTCTTGAGAGTAAACAAGAAACTTCATTGAAGAAAAGCAAAAATGAAACAAAAAGACGCAGGCTAACTATTACAAGGAACACAAGTTAGTTCGTGAAAGTTTCCACGTAGATTTTCCTATTTGAAACTCGTTACCTGTGCTTTTACCATGCGTCTAACCTGTGCATTCGAAGTTACATCCTCAACTTAACATTGGGATATCACAAATGGACTCTTGCCACAAATGGACTCTTGCCACAAATCGACTTTTGCCACCAATGAACTCTTGCCACAAATGGACTCTTGCCACAAATGGACTCTTGCCACAAATGGACTCTTGCCACAAACCGACTTTTGCCACCAATGAACTCTTGCCACAAATGGACTCTTGCCACAAATGGACTCTTGCCACAAATGGACTCTTGCCACAAATCGACTTTTGCCACCAATGAACTCTTGCCACAAATGGACTCTTGCCACAAATGGACTCTTGCCACAAATGGACTCTTGCCACAAATCGACTTTTGCCACCAATGAACTCTTGCCACAAATGGACTCTTGCCACAAATGGACTCTTGCCACAAATCGACTTTTGCCACCAATGAACTCTTGCCACAAATGGACTCTTGCCACAAATGGACTCTTGCCACAAATGGACTCTTGCCACAAATCGACTTTTGCCACCAATGAACTCTTGCCACAAATGGACTCTTGCCACAAATGGACTCTTGCCACAAATGGACTCTTGCCACAAATCGACTTTTGCCACCAATGAACTCTTGCCACAAATGGATTTTTGCCATAGATAAACTCTTGCCACGAATGGCCTCTTGCTATAAATAAACTCTTGCCACAAATGGACTCTTGGCATAAATAAACTCTTACCACAAATGGACTCTTGCCACCAATAAACTCTTGCCACAAATGGCTTCTTGCCATTAATAAACTCTTGCCACAAATGGACTCTACCACAAATGGACTCTTGCCACAAATGGGCAGAGTCCATTAACTTTGGCGGGCATCCGTGAAATGAGACGATTTTTTTAGTCGTCGGCACTCTTGGATCTCTATAATGCTTACCATCAGGCAGGTCAAGGTCAGATGTCGAGTCATATCCATTGACAACTCATCGCGACTTTAAGAAAAATAAACAGGTAGGTATCAATGCAAACTCACCAAACTTAAGTCTAGTATTTTTTAATAATTTTTAACATTGCGACAATATGTGACGTTAAACAGTAAGAAGAAGTACACGATAAAAATATGGCACATAGGCGCTGTGTAGGTTAGTGGTCAGGTTCGATTTAAAGAGTGGTAGGCAGTGGTACCCAGTCTGCCGATCCGGGGTAGTACCACCACTTACAAGTATGCAAACCGTGAAGTGATTTAGTCGCGTTTCAGGATTAGCTTGTAAGTTGCCGGTTCCAACTAGGCCGGCATAGAGGATGTGATTGCTACTTACAGTTATTGAATTGCTACTAAGCAGTGACATCCATTCATGGACCACACTTCGGCCTAACATTAAGCGAGGTGCTGTCATATGCCAGAGATTGATTGATCTCCTTAGATATACGTTCTTTGGTCACCCAGTGTCTATGATACCATAACGTTAAATAGCTATAGCGATACAGACCCGTGATAGTTTCCTTTAGCAGGAAAATTCCTAACTTTTCACACTTGCTTTTTCACTCGACCGAGAGAGAGAGATTTATATGAAAACTTTTCTTCGGGTTAAAACCTTGTTCCAACTTAAACTATTATTTTGTTTCATCATGACATTAGTTATTTACATAACTCCATCGCTTTTTTTTAATTGTGACACGACATTTGACCTCGACCCGCCTGGTGATAAGCAAGAGGAGATCCAAGAGTGATGACGATAGAAACAACCAAGTTAGTTTATGGCTGCCTCAGTCGCCGTCACAATGCCGGCCTTCTCTTCATACAAGCTCTACTGTTATAGGCACAAGGCAACCCAGTTTTTTCTTCTTATTGTGACTCGACATATTACAGCACCCCGCTAGATGTTAATCTATTGACGGGCACCACAATCGACAAGTGGAAATTTGCCAGCCCACGTGTTCTCTTCCTCCTATAACCTTGGATCCTTCAAGCGATGCTTGAAGAAGCACCTTAGGCCGGCATAGTGACGGCGACTGGGGCAGCCGTGAACTAACTCAGATGTTTCAGTCGTCGTCATTCATGGATCTATCTTGCTTATTATCAGGCGGGTCGAGGTCAAATGTCGTGTCACAATAAAAAATAAATTTAAAAAAAGCTGGAGTGTGGTCAATGAATGGCTGTCACTGCTACTACAATTCAATAACTGTAAGTAGCAGTCACATCCACTATGCCAGCCTAGTTGGATTAAATTACCGGACATGCGACCAAATCACATAGTCTGTATACTTGTAAGTGGTGGTAACTACTACCCCGGTTCGGCAGACGGGGCACCACTGCCTACCACTCTTAAAGCTTTCTAGTAAAATAGTACCATGTCAATATAAAATAGCTTATACGAGTATGTGTTCCTTCTTTCTATCCTTGAAACTCTTGACGAAGCACCTTTTCCTATCGACGTTTACCACTGCCTACCCCTTAATAGCACAGAAGGGCGGTTTATGTAAAATATAAAAAGCGTATCTCTTTATTATTCGAAGTGCGTAAACTCGATCTATTGGATGATTTCATTTCTTTCCCCAACGAAAGAAGGCTTTCTCCTATATTTTATTATAGACAATATTTTTTTATTACAACTAATGATTGCAATAAATCTGTGTCTTGGCCGGCATAGTGATAACTGAGGTACACGTAAACTGAATCAAAGAGTGGTAGACAGTGGTGAACTGCACAGTCTGCCGATTCACAAGTATACAGACCGTGAAATGACTTAGTTTTGGGATCAGCTTGTATGTTGCCGGTTCCAACTAGACCGGCATAGTGGGTGTGACTGCTACTTACAGGCTACTTAACACCAGGCGGGGTGCTGTCATATGTCGATTCACAATAATCAAAATGCCTAATGTCAAAGTCCCGATTCTCCTTATACAATCAATCAATCAAATTATCACGCTTTTTTCCCCCCAGGATAGGCAGAGACAATGGAGCGACACTTGCCACGATCCTGACACAACTCCCTCGCTTTCTGTTCCTTCACGTTCACAATTCTCTTCATACAAGCTTTATGGTTATGGGCACTAGGTAACCTAGCTTTCTTGAGAATGTCTCATACACAACAGAGAAATGATTTTACCACGAACAATCACTGCTTTATCAACGTTGCTTATATACTGATCTAAATTATAATATTTTTGGCGATGAAAAGTCAAGATTTTGCGATAATATTTGGCATTCTTTTTGATCAACCGGGAATTAAACCCGGACCTTTTTTCTTTAATTTCTGTACTAAAGCTACTAAGCTTCTTGTATCATAGAAACAGGACAACCAAAGTACATATGTCAAAGATACATTGGTACCGGCAAGTGGTTTTGAACCCGTGCTCTCGGTTTGCGTAACCATTGCACTGCCACTACACCACGGTCGCCTTTAGACGTAGTAACCAAACGTGCCTCAATCATAATTCTACGTATTTTTCATAGGTAAAAGCCTAAAATATCCCTCGTTTGATCGTCGACAAAGAAGGTGAGGGGTTTTAGACGATGATGACAAACACCGGTGAGTGCCGGATGCGAGTTGATGGACTCAAACAGGCTCCCTCGAGGGTGATAATGACTTGGATAGACAAACGGCACGTGTCATTGTTAAGCTATTTTGATATAAGTATGATGTAAATGGTTTATGCGTAAATAGGAGTGGTAGTCGTAACAAGAGATAGATATTTGCTTCGGGTCTGGTTATCAAAGAGTGGTAGGCAGTGGTACCCAGTCTGCCGATCCGGGGTAGTACCACCACTTACAAGTATACAGACCGTGAAGTGATTTGGTCACGTTTCGGGATCAACTTGTAAGTTGCCGGTTCCAACTAGGCCGGCATAGTGGATGCGACTGCTACTCACAGTTATTGAATTGTAGTAGCAGTAACATCCATTCATGGACCACACAGCTTAACATCAAGGGTGCTGTCATATGTCGAGTCACAATAAAAAAAAAATAGGCAGTGGTACCCAGTCTGCCGATTCGGGTAGACAGACAGACCGTGAAGTGAAATGACTTAGTCACGTTTTGAGATCAGCTTTTAAGTTGGCGGTTTCAACTAGGCCGAAATAGTGAAGACGAATTCTACTTACAGTTGTTTTTAAATCACCATACTTATAGTAATCCCTTATAGTTTTGCCGATCTGAGAGGATCCATCAACAGGGTTTTCACATACCTACACAAAGTTAAATAGCATTTCATCATCATCAGCCAGAAGGCGTCCACTGCTGAACATAGCCCCCCCCTTACAACGCCATTCCGAACGACAAGATGCCAGTTGTATCCCTAAGTTAGCTTATAAGCTTTCCCAAATATAGGGCTTCAAACAAATTATGGACCATGGAGCGCCACTTACCACGATCCTGACATAATTCCCTCGATTTCTTAACATCCACAATTCTCTTCATACAAGCTACGGTCAAATAATATTATTTTATTAGTCGTAAAAAGTAATAATTTAATTTTAACAATAAACTAAGTAATATTAAAAGATACTTATAATGTAAATATGAAACATTATCACGTAATAAATATCAGGCCCGAATCTCTCAATCAAATAACCCAAAAATCGTCTTCATTTTATCGCAACATTTTGCCGGAAGTCATCGGGAAATGTATACTAATGGCCGCCCGCCCCGGAAACAACGCCATTAAGGCCCTAAGTGCTTCACAAATAATTACTTTACTCGCCATTCTACGGTTTTGTAATAAGCTCTACCAGGAAGGAAGTTAGGTAATGGGATATTCTTTCAATCTTACTTACAAGTTGTTATCGGTATTAAATAGAACGAAATAAAATGCTTTAAGTTTACTCTCGATAAAACAAATAACTCGACTTAACTTATGAAGTCCATTCTTGGTGTTTCAACCAAAATAAATAATAAATATTCATAAAAAAAGAATATCACTATCTCTATTTAACAAATACATAGACAGCAAACATACCAGCTGCCTACACATCCACTTACAGGTTCTGCGAGAGCGGTGTGTCAGTATCATGGAAAGTGCTACTCCTTTGTCACTGTCTATCCTTGTCGGAATTGAAGAGTGGCAATTTAATTATGAGCGCCATCTAGTGGTTAATCTTTCAAACTAGAAAAAATAACACATAATAATAGTATTACTAGTTCTGCTACTCAATAGTAGATGGCGCTATGTAATTTTAATACTATTTTCTAATGACACCAATAGATGGCGTTGCAAAATTTTAAAGAGGTCATTGTAACTTCATTCTTGCTTTTTTGCCACATGACGGTTTATCAACCGGTCTCACTGTTGAGCCTAGCGGAGCCTTAGTTGGTTTTCAAACAACAAAAAGGTCGCACCTGTATTTACAAAAACAGGTGACATTTTTTACGCGATAATAACAATAAAACCGTATTTTTTTAGATAAACATTACCTTTGCATGAATTAAACTAAACTTTACAAGAATAGTTTTATTAATTACTTTCAATTTAAGTGCCGTTTTGAACGTTAAATCAACATTTGTAAATAAAGTGACTGTGTTTAAAATGAGTTGAACAAACTTTCATGAATTTACAATAACAGGCGAAACGTTTTGGTGATTTTCTACTTTTAATTGCAAAAATGACAACGGACAGATTTCACAAGTAAGTTATTGAATAATTTTATCAATAGCGTTTAAATCGATAAGATAACTTTTACATTATCAAAGTGCTGTTTTGATTATTATTTCTATTGGGAAGTTCGTAATATATGTAATTCCAATGAGAATTATATACATTTTATACATCTTAAATTTAAGATGATGTGATATATAAATATACCAATTACTTATCGTGTTCAGCTAGAGTGTAAACCATGAAATGATCCGATTGCTCGTATCCATTATGCCGGCCTAGTCGACAAACTAGGTAGGTTAAGCGGTTTCGGTTCCCGCAAATAAGCGGCAAAGGCTCACTCGTTTTGCGTGTGGTGGTCTGCATTTATTGCAGCCACCCGATGTCCTCTAGGAAGGCCAAGAAGCCGACCGCGCAACTTCAATGGGAATGATATCTTAGTGTGACTAGATAGATATCCTAGGATTGTCCCTTCGACGTCGAGCGGGCCATTAACACCACTTTTCACAACTCACGTGGAATGCGCGACTTTCAGACGGCTTTTTCGGGCCATTAATACCACTTCGCAAATTTAGCATCCAGAACAAAGTGCGGCGGTTCTTCGCGCCAGAGCTTCGCCTGCTATACTATACAAGGCTCAGATTCGCTCTTGCGCGGAGTACTGTTCGCACCTCAAGGACGGCTCTGCTAAGTATCTTCTCAATGCCCTGGATTTATTGCATCGCCGAGCTGTGCGAATTATAGGTGATACAGAGGTCACGCGAACTCTAAAGCCCCTGTAACTACGCAGAGACATGGCGGCTCTGTGCGTGCTCTATCACCTATACCAAGAAGAATGTTCCAAAGAGCTCTTTAACCTTGTTCCTGCCTCGTCCTTTCACACCCGTAATACCTGCACAGGTCGGTGAAAGCATCCGCATTCTATCGACTGAATCGGCAGTCGAACTAAAAAGTTCGGTGCGTCTTTTCTTTGTAGAACAATCGACAAGAGGAATGCTTTGCCAGCCCATGCGTTCTCTCCATCCTATGACCTTGGATCCTTCAAGCGATGCGTGAAAAAGCACCTTTGGTTGGGATATTGACGGCGACTGAGGTAGCCGGGAACTAACTCGATTTTTCAATCGTCGTCACTCTTGCCTCTTGCCTGGCGGAGTCGTGTCACAATAAAAAATAAAACCACATACAATGAATGGTAATTCTACAGTTCTGAACAAAGCATAAACCATTCTATTTAAGTATAAGTTAGATTATATTACGTAATTTGTTACAATTCTCACAATAGGTACCTGCTCTGAACAAAACACGCTGATAAAAGTAACTAGTTGGGTATAGAGTTTAATAAAAGTTGCGCAAAGGCAAGGTATAGGGTATAGGTATAGGCAAGGTATATTAAAGGGGGGATATAGCAAGCAGACGACACGTGGAGGTAGTCTGACATCTTTTTTTTTTTTATTGTGACTCGACATATGACAGCACCCCGCTTGATGTTAAGCCAAAGTGTGGTCCATGAATGAATGTCACTGCTACTACAATTTTAATAACTGTGAGTAGCAATCACATCCACTATGCCGGCCTAGATGGAACCGGCAACTTACAAGCTGATCCCGAAACGTGACCAAATCACTTCACGGTATGTATACTTGTAAGTGGTGGTACTACCCCGGATCGGCAGACTGGGTACCACTGCCTACCACTCTTTAATCTCACCCCTTTACAAGGATCCTCGCAAAAGAAATTTGACTGATACCCAGGATGGGACGCGAGGCTGTTGAGATGAAAAAACGTCCTAATTTAAATAGACAAGTGGTTGGCTATTATCAATAGCCCATTATACACAAATTTGAGTCCCAAGTCCAGCAAACTGCCAAACAAGACGACACCGTCAGTTAATATTTTTGTTAAATTTGAATTACATCAGGAACAATAAAACAATAAAACAAAATAAAAACATAAAACGGGAACGGTTTTGGAAACAATGACAGCATCAACCAATGAGACGACTAACACCTCAGTCTTTCCGTCACCACGATGGCTCTCGAAACGTAGGAATAATTAAAAATAAATGTAAAATCATTACTTAAAAATAAACGCCGTAGTAAGCAGCATAAAATTTGTTTACTATATTAATCAATGTTCGCGTAAAATCTTATTAAAAAATTATCAGCCAGAAGGCGTCCACTGGCTAAGGGCCTATCAGTGGACGCCATTCTGAACGACAGGATGCCAGTTGCATCCACCGGTTACCCGCGACCTTCATTATGTCGTCAGTCCACCTACGCTGCGTCTTCCGGTTGTCGGTTCTTCAAGCGTTGTGTCCGGCCCGTTGCCACTTCAGCTTCAGAATCCTACGGGCTATGTCGGTAACTTTGGTTCTTTGACGAATATCCTCGTTCTGGATTCTATCGCGCGAAGTAACACCAAGCATAGCTCTCTCCATTGCCCGCTGAGCGACTCTGAGCTTTTCCAACAGGCCAACATTTAAAGGGCCACGTCTCAGTGCCATATGTCATCACTGGCAACACACACTGGTCGAAGACTCTTGTCTTCAGGCACTGCGGGATATTGGACGAGAAGATATGTCGCAGAAGATATTAAAAGATCAGCAAAACAAATATTGAGTTGACAGGATGACGTCACGTTTGTAAGGTTTTGACAAGGTTCCAGTGCATTAGCAAGTGCCGGTGATAATAATTATATGTGCTTTTGTCAAAGTGCAAATGACCATAGTGACGACCGTTCGTGCATTGAGCCCACTTCCGTTTCCCTTACTTCCGGTAAATGTGCTCTCGTTGTGGTACATTATGATACTAAACTAAACGTGTTGTTTCTATGATACTAAGTGCTTGTAATCATAGAAACAAATCCCCCATAGTGACCACGTCGCGTTCGGGGACTAGTTTGTGCAGCACCAGTTGCGTTGGGGGTTGTGGATTCGGTTAGGGACAATGGCATCCAGCTGACCTGCAGTATCCTGGTGAGAGTCTGCTGACCCGTTCGACCAGGGAGACCCGTAGCAACGGTTAACCGCTGGCCGCCCGCCGCACAGTACAGGAGCCTGAGCCCACCGCTAACCACGGAGGGAGGCGCATAATCTCGGGGTGATTCATCTTGCCGATTGGTGATCGGATTTGGGGTCCAGGCGATCACTTTACTACATTGGTACTGCAAGTGGCTTTGCTCTCGGTTTGCGTGACCATATCACTACCACCATATAACAATCATCTTAAATCTATAATCTAAATAAATTTTAAACATTGAAGTGACTTAGTCGCGTACCGAAATGTAACTAGGCGTTGTATCAAGAGAATCCAGCCTCTGATATGCAATTCATGAATACTGGTTAAGATTAATCTCAGTATGAAGAAGCCGCATTCGGTTTGCCGGCTTTGTCTCTAACATTCAAAAATGACCACCTGCCTCTCTTAATTATTATAATGATTTTGCCAAAAATAGTTATTCATGAATAACAATTACCTTCACGGTTGGTGCACACGCGTCGTAGGCAGAGGGGGGCGTAATGGCCGTGTCATGGATAGTTTAAAAATTATGTTCTTTTAATTCTATTGTTAATTTTTTAAAATATGGCTCAATATATGACAGCACCCCGCCTGATGTTAATCTGGAGTGCGGATCATGAATAGAGACGACTGCTACTACAGTTTAATAACTGTGAGTAGAAAACGCATCTACTACACCGGCCTAGTTGAAATGAAACCGGAAACTTACAAGCTGATCCGTCTAAGTCACCTCACGGCGTAGCGCAGCTACCGCCGTATCTGCCGTATCAATTTTACGGGGCCCACAACGTAAGCAAAAATTATTAAAAACTTCCCAAAAAGAAACTAATAAACTAGTCATCATCAGCTATAAATGATTTAATAAATCAGTTTTCCGAAAAAAAGGTGTTTTTTTTTTCTTTTGTGATAGCATAGTGACAGCCGAGAACTAACTCAGTTATTTCAGTTGTCGTCACTCTTGGACCTCCTCTTGCTTATCATCAGGCGGGTCGTAGTCAAATGTCGTGTCACAATAAAAAAAAATTACCCTTTCTATGGGCCCCTAAAAAAAATTTATACGGGGCCCTGCCAAGGCACGCTACGCTTCTGCTTTACGGTCTGTATACTTTGGTGATACTACCCGGATTGGCAGACTGGCCACCACTGCCTACATCTCTTAGACAACCAGACCCAAAGCAAATACGCCTCTTTTTTGTTAACTAATGTTTGTAATATTCAATCTAATAATTAAAATCACAAACAATAGCTTGGAAACAAATATTTGCTCTGACCACGGGTAATCGAACCCGGAACTTTACGCATAATGGACTGTGTCGTCGATACCTTTTTTTATATTTTTCTCCCTCTTTTTCTATAAAACTACATTCGACACAAACGCTATAAAAACTAATCAATATCCATATTCAATTACGCACCCGTATCCGTGTTATGAGGGTAAACTGTGTACTTAGTGATAGTGACGTGCCGGATATCCGTATCCGCAGAAGTAAAAATATTTATATTCGTATCCGATGATCTTTAACAAAAAAAAATCAATCAAACTGTCACGCTCTCCTCCCACAGGGATAAGCAGAGAAAATGGAGCGCCACTTGCCTCGATCCTGACACAACTCCCTCGCTTCCTTCACATTCACAATTCTCTTCATACAAGCTTTATGGTTATGGGCACCAGGCAACCTAGCTTTCTTGAGGATGTCTTTTGGTTGGAAAACACCTTAACTGGATCTTTAACACTAATGTAATAATAATAATTATATTGAGTAGGAATATACAATATTAAAGATGGTAACGAAATTCTATTAACTTTTATCTAAGAGTAGAAGTGTCCAGTCTAATGATCCAGGGTAGTACCGCCAGACCACCACTTGAATGTGCACAGACCGTGAAGTAGCTTATTTGCGTTTTGGAATTAGTTTGTAAGTTTTTGGTTCCAACAAGTAAGCCGGCATAGGATGCGACTGCTACTTGCAGTTGTTTAACTGTAACATCAGTCGGTCTTTTAAGTCTTCAGCCCTTTTGTTCCTTTCCGTGCTTTCCATTTAAGTCGTAACAATTTGCGTTACAATAAAAAAAAACATTTATACTGCAAATAAATAGGATTGAGCCGTGGATCTAGACACTATCCGTAACCGTATATGTAGCCGCGAATCTAGACACTATCCGTATCCGTATATGTAGCCGCGTATCTAGACACTATCCGTATTCGTAGCTGGGTATCTAGACACTATCCGTATCTATGTTTTTTTTACGAATACGTCACATCTCTACTTATCACCCATATTGAAGTAACAAAACACCTGGCACATAGTTACTATAACAACTAATTATACTACAACAGGCCATTAACCTTACAAGCCATTTTCAATTAATTTTTTGGCCTAAGCCAGAATGGAACGAATGGAGGCGAGTCTTATAGTATACATTCCCTAGGAATCAATCAATCAATCAAATTGTCACGCCTTTTTCCCATAGAGATAAGCAGAGGCAAAGGAGCGCTACTTACCACGTTCCTGACACAACTCCCTCGCTTCCCTCACATCACCAATTCTCTATATACAAGCTCTACGGTTATGGGCACTAGGCAACCCAGCTTTCTAGAGGATGTCTCCGATTTGATCCTGTCTTGTTTAACGCATCCACTTCTGATTTATAAATTCCTTTTGTCAATCTACTTTCACTCATCCTTTTCATGTGTCCAAACCATCGGAGCATTCCTTTCTTTTGTCAATCCTTTTCACTACATCCTTTTTCATGCCACATCTATCGCGCAATGTGCTATTCCTTATTCTATCCGCTATCGTCACTCTACATTCACTCCTTAACGAAAGCATTCCTACAGCGTTCCTTAGAGGCGAATAAATGGAAGTCAAATTGGTAACAGCCAGGTTAGAAACGGCACATACAAAGTGATCCCAGTCCCAGACTGAGTCACTTTACGGTCTGTTAACTTGAAAGTGGTGGTACTACTCCGGGACGGCAGACTGGGCAAATGACCATCCTACCACGCTTTTAAAGTTCTATAAATACGTAGTCAATTTAAATGGAAATTGTTTACAACAATAACAATTCAACGGGCGTTACGCGCATGATAATTTAACATTATCTGTACAAATTGATAACGAAATAATGTATAGACAAGAATATCTCAATTGCAATTTGATTTTGATTATCATCCAAGCATAATATACCTAGTACATATAATGACTTTGTTTTATTGTTTTTTGATAATACAAATATAGATAATAAAAATGTAATGTTATTGTTGTTAACATATGGCACTAAGACGTGGCCTTTAAATGTTGGCCTGTTGGAAAAGCTCAGAGTCGCTCAGCGGGCAATGGAGAGAGCTATGCTTGGTGTTTCTTTGCGCGATAGAATCCGGAACGAGGATATTCGCCAAAGAACCAAAGTTACCGACATAGCCCGTAGGATTTTCAAGCTGAAGCGGCAATGGGCTGGCAACATCGTTCTAAGAACCGATAACCGATGGGGAAGAAAGGTTCTAGAGTGGAGACCACGAACCGGAAGACGCAGCGTAGGTAGGCCTCCCACTAGGTGGACTGACGACATAGGGAAAGTCACAGGTAACCGGTGGATGCAACTGGCATCTTGTCGTTCGGAATGGCGTTCTAAGGAGGAGGCCTATGTTCAGCAGTGGACGCCTTCTGGCTGATGATAAATTTTATTGTTAACCTATACAACGTGTTATGGAACATAAAATTAAAACATAAACAATATCAAATCGATTGTAAATACGCCTTTCATTGTTAAGCTTTGGACCGACCGCGTAACTCAATGACATTGAGAATGAGCTTCGTTGACTTTACCTGTTCAACTCCATTAATGAACTTCAAAATTAAAATTGCGACCGCACAACACACTGAGAATCGATGTTCATTTTTAATAACAGTTCAAGCTTATTAAAACTCATTGTCCGAATGAATAAAAGATGTTTTTGACAATAACAGCGACCGCGTAACTTTTTGACAAATGTGATTGAATTTCATTGTCATTCCCATTGAAGTTGCGTGGTCGGACCCCTGGAGTGTGGGCCATGAATGGATCTGTCCACATCCACTTACATGGCCTAGTTTGAACTCTTCACTAACGCAGGAATATCCCAGTAAAACTCTAATGTTATAGTCCCCACACTAAAGAACTCTGTATCGTGAAGGCTAGCCAAATTAATGCCAAGTAATAACTTTCATTTTGTCCCCAGGGCAGCCAAGGATGGCTTGATAGAGGTCCTCAAAGAATCGACACGCAAAGAATGCAACAATAAGGATGAGTCTGGTATGACACCTACATTATGGGCAGCCTTCGAGGGACACTTGGAAGCATTGAGGCTTTTGTGTGGGAGAGGGTAAGTCCTAAAACCTTGGATCATTCAAGTGAGGCATAGAAACACCTCCGGTCGGTATAGTCAGCCGAAAACTAAGTCCATTTTTTTCAGGCACTCTTGGACTCCTAATATCAAGCAAGTCGAAGTTAGATGTCAAAAAAGATAAGGGTTAGAATCCAGTGCCTAAAAATAGAAAATATCAATCAATCAATAAAATTGTCACGCCTTTTTCCCACTGGGACAATGGGAAAATCCTGCCAAGATCCTGACACAACTCCCTCGCTTCCTTCACATTCACATAACCATAGAGCTTGTATGAAGAGAATTGTAAATCAAAATAAGGGACTAATAAAAACGGACTGGGTAAAGTGGTAGATGTCGTGGTAGTGTCGCAAACCAAGAGATTGGTTAAAAAACTTTTTGCCTCCGGTACCAATGTATTTTTGATATATGAACTTTGGTCGTCTAGTTTCTATGATACTATTTAGTAGTTTAGTTTAGCACATTTATCAGTTAGTTAGATTTCGTGTAGAGATGTGTACGCAATACGGATCCATTTATCTTGCCGCGTCTTTTTTTATTGAGCCTTTATTTTTTTAATATAATATTGGTATACTTCTTGTAATTATTTAGTAGCAGTCTCCTCAATTTTTGGACCGCAGTCCAGCCTAATTAGGCAGGGCGCAGTCCTATGCCGAGCCAAAATAAAAAATTTACCCGTTTACTTGGATGTCAATTTTTTGCTGCCTGTCCTTTTTCTTTCGGCCTTTTTAATTTTTTATTGAGACCCAACATTTAACCCAGAGCTCTGACGACTGATAATACCGGTTCAGTATACCTTGCTTCAGTCGCCGTCACTTATTATGCCTTTATTTCGAGTTTCAAGTCCCGCCTCACGCCACAGGGATAGGCAGAGACAATCGATCCAAAATTGCCACGATCCTGACACAACTCCCACGCTTCCCTCACATCCACAATTCTCTTCATACAGGCTCTACGGTTATGGGCACTAGGCAACCTAGCTTTCTTGGGGTTGTCTACGATTTGATCGGAAAACACCCTCCTGGGTCTGCCTAGTTTAACGCATCCATTCACATGCGATTCTGGGGGCACGGCCGTGCCCCTACCAAGTCGAGCAAAGCGTCACGGCCGTACCATCCTTTTCTCGAAGCAATTCAGACCATTTTCGACCCCCTGTAACTTCGTTGTGGATAAAACTAGAAGACTGAAATTTTCAGTAACCACATGCAGGCATTGTAAAGACACGTATATTTCAAATTTCATTCAATTTGAACCAGTATTTTAAGAATTATAACGGGTCAAATTTCTTAAATTTTGTCACTCACTGACTCACCGATCATCAAAATTCTAAGGCACTTCTAGCAGACCTAGAAGCTTCAAATTTGGAATATATGTAGTGTTTGGTGTATGAATCAAGGAAAAACTAAAAAATCTAGAAAAGACCGGAAAGAAAATTAAGCCCATACAGCCAAGTCTTCAGTTAAATTTTTCAATATTGGCTTTATTCGTAACGATGTTTTAAGATTTTATTTATTTTAAGGCAATTATTATTATTGCTATTTATTTTACGGGAATTATTATTATTGCTAGCGCGAGGGCGCGGGGCGGGGACAGTGGCGGGGCGCGCGGAAAGGTGAATGTCGCCGAGCGAGCAGCAGCCGCGCTCATACGCGCGAGCGTCTCAATGCTGTTCGGATGTGCCCAGAATTCTTACCTATAAGTTTGCGATTTTCATTGATAATTTCGATTGCTATATTAGTTTGACGACTAAAGGCTACTCATTGGTTTACTGATATTATTTGCTTACAATTTGGACGTTGTTCGGATAAATAATTTAAATTAAATATTGATACTTTAAGTACCTAAGTATTTATAAATTTCTTATTACCTAATCGTATTTCTGCATAAAAATAACTTTGCAATCTAACTTGTAGGTAGTCGCAATGGATTCAGTAATACTGTATGTGAATGATCAGCCTTGTCCACACTGGGTTATTCCTATACCTGGTGATGGTTCGTGTTTATTTCATTCTTTGTCATTCTCTATGTATGGGAATATTGAGTCGTCGTATGATATTAGACTTGCTATAATCGAGTATGTGGTAGCGCATTACAAAATAACCGTCTACAAAATACAAAAAAGAAATGAGATCCCATCAAAAACAATACTTGTCAAAAAAACCAAGTCTCGCAACTCAGTTGTTCTGCGGTAAAAAGTTGTGAGATCCATGTAATACCAAGTCGGTTATTAATTTATTCAGTCTCTACTTAAGCGACTTTCTGTCTTAATACGTCCAGTCTCTAAGACCACGATCGTGGTCCATAACAATTGAAAATCAATTGTGTCTGGAATCTCCGTACTCGAAGCATTAAGTTGTTACGTAATAATTAACAGCATCTTATAGTGACGCATATCAATATTAAAATTCTTTAATGTTTTATATAAATATATTGAGACTTGGCCATCGCCTGAAAACACGTGTAAATTCAATCGCCTGAAAACACATGTAAATTCAATTATTTAGTGCGATGGCCAAGTCTCAATATATTTATATAAAACATTAAAGAATTTTAATATTGATATGCGTCACTATAAGATGTTGTTAATTATTACGTAACAACTTAATGCTTCGAGTACGGAGATTCCAGACACAATTGATTTTCAATTGTTATGGACCACGATCGTGGTCTTAGAGACTGGACGTATTAAGACAGAAAGTCGCTTAAGTAGAGACTGAATAAATTAATAACCGACTTGGTATTACATGGATCTCACAACTTTTTACCGCAGAACAACTGAGTTGCGAGACTTGGTTTTTTTGACAAGTATTGTTTTTGATGGGATTATAAATTCCTTTTTCGTGTTTACGTGACGAATAGGCACCAGCGTGATAAGAAAAATCAATAAAGCAATTATAATAAAATATTATTGTACGGTTATCGTAATAGCTGTAAAACTATAAAAGTGAGAGAGATACAAAAGATCACCTCGCTTGTTTATTCTTTATGTATTTGTATTTCATTATTGTATACCACATTATTATATCATTTATGGAAATATTTATGATTAAATAATATCTAATAATCCCTAATATTGATTGATATCTAGTTTACTATGGGAATGATGTATTAAGCCGAAAACCCACTGTTCCGCAATCCAAATCCGAAACGTGATAATAGTGGTAGGCAGTTTCGTGATCAATGTGAATTGCAGTTATTTAACTGTAGAAGCAGTTCTTCATTGCTGGACTGCACTCCAGCTTACTACTAACGAGGTGACGTCAAGCCGAAGTAAAATAAATAACATATCAGAATATTTTCTTAGATTTTGCGCGAACATTGATTAATGAATTTAATAAATTTTATGCAGCTTACTATCGCGTTTATTTTGGTTTTGATTTTACAATTTTTTTATTGCTACGTTTCGCGAGCTTTGTAGCCATCGTGGTCACTTTTTTTTCATTTACAGTTCTATACTAAGCTACTAAAGTGCTTGTATCATAGAAACAGGACAACCTAAGTACGTACATCAAAGATACATTGGTACCGGTGGGTGGTCTCGAACTCGTGCGTTTGCGTAACCATTGCACTGCCACTACACCACGGTCGCCTTTGTAAAATCAAAACCAAAATAAACGCGATAGTAAGACGCAAAAAAATGGTTTAACTTATTATGTGATAGTCGCATCTTGCCGCACACGTGAGCGATCTCACTTTCACATTGTTCATGTAATTGTGGCAGGTACCTCCGTGTGTTACAATTCTTGTGCAAACTACATACACAATAGACATCGCATTAAGATGAATTGTGACTGTGTAACTTGAGCGGTATAGTATCGGTGACTGAGGCAACTGATTTCTTCAGTCGCTCTTGGATCTCCCATTCATTATTATCAGACAAGTCTAGGTCAAATGTCTCGACTCAATAAAAAACATTAATAATTTGCCCATCTAATAGCTTGTTGTCATTTGCCCAGAGATCTGATCCAGGATTGTACCTTCAAGTGTACCGAGTGAAGAAACTTGGTCGCGTTTCGGGATCAGCTTGATTTACGTTGACATAGTGAATTTGACAGTTATTTGCAGTAAATTAACTGCAGTAATTTTTTCATGGACCGCATTCCAACTTATCATAAGGAAGGGTGTTGTCATGTGTCAAACTACAATTAAAATTTACGCCGTAATAGACAGAGCACCTCTTTTCACATCCTTCACAATTATCTTTATATAGGCTAAAAACCCAAAATATTATTCCACCATTACCATTGACCAACCAGTCTGCGTACCACTCACAATTTTTTAAATAATTTATCTTGACTAAATCGGTTTATTTTATTAAAAACCTAAGCTAAAGACGATACGTGCTTTTATGATTATAATATAGTGTCGGCGGCTGAGGCAGCCATAAAATGAATCGGTTTTATCAGTACTCTTGGACGTCACCTACCATCAGGCAAGTCGAGTTCTCAATAAAAACATGTATGATATATGATGAGAAGTCTATGTGCATACATAGCCTGTGGTATAACATGGTTATTCAATGTAGGTGGTCTCCTATTAAGCTTTTTAGTGTAAGTAATAGTTTATAGTGAAAAGTGTTTGTTAATTTATTACTGTTAAATGATGGTTGATGTATTGTATAGAATAGACGAAGGCTGTATTTATTTATAAACTTTTACTGCTCTACATTTTATAAACGTGTGAAAGATAATAATTTGCATTTATTTTGCATGTACGAGTATGTTAACTACTTATTTTAAAATATGCTAAATTGTGAATGTGAAGGAAGCGAGGGAGTTGTGTCAGGATCGTGGCAAGTGGCGCTCCATTGTCTCTGCATAGGCAGAAGGCGTGACAATTTGTTTTTTTTTCTTTTGAGGCCACATCTGACCTAAACTTGCCTGTTTGGGTGTGTTAAATAAAACCTAAATCCTTATATATAAATTACTAATAAAAATTGTATAGATTTCTCGCGTACAGGAACGAACTCTATGTCTGTCGCTTAGCACGCAATTACTCTGACCTCTAAGCTACATACGAGTAGCATTATGCATATTTATCAACTGCTGGGTCGCATATTGCCGGTTTAATATCACACGCAATATATGCTAGATTCACTTTGCGTTTGAGAGCATTACAAAATAACGGGCCTCTTTATTAATATTCCTTTTTATTTTTGACATACTCCAATACCTACTAGGTTACTGTATAAATTATTGATACATAATTATAATTAAACCTTAAAGCGACTCCAAACTGCGACGGAAATTATTTTAATTTTATACGTATACATGTTTTTTTGTCTTTCTATACTAAGCAACTAAAGGATATTATTATAGAAACTAGGTAAAATAAAGTGCATAGATATATAAACTATGGTTTTGATCTGGGGCTCTAGGGTTGCGTGACCATTTTACTACTACTAGACTATGGTCGCGTTTATAATTAAATTCAATGAATTAAAATATATATGCTGCTTCCTATACGCGGCGTTTATTTTTTGTTAATGATTGTACAAATTTGTTGTAATTGTACAAATTACAACATTGTACAATTGTGTAATTGTACAAAAATTACACAATTGTGCAAGTTTTTTATACAATTTTTAATTCAAACATTTCGATATATTTGCACCCATCGTAGTCACGGAGAGACCACGGAAATTGAGTAAAATAGTAAGCCGCATACAATTTGTTTAATTTATGAATTAAATACAATTCATATTTCTTTACAGAGGTGAACCTGATAAGTCGGACTACTTTGGCAATACGGCTCTCCACCTGGCAGCTGCTCGTGGTCACAAAGATTGCGTGACATTCCTAGTCAATTTCGGTGCAAATGTCTTCGCAATGGATGTAGATGGTCACACTGCTCAGGAGTTAGCGGCTATCAACGGCAGAGATGATATTTTAAGATACCTAGACCAGGCTACGGCCAAACTTGAAAATAATGATAAGTGAGTATTGATTTAGTAACAGTAGAGTGGTAGGCGGTGGTACCCAGTCTGCCGATCCGGGGTAGTACCACCACTTACAAGTATACAGACCGTGAAGTGTTTTGGTCACGTTTCGGGATCAGCCTAAAAGTTGCCGGTTCCAAGTAGGCTGCTTACTTACTGTTGTTGAATTGTAGTAGCAGTCTCTATTCATGAACTGCACTCCAGCTTAAGCGGGGTGCGTCATAATAGTCGATTCGATGTCGTTGATTTTGTTATCGTTTTTAAGTATTGGAATAGTATGAATAAACAACTTGTACTTTTAACAATACCTATTATTGTATTTATAATATTAATTAGACATCCTAAAGAAAGCTGGGTTGCCTATAACCGTAGAGCTTGTATATAGAGAATTGTGGATGTGAGGGAAGCGAGGGAGTTGTGTCAGGATCGTGGCAAGTGGGGCTCTATTGTCTCTGTCCTATCTGTGTGGGGAAAAGACATGGCAATTTGATTGATTGATTCACTTTAATTAAACACAAAACGCCTCTTTTCCCACAGTATTCAAAAGGGGGAACGCTGCCAATATCTTCGGAACCTTGCCTAAAGGGACTCTTTTTAATAATATATTTTAGTTGATATATTATATTTTTTGAGGTTTTTAGTTTTAGGTTATATAACAAAAATAAATAAATTATTTAAAATATATTGATTTAAATATGAAAATTACAGGAAAAAAACTAAAAACTTAAAAGAGAAAGCTAAGAAAGACCATGATAAATCACAAAAGTCATATCAGAAACGTCAGAGCAAAGCTGACATTATGGCTGAGAAGGAGCTCAAGAAACTTGCCAAAGAATGGGACCAGGGTTATAATGAAAATATATCAACAATGCCACATAGACCAAGTACTGTATTGATGGCCCTCAAACAGAAGATGACCAGATCCACCAGTCACGGTATGGAGATGATTTTTTAAACAAAACAATTATACTATAATAATCCACTTCCGACCAATACGGAGACATCCCCAAGAAAGCTAGGTTGCCTAGTGCTCATAACCATAGAGCTTGTATGAAGAGAATTGTGGGTGTGAAGAAAGCGAGGCTGTTGTGTCAGGAACGTGGCAAGTGGCGCTCCATTGTCTCTGCCTATCCCTGTGGGAAAAGGGCGTGACAATTCGATTGATTGATTCGCTTCATTTAAACACAAAAAGCCTCTTTACCCACAGGTTAAAAGTATACAGACCGTAAAGTGATTTAGTCGCGTTCAGGTTTCAACGAGACCGGCAATGTTAAAGCAACTGTTACCTGATTGTACAGCAATCGCCTCCATTTATGAACCGCTGTCAAGCTTGACATCAGGCAGGTATACTCGTATGTCGAGTCACAATATAAAAATAAGGATAGTTACCTGTTACGATCCTGCCACAACTCTGTCGATTCCATAATATCCTCAATTCTTTTCAAAAAAAATCTAGACAAAATCAAGACATAAAGGACGCAAGAAGCTGCCTATACCACGGAGAATGTTCCAGAGTTTTTTTTACTTTGTTCTTACCTCGTCTTTTCACACCTGTAAAACCCCCATCGCTCGAAGAACCGACTACTGATGGGAAAGGTTCTAGAGTGGAGACCACGAACCGGAAGACGCAGCGTAGGTAGGCCTCCCACTAGGTGGACCGACGGAGGACATAGTGAAAGTCACCAATAACCGGTAAATGCAACTGGCATATTGTCGTTCGAAATGGCGTTTGATGATGATGAAACCCGCCCCGTTCTGGGGAAACGTCCGCATTCTGACAACCGAATCGGCAGTCGAACTAAAAGGTTCGATGCATCGTTTCTTTGTAGAACAATCGACAAGTGGCAAGTGGTTTTGACACCGTAGATCTTGGTTTGTGTGACCAATTTTTCACCACACCACAACCGCCCTCATAATTCTGTATATCTTTCAGGTAATCTCCTTGCTGAAGAGCAACCGCGTCCTTCATACAGTGCGTTGGTTGGCACTGTGAGCTCAGGTGCTCGCGGCCGAGGTGCTGTCTATAAAAAGGCAATTGCAAGTAAAATGAAGAATGGAACTATTAGCAGAAATGGAAATGTTCATGATGATGATTTCAAGGTAAGACTGGTAGATGATCTGCTGGTATTGGTTTCCGGAATGCACACCTAAGGTCTCTTACTCCTAATGAATTGAACATTTTTTCGCGGCTTACTATCGCGTTAATTTTGGTTTTAATTATACAATTTTATTTTATTATTCCGATGTTTCGAGAGCTTTGCAGCCATCGTGGTCACGGAGAGACTCTGTGACTACCAGCTCAAAATAAATGCAATAGTAAGCCGCATAAAATTTGTTTTATTCATTAATCAATGTTCGCGCAAAATCTAAGAAAATTTCTTTCTTTTCTTCTGTTCCTTCTTCTGCCCGTCCCTTCTTCTAACCCTTCCTTTGTCCTTTTCTCTGTTCCTTCTTCTATCCCTTCCTCTGTTCCTTCCTTTGAGGTGATGGTAGTGTTAAGTACATTGTGTACGACTGCATTAGTCAATCGGGATTAAACCATGGAACAAATCACACGTCTTTAATTTCACTCCATCTGACCTCACAGTCCCTTACTTGGTTCCTTTATCCGTTTCTTCTTCTGTCTCTTCCTCTATCCTATAATTCTGGATCCTTCAAGCGCAGTATGTAGAGGCCGGCAGTTTATTGGATACGGCTTCCAGACCGAGAGCTGAATCCGTGGCAGCAGTCGTGTTGTGAAAGTGTTGACCTCTACAATTTCTACCACTCCATAATATTTTCTTAGATTTTGCGCGAACACTAAATAATGAATTAAACAAATTTTATGCGCCACACTATGGCGTTTATTTTGGTTTTAATTTTACTATTTCATTTTATTATTCCGACGTTTCGAGAGCTTTGCAGCTATCAGGTCACGGAGAGACCGAGATGTTGGTCCTCCTATTGGTTGATGCTGTTATTGTTTTACCCTGTTTGATGTTTTCATTTTGTTTTTCTGTTCCCGGTTTAATGTCAGTATAATAAAATAAAATTGTAAAATCAAAACCAAAATAAACGCGATAGTAAGCCGCATAAAATTTGTTTATTTCTACCACTCCATTTACTTAATAGAGCGTAAACTACTTACAGTTTTTGAAACTTTTACAGGTTGGTGAAGTTGAAGTTACGGGCAAACGTTCCGTGACTTCTTTGTCAGGGTTGAGGAGAGATTCCGAGGTCATGTACGTGGGTACGTTCAGCGCTGGCCCTCAACCCAGGGGGAACGTGGCTGATGTCTTCGAGACTGTAGAGGAAGCACCCAAAAAGGCTGGACTTACCAGGTAAATAGGTTCAGGTTCAGTGAGTGCAACATAGCCGACTTTTCAAGAGTGATACCCAGTCTGCCGATCTGGGGTATTACCACCACTTACAAGTATACAGACCGTGAAGTGATTTGGTCGCATTTCGGGATCAGCTTGTAAGTTGCCGGTTCCAACTAGGCCGGCATAGTGCACTGCCACTACACCACGGTCGCCTTAATTAAATATTACAAAAATATGCTATTGAACCATATGGAACTAATCTTTGCTATGACCAGGAATCGAACCCGGGACTTTAGACGTAGCTGACTAATAAATTACCAATGCACGATTAGTCTTCACTATGCTAACCACATTAATGAAAATATTTTCTTATTAGGTCTCTAAGTCAACCAGATTTTGCAGCGCCACCTACCGACAATGGTATGAACCAAGAAGTATTGCTGCAGGAACCAGCCAGCATCTTTGATAGACCTGGCTTTGGTAGCGTCGCTTTTAGGTATTTTTTTAATTATTATTTTTTATTAATTATCCATCTACTAAATGCTTGTATCATAGAAACAGGGCGACCAAAGAACATATATCAAAGATACATTGGTACCGGCGAGTGGTTTTGAACCCGCGCTCTCAGTTTGCGTGACCATTGTACTGCCACTACACCACGGTCGCCTTAAAACATATACAACACATATATATTTCACGTATTTGGAAGCTTGATTGCTTCGCCATCTCCATTTACGTGACGTTATGGGAGTAAAGGACATGACTTCGCCCGGATGTTAAGCAGGAGTGCGGTCCACGAATGGAGGTGACTGCTACTACAGTTAAATAGCAGTGAGTAGCAGTCGCATACATTAATTGAAACCGGCAGTTAATAAGCTGACCCCGGTAAATTATAGGTACCTATAATTACAATTTATTCAATTTATTTGAACAAATAAATTGAATTAACGCTGTAGAAATGCGGTCATTAAGGAGTGTATGTAGAGTGACGATAGCGGATAGAATAAGGAATAGCACAGTGCGCGATAAATGTGGTTTGAAAGAGGATGTAGTGACAAGGATTGACAAAGGAATGCTTCTATGGTTTGGGCACATGGAAAGGATGAGTGAAAGTAGATTGACGAAAGCAATTTATGAATCTGATGTGGATGGATGCTTTAAACAAGGGTATTTTCCGATCAAATCGGAGACATCCTCAAGAAAGCTGAGTTGCCTAGTGCCCACAACCTTAGAGCTTGTAAGAAGAGAATTTTGTGAATGTGAAGGAAGCGAGGAGTCAGGATCGTGGCAAGTGGCGCTCCATTGTCTCTGCCTATCCTCATAGGAAAAAGGCGTGACAATTTGATTGATTGATTGATCAATTTATTTACAACAGGCGTTCAATAACAGCGACCCTAAGTTCGATGCCTGGTGGGGCTGGTGAAGACTTATCAATAGGATCAGCAGGTTCACTTGCAGCCAGGCAAACGTCATTCCAGCCTGCTGAATGGAACTCTATACAGTCTGGTAAGTTATGGAGTTAATTCAACTTTATAGTTAGGACCTCAAAATAGTGTAAGGGGCGATCATTTTTCCTGTGATTTGACTGAACATTGACTCAGTCGCGTTTTATTTATTGTGACTCGACGTATGACAGCACTCCGCTTGATGTTAAGCTGGAGTGTGGTCCATGAATGGATGTCACTGCTACTACAATTCAATAACTGTAAGCAGCAATCACATCCATTATGCCGGCCTAGTTGGAACCGGCCACTTACAAGCTGATCCCGAAACGCGACCAAATTACCCTGGATCGGCAGACTGGGTACCACTGCCTACCACTCTTTGATAACCAGACCCGAAGCAAATATCCACCTCTTTTTTTATTAACAAATATTTGCAATATTTATTATAATTATTAAATATTACAAATAAAAAGCTATGAAACAAATATTTGCTCCGACCAGGAATCGAACCCGAGACGCAACAAACCAACCGTTCGTCCACGTCTGTTGTTTGGTTATCAGTTGGCAATATGGCTGAATTGACGCTCCATACCACGTTATAATGATTCCTCAGGGTCCCAAATCCAAAGAAGGTCGAAGCTGTTCGGTGTGCTACCGAATACGCCACGCGTGTAATGAGAAACAACAACTATACCCCGTCCATTCGTTTATTTTCTTTTTGACAGCTCACGCCTATGAATTACATTTTTTTTTTCGAAATAATGTATCACACGAATGTCATACTTTGTTGATGGGTAACACCACTTAGTAAAGTGCCCAGTGCATAACAAACAACTACACATTATAAAACCGGTCTTGAAATGAGATAAACATGATCAAATAGGTAACTCGCTTAGGTTTTATTTAAATTTCGAACTGGTTTGACATAATGAATGCGCCATTAGATGAAATAAAAATCGATTATCATTTGAAATCGAATCGATAACGTGTGAGGGCGTCACTAATTTCGAACTGTCAAAAACAAAATAAACGAATGGACAGGGTATAAACTTATTCTTTAACTCAACAGAAAGCGACGACGATATAACAGACGGAGAAGGCGAGGGTGAAGAATCAGGCTACAGCTCCTTAGAACGCTTCCTCACAGCTTGGGGACTGTCGCAATACGTCCAAAAGTTCAAGGATGAACAAATAGACCTAGACGCGTTAATGTTATTAACGGAAAGTGATATGAAAAGTCTAGGCTTGCCACTGGGTCCATACAGGAAGTTAGTGACGGCTGTCCAGGAAAGGAAGCAAGCGTTGTCCCATCCAGATGTAATAGTCGATACACCGATTTGATTTTTTAGTTTTGTGATTATTTAAGTAGACAATGAGAAAATTCAACTATAGTCTATACCAGAACTGATAGTAAAGTTATTTTTGTTGTTACTCGACTTGGCTGGTGGTAAGCAAGGTGAAAAGAACGACTTAATTAACGCTTGCCTCAGTTGCCGTCACTGTGCCTGCCAAAGGTGTTATTCATACGTCTAATGCTACAGCCACACTATGCTCTTCGCACTACTCTCGTGCTGCCGTGAATATTGCCCTAACAGCTACTCATCGCGTTGCTCCGATGGACGACAACATTGTAACTTTGACTCGCACTAAAAAACCGACTAAAAATGGATCGCCGGGCATGTCGAGCAGCAGGACAAATAACGCAGCCACACTATGTCTGCCCATTTCCCTCGCCACTCTGCGAGTGTGTGACCGTAGGGTAACACTAACATGGTAGAGGCCAAAATCGAATGAAATTGCAATATGGCGCCTGTAGTTCCTATTTTTGCCGGTTCACAGTTAACTTGGTAGACCGGTCGTCGTTTTAGCCATGTTTTGTCCGTTTAAAACTAATGACGCCACTATCAGTTCTCCAGGTTTTTTTTTTTTTTTTTTTTTTTTTTTTTTTTATTGTGACTCGACATATGACAGCACCCCGCTTGATGTTAAGCTGAAGTGTGGTCCATGAATGAATGTCACTGCTACTACAATTCAAATAACTGTGAGTAGCAATCACATCCACTATGCCGGCCTAGATGAAACCGGCAACTTACAAGCTGACCCCGAAACGTGACCAAATCACTTCACGGTCTGTATACTTGTAAGTGGTGGTACTACCCCGGATCGGCAGACTGGGTACCACTGCCTACCACTCTTTGATAACCAGACCCGAAGCAAATATCCATCTCTTTTTTTTTTATTAACAAATATTTGCAATATTAAATATTATTAAATATTACAAATAAAAGCTATGAAACAAATATTTGCTCCGACCGGGGATCGAACCCGGGACTTTACGCGCAACAAACCGGTCGCTAAACCATTCGTCCACGCCTGTCGTCAATAGAATTTATATTAATTAATTTATATTCTTGATATTTTTATAGTGAAATTATATTTGTGTGATTTAAAATGGTATTATTTTGATGTGTGTTTTTGTCTATACTTAATGTATATATATTTTACCCGCCGCCGGGACGTGTAAAACCGGGAACGGGACGTGTGAAAAGGCGCTAACCACTATTGAGTGACTGTGGTCATTCTCGACAAGCCTTATGACATTCTATATCAGATTTATACAATTTTTTAAATATAATATTTAATTATATACATTTTTAATATGTTTACCAGTATCGCCATACAAAATATGTACAAAGCTTATTTTTAATAAAGAGATTTTTTAAATAAAGTTTTTGTTTTATTTAAGCTCTCAGATTCACCGTATTATAAGCGTAAATGACAGCACCCCGCCTGATATAAAAAAGTAAAAATTTTGTAAAAAAAAATACGTTTCATTCTCCGGAAACACTTTTAGGATCGGGAACACTACCACTCCACTTAATTTTCGGAAGCATTCTTCAAACAAATGCTGTGAAATAAATATTTAGTCCGACTGGGAAAGGAACCCAGGACTTTACTATTAGCGGGCCGTTGTGTTGTCCGAACTTTATTTATCTAACTCCGACTCGCCTCATAGTAAGCAAGGTGGACCATCTGAAAAAAAGCGTCAACGACTGAAAATGACGACTTATTTTACGGTCGCCTTAGTCGCCTTCGCTGTGCCAGCCAAAAAACAGTACCTAATCCTGGACTTTCTATTAATGGAAACAAGGTTTTAAAATAAATAAGCTCTTTACTAATAATATTTTTTATTAAATAAATGTATGGGAGAAAAGATTTATAAAATGTAAACTTTACCCCAAAAATATCTTATTATTATTATTAAATTTACAAAATAAATGACGATTACTAATTATCTAATTGGTCCGATATACCAGCATTTTTGTTCATTAAAATTATCTTACAATAAAAGGACGGAAGTTAAAATCCTCAGTCATTTTTAGTAAATCTATTTAAAATATTCTAGACAGGTCTACACTCGCAAAGAGATTGTATTTAATTTACCCCAAACTTAATGCCTTAATTTACCTCAAATTAGTCACAATGGCCACTGTGAACACAACTGTAAAACACAGCCAATTTAAGTGAGATTCAGTGGGGCGAATTTGGCTACAGGGTAAATGCGACTAACAAAAAATATTTTCTATTAACGCTGACGGTGCGTTCACCGTTCTTGGTACTTATCTGTCAATAGATGAAACTTGTAAAAAATGCAAATATAATAAGAACATTTTTTGGACAGACGCATTTACCCCTTAGTCATACTTGGCCAATTGCACCTTATATTAAATAAGGTACAGTTTTAAAATAGGTTATATTTTTTTAACTCGACTTGCCAGATGGAAAACAAGGAAGCACAAGTGTCGACGACTGAAAAAAACGACTTTTCGTCACTAAGCAGCCCAGAGGTACTTTTTCACGCCCTGCTTGAAAGATCCAAGGTTATAGGATGGGAAGAACACATGGTCTATTAAAGCGTTCCATTTGTCGATTGTCCGACAAAGAAAAGGATATGCCGGACTGCTTAACTCGACTGTCGATTCGATCTATTGAATAGGTAATGTTTATTTACGAGTGTAGACCTTGCCTTAATAGGTATGAATATAAATCGCATAAAACTTATCTCAAAGTTGATTATATTTGATAATCTTCATTTTTATTGCTTTAAATAGCTAAATCATTTTTTTGTTCAAAAATATAATTATAAATTTATAATTAAGTTGTAACTACATTTTAAATAACTAAAAAATTACAGTAAAAGTGAGCATTGCATAAAAAGGCACGTAAATTATTGCATATTTAATACGTATTACATTTAAGATTTGTTTCATACAAAAATCAACCTTATTAATAAACAATAATATGTATAAGTGAAATTATTACTTAAAAACTAAATTACCTTTTTGTTTTTTTAATGTACTTATGGCGGAGTCATAAATTTGACTTACTCCTAAAACATGTACTTAACCGATAAGTACGAATTGTCTAAAATATGAACTCGTTTTGATGTTTGTTTTGACTAAGAACAATGTTTAAAAATTGTTATTGTTTGTAAATTGTTAAATTTTAAGTAAACGCTTTATGCGTCGCTAAAAGTTACTTTTGGCCACATGAATTGTAGCAGGTCAAAACTGGAGGTAAAGTAAACTCTATACATGGGTCTTTATGCGTTAATATAAGTTTTGTTTTATTTACCCCAAAGGTAAACGTAAGATTTGTAAAAATGTATGTTAATATATATATATTTATATATCTATTTAATGTAATCGTTACGTTTATTAACGAGTGTAGGACGCGTGTCTTTGTTTATTTCATGTTTATTACAAAATAAGAAAGACAAATCGATTGTGAAACCAAACTATTTCTAACATCTTTTTAAACAAAGTTTTTAGTAAAAAAAAACATCAATAAATCAGAAAATATATACGAAATGAAATGGACGAGTTTCACACACAAAATGGCGTCAGAGTTTCGCATAGACGTGCTTAGTAAAATGTGCCAATAAGTAGGTAATTCTCGTATCACCAGATTCGGGCCACCCATATGTGTAAAGTGGTTCGCAGACGAGACATTAGAATATTTTATGGGTTTGTGACGTCGGCACTCAATGGAAACTCTAACCATTGATTTAAACTTATAAACTATAATTTATAAGTATTTTGACACTACCATTAAACTATTCATAATTCATATTAAAATCAACCATGGTCAATAATAGGGTAATTTTTCTATTGGTAAAAATACAACAAAACTATTCTTGTGATGTTCCTCAGTTGCGTTTCGGAATCAACTTTAAAGTTGCGGTTTCCAAATAGGCTAGCATAGTGAATGCGACAGTTATTTAACTGTACTAGTCTTTAACTTTTTATTGGCCTTCTTTATAACCAGTCCATTCATTATATTATTTTTACTTGTGTCTAAATACTTATAAACGATAGTAAATTTAATACCTAAAAAACCAAAACAACCCGCGTTAATACATAAATGCTAAGTACAAATTATTATGTTTCGATGTTACCTTTCGCATTTTCTTATTGTATTTCCATCTATAATGTTCCAACCTATCATGTTCTAACTCTGCACAGTACCCATATTCTGGGTATGGTAAATAACCACCCATAATAGGGTCGATAGGCATCATAATCGGTACATCCGACACAGAAGTCGGTCTATCGTATGACGAATCAGTATCGATTTCTCTAGGCTCAGCGTACTGCGGCGAAGCAGCGTTCTGGTTGTAAATCTCATGACTTGTATTACAAACAGGAACACTCCTACTTGTGTCTGCCGATATATTAGACCTTGATCTTAATATCCTCCCAGTAGAAGACATATCAGCCGAATGTTGGAGACTTTTAGACCTAGTCCTTTGCAGAACAGGCGCCTCGTCAATCCTCGATAACGTATGCCTCCTTACCGGTCTGTACACTTTTTTATCGCCCAACCTAGGCCTGTTTATCTTCCTGTGCGAATTGTACGTGAGAAGCGATGGTGATGTTGATTCTGGTGTTTTTTGATTTCTCGCGGGTGCTTGGGGCGCGGCCGGGTTGTGGAATGTTGCCGCCACGACGTCCCTCATCTGGTCGCTTGCTCAGTAATTGTATGGGCCGTATTGTGCGCCGTGGTAATAAGGCCCGGGGTACGCTTGAGGTGGTGGGTAACCGGCGTAAGCGTACTGTTGTTTTTGTGGGTATACTGCAAATCGATAATATTATTTATTTAAATTAAATTACCTCATTTGATTAAATGTTATTATGGTTAATTGAATTTATTTACAACACTTTTATACATTTTTACATTATCCTTATTTAATTTCTTTGGTCGTCATTTCGTGATACTTGTCTAATATTTTTATAATTATCTTTGAAGAAGCAATAACATCTATGTTGTATCATAGATTCAGGCGACCAAAGTACATAAGTAAATAAAAATACATTGTCCAGTGGTTTTAAAAGGAAAGTTCTTGGTCTGCATGACCATTTTTAAATCTTATATCTTATTGTATGATTTTTTTGAGTCTAAAAATAAATAAGCTCTTTTCTATGAGTCTAAATATCTAAACGGCACGAAGTCTAAAATAAATTAATTTGAATAAATATCTATGTTTGAAATACCTTTAACCATAGTTAAGTAACGGTTCAGCTTAAACGTTAATAAGGCCTAATTTAAAAATTTAACCATACTACAAGCACGTTTTGATGGCTGTTTTGGCATTTTACATTAATTCGTTATAAGTAACAATTGCTGTAGGTAATTTATAAGTCAATTATGATTTTTGAATACAAAAGACGTCCCATCAAACATAGTCAGTCCCAAGGAGACTGGCAACATTTCTTCTTTGTATATAGCGAGGCTAATACGTTGGCAGAAATAATTGCCAGCCTTCCTGTCTCCAGACTACTCTGTCAGCCACTTGGACAACTTCTTGCCCAGGCGGCAATATTTAAAGGCCCATCGTGTTGACCCCGAACAGCGCAATCTCGTAACCTGCGGGGTTAGGTTGGGCAAGTTAAAACGATAATCGTCTCTCGTCGACGATTGGCAAAATAATAAAAGCTAGGCTAAATCCACCAAAATGAGACTATTGATGATAATGATAAAACGTGTCGTCGCACAGACGATATTCGTCACAACGATTAATAGTCTTGTTTTATTGGATTTAGCCTAGGTTTTATTATTTTGACAATGGCCAACGAGAGACGATAATCGTTTTAACTTGCCCAACCTAACCCCGCTGAACCGAGGTATTAGGCAAATGAATTAAAATCAGAAAAGATGTCAAAAAGTCCTCAGTGAGCCGATACAGTTATTTTAGTGATTGGGCGGTTAACGTTTAAGCATTTGTCCGTAAGTTAATGAATCCCATAGCATACCAGGCATAAGATACTGCATGTTGAGGGCTTCCTCTCTCTCTCGTTCACCACGTAAGCAAATGGCGGCAGATGAGAACAAAATGGCCGATACCAGGGCAAGACCCACTCCGCACCAAGCGACCATGTATGACCAATCATACCATATCCGCGCATTATCTCTTAATATCTGGGATTTTGACGTTTATGTACAATTTTATTTACAGACCACCAATTTTTATTTTTTATTTATTTTAAAAGCGGATTAGTTTAGCGGGTTTTGACCAGATATTAATGGTATGGCAGGGTGTTAATTGGTAGAGGTCGTTTTAGCGATGAGGCCAAGTTTCAGAGAAACATGAAAAGAAAGAAAAGCCTTATGTTAGTTTTTTACTTAGATTGTATAGTATATTCTTTTTTATTACATATCTATACCAAGCTACTAAAGTGCTTGTTTCATCAGGACAACCAAAGTACATATATCAAATATACATTGGTACCGGTGGGTGGTTTCGAACTCGTGCTTTCGGTTTGTGTAACCATTGCACTGCCTCTATACCACAATCGCCTTTTACATTGATAAAATATACTTGAAGGCCTAATAGACTGACCTTCAAGAATAGGACAGTTTTGTGACCTTTATTTCAGGAACACTTCAATTATAAAGGTATTTTATAATTGTGAATCGACATCTGACCTCGACTTGCCTGATGTTAACCAAGTAAAAGTTCCAAAAGTGCCGACGACCGAAAAACAGAAAAAAACCGTTACCTCATTCGCCGTCACTATGCCAGACAAAAAATACCTTAAATTGATTATTAAAGGTACTAAACAAAAATCACTAAAAATACCTAAAAAAAATATTAATTATAGATTATTAAAATATGTACAAAATTCTCGTTTTAGTCCAAAACCTGGTAGAAATCCAAACCAGCTGCAAAGCGTACCCACTCTTCCTGATTAACATGGGTTCTCTAACCTGGCATAATGTATTGCACATTATTTTGTTGTTCCCGACGCTTCTCCTTACTCAAACAGATTGCAGATGAGAAGAACAATACTGAACTTAGGAAGGCAACTCCTGATGATAGCCATGCCAGAATATACGACCAGTCGTACCAGATTGAGGAGTTGTCTTTTAATACCTGTTTTTTATTTATTTTGTTTTTTATTATTATACATTTGTATACTAAGCTACCAAAGTGCTTGTATCATAGAAACAGGACAACCAAAGTACATATATCAAAGATACATAGGTTTCGAACCCGTGCCACTCGGCTTACGTAGCCATTGTACTGCCACTACACTACGGTCGCCTTTTGTTATTACGTTTTATTTATGTTTTTTTTTTATTGAGACTCGATATCTAACTTCTGCTTGATGGTAAGCAAGGATCAAATAGCGCCGACGACTGTAAAATCGATTTTGTATACCAGTGTCTCAGTCGCCGTCATTATACCGGCCAAAGGTTTGGATTGAGTCTGTAATCTAACTAAAAAGTCATGACTAACTTTTGTTGAATAGAAACATCATCAACAGGTAGTTTTAAGTGTGGTAGGCAGACGATTTGTGATTATTTGCCCTGTCTGCTAATCCAAGGTCTGATTGAACCACTTTTAAGTGTACGGATAGTGAAGTGACTTAATCGCGTTTTGGGATCAGATTAAAAGTTGCCAGTTCCAAATAAGCCGGCATAGTAGACTTTACCTTAATAAATTTTATAGGTATAAAGTATAATAAGTTTGTGCAATAAATGAGCTGTTTTCATATATTTTCATTGTTTCATTGTTACTCATTAAATAATTTTTTTTTAATTAACAATGACTTTATAAGTAATAAAATTACAGCCCACTATAAAATTAAATGAAACATCGATCAATTAATCAATCAATCAATGACATCTCTATTACCACAGGGATAGGCAGAGGCAATGGAGCGCCACTTTCCATGATCCTGACACAACTCCCTCCGCAACATTACATAAAATAGTATTTTCTTAGATTTTGCGCGAACATTGATTAATGAATTAAACAAATTTTATGAGGCTTACTATCACGTTTATTGTGTAAAATCAAAACCAAAATAAACGCTATAGTAAGCCGCATAACATTTGTTAAATTCATTACATAATATTATAAAAATATCTTACGTTTGGCCATTGTTGGTAATATTCTTCGCCGACAACTTTTTCCTTTTCATAAAACTCGACGCCGTGCCATAAAGCCATCGCGCCAGCCGCCAACAAACCTACAATAAAAAAAAAACATTTTTATTGAGATTCGACATCTGACTCAACTTACCTATTGGTAGGCAAAAGTGCCGACGACTGTCAAAACCTAATGTTAAGATATAGTGCAGTAAGATAAATGGAGCGACTGCTACTACAGTTAAACAACTCCAAGTATCAGTCGCATTCACTATGGATCCGACAACATTCAATCTCATTTTTTTACTAAGCAAAAGGACATCATTCACTTTGGGATTTTATGTACTACTTTTGTAATGTCCAATTAAGAAAAAATATATAATCGGTAGTTTCGATACTTGTATTGATAAAACTAATAAAAAAATTGCTATTGATTGCTGTGCAATTCCGTTATTTGGAAAATAAGATATGGATTTTGTATCGTCTGTCAATCAGAAAGACACGCGATATTAACAGTTCTGCTTCGAACTGTCATAATTATAGTTTGAGGATATATTCCAATTACAAAGTAATATTCGTACGTTAAACTATATTAAATTGTATATGCAACTGTTAATACAATTAGCGCAAGTTCCCATACCAAATTAATGATGTCCTTTGTAATATCCAATCCAATATGTTAATAAATATTACGAACAATTTCTACGAAACAAATCTTTTTTCCTGACGGTAATCGAACCAGGCACTTACGCGTACCGGCACTTACATGTACCGGCAGTACACGCAAAATATATAGGTAGGTACTTACAAGTAACGAGCATCAAAATCGCAGTGGCAGTAATATTGCCAGGGCTTCGTTTCCAGCACCCAACGACACCAGTCCAAAACGCCACGAAGAGTGACAGGAATGACACTATGAACAGAGCTACCGTCGATCTTGCCATGTGTAACCTGAAAGAAGATAATTTAGACATAAATTAAAAGAAAGGAATATTGAAAACAGAACCGTCTATCGAATGGTTCAATCTATCGTTGAAACAAACGACAAATGGAATGCAATAGTAGAATGTATAAAAGTATAGGAGTATACAGACCGTGAAGTGATTTAGTCGCGTTTCGGGATCAGCTTGTAAGTTGCCGGTTCCAACTAGGCCGACACATTGGATGTCATTGCTACTTACAGTTATTGAATTATAGTAGCAATGGCATCCATTCATGAACCACACTCCAGCTTATAAAATAGTAGTTGTGTCAGTATCGTAGAAAGAATTGGCCCATTGACTCCAAACATACTCGTAACAAAAAGCAATCAAAAATATTTAACTAAACAACGAAATAGAAAACAATGATTTGTTATTGTGATTCTATGTTAACCGCAAACGAATGCGCGTCCCACTTCCAAAATTTAAGGTCGAACTATTTGTCAGTTCAATGTGACTTATGACAAATAGAAAGCGTAATTTAATTCAATAAACAAGTTATTAGAATCATAAATACGACCTATCTTTATATATAATATAGTATATATGAAATAACTGCTGGACTAAGTGAATGAACTTTTTGGTGTGTGTTCAAGTGGGTCCCCGGAAGATTTATGATTTCAAGTAAGCAGTAGGTCATATGAAATTTTAATCAATAAATTCGCGATTCCCATTATTGTATGAAGATACAAGCAATTGTGGATGTGTCGGAAAATTAAAGATGGGTCAGGATTATAGAAAATTGCGCTTCAATGAGAATGAAGGCATCAATCACAATTTAAGTGAACATATTAGAAATCATCATGAATACCAAAAATTAAAAAAAGTTGGAAAATTTAAAAAGAATTATGAATAAATTTAATAGACGTATTTCTAGGTTTAAATACAGATGCAAAATAATATAGTCAGTTGAGCAATAGGTCAGTTTAGATTTTAAAGTGAGTTAGATAGTTATACAGGATAAGTAAGTACAAATTTAATTTTTCTGTTTCTTGGGACCCAGTGACATTAAATTAACTAAGCCATACAATTGTTTTGTGTAAGGTTTATATATCGAACTATTGCGTCAGTTTGAAATGATGTTAAAATTAACTAGAGTTCCTGCACTACTACTTAACAAGTTAAAGTTAACCCAGATATAGTTCTATTAGAATTTAGTAAAAATTAGGAGATAGCTCTGTGGTTCAAGCCTAAACAAAGTTTATCAATTTAAAAATGATACTCGAAGATAAAGTCAACCTGACGATGCAATGGTTGGGTTATCCAAATTAGAACTTCATTTCGAGCTGTTACATAGAATTATGAAGCGTGTGTTTTAAATATGCTAGTTACAAATCAACACCGTTAGATGGGCAATGCGAAATATGTTGGTATGCTAAGTCCACGGTCGGGTACGAATAATTATGGCTGAGGGCGACGTGTGTAACGGTAACTAGTGTTTCTTCATTTCACGAATCGAAGGGAAACAATTTAAACGACACAACACGACATGATAAATGGAGCGTTATATTGACTTTGTTTCCATGTTCTAAGTGACAAATAATGGAGGTGTTTGAAGCGAAAAGAAAGGTAACCAATGTGTTACAAATATAAGTTCAAAAGATTATATATTATTGTTATCTTATACAAAATGCGCATATATATATATCCTTAATATTAATGTAATTATTGGTTTGTTGTGGCTTTGTATACTCAGCCAAAAGAAACATTTACTTTTACAATATACCTATGTTACTTTTCAATACTTAAGCTAATAAAGATTTGTATCATAGAAACTGGATGACCAAGTTACTTATTATATAAATAAAGGTCATATTTTTTGTGTATTTGGTTTGTATTTTTTTGTTATTGTGTAGATACTCCGGTGTTTGTTTAGCCTTAGGGCAAGAAAAGGGGATAAGACGATTGAAAAAATTTACTTGTTTTCCGTTATTAGTTAAAAGCATCTAATAACTGCAAGTGGCAGTCGCATCCACTAAGCCGGCCCTTGTTGGAACCGGCAACGCGAGTGTAATTACAATTGAATCGCGTCTCAATAAAAAAGACGCATGAAATTTTAATCGGTGTAGTTAATTTTAATGTCAATATCTCACCTGGTCATAGCATCATCAGATAGTCCTTTCGTTTCATTATTTTCATCGGGAATGAAGTAGTCAACATTACTACAATGTGTCTCGACTGGCGATAAGTAGATCTCAACTGGAATTAAGAGAAATGTTCAATTAATATACGGAATTAAGAAAAAATCAAAGGATTGACTAAGAAAATTTCTAAATCAGAAGCAAGGACGTCTTAGAAGATCGATGAAACTATTTTCTAGTAGGTGCCTATGGTTCTATCAATCTACTCGGAAAGGACATCATTCATTTTGGGCTTCTATGTACTACTTTTGTAATGTCCGATGATGAAAAAGAAAATAAATGGTAGTTTCGATACTTGTGTTGATAAAACAAATAACAATTTTGCTTTTAATTGCTGTGCAATTGAGTTATTTGAAAAATAAGATATGGACTTTGTATCGTCTGTCAATCAACGCTACATTTGAACTGTCATAATTATAGTTTGGTCATTTCGCACACCTTAACAATGCAAAATAAATTATATATTCCAATTACATTGTAATCTTTGTACATCAAACTATTTCAACTGTTAATACAATTAAGCCCAAGTCCCCATACAAAATGAATGATGTCCTTTATGCATAAATTATAATACACAGAATAAATTAAGATAACGGTAAACCACAGACTAAATACCTAAACCGGTAGTAACTTGAGTCATATGCGAGAAAAATGCGATAACGACATTTATGAGTAATTTTAGGCACATTATAAAGTTATCATTGTAATAATTTCCTGTTGTTTAAAACCAAAATTATAATTATGTACCGTATGTTTTGTTTTTAAAGCTAAAGAAAACAATGAATTCTTTAATACTTTATGATTTGTTAATGATAAATGCATTTGGCTACTTCGTCAACCCAACGGAATTTTAGGCCGGTTCTTTGGCCGGCATAGTGACGGCGACTGAGGCATCTGTAAACAAACTCGGTTTTCTCGATCGTCGTCACTCTTGGACCTCCTCTTTCTTATCGTGAGGCGGGTCGAGTTCAGTTGTCGTGTCACAAAAAAATAAAAAAAGGCAGAATGTTGATGGTTATTTGTCCAGTCTGCCGAACCGTAGTACCACCACCTACGAGTGTACAGACTGAGAAATTACTATCGCGTTTTGGGATTAGCGTAATAGTTTTTAGTTCTAACTAGGCCGGCATAGTGGATGCGCTGCTATATTGTCTTTATTTATTTGTATTCATCTTAACATAAAACGGAGTGCTGTCATATGTCGAAGCACAATAATAAGAAAATCCGTTTTTATTACATTTTCTAAACTAAGCTACTAAATAACGTAACTTACGAGTAGTTTATTTTTAATCAAAGATAGATTGCTACCAGTAAGTGGTTTTGAATCAGGGTCTCTTAATTTGCGAGACCATTTCACCACGGTCGCCTTTCTATCCTTGTTACGTTTTAAATAACACAATAACAATTAAAAATAATCTAGATATTTATGTGATTCTTGATTACCCAGTTATTTTCGTAACATTCGATTCCGAATAGTATTTGGACATAATTCAATTGAATTACCAAACTTGTATGACCGTTAGAGAACCAGAATTACCCGTTCAGACCCGTCCCGAAGATAATTCGCTTGAAGTTGTAACTGGCAATGCTGTTGTGCAAAGGAACTAAGAATACAATAGGTTAAGACATATTACATGTGATATTGCGTGCTCCAGTATGCAACAAAAAATGACGACAGGCCTGGCGTGTTGGTTAGCTCACCAGTCCGTTACGCGGAAAGTCCCGTGTTCGATTCTCGGTCGGTATAAATATGTAATAGTCACGCCTATAATAGTCATAATTATCAATCAACAATCAAATTGTCACGCCTCTTTCCCATAGGGATAGGCAGAGACAATGGAGCGCTACTTGCCACGATCCTGACACAACTCCCTCGCTTCCTTCACATTCACAATTCTCTTCATACAAGCTCTATGGTTATGGGCACTAGGCAGGGCCGTCTTAAGCATATTCAGCGCCAGGGTGCGAAAGTCAAGGCTCCGCTCGCGTGGTCTCAGTGTAGTAGGTACCTATTTAAATTTATGGCGGTCGGCATGCGCCCCCTAGGACTCTGCGCCCGGGTGCACCGCACCCCTTGAACCCCCGGGTAAAGACGGCCCTGGCACTAGGCAACCTAGCTTTCTTGAGGATGTCTCCGATATTGTCGGCAAACACCCTCCTGGGCCTGACTCTTTTAACGCATCCATTCACATGATATTTATAAATTCTTTTCGTCACTCTATAATACTTTTACTTATTCTTTTAGTTTTAATTATTGTGTCGTTTAATATACTACTTCTTAATACTAGCATTTACAGAAACTGAGTAAGTAACCTATCAAATTGTTTTTTGTATACGCATTGATATGTCGTCAGATTTTTAATCGTCTTTAATTTAGAATATTTTCACTCTATATTCTACTTTATTAGTGCCTACATACTCTTTTATTAAAGATAATAATTTTAGTAAAACATCTCACAACATCTAAACACAGGAAGCTACAAGAATACCGATAAACAATAGCCCGGAAATAGTTACTTTAAAACTAGAAGCTCAACCTACGGCTATTGTCAGAATATAATGTAAAACATAAAAGAAATCTTATAATCGTTATCATAACAAGAAAAAAAGAACAAAGGTTCGTGTCAGAATAGGTTTTTGATTACGGAAAAAGAGCACTTTTTTATTTATTGTGACTCGACATATGACAGCACCCCGCTTGATGTTAAGCTGGAGTGTGGTCCATGAATGGATGCCACTGCTACTACCTACCTACTTCCTAGTACTAAAATGGACTAGATATTCAAGACGAGTCACGGTTTTTGACGCGGTTAAAATACTATTTTATATATTACGCTGTGCATCTATTATGTAATGAAATTGTGGAGTCTACTTGTCCACAAGGAAATAGGAGTCGTCTGCCAACTTTCATAGATAACACTGTGATCAAAAAGTAGTGAGACTTTTCAATTTAAATTCCCTGCCTTATCCAAATGCATCAACTTTTGTTTTTATCTACGTGACAGACGAGCCAGTTGTTTAAGAGTTACGCTTTTTACGCTTGTTGGCGTAAACCTCTAACCTGCATGAACTTTTTTGTATTTTTTCATAAATAATAAGGCAGGGAATTTAAATTTAAAAGTCTTACTACTTTTTGATCACTGTTGTACACATATTTCTTCCCCGCCTAAAAGTTAAGTGAGGGAATTTATTGCTGCAGGTAAAATTCTACTGGCATAGACCTCCATGTTTACTATAAGGCAAGTTATGGTTTGATAACGCAACAAAAAAAGCGTCCGATTTTGTCTCTTTTTTTAATACAATAAGCTTCAACTACAACAACGATGTTAACAAGCCAAAAGGTACTTTTTATTTGGTCCTTTTTATTTGCTTCCTTTGGTACCGCAGAAATCCCTAATCACGACTCAATTACTTAACGGGCATTACACCTAAAATCAGCCTAAAGAGGCCAGTGCGACAGACTAGCATCAGTCAAAGGAGTTTCTTTTCAACTATTCCGTATTTTTTCAACAATTGCAAGTACACTGATCGGCAAACTGGGTACCAATGGGTAAACTGAAAATAAGAGTCCAAATAACTATTTAATACCAATAATTAAGGGCAAATAACTATTTCGATAGATTTAATGATGTTAAAATTAACTAGTTTCCTGCAACTGACATGAATTTTTAACTCTAATTTAATTTAAATTCTTGTTATTAATTTTGTTAAAGTTAAGGTTGTTATTAATTTCTAACAAATAAATATTTAATTCATGCATCCATTCAGCTAAAATCCTAATTTATTTTTACTTGTGAATGGATGACATAAGACTCCGTGATTGTGTTTGACCATTTCTGCAGGCTCATCAAATTGTATTGTTACTTCTTACGTTAGCATTTCTATTGTTATTTTAATTTTGTTTCCTACATATTATATTTTAGTTTTAATTGCTTTGCTTTTTATTGTTGAATTTCTATTGTGAAATAATTGAATTTACTACCACCGTTATTCTATCGGAACGACCCAAACATACGTCAAAGAAACTTTTGGACATCATTGTTATTAATTAATCAATCAATCAAGTTGTCACGCTTTTATTTCCATAGTGATAGGAAGAGACAGATAAGTGGCTTCATTTGTCACGATCAGGATCAACAAAAACTCCCTCGCTTCCCTTATATTCACAATTCACACATGCTCTACGATTATGGGCACCAGTCAACCCAGCTTTCTTGAACATCATTGTTAGATGTCGTGATATGAAGAAAAATAAATGTAGATTCAGAAGAATTTTTCTTAATGAAATCGAGCACATTCTCAAATAGTCCATAAGCATAAAGCTTTTTTGAACAGATTTATGAAAGTTATGAATAATGGAAGTGAGTAGTAAGTCGTGGGACATGCCAGGATCGTGTAAAATGATTGGTTTTAAATCTTAGATTTTCTTACAAAAATATAGATAAATAATACATTTTACATTCTAATAATAAGTACATTTCCATGCAACTTACCATATAAATAGTATAATTATTAGAATTTCCTTTTGCAGTAAAGAAATCAGTCTCAAGTTCACTTTTCCACAGCCAATTATAATAGTTGAAACTGGAGATTTCGCTTTCTAGTTTTAATTTCACCATATTTAATGGATCAGGTGTTAGTTAGCTCCCAGTTACTCCGGTTATAGGTGGTTTCATTAAAATACTTTTAACTGTCGTAGTCAGAGATGCAAAGTACGTTATTTTTATATGGTCTCCGAAGTGTATGTGCAGTGACGATGGCGGATAGAATAAGGAATAGCACACTGCGCGATAGATGTGGTTTGAAAGATGTAGTGACAGGGAATGACAAAGGGATGTTTCGATGGTTTGGGCACATGGAAAAAATGAGTGAAAGTAGATTGACGAAAGGAATATATGAATCTGATGTGAATGGGGACGTTAAAAAAGGCAGGCCCAGGAGGGTGTTTTCCGACCAAATCAGAGACACCCTCAAGAAAGCTGGGTTGCCTAGTGCTCATAAACATAGAGCTTGTATGAACAGAATTGTGGCAAGTGACGCTCCATCCCTGTGGGGAAAAGGCGTGACAATTCGATTGATTGATTTTTTATGACAGCATATAGTCTGCGGTTAAGCTGTTTCCTTACTAAACTTAAATTCTCCATCCTCCATCCATTTACAGAGTATATAAAAAGATCTGAATATCTACATAGAACCATAAAATTCAAGTAACTTATAGCAAAAATATACAATTAAAAATTAATAGATGATACTTAAAATTCTTTATGTTTTTTCTAACTGGACGATCAGTGAGCTCAGACTATATATCTTTAGATGTCACAGCAGACCACACACAAGACGATTTCCGGTCGGACTCTAGCTTAACATGAGGAGGGGTGCTATTATTCACACATTGCAAAGTCTAATAGTGTATAGTCTGTGGTTCGAAGGCATGACTGCACGGTCATACAACGGGACCTGCAGTCGCCCACACGAGTCCATTGGGGGAAAATAATGCGCACTCCCATATTGGGTGCTAGTGATACACAGACCAATATAAGCTACATATTTTTCCTATGCAAGAAAGCGGTATATAATGTTATAAAGGAGGAAGATTTTTTTTTTATTGTGACTCGACATTAGACAGCACCCCGCTTGATGTTAAGCCGAAGTGTGGTCCATGAATGAATGTCACTGCTACTACAATTCAATAACTGTGAGTAGCAATCACATCCACTATGCCGGCCTAGATGGAACCGGCAACTTACAAGCTGATCCCGAAACGTGACCAAATAGATCGGCAGACTGGGTACCACTGCCTACCACTCACTGTCTGTAAATAAGTGATAGAAATTTATTAATTTACTGACACTAGTTACCATAAGCCTGTCATATATGTCGATTCACAATAAATAAATAAAACAAATAAATAAACAAAGCCAGTAAGGTTTTGTCAGGTTTGTTAGGTTATGATAGTACTATGTATGTATGTTCTTAGATTTTGCGCGAACATTGATTATTGAATTAAACAAATTATATGCGGCTTACTATAACTTTTATTTTGTTTATTTTGATTTTACAATTTCTATTATTCCAACGTTTCGAGAGCTTTGCAGCCATCGTGGTCACGAAGAGAATTGTAAAATCAATGACCAAAATAAACGCGATAGTAAGCCGCATATTATGTGTTTAATTCATTAAAAATATCACAATTACAAAGATAAACAATTAAACATTACAAAAACGTCGTGAAGAATACTGGTAATAAATATAAACGTGACAGCCGGAAGATGAAGTCACTATTGTATTCTATTAATGTTGAAGTCCTTGTCATAGGACGAAGTAACACCAAACAGCTAAAAAGTATAATTTATTTGTTTAAAAACTTTATTGCACTAACAAAAGGAAGAACTTAATGCCTTCAGGGACATAGTGAAGGACTTTAGGGAAGGACACAGAGCTATACTTTGTAAAATTTAGCTTGGGTCCTATGACAGATGCCAAAATGACCGATATGTCCCATCACTATTATAGTACTCGTATTTTTGTTAACAGATGTAACCGATGATTTATTTAATTTTTTGTTGTTTGTTTTAAAAATTATTGTGTTATTATTGTATTATATTATTGTATGATAAATATTATTGGTAAGCTATGGTTGTAACTACGAAAATAACTTTGAAATGAACGATCGAAGAGAGCGCAGCTACAATGTTAAGTCGTCCGAAAATTTCTCATGTGTCACAGGACCCAAGCTACATTTTACAAAGTATAGTAAATAATAGCGAAGGTGCAATTAAAATTAATAAATAAAAACATAGTTCACCCAGACGGTAAAATAACGCCACGATAAAAATGTAAGATGAAAGAATTTTGTCATGACACGTTACTAATTTTGTAATAAAATATAAAATAAATAAAATCATTTATTCGCAGACTACATAGGCCCAAAAAATTGTTAGTAACACCCACACTTATGAACTAAATTAGTATACAAAAAGAAAAATAAATAAAAATGTTATAACTATACTTATTCTATTATTTAATTAATGCAGTACAACTTTTCAGCTTTCGGGTTCATCAGGGCTGTTGTCCAGTGCTGTTGCAACTTACTATCCGGCATGTCAACAAGCACCTTGAGTATACTGTTGGGACTACCCAGCATTCTGTTTCTAATAGAATATGTTTTTCTGCGCATCACAGCATGGAAGTCATCCACCCGAGCATCAGCAAACATGCCGGATGCACTACAGAATCTGGGTAGTCCCAACAGCACCCGAAAGAGATTATTGTACTGCACTCGAAGGGCGCTGAGAGCGCTTTTGGTATAACTAGACCACAGGCCGCTTGTATAAAAAGCTTGACAGAATGATTTGAACAAGGTGACCTTAACTTCACCTGAACAATGTGCAAACCTGCGAGCCAACATATTACCTCGCACTGCCAACGCCCTCCGCTCTCTATCTATATCACAATCGTCTTTCAAATCAGGGGTGAGCACATGTCCCACATGAGCACATGTAATGCAGTAGCGATATAGCCATACCGCATCTATCACAAGGATGTTTATATACTTAATTGTACCAACTTTAAATAATAAACTTTATACGAAATACAACTTTTACTTGTTGCTTAGTGACCTGGGACGAATTGATAAAATCAGTGTTTATAATCGTTTACGTTCACTTGCTAACTTATGCAATATAATAACACTTTTTGGGTTTTTCAATTCACATTCTTTCTCATCGTTATTTTATTGTTTTGACGACAGGCGTGGCCGATTGGTTAGCCAGTTTGTAACGTGTAGTCCCGGGTTCGATTTCCGGTCGGAGCAAATATTTGTTTAATAGATTTTATTCGTAATATTTAATAATAAATTAGTTGAGCCCTAATAAAATAATAATAATAAAAGCTAGAACCGGCAACTTAAAAGCTGATCCCGAAACGCGACTTAGTCACTTCACAGTTTTTATACTTACCTCTCAATCATCCAACTAGGCTTGGTCTGGCCTACCACTCTTAACTTTTTTTAAAAGGTTTTTCATTTGATCTAAAAAGCTGCTAAGTATTTTTGAAGTCAACGCCTTGTAAAAGACTATTATTAGAAAGGTAACACCTAAGCCTAGGGTCTTCAACCCGCGGCCCTCGGGCCTCATGCGGCCCGCCAGCTAAGTTCTTGCGGCCGCGGCCACCACTTTAATTAACCAATAAAGAATATTGAAATTTGAAATTATGTATGTCTTTTATTTTATTGATAGTGTCGTGAAAAGTTGTGGCCCTTCGGACGATGTGAAATCGATGTATGGCCCTTGTACTAAAAAAGGTTGAAGACCTATGACCTAAGCAGACGATCAAATAAATAGTATCGCCATGTTACATTATGCTAATTACCTATTTGATTAGCTTACACGGTTTTTAAACCAAATGCGTCGTAGACAAATACGACTATACGAATGTGTGACTAAGTATTGTGACAAGAAAATACGCAGCAGATTATTCAGATATCTTTTTTACAATTCTATACTATATATGCTACTAAAAGTGTTTGTATGGCTTATTGGCAAAGAGATTAAAATGAATAGAGCGGGCATGTTGGCAATTTTAATACAAAATCTTTATCACAATAATTGACAGCGAAAATAAAAGGATTTGAAGGGTCACGTGAAGGGTAAATGACATCACTTTAAAAGTCATTTTACAAATATGACGCAAATAGCTGGCTTATAGATTTAATAGTTAACAAGGCTGTTACAAAACAATACATGTATCCGCTAATCATATATTATTTCCATGATTAAGGAAAATCCAAGCGGTTTATCTTCATTATCAATTGTCACTACAGTCTGGCCCCTTATTCCCACTGGCACTGGCAATCTGGGCACGTGCCCAGGGCCCAGTGATCGACAGGGACCCCCTAGTTCCTACCAGATCATCAAACTATAACTGATATTATTTTCGAAAAAATCAAACGATATCCTAATGTGCCCAGGGCTACCAATAGGGTCAAGACGACACTGCGAACTGTAATAGGCCAAGATAATGGAGCAACATTTACCACGATGCTGGCATAGGCTAATGACCACCTTAAATGATGACCATCTGTAGCAGTCTGCCGATCCGAAATAGTATCACCACTTAACAAGTGTACAGACCTTATAGTGACATGGGTTTTCGGGATCAGCACAAATGTATCCGGTTGCAACTTTGGCGGCTTAGTGAATGCAGCAGCTACACAGAACAGAGAAAGATATGTTTCTCTGTTCTAAGCGGCTGCTACTTGGAGCCATTTAACTGTAATATCTGTGCCTCCATTCATGGACAGCACTTAAGCTTAACATCAGGCGGAGTATATATCAGCTTTATAAATGTCTTTCGTCGATCTTCTTTCATCCATCACTTTCAAATCGCACTCAGAAATGGCATTAAATTAATATTTGACTAACATAATTGGATTTCGCTTCTTCTACAACTATTAGGTCTGAACTATAGTCTCCTTCATACTATGGCATCTGACATTAACCCAACCCATTCAATTTGAAATGCTTGATGACATATCTAAGAACAATTTGTATGTTTCGTCATCAGTGAGGGAAGTATCAAGGTCTGCGTGGATGGTATTGAATACAATGATAATGAGATGTAATTATATAATCTTGAGTACAAAGGTTTCTCCATATTAAGTTACTAATTGGAGGAGCAGACGACAATCGTGTAAGAAGTTGATAAGGTTCACATGATACAAAACCACGTTCACTGATTTTATTGTTATTTTATGAATATCCGTAAGAGGATGTTATTCGAAAAATATGTCATTTACAAGAACGGTAGGGAGACTATAGAAAAACCAGGCAAACATAGTGGATACGTCTGCTACTAGAAGTATTTAACTCTAGTAGCAGTCACCTCCATTAATGGTCTAACTCCAGTTTAACCTGTGATGTCATAATAATATCAAACCACAAAAATTCTTATTCGTTTGATTGCCTTTGATGCTTATATTTAATTTGTCTTGGGCATTCCAACTTAAAACCTTTCTTTTATTTGTATTTGGAACGTACATAAAATGAGCCACAAATTGTATTTCAGAAAACAAACTAACTTAAGTATTACAACGGTATTATTTTCAATTTATATTTTGTTTACACCGTATGACTAGTTTTATATCTACCACAAACTGTATAACTTTTCGGCACTATCTGGTATTGTAAAATTTATTTTTGAGTTACTTGTTTGTTGATTACTCTTTGTTGCCTAAATAAATAATAAAAAATATATTATTATAATGTTTTATTCGTCATAGCATTTTTTTTGTACGCCGATAGTTGAACCCATATACAAACTTATTACTTGGGGTTGGGGCGCACATAGATAAAATATACAAATAATAAATCGTATCTACATCTGGTTTAAAACAAACTTGTTTAAAAAAAATTATCACTGATCTTTCTCCTAAAATATTGCCTTTTGTAACCACTTGAGTCGGCCTCGTTTATCTTAATCGTTTCGGTACCTGAACTTTATCTCGAGTCAGAAGCAAAAAAATGTGAAACGCATTCATCTACAGCTGGTCGGTTCTCGGTATAGGTGAGGCCGTGTATTTGTGGATGACGTTATTAAGACCGGTTGTGGCTCACACTTGGTTTGTGGAACGGAGATTTCACCTGCAATACGACTCAACGCCTGAGCATCGATTCTGGTGGAAAATAATACGGATCGAGTTGCTCGGCTATATCATTTATTGAGAAAGTGCCATCAACCAATAATTTGCGATGAGGTTGTGATAGCGAAACGCTTCGTAACGCTTTAAATTAGTCCGATGCTCTCGAACGTACTCGGCTTATACTTGAGATTGCCGGTTCATTAACTTAATCGCTGCTTCATTATTTTGTAAAATAATGAGAATTTTCAAAAGCGAAGTTCACTTTCTCATTGTCGAATGTGTTACAAGTGTGTACTAATTCGTTTTAAATTATATCGTGACTTAAGACTATTAAACATTGAATTATGCCAAGCAAGCTGTTGCTCAATCAAGCTAAGATTTAATAACATCATCATAGACATGGAAAGTGTTCACAGATCATCAGTCATTCAAATTGTCGCAATTAATCAGAAATTCATAACACGGACTTGACGCAATAATTAGCACGACAGATTTGTATCCCACCCACTAATAAAGACATTTAGTAGGTTGCTGTGCTAAATTGTGATGCGAATAAGGTCGTAACAGTTTCGATTTCAATTCACGTGAAAGTTATTTAACAATTATTCATACACTTTACTAGTTACTATAGTAATATATAAACCGCATAACCGGAAGACAAATTCTTCTGTGAATTGTAAATTAACAACCCAAATTGTGGTTAAGTAAAAAGAGGGTAGGTTTTGTTTACAAAATGTTAAACGAGACGATCGATAGACACAGACTTCTCCAGACAACGAAAGCTGCAAAGTCTTGGAAACGTTGGACTAACACAATCAAGATAAACGAGATGGTAAGCCGCAAAAACTTTTCTTTCATAAACAATGTTTGCGCAAAACTTACGAATTTAAAAATATGCCCATAACTATAGAGTCTTAACTTAAACGAAACAAGTGAAATTATTTGGACAATGACATTTGTCGCTTGAATTGATGAACCAATGATATACCCTGTAAACAACTCGTTAAATGATCGTAGGTAAATGCTAATTATGTCTGTGATGCAGAAATTGATACAGCTATTAAAAAATTGAGTGTGGGGTGTCACGGCCTTAGCCTCGAGTACTAATTGTTCGACGAAATACCAATTGTATTCAGGAAACTGATTCTAAGACCCATTGTCTAAACAACCGATGCTAGTGAGACAGTAAGCGACGACGGTAAAATGAATACAACAAAAACAAACACTGAATAACCAACGATGAAAGGTATATTATAACAAACCTAAACTCTCGAAGCTAATTAAATAATAATCATATACTTAGCAAAATTTACTATTAAGAATTTAAGAATACTATATTAATTAGTAATAAAAATCGATCTCTACTTCAAAGTGGTGCTTGCAAGTATTGTAGTGGAATGCCTAACAATCAATCAATTAAATTGTCACGCCTTTTTTCCACGGGGATAGGCAGAGACAATGGAGCGCCACTTACCACGATCCTTACACAACTACCTTGCTTCCTTCACATCTACAATTCTCTTCATACAGGCTCTGTGGTTATGGGCACTAGACAACCTAGCTTTCCTGAGGATGTCACCGATTTGGTCGGAAAACACGCTCCTGGGCCTGCCTTGTGCATAGGCATCCACATTAGATGCCTAGCAATGTGGTAAAATTATAACTATGTCAAATTTTCTTTTAAATTTTTTATTATACATTATAGCTTAGAATAGAAAGCTACTAAAGTGCTTGTATCATTGATTATAAATACCTATTGTAAATAGTATTAAAAGAAATAAAGACCTCAATAAGGTTTATACTGAGTATTCTAAAAGAGTTTACATCGAAGCAAAATCAAAAGTGTTAATAACCGAATTGAATAAGGCGCGGATAATAAAAGTGATTACTTTGCAAATTTAGAAGATAAACATCACAAAGTGTGTTAAGCATTTAAAGAATTTCACACGTCATAAAATACTTTTGGTAAAATTGATCATAAATCAATTGGTATGCCTCAAGGTTCCCTCCTATTGCCGTCTCGTATTGTTTACTATTGCAATTGTCGGCTATGCGAGAGGCTACGTGGCTTATCTGATAGTACTTAGGTAGCATACAACCTTGGTGAATTATAAAGTACAATCAAATCACGTACGGAGTTCACATTGAGACTATAGGAAAGAAAATTCCTGTCTAAGTAAATAAATATTTAAAATTAGGATAAATATAATTTAACAGTATAGACTTATAAATATTATAATTAAACTATAAATAAAAATATCCTCTAGAGATGTCCCATCAGAGATAGTCCTAAGAATACTGGCAACATTTGTATAGCATACTAATAAAGCCATATTTGTGTAGCATAGAATAATGCATAGTACAAATGTTTGTATAGCAAGGCTAATAAAGTGGCAGAAATAATTGCCAGCCTTCCCGTCTCCAGACTTTTCCGTTAACCACTTGGACAACTCCTTGGCTAAATAGTTTATAAACAACATAACTAATATTTGAATAGTTTTATGTAGAGTTCTTCTGATTATGTTATTTACTGGCATAACTTATGGGGTACTATTAAGATGGTGGTAATGGTGGTTCCATCAAAATAAAAATATCAATCAAATTATCACTCATTAATTCTCACAGAAATATGCTGGAAATAATAAAGTAGATGTCACTTCAATCACATCTATAATTCTCTTCAAACAAACTTAATGTTTATAGGCACTGTGGACCCTACTTTTTCACCAAATATCCCCGATTATACAGGTTTAGGTTTCATACTGTCACATCTAATTTATATATCTGTATCTTCAATCTCCTTTTATTCATCCTTTTAATTAATTTTGTAACTCATTTATTTACATGTAAATTATTGAGTTACTAAATTAACATTTGAACTTAGTTAAAACCTAACCAATTATTAAATTGAGCAATAACTTTAATCATATTCCTGATTCATTAGTGAAACGTAAATTAGTTATAATTAGTATTAGAAATTCGTTAGCAAAGGAAGTCAAACTGTTTGGAATTCCGAGTTGGAACGTGGCTTGTCCCAAATAAATGGACTGGTTAAACACAAAATACTTGTAAGGCTGCAATGTTACTTGTGCTGAATATTCTTGTAATAATTAGCAAACGTGCGACCTTGTTATGGCGGCTTTCCAACCTGCCCACATTGATATAATCCAATGGATATGTTTTAAGAGTTATTATTTATTAGACGCACCTGGGCATTAAGATTTTGAAACAAATACTTATTATACAATGACAAACTCATTTGGTTTGACATTGTGGGACGCGATAATTTCTACGCGGCATACTATTGTGTATACTACGGCATACTATACGTATTGTGTATTTATAAAACTGTGTCTTGTAACGTGACATATTATCTTGGACTTCATAATCGATACTGTCCTGTCCTGTCCAGGTCCTGTCTTGTTTTCACACATCCATTCACATCAAATTTATATATTCCTTTAGTCACTCTACTTTCACTCATCCTTTCCATATGCCCAAACCATTCAAGCATTCCTTTGTTAATCCTTGTCAATTAATTAGTATGAAAATGCACTAGTAATTTTATCCAAGTAAAAGCAGGCCATGTCTGCCTGAATTCCTGAACGCCCCATAGCACTGCAATTTGCTATGGGATCAAATGGAGATCGACACCTGCAAGGAATATCATCGTCACTCATTTTAAATATTTCTTCGAGAATTTTAATACCATTTATTGGTAAGTTATTTAAAATGAGTTACAATTAGGTATATTTTGATCTTCTATCTTGCTTGTTAGATCGCCATGCTAGGGGGTCTATTTGATTGATTTGACTTATTATCTGTAGTGGCCAGCTACAGACAATAAGTCAAATCAATCAAATTGTCACGCCTTTTTCTGCAGGGATAAGCTGAGACAATGGAGCGCCACTTGCCACGATCCTGACACAACTCCCTCGCTTCCTTCAGATTCACAATTCTCTTCATATAAGCTAAACGATGGATGCGTTAAACGAGGCAGGCCAGGAGGGTGTTTGCCGACCAAATCGGAGACATCCTCAAGAAAGCTAGGTTGCCTAGTGCCCATAACCATAGAGCTTGTATGAAGAGAGATAAGTAAGTACCCTAACAATATATTAAATTAAGTAATTACTATAAAATCTCTCTCAAATAATCTCATATAATAAGGTTATTGGAGTTATCGATACTTTCACTAAATTATAGTAGACCGATGGGTATGTTCAGACATAGCGATTGTATCTTGTAATTTTCAACGCAACACTACAGTTTTGGGTGTGGCCGCAGCTATGATTTATTCATAATGTTTGATTTATTTTACTTTCTTTTATGTTTCTATGTGCTGGAGTTAAATAATTGCAAATAGTAGATAGTGACTGACTCGGTTTTTCAGCCGTCAGCACTCCTGGTTCTCCATCATGCATACCATCAGGTCGAGGTTATTTGTCATCTTGACCTGCCACAATAAATAAAAGGAAATCTGTGGTACAAGGTAATTTGTACTACAAGTTGCGATTTGGGATCAGCTTAGAATTTGTCGGATTCAAATAGACCGGCATAGTGGATACGACAGCTATTTGTAGTTATTTAGCCGTAGTGGCAGTTGCCTCCACTCCTTAACCGCCACATATGTTGAGCCACAAAGAATTTAGAAAGAATAGAATCTGTGCTAAAATAAGAACCAATTAATTGTTATTTGTCTCATTTATATTATGTTTATACAACGTGTGACTGAAAGAGACAACTACTTGTACTTCAATTCCTTTATTTCAAAGGTTGGCACTACTTTTTTGCAAATATAACCACTTGTAATTGTGGTTGACTTTTAATACTGCTTAATTAAAAGTCACGTGGTAGTACTCTTACTACCACGTACCACGCGGCATAATTGTTCCGTCATCCTGTTTTGAAGTATTTTAATATCTTTTGTTATTCTGTCAAATTAAGTTGAAATGATCATCAAAACCAAAGACAACCTTCAAAATTACGAATGTAAAAATGTATATTCATCCCCTTCTGACTTCGTTTTAATGCCATAAGTGAAAATAGTATAAACGGTTGTATTTTGTCGTTATTTTAGGGCTCCTTCTTAAGTCCATATTCTTTGTTGAGCCACAATAAAAAAACAATTCTAAATTGATGAAAAAGTGACAGTTGAACATCAAAGAGAATATAGCGTGAGAATATGTATTCGTAGTTACTTGTATATACACATAGATACATATAAATATTTATATGGTTTAATTGAAAATGCATGAGGTAATAAAAAACCCTGCCGACTTAACAGTAAAGTAAGAAGTAGATAACTACAATAATATGGGGCTAGACATATGACAGCACCTCGCCTGGAGCGCACGAATGAATCGCGACTGCTACTACAGTTAAAGAATTGCAAGTAGCAGTCACATTGACATCACATCACATAAAATATCTGATTTCTGCCAAAAAAAACTTTTTTTTGCAAGACATGTCTGCACCCTGCCTTATCTTAAGCCTGCGGGGTTAGGTTGGGCAAGTTAAAACGATTATCGTTTCTCGTCGGCGATTGTCAAAAAAAATAAAAGCTTGGATAAATCCACTAAAATGAGACTATTAATCGTTGTGACGAATATCGTCTGTGCGACGACACGTTTAATCATTATCATCAATAGTCTCAATTTGGTGGATTTAGCCTAACTTTTATTATTTTGACAATCGTCGACGAGAGACGATTATCGTTTTAACTTGCCCAACCTAACCCCGCTGTATTCCTGAACGCACTTCAGCTAAACAGCAGGCTGTCATATGTCGAACCTTAATTTGACTGAAATAAGTGGCGCTCCATTTTCTCTGCCTATCCCTGTAGTAAATAAAGTATCCCGTAAGCATTCAATCACATATCAGAATTAGCTTTGTCTTTATAAAACTGTGCTGTCCAACCGTAACCCGAGAACGAATAACTGTAACACCTGACCATTACAATTCACATAGAATATTAACCATTATTTTATAAACTGTAAGGTCTAAAATCCCATTACAAATAAAATTAGTAAGCACTTAATTCAATAATAACTCTTATGATCCAAACAATAGGATTTAAATCCAATAATTATAAATTTTAGCAAGAACAATCTTTAATGAGATGCGATTATAAGTCTTTTGCTTTTAAAAATAAGGTTCTTTTTGCTTAAACAATCTGTTTATAGTAGGAGCTGTCGGCACTACGCTCCAATAGTTATAACTAATATGATAACTGCAGATTAATTGGTGTAAATAAACATTTCACTGATTTAATGTTCCTAGACATTACGGAACATATCATTACTGTTTTAAATTTATGTTTCAGACGGGATTACGGTATGTATCTTTTTTAGACAGTTTTAGTTAGCTAAACTAGCTAAAAAAGTCAGCTAAACTGTCTAATAAAGGACATCGTTCATTTTGTACGATGGGGACTTGGGCTTAATTGTATTAACAGTTTAATATGCATTTTAAAATAGGTTAATGTACGAATATTATAATGTAATTGGAATATATCCTTTGCATAGTTTAGGTGTGCAAAATGATCGAACTATAATTATGACAGTTCAAAGCAGAACTGTTAATATGGCGTTGGTTGACAGATAATAGAAAATCCATCACTATGTAAAATACCTAGAGATTATTTTTATATTTATTTTAGTAGCTTAGTATGGAAAATACGTGCTTGTGTCAAAGAAACAAGACGACCAAAGTACATTTACAAACAGATACATTGGTACCGGCATCGGAACCAGAGGCTTCTTCTTGGTTTGCGAGGTTATTTTTGCTTTTTAATTAAAAGGCGACTTGCCTGATGGTGAGCAAGGGAAGGTTCAAGAGCGCCGACAACTCTGTCGCTGCCACTATTATTTATGCCGGACCTAAATAATAAAGTTTCAAATAATAACTTCTCTTACCTGTGGGAGGTCGTTCCTTAGGATAGCAAATTCTGAAGAGTCCCCTCGTTCTTGTATAGAAGAAATATTTGTTATTCAAACTTTCTAATATCGCCTGTGAATTACCACCAGAGTTCTCCGAAGCGAATGCCTGTAACAAACAGAAATGTGGATTAAAACTAGTGTCCGGTTGAAAGTCGATTTTTAACGAAGCCGAAGACCATAGGTCTTTCGCCACAACCAGCAGAAGTTGAAGCTGAAGGGTTAAAAAACCCTAAGAAATTCAGTTTAAATACTTTAAATACTTAAAATAAATAGATTATTAAAATTATCGTGCTAGAAAATGTATTTTTTTTTTTGGCCAATGCGAAGTGGCTGAAGCGAAGGTGGCCCCGAAGCCAAACCTTTGGTCGTACAATTTTGTTTTCTTTTTTGTGGCTCGACAATTAAAACCACCCCTGCGGATGTCCCTATGCGCCGGCATAATTCAAGCTGATCCCGAAACCCGTATTAGTCACTTCACGGTCTCCATACTTATAAGTCTGTTACCCCAGAATTAAAATTACCACAAATAAATATGTTAAAATACCGCAAATTTATTTATTTTTATTGTGACTCGACATATGACAATACCCCGCTTGATGTTAAGCCGGAGTGTGGTCCATGAATGGATGTCACTGCTACTAAAATTCAATAACTGTGATCAGCAATCACATCCACTATGCCGGCCTAGTTGGAACCGGCAACTTACAAGCTGATAAGTGACCAAATTTTATTTACATGACAATAACCCTTTTTATTAAAATTTATCTTTAAATTTTTTAATAAAATTATTCTTGGGAATATTCCATTTATAATTATACAATTTATTATAATTATATTAGTCACCAAGTTTAGTAGCATTCCATTGTGTTGGCTGGTTAACAGCATTCCTACTTTAACTATGAAAATGTCATTAGATTACGAAACAAGTTACATTTAGTTAGCATATAGTAGTAAATTAAATTTATACAAGTATTTTGGGCGGGTGGAGCATTTATGGAAGGTTCAAGCCAAAAAAAAACTAAAACAAAAATAAATAATCAATTTAAACTTAAATAGTATTTGTATTTTAATGTTTTAGAAACCAAGATAACGCTAAATTCTTTGGGCTTTTTTATCTCGTTGGGCAAGATGAAGTGAGTCAAATGGTTCTTTTTGACTAATAAACTTGAAATACACACATAAAAAATAAAAATGGCTCAAAAACCGCCATTTATTTTAAACAACTTAATTTTAGAGAATATCCTGTAATAGGGTAATTATAACAAAGGATAGATAAAACCTTTGAAAATAGAAGCAAAGTTTTCTATTCATTCAGCCTGGGAACCTCAGTAAGGAATGTCGATTCAATAGAATAGTAATACAGCCATAATTATACTTCTTTGATCTTTGTTAGATTAACAGACAGAAAATAGTTAGACTCATTTAGATTTTTATCATTATTTACAATACGATTCCACATGAGTTTGGACAAAATATTAAAGTTCAGTAAATACTAGTACATTAACGACCTAAAAAGACACATAAATTACAGTATAGTTGTGAAAAAAGAAAATATAAAAATATATATAATGACAAAATATAAGTGTACAATATAAGTGACAAAAATATGTATAAAATTTAAGGCGACCGTGGTATGATAATGTCTTGGTCACGCAAACCAAGAGTACTGGTTCAAAACCTTTGCCGACAATATTGTATCTTTGATATAAACTTTGGTTGTCCTATTTTCGACTTTAGTAGGTCAATAAAGAAACTTAAACTTGAAATATTAAATATAGATCATACGTATACTTATAAAACTACGCAGCTAGCAGTTAGATCTATAGCATGTCATTTTCGCCAACTCCAATAGCGTATACAGCCATGGGATTATAAAGATAGGTACATCAGAACAATAGATGGCGTTACTAATCGTTCATTCGTCATGACGGAGCTTTTACTCAGGTTTGTTTACGCCGCGAATTCCACAAACCGGTTCACTAGACCCTCCCCTCTGGTATGCAGAGTACCATTCCGATAGGAAGAGAAAATTGTGTTTATATTAACCATAACTATATGAAGTACTCATAGTATTAAATACCTAGATATTTATACGTATTTTCAAGGTCTAAAACCTGGCACTTAAACTGCTAAAAAATCTTATATTTTTTTCTTTTAGATGCCGTGTGTTAAAAATAGCGTTTAGATTTGCGATAGACCTGCAGTAGCCATCGGAATCATGCTTTTAAACTATTCTGAGTAGTCACATTTAGAGAGATAAGGAATAACAAGAGTGAAATACAAAGAGTGGTAGGCAGTGGTACCCAGTCTGCCGATCCGGGGTAGTACCACCACTTACAAGTATACAGACCGTGAAGTGATTTTTCGGGATCAGCTTGTAAGTTGCCGGTTCCATCTAGGCCGGCATAGTGGATGTGATTGCTACTCACAGTTATTGAATTGTAGTAGCAGTGACATTCATTCATGGACTACACTTTGGCTTAACATCAAGCGGGGTGCTGTCATATGTCGAGTCACAATAAAAAAATAAAAAAGTAGTGGCCTTATTAAATCCCTGGGACACAGGGATAAAAATTTAACCTGTGAGAATTTCCTCACGAGCAAAGTTTCCTTCCTACTTATATAATTAAAAACTGGTGTCACAGTAACTTTGTCCATAAAATAGTGGATTACTATCGCGTTTATTTCTGCTGTTATTTCTTTAAGAATTTAACATGATAATGCGTTAGCGACTGTGGCTGTTTCAAAGAAGGCATCAGCTGAAAATGAGTTCATCAACTAATCTAAAGCTGCAGCTCATACTGAGCTGATTTCCTATTTGTCACTACACTTGTGTTTTTTAAATGTAGCTCTTTGATCTCAGTACAGCTATATTAATTAACAACAACGACTAACTTACACTGTAAAAAAAAACAATAAAAAATTTTTTTTTCTTTATTTTGAAAATATTTTTAACTTGACCCTTTTAGAGGTTTGCGCCCCTTGTGATCACAGATAGTGTATAATTTACAATTTCTACAGAGTCTAAAACTACCCTTAATTTTTAATTAAGGGTTACTCTTAATTAAGGAATAAATAAATAAAAAACTAGTTTATTACTCTAGCTAGAGTCTATAGACATACTTGTATTCAAATACTAAACAGTAAAACCTAATGTAGTAGTTATTCTACAATATAAATGATATAAAAGAAACAAAAACATGAGAAGCAGCTTGAAGCCGCACGACTCACTTCACTAACTCTACCTGGCTTTGGGTCATTCACCGACTGATGCACTTCTCTGGCAATTAGTAGTCTCGCACTACGTATTCAACGGTGTCTACCATAGATGCTAATGCTGTTTAATTGGTATATCAGACAAACAACTAGAGTTTAGCGTGAACATGTTTGACGAATCAAATTGTGTATATTTCTCTCGTATGCATAAATTAAAGGCAGATAAATGTTAATATTTTTATTGTGACTCGACCTAGGACAGCACTCTGCGTATTGTTAAGCGGGACTGCGGTCCATAAATTGAGGTCACTGCTACTACAATACAATAACTGTCACATCCACTATGCCGGCCTAGGTGTGTATATTCTAGTTGTGATTTAGTTGACTCTTCTCGTTCCTGAAAACATCTGACAGCGTCCTTGCATTGTGAAGGAACTCCTGTCTTGCTTTTGTCAAGCCACTGCAACTCAAGAGCAGCAGATTTCTCCTGGTTCAGGCAGCCTCTACAAAGGGTGCTATCCGAAACAACACAGTGGCATAGTGGAAACGGTTGGTTCTTGCTGTTATATCACAGTCTTATTAAGCACTCGGTCCATTTTCGTACTCCAGCTTAACATCAGGCGTAGTGCCATAATAAAAAAACTCAAAAGGTTCTAAAAGTTACACCTATTTTTTATTTATTGTTTATTTTCATTTCTATACTAAGCTACTAAAGGACAACCAAAGTACATATATCAAAGATATATTGGTTTGGTACCGACAAGTGGTTTTGAACCCGTTCTAATGGTTTGCGTAACCATTGCACTGCCACTACACCACAGTCGCCTATGGAAAGGCCTAAGCGAGGTCTATGTTTCCGTTGTTGAACTTATTTGTACTCAACTGTGATCGTCTGAAGACAGTCGGTCAATAGTTTATGCGAATGGAACTGGTTTCTGTTTAGGGGCAAAGAGGTCAGACGGAAGTCTGTGGAGAATCTTTAATACCTTGACATTGATATTTGAATTTCATTTTCTGAATTATATTGCGTGTACTGGATAAATGTTGCTGTTTTTCTATCATATTATTAAATCCTATTAAAAAAATAGGATAGAAATGCATAATTAACCCCGTAATAAAGACGACCATGGTAAATAAATAGGATCGCAAACAAAAAGCTCCTGTTTCAAAATCACTTGCCGGTACCAAAAGCTTCTCAAGTGGAGATCACGAACCGGAAGACGCAGCCTATTGCCTCCCACTAGGTGGCCTGACGACATAGTGAAAGTCACAAATAACCGGTGAATGCAACTGGCATCTTGTTGTTCGGAATAGCGTTCTGAAGGTCTAGGAGAGACCTATGGCTAGGAGAGACTAGGAGTCGTCTAGGAGAGACCTATGTTCAGCAGTGGACGTCTTCTGGCTGATAATGATAACCTATGTATCTGTTATATGTGAACATCAGTCGTCCTGTTTCTATGACACATGCACTCTTATTAGCTTAGTATATAATTGGCCAGCATGGTGACAAATCAGCCGTTGGCATTCAGCCCATTGCTTACCAACAGGCAAGTATAGAAGTGAAAAACTTCAAATAAAAAATCTTCAAGAAATGGCAAAAGTAAACAGTTATTATATAGACGTTATTACACGTAATTAGTTCAAACAGTGGTGTCTTAATTTAGGCAAGACGTGAGAAAATTTCAATAGCACATTCACTAAGAAATATGTAATTCAGATTGCTTAGTACTTGGATCGTTTATAATACAAAAAATATTTATGTGTTTACAAACAGTGCAGTTTAAGTTCTGGCTGGTATGCAGACAGAACGTGGTAATTTATCAAGTCTGCCGATTCTCCAACACACGGCGTTTTAACGAGGCGAATTTAGTTGTTCAGTATTTATCGTTCAACAAAAAAATGAAAACTAATATCGACTGTTCGTTCTCAAGAATTCTGCCTTTTGTTAATAAAAAATGTTTTAAATAAATAAATAAGCTGGCATAGTTGACTGTTACTTGCAGTTATTTGACTAAATTAGCAATCCCCTCTATTAATGGACTGCACTTAAGCTTAACATATGTATAACATAACAGCTTACTCGTGTGGAGCCACAATTAAAAGTTTCTATGTAAGTTCTATTTTAGGATTAGATAAGCTTATCATCGTATCTGTTTACAATGTTATTCCTATCTTGTGGTTGGGAAACAATCTCAGGTCAATTCGGGTGGATTCGAGAATGGTTCCATCACGTATTTTAAATATACTCCTTTTTATGAGTACCTATCACGACCAGAGGTTTTTTTAGACTACACTTATGGATTGCCAAAGTAAGATTATGCAATATTCTTAAATAAATTGACAAGTGGAATGCTTTGCTGCCCATGTGTTCTCTCCATCCTATGACCTTGGATCCTTCAAGCTATGCGTGGCAGCTGAGAACAAACTCGGTTTTCTCAGTCGTCGTCACTCTTGGACCTCCTCTTGCTTATTATCAGGCGGGTCGAGGTCAGATGACTGTCAGATGACAATAAAATAAGCTTTTTCTTTTTAGGCTTTATTTTACTCTTTTAACTACTCGTATATGTATATTATAATACATATACGAGTATAATTATTTACCTATTAGGTTTTATGCAAGGCTTATCTTTTATTGCAACAGAAGTAAATGATACAACAAAAAAACATAATTGGATTAAAACGCATTAAAGGAACAATATAAACTTATCTATGAATCTAAATACTTTTTGCATAGATTCGCAATGGATTCCTAACCACATTCCCACGCACAATTTTACGCAAGTATCGGAGTCTTTCGAATCGTTCAAGCGATAAGTTCTTACTTCTTTTTCCTTCTAGAGTTCATCGATCGTTTGAATCGATTGTATACGCGACAACGATTCGATGAGAAAGCTCGGATGTCGATTATGTTAACTTTTTAATTTACATTTATCAGTATAAATAGCTGTAGCTCTGTATTTATGTTAAAATTTCGTCTAATATTAATTTTAAATTGAAATCATTTACATATTTTTATCTTTTAATATTTTTCTGACTGGCAGCGACCACTTAACTGACTCGTTAACTAAGTCGGTTTTTTTTTCAGTTATCAGCATACAGTCGGTTTTGTCATACTAAGGATAACTACATTCATAATTTACAAGTAATCCATATTATATAACTTCAAGTTAGTAAAATATAATGAAAGATTTTTGTACTTCTTGGACTGTTTAGTATTTGTTTTATTAAATAAATATGTACAAATAAAACTTAAGTCGATTTAATATTTAACTTTGACTTTACAACTTAAAAATATATACTTGGAAATAGCGCCTCTATATGTTGAAATTTAAGCAAGTGAATCCTTTGTATCTTGAATATATTTATATTTTCTATGCATTTCCCTTGAAGTTCGAGTTATCGAGATAACAAATATCTGTCTAATTTCATGTTACTTGATTAAATTTTGGTGAAAAGAAACAGACGTTCCTCGAGCCTAATCTACTTGGGAACCCGAAAATAGAAGAGAATTGTGGTTGTGAGGGAAACGAGAGAGTTGTGTTAGATTCGTGGCAAGAGGCGTTCCATTGTCTCTTCCTATTCTATTCCTGCGGGAAAAAGGTGTTGAACAATTTGATTTGAACCCGAAAAACCATTGTACAATTCTGACTACGACTCTTCAATCATTCTCTCATAAAATCCAATCTCAATTACAAGTAGTATCTATCATCTTATTTAGTTATTACACATTTTCATTTGTCAACTTTCACTGTACGAGTTCGTCTCACGGCAACTTTGCATTCATAGTAATTATACATGTTCTTGGCTATTGTCTACAAACTTTCCCCTTTTAACCCAACTCTGTGATGCGCTTCCGTCTACTTTTTCTAACAAATTATGTAGTTTTATTTTTACGTGCCGTAGTGGTTGGCACACCGGTCCGTTACGAGGAAGTCCCGGGTTTGATTCCCGGTCTAGGCAACTACTACTTACAGTTTAGAATTAGTACTTAGTAGATCAAATCGGAGACATCCTTAAGAAAGCTAGGTTGCCTAGTGACTTAGAGCTTGTATGAAGAGAATTGTGGATGTGAAGGAAGCGAAGAAGTTGTGTCAGGGTCGTGGCAAGTGGCGCTCTATTGTCTCGGCCTATCCCCATGGGAAAAAGGCGTGACAATTTGATTGATTGATAGAATTCGCATCCATTCATTTAACTCATTCCAGCCTAACATCAGGCGGGGTGCTGTTGCCTAATGTTATTATTTTACTGATATATGTCGATACCCAGTTATAAAATAGTTTCATTTATAAAGTATTATTTGTTTAAGTCTTAATAAAAAACGAACGATAAAAAATTACAATGATCTTTTTTTATTCTTTTAACAAGACTCTTGATGAAGTGTTTTATAATTATTAGGTTACGTAATACGCACTATTGAATTTGGATTGTCATGCTTATCTTTTTTATAAAGGCAAGATTTTATAGAATTACTTATCGGTGTTAAAAATAAAGGCCGCAGTCCTATACCTAAGTTAGTTAAAAGTTTATGGACCACCGAAATAAATGAACCAACCAGCCAATACAATCCCGAACTAATTCTAAACCCAGCTTATTGCAAATGCGTCAAATTATTTTGTTTAGTAAATATGATTTAACAAACAATGTAGAAGCTAATAAGTAATCGTGTACAAAACAAAATCTTAAGAGATTAAAATAGATAATTATCCTTAAATATTTATTGTTTAACAATGATGATGTAATCGGTAGATCACAGCTTAGAAACAAAGCGATTAATTATATTGCATCATTGTAGTTTACTGCAAAGAGTCACAAAGACTCGGAATGAATCTAACTGACAAAAACAATGATATTAAGTAAAATAAGGTAGGTACGTCATCTTCACGAGCTTTAGTCAATCAATAAAATTGTCACGCCTTTTTCCTACAGGGATAGGCTTGCCACGATCCCGACACAACTCCCTCGCTTCCTTCACATTCACAATTCTCTTTATACAAGCTTTATGGTTATGGGTACTAGGCAACCTAGCTTTCTTGAGGATGTCTCCAAACAACCTCCTGGGCCTCCCTTGTTTAACGTATCCATTTACATGAGATTTATGAATTCCTTTCGTCAAAACTTCTATGCCCAAACCATCGAGCTTTAGTGTTTGCTAATATCACAAGTTAGAACGATCAAGCACGACAAGGCATACACACAAGTGAAAGTAAGACGGAATGATAGTTAATGAGAGCGAAACAAAGACAAATATATGTTGTTCTGCATGGCGACACTGAGTTCAGGTTTGCTTATTAGCATAGTTTAAACGTGCCTAGTTCGTCGCGTATAACATATCTGTCTTTTTTTTAAATATCATTGAACAAATACGACAATATAGATAGATCACGTTTGCGTTTCAATAAGGAATGCAGGTACATTATCTATAATAAATTGTATATTGAAGGTTTTGTTCGAAGGAAGGCACTATAAAAGGCTGTTTATACGCTATCTAGTTATCAAGGGCAATTGAGAAATTCCTATAAAGAATTTACTACATATCCTATCTATCTATGATAATTTTAAAACTATTTATGACATAATTATAAAGAAATGTAGATTTTTGTCACTTAATTCTTAATAGTCACGTCTCAATTCAAAAAGTAATGAGATAACAGAGTGTCACTTTCCGTGATTCTGAAACAACTACCTAGCTTTCTTCACAACTAGGGGCCTTGATTCCCTTAATACATCATGGCGTTAAAACTAAGTGAAATTGCATTGCACTGATATTTGACATCTTCGTAACCAATCAGCGAATAACAAATCAATAGGTTTACGTTGATTGGTTACTTGAGATCACGACGCAATTTCACTGATTTTACCGTTATAAGAGAATCGGGCCCATTTCTTTAATTGCATCTATGATTATGGGAACTGCAGACCCCTGGTCTTTTTACAAATGTCCCCAATACAAGTCCGCTATAAATGTGTTTATTGTAATGAAGAAATAAATACTAGATCCCCAAGGTTCTGGCCGACCGCGAATAATAAACATTGGAACACATTGTCCATTTTTTTTATCGAAACGCGACCTTTAATCTTAACTTACCTGCTGGTAAGCAAAGTAAAGCAAGGGCGCCGATGACTAAAAATCGGTTTTATTATACGGTTGCCTCAATCGCCGTCACCACAGACCACTTGAATATAACTTTCGAGTTCCGAGGCCGTCACTATGCCTGCCAAAGGCAAAACATTTCGCTTAAAGGATCCAAGATTAAAAGATCTGTGAAGAGACATATTGCTCTCAAGTGCTCGCGTCGAATTTCGTTGAAATTTTTATTTGACAATGTTTTATTATCAAACATAATTTCAATTTTTGAAAACTAAAGATGTAACGGCTCGACTTTTCAACCCGGGTTAAACCGGGTTGAGAACTAAACCGAGTTGGATCGGTTAACATCTACAATAAACCGGTTTGAACTATTATTTTTAGATCAGACTAAATTAGATCAAATTATTTATATTTAGATCAGACACCAAATTTATTTACACATCCCAAATTCTATAGCAAACCATACTGTGTATTAGGCAATTAAGATTGTCGGATCGAATTCGACAACTCGGTTTGTAAACCGGTTTGAATCAAATTCATCAATTCGGTTTACAAATTGGGTTATCCATAATTTTTAAATCGACCTAACTCGGTTCGAAAAAAATCGAGATCGTCTCATCGTTGCTAAAAACACTATTTTGGGTCTGCCTCGTTTAACGCATCCATTCACATCAGATTGTAAAAGAAAGCTGGAATGCCTAGTGCCCATAACCGTAGAGCTTGTATGAAGAGGCGCTTCATTGTCTGTGCCTAATCCAGTGGGAAAAGGCACAGACAATTTGATTGATTGATAATTACTTTAACACTGTCAAGAGTTAAATAAATAGTATTTTCTTAGATTTTGCGCGAACATTGATTAATGAATTAAACAAATTTTATGCGGCTTACGATCGCGTTTATTTTGGTTTAGATTTTACAATTTTTTATTATTCCGACGATTCGAGAGCGCCTTCGTGGTCACGGAGAGACTGAGGTGTTGGTCGTCCTATTGGTTGATGCTGTTGTTTCCAAAACTACCCCTACTACCCCCTACTAACTAAACTAATATTTTGTTTATCTGTTCCCGGTTTATTTCAAAAGAACTACTATAGGTAAATAAATTCTAAGCCATAAACGAACTTTATAAAACCTTTAATCATATCCACGTTTATAAAACATTATCATGTACTTATAAACATGGATATGAAGTAGAAAACTATTATTATGATATCGTGCACGTATGTTGCTTCGGCATTGCAAGGTCAACCAGTCCCGCGGAGCCAGCCATTGGCATCCGGCGAGAAGTTTGAATACTACGTGACTCTTTTTACCTTTATTTTCACAACCGATGCGATACCTATAAAACGCCCGTCTGGCTTTAAATAAGTTACGCCTCCATTCCCATAAGGATAGGCTGCCGGCTGGGACAAAGAAGAGCGCCGTTTTCATATTATCAAACATTTAAATACATGAATTAAACAAATTTATGCGGCGTACTATCGCGTTTATTTTGGTTTTGGATTTACATTTTTTTTATTCCGACTTCGCGTCGCCTGAATAATAACAAAATAAAATAGAAGCATTTAATCTGAAGCATACTACTAATTCTAATATACTTTATAATAGTTAATTAGTATACACTAAACATACTACATACTAAAAAATATAATACTAATTAATACATATAATTAATAATTATAATAATACATATAATACAATAAATACATACACATAAATATACACATACTTCTTACAGTTGTTAGGAGCTATTTAGGAAATGTGTGAAGACTATCTTTTTATTTATATTGTTTTTCACAAAAGGCGGACTTAATGTTACATGGCATTCTCTACCCAACAAACCTTCATATAATGGTGAACGTTAAGAATCATCCTTTTAAATATTGGGCTACAGGCAGGTTGTTCCATCTTGTCTGTAAGTATTGTACGTATGTATGCACAGGGCCGGTTATTCTAGTCGTTTATAGCACCTGCCCTCTTATAAAACATCATCTGCGTCGTATTAAATGCCATCTTTGTGATCAAATGAGCGCACGTTGCAAAACAATTGAATTACACACGCAGTTTGCTTTATCTCTGACACAACTATTCGTCGCGCTTCAATTCCCACAGGGATAGATAGACACAACGCAGTGAAACTTTTTTTTTATTGTCAATCGACATATGACAGGACTCCGCCTGGTATTAGGCTGAAGTGCGGTCCATGAAGGGATGTCACGGCTACTACAATTAGATAACTGTTAGTAGCAGTCACATTCACTATGTCGGAACTCGGAAACTTACAAGTTGATTGAAACGAGACTAAATCACTTCACGGTCTGTATAGTTGTAAGTGGATCGGCCCTGGATCTGCAGACTGGGTACAACTGCCTACCACTCTTTGATAACCAGACCCGAAGCAAATAAACGATATTTGCAATATTCAATATAATTAATAAATATTGCAAATAAAACCTATGAAACAAATATTTTTTCCAACCGGGAATCAAACCCGGGACTTTACGCGTAACAAACTGGTGTGATATCTCTTGACCAGCAAAGAAATAAGCCCTAAGAGTGGTAGGCAGAGCAGAGTTAGTGGTCATTTTGCCCAGTCCAATCCGGACAACTTTTTTACATCTTGAAGTGACTCAAGATGTTCAGGGTTCAGAGGGTTCAGAGGGTTCGTTTTATAAATATGTGTCCAGTGTTTATAGGACGAATACGGGTACGCGACCCCGGACACCTCGAGCTACCATTTACTATATCCTTTTCCTTCTATAGTAATGGTATCCTAAACCTACCCAATCCCCAAATTCCTATCTATCCCTTTTCGCTTCCGCTAATTCCTTTTCCTCCCTTCCCTTTCCGCTAATTCCGTGGTCTGCCGCGCCCAAGGATGAATGGCTAGGGGTGGCCTAGTCGCGAGCGTGCCAGTCCCGATGGTTGGCGCCCATCGGGTACTAATTCATTGCCCCACTCCGACATGCGGGGCCCTGTCGGAGTGGAGTTATATTTCCCTTGCTATTCGTGGGATCAAAAATGGATAATATAAAAAATTCTAGCAATAGCGGCGACATTTCTCGCCAAAAGTCACGCAAAATGTTCCCACGGGGCGAAAAGCGGGCAGCGGAGAGCCGTTTTGCCACGTTGAATGTTTGTGGAGGAATGAAGGCTAAGTTAGATGAAGTATGTAAGATGATGGATGATAAGAAAATAGATATTTTGTGTGTGAATGAGACGAAGCGAAAGGGCTCAGATGTCACCCACCATGGCCCCTACACAGCAGTCTGGACAGGGGTTGACTTGACAGCCAGAGCGTGTCAGGGTGTTGGAATATTGATGTCTGAGAGAATGGCAGAGTGTATGACTGAGTATGAATGTATGTCGCCCAGACTCTTATGGGTCAGGCTTAGAGTGGGGCTGCACAGACTATTTGTAGTTGGTGTGTATGCCCCGGATATATCTAAGCCACAGACCGAAAGGGAAGAGTTTTGGGAGAGCCTGCGTGATGTTTTGAATGTGGCTAGATCGAATGAAAGGGTTGTAATGTTAGGTGATTTTAATGCATGGGTAGGTGTGCAAAGAGTGAATGTGGACCATGTGTTGGGAAGGTATGGAGATGAGCGTGTGAATGAGAATGGAGTGAGTCTGGTGAATGTTTGTTTGGAGAAGAATCTCCTTGTGACAAACACGAAGTTTTGTCACAAGGAGATTCACATGTATACATGGGAGAGAAATAAAGAGAGAAGTATGATAGATCTTGTGATTGTGGATGAAAGGTTGAAAGTCAATGTTGTCGATACGAGGGTTTATCGCGGGGTCAACATTGGAACAGACCATTTTCTTGTTATGTCAAGAATAAATGGTCTGTTCAAGGGTTGGAGAAACCGCAGCCGTAGGTCGACAACACCGTTGACAAGAATAAAAGGAGAAAAGTTGCAAGATGCAGAAGTGAAAGAGGAGTATGTAAGTAAGTTAAGTGAAAAAATAGGAGATGCCTGTAATTATGAAAATGATAGTGTGGAAGAAGTATGGATGAAATTGAGGAATGGTATGACAGAAGCTGCAGAAGAAGTGTGTGGAGTGAGCAAGAGGAAGAATGTAAGGCCCAACATGTGGTGGGATAAGGAAACGGAAGTATTAGTATGCGAGAAGAAGAAAAAATGGCAGGATCTACTAGCAGTTAAAGCTAGTAGACGAATAAACGCGAGTAAGAAAGATGAAGATGTAAGTAAGGCAATGAATGAGTATAAAGTAATTAAAATTAAAGTGAAAGAATGTATAGAACGAAAGAAGAAAGAGGTGAAAGAGGATGTAGAGAGGAAATTCTCCAGAAATTTCCGGGACAATATCAAGCTGTTCTGGAAACAGGTTAAGATAGCCCGGGGAGGACTGGAGAAGTCTAAAGTGAATGTGGTTAGGGATTCAAATGGTGATTTAGTGACTGAAGAGAAGAAAGTGATAGGACTATGGAAGGAGTATTTTGAAAGTTTATTTGTGGGGGATGATGATACAGCACCAGAGTGTGTTGATGTTTCCTCCACGCTGAATGAAAGTGAATTTGAATGTGATATAGGTGTGAAAGAGATTTTGAATGCATTAAAAAGAATGAAAGTTGGAAAAGCGGCTGGGTGTGACAGAATAACTGTCGAGATGCTGAAGGGCGGTGGTCAGCTGGTGGCTTCCTGGTTGTGTCTCCTTTTTAGTAAGTGTTGGGTGAACGGTCGTGTCCCAGGTGACTGGCGCAAGGCTGTCATAGTGCCACTGTACAAGGGGAAGGGGTCACAACAGGAACCTAAAAATTACCGCGGCATCAGCCTTCTCAGTATTGTTGGCAAGTTGTATGCGAAAGTATTGATTGAAAGGGTGATGCATGAAACAGATGATAAAATTTGGGATGCGCAAGCGGGATTTAGGAAAGGGATGGGATGTATGGATCAAATCTTCTCTTTAAGATGCGTCAGCGAAAAAGTGTTGGCAAAACACCAGAAGGTGTTTTGTGCTTTTGTTGACCTTGAGAAGGCCTATGATCGAGTGAACAGGGGTGAATTGTGGCAGCAGCTGTCCGGGTTTGGGTTGGGCGAGCGTTTGGTCCGTGCACTGAAATCTCTCTATGAGGATTCCAGTGCATGTGTTCGAATTAATGGGGCGCTATCTGATTGGTTTGGCATCTCTAAAGGTGTCAGACAGGGATGTGTAGCGTCACCATGGCTCTTCAATCTATTCATGGACAGTTGTCTGAAAGAGTTGCGTGAAAGGAAGTATGGTTTAAGAATGAATGATTTGGTGATCAAATGTCTCTTGTACGCCGACGATCAAGTTATCCTTGCATCTTCGGCGTATGAGTTACAGGAAATGGTTACTATAATGAATGCGGAATTAGAAAAGAAAGGTATGAAAGTGAATGTAAGTAAAACTAAAGTAATGGTTTTGGAGAGAGAGGATGAAATGACAGAATGTGAGATAATGATAGACGGAAAGAAAGTGGAACAAGTCAAACAATTTGTTTACTTGGGAAGTATGTTTACTAGGGATGGAAAGTGTGATGAAGATATTGAGAGAAGAGTGCAAAAGGGTAACGTAGTGAACGGCGCCATCCATAGTATAATGAACAGCCAAGTAATGTCCCAAAAGTCACGGATGGCTGTTCATAATGCGGTGCTTGTTCCTACATTAATGTATGGAAGTGAAGGTTGGGTATGGCAGAAGAAGCATGAGAGTAGAATTAACGCCGTAGAAATGCGGTCGTTAAGGAGTATATGTGGAGTGACGATAGCGGATAGAATAAGGAATAGCACACTGCGTGATAGATGTGGTTTGAAAGAAGATGTAGTGACAAGGATTGACAAAGGAATGCTTCGATGGTTTGGGCACATGGAAAGGATGAGTGAAAGTAGATTGTCGAAAGGAATTTATAAATCGGATGTGGATGGATGCGTTAAACAAGGCAGGCCCAGGAGAGTGTTTTCCGACCAAATCGGAGACATCCTTAAGAAAGCTAAATTGCCTAGTGCCCATAACCACAGGGCCTGTATGAGGAGAATTGTGGATGTGAAGGAAGCAAGGGAGTTGTGTAAGGATCGTGGTAAGTGGCGCTCCATTGTCTCTGCCTATCCCTGTGGGAAAAGGGCGTGACAATTTTGATTTTTGATTTGAAGTGACTCAGTCGCGTTTTTGGAACAGCTTGGCAGTTGCCGGATCCAACTAGGCAGGCATAGTGGGCGTATTTGCTACTTGCAATTAGAAGTCTGTAGTAGCAGTCTCACTCTGGCTTAACATAAGGAGGGGTGCTGTCATATATCAAGCAACAAAAAAGTCAGTTATGTCAATTTTCTTAGATATTACGCGAACATTGATTAATGAATTAAATAAATTTTATGCGGCGTTTATTTTGATTTTGTTTTTCTGTTGTTGGTTTAATTCTCTTCGTGACCACGACGGCTGCAAAGCTCTTGAAACGTCGAAATAATAAAAAATTGTAAAATCAAAACCAAAATAAACGCGATAATAAGCCGCATAAAATTTGTTTAATTCATTTAACTCATCAGTTATGCCAATTTCACTTGTCTATTCATACAACTGCAACTGATAAGATTTTTTTTGTTTCCTTCGTCACGCAATTAAAGCTAGTGCATACTGAACGACAAATTGTATGAGCTAGCTTACATAACAAATGAGGATTTGACAATCACACACTTTTACAGACGCTTTCTTAAGCGATTATTAAAAAAATCCACACGGTTTAGGAGTCTAGCATCTTTGGAATGTATTTTTTATAATTTAGGGATATGGGTCTGTATACTATAGAAAAAAAAAACAGAATTAAAAGATATAACTAACTATATTACTATATTTTTGCGGCTTTCTATCACGATTATTTTTATTTATACATTTTAAAAATTTTGCTTCCATCGTGGTCTAAGATGTCACAATGTTCATTACGATTATTACTGTAATTCGTCCACCTAGGCGGGCGGCGACCGGAACGTGTGAAAAGGGGCTTAGTGGGAATAGGTCGTAAGTCCATTTTGTGCGTGGACCTCCTACGCTGCTTATGAAGACTGCCAAACGACGCGACGCGACATTTGTGTCGCCTAGTATGAAATCACCCTAAAAATTAGTATAAAAACAAACACGATAAGTTGATTACTTATGCCTATACAAATTGAATTAAAGTTTCCTAATAAAAACTTAATTTCTCTTCAATGATAAGAAATTGTACCGATTACTTGGAGCGTATCGGTTAACAATTTGAAGTTAGTCGGGTTTTTATGTAACGTTATTTTTTTGTTATTTTTAAACGAGGTATACGCAGGTATGAAAGAAATTATGAATACCGAACGAATATCATACTCGTGATTAAATATGTTTTTTTATTTTTTATTTTATTGTAACTCGGCATATGACAGCACCCCGCTTGATGTTAAGCTGAAGTGTGGTCCATGAATGAATGTCACTGCTAATACAATTCAACAACTGTGAGTCCACTATACCGGCCTAGACGGAACCGGCAACTTACAAGCTAATCCCGAAACGTGACCAAATCACTTCACGGTCTGTATACTTGTAAGTGGTGGTACTACCCCGGATTTGACTGGGTACCACTGCCTACCACTCTTTGATAACCAGACCCGAAGCAAATATTCATTTCTTTTTTTTTTAATAACAAATATTTGTAATATTTAATATTATTAATCATTTATTGTTATTGTTAATCATTTTACATTTTTTTTTATTCCGACGTTTCGAGAGCTTTGCAGTCATCGTGGTCACTCAATTAATCAATGTGATAATATTGTAAATAAACCATTATAACGATAAATATAAGACAAAAATGTGTAAATATTTGTTTAACAATGACACATTAAAATATAAAAATGTATAAATATTTGTTTATTAATGAGAAACAATATTAAACAAAAATGCGTATTTGTGTAATAATAAGATTTGTGCAATAATGTGTAAATATTTGTTTAATAGTGACAAACATGAATAAAAAATGATGGTGAAAGGTTAGAAAATGCTGATTGTGAAAGGCAATGGGATTATCATTAAACGGATAGATTAGATACACTTTCATGGAATATTAGAAATTATTTCATAGACAAACTGTTGTTGTTTTGTACAATATATATTTATTTAAGTTTACGGCTGACTCAGTATTATCACTATGAACAGGGATACCTTATGAATAGATTAAAAAAATATACATATATTAATTTGCTTCGTAACCAATCAGCGAATGAGAAACAAATATATAAAATATGTACGTTGATTTTTTATTTTACATTTCTATACCAAGCTACTAAAGTGCTTGTATCATAGAAACAGGAAAACCAAAGTAGATATATCAAAGATACATCGGTACCGGTGGGTGATCTCGAACTCGTGCTCTCCGGTTTGTGTAACCATTGCACTGCCCACGGGTCCAAAGGCTGGGGTCCAAAAGCACCCAGCTATACCTAGGTAACTGAAAACGGCTAGATGCAGATATCTTTGAAAGGCATATTATAATATAAATCCTGGACGATCAAAATCGTATTACGAATAGACTTTCATTAGACAGGCTAAACAGATAGATAATTTATAATAAATATTTCTGATTTTCAACATTACTGCCACTCCTATCAGGAAAAAAGGCGTGAAAGGTAATTAAATAAGTGATCGGCATTCCTGAGTGAAAAGTGAAACGTACGCGACATAAGACACGACATTAATGGATACCACTAATTATTATAATTTTATCGATAACTACTAATAAGAAATTGCACTTAGGTAATTATCGCTGGTAATATAAAATTTTATAAGGCCGGTATAGTGGATGCGAGAACAATTTCCAAGCCCGTTTTACTTTTATTTTCTTGACTCACATCTGACCTCGACTTCCATGTTGGCAGTGCCAAGGGCTGTCGTTATGCCGGCCAGAGATGCTTTTCTAAGGATATGGAGATCACATGGGCTGGTAAAACATTCCACTTTTTGGATATTTGACAATGAAATGATGGTTTAAAGGTTCTAAGCTCATTCCACTTTTAGGATATTTGACAATGAAATAACGGTTCGAAGGTTCTAAGCTCATGGGATAGAAAGAACACATGGGCCGGTAAAGCATTTCATTTATCAATTATTTTACAAAGATATGTCGCTCTAAAGAAATCTAAACTGTTTGGTTCGACTCGATTCGGTCTAGTCTAGAGAATGCTGATGCTTTCCCTGACCTGTGTGATCTATATATATTGTTTACTTATTTACAGTTCTATACAAAGCTATAAAAGTCCTTGTATCATAGAAACAGGACAACAAAAGAACATATATGAAAGATACATTGGTACCGGCGAGTGGTTTGAACCCGTTCTCTCGGTTTGGGTATCCATTGCACTACCACTACACCGCGCTCGCCACAAATATATAAATGTATTGTAGGCCTCATAAATTATACAAAAAACACTATGATAACTCTGTTTTATAATAAGAATAATTGGATAACTGGAAAGCGGTACATTAAAGCATAACTAAGTTATATTCTAACATGCAACGTAAGCCGTACCTTCCATTATTTTGTGTAATGACGCTTGTCCCCGGAGCCCGTAATGCAATATCCTCCAGCACACAGACTACGACTTAAGTAATTGTAAGCAATTGCAATTTTTATGCGATTAATACCGTTTGGAATCAGACATCCTCAAGAAAGCTGGATTGCCTAGTGCCCATAATCGTAGTGTAGAGCTTGTATGAAGAGAATAATTGTGGATGTGAGGAAAGCGAGGGAGTTGTGTGAGGATCGTGGCAAATTGCGCTCTATTGTCTCTGTCTATCCATGAGAGAAAAAAACGTGACAGTTTGATTGATTAATTTTTCAGTCGCTGGCGCTCTTGGATTTCCTCTTTCTCGCCATCAGGGCAAGTCAAGGCTTGCCCTCCCTGATGTTGCAAGATGTATCAAGATGTACAATAAAAAAAATTGTATGTTTGTACTTTTTTCATACCTATCAATACAGTTATTTTTAAAAGGCAGACCAGACTTTCTACCAATTATAACGCGAATACTACACAACCATTTCCTAAATTCTTTTAGGTTTTATTGTGTTATGCTTTGAAGCCTGACTGAAACTAACAAACTTACTGACAACCTGCTTAGAAAAGGTCAAGAAATAGTTTCGTTATTTCATTTTTGTATTTTGTATTTGTTAACGTGGTGTATTCTGCAAAAACGGAACGCATTCATTCAAGCGATTCAAACCACGAAGAATGCATTATAATTATAATGCCATTTACAACTGTTATTAAATTATTATTAATAAATAGTTATTTCGAAAATACAAAGGTTGAATTTGACAAGTACAATTTTTTTATAAATTACATAGTCTTTGCTTAAACAATAATGGTTTGAGTATTTATGTATGTATATATTGTATTATTATGAATCGCTCACATCCACAATTCTCTTCATCTCTACCGTTATGGGCACTAGGCCATAACATCCTCAAGAAACACAGCTTCGATTTGGGTCTGCCACGTTTAACGCATCCATCCACATTATATTATAATAAAGGACATTATTAATTTTGTATGAGGACTTTGGATTAATTGTTTAGCTTTAACTCAATTGCACAACAATTAAAAGCAAAATTGTTATTAGTGTTTTATCAATACAAGTATTGAAACTACGATTTATATATTTTTTTATCATTGGACTTTATAAAAGTAGTACATAAAAGCCCAAAATGAATTCCTTTCTTTCATCCAAAGTAACAGTCAAAGATACAATTGGTACCAACGCCGATTGCATATTTGTTTATGTATCCATTTCACTACACCACTAGACTATAGACGCCTAATGAATGTGACAATCAATCAATCAAATTGTCTAGCCTTCCTCCCACAGGGATAGGCAATGGAGCGCCACTTGCTACGATCCTGAGTCCTGACACAACTCCCTCGCTTCCTTCACATTCACAATTCTCTTCTTACAAGCTATATGGTTATGGGTACTAGGCAACCTAGTTTTCTTGAGGATGTCTCGGCAAACACCCTCCTAGGCCTGCCACGTTCACATGAGATTTGTAAATGTGACATTGGGGCAACAACTTATCCTCAATAACTGCCCACATTTAAGAAGCTTTAATAACTAGTATTTACAATCTGTGGTTCTAACGAAATCTCAAATGGCAAGTAACAATAGTATTTGTAGGAAGCGTGCTGCCGTGAGAAGTGGGTAGATGTAACAGAAAGCAGGTTGTGGATTGTTTAATGGACCATTGTTTGGAGTATTCGTCATGTGGCTGTCACGACACCAAACGACACCACACGACACTCACGAATTAACAATGTAACAAGTTTTGTATTGACAATTTTCCTTTTAACATTGATTTTTAAATGTGTACTCAATACATTTCATTTTGTGACGCACTGACAAGGTGTTTTTTTATTTAGTTTAACGAGAAGAAAGGGTTCAGTTCAGTGTTTATACCGTGTCTTATTAAGTTATGAAAAAAACTCAATCAACACATTTAATTTACTTGTTAACTGTTATAATTTATAGATATTTTTGTTTCTTAATTATGAGTTTTTCTTTTTTGTTGTTTACACCAGCAGCATGCTCTGATGGGCGGCCGATTTGACGTTTGAACGGCGTATAAATTAATAATTCTTTGGCCGGCATAGTGACGGCGACTGGGGCAGCTGTGAACAAACTATGTTTTCTCAGTCGTCGTCACTCTTGGACCTCCTCTTGCTTATCATCAGGCAGGTCGAAGTCAGATGTCGTGTCACAATAAAATAAAATACATTTAATAGAACAATTGTTATTCTATAAACTAACAAATGTTTGTGAGTAACAGCCTATATTTATTCTTTAGTTTTGTTTATTATTCTGTGATAATATTCTTCCCAGAAAATTGAGAATTTTAGTACTTATCATATTTCGTTTGCTTAACAAACAGTAAAATCTTCCGAACAACCATTAGCAAACCACAATTAATTTATACTGCTGCAATTCTTAGTAAATAATAAGAGATGAATGTGATAAATAGACAAATGAGATTATTGAATCATAAACTATACAAATTTTATGCGGCTTACTTTGCAGCTATCGTGGTAACGGAGAGACGTCGGAATAATAAAAAATTGTAAAATCAAAACCAAAATAAAAGCGATAGTAAGGCGCATAAAATATGTTTAATTCATTAATCAATGTTCGCGCAAAGTCTAAGAAAATACCATAAACTACCTATACCTTAACAACAAAGAAATAATAGTTTTAATGTTTTTTGTTTATATTTCTATACTAAGCTACAAAACGTGAGTGTATCATAGAAACAGAGATTTACGTTGTTTTTTGCGAGTTAGATGAAGCCGCAGACGCAAGGCCGTTGTAAGAAGCATGCTTGCCTCGAGGTAGTTGTGTCTCTAAATAATAAACAGGTAAGAAAATAAACATAAAACATCCGGCCCCGAACTTGGTATTTACATTTTTTAAATGTCTTCAAAAGATTCATGCTTTTCTTTTTAGCGATTCCTAAAACCAGTTTTTGTTGTTTCTTCGTAGGAAGTAAATATTAAGAAAGCTCATTATTTTCTTAAAAAAGTGGATGTGTATATTAATTTTTAAAATGACAACATCTTCGGCCGACTTAGTGACGGCGACTAAGGCAACTGTGAACTAACTTGGTTGTTTCAGTCGTCGTTACTCTTGGATCTCCTCTTACTTATCATCAGGCGGGTCGAAGCCAAATGTCGTGTAACAATGTTTTCTTAGATTTTGCGCGAACATTGATCAATGAATTAAACAAATTTTATGCGGCTTACTATCGCGTTTATTTTGGTTTTGATTCTACACAATAAAAAAAATTATGTAAAAGAGGATTCGATTTATTATTTGATTTTTATCAATAATGAATTTATGTTGATTTAAAAAATAAGGACAAGCAATGCTTTCCTTGGCACGTAATTTATCATTGTAGCATTAACTCCGTAATATGAGACATGGACCTAGCAGTTAAAAGAACTGCATAATGAAAAGATAGAAGAATACGACGTAGGCGCAGTAAAGCTTAGGTGCTGGTCAGAGCAGTCGCACGCTAAGCTAAGAAGGCAGCTTGCTAGCTTACTTGTTCACACGTAGACTTTTAATACTAATTTATACAATATTGAATTTTTTTCTTATTGTGACTTGACATATAACACCACCCCGCCTGAAGTCAGGCTGGAGTTTGAATGAAGCGATGTCACTGCTACTACAATTTAATAACTATAAATAGCAGTCAAATCAACTATAACGGCCTAGTTGGAATCGGCAACTTACAAGCTGATCCCGAAACGCGACTAAATCAATTCACGGTCTGTACACTTGTACTACCCCGGATCGGCAGATTGGGTACCACTGCCTACCACTCTTTGATAACTAGAAGAAGACCCCTAGACCCTAGAACTCGTTAATATAATTAACAAAAAAGAAAAACTGAATTAACGATTAATCATATTATGTTAAAATGTCAAATACAAAAGCACCATGACATGATATATGGTAATAATACATGCTTTTCTTCATTGTCATGAAAAAGAAAGTTGCTTTTCGCGTACTTGTTCTACGGCTTTGTAGTCTATTATAGTTACAGTGTACAAAACGACTATAGTAAAAATTACACTTATCATCATCAGCCAGAAGACGTCCACGGCTGAACATAGGCCTCCCCCTTAGAACGCCATTCCGAACGACAAGATGCCAATTACATCCACCGGTTATTCGTGACGTTCATTATGTCGTCAGTCCACCTAGTGGGAGGCCTACGTACGCTGCGTCTTCCGGTCCGTGGTCTCCACTCTAGAACCTTCCTTACCCCCATCGGTTGTCGGTTCTTCGAGCGGTGTGGCCAGCCCATTGCCACTTTAGCTTCCAAATCCTACGAGTTATGTCGGTAACTCTGGTTCTACGGCGAATATCCTCGTTCCGGATTCTGTCGCGCAAAGATACTCCAAGCATAGCTCTCTTCATTACTCTGAGCTTTTCCAATAGGCTAACAAAAATAGCAGTGCTACTACTTTATTTTTATTGTGGCTCGACATCAGCCTGATGTTAGGCTGGAGTGTAGTCCATGAATGGGGCAACTGCTACTACAATCAAATAATGGAAAGTGTTGTGTAATTGCAGTGTAAGTTGACAGTGGTGGCAATACCCAAGATTAGCTGGGTAAATGACGACCAACTGTCTGCCTACCAGTCTTTTAAAATGCATCCTGATGATTTTAAACCTATGTTTCATTGTCATGGGAAAGTTTCACATTCACGTTTGGTGACTTGGAAAGTTTTTATATTGCAAAAACATAAAATTATATATCGTTAAATAATTACATATAAATACATTGTATTTAAGGCTGTTAAATAATGAAAGTGTACACTATAACATATGGAAACACGGGTGAGAGCAGATTGATGAAAAGAATTTATAAATCTCATGTGAATGGATACGTTAAACAAGGCAGGCCCGGGACCCTCCAAGGACCCTCGCCGACCAAATCGGAGACCTTCTCAAGAAAGCTAGATTGCCTAGTGCCCATAACCATTGCACTACCATTACACCACGGTAGCCTTTATAGTGTCCTATAATGATTACCGCTTCACCGGAAATCCATCTCTATTTACGCTGCGTGGCACATCGATTAGCACACCAGTCCATTACGTATAAAGATCCGGGTTCGATTCAGGCAGTGGTGACCAGTCTGTAGAAACAGGGTGGTACGACACGTAACTACAGACCGTAGGGTTGCCAACTTTTTTGACAAAAAAAAACGTATACCATTGTTTGAATAGGATAAAAATAAAGTATTTGGAAGAATAATAAAGTATTTTTCAAATTTTATGCCCTAAAAACGTATTTTGTGTGCTTTTAGCATTTGCTAACAATTTTTTGCTATTTTTAAATATTTCAAAGCTTGTTTGACAATTATCATTTAAAGGACATCATTCATTTTGAGCTTCTATGTACTACTTTTGTAATGTCCGATAATGAAAAAATATACAATACAAATAGTAGATAGAATTTTGCTTTTAATTGCTGTGCAATTGAGTTATTTGGAAAATAAGATATGAATTTTGTATCATCTGTCAATCAACGCTACATTTGTTCTGCTTTGAACTGTCATAATTATAGTTAGATGATTTTGCACACCCAAACTATGCAAAACAAGGATATATTCCAACTACATTGTAACATTAAAGCCCAAGACCCATACAAAATGAATGATGTCCTTTATATACTTAAATAAGCAATTCGTTTGCTACGCAATCAAAATAAAGTATTTTCACATACTTTATTTGTATGCAAAAGTATAAAGTATAATTACCAAAAATAACGTAAGATACGTTATTATAAAGTATGATTGGCAACCCTAACAGACCGTGAAGTGACTTAGAGGCATTTCAAAATCCATCCATTAGTTTTAATGAGTCCGGCATAGTGGATGCGACTGCTACTTGCAGTTACTTAACTGTAGTAGCAGTCGTCTCCATTTATAGGCCGCACTCCAGCTTAACATTATAAACACGTATATTTTAAGCTGATTTCAAATCGCAATTCCAATACATATATCGTAGTTTAATATCAAAATACGAGCGAAACCATTTAAAGGACATCATTCATTTTGGACTTTTATTGTAACACTTTTGTCACGGCCGATGATAAAAATATATATAAATGGTAGGTTCGATACTCGTATTGACAAAACTAATAGCAATTTTGCTTTTAATTGCTGTATGATTGAGTTATTTGGAAAATAAAAATGATTATTTTTAGTTTCTAAACCACGCGGAAAAGACAAATTAAAAAATAAATGTCACACACAGTTGACCAAGGAACATTGTACTCAAGAGAAGAAGCTCGACTGCCATAGACAACAAGTGGCAATTAGAGACGCTACGACGGAATATCACGCGAACTAAAATGTTGAGATGTTGGTGAAAGTGAACCTTACTCAGCAGGAAATAATCTAATTAGATGAATAAAACGACTTTTTATAAAACATTATCTTTTTTATTTAATTCCAACTTACTTTTCAAGACAATAGTATCACTAAAAATATGTATGCTAATTACTAGCACAACAGGAGATAATTTATAAAAAAATAATTTATACTTTTACTCTATTTTTTACTAGTTTCAAAATGTTTAACGACAGTATTATATTGATGACGTTTGCGATGCCTAAACATTTGGTGGGAAGATCAAACCGGAAGAAACGCTATCACGCCATAACCTTGAATGAGAGTCGAGACCCGATGGATCGACTGCCTGGTGTTTTTTTTTTTCAATTAAAAAGTGATTGACGACTTTTTTTTGGGCTGGCAGTGAACTTAATGTTTTCTGCATTGAACTGTCATGATTATAGTTTGATCATTTCGTACATCTAAACTATGCAAAATATAGGATATTTACCAAGCACATTAAAATATTGTTGTATCGAACTATTTTATTGTACATTTCCCACTTTAGTACAATTAAGCCCAAGTCCCCATACAAAATGAATGATGTCCTTTGTAGCAACAATAAATTGAAAAAACATGAGACAAAATACGTATTACGAAGTATTGCATAACTGAATGGTCAGTAGCTTTAAATATTTGCATGTTCGGAGATAATTTCACCAATTCACTTTCACAATCGTTTTCACTGACTTTCTTCCTATATTTGCCTAGTATCAAGTTAAGCTAATACATCTACATACGTCATCCTAAGCCATATGTAATTAAACTAGTAAAAAAGAATTTTGTAAAAATCGATTGAGAATACGACGATTATCGATAAAAATATTTCCAAAACGTCATGGTATGGCTGAACGCTAAAACATAGTCTATTTCCCCCGGGTCTGGTGAATGATAGGCAGTGGTGCCCGGTCTGCCGATCCTGGGTAGTACCACCACTTACAAGTATACAGACCGTAAAGTGACTTAGTCGAGCTTGTAAGTTGCCGGTTTTAACTAGACCAGCATAGTGGGTGTGACTAAAAGTTGCAGTTTCAGGACTGCACTTCAGCTTAACATCAGACGGGGTGTTGCCATATGCTGAGCCCACAATAAAACAAATATCTTTCCAGCAACAAGTTCAAACTTGCTGATTTTTTTTATGTTCTGGTAGTAAAAAAAAGATCCCAAGCAAGTGGGTTAAACTGGGCGTATAAAAGACGCACCAGGTATTGAAATAAAACCTTTTTGGGCACCGAAATCCTTAGCACAAAAAATCTCCTAGATTGCACGTCACGTGTGATTTTTTCTTGTAGCTATTTATTAAGACGTGCGACTTTGTATCTCTGGCCGATGATGTGACGATGAGTGAAGCCAGCCGTAACTCTTAGACCTCCCTTTGCAAGGAAGAAAAATGTGTCACAATAAAAATATTATTTTATTTTCATTTCATTTGATTTCGGAAGTAGTTAGTAGAAATAAGTCATGTAGTGAAAAATCCTACATATTTGATATAATTATGACTTAATCAACGACAACAAAGGCGAGTATTTAACGCGTATTCAATTCAAGTAGTTAATAACATTATAATCAGGCAGGTAGAATCAACAGTCCCTACCCTCAAGTAACATTGATTTTAATCGAATAATCTTAAATCTAGATATTGTCTATTGTTTTCTGTGCATCAGTGTTGCCAACAATAGCAGGATGTGTTGTAATTTTTTCTATAGTTATCAAATTTAAAATAGTAAAACGATAAGTAAAGGTCAATTTGCCATTGCTCACAGGCCGACGTAGTGGCGGAGACTAAGGCAGCCGTTGGCACTCTTGGATCTCTCCTTGCTTACCATCAGGCAAGCAGAGCTCTGATATTAAGAAAAAAACAATATTTTGTTTTATTAACTACCTACTATAGGTTCCAACTAAAAACATTAGGATTTACGTAAAAAAACCTCTTTTAAAATGTAGTCAGAGGTCGTCAATTCTTCATTATATTAATCCATCTTCAACTTATAATAACACTAATAAAATACCTATAAAACACATAATAAGCGCTACAAATCGACACAAGCAATAAATATATAGACACACTTATAAGGAATAATAAAGATCGGTTTAAAATTCAAAATTGCCAAAAGGTGTTTCTACCCTCATGTGAAAAAATACGTTGTTGTTGATGTCCAAAACGCGGATAAACCCAATATTTTATAAACAAAATTATGAATCATTAAATGTCAAAAATACTGAGGCGTTATAGAATTTTAATTACAAAATTATGCAGAAATCCTTACCTGTATGTTGGTTCTTTTCACTTCCACGAACAACCAGTTATCAGTAGAAAAGGCAATAGCCATCAAAGCTGCAGCCACGATTGCAGTAATCGTGGCTATGGATAAAGTTACAGCCGAGCAAGGCATTTTAATAAAAACTTTTTAGAATAAAATATGTAACATAAAATAGAGTAGAATAATCACAAACACAGCACTAATGATTTCAAGTACAGTTTCATCTATACAGCATTTTTATTAACACTTTGATGCCGTAGAACACAGATAAATATTAAAACCTCATAAAAATGCGGTCATCGCCTGCAGCGTACCAAGTTCGCGCGCGAGACGCCTTTGCCTACTTCAGAGACTCCGTTTGCCTTGCCGCTCTCTTGCGGATGTGAAACTTTCGAAAGCGATAGGGCTCCCCCAGGTGGCAAGAATGTGTACTAATAAACCGGTTAATGTGTTACTGTTAAGAAAAAATATAATCTTAGAAAAATTTCATTCATAACAATGTCATTATTTATATTTATTACATCAATTAATACATATTTTGAACTAGAATTATAGAATTATATTCAGGTTTTGAAAGTAATATTCTCAAAAATTAAAATGTAAAAAAATTATACTGTCAAACTTATTTGGCATTTAGAGGTTCGTTTAGGTTCATTGTTGTTGTTTTCTGTTTTACGAATTGTAATTGAAATATTGTAAAATATGGCAGAGGCTAATGCTGAAACTCAATATGATGATGTTCTCTCAACTATATTAACAAATGAACAATCTATACTTGGTTTTTTATCGACGATATTCAACTTCTTAAGGCGTCGGTATGTAATTTTACTTAAAACATAATTTTACACATACGCACAGTGTGTATGTTATACATTTCTCTAATTAAAACATAACATATTACAGAACTGACTTCTATTTCGTTCCTGAGGGGCCAAACGACAATTTAGGCTTTCCTCCAGGTGAGGCTGAAAAATTGGTGATTAAAATTATGCGAAACTGCGATCCTAAGAACATGATGGCTGATAATAACAACACCAGTTCTGGTGACATGTACGACGCTATTATGTGCTCAACGGTGGCTCAGGAAGTGGAAATATGTGAGGAGAACAATGACACAAGTAAACCTATAGATATTGATGCTCCTTCAATATCTGTAGAGAGTGTGGACCCAGTCAAAGATGTAGAAAAAGTCGTACCTTCTAATATTAGTGATGATGTACCTAATTTGCCACCAACAATGAAAAGTGAATGCTATAATGGAGCAGAAAGAGAGAACTATGTTTGGTCTCAGAGCATTGTTGATTTAGGTAATATTCTTTTGATTATATCACTATATTTCTTAGCAGTGACACTCCATCGTGTCACCTATGGAAGTGAAGAGAAGATATTTAGGTATCAATCTTCTGCCTTAGTTCTAAGACTTTGCACAGAAGAAGAAAGTAGGTATATGGCCTTTATAACATGTCAACTACTTCCACTCCACTTTCCCTAACTCTTCTCTTTACCAAACCACTCTAACTCTTAATAAGACTCCTGACACAACTCTGTCACTTCCCTGACATCTACAATTATTTTCATAAAAGCTCTATGATTATGGGCACTAGCAACCTAGCTTTCTTGAGGATGTCTCCTATTTGTTTGGTCTGCCTCTTTTAATGCATCTATCCACATAAGATTTATAAATTCCTTTCGTCAATCTACTTTCACTTATCTTTTTTATGTACCCATCAAAAGCTCTTTGCATGCAATTTAAAAATGTACTTATGGCTGACATGCACAAAAAAGCCACAGAGGACCTAAGTGCGGAAAACAAAAAAAAAAATTGGCCAGCATAGTGACTGCAACTGGGGCAGCCGTGAACTAACTCGTTTTTTTCAGTCGTTGTCCAAGACCTCCTCTTGCTTATAATTGAGAATCAAACGAACTTACCTGTAAGTGAAGTTCGATGATAATTGTACGAACTTCCTTAGTGCTCCGCCGATTTTCATATTTAAACAAAGTAGTATTCGCATTCGATGGCTACTCTCACACGTTTAATAGTAATCAGTTTTTTTTTTTTTTTTTTGGATGAATATACGGTTGTCCAAGCCTCGATTTCTTTAAGACATCATTCTGTTTATAGTGTTCCTGTGCTTACAAACCTGAAACTCACCTACCTATTTACATGTAGAGGTGGGAGGGTGTGGCTTTCACAATCGGCGGAGCACTAAGGAAGTTCGTACAATTATCATCGAACTTCACTTACAGGTAAGTTCGTTTGATTCTCAATTGTACTTTACTTCCGCCGTGCTCCGCCGATTTTCATATTTAAACAAAGTAGATATTTAAAGGTTGAAGGTTTGTGGACTGAAATGGAAGTATTACCAGACATTTGGATGATCAGAACTCCTCAATCACATTAACTTAGTTCTATAACAATTATTTCTTAAATTTATATAATTATGCGTCCTCTAAGTCATTACAGTTATCTAGTACAAGTAATAAATAAATATATAATATATATATTTTTTAAATCAATTTTTGCAAAAGTGTTGGATTTTTCGGACCATCCAACAGTTCTACGAATAGTGTCAATATTCTCTCCTAATGTTTAAATAGTAGATGTTGACAAATGACCATTACTATGATTTTCAAGTGTATGTCATAGATATCAAGATATAAAGTGTATCTTTATTTTAATTGCTTAAAGTTTGTTAACGAACAAGATTTTTTTATTTTTTTATTTTTCATTTATATAACTGAAAGAGTTTTGTGCAGGGTAGATAAACTCTCTTTTATAAAAGATATTTTAGGATTTATACAATAGAGGCAATAATAAAGTTGGTTGTGTACGACCTGGCCCTAGGTTTATTGAAATTTATTATTTATATTTTAACTCGCAATATTTTAAATAATCATATTATTATATTTAATTAAAGATGAGGATTATCCTTTATGAGCGGTTACAAGAGCTAACAATGTTATCACATTGGATAACAAATTAAGTGAAATATTTTCATTTGGATATAATTTATATAATAATTCTTAACCAACATTGGGTTCTTAAATCATATTTTCGAGTTTGTGGGCGAAACCTAAAAATCTCTTAGATAGTATCTTAACACAAATGTCAGTGGTAAGTTCATTTGGTAAATGAGGGCTATTGCTGAATATACCAATTTACTGAATTATAACTATAGCCTTTATTAGAAGTATTAGAAAAAGGTTAATAAATAAGAATAAATAAGAGAAATCTTATCTATCTGTGAAGTGTAATGTATCTGTATATTTGTGATACTATTTTTTTTTTTTACTATTACAATTATCTACAATTAGGTATGTATTACATTGCTTCAAAATGTTATCGACAATGAAGCACCTGCACTTACAGGCAATATACCGTGTAACCTGGAGAAAGGATACTATGGTTGCAATGGTCAATATGAGCCAACTATAATTACCCTAGGTGCCTTGTTACAAAATTTAGAAAAGCTTTATATTAATTGAAAAGGGTGGAAAACGAATGATATTTGTAAAAAGTCCTGTATGGAAAACGTCCATGAGATTGTGAAAGAATCTCTTGCGATAGCATAGTGGTCTGGTCGCCAACAAATATATAACTTACACTTATGATTATGTGTAGAGGAAAACAAATCTTTTTTAGAAATACCAAAACCTGAAATAATCGTATAAAAGGCATATTTTGCCGTTTTTCACTAGGTTCTATTGTTAAACTGTGTCAACTGATTTTATTTGAAGCAGTATTGTTTTTGATGGTATATAATCTGTCTATACGCACATACTTGCATGCTTACACCACTGCTAAATTAGTTTAGCTAGACTATCAATATGTGGTGTTGTTAATTCTTAACATGATAAAGCAGTTACTTACTTTTATTACATGTAAATGATTTTAAAGCAAAAAGACAGCCAGTAAATTTAGGTAATTATTGTGTTCATTTATTTATTTATGAATCTTACCGAACCCTATTAGTGGTACAACATAACCGCAATTTAACAATAATGCATCTGCATAAATTACTTATTTTGGCTGATTAATTGATTCTTATGAAAGTGAAACAAATTATTTTGTCACCAGGATAGTTAATTATTGGCACCTTGTGATATTGGTACTTGGCTATTATATCTATTATTATTTAATGCATTTCCATAGTTCAAGTTGTTTTGTATGCGCATCAGCTATATTATGTTACACCTGAAGTCCTGGACATGCTGCATATAGCATGCCTGTTATAGTGGCCAACTTTGAATAGGACGTGTTTTGTTCCAACTGTCATGTTTTCAGAACCTATTCTCATTCATTATGCTTGTGGAATTAATTTACTTTTAGTTGTGTTTATAATAAAACATAAACTTACCAATATATAAGTCTCCTTTGTGGCCATTAGACATGATTATTATGTCTTTATCTAAACATTTAAATATACTAATGAAGTATAATTCCTGTTTTTATTATATTTATGTATGGGTGTCAAAATCATCTTTAATATCAATATTGGTCATGTATAAAAATCCAGAGCAGTTATTAATAATTTTAAAAGATGTTAATTTTTTAGGATTAAAAATAAAACTTTTTTATTTTTATTTTTATTTTTTTTATTTTTTATATGTATTATTTTGGAGACAATAAAGTGAGGATATAAATTAATTGGACTCTGGTGAGCTCAAGATAAATAGCACCTTTACATAACAGTTCATTTATTGAACTATTAAAGTCAGCAATTTCTTCCTTAGAAATTAGGCAACCTGACCAATTGGAACCTGACTTATTGTACAGGTATTAGATTTATAAAGGTATTATATTAAATGGAATATTGTGTCCCAGATCCATGAAAAATAAATAAATATGTCAGAGGGTACCTTGTAAAAATATTGTAATCGTCTGTTGACGCTGTTTGTTGTTGCCTTTCGTAACAGCATATTGGTAGCAACCACCTTCTCACATAGTCTTCCGAGGGAGTCCCCAGTAGTTTAAAGGATTTTATTTATTTAAAAAATCAGTGGTCGAACTTGCTGCGGCTTTACTATTTCCCATTTTATCACCAAAAGTCCAAAGTTGACTTCAAAAAGGGATATTTCAGGAGTGGAGTCCTGTGCTGCATCTCTGGCAACTTCACCTGAACTAGCCTGAGGCTAAAAACCTTCTTAAAGACAAGTTCATTGAAATAAGTTTTTCAGTATCTTTCTGACATTCTGAACATTTTTATATTAATAAATGGCGGTATTGATATATCTATATAACACCGTATAATTTTATTCTTAATACTGTGATCTACTGTATTTGCATGGCATGGCAAAATAGTGAATACTTTTTGTTTTATCCCTCTTCAGAGAGGGTTTATTGATTGCATATGTGACCTCAGGGTTTATTTTGCAAGGGTTAACCATTGTGTTAAATACATTTTCCCTCTCTCTTTTTTTTTTTTTTTTTTTACACCAGACTAACTTTTTGACCAACGGTCTGTGGGTTCTAGTTGTGTATGGCTGGTTCTGGCACTCACGTTCTTTGGTATGGTCTAGAGCAGTGTTTCCCAAAGTGGGGCCCACGCCTTACAGGGCAATTCGATAGTTAAGGAGGGTAATTTCAAAATGGATTGGACACGACTTCAACCCTTCTGCTTTGGGTTATTTATATGCAATGCTAGATATCGGTGACCAATTTAACAAAAAAGGCAATTTTTTAAAAAAAAATATTGTAATCATTTATATTTATTAAGGGTAAAATACATTTTTTAAAGGTTGGGAAACACTGGTCTAGAGTGACTAATAAAACAAGGTCAAGAGTTTATTGACCTCGACTCTTTATTGAGTTGGTGCTTAAAAGCATAAACCCTGGGTAAAAATGTTATAACCTGAATTAGGATTCTCATTATATATAGTACGTTTTTCTAATAAAAATCATACACATCAATATATGGACGACGTAGGTTCACCCATGCTCAAGAGGTAATAATATTGGATTGTGACGATGTAATTTCTCGAAATACATTCAAGCACAATAATAAAATAAATTGCGACGTTGCAGTTCTTCAAACTACACTCAAGCACAATAATAAAATAAATTGTGACGTTGCAGTTCTTCAAACTACACTCAAGCACAGTTATAATTAGTTGTCACATTATAGTTTTTCAAACTACCATCAATAACAGTAATTATAAATTGTAACATTGCAGTTTTTCAAACTACACTCAATCACAATAATAATTCATAAATAGTGGACGTTATAGTCTCACGAAGTATTAAAACATTTTGGTTGCAACAAATCCACTTATGTAAAAAATCCAGTATCGGTATTTTTGTTCATGCAGGTAAAACGAACAAACGTGGATGAGGGCGACCGTGATGGCGTCGTATTCGTGGAGCTCCGTTTCTCCAACCATCTTATTTTCTACGGTATTTGCCAATTTGCTTGTTCGTTTTCAGCTTCTTCTCGTTGCCTTTTACCCATTTAGAGTAAGATTGTATAATTATTTACACTAAAATTTACAATAAAATGCGGACAACCGATATACACGTGCATCTCGTAGCACACGAAATACGGAATGGTGTCTTAAAGAAATCGAGGCTTGGACAACCGTATATTCATCCAAAAAAAAAAAAAAAAAACTGATTACTATTAAACGTGTGAGAGTAGCCATCGAATGCGAATACTACTTTGTTTAAATATGAAAATCGGCGGAGCACGGCGGAAGTAAAGTACAATCAGGCAGGTCGTGGTCAAATGTCGTGTCACAAAAAAAAAAACATGAACTTGTGGCTGACAAGGACTATGCTGAACAAAGCTAAGTTCTGTTTCCATACATATCTTAATACTTACTTATATATTTCCAGATGTAATTGTCAAACTACCAGCAGATATAAAATCATCAAAAGATATAAAAGTAACAATAAATCCCGGAGAATTAAGTGTGTTGAAAAAAAATGGTGACATTATAATCAAAGACACATTACCACATAAAGTAAAAGCTATTGAGAGTTTTTGGAGTATCAGTGGACAACAACTTATGATACATTTAGGTATTCCTGTAGTATAGACTGGCACCAAGGGTACCCATGACTGGAAAAACTATAGCAAGAAACTCCTTATTATTATTAATGTGTACTAAATTTTCTTGGACTCAGTTTTTTCAGTTGTGGGCACTATTGGCCGTCCTCTTTCTTACCACAAAGCAAGTCAAGGTTAGATGTCAAATTACAATTGAGAAAAATGCTTTTATTAAAAGCACCTCTGGTAGACATGGTGACAGCGACTGAGACAGCCATATACTGAGTCTTTTTTAGACCCTAGACTAGGCATCTGTGGTGTGGTAGTCAAATGGTCATGCAAACCAATGTACATGTACCAATGTACATACAATACAAATGGACATGTGTACTTAAGTTGTTCTGTTTCTATGATGCCAGCATGTTTATTAAATTATATGAATGTAATTTTTATTTGAAAAAATTAGGTCACATTATAAAATAAATATAGCTCTCTTATCTGTATCTGTAGTATCCCTATGGGAACTAACAGTTCAACTACTATGAACAAATTTTAAAACTAAATGTTTTTTTGTAGAAAAACATGATGAGAGATGGTGGAAATCTTTACTAAGCAGTGAAGAGGAGATAGACATTACTAAAATAGATAGTTCAAGACAACTATATGACTTGCCAGAATCACATATAGCAAAGGTAAAGTTAAATGTTATAATTTGCCCACTCTACCTGTATTTTAAGTGGTTTGACCTGGAATCGAACCTGGGACTTTATGCCTGTCGTCGAACCTATAATAATGTAATGAAACTTGTTGTGTTTACTGTAAGTTAACTACCAGATACAGTAAATTACAAGTACATTAAAACCGTACACTCTATTTTATCAATCAATCAAATTGTCACGCCTTTTTCCCACAGGGATAGGCAGAGACAACGGTGCGCCACTTACCACGATCCTTACAACTCCCTTGCTTCCTTCATATCCACAATTCTCTTCATACAGACTCTCTATAATATTGTGTTGCAAACTAAATAATTAAATAATTTCACAGATACATGAGATGCAATGGAATCAAGAACAAAAGATGAAAGGTCTGCCCACAAGTGATGAAATAAAGAATATGAACATATTGAAGAAGGCATGGAATCTAGAAGGTTCACCATTTAAAGGCACAGAGTTTGATCCGTCTATATTTAGAAATAATTAAAGTAATTTTTTTTAAGTCATTTTAATATAAAAAAGATGCCATGGATACATAATTATATAAAATATATTTAGCCAGGGCCTTATCTAGGAGCAAGCTGGAGTATGGTAATGGTTATAGATGAGTTTATACGACAATATGTTTCTTTGTAGAACAATCGACAAGTGGAATGCTTTACCAGCCCATGTGTTCTCTCCATCCTATCCTTGGATCCTTCAAACAATGTGTGTAGAATCACCTTTGGCCGGCATAGTGACGGCGACTGGGGCAACTGTGAAGAGTCGGACTTTTCAGTCGTTAGCGCTCTTGGACCTCTTGCTTAACAACAAGGGGTCGAGGTCAGATGTCGTGTCATAATAAAAAAAAACAAGGCTCAATTAAAACCACTTTTCTTGTACAAAGATAACAAAATTGAAATACCTTTTGGTATTTTTTTCTAATCAGTTTTCAACTAGCAGCTCGATCCTGACGCAATTCCCTCGCTTCCCTTACATCCACAATTCTCTCCAAACAAGCTCTATGGTTATGGGCACTAGGTAACCCGGCTTTTCCGATTTGGTCGGAAAACACATGAACTAATTTAATAATCATTACATAAACTATTTTATTTATTTTGTGTGTATCTTTGGATAATACTTGTAATTACTAATTTAGATTTGTTTTACATACAGTGAAAAAAATTGGAATAAAATAATGAAATTAAAATAAATGTTTTATTTAACAAAATTCTTAACAATATTGTAAAAAAATAATTATTTATCAAATTTTTATGCATTATTATTATATTTATATTATTTATTTATATTTATATTATTCACAAATTTTATGCGGCTTACTATCGCGTTTATTTCGGTTTTGATTTTACAATTTTTTATTATTTCTGATGATGTATAGAGATCTTTACCGCTTTGCAGTCTCTCCGTGACCACGATGGCTGCAAAGCTCTCGAAACGTCTGAATAATAATAATAAAAAAATGTAAAATCAAAACCAAAATAAACGCGATAGTAAACAGCATAAAATTTGTTTAATTCAATAATCAATGTTCGCGCAAAATCTAAGAAAATACTAATTATTTATCTCTTTGGCTTTTTAAGTGGTAGGCAGACAGTTGCCCAGTCCAGTCAGACAATCCAGTAGTTCAACCACTGTTAAATTTTCAGTCTTCAGTTGTCAGTTTCAACTAGGATGGCATAGTGGATGCGATTGCTACTGTAGATGTTGCCTTCATTCATGAACTTCACACCAGCTTAACATCAGTCAGGGTGCTATTAATTGTGGAGCCATAAGGATTTTTTTCAGTTTCTTGAAGGATTGGTGGATTTGTCACTTCATTTCAGCAATTATGAATTTCTCAATATTTCTTTTTATTGTGACACATTTGACTTCGACCAGCCTGATGATAAGCAAGAGAGGATCCAAGAGTGATGACGACTGAAACAACCAAGTTAGTTCATGGCTGCCTCAGTCACCGTCACTATGTCGGCCAAAGGTGCTTCTTCACACATCACTTGAAGGATACAAGGTTATAGGATGGAGAGAACACATGGGCTGGCAAAGCATTCCAATTGTTAATTATTCTACAAAGAAAGGATGCACTAATATTGTAAATCGTAAGCAATAGTTAACTGAGATATACTTAATACACTAATTGTAATTCAAAACCCAGTCAAAACCAATTTCCCTATCATCTTTTTCTCTTCCACAAGTTTGTGAGCTTCCTTCATATTCACAGCATTTATTGGAGACATGGTCTTTGTGAGGGTACACTTGAGTTTTCCTTCATCAAACATTCTGGAAGCTTCTTCCAAAATCTCATGTACCCTTACTTTGTCCTCTGTATTATATTTAATCCTTGTATTCATCATTTCCGAGACTAGAGTAACACTCTTGTCTTTTAAAGGTCTCAGATCAACCAGCCCGCTGCTGTCAACAATTAAGCAAATCTTCCCTTGGGGTTTAATGATCTTCATCATCACATTCCAATAAGGGTAAGGGTCGTAAAGAACCAATATATAGTCAACATTTTTATAACCTAACGCTTCCAACTGAGGGTAAAGATCTTGATTATGATAAACTACATGATCAGCTCCATGTTTTAAAGACCAATCAACTGTTTCTTGTCTCGATGCTGTTCCAATAACATTCAATCCATAATTCTTAGCTATTTGAGAAGCTATTGAGCCTACACCTCCAGCACTATTAATTATCAATAAAGTTTTTCCTCTATCTTTCTCAGACAGACAAAGTCTATCAGCAATTGATTCAAATGCAGTTATAGTTGTTAAAGGCATAGCAGCTGCTTCTTCGAATGATAATTTTTTAGGTTTATTACCAACTAGTATTTCATCTACAGCTATAAACTCGGCGTTTGAACCGTTACCCCTTAAATCGCCCGCGAAATACACTTCATCACCAATATTGAAGAATTTTGTATCATTACCTTTTGAAATCACTATCCCTGAACCATCATATCCTAAAATCTTAGGGCTGGTTAACACATCAGGCTTTGGAGCCCTTACTTTTGTATCAATCGGGTTAACAGCCGTTGCTTTGACCTGGATTAATAACTCATTTCTTTTTACTTCTGGGACGTTTACTTCTATGTCTAGGAGACTATTTGCTTCAGTTATAGGTAAATATTTATATAAACCTACAGCTTTCATCGTTTTGGGTATGTTTCTCAACATATTTGTTGTAGAAATGGATCTTGTTTGTGATGCTAGTACACTGTTTCCCCCGGCTGTCAGCACAAGCAAAATACAACGAATCATCAGATTTTATAATGCTTACCACCAAAGACACTTGCTTAAATAGTTAATTAGTATTTAACCGGCAAGTGAAATAATAAACAACCAAACGCTATAAGAAAATTTATTATCAGCTTTTGACGTTTCTTATCAGTAATCAAGGAACATTGTACTCAGTAACCGTAATAGAAATCGTAATCAAATCATATTAAGGGCTTAGGAGCGTGTCAATATGGAAAATAAAATGGCGGGATCTTTGATGTTGTTCACTTATTGCATCGATATCCTTTTAATTTTTTTTTTGTAACTCGACATATGACAGCACCCCGCTTGATCTTAAGCCGAAGTGTGGTCCATGAATGAATGTCACTGCTACTACGATTCAATAACTGTGAGTAGCAATCACATCCACTATGCCGGCCTAGATGGAACCGGCAACTTACAAGCTGATCCCGAAACGTGACCAAATCACTTCACGGTCTGTATACTTGTAGTACCATTGGCAGACTGGGTACCATTGCCTACCACTCTTTAAGTTATTCTACGTGTTATTTAGGCTGCGTACTTTAATAATAGGAAAATAAAGTGCCACTTTCCACGAACCTGACAAATCGCATCCATATTTCCCTCTGTACAAACAAGATTTAATGTGAATGTCCGCGATTTGATAAAGGAACAATCTTCTGCGTCTTTTATAAACGGAAAGATTACCTCTGGTTATAAAATGCATGCGTGATCCTCAGTAATTCATTTTACAAAGTTATAGAAAATTTAAAGTAAAATTCGAAACTAGATACCTACAATTAGCGTCTTTGAATTTTTTTTGTAGGACCATTTTTCAAAGTCTATTTTTTAATATCCTTTAATTTTTGTGACTAGAGATAGCTCTAGTCCATGTACTTAGCACCCATGTGGGGGTATAGTTGTTAAAATGTTCACAGCGTATGCCGTGGCAGAAATCTGAAACCATTGTTCACATCACTAAAGCCCTAGTTTGACAGTTAAAATTAGAATGTAATATGGCGGACGGACCACGCGGATAATGTATAGGTAAGAGAGCTTGGGGCATCTTCTTATTTTATCGATTGAGAAATAATTTAGTGATGTGCATGCGCATTGAGTTATTTTGTGTTCTCATTTTTTTGAAATTTGATGTGTTGTTAATTTCAAAATGTAATAGGTAAAAAATATTATTGCTATGTCAGTAAACCGTAGATTTTCTTACATAGCATTAATGTTCACAATTTTCTTTTTACAAAAAGAATTGCGGATTTGAGCGAAGTTGTGTCAGGATCGTGGCAAGTAACGCTCCATTGTCTCGCCCGATCCCTGTGGGAAAAGGATGTGACAATGCGATTAATCGTCAGAAAACTATCGCTCATATTGTGTCTAGAATCTCCGTACTCGAAGTATTGAGTTGTTACGTAATAATTAACAGCATCTTATAGTGACGCATATCAATATTAAAATTCTTTAATGTTTTATATAAATATATTGAGACTTGGCCATCGCACTAAATGATTGAATTTACATGTGTTTTCAGGCGATTGAATTTACACGTGTTTTCAGGCGATGGCCAAGTCTCAATATATTTATATAAAACATTAAAGAATTTTATTATTGATATGCGTCACTGTAAGATGCTGTTAATTATTACGTAACAACTTAATGCTTCAAGTACGGAGATTCCAGACACAATTGATTTTCAATTGTTATGGACCACGATCGTGGTCTTAGAGACTGGACGTATTAAGACAGAAAGTCGCTTAAGTAGAGGCTGAATAAATTAATAACCGACTTGGTATTACATGGATCTCACAACTTTTTACCGCAGAACAACTGAGTTGCGAGACTTGGTTTTTTTGACAAGTATTGTTTTTGATGGGATAATTTATTACAGAAATTTATAGGTTTGAATTGACTATTTGGGTGTTGAAATCAAAGATTCCTTAATGCTCGTTAACATTTAATAACCATAAGATATACAATAAATATACATTCACAGGCATTTAATATTGACGTTAATAATTACAGAAGCAGATCCAATTATCACAGAATCATTTACAAGAGCAAAAACATAAAAAATAAAGCTCATAATACTTCAATTGCATACATAAATACACTTTAAATAAATCAATGCATCATTAGTTTAGTAATAATAGATATATACATAGCTTAGTTTTATTGTTAAGCGGTCTAAATGCGTTTACCAACCAGGCGTATATGCGGCGTATAAAAGCGCATACACTAGGCGTTATACGGATCCTATGAAAACGAGCCAATAAGCGCCGAAGATATGCCTAGTTTGAAAAAGCATTAAATGTTGACTCTATGGGTACTCTATAAAAGTTTCATTGAGAAAACTTTACCTATGCAATCGGTCTAATGAGAACTCGACTAATATCCTATAAAAAACAATGTTATTTTGTTTGATGAAAACTTTCAACTTAATCGACTTGTCATCGTATTAGACCGACGGTCTTTCATTTAGGTTAGTACCACTTTTATAAGTACCACGAGTAATATTCATTTGCGCAGAAAAGTATCAACTAAAACCGAACGTGAAACAATAAAATTGCCGACTGCCGAAATAAGAACGGACATTCATAGCGCGACATGGCGCGCGATAAGCTAATAAGGCTTCTGCGCAGGGAGGCCTAACTTATATAAGTGGTATAATTATGCTGATATACTTTAATTATTAGACTACAGAGTTATAAATAATAATAAAAATAATGCTAATACAAAACAGATAAGTATATATTGCATTTCTCGTCATATTTTTCACACTCACGCTCGCATCAATCCGTCTCTTGATATTGATATGACTAATTTGGTCCTTAAAGATATAATTTTTAGTTTTATACGGTTATCCGTATTACAGGTACCAAATTTTAATATTACATACATTATACATAATAAATAAAATACATTTTTTTGGTATATAAATAATCTACTATAAAAATACAATAAACAATTACTTGCGGCCCGTCTTTTTCAAGGCGACGCGAGTTGCCTACAAACCGGCATATTTATTTGTTACTAATGTTAGTAATATCGCTTGAATGTAACCACGAGAAACTTTTGTGTTAACAGTAACACTTCACACCAAACTCAAGGACTGAGCGACCAAAATCGACAAAATTCAAGCAACTCGTATCGACTTATAAAAAATAGACCTATTATTGGTATTTATTATCGTATACCAAAGTTGGATTCTTAGTAACTAATAATTTAACATAAATAAACTCTAAAATAGATAATATTCAGTGCTAATGCGTAATTACTACATTTTTGTACTATTTCTGGCAATTTTTAACCATCTAACTACGAAAATGACTAACTAACCCAACAGCCGAATTTATATTTTGTATTGTAAATCACTGATTATTCTCAAGAAAGCGGGGTTGCCTAGTGCCCATAACCGTAGAGGTCGTATGAAGAGAATTATGAATGTGAGTGAAGCGGGGGATTCTTGTCAGGATCGTGGCAAGTCCAATGTCTCTGCCTATCCCTGTGGGAAAAAGGCGTGATAATTTGATGGATTGATAATTTTACTGAACAATCTCATAGCCTTGTGGCTCATCAGTCGTGGCAAGCGAGTCGGGGCTCGAGAAAATGAAAGGAAATTAAATAATATTTCTGCTGTTAACCCTAAGTACACTATGCAAAGTGTTTTTATTAAATTTGTATTTTCTTTTTAATATTTCACTTCTTTTTTCAAGAATTTCTTTTTAAAATATTAGTGTACCTACCAAATAAAAATGTATAGACATATTCAGTATCAAAATATTTATTTCGTTTTCTAGTTCATTTGTCAGACATTTGTGTTGCCCTGTGAATATTTTGAATTAAAGTTAAATAGAAATTAAATTTCGAGTCACAATACAAAAATACCACATATGTACGACTCGCGTGCCAGACTTTAGACAAAACTCAAAGGCATGTTAATATTAGGTAAAAAATAGATTAATTAAAATTATTGTACAGCAAAATGGCAGAAATCGTGTAAGCCAGTACATTCAACATTAGGTCTATGAGACGAGTCCCATATCCCTGGGCCGCATCTTTGACAAAGACCTACTAACGTGCATGGGATCTTCACTAGTTGCCGGAACTGATGTATTAATCCGCGCGCTTTTCGAAGAATTAATTGACCATCCATATACATTGCTACAAGAAAAAATAAAATTAATTTATAATTTTTTTATTGTTACCACACTAACGGGAAAATAAATAAAAAAATTATAAATATGCAGGCAACGTATAATATTAAATTTAATATTATTTTTTATTAACAAATATTTGCAATATTTAATTTTAATTATTAAATATTACAAATAAAAGCTATGAAACAAATCGGGGACATCCTCAAGAAAACTAGGTTACCTAGTGTCCATAACCATAGAGCTTATATGAAGAGAAATGTGAAGGAAGCGAGGGAGTTGTGTCAGGATCGTGGCAAGTGGCGCTCCATTGTCTCGCCTTTTATGTCTCTGTCGAAAAAGGCGTAACAATTTGATTGATTGATTGATTGATTGTAAATAAAAAAGTTAATTTGCTTACCTAGTGAGCTAAAATGCAGTAACATCTCATCCGTGTTTAAGTCTTGAGCGATGACATCGTCTGCATAAACCGCAACGATTGCCAAACATAAGAACAGATGGAAATAGTCCGTTTGATAGTTAGCCCAACATGCCTCCCACATCCTGAGGGCCACAGCTTCTGTGAACTCTCTTTTGAAACACCTAAAAGTTGTATTTTCTTAGATATTGCGCGAACATTGATTAATAAATTAAACAAATTTTATGCGGCTTGGTTTTGTGGTTTTAAATTTACAATTTTATTTTATTTTCTGGCGTTTCGAGATTTTATTTATTTTATTTTATTATTCAGTCTCTCCATGACCACGATGGCTGCAAAGTTCTCGAAACGTCGGAATAATGAAATAAAATAGAATATAGATACGCATAAAATTTGTTTAATTCATCTAAAAGTTGTATTAAAGTTAACAAAGATAGACAGTGTACAAACTGAGAAGTGACTTAGTCGCGTTTCAAGATAACATTCAAGATTTAAGATAGATAGTCGCTTGTAAGTTGCCGGTTTCAACTAGGGCGGCATAGTGAATGTGAATGCTATTTACAGTTATTAAATTGTATGTACCAGGCAGATAAAAGAGCGCTGGCAATAAAGCTGCGCAGTAACTTGATTTGTTACCTACTTACTTTTCGTTTTACGTATGTACATAAATTTTAAAATATATTTGAATATTAACTGTGCCCGCGGTTTCACCCGTTTATAACACAGTCATAAAAAAGGAGGAAGTTCTCAATTCCACTGTTCCCTTTTTTTGTATTTATAATTGGAAACTATAATAAAAAATATATATTTTTTAAATTAAAAGTAGGTGTCCTATGTTACTTCTAGTACCTCCAAAAATATGTGTACAAAGTTTCATGTTGATCGGTTAAGTAGTTGTTGCGTGAAAACGTAACAAACAAACTCACATTCACATTTATATTAATACTAGCTGTGTCCACGGTTTCACCCGCGTAAAATTAGGTTTATAACACAGTCATAAAAAAGGAGGAAATTCTCAATTCGACTGTATATCCCATTTTTGTATTTATAACTCGATAACTCATATGAAAATGACAGACGGAGATAAAAATAAATATAGAAAAATTCTAAACAGCTGAAACTATAGTCAATTGGAAACTATAATAAAAAAAATATATTTTTTTAATTAAATGTATCCTATGTTACTTCTAGTACCTCCAAAAATATGTGTACAAAGTTTCATGTTGATCGGTTAAGTAGTTGTTGCGTGAAAACGTAACAAACAAACTCACATTCACATTTATAATAATATATAGTAGGATTTGCATGACTGTATGGATAGGCGGTCTTGCTCCTACCGCATCGTACCGCTCTTCTAATTCAATCAGTATACTGCGCAGCCAAAAATACAGCGCTCTCTTTTTTGCTGGTATCTATACTAGCAGACACCTCCATTCATGGATCGCACCCAGCCTAACATTAGGAGGGTGCTGTCATATGTCAAGTCAAATAAAATAATCTTACAATAATATCCAGCGGTGACAGAACAGCAACTCCATCGCGTCGATATGTTTCTCAAGATGTTTATAGAAATGTGGCAACATTATTCTTATTAATTCACGGAGATAACTCTTAAACAAAAATTGTTGAAATATTAATTACGAAGAATTTTTTTAGAATTTGCTCGAACATTGTGTTATGAAATTAACAAATTTTATGGAGTCTCTTCGTGACCACGATGGCTGCATAGCAGAATCGACGAAATAATAAAAAAATGTAAAATAAACAACTAGAAATAAACGCGATAGTAAGCCGCATAAAATTTGTTTCATTAATTACAAATGAAATTAAAACCATGAGGTAAATCAGTTGACTTTTGGGGCAAGCGGGTACCGGTTGCAAAAAGGCCGGCATAGGTAGAGACAATGGAGCGCCACTTGCCACGATCCTAAAACAACTTCCTCGCTTCCCATACATCCACAATTCTCTTCATACAACCTCTATGGTTATGGGCACTTGGCAACCCAGCTTTCTTGAGAATGTCTCCGATTTGGTCGGAAAACACCCTCCTGGGCCTGGCTTGTTTAAAGCATCCATGCAGATCAGATTTATAAATTCCTTTCGTCAATCTATTTTCCATCATCCTTTCCATGTGCCCAAACCATAGAGGCATTCCTTTGTCAATCCTTGTCACGTCACTACATCTTCTTTCAAACCACATCTATCGCGCACTGTGCTATTTCTTAGTCTATCCGATATCGTCACTCCACATACGAGTACCTACACTTCTTTATGACCGCATTTCTACAGCGATAATTCTACTAATTATACTATGCGATTAATAAATACTAATAAATAGTCTCCAGTCATGTTCCTTACCAAATTATTGTCCATATCATTATCCGTGGGTGTACATACGAAGATAGCTCGTTGCATGAGCCCAACGAAACACCAAAAGGCTTCAGGTTCACTTTTTACTTCACACAATACTGGCGCTAGTAAATCGCTCATGCCTTGAGTGTAACTGTAATTATACATTTCATTTTATTGTGACTCTACATCTGACCTTTACTTGCCTGATAGTAACTGGCCTGCACCACTATAGCTGAACCGTGACTATTTTCACGGAGATCGTCGGCCTTTGCCTACGCCGCACCGTATGCGCCAGTAAGCCATCAGGCTGGTATCAGTGGTGGCAGTGAGGAACAACAGAAGTTAAATTCCACAGTTTTGGCGAGACTCCAAAAGCTGCAACTACCCGTTGGGTACCCTAATAGACTCTCACCAATCCTGGAAACGCGTTGTGCATCCGCTTCTTTTAAAACCTTTATAGGCTGCCTGCCACGTCCACGCGAAGTCTACGATTTCTTCGACCCTTGACCCAGGTCGAAGATTGCGTATAAATAAAACTTAATGCATCAGTCGCCATCACTATGTGAGCTGCTTTTCATGCCTCGTTTTAAGAATCCAAAGTTGTAGCATAGGGAGAACACATGAGTTGCCAGAGCATTCCATTGGTCGTTTAATCGACAAAGAAACGACGCGCCGAATTATCAAAACGATCGATAGATTTGGCGGGTATAGTCCAACTTGTTAGATTTAATATTAAATAAAGATTACATACCCAAGTATAGGATTATAGATGGCATAATTAAGTAAAATATTCTTCATAATTTCAATATTATAATTATTTTCCCCAGCGAAGTAGGGATTGCCTCTATCAGTACGGACAACGTCTTTCTCAATAACACACTGGATTGTCTTTCTAAATGTCGCATGTTGTTCCGGTGTCATTTTCTCTAACCGCCTTTTTGTTATTTCGTCATATTCCCTCGTCCTTATTTGCAATATCATTTCCCTTTCGTCATATGTCGAATTGTAAGGGTAACAGTGAAGTAAAAAAGGCCACACTTCTCTTCTTAACTCTTTGTCTAAACCCCCAAAGAAGACGCATTTTCTCAGAAACAAATCGTCTTCAATAACTCCTTTTGAATTCATCATTTTTCCGTAAAACAGTTCTGGAGTTATTTTTGGCATTTTGCCTTCTTCTGGGTGCTGCTCTGACTTCTGGACTTCAGGACGGCAAACCATAAAATGTCTGTATGGTAAATTTGCTTCTTCTGAACCTTGAATTTTCGAAATACATAATAATTAGAATATTTGTTCAATATTGGAAGAAAACATGAAAAAAAAATATTTTTTATTGTGACACGACATCTGACTTCGACCCGCCTGATGATAAGCAAGAGGAGGTCCAAGAGTGACGACGAAATATATAATACCAATTGAAAATATATAATACCAACCAATGAAATAATAATAGTACCAATAATACCAAGAAGAAGGCGAAGGCGTTACATTTAATGATTGCTACTATAGTACCTACAGGGATAGGCAGAGACAACGGAGCGTTAGTTTTCACTATCCGGACACAACTCTCTCACTTCCTCATATTTAATTTACAATTCTCTTTATATTGTTACTCGACATCTGACTCCTCCTGATGGTTAAGCAAGAGGAGGTCCAAGATTGCCGACGACTGAAAAAAAACCGAGTCAGTTCACGGTTGCCTTAGTCGGCGTCACTATGCCGGCCAAAGGCAAACCTGGCAACTTCCAAGCTGATCCTAAAAGCCTGTGTCACTTTTCGACGGTCTCTGATTCCGAAGAGCGAAGAAGACACTTCACGGTCTGTAAACTTGTAAGTGGTTTGGAACCACTGCCTACCAATCTTGAAAATGAACTTATGAATAGTAAACTTAAAATATTGTATATACAGCTCTGCAAAATGGTAGGTAATGAAAGATATTTTATCTTCCAGTAACATGAAAGAGCAGGCTCGCCTCATAGCTTTCTCTATTGGGGAGTCGGGTTTCTAGTTGCAAGCTTTTCCTTTTGCATCGGTTCCATCGGGACACTCCTTGACCGAAATTCTCTGACCTTAGCGGTGTGCCTCTCGGAGTCCGGACTGTTCATCATTCAGAAAGAGTGGTAGGCAGTGGTGCACAGTTTGCCGATCCGGGGTAGTACGGAGTACAGACCGTGAAGTGATTTGGTCGCGTTTCGGGATCAGCTTGTAAGTTACCGGTTCCATCTAGGCCGGCATAGTGGGTGTGATTGCTACTTACAGTTATTGAATTGTAGTAGCAGTGACATTAATTCATGGACCACACTCCAGCTTAACATCAAGCGGGATGCTGTCATATGTCGAGTCACAAAAAAAACCCACCAGTGTCGGTGTGGAGAGCCAGTGTATAATCAATATACTAACCTGGAGTTAGCTTAATATTGTGTAGAAGCGAATGCCATCGATGTAACACTTGCGCCAAGTGGTCTAGAGCACCATGGTGGAAATGCAATATCTTGTATTGCGATTCCCTTGACGCCACAACCAGCTGACCACACGTACACGAATCATCGTTGAAAAACAAACGCAAAGATCTCATTTGGCTTAGGTCTACTGAAAATCTGTAAAATATCAATCATTAAGGGAACCTGTTGTACCTTGATCTCTTTTTCATTCAACAATTTAAAAAAAAACCGTTATAACTAATGAGGTTCATAATATAAATTATACAAAAGCATAGATCATCCTTTTGGCAGGTTTTACATAAACTAAAAAAGTTTGGAATGTTGATCGAGGTACAACAGTGGTGATGTACCTAGATCCGCCCTATGTTGTATCTTGGTCATAGTTAGAACTCATCAAATAAAACCCATATTTCTCGACAATTTTTTAATATTTTTAGCTTCAACACGTCTATAAATTTCTTTATAAGCTTATCTAATATCTATGACATATCAATTAACAGAATTTATTTTGATTTATTGGCTTTTGATGTCGTTTACTGAAAAGACGTAACCAGTACCTCCCAGCCATTTAGTCTTTGTCCCATTGAGCTGTGAATGAGCTGTAAAATTCGTGTAAAATGGTGTTCCATTGTTAATCCGTTGGTGTTCCTTTGACTAATTCATATGGAAATAGAGGCGTGACTCTTTGATTAATTTTTATTGTGGTTCGTTCGGCATTTGACAGCACCCCGCCTGATGTTAAGCTGGAGTGCGGCCCATGAATGGAGGTTACTTTAAGTAGTAGTTACACCTACTATACCTTGTTGAAACCAGCAACTAACAATCTAATCCCGAAATGCTACTTTACAGGATGTATACTTGTAAGTAGTAGTACAATAATATAAATAAAAACTATCAAACAAATATTTGCTCCGACCGGGAATCGTACCGTATCAAACTGGGGTGCTTACCAATGCGCCACGCCTGACGCCTGCTTGATTGATTAAGTATTTCTATAGCTTACTGGGCGTTTAGCTTACGTAACGGAGGTTGAGTACGTAAAGTACAGTCGATTTAATTAAATTTCTTCGTAAAGGTCACGGGTGAGAGACAATAAAATTCCACTGTCAAGATATTAAATACGTATAGCTATAACATCTACGTTAAAGAATGTCTTTAATACGCAGGGTGCGTTCTAGAAAGAGCGACCGTGGCTACGTACGGTATGGTCCAAAAATCATCATTAAGAAATCCCCAATGATGAGGATTATTAGAGTAATACTTTTTAGCCTAATTTTACCCACTGAAGTATCTAATGGGGAAAATTTGACATTTTTTTTTGCGTTTTCGCGTTTTTTCTTCCAGAAATCCCCATTGAATATAAAATTAATTTAAATATAGATGTTTTATTTTTTTCTTGTTGACGTTTGTTGAAGTTTTTATTGCAGATATCTCTATTAGATTTATTACGGTCCCTATTAGAATCACTTCACAGTCTGTATACTGTACCCCGGATTGACTGGGCCCCCTGCCTACCAGTCTTATCTACGAGTCTAGCTTCTAGAGCTCTGTAAATGGCGAAACAATAGGAATTTCGATTTTCACATCGAACCTTTATTTATCTGTGTATTTGTTTACAAAACAATCTTGTGCCGGTTCTATACAATGTAACGGAAACATATGGTAATGACTCACTCGCCTAATACAATAGATAAGAAATGTAAATATGTTTGAATTGATAAGTAGAATTTCACGTTTAATTTTAAAGATATAGATTTTTGAATTGACCAAAATTATTATTCCGTCGTTTCGAGAGCTTTGTAGCCATCGTGGTCATGGAGAGACTGAGGTGTTGGTCGTCCTATCGGTTGATACCGTTATTGTTTCCAGAACTTCCCCGTTTGATGTTTTGATTTTGTTTTTCTGTTCCCGGTTTAATTCAATTTTTGGTTTATTAACTTACGGTGTCATCTGGTTTGTCAGTTTGCTGTACTTAGGACTTGAGTTTATGTATTATGGGGTCCCAGGTGTTAAGTAGTAGTACGCGATAGTAAGCCGCAAAAATTGTTAATCAATGTTCGCACAAAATCTAAGAAAGTGCGATATATTTTTTTTTATTGTAGCTCAACATATGACAACGTCCCGCCTGATGTTAAGCTGGAATACTGACCATACAAGTAGCCGTCGCATCCACTATGGTGGCCTAGTTGAAACCGGCAACTTCAAGACCTTGTAAACCACGATCAGCAGACTGGGCGAATAACCTGCATCTGTCTCCAACTATTTATTAATCAGCTTTTGAATGTTACCGATTTTAACTAACTTCCCAAAAAGAAACTTTAGAAAAACTAGTCATCATCAGCTATAAATCATTTAATAAATCAGTTTGCCGAAAAAAGCCAATACATTAATTTGAATTGTTTGTAAAAATTTTGGAAAAAGTGATAGATAGATAATAATGATGAATAAATATTTCTTTTAATTTTATGCAAACATTTTTTTCTCTTTTGTGAGAAATCTTCACTGTTCCTAAGAGGGCCCCAAACATTTTTTATACGGGGCCTCGCCAAGGCACACGCTACGTCTCTTCCTATGCGACTGGACAAGTTGCAATTATTAATAGAAGTAGACCGTACTGAAGACCGTACCATCAATGCGACTGGCATTGATGGTACGGTCTTCAGCTTAACATTAAGTAAGTTAATATATGTTCATCATTTCGTGTCGGAACTATCTTAACCCACACAAACACTAACGACCTACTTCATTTAATATTTAGTAGCGGTTTCAATTATCGATTTTATACACGATTCTTGGCAGCAGCATTATGGCAAACTGTACAAGATATAACGCGACCGTTTGAGGCGACACTGGTGTAGTGGCAGTACCAATGTATCTTTGATATATGTACTTTGGTTGTCCTGTTTCTATGATTCAAGCACTGTAGTAGCTTAGCATAGAAATTTAAAAATTGTTTAACTATACTAGCACAATTCGGGGAAGTATCCGCATTCTGTCGACCGAATCGGCAGTCGAACTAAAAGGTTCGGTGTGTCGTTTATTTGTCGACAAGTAGAATGCTTTATGTTATCCACTAGGATAGGTTTATTTAAAATAAACTTACAAGGCAATAATATTTACTAATAGAAAGAAAGGAACTCCCTTTTACTGGATTCAATTGTCTTGCCTTTTTTTAGTCACAATTGAAGACAATAAAAAAGTAATAAAGGACATCATTCATTTTGTATGGGGACTTGGGCTTAATTGTATTAAAAGTTTAATATGCATTTTAAAATAGTTTAATGTACAAAGATTGCAATGTAATTGGAATATATCCTTTATTTTACATAGTTTAGGTGTGCAAAATGATCAAAATATAATTATGAAAGTTTAAAGCAGAACAAATATTGCGTTGATTGACAGATGATACAAAATCCATATCTTATTTTCCAAATAACTCGATTTCACAGTAATTAAAAGCAAAATTGTTATTAGTTTTATTAATACAAGTATCGAAACTACCATTTAAATATTTTTTCATCATTGGACATTACAAAAGTAGTATATAGAAGCCCAAAGTGAATGATGTCCTTTAATTACTTAGATTAATTAATATCGCTTTTATTTAAATTTAGGAATCTAGCAAGCACTGCTAATAAAACTAAAGGTTGTTAAAGTGTAAATCGCAAAAACTCGTAAATCACATACACAAGTAAACCAGTGTGATTGCTATAAATTGCATCGTAATTTTCCGAATGTTTAGTTATTTGTTTAGGACTGTCAACAAACTATTCAGCAATTTTATGTACTGAATAAAATAGTCAATGACTTTTCTGTACTGGCATTTTTTGCTGTGTAATGCATAAAAATAACTGTAAACAATTTTATGCTGTACAATCAATAATAAAAATAAAATTTACTAATTACGGCCACCATTAAAATATTATTATATAAGACCTTTTAATTTTAATTAACCTCAAAAAAGCTAGGTTGCCTAGTGCCCATAACCACAGAGCCTGTATGAAAAGAATTGTGGATGTGAAGGAAGCAAGGGAGCTGTGTAAGGATCGTGGTAAGTGGCGCTCCATTGTCTCTGCCTATCCCTGTGGGAATAAGGCGTGACAATTTGATTGATTGATTGATTTTAATTTTAATTAGTAAATTAACTAAAATACATATTTATTAATAAACAAATAAAAATAAAATAATGTTTATTGGATCGTAATTACATCACTGCAGTTAATGAGCACTGCCTTCTGGAAAAGATAATCTGAGTTCCAGAAGGCAGTTTCATATCATTTCTTTACTAAGTTACTTAACGTATCGTATCACAGAAACTGAGCGACCAAAGATACATTGGTAGCAAATATTGAATCTTTCAAGCGATGCGTGAAGAAGCACCTTTGGCCGGCATAGTGGCGGCGACTGAGGTAGCCGTGACAGTTATTTTTCAGTCGTTTTAGCACTCTCACCTCCATTATGCTTACCATCAGGCAGGTTGAGGTCAGATGTTGGTTTTGAACTAGGGCGGAGGTTGGCTACACTATTTCTAGGTGCGCCTGAACATTTGGAACCTTACCTTCTGCACTTCATAGGTCCTCGCCTCTGCGGAACAGGGGAACTGTGTACGCTCTCAGGAAATACCAAATTATGTTTAAGAGCTAAAAATTCCGGTGTGCACATCCAATTAGGATTACTCTCCTCACACGAACTCATTGATAAGGATCTGATGAACCTGTCTCCAGATATCGAATCCGGTGTTAAATCTATATTCTCAACATTGGGCTGAGCGATTGTTATATTAACAGACGTCATCGATTGTGAACGAATATTCTTATCAGTCAAGTTTTGAAGTTCATCGAAATTAAAAACATCTTTATTCGATTTAGCACTTTTAGCAGAATAATCAATCATTCTAGTCTCAACTGATTTTATGCTTTGCTTATCACAATTCGAACTCCAACTCGTCGTATCAGATGAGTCTGAAAACGCATTTTCATTTATCGCATCAACATTTTTCTCTTTGTATGAGTTCTTAAAGAATATATTATCATTTTGTGTTCTACATTTATTTGTGCCATAACCAAACTCGTCACTAGGGCTCGTTTCGACCGCAGACGGGCATTTCTTCAATGTTGTATTAGGTATCCAATTTAAATACAACGTTGGTCTCTTAGCATGATTGTGTTGGTCCGTGAACACTTTAGTCGTAATCGTTAAGTATCCAGGATGGTGTACGACATCTAATTCATGTCTGGCAATCGTAGGCGGGTGTACGCACACGTTATTTTTGCAGAATAATATTTCGTTGTCAACGAATTCGGGTGGCTCTTGGTTTTCATCGACATCGTAGCCCAAGATGTAACTCGAGGCGCGTCTCAATAAGTCTGGTAGAGGCATTGTTCCCACTTTACTTAACTAATCCAAAACATAGTGATATTTTTGTGTTAAAATGTGTCTGACAATGCGCGACGAGTCTACGCGCGTCAATTTGTACTACTGAGTTGTTTCTACGCGTTTGATAACACGACGGTATTGATCGGGCGCGCGAGAATAGCCGTGGAAGTTGAGTCCGCGGCACGTTTCAGCTGGCAACGTGCGCTCAAATGAAATTACTAGTTATTTGACAAGCAAAAGCACACTTCATCCGCCCACAAGCCTTAAATATAAATTAAAAACGTTATATTAATATTGTAATTAGGTATTTACATATGTTTTGAAGGATTTATAAGAACGTGTATATGGTGAATGCCGCGTGTTGATTCTATCTCACGCGAATTTGCATGTAGTCGGCACAATGGAAAGCATTTGCAAATAAGTTCTTTTGTAACATTACTTAGATTATTATTCAGTAAAATAAATTACTTAAATTCTATTCGGGAGTGAGGAACGAGGCTGGGAGACAATTCCTTTGACTAATCATATGGTAAGAATATTCATTGCGAAAACGCGCTTTTCTAATTTTAATTTTATTTTCAATTGCAAGTCTAACTATCTAGATCTTTACCGACTAATTAAAACTAGTTATTTTAACATAGTTGATTCAATTTTTTTAAATTACAAATGTTACAACGAACTTCTAGAAATAATGAAGTCCGATTCCAACCAATCATAATTACGTACCCTTTGATAATTAGACTGGTTAGTTAATACATTTAAAAATATTTAAATAAAATGTGTACTTTTAAGTTCCATACTAGAAGCGATGCTAACCTTTTCTGTGTGGGTTACATAATAGTAAAAATAATAAATTACTTTAATCTCACATGAATTCACATAAGTATTTAGTGATTTCGTTATATAATAAAATTCCACCTAACTAGATACTAATATACCTCGGTACACTTATTAATTTAATAGAACCTTAGACTTTTGGCGAAGTATTAACAGTAGTACTTTTGGGTAAATGTGGCCGGTTAGGCGCCATTGTACGGGTTATTATTAAGTACATATACATATGTACCAGTCAATACTAAAAATAATTTAAATAATAAAATAAGGATCAAAAACAAGATCGAAGTTTACGTATGTTTCCAATTAGGCAGTTTTTTAAATCAATGGAAACTTGTATAATACTAACCTTTAATGCCATATTCAATCTGAGATATATATCGCATCATGTATCATTGATTCCGTATCATGATACTAATCTCAACATGTAAACTATGGTTTTAAAGTATCAGATGCAGCGGTATCGGTTTTATAACGCCACTGGCTTGAGACGTCGAAGCGGTATCATGCAACATGATACATGATCTAAGAAAATACTATGTTTTTTAAGCTAAAATCTTTTTCAAACAGAAAGTAAAGGTAAAAAAGCCTTGCTACTGCTAGGGGTATCTCAGATGTGTTAGAGGTATCCATTATACCGAAAAACTAGATTTTGCGATACAAAAATCAACGTGTGTTGATCAACTGATACAAATCTCTCTGTCTCTCTGTGACCACGATGGCTGCAAAGCTCTCGAAACGTCGAAACAATAAAAAAATGTTAATTCAATAACCAAAAATAATCGCGATAGTAAGCCGCATATAATTTGTTTATTTCACAAATCTCTGAGTAAGATCATAGATTCCGTGTCTGATACAAATCTCTCCGTAAAAGGATGCCTGACGCGTATCTTTCAATTTAAAAAAATCGGAATATTTTGGATGCTGGTTGATGGTAACGACAGCTACGTCTTTCAAATTCCATAAACAGCTAATTTCGAAAATTTTATTCAATAGAGCATTTTAGTTGTTTAATTAAAGGAAATGGAATCGTAGATTCGTAGTCCACGCGTCTTGAGTTTCGAGGTACTTTTGATGGGGTCTTGGAGGAAACACGAAATAACGTGATTCACAGTGTTTTAAATCCTTTACCAATGCTTGAATACACCATTCCAACTTAATTTATAATAAATCCACCTACTCTTATGTAAACAAACCATAAGTTTTCAAAAGGCACGTCCTGTCACTTACAATTGCCCGCCCAATACCCCCATTTTTTTATTCATATTTGACTTTTATTTTAATTGTGAGGCGCTGAGTTAAGAACTCCTTTATTGTTTTTTTAAAACTTAATTTACTATTTAACTTAATAAACCTATAATTAAACTATAAATAAAAAATATCTTCTAATGACGTCGCATCAGAGATAGTCCCAAGGAGACTGGCAACATTTCCCCTTTGTATAGCAAGGCTTATACGTTGGCAGAAATAATTGCCAGCCTTCTTGTCTCCAGACCTCTCCGTCAGCCGCCTCGACAACTCCCTGGCCAGGCGCTTAGCTGATGGTCCCCAAGGGCCCATCGTCTCGACCCCAAACGGCGCAAATTCGTAACCAGTACCGAGGTTAGCGTATTTGCGCAACTTGAGGTTCTCAGCAGAAATCGCCGCACTTCCCGCGCTTAACGAGGTCGCTTGGATGTGAGATGGGGCTAATGTGTCTACACAAGTCGCATCCCACACCAAAGACCTGCCAAGTCTCCATGGCCCAACAGTCATTCCGTCAGGTCTCTTGCCATCGCTCCGCGCAATACCACAAGGTTCTAAAATTGCGGGTACTCCAACAGTGACAAGAGCCCTTCGGATGATATCGTTGAGCGCCGCGTGACGGGAAATGCGACCGGCACTTCTGGCACAAGAAAGCCCGTGGTGTCCGAAATTATCCACCGGTTCTCCGCACCGACACTGGTGTTGATGGACAGTCCGGGCTCCGAGACGAAGACATACCGCCAGGGTCAGGGTATTTCGGTCAAGGAGTGTCCCAACCGATGCAGACGGAAAAGCCTGCAACCAGAAACCCGACTCCCTAGTAGAGACGGCTATGAGGCGAGCCCGCTCTCTCATGTTACTGGAAGATAATATATCTTCCATTACCATTTTGCAGAGCGGCTCGTCCCATAGTCGTTGAAATTTTGGTGAAATTGGTAGCGAAATATTGGGGCACGCAACTGACCAGGCATCTCTGGCATCCGACATGTACGCCGGCTCCACGGAACCCAAAGATGGGTTTGTGATGCTCCCGTAATAAACTATTTTTGTGAATAGATATAATCTGTATGTGGAGTGACGATGCGGATATAATAGGAAATTCGCAATAGATGTGGTTTGAAAGAAAATTTAGTCACAAGGATTGACAAAGGAATGCTCTGATGGTTTGGGCACATGGAAAGGATTAGTGAAAGTAGATTGATCAAAGGAATTTATAAATCTGATGTGGATGTATGCGTTAAACAAGGCAGGCCCAAAAGGGTGTTTTCCAACTAAATCGGAGAAATCCTCAAGAAAGCTAGGCCTAGTGCCCTTAACTGTAGAGCTTGTATGAAGAGAAAGGCGCAGCACATAATAATCTAAGCTCGAGGTACTTACAAACTGACTTACAAGCTGAACACCCAACACAGAGCAAATATTAGCCTGTGTATATTTCTGATCAGTTCTATGTTTTATTATAATTTTGTAAGTTAGACGCATTAAGGTAGGTCTTCCAGCTTACGCCATCGGTCCACTATGGTCCATGATATATCTTTGTCAAATATCGTTTTATTTATTAATATGTCTCGAACCCAGGACTTTATGAGTAACTTAATTACCACGTGATTGCAAGTTATTGGCTTGCATTAAATGGAAACTTTATTACAACACTATCTGGTTGCAGCTTGCGGCAATATACAACCCATTTTTCAATTTTTCAGACGAGCAGCTAGTTAATAAATGGAATTTAAATAATCGGGCTAATTATCGGCACTATAAATGAGGATATAATTGTTTATAAATGCACAATATACCTTTTAGTCCTTTGGGTCGGATGTGGTCGCAGAAAGAGACTTGTTGCATTTTCGCATGTAAAAATGCATGGAACTTTAATTCATACTTCATTAAAGGGGAGAGTGGTTCTTTTTTAGATTTTGAGCAAATAAATCTTGGGCAGGTGGGTAATCTTAGGATTTATGTTAAATTAAGTATTATCTATCTGTTTGATAGGTGATTATAAGATACCATTTTGAAAGTATGAATGAAATATTAAACAGTAATGAACATTAATATTATATTAAAAACTTGTTTACCAATATAATTTATTAAATACTATTGTGAATTCAGAGAACTAATTTTGTTTTATTAGGTAAAAGTGAAAAAGTATAAAATTAATATTTACTGTAATGAAACGTGATTTGAATGTACACTAGAGGGCAGCACAATTGCTTATTATTTTGACGCATGCGCGCCACACTCCGCGATCAGCTGTCAAAAAGAATAAAATAAATCACGTAAAAACAAAATTATTTGTGCTTTTTAGCTCGCTTCCGTTGATCCCGTCGTTATGGCGGGGCAGAACCCCGCGTCCTCGACGGACTTTCAATATTTCTACGAGGACGAAGTATATAGAATCAATAATCGCGGCGAAGTCGTGTTCGGACTCGTCTTGGAAAATTATGAAGGAAATTCAAGCGATCTAGACAGCGACCTAGAGACTCCTATGCAAAAAGGTGAAATCCGAGTAGTATGGCATCCTTCAGGCGTCGAACGAGTGGTCTCTGAGAAATCGGTAAGTTATGCATGACAATAAGATTCCGTGCGCCGGTATGCTAAGAATTCAATAATTAGTTAAGGCGGGTACCTGCCACAATCGAGTTATTTCGTTGCATTAAACATTTACACATAGTTTATATTGTGTATTCTCGCTTAATACTCTCAATAGGTATAGGGAATTCTAGGACATATATCGCTACCCTCTTAAAAAAAATAAACTTAATTTCTTTACCTCAATTGTTTTCATTTCCTCTTTTCGTAATATATTGTTCCTCTTAACTATTCTCAACAACCACATTCTGCAAGTTGGCAGACATGCAATTGCGATTGTAAGCTCATTACTTCCTAAGCTTAGTAGCTCTTTTATGCTATAAATCTCATCATACCAATGAAATTAAGACCCATACTGTTTCATTGTTAAGTTTGCCTCAGTCATTGTTACTATGCCAGTAAAGGTGCCTTTTCTAATATTGTAGTCCCAATCTTATTGGTTTACAAGACCAATAAGATTTTTCTCCCTATTGGTTTACAAAACCATTTTTTAAAAGACTGGTCTTTTCACCAAAGCTTTCCCAACATAACTAATGTCTAGAGGAGCGAACTAGGTGTCTATAAAATGTTTACCTAGTCTGGGTAAACATTTTATGGTAGTGCTAAACATTATGGGTAGTGCTACCATTTACAAGTAAACAGACTGTGGTCGCATTTTGAGATCAGCTTGTAAGTTGCCGGTTCCAACCAGGCTGGCATAGTGAATGTGATTGTGACTTACAATTATTAAATTGTAGCAGTGACATCCATTCATGGACCACACTTCAGCTTAATATAAAGCAGGGTGCTGTAATATGTTGAGTTACAATAGTTGTTATTTGCTGGCTCGTTTCCGCACTTGATGTCCTCTTCGGTTTCTTTGTGTGTTTCGAAACACAATATAAAAAAAAACAACCAAGTTACCTAGCTATTAACCATAGGTTGGCCTAGCAGACCGCTCGTTGATGCCAGGAGATGTTGTCCGTCGGCTTATAGCAGGCAAGGACACCCAGCGCGGCTACTGCAGAGATATAATAATGACTGCTGCATTACAAATTGTTGGAACCAAACTCGTTATACCAGCTGTGTCAAGTGAAAGACTCCAGCCTTTAGAAGAGTTTACATCTGATTTGGCTGTGTGTCTTGATTCTTGGGTCGGCACTTCAAAGGTATGTAATTATTTTATACATATTTATTTTTATAGTCTAATTATAAAAATAATGGTTTGTACAAAAAAATGTTAACATCTGTTCTTAATGTGCCTGATAGCAAGTCCAACAGCACCGACAAATGGAATAATATTGGCTGGAGGGCTATCCAATAGAATAATCACATTCATATCTGAAGACTAATAATTATTTTTAAAAAATCATATAATTGCCTTTGACTGCCTTGACTATGTCAGACATATTATAGAGGAAAAAAAAGGAAAGCACTATGGAGTGAAAAAAAAACCCTATACTTAGTCAATAATTTATTTGAATTAAACAAATTTTATGAGGCTTACTATTGCGTTTATTGTTTGTTATTGATTTTGCAATTGATTTTAAAAGCTATGAAACAATTATTTGCCCCAACCTGGAATAGGGACAACCTGCCAAGGAGTTGTCCAAGCGACTGACGGAGAAGTCTGGAGACAGAAAGGCTGGCAATTATTTCTGCCAACCTATTAGCCTTGCTATACAAAGGGGAAATGTTGCGAGTCTCCTTGGGACTATCTCTGATAGTTTAATTATAGTTAATATATTTGTACGAAGAGAATTGTGAATGTGAAGGAAGCAAGGGAGTTGTGTCAGGATCGTGGCAAGTTGCGCTCCATTGTCTCTGCTTATCCCTATGGAAAAAAGGCGTGACAATTTGATTGATTAATTGATACTTTTGACTTTATCTGTTTCTCAATAAATTTATATTTTTATAATTTTAGGCTGTGCATAGTAAGCTGCGTTTAGTCGCACCAGATGGTTCCCGTTTAGAATACCCTGATCTGGAAAGTTGCCGTTTAGAAGATTACGCGATGCATCGTCGACGTGACGCCAGGTATATCAGGTCGGCGAAAAGCTTTTTTCTACATTATGGATTTGTAATGATTTTCGATAAAAACAAATCATTTCTTTTATGTTGCTTTTTTTGTTGTCAAATTTAGAATATTTAGTTTCATAGACTTTAAAAAGTTCAGTTCTCAATGAAGGGAGTTGTGCCAGGATCGTGGAAAGTGGTGTTTCGTTGTCTCATCCTATTCCGACCGGTAATCGAACCAGGGACTTGCGCGCTTAGGATGTTCTCAATGTGCAGCGAGTAAATAAAAACAAGTATACGAGTATAAAAGTTAATGAATTTGTTTTTGCCTAGCATTTCTAAGGAGACCATTCTTGTTTCTCACAAAGTTGGGCTCAAAATCGAAAGTATTTTTTTTCCTAATTGTGGCTTGACACAGCATCCTGACTTAAGCTAAAGTGCATTCCATGAAGGGTACTGATTAATAACAGCAAGTAGCAGTCGCATCCACTATGTCAGCCTCGTTGGAATCACCACTTACAAGCGACCCGAAACGCGACTAAGTCACTTAACGGTCTGTATACTTGTAAATGGTGGTGCTACCCCAGATGGGCAGACCGAGCACAACTGCCTACTACTCTTTGACGACCGACCCTGAGCAAATATTCACCTCTCTTATTTATATAAACAGATATTTGCATAATCAAAAAATTATGAAATATTTGCCTTATATCTGTTTAGGACATCACTCAAAATATTTCATTATATGACTAAAATTGTGCAACATTTTTTTTTTATTTTTATTGTAACTCAATATCTGACCTCGACCCGCCTGATGGAAAGCAAGAAGAGGTCCATTGTACTGTTATAGAAATTTCACTAAATGGCCCTAAATAAATGGTCTCCTTTTTAATACTTAAGATTTTCTAAAATATTTTAATATCTTCACTAGGTATTCAACACCAGAATTTTATCCCGGCCAAACTTTATTTGGGTTGTCATCTGCCTTTGAGAAAGGCAAATGGTTGGAACTCAATAAGGATATGAAGGCTTCTTTGAAACAAAAAATGCACGAACACAAGGTAAGGTTTTAAATTATATCATCATGAAGTTTTGTATAAATTAATAATTCCGTTTGAAGGAACAATTTTTGTTCTTTGTAGTGACAATAAAGAACAAAAATTTAAATATTGCAAATATTTGTTAATAAAAAAAAAGAGATGGATATTTGCTTCAGGTCTGGTTATCAAAGAGTGGTAGGCAGTGGTACCCAGTCTGCCGATCCGGGGTAGTACCTCCACTTACAAGTATACAGACCGTGAAGTGATTTGGTCACGTTTCGGGATCAGCTTGTAAGTTGCCGGTTCCATCTAGGCCGGCATAGTGGATGTGATTGCTACTCACAGTTATTGAATTGTGGTAGCAGTGACATTTATTCATGGACCACACTTCGGCTTAACATCATGCGGGGTGCTGTCATATGTCGGGTCACAATAAAAAAAAACATCCCACTGTTAGTCACAGGTCTCTGTCCAGAAAGTTATCGAGGTAGAATTTGGCGCTTCCCCACGCTTGTCAACGACCTCCATTTAGTGACGATCGGGACCTATTACCGTGCCATCAGAAAAACGAGTGCTTTCGATAGGTTTTACTATTGCTAGTAGCGGTAACCCATCCAATTAATGACCGCGCTTACGACTCGGCTTGTGTATTTTTTTCTAGTTAACAGTGGAAGCTGTTGAAACCGAGAGTGTTAGCGTACATTGGCAGTGCCGCGCTCTTTGCACCCAACCGAATGAACAAACGCCTCAACAGCCTAAATTTTTAGTTGAGGGTATGTATAAAATGTTATAAAATAATTTTAAAAAAATGCAGTTGATGTTACAGGCTCAGCAATAATATTTAGGACCCCAACAGGTGACGCAAAATAAACGAGCCTTTGCCGCATATTTTGTAGAAGACGAATTCGCGTAATTACAAATAACAGCGTCTGAAGTTACTTAGGATCAAATCAAATCAGTGTGTAACTTACAGTTCCATACTGTTCCAACTAGGCCGGCATAGTGGATGCGACTGCTACTTTCAGTACCATTACACTCACCTCTATTTATGGACTGCACTCCACCTTAACATCAGGCGGGGTGCTGTCATCTGTCAAGCCCCAATAAAAAATATACGCTTAAGTAATTATTTTTTGTGTGTTTTCTGACTAAATCTGAGACATCTTCAAGAAAGTTGCCTAGTGCTCATAACAGTAGAGCTTGTATGAAGAGAAGGAAGGAAGTGAGGGAGTTGTTTCAGGATAGTGGCAAGTTGCGCTTCTTTGTCTGTCCCTATCCCTATGATAGGGACAGACAAGTTTGATTGATTAATATTTTTTTAAATGTATTTATACAAACAGGTGATGATTTAAAGAGACTCAAATTGCTGAATGTGTTTGAACCATGCACTTTAGAAGTGGGTGATAGGAATTATCTAGTTATTGGTCCAAATGATACATTTGTCAACAAGAAGTCATGGAAGAAGACACAGAGTGAGTAACTTTTTTTATTTATTAGCAAGCGGTGGTCCAGGAGTGCCAACGACTGAAAAAACTGATCAGTCGCCGACGCTATGCCGTCTAGAGGTGCTTTTTCATGCCTAGCTTGTAGTATTCAAGGTTATTGACTGGGAAGGACACATGGGCTAGAAAAGCATTCCACTTGTCAATAGATTGGTTCGACGGATGCTTTCTTCGACCTGTACGGTATCACGGGAGTAAAGACGAGGTAGGAACAAGGTTAAAGAGCTCTTTACAACATTCTCCGTGGTATAGGATATGATTGATTGCGATTGGAGCCGCCATGACTCTGCGAAGTTGCAGCGTCTCTGGAGTTCTCGTGACACTTTAAAGCGCGCTCTACATTCTTGCGAGAATCTCGCGAGAACGCAAGAAACATGAGAGAAACGTGAATGTGGAAGCAAGCGGCCTATTCTTTTCTCAGTTCTTTTCTCATTCTCAGTTCTCTTCGTTGTTCTCCAGCTTTTGTCGGTTTTTTGGCGCGAGACAAAGAGCGCGAGAACGTGAAAACGGGTGAGAACGTGTACTGACTCTACACTCGCATGTTTCTCATTAATAAGCGAACCGCCGATTTGGACGGTTGTGTAGCGCGTGGCGTTAATATGAGCGTAACTTGGACAAACTAACTGGGAGTTGGAATTTTTAGAATATTTCCAATCGAAACCGGTTTTGTGTAACATAAATGTAAAAGACTACAAAAAAAACTAAAACACTATGATGCGTTTTTATCTTTAATATACGCATAATTAAAATATGCGAAAGCGCACAACAGCTAACTTGCCGCTGCGGTCACTTCAGCGTCTATCTTCATCGAGCGCAAGAACTGTAGTGAGAACTATTTGAGAACACAACAGAGTGTGGACCCGAAGAGTGTTCTCACTACAGTTCTCGCTGAGAATCTCCAGAGATTCTCGCGAGAATATCTCACAAGAATGTGGAGCGGGCTTAAGACACGCTGTAAACAATCCGTGTAGGGATCAATATTGCTATTTATATAAATAACTCTATTTTATATTGATTGAGACGCGACATCTAACCTTAATTTTTACGTATGAAGGCACCTCACTTGATGTTAAGCTGGAGTGTTGTCCATGAATAGATGTCACTGGTACTACAATTCAACAACTGTAAGTAGCAATTACATCCACTATGCCGGCCTAATTGGAACCGGCAACTTACAAGCTGATCCCGAAACGCGACCAAATCACTTCACGGTCTGTACACTTGTAAGTGGTGGTACTACCCCGGATCGGCAGACTGGGTACCACTGCCTACCACTCTTTGATAACCAGACCCGAATTATATCAAATAATTATTTGATATAATTATTAAATATTACAAATAAAAGCTATGAAACAAATATTTGCTCCAATCGGGTATCGAACCCGGGACTTTACGCGCAACACACCAATCGCTAACCGTTCGTCCACGCCTGTCGTCGAATTTACCTGATGGTAAGCAAGATGAGGTCTAAAAGCACCGATGACTGAAAAATAATTTCATTTTTCGGTTGACGCTTGCCTCAGGCGCGGTCACTATGCTGGTTATTATGACGCACGCAACATCTGACCATGACTTACTTGATGGTAAGCAAGAAAAGGTCTAAGAGCGACGACGACTGAAACAATAGACTCAGTTCACACTTGCCTCAGTCTTAGGTACTTTGATTGATTGATTGACAACATATATTTTTTTCCGTAGGTGCTATATACCGCAACCTTCGCAAACAGACCCGTCAACCGTGTAAGAAGGTAAATTCAAAAACTATACTCCCGGATGTTCCATCGAAGCCTAAAAAACGCGCTTCTAACCGCAAAATGTTTCTTACTGATAATGTAAGTTTCGCCTCGTTATTGATAAAACGCTTACGGGGTATAGTGTAAAGGCGACCGTGGTGTAGTGGTAGTGCAATGGTCACGCTAACCGAGAGCATGGGTGCAAAACTACATGCTGGTACCAAGTTATCTCTAATATGTATACTTTGGTCGTCCCGCAGTGTACTGTAAAGGCGACTGTGGTGTAGTGGTAGTGCAATTGTCATGCAAACCAAGAACATGGGTTCAAAACCACTTGACCGTACTAAACTGATTTGTGTACTCTGGTCGTCATGTTTAGATGATAGAGTAGAAGCCTAAGATATATATATATTTTATTGTGACACGTCATTTGACCTCGACCCACCTGATGATAAGCAAGAGTGACGGTGACTGAAACAACCGAGTCAGTTCACGGTTGCCTCAGTCACCGTCACTATGCCGGCCAATTGTGCTTCTTCACGCATCGCAAAGCATTCCACTTGTCGTTGTTCTACAAAGAAAAGACGCACCGAACTTTTTAGTTCGACTGCCAATTTAATTCTTTGGTAGCTTAATATATTTATGTATATATATCTTATTATATCGTCGTCACTCTTGGACCTCCTCTTGCTTATCATCAGGCGGGACGAGGTCCGATGTCGTGTCACAAAAAAAAATGTAAAAATTGATAGTATAGAAATCATATAGACTTAGTAATATAACAAATTACTACGCCGGCCCAGTAGAAACCGGCAACTCACAAGTTAATCGCAAAACGCGACTAAGTTTCGATATTTCGTACACTTTACGGGCTGTACACTTGTAAGTGGTGGAGCCCCTGGATTGGCTGACTCTTTGATAACAACCATACCTGGAGGAAATATCCACCTCTTATTTTATTATTAAATATTTGTAATATTTAATGTAATTATTAAATAATTCAACTAAAAGCTATGAAACAAATATTTGCTCCTACCGGGAATCGAACCTTAAGCTTTATCGTCATATATTTTCGGAGTAACTAAAACAAATTCCAACTTAGATACGAAAACACTACATGTACTCTTTACATGTAAAATTTACGAAAACTTTACATGTACTCAAACTGCTGCGCTAACCAGTACGCCACGCCTGACGTCAAAATAGTTTCCTTAAGTGTTTTATTTAATAATTTATTCATCTAGAACGGTCCTGAATTGGATGCCAACAAAATGGATACCCTGGATGATACAGTGAAAGACGCAAATTGTCCAAGTATCAAAATAGAGCCAAGCGGCGATCCTTGCCTTCCTAGCAACGGAAGTCTTGATGATACCATTACGGAAGAGAAAAACGACTCAGGAATAAGGTATTATACTTTTTTCTATTGGGGTCCCCACCTGAAGTTAAGGCGACCGTGGTGCTGTGGTATTGTAATGGTCACATAAACCCAGAACCACTTGCCGGTACCAATGTATCTTTAATATATGTACTTTGGTTGTTCTGTTTCTATTATAAAAGCACGCTTAGTAACTTAGTTTAGAAAGGTATGAAAAAAATTGTTAAACTGGACTGTGGTCCATGAATGGATGTTTAGCGGAGCATTATTCTGCATGTTAGAAAAGGAAAGGAGTACTTCCAGGGTGTTGCGAACAGGGTTTAACTTAGCCGGTGACGTCTTCTCGTTGAAGCGCATATATATTGATTACTTTGTCGGTAAATCGTATGCGAGATATTGGACACATGCAACGCCATCTAGCGGTAGCATGTAGCGGTCGCTACAGATGCAACGAATACTACATTTAAATAACTGCATGTAACATTTCCATTTACTATGCCGGCCTAGATGGAACTGGCAACTTTAAGGCTTGAAAGTGGTGGTACTACCCCAGATTGGTAGACTGTGCACCACTGCCTATTACACTTAGAAGTTAGATAAGTTAACCTGGCTTCATAAAAAATATTACTGTCCGCATATAGTGAAGGCTACTGAAGTTTTTTTTCAGTCGTCGTCGCTCTTGCACCGCCCTTTACTTACCATCAGGCAAACATTTCGTCCACAATTCTTATTGTACCCTTACCACGGTCATTCTATACAACTTCCAACTGAAGGTGCGATGGCGTTCTGATGGCGACCGCAGACTGCAGACTGCACTACCGGTTTGTATGGCGCGGCCGCAGATTGTAGTGTTGACGTGCACGGATATAATTTCATACAGATTCATACAAACCAGTATTGCGGTCTGCAGTTTCGTCGGAACCGCACCTTAAATGTTTTTATAAAAAGCTTTATTAATTGTTCTTCCGCAGTCCTGAGCCAACCAAAGAAGATAGCTCCCATCTGAATGGTGATAGTAAGTCATCTGACACACTACTCAATGATTCCGACTCGGACGGTTGGGAGAATACTGACAGCGAAGACAGTGATACTGATAGGTAGGTGATATTGGGCGTAAAAAGATCCTTTAAATATCCATTTATACTACACTTTATTGCAAGGTTTTGGTCATTTTCTTTGGCCGTAACTGAGGCATCCGTAAACGTAATCGTCGTTTTCAGTCGTCGGCATTCTTGGACTGAAGTGCAGTCTATAGAGGTGACTCCTACTCCAGTTTAATAACTGAAAGTAGCAATCGCATTCACTATGCCGCTCTAGTTGGAACCGATAACTTACAAGCTGATTCTGAAACGCGACTAAGTCAGTTCGTTATCTTCACAGTCTGTATCTTCATGGCTGCCATTTTGCCGTCACCATGCCGGCTTCTTCACGCATAGCTTAAAGGATATAAGGTTACAGGATGGAGAGAAAACGTGGGCTGGTAAAGCATCTCACTTGTAGATTGTTCTACAAAGAAACGACGGATTCAGTCTTTTAGTTCGACCGCTGATTCAGTCGACAAAATGCGGATGCTTCCCCCGACCTGTGCGGGTTATGCTTGCTGTTGTTAGTTAATTATAACTATATTACTTGACGTTTTCTCAATATAGCGGCGCAACCTGGTCATCTCGCTGTTCCTCAGTAGCATCTCAGCGTGGGAAGAGATCACCTCAGTTAGCTGTGCGACTGTTACGTGGGAAACGTTTAAAGCGTACTGCAAGGAGAGCACCGCCGGCACCACCGCCGAAGATTGGGGACAGAGTCATTGTGGAGACTTTGCATACTATTAGTGTTGCTAATGTGGTTTGGCAGGTGAGCAGTGACGGATTTACCAGCAGGCTGAGTAGGCTAAAGTCTAGGGCGGTAAATTTTAGGGGATTAGGGAGATAGGAGATAGATTTTAGGGAGATAAGCAGATTTAGATTCAATTTTTTTTATTGTGAATTACAAAATTAAAAAAATATACAGTAATTCGTATAACGCGTTTTTACGACCTCATATAACGCGTTACGTATAAATGATCCATCACATTTAACTTTTCTCGCTGCAGGGAGTCTAAATTAAATATTAAGAAAAACTATGTTATAAACGAAATATCTACGTTTTATTAACATCAAACTAAACTAATAGTTTAGTCAACAAGTGCTTTTTAGGTTAAAACTTTTTCAATCATAATTCCGAAAATTATGATTGACGTGTCATTCGATTCGGAATGGCATGTAGATAGTTTTTGAGATTCAATTCAAGGCCGCTCGCTAAAATTGCAATAGTTATAAACAATTAGGTGAAAAAAATGAACCAAAAAAAAACTAGTTAATTTCAAATAATTTAACAGTTTTATAACTTGTTTATTCACTGTCAGAACTATCTGAAATAATGTTCCACCGACATCGTATGTGGGAAATCCCTGCGTTATATGGGGGGAATGCCCGTGTTATACGGCCGGGTCGAAATCGCGTAATATAATTTATGGAGGGAATTAATGTATATATATTTTTATTCTAGGACGGCACAATCGAGACAGGCATTCCATCCATTGAGTTATATCCAATTCATCATTTGGATGGACAGGAGTGTTTTCCAGGTGATTTCGTTGTCGGCGGTGCTGCCTCGGTCGATGATAATGTGCAGGTAATGATTGGCAGAACTCACCTGCCAATAAAAAAACAAACCATCTCGTTCGTATTTTTTTTATTGTGATTCGACATATGACAGAACCCCGCTTGTTGTTAAGCCGAAGTGTGGTCCAAGAATGAATGAACTGCCACTACAATTCAATAACTGTGAGTAGCAATCACATTCACTAAGCCGGCCTAGTTGGAACCGGCAACTTACAAGCCGATTCTGAAACGCGACCAAATCACTTCACGGTCTGTATACTTGTAAGTGGTGGTACTACCCCGGATCGGCAGACTGGGTACCACTGCCTACCACTCTTAAATAAGCTGGAATAATTACTGACCAGAGGGCTTTCGTCACTTCACTTTACTGAGTGATTTGATTATTTCGGCGGCCGCCGCAATACGTCTAGACACGGAATTGTTTAGAAGGCAAGAGAGAGATAAAATCCCGCGCAGTGACATTTTGTATTTTAAGGAGATAGACAGAAATTTGGGATTTAGCTCGTATTATATTTTTATATAATACGGGCTAAATCACAAATTTCTGTATACCAAATAGGTTTTATTAAATTTTCAGTCAATCAATCAAATTGTTACGCTGTTTTCCCATAGGGATAGGCAGAGACAATGGAGCGCCACTTGCCACGATCCTGACACAACTCTCTCGCTTCCTTCACATTCACAATTCTCTTCATACTCTTCAGCTCTATGGTTTTGGGCACTAGGCAACTTAGTTTTCTTAAGGATGTCTCCGATTTGGTCGACAAACATTCTCCTATCACTACTAATATTATGAATAATTGGTATTTGTAGTTAAAACATCGTGACTATGGTGTAGTACAGCGTGTCGATCATCACGGCAGGACAGCATACGTCAAGTGGTACAGGACCTATACGAGCGCAGATGAGCCAATGTAAGTATGGTCAAATTCAAATTCAATTCGAATCAAATCAAAATCAAGTTATTTTCCAAATAACTTAACTGCACAGCAATTAAAAGCTAATTTATTATTAGTTTTATCAATACAAGTATCAAAAATACCATTTATATATTTTTTCATCATTGGACATTACAAAAGTAATACATAAAAGTACAAAATGTATGATCTCCTTTTATACAATTGCGTAAAACAAAAAGTAAGTAGATAACAGAACAAGTTACTGCTCAGATTTTATTGTTTGCTATTTGACTCTATATTTAACCTCGCCTTGCCTGTTTACCCGCCTACGCGTCCTCTTCATCTTATATATAACCTTGGACTCTTCAAGCGAAGCATAAAAAAGCAACCCTGGCCATCAATGTGAAGGCGACTGAGGTAACCGTGATCTAAGACGGTTTTTTTCAGTCGTCTCGGTCCTCTTGGACCTCCCCAAGCTTACCAACAGGTAAGGAGATCCTGTTGGTAAACTTTTTTTATTTTGACACCACATTTGACCTCGACCCGCCTGATGATAAGCAGGTCTAAGAGTGACGACGACTGAAAAAACCGAGTTAGTTCACGGCTGCCTCAGTCGCCGTCACTATGCCGGCCAAAGGTGCTTCTTCACGCATCGCTTGTAGGATCCAAGGTCATAGGATGGAGAGAACACATAGGCTGGCAAAGCATTCCACTTGTCGATTGTTCTACAAAGAAAAGACGCACGAACTTTTTAGTTAAACTGCCGATTCGGTCGATAGAATGCGGATGCTTTCCCCGATCTATGTGGGTATTACGGGTGGGAAAGTAAGAGGTAGGAACTTGTATTATATTTCTTTACTAAGATATTAAACGTGCTTGTATCATAAAAACATGATGTCATATGAATTAAACAAATTTTATGCGGCTTACTATCGCGTTTATTTTGGTTTAGATTTTACAATTTTTTATTATTCCGACGTATCGATATGATGTTATATATCAAAGATTAAATATATGTGTAATCAATTATACTTTATTTTTTAATTTTAGCCCACAATTTCTATCAGAGAGCGAAGTGAGTGTGTACGATTTAAAGGACCACCCCGACTTCCAATACAGACCAGGAACAGTTGTCATTCGTGTTGCCAACTTTACTGGGGAAGATGCCAACTGTACTGCTGGACAGGTCTGCGGTTATGTTATTTTTTTTTTAAATTACATTTCTATACTAAGCTACTAAAGTGCTTGTATCATAAAAACAGAACAACCAAAGTACATATGTGCACTCGGTTTGCGTAACCATTGCACTACCACTACACCACGGTCGCCAAATTGCTTTAATGAAGAGAATTGTGGATGTAGTTGTGTCAGGATCGTGGAAACTGGCACTCCGTTGTCTCTTCCGATTGCTGTAGGATATATGTACAAGCACTTTGGTTGGTTAGTATAGAAATATACCGAAATGTATGGATAGAACAGTGCGCGATAGATGTGGTTCGAAAGAGGGTGTAGAGACAAGGATTGACAAAGGAATGCTTCGATGGTTTGGGCACATGGAAAGGATGAGTGAAAGTAGATTGACGAAAAGAATTTATAAATCTCATAATCTCATGGTAAACGAGACAGGCCCAGGAGGGTGTTTGCCGACCAAATTGGAGACATACTCAAGAAAGCTAGCTTGCCTATAGCCATAGCTAGTGCCCATAGCCATAGATCTTGTATGAAGAGAATTGTGAATGTGAAGGAAGCGAGGGAGTTGTGTCAGGATCGTGGCAAGTGGCGCTCCATTGTCTCTGCCATCCCTGTGGGAAAAAGGCATGACAATTTGATTGATTGATATAAAATTGTAAATAAAAAAATGTGCTGATTTAAGCTCCGGGGTACCAAGTAAATCAGTCGACTGCTATTGTGGACCGCACTTCAGCTTACAGTCTGACCATATACAGTCATATATCAAGCCAAAATAACAAAATGAGTGGCAAGCAGTGGTACCCAGTCTGCCGATCCGGGGTAGTACCACCACTTACAAGTATACAGACCGTGAAGAGATTTGGTCACGTTTTGGGATCAGCTTGTAAGTTGCCGGTTCCAACTAGGCCGGCATAGTGGATGTGATTGCTGCTTACAGTTGTTGAATTGTAGTAGCAGTGACATCCATTTATGGACCACATTCCAGCTTAACATCAAGTGGGATGCTGTCATAATGTGCCGAAAAAGAAATAAATGAGTTTACTTTTTAATTTTACCTTTTAAAATAATTGTTTTAGGTGCTTGACAACTTCCCGACTGGTCGCGTCAAAGTTTGGTGGGTCGATGGTCATACAAGCATGTGCTGGCCACAAGATCTCTATAAGGTAAAAGTTATTCTAATTTATTCATAATAAAGTTTTTTAATTGGGAAGTATGTTTACTAGGGATGGGAAGTGTGATGAAGATATTGAGAGAAGAGTGCAAAAGGGTAATGTAGTGAACGGTGCCATCCATTGTATAATGGACAGCCAAATAATGTCACGGATGGCTGTTCATAATGCGGTGCTTGTTCCCACATTAATGTATGGAAGTGAAGGTTGGGTATGGCAGAAGAAGCATGAGGGTAGTACACAAACTACACAATAAAAAAAAACTTTTTGCAGGTGGGTGAATATGACTCCGAGGAGGGTGAATTGTGGGCGTCTGATGGGTCTGGGTCTGAGGACTCATGGGAGACCCAAAGTTCAGTTGACCAGCCTATAACACCGTGTGGATTAAAAAGTGAAGCGGGTATGTATATGCGGAATTTATAATTGGGCCCGCCGCGTTGTCCGTTTTGATTTGAGGAATCACATGCGTACCCGATTGTTCAGCGACTGGTTTTTTGCGCGTAAAGTCCCGGGTTCGATTCCCGGTCGAAGCAAATATTTGTTTCATAGCTGTTATTGGTCATATTTAATAATTATTTATTATAAATTGCAAATACTTGTTATTAAAAAAAGAGGCGAATATTGGTTCGGGTCTGGTTATCAAACGGTGGTAAGCAGTGGTACCCATTCTGCCTATCCGGGGTAGTACCACTACTTAAAAGTTTACACACCGTAAAGTGATTTAGTCGCCTTTCGGGATAAGCTTGTAAGTTGTCGGTTTCAACTAGGCCGGCATAGTGGATGTGACTGCTACTTACAGTTATAAAAAAATATAGTATCAGTGTCATCCATTCATGGACAACACTCTAGCCTAACATCAAACTCGGTGCTGTCATATGTCGAGTCACAATTAAAAGTGCCTACCTCCTCAGGTAAAAAAATTCAAAATTCAAAGTCATTTATTCATTTGGTTTTTACAAAGAAACTTGTTGTTTTGACTTAGAAACGTCATACTCAGGGATGACTTAGAAAAAATATCTAACCTGCCTTTTTTCCCTCGACATCTGTTTTCGACCCTCCTGGTGGTAAGCAAGAGTGCCGACGACTGTAAAAACGGAGTCTTCACGTTGCCCCAGTCGCCGTCACTATGCCGGCCAAAGAAACGTTTGTCTCATCAATCAGTCAAATCAAATAGTCACGCCTCTTTCCCACGGGGATAGGCAGAGACAATGGAGCGCCACTTGCCACGATCCTGACACAACTCCCTCGCTTCCTTCACATCCATAATTCTCCTTATACAAGCTCTACGGTTATAGGCACTAGGCAACCAAGCCCGTTTGTTTTAAAATATAATTTAATGATGCATAATTCTAATTATTATTCTCCAATAGATCTCCAATCGGCAGAAGTACACATAAACAACAAAGGGCAAATAATTGTTCATAAAGAGAAAAAACACGAAGCAACGGGGTGTATTAATCCAGAAGAGCTTCCGAAACTTCTAGAACCTTCTGTCGCCTGCCATTTGGAGAAGGGCCGCGCGGCTATGAGACGATTGGAGGACATGTTTCTTAAGAATCCAGCATTGCAAAGTCAGGAGGTAAAAGAGAATGTAAAATACGATTTGCCATATTCATTGCTCGTGGTTTTTTAAATTTTGTTAAAATGAAATGGGATTCCCCGCGCGACCTGTATGAACCTGTTCATAACAGTCGACACAGGCCGCCGCCGCCGCTATGTTATGCTTCGACCTCCGATTAAAACATTCGATTTAAAAGTGTCGGAGCCGAAGTCGGAACCGAAGGTGTAATAATATAATCGCAAGTTCCGACTTAACGGAACCGGAGTCGAAGCTCCGTAACGTCCCTGCTTTAGATGTTTCAAAATAATTTAACGTTTCAGATTATGCGAAAATTACTCGTCTTGTATAAGGAGTGCCGTTTCCTAGATCGTCTAATGGAGACGTCTTTCTTTCACGAAGATCATTTCTTGGTAATTATTCTATATAGTATTTTCTTAGATTTGCGCGAACATTGAATAATGAATTAAACAAATTTTATGCGACTTACTCACGCGTTTATTTTGGTTTTGATTTTACTTTTTTTTATTATTCCGACGTTTTGAGAGCTTTGCAGCCATCACGGAGAGATAATAAAAAGATTGTAAAATCAAAACCAAAATAAACACGATAGTAAACCGCATAAAATTTGTTTAATTCATTTATTATTCTATGTTTTAATAATCAAACAGAAACAGTACGTCTTTTTCTCTCTCTCCTCATATTTTCATGATAATAAAATTGGCCGCTCATTGCGTTTATCGTAAAGCCTTGTACGATGGCTTCTTGCAGTTGTTTAACTGTAGCAGCGATTCATGGATTGTACTCCAGCCTAACACCAGGCGGGGTCATATAACGAGTCACAAAAGAAAATTATTATTTCCCATTTGTTCAGAAGTGAGATAAAAATTCTCTTCATACAAGCTACTCCTATCTTTAAGCAAGTTTCATACAAGGTTATGGGCACTAGGCAACTCAGCTTTCTCGAGGATGTCTTCGATTTAGTTGGAAAACACCTAGCCTTGTTTAACGCTTCTATTTACATCCTTTCGTCAATCTATTTTCACTCATCCTTTCCATGTGCCCCAACCATCGGAGCATTCCTTTGTGGATGTGAGGAAAGCGAGGGAGTTGTGTCAAGAGCCTGGCAAGTGGGAAAAAGGCGTGACAGTTTGATTGATTGATTTGATAGAGATAGAAGTTCAATTTTTTTTATTCAGGGGTTGTTAGAGCGTGTCCGAGAACGTGGAGGGAACACACCATCAGCTGGAGAGCGTCGTGTACACGATCAACTTACGCGTCTTTTTACACCTACCGAAGAAGGTCAGATAATTTAATAATTTTTGACAAATTCCAATGGTAATATTATGGCCGGCATAGTGACGGCGACTGAGGCAACCGTGAAATGAGTCTTTCTTTAGTTGTCGGCGCTCTGGGAGTTCCTCTTGATTTTACCATAAGGCAGGAAGTTGATGTCAGTGTGACGTGGGATTAAATAAATAAATAAAATAATAATCTAGAATAAACCATTTTTCATTGTGACTCGACTTGTTTGATTTTAAGCTTGATGGATGTCTAAGTGTGCCGACGACTGTTAAAACTGAGTCAGTTAACGGCTGCCTTAGTCGCCGTCACTATGCCGGCCGAAACGTCTTGGAATGAAGATATAAATTATGTCTAAGATTTAAGTTTTTGTTAATAGTAACAGAATTTAAAAAAATGAATTGTGTTTCATTTGTTTACTGTTTTTTTTTTACTACAGAAAAGGCACCTGATTTCCCTAAAGCTAAAATTGAGGAACCACCACCTGAGGAGCCCCCTGTAATAAAGGAGACCCATGTAATTAAGGAGACCTTGCCATTTGGCCGTCCCATCATTACTTCGAATGTGAATTGCGAAAATTTCGTACGTATAACACAATTATTTAATCAAATCGTCACGCCTTCACTCCCACAGGGATAGGGAACGCCATTTTTTCTTGTTATCGTGGCTCGACTTATGACGGCGCCCCGCACTATGTTAGGCTAAAGTGCGGTCCATGGATGTAAATGTTACCACATCCAATATGCCGGTCTAGTTGGAACCGGCAACTGATCCCGAACCGCGACTAAGTCACTTCACAATCTGTACTTGTAAGTGGTGGTACTACCCCGGATCGGCAGACTGGGTACCACTGCCTACCACTCTTTAATAACCAGACCCGAAGCAAATATCTGCCTCTTTATTTATTTTTTATTAACAATTATTTGCAATATTCAATATAATTATTAAATATTACAAATAAAAGCTATGAAACAAATATTTGCTCCGACCGGGAATCGAACCCGGGACTTTACGCGCAACAAACCAAACGCTAACCGTTCGATCACGCCTGTCGTCAATAGTGGAATATTCGGCTATTCAGCCCAATAGCTTACTGAATATTCGGTATTCGGCGTATGTCTAATTTTATTGTCTGTTACAGGGTGCCGTGTCGATGAAGCGTCGGTTAATGCATGCAAATCTGTTCAACTCAGTCTTAAATAATGACGATGACGATTCCAGTGAAGACGAGAGGCCTGCCGCAGGTAATGTAGTTTTGGATGCTTTTATTGTGACCTGACATCTTTTATTTTTATTGTGACTCGACATATGACAGCACCCAGCTTGATGTTAAGCTGAAGTGTGGTCCATGAATGGATGTCACTGCTACTACAATTCAATAACTATGAGCAGCAATCACATCCACTATGCCGGCCTAGATGGAACCGGCAACTTACAAGGTGATCCCGAAACGCGACTTTTTGTCACCGTCTGTATAATCTGTATAATTGTATCCCTGGTCGGCAGACTGGGCACCACTGCCTATTTCTCTTTCATAACCAGACCTGGAGCAAAAATCCACCTTTATATATTTTTTTTTAAATTAAAATTTACAGACCCATTTGATTTTGGCGTTACCAAATCGCATGTTACGGCCAAATTGCAGGAGATACAGTCGCGTAACGTTTGTTTTAAACTGTGCGGCCTTATTCATAAACAACTTTTGAAAGCGCACGCAGAAGTCAGCCGGTATGTATTTCATTATCACTAAAACTCTATATAAACAACGTGTAACCAAAGGTCGAAATAATATGTTAAGGTATAGCTTGTCTAACTATAAATAACGCGCCCCTCCACTTTATTAGTTTATTTAAATGAGTGAATACAAATTTTACTAACTATACTTTTATACTTTATCAGCGTGCTCCTTCTTTTGTGTCTAACCAACAACTGAATAACCAATTACAATTGCATTTTTGGTGTGTTTTATCCATATTTTATATTTGCTCGTGTACGTAAATGCAGTGTAGGGACGCGTCATTTCGGCTTAGACAGACTGTATGTATTTGAGCTTAAGATTCTTCTTACAAAAAAATCCAATGAAATTCCTATTTCTTTATAATCGCAACAACCATTAGCCATGAATGAAATAGATAGGTACACGAACAGTTGCGCGCGCGTACATTCAAAGCTGTGTGAATCCCCTCTGCGACTCATTCTCGTCTAAAGGCCGGTGCGGGAACAACGGGGACGGGAATAATACAACGGTTTGCTCTAGTCAGGGTTGCCGCATGACATTTTTTGTTAAAACTTTGTAATTCATTTTCACGAAAATTATGAAAATTATTATCAAATAAGGGTACTCATCTATTGGTAATGTCCCCCATACTGTCTTTAAATGTTATTTCGACCTTTTGTTACACGTTGTATATTAAATAAATATAATTAAATAAAAAGGATCCACTTCAAATATACTTTTTTACATTTCTATACTAATTAAACAAATTTTATGCGGCCTACTATAGGATCTGTAGGACGACCAACACCTCAGTCTCTCCATGACCACGATGGCTGCAATGCTCTCGAAACGTAGGAATAATAAAATAAAATTGTAAAATGAAAACCAAAATAAACGCGATAGCAAGCCGCATAAAATTCGTTTAATTCATTAATCTATGTTCGCGCAAATCTAAGAAAATATGATTTCTATACTAGCTAATTAAAGTGTTTGTATCATAGAAACTGTGCGACTAAGGTATATGTCGACGGTCACCAATATATCCTATTTAACAAAATTAAAATTAATAAAGGTAAAAATCTAGGCATTAAAATTTAAAAATTGTTAAAGTTAAGTAGGATTGATACTTTACTCGATTTATCAAAGATACATTAGTATCAGCGAGTGGTTTTAAAATGGGGACTCGGGTCACATGACCATTTCACTACCACTATACCACGGTCGTCTTAAGTAGTAACTACTTGCACGATAGTTTTAGATTGTCGGACCGAATATGTCAACTGGGTTTGTAAACTGGTTTGAATCGAATTCATCAATTCGGGTTGCGAATCGGGTTATCCATATTTTTAAATCGACAACTCGGTTTGAACAAAATCGAGATCATCCTATCTTTGATAACAATACCTATTAATATTCCAATGCTAGTATTATTACTGTACATTAATGATAGAAAAATCACAGGTCAAGCTTTTCTATCCAAGGTTATTAATATGTTCAGTAATAAAACTAGCATTAAAATACGTCAAAAAATTGTCTTCGCAGGAGAAGGCCCTGTGTGTTGGCCGCATTCCTAAATGCGTTTGCAAAATTATCGCAAGCGGAGAAGTTAAACTACCACTTTTCAGTGTGAGACATTTTTTATTTTATTATCAGTTTTTACACCTCATCCTTTTTTACACCTCACCCCTTTTTACACTTTATTTCCTTTTACATGTTAACATATTTTACAGCTTGGCTGTTAGCCAAACTTTACTTAAAAGTTAACCATAGACAATTCAAACTATATGGTATCAGACGTCTTGATAAATTATCGTAGCTATCGGTCACGAGAATTAAATTCCGTAAAGGACATCATTCATTATGTATGGGGACTTGGGCTTAATTGTATTAACAGTTGCATATATATATTAAAATATGTAGTACTAAGATTACAATGTAATTGAAATATATCCTATATTTTGCATAGTTTAGGTGTGCAACATGATCAAACTATAGGTATGACAGTTCAAAGCAGAACTGTTAATATGACGTGTCTTTGTGATTGACAGACGATACAATATCCATATCTTATTTTCTAAATAACTCGATTCCACAGCAATTAAAAGCAAAATTGTTATTAGTTTTATCAACACAAGTATCTAAACTACCATTTATATATTTCTTCATCATTGGATATTACAAAAGTGTTACAAAAAAGCCCAAAATGAATGAAGTCCTTTGTCGCTAACTGTAATACAGGGGCCCTTCAGAAAACACGCTAAATCGTATCGTATGCCGAATTAAAGATATTTCACTCTAGAAAGACACCGGTACCATTAACAAGACGATTGTGCGACGATTTTTTTATTGTAGTGAGAAATGTCCTTACCGACTGCCGTAATTCTCCGCGGTAAAGGCAATAAAACTTTTTCAATAAAAATGAAAATTGAGTTATTAATTTACCTATACTAAATATTTACTATAATAAAATATTTGCACCCAAGTAAATTAAACTTTAAATTAACTTACGGTTGACTTCAAAGAAAAAAGATTTGTTCAGAATATTGGGCCCTTGTCGCCTTTTTTGTAAATATTTATTTGAAATGCACAAATACGAAAAAATATATAATGTAAATATTTTGTCGTTTATTCTTGTATAATTCCATTATGATAGAATTGATGTAAGAGACGAGTCCTTTTTTTATTTCCTTCTTTATGGTGTCAAACTTACATTAATCATTTCCTTTTAGTGGGTGGTTCGTTTTATTTATTTTTTATGTAGCAACACCAAATATCTGTCAAAAAGTGGTATTCTTAATTTCTCTGTACATTAGATTATATATATATTTATTTTCTTCTTTTCCTGTTTAATGTAAGTTTTGAGGGTTGAATGTGGTTAATTAACAGTTACAATTTAAATAACCACATCGCATTAAATAATGCGAATAAAATAAGAATAGGACGGAATCGGCGCCACGTCTAACTCTCCAACCAAATTCACTTTAGTATGGTAGAAAATACAGCTTTGAATTAGTCAAGTAAGGTTAGTATTTTCTTAGATTTTGCGCCAACATTGATTAATGAATTAAACAAATTTTATGCGGCTTCCTATCGCGTTTATTTTGGTTTTGATTTTACAATTTTTTATTATTTTTATTATTGTTCAGGCAGAATAGTACTTGCAACATACACAATTAGGTTCTGCGCTACTTTGTCAATTTAAATGTTTTATGTTTAAATGTTTTATAGTAATTCAGAATTATTTCTTCAGTTTTTTTTATATATAATATTATTTAAAATGACAATGTAAAACACTAGTGTGATGTCGAAGTGTTGCTCTCGCATAAATGTCCATCGGTTGTTCGACATAAGAATGGTGAATTAAACAAATTTTATGCGGCTTACTATCGCGTTTATTTTGGTTTTGTTTTTACAATTTTTATTATTCCGACGTTTCGAGAGCTTTGCAACCATTGGGTCACGGAGACACAGACGATGGCGGCAAATTTCTCGAAACGTTGGAATAATAAAAATTGTAAAATCAAAACCAAAATCAACGCGATAGTAAGCCGCATAAAATTTGTTTAATTCAGTAATCAATGTTCGCGCAAAATCTAAGAAAATACATAAGAATGTTGTTTGATGGTTTTTATTTAGACGCCCTGTTGCTCCCCGAACATGTTCTACATTTAAACACACTTCAAATTTAGAATAATGAACATATTATATTAAGAACTTGAACTTGTCTTACTCGAACATTGAATTGGTACAAAGAATAGGTAGAATAAAGACTGATAGTTGCCGCAAGCACCAACTAGATCGATAGTTGCGAGGAGATTTCCATTCAATGCTGTAAGCCGGTACCTTGTAATCGATATTTAAAAAGACTTAACTAGAATTAATAATAACTGATCAACACAATACTGTTTGTTGGTGGGCTCTTTACACAATAGTGTGCGACGGAAGTTCTTCCTTCTCTCGTCAATTAAATTGTCACGCCCTTTTCCCACAGGGACAATGGAGCACCACTTGCCACGATTCTGACACAACTTTCTCCCTTCACTGACCTCCCCAATTCTCTTTATACAACCTCTACGGTTATGGGCACTAGGCACCTCGCCGCGGCTTTCTCGAGGATGTATCGTCCCACAAGATAAAATAGAAATTTAGTATAAATTAAATAATACAAAGTCAAAATACTAATAATGATATTACAGTCAAATTGGCTTGGAGACGTTTTTGCATTTGTAGTAGTATGTGTACTACGAATGCATTTTTTTTTAATTTAAATATTTTTCCCGATTGCCCTTCGATATATGTCGCTTTAAACTAGAAGTGCTTCCATCTGACCAAGATTTCGAGAGGGTATGTGACGTATTCATATATGTTTCGTCGGTAAAAGCAATTGGTCGGTCTTCCGCACGATACTCTGAAATTATTATCAAATAGTTAATTCGTAAGTACCGTGTTTTTCCATTAAACGTTTCCGGTTATCTTCCGTTTGCTTTCAATTAAAACCTAAGGTCGGGGAAAGCATCCGCATTTTATCGACCGAATCGGCAGTCGAACTAAAAAGTTCGGTGCGTCTTTCTTTGTAGATCAATCGACAAGTGGAATGCTTTGCCTGCCCATGTGTTCTCTCCATCCTATGACCTTGGATCCTTCAAGCGATGCGTGAAGAAGCACCTTTGGCCGGCATAGTGACGGCGACTGAGGCAGCCGTGAACAAACTCGGTTTTCTCAGTCGTCGTCACTCTTGGACCTCCTCTTGCTTAATATCAGGCGGGACAAGGTCAGATGTCGTGTCACAAAAAAAAATTACGTGTTTTCGTAAAGTGTGTTAATAATGGAAACGCGCTTTTAGGTGCAATACTACAAATGCATAACGTCTCCAAGCTAATTTGACTGTATAAAAACATTGTTTATCAAAATAAACATAATAGTAAACGTCAATAATATTTTTTACAGGCAATATGGAGCTTTAGTTGTCTCCAAAAAGGAGAAAGAAGGCGAGGGTTCAGCAAACGGGTTGGCAAACCAAGGGAATGAATTACTAAGCCGCGAGGATATAATAGCCGACCAATACAACAGCATAACCAATCAAGTCAACAGCATCGCCGATCAGGTCTACAATGCTGCTTTAAAGTGTAGCCAACAACCAGTGCGACATACTACTTACATGGAGGCCATACAGAACGCCATATTGACTTTTCAGAATAAAGCTTGTCAAACCAATATAAATGTAACCATGGACTTTGACCTTTTAAATGAATTCGATAGTCTTAAAGCGGGAGCTAATGGTCAGATTGTTAATATGGAATGTCTCGAAGAAGAAATGGGCTTGATTCACGAGAGTAGTGAGGATGAGGCTTCGAAAATGGATGAAGAGGATGAAGAGAGCCCTCCTGTTGTTGAAGTCCAAAAGGAGGAAGCTGTTGTTGAAGGTGATTGTTTGATATTTAAAATTACTCTCCTACATTGTAATTTATTCGCATATTTATTTTTTTATGCTGTTGCATAAAAATAAATGTATGAAAAGGATCGTGGCAAGTGGCGCTCCATTGTCTCTGCCTATCCCTGTGGGAAAAAGGCGTGACAATTTGATTGATTGATAGTTTTAATAACACCATAAGCCTGTAAGACCTAAACACGACTAAACCACTTCACGTTCTGTATACTTGTAAGATCGGCATCGGCAGACTGGGCACCACTGCCTACCACTCTTGACTTTATCTTAGGCCTTACAGTCATTGAATTGTAGTAGCAGTGACATCCATTGATGGACCGCACTTCAGCTTAACATCAAGCGGGGTGCTGTCATATGTCAAGTCACAATACAAATAAAATAAAGAAGCCACATATTGCAGAACCGATGACACCTGAACCTCCACCGGAAACCCCAAAGACAGCACCATTAGCGAAGGCTGAGGTTGCTGAAGTGGAAACTCCAGCCCCTGTGAATCTGCCAATCGGATGTGAAGGTTTCTATCTCCTTGACGAAGCACCAGCGAATCACAGATTCAGAATAACAATACTGCAGCCATTGGACTCAAGGGTCTTTTATTCTGCTGTAAAGAGAGAAATTAAGCTGCTGAAAAGAGATTTGCCTGCTGGGGTAAGAGAATTAGAAAACCATTTTTTTGTTATTCTTGACACTATTTACTTGCTTTTTGTTGTCCCTGTTTTACGTCGTCCCTGTTTTAGGAAAATAGAAAAAGTGGCGCTACGTTGTCTTTGCCTTAGCCTTATCTGTATGTTTTTTTTTATTCAAGTCCGATATACCATCTATCTTCCTAGCTAGAGTGCGGTCCATGAATGGAGGCGACTGCTATTACTGTTAATAAGTGCAAGTAGCAGTCGTATTCACTATGCCGGTCTAGTTCGAACTAGAAACTCTCAAGGTAACCCCGAAACGTGATGGCGATGACGTTCAAGCTGCACTGTAACTTATTTGGTTACCTACATACTTTTCGTTTTATGAAGGTGTAAAATGGGCATCATTCAATTTTATTTTGTATATACATTTTAAAATAGTTTGATGTACGAAGATTACAATGTAATTGGTATATATCCTTTATTTTGCATAGTTTAGGTGTGCAAAATGATTAAACTATAATTATGACAGTTCAAAGCAGAACTGTTAGTATGGCGTGTCTTTGTGATTGACAGACGATACAAAATCCATATCTTATTTTCTAAATAACTCAATTGCACGCAATTAAAAAGTTATTAGTATTATCAATACAAGTATCGAAACTACCATTTATATATTTTTTCATCATTGGACATTCCAAAAGTAGTACATAAAAGCCCAAAATGAATGGATGACCATTAAATTTTTATCAATTATGTTCTCAATTCTATATATGCACGGACTTGCTCCCACTGCAATCGTCCAGCGCTCTTCTGATCTGTAGCTCATTATACTGCGCAGCTCAAAAGTCAGAGCTCTTTTTAACTGCCAGGGTATATATTTATTTATTGAAATCCTTTATTGCACCAAAATAAACTTAAAAATAGGTACATAGGAGAGTTTATTGCATGTAAGGCATTCACTAACAACTAATCTTTGGGATGATGAGAAATTATGGTCAGGGTGCAAATATACTACAATTACATAAACTACATACAAGTATCACAAGTATATGTAGGTAAAAATAAACATACACAATTATATTTTGTGCCAAATTATTTAATATGAACTAGATGCCTTGAGCTCCATATATATAATATACCTTTGTATCTTTGATATAATATGTACTATAGTCGTGCTGTTTATATGATACAAGCATAATAAAAAAATTGTTTTGCAGGTGTGGGTCCGTGGTTATGAAGACCGTATTGATCTATTCTCCATAATGATTGCTGGTCCAAAGAATACACCATACGAGGGTGGTCTGTTTCTATTTGATGTCCAATTGGGTGCTAATTACCCCAAGGAGCCACCGCTGTGCCTGTACCATTCATACTGCTCGGATAGGTTGAATCCTAATTTGTATGAAGATGGAAAGGTGAGTGTTTTTTTTATTGTGATTCGACATATGATAGCACCCGCCTGATGTTAGCTGGAGTGCGGTCCATGAGAGGTGACTGGTACTACAGTTCAATATCTGTAAGTAGTAGTTACATCCACTGTGCCGGTCTAGTTGAAACCGGCAGCTTACAAGCTGATTCCGAAACGCGACTGTATACTTGTATGTGGTGGTACTACCCCGGATCGGCAGACTAGAAACAGCTGCCTACCTTTGACAACCGGACCCGAAGCAAGTATTTGTCTCTTTTTTTAGTAACAAATACTTGTAGTATTTAATCTTAGTATTTTCTTAAATTTTGCGCGAACATTGATTATTGAATTAAACAAACGAAACGTCGGAATAATAAAAAAAATGGAATATTAATAACCAAAATAACGGGATAGTAAGCCGCATAAAATTTGTTAATTCAATATTTAATCTTACTATTAAATATTACAGATAAAAGCTATGAAACAAATATTTGCTCTGACCGGGAACTGAACACAAGACACCCACGTAACGGACTGGTAGCAGGCCACTACGCCACGATGTCGTCATATCATTATCATTAATTTTACGACTTAATTATCATCAGGATAGTTAAAGACAAAATAGATATTATTATACAACAAAATTAGTAGGCAGACGTTGGCGGTTATTTGCCAGTTTCAACTAGGCCGGCATAGTAGATGCTACTGCAGTTAATTCTTTAATTTTTTGTGACCTCGACCTTTAATTGTTACGACTCCATGCTTCTTTGGCCGGCATAGTGACGGCGACTAAGGCAGCCGTGAACAAACTCACTTTTCTCAGTCGTCGTCACTCTTGGACCTCTTCTTGCTTATCATCAGCTCCGACTACACAGACAATGGAGGCCCGTTTCTATAATCCTGACACAACTCTCTTACTTCCTTTGCATCACCTTCTTTTTTAATTTCTAGGTGTGCGTGTCCCTGCTTGGTACGTGGTCAGGTCGTGGTCTTGAAATGTGGACCAGAGACAGCTCATTGCTACAAGTTATCGTATCAATCCAAGGGCTTATACTCAATGCTGAACCTTACTTCAATGAAGCTGGTTATGAGAAGCAAAAAGGTAATTCAAAATTTAATAGTGAAAAATGGGTACGCAAACCGAAGAGCACGAGTTCGAGACCACCCACTGGTACCAATGTATCTTTGGTTGTCTTGTTTCTATGATACAAACACTTTAGTAGCTTAGTATAGAAATGTAAATAAAAAATAAAAAAAGCTGACAGATGGTGGTAATTTGCCCAGTCTGCCGATGTAGTACCACCACTTTAAAGTGTACAGGCTGTAAAGTGATCAGTCGCGTTTCCGGTATAGCTTGTAAGTTGCCGGTTCCTAATAGGACCACAAACCATTGCACTGCCACTATTTCCGTATTGTATTTCCGCCGCTTGAGGTTCTCTGCTTGTGGTATTGCAGCGCCCGGCTCCTTAGACGTCGAGGACAGGGGATGGCGCAGGGTGGCATCCCATACTATACTCAGATTGTATTTAAATTTACGTTGCAGGTACCCAACAAGGCAACGAGAACTCACGCATGTACAACGAGATGGTACTCATAAAGCTGGTCCAATCCATGAGCAAAATTATTATGAACCCTCCTGAGCCCTTCCATGACGAGATCATCAAATACGTAAGTGAAGTATCCGAGGAGATGTGCAAACGACTCGAAGGATGGATCGCGATCTCGAACCAGCAATCCACGGACGTGCCTCCACCCGAGTTCCCTCTGGTGCCAGCCAGCAGGGGCTTCTGTTTAACCCTTCGTTCCTCATTAGACGCCTTCCGTAACACACTACGCCGTAACGATATTAAAATACCAGATTCGACCTTATAGCCTACAGAAGTTGTTAGCATAGCCGATTTTGTAGCTGATGAGATGGCTGGCTATGCGTGCGCTATAAGAACGCTGACAAATCAAGGTCACAATTGTTAACCAGTTTTGAATCTTATAGCGCTCTCGATAGGTATTGATTTCGCATGTTCATTTACGTCTTCGGATCCCCTTATAGTCTGTCTTAGGAAATATAAAAAGTCTACGCTAACTGCCACGAAAATTAAATATACGAAAAGTAGAAATTATATTTTTATTTTTAGTGATCTTCCTTATGTCAGTCTTAAGACAGTCTAGTGCGCTCACGTGTACGTTTAATCTTCTCCTACATTTCAAACTTTACATAACTATTGAATTTTGTATGAATAATAAATAGGCCGGCATAGTAATGGAGGCTGAGACAACCGTCAACTGCATCGGTGTTTTAGTCTACGGTGTCAGTTTGCTTCCTGATAAAAAAAAGTTAATTTAAATCTATACTATTTATTTTATTACTTATTTATTGATTAGTTCAAGTAATTACTCATTAATAATTAATTAATTAATCATTAAATCAAAATTAAAAACAAATTGGGTCTTTGTATAACAAGGACCCGTCTGTCGTTTTGGTCTCTAAGTAAAGACGACTGCTGCCACTGACAGCCGTGTCCGCTATGCCGGCCTGTTGAGATGTTCCTTCACACTGCCATCAAAGGATTATAATGGTCAAGGAAACGAGTTCCTTAAAAGTTGTTCCCAAACGTGCCAAAGACGTAAGAGAACATGTGAAATTTGTATATTAAAGTGAAATGTAAAATTTGGCGTTATATAGTCACTATTATTTATTAAATTAAATTAGAATAACTTTGTCATAAATATAGCAATTAGCTTTCTAGGAATGTTCTTAATATAATTATTATTTTAAATTGTAATGCCCTAATTTATTAATTTGCATTATTTACAATTTAAAACTAAGACACTCATCGCGACTTTCCGTTTCATAATCCAACGCATTTCTTTCATTTTTTGGTCAGCATAGTGACGGCAACTAACGCAACCATAAAATAAAAATAAAATACAGTCGTTGGCGCTCTTGGACCTTCCCTTCCTTTGTATATATCAAGTCGAGGTTAGGGATGACGCGTATAAATAAAATAAAAAAAAAACAATAAAAAATACTTTTATCAAAAGATCTACCTACTATGATTATACTTGGTGGTTATTTATAGTGCGGTCGCGGAGCAGAAAGATTTTTGTACAATGACCCGTCACTACCTTCTCTGTCACTCGCACATAAACTAAAAATATTGCAGGTGGAAGCGCCGGCATGCTTGTGCGACGGCAATATTTTTATATGCGAGCGACTGAGAAAAGTAGTGATGGCTCATTGTACAAAATTCTTTCTGCTCCGCGACCGCACTATAGTGAAAATCATTCTTGTAATTATTAACATTCCAGATAGCCTCGGAATACGTCACTGTTTTTAATTAATAACAACTTAGCAAGCGCAATTAATAGTTGCAAGTCACAATAAAGAAAACTTCGTTAATTAAAGTGATTTGATGTTCGTGTCAGTCTTTTGTGCGCGTCTTTGTACTCAGTAGTCTGATTATGGTATTAAATTAGGGTGTTATAATTTATAAGCGGTAGGACTTTAATTTTGTGTAACGCTGTTTGAGTATGCGAGTCCTATACTTATTACTACCTAATAATGTATAAGAAGACACAAAGCAATCCCCTTAACCATACGCTGCATACATTATACTGATGCGATACAAGCTTTTATTTATTTATGACATCAGTTTTGATATCATGGTAGTATTATTAAATGAAAATACAAAAACAAGCAGCACGTAGGCTCTACGACCTCGCGTATCCTCCGCGGTCATTCAACTCTGGCATTACGCGCGTGCATTAAGGCTTGACAAAAAAAACATAATCTTTCCAAATAACATTTTACAATTAATAATACGTTGATAAAGGGATTGCTGTGTCTTTTTAAATTCTAAATGATTAATAAAATATGTAAAATTAAACTCTCTCTCTACTCTTAAAATTATCATGGCAGATTTTTTGAGTTCAGATTAAGCAATCAGTGTTAAGAGGCCTAAGTTAAAAATTAATTGAAACATCAAATTGCATCGACGTCATTTGTTGAGTTAGTGTTTCCAAATTAGTTTGTAACATGTTTTATCTTGCAATGCTCCTTAGATAACAAAAGTAGCCTCTGTTTATGGATTGCACTCCAGTTTAAAATCCAGTGAAGAAAAGTATTTGTTGCATAAACTGTTCTATTCGAAACAGTATTGTCGATTATGAAGTCTTTGGATGCGTGATCTTTTTTAATATTAAAAAAACAAAGTACTTATGAATATTATTGAATTTTTTGGGCTTTTATTATTGAAATTCTTTTATAAGTTATGGTAAGTTAAAGACATTTCGAATTATCTCTCTTTGTTTTTTTTTATTTTAGAATAATTATTTGTATTTTTTTTGTTTTTAATGTTTGACGAGTAAATAAATAAATGCACTTTAATTAATACAATATTTGAATATTTGGAATAAATGCAACATTTTCCTTAATACTGCTCATGCTGCATATTACTAAATTACTAATTAAAATTACTATTTATTACGCCTTTTATTGTTTGTCAAAAATATCTTGGATTACGCCATTTTGAAGACATCTGTGGACCTGTCAAATGACGTCATGCAACAGACAAAGACAACATAATGATAAGCATTTATGATTGTTATGTTTATTGATTGATTTGATTTGTCTCTGCCTATCCCTGTGGGAAAAAGGCACAATTTCACATGTCACAATTTGATTGATTGATGTTTCTATCAACAAATAAGATTTTGTATTTATTTACTCGTCGATTTATGTAGAATTATTATAATTTGTTTGTATATTTTTGGGTTTCATTTAAATTATTTGTGATTATTGTTGTAAAATGTAAATTTCCATAGTCGTTTCATGCGAAAGTTGATTACTAAAAATAAGTAATTTTTACTAATAGTAAGATTTTTTCTAGTTTATATTCTTAATTAAATAAGAATTTGGAAAAAATATTTTATTATTTTAAATTATATTCTTATTTCGTAATTTATTGACTTAAATTACTCAGTGATAATTTTTATTATTAGAATTTTTCAAATTTAATGTTTCTTATGACATTGCATTGATACGTTCTCTTGTAGACGTCTCAGAAGCAAATGGTGATAAGTGATGGTGGTATTAATTATGTTAAAACAAAAAAGTAGTGTCGATCACAACGAAATCTGTGCGGAGACTTAATGCTGCTGGGTATTATCTACTTTTGGTGCATATACAAAATATTGCATAAGCGTAAACCATATTTTAAAAAAAAAAATTAAATAAATATCCTGAGGGCCAACCAAACGAGATCAAAATGTAAACAAACTTTTTACTTAACAAAACCAAACATTTACCTTATAGATTTGATAAATATATATGTTTACACGGCTTCATTTTTCAGCTGTAATTGTCAACGTATTTCATTGCAAAATTAATAACATATAAATTTCATTTCGTTGCGAAAACTAATGTGGCGATCGTTATTCTGTCAAACTGTTTTGTTTTCTAATTGTCTATGAAATTGTAGTAATGGGCACTAAGGAAATAATAAGATATGAATTAACTATTTATATATTTTTAAAACGTAGGCAATTCGGGTAACTTTCAATCGAGTTGTAACTGAACGAATTTGCATAAAAGTGTTTGTTTTTTTTTTATATGTGGCACCATTCTGTAATTTTATTTTGTAGAAAAAATTTTATAGGCAAAAAGTTGTTTACATTTTGATCACGTTTGGTTGTCCCTTATGTACTTTAAATAATGTCTGGAATAGATATTGTTGTGGTCGATTCTTGTTTATTTTGAGCAAACATTTTGGGGATTTAAAAATGCGTTAATATAAGAAAATACGTACTTCATCAAAATTTGCTTTTGAGTCATGAATTATTCAAATTTGTTATAGGTGGTTTTAGATTATTTATAATAAAATAAATTTTGTTTTTATTTAAATTCAGTAACTTATTGAAAACTTATGAAAGTAAAAAAACTTATTTGGAAAACAAATAATTGCCATTTTACATAGGTTCGTTTTTGTTAAATTCAGTAATATGTTGCTATTAGCTTAACTAAATAATATACTATTACACTAGAATGAATTTAAGACCCCTCGATTGTTAGTTTAATAGGGAAACTTATAGTTTTAACTCTATACTGTAAAAAAATGAAGGCACCGCTCGCCTTAAAATAATGCCGTAAGGATTTTGATTTCAAAATCCTTTTATATCTTTTAACCGAATTCATCAAATAACCTTATTAATTGAAACCTTATCAATTTTACTAATCTCCCGAGTAGTAAAATTGATAAATGGAGGGATACACAATCCTTAGTTGAGGTAAAATATTAAAAGCTGAGAAAACCGCAATATTTACAACCGATTTAATACGGCATAGTTACGGCGACTGAGGCAGCTGGCACCTAACTCGGTTTTTCAGTCGTCGTCGCTCTTGGAACACCAGGCGGGTTGAGGTCAAATGTCGTCACAATAAAAAAAATCATTTAATGATTGTTTTCTCTATCTATTTAGGACGATTCGGAACACGTCGAACAGAGACAGTTGTAGATAACATTATTTTAATGGCACTTTATAGTTTAAAAACACATATTTGCGGTTGATCTATGCATATCGTTGAGGAGCTCTTTAACCTTGTTCCAACCTCGTCATTTCACACCCGTCGGTTGGGGGAAGCATCCGCATTCTGTCGACAGAATCGGCAGTCGAAAAGATTCAGCGCGTCGTTTCTTTGTAGAACAATCGACAAGTGGAATGCTTTCCCAGCCCATGTGTTCTCTTCATGCACCTTGATGCCTTACAAAATGGGAAGTGGGATTTCTAAATTCGTTTTAGTGTAATAATCGTTCGAGCTACATTCGTCCACGCGTTTTTACGTCGCACAAAAGTCTGTTTGCATATTTAAATGCCAAAGTTAAGTCTTGAGTCGCTTCTATTAACAATGTAAGTGACATTTATAATAATGTAATTGTTTCAAAATAAATTCTTCAACTTATGATTTTAGGAGTTTTATTGTACCTTACCTACTAAAGTAGTAGGATGAGTGAAAGTAGATTGACGAAAGGGATTCATGAATCTGATGTGGATTGAAGCCGTAAACAAGGCAGACCCAGGAGGGTGTTTTCTGACCAAATCGTAGACATCCTCAAGAAAGCCTAGTGCTTATAACTGTAGAGCTTGTATGAAAAGAATTGTGGATGTAAGGGGTGGCGCTCTATTGCTGTGAGAAAAAGGCGTGATAATTTGATTTGACCTTACCTTCTATGGCTTAAGATTTATAATGTTAAGCTGGATTGTAATCCATAAATGGATGCGACGCCGCCACAATAACTGCAGTAGCGGTTACTACCATTGCGGCCAGGTTGAAACCGGCAACTTGCACACTGATTCCGAAACGCGACTGAGTTACTTTGTGGTCTGTAAATTGTAAAGTTCATTGATTGTGCAAATGCCCACCAAATGTTTGCCTATCAATCTTTATTTAAAAACCAGGGATAACGTGGTTATCCATTGAGTTATAAGCTGATTGGTTACCTGCGAGAATGAATTTTACTTTGGCCGGCATAGTGACGGCGACTGAGGCAGCCGTGCACTAACTTGGTTATTTCAGTCTTCACTCTTGGACCTCCTCCTGCTTATCATCAGGCGGGTCGAGGTCAGATGTCGTCTCAATAAAAAAAAGCAACGGAATTTCCCTGCCTTTTCGCCGCCATATTGTATTAGGAGAATCGGAGCAAATACCGGCTTCATTTTATATTGTTTTCTATTGATCAAAATACTTATTAATATCTAATTCTCTAGGCGCCGTTCATCATACAATTTTATGTTGCTAAGGGCACGTACATTAGGGCTAATAGTAGAACAGATATTGTTATCAACGTTGGGACCAAAAAGTTAACGAATAAAGACCATGTACAGAAAAACTCAGTTTGTGACACAAGATAAACTAACGATCTAATAAAGTTAGCAGGGAATCGCTAGCTGGATGCAGGTCACTGTCTTTGTCTGTTGCATGCAGGTTACTTTCGTGTACCCATAACCTTGCAAGAAAGAACTGTCAAAATAAGATGTACTCTTCTGCAAGCCGATAAGGGAAGCTTTCCCACACCAAGTTAGACATAAAATCAATTGAACTCGCAGCGTGTCCTTGATCGACTTTATTAGTGAGTTTACGAAGCAGAAGTTTTGTCGGCACGTATGTGTCTAGGTTCGTTTTCATACGATCCGTAAAGGCATTAAGCCGGCATTGTGGCTGCGACTGTGGCAGCCGTAAACTGACTCGGTTTTTTCAGCACTTGGACCTCCATCATACTTACCAATGAAAAAAAGGATTATCGAGGGAAAAAAATATCAACACGCGCCCGGTAAGCGCGTGTTTGCTCGCAGTTTTGCAAAGATACGCCGAGTTGTGACTTCTCGGAGGCGGCGTACGTGGTAAACAGTGATCCAGAGTGGTACCACACTACTTCCACACATACAGATTGTGAGCGACTTGTTTGAAACTTGAGACTGCTACTTACATACATTTAACTGTAGTAGCAGTCCTTTCATGCACTAAACTACAGCCGTCATACGTAAAACCACAATTTAAAAAATCACATGCTTAATAAAATAAAACAAAATAATATAAAAATATATATTTATTGATTTTTTACAAAAATAATTTGTTGACTACAAAATAACTTCAGTCGACGAGTGTTCTGGGTTAAAATTATCACAGCATTTAAATATTAACGAAACTTTTTAAACAATATGGGAACTTGTGCTACATCTACCGGGTGTAAATATACATATAGCAATCCCTGTGAAGCGCATACACTACTTTTTTTTCTATACTACAGGACAACCAAAGTACATATATCAAAGATACATTGGTACCGGCAAGTGGTTTTGAACCCGTGCTCTCGGTTTGCGTAACCATTGCACTACCACTACACCACGGTCTCCTTACAGCAAGGTTTTAAATATATTTTCAAAAATTTTCATGTTAATTATTTTTATCAAGCCAATAATGCACGAGTGTGTGCTATTTTTTTTTTGTATAAATGTCAATGAAAAACAGAAAAAAATATATGTATTAAAAGATACATTATTGTACACATTATACATCAGTATAATGCGTACAACCTCTGGATTACCGGATTGCTACGTATCTATTTATACCCTGTATTCACATTACTGATATTCTATTCCTTTTTGTACATTTTATCTTTGAAATACAACTTTTATCAGTAATTCAATTCACACTAACGGCCGGTTACACTAAAACTTGCTATCTTTAGAATTATTAAAAAGTGACATCAAAGTAAACAAACGTAAAGTTCATAAAGGGGCGTAATATTAAATCCCAATTTCTAAATCAACAGTAAATATTTGTGCGACTCGCAAAAACTACAGGGACTACCGGTGACTAAAGACGCTATAGTCCTTGAAAATGCTTGGTCACCTCTTTCTTCCTAATTGGCAACAATGGTATGCGCGATAAATGCTTTTTTGTCGCGCGATAAAAATACTAGTACATTTCTTTCCTGTACTTGCGCAACTCACCAATCTTAATAAGGGGACCGAAAGCGCGCGCAACTTCAATAGGAATGATAATAAAATTGATTCCCATTTGTCAAAAAGTTACGCGGTCGCTGTTAGTGCCAAAAACAATTTTTATTCATTCGGACAATGAGTTTCAATAAGCTTGAACTGTTAATAAAAACAAATATCAATTCTTAGTGTGTTACGCGTTTGCAAATTTAATTTTAAAGCTCATTAATGTAGTTTAACTGTCAAAACAACCTTAATTTAATAATTAAGATTCTAGGTTTTTTTAAATTTTTTATTCGTTTATTATTTTTATTGTGTATTGTTTAACCTTGTAATGTTCATTTTTTGTAAGGTTTACGACCTGTAGTTTGCGACGACGGTAGTTTGCGACCTGTCGTATATACCGAATTAAATAAATAAATAAAAAACTGATTTGCAAATCACATAACTCGCTTGTACCATAGTTATAAAATTAGTGCACTTCTATATGTAGTCGCACTAGCATTAGCGAATATGTAACAAATCTTAGGACCAACGGAAGCTAACAAAACCGCAATTCCCTGTTTAGTAGCAATTGAATTACCGGCCATTAGTTTAGGTACACAAAAAACAGCTCTATCGTTCTGTATTTTAAGACATAACGTAACACCCGCAATTTATCAGCCTCTAATATAACTTATAAAAAGGGTTATATTTGACAACCCTAGTAAAAAAATCAATTCTTTTAGGGTTCTGTAAATAAAAAAAAATAATATAACCACCCTCATCGTATAACCTTAAATCGAACTGACAAGCACCTCTGACTGAAATAGTGACGGCGACTGAGGCAACCCGTAAACTGAGTCGGATTGTCGCCGGCATCAAGCAAGTCGACGGACGTCATGATGAATAAATAAAAATCTTAGGCTTCAATAGAGAAGTTTCTTTGTTCTTAATGCTAATCAGTGTACCTACTTAGTTAAAACGACGACTAACTGACACCCTACGTAAGCGAAGAACGCGACATGACGCGACGCAATACTACAGGTTTGGCGCACCTGTCCGCATGGCATCCCGTTCCCTGCTCACAGGAACCCCAATAAAAAAATGACTAAGGAATACTAGTAATGAACTAAGGAACCCAAAGTAAAATAAAACCGTATACATATTACGTGGTCAATCAAACGAAATGCATCCACTAATCGCCCACGTATTGTAAAGTCGGTGTTAAAAACAAAAATGTAATGTAAAAATATACCCTGATGCACAAAGGTTTGTATCTCGTCAGAATAGATACCTCGTTTATCCATTACGCGAGTGCAGTACTGAATGGCGCAGTCAGAAGCTGGATGGGTGACCGCCAGTGGGAACACACCATTTCGACCCTATTCGGAAGGCAGGTTAAACTGTAGGTGCTGGTCGTTCTCAATAGATGGCGGTAGTTGAGAATTCGGCTTGTCTTAAAACTGCAAAGTGCGAGCGCGGAGTGTAGCCAAATCCTGTCTGAATAGCCACGATCCAGACAGAGGCCTTGATTGTTGCCAGTGGTAGAACGAGACAACAAAGTGTTGACGAGAGACAAGTCAAAGTGCTAATAACCAGAGCTTGCGTGTTAGGTTAGGATAGTAAATTAATTTATAGAGATGCGTTCCCGATGACTTTTATAAAACGCATACAAAAATTCATCTATTTTGACCGTTGTCGAGTGTATTCAATTCTGACAAGATACGAAATTGACAAAACGTGATAAAATCACTCATAATTTGAGAAAATTGGAAGACTCATAATTTGAATATTAATTGATTTAATATTTATAAACTATAGGTCTAATTTAGATAAAGAATATTTAAATAAATCAAATCTATACTCCATCCGTTACAAATGTGCGAACCGAATGATAAATCATTCTGTCAAAGGGTTGTGCGAAGACTGCACAAGTCTGTATCGACAAAAGACCACGCCCCACTCGGATATAGCTTTTATAATCTGTTATCGACCATGCCTTTTTGCAGCGACACTCAACACTATTGAGTTAATGAGAGTGCGAGCGAGAGGTCCGATAAAAATGGATTATGAGCACTCGTTCGCACGTCTGTAATGGATCGAGTTACGTTTGTAACAGTCAAATTGGCCACGACCCGCGTTGCCACACCGGCACGGTCCATTAAGCCCAAGTCCCGGTATCGATTTCTGGTCGGGGCAAAGATTTGTTTCATAACAATTATTTGTAAAACCTAATTATTACATTGGATATTTCAAAAACTTAAAAATAAATGAACCAGACATTTACTCTGGTTTAAGAGCGATAGGCATCCAGTTGCCAACCCACGGTAGTACCATACATTAAGAACCATTTCTAAAACGATTAATAAAGATTATTAAAATAAAGAAAAATAGGATATGATAAATTAAACTTTAATAAAAATTATTACGTAATATTTTTAGTTTGACTATTTTCGCAACTACGTATATAATTTTATGATAATATTTAGTAAAAATATATAAAATATTTAAACCTAAAAACTAAATATTATTTCTAATAAGGAATATTTCATCAATATAACTTTGTTTATACATTACAATTTTTACGCCCGAGTTTTATTTCCATTACGCCCGCAGTCATGAACCCTTTTCAACGATATGTACAGTCACAAGAACAATACAAACAAACGACCACACAGCCACAAAAGTTGTCCATGCGAAAAATGGACTTTTAAATTTGTTTACAACCCCCAGACCTAACAATTGACTACTCTGTTTTCTAGCAGACATAACCAGAACCGTAGGAATGAGATATTGGATCCCAGTACCCGCGTAGGACCCAGTGAATTCAATCAAAACGCTTATATCCTCCAAGAAGTACGTCAACAGTAACGGGGGAACAACCGTCATAACTGGAAACAACAAACGTCGAACTAATAAATTATATGTTTCCAAACGCGTCGTATCTAGAAACAGACTCTGCAAGTTATTCCTCAAAGTTATAGCAATTATAGGAAAACTTGTTGAAAGCGTAAACACTGGGAAAAGTGACAAAAAATACTCGATAATTTCAAGGAAGATATTGTCATTATTTTTCGGCACGAAATTCAAAGTGTATAAATCGCTTAAGTTTTTAAAGGCGAACGCTCCAGTATAAGCCAGTAGGAGATAGAATATACTTATAAGAATATAGTCTAACGAAAGATGTGTTGCCAGCCGGTTCTTTCCCCTGATTGGTGTTATTAGGCCAGGCAATGAATGGTGACACATGAATGAATACACACAAGTACCAAATAGTGTGGGTAGTCCAGTGAAATCGTACGCAGGCGGATGTCCTTGTGGTCCATTCACTATCAGCAAACGAATCGCCATTGTTATCATTATGGAGAATGCTGGAAATAAAAAGTAGAGATGTAACAATTCCACTTTTCAACCCGGGTTAAACCAAGTTGAGACATAAACCAAGCTGGGTCGGTGAACGTCTACAATGAACCGGTTTGAACTTTTATATACTTTTAGATCAGACACCAAATTTATTTAGTTATATTTGACATCGGAAATTCTATAGCAAACCATACTGTGTATTAGGCAATTTAGATTGTCGGACCGAATTGACAACTCTGTTCGTAAAACCGGATTAAATTAATTCGGTTTGTGAATCGGGTTATTCATATTTTTAAATCGACCTAACTCGGTTTAAATAATTCGAGATCGTCCCATCTTTAAAAAAAGGAGCTTTCTGGATTGCCTAAGCTGGATTTTAATTATTTAATACTCCTCCACGTCGTCCGCCATGTCATCAAGAATAATCTAAGCAAAAGTGGGTAAAAATCCCTGTTTTTAACAAACAGTTAAAAATAGGGCGCCCAGGCAGCCGTGAACTGACTCGTTATTATCAGTCGTCGTCACTCTTGGACCTCCTCTTATCATCAGGCGGGTCGAGGTCGGACGTCGTGTCACAATAAAAAAAAACATGACCAAATGTGTAACTTTGTAAATCTATGTAATTTTTATTTTATTGTGACGTCATATGACAGCCCGCTTAATGTTGAGCTGGAGTGTAGTTCATGGATGGATGTCACTGCTACTACAATTCAATAACTGTAAGTAGCAAACCCATCCGCCATGTAGTTAGTTACCAATCTATGTAAAAAAACTCTAAATACAAATATACATACCCAACCACCTCATGCCAGAAGTGAAAAGTTGCAAATACTTTGTTTTTTGCACGTTGAAAAACACGAACGGTCCCAATGCACATACAAATGTTAACAATGTAATCCTATACACTTCCAAACGTGTGTAACTGTTATCCGATATGTTTGTATTATTAAAACATGGCAATGATTCCCAATCACTTGTGTTTGTGTAATTGGAGGGTGTGTAGGAACTGAAAGAAAAATTATACATCAATCAAATTGTCACACCTTTTTCCCATGGGGACAGGCGTGGACGAACGGTTTAGCGATTGGTTTGTTGCGCGTAAAGTCCCGGGTTCGATTCCCAGTCGGAGCAAATATTTGTTTCATAGCTTTTATTTGCGCACTATTTAATAATTATATTAAAATATTGCAAATCAAAAAAAGAGGTGGATATTTAGTTATCAAAGAGTGGTAGGCAGTGGTACCCAGTCTGCCGATCCGTGGTAGTACCACCACCCCATGATTTGGTCGGGTTTCGGGATCAGCTTGTAAGTTACCGGTTCCAACTAGACCAGCATAGTGGGTGAGATTACTCCATTCATGGACCACAGTTCAGCTTAACATCAAGCGGGGTTCCGTCATATGTCGAATCACAATAAAAAGATCTCGCACAATTTTTTCATTTTTTTATTGTAATACGTCATCTGACCTCAACCTGCCTGATGATAAGCAAGAGAAGGTCCAAGAGTTACGACGACTGAAAAAACCGAGTTAGTTCACGGCCGCCTCAGTCGCCATCACTATGCCGGCCAAAGTACAATTGTATTTAATAGTACTCACCAAACAACATCCATGATAGACTTGGCAACAGCTGCAGAATATATAGACAAATCACCATAGAGGTACACACAAAGAATACAATAGAACAGAATCCTTCCAATTTTATTCAGAAACAAATTTGCCATTTCTCCCAGTTCAATGTGGTGCTCCAAACTGTAATATCTCGAGGATATGCTAGCACCGCAGACCAGTGGTTCCTCTCCATCATTGCAGGACGGTCGAGCAATTGACTCTTCCTCAGAGTCGTCATGGTCTTGTATCTGTAATCAATACATTTAGTTTGATTACAGGACTGAACATTAGGTGGGATGATATGTCAGGTCACAATAAGTTTTTTCACATTTTTGTTTATTGTGACTCGACATTTGACAGCAACCCGCTTGATGTTAAGTTGGAGTGTAGTCCATGAATGGATGTCACTTCTACTGCAATTCAATAACTGTAAGTAGCAATCACATCCACTATGCCGGCCTAGTTGCAACTTGTATCTTACAAGCTGCCTGAAACATGATTAAATCACTTCACGGTCTGTATACTTGTAAGAGACTGGGTATACAGACCAGGGTACCACTACCACTTTTTGCCATGATCTTGCACATCTCCCTCGCTTCCTTCACATGCTTAATTCTCTTCATATAAGTACTATGGCTATAGATATTATAGAAAAAAGACAACCAAAATACATAATGCCTATGGTTTATGAGACTATCCACCACTAGAACAGCCTTTCCCAACCTGGGGTCTGCGGGCCTATCCCAGGGGGCCGCAACCAAGAAAATTACAAAAGCATAGGGGTGCAGCCGGTCGCTTGACGGGAGCATGCAGTGACAACAAGGCTAAATAGCAAACTGTTCTGATAACATTCTGGGAATTTAGTCAGACCACTTTTTCAGTTTCAAGATAGAATAATGTGTCCAGTGATAGGTAGCTAGCCTTTTACATACAAAAACAGGGCATTAGATTTTAATTGAGATTTTGAGAATGAAATAGATTGACCTATGTGCAAATAAGTTTTTTTATGGGTCCGCGGATCATAGTAAGGTGTTGCTAGGATGTCTGCCCTTGGAAATGGTTAGAAAAGGCTGCACTAGAACATGGTGACCTTAGATATACTACTTACACTTTCTCTTTTAATAAGTTGCAATCTCTTCCATTTTAAGACTGCATTAGCACACGCCATTGTCTCTATTACATAGGTGACATTCAGAAAACTCATAAATGCTAGAAAAATTAGAGAGACTGTACTCAAAGCCCATCCTGCTCGGGCAAATGCTGCAGGTAAAGTCAGGGCTCCAGTGCCCACTATAAGATTGAAGATGTATACTAATCCCACCTAAAAAATATTATTTATAGTTATAAGTGCATTGTTGGTTTGCATTTTCATATCACAATGAACTGTAGATCATTTTTTTATTATTATAGCTGACCATATGACCACACCCTGCCTAAAGGAGGTCTGTACATTTATAAGTGATGGTACTACTGCAAGTCGACTTGAAATTACAATCAGATGTCTGCCTATCACTCTTAAAAACCAGACAAAAGATAAGGTCAGTGAATGACCTTATCTTTTGTAAAAATGTAAAAGATTTCTACATTGTGTAGGCTATGGGACTCACCACTATAAGCCAGCAGTCTTTTTTGTTTCTTGTATTTATGTTAATGATAAATGCAGTAATTTTAATAAAGGTTGTAGCGACATCAGACAACCACGTGCATTTTGTATCAAGACAATTACAGATTAGCACACGCTAATGACGTGTCGTACACATCGATGCAAATGCACCTGATTGGCTTACATAAGTAGGACATACTGAGTGACATCGTGGCAACACGAGCGGTCAGTCGTTCCCGCGCCTTCTGACGAATCGAGCGTCTTGTCAGGAGATCATTACGCTCGTTATAGTACTTAGGATATATAGACCATAAGGTGAAGTAAAATAAAGTGAACATATAAGTGAAATATCTTTTATTTATCACATCTACATAATCCAGTAACACATCTCCTAAATTGGTGACCCCGACTACAACAACGCGCGCAGGGACGACTCACGCATCACACCAGCAACTAATAACGCAAGCAAAATAATCGTGCAGAATGACGGCAGAAGGTACCCACGCAACGGTGAAAGTGGAAGACGCAGGCCTAGCAGCCATTTCCCTATCATCCAGAATTCCCGAGTTCTGGGCGGACCAGCCGAGGGCATGGTTTCTGCAGCTGGAGGCCACACTCAGCCCGCAGAAACTGGGCGATCATACCCGATACGACCTGGTAATATCAAAGCTAGGGAAAGAGGTAATCCTGCAAATTACGGATATATTATCTAGTCCGCCGACAGAAGAGAAATACGTTTTTTTAAAAAAAAGGCTGCTGAGTATTTTTGAAGAGTCCGAAACACGGCAGATACAGAAATTAATAGGCGAAATGGATCTAGGGGACCAGACCCCAAGCCAGTTGCTGCGGAGGATGCGGGACCTGGCTCGTAAGAGGATTGGCGACGACACGTTGCAGGTGATGTGGCAAAATTTGTTGCCACCATATGTCAGCAGTGTGCTGGCAGTGACCGAGACCATGGATCTTAATAGATTAGCGGCGATCGCCGATAAAGTCATGGAAAACTCACGGCCAACAGCACGTGTGGCAGAAGTCAGAGCTGAGACTTCTAGCAAGGACGCCATCGTGCAAGTGCTAGCCGAAATTGCGAAGATCAGCGCGCGGCTGGCGAAGATCGAAACACATCAACCGCACGAACACAGGCATCAAAGAGGCAGGAATAGATCACGTTCGGCATCCCGTGGACCAAGAAGATCCAGCAGAGGACCCGACTGGCTGTGCTTCTATCACCACCGGTTCGGCAACAAGGCGAGTAAATGCGTGGAGCCTTGTAGCTGGAAGGGTAAGCAGCCTTCGGAAAACTGAGGGAAGTGCAGTCGGTGGCGGATGACTGTACCAAGTTTATCAACAACCGCCTTATCGTTGGAGACCGGACGACTGGTTTTCAGTTTCTAATAGACACTGGGGCAAATATATCGGTTTTGCCAAAAAAGTGTGTGTTTAGTTTAAATAAGTGCAGTGATAGTGAGTGTAGATATACACTATATGCCGCAAACGGGACAGAAATAAAAACGTACGGAACAAAGACACTAACGTTAAACCTTAATTTAAGGCGACCGTACACGTGGACATTTGTAATAGCGGACACTAAGCAACCGATTATCGGTGCAGATTTTTTAAGTAAATTTAAGCTGTTAGTAGATATAAGTGGCAGGAAGCTGATTGATGAATTGACAAGTCTCAGCGTCGTAGGTAAGTTAAGCTCATGTAATATGCCGACGTTAACGACTATCGACACTAGCCACCCCTATTACAAATTGTTAGCATTGTTCCCTGAAATCACAAAACCACTATCCTTCCTAGAGGACCCGCCGCATTCTATTTACCACCATATAGAGACTTCTGGAGCACCCGTATTTGCGCGGGCGAGACCATTACCGCCAGAACGCTATACAAAGGTAAAAAAGGAGTTTGAACTGATGCAACAGTTGGGTATTTGTCGTCCGTCAAAGAGTGCTTGGGCCAGCCCTCTACACGTAGTTCCTAAAAAGGACGGGCAAATACGGCCCTGTGGCGACTATAGAGCGTTGAACGCTATTACTACGCCCGATAGGTACCCAATACCTAGGTTGCATGAGTTCACGTACATGTTGGCTAATAAAAAATATTTCTCCCGGTTAGATTTAAACCGTTCCTACCATAATATTAGGGTCGCTCCAGAAGATATCGAAAAGACAGCGATCATAACACCTTTCGGCCTTTACGAGTTTCCACGCATGACGTTTGGCCTAAGGAATGCAGCACAAACATTCCAAAGGTTTATGAACAACTCGGTACTGCAGGGGTTGGAGATTCGTAAGGACGACGGAAGCGTGACGCATGGTTCCGACTTTGTGTTTTGCTACCTTGATGACGCATTAATCGCGAGCGAGACGGAAGAGCAGCATAAAGAACACCTAAAAGCAGTCCTAGGCAGGTTTAGTGATTTTGGGATAACAATCAACTTAACTAAATGTAGTTTTGGGCAATCACGTTTGGAATTTTTAGGGCATGAAGTTTCAGTAAATGGCGTTAAACCCTTGGCAGACAAGGTTAAGGCCATCACAGAGTTTCCTAAACCACGAACGATAGAGCAGCTTAGACGTTTTTTAGGGATGATGAATTTTTATAGGCCGCATTTGCCTAAAGCTGCTTTGAAGCAAGACGCTTTAAACGCATATTTAATTAAATCAAAAAAGAAAGACAAGACTATTATACAGTGGACTCCAGACGCTGAGTCAGCATTCGAGGAATGCAAAGCGAGTCTTGTCAACGCAGTTGAACTCGGTTATCCGACACCGGATGCGCCGTTAGCACTAATGGCTGACGCATCTAACGACTGTGTAGGAGCCGTATTACAAGTGTATATAGATAACAATTGGAAACCACTCGGTTATTATTCTAAGAAATTATCGGATACGCAGAAGAAATATAGTACGTACGATAAGGAACTTTTAGCAATATATTTAGCAGTAGGACATTTTAGATTTATGATCGAAGGCAGAACCTTTACCATTTTTACCGATCATAAACCGTTAGTGCATATGTTTACTAAAAAACCGTCGGACAAGGAAACGCCGAGACGCGTACGACAACTTATGTTTATAAGTGAATTTACGTCGGATATACGTCACATTCCTGGTATGACTAATGCAGTCGCCGACGCGCTCTCTCGCATTGAGACAATAAGTTGTCCTATAGGTATTGGTTTCGCCGAATTAGCAGTTGCGCAGGAAGGAGATAAGGAGTTGAGTGCTTTAATCGCAAAGAGCGATAAGCACATAATTCTTAGAAAAGTATACCTCCCAGACAGCGACGTTCAATTATTCTGCGAAATGTCTACACAGAGAGCAAGGCCTTATCTAACTTGCGATTTTAGACGAAAAGCCTTTTTATTAGTTCACAATTTAAGTCACCCTGGAATACGTACTTCTAGAAAAATGGTGACAGATAGATATTTCTGGCCTAATATGAACACAGATGTAGGACTTTGGGCCAAAACTTGTGTTGCATGTCAAAAGGCCAAAATAAGTAGACATACCAACTCAGCATTAGGAAATTTTAAAGCAAGCGATAGGATGGAACATATCCATATAGATATAGTAGGGCCCCTAACTACCTCTCCGGATGGATATAGGTATTGCCTAACCATCATAGATAGGGCGACAGGCTGGCCAGAGGCTTTTCCTATCAAAGACATTTATGCTGAGACAGTTGCAAAAATATTGTATGAAGGTTGGATCGTTAGATTTGGCTGCCCTGATAGGATTACAACTGACCAGGGCAGACAATTCGAAAGTAACCTATTTAATCAGTTGCTACAGTGCTTAGGGGTAGACAGGCTGCGTACCACGGCATATCACCCACAAGGCAACGGAGCAATTGAAAGATGGCATCGGAGTATGAAAGCAGCTTTAATGGCTCGTTTGGACACTCGCTCGTGGGTTGACGAATTACCTACGGTTATGTTAGGTTTGCGCGCCGCGCCGAGGTGTGATACCAATGTTAGCGCCGCTGAAATGTTATACGGACTAACATTGCGTTTACCCGGTGATTTTTGCAACGCGTCGGACACCGTTACCAGAGATGGGCAAGAGTACGTTACTAAGCTCAGAGCCCTTATAGGTAATTTAAAACCCAAGCCCACGAATAGTAAAGACTCTAGAGCAATTTTTGTTCACAGAGACCTCATGTCATGCTCACACGTATTTGTAAGACGAGATATGGTTAGAAAGCCTCTACAGCCACCCTACGATGGACCCTTTAGAGTAGTTAATCGTAGTGATAAGGTATATAAGATAGAGTCAAACGGTAAGCAAATGGCAGTGTCGATAGATAGGTTAAAGCCTGCATACATGTTGGCTACTAACAATACGGACTATAATATGGTACCTAATAATAATAATTGCAATACAATACGTAACGACAAGGTGAATGACTCACCGAGTCAAAGTACGCGTAGTGGCCGTATTGTGCGTAAACTAGCAAGATTTGCAGATTTGTAATAAAATTAATATACTTTAATTTAACCTACTTTTTAATTATAATATATACGTAATTCATAAGTAGGTTACACGAGTAGTTTGTAGGTTTTGAGTGACTTGCTGATTCGTCTTTGCCTTGAGCCATTGAGGTCACAGTGCATTATGCATTCGAGTGCATAAAAAGTAGTTTTTATAAGTTGGAAGCTAATATTGTCATTTAGTAGCAAGTTAGGTTCCAAGTAAGATATACAAGCAATCATGGGCCATCAACAAAGCAAGGGAGCCACGAGCACCAATATTGTGGCGCAAACGGCTAATATTGACGCCAGCCGGATGGAGCAGACCCTACAGCTCCAGACCACTGTGTTGATAGGCATTGGAGCGTTTATTTTGTTGTGCCTTCTAGTTTTTATTTGTAAAAGAGGCAAGGCAAGGACGAAGCAGTGGATACGCCACCAAGCGGGCAACCTGTCGCAAAGGGTCAGGCTAAGACCGAGGCCGGATACCAGCCTGCAGGAGAGCGATACCAGTGGCCTGAAAGCGCCACAGCCGCAGCAAGTAGTTTTTAGTGTAACATAGTAATAGTGTTAAGTTGTAAATCTTTACTCGTATTGTGTTACGTACACCTACAGTTTGCTACGGGTGCATTAATATATTAAGTTAAGTTTAAGGGTTAGCACAAACGAGTAGGGTTGTACATATTCAATTTTTTTAACCTTTTGAATATTGTTTTAAACATTTTTTTGTGTTGTTTTAAACATTTTTTTTTGTGTTGTTTTAAACATTTTTTTGTATTGTTTTAAACAATTTTTAAAAGGGGGGAACCTATGTAGCGACATCAGACAACCACGTGCATTTTGTATCAAGACAATTACAGATTAGCACACGCTAATGACGTGTCGTACACATCGATGCAAATGCACCTGATTGGCTTACATAAGTAGGACATACTGAGTGACATCGTGGCAACACGAGCGGTCAGTCGTTCCCGCGCCTTCTGACGAATCGAGCGTCTTGTCAGGAGATCATTACGCTCGTTATAGTACTTAGGATATATAGACCATAAGGTGAAGTAAAATAAAGTGAACATATAAGTGAAATATCTTTTATTTATCACATCTACATAATCCAGTAACACATCTCCTAAAAGGTCATGATGAGAAATTAATCTGTAACTATATATACACAACATACTTACAAACAGTTCTAAGTATATTACTAAAAACTTGTCTCATAAAATATTTAAATGAAATTGGTACTAAGTAAACAATAAATAAAGATAAAAATATTACTCATAACTTTTTATCTTATAATAGAAATTTATATACAAACTTATTTATTTAATAAACTCAAATTGATATTAATACTGGATTTGTAATAAAGTAAACACAATAAATTATAAGATATAAGATTATACTTATAATTGTAAAAAAAATTAAACTTACCCATATTGAATACTGATCTCCTGACTCAACGAGCGGCATTCTTAATCGATTTCTCACACTCCGAAATAATCGTGGCATAGCAAAATATAATACTTTTTAACCATTTCTGTTGGTTTGTCGAAAACAATATCTAGACGGCTTTTTACAATTGAGCGGATCAATTGTACACAATTGAAAAACAAAGTAAAAATCTTGGTGACAACTTGTGTTTGCTGTTGTTTTTTTTTAATCGGTAAGGGCAAAGGAATCGTAGTCCTCACATCTTAGTCATCAATTAAATAATTGGAGGTAAAATAATTAGGTCTTCAGTAAATAAATTTGAATAAAGATTTAAAATAAACAATTTCAGTAAAGTGGCAAACGAAATTTACTTAAACATTTATTGGAAAGTCATGGATAAGACTATCCAAGTATCATACTATTTTCAGTATGATTCCGTTGTATGATTTTCAAATAACGAATCTACATGTACGAATGTAATTAACTCCTTTGGACGTCGGCTGCCACTAGGAGTTTAAGGTGTTAGGCATTATGTCCTATAGCCTAAATAGTAGTTTGTGCCTATAGCTCTTTGGCCGGCAAAGTGATAGCGACAAACTTACTCCGTTTTTTTGTCGTCGGCACTCTTGGACTTCCTCTTGCAGGTCGAGGTCTGACCTTTTTTTTCATATTTTGATAGGAGATGAGATGAGTTTATTCTTTTATTCTTTGAATTTATTCAGATTTATAATATTTTATTTATTTATAAAATATTATAAATCTAAAAGTAAAATGTGCAATGATTAGGCTGATTCCGTCAAATTTAATCAATAGTAAGCAAAAATGAAGCCAAAGTTCTTGAATTTAATGTATTTTATTCATACAAAACATTACAACTAAAAAAACATGGGTGAGAGTGAAAATATTATAAAAAAATATAATAACAGTACTCAGCTAAAATATTTATTGTCAAGAAACTAATGACACATCATATATAAAATTAAATATTTTTAATAATATCGCAACTATCAAAATATTTATCACAAAATATAAAAATCTCCATCTGAAGAGAACGTTTGTGCAATTCATGACCAGAGAATGACTTCAAATATGTCAATAATGGATGCCATTTTGAATAAGTAGCAATAAACTTAGCATCCATATCAATGTATATTTTCTTACTTAAATCAACCCTTCTCATTTGTTTATTAAAATTATTGTGATCATGGTCAACAGTCGGCCAAGAGATAAGGTCAAAAACTAAATATAAAAATGGTTTTCCACTTTTAATTTTATCATCACTCTTTGTCTCATTTATTTCATTCACAGGCTCTGTTTTTAATAATTCAGTTGAATTTTGTAATTCATTTATAACCTTCTCAGTAATATTTTCAGGTGTGATTGTTGTCGAATCGTTGTCAGGTGTGTATATAGTGGTTGTCTTGTTGCTATCGACATCATCGATAGTGGTAGAACTTTTAAACAGATTATTTAAGTTTAATCTCGACATATTTAAAAATGTATTTATAGTTGAAAAGAAATCGATATCATTCTCCATTATATCAAAGTTCATGTCCACATCTTTAGCTGATTCGTCTAAACCATTATTGAATTTGTCAAGAATACTTTTAACTTCATATCCGATATCCTCATTTTTTAAGAATTTACCATGGTAAGTTGCAAAATCCATACTAATGCCACCATATTGCCAGATTGTATACATACGAGCATATAAAGTTAATAAACAATTAGGTATTCGCAATTTATGGACTGAATTATTTAAATATTTCGACATAGATGTAATCGAAATATTTACATTTGGATGTTCTTTCTCAAATTCATCGATATATTTTTCAATTTTCTCGTTAATTTTATAAGGATATGGCGAACACTTACCTCTCAACATTGTACGTCTTGGCCAATAGAACATGGTTTTGGAATCGTCTATGAGATACATGACATTAAAACGTAAATTGGGATATGACAAAGCCATATATTTAAAATATTGTCCTTGTTTCATTATTGGTGTTTGGAGTCCATGGTCGATTATTTGGATGAAGTAAACTTCACTTTTTGGTACGAATGCGGAGTTGGATACGACGCGGACTTCGTGATCTCTAAAATACTGGAGCATGACAGATTGGCGATGCGTCAGAGTAATTCCAAGAGTGTAGATCGCCATTAGGCAAATGCTGAGCAGAAGAAATGTCATGCAGCATGTTGATAAGGTTTCTAGAAATATATTATAATATTTAAAGTCAGCCTAGTAGCTATAATAATTAATGATATTTTATTATAAGAAAAGACGTAGATGTGTGAGACGCTCCGAAAGATGCACTTCAAATATATGTTAATAAGTAAAGCTGAACTCAGTGTCGCGATGCAGAGCAACATATATTTGTCTCTTTTCGCTCTCAATAACTATCATTCCGTCCCACTTCCACTTCGTCGTGGTTGACAGTTCAAACTCGTGCCATTTGCGAACACTAAAACTGGTGTATATAACGTATCTACCTCATTTAACTTAATATCATGGCATATCATGAATGCCACATGTAACTTTTGACGACAGGCGTGGACGAACGGTTTAGCGATTGGTTTGTTGCGCGTAAAGTCCCGGGTTCGATTCCCGGTCGGAGAAAATATTTGTTTCATAGCTTTTATTTGTAATATTTAATAATTATATTAAATTGCAAATATTTGTTAATAAAAAAATGGAATGGATATTTGTTTCGGGTCTGGTTATCAAAAAGTGGTAGGCAGTGGTGCCCGATACTACTATACAGACAGTGAAGTGACTTAGTGGCGTTTCAGGATTATCTTGAAAGTTGTTGGCCGGTTAGTTAATCCTTTTTAGTTAGTATTTTTTTTAATAACGTATATTTGTAATATTTAATCTAATTAATAGATAATAATGAAACCAATCTTTGGTCCGACCGTGAATTCAACCCGGGACTTCACGCGTAACGAACTGGTGTACTAAGCAATACGCCACGCCTATCGTCAAATCTCTGAATAATATAAAATATATAAAGGCGCTCTTTTATCGTTTAGAAGTTTTATTTTAAATAAAGTCAAATCAATCAATCAAATTGTCACTTCTTTTTCCCACAGGGATAGGCAGAGATAATGGAGCGTCACTTACCACGATCCTTACACTCACATTCATAATTATCTTCAAACAGGCTCTGTGATTATGGGCACTAGGCAACCCAGCTTTCTTAAGGATGTCTCCGATTTGGTCGGAAACAAATAAAATTAATATTGCATAAATGATAGTTAAGTCACTCTGACCCTCATAGGCTCAATTGTATTATGTCGAACTCACCTGGCCATCTTTGCCTTATCCCTCTCTGAGGACTGGTTACAGTGAAGTCAGGTTGGTTTTTGCGTATTTCAGCAGAATCCGTTGTCACTTTCAAGAGCGGATATTGTTCGTCCTTTTTGCCATCGTCTGCAGTCTCCATAATGGGGTCTAAAATTGTTAGATAACAAAATATAAGTTCTATTTATATACTTAGGAAACAAAATAATTTAAGATTAATTAATTGTAATATTGCCAGAAAAAACAAAGAGTAAAAATACAATAGTGTTGGTAAAAAATTACAAAAAATTTTTATTTGTCAAAATTCAAAACGTGGCTGATGAGATTCCTGCAGATTTTATTGCACTCATACGTATTTATTATAAATATTTTAAAGAAATTTAAAACAATATTATCTGCTTAGTCTTGTCTGCCATTATTTATCTATTATCTACATTTCTTTTCTTTTTTATTATAAAATTCATTTACTAAATTAATAGAAAACTTTAAAAATATCTTTATTTACTTACTGTTTTGCCTATAAATCCTATAAACTGTTGACAATAGCATAAACAGACTATAACAAAAATACAATTACAATTTTTTTATTGACATTTAACGTTTCGCTGAAATTTTTCGCTTTTTTTAGGTTATTATTTCGAAATTCGTATTATGTGTCAATTATAGTTTTTACTTATTCTTTACTGCCAAAAAGGCTATTTAAGTTATAATTGAAATAGCATGTATTCTTTATTTTATTGCATCTTAATTTACAGTATATTGGTAAGGCCTTCTCTTATTAGGATGCATATTTAGGAATAAAATAGGTACACATTATTATCTATTTACATAATCAATACATAAAATATTATATACAGACAGGTATAGTCTGTCTAAGCCGATATGACGCGCCCCTCCACCGCATTTGCGCAAACGAGAAAACATAAAATATGAATGTAGCACACCGAAAATGCAATTGTAATTGGTTATTACTGGGCGAACGCCTCGACAGTTCGGAGGCCAGCAGATGGTGTTGCCAGCCTTAAGTGGTGGTACTACCCCGGGTCGGCAGACTGGGTACAACTACCTACCACTCTTTGAAAACCAGATACGAAGCAATTATCCACCTCTTTTTTTAATAACAAATATTTACATTATTTATTTTAATTATTTAATATTACAAATAAAAGCTATAAAACAAATATTTGCTCCGACCGGGAATCGAACGCGCAACAAACCAATCGCTGACCGTTCGTCCACGCCTGTCGCCTGTCGTCATGTTTTGTATAAGTTTATAAATGCATGGTCAATTACAATACCTACGTGGCCATGGGCTTTATAAAAACGTGCGTTAATGTAACTAATATTATGTTGAATCAACAAATTAAAATTAAATGCAATACTTTTTAACTCATAATAATAAGTAGTGCTAATGCAAAACAATGTAACTGGCACAGCACAGAAATATAGATGCAAGAATATTAATATCGGAGACATCCTCAAGAAAGCTAAGTTAACTGTAGAGCTTGTATGAAGAGAATTGTGAATGTGAGGGAAACGAGGGAGTAGTGTCAGGATCGTGGTTAGTGGCGCTGCTATGTCTCTGCTTATCCCCGTGGGAAAAAGGCGTGACAATTTGATTTAATTGATTAAATATTAATGCAGACACGTCAAATTGATATAAGGAAGATTGATATAAATACTTTTTAATTTTTAATATGACTTGACATATGACAGCAGGAATGGAGGTGACTGCTACTACATTGTTATGTACAAGCTTGTTTCTGCATTTGAGACCTTCACGGCTTCTTTGTGCGTTCTTCAACAGTTTGCTCTTAGTGGAGCGATCAGATTTCTTCCAAATTGGTCAGGAAGACCCTTTTTGTTCTTGCAGACCTCCGGAAGCGTTCTCATGTTGTCGAGTAACTTCTGTATCGCCTTGGCCACGCGGTTCTGCTATATCTTTGTCTAATATCGATTGCGAGATGTTTTTCAGTCAGAATAGTGACGGCAACTGAGGTAGCGATCTTCCCCTTGCTTCGTCGAGTCTCGATAAGAAAAATCTATTAGGCTTGATTTTTAGTCAGCAAACTGGCGGCGAATAAGGCAACCTTGAACTGACTCAGTTTTTTCAGTCATTGGCGCTCTTGGAGCTTTGCTTACCATCAGGCAAGTCGAGGACAGACGTCGACTCACAAATAAGAAACTATTATTCAAAATACCGTAATATGACCAATAAATAATAGTTTAAAAACCTTACTTACATGCTACAGACTACAGAGCACCTGATTTTATAAAGTAACCAACCAACCAAATTGTCACGCCTTTTTCTTACGGGGATAGGCAGAGATAATGGAGCGCCACTTACCACGATCCTTACATAACTCCCTTGCTTCCTTCACATCCACACGACAGACGCGGACGAACGCTTTAGCGATTGGTTTGTTACGTGTAAAGTCCCGGGTTCGATCCCCGGTCGGAGCAAATATTTGTTTCCTAGCTTTTATTTGTAATATTTTATAATATTAAATATTGCAAATACTTGTCAATAAAAAAAAGGAGATGGATTTTTGCTTCGGGTCTGGTTATCAAAGAGGGGTAGGCACTGGTACCCAGTCTGCAGATCCAGGGTAGTACCACCACTTACAAGTATACAGACCGTGAAGTGATTTGGTCACGTTTCGGGATCAGCTTGTAAGTTGCCAATTCCATCTAGGCCGGCATAGTGGATGTGATTGTTACTCACAGTTATTAAATTGTAGTAGCAGTGACATTCATTCATGGACCACACTTCGGCCTAACATCACCCCTCTTGATCTGTCATATGTCGAGTCACAATAAAAAATAAATAATAAAGAAAAGACAATACAGGCTCATACAGGCTCTGTGGTATTTTATAAAGTAACTCAATTTTAATTGTTTTCATATACTATTTGTTGCAGTAGGAGCCGTGAATTATTATGAACGTGTCTTTATGATGTTGTTACTAAACTGTTTCTCATTTCGTTTCTTTCAGTTAGTGTTATGTGTATAATATTCTAAATTTTATTATTAATTTATTACAAGAAAGTTTAGTTTTCACCTCAGTTAAGAGGTAAGTATTTTAATATCAAATTAACTCCTGTGCTAGGTTATGGGTAGCGTCCGCATTCTATCTACCGAATCGGCAGTCGAACTATAAAAATCGACGCGCCTTTTTCTTTGTAGAACAATCAATCAGTCAAATTGTCACGCCTTTTCCCCACAGGGATAGGCAGAGACAATGGAGCGCCACTTGCTACGATCCTGACACAACTTCCTCGCTTCCTTCTCATTTACAATTCTCTTCATACAAGCTTTATGGTAATGGGCACTAGGCAATCTAGCTTTCTTGAGGGTGTCTCCGATTTGGTCGGCAAACATGTCTCGTTTAACGCATCCATTCACATGAGATGTAGAACAAAAAGTATTCTTCCATCAAGCGAATATATTTATATATATATATATATATATATAGAAGGTTTTATTAAATTATTTTTAACTATACTAGCTTCATTTCTTCCCTTCAGCGGCGACTTCCTCCCAAATAGACTTAAGATGAATTTGATGTTGTTTCAGGCTCTATTCAGGCTACACAACTCCCTTGCTTCCCTCTCCAGAATTCTCTTCATACAATTTTCTATGGTTATGGGCATTAGGCGAACCTTAAGGATGTCTCTAATTTGGGCGGAAAATACCCTCCTGGGCCTGTCTTGTTTAACGCATCCACATCAGATTTAAAAAATCCTAAATGAGTTCAATAGCTACTCTTCCGTCATCACCAGCCTTTCTACCCCTTCCTACGGGGTATAGGACAAATCCCGTTTTATTAAAGCTCGATGGATAACAGCACCCCGCCTGATGTTAAGCTAGAGTGTGGTCCATGAATGGAGCTCACCGCTACTACAGTAAATACCGGCCTAGTGAAAATCAGCATGCCTCAGCACATGCCTAAACTAATGCATTTCTTTGTCATGTATTGATATGACATAACTGACAATCAAATATTGATTCACTCAATGTCAAATAAAACTATTACGATTTACTAAGTTGTAATAATTATGGTGCTTGAATTTTTTAAAACTTGATAATGTATTACAAATGTTTAGAATCTGAACCAATCCTTAATAATACATTTTCAGATGATTGTGACAGAATTCGTTTAAACAAGTACAACAGATATACAAAATTTGAAATGGCATCCAGGAAACATGTCGTTGGTGCTATGCGCATCATGTCCCGATGGCCTGGTAAGTAAACGACGGTTTTTGTTATACTCGTATCTAAAGAGTGGTAGGCAGTGGTACCCAGTCTGCCGATCCGGGTTAGTACCCTCACTTACAAGTATACAGACCGTGAAGTTATTTGGTCACGTTTCGGGATCAGCTTGTAAGTTGCCGGTTCCAACTAGGCCGACATAGTGGATGTGATTACTACTCACAGTTATTGAATTGTAGTAGCAGTGACATTCATTCATGGACCACACATTGGCTTAACATCAAGCGGGGTGCTGGCATATGTCGAGTCACAATAAAAAAAATGCTGGGTTGCCTAGTGCCCATAACCGTAGAGCTAATAAGAGAATTGTGGATGTGAGGGAAGCAAGGGATCGTGGCAAGTGGCACTCCATTGGTTCTGCCTAACCCTGCGGGAAAAGGGCTCGACAATTTGATTGATTGATATTTTTATCGTACAGTTCTTTTAACTACTGTCGCAGTTCGCACATATCTGGGTTAAAGCAACTTGAATTCCTTTTTTTTTTTTTTTTAATCAATTTTATTAGGGGAATTACGCACATAAAATGGCGATGCCATTCCCATTATAAACTAAACCTAGACTATTTACAAATACAAGCTCATACAGATATATATGTGGATAAGGCTAGTAATACAAAACATAAGAAACAATTCACACGAAAATAGAATACAACGAACAAAAATAAATTATTAAACCTATGATGCATTTGCTCTCTCCTTTAAGTACACCGCCACGAATTTGTATAACATTTTGGCTTGCTCAGAAGCAGGCTCTGCTAATATACTGTTACAGCAACCAACATTCCAAATATTAATCCCCAATCTTTTAAATAACCACTGCCTATCACGTCGGTTCCTGACACAATCCATCAACAAATGTTCCACGTCCTCTATTTTGCCACATGTCTCACAAAAGGGTGAACGTACTTTACCCATAAGGAAAGCAAATAATTACTTTTTTTATTTTACTTTATTTTGACTCGACATTTGACGGCACCCCGCTTGATGTTAAGCTGAAGTGCGGTCTATAAATAGACGTCTTTCCTATTACAATTTAAAAATGGTAAGTAGCATTCACATGCACTATATCGACCTGAACTTGAAACCAGCAACTTACAAGCTGATCCCGAAACGCGAATCAATCACTTTACAGTCTGTATACTTGTAAGTGGTGGTACTACCCCGGATCGGCAGACTGGGTACCACTGCCTACCACTCTTTCATAACCAGACCCGAAGCAAATATCCATCTCTTTTTTTTATTAACAAATATCTGTAATATTTAATATTATTATATTTATAATATTATATTATAATATTTGTAATATTTATATTATTAAATATTACAAATAAAAGCTATAAAACAAATATTTGCTCTGACCGGGGATCGAACCCGGGACTTTACGCGCAACAAACCATTCGCTAAACCGTTCGTCCACGCCTGTCGTCATAATATATAACAAAGATATATTGGTTTTAAACCTTGTTCCTACCTCGTCTTTTCACTCCCGTAATACCCGCACAGGTCGGGGAAAGCATCCGCATTTTATCGACCGAATCGGCAGTCGAACCAAAAAGTTCAGTGCGTCTTTTCTTTGTAGATCAATGGACAAGTGGAATGCTTTGCCTGCCCATGTGTTCTCTCCATCCTATGACCTTGGATCCTTCGAGCTATGCGCGAAGAAGCACCTTTGGCCGGCATAGTGACGGCGGCTGAGGCAGCCGAGAACAAACTCGGTTTTCTCAATCGTCGTCATTCTTGGACCTCCTCTTGCTTATTATCAGGCGGGACGAGGTCAAATGGCGTGTCACAATAAAAAGAAACGTGCTCTCGGTTTGCGTACCCATATGTCATGTTTCTAGTTAAAAGAAACGTAACAAGTAATATAACAAATATAATGTTCCTGCTGGGCCTGCTATATGTCATAGAAGAAACAGTGTTAACAGAATGAATGGCATGATTTTCATTTCATTTTCTTTTTTATTTCAGATCATTGGTTACGATCTGCAGGTTATTGGTGGGTCGGCTTAGCATTGTTGTGCTTATTTATACTTGCCATTTACAATAATGCTACAGCGATTAGTGTGATGTCCCATTCAAGTTCAATCTCATTAAAAAACAATAAAAAGCTGAATGACACAATAATTTACATGTATATTTTAGAGAATGGTGACTTTTTAAACGTGAATAAATATTTACCTCATATAGAAGAATTAATAGGAGAATTGCCAGGTTTGCAATGCACATTGTATGTCATTGTTAATGATTTAAACGGACTTAAAATTATGAAACATGTAAATGTTCACAGAAATTTAGATACACCCCAATTAAATATAGAATACATAAAATTAACACAATATATAAAATTTTCTCCATTTGAAGAAATTTGGCAAAAGATACCAAGCGAGTTTTTACCTTTTTTTGTAAAAGCTCTGCATATATGGAATAATGATGGTATAGTATTGGACCCAACAATATTATTGCCAGGACCACATAAACAAAAATATAGATCCAAAATATTGAGTATTATTATAGAATATGAAACATCAATAATAATTGCAACTAAAGATGCATCTATATATTTAGAATGCAGCACAAAAAGAAATAATATACAAGATATTATTAATGACATGCAATATTATGTAAACTATACAGATAATAATAAAGAAGTTGATCTTCTGGGGGAGGAAAGCAAAGTTATAATAACTTACGCAGAAAATATTGATGACAAATTTAAAGAGAAAATTGAATTTAAAGCTCAAAATAACAATCTAACGACTACTAAATTTAAAAAAATAAATGACATCCGTAATCTACAGAAAGTTGTATTGACAAAATCTAATTACACAAATGTTGGTTCATCGAAAAATAACACTGCAAAAGCAATACAGCCTTTATTTGTTAGTGAAATACCTACATTTGTTACTATAGCAGCCAATGATACTTACGACCATAGTAATGAAAGCGTTTATTTAACTATGGATTTATACGGTTATATTTTAGCAACCAATAAAGCATGTCATTCTTTTATTGGCATGCTGTTTAAAGATCTGCATAAACTTAAGAATGTTGCTTTGATTCAAGATTTTATTAGTAGTGAGTTGAATGCATTCTGTAAAGATAAAAAGCGCACGTTTTCTTGCAAAGGTCTCTAAATATAAACTAATATTGTCTTAATTTTATATATTTTTTTAATTAAACACGTTTTATATTTATCATCTATTTTAATTTTACAAGTCGTGATCAAAATAACGTTTTTACAAAATTTTGTTCACAAGTGTAATTCCTTCAATAACTAACTCTATGCTTATTAATTATGGCAGGGTTTTATACCGTGACGGACCAGAAAAATATATTGCAAATATATGTATTTAGTCCGCTATATTTATAGTGCTTTCTTCTTCAAAAAGTGCTACTGCATATAAAAGTGTATCTTGCCAGTAGTAATTGTGATCGGATATTTTTAAACTATTTTTATTAGGGGCTGTTCAAGTATTACGTATTACAATTAAACCCCCCCCCCCATCCCCCTGTCAGCAAAAATAAGCAAAACTCTTACCGATGCATACGTAAACATTGGTAAAAATAATCCAAGTAAAGACCCCTCCGCCCCCCTATAGTGCTTACTTAATACTCGAATGGCCCCTTAAATAAATTCAATATCTTATTTTTACGACAGAATAAAATAAAGTATTTGATAGTTTTAAAGGAAAATTTCCTAAAATACTAATAATAATAATAAATATCTTGCTCCAAAACAGCAAGAAATCGTTCATCGGATTTTCGAGGTCCGGGAATTTTATGTACTCTTATATATAACCTTACTGAATAAGTCTCGGGCCTTGCGTTTGAAAGGAAGACAATGAGTTACAGGTAATTGTGGCTTTATGGTCTATATACTGTATAAGTGGTGGTACTGGATACCACTACCTACCACTCTTCGACAACCAGACCCGAAGCAAATATTCGTTTTTTTTCAAAAGCTATGAAATTAATATATGTCTTGACCGGGAATCAAACCCAGGACTTTACGTGTAACAAACTCGTGAGTGTTACGAGGCTGGACTTCCCGCCCTGTTTTTTTTTTGTTTTGACTTTTAAAATACAATACATTTTCAGAACATTATTTTAATTCAATTGGAAAATAATACACTTCCTAATTTAATTTTCGATTCTCAAGGCACACTTTCATATTCAGTAGCACTTTTTCATTAAGCAAAAATACATGCGAATCCGGTCTATTCCGGATTACAACTGAACTAAGTAGAAATTATGCACATAACACTGTTGCTAGAAATGACTATCCCACTAAGAGTGATTTTTGTGCAAAGGAAAATGAGCTTACTCGTATAATTTGTCAGAAAAATGATCTGTGTTGAGCATCAGTGTTACATGCGTCGTCTCCACCAATGGAGAGATACCGTCTGGCCTTAATTGTCAATTAACTAATTTTACCATACTTAGACTAGATCATTGGTTAAAGTTTTGATTTTTTCAAGTGCCCAATCACGTTTCCTTATTTTGGTAAAAATCTGCTTTCTTACATTTTAATGTCATAAAATTTTCATCAACCATCTTACAAATTTAGTTTTTTGCTACGTTTTTCCTTTCCATAGGAACTTCCCATCTTTTATCCCAACTGTTGTCTGTGTATTTGCAGTTATTTATCTTAGAAATAGGTTCGCATCTTCTGCTGATAGACCAGTATACATGTTTTTGTGGACAGCGGTAAACGAAACCTCTAAGAATGCCAGCTCTCGATAATGTACATTTCAAAAATGCTGGAGAACACTCGTCGCTTTTTTCAAAGGGATAATGTCCTGGTTCCGTACACTTGTGTATGCCTTTACTTACGAGAATCTGTGAATTATAAAAAATAAGTTAATATTAATATACCTAATATAATAACTTGATAGCGTGCAGCATAAACAATACGATATTTAGATTATTCAAAATTTGAGATGTACTTACAGGCGACATTTTATTTTGAGCGTCTAAACGTTTAAATCTTCTCCGTTCAGCCATTTCTCCTTCACATTTCTTATCTGCATTCCTTTCTTCTACACATTGAGTTTTACTTTCATCGTATATTGTATTGTTTGGACAATTAAATACTGCTACTTTAACTTCGTGGCTATCATCGTCTTCTTCGCATTGATAGAAGAGATTACAATACTTAGGGTGTCTTCTAAAACCTGTCGGGCAAACATATACGTGTTGGTCGTCGTCTGTTGCCGGACAGTCTTTGTTTGATGAAGAACTTTCCGTTGAACTTTCTTCGGTCGTTGATTGCTCTGTTGTAGATTGTTCGGTTGTTGATTCTTCCGCAGTTGTTTGTTCGGTAGTCGATTGTTCTGTTGTAGATTGTTCAGTTGTAGATTGTTCAGTTGTCGATTCTTCCGTAGTTGATTGTTCTGTGGTTGATTTTTCTGTTGTAGATTGTTCAGTCGTTGATTCTTCAGCAGTTGTTTGCTCGGTAGTCGATTGTTCTGTTGTAGATTGTTCAGTTGTGGATTGTTCAGTTGTCGATTCTTCCGTAGTTGATTGTTCTGTGGTTGATTGCGTTGTTGTAGACTGTTCGGTAGTAGATTGTTCTGTCGTCGACTGTTCTGTCGTTGATTTTTCTGTTGTTGTTTGTTGTGTGGTTGTTGTAGATTGTTCTGTAGTAGTAGTTGTTGTTGATGCCTCCGTAGTCGTAGATTGTTCAGTTGTAGTTTGTTCTGAAGTGGTTTGCTCTTTAGTAGTCTGTGCCTGTGTAGTTTGTTCCTGGGTAGTTTGTTCTTGAGTAGATTGTGCCTCAGTAGTTTGTTCTTTAGTAGTTGTTTCGTCTTTATCTGTCGTAGTCGTTGCTTCAGTGGTTGTTGATGGAGACTCCGTCTCACTAACAGATTGTTTACTGCTACAATCTCGTGGTGGATAAACAGAATCTTCATAATTACAAGTCTCTAATTCTGGATCCCAAATAGTTCCTTCCCCACAATCAAAATGAAATACGGAATAACGCTTTTCATCTCCGTCCCAGTCCACACATCTATAAAACTTCTTACAATCGTCTGGGTTAGGATAAAAGCCTGCTTTAGGACATGTAATATTACTAGGCTTTTTGGAACTGCCTTCAGTGCAATTAGACGAGGTCTCCGCAGCACTTTCTGTAGAGCTGCTACTACTGCTCGATTCGGTTGTAGAAGATGTTTGTCCACTAGACTGGCTTTCGCTTTCACCATCTCCTTTATTTCCACCATCTCCTTCACTTCCATCTTCTTCACCGCTCCCAGCATTTTTGCAAGAAGGATTTTTTACATCTCTTGGATGATTACACGTCTGCACATCTTGATCCCATATAGTTCCTTCTCCGCAATCAAAATCGTATTTTGTTAGGATTCCATTACCATTTTCAACACATCTGTAAAATTTCTTACAGTCTTGTGTATTTCCATAATATCCTTCATTTTCACATTTGTCTGAAGATTCGCTAGGTGAATTTCCTGTGCCAGATGAATTTGAATCAGATTTTGTAGTTGATGTACTTTCGGTAGTTGGAGATGTCTGTGATGATTCCTGTTCCTTATTTGGGTTTTGTGATTGTGAGGAATCTTCTTTATCAGGCTTTTCTGATTGATTTGATTGTTTACAAGATGCGACTTGATTTTCATGATTACACCCTTGTATCTCTTGGTCCCAGGCAGTACCGTCTCCACAATTAAAGTCATATTTGGTGTAACCGCCGTTACCATTGTCTACACAACGATAGAACTTTCTACAATCATTTTTATCTCCATAGTATCCTTCAGCATTACAAGTTCCACTTGAATGAGAGGACGATGATGATGTAGATGATTCAGAATATTCATCATTTTCTCGGTCTGTATGTTGTGACTGTGAAGAAGAACTGGTAGTTGCTGGCGTACTTGAACTACTGACACTGTTGCTATTACTGGAAGAGCAGCTGTTTATATCGTTATCGTGATCACATGCCTGTATCTCTTGTACCCAAACTGTACCCTGTCCACAGCTGAAATCATATTTCGTATATTTGCCTTTGCCATCGCCCACACATCGATAAAACTTATGACAATCATTAGAGTTGCTGTAAAATCCTTCAGATGTACACTGGTCATTACTACCAGTAGCAGAGGTAGAACTTTGAGTTGATGGTGAATCTTCAGTATTACTAGTACTTTGATTTAACTCAGTGGTCTCACTTGAAGGTTTTGAGCTAGTTTGAGATCCTTGTGTTCCTTTAGAACATTGAGGATTTGTAGACGCGTGATTACAACTTTGAATTTCTTGATCCCATACTGTACCATCTCCACAAGTAAATTCGTATTTAGTATAAGCGCTGCGACCATCATTAACACAGCGATAGAATTTCTTACAGTCATCTGGATCGCCATAGAACCCTTCTTCACTACACTCAGCTTTGCTTGAACTTGTTTTTCTTGTTGTACTTTTCATAGTAGTAGTATTAGGTTGATCGGTAGGTTTATTATCCATTTCATCATTTTGTTGCCCCTGATCTGGATTTTGTGACGTATCTTGCTCAGTTGTATCGCTTGAAGGTTTCTTTTCTCCGCTTCCACCACATTGTTCAACTGATGATGGATGATTACATCCTTGTATTTCTTGATCCCACACTGTTCCATCGCCACAAGTAAATTCATATTTGATAAAGCCTCCACGTTGATTGTCTACACACCTATAGAACTTTTTACAGTCTGAATTGTCACCCATAAATCCTTCTCTAGTACAATCTGTATTTGAAGAACTACTAGAGGTTTGTGTAGATGATGATGGTGAATTTGTTGATGAAATACCTTCAGTTGTATTTGACTTATCAGAAGTAGTTTGTTGCGTATATTGTTCACTTGTTGGTTGTACAGATACATTTTCAGATTGTCCGCATTTTTTTACATTTGACGGGTGGTTACATGCGTTGTTTTCTGAATCCCAAACAGTTCCTTCCCCACAAACAAAATCGTATCGAATATACCCTCCCTTACCATCACTAACACATCTGTAGAACCTTTTGCAATCATTATTGTCTCCCATGAAACCCTCCTGAGTACATGTATTACCATTTTTATTGCTGGATGTTGTTGTTTGAAACGTCGTTGTGAATATACTAGTGGTATCTTCCATTGTACTTGATTCTTGTGGACCATTCCCTATGTGGTCATTATCATCTTTTTCAGTTGATGGAGCTTTTGTGCTTGAAGATGTTGTATCGCCGTTAGCTGTAGTAGAATCTACTTTATTTATATCCTGTGTTGATTCACCACACTCTTCAACAGCCCATTCATGATTGCATCCCTCGATCTTAGGGTCCCATACAGTTCCATCACCACAAGAAAAATCATATTTAGTGTAAGATCCTTTACCGTTATCGACGCAACGATAAAACTTTTTGCAATCGTTTTTATCTCCAATAAAACCTGATTTTGTGCATATTTCGTCTGAACTAGGACTTTGGGTTGGCTTTGTTTGTGTTTTCTCTGTTGTGGTTGTCGATGACTGGACGTTATTATAACCTGGAATTTCATAATCACTAGAAATAGTATTAGTTTGTGTGCTTTGAGTAGCTTGGCTTGTTCTTGTCATCGTTGTTGATTCCATAGTTGTTGTAGCTGCTTGAGTTGTGCCAGAAGATTGCATGGAAGTCTGTCCACAATTCTTAACTGACCAAGGATGATTACAAGCATCTATGCTAGGATCCCAAACTGTACCATCACCACAACTGAATTCGTATTTTGTATAGCCCCCCATACCATTGTCAACGCATCTGTAAAACTTTTTACAGTTATTTGAATCTCCCATAAAGCCGCTTGATGAGCATTCAGCATTTGTTTTGTTACCATTGCTTGTTGTAGGACGTGCTGTTGTAGAAGTCGTAGTTGTATCTGGTTCTCTAGTTGTATTATTGTCATCGTCATCATCTGTGTCACTTCCGTATGACTGTCTATTAAATATTTTATTAATTTTAGTTGTTATCCTTTCTGTGCTGCTTCTTTGAGTAGTTAATAGGGTAAATGGTTGATTATCTTTCTCAATAATGCGATTACCGAATTTTGGTGGTAAATATGTTAGTGCTGAAGCAGACTCTTGTTTAATACTGGGTCCATCATCGCTACCACGACCACAGCGTCTACTTTTAATAGCCCAAGCATGATTACATCCTTTTATATCTTCATCCCACATAGATGAAGAGGAACAGAAAAATTCATATCTAATAAAACTTCCGCGGCCATTAGACACGCATCTAAAAAACCGTTTGCAGTTTTCTGTATCTCCTACAAAACCTTCGCTAGTGCAAATGTTATCTTGACTGTTCGAATTTTGTATTATTATTGATTTTACGGTAGTTTGGATTAGTTTTTGAGATAATTGACCAGTTGTAGCAATACTTTGCCTTTTGGTTGTGGATTTAAATTGCTTATATGTGATTAAAGGTAAAGGAGGTGCCTGTTCGATTCCATTATCTATTTCATTTTCTTGATTTTGAAATCTTTCAGTTATCTTAGGAAATATTGCTCCATTGCACTCGGAACGCCTTGTGTTTCTTGGGTGGTTGCATACCTCTGTTTCAGGATCGTACACGGTACCAGGGCCACAGGTAAACTGGAATGTCATACAAACTAAATTATACGCTGTTATTATTTTATATTCCAGTATTTTTATTTATTTACATTTCTATACTAAGTGCTTGTATCATAGAAACAGGACAACCATAGTATAAATATCAAACATACATTGGTACCGGCAAGTGGTTCCGTGCTCTTGGTTTGCGTAACCATTGCGCTACCACTACACCACGGTCGCCTTAACACTTTATTATATACTTCAACCACAGTCACATATTATATATGTACTACATATAGTACATAATAATAACTACTAAAACACTTAGTATACATACAGAATGTCCCATTATTTAATGTCCCAGTGACAGTTTAAGAAAAATGACAAAAAGATGAAAGATGGCGGCTTTCTTGATTTTCTTAGATTTTCGAGAACATTGAAAAGTGAATTGAACAAATTTTTTGCGGCTTACTATCGCGTTCATTTTGGTTTTAATTTTACTTTTTTTTCTATTATTCCGACGTTCTTATAAACGCAATTGTAAGACGCATAAAAGGACATCATTCATTTTGGGCTTTTATGTACTACTTTTGTAATATCCAATGATATCACAAATAGTCATATTAACAGTTCTGCTTTGAACTGTCATAATTATAGTTTGATCATTTTGCACACGTAAACTTTGCAAAATAAAGGATATATTACTATTACAGACGATACAAAATTCATATCCTTTTTTTTCAAATAACTCAATTGCACAGCAAATAAAAGCAATATTGTTATTAGTTTTATCAACACAAGTTCCGAAAGTACCATTTATATATATTTTTATCATTGGACATTACAAAAGTAGTACATAAAATGACATAAAAGCCCAAAATGAATGATGTCCTTTATTATTAAAAAAATAATTCTTACACGTAAAACCGAAAATTTTCCTCGCCCAGAGTTTACGCATCGGTAAAATAATGAGCAGTCGTTGGGATCGGATTTGAAGCCTTCCTCATCACATATTATCGGCTCCGCTCTGCTGCCTGAATACACTTTCACTATACGACCAGTTACCCTTGGCCGACGTATGTCACCAAAATTTGTCCCTGAAATAATTATTTAACAATAATACAGACCGTGAAGTGATTCAGTCGCGTCTTGGTATAAGCTTTAAAGTTTCCGGGCCGACATAGTGGACGCGACATAGTTGCGGTTATTTCACTGTAGTACCTGTTGCCTCTATTCATGACAGCACTCTAGCTTAACATCAGGCGGAAGCTGTCTCATTTCAAGTAGAAAGTTTCCACTCCATGGAATATATTACGGGTGTGGCGCATTGGTTGGCACACCATTTCGTTACGCGTAAAATCCAGGGTTCGATTCCCGGTCGAAGCAAATATTTGTTTTATAGCTTTTATTTGTAATATTTATTAATTAGCTTGAATGTCACAAATATTTGTTAATAAAAAAAGACGCAAACATTTGCTCCGAGTCTGGTTGTCCAAGAGTGGTAGGCAGTGGTGCCCAGTCTGCCGATCCGGGGTAGTACCATCACTTACAATATACAGAAAGTGACTAACAGCCGGTTGTACCAAAAATAATAATTTATGAAATTGTAAAAAGTATCGTATAAGTAAAAGAAAAAAGGATAAATGGGTTGCACCACTCTAACTTCACATTTTTATATTTACATTTAACGGATATTTTATACAGAGCTAAAGGACATCATTCATTTTGGGCTTCTATGTACTACTTTTGTTATTTCTAATTATAAAAAAAACATATATAAATGGTAGTTCCAATATAAAATTATTAACAGCCCAAAACACGAGTTCGTAATAGTAAACGTAAAAGAATAAGTATAAAGTAAAACTAAATTCGTAAATTGAAACTTTTTTGGTACAATCGGCTGTTAGTCTCATTTCGGGATCAGCTTGTTAGTTGCCAGTTCTAGGCCGCCATAGTGAATGTGATTGCTACTTGCAGTTACCGCACTACAGCTTAACATCAAGCGGGGTGCTGTCATGTAGCCACAATAAAAACAAAAATCTTACCATTATCAAATTGTACAGCTCTAATTTCATGCGTAAATGCAATTAATATTAGGAGTAATGATTTATTATTCATGGTTTTATTTAAATATGATGCCTTGCGTTCAAAATTAAATTATTTCTCATAGTGCGAACGAAGATTTACTTTTAATCTGTAACAAGGGATAATTAATTTAGTATTTTTTTACATTTCTAAAATAAGCCACTAAACATGCTTCTATTATAGATTTAGGACGACTAAAGTACATAATGTATCAAAGATACATTGATACCGGTAAGTGATCTTCATTCTTGGTCCTCACCTCAGTCTGAGGCGGAGTGTTGTCATATGTCGAGCCTAAATAATAAGCAGGCTGCGGTCGAGTTCCGAGTGAGAGGGGGAAGGAGGAGGGCCGCAATCAGCGAATAATCAATAGGTTACGTTGATTGGTCACTTGCGACCGCGACGCAATTTCGCCATATTTTTTTATTGTGATACGACATCTGACCTTGCCTCATGATAAGCAAGAGGAGGTCCAAGAGTGACGATGACTGGAAAACCGAGTCAGTTCTCGGCTGCCCCAGCCGCCGCCACTATGCCGGCCTAAGGTGCTTCTTCACGCATCGCTTGAAGGATCCAAAGTCATAGGATGGAGAGAACACATGGGCTGGCAAAGTATTCCACTTGTCAATTGTTCTACAAAGAAAAGAGGACCGAGCTTTTTAGTTCGACTGCCGATTTGACCTCGACCCGCCTGATGATAAGCAAGAGAAGGTCCAAAAGTGACGACGACTGAAAAATCTGAGTTAGTTCCCGGCTGCCTCAGTCGCCTTCATAATGTATTAGGAGAATTGATGCCCTGATCGCAAACGCAACTCTCATCGCTGTTAGATGACGAGCGTGTTCTTATGCTAACTGTGGGTATCAACCTCCTATAGTCCTATAGGTTTATAGTCCTTTGACCTGTTTTGAAATAAATCACAATTCAATAGATATCCTATGATCTATCTGCTATTACGAATCAAATCACCATTTCATTATCACTAGCGTGCAGTGATACTTTACGTAGGGCAGGCAGCTAAGATTTTATGAGACGAGGGCGGTGTGTCGTCTTATACGGCGTTGTCACGAGGCGAACTTAGTTGTTCAATATTGATCGTTCAACAAAGCTAATAATAACTGTAACGATCTCACGGTTCAATAAAAATCGACTCAATATTACACGTGTCATTACACTGTCTTTTTTAGCATTTTTCTAGTAAATGCAGACGTCATAATTTACATTTTCACATTTTATTTTACAAACAAACAAAGAAGGTGCTCAATCGCGCTGATTGAACTGAATATCAATTGACTGGCTATTAATTGAATCAATAAAAGTTGAAAGGTCTTTAACTTTTGCTGAACCGAAATTTATTGCTTCAACTTGATCGAAAGTCTATTAAGACGGTCAAATCGCGAACAATTACGCAGTTGATCAACTAAATTCGCTTCGTGTGAACGCCGTATTACTAAATCTTAGGCAGGCAGAATTAAAAACTATTTTAGATAGATATGTAGTAGGCACAAAAAGTGTTTTCTGTGTATTTAGTGACTATTTCAAATACTACTCGTAGTTAGTACCTTAAAATGAATCTATTAGCAGTATTTGCATCCGGGTAAAATTGCGTCAATATATTAATTGCTCTATTAAATTATCACATATTGTCTAAAAATTGAATAGCTATTCACAGGTCAACAAACTCGTATTAAATTATTGTATTTTTTTTAAATTGTGGCTTGACACGACAACTCCTCGCGATATTCAGCTGAAGTGCGTTCCATGAAAGGCCGGTTCTAGGCTATAGTAAATGTGAGTGGATCAACTTACATGCTAATCCCGAAACGCGACTTAATCACTTTACCGTCTGTATATTTGTAAGTTTGACCGTGAAGTAATTTAGTTTCGTGATCATAATTATTGTAAGTTTCCTCTTCCAACAAGGCCGGCATAGTGGATGTTATTGCTACTTACAGTTATTGAATTGTACTAGCAGTGGCATCTATTCATGGACAACACTCCAGCTTAACATCAAGCGGCAGATATTTGCTCCGGCTCTGGATATTCAAGAGTGGTTATTCAAGGTAGTGGTTTCCAGTTTGCCGATCCGGGGTAGTACCACCCACCACTTACACCGTATACAGACCGTAAGTGCGTTTCGCGTTTAGTCGCGTTTCGGGATCAGCTTGTAAGTTGCCAGTTCCAACTAGGCCGGCATAGTAGATGCGACTGTTACTTACTTTTATTTAACTGTAATAGCAGTCACCGTCATTAATAGCACGCTCTCCAGCGTAATCCAGCTTAATGTCAAGTCACAATAAAAAAACTCTTTGGAAAAAATCTTAGCTCCGACGGGGAATAATTTATTTCTTCATTCACCGCACTCTTTAAAGGTCTCGTGCATGTTTTATGTGTACTAAAAAAGTATTTTAATGATCGATATCCATCGGGTTCGTGACTTGATGCTTGTATTCGTTTCTTCTTATTTGTTTTTGGCAGATACGTGTGTGGATAAAATGGATTTTTTATTGTAACTCGACATATGACAGCACCCCGCCTGATTTTCAGCTGGAGTGCCGTCTATGAATGGAGGTCACCGCTACTATTGGTAGAAGCAGGTCATTGGGAGCTTATTACTCTTTCCAATCCCTATCACCACACCTCTTTCTTCTCTAAATCTTTTTCTGTCGTCGTTGCAAATCTATGGACCAGCTCCTAATCGTGCAATATTCAAGTTATGTGTACAAACACTACCTTACTTCTTTTCCACATCTTTCATGACATGAGTAGTTTTATTTTATTTTATGTTTATTATTGTGTTATAAATATATCTAACTTATTTATGTACTTATGTGTATTAAAATGTAATTATTAAGTATTATTATTATGTATTTGTTGTTTTATTCTTGCATGTTGTCATTTGCACTTATTTACCATTAATACTGTCAATGTTCTAAAGGTTTGTCTGTCAGAGAATGTCTAACGGCATTAAGCCTTTGTACATAGTGCAATTAAGTTTTATATAAATAAATAAATTAATCAAATTGTCACGCCTTTTCCCCGCAGGGATAGGCAGAGACAATGGAGCGCCACTTACCACGATCCTTACACAGCTCCCTTGCTTCCTTCACATCCACAATAAATAAATCAACTGTAAGATAATTTGCAATGTTTATTTAAATTGAATAGAATTTCATTTTTTTTAAATAAAATTGCATACATTACCTATAATGTGTTTTACTAGATCCTTATTTTAATTATGTTAATTATAATTAAGTATGTTAATCCAGTTTATTGTATGTATGTATAGTCCGTCCGTCGGTGGACAATACATTCCTCTCAATTTATTTCTTTATTAATTTGGTGTAATAAAAAAGATACAAATGGTGGACTTAAAGCCAGCCAAAAGATCAACTTTTGTGTTGTTCAGTCGCGGTCGCAAGTGACCAAATAACGTAGAGAGTTTACCTATTTATTGGTTTGTTATTCGCTGATTGGTTATGAAGATGTCAAATATCAGTGCAAATTTGTTATTTCGCTGTCGTGTATTTAGAAAATCGGGACCCACATGTATACATTAAATTAAAATAAAGGTCAATCAATCAATCAAACGGTCACGCTTTCCTCCTACAAAGATAGACAGAAACAATGGAGCGCCACTTGCCAACATCCTGACACAACTCCCTCGCTTCCTTCACATTCACAATTATCTTCATACAAGCTCTATGGTTATGAGCTAAAACCTAGCTTAAAAATAAAGGCATAATAGTAATTAAGGTACAATAAATCAATCCGCCTTAAGTTTAGCAACTCGTCACGGACTACAGAGTTCACGTATAGCCTAGCTCGCTTCAGATGGTATCGGAGTTCCCATCCGGCAATTCTGCACGTTATCTTGGACGGGTTAAGCAATAGATAGATACTTTCTTATTGTTCTTCTAAATTATGTGGGCTGCCTTCAAAATTAAATGGACATGTGGCATTGGTACGCGGTAAAAGGGTAGACAGAATGATGACCATCATTAAATGGGTGTTTCGTAATGTCTTAGTACATGAATAGTTAATGAATTTTAATTATAAGTAATACTTATCGTCAGTTGCAGAAAACATTAGAGAAGTTAATTTTAATATCCATTAAATCTCACGAAATAGGTTTTTTGTGACCCGACATATGACAACACCCACCTGATGTTAGGCTGGAGTGCCCACGGATAATACACACGGACAGAAGAAATATAATATATTTAAGGCAACCATGGTGTAGAGGCAGTTCCAATGGTTTCGCAAACCAAGAGCACGGGTTCAAAAAACCACTCACCGGTACCAATGCATTTTTGATATATGTACTTTGGTTATCCTGTTGCTATGATAAAAGATCTTGTAGCTTACTACAGAATAGAAATATGTCAATTAATAGGCATAGACAATGGAGCGCCACTTGCCACGATCCTGACACAACTTTCACAATAGCAACCCAGCTTTCTTGAGGATGTCTCCTATTTGGTCGGAAAACACTTTCCTATTATTTTGTAATTGATATTAAACAATAAGTATATATAAATATACGTATATCTTTATTTATTTAAAATAAACAAGTTACAAAGTACATGTTTTCATAGTAGTAATTTAAACAGGTCTATCTTTACGTTCCCATCGCGTTTTTCTTCACAATGCATCAATACATTTTGCAATTTATTTTCTATGCGTACGTATCGACACTCAATCAGACGCGCAGCCGCAAGAATGCGGTCTATTCTACTCCTTTGCTAGGATTGTAGAACGTTCAGTACACTACGATATTTACACTATATGAGTCGTTTCTTTGTCGAACGATCGACAGACAAGTGAAATGTTTTACCAGCTTATAATCTACTACTTTTCAAATCAGGTGTGAAACTGGTCGTCAGCGTCACTCTGACCGACAGAAGCCGTAAACTGATTCTATTTTTGGTTTCTTGGATCTCCCCTTGATTACGATCAGATAAGTCGAGTCACATCGTTCGAAGAACCGACAACCGATGGGGAAGAAAGGTTCTAGAGTGGAGATCACGATCCGGAAGACGCAGCGTAGATTTGCCTAAGTGGACTGGTGACATAGTGAAAGTCACGAATAATTGGTAGATGCAACTGGTATCTAGTCGTTCGGAGTAGCGTTCTAAGGGGAAGGCCTATGATCAGCAGTGGACGCCTTCTGGCTGATAATGATGATGAAGTCTAGTAAAAAAAATTGAGGCGTGAAAATTAAATTTGATTGAATATTGAAATTTGATGAATATATATATTTATCTAATAAAATCCAATAGCTTGTTCGACAAACGACTTCGTTTGGCTTGGTCGAAGCATTGTTTACATTAAGTCGACCGCTGCCTTTAACGAGCGACTTTGCCAGCGGCCTACAGTTACTGTTACAATAAGTGCACAAGTGGTTTTTATTAGCGCAAATCATACCGTGCCGGCAAGGAGAGATTATTTGCATTAAAATTATCATTTTAAAATATCCGATTATAAAGTAAAAATATTATTTATTATTTGTTTATAAAAAGTATTTGAGTGTATCGAAAGGACTACACCAATGGCCATCCCCTGGAAAGGGAATCTTCCTGCAGAACTAGTTTTACAGCTTGCACTCTTCAATAAATGATAATTTTACAACAGATAGTCCATCCTTACTGCATCTGTTTGAACTGTGCAATTCCAGACCTTGGTGGTTCTTTAGCCAGTGGGCTCCATTGACTATGCCTATCCCTGTGGGAAGCGTGACAATGATTGATTGATTGATTAATAGACTAGACACTAATAATTAATGTTACGCGTACGTGACATTAGCAGGACTATAAACTATTATAAACGTCTGTCGACACTGCTTTATGTCATTCACTACTTTTAAATTTCATCACTAAGCTCCTAATCGCGCTTGTATCATAAAATCTAGACGACCAAAGTTAATATATCAAAGGTACGTTGGTCCGGCAAGTTTGGAATAGGAATCCTTGGTCTGCATGACTATTTCACTTCCACTAGATCACGGTTTGTATTTGCAGTGTCTATAGGTAATATAGTTTTTGTTTATTATAAACAAGAAAAGTAAGGTGTCAGAAAGTTATAAAATCATATCTAAAAAGGCTTTTAGATTACTCTTAAAGTTTGTTGGGGAATAAAAATTATATTTAATTGAGAATATCGCTCTGTTTAGATATGGAGTTATTGAATTTGCATTTTTATTGGAAACTGTGCATTTTAGCATTTTGTTTTTTATAATTAAGATAAAAATGTAAATTCTGTACGGACATGTGCTCATTTTGTATCTTGTTACCAGATCGTATCACCCCAACATTACGTTGAATTTTACCAAACCATTAGTTTGACTATAGAATGGGTTTAGACCGTGTTTTGTGGCTAGACTTAAAATCTCGCATCTCGCCTGATATTACGCTGCAGTGCCGGCTTCCACTATGCCTAGTTGAAACCGGCGACTTACAAGCTGATCCCGAAACGCGACTAAGTTACGACTACTTCACGGTCTGTATGTAATAATTGTAATATTTAATTTGATTTTTAAATATTATAAATAAAAGCTATGAAACAAATTTTTGCTTCGACCGGGAATCGAACGGGGTCTTTAAATAAAAGACCTATTTTTCTATTTTTCTTACATGTCTATATTAAGCTACTAAAGTGTGTGTATCATAGAAAAAAAACGACCAAAGTACATAAAGCAAATATGTTTCCTTAGTACCGGTAAATGGTTTTGAACCCGTGCTCTCGGTTTGTGTAACCATTGCACTACCACTACATCATGGTCTGTTAACTTATTAAGTACAATACGAGAACATCTATTTTTAAGTTTCAACTTAATTATTTTAAGACGAAAAAATAAACTTGTAAATAATAGCTGACTATTAAGTCATGAACACATTAAGTGGGATCAGCACAACCTTGAACTCCAAGCTTCGAACATACTGTGAGTCAAAGAATTCTATAATAATTATATAGTTAGGTTTTAAAAACTACCGTAATATAAATACTAGACGTTTTTCACCACAAAAACCGCAGAAACAGTGTCTTTTAGGTTTTTAGATTTTTTTTCTTCAAAAGGTTTTATATTGGGAAAAGCAATGTGCGGCTGTGCGTTCATACGAGTAGCCACGGTTAAATTCTTAATATTATGTAATATTTGAGAATTAAATATAAAACTAGGCGTTTTTTTTTTATTGTGACACGACATCTGAACTAGACCCGCCTGATGATAAGCAAGAGAAGGTCCAAAAGTGACGACAACTGAAAAAAACCGAGTTTATTCACGGCTGCTTCATTCGCCGTCACTATGCCGGCCAAAGGTGCTTCTTCACGCATCGCTTGAAGGATCCAAGGTCATAGGATGGAGAGAACACATGGGCTGGCAAGCATTGATACTAACACTGCCTACGAGTGGTAGGTAGTGTTAGTATCAGCACCTAGGCCGGCATAGTGTATGTGACCTAACTGTAGTAGCAGTCGTCACCATCCATGGTCCGCAGGGTGCTCTCATTTGGAGCCACAATAAAATAAAATAACAAAATCAATATTACCTTAACAATATTTGCACGACACATTTGGCAAATAACATAGATACATGTAAAATCTAGATTTGCAACCCATATTGAAAAAAAAATCCATTTCATGAATAAACAAATTTTATGCGGCTTACTATCGCGTTTATTTTGGTTTTGATTTTTTAATTTTTTTATTCCGACGTTTTTAGAGCTTTGCAGCCATCGTGGTCACTCAAAACGTCGGACTAATAAAAAAAAAAAATCACAATAAACGTGATAGTAAGCCGCATAAAATTTGTTTAAATCATTAATCAATATTCGCGCGAAATCTAAGAAAATACTATTCAATTTAATTTCATTTAAAAAAGGTACCTAGGTAACTCCAATGTATCGTCGCCTTAATGCAGACGTATTCACCGACAAGTTATGTAAAGACCGGGTGTCATCTTCGCTTTTAAAATAAAACCAAACGAGAGCGTAGTTAAATCGTTTTTCTCTTATATCAAGCATGCAATTATCCAAAGCAATAAGCCCACAGACTGGATCTACTATTTCTTTATATAGTGCATTGGCTTATGACCTTTAGCGAAAAACGTAAGATGTATTTTTTTCTCCAGGAGTAAAACTTCATTCCAAGTATTTTCTAGGCTTGTAGGTAGTTGCGTCGTTTTATGTAATTTTTTTAGGTGTTTTGTTTTATTACATGTTTTGTTATGTAGGGTGTACGATATGTTCTTTATTTTAGATATATAATTTTTTTGAATAATAATTTACGCATAATCTGTTACGAATAAGTCTCCGGCGGGCCAAATTTTTTATAGCATCTATTTGTAAACTTTAATTAGGTATAAGATTAGACTAAGAGGCCAAGGAGGGTGTTTGCCGACCAAATCGGAGACATCCTCAAAAAAGCTAGATTGCCTAGTGCCCATAGAGCTTGTATGAAGAGAATTGTGAATGTAAAGAAAGCGGGGGAGTTGTGTCAGGATCGTGGCACTCCATTGTCTCTGCCTATCCCTGTGCGAAAAAGGCGTGACAATTTGATTGATTGATAGATAAGACTGACAATTGTACCAGTCCGCCACGCAAGACAAAAGGTGTTTAAAGAACGTTAAAACATTCTTAGATTAATTCTTATTATAAACGTATGATATTCTAAGAAATAAATGAAACATCACATAAAGCATTTTAATTGTTTTAATTAAATGCAATTACGATTATTTTTTATTAACCTAATTATCGTTAAATTAAAATTATTGGAATTATATAATAATCCTAATTATAATAGCTTTGGATGCTTTGTATTTAAAATGTATATACAAATAAATATAACTGTTTCATTTTAAAGTTTTATACATATCTGCCTAGATATAATTATATATTTGAATCGAAGATTGACCAGTGAGTCTATTGTGATTCCTTACATTATATTTCTATTGAGCTACTAAAGTGCTTGTATCATAGAAACAGAACGGCCAAAGTACATATATCTAAGATACATGGGTACCTGCAAGTGGTTTCTAACCAGAGTTCTCGGTTTGTCTCGAATCCTTGTGCATTATACGAGTATCAATGCATATAAATTAAGAGGGAGGCCTATTTTCAGCGGTGGATGTCTTCTGGCTGATGACGATATAAATTAGTAGATACTAAAATTTGGAAATAATTGACCGGGAAATAAACCTGGTTCTGTCTTAGGGTCTTAACTGTTTAGGGTAACAATTAACTCTATTTCGGGATCAGCTTGTAATTTTCCGGTTCTAACTAGGCCGGCATAGTGGATGTGACTTATTTGTAATATGTAATATATTTATTAAATATTATAAATAAAACCTATGAAACATTATTTTCTCCGACCGGGAATTGAACTCGGATACTTTACGCGCAACAAACCATTCGCTAACCGTTCGTCCACGCCTGTCATCAAAAAGTTAAGTCACAACAATAAAGACACTTTTCTTGTTCGTCATCAAGCTTGAAAATACCTGATAGAGGCATACAAGAAGTGATGTCATCGGTTCGGAGATACGCATGAAAATCGTGATTTAGTTAGGAAAATTGGTTTTTAACTCGATCCTGCTGATGATTGAGGTCAAGGGATCTATTAACTTATTGGACAGAAGAAAAACTGGCGTAATTTTTCTAAAGTAAAATTTGGATTGATAATGAAAATAGGATAGAAGAAAAACTAACGTAATTTTTCTAAAGTCAAATTTGGATTGGTAATGAAAATTGGATAGAAAAAAAACTGACGTAACTTTTCTAAAGTCAAATTTGGATTGGTAATGAAAATTGGATAGAAGAAAAACTATCGTAATTTTTCTAAAGTCAAACTTGGATTGGTAATGAAAATTGGATAGAAAAAAAACTGATGTAATTTTTCAAAAGTCTAATTATTATTACTAATACCTAGTATATTTAAATACCTATATTTTCATATTTTTTAATAGAGACGCCACATTTGATTTTAACTTGCCTGTTGGTTGCCAGGTTTTTTTTATTGTGACACTACATCTGACCTCGACCCGCCTGATGATAAGCAAGAGAAGGTCCAAGAGTGACATAGACTAAAAAACCGAGTTAGTTCCCGGCTATCTCAGTCGCCGTCATTATGCCGGCCTAAGGTGCTTCTTAACGCATTAGATAAGGTGTTGTAATATATCGGAGTTACAATAAAAGATAATTTAAAAAATACAAATTAAACCTTCATCTTCATATATAATCCGCCATCTTTAATATCATGGCCAAAGAAAAAACAAATAGGTATTTTTTTCTAAATAGGTCATTTATATATTTTAAAGTAATAGTAATTTCCTCAGACCTCTAAAATCCATTTAAAATCCAGCGTCAAGTTAATAGTAACAAATTACTGCAAATATAACGTCCTCAATTTAACCACGAGTTTAAAACATCGTTTATTTTAACCAGGAAATTAAAGAAGTATAAAAATTAAATTAGATAACTTCCTTACAGTAGTTAATTTTTTTTGGTAAAGTTTTTTGATAAATTGGCCATATAACATTGATATCATATGAGTTATTAACCGTAGAGCTTGTATGAGAGAATTGTGGATGTGAAGGAAGCGAGGGAGTTGTGTCAGGATTGTGGCAAGTGGTGCTCCATTGTCCCTGCCTATTAAGGCGTAATTTTTAAATTGATTAATTGATACTTTATCATCAGCCCCAAAGCAGAGCAAACGGTTTTTGGAAAATTGCGTCACATCCTGTCGTCGCATGTGCAGACAGAAAGAAAATTCTTTGTGACATCACAAACAATCGACTAGTGGAATGCTTTGCCAGCCCATGTGTTCTTTCCATTCTATAACCTTAGATCCTTCAAGCGCGAAAACTGACTCAGCCGTCAAGAGAGCCGAAAGAGGCAGCCGTGAACTGACTCGGTTTTTTCAGTCGTCGTCAATCTTGGACCTCCTCTTGCTTATAATCAGGGGAGTCGAGATCAAACGTCGTATCACAATGAAAAATATAAACAAAGAATTGTTTCAAATATTTGTTTTTCATGATTAGATTGTATATTACAATTTATTTATATTGTGTCTCGACATATGACAGCATCCCGTCTGATGTTAAGCTGGAGTCTGGTCCATGAATTGAGGCGACTGCTAGTATAGTTAATTACCTAGAAGTAGCAGTCGCATCTACTATGCAGGCCCAGGTGTAGTTAGGGACTTTTAAGCTGATACCAAAACTTTATTAAGGCTCTACACTTGAAAGTCCTAAAACCTTACCTAATGACCTTAGTTACATTTAATTTACTTATAAATAAAAACTAAATCGTACAAATAAACAACGTAAATTCATGATTTTGTCATTAAAATATTTTTAACTAAAAAAAATATATTTTGTTTTAACAACTACATACTTAATAAATAGACCAAATAGTTTTGAATTATTTACACATCATTACAATTTCCGTGTTTGGTGTAAAAAATGTAACGCACGCATTTTTATTTGTTGCGCATTATTATTAATATTGACGGAAACACTAATTGGCATTAATATTAAATAAAACTCATCAAATAATCTAGGGCAATAATATTATTTATTATTATTATTATTATTTACTTAGCTACTCAACGTCATTGTATCATAGAAACTGGACGATTAAAGTTCATATTTTTTTTTACGACATATGACAGCACAGCAATTGTAAGGAAAATGACGTAACATTTTCCAGGATTTGCAATTTTATTATTTAAATATTAAATAATAATAATGATTCATTGATTGATCATTCACTTTGGCCGGGCATTACCTGACAATCAAAAAGTAATTACCCGTCCGTAGTACGTGATTCTTCTGTTCGTGTTTTCAATAATATAATTAAATATAATGATGTCATATTCATCATAAGGAGGTAATCTATTTTGTATCAGAGGTCAATTGTTTACCCTATTTGTTAAGAGGGGTGGGCAGATAGTAGGTGGTTACTGGCCCAGTCCGCGGTAGGTACCTCTTTTAAGTGTTCAGACCTGAAGTGTCTCAGTTTTGTTTTGGGGATCAGCTTCAAAGTTGCCGGTTCCAATTATGCCGCAGATAATAACTGAAGCTATTGCCTTAACTCTTAAGACAATAAAAGTGGTACGTAGAAGGAATATGAAACTAAACTGAATCGTACGCGGAAAGAATATAGGTAAATAAAAAAGTAGGCTGTAAAAATGGGCCGCACAAGGAAACAACCCATTAGGCGTACTCTAGCTTAACATCTATCAGGTGGGATAAAGTCATAATGTCGAGCTAAAATAAAATCTTTGTTTTATTAAGACGCGACGTTCTACTTTTAGCGACTGAGACAACTGAATATAGAATAGGTTTTTCAGTCGTTGACGCTCTTTGGTTTTCTCTTAAAAGTCAGTTTAGACATTAAGTCTTAGTAAAACACAAAACATATGTATTACTAGACCACAATAAGACGACCGTGGTGTAGTGGCAGTGCAATGGTTACACAAACCGAGAGCACGAGTTCGAGACCACCCACCGGTACCAAAGTATCTTTGATATATGTACTTTGGTTGTCCTGTTAGTAGCTTAGTATAGAAATGTTAATTTAAAAATAATAATAAAGTTTCCTGGTTTATCTACAATCCCATATACAAAAGTAAAGAACTATGTAATTGCACCGGATATATGTAATTGCATTAATACGATAGTTTTATTAAACTTGCAAATTAACAATAATTAAGACGTTGAAGCGTCTGCGACTAGTTTTATTTATTTTATTTTATTATCATTATTGTGGCTCGACATATGACAGCACCTCGCCTGATCTTAAGCTAGAGGCGGCGTTAATAACTGCAAGTAGCAAATGTATCCACAAGCTGATCCCGAAACGCAACTAAGTCACTTTACGGTTTGTATACTTAAAAGTGGTGGTATTATCCCGGATCGGCAGACTAAGCACCACTGCCTACCTCCTTATATTTATTGTTACTTGAAACACCAACTTGGTTCACGGTTGCCTTTTTCTCTGTCACTGTGCCGACTATTTCATGATAAGCACGGGGAAGCGCTCTTAAGTAGCGACAACTATTTTAAAAACCGATCATAAGCCGATCCTGATTGAGACACTAAGTGCTAAACTTCCCTTTGATTTACTTGGTTGCCTGGTGGTAAGCAAGGGGATATTTTTGCGGCTGCCTCGGCCTTCACTATTACAAACAAAAGTTACTTTTTATGTTTCGTTTGAAGGAGATCATTCCATTACGCGAATTGAGCAATAGCTGGCGCGGTCAATAATTGGATGGGTGACCGTCAGTGGATGAGCCTCTTTCGTTGTCAGTAGGTCTTAAATATCTCGCATACATGATCCAAATTCAATCAATCGATCATATTGTCACGACTTTCCTACGGGGATAGGCAGATACAACAGAGGATAGGAGCGCCACTTGCTACGATCTTGACACAACTCCCTCACTTCCTTCACATCCACAATTCTCATACAAGCTCTACGGTTATGGGCACTAGGCTTTCTTGAGGACGTCTTCGATCCAAATTCTTTCTGAATAACCCATAGGTTTGTACACAGGGCCGTCTTTACCCGGGGGTCCTAGGGGGCGCATGCCGACCGCTATAAATTTCGATAGGTACCTACTACACTGAGACCACGCGAGCGGAGCCTTGACTTTCGCACCCCGGCGCTGAATATGCTTAAGACGGCCCTGATTGTACACACTGTGACGTTAATAATATTGACGATAATACTACCAATTATTTAAAACTGGTAAAAAATAATATCATTTTTTTATGGTTCTTTTTTATTTTATGTTATATGTAATTGATACGTATCAATTATACGCTAACTTAAACATGTTATTTATATGGTTTTTTAAACATCGATGGTTTTTACACAATACAGTTTGCGAAAGAACGTGAAGTCGAAACAGTAATTTTTTTGGCCGTGAACTTGTGAAACCAATGTTCACGTGCAAGGTTGACTTGTGTCGATGTATTTAAATGTATATTTTGTTTGTGATATATTTGTGTTAGGTTCTAACTATGCTATTAGAATAAGAATAGGACGGGCTGTTGACTGATTCAAAGGTGTCTTTTTCTTGACGGTCCATTAAGAAAAAGACACTATACTAAAGTGAAGTTGATTGGAGAGTTATAGCGCCGATTCCGTCCTATTCTTATTTTAATCGCATTATATCTATGAAATTGCCGTTATGCAGTGGCCGTTTCCAATAAAAAATAGTCTATGAATTCTAATTTCAAATTAATTAATTGAAAATCATTAAATTATTTTTTTAATCAGTTTGTTTATTGATAAGAGTTATATTTTCGAACGTCATCATGAATACGTTAAAAATGTTGTAATTGTCAAATATGCAGCAACGCGACACAATCGGCACGCAACATCAACGACGCGAAGTATACGGAGTAAACGCACAATTCGTTATTGGTTTGCCCGCTTCGGTTCTGAAAAACTATCCCCGTTTTTTTAATCATCGTCACGATGTCGAGTCACAATAAAAAAAAAGCTGAATCTGAAATGAAACTAACAGCCGGTTGTACAAAAATTATAATTTACGAATTTGTAAAAAGTATCGTATAAGTAAAAGAAATAAAAAAAATGGGTTGCACCCCAGTTTGATATGATATTAATTAAATAATATAGGGGTTATATTTTTTTGTTATTAAATGCAATATTTTTTATTATAAATAAAGAGTTCACTTGCCCCTTAATAATTGCAAATGGTCATAATGCAATTAAGCAATAAAGATACTGGTTTTATTACTATCTTTGGAGGTCAATAACATGAAAAAAATGCTTCTTTTTAATTGCCATATAGATACCTATATACATTTTTTGCCAATACTTTTATTACCTCTTAATTATTGCCTCGATTGATGTTCCGTTGTAAAAATGTTATCTAGAGATGATCTATTATTATGTTAAAGTATATAAATATTATTCTAATAATAGGTTATAAAATAGGAATTGTTCAAATCAATCAATCAAATTGTCACGCCTTTTTCCCACAGGATAGGCAGAGACAATGGAGCCGCAGTAGTAAGCCGCGTAAAATTTGTTTAATTCATTAATCAATGTTCGCGCAAAATCTAAGAAAATACTTTATTTAAAAAACTAATTTGCAGCCCCCCTAGCACGGCAATCCAAGAAGCAAGATGAAGTCTTGCAAATAATATCATTCCAACTCATTTTAAATAACTTACTAGAACAGTGTATCAAAAAAGATATTTAAATGTGCTGTAAAACTTTACACAAAACAACATTAAAATCTTTAATAAATATTTTTTTAAATATTTTGATGTGTCGGCCTTAATACGTTATTTAAAATGTGTTACAATAATATTCCTTGCAGTTCTTTATCTTGCTTCTTGGATTGCCGTGCTAGGGGGTCAGAATTGTTTATTATTTATACAAGGAATTAAAAGAAGAGTTTTTTTAATTATTGAGACGAGACCTTGACCTTAACTTGCCTTTTGGTAAGCAAGGGGAAGCTCAAGAGCCGATGCACTTTACGGCTGTCGCAGTCACAGTCAATATGCCGGCCACAAATAAGTTTAAAATAAATACCCAAATAATGTTATCTTAGATCCACTTCTGACAGTGTTTTTTATTTAAACAGAAGCGTTAAATTGCACTTTTTTGTAACCAATAAATAGACATATCCGTTAATTAGAATTTAAGACAAGAATATTTAGACCTTAATTAAGATGTAATAAAAAATACTATTGTTCCGTTTTTAAACCGTAAGTAAACCTGTTCGTTCACTACCCAATACAATTATTCACAACATAATCAAGGATATTTGATGGCCATTTTACTAATTTTATAATACCTTTATAAAACAATTAAGACACAAATCATCCACCGATGACCAAAATGTGTCATTAAAAACATAAATAAAGCTAAGTGAACGAACAGCCTAATTCTAGAATACGTGCTTGATTATAATCTTATGTAATTACATTTGGGTGATGTATTGCGAAGTACGTTGACCGTTTATGACTAATGTTGTTGTTAATTGATAGATACAAGTACATAGATACTCTTTAGTGCCTTTTTACACAAAACGCCACTTCACCCTAATCATTTTGTCGACCAAATCGGCAGTCGAACTAAAAAGTTCGGTGCGTCTTTTCTTTGTAGAACAATCGACAAGTTGCTTTGCCAGCCCATATGTTCTCTCCATCCTATAACCTTGGATCCTTCAAGCGATGCGTGAAGAAGCACCTTTGGCCGCCATAGTGACGGCGACTGGGGCATACGTGAACTGACTCAGTTTTTTCGGTCGTCGTCACTCTTGGACCTCCTCTTGCTTATCATTAGGCAGGTCGAGGTCAAATGTCGTGTCAATAAAATAAAATAAAATCAGCATACTGGGCCATTTGTAGACAGATCTTTCTGCCTACCACAGTACAATAACTATTTTAAAATTATTATGATAAAATTAAAAGTATATTAACTATAATTATTTTTTTTATTGTGACTCGACTTATGACATCACCCCGCTTAATGTTAAGCCAAAGTGTGGTCCATGAATGAATGTCACTGCTATAACAATTCAATAACTGTGAGTAGCAATCACATCCACTATGCCGGCCTAGATGGAACCGGCAACTTACAAGCTGATCCCGAAACGTGACCAAATCGCTTCACGGTCTGTATACTTGTAAGTGGTGGTACTACCCCGGATCGGCAGACTGGGTACCACTGCCTACCACTCTTTGATAACCAGACCCGAAGCAAATATCCATCTCTTTTTTTATTAACAAATATTTGCAATATTTAATATTATTAAATATTACAAATAAAAGCTATGAAACAAATATTTGCTCCGACCGGGGAGCGAACCCGGGACTTTACGCACAACAAACCAGTCGCTAAACCGTTCGTCCACGCCTGTCGTCAAATTAAACTATAAATAAAAAATATCATCCATTGACGTCGCATCAGAGATAGTCCCAAGGAGACTGGCAACATTTCCCCTTTGTATAGCAAGGCTTATACGTTGGCCGCCTGGACGACTCCTTGGCCAGGCGCTTAGCTGAAGGTCCCCAAGGGCCCATCGTCTCGACCCCAAACGGCGCAAATTCGTAACCAGTACCGAGGTTACAATAACTGTATTCACCTATCTCAGTTAGAATTGTCATTCGTGTAGGGTTAATCCAAATAACATGAATATATATTACTGTAACCGTATAACAGTGCAGCTATTTGTTTACCTCAGAATCGCTAACTTTAGTTAGAGATAACTGTTTCGAACGCCTAATCGTATGCGATTGATGGCTTATTTGGCACCTCGGCCAAGTAGGCTATCTTACCAACATTGTCACAGAATTCACGATTTCGGTATTGTATTCGTATTTGGTTTAGTTAAATACTTTTATTAAGGTTTTTAGCGCATTTATCAATATTATATCGCATTTAGCGATATTAAATATGTAATTCTTGGACATTTCTTGGTTGTTAGAGCTCATACGATTATAGTTAATTTAAAGTGAAGGAACCGAGGGAGTTGTGTCAGGATAGTGGAAAAAAGGCGTAACAATTTTAGTTTTAATTTAGACTACAGAAAAATAGTCTCATCTTAGTGCGTTTACAAAGCCATATTTTCGGCGGATATGCATGTTTTCGTACGATCGGCGTTGCAATGTATCCTACCACTTTAGCACGGCAATCCAAGAAGCAAGATAAAGAGCTGCAAGGAATATTATTGTAACTCATTTTAAATAACTTATTAGGCCGGCAAATCAAAATTTTTAAAACATATTTAATAAAGTTTTCAACGTTGTTTTGTGTGAGGTTTTAGAGAACTTTTAAATATATTTTTTTGACATATTGTTGCACTGTTCTGGTAAGTTTTTTTAAATGAGTTACAATAATATACCGTGCAGGTCTTTATTTTGCTTCTTGAATTGCCGTGCTAGAGGGGCAGAGTATTAAGAGTCTTTTACAACCCATCTATCCAGAATCTACAATTCTATTTTATCTTCATCATTTAACCAATAAAGACATGATGAAGAGGTGTATTGGTCGTGCGATCAATGGGCACGCAAACCGAGAGACCCCGGTTCAAAACCGCTCACATCTGACCTCGACCTCCTGATGGTAAGCAAGAAGAGGTCTAAGAGGCTGATATATGAACTTTGGGTTTTATATGTCCTATATCTATCATACAAGCACGTTTAGTAGCTTAGTATAGAAATGTAAAAAAATAACTGAAGGCTGTATAAACTACAATTCCTTTGCCTTTAATTGAACTAAAAAAAACAACTAGTATAGAGCAAAATAACTTCGATAGTCTGTAACAGATAGCGATTTAAATTATACGAGTAAGATGAGTCATTATTATAAAATAAAAATACCTAGTAATATAGAATAACTGTTGTACACGCATGTTAAAATAAGTTATAAAAAAACTATTCATAATATTACACACCCACATGTCTTCAACTATTAATCTGATAAGCTACAAGATCATTTAGATTTGAAGAGCGAATGAATGGCAATTTGCATATAGATCTAAATAGCAAAAAAAAAACTCACAATTGTAGCGTGCGACGAAACTTTAAACTATTTTTATTTATTAAGGCTGTATATATGACAACACCCCTCCTGATGTTAAGCTGGAGTTCGGTAAATAAATGTAGGTAACTGCTACTATAGTTAAACAACTTTTTATTTAATTTTTATTGTAACTTTGCCAGCCTCATGTTAAGCAAGAGGAGGTCCAAGAGTGCCGACGACTGAAAAAACCGACTGCAAGTAGTAATTGCATCCACGATGCCGCTGTAAAGATGACCGTAGTGTAGTGGTAAATAAATGCCCCGGGCCAGCATAGTGGATGCGACTGATACTGCAGATATGTAACTGTACTAGCAGTTGCCTCTATTCATGAACCGCACTCCAGTTTATGTTAAAAAAGGAAAATAATGAAAATTTTATACTCTACACTAGTTATTTGTTTTGAGTACTAAGTATAGTTCCTTCCTGCAGAAAAAGAGCGCTGTCTTTTGAGCTATGCTGTATAAGGATCGCCAGATTAGTGGTTATGGCCTCTAGGCAACCCAGCTTTCTTGAGAAGGTCTCCGATTTAAGTAGGTATAACGAGTAAGTAGGTAATATAACAAGTTACTGAGCTTGGAGTCAGCGTTCTTTTTATCTGCCGGGATATATACTAAGAGGCGTCAATAGGGATCCAGTCGCATCGGCAAACTGGTTCTAAGTAACACAGGAATATGCAACCATTACGATGTTTATAGGTTGTTATTTTATGGTCGTAATAACAGGCGTGCAAGTGAAATAAAAAAATATTTTTGTTATTGTATAAGGAGAAATAGTTTTAAGAAGTTGTTTTTAATGCGTTTTTAGTGCTTATTTAATTAAGACTTATGTTAATGCTCTTTTTAAACACAAATACTTTATGTGGACGCTTTATTTTTATTCAGGTGACTACAGTGTAGTGGCCCTCGCCTCGGGTTCAAAACCATTTGCCTGTACCTATCTATGTAACTATAATACGAGTACTCGTAATGTACTTTGATCACTTAGGTTTTATTTTTTTAAATTTTATCTAACATGTAGTAGATTAGTATAACAATGTTAAATAGAGTAATTGTGAGTTCATTAAATAGTATAAGATAAATAAAATTGTTAATGTTTGATACCAGATTTAAGATAGGTTAAAGGGAAAATGTGTAGATTAAAAAATGAGAGATGTGCCAAAATCGTAAAAGTGGCCCACTTTAGTCTTTAAGGTTTACTTTGGCGGCGACTGAGGCAACCGTGAATTTTCAGTCGTCAAGGTGCGTTTTGGACCTTTCTTTGCTTACCATTAGGCAAGTCGGGGTCTGATTTGAACTTACAATAAAAAAAAATAATGCAATAAAAATATTTTGCAAATATTTGTTCATAATAAAAAAGGGACGGATATTTGCTTCGGGTCTGGTTATCAAAGAGTGGTAGGCAGTGGTACCCAGTCTGCCGATCCGGAGTAGTACCACCACTTACAAGTATACAGACCGTGAAGTGATTTGGTTACGTTTCGGGATCAGCTTGTAAGTTGCCGGTTCCATCTAGGCCGGCATAGTGGATGTGATTGCTACTCACAGTTATTGAATTGTATTAGCAGTGACATTCATTCATGGACCACACTTTGGCTTAACATGAAGCGGGGTGCTGTCATATGTCGAGTCACAATAAAAAAAAATGAAGGTATATTATTTAGGTTAATTTAATATTAATATAATCTATCTATAATTTCTTGAATTTATTTGAAATAAATATTATTATATATTAAGCTTTGTAAAAGTGTTTTGCACAATAAAAAGAAATTCAAAAAACGAACAAAAGTGCGCGTTGAATATCTTATAAGGAAACTCAAATTCCTCTTGGAATCCTCGAAAGCCTTTCCTATCGATTGAATTGAAATGAGAGACGCGAACTATCATTTCATCACTACAATTCTATTTATACAAAGAAGACTAATTAATTTTGCTCTTTATGGCCTTCAAGACAAGGTTTAAATTAGATTTGATTTATATAATGAAAATTCTTTAGGTTTAAGCTTTGTGCCTAACATCACGCTAAGCCTGCACGCGAATGTACAATGTTTTTATTTACCACTGTATGTAGTAGATATTGTATAAATTTGTTGTTTTTGTACTTTGTACAGGAAAGCACTGTTTACGTGGCGTGTAATCCGTCCGTCCGTCCGTATACTCTAGGCCGGCATAGTGGATGTGATTGCTGCTTACAGTTATTGAATTGTAGTAGCAGTGACATCCATTCATGGACCATACTTTGGCTTAACATCAAGCGGGGTGCTGTCATATGTCGTGTCACAATGAAAAAACAAAATAAATACTTTTCTTCCACTCCCATCATATAATAGGAAAAGACAACAGAGCCTCACTTTCCACAATCCTGACACAACTTATTACTTTCTTTACATCCACAATTCTGTTCTTACTAGTAAGCACTGCATGTCCTTTTTGGATCGTCTCCTATTTATTAACCTAGTCATAGAAACACCTTTGGCCGGCATAGTGACGGTGGCCGGGGCAACTCTGAACTGTCCCGGTTTTTCCAATGGATCCACAACTAAAGCTGCAATTTATAATTACCGAGTCATTGCTCGGTAAACATTGTCGCTAGGCGTGGACGAACGGTTAGCGATTGGTTTGTTGCGCTTAAAGTCCTGGGTTCGATTCCCGGTCGCAACAAATATTTGTTTCATAGCTTTTATTTGTAATATTTAAATTATATTTAATATTGAAAATATTTGAGGTGGATATTTGTTTCGGGTCTGGGTATCAAAGAGTGGTAGGCAGTGGTACCCAGTCTGCCGATCCAGGGTAGTACCACCACTTACAAGTATACAGACCTTGAAGTGATTTGGTCGCGTTTCGAGACCAACTTGTAAGTTGCCGGTTTCAACTAGACCGGCATAGTAGATGTAATTGCTATTTACAGCGGGGTGCTGTCACATGTCGAGTCACAATAAAAAAAATATAAAAAAACATGTATTTTTAAAACATGCTTTATCATACAGATAACCTTTATTGATTGCCGCAAAATTAGGGCTGTTCATTCAACTATTGCTCAGTATGTTATGGTACTAAGTAGTGTGGTTAGTTAAATTTTTATCACGTTCCTGGACCCCGCTAGATGTTAAGCTGGAGAGCGGTCCATGATTGGAGGTGACTGCTAGTACAATTGCTAGGGGTCTGGTTATCAAAGAGTGGTAGGCAGTGGTCTGCTGATACGGTATAGTACCACTACTTATCAGTATACAGAACCGTGAAGTGATTTACTCGCATTTCGGGATCAGCTTGTAAGTTGCTGGTTCCAATTAAGTCGGCATAGTGGATGTGATTGCTACTTACAGTTATTTAATTGTAGTAGCAGTGGCATCCATTAATGGACCACACTCCAGCTTAACATCAGGCGGGGTGCTATCATATGTCGAATCACAATAAAAAAAAGTATTCAATTTACATTACTAAATCACTTATTAAATTAAATTTGAGGCTCGAAGTTAAAAGTAACATCAGCTTTATTTATTTAAAAACTTTATGCTCTAGGTACAAGTACAATGGCGGACTTAATGCCGCTAGGCCTTACCTTTAACACACTTTTTTGTATGAGTGTTAATAGCATTCAGTTTTAAGCATACTACATACAATACTAATACATATCAATCAATCAAATTGTCACGCCTTTTTCCCACAGGGATAGACAGAGACAATGACCACGATCCTTACACAACTCCATTGTTTCCTTCACATCCACAATTCTTTTCATACATGCTCTGTCGTTATGGGCACTAGGCAACCTAGCTTTCTTGAGGATGTCTCCGATGTTTTCCGACTAATACATAATATAATACACATAAATATATACACTAATTACAGTTGTTAGGAGCTATTTAGGAAATGTGTTAAGAGCATTTTTTTAAAGTTTTTTTTTATTTTTTATTGTGACACGACATCTGACCCGCCTGATGATAAGCAAGAGGAGGTCCAAGAGTGACGATGACTGGAATAACCGAGTCAGTTCCCGGCTGCCCCAGCCGCCGCCACTATGCCGGCCTGAGATGCTTCTTCACGCATCGCTTGAAGGATCCAAGGTCATAGGATGGAGAGAACACATGGGCCGGTAAAGCATTCCACTTGTCAATTGTTCTACAAAGAAAAGATGCACCGAACTTTCTAGTTCGACTGCCGATTCGGCCGACAAAATACGGATGCTTCCCCCGACCTGTGCGGGTATTACGGGTGTAGAAGGACAAGGTAGGAACAAGGTTAAAGAGCTCCTGGGAACATTCTCCGTGGTATAGGCGATAGAGGACGCACAAAGTGATCTATTTGGGGCTTTAGTGGCCATTGAAATACCGGCTCCAAGGACAATGTATAAAACGCAACTAATACATCCCTAATCAATGTCATGCGAAAGAATATCTATAAAAAATAATGCAATTTAAGGTGTTACTTACAATAAGGATTAAAATTCAGAAGTCATTTCTGACAAGGATATCGAAAATCATATTTTTTGTCAAATGAATTTATTTATATCTTTGTCACGTTTTCTTTAGGATTAAGTTGTTTATTTGTTTTTAGTGATAAAATACACTTGTAAATAGTCTCTAAAATATTTCAGAATAAATCCACAGTAGAACCACCCAGCTACACGATAAATCCAATTCGTATTGGATTGCGTTCCTGTCTAAATATGAACGCAAACCGATCGAAAGAAAATAAATTCGACAATACGTTATTTCTTTTCTTTCTTCTTGTTTATGGCTTTAGTATTTAACTTGCCAGTGTCAAAGTAAAAATATATGGTTCAATGTTAAAACATTGTCAAGTAAAGATGAAGATGAACCACGCGAGTGATCCATCAAATGATGATGATGAGAATGAGGTTTATGATGATCGTTTTAGTAAAGCGGCGGAAAGCCTTTACTAAAACTTCAGAAGAAGTCTTGGAGGGAACATGAAGAAACACGTTTCACAACTTTAAATTACTTGTTTATACTTGATTAACTTAAAAACTATTACTGGATAACAATTCCACCATTATTACAGATTAATATTTATGAAAAACACAAGCTTTTCAAATAATTCAATATTGCGCGTCCTGTCAGTTGCAGTTGCCCGCCAAAACGTTATTTCTATGAAAATGACAGTTTTCTGTAGTCGTGTCGACGATGCGCCCTCTAACGCGAATAATTGGCAGTTTACATCCCCATTCTATTCTTTGGCCGGATTAGTAACCGCGACTGAGGCAGCTGTGAACAAACTCGTTTTTTTCAGTCGTCGTCACCCTTGGACCTCCTCTTGCTTATCATCAGGTGGGTCGAGGTCAGATGTCGTGTCAAAATAAAATAAAAATACTATGCAATCGAAATAATTATAGTGCTTCTTTGTTTTAGGCACCCCGCAGGCATTAAGCCGTTCCATGAATGGAGGCAAACGCTTCTTCTGTCTAATATTGCAAACAGTAGTCGCATCCACTATGTCAGCCTAGTTGAAACCGTGGAAACATTCAAGCTAACCCGAAACCAGCTTATATTTGTCTTGGATCGTTAAGATAAGCGTGAAAAGCACCTTTGGCCGACGTACTGGTGGTAGGTGCTGAGTCGGTTTTTTCAGTCGTCGACGCACTTGGACTTCCCCTTTCATCAGGCAACTCGAGGACAGATGTCGAGTCACAATAAAAAAAGATTGATTTAAAAAATAAAGGAAATAAATCAATCAATCCAATTGTAACGGCTTTTTCCCTTAGGCAGAGACAATGGAGCGTCACTTGCCGCGATTCTGACACAACTCCCTCGCTTCCCTCACATTCACAATTCTCTTCATACAAGCTCTATGGAAATAAATAAAAATGCTTAACTAACACAGCATTAAGACACGATTTAGGAATGATGCGGTTTAAAGCCGATTGTCACGTCCTCTCGGAGATTATATGAATGAAATGGCAAAATTAGGAGTAAAAAAGTTGAAACAATGACAATTCGATAATTATTGAAATGTTATCCTTATGTAGGAGACAGGATAAACGTACTAAAATTTTGTTTGTATTTTGTTTTGTATTCCTTTTAATTTACGTCTAACTTAGTATGTAAATACTTATTGATATTTTAAAAATATAAACATTAATATTTTCTAAAATTGTTCATCATCACGCCTCAGTTTTTACAAGGAGCCTGTCCTTAAGATCTCCAATTACACGATTATGACACAACTCTATACTCTATCGAACTACACACTCGGCACTCGACTCGAATTTGTTTATGGTGATAGGCACTTAGGACCCCTGCTATTTTTTCTGGTTCGTCTCCTCATCAAATATAAACAGTGAAAATCCTGAAATTTTACCTTTGGAAGTTTGGAAGGAAAATAGTCCAACTACTGAAATTTCTCAAGTGACGAGCGTAAAAGGTATTGAGCGGATTCACACTAATACTCCGAGTGAGTCTTTTATACTAGCAGAATAGTTTCCATTAATGCAGTCTAAAAAATCATTGCTTATGATTCTGACGATTTTATATTTTATTTTGCTACTTTATTTATAATAAAATAAAGAGTTCGTGTGAAGTAAACATATATATATATGTATCACTATATAAATTATAAATATTTTTTATATTTTATATTAGATATAAATTTATACACAAATTGAACCTCACAAAATTTTACAAACAAATATTTTATAATTTACTTTTCTTCGCCATTTATTTCTTCAAAATTAAATTTTTTTCACACATTATTTTCAAAAAATTATAATATGTAATATTTAACTCGCAATATAATACGATATTTATCACAGTTTTGACGATATAATATAGTTCTCAAATAGCATTCCTTACTATTGTCTAGAAAGGACTTTAGCTTTATTTAAATATATATATATTTTTACTTTAATAAAAAAATATTCAAATAAAATGTAAAAATATAGATCACAATAGAATTGATCATAACATAGATTTATTCATTACATAACAATAAAAGAAACTTCAAAGTACTGAAAATAATAATTTCAGTCAATACACACAACTCGTTTATTAAAGTTCAACGCGCGCACTTTATATTATAAATAATTGACAAACTTTTACATAATTTTTGACATACCAATAATTAAATATATTAAAACACTACTTAAATTAATAAAATATTTTTTTAACATTTAAATAAATAAATAAATAAACTCACCTGATTAAATACACAGAATAAAACACTTTAACACAGACAATTCAAAAATATATATTTTTAAATTTTTCTTATATTATTTTTACTGAGAAAAATCGTGCATAGAGCCTACTTCCCGGCTTCCCAGTTCGTTCGGAAATGGCTTGATAGTTTTCGTCGAGATGCTCTGAGCGTCCTTGCGTAGCGGCCAAGGTCTCGGCAACAGTATAAATGAACTCGCGGCTCGAACCCTCTGCTTCTTATACCATATACAGAAACTATGTTTAGAATTTGTTGTAAGGATCTAGGATTCCTATGTGTGTAAGGTATTTACAAGTCCTTAGATTAATTATTAACAAGTCCTTAGATATGCAGTGCCGTCTTTAACCTATTGGGTCCCCTGGGCACATTAGGATAATGGAGTCCCTATCCTAATGCATAATTTTGTTATATCAATGTCCTAGAATTATTTTATTTTTTAGTCACATTTAATTAATATGTTAATAATAGAAAAAGGCGTGACAATTTGATTCATTAATAATAATAAATATCTGTTATCGTTAAATGATCTGGCAGGAACTATGGGGCCCTTGGTACATACGTGCCCAGATTGCCCAGCGGGAAAGAGGGGCTAGTAGATATGTTTCAAGTACATTTCTCCTTTGTAGCCTTCAAAGGGGAAATGTCTTCTTGGGACTATCTGATATTTTTAAATATAGTTAATTTATTATATTTTTGTGTATATTTTTGTACTAGGTAATTTATAAATAAGCAATCACTACAAATGCCCTAAAAAGTTTAATTCTTGTTTTATCACTTTAATTATAAATATGAATAAAGAAGGTGATATATTATATTTTAAAGATATTTTTATAAGTGTACAAACCGTGTACTTAGTAGCGTATCGGGATCACCTTGCAACGTTGCCGGCTGGCATAGTGAATGTAACTGCTATTTGCACTTAAGTATCTTAAAAATATGTGTAGTGAGTTGAATAATCTGTGCCTATCCCTGTGTGCAATTAAGTGAAGACAATTAAATATTCTTATTTAAATTGGTATAAGTAATAATACATTAATATATATTTCTAATAAATTAACTTAAAAATATAAATAAAAGAGGTCTAAAAATATTTTTTAAATATCAAAAGAAGTAAAAAGTTTAACTTGAAAAGTAGGTTTTGATTTTCAATTTTTTTTTATTAATATTGTTTCGTAAGCTTTGGAGCCATCGTGGTCCGCGCAAAATCTAAGAAAATACTATGTTAAAAAACTTATTTGAAATTAAACAAATTAAATAAAACCTTTTAGCATATAAATAATGACTATCCAGTAGTGCAATCGTATGCAGTTTGTATATATGGTGTAGTTTATGTGAGCGAAGAGTTACGATGGCGTTGCAATTAATCGTAGATGCAATGGAAAATATAGAGTCGATCCTTCTTAATAGGCACATAGTGGACGCTTCATTCAGAGAACTTGTGTGAAACAAATTATTTTAAAGAGATTTTTTAGATTTTGCGCCAAAATTGATTAATGAGTAATACAAATTTAATGCAACTTACTATTGCGTTTATTTAGTTAATTACTCTTACAAGTATTCGAAACTATACTATCTTTATTCTTTAAAAAAAATGTGAGGGAAGTGAGGGAGTTGTGTCAGAATCGTGGCAAGTGGCACTCCATTGTGTCTACCTATTCCTATGGTATGGGGGAAAGGCGTGACAATTTGATTGATTGATTGTATTGGTATAATATTATTTTTTAATTGGTAATAATACTTTTCTCCAGAGAAGTGTTTTTAAATAACAGTTCATATTTAATAACATTATTAAGGGCTACATTATACAATTAATATACAAAAAATAAAATTTAAATAAAAAAAGAATTAATAAATCTCGACTAGATAATCTTATTGATGATAGGATACAATTGGTTGGTCATTTGGTTCCTCAAGACCTAAAATTCGGAAAACATACGCAGTAAATAATTGGATTGTTTCTCTGATAGGATGATAAAATAGTTTTTTATTTATTTTTGGTTATATTGGACTTACTTGGAATATTAATTAGAAATAAAATATATAATAGAATCCATTGTTGTTCTAGGTCTTTTAGGATACACAATATAGATTACTTCTATCCATATTATGGATTGTTGAATGAAGAGATAATAAACAAAATATTATAAACTAATATACCGTAATACGAAGGTAAACACTAAAAGGCGCAAGCCAAAAAAGAAAATTGATTACTTATCGTTTATTATACAATCCCCTTCGTTATTTTAAATTTTATTTTTAACTCTAACTGTATTTTTATCGCACATCGTTAATGTAAGGAATGGCATCGTATTTAAGAAGAACAGGACCTCTTTTTCAAGTTTTCTTTTAGTTTAATTAGTGAGGTATTTCGTGAACTCCACCGGAAGATATCGGTCGATGCGTTTTATGTGTTGTGTGTTTATAAAGTGTACTTGTATTTATTTTGGCTGTATGTGCATTCTGCTTATGTTGATAAATATTTATAATTAACACAAATTGAATTTGTATATATTTATGACAAATGACATCGTACAGAGGTCTGAGCTGGCAGGAGCCTTTGCGATTAAAGTAACTGGGTTGTAGACAGCTTTAAGGCGCTTACCACGGTAAACCCCGCAAGCCCCTCGGTGGCTTGCGGGCTCATCCTGGCAATGGCGTAACTAGGGTATGGCAGGTATGGCACGTACCCTAGGCGCCCATCGAAGATTTAAAAGAAAACTTGAAACTATTAATAAACCAAGGAAAAATCAGTACTAGTTAGAGTTTTTTTCTTGGTTTCTTTTAGATGTCTAAAGGACGGTGGAAGCTTTTTTGAAGAATATTTTTTGCAAGATCTAATATGTTTTATTAAGTGTAGGTATTTGTTTCTACATTTCGATAACTTACGAAGGGGCCTCGTCAATGTTTGCCCTGGGCGCCGTAACCGATCGGTACGCCACTGCCTGGTAGTCAAAGAAAAGATGTGTTTGGAAAGATTGTTCCAATTTTTTTATTGAAGCGATAGAGTTTTTTTGGTTTCTGTGGTAAAAGGGCAGCGTAGTGAGCTAATTCATTCTACCATCTATATGTACTCCAGTCAAACGGGTTCTACAGAAATTATTTTACATTATGCCTGCCTAATTGAAACCCGATAACCGCACTCCAGCCTAACATCAGTCGGGGTGTTGACATAATATGTTGAGTCACAATTAAAAAAATTAAGGCGTTGTGAAATTGAGACATGACAATTGATTGATTAATTAATAACTGTTTCCTTTTGTTGTCCCTAAGTGAGGAAAAAACATTAAAACCTCATGCCTCAAAGAGTGGTAGGCAGTGGTACCCAATCTGCCGATCCGGGGTAGTACCACCACTTACAAGTATACAGACCGTGAAGTGATTTGGTCACGTTTCGGGATCAGCTTGTAAGTTGCCGGTTCCATCTAGGCCGGCATAGTGGATGTGATTGCTACTCACAGTTATTGAATTGTAGTAGCAGTGACATTCATTCATGGACCACACTTTGGCTTAACATCAAGCGGGGTGCTGTCATATGTCGAGTCACAATAAAAAAAAATAAAAAAAAATGCACTAATGCTACCGATAGGCATTCTCTTCCCAAAAATAAATGCAAAGACATCACGATTAACGCGTCCGTATCTAAAATTTACAATATATTTAAAGAGTTGAGATAAATCATTGGTTATTTATTAAGCTAAGCAGTATAGTCGGTTACAAAAGTGTTTAGAATTAAAATGAAAATAAATCCGAAAGTTTTAATTATTATACAATCAGTATTTGTTTATATTAGTAGTGAAATTGGGTACAAAAATTCATGCACATTGGTCGGTTGCGCCCGGGGATTGAATCCGGCTTCTGAGGGCGCAATAGTCAGACTAAACTGCCAGCGCTCATGTGTTCGGTTTGAAATTTTATCCTGGCATATCTTTTTATCTTGCAGTTATCTTTTTCATTTTTAAAAACAATAATTCTTTTTTTTATTGTTGTGTTTTTGTTCTAAAAAAGACGTGTTGCATCATTATTTTAAAAATATATACAGAAATTAGTAATGAAAATGACTCTATTCAAGTACCGCATTCCAGCTTAACATCAGACAGGGTGCTGTGATATTTCGAGACACAATATAAACCAATAGAAAAACTATTTTCCTGTGTCGCTGCCGTCACATCATCGCCTGTCGAAGGCGTCAAGATTTCATTTATAATCAAACACTTTTGTTTGCGAGTGTACATTAAGGTAGTAAGTTAAATAATGTTTATGCGGTCAATGTCAGTGACAGATATTTTGTATTAAAAAATTGCACACAATTACTGTATTGTACGAATGTTTTATATTTTAAGCGAATAAAATGTAATTTAATATATTTTTATGTACAGTTATAAGAGATAAATGAGATTTCATAAAACGGTGAAGAATTATGGTATTATATAATATTTTATTGATTTTACAGGTTGTTTGTTGTCATTTGACCAGCTTGTGTTCGGGATTCTAACTAGGCCGACATAGTTGATGTGACTGCTACTTGCAGTTATTTAACTGTGGTAGCAGTCGTCTCCTTTAATGGATTGCACTCCAGCCTAACACCAGGCATGGTGCTATCATATTGTCGAGCCTTAAATAAAATGAGAGTCGGAATTTTTGAAATTGAACATTGCCTGCTTTCGTTTTAGTCTGCGATTCGTTTGCGTTTAAGTAACGCAAACGAATCGTTTACGTTCCGTTTCTACCGCGAATCTAAAAACGCAACAAAATTTTTGAGTATATTGGTGCGTAACTCAAGAGTGGTTAAAGTTGATTCAAAGAGTGGTAGTCAGTGGTACCCAGTCTGCCGATCCGGGGTAGTACCACCACATACAAGTATACAGACCGTGAAGTGATTTGGTCGCGTTTCGGGATCAGCTTGTAAGTTGCCGGTTCCAACCAGGCCGGCATAGTGAATGTGATTGCTACTTACAGTTATTGAATTGTAATAGCAGTGACATCCATTCATGGACATTTTTTAAACATATTTTCACTTAAAATGTTTTTACTTAAGTTCTAAATTATTATGTTAGTTTATAAGATTTGTTTTCAGCTTTTCAGTTTTTAATTTCACACTTTAAGGTTCTTAATAGGCTAAGAGATCTATATGTAAAATAAGATTTCCAAAAATTTATTTACTTATTGACAAGTAAAAAGTAAAGTGAATTAACCAAGTGACGTGTTCTGAAAGTATTTGTTGTTTAGGTTTGTATGGCGCTTACATGATGTCCATTTTAATCACCTGATCAACCTTGACTCAATCGAAAAGTTTATCGAGGTGATATCGATTTGTCTACAATTATTTTTCCCTTTAAATACTATCATTGAATTGATAAACATGTTAATCTCTAAAAGTGAAGACGCATATATATAATCGGATAGTTTTCTTGTGATGCTATATCTGATGCAAGATGAAGTCCAGAAGCTTTATGTCATTTTGGACTAATTTACTCAAGTCCTTACTAATTCACGGTTGTCTCCGTTGTCGTTTTTTTAAAGGATGAAAGCTTATAGGTCGTAGAGACACAAAGTAAATTTTCCTATTTGATATAAAGTTAATTAAATAATATTTTAATAATACAGATATATTTTTATAGATTCTATAGTAAAGTAACAAAATTGCATGAAAATCGTAAATTGATTAAAGATAATTAATTACTGTAGATAAATTAAAATCTTTAGGATTCTTTAGCCGGCATACTGACGGCGGCTGAGGCAGCCGAGGACAAACTCGGTTTTCTCAGTCGTCGTCACTCTTGGACCTCCTCTTGCTTATCATCAGGCGGGACGAGGTCAGATGTCGTGTCACAATAAAAAAAAATCGTGGCAAGTGGCGCCTCATGTGCCTATCCCTGTGGCGAAAAGGCGTCACAATTTGATTTTGATTGATTGATCAATTAATGAAATAAGTAGCCACGTTTCAATTCTCTCACGGATAAATAGAAGCAATGCAGCGCCACTTTTCACGATCCTGACACTTTTGTAGCCTATATGCTTATAGTATAGTATAATAGTACATATTAACCTTGTTCCCGCCTCGTCTTTTTACTTCCGTAATACTCGGTCGGGGGAAGCATACGCATTTTGTCGACCGAATCGGCAGTCGAACTAAAACGTTTGGCGCATCGTTTCTTTGCAGAACAATCGACAAGTGGAATGCTTTACCAGCCCATGGGTTCTCTCCATCTATAGCCTTGGAGGATCCGATGCGGATTCAAGCGATGCGTGAAGAAGTACATTTGGCCGGCATGGTGGCAGCGACTGGGGCAGCCGTGAAGACTCGGTTTTTGCAGTCGTCGGCACTCTTAGATCTATTCTTGCTTACCATCAGGAGGGTTAAAGTCAGATGTCGCGTCAGAATAAAAAAAATATATAATGTTTAACAAAAAAATCAAGGTAAGTATATACCTATTATACCGATATATATTTATTAATATAGTGATTCCTTCTTATTGATTAATGATTACGTATATTATTAATTACGTATTATCTACTTATATTATTAAAATCAATAAAATTAACCTAATGAGTGTATAAAATAAAATATAAAATTGTTAACTGCATTTTGTTAGTCATTGGTGAAGAATGCGTTGGACGGGTATTCCGTGTGGCATCGATTCCTTATTTTGTCGAAAACAATACGAATGAAAGTTCGTATTTGCATTTATTCAGATCAATGTAATAATAAGTATCCAGTATTTGAATATATCCAGTATATTTATTTTTTGTGATGACATATGACAGCACCTCGCCTGATGTTAAAACTTAAGAGGTCCATGAATTGAGGAGACTGCTACTACTCTTTATTTTTTTATTATGTCAATAAAAAAATAATCTGACCTCGACCCGCTTGTTAAATTATTTTAAATTTACATTTCTATACTAAGCTACTAAAGTGAAAAGAACATTGGTACCGGTGGGTGGTTTCAAACTCGTGCTCTCGGTTTGTGTAACCATTGCACTGCCACTACACCACGGTTGCATTATTGGTATGCAAGAGGAGGTCCCAGAATGCCGACTGAAAAAACTGACTCAGTTCACGGCTGCCCCAGTCGCCGTCACTCTATCGGCCAGAGGTGCTTCTTTACCCAACGCTTATAGGATCGGGAGAACAAATGTACTTGTTACACAATTCTCAGTATAAATGCCCTCCCCTAGTCACAATATTTTTTTTACATTTCTATACTAAGCTATAGTACTAAGTGCTTGTAACATAGAAACAAGACAACCAAAGTATATATAGTGATACCGGCAAGATATTTTAAACCCGTGCTCTCGGTTTGCGTAACCACTACACCACGGTCGCCTTAATTTCGTTTCAATAAAACTATATTTCCCCGTCGTGATCACGGAATGAAACCGATGATAAAGTCCTGCAATACAATATCACTTCATAAACAACAGTGTTGTGAATATTTGTAACAAGCTGCTGGATGACGTATGAAGAAGTTGAAAACAGTTGAATTTCATTAAAGGATTTTAAAATTAAAATTGCGACCGCGCAAAACACTAAGAATCAATTTTCATTAACAGTTCAAGCTCATTGACGATGAATAAAAGTTGTTTTTATAACTAACAGCGACCGCGTAACATTATAACAAATAGAACGAATTTAATTGTCATTCATTACCATTGAAGTTGCGCGGTCGGGCCCCTGTAAACACTTAAAATCCAACTGAAGAAGTGTCTATGGTGATATTTTAAATAGGCTAATATTTTTCAAGAAAGCTAGGTTGCCCATAACCTTAAAGCTTGTATGAAGAGAATTGTGGATGTGAAGGAAGTGAGACAATTGTGTCAGGATCGTGGCAAATGGCGCTCTATTGTCTCTGCCTATCCCTATGGGTAAAAGGCGTGACAATTTGATTGATTGATTGATATTATTTTTCCTGCACAAGTAGCGCCTATATTGACGCCACTGCTATTTATTTATGAGGAGAATGTTGCAAAAACAAGTATAAGTAGGCGCTTCACTTTTTATTCTTATTGTTACGGCGACGTATAACTCCGTGGGGTAAACGAACCGATGTTGCAAGCACCTGTACTATTTTTATGTCATAAAACCCGTTCTAGAACCAATATACAGGTTGCTCCTAATTGTGTTGAGTAGATATATTTTTCAAATTTACATTTCTATACTAAGCTACTGTATCATAAAAAACAGGACAACCAAAGTACATATATCAAAAATACGTTGATACCGGCAATTGGTTTTGAACCCGTGCTTTCGGCTTGCGTAACATTGCACTCTCACTACACCACGGTCGCCTTAAAATATATTGGGTTTGTTTACAATTTTGTAACATTTTTAATGCATACATTTATGGCCACTGTGGACCTCTAAACCATTGTCTATGTTTTAAATTTATTTTTTATAGCGTATTTATCAACTCTGATTCGAATTGCCTCATGGTAAGCAACGGAAAATCTAAAGACTAAAAAAAAACGATTCGTTTCGCCTTAGTCGCCGTTACTATGCGGGTAAAAATAAACCTATAAATATTTATTTATATATTTAGCACATTGAGTACTTGTACATCATACAATATACACATATAAAGTATAACTTCCATATACTTATTGTATTATTTATTATAGGCTTTTCTCCGTCTATCTATCTTCTTTTGCTCTTTGCACAATACTTAGATGGCAGAAAATCCTCATTGATTCTAGTCCGCCATTTCTATTATTTACAATAAAGGAATTTTATAAATAAACTTTTTGGAACATACTGTACCTACAAGCATTATTCTAAGTATAGTAACTAACAATATAGATTGTCGATTTTTATTAAAACTACTTACTATACAAATTACTATGTTGTTTTAATTGGATTTGTTATTTTCTTATAGATATTATCTACCTACTAGAATAATAATTAATTTGTTTAATAAAGGACGCGTAGATACTGAAGGATTATGGTAAGTGGAGCGTTAGTTCTGCTAATAGAATACCATCAATAAAAGGACGATGATCTACTAACTGCATGAAGTATTAAGCCAGCAATATGCAACGTGTACCCAGCAGTTGAAAGAACTGCGAGATGAATAGATAGAATAAAGCAAAGGACCTCATTCTACAAATATTTATAACTAGCTGCGTAATCCGGCGTTACCCGGGTCAAAATACATCGCACGCTTAATGGTTAAATAATCAGTTTTTCTCTTATGTACTTATGTATAAATAATCTTTTTACCTGCCATTAAACGTATGTTGTTGTGAATAGTGTATATAATAAGTCTTAATATATAATCAGTCTTAAATATCAATGCATTTTAGACATATACCATGGCAGACTTTTTTGCGAGTTATCATGAGTACTATTAATATATAGAACAATATTTTATATATCAATAGTTTTCGCAGCGTACGCGATGTAAGGAATTTTATGAGAATTTTTTACACCTTGCGTTACAAACTTAGAATTCTTTCCTCTTTACAATATTAGTATAGATTTATACAGTAATTATTATTATTGGAATATTTATTTTTATATAAATAGTGTAGTGGTAGTTGACACGCAAACAGAGAGTCCCCGGTTCAAACTTGCCGATACTAATGTATCTTTAATTACTTTGATTGGTCATTCTATTTCTTGATTCTATGATACAAGCACATTTAGTAGCTTAGTATATAAATGTAAAAATATAGCTGATAAATAAGTAATAAATGCGATCTAAATCTGCGTTAAACTTATTTACATGTGAGCGGTTGCATGCCAAGCTGCACCTTAACTTAGTAGATTTTATATTTTGCAAGTAATGTCACCTACACGCCTAGATGTCATAGATAATATTACAATTTATGTCTTAATGTCAGCTCTCATGTTCCTTTTCTGTCGTCCGGGTTCGATTCCCGGTCGGAGCATATAACTTTTATTTTATTTTTATACTAAGCTACTAAAGTGATTGTATCATAGTACATAACATAGTACTAAAGCACATATATCAAAGATACATTAGTACCGGTGGGTGGTTTCGAACTCGTGCTCGCGGTTTGTGTAACCATTGAACTGCCACTACACCACGGTCGCCTTTTATTTGTAATATTTAATACTTACATTAAATATTAATCTAATTATTAGAATAACTAGTGTGTGTTGCCAGTGATGACATATGACACTGATAAGTGCCTTAACTGTTGAAAAAGCTCAGTCACTCAGCTAACAGACAATGGAGTGAGGTATGCTTGAAGTATTTTTGCATACCTACAAGTTAGAACGAGGATATTCGCCGAAGACCCAGAGTTATTGACATAGCTCGCAGGATTTGCAAGCTGAAGTGGCAATAGGCTGGTCACATCGCTCGTAGAATCAATAACCGATAGGGAAGAAAGCTTCTTGAGTGAAGACCACAAACCGGAAGACGCAGCATAGGTATAGAAAGGGAACGAGCTAAATAAACGCGCTAGGAATGCAGCTGTGACGTCAGGGTCACGTGTCTATTATGAATAGTGAAGTAAAATAGAAAATGTTGATAACGATAAACACACACTTTCCTTAAAACGCAAATAGATTTAGTTATTAAAAAATATAAATGTGTATTAAATTGAAGTATAAACATTAGACAGCAACAATTTTTAATGAATTATATATTAAATTAATTTTGAGAATAGTGACCAGGTATGTTTTTTTCTTTTTCACACATTTTAATCACGTTTCTAATAATGATTCTAGCCTGACTACGGATGACGACTCTCTTTTATTCAATTAACTCACTAATTTTTCAATAATCGAACAAAGAAAATATGGACACGTTTTTATCGATATTAAATGACATCGCCAAGTTATGAGCGTCACTAAAAGTGGCCACTAAGATACGGGTGGTGGTTGTTTCACGCCTCACTGCACCTCAGCCCGCCAATTCATTTAACTCGTTCCTCAACTATAGGTCTCCCACTAGGTGGACTGACGACATAGTATGAGTAACAAATAACCGGTGGATGCAACTGGCATTTTGTCATTCGGAATGGCGTTCTAGGGGGAGACCTATGTTCAGCATTGCATGTCTTCTGCCTGATGATGATGAAAAAAAATTACAAATAGGTATTTGTTGGTCGTCCCCGTGTACACGACTGCTTTAGTCATGTAAACGGGGACGACCAAGAATCTTGTTCTTTAATCAATCATAGAGCGTTTCAAGCATAAATCAAGAGTTCCCATAATCATAGTGCTTTTATGAAGAGAATATTAAATTTGAGGTAAGTGAGTTAATTGTGTCAGGATCGTAGAAAGTAGCGCTTTATTGTCTCCGCCTATCCCTAAGGGAAATAAAGGGTATTAAAGGGAAATATGGGTATAAAGGAAATAAAGGTACAAATAGCGTTATTCACTGAACAAAATCCGGTTCTGATGAATTTTCTTGGCTTTCTGCTGTTATCACTTTAATTATTTATTTAAAATAAATAATGCCTTAGCGGGTGTGACTGTTTCCAAGGAGGCATGAATGAAAATCAGTGCGGTGGCTGAAGCTGCAGCTCATAGTAAGATGTTTTTCTCTTTGTCGCCATACTTGTGTTTTTGTAAAATTTAGCTTCATCATCTCAGTTGGATCAACCTTAAAGCTATATGAATTAACAAATTGATATAGCTTGAAATAATTGCCAGCCTTTCTGTCTCCAGACTTCTCCGTCAGCAGCTTGGATAACTCCTCGGCCTGGCGCTGAGCTAAATATCCCCAAGAGCCCATCGTCTCAACTCAACCCCAAACGGCGCAAATTCGTAACCAGTACTGAGGTTAGCGTATTTGCGCAGCTTGAGGTTCTCAGCAGAAATCTCCGCACTTCCCGCACTTTAAAAAATATATTTTTTTTTATTTTGTAAACTCGTAATTGAATTTTTTCTTCCACATTCAGAATCCTAAAAAGATTAAGATCATTCTCTAGACGCACATGTTTTGCAGACCATAAGCAACGACCTCTGAATGTTACTACATGAATATGAGAATGTAGGAAAACAATCTAGAGATATTCAAATGTTCCATCCCACACACCCATGGTTGCGTCCAGTAAATTAGAGCTATCGTTAAACCTAAGATTGTATGCTTGATAAAGGCCTACACATTATACGTTTTAACTGATTCATAGAAATAATTCTAGTCCGTAGAAATACAAACTGTATAAAAATGTAAGAGATGAAACTGAGGTCCACACGAGACTTGTGTGCTATAAACCTATCGGGTCTCACCTATCAACCTATCCTAACAAAACACAATCGACTCATCTTTTTACTGCGACTTTTTTATACCTGAACATTTTTCTGTCAGATACAGTTTTATTTGTGAAAACGTAAAAAAAAACTTTTTAAGACAATTTAAGACAATTTCTGACCGTTTTTCTGACACCACATCCGTGCGGAAACTTAATTTATGCTATTTGTAGCTTTAATGTCAAAAAAATAAAGTTAAAACCCAAGTTATCAATTATGTTTTCGAATATAATCCAACTATCATCATCATTATCTTGTGAGCAGTCGTGTGAAAAAGAAATCAGACTATCTCCCAAGTTTTAGTGAATTATTACCGCGCCGCTTTACTTAAACCTTTATTATTATCCTCATGTAACCGTAGCTTATATTGTATTGTGGATGTGAGGGAAGCGAATGAGTTATGTCATTATCGTGCGTGGCAAGTGGCGCTTCATTGTCGCTGCCTATTACTGTCGGAAAAAGGCGTGACAATCTGATTGATTGATAGTAATTAACTCCCTCGTTTTCCTCACATCCACAATTCTCTTTATGCAAGCTATATGGCTGTGGGCACTAGGCAACCTAGTTTTCTTGAGATTTTTTATTTATTTTTTATTGTGACTCGACATATGACAGCACCCCGCTTGATGTTAAGCCAAAGTGTGGTCCATGAATGAATGTCACTGCTACTACAATTCAATAACTGTGAGTAGCAATCACATCCACTATGCCGGCCTAGATGGAACCGGCAACTTACAAGCTGATCCCGAAACGTGACTAAATCACTTCACGGTGTGTATACTTGTAAGTGGTGGTACTACCCCGGATCGGCAGACTGGGTGCCACTGCCTACCACTCTTTGATAACCAGACCCGAAGCAAATATCCATCTCTTTTTTTTTTTATTAACAAATATTTGCAATATTTAATACTATTAAATATTACAAATAAAAGCTATGAAACAAATATTTGCTCCGACCGGGGATCGAACCCGGGACTTTACGCGCAACAAACCAGTCGCTAAACCGTTCGTCCACGCCTGTCGTAAATATAAAATATAAAATACAATGACTCCGTTTGGATCGGAAAACACCCTTCTGAGCCTGCCCCGTTTAATCCATCCATCCACATCAGATTTATAAATTTATTTTGTCAATCTCCTTTAACCCATCCTCTCCATGTGCCCAATCTATCGATCTACAGCTTCTTTCAAACCACATCTATTACGCAATGTGCTCTTCCTTATTCTATCCGCTATCGTCACTCCACATATACTCCCTAATGACCGCATTTCTACAGCGTTAATTCTACTCTCGTGCTCGTGCTCGTGCCACACGCAACATTCATTTCCATACATGAATCTACATAGATATTAGTGTGTTTCATATTTATTATACTTTTGCCAAATTCCAGGCTGTATAGATTACTGTATAACTTGGTATAACTCCTTTGCCTTGAATTGACAGCTAAAAATGACAATATCTTTTTTATGATTTTTCTATTGGCAACTCTGATACATCCGGCAAGCGAGACGTCAAATCTAAATAAAGTATTTTTTTTCGACATAAAACATTCTGTTTGGTTATTGGCTTGCATTTTATTATCAAAACAATAATTGAAATAAGTATAATCGAATTTCTAGTCCGTAAAATTTATAACAATGCCGCGTGGTAAGTTCACTTTGTTGCTGCGTCATAAACATGACATTCATATTAGTTATTTGAAAAATGTGGTTTTAGTTGAATTGTTATTTTAAAGTTGATATTGTGTTCGTTTGCAGGAAAGTTTATTAATCATAAGGGACGTAACCGTAAATTTACGAGCCCCGAAGAGTTAGAAGAGCAACGCAAGCAGGAAGAACTTAAGCAGAAGTAAGTTACCGTTTATTTATAGGTGATTGAGTTCGAATGTCTTTGTTACTACATTACATTACTATTTCTGAGAAAAAAATACTACATTGCTTACAATTTGTCTGTTTCGTACAATGTAGCGACTGTAATAGCTGTGGTGGATAAACCCTACAGTTTAATCATGTATTTATCATTAAAAATAGAACTAATAATAACTCATTCATGAGTAGGTAGATCAAGGATGTTTCATTGAATCGTCATTTTTAGTAAAGGGTTTCACCTTGTTCAACATAGTTTACTTTGATTCTGAAATGAAATGATGTCATATTTAGACTGTGAACTTATTTTTTTCACTTTTTTTTGTATCCGACCAATTTGTATTTTATATTTAGTGATAAATCATGGACTGAAAACATTTTATTGTCTAACATAAGTTTGTTATGAAATTATGTTAGGTCTCTGTTTACTTATGGTATTTAAAATTTTGATTTGGGTGGCTTTAAAGAACAATTATTAATGTGCTCATACATGCCTTTATAGTATACACACATAAGAAGCATCTGCTTAGCAGGATTATGACATCATCAAAATTAAATACTGAATTTTGCAAAATTAAATAATGGCTTTCACATAATCAGACTCTACCATGATTTCGTAAAGGGATATGAATAGAAGAAGTTACAAGAAACTCTTCAAATACAATTAATTAATCAATCAAACTGTCACCTTTTTCCCACAGGGATTGGCAAAGACAATAGAGTGCCATCTGCCACAACTCTCTCACTTCCCTCACATTTCCATTTTTTTTCATACAAGCTCTATGATTATGGGTATGAGGCAACCCAGCTTTCTTGAGGATGTCTACTTGATTGGAGAATTCCTGGTCTTGGAGGGTTCCTGGGTATGCCTTGATTAATGCAAATACAATAAAAGCAATTCTAAGATTATAGGACGGGAAGAACACAGCCATATTGTAATACTCAGCTCTTGGATGCATGCATTGGTACTGTGTTCAGGCAATAAGACACTGAGCATTTCTCTCGAACACAAATGTTGATTCCCTTCTAATGGCTATAGTTATGTGCGGGCTTGTTTCTGCACTTGAAGTCCTCTTTGGTTTCTTTGTGCGTTCTTCAATGGTTCCCCTTCAGTGGTGCAACCGGATCTCCTCCAGGAAGGCCAGGAGACCCTTCTCGTTCCTGTGGACCTTCGGAAGCATTCTTGTGTCATTCTAATAGCTATTAACTTAAAGCTTCAATGATCATGTCAGCCATTGATCGTCCACTGCTGGACATAGGCCTCTCCTAGCGATGTCTACAGTGGCCTGCTTAAAGCGGTCTGCATCCAGCAACTACCCTTCCAGGCTTACCTGCTACCCAAGTTGTTTGGTAGCAAGCCCATTTGGATGTCCATACTATACTGCATTTTCCTGTAGTCACAAGAAACTCATATAAAAGCAATTATAAGGTTATACAATTCATGAATTAAACATTTTTTTTTGCAGCTTACTATCGCGTTTATTTTGATTTTGGTTGATAATTTTTTTTTATAAAATCAAAACCAAAGTAAATGTGATAGCTAGCTGCATTAAATTTGTTTAATTGATGAATCAATGTTCGCGCACGCAAAATCTAAGAAAATACTTCTATATAATTCATCTGATTTGATAAGATTGCACTGTTTCAGACACTACATTTAAGTTTTCATTTCCATTTTCACACTTGAGTCCTTTGCTGCTTTTTAGTGCATTTAATTTTGGTTCTATTATGGCTATTAGCTAAAAGTTCCAATTATTGTGCCAGTTATTACTCGTCCACGGTACAGTGGCCTGCAAAAAGCAGCCAGAATCCAGCAGTTCCTTCCAGGCTTTCCTGTCACCCTTAGCAGGTTGTCAGTCCATTATGTTGGTGTCCTTATCTGGACATCCTTACTTTGCTGCAGTTTCCTGTATGTGGCCTACATTTGAGACCTTTTCTGCCCCATCAGTTCTATGAGCTATGTGCCAATATTGGTAGATGGCAATAAAATAACATGAATATGTATGTATATTCTACAAATTGCAACAAACAGGAATGTTTTTATTACTTAAATTGTATAATTGCACCTATTTGCATTTTTCTTTTACTAATTTATATTCAACATTACAATTTTATGCTTTAATTCCCACAGGGATAGTCAGAAACAGCAAAGAACCACCACTTTCCTACCAATACTAATTTATAAAGCATAAACATGTTAATAAAGACAAGATGCCTGTTGCATCCACCTAGTGGGACCTAGGGACACCTACGCAGTGTCTTCTGGTTTGTGGTCTCCACTCTAGAACCTATGTTCCCCATCGGTTGTCACTTCTACAAGCGGTGTGGCCAGCCCATTGGCACTTCAGATTGCAAATCCCATGTGATCTATGTTGCTAACTCTGGTTCTTTATCCTCATTCTGGATACTGTTGCGGAAAGAAACTTCAAGCATGGCTCTATCCATTGTCTGCTGAGAGACTCTGAGCTTTTCCAGAAGGCCAACATTTAAGGGCCAACAGTTAAAGACCGTTGTCTTCAGGCACTGTGGTAAAACATGTATTAAATAATAATTTTTTTTCTAGATGGAGAAAGGAAAATAACCAATCGTCTAGTGATGAGGAATCAGGTGACAAATCTGGTTCGGGTGGCAGTGACGAGAGTGACTCAGATGACGAGGTATAGTAAATATTATTTAACTAGAATGCATGAAAAAAATTGTGGATGTGAGGAAAGCGAGGTAGTTGTGTCAAGATCGTCGCAAGTGGAGCTCCATTGTCTCTGCCTATCCCTGTGAAAAAATGCGTGACAAATTGAAAAAATATGGTAACACTTATTTAATTTGCTTAATTTTTATGTATTATTTACTGAATGATAAATTTTTGCAGCCCTCAAAAGCGAAAGGTGTATCAGGTTTAATAGAAGTAGAAAATCCTAACCGAGTAGTTAAGAAGAATAAAAAAATTACTAATCTCACTGAAATAGAAGAAGCGGAAAAACCTCAGCTATCTAGGTATGCTTAAAGTTGGCGATATTTTTTTGTCATTTGTCAATCGTATTGTCGGCAATGGAACTAAAAAGTTCGGTGCTCTTTCCTTTGTAGAACAATTAACAGCACATGTGTTCTTTCCATCCTATAACCTTAGGTTCTTCGAGCGATGCGTATAGAAGCACCTTTGGCCGGCATAGTGAAGACGATTGAGGCAGCTGTAAACTGACTCGGTTGTTTCAGTCCTCGTCACTCTTGGACCTCCTGTTGCTCATCATCAGGCATGTCGAGATCAGATGTCGTGTCACAATAAAAAAGAGTAAAACTATGGTCCAGAGATCATTTAATTTTACTTATTACATGTGACAGTATATCTGCTTGTATCATAAAAACAGGACAATCAATGTACTGTACATATATTAAAGATATGTTGGTATCAGCAAGTGGTTTTGAACCCGTGCACTTGGTTTGTGTAACTATTGCACTACCACTACATCACTTTCGCCTTGTGACAGTAATATGTCTGTTGTTAAGCTGGAATGTGGTCCATGAATGGAAAATAGAGACGACTGCTACTACAGTTAAATCACTATAAGTAGCACCACTATGCCAGCCTAGTTGGAACCAGCAACTTAAAAGCTGATCCCATAATGTGACTAAGTCAATTTAGGGTATGCAATGGTGGTACTTCTACCACTTTTTAATAATCAGACCCGCAGCAAATATCTGCCTTTTTTTATTATTAAGAAACATTTTTTCTGTGTACACAACTTTTGAAATATTACAAATAAAAGCTATGAAACAAATATTTGCTCTGACCTGAACCAGACCTCCCCGCGTAACTGACTGGTGTGCCAACCAATAAGCAACTGTTTTATCTTTTCACTCAGTCCTGATTTATAAATGTCTTCCGTCAATCTCCTTTCATCCATCCTTTTAATGTGGCCAAAATATCGCAACATGCCTTTCTCAATCTTTGTAACCCCATCTTCTTTTAAATCACTTATTTAATAATAATAAATTTCAGACGTGAACGCGAAGAGATCGAACGGCAACGGGCGGCGGCGGCGTATCAGAAGGCCCACGCTGAGGGTCGTACAGAACAAGCCCGCGCTGACTTAGCAAGACTGGCTGTCATCCGTCAACAGCGAGAGGAAGCTGCCAAACGTAGGGAAGCAGATAAGAAAGCTAAAGAAGAGTCTACTACGAAGAAAAAGTAATTATTTAACAATATATTTTTTTGTTGACATGCGACATTTAACCTTGACTTGCCTGAAGGTAAGGAAAGGTCAAAGAGTGGCGACGACTGAAAAAACCGATGCAAGTTTCTAGACGATCCGGTCTTAGGTGACCATGGTCTAGTAGTGAACTGGTTTTGCAAACCAAAAGACCCTGAGTCAAATGATGCAGTTATTTACTTTTTGGGTCTCTTTAGCTAATATATAGTGCTTATAACCGTACAACTTGTATGAGGAGGATTGTGGATCGAGAAAAAGCGTGACAATTTGATTGATTGTTTATGTCCACAGTCCCATTAAGTCCATGCCCCAAGAAGATGGTGATGAGTTATCATTTAAAATTTAATTATTGTGCGTTCTCATAGTAATTATAAAAATAGCATGTCCAAAATCTTATACTACCATCCATCCAGTTAGCGAAAAAGGTGTGTTACTATGCAAGCGTAGTTCTAATTAAGACTACTAGATGGCGCCTGTTGAAATTATTGTGTTTAGGCGACCGAGGTGTAGTAGTAGCACGGGTTCAAATCCGACTCCTGTACCAATGTATCTTTGATTATATGTACTTTGGGTGACCAGTTTCTATTATACATGCACTTTAGTAGCTGTACATAGAAATGTAAATAATATTTAAAATTAAATACAGAATATTTGGCGGGTTTACTAAATCTGAGAGATACATTTACAAACTATTTGTACAACTTTGTTTTTTTGAATAGTGTAATAATGGTGAATTTATTATAAATTATTAAAGAGTGGGACAGAAGTGACAGGTCATTTTTATTATGATTCGACATATGACAGCACCCCGCTTGATGTTAAGCTGGAGTGTAGTCCATGAATGGATATATCTGGTACTACAATTTAATAACTGTGAGTAGCAATCACATCCACTATGCCGCGCCGGCCTAGTTTGAACCGGCAACTTTACAAGCTGATCCCGAAACGTGACCGATTTACTTCACGGTCTGTATGTAGTTGTAGTTATTAGCGGGCTCGTTTCCGCACTTGAAGTCCTCTTCGGTTTCTTTGTACGTTCTTCAACGGTTCTCCTTCAGTGGAGCCACCCGATCTCCTCCAGGAAGGCCAGGAGACCCTTCTCGTTCCTGCAGACCTCCGGAAGCGTCGCCAAGGAACTTTTGTCTTGCTTCTGCTACTGTTGTGCTCCTGCAACTCAAGAGCACATGTGCAGCTGTCTCCTCTTCATTCAGGCATCCCCTACAGAGGGGGCTGTCCGATATGTTGAGGTTGTACAGGTGCTTATTAAAACCGCAATGCCCCGTTATGACACCCACCATGGTGCGGAGCTTGGCTCTGCTTAGGTCCAGCAGTCGTCCAGTCAAGCGTCTGTCAATATGAGGGAGAGCTTCCCTGGACTGCCTGCATTCCATTGTATGTAGCCATGCATTCTCGTGCAGGTTACCTGTTCTTTGGCGCAGCCAGCTGCGAAGGAATTGGAGTGGTAGGGGCATAAAAGGTCCCGGTCCTATTGGTTGGCAGGACGATCCCCTCCTGGCCAGCTCATCTGCCGCGTCGTTGCCCAGCGATCCGCTATGACCCTTGATCCATTGGAGAGTGATCTGGTTCGACGTGCATACGTCCTCCAATGCCAGGTGGCATTCATAGAGCAGAGCTGAGTTTTTGCAGTTGCTTTCCAGACCCAAAAGCACCGCTTTGCTATCAGAGAGGATCTTGATCTTTTGGTTGGCAATCCTCCTCCTTGCTATTGCATGAGCCGCTTGCAGAATACCAACACATTCTGCCTGAAAAACGGAGTTGTTTACGTCGAGCGATGTTGAGATATTTATGTTTAGATCCCACGAGAAGGTTCCTGCCCCTGTTCCCGCACCGGTCTTGGATCCATCGGTGTAGATTCTTAGTTCCTCGGTGCCAGAGTGGTCCCTTTCTTCCTCGCTTAGTTGTATTTTATAGTTCTTTTCAAATACATATTTTTTCGGGATTCTGTCGACAATCGATGCTAGGAGCGGTTGTTCCTTAATTGCATCGTTGAGAATTGTTGTGTGTGTGGCTCGGCAGTCCAATTTCCATAGATTCAAAGTTAGGAGTCTCGTCGCCGTCTGCGTTGCCTCCATCTGCACATGTAGGTGTAGGGGCAATATGCCCAGAATGACTTCCAGCGCCTTTGTGGGTGTTGTGAGCATGCAGCCCGTGATGGCTGTGCACGCCATACGCTGGAACTGTTGCAGCCTGTCTTGAACGGTCTTCAACCTGGTTCTAGGCCACCAAGTCGGCGCGCCGTAGGTGACAAACGGTCTAATAATGGAGGTATACATCCACTTCATGATTTTGGGTTTTATTCCCCATTTTTTACCCAGTAGTCTGCGACATTGCCATAGTGTTAAGGTAGCACTGTCGAGCTTGTTTGATAAGTGTTTGCCCCAATTCAGCTTGCTATCCAAGGTGACGCCTAGATATTTCACCTCTGTTGCCAATTGGATTTCTGTGTCAAACAGTTTTGGTAGTTTGAACCTTCCCACATTCCTTTTTCTCGTGAATAGTACCAGTTCAGTCTTATTAGGATTCACAGACAGGCCGGATTCGGTGCACCAGTGCTGCACGGTCTTCAGTGCATGTTGCATCACGTCGAAGACAACACTGGTTACCTTTCCGCTGACCAAAATAGCTAGATCATCTGCGTATCCTACTGTGTAGTAATCTTTGTCATTTAATTTTGTTATTAGGTCATTGGCTACTATATTCCACAGCAGGGGAGACAGGACCCCGCCCTGAGGGCAGCCTTTTGCTGCGATTCCTCTTTCTTCGCCGTTGACGTCGAGTTGAATCGCCCTTTGTCTCAGCATGCTACTTATCCATCTACGTGTTGTCTCATCAATACCATGCTTGTGCAGTGCCTTTTCGATGCTATCAAAGCTTGTCTTATCAAAGGCTCCTTCTATGTCTATGAAGGCCCCTAAGCATACTGCTGTGTCTTCAATGGCCAATTCTATCTTGCTCACGACGCTATGTAGCGCCGTTTCAGTGGATTTGCCAGTGGTGTATGCGTGCTGTTGAGGGTGAAGTGGCACCCTAACCAGTGCGTTGTCTCTTATGTGTCGGTCGCATAGCCTTTCCATTGTTTTCAACATGAACGAGCTGAGGCTTATGGGCCTGTATGATTTGGCGTTTGTATAGTCACTTTTACCAACCTTTGGGATGAACACAATTTTCACCTCTCTCCAGGCTTTAGGTGTGTAGTGTTGTGCTAGGCATGCCCGCATGATTGAGGTTATGGACGGTATTATCACGTCCGCCCCCCATTTTAGGAGTGCGGGAAATATATTATCAGGTCCCGGTGCTTTGAATTTTTGGAAGCTGTTTATTGCCCACTTTACTCTATCCGGGGATATCACTTTGTGGGCGATGTCCCAGTCTTCAGCGGTTGGTAGAGTAGGCGGGGTTTCTTCCCATTCCCTAGAAGTCGTTATTTGACAGTCGGGAAAGTGTGTTTGCAGAAGTACTTCCCTAATATCGGAGTCCGTTCTTGTAAAGGTTCCATCCTGTTTGCGAAGGGATCCCACGCTGTGCCTGCCTTCGTTGGATAGTATCTTTTTGACCCTGCACGCCTCGTTTGTAGAGTCTATTTTAGTGCAGAATTGTTGCCACGCTTCCCTCTTCCTGAAGCGGATGCGCTTTTTGTAAAGGAGTTGGACGTCTTTATAATGGTCCCAGTCTTCATCTCTCCTCGTGTTTTTAGCTCTGTTAAATAGTTTTCTCACTTTACGCCTCAGCCTTTCCAGTTCAGGTCCCCACCAGTTGGACTTGGCTTCCAAATCCTTGGTAACCTTAGTGAGGGGGCAGGCAGCATGATAGCTTTCAGTAAGTGTGTTAGTTAGGTGTTGTACCTGTTTTTCAATTAGGTCCCTATTGTTTGGGGGTTCCTGCATTTCAGTATCTGCGAGTTCTTGCTTTAGGGTTTTTACGAACAACTCGCAGTTGGTTTTACGCGGGTTGCGTCTGGGTGAAGGTGTCTGTGTATCTACCTTTATATTATAGCGGATCCAGCGATGTTCACGGTCTGTATACTTGTAAGTGGTGGTACTACCACGGATCGGCAGACTGGGTACCACTGCCTACCACTCTTTGATAACCAGACCCCAAGTAAATATCCACCTCTTTTTTAACACGCTTTTATAAGCTTGGGCTGTATGAATGTATGCATGTAACTATGTAACGAAATCTTTGAGCACGATTTTTAGCTATCTCCAGAAGTCTAATTAATTCGAAACTTTGCATACGTATTAAGAGCCAATGACAATGCAATAATTTGTAAACAATTTGCCATTATCCTTGTTAGGACCGCCAGGATTAATATATTCCTTTTATAGATCCTCTATGAGAGAGTAAAAAGGACAAAGCGTGGGGTTCATTTCACAACATTCCCATAACTCTCCTCTCATAGATAGTTGCCAATAGAATGATTGTAACTTTTAATATGTCAAGCACCCCACGGCTTTTCACTCTGAATTAAATGATTCTGTTTATAACTTAAATTTTATTATAATTTTATATTGAAGTTATTAATTATGATTGATTGTTTCACCATCTGCTACTGTAAACTCTTTGTTATTAAAAGTTATTTTCTAGATTTTAGTTCGGTTATCTATAAATGCGTATTTTTTTAGTTTTTTTATACTATTATTTATTTTTATTAACAAATATTTGCAATATTTAATATTTAAACATTACAAATAAAAGCTATGAATATTTGCTCTGACCCGGAACTTTGCGTGCAATAAACCAATCGCTAACCGTTCGTCCACGCCTGTCGTCAGTGCTCTTCTACTTTCTCCTGCTTACCACCAGGCAAATCGAGTGTCCATTATGTTACTGTTATAAGTTGTACTCACTACAGTTTTTATTTGTATATTTTCAGGTAGATGACTGAGTATAGAAAAAATTATCAAGACAAATGTTCACCACCGCTATAATTGACCCTTGTCCTTTAATATTTACACGCTAGGCCACTCCAAGATTTTCAAATAAATCATATTACTTAAATGCTTCGATATACATAATTTTATATGGAAATAACATCTAATAAATTGGCCTTTTAACTGCTTGCAATTGTTTAAACACAGCTTTAAATATCTTTTCTATATCAAATCAACTTTGAAATGATTACTGGATAACAATTCCACTATTATTTATTAACTTTTCCAGTAATTTTAAATTGCGTGTATGACAGTTTTTATTGAAACATTTTTGAGGCAAGGGTTGACCTGATTTCAGCCAACTTAATTAAAATGTCTTTTAAGATTTGTAGCCATATAAAATTAAGTAGATCGGAATTTTAACGATCCTACTTTTTAATATATCACCTAGTTGTTGTAAATATATAGATATTTAATTTATACTATATTTTTTATTATTGTGCAATTTATTATATACGATAAAGACTTATGTATGCGTAGGTATAGATTAATACTCTAAATATTTTTACTCAAAAACTTGTAACGTCACGGTAAAATCAACTTTTATTAGATTTTTATTTTTTACATAGGCAACCCTAGTTTTTCCTAAAATTTGAAAATGCACAAATTAAATTAATATGTGAAATATGTTTTCTGGTTATATTTTGTATAATAAATGCACGATAGGTCGTTGTTTAAAATTCCAAGCTGACCTTTGTAATGGATGCGTGATTGTTGAATGAAATGCTAAGGCGTTTTTAATTTGATATTTCCTAAATAGAATAAATTTATATACGATGGTGTATCTATTTAAATAAAATTAATTTAAATTTTATATTAATTGTTTCATTTCTTCCTTACCTTTGCGGGACGAGAAAATGAGGATCTGTCACAGGCCTCTGGTGACGAATCTCTATGACAAATATTGGCTGATAGCATTGTTTGGGAATCTAATTTCAGCTTATGGCAATACCATACCTTGATTAAGTTTTGTGCGTTTAGCAAGTCAATACTAAAAACAGTCAGAATGTATGGTTAAATGCAATTATATTAAATTCAGTAGATACGTCTCCTACACAAAAGTGGAAGTAGGACGGAATGATATTTTTATTGTGACGACATTTGACCTCGACCCGCCTGATAAGCAAGAGGAGGTCCAAGAGTGACGACGACTGAAAAAAACGAGTTTGTTCCCGGCTGTCTCAGTCGCAGTCATGCCGGCCTAAGGTTTTTCTTCACGCATCGCTTGAAGGATCCAAGGTCATGGGATGGAGAGATTTATTGCCGTTTACTCCAGCGCTTAAGCGAGAGGTGGTACCTGTGATTCAAGTCGCAGCGAAGCACCGTGCTGTCGTCTGCATAGCAATATATGCTGGATCCAAGGTCCAGCATGTCATTGATATGCAGAAGTAACAAAGTTAGTGACAGCACGGAGCCCTGAGGAACGCCGGCATTCAACACCTTGCGCGATGCGCTTTCACCCACAACAGCGGGTATGGAGCGGTCACGCAAAAGTCGACGCCAGCCCCGCAGACAGTCAGGTAAAATCGTACCTGTATATACGCGGACTTGCTCCCACCCCAGTCCTCCAGCGCTCTTCTAATCTGCCGATCCTTGTACAAGTCAGCGCTCTTGTACAAGGATCACTGCTGGGATATATCAGAGATATATTATATATAGAGTCGTGCACATGATTTAATATTTTTTTTTATTGTGACACGAAATTTTTTTTTGTGTTTTAAAATTTATAAACATTCTTAAAACGAAAAGTAAGTAGGTGACAAAAACTGCCATGCCAGCGCTCTTTTTATTTGCCGAGGTACCATTTCAGTTGAAACACTCTGCACCAAAACTACATTGATTTTAAATTCTTTTACTAAAGCTGCCCTCATCTTCTAGATTCTGGAGCACTCCAGTATTTGGAGGTTATCTAACTTTATAAATAGAGAATATTGCACTCTATATTAAAAACGTTTGTGGTATCGAGCATCATCTCGGCTTCCATAATTATGAATCTCGTATCGAATGAAACAAAGCTTCCGATAATCAATCAATATATTTGGTACATTAATCATTTGGACATTTCAATTTGCAATCAGCTTGAGTGATATATACCTACCTATCTATATTTATAAGCTAACTCAACTCTGTTAGATTCAAAATGTTATTTATCGCCTAGCTACTGTTTAGACTGTTGCGAGTCTATTTATAATTAAAATTCTACAATAAACTACTAGATAACAGATTGATAAAGCAGATTGACGAAATAATTTATAAATCTCATGTAAATGGATGCGTTAAACGAGGCAGGCCCAGGAGGGTATTTGCCGACAAATTGAGACATCCTCAAGAAAGCTGGGTTGCCTAGTGCCCATAATCATAAAGCTTGTATGAAGAAAATTTGTGAATGTGACGGAAGCGAGGGAGTTATGTCAGGATCGTGGCAAGTGGCGCTCCATTATCTCTGCCTATCCCTGTGGGAAAAAGGCGTGACAATTTAATTGATTGATAACAGAATTGAAATAGAAATAATAATTGTTAGGGGTCTCATTTTACTTTGATAACGTCGAAGCATTTGTAGGTGTTTTGACGCAAATCGTATTTCGGAAGAAGTATCTACATTATAAAGACCGAATGCACAGTTGCTTTTATTGTGGCTTATGACAGCACCCCGCCTTATGTTAAACTGAAGTGCGGTTCAAGAATAAAGGTGACTGCTACTACAGTTAAATAACTGTAATTAGGAGTCACAACTATGCCGCCTGGTTGGAACCGGCAACTTACAAGCTGATCCCGAAATTCGAAGAGTCTCTTCACGGTCTGTTTACTTGGATAATGTTGGTACTGTCCCGGATCGGCAGACTGGGTTACCACTGCCTACCACTCTTTAAAAACCGAGACTAAACATTCGACAATTTGAAATGCCGTTTACTCCCTTTCCTACTATTTGTAAAACCTCCCTCGGTACCTCAGACAGACTGGATATCCGCAACGGCAAGCGGTTTTAAACCCATACTCTCGGTTAGCGTGACCAAAGGACTACCACTACACCACGGTCGCCATGTTATTTGCTCTGTATTGTAATAAAATTATTTAAATACTAGCTGTGCCCGCGATTTCACCCGCGTAAAGTTTGGTTTATAACACAGTCATAAAAAAGGAGGAGGTTTTCAATTCGACTTTTTTGTATTTATAACTCGAAACCTTATATAAAATGACAGACGGAAATAAAAATAAATATATGTTCCAAACAGTTAAAACTATAGTCAATTGGAAACTATAGTAAAAAATATTTTATTTTAAATAAAAGTAACCGATGTTACTTCTTAAAAAACGTAATAAACATACCCACATTCACATTTATAACAATAGTAGCATATGCATATAGTAACAGAAGGAAATAATAATAAAGAAAAATTTCAAATAGCTGAATTTATAGTCTATGAAAAGTATAGTGTATAGTCTCCATAGTACAGTTGATTGGATTAGATGTTGACGTGACAGTCGGTAATACAGTGCGATGGTATTATAGTACTCAGGGTTTGAACCAACGCCTTGCATCTATTTTTATAATAAGAAAAAAAATTGACAAAACATTTTTATTTTCGTAAAAAAAAATGTATACTATGTTACTTCTGATACCTCCAAGAATATGTGTACAAAGTTTCATGATGATCGGTTGAGCAGTTTTTGCGTGAAAGCGTAACAAACAAACGGACATTCACATTTAAAATAATAGTAGGATAATATAATATAATAATTTGTTTTCGATTCTCAACAGCTTGATATATTTTCCTTAGTTTATCCAAAATAAATTTCTGAACGCACGCTTTTTGTATGGAAAAATTATTTTCTTTTATTTTATTTATTATAAAAGAATTTTTCTAAAATAAAAGTAGCCTAAGTTACTCCTTATTACATCAGCTACCTGTCAATAAAAGTCCCGTCAAAATCGGTCCAGCCATTCCAGAGATTAGCCGGAACAAACAGACAGACAGACAGACAAAAATTGTAAAAAATGTCATTTTGGTGTATGTACCGTATATATATTCATATACATGTATTAAAAAACGGTTATTTCAATATTACAAACAGACACTCCAATTTTATTATATGTATAGATAATATTTAAAATAAGATAAAAATATTGAAGCCGGGAACAGAAAAACAAAATCAAAACATCAAACGCTATACCGTAAACAATAACAGCATGAACCAATAGGACGACCAACACCTCAGTCTCTCCGTGACCACGATGGCTCCGTGAAACGTCGGAATAATAGAAATTTGTAAAATCAAAACCAAAATAAACGCGATAGTAGGCCGCATAAAATTTGTTTAATTTATTAAGCAGAATATCATTCCCAAATGTGTTTATTTCAAAATACGGATCCAATTCGTTTAAGCAAGATCCGAACTGCGAACGGAAGGTGCGTGAAAACATAAATCAGAAGTGCTGTAGCTGTGATTTAGGTGATCCAACCGGAAAGTTTTAATTCTGTTTGTGCGGAACCCTAAACCATTTAAATTAACTATTATTTATCGTCGTCTGCAAACTTAACACTCAAATCTATAGGATAAAATTAATATAACATTTATTTAAAGGACATTCTTTTATGTACTACTTTTGTAATGTCCAATGATAAAAAACAAATGGTAGTTTCGATATTATATATTATCCGGGCTAGTAGTTTCAAGTGTACTAAGGTGACTTAGTTGCGTTTTGGGATTAGTATAGGCTGACAGTCAATACGAGTGATATTCAACTGTAGTAGTAATCACCTCCATTTATAGTCAATACAAATACAAAATAGTACATCAAGATTTATTAGACTTTTTTTTACAATTAATATTTCAAACATACATTGGTACCGCCAAGTGGTACCAATATATGTACTAATGTACTGCAAGCCGTCAGGCGTGGCATTCGATTTCCTGTCGAAGCAAAATAAAATCATAGATTTTATTTACCTACCACAACACCACGGTAACCTTAAATGAAATGGAATTGAAAGGCTGGCCTATGGAGTCCGCAATTCTTAGTCACTTTGTTTATTAGCATTTCAATTAGGAAATTATCCTTTGTGTATTCTGAAAATAAAGCTTTATACCTCAGGGTAGTAATCTTTTTTTTATTGCGACGCTTTGAATGAAGCATCCAAGATTATAGATAAGGCGACCGTGGTGTAATGGCAGTGCAATGGATACGCAAACGGAAGAGCATGGGTTCGAAACCACTCACTGGTACCAATGTATCTTTGATATATACTTTGGTTGTCCTGTTTCTATAATACAAGTACTTTAGTAGCTTAGTATAGAAATGTATAGGCTGGTAACGCATTCGACTTGTCGATATTTTTAATTATTGTGACACGGCATTTGACCTCGACTCACCTGATGATAAGCAAGAGGAGGTCCAAGAGTGACGACGACTGAAAAAAACGAGTTATTTCACGGCTGCCCCAGTCGCCGTCACTATGCCGGCCGAAAATGCCGGCACACACGCGTTTTTATTGTCTACAATAAAAACGCGACCGCAGTGTGGTAGTACAGTGGTTACGTAAACCGAGTAGCACCGATTTAAAACCACTTGCCGGTACCAACGTATCTTTGAAATAAATATATTTTTAACATTTCTATACTAAGCTACTAAAATTCTATTCTATGCTTGTATCATAGAAACCTTCCGGTATTAAGGATACATTGATAGCGACAAGTGGTTTCGAATCTGTAGTTCTCGGGCTATTTTACTATATTTCACAACACTTTGTTTTTTTAAATATTGAGACTTGACATATGACAGCACTCTGCTTGATGTTAGGCTGGAGTGTGGTCCATGACTAGATGTCACTGCCAACTACAATTCAATAATTGTAAGTAGCAATCACATCCACTATGCCGGTCCAGTTGGAACCGGTAACTTACAAGCTGATCCCGAAACGCGACTAAATCACTTTACTATCTGGATACTTGGTCGTCCTGTTTCTATAATACATCATACAAGGACTCTAAAAGTATAGAAATGTAAAAAATATTTCATATTCCTCTCTGCTTTTTTTTTTCAAACGAGACAAAAGTTTTGTTGAGAGAGGTTCAATTATAAAATGTATAGAACTAAAATTATAAAGGTATTCAATTTGAACAAACAAATGGTTCTGGTATTCGAAGTCGGGCTTTGCTCGGGGGAAGAATACCCTCAAAAATATTTCACAATTCCACCTAACATTTGCGCATGCATGCAAATATCTGGTAAAATTTATTTTTCACTATGCAAAAGTAACGACAGAACAAACAACTCAGGTAAATGAATAAAAGTTAAATTGCATTTAGAATATAAACATAAGAGTGTTTAACCTATTAGGTTTAACATCAAATCCCCATCTCGCAAAACTTTTTATATACAATCAATCAATTAAATTATCACGCCTTTTTCCTACAGGGATAAACAGAGACAACGGAGCGCCACTTGCCACGAACCTGACACAACTCTCTCACTTCCCTCACATCCACAATGGCAACCCAGATTTCTTTTTCTTGTAGCTTGACACTTTATGACAGTTATGGCATTCAAATTTACGTTAAATTTAAATGACTCCCAGCATGTAGCAGTCAACAAGACGAGGCACAGAATAACATATTTTTATAAACGAACACAAACACAATATTAGTACATTATATCCAAATTAATTCGTATAAATAGAATTGTGAATGTGAAGGAAGCGAGGGAGTTGTGTCAGTGTTGTGGCAAGTGGCGTTCTATTGTCTCTACCTATCCCTGTGGGAAAAATGCGTGACAGTTTGATTGATTGATAATTTCGTATTTTTAACACTTTTTTGATTCTTATAAAATATTAGATTTTATTTAAATCTATTAAAGATTAAAGGCGAATTAGAAAGAAGTGTTATTACTCGTATTTATTAATTTATTATTATTTGTATATGTAGGTTTATGTTTTAGTTAATGTGATATTTATTTAAATATGTTTTTTTTTTTAATATTTTATCATTATTATTTTTCACGTTATGCTTTATTTCGATATTTCTGTCTTGAAGTTTAACTGGCAGAGAATGTCTAGCAGCATTAAGTATTTGTACATAGTGCATAAAGTTTTAAATAGTTTCAAAAATTATTACATCCTATTTTAAAATTCATGCGCCTAAATATTAAAAACTTTTTGTGCCAACGCTACTATCTCACGTCCGTACTTCCGACAGACGTATTTTAAATTAGCATAGTTTGACCGGAGTAGAGAGTGGCCAATGTAATGAGAATTTACACTAGTCTAGTCTCGACGGACAGCGAAAACGCATTTTAGCTGTGTATAACTAGTTTTGGTAGTGTATAGCCAGCCATTCAAACTTTATTCTACATGTTTGCTAATTCGGCAAACCATTAATTAGGATTAGTGTTCTATGTTTTCGTTAATTATTATCATATTCAGAGGAAATCATTCATTTTGTATGGGAAGTTGGGCTAAATTGTATTAAGAGTTGCATATATATTATAAAATAGTTTGATGCACGAGATTACAATGTAATTGGAAAATATCCTTTATTTTGCATAGTTTAGGTGTGCAAAATGATCAAACTATAATTATGGCAGTTCAAAGCAGAACTGTTAATATGGCATGTCTTCGTGTTTGGGAAACGATACAAAATCCATATTTTGTTTTCACAATAACATAATTGCACAGCAATTAATAGCAAAATTGTTATTAGTTTTATCAATACAAGTATCGAAACTCCCATTTATATATTTTTCCATCATTGGGCATTACAAAAGTAGAACAAAGAAGTCCAAAATGAATGATGTCCTCCTTTATTCCTAATAAAAATTGGATAAAAATTCACATAATCATGCATAAAAGCATCATGTTAGCGCTTATTTGTCTATATCCATTTCCACAAACTAAAATTTAAAAAACACTCAATTTTTTATCGAACATAAGGGAGCCATTTATCGAACCCATCCATTCTACATTCGCACCTACATTTCTTAAATTACCACCTGGATTCAGTCAAATTGCTTAAGATAAGATCTGGACTAGACGAGGGTTCGGCAATGTCTTTTGTGATATCTACAGGATGTTAAACTGGCAGAAGTTGTATTATATTGGCGATTGTATTATTTTGAGCTAGGGAAAGGATAAAACAATCTCTTTTGATTTACGGACATTTTATGTTAATGTTTGTATTTTTTTTATTGTGTTTGTAATTTTAACACCCTGCTTGATGTTAAGCTGGAGTGGGATCCAAGGATGGATGTCACTGCCACTACAATTCAATAACTGTAAGTAGCAATCACATCCACTATGCCGGCCTAGTTGGAAACAGCAACTTACAAGCTGATCCCGAAACACGACTAAATCGCTTCACGGTCTGTATACTTGTAAGTGGTGGCACTACCCCGGATCGGCAGACTGGGTACAACTGCCTACCACTCTTTAAACTGTGGTTGTTAATCCAGTACCATCATTTCTTAGAGCAATATTAATATAATCTTTCTTTGCAATTTTGTACAAAAAAGCTATTTTAAATAATATTACTTTCTTAAAGTTGGTAGTAGGTGCCTGATCTTAATGGCATTCCAGCTCTTGTATTTAAAATGGGCGCAGCATCGTCAAGACTGCTGCTTTAAAGAGGTAATGTCGGCTTTAATACTGTTAATGTGCAATGGATGCAATGGATAATGCTTTTAGCTAATGAATAATATCTAAAGGAATTCAGTCCTCCTTTACTTATCAAAATAAAGTTTTACATAGTAATTGATTATATTCGAACACATTCAAGAGGTTTTCCAAGCGAATAAGGGAAAAAAACTTGACGGAAAATTCGGGATTTCTCTTTAATGGACGCTTCCATACGTCTATTATTATGATAATCGACCTTTTCGCTCTTGTTTACTCAAATCAAAGCGAAAATGACCTAGTTTTTTGTTATGCACATAAATATGACATAAAAACATCACATTGTACAAAGACTTGTAAAGTGAACAGCGATGGCGGAAAATTAATGAATGACTGACTTTATATTTTTTTATTATTGTCGAAAGTTTTGCAAATAATTTAGGTTCAATTGATAAAATTATCTTTAATATTATAAAATATGAGGGTTCGCTTTAATTTTATTATTTATTATTATTATATTATTACCTATATAATAATATCTATTATTATCTATATATAATCAATCAATCAAATTGTCACACCTTTTTCCACAGGGATAAGCAGAGACAATAAAGCGCCACTTGCCACAATCCTACCCTACCTTACCTCTCTCACTTCTCAATCATCCACAATTCCCTTCGTACAATCTCTATAGTTATGTGCACTAGGCAATCCAGCTTTCTTTACGAAAGGAATTTATAAATCTGATGTGGATGGATGCGTTAAACGAGGCAGGCTCAGGATGGTATTTTCTGACCAAATTGGAGATATCCTCAAGAAAGCTGGGTTACCTATGTAATCATATTTAATATTTGGCCAGCTTTGTGACGACGACTGAAGCAACAGTAAAGTAAAACGGTTTTTTTGTTGTTAGCATTCTTGTATCTCCCCTTTTTATTGCGACTCTACATCTAACCTCGACTGATGGAACATGATGGAGGTCCAAGAGTACCGACGACTAAAAAAACCGAGTCAGTTCACGGCTGGCATAATCGGCTACACTGTACCGACCAAAGGTGATTCTTCGCGCTTCGCTTGAAGGATGATGAAGGTATAGGATGGGGAGAACACATGGGCTACAAGCCTCCACTTGTCGATTGTTATACAAAGAAACGACGCACCAAACCTTTTAATCCGACTGCTTTATCGATCGTGCTTTATTCAGAATTAATTTTATACAGATTGTATGAAAATAATGGCAAAGAATATGTATCTTCATAAGAGCTGGAGGGTAATCGATAAGTTATGAGAGAACGGTATGTAAATGAGGGTTCATTTATGGCCGTTAAAGAAATCTATCGGCTCCAACATAAATGCTTACTCAGCGACCATTAGTGAAGACTGGAGAACACTCGACGAGTCAATAAATCATCTGATCGCTTACAAAACTCGGGCTGTTACAGACTAGCTTGTCTGTATAAGGTCCACTGAAATATATGTAAATAACTATGGAATAAGATACTAAAGAAACACATTTGACGACAGGCGTGGCGTATGTGGTTTGCATGGTTAGCACGGGTTCGATTACCGGTCGGGGAAAAAAATGTTTTATAGCTTTTATTTGTAATATTTAATAATTTAGTTTAATTTACAAATATTTGTTTATTAAAAAAAGAGGCAGATATTTTCTCTGGATTTGGTTATCAAAGAGTGGTAGGCAGTGGTGCCCAGTTGTAGGCAGCCGCGTTTCGGGATTACTCGTAGCTTGTTAAGATGCCGGTGTCATAGGGAGCTGTCAGAATAGCTCCCTGGTGTTTATCTGGAATGGACAAAACAGCTGGTACAGTTAAAAAACTATCCACTATGTCGGTCTTATTGAAATCGGCAACTAACAAGCTAATCCTGAAACGCGACGTAGTACTACCACTTGTAAGTGTAAGTACCCCGGAGTGATAAATACTTCATATCTACCACTCTTAAAATGTGAAATAATATCACATTTTCTATAGTCAAAACATTTTAGTCAGTCTCCTGATCCGGGGTATTACATCCTCTTACACATAGCCTAAAGAATGAAATTCAAGTAAAAACAAACTTTTTCATTAGATATTTTAATGTTTCTCATTTCTGTCACGTGTAAACATTTATCGATTTAATAAATCCTACACTTAACTTATATATTAACGTTTCCACGGGTCCAGGGGAGAGTCGACGGGGATCTACGTTGGCGTGACAAAAAAATGGGGGTTCACAATTCGTAAGCGGGGGTCCACGAAAATTTATTACATTTCGATAGTGAAGAACTAAAATGTTGGCTTGACTTCACCTATTAATGTAGACAGATAATATTTTAAGATACTCAAAGACTGTTACTTGTAAAATCTTGCATATTGCATATTCAGTACAACGTGTCAAGATATACAAAGACGGTTTTTGTCGCGTTTTGGAAATATGGTAGAAATGTATCTGCAGGGCGTCCACCGGAACCTGAAAATAATTAAAAGGGGTCTATGAGATAAAATGTTTGGGAACCTTTGATTTAGTCTCTTATAAACAATGATGTAAAATGAGGTAGGTACGTTATACACACCAGTTTTAGTGTTCGCAAATGGCACGAGTTTGAACGGTCATCCACGACGAAGTGGAAGTGGGACGGAATGATAGTTATTAAGAGCGAAAAGAGATAAATATATGTTGCTCTGCATCGCGACACTGAGTTCAGGTTTGCTTATTAGTGGCTCTTTCGGAGCGCGTATAACATACTCGTATTTACGTTTTTTTTTTATTGTGACACGACATCTGACCTCGACCCGCCTGATGATAAGCAAGAGGAGGTCCAAGAGTGACGTCTATTCTTATTGAAAATCATTATAATTATATCAACAACGTGAGAATAAGGAAAGAATAGAAGCTGTGCTAAAATAAGTTGTTAATAAATAAAATGTTTATACCACGTATGACTGAAAGAAACAACTATTTGTACTTCAATTCCTTTCTTTCAAAGGTTGTCACTACCTTTTGCAATTACAACCACTTGGTTGACTTTTAATACTGCTTAATTAAAAGTTACGTGGTAACAAGAGTAGCGGCATAATTGTTCCGTCATTCTTTTTTGAAGTATTTTAATATAATTTGTTATTGTGTCAAATGATCTTCAAAACTAGTGACAACCTTCTAAATTACAAATGTAAAAATGTATATTCACCCCCTTCTGACTTCATTTTAATGCCATAAGTAAAAATAGTGTAAACAGTTGTATATTGTATCTATTTTAGGGCTCCTTCTATTTCTTAAGTCCTAATTCTTTGACAACAACCCAAATCATGATCGCAAAACAAATGGTTGCCTTTCATAATCAAATCATGTAGAAACGCTGTTTTATTAAAAAAGGCCAAAATTAATTTTCATATGCGTTTGGGTGTAATAAACAAAATTGGCACGAGCGAGGCTTTTACGCTTTAATAGCATTTAAATAATGTTGTGAAACACAAATTCATAATTACGCTGTTCATGTATATACCCATTTATTATATATGTATTTAATTTAACGCATTATTAATTCGTTTTGTATATTTATCGGCTTTGAGTATACATTATCCGTAATGTATACAAACTTTTTTTTTACATTTCTATACTAAGCTACTAAAGTGTTTGTATCATAGAAACAGGACAACCAAATTACATATATATAAGATACATTGTTACCGGTGGATGGTTTCGAACTCGTGCTCTCGGTTTGTGTAATCATTGCAATGCCACTACACCACGGTCGCCTTACTCAAAAATTTATCGGTTTATAATGTGGATGGATATTAAGTTTGTATAAATTAGTATAAAATCTCGCTCATCTCCTAGAATAGAACGTGTTGAGAGACCGCAAAGAATCATGAGTCATGGAAGAAAGGAGAAACGACAGGCGTAGCCGAAAGGTAAGCGTTTGTTTTGTTGCGCGTAAAGTTCCGGGTTCGATTCCCGGTCGGAGCAAATATTTGTTTCATACTTTTATTTTAATATTTAATAATTGTATAAAATGTTGGAAATACTTGTTAATAAACGGATATTCGCTTCGACCCGAAGCGAATAGTGGTAGGCAGTGGTGCCCAGTCTGCTGATCCGGTATACACCACATACAAGTATACTGACCGTGAAGTGATTTGGTCGCGTTTCGGGATCAGCTTGTAAGTTGCCAATTCCAGTTCCAACCGGCATAGTGCAAGTGATTGCTACTTACAGTTATTGAATTGTAGTAGCAGTGACATTCATTTATGGACCACACTTTGGCTTAACATTAAGCGGGGTGCTGTTATATGTCGAGTCACGATAAAAAAAATATATTGACTTCAATAAAGACTTCAATTTTAATATTAAGACCACAAAAAACAGAAATGAAATAGAGAAGAACATTTTGAGCATTCTTATGCATCAACTTTTGTATGAAGTTGGAAGGTAGCTCAGATATTGAAGATGTAGAAAGTAAAAACGCAGAATTATTATTCTTAAGCATGGTAGGCAGTTTTGTTAATTAACTGTTGTATAATTCAGTTGAGTTTCGGGTTAACTTATGCATTCGCTATGTATTTGGCTAGCGTAAGTATGATCATGTATCTCATTTTCGAACTTTTAGTTGAAAAGGCTCAATATTCGTTTTCGCAGATATGACAATCGAACAATGTCCTGAACAATCCTCGTGCACCTTCTTACCTCAAATCTCGATTAATTCTTATGCGTACGCATAGTCTCCCTCTTCGTTCTTCTTTCAATAACCAGTTCAAAATTCCTTTCCACTTCTCAAGCATATATTCAGATTCCTTTACTGCAGTCCGCCAGTGGAACAAGCTACTGCTGGATATTAGACGTGACGTGCACCTTCTGTCAATGTCTTAAAACGATAAGTCACCAACTTCAATCAATCAATCAAATTGTCACGCCTTTTTTCCCACAGGGATAGGCAGAGACAATGGAGCACCACTTACCACGATCCTTACACAGCTCCCTTGCTTCCTTCACATCCACAATTCTCTTTATACAGGCTCTGTGGTTATGGGCACTAGGCAACCTAGCTTTCTTGAGGATGTCTCCGATTTGGTCGGAAAACACTCTCCTGGGCCTGCCTTGTTTAACGCATCCATCCACATCATATTTATAAATTCCTTTTGTCAATCTACTTTCACTCAACTTGTTTCTTGATAAACAGGAGCTCACGGCATTTAGATCATTTTAAATAATTTGGCACAAAAAATAATTGGGTATGTTTGTTTATGTATTTTTACCTACATATATATTTGTGATATTTTACGGTTCCTACTAGAGTAGCATAGTGAATGCTACTGCTACTTTCAGTCTGATAGCAGTCGCCTCATCTAAGGACCTCCCCTTGCTTGCCATTTTCTTTTATTGTGACTAGACATATGACATCACCCCGCCTGATGTTTGGCAGGAGTGCGGTTCATAAATAGAGGTGACAGCAGCTACAGTTAAATATAATGACTGTAAGTAGCAGTCACGTCCACTATGCAATAATAATAATAAAACAGAATAATAATAAGTGCTGTATCATAGAAACAGGACAACCAAAGTACATACTATATAATATTTTTATTATAATATCAATAAATCAAAGTACTGGTTTTGAACCGTGAGCTTACGTAACCATTGCACTAACCACTACACAACCTATGTATTATATCGCCTATTATTTCTGCATAGTGTAGTTTGATTTCATGCTGCCAATATTACCTTCAGCAAATAGACTTTTCTTTTGTTTTCAGCAATTTACCGCTCCCCACTTGCGCTCTAAGTTTATTCATAAAATATTTTATTTGGCAATCCTTCATATAAATGCTGTTACAGGCTGTATTCTGAAAATATTCCCATTCAGATTTTATCTATTCTTGTACAAAAAAATACGAGTACATATCTATTTGTTTTGTTCAAACAATACAAAGTAAAGTGAAAGTTATTTGACCATACTTTTAATAATTATTATTATTTATTTATTTTTATTGTGACACGACATCTGACCTTGACCTGACTGATGATAAGCAAGAGGACGTTTAAGAGTGACGACGACTAAAAAACGGATTGTTCATGGCTGCCTCAGTTGCCGTCACTTTCCCGGCCAAAGGTGCTTCTTCGCGCATCGCTTAAAGGATCCAAGGTCATAGGATGGAAAGAACACATGGGCTGGCAACTCATTCCACTTGTCAAGTTATTGCACTATAAGGACATCAATCATTTTGTATAGAGACTTGGGCTTAATTGTATTAACAGTTGCATATTATACATTTTAAAATAGTTTGATGTTATAGTTTGATGAGATTACAATGTAATTGCAAAATATAATTTATTTTGCATAGTTTAGGTGTGCAAAATGATCTAACTATAATTATGACAGTTCAAAGCGAGATTAATGCCATTGGGCAATTTCATACAGATAACATGTCTAGTTGTACCTAAGCGGATATTGGGATGCATATTCATCCATCCTACTTGGAAGGAACCTTAAGAAAGAATGAGAGAGACGATCCAGAAGAATGTTTCTTAGTCAAATCGAGGGCATTCTTAACAAAGCAGAGGCTCATTACTATAGTACTTGTATGAAGAGAATTATGGATGTCAGAGAAACAAGAAAGTTGTATCAGGATCGTGGAAAGTGGTGCTCTATATTATCTACATAATATGCCTGTGTAATATATTTAAATAAACAATACAATAATTATAAAATGTAAAAAGCATTGGAAACTTTTACATAAATATTTAATGAGACTGTTGGTCGTACTCAGTATCCCTGTGGTTATGCGGTAACATTTTTCATAAAATAATAGATTTTGCGGCTTACTATCGCATTTATTATTATTATTTTAATCCGCGCTGTTTCAAACGTTTTGCAGCCAGAGTTACGCCGTGGCTGTGATTGCAAATCCTTCGAAACGTTTCAAATTAAAGTAATTAAAATAAATGCAATAGTATAATCTTTTATTTTGTTATTTTTATTAATTTTATTTATAGTTTTTTAATGTATTAATAGTATTTATTTAATATTAAAAAAAAGATTTAAAGACAAAGATACTCAAGACTCAAGTTGCGCAAATACGCTCACCTCGGTACTGGTTACGAATTTGCGCCGTTTGGGGTCGAGACGATGGGCCCTTGGGGACCATCAGCTAAGCGCCTGGCCAAGGAGTTGTCCAGGCGGCTGACGGAGAAGTCTGGAGACAGGAAGGCTGGCAATTATGTCTGCCAACGTATTAGCCTTACAAAGGGGAAATGTTGCCAGTCTCCTTGGGACTATCTCTGATGCGACGTCATTGGATGATATTTTTTATTTATAGTTTAATTATAGTTAATATATATAAGTAATAACAGACAATTGTTATTACCAATGTATATTTGATATAATCTACTTTTAGCGTCCTGTTTCTATTATATAAGCACGTTTAGTACAAGCTTCAAATAGCAATATAAATAAATAAAAGTTACAAAAAATAAATTGTGGACGATTTTTATTTTGTGAGAATGGAGGGAGAGAAAATTGCTTCAAAATATAATTACAATACAGCCATTGTGTCTGCATTCATCGACAATGGAGACAAATTTACATTTTCAATTGTTTCAATTTAAAACTAAAATTTTATCTGAAAATTCAGTTAGCTTTATAAATTCAGACTCGCAGGGGTCTTCTTCAGTGGTCAATCTTCACACATTTTGCTTCTTTCACATGAAGTAATTTTAAGTTCATCAAAGAATATGTGCTAGCAAATTTTTTTTTTTAATTTAGTGCTGTTTCTGGTTTCCCCAAAGATGTGATGCCCTAAGCAATTCTTTGAGCGAACAGGGTCTGATCTCCAGATTATGTACACCTACACGATATTTATTTTCATAGTTTAGTTAACTTTTTAAAGATTCTATATTATTAGGTTGTTCGGAAAGTCATTTCGTTTTTTTTGGGGAACATGAAAGACAGTTTTCGTATAATGAATAAATATTTTATTAAATTATATATTGGCCATTCTGGTCCAACACCTTTTGCCATCTTTCTGGCAGTAACATAATTCCCCTCTCATAAAAGTTTTGGTCCTTGCTGGCAAAAAACTGGTCCAGGTGGTTTTTGACATCTTCATTTGAGGTAAAGGTTTTGCCATCCAAAAAATTTTGCAGGGACCGGAACAAATAGTAGTCGGAAGGCGCCAGATCTGGAGAATATGGTGGATGTTGCAGTACGTCCCATTCAAGCTGTAAAAGTTTTTGGCGAGTGACCAAACTTGTGTGAGGTCTCGCATTATCCTGGTGGAACACTACACCCTTCCTGTTGATTAATTCGGGCCTCTTCTCTTTAAGTGAATCATTCAATTTGTCCAGCTGATGACAATAGACTTCTGAATTAATCGTTGTATTGTCCGGCAAAAGCTCAAAAAAAACGATTCCTTTGACATCCCACCAAACGGAGAGCATCACCTTTTTTTGGTGAATGTTGGCTTTTGACACGCTTTGAGCCGGTTCATCTTTTCTGCTCCATGACCTCTTGCGTTTAACATTGTTGTATACAACCCATTTTTCGTCCCCAGTAATAATCCGCTTCAAAAATGGATCATTTTCTAGACGTTTGAGGAGCGAATCACACGCGTCAACACGACGACACAAATTTCGCTCGGTAAGGACATGGGGCACCCACACATCGAGCTTCGAGGTTAAGTCCATGCCTTTCAAATGGCCATAAACAGTTGAATTCGACAAATTTAACCTCTCACCGATCTCTCGTGTGGTGATTCGCCGATTTGCATCAACTAATGCCTTTATCGCATCTTTGTCAGCTTCGACCGGCCTTCCAGACCGTGGTGCATCTTCGACATCAAAATTGCCGGATCGAAATTTTGCAAACCAGTTCTGGCACTGGCGTACTGTTAACACGCCTTCTCCATACACATCCGTCAATTTTTTTCTCGCTTGGACAGCATTTTTACCTTTTCTGAAGTAAAAAAGTAAAATATGACGAAAATGCTGCTTATTGCTCTCCATATTTAAAAGGTCACCAACCAAAAACTACTGGGTAGAATTAATAGAACTTTTTCACACACAAGCCTTGCAATATCAGCTCTCAAGACATATAATGGTTATGGGGCTTAAGTGTGAAGTTAGTTTCGAAAAAACGTAATTAAGTCCTCTGGCGGGAAAAAACGAAATGACTTTCCGAACAACCTAATATATAAAAATATACTATTATAATATACGCAAATAAACTCTTATATTATCTCTATTCCATTTAGATACGTAATTTTAAATAAGTTTCAATGCAATTTAAGCAATTGCTTAGGGCATCACATCTTTGGGGAAAGCAGAAACAGCACTAAATAAAAATTTTTGCTAGCACATCTTCTTTGTAGAACAATCGACAAATGGAATGCTTAATCAGCCCATGTATTCTCTCTCTAGCCTTGGATTCTTCAAGCGATGCGTGAATAAGCACCTTTGGCTGGCATAATGGCGGGCGACTGGGGCAGCCGTGAAGACTCTGTTTTTGCAGTCGTCGGCACTCTTGGACCTCTTCTTGCTTGCCATCAGGCGGGTCGAGGTCAGATGTCGAGTCACAATAAAAAAAAACTATTATAATGTTAAACTATAATTTATACTATTTTGCTTTATAGGTCGAGATTTAAGCTGATTTTTAGCATTTGCTTCTTCATTAGGACAACTAAAACCCAGCCTTTAACTTAAGCTAAGCTCCAAGTAGCTTAATTAGCCATTATTCAAATGTAATCAGCTCAAGAACAGTGTTAATTAAAATATCCAACACAACATCGCAAGTTGGTATTTTGTAAAAAGACAAGCTACTTGCTGTTCTGCCTTTCTAGCTATCAGTTTAGAATAGGGTTGTCGACAAAAATAGGTTTTTTAATGTATATATTTATATTGTGACTCGAGATCTTTTTATAATATATACATTGTAGCTATAGCTGCAATATATTTAAGTATTAGCTGTTTTATTAAATTTTATATGTACAAAGCTATACATTATACTCGTATGTATGCTCAAGAAAGTTGGGTTGCCTAGTGCCCATAATTGTAGAGCTTGTAAAAAAAAATGTGTATTTGAGGTATGCAAGGGAGTTGTGCCAGGATCATGGCAAGTGGCGCTTCGGATTCAATTATATAGGATGGGGAGAACATATTTTTTTCTTATTCGGATGATCCGAGACATCCGGTTAATCGTATTTTGGGATAATCAGCTCTAGTGTGCCAATCATTTGGAGATACGGTAATACGAGTAGCGTTTTAGGGATTGGTTTGCGACCGGGAATCGAACCCGGGATAAAGTCCCGGGTTCGATTCCCGGTCGGAGCAAATATTTGTTTCATAGTTTCATAGCTTGAAATACAAATATTTGTTAATAAAAAAAAGAGATGTATATTTGCTTCGGGTCTGGTTATGAAAGAGTGTTAGGCAGTGGTACCCAGTCTGCCGATCCGGGGTAGTACCACCACTTACAAGTATACAGACCGTGAAGTGATTTGTTCACGTTTCGGGATCAGCTTGTAAGTTGCCGGTTCCATCTAGGCCGGCATAGTGGATGTAATTGCTACTCACAGTTATTAAATTGTAGTAGCAGTGACATTCATTCTTGGACCACACTTCGGCTTAACATCAAGCGGGGTGCTGTCATATGTCAAGTAACAATAAAAAAAAGATTTCAACTATCAACTGAACAACATAAAATAAATAAATATTCATTAATATCTTCTCTCAGCAAATGCCATCCCTAGTATAATAATATGGTAACGCTGAGGTTGTCATGAATTTTTCACCCGATCTTTATATTCCATTAGATTACAAGTCTTTAACAATTCAGAAATTCTAACACTTTCTCTCGCAGTATTTTTTCATATAAAATGTTAAACAACCGACAAAAGGGCCTCTTTTTGTCAATCTAATAACGTTATGTTCTTTTTCATGAAAATTCTACTCTTTTTTAACCCCTGACTCGAAAAGAGGGTTGTTATGAGTTTGACGTGTCTGTGGCGTCGTAGCGCCTAAACAAATGAGCAAATTATTTAATATTGCTATCATAATTTCAAATAATGACAAAAACAAAACCTAAATTCATAGGGATAGGAAAATTATAGGCCACATTCCACGATCCTGACAATTATTTTGCTTCCATACTAAAGGTTCGGTACGTCGCTTCTTTGTACAACAAACGACAAGTATAATGCTTCACCAGCCTATGATGCGTAATTAAGCACTTTTGGCCGCCATAGCGACTAAGGCAACCGTGAACTGACTCGTTTTTCTCAGTCGTCGGCACTCTGGGACCTCCTTTTGCTTACGATCAGGCAGGTCAAGGTCAAGGTTAAAAATCAAAATAAACGTATTATAACAACAAAAAAAAGAGGTGGATATTTGCTTCAGGTCTGGTTATCAAGAGTGGTAGGCAGTGGTAGGTACCCAGTCTGCCGATCCAGGGTTGTACCACCACTACAAGTATACAGGCCGTGAAGTGATTTGATCGCGTTTCGGGATTTATGGATGCCCCTTACTTAATAGGTATTTATTTAAACTAAAAATCATGAATTCACTAAACTTGTTTAATATTTATTACATTATAATTACAAATAACATTATTTACATCAACGTAAACATATATTTTGTCACCTTTCACTAATTACAAGGATTCTCCATGAAACACTACTGAAATTTTACTTTTCAGTAAAAATTTTGTTTATATACAAAACACTTTATAACTTATAAAATAAAATATTTATATGTAGGTATAGACATTTAGAATATTATTAGTTTAAAAAAAAACATAAATGACATTTTTTTTTATTGAGACGAGACATTTAGTTTCGACTTGCCTGTTAGCCTCCAGGGGAGCCGACGCGGTGATTGAAATCGTTTTTCTCAGTCGTTGACGCTCTTAGAATTTCCCTTGTTTACAATCAGGCAAGCCATAGTTTGATATCGCGTCTCAAAAAACAACTGTTATTTATCTTAGTCATGCAGGTGAAACCGCGGACACAGCTAGTATAAATATATATGTAAAAAAGTAGTATAACTATATAAGTGATGCGAGATATTAAACACCTATTTAAGATTTTATACAGCTAAAAAACTTTTTTATATATTCGATTTTATCTACAAGATCAATAATTAATATCATTTTATTTATTTTTTCTATTTTTTATTACATTAAGGTATAGATATAAATACTATCCATGGTGGAAACTAAAGCCTAATAACCGTTTGCCAAATACTGATATTATAATCATAAAAACCATTGAAACTGAATGGCGTCTCTGAAGTTAGTCGCAAATTGATGCGCAATACGATATGACGAATGCCACAAGCTGCCACTAGATGGCGTTGCATTGGGATCTCCATTAAATGCTGTTAGACTTAAAATCAATCAAATATCGCAGTCGATAATTGACAAAAATGTAGCACAAGACCCTCAGGCAAACTTGCTTTTGTCGTCCTACATACTCTTAAGTAAGGGAGCAGTATCTTATTGTGATTGTACCTGTGCGAAGTTGCGCTCGTAGCTTACTTCAGAGACGTCATGAAGTTTGAAACTAGCTTAACTGTAAATGATTATCAGTAACTTGACGAGAGTTTCATATTTTGTTAATATGTTTACATTATTCCAAGCTATTATTCAAACGTGGATAAAATCAGATATTCTTTGCTGTAATCTATATTTATGGAGAGATTTTGTCCTTTAAGAAATCTCAGCTTCATAGGGCCTAAAACATAACACAAAACTGATTTTAGTAGATCTTCGGAGGTAGTCGCGATTGAAGGGAAGAAATCTTGCAGTTAACTTAAGTTATAAAGTTCAAAGGTTAAAAACAATAAATAATTATAAAACATAGGCAATATAATTCGCTAAGTTATTTACATAAAATGTTATTTACAACGATAATAATTGGCACTTAATTAAAATGATAAACAAAGCATTTGCGTTGTACATCGTGGTGATTGGTTTTGGTTTTGTTTTTAATTAAAGAATAAGTATTTAATTTAATAACGCATATAAATTATTTTAATAAACCATTTTGAAATTTTTATTCATACTTGTTGAGGTTCATAACATTTTAATTTGATCTTTTATTCAATATATTCATTCATATAAATGTTTGTTTTTTACCATGAGGGACACTAAAAAATTAAATATCATTATTCTAAAAATTATCTTTTCAAATACATTTTACGATAATAATTGGTCAAATTTTTTATACGTTATTATACTAAATAAAATAATTACTTAAAATTAATAAATTACTAACTAATATTTTGTAACTGAATTATATACACGGCACAACATATTAAACACTAAAAGGAATTTATGAAACAAAGAAATATCATGGAGTTGATTTAAATACTAAATTAAACTGAATAAAAATATTTACCGCCATTATTATGATATTTAAATAAATTAATAATTTTTTTTCATTAATATGAGTTTTTATAACTTATTTTTAATGAATAAGGTACAAAACTAGTTTTAATTTTAATCCCAATGCTCAGTCGTTACTTAAATTAAAAGCCTTCTTAATTTGATTCATTTAATATCATTAACCCTTAAAAGGAATGAGACTACGTAAACCTAAGCATTTAAAATTAAATAACGTTTGAGCATCAGATGTAAGCCTCCAAAAAATACAAAAGAAAGGAAAAATCGTGGTTATATTTTTCACAAACTGATTTCAAAAGAACATAAAAGATAAATCACAATGAAATCCCGTCTCCATCGCTTTCCTAACATCACAGCATTCCGTAACCTTCAAATAACACTTATTAAATATTAAATCATTTTTATGAAAGCCTTCGAATCTAAAATTCATTTTATAACCTACGTTATCGCAGTCGGGGGAAGAATCATAACTTTGAAACAAACAAACCCACTAGACGCCGCACTAACGAACAAAACGATTATTTTTAACATTTGCTTTTGGGGTTGCAAGGCTAAAAACATAAAAAAGTTTCTTATTATATTTCTCTACAATACATCTTTATTTTAGGCATTTATTTATTTTTATTATATAACAGTTTTACTATCAGACGTCTAGGTTAGTTCTAGTGGTTAAAAATCTCGTAATTTGTTACATGTACTGTAAAATTACTTCGTTGTTAACCAACCATTTTCAAATAAAACTATTTTTAATGGTTTAAAGCAGCTACATATAAATGTTTAATATATTCAGACATCGGTTGTTGAATATAAACAAACATAAATTTTACACCTGTGCCTGGATCTGAGATTTTATAATAATTTTAACAATACCAAACTTTAAAATAGATATTTACGAGATAACTTCAAAATTTGGGTACAGTTAAAATTAAATATGCAACCCAGTCTATTTAAATTTTAATTAAAATCGTTCTAAATTAGACAGATACTATAAATGTGCCAGAATATCAATTTCAGATGAAGGCTGGTGCGTTTCGTTGAGTGCTGTTGACCCGGATACTGTGACAATGACCGGTTGGGCATCAGTTTGTACTATAGTAACCAGATGCTCATCCGGATCCTTTTCTGATTCAGGTTTGGGTAATGCTAAAGTTTCCTCGACATATTTCAAGTCGAGTTGTGTCAGTGTTGGTAATGCATCGCTGACAGTGACGGTGGGTTCTGTTCTCGGTGCCCTGTATGATGGTGGACCGCTGTATTCCGATCCACACCAACCAGCTGCGCCGGCTCCTCTGCTAGGAAAAATTATTATATTAATGATTATGAATTTTAAGTTACGTGTTTTTAAACTAGAGATATAATTCTCTGAAGTCTGGCGCATATGTATTGTATGGTCGCGGTAGTAGAGAGTGGAAGATAGCAGGCATTTGCCCAGTAGTGAGACTTATTAAATAAGCAATATACATACCTGACTAGACTGGCAGAGTTGGATCTGTATGTAGGAGGCGGCGATACAGCGGACACAGTACTATTTAAGAGAAGCAATCTGAAACAGAATTAAGACTTGTTAAAGAAAAACGTCAACTGTTATAAATACTGAGAATTTTGTCATTTATGGTTGCCTAACATTTTATTTGACTGAAATTCAGTCCAATGGAATGAATGGAGGAGACTGCTACTACAGTCGCATCCACTATGACGGCCTTTTTTTGTTTTATTGTCACTCGTCATATGATTGCACTCCGCTAGATGTTAAGCTGGAGTGTCGCCCATAAATGGATGCCACTGCTACTACAATTCAATAACTTTAAGTAGCAATCACATCCACTATGCCGGCCTAGTTGGAACTGGCAACTTACAAGCTGATCCTTTGTTCCTTGGTCCAGAATTAAACCTGCATGATTTAATTCTAAGTATTAAAAAGATTCGGCGCGACGTTTCATTGTAGAACAATCGAAAAGTAGAATGCTTTCCAGCTTATGGCTTTCTTCCCATCCTATAACTTTGGATCCTTCAAGCGAAGCGTATTAGTCAGTATATTGACGGCAACCGTAAAGTGAACGGTTTTTTTCAGTCGTCGACGCTTTTAGACTTTTCTTTGCTTGCCATTAGGCAATAGTCGGGGTCACATGTCGCGTGTCAATAAAAAAAATTGTACAAGTGTACACTTTTTTTATTGTGACACGACGTTTGCCCTGATGATAAGGTTTGTTTATATTTGCCCTGATGATAAGGCAAACGTCGATGATAAGCAAGTGGAGGTCCAAGAGTGACGACGACTAAAAAAAGCGAGTCAGTTCACGGCTGCCCCAGTCCTCGTCACTATGCCGGCAAAAGGTGCTTCTTTACGCATCGCTTAAAGGATCCTAGGTTATAGGATAGAGAGAACACATGGACTGGCAAAGCATTCCACTTGTCGATTGTTTTACACAGAAAAGACGCACCGAAGTTTTTAGTTCCTAAATAGTGAATAAAAAAAATTGAAAATAGTGGTACTACCCCGGATCTATTTATTACCTGAGTCTATATTCTTGCATGCTTGCTTGATAAGTCGGGGGTGGCGGTCGATAATGGAATTCTGGATACAACATTGCTGCGTAGGGATGATGTGGCCTCGCATAACTTGGTGGTAGGCGAGGCACAAGCCTTCGGCACGATGTGCGCCTTAATCCGAGTAGGGCGCAGGGTGCATCCCTAGCTCCCAACCTCCATGCTAAACCGGCAGCTGTCACCAGCACCACGCCTATACCTGGAATTATTAAGAAAAGTATTTTGAATAAAATTTAAAAATTATTCCTAAAAACCTACGTCTATGACAGCGGAGTTCTTAAGCTCTGACTAAGGACAAATACTCGTAGAACTCGGGTGAACACATAGTTATGCTTAGCGAATTTAAAAGGGAAAATAATTATCAATCAATCAAATTGTCACGCCTTTTTCCCACAGGAATAGACAAAGACAATGGAGCGCCACTTGCCACGATCCTGACACAAATTCAAAATAATTATATAACCTAAAATGTAACGTACGACAGTTGAGAACCTTAATTGTTGTTTTCTCAATTTTATTACAAAGTCATTTCTGGATATTTATAGTATGATAGTTAGAGAAGTGCCTATCTGATTTATTAACTGGTAAAGAAACCGTCTCCTAGGCATGAAATATCATTCGTACCCTGGATATAGGTTTCGGATTTACCAGGTCAAGGTCCTGGAAGGAGGGCGTTTAAAAACCAACCAGTTTGTGAGTGATCCTCAAACCGTCTACTGGTTAGATATGATCCTAGATATACCCACTGCCAAGTTTCACCTACGAATCTGGTCAAGATCCAGAGTTATGTCCAAAATAAGTGATTTTTGAGTTTCGCCCATTATGAGTGCCATGGCTTCTTGGACAACACAAAGAATAATATTTCATGCCCAGCAGATAGACGGCTTGTTTACTTAAAGAGTGGTAGGCAACGGTGCCCAGTCTGCTAATCCGGGGTAGTACCACCACTTACAAGTATACAGACCGTGAAGTGACTTAGTCGCGTTTCGGGATTAGCTCGTAAGTTGTTGGTTTCAACTAAGAACTGTTTGATCCGCCAGCTTAACATCAGGCGGGTGCTGTCATATTTCAAGTCACAATAAAAATAAAAATATTTAAAAAAGTCAGTAAATCAAATAGGCAGCTCCCTGTATCGAAATTAGTTTTGACTTTGTACATAATAATTAACAGCTAAAATGGCCTTATAATTATCACTAAACAAAAGCACAATAGAATAACAAACATAATAATTTCCTGAATATCTAAAAGCAGAATACGTAATTATAAATTTGAATAGAGCTTTCGTGGTTTAGTGTGTGGCTCGCAATATTGTGAAAATCCACGGCTACGGGAACATTGCTGACAGTTTTGGGAAGCTTTTGACGTACTAACTGACGCGTACAAATTGAACCACGCGAGAACAATGGATGGCCAGACACGATTGGAGTTAACAACATTCTGGGACAAAGCCAATGAAAAACATATTAATTACGCCCTTTTTTTAGGGATGTAATCATTGATGTGTAGTTAAATGCGACCGTGGTATAGTGGTAGTGCAATTGTCACGTAGACCAAAAGCTCCCGGTTTTAAAATCCACTTGCCGGTACTAATAAATCTTTATTATGTGTACATATAGAAATGTATAAATAAAATTGATCATTGTGATAATTTATTTGTAAAGAATAAATCAACCAATAAATGAAATTGTCATCACAGGGATAGGCAGAGAGAGAAATTTGGATCGCAAATTTCTACGATTGTTTTATAGTATCCTTATTAGACATGACAATTAAATTCTATTAAATGTTAGTTTTACATTTTTAATCCTAAGCTTAATTTAGTTTTGGGCATTTAATAATAGTAATAATTCTGATAATTACGGATCAATAAATTTGCAACACATTATTTTATTTTGATGCAACATCTGGCTTTGAATTGGTTACACCTCCCTTTGTCGACCAAAAACGTCGACAACTGAATAACCACAGACCTAGAATACGTAAACTGCATTCTAAATTTATGGAAATATCTAATATATTTCCATATTTTTTTTTAATTCTATTGAGACTTAAATTCCGAATACGACTTGCCTGATGGTGCGCCAGGGTTCGATTCAGTTTACGGTTTTCTCAGTCGCCGTCACTATGCTGACCAAAAAAATCGGCTAATTGTTAAGCTGCGTTTTCCCCTAATACGTTAATTATAGGAATAAAAAGTGTTTAGGAGAATTATCCTATAGAGAACGTACACTATTTTCGAACTGCAAAAAATGTTAGTACCGGTTCATTGAACCCGTTTCAGATGAATTACTAAGCGGCCATTTTGTTGTTATTGCGACTAAAAGTAAATTAAACTGCTTTTTAATTTATTAATTATATTGGGTGTTATAAAGTACAATAAGTTTCGTATAATTAATTGCTCTGATTTCACAATTTATGATATTCGATATTTGTGTTTTTATTAAATTGAGAGTAATTGAGACATAACATCTGACCACGATTCGCCTGATGGTAAGTAAGCAGAGAAAGGTTCAAGAGCCCTGGAAAAACCGACCCAGTTGCCAGTTTAAGGTTGCTTTAAAAATGACTGAATTCATTAAATTAGTCGCGCCTTTTTCCCACAGGGACAAGGGACACAAAGACAGGGGAACGCCACTTGCCGCGACTCCATCCCTTCCCTTACATCCACAATTCCCCTCTACGGTTATGGGCACTAGGCACCCCAGCTTTCATGAGGATCATCGATCAATCAATTAAATTGTCGCGCCTTTTTTTCACAGGGATAAGCAAATACAAAGGAGCGCCACTTGCCACGATTCTGGCACAACTCTCTCGCTTACACATTCACAATTCTCTTCATACAAGCCTACGATTATGGACACTAGGCAACCCAGCTTTCGATTTATTGATTGAAGAATATTCTTTAGTGTCATCCCCGTTTTATGCTTTATTAAATATCTCTTTTATAATTAACAATTTTTCTTAACCCAAAACATATTTTAGAAATATGTGTTTTTTTACATTTCCATTTTGAGCTACTTGATAATGCTTATATCATAAAAACTTGGCAGCTATAGTCATATATTTTTGGTGGGGATAGTGACGACGACTTAGGGAACTCGTTCTTGGAGTTTCACCTGCTTACTATCAGCGGGGTTAGGTTGGCAAGTTAAAACGATTATCGTCTCTCGTCGGCGATTGTCAAAATAATAAAAGCCAGGCTAAATACAATAAAACAAGACTATTAATCGTTGTGACGAATATCGTTTGTGCGACGACACGTTTGATCATAATCATCAATAGTCTCATTTTGGTGGATTTAGCCTAACTTTTATTATTTTGCCAATCGTCGACGAGAGACGATAATCGTTTTAACTTGCCCAACCTAACCCCGCAGGCAAGTCGAGTTCAGCAGCCGCGTTGTTTTGGTGTGCGAGACTATTTTATCTTCCACTAGACCACGGCCGCCCTAAAGTATTAATAAGATTAAGGCGAGGTGTCTCTGCGTTATGAATAAAACGAGTTTAGGCGAAAAAAGGTTGAGATTTGCAAATCATTCTTGCGACATTTTTCGTACAAATCATTTATTTTTATAAAAACATTTTGTTAATTTTTAGAAAATCCTGTACTAATTTAAATATCTAGGCGATTAGGTGTCTAATTTTTTAATTGATTATTCATATTTACGAAAAAAATCTAATGGTTATCGCTTAAAAAACCGAGAACTTTGAAATAAAAAAAATATTTTGTGATAAAGTTTTTTTTTCTTAAATATAATAAAGTATTTGTAAATTTCGTTCTATTATGTGTTGTTTTTGAACATTTCTTCTTTACACATATATTTTTTTGATTTAATAAAATTTTAAGAAGTATAGTTATTTGATCGTCAGAAGTACTTCAAAATAGGATATCGTCGAAGATCCCTGCCTTAAAGTAAGTATTAAAGTAAAAGTGGACCTAAAATAAATTCAAATTAATTCAGAGATACCTAAATTAGAATTGAATTATGCAAATTATGATTTAAAGTTTCATCGTTTACTTTTATCGAGTTTCATTTTGAATAAATTGAATGGTAATTAAGGTTTTTAATAGAAGCTTTAATATAAGGCTACTGTAGTGTAGTGGTAGTGCTATGGTCACGCAAACCAAAAGCACGGGTTTAAAACCACTTGCCGGTACCAATGTATTTTTGATATGTACTTTGGTTGTCCTGTTTCTATATTAGTAGCTTAATATAGAAATATATTAATCAAAATTGTCACAGGGATAAGCAGAGACAGTGAAGATAGACAATATAAATATAAAAAATATACGTGTAGTAGTTATAGTTGTAGTTTTTGTAGTTTTTAGCGGGCTCGTTTCCGCACTTGAAGTCCTCTTCGGTATCTTTGTGCGTTCTTCAACGGTTCCATATACGAGTATACATATATATGTATTTACTTAAATACAAAGCTAAATAGAGTCGCATTTTATAATTAAATATTTACAAATAAGATACTAATAGTTATAAAACACAATTAAATCGCCTAACACAAGTTACTTACGGAACCACTTTTGGCCGGCATAGTGACGGCGGCTGAGGCAGCCGTGAACTAACTCGGTTTTTTAGTCGTCGGCACACTGAAACCTTCTCTTGCTCACTTCGACCCCATCAGGCGGGTCGAAGTGTGATGTCGAGTCACAATAAAAAAGGCTCCAGACCCTGTCCGTAACTACAGTTTCGTTACTTATGACCGCAATCTATTAAGAAGCGTCTCAGCGTCTTCGAAAGTTTTTGGCCTTCCTTCACGCGAACGGTCGTCAACATCGAAATCACCGTCTTTAAAGCGACGGAACCAATCACGGCACGTTGTTTCACTTAGAGCAGTATCTTCGTAAACTTTTTGAAGTTCTCGATGCGCTTCAGCCGCCGTTTTCTTCGAATGAAAGAAGAAAACAAACACTTCCCGCAAATGACGATTATTTGACACTAAATCAGACATTTTCGCACAATCAAAAGTATAAGACGCAAAACCAAACCATATACCTAAGCTTGGTTCATCACGTTTTGGTTATGTCATAATCGTCCAGCACTTGATCCGGGGTAGTACCACCACTTACAAGTATACAGACCATGAAGTGATTTGGTCACGTTTCGGGATCAGCTTGTAAGTTGCCGGTTCCATCTAGGCCGGCATAGTGGATGTGATTGCTACTCACAGTTATTGAATTGTAGTAGCAGTGACATTCATTCATGGACCACACTTCGGCTTAACATCAAGCGGGGTGCTGTCATATGTCGAGTCACAATAAATAAAATAAAAATTACGAGTTAAGCTATCTCTTGGAAAACAGCAAGAACTTAGTTGCGCCTATAATTTTATTTTTATTAGTAGGCAATAAAAAACTCTTACCTATCATAAGTAAGAGTAAAGTGAGAGGTGCTCTTGGATGTGGCCTTAAAGCCCCGAGGACTGCACCAGCTGCCACCAGACAGGCACCAATGACACCAAGGAACAGAACACATAACCTTAAGGGAGGTCTACCACAACATGATTTGGGGGCACTTCCTTCATTCTCCGAACAGGCGTACGCTGCCGCTCCTCTGCCTGATCTGTGGACATTAAAAAAGATATTTAGTTACCTAATTAGAAATTGGATTTTTCACTAGTGTTTCGGATGGTATGACTTAAAAAACTATTCCACTACAGTCCGCCTAGGTAAGCGTAGAGGGGTGCATAAAAAAGAGCACCTATAATATAACCCCGACGTGAATCTGGACAGATCCCTGTTCCCCAGCCCCAGTAATGGGGCGTATATAGGCTGAATAATCATAGATTTGTAGTCACTAGGTAGATTTTAAGATCCAGACGTACAATGTGGTACAGTTCCCGGCAGGAAAAGAGAGCAGCTCAAAAGTCAAAACAAGTCACTGCGCACTTTTTCTGGCGGGAGATCTACTTTTTTTTTAGAGATTTTCTTTTCTTTAGGAGATTTTCTTTAGGGAATCAATTTTTCAGACGTAAACATATGCCTGATGGTAAGTTGTGACTGAGATAACCGACTCAGTTTAGTCAGCTTTATTTAACGTCACTATGCCGATTAGAACAAGAACTGACAACCGATCTTTTTTAGAGATCTTTCTAGACTCGTATATTTGTTGTATAATCAACAAGTAGAATGCTTTACCCATTCACTTCTTCTTATGATCTAGGATTATTCAAGAGGAGTGTGAAAAATTGCCTCTGGCCATAGTGACGCTGACTTAGCATAGTAAAGTCAGTCGTTCTTGTCGTCAAACAATGGACCAACTCTTGCAATAAAAGAAAACCTTTTCACACACTATTATATTAGTTAAAAAAACATTATAATTAAAACAGGGTCAGCAAAGCGAGAGTAATTTAATAATGTTTGATTTATTAATGATTATTTAAATAATATTCCAACAGAACCAAGAAGATATTTAATAATATTTTGATCTAAAAGTTCTCAAGAGGAGAGCTGTTTTATATTCATTCTTTTAAAATTCTCTCGACATAAAAACAAACGTTTAACATACTCAAAGTAGTCCATACTTATACTTTCATAAGCAGATGTTCATAAACAAACTGCTTTTACGAAACATAAAACAGCGGTATGTTATTTTACGTTATAGTTTATTTGCATTTCTTTACTTTTAACAAAATATCAAAACATCAATTTAATGAAACACTTTTGTAGTCGTATAGGATATCAAAGAAACAAAATCCAACATAAACAATTTAACATATTAATAGTAATGAATTAAACAAAATGCGGTTTACTATCGCGTTTATTTTTGGTTATTCATTTTACATTTTTTTATTATTCCGACGTTTCGAGAGTTTTGCAGACATCGTAGTCAAGAAAACAACGAGATAGTAAGCCACATTAATGTTCACGCAAGATCTAAGAAAATACTATATTAATAGTATTTGCCCGAGCTTTGTTTATGAAATTAAAGATTTTTGCGGCTTGTTATGGTCGTGACCTCGACAAGACGATATCTGCAATGCTAACAAGAAAAAATATCAAAATAAGCGCTATAACTTAATAACCTAGCATATTAATCGTACGAGGAGAACTGTGGATGTGAAGGAAGCGAGGGAGTTGTGTCAGGATCGTGGCAAGTGGCGCTCCATCTCCAAGTCTCTGTCTATGTGGGGAAGAGGCGTGACAATTTGATTGATAGTCTTAGCATTACTTGTACAGAATCATAGAACTGTTTATAAATTTTAAACTTTCTTGAATTGATGTATTTATAAAACACTATATAGTTAAATTGTTTATACAATGTCGGGGCGCAAATGGGCCGCTTTTAATGAGAAAATGAGGTACAAACTACAGTTTAGCAGTTTAAATGCATTTTTACTGTCACATAAACGTGGATGGTGCACTAACAAGGCTGAAAAAGACAGAAAATGGCGTGCAAAAGTAGGTTCACGACGTATTTAAATTTTACTATGTAAGTTTCATTAATAAAAAATATCTATTATAGTATGTATCTGTATATATATATTTTCAACATCTGACCTCGACCCGTCTGATGGCAAAGAAGAAGAGGTCCAAGAGTTCCGACTTCCGACGTGCCAGCCAAATATGTGGCCACTATCGCTTGATAAACCGACAGCCGATGGGGAAGATTTTTTTGAGTGGAGACCGAACCGGAAGACGCAGCAAAGCTGAACTGACTTCATAGTGAAAGTCACAAATAACCGGTGAATGCAACTGGCATCTTGTCGTTTGGAATAGCGTTCTAAGGAGGCCTATGTTAAGTAGTGGACGTCTTCTGGCTGATGGTGATGATATTTTTTTTTTTATTATATTGTGAATTGAGATACGACAGCACCCCGACTGATGTTAAGCTGGAGTGCGGTCCATCAATAGAGGCGACAGTTATTCACATCCAATATGTCGGCTTAATTGGAACCGATAACTTACCTGCTAATCCCGAAACGCGACTAAGTCACTTCACGGTCTGTACTCTAGTAAGTGGTGGTACTACCTCAGATTGGCGTACTGATCACGTTTCGGGATCATATTGTAAGTTTCCCTCTAGGCCGGCATAGTTGATGCGACTGCTACTTACAGTTGTTTAACAGTCAGTAGCAGTCACCTCCATTTCCGGACCGCACTTTACCCTAACAACAGGCGGGGTGCTGTCACATGTCAAGTCACAAGTAGCACTAGGTTGTCTCTGCCCATCCCTGTGGAAAATGCGACAGTAGTCATAATCGATCGCACTGATTATTAATAGCAGAAGTTGTTATAAATAGGTTAGAAAGTATAAAAAGAGTTTGAGAGAACCATAAAAGGCTAAAACTTTTTTTATTAAAGACTATACTTTAGGTAATAAGTAACTAAACTTCACACTCGCGAAGTTACGCGTTATTGCCTTCTACTCGTGTATCGGAACTACTTGAAACTTCTACTTTCTTTACATCGATATTTTAACTGAAAAGGAACAAGTTTACACCTGTAAAACTATGTTTTAGTAGATACAATACCAAAGTTAGATCCGTTTTTATGGCATACAGGGTATAAAAATACGAGTAGTCACACAGAAATCTAAGTAATCCTTTATTTAAGAAAAAACGACCAAAGTAATCAAAGATACATTGGTACCGACAAGTGGTTTTAAACTAGGATCTCTTGGTTTATTAAAACATTTATCTACCACTAGATCACGGTCGCCTTATTTAATGTTATTTAAATCGTATTGGGCACTGTCCACTGCTGAACATATGCCTTCCCCTTAGAACGCCATTTCGAACGACAAGATGCCAGTTGCATCCACTGGTTATTTGTGACTTTCACTATGTCGTCAATCCACCTAGCGGGAGGCCTACCTACGCTGCGTTTACCGGTTCGTGGTCTCCACTTTAAAACCTTTCTTCCGGATATATTACAATATTACAAGGGTAATATTGATTACTAATACGATATTTTATAATATAAAATTTTCGTGATTTTCATTATCATCAAGCTGTAATACTATCGTGCTAGTCTATCAGTCGTGAGTTTATGGACCGCGAACACTATGCGAGGTCCCACAGTCTGCCCGGCGTCTAATCTGCCCCAAGCGACGTGTTCGTAGAATGGGTATATACTATAAACCATTGCATTCGCATTGCTTGTTTAATAGATATTTTAAGTTGTATTATTTTTAAATAATATCAATAATTGCTTAACAAAAACCGCATCAAAATCTCACGGGATTGCTCCATATCTTTTTATACCCTGTAGAAACGCACCTCCTGCCTGGTGTTAGCTGGATTGCAGTCCACGGATAAAACTATGTAAGTACGATTCTTGATTCCATACTATTTTTTGCAACACAAACTCTACGGCTCTCTGGTTTCTTTTAAAAAAAACAGCGAGGGTTTTAGAAATTATTATGCCAGTACTTCTTCAACGCTGCTCATGGTATTGGCCTTCCCCCTTGCTTACTATAGGCAAGTCTTGGTCAGATGTCGTGGTCGTGGACTCTCGATATAAGCGAGTCAAATAATTTTTGAAACAAAAATAAGTAAAAGTATTCTTACGATTTATTATTACGTAAAGATACAATTGTGTTTTGGCACATCTCCGGGCGGATATACGAAGAGCTTTCATTCGTACAGCCTTTGTTCACCACTCTCGGAACAAACGAAAGAATCTCGAATATCATTTAAATTATTATCATATAGAATACATAGAAGATATAGAATATATCATAGAATGTAGAATACTATTTTAAGTCGCTCCAACATCGGAGGTCATTAACGACTATAGTTGATGGTCAACTGTAGTGAAATCTTACAGAATTAAAAAAAAACACTGTCAAATATAACAATGATTTAAAAAAAATAGAACATTGTTATAATTATCTTCATTTGAGCAATCTTTAAGACATTTCTTAAATTTATATTCTGCTCTTCATAAATTATTTAATAATACTTATTGAATTTTACAAACATTTATTATTAAAAAAACAAGAGACGGATCTATGGTCTGGGTCTGGTTATCAAACCCAGTCAGCCGATCCGTCGTAGTACCACCCCAGATCAGCTTTAAAGTTGACAGTTTCAACTAGACCGGCATAGTGGACGTGAGTTATTAAATTGTATTCATAGACTGCACTCTAGCTTAACATCAGGCAGGGTCCTGTCCAATGTCGAGTCACAATAAAAAAGTGTTATTGTATAAACAGTAAAGTGTTAAAACAAAATAATAGTTGAGAACAATTCCAAGTGTAGTTAGATGCTGTTCAGTGAATGGCTCGTCATGCATAATGCATATGTTTACTTGCAGCCGGCTGTTGTGATGCGATACAGAGCTTTGCATTAGTTTTATCTTATAATATAATTTATATTGTGTAATATTTAACGATGTTCTAACGTAAAATTACCTAATCCAATTAGTCGCGAGGAAGTAATCATTATGAATTCATTTTATGGTTTTATACATTGTTAATTAATTCAATTAATTTGGATTTATATTGTTAAGGTTTTATAAATTAAACAAATTTTATGCGGCTTACTATCGCGTTTATTATTGGTTAATAATTGTACATATTTTTTTATTATTTCGATGTTTCTGTGACCACAATGGCTGAAAAGAAGTAAGCGGCATAAAATTTGTTTAATTCAAATCAGGTTTTATATATTTAATCTACGGTTATAGGCACTAGGCAACCAAGCTTTTTTTAGGATTATTTTGTTTTAATGTATGAAAAATGACGTTAAATGAACTTCTGTCTAATTGCGTCAAGCCTTCGTACATTATTATTTTTTTCTACCTGAATGACTTCGTGGGTAATGGCTTTTCAGTGTTTTTCACATAATTATTATCGTTTCTTTTTCTGCTTTTTATTTCAGCTTAGTTTAAAAGCTTTTGTGGATATTTTTGTCTTGTCTAAGTTTTAGTTGATACTGTTTTTAATTTGTATTATGTTATCTGCATTTATTTTTCTTCTCATAGACATTTTTATTATTATTTTTACTCGACATATGACACCCCGCTTGATGTTAAGCCGAAGTGTGGTCCATGAATGAATGTCACTGCTACTACAATTCAATAACTGTGAGTAGCAATCTCATCCACTATGCCGGCCTAAATGGAACCGGCAACTTACTAACTGATCCCGAAACGCGACCAAATCACTTTACGGATCGGCAGATTGGGTACCACAGCCAACCACTCTTGAAACAAAACCTTAGGACAATATGCTCAAATTGTCCTAAGGTTTGGCAGCAAGATAATGTCTAGCGGTATAAAGTACACCTTTAATAGCTAGTGGAATAAAGTACATAAAATAAAAAAGAGAGCATAGCATTTCGTTTTTAGTTTGTAAATTGTAGATTAAAAATCCTTACAACTGCGAATCTACCAAAGATCTTTCTCGTCCCTAAATGTTAATATCATTTTCAACATTTTCAACAATTTCAACATTTGTGTGAAGAAATCTGGCAAATTTCAATCAAATTGTTACGCCTTTTTCTCATGGGGAGACGCAGAGACAATGGAGCGCAACTTGCCACGACCCTGACATAACTCTATTCCACAATTCTCTTCATACAAGCTCTACGGTTGTGGGCACTAGGCAACCTAGCTTTCTTGAGGATGTCTCCGATTTGATCGGAAAACACATATCAGCGTAAATAGTAATCAATACAGGACCGCACTCAGACTGATGTTAAGCTCGAGTGCGGTCCTTGAAAGGAGGCAACTGCTACAACAATTATGCAGCTAATTCCAAACTATCTGGCGTCTACGAAGTAAACTTCAAATGTAAATGTACAAATGTAGGTGGACGAATCAAGTGGACAGTCGTAAAAAGTTTTGCCCATAACCGTAGAGCTTGTATGACGAGAATTGTGAACGTGAAGGATGTAAAGGAAGCGAGGGAGTTATGTCGAGATCGTGAAAAGTAGCGCTCCATTGTCTCAGCCTATTCCTGTGGATATTGAGGCGTGACAATTTGATTCTGGTCAAGCAATAAATCATACAAAATTATAATCTAGCTTGAACTATCGCTCGAAGCATGCACGGATGAATGCGCGAGAGTTCGCCGACCTATCTGACCCCTAAAGGAAGAGAGTACTTATAATTTAATACTCAACTATCAATATGGGGCACATACGAAATATATCATTCGTTTGTCACGCTTCCTAATCCCCCCCTATAGAAATCATTCATTATTTTATTGAATGAATAAAAATATTAAAATTATATGTAGGTATAGCTTGTCTAACTATAAATGACGCGCCCCTCCACGTTATTAGTTCATTTAAATGTGTGAATGCAAATATTGCTAACTATATTACAATACTTTATCAGCGTGGTCCTCCTTTTGTGTCCAACCAGCAACTGAATGACCAATCACAATTGCATTTTCGGTGTGTAGCATTCATATTTTATGTTTTCTCGTGTGCGCAAATGAGGGGCGCGTCATTTCAGCTTAGACAGACTATACAGCTTTATGGCTTCTCCGTACAATCTCAATAATGAGCTCTCTCGCCTACTTAATGCCCCGCTACAGTGTATTTTATGTTTTACGAATCGACGCTATTATTGCCATGTGCTAACTTTAAATATATCTTGCACTATATTTGAACAAAATATAAAACAAAGAAGTTTATTCTTCAAAGCAAGAATGTAATTCAGTAAGTTTAATAACACCTATCGCAAAAAATACTTACTTAAAAAATACACATGTATTAAATCTAACGGAATAACTATTTTGTAGGATTAAATAAAGGTTAAAATTAACTAGACTTGAGAATCCTCCATCAACTTTACGTTTTTTTTTTATTGTGACTCGACATATGACAGCACCCCGCTTGATGTTAAGCCAAAGTGTGGTCCATGAATGAATGTCACTGCTACTACAATTCAATAACTGTGAGTAGCAATCACATCCACTATGCCGGCCTAGATGGAACCGGCAACTTACGAGCTGATCCCGAAACGTGACCAAATCACTTCACGGTCTGTATACTTGGAAGTGGTGGTACTACCCCGGATCGGCAGACTGGGTACCACTGCCTACCACTCTTTGATAACCAGACCCGAAGCAAATATCCATCTCTTTTTTTTTTATTAACAAATATTTGCAATATTTAATACTATTAAATATTGCAAATAAAAGCTATGAAACAAATATTTGCTCCGACCGGGGATCTAACCCGGGACTTTACGCGCAACAAACCAATCACTAAACCGTTCGTCCACGCCTGTCGTCAAAAGTAGTTATTTATTTGCATAATATCAAATTAAGTTAAGAAAGAAACAATATTTATTAGGATATTATAACGCACCCCCGCCTGATGTTAAGCTGGCGTACATTCTTCAAAGCAAAAATATATTTCAATAGGTTCAAAAACACCTATAGCCAAATAGGATGAATAAAAGCGTATTTAAAAAAGTTATAGTGAAAAAATTTAACAAAAGAATTCACGCTTCCATTGAAAATGCGTATTCAGCAACGAATTGATTCATATTTTATCGCTCTAAATTGAACTTTAAGGTTATAAAAATAAGATCGTTAAACTGTTTGTCCTGTGTAGTAACCACAGACAATAAGACTACTAGACAGCGCAATTAGATGGCTTATGTAACTACTCGCAAGCTAACTGGAATTTAAAACTTTTATTTTTCTGTCGTCGGCACTCTTGGACCTCCTCGTGCTTGCCATCAGCCAAGTCGTGCTTAAATGTTAAAAATTGCTCAAATGGAATTTCTCAATTTTCTCGGGGATAAGCAGAGGCGATGAACCGACTTTTATCACAATCGTGACCCTTCGTTCACATTCAGAATTCTTTACATACCTACAAATTTTACATTTATGCTTCTACACAGTAGAATGTACTGGGAAGTACTATGATATGGCGCATATGTCCGTCAGTCCGCAGGCAATCATTAATTAATTGCTTTCACTTAAAAAGATCTGGATGAGATTAAGAAGATAGGCTAAAAGCCAACAAATATTGAAATAGTTTCTTTTTGTGACGTGTTAGTCAGAAAACGCGCTTAGGGTTACACCCGGACTAAAGAATCTCTTTAAAAAAAGAATCTCTAAGATATCCCTGTTTTAAATTTAAAGTAGTAATTTGTAGGTGTCTAGCAGCATCTAATCTATGGTAGTAACAAAATGAAAATTCGTAAAATAACTCTATTATCTAGATGTGCAAAGGTTTGTATGTAGATGGCAGAGTTGAATGCTGGACATTTTGATAAATTACTATCGGTGAAATAAAATTCATTTCGTACGAGCGGACTCATTTTTTCACTTTTATTGATATCTGAAACACAAAGGTTCGTGTGTATACGCTTCGATACAGATTTTTTATTGCAGTAAAATAGCACATTTTAAAAATATTTTTTGTAATAATAACTACTATTGTATACTCAAGTTATTGTAATTTTACACTAAATATATATATAAAAGAGAAAACTGTTTAAAAATTCCATTAAAACAATAAAAAAGTGTTTACTACACAATTTATTAACGTTTGGTTTGAAATAAAGAAATGAACATATAAAAACAAATAGGTATCTATCTATTTCATATATTTAAAAAATATAAACAATACGAGTAGATCCTCTAGGGCCTAGTAGGGCAATTACCTCTAGTGCCAAAAAGGACCCTGACTTAGCAAGTGGTCAACAGGTGGCGAACAGTGGCAGTGCAATGGCAAACCGAGAGCACGGGATCAAAACCACTTGCCGGTATCAAAGTGTCTTTGATATATATTATTTGGTTGTCCTGTTTCTATGATACAAGCACTTTAGTAGCTTAGTATAGTGTGACAACCAAAATAAATAAAAAAAATTCAGCGTTGGAGGTTGTTCGCCCAGTCTGCCACCTTTAAATGTTCAGACCGTAAGTCGCGTTTCGGGATCAGCTTAAATGTTACCAGTGCCAACAAGGTGAATGCGATTACTTCTTCCAATTATTAAACTAAAACGACAGTCGCCTCTATTCATAGACCACACACTAGCTCAACATCAAACGTGTTACCATCATCATTATGTCGAGTCACAATAATCAAAAAAATTTTTGAATTAACAAATTTTATACCGCTTACTATCGCGTTTATTTTCGTTTTTATTTTACCGTCTCTCTGTGACCACGACGGCTGCAAAGATCTCGAAACGTCGGAATAATAATAAAAAAAAAATCAAAACCAAAATAAACGCGATAGTACGACGTAAAAAATTTGTTTAATTCATTAATCAATGTTTGCGCAAAATCTAAGAAAAAAATATATTTGTCAAACGGAATTAAATATTACTGTTAAGAATCGGTCTTTAATCAAGGGGTCGCTGTCAGGAACACGATACAAAACTATACGATACTTATATGATATGACCACTATCTCACATTATTTCCTCTTCGGCTATCAGTTGCCCAGTGGAACGTGAATAAGAATGATGTAGGTACGAATAGCTGCTCGCAATACCGCATCTAACAGGATATAGTCCCAGCCGGGAGTGATGAAGCGTGTGTTAATGTCTAGTTTAAAATTGCGCAGATTTCGTTGGCCGTTTTGAAAGTGACCATAGTATATATCAGCTCAATAACTGTAAGTAACAGTTACGTCCACTATGCCGGCCTAGTTGGAAGCGACAACTTACAAGCTCTGTATACTTATACTGCACAGGTCGGGGATAGCATCCGCAATCTATCGACCGAATCGGCGGTCGAACTTAAAGTGACGGCGACTGATGCAGCCGTGAACAAACTTGGATTTCTCAGTCGTCGTCACTGTTGGACCTCCTCTTGCTTATCACCAGGTCAGATGTCGTGTCACAAAAAAAAAACTATTGAGTGGTGGTACTACCTCGGATAGGCAGGCTGGGCAACACTGCCAATGCCAACCACTCTTAAAATCATAACAGTATATCAGGCATAAGTCGGCATAGGCCACCTTAAGCCAACATTAAAATGGACTGCTGTAAGCGTACATTCAGTAGTTTCCTGCTACCTTTTGAATTACAAATGAGACGTCTAAATTGTCAGCTATCTTGCGATTACGATGGCTGCAAAGCCCAAACAATTACTGCAAAAGCTGATTTAAAAAAAAAACTAAATGTGTTTAACTATATCCAATTGTCACGCCTTTTTCCCACCGGGATAGGCAGAGACAGTGAAGCGCCACATGCCACGATCCTGACATAGCTCCCTTGCTTCCCTCACACCCACATTTTTTTTCATACAAGCTCTACCATTATGGCACTAGGCAACCCAGCTTTCTTGAGGATGCCTCCGATTTGTTCGAGAGACACCCTCCTGTGTCTGTCTGCCTTGTTTAACGCATCCATCCACATTAGATTTATAAGTTTCTAAAAGTATATTTAGGTATTGACAAAAACACGTTGCAAAATAAATCGCGTGTCATTTTAAACGTGTCATTTAACGAAGGGACATGCTGTTTGCTCACCAAATTGCCATTTTTATGACACGAACGACAATGGCACGTAACTATATTTACAGCCAGAATACACGTGCAAGTACTTCAATCATTTTCCTATGGCTTTATAACTTTTTTTTATTGAAATACGTCACGTGACTACGTTCCTTGATTAGGTAGTTAAATCGTATTGTATTCGCTATGGAAATAAACGGGGGTATATTTTGTAGGTAACGTAAACAATATTAACTATAAAAAATATTAAGTATTCTGACGTATACCACTCTTAAAGAGGTCGGCAGTACCACCACTTACAAGAATACAGATCGTAAAGTGATTTAGTCGTGTTTCGGGATCAGCTTGTAGTTTGCCAGTTCCAACTAGGCCGGCATAGTGGATGTGATTGCTACTCACAGTTATTGAATTGTAGTAGCAGTGACATTCATTCATGGACCACACTTTGGCTTAACATCAAGCAGGGTGCTGTCATATGTCGAGTCACAATAAAAAATTAAAAAAAAATACAGATCTAGTAGTAATTTAGTCGCGTTTCGGGATCAGCTTGTAGGTTGCCGGTTCCAACTAGGCCGGCATAGTGGATGTGATTGCTACTCACAGTTATTGAATTGTTGTAGCACCTTAACATTAAGCAAGATGCTGTCATGTGTCAAGTGACAATAAAAAATAAATTACAAAAATATTGGGTTTACGTTGTAATATTTTGAATAGACATCGACTTGCCTGATGCATGGGGAGGTCCACAGGAAAAGACTCTATTTATGATTTCACCCGTCATCGTCACTATGCCAGCCAGTGTTTTCTCAACCGTTTAAAGGATGAAGAATAGGGAGCACACGGACGGTTATAGCATTCCACGTGTCGATTGTTTAGATATATGGAAATATGTATGTGAAGCTAACTTCCTAACACATACTGGAAATGTGGAGAAGAAACTTGAAACTAGTATTAATTTGAAAACTTACTTCAAAACTCCTGTAAGTATAGGCTGAAATAACAACCTATTTACCACGACCCACAAGGAGATAAAACAACTTCTTACCTTTCATAATACAATGTCTTCAATCCTACAGATTACTAAGTCAAATATGAAAGTCACTTATTTGGTTAGATTAACATGAAAAAATAATATCCAAATAAAATCTAATTGTATTTGAATACTTTTATTTAGATACATTTTTTTATTGTGACTCGACATATGACAGAACCCAGCTGGAGTGTGGTTCATAAATAGATGTCACCGCTACTACAATTCAATAGTTGGAATCGGCAACTTACAAGCTAACCCCGAAACGTGACTAAATCACTTCACGGTCTGTATACTTGTAAGTGGTGGTACTACCTCGGATCGGATGTTAGCTTGTACTAGTCCCTACAGTGGCTAATACGCTTGGATGACTACATAGTAACGTATAGCTTGTCTAACTATAAATGACGCGCCCCTCCACTTTATAGGTTTATTTAAATGTGTGAATGCAAATATTTCTAACTATACTACTATACTTTATCAGCGTGCTCCTCCTTTTGTGTCCAACCAGCAACTGAATGACCAATTACAATTGCATTTTTTTCGTGTGCGCAAATGCGGTGGAGGGGCGCGTTACTTCGGCTTAGATAGACTATAGCACTGCTGGAGTTGACCAATACCATCAGCAAAACAATATTAAAACATCTTTATTTGTTATTATGATAAGATTCCAGCGCTTTAGCAAATGCCGGGAATAATAGGACATAAATTAACCTACGCATTATTAGACAATGTCTATGTAATAATTGGCTCAATAAGCTGGTTATAATTTACGACATTACTGAATACTTGAAATATCTATGAGGCGTATCCAGAGCTGTGGGTTAGAGAGCTATTAAGCTGTCAAAGGCAGAGGCACAGATTACATATGACTAGACCTCTAATAGGAGGCCATTCAAACGATCAGTGTCGTAAAAAGTGTTATTAAATAATAAACTTGTAGGCCGAAGTATAAGAAACGAAAAATTAGGATTATTGAAAAACTCAAGAGCAGCTAAAAATAATCAATTAAATTGTGACGCCCCAATTCTCACCAGAAAATCCTTACACAAATCTTTCAATTTGTGGGTGTGGTTTATCCACAATGTTTTTTAACTACCCAAATTAAAAGAAGTTAAAAACATTTAGGAAGTTGTCGTATTGCAAACTTTCTACATTATATTTAGACAATAATTAATATGTAAAATGTTAAATGCAGTCTATTTGTCTTTAATCTGTGGCCGAGGTCATAATCGCGGTATGTCATAAGTACGGCAATATGTGTGGGTTATAAATCAGCTAATTAACCAACCCTGGGGGAAGCACGAGCCCTTATTAACGACATAAATTTTGCGCTTCATGACACTCGAGATGTTTGGCTGGATGTGCGCATGACATACCGACGGATATGAGTTACTACGTAAAACAGTTCGCTACATTCGTTCGCTACATTTTATCGAATGTAATTTTTGATGTAAAACGAATTATGAATTAAGGCGTCATATAAATGAGTTTTATGCGGCTTACTATCGCGTTAATTTTTGGTTAAAGATTGTACAAAATTTTATACGACGTTTCCAGAGCTTTGCTTCTATCTTGGAGCATTAACCAAAAATAAACGCGATAGTAAGCCGCTTAAAAGTGGTTTAATTCATTATTCAATGTTTGCACAAAATCTAAGAAAGTTGGATAATTTTAAACATTACGTTTTTTTTTTTAAATTAAACCAGAACCGATAGCCGAACTAAACGATATGCGCGTCGTTCATTTATCGAACAATTGAAAAATGGAATGATTTTTTTCACTTATGTGTTTTCTCCGTGGATTGATCTTCTTGGATGGATCAGGTTCAGAGCAACAAAATTACTCAATATATATATTTTAAAAATACACTTATTTGATAGAAAGTGTACCATTGAATCAATGATGACAAATATGTTTTATTTGCAAAAGAAAGTAAAATAAAATATTGTTGTGTAATTAATTTTAATTATAAATAATAATATAATAACTTACCTACCTAAAAAGAGAGAGAAATAGGGAATATATTCACCGCATGGCGCACTTGGAATATTTAACTGCGATATTAAATAGTTAATGTGCTAATCTGAAGGTGAAATGTCGACGTTGCATTATACTAAATGTTTTATACATTACTTTGGTTGCATTATGAAGCCTTGTGAAAATTTAAGGGGTAGATAGAAGATATAGAATTTTGTAGCATTGAAATACGGTATCACTGTGTAAAAACTAATTTGTCTGTTAGTTTTGTAAACCGTTATTTTTGGACATATTTCGACGATCCTAATGTACTTTTTTTTTATTTCTGTCTCGACATATGACAGTATCCTGTAGCCCAATGAGTCCATAATACCAGCCTAGTTGGCCGGTATTGTAGACGATTTTAAGATGATCCAGAAACTCCACTAAAATCCTTCACAGTATGTACACTCAAAACTACCCCGGATCAACAGACTGGGCAAATGACTACTAACTCTTATAAATACCTAAGTAACTTCCAGTTTTATTAAATTAATAAGTTCTACAATATCATAATTCAATTTTTAAAACTATATGCACAGCAAAGCTATTATTATACGATATATTATTTACACAATAACAATAGTATTTTTTTAGATTTTGCGCGAAGATTGATTAATGAATTAAACAAATTTTATGCGGCTAACTATCGCGTTTATTTTGATCTTACAATTCTTTATTATTCCTACGTTTTAAGAGCTTTGCAGCCATCGTAGTCACGAAGAGACTGAGGTGTTGGTTGATGTTGTTATTGTTATCAAAACCAAAATAAACCGTATAAAATTTGTTTAATACAATAATGATATATATCGTATACGAGACAATGTAACTATGTATTTGGTTAACCTTTATAATTTTTAGTTGCTTTAAATTTTTAAAAAATAGTTTCAAAACCGTAGTTTTAATTTTTTATCTCACAAATGTGTCAGTGATTTCACAATCGACTCTCGATCGTCCATCACCTACAACAAATATTTATTATTTATATTTTTTAAACGTGAATGAAGCGAGGGCGTTGTGTCAGGATCGTAGCAAGTGGCGCTCCATTGTCTCTGCCTATCCCTGTAGGCAAAAGGCATGACAATTTGATTGATTGTAATATTGTACAATTAAAGTTTCCTTTTGGTATACAGGAGGGATTAATTTTACATAATAATATAAATAAAAACTACCTTTATGTAACATAAGTTAACATAACAAAGAGCCCGTCATTCCCTGAATACACGTGTTCAAATCCATGCCTTTATCAGTACCTTCACATAGGTAAAAAGGCTGACATACACATTAGGAAATATAGAAAAAAAAAAGTGTTTTTTAACTACTAGGAATGTTTTTTTTTGTCAAATTTCCAATGCTTGTACTTAAAAATTACTGTAAAAATTTGTGAATAAAAACTAATTTCACGCATTTACCGTAAACTTTAGACAGCTTAAGGAAAACTCAATATGTATTTTTTATTGATTGCCATAAATTTCTCAGAATGAAATTTTTAGTTTTATTAGCTCAATCCTCTTCCTACTTGTGGTTTAAATTTTACATTATTTTTTAATTTCACGACGTATGAATAAATAAGTAATAGCAATATCAATCAATCCGGTTTTTTCAGTCGTCGTCACTCTTGGACCTCCTCCTTCTTATCATTAGGCGGGTCGAGGTCAGATATCGTGTCACAATAAAAAAAAACTTTACTACAAAAATAAAACACGTAGAGTCTAAACTAGAAGATCCAACACATAAAAACAATTATGTCCAATTTCATACAAAAAGACAATTTATCATAAGAACCGAACTTTTACTACAACCCCAAACGAATGCTCGCCCTAATTTGTAGTTATTGAGTCAACCCATTCATTGAGGGTACTAATTCAAAAGCTGTATGCAGGTATGCGTTTACCCTTTCACTCGATGTACCTAACAACAAAGTATAGATAAGCCTTGCCGTTCAGACGTAATGGAGTGCGTATGTCTCTCTACTTTTTTCCCATAATTGCTCGACATATGGCCCGTATTAGTATATATACCCAGATCGACGCGCTATGGCCATCTCGCGGCAGGAATTCCACGCGTGCGACGGGAAGATCTTCCTTCCGTTTATCCACAGATCTATGCGACCTCTGATCTAAAAGAACAGTCGTATCAACTATGCTGCCCTAACTTCACTCTGGTAACTGTAGGAATGGTTCATACATGGTTATACGCGCTCCTACTTATGTCTTATAAAAGATATAATGCCTTTTGTAATGAAAACTGAAAAGGCTTTTGTATGAAACATCTGGGGGTCAGAGGTAGAGTTACCATTTAAATGCGTTCTAAGTAGATTAATTTCTTTTGATATTTTATTATAAGTCTGTGTGCGTAAGAGTTGTAGTTGAATTTATTATTTGAATTAATGATTTATTTTCGTAGTGTTTTTGGATCTATACTGGATTGTTTGATGTGATGCATATTCTTTAATAATTTAAAATGAAAAAAGACATATTAAAAGCTTTATGTTTATCGCCGAACGTAGTTGAATTAGAGCTTTATGATAGTAAGGAACACAAGCTTCGAGACAATGATATCATTATATTTTATTCTTATTGTAGATTTATTAAAAATGTGATATTCTGGTCGCTCATCCACAATCATTAGTCGTACTTCTGTTTCCCTTAAAGCAAACGTAAATTTCTCACACGGAAATTACATTATACAATTAGCAACAATTAAAACTAAAAAAACTCATGCACTTTATTTCCAAGTGCATGTGCTTTTGGCTTCAAACTATTTAGCCAACCGTGTTGTAGCTATTTATCTATTAGTTAGAAAGAAAATTTATATTTTAAATAGTGAACAATAATACATTTCGTTATACGTAAACAATCATATCCCATAAGATTTCGGTTTTGGAATAAGCCGGTTCCAACTAGGCCGGCATACGGGATGTGACTGCTACTTACAGTTATTTAAATGTAGTAGTCACCTCCATTCATAGACCGTGAAACATTAGGTTAACGTTAGCTTAACTTTGAGGCGACCGTGGTGTAGTGGCAGTGCAATGGTTACGCAAACCGAGAGCACGGGTTCGAGAGCACTCACCTGTACGGTAAATGTACGGGTAAATCAACGCCTCTCTCGTAAACTACAGGCTGTACCAATGTATCTTTGGTATATGTACTTTGGTTGTCCTGTTTCTATGATACAAGCACTTTAGTAGCTTAGTATAGAAATGTAAAGAAAAAAAATAGGTGAGCCATAATAAAAAAAATCATTAGTTTACGAGGGAGGCGTTGATTTACCCGTAGGCAGATGATATGTTTTTATACATAAAAGTTAGGAATAAAATGCAAAAAAAGCCTCCATTATAACTTGCATAACCACCTGGGCACAGCTGCAAATGAATAGAACATTCGCGAACGCATAAATTGCCGTTTTTGTAAAAGCTCATGTAAACACTATTTTTACTCTATACAATAGTGATAGAAACGGAGTAAAAATAAATCCAATGGCATGTAGTACAGCTCTTCTGGATAAGAGTGCACTCGGTATGTGTCCTCGTATATTTAATAGTCTTCCCAGGAGTATCAGAGATATTGAAAATATTGGATTGTATAAAAGGAATCTTAATTCATTTTTAATATATAAGACATATTATACAATTAAGGAATTTTTAAATGACAAATTGTGAATTATTATTTTGACATTATATTCATTAGCTATAAATTTTTAAAATATTTGACATTATTGAATAAGTTATTTTATATTTTAATTTGTATGCCTTTTTAGGCGCATCATAGAGAATTTATTTTATTTACCAATCTTAATGTACCTATGTTTGACAAATAAATGATTTTTGATTTTGATTTTGATTTTGATTTTGATATAATTTCCCCGTAAATTAATTATTTTTAAATTTAATAATAATGATATTAACATATGTTTTTGCAGGGGATTTCAACACGTGCCATATGGACATATGCAGGTAATCACTGGACCGAGGCGACCTGATATGACCTTTGTGAAGTAGTTACGCCCGTATGTCTGAGGAGTGAACATTTAAACAACTTTTTTATTTATTTACATTTCTATACTGAGCTACTAAAGTGCTTGTATCATAGAAACAGGACAACTAAAGTACATACATCAAAGCCATTGCACTGCTAGTATATTGGGTTATAGTGTTAACTGTTTACTGCTTGACTTTTCTGGAATGTTATTTTCCAAACTCTTTCGAAATACATGGCCGCTATTGCTTTGAAAAGTTGATAAAAGATCATTTTATTGAGATTTGCTATTAATTCAACGACATTTTACCAATCTCCTACTTAACCTACGAGAAATAAATTGTTCACGAACGGATACCAAGCACAGTTAAGGTTCCTGTTTTGTCTTGTCTTGATACTTTTATAGCGGGATAGTAACAGGGAACAGGAAACTATGACATGTGCAGTAATCTTTAAACTCGAAGGGAATTCGAAAAATGCTACATTTTTTCACACAATATTTATCTTAATGTCTTTTAGCAACTAATATCTCAAGTTCTTTATGTCGTCGGCACTATTTGTAGCGTCCCAAGAAAGAAAAATATAATTTAACCCTCTGTCGAGTGTAACTCAATCTATTAATCAAATTGTCACGCCTCTTCCCAATGGAGCGCCACTTGCCACGATCCTGACACATCTCCCTCGCTTCCTTCACATCCGCCAATAACATTTTTAACTTGGTTAATTTGTTTTTCGCTGTTTTATTTTAGTTATTAATTCTACGTAAATCCTTCAAAGTATTCCAATAAATCCGTTCATTTTTGAAAATAATTAGACAATTTTAATATTTTTTTAAATTAGCCTTTCAGATACACTGCGCTTATTCTAATTCGTTATTAAGGGTCACTCTACGAAAGGTTTATTAACGATTCATCAATAAAATTTACAATTTACAAAAGCTCGCTGAATACATAAGAAATAAAACATAATTTAAGACTGGTAGGCAGTGGTACCCAGTCTGCCGATCCGGGGTAGTACCACCACTTACAAGTATACAGACCGTGAAGTGATTTGGTCACGTTTTGTAATTAGCTTGTAAGTTGCTGGTTCCAACTAGGCCGGCATAGTGGAAGTGACTGCTACTCACAGTTATTGAATTGTAGTAGCAGTGACATCCATTCTTGGACCACACTTCAGCTTAATAACAAGCTGGGTAGTCATATGTCGGGTCACAATAAAATAAATACATTTAACCATCGAATTAGTGAAGTGGTATTTATAAGAACGCTAATGTACGTTCACATGCGTGCGCGCGCCATTAGCATCGAGTCATTGTCTGTCAATGTAATAGCTCTCCGTGATTACATCTTACATTTTCACACTGCATTCAAACAATGTCCCTTAAATTATTAAGAGACTACATACACGGCTCTTCTAAGGCGACCGTGGTGTAGTGGCAGTGCAATGGGTACGTATGGGCAATGTATCTTTGATATAAATGTACTTTGGTTGTCCTGTTTCTATGATACAAGCACTTTAGTAGCTTAGTATAGAAATGTAACAAAAAAAAAAATGGTTTGGGCACATAGAAAGGATGAGAGAAAGTTGATCAACGGGAGGAATTTATAAATCTGATAATGAATAGATGACGACAGGCGTGGACGAACGGTTAGCAATTGGTTTGTTGCGCGTAAAGTCCCGGGTTCGATTCCCGGCGGAAGCAAATATTTGTTCCATAGCTTTTATTTGTAATATTTAATAATTATATTTATGTATGTTTTATGTTTATGTACCCAGCTTTCTTGAGGATGTCTCCGTTTTTTGTCGTTTACTTGAAACGAACATAAATAAGGATGACGTTTAAAAATAGTATTTATAAAATGTTTATTAATTCTACACTTTTGCCATTGACATTACGAAGGAAGTATTCTCATGAGGTATTGTTATATGCAACTTTATCTTGGTGACAATTGAGATTTTAAATCATCCTTCCCACGATACTATGTTAAGAATTCAGAGAAAAAATCTGTAGTTAGAATTTTAAATACAATGGAATGTTGACAAAGTGTGTTCGTAGCCGAGGAGTTAATGTGCAAAACATGGGATCACGCGAGTTAAGTAATGAAGAAGCGGTCAGCAGTTGGATGGGTGACCGCTAGTGGAAAAATAAACATGACCTGCGGTCCTGCGGGTCCTGCGGGCCGACCGCGTATCTTAATGACAATAGCCTTTGTTTGACAGTTGAACTCCATTAAAGAGCTATAATATTAAAATTGCGACCGCACAACACACTAATGTTGTGCGGTCAATGTTTCATTTTCATTAACAGTTCAAGCTCATTAAAACTTATTGTCCGAATGAATTAAAGTTGTTTTTAACAATAACAGCGACCGCGTAACTTTTTGTCAAATGAGAATGACAATGAAGTTACGCGGTCGGCCCCTAGATGGAGATTATCGAGACGTTGTCGGGGCATGTCCTAAAAACTGTCGCACCAGTCAATTAGGATTGACAAGCTTGGAGCCAAATTCTGTCCAGACAAAGGCCTAGTAGTCCGCCTTTTGTATATTTATTTGCAGAACAATCGACAAGTGGAATGCTTTGCCAGCCCATGTGTTCTCTCCCTTCTATAACCTTGGATCCTTTAAGCGATGCGTGAAGAAGCACCTTTGGCCGGCATAGTGACGCGGCTGAGACAGCCGTGTTCTAACTCGGTTGTTTCAGTCGTCGGCACTTTTGGATCTCCTCTTGCTTATCATCAGGCAGGACGATGTCAAATGTCGTGTCACAATAAAAAAATAGAAAAAATATTATTATATAAACAATTGTACTGATTACTATCTAGAATTAGGATATCTATCTACATTACAGTAGAGAGCTAGTTGGAATAGAATGTTCAGAAATAAAATGTAGAGTTGTGTCTTTGATATGAAAAAAGGACTTCGATGGTTCATTATTACGTTTAGAGATTTAATAAAAATAAAAATAATTTCCCAGAAGATTTTTAGAAATATAAATTAAAATCCTCATAAAGTTTTAACAAAAAAAAGTATAATTTTCTCATATGAGTTAACGCGTTTTACGGGAATGAGCCGTGCGCAAACATATGTGTCTCGGCAGAATTTAAGCTATCATTTTTCACGATGTAATCCTCAGACAGTTTTCGTCAAAGGGACCGCTTATCGTGGCCTCCCAATTTATTTCCACAGGATTTACACGTGATACTGTCATTGATGTGTCATTTCACTGGTTCCGTATAGGGGATGGATGGGTGGAAAAAAAGAGATCGTTTTACCAGACATTTTTATTATAGGTTACATTTCCCTTTTTTGGTATATTTTATATAATTTATATTAGTTAGGGATTAAAGGAAGAGTGGACAAACGACAATGAATTAAATGAATTACGGACAAATGTAATAAAACTATGTCAAGCTGGCTTTTTACTATAGAATATAATGTATTTATTTAAATTTATATTGCTCACCGTACTTTTAAGAAAAAAAACATACATTCAAAAGTATTGACCAAGCGATATTTTGCCACTCGTCCGCACATTGTTCACTATAAGTTCGTTTTATGTCTGTATTTTATTTCCTATTTGTCATTTATATCTGTAATTTAATATCGCACACTTAGCTAGTAAAATATAAAAGTTAAAAATAGCATATATCTCATAGTGTATAGACAGGTTAAAGAATATAATTTATATATCTCGAGATATAAAATATTCCACAGCGGAAAGCCAGCTTTAAATTTGAGACCCAAGTCACATCATTGGTCGGCGTTATTCACAGTATCCATTATTCAGTGAAAAATATTCTAAAAGTTTCAGTAAACAAAGTAGAAATTTCATACCTGTCTATTAAACATACTAACTACTGCAGAATATAAATATATATATATATATATAATATATATAGGCAATAACATCAGGAACTCCATTACTTTGAAAGCTTTCCGGTTGGGTTCTGCTTTTATTTCTTTCACGATTTTCTTAGATTGCTTTTACTGAAAGTAAACACTTTTTAATTAAGAATCAATACTGATATTTCTTCCCCGATGGGTTATATTTCTTTCCCCCACTCGCTAAAGAAATATAACTTTGATTGTTTTTGAAATTTATTTCGTATACAGCTGCTTCCATTGTGAATTATTTTGTTAGCTCATTGATTGGGGGATTTATGTTTTAGCTGTATTATTGATTTTAATAATTAATTATGTTCTGTAAATTTTTTAAGAGACCTAGGACAGAACTTGTTTTTTTATTTATTGGGGCTACCTCTAATGTAAAGCTGAAGTGATTTTTTAACACGACTAAGTCACTTCACGGTTTGTATGTACACTTGTAAGTGGTGGTAGTATCCCGGATCGGCAGACTGAGCACCACTGCCTTCTGACTTCTGTGAATAGGTTGCGCGTCGTTTCTTTGTAGAACTATCGACGAGTGGGATGCTTTATTAGCTTATTTGTTCTTCCCATCCTATAACCTTGGATCCTTCAAGAAAGGCAGGTCCAGTCAGTTAAAAAAAGAGATACGTTATCAACGCAAAAAAGTTGTCACACAGACTCATTCATTTGTATGGGGACTTGGGCTTAATTGTATTAACAGTTGCATATAGATTTTAAAATAATTTAATGTACGAAGATTATAATGTAATTGAAATATATCATTTATTTAGTATATTTTAGGTGTGCAATATAATCAAACTATAATTATGACAGTTCAAAGCAGAACTGTTAATATGGCGTGTCTTAGTGATTGACAGACGATACGAAATCCATATCTTATTTTCCAAATAGCTTAATTGCGCAGGAGTTAAAAGCAAATTTGTTATTAGTTTTATCAACACAAATATCGAATCTACCATTTATATATTATTTCATCATTGGATATTACAAAAGTAGTACAAAGAAGCTCAAAATGAATGATGTCCTTTCGAGTTTATTTGTGTCAGCATTCCATAAACCGATCCGTGTTTAGCATTTGAGATAAGTGTTGGGGAGAGAGAGCAAATGTTGTCAGGAACATACACCCTAAAATGTTATTTACTAGCATCGGTGTCAATAACACTTCTTACACTGTTGTTTTTCTAGTGGTTGACAGTGGTGCCCAGTCTGCCGATGAATGTGTCTTGGCTATCTGTTTGATTAAATCGGTTGAATTGTGTCTAAATATATTTATATAACCGTTTAGTTCTTTATCTACATCAGTTTTACGTTTCTATACGTAAAACTGATGTAGATCTTTAATATATGTTGTACTAGATAATATATGTTGTACGTGCTTGCATCATAAAAGTAATATATTATTTTCTTAGATTTTGCGCGAACATTGATTAATGAATTAAACAAATTTTATCCGGCTTACTATCGCGTTTATTTTGGTTTAGATTTTACATTGTTTTATTATTCCGACGTTCCGAGAGCTTTGCAGCCATCGTGGTCACGGAGAGACTGAGGTGTTGGTCGTCCTATTGGTTGATGCTGTTATTGTTTCCAAAACTACCCCGTTTGATGTTTTGATTGTTTTTGTTGTGTTGTGAAAATAAACACGATCGTAAGCCGCATAAAATTTGTTTAATTCAATAATCAATGTTCGCGCAAAATCTAAGAAAATAATATATTACTTTTATGATGCAAGCACGTTTGGTACAAAAGACAATCTAGTACAACATATATTAAAGATACATTTGTGTAGTCTGTCTAAGCCGCAAGAAAACATAAAATATGAATGCAACACACCGAAAATGCAATTGTAATTGGTCATTCAGTTGCTAGTTGGATACAAAATGAGGAGCACGCTAAAAAGTATAATAGTATAGTTAGAAATATTTGCATTCACACATTTAAATAAAGAGATACCGTAAGTGGTATCATTATTTATCGGTATCCTAAAGAAAACCGTTATCATACCGTTAAGTGGTAGGATTCGTTTTTCTGTCCCGTTTTCCCCATTGAATCTGAGGATGAAATTGATGATAGCGTGACATTTATGGACCACAAGAATAAGAACAAACTGAAATCGTGTTATTTCCTTGGAAAATAACCACAGCAGCCCCCCTAGCACGGCGATCTAAGGAGGCAGCTCTATTCTATGAGTAATATCGTGTATCGATGCAGATATTTGTTCGGTGTACAGTTCAACATTCCCAAATCACTTGGGATATATTTTACAAACAAAACGTGTAACGAGGATTTACGACTTTGCCGGAGTTTATTTAGATTTCGGAATATATTTCACTTTGGTGGCTGAAAGTTGTTCGGGGAAATGTAACAAAGGAAAAAATGTTCTTTATTTCTAATTTATTACATTTTAAGGTTGTCTAATAAGTGTCAATCAATCAAATTGTCACGCCTTTTTTCCACGGGGATGGGAGCGCCACATGCCACGATCCTACACAAATCCCTCGCTTTCTTCACATTCACAATTCTCTTCATACAAGCTTTATGAATTTGGGCACTAGGATCAAATCGGATGTCTCCGATTTGATCGGAAGACACCCTCCTGGGCCTGCTTTGTTTAACGCATCCATCCACATCAGATTTATAAATTCCTTTCGTCAATCTACTTTCACTTATCCTTTCCATGTGCTCAAACCATCGAAGCATTACTTTGTCAACTCTGTCACTACATCCTCTAATAAGTTGGTAATGTATTAGTTAATACGTGTATAATGTACGTATACAAATTTCTGACACTTTTTATTAACAAATAATTGTTATATTAAATATTACAAAATAAACGCTGTGAAACCAATCTTTGCTCTGACTGGGAAACGAACCCGGGACTTTACGGATAACCAATTAGTGTGCCAACACCTGTCGTCCAATTATGTCAAGGTTTGCGTTAGAGTAAAATAATAAAACATATTATAAGACCGAAGGATTTAGGATTGAATTTTATTTCATCAGCCGACTAGGCCGGCATAGTGGATGCGACTGCAGTAGCAATCGCATCCATTCGTGGACTGTACTCGAGCCTGATGTTATGGCAGGGCGCTGTCAAGATGTCGAGCCTCAATAAAAAAATACACGGGGAAAATAACCACCAACTGTTTGTCTACAACGCTTAAAAACTATTGAAGATAAATTGAGAAAAAAAAACTGTTCACAAAAAAAGAAATTAGGACATTTTCTGTAACGGACATGTCTATTAAGTTAGTTTTGGTACTAACCCCTGAACGACGGTCGCCCGGCAGATAAACGTCAGCAAATTGCACTGACCCTCGTCTCTAGGAGCCTCTCAGTAATGTGATCGGAGTGGAATAAGAAGAGAGATTCGGAAAAACTTTTGCTTGCTTCATTGAATGTGTGCCAGATTTTCTAGTTTCAGTTAGATTTTAATAACGTGTGGGTTTAACTAAATATTTATAAACATGTTTTAAAATCTTATGTGGATGAGTGTGTTAAACAAGGCAAGCCCAGAAGAGTATTTTCCGACCAAATCGGAGACATTCTTAAGAAAGCTGGGTGGCGTAGTGCCCATAAATATAGAGCTTGTATGAAGACAAATGTGGATGTGAGGGAAGCGAGAGAATTGTGTCAGGATCGTGGCAAGTGGCGCTCCACTGTCTCTTCCTTCATTCCTGTGGGAAAAAGGCGTGACAGTGTGATTAATTGATGTTTCAAAGTTTGGCCGGCATATTGACGGCGATGACTGTGAATTTAGTCGGGTTTTTCAGTTATTGGTATTCTTGAACCCTCCCCTTGCTTGCAAGCAAGTCAAGGTTAGATGTCAAGTCACAATTAAAGATATGTAATATTTTGATTTGTACAATACAATTAAACTCGATAAAAAATATAATTAATTAAATAAAATTTTTATTGTAAATTGAATTATTTAAATTAAATTAGAAGAAGATGAATTCATTAAAATTATAAACCTAATTTTAAAACCGTTTCCAAACATAATATTAAAATGTGAAATTTCGACTCTGTGACGTCAACACTGAATTTATACATTTCAGTAATCCCCTGCTAGGTAATTCAATCAACGTACACGTAAACCGTTGCCTTTGGACACAGTACATATACTAATAGACAGACATAGCTTCCTTATCTTTTTGTAATCTTATAACATTGGATCCTTATAACATATAACTTGGATCCTTCAAGCGATCTTTTGGCAGCACTTGAGGCCTGAGGCAACCATGAACTGCATTGATTTGCAGTCTTTGACACTCTATGACATTCCCTTGCTTACAAGCCCCTGATAAGATGTCGGTTTCATTTTAAAAAGGCATGACCTTAAATAACAAACCAGTACCGGTGTTAGCATTGCAAGGTATATTAGTATATTCAGAGATGATTACCTGTTAATTAAATTTGAAGTGAATATTTTAGCACGTTGTTAAATAAAAGTGATATAAACCCTTTATAAGGTTTAGAAGAAAGGTGCAAAGTCTCAAGGCAAAGCATGTGAGCCATGGTTGTGTCAGACTAAGATATTTTTTACCTATTTTTTTATTGCAATAAAACCATAATCTGATAATATAAAAAAAACACTTTTGGCAACACATACCTTGAATTACAAAAAAAAAACCGAATAGTATGTAAATTAACGATTTAATTGTAACAATACATTCCAATAGTGCAGAGTCTATGGTAATGTGCTCTCTGTGATTTTGGTCCTTCAATCTACAAATTCAATTTCCTCTGCCCGTCTCGGGATAACCAAAAATTTCCTTTCAAAATTATAAAATTTGACACTGTTGTCACGCGCCGCATCAATTTAATTACAGGCTGGCCCGTTTTTAATTTTGACCCTTTCAATTTTATCCTATATTATCCTACGTTATCCTAATGTATCTTTTGTTAGCTTTATTAATTGTGACGCGGCATCTGACCTCTACTTTCAACGTAAGCAAGGGAATTTCCAAGAGCGCGTACAAAAAATCTCAACAAAATAAAGTTTACGGTTGCCCCAGTCGCCTTGCTGTGCCGCCCAAAAATTAAATAAATTGAGCAAGGTTATTGTGCGACACAGAGGAGGCATCTTGAAGCTTAGCCTATAATATGAATTTATCATAATGGATATAACTGTTGCGTTCAAACATCAGGTTAAAATAATATATCGAGCTACAATTAAAAATATACTTATAACAATCCAAGAATGAAAAAAAAAACTATCCAAGAAGCAAGATCGACCTACATTGAATCTCAATGTAACTTATTTTAAATAACATACCAGGACAGGGTACATCGAAATGTTATTTAAAATTACTTACAATGCATCTAATAAATCTGATGTGGATGGATGCGTTACTTAAACAAGGAAGGTGTTTTCCGATCAAATCGAAGGCATCCTCAAGAAAGCTGAGTTGAGTTGCCTAGTGCCCATAACCGTAGAGCTTGTGTGAAGAGAATTGGGATATATGGGAAGCGAGGGAGTTGTGTCGTGGCAAGTGGCGCTCTATTGTCTCTGCCTATCCCCGAGGCGTGACAATTTGATTGATTGATTTGACTTACAATGATATTCCTTGCAGATGAACATTTTGCTTTTTAGCACAGATTCGCGTCATGACCGGTATATAGTTGTACACACAAACGATATCAATAATTTGTATATAAAAAAGTACATCCCTAGTTATAAAATGTTTACCAACAAATATAAACATAGTAAATACATAGTTAAAATTAAACTTAATGGGTAATTCTTTAATAAGGAAACTCGCAATGACCAAGTGAAATAAACTTGCGTAAACATTATAGGTTAGATATCTGCAATTAATTAGGTAATATCGTTTTTTATAAACTTGTTGGAAAGGATTCTACTACACTCACATCTTTAGCAGTTTTAAAATAATATTGCTTTAGGTAGATGTTTTTTTACATATATTTTTTTATTGTGACACGACATCTGACCTCAACCCGCCTGATGATAAAGCAAGGAGACGTCCAAGAGTGAATATGACTCAGAAAAACGAGTTTGTTCACAGCTGCCTCAGCCGCCGTTCCTATGCCGGCCAAAGGTGCTTCTTCACGCATCGCTTGAAGGATCCAAGGTCATAGGGGGCGGGCAAAGCATTACACTTGTCAAATCGTTTATATTCTATAAATAGGCTTATTTTTTTACATTTCTATACTAAAATTTTAAAAGTGTTAGTCCCGGCAAAAAAAGAGCACCGACTCAAAAATCAACTGCGCAATAAAATACTCAGCGGACGAAGAGCGCTGGACGGCTGCGGTGGGAGCAAGTCCGCGTTTTGTATAGAGTCGTGTATAGAATTGATATTTTAAAATTTAAACGGATTAGTAAAACGTTAAGCGCAGCTTGAATGCCACCGATCTTTTTATCTGCCGGGATATACACATGTATCGAAGATACATTAATACCGGCAAGCGGATTTTAACCGGAAGCTCTAGGTTTGCGAGTCCATTACACTACTTGATCACGGTCGTCAAGTAGTAGATATAATTTCTAAATCGATACTCGATAGGTTATATCGTTACATCCCTAATAAGTTATTAGTTGAGTTAACTTTGTAATAGTAAAGTTAGAATAAAATTTTATCGTGTCCCCATTATTTTAACGAGTGTCTCTTACAGAAGAAATTATGTTTTTATCGTTATTATAATTAATTGCCATCGTTTTAACTTAATAGGTCATTTATTTCAACAAAAGATTATTCATAAATTTATGAGAATTTTAGATAGAAAATTCTAATTTTAGTTTTTTATGAATATGCCCTTTATTCAGGAATACAAATGTTTCATTATAATTCTTAAATAATAGAATTTCTGTATGTCTATTATGTACTCACATTTCCACACTAAGCTACTAAAGTGATTGAATTATAGAAACAAGACAACCAAAGTATATATATCAAAGATACATTGGTACCGGCAAGTGATTTTGAGCCCGTGCTCTCGGTTTGTGTTATCATTGCACTACCACTACACCACGGTCGCCGTATAGGGTCAAATTCTACAAGTTATTTCTATAATTTACGTATACGATGTCTTCACCAAAACGTGATATATCGTGTGACTCGTGATATAAGCTAGAGTGCGGTTCATAAATGGAGGCGACTATGCCGGCTTAAGTTTTTGAGTGGAGACCACGAACCGGCAATCGCAGCGTAGGTAGGCCTCCAACTAGGTGGACTGACGACATAGTGAAAGTTACGAATAACCAGTGGATACATCTGGCAAGTTGTCGTTCGAAATGGCGTAGGAAAGGCCTATGTTCAGCAGTGGACGCTTTCAGGCTGATGATGATGCCGGCCTAGTTCAAACCCGTACCTTTCAAACTGGCCCCGAAACACAGTCGCCACTACACGTTCTGTCACTTGAATGTGGTGGACACATCCCCGGGTCGGCAGACTGGCCAAATGACCACCAAATGTCTGTCTACACATAAGTGCACATGAGGAAATCACTTAACGCTTTTAAGCGTGATTTATACTTCTCTAATGGACAATACCAGTATTTCAATGTCGCCACTCGCATTATGTGATCTAATTTGATGTTATTACGTCATTTTGTTGCGTAACTTCACCACTGGTACTTAGTACGTTTTTCTATTTGATACAAAATTATATAATCTTTTCTATTGCTATTAGTGGTTACTAAAATGATTTCAGCTAGTTTTCTTTAGGCGGCATTTTCAATGCAACTGCTACTAGCAGTTATTAAACTGTAGTAGCAGTCGCCTACATTCGTTAACCGCCATCCATTCCAATTTAACATCAGTATAATTATAAATAATTATTTATGAATAGATATTTTATTAAATAACGACAAAATTAAAAAAAGAAGAACAGTTTCCTTAAACCATAAAATACGTTCATAATTATCGATTAATAATTATGGATCAATAATTATGAAAGAATAGGCAGAGACACTAGGCAACCTAGCTTTCATAATTAGAATATATTAAAACGAGTCATAATGCATTATTAAGAATATTTTAATTCTTCCACAGCTCTTGCAACGGAGCCGAAAAGTATCGAGATAAATAAAAAATCCCTAATTACTTTATTTAAATTATTCTATTTATGAATTCAAATTCCGTAAGTTTATATAACTAATATAATAAATCTAATTAATTACGTATCTGTCAAGAAGGATTTCTTAAAATTTATAACATTACAAAATTATAATACAAAATGGAAGAAGAGAAAAGAAAATTTACGAAGACTTGTCAATAAAATATTTTATACTAAAAGAAAATTAGAAGCTCCTTGGAGCAAACTGAAGCCTCAACCCTTAGGGATTATCTGCCGACCTATTAATCATCTCCAGAGTAAATTGACGCTTACCAACGCTTCAATAACTGACGTAGATAATCTGTTAGAATCGTCTTAGGTAACGAAAATGTTATTTTGTGGAGATATAAGATAGTATTAAGTATTTTTCATTTTGTAGACGTAATTTTTGGCTGGATTATTGTTGGCATCTAAGGCAGCCGTAATATACGTAGTTTTTTTCTGTCAGTACCTAACTTTTGACCTGCTCGAGGTCAGATATCAACATCCTAATTGAAATTTATTTATATCGAATAAAAATAAATATAATTTTTGACCTGTTTTTTGTTTCAGAAAATTTATTATAAAAATCAAATGTTAAAAAAATCTGACCTCGACATCTGACCTTCACTTGCCTGAAGTCGAAATCAAGGAGGTCCAAGAGCGCCCATGAATGACAAAACCGATACAGCTCAGTTGTCACATTGGTGTTCTTTGACTTCCCCTTGCTTACCAGGCTTTGTTCTTGAACTTCTTCTATTTACCATCAGACCTTTCTTTTTCTATCTTCCTTCGTTTCTTTGGCCGGCATTGTGACGACGACTGAGGCAGTTGTGGACTAACTCGGTTGTTTCAGTAGTCGTTACGCTTGGATCTCCTCTTGCTTATCATCAGGTGGGTCAAGGTCAAATGTCAAGTCTCAATAAGAATTAAGAAAGAAACCTTCTGTCCCTACACCACAGCCTAATTATAAATAACTAATCAATAAATAAAATATCGAAAGATCAAATCGGAGACATCCTCAAGAAAGCTAGTTTGTCTAGTGCCTATAACCTTTGAGCTTGTATGAAGGGAATCGTAGATGTGAAGGAAACGAGTGAGTTGTGTCAGGATCGTGGCAAGTGGCGCTCCATTGTCTCTACCTATCTTCATGGGAAAAAGACGTGACAATTTGATTGATTAATAGAATAAATAATAATTAATCTACGATTAAATACTCAACAATATTATTACAGTTCGGTTAATTAATGAGTATTTAATTAAATAGATATAATTGCTAAATGCGTGCACAAAATGAGCGCCAATTAAGTTATCTAGAACAAACACAGACTAATTAAATATGATTACACGAGGTACAATATAATTACAGATTAAATAAGTTAAAACGTAGATTACTAAAGTCAATGTACTTACGACGCATTGCTTCCGTATATTTTTATTCTGCGCAAAATCTAATATCGCAACCGTGGTGTAGTGGCAGTGCAATGGTTACACAAACCGAAAGCCTGGGTTCAAAACCACTCACGTACATACATATATTAAAGGTACCAATATCAATCAATCAAATTGTCACGCCTTTTTCCCACAGTTTTTTGTGAGGCAGAGACAATGGAGCGCCACTTGCCACGATCCTGACACAACTCCCTCGCTTTCCTCACATTTACAATCTCTTCATACAAGTTCTATGGTTATGGGCACTAGGCAACCTAGCTTTCTTAAGGATGTCTCCGATTTGGTCGGCAAACACCCTCCTGGGCTACCTCGTTTAACGCATCCATTCATCTTCTTTGGTCGTCCTGTTTCTATGATACAATCTAGCTTAGTATAGATAGCAAGGAGAGAGTGAAGTCGACAGTAAAAACTTACTTAGTTTACGGTTGTGTCAGCTCTGTCTATGCCTGTGGATATTAAGCCGTGACAATTAATATGACGATAAACCTAATTGAATGTTTAGACTACAACTGATATTGTTTTTGATATAGCAAGTTATTTTTGATATAGCGGTTATAGTCTAGATTTTTTAAATTGTGACTCGACATTTGATCTTGACCTGCTTGATCATAACCATGATGGAGGTTCACGACTGAAAAAGAACCGTCACAAATCACGTCTACCTCAGCCGCCGTCACTATTCCGGCCAAATGTGCTTCTTCACGCATCACTTGAAGGATTCCACGTTATAGGATGGGGAGAACACATTCCGCTTGTCGATAGTTCTACAAATTGTAGATCTGACACAACTCTCTCACTTCCTTCACATCGACAATACTCTTCATACAGACGTTATGGCTAAAGGCACTGCGGACCCTAGTAAACATAAAAGAGCATAAAAAATCATTAAAGAAATGCCGCAATGGACATTAAATGTAATGACCATTAAAAATATATTAGAAGTCTCATCCAGAACACATTTTGCGAGTTCCAACATTCAAAAGCAATGATTATAGTAAAATTATATAACCGTAGTTTAAAAGGGCCTGCTTGCATTAACACTAGAACGGTGGGCAATTTAAAAATCCAGTGAAACAAGCTACCGTGGATATAAGACGTGCACCGTTTCTTGATAAACAGGAGCTCACGGCATCTAGTTCATTTTAAATAATTTGGCACAAAATAAAATTGTGTATGTTTATGTAAGTATGTTTATTTTACCTTCATTTTATATACTTTTGATACTTGTATGTAGTTTATGTAAATGTAGTTGGTAGTATATTTGCACCATGTCCATAATTTACCGCATCCCAAAGGTTAGTTGTTAGAGAATGCCTAATAGGCATTAAACTCGCCTATGTACCTATTTTTAAGTGAATTTTGGTGCAATAAAGGTTTTTATATAAATAATGATAGCGTTTTGTTATATTTCTATATATTTATTATTAGCCTATTTATTTGTCCCACTGCTGGGCAAAGGTTTCCTTCTCTTTTTTTCATGACTTACGACATATTGCGGTCTCTCGCCACGAACTTAATATTTTTTAAGGTAATTAATTTTCCATTGCGACAAGATATTAAACCTTGACTTGACTGATGGTAATCAAGGGAAGTTCCAAGAGTGCCGACGACTGAAAAAAGGGATTTAGTTAACGGTTGTGTCAGTCGCCGTCACTAAACCATCAACCAAATTAACCTCCTCAATTTCCACAATACTATTTTCACGATCGTAAACAACTCTTTTGCTTCTGCTTTCCTCACATCCACAATTCTCTTCATACAAGCTCTACAATTAGAAAATAAATATTAAAATGTGGATGAATGCGTTGAACTAAATATTAAATCAAGCGTACGTTTAAGTGTTAAAAGAGAAACATAATAATATTAACTAAAAACACATTTTACTACAAGCCATAGTTAACGGAACGGTTAATTAATTTCGCTATAAATTTAGTTACGGTAATAGAACGAAGACGATATAAATTAGTAGATATTTTCTGAGGTATCCAAGCAATTTTTTTGTGGAATGATATCTGACCTCGACTTGCTTGGTGGTAAGTGCCAACGACTCGTACAGATACCAGCAGATATAAGGCGCTGAATAAGAATCTCCGCAGCGCTGGATAACTGCGGTTATCCTGAACTGGAAACTGGAAAAATGCAGTCGTCTCGTTTCGGGATAAGCTTGTAAGTTGCCGGTTTACAATTTGGCCAGAACTGTGGACGGGACTGCTACTTGCAGTTATTTAACTGTAGAGCAGTCGCTTTCTTTAATAAACCGCCAGCTAAAATCAGGAAACTGTATAATAACGATCCACAATAAATAAAAGTGTAGCTATTGAAGGCTTCAGTGGAAAATTGTTTGAAATTTAACAAAACTGCCATGTAGAGAAGAATGTCGCAATCTAAGAATTTCTGCCGGTGGAAAGTTACTTTCTAACCTAATTATCCGTGGTAACTTGTTATTGGCCTTTTTTCCTGTCTAAAACTTATCTATATATATCTAGTTAGCTGTAAGTTATCCTTATAGAAATAAAAAAATTAACCTAATAGAGGTTAAGCAGAACGACGAAAGTACATATTTCAAAAATATATTGGTATAGGTAAATATATTTGGGTTTCCATTGCACTACTACTGCACCACTGTCGCCAATATGATGTTTTGTTTATATAGTCCACAAGTTCTAAACAGCCAAAGTATATGTACAGTACACGCTTCTTTGAATTCAGCTATTTTTCAATAAACTTGATACTGTTGCTGTTTATATTCTACGAATCACGATTGCATCAAGCATGTACGTACGTACAATATTGACGCACGTTCGATTTGAACGCTGAATTTTTCATTTTTTTTATTGCCACGTGACATCTGATTAGTTACTATAACCTGATCGTAAGCTAGGAAAAGACTTATAGCGACGGCGACTAAAAACACATGCTGTTTACGGTTATGCCGGCCAAAAGTGCAGTTATAGAGTGGAGCGCCGACGATCAGCTCTGACCTCAGTCGATGTCACTATGCCGGCCAGCGGTATGGTTATGGGATGGAGATAACAAATAGACTAGACGCGCCACTCCTTCTCTAAGGTTTCATCATCATCATCAGACAAAAAGCGTCCACTGCTGAACATAGTCCTTCCCTTAGAACGCCATTTGGAAAGACAAGATGCCAGTTGCATCCACTGGTTACCTATGACTTTCACTGTGTCGTCAGTCCACCTAGTGGGAGGCCTACCTACGCTGCGTCTTCCGGATCGTGGTCTCCACTTTAGAACCGATATGCTTTAGCTTATTTTTATTTATTATTGAGACGACATCTGACCTCGACCCAGCCTGATGGCAAGTAAGAAGAGATCCAAGAGTGCCGACGACTCAGATTGCTTGTGTGAGATGGACAGTTTCTCTCTAATAAACAATTCTAAAACATTCAACGGTAAACATGAATTGAAACGCGTAGATATATTTTGCAGATTGTTTTGTAGTTAATTTTAGATATCCTACACGTGTAGTTTTGAAACTAGAATACTAAAACTGATTTTATTTCTGTTTTATAGTTTTTATTTTCCCATTAAAACGCAAAAGACCTCGATTTGCAGAAAGTTCAAAAACGTCGATGAAGCCTTTTACGGTTGTCCCAGCCGCCGTCACTATGCCGGCCAAATTCACTTCACTATTATCGGATGGACATTATGTTTATTCTACTGGTACTAAGACGTTGTAATCAATCAATCAAAATGTCACGTCTTTTCCCTACAGGGATAGGCAGAGACAAAGCAGCGCCACTTACCACTATCCTGACACAACTCCCTCGGCTAATATCTTAATATAATATTTGTTTTGTCCTTGTGCATGTGACTAAACTCTTATAAAACGGCTGGACTGATTTTATTGAAAGTTTTTGAATATTTTTAAGTTTTTTATATTGTCACACGACATCTGACCTCGACCCGCCTGATGAGGAGCAAGAGGAGGTCCAAGAGTGACGACGCTGAGAAAACCGAGTTGTACGAGCCGTCACTATGCCGGCCAAAGGTGCTTCTTCACGCATCGCTCGAAGGATCCAAGTCATAGGATGGAAAAAACAAATGGGCAGGCAAAGCATTACACTTGTCCATTGCTCTACAAAGAAAAGACGCACCGGACTTTTTAGTTCGACTGCCGACTCGGTCGATAAAATGCGGATGCTTTCTCCGACCTGTGCGGGTAGGTAGTTCCATGGATGCATTAGATTTACAATTTGACCTGGTAGGTGGCGCTGGAAACGTTTTTTGTTTTACGTTTGTGCCTTACAACCAACATATGTCGGGTCCGCTAGTTTGTCATATAAAATAATTCAATATTTATACAGTAAACATATTGGACGTAAAAAAATATTATTTGCCTTATTCTTTGTAAATAAAGAGATGTAATAAAAGTTACCCTTGACCCTCGTTGGGATAACAAACCTTCGAAACGATACAAAGCGTCAAATAGTACAAAGTAAACATTGGACTGACTTTAATGTACATACGAGTACTTCGTTGAATGTAGTTGAAGTTAAATATTATTTCAGTACCTGAAAAGAAATAAAAAGAAGAATTAATTATTATGCAGACATTAAGTTCCTATCGTTCATTAGAGGTTGTATGAAGACAATTGTCCCCCCTAGTGTGGGACCACCGAAACTTATTATAAATTATAAACTTTCTGGTAATAAACATATTAATTAACATATTACTTCGGGGAAAGCATCCGCATTTTGTCGACCGAATCGGCAGTCGAACTAAAAAGTTCGGTGCGTCTTATCTTTGTAGAACAATTGACAAGTGGAATGCTTTGCCAGCCCATGTGTTCTCTCCATCCTATGACCTTAGATCCTTCAAGCGATGCGCGAAGAAGCATTTTAGGCCAGCATAGTGGCGGCGGTTGGGGCAGCCGGGAACTGACTCGGTTATTCCAGTAATCGTCGCTCTTGGACCTCCCCTTGCTTATCATCAGGCGGGTCGAGGTCAGATGTCGTGTCACAATAAAAAAAAAATATATTCGTATTTGTAATTGTGAATGTACGGAAGAGACTTTCGTAGTAATGTCAAGTGGCACTTCGTGTTCTCTGCCTATCCTTGCGGGATTTAAGGCATGACAAATAAATTATTAGATATAGCTTAATGCATTATTTTAAGTATAATAGAATAAGGAAATTTTTGTTTCCTTATACCTAAACTATACTTTTTTCTTATAAATATATATTTAGTTTTTTAGTTATGTAGTAGCTTTTAGCATTTAGCAGCTACGATTCAATGGTTTCGTGAGTGTGACCCTGTGATTTCAGCCCAGTTCGTACTGTCACGTGCTATTAGAATCAGTCAAGACCCAAATTTAAATCAGACAATATTAATTTCTACACATTTAATTATAGTAGAAACCTAAATCTAGAAATTCGTTAGGAATTGGTGACAAAAATACCTAAAACTAAGAAATGTACCTTGTTAAAGTAATTATTTAAACCGTAGTACGTATCGCACTCAAAAACAGGAATTTGTACAGGAATCTACTTAAATAAATGATCTACAACTATAGTAACTTTGACAATAATTAAGTTCATAACGAGCAAGCCTAAGGCTAGATGCAAGATCTTCAAGAATGAGGGCATCATTTCCCTGCACCTGCCCTGACCTCACCATTACCTAAATATTATCAAGCAAGACTAGGTCATCAATTATGTACAATCGGAGCTAGAGAAAAGAGTACACTTCATATTTTGTATTTTATTTTAGATTGAGCACTAATATAAATTAGTTTGTGAAATAATATATTTTTCACAAAACTAATTTCATGTTTTGAAGTCTTAAGTCCAAGGGTCGCGGGGCTAAAGTAAAATTAACGCAATAAATTACTTTTCTCCGATTTCATATCTAAGTTTAACTTTAAAAAAAATTGTTTCTGACGGTAAAGGTGTGATTCTGATGGCGACCACAGGCTTCAACTGCAGATCGCACTACTGGTTTGTACGAATGTAAGATATGAGATTGATTTATACAAGGCGACACTGCAGTCTGTGGCCGCGCCATACATATTCATACAAATCAGTATTGCAGTCGAAATCACACCTTAAGTAATGCATGTCGGGTTTTGGATAGAGATAATAGTTTCGGTTTTGTAGAGTGTAGAGTATCGGTCTCCATCGCACTAGCACAATGACGAGCCATGGTCAAAACTTCACATAGGTACTGAGTGACAGATACAAAACCCTACAAAACCAAAACAGGCCGTTATTTCTTCCCAAAGCCCGATGATTTGCGTTATTTATCGCCAGGAACTGTAAAGGAGTGGATATACTTTTGTCCAAATCCAACTATACTGAAATTTATTTATAAAAACTCCTTACTAAGTATTTTATCTATTGTAAATATTAGATAGTTTGAAATATTTATTTACTATGATAAAAAGACATTGGGATTGTGTTGAAATTCTGTGTAGGTGTGTACTGTGTGTCCGTTACAGTGACACACATTTATAAGGCGACCGTGGTGTAGTGGTAGTGAAATGGTCAAGCGCACCGAGAATCTCCGGTTCAAATTAATGTATATCGCCCTATGTCTATTACATAAACATTTTTAGTAGCTTATTGGTATAGAAATAATACTAAATAAAAAATTAATAAAAACATTTCTTAAAACTTTGATTTTCAGATATTTGGGTTCAAAGATAAGTTTTTTTAAATAATAAATATGTTAGTATACTAATTCAATCCCAATTCAGAATAGTCAGAAAACGTAGCACCACTTTGTACGATCCTGACACAAATCAATAAATTAATGAACGCAAAACTTATATAGTTTAAATTAAATTACACTTTTTAATTAAATCCAAATATTCAATTAATATCCTTTATATAGTAAGTATAAAACAATGAAAAAAAAAACAATTAACTTGAGCTGTCATTAAAAGCAAACTTCATTAGATATTATAATATAAACAGCAACAGTTGTTGTGGCATATAGACTACACCAACATATAGACTCCGATTCAACATATACGCAGAGTAAATTCATATTATTCTTTTATTATCTATTGGATTGTTAATGCTAGTACTATAGCAATATATATTAGTAAGAAAAATTGAATCGGGTTTCAAACCCGGCGTCTAGATTGATACGAGACGGCTCTGACCACTGTGGTGTGCACAGCATCAAAATCATATCAGCATCATATTTTTCATCGTGTAGTTCTATCAACTGCTGGGTTGATACAGATGTAAAATTTACGACGTAATTTTAAAAACTTAATTTTCATTACTAATTTAATAAAATTAGATCTCTTACACACAGGCTTGCTTAGGTGCAAATAACAAAGTAAATACATCTTAAACTCAAAAAACGTCATGTATAGTATCAATTTCTGAATATTATTATAATTATTCTCAATTTAAAGTACTTTAAAATAGGAATAATAGTAATATTAAACCATTATGGCCGATACATCGAGGTAAATTAAAAGTATTAATTAACGAATTCATAAATGTTCTAATTTCAAAACCAAATGACAGAGCAATCGCTATGATGGATTTTCTGCGCCGTCTAGTCGTTATTGGACTATGCAGCATAAATCAATAGAAAAAACGCAAATGATCACTCAAACAATGAACAGGAAGTGAACTGTATCATTGGTTTTTAAATTTTAAAAAAATGACATTGGGTTAGACTAAGCCATTCAGTGTTTCATAAATAATTAAGGTAAGTATATTGAAGGAAAATCACATTATTTTATTCAGTCAATCACAAACAAATGTGGTAAGCAGTGGTAGGCAGTGGTACCCAGTCTGCCGATCCGGGGTAGTACCACCACTTACAAGTATACAGACCGTGAAGTGATTTGATCACGTTTCGGGATCAGCTTGTAAGTTGTCGGTTCCAATTAGACCAGCATAGTGGATATGATTGCAACTCACAGTTATTGAATTGTAGTAGCAGTAACATTTATTCATGGACCACACTCCGGCTTAACATCAAGCGAGGTGCTGTCATATGTCAAGTTACAATAAAATAAAAATGTGAAGGCGTTTATATGGTTGCGCAGATGACTGCTACAAATGTTACGAGCAGTAGCCGCACCCACTATGCCGGTGCAGCTGATTTCCGGCAACTTTTAAGCTGATTCCGAAACGCGATAGTTATAGAAAAGTCTTATACACTTGAAAATGATACGCGTTGGGTCGGCAGTGACCTGAGCGAATGTGACCACTAACCGTCTGCCTAAAATTCTTGAAACAATCAATCAATCAATAAAAATAAAGATAGGCACATCAAACAATCAATCAAATTGTCACGCCCTTTTCCTACAGGGATAGGCAGAAACATCACTCCACATACGCTTCCTTAATGACCGCATTTCTACAGCGTTAATTCTTCTCTCATGCTTCTTCTGCCACACTCAACATAGTTTAAGGAAAACAATTTGTTTCAATTAAGGCTTTATGCTTCATTCTTTTAACTTATCGTTGCAGGGAGATTTCCATACAATTCTGTCAGCGAAAACTTGCAATTAAATATTTGACAAAGATAAAGCATAAATACCTGGACCGACATACAACCGTAGGCCAGTGATAGGCCCTAGCAACAGACAGTATAGTACGCAACAGAAGATCTTCCTTTCCGCGTCCCATAAATTCAACAACTTCAAAGACAATTTCTTAGTAGGTTCACAATACAAAAAAAGTTCACGCTAAACTTCGTAACAATAAAAAGAACTAAAATGTTCTTGACACGAATATCCTATTGTTAGCAGTAACTATTCATCAGCTAGCAAGGGGCTGATGTGTCTATCAGTTACAGTATTAATATAGAGCGCGTGAGTTTTTAGGTGCGACTTTTTGTGCCGATCGTAAGCAGTTGTCGAATATTACCTAACTATGGTTATGCCTTCCTCTTCCTATAAACTTAGATCCTATAGGCGAAGAATATAAAAGCTCTGGCTGACACTGACGTTGACTGAGGCAGCTGTTAACTAAGTCAAACCGACTCAGTCGTTTTTTTTCTTTTGATAAAAACGAATCAGTCGTTTTTATCAAAAGAAACACGATTTTATATTTATCTCTATTTAATTCACATCACTATGTTCATTTTTGTCCAAAGTAAATTCAAGGTGATTCCAGAAACTGTTTTCGCTCGCTCGCTAGACAGTGTAGAAATAAAACTGAAATACTAAAGTAGTAATTTACCAAAACTGAGACACCTATATTCTTTTACGTCGTCATATTAAAACGTCTACTAATGCTAAGCTAGAGCGCGGTCTATGGTAAAGACAACAGCTACATCGTACAGAGGTTTGAGCTAACTATGGCAACCTAATTGGGTATCAATACTATATTAAACAAAATGAAAACATTCGTCTATTAAAAAAATGAAGTAACTATAGCTACTGTTCATACATGTGATTACAGTTCATACATAATCACGCGCGCTTTAGTTATTTCTCTAAGGTCTATCAGTATAATAGGCCAGGTGGGCAGCAAGAAATTGTGATGAGCATGATGGATGGCGGCAATTGTTCGTATAAAATGTAACGCGCTAATATATTGAAAAGGATAAATGTTTTTCTTGAAAGAATAATCATGTTTTTTTTTAAACTTTAACTCTGTATTTCAACTTTAACATACTAGAAGTATGATGTTGTCAACTGCAAAAATCACTGGTCGCAGATTTTTTCTATCCGTTTTTTCAATCAATCAATCAAATTGTCACGCCTTTTGTTGTCACACGCTGCCACAGAAATAGGCAGAGACAAGGGAGCACCACGTTCCACGATCCTGACACAACTCTCTAGCTACCATATTTTTTTGTTTTTTCTTTACTAATTTATATACATACATAATTGAGAATGATATTTTTTTGGCAAAAAAGTCTACGATTGAAAAATTCATTGTCAGCACTTCACCTGATGCCAAGCTGGATTATGGTCCACAAATACAGACGACTGCTACTACAGCAGCATATACGAGCATATAACTGCAAGTAACAGACGATTTCACGAGCAGATCTCAAAACACGACTGAGTCAATATTATTTTCATTCAAATTGGATAGGCAGAGACAATTATGCGCCAATTGCCACGATCCTGACACAACTCCCTCGCTTCTTTCACATCCACATTTCTCTTTATACAAGCTCTAAGGTTATGGCCACTAGGCAACTTAGCTTTCTTGAGGATGTCTTCGATTTGATCGGAAAACCGCCTCCCATAATATTATCATAATCTATTAAAATATATATTTTTTTTAAATGAGGATGGTTGACGACAGGCGTGGACGAACGGTTTAGCGACTGGTTTGTTGCGCGTAAAGTCCCGGGTTCGATCCCCGGTCGGAGCAAATATTTGTTTCATAGCTTTTATTTGTAATTTTAATATTAGTATTAAATATTGCAAATATTTGTTAATAAAAAAAATAGAGATGGATATTTGCTTCGGGTCTGGTTATCAAAGAGTGGTAGGCAGTGGTACCCAGTCTGCCGATCCGGGGTAGTACCACCACTTACAAGTATACAGACCGTGAAATGATTTGGTCACGTTTCGGGATCAGCTTGTAAGTTGCCGGTTCCATCTAGGCCGGCATAGTGGATGTGATTGCTACTCACAGTTATTGAATTGTAGTAGCAGTGACATTCATTCATGGACCACACTTTGGCTTAACATCAAGCGGGGTGCTGTCATATGTCGAGTCACAATAAAAAAAATGGTTTAAGTTTTTAATTTATTTAAGCCAAGTTGTTGATCCTAGTTGTTTTACTGAACAGGCTTCCGCCATTTAATTTAAAACGCATTGTATTGAAAATCGAACACACTGACATATTTACATAAATAAATACTTTATTTAAACAATTTAAAATACGAACTCTTTTACATTTGAATGAATAAATGAATCACAGGTTAAAGGTACGTTTAAAATTGAAATGTTTTTAAGTAAGTCTTTTGAAGACTCTTTCTTATCAAGACGTGACATCTGTGGTAACCAAGGGAGGTCCAAGATCGCCGACGAATAATGAAACTGTGAAAAATAGTAGAGTGGTAGTTTTAATGCAAATTGCCGACCCAGGGTAGCAGGTAGCCCATCATAAAACATATTCACCAGGCATATGTTTTATGATAACATATTCTTTGGCTGGCATAATGACCGCGACTAAGGCAAAAGTGAGTACTTTTTACAGTCGATAACACTCTTGAACCTCTGTCTCTGTCTTTATTTCTGCCTATCCCTGTAGGAAAAAGGCGTGACAATTTGATTGATTGATAGATAATTAATATACTTTTAATTTTATTTTGAAATATTTAAATGATATTTTAGGTATTTATAACAAGATTGTTTTTTAATGAGAATGCTCAAATCGGCGACAGATTTTAAAGAAGGGTATATATATAAGGGTATATCCCGAAGTACCAATACCGTAGAGCTTATATATAAATAAAAATAATAATGTCACAATCGGAAAAGAATTATGTCAGTATCGCGAAAATTGACGCTCCATTGTCCCTGTGAGAATTAAATGATTTCGTATAGACAAAAAATAAACTATATCCATTTTTTATCCATCACCTTGTGTTACCAATTACTCGTATTAAAATTGTTATAATAATCGTATAAAAAATTATACTTATACTATAAATCCTTGAGCTTACAATGTTAGGCATTGGCAGTGATCTTGTACTTTTTGTCCGCATATAATCGGTGTCATTGTTATGAAAAATTGTCAAAGAACTGTGGGAAACTTTTCGTAACAAAAAACTTAATATTTAATGACCATCTCAATAGGGGCTAATAGTATAATTTACCTTATTGTGTCATGATACTTAAGATATTTCTTGTTGCTTGGACAAAGATATGTTTTTTTTTTAATATGACAGAACCCCGCTTGATGTTAAACTGAGGTTAAAGTTCAAAAATGTACTATTTTTCACAAATAGCCTTTACTCGCAAAATGTATTCTTAATGTGATCTCATTTTAATTAAAACAAATGAAACTTTTTAATAACAAAAGAAGTGTAGTAAGTATATTTTAAAATAAAACCATATTTTTTTAATTATGGACTTTTTTTGTGTTCCGCTTAATATGCCAGTGTGTATAGTTAGACAAGCTATACCACTGCCTACCGCTCTTAAAATTCCATCCATGGCGTGTTGGAAGGATGGATACATTGTGGTTTTAAAAAGTACCTTAACATTAACCCTTTGTAGGGACTTAACTTGACTTGCTAGACCGCACTTTATTTTAAAATCAAGTGGGGTGCTCACAATAAAAAATTCCTTTCGTTATTGTTGTCCATATTTAATCGTATATCATAGTCACCCCATACACAGACTGCTGTGATGTAGATCGTGCTCTGACACAGTGCCGTGTGAACGACGCGACCTTGTTAGTACCTACAGTGCGCTCCACAAATCACCGTAAAACACCTGTTTCATATCCTAATTGTATTTTTTAATGTTTGAATATAACGTTCGTTGACATATGATAGCACACCGCCTGATGTTAAGCTGGAGTGTGGTCTACAGTTCAATAACTACAAATGGAAAGCTTTGCCAGCCCATGTGTTCTCTCCATCCTATGACCTTGGATCCTTCAAGCGATGCGCGAAGAAGCACCTTTGGCCGGCACACCTCGTTTTTTTTTCAGTCGTCGTCACTCTTGGGCCTCCTCTTGCTTATCATCAGGTCAGATGTCTTGTCACAATAAAAAAGTGGCAATCGCATCCACCATGAAGGCTAAGCGGGAATTGACAACTTTCAAGATGATCCCGGAACATGACTAAGCTATTTTGGTCTGTACACTTGAAAGTTGTGGTACTAACCCGGATCGGCAAACCGGGCAAATGACCACCAACTGTATGCATGCTAACACTCTTAATTAAGTAACGATTTTAAATTATGTTTTTATTTTAAATTTAAATTATTTTAAATAAAGTATTAAGTAGTAAAATAATAAAAAAAAATGTGGAATAGGCAGAGTCAATGGAGAGCTACTTGTCACGATCGCTTCCCTCACATCCACAATTCTCTTCATACATTCATGGTTTATCAATTTTTTAAGCTTTTTCATCAATAAAAATAAGCATAGAATATATTTCTAACTAAAATTACACTTTAAGAATGATGAAAGTTTTTATAAATAACAATGCTCTAATATGTTTTTTTAACAATGGTTATCAAAGAGTGGTAGGTACTGCCGATCTGGGCAGGCATGGCATCTGTGGCACTTGTGGCATCTACCACCACAAGTAGACAGACCGTGAAGTGATTTGGTTATGTTTCGGGATCAGCTTGTACTCGTAAGTTGCCGGTACCAACTAGGTCGGCATATTGGATGTGATTGCTACTCACAATTATTGAATTGTAGTAGCAGTGACATGCATTTATGGACCACACTCCAGCTTAACATCAAGCGGGGTGGTGTCATATGTCGAGTCACAATAAAATATATAACAGGTGTTAGTAGGTTTTTGTGTTCAAGATACATGGTCGACGGCCTTACTTTGAATTCTTACGTACTCACGGTGTGTTGAAGGTTGCGGTTTATTATCCTTTTATTTATATAACTTTTTGCTAACTCTTATTATATCTTTAGATCATTTTTTTACTCGATTTTAGGCGTTAGTTTTTTGTACATCATTCGATGGCGTGACCAGTGTTAATCGATTATAATTTATTGTTATTGCGTGCTATTTGTTTTCCAGTCTCTCTTATTATAGTTTAGATAAGCGTGTGAACAAACTTATCTATAAATTTTAGGCCCCAACTCTCAAAAGGTTACGTTATAATACCCACAGGGTTAGAATAAAGCAAAACTCTTTTTCGCTTTCAATAACTATCATTCCGTCCTACTTCCACTTGTGTGTATGCCTAGTCGTAGTTGATCGTTCAAATTCGTGCCATGTGTGAACACTTACAGCCGGTTGTACCAAAAGTTTCAATTTACGAATTTAGTTTTACTTTATACTTATTCTATTACGAAATCGTGTATTGGGTAGTTAATAATTTTATATCGAAACTACCATTTATATATGTTTTTATCATTAGAAATAACAAAAGTATTACATAGAAACCTAAAAATTACCTAAAATCTGAGTTAAGATTTTGAAGTTTAAAGTGAGTAATATTTTTTTAAGTTCTTAAAGATGTTGTTTTGATAGATTATATCATTTGTTATTCAGTTTAAATTTCGAGATTGTAATTAATAAAAAATAACCTGCCTCCAATAAATAGGTATGACTGAATAATGAATTAAAGCGTTTGTTAGAATGACTTAAAATTATTGAAAGAATTAAAGATTTCTTAAAAATGTCATTAGTTTTAAAAAATATTAGTTAGTAAGATTGTCTTTTTGTTTTTTTATTTTGCATAAATTATTACAATTACATTTTATAATACAGACTGGCTCCTTCATAACTTTAAGTGGCTGTTTCAATACCGAAATGTTATGAAAGAACTGAAAGACACATTTTTTAAAATGAATATTTCATTGATTTTGGTATTGTGTTTAAGGTTTTTTCGTATGAAATTACCTACTTTAATAAATAAATAATAATTAGAGAAGAAAAAAACATATTTTTTTCATTATAAGTATATTTTTTTACTTCGTTTAGTAAACTAGCTCTTTCATGCCACTTTCCCCCTACAAAGGTTTTAATGAATTTATAAATCCCTTTAATTTATAAAGGATTTAAGGCACTTTAAAATGGTTAGATGTATATGTCTAAAGAAAAACTCGATGCAAGTACTCATCTACATGCTAATCTGGACATATAAATAAATAGCATTAATTATGTAACAGAGAGTAACGTCCTATTAACAAATAATGCGTAGATTCGTGTTAAACGTCATACACAATTTATAATTAGCATAAATCTACGTATCTCTAATGGAATCACGCAACTAATGTAGATTTACACGAAACAATGAACCCGTAAGCTTAATGCTGCATCACATTTTATCACAAACAAAATAATACTAGTTTTAGAGGCAGGAGGGTGTTTTTGGCGGTATATCTTTATTCTCAAGGACCCAACATTGAAAAGTAAAAACAATTAGAAAAGACCGTACGAATTAAACAAATTATATGCGGTTTTTACTATCGCGTTTATTTTGGTTTTGATTTTACAATTTTGTTTTATTTTATTATTCCGACGTTTCGAGAGCTTTGCAGCCATCGTGGTCACGGAGAGACTTGTAAAATCAAAACCAAAATAAACGCGATAGTAAGCCGCATAAAATTTGTTTAATTCATTGATCAATAAGATTTCACGTTAAATACATGTGCACCTTAAATATGGATGGATGTGTTAAACAAGGCAAACCCAGAAGGGTGTTTTCTGAACTAATCGAAGTCATCCTTAAGGAAGCTTAGCTGCCTAGTATCGATAATCGTAGAGCTTGTATGGAGAGAATTGTGGATGTAAGGGAAGCGAGGGAGTTTCCTCACAAGTCGCAAGTGGCGATCCATTGTCTCTGCCTATTCCTGTAAGAAAAAGGTGTGACAATATATATGCCACTGATTTAGCAACTAACAAAAGGTAATATTTTGTATGAAAACGACAGTCTATACGATGCGTCCTCTATCGCGAACTATTGGCAGATTACATCCACATTGCCGCGCTAACTTTGACCCAGACAAGCTAATAAACGCACACACACGCACATTGTTAACCTTGCCACAAACAATTAGCATTATATTGTAATGAACAATATTAGGAAACTAGGTCCTAATTCAATACACACCACACAGCATAAGCATTTTTGGCCGGCATAGTGACGGCGACTGGGACAACAGTGAAGACTCGGTTTTTACATTCGGCGGCACTCTTGGACCTCCTCTTGCTTACCATCAGGCTAGTCGAGGTCAGATGTCAAGTCACGATAAAAAACAAATTAAAATATAGGAAGCACTATAGTTAAATTTAGGATATATATCTTATTGCTATAGTAGTGGAACTAGGCCGGCATAGTGGTTGCGACTGCTATTTAAAGTTATTAAAGTCGCCTTAATTTATGAACCACATTCCATTTTATCAGGCAGGGTGCTGTACTATGTCGAGCTACACATTAAAAAAGTTAAGGCGACCGAAAAAAAGTCTAGTTAGACCTGACGAGATCTAGTGGTAGTGCAAAATCTTGCAAACCAATAACTCCCTGTTCAAAATTGATAAATTATAATCGGTTTCAAACTTGGTGGCGTATCTGAAGTTAGCTGCGAGGGTGACTGCGCAAGTACAGTCACAATAATAAGCTTTATCACCAACTTCGTGACCAACTATACCCTATTTTATGTATTGCGCAACGACTTGCGCCTAACTTCGGAGACGCCATAAAGTTTTGAACTAGCAATAGAATAACAAACCCAACGTGGTTTTTATACATTTATTGTACAAATGTCATAATATTCACCCTATTAAAGATGTTCGCAGTTCTTTTTTAACTTCTTATAAAGCAGAGAATATCATAAAAATGTTCTCGCGGTCCTGCCTGAGCACTTATAACATAGATCAAAAACAAATAGACTGCGGAAGATGGGTATGTAGCCTGCAGTAATAAAACAATTTGAACGATTATCATAATACGCCAAACCTAAAATAGGCAGTTGGTGGTCATTAGCCCAGTTTGCCGATCAACGTTTAAGTGTGCAGCAACTCAGTCTCGTTTCAAGATTAGCTTAAAAGTTGCTGGTTTAAACTACGCCGACATGCGATGCGACTGCTACTTAAAGTTATTTAACTGCAGGAGAAGCCGCCTCTATTCATGAACTGCACTCCAGTTTAATATCAGGCGGGGTGCTGTCAAATGTCGAGCTACAATAAAGAAAAAAGTACGTACTTAATGAAGTAAACATACCTGCATACAGGCGACCGTGGTACAGTAATAATGGTTACGCAAACCGAGACAACGGGTTTAACACTACTTGTCGGTACCAACGTATCTTTGATTTACTATATAAGTAACTTCTTTGGTCGTCCTGTTTCTATAATACAAGCACTTTGGTAGAAAAAAAATCTTCTACTTCATTGGGCCATTGCAGTGAAATTACGTTAAAGCAAGGTACTGTCAGCAATGGAGACAATTTAAGCGTGATTTTACCTTCAGCGTCCTACCAGTTGTTATCGATTTAATATACAATAAAGCGGAGTCTAGAATTATGTTAGCTATGACTCGTAAAATGTAACAATCTTGCCCTGAAGAAATAAACTGACTCCATAAAAGCCTACTAAGCGGATATACTGTTAAATACATCAAAAAACCTTACTGAAATAGGCTGTATTTTATTCTGGTGTGACAATGCTTTTGTAGTGACTGTCTAGTTTAAAAAGACGATACATAGAATATAATTATAGTTATGAGGAGTTAATGAGGAATAATTACTTGATATAAATTAACTTTTTTATGTGTATTTATTATATTTTTTATTTGTACATTTATTTGTTTATTCTAAAATAAACAAATAAATCATGTGTGGAGAAAGAGAGAGTTGTGTCAGGATCCTAAAAAGTGACGCTCTGTTGTCTGCCTATCTATGTAGGAACTAAGTCGAAGCAATTGATGATGGAATTCTGATCACTTCTTTTGACCAGCTAGCGTCAACAATAATCAATATCGGTTTATTAATCATAATAAACGCAATAATCAAAAAAATCTTGTAGGTCAGAATTTTCTTAGATTTCGCGAGAACATTAAGAATTAAACAAATTCTATGCGGCTCACTCACGGAGAGACTATGATGGCTGCAAACGTCGGAAAAAATTTGTACAATCATTAACCAAAAATAAACGCGATACTAAGTCGTATAAAATTTGTTTATTTCATCTTTAATGTCATGTTTGCGAGAACCGTCAGAAAATACCAATTGGTATTAACAACCAATTTGATCGGCGCATCTCTCTGTGCGCTCTCATTTCCATTTAATAAAGAAAGTTTTAGTTATACGAGTATAATGAATTTAATGCAGGGTAAGTCGGGAGTTGTGAAACAGTGTGGTCGTGACCATTCTTGCCTCCCACACTGCTAGTACTATCGCAAAAGGCCGACCACCACACCAAGTTGTTTGCAAACTATGTTGCGATTGCATTTCCTATCTCAGCGACATACAAACTTTAACACATTAAATTCGTTATATGTTTGATGTGTTTTTTATCATTATACATTTATACAATATGTGAACATAAGTGTGTAAATTATTCCTTTTTAAATATTTTATTCTTATGCTATGCCAAAAACTTATAAATAAATCTTTATAATCAGCCACATTGACTTGGCTTGCACAGTGGATGCGTTTTGTTACTTGCAATTAATTGACTGTGGTAGCAGTCGACTATATTTACTTAGAATATGTCGTGTCACATAAAATTGATGTAACACTGTAAGTCTAAATCTCCCACTATTTTTAAATCGTCGCGTTATTCGGAAATGTACCTTCAAAAGAGTACGTTTTGTAATAAGTTTTATGCATGAAATGGTTGTGAAATGCAACAGGGTTGGTAGAGGTAAACAATTAAAGAACTTTAATTACATCGTAAGGTTTTCTTAATTAAAGAATCTCTGCAATTTTAAAGCAATTTAAACATCCTTTTACAGTGTAAATTGCAGATTAAACAGCAAACGTGGCATTTTAACCTTTTTAATACAATTTATTATTATTATTATTAATCTTTTTCACTAATGTGGGAAGAATTGTGGAGGCGTCAAGGTATTTATTTTTTTAAATTCTATTGGGACCTTATAATGTAATTAGTATATCTTAGATATACTGTTTCTTAGATTTATGTATTTGTATTTCATAGATTTTACGCGAACATTGATTATTGAATTAAACAAATTTCATGCGGCTTACTATCGCGTTTATTTTGGTTTAGATTTTAATTTTTTTTATTATTCCGACATTTCAAGGGCTTTGCAGCCATCGTAGTCACGGAGATACTAAACCCAAATAAACGCGATAGTAAGCCGCATAAAATTTGTTTAATTTATTATAATGTAAAGTAGTAAAACTGTATTTATGACGTTTTAAACGTATACTTTGTTCACGTTTAACTACGTAATAAATTAAAAAAAAACGTTTTACTAACACAACCCTACTTTCATTATTATGTATCAAAAGTTGTTTCTTGTTAACAAAGTATAAAATAAGCCGAACAGTTTCTCATTTCACTGCAACATTGTAATAATCTTGCATTGGATCTTATATTTAAATGTGCAACGAGTTTGTTCCACACGACCATTCCCTTATTAGCCATCCAAAAGCTGAAGCGACTACTGTGGTAGTAATCCGACAAAATCGCGCAAAAGCTCAGATATAACCACAGTAAATAAATAAAGGGAATAAAGAACAATCACTGATACAAAAGTATAGCGCTTAACTGAGTAGGTTCCTGCGATTATAGCAGAAACCTCTTGAGTTAAGCACTGATAGCATTTGATTTCGTGTTTTAGAAAGGACATCATTCATTTTGGGCTATTATTATACTACTTTTGTAATGCCCAATGATGAAAATATATATTAAAAGATGTATTTTCGATACTTGTATTGATAAAACTAATAACAATTTTGCTCTTAATTGTTGTGCAATTGAATTATTTGGAAAATAAGATATGGATTTTGTATTATCTCAATCGTTCTCACGAAGAAACGCCATATTAACAGTTCTGCTTTGAACTGTCATAATTATAGATTGATCATTTTGCACAACTAAACTATGCAAAATAAAGGATATATTCCAATTACTTTGTTATTATATATAATAACTATTTAAAAATGTATATGCAACTGTTAATATAATTTAGCTCAAGTTCTTATACAAAATGAATGATGTCCTTTTCACCTATAAAAAAAAACATCCCAAAATTACAGTCTACGTTCGCTGACGATTTACGATTATAGACACCTACTTGGAACTTATATTATAGCACTAGTTTTTTTTTGGAAGTAAGGACTGCCTTTAAAAACTAGATTCGTGATAAAAATCGGTCACGTAAATCATTGTGACTGGGTAACGCCCGTTACAAGTCCGGGGGTTACATTTTATGTGATTTTACTTTTGCACTAGTTTCTTTTTCTTCCATTTAAAACTTAATATTTTATAGATTTTTGTGCTATAATTTTTATTTAATAAAAGTTTTAATTTTCAACTCAAGGGGAAGATAAAAATTGACGACAGCCGTGGCGCATTGGTTAGCACACCATTTCGTTACGCGTAAAGTTCCGGGTTTGATTCCCGGCAATATATGGGAATCGGGGGCAAATATGTTTCATAGTTTATATTTGTAATATTAATTAATTACATTATTTGCTTCGGGTCGGGTTGTAAAAGAGTAGTAGGCATCATTACGGGATCAGTTGGTTAGTTGCTGGTTTTAACTGGATCGGCCGATGATAATAAGGCGACCGTGGTATAGTGGCAGTGCAATGGTTATGCAATCCAAGTGCACGGGATCGAAACCACCCACCGGTACCAATGTTTCTTTGATATAATCATTGGTTGTCCTGTTTCTATGATACAAGCACTTTAGTAGCTTAGTGTAGAAATGTAAAAAAAACGACTACTAATCACAGTTATTTAACTGTGATATCAGTGACATCCATTCGGCGGGGTGCACTCATATGTCGAACCACAATAAACAGATAAGAAAACAAACAAAAAAAATGAGCCAATTTCACAAAATTTACCTAAATCATTCTAATTACTTTTATTTGCAATCCTCACAAATATAACCTTAAGAAAACCCAAACCATAACAAGAATGCAATAAAAAACATCACGTAACGCTTCTAAATAAACGCTCCGTTAATTTATTACAATAAAATTCAATGAAAACATTATTATTATAGTTTTAGTAAGACCATGAATCCGCTCGAGTTAACTCCAACTTTACAGATAAATCGTACTTAACTTTAACAGACTGCCAACACTACTTAAGTAGCATTTTAAATCTTACCACGTTGAATTAGAGTTTGTAATTGCTTGTTAAGGTGTTATGGCGCAATGTTGACCAATACGAACAATCCGAGTTTACATAAGTGTCCCTAATTATTTGCTAATCGTCCCTAACTATTAGTTGATGGTAATTTAGTTTTAGACTTTTTGAATTTTAGATTAGATTGTCTTTATAACTCACTTAAATTGTCACGCCTCTTTCCCATGGGGATAGGCAGAGACAATAGAGCGCCACTTGCCACGATCCTGACACAACTCCCATGCTCCCTTCACATCCACAATTATGAGCAATTATGAGGCAACCTAGCATAACCTAACATAAAATTTGTTTAATTCAACAACCTAGCTTTCTTGCGGATGTCTCCGATTTGATCATTATCCCACATTTATTCTGTCATTTTATCCTCTCTCTCCAAAACCATTACTTTGGTTTACTTACATTTACTTTCAAACCTTTCTTTTCTAATTCGACATTCATAATAGTAACCATTTCCTGTAACTCATACGTCGAAGATGCAAGGATAACTTGATCGTCGCCGTACGAGAGACATTTGATCACCAAGTCATTCATTCTCAAACCATACTCCCTTTTAAGCAACTCTATAACTAGTTTATAATAATTATTATAATCTGTCGATCCTACATATCTTTTCGATGCCCTGGATTCATTGCAGTGCCGAGCTATCCGAGTTGTAAGAGATGCTGAAGTTACGATAACACTGAGCTCCTAAAATATCGCAGAGACGCTCTTTGCGATATTTACTCGCGGTGATAAAAATCACTTTATATATTCTGACTGAATATTGGAATATATATCAGAATTTAAATAATATTAATTAATATAAATCTTAATATTAATATTATATAAGTGGCGCTTCATTGTCTCTGCCTATCCATGTGGGGAAAAGGCGTGACAATTTGATTGATTGATTGATTGAAATACTAATGTTTGCATGCCCTATTTGGCAAATCTTATTCTAGCTTAACAACAGGTGTGTTTATTATTCGTCTGAGTTCGACCCGTCTGATGTTAAGCAAGAAGAGGTCCAAAAGTGTCGACGACTGAAAAAACCAAGTCAGTTCGACCGAGTTAAGGCGACCGTGGTGTAGTGGCAGTGCAATGGTTACGTAAGGCGAAACCACTCACCGGTATCAATGTATCTTTGATATATGTACTTTGTTTATCCTGCTTCTATGATACAAACACTTTAGTAGCTTAGTATAGAAATGTATAATAAAAAAATATAAAAAAAAGTTCGGCTGCCCTGCCCCCGGCTGCTTCACTAAGCCGGCCAAAGCCACAATTCAAAATCAAACACAGAGTCATCTAGTAACAAACAAAACTAAAATAAGATTTCCAAACAATTAGAAAACAAGCGAAAGCATTAATATATTGTTAATTTATACAAACAACAATAGTTTACAATTAAAATTAATCGCTAACTTACAATTTGTAACGTTACCAATTCTACGGTAGAAAGCATCCGCTACAACTTAAGAGGCGTCAATTTCACTACTAAAGCAACTAAAAGAAACCATTGTCACGGGGAAATCAACCTTAGACGTAATGGAAGTGTACAGGAATAAAGTTGAGAATCGTTTGTGAAATATTCGTGATAAACAACAATTGTTACGTAATGGAGATCATACTTATTGTAGCGCGGACTCGCTCTGCTGATTTTTTGTTGACGTTCGGACTTTGCCATATAGTTTGTGTATCATAGAAACAGGACAACCAAAGTACATATATCAAAGATACATTGGTACCGGTGGGTGGTTTCGAACTCGTGCTCTCGGTTTGTGTAACCATTGCACTGCCACTACACCACGGTCGCCTTAAAGTTCAAGAAATAGTCAAGTAATACGTAGTTGCAAGATGGATAAACCATTTCTTTATTGAGACTCGACTTGCCAAGGTCAGCAAGAGGAAGTCCAGGAGCACCAAAGACTGGAAAAATCCGACGCAACTCACGGTTGGCTCAGTCGCCGTCACTACTATATGCTAGTATTGTTAAACTTGAATTTAGGTGTATACAGCGTGTCACATTGGTTAGCACCCCGGCCTTTCCGCCGTCGGCAGAGTCGTAGGCAGATACGAGCCCAATTTTCCTAGACCGGCATAGTGACGGAGACTGAGGCAGCCGGAAACTAACTCGGTTTTTTCAGTCGTCGTCACTCTTGGCTACATCACATAAAAAATCTACCCAGTCTTGCCAGACCGCACTCCAGCTTACCATCAAGCAGTGGAGTTATTTCCTAACTTAAAGTTCTTTCTACCCTAAAAAATTGGAAGTCTTTAAACAGCATAGTATTTGCGACAGTCGTCGGCGCACTTAGACTTTCATTATGTATATTAAGTATTATTAATTTAAAAAAAAGTGAAAAGGCGCTGTTTTGTTTCTACCTATCTCTATGAAAAATTGATTAAGTAACTGACAAACAAAACCTATATTATCAAATCAAATTGTCACGCCTTTTTTCCACAGGGATAGGCAGAGACAATGGAGCAACCTAGCTTTCTTGAGGATGTCTCCGATTTGGTCGGCGAACAGCCTCCTGGGCCTGCCTTGTTTATAAATTCTTTTCGTCAATCTACTTTTACTCATATTAACCTATATTAACTTAAATAATTCATAAATAAAATGACATTGAATGTAATTGTAAAACAATACGTGTACAGTTACTAATGATCCAATTTAAAATCATTACTTGACCCTAACATCGTATGTAATAATAATAATCACGACCTTCACCCATATCAATGTATAGAAACAAACCTATTGGGAATAGACACCTAATATACTTATAATTGTGACCCGTTTATTACTACTATGGAGCCCGTATGTCCCTAGTTTTTCCGTGTGACCATTACTTCCCGTTGCTAGTATATATTTTTTTTTATATTTACATTTTTATACTAAATTACTAAACATGGGTACCAGTGGGTGGTTTCGAACTCATGCTCTCGGTTTGTATAATCATTGCACTGCCACTACACCACGGTCGGCTTAATAACATAGTAATAAGAAGTAATAGTAAGGATTGACACATTTTATTAGTTTATACATATGATATACTAACTTAGAATAATATAAATTCTATTTAGGTATAAGTTTTAGACACTAACAGTTGACATATTATAAGTAAACGCGTGAATTGATTCGTGCAATTTTCTTTCGAGGTTCTTCAAATACGCAATAGTAGATATTAATTTGAAATTGTTGGTGTGCTTTTTATAAGCAAGGGCAAGGGCAAAAGCGCCAACAACTGAAATAACTAACTCAGTTTACGGTAGCTTCAGTCGAGATCACTAAGAGGTGCATTTTCACATTTCGTTTGAATGATCGAAGGTAAGATTTAGATGTTAGTAAATTAATCAAATATTTGTTTATATGTACTTTTTAATTTCAATTTGTTATAGATCAATTTAGTTTTAATTTCTAGACATAAAATAAAGGGTCACACGACCACTAGAATAAGTGGGACACAAAATAAAGGCCAGACGGAACGCAATAAATCCAATATGGTTGCCTTAGTACATACAAGTACGTGGTGCCTCGTACGTTGCAATATAGTCGCAATGCAATGCAATTATAGATAGCCTTTGACATACACCATTAAAGGAACTCTCTTTGCAATAAAGTTTTATTACAAAAATGATGTTTTACAACTTACAATTTTTGATAGCATTACGTTTCTTTTAAAGTTAAATTGTGCAGTACCTGAAATAAAAATAGAATTCAATTAATTATTGTCGTTGTATCTTTTTGTATTAGGACGCGATATTTTTATAATGAACAGCCGAATAATGTCCCAAAAGTCGCATGGCTGTTCATAATGCGGTACTTGTTCCTACATTAATGTATGGAGGTGAATGTTGGGTGTAGCAAAAAAAGCATGAGAGTAGAATTAACGTTATAGAAATGCGGTTATTAAGGAGTGCATGTGGAGTGACAATAGCGAATAGAATAAGGAATAAGCACAGTGCTCGATAGATGTGGTTTGAAAGAGGATGTAGTGACAAAGATTGACAAAGGAATGCTTCGATTGTTTGGGCACATGGAAAGGATCAGTGAAAGTAGATTGACGAAAGCAATTTATAAATCTGATGTCCCCAACGTTAAACAAGGCAGGCCCAGGAGTGATTTTACTTCTACCAAATCGTAGACACCCCCAAGAAAGCTGGATTGCCCCATAATAGTAGAGATTGTATAAAAATAATTATGGATGTGAGGGAAGCGAGGTAGCTGTGTCAGGATCGTGACAAGTTTTTTCTTTTTCAGCGCTCCATTGTTTCTGTCTATACCTGTGGGGAAAAGGCGTGACAATTTATTTTTTTATCAATCTACTTTCACTCATCCTTTCCATGTGTCCAAACCATCGAAGGAATGTATGTATGTATGTCACTCCACATACATACATTCCTTAATGACCGCATTCCTACAATGTTAATTCTACTTTCATGATTTTGCTGCCACACCCAACATAATGAAAAAAATCCTTAACCTAACCTAAACTTTAATAAATTTGCCTGTACACCTTTATTATAGTTTCGCAAGACATCAAGCGACGACTGTCCAACACTATTACCTCAACGCATCATTGCTTACACATTATAACAATAAGTGTTATTATGTTTGTCGTTTAAGTGATTTGAGGATGTATTGCGAAATTCTAATTATTATTACAGGCCCCACAGTTACGGCCATAGGAGACCCCTGCTGTTAGTAAGTAGGTTTGTTAGTAAGACCCCTTATTTAGTAAGTAATGTTCAAGTCGAGTCCAGCAAACTGCCAAACCAGATGACACCGTCAGTTTTTTTTTGCAAAAATTTGAATTAAACCGGGAACAATAAAACAAAATCAAAACATGAAACGGGGTAGTTTGGAAATCAATAACAGCATCAACCAATAGGACTAACACCTCAGCCTCTCCGTGACCACGATGGCTGCAAAGCTCTCGAAACGTCGAAATAATAATAAAAAAATGAAAAACAAAAACCTAAATAAACGCGATTGTAAGCCGCATAAAATTTGTTTAATTCATTAATCAATGTTTGCACAATATCTAAGAAAATACTAAGTAATGTTTCCTGAAGATGTAATGACAAGGATTGACAAAGGAATGCTTCGATGAGCACATGGAAAGGATTAGTGAAAGAAAATTGACGAAATGAATTTATAAATCTGATATGGGTGTGAGGGAAACGAGGAAGAAGTGCCAAGATCGTGTTGTCCCTGCCTATCCCTGTAGGAAAAGGCGTGACAATTTGATTAATTGGTTGTATGATAATGTCCCCAAATAATATTATTAAGAAATTTGTTTATCATAAAAATGAATAAAACATTCATTAAGTATATATTTCTATATGTAAATAAAACCTAAAAAAACTAACTAATTTGCCATGTCTTGTTTCCCATGGGGATAGGCAGAGATATTAGAGCACAAATTTTTAGACACCTGACTCAATTTTTTAGTTTCCCACACTTCTACAATTCCCTTCATATGAGCTCTATAGACCCTAATTGATTAAGGAATAATCTTACAGGTTCCAATTTTATCTTTCCACTCTCTGACATCTTTCCACTTACTGATTTATAACTATTCTCTTTCAACCATCCTTCCAATGTGCTCAAACTAACGCATAATTACGTTATAATGAATTTTTCACATTACAATTTAGCCCTTAAAATGTAAGCAGTAAAATCCTTTTTCGTTTCTTCTTTACATTTATTTTATTACCCATTAAACGATGTTTAAACAACTATTAAATTTAAATAGTTGTGTGTTTAGTAAACAGCAAAGAAACAAGACAATTTGGTAATGTAGGCCGCGTTTGATATTCCCCTTGTATATGTTTTACAAATTCCGGTCGTATGCTGACGCCGTGACGAGTTCACTTCCTATTTCTATTTCTAAGGATCACATGTAATCTGATACTAGTTATTTAGGTACATTTTATATGGTATACTATAATCAAATTACAATAATTAAAAGGTAAATTTTATTATTTTTATATATGGTCCGGTCAAATTAGGCCAAAAATGTGAGTGAAGTGACAAAAAGCCATTATATATGAAAACTAAAAAGCCCTCATCGATCCGAGACCAGTAAAAAAAGTTATGTCGAGTCACAATAAAAACAAAAGCTGGCTCGTATCAAAAAAGCTATAACTGTCACTGCAATTAATTAAAGTTTTAAACTAACACGTTACTATGAGCCACATATTTATTTAGGATTAAAATAGATAAATCCCAGCTTAGTCGAAAACGTGCCGATACGCGGATGGACAGGCTAACCTAAGATAACCTCTATATGTATTTTGTCGTTATTAGAAAAACAATATTTATCATTTAGTTCCCATATAAGGACACATTTTAACCATTAAGGTTAAAATGATATTGACTACTGATTAGATTTTAGTTTTAATTTAATAGATGTTTTGCATTAAAAAGAAGAGTTCCCTATGATTCTATGACTGGGGCAGTCGTGAACTAACTCGTTTTTTTCAGATGTCATCACTCTTGGACCTCCTTTTGCTTATCATCAGGTGGGTCGAGGACTAATGTATCACAGCCTGTATGAAGAGAATCGTGGAATTGAATCTGTAGTTTAGCTATCCCTGTGGGAATTAAAGCGCAATGGATTTGTATATAAGTTACCCAGATAAAGGCGACCGTGGTGTAGTGGCAGGTTACGCGAATCAAGAGCACGAGTTCGAGACCACCCACCGGTATCAATTTATCTTTGATATATGTACTTTGGTCGTGCTGTTTCTATGATACAAGCACTTTAGTAGCTTAGTATAGAAATGTATAATTTAAAAAAAAACTTTTCATGCATTAAGGTTAAAAATGACACTAACTACGGATTAGGTTTTTTTTTATTAGAGCTTGTATGAAGAGAATTGTGGATGTGATGGAAGCGAGGGAGTTGTTTCTGGACGGTGTCAAGTGGCTGGTAGGTTAGCTAAATCTGTGGGAATTAAAGCTCAAGGGATTTGTTTGTAGGTTGCACAGATAAATAACAAAAGTAACTGTAACATAAAATGATTATAAAATAGGTCTATCATTGAGACCGGTTTGTCGAGTACCTCATAAGGAAAAGATGGGACAGCTGGTCAGTGCAGTGTTTTTTATTCACAACTATGCACTTAATGAATACTTATTTTATCATAAAAGCAGCATAAAATAAAAATCATTATCATCATTAATTTTACACTTTAAATTCCGACCGTGGTGTAGTGGCAGTGCAATGGTTACGCAAACAGAGACCCCGGGTCACAAAACCACCCACCAGTACCATTGTATCTTTGATATATGTACTTTGGTTGTCCTGTTCCTATGATACAAGCTCTTCAGTAGCTTGGTATAGAAATGATAAATGCGTGGCACATTGAGTAAAGCACCAGTCCGCAGTAATTCCTGGGTTCGATTTTCGGTAGAAGTAAATATTTGTTATATTACATTTATTTGTTAATTTTATTATAAATTAAACAAATTTTATGCGGCTTGGTATCGCGTTTATTTTGGGTTTGTTATTAAAATTTTGTCGGAATAAGAAAATTGTAAAATCAAAACCAAAATAAATGCGATAGTAAGCCGCATAAAATTTGTTTAATTCAATAATCAATGTTCGCACAATATTTAAGAAAATAGTATGTTTTTTTTATTGTTTCACGACATCTGACCTTGTCCCGCCTGATGATAAGCATGAGGAGGTCCAAGAGTGACGACGACTTAATGTAATGTAACATTTAATTATTAATTTTTAAATCACAATAACTGCAAGTAGCAGATACATCCACTATGCCGGCCTAGTTGGAACCGGCAACTTACAAGCTGATCCCGAATCGCGACTAAATCACTTCACGGTCTGTATACTTTTATTTATAATATAAGAGCTGTTGAAATAGTTTGTTTATCCATGTAAGCCTCGAAGGGATTTAGTACTTAGGAGACAAAGCCGTTCGTGGCCACAGGTCACTTAGGCACCAACTATGGAATATATGTCATGGCGATATCAGGCAAGGCTGTTCATACCAATCTAAACATATTGAAATACGCAATAAGAATCATTATTAAACTGTTTTGTAATGAATTAGATAAATATAATGATTCATCTTTTATTGTGGCTCGACATAAGACAGCACTCCACCTGGTGTTAAACTGGAGTGCGCTCCATATATAGAGGCGACTGCTACTACAGTTAAAGAAGGCCACTTCACAGTCTGTACACTGCAATTTGCCTGCCTATCCGTGTGGGAATGGTAACGTAATTTATTTAAAAAATTGACTTTTTCCCTAAGTACACTTTATGTTTGTTCAGTGGTTTGGGCACATGAAAAGGATGAGTAAAAGTAGATTGACGAAAGTAATTAATCTGATGTAAATGGATGCGTCAAACGAGGCAGATCCAGGAGCGTGTTCTCCGACCAAATTGGAGACATTCTCAAAAAAGCTGGATTGCCCAGTGCCCACAACCAGGATCGTTGCAAGTAGCGCTCTATTGTCTCTCCATATCCTGTGACAATTTGATTGATTGATTGATTGTTATGTTGAACATGATAAAAATTACTTTGTCCGGTAACGGTAACTTAACTAAACTAAGGAACTTTTAGAAGTTTGTTTTGCAAAATTTAATACAAAATACCTAGTTCATTAACCCACAGTTATTTGTTTGTTATTTAAAGCTACAAATAGTTTCAGTTATTCTCTGGGGCTGAAACTGAAGCTGATTTTAGCCGTACCCAGCTTATTGAAACCCTGAGGGAGCAAACACTGTATAACTACATACACTGCGATCACTCTCTTATTCCGCTTTAAATTTAGATTTACGAATAAAAACATTTCTATACTAAACGATATCAAAGATATATTGGTACCGCCAAGTGGTTTTAAAAGTGGTCGCCTGGTTTGAAAGGTCGTTTCACTACCACTAGACGACGGACGCAATTAACGTGCTTATGAAAAAAATAGCATTATTAAAAATAGTTGTCCATCATCGTCTACTCCGGGCCTTAAAATGTATTCTCAATATAGTTAAAATTGAATTAATAGCTTTTAGCTGTGAACCACTCATGTATTTGTATAATCTAAATACATCATACAACACGAAACGTAGGTATCTAGTACTATACAATACTATACTGTGTTATAGACGTTATTTTTTTGTATAGTAAGTATAGTCATATTGCTCAAGTAAAAGGTGTCATTACTTTTGGCAAAAATATTAAAGTTTATTCTCTACTTTAAGAGTATACACACTTAAACCGTTTTTATATCACACCCCTATATAAAAATATAATTTAAAACGTCACAGCATTCAGCATTTTAACGCCCGCACTAAAAGTGACTGTTTTTTCTTTATTTAAGATGCGACAAAGAATAACAATCATAAATTCCCAGCGCAGACTCCCAGAGTAACTGTTTCTGTTGTATTAAGGCGATGATACACTTGAGATTGTATAGTGAGACATAACAAATTAGATACTCAAATTGTATATGACAACGTGTGTACTTTTAAACTAAAATATTTTGAATTAAACAAATTTTATGCGATTACTATCTTTATTTTTGTTTACTAGGTTTAATTTTGGGTATTGATTTAACATTTTTTTATTATTAATAAAAAAATTAAAATCAATAACCAAAAATTAAATAGATTGTAAACATTTTTTTTATTATTAATAAAAAATTGTACAATTAATAAGAAAGGTAGGCAGTGGTACCCAGTCTGCCGATCCAGGGTAGTACCACCACTTACAACTATACAGACCGTGAAGTGATTTGGTGACGTTTCGGGATCAGCTTGTAAGTTGCCGGTTCCATCTAGGCCGGCATAGTGGATGTGATTGCTACTCACAGTTATTAAATTGTAGTAGCAGTGGCATTCATTCATGGACCACACTTCGGCTTAACATCAAGCGGGGTGCTGTCATATGTCGAGTCACAATTTAAAAAAAAACTAGATAGTAAACATTTTTTTACTATTAATAAAAAAATGTAAAATCAATAACCAAAAATAAACTAGATAGTAATCCGCATAAAATTTGTTAAAATCATTAATCATATTATATATTTTGGCCTATAGCACTTTTGGGATTATAGTATACCTCTCTCTAGTCTCTACTTGTTTCAGTGACAAAGAACTGATATGCATCAAGAAGTAAAATCAACAAGTTTGTAAACACCCTAACAACTTTTACATATTTGATATTTTCTTTTTATGTGATATAAATCATAATGATATAACTACAGTATATTTTTATTTTCTTAAGAGTATAATATCGTTAGTACTATTATTAGTATCGTTAGTAACAAAACACTTTATTTTATTGTGACTCGACATCTGACCTCGACCCGCCTGATGGTAAGCAAGAAGAGGTCCAAGAGTGCTGACATGCCTTTTACATCTAATAATTAAATGGATTGACTACAAAACAAAAGAAAAAGTATATGTTTTTAACTGTAAGTAGCAGTCACTTCCATTCATGGACCGAACTCCATCTTAACATCAGGAGGGGTGCTGTGAGGGGTGCGTTATTTGTATTTTGGTTTTTACATTTCCATACCCTGGCAAGTGGCGCGCTTCTTTGCCTATCCCTGTGGGAAAAAGACGTGACAATTTGATTGATATACTAAGGCCCCGGATGTCCTAAAACTCGACAAGTCTCACCGGAGAATAGGCAGCAGCGTTCTCTTAGCGTGTAGTGAGTATACTGCCATCCCCAAGCCGCCTGCCAAGCCTGGGGATTATCGATTTATCCGATTTTTAATCGACAACTGGCACCTTGTCATTCGGAATGGCGTTCTAAGTCAATTTCAGCAGTGGATGTCTTCCAGCTGATAATGATGATAAAAAACAAATCGATGAGAGTACATACATCAAAGATACAAAGGCACCAAGGAGTGTTTTTGAACTGGCGTCTCTACCAACCAATTGTACCAAGTAAAACTGTAGTAAGTACTCTAATTTACCATACTTTAGGCCGACATGATGACGGCGACTGAGGCAGCCATAAGCTATTGATCTCCTCTTGCTTATCATCAGGCGCGACGAGGTCAAATGTCGTGTCACAATAAAAAAAATACCAAGCTTTCTACAAAAATCTATAATAAATGGCATTACGAAGCGAATAAAGGCGAAATTTCAACGAAAACAACTGAAGTTAGAATTTAATTGAACATATGAGTGACAGTTCGTATTTATAACACGTATTAAAAGTTGCCATCCATGAGTGTTGTATGAAAGTTATTACGTATTGTCTTTATTTATTATTTTATTCACGTTTTGAAGTTATGTAAAGACAAACAAATTTTATGCGGCTCACCAATTTTGGTTTTGCCCGTCAGTTATTTTTGCAAAAAATTGAATTAAACCGGGAACATTTCTTTTTTTTTTTTTTATTGTGACTCGACATTTGACATCGACCTGCCTGATGATAAGCAAGAGGAGATCCAAAAGTGCAGGCGATTGAGACAACCGAGTTTGTTCACGGCTGTCTCAGCCGCCGTCACTATGTCGGCCAAAGGTGCTTCTTCACGCATCGCTTGAAGGATCCAAGGCTATAGGAGGGAGAGAACACATGGGCTGGCAAAGCATTCCACTTGTCGATTGTTCTACAAAGAAAAGATGCACCGAACTTTTTAGTTCGACAACCGATTCTGTCGACAAAATGTGAATGCTTCCCCCGACCAGTGCGGGTGTTACGGGTGTGAAAAGACGAGATAGGAACAAGGTTAAAGAGCTCCTCGGAACATTCCCCGTGGTATAGGCGATAGAGGACGCACAGAGCCGCCATGTCTCTGCGTAATTGTAGAGGCTCCAGAGTTCGCGTAACCTCTACATCTCCTATGATTCGGACAGCTCGGCGCTGCAATGAATCCAGGGCATTGAGAAGATACTTGGCAGAGCCGTCCCAAAGATGCGAACAGTACTCCGCGCAAGAGCGAATTTGAGCCTTGTATAAAAGCAGGCGAAGCTCTGGCGCGAAGAACCGCCGCACCCTGTTCAGGATGCCAAGTTTGCGGGAGGTGGTCTTAATAGCCCGCTCAACGTGATCCCTGTGATTCAGGTCGCTGCGAAGGGACATCCCTAAGATATCCAGTCTGTCCGAAGTACCAAGGGGAATGTTACGAAGAGAAGGAAGGGGGATAAACGGGGATTTTTTCGTCGAGAACGCGCATACCTGAGTCTTGTCTGCATTGAACTGAACCAGGTTCTCGTCGCCCCAATGGGTAATACAATCAAGAACCCGGTTCAGCTCCGCTACAACAGACTCTCTCATATCGGCTATCTCCTGTTTCCCGGCTGCGGGGCGGGCAGTGTAGCGTCCATGCACCGTGCTGTCGTCTGCATAGCAATGAATGCTGGATCCAAGGTCCAGCATGTCATTGATATGCAGTAGGAACAAGGTCGGCGACAGCACAGAGCCCTGAGGAACGCCAGCATTCACCGACACCCTACGTGACGCGCTGCCATCCACAACAACGCGTATGGAGCGGCCACGCAGGAAGTCGGCTATCCAGCCACGCAGACGGTCAGGTAAACCGTATGCCTCGAGCTTGGAAAGAAGGGCCTTGTGCCAGACCCTGTCAAACGCTTTGGAGATGTCCAAGCCGATGGCAAGGGCCTCTCCATTACCATCCAACGCTTCCCCCCAGACGTGCGTGGTGTACGCCAGAAGATCACCAGTTGACCGTTTCGGCCTGAAGCCATATTGACGGTCATTGATCAGCTGATGACCCTCCAGATAGGCCATGAGGCGGACATTTATAATCCGCTCCATAACCTTGCACAAAACTGAGGTTACAGCTATCGGACGGTAGTTTGCAGGGTCTGAACGGTCGCCCTTCTTAGGGACCGGTTGCACATTGGCCCCCTTCCAAGCCCGAGGCACACAGCCCGACGAGTATGAGAGCCGGTATAGCCTCGTCAAGACGGGAGTCAATTCCGCTGCACACGTTTTAAGCACAATCGCTGGGATACCGTCAGGGCCACTGGACTTTCGGATATCGAGCGATCGTAGCTCCATGCGGACATCGCGTTGTCTGATACGTATATCAGGCATCGTATGTCCGCATGGACGCAAGGTGGGTGGCTCTGCACCACGATCGTCGATCCGTGAATTAACGGCAAAGAGCTCAGCCAAGAGATCAGCCTTCGCTTTTGCCGTATGCGCCAATGAGCCATCAGGCTGTCTCAGCGGTGGCAGTGAGGAACGACAGAAGTTAGATTCCACAGTTTTGGCGAGACTCCAAAAGCTGCGACTACCCGTTGGGTGCGCTAATAGACTCTCGCCAATCCTGGAAACGCGCTGTGCCTCCGCTCTTCTAAAGACTTTCTTACAAGACTTGGTGGCACGATTAAAAGCTGCTTTCAACTCATCCACGCGAGGGTCATGATTTCTTCGACCCTTGACCCAGGCACTGTGAGCGGCGTTTTTTGCTGAAACAGCAACCGCGCACTCACCATTGTACCAAGGCCTGCTCCGGTCGTTGCGAGATGCACGGTTGGATGGAATGTAATATTCCATCCCCAGTGCGATCTCATCAACAACGGCCGAGGCACACGTAGATAGGTCCTCGGAGCTGAAGCAGCGCTGCCACCAAGGGAGCGAAGCGAAATAATTTCGCATTCCCTCCCAATCTGCCGACCGGTAGTGCCACAGACGACGCACCTCCTTCCTGGCAGGAGGAGGCACGGCGCGCGGCACTGTCGTCTCGACCAGGCAGTGGTCAGAAGTCCCTAAAGGGGCCTTGACCGAAATTTTATACCCGGTCGGACGATTAGTCAGCAGAAGGTCCAGAAGAGAGGGGGCATGACCGACAATATCTGGCACCCGGGTGGGCTGGGTCACCAACTGAGTCAGGTCATGCAGAAGAGCGAAAGCATGAGCAGCCCTTCCTGCGTGGTCAGTCCTTGGGGACCCCAACCACACGTCGTTGTGTGCGTTGAAGTCCCCCAAGACTATAACCTCCGCGGTCGGAAACCGCTCCAGCGCTTCATCTGTCGCCCGGCTTAGAAATTCGAAGAGCCGGGTTGTCTCCGAATCCCCGTGGTGGGAGCGGTAAAGGCACCCGTAGACCCTGGCTTGAGAGCCAAGGTCTACGTGTACCCATAGGAGGGACAGGGAAGGATCCTCCAAGTAAAGCAGACGGCGACAACAGATATCGGACCGGATGAACACGCATACCCCGGCTTTCGCTAAGAACCTTGTCTCAAGCGTGTAGCCGGGGTAATGTAGGTATGAGGTGTCCACCGGGTCCTTTATCTGTGTCTCCGTCAGAAACATCAATGCAGGCCGTGCCGTCTCAAGGTGGTGGTGGACGGCACTGAGATTGGCGTGGATTCCACGAATATTCGTGAAATCCACTCCAAGCTCATTAGTGATGGGGTTTTTAATGGCCGCTGGGTAAACTAATTTTTTATATTTTACTTTCATATTGGAGGGGGTGGGGGGTGGGGCGTGAAGATGTTGGGGGTTGTTTATTCGGTAGGGACGAAAAGTGCAGCTATCCGCTTCGCCACATGTATCCCGGTGGTGTGAGTCTGCTGATCCGTCGGACGGAAGGGCCCCCGTACCCTCCCGGAAGTGATCGCCTGGACCCCATATCCGATCACCATTCGGCTAGACGACTCACCCCGGGATTATGCGCCGCATGGTGGGGCAGCCTCCCTCCGTGGTTAGCGGTGGGCTCAGGCCCCTGTACTGTGCGGCGGGCGGCCAGCGGTTAGCCGTTGCTACGGGTCTCCCTGGCCGACGGGTCAGCAAACTCTCACCGGAATACAGCAGGTCAGCTGGAAGCCACTGTCCCTAACCGCATCCACAACCCCCAACGCAACTGGTGCTACACAAACTAGTCCCCGAACGCGACGTGGTCACTATGGGGGGATTTGCATCTGTGTAGGGTGGTAATTGCAACCAGCTGAGAACACTTAATAAAACGGAAGTGTCCTCTCCCACTCGGAAAACAAAATTAAAACATTAAACAGGGTAGTTCTGGAATCAATACCAGCATCAACCAATCGGACGACCAACACCTCTGTCTCTCCGTGACCACGATGACTGCAAAACTCTCGAAACGTCGGAATAATAAAAAAAAGTGAAAATCAAAACCAAAATAAACGCTATAGTAAGCCACATAAAATTTGTTTAATTTATTAATTAATGTTCGCAGAGAATATTAGATTTAAAGGGTGGTAGGCAGTGGTATTCAGTCTGCCCCATCCGCGTTTCGGGTTCAGCTTGCAAGTTGCCAGTTCCAACTAGGCCGGCATAATGCATGTTACTGCTACTTATAGTTATATAACTGTCCTCTATTCATGGAGTGCAGTCCATGAATAGAAGCGACTGCAATTACAGTTAACTACAAGTAGGAGTCACATCCAGTATGCCGGCCTAGTTGGAACTGGCAACTTGCAAGCTGAACTCGAAACGCGACGATTCACTTACAGTCTGTATACTTGTACTACTCCGGATCAGTAGTCAGATCAGTAAGATGAAATAAAGTAAAATTGTCGAGTCGTTCCTATATTTTAAGTCAGCACTTGTTTTAAACTAAACTAAGTAATTAAGTGTGAAAACGTGATCTTTAAAGAAACTATTATTACTTGTTAAAGGTATTTCATGCAATTTTGTTATGTTATATTTTACACCGTGTATTATATTTTAAAAGTGTTTTTTAAGTTAAGCTAAAGTGCGAATGAATGGTGGCGACTGCTACTACGTTCACTATTCACTATGCCGGCCTAAATGGAAGCGGCAATTTGCCAGCTTATCCCGAAAGGAGACTGGTCACTTTACAGAAATTGGTGGTATTTCCACGGATTGGCAGACAGGGCAAAGACTACCAACTGTCTGCCTACCACTATTAAACAACCATTCGGATAAATGTTTTCTTTTGTTATTCCTAATAAATATTTGTTATATTTTATCTAAATATAACAAATAAATGCTATAAAACTATTCTTTGCTCCGACGGGGTGGACTGGTACATTTATGAACAATGCACCACAATCAATCAATGCATACAATTTTCACGCCTTTTCCCCACAAGTATAAGCAGAGACAATGGAGCGCCACTTGCCATGATGAACAACTCCCCCGCTCCTCGCATCCACAATTCTTATGGGCACATAATAACATCAAAAGAAATGAGAACAATCAAATTATGAACATAATTTACATTATAATTTAGGCTAATCTAAATGGTTGCATAATCACTATCACTTCTATACATTATGTACGATGTTCTTGCCTCGTAACAATCATGACAGGTTTCACCTGATTTCACGAAATAATCGCATAAGATTCGCATAGAATATAATTAGTTTTCTCATCGAAACATAATTACTTTTGTATAGTCGATGTTTCGAAGCATTTTTTTTTTGATGACTTCAATAATATCCATGATACAACCATCCACATCAAATTTATTTATTTATTTAGGCAACAAACAGTCATACAAAAGAAGAACTTATATAATAATATGCTAAATGAAGACCTTATAGTGCCGAAGATTAAACTAATACAAATATAACAAAAACATAAGTACCTACATACATACAAATATTTACACATACATACATATATACAATGTATATTATACATAATATATACACATACATATATACATATACATATAAAGAAGGCGTGACAATTTGCGAAAATTACATTAACTCTTTTAGGTTTGGTGGTTAGTTTATTAACCACTTATTTTTTATGAAAATTTATTAAATTTTGCGCTGTCTTTTGTAAAATTGTAAAACTATTACGTATTCTTCAGTCGTATTTGACATTTTACCTTGCTGTTTTGCCGTCAGAGTGCGATCGTTAGCAAATAAATTACAGTTCGAAAATTAGCTACGCACCGTTTTCTCAAAGGATTCTTTTAAAATTTCGTAAAAAGGTAAGATAATTTTTTTCAGTGTTATAAGTGTATTTATTTGTTGTATAGGATGTCTATTTTATATTGTGCATAAAAAAATATCTGCAGAGTTTTTATTCTTTTGTTAAAATTAAATTAATTAAGGTGGTTTTATTACTAACCACTGTGACTATCTAAGTTATATTTATCGTTAATTTTCAAAATGCCGCGTATTCTTACTGACGGTAATATAGAAGAAATCCTTCTGGAGAATATACCTTCAGATAACGAGAGTGTCTGAAGCCTGAACACTGATGAATAATCAGATGAAGAAATTGAAGGAAGACAAAGAACTCAGACGGGGTGAGCATGATTTCCGTGTTAGCCACACAAATGTCTCAGTACTAAAGTGGAAAGATAAAAGATCGGTTTATATTCTTTATAACTACATAGACCCAAGAAGTACAAATGTCGTTACTCACAGGAAACGCAATGGAGAGAAGACGGAAGTAACTTGTCCAGAAGCCGTCATACAGTATAACATAAATATTAATTTTGTCGATAAATTTGACCAATTGAAAGGTATTAATGTATCGACAGAAAATCGCAGTCACAAATTCTTTTTTAGTATATAAAGAGCTCATTGGCAAGATCTCGACAAACTCAGCAATAAAGACGTCCGTAGAAGTGTCTACCAAGGTATATTAGCTTTAACCCTGGCAAGAAAACCCAGAGCAGGTTCCATACGTCCTGGTAGCAGTGGACCATTTTCTCCAAACCCTGTTCAAATAAAAAAGCATCAACAAGAGAGAACGACTTCACGAAGATGTGCAAAATGCAGCTCCAAAAAAAATCCAGCACGTACTATATGGCAGTGTAGCACTTGTAAGGTACCTCTCTGAATCCGCAAAGATAAAACTTGCTTTTTAGATTTTTATAAAGGGTAAAACTGCGATATTTTTCATATTCAATAAAATTTGATTACTTTTTGTTACAGTCACGGTGGTTAACTAACTAACCACCCGATTCCTTGAAAGCCTTATGCAAGTGTATTATTTTTTTTCTATTTTTGTAGTAAATAAATCATAATTAAACGGAATATATTATTGTTATATTTGTAATGCCAACTATATGAAAGTGTGCCTGAAAGAGTTAAAACATAGTCTCAATCATTATTCTGCAAAGACTGTAGAACAAGTGATTTAAACTTATTTAAAAAGGTATTAAATATGTCAATATTTGCGAATAACTTATTGTACGTGCTTAGAGATCGATAGATATAAGCATTACGAGTGTAATTTCTCCAAAGTAGGGGTGGTACGAAGATGTGTGAATTCATATCCTTATGTACCAGACACGAGGGTAATAGTTCTGCCATACTGTCAAATTAGGGCCCAGATTATCTTCTTCTTTTAATTGATGGCTCATAATATTAAATAGTATTGTTATTTACAACAATACTATTTTGCCATTGTCAAGTATAACGAAAAAGTAGTGAACCGCGGTCGCAAGTGACTAATCAACGTCACTCAACAAACCTATTGATTTTTTTTTCGCTGATTGGTTAGACACAAATAATTTTCATTGGCAATCCTGAGGGCTATTTCTACTTTGGCTTTGGCTATTCCTACTTAAGGGCTATTATCTATTCCCATATCATTCGCTTTCCAAACATCTTTTTTCCTTGATTATTAATTGGATTTCCTTGATTACAAAGAACTTCTCCTTTGTTTTTAATAATTTATTGCACCTACATACTTTTTCATTAATAATATTTTTTTAAATAGATTTACAACATTTTTGCCCATGATTTATCTTCTCTATTTATATATAAAAAATCAGCTGGTCACCTAAATTCGCATTAGGGCGCATTGGAATGTACAATACTATAAAAAGAGCCAATTAATGTCACTAGAAATTAGGTTTTCAAATTACAATACAAATCCGTATTTCTTACCAGGACGAGGAAAGTCTTAGAATTGTCAGAAAATTGAAACTTGAGCCTCGTTTCACACTTTTTAATTTTAGATGTAAAAGTTTGTAAAGTGTCAAAAAAGTTGCACGACAATTTCAAAGTTTATTTCTGCTGACATATTTTTTTAACTTGAACACGTAAATAGGAAGTGATTTTGTCATCTGTCTAGTAAATAAAAAAGTGCATATTTTTGGGTACTTTTCTTCTATTTCAACGCTAGAATATTTTTAGCTTTATTTGGAAATTACTAGTAAATAAGATATATAGAGAGAGTTTCTAATTATAATAAGTTTTAATTATTAAATTTTGTAAATCCTTTATCCAAATCAAAATACAAAAATCGACTGTAAAATACCATTGAAGCTAAAAACTATTGTAGTAGATTATAATCTCTGATGTTAGAGCGACAGTAAAAATGTTTAAAAAAGACAGAGAATTTGGGTGACAAAACAGTAATTTTACATAATGCATTAAATTATTTACGGTTTCATATCGCGTTTGTTTTTTTTATATTTAGGCATTTATTATTTTTAAATTATTATTCATCATCATCGATTGTCACGCCTCAATTTCTACAGAGATAGGCAGAGACACCAGAGCGCCACTTTCCACGATCCTGACAGTTTCACGAACTCTCTCGCTACTTTCGTATTTACAATTCTCCATACAGACTCCATAGTTATGAGCATAGCAAACTATAAAATCTTAAATTAAGAAGGTTCCCCTGTAACCTAAAATATGAAAACCTTGACTTGCACTAAATAGTTGTGTGAAGTGTAAACTTGCTTTATAGTAAAGTTTACGCGTTGAAAGTTAATGTGGTCGTAACCTCATTCTCGTGTGCGAGAAATTTTCGTAACCTATTAGTAGCGGATAACATCAAAAAGCTATGAACTATGCTACTATGAACGATATTATATTTTAAATGGATACACCATGTCATATTTTAATATACACATTTTAGTATCTTGAAGACCCGCCTGGCATGTCCTTGACCACAGAGCCGGTATGAAGAGAATTGTTGATGTGAAGGAAGCAAGGGAGCTGTGTAAGGATCGTGGTAAGTGGCGCTCCATAGTCTCTGCCTATCCCTGTGGGAAAAAGGCATGACAATTTGATTGATTGACCACGTAGCGTGTAATCTTAAAACAGTATTGCCAGGATGAAGCACAAGTCCCCTGTTAGATTTCTAATCAAAGAAAAGATCTTTTTTTATTGTGGCAACTTGTCGGGTAGTAAGTAAGACCAAGAGTACTGCTGATTGAAAAAACTGACTTAGTTACTGTTGACTCTGTCGTCATCACTATGCCGACTAGACAGACATACTTAAAAAAATGTAGTATTAAATTGGATACAAATATTTGTAAATAATAAAATTTTGTAGATTTTGCTTCGAGTCAGTGTATATAAGAGTGGTAGGCAGACAGTTGGTGGTCGTTTGCCCAGTTTGCCGACCTGGGGTTGTACCATGAAAGTGTACAGACTGTAAAAGTTAAGTCGAGTTTCGGTATCAGGTAAAAAGTAGCCAGTTCCAACTATGCGGGCAACTATGGTGGATGCGACTGCTATTTTGCAGTTATTTAGCTGTAAAAGCAGTCGCCTTTAACCCTGGACTGCACTCCAGCTTAACATCAAGCGGGTTCCTTAAAAAACTAATACATTTAGTTTGCATAAAAAAGTTGCAAAACATAGTCGCAAATATTATTAGATTATCCATAGTAAAGTATATCTTACTTAATGTAAGTTTGTAGTTTGCTTTCCATAAGTCATACTATTCAAACTTTCCTCTTACGTTGTATTAACTTGACAGTTTTGTATTAGCCCGACCGTACACTAAGAGATATGGTTAACTTTTTCGGGTTTTTAATGGCTGATTCGTGCGACAGTCTAAACTCAAAAACATTTAGAAGTAATTAAAAACTGGTTCCAATAACCCATGGAGCAGATTTCCTAAAGCAAACGAATATTGAGTTGAAACATATTAGTATTTTTATTTTATTTTGCGCGAACATTGATTAATAAATTACGGCTTACTTGTAAAATCAAAAACCAAAATAAACGCGAATGTAAGCCGCATAAATTCTGTTTAATTCTTTGATACATATTCCTTAAATAGTCTAAAATCATTCTAATAAATGCAAATATGTGTATAGTGCACAGAACTCATAAATACCAAGATATCTTATATGTTCCGAGGTATAGTGGCTGATCTGTGCAACCCTACTATTTCGCAGAGACGGCTCTGTGCGTCTCTTATCGCCTATACCACGAAAAAAGTTCTGTAGAGCTTTCCCGATGCCGATGCGAAGGTTATCGGAACATTCGCATTCTCTCGATCGAATAGACAGTCAAACTAAACGGTTAAGCGCGCGTTCCTTTGTCAAACCACTGACAAGTGGAATTCGCCAGACCATGTTTTCCCCCATAAAATCTTGGATTTCTTAAGCAAGGTGTAATAAAACACCCTTGGTCAGTTTTTTTCAGTCATCGCCACTCTTGGGTCTCTCCTTGCTTACCATCAGGAAAGTCGGACAGGTATCAAGTCCGAATTGTCTCAATAAAAGACAGCCTAAATTCACTAAAGAAGGAATATACTAAAATGTAGCTTGTAAAAATCTTTACTATTCCTGGGTAATCGCTTTCCTAGTGGACGATCAGGCTAAGTAAGAGTGGTCGAACAAAACTTTTGGTAGCCGTTTACATAATAAGATATTTCGGTAGTGTTAATTGTAGATAGAAAGAAAGAGCGCCTCTTTCTACGACCCTGACACAACTCTCTCGCTTCCCTCACATTCACAATTCTCTTCATACAAGCTCTATAAGCAATAGCCACCCCGATCCTGGTTCTGTCTCGCTTAACGCATCCACATTAGATTTATAATATTTTTTATTTTTTTTATTTCTTATACATTTCCATACAAAGCTACTAAAGTGCTTGTATCATAGAAAGAGGACAACCAAAGTACATATTTCAAAGACACATTGGTACTGGTGGGTGGTCTCGAACTCGTGCTCTCCGGTTTGTGTAATAATTGCACTGCCACTACACCACGGTCGTCTTAGCTCAATCAAATTATTTATGTCTCATATTATCCGTCACATATAAATGTCATAAAGCACATTATCTCACTGTTGGATATAATTTCCAACAGATTTTGTATGATAACTCAAAACCGATAGGCGTGGACGAACAGTTTAGCGATTGGTTTGTTGCGCTTAAAGTCCCGGGTTCGATCCCCGGTCGGAGCAAATATTTGTTTCATAGCTTTTATTTGCAATATTTATTCATATTAAATATTGCAAATATTTGTTAATAAAAAAAGATATGGATATTTGCTTCGGGTCTGGTTATCAAAGAGTGGTAGGCAGTGGTACCCAGTATACAGACGGTTGCTTTAAGGTATCGATATACAGTCTGAATTCGTTTTGTTGTATGTATAAAGCAATAGAGCCAGGCCAAAGCTGAAACAGGAAATACAAAATTAAACGATTTCTAAAAAAAACAGCTATATTTAAATGTCAGCCTAAAACATATTATAAAAAAACCAGCTATATTTAAATGTCAGCATTAAAACATGTAGAAAAAAAAAACTGAAATATTTTTCCTAATAATATTATTTTCAGTATTTATCCTTATTAAATAAACATAAATTAAAATTGTTATTTAATATAATACATAATTTTCTCTTGTGGCTCGACTTTGTTACACTCCGCCTGACGTAAAGCTGGAGTGCGGTACATAAGTGGAGGAGACTTGCAGTTAAATTACTGAAGTAGCAGTCGCATCCACTATGCTGGCCTAGTTGGAACTAGAAACTTTTAGGCTAATCCCTAAACTCGACTAAATCACAACAGTCTGCGCACTTAAAATTCGGGTGGTCCTATCCCGAATTGACGACCATCTGTCAGAAGTCAGAGATTTTTTTATCAGACGTCGAGTCTCAGTTTCAATCGCTATGCCAGCCAGATTAACTATGATCTAAACTCCGAATTAGAACGTGAGAATAAGCTTGCCTAATAACTATTCAGAGACTGGTGACGTCACATTGAATCCGTTTCACGGCACATACAAAATGCACAGCGCATGCATAAATGCATACAAACTATATAATACGAAATATCTTTGAATTTCATAGTTGTATTTTAGAGTAAAATAGCTTTGTATCCAGGTTAATATTTATGTAGCTAGTTGCTAATTCTAACTAGTGCTATTTTTTAAACCCAGCTTTCTTGAGGATGTCTCCGATTTGGACGGCCATCCATTCACATGAAAAAGCCGGGTAGCCTAGTGCCCATAACCATAGAGCTTGTATTAAGAGAATTGTGATTGTGAAGAAAGCAAGGAAGTTGTGTCAGGATCGTGGCAAGTGGCGCTCCATTGTCTCTGCCTATCCCTGTGGGAAAAGGGCGTGGCAATTTGATTGATTGATTGTTTTTTTGATAGCAGGTGGGGTGCTATCATATGTCGAGTCACAGGAAAAAAAATTGATATATAATATTCAACATAAGTCGAACGATGTCATTTTTCTGAGAATCAGTAACTTCTAAAATATTTATAGTCAAAATCTCAAAATAAACATCCCAATTTTGTTTATTTTATAGACTTAATAGTAAAATAGTCAATTTGTATATTGTCTATTACTTCCTTTAGCCCAACGAAAGCATCATAATAAATCCTAACAAATTACTCAGAGGGAGAACTAAAATAGATAAGCATATACTAAGAATATATGCAGAGCGCGTGACGGAGTGTGAACTGTAAATATATGGATCCATCTTTTTATATTCTTAAATTTAGTTTTTATTTACATTTATATACTAGCTAATAGAGTGCCTCTATAATACATCATAGAAACAGGACGACCTGTTTCCTACATATTATATCAAATATACATTGTTACCGGCAAGTGGTTTGAATACCGTGCTTTCAGTTTGCGTGACTGTTCCACTACACTACGGTCGCTTTTAAATCGACATAACTGGCTGACATAGTGACGACGACTCCTCAGTCGTCGTTACTATTAGGGACGTTTTTTTTAGTCGTTGGCGCCCTTGGGGAGGTCCTTTGCTTACCATCAGGCAAGTCGATGGCAACAAAAGTGTAAATATTATCAACTTAAAATTATTATCATAATAATTTGAAACTTATTTGCTTAGTGTATTAGTTTTTACTACTAGACTAATAAATATTTAGCGCTACACTATAAATGGAACAAAACTGCTTACAATCGGCTTAAAGGGACAAATAAAGAACTACGCGCTCCATTATATCCAAGCTTGAAGAACATAAATTAATTCCTTAGAACGTGATTTAGTAAATTGATAAACTAAAATGTTTTTAAATTCATAGAAAAGGCCGCCTTTAAGGTCTATTTTTGTGTGTTACACATTACTTTGTTCCCGTTTTAAGTGTAAAATTAGTGAGCTGTTTGTAGATAGTGTAGACAGAATGAACTACACTTCTGACTTTTTGATTGGGTGTGTTTTTCCTAAAGTTACGTTATAAATACTCTTGTTTTTCTAGAATTTTTTCGTTTGGGCTCTTGGATATTATTTTGACCTTTTGGCAAGTCGAGGTCAGATGTCGAATCTAAAAAAAAAACACTTATAATCGTAATTTAATATGTTTAAAAGTATGTATGTAAATATTTATTATTTATATTTTGTATAAGTAGTTGTTTATGTATTTATTCATGATTATATTATATAATGTATTTGTTTATAGTCAATCAATCAATCAAAATGTCACGCCTTTTTCCCACAGGGATAGGCAGAGACAATGGAGCGCCACTTACCACGATCCTTACATAACTCCCTGGCTTCCTTCACATCCACAATATTGTTTATAGTTATGATATATTCAAAACTGTACCTAAAAAAGCGGTTACATTTTATATTAAACACTATTTTAAAATTATTCTATACAAAACTAGTTGGATTTATGTTTTTCAAAGCTGTATCTTTACATCAGTCAATAAAAAAAAACAGCTTACCAAAAATTCCCAGATACCTAAAAAATCCGAAGAATTTTCTGATTAAAATACATTCGGATGCAAACAGAGGTCGTGGGTCTTGATTAGTTTCGATTGAGAGGTGGAAAATGTTATTTACTCCGGTACACAGAACACAAAACAGCAGACTCCGCTTTGTGAAAATTTCAGAACGCCAAGTAGTTGATAATATAATTATTGGTATCAATCATATTATTTTATATCGTCAATACATGATCAAAGGGTGCAAGGAATAAGCGTATCTGTCGTCTTCACGGGCTTTCGCTTTCATTTGCCGTCTAGTAGTATTATAATCTATGATTTCGCTACATAGTGTACCATGAAATCTAAGGCAAGCGTGTAAACAAATTGGGTTTGATGTCGTTATGTAAATGTACTTTTCAGTTACAGAATTTGTATCTCAGATCCCAGAGTCAGGTTGTCGATTTAGTATTTTATCAGGAAGTCGATTTTCTGCAGGTGTTTAAGCCACAAACTGTAATGGTTAGATTTAACTTATTAAAAAAGTGTGTGTCAGCTCCTATGCACGAATGGAGTTTATTTGTATGCACTTCACTGTATATGAATAGAATAATAACAATAATAAGATGACCGTGATGTAGTGGCAGTGCAAAGGTTACACAAACCGGAGAGCACGAGTTCGAGACCACTCCCGGTGGGATACCAATGTATCTTTGATATATGTACTTTGGATGTCTTGTTTCTATGATACAAGCAGTTTAGTAGCTTAGTAACGAAATTTAAATAATAATAATTGTTGTTGTTAAACATATAAAACTTTAGGTATAGGTATATATAAAGTTTATATGTATATATATATAAGTATACATTGTCTCTGCCTATCCCTGTGGGAAAAAGGCGTGACAATTTGATTGATTTAAACAATTGACATATCTATTGATATGATTTTGACGTACGAGGTAACGCTTTTTAGTTAACGCTTGTAATAATTTCATCTTCAATAAAATTTACATACTGGGGGCCTTACATAAAATACGATTCTAAAGGAGTAAACTTCAATTAATATGGTCAGTGTACCTATTTACTGAAAGTCACTGAAAAGACGTAGATTAGATATGTTATATGCGCTCCGAACGAGGCACGTTAAAACTTACCTAAACAGCAAACCTGAATTTAGTGTCGCGATGCAGATCAACATATATTTGTATCTTTTTCGCTTATAATAATCGTTTAAACTCTTGCAATTTGCGAACACAAAAACTTGTGTAGGTGACGTATCTGCTGCATTTTACCTAATATCATTGCTTTAAGGAATTATTTTTAAGGCTATATAGGATAGGCAATGACAACGGAACGTCTCTTTCCACGATCCTTACACAACTCTCTTGCCCTGTTCACATTTACATAATAATTAACGCCCCAAGTTAAAATAAATATTCGAAGAAAAAAAACTATAAAATTACTTAAGGTAATATTTGTAAATTATATCAAAAGGAATACAAAAGAGTAGTGAACTTTCAACAAAACTGCAGATGTAGTTTGAATTACTTCAGAATGTTAAGGGTTGACGCTTGTCGATATTCTACTTATATTAGCACGATATAAGACCGCATCGACTAATTCACGAACGGAGACGACCACACATCGGGTTCAATCCCCGGTCGCTGTGCACGCATGACTTTCCTACCAATTTTTTATCACTAATTTATATATTTCTTGTTACTTCAACCACTTAAATTTTTACGCCTTTTTTCCACATTGATAGGCAGAGACAATGAAGCGCCACTTGCCACGATCCTGATACAACTCCCTCGCTTCCCTTACATCCACATTTCTTATTATACAAGCTCTATTGTTATAGGATCTAGGCAACTCAGCTTTCTTGAGGATGTCTCTAATTTGATCGGCAAAACACCTCCTGGGTCTGCCTCGTTTAACGCATCCATCCACATTAAATTTAGAAATTTCTTTCGTTATTCTACTTTCATTCATCCTTTCCATGTGCCCAAAATCATCGAGGCATTCCTTTGTCAATCCTTGTCACTACGTAATCTTGAAAGTACTCGCATTCAAACAACCCTAAATTTAGAACATCCGAAAGGTGAAGTGCAGCCCATTAAAGCCATATGCACTCATTCACAGTTCACTCTCGCTATCTTTTAAACAGCATCTCAAACTTTAATAAACAAGTTTTGCTTTGAAATGTATTACCCAAACCTATTAACTAAATGTCACAAATTTATTTTGTAGTGCGTAAAAAATATGTATATTTCATAAACTTTCTATACTAGGCTACTAAGTAAACATGCTTGTATCATAGAAACAGGACGACCAAAGCATATTTATAAAAGGAACATTGGTATTGATGTGTTGGACCAATGCACTATGCCCGATCGTCATATTGTGTAAGAGTCGTGGAGTCTCTGTTGAATGTTTTGCTCTTAAAATCCAATTTATAAAATATGGTAGATAAAGGTTTTTATTTCTACAATGATATTAAGTAGAATTAGGTAGATACGTAACCTACACGAGTTATATAGTGTTCGAAATTGGCACGAGTTTGAACGATCAACCACGACGCCGACGCTCAACCACGTTTGCTTATCAGCATAGTTTTAACGAGCCTCGTTCAAAACGCGTATAACATAATCTAGCTACGTATTTTCTTAAAACGTCTTGACTACAGTGGTAAAATTTGAAATAGGAGAAGTAAAAAATACTATCTGTATTTGCCTTGACATTATTATATTTTTCAATAAAGACTGTGATAAATAATTATTGAGTAAAATCAGATGTACACCAATTTATTTTAACGCAAAAGAAATTATACCGATTCTTTTTTAAAATAATGACAAGAGAGTTTGTGAAGTTTCAAAGACAAAATGAACGTATTCTTTTACATAATTGGGTCGTAGAGGAAATTCATTATGGCCGACATGAATTATCTCAAGTTGGCGACGAGATTTTTCATTAATAATTTTAACCTGAAAACATGAAAGCTTATTTTAAATATTAAATTTTCTTCCTTTATTTTGTAATACTAATACAATTTATATTTGATATTCTTATTCTATTTAGCTCAGTAACGTAAAACAATGTATTATACCTACAGTTAAATATTTATAGATGTAGTGACAAGGATTGACAAAGGAATGCTTCGGGTTGCCTTGTGCCTATAACAGTAGAGCTTGTATGAAGAGAATTGTGGATGTGAGGGATGTGAAGGAAGCGAGGGAGTCATGCCAGAATCGTGGCGATTGGCTCTCCATTGTCTTTGCCTATCCCTGTGGTTGAAGAACGTGACACTTTGATTGATTGATTGATATTAATAAATATACAGTTAAAGTTTGAGATACATTAATGATGATTTGTTTATGGATCCTATATAGAATGTTGTAGATGTATTTATACACCCCCTTGTCATAATATTTGTCTTGGGTGAAACTCAACAAGGTTTTGCATTTCATAATTACTCTAAATTACTCTTCGCCATTGTGATGCTAACAAAGGCAATCATTTGAAATCTTTGTTTTGCTTTTATTCTTCAGTACGATTATGTTACAAGTCTGCGCTCTGTGAACGGAGGCGACTGCTCCTACATTTATTTAACAGGACAACCAATGTAGATATATCAAAGATACATTGGTACCGGTGGGTGTTCTCGAACTCGTGCTCTTCGGTTTGCGTAACCATTGCACTGCCACTACACTACGGTCGCTTAAATTCATTTTTCATTGGTTCATGTGCCTAAACTAACGTATGTGGTAGGCAGTGCCGATCCGGGGTAGTACCACCACTTACAAGTATACAGACCGTGAAGTGATTTAGTCACGTTTCCGGATCAGCTTGTAAGTTGCCGGTTACAACTAGGCCGGCTTAGGGGATGTGACTGCTGCTTACGGATATTGAATTGTAGTAGCAGTGCATTCATTCATGGACCACACTTTGGCTTAATATCGAGCGGGGTGCTGGCATATGTCGGGTCACAATAAAAAAAAACGAAACATTTTCCAATATATCAATCATCATCATCAGCTAGAACGACAAGATCCACTGGTTATTCGTGACTTTCACTATGTCCTCAGTCCACCTAGAAGAGAGGCCTAGATAGGCTGCGTGTTCCCGTTCGTGGTCTCCACTCTAGAACCTTTCTTTCCTATCGGTTGTCGGTTCTTCAAGGAAAACTCTCATTCGAGCAAACGTAGTTAAAAAATTAATTATAATTAATGGAAATATATTTCACCTCATAAAGAAATGTATATTCAATCCCATATGTTTGTAATAACCAACAGGGACTGTCATAACAGGGCTCGTGTTCAACAATTAATTGCCAGTTATTTCTAACAAAAATCTAAGCGTATAATAAATCATATTTTATTACTCTGGAAGTAAATGGCGATGTTTTATAAAAGTAATTAATGTTTTTATTATGTTTATTTTTAATGTGTATCATATTTATTGTTTATTTTTTATTTTGGCTCGACATATGACAACACTCCGCATGATGTTAGGCTGAGGTTTGGTCCATTAATGAAGGTAACCGCTACTACTATAATTGGAACAGGCAACTTATAAGCTAATCTCGGTGGACTACTCCGGGACGGCAGATCTTGGATCCTTCAAGTGAAGTATGAGAACGCACCTCTGGTGGACAAAGTGAAAGAGACTGAGGCAACCGTGAACTGAGTTGATTTATCAGTCATCGTATGATTGATTGCTTACCGTTAAGCAAGTCGACTTCAGATTTCGAGTCGCAATGTATAAAATAAATTTGTAGACTGTTACAAATTTACTTCACCAATTTAATGCTTAAGTAGAATACCTATCGTGAATCTGAGCTCAGTGGAATCCTCTTGATGAATCCAAGTTATTTTCTTTAATGGCCCGAGGCTTGAATATTTTGTTTACATCCACTTTCCTTGTACTCAAATTTATATTCTTTTGGGAGCAATTGCCGACATTTCATCGTTGAGTGCAAAGAACTCGATTTAGACGATGACAGATTTTTTATTTATTTTATTTAATGACAAGAATAGATTTGTGATGTTTCTAGGAAATTATTATCGTTTATGGTTCGACTATATTTGGGTATAGTATATTTTTTCATCAGTTTATATAGCTATAGCTAGCGCCTTTAAAATACTTTTTCACGCTTCGCCTAAACGATCCAAGGATAGACAAAACACATGGACTATACAGACGGCACGCTATTGATAATAACGTTTAAAGGAGCAAATGGATGTTCTTTATTGTCAGAACAGCAATTCTCCTTTAAACGTAATTATCAAATCATACGAAACTTCATGACGTTTATCAATTCATATGAACTTCAAACGTCAATCATAGCTCTTATAGTAATAAGAGTATAGTTAAGCATATAGTATAGTAATTTCATTTTTCGATTGTTCTACAAAGTAATGTTCCGGTGGGGAGACTCACCGCACCATGTTCAGGTTACCTCTTTGTTAGCGCTTTGGTCTTAATGTGTTTGGTTCGATGTGTTTCCTGTAATTGAAGTGCTAGGGTACAACCCAAGGATATCTAATCAATCCGATGTACCGAGTGAGGTGTTACAAAGAGTAGTAATGCGATCAGTAATATGACAGGCCCCCTTATCCCAGCATCCTCCAGTTTGGCGTCCGTATTATCGTCTGTCGTTAATCGTGGCGGTTTTCAAGTAGGCTGAATTCATCACTTTTGAACGTCACAATATTATAGCAATATATAAATTTAATTACCAAATCTAACTATAAAAATTAATAAATAAGATAATAATGAGTAATGGATCCAAGGTTAAGTTTGTGCACGATATGCAGAAAGAACAATGTCGGCGATAGCACGTAGACCGATCTCACTTGCCAATATTTAAGAATGTGCATGATTATTTTATGAATAACAAACGCATCTCCAATGTTAGCTACCTGTGAGAACGTGACTATATGAGTCATAAAAACTAATGCATAATTTACAAAAATAATGCAAGTAGGTACAAATTAACTAATTAGAACAGTAAGTCTAATTCGACCTTCACTGCTTCGCTTCCGATGTCGACAAGGTCCTAAAACATTACGTAAATAACATCAATTATTACGCATTTATACAATTGGAACACATTATCAACTTCATAATAATAATGAAACAGTTAATCAATTCTACGAGCAAGCAAATAAATTCACGTCGAAAACAAAGCAAAGCGCTCGAGAGAGAAATCACGTAAAAACGACCATAAATAAAATATTTTAAATTAAGAAAATCCAGCAGAAAAAAAAGCTTAAGTCCTCGGCAGTACTCTCGAAAAATAAGTTCAAACGAGTCAGTCTTAGAACATAAATCTAAAAGAAGCTCTAATTGAATATTCTCTTTGCGTAATGCTATCTTATTTTACCCTTTAAAAGAAAATACAGGCTGAAAGCTAAACATGTAAATTTTATCGCGTCTGGGCACGCGGCCGAGCTCGCTCAGGGATCGACTCAGATTTTTTACCAAAGGTAAAGAGAAACGAAGAAACTTAGCTCGTATTTTCCGTTTAAAGTTCGCCTATTGCAACGCTCTTTGGGACATACTTTACGGAGTTGCGACAAAAAGTATTGAAATACGAGTCGCTTTATCCTTTATTAAAGTTCTTTACTAACTACTTAAATATTATCTTGCATTTATCTCTCTTAAGGTGCCATTGGTCTCAAGCTTTCACGCCTCAATTCCGTAAAACCGACTGAGTGTTTTCAGTCGTCGGCGCCTTTGCATTCCCCTTGCTTGTCATCAGTTAAGTAAAAGTTAGAAGTTGCGTAATGGATAGGCACAGTTATAGAAAATGGAGTGTCACTTTATTTCTCTCGTTTGTTTTAAATCCGATTTCTCATCGTATTCTCTATTGTTATGGGTATTGTCGAATGCTCTGCTTTATTAGGAATGTTCCTTATTCCGTCATCTCCATTTTGTCCTTCTACTCAACTCTGATTTATAAATCTCTTTCTTAAATTTTAAGCTTAGCCATCTTGGATTAAATTTTCAAGACATTTTTCTTTCTGTAGACAGTCTTAAATTAATATTTCTAATTCATATCAGACTTTTTTTTCCTCTTTTTATTGTGGCTCGACATATGACAAAACCTTGTCTGAATAAAGACTAAAGTGCAGTTCACGAATAAAAGCGACTGCTACCAATTTGTAAATAACTGCAAGTAACATTCACAAGTCGTATTTTACTGCTCCAAGTCGTAAAGCCTTTAGGCTGAATACCTTAAAGGCTATACAACAGGCTTTTCTTAGGCAGGCATAGTGACGGCGACTGGGGCAGCCGTGAACTAACTCGTCGTCGTCACTCTTGGACCGCCTCTTATCAGGTAGGTCGAGGTCAATTGTCGTGTCACAATAAAAAAATACCTACATGAACACGATTAAAATGAAGGCGCGTACGAAACAAAACAATACAAAAAGATATGTGTAACTACTAGATATATTTATCAATATAGTAATAAATAAACAAAATCAATCCACTATAGTTAAAAAACAAAACAATTTTCTCAATACAGCAATTATAATTTCGATAATTGTATGAGGTTTGCAAATAGAAAAAAAAATTACTTTGATTGTATTTGACATGCCTAATGTGGTTAACTATAATTAAAATAACACTTAGACATTAGACATTGTAATGAACTATTTTAAGATAAGTGATTATTTTGTTATTAACCTAAATAAATTAATAAAACATGCGTCAAGAATTAATATTTGCTTCTTCTTGTCATGTGTTCTTCTAGCTTGTCATACAACATTTTTTTGACACATTTGTGTTAATAAATAAAGCCAATAACCGTGAAGCTGCCAGATGTCTGATGTATTTTTTTTTTGTCACACCCTCTTTCATCTCAGCAGAACTAATTGAAAAAAGTTCATTGATAGTTTTACTGCATACAAACTAAAATGCACGGCCACGTTCCCATAGCTTTGAAGCTGATAACAAAACCAAAGATGCAACATTACATATATTTTTCTTACATTTTGCGCGAACATTGATTAATGAATTAAACAAAGGACGTCATTCATTTTGGGCTTTTATGTACTACTTTTGTAATGTCCAATGATGAAAAAATATATTAATGGTAGTTTCGATACGTGTATTGATAAAACTAATAACAATTTTGCTTTTAATTGCTATGCAATTGAGTTATTTGGAAAATAAGATATAAATTTTGCATTATCTGTCAATTAACGCCATATTTGTTCTGCTTTGAACTGTCATAAATATAGTTTGATCATTTTGCACACCTAAACTATGCAAAATAAAGGATAAATTCCAATTACATTATAATGTTCGTACATTAAACTATTTTAAAATGCATATTAAACTGTTAATACAATTAAGCCCAAGTCCCCATATAAAATGAATGATGTCCTTTTATGCGGTTATGCGGTGGTCACAGGGAGACTGAAAACGATTAAAAACGATGGCTGCAAAGCTCTTGAAACGTCGGGAAAAAATGTATAACCATTAACCAAAAATATACGCGATAGTAAAACGCATAAAATTTGTTTAACAATTTATTAGATTTTGAATTTAGGTAATATAAGCTACTCGTATTTAGTTAATAGCCCACAGAAACAAAGCCAATAGGGATTAAGCAGTTAATTTTTATCAATTGAATTAAGAATTAATTATAATAGATTATTTATTTCTTTATTGTAACAAAAAATTACATTGGTACCGGCAAGTGGTTTTGAACCGGGGACTCAGTTTGTCTAAACATTTTACCTCAGATGCCTACCTTTGTCACCTACATCATTAGTGTTATAGCTCTATCTGAGTTAACTCAAACTATTGATTGCTCTATAAACTGTTAGTTCACCGAATTACAGATTGTACTGTGGCTGTGTTCAGTCACGGTATTGTTTAAGAGACAGTTAAGCCAAAAGGTTCGCGTTCCGGCATAATAACATCGGGTCAGAACCGCAACCTTTCAAGAGAAAATCACAATTTAACGCTTTTTACTTTTTACCATTGTTTTAGAAATACTCGCTAACGAACTATTATAGTATTGAATAACATTTATTTTATTATTTATTTATTTTTTTATATGAAATTGACTATTTTTTGTTTAAATGTACTTTTAACTACTTTATATTTTGTTTTTATTTATTGCCTGCAAGTTGTGTTGACTACTAAATAGCCTTATACTACTACTAAACTTTAAATAAATATATAAATAAACACATTCCGAACGATTTTCATCAATTTTCTTAATGATAATTTAAGATATAAGGCGACAGTTTACTATATATTGCGGTTTCATAATGGTCACTCAAATTAAGAAACCGCGGTTCATAAACCACTTGCCGGTACCAATATATCTTAGATATACGTTCGTACGTTGATATATAATCTTTGCTCGGCAAGTTTCTATGATAATAGCAATCTTTAGAGCTAAGTATACAAAAAGGTAATGTTTAACAAGTTAATTAAATCTATCAATCAAATTGTCACGCCTTTTTTCCCATAGGGATAGGCAGAGACAATAGAGCGTTACTTGCCACGATCCTCACACAACTCCCTTGCTTCCTTCACATTCACAATTCTCTTCATACAAGCTTTATGGTTGTGGGAACTAGGCAACCTAGCTTTCTTGAGGATGTCTGCGATTTAAATTTCTTAATGACCTAAATTGATTCATCATAAATAGACTTGCAACAGTTGCGGAACTACTCCGTGTCGGCAGACTGCTTAATATCAGACAGGTGATTTCATATGTCGAGTCAAAATATAAAAAAATACATATAGGTTTATAGTATGAACTAAACAAAAGATGCATTTACGAGTAAACCTTATAAAATTGTGGTTGTGAGGGAAGCGAGAGAATTGTGACAGAGGGTCATGGCAAGTGGCGCACCATTGTCTGTCTATCCCTGTAGAAAAAAGGGCTAGACAATTTGATTGATTGATTGAGTTACATAAAGTAGAGCATGTATGAAAATAATTGTGGTTGTGAGGGAAGCGAGGAAGTTGTGACTGAATCGTGGCAAGTGGCGCTCTAATGTTTCTGTCTATCCCTAAGTAAAAACGCGTGACAATTTGATCTATTGATTGATTGATTGGGTAAACCTTGGTCAGCGATGGCGCAAGGGAGCATCACCAATCATCTGTCAATGCACAATAAAATATGAATGTTATAATAAAAACTACAATGCAACACAAGGTCGAAAGTAAGCTTCGGGCAAAACGTGACATGCGGATATTTTACGTTGCATTTAGGCAACAACAGTACACATATCGATTTCAACAATGTAACAACAAACCAATTTAATGTTTACAAATATCAACTCTGTCGTGAGAATAACAAAGCTGATAATCGTATGTTACTTGAAATGTTTAGTCGTGGGCCAGATCTTGTGATTCGCGTCGTGGGCAGCGGTTTGGTTTGCCTTTCACTTCGGTATATTTGGTTTCGCAGTCAAAGGAAGGTGTTACTTAAATACTACAATTTTATACTGTTCTTTTTTTACTTATATCAACACTATAAAAATGTAACCTCTTAAACATAACTGTATTATAGATTAGACGTAAATCCAACTTCAAATCCAGGTCAATTTAAAACGTACGGATCGCTTGTTCATATCGTCTTTAACAATAATCAAGAATCAATCATATCAATGGTAATATTTGATTGTTATTTCTTTATTTTTATATTTCTATACTAAGCTACGAAACGTGCTTGTATCATAGAAACTGGACGACAAAAATACATAGGTATATCAAAGATACGTTGGTACCGGGAAGTTTTAGTTTGCGTGACCATTTCACTACCCCTACACCACTGTCGCCTTGTATTTTTTATCGTGACTCGACCGACATATGACAGCACCCCGCTTGATGTTAAGATGAATGGCTACTACAATTCAATTACTGTAAGCAGCAATCACATTCCCTATGCCGGCCTTGTTGGTACCGGCAACTTACAAGCTGATCCCGAAACGCGACCAAATCACTTCACGGTACTACCCCGGATCGGCAGACTGGGTACCACTGCCTACCACTCTTTGATAACCAGACCCGAAGCAAATTTTCACCTCTTTTTTATTGACTAATATTTGCAATATTTAATATAATTATTAAATATTACAAATAAAAGCTATGAAACAAATATTTGCTCCGACCGGGAATCGAACCCAGAAATTTACGCGCAACAAACCAATCGCTATGCCGTATATTTATGTATATATAAAACATGTACTGCTCAGTTGTCAATTCATATAATAAACCATACACATAAAGAATAATAATAAATCTCTCTCATCAGTCAACACAATATTAAATTATGAATGAATGACTGATCAACAAACAGGATGTGTGGCTGCAACTGATAAACCGGCTCGTAATATAAAACACAAAGTCAATACAGCTGATATTATTAAATCACAATATTCTCAATGTAACGAGATATTGTTTAAACGTAAACAGCTGATGTATATAATATTGAATAGTATATTGAATTACAGAATGTGTTTCAAGGAAAAGTTTGCTGAAAGTTGATTGAAAGATTGATTGAAAGAAAGATGAAAAAATTTCCACTGAATACATGGAATAACAATTGTACGCAATTTATTTCTCTAACTTCTAAGCAAACTTAGTATTAAATATTTTCTTAGATTTTCGCGAACAATGATTAATGAATTAAACAAATTTTATGCGGCTTACTAACGCGTTTATTTTGGTTTTACTTTACAATTTAATTTTATTATTCTGACGATTTGAGCCATCGTGGTCACGGAGAGACTGTGAGAGACAGGTCCCTTTACTAGTACTAATCCGGCCTAGTTGGAACCGGCAACTTTGAAGCTAACCCCAAAACGACTGATCTGTTCACAGTATGGATCACCTGTTCATATCGTCTTTAACAATAACCATTAATCAAGAATAAATCATATCAATGGTAATATTTTATTGTTTGTTTATTTATTTATTTTTATATTTCTATACTAAGCTACTGAACGTGCTTGTATCATAGAAACTGGACGACAAAAGTACATAGGTATATCAAAGATACATTGGTACCAGGAAGTCTTAGTTTGCGTGACATTTGAAAGTGGTGATGGTGATACTATCCCGAATCGGCAAACTAGACGAAAGACCACCAACTGTCTGCCTACTATTATTAGTTGAACAATTATTATTTAATGAAAATAGCGGTCAACAAAATTGAGGGCAACTCAAAAAGCAACATTTGGTAGTATCATTATTAACAATCAAAATCGTGAAAATTGTTGGCCCGTGCAGTTAGTCGGTTTTGATTTCAATCACTGCATAGTAATTTGATCCATTGCCAACATTAAGGCTGTAGTTCCACATCGTGTACTAGCAGAGGCTACGCACGCACGTGGCACTGCCACACTAAACACTACATTAAAGCGCTGGAATAAGGATGGTTTTTGTGGTTTAGTGGTGGTAGAATAGTCTCGAAAACAAAGATGGTCTCCAATTGAAACCAATACGAGTACCAATGTTTAATTATATAATAGTATTTATTTGTAATATTTCGTAATTAGGTATTTCTTAATAAAAAATGGCAGATTATTGGTCCAAGTCTGGCTGTTTAAGTAGACATATAATATCTGGCTTGCCAGTCTACCGATCTAAGGTAGTACCAGAACCTTTGGGTACACACAAAGTGAGTGACAGTCACGTTTTGGGATCAAATTGAATGTTGCCATTTCCAACTAGGCCAGCACAGTCGCAGTAGTTGCGACTGCTACTTGCATTTCATGGACCACACTCTAGACCCTAGCTTTAAAAAAATCTTTTTATATGTACTTTAATACAAGCTTTAGTAGCTTGGTGTTGAAATGTAAAAAAATAGCTGACTAAACATACAAAATACACCTTTATTTTAAGTGTATTAATGTCTTTTTTTCAACGATTTTAGGCACAGCGTCTGCATGATCTGTGAATTTTGGCCTTAAAGCCTGCTTCCGATGTTTGTGCAGCTGCCTTTAATAGTTGAAGCAGAATTTATGAAGCAAACGGTATTGTTTGCTTCGACCCATAATAGTTAGAAAAGTGCCAAATGCAACAAAAAGAATGTCTTTATTCAAAGACACAAAATGAATACATCTGTGTTCGTCACGCGGGCCATCAATTTTTCTTTTATTGTGGCTCGACATAAGACAGCACCCCGCATTCACCATGCCGGCCTAGTTAGAATAAATAATAATGATTATTATAATTTTTATTTTATTTAGGCACGACATCTGACTTCTGACATCGAATGGTAAGCAAGAGGAGGTCCAAGAGTGCCGACGACTAAAAAACCCGACCAGTCTACGGCTACCTTAATAGCCACTACACTAGCGGCAAGCTATGATTGTCGTTTCGACGTTTGTTCTTTATAGAATTTTCTTTGGCCGGCATAGTGACGGCGGCTGAGACAGCCGTGTACAGGCTCGGTTGTTTCAGTCGTCGGCACTTTTGGATCTCCTCTTGCTTATCATCAGGCGGGTCGATGTCAGATGTCGTGTCACAATAAAAAAATTAAAAAAAAAATTGCTCCTTTAAATGGGCTTATTAATTTATACATAACTTTATATTTATTTATTTAAATCCTTTATTACACCAAAATAAACTTAAAAATAGGTACATAGGCGAGTTTAATGCCTATTAGGCATTCTCTAACAACTAACCTTTGGGATGATGAAAAATTAAAACGGTTATATTAAGAAATATCTAATTATAAACTATCAAACGTCAAACCTGTCATCATAGTGTGCCGCTGGTATAAGTCTATTGAATAAACGGGGAGAACCACAGAGTTCCCATTAAGTATATTATTCCTCTAAGGGGAGAACATATGGGTGGTAAAGTATTCCACTTGTCGATTGTTCGACATGGAGAACGCACCGAACCATTTAGTTCGGCCGTAGATTCGGTCGTCCGAATGCGGTTTCTTTTTTCTGACCTGTGCGCGGTATGACGGGAATAAAACATTAGGAACAAGGTTAATATACAAAAACAGCACTTGTAAAGTACATAAAAAGCTGATAAAAATTGTGGTACATAAAACCGTAAGTGCTTTGGGTATCTGTCAAGGAAGCATCTAAAGGCAGCTGGGTAAATTGGGTCCCCAGGGACACTCCGACGCCTCAACACAAACATTCCCTACCCAATTCAAAAGCGTCTTCAAATATTTATAAAATACTCACCCTTAAAGTGGTAGAAAGTAGGGAATTTCGTACACTTTCCTCAATCAGTTTTATTTCAAAAATAATCCGTTTTTTATATAGAACATAATCACTTTTAGATTTATAAATTTATCATGTAACAATAAAAAAAACATACAGAGAACCAGAGTGGCCATAACCATGGCGCATGTATGAATGGAATTGCAGATGCAGAGGAAAGAGTTATTTCAGGATCATGAAAGTAAATCTCTATTAATTCTGTATATTCATATGGGCGTGAAGGAGACAATATGATTAATTGATCGATGTATATATTAAAAATATTAAACAGAAATTGATGAAATAAATTGTGATAGAGCAATGGCCATGTAAACCGTGAGCCTCCGGTACAAAACCACTTGCCAGTGCCAATGTAGCTTTGATATTATACTTCGGTCGTCCTGTTTCTATTATACAAGCACATTTCGTAGCTTAGTGTAGAAATTTAAATAAAATCATCAAGTTGCTTACTGCATACTTTTACCCAAAAATCTTATAGTAGTCTATATAATTCTTTGTTTATAGAGATGTTAAATCAAATCAAATTACCACCAAATTACTTCGACCGATTCTTACAAAACTCTTACTTCCCTCACATCCACAATTCTCTTCATACCAGCTGGTAATGAACACTGCGGACCCAATAAAATGGTCATAAAAAGAGAAACCATAGAAAGTTCAGCCGTAAATGACTATAATAAACTATAGCAAATATCGACCTTCAAAATAAATGTTCTTTATTTTTCACTCGCGACAAACCCAACGTTCGTAGGTACAACTTTTTTTGGGGCTTTAGAAATCTCGGAACCTTTTTCGCCACAATCCGCGACCCTCGTTCAAAAAACAACCTAAATCGAATCTTTTTTACGCTCTACACTTTCAAATTCAATTTTTCCTTTAAATCTCTTTTGCATCATTTCTTGTTTTTATTTTTAATACGATGCGATTTTGCTGACCATATATTGGAAAGTGAATATTTATAAAATGTTTTTGTATCAGACTTATTTTTAACTTCATCGGTTTACCTGCTAGAAATAACCTAAATCAACAGACCTAATTAATTTTAGTTTCTTTTTTTATCGATGTCAGATGTCACAATAACTTAAAAATACTTGAAAGGACAACAAATAAACTTAACTATGACTTGCCCGGTAACAATATAGGTCGCCTACTTCTTAAGACACGAGCATGTTTAGTAGCTTAGTATTAATTTTATGTAGGTTTAATATGACAGCACCCCTCCTGGTGTTAGGCTAGAGTTCAGTCTATGAATGGAGGGTATAGCTACTGCAGTTAGGCAACTGCAAGTAGCAGTCGCATCCATTATGCCGGCCTAAATTTACAAGCTGATCCCGTAACACGACTAAGTCACTTCACTGTCTGTTTACTTGTAAGTGGGGTACTACCCCGGATCGACAAACTGGGCACTACTGTCTACCACTCTTAGAAAATAGTACCACAGCATAGAAAAAAAAAACAAATATTTATTCAAACAAAACCTAATACAGTACAGGAATTCAATAGGATACTTTAAAAGGGAACATACAATATACAAAACATAGGGATATAAAATAACAATATACAAAAAAGGTTAAAAAATGACGTGTGCCAAAGAGATGAGGAAGAGCAATCGTTGGGTCTCGCAGGTACGCACTCTGCGAATAATTGGGGACGACCTCCCGGAGACACATTACGAATCCCTAATACATATGGACCCAAAACCTTATTCTCTAAGTCAATCATATTGTAACAATATCAATATTGAAACGAAAACATTTTACAATCGTTTTTTTTTTAAGATTTAGATCGCATGTGGTGACGTTATATTGTTTTTTTTTGTGACTCGACATATGACATCACCCCGCTTGATGTTAAATCGAAGTGTGATCCATGAATGAATGTCACTGCTACTACAATTCAATAACTGTTTACATCACATCCACTGTGCCGGCCTAGTTAAAACAGGTAACTTACATACAGTTTAATAACTATAATAGCACATCCACTATGCCGGCCCAGTTGAAACCAGCCTGACACACATCCTTATTTCTTATTAAAGAGAAATAAGCTTATCAAAGCAGACCTTGCTTTATTTAGAATCTGTATGAGATTGATTTCGTGCAAGGCGACACTGCGAATCACATCTTTATTTAATTAAGAGCAATAATAGACATAACAGAAAGAGATGCAGTATGCATTTATACGCCTAATAAACCGACTTAGTATACGGTTGCCTCTGTCGCCGTCACTATGTCTTTCCACGCTTGCAGGTTCGAGAGAACACAACACATGGGCCCCGATTCTCTTTATACATAATGGCGACGAAAAAGCAGTGAAATTGCGTCGCTGTGATATTTGAATCTTCGTAACCAATCAGCGAATAACAAATCAATAGGTATACTACGATGGATGGTCACTTGCGACCGCGACGCAATTTCACTGCTTATTCATTGGAGAAAATCAGGGTCCTGGTATTTATACTAATACTGTCATTTGATATCTATAAATTTAGTTCGTTAATTCTAGATATGGTTTAACAAGAATAGAGGTTATGGTAGGTATAGGTTTGGATTAATGACAGCAGGGTTTTTCGTTATTTGTGAACCCTTGTCGATGATTTGTTATCTAAAATATAAAGAAGAAAAAAACACATAAAAACTTTTTGTCTATAACCGTTCTACTATTAGAATTTTCAAAAAAGAGAATCACTAATAAAATATTTATTCCATCTGGTAACAAAGATAAATATAGGTTTCAACTAGGCCGGCATAAGGGTTTGCTACTTGGAGTTATTTAACTGTAGTAGCAGTCCCCTCCATTCATGGATGCAGTCATATGTCGAGATACTAAATAATAATAAAAATAAAACTTTATAATAAACGAGATGTATAATAAAAAGAACACTTTCTAAAAAATATTGTTACGCAAAATGCATCCTTAAATACATATTATTCGGTTATGTCATTTTATAAATTATGTTTGGAAAGTTGATATTTTGTGGCAACGATATATTTTTAATCTAGCACAAACTATAGATATAAAAACGATTATTTAGTATCTCGGTTTAAGAAATTATCTAAACTATTTCATTTAACTTTTTTTTCTTAAATAATTTTCTTTTCCTAGACTTTTTAAGGTGGCCCGACATATGACAACACCTCTGATAGAAATGCAATGCAGCAGATGAATGGAGGAGACGTGTTACTTCAGCTTAATAACTGCAAGTAGCAGTTGTATCCATTGTGCTGGCTTAGTTGGAACCGGCAATTTTTAGGCTAAAATGTAATTATAGTTCATTATAGTTGATACTTTAAGAGTGGTAGGCAGTGGTACCCAGTCTGCCGATCCGGGGTAGTACCACCACTTACAAGTATACAGACCGTGAAGTGATTTGATCACGTTTCGGGATCAACTTGTAAGTTGCCGGTTCCATCTAGGCCGGCATAGTGGATGTGATTGCTACTCACAGTTATTGAATTGTATTAGCAGTGACATTCATTCATGGACCACACTTCGGCTTAACATCAAGCGGGGTGCTGTCATATGTCGAATCACAACAAAATAAAAAAACTCGAGAAATCTTATTAGCATCTTGATTTAAGGTGACCCATTGTTTTTTAAAGTGTCACGTCATCTGACCTCGACCTTCATGATGGTAAGCAAGAGAAGGTCCAAGAGTGTCGACGACTGTATGTGTGTTATTACCCTCATAATATATAAACGTAATACATTTAAATTTTACAGTATGTAATGAGATGCCATCTTCCGTGGCAGGTTTATTGGCACCATTTACTCGGGACACGCACACGTATGAGATATGGAGACGAATAAGAAATGTAGCAAGAAAATGTTTATTATATTTTTTATTATTATTTATTCAGTCACCCTTACTATGAAGAGCATGCTGTAAGCGAGACACATGTATAAGAAAATAGTATAAGACATTTGGACCCGTTCAAAAACTCGATCAGTCTCACTGGATGATGGACAGCAGCGTCCTCTTAACGTGCGGTGAGTATACTATATAGTATACTACAATCCTCAAGCCGCCTGCCAAGCGTGCGGATTATGGCAAACCCCCCTTTCCCCTTATCTTGTCGTTATCTTGCCCCATAATGAACGACAAGATACCGATAAATGCAACTGGCATCTTGTCGTTCGGAATAGCGTTCTAAGGGGGAGGTCTATGTTCAGTAGTGAACGTCTTTCGGCTGATGATGGTGATGAGACATTTGCGGTCTTCGCCTCGAACTAGGAGAGAGTCCCATCTCTGTTTAAGCCTACTGCGATGTCTATTTTAATTGGAATCCACTTGCTCAGTCCAGCTTTAATTTGGCGGTTTCTCCAGCTCCGTCAACAAAAACCCTATTAATTTTCTTTAAATGAACAAAACTCGTAGGTCCCTTAAAGGCTAAGATAGTAATTGTGTCAAAATCATGATAGAGGTTGTACTATTTGAGAATAGTGGAAAGCGAAGTGAACCGTCAACGCGTACGTGACCAGCTTGTCTGGGAAAAGCAGTTTGAATTTCTTATGCTTTACGCAATACGGCTTATTGTTAAAAGGCATTCTTTCTCCTTTTATCTTGACGGCCTTTCTGCATTTTTAAATTAATAAGCTGGAATATTTTTTTGGTTTTACTAATGGGAGTTGGAGGGATTAGACTGGCGCGAATAGTGTATTTTATTTTTGTGTCTTGACATAATAAGACAGAACCCTACCTGATTTTAATCTGGAGTGTCGTCCATAAATCAAGGCGACTGCTACTAGAGTTAAACAACTGTAAGTAGAAGTCGCATCCACTATTCCGGCCTAGTTGGCACTGGCAAATTACAGGGCGGGACTGTGCACCACTGCCTACCACCACTTACAAGAGTACAGTTAAGTGACTTAGTCGCATTTCGGGATCAGTTTGGAAGTTACAGGTTTTAACTGGGCCGGCGATACTTTTTTAAAGAGTGGTAGGCAGTAGTACCCAGTTTGCCGATCCGGGGCAGTACAGTACCACTTACAAGTATACATACCGTGAAGTAATTTAGACACTTATCGGGATTAGTTTCCGGTTTTAACTAGGCCGACATAGTGGATGTGACTGTTACAGATATTGAATTGTAGTAGCAGTGACATCCATTCATGGACCACACTCCAGTTTAATATCAAGCTGGGCGCTGTCATATGTCGAGTCACAATTTGTTTAACTGTAGTAGCAGACGCCTCTATTTATGGCACGCATGATCCATGTGTGATCACCATGGATCATGCTGCTTATCGCTGTGCCTTTTTTTAATGAACGTTAATTTAACTAGTATTTAAATTAATTAGTATTAATGCAATGTATGCAAATATGTAATACATAAGGTATATATAAATATACATATATATGTATAATTATGTTGTGTTATGCAATGCGGATGTGTGCGTACAACATCCGCACGCACGAGTTCCTCTGATAGTTTCCTTTTACACATGATTTTATGTTTTATACTCAAAACTATAAAGTTAAAAATACAACAGTTTTATTTCTTTTCTAAATAATAGTGTTCGGTGTTACAATATAGAACAGAATAAAATGTAACGTAATGATTGTTTATAACTTATTATTTAACTTCTTGTTGTGCTTGTATAAATATACATACATAAATAAGTATAACTGTATAACTAGCAGACCCGGCAGACGTCGTTGCCTGCAAAAGCAGCGCCACGTTAATTATGATATAACAATTAAAATTATTAATTAGGTTATTAAAAACATTTAATTTATTTATTTATTGAATTAAACAAATTTTATGCGGCTTACTATCGCGTTTATTTTGGTTTTGATTTTACAATTTTTTATTATTACGACGAAATAAACGCGATAGTAAGCTGCATAAAATTTGTTTAATTCAATAACAAATGTTCGCGCAAAATTTAAGAAAATATTATTATTTACTATTCGATTCCACAATTACTTCTAACGAATCTACAGTTCGAATCATATTTTTTGGATATCTTACTGTTCATAATGGTCTCTATGTCTAAATTATTTAATTCTTCATTTTCTTCCAAATCTTCTATGGTTGAAGTATAGCCAGTATTATAATTTTCTATTCTAATAAGCAATGCAATAAAAAGTACCGCCTAAACTTATGTAATGTTGTCAATTGTTAAGCAAATAAAATTTGTTTACATTCCGACAGCTACTCCCTCACGCGATTGAGTTGCGATTGCAATTAAAGACAAGCCGACGTTCTAGTGACAAAGACGAGACCCTACAGTCTAGGATGCCATTCAAAATATTCAATTTTTTTTTAAAACAAGCGGTCATTTTTCTAATTACTGACCGCGTCTGTAATTGCCTAACCTCACTAACGAAAGGTAGATATTTAATGTATTTGTGAGAAAACTATGAAAAATCAACCAATCAAATTGTCACGCCTTTTTCCCACAATAGAGCGCCACTTGCCACGATCCTGGCACAACTCCCTCACATCCACTCCTCATACAAACTTTACTGTTATCCCGATATTATCCCGATATTAAAAAAAAATTCATATTATTTATTTTAAACTCTAACAGAAACTAGTTTTCTAAAGTTATGTAAACTTTTCAGTAAAGTACCTATTAAATAAATAATATGCCAGTATACAAATTCATTTTGTCGTACGCCCCACTTCGGTAGTAGTTTCTAGATTTTTATAGAAAGGCCAAAACTTTGGTTGCTGTTTCCCTGGAGCTACTTGTAGTAAAGGTTTTTGAAGACCTTTGTAGCGGGGTCGGCAAACGAAGTGAACGCTTTACTTAGCCTAAGCTAGTAGAGTTTATTTTGTAAAAAAATATCACAAAGCAACCGAAAATAATGTTTACATTTTTTAGAAAAGAAATTAGGAAAAAGCTAATTTAAAGAAAACAGTTACCTAAGTTTTCTTACAAAAATAAAACATTTTTATGTAATAACAAATTAGATTGTAGCATTTATACTCGTAAAGAAGGTTGTTTTTCAATCAAATCGTGGACATTCTTTTAAAAAAACAGGTCAGTGCCCATTAACTTAGAGCCTCCGGGAACTGTGGAAATTGAGGCGTGGCATTAAGTCTGCCTTTGTACATAGTGCAATTAAGTTTAAAATGAATAAATTTGATATGTTTTATTGCTTACAAATCAAGTTAGTTGCTAAGGCATAAATGGATACTTGTACGCAGAATTGTTTATGTGCCTTTGATCTTCATTAATACGTCCAAGATTCTGGACAATGTATATATACTTACGTAGTTAGGAAATAATTAATTACTTCACACGCATTTTTTACGTTACCTGCAACAAAAAAACGAACACAAATTAGCACGAAATGTAATTGGGAATAAAACAGTATTCGTAAATACGGTAATTGTTTTTTTAAAACTCAATTATAGCCATCGGCAAAACATTATTTCGGGTCCACAAATAAAATGGAAAAAAGGCGCGCCATGCTTTTACTGTACCCATTTGTGAGGGAAAGGGCTCGAGGCTATTTCAAATTAAGCCTGTTTTAAAAACTCGCACGAACTTTGTTTTCGTAAAACTGAGGTGTTACATTTAGGCCCAAGTTACACGACCTATCGAATGACAGTCAAGCGATAATCTATTTAATACATGTCAACCTTTAATCAAGGTTACAAAATAAAGCGCTTCACTGAGGGGTGACGTTTTAACAAAAACACACCCCTTTCTCGACGCTCCACTAAGGCACCTACTCAGTTAAGCGCTAATAGTAATTATGTTCCGATAATAACAGTATTTTGTTTGTCCTAAAACCCTGTGCAAGTCAACGATAAGCTAAGATCTTACCATCCACTGGCCGTCAACTTTCAAGTTGATCCCGAAACTGTAGGTGGTCTGACGCTTACCAGTCTTTAAAAAAATTGGCATTATTTACACCTAAACTTTTCACTTATCATGTTTTCTTTGATTGTGACCTCGACTTGCCTTACGGTAAGTCGAGGTCACAATCTCAGTTGCCTCAGTCGCCTGTCACTATGCAAGAGATGCTCTGTCGAGGCTCGCTTGAAGGATGGCAAAGACTCTTTATGACTCTTTAAAGACTCCTATTAACTTTTGCCTATTTATCAACTGACATTTCTATATGAAGCAACTAAGGTGCTCGTATCATAGAAACAGGACGACTAAAGTACATATATCAAAGATACAGTGGTTTTAAACCAGCGCCCTCGGTTTGCGTGACCATTGCACTACCACTGTACCACAGTTACCTTAAGTTACATTGATTTAAATAGCATGATGTCTCGATTAATTAACTGAACCGCGGACACGTAACACATTGCATTAGAACTGAATCGATTCACGAAAGGAAAAAATATATAAAGACGTTCGCGTGAACGTGTAATGTGAGCCATAAAAAGCATTATTGCGAAATGTTTCATTCGAATGAAATTGGATGAAAAGTTCTCATCGAATACTTTCACAAGTCTTTTGAATACGAATGCATTCCATTGTAACAATAAGGCCTATTATTACGGCCGAAAATTTCCGTATTTGTTTGTTATTGAAACTATAGTTAGATGATCCAAATTACTAAAATTTGTTATTGAAACTATAGTTAGATGATCCAAATTACTAAAATTTGTTATTGACAGTAGAAAAAAATGAGGCAGATACTTGCTTAAATAAACAGATTTAAGAGTTACCACTTTTAAACAAATTGATAGGAATTTTCTCAGTCTAGGTAATACCCCCACTTTGAGATATACAAACCGTGAAGCGATTCAGTCACGTTTCAGGATTAGCTTCTCACAAGAGTAGCCGGTCTCAACTAGGCCGGCGTAGTGGATGTGACCGCTACTTACAGTTATTGTAGCAGAGACATTTATTTATGGACCCTACTCCAGCCTAACATCAAGCAGGGTGCTCGAGTCACAATAAAAAAAAGGATTATTTTAAAAAATAAACACATTAGGAATTAAATTTTAGACTCTCTTAATAACATATTTTAATGTTTTTCATAAAACTTCTTCATCAAAGGTAATGCCAATTTTTCCGTTTTATACGTGGTTTTCAGCGCTTTTGCACAAAGAGCCGCAAGGTCGTCCCGTCTCCCTAAATTTCCCTTAGGATAAATTATAATTAAATATTAATGAATGTTGGCCAAGTTCAGATACATAAATTATGTTTTGAGAATACGAGCATATTAGCTTTATAACCAAAATTAACCTAATAAAACATAGTATTTTCTTAGATTTTGCGCGAACATACGTAGATTAATGAATTAAACAAATTTTATGCGGCTTACTATCCTAATACTATACTATGTAATAAAAATAAAACAATCAAAACCTAAATAAACGCGATGGTAAGCCGCATAAAATTTGTTTGTATCACTAATAAAACACTAGGTAAATTAACTAACACATTATTTACCGAAAGGGACTCCGGGTTTTTTTCCCGTCAAACAAAGATTTGTTTTAAAGCATTATATATTTGTAAAGTTTACTCATATTTAATTACCAATATTTGTTAATATAAAGAAGAGACGGTTTTTGCACCAAGTCAGGTTGTCTAAGAGTGGTATGGATGCACTCACAAGCGAGTGTACAGACCGTGAAATGACTGAGTCGCGTTTCGGGATCAGCTTGTAGGTTGCCGGTTTCAATTAGGCCAGTACGTACGCTTAAAATCAGGCTGGTGCTATTATTTGTTTATTCTCAGTGAAATAATTTTTTTTTCAGACGCCGCCAATTCGAAGCCAGACGTCGCGTCACAATTAAAAAAACCTGTACCTTTACTTTAAAACCTTACATATTACTATAAAACGAGTATTTACAAATAGACATTTCCCTCAGATTTATGACCGTACTCTCACTTTTCAGCTACTGTTTCTCGGCATTCTGTTTCACATTCCCACGGATTTCAACTTTATTTTACTACTCTAGGTAGGGTTGATACAATACCAAAATAGGAATTTTTATATTTTAATGTCATTTATATTAATACAGCACCCTGATGCGGTCAGTGAAAATAGCTGACAGCTACTGCGGTTAAAAAAGTGGTGGTACTACACCGGATTGGCAGACTATGGCATAAATAACCACAAATTATCTACGTACGACTCATAACCAGAGCCGAAGCAAATAATTTTATACATTGACGATTTTTGAAACGGGCTGCGAAGCGGACTGATATTTTACCAACACGCCATTTTTTATCAAAACCGCTGACTTATCATGCCAATAAAGTCGGCTTTACTAGCATAACGAAATAAGGGCATGTACCAATAGTGGTAGGCAGTGGTGACTAGTCTATCGATCCGGAGAAGTCTACCACTTAAAAGTGAACAGACCGTGAAGTAACTTGGTTGCGTTTCGGAATCAACTTGTAAATTAGCGGTTTCAACTAGGCCGGCATAGTTGATGCTACTGCTACTATGTTTTTTTTTGTTTATTGTGACCCGACATCTGACCTCGACCCGCCTGATGATAAGCAAGAGGAGGTCCAAGAGTGACGACGACTGGAACAACCGAGTCAGCCCCCGCCACTATGCCGGCCTAAGATGCTTCTTCACGCATCGCTTGAAGGATCCAAGGTCTTAGGATGGAGAGAACACATAGGCAGGCAAAGCAAATAAAAAGTTATAACGGTAATAGCAGTCGCCTTCATTAATGGACTGCACTCCAGTTTAACATCAGGCGGGGTGTTGTCATATGTCGAGTCATAATAATAAAAGAGAAATTACAGCTTATTACATAATGTGACAACCCTAAACATAGATTGTAGGCATTGTAGGTTTAACAGAACGTAATTTCCTATATGTTATATTCGTATACACTTAAATGATACACTTAAAATGTTTGTTTAAATTTAAGTAATTTCGACAATAGGTGGAAATAGAAATTATATGAATCATTAAAGAAATGTTTAAAAAACATTAGTCGAAGGAAATGCAATTTTATCCAAATTAAACAGGATATACTTTTAAAAGGAATTTTAATATTCATTGTATTAAACACTGGGCCGGTATAGCGGAACGAACTGGGCAAAAATGGTAGGCAGTGGTACCCAGTGAGCCGATCCGGGGTAGTACCCCCACTTACAAGTATACAGACCGTGAAGTGATTTAGTCGCGTTTCGGGATCGGCTTGTAAGTTTAAACAAGGCCAGCACGTAAAGGATGTGACTGCTACTTACAGTTATTGAACTGTAGTAGCAGTCACATCCATTCATTGACCGCAATCCAGCCAATATCAAGCGGTTTGCTGTCATATGTTATGTAAAAATATATTTTTTTAAATAACTATAGGCCACTACTGCTACTACTAAGGCCCAGGAGAGTGTTTTCCGACCAAATCGGAGACATCGTCAAGAAAGCCAAGTTGCCTTGTGGCCATAACCACAGAGCCTGAATGAAGAGAATTGTGGATGTGAAGAAAGCAAGGGAGTTATGTAAGGATCGTGGTAAGTGGCACTGCATTGTCTCTGCCTATCCCTGTGGGAAAAAGGCGTGACATTTTGATTGATTGATTGATAAGGTAAGTTGAGGCCAGGTGTCGGTCGAATCACAATAAAAAATAATAATAATAATGAAAATAAGGATGCCACGATAAAAAAAGGAATTAATTCAAATATTAAAAGAGGAAATAATATATATTTAGACGTACATTTACCCATCTAAATACATATATCTAAAATAACAATAGTTTAATAATAGTTTGTTATAACGTGCAATATCGGATGCGGCGAGCGAGTGATCCGTGCGGGCAGTTTGCGGTTGCTGAACAACCAAGTGTTGACGGATGAGTGCACACTGCAGTACCATCTGTTGACATTGGTGCAACGACCTTCTACAATATTATAGATCTACCCAATTTTAAGGTTATTCAACAATTACTATAAAAAAAAGAATAAAATTCATCAGGTTTTTCACGCTTGGGACATGGATGGCCTCAAATGTGTAATGACCAAAAAATGTTAGTCATTTAAGAGTAGAGGTTGCGTTTGTCCCATCTGCCAAGGGACCTAGTCGTGTTTCAGATTTAGCTCGAAAGTTGTCGGTTCTAACTTGGTTGGTTTTTTTTTTTTTTTTTATTGTGACACGACATCTGACCTCGACCCGCCTGATGATAAGCAAGAGGAGGTCCAAGAGTGACGACGACTGGGACAACCGAGTCAGTTCCCGGCTGTCCCAGCCGCCGCCACTATGCCGGCCTAAGATGCTTCTTCACGCATCGCTTGAAGGATCCAAGGTCATAGGATGGAGAGAACACATGGGCAGGCAAAGCATTCCACTTGTCGATTGATCTACAAAGAAAAGACGCACCGAACTTTTTAGTTCGACTGCCAATTCGGTCGATAAAATGCGGATGCTTTCCCCGACCTGTGCGGGTATTACGGGAGTGAAAAGACGAGGTAGGAACAAGGTTGAAGAGCTCCTCGGAACATTCCCCGTGGTATAGGCGATAGAGGACGCACAGAGCCGCCATGTCTCTGCGTAGTTGCAGGGGCTCCAGAGTTCGCGAGACCTCTGCATCACCTATAATTCGGACAGCTCGGCGCTGCAATGAATCCAGGGCATTGAGAAGATACTTGGCAGAGCCATCCCAGAGGTGCGAACAGTACTCTGCACAAGAGCGAATCTGCGCCTTGTATAATTGATGCGACTGTTGCTTGCTGTAGTTATTTACCTGTAGTAGCAGTCACCTCTATTCATGGATAGCACTTAAGCTTAACATCAGGCAGGGTCATATGTTAAATAATAAATATTTTATTATTTCCCAGACCAGTCTCAATTAACACAATGTCTTATAAATTAAAGGCAAAAGCGTAGTTTCCTATAAAATTACAAACATTTTCTAAAGTATAAATATAAAATCTATGTAAAGAAATCAGTGTAAATATTTAGAAATATTTCATAATTGAATCATGCCCCGTTCATAAATAGTTCAGCGTTTACAAAACAAATATTTGCACACGCTTCCTCACCCATGCGAAATATTTAGCCTTTAACATAATACTGATGAAGATTTCTAAGAATATTCGAGAAAACAATTTCTCGGAAAAGGAAATTGGTTTTAGATTGAATATTATAGTTAATTAAACTTTAATAAAATTTGTTTCTAAAGGAAATTAAAATGTTAGTATCGTCAATACCTGGTACGTGTGTGAGAGGAACCAAACAACATAATCCCACATAGCAATGTATCCAAATCATCAAAGGTATGTGAATTATGAAGCTAAATTCCTTTGCAAATTGACAGCAAAGGTTCAACGTTCTAATCTAATAGCTCTGGTAATAGATCCACAACAAATTATATGAACGAAACATCACGCGAGTAAATGATAAAAACGTACACTTCCTAATTCTTGTCCGAGTATATCACGGGAATACTTATTTACATTCCAACAAGTCTCAACTTGAAGGCTTTAAACCTCACTTAAAGATTCTCCAATAAATATAATTCTAAACTGTGATGCTTAGGACTTAAGGGTCGTTTTGGAGTAATCGTTTTATATTATAGCTATAAGGCGTTAGAACACGCGTGTAATTCTTTGAGAAGTATGATTAGCGACGCGTGATCGTTCCACGAGCTAGCTCTTAGCTATTTACTAGGGATTGGTTACGAAATCAGCTGAGGGAATTACTTATATAATGAATGAAATATTTTAGGTAAATTATTCATACAGTCTACCAGCCATGTTTTTTTTTTGAAATTTAATTAACACAATTATTTTTGAATGGTGTTGGCGGCTTCTGTTGATCTTGAAATTCATTTTTGTTTATTTAATTTTTTTCTTGGTTTAGTACTGGTTTCATATGTAAACCGGCAACGTGCATTATGTAATAAAAAATCAGTCATTATACCATAATTGGGATTCACAAAAGGTACGAATTACGATGTCTGCCTTCATACACGAAACTCATAAAATAACCTCGCAAAATACCAGGAACCCATAAACGATTAGCTAATCGAGAAGAAGCGAAACGTAGACATAAAGAATTTTCATAGGTTCTCACGGCACTTCATTATCGCCCACGAAGATGCATTTATTACGCCTCTCCTTTGTTCTTATCACTGCAATATACGAGTGAAAGAGCAAAGAGATACTGTTCGTGAACACATGTGGAAGAAAGGTGTCCTGTCGTGCTAGCCAAGATGTCATCGCTCGGTATCGATTCTATTTCTACAATCGCTAACGCTCAAGCGTTAACGATAATATGTGCACAGCCAAGATGCAATGCACTTAGCGATCGCTTATTCTATGGCAACTTTCGATAACTGTCTATGATTTCGCTCAATTTGGCGAACGGAAATGTCATAAACGTCAAATTCACAAATGGGGAGTTTTGGCGGGCAACTACAAGTGACAGATCGTGCAATTTTAAATAATTGCAAATCTTGTGTTTCTTAAATATAAATGTATAATAATGGTGGTAAAAATGGTTATCAAGTATAGACAAGTGATTTAAATGTGTTTCTTCTTGGTTTCTTTAGGCTCTTTCAGAAGTTATAGTAGTGTTTTCTCCGCTTTACTAAGACCATCATCATTAACCTTATTCTCACCCTCATCTTATATTTGTTTATCATCGGGCATGCTTGATGGGAGGTGAGGAGAGGTCCAAGAGCGCCGACGACTAAAAAAATGACTTCTCTTACGATTCCCTCGACACTGGCCAAAAATGCCTTTTTTAATTTAATATTAGAATTAATACAGTAGATTAAAGTTTAATACTGCTTTCCTAAACAATATGACGCAGTTTAAATTATTTATACCTATTAACATGTAAAATGTACGCATTTTATATGTTAATACAACGCTTACTAGGCATAATAATGTGATTTCCACCGTTTTATTACGATGACTGAAATTATTATAATGTGATTTTTACTTTAAAAAAATGCATAATTAACGATTTTTAGCAAAATTAATCTAATAATTAACAAGAACGCACATATCTTACATATTTTAAATCAGCTGATCGAAAAATCCGCCATTTTGTTTCGTTTTCTACAGCATATTGACGTTCGATAACTTTGAATCGCCAGCAAGCGAACGAGCTGTCAAAAAGTGCATCTTGGCTCGGGTTATCGAAGGTTTTATCGAATCGTTCGATCGAATAGAAAGAAATTGTTGACTTGGCTACGGATTTGAAGATCGTTTCGCTAGACCACGTGACTTTTCGTTAGCAAATGTCATTCCCATACATTTGTGTTTCTATTCTATTGCGATTTCGATTGTAGAAAGGCAACTTGGCTAGGACCCCTGGTAAAGCAGGTTTTGTCGAACGGGAACAGGTCCGTAACAACTTCGATTACTGTAAGTTGCGCTCCAGAAAATTATAGTTTCTATAACGAAATTACACAAATATAATACACAATCGCTATAACATTTAGTGAAATTGCATTCGTAACTTTCTACTCGTATTAAATTGTCTCGATCATATTGGTAATGCGACTAATTTGTACCACGTATTGCTTCATACTTACTTTCCATAATTGCTTGAGATATAGTTTTTTTTTGTAATGATATAACCAATGGTATAGAGTTAGGTATAGCTTGTCTATAAATGACGCGCCCCTCCACTTAATTAGTTTATTTAATTGTGTGAATGCAAATATGCAAATATTTCTAAGTATACTACTAAACTTTATCAGCGTGCTCTTCCTTTTGTGTCTAACCAGCAACTCGATGATTAATTACAAATGCATTTTCGGTATAATGCATCCATATTTTATAATTGCACGTGTGCGTAAATGCAGTAAAGGGGCGCGTCATTTCGGCTTAGACAGACTCTAGCGTTATTAGAATTCGAATTGTTTAATAAAAAATGAAAGGCAACTTTGACTTTTTTTTAACGATTGATGATTAGCAAATAAGGAGGGTCCATTTATCTTTATTATTGAAATTGCTTTAAGCTTCATATTAACTTAAATCCTTATAATACCTTGCACACTATCTTAATTTTATTTGGCAAGATTTATATTTAAAGTTTGAAATAATTAGTTTATCAATCAGTACCCTACACAACTTAGCTTGTTTTGTTCTTTTTTTTTATTGTGACTCGACATATGACAGCACCTCGCTTGATGTTAAGCCAAAGTGTGGTCCATGAATGAATGTCACTGCTACTATAATTCAATAACTGTGAGTAGCAATCACATCCACTATGCCGGCCTAGATGGAACCGGCAACTTACAAGCTGATCCCGAAACGTGACTAAATCACTTCACGGTCTGTATACTTGTAAGTGGTGGTACTACCCCGGATCGGCAGACTGGGTACCGCTGCCTACCACTCTTTGATAACCAGACCCGAAGCAAATATCCATCTCTTTTTTTTATTAACAAATATTTGCAATATTTAATACTATTAAATATTACAAATAAAAGCTATGAAACAAATATTTGCTCCGACCGGAGATCGAACCCGGGACTTTACGCGCAACAAACCAGTCGCTAAACCGTTCGTCCATGCCTGTCGTCAAATCCTTATAATACCTTGCACACTATCTTAATTTTATTTGGGAAGATGAAATAATAAGTTTATCAATCAGTACCCTACAACACAACTTAGCTTGTTTCATTCTAAACTTGCGTAGGTACACCTACATGACATAAACGATAACATCAACCTAACTCAAAATTTAACACAGCAAAATCATACATGATAATTGTTTACTGTACCGCCTTGAAATAGCAGGTAGGGGTAGCATTGTCACCAACACAATGACAACGCCGGACCCTAGTCACCACGGTAATGTTGCCCAAAATAACAACGGATGACACAAATCCACAAAACCCGAGTCCGATTCGAACCCCGGAATCCCAAACCTTATTGACATTTCTAATGCCTACAAAACCTTTTGTTTAAAATAAGCCAATGAAAAGTTTGCAGCTGGTTAACAGATGGATTTTGATTAATTTTTAATTGTAATGGGTAAATATTATCATAGTTAGCTCCTAACCTAATTAAATATGGGGGAAGATTTTATAAGTACCCTCAAACTCTGGATGCAATTTATTTTTAGAATATGTTACTTACAGTAACCAGGACATATAAAAAAAACGAAAAGATATTATAAATCTCATGTGAATGGATGCGTTAAACGATGCAGGCCCAGGAGGGTGTTACCCGACCAAATCGGAGACATCCTCAAGAAAGCTAGGTTGCCTACTGCCCTTAACCATAGAGCTTTTATGAAGAGAATTGTGAATGTGAAGGAAGCGAGGGAGTTGTGTCAGGATCGTTGCAAGTGGCGCTCCATTGTCTCTGCCTATCCATGTGGGAAAAAAGGCGTGACAATTTGATTTGATTGATAAAAAACAAAGTGGTAATTAACTTTACTATACCTCAACATTTTTATAAGAAAAATCAAATTTTGTCTGATTTGTTATTATGATTTTGAAATTCCAAAATATTACTTAGTTCTAACCTTCTTTTTGTTCAAGAAAAAAGATAATAAATCAAACCTAAGAACATAGTCAAAATAATGATCTTGAAAATGACAAATTAGGGAACCGTTTCCCGATGACTAAATTATGCGACCCTTTCCGTTTCTTGTCAAAGCGAGTCATTAGGGATGTGACAAAAACTATCCCTATCTCGTTAACCGAAAAAAAGGAACAAAAAGCTTGATCATTTTTATTTTTAAACATCCTCAGGTTAAGTCCATTCTAAATAGCGCTTTAACTACATTCAATCAATCAATAAAATTGTCACACCTTCTTCCCATGGGGATAGGCAGAGACAATGGAACGCCACATGCCACGATCCTGACACAACTCCCTCGCTTTCTTCACATTCTAGAAAGCTAGGTTGCCTAGTGCCCATAACCTTAGAGCTTGTATGAAGAGAATTGTGGATTTAACTACAAACATTCCTAATTCTGTAGGTAACTCTTTGTCTATAGACTGCAAAAATTCTATCGGTCAATAGTTAATTTTTCCTAATTAGAATACATATGGAAATTCACAAATTTTTCGGCCAACAAATAGGTTTAAAGGGCTTTAGGAATCAAACTGTTTGCAGCCCAAATAATTAGTCCGAAGTTTTATAGTGTGGTTCTTATAGTGCAAACTAAGGAGTTGGCTAATATTTGTACTTTACAATTTACATAAGCCCTCTAAGTGAGCATGTAAGCTGTTTCGCAACTATGGAACCTACGTTGCATAATTTTGATAACTGAAAGGGTTTAATGCGGTCCCTAGTAATCAGCACTTATGGATCTGAACTTTTTCATAAAATCATCACCATAGTAAATACTTTCTTTTTAGTTCATTCAATAAAATAAAATGTTGCAAGATCATTCGGAATTTTATTGGAAATAAAGTACCCACGTGTTCCGTCCCGCATTTTGTTCGTTTAAAAACTTTTTTTGGGCCAACATCGCCTGAACACACGTGGACCGTATTAGTTTTTACGTGTTTTTTTTTCGTAACAGAATTTCGTTTACACTAAGCGTTATTTATATTTATGTCTGTAGAATACTTTTTATCTTTTAATGGAATAGCTTTGATGTGGCAGTAGTTTGTTATTAATTAAAAATTACATTCTTTATTATTTTCGTCTTGACTCATGTTTGTGTCAGAAGCGTGAAAAGTGAGTCCCCTGTCTTTGCCTGTGCTTGGGAAATTTTACCGTTTTTTTTTTCTTTTTATTGTCTTTGGCTTGTCTCATAAAAACTGACCGACCAAAGATACATTGGTAGAATTGGTGGTTTTGAATTTTGAACCAGATTGTGGCTTGTGAGACGTTTACCTACCATTAGAACACGGTCGTCTTGATAAATTTATCCAAGTTTACAAATTCTCAAAATCTTCACGACACGAAATTCATGAAAAGCGAAATAGTTTCATCGATAATTCTCATATGAACACTCAAGAACTAAGCATCGCCTTACAATAACACTAAAGGGAGGGAGGTTAAATCAATAGTTTCCGTTATACAAAGGCTAACGACAGCTTTAATTCAAGTAGAAGTTCGAATTTCCTACTGAATACACATTATTTATTACTTACAAGTTAAAGGAGCATTTTGAATAGCAGGTAGGAACGTAAATGTATAGGGACCCTTCGGACGGAGACTCCCCTGTTACCCTCACACACGCAAGCCTAATCATTTATCATGGATGCTGAGATATAATTTGAGAATATTTTGTAAGGAATTATATTCTTGAAATGGCGACCAATGCAAATCTAAATATAGAACTTTCTATCTTTGTAATAAAATTTGTTTGTTCGTCATTTTAACGATATATTAATAAAATATGCTAGTATATTATTTGATTTGATTAAAATAAAATCAAATTTGCGGGAAAAGTGCAGCACAGATTAAGTAGTAAATAAAATAAAATTAGGGCAAAATAATTAGGTTCAAAACTTATTAATTAATATTCTTTATTACATATTTAAAGCAACAATAATTAATTATCATAAACATTTCTAATCTATTGACATAATTCGTTAAAAATAACAAAATAATCAAATTCGTGATAAAAGCCTAACATATAAGTTCAACTCAACAAAGAGGTTCTAAAACTTAAAAAAAGATTAAAACAAAACACACAGCTAACGAAATAAAGGCAATGAACGAAACAACACTTAATAACAAGTCCTTTAGATCTACCGACGACGTCCCTTACTCATGAGCCAGACAGAATTATCGCTAAAGAAACCAGTTCGGAAGAAAAAATATATGATGCATCAGTTCTGACCTGCGCCAGAGCTTTACGCACGTTATTATTGTCAATGTGTGAGTAATAAACGTACGATGCGATACCTTTGGAGGATAACGTTGTATGTGCATCGTTTACAAATTGATTTCAATTTAAAACTTATAGATATATGTCAGCAGCTGACCTAAACTGATTTTTAAGCTCGGGTGCGTCCATGAAGGGAGGTCCAGTTAAATAAGTGCAAATAGCAGTAGCATTCATTAAGCCTTTACGGTCACTTTACGGTCTGTACACCCCGGATTAACAGATTGGGCAAACGAGTACGAACTTGTCTACTTCCCGCACCTAAAATGATGTGGGTGTGAAAATATGTTTTTTTTTTATTGTACCTTATGTCAGTGATTGTCATAAGTGGTAAACAGACAGATCATTTGCCTAATCTACTGACACGGGGCAATATCACCACTTTTAAGAGTACAGCAGGCGTGGTGTAGTCGTTAGCACACCAGTCTGTTACCCGGGAGTCCCGGGTTCGATTAGGCAAGTCGACGTCGGATGTCGCGTCACAAAAAAAGAAGAGTAAAATAAAATATATTTTATGGAAAGTTGATGTTTGGCATATGTAACAATCTGCGTTTGAGGTAAATGAATTTAGCGTAGAATATTTGAAAGAGTGCGTAAAGTGTGGTTGTGTGCGTAAAGCAGGCCTCAACCTGTTTAGCTTGGTTGAATGAAGAGTGGTGCAGGAGGTTAGCTACTTTCTACTGGTCCGACAGCGAGATCGTACAATGTTTTAAAATACTTTACTCAAAAGCTTCGCTAATCAGTAGTAGTCTTTCTATTATTATATTTTTCTTTATATCAAATAATGTTTATTAATGTATCAGTTACACAAATTACCTTATGAAATTAATAGCAGATAAAATTGAACGCCACTTTTATCCTGACACAATTCCCTGTCTTTCTTCACATCCACAATACTATTTATAGAAGTTTTTTAAAATATTATTGTTATACACGAAATTTGGCATATAGTTGCCAGTAAACAAGAAGATGTCCAATAGTGCCGACGACTGAAAAAAACTGGTTCAGTTTACAGTTGTCTTCACTGTGCTGGTTCTATAGTATGGGTGCCCAGTATGCGAAATTATGCGAAACCATATGCCACAAGCTTTCTCAATGTTTATCTTTAAAATAATTTGAGTAGATTCATTTATCGCTTGAGTAATATTTAAAAATAAATTGACGTTGTTTGTAATTTGCACTTGTTTGTAATTTGCACTTGTTTCTTTTTTGCAATTACACGACTAATGTTTCTTAAATTAGTTTCCGCCACCTATCCCATTACAAAATAAATGCGAGTGTTTCTGAAAAGCAACAAAAGTTTATTGCAAAGAATTTGGACTTAAGAAACAGAAGGAGCCCTAAAATAGCGACAAAATACAACCGTTTAAACTATTTTCACTTATGGCATTAAAAAGAAGTCAGAAAGGGGATGAATATATAATACATTTTTACATTCACTAGTTTTAATGATCATTTGACAACCTAATTTGACAGAATAACAAATGACATTAAAATTCTTCAATAAAGGATGACGGAAAAATTATGCCGCTACTCTTACTACCATGTGACTTTTAATTAAGCTGTATAAAAGTCAACCACAATTACAAGTGGTTGTATTTGCAAAAAAGTAGTGCCAACCTCTGAAATAAAGGAATTGAAGAAATAAAGTAGTTCTCTTTTTCAGTCACATGTGGTATAAACATAATATAAATGAGACAAATAACAATGAATTAGTTCTTATTTTAGCACAAATTCTATTCTTTTCAAATTCTTTGGTTTATTGTAAATTTTTCATTTCTATTCGAGAATGTATCCGAGAACTCTTTCAAACCTACCCTCGCTTTGGAAGGATAAATAAATTATAAGGTATTTCCTGCCACGGAAATTTGGTTCCTTTCGAAGGTAACAAGATTCAATCACATTTATGCCGTAAAAATGGTGGTCCGGAGTTCAACCACAAAGCGAACGTATACTATTAAATATTTATACGTATAAATAAAGTTTGAATTTCAAAATGGTGGATTGACGTCAGTTGTATGCAATTTCGGATATTGTCATGATTTAAACATTGGATCGTGAACGTTAGTTTCTGGAATTATACTGAATACATTTGTACAGACTGTGGAGTTACTAGGATCAGCTGGAATAGTTACTGCGACTGCTACTTGCAGTTATTTAACTAAAATAGTCGCATTCTTTAATGGACCGCACTTGATCACGGGGTGCAGTCCATGAATCATCAGACGGGTTGCTGTCACGTATGCCGGGGTAACCTGGTGGCAAGCAAGGGTGGGTCCTAAAACGCAGACATTTAAAAACCCGTTACGTCAGTGTTTTCGCTGCCTCAGTCACCCATCAATATATACAGAGTGTCTCAAAAACGTATCCGTGGCTAAAAACGACTACACGAGAAAAAAAAATACTATTTTAATTTGTAGTAATATTAAAATTTAAGCAAACAAAGTTTCCCATATTCCCAATAAAGGAACATGAAAACTAAGCGCATGAACACAATCTTTGTTTTCTGTTTCAACTATACCGGCATAGTGGATGTGACTGCTACTTACAGTTACTTAGCAGCAATCACCTCCATTCATGGACCACACTTCAGTTTAATATCAGGCGGGGTGCTGGAGACAGTCATTTACTAAACGATTATTATAAGGTGATGACAGAAAATTGGTTTAAAAAAATGTTTTCTTTTTCTTTTAGAATCGGTAGTGATCCCGATTCTAAAATCGATTTTATTTTCGGAAGCGTTCTTAAGGCACCCTGTAAATATAAAGATACAAGCGACCGTGGTGTAGTGGCAGTGCAATGGTTACGCAAACCGAGAGCACGAGTTGGCGACCACCCACCGGTACAAACGTATCTTTGTAATGTGTACTTTGATTGTCCTGTTTCTATGATACAAGTACTTTAGTAGCTTAGTATAGAAATGTACATAAAATAAAAAAAATAAAAATAATACATAGTTTATTTTATTAAGCACATATCGTTCCATTCCCTTAGTATTTCATCTCACGGAACTCCGTATCAATAGGTTCCTAATGGTGTGGACAGAGCTCTTTGTCCGGTGTCCCCTCTTGTAACTGTTTGGCCCCTTATACCTACGTTTTAGATTAAGTTTCGGGTTTCCGAGTTCAATTTTTACTTATTGTTGCAAATGTTTTTATTCGGTCATTTTGCACCTAGTTTAGAAGGCCCTGGCTCAATATTCCGACTCTTCTGATTCTATACCACTCCAAGATATTCTTATTTAGGTAATGTACAAAATATAAATTTTATAAGTACCTTTATCAAAGGCGACGACAGGCGTGGAAGAACGGTTAGCGATTGGTTTGATGCGCGTAAAGTCCCGCGTTCGATTCCCGGTCGGAGCAAATTTTTGTTTCATAGCTTTTATTTGTAATTTGTTATTAAAAAAAGAGGTGGATATTTGCTTAGGGTCTGGTGATCAAAGAGTGATAGGCAGTGTAACCGCTTGATGTTATGCTGGTGTGTGGTCCATGAATGGATGCCACTGCTAAAACAATTCAACAACTGTGAGTAGCAATCACTTTCACTATGCCTGCCTAGTTAAAACCGGCAACTTGCAGCAACAGAGCTGATCCCAAAACGAGAATAAGTCACTTTACGATCTGTATACTTGTAAGTGGTGGTACTACCCCGGATCAGCAGACTGGACACCACGGCCTAACACTCTTTAAGTTATAGGTCGCTTACAAAATTCTCACACGCTTAACCGAAGGAGGGGGTAAACAAACTTATTGTTCCAATAATAATCGTTAGGAAACAATGGGAATAAATTGAAATCCCCGCACATTGGTTGTAGATAATGTCGAGGCACCCTCGCAATTAATATCTTCATAAATCAAGCACGGGCGGCGTTACAGTGTGGTTGTATACTGTGGCAGGGGTTGGTCTATCGTCTCTTTTGTAATTACATATATTATATTCTAGACTTATGATGTTTGAAAACCATTAGTAAATTGTCATTTGGAGACTACATGGGACGGCTCTGCCAAGTATCTAGTCATTTATTCATTTCAAACGTCCAGCAGGACATGTTATTTTGTGTAAAACTAGTACTTCGACTAGTCGACGTTCTTCCAGCGTATCTAGTTATTTTAGCCGTCATAGTGACGAAGACTGAGAAAACCGTAAAATAGATTTTGCAATCGTCGATGCTCTTGTTCCCCTTGCTGACCATTAGGCAAGTCGAGGTCATATAGTGAGTCATAAAAAAATGCTCTGTTATTTGGCAGATTAATAGTGATAGCAAATTATGGAAATTAATATAGCGCAGAAAGTATGTATATGTCTATATATATATATTATTGTCACGCCATTTTCCCACGGGGATAGGCAGAGACGATAGATCGTCATTGAGATTCATAGAGCTTGTATGAAGAGAAATGTGGAAGTGAGGGAAGCGAGGGAGTTGTGTCAGGACCGGGGCAAGTGGCAATATACAATCTACTAAATAATAACAATAAATGCTAGGAAACAAATCTTTGCCCGACCTGGAATCAAACTGGAGCCATCGCAGCCAATGCAACACGCGATAAAAAGTACAAAGAAATCCAACGTTACAAAAAATGAAGCAACTAGTGTAAAAAGAGACGTGACTAATTTATTAGTTTTGTTTTGAAATATAATATTAATAGGTAATTAAAATAGGTTATATTGATAATTTACAACGCAATAATTAAAACTTAAAAATGATTTAAAATAATTGGTTTTGTTTAAGCGATAATTAATTAAGACATTTATATTTCGACACCTTATTTATTGTGGCTATTATTTATTATTTAGAAGGCTTGGCTGCCTAGTGCCTATAACCATTGAGCTTGTATGAAAAGAATTGTGGATGTGAGGGAAGCGAGGGAGTTGTGTTAGGATTGTGGCAAGTGGCGCTCCACTGTCTCTTCCTATCCCTGTGGGAAAAGGGGTGTCAATTTGATTGATTGATTTATTGTGACTTGACATAATATTAGACAACACCCCGCCTGATATAAAGCAAGATTGCAGTCCATGAAAAACTAGTGGTGGTACTACCGATCGACAGACTGGGCAAATGACCGCCAACTCTGCCAACCACTCTTTTTTCTTACAATATGAATTTTGTAATCGATTTATACATATCACAAATAAATGATATAAACCAAATATTTAATCCGACTGGGAATCGAACGGGTAACGGACTGGTGTATTAACCAATGACCCATGCGGGTTATTTATTTTAACCTAATTAAGATCAATCAGCAAAATAATCATAAATTTAAATTAGGTGAATTTATTTATACTCTGTAAACCACATTGGTTTCCTTCCTCATAATTACATGCATTAATTTCCTCGTAAATTAAAATTATTAAAACAAATAATCAAATTGTCATGCCTGGATAGGCAGAGACAATGAAGCGATCCTGACACAACTCCCTTGCTTCCGTCACATCCACAAATCTCCTCATACAAGCTCTACGCTTATGGGCACTAGGCTACCCAGCTTTCTTGAGGATGTATTTAATTTGGTCAAATTAATTATTGTAAAATTAGCCTTTTGGGTTCTTTTACATCGTCAAATGATTCTATAGCTACTTATGGTTTCGGAAAGACTTCTTTGAGAAAGAACTCGATATTATCATTATCGTTAATTTCACGCTTTAATTCCCACAGGCATAGGCAGAGACAACTCTTTTGCGTCCCTCCCACCCACAATTCTCTTCATACAGGCTCTATAGCTAACGGCACTGCCGGGCCCAGATAACAACAACACAGCCTGATGTTAGACTAGAGTGCGGTCCATGAACGGTGGCGACTGCTACTACAGTTAATAATAATCCACTATGCCGGCCTAATTGAAAGTTACAAGGCCTAGTTACAGGCTGATTCCAAAACACGACTAAGTCTTTTCCCGGTCTGTACACTTGTAAGTGGTGGTACTTCCCCGAATGGTAAAGGGCGCACCCCTGCTCTTTAAGAACGTCCATGTTGGGTTACATTCTGCATTTGAAAATAGGTCAACGCACCCCTATATAATGTATAATACAATGTAACTAAATTCAGATTCTGAGCGCACGAATATTTTACGTCATTGAGAAAATAAATTTCGTTAGACACCATTCTTGCTGCTTATAATCAAAATATGGTGAGTATATTTTTTTCATATAAACAAACTATATTTTATTACTTATATTTTATTGTTAAAGCGCTTGTATCTAAGCAACTAAGCTACCAAAGTACCTTCATAATATCAAAGATACATTGGCACCGGCTAGGTGGTTTTAAACCGGACACTCATGGTTTGTTCTGACTAGTGGTACCAATGTATCTTTGATATATATAAGGATATATAAGGTGATATATAGTTTCTAGGGAACAAGATCGTCTAGTGGCTTAGTAAAGATATGTTTTTCAAATTACAAAAATTATATAAATTACATAAATTAGGTTGGTTTCTCGTTCTATTTGTTTTCTCGTTTTCGTTTTCACACAAATAACTCTTTATTTCTGTAACTGTCTTTTATATTCAGACAGCCAATGGAGTCCCTCAGGGTTGTCAATAGCCCAGTCTCGTGCTAGCAATTAATCATAACCGAGTGCCACTAACACCCTCCAAAAAACCGCAACCGTCATCCCTATTCCATTTCATTTGAATATTTTTCCCCACATAAAGAATAATTGTTCAAAATGTATTTGGACAATATACGTCTGTTTTAATTGATAAGGGAAAAAGATACTCCTGGGAATCACACAATTTATCTATCAATAAAAATTTCACACTAATTCCCACAGAGATGCGCAGAGAGAACGGAGCGTCATTTTTCACGAACCTGATCAAACTCTATGTTACAATTTACGTACAATTTTAGTATTGGCTGTCGCATTATAATTTTTTGTATATTTTTCAAAACTACTCTCTTTATAACTCTTCATGTATATTTATGCTTTGCATGTATGTATACTAGGTGGACTGACGACATAGTAAAAGTCACATACAACTGGCATCTTGTTGTTCTAAGGGGAAGCCTATGTTCAGCAGTAGACGTCTTCTGGCTGGTGATTTTGACTGGAATAGTGACGGATACTGCGGCAACCGTGAACAGACTCTGTTTTTTTTTGGATTACCGTCGTCATTCTTGGCCTTCCTCTTGCTTACCATCAGGTCAGATGTCTAGTCACACTTAAAATAATCTATTTTATTTAGGTCGCAGCTATTCAATTTGTCTTTTGCGTCTAAGGCGCAAAAGCTTATATTCATAAATATTGGTCGCGCAGAACATTAGAAAACTTTTTTAAAATAAGTGTTTCAGCTCAAATTTTACCAATTATGTCAAAGAAACAAAATTCGTTTCAACACAGATATGAATCATAAACCACTCGTATACGGGTTGTACAACAAATTAACCATTTTAAAAAATATTCAACACAAAACCAGTTGAGCTATCATTAATTCTATCCCCTAAAAGTCACCCTTTAGTATACCAGAAATCTTTTGATGTATTTAGGGGACACGTGCAATAAAATAACGAATCTAATGAGAGTATAGAAATTGAAGAAAAAAAACGCTTAATTTTGACTCCTTTTGTTACTGGCATAAATACATGTTACTTTCAAGTCTTGTAAAGAGACAGTTCAAAAGAATTATGTAAGCTTATTGACATTAGTAGTTTCACAGTTAATAATTTTATTAACTTCTAAGGGGACAACAGATATATATTTTTTATTGTGATTATCATACACTTTTTTGAACCAAAATATTTATGCTTAATCGAAAACGTGATTTAAAAAATCGGAAGCGAATGGAAAATAAAACGGGGACGATCCAAAAGATTGTTATTGGGTAAAATCAGGAAAATTCTTTAAAAGGCAATGGGCCCATAACCATGAATATAATTGTGGATGAGAAGGAACCGTTCTGCTAGTTTCGATGAACATAATATATTAATTTAATCATTTGAAAGAGTTACACCTTCCTATAAATTATTTAATTATGACTTTAAATACACTTATTTTATCGTATACTTATCTTCGATGGAAGGCTGGAAGATTAAATTTTAAATTGCACCTAACATCGTCCCACCTCAATTGGGATAGGCAGACAACGTAGCGCCACTTTCCAAGATCTTGACATAACTCTCGCACTTTCTTGACAGCCACAATTCTCTTTATACAAACTCAGGAATGGGCACTTGGATGGGAGGAACGAATTCTGATTTTGAATTGCCCCCGTTTCATCCTCCCACTTACCTCTTTATCTATCTATCTCTCTTTTTATCTAAATCTCTTTTATAATATTATATTCCGGGCGATATTTTATTTTTAAATTTAAACTCGTTTCTGTGAATAATATCCTTTGAATCTCGCCAATAGAAGAATATTTTTCCGGTTCATAAATGTATTGAAAAGTCACTCGAGGATTCCATTGATGCTTTGAGACGCAGTTGAGAGATACAATATAAATCTTTTATATTTTTCTACTAACAATTCTTCGTTTCTTACAGTATTACTTAAATGAAATATTATTGTTTTAAGATACAGTTTCTAATAATAATTTATTTTGCATTGGTATAGTTTCTAGCGTGTAGCGCTCTTAGACCTTCCCTTGCAATCATTCTCTGAGTTGAGGTTCAAAGACGCATCCCAACAAATTATCCGCCGTGAAATATGGGCAGCCGTGAAGACTCGATGTTTGCAGTCGTCGGCAGTCTTGAAGGCAAGAAGTGCTTACTATTAGGCGGGTCGAGGTCAGATGTCGAGTCACAATAAAAATAAAGTATAAATAAATGCATCACGTCTGACACCTGGGAGCAGGTCGCATCTCCTTTATCGCAGCTATCTTTGTCGCGCAAGTTACAAATCCAGTTGCAGCACTCTTCTAGCATAAAAAAATCCCAAATGTTTTTAGGAATTAAAACGTTTCGGACGTCAAATATAAAAATGGTAACTGTTCAAGACAACCCAGACAGAAAGCCGGCATAGTGAATGAGACTGCTACTTACAGTTATTGAATTGTAGTAGCAGTGACATCTATTCATAGACTGCACTTCAGCTTAACATCAAGCGAGGTGCTGTCATATGTCGAGTCTCAATAATAAAAAAAAACATTCCTAAAAAAAGGCAAGAGTTTGGAGTGTCCATAACTATAGAGTATGAAGAGATTTGTCGATGTGAAGAAAGGTCGTGAAAACGGGCGCTCCGTTGTATTTGTCTATCTCAATGGGAATAGATGGTCATGTTTAAGAATAAAGTTTTAAAATTTATAATAGCATTATTTACTATGAAAAGCAATTTAATTTCAAAATATATTTTACTCGTAGTTATTGTTGGGTGCGGTCCACCACGGTTCAAATACTGCAATAGGATCGAAGTCGAGGCCAACTAAATGTCAGAAAGCCGGATCTTTAGGTCATTGAATGAACTGATACACGATCATTTGTTTCATTTGTGCGATAAAATTTTGATAAACGCGTTAGAGGAATAAGAAATTAGTTCAAATTTTGGGCGGAAGTTGTCACCTAGATAATAATGCATTTGATTATGTTAAAACAAGTCTTTTTAACATATAATTAGTTGTGATAAATACACAAAAATATAATTAACTATAAATAAGAAATATCCTTTAACAACGTCCCACCAGAGATAGTCTTAAGAAGACTGGCAACATTTCCCCTTTGTACTCCTATAGCAAGGCTAATACGTTGGCAGAAATAATTGCCAGCCTTCTTGTCTCCAGACATTTTCGACAGCCGCTTGGACAACTCTTTGGCCAGGTGCTTAGCTAAAGACCCATCACCAATCGTCTTGACCTTAAACGGCGCAAACTCGTAACCTGTACCGATGTAAGCCGAGATCATGGATTTAAAACCACTTGCCGGTAACAATGTATCTTTGATATAGTATATTTTTGTTGTTCTATTTCTATGATACAACGCACTTTAGAAATGTAAAAAAAAATTGATAGTACAGTGTGACAAAACTCTAGGGTTTATTAGTTTAATTTTATTATTCTTTATTAGTTATTATACGTGTATGTATTATTGTTCTTAGGCACTATCTGGTATTTATTTTGTATTTAAAAAAAATATAGCATTACTATAATACAATTGTGTATTGTTGAATACAAAATTATGAATTCAGAATTTTCTTGTGACTGTATCTACGGATTAAAAATAAAAAGAAACTTATAAACGTTTTTTATCCGTGTAATAATGACAGTGAAATCTAACCATCATCGCCGGTGATTACATCTAACCTCTGACATTAAACATTCGATTTGGACGCACAATAATTGTTTACGACCGTTAATGACATGAAAGGTGGTTTTCAACAATTTTGTTTTGTAAGTTTTTTATTGTGTTTTGTCATATTTCAATGCTAGTACTATTACTGCATGAACCAATAATATTCGAACTTCATACATAAAATTGACTGTCAATAGGTCAACCGGGAATCGCCTCGTTGACCAATGCAGGCGTAATTTTTTATATATAATCTTTTCTATCGGTCTAATCTTTTTCCTAAATCAAAATCAAGTTGTCACGCCTTTTTCCCACAGGGATAGGCAGTGACTATGTAGCGCCAATTGCTACGATCCGGATACAACTCCCTCGCTTCCTTCACATTCACAATTTCCTTCATACAAGCTCTATGGTTATGGGCACTAGGCAACCTAGCTTTCTTGAGGATGTCTCCCATTTGATCGGCAAAACCTCCTGCGCCTGCCTCGTTTAACTGGATGCGTCTTATGAGATTTATAAATTAATTTCGTCAATCTAATTTCTTTCTCTATCCTATAATCTTAGATCCTTCAACCGGCATAGTGATAGTAACAAAGGCTGAATCTTTTTTCAGTCATCTCCGCTCTTGGACATCCCTTTGCTTATCACCAGGTAAGTTGAGGTCAGATATAGTGTCTTAATAAAAGAAAATATAAAAAACTACACCCACTAGTCATCTAGAAAAAACGACAGTGTTACTCAAGTATAGGTGCCGATAACAAATAGGTGCGTCTTTGTTCATTACTCAATCCTTTACAAACTTCACTTAAATGAAGCATTTAAAATAAATAAAGCATTTTAATGTGAGGTGTCATCACAAACGTGACGGTAGGCATTCATTTACATAACGTAATAACCGCCATCATATTTTTAGAGTAAAATGAACTATACTAACTTGGTATAGAACCCGGCAAACAAAAAGAGCGCTGACCTTTTAACTGCGTAGCATAAGGATCGGCTGATAAGTAGAGCGCTGGACGACTGCGGTGGGAGCAAGTTCACGCGACAGATCTATTCTGTCGTGTTAATAATTTGTTAAAACTTATACACATTCGACAAACAAACTGCGCAGTCTTAATGTTACTTGCTATTGAGGATGATTCAATGAGGATGCGAATGCTACTTGCAGACTAATATTTCAGTTACTGACCTCATCATCATCAAGCCTACGTTTCTGGATCATGGTTATCTTAGACGGGACTGCTGTATTTCGCATGGGTAAAAAGTGGATCTTCGTGAGGCGGTCATCCATCAGAAACTTGAGTTGAATTGAAACTGAAGTAATGTGAAGCCTGACTTTGGAATTCAATAAATGTGCGGTCTTCTGGCGGATATAAGGCCTCTTCCTGCGGCTAAGTCTTTAAATGAGTGAGACAGCTTTAAGACATGCCAGTCTTAACGATCGCCACCTAGTGATGTCGACCGGAACCTACAGTTTAACGTGCCATCCGAAACAAAACTGTCCTCTTAGTTCATTAATCAAAAAGTCCGACGTTTGTTCAGTGATCTTTGTTAGTGCCGTTTAGCTAAGTGCAGTGCTCCGGTGAAAGTGTACAATGTCGAAATCGGGGCTCAGTGCTGTCAATAGCGAGCCGAGTGACGTCGCCTCTCTTTGTCAAATTTAATTCAATTCTCACACAATAGAGTTTAAAGTTATAGCGACGACTTGTTTAGTACTAGATTTTATTAAAAAGATTTTTTTTTCCAATTTAAAACTTTATTTGTATTAAAAGAATTATTAAGTACATATATAGTTTTAGCCCTCATTAGGCTATGCTTTTCTTTGATTAAATCTTATTCAAATTTACTCATTTAGTTTTTTTTAATATATAATTATTTCAGTGGATGCAAAGAACTTGATAAAGTTGGTTAGGGTTCGTAAAAATTAGGCTACAAATTTTGCCTATCCGTGTGGGAATTGAGGCGTGATAATTAAATTTGATTGATTCCTTTTAAGACACCAACAATTACATAGTTCAATGCAATTGTCATCCATTTGTTACACAATATACAATCTTATTTTCAGTGCCTTTATGTCTTGTTTTTAATGACAAATTCGAAACCAGTACGTAGAGAACTCCAGTGGAAGAAAAGCTTTAACTTCACAATAATGATAACATTTCCTAACACGCACAATAATATTTATCATCCTGACAGCAGTGACTATTAAAGAACACGCAAATCAGCCATTTTCTTTTTAGAGACAAATTCACTAAAACAATAGAATTTTTGTTTTTAATGGCGTTGACATCACAATTTGAGTTTTAACAACCTTTTAAGCGGCCGCCTTGGTGCACGCGGCATGCTTGATGTTTGCGGCAAACACCAAGCACAACAAAGTCCCAAACATTGACCACAATCACCCAACACAAACAGGCCATCTACAAACTTGGCGAACATGCTAGTATTCCAGATATTATTATACAATTGACTACCAAGGATTTGGAGTCATCGCAAACTGTTTGCTGAATATCCTTTGATTGTTGAAAAAAAACGACACAGACGCCGAACACTGGCGACCACAAACAAAAACAAACACCCATCCACATGTTCGTGTTTGTTGTTTGCTATTGTTATCCAAGCATGTGGACGCGGCTTTAGTGTTAGGGCCAGATATCATTGCTGTGCACGAAGATGTCCATACACGCGTTCTATAAAGCGTTTGGATAGACAATAAGAAGTCCCAGTCTATTGATATAAATATACAAATTTCAATGTAAGAACATTGGCCGGGGTAAGTCCACCGGGAGGTACTTCATTTTTCCTCGCCACAGGTACAACATCATCCCTGATTACAAGCGGTTTATAGTTTTGTATGCGTAAACGAGTCGTATTATTATGTTCAATATTAGTCATCCGCTGCCAGACATAGACCTCCTCAGCAAGCTCTATAGTAGCCTGTCGTGTACTGTCGTACACTCTTAGAGTGACCATTAAGTAGTGTCAGAATTGTGTAGGTCCACTACCTCTGCTCTATCCTATGGGAATGAAGGCGTGAACGTGTAGGTCAATGTACCCTACTTAGGTACAAATACATCAATGTTACGAGTATAAGGAAATTTTAATAATGTTTTAGTGTTGTAAAAAAGTGCTTAGTCATTCCGATCGGAGGTTTCCATCGGCTACCATTTGTTGGTGATCGGTTTTTAAATACGCCGAATCATTCAATGATGTTACTAAAGCCGACTTTTTCTTTGGAATTTAACCAAAATTTCTACAAGTAATTTTCGTTTGATAACGACCTTTGGTGGGTTATTATTGGGAGAAGAAATATTTTCTAGCATAAGTAGTAATAAAATAACATTGATATTTTATTTAGATGATTTTTAGTAAGAATTATGAATAGAAAAATAAAGTTCACATTATACAGCGTGTGGGGGACTTTACGACAATAAATTAAAACAGCGTCAATATTACTTCATAGGATACTTTAAAAAATATCAAATAAATTCTAACATCAAAATTTAAATAATTATTTTTTCAAACAAACTTAATACCATAAAAATATAAAAAATAATAAAACACCATTAATGTACCTATTATCACTGACCTGTGATAAGAGCGGCAACAGCGCACTTGTCATTGTACCTACAGTATTCTCAAATTAATAATGCGCATGCTGATCTTCGTACTTGTGGTATTCCCGGAAACACCTGAATCATTGAATCGTAAGAGCCCTAAACAATGCACTTGCATTTTGCACCTTGTTGCAATCGAAAACAATTCTTCTGACGACGCTCGGGGAATACGACCGTTGCCGAACAGTGACATAGATTTCTATGCGCATTATCACTTTGGGAGACCTGCACGCCTCGGGGACTTTTGGCGGCATCCGCCAATAATGATGAACAAAACTAATCACAAAAAGCGTCGCACAATTAATTCACTACACAATAAAGTTTAAACAAAAAGCGACTAACATAGAAATAAAACAATATATTGTTATCCCTTTCGTACATACTCAATTCTCAATAGACATGAGTGTGTAATAAGTAGCTTCTTCAGTTAGCATTATTTTAAACTGCATAGGTAGGTTAAATAAAAATAAGTATGATGATCAGGGTCCTTCACCTGTGTCATATGGGTCAGTAACAAATACAGCATGTAGTAAAATTGCAAAATGAAAAATAATGTCTGGTGGCTAAAGTAATGGATATTTTTGAATAATTTTTTTAAATGTGGTTTGAGAACATCATTAGCTATCCGGGTTTTAATTTATTGTCGTATTATCCCCCCGACACTGTATATATTTTAAGATTTACCTAAGTGAAATTGTAATAGAAATTAATTAAATATCCAAATTATAACACCTTAATTCCTACTTAGATAGGCAGAGGCATTGGAAGTAAGCACCACATAGCACACTCTGACTGCTCTTTCACTTCCTTAACATTCACAATTCTCTTCATACAGGCTCTATGGTAATAAGCACTGTGGTCAGAAGATTAGAGATAGAACGTAATAATACAAATAAAATCAAATTGTCATGTTTTTTCCACATGGATAGGCAGAGACAATGGAGCGCCACTTGCCACGATCCTGACAAAACTCCCTTGCCTTCCTCACATTCACAATTCTCTTTATACAAGCTTTACGGTTATGGGCACTAGGCAACCCAGCAATCTTAAGGATGTGTCCGATTTAATCGGAAAACAGATTCCTGGGTTTGCCTCGGTATAATAGAACGTTAGTAATAATACACTATTATCAAATATTTTTATTAATTTCTATTCAATTTTTTTTTTTTTACTTTTCTATACTAAGCTACTAAAGTGATTGTATCATAGAAACAGGACAGCCAAAGTACAATCAAAGATACATTGGTACCGATGGGTGGTCTCAAACTCGTGCTCTTCGGTTTGCGTAACCATTACACTGCCACTACACCACGGTCGCCTTGTAGAAGTATACGTGAAATATCAATAAACCTCAATATTTTATTATTACTCAAATTGTGAAATCGGTTAGGCTATCTAATAACAATGTATTTATGTTTCGTAAGCCACAGACGTAGTGACTACTGTGAGGTTAGGTTAGACAAATATGAACGATATCGTCTCTCTTCGACGATTTTCAATATAATAAAAAGTTTTGTACAGACGTCGGCACTCTTGGATCTCCTCTTACTTACCATCAGGCGGATCGAGGTCAGATGTGGAGTCACAATCAAAAAGTTAGGCTGAAACAACAAATCAAAACTATTGACGGTAGTGTTAAAACGTGTCGTCGCACAGACGATATTCGTCACAACGATTAATAGTCTTGATTTGGTGATTTCAGCCTTTTTGTTATTTTAATATCGTTCTTATTTGTCCAACCTAACCCCACTGGGGTTCAATAAAGACATGTTTACACTTGTATTAAAACACTTGCCTGACAGTTATTGAAAATACGTTAAAAGTCGATTAAAACATGATGAATTTATGTAAAATTTATTTCTTGTATGGGATTTGACATGAACGGGGCTAAATTAGTTGTAAAACCACTGAAATTCAATCGACAAGCTTTCACAAATGACCGTGTGGTTATTATCATTAGTGAATTGGTGGTCACGATGGTGGCGAAGCTCTCGAAACTTCGGAATAAAAAGTTGTTAATCTTTAACCAAAACAAACGCGATAGTAAGACGCATAAAAATTGTTTAATTAAAATCTAAGAAATTTATTATCATTAATTTAAAATTTCTAACTAACACATCTTAGATTTATCTTAGATAAATCTGTACGACATATTTCGCAGAAACGGAATTTACCGAAAATTTACGATTAAGTCAATATCGATATAAGAGTTATGTCAGGATCGTAGAAAAAATGGCGTCCATTGTCTGAACATAATTTTATTTTTTTTGTTTTATAGTTGTATACTTAGCTACTAAACATGCTTGTATCATAGAAACAATTTGATTCGAGGTTATATCAAAGATACATTGGTCGGTGTGGCAAGTGGTTTTGAACCGGGAGCTCTTGGTTTGCGAGTTGCGAGACCATTTATCCACCACTAGACCATGGTTTAGGCACGTCAATTTGATAATTTTGATTAATTTATTAATATACATAGTGTACTATTTAAAAAAAAACCTATAAACCATTCGGATAGTAACTTGCAGAAGTGTATAGTTGTCCCAAAGCTGCAGGCGCCGACAGACGGACAATGCTCTTGTAAATTGGATTGCAGTTGCCCGGGGGACCAAAGTCAAGCCCGTAATTGGCTGCTCGAGTCAAGCCTAGCCACGACCAGTATACCTATAGCAATCTTGAGCACGCCTCTTGCTGGTATCGGTCAACCGAAAAATCATCAAAAGCCCTTCAAAATATAAGGAGACTTGACTACTTACTGTCAATTTAATCCCAGTTTACTTTAATATAATAATTTGTACACCAATTTCAGAATTACCTATCGTACCCATAACTGTAATCGTACCATAAATGGTTTATTAAGTAGTAATCCATTATGACCAATACATACGGCAGGTTATTTGATAGTAAGTCGCTTCAGGCAGAAATAATGGAGTCCACAATCCTGACACTTTCTTCATATCCACATTTTTATTTATACATGCTCGTGCTTTTTAATAATGTCCCTGATTTGATCAAGAAACCATCTTCTGGCTTGTCCTCGTTTCATCTACCTATTCTACTTTAAAATGCTATTAATAAAGTCAATTATTAATATTTATTATAAATACCAAAAGAAAACGAGGTCATTAAAAAAATAAGAATAAAAATTCACAAAATAAGCGATATAATTCAACCTTGAATAAAAGTGAATTTTCGCTCGCATTCCATAAATGAAACTCAATATTAACAAATTTCATGAACTTGAAACCAATATTCTTATTAAACTGGGTCACGTTTTATGAACCAATAAAACTGGTGCGAACTCCTTCCTTCCTGCCTCACAAAATATGTATTCTATACCTACATACGTAATAACCCCAACATCGAATTCAGTCGTAAGTGCAATTTTAACTACTTTTGCAAGTGGTCTTGATAAGTAAACCAAACAAAACAAGCGGTACCAATGTATCTATGTATTAAGGCGACCGTGGTGTAGTCGTAACTCGTAGTGCAATGGTCACGCAAACCGAGACCACGGGTTTAAAAACCATTTTCCGGTACCAATGTATCTTAGAATGTACTTTGGTTGTCCTGTTGAAAGTAGATTGACGAAAAGAATTTATAAATCCCTTGTAAATGGATACGTTAAACAAGGCATCCTCAAGAAAGCTAGGTTGCCTAGTGCCCATAACCATAGAGCTTGTATGAAGAGAAATGTGAAGAAAGCTAAGGAGTTGTGTCAGGATCGTGGCAAGTGGCGCTCCATTGTCTCTGCCTATCCCTGTGGGAAGAAGGCGTGACAATTTGATTGATTGATTGTTCTGTTTCTTTTAGACAAACACTTTAGTATCCTAATATAGAAGGGTAAAAAATATTTAAAATCAGCGGTACACTGTACAGTGTACCGTTTAAGACATTTATTAATTACTAATAGAAATTAAATAGAAAAAAATAACTGCCTACAATAATCTTAACTGCAAAGCAGAGTTTGAGTGTATTGATTACGATGCGACGTGGACCTAGCAGTTATAAGAAGTGCATGAAGAAAAGATAATATCCACATCTTTTGTATGATTGTTTACAATAAAAGAATAAATAAAAGGTAGGAAGAATTTAATATTGCCTCTGCCTATCCCTGTGGAAAAAAGCGAGACAATTTGATAGGAAAAATTTTGACGCGAGCGTATAGGCTTTGTGTAGATTGGTATTTAAAGCAGTCGGTCGTTCGATCAGTAAATTTCTGTTATGAATTTCTCTATCAAAATATTATTACTAATTTACATATGTAAAAACTTAAAACTATGAGATAGGTACCACGTAAAGTTGATACTTCGCATATATGACAATATGTGTTGAAAGGGTGAATATGCAGAGACGTTTGGCTCTTTATAGGCTTTTAGTAGATTACAAATTTTATTATTATTGTTTAATTTATCTTATTCGAAATTATTAATAATATTATTGGTATTTTAATTAGGTCTTGTTTTAACTTAAATAGTCAATAATTATAGCATATTAAAAAAAAGGAGTCCGCAATAACCGTCCCGTAACCGACGATAGACGATAGAATCTAGCGCGCATTTATTAATCTGCGAAAAAAAACAATTTAATGGAAAAACGGCATGAGGAACAGCATGGGAAAACGGTAAAAAGAAGGTCGTTTAGTAATATGTAATCCCATATAATATAAAGCTGCTTGCGTGACTCACTCACTGACCTACCGATGTAGAAGATTAGTTTCCCTGAAGGAGTGCTCTGACAGTTTTGACATGTATAGGGGAGTTGTAGACAAAGTTTATGTGACCCCCGACAAAATCGCAAATTTTGACATTTGACATTTTTAACTGTCAAAATTTTTTTTTCTCCCTGATCCGTTGCCCGCTGACGGAATTTTTATTCGCGCAATCGATTAATCGTCAAACATGATTTAATATGCGAAAAAAAAAACTTTGACGAAATCAGAAAAAGTTGACGAAATCGGACTTTTTAGATTCAAAAACATACAGGGGTTATTCTCCGACAACTGTCAAGATATAGAAACAATTTTGACGTCTACGTGTTCCCTCTAAAGCGCTTATAGAGCGTAAGAACTCGGAATTTCGATTTTCTCGACGGCTGCGTCTCTATCGAACTAATCGGTTTTTGTCATTTTTTTGCACATTTTAACTATTTTGACCCCCTAAAAGACCTCCAACGTCGGTGTCATGTATGGCGCGTTTGTTCATTACGTGGCAATACCTGTAACACAACTGTCAGAATTCCTGTCAACTGTCAAATTTAGCTGTCATGACAAAAAATGTAATTTTAATTTTTTTTTTCAATTTTTGGGACTTAACGGATAAAGTTGACAGTTTACAATAATTTTGACTGTCTCTCCATACAAACCTTATCACGTTTGACAAACGCCCCATACATAACTTTGACATCAAAAGTCATCTTAGAGGTGAAAATTAGGAAAAACTGTAAAATGATGAAAATCAATGAAATTATACTCTGTCGCCTCTGTATATGAACACCGATGCACTCCGAAACAAGGATACCAGCAAATACGACAGTCGAAGACGCGACACAACCGCTGTCCGCTTGCGGGCAGCGGCAAATACACAAAATAAAACACAACGACACACCGCTGCCCGCTCGCGGGCAGCGGCAAATAAATAACACTAGTCAATATAATATACAGCTGCTTGCGTGACTGACCTACCGATGTAGAAGATTAGTTTCCCTGAAGGAGTGCTCTGACAGTTTTGACATGTATGGGGGAGTTGTAGAGGATGTTTATGTGACCCCCGTCAAAATCGCAAATTTTGACATTTGACATTTTTACCTGTCAAAATTTTTTTTACTCCCTGATTCGTCCATTCTGACGAAATTTTTTTTCGCGGAATCAATTAATCGACAAACATGATTTAATATGCGAAAAAAAAAATTTTGACGAAATCAGAAAAAGTTGACGAAATCAGACTTTTTACGATTTCGGGCACTTGCCGTGATCTGACAGTTTTGACATGTATGGAGGGGTTGTAGGGGGTCCCTAGAAGGGCCCCAAACGATTGTCAAAATATGAGAAATGTCATTTTTTCTTTGTCAATTTTTTGACATTTTTCAATTTTTCTATCAGAGGTGCCAATTTTTTTTGCTGGTCCAGCATAGTTTGAGATGCTTTATTTGACGCACTACGACAAAACGACAATGAACGACAAAAAAAAATCGTCGATTTATGAATAGGAGTTATTCTTCGACAACTGTCAAGTTAGAGAAACGATTTTGACGTCTACGTGTTCCCACTGAACCGATCATAGAGCGTAAGAACTCGGAATTTTAATTTTCTCGACGGTTGCATCGCTATCGAACTAATCGTTTTTTGCCATTTGTTTGCACTTTTTCGCTACTTTGACCCCCTAAAAGACCTCCAACGTCGGTGTCATGTATAGCGCGTTTGTTCATTACGTGGCAATACCTGTAAAACAGCTGTCAAAATTCCTGTCAACTGTCAAATTTAGCTGTCATGTCAAAAAATTTAATTTTATTTTTTTTTCTCAATTTTCGGGACATAACGGATAAAGTTGACAGTTTACAATAATTTTGACAGTCTCTCCATACAAACCTAACCGAGTTTGACAAACGCCCTATACATGACTTTGACATCAAAAGTCATTTTAGGGGTGAAAATTAGGAAAAACTGTAAAATGATGAATATCTATGAAATTCAACCCCATCGCCTATGTATAGAAACACCGATGCACACTGAAACAACGATACCCTGCTGTCCGCTTGCGGGCAGCAGCAAAAACGAAAATCGAAGACACGACACCACAAACAAACACACACCACTCTCCGCTGTCCGCTTGCGGGCTGCGGTAAATAGAACAACAGATAAATAGAAAACAACACAACGACACACCGCTGCCCGCTCGCGGGCAGCGGCAAATAAATAACACTAGTCCCATATAATATAAAGCTGCTTGCGTGACTCACTCACTGACCTACCGATGTAGAAGATTAGTTTCCCTGAAGGAGTGCTCTGACAGTTTTGACATGTATAGGGGAGTTGTAGACAAAGTTTATGTGACCCCCGACAAAATCGCAAATTTTGACATTTGACATTTTTAACTGTCAAAAATTTTTTTTCTCCCTGATCCGTTGCCCGCTGACGGAAATTTTATTCGCGCAATCGATTAATCGTCGAACATCATTTACCATGCGAAAAAAAAAACTTTGACGAAATCAGAAAAAGTTGACGAAATCGGACTTTTTCGATTTTCAAACAAACAGGACTTATTCTCCGACAACTGTCAAGTTAGAGAAACGATTTTGACGTCTACGTGTTCCCACTGAAGCGCTTATAGAGCGTAAGAACTCGGAATTTTAATTTTCTCGACGACTGCGTCTCTATCGAACTAATCGGTTTTTGTCATTTTTTTGCACATTTTAACTATTTTGACCCCCTAAAAGACCTCCAACGTCGGTGTCATGTATAGCGCGTTTGTTCATTACGTGGCAATACCTGTAACACAACTGTCAGAATTCCTGTCAACTGTCAAATTTAGCTGTCATGACAAATAATGTATTTTTCCATTTTTTTCTTAATTTTTTGGTCATAACGGATAAAATTGACAGTTTACAATAAATTTGACAGTCACTCCATATAGACCTCGCCACGTTTGACAAATGTCCCATACATGGCTTTGACATCGAAAGTCATCTTGAAGGTAAAAATTAGGAAAAACTGTAAAATGATGAAAATCAATGAAATTATACTCTGTCGCCTCTGTATATGAACACCGATACTCAGTAAAACAACGATACCCTGCTGTCCGCTTGCGGGCAGCAGCAAATACGACAATCGAAGACACGACACCACAAACAAACACACACACCACTCTCCGCTGTCCGCTTGCGGGCTGCGGTAAATAGAACAACAGATAAATAAAACAACACAACGACACACCGCTGCCCGCTCGCGGGCAGCGGCAAATAAATAACACTAGTCAATATAATATACAGCTGCTTGCGTGACTGACCTACCGATGTAGAAGATTAGTTTCCCTGAAGGAGTGCTCTGACAGTTTTGACATGTATGGAGGAGTTGTAGAGGATGTTTATGTGACCCCCGTCAAAATCGCAAATTTTGACATTTGACATTTTTACCTGTCAAAATTTTTTTTACTCCCTGATTCGTCCATTCTGACGAAATTTTTTTTCGCGGAATCAATTAATCGACAAACATGATTTAATATGCGAAAAAAAAAATTTTGACGAAATCAGAAAAAGTTGACGAAATCAGACTTTTTACGATTTCGGGCACTTGCCGTGATCTGACAGTTTTGACATGTATGGAGGGGTTGTAGGGGGTCCCTAGAAGGGCCCCAAACGATTGTCAAAATATGAGAAATGTCATTTTTTCTTTGTCATTTTTTTGACATTTTTCAATTTTTCTATCAGAGGTGCCAATTTTTTTTTGCTGTTTCAGTTTCTTTTAAGATCCTTTATTTGACGCACTACGAAAAAACGACAATGAACGACAAAAAAAAATCGTCGATTTATAAATAGGAGTTATTCTTCGACAACTGTCAAGTTAGAGAAACGATTTTGACGTCTACGTGTTCCCACTGAACCGATCATAGAGCGTAAGAACTCAGAATTTCGATTTTCTCGACAGTTGCGTCGCTATCGAACTAATCGTTTTTTGTCATTTTTTTGCACATTTTGACCATTTTGACCCCCTGAAAGACCTCCAACGTCGGTGTCATGTATGGCGCGTTTGTACATCACGTGGCAGTGTCTGTAAAACAACTGTCAAAATTCCTGTCAACTGTCAAATTTAGCTGTCATGACATAAAATGTAATTTTAATTTTTTTATTTTTATCTTTGTGACATAACGGATAAAGTTGACAGTTTACAATAAATTTGACAGTCACTCCATATAAACCTTGCCCCGTTTGACAAACGCCCCATACATGACTTTGACATCAAAAGTCATCTTAGGGGTGAAAATTAGGAAAAACTGTAAAATGATGAAAATCTATGAAATTCAACCCCATCGCCTATGTATAGGAACACCGATGCACACCGAAACAACGATACCCTGCTGTCCGCTTGCGGGCAGCAGCAAATACGACAATTGAAGACACGACACCACCGCTGTCCGCTTGCGGGCAGCGGCAATACGACAATCGAATAACGATTCAATAAACAAACACAGTAATTCAAACACGATACAATAAACAGAACCAATAAAAAAAGAAAACGACACACCGCTGCCCGCTCGCGGGCAGCGGCAAATAAAAAACACTAGTCCCATATAATATACAGCTGCTTGCGTGACTGACCTACCGATGTAGAAGATTAGTTTCCCTGAAGGAGTGCTCTGACAGTTTTGACATGTATGGGGGAGTTGTAGAGGATGTTTATGTGACCCCCGTCAAAATCGCAAATTTTGACATTTGACATTTTTACCTGTCAAAATTTTTTTTACTCCCTGATTCGTCCATTCTGACGAAATTTTTTTTCGCGGAATCAATTAATCGACAAACATGATTTAATATGCGAAAAAAAAAATTTTGACGAAATCAGAAAAAGTTGACGAAATCAGACTTTTTACGATTTCGGGCACTTGCCGTGATCTGACAGTTTTGACATGTATGGAGGGGTTGTAGGGGGTCCCTAGAAGGGCCCCAAACGATTGTCAAAATATGAGAAATGTCATTTTTTCTTTGTCAATTTTTTGACATTTTTCAATTTTTCTATCAGAGGTGCCAATTTTATTTGCTGGTCCAGCATAGTTTGAGATGCTTTATTTGACGCACTACGACAAAACGACAATGAACGACAAAAAAAAATCGTCGATTTATGAATAGGAGTTATTCTTCGACAACTGTCAAGTTAGAGAAACGATTTTGACGTCTACGTGTTCCCACTGAACCGATCATAGAGCGTAAGAACTCGGAATTTTAATTTTCTCGACGGTTGCATCGCTATCGAACTAATCGTTTTTTGCCATTTTTTTGCACTTTTTCGCTACTTTGACCCCCTAAAAGACCTCCAACGTCGGTGTCATGTATAGCGCGTTTGTTCATTACGTGGCAATACCTGTAAAACAGCTGTCAAAATTCCTGTCAACTGTCAAATTTAGCTGTCATGTCAAAAAATTTAATTTTATTTTTTTTTCTCAATTTTCGGGACATAACGGATAAAGTTGACAGTTTACAATAATTTTGACAGTCTCTCCATACAAACCTAACCGAGTTTGACAAACGCCCTATACATGACTTTGACATCAAAAGTCATTTTAGGGGTGAAAATTAGGAAAAACTGTAAAATGATGAATATCTATGAAATTCAACCCCATCGCCTATGTATAGAAACACCGATGCACACTGAAACAACGATACCCTGCTGTCCGCTTGCGGGCAGCAGCAAAAACGAAAATCGAAGACACGACACCACAAACAAACACACACCACTCTCCGCTGTCCGCTTGCGGGCTGCGGTAAATAGAACAACAGATAAATAGAAAACAACACAACGACACACCGCTGCCCGCTCGCGGGCAGCGGCAAATAAATAACACTAGTTGTAGTAATATATAATTACTCGTATAAAATCGAAATCAATCAATCAAATCAAATTGTCACGCCTTTTTCCCATGAGGGTAGCCAGAGACTCGTATATTCTACCTAAAATATGATATAGTGTGGCTCGACCCCGCTTGATGTTAAACTGGAATCCGGTTCATTAATGGAGGTAACTGCTACAACAGTTCAATAACTGCAAGTAGCAGTCGCATGATATCAGTCGATTATCTAAATCGAACTAATTGACAAAAAAAAAATGCACTCGGTCACACAAATATACGTACAAGTTATTCTCAATAAAAAAAAAACATTAACAACTTCTAAAGCCACGGTCGAGATTTAAATCCACAGACCATAAACTATTAGACAACGTATCTTAGGATGGCATGGACGTCTAACAGTGCTATAATAATAATTTTGCGATTTCTTCGATTTAAGGGCCGGAACAAAGATTTATTTCATAGCATTTATTTGTAGTATTTATGAATTAGATTCTATTATATGTATGTTGGCTTTATTGTTAGTAAAAATAATTGAATAAACCTTAACTAAGTTGTTTTTTTTAGTCGTCGGCATTCTTGGACCTTCTATTGCTTACCATCAGGCAAATCAAGGTCGGAAGTCAAGTCCCAATTAAAAAAATGAGGCAGATATTTTCTTTGGGCTCCATGTTTTTTAGGAGTGGTAGGCAAACGGTTGGTGGTCATTTGCACCGGTAGCACCATTTTCTAGTGTACAGACGGTGAAGTGATTCAGTCTCTTTTAAATTATTAAACTGTAGTAGCATTCGCCTTCATTCATGGACCTGGCTTCGGTCCATTAATTCGGTCCACATACGTTTTAAAGATATTGAGCATCAAATTATGAAAAATTCAATGATGGGATTTTTTCGTGTAACGCTGGAATCTTGCATGAATATATATAAGGCCTTGTTATTAAAATTTGTAAGTGTAGCTGAGTCTAACGGTATATTAACTATGTTTAAATCTATAGAAAAATCTACTTCGTATTTCGGCATAGTCGAGACTTCGGAGCCATTAGGAGAGCGGTGGGCACACTGCCAACACCTCTGTGCATGTTTATTTGTATTGCATTCAAGGAAGTGTGGAATCTTGGAATAGAACTTCCGTATGTAGACCAATCACTCTATTATGAAGTGTTCAAAGATGCGTGTGCTGAGACACTGAATACCCTGAAACTATTGAATAATAAGGGTATTTGACTCTCAAATTTAAAAATATACTTTATGATGTTATCGATAAGGTTTTTTTTATATTAATGAGGAATTTGTTATTGTTCAAATTCAAAGGACATCAATCATTTTTGGATTTTATGTACTACTTTTGTAATGTCCAATGATGAAAAAAAAATATAAATGGTAGTTTCGATACTTGTATTGATAAAACTAATAACAATTTTGCTTTTTTTATTCGGAAAATAAGATATGGATTTTGTATTATCTGTCAACCAACGCCATATTTGTTCTGCTTTGAACTGTCGTAATTATAGTTTGATCATTTTGCACACCTAAACTATGCAAAATAAAGGATAAATCCCAATAACATTGTAATCTTCGTACATTAAACTATTTCAAAATGTATAATATGCAACTGTTAATACAATTAAGCCCAAGTCCCCATACAATATGAATGATGTCCTTTATACCAAAATAATTTTTATTCTGAACGTATTTATTTGAATAGTTTTAATAATGCCGGAGTATATAATGCTTAATTAGCATAATATATAAATAAGCTTTTATTGTTTAATGTATAAAAAAAATCTTAGCAAATATATTCTTGTGTTAAGGTGACCGTGGTGTAGTGGTAGTGCAATGGTGCTCGCAAGCCGTGAGCACAGGTTTGAAAACCACTTGCCGGTACCAATATATCTTTGATTTAGCACTTTAGTAGCTTAGTATAGAATATTTAAAAATGTCATTCTCCGTTCTAACTACCATCGCGTGGTAGGCTTGAAAGTAATGGGATTTTCGACAGGAAAGTTCTGCACCACTTTCCTCTTTACCTCTAACCAAATATAGTAAGACACCACTAATGCCTTATTTGACGTTCAACTATGAAGTTTAAAATCCATAAGTAGACGCAACTTTTGCAATAAACAAGGCTCTTTGTGGACCATGACAGCAAAGTTTAATACATTTATTGTATTATAATAATAAAGCCCATTTATTCCTTAATTCTTACATAAATATTTTACATTATACTCGTATAATAATGTTTTTATGTCAATAACTATTCACAATAAATGTCAAAATACTTTATTTTAATGGTTTTATTAAAGACCCCTCCTCGGGTAAAGGCCTCCTCCTTTTTGTTCCAGTTTCCTCTGTCCTGCGCTTCTTTAGTCCAATTGTATTCTGGTTCTTTTTTAATGTCATTATCCCATTTTGTTATTGGTCTGCCCCTTTTTCTTATCCCTTCTGGTTCCTTCCATAGAGTCACTTTCCTTGTCCATCTCTCCTGTTGGAAAAAATGTTGGAATAAAATGGAAATGGCCAGCTTATTTCCATTTTATCTTCTTTGCGTGATCTAGTGCATCTAATATTTTTGTTTTATTTCTTATAGCAGTATTTCTTTGTTTGTGTTTGAGTTTTATATTTAGAGCACTTCTCTCCACTGCACGTTGAGTAGTGTTTACTAATAACAACTCATGATAGAATCAAAAAATCTCTAATAAAACTAAATCCACTAAGAACTAATGTGAAGTGACAGAGTGGGAACACTATAAAGAACTTAATAAATTTACAACGTTACTTTATTTGATAGTTTTGATATGTTAAGAAATAAGGTACTTCATGTGTTTTAATTGTATCCACATTATAGCAGATAGAATAGGGAATATCAAAGTGCGCGATAGGTGGTTTAAAAGAAGATGTAGTAACGAGGATTGACAAACCATTGCTAAAATGGTTTGGGCACCATTTAAGAACAAGTGAAAGTAGATTGACAAAAGGAATTTATGAAACTGATGTGGATAGATGCGAGGCAGAGCCAGAAATATGTTTTCCGGCCAAATTGGAGACCTCCTTAAGAAAGCTGGATTGCCTATTGCTCATAACCGTAGAAGTAAGGGATCAATTGTCTCTGCCTATCCCTGTGGGAAAACGGCGTGCCAATTTGATTAATTGTTTAATACTAAAGCGTAACGTATGTAATTTCAAATAATTAGATAAATAACGTTCCCCTAAAATTAAACCGCTAATTATTGATGTATTGACGTCCTCCCTCCCAACAATATTCCCCTTACTCTCAATTTAATATAAGCTCGAAACAGATGTTATTAAATTGAATTAATAGCACATAGTTATAGTTAGGAGGGGTAGGCAGTGGTGCCCAGTGCCCAGAACCCAGACTGCTGATTCAGAGCAGTACCACCACTTACCAAGTATACAAACCGTGAAGAGACTAACAGCCGGATTTTAGTAGATTGCAGAATTTAGTTTTACTTTATACTTATTCTATAACGTTTACTATTACAAAATCGTGAATTGGGTTGTTAATAATTTTATATCGAAACTACCATTTATGAATGTTTTTATCACTAGAAATAACAAAAGTAGTACATAGAAACCCAAAATGAATGATGTCCTTTAGCTCTGTATAAAATATCCGTTAAACGTAAATAAATAACGTGAAGTTACATTTTAGAGTGGTGCAACCCATTTATCTTTTATTACCCATTTTATTTTACTTATACTTTTTACAAATTCGTAAATTATAATTTTTGGTACAACCGGCTGTTAGTCGCGTTTCGGGATCAGTTTGTAACTTGCTAGTTCCAAGTAGTTCCGTCATAGTTTAGGCGAATGCTACTCACAGTTATTAAAGTGTTGTAGCGGTTACCTCCATTCATGGATCGCACTCCAGTACAATTTATAAGTTTTAAAGTACAAAGGAGTTACTTATTATAGGTATGTTGTAGTGCGTACGTACATTAAAAGAAAACCACTTCACATGACCGGCTTATTTATCCCCGACAGCCTAGTTCGAGACACTTTCCTTCCTTCCATGTGCTCGAAAAGTTGCCAAGCCGGTTTACGCGCGACATCTTAACATAAAAAGGTAACATACACTTTCAACTCAATTTTAATAAGCATAAAGCTCATTTTGATTTGTGTAAACAATAAGTGTGCCGTAAATGTTTGCCTTTGTTTGCAGAATTAGTCTAACGAGAGTAATTTGTGAGGCCATTTTAATTTTATTTAAATTGTTATGCAGATCTTTACTATACAAGCTTGGTATGATAACTACTTATTTTATTACCTACAGAATGTAGGTATCTCGTGGTTTGTAATTTAGTGGCAAAAGCGCTCCATTGTCTTTGCCTATCCCTGTGGGAAAAGGCGTGACAATTTGATTTTTGATTTGTTATTTAGTTTGAATAGTAATTGTAGAAACATACTAATAAAATAGTTCATAACTTCTTTATTTCACTTTTAAGGCTTTTATCATATTTTTATATTATAAGTAAGTATGTACCTAAAAAAATATATTAGTTTTAGCGCGAGCATTGATTAATGAATACTAAATTTAGGCGGCTTACTATCGCGTTAATTTTTGGTTAGATATTGTAAAAAAAAATTCTTCGTTTCAAGAGCTTTGCAGCCATCTTATAGGGCAACCTGATTTTAAATTGAAACGTCCTTGTATTTTATTACTATTATTATACATTTCTATACTAAGCTACTAGAGTACTTGTATCATAGAAACAGAACAACCAAAGTACATATATCAAAGATACATTGGTACCGGTGAGTGGTTTCGAACCCGTGATCTTGGCAAGCGTAACCATTGCACTGCCACTAAAGGCTACTAAAGAGTGCTGGCCCTTAAAGGTCCTTCACGGCCTATATTCCTTTGTTAATATTCAATACATAAGCCATTAAGCAATTATGAATTATTACTAAATGTTATTGTTTACAATTAGACACGTTTTTTTTTCAGTTCAAGGCACAATACATCTTTTGAATAATAATTATACGAATCCTTATTATTATATTTATTATGGCGGAACAACTGACCTCAATTTGCCTTATAGACAGTTATGGTAAGGAGTAAGGAGAGGTATAAAAGTCTGACTATTTACGGCTATCTCCGTCGTCGGGCACTATGTCAGGCAGAGACACTTTTGCGACAATCAGCGTTTGCTAAGTCATAGATTACAAATACGAGTATAATGTTTAAAAACAATATTAACGCGGCAAGTGAAGACTGGTGTCGCCTTGCACAGAATCAATCTCATACAAACGAATAGTGAGTGCATTTTGCAGTCGCCAGCGGAATCACACCAGCCCCCCTAGCACGACAATCCAAGAAGCAAAATAAAGAACTGCAAGGAATATTGTTATAACTCATTTTAAATAACTTAGTAGGCCGGCACATCAACATGATTAAAAAAATATTTATTAAAGTTTTCAACGTTTTTTTGTGTACAGTTTTACAGACGTTTAAATATCTTTTTGATACACTGTTCTAGCAAGTTATTTAAAATGAGTTGGAATGATATTCTTTGTAAGTCTTTGCCTCTTGGATTGTCGTGCCCCCCTAGCACGGCTGCTTCTCTTTTAAATTATCCAAAGGTATAGGATGGAGAAAACACATAAAACAATATACAATCCCACCTAGATACTTATCTACCTATCTATTTATTATTAAGTACTTAAGGTAGATAAGTATCTAGGTGGGATTGTATATTGTTTCTAGTGTGGCATCGTCTACTCACTTTTAAACTTCGTATGACCAAATATCATAATGTTGATCTAGTCAGACTGTACTTAGGATAGTCCTTGTCTTATACATATACAATGTATAATAAATAATGTTATATAACAAGGTCGTTTGTGTTTATTTGTAAAAAATATTGTCATATGAATAAATTAGCTGCCTTGAACATTTCTTGACACTTGAAGAGCGCAATTGTGTTGAAGGAAGTCTTTGATATATTGATTTTGTGTTATAGTTATGTATGTAGGTGTATAATTCTTCTGTCGTGTGTTTGTTACCTACCTCACCCTAAACGGCTGAACCGATTTGAATTTGGACATCTTTCATTTTTAGCTTCTTTGTACTTACTTTTGTAATGCTTAGTGATGAAAATTTATATAACAATTTTGCTTTTAATGGCTGTGCAATTGAGTTACTTGGAAAATGAGATATGGATTTTGTATCGTCTGTCAATCACAAAGACACGCCATATTATAACAGTTCTGCATTGAACTGTCATAATTATAGTTTGATCATTTTGCACACCTAAACTATGCAATGTAAAGAATATTTTCTAATTACATTTTAATCTTCGTAAACTATTTTAAAATGTATATGCAACTGTTAATACAAAGCCCAAGTCCCCATACAAAATGAATGATGTCCTTTTATAGGTATTATAGGATGGTTTAAAAACACAATTGGACCCGATCGGTAGCAAAACATTTGATTTGCTGAACAATTGACAACATAGGTATTTGAGCGGTACATTTTATAATTGTACAACTTCTAATAATTCTACTACCTATTGCGCAATAAACAAAATTCAACGTTGCTGCGTTGAAAAACATTAAAATAATTGTTTTTGTGAGACTAAATCATGCGAACAAAAGACATCAACGATCTTAAAGATAGCTCAATCATCCATGACAGAGGGAACAAAACTTTAGTGACGATTTCGGTCGATTGTTTTTCTGATTACCGAACTCAATAGATATAACTATTTAAAAAATAGCCACCAATAACCCAAGATATTATTTCAACTGGTAAATAGTCTACTGAAACAAGATTCCTACTTTAACAATGTACCTGCCTGTAAACAATCAATAAAGATCATAAAATACATTCGTCAGTTACTGACAAGTTATGAGAAACCGTTATCGATAATTTCTTTACACACTAAGATGCGATGGGAATCTTCAATTATTGTATAGAACACACAATGATTGATTGGTTGCACTGTAATAAAGGTATTCCCATCATTTCAATGTAGTACGTATCTTATGTTTATTATTAAAATGTAAGAAATGACAAAACAATTACCTGAGTGGTATTGGTTGAAAAGGAAACCGATGAATCGGCGGCGGTGGCGGTGGTGCCACAACAGGTGGTGGTGGTGGCCCCGCCAGCAATGTGGGTGCTGGCGGTGGCAACGTACTGTACGGCGGCGGCGGCAGGCTCGTCTCCAGCAAGTCAGGCGCTGCCCCCAATGGTGCAGAACGACTCAACCTCGTGCGCCTCGTCCGCCGCCGCCGTGGCTCCTCCGTTTGACACTCAGCACTTGCTACGCTCCGTTCTCTCTCGGTGTGCACGGCACTGTTCACATTATTACAACTGACCGCGACGTCTGGCACTATATGAACACTGGACACATTCGCGACGCTCGGCTCTCCCGGGACGCGCACTGATACCGAATTTGACTTGCGCAGAAGCGCCGGCGCCGGCACGGGCAGCCGCATATCTCGTAAAGTATTCGCGCAGTACGACGCGCGCGCATGTCGACCACCGTTGGGCGACTGAGGAGCGCGCGCACGACTCCCCCCGCGCGCTAGCAGAGCGCCGTCCGTGTGCGAGCGCGCGAGGGGAGGTGACCGACACTCGTAGGGCTGCCATAGCAACGTGGAGAGCGCCTCGGCGGCGGACTGCGGCGGCGGCGCGGGCGCGAGAGCCGTGGAGCTCATGACGCGCCGCGCCGCCTCCACCCATCACCACCTGGAACAATGCAAATTCTTCACCATTCATTATGACCTGATCCTCATGCAACTAACTCTTCGATTATTGTTAAGAACTTTCGTCATATTCTATATAGATAAAATCAAATGACATATTTTTTACACTTCTATACTTAAATTGCGTGTATTATAGAAACAGGACGACCAAAGTACCTACATGTAACAAAAAAATAATGGTATCGGCAAGTGGTTTTTAACCTAGGATACTCGTTTTACATAGCCATTACACTACCACCACACCTTTTGATGTTAATAATCATGTTGGGAGGTCAGAATCCAATTATGGCCACCCATGGATAAAATCTCTGAATAGTAAACTCTCCAATAACAAACATTAGATGAATCCGAATCAATTCATATTCAATTACATAGGTCCAAACAATGTGTAAATACAACCAATATTCGTATGTAATTTAATATCATTGGCGCATTGGTTATCACACCAAAGAGTTTGTGTAAAGTTACGTGTAGTCCCGGAATCGATTCCCGGTCGAAGCAATTATTTCTTTTACACATTTGTAATATTTAAAAAATTAATTTAATCCTATTACAAATATTTGTTAATAAAAATAAAAAGAAGCGCCATATTTGTCTCGGATCTGGTTGTCAAACAGTGGTAGGCACTTAAAAGTATACAGCAGACCGTGAAGTGACTTAGTCGCGTTTTGGGATCAACTTGTAATTTGCCGATTCCAACGTGGATGTGACTGCTACTTTAACTTAGTAATGCGTGAAGAAGCACCTTTGGCCGGCATAGTGACGGCGACTGAGGCAGCCCTGAACAAGCTTGGTTTTTTCAGTTTTTTTCAGACAGGGACGAGGTCAAATGTCACCAATAAAAAAATTAAAAAATCTCCGTTAATGAACCGCACTCCAGGTTTACCTCAAATATAACTTGGCATTATAAAATGAATCATTCTACATTCTCCATCAAATTACACGTAAAGAAGTCACACAACGACAATGAAATAGTGCTGTAGTGGTTTTAACTTAGGTAAACAAAGTCAGCATCGCTCTAGCTGACATAGCTTGACACAGTTTTGTTCCGAGAGGTCCGGCCACGATGCTTTGTTCGCATTCGGTCTATACCTGCACACGTACACACACAGACGCGCGCTCGGCTCATCCTCAAAGAATACACAACTTGGAGAATGGTAACTTATATTGATAAACGATGTAAGGTGTAAGAATAAGGCATTGTACCTGCTTTAGTATAATAGTAGACACGACGTAACCATTTTAACAATAAATTATAAAAATATTATAAAACAACAATTAGATATTTTTTTCAAGCTTACGAAGTGCGCGAACAGATTGTCTTGGCCAGCATAATGATGGCGACTGGGGCAGCCGTGAACTGTTTGGTGGTTTCCGTCGCCGGCACTCTTGGACCTCAGGAGGTTGAGCCACAATAAAAAAAACATTGTTTATAAGAGCTTGTATGAAAATAATTGTGGGTGTTAGGGAGGCTAGGGAGTTGTGTCAGGATCGTGGCAAGTGGGGCTCTGCCTATCCCTTTGGAAAAAAGGCGTGACAATTTGATTGTTTGATCGACTAAAATTAACTAATCGTGTGGGACGAGATCGAAACAAGAGTGTTATGTCAGGATCGTGGGAAGTGGTACTCCGTTGTCTGCCTATCTGTGTGAGTATTGAGTCGTGATAATTGTTTAATGTACCCGTATATAGTAAGAACATGTTAAAATGTCAGTTTTTAAATACTAATTATCTGACCTCGATTAGTAAGCAATGGGAGGTCCAAGCAAAAGTATCGACGACTGACAAATAAAACACAGTTTACGGCTGCCACAGTCGCTATCACTCACTTGAATGACCCAAGGTTGTAGGATGGAGGAAACATGACTGCCAATGTATATTGGTAAGTAATTGAGACGCAACATCTGATCTCGACTTGCATGATGAGCAAGGGGATATCTAATGGGGTGTTCTCACGGGGCGATTTTAGTTGATCAACAGCGTAATCGTTCGTGATTTGAACCGTCTGAACAGACTTTCAATCAAACAATAAATATCTATTCAACAAAAGTTAAAGATCTTTCGACTTTTTTTGATTCATTTGACAGCTGACAGCGAATCGACTCGTCTGAACTTGTTCGTTCAACTTGCATTGCATCCAATCAGTCAGTCAATCAGCGCGATTGAGTACCTATGTACTGTATATTGCATTCCTCTATCACCAGTATTTTGTTTGTTTGTATAATAAAATGTGAATTGTGGCGTCCACATCTACGAGAAAAATGCTTAAATGGACAGATAGTGTAATAACACGTATAATATTGAGTCGATTATTATTGAATCGTGAGAACGCTACCGTCAATATTTGCTTTCGAATTTTTGTTTAACGATAAATATTGATCAACTAAAATCGCCCCGTGAGAACGCCCCATAAGAGCGCCTTCACTATGCCGACTAAAGCATAAATAAAAAAAAACATTATGCCCGTAGAAATAAATGAATTTAAAAAAAGTCCTCTAAGATGCACTATATATTGATGAACAAAACATGTTAAAATCTCTATTGCTATTATTCACACATCCATATCACACAAAGAGAGCGGCACTACCTAGTTGCACAGATTGAAGGCCCCGGCTGCACCGTTATCTCACTTCGGTGCTTAAGTTTTCTCTAAAGCTCCGCTCGGTTTAAAGCTTTCTTTCGTTATGTAACAATATAGTCAGATATCAAATGTAACTATAGATTTAAGCAATACATTTTTTCATTATCTAATGAAGAGTTTTATCAATCAATCAATTAAATTGTCACGCCTTTTCACTACAGGGATAGGCAGGGACAATGGAACGCCACTTGCCACGATCTTAGCTCGTGGCAAGTGGCGTTCTACGGTTATGGGCACTTATCTAGGCAACCCAAGTTGTTTTAGGCTTCATCATGAATGAAAATATCAATAACCTTCTGACCATGTGGGCGCCGCTGTGTAGCTCAGTGGTTGGAGCTGTCGCATGCTAAGCGATAGACACTGGGTTCGATCTTGGTCGCAGTAAACTAGCTTTTTGTATCTAATTGTTATTACCATACTAGGCCACCCAGCTTTCTTGGGGATGTGTCGGATTTGGTCGGCAAACACCCTTCTGGGCCTGCCTTGTTTAACGCACCCATATCAGATTCATAAATTCCTTTCGTCAATAAATATAACGTTTAAAATACATAAAAGTGCAAAGAGTGGCAGATCAACCGCATAGTGAAACCGTATACAGATACACTTTCACCAAGGCCGTGCGGCGACACCGTGGCGCCTACCACGTGATCATAACAATTTAACACAACCACATAATAAACTTACATTAATATTAAAAACAATTGTGGATGTGAAGGAAGCGGGAGAGTCGGGATCGTGGAAAGGGATCGTGAGCCCAGCCTGTCGATCCCGGGTAGTACCACCACTTACAAGTATACAGACCGTGAAGTGACTTGGTCGCGTTTAGGGGTCAGCTTGTATGTTGCCAGTTTCAACTAGTGACACCTACTTACAGTTATTTAACTGGTAACTTTTAGATGGCACCTCACAATAATAATAAAAATTAAACAGACAAATAATATGCACAGTTATGACGCAGAAATCGTTCAAACCAGTTTAGCTTTCACTGAAGGTCGTATAAACAAGCCAAATATGTTACAACACAGCCAGTTCACATTTAAAATAACAATCATTCAATTTATAACAGTAATTTAGGTATGAATTTAAATATTTTGTAGCCAAACACTTGGTGGTTTTGTCTTTCGAGTGACTTAGTGGTGTTCAAGACTTAGTTCGGAATCAGCTTGCGGTTTCAACTAGGCCAGGATAGTGGATGCGACTGGCACTTGCAGTTGTTTAACTATTGTAGCAGTCGCCTTCATTCATAAAACGCACTCCAGCAGTATCAGGCGGAGTGCTGTCATATTATATGTCAAAAACAAATCTTCTTTTATAAAGGTGGTACAAAATATATTCTTGTCAAACATCCCGCAGTGCCTGAAGACAAGGGTCTTCAACCAGTGTGTGTTGCCAACATATGGCACTGAGACGTCCTTAACTGTTAGCCTGTTGATAAAGCTCAGAGTCAATCAGCGGGCAATGGAGAGAGCTATACTTGGAGTATCATTACGCGATAGAATCCGGAAGCAGGATATTCGCCGAAAGCGTCATAGCTCGTAGCATTTGTAAGCTGAAGTGGCAATGGGCTAGCTAAATCGTCAGGAAAGGATATATATTTATAATATAGGGATGTGGATGCTTGGCCAGACCTGTACGGGTGTTAAAAGTCGAGTTAGAAACAAGGTCAATAATAAATGAATATAAAAGATAATAAAATTAATTGATCTAGATTTATATTATTAAATATATTAATTAACAGTTACTTTGTAATATATTAGTAGTAAATTAAGGCCATTTTATTAATGATTAAATCTATTATGATATTATATTACAGCCATAAGAGCTAGATTTATTGATTAATTATATTTGTATGTCATTAGGAATGTATGTGGGGTAACGATTGCAGACATTGCGAATAAAGAAATATTTAAGTGAAAAATGTATAAATTTTATTGTTTGTAGTGTAGTATTGAATTATTTAAAAGATATGGGATTTTTACTAGGCCGGCATAGCAAATACAGGTACATAATTTTAGCAATACGCGGCATAATTTTATGTACTGTTAAAATTATGCCGTGTCAAAATGAAAATGAAAAAATAATTAAAGTATAATATAATATAATAAAATATTTTAGTAATTTAGACGTTTTTCTTTAAATATAATATGTCTTGTGTACAAGGCATACAGTTTGTGGCCTACCGATTCAGTTGGCATCCCCCGACCAGTGTATAAGAAGTCGAGGTAAGAACAAGTTATCCGTCATTATTAATTATTTCATGTTCACATGTCGAGTTACAATAAAATAAATCCTTGTTTATGTTTGCTGCTCTCGTTACTTCTTAAACAAACTTATATCTCAGAATAATGCGTAAGCACCATCGGAGTGTGGCATATCCGTAATATGCAAATGAGGACGCAACAGAATGAAACAAGATTGTCGGCTTTATAAAAATAACAAGTGAATCCACTTTCATTTTTATCCAAGTTCCGGGCTTTAGCCATTGTTATGAAGCCCGCAGAGAGCCAGGGGACTCTTTTTATTCTATTTTACTCCAATGACAACTTCTACGCTTTTGTGGTTATGGAACAAATGTACTAGTTTTTTTCTATACAAATAAACAACATTCAAAGCAAATTCTAATTAATAAATCAGCATTTGGAAGATTTCAAAACGAACCTAGATCAAATCGGGGAAACGGGAAGGTAGAAAGAACCGCTAGATGCAGGCCATTGAGAAGATCGTTGGGAAAGGCCTATGTTCAGCGGTCGACGACTGATTTTTCAAATCACCTCGACCTACCCAGTGTAATCTTGACTAGGAACAAGAAGTCCAGGAGCTCTGACGACTACAAATACCGATCAGGATACAGTTGCCGTAGTCAACTTTCTTTAGCTTCCATTTTTATTGGGGTTAGACATATGACTGTACATTATGACAGCAACCCGCCTGATATTAGGCTGAAATGCACTGCATGAATTGACTACAACAGTCAATGCCGGAACGCGACTCTCGCGAAAGTCTCTTCACGTCCTGTTCATTGCAGTACTACCCTGGATCAGCATAATGGGCAAACAGTGGCTTAGCGTGGAAGTCAGCCGCCCGGGGCGGAAGTCGGCCGCCAGGGGCGGAAAAAATATTTGTCGCCCCCTTATTTAGGAGTTTCAATCATAGGTACAACAAAAATATGAATTTCAGGTACAAATTTTAACGATTTATTTCAGTTTTTATAAATTTTGCCGCCCCCTCCGCCCCCGCCACGCTACGCCACTGTGGACAAATGACCACCAACTGTCGGCCTACCACTTTTAAACTTTTAATTACCCAGACGTCCAAACATTAAAATTTAAAGCTGTAATTATTTTCTGATATCACTTACTTTTAGTTTAAAGCCCGATGAAATCATTTAAACGATCTCTCAATAAACTTTAACAAATTACCACTACGAATGCACCTATAACTACGGCATCGGATTTTGTTTTTGTTGCTTAAACTCGACGCTATTTCCAAAGCAATTCTGTTTTCTCCAGCAATGACGATTCAATTTGTTTAAATAGCATTTGAGAAAACGCAATTCCAAAAGGTACATTCCAAAGGTACCGCACTTATACACAATATGGTACAGGCTGTTTAAATTAAGCACTTTTTAGAAACTATGAAGTGTAGAAAATGAATTTTGTTAAAGTGTGTGGTGTAAGATACTTTTATATTTTATGGGCTAAGAGACACCGACGTTTTAGATAATGCATTTTAGTATGACGTTTTTTTTATTATTCGACATATGACAAATCTCCTCTCGAGAACGGTCCATTAATAGAAGCGACTGCTTTTACTTGCAATCGCAGGTATTAACAACTAGGTGTAGTAGATGTGACTGCTACTTATATTTATTTAACCGGTAGTACTGTGTAACCAGGGTGCTGTCTTACAGTCACAAAAAAAATATACTGCATAAATTACTAATGGATTCAAATTCAAATAATTTATTTATTGTTATGGGTAAGTAAATACGAGTATTGGTCTTATTACTATGTTAGTGTTCCTCCATGAAAATTAGATAGAAAAATTGCGACCGAAGATCGAACCCGATCTCTGTCGCTTAGAGCCTAACAATACAATTTTATTAATAATATTGTAATTTATACAGTTAATTTTAGACGTGGTGCTCCATTGTCTCTGCCTGTGGGAGGAAGGCGTGACAATTTGTTTGATTAATTTTTATTGCTTTTTTTTGTAATTAATCAATCAAAATGTCACGCCTTTTCCCATGGGGATAGTTAGAGACAAGGAAGCGCCACTTGCCACGATCCTGAAACAATGGTTTGGATCGTTGGGATGCTTCGATGGTTTAGGCACATGAAAAGGATGAGTGAAAGTAGATTGACGAAAGCAATTTATAAATCTGATGTGGATGGATGCGTTAAACAACGCAGGCCCAGGAGGGCGTTTTCCGATCAAATCGGAGACATCCTCAAGAAAGCTAGGTTGCCTAGTGCCCATAACCTTAGAGCTTTTTTATATAAAAATGTTTTATGCGTACCTAAATAAATCAACCTGTATGTTATTTAATATGGTACATTGAGAAAAATTGCACACGATTATTTAGAGGAGATTCGTCTGATATTCAGTAGGCAGCCAACAGCAATTCTGAGCATTTATTAGGATAGATTACGGTTTGAGTGCGTGCACGATGAAAGTTCTACTGACAAATGATAAGATAATGTTCTAAAAGCTCAAAGCTTTTGTATAAAGGCCGTGTCGATCATGAAAACGAAGATAAATTACTAATGAACGCTTTGGCACTAAACCATAATTAATTGATCGTTCTTTTTGCAATTTTAAATAACGTTGGGAGTTAATTGTTTGTTGTTTTCGTGCATTCTTAATTGTTATTGATTTACATATTGATAGTTAAGTTAAACTTTATATTAGTTGCCGATCCAGGGTAGTACCACCTCTTACAAGTTTACATACGAGTACAGACCACAAACTGATCTAGTCGCATTTCGGGATCAGCTAGTAAAGTCGCCGGTTTTAACTAGGCTGGCATTTTAGACGCAACTGCTACTTGCAGTTATTTAACTGGAGTAGTAGTCGACTTACTGGTTACAATAATAAAAAATATTTATAATGATCGAATTAAAAGCGTAAAAACGTTTTATCCAAGATATTCTCGTAGATATCTTTCTCAATCCTTATTATATAATATAAAAATACCTCGCCTGATATTAAACCGGAGTGCGGTCCATGAATGAATCCAACTCTTACTACAGTTAAACAACTGCCCGTAGCTGTCACATCCACTATGCCGTCCTAGCAGGAAAGGATTAAGAAAAATACAGGTTATGAAATAATATAATACGTAAGTAAGTAAATCAATAAATAATAAAGCCTATATCAATCAGCCCACAGACTTGCATGATCAAGTTTAATTACAAACAAATTGATTTTATCAGTCATCTCGTGTTCACAGGATAATAGCTTCGCTTCTGAAACTGACAGAATAATATAAATGTAGGTAGTTCCATATAGGATTTATTAATACGAATTTTTATCATAAAATAGGTAAATAAATGTGTTATAATTCATGTTATTATCTGCTGTATTTTATGAAGTAAATTTTCCTAAGCCTGGCAATTTCGGTCTCAATTGGTAAAACTGATTTGGGGTTTCAACTGATTTCTTTATTTATCAATATTATTATTATTATCAATAGAGTCATGAGGTGTCAAAACCCGTTTTAATCTATTCTAATCATTAATTTAAATATCATAAGTTTAATACATTATTTTATTACGCCGTGACATCTGCCTGATGATAAGCAAGGGGGAGTCCAAGAGGGCCGAGGACTAAAGGAATAGATTCAGTAAACGGTTGCCTCAGTCGTCGTCACCATGCTCACCACGATTTTTATGCTTCGCTTGAAGGATCCAAGATTATAGAATGAGGAACATACTCGTATAGAATCTAAACTATAATATTACGAGTATTTTTTCAATAGGGATTTACCGATCGACTTTAATACAAAAAAATAATGAGCGTGTCGCCAATTCCCTGTGGAACTTATTAGTTTTTTTTATTGAACCCTCGCCTCACTACTAAGACACAGTAACTCAATTTATACTCTCGATATTGTCATACCACAGTATACGGTAATATTTAATATAATTAGATTAAATATTACATACAAATATTTGTTAAAAAAAACAAACTCCGGTTGGTTGTCAAAGTCACATCCACTATGCCGGCCTAGTGGGAAACGAACTGGGGTGCTAACCAATCGCCTCACCTGTCATTGAAACCCATACAAAGGGTACGATGAAATTGCTAAGTAAAGTCTAAAATTTTGATTGTCACACTTCGTATCGTTTGAATCAGCCCGGTCCAAAAGTACCCCTTACTACTAAATCACGCAACGCCGGTAGCTCAATAAAACTTCAGACTATGCCGCTGAAGCCGTCAACCGCAGGGACAAATAACTACTACGAGCGGTTAACGTTTTAATTTGCAATTCATTATTTTATTTGTATTTATTATTAAATTATTATATTATTGTTCATAATTGCATTTCATTCAACAGGCGTGGCGCATTGATTAGTACACCAGGGGGCCTACCAAAAATTTTTAAACACAAGCATGTTTCAAGAGTACTGTTTTAAGTATAAAACAAGATTACTTAATTTCGTTACACCATCTCTTATTTGCAATTTTCTTTTATTCACTCCTACATTTGCATAGATTTTACGTTCAGAAACGTATTGCTGCTGCATTTAAATATTAAAACCTAATATTATCTTTTGTAATTACCGCAGTGGTACGCTTTGGAGGAATGAATATTGATGTGACATCACAAAACTGCCAATAGTAATTTAATTGAAATAAGCATATTTGACGTACGAATTGGCATTTGACGATTAAAACAATAATGCTATAAGAAGTAGTACGCCCACAGATCGTTTACAGACAGTAAAGTGACTTAGTGGTGTTTCGGCAACAACTTGTGATTTGCCGGTTCAGCCGGCATAGTGGATGTGACTGCTACTTGCAGTTATTTAACTGTGTAGTAGCAGTCACATCCATTCTTGGACCGCACTCCAGCTTTACACTAGTTGGGGTACTGTAATATGTCGAACCAAATTTGAAAATTTAAATATAAGTAACTTGGGTTTTTGAGCACCGAGCGAAAAGGAAGTAAGCATTTCGCGCTGAAGACGTACGCAGGACTACAACTGAATTTGTATTTATTAAATGGATCGTGGCAGTTGGTGCTCCATTAATTCTGCCTATCAGTGGTTATAAAAGAGGGTAAACAAAAAGGTTGAAATTGGGTTTAATCAAAGAAAACAATACGCTTGATTTTTTTAAAATCTATCCCTCAGACTATGAAGCGGACAGGGCGCGGGGTGCATAAATAATTTAGCAAGGCAATCCGCCGCTTGTTTGCATCAAGATTATCATATTAAACAGATATCAAGGGTCAGCGACACAAAACCTATAACAATAAAAACAATACTATGAAATATTATGATGAATTGTTTTTTGTTAAAGTATTTTTGATTATTCTTTTGTAATTGATTATTCTAGGCGTGGACGTTACAACTACGATGCCGTTACACTTTGTAAACGATGACTTTCAGAGATTACAGTAAACTTTACATCAGTACAGTGTTTAATCTATCATGTTGTAACAAATTTTATTTTAGAAAACATTTCTAGAGTTTCAGGAGTCTTTAACGCTGCTAAGTAGGCCTAATGTTAGCTGCTGTAGATGTGTTATTTTAAGTATATTTAAGATGTGTTATATTTAAGTATTTATTGATATTTTCTGTTTTGTAATTGTGAATGTAATAGACTTGTGACAGGATCATGGGATGTAGCACGCGACTATCTTTACATATCCCTGTGGCAATTTATTACAAGAACTTATATCAAATGAGCTATAAATGTTGTGATTTTTATAATTTATATATAGTATATTAATAAATACACTCTTTAAATACTACTTTTTTTTATTTGCATTGTGACTCGACATACGACAGCACCCAGTTTAATGTTAAGCTCGAGTGTAGTTGTAACCGGCAACTTACAAGCTGATTCCGAAACGCGACTAAATCACTTCACGGTCTGTATACTTGTAAGTGGTGGTACTACCCCGGATCTGCAGACTGGGTACCACTGCCTACCACTCTTAGTTAAAATATCAGATACCACAAATGATTAAAATAAAAACTTTAACTATTTTTTAGATATTTATTTTGTTTTGAACAACATGTCTAATAAGAAGAAACATTGCTGTTATGCCCGCGGTTATATTTTAATAACGTTCCTTCTATACTGTACAGCAAATAGTGAAAGATTTCTAAACATAATATATAATTATAATATAAACTTAAAATAATGGATGTTATTTTTATATTACATTTCTATATTAAACTACTTAAAGTGCTTGTATCATAGAAACAGCGGGGTTAGGTTGGACAACTTAAAACGATTATCGTCTCTTGTCGACGATTGGCAAAATAATAAAAGCTAGGCTAATTTCACCAAAATGAGACTATTGATTATAATGATCAAACGTGTTGTCGCACAAACAATATTCGTCACAGCTTTTAAACTTTTGACAATCGCAGACGAGAGACGATAATCGTTTTAACTTGCCAACCTAACCCCGCTGGACGTCCAAAGTACATATATCAAATATACATTGGTACCAGCTAGTAGTTCAAAAGTAGGGATTCTTAGTTTGCGTGACCATTGCACTATTACTGCACCACATTCACCTTTTTCAGAACTAATAGGACTACTAATTATATTTCGTCAAAAATTGTGGATGTAAGAGAAGCGGGGGAGTTGTGTCAGGATCGTGTCAAGTGCCGCTCCATTGTCTCTGTCTATTCTTGTGGAAAAAAGGCCCGGCCTAACATTTGGATTGATTGACATTTTGATATCAGACACAAGTCGCCCACTTCTTGATATGGGTTTCCCTCAGCGTGCTCCACGGTGGCCAATGAAACAATAGACTTATATTAATTCATAACTTAAAATAATAATTTCAGCATAAGTACATAGATATCATTTGTAGTCACGAAATCCGATATAATTTTGTTTATGAAAAAATGTATGTGTCCATTTTTACGAACAAATTAATTAATAGGACGACGCCCTTTATCACGCAAATTATATACTTTTATATGAATAGTTCTACTATAGAGCATTCGCGGGTCAGAAGGAATATTGTACAATGGATTTTAAAAAATCACATAGCATTGCGTACCTATATATAATTATAGTAAAAGCCCCACAAGGCAGGCCATATGTCCGTCTAAATATTTGGAGTAATACCACCACTTTCACCACCGTAAAGTGACAGACGCGTTTCAGAATCAAATTTGCCGGCTCCAACTAGACAAGCATAAGAGACTAAACGTGTTTGTACTCGTATCAAATATTTAAATCATTGGCTTGTATTATGCCAATAAAATAAGAATAGGACGGGATGTTGACTGAATTCACTTGACTGATTCAAAGGTATCTTTTTCTTGACGGTCCGCAAAGAAAATTACACCATACTAAAGTGAAGTGAAGTATCAGAGATACATTGGAATCGGTGGTTTTGAACCGGGGTCTCTCGGTTCATTTATCTACCACTACACCACGGTCGTACACACTACATTATTAACAGCTATTCTTAACGTAATACCCCGCAGGCTATTATCGGTGAGTGAAGGAACTTTGCCGGTTGCTACGAAGCGTAAGTTCAAAGATTTTGGCCCCAATTACTTGTAGAACTTGAAGATTTCTTTTGTTCGGTCCTAATTTAATATAGACAGACTACCATCCAGTATTAGATACCTACGAGTACTATAGAGCGCGAATTTTTATCTGTAGTAAGCCGTTTGGTTAGTATATTCGTTGTGTTCTTCCCATATAGGTCTTTTGATCGTTTAAGCGATGCGTTAGAAAGCATCTGTAATGGCATAGTGACGGCGAAAGAGGCAGTTATAAAGTAAGTCGGTTTTTGCAGTCGTGGGCCCTTAGCATCCATCAGGCCGATGTAAAGTCACATTTTTTATACATTTCTCTACTTTTCTATACTAACATCATAAAAACTGGACGACCAAATTACATTGGTATCAGTGAGTAGTTTTTGAACCGGGGCACTCGGATTGCGTAACCACAATAAAAAATCTGTTGATACATACATAATGTATCTAAAAAGAGCAACTGGGCAGTGTCCATAACTGTAGAGCTTGAATGAAGATATTTGTGAATGTGAAGGAAACAAGACACTTCTATCGGAATCAGTAAACGTAGCTCCACGATATCCATGTGTGAAAGGCGGTACAATAAGCTCCCGTTCATACATGTGCCGATGGTTCATACTCTATAATACGTGCTCAATATATTTATAGTCTGACAATAAATACTTGGACTCTCTATCTTTGTTGCGTAATCTCTAGTAAGGGAGAATCGAAATATCACAAGAGACTTAAATTAGGGATAACTTTTTGTATTATAGATGTTTAGTGCAAAGTGAAATCTTTTTTTTTTACAGTTATATGTTCCATATTTCTCCAATTTTTCCATATTTTACCAATTTCCAATTGTGCGTCATCCTGTTCTAGAATAGTCTGACAGAGACTTTAATATCGGCGGCCCATCTAGCGGGAGGTCTACCTAAACTTCTATTCTGTTGCTCCAGCTCTTACTCATTTCTGACTGCAGTCCACTTCAGTTGATCTTTTTGTTATTCGAACAACAGTTGTCTAGTGCCGACGGCTGAAAAAACGTCCTGCGCCCACACATAACTGCTAATTCTATCATTTTACTGCTATATTAAATTATTTATTTTTATTTAGTTTACTGCTCAGTTTATACCGCTAAACCTTTGTAACTTTGAACTTACCAAAACTACAATAAAAGTCTATCATTATAAATATTCTAGGTTCTAAAGTGGAGAAAGGTTCTAGAGTGGAGACCATGAACCGGAAGACGCAGCGTAGGTTAACCTCCCACTAGGTGGACTGACGACAAGGTCGCGGGTAACCGGTGGATGCAACTGGCATCTTGTCGTTCGGGATGGCGTTCTAAGGGGGAGGCCTATGTTCAGCAGTGGACGCCTTCTGGCTGATGATGATGATGATGATTATAAATCAGTGCCATTTACAAAATGCATTTTGCTTACATCAATTTCATTAAATAACTAAAATTGAAACCAGCGTAGGTTTATAGCATTAATCAAACGGCTAATTCTGTCATATGTAATACAAATGGAGTTATTTAATACCAAACACATCTGTGATACTAATAAAAATGTTGAACAACTCGCTTAATATTTTTTACAATTTTAACATTAATCTTTTTGGATACTAGAGTGGACGAAAAAACATGGACCACCCCTCAGAGGGAATCTGTGGGGGATTTATTGCTTTGCAACCACACCTCTTTCGCTTTGGATTAATACTAAATTACATTGGAAAATATATATTCAACATATTTAAGAGTTGCTGGTCATTTGCCCATTCTGCCGATCTAGGGTAGTACCACTACTTACAAGTTTACAGACCGTGAAGTGATAAGTCGTGTTTCGGGATCAGCTTTTAAGTTGCTGGCACCAAATGGGCCGGCATAGTGGATGTTTACTAACTGTAGTAGTTAACTTCCAGCCGCCTCCATTTATGGACCATCAATAAAGAAAAAAATACCTACTTTTATTTTGTATACTTTCTTAAAGCTATGGTTTATATATATACATCAAAAAAATTGAATTAAAGAATATATTAATGAAAGAATATATAGTCGACTTGCCTGATGTTAAGCAAGGGGAGGTCCAAGAGTACCGACAACTATGAAAACCCTTTAGCACGATTAAGTTCTAGTCGGTGTCGATCCCCGTCACTATGCCCATTAGAGGTGCTTTAAAACGAAACATTTAGAACAAATGTGCCGAAGAACTGTTTAGTTTAATATTCTATCTATACAATGCGCATGCTTTTACCTTGACCTGTAATCACGGGGGTAAAAAGACGAGGTTATTATTATTTTATTGACATTTCTACATAAGCCACTAATGTGGTTGTATCATAGAAACAGGACAATCGACGTACATATATCACAGATACATTGGTACTGGCAATAGGTTTTGAACGCGTATCTCGGTTTGCTTTGCACTTTACACTATGGTTACCGTTGCACTACCACTACACCACAGTCACCTTACTTGTAATTACGTTTCCAAAAACAATCAATCAATCATTCAAATTGTCACGCCCACAGGGAGACAATAGGCAGAGACAATGGAGCGCCACTTGTCACGATCCTGACACAACTCTCTCGCTTTCTTCACGTTTACAATTCTCTTCATACAAGCAAAAACAAATTATTTATTAAAGAGAATAAAAAGGGAAATTAATGTTGCTAAATTCGTTTTATGTTTTTTCAATTTTTTCGTACTTGAAATTGTCCTTCGCAAAACACGCATAAAATATGCAAAGGTATAAACTTTTTTCGGAGATTTGTACGTTTTTGTATGAAAGAGGGTCGACGTCGGGGGTTGATAAGCAAGCGGTCAGTTTTTGATGCTGTTTATATTTGTACAAGAATATTATTTAAGGGACAAAAAGTAAATAGAAAAAGGGATTTATAAAAACGGCGTAAGATATGATGTCCTTGAAAAAGTATTTTTAATTTAATTTTTAAGTTTGGACGCCTGTTGTTAAGCTGAAGTGCGGTTCATTCATGGTGGCGATTGCTATAGTTAAATAAAAGCAAATAGTAGTCGCACCCGCTATGCTGTCCTATTTGAAACCAGCAATTTTCAAACTTATCCCAAAACGCGATTAAGTAACTTCATTCCTCATTTATTAAAAAAACAATTTTGTCACAACAAGCTAATCTTTTAATTCAGGCGCATAAACTTTAAACATAAATTAAATAATTTCATAATCTTCAATAGGTATTTTGGTAATTAACTTACAACCAATGTACCCTTCCGGAATGATAAAGTGATTAGATTGTAAGGCTCGGAAAGTTCGTGAGACAGAATTCATGCAATTATCCGAGTTGGTCGTACTTCTTCGCACCTGACTGGACTTTGGAAACTAATTTTGTCTTAATTCAGACTTCAAAATCCATAGTTTTGTACGTCTATTAGGAGTCCTAATAACGAATGTTTGTATAATAGGTGAGTTATAAAAAAATATTAATTGAGTATTGCTAAAATTTTATTATTCTTATTAAGACGACCATGGTGTAGTGATAGTGCAATGGACACCTGGACCGAGATTTTTTTAAAATAATTTCTTCTTAAAATCCGCGCGCCGATGACTGAAAAAACATTTCATTATACAGTTGCCTCAGTCGACATTACTATGCCAGCCAAACGCATAGGTAGACAAACAGCTGGTGGTCATTAGCCCGGTCTGCCGATCCGGGGTAGACCGTGAAGTATACAGATCGCGTTTCGGGATCATATTGTAAGTTGCCGGTTCCAACTACGCCGGCATAGTAGAGCTACTTGTAACTGTATAGCAGTCGCTTTCATCCACAGAAATATATCAAGCTTGCTGACCCCTTGATATATTTCTGTGCTTCTATCCATGGACCGCACTCCAGTTTATTTTAATATTTTTTTATTTTATTTACATTTCTATACTAAGCTACTAAAGTGCTTGTATCATAGAAACAGGACAACCAAAGTACATACATCAATCAATCAAATTGTCACGCCTCTTTCCCACGGAGATGGGCAGAGACTACGGAGCGCCACTTGCCACGATCCTGACACAACTCCCTCGCTTCCTTTACATTCGCAATTCTCCTCATACAAGCTCTACGGTTATGGGCACTAGGCAACCTATCTTTCTTGAGGATGTCTTTGATTTGATCGGAAAACACCCTCCTGGGCCTGCCTTGTTTAACGCATCCATCCACATATATCAAAGATACATTGGTACACTACATTATACCGGTGGATGGTTTTTGAACCCGTGCTCTTGGTATGTTTAACCATTGCACTGCCACTACACCACGGTCGCCTTAAACCTATTTATTTACGTACCTATTTCTTTACACCTTGCAATCTGGAAATCATTGTAGATCACTGGTAGGTATAGTAGGTACAGGGGATTGAATTATTCGTGGACTAAGTATTACTCGGTCGCTCATTCATTACAGTGTGGTCGGACTTGCTCGAAACTTATTTAAGACAAACTCTAGCTAAAGTTTAGAGATGAATTTATGTTTGTCGAGCTCCAGTTGATATCTGTTTAACAAACAACTTTTTAACTTTATTGCTTATCGTAATGTGGATATATGTTGACTAATGTGAAAAGTATGATAGTTTAAAATTAAGAGTTACAAAATGCACGTTTCACGTACGTATTTTCTTAGATTTTGCGCGAACATTGATTAATGAATTTAAAAAAAATTGTGGCTTACTATCGCGTTTATTTTTGGTTAATGATTTTACAATTTTGTATTCCGACGTTTCGAAAGACTACAAACATCGTGGTCACGGAGTAGATTTTCAAGTAAAGCGTATAGAGCATGAAAGCTTTTTACAATAAAATTACAATAAAATTATCAATAAAATTGTCACGCCTTATTTCATAGAGATAGGCAGAGACAATGGTGCGCCACCTGACACAACTTTTCACCATTTTGCGTTAATTGTCTTGACGACAGGCGTGGACGAACGGTTTAGCGACTGGTTTGTTGCGCGTAAAGACCCGGGTTCGATCCCCGGTCGGAGCAAATATTTGTTTCATAGCTTTTATAGCTTTATAGCTTATATTATATTAAATATTGCAAATATTTGTTAATAAAAAAAAGAGATGGGTATTTGCTTCGGGTCTGGTTATCAAAGAGTGGTAGGCAGTGGTACCCAGTCTGCCGATCCGGGGTAGTACCACCACTTACAAGTATACAGACCGTGAAGTGATTTGGTCACGTTTCGGGATCAGCTTGTAAGTTGCCAGTTCCATCTAGGCCGGCATAGTGGATGTGATTGCTACTCACAGTTTTTGAATTGTAGTAGCAGTGACATTCATTCATGGACCACACTTTGGCTTAACATCAAGCGAGGTGCTGTCATATGTCGAGTCACAATAAAAAATAAACGTGGGCTAACAAAAAATGTATATTTAGTTTACATTGCACTGCTTACATTATAGGTTTATTTTACATTATTTAGTTTACATTAAATGGCTTCTGTAATTTAGCATGTCCATAACCCACACCCCATTCTAACCTGTCTTTTAACCTTGGTGATACCGCACGAGACCGGAAAAACATACACATTTTTGACACTGAATCGAAAACTAAACTAAAGTGCTCGAGTGTCATTTCTTTATCAAATAATCAATGAGTGAAGAAGAACCTCTGGCTGACATAGTGATGGCCAAAACCATTAATTCAATCTATTTTATCAGTCGTTGGCGGTTTTGGATAAGACCAATCATCAGGTTGGTTAGATCTCGCGTGAGAAAAATAATATATAAAAAAGCAATTCATATTTTTAATTCATTATTAATATTTGCTACTGTTTCGAAGTAGAATTTACGTTTCTGTGACATAGTTTTGTTACAACTAGTTATAAATTCAAACTTAATATTAGGCATGAGCCGGGTGCTTGTGGAATAGGAATGAAGGCCAGCATATCGGATAGGAAACTAGCTAGATCCAGTATGCGCAATTGGCTCAAGTGGAGCGAAACGAATCGAAGCTAACATTTGAAGGTTTACTCCCCTTACTCCAAACAATTTGTTTTGGAATATTAAAACTTATGTTTAAATGAGTGCAATGGTTACGCATACCGAGAGCACGAGTTTAAAACCACCCACCGGTATCTTTGATATATGTACTCTGGTTGTCCTGTTTCTATAATACAAGCACTTTAGCAGGTTAGTATAGAAATGTATAATTTATAAAAAACGGATGCTTATTGTTTTATTGAATCTGTAAGATATTATCATTAATTACATTTGTATTAATACTATTTGTTTTATTTACATATACGTTTTATAATTTGTCTTAATATAAGATGACATGCGTGGCGTGATGTTATTTAACTGTAGTAGCAGTTCACGATTAACCGCACCTTTAGCTTATCATCAGGCAGGGTGGTGGCATATGTCGAATAATATACAATATATATATATATATATATATATATATTGGTAAAATAAAAATACTTGCATTTTTGTCATAAATATACATATGTTGTTATTTTATTTATAATTTGTGTTATTCTTGTGAAGATTAAATTATAAATCATAAAAAAAAAACAATGGAAAATAATTCCATACAAAAATATCACCAAAGAAAATTTCCCGTAGATTTAAAAAAATCTTTTCAGACGAACTTGAAGAACTTTTAAAGACTATTACCCTTTGGTAACCTATTACCTACATTTAAAAATACAATTATCTAACTCGGTTCAGTTCCCAAGTGATGTTATACCAACAAATACCATTTAACTTTTACTATATAGATAGGTGTATAAATAATTTGTTATAATATTTGTTTAAAGGGGACGAAATAACCCTGGGCGACTCGCTTTAGCGCTCGATTGCAGTTTGAAATGCAGGAGTTGACAACTTCGAACTGTAGTTTAGTCCTCAATTAACTATGCATTCGTATAACATGAACGAGCAACATTCTAAACTGCTTATTGTTTCATTTTAGAATAGCATTGTTTTATTTTTAAAGTTTTATTACTATATTTAAGTCACTTTATTTTGATTTTTAACACGTTTTTATTAGCTTAACTGTATGTAAATACGTAACGGTATCTTTCCAATTAATTTGCATCCCATTCGAGAGGTCTGGATAATTTTAAATATTGTACACGTATTAAAAACCGATGACAATATAATAATTTCAATAAATATTATTTTTAGCCAAGATGGCCACGGCGACTGAGGAAACCGTGAACGGACTCGAATTTTTCAGTCCGTTTTATTCAGTTTTTAATCCAGATTGTGATATAAGCGTGTTTTTTAGTTTTTTTTTTTAATATAGTTTTATTTATTATAAGATAAAGTTCTTGATAATGATTTCGTTTATTGTGGCTCATCCTGGCTGATGTTAAGCTGAGTTGATGTTAAGCTTGCTCGCAATACACATTCATACACATATTTAAATACATTAATAAACATAATACAATTCTACCTTACACAGCTTCATTTAAACGGCAAATTCGTGCGAATATAAACGACACAACTCATATAGTTTTATTATGAAAACGCTCCACTTTAATACACAGACGTACGTAGTAATACACAGACTACACACCACCAGACGTTTTTTTTATTGAAGCTCGAAAAATGACAGCTCCCCGCGTGATCTAAAGCTGGAATGCGGTCAAAAAATGAAGGTGACTGCTACTACAGTGTAATAACTGCAAGTAGCTGTCGGATCCATTATGCCGGATGAATTGGAACCGGCGACTTACAAGCTGATCCCGAAAGCTACTAAGTCACTTTACGGTCTGTACACTGTGGAAACCACTGCATACCACTCTTCCACAAGCAGACTTTTTATGAATAAATATTTGTATAATAACATTTCATTTAATTATTAAATCATATCATTGTTATCAAGATGCAAGTTGTTTCCATCGGTTATTTGTGACTTTCACTATGTCGTCAGTCCACCTAGTAGGAGATGTACCAAATATTTATTACAAATAAAAGAAATGAAACAAATCTTTGCTTCAACCAGGAAATAAATTGTTTTGAAGTAGTTTTGGTAGATCTATGCGAGGTCTATTAGTTTGTGTTGCCACATGAAAGTTGTATTACCAAGATAACAATAACGAGTACAGGGAGTAAATGATACAAGTAGCATTTTGGTGGTGTGACGCCACACTTTGATAATACTGCATGCACTTAAAGATTGAAAATATACATTCTAGATTGCGTTGTCATTTAATTTAAGATCTTTGACTGGAATATTGTAGGTGACTGAGGCAACCGTAAACTGAGGTAGTCGGTTTTTTCAGTCGTTGACGCTCTTCGACCACCCCTTGCTTACCATCCATCAGATGTCTAGTCACAATAGAATCATTTCCGTTGCCTGCAATACAATAAAAAGCTTGTTTTTAGCTTTTCAGTGGATTTTTTTAAAACAGTTTTTTTTATTTAGTTAACTGCATATTTTTTTATATTTATAAAAGATTTATTAACTTAAATGCGAAATAAATAAGCTTAATGGTATTTTATTGTTTTATTTTGGCTCGACATATTATTAAAACGACACTTCGCCTGATATTAAGCTGAAGCGATCCATGAATAAAAGCGATTGCTACAAATAATTGCAAGTAACAGTCAAATCCAGTATGGTGACAAACCGGCATTTTTTATTTGGAAAATATAGTTTTTTTATTATCTGTCAATCAGCGCTATATTTGTTCTGCTTTGAACTGTCATTAATATAGTTTAATTATTTTGCACACCTAAACTATGCAAAATAAAGGCTAAATTCCAATTATGTTGTAATCATTTTACATTAAACTATTTCAAAATGTATATGCAACTGTTAAAACAATTAGGCCCAAGTCCCCATACAAAATGAATGATGTCCTTTCACATTTATACCCTATGTGTTACTTTCACAATTAAGACAAATCTAATGACACCTCATAAAAATCTAGCATCCCGTCTAGACTACAAAGCGTGCCAAAAATATAAACATACTCGTACATACAGACATACGAGTACATATAAAAAAGCCAGCATTCGGCAGTCGAGTAGGACATCATTCATTTTGTATGGGGACTTGGGCTTAATTGTATTAACAGTTGCATATACGTTTTAGAATAGTTTAATGTACGAAGATTACAATGTAGTTGCTACATATCCTTTATTTTGCATAGTTTAGGTGTGCAAAATGATCAAACTGTAATTATGAACTGTTAATATGGCGTGTCTTTGTGATTGACAGACGATACAAAATCCATATCTTATTTTCCAAATAACTCAATTGCACAGCATTTAAAAGCAAAATTGTTATTAGTTTAACCAATACAAGTATCAAAACTACCATTTATATATGTTTTCATCATTGGACATTACAAAAGTAGTACATAAAAGCCCAAAAGCTATGATATCCTTTTATAACTTTCAATGTTCTGTAATGTAACCTAATTGTTAGTTAGGAATGTAAAGGTAGATTTGCCCTTAAATATATTTTAAAGGGATACTTTTATAACTCATTATATTTTGGGATTACTTGAGCGGAAACAAGTGAAACGATCCCTTAACGACACTTTAGGAGGTATGGATAAAATTATAATACAGAAATGTCAATTTAATCCCAGTAAATCTATTGTACGAGTATCACTTAGATAAAAACAAAAGAAGAAGATACGGCATGCGCTTTATTGTTCACTGCAAAATGTAGAACAACGATGGGTGTAATTGTCTTTACACTCAAGTCACACCCACAGTTATATCTCCGATTTCTTTAAAGAGTAATTTAACGAAGAATGCATAAGAGTAGGTGTGCTCTAACAGCAGTGACTTTGAATTAGTCGTGATTTGGATTCAGTACGACAATTAGACGTAGTTTGGCAGTTCGACGTGTATTATTTTCGTGTTTCGTGTTAAATTGTTTCCAACTGTTTTGTGATAATGACTGAAGTAAACGTAAATTTTGAGTCGTGGAATTTCTCTTGCTTGAATTGAACACAAAAGAAATCTGAATGTTAATCAACATCCTTTATGGCAATTCTTTCCAATATTTTTGATTGAGACGCGACATTTCTGACGTCGCATTGCCTGCGGGGTTAGGTTGGCAAGTTAAAACGATTATCGTCTCTTGTCGCCGACTGTCAAAATAATAAAAGATAGGCATGGAGTTTTGGCGGGCAACTGCAACTGACAGGACGCGCAATTTTGAATAATTTGAAAAGCTTGTGTTTTTCAAAATATTAATGTGTAATAATGGTGGAATTGTTATCCAGTAATAATTTTTAAGTTGATCAAGTATAAACAAGTAATTTAAAGTTGTGAAACGTGTTTCTTCATGTTCCCTCCAAGACTCCTTCTAAAGTTTTAGTAAAGGCTTTCCGCCGCTTTACTAAAACGATCATCATCAACCTCACTATCATCATCATCATTTGATGAATCACTCGCGTGGTTCATCTTCATCTTTACTTGACAATGTTTTAACATTGAACCATTATATTTTTACTTTGACACTGGCAAGTTAAATACTAAAGCCATAAACAAGAAGAAAGAAAGATAGGCATAATAATAAGCAATACATTTAGCGGTAAAACTGTTTTAGTGACCGTCACTTTGCCGGCCTAACTTGCTACGCTTGAAGGGCCCAAATACATTCAATGTAACAATACAAGGAATATTATAGTAATTTTAATAAAGTAACCAATTTCAGCTTCATTTTCAGCATCACATTTCATAACAAAACCAAAACTGAAACACTTGACAAACTTGAAATATAATATCGTTAGTTCATTAAAATTTTAAAATGAAGTTAAATTGTTCCTTTTGATCTCAATAACTGTCTTCTGTTTCGTTTAAACAATTCAAACAAACAAGTTTTGCAATTAAAAGTTTAATTAATTTGCCAGAAACAGCATCGCGGCTATTTTAACTTTATTTTTCATTTACTCTTTTTCTCTGCACTTCCGCCATGATTATTTTTTGATTAGTATAACCGTTTTTGTTTCCTTGTTAATTATAGTTGTTTGAAATTAGGTTAGAGTTACAATTTTAATTATATTTTACTAGAGCTAAAATAACAAGAATTATTATTTATTTATTCAGAAGTCATCTTTCTAGAATTAACTGCCAGTTAACCTTTGGGACTAAACGGACTGGTGTTCAAAACATTATTAATATAGTGAAATATGTGACGCGACATTTTAATTCGACTTGTGTAAAGGGAAGCAAAGCAAGGGAATGTATATTACAAGATCATGAAAAAGTTTTTTTAATCACTATGCCGGCCAAAGATGCCTTATCATGCTTTATTTGAACACATTGAGGAGAACTCATGGTCGTCATTCCACTAGTCAAATATCCTACGTAGAGACTACGGCGTCGAACCTTATATCGATAGTTCGTCTGCTTCTACAGTATAGGGTTACTCCCTCGGACGAGACGAAAAAGACGAAGTAATACTCAATCAATCAAATTGTCACACAATTTTTTCCACAGGGATAGGCAGAGACAATGGAGCGCCACTTGCCACGATCCTGACACAACTCCCTCGCTTTCTTCACATTCATAATTCTCTTCATACAAGCTCTATAGTTATGGGCACTAGGCAACCTAGCTTTCTTGAGGATGACTATAAGGTTATATGTCTTTAAATGTGACTCACTCTGTAATACACAAACTTAAGCCTAAGTCCGCAGTACTGCATGTACGGAAGAAATATCTTCTGCAATAAAATGAATTCATTCATTTTATTGCAGAATTCATGTTGTTTGAAAATGACGAAGAGTAAAAAAACAATGATTGTGGTTTTGAAAACTTTTACAAAATATCACCTCTGTGTTATCACAACGGCTACAAAGCTTTGGATTAAAATAACCAAGAAAACGAGATAGTATGCCATAAAAATATTTTTGAAATGAATCATAGTTCTTGCAAAATCAATGTTTATTGTATTGTAGACAGTGGTGCCCAGTTTGCCTATCCGGGGTAGTACCACCACTTACTTGTACAAGTATACAGACCAGGTTTCAACCAGGCCGGAATAGCGGATGCAGGCGGGCAGGGTTCTGTCATATATTAACCCACAATAAAATAAAATTAAACACTATTACAGTCGTTTTACACTAATTAGTATAAATTATTGATTTTCCCCAATTTTGTTGTATTTACTAAAACATTTATAATTAATTCACATAATGAATATTTTGGTTTAGATTTTACGTATTTTATTATTCCGACGTTTCTCCGTGACCACGATGGCTGGTCTTTTTATTATTCGAAACGTCGGAATAATAAAAAAATGTAAAATCTAAACCAAAATAAACGTGATAGTAAGCCGCATAAAATTTGTTTTATTGATTATTTAATGTTCGCGCAAATTCTAAAAAAATACTAATTCACATAATTTATTATCCTAGTCAAGTAAGTTGTACAAAAAGTTTTCCTCGTGAAATACGGAGACAACTGTGGTAAATCATCGTACAAATTCAACCTCTATCTCAAAAGATATCTATCTACGAATTAGGAAACTGCTGAAAATTATTGACAAAATTTACGACAGGATTTATGATACTTCAAGTTAGATTACTTCAAGTCAAGTTACGTTTTAATATAATATGATACGCTTGTAAAATGGATTAAAATTCGTTATAATAACAAAAGTTTATATAATATATATTTAATTGTAGCTTGATATATGACAGCACCTCTTCTGATGTTAAGCTGGAGTGCGGTCCATGAATGGAGGTGACTGCCACTACAGTTAAATAACATAATAAAAGCAATAAATCCCACTACGCTGGTGTGACCTTCGCGTGGTTGTACTACTCAGAATCACCATACTGGGCAAATCACCAACAGCTCCTTAAATTAAAATAAAAAATCCGTTTTTGTTAAATCAATGACTATTCCTACAAATATTGTTTTATTAATCAACATTTTTAGAGTAATTATTAATGAAGTATGAATAAATTATTCATTTAATGATGATGATTTAATAAAACCTTCATTTCTAATAACAATAACAAAAGGCATAATAATTCCAAAAAAAAAAACAATGATAATATTCATAAACTGAGTAATACCTATTTTTCTACTATTAAAAGGCGGAAACATTCGCGGCGCCACAAACGCCTTTCATTATAATTTTAGCGCAGAACTGTTTACTTTTCTCTTTTTTAATATCATGCGAAAATTTAATATCAGTTCTCGCTCGTGAATAGCGCCCCGCCTCATTGCATTCAGGCTTTACTACTTACGGATATTCACAAATTAAATTACACAATTTATTTCATAGCAATTTGAGCTTTAGGCTTAAAGAAATAAAGACTGTGTTTGTGGATGAATAGAAGTGATGTGCTGAAGAGTAAATCGTGGTCCATTGTTGGTTTCAGCGGGAAATAGACTGTCGTTATTCTTGGCTTTGGTGCTGAAGTGACAGCTATTCAGCGCTGTCCCAATTTTTATTAACACCTGCACAAATTAAAGAATAAATCGCCTCTAGCCTTTATTTCACATTAACGCTGAACGAGCACGGAAAAATTCGTTTAAGAAAATTAAAAGCATTTTGTTAATGCGTTTTAACTGTAGTTCACGATACTACTTTATTTAGTGACTTATTATGGGGTAATATTGGACACTTTTGGGGACTTTAAACTTAACTATTTTACTGTCGCTCGACATATGACAAGCATTTTTATGCCCCTGTATTCATTGTAGCATCGAGCTGTACGAGTAATGCTGAGGCTGAGAAGAGATGAGTTTCTTTGAAGAGCCCCCCGCGTTCTTTAACCTTGTTCCTACATCGTCTATTTACTCCGTGATAGGTCGGGGATTGTATCTACATTCTGTTAACCGAGTTGACAGGCTAAAAAGATAATTAGCCAACATAACGACCCTTCTTGGCCGAAGAATCGACAAGTAGAATACTTTAAATGCCTATGTGTTAAATGTCATGGATTCTTCAATGAAATGTGATGCAGTTTTTTTGTTGTTGTCAGTGCTCATTGACCTTGCTTAGCATTAGGCAAGTTGAGGTTACAATATAAAAATCACCAGATGCGTCTCAGGCGTCAGCAAGACAATCATATGTCCTTCACTAACCAATACTGTTTTAATATTTAGTTAATGTTTAAATTTTTCTTAATATTGTAATAAAAACGAACAATTTAGTCACAAATTATTTATTTACGTTCCTATTCAAAACGTTTTAACAACGGCTAAAAGTAATAATCGAAATCTGTCCAACGAAAAGGTTTTGATCCATTAAGGCTGTGAAGTTAATTAGTTTTGTAATTAGCCGGGTTTTGGCTCTGATACCCAATAAATGGTTTCCCGTGATAGATTGATCGGGATCCTCTGACAGGCTTATGTTTACAAATTCACCACCTGCGTCCGCTTAACCATGAGTGCCTGCCTATATTTCATATTTCATGTGGACAAAGGCTTCGATTAATTATTGTATGTGTTTAAGTTAGTATATTTAGTTTTACGCATATATTCACCACGCGTGCACATTGGTCATCAACTCCCGAGAATCAAACCCGGCGACTAATCAAACCACAGTTGTCTGTTAAGCTGAGATTCGATTTCCAGTCGCAACTGAAAATATTATCCAATTTTTTTTTCATTTTATAAAGTAATAATATAGAATATTATTGATAAAGTCAAAAATTATTAATAAATTTTAAGGATAGTAGAGTCTAACCAAATCTAATAATCATTGATTTCCACAGAGACAACAGAGCACCACTTTTCACGATCCTGACACAACTCTCTTGCTTCCTTCACATCCACAATACAAAACTCTTGACTATCAAAATAAAAAAAAAACAATATTTATTTTTAAAATAATTTTCATCTTCAATTGGAATAAAAAACATTACCCAGCAAATAAGAAAAAGCAATATAAAAAAGGTTGCAACATTCGGACAATATCCCAAAATTAAAGCGCGTAACTCAGTCGTTACGAATCAAGTCTAAATTAGTGAGTGAAAACGTTTGAACGTGTCACGAGCCTACAAAATCCACTGAAAGTGCGGCTTTATTTCGTCCTGTCGCACCAATCAGAGCAATTAAAGAACAACAAAGAGAAAAAAATCTCCCTCCACCCACCCACGTACCGAACGGACCCCAAATACACCTATTCTTAATGGTTATTAATATTAATTTTGTATTCGGGAATAATTAAAGTGAATTTGTAATGAAAATTAGTACGATTATGTAAAAATTAGTAATAAATTAGTATGTGCCCATGTCGACATTCTTTTATTCAATTTTCATTTCTAAATTATAAAGTATATTTTCATAGAGCTTGTATGAAAAGTGGATGTGAGGGAAGCGAGGGAGTTGTGTCAGGATCATGACAAGCGGCGCTTGCTCCATTGTCTCTGCCTATTCCTGTAGAAAAAGGCGTGACCATTTGATTGATAAACATAGGAATATGCTGGAAGTTAAGTCACTTTTACTGGCATTATCATTAATTATTTTATTTTAGCTAAAGTGGAAATAATAAACATAATATGGTACAATTTTATCCTTGACATTCCTGACGACTGTGGAATATTTATGTCAATCAATCAATCGTCAATTGTCTCGCCTTTTTCTCACAGGGAGAGACAAGTCGCAAAAAAAAGCAGAGGTCCGCTGTGTCCCTGACTATAGAGTTTGTATAATTAGAAGAGAATTATTCAATCAATTAAATTGTCACGCCTTTTTTCGACATGTATAGGCAGAGACAATGGAGCGCCACTTACCACGATTCTGACACAACTCGATCGCTTCCCTTAGATCCACAATTCTCTTCATACAAGACCTACGGTGAAAAAATTAAAAAAAGAATTGATAAGATGAGAAAAGCTTGTATGTGAGCTAATTATAAAGCTTGTGTCGTGAAAAGCGGGGCTTCATTGTCTTACCTATTCCCCAAGTTTTTTGATTGATTATTATTTCAATAATTTTTGGTTCATCGCTACATCGTTTTGTTGTAACATATCTTATTAACACAGAGGTATAATATTACTGCACCGAATTTTAAATACGATTGATTACAAGAATAGCGCTCCCCAATGGGAAACGGCCAGAGAAAACATAATAAAATCTCTACTTACAACGGTAGCCATGTTACTATTTTTTTAAATCATTTTTTGTATCTACCTTCCATCTTATTTAATTTTATACGTTTTATGATACAAATTGTTGCGTAAAATTTTATAATAGCGTCATCGTTTCGTGAAATATTTTTCTTCGTTACAGTAAGAAATTACTTTATGAATAATAATGTAGGTTTGACTTTAAATGTAAAATTGACAAAACGCTCGCTGCACCACCTTAAGGGATACATTGGTATGAACTACTCTCGCGCACGTAATACGCCCATTGTCGGCTGCTTCGACGTTAGCCTATTGAAGGCGAGTATTTTTCAATTTTTTTTTTGTTTTTATGATCTGCAGGTAACATTGTTCAGATTTTTTTGTCACCAAAATATTGGTATTAAAAGAATTTTTTGTTTAGTCTATTAGTTGAAGGTAAAAGAGGCGTGGCTTATGCTCCTGCCAGGTGCAAGGGAATATTTTGTTAAATGATGTTGCACAGATTTGGTCTATGGTACATAGGTAGAAAACCAGAGACTACACATACATATTAATTAAAAAGCAGTAGATTAAAAAAACTCAATTTCTGATTCAGTCACCATCAAGTATCAGAAAATTAGATTAAATAAACCCAAGTTCTTTTAAAATTTAATTTCTAAACAGTTTACGCTTAATGACAGGCGTGGACGAACGGTTTAGCGATTGGTTTATTGCGCGTTCGATTCCCGGTCGTAGCAAATAATTGTGTCATAGCTTTTATTTGTAGTATTTAATAATATTAAATATTGCGCGTTTCGGTATCAGCTTGTAAGTTGCCGGTTCCATCTAGGCTGGTGTGGTTGCTACACACAGTTACTGAATTGTAGTAGCAGTGACATCCGTTCATGGACCACACTTCGGCTTAACATCAAGCGAGATGCTGTCATATGTCGAGTCATAATAAATAATAATAATACTTATATTTGATACATACATGATCCACTATGCCGGCCTAGCTACAATCCAGAAACTTTCTATCAGATTTCGAAGCGCTACGAGTTACTTCATGGTGTTTACACAGTGGTAATATAGGTAGTAACAATAAATAGCGTTTGTTTAAATTGCAAATCTCTATACTTTATCGATTGTTTGGAATATTTCCTACAGGCATACAGGCATGCCTTAGTTACATTAAATACATGTTTAATGAACTACCTGACAATGAGGATCTTAAGATATAACTAACGATATTAAAAAAAACGTAGATATGTTATACGCGCTCCAAACAAGGCACGGTAAAACTATGCTTATAAGCAAACCTAATCTCAGTGTCGCGATGCAATGCGACAAGTATATTTGTCTGTTTTTCGCTCTCAATGACTAACATTCCGTCCTACTTCCACTTGTATGTAATGCCTAAAGTATGTAATAGTCGTTGATCGTTCAAACTCGTCATTTGCGAACACTAAAACTCGCGTAGTTGGCGTATCTACTCTTTTTATACCATTGGATATAACTATATTATGAAAGAGATATAATTTTATAATAATTTTTAACTAAAACCGTTTATTACTATACGCATTTCACTTTAATTTTTTCTCATACATTTAATTAAACTGAGCCACAGCTACGCGTATCAGAGCACAGCTAATATAGCTAATATATTTAAAGTATTTATAAATGGTATTGTAATCCAATAAATATATTGAATAACATTATTTGTTTGATGAAAGCTCAACCGTTTGCTGTTTTAAAAATTCTAGCCGTTTTACATTGCACTAAGATTATAGGACAGAGGAAAGTCGTGTTTAACTTTTTTTTTATTGTGACTCGACATATGACAGCACCCCGCTTGATGTTAAGCCAAAGTGTGGTCCATGTATGCATGTCACTGCTACTACAATTCAATAACTGTGAGTAGCAATCACATCCACTATGCCGGCCTAGACGGAACCGGCAACTTACAAACTGATCCCGAAACGTGACCAAATCACTTCACGGTCTGTATAAAATCCACATAAACTTATTTTTTATTATTTATAAATTATACTTTAACTTTTACTTACACATTTATCTGAAAACAGTTATACAATACTTTCTTCTGTCTTTTTTTTTATTGTGATTTTACATATAACAGCACCCTGCTTGATGTTAGGCTGGAGTGTGCTCCATGAATGGATGTCACTGTTACTCCACTTCAATAACTGTAAGTAGCAATCACATCCACTATGCCGGCCTAATTGGAACCGGCAACTTACCAAATCACTTCACGATACGCATACTTGTAAGTAGCATTACCCCGGATCGGCAGACTGGGCACCACTGCCTACCACTCTTTGTTAACCAGACCCGAAGCACCATCCACCTCTTTTTTATTTACAAATATTTGCAATATTTAATATAATTATTAAATATTACAGATGAAAGCTATGAAACAAATATTTGCTCTGATCGGGAATCGAACCCGCAACAAACCAATCGCTAACCTGTCGTCAAGTAATAATAAATATACAACAGTATAACGCGAATTAGTAAAAATGCTACTTAGAATTATTTAAAGAAAACATCTAAAATAAATCTACGTATTTTTAAGTATTTTCCCAATCCTAAATAAGTAAATACGAAAGCAAAAGCAAACTCACTCGTGTCAAATTCGTCGAATCTAATATTTTATGCAATCAAATAAGAAAATAAATTTTCCCTTTGATTCTTAGCACAGTTCAATGAAGAATACGATAAACGTAATTCTCGATGTTTCCTTCATTTTCACCGAAGGGAAGGTGGGGTAGAGTGTCCCGGGGTAAGGAGAGTTTATTTTCACGAAGGATGCTCGCCAAAGGAGAAATACTTTGTTTTTTTAGTCGCTTCATTCGCTCGATTAGCTCTTTCCACCTTTTTTTTATATCCGTACACATTTAAACACAGACGTCGCTAATGTTTCTGCGTATTTATTTACACTCTACATAATCGTTTTTTTCTTTAATAAAGAAGTACCTACTTGTATTGGTTTTTATTTATTTATTTATTGTGACTCGATTTTTGATCTTGACTGGCCTGGTTGTAAGCAAGAGGAGCTCCTAGAGGCCAAGATGCTTCTTCACGCATCGCTTGAAGGATCCAAGCTTATAGGATGGAGAGAACACATGGACTGATAAAGCTTGTCGATTCATAAAGAAACGACTCACCGAACCTTTTAGTTCTATCGAATCTACTGCTTTGATTATAAGCTGTTGATTCTAAGAGGTCAGATGTCGAGTCACAATATAAAACGTATTTTTAATAGCTCCTAGTGATTCTTATAAGTTTTCAATAATTTTATATAATTTTTTTATTGTGACTCGACATAAGACAGCATCCCGCTTTATGTTAAGCTGGAGTTTGGTCCTTGAATGGAAGTCACTGCTACCACAATACAATAACTTTAAGTAGCAATCACAGCCACTATGCTGGCCTAGTTGAAAACCAAATCACTCTATACTTGTAAGTGGAGGTACTACCCCGGATCGGAAAACTGGGTACCATTGCCTACAACTCTTTGAAAAGTTATCCTAAAAACCATAAAATAATAAATAAGATATAAATATGGTGCGCTACTTTCAAATATAAAAAATATAAACCATAAAAGTACTCCAGTCGGTTTAAAGCTAGACATTCCATTACACAATTGAATTGTAATTTTATTAGATGCTAAGGTTTGCTGGGAATGCAGACTACATATTATTAGACACCGTTTTCACGAAAAAAAAAGAAAACAATAATTATCAAAACATTGGTAAGTAAAACTAAATTAAGCACGCAGCGATTGCATAATTAATTCAAGTCCTATAAGCTTCCGACAAAGGCTTCTATTTCATTCGAAGTCTATGTGTTTATCATCTATGATTGGGAACTATCCCAGACACGGCCGCAGTAACCGCGAAGCGCGACAACTTTTATTGCAAAACTTCTTAAACCATTCATTCACTTCGCACTATACATTTCTTCTTAGAAGTGCACAGCGACAAGTACTTTTATTTTATGTTACTTTTAAACCACTTTTACCACCACTTTTCAGTATATTGAAAAATGCAATGTTACTTATTTATACCAACTACTTAGACACTAATTAAATATTATATCTATGCCTAAATAGATAGATTGGCCTATGAAGGCGGCATAGTGAAAGCGGCTGGGGCAGTCGAATAATAAGTCGATTTTTTTAGTCACCGTCACTCTTGCTCTTGCTTATCAGGCGGGTCGAGGTCAAATGTCGTGTCACAAAAAAATTGATATTTAGAAGGGGTAGGCAATGGTGCCTAGTCTGTCGATCTGGGGTAGTACCACCTATTACAAGTATACAGACCGTCAAGTGACTTAGTCGCGTTTCAAGATCAGTTACCAGTTCCAACGGGGTCGGCATAGTGGATGTACAGTTATTTAAACTGTAATAGCAGTCGTCTCAGTTCATGGACCGCACTATTACTTAATTGGTGCTATCACATGTTGTGTCAGAATTAAACAAAAACATTGAATCCTCATCTGTTATAACTATTATAACAGATGAGGATTCAATGTTTTTGTTTGTACGATGATTGCAATGTAAATATATCCTTTATTTACATGACTCTCTCTCATGTTGCCCGTAGTGAACGGACGTGTTTTGTGTTGAAGTTTTTCTTGCTTGTGGTGTAACGAGTCTGAGCATATCTTGTGTCTCTTTCAAACTTTAGTGCTATAATAAAACCAGTTTCGCCGGCGCCGGAATCACGAATAGGTGCAAGGAGGACGGCCACATCTCGTCTCTTTGTCTTTGGCTGTACCGGTTTAGTGAGTTTGCACCAAACAGTGCGCTTAATATCGATTTAATAACAAAATAACACAACGCTATTTAACATGCCGCTTAAGCGAACTCCTCCCAAATGCACAAACAACGAATTGAAAACTATCGATGTGTCCAGCGCATCATCAAACACAGGCCATTATGATTCTGCACCTGAATTAAATGATGGGAATAAATGCTCTGATAATTTAACACTTAGAAACTTCGAAAAAAAGATCGAAGAGAAAACTTGATAACTCGGAAGAAAGTATTAAAAGCCAATACTCTGAGGAACTGAAGGAGATGTTTTCTTCTTTCACACAAAAACAAGATAGAAGGTTTGCTGTTATAGAAAAATCTTTGACAGAAATAAAAAAACAAAACACAGACATTTTTGAAACACTCGATTTTTTAACAAAGAAATATGATATAATACTCGAACAAGTTCAATCCCTTCAAAATGCACAGAAAGATGATAGAAACTACATAAAAAGTCTAGAACAAAAGATTGAAAATTTAGAAAGGAAAAATAGATCTACAAGTATTGAGATAAGGAACATTCCAAAAGTGCAAGAAGTTGAAACCAAATCTTCTTTGGCAAATATAATACAAAATACAGGCTTAGCACTGGGCATTAGCCTTCAAAATGGTGACATTAAGGACGTATACCGTATTACCACGAAGTATGGAAACATTAATCCAATTGTTGCCGAATTCCAAAGCGCAATGGTAAGAGATAACTTTTTGCAGACTATCAAGAACAGAAGGAAGGATAAAAGTTGTCCGCAACTAAATACGGAACATCTAAAATTACAGGGCCCTATAAGACCTATATTTATCGCTGAACTACTGACCCCAAGGATAAAAAAATTATACTACTCTGCCAGAATGTTCGCAAAAGAACATGGATATTCTTACTGTTGGTGTTCGTACGGAAGCATTTATCTGCGTCGTAAAGAGGGTATGCCTCACATAAAATTAGTGGACGAGGAACAACTTTTAAATCTTCAGAATAACCCTGCTAAATGATGTTTGTATAACTTTTCAATTAAGAAATGCAAAATCTATAAAATTCATAATAGTGAATTGTTAATTACATATTATATAATTTTGGTTTTGGTTTATAAATGTTGCCATTTAATATTTATTGATTATAATTCTAATAAGTCAGATTATCTACATATAACTTGGCACATTAAAAATTTAAACTATAATATATTCGTATTAAATGGTACTTATATGATAAATCAATTATTGAATAAGACAAATTGTGGTGTTTGCATGTTGCATGGTTGCTTGGAAAAGTATCACAGTTATAATATATATACATTTGTACATTGCGCATATTACGGAGTGAATGTGATTGACCGGTTGTGTGTTTGTGTTTTGTATGGTATGGGTGATATAATCATGCCTCATATTGGTAGTGTATTGTGGCAAATAATAGCAAATAATTCTCTGATCATATTAGTGACAAATGATTCTAATCCTCAGTGTATTTATTATTCATTTTCAATACCCTAAAAGATTTTTTGGATAATGTTGATGGCTTAGAGATTAGTAAAATGATTAGATGTGATCCAGAGCAATGTGGCTCCTATATTAGGAAGCCGTGCTTATATCTGAAAATACTTCAACAAAATATTCGTAGTATAAATAGAAACTTTGCTGATTTAAGCATATTACTTTCAAGGATCAATTTTGATAGTGATATCATTGTTTTATCTGAATGTTGGTTATCTCAAATAGTTACCTTACCAATAGTGCAAAATTATAATTCGCATAGCACACTAAATAATTATAATCAAAATGACGGATTAGTTATATATATTAAGAATGATATAAGTTGCATTGTTGATGAGGCTCCAGTCGTTGAAGCAAATTGCTTAATAATCAAAATTGGATCACATACTGCTATTGTTGCTGTGTATAGGCCACCGTGTTTCAAAAATATCGACAATTTCTTCAATTCACTTAATAATATACTGCTATCATTGTCACAATACAAAAACATAATTATTGTAGGCGATATAAACATCAATATTTTAAATATATCTGCGGACACAAGCACATATCTGGATATTGTATCATTCCATGGTTTATTACCAGCAATTAAAGAGCCTACGAGAGCTTATAGTTGTCTCGATCATGTTATCTTGAAAACGAAACTAAAAGCTTACACATTTACCTTAAACACCACTGTTACAGATCATGCGGCAGTCTTATTTTGCTTGGGTGTTGGGGTATTACAAAAACAATACACGAAGGCAGTTACTTACAAGCAAAACTTAGAGAAAATAAAAGAGGAATGCTTGAAAACTAACTTTGATCAAATCGTTAATGTTGACAATATTAATACTGCTACTGATTCATTCATTACAAACATATCACAAATTATAAAATCTCACACTACACTTCATAAGATTCCTAGAAGTAAACGGGTACTAAAACCATGGATAACTAGCGGCATATTGAGATGTATAAAAAATAGAGATGGAATGCATAAAAAGTTAAAAAAAGAACCAAACAACTTAGTTTTGATGACAACATACAAACGGTATAGGAATTTTTGCAGTAACCTAATTAAAAAATTAAAAATACAATATGAAAAAGACCAAATCTCTAAATCTAAGAATAACACTAAAAAACTATGGAATACAATAAAATCGATAACTAACATAAAAAATCAAAAAACCTTACCCTCAGAACTCCTAAAAAATGCGACTAGTCCAGAACAGACAATAAAGTCAATCAATTTATTTTTTGTAAATATAGGAAAAAGCCTTACTCAGAATCATACCAATCCTTTGCCTAATACTGTACAAAATAATACAATTACACCTGTAAACTCATTTGTATTTTTAAATACAGATATTGAAGAAGTAGAATCCGAAATAAAAAATTTAAAAACTGATTGTACCCCGGGTTGGGATCAGATCACCGCAAAGGTTTTAAAAGCAGTTAGTCAGAAAGTTGCGCCATCACTAATGAAGCTTATAAACCAATCTATAGAAAAAGGTATCTTTCCAAACGCCTTAAAAAAATCTATAGTCCAGCCAATATATAAGTCGGGTGATAGGAGCTGTATCAATAACTATCGTCCTATTTCAATACTGACTACACTGTCCAAACTTTTTGAACGAATCATAAATAAAAGATTGATAAATTACTTTGAAAAAGAAAAGATATTCTCTAACGCTCAATTTGGCTTTCGTAAAAACAGATCTACCGATGATGCGATCCATGAATATTTAAAATTCTTGGTAAGTAAATTAGACCAAAACAAAAAATGTTTAACCATCTTCTTGGATCTTGCCAAAGCATTTGATACAGTTCCTATCACCAATTTGATATGCAAGTTGGAAAAGAGTGGTATAAGGGTTATCAATTGTCTCTTCTATCTGATTACTTACAAAGGCGCTCACAATGTGTAAAGATTGGTGATAAAATAAGCGACGAAGTATATATTGAATGTGGCTTGCCACAAGGTAGTATACTTGGACCGACGCTCTTCTTGTGTTATATCAATGATCTCTTCCAGCTCAGACTGAAGAACTGTAACATAATATGCTATGCCGATGATACTGCATTAACATTTTTTGCTGATACTTGGGAGGAATTGCACGAACTATCTCAATCTGGTTTTAACAGTGTATGTAAATGGTTAGCTAATAACGCACTTACACTAAATTCTGACAAAACCAAATACATCCCCTTTTCTATCACAAACACTTCCTCTTTGCCACTGACATTACCTCACATTTACGCTCATAATTGTATACAAATAGACAGTGATCGACCTATATGTCACTGCCCTCCTATAAATATGGCACATAGTATAAAATATCTGGGAATTATAATAGATAAAAACTTAACTTTTTCTGAACACATCCATGCAACTTCTAACAAAATTCGTAAACTGAGCTATATCTTTAAAAACCTTACTCATTTGTCAGAAGATAAAATTACAAAAATTGTTTATCAGTCTTTAGTACAATCTATTCTTAACTATGGTATATCAACTTGGGGTGGTGCAGCGAAAACTAAATTGCTGGAGCTCGAAAGAGCTCAAAGATTAATATTAAAGATTTGCTTGCGAAAATCAAAAATGTACCCAACTAAAAGACTATATGAAGATGCGGAGGTACTAACAGTACGACAACATTATATACTGTCCACAATAATGCGTATACATTTAAATCTTACTTGCGATTTAAAACCTAACAAAAGAACTAGAAGATCCTATGAGGTGTGTAGAACCCACATGGTAAAAACAACGTTTGCTGGTAGGTTCTATGATTACAGGGGAGGAAGATTATATAATGAGGCTAATAAAGTATTGAATATTAGCTCATGTACAGGCAAAGAATGTAAAAAAAGGCTGACAGACTGGTTATTAGGAAAGAATTATTTAGAGACTGAAAGGTTGCTAGAAATTATTTATTGATTCGTAGTCTTAATTGATAGTTAAATAAAAACAAACAAACACACACACACTGTGTATGAAATAATTTTAGTAAATATTATCTTGTATGTAATAATAATGAGTGAGTCCTGGGGTCCTAAGATACAGGCTTCGGCCCAGTTTAGGCCTCAGTCTCACACAAATACATGTTATTGTTGTTATTGTAATGTAAGTTATAAGTAAATTATTGTAATCGATAATTAACTACATATTTTAGAATGTATTTTTGTTATGATTTTGTGTGAGAAATAAATAAATTATTATTATTATTATTATTATTTTGCATAGTTTAGTTGTGCAGATTGATCAATGATCGAGAAACGATTCAAAATCCATATAACTCAATTTTACACCAATTAAAAGCAAAATTGTTATTAGTTTTTTCAATACAAGTATCGAAACCACCATTTACTATATTATATATTTTTTCATCATTGGGAATTACAAAAATCCAGTCCCAAATGTCTTTTTGTTTATGAAAGAAAATAATTTCGCTGCTTACTATTGTGGTTTCAAATGTTTTACAGCTATTATGGTTGCATCAAAAAATCAAAATAAACGCGTCAATATGCCGCAATTTTTTTTCAAAAATATACAATATAAAGTATATATACGTATTGTACATACCTTGTATCGTATTATAGAGGTTGTTGGAAGTAGGGTGATAAAACACCTATACAATAATAATGTATTTTGCGCCTATGCTGACGTGATGAAGGTACGTTACGTAGGTGGAAATTTGCATAATAAATGACGGGTGAATGAGGCAAAATGTCGATCAATCCTTTCCAGAAATTGGCTTAATTTTCGACTACGTTGTCATTGTCTGGCATTGAAGCGAAATATTTTCGTTACTTTGATGGAAAAATCAACCAAACAAACAAATTGTCACACTTTTTTCCCATAAGGATAGGCAGAGACAATGTAAATAGTTACTGTTTATAAGCGTAATGAATATATGATTATAAAAAAAACCTACACCGGATTCGATCTCTGCAATTCTGCAATTGCCCGCGTGAAGTATGTATACGCGTTAATGTTTTCTATTATATAAAGTTATTCACTAGCATGGAAATATGGCATAATACGAGTATTAGTATGGATGCGTTAAACGAGGCAGACCCAGGAGGATGTTTTCCGAGCAAATCGGAGACATCCTCAAGAAAGCTGTGTTGCCTAGTGTCCATACCCGTAGAGGTTGTATGAAAAGAAATGTGAGAGAAGCGAGGGAGTTGTGTTAGGATCGTGGCAAGTGGCGCTCCATTGGCTCTGCCTATGCCTGTGGAGAAATGGCGTGACAGTTTGATTGATAATAAGTGCGTTGTTTGTTTTAGTCGACGAGTAAAATGCTTAATAAATCTTTTTCATCAATATCTTTTTGTTTATCCCCAATTTTCAACTCACATGCATTCCTTTTTACAATATTTGTGGACAAGGAGTGCATGTTTAATATGCACTATTTCTACAGTATTAATCCATAAGGTATACGTGGTGTAGTGGTAGTGCAATGGTCATGCAAACCGAGAACACGGGTTCAAAACTGGTACTAATCTATCTTTGATACGAGTTTATGTACTTTAGTTGTCCTGTTTCTATGATACAGACGTTTTTAGCTTAGTACAGAAATAAATAATTAATGAAATAAACAAATTTTATGCGGCTTACTATCGCGTTTATTTTCACAAAATCTAAGAAAATAAATAATTACATAATTAATATATTTAAAAAATGTAAAATTAATAAAATTAAAGTAATAAAATAATGCTTATTCATAAACAAATGAATATGAATTCATAATTGTACGGAAATAACTAAATAAATTAACTAAACGTTTGTCAAAACTCAACTTAAACAAACATGGCAATGTAGTGTTTGAATTAATGTTAAATTTGAAATAATAATTTTCAAGTTAAACAGTTATATTAGATAGGCAGATGTGATGATTGATGTTGACGTTGGTAAAGTGTGTACATAGATTTACTTAGAAGCTATTCTGTTAAAGATAATAATACTAAATATAGGAAAGATATTTTTTTTCCTAAGTTAATTTTCACAAGAATTAAAACATAATCCCGTCGTCTACCTAAACATCGCTACGTAAAATCATTTTAAAAATACACGTTTTTTATTTTATTAACCAATCAATCAAATTGTCACGTCTTTTTTTTCACAGGGATAGGCAGAGACAATGGGTGCTTCCCCCACAACTACAATTCTCCTCATAAAAGCTTTACGATTATGGGTTCACTTTACACAAAATGAAATTAAATTAATAAAAACGTTTTGACATACTATCGACATACAGCGAAATTAGAAATACTTATAAATATGTATATGTATACTTTAATCTACCGTAACAAATCAAAGAATAATTCTCCTAATAATTCTTAACAAAATAACCATTAAAGTAACATAAATTATTTAAAAGATAAACAATTGAAAAAATTTAACAAAAATCTAAAGTAAATTAAAAAATAAATAAATTGTATTTCGGTAGTTTGAGAATAGTCAGTCTCTCAGTTACGTCATACCGCGGCTGTCTTCACTGCTACCACATGCCTTTCAGGATGTTAATCGCATCCTTTCAAACATACGACGTAGACAAATTTAATTAAACCGGCTTTTACAGACTTCATTATTAATTACAGACATCGACAGGCTTAATAGATAAATGCGGTTTTTAATTTATTATTGGAAAAGGTTAACAAAACATGATATCCGATTTAATAAATCTCTTGCCGTGTTTGAAACTTTTCTGTGAAAAGACATTCCTAAGATATTTAAGTCTGTTCGAGGAAGGTGTTACAAATAGTAGGAAGACCTGAGAGTGTTACAAAGACCTGACCTCGTCCTGCCTGAAGGTAAGCAAGGGGAAGTCCAAGAGCACTGACAACTGAAAAAGTTAATTCAACTTAAGGTTACCTCAGTCGTCACTGAGATTAATATGTTAAATATTTTTATATTTGTATTAAATAAATACGTTCATTTTAATTTAAAATCGTGTACGTTGGAATTTGTATTATTAAACGTAAATTTGGCAAATTAAACTCATGTAAGATAACTGAATAAAATGAATAATGGTTTTAATTTAGATTAGGTTTTTAACATAAATTAGTTTTATAAATATAAATGAGTAATAATAATTGCTAAACACAATTTAAACATTTAAACTTTTATAGACACTTATAGATAATTATCTTTTTATCAACCACAACTTTCTTAAGTTTCGAACATAGTATTCTTAACTAACTCTAATTAAAAAAAACACAAGTAACAAAATAAACTGAACACGAAGGTAATCATTTATTAACAAGCTTGGAGAAATCAGTAATCCCCAGATGGTGTTAACCGAGTCACTAACGGTGGCTAATTAACCTGCTCAAAGCTAGAGGGGTCTCTACCAACTACATCAAACTCGGAAAGCTAATCAAAATAATATAAATACGTGTACACGTTTTGTGTAAATAAACCGATCTTGATTTCACATAAACAAATCAAAACTGTCACGACTCTATTCCCACGGGGATAGATAGAGGTAATGGAGAACTTTTTACAACCCTGCCACATCTGTCTCCCTTTCCTCACCATTATGAATAGTAGTTTTTTATATAGACCTTTATAGGAACTTCGGATTTCTGCTTCTTTTAGCAAAATACTCTGAACTATTTTTTCACAAAATTTAACTTAAAATAATATAAAATCTTTTTGAAGTGCATAAAAGAGGATGACAGCCTTCAGCAAATGTCCCCATCCTGTCGATGGAGGCTTAATGAAAGCCTTGTTCTATTAAGTAGACTGTTCCTTTTTGCAAAGTTTGAAACTCTTTGGTGATAAAGCTACCGAACACGTTCAAACAAATTTAGTCGATCGTCGCTTACTAAAGCCTACCAAAGGTTTTCTGGAATAATCGGCGGTCGACCTTGATACCTGGTGTACATAATTTAGAATCTAAGTTGTTTCTATATTCATTTAAGCTCAAATGTCTAATATAAGATAAAGCGACCGTGGTTTAGTGATCTGGTACTAATGTGTCTCTGATACGTACTTTGATCGCCTAGTTTCTATGATACAGACACGGTTAGTGTTTTATTTTTATTGTGACTCGACATATGACAGCACCCCGCTTGATGTTAAGGCGAAGTGTGGTCCATGAATGAATGTCACTGCTAATACAATTCAATAACTGTGAGTAGCAAGTGAGTAAAAATAAATTTAAAAAAGAAAACCTAAAGTAAAGTAAATGTATCACGACTAAATAAAAGTACATCAGCGAAAAAGTATGAGCAATCTTCGTGTCAATGAAAATGACATCAGTAAAGTTTTCCTTTGAGAAAAACTGCCGTTCACACTTTTCGAGACGATCCGAGCGAACGAAATGTTCGTGAAAATAGTTTTTAAGAATAAAATTGTCTACGAACACAGTTCACAGTATCATCTAGAAATGGATTCTATTTTAAATAAACTAAGATAAGTTTTATATAACTTTTTGTGAATGTTACTAATGCACTAAATGACAAGTGGAATGCTTTGCCAGCCCATGTGTTCTCTCCATCCTATAACCTTGGATTCTTCAAGCGATGCGTGAAGAAGCACCTTTGGCCGGCATAGTGACGGCGACTGAGTTAGCCATGAACTAACTTGGTTGTTTCAGTCGTCGTCACTCTTGGATCTACTCTTGCTTATCATCAGGCGACGACTGGAAATCCCGGCTTAATTAAAGAACTGTCTATCGTTATTATTCCTAAATCCTGTTAAAACTATGCTGATCAATGCGGATTGGAGTGCGACAGTTAAAAAAGTTATGGCGACCGCCATCTAGTGACAACCCAATGCTAGGCTATTTTGACGAAAGGCGTAGCCGAACGGTTAACGATTGGTTTGTTGCGCGGTTCTTTTTCCGGTCGGAGCAAATATTTGTTTCATAGCTTTTATTTGTAATATTTAATAATTATATTAAATATTGCATATAATTGTGAATTTAAAAAAAGAGACGTATATTTGCTTCGGGTCTGGTCATCAAAGAGCGGTAGGAAGTGGTACCCAGTCTGCCGATCCGGAGTAGTACCACCACTTACAAGTATACAGACCGTAAATTGACTTAGTAGCGTTTCGGGATTAGCTTGTAAATTGCTGTTTTCAAGAAGGCCACCTTAATGGATGTGACTGCTAGTGACAGTTATTTAATTGTACTCCGCACTCTAACTTAACATCAGGCGAGATGCAGTCATATGTCATAATGCACGATAAATATTAATAAAAAAATAACGTTGCTTCATTTTTAATGGACATTTGTATAAAACAAAAAGACATAAAGAGATACTTTTTTCTACTGTACGTAAATACTTGACTTATAAAAACCTGAAACACGACAATAAAACATTTTGTGTTCAGCTAAAAGCACAAATGCTAATTCAAAATGTCCTTTAGGGGTGGGCCAATAGCAAATATTACTGCACGGGTGCCGTTAAAAATGAAGCTGAAATTTCAAGGCCCATTTAGCAAGAGCCGTGTTCTGGACAGAGATTAACGGTCTTCCTGTTTCATTAATAAGTTTTCGAATTTATCGGTACAAGCGTCAGTTTTATCTGAGGAGTATTGTATCGTGTAGGTATTTATTACTACCTATACTAATCTGGTTGTAAATAGTCTAATTGACTTACATAAAACAGCATAACTGCAACGAATTAGGCAACCGTAAACTGAATAGATTTTTACAGTCGTCGGCGCTGTTGGGCTTCATTTTTACTTTCACACATACCGGCGTAATCAGCCCGGCCAGGTCAAACCGGGCCTCGGATTGCTGGCGGCCGGATTGACATTATATATCAAAGATAAAAATACATTGGTACCTACAAGTGTTATCAGCCCGTGCTCTTGGTTAAATTTCACTACCACTACACCACGGTGGCCTTAATATTTTCAAGGAGAAGATTTCATTGCGCTACTGTGGTATATGAGGCGAACGTCACTCAATCCAGAACACCACTACCCACTATCCATGTATGTACTTTGGTGGTAATGTTTCTGTAATACAAGCATTCTTAGTATCATAGGATAAAAATGTTGAAAAAAAGTGCTATGATAAAACAAACTAAATTATTAATTTCTATAGAAACTTGTTATTCTCCACACTGGTCAAATTATTTTACCTAAAAGTTATAATTATCAAACGTTGGTTGGGCCACGTCATTTCTAATTACAAATTTATAACAAGCCCCCAAAAATTGAACAAAGTTTTACAATAAAACTTTTCCATGTTCATACGTGACGAATTATACATATATTGTGGGGAGAGATATAGCGTTTCGCACACATTTCTCTAATTTACATTTGTGTGACTTTTTAAACTTTTATTCCGCTTTTTTTACGTTACTTACAATATTCTTTAAAATATTCGTCTACTTTGGTGATCTTTCTATTTAAGTTGAAAACTACGGAAAATAGCTTTACTATCGCATCGCAGCTTTTTTGAGGATGTCTCAGATTTCATCCACATCAGATTTATATTTTCCCTTCGTCAATCTACTTTCACTCATCCTTTTCATTTTTTAGGCATTATACATGATATTATTTAATTGGGAGTTAAAAAATTAAAAGCGGTCAGTACCGTCAATGGGTGATCGCTGAATAATGTTTTGGATGGCTTGATAACTTGTTAAACTGCAGGTTCTGGTCGTTGTCACTAGATGGCAGCTGTTAAGACTTAAGCAACAGTATTATGCTCCCGATTGGCAAGCCTGGCGCAGTAGCCAAAGCCTGCCTGGATAACCATGAGCTTGACAAAGGTATGTTCCCAGTAATAGAGAATATATAGGGTAATGAGGATGAAAATGGCTTGGAGATTTGTAGCGTGATATTTGAGCTAAATGATCTTGCACTGATATTTGACAACTTCGTAACAATTAGCGAATAACAAATCGAAAGGTAAACTACGTTGATTAGTCACTTGCGACCGCGACGCAATTTTACTGCTTCTTCGTTGTCATAGTCTATTCAAAGAATCGTGGCCATGGTTGCGGCTTTGCCTTTATGTCGATACCACGCCGCTGTGGATTCTAAGAAAGATCAAAGGCATTTTTTTTTAAATTTAGTCCTAACAATCATTCAATACATAAAAAGTAAAGTAAATAAACTAAAAAAGGTCGAATTTAATGTGGAAACTTTTCCCTTTATACCCCTATTCGTTTGTCTTTTGAGTTTTTTCGTACAACAGGATATCGCTTGATCATTAAGTGCGCTTGTTAGGAGCATTTTTCCGCTTTGGCGATATTCTTTATGTTCCTATAAAGCCTCATACCCACATTAGTCTCGAACTGTTATAGATTACGTACGTGTACATAGCAGATTTAAGAAGATCATTAGAATTTTCAGGAAAGGAGTAAAGAAAATATTCGTGAATAAAGGTTTATAAAATAAAGACAAAATGTATGAATGTTCTTTTAAAATACGAAAAGTTATTACCGGATCTACTAACGCAGGAACCTGCTTAGTGAAGCGCTATGCCTGTAGTTAACAAAAGGCGAACTTAATATATTTGGGCATTTTCTGCATTTTTTCTTTCCTAATTTACAGATTTTTCGTAACAATCAATCAAGTTGTCACGCCTTTTTCTCAAATGGATAGACAGAGACAATGAAGCAGTCACAGGTAAATGTACGTACAGTCGTTAAGAATAATGACTCATCGATTTTTTTACTGATAAGGTACAAAAGTCTCTATGGCGTCAACAAAGGTCGTCCTATACAGATTATAGAAACCTGTACGATGGGTAGGTTTTTAAAGCAAAATAATAATGAATAAACACAAATATAAGTATGTAGGTACCATAACAAATATATCACTAAAACAATTCCAAGTTTAATATAGGATAAAATACCAGTTACTAACTCATAATATTCTCTAAATAACAACACGAGCTTATTTCAGTAAAGTTAATCCTTAAGCTCCAGCATATGTACTAATTCGTAGTCACAGCTGTGTCGGGTCAAAGTGATATTAAGTAATAAATTCAAGAGAGGCGAGAGCTAAACGCTTTCAAATTACCCATTCCCATAATGGTCAAATTTAATATTCACCAAAGGATCGTCTCACGACGAGCGCATGCAAACATTTTTAATTATTAGGGGAGTGTCGGCTGTTGAGCCGTAGATACGTCAACGTGATTTTTATATAAAACTCATAAAATTGTATAACTTTTATTGGTAAGTATGGCTTCATATATTTGGAATAAAAATGATATATAGTAAATTTAACAAATTTTTTTATTATTCCGATATTTTGAGAGCTTTGCAGCAATCGTGGTCACGGAGAGATAAGCCGCATAAAATTTGTTTAATTCAATAATCAATGTTCACGCAAAATCTAATAAGATGATATTTGGTTGTTCCGTTTTTATGATACAAGCACTTTAGTAGCTTAGTATAGAAATGTATATTAAAATAAAAAAATTAATAGTAATTGTAAACTAAACTTTAATCCTAAATTCAAAATAAAAATGCTTAAAATTTCATTCCCTAACTAATATGTACAATTCAATTGTTTTTAATGAGACTTGAGATCTGACCTCGACTTGCCCGATGGTAAATTAGAGGACGTCCAAAAGTGCCAACGACTGAAATGAATATCTCAGTTAACAGTTCTTACAGTCACCATGACTAATGTGTAATAGTAATAATTAGTAATAGTCATAATTTTGACGACAACCGTGGACGAACGGTCTAGCGATAGGTTTGTTGCGCGTAAAGTCCCGAGTTCGATTCCCGGTCGGAGCAAATATTTGTTTTATAGCTTTTATTTGTAATATTTAATAACATTAAATATTGCAAATAGTTGTAATTTGTTTCGGGTCTGGTTATTAAAGAGTGGTAACCAGTCTGCCGATCCGGGGTAGTACCACCACTTACAAGTATACAGACTCAGCTTGTAAGTTGCCGGTTCCATCTAGGCCGGCATAGTAGATGTGATTGCTACTCATAGTTATTAAATTGTAGTAAAGTCACATTCATTCATAGACCACACTTCGGCTTAACATCAAGCGGGGTGCTGTCATATGTTGGGTCACAATAAAAAAAAAAGTACACTTTTTATTGCAACAATGATTGTCAAGAATTGGATCCAGAGAAACAGGAATTGAATCTAGTTTAGGATTCCTGACCTAAAATTTTATTAAACTATTTTTTAACTTTTTATTTATTATAATTATTATTATTTTAATAGTAAGATATCATAATAAAAAAGACAAGATGCTCTGATATTTAACTAAAGAAGAAGTCGCTTCCACTCGCCCCCGCTTAACATTAGGCAAGGTGCTAAACACTTTCAAAAACTTCACTGCCAAAACTACCTTTGTATAGAACTATGTGCCTCAGTTTATTAAATTAATAAAACTACAGTTATTGCCACGCGTTACTCTAACATACCATGATACACTGCGTGTTATAACTCTCATCTATATTCAATTATTATTTTTATGAACGTTCCCCATGCGGCCAACAACCCGGGTTTCCCCATGCTTTTAAAAGCATAATAAATGTAGTCTGAATATGCATTAACGTTCCAGATTATTCTTTTGGGCAAACATTTTAAAGGCTTATAAGCGCTTTGTTTGTATTCTGCTCTATTATCCGGGAAAATTGAATTTTCAATCTCCTTCAGAATTGAAATATTTTGGAGAAAACCAAACGGATTAGTCTTCTTTCCATTAATACAAATAAAGCTGTAATAAGAATTATTATATTTCGCAAAAACTCAGCATGACTCCGAGGCATATTAGTATTTGACGACAGGCGTGGACGAACGGTTTAGCGATTGGTTTGTTGCGCGTAAAGTCCCGGGTTCGATTCCCGGTCGAAGCAATTATTTGTTTCATAGCTTTTATTTGTAATATTTAATAATTATATTAATTATTGCAAATGTTTGTTAATAAAAAAAAAGAGATGGATATTTGCTTCGGGTCTGGTTATTAAAGAGTGGTTGGCAGTGGTACCCAATTTGCCGATCCGGGGTAGTACCACCACCACTTACAAGTATACAGACCATGAAGTGATTTGGTCACTTCTCGGAATCAGCTTGTAAGTTGCCGGTTCCATCTATCTGATGTTAAGCTGGATTGCGATTTAAGAATGTAGACAATTAATGTATTTGGGCAACAGTCGCGTTCCCTATGCCGACGTGATCATAAAACACGATTGAGGAGACCACCTTCATTCATGGACCGCATGAATGGAGGTCCAGCTTAACGTCAGACGGGGTGCTGTCATATGTCGGGTCACAACGAAAAAGATGCGGTCATATGTCGCGCTATAGTATAAAACATATTTACCAATATTACTAATAATAAAACTATAGTTAAAAAAACTTGAAAAACACGCTTTCATGACCATGTAGCGACCGTGGTGTAGTGGCAATGGTTACAAACCGAGGTCACGAGTTTGAAACCACCCACCATCTTTGTTATATGTACTTTGGTTGTCCTGTTTCTAGGATACAAGCACTTAGTAGCTTAGTATAGAAATGCAAAAAAATGTACTAGAGTATACTTTTTTTTATTGTGATTCGACATCTGACCTTGACTCGCCTGTTGGTAAGCAAGAGGGGGTCCAAGAATGCCGACGATTTAAAAAACTGAGTCAGTTTATAGTCGCCTTAGTCACTATGCCGGCCAAAAAAATATTTAATGAAATTTGTATTGTCATCGGTTTTTAATACGTGTACAAACTTTCAAATTATTCAGTACACAGTGGGTGAAAATTAATTTGTAAGATTATCTTACATAGTTACGTACATTTTTTTTTAAATCTATATTTATTGGGAGCTTTTGTCTATTAAGACATGTCAGCTCCATAGAGCCTAAAACATATCATCAAATTCATCTTAAGTTTATTTGGGACTTCGCCGCTGAAGGGAAGAAATAATATTGCAAAATTTATAACATATCTCTGATGCTGGTTCAGATAAAATACTCTGCGCTAAACCAACATTAACTACATTAAGTTTAAATGCCTTCACCAGCGCTTCCCTCCCCTTCTTGCTCTTAGAGCACTCCATCATCATGTGTTGGACGTCATCTAGAACACCACACGTGTCACAATTTGGAGAGTTACGTACATAAAAGTCAAACTAATAAAAGCGTGGTAAAATACACAACTAATAGGTCCTCACGACACAGTCTTGCCTAGTGTGGAGGCCGCTGTGTATCAGATTATTGTTTATTTATTTATTTTAGAATATTTTTTTAAATGTTTAAAAAAAAACAGATTTTCCAACTCAGTAAATGAATCTTTTGTATCAATAGCTCGTTATTGATATGCAATTGATACGCCAAACACGCTAACTATGAGACGAAGCGAAATATCAATTCCTTTTGTTGTTTTGTCCATGAGAATGGGCTCTGTGTTCCAATCGCCTGCATTTTGCATTATTTTCTTTTTGCGGCTAACGAATCAAACGTTTCATATTTCCTATATTGCGTTTCACTTTTTCCGATTTTCTATTTTGTTCAGAATGTAAAAATTTGTTAGGATATTTTTTACTATTGCGTCTCGTCATCTGACCTCCACCTGCCTGATAGTAAGCATAATGAAGGTCCAAGAGTGCCGACGACTGAAAAATCCAAGTTAGTTCACAATTGCCTCGATGGCTGTCACTATGATAACCAAATGTCCTTTTAATATGCCTAAATCATGCACAACTTCCTCACTCTATTCGTAATCCCGCATAAACTCACACAACTCTCGCAAAAACAATTTTAAAGATATTAATATAAGGCTTTTTTACTAGTTATATGTTAAAATTAATACGTTACTAAAAGTAACAGTTTGAAATCAAGAAAAAAGAATTGATTTATTAAAAGCACAAAATAGTACTAAAACTTCAAGAGTAGGGGTTATATTTTTCAGTGACTTTAAAGTCCGAGTATTTTTTCAACGGATCCATTGCTGCCGGTTCGGAGTATATTATAGGCCAAAAACAACTAGACTCTGCAACATTAGTTTATATGAAAATATATAATTATTTATTTAATAAATTAAACTAATTTTATGCGGTTTACTATCGCGTTTATTTTGGTTTTTGATTTTGCATTTTTTTATTATTATTTCGACGTTCTAAGTGGTAGTGGTCGTGGTCACGGAGAGATAGTATACGCGATAGTAAGGCACATAAAATTTGTTAAAATAATTAATAAATGTAAGTACAAAAGGCCTAATGTATATATAGGTACCATAATGATTTTAATAATACATTATACATAATTGTAATACATTAATAATACATAATTGAATGTAAGGCGACCGTGGTTACACAAACAGGAGAGCACGTGTTCGAGACGACCCACCCACCGGTACCAATGTATCTTTGATATATGTACTTTGGTTGTCCTGTTTCTATGATACAATCACTTTAGTAGCTTAGTATAGAAATGTAAACAAATAAATAAATAAATAAAAAATCTATAGGATTATGAAAAAATCTAGTTGCACGAAAGTACTGTTATTTTGCGGACAGCACCCCGCATGATGTTAAGCTGGAGTGCGGTCCATGAATGAATGTGACTGCTACTTTCAATTATTTAACTGTACTTTCCGGGTTAGTTGAAACCAGTAATTTACAAGCTGATCCCGAAACGCGACTACGTCACTTCATACTAGTCTGTATACTAGTAAGTGGTGGTACTACCCGGATCGGCAGTCTAGGCACCACTACCTACTACTCTTTGAATATGTGTAAGCTACCCGGATAAACCGGTAATAGGTTTTGAACTAGATGCTATTATTTTGTAAGGAAATTCCATGACCACTGCATGCGTTTAGACGGTGGCCTAAAATGTCAAAGAGCGTAGACGACTTCACTATACCGGACACGTATAGTAACTGTTGCTGCTTCACTGTTGCCGGACACGGCAAGGAGATCATCATAATCATATGTCGTCTGAATGATGCTTCACGACAATAAGACGACCGATGGGGGTCTATCTTTATATTGTCTGTAAAATGTATAGGTACTGAAGCTGGTTTGAATTGCGGTTTGTTTTCACCAGAATTAGGTCAACAAATAAAACAACTCCTCAAAGACCATTGCAATGAGAAATAAAAACAAACACTTTTTGCAAGGAAAAATTCCGCATAAAAGCATGAAAACTGATTGAATTTCTTTTCCTTTCAGCAGGATTGAATTAATTAAATAAATACTTATTTTGTGAATATATTTTCCTCAGCACATTTTTACATTGTATCTCGAAGGCGGCATTGGTGGGGTCTTACAATATTTGGTTGGGTATAGGGGATAGTGAAGGCAGGGAAGGTGAGTGTTGACATGTCACAAAAAGCTTTTAAACCTACATTTCGGTCACAAGCCCGGAACGCTGCCTTCATTCTCCCGCCTGCCACGCGATGGACCCGGCACCCGCATAAAGAATCCATGGATGCTAAGAAATTGTTTAATTTTCAGGGAATAAGACTGTAAAGAAAGCTAGAGATGTGTCAGGATTGTAAAAAGTGGAGCTCCTTAACCTTGTTTCCATCTCATCTTTTCACTTCTATGATACAAGCACAGGTCAGGAGAAGCATCCGCATTCTGTCGATTTATTTACATTTCTATACTAAGCTACTAAAAGTGCTTTTATCATAGAAACAGAACAACCAAAGTGAATAAATTAAACAAATTTTATGCGGCTTACTATCGCGTTTATTTTGGTTTTGATTTTACAATTACGCGTTTATCGTGGTCTCTCTGTGACCACAATGGCTGCAAAGCTCTCTAAACGTCGAAATAATAAAGAAATGTATAATCAAAACCAAATTAAACGCGATAGTAAGCTGCACAAAATTTGTTTAATTCATTAATCAATGTTTGCGCAAAATCTAAGTAAACCAAAGTGAAGTTAAATTATAACTGTAGAGTTTTAATCCATTGATTTTATTCACACCCTTATTACTTAACCCTTTTAAAATATATTAGTATTGGTTGTAGTGGTGAATACGTGTCGGGTGGGACTCCCACCCTCTGGATGCACTTAGCACAGCCCCTAACAGAAGTATAGTTATTGTTCCATTCTAGTATTAAAGTGGCATTAGATAAATTAAAGATAAACATAAATATTATGTTTGACGACAGGCGCGGAGCATTGGTTAGTACACCAGTTCGTTACTCGTGAAGTCCTGGGTTTGATTTTCGGCCAAAGTAAATAATTGTTCCATAGCTTTTATTTGTAATATTAGATTAATTAGATTAAATACTAGCTGCGTAACCCGGCGATGCCCGGGCCAAAATACATCGCACGCCTAATGGTAAAATAATCAGTTTTTCTCTTATGTATATATACATATTTTTTGTACCTACCATTAAACGTATGTTGTTGTATTTAGTGTATATACATACACATACATAATCAGCCTTAATTATTAAACCATTTTAGGCATATACCATAGCAGACTTTTTTTGTGAGTAATCATGAAATATTATTATACTCGTATAGAACACTATTTTATATTCGTCAACAGTTTTATTACACCTTGGGTTACATGATCCGAGATTGGGTACCCTAAACTTTTTAAAAATCCAATACAAAATCCAATAAAAAATCCAATCCAAAATCCAATCTCACGAAGAATGTAGGTTTCTAATAGTGAAACAATTTTTAAAATCGGCCCAGTAGTTTCAAAGTCTTTTCATTACAAACAAACTTAAAAATCTTTCCTCTTTATAATATTTGTATAAGGTCACGGCTGCCACAGTCGCCGTCACTATGCCGGTTAGGATGTAAAGGAAGCCAGAGCAGGGCCGTCTTAAGCATATTCAGCGCCGGGGTGCGAAAGTCAAGGCTCCGCTCGCGTGGTCTCAGTGTAGTAGGTACCTATGGAAGTTTATCGCGGTCGGCATGCGCCCCTTAGGACTCTGCGCCCGGGTGCACCGCACCCCTTGAACCCCCGGGTAAAGGCGGCCCTGAGCCAGAGAGTTGTGTTAAGACATGTGACTGTTGCCGTCTGCAGTGGCTTCCGTGAGGTAGACTTCCAGAATTATGTCAGTCTATTAGTTATCATATGTCGAGTTATAAATAAAATGCAAATATCTCCCTATTAGTGACTGGCATCAGTTGACTTCGACTGGTGCCAGCAACTGAAAGAAAAATCTTAGTTTCATCATCATAATCATCAGCCAGAAGGCGTCCACTGTTGCAAATGGCAACAAGATGCTAGTTGCATCCACTGGTTACCCGTGACTTTCACTATGTCGTCAGTCCACCTAGTGGGAGGCCTACCTACGCAACGTCTTCTAGAACCTTAGTTTACGTCGCCGTTATACCAGTACTTGTGGGATTGAGAGTTCACACATAAGCTGGTAAACACTTGCCGATTGTTATAGACAGAGAAAGATAACTGAAGAAATAAATGTTATAGATAGAGAAATAAAGCGATGCACATTACATTATATCAATCAGATTTACGAACTCTATGATGCAATGATGAATGAATATGATGAAATTTCCACTCTCATTATTAAGTTTAACTAAATTTTTTTACATTAAAATGTTAGTATTTATTTAATGGGGTTTCGCTAAGATCGTATTTTAGCACAATTATCCAGTGAGCGAATAATTATTCGTTATCAAAATCACGAGTCGGTTGAAGCAAATTATTGTGCTAAATGCGAGGTCCAATCTACCCCTTGATTGTATAAAGATTTATGTGCATTTATACAAAAATAATCTTTAAAAATATTTTGTTCAGTGTGATAATTTGTTAGGATATTTTTTTATTATTGTGACTCGACATCTGACTTCCACCTGCCTGGTGGTAAGCATGATGAAGGTCCAAGAGTACCGACGACTGAAAAAAACAAGTCAAGTAGTGGGTAACCAAATGTCCTTTCAATATACAAAATACAAAAATAATCTTTAAAAATTATTCATAAAGTTTGGATCCTTGACCTTGGATCCTTCAAGCGATGCGTGAAGAAGCACCTTTGGCCGGCATAGTGACGGCGACTGGGGCAGCCGTGAACGAACTCGGTTTTCTCAATCGTCGTTACTCTTGGACTTCCTCTTGCTTATCATCAGGCGGGACGTAGTCAGATGTCGAGTCACAATAAAAAAAAATATTCTTGACGACATATTCTAGTCAAAAAACTAATGTCATCAAGACATTATACGACATATTAGACGACTTCGTCTTTTTACTCTCGCGATACCCGTACAAGTCGAGGGAGTCTTCTGCATTATGTCGACTAAATCGGCAGTTGAACTAAGATATTCGGCGCGTTGCTTTTTTTTTGTAGTACAATCCTTTTTACTATTTCATGTATTCTACTCATCCTTGAAGTGAAAAAGCACCTCAAAAGCCGTCATAGTGACGACAATTGAGGCAACCGCGACATGAATCGTTTTTTTTCAGTCGTTGACGCTCTTCTACCTTACTTTGCTTACCTTGATTGATTGAGGCGAAGTCATGTGTCGCTTTTAAATTAAAACTAAAATCTAATTGTTACGTCTTAATTTCATCATGGCAAGGCATGCGCTCGTTGAAGAAGTTTTTTTTTACATTTCTATACTAAGCTACTAAAGTGCTTGTATCATAGAAACAGGACAACCAAAGTATATATATCAAAGATAGATTGGTACCGGTGGGTGGTCTCGAACTCGTGCTCTCCGATTTGTGTAACCATTGCACTGCCACTACACCACGGTCGCCTTATAAAGTTACATAGTAAAAAAAAAATGATGGATTTTGTATATAACTTTATTTGGCAGATTATAAATAATGCAGATGGCAATTGGATATGTCAAACCTTTGCACACACCCCACGTAAAGTTGATATTTAGCTGTTGTGACATTAATCGGAGGTGTGGTGTAATTTATCCGGAATCTCGTCAGGATCGGTGAAATTTAAATTAAAATGTAAATGGTGTCGGTGTTGGGCGGCGGGTTCCCTAATTGCAATTTGACTTCGTTGTCAGAATCCCTTTTGTAATGTTACCGAACTGTTCAACGTTCCTAACCGATTTATTATTAATAATATATAAAGCGATCGCGGAAGTAAAATGGTCACACGAACCGATAGCCCCCGGTTTAAGACCACTTGCCGGTACCAATGTATCTTTGACTTATAATCCTGTTCGTATGATAAAAGTACGTTTAGAATTAGCTTAGTATCTAAATTCGAAAGTTGATTAATGAATTAAACAAATTTTAGGCAGCTTATAATAAAATAAAATTGTAAAATCAAAACCAAAATAAACGCGATAGTAAGCCGCATAAAATTTGTTCAATTCAAAATTCTAAAGAAAAATATTATGAATCACATTTAATAACTCAAAAGCGTACATAAAATCAAAATTAAAATTTTAAAGGAACCTCCGAAACGCCTGGAACCACTTTGGTCATATCATCAGCTTTATAGTAATAAACAACATTAGTCATGGGTCAATAGTTATATCCCTTTAATATCCCTTGGATCCTTATGGTGCATCATCAGATAACTACTCCAGGTCTTCAATTTAATAATGGCCCAGCTAATGGCTCATAGAGAGTAACAATTTTAGTTCAAGCACTATGATATTATCTGTTATTGATTTGCTGATCTGAGAGGATTCATGATCAGATACTCCCGATCTTCAATTTGATAACGGCCCAGCTAAAGGCTTAGTTAAAGCACTACAGTTCTATCTCTTTTTTTGCTGATCAATTGATATCAATTTGCTGATCTGAGAGGATTCATAATGGTGCATCATCAGATTGCCCGGTCTTCAATTTGATGACGGTCCAGCTAAATGCTCTTAGTGAGTAACAATTTTAGTTAAAGCACTATAGTTCTATCTCTTGTTGATTTGCTGATCTGAGAGGATTAATGATGGTGCCTCATCAGATACTCTCGGTCTTTAATTTGATAACGGTCCAGCTAATGGCTCATAGTGAGTACCAATTTTAGTTAAAGCACTATAGGTCCATTTCTTGTTGATTTGCTGATCTGAGAGGATCCATGATCAGATTTTTTAGATCCGGAATGTTTTATTTTATCGCACTAACTTTTCTACACTTAGTTTCCTACCTTCAAGACAAATCTAATAAGTCCAAACTTAGTATACCAAAAAAAAGTTTGAACACATCCAGGATTTCGTCTCCTACCTTCGAGTTCCATCATCAGAGTAGCTCAGTGGTACCAGTTAAAACACACATGTATTTGTATACGTTTTTATTTCAAATGTTAAGTCACAGATTTGTTTAAAAGTAAAGTAAATACCTATAAGGCTGGGAATTCAAGTCCGATTTTCCTCTCCGATAGTCCGATCCGATTGTCTGATCAGACAATCGGAAAGCACTCGTGCCATACATTTGTTTGAATACTTAATACACGTCAGATCCGATAGTCGGATCGGATGTCAGAATCGGAAACAACGCCAAGGCGCTTACGATTTTATGGCCGATCCGATTGTCTGAAGGTGCAGTTTTCATACAGAATACAGAAACAAAATAGACGTCCGATTCCTACTTCCGATTTGTAAATAATTTGCTCAGCAATATCGGACGTGTATTCCCAGCCTTATGCGTGTTTAGAACGACAACCCTTGTACGTCGCTATGCGACGAAGATTGTTATTTTATGTCAAATAAATATGCCATTGTTAAAACACGTAAAAAATGTTATAATTTTTCCCCTAAAATATTCAATCAAGGTAATCGATCTAAACTGCAAACCAACCTCGCCATATGAATATTTTAAGGTAAAATTATAACATTTTTTACGTGTTTTAACAATGGCATATTTATTTGACATAAAATAACAATCTTCGTCGCATAGCGACGTACAAGGGTTGTCGTTCTAAACAGCGCGTCTAAGATCGCTACCGCAGCTAACAAATCGAGCTGATGACCTTGAAACCCCTGATCAGATCTTCATCAATTGTAGCTAAGAACCATCTCGATCACGTCAGCTTTCAAATGAAACAAACCGCATCGTAATCGGTCCATTCGTTTAGGAGCTACGATGCCACAGACAGACACACAGATACACAGAGCCACAAATACACAGATACACAGATACACAGACAAGTCAAACTTATAACACCCCTCTTTTTTGGTCGGGGGTTAAAAAGACTTGGATTTCATGTTCTGAGAAGGTCTTTAACATTATTTCTACCAGTTTACTCTTAACTCTCTTAATACCCGCACGGACCACACGCATCCGCATACTGTCGACTGAGTCAGCAGGCCTAGTGATGACGACTGAATCGTTATTTTTTTGATGTCACATATCTAATGCCCAACTGGCATTAACCATGCCTATGTACATATCTATTTTTAAGTTTTGGCGCAATAAAGGATTTAAATAAATTAATATCTTAATAAAAAAGAAAACATCTACAATTATTTTTAAACAAGCCCAACGGTTATGGACTAGCAACCCCGCTTTTAAGAGGATGTCTTCAATCTGTGCATATACAAAAACTCTTTAAACAAAACTGTGCTGTAGTGGCAGAGCAATGGTTACACAAACCGGAGAGCACGATTTCGAGGCCACCCACCGGCACTAATGTACCTTTGATATATGTACTTTGCTTGTCCTGTTTCTATGATACAATCACTTTAGTAGCTTAGTATAGATATGTAAATTTTAAAAAAATAATATTTTGGCCAGTATAGTGACGGCGACTCAAGCGACCGTAAGTTGTGTCGGTCGAAATATTCAAGACATGGAAATTTCTAGGAGTGAGTACGTTAGTTAAGTCATCTAAAGCTAAATCTTGTTAATTACTTCACAGACAAGTTACGGATACTTGGAAGTTTAACAGCAATATTGGAACTTGTGCAATTCAATGTAAATTATAACGACTGACTTAGAAATACTAATAATAGGCCAACTAGGCCGGCATAGTAGATACCGCTATTTAGTAGCAGCCGCCTCTAATCAAGGTCCGAACTTTGGGCTCGGCTAAACTGATGTTAAGCAGGAATGCGGGTCATGAATAAAAGCGACTGCTACTACAGTTAAATACTACAGTTAATAGCATTCGCATCCACTATGCCGGCCTAGTTGGAACCGGCAACTAACATCCTAAATCACTTAACGGTCTGTATACTTTTAAGGTGGCACTACCCCGATTTGGCAGACTGGGCACCACTCTTTGTCAACCAATATCCAAACTCAGAACAAATATCCGCCTTATTTTTAAAGAAATATTAGTAATATTCATTCTACTTATAAAATCTATGAAACTATTTAACCTAGGACTTTATGCGTAACAGACAGGTTACACTGTCCAATTACGCCTAACCAATGCGTCACGTGTGCCGTCAAAATTGTAGAGAGAGAGATAGGTCAGATTGTGGAAAGTGGCGGTCCGTTGATCTGTCTATCCCTGTGAAAATAAAGGCGATGTTGTTTTCAGTACAGACGTCAAAAAAGATAAACTAAAATTAAACTGTTACAAAATTTTGGTATGTCCCTTCGCAGCGACCTGAATCACGGGGACCACATTGAGCGGGCTATTAAAACCACCTCCCACCTTGTTCAGGATGCAAACTTGGCATACTGAACAAGGTGCGGCGGTTCTTTGCGCCAGAGCTTCGCCAGCTTTTATACAAGACTCAAATACGCTCTTGCGCGGAGTACTGTTCGCATCTCTGGGACGGCTCTACCAACTATCTTCTCAATGCCCTGGATTCATTGCAGCGCCGACCTATCCGAATTATATGAGATGCAGAGGTTACACGATCTCTGGAGCCCCTGCAACTACGCAGAGACATGGCGGCTCTGTGCGTCCTCTATCCACGGAAAATGTTCTGAGGAGCTCTTTGTTCCTAATTCGTCTTTTCACACCCGTAATACCCGCAATGGTCAGGGGAAGCATCCGCATTTTGTCGACCGAATCGGCAGTCGAACTAAAAAGTTCGGTGCGTCTGTTCTTTGTAGTACAATCGACAAGTGGAATACTCTGCCAGAACATGTGTTCTTTCCATCCTATAAGATTGGATGCTTCAAGCGATGCGTGAAGAAGCATCTCTGTCCGACATAGAGCCGGCGACTGAGGCAGCCGAAAATTATTCGTTTTTTTCAGTCGCCGACACTCTTGGACCTCCCCTGGTCCTCCTCGACCTGCCTGATGAAGTCGAGGTCAAATGTCGTGTCACAATAAAAAAATAAATATAAAATGTTTATACTGGGAACACTCTTTAAGTTATGTAAATGCGACATTCATTGGAAATCTAAGAATCAGATTTAACTTTGATAATAAAGTTTGCACAACTCAGACAAAGGTGGGCGGATTTTTAATTCAATTTTCTTAAATTTACTAATAAATTTCCGCTACGGTTGTTTTAATTAAATCACTGTTGCTACACGACTTCCGGTGTGTGTCGGAAATACTGCAGTTCGTGTGTCAGGTAAAAGCAGCCGGTGTTTACCTGGTTTTAGTGCCAACATACGGTTTCAATAAATAAATAAATATTTTTAATGAAATAAATTCATGTGTTTTATTGTTGTGACGGCCTTTTCCTAAAGGGATAGGCTGAGAATGGAGCGCCACTTGCCACAATCTAGACACAATTCCCTTCACATTCTCAATTCTCTTCATACAAGCTGTACATTTACTTGCACCTGGGTTGTCTAAACCCAGCTTTCTTAAGGATGTTTTCGATTTGGTCGGAAAACACCCTCCTGAGTCTGCCTCGTTCGACACATCCATCCATATCAGATTTCATCAATGTACTTTCTTTATCCTTATTTAATTTCCCTAATTTATATTAAATATTTTTCTAAATATATGTTTATTCATATTTTTGAATAATAACCACGTAAATACTACTATCGAATCGCTTCACTGAAAAGGTTCTTGCGGTAATACAGCGATGCGGGAGGAGTCTGTTTCCGTTTTTCATCGCATCCCTCCCGCACCGCTCCACTAACTAAGGTACCTACTCAATTAAGTGCTTTACCTGAAATCTTATTTCGCCCGGTCCATCGCATGCTTACATCAAACAGTAATAACCTTCAAAAACACGACCATGTTTTTTTTTGTTTTTCATTATACATTTCTATACTAAGCTACTAAAGTGCTTGTATCATAGAAACACGACAATTAAAGTACATATATTATAGATACAATGATAACGGTAAGTGGTTTCGAACCCGTAGTCTCGGCTTGCGTAACCATTGCACTGCTACTACACTACGGTCGCCTTTTCAGTATCGTATAAATTGCTCTACAAAGTCGAATCCTATGCGGAATGCATTCATAATTCATCAGCACTTTAACTTTGCAATTTTTATTTATGTAAGCAGCAATTTTGTGTGTAATTCGTTGGGTTGAAAAAAAGTAAAACGAAACTTGTTTAGGTAATCAAAATAAAAACCATTCGATTCAATATACTTTGACCAACAAGACAAGCTTATTTATGTCGGTAATGTAAAACTCTAAGCTTCTGAAAGGGATAAAATCATGAAGGCAGTCCCCATGTTCCTGAAGATTGATAGGAAGATAAAATTTAGGCTTATATTTTCTTTTCTATAGAAAATCTGTAGCCATGAAGAGAATGATTATTTATCCTAAAAACAAATATATTTGCAAAACATTGTAACAAAACGTAAAAGTCGTTAATTACAAAAAAAAATTGATTACTTTTTTCGGAAACGAATTAACTTGTGGATAATACAAAATATAATTACTGTTAATTGTAATTTAATTTTAAGTTAACTTATTTTCTAAACTGTTATGCCTTCGTTTCCTTAGGGATAGGCAATAATAAATAATTACAAAGTCTGCCGACCCGGGGTAGTACGGGTCCGTGATACAGACCGTGAAGTGATTTGGTCACGTTTTGGGATCAGCTTGTAAGTTGCCGGTTCCATCTAGGCCGGCATAGTGGATGTGATTGCTACTCACAGTTATTGAATTGTAGTAGCAGTGGCATTCATTCATGGACCATACTTCGGCTTAACATAAAACGGGGTACTGTCATATGTCGAGTCACAAAAAAAAATTTAAAAAATTCACGATCCTGGTACAACCCACTCGCTTCCTTCACATCCACAATTCGCTTCATACAGGCTTTATATGGCTTTATTATGGGCACGGTCAATACTACTATGTAAATAAATAAATAAACTACTACTTACAAAAATTCGACATGTGTTTTACGACACAAAACTAAAAATAACACAACTTTTATTTATTATTGAAAAAAAAACACCACTTAAAATCACAATAATTAATTCAAAATTTATTAATTTATTAAATATATCATTAAGTTCACACCCTAACTTTGTTCATTGGTCTGGGAAAAATCAGCCGCGTATTTATTCACATACAACCCTTAGAAATAGGGGCGCGAGGAGACGTCTCTACTCGATATCGTCCGTGGGACTACTGGCACGGTTTTCAACTTTTCACGAGCAACATATGATTTCCCCAGAAAGCCTGAAATAGCCTTTGGTATATGTGAAAAGAATATAGAAATACAGGTGAATGTCATACGTGCATTTACGTAATTAAATTTACGATTTTCGTGACTAGTTAAAAGAGTTATACAATCAAAGAAAATTATATTATACAATTAGTAAATATTATGTTATGTACAAACTTGGTCTATGTATTATATTTTGTAGAAAAATATTTTATATTTATCAAAAAACCTCATTTCTAAAACCTTAACTGACGCAAAGGGTTTAATTGAAACGTATGCATTTGTATTGCATTTCCCAAATCGTCATTATCATATTAGCTGTATCATTTTTTAAGTAATTGAATAATATTAAATAGGCGAATTTGTAAATTATTGGATGTTATTATTTTTTTGTAAATTAACTCTTTTGTTTCCTTTACATCCACAATACATCCCCGTCCCGTTCTCCTTTTTCCTGGTGGTCCCTCCCATGTTATTGTCTCTATACTAGAGACAAGTACATGAAACAATAAACCAAACCCAATTAAGAAAAAAAAAAAATTTAGTTTCACAATTTTTAAAAACTTCTTCATTTGCATTTTAATGGTTGCCAGTCAATTAGTAATCAGAGAGCATCGTTGTAGATAGATTACTTTTTTAGCTTTTTTACTAATTTTTCGCTAAAAAAGAAAAGAAAAGTAACACAAAGGTTTCAGATCGGCGCCGTTTTTCGTTGATTAAAGGCGCGAGACGGTTTATTTTTTTCATTGATTCATGTTATTTAAACTTATTCTTAACTGAATACCAATTGATGAACGGTTTTGTTGGGTTAATTGACTTACATATAGGTAATAAAACTACATTGGGGGTAGTTTTTAAAGCTTTTAAGTCAAAAAGAAATAAGACAACCAGCACCTCACTCAGCCGACTACGATGACTACGATGGTACACCGCATAAATATTTTATTTCATAAATAATGTATACCCAAATCTGTAGACATACTCGCACAAGTATAGGTATTATATTTACAAGTATAGTTATTCAAATGTAGTAGCAGTCGCCTCCATTCCTGGATCGCACTAATATTAGGCGGGGTGCGGTCAAATGTCGAGCCAAAATAAAAGATCTGGTTTAGAACAGTTCGTTATAAGTTTAAATAATCTAAATTTATCTCCGTTTGAAAAATGGCAGGGAGCCTCTTTCTTATTTAATCGGGCTTAAATAAAATATTTGCTTTATTATTAATGATTTAAACTCAGCAAAATTTCGGAAGTGTAGGCGTTTCATACAATTTTCCCGCATTCTATCCCGTAATTCTTTTCGGCATAATATGAGATTTTTTAATAGTTATTAAGATATTTTAAAATTGTTAAGATAGTCTCTAGATGATTTTTTTTAATAAAGTTAAATTATATTTAATATACTTTTATATAAATATCTAATTATTAAATAAAGATTGTAAAGGTCTATTCTTAGAACCACTTTTTCTTATTAGTTTGATTTATTTATGTAATTATAATTTTATTAAGGACGACAAGTTCGAAATAAATCATAATAATATTTTTATTTTAAACTAAAATCACAGACAGGCCAAAACTATGGAGAGCCACTTTCCGCGATCCTGGTACAACTCTCTTGTTTCCCTCATATTCAAAAGTCTCTTAGAAGAAGCTACTTGGTTATGGGCATATGGTGCCCATGTTTTTTAGAGATGGTCCGATTTATAATAATTACAATCATAAATATATATATATATGTGTATTTTTTTACAGTCGTCTGCACTCTTTAATATTCCCTTGCCCAAGCAAGTCAAAATTTAAGTCACAATAAAAATAAAACAAACTTTCGAAATTAAAATTATTATAAAAGTTTAAACAATAAAAATAAATGAAAAAAAATCGTCCAGTTTCTAAGCAGTTTTAGTAACTTAGAATAGAAAATTAAAAAAATAATATATAATAAAAGAAATCAAATGGTAATATCAAAATTATTATTTTATAATTTACATCTAATGCATATTTGACGAAGAAAATGCAAAGTCGTTATCAAAAGGTCGTATAAAGTTTAATAAGTCCGAAATTTCATGATTATAAAAGCGATTACATAAAGTAGGTTGTTTATTTTTCATTTGACTAAACTTTTCCATCAAAACTTTGTAAATATGTATTCAACTCAGAGTTTTCGATATTTTATTAAAGTCAATTTTGTGTGTAGATAATTTAAGTATGACGTGAAGACCACTCTGCTGTTTTATTTAAATTTATTATTTATCAATCAATAAAGTTGTCCACATTCACGATTCTCTTCATACAAGTTATGGTTATGGGCATTAGGCAACCCAGCTTTCTTGAGGATGTCTCCGATTTGGTCGGAAAACACCCTCCTGAGTCTGCCTTGTTTAACGCATCCATCCACATAAGATTTATACATTTCTTTTGTCTACGTATATAGATGTATATCTACACAGACAGCTTTTAATCAATACATAAACCGTAATTATTTTTGAATATAGTTTTCCAAGAATTATAGGCCCTCAGTCTGCCAATCCGGGGTGTACACCACTACTTACAAGTATACAGACCATAAAGTGACTTCATCTCGTTTCGGGATGAGGTTAAAAGTTGCGAGTTCCAACTAGGCCAGCATAGCGAATGCGACTGTTTTTTTATATATTTTTAAATGTAGTAGCAGTTGCCTCCATTCATTGGCCGCACTTCAGCTTAACATGAGGCGGGGTGCTGTCATATGTCAAACTACATTTTCTTCTACATATTGTCAGAAGAATAACGTAACTGGATCAAAAGTACACGTAATTTGATTGATTGATTAAAAAAATGACATTTAATGTCATGTAATGTCATTTAAGTAAATTATACAACAAAATGCTTACTTTAAACTATGCTTACGTTTTTATGTTAAGTAAATGTATTCATATCACGGTGCTGCTTCGCTTTTAGGTCCGGGGCCGCAGCTAAGTAAATTGTGTACGTGCTTGGCTCCGTGCCTACTGGGGCTGCTTTTCAACTTGCATGCTATAAACTTCGTACGATCAATTTTAATGCACTTTTTATTATGCTTTTGTTGTGAAAAGGTGGGACAAGAGTGCAACCTTATCGATAGGTATTTTCAGTGATAGTTTTTTACATTGAAGATATAATTTTTATCTTGCTTTTAAAGTTATATTTCTATAGATATACCTAACGTTAAGTTTTTTTAAAAGAATCATATTATGATATAGATGTTTAAATTTTGAATATACTGAAGTCTTCCCGCGTTCACAATGATGGCTATGATGTATTCAAAACGATGTTATACAACTTTTAAAAATGTGATTAGTAAGCCCTTTTATTTAATAATCAATGTTCGCGCGAAACCTTAGAAAAATTTACATAGTACCTTAATTGCTATTTCTCGTCAACCGCTTTCTGTCGACCGAATCAACATTCGAACTAAACGATCCATTTTTACAGTCTTCGGCGCTGTTAAACCTAGTTTTTTTTTTTCAGTTAAAAAAAAACAATTTGTTTAATTTTCTTTATTATTTTTGCTTATATCAAATTGCTTGAAAACAAAATTGCTTGAAACAAAACGATCAAAGTACATATATCAAAGATACATGATAGCTGAAAGTGGTTATGAACCCGTGCTCTCGGTTTGCGTGACCATTGCACTACCACTACACCACGTTCGCCTTATATTTTTGAAATGTCTTTTGGCTATCTATTTAAATTTAATTTATAAAAGATGCACCTAAGTTTACTGAATGAGTTGTATGGGTTTAAAGTGTGGAAACTTAAACGGAAACATTTTGTGCAACAAAAAATACCTTCACATAGCGAACAAAGTTGACTTTTGCTTTGTAATTTATAATTGGGTCTTTTCTTAAACACCTGCTTTATTGGTACATTTTTTTTATTATTTGGACTTAACATTTGACCATAACTCCACTGATGGTAAGTATGAGAAAGTCCAAGAGCGCCGACGACTGAAAAAAACTATTCAGTATACGCTTACCTCAGTCGCTGTCACTATGATTTAATACGTGAACATTTTTCTTACACAATACTTTCATTGAGTTTGTTTTAAATGGACGATCAGGTTGAATTTTAACAACTTTTAAGCTTAAAAGTAATGGTTCTATCTCGGTTTGATAAACTGGGACGGACCGCCAACTAAAACGTTAGATTGAAATAAGCAAAATAAAAGCATCGGAAATTTTAAATAAAAATACGACCGGCGTATTGATTAGCACACGTAAAGTCCCGGGTTCGATTCTCGGTCGGAGCAAAGATTCGTTTTATAGCTTTTATTTGTATAATACAATTATATTAATATTAGAATAAATATTATAAATAATTGTTAAAATAAAAATAGAAGCGCGGATATTTCTGGTTGTGTAAGGGTGGTAGGCAGTGGTGCCCAATCTGTGCCAAGGCCGGGGTACGGACCGTGAAGTGACTTAGTCGCGTTTCGGAATTCGAAGTTGCCCCTTCCAACTAGGCCGACACCGTGAATGAGAATGATACTTGCAGTCATTTAATTGTGGTCGTAGCAGTCACTTCCATTCATTGACCGTACTCCAGCCTAACATCAGTGAAGATGGTGCTGTCATATATCAAGTCCAAAAAGATATATATCACCTATGTCAAACGCAAGTATAAGTACTTACAGAAAGAAGTATTTTTGGTTTTTGATTGTCGAGCGAGCTCGCGAACAACTAAGTTAACTACACGACTAATGAGAAAGTTCCTCTCATTTAGTACACTCGTTATTTCTGTACAGTCTGCCGAAAATTCACGACAACACCCGTGTGCAAAATAAACCAGCCTTATTTATAGCTATATTACATTTTGCTATTGTACATTTTGTGTAAGATTTCAGCTATAAGCCAAGGCAGTTGTTTTTAGAACTTCATTTCTATGTATAAATGATACTTTTTGTAAGATTTCGAAATATAAAACGGCGGGTTCCGATGGCAGATGCCCAGGGGAGCTCAGACCCCTGTTCTGCGGACCTGCCGATTTCTTAATAATTTGAGTGGACTGTATAATTTTTCCAATGTGGAGAAACAGACGCGAAATAAGGCAATACACTTACCGCTTCATGCGACGTCTTCCACTCCTTATGGGGAGGTCCACCGCTGCTCCAGTCAGGTGTTACACAGCACTAAGTTTTAGTTATATTTAGGGCCATCTTAAGCATGTTCAGCGCCGGGGTGCGAAAGTCAAGGCTCCGCTCGCGTGGTCTCAGTGTAGCAGGTACCTGTCGACATTTATGGCGGTTGGCTTGCGCCCCCTAGGACTCTGCGCCCGGGTGCACTGCACCCCTTAAACCCCCGGGTATAGACGGCCCTGGTTATATTAGAATGTCTATAAAATAAACTAGATGCCGAACTGTCAATGCGAATGCTACTTTTAATTTAACTATACTTGCAGTTGCATCCATTCACAAACCACATTAAAATTATAAATTGATAATATTGTAACTTCTTTTAAAGTTGTGATTATACGTAGGTACGTATATACTGTAACAAAATGGTACAAATCAGACGCTGAGGCTGAGATGGTCTTCGAGCATAAGGGACCACCTATACGGGCAAATAAAAACAAAACGCAAAGCGCCCTCTTGCGTTTTTTTGCGAATAACTGTCACAGACTCATTGGTACGGACAGAATAACACGTCTCACGCACTCATGGCCTTTTTCTTTAAAACATAGACATCTGGTTTCATTTATAAGACATTACTTATAACTAGTTCTTCCTTCCCCAGCGGGCGGACCGCAAACATCAATAATATGAGATTGAGCTTTGTTTTGAGTTCATCTCCATTAATGAGCTTCAAAATTAAAATTGCAACCGCGCATCGCACTGAAAATCGATGTTTATTTTCATTGACAGTTCAAGCTCAGTATATTCTCATAATTAAACTAAGTTTACGGCAAAATAATATTATAGCGACATGTTGAAAGTCGTAGTGTCGACGGTATCTTGATCTCCGGCGTGTACCTATATCTCTAAAATCACACCAAAAGTTCCTGAAACTTATCCTAGTTGAAGATGAATATCACAAAAGTTCAGCAAAGTTGGAAGCGCTAATGAACACACTCTGCGACTTACTAAGAAGGTAAGTGTTTTATATGTTTTTTTTATATAGCAAAGTTATTAGGAAAATAAATTTAATAATAAGTGTGTATATTTTTTAATGTAATCATCTTTTTTTCTCTTCCTGCACTGAAGTAATCACCGGAAATTGGCAGAAAGTTCACCTCTTCATATTTTTATTGTGACATATGACAGCACCCTGCTTGATGTTAAGCCGAAGTGTGGTCCATGAATGAATGTCACTGCTACTACAATTCAATAACTGGGAGTAGCATCCACATCCACTATGCCGGCCTAGTTGGAACCGGCAACTTACAAGCTGATCCCGAAACGTGACCAAATCACTTCACGGTCTGTATACTTGTAAGTGGTGGTACTACCCCGGATCGGCAGACTGGACTTGACGAAAGGACTTAATAAATCTGATGAGGATGGATGCGTTATACGATGCAGACACAGGCGGGTGTTTTCCGACGTACACAATTTTTATTGTGACACGACATTTGACCTCTATTCACCTGATGATAAGCAAGAGGAGGTCTAAGAATGACGACATCTGAAAAAACCGAGTTAGTTCACGGCTGTCTCAGTCCAAAGGTGATAAGATGGAGAGAACACATGGGCTGGCAAAGCATTCCATTTAATTATAATACTAAAATATAAAGTATTATTGATTTTACCATAATGATTCTCGCCACTATACGTATCGTACTTCATAGATGATTCCTAATACCAGAAGGACGTTTACTTTAAAGAAATTTCTTTTGCGTAATAACGTTAAAAATGTTCTCTGTATTATAATAAAGTGTGCTTTACGGTTGACATCTCTGTTTGTTGTCGCGACACAAATGAAAAACCTGCAACATGAAGACATTTTGCTCTTTATTGCATGGCGTTTCATCAAGATTATTTTTCCTCAGAGCCATTCTAAGTTCTAATGACAACATTTACTTTGAAACGTTCAACAATCTCACAGTGAATTCGTTTTCTTTATTTAAGAAAAGGTGATTATGTTTTTGACTTGATTTATCTTTTTGTTTTACTGTGACTCAACGTATGACAGCACCCCTGATGTGCAGCTGGAGTGCGGCAATGAATTGAAGTGACTGCTACTACAGTCAATTAACTGTAAGTACCAGTCATATCCACTATGCTGGCCTAGTTGTAACCGGCAACTTACAAGTTGATCACGAAATGCGACGGTCTGTATACTTGCTATTTGGTAAATAATTGCGCTGACCGGAAATTAAACCCGGGACTTTCCGCGCAACAGACTTGTGTGATAACCAGTACGCCACGCCTGTCGTCAATGCTTTACCTCTGCCTATCCCTATGAGAATTAAGGGGTAAAAATTTGATTAATTGAATGTAATTTATTTAACACTTACATAATAAAATGGCAAATTATTCTTTGTCTATACAAAGTAGAATATCGCGTGCTAACTCTTCATAAATTTAGTGTTGCACTTAGAAAAATAAAGAGTCTAACCCATTAGTTAATATAAAATAATATATTTTCACGCTTTTATTACAATTAAAGGGTGGCAGGTCTATTACAAATATATGTAACCACATTTGGAAATTAAATAATTAATTATTTAATGCAAAACCGCAGCGCCCATTACCATAAAATACATCTCCGTAGACTCTGTGTCACTTTGCATTTTTTATGTAATAATAACATCTTCATTCCTACAGGGATAGGCAGAGACAACGGTGTGCCACTTACCACGATCCTGACAATGACTATTAAATAAAATGTATTTATCGGCGGATTAGAATTGTACTAAATAAATGCGATAGCAATAAGCCTAAAAACAATTTTCAAGAACAAAGTTTATTTCATAAACAATGTATGCGAAAGAATGTAAGGATCGTGGTAAGTGGCGCTCCATTGTCTCTGCCTATCCCTGTGGGAAGGAGGCGAAACATTTGATTGATTGATTGATTGTATGCGAAAAACTACATTTTTGGTTATTTATTGATGTATTATACCTATGGTAAATTTGAGAGTGGTAGGCAGACAGCTCTGGTTGTTATTTTCCCAGTCTGCCGATCCGGGCTTGTAATACCAATTTCAAGTGTAAGTTGCCAGATCCAACTAGGCCGGTATAGTGATTGCAATTATTTAACTGTAGTAGAAGTAGCCTCTATTTATGTTATCATCATCACAGCCAGAAGACGTCCACTGCTGAACATAGGCCTCCGCCTCAACTCATGTACGGCACTCAAACCTTACAACTAGATATCATAAAATCCATTAGCAAATAAGCAAGTAATTGAATTAAAAGGGTTTCACAAGAAGTCGGGGCCTAACTATCACCAGTAGGGTCATAAACAATGGAAACTTTAGACAAGTTTGAATGTATTGTGGCTGGGTTTGTGTCAACAGGAAAATGGCGGACCCCGCTGTCGACTTACAATATTTATAACTCAGCTTTAACTTCCCTTTCTTTTAATGTTACACTTAATTGTTTTTTAATTATTTCTATAACGTTTTATTATTACTTTTAGTAACATTTTATGACTAAAAGTTAAAGTACTTTCCTTTTGTTATTAAGTACTGCAGATTATTACCTATATCAAATCAATCTTTTTTGGTTTCTCTTTAGTTATTACTTTACTTTGATTACGGTGAAAATTACGGCGACCGTGGTGTAGTGGCAGTGCAATGGCTACGTAAGCCGAGTGGCACGGGTTCGAAACTACTCACCGGTACCAATGTATCTTTGTTATATGTACTTTGGTTGTCCTGTTTCTATGCTACAAGCACTTTAGTAGCTTAGTATAAAATTGCATATTTAAAAAAAAAACTCATATATTTGTAACTAATAATAACTGTATTCTCGCGCCCGTAATATCGGACCAGGTCGGGGGAAGCATCCGCATTTTATCGACCCGACCGTATTGGTAGTCGAACTAAAAGGATCGGTGCGTCGTTTCTTTGTAGAACAATCGACAAGTGGAATGCTTTGCCAGCCCATGTGTTCGCTCCATCCCATAACCTTGGATCCTGCGAGGCGTGAAGAAGCACCTCTGGCCGGCATAGTGACGGCAACCGGGGCAACCGTGGAGACTCGGTTTTTGCAGTCGTCGGCACTCTTGGACCTCCTCTTGCTTGCCATCGAGGTTTTTTTTTTATTGTGACACGACATTTAATGTGGTTAGATGTCGTATCACAATAAAATAAAATATTAACTTATAAAACTCTCTCTTGTGACTAATAAGCGTCCTTAAACCTAACCTCAAAAGCGCTGGCAAGTAACGACGACTGTAGTAACCGTAAACTAAGTCGGTTTTTTAGTGGTCAGCGCTCGCTAACCTCCAGACAATATAACGACACATGTCGTGTACAATAAAATAAATGTCTTCGTAGTATGTAGTGTATTGTATATAATAGGTAACTTTTATTGCCAATAGTTTTTACACATCAACAGTTTGGTTTTCGTGGCCAGTAATGTGTAAACTAAATTTAATAGTTTGACTAAATAATTATATAATCCAAATAGGATATCAATAAATACTATTAATAAAAATAATCCCTGATGGTCACGCAAACCGAGAGAACACGGTTTAATAACAATTTGATATAGAGCTTGTATGAAGAGAATTGTGAATGTGAAGGAAGCGAGGAAGTTATGTCAGGATCGTGGCAATTTACAATTTTAGTAGCTTATTATAGAAATATAAAAAAAGCCATATTCAAAGCTTATAGCGCAAAAGTCTAAAAATGCAAAGTCTGATAATCTTCGAACGATTTAAATAAATGTTTTCAGCAATTCATCCCTAAGGAGGAGGTGTGTGAAACCGCCGAAATCCCAATGGGTTGTAAAAAGGTAAACCGGCCGTGCCATTACGTTAAATTGCTGGCGTGCAATCTTTAATGGCTATATCGTAAATCTTATGATTCTACCTTTAATAACAATTTTATTATCCATGCTTAGGTGATCGTGATTCACAAGTATCTCTGATAATAATCAATTTTTAGGCTACTTCATTATGTTTGTCATTTCTATACTAAGCTTCTAAACGTACATAATATCAAAGATACATGGTACCGGCAAGTGGTTTCGAAGCGGATGTTTTCGGTTGCTATTGCACTACCTCTACAACACAGTCGCTTTACATACGGTAGCTAGTTTTGCTTCGAACCGATTCTGGCACAACCAATTCTGTTACCAATGTACCTTTGATACATGTACTTTATTTGTCCTGGTTCTATGATACAAGCATTTAAGCAGCTTAGTATAGAAATGAAAAAAAAATGGTGACATTTAATTCTGTAACTCGTAACTTCTACTGATAAATTATATAGAAAGAATGAAATAAATTTTATGGGGCTTACTATTGCGTTTATTTTGGTTTTTATTTTACATTGTTTTATTATTCCAACGTTTCGAGAGCTTTGCAGCCATCGTGGTCACGGAGAGACTGAGGTGTTGGACGTCCTATTGCTTGATGCTGTTATTGGAAAGCACCCTGTTTGATGTTTTGATTTTTTTCTGTTCTCGGTTTCTTTTAAAATCAATATATTTCATTAATCAATGTTCGCGCAAAATCGAAAAAAATACTAAATTAGTTGTTATCTTTTTTTTCTTTATTTCTTTATTGATACCTATTCACAAAAGATACAATATTTACAAAAATATTTCAAAATATAAATAAATATTATATCACTGATTCACGTTTTCTTTTTACGTTTTCACTAGCACATGAAATCTAATAGCAAACCACTTCCAAGTGCAAAATATAACAGTTGTGTACGAATCCATCTCGGATGTATGAAATCAAGTTTCTAAAATTGGATTTCTGTTTTATCCCGCCGCGCACCAACGTCCGCTCATCGGGGATGCAATTGATTCTTCCCTCGAATGCAGGTCGCAGATTAATCTTTGAAATTTACTTCGTCCAATAATTCCGAATGGAATTCATCAAAATACCATCTCTATAAAGAGCCATTGTGGAAGGGCTTGTCGAGATATATCTGGACAATAAACAGGCCTAAAATAATAATTACCGATTTATATATCTATTTATATGTTTAATCACAGCTGAGAATGATTCCTCATTCAGCTCTACTTTCCGACAAGGATAGGCAGAGAACCACTTTCCACTTTCCAAATTAATAAATATTGTTAGAATTACAGGTAGGTATTTTCTTTAATAAAGTTATTATTATAAGTAAAAGGGGCGTTTATCTCAGCGGTGTCCGCTCTGTAGGCAAATAAATGCATACATAATGCCTCTCCACTGAACGTCGCGACGACTTATGTTTTCGTGCGACGACTTACGTACGGTGCGCTCACGCCTGGCGTATGCTGAGGCCTGCTGACAATTTGAGTTGTCAGCTACGTGATTATATTGACGACAGGCGTGGCCGAATGATCAGCGATTCATAGCTTTAATTTGTAATATTTATTAATTTATATTAAATATTCCAAATATAAGAGGCAGATATTTGCTTCTGTCTGGTTATCAAAGAATGGTAGGCAGTGGTACCCAGTCTGCCGATCCGGGGTAGTATCTACCACCACTTACAAGTATACAGACTGTGAAGTGATTTAGTTGCGTTTCGGAATTACAGTTATTAAAATTGTAATAGCAGTGACATCTATTCATGGACCACACTCGAGCTTAACATCAAGCTGGGTGCTGTCATATGTCGAGTCACAATAAATATATATATATACATTGGTTCCATAGAGTCTGCTTATCCCCGTGAAATTAAAATTAACAATCAAATATTCTCTCCACTGCTAAATGATCAATCAGTGTTTAGGAAAATTAAATCCTAATAAGCTTTAAATCGTGTGCAATTTCAGGTTTAGATTTAGGTGACAGAGTCTGGCCTAGATTTACTGCGTCAGCGATACAGGGAACTAATGGCTTGTTGCCCACCACATTCTACGTGAATTCCACTCTAACTTATAGTTTATTTCCTAAATTGTAGCTAACTACAGTTTTATTGCAGTAATTATAAAATAAACGGAATAGGTACAGGCGAGCTTGATTTATTTTTGACCGCAGTTAAGTTTATATTATACATTACAACTACGTACCTAAATTGTAACGGTTTTTTTATTGTTGCTGTACCATAATAGTTTGTATATTAAATACGTTTTTTATTTTTTACACTATATCTAACCAAACTACGTATATATCTATTATTGTGACTCGACACAAATAAAAGCTATGAAACAAATATTTGCTCTGACCGGGAATCGAATATACATACATCAAAGAATTCGTTCTCTCGGTTTGCGTAACCATTGCACTAACACGGTCGCCTAGACTGGAGTGCTGTCCTTAAATGAAGGTGACTGCTACTACAGTTAAATAGTTGCGAATAACAGTTGCATCCACTCCACCAAGGCCAATGACCACCAACTGCCTGCCTACCACTCTAAAACAACCGCACCTGGGGCAAATATCTGTCTACCCCTTTTAACATACTGTCCTAAGGGGAAATTTTATTATTGCATTAAGTTTGTATCAAGGGTGATGAAAAGTGAAGATAAGATAGTGAAAACACTTACAAATAGTACAGCGATTATCAACTCAATTAAATTGGGAGTTGTGTCAGGATCGCGGCAAGTGGCGCTCCATTGTCTCTACGTATCCCTGTGGGGAAAAGGCGTGACAATTTGATTTATTTATTTTTAAATTAATTTTCATTTTAGAAAAATCAATAAAATATGCACAACGGATTACTAAAAATAAATACAACTAAATGTTTGTTGTTTGATGTTAAAGCATAAAACACTGCAGGTAACAAACTTGTTTTACAAGCAATGCCGTGCGGAAAATCAAAGAGATAGAAAACTATTTTCGTTCGAAATCAAAGTGTATCATATAAAAAATTCATGAAGTTTCCTCCCCTGGACAGAAACAAAGTTGGGAGAAAACTTTCCAACATCTTCGTTTTATATTCAAAAGATTTTTGTCTTCAAAGAATTAGACCTTTCGTATTTTTAAGAAATTATTTGATGACCTAAAGAAATTAATTGTTTTTACGTTAATGAATTATTTTGGTTTTGATTTTACAATTTTATTTTATTTTATCATTCCAACGTTTCGAGAGCTTTGCAGCCATAAAATAAAATAAAACTGTAAAATCAAAACCAAAATAAACGCGATAGTATGCCGCATAAAATTTGTTTAATTCATTAATCAATGTTCGCGCAAAATCTAAGAAAATATTATGTTTTACGTTTTTTCTTTATTAAGGGATCTTGGCCTCCAGGGCTGTCCCCTGACCCTGACCCCATTATTATATATTTAGACCAATAATCGATTTTCACAGTCGACGGCACTCTTGGACCTCAAATTACGTAGCGTCAAAGGGTCGATCGAGGTCGGATGTCGAGTCATAAAAAAAATTAAAATAGAATGTGGAGTGCATGGAGAAATTGGGGCAGTGAAGGTGAGCATCGACATGTCTCAAAAGTATTAAACCTAAATTATCAATATATATAAATATAAAACTAGTTACTTATAGATATTTATGAAGTTATTAAAATGGTTTAACATTTTGAAACAATTTAATTTATAAATTTTACTCGTATTGGTAATTTGTCAATATTTAATTAGAGAGCAGAATTAGATTTTTTATAGTATTTATTATTTACTGACTTTCTAATATTCGTAAATATGAATATGAATTGTAACCGAATCTCAGCTTCAGGAAGAAAATATCTTCAAAGCAAACGATCCATGATAATGTCTTGTGACATTTGCCAAGAACTTTCTAGAAGCTAGTACTTCGAATGTGGTAGATATACCAGCATTAAGTTTCCACAAAATTGTTCCCTCGAATCGTGAAAAGTTCTCCAATAACTTTTAAACCTATGGCAGATAGGTATTGTGGATCTGCGATTTTGTTTTATCATTAAACATCAGTATTATTTTATTTGTGACAATTAAAAATGACTATCCTATATACATGTATGTATCTATACTTGTGTCAGGATCGTGGAAAGTGGCGCTCCATTGTCTCTAAATATCTAATATTTCCTAATTTCAAAAGACTTCTAACCACGATTTGCCTTATAGTAAGCATGGAGGCGTCCTGGAAAAATCCGACTCTGTTTACGGTTGTCGCCGCCACTATGCCGGCAGAGGTACATCCAGTACAGGCAGAGGAAGAATCCAAGGTTTTAGAATGGGGAGAACACATGGGCTGAGTAATCATTCACTTGTCGATTGTTATAATTTTTTACTTTTAATAAAAACAATGTTGGTTCACAATAACCTACTGTAGGTATGTGAAAACTTGAAAACACAAGAAGCTTTAAGAAAGCATAGTGTGGGGTGGGTAACAATAAAATTCACGGGTCACTGGTGCAGCGTCGCTACCTTACGTCGAACAGCTCTAACAATAAATCTGATAGTACTAGAAACCTTATATCTGGCACCGATCTTATTCACTGATAAGAAACATTGCTTGGTAGTTTTAAATTTAATATCTAGTGTGTTTCTGTCGTCTTTTTACAAGTTTTTTTTTATTGTTACTCGACATATGGCAGCACCCATCTTGATGTTAAGCTGGAGTATGGTCCATGAATGGATGTCACAGCTACTACAATTCAATAACTGTAAGTAGCAGTCACATCCACTATGTCGGCCTAGTTGGAACAGGCAACTTACAACCTAATCCCGAAACGCGACTTAATCACTTTACGGTCTGTATACTTGTAAAAAGCGGATCGGCAGACTGAGTACCACTGCCTACCACTCTTTGATGACCAGGCTTTTTTTATTAACAATATTTAATAATTATATTTATAGCTTTAATTACAAATAAAAGGTATGAAAAAATATTTGGTCCGACCGGGAATCGAACCCAGAACTCTACGCGCAACAAACCAATCGCTGATCAATCGGCCACGCCTGTTTTTTTTTTTCATCATTGGACATTACAAAAGTAGTACATAAAAGCCCAAAACGAATGATGTCCTTTAATTAAAATTATGACTGGTTTTACTCAAAACTATATTGTGCTATAACACAGTCAGTTGTGCGGTTACCTACCTCATCAAATAACGATATAATTTAAATGGTCATTGTCATTTTCATTTCGCAAAACCAAACTTTAGCCACAAACTGACGCGATATACGGATCCATTTAAATTTTATTTATGTTCAACCAAAAATGTATCATTTTGATCTTTTTCATTACAGCATTTTTGTTTTAGTATTAATTATTACTCTATTTTTAATAATATCGGTACCTTTGTCCGGTATAGTGACGGCGACTAGGGCAACCTTGCAGTCGTAGACACTCTTGAACCTCCCTTCGAATGGATTTCATTAAAATCCATTCGAAGGGAGGTTTTACAATAATATAGCTTGTATACATCAGAATAACACATAGGTTTTAATTTATTAACATATTGTGTGAATAATATATAAAACAAAAAAACATTTTCCTATACAAATTTGCGTTCGTTAAAAAAATATTTTGGGTAAACTAAGGAAAATATATCAAGATGTTGAGAATTGAAAACAAATTATTATATTAACATATTTATTATTTATATATATTTTACTATAGTTTCCAATTGACTATAGTTTCAGCTGTTTGGATTTTTTCTATATTTATCTTTATCTTCGCCTGTCATATTTATATGAGCTATCGAGTTATAAATACAGTCGAATTGAGAACCTCCTCCTTTTTTATGACTGTGTTATAAACCTAATTTTACGCGAGTGAAACCGCGTGCACAGCTAGTAAGTTATAAAACAAATAAGTTAATATAAAAACAAAAAAATAGGTTCATAACAATAATAACTATGTAAATTATTGTCAGCTACAGATACACTAACTACGCGTTTAAAACAATAAGAAAAGACTAATTAATTTGTTTTGTTTGTATTCCGTTGAAAATCATTTGTCGTTAAAATCCATTGCATTTTGTTACGCTTTTACTTACGTTTATCACAAATAATGCCGCTGTACAAGCCAGTTCAAGGCTGCCAGCCAACATTCTGTGATACGCTATCTTACGTCAAGGAATTTCTTTGCTGTCTTTATGCATAATACTAGTTAATAAAACTACAAGAAAACAATTATATTATTTAAATATCAAAACCTACAAAATAAGAGACCTACTAAGCCTCTATCACAAAGAGGTTTATTTTTTTATTGTATTACGTGGTTTAAGTTCGACTCGCCTTTTGCCTCCCCCTGCTTACCATCATGCAAGTCGAGGTCAAATCTCGAGTCATAATACAAGGCGACCGTGGTGTAGTGGCAGTGCAATTGTCACGCAAACAGAAGATCACGAGTTCGAGACCACCCACCGGTACCAATGTATCTTTGATATTATGTACTTTGGTTGTCCTGTTTCTATGATACAAGCACTTTAGTAGCTTAGTATAGAAATGTAAAAAAACAGTTTTCTTAACTCATTTTACTTTTGTAATGGTTAAATCCTTCTGATTGTGGCTCGACATATGACAGCACCCCGCCTAATATTAAATTAAAATACAATTCATGAATGGAGGTTTAAAAATTGTAATAACTGTAAGTACCGACTCCACTATGCTGTATATTATAATATAAACTGCAGAAATGCGAACAAGATGGCGTTCTGACCAATATTATTATTGGGATCTTTTATATTGATTTAGCAATCGATTTGCACAGGCATATTTATAAACACAATAACATGCAAACTTTCCTTTGTTAGTACAAAATGTCGGGCCCATAACGATCTTAAATTTACAATAGATTCTTTTGTGCACGTCTTTCACCGTGAATGCTTTACGCACGCTTTAACACTGCGACGACCAAAGCATTTGTTTTGTCCGTAGTCCATCTTACAATAAACAATTTGTGGACAACGGCGTAGTACCACCACTTAAAAATAATTGATTACCCACAATATTAATGGATGAATTCCGAATGTCAACCATCCTATCTATCTCTTTTCCAGGATCTCAAACAATCTCTATACATTCTTCTAAATCGGTTTAGCGGGTTAAGCGCGAAAGGGTAACAGGCAGACAGACATAATTACTTTCAATTTTATAATTATTTGGATTAACTTTTCAAAGAGTGGTAGGCAGCGGTACCCAGTCATGGACTACACTTCGGTTAAACATGAAGCGAGATGATGTCATATGTCGAGTCAAAATAAAAAAAAATTATTGGTCTGTTTCGCATCTGGTACAGTCTGTCTAAGCCGAAATGACGCGCCCCTCCACTGCATTTAAGCACACGTGCGAATGTAAAATATGAATGCAACAACATTGTGCAATTACATAATTGCACCGAAAATGCAATTGTAATTGGTCATTCAGTTGCTGGTTAGACACAAAAGGAGGAGCACGTTAATAAAGCATAGTTATTTATATATATTTACACATTTAAATAAACTAATAAAGTGGAGGGGCGCGTCATTTATAGTTAGAAAAGCCATACGAGGTCAAATGTCGCGTCTAAGAGCCTTTCGAGTATTAACACATTGTTCATTGTACCACTTGTAAGCCATTCATTTATTAAACGAGCTACAGTCATTCAATTGTCTGCGTTGTGCAAAAAAAGTTCATATAAATCTCTTATTGTTACGTAATATAAATGGTCAGTGAAATTATTCTTAGAACAATGTATAACTGTTAAATGTATATATTTTTAATTTACATTTCTATGCTAAGCTACTAAAGTGCTTGTATCATAGAAACAGGACAAAGTACATATCAAAGATACATGTAAAATATTGTATATATTCATCTTTTTATTTAGCCGTTGCTCAACGAATAAATGCTTTTGATTTGATTTGATTTAATTTGATTTGATACATTGGTACCGGTGAGTGGTTTCGAACCCGTGCTCTTCCGTTTGCGTAACCATTGCACTGCCACTACACCACGGTCTCCTTATGGTATAAATGTATCCAAATACTAACTATTCAGGTGTCTGTCTGTCCGTAGACAATTATTATTAATTTATTTTTTTACTAAGCTACAGGACAACCAAACAACATAATATCAAAGATACATTGGTACCGGCAAGTGGTTTTTAACCCGTGCTTTCGGTTTGCGTAGCCATTGCACTGCCACTACACCACGGTCGCATTAATTTGATTAGTGGCCAGCAATAGATATGTTTCTCGATACGCCACCAGAGAGGCAGCGCTCAGGAATAGTCCCGAATGCACCTCAACACACGTGAGAAAAAATTTAGTAGGATAAGGATCACCATCCATTTTACCCCCTCTTACTACCAAAAGGGCCCGTTAGTCAAGAGAAAGGGCCAGATCCCGTCATCCACGGGCAGCGGCTGGCCGTCAGTGACTTTCTCTCGCGATATGAATGAGTGTAGATTCTAATGTATTTCAAGGTGCGTTGGAAGGATCCAATGGCGACTACAGACTGCAGATAGCAGACTGCTGACTGCAATGCTGTTTTTTATGAATTTGTATAAGATTGACACTGCATTCTGCGGCCGCGCCATACAGATTCATACGCATCAGTAGTCGCAATCTGCGGTCTGCGGTCGCCATCGGAATCACACCTTTGACAATATAAGCTTTCATTCATCAGTTATGGAGACTAAAGACTAAAATCGTAGGACGCCCAAATTGTCTGGATTGCTAACTTATGGTTCTGACGATATCGCGGCGATAATGTCGGAATGCTATCCCGTTCATATAACTTGAATTTGTTATGAAATTTCAAGTAGCGACCAACGAAGCGATAGTCAATCATATTACAAACACTTCTGAAGTTTGGTTAGAACATATTTACGACTTTGTAGACGGGACATTGAAGGAACTATAAACCTAGCTTACTTTACTCTACTAGCATATAGGTTGAAGATAAAATGGACGTAAATGGCAAGTTAGTTATTAAGATAGAGCGTCTAAAGTCATTGACCTACCAAGACCAAACCATTGGCAATGTAAAACAATGGGTGTTTTACATTATATCTAATCGGCTGATTGTAATAAAACATTTCTAGCTCTGCCAACTACATAATCAGCCGAGAGCAACCTATGTATATCTATATAAACAACACAACTCAAGTTATAGATATGACCTAGATTTTATGTGATCCGTGGGTAACAGTCGAACACTTTCGGCAATCGAACGCGTCTTTATTGGTCGAACAATTGACAAGCTTTACCAGTAACTATGTTCGCCTCACCTTGGATCTTTCCAAAGTCAGTTTGAGTTTTAATATATGAAAAATCCTAACTCTATATATATATATATATATGAAAAAACCTTTATTTATTTATCTATTTTTGGTTAAATGGCGCTAAAAATCGTAATCCGAATTCACAATACGACAATTCTGCCAGTGTGAAGTACCTTTTTTATAGTACTATTTTTATTGTTATTGAAATTAAACATATATTAACATTCTGCCTGATAAGCTGAAATGCGGACAGAATGAAGACAACTATTACTACTGTTAAACTGCAAGTAGCAGCCGCTTATCCCGAAGTCACTTTACCTTTGGTATACTTAAAAGTAGCCACGAGATCTGCCTTCTGCCTTCCATTCTTAAAAACAACCATTAAAACTCAGAATACAGAACAGAGTACAGATTTGTTCTGTATTCTGAGCATTAAAATTATCAAACCGTCAAAGTATGTACGAGTAGTATTTTCTGAGATTTTGCGCAAACATTGATTAGTGAATTAAACAAATTTTTGCGGCTTATCTTACCAAATTTTATGCGGCTTATCCACGATGGCTGCAAATATCTCGAAATGTCGAAATAATAAAAAAAATATCAAAACCATAATAAACGCGTTAGTAAGCCGCATCTAAATTGTTTAATTCATTATGTACTTATATTTATTTTTATAAAAGGTTAAATAAATTTAAGTACTCGTATATAAATATAAATACGTGCTTAATCTCGCGTTCCGATGACGAAGCTATCTAGATCATTAAGATTAAATCCGAGAATTAAATGCCAGTGTCCGTATTCAATGCTATCAATAGAATTATATCGGTAATATAAGAGGATAAAAAATCTAGGTAAAGGTTTCTCTATGAACTTATTGTAAAAAATAATAAAGTATCATATTTCTACAGATTGTATTGAGACTACGAATGTTAAGTATGTTATTTATATTTATTAATAGTCCATTTAACTGTACCACTGCTGGACAAATAAATGGCGTTTTAAGGGGGAGACCTATGTTCAACAGTGGACGTCTTCTGGCTGATGATGGGCAAATACCTCCCTCTCTTTCCATGATTCACACTTCGCTTCCTCTTCGCCAGGAACTCTGGTAGGAGTCTATCTCATCTCGCCATATCCATTTGGGCATATTAAGTGTATAAATTAAGGCAATCGTGGTGTAGTGGCAGTGCAATGGACACGCAAGCCGAGAGCACGGGTTCAAAACCACTTACCGGTACCAATGTATCTTTGATATATGTACTTTGGTTGTCCTGTTTTTATGATACCAAGCACTTTAGTAGCTTAGTATAGAAATGTATAATAAAAAAATCTATACATAAATGGTATTGTTTAATAATCTGATAATTTATTTTTATCACATGTTTATTTATTTATGTTATTTTTATGTGGATGGATGCGTTAAACGAGGCAGACCCAATAATTTTTAGACCAAATCGGAGACGTCCTTAAGAAAGTTGCCTAACCGTAGAACTTAAATGAAGAGAAGTGTGGATGTGAGAGAAGCGAGGGAGTTGTGTCAGGATTGTGGCAAGTGGCGCTCCATTGTTTCTGTCTATCCCTGTGGGATTGATTGATTATTATTAGTAGCCAATTTAAAAATTCTACTTTTCTTTCTGACTCATACTCTGAAATTCGTGGATTGGGATCTTACGTTTTCCAATTAACGCAGTTTTTTTGTTTAAAACAATGTTTGACCCGGTGTAAATATAAAAATCAATTCAATTCGAAAAGACATCATTTATTTTGTACGGGGACTTACGCTTAATTGTGTTAACAGTTGCATAGGCAGTTTAAAATAGTTTGACGTACAAAGATTACAATGTAATTGGAATATATCCTTTAATTTGCATAGTTTAGGTGTGCTAAATGATCAAACTATAATTAAGACAGTTTAAAGCAGAACTGTTAATATGGCGTGTCTTCGTGATTGACAGACAATACATATACAATACATCCATATCTTATTTTCCAAATAACTCAATTGCACAGCAATTAAAAGCAAAATTGTTATTAGTTTTATCAATACAAGTATCGAAGCTACGATTTATATATTTTTTCATCATCAGACATTACAAAAGTAGTAGAAGCTTCTACATAAAGCCCAAAATCAATGATGTCGTTTAAATAGTGAAATTTTAACCTAATCAAATCAAGACGGCATATGAAATATTTATTTATTATTATTATTAGATATTAGCCATGTAACAAGTCTGCAGTCACTATCGGAATGGCACCTTTAGGCCGGCATAGTGGATGCAACTACTACTTACGGTTATTTAACTGTAGCAACACTCCAGCTTAGAATCAAACCTGATGCCGTCACACGTGAAGCTATACTCGTAAAACAAAATAATTAGTCATAATTTGTTATAAACCGGTTATGTACTCATTTGTTTCAATTAAGTAGTGATGTATCGTGCGTCTAGGTCACAAATGTCAGTCAGGTCAATTAGTAATCAACTCAAGACACACTCGATCTTTCCACTCGGCAAGCAATTACTGCGGATAATTCCACGCAATTAAACGCTAACTTTTATTATTGTTATTGTAGCTCGACATAATGATAAGATATCGCCACACTCTGATCTCCAAGAGTAGAGACGATTGCAGTAGCAGGTGCCTTTTAGTTTAGAAAGTCGTTCTATGACACAATTTTCCCGCTTCATTATTTCAGGACCAAATTTAGAGGTATTAAACAATAAATATATATATAATATATATATATATATATATATATATATATATATATATATATATATATATATATATATATATATATATATATATATATATATATGGAAGGACCAGAAGGGTGTTTTTCGATCGGAGATATCCTCAAGAAAGCCTAGTGTCCATAATCTTAGAGCTTTGTGTCAGGATCGTGGGCAAAAGCCATTGTCTCTGGGCTAAAGTTCACCTATTGATTTCTTATTTGCTGATTGGTTACGAAGATGTCAAATGTCAGTGCTTTTTTGACGCCATAATATGTTAGGATTGATAAGATATCGAGGCCCTGGTGCAGTGTTGTTTGTACTATCCATAAGCTGTATGATGGAGTTAGAACCTAAGTTCGTAATTACAATACTATATTTTTTACGTTTCCATACTAAGATCTAGGTCCCGGCAAATAAAAAGAGCGCTAACTTTTAAACTGCGCAGTATAAGGATCAGCAGATTAGAAGAGCGCTAGACGACTGCGGTGGAAACAAGTCGAAACACATTCGCAAAACGAAATGTCAGTAGGTAACAAAACAAGTTACTGCTCAGCTTGAGTGCCAGCGCTTTTTTTTGTCTGCTGGGATCTATTGTATACGAAAAGTGTATCATAGGCACAGGACAATCAAAGTACTTTGTTATACATGAGGTATTCTATAATTTCCAAGTACCAGCAACTCAACACTAAATTGTCCGTGAAGCAGCTAGTCGTGACTAGGCCATTAGAAATGTTCTAGATTCCTTTCCTTTCTTAGCACAAACATTGTTTCTACCCAACACATTAAAGTTTATTTTTAACTTATTTCCTACATTAATACTTCAAACTGCTATAATAAACTATATAAATACTTGGATTTGAAAGAATGAATGAAAGAAGATTTAAAGATGACCGTGGTGTGGTAGCAGTGCAATGGTTACCTACGCAAGCCGAGAAAACGGATTCAAAACCAATTGCCGGTACCAATGTATCTTTAATAATATATTATGTACTTTGGTTGTCCTGTTTCTATGATACAAGCACTTTATTAGCTTAGTACAGAAATGTATAATGTAAAAAAAACTTATTTTTAAAAGACATCATAGACTGGGTTTGGCACTTTGGGGTCGTTGGCACTTTTGGATCTCCTTATACTTACCATCAGGCGGGTCGAGGTCAGATGTCGAGTCACAATAAAAAATAGATTGAAAAGTGTTCTTCAAATGCAAGGGTCTACAGGTCTCATAATCATAGATGATGTTGAAGAGAATTGTGGATGTAGAGGAAGTGAAAGAGTACGGTATAGTGTCGTAGAGTGATGCAACCGTAAGTTTAGTTGTTTTTTTCCAGTCACCGGCGCTTCTTGCTTACCATCAGAAGTGTTGAGGTAAGATTTCGAGTATCAAAAAAAATTGTGTCAGGATCGTGGAAAGTACCTATCCCTGGGAATTATGGCATGATTGATAAGTTTTTGTAATCTAATTTAAATGCACACAAAACCGTAACACATCTAACGCTTTTATTCTCAATACGAGTTTTTGGGATATTGCAAATCTGGGATATTTAAGAGTGGTAGGCAGTGGTACCCAGTATCCGGGTAGTACCACCACTTACAAGTATACAGACCGTGAAGTGATTTGGTGACATTTCGGGATCAGCTTGTAAGTTGCCGGTTCCATCTAGGCCGACATAGTGGATGTGATTGCTACTCACAGTTATTGAATTGTATTAGCAGTGACATTCATTCATGGACCACACTTCGGCTTAACATCAAGGGGTTGCTGTCATATGTCGAGTCACAATAAAAAAAAATACAAAAAAAACAAAAATAATAAATATTATATAATAAATAACCTCATATATAAATAAACATTACGACATACGGCATTCTCTTTGGCCGGCATAGTGGGGCAACCGTGAAGACTAAGTTTTTGCAGTCGTCGGCACTCTTGGACCTTATCTTGCTTACCATCAGGCGGGTAGAGATCAGATGTCAAGTCACAATAAAAAATTACTGTGTAAGGTTAAATCAAAAGAATTGTGGAACTAAAACAGTTGATTAGGGATCATTTGCCAATCTGCCGATCCAAGGTAGTATCACCACTTGCAACTCGGTCAACAACTCTGTCGTGTTTCAGAAACAGATTGAAAGTTGCCGCTATGGAAACGGAAGAATGAGTATGCGAGAAGAAGAAAAAATGGCAGGTTCTATTAGCAGTGAAACCTAGTAGACGAATAAACGCGGGTAAGAAAGATGAAGATGTATGTAAGGCAATGAATGAGTATGTATAAAGAAATAACAATTAAACTAGGCAAGAATAGTGAATGTGACTGCTGCTTGCAGTTATTTAACTGCAGTAGCAGCAACACACATTTATGGGCCACACTCTGAAAAACTCACAAAATTAACAACTATGAAAACGAATGAAACCTTAATTAAACTCCATATCTGAACCTCAACTACAAAAACACGTAATAACAACCTTAAGCAACTAAATACCTCAGTTCCTAGGCTCTTAGAATAATTATACAGGTAGAGCCAGCTAAAATAAGTAGGTAGATAGCTAAGTACAAGTATTGCACAGTGAAATACTCTGGTAAATGATTAGTGCAGCTGTACAATCATCGGTTATTGAGGAAACTCGAAAACCAGTCGTGGAAGTACCATAACCTGCGCCGGCGCAAGACTCAGCGCAACAAACTCTGGCCAGTCACGCGCCGACCTCCGTTACGGCGGGACGTCTCTGTGCTACTTTCGCGCGCTTTCCCACGAAATAAATTTCGAACTCAAATATAATTAGTGTTGTGAATTATTTCAAGATAATAGTGATGTGTTTGTGAGTGAAAAACGCATTTTGGATCACAATTTGTTTTGGATTATTATTTTAATGGTAGGTTTAGTTATTTTATGAGTCTATCGAACGTTAGTTTTTATTGATAGTAAGTAATAATAAATTCGCTCAAACCCGTGTTATAGAGATTTACAATTGGTTTCCGCATCCTTATTTCTACATAAAGAAAAGAATGTGCCAACTTCACGCCTTTGTACTTTGTACTTTTTGTTGACACCTTTATTATTTATGCTGTGGTATAGAAAAGAATAGATTTTCGAACGTTTTATTATTATTATTTTACGACTGCAATTATTTAAAAGTACCTGTATACTTATCTATTGTTTTGTGACTTGTGATATGTTTTTATCATAGAAACAGAATGATCAAAATACATATCAGAGATACCTACATTGGTACTAGCAAATGGTTCTTAAGCCGGGAGCTCTTTATTCGCTCTTTATTATTAATGGTCTCAATCTACCACTAGATCACGATTGACACGAAGGAGATCTCAAAGCATTTACGCAATTTTTAGATAGATTTTTTTCGCTTTTGTAGCTCGACAATGACAGCACCCCACCTGTCGTTAAGCTGGAGTGCGGTCCATGAACAGAGGCCACTGTTAGTACAATTAAACAACTACAACTACAACATCCACTATGATGGCCTAGTTGGAACTGGCAACTTTTAGGCTGATCCCTAAACGCGACTGTGTCACTTCACGGTCTGTACACTTGAAACTGGTGGTCATAACCCAGATCGGCAGACTTGGCAAATGACCTCTTACTGTCTGTCTAAAAAGTCAATCAATCAATTAATCAAATTGTCACGCTTTCTTCCCACAGGGATAGGCAGAGACAATGGAGCGCCACTTGCCACGATCCTGATACAACTCCCTCGCTTCCTTCACATTCACAATTCTTTTTATACAAGCTCTATGGTTATGGGCAATAGGCAATCTAGTCTAACAAGTAAGACAGATATTAGTTCAGTCTGCTTAGTACGAGTCTGGATTAGTATGAGTACCACCACTTACAAATGTATTGGCCGTAAAATGAAAAGACTTGGGTATTCGCAGTTCAGGATAAGTTTGAAAGTTGCAGGTTTCGATTTGGCCTGCATATTAGTTGCGACTGCTACTTGCAGTTGATTAACTGTTATCGCAGTCGCCTCCACACCTCGACCGCACTCCAGCTTAACACCAGAAGGGTTGCTGTCCTATGTAGAGCCACTATAAAAAATACATAAAGACGTAGGTATAGAACATCATAGCTTACCATAAAGAATTCCATATGTAATGCATTCAACATATGGGCTTCAGCTAATTAATTATGCACATAAATTATAATTTGTAAAGACGGATTTACATCGCTAAACGAGAGATATAAAATTAGTTGCACTAATAGAGACCCCGTATACAAGAGTCCTGGCATACAAGCTATTTGTAAGTTTGTTTGTAATGAATAGGCTCAGAAACAACTGGGCCGATTTTAAAATTTGTTTCACTATCAGAAAGCTACATTCTTCGTAAGTAACATAGGCTATAATGGATTTTCAAAAAGTTTAGGGTTTTGTACGAAATCTCGAATGCAACCCAAAGTGTAAAACTACTTGAACCGACTTGGTTGTTTCAGTCGTCGTCACAAATTTCTTACTTCGCGTCCGCTGTGAAAACTATTGATGATATATAAAATAGTGTTCTATACATTAATAGTATTCATGATTACTCACAAAAAAAAGTCTGCCATGGTATGGGCCTAAAATGGTTTAATAATTAAGGCTGATTATGTATGTGTATATACACTATATATACATACATATATATATATACGTTTAATGGTAGGTACAAAGATTATGTATACACATTTAAGAGAAAAACTGACTATTTAACCATTAAGCGTGCGATGTATATTGACCCGGGCAACGCCGGGTTACGCAGCTAGTATTTTATAATATTATTAATAATGTGCACGGCTGTACACGATGCGTGGACTTGCTTCTACCGCAGTCATCCAGCGCTCTTTTTTCCTGCCGATATTATAACTGGGCATAGCCTGATTAACCTATAAGCAAATTAAGCAATTGCTTACGGCATCAGGTCTCCGGGGACCAGAAACAGCTTTATAGAAAAAATATTTGCTAGCACTTTTTTATTGTATGTAATACCTACTCCACATATCTTTCGTCCATCATACATATTTTATAGTATAGCTTGTCTAACTATAAATGACGCGCCCCTCCACTTTATTAGTTTATTTAAATGTGTGAATACAAATATTACTAACTATACTACTATTACTTTATTAGCATGCTCTTCTTTTTGTGTCTAACCAGCAACTGAATGACCAATGACCAATTACAATTGCATTTTCGGTGTGTTGCATTCATATTTTATATTCTCACGTGTGCTTAAATGCAGTGGATCGGCTTAGACAGACTAGAAATTATTTATCTCGTATTAAATGGGTATTTTTTTAGAGACCGATACCTACTAGTTCATGTAGGAAAGCCCCACAAGCCAACGTAATTTCACTGGTTTTTCGTCGCCATAAATATAATACTTTAGATAAGATAGGTATCACGTGGATAAAGGAGTGCAAGTTCGTTGCCAAGACATTTTTCTGTCGTGTATTACTCTTAATAAGCGCCCTGACTCTAGTCAGGGCGCTTATTGAATGAAAACTTTCTACTAGTTCCAACTAGGCCGGCATAAAGAGTGTGACTTGCATTTTTTATTATTATTATACATTTCTATACTAAGCTAATATACAACCAAAGTACATATATTATATCAATGATAGATTGATTGGTACCGGGGAATAGTTTTGAACCCGTGCTCTCGGTTTGCGTAACTATTGCACTGCCACTACACCACGGTAATTATTGTATCAGTCGCTTCCATTCATTGACCGCACTTTAGTTTAACTTTAGGCTGGGTGCTGTCATAATTATGTCGAGCCACAATATTTTTTCACCTAATGCAATCACATCCTAATACAGAAAATTCTACCTACACACCTTTGATGCTAATGAAATACCATATTATCTCGGTGTCTATACAATGTCATTGCGAAACTTCCTGGTAAGCTGCTGGCTAACAAACAAAGCCGTTACTAAACTATGAATGTCTACTAGGTATAATTTTATTACAAATAAATCACTCGCGGATGTAAAAGGAGTTATTTCCAAATGTTCTAGTAAATTATGTACAAGAAAGCTAGGTTGCCTTCTGCCCATAACCATACAGCTTGTTTTGAAGGGAATTGTGAATGTAAAGGAACCGAGGGAGTTGTGTCAGGCTCGTGGCAAGTGGTGCTCTATTGTCTTTACCTATCCCTGTGGGAAAAAAGGGTGATAATTTTATTGATTGATTGATTAAGTTACAAAAACTATTAGATGTTTGACATAGTGACGGCGACTGAGGCAATCGTATATTAAAAAAGTCACCTTTTGCTTACCATTATAGACAAATCCAGTTGAGTTTTTTTTTATTGTGACTACATATGACAGCACCCCGCTTGATGTTAAGCTGGAGTGTGGTCCATGAATGGATGCCACTGGTACTACAATTCAAAAACTGTGAGTAGCAATCACATCCACTATGCCGGCCTAGTTGGAACCAGCAACTTACAAGCTGATCCCGAAACGCGACCAAATTAATTGTAAGTGGTGGTACTACCCTGGATCGGCAGTCTGGGTACCACTGCCTACCACTCTTTGATAACCAGACCCGAAGCAAATATCCATCTCTTTTTTGTTTATTCTTGTTTATTCAAATTTATTAGGCTACCAAAGTAGTAAAGGTTAGCTGGTAGAAAACATCACTAGACATTAAGCTCGCCGTGTGTTTTTTATTTACTGTGCAATAAAGAATTTATCTATCTAAAGTGCTTGTATCATAGAAACAGGGCGACCAAGTACATCTATTAAACATACAAGTGGTTTTGACCGGTGCTCTTGATTTGCGTGACTATTGCACTACACCACGGTCGGTCGCCTTAAACGCCGGTTTTATTGTTTGAGCTAATACAACACGTAATTGTTTTTATATCAAGTATAAATCCTTATAAGGGTAAAACCTCAGTAAAACGTTCAAATAGTCACAGTTTATAATTAGATACAGCGTTTTTGGGTAAAAACCTCTGTTTCCTTCTTTGACTCGTTATCATGTAATTTTGTTTTAGTAAAATTCATTTATTTAATTATTATTTTATCATTATATATGCATCTTTTAAGACTTTAAAAGATTTAAAAGATTAATTGAGAAAAAATCAATAATCTCACATCAGAAACCGTCCCACACTATCCACGGCAATTATCGATAGTCACGTTTGTCACCGGGAATTGAATTTGTCTCCCCTCTATTACGAGAAGTGACTAATCTATTAAATTATATATTTGTACCATTGGAAGCTATCGTATGTAATTTTATATTAAAATACTTCTTGTCGCGTGCCATTAAATAACAAGGACACATATGGTTTTCATGCATGTTACGTCACATAATACGTAAATATCGCATTGCCTACTAGATACCATCAAAACATACGATCAGTTAAAACATATTTACCAAAAAATGGTGAGTATTGAATATGAGTATTCAAAAAAACGCAAGCACTTTGGGCAGCAAGCACTGTTCCAATCAGTTCCGGGACATATCATAGATTCTATCTTTGAGGACAGCAAACAACAAAGTGAATACGGTTTGAGGAATCCAGTACATCGTGAAGTACAAGCTACTCTAGATAAAGCCGAAAATGAAGCCAATACCACAAAGGTTCATTTACACAACGTTGGTATTAGTCACACAGAAGGTGGTTGGCCGAAAGACGTCAATGCACAAAACGAAGATCACACAATAAGATACAGGCGCAGAATATGCCACGATGATAGTTATATACATGCAATAAAAGCTGTCGCACCAACCATGGAACATTACTTAGATCAAAATAATGCAGTTGAAATGTACGAATCATACTTTCAAAATATGCAAACTATGGCCCCCGTTGAGTCATATCACATACGTGTAGCCAATTCATTAGTCGGTGAAACAGAAAGGCCAGTTGCATGCATAGTCTGGACGAACGATACACCGTCAAAACTTGCTGTTTGTTATACTGATAGAAATTATAACTACCCTGAGAAAGTTTTTATGTTTGACGTATGTTATATATGGGACATAGAGAATCAAATCAAACCAGCACATGAATTATATTCATCTAATCCATGTTGGCAATTGGCTTGTTCACACACGGAACCAAGTATTCTCGTTGGTGGATTGCAAGATGGCACCGTTTGCTTATTCGATATACGAGCTCAAACAGAAGCAGTCAACTACAGCTCGGAATATTCGTCGCATCATGGACCGATCACATCTCTTTTGTATATTTACAGCCGAACTGGTACCGAATTTTTCACTGGATCTCTCGATGGACAGTGCATTTGGTGGGATTCCCGCAACCTCTCAAAACAGTTGGATAATATTGAGATAAAACTCCGTAAAAATGATAACGAGGGTATTAGTGTTTTGCAGTACAATCGTGGATTTCCAACCAAATTTTTATGTGGCACTGAATCTGGTTTAGTTATTCAAGTTAATCGATTAGGAAAGACACCATCTGAAGTACTAACTGGCTATTGGGAAACACATAATGGTCCCGTGCGCGCACTTCAAAGCAGTCCATGTTGTAATAGAATGTTCGCCACCTGCGGTGACTGGTCTGTGCGTTTATGGAGTGAAGAAGTTCACATTGATCCCATAATTACAACTGCACCATATAGGTATGAAGTTTCTGATCTTTCTTGGGCACCTATAAGATGTTCCAGTTATATGTCTGTATGTACAGGTGGAAATTTTTATTATTGGGATCTGTTACGTAACCGCCGAGCACCGGTAGTCAAACAAAAAATATCAAAAAATCCACTAACGAAAATTGCACCACATGTGGACGGTTACAACATCGCTATTGGCGATTCAAATGGTAGCATTTTTATGGTCCAGTTATCATCTGAAAATATGGTATGGCCAGGACCTACTGATAAGACACTTGTGCAAGAAGTTTATGAACGAGAACGCAAACGTGAGCATATACTCGAAAGTCGTTTGAAGGAGATACGTTTGAAACATAAGTTGGATGAAGAAGAAGTCGTGGTAGAGGTGGAGGTAGACGAAGAAGAAAACGTTCGATTGGCTGAAGAAAAGTATTTTAACATAGTCAAACAAACATTAAACACAATGGCATGATTGTTGTCACATTGTCACAAAGGGGAATGAGATAAGTGATCATAAAACTCAAGTAGGTAATCGAACGTTGATCACGGATGTAATAAGACGAGAGCCCGCATATCTAGTGTATATCCGCGCGAGGGCCGTGACCACCTATTATCATCCATGTGTCTACATTAAAAGTTGTACTTATGAATGCGGGCACGTCACAGCAACTTTCTCCAGGCGTAGGTAACTACGCACGCACGAGCGGCAGCCTCTGACTTGTTGCAACACTTTCGGATGTATGCCATGATAATAAAATGTATGCCTTATGCCTTTGTGTTAGAGTCTTTGAAGTAGAATAAAGAATTTGATGATGAAAAGTTGTAGAATTTTTATGTTAAATGCACATCAAATGTTTTTATAGTTGTTTTCGTATATTTCTTTTATAGTATCTGAGTTTAGGTTTTTGAATTTATTTTAATGTTCCAAATTATTGTTTTATACGTTTTTTTTAACTTTAATGTAGGAGTATATTTACACGTGCTTTGATACTGACTGATTTAGAAAAAAACACATTAACCATTTTTTTACTTAAGGAAGAATAAAAACAGATCGGACACATAAAAAATAACTAGATTCCAAGTAGAATCTTAAATGTATTGTAAAAGAAAGCAAGAATTGTGCAATTGAAGGTCGATTATTACTCATTTTTGTAAGAATGAAGGCGTGATAGTGTAAGTTATGTTAAGAGGAATACGGCTAAAGGAAACACTTGAAAGCTCATATTGAATTTAATTACTGGGAATTTCTCCTCGACGCGTTCAAAAGCACAACATACCTAACCTAGAAATGCTTAATTAATTTTCCACTTATACGTTTTCACATATCATATTATTTATGCTTTGGAAAATTACATTAATTAGGTTTTTATATATATTTAAACCGTAAAGCTTATATGAAGAGATTTGTGGATAAATGCTTCTATGTTGGGCACATGGAAAGGATGAGTGAAAATAGATCGACGAAAGGAATTTATAAATCTTATGTGAATGGATACGTTAAAGAAGGCAGGCCCAGGAGGGTGTTCGCCGACCAAATTGGAGACATCCTTAAGAAAGCTAGGTTGCCTAGTGCCCATAACCATAGAGCTTGTATGAAGAGAATTCTGAATGTGAAGGAAGCGAGGGAGTTGTCTCTGGATTGTGACAAGTGGCTGTCCATTGCGCCTGCCTATCTCTTTGAAAAATAGGCGTGACTATTTGATTGATTGATGAAATCGAACCCGAGACTTGCCGACTAATAATCTTGAGTTTACCACTACACCAGTCGTATCATACATTAATTAAAGGATGTTAAGAAATAATACAAAGACTGCCCACTAGGCCATGGCTCCACTATTATGATATAATCAACAATTAAAAATATATAAATCCTTGTAATTGGACTTAATTTTATTAGTCATGCCATAATTTTTGCCAATGCCATGCCATTTTATCATGTCGAATTTCGACAGCGATAATAACCCCATTTTAATCTAGAGTATTGTGGAATAGTTTTAATTTAATGAAATAAATATAGCGTCTTTTTTATACTATTTTAACATTCATTTACCAAAATTTTGTAAGCGACCTTAATAAAAAAAAAAATACATATTCAAAGAAGAGCTTGCAGACAGATATTTTTTGGGACTCGATATATGTATCTGTATAACATATTATGTATGTGTATATATGTATGTATATGTGTATGTATGTATGTGTATTTATTCACTAACATATTTACTTATAACCAACAAACACTGAATTGTTAAAATTAAATATAGTTAAGGAAAGAGCGTAGAACTCCTGGTCCCTGTGGACCTAAAAGGAGTACCATCACATATATTGTATTGTTATTCTTAAGATAAATAAAGATTTTTTAATATTATATGAATACACCCTGATGTCCATATGAAGATGACTACTATTACAGTTAAATAACTGCAAGTAGCATTTACGTCTACTAACTTATAAGCTAATTGCGATACACATTCTATTCAAGTTAAACAAGGCAAGCCCAGGGGGGTGCTTTTCTACCAAATCGGATACATCCTCAAGAAAGCTGGGTTGCCTAGTGCCCTTAATCGTAAAACTTGTATGAAGAGAGTTTTAGATATGAGGCAAGCGAGAGAGTTGTGTCAAGATCGTAGCAAGTGGTGCTCCATTGTTTCTGCCTATCCCTGTGGGAAAAAAGAGTGACAATTTGATTAATTAATTCTTTCACTTGAAAGTGGTGGTATACATTTATTTGTATGTAATTTTTATTATGTATGTATACTAATTAGAAGAACCTCAACATTCATTGTTACCTCTTTCCCAAAGGTAAGCTGGTAGAGAACATTGAGTTATTATGTACCATCCTTTGGTGGAGAACGCTATTTAGCATTAAGCTCGCCCATTTTCCCTGTTCAATAAAGAATTTTAATAATATTATTATTATTATTTTCAATAATATATTACAAGCGCCTTTATTAACTTAAAGTATAAAATAAAAGAAGGAAGTAAATAATAAAATACAGATTAAATAAATAACACGAAATTCGTGTCAGACTATTCATAATAGCCCCAATAACTTTCTAAATAAAATTAGAGATCAAAAACATCGAGAATGTAAGCGAAAACATTAATATTTTATTTCCAAATCGAAAAAGTTGATTAATAACAAAAAGTTTCATATAATATAAATTATTCATTCCAAATGTGAGTCATCTTCGAACTCATATTACACAATGGATTGCATTTAAAAGAAGAAACGATAACTCATAATCACCATTTCATTAAATCATCATTACTTATATTATACAGTCGGCAGTTAATTTTGTACAATATTCCTGCCTGGTATCATTTTTTTATTTGCATTTCTATACAAAGCTTCTGAAGTGTGTATATCATAGAAACAGGACAACCAAAGTACATAATATATATCAAAGATACATTGGTACCGGTTGGTGGTCTCGAACTCGTCCTATCGGTTTGATAAAACAGATATTGTTTCCCGAAGAGAAGAAGTTATTAAATAATCAAATTACTTTTTTAAAGAATACCTACCTACGTAATACGAACAAGAAAAAAACCCAAAAATCCTATTTCCCACAGGGTTAGGCAGAGACAATGTAGCGCCACTTGCCACGATCCTGCCACAACTCGTTTGTCAGACATTTATGATTATTGTGGCGCGACTTCTGACCTTGACCTTATGGTTCGCAAGGGGGAATTTCAAGGGCGACGACTGAAAAAGCGATTCTGTTTAGGACTGCTCGGCTGTCGTCACCATTGCCAGTGCTTAAAGGATCCAAGGTATAAGGATAGGGAAAATATAATTTGGTGCAATAAAGGATTTAAATAAAATAAAATATTAGCACTTTATATCGTACAGCTTAACATCAGGTTATACGAGTAAAAAGTCATAACTCGTGCCAAACAAATAGTTTATAAATATATCTAATTAGATTTTTTTAAATTTTGGCTTGACATTTGATAGCACCTCGCTTCATGTTAGGATAGACTGCAGCCCAAGATGTCGACTGCTGCTCCAGTTAAATAACTGCAAGTAGCAGTTGCATTCACAATTGTCGGCCTAGTTGGAATCGGCTAATTTTAAACTGATCCCGAAACGCGAAGTCATTGCACGGTCTGTGGGTACACTTGTAATGGTGGTAATACCACTCTTAACCACTTTGGTACAAAAGAGTGGGCTTACAACTAATATTATACAATATATTTTGGATAACTTATATAATTTAATAGTATTAATAATATTAAAATTTGGATCAAGTAGTTTCGAAACTGTTTCTTGCATTGCTCCGACGCGAACATTCACTAGGCTTGGCAAGAATAAATTTTGTTTATTTCTTTTTACATATTATATTGTTTTTATTCAGTGACCGAAAAAACTACAAATAAGAAAATGTACGTTATCATTAACTACAGTATAAATATATTCCAAAGTCGTCAACATGAACAATGGTAAAAAAAACTACCGAGGTGTAGTAGCAGTGCAATGGTCGAAACCACACGCCAGTACCAATGTATCTTTGATATATGTACTTTGGTCATCCCATTTCTATGATACAAGCACTTTGGTAACTTAGTATAGAAAATAATACTTTAGATATCGTGGTAGGTAGTGGTACCTACCCATTCTGCCGATCTGGGGAATGGGAACACCACCTACAAGTGTACAGACAGTGAAATGACTTAGTTGCGTTTCGGGATCTGCTTGTAAGTTGCCAGTTAGAACTAATTTGAAATAGTGGACTCGATTGCTAATATTTATTTAAATTAGTTACATTAGTCCCTATTGTAGTCCACATTCCATCGTAACACAATAATATAATAATAATCAATAATAATAATAATCAATAATCGTGACTGCCAATGGTTTAATAGCCAGGAGCCTCGATGAACACCTAAAGAGGCTCTCGTTAGGTAGCTGGATCAAGCGATTGATTCAGAAAGCAGTACTCCTAGACACGGCGCGTATTGTTAGGAGCTTCCTTTCTCAGGAGCCCTGACCACCGGTGGCTTGGACCCTGTTCCCGATGCCGGTGGACACTATTTTTTTATTTTTTTATTTTAAAAATATAAAAAATAAGATTAAAAATAAATAAATGGAATAATAATATAACAATAATAATATAATACAATAAGCTTATTACATCTACAAAAAGTTTAAATAAAAAGACATCGATAAAAAGTAATTGTCAAAAGCACTTACAATGCAATACTTATGTCATCTTTTTTATTACATTGCTTACTTTAAATTAAATTAAGAGCAACGTAATTAAACTAAATATAAATGTGTAAAAATACTTATAAGTGATTTAGCGCGTAGTTTCTTTGTCGAACACTCGATATGTAGAATGCTTTACCAGCCCATATTAATAAATAAGGGCCCAAATTTATCCTTTTCTTTGGCCATATTGTATACTGTGGGCAAAGAAAAGGAAGATCTCCCCGCCCCGCCGCACGCATGTCGCGTACGGGGCCGTCAACTGGACGTTGCGGTCTCCGTTCCGGGTTTATATACTTTGTCGAAATACCATTTGCGAGATTAAGGCGACCGTGGTGTAGAGGCAGTGCAATGGTCACGTAAACCGCACGAGTTTAAAACCACTCACCGGTACCAATGTATATTTGATATATTTATGACCTTTAGTCGTCTTGTTTCTATGATACAAGCACTTTAGTAGCTTAGTATAGAAATGTAAAATAAATAAATATATGCTCAACGCCCTTGATTGACAATCTCTTTTTGCAACGCCATCTATATGCAGCATGTGGCGGAGCCCGCCACAATACAATGAAAGCGAGAGAATTGTGTCAGGATCATGGAAAGTGGCACTGATTGGTATTTTTTCATTTAAAAGTCATACTAAGTATCGCAAGAGTGCACTTAATAGAGTACTTCTACAGTAAATAGTAATAAAGTCCTAATTGTAATTCTAAACACAATTGTACTACATGTGGTAAGGAATCTTGTATCCGAAGACACGTTGGAATTCAATGGAACTCGCTCGAAATCGTAAAATAACAACACGAGCGGAAAATTTTAAAATTAATTAATAAAAAAGAGAAATAAGTATAGAATATTTTTCAAGTATATAGACTGTTCAGTGAGGATATAATGAGATCGACATATAACGAGGGAGTTGTGTCAGGATCGTGGCAAGTGGCGCTCCATTGAAAAAGGCGTGACAATTTGATGATTAATTGACATATTCATATTTAATGAAAAAGGCGTCGACAAAATTTTGAACAAAAAAATAGTACATAGAACGTGAAGAGACTCAATCGCGTTTCGGAATCAGTTGCCGGTTCTAGCTGGGCTGGCACAAAGGATGCTACTGCTACTTGCAGTTATTTAACTGTGGTAGCAGTCTCCTCCATTCATGGACCGCACTTCAAAATAACATCTCTCGAGGTGATATTGTGCCGACCTTGTTCAAGTTCGCCCTAAAATTTATAACAATTCATTTTCATTAAAAAAAGCATTGTCAAGCATTGGGAATAGAGACGTGACAAAACTTTACTGAAAAATATTCAATAATAATAATAGATACTTTTATGATTAATGAATTAAACAAATTTTATGCGGCTTACTATCGCGTTTATTTTGGTTTTGATTTTACAATTTTTTATTATTCCGACGTTTCGAGAGCTTTGCAGCCATCGTGGTCACGGAGAGACTGAGGTGTTGGTCGTCCTATTGGTTGATGCTGTTATTGTTTCCAAAACTACCCCGTTTCATATTTTGTTTTTCTGTTCTCGGTTTATTTCAAATTTTTGCAAAAATAACTGACGGTGTCATCTGGTTTGGCAGTTTGCTGGACTTGGGACTTGAGTTTGTGAATTATGGGGTCCCAGGTGTTAGATAATCGCCAACCACCTTCTCTATTGAAATTAGGATGCTTTTTAATCTCAATAGCCTCGCGTACCATCCTGGGTATCAGTCGACTTTCCTTTGCGAGGATCTTCGGTTTGTCGAAACGGATGTAGTGATTGGCGCCGTCCTGTTGATGCAAAAGCATCCTAATTTCAATAGAGAAGGTGGTTGGCGATTATCTAACACCTGGGACCCCATAATTCACAAACTCAAGTCCCAAGTCCAGCAAACTGCCAAACCAGATGACACCGTCAGTTATTTTTGCAAAAATTTGAAATAAACCGAGAACAGAAAAACAAAATATGAAACGGGGTAGTTTTGGAAACAATAACAGCATCAACCAATAGGACGACCAACACCTCAGTCTCTCCGTGACCACGATGGCTGCAAAGCTCTCGAAACGTCGGAATAATAAAAAATTGTAAAATCAAAACCAAAATAAACGCGATAGTAAGCCGCATAAAATTTGTTTAATTCATTAATCAATGTTCGCGCAAAATCTAAGAAAATACTACTTTTATGATAATATTCGTCCTTAATATTGCAATATGTTTCAATCAGTTAAGGCTAAACTTGTCAACAGAGGAGTCAAACATCTGTTTTTATTGGAACTATCGGTTCACATAAAAAAACATATCTAATAAATAAATATGTTTCCCATGATATACATAATATAATCAATCAAATTGTTACGCCTTTTTCCCACGGGGATAGGCAGAGACAATGGAGCTCCCTTTGCCACCATTCTGACACAGCTCCTCAGGAAGCGCCTTTACATCCACAATTCTCCACATACAAGCTCTACGGGTATGGGCACTAGGCTACCTAGCTTTCTTGAGGATGTCTCCGATTTGATCGGAAAACACCCTCCTGGGCCTGCCTTGTTTAACGCATCCATCCACATCACATCCATCCACATATGCTTTTGTCACAATCTACTTTCACTTATCATAATTAGTATCATTAAATAATAATACTTTAGTTCCTATGATTTTCTATAATTTAAAAAACTAAATCAGATCGAATAAACTTTATGGACAAAGAAATTCCTATTGCAGCGAAAAAAAAATTTAAATGTAGATTTAGCTATCAGGAATTGATTGCAAGTAAAATTATAGCATGATATTGTCAGGCAAGCTGTCAAAAAAATGTCAAAAGTAATAAAAACCTGTTTTTTTTGCATCTGCCTGACAATATCATGCTATAATTTTACTTGCAATCAATTCCTGATAGCTAAATCTATATTAAAAATGTTTTTTCGCTCCAATAGAAATTTCTTTGATTAAAGAGGATTTTTTCGCTAATTCGGTCTGACTACTACAGTGAAAAACAAAAACGTTTTTGTTTTGTTAAATTACCAATATAAATACTGTATTGTAAATATCAATACTTAAAGAATACTATGCTTAAGGCTAACATAGTATTTATTAACATCTTTATAATCAGCTCGTGCATAGCCATTAACCGTGCCGCGCGCATAGAGAGGTACTTGCTCTACATTTTCAAGTATTTTCAAATATATTTTCATTAAACATTGCATTTTCATTTTTATTCAGTCTTTTCTTTATTTATTTAATATTTTATTGCGACTCGACATCTGACCTCGACTTGCTTGATGGTAACTGATAGGTAGGTAGCAAGGAAAGGTGCAAGAGTGTCAATGACTAAAAAAATCGACTTAGTCTCTGTTGCCTCAGTCGCCGTCACTATGCCGGTCTAAGGTGCTTCTTCACGCATCGCTTGAAGGATCCATCCAAGGTTATAAGATACTATTTATAATATAAAATATTTATCGAGTAACAAAAATAATGTTTTTTATTTTATTTTACACATATTGCACATGTTATATTGTATTTGTTTTAAGAACAATGAAGCTTTATTGATACAATTTAACTTCCTCATTAATCCGCGTTCATTTGGCAACAAAAAAACCTTACGACAAATTAATTTTGATTATAATTAGGTATTACAATATCAATAAAATATTTATTTAATTGGGATAAGTAGGTACAAGTGAAAATGAAAATAAAACAACTAGACCCTAAGCATACAATATATATTAGCCTCTTTTTTCTTATTATTCATTAACAAAAAAATCGTATGGCCATATCAACTTGCTACTCCACGTATCCCTCTGAAAGCAGAGGGATATGTGGAGCAGCGCCACACGTCTGACCTTTAGCCATCAGCCAACAAAAAACCCCTTAAGGAAAGTTAATGATGCCCAGGATACATCAGCCCATCTGCTTTCCGTATCACGGATATGGCAAGCAGACGAGGAGGTGATCTGACATCACACCTTTATATAAATGTAGAACAATAAAATATGTATGTTTATTTTCAGTACTGATGTCATGGGGTGGAGGTTACGATGAGGCGCTCAGCGCTCCTATACGCAATAACAATGGTTGTGGCAGTACAGGCGCAGTTAAGGCCAGCTGACGCACCGCCCAATGTCACGGATACACGTAAGTTCATTTTATAGGTTGGTAAGGTCATTTTACACTGTCTTGACACAACTCTCTTACTTTCTTCTTATTAACAATTCTGCAGACCCCTGTTTTGATTTAAAAATGTCTCCGATTTAATCAAGAACCAATTTTCTGAGTTCCCGTTTTATCTTTTCACTTACCTATGATATATAAATCTCTTTCACCCAATCAATATGCCCAAGCCAACGCTACATACCATTCCCATCTTTCGCTACATCTTTCAAATTACATTTTTCACGCCTAACTGTATTCATCATTCGTAAACTGTATTTAAATCCTTACACCCACACACACTTTCTTAATGACCGCACTGCTTCAGTATTAATCCTAATTACATGCTTATTCTGCCATATCCAGCATTCATTTTCATACATTAATGTAAGAACAAGCACCGTATTGTGAACAGCCATCCATGCCAATTTTAACATAGTTTGGCTGCTCATTATGTTATGAATACGGCGCCATTGTGGATGGCAATTATGATTTTAATACAAAAATATGAATAAGATAAATTTTCTATTACGTCTGATTATGGGTCATTATCTAAATTAAGATAAATACGTACGTTTACCTTTACAAATAAGAATATCTCGTTTTCAATAATAATTTCTTTCAATACAAATAAACGTCCAATTAAAATACATATATAAAAGTAGAAGCTCAAAGTATGAGTTAACAAATCAATACTTAGGATGTTCTTCCACAAACCAATATAAACCAAGTCGTTTGTAGCCATCCAGCGCTCTTGGACATTCCCTTGCAAACCATCAGGCAGATGTTGCGTCATAATAAAATTCTTTGAAAAATATGATGAAACAGTTTGTTAGACTGCCTATGAAAGCTATGCTTCGAACTCTCTCTCTCGGTTTATCTACTGTTGTAATAAACAAACACTAAGTACGAGTAACTACAGACGCTGGAAGTGGAGATCTTGCGCTTATCACTTAACGTCGTTTTTTTTACGAGTAAGTGCGTTTATACACTAATCGTATTTTCGGTGCTTATAAGCTTGTTTTTATGCGGTTGAAATATACGAGCGTACAAGCGCGTACAGGTGCATACACAAGCTAATGCCTTTATCAGGATGATTATCAGGTTGGATTTGACCTGATTTTAGTATTGATTTAGATTCGTAGGAAAACGCGCCAAAATTACGCCTTTAGGACAAACCAAAAGGCACTACGTGGGTAAGAAGCACAGCTACAAAAAATAAAAATTCAAAATCATTAAATTAAACTGTGTAGTGGACGAATAACTTTAAGTATTGGATAATTTTCTCAGTACCGTTAATTGAACGTTGGTGTGTAACAAGCAATTTTGTTCACAGCTTTCCAAAGGGAAAGTTCTAATATTCAATACGATGGAGCGTGACGCTTTAACTTTACTATTTAAGTTTTGTGCACTACATTTTACATTTTCGCGTAATTTTCCTAACTGGAAACTAACATAACAAATGATTATGTTAGTTGAAAGTGTTTAAACTGTTCAAAGCCATTACCCGTATGATTATTACTCAATAAAGAACTTTTCCCTACATAATAGTATAAGAGATACCTGATGATGTCTGGAATACTTGATAGTAGACTTATGTTTCTTCATTAAGTATATGAGAAACTTTGATTCCTTAGATTTTACTATTAGTACAACATAATTGTCAAAAAAAAGTATATTCGAAGCGTTCTTTAGACAACCTGTATAGTTAGTATCTAAGATTTTTTGGGATTTAGAGTTCGAAAATCCTTCGAACGTTAAGAGGAAGCGTTAAAGAATTGAATAAAATTGCATGTATCATATGTTTTACGAAAAACACGTCTATAAATCTACTTTCAAGATTTCGATATTTGTTCACAAGTTTTCTATAATTTTATACAAGTTTTTTTATAAATATTTATGAGGAAACGCAACTTTGTTGACTCCCACGCCTTAATTGCAGTTTTTCTGTATATATCGGTTTTAGTGAGTTGTTTATTTTTATTATTTTGACCAGACTTATGACAGCTCCCCACCTAATGTTAAACTGGAGTGCGATCCATGAAAATGGCCAACTAGTGAAACAACGGTCGTCTTAATTCGACCAGTCCCCGAAATGAATAATATATAATCACAAAATACAAAGAAGCATGTTTGTAACCAAATGACACATTCTGTATTTCTGCGAATTTTAAACAATTGTTTTAATTAGTACTGCTAATGAAGCAAAACAACTTTATATTATTGAAGACAAATTAGTTGAAGACAAAACATTATATACAGCAATTACGCTTTTTATGTACCTATAGGTATATTTCTTTATAGTTAAGCCGCAACACCTAATCTCTATTTTTTTCTTTGTGGATCTACACATGGCAACACCCTGCCTGATGATAAGCTGGAGTGCAATCCATTATTGGAGGCGACTGGAAGTAGCAGTTGCATCCAGTTGCGTCCAGTTGAATCCAGCAACTTACGAGCTGATCCCGAAACGCGATTAAGTCACTTCACGGTCTGTATTGCAGGTGGTAGTACTACATTGCCAGTCTGGATACCACTGCCTACCACTCTAAGAAAATAGTATGTACTTGGCCTGATGGTAAGCAAGAGAGCCCAAGTAGCGCTGACGACTAAAAAAACGTTTAAGTATACGGTTGCCTTAGTCGCCACCACCAAGCCGGCTACCTCATATCAAAAGGACAGGCGGAGACATCGGAATGCCATTTTAACATAAAGGCCTAATAGTCGTATTATACGTATTTATTCAATTGTATATAGACAGTGAAGTTGCTTACATGCGGATGCAACTCCTAATTGCTGCTACTGAGTCGCAGTCGCTTCCATTCATAGACCCAGTGCCGGATAAAGCCAGCGCGGGCCCGTAGCAAATGTGAACCGGGGACCCATGTATGTTTTTAAAATACTTTTTTTATTGTTTTAATTAAAAAAATTACGTATTTAATATCTAAAATAACAAAAAAAAAAATAAACAACTGAGTCAAATTGGACATACTGCTCAATTTGAAATATCTTGATGCGCTCTTCCATTGCCATTGCGCGCTTGCCATCTCTAAAATTTGACAATCAGGACAAGAGCGTGAAAACCCTGTATTTTAGAGCTTAAAACCCGGACATGTCAACAGGTTTTTTTAAATATAATCATTGTAGTAAACGCTAAAAATGTCATAAATCACCTTTTTATTAATGGGGACTGTGAATTTTGCGTTCGTCGGTTGATCGCGGCGTTCGGGCACAGTGCGTGTGTCGCGGACAGCCCAAGATAATTTTTGAACCCGGACTACAAATATAGCCCTGCCGGGACGCTCCCCAGACGCCCGCTAAACTAGGACAAATCCGGACGGATGCAAACCCTATCCCTATAAGTATTGTGAAGCCAACATGCAGCATGATAATGTACAATTCTTTTCATACAAGCTCTACCATTGTGGGCTCTTGGCAGTCCAGCTTTTTTTTTTGAGGATATCTACGAATAAAGAAATACTAATAATCGCCACACTTGGACCATGAATGAATGTCACTGCTACTACAATTCACTAACTGTGAGTAGCAATCACATCCACTATGCCTGGAACCGGCAACTTACAAGCTGATCCCGAAACGTGTCAAAATCACTTTACGGTCTGTATACTTGTAAGTGGTGGTACTACCCTGGATCGGCAGGCTGGGTACCACTGCCTACCACTCTTTGATAACCAGACCCGAAGCAAATATCCATCTCTTTTTTTATTAACAAATATTTGCAATATTTAATATTATTAAATATTACAAATAAAAGCTATAAAACAAATATTTGCTCCGCCTGGGAATCTAACCCGGGACTTTACGCGCAACAAACCAATCGCTAAACCGTTCGTCCACGCCTGTCGTCATAATTAGACAAACCCTCATTAGGCAAACCTGCGAAGCCTATTAGGTATAATTGTATGCAGAAATTGGCCACCGTTGGCAACAAGAAGCCGCCAAACTCGCCCGTTTCTTAGAACATACATAACATTAGCATACGATTGTCTCACTTTTTTTACGTCCCACTTAAGGCGATGTTATCTCTGGAGGTCAATTCTGGCACTCGAAATATTTACCCATGCAAATTGAGAACGGGTTTTTGTCATGGGGGTGTGACACTTTGGTCGTCCTATTTCTTTGATACAAGCACATTTAGTTGCTTAGTATAAAATTGTAAAAAAAAATGTACTATGTAAACAGGCTTCTTAACCCCTTCCTCTGGAAGAAAAATTAAGCAAAGCTTTGATTAATATAATAATTCTGCACATTTGGTAATTATGTGTGATTTTTAAAACTCCTAAATAATCAAATTGTCACGCCGTTTTCCCACAGGGATGGGCAGAGACAATGGAGCGCCACGTGCCACGATCCTGACAGGACAATCATGATTTACTCGCTATTTGGTATTAATAAAGAGAATAGAAAAAGAGAAACTTAGAGAACTTCACTTATTTCGGAAGTTACATTCTCAAAACGCCGCGTCAGAGCTATCTGAAAAACCGTCTCTGTTCACGGCTACCTCAGACGCCGTCACTAAAATCTACTGAATTTTCCCAACATTTATATGACATCCATTTTCCGTCTGCCGTGTCATCAAAAATAAGCAAAGCAAAAACGAGTGCTGCAAGTGGCAGGCAAGCATAGTCGACTGATAGTTTGGTAGTACCTAGGATCAGCAAACCATCTAATCTAAACCAATATTAACCGATTTTGAGGTTCACATCTGAAAGGACATCAATCATTTTGGGCTTCTATGTACTACTTTTGTAATGTCCAATGATGAAAAAATATATAAATGGTAGTTTTGATACTTGATAAAACTAATAACAATTTTGCTTTTAATTGCTGTGCAATTGAGTTATTTGGAAAATAATATATGGATTTTGTATTATCTGTCAATCAACGCCATATTTTGGACTGTCATAATTATAGTTTGATCATTTTGCACACCTAAACTATGCAAAATAAAGGATAAAATTCAATTATATTATAAACTTCGTACATCAAACTATTTTAAAATGCATATTAAACTGTTAATACAATAAAGCCCAAGTCCCCATACAAAATGAGGATGTCCTTTCGAACATCTCGAGGGAACGAGAATCGCCCTCCTGATACGAGTTTTGATGGTCAGAATGGGACCAACTTTTTCTCTTCAAAATGTTTTTTTCTCGAAACTTCCTCGTTCAGTAGAAATCAGGGACGTTCAATTACTTTAATAAGTTGCTAGAAGTTTGCGGTAGCTTTTTATGTTCTTTATCGATGGTTATTTAAAATATTATTATTTAAATATATTGATTTTTTATCAATCACGCGCCTTTTCCCATGGGGATAGGCAGAAACAATGGAGCGCCACTTGTTAAATCCTGACACAACTCTCTTACTTCCTTCCCATCCACAATTCTCCTCATACAAGCTCTAAGGTTATGGGCACTAGGTAGGGTTGCCAACTTTTTTGACAAAAAAAAACGTATACCATTGTTTGAATAGGATAAAAATAAAGTATTTGGAAGAAAAATAAAGTATTTTTCAAATTTTATGCCTTAAAAACGTATTTTGTGTGCTTTTAAATTGCTATCAATTTTTTGCTATTTTTAAATATTTCAAAGCTTGTTTGACAATCATCATTTAAAGGTCATCATTCATTTTGAGCTTCTATGTACTACTTTTGTAATGTCCGATAATGAAAAAATATACAAATAGTAGATTCGATACTTGTATTGATAAAACTAATAACAATTTTGCTTTTAATTGCTGTGCAATTGAGTTATTTGGAAAATAAGATATGAATTTTGTATCATCTGTCAATCAACGCTACATTTGTTCTGCTTTGAACTGTCATAATTATAGTTAGATGATTTTGCACACCCAAACTATGCAAAAAAAAGGATATATTCCAACTACATTGTAATCTTCGTACATCAAATTAATTTAAAATGCAACTGTTAATACATTTAGGCCCAAGACCCATACAAAATGAATGATGTCCTTTATATACTTAAATAAGCAATTCGTTTTCTACGCAATCAAAATAAAGTATTCTCACATACTTTATTTGGATGCAAAAGTATAAAGTATAATTACCAAAAATAACGTAAGATACGTTATTATAAAGTATGGTTGGCAACCCTAGCACTAGGCAACCTAGCTTTCTTGAGGATGTCTCCGATTTTATCGGAGAACACCCTCCTGGGCCTGCCTTGTTTATCCACATGATGATTTTTATGATCCATTTGTGGATGGATGATTTTTTATATATCTCTATATTTACCTACTAAATGTACCATAAAAACAGAGCAACCAAAGTACATAATATATCAAACACTAATCCAAAATAGGGTTATGAGTTTACGTGACCATTGGACTACCACTACATCACAGTTGCCTTTGACCTTTGCTGATGCGCTTAAGTGCGGAAAAGAGGCGACTGCTACTACTGGTAAATAATTGCAAGTAGCAGCCGCATTATTATGCCGGCCTTGTTAGAACCGAAGGCTCTTATGCTCATTTCGAAATACGACTGAGTCACTTCAATGTCTATCCACTTTTTATTGTGGCTCGACATGTGACCCTGCCTGATCTTAAACTAGAGTACCGTCCATAAATAAAGGCGACTGCTACTATAGTTACAAAATTGTAAGTAACAGTAGCGTCCGCTAGTTTGAATCGGCAACTTCCAAGCTTATTATAGTAGTGCGCCTAAGAGCGCGTTTCGATTATAATTATTAGGTTTTAATTTAGAGAAAACGAAATGGTTATCTTTAAATAGAAAAGGACAAAATTCAGTACCTACGAATTAACTATTTGCAGAATAAAAACTGCAGAATATCGTGCACAAAACCGACCAATTGTTTTCACCGACGAAAACACATACATACATACCCTCTCGAAATCTTAGTCAGATAGAAGCACTTCATGTTTAAAGCGACATATATTTGCCGAAGGGCGATCGGGCAAAATATTTAAAATATAATAATTAAACTAAACATGATAGGAGATATTAGCATCTGTATCTACCGCCACGACATAATGGAAACGAGCTCTTAGGCGTGTGTACTTCACTACTACAAATACAAAAACGTCTCCAAGCTAATTTGACTGTAACGATTGCAATTTTGTTGTAGGTTGTGGCTTAGATTGTGTGCGTTGCGCTTCGGATGGATGCATTAAGTGCGCTCACCTTCTTGTATGGCCTAGTGGTACTTGCACGCTGAGTTGCCCAAAAGGCACAACAGAATCATGGGCCAAGGACGACCATCTCATGGGAAGAGTATGCTATCCATCGCACAATTATAGCGAAGTAAGTTTTACATTTGTTATATTAAATCCAATGATATTAAATGAGGTAGATACGTCCAGTGCCGGATTAGCCACATAGCAAGAGTAGCAAATGCTACGGGCCCCGCGAATTTGGGGACCCCGCGATCCAACGTCTGTCTGACCGTAATTAAAAAATATTAATTTAGGTAGGAGCGTAAAATATCTTAATGGCTTAAATTCTTGACAGAATTTGCTACAAGCCTCGCGCTGGCTTAATCCGGCACTGGATACGTCACTCGACTCGACATATGACAGCAGCTTGTTAAGCACCACCATGTTAGGCGATCCAAGAATGAAATGAGTACGATCCAAGAATGAAGGTGACTGCTACTTACAGTTTAATCACTGTAAGTAGCAGTAACCACTATGCCGGCCTAGTTGAAACCGGAAACTTACAAGCTGATCCCGAAACCCGACTAAATCACTTCACGGTCTGTATACTTGTAAGTGGTGGTACTGCCTCGAATTGACAGACTGGGCAGTGGCCTACCATTCTTTAACGCAGAGTTTTAGAGTTCGCAAATGACACGAGTTTAAACGATCAACAGCGTCTGTCTAGGCATACATACAAGTGGAAGTAGGACTAAATTATAGTTATTGAAAGCGAAAAAGAGACAAATATATGTTGCTCTGCATGGCAACAGGTTTACTAATAAGCATAGTTTTAACGTGCCTCGTTCATAGCGCGGATAACATATCTAAAATATCACTGAAAAAATCAATCACAGTGGAATTCTTCACTAGCTTATGTGTTCCCTCTATCCCAGAATCTTAGATCCTTTAATCCTTAAGGCTACCATAGTGTAGTGGTAGTGCGATAGTCACAAAAACCGAAAGCACAGTACCAATGTAACTTTGATATACATTACCGGTACCGTAATGAAGTGATTTAGTCGCGTTTCAGGTTCATCTTGTGAGTTGCCGGTTTCAACTAGGCTGCGATAGTGGGTGAGACTGCTACTAACTGTTATTTAACTGTACGTAGTAGCAGTCACATTTATCGATCGCACTCCAGCTAACATCAGGCAGGGTGCTGTCATATGTCCAGTTACAATAATATTTAAAAAAAACTACAGTTTATTGGTACATTTTATGTTTTTAACACGTACATGTGAAGCCACCCATACCGTTTTATATTAACACTACTTTTCTAATTTCTTTAAGTAGGCATGAGACAACGTCGTTTTCATGTAGGTACGACATGCGTGACGCATTGGTTAGTTCGATACACTTAAAGTTCCGAGTTCTATTCCCGGTCGGATCAATGATTATTTTCATAGGTCTTATTTGTAATATTTAATTGTTACACCGGATATTTAGGTCTCGGTGATTGAGTCTGCCAATCTGAGGTAGTTTGACCTTGACCCGTCTGAGGATGAGCAAGAGGAGGTCCAAGAGTGACGAAGACTGATAAACCGTGTTAGTACCCGGCTGCCTCAGTAGCCGTCATTATGCCGGCCTTGGATCGCTTGAAGGATCCAAGGTCATAGAATGGAGAGAACACATGAGCTGGCAAACCATTCCACTTGTCAATTGTTCTACAAAGTAAAGACGCGCCGAACTTTTTAGTTCGACTGTCATTGGACATAAATTAATGTTATCATTGATTTCAGGTGCTAGTCGGAGGTGCTTGTGGTGGTGTTCTTTGCTTAGCCTTGGTATTAGCTGGTGCAGCATACGCGAGGTGCAGGAACAAAGCACGAGCCCAAGCGCAACCAATACCTCAGAGACCACGTCACGACGATGACTCACAGCTTAGAGAATTTCATAAACAACTTGACTGCCTGCGAGTGAGTTTTGTTTTGTTTTTTATTTTATTTGGGTTGTCTTGCGTTTTTATTAAGTTGTTGTTTTTTATTTTATTTTAAGCCTGTAGAAATCTTTGCGTATTCGTTTAATATTTGTTCTTTGTAAAACTTATTCTTGAAAGACATCCGTGATCTAGAGATTTCCGGTGCAAAACCACGTGCGAATGGTATAGCTTGTCTAACTATAAATGACGCGTCCCTTCACTTTATTAGTTTATTTAAATGTGTAAATACAAATATTACTAATATACTTCATCAGCGTGTTCTTCCTTTTGTATCTAACCAGCAACTGAATAATCAATTACAATTGCATTTTCGGTGTGTTTTCTCCATATTTTATATTTGCTTGTGTGCGTATATGTAGTAGAAGGGCGAACTTAAGGCATTTTCTACCAGTTAACATAAAAACATTATATATGTAAGTAATATACTATAAATCAATCAATGGCAGATGGGCAGAAACGATAAAGCGCCACTTGCCACGGTCCTGACACTAGTCCCTTGCTTCCCTCACCTCCACAATGCACTTCAACCTAGCTGTCTTAAGGATGTCTTCGATTTTGATCGTAAAACACCCTCCTTATATTATAATCATTTATTATAAATATCTAAACTTTAGTAATTTAGTGGTATATAGTGTAATTGCCATACATACCAATAGTCCTAAACCACTTGGTCATCCAGTTTCTATGATAAAGCACGTTTAGTACTTAGCTAAGTAAAGAAATGTAATAAAAACCTCAATTTATGTATATTTTCAGCCGCATGCATACACGTTGCTGTCTATTTTAAATCATACGAGAAGTCAAGTGAGGGAGCTCTATCAACTTGGAAATAATGATGCTGCCGTGGCGTACAGGTAATGTAGATAACGATTTCTTATTATACTTATTTATTTTTAGCCCCCGACTCAAAAATAGGGTCGTTATAAGTTTGACGTTTCTGTGTATCTGTCTGTGGTTTCGTAGCTCCTAAACGAATGGACGATTTTCTTGTTGTCATTCTTTTTTTTAGGGTGCGACAGTTTTTTTATTGTGACATGACATATGACGTACCTCGCCTCTTGTTAAGCTGAGAGTATAATGGTATGAATAGAGGCAACTGCTACTACAGTTAAATAACTGTAAGTAGCAGTCACATCCACTATGCCGAACTGGTTGAAACCGTCAATTTTCAAGCCACTAAGTCCCTTCACGGTCTTCACTCTTCGCTGCGCAGTAACTTGTCTTGTTACCTATTTACTTTTCGTTTTAGACATGTGTTTTATATTATTAATTTTGTACACGACTGTATAAATAGGCGGACGTGCTTTCACCGCAGTAGTCCTAATCTGCCGATCATTATACTGTGCAGTTTAAAAGTCAGCGCTCTTTTTTTCTGCTGGGCCTAATACGGCGGCGGTAAGGTGAAAAATGTAGTCAAGATTATATAACAACTTATTTTATACAATTCTTTATTAAAAAACTATACTTAATTCTAGTTAAATAAAGTATATTAACTATAATTAAACTATAAATAAAAAATATTATCTAATGACGTCGCATCAGAGATAGTACCAAGGAGACTGGCAATATTTCCCCTTTGTATAGCAAGGCTAATACGTTGGCAGAAATAATTGCCAGCCTTCCTGTCTCCAGACTTATTTTAAATGTGATTTTATATTTTCAGTTGCGTGTTGAGCGATTTGGCTAAATTGTTAATTCTACTCAACAAGCAGGACATACCTGTCGTACCTGATGAGTGGCCACGACTTGTAAGCTGGGCTGATAGGTAAACACCTATTTTTATTTATGACAAAATTAATATCTAGAGATAGAGATAGTAGAAAAAAAAATGAATGATTTTGTTAAGCAAACCATAAGCGAAATCTCTTGTGCTATAATAGCCGCTTATGAGGAGTTTAGAGAGGGCCGAGACAAAGAATTATTTTGAAGGGAATTCTAGGTTTAGAAAACAGATTTACTAAATGTATCGACTTGTTGAAAGTCTCCGATTAATTTCATTATTATCAAGATGATTTCATGAAGTCATTACACGGATTTCATACCTTTTTTTGTGGCTCGACATCTGATCTCGACCTGCCTAATAGTAAGCCTAATGATAGAGGTTTAAGAGTGCTAACCACTGAAAAATTCGTGTCAGTTCACCTGTCTTGTTGCCGCCTGTCTTTACATTAAATGACCTCCAATAGTGCTCACCTATTAAATACGTTTTTGGGGCTTGCGGTTGCTACTACAGTTAGACAATTGCAAGTAGCCGTCGCATCCACTATGCCGGCCTAGTTAGAACCAGCAACTTTCAACGAGCTGCTAAGTCACTAAGTAGGTACGTTTAAAAGTGCTGGTACTACCCCGTATCGCCAGACTAGGAATACGACCAAACCAAACTCTAGTTAGTTAGTGACAAATATGTCATCATTTTATTTTCAGTACGCAATAAATTCTTTTTGCTTGTATGTATGGAATGTTAATACAATGTCATTATTTCACAGAATTCTAAAACGCTACGGTCGCACGAACATAACAACACAAGCTGAGACTCTCGTCTCCCTCCAATCACCATCAAGTCAGGCCTCAGACTCTGACACGACCCAGCAATCATTTTCAACCTTCAAACCTCCCTCGTATTCCCCAACGTCATTTGACAGCAATGTTAATGAGAAGGATCTAGAATGTACTTGGAGCGATGCTGGCAGACCTCCGAGCTATTCCCAAGTAGAGCGAGAAACAATTATCCTTTCAAATCCTTGGGAGCGAAAGCCTATCGTCAGAAGAGAAAGTGTGTGGCTTGAAGATGAACTATTCGAAATGACACGACGACCTCAAGATGAATTAACTACGGAATTGTAGTTTAATTAGTTAATTACTCGCAAATGAGATTACGGTTAAAAAAGAGAGACAATATTTTGCAATGTTATTATTATTAGCCCGCAACAGCTTCCCTCTCTTTTTTCCATGACAGTGTAATAAAGATTCGTACTTTGCGAATTAATATCTGCTTAATAGAAGAAAAATGTACAAATTAATATGACTACTTAGTTTCTAGTTTTAGTGACCGTTTGGGCAGCCGTAAACTAATTTGGTAAATAATGAATTAAACAAATTTTATGCGGCTTACTATCGCGTTTATTTTGGTTTTGATTTTACACTTTTGTTTTATTATTCCGACGTTTTGTTTAATTCATTTGTATAATTTGTTTAATTCATTAATCAATGTTCGTGCAAAATCTAAAAAAATACTAATTTGGTGATTTCAATCGGCTCCGCTCTGGGATCTCCCTTTAATTACTATCAGGAAAGTCGAGGTCAAATGCTGCGTCACAATATTTATATAGATAGCTAAAGAAAAATAAAACCATAATTTTATTTAACGTAGTTTAATCAATCAATCAATCAAATTGTCACGCCTTATTCCTACAGGAATAGGCAGAGACAATGGAGCGCCACTTACCATGATTCTTACACAACTGCCTTCACATCCACAATTCTCTTCATACAGGCTCTGTGGTTATGGGCACTAGGCAACCTAGCTTTCTTGAGGACGTCTCCGATTTGGTCGGAAAACATTCTCCTGCGCCTGCCTTGTTTAACGCATTCATCCACATCAGATTTATAAATTCCTTTTGTCAATCTACTTTCACTCATCCTTTCCATGTGCCCAAACTATCGAAGCATTACTTTGTCAATCCTTGTCACTACATCTTCTTTCAAACCACATCTATCACGTAGTTTAAACAATGAGTGAAATCAATAAATATAATTAAAGTATGTACCAATATTAAAGTACAAATTGTAATTAATTATTTTAGATAAGTTATTAAGGACGTAAAAAAGAAATCGGAATTATTTCGTCTGGTCATTTCATATTTCCCCAATTTCCCCAATGAGAGTATAATAGGTCGTCATGAGGACCCATTAACTGATTTTACTAAGACTTTAATGATCAATATAGAGAGAGCCACCAATCACCCTAACCTAGTGAATGGGGAGCAAAAGTTCATAACGCCTTATTATACTTTCATAGGCTGGCAATGGGGTGGTATTATGGATTGACCTCTAATTAAATTGTTTTTTATACTTTTGTGTTATAATATTAATATGAACTATTATAGAGCAAGAGCCTGTGAACCCCAGACCTTCGTTATTTTATAGGAGTTGTAACTATCAAAATGTCTGGCCAATGAGGTTTCCTAATTATTATTACACAAGTATTATATATTAAAATCAACTTTTATACTATTGCGTAAGTAGAATTATAATTTCATGAACATTAAGGGTGTCTTGCCCTTGCTTGTTACGATGTTAAGTGTAGCAATGAATGACGTGATTTTTTATAATATTCTGTAGGTAACACCAAATAATCACGCAGATATACCTTTAGTACCGTATATCTGCCAAAGCCACTACAACCCAAACTTCATAATGGTCCATCGTTCTTACCTACGCTGGGAGCATGCGCTTACAAACTTTCAGCTTTTAAAAAATGACGAAGGTCTTGTGTTCACGGGCTCTTAGACCATTAGGGGTTATTATGTATGTACTACTCCTGGCAGTAGCTAATGCGCTTGGCTCGAGCGTGACGTCACACGACCGTATGACGTCATAATGACGTAGCTAGCACTGTACTGGTATTGACCGTCAACAAAACTCAGAATATTGTGACTTGACATATGACAGCACCCCGCCTGATGTTAAGCTGGGGTGCGGTTCATGAATTAAGTTGGTGCCAACTAGGCCGACATAGTGGGTGTGACTGCTCTTGCAGTTATTTAACTATAGTTGGTAGTTGCATTCATCTATGGCCAGCATTCACATGCTGTCATATGTCGATATTAATAATAAAAAAAACAAATTCTACTTGCATCTCATTTTTACTTACATAATAAAGTGAGATACAGATATAAAACTTCTGTCATTTTAGTCCATGGAGTATAAAATCGTAATATGTATATACAAAAAGTGACTGATTATGTAAATATTTTTTTTTACATTTATCTTATGTTTTACTAAAACGGATTAAGTTTTGTTCTTTAGTAATATTTTACAAATAACAGCATTGGAACCAAAGTAATCTATTAATATTAAATTAAGTTTAGTTTAGATCTAGTCTTTCTTATTTTATAGCTGTTTCTATTTATATATATTTTAGCTAATACTTGCCATTTTGCCTGTGGTGTAGTGGTAGTGCAATGATGACGCAAACCCAAGAAAAACCGAGAACCTCCTGTTCAAAACCATATGCCGTTTCCAATTTATCTATGATATAATATGTACTTTGGTTGTCATGTTTCTACGGGTATACTAGCACGTTTAGTATAGAAATGTAAAAATTAATTAGATATTTACGATAATTTAAAATAGTTGTTTTTGTAAATTTTGTTGACCGAATAGGCAGTCTAAAGAACTAGATATTTTGTTTAAACATATAATGGTCAATGGCAAGTATTTTTTACTATGTATTATATATATGTAATTTGTTTTATTATTATTTAAGTATATTTTTATGTTTTTGTATCTACTGTTTCGTATATGAAACTTTTTATTACAAAAAGTGCTTTAACTATAATAATTATTGTATTTCTAAAAAATTGTTAATAAATGCCCAATTATTATTTTGTAGTTCTCTGTTTCTCGTATTTTATTAAAATTAAATCTATATTTTACATGTTTTGTGATTTTATTTTTCTTTTGTTTTGTTGTTACATTCCGGTAATTTGTTGTTAGATTAACATAAGAATAAAAAAGTTTCACCTAATATTTTAAAAAATATAAATTATATTTAGTTTTAAAATAAAATAATAATTGTTTCTCTTTGTTTTATTTTGTATCTGTAATTCCTAAAAATACCAAAGACGCTATTTTTTAATAAGCATTAGGTGAAGTACATTTTAGATTTCACTTTGTTCTGATAAAGTTGTTCTTGGAGAAATTTGTATTTCGCGGTTAAAAAAATATTAAATGATTATTTCGTTAACAACATTTATTTTTTGTTGAATAGCAACACTAACATTATCTGTCAAATTAATTTTTGCGGAGAATTGCATACAGTTTGTTTTCAACAATATTTCATTTCAATACCAAATAGTATTGTGAGAATAGTGTTATTAGTGAATTAATAATACGCAGAATTAAAGGGACTTTTATGTGTTACGACACGTATATAGTTTCATATATAATTTAGCTCACTAAAACGAGTTTTCGCACAATGATTTTAACGGTAATGTATAAAAATAAATATCCATTGTTGATTGTCCGTGTTTGTACATTCTAATTTACCTTATGTAATGTAGTGTGTATTGGTGTTTTTTTGGCATAAATAAGACAATCACAAGGTTTATTTATCTACTATTTTTAACAATCAGCTCATTCTTTTTCCGTTCGATATAAAGTTGGACCAACTATCGATTTAATAATTTTATCATCATATTGGCTCTTCTTACTACCTTCTTTTATAGTTATAACGACCCTTATATGTGAATTAACCGTCATATAATAGGGGATAATCCCTAACATAATATATTAAATCTTCTAATTTAAAAAACAGTTCAGTTTTATTTTTCCAAGTTTCTGCAGTCTGAATATATAAATATCTAACAAGTCAACAATAAATAAACAAGTCTTAAATATCTACCTACTATCACTTCATTTATATGTAAAAATATGCCTTTCTAATGAAGTTTTTGCTTAAAACATGATTTAAATTTTTAACAGTAAATTCTTGTTTGTCCTTTCATTCATTTAACATAATAAAATATAAATGTTCAGATATTAATCTAATTAGGACTTCTATTATTATTATTATAAGTTCTTTCACTGAAACTTCTAGGGAAAATCATTCATTTTGAATTATTTTTTTTAAGGAGAAGGCAGTAAGTTAGTGGTTATTTGCTCAGTCTGCTGATGTGGGGTAGTACCACCACCAGACTCCGCTATTCATGGACTACACTTCAGCCTACCATCAAGGGTGGGGTTCTGTCATATGTTGACCTAAATTAAAAATTTTTTTTTGCCTATCCCTGTGGGTAAAAGACTTGACAATTCGATTGATCTGTTGATGTTTTGTTAATACCTTAATATTTATATTTGATCAAGAATCTTGTTTGTTTATTTATAACGAGTGAAATGTTATTTTCAGAGATGAAGATTGTTAATTGAAAGACATAGTTTCAATTTTGAATTAATTCCGTTTCCTGATTAATCCAAATGGTAAGATATTTGCTTAATTTTAATATTTAATTCTGTTAAAAATTTATTTTAAAAAAGTATTCACACACATGAAAAAAATATCCTATTAATCAATATGATTTAAAAGAAGATTTAGTTTGGACATGGATTGGACACATTGAAAAGATGGATGAAAGGAGATTGATGGGCAATGGCGATCCGGAAAATAGTTATTTAATCAATTCATAACTACAGAGTTTGTATTAAGAGAATTGTCAATATTAAATTACGTTAGAGTCTGTAGTACATTTATAAAGTGATGATACTGCCTTGGTTTAGCAGACTGGGCATATGACCACCAACTGTCTGGCTACTACTCTTAAACAAGCAGATCTGAGTTAAACAACTGTCTTATTATTTTATTAGGAATCAATCAATCAAATTGTCATGCCTTTTTCCCACAGGGATAGGCAGATACAGGATTATTAAGAAATTTCATTTTTTCATCGGTAAGGAATGTAAATAATAATGTAATAGTAGACAGACAGGTTACTTGTCAAGTCTGCTAAACTCAGGTAGGACCACCATTTTCAAATGTGCAGACAGTTAAGTTGAGTCGAGTTTCGGTACTTGAAAGTCTAAATAGGCCGTCATGGTCATGCAACTGCTATTTAGAGTCATAAATCTGTAGTAGCAGTCCTTTCTATTCATGTACTGCACTCCAGCTTAACTCAGGTGCTGTCATTCTTATATATCTCGATAGGTGTTGTGAAAAATAATATTACACGTTCCTCTGTAAAAATTCTGAAACTAATGTTTTGCTAATGAAACCAAGCAAATGTGCTAATTGATGTATTTCAAAACAAATAACAAATTCAATGGCTCATATTTAGCTCTAACAAATGTTTGTATCAATTATCTATGCCTTATTTGTACACAATAGTCTACTATAACTGTTTAAGCCATTATTTGATAGAAAAAAAATAGAAAGAAAACTTTTAAATTTTATTTTAGGATTTTATTTAGTCATGTTATTTCATGTTAGACAAGTTTTATATAATAAACTAGAGTCTGTCTAAGCTGAAATGACGCGCCCCTACACTGCATTTAAGCATACGTGCTTATATAAAATATTGATGCAACACACCGAAAATGCAATTGTAATTGGTTATTCAGTTGCTGGTTGGACACAAAAGGAGGAGCACGCTGATAAAGTATAATAGTATAGTTAGAAATATTTGTATTTTCACATTTAAATAAACTAATAAAGTGGAGCGTCATTTATAGTTAGACAAGCTATACCATAATATTAAATTACATAAGTTACATTACATAGTTAAACAAATCTTATGCGGCTTACAATCACTTTCATTTATTGTTATTGATTTTACAATTTGGTTTTATTCTTAATAATAATAATATATTTTTAAATATTATATTATATTTAAATAATTATAATGATTACTATACATAGATTATTTTCATAAAATTAAAAGTATATTAACTATAATTAATTATTTAAACTATAAATAAAAAATATCATCCAATGACGTCGCATCAGAGATAGTCCCAAGGAGACTGGCAACATTTCCCCTTTGTATAGCAAGGCTAATACGTTGGCAGAAATAATTGCCAGCTTTCCCGTCCCTAGACTTCTCCGTCAGTCGCCTGGACAACTCCTTGGCTATTATATTATATTTCATTACGACAATGACCTTTTTATTTTATCTATAATAGTTACTATAAAGAGGTATTCAAATATGGCATTGTCAATAAAATGATAATATTGTATTATTATATTCATATTGGTAGTTGCATGTTTTATCTTAATTTTTTTTCAATGATAAAGTTCAAGATCATTCATTGCCTTTTGCGGAGTAACGGCGTAATTTGTTCACATTAATTAAGAGGAAATTTCCTGATATAATTATGTGATCTAGCAAATAATATTTGCGCTTTTTAATTTATTTATTTTTATAATTAAATTGTGTTTTTTAGTTTTTTTTTTTCACCCACAACGTTGCATTATACAAATTATTGTTTTTTAATTCTAAATTTAAATATGAATGATCTTGAACTTTATCATTGAAAAAAAATTAAGATAAAACATGCAACTACCAATATGAATATAATACAGTAGAACCTCGATAAGTTAAAGTCCAAGGGAAACACAAAATATTTTAAGTTATAGAGGTTTTAAGGTATCAAGGGTCTATGTTTTAAATTTTAATGGTATTTTATAAGATATACATAGATGTTTATTATCGCAATAAATATTTATTTATGTATTTTCCTAATTCTTTTACTTTTATGTGCTGATCTAGTTAAAACTTTTCGTTTTTAACTAGATCTGCATAGTGGTGCTTTTTTAACTGTTGTAGTAGTCGCCTTCATTAATGTTACCAAACTCCAGTGGTGCTGTCACATCTCGAGTTCCAAAAAAATCTGTAATTTTCAACTATTATTTCGTACCGACTTATTACATCACAGACACGCCTCTTTTTATAATAAAACAAAATACAATGTTTATAAACATTAGTAATAAAAAATCTGCCATTATCATTCCTATTATAAAATATACAATGACTGCTTTAATTACTTATTACTAGTCGTTTGTACTCATGATTTTTTATACAAATTTGCCTCTTTTTATTGTTGCTGTGTTTTGTCATATATGTCAAATCAACCCGCCTGATGTTAGGCTGAAGTGCGGTCTATAATTGTCAATTAAAAAACTCCAAATAGCGATCGTATCAACATCCAACTATGGAAACCGATATAGTTCCTTTCCTCACTTCAAAAATTCTTAATAAAAGCTCTATGAAGACCTCTACTCAGTTTTATTTACAAGGCGCATCGACTTGCCTGGTGGTAAGCAGCTAAGAAGTCCAAAAGTGCTGAGGACTGAAAAAACTGTCTCATTGTATCCTTGACAATGAAATTGCACTACAACCCGTTATTAAAGTAGACAAGTCAAAGAACTCTCTTATCAGTAACTGATATATATTTATATAAATTATATTCCGCTTATATTTAATTATATTTCCAGCCTTTAAGCAGTAACATCGTTTATCTGAGAAGAATTATAAATAAAAATCCACACGATCATGAAACAATTAACCGCATGGTAAGTATCAATTAAATCCCTACTTATATTATAAACGCGAAAGTTTGTGAGTTTGTATGTTTGTTACACTTTTACGCAGAAACTACTGAATGGATTTTAATAAAACTTCACAATAATACTCGTATAGCTTATACATCAGAATAACACATAGGTAGGCTATAATTTATAAACATAATTCATATAAATAAAATAAAAGAATAAACATTTTTCCATACAAAATGTATGCCTTCGTTTAGTAATTTATTTTGTGTAAACTAAGGGAAGTATATCAAGCTGCTTGATGTTGAGAATCAAAAACAAATTGTAAATTTTGGCATATCAGTAAAAAGTATTGCTTAAAACATATGTTGTATTATTTATAAAGAGAAACGATTATATAATTTTCTCAATTCACAACAACTTAAGTTTGGCTTATCTGCAACACGACATTCATTTACTTTTAGGCGGTATGAAGTTCGCCGGGTCATCTAGTACACACATAAAAATGTAGTAAAAATATTAACATTAGGGGCTTAGCATATGCGCCTGTCGATACGGTATATAATTGATCGATAAGGCATATGTCGACAATGCTAATACGCGAGACCACAACATTGATTAACTAACGTAAAAAATAATATATAATAAAAATCATAGCAAAATCAACTTCAAAACCTAGCTGTCAAATGGCCGACAAATCCTTTGACGGCACTGGATACAAATGCAATTAATTGACCCCATTTTGTCTTCTTTTACATATAATCTAAGGGATAGTTTTCTTAATATATAAGGGATAGTTTTATAAGAGAATTGTGAATGTGTAGGAAGCGAGGTAGTTGTGTCAGGATCGTGGCAAGTGGCGCTCCATTGTCTCTGCCTAACCCTGTGGGAAAAACGTGAAAAATTTTATTGATTTCAATATTTTTATACAGACGGCTCTAGTCAACTTGTCTTTCTTGAGGATGTCTTCGATTTGATCGGAAAACACCTTCCTAATAAATATGTGTGCTTCGTTTAACGCGTCCATCCACATTAGATTTATAAACTCAACGTTTCCAATTGCCCAAACCGTCGGGGCATTCCTTTGTCATACCACATCTATCGCTCACTCTGCTATTCCATATTTCACTTGAAGTCATAATAGCCTTATAAACAGTAATTGAATTAAATAATGATACAATCTAACTGAATTTATTATGTTTAAAAATAACTCTTATCTTCATTGTTTCCTTTATGATATTTTCACAACGTGTGATAATCTTTGGGTCGTCAAAGTACCTAATGTATTGTGTCCATGCGTTAGCGTAAGCGTAGCGTAAGTGTTAACTTTGGATCCGTCAAGCGAAGCCGGAAAAGGCACCTTTGGCCGGCAGTGAACGGCGACTTAGGTAACCTTAAACCTTTCTTTTAGTTTTTGCGCCCTTGGACTTTCTCTTCCTTACTATCAGGCAAGACAACAGGCAATAAGGTTTATATGACGTGAATGCTTCTGACGAGTTTCTTGTGGCCTTCTTCTATTCATACGCCTTTCTGAAGGCATGATAGAAACAGACGATGAGCAAGTGCATGCTTAGCTAACGCCATTGCTAATAAATTCATCATCATCATCAGCCAGAAGGCGTCCACTGCTGAACACAGGCCTTCCCCTTAGAACGCCATCCCGAACGACAAGATGCCAGTTGCATCCACTGGTTACCTGTGACTTTCTCTATGTCGTCAGTCCACCTAGTGGGAGGCCTACCTACGCTGCGCCTTCTGGTTCGTGCTCTCCACTCTCCTCTACCTCTAGAACCTTTAACCCTTTCGCTTTGGGTTATTTAAATGCAATGCTAGATATCAGTGACAAATTTAACAAAAAGGCAAAATATTAAAAAATATATATAATCGTTATTTTTTAAGGGAATAAAACAATTTTTAAAGGTTGAAAATTATGTATGGGGGGGGGGTCATAAAAATTTTAGAAATGTTAAGGCAGAGCATGGCGTAAAAAGGTTGGGAAACATTGCTCTAGTGGATATCCAGTTTAAGACGATCTTTATTTTAGGTACCAAAAAAAGATAAGTTCATACGACAAAGAGGAATGGGAGACTATGGTAGAACAGTTGCTAATGCGTGGCACATACAGACGGAGGATAGTGGACTTCTCTTCACACGCACGCTCTTATCTTATTGATGTAGATTTAGTACGAGGTTTGTACATGACCACCATATTATTTACAAGCCCTGGCAGCCCCTACAAAGGGGGCTATCTGAGAGGTTATAAAGGGCATAACGGGATATTGTTGAAAGCACAATATCCCGTGTTATGGCACTTACCACAATGCGAAGCATAGCTCTGCTAAAATTTAGCAGTCGTCCGGTAAAGCGTCTATCCATATGGGGAAGAGCTTCTCGGGACTGTCTGCAATCTTTTGTCTGTGACTACACGCTCTCGTGCAAAATATCTACTCTTTGGCGCAGCCTGTTACGCACGAACTGGAAAGGAAGGGGCATTATGGGTCTCGATCCAATCGCCGACAACTACTAACATAATGTATTAAAAAGAGTAAAATGTCAGTGAATTTATTATAGGTATTAGTCGCGTTATGGGATCAGCTTGCAAGTTGCCGGTTATAACTTATAACTAAGCCGGCTTGGTAGATGTGACTGCTATTTGCTGTTATTCTACTGTTGTGGCAGTTATCTCAAATCACAGCTTAACTCCAGCCTAACATCGGGCGGGGTGCTATCACATGTCAAGCCGCTATAAAGCTTAAAAAATCTGACGTCTTACTATCACACAAGTCGAGATCTTGTCACGATAAAAAAAAAATATCTTTTTTTTATTCAGGTTCATCATTCCCAAAAGCAAAGCCTACATTGGGTGTATGGAGGGTTATATGGTATGCCCTTATGCGTCTGGTGTTCCTACCTGTTCTATATCGATGGTGGGTTCAGCAAACGTCACCAGTGTGCGCCAAGTTCCTGTTGGGGATCTGGTTGTTGCAAATTATTAATATTAGTTTGTATGTATTATCGCCGGCGTCTTTGAATATTGATGTGAGTATTTGTAGGTTTTTTCTATCGACACGGCATATAACAGCTTCCTGTCTGATGTTAACATATAGCAACTACCCTGGATCATCAGACTGGCTACCACTGCCTACCACTTTTTTATAACCAGACCTGGAGCAAATAACCACCTCTTTTTTATAAAGTAATATTTACTAATTAATAGTGCTAATATTTGTTTTTTTTTAACAATTAGAATAAGTATTACAAATATGTAAACCAAGCTATGAAATAACCAAAAATTAATGCGATAGTAAGCCGCATTGCTTACTATCGCGTTAATTACGCCACTCCTGACGTAAATGTCACGACTGCGCATCTCGCGGGTGTCTTGGTAAAGTCAATGTCAGGACGTGTATCGCGATTGCCTATAAATTATAAAATAAACAAGTTAAAGTGACATTACCTCCCTGAGTCCGTTTCCCCTTATTATGTCTCGTATTTAAATGAAATAAATTAAACAAAACTAAAGTCTTCATCAAAAAGTGGTAGGTACCCAATTCGCCGATCCGCAGGAGTCCTACCACTTACAAGTATCATCATCATCAGCCAGAAGGCGTCCACTGTTGAACATAGGCCTCCCCCTTAGAACGCCATTGCAAACGACAAGAAGCCAGTTGCATCTACCGGTTAGCCGTGACTTTCACTATGTCGTCAGTCCACCTAGTGGGAGGCCTACCTACGCTGCGTCTTCCGGTTCGTGGTCCCACTATAGAACCTTTCTTCCCCATCGGTTGTCGGTTCTTCGAGCGATAGTATAGACACCGCAAATTGTTTTTGTCACGTTTCGAGATCTGCTTGTAAGTTGCCGGTTTCAACTAGGCTGGCATATGTGTCTGCTACTTACAGTTATTGAATTGTAGTAGCAGTGACATCCATTTATTGACCACACTGCATCTTAACATCAAGCGGGGTGAGCTCGTGTCCCACTAAGCAAGAATTTTAACTGTAACTGGGGCATGTCACTAATGTCTAATGTAATGTCTAAACTACTAATGTCAGTTTTTTTTTCGATATTCCAGTCGGACGTGTGGCTTGTACCTTTAGGTCTTATGGTGGTGCTTAGTGTGGTGCATTCACAAATAGTCAGCACTACTGAGATGGAGTTAGCAAGAGTGCGGCCACAATCTACTTATAGAAGAAAAATACCTAGATATTTTAGGTAAGAGTTCACATAAGGCGACCATAGACAAGTTGTAATAAAATGGTCTCACTCGCAAACCATAGACCATTCGATAAAGGTTCGTCTTTTTAGCGTCGTATCTTTGTAGAATAATTGACGAATAGAATTCTTTGCGCTTACGTGTTCTCTCTATCTTTAAAAATATGGATCCTTCAAACGAAGCTTTAAACGAAATTAAATTGGTTTATAAAATTCAATTAACGGTTGCCTCAGTCGCCGTCACTATGCCGGCTAAAGGTGCTTCTTCATGCATCGCTTGAAAGATCCAAGGACGGGGAGAACAGGTGGGCTGGTAAAGCATTACACTTGTCGATTGCTCTACGAAGAAACGACACACCGTACCTTTTAGTTCGACTGCCGATTCAGTCGACAGAATGCGGATGCTTCCCCGGACTGTGCGTGTATTATTAAACATAATAACTATTTAAAAACATTTCTTTCCTTTTACCGGGAATCAAACTTTTACATCACAATTTTCACTGCAACAGATAGAACACAACTGAGATAATTAATAATTATAGGATTAATGATTAATTAGACATCCTCAAGAAAGCTGGGTTGCCTAGTGCCCATAACCATATAGCTTATATGAAGAGAATTGTAAATGTGAAGGAAGCAAGGGAGTTGTGTCAAGATCGTGGCAAGTGGCGCTCCGTTGTCTTTGCCCATCCCTGTGGGAAAAAGGCGTGACAATTCGATTGATTGATTGATAATTAATTTAATACTTCCCAGGAGAAATCATACGGAATGCGATGGTGCAAGTGGTGGTGGTTCTGCTGAAAGTGGTGCCACTTCTAGTCATGAGAAAACAAATAAAGCTAAATATAGACGGAGGCATTCCAGATCTCAGGAGTCTAATGTCGATGTTGGACTTAGGTAATTTTATTTATGTTTTTTTTATACTAAGCTACTAACCTCACCTTCGTTTAGCCGATGATATAGTCATTATGGCCGAATTGCTGGAGAACCGCTGGAGCTATGCTCAGCGACCTGGGTAACGTTTCCCAACAGGTAGGTCTTAAATTGAACATGAACAAGACGAAAATCATGTTCAATGTCCATGTTGTGCCCATACCGGTAGTCGTTGGGAACGATTCTCTCAAGTTGTTGACCGAAGAAAGGTTCTAGAGTGGAGACCACGAACCGGAAGGCGCAGCGTAGGTAGGCCTCCAACTAGGTGGACTGACGAGGTCACGAATAACCGGTGGATGTAACTGGCATCTTGTCATTCGAAATCGCTTTTAAAGGGGGAGGCCTATGTTCAGCAGTGGACGCCTTCTTGCTGATGATGATGATGAAGCTACTAAACGTGCTATGTATTATGTAAACGGGTAAGAGGTAGTGGTTGTCTTGCTGCTTGAACTGTTTTGTCCAACCAGTTTACTACAGGTTGGACAAAAGACCACAGGCCTTTACTAGGGGTAATGGTCCATCTATTTATAAAATTGGACTACGGGCATTCACCTTGGGTTCGTGGTCTAACTAAATTTTGACTAACAACCTTTTCTAGTTCTGAGGGTCTATTTATTTAAAAGGGTCTACAAGTAGGATTCACTAGAATTCTGTATTTAATTAGTTAGATACCTTATTGCTTCGGACAAACAGACAGACGGATAACAAAGTGATCCTCGGTTTCCTATTTAAAGTACTGAAATAACAAAAATAAAAAGAATGTTTCTAAATAACAAAAGTAAACGTAATTAATTTATTATTCAAAAAGTGTTGATTGTAATTAACTAGACGTTATTCAACAAGAAAGCAAAAGAAATGAAACACACGGATCCTAAACTTATTCAAAAAAGTGAAAACATATTAATTGAATTCACACAAATTGCATTCCAGAAAACGCAAAAAAGACTTAACAAAGGAGAACTTAACCAAAAACTTAGAAGCTACAAAGAAGCCAATTATAAAGGTGAAGAAAGCTAAGGATTCTGACGACGAAGATTATATGATGTGGAAGAAACCTGATATGACTACACCTATAGTCACATTCACTCCCCCACCTGAAGAACCATCGACCAGTGCATTCGATTTTAAACCTAACAACACATTAACTAAAAGGAGTCTAGAAAAATTTAACGTAAACGCTAGACTAGTCAAAACAAATCTAGCAGACGGTGATGACGGTTTTGAAAGTCTGAACGGTAATAACTCAAATGGAAGTGACGGAGAACACAAAGTAAAAGAACAGTTAAATTTAGATAAAAAAAAAGATTTTAAAAAAAAGAAAAGGAATGATAGTGATGGGTCTAATGATAAATTGATTGATGAAGAAAAACCAACTGATGCTGATTCAGGTGACTTTTTTAAATTTCTCCAGATATTTCTAATGATAAATATTCTAGTCATGTAGTTATCTATTTTTATCTTTATTGTAACTATAGAATCTTAGTGGTATAAAATGTTAATTTTGTAATAAATTATTGGGTATTTTATTTATAAACATAATAATAAACGTTTATACATAATCGATATATCAATCAATCAAATTGTCACGCCTTTCTCCCATAGGGATAGGCGGAGACAATGGAGCGCCACTTGCCACGATCCTGACACAACTCCCTCGCTTCCTTCACATCCACAATTCTCTTCATACAAGCTCTAAAGTTATGAGCACTAGGCAACCTAGACATAAACGTATAATCAATATACGTTTACGATTATACATTAATATCGTGTCAGTAATCTGCTGGAAGCGGACTGTGTCCAGCGAATTCGTCATTTCATCTTGCGGGTGGATAAATTCGAGAACTTTCCGGCTTTAACTGCCATGTGTTCTACTAGCTTTGAAAGAGTGGTAGGCAGTGGTGCCCAGTCTGCCGATCCGGGGTAGTACCACCATTTACAGACAAGTATACAGAGACAAGTGACTTGGTCGCTTTTCGGGATCCGCTTGTAAGTTGCCGGTTTCAACTGAGTCGGCATAGGGGTTGTGACTGCTTCTTACAATTGACTGTTGTAGCAATTACCTTCATTCATGGACCGCACTCCAGCTTAACATCAGGCGGGTTCTGTCATATGTCGAGTCACAATAAAAAACAATAAGTGGCCTGTTGCCACTTGCTTATTCTCACTTAATTTTTTTCGTCGATTCTTCTCGTTCGTCGAAACTCTGTCTCGTACAGATTTATTTTTGCCAATTACAATTATTTGCTTAGTACCCTATTTCCCAGCAGCATTGTTAAAATCAATTATAAGAGAAATTTAATGCTTGATTTCCAGAAGGGCCGCGTCAAACAAGCAGCCCAAATGAAGGAAAGCGCGCTGGTGTGAGATTTAGAAACTCATGGGTACAAGGAATGTTCCAACATGATTCCAGTGATGATGTAACATTCAAAGAGAAGAAAGAGAAGGTAAGGTAATGACATATTCAGAATTTCGATCAAAACTATACTGGGTACCTAAACGTTAAAAAACTGAAATTCGTAATTAGAAACGTATATCTCAATATATATATATTTTTGATTAATTATTTATTTATTTATCTGATGTGGATGGATGTGTTAAACAAGGCGGATCCAGGTGTTTCCGATCAAAAGAAAGAAAAAAGAAAGCTGGGTTGCTTAGTGCCCATAACCATATAGCTTGTATGAGGAGAATTGTGGATGTGAAGGAACCGAGGGAGTTGTGTCAGGATCGTGCCAAGTCTCCATTGTCTCTGCCTATCCCTGTGTGAAAGAGGCGTGACAATTTGATTGATTGATTATTTATTTTATTTACATATCTATACTAAGCTACTAAAGTGCTTGTATCATAGTATCAGGACAACCAAAGTACATATTATATCTAAGATACATTGATACCAGCAAATTACAATGATGTTTTGTGCTTTCTAACAGATTATGGTACTACCATCACCCTTTAAAATTCCTCTCAGAAATCATCTTTTAGGTTAATCCCCACACACACACGTTGAGGCGGTTGGCCTTAATCTATTCATCGAAACAGGTTAAAATGCTTCATGCGTTTATATCCAGTCTGCCGATCCACCACTTATAAGTATACAGATCGTGAAGTGATTTGGTCGCGTTTCGGGATCAGCTTGTAAGTTGTCGGTTTCAACTAGGCTGGCATAGTGGATGTGACTGCTACTCAGTTATTGAATTGTAGTAGCAGTGCCATCCATTCATAGACCACACTCCAGCTTAACATCAAGCGGGGTGCTGTCATATGTGCTGTTTTATCGACACAATAAAAAAATAATAATACTTATATATTTAATACATAAACGTATGCATCTAGTGTGTTATCCAAGCCGATAAAAGATATATTTATACAAAAATGGTAGGTAAGAGTGGGCAGACTGTCTCATTGTCATTTGGCCAATCTGGCGGTTATCATCACCTTCAAGTACACAGATCGTGAAGTGATTGCTATTTATTTTTTGTTATAAAACAGAATCAGGACAATTTCCAAACATCTTCATCAGATGGCGAATGTTCTGCATCAGCGCCCTCTATCGCTTTGCCATCACATCACAATATGTCAGATTGGGTCGGACAAACTACTAATAGTAAGTTACAATATATGTTTTTTAAAATAAAGATAACCTATTATCATCAGCCAGAAGGCGTCCACTGCTGAACATATACCTCCCCCTCAGAACGCCATTTCTAACGACAAGATGCCAGTTGCATCCACCGGTTATTTGTGACTTGTGATCACTATGTTGTCAGTCCATCTAATGGGAGGCCTACCTACGGTGTAGCGTTTCGGTTCGTGGTCTCGAACCTTTCTTCCCCATCGGTTGTCAGTTTATATAGCGATACTCTATATCCAATTAATTAACCCATAAGTAAACTTTAGCAATAATGTAACTACAAGATAATCATTGTCAATGCAACGCGATGCAAATTTAATGAATAAAATTCCAACTAGGACGGCATAGTGAATGCGACTGCTACTTGAAGTTGTGTATTCTTTATTGAAAAACAGATAAAATTAAAAGTATATTAACTATAATTATAAACTATAAATAAAAAATATCATCTAATGACGTCGCATCAGAGATAGTCCCAAGGAGACTGGCAACATTTCCCCTTTGTATAGCAAGGCTAATACGTTGGCAGAAATAATTGCCAGCCTTCCTGTCTCCAGACTTTTCCGTCAGCCGCTTGGACGACTCCTTGGCCAGGCCCTTTTTTGCAGTTATTAAACTGTAAAAGCGTCCCCTATATTTATGAACCGCACTCCAGCTTAACATCCGGCGGGGTGCTGTCAAATGTTGAGTCACATTGAAAAAAAATTTTGAAAAACAGGTTTGATTCCTCAGAAGGATCAAACCTTCCAGGAAAGAGGAAGGATATTGACCTTGAATGTGTCAGCAATCAGATAATATATATTTTTTTAAATTAAGAAATATTCTGAGATTTTTAAGTGGTAGGCGGACAGTATTTATCCAGCTGTTTCAGAGTACTCTAAAGTACTTAAGTAACTACTTTTTCTATGTTTCTAGGTGAAGAAAGTAATTACAGTTCTGGCTCCGAAGGTCCAGGGTCTGATGTTGGATTTCGTTTCGCAGCAGACAGTGCTTGGGATCCATTTGCTATACTTAATCCAAGTAGTGATACAGGTACGGCAGATTAGAATAGTTTTTATTCAGACGCGATATCCGACCTTGACATGCTGGTAAGCAAGAGCGCCGTCGACTGACAAATCTGTTTTATTATACGATTGCCTCATCACCTTATTATCCCAGTCAAATGTATTTAGGACTGATTAGATCTTTTTTATGAAACTCAACAAATGACCAAGAGGTAGTCCAAGAGAACCAACGACTGAGAATAAGGCTGATTCGATTTAAGGTTGCATTAGTCGTCGCGACCATGCCGGCCAAAATTTAAGAATAATAAATTCTTTAGTAAAATTTGTAGAAATCTATACATGTCTTTTTTACAGTAATAAATGCTGTATAAAAGATATGTATAGATTCTTTTCCACATCTTTCATGACATGAGTAGTTTTATTTTGTGTGTATTATTGTTTTATAAATTAAGTACTATTATTATGTATTATTTTGTATTTATTTTTTATTATACATTTCTATACTAAGCTATATCATAGAAACAGGACAACCAAAGTACATATATCAAAGATACATTGGTACCGGTGACTGGTTTCGAACCCGTGCCACTCAACTTGCGTAGCCATTGCACTGCCAATACACCAAGGTCGCCGGTCGTATTTGTAGTTTTATTTTTATAAACTTTCATTATTGTATTGCACCTACTTAGACTTATCAATCAATCAAATTGTTACGCCTTTTTCCCACAGGGATAGGCAGAGACAATGGAGCGCCACTAACCACGATCCTTACACAACTCCCTTGTTTCCTTCACATCCACAATTCTCCTCATACAGGCCCTGTGGTTATGGGCACTAGGCAACCTAGCTTTCTTAAGGATGTCTCCGATTTGGTGTTGATTGAGTGTTTTCCGACTTACCATTAATACTGTCTTAATGTCCTAAAGGTTTGGCTGTCAGAGAATGTCTAACGGCATTAAGTCCGCCTTTGTACATAGCGCAATTAAGTTTTAAATAAATTTCAGAAATATTAGAAAATGTTATTTATGATACTTGTTCTAAATTAAACACTCCTCTTTAAATAATATTTAAAGAGGAGCTAATTTCTACGATCCTGACACAAAGATCTTCGCTCTCCTCGCTGATGCTCTGACACTAAGAAAAGTTGCTCCACATTATCTTTGCATATCCTGTAGGAATAGAGGCATCTCACACCACACTGCCTGATATAAGGCTGGAGTGCGGTCCATGAATAGAGAGACTGCTACTACAGTCAAATACCTGTAAGTAGCAGTCACATCTACTATGCCGGCCTATTTGAAACCGGCATTTTACAAGCTGATCTCGTAACGCGACTAAGTTACTTTACGGTCTGTATACTTGTAAATGATGTTGCTACCCTGGATGGACAGACTGAAATTAACTAATGATTTTGTTTTAGTGAAATGCACAATGTGGGAACGGGGTTCAATGCTGGTTGCATCTCTATCAGCTGTTGATATAAGCTGGTATGTGGTCGCGAGAGCTGAGAGAGCTATGGCAGCTGATGGAGGTTATATGTGGAGTGGACTTAGCATGGCGACACTAATTGCGTTAGTGTTGCCAGCCTCGAGGTTGTTGCAGGTATTTTTTTTATATGTGTAGTAAAATCGACAGTCCATCCAAAAATTTAGTTATGAACAATTAATTTTCTAAATTGTGACTATTTTTTAATTATTCATTTTATGTTTTAATTTTTAATCTTGTTTTTTAACTTTTTATTTTATTTTATGCTTTTATCTTTAAATGTTTTATGTTTTCTTTTCTTACTAATGGTGGTGTATAACTGTAATAGGATTATAAGTTTATTAATGTAAAACCTAAATTTCTAGTATAAGTTTGACTTGTAATTTGTTGTTATACCTAAATAAATAAATAAATAATACGGCGTGGAATGGTAGTTTTTTATTTATATTTTGCATATGCCCACCCCGCCCGATGTTAAGCTGGAGTGCCACGTAGTTTTACCCGTGCATTTATATTTATTCTCCCTATATCGAATAGTGAGAAAACATCTTCAAGAGAAGTGTGAAAAGCACAGTGGCCAGCATAGTGAAAGCGACTTAGGCATTCGTAAATGTTTTTTTTTTTATTATCGGCGTTCATTGACCGTGAGGATCAGATGTCCGCTTAAAAATCGCTTATTCCAACTAGGCATAGTTAAAATAAGAATAAATTCGGAATGAATTGGTAGTTATTTGCGAAATTAGTTATTTAACTTGTGCCGACCTTCTCCAAGTTCGCACAAAATTGTTACAAATCAGTTTTATAAAAAAAAAACCTATATTTTTTCTTCTTCGAACATTTATTTATTCTTTTTTGACTGACTGCGGTAGCTGTGAACTGACTCGTCTGCACTTTTGGATCTCGTCTTGCTTACTATCAGGCGGGTCGAGGTCAAATTATGTCCATTCTTCTTTCTGATTTTTACGGCATTTTGCACCTTCTCATCGATGCGCGTAGCGTCGAAATAGTGTACCACCCTTTGATAACCAGACCCGAAAACAAATATCCGCTTTTTTTTTATTAACAAATAGTTGCAATATTTAATAAAATTAATAAATATTAAAAAGAAACTGTGAACCATATATTTGCTCCGATCATCATGTTTCATATTAATCATCTTTCTATGTATTCTGTTTTGTGCAATATATAATTTTATGTTTCTGCATCTGTAATTTTTGAATTATTACAATTTAATTTATGTTGTTGTTTCATGTCAGGTTGCTTCTGTAAGTGATACAAGAAGCGAGGAGGAAGTCCAAGCTGTGACTATATTTACTTACATACCGTCGTTAATATACAATTATAGTAAGGGATCATTCGGTTCAGCATTTTACGCTGCATTCGGGGAAAATGGTTGGTGAGTAGTCCATGTGAAAGGACGAGTGAAAGTACTTTGACGAAAAGAATTTATAAATCTCATGTGAATGGATGCGTTAAACGAGGCAGGCCCAGGAGGGTGTTTGCCGACCAAATCGGTGTCATTCTCAAGAAAGCTAGGTTGCCTAGTGCCCATAACCATAGAGCTTGTATGAAGAGAATTGTGAATGTGAAGGAAGCGAGGGAGTTTTGTCAGGATCGTGGCAAGTGGCGCTCCATTGTCTCTGCCTGATCCTGTAGGAAAAAGGCATGACAATTTGAAATTGGATTTTCTTTCTGTTTCTATTTTAAAAGCACTTTTAGTAGCTTAGTATAGAAATGTAATAAAAAGTCATACCCATCATCAAAGTTTCTTCTATTTTTAATTTGTTACAGGGAATTATCAACAAACATACTTACTTGTATCCTAAGATTTGCTTTGAGCGGTCTAGTATTCTTTCTTCTGGCGGTTGCGGAACGTGCATATAAGCAGAGATTTTTATATGCAAAGCTATTCTCGCATTTGACCTCGGCAAGACGAGCTAGGAAATCAGAATTACCACACTTTCGATTAAATACAGTTAGGAATATTAAGACTTGGCTGTCCACTAGATCTTATTTGAGAGTAAGTCTTTTTATTATTATTAATTAAATAAAATAGAAACTTTTAATTCAGACAATTTATTATCTCTGACTATCCCCGTAGGAAAGAGAAGTGACAATTTGATTGATTGATAATTCAGACAATAATCCATATCTGTTAGTAAACAATTTTCTAAGACAATGTTAGTGACCTATATTTATTACAGAGCCGAAATAGTATACAGACCGTGAAGTGACTTAGTCGCGTTTCGGGATCAGCGTGTAAATTATAAATGCTGTATAAATTAGAAATATGTATATAATGTTTGACCTGCAAAGGTGCTACAATGCAGCCTACTTAATTAATAAATTAATTTGAAGTTGCTGGTTTCAACTAGGCTGGCATAGTGTCATACCCTACTTACAGTTATTGAATTGTCGTAGCAGTCACCTCCATTCATTAAGAGAACATCAGCTTAACATCAGGCGGGATGCTGTCATATGTCGAGTCACATTAAAAATATATATAAAAAGCCTTAATCGGGTATGATGAATTATGGGTTAAGTCCAGTGGACTTAGTGGACTCTGGATTTCGAATTGACTTCCTCGGTCCAAGAGGAGATGGCGATAAGCTTCTACAATAGTTCCGAAGGTGTCGTATAAACTTCATAAAATTTTAATTTGTGACATTTGTTTTTTTTATAATTTCAGCGCCGTGGTCCACAGCGGTCTGTTGATGTGATAGTGTCATCTGCGTTCATGTTAACGCTCATATTGTTGGCCTTTGTATGTGCACAGTTATTACGGGTAAGTGTTTTTTTTTTAATAAACACCATAAAAAATTCTTACAACAAGGGACTTAGCTGGCAACAGTCTTAACCGATCAGTCTTCCTCTTCACGCTGGGCTTGAAGGATCACCATCATATATTTTGCAATGAATAGCATACAAAGGATTGCCTTAAGAATGGTTGGCAGTGGTACCCAGCCTGCCGATCCAGGGTAGTACTACCACTTGCAAGTATACAGACCGCGAAGTGACTTAGTCGCGTTTCAAAACCAGCTTGTAAGTTGCCGGTTCAACTAGTGGATGTGACTACTTCTTACAGATATAGAATTGTAGTAGCAGTCACCTCCATTCATGGACTGCACTCTAGCTTAACATCAGGAGGGTCATAATATGAGTCACAAAAAAATATAATTTAAAAAAATATTTTATTATTTTTATCCTCTTGCAGGAAAGCATTAGCCACGAACAAACATGGTTATTAGAAGCGATGCTCTGGAGTATATGTCTTGGTATATATCTATTGAGATTATTAACATTGGGTAGTAATGTTAACAAAAAATACAGATGTTGTTTGTCAGCCATTTTGACTGAACAAATAAATTTGCATTTGGCCATTGAACAGAGACCTGAGAATAAAGAGCAATTGACAGTCGCTAATAATGTCTTGAAGTTAGCTGCGGACTTACTTAAGGTATTTTTTTACAAACATTATATATATGTCATCATTGAATACTGTGCGAGCCAATTGAGAATAGTACTGGCCAGGACGCCATCTTTTTTTATTTCCTCACTTATATATGGCTTAAACTCTCAATCGCATAATTAAATATAAAGAGATTCCAATGTTTTTTTGGTCGTATTACAATTAACAATTTTTTTTTATTGTGACACGACATCTGACCTCGTCCCGCCTGATGATAAGCAATAGGAGGTCCAAGAGTGACGACGACTGAGAAAACCGAGTTTGTTCTCGGCTGCCCCAGCCGCCTTCACTATGCCGGCCAAAGGTGCTTCTTCATGCATCGCTTGAAGGATCCAAGGTCATAGAATGGAGAGAACACATGGGCAGGCAAAGCATTCCATTTCTTTTGTTTTGTTTTTTCTTGCTGGCAATACTTTGTTTTAGCTGTCATGTGAGTTGACTGCAAGTAGAGTTTTTTGGCGGGCAACTGCAAGTGACAGGACGCGCAATTTTGAATTATTTGAAAAGCTTATTTTTTTCATAAATATTAATGTGTAATAATGGTGGAATTGTTATCCAGTAATAATTTTTAAGTTGATCAAGTATAAACAAGTAATTTAAAGTTGTGAAACGTGTTTCTTCATGTTCCCTCCAAGACTCCTTCTGAAGTTTTAGTAAAGGCTTTCCGCCGCTTTACTAAAACGATCATCATCATCATCATTTGATGAATCACTCGCGTGGTTCATCTTCATCTTTACTTGACAATGTTTTATCATTGAACCATATATTTTTACTTTGACACTGGCAAGTTAAATACTAAAGCCATAAACAAGAAGAAATAAAGAAAAGACTGCAAGTACCATACTGTCTACAATATAATAAGGCGTTCTCACGGGGCGATTTTAGTTTATCAATATTTATCGTTAAACAAAAATTCGAAAGCAAATATTGGCGGTAGCGTTTCAATAATAATTGACACGTGTTATTACACTATCTGTCCATTTTAGCATTTTCCTCGTGGATGTGGACGCCACAATTCACATTTTATTTTACAAACAAACAAAATACTGGTGATCGAGGAACGCAATATACAGTACATAGCTACTCAATCGAACATCATTCAATGCAAGTTGAACGAACACGTTCAGACGAGTCGATTCGCTGTCAGATATCAAATGAATCAACAAAAGTTGAAAGATCTTTAACTTTTGTTGAATAGATATTTATTGCTTTAACTTGATTGAAAGTCTGTTCAGACGGTTCAAATCACGAACGATTTCGCAGTTGATCAACTAAAATCGCCCCGTGAGAACGCCCCATAACGTATTAATTTTCGATAGTTTAAAATCTATCCATGTTAAACCCTCAGATTGTGCCCTGGCATCGAACTTGAATGCGAGAACGCACCTTGCGCGCTGTTCGTTACGCATTTAACCCCGGGTTCGATTCCCGTTCGAAGCAAATACTTTTTTTAAATACTCGTAGTAGTATAGCAAGTAAAAAAAGGTAGCTTACTCATTGGTCCATCCATCTATCAATCGCGATGTCGGTTTCCGTGGAATTATCATTTGTCAATAAATAGTTAGCTGAAGCGCGGTCGCCGACCAGAAAGAATTTCGTACATTGACCTTTTTGCCTACGGGCAGTTGTTACTAACATTTTTTGTGAAGTGCATGTTTATATTGATACTAGTTCGGACAGGTCTGTACAATCAATGTACAATTTTATTCGTATGTTAATTTAGTTTATATTATTGCCTATTTCAAATAATGGGATTGACTCAAGGTCAACCGAACACAAGCGTACAAGAACAGACCTTACCGTCGCAGGTAAAAGGTTTGCAATCCCTTAAGACGGCGGCCAATGCATCTGTGCGACGCAATATATTCACGCGGAAGCAACAGAGATAGCTAGTAACAGGTTAATGTACGAAATTATTCCTGCCGCGGTCGCCGACGCTTTAGATATGTTAAACGCACGTGTATGTTTTAAACGTTACCTTTTTCCGCAGGAATTGGATTCCCCATTCAAAATCTCTGGTCTGTGTGCGAATCATTATTTGTACACAATAACAAAAGTGGTGATAATGTCGGCGCTATCCGGTGTATTGTCCGAGATGCTGGGATTCAAGCTTAAACTACACAAAATAAGTATTAAGTAGACGGATGAATAACAATCAAATCAAATTGTCACGCCTTTTTCCCACAGGGATAGGCAGAGACAATGGAGCGCCACTTGCCACGATCCTGACACAACTCCCTCGCTTCCCTCACATTCACAATTCTCTTCATACAAGCTCTGTGGTTATGGGCACTAGGCAACCTAGCTTTCTTGAGGATGTCTCCGATTTGGTCGGCAAACACCCTCCTGGGCCTGCCTCGTTTAACGCATCCATTAACGCACGGAAGGTAACGCATTAACATTCTGTCGACCGATTCGGCAGTCAAACTAAACAGTTCGTCGCGTCGGTCCTTTGTAGAATAATCGACAGGTGGAATGCTTTACCAGTTCATATGTTTGCCCATCCGATGATCTAGGATCCTCCCTGCGAGTCGGTTTTGTCAGTCATCGGCGCTCTAGGACCTACTCTTGCTTACATCAGGCAGGACGAGGTCAGATGTTTTCACCTTAAAATCCAGCGCTCTTTTTTACGCTGGCGTCCATATATGGGAAGTGCTCACAAGTTTTGTCGAAGTGTCTTCTCAATTTGAAATGAGTCTATGTCTTATTGAAAAGATTTAACAACCATTTCAATGCAATATCATCACTAACTATATCTAATTGAAATTAGATATTTTTATATCGCCTTCCGAGCTTAGCTTGGTAGGGTGGTCAGCTTTATTAGATGCTATAAATATAAAAGTTAGGAATCTTAATTGTTATTGACAAACCGACTTTTTAACGAACGCCATCTAGCCACAACGGCTGGAACCTACAGTTTAATGTGCCATCTGAAAAGCAACCAAATATAGAAACTAAACAACCAAAGTACGTAGTAAAGGTACAGTAGTAGGTAAAATCGGCTACGCGCCTCGATTCATCAGCAAACTGCCGATTAGCAACTATTTTAAGAAGACCGCCAAGCTCAACTACTGTTCCTTTTACTTGGAAATGAAATGAACCCTGTGCCGTAACCGTAATCCTGACCTTTTTTATACTTAAGTGTATATACTGTATTTGGTTTGTCGATTACAATTAAAAGTTAAGTAAATTTTGCGAGTAGAAATTTTCACTTTTGTAGTTTTCTACTTCAGGTAGTTTGTAGTTTAAAAATAGAATAGTTATTTTTGTCACAAATCATAGTTTAATACTCTTTTTGAAATTTAGTTCCTTCCCTAAACATAACACGGGTGATAAATTCCGTGTTACGGGAGTCTACTGTATCTCCTAATAGAAAGTATATTCTTGCTATATGTTTTCGATCTCTTTTGCGGTTCCTTTTTTGTAATGACTTTCAGTATCTAAATCTATGACAATATAAATCAAATTGACGATTCGAAAAGAAGACAGATCATTCTACCAGGGGCCCGATTCTCTTAAATACATTATGAGGGCAAAAAAATATTGAAATTGCACTGCGATCGCAAACGACCAATCAACGTAATTTACCGAATGATTTGTTATTCGCTGATTGGTTACGGAGATGTCAAATATCAGTGTGACGCAATTTCACTGCTTTTTCGTCGCCATTATGTATTAAGATACTAGAGGCCTAGATCTTTTTTCAGACAGATAATAAACGACACACGTGGCGCCTTGGTTTGCACACCAGTCCGTAATGACACGAAGTCCCGAGTTCGATTCCCGCTCAGAGCAAAGATTTGATTCGTAGCAGCCCCCCTAGCGCGGCAATCCAAGAAGCAAGATAAAGATTTGCTAAGAATATCATTCCAACTCAATTTAAATAATTTACTAAAACAGTGTATCAAAAAAGATATTTAAACGTTCTGTAAAACTTTACACAAAGCATCGTTGAAAACTTTAATTAATATATTTTTAAACATTTTGATGTGCCGGCCTATTAAGTTATTTAAAAAAAGTTACAATAATACTCCTTGCAGTTCTTTATCTTGCTTCTTGGATTGCCGTGCTAGGGGGTCAGATTGATGATTGTCAGCTTTTATTAATATAATTGTTAATTTATATAATAAAATATTTGGTAATAAAAAAGGCGGATATTTGCTCTGGGTCTGGTTGTCTAAGAATACCTACAAGTGTGCAGACCGTGAAGTGACTTAGTCACGTTTTGGAAGTGCGTTGCGTTGGTATGTTCCTGGTGTAAACTAGACCGGTATAGTGAATGCGACTGTTGTCTGCAGTTGTTTAACTGAAGTAGCAGTCGCCTCCATTCAATAACCGCACTCTGGTGTGCTGTCATATGTCGAGTCACAATTAAAAAGAAAGTGATGTCTTTAAATTAAATTATGATTATAAGACATAATCATGTGTTTATGTGTTTAATAATAGAATAAATTAAACTTATACAATATTTTATCGATTATTACTGTATTGTTTTTATTTTAATGTCTTACGTTTAGGAATTATGTTTTATTATTTTAATTCAAATTAATTAAAATTATGTGTAGTATGATCTCATATATCGTTTAAATACGCGGGGCATTAATATGAATAAATTTTATTATTTTAATTATCGTTTTGAATATTTGTTTATGGTATACCAACAGCAAGAATAGAAAATTATAGCAACACTAATCGAAGAAACGTTTGAGTTATGAAAGCTAAATTATATCGACTAAAGCAACAGTAAGATATTTCACAAACACATCCACAATTCTCGTCATACAAGCTCTACGGTTATGGGCACTAGGCAACCCAGCTTTCTTGAGGATGCCACCGATTTTGTCAGATAACATCCTCCTGGGTATGTCTCGTTTTAGGCATCCATCAACTTCGGATTTATAAGCCCTAATAATATTAATTCTAGCAAAAGGATAGTGGCGCACTTACAACTGCCCGGAATCTATTTGCAACCATAGTCGGTCTAATGGCGTGCTAAAATAAGTTGTTATTGTGTCCAACCTTTATTATTAAAAATATATATTTTTTAATGAAACCAGTTAGAGCTATACCTGTAGTCTATTTCCGTTAAGAAAATAGTGAACCATCGTTTTTCGTCGGACTAGATGACGTCGGAGTTAGATGACGGACTAGACGAAGACTCTACAGATACTGATTAAATATAAATTTATTTTAATGTAACATAATTAGGTTTTATTTTATAATCGATTTAACCTCATTTTTTTATTGATTAATCCTGATTCATACTGTTTACAATTACACTCCCTCCAATAGCACTGATGATTTCTATTTTCTTAATGCGAATGGACTATAATAGAGTATCCCAGTTCACTTTGTTTTATTGCTATTTTTAAATATATTTTGTGGTATTATTGTTCTATTGACGTTATCTGCCGGTCTACCTTGGGGACGAGAGAGAAATGTTTTAGTTGCAGCCTGACGTGGCGCTCTGACGTCTCTGGAATTAAAACTTGTAAAACTGATTTCCCAGTCCGGCGTCTGGACCTTCCTTGCTTGCTTTCAGTAAGTAAGTTGTTGCAGTCAGTAGGTTTACCGTCAGTAAGTCTAAAAAAACTAAAAACTTAGCAACTTGTACGCTTCAAAGCATCTGTCAAGTGAAAGTTAATTATTTAAAATGGTTCTAAATATTGTTGATTAATAAAGGAATATAATAAATATTATGTTAATTGGTAATTATTTAAAAGTAATGTTGTACTTTATTCATGTTAATTCAAACGTTTTATTGTTAATACAAATTATATGACTTTCTAGAATCTAATTGTTGTTTTATTTACATCCATTAGCGAATTACAAACGTGTAGACTTTTTAGTTAATTAAAATAATCATTTTAATCTCTACAAATGTCAATCATACAATCAAATTGTTACGCCTTCCTCCCACAGGGATAGGCAGAGACAATGGAGCGACACTTGCCACGATCTTGACACAACTCATATTCACAATTCTCTTCATACAAGCTCTATGGTTATGGGCATTAGGCAACCTAGCTTTCTTGAGGATATCGCCGAAAGAATCTCACATTAATTTCTACAAATGTCAATTAGCCAGTAGGTTGTCTATATTGAAGCCAGAATTTTCGGTTCAGAGTAGGAGAACATATCAAGATTTATAATTGATATGGTCAGTATGTCATTAAAAAGTATAAGAGCATGGCACAAAGGTGTTATGGACAATACTTTGGTTCGCAACTTTGAAATAGCGGTTGCCTTCCTGTTCGCAACACATTGTTGGATAAGTAGTACACACAGCAAGATCTCCTTTTTTGCCTATAACATCCATCTTCCAAATTTTGCAACTAAAAACCATTTCTAAGATTTAGTTTTTATGAGCCTTTTTACCTGCGCCTACCCGATGATGGACTATAAAAATAGGTAAGAGATAAGAACCATACATAATTCCATTATAAGCGATTTATATACGATTCTGTTGAGCTAAGTTTCTCTCGCCCGAGTGAGATACTTTTTGTTCCTAAAGAGCGAACTTGCTACGCCCTCGTAATATACGATTCTTGTTAAACCAGTCTTCACGACTGCCTACTACTGTCAAATAAATTATTATTTTACAAGTCGTACAAAACCTTTTTTTACTATTGTGCGAGTCACAGTAGCGGCTCGTGGACACGTCATTTCACAACGTATTACGAGAATCGGAACCCGGAGCTGTAACATTTGAGTACTGACTATGACGTGACAGCAATCGATTTTATAAACAATGTCCTTTTCATTTCTAGTCTGAAATTATAATTGCTCTTCAATAATAAGGAAGGAAGGATATATAAAAAGGAATAATAAATAAAACGAAATAATTATTTAATTTTAACTTATATTAATTTACAAATTCTGCAAAAAATGTGGCAAAAAACATAACAAATCCACAAATTATATTCACAAACAAACAACTTATTATAATAACAGCTCAGATATTATTGCCATATTGCTAATTATATTCTGTATTATATATTATATTAGTTATATTTACAATACATTTAGGACCTTAATGTTGCGCAAATGTAGTTGAAATTCATATATATTTCACAACTTGCTAAAACAGCATCTTGAGATGAACAAAATAATCTTAGTAGAGATGCCTGCAGAAAATTCTGCCTATTCTTATATTGCGCAGCTCAAGTCAGGGGCTCTCGTTATCTATAGGTAGTTATAATCAGGTTATAAGGAAATTCCTTAGCTTATCTTTACTTTAAGGAACAATTTATTTTATTATACATTTTGATAAGACGGCCTGATTATTATTAACTTTAAGTGGCAGTCGCATCCACTAGAAAGAAACCCGGGCAACTATCAAGCTGGTCTCGAAACGCGACTAAGGCACTTCACGATCTGTATCACTTGGAAATGATGACACTACCCCGGATCGGTAGACTGGGCGAATGGCCACCAACTGTCTGCCTACCACTCTATCCTGGCTTTTAATAAGCCAGGATAGTAATTTACCTAGACGTTAAAATGAAAACCTCGCTCAGGAATCGAAGACTATTTTAATCTCTCAAGATGCTGGGCGGACATACAATAACTCCACGGAGAATACGTAACGTGAACTGATAGACACCCATAAGTTATTGAAAACAACATCGATATGGTCCCTATGGCCAGTTTCCTCCCGACCAAAATTATATTATGCCAACATTAAAATTAGAACACGCAGAAGTAAACTTCAATAATAAACCCTTAAGGACTATTTTTCAATGCATAAATAAACAGACTTGAATTTAACCAACCAGAAAAATAAAAAAGTATTCTGACAATTTGATTGGTTAATTTTTATTGATTTATTGTAATCTGTTTATTTTTGCTTTTGTTTAATCCTAATATATTATATTTTTAATAATATAATACAAATCTGTATCGAAATAAGTCAGTCTCAGCCAAAACAAATGTCAAGAATAAATTTGAGAGGACTTTTTTATTGCGACGCGACATCTGACCTCGATTTGCAAGAGAGGTCAAGGATTTTTTACCAATCCCTGACCAGTCGCCGTCACTATGCAGGCCAAAGATTAGGACAGTGATTGTATTTTATTTAAAGGCATACATCTATATTTTAAATATAAAATACACACGCAGTGGAAATTTAAAAAAAGACTAAAAACTTTATTATGTAAAGAGGGTGTGTAAGTAATAAATTACATTAAAAACTTTTTTTTAGAAATTGTGAACTGTGTAAACTAAGCAACAATAAGAGTTAAGTCTAGTGACGTGACAGAGCCTATTAATGAGCCGAGAGTTCGATTGAACTACTTATTATAGAAAAGAATTCATGATGAATACAAAATAAATTATATTTAAAATATAAGAAATAAATTATATTATGTATACGCGCCTCCAAAGGTAGGGTATTTAATAAGAACATAAACAATAAAATATTTCATTTCAATGTCATGTAAAAGTACTAGAGTTCGGCGTGTGGTTAAACGACTTTTAATCGATTAACAACTTGCTTTGTCACGTCATAGGATTAGTTAAACATTATTAGGAATTACTGAGTACTTGTACTAATTAATAGTACAAGTATTTTTTTTAAATGGCGACAAGACCTCACAATGCAATATTTGAAGCTGGGGTGAGATCCATGAATGGAGGTGACTCCTGACACATATAAATGTCTATAGTTGAAACCCCTATGTCTAGTGCAATTGTTTGTTAAGTCGCTCAATACAAGAAAATATACATAAACTAGAGGACCTGACAGATGTTGTCCTGCCCGAAAGTATTGCAGCTCCATCTACCGGGTCGAATTGTGAATCTAAAACATTCTCGTAGAATCCAAATACATACACAAAAAAAAACATCGAAATCGGTCCAACCATTTAGGAACGTCTGTGACATACACACGGACAGTAATTTCGGCAGATAAAAATAGTGCTAGACGACTGCGGCGGGAGCAAGTCCGCCGCTATTTAGTCGTGCAAAAAATTGATAATATTCTAAAATTTATACTTATTCGTAAAATGAATATTAGGTAACAACAAAGCGCTCTTTGATCTGCCGGGGGACCAATACCTTGTACCCTAGTACTAGATATTGTATAGTAGTATAATAAGTTCATCTTCAATAAAAAAAAATCTAGGTTTATGGTAATCTGTTGTCACTTTTGCACAAAGCAAATGAGAAATTTGAAAGAAACACTATCGGCTGGCCAGAGTGAATAAATTATACTAAATACATCATAAAATAACAAAAATGGCAACAGACCAAGACTTGCTTTATAAGGGCGTTGCCGTGTCCGTAACAGACCCAATTTAATACTCCCTGACTGGTATATAGACTGGACAGAAATAGAAAAAATCTCTTAACCGCCGGTCACGTCTAAGGCAACAATAATGCATATTAAAACTTACTCCTTACTGAACACAGCTTTTATTAATTATTTATGCGAACACAGCCTAAAGCAATTGCCATGAATCGTGCGTGACACGTATAATCTCTGAAATGGAATTCAAAATCAAAAATTCAAACAAATAAAACGTCAGAAGGAATACTTTAAACAAAATGGCGGCCAGATACGCGGCACTAGGGATGCCTAACTTAAATCGATTCCTAATTAGGTTTTTTTTTCTTCGAGATTTACATTTTTATTATATTCCTTATGAACAACATATTTTCTAGTTTCTCTAGTAAAGAATAGACAAATGTTATACCTTCTGCCAATAAAAAAAACACGGTTCCGGTTGTACAATCCGGCCCGAAGGACCAAAACTTGCAATGGGTGTACATAGTCAAATGAAATCACTTAACAAGTACTTTAATTAAACACACATCAAAATCATAATGAGTACACAAGTTCACACGCCATGTCTATGGTGACTGAACATGTACTGTCGCAATAAGGCACGACTATAAGGTGATTGATGGACATAAAGATGCTCAGTACATGTTTTTAATTCAATTTTTAGCTCTATGCAGTAAAAGTCTGTGCGAGAGGAATATAAACAAAAATCTGCATCATCTTTTAATTTTAAAGGATATTGGGCTCCAAAGAACAGCATAAGTACGTTTTTGTCGTCGAGAGCGGGATTCGTCTTACAATATTTGGTTGGGTAGAGGGGAAAATAAAGGTGAGTGTTGACATGTCGTAAAGGCCTTAAACTTTTCAGTCACAAGGGTCCACTCTCCCGCCCCTGCAACGCGATAAAACCGGCAACCGCACGGAGATTTTTTTATTGTGACACAACATCTATAGAAGCTAAAAAAACTATCTCAAATAGTGTTAAAGATATGCGTACTATTTTATCACAGTATTCTACAACTTTCTACAAACCACACAAATAAAGTTATTTATTTCTGTAACATCGTTAATCATTTTTGAACTTGAATTCCATATCAGCTAAGTGCCCAAGCACCAGAAAAAAATGCCAACCGATAAAAATTTGAAATCTTAATTAACTCATAGAATAATATCGTATATTCCTAGTGTCATTCGCGGCGTTTTTCTCTTGAATTAGAGCGGTGTGAGTGACTACGACGATCACGATGACGTTCCCGGTCACGGTCACGAACACCATCCCTGGTGCGGTCACGTTCTCTGTCACGGTCGTTGCGATTGCGAGACCTGCTGCGGCTGCGGCTGTAAATGGAAAACATTATTAGTATCAGCCAACCGAACAACTTGTTTTACTCTCGGCACCTGTAAACAATCACTCAATCAAATAAAAGAACCCTAAAGACTGCAAAATCAAGTATTTATAATCTCACGAAAGAGATGACAAAAATTGGAAACGCAGTAGAAGTTGGTGCAAGAGGAAGGCCAACAAAAACCTTGCATCAACTTTTAAAAGGTCTTGGCCACTCAAGGTTAGCCCTAAGTACATTTTTAGACCAAATGTCCAAGGCAATTGGTGGAGCCTTACAATATTCTCTAAAGAGGGAATAGTGAGAGCAGTAAAGGTGAGTGTTGACATGTCATAAGGGCCGGGCCTTCCACTTTCCCACCTGCCAATCGATGGACCCGGCACGTGCACGGAGATTCGTGTTTTTTCTTTAAAATATATGGGCTGACTGCAAATGTATTTTTAATGAAATGCGTCATCAACATCGACTTCTAAACTGCCGACTACAAAAAATAACGGACTCAGTTTACAAAGGCAGGCATAAGCTTCGTTTATACGTCGGCCAGAGGTGCTTTTTTCCACTATATACTCGTATATGGATTTATGGGCTAACGTCCAAGTGGCACAAAGCTTAAATGTAGCGAGTTTTTGTACTATTTGAAGGTACTAATTGCTACGATATCACTCCGCCATCACATTAAAAAAAAAACTTTACAATTACCGTTCTCTATCCTGGGTCCTACGTTCACGTTCGCCACGATCACGCTCCTTTTCACGGGCCGGCTCACGATCCTTTTCACGGCCCTGCTCACGGTCTCTATCACGGCCCTGCTCACGGTCTCTATCACGTCCCTGTTCACGGTCTCTATCACGACCCTGTTCACGGCCCTGCTCACGGCCCTGTTCACGGCCCTGTTCGCGGTCCCTGGTATTCTCCCTATGTCTGCGTGCCCGTCTATCCAATTCTCGACCACCAACATATATCCGACGATTAAAAACCCCACCTCCGTTACGACTACGTTCTGCACCGCGCTCAGAACGACGATTTTCTACTGATTTCTAAAAATAAATTGCTTATTTAAGATATTTATTAAAAAAACATTTTTATTAAAATTCTTTATTATTAAAAACAGATCGGTGAGCTTAATTTGTTATAACTATTATTTTTTGTGAACCTGTATAACTTTTCTATTCTAAACCATCGTTCATTCGAGTTTCTTGTGATTTCTTCTCGTCATTGTGATTCTGCATTCGGTACCCAGTCTGCCGGTTCGGGGGTATTACCACCACTTACAAGTATACAGACCGTGAAGTGATTTGGTCGTGTTTCTGGATCAGCTTGTAAGTTGTCGGTTCCAACATAGTGGATGTGAATGCTACTTACAGTTATTGAACTGTAGTAGCATAGCATAACATCCATTCATGAGCCACTTAGACAGACTATACCTATATTAAAGATTCATTGACACCGAAAGATACATTATACATTGATAATACTAGCATTGCCATAATTAAAACAATATATACTAATTTACCGACCCTTAATAAGTTATAAACTGGTTAACATCTTTTAAATTAAACAACAAACATACCTTTAACTCTGCCAATTTTTCTCTTATGGTGATAAATCCAAGATGTAGTTTGCCTCCAAAATGATCAGCTAAACGTCTATCATTGTCGTGTATACCAAGATAAGCAGAGCACACTTCGCACACGCGTAACTTTTGCTGCTGGTAAGATGAAGCTGGCATTGAGTTCCTATATTCCTGCTCAGCGGCAACTTTCTTTTTGCGTAACTCATCTATCTGTAATATTTCATAAGATTCAATTGGAATTCTTTACCAGGCCATTGGTGGCCCCGCTCGCCAAGTCGGCCAATCCGGGGTAGCACCACCTCTTTTTTTGATATTGTGATACGACATCTGACCTCGTCCCGCCTGATGATAAGCAAGAGGAGGACCAAGAGAGACGAGGTCTGAAAAAAACGAATTTGTTCGCCGTCACTATGCCGTCTAAAGGTGCTTCTTCACGTATCGTTTGAAGGATCCAAGGTCATAGAATGGAGAGAACACCATTAAGTGACTTAGTCGCGTTTCTGGATTCACCTAGGATGTGACTGCTACTTGCAGTTATTTAACTATAGTAGTAGTCACCTCCACCAGCTTAACATCAGACAGGGTGTCATAAGTCAAGCCACAAAAAAACCGGCAACTGGGGCAATCGTAAACTGAATCAGTTTCTTTCAGTCGTCGACGCACTTGGACCTTCCTTAGCTTACGATCAGGCAAGTCGTACAATACTAACCTCCCCCATCAACTTCATACTCTCTTCAACCATACCATCTTGACCAAGGGCCTCAGCCCTTGCCAACTTCTGACCAATCTGTTCAGCTAACTCATGGACAGAATTTGCCTTCTCCGTGACATCAGCAGAAAGCTCCTCCTGTGTTTCGGCCAATCTTTGCTTGGCAGCTGCGGTACGACGATCACAGTCCCCAATAAACGATTCCAGATGATCTGTGGCCTTAAAGGTTAAAATTCTTCATTAAGATAAAATGGAGACAACCTAGAAGACTGTTCTTTGAACTTGGACCAACTGACTCAACCTTACATCCATGTACTTAGGATGATCCACTGTAAATCATTTTACATAAACGAAATAATTTACTTTTAAATGATCTTGGCCTCCCAAAGTCAGACCAAATAACATTTTGGTCTAAAAATCTCGAAGGCGGCATTACAATATCTGGTTGGGTATATTCATGCAAAGATCAGTCATAACATTATCAAATGAATTAAACGCCTCCCTCCCACGGGGATATTCAAAGACGATGAAGCGCCACCCGCCACAACTCCCTCGCTTCCGTTTCATCCACAATTCTCCACATCAGATAGTAGATAATCCATTACTCTTAAACCGTAGCAAAATTGACAAAACATTTGGGCGGCATAGCGACGGCGACTGAAGCAATCGATAAGATATCGCCGGTTAAGAACTAGATGGACATATCTTTAGCGTAGCATTATTCCACTAGTTAGAAAAGGAAAGGAGATCTCCTACAGTGCGCGTGTTGCGTACTGGGCTCAACTAGTCGGTTACGTCGCATCGTCGGGGCGCATATATATTGATTACTTTGTCGGTAAATCGTTTGCGAGATATTAAACACATGCAACGCCATCTAGTGGTCGCTACATATCTACAAAAAATATATATAATTAAGGATGTATCCGATACAGATAACGATAAATTAGTTTACCAAAGGTGCAGGTCCGTATCGGTATCGATACATCTCTAGTAATCACACAATTTATTTTATTATATTCTTATTAACTAGTTAATGTAATAGACAAAAATAAATACATTTCGTATTTGGTACAGAGAACATGGGTTCGAAACCACTCACCGGTACCAATGTATCTTTGATATATATACTTTGATTGTCCTGTTTCTATGATACAAGTACTGTAGTAGCTTAGTATAGAAATATATAATGAAAAAACAATTATGCATCACTTACATCAATATCATAGTAGTAGTCCTTATTTTTGGATGCCAGCTCATAATCGGCGCGCAGAGCCAAATCATGTATTTTAGGACACTCACCTAAGTCCATACGCTGAAAATTTAATAATTCACATAAAAATAATTCAAAAATAATAAATGCTTGATACTATTTTTTTCCTTTTAAGGTTTTATCAGATTTTTTTGAACATATTAATAATGTAAATAACATACATAAATAGTATGTACATTTTTGGATTTATATATTTTTGAAACCTTAATATGGGCCCATACCATTACAACCTTTTAAATTATTAAACAGACTTCAATGAGTTGTCTATATTTACTTACAAGATTACATGTCTGCAGCAAAGCTTTTAAACTGAGTAATTTAGGTTTTAAAATGTTAAATATTTCTTAAGAAATTTAAATTTAAAGACATCTAAAATAAATCTTTAAAGAAACTTTTATAAAAATAAAATATAAAAAATATTCCACAAACATACTATTCATATTTAAAGTTTAGAGATAATTTCCAAACATAACTAAATCGTTTATATTAACATTTATAAATAATCTATATTAAAACCTTATTGAATATGAAATATAGATGTAAAAACATTTAACATAGTTAACATTAAACATAGTTAAGTTAAGCTATGTAAAGTTTTTAAGTTAAGTTCATAAGTTTTTACTTAATGAACAAAAACTTTTTTGTGGCGCTGCATAATGCAACTTCTACTACAGCTAATTAACTGTAGGTAGCAGTCGCATCTACTATGCCGGCCACACTTATATCAGTTATTATACCAGGTGTAAAAAGACAGAGCAATCCCATGGAACCTAAGGTTGTATACATATGCTGATACTGACATTATTACATACTGCAGTCGTGTTATTAAATGGAACCTTTTTTTTTATTGACGACGACCGAAACAACCGAGTTAGTTCATGGCTACCTCAGTCGCTTCACTATGCTGGCCAAAGGTGCTTCTTCACGCATCACTTGAAAGATCCAAGGTTATAAGATGGAGAGAACACATGGGTTGGCAAGGTACTCCACTTGTGGATTGTTCTACAAAGAAAAGACAAACCGAACTTTTTAGTTCAACAGCCGATTCGGTCGACAGAATGCGGATGCTTCCCCTGACCAGTGCGGGTATTACAGGTAGGAACAAGGTTAAAGAGCTCCTCTGAACATTAAATAATAATGAGGCCAAGATCCCTTTTCTCTATTACGGGAGTTATATAATGATTATTTAAATAGTAGGGAAAGCTATTGCCAAAAAAAGAAAGCTGGGTTGCCTAGTGCCCATAACCACAGAGCCTGTATGAAGAGAATTGTGGATGTGAAGGAAGCAATGGAGCTGTGTAAGGATCGTGGTAAGTGGCGCTCCATTGTCTCTGCCTATTCCTGTGGGAAAAAGGCGTGACAATTTGATTGATTGATTGATTAAACACATTTGCCTATGCCTACAAATGTAATTCACTCGACATTATCTTGAATTATTTTTTAAATCTATATTTATTGGTAGCTTTTGTCTATTAAGACATGTCAGCTCCATAGAGCCTAAAACATATCATCAAATTCATCTTAAGTCTATTTGGGAGGAAGTCGCCGCTGAAGGAAAGAAATAATATTGCAATATTTATAACACATCTCTGATGCTGGTTCAGATAAAATACTCTGCGCTAAACTAATTAACTACATTCAGTTTATATTCCTTCACCAGCGAATTATTTTAAATAAAAAATAAATTGGTTTAACATTTTAGTGTTGGTAGTGTAATGGTTGCTATGTGTCTTCTTACACCCAGTACTTTTATCATTAATTTTGTTTTATTAAGACACGACTTGCCAGATACCTTGACTTGGTAATGGTAAGCAAGGGGAGGTCCAAGAGCGCCGACGACTGAAAAACCCCTTTTATCATACGGTTGCCTCAGTCGCAGTCACAATGCCGGCCGAACTGATTTTACAATTCAGCTATAAAATTAATATTTACTTCGTCATATTATAATACTTGATCCAAACTTAAAATTTTTAATATTAGGATTTTAATATAAACTTTGTATAAAAATATATATTTTTTTTAAATTATAATTATGTTTGTAATAACTCTAATATTGTGAGTGTAAATTTACAATACATACACTCGTTCACCATCAGCAGAGACCCAGCAATAACCACCGACTCTTTTTTTAAATATAAACAATACTTACAATTTTGCTGAACACCTCGCATTTACTATAACTAACAATACCATAGTTTAATAACAATTTTATAACCTCAATTGACATTAAAAAAACAATTTTGCCTAATTTGTTTGAGAGAAACAAAACAATCCTAAATGATGTACGTAATATTTGTTATGAGAGCTTATATAGTTTGAAATATACATGCAAAATTTAATAAGATATTTTTTTAAATTTAGACAACCATCTATAAATATAAATAATACTTATTTGGCTCACTTCAGAACATTTGAGCATACAAATATAAAATAAATGCATACATTTAGAGTCCCACACAGACCTATAAACGTAAACATATTTAAATTTCAATTTCCGTTTTGCCAACTATATGTATATAATTATAAACAAAACGGAAACCATAATTCAAATATGTTTACGTTTATAGATCTGTGTGGGACTACAGCCAGTTGTACCAAAAATTATAACTTACGAATTTGTAAAAAGTATCATATAAGTAAAAGAAATAAGAAAAATGGGTTCGACCACTCTTTAACTTCACATTTTACATTTACGTTTAACGGATATTTTATACAGAGCTGAAGGACATCATTCATTTTGGGTTTCTAATGATAAAAACATATATAAATGGTAGTTTCGTTATAAAATTATTAACAACCCAATTCACGATTTTGTAATAGAATAAGTATAAAGTAAAACTAAATTCGTAAATTGAAACTTTTTAGTTCAACCGGCTGTAAATGTAAAGCAGATTCATTTAAATTCACAGACCATTTGTCTAAAAGTACATGATGAATTTTAAATTAAAGAACTGTAGAACATTTCAATTATTAACTTATTTTCATTTAAATTCAGTACGTACCCAAAAGAAAACGCCCAAAATTTGTTCACCGGATAATTATTCCTAAAATATTTTTGTACTCACCAACGCCGATGGTTGCCAGTGAATATTTAACCCTAGAAAGACTTTGTCAAATGAATCAATTACAGAGAGATATTTAAATAAAATATTTTATACACATAGAGTATTGATTATAATTATATTGATAGTATATATAATTTTTTACTTAAAATGTGACATTATACATATTCAAAGACATTATTTATGCAAAATGTAGATAATAAAAATATAATTGGTATATAAATATGTTTTAGGCATATTTCATTATTACTGTATACATAAATTAGTAATGAAAATTGGATAGAAAAATGCTTGCACATTGGATAACTACAACGAGGAGTAAAACCCAGTGTCTCGCTAAATGCAAGACAGCTGTACTATGAAAAGATAGGATAGGGGAATTCAAATGCAGGTTTAGTGGTCACGTGAAAATAAGACCAGGTTCAAAACCAATTGCAATTAACTAATGTGCCAGTATGAACTTTCTAATTGATCTTCATTATTAATTTATACAGATACTAAATATATATAAAATAAAGCTACAACACATAAAGCAATAAAGTTATAGTAATATATAAAGTATAACAAATAATGAACCTTTCTAGGGTTAAATATATATTTTTAAATATCCCGCGCAAGAAAACCTGCTTAGCAAGGTAATGTTACAATATTCAGCTAACTAGAAAATTGTTTTTTATACGTACATCTGGGTACTTACAGAAAGGGCCTAACTCATACAATCTATCCCTCATCTGTTAAGTATTGTGTTGAGCATAAAACTAGGGTTGGGCATGTTCTGAAAAGCATATTGCACCAATATTAATGCCACTCTCGTCCCAAACACATCTCTACACAATCCAATTATTTCAACATATAAACAAATGACAACACAGGAAGATTCAATTGGATTCAATGCATCACTATGGAATGAATTGATTAAATTGCTTCACTGACAATATATTCTTGTTAGTGCTTATCAGTTAGACCAGGAAGTAAAGTAATCCTAACTTATACATATTACAGTGAATTTAAAAAAAATCCCATTATAATTGAAAGCAATTAAATAATTCACAAAATAATCAAGCCCATAGTTTTATAAAACAATATCTCTTGCAATCCTAATGTGTTGTCTTGAGGCAAAAATCCCCACAATTGATAGTTCTATTTTAATATAACGAAATATAAATGAAAGTTAAATAATGAAACTATAATCCGCGAAATATATATTTATTCTTTAACTTACAGTTGAAGATAAGATTTCGTGTGGACAACACTGGAGCAGAAAGCTCTTGCACACTGCATCCTCATAGAATTTTACACCATGACTGTTTGCTTCGCCTGAAATAACCAATTTTACATGGTCATAATAGAAATACGTGGCTTTGTATGTTTTAAATACTATTTGAATAGTATATATATCTTTATTACTAACTCAAACAGTAAAAATATATTAATTCACAACCTATCGTATTAAAATAGGTGAAACCGAAAATAAAAACTGAATCTAAAAACTCACCATTTCGAGCTGTCCCCATAAGCTCATCCAGCATAGCCCTCATTTGATCGTGAGCCGACATGTTTGCGGCAAATTATTAAGGAACACTAATTAAACAAATAATCAAAGCCCGCACAATTTAACAATACATAATTAATTACACAAAAACAGAAAATGTGCTTACGAGACACTTCGATTCGATTACGAAATGAATATTGCGAAATGCAGCAATATGGCGGCGCGTCTTGATTGTAGTAGTGTTTGACCAAAAATAGAATGACTGATAAATACTATTGACTTTTACATTCAATTAAATTTAAAAATATAAACAAGATTGTGATAAATTTCACTAATATAATACTCTCAAAAGCTTATCAACTTACATTGTAGACCTTATTTTACATGTATTTCTGTGTTTGTTAAGTTTCCTTTGCCTTGGGAGATTAACCTAAAAAAAAAGGAAATTGACTGACACTAGTGACATTTTACATATCCCGCCGGGATTTGGTTTGGTATTTTGAGTTTATAATTGGCACTAATGCGATAATTTTGGGATTATTAAACGAAGCGCGCTGAGTATATAAAATGAACAATATATTCTTGTATATTTAATTTATTTTGAATTAAATATTCAAAACCTATATTGTAATTTATAGTTCTCCTCACATAACTTTCAAACAAGTAAAATAAATGTATTAATGTATTTTTATGACTATATCTGCCACTTTACAATATTTTATTTGATAGTAAAATGACCGTGCAAATTTTTACACCCAATATTATATTAAAGGAAGACGAATTATATTTAAGAGGTGTATGTAATAAAAATTCAAACCTAAGAAATGTGATAATAAACTTCACTGCTTTTGATAAGAATCTGAAAAGACTAAAAAAGGATGAAAGAAACGAAACATATGTCTACGGTTATTATAATTCTAAGGCAAGCAAGAAGGTTTTGGAGAAAAACTATTTAATAAACTTTTTAGAATTTAATACTAATTTAGATGAAGGTTTAAAAACTTTTGTAATGGGTGGGAAAGATATTGATGTTTCCACTTTAAATTGTATTTTGACTTATTATGATTTAAGTACCATGCAATATGCTGAAAGTTTATCATTATTGTCAAATAAAGACACAATTTCTTTATTACATAAAAAAATAAAAGAAGAGCACAGTAATTATATGGAAAAAAGTGTTGATTTTAAACCAGTATTTAATAAACCAAAATGGGTGTCTTCAACAATGTTTGGCCAACATTTATTAAGTTATATTGATATAATAAAATGGTTATATTTTAGTATTAAAGAAGACAGAAAGGTAAGTTTTATTTGTGAAATTCAAGCACAAGAGGTGTATCCTCTGTGTTTATAACAATGTATTAACATATTTAAGTATATTTTAATGTATTAAAGCAACTGTGGTGGTAGTGGTAGTGAAATGGCACATTACTTGCCGATACCAATGTATCCTTGATATTCAAACAGAACTATCAATATAGCTTACATAAAGTCATCCTGGTTCTATGATACGAGCACTTTTAATACCTTACTATAGAAATGTAATTAATTATATTAATATATGACAGCATTCTGTCTGCTGTGAGGCTAGAATGTCATGCATGAATGGAGGCAACTGTCAGGCCTGGATCTAGGGGGAGTTAGTTAGTTATTTGCGGGCTTGTTTCTGCACTTGAAGTCCTCTTCAGTTTCTTTGTGCGTGATCTAGGGGGAGTCAAACCAGGGCACCAGCCCTGGATCTAGGGTGGGTCAACGGGGGCACCAGACTCAGGCGACAGTTTTAGGGGGTGCATATTATGATTGAATATAATATGATTCAAAGTAAAAAAAATGCTCCATAAAGCCCAAACAAAAGCCTGGTTGGCTCACCATTGAATTGTAAGGAAAAGGCGTATGTAAATTTCACACCACAAGATAACTATATATTTGTGAGTTTGTAAGTAATTTATCTCAAACGCTGGAGAGAAGGGCGCCATTAGTTGTAGTTGTAGTTATTTGCGGGCTCGTTTCCGCACTTGAAGTCCTCTTCGGTTTCTTTGTACGTTCTTCAACTGGACAAAGGGCGCCATTATCAAGTATCTGCCCTGGTTCAATAAAATTGTAAATCTGCAGCTGGCAACTGCTAATGTAGTTAACAAGTAGCAGTCGCATCCACTATGCTGGCCTAGTGGGTATCTAAGGGTACTGTAGTCACTTAGTTTATGATATATCTGGTCTTTGTAAGTGTAGTACCTATAAATAATTATTTTTTTCAGATTTCAATAAAACAAGGCAATATGTTATTGTCAATAGTAATTGATTTCGTTTTGGGATATTTAATGTTGAATTTATTTGCACAACACAAGGATTATTTAAGTAACAGTATTATGGCAGCTTTAGATGTAAGTTATAGTTTTTTTTTCTAACTTAAACCCTCGTCATGATTGAGTCTTTAAAACTGAATTGGAAATGGTGGTAATACCCCAGGTTGGTGAATAAGATAATTACTACCTGCGAATCATGCTTCTTAGTACTATGGCAGATTGTTTTAAACTTATGTAATTTAAATTCATAATTTGAAGAGAATTAAGTTGGTCTTTACAGTTATTAAGCATATGTGAAGAAGCATATGGCTGGCATAGTAAAGGCGACTGAGATAACAGTCACAGCTGTGAAATGTGACTGTTATTTTTCAGTCGTCAGCACACTTAGACTACCATCAGCCAGATCGACGTCAGATGTAGTCTCACAGTAAAAAAAAGGTGTGGCAGATTGTTTAGCAGACCAATTTATTTACGCAGAAATTCCCAACAGTTATTTAACTGTGGTATCAGTCACCTCTACTCGTAGATTTCACTCCAGCTTGACATCAAAATATTTTATTTACTATCACTGGCAGTTGCTAATGCGCTTCGATTGTGACATCACACAATGGGATGCCTTCATAGTCATCCTATCTAAGGAGATAGGATCAATCAATCAATCAAATTGTCACGCCTCTTTTCCACTGGGATAGGCAGAGACAACGGAGCGCCACTTGCCACGACCCTGACACAACTCCCTCGCTTCCCTCACATCCACAATTCTCCTCATGCAAGCTCTACGGTTATGGGCACTAGGCAACCTAGCTTTCTTGAGGATGTCTTCGATTTGATCGGAAAACCTCTTGGGCCTGCCTCGTTCAACGCATCCATCTACATCGGATAGGAGAGGATGGGTACCACCATATTATAAGATGTAGACTTTAATTGTAATATTTTTTAATAATATAAACTTAAAAAAAAAACAGAATTGACACTAATATAATCCTATTCTTACAGATGTTAGTAAAATACTTATTTACACTTCTGGAATGGGTAATGGGTGCACCAGCTGGTTTAAAGCTGAACAATGCATTTAACAAGATGTTGGGACAATTCTTCTCTTACCATATAAAATTATGGTGGATATTTATTGGTAAGAAACGAGGAAATATTCTTAAAGTCCTTCACTTGGCAGGTGGAAGAGTAAAGGCTGCTTTCAACTGGAAGGTGTAAGGCCTTTGTGACATGCTGATGCTTACTTTCACTGTTCTCACTTTCCCTCTACCCTAACCCACTTATACCGCCTTCGACATATGGCATAAAAATTTACTTACGGCTGACCTTGGGAGGCCAAAATCCTTTAAAATGTCCAAGATTTTTCCTTACTCCACTGCTCTCTAGGAAGCGGGAAGTTGTGTCAGAATCATGGAAATTAGCGCTTTATTGTGTTTGCCTATCCCTTTGATTGAGGCGAGGTAATTGCTCTTGAAAATCGTACCACCTTGGATCATCAGCAAACAGACGTCACTGTGGATTTGTCCCCAGTCAAAGCAAATATTTGTTTCATTGTACAGACCGTGATGTGACTTAGTCGTCTTTCGGAATCAGCTTGTAACTTGCCGGCATTGTGGATGCGACTGCTACTTGCAAATATTTAACTGTGGTAGAACAATAGGCAGGGCCGTCTTTACCCGGGGGTTCAAGGGGTGCAGTGCACCCGGGCGCAGAGTCCCAGGGGGCGCATGCCGACTGCCATAAATTTCGATAGATACTATACTGAGACCACGCGAGCGGAGCCTTGACTTTCGCACCCCGGCGCTGAATATGCTTAAGACGGCCCTGACAATAGGAGCATTTTTCACTAGCTTCATTACCCCAAAGGTTGTTGGTAGAGAATGCCTAACTAGCATTAAGTCCGCCTACGTGCATCATAGTAGAGCAAGTTATTAATAACTAAATACGTTTCTTATTACAGAAGTGTCAGGGGAGAACTTGGAGAAGATTCTAGACATGTTCAATTGTGTAGGTTACCTGGGATTCACTTTCCAAGCTGCCATTATATCAGATTTAATATGTATAGCTACATTTCATTCTTACTGTATTTATGTTTATGTTGCAAGGTAAATATGAATTATATAACTCAGTGCTTGATTTACACAATCTGGATGAAAGGTCCATAGTGGCAATAATAAAATCAAACCTTTCACACATCTATCGACGGAATCGACAGTCAAACAGTTCGCCACGTTATTTCTATATCGAACAATCGATCCATTTGATTTCCCTATACTAAATCTAAATAATAATAAATAGTTCGACTAAGTACCAGTTTCGACTAGGCCGGCATGTGACTAGTGAAAAAATTAGACTGCTTAATTTTGACAACAAGCACACCAGTTCTTTAGGCGTAAAGTTCTGGGTTCGATTTCCGGTAAAGCTATGAGACAAATATTTATAGCTTTTATTTATATTATATATATTATAGCTTTTATTTTTTATAATAATTAATTGGATTCTTACAAATATTTCTTGGTAAAAAAGAGGTGGATATTTATTTCCGGGTCTGGTTGTCACTGAGTGGTAGACAGTGGCGCCAATCTTAATCCAGAATAAAACAAGCCCGGATTGAGACTTATATAAGTATAAAGACGTTTCGGGATTAGCTCGTAAATTGGATGCGATTCACCTTTATTATTGGACCGCACTCTAGCATAGCATCAGTTGGAGTGCTGTTGTATGTACACCCGCATTTTTATTTTTCAGATTATTCAATATCCAGATATCAGGTCTGATAGCATTATTGCGACTCTTCGTGGGTAGAAAATACAATCCATTGAGAAATAGTATAGACTCGTGTGAATATACGAATCAGGAATTGTTTGTTGGAACAGTTGCATTTACCATATTACTGTTTTTGTTGCCAACGACAACCATGTATTATGTTGTTTTTACATTGGTAAGATTTTTGTCGTTCGATATATGACAGCACCCTGCCTGGGCATCGATTCTCTTAATGGACGGAGTTAGATAGAGTTAGAACTCCTTATTGTGCAAAGGACATCATTCATTTTGTATGGGGACTTGGGCTTAATTGTATTAACAGTTAATATGCATTTTAAAATAGTTTGATGTACGAAGATTACAATGTAATTAGAATATATCCTTTATTTTGCATAGTTTGGGTGTGTGAAATGACCAAACTATAATAATGACAGTTCAAAGCAAAGCAAATATGGCGCAATAACTAATTGCACAGCAATTAAAAGCAAAATTATTATTAGATTTATCAAGCATCGAAACTACCATTCATATATTTTTTCATCATTGGACATTACAAAAGTAGTACATAAAAGGCAAAATGAATGATGTCCTTTAAACTTAAAATAATACATAAGTAGATGCAACACACAAATGGCGGCCTTATTACCAACATGGCGATCTCTTTCAGGCAACCACAGAGAAAAACAGAATAAAATAAGAAATTAAACCCACGACTCAAGCTGCATGGTTTTTTGACATATCCTCCCCCCCCCCTAAATATTGTCCTGTTAATGGCGTTTTTGTTGATAAAACAATATCATTCTGCTAATGTCAAGTATGGGCCAAATGCCGAAGACGCTGCTCCACGCGTCAGACGTTTAGTCATCAGCCAACAAGGACCCCCTTAAGGGAAGTTATTGACTGCGCACCCCACCCCAAATATTAAAATACTTTTTGTAACCTTGTTTCAGTTGAGACTTCTATCACTATCTATACAATATATTTTGACAAAATTAATATATTGGATCCAAACTTTACCATTATACGTTATATTTCTATGGATTATAAAATCACCAAAAGTTGCAGGTATGTATAGTACCACTACGCAGAAAATCTGTGGTTTTATATTTGAATAACGCAAAAAATGTGTCGGCCAATCGTATCGCGTCACATGTCCGTCCGCTATTGGTTGTTGCGTAGGCGCCATGTTAAGAGTCCGCATCTCAGCAGTCTGTTTTAGTCGGGATGTTAGATTGTACTTTTCTACGTAGATGATTGCCGATGCCACTTATAAAAAGCTGATTACTGTTTCCAACAAAACCTCCTGAGGTTAAGCTAGCACCGGTTTCTACAAGCCGTTTACCTGCTCTGAATTTCGGTTACTCTATAGGGTCGACGAAACTAATCGCGAAACGAACTTTTTCCCGTTTTTTTTCGAAAACGTCTCGTTTCTCGATCAGCTCTACTTTGCCTTTTTTCAACACACATAGACCCGTTTTTATTTATACTTTATGTATATTTTGGCTCCACATATGACAGCATACTACTATCCCGGATCGGCGGACTAGGCAAATAACCACCAACTGTCTGACACTCTTATTGAATTTAAATTTATTTTATATTATTCTAACCTTGATTTTAGAATTCCTGGTGGTCAAAATTATGTAGGCAGGGTACATAATTAACCTGTTATATCTTTCAGGAAAAGTCTCTGTAATAACCCAAAACAAAACCACGAAAAACCTCTTAACATTGCAATTAAAAGTGGATACAAAATCTTTGGGTACGTTGCTAAGCAACACGCAGCCTCCGGTTGTAGCGCAGAGTCCAGTGGAATGGTCCAGCTTACTATCAAACTTATTACGAGGGAAACAAATCACATGAGTGCGGTCCTGCTACTACAGTTAAATAGTTATTATAGTAGCAGTCGCATCGAGTATACTGGAGTAGTTGAATCCGGCAACTTTTAAGATAACCTAGTCTGTACTGTACACTTAAAAGTGCTGGTGCTTCCATTTTACTATACTCGTATAAAGCTAGGCTGCCTAGTGCTCATAAGTGTAGAGCTTGTATGAAGATAATTGTGGATGTGCGGATGTAACGCTCCATTGTCTCTGCCTATCCCTGTGGGAAAAAGGCGTGGCAATTTGTTTTTACCATGCTGCTTGATTAACAATGTATAAGTCCCCAATTATATGATGTTAAAGTTTAGCCTTTTAATAAATTGTGTTTTATTATACTTTAGTTTTATTTTATTTGTTATTTACTTGAGGTATGGTAAGTAATATAAGGATTAAAAAAAACACAAAAATATTTTCAAAATTATTTTAATACTTATTTAAATAAAACTAACGAAATTGTTTTGGTCGCAATGACATATTTAAAATCATTTAAAGAAACTAAAATCTCTTCAAAATAATTAATTTAAATGCTAATTATTGGGATTAATTTCATTATAATAATGACTTTTTAAGGGCATTATGGATACTTTAAGCGCAAGGACACTTGCGGCTACTTAATTAACGTCACATATCCAAGTAATTTGTCCTTCGAGAAAACATTCAAAGTTATATATATGGACACATTAATTATTAAAAATCCAGTCAATCTCATAAATTTTTTTGAAAGAGATTGCATTGGATTCTGCGATGTCACATTGTTTTGTTAAATATCAAGAGTGAAATATTTAAACGTCCCATCTTTAGTCAAGATATCAGCTGACCTTTCCCTCATTCCGAATTGTCCCTTTCGATACACCAACAAATAATTCAATTGATTTTATAATACGCGCTTTAATGTAGTTCCTTATTAAATATCAAGCAACGATCATCACTGATTTTTGTTTATTAAGACTCGACATGTGACACCTCCGGGTCTGATGTCGAATGAAGGCTAGAGTGCATGAATGAAGGCGACCGCTACTACAGCCAAATAACTGAAAGCAAGAGTCATCCACTGCGACTAGAGCTGGTACCGGCAACTTACAAGCTGATGAAACGAGACTGTCAATTTAATACAAAATAAATACTTCAAAAAGGAACAATTTTAAACCACGCTCTGAATGCTTTCATGAAATATTGTTCAATTCGGAATGAAGAACCATAATATTTCAGTCGAATAACAAGTTACTTGACAGATAATGCGTCAGTTACGTATAGGTGCCCTAGAGCCTACTGCCCTTAATATAATCATAAATAAATTGCTATTTTGAACTAAATTAAAACTAAATGTGTATTTTAAATAGCCATCATATTTATGACATGTATAAATTAGTTCCTATTCAATGTTACTGGCTTTTTGTAAGGCAAGAGTTCATTTCGGAAATAAAGAAATAGTCATGTTTATAAAAAAAAGTACTAAAAGACTGAGTACAGACGGCAAAACTATTTACAATACGGTGTAGATATATTTTTCACAAACATCAAACAGTTGGTCGAACGGTTTCACCGGTACATGTACAAACGTCACTTAAAAAATCTTTGCGTGTGTTAACGTCCGTCCGAGGATTTATAGGTGTACTTTTCAATGCCGTTGGTTTCGACCAGGGATGTTACGGAGCTTCGACTCCGGTTCCGTTAAGTCGAAACTTCCGATTATTATTACACCTCCGGTTCCGACACTTTTAAATCAAAGGTTTTAATCGGAGGTTGAAGAATAACATAGCGGCGGCGGCGGCCTGTGTCGACTTTTATGAACAGGTTCATACATGTCGCGCGGGGAATCCCCCCAACTACCACTACATGCACTCTATCGTCAATTATTTTTTCACTTGTTAATTTGTTACGCACACGACACGTTCATAGGTTATAGAATTCTGATCCTGCATCCGACTTTGATAAAGCAAATTTAAAAACTCAGACTCCGCCTTCAGTTTTCCGATAAAACTACCTCCGTTACATCCCTGGTTTCGACGTGATAAGAACAAAGCCGTTTAAATTTAAACGTCAAATGGTTAAAAAGATAATCTGTGTAGAATTATCAATTTTCTAGAATTACGTATTTCATTCTTAATAGTTTTTCTTTTGTATTTATCATATAAATTGTAAAAAAGGGACACAAACGTGGGCTTTTTGAGTGACGTTTAAACATTCGTCCGCGAATCCACCCAGGATTAATTTAAAAACTAAAATTGCAGAGAGACAAATTATATGAAAAATTATTGCTATCGACAGTTCGTATCTAACTACTAATGACTATATTATAGGATTATTATGTGTTAAATCTCATTTAATTGCTCATATTAGTCACAAAATGTTTGAGTTTTATTCTATTCACACTTTTTTATTGTGATACTAAATTCGCCTGATTGTAAGCAAGGGGCGGTCCAAGAATGCCAACGAGTGAAAAAAGCGACTTAGTTTACGGCTGCCTAAGGCACCGTCAATCTGTCAGCCTAAAAAGTAATATAAACTTAACAATGAAAGTTGTGCAACTTTTTTTGTACCTTAGTATACAGTAGAATATTTAAGAAAATTTCTTTAATAACTAAAGACGTTATTGAAGAAACTGAAAATTATTTGTGTATTGTAATTGTATATCTGATAAACTTCCCTGGGAAGGTTCAAAAGTACCGACGAGCAAAACAACAGTCTAATCTTACGGTTGCCTCAGTCGCCGTCACTATTCCAACCAAAGTTAATTAATTTAAATAATAAATAGACAAGTCAATCATTTAGCAACTTCTAAAACTAATATTTATCACGTGATTTCTTTTTACCAAACTGTAATGCACGCGCGTAAGGTTTCGTCCGTCTGTCAGGTGCGAGTTTAACGACCGCAAGCGCTATGCGAGATCCGCCCGGTGATTTATTATCTAACTATCAACGGTTGTATTTGCATTGCTTGCGGGATTGTTCTATGTTTATTTACGCCCGATAAACGAAAGAAGTTTAAATACGCCCGCACAAAATTTAAATTTTGAGCAAGACATGAATATTAGACCATAAGAGTTGAAAAAAGTGTGAATAGATAGAACTCAACAATAACATGCTTCTATTCCTTTCCAATTAATCCATGTAATTCGTCTATAGCTTGATTTAATTTAGGACAAATCATTTAAGCAAAAGAATAACTCTTTTTTTGTTTTAAGGAATAAATTAAAAGCTAGGTCGCTAATTCTAAACGTGCGCAGCGTGTAATTGCGTTTTTTAAACGCCAACACTACACTTATAGATTTGTTTTAAGGTATTGTTGCTACAAGCGCTCTGCAGTGTGGTTTTAGTCGATCGTTTAGTAGAAATAAATAAGACACAATGGGCCAATACAAGCTAAAATTTTGTTGCAATAATGCGTTAATTCAAAACTACGCTTAACGCTAAAATCGAAATTGCAGCCAGAAATACACGGGTTTTAATGAATTTCAAGTTAGTTACAAATGTTTATATGGTTACTTAAATTAATCTCGTATAAAATATCAAACTCAATCGGTTTCACTTTAAATTCATTCCACAAGCAATATTTAAAACCACGCAGAATATATTTTTTTATATTAACATTTTTAAATTTATTTTTTTCAATTTTCAAACAATCGATTTAATCTATAATATATTTCGTAACAAATGTATATACATATATATTTTTCATCTTAATAAAGTACTCGTATGTACAATAAAGAGATTTATTTCAAAAATATTATCTTTTCTATGCTAAGGCCTAAACTTCAATCAAAATGGACACTTGGTGTTAAACTACTAAACACATTTACTTGGACATCAAAAACGTGGTAGGTAATTAGGCCGAACATTAAGAAATGAATTAAGAAGTACACTTTATTCACAACTTAAACTAAATATAAATATTAAAGAAAATCATTACTTTATGAGAAAATCTTATAAGCCAAATGAAAGAGGTAAAGTGCTAATAATATAATAAGCCTGTTTTGACATTTGATTCAACAAAATTAAAGTCACTCTTCTCATTCTAGATACTTCTAAAAAAAGTTACAATTATAATTCATAGGGTTGGTGTAGCTTTCTTATACTAGAGTTGCCTTATTTGAAGATTATCTATTTCATTATTAAACTAAACACTTTATTAGAAACTGTTGATATTACAAATTTATTGACCCTGTTTTACATTAAACTATACTGCTCTTATAGGGTGTTCTGGTTTAAATTGAAATGTCCTGGTATTTCTACAATCCTATTTGTAGTACAATCCTATCTGGAATTTCTTCAAATCCTAGTTTTTAAAATATGGAGATGGCAACTCTAGTATATACCCATGGTAGTGACTATACAAAGGACATCATTCATTTTGGGCTTTTATACTGTCCAATGGTAGTTTCGATACTTGTATTGATAAAACTTATAACAGTTTTGCTTTTAATTGCTGTACAATTAAGTTATTTGGAAAATAAGATATAGATTTTGTATCGTCTGTTAATCGCAAAGACATGCCATACTAACAGTTCTGCTTTGAACTGCCATAATTACAGTTTGATCATAGTGCACACCTAAAGTATGCAAAATAAAGGATATTTTCCAATTACATTGTAATCTTCGTACATCAAACTATTTTAAAATGTATATGCAACTGTTAATACAACTAAGCCCAACTCCCCATACAAAATGATGTCCTTTATTAATTACAATATCAATTTGGGCTTCATAAGACGCTACTTTTACGTAAAAAACTCTAATAAAGTATTAGGGTTTGCGTCAAAAATACAATCGTAACTTACACGCATATATAATAGTTATAAAAGTGAAAAATATGTATATCGTTCGCATTTTAAAAATAAATCTGATTATAGCATGAATGTTCCATGTAACACATGCTTTTAAACGTATGCTAATGTAATTTACTATACATTTTGTCGGCCAATGATAAATTAAAATCTTTTACATAAAACACATTGCATTTTTAGTAATTCTCGCATATCTTTTAATCAAACACAATGATTATTATAATAAGTCTTGTTGCAATAGCAATTCGAATATTAATATGAAAAATTGTAAACGTTGATTCGTTCAATATAGAGGGTGTAAAAAGACACAGAGCAATGACTTTGACCACATGAGACTACATTGCAAGGCGGTTTTTTATTGTTAGGCGATCGTGGTCTAGTAGATAAATAGTCTCGTAAACCAAGAGCTTCCGGTTCAAACCACTTGCCGATACGAAGATATATTATGAACTTTTGTCGCCATTTTTAGTAGATGAGTATAGCACGTGCGTAATATCGCTACCACTGTAATTGCATTGCATGTTTTAAATTTTTTCTTAAATTAACTCGATATAACACTGCATCCCACCTGATGTGAAGAGTGCGGTCCATGAATTGCAGTCGCATCCACTGAGTAATAATACCCTATTTTTTGTAGTATTAACATCATATGGAGTATTAACACCATATGGAGTATTAATACTCCATATGGTGTTACCATAACGTTTCTAGTTTATATTAAACTAATATAAGCCAAAATAGAAAATGAAAAAAAAAAATGCTTGAACTGCATGACTAATAATATAACATAACGGGATTACTACGGGTCTTTTTACACCGGTATTTAGTTCAAGGGTGAAGTTAAACATCCTTGGACCTTTACTATTAGTCAAAGCTTAAAAATGGCCGACAAAATCGAAACTTATCTTACACAAACCGATTGTTACCGATATCTAGAAAAGCTACATCACAGATTTCATATAAAATGTGTTATCACAAGTGATTGGTGACATCCACACGTGCATTTTAAAGCGCATGAAGGCCAATGTGCTAGTGCCAGTTTTAGGTAACGTTCTTACCGCGTTAAGTGAGTTTTTCCACCAATCAGATAATGTTTTTTTGACAATCAAGTAATAAAATTGAAATAAAACGACCCTATTGGTGGAGAATACTTGAATAAACTTTAAACACTTGTCACAATTATCCCAATGATTTGCACATGTTTAAAGCGTGCTAGACAGTAAAACACTAACGAAAATTATCAGCTCATCATCATCAGCCAAAAGACGTCTACTGCTAAACAAAGGCTTTAGAACTCCATTCCGAACGACAAGATGCTAGTTGCATCCACCGGTTGTTCGTGACGTTCACTATGTCGTAAGTTCATCTAATGGGAGGCCTACTTACGCTGCGTCTTCTCAACTTATAACTGGCAGATTTTATACAATTACAACTCTTATTTTATCTGCCTTTATAGTCTTCTTTTGTGAGTCACTGTCCTGAGCGCATCACCTACGTGCGTGCAGTGGGATTTCGGCTTTATGACATTAGGGTAAGCGGTCTGGTTTCATTTAGTCTTAAGTAATAATGAAGTTTTTTTTTAAATTTACTAACAATCAGTTGCACTAGGGCTTCTTAAACTTATGTTTTAAAATTGCAACTATTTAAATCTACACACATTAAGCGCGAAAATCTGTCAATTCTGACAAAATATTATCAGGTGTGTGTAAAATTTGACAGTTAATGGGCGGGAAAAAATTTAACAGAAATCATTTCATTTTTGAATTTAACCAAAAACCAAATTCGATTATCTTGTTAGTATTACATTTCAATTTATAATTCAGTAGCTAGTATTTTTTTGAGCTGGTCACACTATTTACCTATCACAAGTTATTCTACAACTTAATCATTACTAAAGAATCTTCTGAACCATGAATCTCTAACAAATATAATCTTATATGGAATTTTGAGCTTTAATACTTAGTAATAAAGCTCAATCATTAAATTTCCAACGTAGCTTATGCCGCGTAGAAAACCAGGTATCAACCTATTACTTTTAAATTTCTATACGAAGTAACTCAACATGCTCGTATTATAGAAACTTTGCGATCAAAGCACATACGACTATATTATAGTTACATTGGTACCGACAAGTGTATTTGAACAGAAGGCTTTTGATTTGCAAGGCTATTCCGGTAACACAAGACCGGGAATAGGCTCGAAATAGATATCCCTTTCAAATGTTATCAGGAAAAAATATACCGTTTAATAAAGTTGCGGAAATATTTTTTGATAACATTTGCACCCTAGCGTATATAAGCTAGATACGACTGTTACTACAGTTTAGTACCTGCATTTACTTTACCTACTTGGAATCGGCAACTTACAATCTGATCCTGAAAAGCGACTAAGTCACTTCACGTACACTTGCAAGGGGTGGTACTACCCCGAATGGGAAGACGAGTCAAATGACAAAGAACTGTCGCGCACCACTCTTAAATACCAATGCACCTTTGATATGTGTTTTGGTCGCTCAGCTCTACGATAAGTACAAATTAATTTCCTTCCTTTAGATTTATTGTATTCTACGCAGCATATCTGTAAAGCGTTTCATACCCTTCAAAGCATATACTATTTAACCCTTAAAAATGCAATGTGGCTTTAATCGAAATACGCTCAATAATGAAGATATAAGGTTTAACAGATCTTTTTCTTAAAAAATGCTACAAACGCTGTGATTCGTTCAATGGTATGACGTCATTGCAATGCTTTATTCTGATTGGTCCAATTACAACACCGACACATGTTAGAAATGATATGTTAATAATGAAATCCCCTCACTGAAGATCTAGTAATAATAAATTTAAAAAAAAACATTAAGAAATGTTAATTTAAAAAATTAATAGATCTGCATTAAGGCAATGGGATAGATACATTATGATTGGTTGAAAAGGAACCGAGCAACCCAATCGACCAATAGGAAGCGATTATATTTTATTCAGCGAATCACAGCGTGTACATAAATTGAGCTATATTGTCTAATTCTTGAGTACACACCTGTAGTCCTTACTAACATCGGCGGTTGTGTTTGGGGAGTGTTCTTTAGGTCTAACTGAACCACGACACGAGGCTAATTTTGTTTCCAAAGCCTACAAAATGAAAATTACACAATATGAATAATATTAGTATGCGACAGAAAATAAAAAAACAATGTTTTGATTAACCAACACCTACTGCAGCACTCAGACGGTAATTGCCAATTATTGAAGATATTTAGTGCCTTAATCATCTCTAAATGCAATAATACAACAGTACTATGTACTATAAATATGTACTTTCAAATCGTCAATTAGCGTTTCTTCATGAGGCAGCTAGAGGGATGTTCTTTTACTTAAAAGGACCTTTATACATCTGGGGGATATCCAACTAAGATGGAATGATACCATTTTATTTATGACCTATATCAAACATACAGTCGGTTGTACAAGAGACTGTCAATAACAAAATAACAATTTAGGGTTGATATATTTTTTGACTCATATTTCACAGTTTTTTTTATTTTTATAGTGTCTGATAGATAAACGCAACTCAGTTCACGGTTGCCTCAGTCAACATCACTACGCCGGCCAGGGGTTATCTTCACAGGGCGTTAATGGATTAATGGATGTCATAATTCTCCTGATCGATTGATACAATATGCAGACAATTTTTACTAAAAATAAGTCAATTTTACTAATAAAAAATAAATCGCCGTTTTTTTTAAATTAGTATGGTTACTAATGGTCAAGTAAACGTAAAAGAACAACCCTCGTTATCAAATCAGTTATTTCATTGATCAATGAATAAAATTATAAAAAAAAATTAAAATCTTTAAAGAAAAAAATAAAGTATAAAAAACAATAAAATTACTGATTAGTTATATAATGAAAAAAGTGCATGCAACATTTAAAGCAATAGTGATATATACATAAAAATACAATACATACGAGTATATGAAGGAATGATAAATGTCGGTACTTTTATAAACAACCATTTATAAAGTATTTTCTTAGATTTTGCGCGAACATTGATTAATGAATTAAACAAATTTTATGCGGCTTACTATCGCGTTTATTTTGGTTTGATTTTACAATTTTTTTTTTATTATTCCGACGTTTCGAGAGCTTTGCAGCCATCGAAATCTCCGTGACCACGATGGCTGCAAAGCTCTCGAAACGTCGGAATAATAAAAAAATGTAAAATCAAACCAAAATAAACGCGATAGTAAGCCGCATAAAATTTGTTTAATTCATTAACCATTTATAAACTTAATTAAATCAGTATTAATAAATTTTATTAACTTAAATTATACAAAAACGAAATATAAAAAATAATAAATAATTTGAACAATTATAATGCAAAAACACGATTAAAAAATAAAATTTAACTTAAAATTAGTTTATGGTCACTGGGGAAAAATTACTAAAAAATTCACTAATTAATCTACACCCTGTCTTGTTTAGTCTTTAACTTATCCGTTTCGCTTTTTTTAAACGTTGAAAAGCTAAATAAATTCTCTATCCCTTCCCTAGACCTTACAGCGAAAGATTTCCGCAACTTTCCACTATCGCCATATCTAGAAAAAGGCTGTTCAGAACTCCTTTGACTTAAACTAGGATGAGACGAATCATTCGAATTCCTATCAGGATTCGAATGCCTCGATAGTCTATTTCTATATTCAATCACATCTTCTGCGTTCTCATTGGCTAATGATCCGTTGTATCCGAAACACGAGGGCTCGGGTTCGTCCCTGATTGGTTGGTGTGGTGGGGGGTCGCACGTGCATTTGACCCTACCACATTCACGGCAAAGGAACTTTTCAAGCTGGAAGCATAGAAATACATGCAAACTACAAGCAACAACAACCATGCGCTAAAACTAAACACAATCAAAACTAAATTACATTTACAACTGACCAAAATAAAAAGGTCCAAAATTCAATCATGAAAATTATGCAAAATTTACTCTAAAAAGCTAAACCTAAAACTTATAATTTTAAAACAGATAATTTATTATAAACTAATATAAACTAATTTAACAGTTACTTATTAAGAAATCAACATAAAATAAGATTAGAAAAACTTTTAAAACGTCAAGTTAAAATAATAAAATAAAAGCAATTCATGAAGATTTATTAACTATATTATCTGTTTTAAAACTATCTAAATAAATACTTAAATATGAAATAGCAAAAATGGCATGCATGTGTGCAAGAATGTATTCTAAAGAGAACCAATTAAATATAACAGTATAATTACATGAATATAATATATTCATAAACATATTTTTATTTTAAATTAAACTAAAAAACTATAAAGATTAATTTCACTAACAAGTCTTCTATAAAAAATTTGAAATAATAACCTCCAAAGACAACGGCTGCAACATTGTAAAAAAAGATAATTTTAAAATATGTTTATGATAAAATGAAGATTACAAACAATAATCATATAAAAAAAAAAAAAATACATACATAAACTATATACAAAATATAATACACAAATAAATAAAATATAATATTTAAATAAAATAATTTATTTATAAACAATAATAATAAAATATAAAATAAATAAACCATTAAAACCATTGTTAGAACCATAACCATTGGCTAAAGTCACAAACCTCTATCTCATTTTTTCTCAAATCAACTTTTTGAAAACTTTTAAACTCAAAAATAGCAAAACTGTTTACGAATAGAACTAAAAGCAAATAAGAGACAATTTACAAGGCTCGTTATAGACAACACGTAACACCAGACGAGGTTTTTTACCTACTTTAAAGTTTCTTATACCTACTATAAAGTTTTTTATGCCTACTGTAGTTATTTTTATCATTTTGCATCCTGTAAAATTTTGTTCAATACAGTTAAAAGGTCTGCGACTTTAGCCGACGATATAACCAATTTTCATATAACGATGTAACAATTATATAATAATGACTAGAACAATAATTATAACATTATAAAGCCAAAAAGTTATAAGATTACAGGCTTGATACACAAAGAACTTTTAAAACCTTTTACTTTTTAGACGCGACATCTGACCTCGTCTTGCCTGATGGTAAACCAAGGGGAAGTCAAAGAGCGCTGACGACTGAAATCAACTCATCTTTGTTGCTTCAGTCTAGAAACATACTTGTACTAAAAACATATTTAAATGTTCAGTAAAGAATATTTTATTGTGGCACGACGACATATGACAGCAGTTAGGTTGGACAAATAAGAACGATTATCGTCTCTCGTCAACGATTGTAAAAATAATAAAAGCTAGGCTAAATCCACCAAAATGAGACTATTGATGATAATGATCAAACGTGTCGTCGCACAGACGATATTCGTCACAACGATTAATAGTCTTGTTTTATTGGATTTAGCCTAGCTTTTATTATTTTGCCAATCGACGACGAGAGACGATTATCGTTCTTATTTGTCCTACCTAACCCCCATGATGCTGAATGCTACTACAGCTAAATAACTGCAAGTAGCAATTGCCTAGTTGGACTAGTAACTTAGAAAATGATCCCGAAACGCAACTGAGTCACTTGAAAAATACATTGAAGAAATACTTACACAGTATGGACATTCGGAATACTTCCATGGTAATTTGTCCCCCTCATATAGGCCCATTATTTCTCTCAATTCAATTTAAAACTTAAATCTTAAGACTTTTTGACTTTATAAAAAATATATAAATAATTTCATATGAACAAAGCGACGGATGTTGTGACAATAGCTACCAACACAAGGAGTGTTGCTTTCAATATCTGACTTACCCCAACTTTTCTTAACAAATCCCCGACAATGTTCAGAGCTGACACACGCGACGATGGTGTAATTGCATTGCCATTCACTTCTCCTGCAGGAAAACATTTTTTTTTTATTATTATTATATATTTACATTTCTATATTAATCTAGAGTCTGTCTAAGGCGAAATGACCCACCCCTCCACTGCATTTACGCACACGAGCATAGATAAAATATAGATGCAACCACTAAAAATGCGATTCGTAATTGGTCATTCAGTTGCTAGTTAGACACTAAGGGACGCATTGTTTGATACTTGTTACTTGCTAAAAGGGGCGATCTCGGATTTGTTGTCCAACTAACCATAATTTTTCAAGTCGCAAGTGAGTTAGGACGTTTTGTTGAATACGATGCGCTAGCGTCGCTCTATACAAAATCTCAGCAATCATCAAATCATCGCAGGTAATCTCTGTCACATGTCTGATGCATTGTCTACTGAGTTGGCTCTAGATTGCAGAAGACATCGCGGCAGGCCCAAACGGAGATGAGATAGACTCCTACAATAGTTCGTGGCAAAAGATCGCATAATGTCGTGAGTCATGGAAAAAAGAGAGGGAGGCCTTTACGCAGCAGTGGGCTAATAACAATAAAAATATTTTTATAACAATTGTACAGACAAATATCTTTTTTTTTTATTGTGACTCGACATATGACAGCACCTCGCTTGATGTTAAGCCAAAGTGTGGCCCATGAATGAATGTCACTGCTACTACAATTCAATAACTGTGAGCAGCAATCACATCCACTATGCCGGCCTAGATGGAACCGGCAACTTACAAGCTGATCCCGAAACGTGACCAAATCACTTCACGTTCTGTATACTTGTAAGTGGTGGTACTACCCCGGATCGGCAGACTGGGTACCACTGCCTACCACTCTTTGATAACCAGACCCGAAGCAAATATCCATCTCTTTTTTTTTATTAACAAATATTTATCCCCCTTCCTTCTCTTCGTAACATTTCCCTTGGTACGTCGGACAGACTGGATATCTTAGGGATGTCCCTTCGCAGCGACCTGAATCACAGGGATCACATTAAGCGGGCTATTAAGACCACCTCCCGCAAACTTGGCATTCTGAACAAGGTGCGGCGGTTCTTCGCGCCAGAGCTTCGCCTGCTTTTATACAAGGCTCAAATTCGCTCTTGCGCGGAGTACTGTTCGCACCTCTGGGACGGCTCTGCCAAGTATCTTCTCAATGCCCTGGATTCATTGCAGCGCCGAGCTGTCCGGATCATAGGAGATGTAGAGGTTACGCGAACTCTGGAGCCTCTGCAATTACGCAGAGACATGGCGGCTCATTGCGTCCTCTATCGCCTATACCACGGGGAATGTTCCGAGGAGCTCTTTAACCTTGTTCCTATCGCGTCTTTTCACACCCGTAACACCCGCACTGGTCGGGGGAAGCATTCACATTTTGTCGACAGAATCGGTAGTCGAACTAAAAAGTTTGGTGCATCTTTTCTCTGTAGAACAATCGACAAGTGGAATGCTTTGCCAGCCCATGTGTTCTCTCCCTCCTATAACCTTGGATCCTTCAAGCGATGCGTGAAGAAGCACCTTTGGCCGGCATAGTGACGGCGGGTGAGACAGCCGCGTACTAACTCGGTTGTTTCAGTCGTCGTCACTTTTGGATCTCCTCTTGCTTATCATCAGGCAGGTCGACGCCAAATGTCGTGTCACAATAAAAAAAAAAAATTGCAATATTTAATACTATTAAATATTACAAATAAAAGCTATGAAACAAATATTTGCTCTGACCGGGAATCGTACCTGGGACTTTACGCGCAACAAACCAGTCGCTAAACCGTTCGTCCACGCCTGTCGTCAAATCTGTTAATAAACTTACGTTTTTGTGGTGTATATTGTGTGTCTGTATCAACGTGTGTCGTGTGCACATGTCCATTCATTGTAATATTCTCACTTGTAGTGTCATCCTCCTTCTTAGATGTTGGTATCCGATCTTTTACTTTTAGTTCTTGTTTCAGGTCTACAAGTTTAATATATAATTTTACTTATAAATTCAAATTAAATTGTCACGCCTTTTTCTCACAAGGGTAGGAACATACAATGGAGTGCCAGTTGACACCATCCTGACACAACGCCCACGCTTCCTTCACATCCACAATTCTCTTCATACAAGCTCTACATAACTTCATACATATCTAATGTGGCTGGATCTGTTAAACAAGGCAAGCTCAGGAGGGTGTTTTCCGACCAAATTGGAGATATCCTCAAGAAAGTTGGGTTGCCTAGTGCCCATAACCATAGAGCTTGTACTTATAAATTCATTACTGATAATAACACACCTACAAATGTTAAGCTAGAATTTGTGAACACGAGTGAACACAATTGCTGATAAATTAATTTATTAATTATATTATGACAGCACCGTCTAGATATAAGGCTGGGGTGTGCTTCATGAAATGAGGTAAATAACCGCAAGTAGCTGTCGCATCCACTATGCCAGCCTAGTTGGAAACGTAAACTTACATTCAGATTACGTTCCTGATTCCGAAACAAGACTAAGTCACTTAATGGACTGTTGTAAGTGGTGGTATTAATTATTTCTAATTGATTTCTATTAAACAAAAAAGTGTAGAAATAATTCGAAGTTTCGTATACTACGCAAATTCCATTCAGTTCTGATTCTCGTAGTTAATCAATCAACCAAAATGTCACGGCTTTTTCCCATGGGGATAGACAGAGTATAAAGTATAATTGGATACATCCTCAAGTAGCTTGTGTGAAGAGAATTGTGGATGTAAGGGAAGTAAGGGAGTTATGCCAGGACCGTGACAAGTAGCGCTCCATTGTGTCTACCTATCCCTGTGGGAAAAAGGCGTGACAACTTGATTAAGATAGCTCTGGAGTGTCTGAGGTATAAGTCATGTGGGTGTGACCATGATACACAGCTAGTAATAAGTTATTATTAAATAATCTTTATCTCGACCAAATCGGAGACATCCTTAAGAAAGCAGGGTTGCCTAGTGCCCATAACCACAGAGCCAGTATAAAGAGAATTGTGGATGTGAAGGAAGCAAGGGAGTTGTGTAAGAATTGTGGCAAGAGATGCTCCATTGTCTCTGCCTAGCCCTGTGGTAAAAAGGCGTGACAATTTGATTGATTGATAATCTCTATAAAATGACCAACTAACCTCTTGCTTCATCTGAAATGCGTTGTAATTCAATTTTAAGTGTCTCCTTCTCGTCCACCTCACTCTCCAGGACAGCATTCCGTTCATATGCCTGATTTAATAATACTTCTATGCATGAAACAGTCTCTGTTACTACTCTGTAAAATAACACTTAATTTTTTTAGATAAATAAATTAGTTTTTTAATAAGTACTGGTTGGCGGTCACACACTAGGCGTTGCCTGATCTGTGAAGCATTAACAGGAACTGCCTTTCACAACAATTATTTTAAAATACATATATAATAATAATACTAAAAGATGTGTCAATTAAACTTACCTTTGGCCTCTTTCCAAATCATCATTTTTCTGTTCTAATTCTCTGACATATTCATGTTGTTTATCTTTTTCTAATTGTACTGCCTTAAGATCATTTTCAAGGGAATTGTTCTCATGTTGCATTCTTTCTAATTTATTCTACAACAAAATTATGTTAATTAAAGCATTAAAGAGTTAATCTATATACACACACCCACACACACACACACACACACAACATACACACACACACACAACATACACACACACACACAACATACACACAAGTATATGAATTAGGTAATGAAAAATTACTAAAAAGTAAAAGGTATGAGTAGTTTATTCAATAGCCTTCTTTATTAGGTTTTATCAAGAGCTGATCAAATTATAACTTATATCTGACTGTATTTGGTTTCAGAAATCTAAAATAATACATCAATAAAAATGAAATGTAGCTGCAAATTTGAAATAAATCTTTATAGTCTAGTCAACGTGTGCTTTTTAGGTCAAAACTTTTTCGTATTCGTTTGGTTATTAGCAAATATCTCAAAAACTATATAAGATAATTCGAATTTCATTAAAGATTCAAAAAGAAGAGAAAATTTCCCAAAGAAAAGTCCCAACTTCCGAAACTGTAGTACCAATATTTATAATTTACCTAGAGTGTTGAAAATACGCTCGAAGATGGGTACTCCGGCTTGCGCAAGCCAAGCCCACTTCGGACCTTTATTGAATAAATATTATTTAAACCTATTAATTATGAAAATTTTAAAAATTCAAGCGCCTACAAATTATATCACTGAACAATAATCCGTGGTCCAAAAAATTTTATTGATATTTTATAATTAGTTATCCATTAGTTAATAAAAATTTTTTTGTAGCACAAACATTAAAATTGCAAGTGCAATAATTGGTAAACTATTAATCTAGGAATTTTTTTCTTTCGTGGAGCTATTTTTCAAAGTTCTTAGAATAGAAAAATTGATAATTTTCGTTTTGTTATTAGCAATTTACTCAAAAACTGCATGCCATTCCGGATCGAATGACACCTCAATCATAAGTAAATCACTAAAAACCCTGGATGATTCAATATTGGCATAACATATGACTGCCTAAGGTTAAGTTGGAGTGTGATCCATGAAGAGGAAACACACAGTCTGCCACTTAGTGTTTTGCAAGTTCACAATTTAACTTGTATTTTTAGTGCATAGAAGTCTATATTTTTGGTTTCAAATTAAGATCTCTCTAGGGTAGTGTATAAAGTTATTATAAGTACATCCTTGGAAATAAGTGTAGTGGTTGTTAAAAAAAATTGATCAGCTAATTATGAATAATAAAAGAGACACTGAAAAATGTTAAAGCTTAAAACTCTATGAATATTACATTGCAGTAGCTATATAAAAAAACCATATTCAGACTTTATGGAAACTCCTATAAAAAAACATATCTTAAAGCCTAATTAAGGTTGACACACAACAGTTACCTTTAGTAAAAAGTTATTTTTTTCATCATGCTATAAGATCCCATCATCAATTCGGATTGCCAAAGAAATTGTATTTGTGCCAAACATTTAGATAAAGTAACAACATTAATCAACAAAGCAAAATAATAAACACAACAAGTGCATTTAATTATGTTTTTATCACTATTTTATGATATCTCTGTTAATTCTAAATGATAACTTACTTTTAATGATTCAACTTCATTCTCAAGCCTTTTGTTTTGATGTTCCAAGTCTCTATTTTGTTTTTCTAATTGTAATACTGTAGCATCCAATTCCCTTTCCAATTGCGCAGAATTCTCCGTATAGTCATCTAATTCTTGCTGTATATCGTTTGCTCTAAAATTAAGTACATAAATCTGTTAAACACATGTTCCTGTTTTTACATTCTTATTCGTATGTTTTTTTCTCATTAGAAAGTGTAATATAAAAATACCTTTGCTCATATAATTCAGCTTTTTTTCTCCAAAATTCCACGCTATTTTGATGAGATTCCATGATGATACAAATATATTGTATGACGAATTAAATTTTCAAGGATATGTTTTAAAGGGTTCAAAACATCCCGTCACTTATTTACTACAACATAATATTTTCGTAGGAAATGCAACAAATAAGACGATGCTTTACACAAAAAGAAATCAATACGAACTACGTAAGAAAAATGTATTATTTTAGTTTAGCCGTTATACGTAAATTATTATGACACAATTCCGTTTCTTTTCCAAAACAAGTCAAATGCCAATTAAAACAAAATGGCGTTTGTTAAGAGTAAAGACAACTCTATTGCTATTCCAAATACAAATCAATTAAAATATCATTCGATTACTAAATTAAACTTCGATTACTTCATTGTAATTTTATTTATCCCAAGCTTTAATTTTATTAAAAGTACAAATGTCAAAATGACAATTTTTACAGTTCAATATTATTCATAAAAAATATAATTTACTAGTTTTAAATATTCGCTGACATTAAGACGAGTTTCTCCAATGTATTAAATCGCAAGTTTTTGCCACAGTAGTGTAGTACAAAAAGTATTATGGTTTATTCTAATATATTTTGGCTGGCTATCATTTTTGTTGTATTACCTACACTATTATTGAATGACGTGTAATGTTTTCTGCGGCGGACTCTGATGGTATTTCACAGGCCGCGTCATTGATAGAAAACTCGCCAGCCAGTACTAGCGATGTTAGGGAGTCGAACAAGGAATCCCAAATTACAAAGACCCAGAATAGGGAGATAACTTTGAAGATGCTTATCAGAGAGCTGTTGATATGTACAGCACTTGCGCTCACCACATACGGAGCTCTCAATAACACGTAAGAATTATTATTAATAAATTGGTCTGATAAAGAAGTGATAAGCTTTAATGGTAACTATGCCCATTATAATTTTTAATGTCTTGTGTTGTTTTAAGTATTGTTTTAATTAAATACTACAAACTTGTAAAGTAGGAGGTGTTATTAAATTTACCAATTATGCTAGTTATGTTCTGCTATGCATTATAATTACTATTTTCATCTTATACCTGTTTTCACACTTATAAGTGTCACTACCTTAAGGTTGGTCACCTGTGTAATTTTTGACCATTTGTAGTACATTGTGTTTTATTATTATTATCATACTATGTATTCTGTTTTGTGAAGAATTTTGTTTGTTTGACAGATTTCATATGGTGTTTGTTCATACACTGTGTGTTTTTAATATAATAAAAAAACCAATTCACTAATTACTGGACTGGAAAAACATTATTTACATATATTGTAAAATGTTATATTTTGTAATTTTTTTAATGAACTGACAATATAAGTTAAAAGTTTATTGAAGGTTTATACAGAGGTGCTCTCCCACACACATAGGTTAATCTTTTCTTATTAGATAGTTAATAATTTTCTTATTAGATTCTCTGTAGGATTCTTAACTATAATAAATATTTTTGCAGACCAACAAAAATTGTGAAACATCCGGAAGCAAAACGGTTTTTCAGTAAAAACTCACTTGTCACTGATTGGTATGATGGACAGCTAGACAAAGCAATGGAGCTTGCTAACAAACATGATATTGCATTTATTCTGTATTATGCACCATGGGATGCTGAGAGCCAATATGTGCGGGGAGAGTTTGAAAAAGCTGCCATAGTTTTAGGAGATAGGGTAAGCATACGTTTTTGCATCCACCATAATTTTTTTTTTCAGGGTCCGATAATTCACAGCACCCCGCTGGATCTTATGTTACGGTGCGGTATGAGAATGAAGGTGACAGATACTTGAGGTAATAAACTGCAACTAACAATCACGTCCACTATGTCAGTCTTGTCAGCCTATGTCAACCCGGAACTGACAACTTTCAAGCTGAACCTGAAACGCGATTGAGTCCCTTCACAGTGTGTTTGTTTGATAGTTGGGTTTTGCCCTCGTCTACACTCTTGGACCTTTAAGTCAGATGTCGAATCACAATTATAGGTATACAGTTGGCAGTTATTAGCACAGTCTACTAACTCCACATGGTACAACGCTTATGTAAAACCGTAATGTGACAGTTGGATTTCAGAAGTAGCCTTCAAGTAGTCACAGTTTGACTAGGCTGCCATAATACAGATAATTACCTCCACTCACTCACATTTTAGCCTAATGTGGCTCGACGTTTCACTTCGAATTGCCTGATGGTAAGCAAGGGGAGTTCCAAGGGCGCCAACGACTGAAAAAAAACCACTTAGTTCATGGTTGCCCCAGTTGACATCACCATGCTAGTGAAAAAACTCTATGACACAAGTGAAGAGAATATAGCAAAGAACGGAAACGGAAGAACTTTCCATGATCCTGACCCAGAACTATCATAATATACCTTTATTTTACTGGGACTGGCATGTTGATATGCAAAGGAAAGTCCAAGAGTGCCTTTATCAGAAGTGACTCATTTGCGTTTCGAGCTTGAAAAGTTGCGAGTTCCAACTAGATCAGCATAGTGGATGTGATGCAGTCACCTCCAATCATGGACCCCACTCCATGGAGCCTCTATAATTAATAATAATAATAATACCATTCTCAATGTTATCATAATAATGGATGGTTTTAAAATAATCCAAGTATAACTTTTAAATGAAGCTATATAAATTTTGTTTAATAAACAATATTTAATACTCATTTTTTTTGTAGTTATGTAAAGTTTTTTAATTAAATGCATGGCATCAATATTTTATAAATAGGTAATGAAAATTTGATTAATTCATGTTGGCACATTGGTCCGATGCAATTGGTAATCGAACCTGAGATCTGTTGCTCAATGCAGGGCACTCTGACCACTGAGCTTCCTATGTCATCTTTTCACGGTCATATAAACTGGTATAGAGTGGTAGGCAATGGTGGCAAAGTCTGACAATCCCTGATAACACCACCACTCACAAGTGTACAAACAGTGGAGTAACTTTTTTATTTGTTATTGATACCCGACATTTGACTATACCCGCAATGGCAAACAAGACTGAAAAAATCGAGTCTGTTTACGCGCAGTTGTCGTTACTACGCCGGTCAAAGAGTGCTTCACGCATCGTTTGAAGGATCCAAGATTATAGGATAGAGAGAACACATGGACTAACCATAGTCAGGTTTTGGAACCAATTAGGCCAGCATAGTGGATACGACTGCTACTTGTTTAACGGTAAATTAATGGACCGAATTTAAGTTTAACATCAGGTGGGGTTGAATTAAACAAAAAAGCCCACGAGACATTGAAATAACAAAAAATTATTATGTTATTTATTGGACGTTTATTTATTGAATCATTAATAACTAAACGTGATAGTGTAAGCCGAATAAAATTTGTTTAATTCATTAATCAATGTTCGCGCAAAATCTTAGAAAATTCTAAAAAAAATTTTTTTTTTTTTTTCACAATTTGCAATCAGTCATAATTTAATTATTATTTTTAGGTACATTTTTCAGCAGTAAATTGCTGGCACCCAGGCAGTTCATGTAGGATGCACACTAAGGTGCCAATGTGGCCAATCATAGCAGCTAATGTTATACATTCCAAACCTTTTCTGTATAAAGGTACATATAATTGCGTATTTTTTAATTTATATGCTTTTTCTTTAGTGAAATGTGTCGTTTAAGCTCAACTTGCTCGATTTAACCAAAAAGAGGTTCATGAGTGCTATTACTATGCCGGCCAACTGTGCCTTTTTATGCTTTGCTTCCTATCCTATGTTCCTATTCGATTGTATGTCGAAGGCGGCATCGGTGGGGTCTTGCAATATTTGGTTGGGTAGAGGGGATAGTGAAGGCAGGGAAGGTGAGTGTTGACATGTCACAAAAAGCTTTAAAACCTACATTATGGTCACAAATCCGGAACGCTGGCTTCATTCTTCCGCCTGCCACGTGATGGACCCGGCACCCAAACGGAGAATCCATGTCTGCTAAGAAATTGTTTCATTTTCACCTATGAAGGCTACTGAGGCAACTGGTTTACGGTTTCTTACAGTCTTCGGTGCTCTTGGAGTACATGTTGACACAACCTATTATATAATATTTTATTTAATCTTAATTCTAGGTCCCAAAGAAGCTTTATTCATGGTGAAATTCTTGGAGCTCATAATGACTCCTTTGAAACGAATCACAACTGCTAAAGAGCTAGTTGAACTCATGTCTATCTGTGATGTAAGTATGTATTTTCTATACTATGTGACTAAAAGTTCTTGTATCAAAGAAACAAATCGACAAAGCAAATATATCAAAGATACACTGGTACCAGCATACGGTTTTAACCTGGAGGCTTGGTTTGCGTGACTATTTTACCACATTTATTATTAATTTTTATTGTGACAACACTTGTATCGTGACACATCTGACCTCGTCAGTCTAAGTTCACAGCTGCCTCAGTCGCCGTCACTGTCATGCCGGTTAAAATTATTCTCTTCATACACATTCTTTTTTGTACATATTTTTAGTGGAGACAATGGAGCGCCACTTGCCATGATCCTGACGCATCTCTCTCGCTTCCTTCACATTCACAATTCTCTTCATACAAGCTCTATGGTTATGGACACTAGGCAACCTAGCTTTCTTGAGGATGTCTCCAATTTGGTCAGCAAACACCCTCCTGGGCCTGCCTGACGCATCCATTCACATGAGATTTATAAATTCTTTTCATCAATCTACTTCCTGAGTAACATCCTTTCCATGTACCAAAACCATTGAAGCATTCCTTTATCAATCCTCGTCACTACTTCTTCTTTCAAACCACATCTAGCACAGCGCACTGTGCTATTCCTTATTCTATCCGCTATCGTCAATCCTCATACACAACAACCGCATTTCTAAAAATAAAAAAATATAAATTTCAGCTTGTAGCAATAGCTTATACGCCTTTGAATGATAGTCCTAAATATTACAATGTGTGGAACAGTGTTGCCATACAAGCAAGGGGTTATGATGTTGTTGGTGAGATTTGTTTTGCTGTCGTCACTTCTGAGGAGCTTGCCACTACGCTCGGTGTTGAGACATTGCCTAGTATTAAGTATATGATGTGGAATCAAACTATGGTTGGTATATTTTAATTTGCTTGCTCGGACAAGTTTAAATGTCAGATGACACATATCTGTAATAAAATCTGAATAAATAAGTTAATTAATAGACATTATAACGCAGTTTTTTATGACGATAATAAATTATAAATAATGTAATTTATGAGTGGGCATAAGTTACAAATTAGCTTGAAAGTTGCCGTTTTCAACTAGGCCAGCACAGTACATCTACTATGCCGGCCTAGTTGGAAACGTTAAAGGTCAATTATTTCGTAATTATTTAACTATATAGTAGCAGTTAAATATATATTTATACAATATATGCAGAGCTACAAACAAAACTCCACAAAAGCTATTAAAGAAACGCAATAATTTAGATCTTTATATGTATTTAAATCATGTATGTATATTTATGTATATGTAATTTATATAATATATTTATTTATTTTTCATGTTTAAAACTAATTATCTCTTTTTTCTTTTTCTGCATTAAAGAAATCATCAGATTTTTAAAATAAAACACGTATTTTGTGTATTTTAAGGAATATGACACAGATATAGAAAGTTGGAACACATCATCAATACTCCCATGGATATTGGCCAACTTCCGCCAGCCTGTCGAATGGATTATACCAAGATGGGCCAAGTCATATAACTTTGAACGCAAAGCAAATGGATACCCAATTCTAATTATGTTCACGCCACTTAATCCTTTATATGAACAGATACCTATGTATGCTCTGGTAAGAATTTGATTTTATTTTATATTTAGACAAGATATATGATATCGATTGAAGAGCCGACAACCGATGGGTAAGAAAGGTTTTAGAGTGGAGACCACGAACCGTCAGACGCAGCGTAGGTAGGCTTCCCATCAGGTGGACTGGCAATATAGTAAAAGTAACGAAAAAACTGTGGATGCAACTGGCATCTTATCGTTCGCAGTGGCGTAGAAATTTTAATAAGAAAAGACGTAGATATGTTACACGCGCTCCGAAAGAGGCTCGTTAAAAATATGCTAATAAGCAAATCTGAACTTAGTGTCGCGATGCAGTACAACATATATTTGTCTCTTTTTCGCTCTCAATAACTATCATTCCGTCTTACTTTAGTGTCGACGACTGGGGCGGCTGTAACTAAAGATTGTTTTACGTCTTGCGAACTCTATAGTTTAAATGTTGTAACATGCTTTGTTCCAGTTACGTGAAATAACAATAGAATACTACAACTGTTTGCAAAACAAATGGCTAAAGGAGCTTATCAAATTGAAACAAATAAAACGTTTGCTTTATCAAGAGACAAACATAGACAGATTTTGTAGTAAATTTAAGAAAAAATCTCTAAAGAAAAGACAAAAGATGTTCAAAGTGTTGAGCCACCAAAATAAATATCCTTGGACCAATGCGAGTATTAAAACCGATAAAACTAATATATTTGGTGATATATTTAAAAGTGGATTAGTATTCAATGACGTCTCGAGTGATACAGACGAGCATATGTTGACTCCATTAAATTATATGCAGGAATGCACTAATAAAGTGTTGTCAGGTGAAAAAATACATAATGACAATTATGAACAGTGTGATGCGTTTGGCAATACTGACAAGGATTTTGATGATATGTAAGTAGAAATATCAATAAATAAACTTTCTAATTTCACCTAAATTTTCAGTATATTGGCAAGTCTAATGTCATTACGCATTCTCTAAAAGCTAACTAAATAATTATGCCTATATATAATCGGACATTGGGGTGCATATTTGGAAAAAATAAATAAACATGGTACTTAATTTTATTATGAAAAATAATCCAAATAAAAACCAAAATATTTTCTTATTTATTTATATAGAATATGAAAATATTAACACGTTTTAGTATTTAATTATATTATGAAAATAATACTAATAAAAATCAAAATTTATTCCTATTTTTTAATATAGAATATAGTAATGTAATATTTACATGTTTTAATATTTATGTGTGTTTTATCAATATTTCCGACATAATGAATGCGCCATTAGATAAAATAAAAATCGATTATTATTTCAAATAGAATTTGTAACGTGTGAGCGCGTCACTAATTACGACCAAAGTACATATTTCAAAGAAACATTGGAACTGGCAAGTGGTATTGACCTCAATCAATCAATAAAATTGTAACGCCTTTTTCCCACAGGGATAGGCAGAGACAATGGAGCGCCACTTACCACGATCCTTACACAACTCCCTTGCTTCCTTCACATCCACAATTCTCTTCATACAGGCTTTGTGTTTACGGGCACTAGGCAACCCAGCTTTACAGGCTCTATGGTTATGAACAATAGGCAACCCAGCTTTGTAGTTATGTGCACTAAGCAACCCAGCTCAGTGGTTATGGGCACTAGGCAACCCAGCTTAGTGGTTATGGGCACTAGGCAACCCAGCTTTACAGGCTCTGTGGTTATGAACAATAGGCAACCCAGCTTTGTAGTTATGTGCACTAAGCAACCCAGCTCAGTGGTTATGGGCACTAGGCAACCCAGCTTAGTGGTTATGGGCACTAGGCAACCCAGCTTTGTAGTTATGGGCACTAGGCAACCCAGCTTTGGGTATTGATCTCAGTCGCCTAAATATGTAATACCAATTATTCACAGCTTAGACGCAACAATACAACCGGAGGACGACGACCCTCTGTCAGCCGACCGTTTACTACAACGTCACATAGCACATTACTGCAAGCTGTACAAGTTTTCCAATGAACTATATACACCAGTCAATCCAGGCAAAGAGGAGAATATAACGCATATTGATGGACTCGCTTGCAAAACTAATAACACCCTACATATAGGTATGGTATACTCATTTATTCTTCACAGTGTTTTCCAACGTAGGCCCACGCCCCACCGGGGACAATTTGATAGTTAAGGGGGGCAATTTAAAAATGGACTCGACACAACTTTAACCTTTTCGCTTTGGGTTATTTAAATGCAATGCTAGATATCGGTGACAATATTTAACAAATAAGGCAAATTCTTAAAAATGCTGTAATCATTTATATTTCTTAAGGGAACAAACAATTTTAAAAGGTTAAAAATTATGTATAGGGGGCATGAGAATTTTGGAAATGTAAAGGTTGTGCATGCCCTAAAAAGTTTGGGAATCACTGTTTTACACCATTTACAAGTGTACAGACCAGATAGCCGCAATTCGGAAACGGTTTCTAAGTTGCCGGTTCTGACTAGGCCGGCATAGTTGATGCGGCTGCTAGTTATTGTTGTTTAACTGTAGTAGTAGTATTCGCCTCCGGTAATGGATCGCACTCTAGGTGAGGTGTATTCATTGTCGCGACCCGATTTCCCAATTCATTTCTATACCAAGCTACTTGTGTCATAGAAACAGGACGACCAAAGTACATACATACATCATAGAATATTATACCCTGTCCATTCGTTTATTTTCTTTTTGACAGCTCACGCCTATGAATTACCGTTTTTTTTTTCGGAATAATTTATTACACTAATGTCGTAACACCCACTTAGTGAAGTGCCCTGCCTTTGCAGGATAAACAGCCATGGATTATAAAACATAAATAAGGTCTTAAAATAAGAAAGATCGATTATATGAAAAAAAAAAAGATTATAAACGCACATAAAATGAATCGCGATCATGATTAAAGAGGTAATTCTCCTGGGATTTATTTAAATTTATATCTGGTTTATCATAATGAATGCGCCATTAGATGAATTAAAAATCAATTATTAGTTCAAATAGTAACGTGTGAGGGCGTCACTAAATTCGAACTGTCAAAAAGAAAATAAACGAATGGAGGAGTTTTGGCGGGCAACTGCAAGTGACAGGACGCACTTTTGAATTATTTGACCAGCTTGTGTTTTTCATAAATTTTAATGTGTAATAATGGTGGAATTGTTATCCAGTTATCATTTTTAAGTTGATCAAGTATAAACAGTAATTTAAAGCTGTGAAACGTGTTTCTTCGTGTTCCCTCCAAGACTCCTTCCGAAGTTTTAGTAAAGGCTTTCCGCCGCTTTACTAATCGTTTTACTCATCAACCTCACTATCATCGTCATTATTTGATGAATCACTCACGTGGTTCATCTTCATCTTTACTTGACAATGTTTTAACATTGAACCATATATTTTTACTTTGACACTGGCAAGTTAAATACTAAAGCCATAAACAAGAAGAAAGAAAAAATAAACGAATGGAGGAGTTTTGGCGGGCAACTGCAAGTGACAAGACGCGCAATTTTGAATTATTTGAAAAGCTTGTGTTTTTCATAAATTTTAATGTGTAATAATGGTGGAATTGTTATCCAGTTATCATTTTTAAGTTAATCGAGTATAAAAAAGTAATTTAAAGCTGTGAAAAGTGTTCCCTCCAAGACTCCTTCCGAAGCTTACGCCGCTTTACTAAAACGATGATCATCAACCTCACAATCATCGTCATTTTGTGATGAATCACTCGCGTGGTTCATCTTCATATTTATTTGACAATGTTTTAACATTGAACCATATATTTTTACTTTGACACTGGCAAGTTAAATACTAAAGCCATAAACAAGAAGAAGTAAGTAAATGAAACGAATCGAAAACGCTCTTTGTTTATGTGACTAATGCACTACCTAACCACACTAACTGGTCGCATAACATGTATTTACTATTTTGTTTTACAATTATTATTACAGTTGCTATGGACAGTATAAGGGATCACCATTTTGCTGAGTCATTAGGAATAGATGTGCTCAATATTAAAGATAGGACTGCTATCGTTATACTTGATACTAAGGTGGGTTTGTTTGATTTTTTTAATAAGACGCGACATCTAAATACGACTTGCCTGTTGGTAAACAAGGGGAAGTCGAAGAGCGTCGAAAAAAAAACTGGTCGTCTCAGTCGACACTATGCTGGCCAACAAATCTTTCTTTCACGCTTGCTCGGCTTGAAGGATCCAAGGTTATAGGACAGAGATAACACAGGCGCTCTTGCCGATTGTTCTAGAAATAAACGACGAGCTAAACCTTTTACTTCGAATGCCGATTCGGTCGACAAATTGCGGATCCTTCCTATGTCCTGTGCTGTGCTTCCTAGGTTGAAGAGCTCCTCGGAATTTTCTTTATGGGAGATAGAGCCGCCGTGTCTGCGCAATCGCAAAGGCTCTAGAGTTCTAGAGATTAGCGTCTATTATTTATTTTCACTCTACATTAAGCTGCCGAACTTGCTTATATCATAGAAAAAAAAAAGATTAAAATACATATATCAATGATGCATTGAAACCTACAAGTGGTTTTGAACCAGTGGCTCTCAGTTTGAGTGACCACAAATCTCTGCCCTTCACTTTTAAATTGATTGATTAGATAAAGACATCGCTTGAATAACCGACAACCGATGGGGAAGAAAGGTGGAGACCATGAACCGGAAGACGCAGCGTAGGTAGGCCTCCCACTAGATGAACAGACAACATAGTGAAAGTCACAAATAACCGATGAATGCAACTGGAATTTTGTCGTTCGGAATGGCGTTCTAAGGAGGAGGCCTATGTTCAGCAGTAGACGTCTTCTGGCTTGTGATGTTATTTTTTATTGTGACACGACATTTGACCTCGACCCGCCTGATGATAAGCGAGAGGAGGTCCAAGAGTGACGACGACTCAAAAAACCGAGTCAGTTCACGGCTGTCCCAGTCGCCGTCACTATGCCAGCCAAAGGTGCTTCTTTACGCATTTCTTGAAGGTTCTAAGGTTGAAGGATGGAGAGAACACACGGGCTGACAAAGCATTCCACTTGGCGATTGTTCTACGAAGAAAAGACGCAATGATGATGATGATGAGATGGAGATATTAATTCTAAATCATATTTCAGTTTGAAACACAATATGTATTAACGAAGGAAATAAGTGCCAAATCTATAAGGGAATTTATAATTAATTTTACTAATAAGAAATTGAAACGCAATTTGCGTAGTAAGATAGAAATTACTAGAAATACTCACTATTATAATAAGGATAACAATATCGATGAAAGTGATGTGGAGATCACTGAACTGACATCCAAGACATTTAGGAAGTTCATCAATACACCAAAAACTGTAAGTTTTTTTTATATTTTAATTTTAAGCTGGATTGCCGGCCTATGAATGAAAGTGAATGCTACTACAGTTCAATTACATTTACTATGCCGGCCTAGTTGGAACCGGCAACTTACAGACACACCGAAATTTTTAGTTCGACTGCCGATTCGGTCGACAGAATGTGGATACTTTCTCGGACCTGTGCAGGTATTACGGGTATTATAATTATTAATTAAAGAAATAATTAATAATTATAATACGAAAATAAAAGAATTTATAAATCTCATGTAAATGGATGCATTAAACGAGGCAATGCATTGCCAAGCAAATCGGAGACATCCTCAAGAAAGCTAGGTTGCCTAGTGCCCATAACCATAGAGCTTGTATGAAGATAATTGTGAATGTGAAGGAAGCGAGGGAGTTGTGTCAGGATCGTGGCAAGTGGTACTCCATTGTCTGCCTATCCCTGTGGGTAAAAGGCGTGACAATTTGATTGATTGATAATTATTAATGTTGTGTATCTCTTGGCCACATCGCTTGAAGAACCGACAACCGATGAGGAAGAAAGGTTCTAGAATGGAGACCACAAACCGGAAGACGCAGCGTAGGTAGGCCTCCTACTAGGTGGACTAACGACATAGTGAAAGTCACAAAGAACCGGTGGATACAACTGGCATCTTTTCGTTCGAAATGGCAATCTAAGGGGGAGGCCTATGTTCAGCAGTGGACGCGTTCTGGCTGATGATGATGATGTATCTGTTGCAGACTAGTATAATGTGTGTATGCGGCGGCAATTGTCCTGCTTTAGTGAACAGGGCAATATTGAGCGCAACTATGATGTTGAAGACGTGCGGGCTTCGGATTCAGACTTCAAAGTTGGACGCGTTCAGACATGACATGCCTTGGCAATATACAGCATCAATATATCCTACTATATTCGTTTTTCCTGCAGATCGGTGAGTGTTAGGTTTTGGTTTAAGGCGACTGTGGTGTAGTGGTAGTGTAATGGTTACGCAAACCGAGAGGTTTTAAAACCACTTGCAGTTACCAATGTATCTTTGATATATGTACTTTAGTTGTCATGTTTCTATGAAACAAGAACTTTAGTAGCTTAGTACAGAAATGTAATTTAAATAAATGAAAATATTTTTAATGAGACGCGCGATATCAAACTTTGATTTGTATGATGATAAGCATGGGAAATTCCAAGTGCGCCGACGACTGAAAAACTTTTGATTTTACGGTTACCCCAGTCGCTGTCACTTTGGCACACTAATTAAAACTCGTTATAAAATAAATAATTGTCCCACTTCTATGCGAAGGCATCCCTCTGTTCTTTATTGTGCCACAACATTAATATGCACGCCGCCTGATATTAAGCTAGAGTGCGGTCCTTGAATGAAGGTGACTGCTACTACACTTCAACATGTTAGTAGCAATCGCATCCACTATGATAGAATATGGACCCTACCTGCTTGAACTCTACCTTTCTGACCTCTACCTTTATGACCTCTACCTTTATGACCTCTACCTTTATGACCTCTACCTTTATGACCTCTACCTTTATGACCTCTACCTTTATGACCTCTACCTTTCTGATCTCTACCTTTCTGACATCTACCTTTCTGACATCTACCTTTCTGACATCTACCTTTCTGACCTCTACCTCTACCTCGTCTGCGCACTTGGACCTCTCCTTGTTTACCATCAGGAAAGTCAAGGCACGCCCTTTCCCGCTGTTACCCAAAAGATTAAATGGGGAAATATTTTTTTGTCCACAGAAGTCAAAGATCGGAGAGCAAAGTGTATCCATATTCAAGACAAATAACATCAAGTGGTATTGTTTCATTAGTTCTACACACGCTGCCTACCCCACAACATTTGCGTGTGCGATTAGTGTTATGTTCCTATCAAGGGGTGAGTCAAAGTTATACATATTATTTAGCTTAGGTTGAGTAATGCTCCGTCAAAGACTTTATTTTTATTTCGACTCAATATCTGACCTTGATGATAAGCAAGGGAAGACTGCTAGTGACTGTAAAAACCGCCTCAGTTTACGACTGCCTCAGTCGCATCTACAATGCCGGCCTAGTGGAACTGGCAACTTACAAGCTGATTCTGAAACGCAACTTAGCCAACTAGGCCGGAATAGTGGATGTGGTTGCTACTTACAGTTGTTGAATTGTAGTAGCAGTGATATCCATTTATGAAACACACTCTAGCTTAACATCAAGCGGGGTGCTGTCAAATGACGAGTCACAATAAAAAAAATGGACCACAATTAAAAAATATTTAAATGTTTTATCACATTTCAGACCTTACGTGAAAAGACAAACTGCCTAAAAGATCTCAGACAACACGTTACAACATTGATTAACAACAACTTAAAGTATTGGCGCATATATAGTGAAAAGACGAAAATAATTATTTACGATAGATTGCTGACTTTACATACGGTGTCATTCAAATTAGGATTGTTTCATGCCAGTGATCTGGTGAAAAACAACGAAAATCAGAAGTTGTTAATCGATTTATTAGATAAAAAATCGATTTTATGGAATACCGATACTTTGTTTAATATAACGAAGACAGTTTTATGATATAGGCCCAACTATAATGTAAATATATTTGTATATAGTGTATATTATGTCATAGTTTTATGTATTACATATTTTTATAAAGTATTTATTAATAGATTGTGATATAAATGTTGTTGGAACTTTCCTTTTATTTTGTGTTTTATTTATTTTAATTTAATAAAAAAAAAAATATCCGCAGTTACCCAGTCTGCCGAGCCGATACCCAGTCTGCCGTACCACCACTTACAAGTATACAGACCGTAAAGTGATTTGGTCGCGTTTCGGGATCAGCTTGTAAGTTGCCGGCCTCGGCATAGTGGAAGTGATTGCAACTTACAGTTATTGAATTATAGTAGCGGTGACATCTATTCATGGACCACACTCCAGCTTAACATCAAGCGGGGTGCTGTCATATGTCGAGTCGCAATAATAAAAATAAAATATACGGCGTGAAAATGTACCATTTGCCGGTATTGCGATAGCGACAAGGGCAAACGTAAATAAATCGTTTTTTCAGTCGTCTGCGCTCTTGGAGATGTCCTTTCTTACCTCAGGCAAGTAGAACTCTATAAACAGTCTGAGACGAAAATGTACACATTAGAGCCGTTGCCTAGAGACTATGTATAGCGAAACAGTTGTCAGAAAGTTCAAAATTATCGGCATTCTGTCGACCGGATCAGAAGTAGAACGTTTAACGCGTCGTTTCTTTGTTAAACAATCGATAAGTGCTTTGATTTACCAGCCCATGTGTTTTCTCCATCCATCTCCATCTTCAGGCATTTCGAAATGGCGTTCTAAGGGGGAGGCCTATGTTCAGCAGTGGACGCCTTCTGGCTGATGATGATGATGAATCTTAGTGACGGCGACTGAGGTAAACGTAAAATGAAGCGGTTTTGTCAGTCGTCGGCGCTCTTGGACCTTTCCTTGAGAATAAGTATAATCTTTTATAAAAATATTTCTGATAGTCGAGTTCTGCACCCCGTCTGAAGTAAATTTGAGTGGAGGTTTATTTATTTATTTATTTATTTTTATTTCTTTAAGGATAACTTACAGCTAACTAGATATATATATATAAGTTGTATACAGGAAAAAAGGCCAATATCAAGTTACCACCGATAATTAGGTTTAAAAATAGCTTAATAATCTAACTACGATAAATAAATCTAAAAATAACTTACGACTAAAAGTGGGAACCCATAGCATATCTGCGTGTAAGCAAGCGTTTTAATGACGCTGGCGTTGTAACGAAGGGATCAATGTCAGCACAAAAATCATTATAGTAATTGCAAGTTCTTATAAAAATGCATTTTGTATATAGTTGGCTCTGGCAAATGGTACGTGAAAAATCCTCTTAATTCTAACAGATCAAGGTACTCTGAGTCCTATGTACTGAAGCAACTCAGAAACAAGTGACTAACAAGTAGCAGTCGTATCCACTATGCTAGCCTAGTTGGAACCGCTGATCCCGAAACGCGATTAAGTCACTTCGCGTTAGCTCGTACGGTTTGGTATCCGAAGTTAGCTGCGAGCGAGACTTTGCAGTCTCAATATTGAGCCCTATCAAATACTCTGAGACCAGCTATATCGTATTTTATGTATTGCGCATTAATCTGCAACTAACTTTAAAGAGTGGTAGGCAGTGGCACCCAGTCTGCCGATCCGGGGTAGTACCACCACTTACAAGTATACAGACCGTGAAGTGATTTAGTCACGTTTCGGGATCAGCTTGTAAGTTGCCGGGTTCCATCTAGGCCGGCATAGTGGATGTGATTGCTACTCACAGTTATTGAATTGTAGTAGCAGTAACATTCATTCATGGACCACGCTTTAGCTTAACATCAAGCGGGGTGCTGTCATATGTCGAGTCACAATAAAAAAAAAAAAAAAACTTCAGAGACGCTATTAAGTTTAAATTGAATTAATTTCGCGTAAAAAATAAAAGAGTATTATAATAAATAAATTTTATTTTAAAAATCAACTTCTCGCCCAAAGAACGAAAGTGTATTTTGTTTTATTCTGCTTCTCCAGCCGCGCACTAAATTCAGTATCACTGACTCTGTTTTATTTACATATAATTCTGTGAAATAAGAAAATAATGTTGTAAAGGAACAAGGCTGGCCCAGAAGAGTGTTTGCCGACCAAATCGGAGACATCCTCAAGAAAGCTAGGTTGCCTAGTGCCCATAACCACAGAGCCTGTATGAAGAGAATTGTGAATGTGAAGGAAGCAAGGGGGCTGTGTAAGGATCGTGGCAAGTGGCGCTCTATTGTCTCCTATCCCTGTGGGAAAAAGGCGTGACAATTTGATTGATTGATTGAGGAAGCATAGTGTATGCTGCTCATGGATCGCACTCCAGGGTCCCGATTTCATTAATACATTATGGCGACGAAAAAGCTATGAAATGTCGCCGCGATCACAAGTTCGTCATTTCGCTGTCGTCTGTTAAGAGAATCGGTTTAACCCGGGTTGAAAAGTCAAGCCGTTACATCTGTACCTACCATCAGGCAAGTCGAGGTCAAATATACAGACCGTAAAGTGATTTGGTCCCGTTTCGGGATCACCTTGTAAGTTGCCGGTTCCAACTAGGCCGGCATAGTGGATGTCGTTGCTACTTACAGTTGTTAAATGGTAGTAGCAGTGATATTTATTCATGGACTACACTCCAGCTTAACATTAAGCGGGGTGCTGTCAAATGTCGTGTCACAATAAAAAAATTAAAAAAAGAATCTGGGCTCAGCTCAACATATTTTTTATGTGTAGTCATATATTTATTATTACATTTCTATAATAAACCTGCTTGTATCATAGAAACTGGACGACCAAAGTACATATCTCGGAGATACATTGGCACCGGCAAGTAGTTTTGAACCTGGGGTTTGTGTCACCATTGCGATACCACTACACCACAGTCGCCTTTTATATTGTGGCTCTACATATGACTATATTAAGCTGAAGTGCATTCACATCGCTGGGACCGACAACTGATGGGGAGAAAGGTTCTAGAGTGGAGACCACGAACCGGAAGGCGCAGCGTAGGTAGGCCTCCCACTAGGTGGACTGACGACATAGTGAAAGTCACGGGTAACAGGTAGATGCAACTGGCATCTTGTCGTTCGGAATGGCGCTCTAAGGGGGAGGCCTATGTTCAGCTGTGGACGCCTTCTGGCTCATGATGATGATGCATTTAATGAATGGAATCGAATGCAACTACCGTAACTGTACAGCAATCTACCGCATCTACTATGTCGCGGCCCAGTTGGATTTGGTAACTTTCAAGCTGCCGAGATGATCAATATAAAAATTATTACAAGTTTAAACTGGAAGTCAACTGGTTAAACTTTGTTTTTCCTCATATCCATAATTCTCTTCATAGAAAGTGTTCCGTTGGCCGGCATAGTGACGACGACTAAAGCAACTATAAACTGATTCGGTTGTATTAGTCGTCTGTCCTTTATCGCGAATAATTAGTAGCTTACATACCCATTATAATGACTTTGATATCAACAAAGAAAATTGACATACCTCTAGGACCGGCTTCAGTAAAGTTAGGATATAACTCGTGGTAGGGCTTCAATATAAACATCAGCTGTGTTCCTATTACACCAGATATGTAATCACTTAAAGAACCAGCTTCTCGAACTTCTGTGCTGCCTTGATGGACCTATGACATTTAAACGGTTGGTCAGGGGTTAATCGGCTTGTCATGTTTATACACGTTTATATTATTTTTATTAAATATCTGAAAAGACTGGTGCCCAGTCTGCCGATTCGGGAAAATACCACTAGTACACACAAGTGTACAGACCGTGAAGTGATTTGATCGAGTTTCCGAATCAGCTTGTAAGCAGCAAACTGTAATAGCAGTTTCCCTATTTATGAACTGCACTTAAACTTAACATAAGGCAAGGTGTTGTCATATATCGAGCCAGAATAAAAATTAAGATTACTTTTCGTTAAAAAGAACCTTTGTACCTCGCCGGGAATCGATCCTAGACTCATCGGATAGCTGACATTAATTTGCAGCAATAGTCGCTTGCGTTAATGGTTCGCTATGTCGAGGTAAGATAATAATAAACACCTACAGCTAGTCCCAAACCTAATAGCGTCTCCGAAGTTAGTTGCGAGACTTTGAGTGGGTACAATCACAATACTAATCTCTGTTAACAAACTTCGAGCTCAGCAATACCGTATTACCGCTCAGCTATACTATGTATTACGAATTGCCCGCTAAGCGACTCTTAGCTTTTCCAACAGGCCTACATTTAAGGGCCACGTTTCAGTGCTATATGTCATCACTGGCAACACACACAAAAAAATCTTCAAGCGACCTCTTTGCCGAAGTTGGACCTACCCAACTGGACAATATGGCCGAGGTAATTATAGTGGTTAACAACAGTATCGTTCCCAACGACTACTATATCTTGATGCCGTATCCGTTCCAGTCCAAGAGCTTAAAACGTCCCCCAGTGCAACTTCAGAGACGCCAATAAGTATTAATATAATTATACAAAAGTAATAAGAATAGAATTAACGCTGTGGAAATGCGGTCGTTAAGGAGTGTATGTGGAGTGACGATAGCGGATAGAATGAGAAATAATGCGCGATACTGCTTGAAAGAAGATGTAGTGACAAGGATTGACAAAGGAATGCTTCGATGGTTTGGATATGTGGAATGGATGAGTGAAAGTAGATTGATATAAGGAATTTATAAATCTGATGTCTATGCATTCGTTAAACGAAACTGGCCCAGGAGGGCGTTTTCCGACCCAATCGGAGACATCCTCAAGAAAGTTGGGTTGCCTAGCGCCCATAACCGTAGAGCTTGTATGAAGAGATTTCTGGAGAGAAGCGAGGGAGTTGTGTCAGGATCGTGGCAAGTGGCGCTCCATTGTCTCTGCAATTTCATTGATAAATTATACCTCGTACAATCGTCCTCCAGGCAGTTTAGACAATCTTGCTGCATATTCCCCAATAGCTTGCAGAGTCTTGTAATTTACATTCTGTCGTTTGGAATATGTCCACGGATAAGAGATACTTTCCTATAAAGATAACATTAATTCATTTAAAATCTGGTGCGAAAGGTTACAAGTGTTACAAGTTACAAGTTATATACACAGTGAAGTGACTTAGTCGCCTTTTGACATCAGCTTGTATGTTGCCGGTTCCAACTAGGCCGGAAAAGCGGATGTGACTGCCACTTACATTATTTAACTTTAGAATAGTTATCTTCATTCATCACACTCCAGCTTAACATCAGGCAGGGTGCTGTCATACGACGACAATAAAAAAAACTAACTGAAGTTTTTGGCCGGTTTAGTGACGGAGATTGAGAAAAGTGTAATATGAGATGAATTCTTTTAAGTCGTCGGCGCTCTTGGACTTTTTCGTGTTTACCAACAGGCAAGTCAGATGTCGCGTCTCAGTCGCCTCCATTTATGGACCGTACTCCAGCTTAACATCAGGCAGGGTGCTGTCATATGTTAAGCTAAATAACAAAAAATAGACCCTTTGATTTTTAATATGTATGTACCTTTCTAGGTTCAAAATTAGCGTCTATATAAATAGCCATTTCTATTTTATTTCCTAGACTATCTAAATATTCCCGTAACGCTCTTGTTTCCCTTGCTGAAAATGGTTTATCGCCGGAAAAGTTTTGTGAACATCTATCTGGTGATCTGCTGTTATCATCTACAAAATAATAAAAATTATAGTTTAAATTTAAAAGCATCAGAGTAGAATTAACGCTGTTGAAAAGCGCATTAAGGAGTGTATGTGGAATGGCGATGGCGGATAGAATAAGGAATAGCACAGTGCGCGATAAATGTGGTTTGAAGGTAGTTGCAGTGACAAGGATTGACAAAGAAATGCTTCACTGGTTTTGGCACATGTAAAGAATGAGTGAAAGTAGACTGATGAAAGAATTTTATAAATCTGATGGTTGCGTTAAACGAGGTAGATCCAGGAGGTTTTCTTCCGACTAAATCAGAGACATCCTCAACAAAGGTGGGTTGCCTAGTGCCCAGCGGGGTTAGGTTGGCAAGTTAAAACGATTATTGTCTCTTGTCGGTGATTGTCAAAATAATAAAATCTTGGCTAAATCCAATAAAACGAGACAATAAATCGTTGTGACGAATATCGTCCGTGCGACGACACGTTTTATCATTATCTATTGATAGTCTCATTTTGGTGGATTTAGCCTAGCTTTTATTATTTTGCCAATCGTCGACGAGAGACGATAATCGTTTTAACGTGCCCAACCTAACCCCGCAGATTTCTTTGAAAGCTGATTGTGGATGTGATTGATATTTCGACGCGTCGATAACACCAGATTAGTCTACAGTGGCGTTAGTTGTTGCAACGTCGACTGAGGTAACCGTATAATGCAAAGTTTTTTTTCAGTCTTCACCGCTCTTGGACCTCCTCTTGCTTACCATTAGGAGTCGAGGTCAGATGTCGCGTCTCAATAAAAAAGTAGATAAATCATTAAATTATTTTTATTATAAACAATCAATAAATTAAACAACAAAGCATGCAAATCATTTCTCATGAACCTTAACTACATAAACATCAATAATTTAATCGAATCTTATCACTAAGATCGTAAATTAATGATCGAATTTTGTGTAAAACATACAATCTAATCTATCATTATATCAAACAATCCTAGCAATCTATCAATATGAACTGTCATTTAAAATCCCTATTATTAATAATATAATATACGGCATGTAAATAATAAACGAAAGTATTGTTCGGTTTTTTAATATTAAGTACAATATATTAAGTCTTTTCTAACTATAAATGACGCGCCACTCCACTTTATTAGTTTATTTAAATGTGTGAATACAAATATTACTAACTATATTACTATACTTTATCAGCATGCTCCTCCTTTTGTGTCTAACCAGCAACTGAATAACTAATTATAATTGCACTTTCTGTGTGTTGCATCGTGTGCTTTAATGCAGTAGAGGGGCGCGTCATTTCGGCTTAGACAGATTCTACTAAACGTGCTTGTACCAAAGTAGGTACATATCAAAGATATATGTACATTGAATAATAATTTTGCTAAAACAATAATAATGAAATACAACCTCGCCAGTGATAAGCAAAATTCTGATTAAGATTTATTCCAAAGCATTTATTTTCCAATTTGCTTTCCTGATTTTTGTGCCATTGATCAGGGGAATGTCCTTTTCGAGTTGTTACATTCTTACTCCAAATATCGGATGGTATTTTCGGTTTATTGCGCAGACTGTAAGTTAAATCAAATCCGTCGGGGTTTCCCAAGGGAATAAGATACCTACAAGCAATAAGTTAAGTGAGATTAATTGACCATGGTGATAGTGCAACGGTCACGCAAACCGAGAACTCCCGGTTCAAAACTATCAATGTATATCTTTAATATACAAGTCTGTACGTTGGTCGCCGGATTTCTATTATACTCGTAAAAATACGGTTGAGTAGTTTAGTAACAAAAAATTATAAAAACTGTGAACCGGCATGGCGCTGTCCCTTGTGTGGCTTAACACATCTGTCTGCTACGCGTAGGTTCCGGGTTCGATTCCCGTTGACTGAATGAAGACTCTTCCATTTATAAAACAAACTTGATAACTTACCAAGAATTAATAATATTGTTAGCCATGAAGACTCGGTTTTCGTCGGCACTCTGACCTCTTCTTACTTACCTTTTTTTTTAAAGCGTGAGTGAAACCTCGGGGTACAGCTAGTGCAATAAATCCTTTGGCCAGCATTGTGACAGCGACTAAGGCAACTGTGAACTGAGTAGCTTTTTTCGGTCGTCGGAACTCCTAGACTTCCCCCGTTTACCATCAGGCAAGTCGAATCACAAAAGAAACGAATGTTCTAGCACTTACCAATCGTATTCATTAAAGAATGGCACTTGGTAATTTGGATCGTAGAGAAGTTTTTGGGCCAAATTTATGACTACGTTTGAAGCTGCCCAGACCATTGCATCCAATGCTAAAATATTTATTACTATTATTAATACAAGTGTACCTACAGACCTTGAAGTAACTTAGTCGCGTTTCGGGATCTGCTTGTAAGTTGCCGGTTCCATCTAGGCCGGCATAGTGGATGTGATTGCTACTCACAGTTATTGAATTGTAGTGGCAGTGAGATTCATTCATGGACCACACTTCGGCTTAACATCAAGCGGGGTGCTGGCATATGTCGAGTCACAATAAAAAAATATACAAAAATAGTCGAGGCGACCGCTACTCATGGATCAAAATTTAGCTTAACATCAGGTGAGGAGCTGTCAGTTGAACCATAATATTTAAAAAACTATCAATATAACAATTATGTATTATTTCAATTAATCAATAGTCACGCCTTTCCCCCACAGGAATAGGCTAAGACAATGGAGGTCCTCTTGCCACGATTCTGACACAACTCCCTCGCTGACACATCCACAATTCTTTTCATACAAGCTCTACGGTTATGGTTATAAAAAGTAGTGATGTCTACAGTCTAACCTATTGGGGGCCCTGGGGGCAAATTAGGATCATCGTTTGATTTTTAGAAAATCAACTAAGGAACTACGGGGGCTTTCCCACTGGGCCCAGAATGTCCAGTGGGAAAGAGGGGCTAAATGACGAGCCACAATAAAATAAATGAAACAATCAATCAATCAAATTGTCACGCCTCTTTCCCGTAGAGATAGGCAAAGACAACGGAGCGCCACTTGCCACGATCTTGACACAACTCCCTCGCTTCCTTCACATCCTCAATTCTCCTCATACAAGCTCTACGGTTATGGGCACTAGGCAGCTTTCTTGAGGAAACAACAGACAAAAATCGGTTATCGTTTGATGATCTGGCAGGATCTACGGGGTGCCCTGTCGATCGCGGGGCCCTGGCAACTTGCGTAGAGTGCCCAGTGAGAAAGAGGGGCTATATGACGAGCTACAATAAACAAATAAAATAAATGAAACAACAGACAAAAATGCAACAGGGTGCGCCTTCATTGATTAATATAATTAAGATAGAGTAATCATTTATAATTCAATTGAATGGCTATAAAATGCTTTCCTTATGATAAAGAGTTGCTTGTTGGCTTTATTATTGTGACACGACATATATTTTTTTTATTGTTACTCGACATATGACAGCACCCCGCTTGATGTTAAGCCAAAGTGTGGTCCATGAATGAATGTCACTGCTACTACAATTCAATAACTGTGAGTAGCAATCACATCCACTATGCCGGCCTAGATGGAACCGGCAACTTACAAGCTGATCCCGAAACGCGACCAAATCACTTCACGGTTTGTATACTTGTAAGTGGTGGTACTACCCCGGATCGGCAGACTGGGTACCACTGCCTACCACTCTTTGATAACCAGACCCGAAGCAAATATCCATCTCTTTTTTTTTATTAACAAATATTTGTAATATTTAATATTATTAAATATTACAAATAAAAGCTTTGAAACAAATATTTGCTCCGACCGGGGATCGAACCCGGGACTTTACGCGCAACTAACCAGTCGCTAAACCGTTCGTCCACGCCTGTCGTCCCATATGGCAGCACCCCGCCTGATGTTAAGCTGGAATGCGGTCCACGAATTGAGGTCACTGCTACTTACAGTTAAATAACTAAGTAGAGATGCCAGTTGGTTGGAACCGGCAACTTACAAGCTGATCTCAAACCCGAATAAATCACTTTACAGTCTGTATACTTCTATCAATCAATCAATCAAATTGTCACGCCTTTTCCCACAGGGATAGGCAGAGACAATGGAGCGCCACTTACCACGATCCTTACACAACTCACTTGCTTCCCTCACATCCATAATTCTGTATACTTCTAAGTGATGGTAATACCTCGGATCGGCATCGGTGGTCCCTATGATGACTTTACCCGGAGCAAATATCCACATCTTTTTGTTTATAAACGAATATAGGCGTGACAATTTGATTGATTGATTGATGTTTTTAATATTTAATTTAACAAATAATAGATATAAAACAAACAAACAACACTTAAGAGTGGTAGGCAGTGGTACCCAGTCTGCCGACCCTGGGTAGTACCACCACTTATAAGTAGATAGTACTTAACATCAAGCGGGGTGCTGTCATATGTCGAGTCACAATAAAAGGAAAATGATTGCTGAAAGGAATTTATAAATCTAATGTGGATGGACGCGTTAAACGAGGCAAACCCAGGAGGGTTTTTTCCGACCCCAGATCGGCAGGCTGGGTATCACTGCCACCACTCTTACTAACCAGCTACTATAAGTATTCCAGGTTTGGTAATAAGTCTGTCACTTTGCAATTCTATAGCTATTATAGAATTGTTTTTGCAAGTGGCAGGTTCTAATCGCTTTACAAGCATTACTTCTAGTGAATCGGCGGCCATTTTATTTGCAATTTTAATAATATCGTCATTTGTAAGATAGTAGTCTATTGTATCATTAGCCATTATTGATCTTAGTGGTCGTGGTTTGCTTCCAGACCTGTAAATTTTATTTCATTTTATATTTCTACACTAAAATGGCCGGCATAGTGACGGCGACTGAGGCAGCCGTCAACTAACTCGGTTGTTTATGCCGTTGGCACTTTTGGATCTCCGTTTGCTTATCATCAGGCAAGTCGAGGTCAAGTGTCGTGTCACAATAAAAAAAACTATTAGAAGTATCGTTAAAACAGGATGACCAAAGTACATAATATAACAAATGGGCACCAATGTTTGAACCGAGGTCTCTCAGTTTGTGTGACTATTGCACTACCACCACACCACGGTCGCCTTTTGTCCTTCCTTATTCCCGTATTGTATTTTTCTTATGTGGCACAAGATAGGAAAATAGAATTCACATTTTGTCGACAAAATTTACAACCAAATAGAAAAGTTCAGATAAAGAATGTTAAAACGATATAAAATGTGAAAGAATTGTAATTGTGTGAAATATTTCGTCTAATGCTTTGGCCGGAATAATGTCGGCGACTCACGCAACCGTAAACTGGATCGTTTTTTAAAGAAAATCAAAGTCTGATATCGAGAATCTGTAAAAGAAATATCTAGAAAAAGGGTTCCCTTAAGACCCCTGTCTAAAATCCCTGGATGCTTGAGACACTAGGCTTTTTTGCTGTCTTAATGCATAGTAGTAATTGGTCAAACACTCAGGTCAAACCTCTTACATATCTACTCCTAAATATACTTAAAGCATCCGTGGGTTTTATGACTGGGCTTCTAAGGGTGAACGCGCACTTGTTCGCGCCGAACGAGCCTAACGAACAGTATTATAAAATTCGTTATATGAAGCATATCTCAATAATCCGCGGCGAACGCAACTGATCGCTAGAATAATTCGAAAAGCCCCGAACGCCCTTCGAAGAATCCTTATCACGTTTAGTTTTGGGCGGTATTATGCAGTCGCAGGGGAACGCGGGCGCAGAGTTAGTTATTTTATGCCACTTTTCGTTGACTTTGGTACTTTTAGCGCGGTCGTTCGTTCGACCCAGATATGTGCGCGGATAATACCACCTGATTTCGGTGACTTCGGCTAGGACAAGTGCTCGTGTTTTATACTCCCTCCAAGAATTTAACTTTTCAATAGCTTACAATTCAAAATGCCTCGGCGGATAACATAACATAAATACGGCACCAAATAAATAAATGGTTGATATTAAAATAGCTTTGATTCTCAACAACATACTTATTTTATAACGAAAATCATCTAAAGGAAATAAATACAAATTGACATAAATCCCTCATTCGAGGTGTTTGTTTCGAAAATTATAGTACCAAAATTTGAGAATTAATTGGCTAATGAGTAAACAGTCTATTGGCAATAGTGACAAATGCTGGACAAATCGATTATTTCGAATTCTAAAGCTTCTAACACACCGCTGCGTTTTTACTTGCGTTCTGCGTTCTGCGTTCTTGCATGCGTTTTTGCGATCTACCTTTTTAGTACAAAATGTACTGGGACGGCTATGAAGTTACACACCGCTGCGATTAGAACGCAGCAAAACAAGTAGAACGCATGCGTTTTTGCGTTCTGCGGAATTCCGAGGTGAGGGGGGGGTACCTTACTCTAAGTATTGGGACGCAGGGTTGCCAGACGCCGAATATTTTTTCTCGTACCAGAGTTGTCATTTATCTCGGACATTTAGTTTCTCAATCTTGTTCTAGTAGGAGTTTTTTTTTGTCTTTGGGCCAAAGCTATATTCAGTAACATATAAATGACTTTATGTTACAATACATAATGTTATATGCTAATCTAGAATATTTTTATTAAAATACTAGGAATAACGAAACTCATGAAATGTTGTTTTAACACCTAAAAACTTATAAAAAAATTAACCTGCCAGTATTTTATATTTTTCGCCAAAAGTCCGGTATATACTGTACAGTATGGCCATGACGCAGTACTCTCTATAGCGAATTTTTTTTATTGTGTCGACATAGTACCCCGCTTGATGTTAAGCTGGAGTGTGGTCCATGAATGGATGCCACTGCTACTACAATTCAATAACCGTGAGTTGCGATTACATCCACTATGCCGGCCTAGTTGGAACCGGCAACTTAAAAGCTGATCCCTAAAGGCGACTAAATCACTTTACGGTCTGTATACTTGTAAGTGGTGGTACTAGCCCGGATTGGCAGACTGGGTACCACTGCCTACCACTCTTTAATAACCAGACCCAAAGCTAATATTCACCTCTTTTTATTAACAAATATTTGATTTGCAATATTAATTATAAATATTAAATATTACAAATAAAAGCTATGAAACAAATATTTGCTCCGACCGGGAATCGAATCCATACTGGGTACGATCGATCTTAAACCCGTAAATTAACTTGCGTTTCTAAAGGAGAGCTGGGAATACCCTTAGGGGAATCCCACAGGGTTATATTCGACTATTCATTCGGACCAAAATGCTTCTAAAATTCTATAACCCTTTATGGGTTTCGCTATTCCTAGTATTTCAATAAATAAATTGAAGAAAATAAATTCATAAAATCCAATGATTATTCAGCACGGTAGCATAATATATAATATTATGAATTTAATGGCATTTATATGTTACTGATTAATGCTTTGGCCCAAAGACAACAGGACTTAATTCATTTTGGGCTTTTATGAACTACTTTTGTAATGTCCGATGATGAAAAAATATATAAATGGTAGTTTCGATACTTGTATTGATAAAACTAATAACAATTTTGCTTTTAATTGCAGTGCAATTGAGTTATTTGTAAAATGAGATATGGATTTTCTATCATCTGTCAATCAACGCCACATTTGTTCTACTTTGTACTACTATCATAATTATAGTTTGATGATTTTGCACACCTAAACTATGCAAAATAAATGATGTATTCCAATTACATTGTAATCTTCGTACATCAAACTATTTTAAAATGTATATGCAACTGTTAACACAATTAAGCCCAAGTCCTCCATTCAATTAATGATGTCATTTGTCCTACTATTAGCACGAGATAAATGCCAACCATGGTACGAGAAAAAATATTCGGCATATGGCAACGCTGTCTCGAAACGCACGATCCAAACGCAGCGGTGTGCAAGGAATCGCAAACGCAAACGCAATCGCAAACGCAAGAACGCATGCGTTCAGAACGCAAGTAAAAACGCAGCGGTGTGTTAGAAGCTTATCTATGACTTTATACCTCTGCATTCGTGGCCGTAAAATAAAATAAAACAATACTTTTTTTTGTATTTACGGAACGCGAAGAGGAAGATCTTTCGCCGATCTTCTTCGTCAAATATCTATTGCGAGATTTTTGGCCGACAGCAATCTCCTTGCAACGCACACAAACTATTAACCAATTACAACTATTATGAGAGCATACAGTATATGAGTTAGCTTTAAAGTCTTGGTCCTACCTAAGCAGTTCTGTTTCTAGGGTCTACAAACTATTAATAAAAAGATTATTTTGATCGAGATATCGTTTTAAAAGTAATTTCCTTAATTAGTAATTTCTTAAAAATCCTTTTTCAAGCATTTTTATAACAAAGCAATGTATAGATAATAATGATAGATTTATTTACTTATCATTGACGTGCCAATATATTATTTATTAACATTTATCATACAAAGATTTTTGGTTTGAAAGTAATTCTCGACTTCCGTCACATTTGTAAACAATTTCTGTCAAAAAAGAAGGAAAACATTAATATACATAAAATGGATTTATGCGTTTATATAATTTTACAATGAAAACATTTACACTTTTAATAGTTATATTTAATTATGTCTTTTTAGTTTGTTCGAGTGAATATAAAAATAATACTTTAGATAAAAATATTAAACAGGATCCCTTACGCTGTAAGTTTACTCATTTTATTTGTAAGATGTATTACTTTGGTTTACTTACAGCCTTATTATTTATTGTATATCTTTAGACTGTAGGCGGCAAATTATAGAGCACGCCACGGCAGCAAGCTTACACGATAAACATGAAAATAAAGTAACTTAATTTTGCAACTTTTTATAATTGTGTATATTAATACTCTTATTCTAACAATTAGGCTTTTAGCTTATAATTATCCAAGTCTTTTGAATTATTCATATATAATATCGAAAAGAATTACCGTAGAGCTTGTATGAAGAGAATTGTGAATGTGGAGAAGCGAGGGAATTATGTCAGAATCTTGGCAAGTGGCGCTTCATTGTCTTTGCATATCCTTCTGGGAAAAAGGCGTGACAATTTGATTGATTGATAAGAATATCAAATACAACTTTAGTACATATTAAATTATACTGATATTGTAAGAGTAATATGTAATTTGATCGTCCTGTTTCTATGATTCTATTTCTTTGGCCGGAATAGCTACGGCGACTGTGGCAACCGTGAACTAAGAAGTATTATTTAGTCGTTGGCGCTCTTGGACCTCCCCTAGCTTCGACTTTGACTTGTCCATCAGATCATCACAAATCGAAGACGGATGTCGAGTCACAATAAAAAATAATAGAAGCACTTTTAGTAGAAATATAAAAATAAACATGTGAGCCTTTATGGATATGAATCTTGTAAACGTTAAGAATTTGGGGTTTAAAACTTTCATGTCGGCCACCTTTAATAACCTTGTCCGCTGTAGGTTTAATATTTTGCTCATGATTAATAATGTTTTATTTCTAATAGTAAATCGTTACGAAAGTTATAATCAATACACAAGATGGAAAACAGACTTAGACACGACCTCATCTATATTAAAAGTATTGGATGAGGAAACTAGTACACCTAAAACTATAGTTGGAATAAATATGCAGACACCAGAGAGTAAAGAAAAAATAATTGTTGGATATTCAAGCGGAAGCCCGGTTTTTAATGATTATACTCGCTTCGGGTCTTTAACGACGGAAAAAGTCGATAATAAGAATGAACTAAAAGAGTTGTTATTAGAAAAAAATCTTGAGATTCAACCTATGGGTAGGTAATTGATCAATTCTAATACATAAAAAAATTTAGTGTTCGACCGAAAGTTCGGTTTCGGTCGAGTTTTGGCAAAAATCGGATTACGGTTTAGTTTCAGTATTCGGTGGGAAACCTGCCGAAACTACGACCGAAACCTAAAGTGCATTCGGAATTTCCCAATAGTAAAAAGGTCGAAGACTTTGACGTGACTTTCTGTTGAAAACTTTCATGTCGGCCACCTTGCCTTGCCTTCTGTAGGTGGCTTATTATTTTAATCATGATTAATTATTAATCAATCAAACAGTCACGCCTTTTTCTCTTTCTTTTTTTTCTTTAAATTAATTGTTTTATTTAAAATTTCAAATAGTTAATCGTTACAAAAGAGATGATCAATACACAAGATGGAGATCAGACTTAGACGCGACCCCATTTATAATAAAAGTAATGGATGAGAAAACCAGTAAACCTAAAAGTATAGTTGGAATAAATATGCTGACACCAAGGAGTAAAGAAAAAATAATTGTTGGATATCCAGTCTCACCAACTATTACAAGCGGAATCCCAGTTTTTAATGATTATACTCGCTTCATGCCTTTAACGACGGAAAGAGTCGATAATGAGAATGAATTAAAGGAGTTGTTGATGGAAAAAATTCATATGATTCAACCTATGGGTAGGTAATTGAATAATTCTAATACATAATAAAAAATTGTGATAGTGAAAGAAGGAAAATTAGACAAAGAGTGAGTACGTTAATACACAAGGCGTGTTTTCGGCGTGTATAGGCACGTTTACCAATGAATTAAGGTGCGATTCCGATGGAGACTGCAGACCACACTACTGATGTGTATTAATCTGTATAAGATTGGTTCCGTGCAAGGCGACACTGCAGACTGCGGTCGCGTCATACAGTACAGATTCATATTAACCAGTAGTGCGGTCTGCACAGTGGCGTAGCGTGGCGGGCCGCACCGGGTGGTCGTTTACGCGGCGGCAAAATTTATAAAAACTGAAATACATCTTTAAAATTTGAACCTGAAATTCATATTTTTGTTGTACCTATGATTAAAACTCCTAAATAAGGGGGCGGCAAATATTTTTTCTGCCCCGGGCGGCCGACTACTTTCCCGGGCGGCTGACTTCCACGCTACGCCACTGGGTCTGCAGTCGCAATCTATATCCTGCATATCGTTTTAAAGTGCGTATACGCGCTCACAGGTCGACTCACATCGCTGACCGCCTCACGTTATTCTCTCAACTTAACATTGACGCAACAAGCGGAGAAATGCATAAATCTGTCCCAGATAGTGCGCCTATTCTGACACGCGCTAAGTATAGGCGCATATACATGCTTCTGGTTTGCATGTACGCGCGCGTACGCTTTTATGTTACAACCGCATTAAAACAAGATTATACGCACCAAAAATACACCTCGTGTGAAAACGCACTAAGGCAGATAGTAGTTATTTGCCCAATCTGCTGAACCGGGGTAAAACCACTTTCAAATGTACAGACCGTGATGTAATTCAGTCGCGTTTTGAACTCTTGCGCGTTCTGAAAGTTGCTGCTTCTAACTAGGCCGGCATAGTGGATACGACTGTTACTTTCGGTTATTTATTTGTAGTAGCAGTTGCCTACTTTCATGGGCCGCACTCCAGTTTAACATCAGGCGTTGCGGGGGTGCTGTCATCTCACAATTCGCCTGATGCAATAATTAAAACGCCAGTTCGCCACGCCTAGGTTGGATTTCGATTTCTGGTTGGAGCTAAGATTTATTTGCTATATTTGATAACTATGTTTAGTTGCCTAGTGCCCATAACCGTAGAGCTTGTATGAAGAGATTTATGGATGTGAGGGAAGCGAGGGTGTTGTGTCAGAATCGTGGCAAGTGGCGCTCCACTGTCTCTGCCTATCCCTGTGGGAAAAAGGCGTCACAATTTGTTTGATATGTTCGATATTTTTTAATATTTGTGAATAAAACAAGACCTAGTTTTAGACTGGGTCTGGTTGTTTAAGAGTAAGTAGGCAGACAGTTCGCAATTTGCCGATTCGTGGCACTATCACCACTTTTAGGTTTTCAGACCGTTAAATTACTTAGAAGACCGTTCGAAAGTTAGCAGTTTCTAAAAGTTCTAGCATATTAGATGCAACTGCTACTTTAAATTATTAACGTAGTAGCAGTCGCCTTTAGCTATGGACTCCAGTTAAAAGAAAGCAGGGCGCTGTCATATTTCGAGTCACGATAATTTTCTCTTTTTGAAGTCCATTCTAAACCGATTCCGACCACATTTTTTTTAGCATCTAAACGGCCTAAAAAGATCCAGCTTACTTCACCAAAACCAGTAACTTTGTCGCCAATTACACCATTGTATAGAAATCGAAAACTATTACCTGGATTATTGGCTTACAGCAAGATTACGCAAGAACCAACGGTAAGAAACAATGATATTTTAACAAGAATGTAAATAATTGGCAAGTTCAAACTATGCTAATAAGCAAACCTGAACTCAGTGATGCAAAGCAACATATATTTGTCTCTTTTTTGCTCTGAATAACTATCAGTCCGTCCTACTTCCACTTTGTCGTGGTTGATCGTTTGAACTCGTGCCATTTGCGAACACTAAAACTGGTGTAAATAATGTATCTATCTAATTTTACTTAATATCATTGGTAACGAATGTTTGAAATACATTTGAAATTACGTTTTTATAAAGTAACTCCTTTCATCTCCGACCATTAGAATTCCGGTTCCAACTAGACTGGGATAGTAGATGTGACTGCTATTAAGTCACATCTACTATCCTATCTTATAGGATAGTGGCCGGTGAACCATTCTACTTGTTGAACTAATCTTTTAGTTCAACTGCCTTTCGACTGACAGAAAGCGAATCATTCGCCCGACCTGTGCGTATCACAAGTGTAAAAAGACGAGGTAGGGAACAAGGTTAAGAGCTCCTCGACACATTTTCCGTAATACAAGCGATAAAAGACCCATAATGCCACTATGTCTCCTTGGCTCTTTCAACTGTTATTCCTCATTGGTAATCTCTCCCTATTTTAACATACGTTCGGTACAACAATAATACTCGTACGTTGTAGAATGTAGCATAGCACGAATAATATTACATTCAAAAAATGATATTTGTATTTATCAAAAATAAAATCTTTTTAACTATGAAAAATATTTCTACGCTTTACAAGTAGGTAATTAGTAACAGAAATACATAAATTTAAAATTCTAGGAAATCGAAACAACAGAAGAATCATATGACAATATAGCTACAAACAGAAGGAATTTTGAACCTAAATCTATAGACACTGATGATGATGATGATGACGATTGTGGTGATAATATTAATATTATTGACAATAGTGAAGTACCAAACAGAACAACAGATAGTTTCAACCTAATACCCTATAGAACCGACTCATATACCGATGACCCATCAAATAAACATATTATAATTGAAAAATTGGACATATCAAGTAAATCTGGCAATCAAGAAAGTAAACTTGGCGAAGTCGATAGTAAAACTGGTAAACAAGTTAAATTTAGAGTCGAAGATACTAAAATTTTAGATCGAGGAAGTAAAACTAGTGACCAGGAAAGTAAATTTGCTGATCAATATGCTTTAACTGGTGATCAAGAAAGAGAAATTGCTGAACAAGAAAGTACATCTTTTGATCAAGATAGTAAAACTGCTGATCTACATTCACATAATTCGTGGTTTTACGAAGAATATGACGATTTCGAACGTAACGAACCAACATGGAACGAAAGTGATGTAAAATTTGATATGCGAACCAATAAAATAGACACGAACTTCAGGAAAAATAAAATGCGAACACAACCATTGAAAAATCGTAGCTGGTATTTCAATGATAAAATTAGGAATTTTAATATTCGATCTGGAAATGAAACTTGCAGCTTGATTAGAATTCGATCTCCTTTAACTTATAATACTGTGTGGACTTTGCCAGAGGTAACTTTTTAAATAAATTACCAATATTATAAAATATAACTTGGACTATTCTGCTTTTAACTTTTCTAATGATTTCCTTAGATTCTAACAAAGTTAAGAGATTGGGCAGAAAATAGTCCTATAGCAAAATGGATAGATATAACACAAAACAATTATACCATTATGGATAATTCAATTTACATGATTATTATTGATGACCCACGTAGTGGACAAACTGCTGAGGCTAAAGATACTATTATGATTGTGGCTGGTAGGTAATCATTAAATTTACATGTACATATCCAAGTATATTAAAAAAGGTATGTATTAAATTTTAGTTAGAAAGGACATCATTCATTTTGTATGGGGACTTGGGCTTAATTGTATTAACAGTTGCATATACATTTTAAAATAGTTTAATGTACCAAGGTTACAATGTAATTGGAATATGTCCTTTATTTTGCATAGTTTAGGTGTGCAAAATCCTCAAACTATAATTATGACAGTTAAAAGCCGAACAAATGTGGCGTTGATTGACAGATGATACAAAATCTATATCTTATTTTCCAAATAACTCAATTGCTCAGCAATTAAAAGGAATTTTTTTATTAGTTTTATCAATACAAGTATCGAAACTACCATTTATATAGTTTTTCATCATCAGACATTACAAAAGTAGTACATAGAATCCCATAATGAATAATGTCCTTTGACATAAACACTTCCTGCTCTCGACTCTTCTTCATATCACGTAACTGCAATGATATTTGTAGCATGGGCTTCAATTAGCTAAACTTCGACATTTGAACAAGTTACGAGGTGAGATACAAGTTGACAGTGATGCGATTCAAACTAACCAAGTGCATTTAAATTACAGGCATACATGGCAGAGATCATCACGCAGTTACAGCGACAATGTTTATTTTGCAACAATTAATTGAAAATAATGGACTATATGATACACTATTAGTTTCATATAGATTTTGGGTTATACCCATTTTTAATCCAGATGGGTACGATTACTCTGTCACATTTCCAAAGGTAAGTTACCAAAATTATTCATATTATTCCTGCGCCGTGTGTTTATTAAACTTAATTTGTAGACATCAGAATAGATTTGAGCGATTCGACAATTGAAGATTCCTTTTCAAAGAAAAATCTCTCTACCTTCATATTTTGGGGTTTGCACAAATTACAAATAATAACTCCGTGTTTTAATAATCTATCATTTTGTCATGCCTTAACTCCTACATGGATAGGCAGAGTTAAATAAGCGCCAGTTTCCACGATGCTAGTTAGATCAAAGAGCATTATTTTTGTCATCCCCATTTGGTCCTTCCATTTACCTCAGTTTTATGAATTTCGTTGAGATAATTTATCATTTGGGGTGCTGAGGATGGCAACGTATAGTAAGGATGCCGTGGCCAGAAAAACGCACAAATGTCTTAAATCCTAAAATGCTTAGGAATCAAGAAACGACCACGTCTGTCCACTGTGTGTTTGCAGCATGTCCTACAATACTTCGTCCACTTCTGAAGAAGGAATAAGGAGAATTCAGAAAGGCTAAATTTGTTTGGAAAGCTCAAGCGTAAATGGCGAAAAGGACGGAACACCTTACGCTGTTTTGGAATAAGTAGTCCATACGCGGTATAATACAAGATAGGACGAGTAGAGGGAGAGTGGTAAAGAATATCAACGAGACTCAAGATCCTTAACAAAGAGGGAACGACTGAATATATGTTCAAATAAATGTTCAAATCACATTGAATCCAAGCGAAACTTCGAACGTCATGCACGTGTCTATTATTTACGCTGTTTATCCAACTAAATCGTATTAGAAACCTCTTATCTAAATTTATTGAATAACATAAGAGTTAGAATGTCTTGAAGCCTTACACTTTCTTTTTGCGTCAAATCCTCACTGCTGGAATCGTGGCTCCTATTGGACATTAGTTATTGCTTTAAGATATGATGATATCTTCTTGTTCTACGCGTCTCGAAATCTCAGCAGACTGAGTGACTGCTGAGGTGAGGTCTGCTGGGAATTCGACGTCTCGAACGTTATTAAGTATGAAGATTAAACACATTCTAATTTTTTGCTATATTGTGTTTTTATTAAGTATCATGATTAACCTATAAAATATTTAATACATTAAACAAATTTTATGCGGCTTACTATCGCGTTTATTTTGGTTTTGATTTTACAAAATTATTTTATTTGTTTAATTCATTAATCATTGTTCGCGCAATATCTAAGAAAATATTATAATAAATTTGTTTTTATCAGAAAAGGTACTGGGTGAAAAATCTTAGACAAACTTGGGAGGAATGCAGAGATCAATTATTTTGTGAGAAGTGCGAGCATTTCGGTTTGAGATGTGTACTCCAGAGTTGTTATGGCGTTAATTTGGATAGAAACTTTGAATACCAATGGATTAATTGTTAGTTGAACTCATGTTTGATTTACTTCAAATTCTCACGAGGCGATTTTAATTGTTCAATTTTTATCGCGCAATCGAATCAATAAAACTTCAAAGGTTTTTAACTTTTGTCGAACCGATATGTCCAGACTGTTACAATAGCAAACGATTTTGCAGTTAATCAACTAAAATCTCATCGTTATTATACTTTCAAGATTTGCATTGATAAAAGTGTGTTGACCCACAACTGCTATAGGTACAGCAGTGCTATATGTAAGTCTCGGGTTCGATTCTTGCTCAAGGCAAAGTTTAGCACACCAGTTCGTGAAGTCACGGATTTAATTCCAGGTCGGAGCAAATATTTGTCACGCTTTTATTTGTAAAATTTAATAATATAATGGATTCATTTGTTCATAAAAAATTAAAAAAGTAGGGGATATTTGCTTCGGGTCTGGTTGTCAAAGAGTGGTAGGCAGTTGTACCCAGTCTGCCGATCCGGGGTAGTACCACCACTTACAAGTATACAGACTGTGAAGTGATTTGGTCACGTTTCGGGATCAGCTTGTAAGTTGCCGGTTCCATCTAGGCCGGCATAGTGGATGTGATTGCTACTCACAGTTATTGAATTGCAGTAGCAGTGACATTCATTCATGGACACACACTTCGGCTTAACATCAAGCAGGGTGCTGTCATATGTCGAGTCACAATAAAAAAAAATACCAACGTCATTACATACAGACGTTGCAATAAATACTTCTGCATCAATGACAAGCATTAAATTATTGATAATTTATCATTATTATTATTATCAAATTATTCGAATTCATTTTTAATAAAGATAAATTATAGATTAACTTGTTGTATGACGTTATCTTAATTTCCATTGCACAATGGGTGCGTACCTCCTATACCTCCATCGCTGAAATTTTAGGAGTAGTAAGCAGACAGTCGGTGGTCTAGTGCCCAGACAGCCGGGGTAGTACCACTACAGAATTAAACAAATTATATGCAGCTTATTAACGCGTTTATTTTGGTTTTGGTCTCCTATAACTTGGTGCTGTTATTGTTTCCAAAACGTTTGATGTTTGGATTTAGTTTTTTCTGATCCTGGTTTTTTTATTCCGCACTGCAGCATAACAGCCTGATGCTGTTATGCTGCAGTGCGGTCTATGAATGGTGGCGACTGCTACTATAGTTAAACAACGGCAAGTAGAAGTCGTATCCACTACACCGGCCTAGTTAGAACCGGCAACTTACAAGTTCATAGCGAAACGCGACTAAGTCTCTTTACGGTGTGTACACTGTAATCTATACTAATCTATACTCTATATAGTAATATTATAAATAGGAAAGGTTTGTATTTTTGTGTGTGTGTATGTTTTTAATGAATAAACTCAAAAACTACTGTGCCGATTTCAGAAATTCTTTCACCATTGGAAAGCTACATTCACCCTGAGTGTCATAAGCTGTATTTATTGCTAGAAAATATTGGGGATCCTTACTAAAACTTAAGTAACGTAACCCAAGGTGTAAAAAAGGTACCCTAAAACGTCTTTTGTCGCATGCGCTGCGGAAACTATTGATAACAGAACAAAAGTATGCTCTACAATATTAAAGAACATATCTATATCTACAAAAAACTTCGCAATACCATATGTCCAACTATTATCGTTATGTCACAATAACCACTATTTACATTACTTTTTGAATTGTTATTACTAATTTAATAAGTCATAGAAATTATTTATAAAGAGAAACGATTATATTAATTTACTCGATTCACAACAACTTCAGTTTGGCTAATCTGTAACACGACATTCATTGACTGTTAGGCGGTATGAAGTTCGCCGGGTCAGCTAGTTACCAATAATTCTTTTTTTTAACTTAAATCTTTTAACTTCCTTTCCTGAAGTTTTTTAATTTTTTTTAAGCGATGGAAGAGAATCATTGCCACGAGTTATACGCTGGCAGTCGACAACTAAGTGAACCAGAAACGAGTGCGTTCACAAAGTTCTTAGAATCGAAACGTCCACCGTCTACATTCATAGCCATAAAGGAAGGCTCCCTTTTTGTTAGTATATATATTAAACATTTCTACTAAAGAAATGTATCATAGAAACAGGACGACCAAAGTATCTTCAAGTAATTTCGTTTTGTGGGTCTTTTATTACCGCCTTAAAATGGAACATTGAGCAATTGCCTAAAAGTGTAATTGGCCTCAAAATTGGCATAGTGGCGACGACTGAGGCAAACCTAAGCTGAAGAGGTATTTGGGTCGTTGACGCTCTTGGATTTCCCCTTTCTTATTGTCAGGCAAGTCAACGTCATATATCGTGACTTTAGAAAAAAAATGCAACACACCGCCTGATATTAAGCTGGAGTGTGGTCCATCAACGGAGGTCACTTCTACTACAATTCAATAAATGTAAGTAGCAGTCACATCAACTATGCCGGCTTAGTTGGAACAGGCAGCTTACTGATCTTGAAACGCGACTAACTCACTTCACGGTCTGTATAGGTACTTCTAAATGGTGGTATTACCCGAAGCAAATATCTGCTTCTTTTTTTAATTAACAAATATTTGCAATGTTTAACATACGATTATTATTAAATATTACAAATAAAAGCTACGTTAGAAATATTAGCTCCGATCGAAATCGAACCCGGGACTTTACGAGTAACAAACTGGTTTGCTAATCATTTTTTTTTATTGTGGCACGACATTTTACCTCGACCCTCCTGATGAAAGCAAGAGTGACAACGACTGAAATAACCGATTTAGTTCACGGCTGCCTCAGTCGCCGTCTCTATGCCGGCCAAAGGTGAAGCACGAATTGCTTAAAGGGTCCAAGGTCATAGGAGGGAGAGAACACATACGCTGGCAAAGCATTCCACTTGTCGATTGTTTTACAAAGAAAAGACGCGCCAAACTTCTACAACTGCCGATTCGGTCGACAAAATGCGGATGCTTCCCCTGACCAGAGCGGGTATTACGGGTGTAAAAAGACGAGGTAGGAACAAGGTTAAAGAGCTCCTCGGTACATTCTCCGTTGTCCTCTATAGGCGATAGAGGACGCAGAGAGCCGCCATGTCTCTGCATCTCCTATAATACGGACAGCTCGGCGCTGCAATGAATCCAGAGCATTGAGAAGATACTTGGCAGAGCCGTCCAAGAGATGCGAACAGTACTCCGCGTAAGAGCGAATTTGAGCCTTGTATAAGCAGACGTAGCTCTGGTGCAAAGAACCGCCGCACCTTTTTTCCTGTTTAGTAGGATGCCAAGTTTGCGGGAGGTGGTGGTGACTTGGTGACGCCTGTCGTCAATTTGCCTATTTTGTAATATATCACATATATTTTATATCATCATATAATAAGGCTATTGGTGGGACAACATGACAGTATCTTATATTATTAATTATTTGGAATTGTGTACATAATCGTATTGATAATGCTGTTTTATCTGTCAGATCGTTGATCTGCTACTTTTGCAGGATTGTAGCTTCATAGAGGTCATATTTTAATACCCGTTATTATATACTTTTGTTACTATGAGCATAAATTGTGACGGCGATTGTGATAGCCGTAAACTGAGACTGTTTTTTCAGTCGTCGGCACTCTTGGACTTCTAGCATCCTTACAATTAGGCTGGTAGAGTCACAATAAAAATAGAGCATAAGATAAAAGTGAATTAATCACTTCTGCAGACATTCTTAGGTGACAGCCGTGGCGCATTGGTTAGCACTTCGTTACGCATTAAGTCCCGGGTTTGATTCCCGGTCGGAGCAAAGATTTGTGTCATAGCTTTTATTTGTAATATTTAATAATTATCTTATATTAAACAATGCAAAAAATTGTTAATAAAAAAAAGGCTTATTTGCGGATATTTGATATACGGATATTTGCTTCGGGTAATACCACCATTTAGTGGTACACAGACCGTGAAGTGATTTAGTCGCGTTTTAAGATCAGCTTGTAAGTTGCCCGTTCCAAATAAGCTGGCAATTTAATAAGTTACTTTAATATTGCATAAAAATATTAATGTTATAATATTAATGTAATACATAAATCTTAACATTTGTTTTAGGGTGTTCTGTATCCCCGTGCACACACCAAGAATCCACGGCCGAATGATGACCTATATGTAAGTTTTGGAATCTTCAAACTGGGTGACAATTACCTCCATAATTCTGTTGTTGTAACTGTGATAGGTCGCTCTAGGTGGTAGGCCTCCCACTAGGTGGACTGACAACATAGTGAAAGTCACGAATAACCGGTGCGTTCTAGCATTCTAAGGGGGAGGCCTATCATATCTGCTGATCCAGGGTAGATACGATAGGTAGATAGATACGATTACAAGTATACAGACCGTGAAGTGATTTGGTCGCGTTTCGGGATCAGCTTGTAAGTTGCCGGTTCCGACTAGGCCGGCATAGTGATTGCTACTTACAGTTATTGAATTGTAGTAGCAGTGACATTCATTCATGGACCACACTCCAGCCTAACATCACGCGGGGTGCTGCCATATGTCGAGTCACAATAAAAAAAATAAAAGGTACCACTGCCAACCACTCTTTGATAACCAGACCCGAAGCAAATATCTATCTCTTTTTTTATTAACAAATATTTGCAAAATTTTCATATAATTAATAAATATTACAAATAAAAACTATGAAACAAATATTTGCTCCGACCGGGAATCGAACCCGGGACCTTACGCGCAACAAACCAACCGCTGACCGTTCGTCAGGCGCGTATTAAGTATTAAATTATTTCACAGAAAAAAAGGGCACAGGGTGCAGCAACGCACGCCCACAACCAGCGTGGAAGAACATACGTTGCTGGGCAAACGTCACATTTTTTACGTAAGTGGTTTTATTTTAATTTTATGGTGACGTAACATCTGATCTCGTAATGCCTGATGGTGAGCAAGGGGAATCCAAGTGTGCCGACGGATGATAAAACAGATTTAGTTTACAATTGCCCCGGTCGCCATCACTCTGCCGGCCAAGTATCTAGTTAGAATGTGACTGTGGACTCTCGTATATAGGACAGACAAAAAGAAATATATGCACACGTGTACGGGAACATATCGCGGATATAAAACACCAACGTCGTGAAAAGTCTGCAGTTTGTGAGCATCAACAGGACGGCGCCAACCACTACATCCGTTTCGACAAACCAAAGATCCTCGCAAAAGAAAGTCGACTGATACCCAGGATGGTTCGCGAGGCTATTGAGATTAAAAAACATCCTAATTTCAATAGAGAAGGTCGTTGGCGATTATCTAACACCTGGGACCCCATAATACACAAACTGCCAAACCAAATGACCCCGTCAGTTATTTTTGCAAAAATTTGAAATAAACTGGGAACAGAATATCAAAACATCAAACGGGGTAGTTTTGGAAACAATAACAGCATCAACTAATAGGACGACCAACACCTCAGTCTCTCCGTGACCACGATAGCTGCAAAGCTCTCGAAACGTCGAAATAATAAAAAATTGTAAAATCAAAACCAAAATAAACGCTACAGTAAGCCGCATAAATTTGTTTAATTTAACAAGTATCTATTGTTATAATATTTTAGAGTTTATTATTAATTTTAGCTCTTTACGCCGGAGGTATTGAAGACTGGATAGAAGGGCATCTCGATGTTGATAATACCTACACGATTATGCTGGATTCAGAATCGCCATCTTCACCTGAAAATATTGAGGTACCTACTTTGTTAGGGTTTCTGGTAGTCGATTGAGAAAGAACAAGCCTGAATGCTTAGGCTGCTGTTTTGAGCAAGTAACCAAATCAAATGTAGGCCGCAGTAACGAGTGGGTTTAAGCCAGAATCGTAGCGTGCCTTGGCTGGGCCCCGTATAAAAATTTGTTTGGGAACCTTTAAAAAGGGTAAAGATTTCTCAAAAAATAAAAACAATTGTTTGCATAAAATCAAAAGAAATATGTTCAAAAATTTTACAAACAATTTAATTAAATATACACTCTCCTTGTCTTTTTTTCGGCAAACTGATTTATTAAATCATTTAAGTATGATGACTTTAGTTTTCTAAAATTTCTGCCTCTATGGACGAGTATAAAGAAATGATACGGCAGATACGGCGGTAGATACGCCCCTGGTTTAAGCAAAGCAGAGCGGTGCGGACGGTGCACGAGCGACGAAAACGGTGGCAGCGGGCTATACTATTCAATTTGATTTCGTCGCACGCGCCGCTCGTGTTCTACTGCTGCTGATCGCGTTGTTAAAAACTACACACTTCGGTAGAGTGGCGCCGCTCCGCTCTCGACGCTGGGCTCAAAACCACACTCTTACCGTGACTAGACTGTGAAATGGCTTAGTTGCTTTCCGGAAGCTGTCGTCGAATGATTTTTTCATAGTCTCGTTTTTGTTTCAGCAAATCAATGAAGAAGTGTTTTCAGCGTTTCACTCGTTAGTCCTTCAAAGCACAAACACTGATCCCGAACCTGAACCCTCCAGGCGGGCTTATACCTATAAACTAGGAAAGGGAGAACCTAACTTGTCACCCATTCCAAGTATTATAGCTATGTCTTTAGTTCTCGGTACACTCATTTAATATAACTAACAATATTTCATTATAAAATGTATTTAACTGTAACAAAGAAGCATTTTCTAGAGAAATGAATGGCATGCTCGTGGCAATAAATGGCATGTTCGTAGCAATAAATGGCATGTTCGTGGCAATGAAAGGCATGTTCGTAGCAATTAATGGCTCGTTCGTGGCAATGAATGGCATGTTCGTGGCAATGAATGGCATGTTCGTAGCAATAAATGGCTCGTTCGTGGCAATAAATGGCATGTTCGTGGCAATGAATGGCATGTCCGTAGCAATAAATGGCATGTACGTGGCATAAAATAGCATGTTCGTAGCAATTAATGTCTCGTTCGTGGCAATAAATGGCATGTTCGTATTCATACATCGTTTAATTATCATCATGTAACTATCAGACCCTATTAAATATTTAGGATGTGGAGTAAAAATTATTGTTTTATTTAAAACTAGCTGTGTTTAAGCGAAAGAAACGGGTATGGTGATTTTTTAAATATCCTAATGCTAAGTATTAATAAAAGGATACTTTATTGCACTAAAGTTTTACAAGTTAACCTTTGGGAGATGTATCTGATGATTCAATGCAGGAAGAAAAGGAAAAATAAATAGTTTTGAATTTGAAAAATATAGTTAGTATTTAAACAAGATACACATTAAATACATATAAAGCATAGTCAATGATGTAAATTCTTCAGTTTCTTCAGCATGTGAATATTATGATTACGCTTCACTTAAAGGATCCAAGGCTAGTAAGAACATGAGACGACCGTGGTGTAGTGGCATTGTATATGTACTTTGGTTGTCCTGTTTCTACTATACAAGCACTTTAGTAGCTTAGTATAGAAATGTAAATTTAAAAAAAATAAGGGCTAATAAAGCATTGCCCTTGTCGATTATCCGACAAAGAGCCATTTAGTATGTCATATTTTTTGCTAACGACCCTTCAAGTAACCCATTGCGTATCACTTTCAGATAATTTTCATTATATATTTTCTCCATAATTAAATAAAATAAATTATACTTTCCCGAATCCACTTCAATACATGGTAATTAGATTAGGCTCAATCTCTGTCAGGTTCCAAGAAATTCTTTATTATCATTGACAGGATTTATAATTTTTTTTTAAACTATTTTAACAGTGTAATATCCTAAGCAAGTCTTCGTCGATCACTGCAGAAAAGGCGTGACTTGACTATTTTATTTACATTATTGTTTTTAAAAAGACGCGACATCTGATTTTGATTTACTTTATTGGAAGTCTTTTTCAATCGTTTAATGCCGACGATTGGAAACTAATTTTCATTTCAAGTTTCCCCAGACGCTGTCACTATGCCGGCCAATTTAATGATCATGATGTTTTATATTTGTTGTGGGGCCATGTGATACCTACACTCATCGTTATCAAAAAGTGATGAAATCTTAGATACATATAATTACGATGTAAAATTATTAATCGGGAAATTATAATCTTAAATACAATCACATTTATTGGAATTATGCTATCGAGCACTATATAACTATACCTATTTTCAAAACTGTTTAATTATCAAAATTTTGTGTTTCTATGCTTAAATTATGTAACACAATAAAGAATTAAATAAATATAATAAAAAATGATGAATGATAATAGCTGTTATCTACTCTCAGTCGCGTTTCAGCGGGATTAGGTTGGGCAAGTTAAAACGATTATCGTCTCTTGTCGACGATTGGCAAAACAATAAAAGCTAGGCTTAATTCACCAAAATGAGACTATTGATGATAATGATCAAACGTGACGTCGCAGATGATATTCGTCACAACGATTAATAGTCTCGTTTTATTGGATTTAGCCTAGCTTTTATTATTTTGTCAATCGCCGACGAGAGACGATAATCGGTTTAACTTGCCAACCTAACCCCGCAGGATTAGCTTGAAAGTTTCCGGTCTCAACTAGGCCGACATGGAGACGACTGCTACTTGCTGTAGTAACAGTCATCTCCATTCATCTTCACTTGATGTTAAGCACTTCTGCTTAACATCAAGTGGAGCCACAAACAATACTAGTTGCACAATAGATTATACCTCTTGTCTGATGTAGTACTAAAAATGTCTGACAATTATATACTTTTCTCCATCCTCTGTAGGCTGTAGGTAAGGGTCATAAAGGTTGAATGAAGGCCTTTTGTATATATTAAAAAAAAACAGATGTGGACAGACGACAATGTCCTTGATAGTACGTCAATGACGTATTTTAACGGTTAATTCAAGAATCCCTATTGAGAAATCCCCAACCCTATCAGTGGCGTAGCGTGGAAATAAGCCGCCCGGGGCGGAAGTCGAATTTAGGAGTTTTAATCATAGGTTCAACAAAAATATGAATTTTAGGTTCAAATTATTGCGATTTATTTCAGTTTTTATAAATTTTGCCGCCCCCTAAATGTGCCGCCCGGAGCGGACCACCCCCTCCGCCCCCGCCACGCTACGCCACTGAACCCTATTGATTGAGATTACTTGAAAATTGGTATTTTTGCCCACTTTCTATTAAAGTGTGTGATTTGGAAAATCAGACAATTTTTGACGAATTTTATTACTAAAATCTTTATTGGATTTATGTACTCTTATATTATAAAAAAATATTTTGTGTTAATTAATTAAACAAATTTTATGCGGCTCACTATTGCGTTTATTTTGGTTAGTTTTGGAAACAATAACAGCATCAACCAAAAGGACGACCTACACCTCAGTCTCTGACCACGATGGCTGCAAAGCTCTCGAAACGTCGGAATAATAAAAAATTGTAAAATCTAAGCCACATAAAATTTGTTTAATTCATTAATCAATGTTCGCGCAAAATCTAAAAATAATATTTTAGTTATTTAACACAGTAAAATACCTAAGGTTAAAAGAATGCTTTGATATCAATATCGTGTCCAAATTACTGAAATTAGCTCAATCGAACTCTCTGTCGACTATGTTACGCCATTACACCGATAATTTTTAAGCTGATACCGAAACGCGACTGAATCACTTCACGGTTTTTGAAACTGATATGATAAAAGGTTAACTTGAACAAATGCACACCTATAACCGCGCCTTAGATTTCTATGAGGACAATGACTAATAAAAACTACAAAACAAACCTTAATGGACAAATTATCTATTAATCTTAAACACATTGTTACATAAAACGTTAGTAAAGTTGGAAATCGTTCTGTTACGAAAAGTAAATAACTAGATATGTATGTCATCAATACTTTTAGAATTGAAAATATATGTATACTATATAAATAAGTCACTATAATTATAGATATAAAATAATAACATTAAATTCTGGTAAATTAAAATAATTTTGAAATTAGTATTTATTTAGACAATTAAAAAATTAATAAACTCAAATTGTCGCGCTTTTTCCCACAGGGATAGGCTGAGACAATGGAACACCACTTGCCGCAATCCTGACACAATTCCCTTTATAAAAGCTCTACGGTTATGGCAACCCAGCTTGATACATTATAATTTTTATTTATTTTATGATATAATAACGCTGAAACTATTTATAAATTGCATGAAGAAGTTCTCCACATCGGTCAACATAAATTTTTCCATGACTATTTTATAAAGTTTTCTATTAGTTTGTGATAATAAAGGGTTTAATCAATGATATTTTAATAAGAAAAGACGCCCTCCGAACCTGGCACGTCTAAACCTTGCTAATAAGCAACTCAATGTCGCGATGCAGAGCAACATATATTTGTCTCTTTTACGCTCTCAATAACTATCATTCCGTCCTACTGCCACTTCGTCGTGTTTGACCGTTCAAACTCGTACCATTTGCGAACACTAAAACTGGTGTACATAACGTATCTACCTCATTTTACATCATTGAGGTTTACTATTAGTTTGTGATAATAAAGGGTTTATTAAACAAATGGAAGGATTAGTCTTTCCTGTCATAAATCATAATAATGATTAGATTGTGTAGTTATCACAATACAAAATTAGGACAATAGTTTTAGTTGTTGTCTAAATATAAACAGGATATATTTAGATAGTAGAGTCAAGGATATATTTAAACTTTTAACGCTAAGGAACCCATAACTAAGGCTACGGACCTACGGACTCTTTTATATTTTTATGGAAGCTTTGATAAATAATTAGTAAAAAGAAAATTTCAAGTAAAAAGAAATGAATAGTCTGATAAATGTTTTTTTATCTATACAAAAATAAGATTAGGTTCTGTTAAAAAATAATTTCGGAACTACGTATTTCTATTTGTGAAAACAGAAATAAATAGAAGAAATAAAAACGTGGTTTAGAAGAAAATAATGTATATAAAACGTTTACTTTTTTATTCATTCTTTACCAGCCATACCTGCATATTGAGTTTGGAAATACTTCCTTCGCGCCGAAATTAGTGAGAAAGGTTAATAAATATTTAAGATATCTAAATTTAAAAAAAGTATTATTAATTTTAATTATGGCTTTCGTATTGATAACAAGAATATAGTCACAGAAAGAATATTTGTTTACAGTAGCCATTTCGAAATATCGGTAGCAATTTAGATTATGTATTTGTTTAATTGTCATACAAAATAAAGCTTAAATGATTTTAAAGATATTAACCCTTTATAAATCAATACGATTGATATCTCTATTTATTGTTTATTAATTAAAATAATGTTAGGAAACACTATATGTAACTGATTAGGATTTTTTTTATTGGGCTCGACCTATGACAGCCTAATGTTAATCTGGAGTGCGGTCCATGGACTTCTAAAACAGTTAAATAACTGCAAGTAGCAGACACATCAAATGCAACATCTAGACTAGACAATCCTGCAAGTACTCGTAGCCTAGTTGGAATCGGCAACTTACAAGCCGATCCCGAAATATAGGTAATTCTCACGGGGCGAATTTAGAAAATAGAATTTGTTAAATAATTATCGTTCAACAAAAAATCGAAAGCAAATATTGATTGTAACGTTATTATGGTTCAATAAAAACCGACTCAATATTACACGTGTCCATATTATCGAATATTACAATATTGTCCATTTAACATTTTTCTCGTGGACGCCATAATTTACATATTTTCTTACAAACAAACAAAAAACTGGTGACAAAGGAACACAATACATACTCAATCGAGCTGACTGACTGACTGTATATTCAATGCAAGTTGAACAAACAAGTTCAGACGAGTCGATTCGCTGTCAACTACTAATTGAATCAATAAAAGTTAAAAGGTCTAACTTTTGTTGAACCGATATTTATTGCTACAACTTAATCGAAAATTTGTTAAGATGGTTCAAATCGCGAACGATTTCACAGTTGATCAACTAAATTCGTCCCATGAGAACGCCGTATAAGTCACTTTACGGTCGTACACGGTTATACTAATCCAGATAGGCAGGCTGATAAAATTACCACCTACCACTCTCCAGTGCTTATTACTTCATAAATTACGAGAAGTAATTTAAGCACCTGGGATGTCCTAAACTCGACCAGTCTTAGATGATGGGGAGGCTGCGTTCTCTTAACGTGCGGTGAGTATACTGCGATCTCCGAGCCGCCTGCCAAGCGTGGGGATTATGGCAAATTATGAACGACAAAATACAGGTGGATGCAAGTGGCATCTTGTCATTTGGAATGACATTCTAAGAGGGAGACCTATGCTCAGAAGTGGACTTCATATGGCTGATGAAGTGTCTCACAATATGGGCTGACGACTTGTTAAAGGTGCCAGGAAACAGCTGGATGCGGCATCCAGCAGACCACTGTAACTGGGTGAGGCATATAATCAGCAGTGAACGACTAATAACAAATACATAAAGGGAGAGAGAGAGAGAGAGAAATAAAATACAGCCGGTTATACCAAAAATTCTAATTTACGAATTTGTAAAAAGTATCGTATAAGTAAAAGAAATATGGGTTGCAGCACTCTTTAACATTTACGTTCAACGGATATTTTTATACAGAGAAAGGACATCATTAATTTTGGGTTTCTATGTACTACTTTTGTTATTTCTAATGATAAAAACATATATAAATGGTAGTTTCGATATAAAATTATTAACAACCCAATTCACAATTTCGTAATAGTAAACGTAATAGAATAAGTATAAAGTAAAACTAAATTCGTAAATTCAACCGGCTGTCAGTAGCGCATTAAGCGACAGATGTGCACGGGATTTTCAATCCAATTTTTATTAATGATTTCTAACTGTTTTCATTTCAGATTATTTTTATACAGACAATAAAGAAAGACATTTGTTAATAAAATTGTATTTTTTTCCGTATTGCGAACCGGCGAAACGTCACACTATCGTTTACTAATGATAATCAGCAGATTTGGTTATATCTGGTTAATACGTCAACATATTCAGTTGTGGAAAGCATCAAGTACTTATCAAAAATATCTTTAAGATCTATTTAAATACAATTATTGATTACGAATTCTGTTTTTCCAATCAAATACCATTGAAGCGATTTTTATGAAGTGTTTGATTTTGTTACGTTATCACCTATTTCTAATACATATAATTTAATTAAAAGGTAAATTTTATAAAATACAACGAAAAAATTATTGTACGAGTTTATGATATATTTTAACAAGCTCTATGGTTATGGGCACTAGGCAAACTAGCTCTCTTGAGGATAGAGCTTGTATGAAGACAATTGTGTCGTGTAGTATCAAATCAAGTCAAATCCATATTTTGTTATTTTTCAACTAAGTACACGAGTTTGTTCTTCGTGTTAAAATTCACAATATAAATTTACCTAAAGAAGCCAAATCTACATATTTGAAGAGATAAACATAAATTAAACCAGCTATTATTATCAAAAGAAGACATATCCATGACTTTTCAATATCAAAATAAGTCAAATCTTTTCTAGCCAATCAGCGAGCGTTAATTTGTATGACAAATTAGCCATATTGTTTTTATTGCAAAAAGTTTTACCGTCGCGCTTTGTGCCCTTAGCGTATTTTTATTTAATATTTAAATAAATAATGTACGAAACCTGCAACAAAATTGTTGAAACTGTTCCCAAATTAGCAAGAAAGCCACCACAGCAAAGATCACAATAGAAAGTAACAAATTTTAAGTAAAATAGGATGAAAACTTTTACCTTTCATCTAACATACATGCATGGAGTAGAGGTTGCCAACCATTTTGTAAAGTGTAGTTGAAGTAGGGATGTCGTTAATTGCCGGCCATTTTTAATCTTAGTAAATATCTTTTGTTGCAATTTCAACAATATTAGTACCATCGGTGGAGTAATAATAACGAATTGAAACGAAATATGCTCACGACCTTGCGCTGTGGTCAGAGACATCTGTAACAGTGTCCACTCCTTGCCTGTTTTTTTTAATAAACTGAACAGGTTATTTATATATATTTATAAATATATATAATATAACTTATAAATAATATTTTCATTTTAATACTTATATAGCCATATTTTAAACTTTGTTGCACTACCCACCATCATCTAAACGTTCCGTTCACCATATATGAAGGTTTGCCTAGTTGTCGGCTATGTTCGACGAAGAGTTGGTGGAAGGCTATAAATAATAGAATTAAAGGTAAAGGTATAATTGATATATTTGAGTGAACTGCACAAGTCAAAGGTTGGCGAAAGAGTGCCTTAGAAATATACATGAAGATTACAAATTACATCGTTACCATATTCGTATTTAGCACATAGAACAAAGAAAAGATCATGTATCATAAATGGCATCTAGGCCATAGCGACAAATACAAAATTATTAGTAATACATGAATTGGCACAATACTTCCCTTCCAAAAAAATTTTTTTTTTACTACACTGAAAAAAATACTTAGAGTAAATAAAATGTTAAAGTACTGTATAAGTATAACAAAACAAATTATTGCCTCTTTCTTCATTAAAATACAAGAAAAAAATATGTAAATTTATATAACTACTGTATGTATTGAGTCGGTTTCGGTAAAGATTGTTATTGTTATTATTGCCCGATATGTCTGCGGTGTTGAATTTGAGATTGTTCATCGTTCATCGACTTTGTGCATTTGTGTCGTCTGTCCATTTTTGTCACTTTGTAATTGATATGTTATAGGTTCATCGACTCTATGAATTTGTGTCATCTGTCCTTTTGTGTCACTTTGTAATAGATATGTTTTAGGTTTATCGACTTTACGCATTTGTATCATCTGTCCTGGTAGTGCGATCTCTGCAAATTTGAGGATGGCTTTTCTCGTCAGTGAAACTGGTAAGCAGCTAACTTGTCGCAGAATTTTGCTTCATCGTAGTCCATATGCCGAGGTGACATAGATCGTGTTGCGCTTTGAAGGCGTCAAAAAGATATGTCGGTGGCAGGTAAGGTCTGGGGTATGTTGAGTCGCTGCAAGGTGACGCGAAAATGCCTTGGGACTTTCGTTAAGTCGCTACAAGGTGGCGCGTAATAGTGCCTTGGGACTTTTGTTAAGTCGCTGCAAGGTGACGTGACAGTGCCTTGGGACTTTCGTTAAGTCGCTGCAAGGTGACACGTAATAGTTCCTTGGGACTTTATCTAAGCTGCTGCAAGGTTCGTGCGTGTATTACATTTATTAAGCCTTTTAAGATCTGAGTACACAGGAGAGAGAGAAAGAAAGAAAGGACAACATGTTACGTGTTAGTACCGTGGGACTACCGCCAAGTCCTGAAAGGTGCCTCGAACGTGCAAATGGCTGAGTGCAGAAGTGAGAGAAAAACACCATGGTACTGGATGAGAGAAAGTCGTTGCTTTGAGATGCTCTGTCGGCATTTATCAAAAGCAACGATAGTGCTTGGCGTCCCAATAAATTAAATTAAATAAAAAAGTGTATGTTAGTCTTCCACAAATGACACAATTTCAATGATGCGTTGGCACGGAGTGCAGGGCTGCGGCACGACGAGTGGATGTCCGGCAGGTCAGCACGATGAGTAAACTGCGGTTCGTCATGACGGTTGTGTGTCCGGATGGTCGCACGGACGCAGGAATACGGCTCAACGCGACAGTTGGGCGTATGGCATGTCAACACGTACGGCAGGAACGGGGCTCGACGCGACGGTTGTATGTTCAATGATGTGTGTGTCGGTGGCGCGGCGGCAAAATTATAAGCGGGCACGAGACACAGCGGTCGGCATGACTGTGGGTGCCAGCACGTTGAAATGTGTTGAAAAGTAATACCTGGTTAACCGATAGTAGAAAGTGCAGGCGTGCAGCGAGAAAGTCAGCATCGGCAGGCAGCAAAAATCAGCATCAATTAACGATGCGGGGCGTACCTGGATTGAGGCGAATGTTGCTGGGCCATTTTATACCTCAAAGTATCCTGACTCTTCGTATGCGCGAAATCTAACCCCCGTGACTATGCGCCTCTTGAAATCTGGAATCAGTGAGATCCGCTGGTGGAAAGCTGATTCAGATGTGCTATCACGGAGATCACGTCAGCATCACTGGCCGTAGCGGGGTTGAGTCCGCTACGGCCATCACGTCGGGGTCACCACTTTGCCTGGTGTTGTCTATGTTGGCCGACGGTGTGGAGTTATAAATAATAAAATTATATGTAAAAGTATATATTGATATATTTGAGTGAACTGCACAAGTCAAAGGTTGGCGAAAGAGTGCCTTAGAAATATACATGAAGATTACAAATTACATCGTTACCATATTCGTATTTAGCACATAGAACAAAGAAAAGATCATGTATCATAAATGGCATCTAGGCCATAGCGACAAATACAAAATTATTAGTAATACATGAATTGGCACAAAGGTTTGGCTGGTAGAGAATGCCATGGGGCATTAAGTCCGCCTTTTGTTAAAAAAATACAATAAAGTTTTTAAATAAATAAATAAACAGGTGGCAAGCATATCGCTGCACTTAATGGATTTACATGTTTTCACTTCTTTAACAGATTTTTAAGAAGAAGTGCGGGCGGTCTTTTCTTGCCCTCCAAAGCACAGGGAGTAATTAAGAATTTGGCTGCTTATTTTAATTGTGTTTTGTATCTGTAACAACAATTCAAAAATAAAAAATGCCCATTACTTATCATATTTTTTATTTTAAAAATAGTTTTAATTTTTTACAAATAAATAAATTATTAACTGTACCCCCTAATTAGAAACTTTTATCGTATTAATCATAAAGAAGGGGATTCCCTGGTGTTTTATTGTTGTTAAATAATGGCGGGATTGATCTGGGTTCATACTTTGTGAGCTCATCATGTATTGTAATATTGTCGTCAGACAAAATCAGAGTATTAGATAGAACATTATAAAAAGTCGTAAATTTCACGTACTATTTCGATGTTTGAGTCGTACGTAAAATATACATAATTTTTGACGACAGGCGTGGACGAACGGTTTAGCGACTGGTTTGTTGCGCGTAAAGTCCCGGGTTCGATCCCCGGTCGGAGCAAATATTTGTTTCATAGCTTTTATTTGTAATATTGAATAGTATTAAATATTGCAAATATTTGTTAATAAAAAAAAAAGAGATGGATATTTGCTTCGGGTCTGGTAATCAAAGAGTGGTAGGCAGTGGTACCCAGTCTGCCGATCCGGGGTAGTACCACCACTTACAAGTATACAGACCGTGAAGTGATTTGGTCACGTTTCGGGATCAGCTTGTAAGTTGCCGGTTGCATCTTGGCCGGCATAGTGGATGTGATTGCTACTCACAGTTATTAAATTGTAGTAGCAGTGACATTCATTCATGGACCACACTTTGGCTTAACATCAAGCGGGGTGCTGTCATATGTCGAGTCACAATAAAAAAACAACATATGATTGCACCCCGCTTGATGTTAGGCTGAAGTGTGGTCCATGAATGAGTGTCACAGCTACTACAATCAATAACTGTAAGCAGCTATCACATCCACTATGCCGGCCTGGTTGGAACCGGCGACTTACAAGCTGATCCCAAAACGCGACCAAATCACTCCACGGTCTGTATACTTGTAGTACCACCACTACCCCGGATCGGCGGACTGGGTACTACTGCCTACCACTCTTTGATAACCAGACCCGAAGCAAATATCCACCTTTTTTATTAACAAATATTTGCAATATTTAATGTAATTATAAAATATTACAAATAAAAGCTATGAAACAAATAATTGCTCCGACCGGGAACCCGGGACTTTACGCGCAACAAACCAATCGCTAACCGTTCGTCCACGCCTGTCATCAATCGAAGCCGGGACAAATCGTAAAAATACGATATAAATCGTACAAATGGCAGCCCTGAACAAAAAAGGGCTATGCATCGAAAGTTAAACATTTCCCACCGTTTTAACTTTTGATTGTTGGGCCAACTATCGCACCAACACCGATTGAGTAAAAGTAAAGATCTGTATCCGTATCCGCGGATCTACATTTTTAATGATCTGGTACATCATTAATACCAATGCATGTCCTTAAGAAAAAAAGATACTATTTTCCACCAAGTTTCTGACAAATCTATTTCAAAAATGACGAAGATTATGAAATGCAGGTGCTGGTAATAAAGAAATATCCACATAATTTACAATGTTGATAATTTACAATACTACATATTGACAATTTAGATTTAGTCTACTTAAAATACTTTTTTAAAAATAATTTACAAACAGACAAATTGTTTGTAAATGTTTCTTTCACGTGAACCTAATAGAAATTAAAAATCACATTGACTTTTATTACCAAAGTTGTCTACACCTGCTCTTCCCTTTGCTAACTATCAAAACCTTGCTAGACCCCTAATATGTACAATCAAACAGAGTCAAATCCACAAACCTAATTATCAAATTCAGTCAAATCCACAGGTTGGTAACAAAGTAAGTCAAATCCAAAATTAATTGAAGGATTTTGTAATTTTAATGTTCTAAGCAAACAAATTAAAGTAGAAAAACGTAAATAACAATCTAATTTTAATTAACTTTCAAAAGCACGTGTTTTCTTTAGGTGCGCATTACTAAAGAACACAAAAACCCGTCTAGCAGGATTTTTGTTCAAATGGAGTTGACTTGATTTGATACTAAACTACAGAATTGTGAATGTGAAGGAAGCGAGGGAGTTGTGTCAGAATCGTGGCAATTGACGCTCCATTGTCTCTGCCTATCCCTGTGGGGAAAAGTTGTGACAATTTGATTGATTGATATATTTTACAAAATAATGAATAAAACATGTCGAATTTTATAAAAAAAATATGATAATAAATTACATTATTTGAATCCTCTGAAAATATGGTTGTTCCAGTTGGGTTCTTCAGAATCAGAGTCTACGCAAAATGGTGTAATATTCACACAATGTCGTCAACCGATATCTTCTAATCAATATTTAAAAAAAAGGCAATCACAGGCCAGAGCCAGTGGTGCTGTGCTGAGCGGCGGAAGATTTTCATTTTCGTGCCCCACAAGTACTACCTCAGATAGGCATTTATCTGCCTAACACTCTTTAATACTATAAAGTAATAACATACTACTATTGAAGTATTTATTCTACCAATATAATACTATAACCATGTCTGTGTGGATAAACTTCACTTATCCGCACAGCAATGACACTAAAAAACCGAGGATTAAAAAAAACACCAATTCACGAAGTAGGTAATTAACATTTCCTCAGACAGCATTTATTAGTGTAATAAAATGGATAAAAAATGACGCGTGCAAACATACTTTGTTTTCAGGTAATGTCACAGAACATATAACAATAGAGAGCTCATTGCTGAAGCCAAAGCTATATCAGAAGATCCTGGTGCAATTTAATTGGAGTTCGGGCTTATAGTATATCCCCTCCCAAAGTGCACAAGTAGTAAACAAACACGAAAATGACCATTTCCCATGCCTTTTATATAAGGAAACTGTTTACTACTGGTTTTATTCTATAGAATAAACATACGCAATGTAACAAATGCAACAAAAGTTATTAAAGTTACACACATACATTATTTTTATCAAAAACCTATAAAAACCATTATTTTTATGGAAACGACAATTTTTTTTGACAAATGACAAATTTTGCGCCCAAATAATAATTATATTAAAACCATTTTCACAGTAATTCATAGATATTTTTTATATATTCCTATTGATTCGCGTCAGTATTAATTGCTTTTTATCATTAACCCTTCATTATGCCGATTTGTTTACTACTTTTGCCAAAAAAATGTACAATAGTTTTCTAATCAAGTTCTAGTGGATATGTAGTAGTGCTGGGTATTTAGCATAGGTCTTAGTATGTAATTTATTTTTATGCCTTATTCAATCAGTTAATCAATCAAATTGTTACCCATTTTTTCTACAGAGATAGGCAGAGACAAAGGAGGATAAGCTTTATTAATAATGTAAATTAGTTTTATTTGTGTTTTAATGATATAAACATACTTTTTTTGTTACACTTTAATTCAATATTTTTACTACTCGTTTATACTTTGACTATAAACGGGTTATTGCGTGTCGTTAGCTCCTATTCTTTGTTTTCTATTTCTCATTAATTTACCTGAAATAGGCTGAAATCTGTGGTTAAAGTGTAAATGTACCTATTCTAATTAAAATGTACTCAGTAAATTAACGGAATATTTTCATTTAACAAAGAATGTCTTATTTATTGACAATAAAAAAAATGATAACACAAATTATAAACAAAAAAGGCGCGGTTTGTAAAAAGAAATTCCCAACAATAAAATGATTAAGTGTTTAAGCGTACACTTCTGAAGGTTTTAGAGTCATTAGATCAGACTGTAAACTATAATGACACGTGCAAAAAATCTTGGCATAAAATAAATATGAAATTACGCCTACTAATTTGGTTTTCTTCTTTGAAATCTAAAACTGGTTCTGCGAGTGGATCCAGACCTTGTGTCTCTTCAACACTTTCAGTAGGTAAATACAGTACAACATCTGTTTACAGTCTCCTCCATTTTGAATTATCGTTCAGAACAAATGAATATTTTGGGAAATGTTTAGACATGTAGGAAATGTTTGTACAGCCAAATTCCTATATAGACTAGAATTTTGTCTCTTCCACTATGCCGGCCTAGTTCGAACCGGCAACTTACAAGCTGATCCTGAAACGCAACTAAATCACTTCACGGTCTGTATACTTGTAAGTGGTGGTACTACCCCAGGTTGGCAGAATGGGTACCGCTGCCTACCACTCTTTTATAACCAGACCCGGCGCAAATATAGATAGGTACGTCTCTTTATTAAAATTATAGTAACTATTTGCAAATTTATTATAATTATTTTCTTAGATTGAAAAATGAATTAAACAAATTTTATGCGGCTTACTATTGCGTTTGTTTTAAAACCAATTAAAACCAAAATAAACGCGATAAGTAAGCCGCATAAAATTTGTTTAATTCAAAAATATTGTTATTAAATAATATTTAAAATAATATTATATTAAGAACTTATGATTAATTATTATTATATTAATTACAAATAAATGCTATGAAACAAATATTTTCTTCAACCGGGAATCGAACCCGAGTCTTTACGCGTAACAAACTGGTGTGCTAACCAGTTCGCCACGCCTGTCGACGCAAGAAACGGCAAGCTAAGCTAATCTCGAAACGCGACTTAGTCACTTCACGGTCTGTACACTTGATCGGATCAGCAGACTGGGCTGATATAGGTTATGAGAAAATAACTTACATTTTTAATGCATAAAACATTTCGAAATGTTTAAAACTTGTCATTGTTTATTTAATCCTATGTCATTGTTTATTAGAATGTCATTCTTACGAAATAGCTAGTAAAAGATAAAGCACGCAATGTAAGTAAAAAGTTGATAAAGAAAAAAATAAAAATAATATAAAATTTTCTATACTTTAAGATATTTCGACATGTGGAATGCACATGAGTTCTCCCCATCCTATAACCTTGGATGAGACAGCAATCGTAAGATGAGAAGGTTTTTTCAGTCGTCGGCGCTGAAAAACTCATCAGGCAAGTCGATGTCTATAATGTCGCGACTCAAAGAATTTGGACTTAACAGGACCGGACCGTGAGTTTAGGGAGCCCTGGGCTAATACTACTTAGGGGCCCACCTAATTACTCAAAGTGTAAGAAAAAAAAGTCAGTTCGAAGTACCAACACCTGAACGTACACTTGAATTAAATAGGTTTGATTAATCGCAGGATTTGCAGGGCTGCAAACTTAACGATCTGTTTAATTTTATAAAATTATGGATTTTTTCGCATTATCGTCTATTTTAAACTTTGACTTGACTTATGAATCCACGGGGCCCTGGGCTGAAGCCCAAAAAGCCGGATATGGTAGATCCGGAACTTGGACTTAAGAAATAGAAGGAGCCCTAAAATAGCTACAAAATACAACTATTTTTATACTATTTTCGCTTATGGCATTAAAAAGAAGTCAGAAGGGGATGAATATACATTTTTACATTTGTAATTTAGAAGGTTTTAACTAGTTTTGATGATCATTTGACAATCTAATTTCACAGAATAACGAATGACATTAAAATACTTTTAAAAAGGATGACGGAACAATATTGCCGCTACTCTTACTGCCACGTGACTTTTAATTAAGCAGTATTAAAAGTCAGCAACAATTACAAGTGGTTGTGATTGCAAAAAGTTGTGACAAACTTTGAAAGAAAGGAATTGAAGTACATGTAGTTGTCTCTTTCAGTCACACGTGTTATAAACATACTATAAATGAGATAATTAACACTGAATTAGTTCTTATTTTAGCACAGATTTTATTCTTTCCATATTCTTAGACGCGACTCAATAAGAAAATTGAGATAAAGCTGTCATAATCATGGTCTTGATTGTCAATTATTATTTTAATTTCTTTTTTAGTTTTGGTTATAGCTTATATTTTTATTCTTATGATCAACATGGAAAAATTTATAGTGCAATTTATAGATTTTATATAAGTACTCGTAATTCTATAGAGCAATTTACAAATCTGATGTGCATGGATGCGTTAAACAAGGCAGGGTCAGTTTTCCAATCAAATCGGAGACATCCTCTAGAAAGCTAGATTGCCTAGTGCCCATAACCTTAGAGCTTGTATGAAGAGAATTGTGGATGTGAAGGAAGCGAAGGAGTTGTCAGGATCGTGGCAAGTGGCGCTCCATTGTCTCTGCCTATTCCCATAGGAAAAGGCGTGACAATTTGATTGATTGATAATTCTCGAGATTTTTTTACCAATGTATGTTTGATATACTATGTACGAGTACTCGGCGGCCAGAGTAATATTTTTTTATCGTGACAACAGCACCTCACTTGATTAAGCTAGAGTGTGGTCCATGAATGGATGTCACTGCTATTACAATTTAATAACTGTAAGTAGCAGTCATATCCACTATGCCGGCTTAGTTGGAACCAGCAAATTACAAGCTGATCCCGAAACGCGACTAAATTACTTAACGGTCTGTGTACTTGTACTACCCCGGATCGGCAGACTGGGAACCACTGCCTACCCACTCAAAATTTGTCTATCCTCGTCAGAGTAAAAGCGTAGTGATGAATTGTTGTAAATGTAATTAGATAAATAGATTACAATTTTCGATGTACTGTGTATTGAATATTTCATGATTATAAGCTCTATATATCTGTTGCGCACGTTTGCTTAGATTTCATTTGCGCATGGCGCGCGAGTGCTCTGCGCATCTCAGTTTATTCCAAATTAAATAAATGGTGTAATAATAAATATTAAATATTTATTAAATAATAATTTGTGCATTGATTTTAAAAACGGATTGGGATAATCGTGAACAATGGTAAATATTTTACTTTATTATATATTTTACTACTATACTATTTAACTATAAATGAAATAATAGATAGTATTTAATAGTTACTAATTAGTATACCTAAAAGAAAATCGTATTTTTTTTTTGTGACACGACATCTGACCTCGTCCCGCCTGATGATAAGCAAGAGGAGGTCCAAGAGTGACGACGACTGAGAAAATCGGGTTTGTTCACGGCTGCCCCAGTCGCCGTCACTATGCCGGCCAAAGAGTATACTAGTAAATTACAAAGTAAATTTGTTAAATGATAAAACGTATGAATACCAGGCATATACTTAAAGCAGCAGGACCCCTACAACGACTGTTGTACAGGAGAGAATTTGTTTCGAGAGAATTTTGTATGTTTTTTAGGAGTATTATTGAGTGCATTTGACCTCGACTTGCCTGCTGTAAAGGAAGCAGGAAAGTTGTTGCAGGACTGTAGAAAGTAGCGATCCATTTTCTGTGCCTATCCTTGTGAGAATCGAGGCGTGACATTTTGATTTCATTGATATGATTTAATTTAAAAAAATATATATTTAGTGTGATAGACACCGCGTATTGAATTTGCGTATTCCCATATTTAGATATTTTTATTCAAGACCCAATCAACAATACTTTTAAATGTTTTTATTATTTTTTTTTAAATAGATATAATATATAAATAACATATACATAAAAAAAACATAAAATAAATACATATAAAGCATATACACTTTTTAATAATCAGCTTGAAACTAGGCCGGCGTAGTAAATGCGACTACTTCGTGCAGTTATTTAACTGTAGTAATAATCGCCTGCAATCATGGACCGCACTTCAGCTTAACATCAGGCGGGGTGTTTTCATTTCTAGACGAGTATATGTTTGTAATTAACATTTTTTATATTTTTTATTGTGACTCGACATATGACAGCACCCCGCTTGATGTTAAGCTGGAGTGTGGTCCATGAATGGATGTCACTGCTACTACAATTAAATAACTGTAAGTATCAATCACATCCACTATGCCGGCCTAGTTGGAACCGGCAACTTACAAACTGATACCGAAACGCGGCCAAATCACTTCACGGTCTGTATACTTGTAAGTGGTGGTACTATCGGTAGACTGGGTGCCACTGCCTACCACTCTTTGATAACCCACTCGGCAAAATACGAAATGTTGCATCGTACTTTGTTGCAAACTGGGCCGGCATAGTGACAACGACTGAGGCAGCCGTGAATTGAGGCGGTTCAGAACCTGGCCCTCTTGGACTTTTCTTTATTTACCACAAAGCAACATCATTTAATATTTTATTAAAGGTGTGTAGGTACTAAGTAGGGTTATTATTTTTCGCTTTTTAGTTCAGGGACTACTTGTGGTTCTGAAAGTCAGTGGCTATTTTTTTTAAATTTATTTATTTATTTTTATCAGCATATATATACATCCTATACAGAGAGTGGGTAGGCAGTGGTACCCAGTCAGCCGATCCGAGGTAGTACCACCACTAACAAGTATACAGACCGTGAAGAGATTTGGTCGCGTTTCGAAATCAGCTTGTAAGTTGCCGGTTCCAACTAGGCCGGAATAATGCATGTGATTGCTGCTTACAGTTACAGGTCCATGAATGGATGTCACTGCTACTACAATTTTAATAGCAGTCACATCTACTTGCCGGCCTAGTTGGACCCGGCAACTTACAAGCTTATCCCGAAACGCGTAAGTAACTTAGCGGTCACCGCGTAAATTACCGCGCCTTCATTGCTTAACTCGCGTACATATTGCCCAATCAATCATTATTAATCAGTATCAAATAAAAGAAGGACTGTTAATTATTTGTATCTTATATGATTATTTAATTTTATCTATGTAATTAATAGAATTTGTTTTGACGTTAATTAAAACATATTATACCTATAAACTTAAATCTTTTTTTGTTTTACATTTATATACTAACCTTCTCATAGAAACTAGGCGACCAAAGTAGTTGTATAAAAGAGTTATTTTTTAAACACATTCATTTATTAATACTTTTTATATATTTATTAATTATTTTTTACATTTCTATACTAAGCTACTCCGTACTATAATCATTACTCGAATTAATTATTACTCGAATACTAATCGTACTATTCTATACTATGATAGAAACAGGGGGCGTAACTCCAATGACAATGAGCTTCGTTTTGACAGTTGAACTTCATTAATGAGCTGAACAAATTTTTTGCGGCTTACTATTGCGTTTATTTTGATTTTGATTTTACAATTTTATTTTATTATTCCGACGTTTCGAGAGCTTTGCAGACATCGTGGTCACGGAGAAACGTCAGAATAATAAAATAAAATTGTAAAACCAAAATAAACGCGATAGTAAGCCGCATAAAATTTGTTTAATTCATTAATCAATGTTCGCGTAAAATCTAAGAAAATATTCATTAATGACTAAATTTGCTAAACTAAATTGCGACCACGCGTCGCACTGAAAACCGATGTTTATTTTCATTGACAGTTCAAGCTCATACGAAACTCATTTTCAGAATGAATAAAAGATGTTTCTGACACTAACAGCGACCGCGTAACTTTTTGACAAATGGGAATGAATTTCATTTTCATTCCCATCCATTGCGTGGTCAGTGGCGTAGCGTGGCGGAAGCGGAGCCCTGGGCGGCACATTTAGGGGGCGGCAAAATTTAATAGAACTAAAATGAATAGTTAAATTTTAAACCTGAAATTCATATTTTTGTTGTACCTATGATTGAAATTCATAAATCAGGGGCGACTTATTTTTTTTTCGCCCGGGCGGCTGACTCTCGTGGTCGGCCTTAAGGCTCACCAATTTATATATTCAAGAATACATTGGTACCGGCAAGTGGTTTCAAAAAGTGGGGGTTTTCGGCTTGCGTGACCATTTCGAAACCATAACACTACGGTTGCCTTCAATGTCGTCTTCGAATATAATTCACCTAGGTATTGGATTTAAATAAAAGATGTTTATCTATTTATCAAAACTGAAGGAGTTTGATAATTAATTTAATATTTATGATGATAATCAATTAATATTGAAAAATATTTTTAATTACTTAATATAGGTAGATATGTAGATAAGTTTCAAGAAATTCAATGTTGCTTGTCATGTTTACATAAAATTAAATACAATATTAAAGATAACATAGGTTGCAATATAATTAAAAAAGGCGACTGTGGTGTAGTGGTATTGCAACAACAACCGAAAGCACGGGTTCAAAACCACTCACCGGTACCAATGTATATTTGATAAATATGTACTTTGGTCGTTATGTTTCTATGATACAATCACTTTAGTAGCTTAATATAGAAATGTAAATGAATGAATAAAAAAGACAGTAGTAGGTATATAATATTTTTTCCGATTAGCTTAAATCTTTCTTGTAGCTGAACATATGACAGCATCCCTTTCGCATAATGTGAAGCTGAATAGCGGTCAATGAATGTAGGCTACTTACACTACGAGTAAAGTTGAGTAACTTGCAAGGCCTAGTTAGAACTGTCAACTTTTTAAGCTGATCTCGAAGCCTACTGCGAGACATTTCTATGAATTTGAAAATAGTGGTCGGCAGTTTGGGCGAATGGCCGCTATATGTTTGCCCTAAACTCCTGAAAATAGATAGATTTATAATAAATCGACTTGGTACTTTTCTTATTAAAACATATTTAAAATGAAAAGTAGTAGTTTAAACGTTCGCAAGATAAATGACGATTTTTAACCTTTAAATTTTAATTTGTGTTTTTAATTACAAAAAACACTATTAGTCAAAATAAGAACCATTTGACTTAATACATCTTGACCAACGAGAGCTAAGCTTCTTCATGCCAAGGAGAACTTTTCCAACAACAAAAAAATACGTGGCATGGATGAAATCGGTAGTGCAGAACAGTACTATGTAAGGTAGTAAAGTCATACAGCCGGTTGTACCAAAAAAAGTTTCAATTTACGAATTTAGTTTTACTTTATACTTATTCTATTACGTTAACTATTACGAAACCGTTAATTGGGTTAATAATTTTATATTGAAACTACCATTAATATATGTTTTTATCATCAGAAATAACAAAAGTAGTACACTGAATCCCAAAATGAATGATGTTCTTTAGCTCTGTATAAAATATCCGTTAAACGTAAATGTAAAATGTGAAGTTAAAGAGTGGTTTAACCCATTTTTGTTACAACCGGCTGTTAGACAGTGCTCCAGTAATAGACATTTAATTTTGAAAGTGATCCAAATCTGTATCAAATCAACTGTCAATTTTATTCAATTGTTACGTTATGGGATATGGGAGCATAGTTTGTTGTTCTTTTGTCATATTCCTTTTGATTGAATTCGAAAAACGATTTTGGTCACAATTTATTGTGCAAATATTTTTTGATGTGTTTTTTCAATGAAACATAAATATCTTTTGATATGAATCTAAAAGAAATACTAGGTATAATGTCAAAAATAAAACATTTAAAAAATCAGGTATAAAAAAGCCATTTATTTTTAAACAACCTAAAGAATTAAGAAAACCTTTAAATTATTACACAGTTAATTTACATGTGTTTTACAATCATTATAACGAAATAAGCAGACAACTATTAGACAATAGTTAATTTATTAAAGAAGCCGTAAAGATTTTAACAATTTTATCAAATATGTGTTTGTATGTATCCAATATGAATCTAAATGATTTAACAGTGAATTAACATGACAATTATGTCTTACAATCATTATATTGTACCTACAATATGCAAAATAAACAGACAACTATCTAAATAGCGGAAGTTAACTATTTACATAAATGGTGCACGATTTGTATGAAAACGAATGAATCGTTATAAAATTCAATGTTATTTCAAACTGTACATAAATATAATATAAAAAATACACGGGATTATATATTAATTAAACATTTGAAATTTGTAAATAACTATTATAATTATTTAAAAAGAAAAATCATCCAAACTATTAATACTATATAGAACGTTTTCATTTAGGAGGCATTCGTTGCATATTCCCTCAGTTCAATTCCACCTAACCTTAAGTTCTTTTTTAATGGCGTCTGTCTTTTTTATTATTGTTGCTCCCAGCAGCCCGCCTGATGTTAAGCTGGAGTGCAATCATTAATCAGTGATAAGAAAAAAATGTCATGCAGTCGTTTTTAGTATCGGAAACACTTCTACCCCATTTTAATTTTGGCGCGTTCTTGAGATACCTGTAAATTACAACAACAGACAAAAGAATACATTTTCGTGTTTAAATATTAGTTTAAACATAGCATAAAATATATCTTTTTATTTACAATTGTTTTTATTATTATTTAATTGACGATTTTTTCTCGTCATTTAGTTTTAATCTATCATATGCATTATTGCATATAAAATTATCTATTGGTCATATATTTTGGTATGTAGGTACACGTGTTTATAACGTGATAAAGGTAATAAAACGAACTTCAAACAAAAGGCCGCCTATGTTTTTGTTTTGAAGTTGTTTTGTATGCATAAAGCTACCATTCACACAAGCTTAAGTTCTGACAAGGTTTTGTTATAGCACTTTTGTGTTTACAGCTTAAAATAATGATAATATATCTGTATGAACAATAGTTATATGAAAATAGTCAATCTAGAATACCTACTATAAAGAGTGGTAGGCAGTGGTCTGCAGATCCGGTGAAGTGATTTGGTCACGTTTCGGGATCAGCTTGTAAGTTGCCGGTTCCATCTAGGCCGGCATAGTGGATGTAGCAGTGGCAGTGGCATTCATTCATGGACCACACTTCGGCTTAACATCAAGAGGGGTGCTGGCATATGTAGACACAATAAAAAAAATAAAAATAAAAAAAAACAATTTGGACGTAAGAAATAGAAGAAGCCCCAAAATACAACCGTTTATACTATTTTCACTTATGGCATTAAAAGAAATATACATTCAGAAGGTTGTCATTAGTTTTGATGATCATTTGAAAACCTAATTTGGCACAATGACAAATGACATTAAAATATGTACTTTAAAAAAGGATGACGGAACAATTATGTCGCTACTTTTGTTGCCGCGTGATTTTTAATTAAGCAGTATTAAAAGTCAACCAAGTGGTTGTATTTGCAAAAAGTAGTCACAACCTTTAAAAAAGGAATTGAGTTGTCTCTTTCAGTCACACATGGTATAAACATAGCATAAATGAGATAAATAACACTGAAATAGTACTTATTTTAGCACTGCTTCTATTCTTTCCATATTCTTAGCTATAAAAGTTCAATTGAACTAGTGTCAAATTGACATTTGTTGTGGTCATTTATTTGAAACATTTTTACCACTTTGCTGGCAATCTATTTACTACTTATTTGTATTTGTGTTAGTAATGATTGAGTGCCTTTAATGAATATAAGGAACAACTCAGCTACATGAACAATATCTAAATTATAAAAATAATAGTTTCCTTATCACGTGGCACCGGATGCACATGTTTTCCATTCATTCTTCTTTACTATTATTGTTATACCAGCAGCAAACTATGATGGCCGTTTTGACATTTTAACCGTTCATGAAGTTTTAAATAAATTAATAATCACGTTTTGGTTATTAATTCAAATGAAAGTACATCATTCATTTTGGGCTTTTATGTACTACTTTTGTAATGTCCAATGATGAAAAATACTTGTGTTAATAAAACTAATAACAATTTTGCGTTTATTTGCTGTGCAATTGAGCTATTTGGAAAATAAGTGGATTTTGTATCGTCTGTCAATCACAAAGACACGCTATATTAACAGTTCTGCTTTGAACTGTCATAATTATAGTTTGTACATTTTGCACACCTAAACTATGCAAAATAAAGAATAAATTCCAGTTACATTGTAATCTGCTTACATCAAATTATTTTAAAATGTGCAACTGTCAATACAATTAAGTCCAAGTCCCTATACAAAATGAATATCTTTTGCTCCTTCAAACGTAATTATTAATTTATTTAAAACTTCATTAACGGTTAAAACGTCAATACGGCCATCATAGCGTGCCGCTATTTTAGTAATATTTATTTATTTAAACACTTAATTGTTTACACAATAGATGAATATAATGACCTTGGATATTATATCTGCCAATTTTTATATATATATATTTTTTTTTATTTAAGCAAAATATTTACCCTCATTATCTATACATTGTTGCCATCTAATCGGAAGATGGCAACAATGTATAGATAATTTATGCCTTTGCGATAGAACTTTGGGGATCTAGATTCGACAAACCGTGTCAAAGCATTTTGTACAGCCTCTTGGAAAGAAAACTTTACCACGTAGAAAATTGTTCATTTCAATCTATTTAAATTTCATAATATATATTTTAATTTACAGAATGAACATACGAACGGCGGTTTTGAAATGTCTCCGGAGGACAAAATGTCACCTCTTGGAAGGCCAAGCATACAAAAGGTGAGTCCAGTTTAAAAAATATGACTTTACTGTGTGTTAAGTAACTTAATTCTCATATAATTTTAATTTTATTTTAGGGAGATTACGAAAAACAATCAAATGGAACAAATCAAAAGGTAAATACATATTACACAAAGTTATACTAAAACTAGGTATAGATAGGTGGGTGGTATTTCTTTACCTTATAAAATACTAATGATCACGCGCAATTCTACGACCGACGCAATTCTTTTCACTGTCGTATGCCGGGAGTATGTATAGGTTCCGGCAGGATAAAAAAAGGGCTGACTTTTGAGCTGCGCTGTATAAGGATCGGCAGATAGAAGAGTGCTGGACGATTGCGGTGAAAGCAAGTCCGTGAACATAGTAGACTCGTGCACATAATTGATAATATGTGAAAATTTATACACATTCGTAAAACGGAAAGCAGGTAGGTAACAAAACAAGTTAATGCCAGCGCTCTTTTTGCGCTGCCGGGTCTACACGCGTGTATATTGGATTCAATATTCATTTTACTTATTTATAAAGTGATAGTCGAAAAATCTAATAAAATACTAATAACAGGCAATCGACGTATTTAATACAATTTTAAGCTAATAAAAAACTAATAAAAAGCTAATAACAAACTTAATAAAAAGTAGTTACTTATTTAGTTTTATTTTATTCGCATATGATTACGAAAGGAAATATTTAATTACTAGGTAATTACAGGCAATCGACGTATTTAATACAATTTTAAGCTGCAGATATTTATTAATATGTCATGATTATTTTATCATAATTTACAAATTTTCCCTTTCTTTTATCTACTCAACCTACTTAGATTCAGTTATTAATTGTATATTACCAAATATAGTGCTTGTATATTTTAACAAAATGAATCTTCTTGTAAGTTTTTTAAATTATTTAACATGATTTTGTTTATCTTTCAAATTTTAGTTAAAGTTATTCAACTTCAGTTGTGGAACAGCCAGCCGAATGACGTGACAAGTCGATTTAGAATAAGTTGAGAGGTCGTCAAACTAATGTCAAAGAGACACTGTCTCAAGCTCACTTTGTTCTCGACCGAATTTTCATTGTTTTATAACTTATTCTGTTACCTACTAGACCCAATAAGCCAAATAATAAACTAACTAAACGTATTAAAATAATTTGGTTGCAGGCAGCATCTGTCTAAATTATTTTTCATAATAACCGTGATTTATAAGTCGTATATGAAGTCAGGAATATCAATTTGGTCAAGATTTATAACTGGTTTTCATAACCAGTATTAAAATGAATATTTGATTTGCTTTCATTACTAAGTTTCTTAGTAATGAAGTTTCTAAGTGTGGAGAATGGTTACGAAAAGTAAAGAAAATATTTGTTCATACCTGGTTATTAAACTGGACCAAAACGAAACATCTGCAATCGCGGTTATGATATCCTTAAAACAAAAAACGATTGTGACCAACGAAAGTTATTCCACGAATAAATATCCGGAAATGTAGGTATGAAATAGGTCTAGTTCACCGATTTACCGAAAAATGCGACTTGCCTTTATTTTTGGTTAATGATTGTATAATTATCGTGATATGAGCATGATTTGTTGGTAGCCCAAATTAAAAAAAATACTATAATAGTATTTCTAGTACTACTTTTAGTACTCGATAAAAGTTCTTTGTTTTCGGTTCTAAGAAATATATAATGTTTCAGGATGGCGAGGAAGAACCACAAAGAGCCATGTGGGGCAATCAGATCGAGTTCCTCATGTCATGTATTGCCACATCGGTTGGCTTAGGAAATGTATGGCGATTCCCTTTCGTTGCATTTCAAAATGGCGGAGGGGCTTTTCTTATTCCATACGTAATTGTACTACTGCTCGTAGGCAAACCTATGTATTATTTAGAATGTGTTTTAGGACAGTTCAGTTCTAAAAATTCAGTTAAAGTTTGGTCTTTAACGCCTGCGTTAAAAGGTTTGTATTTCATCAACATATTTTTTTTAAATTTATTCATATAAAACTTATAATACTGTTCTCTGATAAAATAACGGTAAGCAAAGAAAATTCAAACGCGTGGACGACTACAAAATCCGATTTAGTTTACGGATACCTCAATTTCCGACACTATACCGGCCAAAGACTGCTTCTTGGCGCAATTATGCTCTCGTCGGACGTGTAAAGATTCGTTCAATTGACATATGAAATGCGTTCCCATGCTCTTCTTTTCCTTTTAGGATTGTTCAAGCGTAAGGCTTTGGGCACGTGAGCATCGCCGCTCTAAGTGGGCACGAAATTAGCGATCAGTCGCGCGCGTCTTATACGGTGTTCTCACGAGGCGATTTTAGTTGTTTAATCTTAATCGCTCAATCGAATCAATAAAAGTTGAATAATCTTTAACTTTTGTTGAACCGATATTAATTGCTTCACCTTGATTGAAAGTCTGTTCAGACTGTTCAAATAGTGAACGATTTCGCAGTTGATCAACTAAAATCGCCTCTTGAGAACGCCGTTTTACAAATTTGATCCGACCGCCTTCCCCGCCATCCCACACAATTGGTGGCACCCTATTTTCCAAGTCTCCATCTCCTTCTCAGTTACGTCCGAAATTTACTGCAGAAGTGGTCACTGTAGTATCTTGTGAGTGAGTAAATCTGTGTGCAGGATACGCAAGACGTCTACTTGAGACGAAATGCTTATCTATTGAAGAAAATGTCTTATAATGTGCAATCAGCCTAAAGCGTGGTCCACGTCACGCCGCCCCCTGCGCCACATCGTTCTATGGTTGCTGAGGCCTAATCATTTCCAATAATATATATTTTTTTAGGGACTGGATATTCGCAAGCATTGGGCTGTGGTTACATCTTATCCTACTATGTATCAATTGTCGCTTTATGTTTGTTCTACCTTGCAATGAGCTTCAGTTCTGTCTTGCCCTGGGCTGTCTGTCAAGATGACTGGGAGAATTGCGTGCCCTCTGGAGAATCAGTGCAGCATGAAATAGAAAATGCAACAAGCAGTGCTGAACTCTATTTCACGTAAGTTTGGAACTCTAGTGAACCATACTCTTATATTTAAGTACTTAATTATTTTCGAAGTATGTTCTGTGTAGAATATTGCCAAACGTGTATGAATTTAAGGTTTAATGGTTAACGGATTAGTTAAGAATGACCAAAAAACCTGAAATTTAAGAACTTGTGGGAAAAGTTAAGGAAGATATACCAGCATCTTCCTTAACTTTTCGGTCTCTACGACCAAGTTGACGGCCATGCACGCGTTATGCGTGTGGCGGGAAGATCTTCCTTATCATTTTCCCACAAACTCAAAACACAAAGACTTTTTTAGACGAGACAAAGACCTTGTCTTAATTGATGGTAAGCAAAGGAAGGTGCAAGAGCGCCGACGACTAAAAAAACCGTTTCATTAAACGGTTGCCCTCAGTAGCCGTCACTATGTCGGCCAAAAAAATCAATCCGTCGACATTTTGTCCTATACAAAAAGTTAAAGGTTAATTATTGTATTTCAGAAAAACTGTATTGAGGCAATTAGATAACATTAATGATGGAATTGGAACTCCGCTATGGGACTTGACATTGTGCCTCCTGGCATCCTGGTTCATGATCTTCCTAATCGTCGCCCAAGGAGTGAAGAGCTCCGGCAAAGCTGCTTATTTCCTCGCTATCTTTCCATATGTTATTATGATTATCCTTCTTATCAGGTAATTACGACCTATCGTATATAATTTTGACGACACGCATTGCTAACTCGCCAGTTCATTCGCGTATAGTCCAGGGTTCGATTACCGGTCCGAGCAACAATTTATTTCATTTATATGTAATATTAAATTCTTAAAATGGATATTACAAATATTTGTTAGTAAATAATAGCGTACATTTTGCTGTGGGTCTGGTAGTTTAAAGGTGATATAGGCAGACGGTTAGTGGTCATTTGCCCAGCCTGTCGATCCGGGGTAGTACAACCACAGACACAGTAGGTAAAGACACGGGTTGTACACTTAAAAGAAGCTATTTCCAACAAGGCCAGCGATGCGACTTCTACTTGTGGTTATTTAACTGTATGACCAGTTGCCTACATTCTACGATGCCTCCTTGCATTTTAATTATTCTAGACTTTTTTTTATTAATCCAGTAACTCATTTCGACAACGGCTGCATTAATTTTATTTATTAATAATTAATATCATTGATTTATCAGATCTGCTACTTTGGAAGGTGCTGGAAACGGAATTCTCTTCTTTCTGACTCCACAATGGGACAAACTTCTGGAACTTGATGTTAGTATAATTCAATGTATCTTTACTGGATCCTAGCGAACTTTACCACGTCCAAATAAACTTGGGTTTATAAGTTATGCAATAACCTTTTTTTATACATACAGTTAGCGCTTAATGACGAGGTTCTTGCTGTAGTTAAGCTGTGCGGAAGGGGTGATATTTGAACGAACACACCTCTCCCACACAGCTCCACTACAGCAAGAACCTCCTTAGTTAAGCGCTAGTAATATGGACAAAGGCCTGTTAAATTAAAACTATTTTTTGACGTTTATTTCTCAGTAAAACTCTAGTTAGTCCTACGTGAATCTCTATACTTATAGTCTTATAGTCATTTGTAAAACTGTAGTTGTCCTTTGTGAATCTCTATACAGTCATTTGTAAAACTGTAGTTAGTCCTTCGTTAAGCTCAATATAATCATTTGTAAAACCGTAGTTAGTCCTTCGTGAATCTCTATATAAGAATTTGTAAAACCGTAGTTAGTCGTTCGTGAATCTCTATATACGAGTAGTCATTTGTAAAACTATAGTTAGTCCTTAGTGAAAATTTAGCTAGTCCTTTGTGCAATTTATTGTTACATTGTCAGTTGTGCTGAAGGATTTAATTTTAAATATATTAATAAAAAAATAATTCTTATATTAATAGGTATGAAATATTCAAGGTATGAAGTTTCTATGTAAATATATTTTTGCTAAAATATACAATATATGTCATATTTTTTAAGGTATGGTACTCAGCCGTCACCCAGGTGTTCTTCTCACTATCCGTGTGCACTGGAGCTATTATTATGTTCTCATCTTACAACGATTTTAGACAAAACATTTATAGGTAAATAATAATTATCACTTTAATTATCAATCAATCAAATTGTCACGCCTTTTTCCCACAGGGATAGGCAGAGACAAAGGAGCGCCACTTGCCACGATCCTGACAAAAATCCCTTGTTTCCTTCACATTCACTATTCTCTTCATACAAGCTCTATCGTTATGGGCACCAGGCAACCTAGCTTTCTTGGGGTTGTCTTTTGAGGATGAGGATGTCCATTCGATACATGAGCAGAAGCGATTGCTGCCACTAATAGAAGTCTGCAAGCAGCGGTGCATCCACTCCAGTCTACTGAATGCTGCTTTAATTTAGGAAATTGGGATAGCGTTTCGCATTCAGTATATATGGGTTAAAAACCACTTACCAGTACTTACCAATGTTTCTTTGATATATGTAAATCTGTCGTCCTTTTTCTATAATACAAACACTTTAGTAGCTAAATATAGAACTGTAAATAAAAATAAAAAATAAGTTTTAAAGTTGCCGGTTCCAATTAAGCCACTATAGTGAATGCAACTTCTACTTACACTTGTTTGATTTTACTAGCAGTCTCTTCCATTTATTATTTATCTACTGCACTCCAACTTAACATCAGGCACTGTCCTAAAAAAAAAGAATAAATGAAGATTTTACAAAAACTGCTTTTATAGTATTTTCCTAAATTTTGCGCAAACATTGATTAATGAATTAATCAAATTTTATGCGGCTTACTACCGCGTTCATTTGGGTTTTGATGTGACATTTTTTTATTATTCCGACTTTTTGAGAGGTTGCCAGCCATGTCTCTCCATGACCACGATGGCTGCAAAGCTTTCGAAACGTCGGAATAATAAAAAAAATGTAAAATCAAAACCAAAATAAACGCGATAGTAAGCCGCATAAAATTTGTTTAATTCAAAATTGCTTTTTGTATCTTTCAGGGACGCAATGATAGTTACAACGCTAGATACATTCACCAGTCTGATGTCTGGAATAACAATTTTCGGTATCTTGGGTAATTTAGCTTATGAACTTGGCTATGATGACATTAATGACGTCCTTGGATCTGGTGGCGCTGGCTTAGCCTTTGTCTCATACCCGGATGCTATTGCTAAATCACCATTTGCACCTCAGGTAAATGATAATCAAAAAGTAGTTATGTTATATATTTTTTAAATAATACAGGCACTGTTTCCAGGCCAGGGAAGATTGTTTCGATAAGCTTATGAGTTGCCGGATTCAACTAGGCCGACATATTCGATGTGACTGCTACTTAACTTGCACTTATTTAGCAGTCACCTCCATTCATAGACCGCACTTCAGCTTAACATAACTCAGGGTGCAGTTTTAAAAAAACTGTCGATAAATTGTGAACTGTACCACCTAAAATATAACGTATTAATTTACAATAGTTTATAATCTATCCATGGCAAACAGCGAAATTGTGAACGATCCTGCACTTACCAAGAAGTTTCACAATCTGTCCGATTTGATTACTCTTAAAATTATGAACGGGGTACATGCCAGTTCACAATTTGACGGTTTGACATGGATAGATTATTAACTATCGAAAATTAATACGTCATAGTGTAAGCAGTATACCTGTACCAGTTTACAATTTATCGACAGTTTACAATCTCGCGAGTTAGATTATAAACTAAAGATGTTCACAATTTTACGGTGACATATGCAAGCTCCACTTTGCAGTTCAGATTTTCGCCTTATTCACTATCATCAACTTGTAATTTTATAGTGGTTCCACTAATGACAGGCACCCCCCTCATGTTAAGCTGGGGTGGGGACCACGAATGGAGGTGACTGCTACTACAGTTAAAATGTCTGCTATTAGCAGACGTAACGTACCCACTACGCTAGCTCAGTTTGAACCGGCAACTTACAAACTAATTATAAAACAGGACTAAGTCAGTTCACAGGTTACACACTTGTAAGTGGTGGTACTACCTTGAATTGGCCGTCTGGGAACCACTGCCAGTCCGTATATCCTTTTATTTATATCTAATAAACTTTTTTTTTAATTTTAGTTATTCGCTGTATTATTCTTCTTGATGATGACAGTACTTGGTATCGGATCATCAGTCGCTTTGCTATCCACACTAAACACATTACTTTACGATGCATTCCCAAGAGTCCGCACTGTATATTTATCAGGGATCGCATGTAGTATTGGCTTCTTATTGGGACTTGTTTATGTTACGCCGGTAAGTAATTTTCATATATATTATATAGCTAACGGGGAAAAGAAGCTATGATACTGGTAGGCTGATGCTACAAGTTGCAAGTTATACTATTCTGTTAGTCAATCGTTCGATATTTATAGACTTTTGCCTAGTGGTTGCCTAGTGCCCATAACCGTAGATCTTGTATAAAGAGTGAATGTGAGGGAAGCGAGGGAGTTGTGCCATGATCGTGGCAGATGGCGCTCCATTGTCTCTGCCTATCCCTGTAAGAAAAAGAACGTGACTATTTGATTGATTGATTGACTATTTAAGAATTCACGATTGATTTATTGTATCTACATTTTATTTTATTATACAGGGTGGACAATTCGTTTTAGAATTAGTGGATTACTACGGAGGAACGTTCTTAGTACTATTTGCAGCAATTTCTGAAATTATTGGCGTATTCTGGATTTACGGTAAGATTCAAATTCTAAATACTATCTTAATATAAACTTTCTTGCAACTTTCAAGTCGTCTTCACATAAATTCCACACATAAATTCTATATTATTGTACGAGTATCTATTAAACGCAGGGCGAATTACCTTAAACTAGTAGATTTTTAAATCATAGCAAATCAATGGAGTGCCACTTGCCACGATCCTGACACAACTCCCTCGCTTCCCTTACATTCACCATTCTTTTCATACAAGCTCTAGGATTATGGGCACTAGGCAACCCAGCTTTATTAAGGATGTCAAACAAATTTTATGCGGCTTACTATCGCGTTTATTTTGGTTTTAATTTTATAATTTTATTTTATTTTCTTATTCCAACGTTTCGAGTAAACGTTTTAGTAAGCCGCATAAAATTTGTCTAATTCATTAAGTAAATCTTAGTTTGAAATGAAAATTTCTGACCAAATCGGAGACATCCTCGATAAGCCTTGCCTAGTGCCCATAATCCTAGAGCAATCAATGTTCGCGCAAAATCTAAGAAAATATTAAGATTTAGATAGATAGATAGATAAATTCTTTATTGCACAGTATGATAAAACACATGTACATGTGCGAGCCTTATGTCAAATGACATTACTTTATTTATTGATTTTCTTTGATTCATTGTCTAAGATTTGCTATTAATTGAGGCAGCCGTAAATTGAGTCGGTTTATTCACTCGTTGGCGCTCTTCAACCTCAGCGGTCGCCAATTGTTGTGAATAGAGAAAGTTAATATATTCGTTTCTCTTTAAAATAAAACAACATTGATTTTTGAGTAATATTTTTTACTGTTGTCTAAAACTGACACTTTACTTTCAATCCTCAACATCTTGCTTACCATTATGCAAGTCGAGGTCAGATGTCGAGTTAAAATAAAAATAAAACTATATAAACAAAAGACATTATTCATTTTGTATGGGGACTTGGGCTTAATTGTATTAACAGTTGTATATACATTTTAAAATAGTTTAATGTACGAAGATTAAAATGTAATTGGAATATATCCTTTATTTTGCATACTTTAGGTGTGCAAAATGATCAAACTATAATTATGACAGTTCAAAGCAGAACAAATGTGGCGTTGATTGACTGATGAAACAAAATCCATATCTTATTTTTCAAATAACTCAATTGCACAGCAATTAAAAGCAAAATTAGTATTAGTTTTATCAACACAAGTATCGAAACTACCATTTATATATTTTTTCATCATTGGACATTACAAAAGTAGTACATAAAAGCCCAAAATGCATGATGTCATTTATTTAACTTTCAGGATTGGAAAGCTTATGTTTGGATATTGAATACATGTTGAATATAAAGACGTCATTTTACTGGAGAATGTGTTGGGGTATACTTACGCCATTTATGATGATAGCAGTGTTCATATTTGCACTGGTCACTTCAGAAGCTTTACTCTTTGGAGATATACCATATCCATCGGCCGCTCATGGTTTGTATTTTGTTAAATTATTGGCCAGGGTGTCGATTTGGGTGTGTGTGTGTGGCGTCCTCCACATACGGTCACGCCATCTGGTGGAAAAAGTCACAAACAGATCATCGCCGCATACAACCACCAGATGGCGCTACATGCATAGCCATGTCTCCACACATGAAAGACAATACAACAGCCAATGGCGTTGAGCGTCCAATATCTCGCAAAACGATATTTCGACAGAGTATTGGATATATACCAGCATCAGCGCGAGATCACTACGGTCAAGTGGACGGCCCCCGCACTTTCAGAGATACACTAGGCCGAATGTAGTGTAGTGGTAGTAAAGCAATCAAAAGACGTGGATATTTGGTTCGGGTCTGGTTAACGAAGAGTGGTGTGCAGTGGTACCTAGTCTGCCGATCCGGGTTAGTACCACCACTTACAAGACCGAACTGATTTTAAGTTGCGTGTAAGTTGGCGGTTCCAACTAGGCCGGCATTGTGGATGTGACTGGTACTACACTGAATTGTAGCAGTGGCATTTATTCATGGACCGCACTCCAGCTCAACATCGAGCCGGGTGTTGTCATATGTCGGGACACAATAAAAAAACATGTACAATATTAATTTGAATTTTCTTTTTTCAGTTATGGGATACGTACTTTTGTTTGCTGGTATATTATTTGTACCAATATTCATGATAATCAAAATGGTGAGGAGTAGAACAGGAAATTGTGTACAGGTAATACTTGGTTTGCTTAAGTTATCTCTTTATTTGATTTTTGCTTGGACCAAAATATACATAAAAATAGGTACATAGGCGAGTTTAATGCCTTTTAGGCATTTTCTAACAACTAACCACTAGAAATTATGGGCAGGGTGCAAATATACTACAAACTACAATTAGAAAAAATACATATAAGTATCACAAGTATATATATATATATACTCGTACATATATGTAGGTACAAATAAACATACACAAATACAACTATGCGTGACTGCTCAGTTTTGGTTCTATTCCTGGTTCCATAGCATTTATAAAGTTATTAAACAATTTAATAAGATTACTGCCAATCCGGGGTGTAAATGAAGCAGTTCAGTCATTTTGAACTATGAAAGTTGCCGGAGTTTAGTTAAATGAGGTCGAAGGCACACCTTAGGCACACGTCGAAATTTACTAATTTCATAGACTCTAGAAAGATATAATGCGACTGTACGATCATCATGATTAATAGATTTTTTTTAAAAATTATATTTGATATATATTTTAAATAAATCAATGTAAAACATTTGTTATTTAAATAATTATGCATACAACTATAACCTGCGGGGTTAGGTTGGGCAAGTTAAAACGATAATCGTCTCTCGTCGACGATTGGCAAAATACCAAATCCACTAAATTGAGACTATTGATGATAATGAACAACGATTAATAGTTTCGTTTTATTGGATTTAGCCTAGCTTTTATTATTTTGACAATCGCATATTTGTATGCGTATTTTAAATGAGACAACTATTGGACGCACGATTGTTTTATCTCTTTCACGCTTTGCCGCCCGATTTGTTTCATACCTGATAAACTGATAGGAAACGTTTAGTCCATTATCTATGTCTCGTCATTATCATCAGCCAGAAGGCGTCCACTGCTGAACATAGGCCTCCCCTTAACCCTTAGAAATTATCTATGTCTATGACTAATTCATACAGTAATAATGGCCAATAATTTAAAAATAATACTAATAACAATATCTAATTACAGACTGTAAAAGTATCGTTCAAAACAAAGCCCTCATGGGGTCCACGATCAGCGTCCGAAGCAGCCAAATGGAGAGATTTCAAATCGGAGGCTAAGACAAGACAAAAGGAGATGCGCACGTCATGGTTCAAACATGTGCTTTACATTTTAATAGGGGGTTATAGATGGAAAGCCTAACTTTCAATTGTATAATTTGAACAAACTTTGTATATTGTGATTAAATTATTACTATGTCATATTTATTTAATATATTATAGATAGATCTATAATAACCCGCATTGGTTACACACTAGTCCGCTACGCGTAATTCCGGACATGATTCCCGGGGCCCGATTCTCCTAATCGGGGACGAAGAAAAATTAGTTAAATCGCGTTGCTATTTAGCATTCTCGCAGGTAACCAATCAACGTTAAGATATCAATTGATTTCTTATTTGCTGATTGGTTACCTGTGCCAATGTCAAATAGCTAGTTTTTTCGTCGCCATAACGTATTAAGAGAATTGAGGCCCCGGCCGGAGAAATAATTTGTTATATAAAATTTATTTGTTATATTAAATTATTAGATTAGATATTACAAATATTTGTAAATAAAAAATAAATTGAGTTAGACATTTGCTACGGGTCTAGATGTTCAAAGACGGGTGGCGGGTGGTCAATTGCCGATCCGGACCAACACTTTTGTGTACACTGGTACAGTTCGTGAAGTGACTCAGTGGAGTTTCGGGATCAGCTGGAAAGTTGTCAGACTCCTGCCTAACATCAAGCGGGGTGCTGTCATACAGGGAGCCACAATAACAAAGACTGTGTAATATTTTTATTGTGACCTTAGTTTTATGACATATAATCATAGATATGACCGTGTAATATTAAGTCTAACAGCCGGTTGTACCAAAAAATATAATTTACGAATTTGTAAAAAGTATCGTATAAGTAAAAGAAAAAAAGAAAAATGGGTTGCACCACTCTTTAACTTCACATTTTACATTCACGTTTAACGGATATTTTATACCTACAGAGCTAAAGGATATCATTTATTTTGGGTTTCTATGTACTACTTTTGTTATTTCTAATGGTAAAAACATTCATAAATGGTAGTTTCGATATAAAATTATTAACAACCCAATTCACGATTTCGTAATAGTAAACGTAATAGAATAAGTATAAAGTAAAACTAAATTCGTAAATTGGAACTTTTTTGGTACAACCGGCGGCAAGACTTTGAATCAAACTTTTGTTCAAGTTAAACCTCCTACGCTACGTACTCTCTATAAGTTATATCTATTTTAATTTATATCTTTAATTACGGTTACAATGTTATTCCGTAATAAAGTTAACTTACCATAATAAAGGAAGTATGTAATAGTATATTTTAGTGCGTAGGTATTAAAGACTAAAGATTACTTTTTAAATACTGACAATTTATGAAAAATAAGATAAATATTGCAGATTTAAGTTTAGCAGTTAGTTACAAAAAGCTCTAGTTAATTATAACGTGTTTATTAAATTGACCGAAATAGTTTGACAACTGTTGGACAAGGATTTTTTTTTTATTATATTTGATTTTTGGCCTGCATAGTGACGGCGGCTAAGGCAACCGTAAACTAAAAGGATTTTTTTTATTGTACGCGCTCTTGGACCTTGCCTCCAATCAGGTTAGCAAGAGGATTGCCTGGGATAAAAAAAAGTTTATTTCCAATTATTTTTTCCTTGTAGTATGTAATTCCAAAAAGCAATTGTCAGTGATATTTTGTAAATATTATTTATTATATATTAAAATTTAGTGCAAACACGCATTTATTATATTTAGGCATTTATTGTAATTTAAATTTGTATTTTTATTAAATAAAACGTAAATGACACAAAAAACAATCTTGGTTTTATTTTTGGAAAAAATATATTACGGTAATATACGAGAATGGGTTAAATAAAATAAATAAAGTATTTATTTACTTTAATAAAAAAAAGTTAATATATAAGGTTTTGTGCTAGGTAGTAATAGTGTACATTGATCGTAAAGTTTCTATGATTATTTTGTTTTACTCATTTACTATTTTCATAATAATAAATGATATATAGTTTCGTTTTGCATCTCATCAATGTATTCCTGTTCTGTCTACCACAATTAAACACCACGATCTGGGGCGAATTTATGTTCCAATTTTTTTTTACAATACCTATTTTAGTATAATTATTAATAAGCATCGATGTTAATAACTAATAGCATGGTTCCCAATACGCCTCTTGGGTCGTCATCCTTTAGTTATTAGTTCATCACTTGGGTTTAAGTAATTTCAGGCGCAATTTAAAATGGTACTTTTGGTAGTCACTATCGGCCGCTCTACCTGTCTATTTTATTTCAAATCAAGATTGTTTTTAATTACCTTGGTGAAGAGGCATCCTATCAGGTCTTGGTACTTCTGATTCCCATGCTTGTGTATTATTACCTGGACTGCAATCCAGGTAACAAAACAACCTTGAAATAATATAAAATCCAGAACCTTGCTTATCTATTTCTTATCTAACAAAATAGAGCTCTGTTAATCTTACAGGATCCCTATTATTCTAATGTTCCTATAGGTTAAAGACGGCCCTAATTGTTTGTAAAAAGTTGGTAGTCATTTGCCTAGTCTGCCGATGCGGAGTATTATAGTAACCACACAAGTGTACAGATACAGAGGGTGACAGATACTTGAGTGCGGTCTAAGAATGGCTGTGACTGCTACTACAGTTAAATAACTATGAGTAGCAGTCACAGCTATCCACTATCCGGGCTACTTGGAACCGGCAACTTACAAGTCACTTCACAGGACTAAGTCCCTAAGTCTGTAGTTCTTTTGAGTAAATAAAGCTTATATACTTAAACCTAAATTTTGGTTATTTAAAACTTACAAAAGAGTGCTGGGAACTATCTACCAGATAATCCTTTAGTATTATTGTGAATGTTGAATAAGCGGGGGAAAGTGCAATTTTCTGAAACAAAACAATAGTTTATAAACATAAAAAATGAAATTATGCTAAAATATTATTTCAATATATACCTAGATAACTAGATACTTACAAACATATAATATAATTGTATAAATAAAAACATAAACAAAATTACTAATACCTAAATAATGCAAAAATAAATGCCTATGGAATGACACAATAAATCTATTATAATGAAATCTTTTAAATACCAGTACGACGTAATTTTTTTTTATTGTGACACGACATCTGACCTCGACTCGCCTGATGATAAGCAAGAGGAGGTCCAAGAGTGACGACGACTGGAATAACCGAGTCAGTTCCCGGCTGCCCCAGCCGCCGCCACTATGCCGGCGTAATATAACAATAATAATATAAGTAATTAAGTACGATGTAATTATTAATATTATATATAAAACGAAAACAAAAAGGTCTATATATTTCACTATTCATAACTATAAATCTTTAACCTTAAAAAATAAAATAAAAATATTATATGCAATTTATTAGTATTACTTCTAATAAAAATATCATTCAATAGCCAGACAAACGGTGGTCCTTTTCGCAGTCTTTCAATCCAATTTTGTACCACTAAGTTGAAATAATTAATTTCATTCGACTTGTCTTTTACTCTCCTTTTTTCAAACCTTAAGATGCAATATTTTGGTGAAAACGCAACAACTTTTCTCCTTAGGTTTCTTGTTCAAAACCTGTCGCGTTTGTTATTAAAGGGTATGGTCCAATAAGAGGTTCCGGAAGAAGCTAAAAAATTAAAAACTATTTCAAATGAACCAATATCGAGACATAATAAAATAATAAAAATTAGTTATACGTAAATAAACTATTCAATAAAATTTTATAGTGACGGGGTCGCGAGAATTTTTACTTAACTTTAAGACTTTTTCGTGGGTCTTGACATAAAAATGGTTAAAAATCTAGAATTTAGATATTTAAACATCCGTTTTTTTTTGCGAATGTTGGATTGCCGTCGCCTATGTTCATGAATTTCATGAAATTTTCATTGTGTCTAATTTTTATGATACCAGCGTTAACGCATGTGGTCTTCTCTAAATATCCACGATCCTTAACCAATAAACCCATCTATCAAGCAAGCATGATTGTATGGGTAAGATAAACAATGTAAAAATCTTGATACGACGATAAAGTTTATATAAAACGCGATACATGCGCTGACCCCCATTACTCGTACACGAATTGAGCAAAAGAATTTTCTTAAATTATAAAAATAATATATTTTAAATTGTTAATGATAAGTTCTTAAGTTAAAGTTAATGTGTTTCCGTAGTAAATAGTAAAGTTCGTGATATAAAATACAAATATGGTAAGTTTTAATTTTTATAACAAAATTACAAAAAAAAGAAAACATAATAATATATATTTTTTTTATTATATTGTTTATTTTATTAACAAAAAATACTTTCATTTTGTGTCAATTTTGTTTTAAGTGTACAAAATGCAACCCACCGTTTCGGGATTATCTTCAAAGTTGCCGGTTTCAACTAGAAGGGCATAATGACTGCGACTGCTATATACTTGCTGTTATATGGTGGTAGGCAGTGGTACCCAGTCTGCCGATCCGTGGTAGTACCACCACTTACAAGTATACAGACCGTGAAGTGATTTGGTCACGTTTCGGGATCAGCTTGTAAGTTGCCGGCTCCAACTAGGCCGGCATAGTGGATGTGATTTCTACTCACAGTTATTAAATTGTAGTAGCAGTGACATTCATCCATAGACCACACTCTAGCCTAACATCAAGCGGGGTGCTGTCAGATGTGGAGTCACAATAAAATATATACCCAACTATAGTAGCATTTCCCAATAATCGTTTAAAAATAGCGCATAATAAACCTTCATGTAAGTAAATCATACATAACCGATTGTTTTACCTCATTATTAAAAATCTATAATATTTGTTTTAGATTATAATTTTAAACAAATTGATCCAATGATAATCCTCTATAATCCTTTTAGTTGCTTTATTGTTGTATTTTTATTTATTGTATTAAATACTAATACTGTTGGATAAATACATAACAAATGATAGAATCTACGAAGGTGCTACGATTTTTTGTTGTTACTACGAAAACATTGTTTTTTATTGTGCCTTAATATATGAATAACAGCACCCCGCCTGATGTTAACATAGAGTGCGGTCCATTAATAGAGGTGACTGCTACTACAGTTATATAACTCTAAGTAGCAGTCACATACACTATGCCGGCCTAGTTAAAGCATTTAATTAGTTGGTTTTAAAAAAGTGCCAAAGCTTTTAATACCAAATTTTACCGCACTTCTAAATAAAGTCTGGGATGGATTCCCTTCTTAATGATAGTCTATTACAATCTTAAATTGTAAAAAATGCTTGTACTCGTACCATAGAAATTGGACGACCAAAGTATATAATATACAAAAGATACAAGGGTACCGGCAACTGGTTTAATAAAACTTTCCTTGATTTGATGCAAAACATTGATTAATTTTTTATGCGGCTTACTATCGCATTAATTTTTGGTTGGGGGTCATTCCGACGTTTCGAGAGCTTTGCAGCCATGGTCACGGGTTCAAAAATACTCTTGACAAAGTTGAATGAATGTTTATTGATATTGTTTTCTGAAAAACACAGACATTAATTCAATTATATTCATAAAATAGATAGGCAATATTATTTTATTGAGAAACAATTGCAATAAAGATAATACAATAAATCATTTATATAGTTGGTAAGCAACGTTAGGCACGTACCTAAAATTATTATACACACATAGAGTATGATTCTTTGGTAAGCAAAGTGCAAAATTGAAAAAATCGATTTATCAAAAAATTAATAAGCCCCAAATAGATCATCATTTAAAAAGATGGTCTTCACACATTTCCTAAATAGCTCCTAACTGTAAGTAGTATGTATATTTATGTGTATGTATTTATTGTATTATATGTATTATTAGTATGTATTATTATTTATATGTATTAGTATTATATTTTTATTATGTAGTATATTTAGTGTAGAGAAATATTTAAAAAAATCAATATAATGACTGTCTATTCTCAATATATATATGAGAATTTGTTATACACTCGTAAGAACATTAATAATTTTCACAAAAACAGTGATCGTCATAATTTTAATTTAAGATACAAAGATAAACTCGCTGTGCCCACATATAGGCTCCACAAAATAAGTAATTCTTTCGCTGGCAACTGTATCCGTATGTATAATACGCTGCCAAGTAATGTGCCTGATCTTACAGTTAATAAATTTAAAAAATTCATTAAACTTAAATTGTGCCAAAAGGCTTACTATAGCATTAGAGATTTCTTTGACGACAAGGCTGCTTGGCAGTGAATGAATTGCTAGTTCCCAAGATAAAAAAGATGTAATAGAATATAAGACTAAGTTGAAAAAAGCCGGACTGGAGTTTCTTGAGTGTTCTTCTCAGTCTGTAGCCTTTCCGAACACTCGGTAGAGTCCCCTCACTCTTTCTTAATGACGTTTCTAAGTGTTTGTAAAAACCAAATGAATAAATGACTTTGAATTTTGTATACTGATTTATTATAAAGTAGAATTATTACTAATTAGTGGTATGCTTCTAATTTTATTTTGCACCTACCTCATATAAAAAGTGCGTTAATTTGTTCCTAATGTAGGCTAGTAAGAATGCCTTGTGGCATTAAGTCCGCCTTTGTACCTAGTGCATAAAGCTTTTAAATTAAATAAATAAAATTAATTTGATGGTCGCCTCATTCGCCTTCACTTTGACCGAGAAAAAATCCAAGGTTAACGAATGAGGAACAGTGGCTAGCAAAACACTTGTTGGTCGTTCGACAAAGAAACGACGAGCTGATGCGTTTAGTTCGACACAGATATATCGACATTTTCGCGTAGCGACTACCCGGCAACCGGAATGTGTGAAAAGGCCCTTCCTGTACCATATTAAACGACAGCGCGTTACATCGCTAAAATATAATACGACTGATGGGAATTGCTCATTAGTTCGTATTAATTTAAGTTGATTGGATTTGTTTGTATTTAATTAACTCGTACGTAAATGCTTTTTAATTAGTATTGAATATCTTTCTTCGTATAATCTGCATAAAAAAATAGGATTTTCTAGTATATTCTTAGATTTTGCGCGAACATTGATTAATAAATTAAACAAATTATATGCGGCTTACTATCGCGTTTATTTTAGATTTGATTTTACATTTTTTTATTATTATTCCGACGTTTCGAGAGCTTTGCAGCCATCGTGGTCACAGAGAGACTGAGGTGTTGGTCGTCCTATTATCATTGTCATCAAGCTATTATTGTTTCCAAAACTACCCCGTTTGATGTTTTGATATTAATTTTCTGTTCCCGGTTTAATTCAATTTTTTGCAAAAATAACTGAACCACCTTTTAACGCGATAGTAAGCCGCATAAAATTTGTTTTAATTCATTAAGATTTTCTAATCCTTGTAGTATGTAATAACATAAACAAAGCGTCGTCCTCATCTTCTTCTAATAAAAGTAACAAAAGATGAGTGTCTGACATCCTTCATCATGCAAATAACGACTGCACAACGGAGTCGCTGTCCGCGTGTTCAATCCGCAGACTGTAGACTACTGGAATCTGCATCGGAATCGTACCTTTACCTACTTAAATAGGTAGAGAAGTTCGTTGATGTACTTAATTTATAGTAGCTTCTCGTGACGTTGACTTTTTGTATCCTTTATTTACACACTCTATAGGTATATAGATAACATTCCTATATTTATTGCTTTGAAAAGCTAGTTTTAGTTGGTAAATAAATTATAATTGCAATAAAATATGATAACTTAATATTAAAGATTATTAAATTCTGATATAATCGTTAAACAATCTCTATTAGATCCTGTTAGATTCATAAATAAAACTTGTTTGTTTATTGTCTCAGCACGATAATTGTTTAACTGAGGACTAAGCTGTATGTACTAATATCCTTTTAATAAAAAAATCTTAATGGGAACGAAATGTTACGCTCTAAAATGACCCAGAAAGTAAAGTAACATCTTGAAATTTATGTGGAAATCGTATTAGATGAAATAACCCAATGGGTGCTAATATAAGATAAAATACCTAGATAAACACAATATAAGTATTGTCAATAAATATTTGATTCTAATCTTGTATCAAAACCCATAAAATATGATTACTCAAGTATGTACGAAATCTTGTTCTAAAAGATTGCCTCATATCGCCAAACTTTTCTAATCTAGTCTACGCATTTGCCTAAATGATTTCATGTGTGAAAGGGCATTATCATTTGTGTTTATTTTTATTGTGACTCAACATATGACGGCACCCTGCTTGATATTGAGCTGGAGTGTGGTCCATAAATGGATGCCACTGCTACTACAATTCAATAACTGAGTAGCAATTACATCCGCTATGCTGGCCTAGTTGAAACCGGCAACTGACAAGCTGATCCCGAAACGCGACCAAATCACTTCACGGTCTGTATACTTGTAAGTGGTGGTACTACCCCGGATCGGCAGACTGCCTATATACATACCACTCTTTGTTAACCAGACCCGAAGCAAATAACGACCTCTTTTTTTTATTAAGAAATATTTGCATTATTTATTATAATTAATAAATATTACAAATAAAAGCTATGAAACCGACCGGCAATCGAACCTGGTACTTTACGCGCAACAAACCAATCGCTAACCGCTTGTCCACGCCTGTCGTCAAAACGCCTGTGTGTGTATTAATTTTGTAAATTAAATTAAAAAATTAAGAACAAAATTTGCCGTCATAGGCTTTAGCCTACTCAGCTTGCAGGTAAATCCACCACTGTTACCTCTCACTGGGAATCACTTTTATATGTAAAATCATCATAATTTTAATCAATTCATTTACTGTACTTTTTTATTGCAAAGGGTTGAAGCATACCGTTATAAGAGCCTGATTTAAATTTAAGCAGTGCGTGAAGAAGCACATGCGATTGACACGTAGTGATGGAGCTTCTAGACCACCACTGCTACTTACCATTTGTCTAGTTAAGGTTATTACTATAAATAAAAACCCGAGAAACAGTTTAAAAAACAAAACAACGCGATTAAAGACTATTGTCTGGGCCTCAATATTCTTAATAATTTAAAGGCGTCGAAAAGCGAATAACAAATCAATAGTTTACCTACGTTGTTTGGTCACTTGCAACCGCGGCGCAATTACACTGCTTTTTCGTCATCATGATTAATTAAGAGAATCGGAACCCTGGTTTAAAAAAAAAGCATTGCGCAAAATTAGTAAAAAGCGGGCGCGCTCTATTAAAATTATCCCTGTGATTTCCACGTAACGTGAAAATTTGTGTAATCGTCAAGTAATATCGATTGTTTACTTACAGGGTGGCAAAGACAATGCTGGCTTCGAACCCTACTCGGAGAAAGAAAGAGCAACGGTAAGTTAATAAGACCTAAGCAAATCAAAGATACTCTCTCTATGTACAAAGAACTACTCGGAGTAGTTGATATGTCAATGTTAAGCTATTCTAAGACGTATAATAATTCTATCACCCCGTTTAGAAATAAAGTGTGTCTTTCATTAAAGATTAAAGTGGTAATTATACTATAAGGCAGACAGTTGGTGGTTGTTTGCGCACCTACCTAATCTGCAGATGTAATGCATCTAACGCGTGTTGCATCCATAAAATATGGATGCAACACACTAAAAATACAATTGTAATTGGTCATTCAGTTGCTGGCTAGACACAAAAGGAGGAGCACGCAGATGAAGTATAGTTAGTAATATTTTTATTCACGCTTAAATGCGTGGATTAATACAGTGGAGGGGCGCGTCATTTATAGTTAGACAAGCTATACCACCATTTCAGACCGTGAAGTTATTTAATCGGGTTTCAACTTAAAAGTTGTCGGATTCATCTAAACCGGCATAGTGGATGCGACTGCTTCTTGCAGTTATATAACCGTAGTAGCAGTCACCCCCATTCTCAGACTACAAGCACGCGTAATATCGAACATCTGGGCCAGAGATGTAATATGAATGTAATAGATCTAAGTATCGTTGTTTTACTTGAAGCGTTACTATTATGTTAAGATTAAATCTGTTTTTATCTGCAATATATAGAGTAGGTAATGTTTCTATGGAGATAAAGTATGTACTTAAAGAAATGTGAGTAATTTAAGATATATCTGGTGAAATTTATGTCATAGCATTAGATTAGATAATAAATGCACTTCTCAAATGTATGGCGCGGCTAATGTTTATGTAAAAATGTACAAAGACGTCTTATAAGACCTTGAAAATAACCTTTTTAAAGATCTTTTTATCGATCTATTTGTCACGCCTTAATTCTCACGGAGATTACTCTAATGAGGCGCCACTTTCCACGATTCTGACAAACTCTAACTTTGTAAAAGAAAGTAAACAACTATTTTTCTCTTTGGTTGCAAACTATTCTTTCTTTTGGTTACTATTTTTTTACTAGTTTAACTAAATATTTTTTTCTTAGGTTAACAACTTTTATTTTTATTTTCCCGTATTGATAAGTAAATAATTCTCTTATCTGCCCCCCTAGCACGGCAATCCAAGAAGCAAGATAAAGAACTGCGAGGAATATTATTGTAAATCTCTTGTCAATCTCTATGTGCTTAAACCAACCAACATACCAATCTCAATTCTCATCACTATCTGACATTTTAATTTAATTTATATTTATTAATACATTTTGCCTTATGATTAAAATTACTATTATTATTATTATTTACTTAGGTATTTGCATCTTTTGGTTTAAAAGTTTAGGTAGATTAGCATTAGATCCATATTTACATTTAAAAAATTAATTACCTACGCAACTAATTTCATTAGGTAAAGTAACATGTATTATATTATACTATCAAACAATCTCTATTTCCACAGGGATAGGCAGGTATTTATCTAAGCCTATTTTGAGGTAAAATTTATTTATATTACAGAATGGAGTTCAAAATGAAAATCTTGGTCCGAATCCTCAAAAATCGGAACTTGCGACAAACTGCAACATCGTAAGTTATTTATTTCACTATACACATTCATTATACTATACCATATACCACGTTTTTAAGTCCGCATTATGTAAACGTTTTCTTTCTTTCTTCTCCATATTTGGAGCTCTTGCCATCAGGCAGGTCGAAGTCAGTTTTCGCGTTATAATAATGAATTATTTATTCCACTAATAAGTACGGAACACGCAGAATGAAATGAAGGATGTTTTTTTTATTTAGAGAGGAACGGACGTCAGCTATAAAATAGTTTTTATGAACTAATTTTCAACTAAATACCTAATTGTTTTTTGTAAAGCATACTGTACTGAAATTAGATATGGTTAATCGCAGAAATCTACGCGTAGTTCGTTATTATTTTGCGTATCACTTTTTTGATAGCTTAGGATTTTACAGGAAACATAGAATAACAATTCTATATGGTTTAAAAAAAAATGTAGATCTATGTACGAGTATAGCTCAAGTGTACTTCATCGATGAGATCATACATAAAAAATAGTACGACATAATTTTTTTTATCCCGAAAAATAGACAACTACAATTAATTAAATAAAAATGAATTTAAAGTATATAGTCATTTTTTATTGATTTGATGGCAAGCAAGGGAAAGCCTAAAAGTGCCGAGATGACTGAAAATAAAGTTCAGTTACGGATACCTCAGTTGTCATTTCTTTGCCGCTCTAAGGTGGCTTTTTCACACTTCGCTTGAAAAATAGATATATAGATGGTGGTTATAGAATAGAGAGAATACATAGGTTTTGCTTCTGTATCTAATATACATTATATTAATATCTTCATAATAAAAAATATAATCATTAATAAACTTATTTACATCCCATTTTAATATATTCTACCCTTACATACTTAGTTAACTTTTATCTTTCTTCTTTTTTTGCCTCTTTATATTTTTTTTTTATATGCATTCAATTGTCTCTTTCTCTGACTAAACATATCTTTAAAAGGTATTAAACACGAATTTCAGTAGATATTATTGCATTGTAAATATAAGATATGTTATGTTATGTTATACTATTATATCAATGTTATCAGAGATTGCAGAGAAAATAAATAGTTTCGATTTTTTTTCTACATATTTCCTGGTGTTTGTTTTTTTAACATTTTTTTACTTAGCTACTCTATCATAGAATAAAGTATAATAAAATGAGTAAATGGAATATAGCAAATATTTAATTTTGGTTTTTATTTTATTACCTGTGTTTATATCTAAGTATAAACATAGATAATAAAATAATAGGTCGTTTACACAAAATAGTCAACACAAAATATCCCTTATATTTATTAAACATAAATTATATGAAGGCATTCTGCAGCAATTTATCAAAATACCAATAGAAAAAAAGTAGATACATGTACTTTGACAAATATTTATTATTATAGTAAAACTAGATGATAATCTAATTCCGTATCCAATAAACGTATCTTTTGATTATATCTATAGATATAAATTAGTGAAATAACATTTAAATACTCCAATAAAACAATTAATATAGCTGATAACTGCATGACAAACTCTGTATAATGATTGATTGGTTTGTAATACAGGTTCAATTATCGAAAGTCATTCATATGTAAATATTTTATTAAAATTTACGACTTTAAATGTATAAAGATACGATAAATGATTACTGCGATTCATTTAAGGTTTTATTATTTTAAAATTGTACTTTGAAGTTACGTATGTATAATCAGAAACAAAGTGCGTAATTCCCTAGCAATGCGACTAATCTTATTTTAATGTCTCTATATTACACTCAGTCTGCTACAAAACATTTTTAATTTTATGTTATTTACATTTCTATATTAAGCTGTAATATAGAATGTAGTGCTAAAAACATAAAGATTATAAAAAAAAATTGAAAATTTTCGCATTATCATATAAAACTATAATTATTAAATTTAAAAGTCAAAATTTTATAAGAATTAGAACTTAATGTTAGACTCATCTTAAAATCAATTAGTGTTTTTTGATATAATTAACTGCATAATTAACTGATACTACAGTAGGTACAGTTATATACCTGCAAGAAGCAACTATATCTACTATGCCAGACTAGTTAGAACCGGCAACTTTTAAGCTGAACTAAGTCACTTCACGGTTCATATACTTGAAACCACAGATCGATACGCTAGTCAAATGACTAGACCAACTAGATCAGTATATCCCAGCGTAGGGCCCACGCCCCACAGTGGGGCAATTTAATAGTTAAGGGGGGGATTTAAAAAATGGACTCGACACCGACTTTAACCCTTTCGCTTTGGGTTATTTAAATGCAATGCTAGATATCGGTGACAAATTTAACAAATAAGGCAAATTCTTAAAAAAAATGCTGTAATCATTAATATTTCTTAAGGGAACAAAACAATTTTTAAAGGTTAAAAATTATGTATAAGGAGCCTAAAAATTTTAAAAAGTTAAGGTGGGGCATGGCCTAAAAAGGTTGGGAAAGACTGAACTAGATGTTTACACTAAAATTAATTATTTTTAGGCAACCACAAACGAAAATGAACCTAAGCGTATGCAATGGGATAATGGTTTAGAATTCCTGATGTCATGCATAGCTACGTCAGTTGGCCTTGGAAATGTATGGAGGTTTCCCTTCGTGGCATATCAGAATGGTGGAGGTGCCTTCCTAATACCATATGTAATAGTGTTACTGGTCATTGGAAAACCTATGTATTATCTAGAAACTGTGATTGGTCAATTTAGTTCGAGAAACTGCGTTAAGGTTTGGGCACTATCTCCTGCTATGAAAGGTTTGTTTGCTATAGATATTTTATACTTTTTTTTTTTCATCCTATTAAGGCTCGACTTGCTTGATGGTCGAGCAAGAGTGCTGATTGGCCATTACGGTTGGCTCAGTCGCCTTTAGAATGCCGGCTTGAAAGATCCAATGTGTATTTTTTTATTATTATTATACATTTCTATACTAAGTTACTAAAGTGCTTGTATCATAGAAACAGGACAAACAAAGTACATATATCAAAGATACATTAGTATCTTTGATATATGTACGGTGGGTGGTATCGAACTTTAACCATTGCACTGCCACTACACCACAGACGATCGGTGTAAACAATAAGGAAGTAATCAAATATATTATAATATTAACTCCTAATATTAATTAAAATAGGAAAAGTCTTTGTCACTTCGAAATGTCAAATTTTATAATCGACAGAGCAGTGTTTTCCGACTCGGAAATCGGAAACATTCTCAAAAAAACTGGGTTGCCTAGTGCCAATAACCGTAGAACTTGTATAAATAAAATTGTGGATGTGAGGAAAGCGAGGGGGTTATATCAATATCGTGGCCAGTGGTCTCCATTATCTCTACACCGATTTTAAGTCTATTAACATTGCGTGTTTAATAATGAGCCAATAAGTAGTCATTATTAATATTGATTTAATTTTATAAGGCGTCCGTGGTGTAGTGGTAGTGCAATGGTCACGTAAACCAACATTTCTATGATACAAGTACGTTTAGTAGCTGAGTAAATATAGAAATTTAATAATAAAATATTTTCAATTAATACTATACTAAATTTAAAGAGTGGTATGCAGTCATACCCAGTCTGCCGAACCGGGGTAGTACCACCACTTACAAGTCTACAGACCATAAAGTAATTTAGTTGCGTTTCGGGATCAGCTGGTAAGTTGCCGGTTCCAACTAGGCTGGCGTAGTGGATGTGATTGCTACTTACAGTTATTGAATTGTATTAACAGTGACATCCATTCATGGACCAGCTTAACACCAAGCTGGGTGCTGTCATATGTCGAGTCACATCATCATCAGCCAGAAGGCGTCCACTGCTGAACATAGGCCTTCCCCTTGGAACGCCATTCCGAACGACAATGCAATGGGATAATGGATTGCATCCACTGGTTACCTGTAACTTTTACCTATCGCCTAAAATCTTTCTTCCCCATCGGTTGGCGGTTCTTCGAGCGATGTGGTCGAGTTTGAGTAACAATAATAATAAAAATACTATTTCACGTAACTCTAGTTAGAATTATATTTATGACGTTTCAGGTACTGGATATGCTCAGGCTTTGGGCGCAGTTTATATTCTATCCTACTACGTTTCCATTGTGGCATTGTGCTTATACTATTTGGCAATGAGTTTCCAATCTACATTGCCATGGGCTCTCTGCGAGGATAGTTGGGTAGAAGACTACAACTGCATACCGTCTGGTGTTTCAACTAATAGAACAGAGACGCCGAATGCTACAAGTAGTGCGGAATTGTATTTTGTGTGAGTAGACAAACCTATTGGATTTATTTCTTTGTTTTATTGTGACTGAATTGCCTGATGGTAAGCAATGGGAGTGCAATCCATGCGGGAAAGCATCCACATTCTATCGACCGAATCGGCAGTCGAACTAAAAAGTTTGGTGCGTCTTTTCTTTGTAGAACAATTGACAAGTGGAATTCTTTGCCAGCCCATGTGTTGTCTCCACCCTATGACCTTGGATCCTTCAAGCGATGCGTGAAGAAGCACCTTAGGCCGGCATAATGACGGCGGCTGAGGCAGCCGGGAACTGAATCGTTTTTTTCAGTCGTCGTCGCTCTTGGACCTCCTCTTTATTATCAACAGGCGGGTCGAGGTCAAATGTCGTGTCACAATAATAAAAAACGGCAACTTACAAGCTGATTACGAAACGCGACGAAATCACTTCATGATTGTGGTACTACCACAGGCGGAAGGCGGAAAGCTGTCATAATATGTCAAGCAACAATAATAAAAAAGTGTGGGACCAATTTTTTCTACTTTATTTTTATCTGTTTTCAGAAAAACTGTTTTAAGGCAAAGTGACGGCATCCATGATGGAATAGGTAAGTTTGTTCTAAAAGTTTTACTACCGTACAGACCGTGAAGTGACTTAGTCTCTTTTCGGAATCAGCTTGTAAGTTGCCGGTTCCAACAAGGCCCACATAGCGGATGTGACTGCTACTTACTTTTTTAAATTGTAGTAGCATTCACCTCCATTCATAGACCGCACTTCAGTTTAACATCAGGCGGGGTGCTATCATAATCGAGCCACAATAAAATAAATAAAGGACATCATTCATTTTAAGCTTTTATGTACTACTTTTGTAATGTCCAATGATAAAAAATATATAAATGGTAGTTTCGATACTTATATTAATTAAACTAATAACAATTTTGCTTTTAATTGCTGTGCAATTAAGTTATTTGAAAAATAAGATGGATTTTGTATCGTCTGTCAATCAACACCATATTTGTTCTGCTTTGAACTGTCATAATTATAGTTTGATCATTTTGCACACCTAAACTATACAAAATAAACGATATATTCCATTTACATTGTAATCTTCGTACATTAAACTATTTTAAAATGTATATGCAACTGTTAATACAATTAAGCCCAAGTCCCTATACAAAATGAATTATGTCCTTTAAAAAAACGTAAAACACACACTCGGACCGCTCTCCAGCTTCACATTAAGAGGGGTTCTTATCATAAGAAAAAAAAAGCTATTAGGATATGAATAGAAAGTATGTATACTTTCGTATATACGTATACTCGTATTTATTATTTAATGGGAAGGAAGCGAGGGAGTTGTGTCTAGATCGTGGCAAGTGGCGCTTCATTGTTTCTGTCTACGACCGCTAAATGCTACAACTAGATAACGTTGCATTGCGCGTCCAATATCTCGCAAACGATTTACCGACAAAGTAATCAATATATATGCGCTCAGACGATGCGACGTCACCGGCTAAGTTGACTGCACGCAACACCCGTACAGCTGGGAGTACTCCTTTACTTTTCTAACTAGTGGAATAATGCTCCGCTAAAGCTTAATTGAAAATAGATTTAGCTAAATAGGTTTACTTCCGGGAGGTGTGATCAAATGGATGATAGGTGATAGATACGTAGATACTTACTTAGTTTTTATAGCAAGTAGGTACATATCTAATATAAAAAATAATAATTTATTAATGTAGATGGATATCAAAGATCATTGTCTTTATTGCCTATTTATTAGATACGATTTAAAAAACAGTTATTGTTATCTATTATATTACGTATTCATTAGATGTCTAATACATATAAAACGTTAGATTAAATCAAGTAAATAAATAAGTTTTTGAAATAAAAATTGCGATCGATCTTTTAATAATAAAATAACCTTCTAGTTTCACTTGTCGAAACCAATGATTGTGTGTGTAAGTATATTACAAAAACACATTAGGTAGGTCGTAAATAACATAATATAAAATCCGATGAAAAATTCAAACTTGAAATCAAACTCGGAGCAACTATCTGCATGATTTGTTTATTTACAAATGTTAGTAGTAAACCTATGAAACAAATATATACTCCGACCAGGAATCGAGTCCACTACGCCATGCCTCTTCTAATCATAAAATTATCGTTTTGCAGGTGTACCAATATGGGATCTGACTCTTTGCCTGTTTGCCTCTTGGGTTATAATATTCATCATAGTGGCACGAGGTGTGAAAAGTTCTGGAAAGGCAGCATACTTCCTGGCTCTATTCCCTTACGTTATTATGTTCATCTTATTAATAAGGTAATTGTGAATTTCGATCAGAAGTAATAGAACATATACTCGTAGATATGTTATCTCTCTTTGTAATAGAAAAGCGATCGCTATTAAGGATAAGATTTGGTCGGAATAGTGACGGCGACTGAGACAACCATTTTTTTTACATTTCTACACTTCTGTACTAAGCTACTAAAGTGTTTGTATCATAGAAACAACCAAGGTACATATATCAAAGATACATTGGTATCTTTGATATATGTACATTGGTACCGGTGGGTGGTCTCGAATTCGTGCTCTTCGGTTTGCGTAACCATTGCACTACCACTACACCACGGTCGCCTTTCTTTATATTTTTCCATAACTCACGACGCTTCGTTAGTTGCAGTCCCTCGCCACAAACACACTAGCTAGTCTATCTCGCCATCTCAGTTTGGGCCTACCGCAATGCCATGTAGAATCCAATCGCTGATGGACTTTACCCATAATTCATCAGAGAGTGATGACCTGCCTATTTTCGACTACGTCGGCAATTTGCGTTTTGGAGCACAATATGGTGTTTTGAAATTTATCTATGTATTTATCCGTAACTTAATATTGTTCAAATATTTTCAGATCGGTGACTCTTACAGGATCAGGCAAGGGTATTCTTTTCTTCTTGACACCAGACTGGAATAAACTTTTACGCTTAGAGGTTGGTGGAATTAAAAAAAAATGTAAATTTAAAGAAAACTAAAAAAATGTATTGTAATAAAATTCTAATTAATAATAATATAATAGTCACTAGAAATTATGAGGTGAGGTCCGGTATATGCGACTGAGGGCAACCGTAAACTGGGGCAGCTTTTTCAATCGCTGGCACACTTGGACCTCCCCTTGCTTGACATCAGGCAAGTCGAGTTCATATCGTCGAGTCACAAAATATATAAAACAGTAAAATGAAGAAAAACAAATGAGTTTCTATAGTAAAATAAAATAAATCTTTTGCTTCTTTCACATTCAGAATCCTTTTATAATATAAATATATAAAAGCACACACAAGGGAGCAAAGAGCGGCCGTTGCCCCGTTTGACGTCTTACCACCTTGGGAGTTTCACATCAAAAATAATAACCTTTAAAGAATTATTTATATTGACTTTTCTTGCAGGTATGGTACGCGGCTGTTACACAAGTATTCTTCTCAATTGGAGTGTGCTCGGGGGCAGTTGTCATGTTTTCATCCTACAATGGTTTCCGACGAAACGTTTACAGGTTGGCAAACTTGTCACTACATAATTTAATTAAAAGGACATCATTCATTTTGTATGGAGCCTTGGGCTTAATTTTATTAACAGTTGCATATACATTTTAATATAGTTTATTGTACAAAGATTATAATGCAATTAGAATATATCCTTTATTTTGCATAGTTTAGGTGTGCGAAATGATCAAACTATAATTAAGACAGTTCAAAGCTATGGCGTGCCTCCGTGATTGACAGACGACACAAAATCCATATCTTATTTTCCAAATAACTCAATTGCACAGCAATCAAATGCAAAACTGTTATTAGTTTCATCAATACAAGTATCAAAACTACCATATATATATATATATTTTCATCATTGGACATTACAAAAGTAGTACAAAGAAGCTCAAAATGAATGATGTCCTTTCACGTGATTTGAATAAAGAGAATTAGGGATCTGGGGGAAGCGAGGGAGTTTTGTCAAGATTGTGGCAAGCGACGCTCCATTACCCCTGTGGGAGAAGGGCGTAACAATTTGATTGATTGATTTTACATGAACTATTTCTCCACAGGGACTCGATGATCGTAACAACGATGGACACATTTACCAGTTTATTATCTGGCATAACTATTTTTGGTATCTTGGGCAATTTGGCACATGAATTGGATGTAGAAGATGTTAGTCAAGTTATTGGGTCTGGTGGCACTGGCCTTGCTTTCATATCCTATCCTGATGCGATCGCTAAATCACCTTTTGTACCTCAGGTTTGTAATTTTATCGTAGCTCGATATTATCACAACGCCCGCCTATGTTAGGCTGAAGTGCAGTCCATGAATGAAGACAATTAAATATCAGCAAGTATGACAGCCTAATTGAAACCAGCGACTTTCAACTTTATCAGAAATCTTTATGGTTAAATGGTTAATACACTTTTAATTCATAAACCGTATATTAAAATATACTATTTATTAAACAATTTTTTTTGGGCTTACTGTCGACGTTACAAAATCCCTGCAGTCATCGTGGTCGTTTATCAATGTTCGCGCAAATCTAAGAAAATTATACGAATATGGTATTACCACTTTTATCTAGAATAATTCTACGGTATCACCTCGAAGCCGACCAGCAACGGGTGTATGCGATACAATCTTCTTTTTTTTATTGTAACTCGATATATAACAGCACCCCGCCCGATATGTTAGAGTGCGGTCCGCGAATAGATGCGACTGCTACTACACTTAAATAACTGCAATTAGCAATCGCATCCACTATGCCGTCTTAAATTGAAGATTTCTTTTATTTCCAGTTATTCTCCGTACTGTTCTTCTTGATGATGACAGTGTTAGGTATTGGATCTGGCGTGGCTTTGCTTTCAACAATAAACGCCATACTCATGGATGCCTTCCCTAGAATTCCTGTCACGTATATGGCGTTGATGGGCTGTTGTGCTGGATTCCTTGCTGGACTCATTTATGTTACCCCGGTATGTTTGTTCAAAGTTAAACATTACTATACCAAGGTACTAAACGTGCTTGTGTCATTGAACTGGGCAACCAATGTACAAACTATATAACAAAGATACACATAGTGGTGCATCCAAAGAATTTAGACTTAAGAAATAGAAGGAGCCCTAAAATAGCTACAAAATACAACCGTTTATACTATTTTTACTTATGGCATTAAAAAGAAGTCAGAAGGGGATGAATATACATTTTTACATCCGTAATTTAGAAGGTTGTCACTAGTTTTGATGATCATTTGACAACCTAATTTGACAGAATAACAAATGACATTAAAATACTTCAAAAAAGGATGATGGAACAATTATGCCGCTACTCTTGCTACCACGTGACTTTTAATTAAGCAGTATTAAAAGTCAACCAAGTGGTTGTAATTGCAAAAAGTAGTGACAATCTTTAAAAAAAAGGAATTGAAATACGAGTAGTTGTCTCTTTCAGACACGTGGTATACACATGGTATAAATTTGAGATAAATAACACTGAATTAGTTCTTATTTTAGCACAGCTTCTATTCTTTCCATATTCTTAGGGTGCATCCGAATTTAGTCAGACCATTTTGCCTATTTCAATTTCAAGATGGAATAATGTGTCAAGTATCTAGGCTAGCCTTGTAAATACAAAAACACTGCATTAGAGTTTAATCAACATTTTGAGAATAAAATAGATTGACATAGTGAGTACTGCAAATAAGTTTTTTAGGGGTCCGCGGATCATGGTTAGCTGTCGCTAGGGGGTGCGCCCTTGGAAAAGGTTGGGAAAGGCTGCCTTAATGGTTTCTCATTGTTTTTGCAGGGTGGGCAATACATATTGGAATTAGTTGATTATTACGGTGGCACGTTCATGAGACTATTCGCTGCCATAGCAGAAACAATTGGAATATTCTGGATTTATGGTATGTATTCTATTTATTATATTTATTTCGATGGATGCAAGTCACGCAAACTGCATTACTGGTTTGTACGTATATTCTTTGGCCGGCATAGTGACAGCGACTGGGGCAAACGTAAAGACTCGCTTTTTACAGTCGTCGGCACTCTTGGGCATCCTCTTGCTTAACATCAGGCGGGTCGAGGGCAGATCATGGTCAAATCACAATAAAAATAAATAAAAAATCTGTATGGCGCTACCGCAGACTGCAATGTCGCCTTGTACGATATCAATCTTATAGAAACCAGTAATGCGGTCTAGTCTTAGTCTGCATTCTGCAATCGCCATCGGAAACCCATATTTAACCTTAAACCAAGTTTATGTTTTTATTGTAGGACATGTGACTTCGATTTACCTGATGCTTCTATTCAAATTTTATTTTATTGTAATAAAATAAAATAAAATTTATTTTATCACAATAAAATAAATCACACGACATTAACCTCGACTCGCCTGATGATAAACAAGAGGAGGTCCAAGAGTGACGACTGAAAAAACCGAGTTAGTTCTCGGCTGCCTCAGTCGCCGTTATTATGCCGGCCTAAGGTGCTTCTTCACGCATCGCTTGAAGGATCCAGGGTCATAGTATGTAGATAACACATGGGGGGCTGGCGAAGCATTTCACTTGTCAATCTAGAAAGAAAAGACGCACCGAACTTTTTAGTTCGACTGCCGATAGAATGCGGATGCTTTCCCCGACCTGTGCGGGTATCACGGGTGTGAAAGGATGAGGCAGGAACAAGGTTAAAGAGCTCTTCGTCACATTCTCCGTGGTATAGGCGATAGAGGACGCACAGAGCCGCCATGTCTCTACGCAGTTACAGGGGCTCCAGAGTTCGCGTGACCTCTGCATCACATATTACTTCATCTTAATCTAATAATATATATATATATATATTGTTTGTTTTAGGTCTAGAAAACATATGCATAGATATAGAATACATGTTGAATATAAAAAGTTCATTCTATTGGCGCATTTGTTGGTCTATCATAACACCAGCGATTATGATAGCTGTGTTCACTTATGCACTCATTAACACAGAGGCTTTGACATTTGGCCAAGATAAATATGTTTATCCACAAGCTGCTTATAGTAAGTCCTTCTTTATTCGATTTTTCCTCGGTCGCGCTTGAAGATACTAAAAAACGCTCAGTCCATCTCTATAATATATATGGTTCTAGCAATATTTTAACAAGAAAAGACGTAGATATGTTATAAACGCTCTGAAATTGGCACGTTAAAACTTTGCTAATAAGCAAACCTGAACTTAGTGTCGCGATGCAGAGCAACATATTTGTCTATTTTTCGCTCTTTATAACTATGCTACTTCGTCGTGGTTGAGCGTTCAAATTCGTACCATTTGCGAACACTAAAACTGGTGCATTTGACATATTTTACATCATTGGATTCTAGCAACAGTTTAAAATTAAAATATTTTCTTACAGTTGCCGGTAACTTACTGCAATACATTGGAATAGCATTGGTTCCCATATTTATTTGCTTAGCACTTTGGAAATTTAGGACTGGCAATTTGATTCAGGTTAGTAGGTTTATTCACAGCATATTTTTAATTTTAATTTAACCTTAATGGCGTCTCCAAAGTTAGGCGCAAGTCGATGCGCAATACATAATAACGCCTAATATACGCGACTGGCTCTATACCTACATTTAAGTGATGATACTACCCAGGGGGGCGACCGCGCAACTTCAATGGTAATGAAAATGAAATTTATTCTCATTACGCGGTCGCTGTTAGTGTCAAAAATAACTTTTATTCATTCGGACAATGAGTTTTGATGCGCTGTGGAAATGAATATCGATTCTAAGTGTGTTGAGCGGTCGCAATTTTATTTTGAAGCCCATTAGAGTTCAACTGGCAAAACGAAGCCCATTCTCATTGCCATTAAGTTACGGGGTCGACCCAATGGATTATGGATCAGCATATTGGACAAATGAACATCAACGCTCTGGCTTTCAATGTGTCCAATCAGATGTCCATCAAATTTTAAGGCCTAACCTAGCATGAAATGTTAAAAATATCAGCTGCGTTGCGATATCTAAACGCGGCTTGAGTTTATAATACGTCTGCAGTTTACTTTTATATTTCATTATATTAAGTTATTTTATTTTATTGTTATAAGTTTTTATTATATTTTAACCATTATGTTTTTTTATATTACAGACAGTTCGAACAGCGTTTAGAAAAAAGGCAAGTTGGGGTCCAATGAGGCCTCTACTGAAACAAAGATGGCTCGTATTCACAGCAGAGGCGAAGGCAGATAGAAAATTGATGAGCAGAAATTGGTTCCAACACATAGCTTACTCATTAGTGGGAGCTTATAGATGGAAGGTTAAACTACCAAAAAATATTGATGATAATGAAAAAACTGTTGCCTGATTAATGGTTTTAAGTTTTTAAGTCAAAACTACTGCCACTGCCGCTCAAAAGACTTAAATCGCTTCAAGTAAAGGTTTTAGTAAAAGTTAAATTTATTATTAAAACAAACACATATAGTATATGCCAAGATATAGTATATGGAAATGCTTTTTACCATCAGCCTTAGGCTGCTAAACAAAATCTTCACAGTGGCCTGCTTTTAGCGTTTTCCAGCTACCTTTATTAGGTCGCCTTTGCCTGGTCGTGTTCTCCATTAGACAACATTTCGGCCACGTCTATAAGACTAATTGTTATACAGAGTATAGATGTAAGGTTATAGACACATAGCAATCCCTCTTTAATCACTACCTACTAATACAAAAACGTTATTACAAGGTTTTCTTTTTATTCTTGATTTTTTCATTTTTTATCAAGCCGCAATGTACGCTAGGGTGTCCCGTCCATGTATAAGATTTTTTTTTTCAAGCTACACTATCGTATGTAATATTGTACAGCCTACGAGGCCTAAGCTAAGCTTTGCATCTGTGTGAGTGCTCTTAGTGTGGGTGTGACGTCGACGTAGAGCGCGACGAGTCCTTTGCTTGGTTTAAACCAATACTGGTTAATACAGCTTTAAGACTCTCATTTTTGTGATTTCACATAAATAGAAAGCTCTAATACCTAATACATTATGCCGACGAAAAATCAGTGATATTGAGCCGTGGTTGCAGTTTCAACCTATTTATTTGTAATTCACTGATTGGTTACAATGTCAAATATCAATGCGACGCAATTTCACTACTTTTTCGACGCCATATTGTATAATGAGAATCGAGGCCCAGGTGTGATTAGAATGACCGCTTTGCGAGTCCAACGCACCGTCAGCGCCGCTCGTGGTTACTAGACGTTATATTGCTAGTATTTAATGTAGGTTGGGCTAATGTAGAAAAATATGCAAAATAAAAGACATGAGCTCATCAATTAACTTTGCTCCTACTTCGTCTTTTCCCTCCGTGATATCCGCATCTGGTTGACCGAATTGACAGCCGAACTAAGCTGCATCAGTATGTATACAACTTCTGGTTCACAAGATTGCTGTGTGTCTCTTAACACTCTGTATTAATTAGGTAGCTATACTTGAGCTTTAGTTTATTTCTCATTATTATCCTCACCAATTAGGATATTTTAACTAGTTAAGTGATTGAAGATTAAGTAGGTATATCTAATAGCGTTAAGTTAGTATTTAAATAATCCTAAGTACCTTATTAATTTTATATTAACATTAGCGTTTATTTGTTATTGTTGGATAGCTAGATATTAGCATTACATTTGTTTGCAGTTCTAGAAACGAGTTGACTGTACTATACTTAGGAGTAAAACTATTAAATGAAATACACAAAACTGAAGTAATAAGTTTTATTTAACTTTTTAAATACAATACCTAAATTGGTATCCAAATAGACACCAAAATCCATTAAGACAAAAAAAATTACAACGTCAATGTTGCAAAAAGCATAATATAATGTAAAAAATTACTTATGTTTGGATTTTTTCTTCTTTTTAGAAGACTTTTTCTTGTGTTTGCGTTTCTTTTTCTTTTTCTTGTGGTCATCTGAACTTGTGTCAGATTCCGAGTCACTATCAGATGCATGTTTTCTTTTTTTTCTAGAATGTTTCTTTTTACGTTTGCGTTTACGTTCACCAGACGAAGTGGAGGAAGATGAATCAGAGTCGCTACTAGAATCACTACTGGATTCAGTTTTCTTTTTGAGTGATTTTGACTCTTCAACTTTCATTTTCTTAGCTTCACGACTTGCTGACGTAGACCTTTCTCTCTTCTTGACCACTTCACTTTTAATTTCAGTTTCAGATTCTAATGTCTCGTCATAGTCAGGTTCAAAATTAGCTTCATCGAGAGTAGATTTTTTTCTTTCACGATTCGCCGGCACTTTAATAGTCGATTCGGGATTTTGAAAACTGTTATCACGCTGGGTATTTTTCTCATTTCTTGACGCTTTAGCATCTTTACGTCTTTCGACACTTCTCTCTGCTTTAATAGCTTCCGATGCCAAACGTCGTTGTTGAACATTACTTTCAACTTTTCCTAAAACCCTTTGACCTCTTTCAATTGTAACGCGTCGGTACGGATAATCCTTTTTAGGCGTTTTGGAACGGGATTCGACACGCTCTACAGTACTATGCACTACACAACTATCTCGTTGTTTTCTGGTATCATCTATCTTACCTCCTAACCTATCTTTAATTGATAATTTAGGTGGAGGAGTCTTAGATCTATTTCTCATTTTATCGTATACGTCAAGAGATCTATGCCCAGACTCTTCAAAGGGTTCCGTTGCCTGAACATCCTTAGCGGATTTGTTTTCATCAGAGTAAAGCTTAATCCTGTCACTGCTAATCTTCTTAATTTCAATAGGTTTAGATATCTTAGTAAATATAGCTTTTTCAGCTCTCTTTAATATTTCGGTAGTAACAACACTTTCTTTATCATCAGGAGAACTAATTTCACCGGGTTCTTTGGTTTTGTCCATTCCCTCATCATCTACCTCCCACTTTGATAATTCTGGTACAGGTGCCAACATTTCTTTATCACTATGCTCTATATCTTTTAAATCCAGTTCATCAGGCTGTATCTGAATGTCAATTCCGTCGAATGGTTCGTCCTTGTTAACGTCATTCTGTGTAGAATCACACGCAGGGGTACCCTCTTGAACGTAATTATCTATAATACTTTTATCAACATTCGTGGTCTCTTCATCATCATATAAATTAGCAACCTTCGCGGGTTCTTCGTCGTGTTTTGCCAGCTCGTCGTCACGTTTATTATTATCAATATCTGTTTTATTTTCAACAACTGGTGCCACATCATCAGTACCGTGTTTTGGAGACACGTTGTGTGACACGTCTTCACTCGTTTCTTTTTGTGACTCACTATTCTTTTCATCGCCACTGTCATCCTCTTTTTTGATTGAATCTTTGTCCTTTTTATCCTTCTTGTCACGTTTCTTTTTCTTTTCTTCTTTCTCTTTCTTCTTCTTCTTTTTATCTCTAGTCTTTTTATCTTTGTGATCCCGATTCCTATCGGTAGAACTCCTTTCCCGAGGTCTATCTTCCTTTTTCACTCTTTTACTATCTCGGTCACGAGATCTTCCACGTGACACACTGCGTTTCTTATGCTTAGGCGAATCTTTACCCCTCTTATCGGGAGAAATTTTATTGTCTCGGTCCCGATCCCTGCCCTTTTCGTGGTCTCGGTAGCGATCGTCTCGACCTTCTCGACTTCTTTCACGCCGGTCTCTATCACGATGCCTATCGTAATCTGAAGTTCGCTTGGGATCACCTCTATTGCGACTTTTACGTCTTTCTCTGGAACGTTCCCGTCCCTTACTATCCGGCGGAACATCTCTGTAGTGCTCGCGTAAGTTAGCATCATGGTGTTCCGTACCTAATGGTTCTCTTGATCTGCGATATTGTCCATCGCGATAATTGGAGTTATCGCGGTAATTTACCGGAGGACCATCCCTAAAGGGTTCGTTTCTGAATGTATTATCGCGATATCCAACAGGTGGTGGGCCACGATAAGCCGGGTCCCTGAATGGCGGCGGTGGCCCCTCTCTAAATGGCATTGGACCATCCCTGATTGGGGGTTGCCCGTCCCTAAATGGAGGTTGCCCATCTCTAAATGGAGGTTGACCATCTCTAAATGGAGGTTGGCCTTCCCTCAACGGCGGTTGCCCATCTCTGAATGGCGGTAGACCCTCCCTGAATGGCGGTTGCCCCTCCCTAAATGGCGGTTGGCCTTCCCTGAACGGCGGTTGACCCTCCCTGAATGGCGGTCCACCTCTGAAACCTTCTCTATAGCGCGGTGGTGCACTAACATGAATTGGAATCTCATTCGGACCAGAAGTCATTGGCATATCTCTATAACCAACTGGATTTTCAGGGAAAGGTCTAAACGGTTCTCTGAAATTTGGCGGTATTAGGCGATCACGCTCATGTGCATTGGGTGCAAAGCCAGGTTTATCGAATGGAGAAGGCTCATAACCAGGAATAGGTGGGTCAATGCCTGGGGGTACTTCCTCAAATGGCGGTGGCGCATCATATCTCCCTCTAAAGCCAGGTTCTGAATGTGGCGGCATTAATGGTGGAATGTGTTTAGGTGGAAAGTTCGGTGGTGGACCATTATTCCTGGGGAACCTGCAACATAATTAAATAATAATTAAGTAAAAATCGATATTTTTTTTAAATTATGATTTGAATTTTAGTTCCCTCCATCATATTTGCCACACGAATCGAACCTGAAAAAAAGTTTACTAAAATCATGAAAATCGATTGCTGATAATGTTATGGTCCGAGAGCTCGAGAAATTTTAAGGGTAGTCTTTTTACCAAAGCGGATGTGTTTATTACACACACTTAAAATACGCTTATTTTTCGCAATAACGTCTGTTATACCTTATTATTTCAGCTGTTTTAATGCGAGGGTAGCTCTCTAAAGAATGAAGTTTCATTTGTGGACTATACCAGACCATATAGTGAAAAGTGAAATCGGCTTCTTGGAATCTAGGGCATTATATTTCAAATAAACTTGAAGATATATATTCGCTTTAGATCAAAATTATTCTGAAAAAAAAATGCAACACACAAAGGATGGAAAAGTTATTGACTAAAGGATATTAAAATGTATGCTACCTAAATCAATATTTCCTTAATAAGTTACAAATTTATTGAGGAAATAAATATTGGTTTGACATTTCCTCATAATATACTACAGTTCCCAGCTGTAAGTAAGGCACTTGGGGCCTTGGAAAGAGATAACTGGAAAGTTGCAACTTTGTAGAGTTTCATGTGACGTTTCGACGCTGATTCGTCCTGCCCACAGCCATAGTGCCTACATGCGACGCTCGTCAAAGAAGAAACTAGCCGATTATCTCTGTCCAATGCCCTATGTGCATTACTTACCAACTGTAATTTATTTCGGGATGTGACTGCTTTATGACATTTCTAAACTATAGTGGCTAAAACATCAGCAAATTATCACACCTTTTACAAGAGATAGACAGACTCCATCGTTGAAAATGAAGCGCCCCTTTCCACGATCCTTACACAATTCTCTTGCTTCCTTCACATCCACAATTAATCGTACTGCGCGCAATTATTACTATTATAGCTAGACGAAACGCCGCATACGACTGTCGACTAACGTTAACGGTAGTCTAAGAGCGGAAGTTATCTTTGCCATCTAGAAGGAGCAGTCGCATACGTTTTTTAAATTGAGACTGAAACTGACCTCGACCTATCTGATAAGCAAGAGGAAGTCCAAGAGCGCCGAACAACTAAATAAACCGTTTTATTATACGGTTGTCTCAGTCGCCGTCACTATGCCGGCCAAAATATTCAGTTATGTATGCTTCTGCTTTAAAAGAGTTGCGGTGAATAGTAACGGTGAGGTATGCAGTTCAGCAATAAAAAATCTAAACACTGATAATGCTGTAAGAATTTAGCGTGAATTAAACGGCATAGTTAATTTCCAAAGGTTTATTTCCACTATAGTAGTTTCGTAATGTAATAAGCGTTACTTATAAAGCTGTTATTCCACTAAACTCGATTCAATGATAATGATATGTCTGGCGGTTGCGAGCTACGGATAATAGTAGACTAAACAAAATATACTATTATTTTAAATTCAATCAATCAATCAATCAAATTGTCACGTCTTTTTCTCACAGGGTTAGGCAGAAACAATAGAGCGCCACTTGCCACGATCATGACATAACTCCCTCGCCTTCTTTACATTTACAATTCTTTTCATACAAGCTCTATGGTTATGGGCACTAGGCAACCTAGCTTTTTTTTGTCTTAGTCTCCGATTTGGTCGGCGAACACCCTCCTGGGCCTGTCTTGTTTAACGCATTCATTCACATGAGGTTTATAAATTCTTTTCGTCAATCTACCAAACCATCGAAGCTTTCCTTTATCAATCCTTATCTCTACATCCTCTATCGCGCACTGTGCTATTCCCTATTTATCCGCTATCGTCACTTCACATACACTCCTTAACGACCGCATTTCTACAGCGATAATTCTACTCTCATGCTTCTTCTGCCACATCCAACATTCACTTCCATACAATAATGTAGGAACAAGCACCCCATTATAAACTAATTGTGTATTTATGTGTATAGTATAAATATATATATTTTCTTTAAGTTTAAGAAAATAAGGCAATTCCAATGTACTGCTACTATACACATTGTGCACATTGGTCAATTTATAACGTTAGTTTGCTTTTTCCTTTTGGTAAATTACTCATAAATTTGAAATTGAACGCGCCACAAATATATATATTTTAATACATCATACAGTAAAAATACTAACATTGAAATATGCCACAAAAGAATTTATAGAAACAATTGAAACTATGGCAACAATTGAAATTATGGCAACAATTGAAATTATGGCAACAATTGAAATTATGGCAACAATTGAAGTTATGGCAACAATTGAAATTATGGCAACAAATGAAGTTATGGCAATTATTGAAATTATGGCAACAATTGAAATTATGGCAACAATTGAAATCATGGCAACAAATGAAGTTATGGCAACAATTGAAATTATGGCAACAATAGAAATTATGGCGTAGAGAAGAGTTAAATGAAGACTTATTACCTAAAAACGAATGAAATTTATATACTTACGTGCGCACATGATGGGTGAATTATTTGAGACTTCGAAAGGAAAAGGTATTAACAAATGTAATATTTAAAATACAACATGATATAAAATCTAAAATTACAATTATTTACAATATACTTAATACTAAATTCAATTAAATCTAAAATAAAACCACATACATTGTAATAATTTTTTTATTTACTAATGAAAAACAAATATTAAATTCAAAAAATGAAATAAATATTATAATAACAGACATCAATAGGCAAGATAAACAATTAAGGGCAGTGGTCCTAATAAATTTTGTCTTTAGAAATCACGCCGAATTTATGTCAATACTATTGTGCCGAACTTTTACAAGTTCGCACCAAAAATGTAACAATTCATTTTCATTAAAAAAAGAGTTGTCATTTTAACACATTTATTCTTTTGTTTTTATTCTATTTTTGTCAAAATAAAAAAGAACAGTGTTCTCGATTTCAACTTGACGTGATTAATGATTAGCGTTAAATTATTCATAATGAAATTGGTATGTTTCGGTATGTTTCCTATGTTTTATATTTCCTATTTACACTTTTAAACAAACGACATCATTCATTTTGTATGGGGACTTGGGCCAATTGTATTAAAAGGTGCATATACATATTAAAATAGTTTAATGTACGAAGATCACAATGTAATTGGAAATTATCCATTATTTTGCATAGTTTAGGTGTGCAAATGACAGTTATGACAGTTCCAATATGGCGTTTCTTCGTAATTGTGAAACGATACAAAATCAATATTTTATTTTCCGAATAACTTAATTGCAAAGCAATTAAAAGCAAAATGGTTATTAGTTTTATTAATACAAGTATCGAAACTACAGATTATATATTTTTTCATCATTGGACATTACAAAAGTAGTACATAAATAGCGCAAAATGAATGATGTCCTTTACTGTTTGAAATCATACAAGGTGGTGGGTTGAGATGAGGTTCGTATGGCATTTACCAGAATAGTTATAGCTACAAGAAAACTTAGAGTAACCCTGACAATGGAACGGTTTTTATGCATTAACAGGTTTTGTCGAAATGTTGTCTACAAAACCAGTAAATTCAATAGAATAGAAATCGACATTTCTAATTTTTACTACCAAAAATCTTTATGAGATCGATAAAGTTCAAGGTATTGGAACTCCCAAAAAAGGCAATATAAAATTTCCATATACTTTCCATGCGCATTGCGCGCTCATTTTTTCAAGGAAAATAAAAAATAATTTGCTTTTAAAGCATTGCAATTTTTAATTAGTAACGTCGATAAAATATAAACGTAATACGAGATAACAACAAAAAACTTTTATTTAACAAACAATAATTGCGCAAAACCTCAGAATTATTTTTTAAACAATTTCTAATGTTATTTTATTTATTAAACAATATTTGCGCAGAACCTCAGAATTATTTTTTTAACAACAATTGCTAATGTTACTTTTATTTATTAAACAATATTTGCGCAAAACCTCAGAATTATTTTTTAAACAACAATTTCTAATGTTACTATTATTTATTAAACAATATTTGCGCAAAACCTCAGAATTATTTTTTAAACAACAATTTCTAATGTTACTTTTATTTATTAAACAATATTTGCGCAAAACCTCAGAATTATTTTTTAAACAACAATTTCTAATGTTACTTTTATTTATTAAACAATATTTGCGCAAAACCTCAGAATTATTTTTTAAACAACAATTTCTAATGTTACTTTTATTTATTAAACAATATTTGCGCAAAACCTCAGAATTATTTTTTAAACAACAATTTCTAATGTTACTATTATTTATTAAACAATATTTGCGTAAAACCTAAAAATTATTTTTTAAACAACAATTTCTAATGTTACTTTTATTTTACTTAGAACGTGCGCAATGTAATAATGTAAACATGACTAAAATCGATGGAAACTTTATCGTACAATTAAATTATTTATGGTAGGTATACATAACAAATTCCAGCATTTATTAATTTATGAATATAGCAAATAGTTTTTTCTAACAGTGCTGAAATTCTAAATATCGAGGGTATACTGGCAGAACATGATAAGTGTCAATTTTTACGAAAACGACTTAAGTACATGGTTAAACTCAGTTTTTTATGCTCTTTCTACTGATATAACAGACTAACTTCTAGGTTGAATAGTTACGAAGTTATAGTCTTTGATAAAAGGATATCAAACATGTAAAGGTCTATTGGTTTCAGGTACGTTGAGCTAAAGGTTCTTAACTACTAATTTATATGAAAATATTCTGACACAACATTATAAAGACGTTTAATGTGTTATCTTAGCATAATGATGTTCATTTCACTATAGAAACACATTCAAGTAAAAACACATAAATTGCATTATCATTTTATTACTAGTTACAAAATTAATGACTTTGGTAGATTTTATTAAAGTAGAATATGATAAGTTCGGTTAATTTGTTTTGCTTGAAACAAATTACAATAAAATCATTACAATTTGAGTTGTTTTTGTTTATGCCAAAGAAAGATATTTGTGTAATTTGTTCAAAATATGAAAGAGAGGATAATGAAAAAAGGAAGAAGTTGACAACAGTTACAAAAGTCACATTAAGAGAAAGGAGAACTGTAATAAAGAGAAAGAAAGAGATAAAGAAAAGGGCCTTATGAACCGTCATTTTGCATCAGCCACGTTGGATTTATAAGCAGTAACTCCAATATCTAATATTAGTTTCCTATATTATTCCCGAAAACTAGATGGACTTAAAATCTCATTATATAAGTTTGCTCTTTCAAATCACGGATATATGGTTTTTGTATGGCTGAAATAAATGGAAAAAGGGGAAGCTGCGAAATTGGGACCATTTTAATGTATTACCTACGCAATTACGGAAATAACACTTTATTCAGATACATGCGGCGGACAGAACCGTAATCAATTTGTAACTACATTACTTCACTTCTATGGTTAGTTTAACAGAAAGATGTAAACCTTCGAAGTGTCGAACAGAAATTCCTAGAATCTGAGCACACTTACTTGGAGCATGATTATATGCATAGGAGCATAGAGAGAGTAAAAAAGCATTCTTCAGTGTACTCTATGATGGATTGGATTTATATTTTCAAGAGTTGGCTCTACTAGTAAGTGCTGGACGATTATGATATAACCAAAACATCATGAACCAAGCTTAGATATGTAATGGTAAATAAATCGTAAATAAATTAGTGGGTTTGGTTTTGCGTCGTATACTTTTGGTTGTGCCAAAATGTCTGATTTTATGCCAAATAATCGTCATTTGCAGGAAGTGTTGCTTTTCTTCTTTTATTCTAAGAAAACGGGGGCTGAAGCGCATCGAGAACTCCAAAAAGTTTAAGGCGATGCTGCCCTAAGTGAAACAACGTACCATGATTGGTCCCGTCGCTTCAAAGACGGTGATTTCAATGTTGACGACCGTTCGCGTGAAAGAAGGCCTAAAACCTTCGAAGACGCTGAATTGGAGCCATTGCTCGATGATATCTGCGCCAAACGCAGAATGAGCTAACTTCAGCATTGGGAGTTACCCGCCAAGCCATTTCCAAGCGATTGCAAGCGTTGGGAATGATTCAAAAACAAGGAACTTGAGTTCCTTATGATTTAAAGCCAAGAAACGTTGAGCGTCGTTTTTTTGCTTGTGATCAACTGCTCCAGCGGCAAAAAGAAAGGGTTTTCTTTATCACATCGTTACAGGTGCTGAAATATGGATTCATTACAGAGAAAAAATCCACTGGAAAACGGTATCGAATTCAATTGATGCGATTGAGTCGAGCACTGCGCGAGAAGCGGCCACAAAAAGTGATTTTACAGCATCGGCCTCACGTTTGCCAAACCCGTTAAAATCTACTTAAAAACGCTCTAATGGGAAGTCCTACCTCACCCGCCATATTCCCCAGATATTGCGCCGTCCGATTATTACTTGTTCCGTTCGATGGCACTTTGTCTGGCTAATCAGCAGTTCTGCTAATATGAAGACATCTCAAATTGGCTTGATTCGTGGATAGCCTCGAAAGACGAACACTTCTACCGTGACAGTATTCGAGCTCTGCCAGAAAGGTGGAAAACGTTTTCGCTAGCGATGGGAAATATTTTAAATGATTCGTTTGTAACCATTTTTTCACAATAAAGTGGCATTTTCATCAAAAAATCAATAAGAACTTCATCTTAACACATTTTAATATCCAACCAAAAAGTTTACAAGTAGAACATGTTAATTTATACAACAATAGCTCTACTGTCAATATACTGTTTAATTTCAGGATTATAGATGTTGTAAAATTATTAATTTAATATCTAAAGCTTTAAATGTATGTCTCTTGATTGGAAAAGCTATATTTCAAGAGAAAAATTCAATTTATTGCTTACTGGTAAAACATGCTAAGTGCGTACCCCCTGATTAAAAAGTCACAATAATCTTAAAATGCAATATTAAATACTACAGTTAAATATATATCTATATTCTTAATGAAATTATCTATCCAAAAATCATGAAAATATGTTTGTAAATAGCTTTAATTGCAGTCTATATTAGATTAAACCTTTAACATTAAATATCTCGGAACATGACATTCTGCACTTATCATGTTTTCCTAGTATACCCTCGATATGCACACGATCAAATTTACAAACTTAAACCTAAATCTTTATTAAAATTAAAACACCAAAATAAAATTAGGAAGTACAAATAAGGTAGAAATTATGGCTTGCATATAATATTATAATTGTATCTTTTATTAGCTGTGCAGGATATCGGACTTTCATTGTTAGGGTTACCTAGATATGTTTTCTTGTAGCTATAAATAGTCTGGTAGCTACCGTTTATAGCTACAAAGTTCTCAACGTTACGCCCTGTATCAGTCACCCAACAAAAACTTATTAAAATTAAAAATAAACTATTATAAATTTATTATTTACCAGGATCATTCATCACCACCCTGCTCTCAAACTATGGTTTCCAATTGTATAAACAATATAACTGTTTTTTATGTGTCTTTCTTTATTTATCAATAAACATATATATATATATATATATATATGTGTGTGCATTTATCTCAGACTAACAAAAGTATCACAGTCATAGTATCGGCCAGTCTGATGACGTCACTAAAACAAATTGTAAATTGATTAAAAGCCGACTGAGAACATGCTTAACTTTCTTACAATGTCATTTTGACATTAAATCGATGGATCTCTCAGCTTAATCTTAATCGACTTAGACGACAAATGAGGAAGTATTTCCAGCAAAGGGTTCGCTTTAACTGCTTTACTTCTTCGCTGCGCTCCGCCTATCTTTTTGTTGGTCTGAGATTTATACACAAACAAATAAACGAAACGCCCGTCATGTCAAGGAACAACGTACAATAGTATCTGAATCATTACATCAAACGTTAAAAAAAATATTGTAGGTAATAAATAAAATAACTACCAGAAAATCTACATGTTTATGTAGATTTTATACATGAGTCCTTGTCGGACTCGGCAAACGTTGCATAATTTTTGTCGGACACTTTTACCTTAAGATTTCCAATAAATAAACGAAAAGATTCACCAAGTATTAGCTTGTAGGTTATAAAAAACACACTCACGAAAATTCTACGCGTTCTGCGTGTCGGACGCTGTAATGGTGGCGGCCATTTTGTCGGACAAGCATTAATTCTTCATCATTTTTCCATATGAGGCACATTTTCAACTCGACGGAAACGTAAATAAGAAAAACTGTCAGATTTGGGATTCTGAAAATCCTCGTGTGGTACTAAAAAAAAACAATGCATCCACCGCTTAACTGTAAATGCACACTATTTTGGGCTGGCAGAGTAATTGGGTCGGCAAAGGTATTTGATCGGTCAAATTTGTATTGCGTTTTATAACAAATTCGATTTCAGTCTATTGAATTCTTCAATAATATCTTCAACTATAATACTATTGAAATTATCTCCCTAAGATTTATTCGCATTTCGTCAGAATAAACATTAATTTAAAAAAGTTTGTGACACTATATTATATGCAATTTAAAATATCTATCGAGAACAATTATTATTTATGTAGAACAACAAATTTATGTAGACTCAAAAATATAAAATAACCTAACTAATAACTCGGTTGTCCCAAACCAAAACTTTGTGCATCAGCTAAGATTAATAAATCCCTCAGATTTTGCGTACTTAGTTTTGGTTTGAGGCGGCCGAACTAACAAATAATATCAATTTTAATTCGGACCTGGATCCATAATAAGTCCATAATAAGTAACAATAATCATCTTACAAACAAAACATTAATACTTCAAAATAAAAATATGGTGAGATTCAAAAACATTCAGAAAGGTGCGAGAGCCTCCGCGAATTGAGAGAGCACGGAGGCACAATTTTTGCGCATAATAGTCGATAAACCATCAATAAGTATTATATGCAAATATTCCTGACACGCTCAATCTCCACAGGAGCCCCAGCCGCACCCTGATTCTGTTGTTATAGCAGGACGCTGCTGTATGCCTGCTGCTTAAAATTAATCCACATATTTCGTAACGCAGTCTAGCACTGTCTAATTCACAATCTATATCTAATTATCAGATTCTCGGTGACCCAGTGACCCAATTATTTAAACTTGGTTACCCCACACATAGGTGTTCACATAGGAGTAAGACCTGTGTAAGACTTTATACGAGCTTTTTTACTACTTGTGATTGGGTCCTTGTGCCACCGCTAGGATTTGGGAAGTCCCGTTAGTCTCGAGACACAAGTCATCCGCGATCACAGTCTCGAGACTTCACGGGATAAAATTATAATAAAGTTCATTTTTTGGCGACATAAAATCAAATCCTAACATTTGGTAATAGATCTTAAAACATACTTACAATTAGGAATCATATTAATAGCATACTACAGTAATCAATAATAATAATCACCTAGTCTTTATTAAGTCTATATAGTTAGAAGTTATATTTCCGGTAGCTGGCCTCTTTTTATGCCTACCGACAGTTTGTTTGGAATCTTAAAATGGCGAACACTACAGGGCCATGATAAACGTTTGGTTAACATATGGTTTCAACAAGACGGTGCAACCGCACACACAGCACGAGCCACAATAGATATATTGTGAAGGAAACGTTTCCTCGTCGAGTTATCTCCTGTTTTGGCATGGCCAGCAAGATCGCCCAATTTAACCATCTCAGCCTTTTTTCTTTGGGGCTACAATCGCAGCCCTTAAGAATATTCGACAAGAATGTCAATGGTTATCACCGGAAATCTTGCAGAAAGTTAAAAAAAATACGATAAAACTGTCACAAATGTTTGTCAACACTAGGGCAGCCACTTGGCGAATATCATCTTTACGAATATCATCTTTGCCACACAAAAAAATGTAAAGGTCCAAATAAAGTTTTTTTATTATTTCAAAATTATAAAATATATTACAGTCACAGAGTTCAACTTAGAATTAAATAAGTCTAAATCTGGGCATATAAAATGCCATTGCTTTTATGTTTTGCTTGGCCAATCACCAATTGATCGCCATGATATAATATTTTTGTTGGAATCGAATGTCACCCTGTTACCAGGGCAACGGGTTGTTTACAATTGTCAAAATAATTTCTTCCGAAAATTACCTTTTTATTTTAATTAAATATCTTTAAAATGTTACTTTATTCCATCACCAACATTAGTGGCGATCGTGACACAACAAAAAATTAAGATGGAATTGTTAAAAAAGAAAGAACTATTTTACGTACGCAAATCACAAGAAATATGCAAAATTTTGCATGATATGATTCATACCGCCGCTCCAGCCCTCGATATAACCGCTATCTACGATTATTTAAAGTTGAAGGCGAAAAGATTGTTCAAGATCGATGAGAAAATAAATAAAGTTTGGTTGACTGTAGAAAAAAGCGATCAAGAGTTTGCCAAAGAGTTGGAAAAAACTGAAGTCTACCATAATAAATTCACTATTTAGTCTATATAGTTAAAGAATTCAAGTTTATACTGGTCGAAGTACTGACACCGTTGATATCACTGAAGTTAATAAAGAACGGACGAAAGAGTATCATTGTTACAAATTCGGAGACAGAATTAATTGACTTTACGAATACTCATATTTTTCTAATTATAATAGAAAAATAGTTCGTATGATGGCTTTGAGATTTATTGCTCGTCGAGGACGCGTCAATTTTATTTACAAACATAGTCGTACTAATTCTGTTGAAACTAACAACACTCTAATTATAGGGTGAAATTCAAGGGAGCTGCTATAAACTATAAAGATCTCATGAAAACAAAATAGGGCCCACAATTTTGTTTATACTCGTCTCATATGGTACTTATTAGCGATTTCAAGTGTTTTAACATAAAGTAGATATGTTTATAAGCCCTTATTGACGTTTTAAACGATAATATCAACGGTATTCTTAAGTGGGTGAACAGAAAAAACTAGGAGACCTAAAATCACCGTTTGGACAATTTCTAATCACTTGGGTTCCCAGTCTTCTTAGGCTGATGTTATATGTGTAACTATTAGTGATAAGTGGAACGTAATTGTCACTTATGTTTTGACTGTCACTTATATGTAATCGTGTTTTATTAATTCAATCACCTTTATAACAGCTGATATCTATAAAGCTACACTACTTAAGCTTTGCTCACGGTATAAGTCAAAATCGAAATTTAAAGTCGTGACTTTGATTTTGTCTTAGCATTGGCTAAGTGAATCGTAAGTCCACGTGAACGGCGACTTACCAGAAACTCAGGGTATTAACCGACTAAAACAAGATGTATTTATTACACAGTAGTAGGCTATTTCACTAACAACTCATATAATTATTCGTATTGCCACACCACCGAGCGGCTGTCAAACAGTGTTCCCGTGTTCGATCGTTCGTGGTGTTATGAGTTTGTTTTGTTGATATCCATTGTTACGATGACCCCAGCTTTTCTAACAGACTTTGTACCTGCTTCCATTGTTGACCACCGCTTGTATACCACGGACTCGGATTTAACCATAATGGATCATAGCAAAAGAAAAAAACAGCGGCCCTACTCAGAATTCGAAAGGTAGTTCCTGATACAATTAGTACAGGAAAACATTGAAGTTTTGGAGAGTAGAAAGACGGATGGTGTTTCCCAAAAAAAAGGGAGGGGGGGGGGGTATTAGAAAGCATTAATGCGAAGTTTAACGACTCGCCTAATATCGCGCAAACTGTGAGTTCTGTAATTTATATATTTTATTTTTATAATACAAATCTTAAATATGCAGATATAATAAGAAAATAATATTAAAATCTTTTTACAGGCAGACACAAAACATCTAAGGAAGATGTGGCAGAATTTAAAAACTAGGGCCAGAAATGCTAAAACACCCAAAATAAAAGGACTGGTGGTGCCCCAGCTCAAATAGGAGCGTTAGAAAAAGAGGTTTTATTTGTGATGCCTAGCGTCATGCCAACTATTGCTGTCCCAATAGACTCGGACACAATACTGCCTGTAGCCAGTGAGTATTAGTACTTTATTTTCATCAAATCACTTTAATAAACAATAGAGAGCACTGTTTGGGTAGTACAGGAAGTAGGGGAGTAAATGCAGTGTTCCAGACTTGACTGCAACATACTATGTAGATTTGCCGGGCCCTTTAAATCAACATCTAATGTTTACCTTTGCCACTTTTACCAGTGCCATCCAAATTATGAACCCACTGATGTGATGTCCATTTGGATGTCCGTCCTAATGGATGTATTCAAAAGTATTATATTTCTTTACATTCCTATTCTTGAAAATATTTAATATCTGGTTTAAATTAAATAAAGTTCCTTTTATTTTGTTGTGATAGTCCTTGTTCATAAACAATAATTTTTTTGATATTGTTTAATTATTTAAAGTGCAAAGGCTCGACCGGACAACATGGGGAGGCAAAGGTTTTTCACATGGATGATGAACATACCACATCCATTTGGAGAGGCCATATAGATTTTTGATTATTTTAAAAAGTTGTGCTTCGATATTGGATACCGTTTATTATCAAAGCACAAGTTTTCAACATTCAAATTACTATATATGATAGTAATATGCCTATAGCCATCTACCCAATCATATCGCTGAATGACTCAACATTTTATGTTCTAAAAAAACATTGTTGGCTGTCTACGTCAGACCAAAGCCCTTTAGAAGATGGTGCAAAGACTTGTCTAAAATTTCCCCTGCACTAACTTCCACATTGTTTTTGCAAAATTATAATTGTTAAAAATGTATTTTTATAGATGACGAGGACCAGGATGATGACTTTGTAAGCTGGACTAGAAAAAGAAGAAGGCTACAGTCATCCAAAGATGTAGAAATATCTTTCATTAATAAAGAACCTATAGAAAACATCAATACTAATAAAGTTAGGTCACCAGAACCTGTGCTTGCAGCACCAGACCAATCTTCAGGACATAGGTCAAAAATCCTACCAAGCCACAGCAAGAACAAGATGTCTTTTGATGACCAAAAAAAGGAGCTGCTGTGGCAAGAACTTGAAAACAATAAAAATAAACATGATCTCGAAATCCAACATAAGAAGGAAGTCTACGAAAAAAACATGAAGTTTATTAATGACAAAAATAATTTAGAATTACAAATTTTAAATTTACAAAAAGAATTAGTTAAAAAGCATCTAGAAAATAAATAGTTTACAAGACATATTCTTTTATTTTAGTAGATACCCTATACAACTATATTATTATGACGTAACACATGTGACTGCTGTAGAAATGCGGCCAATAAATTCTGTACAATAAATTCTGTATTGTACAAACTAATATTTTCTGAACATACACACATTACAGATATTTATAGACCGACAGCTCTGGAACCAAAGTACTGCTTAGAGAACAGTACAAGGTGTGTGTATGAAACATATATAGTTTTTAGAAATTAAAATATATACTCCTAACCATTGATATCTATAAAGAAAACATAGACATATAAACAACATATTATATAATCAATTTCTATTTTTGATTATACATCTGTTTGGTCAGTCACGTGAACGTAATGAACCATCCCCATAACATGACATGAATCAGTAATGAAATGCTTTTAGAATAGCATTGCTACTTTTTCTGTATACATTGTAGTACTATATTGTGCAGTTTGTTACCTGAAAGCATACTGTAGCATAGAACCTCAATGCCATTAATATCTGGATGTCTGGTTGTATTGGTAGTCCTCGGTAATTGTATCGTTTTAACTGCGGTAAGAGTTGAGGCAAAATAACGGCAAATATTGTCAGCGAAAGTTGTAAGGCGGTCTATGTTTTCTATAGATGTTGGAACTCGTTGAACTATCTCCATTGTTGGTTGATTTCAATTTCCGATTTGCAAGCCAGGTATATCACAAGTAGAAGTCCAAAACTCCGTTGTACAAAGCCAGGGTCAAACGTATTTTACAGAAGAGAGTCCAAGTAACAATAAACAAGCCAAATCCAAAGTAGATAAAAAATAAAACAAAATAACTAACAAAACAAACTTAATTAAATAATAATAAACAAAATAACAAGTATGTAGCAAGGAGATTGATTCGATTTTGAAGTTCCGTTTCAACAATCCTTCACTGATTGAAATGACATATGTGAATGACAGTGTAGATTAATAATTATATAAATTGAATAACAACCATTATTGTATTATAAATAAAATGTGTGCGTCGGTAAATACATCCAGACCAGGCAACCGCGGGCAGGTAAGTATTCAGTTATTTCATATGATAATGATAAAATTTATCGTCTTTCTCAGATATATTTAACAAAGTTAACGTTTACATTTTATTTTCAGTTCGAAAAAGTTGCCATTCTCTTCCTCGGAGAAAGAATTAATTGTACCATTAGTACAGGAGTGCCCAATAATAGAAGACAAACGTACGCACGTCAAAAACATAGAGCTGAAGAAGAGGGCCTGGGATGATTTGGCTATTGCTTACAATAGTCATTACTTGAAAGCATTTTATGGCCTTATTTTATGGGGAAATTCAACAGACATTGAAAAAGTTTTTATCACACAAAAAAGGTATGTTAGGGATATATGCGGTTGTTTTCCCTTACTGATATGTATTAGGTAGTTACAGGTCGTATTATTTATAAAGAAACACATTAACTTATTTAAAATATATGACAATTCAAAATATAATTTGAGGGACACGACACATTTATATAAGTCAAATGTACATACAAAACTATAACGCGGAAATTCTGATACCTATAATGTGTATAAGAATATATAATAATTTATCTAAACCAGTGGTTCTTAACCGGTGGTCCGCGGACCACGGGTGGTCCCTGGAGGCATTCCAAGTGGTCCGCGAAGACATCCTAATAATATTTGACGTGACGTAATGAATCGAGTCGAAACAACGCTATCCGCGCGCGGCACGAGTGCGAAGGCGAAACGCGGTGCACGAGGGCGGGGGGATGGCGGTTCCGTTCCATTCGTTCTTTGTTTTGGCGGGTTGTCGATCGGGTTGTTGATAGTCATTCGTCACTTCGTCACACGTCGTGTAATGAGTGGTAGGAATTTATAACGTGGCCTTGAGAGAGTGACGAGTACCTACTGAGTACTTAGTTTAATTTTTAAGTTCGAAAGCAAATATCCTTAGTCTACGAGGCCAAAGGTAGTTATAGTAAATAACTACTCCAGATATAAACACTACGTAGGTAAGTAAAATAAATATTATTTGTTTGGTTTGTGTCACACAACCAGCTATTGCGAATATCTAATTTTACTTTAATTTCGTCACATTGTAAATCTGATAGGTTTCTTAGTAGGTACCTACTGTGTACGATGTATTTAATAATTTTTATAAAACGGAAAATAATGCACAATTTAGTATTATCTGACAGTTAGGTTAGGTTTTAGTGAACAATTAAAAACGATCCTTATTTGACTTGCATTGTTTGTATGTAGGTAGGTTTGTTTGTTCGGGTCTAAACCTTATAACCTAATATTTCAAAGCAGCTATTCTCAACCAATTGAGGCAAAGTTGGGAATACATAATTATGCAATTTCGGTGACAATGCAATTGTGTGGTATAATTGAGCAGATTATGATGTATATGTATGTAAATATAATAATATACCTAATAATACCGTCATCGTATTTGGGCTCATTTGATAAGTCTTGAGCAGTAGATAAGTTACTTTAACCGTCATTCCCGCAGCTGGCCCTAGACCTCACAAATAAAAGCTTGTCAAAACAACACATTTTTATTATCTTATACCTGTCCATATTATCACTAAAACTTCGTTTTCAGAAAAATGCCACCAAAAAGAAAATATGACGACGACTATATTAACCCTTTATCCAGGTGAAAAGGTGAACTTAGTCATGTCGACTACTTCTCAGCAGGAAGGTGGTGCGAATATGCATGAATCCAAACCCCCTAATCAGAGTACTGGCGCAATGCGCAAAAAGTATTTTAAGAAAGGACCCTCTAAAAGTGACAAAAATCAGCTACCACAGCCAAAGAAACAATCATCCACATCAACAGTTTTAACAAATGATCCCTTATGGCAGGAAGCTTTTGTCATTGATGGTGAATCGGGATTGACTAACCAAAAGTCCGCACAGGAATTCAACGCAGATGCCGCAGGATACACCAACCTTGTTGAAGAAGAGTACAAAGCCATTACTGACAGCGACAAAAGTTACGCAAAATGCAGGAGCAGGCACTTACCTCGCAGGACTTGGCGACTATGAAGATGCCACTGGGGTCAAGCACCTCTTGTCCGCGCGGGAGCCCACCGCACAGGGACATTTTGGTCGAATTGACCAACATACCCATTCGGCATATGAAATGCTGCCGGCACTAGCCGTATCCCTCCAACGTGTTTTGGAGGACGTTGCCGCTCAACAGAGAGGCTACGATAGACACACAACTTGGGACATACCAGCGCTACGTCCAGCCTGCGTCCTACGTGACCCGAACGCAGTCGTAGAGAATCCGGAAGCCGTTAGAAGGCACGAGAGGTTGATCCGACGTCAAGAGCAAGAGCGTGGAAGAGAGGAAGGCGATGAGTCAGGAGACGAGGCCGAAGCAGAAGTACAGCCTCAGGAGGTATCAGCCAGGAGCCGCCTAAATCTACCAACAGCTAATTTGTTGGGATGGCGCCCAGCTGTGAATTTAATTAAAAATCAAAACGCCGAGTTACGCTCGATCTTCCCGGAAGAAGTCAACTTTGATAACGTCCACAGAGACATTCCAAGATTTTCTATTGTTCGTGGTCTTTTCGAGTTCGTCTATCGAAAGTTACGCGAATGCAAGCGATACAAGATCTTACCTGTCCCAATGAATACGACAGGTAGTCTGGCCCAACAGGCCACATGGATGCCTGATGAACCAATTCAGGATAGGTTCAAACAGGTGGTTTCAAGCGACGGGTGTATCATATCAAGAACTATGCTCCCGGTTCGTATTGCAATCGCGGCTAAAGTCATGTGCTATCGCACACTTTTAACCAATTAATATTAAGCTGGGCTTTACTTCAATAGAAATTAATGGAGAGCCTAGACCGCAATGCGTTTTATGTGCAACTGTTCTTGCTAACGATGCTTTAAAACCGGCAAAGTTGGAACGTCATTTGAAAACCGTGCATCCAAAGTTTTGTAACCGATCGCGAGAATTCTTTGAAGGCAAACTAACAAATCTTAAAAAAATGAAACTTGGACCCAGTGGATCAAGTTATGCAACATCTGAAAAAACATTATCTGCATCATTTGAAGTTTCAAAATTGATTGCCAAATCGAAAAAAAAAACATTTTATTTTCAGTTCGAAAAAGTTGCCATTCTCTTCCTCGGAGAAAGAATTAATTGTACCATTAGTACAGGAGTGCCCAATAATAGAAGACAAACGTACGCACGTCAAAAACATAGAGCTGAAGAAGAGGGCCTGGGATGATTTGGCTATTGCTTACAATAGTCATTACTTGAAAGCATTTTATGGCCTTATTTTATGGGGAAATTCAACAGACATTGAAAAAGTTTTTATCACACAAAAAAGGTATGTTAGAGATATATGCGGTTGTTTTCCCTTACTGATATGTATTAGGTAGTTACAGGTCGTATTATTTATAAAGAAACACATTAACTTATTTAAAATATATGACAATTCAAAATATAATTTGAGGGACACGACACATTTAAATAAGTCAAATGTACATACAAAACTATACAGCGGAAATTCTGATACCTATAATGTGTATAAGAATATATAATAATTTATCTAAACCAGTGGTTCTTAACCGGTGGTCCGCGGACCACTGGTGGTCCCTGGAGGCATTCCAAGTGGTCCGCGAAGACATCCTAATAATATTTGACGTGACGTAATGAATCGAGTCGAAACAACGCTATCCGCGCGCGGCACGAGTGCGAAGGCGAAACGCGGTGCACGAGGGCGGGGGGATGGCGGTTCCGTTCCATTCGTTCTTTGTTTTGGCGGGTTGTCGATCGGGTTGTTGATAGTCATTAGACACTTCGTCACACGTCGTGTAATGAGTGGTAGGAATTTATAACGTGGCCTTGAGAGAGTGACGAGTACCTACTGAGTACTTAGTTTAATTTTTAAGTTCGAAAGCAAATATCCTTACACCCGTATTCATAAACAATACTTATCTAAATAAAGCATCAACGCATAGCAAAATGTCACATTTTGCTATGCGTTCCTTTTGGCAAGCCTTTCATTTCACAAACAATACTTAATCGGCTTTTTGCTGTGCGAACGCACTGCGTTAAACGCGGCGCTGTGATTGGTTCCCTTGGTGTCAAACTTCACTGATTGAAATGACATATGTGAATGACATAGATTTTATAAATTGAATAACAACCTTTATTATATTATTAAAAAAATGTGTGCGTCGGTAAATACATCTAGTCCAGGTACAACTGCGGGCAGGTAAGTATTCAGTTATTTCATATTCAGTTATTCATTTCTCAGATATATTTAACAAAGTTAACGTTTACATGTTATTTTCAGTTCGAAAAAGTTGCCATTCTCTTCCTCGGAGAAAGAATTAATAATAACATTAGTACAGGAGCGGCCAATTATAGAGGACAAACGTACGCACGCCAAAAATATAGAGCTGAAAAAGCGGGCCTGGGATGATTTGGCTATTGCTTATAATAGTCAACCTTATGTTTCACGCAGGACACAAATCCAGCTAAAAAGATGCTGGGAAAATATTAAAACCCTAAGGAAAAAAGAACTAGCCCAGGCATCCGCATATATGCGTGGTACTGGTGGAGGTCCTCCACAAGGTGGCACTGTGTTATTTGATACCGTTATAGATACCATTTGCCCATCAATTAATTTAATAGTCCCAAATGTGATTGACTCGAATTCAATAGAAAGTAAATATAATTTAATTTAATTTTAGCTATTTAGAAATTCTACAAAAAAATTAACAGATTACACATAGATATTTTCTTTTAAAAATGACTTACTTCTTTCTACCTTCTTGCCTAAGACATATAAAATATTTTTAGGTTTGGAGGATATTAATAAAGAAAATGATTGGAAGAAAGCAGAAGTGCAAGACCTACAAGAAGATAAAAGAGGTAACCATTAGTTCTACTATTATAGTACAACATGAGATTCCACCTTCACCCGATGTTAAGAGAAAAAAACAGAGTCCATGAGGAGAATTAGCAGCTGATTGTAACCCGTAGGGCACTGCCAATAAACATTATAAGGTTTATTCAAAACATTCCTACAGTTGCAGCGGAAATAATAAAACATAAAACTCAACATACTAAAAGACTGGCCAAGCACCCAAACACACAGTTGAGCTATATAAAAAAAGAAATATCCAGATTCAAACAAGGACAGATTCTGTAGCTGAGAGGATGGCGCACTGGCCCATCCCCTACACAATTGACCGCCATACAACTCACATGCTCATAGGCTGCCCCCTGATTGCAATATACTTAAGTAAAATAAATAATTATATATATAAATTAAATTGTCTCACAGGGGTAAGCAGAGTGAAAGAAGTGCCACCTTCTACTATGTGAACAAGTCTCTTGCTTCCTTCACATCCATAATTTTCTTACACTTATTTGATATGGGCACTGCGGCCCATATTAAATTATCTTATTTGTAATCTCTTTTGTCAATTTTCTATTATCCACCATTTTAAAATATCCAAAACAAAAGTTATAGTAATAATAAAACATTTCCTATTTTTATAATTAATCTAAATGCTTAAAACGGGTATAATTGATCTTTGTTATTTTATTACAGATATTAACTTACCTGTCTTGGTAGAGAATACTCCCTATAAAACTACAAATAAATGTGCAAAAAGAAAAATTCATTTGGACTCTCCAAATTCAGAAAAATGTATTGATGGTATGTTTTTTTATTATGCAATTAGCTTTTTTGTTTAATTAATAATATTGTTAAAATTTATTAACTCTTGTTATAGATATAAATTTAGTGCAAGAGGAAACTCAATATGATGCTTGCCCTCAACCAAAAAAGAAAGCAAATAGAATCAACACTTCCACAAGTAAACTATTTATGAAGCATCAATCACAATCCTCACACCAAGGATAACTATTATAATGATCCAATACAATTTCTCTTTCAGAGCGCAAGTTACTCACAGAGACAGATGCAAGAATACAGCGATGCATGCTAAATATAGAGCATGACAAGGAATTGCACGAACTCAGAATGCAACGAGAAAAAATTTTAATAGAAAAAGAAGAAATGAATATGGAGCACGAAAAAAATATGAATATTTTACAAATAATTAAAATTAAATTAGAAATAGTCACTGAAAAAAAAATTAGAACAATACCAATAAAACTTATCAATTTATCAAATTGTTTCAATCAATTAAACACTTTAATTCCTGCAGAGAGAATGCAGTGCTACTCTCCATGTTCCTGACACAACTCCTGCATCCTTAACATCCACAATTCTAATAGTTATGTGCAATGCTAACCCCTGATTTTTTGTGGGTCCACTAGCTAGTTCTGTATGTCTTTTTTATTATTACGATTTTGAAATCGTAGTAATAACCTCTTTTTAAATCCCGACTCAAAAAGAGGGGTGTTATAAGTTTGACTTGTCTGTGGCATCATAGCTCCTAAACGAATGGACCGATTAGGATGCGGTTTCGTTTGTTTGAAAGCTGACGTGATCGAGATGGTTCTTGGCTACAATTAATGAGGATCTGATCAGTTCGTTTCGTTAGCTGCGGAGAGATATTAGACGCATAATCGGTATTTACTTTACTTTTAAACATATCTGTGACCTCACGATTGACACACCCATGTATACGGATACATGGGGGTTTTAACTGGTACCACTGAGCTACTCTGATGATGGAGCTCGAAGGTAGGAGATGAGAAAATCAACAAGAGATAAAACTATAGTGCTTTAACCAAAAATATTACTCATTATGAGCCTTTAGCTGTGCCGTCGTCAATTAAAAGACCTAAAGTATTTGTTAATGCACCATCATGGATTCTCTCACATCAGGAAATCAACAAGAGATAGAAATATAGTGCTTTAACTAAAAATGTTACTCACTAGAAGCCTTTAGCTGGGCTGTTATCAAATTGAAGACCTAGAGTACTAGATGATGGACCATCAGGATGCAAGGGATATTTAAGAGATATGACTATGGTGCTATGACTAAAGTTGTTTTTTACTATAAGGCTTAGCTGGGCTCTTGTCAATTTAAAGACAGAGTATTTGTTAATGCACCATCATGGATTCTCTCAGATCAGCAAATCAACAAGAGGTAGAACGATAGTGCTTTAAATAATAATGTTACTCACTATAAGCCTTTAGCTGGACTGTTATCAAATTAAAGACCTGGAGTGGAGTTATGGAACCATTACTCTTAAGGCTGGTGGTATGAATAGTGGTTTCGGGAGTTCCTTTAAAATTTTAATTTTTATTATAGATACTAAAACGTTTTGAAAACTAAAAATAATGTATGAAAATTTTTAACTTCGGAATACGATATTGGCTCCGGTTCCGGAATTGAAATATTGGAAAGAATCTATCCGAAATTCCGGTATAGCTAAAACGAATAGTTCCAAGCTCACTAAAAAAAACAACAAATATAATAAAAGATTGATTTATATTAAAATTATTACAATCATAGTGTAAACTACTTGCATTTTTGCATACATTAAAACCAAACAACAATCAATATGAGGTGATTTATTTAATAAATAATTAATGTTGAAAATGCCGCTCAATGAACATTCTTCTAAATAATAGGCCTTCTCTGTTTGCGGATTGATTTGAATTTTCAGTTGTTTGCTGACTGTTTCTTATATCTATTTCAATAGTTTCAGTGCAACCGTGATCTTTACAAATATTATATAAGACTGCGGTGGCAACAATTATGTGGCAAATTGTTGTTAGATTGGTTTCAATCTTTTTTGTAAGGCAAGGAAAAATCCTTTTCCAGACACCTATGGTTCTTTCCACTGTGTTTCTCGTTTTTATATGTGCCTTATTGTATGCTACCTCAGGATGTGATGCTGGTGTTGACACTGGCGTTAATAAATATTTTTGACAAGCATACCCACTGTCTCCTAAAAGTATGCCATTTATGACACCTTGCTCCATTTTTGCCTTCAGTACACTAGCTTGAAAGATTCTATTGTCGTGTACTGATCCAGGTCTTTCAGCGACAATATCATAAATTTTTAAATCTGGCCCACATACAATCTGAGTATTTATAGAAAAATATTTTTTTCTATTTCTATATACTTCAGCATGTGGGCCACCAGGGTTTTGTATGGGGATGTGGGTACAATCAATTGCACCAACAAGACCAGGGAAATTGGCAATCGCATAAAATTGTTCTTTAATTCTTTCAGAATCACTAGGAAATTTTATAAATTGCCGTAATTTTAGACAAAGGAGGCGAGAAATCTTTTTTACGATTCTTGATACAGTTGGTTGGCTTATTTCTATAAGATCCCCCGTAATTATCTGTAAAATAAATTGTTTTCGTTGAGTTTTCATCCTCTTAAACGTTCCAATATAAATTTTAAATACTACATACTAACCTGGAAACTACCAGAAGAATAAAATCTCAAAGCAACTAGCAATTAAAAAACCGGAGGTATTGGAAGGCCTCTACCAGTTAGCTTAATAAGATTTTCCCTGAGAAGTGGTAATAATACAGAGAGTACAATGTCTTTGTTAAATCTATAACGTCTTCTGAACTCCTCAGCACTATAATAATCAAAAGGATTTTGAAAATCTCGCACCACTTTTCTTGTATTAATGGCACTTTGTCTATTCAAAGTTTCTTCAATATATTCATCGAATTCGTCTTCGCTGGTATAAGACATAATAGAAATCTTAACTTAACACTATAAAAAAAAAACAAATAAACTAGAAAAACTCAAATTAAAAACATAACCTTTTTCACCGAATATTTTGACAATTGATCGACGCTATGCGCGGCGTAATACAGCAAGCGCCCTTACTTAGCTGTGCGTTCGTTTTGAGGGACGCACAGTGTTCTCTGTCACTCAAGTATTGTTTATGAATAAGTTTTTATGACACTATGCGACCGTGGACACTATGAAGTCTCATAGTATCGTTTGTGAATACGGGTGTTAGTCTACGAGGCCAAAGGTAGTTATAGTAAATAACTACTCCAGATATAAACACTACGTAGGTAAGTAAAATAAATATTATTTGTTTGGTTTGTGTCACACAACCAGCTATTGCGAATATCTAATTTTACTTTAATTTCGTCACATTGTAAATCTGATAGGTTTCTTAGTAGGTACCTACTGTGTACGATGTATTTAATAATTTTTATAAAACGGAAAATAATGCACAATTTAGTATTATCTGACAGTTAGGTTAGGTTTTAGTGAACAATTAAAAACGATCCTTATTTGACTTGCATTGTTTGTATGTAGGTAGGTTTGTTTGTTCGGGTCTAAACCTTATAACCTAATATTTCAAAGCAGCTATTCTCAACCAATTGAGGCAAAGTTGGGAATACATAATTATGCAATTTCGGTGACAATGCAATTGTGTGGTATAATTGAGCAGATTATGATGTATATGTATGTAAATATAATAATATACCTAATAATACCGTCATCGTATTTGGGCTCATTTGATAAGTCTTGAGCAGTAGATAAGTTACTTTAACCGTCATTCCCGCAGCTGGCCCTAGACCTCACAAATAAAAGCTTGTCAAAACAACACATTTTTATTATCTTATACCTGTCCATATTATCACTAAAACTTCGTTTTCAGAAAAATGCCACCAAAAAGAAAATATGACGACGACTATATTAACCCTTTATCCAGGTGAAAAGGTGAACTTAGTCATGTCGACTACTTCTCAGCAGGAAGGTGGTGCGAAAATGCATGAATCCAAACCCCCTAATCAGAGTACTGGCGCAATGCGCAAAAAGTATTTTAAGAAAGGACCCTCTAAAAGTGACAAAAATCAGCTACCACAGCCAAAGAAACAATCATCCACATCAACAGTTTTAACAAATGATCCCTTATGGCAGGAAGCTTTTGTCATTGATGGTGAATCGGGATTGACTAACCAAAAGTCCGCACAGGAATTCAACGCAGATGCCGCAGGATACACCAACCTTGTTGAAGAAGAGTACAAAGCCATTACTGACAGCGACAAAAGTTACGCAAAATGCGTGCCAGCGTCGGCGCACGCTTATTACCATAACGTACTGTTGTGGTACAAGCTAGCGCTAGTTGCTCAGAAGCATGGGTCGGCCTCACACGATCAAGAGAGGTTGATTCATTTCGTTAATGGCTACGGCGAAGCGGTTGTGGCTGCAGGAGCAGGCACTTACCTCGCAGGACTTGGCGACTATGAAGATGCCACTGGGGTCAAGCACCTCTTGTCCGCGCGGGAGCCCACCGCACAGGGACATTTTGGTCGAATTGACCAACATACCCATTCGGCATATGAAATGCTGCCGGCACCAGCCGTATCCCTCCAACGTGTTTTGGAGGACGTTGCCGCTCAACAGAGAGGCTACGATAGACACACAACTTGGGACATACCAGCGCTACGTCCAGCCTGCGTCCTACGTGACCCGAACGCAGTCGTAGAGAATCCGGAAGCCGTTAGAAGGCACGAGAGGTTGATCCGACGTCAAGAGCAAGAGCGTGGAAGAGAGGAAGGCGATGAGTCAGGAGACGAGGCCGAAGCAGAAGTACAGCCTCAGGAGGTATCAGCCAGGAGCCGCCTAAATCTACCAACAGCTAATTTGTTGGGATGGCGCCCAGCTGTGAATTTAATTAAAAATCAAAACGCCGAGTTACGCTCGATCTTCCCGGAAGAAGTCAACTTTGATAACGTCCACAGAGACATTCCAAGATTTTCTATTGTTCGTGGTCTTTTCGAGTTCGTCTATCGAAAGTTACGCGAATGCAAGCGATACAAGATCTTACCTGTCCCAATGAATACGACAGGTAGTCTGGCCCAACAGGCCACATGGATGCCTGATGAACCAATTCAGGATAGGTTCAAACAGGTGGTTTCAAGCGACGGGTGTATCATATCAAGAACTATGCTCCCGGTTCGTATTGCAATCGCGGCTAAAGTCATGTGCTATCGCACACTTTTAACCAATTAATATTAAGCTGGGCTTTACTTCAATAGAAATTAATGGAGAGCCTAGACCGCAATGCGTTTTATGTGCAACTGTTCTTGCTAACGATGCTTTAAAACCGGCAAAGTTGGAACGTCATTTGAAAACCGTGCATCCAAAGTTTTGTAACCGATCGCGAGAATTCTTTGAAGGCAAACTAACAAATCTTAAAAAAATGAAACTTGGACCCAGTGGATCAAGTTATGCAACATCTGAAAAAACATTATCTGCATCATTTGAAGTTTCAAAATTGATTGCCAAATCGAAAAAAGCACACACAATTGGCGAATCTTTAATAAAGCCTTGTATGCTTAAAGTTGCAGAAGAGCTCTTAGGCGCGGAAGCTCAAAAGAAAATTCGTGAAATACCGCTTTCTAATGACACAATTAAGTCGCGCATTCAAAAAATGTCAACTGATATTGAAGACCAAGTTATTGACAAAATTAAAAACAGCCCTTATTTTGCATTACAATGTGATGAGTCTACCGATGTTTCGCAATGCTGTCAATTACTTGTATTTATACGATATTTGGAGGACAATACAATGTTTAAAGAAGAGTTATTATTTTCTCAAGAACTTAAAACGACGTCGCAAGGTGCAGATGTTATGAATGCAATAAGTCAATATATGGAGGAACATGGACTTATGTGGGAAAGGCTTGCCGGGTTTTGTACTGACGGTGCTCCTGCTATGCTTGGTTCTCGCTCTGGTCTTGCAGCATTGATAAAAACCAAAAATCCATCCGCAATTACGACGCACTGCGTTATTCACCGCCAAGCATTGGCTGCTAAAACGCTCCCGGAATGTTTTACTATGGCTCTGAAAACAGCTATAAAAGTAGTTAACTTCATTAAAAAGAGCGCACTTAATATTCGTCTATTCAAACAGTTGTGTTCTGACATGAACTCTGAACACGAAACTCTGCTTTTCCACACAGAAGTTCGTTGGCTTTCGAAAGGAAACATGCTGTCGAGGTTGTACGAACTAAGAGAGGAAGTAAAAATATTCTTAATTAACAAAGAAAACAAAGAGTTGCTAGATCAGTTCTGTGAGCCCGAATTTATAATACGTTTTGCTTATTTGGTCGACTTTTTTGCGCAAATAAATAAATTGAACCTTCAACTGCAAGGATCAGGAAATTTGAAGTTGCAAGGCATGAGCAACATATTTGCATATGGAGATAAAATCAGGGCGTTTATTGCTAAAATTGAGCTTTGGATGAATAAGATCGAAAGAAAAAACTTTTCTGCCTTTGAAACGCTGAACCAAATTATTGACGGACAAGGTGCAGATATTAAAGAAGAAATTCAGAAGAATATGATGCTCCATTTGACTAATTTAAAAAGTGAATTCAATCGCTATTTTCCTGAATCCGAGGACGAAAGTATTCAGAAACTGATCCGGAACCCTTTCATTGTTAACGTTTCCGAAGTTTCTGATGAAATTCAAGAAGAAGTGATTGAAATGCAACACGACACGAATTTAAAAGATACATTTGAATCAGGAATAAATCTTGAAGATTATTGGAGCCAAAAAGCAATTTCTTTTTCAAAGCTTCGAGACATTGCTATACGTTACCTAACTTTATTTTCATCGACGTATCTATGCGAGCAGGGGTTTTCGGCGCTTCTGATTATTAAAAACAAGCACCGAAATCGGTTGGATGCCACTGCCGACATGCGTTTAGCTTTGAGTAGCACTGAACCAAGAATTCAGAAGTTAGTAAAGAGTATGCAGTCACAAAAATCACATTAAATTAAAATTTGTAACTTTTAGATTTTCGCCAAATAATAAATAAATGAGTGCTAATTATAAAATTGTGCTTGCTTTCTTTCAAACAACCCTTAATTTAGGACAATTCAGGTAAACCAACTGGGTGGTCCCCGGCAAGACAAACATTTAGTAAAATGGTCCCTCATGACTAAAAGGTTAAGAACCACTGATCTAAACACATAAGAGAAATCAATGATTTGAGGCTATGCATAGTAACGTTGTCAAAATGGTTATGTGGTTAATGTTTTTATAAATTGACTGACTATAATAATTACAAACAAATATGACATTTCGGTTATTATACAAATTTATTGTGGACTGTAAAATTAGATTGTTTTAAATATTTGCATGCCATTGATGGTAAAGTATGTGAAATACTAATATTAAAAAATAAGATCTGCTAATAGTAGGGGAGCCCAAGAGGCTAATCGGGGATTTACTCGAGCGTCGTAGGGACCTATTAAATATTAAAGTTTAGGTGATAAAAAAAATTACATGTTATGTGGGTTTTTGGTTTTAGCGGTGGGGGAAGGGTGTACGGATTTTCAAAAATGTAAAAAAAAACAATTAAAAAAATATACTCGAGCGCGTCAGATTTTGATATTGTATATACTCCACGTGTCCATAATACTGTAGGTATGTTAATCTGACGGTTTGCATGGTGGGGGTGGCAGTACGGAAAGGTAGAAAAACAAAAAAAAATTGCTCGAGCGCGTCAGACATTCAGAGGGGATGTTAAATAAGCCCCACAGAAGCTCCCATTCAAAAGACTGACCATTCCGACATGACGCAAGTTCGTGGCGGAGTTTTGAAAATGTAAAAAAAATCGTTAATTTGAAATACTCGAGCGCGTCAGTCTTTTATACAGAAGGTTCAGTAAGATGACCCAATTGTACTGACCCTTAATCTGACAATTATCTGGAGGGATTTCATTAATCTGACAATTTAAAAAAAAAAGATTTTTTTTTAAGGTAATTGTTACACACTCACTATAGCACACTAATCGCGGTATAGTTTAGACTATTTCTCTCTCTTTCACTCACAATCACTGCCCACTTTTACTAATAAGTAATAATATCTCAGAAACTGTGTGGAATATGAGCTATATTATTGTAAAGTTTCAATAAAATCCATTTAGTAGTTTTGCGTGAAAGAGTAACAAAAATCCATCCATCCATCCATACAATACATACTATAAACTTTACTTACGAAAAAGTATATATAATTTATGGTTATTAAGATCTTATTAAGATAAGATCTTAAAATCTTCTTTCTTGTACAGTTTATACTTTTTTACATTGTACATTAGGTCAAAATGTTCATAGGCGTTCCATAAAATATATGTTCTATGTAATTTACTGTTTAATTTCACTGAAACAGGGTTGGCACATTATTGAAATAAATATTTTATAAGAGACCATTTAACACCTTTAAGGGGATCGGCTTTAGGAGGTGTTTTGTAACATCCTGTATATTAAGACTGTGCGAGAGAGTAATAGATAAAGAAGAAGTGAAAGGGAACGAGAGACGCGAAGTGGGGAATACATGCTCTACTGCAACTGCTCGCACAAAACTTTAACAACGATTTTTGCTACTTCGGCTTGTTGAAATTGACAGATTATAGTTTTTTAGTAATTCTTAGTCATTTTTCTTCAAAATAAAATTAAAATCGACCGCGCTCGAGAATGTCCAGGTGACGATTTTTTATTAGAAGTTTGTGACCTTCCCATTTTCTTCCGTCATACTCAATCCGTCAGATTAAGAAAATGTGCACTTATTAGTATGTAATTAACTCACCTTAGCTTAATCTGACGCGCTCGAGTATATTCAAAGATCGATTTTTTTTTACAATTCTGACCAGCTGCCATACACGTACCCCCCATGTATTAAGGGCTAATACTTGGTAGATATACTCTACAAGGTATGTCCCATAATTTAATCTGTCACGCTGGAGTAAATCCAGAAATCCCCGCTTGGGCTCCCCTACTATAACCATACTTCGAGCAAATAAATAATTTTATTTCATATTCCATTTTTTTGGAATCACAAAAGCAAAAGTTTAATACCTAAATTATTATATACTAAAGTATTAGACGATATAAAAGAACACCTAAGATCATTCAAAAGACGATCTAGCCATTACAGCAACAAGAAATCTTCAAAAATGTATTTACCTGAGGAGTTTGATATAACCGAGGTACAAAATATCCCCATCACATCCTGTCTTATGAAGCATACAGAAATGAATTCAAGAAATACAATATTTCGTTATACAATATACAATGTCGGATACTTGTAGTACATGTGACAGAATAATGGCAGAGCTGAATTCTCTAGCTAAACACGACAAAACACCAGAAATTGATGCAAATTAAAAAATTGACAATTGAAAAGAAGTTACACCTTGCTAAAGATTCAGTTTTTTATGAAAGGAAAAAGAAGAACCTGAAGGCTAGAAATGATCCTAAATTTGAAGCTATTGCTATTATCAGAAAAATATTTGACTACCTAATGTCACAACAAATGATGTCTACTACAGAAGACAACTGTATATATATACTTTTAATATACATATTTTGGCAACAGGACATTCATACTTTTATTGCTATCCAGAAATATCTAATATCTAAGAAAGGCTCAAATGTATTATCAACTGCCTTGACAAAAGGGTAAAGCATCTCAGTATTTTTTGATTCTGCTGGTGGTCAAAATAAAAATTATAATGTATAAAATGGATTTATATTTTGACAAACACAACCAAATTGTTGGATTGTGTTGACTTTACATTCCCTATCCGGGGCCATTCCTATATGAAATGTGATACAATTTTGGTCTCATTAAACTTAAAACAAAACTGGCGATGCCTTGTGATTTCTATTAACTCGTTGCACATGCAACATGTCTTAAGTTAAATTTGAACATTTTGAAATGGTAATTACAAAGGCTAAATTACAAGAGATTAAATATTAAGATGGACGCTATATATTCCGAGTCCATAAGACTAAAAAAGATCCAAAGAAAATTTACAAATAATGATAAAGAATTTTCAGAGAAAAGTACAGTTGAAAAATGGCAATATATACTTTTAAAAAATGCATCTGATAGCTTACCAAATGTAGAAAAAAATATTTCTTATTTACTCTTCGTTCCCGCCACTTCAGCTTTCAATGAGAGAGTTTTTTAGTAATGAATCTGAAGTAGCGAGCGTCAATAAATTTAATTAAAAACGAATTGCTTATTTATATAAATCTAAATGATGCTCAGTTAGAGGGTTCGTTCTTTAAATACCTGTCCGGTGTTTATAGGACGAATACGGGTACGCGACCCTGAAAACCTCGAGCTACCATTTACTATATCCTTTTTCTTCTATAGTAATGGTATCCAACTCCACCTACCTACACCTACCCAATCCCCAAACTCTTATCCTCTAGATTCCATGCCAATCAGTGGTCTGCCGTGCCCAAGGATGCGTGGCTAGGGGCAAGCCTAGTCTCAAGCGTGCCAGTCCCGGTGTTTGGCGCCCACCGGGTACTAGTTAATTGCCCACTCTGGCATGCGGGGCTCTGTCGGAGTGGCACTATATAAATATTTTTTTTTTATAGGCGGCGACCGTCTTCGCCAGAAGTCACGCCAAATGTTCCTACGGGGCGAAAAGCGGATAGATTGACGAAAGGAATTTATAAATCTGATGTGGATGGATGCGTTAAACAAGGCAGTCCCAGGAGAGTGTTTTCCGACCAAATCGAAGACATCCTCAAGAAAGCTAGGTTGCCTAGTGCCCATAACCACAGAGCCTGTATGAAGAGAATTGTGGATGTAAAGGAAGCAAGGGAGTTGTGTAAGGATCGTGGTAAGTGGCGCTCCATAGGCTCTGCCTATACCTGTGGGAATAAGGCGTGACAATTTGATTTGATAAATGATGATTGGCCAAACAAGCTTTGAAGTATTTAAAAATACCAAAAAAGCAAATGCTAAAAACACACAATAATACGATTTTAAAAACAAAATGTTTATCCTGTTAGGTTTAATATATTTAAAATGTAAAATCGTAAAAAAAGGTAGTTTGGTGGTATATAACCGACAACGCTGGGCTGGCTAAGGGATTCGATGGATAGAGAGGGTGGAGCGAGGTTGTGTGCACGCGACTAAGGGTTGATTGTCAAGGAGTAATACAAGAAGTTATGCGGAATAAATGAATCAGAGCAAGTTATCGCCGTTGTTTTATTTCTGGATTATAGTTTTATTATAATTCAGAAGTGGGATCTGAACCACCACTTCACGTAAGTACACGCCCATAGAGGTATTTATTTAATTTTATTAACCCTACATTTATATTGGCTATGCAAGTAAGTAGGAACCTACTCACAATTTATCTTAATAAAGAGATAAGTACAGAAGTCTTTAAACGAAGTCTAAATGCAGACTATCACAGGCCTCTATAAATGTAACCATTACCTATTGTAAAAAAGTGTTTACGGCGACAGGTAGCGAAAGAATAATATATGTACCTACGCGTGTAATAAATATATATTAATGTCTGTAGGTACTGCACGTGTATCTTTATAAATGCATTTCAGTAGGGATGTAGCTTAATTCCAATTTTCGTACAATCAATCAATCAATCAATCAAATTGTCACGCCTTTTTCCCACAGGGATAGGCAGAGACAATGGAGCGCCACTTACCACGATCCTTACACAGCTCCCTTGCTTCCTTCACATCCACAATTCTCTTCATACAGGCTCTGTGGTTATGGGCACTAGGCAACCTAGCTTTTTTGAGGATGTCTCCGATTTGGTCGGAAAACACTCTCCTGGGCCTGCCTTGTTTAACGCATCCATCCACATCAGATTTATAAATTCCTTTCGTCAATCTACTTTCACTCATCCTTTCCATGTGCCCAAACCATCGAAGCATTCCTTTGTCAATCCTTGTCACTACATCTTCTTTCAAACCACATCTATCACGCAGTGTGCTATTCCTTATTCTATCCGCTATCGTCACTCCACATACACTCCTTAATGACCGCATTTCTACAGCGTTAATTCTACTCTCATGCTTCTTCTGCCATACCCAACCTTCACACCCATACATTAATGTAGGAACAAGCACCGCATTATGAATAGCCATCCGTGACTTTTGGGACATTATTTGGCTGTTCATTATACTATGGATGGCACCGTTCACTACGTTACCCTTTTGCACTCTTCTCTCAATATCTTCATCACACTTTCCATCCCTAGTAAACATACTTCCCAAGTAAACAAATTGTTTGACTTGTTCCACTTTCTTTCCGTCTATCGTTATCTCACATTCTGTCATTTCATCCTCTCTCTCCAAAACCATTACTTTTGTTTTACTTACATTCACTTTCATACCTTTCTTTTCTAATTCCGCATTCATTATAGTAACCATGTCCTGTAACTCATACGCCGAAGATGCAAGGATAACTTGATCGTCGGCGTACAAGAGACATTTGATCACCAAGTCATTCATTCTTAAACCATACTTCCTTTCACGCAACTCTTTTCGTACAATTACTTACTAAACGAATACCATTTTGTATTATTTATATATTATATTAAATATTTTCTTTTGTTGATTATGGACACCGCAAATTGTTAGTATGCGAGGCCGCCATTTTGATGACGTAATGACGTCAGGCCCGAACTGACTACTCAATTTGAAGAATTATGTGTTGTGTAATCCTCAATAATAAGTTTATAATTTAATTATTAAAAAGTCCCTGAATATCGTTTGATGATGGTATATACTGATTTCGAATTACATTACACCGACTTTGATGAGACATGGTTCCAACGCGGTGGCAGGTTGCGGGGGCTGTAAGTGGGTAATAATTAAACTAATGAACGCTTATACTTAGAATACACTATCTCGACTTATTATCGATACGGTAGTATGGATAGAAATATCATAGATAAAATTAAGTTTTGTAGATACATTTTACAATACTTTTAATTCAATTATCGCATTCATTAGTCCATCACTAAACAACAATCGGCGTCCTCCCATTAAGGTGGTCGTGTACATCAAAATCAATTAGCGTGCATGCGTCGTGGCGTTACTCTTTCTATGAATAAAATCATTTTATAATAAAATTCTTTAGTACCGCTTATAGTTAACTAATAAGGAGGGATATTTTTCTGTCTGTTCTATTCTTTGGAGCTCAAAGTATCAGGTACCTATTTAGAATAATAGATAAGAGATTTTAGGTTATTTGTGATGGGGTCAAAAGAGGCCATGTGAAACAAAACTAAATGAATTGCTCAGATTAGTTAGATCTATGATAAATTGGGTGAAGTAGTTGTAATGACATGTTACTAAATCTAGCTACATTAACTAATTATAATGTAGGTTATTGTTGTAATGTGAAGTTGGCAAAGCGGTGTGTGATACATTTTTTTTTTGAGTTCCAGACCATGGATCGTTATGTCGACCAGGAACAGACTAGTGGACGCCGGTTGGAGACACCAGAGTTACATCATGGGTCTCGACAGCCTGGGGAGGTGGTCTCTGAGGATCGCAATGGCAGTGAGAGGCACAGTTGCAGCCGTCATACACCCACTCAAGAACACACACGCGGGTCTAAAAGTGGTGCTAATGATGGTGAGCAGGAGCTGAGGGAGGCGCGAGCCAGACTCATAATGCTGGAACGAACACTCGAAAAGAGTCGCAAGAGAGGTACTGGAACACCGGTGAGAGAATCCCGTTCACACACCAGGAGATCAAGGCGACATTCAACATCTAGGTCACACTGTAGACATCGTGGTGACCAGCGGGAGGTCAATGCTGGTGAGAATCAAACAAGTGGGAGACTGCGATACCGAGACCAAAAGTTTTTTAGTAACGATGTAGCACAAATTATTAGTAGTATTAAGACTTGTTTGCCACCTCAGCCACCCATACACAGCACATTGAATAAAAATATTTATTGATCATCACAATGTTCTTCCTAATTTTGACCCAACCACAAAGAACCAGCGAGTGGGTGCCTGGTTAAAGAAGGTCAATGAATGTGCTTTGGTATATGGCTGGGATGACAAAACCACTATACATTTTGCTATGCAAAAATTGCAAGGTTTGGCCAAGTTTGGTATAAGGGGTTAGACACCATTCTTTTCTCATGGGAACAGTGGCAAGCAAAATTAGTTAGTGCTTTCCCTAGCGAACAAAATTATGGCCAAGCCTTGGAAGACATGCTCAAGAGAAAAAGTAGATACAGTGAGGCTATAGAGATATACTACTATGAGAAATTAGCACTATTAAATCAATGTGAGATCTCAGGGAGAAGGGCAGTTGACTGTATAATCCATGGTTTAATGGACAAAACCATGAAGTCTAGTGCATTGGCATTAAGCTGCTCTCACCCTGATCAATTATTACAATTCTTAATGAGCAACGAGGATAGCAATATTTCTTTGGAACGTGTTTATTATAAAAATTGAAATTGGCAGGATAAGTATAATCCAAAGTTCAATTCCAAAAATCAAATGCCTACAACTGTTTGTTACAACTGTAAGGAGAAAGGCCACCATTTCTCACAATGCCCTGAGCCTTTAGTTAAATGCAATCATTGTCACAAAGTTGGTCATAAAGTAGAGGATTGTTTTCAAAAGCAGGGTAATAAAGACAATATAACTGATAGTATTCATAAAGCCATGTGCATAACCAGTTCAGGTCAAAATTTATAAAACAAGCAAAAATTAATGACATATTGGTAGAAGTATTCATTGATCTTGGTAGTGAGGTAACTATTGTCAGAGAATCCTTTGTCACCAAATTAGGAGTGGTTTATGAGCAGGTCGCTTGTGTAATGAAGGGTTTTGGTAACGCTCTTGTCCCATCATTGGGGAGTGTATATTTGGATTTTGAAATAGATGATGTGACAGCTAGGGTTCAATGTAAAATAGTCCAGGATAGCCTTCTGGATAAACCCGTTTTAGTTGGTCAGACATTCACGGAATTGCCTCATATTATTGTTTACAAGGATTCATTGCAATTACGTTTCTTAGATATCGGAAAAGAAACTACACAATTGGAGTCAATTACCGACAATAGGTTGATAAGAGTTACTGTTGCCAGGGATGTAGAATTGTATGGGTTTGCATCTGTCAGAGCCATTGCTAGCGAAGATTGTAGTGGAAAGGTTTTTGTGAAAGAAAGGTTGATAGGAAGACCGGGTCAGCAGTTTATTGTTTGTGGAGGGATATATAGAATTAACAATGGCAGTGTTGACATTATGATAGTTCCATGTTCTTACCCATGTCTTCTGATGGAGAATTTTCTATTGTGCCGTGCTGAGATGATGTTCTCTGTTAGCAGAGTTGCTGCAGAATCCCAAATAATACTTGAGTCGACAGTTAGTCATATTGATGAACGTGAGATTAGCGTTGGTGAAGCTGTTTCCTGAGTAGCGCTGTTTTATGAGTAGCGACTTGTCATGGAATTATCACGTCTCAGAAACGAGCAAGAAAGTCTTTGCTACGATGCATTCCTTAAAAAGATATCAAAACTTTATCCCTTTAAAAACCAAAATCATGCTGGTGACTTCCTTGGTTCTTCCGATCATTGACTATGCAGACGTGTGCTATAACGATATCACAGAAGAATTGCTAGATAAGCTAGAGCGCCTCTTGAACTTATGCATACGTTATGTATATGGACTCCGCAAATATGATCATGTTTCGCACTATCGGAATGAATTAAGGTGGCTCAATATTCGCTCTCGCAGGTCGGCACATTTTCTCTCGCTCCTTTACACAGTTTTGAATTGCCCTAACTCTCCATCCTACCTATGCGAGCGCTTTGAATTTCTGTCCGACTCCCACACCCGTTCGCTGCGTTCTTCTGATAATAATCAGCTAAAAATTCCCCAGCATAAAACCAGCCGGTATACGAATTATTTTACAGTAGATGCTGCACGCCAGTGGAATAGGCTACCTTTGTCTGCCAGAAGCGCTCTCTCCGCCAATGGTTTCAAAAGACTAATTTATAGACATTATCTTTCGAAGCAATGTCAAGACTACTAAATTTGGTGTAGGATTCTGATTTTAATTTCTCTGGTAAAATGTATTTATTTATAATTAGGTATATAATATGTAGGTATATAACTTATTATAATGTTATGTATGTATATATATGTAGGTATGTATATATGAACTGATATATTATTTCTGTTTTAAATATTAGATATAAGCACCCACCTCATGTTTTGTTACCCCCTCCCAAAGGTTAGCTGGTAGAAAATGCTATTTAGCATTAAGCTCGCCCATTGTATTGTTTTTACTGTGCAATAAAGAATTTTATTATTATTATTATTTCCGAAGATCACAAACATAGACTAGCTGTCCTATTTAATAAATATAAAAACTGCTTTGCTTCCAGTTTGGCTCAATTAGGTTGTGCCAATGTAACTGAAATGCGTATTGAACTCAATGATCAACATCCTATTAGTTGTCGACCTTACAGACTATCCCATCACGAAAGAGAACAGGTGCGCCAGATGGTTGATGAGATGTTAAGCTCGGGTATAGTTAGAGAGTCTATATCTGAGTATGCCAGTCCAATTATTCTGGTACGTAAGCCAGAGGGTAGTTTGCGTGTGTGTATCGATTACAGGAGGCTAAATGCGGTAACCGTAAAGGAAAGATATCCGATGCCTATTATCGATGACGAGATTCCCCGTTTATCTGGACAGACTTGTTTTATTACGCTTGATTTGACATCGGGGTATTACCAGGTACCAATAGCTGAGAATTGCAAGCAACTTACTTCATTTGTAACTCCGGATGGGCAATTTGAGTTTAATCGAATGCCATTTGGATTGGCCAATGCACCTGCCGTGTTTCAGCGTATGATGAACAGAATATTAGGATCAGCTCGATTTAATAAAGCCATGGTATATATTGATGACCTACTTATTTTTGGAAAAGATCACACAGAATGTTTAGATAGGTTGGAGGAAGTCCTACAACTAATAGAGAGATCAAACCTAACTTTGAATTTATCTAAATGCAAGTTCCTACAGAGTAAAATAGAGTATTTGGTGCATGAAATAAGCGCTGATGGTGTAAAGCCAGTCGAGAAGAAGACTCTGTGTGTACAGAGTTTTCCACGCCCAGTTCATGTTCACAGAGGAAGACAATTTTATAATTAAAGAAAATAAGTTATTTAAATGCATCAATAGTAATAAAGATGACTTGAGGTGGGTAGTACCAAAGGGAGCAAGGTGGCAAGTATGCAGGAAAAATCATAACGATATTGGACACTTTGGGGTTTAGATAACGTTAGACAATATTACAAAACATTATTGGTTTCCAAAAATGTCAAAATTTGTAAAGAAATACGTTTGCGCGTGCATTGAGTGCGCTTATGCTAAACAATCGTGAGGGATTATTGCACCCGATACCTAAAGTAGAAATCCCTTTTCACACCTTGCATGCTGATCATCTTGGGCCCTTTGTTAAGTCAAAACGCGGAAATTCTTACGTGTTAGTCGTAGTTAATGCCTTTACGAAGGCAAACGGTCAAGTCAAGAGGTATAACCGCACCATACTTAATGCGTTAACAGCACAGAATCTTAACAACAATGAAAGAGATTGGGATATTCAAATAGGTAAAATTCAATGGGGAATTAATAATACTAATAATAAAACCAATGGAAGAATGCCGTCTGAGGTGATGTTTGGAACATTTATGAATGGGGACATGAATCCTTCTTTCGACGAAATTTCTCAGGAGACTATTACTCAAATCGATACAGGTTCAATTAGAAAAGAAGTCAAAGAAAAGATTGATAGTGAACAGGAGAAACAAAAAGCTTATTATTATGAAGGTAGACGCGCTGCGCGTATCTACAAAGAGGGAGACCTTGTGAAAATAACGAACACAACGTTTAACAATGATGGTAAAAGTAAGAAATTATTGCCGGCATATATAGGACCTTTCCGAGTAGTTAAGGTATTGGGAAATGACCGTTATAAGATTTCAGCTATATCAGGATTCAGTAATATGAAAAATAAACGTGGTTCTGTAGTAGCTGCAGATCGTACGCGACCATGGATTCATATTGCAGCCTTGGAAGTAAACAATAATACTGATACCGACGATGACGATGACGTGTTAGTAAAAAATGATAAAGTTGATATATAATCAGCTATTGTATATTTAACGGGACTATTATAAATACCTCTCATTCTACTATTGTTTTAATGTAAGTTCTGAAGTCAGAAATAAGGCCCACATGTGTATAATTACTTATGTTTTCAATAGGTGGCATTAATGCGACCAGAATGTGTGCTTACATAAACATGGTAAAATTCATTAAGTAGACTTATCTTAATAGATATTTTAGATGCTAGATTTACCTTAAAATGTGCAATATAGTTTTAATAAATTATCAAGTGAGATTTGCTCTCTACGATTTATATAGATTTGGCTTAAGATTGCCTGAGTGGGGTCAGATCTGCTCACTATAACAGCCTCATATTTAATTTGGTAAATGCTCGTGAGACCAGATTTGCTCACTACAATTGTTATAGATGCTAGTGAGACCAGATTTGCTCGCTTCATCAAATACGTATTCAAAATACCTGAGTAAGACCAGATTTGCTTGCTAAAATAGGTAAGCATTTAATTAGGAAATTGCTAGTGGGACCAGATTTGCTCACTACAATTTCTATAAATGCTAGTGAGACCAGATTTGCTCGCTTTATCAGATACATATTCAAAATACCTGAGTAAGACCAGATTTGCTTGCTAAAATAGGTAAGCATTTAATTAGGAAATTGCTAGTGGGACCAGATTTGCTCACTACAATTTCTATAAATGCTAGTGAGACCAGATTTGCTCGCTTTATCAGATACATATTCAAAATACCTGAGTAAGACCAGATTTGCTTGCTAAAACAGGTAAGCATTTAATTAGGAAATTGCTAGTGGGACCAGATTTGCTCACTACAATTTCTATAGATGCTAGTGAGGCCAGATTTGCTCGCTTCATCAGATACATATTCAAAATACCTGAGTAAGACCAGATTTGCTTGCTAAAATAGGTAAGCATTTAATTAGGAAATTGCTAGTGGGACCAGATTTGCTCACTACAATTTCTATAAATGCTAGTGAGACCAGATTTGCTCGCTTTATCAGATACATATTCAAAATACCTGAGTAAGACCAGATTTGCTTGCTAAAACAGGTAAGCATTTAATTAGAAAATTGCTAGTGGGACCAGATTTGCTCACTGCAATTTCTATAAATGCTAGTGAGACCAGATTTGCTCGCTTTATCAGATACATATTCAAAATACCTGAGTAAGACCAGATTTGCTTGCTAAAACAGGTAAGCATTTAATTAGGAAATTGCTAGTGGGACCAGATTTGCTCACTACAATTTCTATAAATGCTAATGAGACCAGATTTGCTCGCTTTATCAGATACATATTCGAAATACCTGAGTAAGACCAGATTTGCTTGCTAAAACAGGTAAGCATTTAATTAGAAAATTGCTAGTGGGACCAGATTTGCTCACTGCAATTTCTATAAATGCTAGTGAGACCAGATTTGCTCGCTTTATCAGATACATATTCAAAATACCTGAGTAAGACCAGATTTGCTTGCTAAAACAGGTAAGCATTTAATTAGGAAATTGCTAGTGGGACCAGATTTGCTCACTACAATTTCTATAAATGCTAGTGAGACCAGATTTGCTCGCTTTATCAGATACATATTCGAAATACCTGAGTAAGACCAGATTTGCTTGCTAAAACAGGTAAGCATTTAATTAGAAAATTGCTAGTGGGACCAGATTTGCTCACTGCAATTTCTATAAATGCTAGTGTGACCAGATTTGCTCGCTACAACAAATATATATTTAGTTAAGAATGTGCTAGCGAGATTTGCTCGCTACACTCTATACATATTAAGTTTAAAATTGGCTAAGATTTGTTAACTTCGATGGGTACAGGCAGAATTAAATAAATTAGTTTTTAAGTACAGTTTATATGATTGTAATAGTATAATAAGTAGTTATAACATTTGGCGCTCCGTTCTCTTCGCTCTTTCTGTGGTTGCATGTTTAAACTTGTTAGTGTTAATACATAGGGTGTGTTGAGCCAGCCGAGTGTTATCACATGATACGTGTATGGGGACATCCACGTTATCAGGATGGTCGAGTGTTAGGTTTAATATATTTTAAAAACAAAATCGTAAAAAAAAGGTAGTTTGGTGGTATATAACCGACAACGCTGGGCTGGCAAAGGGATTCGATGGATAGAAAGGGTGGAGCGAGGTTGTGTGCACGCGACTAAGGGTTGATTGTCAAGGAGTAATACAAGAAGTTATGCGGAATAAATGAATCAGAGCAAGCTATCGCCGTTTTTTTATTTCTGGATTATAGTTTTATTATAATCCTTTCCTATTGTGTATACCTTTTTTATGTAGAAAAAGCTGGCAACCCTACTTCAATCATACACGCTGATCAGTTTATTCATCTAAATTTCAGATAAAGGCGAGGTTCTCCCACCGCACGCAGACGTAAGACGCAGCGTAGAATAATTGTTAGTGATGAGGAAACTATTCCTTTATCTACTCAAATATCAATTGCACCCAGTTTGTTGGAAATGATTGGCCGTGTGCATCTAAGCGAAAACCTTTTTACCCTCCATGGAGAAATAAAATCTGGAAAGATGTCCTCAAGATGGATTTAAATAGAAAGACCAAGAACTCAAAAATGGAAAAGATCCCTGGTATAAAGGACTGCTATACATCTGCCCCGTTATTAAATCCCGAAATTAAAGCAACTTTATCTGCACAAGCTGTTAAAAGGGGTGAACATCAGTGTGAAAAACAATCGCAAATTGGTGCGTTCATCTGCAGTTTTAGTGAATTATTGCAAGTGACGTTCAAACGAGACGGGCAGGCTGCCTGGCCTCAATAAAAATTTAAGGGTCTCTTTAGAAAAGACTGACATAAACCAAAACCATTTTGGCAAAAATCTGTCCAACATTATCCAGGAAGCCAGGACATTGGGGAAATCTAAAAAAGACCTTGCTAGGGAGAATCCTTTGAACAATTGGGATGTGAAGAAACAGGGTGGGCATCTCAACTACAAACTCCATCATCCTACGACCAAACAACCCACCTTTAACCTTAACCAGCTGCACCGCCAAAATTTCCGAACCATGATGATGAACCTAAGGATAAGGAGAGACCACGTCGTGTTCGAGCAGACAATCGACGACTAGAGGTAGAATATCTAAATGTTCAATATATAAATAAACTCCCTAATATAAATAAACTAAATAAACTAATATGGTGCGTATTCGAGCAGAAGGCTGAGATGGTGCTCCTTTTCGGACACACACCATTCGGTGGGAGATGGAAGATGAGAGACAATGGACTGTAAATTTGATGACACGCCACGTAAAACTATTGTTGACGCATTCATCCACCCTCGACGTCAGGCCGAGTTCGGTTCCTGGCCGGCAGAAAGCTTCGAAACCCGCTTGGTGAAGGTGAATGCTACAGAATGATAAAAGGAAGGGACTTACCGAGGATGGCACCCGTCGACACTTAACACTCTGCAGAGCGAACTGTTTGATACGCGGGATATGTTAGTTTTCACAATTGTTCATTAATGTTGCTGATTTGGCAACTACGCAAGGTACATTGAGTGCCGCGTGAACCTCCAAGATCGCGGCTTCCGGGTTTCTTTACAACACGGCGCGCGACGACGTTTTGTTTGTCTGAAGGCTACGCGATGATGACTTTTTGGGACGTCACATTCGAATGACAACCGCTCTTGTTCACTGTTGAACGTGCACTTTTTGACTCTTCTTACTGGTCGATGCAAAAACGAGTTGCGGGTGCAGGACTAGTGATGGGAAATGGGTCAAGGTAATGTCGATTATTGGATAGGGATGTACCAAGCCGCAACATAATATATAAAGCTGAATATATAAAAAAACTCCCAAAATTTACAACTTTGCTAATTGTATATAAGATTCATAGAAAATCCCATTATGTAAAATTACATTACCATATATTTTCTTTTTAAGATCGTATGCCAAAACTACTCAATAACCTTACCATGTTTCCAAGACCATGTTCAACGACAGCGGTCAATATTTATATATATATCAATAACATGATTACTTCGACGAACTAATAGGACGACATTTATGAGATAAGGCACTAGGAAGGTAAAAAACAAGAACTCAATCACTAAATATCCCATTAATACAATCTGAATACCAATTTACATGAATACTGTGCTTAACTGTAATTAATTAAAATAAAACATGTAAAATGTGATGTGCCGCTCTCAACACATTGGTAACCTTATTAAATTTTGTTGTAAATGAAAAAATACCTAAACATATCCGGCTGAGAAGAGAATCTGACTAAATGCGAATAAACTCTCTCTTGTGTGACACAAACATAGCTTACACTATTCAAACCTTACAAAACAGACAATCATTAAACATAATGGAGTTTCTAATATATCTGTATAAATTAGTAATGTAAATTGAATAGAAAAATTTAATCACTCACTTCGGGAAAATGTTCAGAACGGTGGCCTTGTTAAGCGTTCGATCCCCGGTAGCAACTGAATGATATGAGCGTGCGAGTTTTTCTATCCAATTTTATTATTTATTAATAAAATAATACTCGATTATTGGATTACTTTTAAAATTAATAAAACACGTCTGTTAATAGAAACTAAAAATTCTAAACATTTTTACAAAATTGTTTCTAATGAATTAAATATATTTTATGCGGCTTACTATTGGTTTTGATGTTACAATTTTATTTTATTATTCCGACGTTTCGAGAGCTTTGCAGCCATCGTGGTCACGGACATTGATTAGTGAATTCGTTTAATTCATTAATCAATGTCCGCGCAAAATCTAAGAAAATATTGTTTCTAATGTATATCACGGACACTGCAGCACTGATGATAATGTATCCATTTCATACAGAGATACTAAATGAAAAGTTCAATATGCTACTAGCGCCTAACTGATAAGGTTCCTCTGGTAGTGAAGGGGGCGGAGTATTTGTTTAGGTAACACCTCCTCCAACTCTCCTAGCACAGCAATCCAAGAAGTACGATAAAGAGCTGGTAGTAAAATTATTGTAACTCATTTAATATAAATTAATAGGCAAGCACATCAAAATATATATGAAAAAAAGTTTTCAGCGTTGTTTTGTGTGAAGTTTTGCAAAGCTTTTAGTTTTCTTTTTTGGACATTTTGTTGCACTGTGATGGTAAGTTATTTAAAATGAGTTGGAATGATATTCTTTGCAGGATCTTATCTTGCTTCTTTGATTGCCGTGCTAGGGGGTCAGCACCGCTCCCCCTAACGCTATTCCTTTAGTACAGTAGAGTCTGTCTAAGCCGAAACGACGCGCCCCTCTACTCTGCATTTACGAACACGAGTAAATATAAAATATGGATGCAACACACCAAAAATACAATTGTAATTGGTTATCCAGTTGTTGGTTAGATACAAAAGGAAAAGCACGCTGCTGAAGTATAGTAGTATAATATTTGTATTCAAACATTTAAATAAACTAATAAAGTAGAGGGGCGCGTAATTTATAGTTAGACAAGCTATAATACGATTTTTACGAGAATAGGCCTAAAACTTTTTAATTTCCTACATTATAATAATTTAGTTGACCTCTTTCTAGCATCAATTTATGGCCACCCTTATCATTCTGAATTTTTTATTTGTGCGCCGTAAGATGATAGCTTCAAGTGGGTTAAAAAATCTTCGAGTTTAGATAAATTTAAAAGTTCTAAGTGCATACATAAATGGCGAACCTGTCAATATAAACATATTCGAAAACAGACCTCATGTTCATTCTGTGTTGAACAGATCCAGATACTCTATAATCTATAAATTCAATAAAAAATAGTCATTTTTTACATTTCTATACTAAGCCACTAAATGTGCTTGTATCACAGGTACTGGGCGACCACAAATATATCCATGATCAATATGGTTTTGAAATGGGGTCTCTTGTTGCTTTAGGAGACATTTCACTACCACTAGACGTTATTCTATTTTATTTACAGTATACATCATTCGTAAATTATTCATTAATTGTTTTTTAAAGAGTTTACAATCTCCTTCCTAATGTTTACAAATTATAATAGATCAAAACCTCAGACCGACAATAAGGAAGTAAGAGAAAGACAACATGCCGAACAATAACACGATCCAAGCGTACTTGTGTCCGCCAAGTTCAAGTCGGCGCTTGTGGACTTTTCCTTGATTACTATAACTACCGAATCATAAAAAGAGAGCCGAAATTTGAGCTGCGCAGTAAAAGAATAGGCAGATAACTGGACGACTGTGGTAGGAGCAAATCAGGCACATAGTTTACGGTCGTGCATATATATTTTTTTCAAATTTAAAGTAGGTAGTTAACAAAACAAGCACAGCTGAAATGAAAGCGCTCTTTTTATCTGCCGGCATCTCTATAAGGCTAATAAAGGCCAGATGTCTAGTCTTAATAAAAAAATAAAAATATAATATATTTTAATCTACGATTATCTTTTTTTGTTGGTCTGAGACATACAACAGTTACACTATGTATTATAACAATAAAAACTAAACCTTATTTCTAACTTAAACCAACATCACAGTGTATCGCTCCTCCGCAGTAAATAGACGCGCTGCATCCGAATCGCCACAGATACTTACCTAAACTAAACGCCGTAACGCAATCACAGAAAAAGCACTAACTAAGAATAACGCGCGACTTAACGATTGTTTTAATCAGGTTCAATCCGCTGGCAATATTGTTTATTATGATGGGGATTTTATTGCGTAAACATAACAAAAGTGATCCACTATTTAGTGTGTTACATTCGTACCTGGCTCCGAACGGGGGGTCAACACTACGCAGCGGTGACGTCATATCAGCATACACTCCGGCATAACTGCGAATACAAAAAACAAAGTCATTAGCATATTAAAAAAAATAAAAAAACTAACCAATTTTATGGGGCTTACTAACGCGTTTATTTTGGTTTTGATTTTACATTTTTTTATTATTCCGACGTTTCGAGAGCTTTGCAGCCATCGTGGTCACGGAGAGATAGTAAGCCGCATAAAATTTGTTTAATTCAATAGTCAATGTTCGCGCAAAATTTAAGAAAATACTAATAAAAAACTTTTAATTCAGACATAAATCTATATCTAACAGCTTTCTTAGTCTATGTTAATGACCTAATAAGATGCATCATGGTCCAGTGCTTGACAAAGCGACTGTCCCATCTGCCAGCAACCATGGCTAAAATGCTGTTGGTGCTGTCCAGCATGGCGGCACACCGTTTACGGAGTATGGCATTGAACCCATAGCAATGACAATGTAATTGACGAGTTACTTGTAGCCTTCTCCTCGTCATATTGCCTTTCCGAAGCCATGGTATAATCTGACGATGAGTTATCAGCATAATTTATCAGCATGCACTTGCTGATAAATTATTTTCCATTCATTTCAAGCATGTGATCGCAGTCGTCCGTGGCCAGCGGAACCACTTCTTGTCGGTACCAATGTATCCTGATAAGTGTACTTTGGTCGTCATGTTTCTATGATACAAGCATTTTAGTAGCTTAGTATAGAAATCAATCAATCAAATTGTCACGCCTTCTAGGCCTTATAGGCAGAGACAACGGAGCGCCACTTGCCACGATCCTAACACAACTCCCTTGCTTCCTTCACATCCACAATTCTCCTCATACAGGCCCTATGGTTATGGGCACTAGGCAACCTAGCTTTCTTAAGGATGTCTCCGATTTGTCTTCGGAAAACACTCTCCTAGGCCTGCCTTGTTTAACGCATCCATCCACATCAGATTTATAAATTCCTTTCGGCAATCTACTTTCACTCATCCTTTCCATGTGCCCAAACCATCGAAGCATTCCTTTGTCAATCCTTGTCACTACATCTTCTTTCAAGCCACATCTATCACGCAGTGTGCTATTTCTTATTCTATCAGCTATCGTCACTCCACATACACTCCTTAACGACCGCATTTCTACAGCGTTAATTCTACTCTCATGCTTTTTCTGCCATACCCAACCTTCACTTCAATACATTAATGTAGGAACAAGCACCGCATTATGAACAGCCATCCATGACTTTTGGGACATTATTTGGCTGTTCATTATACTATGGATGGCACCGTTCACTACGTTACCCTTTTGCACTCTTCTCTCAATATCTTTATCACACTTTCCATCCCTAGTAAACATACTTCCCAAGTAAACAAATTGTTTGACTTGTTCCACTTTCTTTCCGTCTATCATTATCTCACATTCTGTCATTTCATCCTCTCTCTCCAAAACCATTACTTTAGTTTTACTTACATTCACTTTCATACCTTTCTTTTCTAATTCCGCATTCATTATAGAAATGTATAGAAATGTAAATTAATAAAAAAAAATAGCGGATGTTTTAGTAAAAGAATCGATGCGTTAATCGAGGCAGACCTTAGTTAAGCGTGAGATTTGTCTTAGGATCGTGGCAAGTGGCGCGCGCACCTTTGTCTCTGCCTATCCCTTCGGGAAAAGGGCGAGGCGATTTGATTGATTGATTGATTAATATTAGGTTTTCATGTTATATTGTCCACCCCCTGTAGGTAGTTCGAACAAAAAATCTATTTAAAGTTAAATTTTTATAAACACTAACCGTGGCGACAAGTTCCTGGACGAAGGGCGTGGTCCCGGCCTTGGTGGAGTATGATGAGGAGAACGATCATCACGTAAACGAGGCGGTGAACGAATCGGCGAACGATAACGTAGCGGTGAACGATGACGACGCCTCGGTGATGGAGATCTGTTAATGAAACAATTATTTGTTAACAATTTATGCAAACTAATATTAAGGAGTAATAATAAAAGAGAGTTAACGCTGTAGAAATGCGGTCGTTAAGGAGTGTATATGGAGTGACGATAGCGGATAGAATAAGGAATAGCACAGTGCTCAATAGATGTGGTTTGAAAGAGGATGTAGTGACAAGGATTGATAAAGGAATGCTTCGATGGTTTGGGCACATGGAAAGGATAAGTAAAGTAGATTGACGAAAATTATTTATAAATCTCATGTGAATGGATGCGTTAATTGAGGCAGACCCAGGAGGGTGTTTGCCGACCAAATCGGAGACATCCACAAGAAAGCTGGGTTGCCTAGTGCCCATAACCATAGAGCTTGTATGAAGAGAATTGTGAATGTGAAGGAAGCGAGGGAGTTGTGTCAGGATCGTGGCAAGTGGCGCTCCATTGTCTCTCCATTGATTGATAATAAAAGACTATTTCCTTTCGTCAAACTATTTTTACTCATCCATTCCATGTGGCCAAACCATTGGAGCATTCCTTTGTCAATCCGTGTCACTATATCTACTATCAAACCATATCTTTTAAAATAGAGTAACGAAAGGAATTTATTTGGATTTGGAAAGTATTAAAATGATTGTATCGTATAATAAAAAATACCTCGAAAATGAAATTGATCGTTCCCTGGAGCGACGTCGGCGTGGAGACCACGGTGAACGACGTGCACGACCACGTGATTTAGAGCGAGATCTGTTGAAAATAAAATATGAATAACCAATACCAAAACTAGAAAATAAAAAGGTTTTTTCTGATTGCCGTATTTCGTTCTATCAATACGGTCCACAAGTGTATAGATATTCAGTCCAATAGAACAAAATACAGTGTAAACTCTCTATAACGTTATTCTTTATAACGATTAACTCTCTCTAAAGTAGAAGTGAGCACAACTTGGTTGGTTTGTGTTAAAACCCATATATGTTTACTCCATATAACGAAAACTTTCTATAGCGATGAAAAATGCCCAGTCCCTTGAGTTTTGTTATAAAGAGTTTACACTGTAGTAGCAAAAAAGACCTGAAACTTCAAGGTCTATTTTAGTTTTCGACAGAACAATAAAGGGTTTTAAGGCAAATACTCTAAATACTACTAAAAAGCACCTGAAAAAATATCATGCACGTTCCATAGATTATAAAGCAGCAGAAAAACATATTGAACCTTTTCACAATCTTACAATGAACAATAGGTAGACTAAAACTGGTCTTAACGAGTTATTAAACCTAAACGATTAGGTCATGGCGCAAACAAAACAAAACGGGCCTAATGCCGAGGAATAGTCACTTTTTTATTATTATTGTGACTCTACACATGACAGCACTCCGTCTGATGTTAAACTGGAGTGCGGTCTACGGACGGAACTTATAAGTTTTAATTGTTAGTTCACGGTGTGTATACTTGTAAGTGGTGGTACTACCAAAAAAGGGTAGGTCGCAATTTTTATAAAAATGAAGACCAAATACGGGTAGTTAGAAAAAGTCATGCTTTTCGTGACCACGTTAATGTTGTGTACGGGCTCGTTACCACACTTGAGACCTCTGTGCATAAAATTCTCGAGATCACAACCGAAACAAGATAAAATATTGTTAATAACGGGATAAAACCAGTTATATTATGTTTTTTTTTTCTAATGACGAATGAGCTTTTCCTTGTCACTTTTCCTGATTACAGCAAAGTTCATTGTTTACAGTTGATACAAATATGATCTTCAAGCGATTACTTAAAATTATAAATTTGTTAATAACAATGAGCGATTTCAGACAGTTCATAAAAGCACCACTAGATGGCGTTAGAAGCTAAGTGGGAATAATACTTGCATTGCATTGTTTAAGATCTCGAAAAATGTTAAGTAGCATTCCAAACAAAATCAAAATAAAACAAAATCAAAATAAAACAATATCAAACTAGAGATGTATAATAATAAATGTACTTATTCTTTTATTGTAGCTGATGGTAAAGCTGGGTGGTAAGAAGTACATAAATGGAGATGACTGCAAAAAAACTCTTAAATAGATGCAAATAACAGTCACATCCACTATGCCGGCCTAGATTGTACAAAACAACTACAAACTAGTTTGCTACAGGCAAACTAGTTTGTCTAGTGTTTTCTACCCGCTTACCTATGGGCGGTGTGATCAGTGAATAAATAATGCCAAAATTAAGAAAAATTCCCACTGAATAGCAGTAACGCTATCTATCAGTTTATGAATAGTTAAAACCTATAAAAAAATTAAAGAAAATATTTACATAGATATCAAAAGCAAAGTATTGAACATAAAGGGACTAACAATAAATAATTTAATCCGATTAAATGCATGCAGGCAACAATTTATTACAAAAATTACATTAACAATCACAAAGACAAATAACATGCGATAATATTATTATAATTAAAAATCTATAGACTGGCCTCTATTAGCTCTAATTTCAGCATTCTACTGCCATAGACAGCTTTTCTGTCTATGACTGATAGACAATAATTTGACAACGAAATCCATTACTAATTTGTTTATATAATTAGTAATGGATTTTAATAAGAAATTTGATTATATACTCATATCTTAGAATAACAAATTAAAGGTCAATTAACAAGTAAATAGCCTTAAATGATGTCTATAAAATTTTAATTATAAATTTAAGCCTAAAGCCATTCGTCTACGGGGAAAACAAGATATCCGCAAACTGACCATTTTGGGTGTAAAAATTGCTGATTTATTAACCGACTACGTTGGTTAATGAATAGCCAAATAATATGTCAAAATTGTCAGTTTAATGCGGACAACTACATCGGCCAGTACATAAACGGAACATGGCGAAACTCACACGGACGACAGATGAGCGACTTCACGGCGACTTTACGGATTGTTGTCTTTGCGATTGTATCTCACGGACACGTACAATCCACTCATCTCGTCGTCCGTGTGCAGTACAACGAAAAGTAGCTCATTAGTCGCCCGTCTGAGTTGAGCCGGTATATTCCGACGGTAAATATTTTCCACGCACCTAGAGTAACGCAACCGGCTAGATCCCCGGCTCAACGGTGTCCGAGGCCGCGGTGGTAATTGCAGCGGTGGTGGCGAACGCGACCTGACCCGTGGCGGAGTGCGTGACGGTGAACGCAGTGGTGAGTGCAAACGTCGACGTTCCTCCTCGCGACGTTTCGCACGTTCCTCTTTCTCACGTATCATTCTGTTGAACGCCTCCAGTGGATCCACGCTGGTTCTATAAATTTGGTTTTTGGATTTGAATACGGGTAGACAACACATGCAATTAATATTTTAAACATAACCTACCTATAATAGTTCAAATACATTATTAATAACAAAGTCAATAATTTAGCTTAATTTGTAATTAATCAATAATCAAATATTATAAAACAATGTTCTTATTGCGTAAAGTAAGTACTTTCCACCAATCAGACTACATTATTTTGACAGTTAAGAAAAGGAAATTTGAAATGGAGTGATCCTATTGGTGGAGAATGCTACACCTAACGCGGTAAGAACGTTAAATTAAACTCACACTTGGTACACTTTTTGGCATTGTATAGATCACGGCGCTGGCAATCAAGCTGCGCAATAAATTGTTTTATTACAAAAATCTCTTTTAGTTAATTACTTTTCGTTTTTTGAATTTATATAAAAAATTAAATACATGAAGCGCTCTTTTTATATGCCATATCATAATTTTAAACGACAATATAGCCAATGAAGTTAAACAATTGTTTCTTCAAAAAGAGTTGACAAATATCAACAAAGAGCAGGCAAATGTCAAAAAAGGCATCATATAATGATTGTAGTATAATGCGATTAAAATAAGAATAGGGCCGGTATTGGCGCCATTTTGTGACGTTTAACTCTCCAACCAACTTCACTTTAGTATGGTGTATTTTTCTTTGCGGACCGTCAAGAAAAGATACCTTTAAATCAGTCAAGTGAAGTTAGTCAACAGCCCGTCCTATTCTTATTTTAATAGCATTATATAGTCATTTGATGGAGTAGCCCCTTAAGAAAGTATCAACTACAGCGAAGTTTGTACATTTTAAATATTTAATCGTATGACCCTTAGCTACAAGCAACTTTTTGTTGATTACTTAAACTACCCTGAGATGGGCAGGCGCTACCCCTGAGCCTTAACAAAGGAGGCCCCTACAATAGAGATTTTAAAATACTCAAATGACGGGTCAGCAATATTTTCGTTCTTTTTTCAAACAGTTTTTTTTTAGCATATTTACCGACAATACGCGCATAATGAATTAAACAAATTTTATGCGGCTTACTATCGCGTTTATTTTTCGTTGTTGATTTTAATTTTTTATTTATTTCGACGTTCTAATTTGAATATTTAACGGTTTTAACTTTTAGCATTTCTTAGGGTACAAAAGACTCAAACCATTTCCGAACATATTTACCTCTACCACACCGGCAAATCAGGATAAAACTAGCAATTTTTTTTTTCCAAAACACCCAATTTTTTTAACTTTTTGATTATGTTTTTAAAATCTGCCCATGCCCCTCTAGATCTTGGACTGTCACTCTAAAACGCGCTGACCAAGTTGAGAACCTATAGTCCTAACAATGCGACAATACTCAACAAACAAGTTGCTTGTACTAAAAAGGCCTAAATTTGGAATTATATAAAATGTACAAAAGGTAATGGGATGAAATTTCACTAATTCAAATTGATTTTTCAGCGAAAAAACTTTGTATAGACAAAAAACAAGCTGAAGTTAGATGTAAATCTAGGACATAATGTAACTTTTTGTCCCATTACCCCGTCTCAGCAAGGCAATAAGAAATTGCTCTTGTATAAAATCTAGACAGCAAAAAGGTTGTGGAAACGAAAAGATACAGCAAAAAAACGTTTTTCTTCATATAAATAAATAATTAAATTATTTAACGATTGTTATTAAACTTGGTTAATCAGCCACTCTAGTGTCATAAACGGCAAACGGCGTTCTCACGAGGCGAATTGAGTTGTTCCATATTTCTCGTTTAACAAAACATTAAAAGCAAATATTGACCGTAGCGTTTTCACAGTTCAATAATAATCGACTCAATATTACATTAATCATTACACTGTCTGTCCATTTTAGCATTTTTCTCGTGGATGCGAACGCCATAATTCACATTTTATTTCACAAACAAACAAAAAACTGCTCACAGAGGAATACAATACTCAATCCCGCTGATTGACTGACCGATTGGACTGATTATTTAATGCGAGTTGAACGAACAAGTTGAGACAAGTCGATTCGCTGTCAACCACTGTCAACTATTAATTGAATCAATGAAGCTTGAAACTTTTGTTGCACCGATATTTATTGCTTCAACTTGATTGAAAGTCTGTTCAGAAGGTTTTGCAGTCGATCGACTAAATTCGCCTCGTGAGAACGCTGTATTAAGTCTTGTTTAATTTCCCCTTTACTTTGGAGCATTTATACATACATATTAGTTTCCTTGATACCAGGCGGAGGTGGTTGATAATCCAATGGGAACAGGTTGCCAGATGCTGGCGGTGGAGGTCCACGACGCTCTTGGTAACTAGGACTGAGGAACAAATGTCTCATGTTTTAAAACTTACATTGAAGCCGATACGACGATTTAACGACAAGCTTGGCGCTTTGGTTAGCACACCAGTACGCTACGCCGGATTCGATTCCAGGTCGGAACAAATATTTGTTGCATAGCTTTTATTTGTATTATTTAATCTAATAATTAAATATTACAATCGGCAACTTGGAAAAAATAGTGATATTTTGACAAACAAATTTATGTCAAATAATATGGTACCCGGTCATTCAATCAATCAAATTCTCACGCCTTTTTCCCACGGGGATAGGCAGAGACAATGGAGCACCACTTGCGACGGTCCTTGCAACTCCCTCGCTTCCTCCACATCCACAATTTTTATTTCTTTACATTTCTATACCAAGCTACTCATTTCTTTCGTACGCGGTATGGATCATTATTGAGATAATTGTTTTTTCCAACCATCAAACAGACGACGCCTGAGGTAGATTTTTTACCTCGCTTGCTTACCACCAAGAAGGACGAGAACAGATGTTGCATTAATACAAAAAAAAACTTACTTAAAATGCGGAGGTGGACGATCAGGCATGAAAGGTGGTGGCCCTCGAAACGACATCTGAAAAGTATGATAACAAATTTAGCAAAGTTATATACGTTAACATTTAAATATTAGGCATAAAAAATAATAAAAAATCCTCAAAAAGGCTGAGGATTGTTGCATAGTGACCACAACTATAGAGCTTGTATGAAGAGAATTGTGGCGACCGTGGTGGCAGTGCAATGGTCACGCAAGCCGAGAGCGCGGGGTCTAAACCACTCCCAACTGATGATAAGCAAGAGGAGGTCCAAGAGTGACGACGACTAAAAAAACGAATAGTTCACTGCTGCCTCAGTCGCCGTCACTATGCATCAGCTTGATGGATCTAAGGTCATAGGACGGAGAGAACACGTGGGCTGGCAAAGCATTCCACTTGTCGATATGATAGGTGGCATATAATTACCTGTCGAGGTGGTGCATTCAAATCGCGACGCTCATCCACTGTTGGTGTAGAGGAACGCTGCTCCTCAATTGGCTAAAACAAAAGAAATATATTAATAATCAAACAGGTATACAGACCATGAAGTGACTTGATTGCGTTTCCGGATCAGCTTGTAAGTTGCCGGTTCCAACTAGGCAGGCATAGTGGATGTTACAGTTATAGAATTCCTCCATTACCTCCATTAATGGACCACACTCCAGCCTAACGTTAAGCGGGGTACTGTCATATGCCCAGTCACAATAAAAATCTCTACTAAATATTTTATTTATTATATTATTATTATACATTTCTATACTAAGCTACTAAGTGCTTGTATCATATAAACAGGACAACCAAAGTACATATATCTCGGTTTGCGCAACCATTGCATTGCCACTACACCACGGTCGCCTTATTACACGTAAAGACGTGTTCTAAACATCAGCGGGGGCGCTAGCAGTGTTAAATCCTAAACTTGATAGCCTTCACCTGCGAAACCACAGCGATTAGGAAACGATGACTTCGGCTGGGCTGCGATTGTGTTACGACTTTAAGGACGATGATACAAGTACTTATTCTGACTATTGGATATCAGCAGTGTTTCCAAATAGGCTATCTGGATTATGTAAATAAAGCTCTTCTTGAACTAAAGGATACAACGAATTGCTCTTCTTTGCAATTCATTGTATCCCTTAGAACTTCTCAAGTACCAATAAAAGATTAATTTAAAACTTACTGGCAAACTTGGCGGTTGGGATACATTATTGCCAACTGCATTATTTCCTTGATGATCTGGGAACAAAACAATGTAAAATTATAACATTATTTTACTATTATTATTATTTGTCAGCTTCCAATGCTACCTAGTATTATTACTATATGAATACGTAATGAAAATTGGTTAGTAAAATATAGGATAAAATAATTTTAATGTGAGCACAAAGCGACAAACACCAGGGGCGCGATTCTCTTAATTACATGACAGCGAAATGAATTGTCCACGAACTTTTGGCGTAACTTTTACGTCAGTTGCACAATGAACTTGACATTCTCGTAACGTCAGTTGGTTATCTACGTTGACACCGATCAACGTAGATAACCAACCAAGGACTTTGGACTTAAGAAATAGAAGGAGTCTTAAAATAGCTATAAAATACAAGCGTTTATGCTATTTTCACTTATGGCATTAAAAAGAAGCCAGAAGGGGATGAATATACATTTTTACATTCGTAATTTAGACGGTTGTCACTAGATGATCATTTGACAACCTAATTTGACAGAATAACATATGACATTACATTTACAATACTTCAAAAAAAGATAACGGTACAATTATGCCGCTACTCTTACCACCACGTGACTTTTAATTAAGCAGTATTAAAAGTCAACCACAATTACAAGTGGTTGTAATTGCAAAAAATATTGGCAACCTTTGAAAGAAAGGAATTGAAGTACAAGTAGTTGTCTCTTTCAGTCACACGTGGTATAAACATAGTATAAATGAAATAAATAACATTGAATTAGTTCTTATTTTAGCACAGATCCTATTCTTTCCATATTCTTAGTAACAAACTGACGTTTTTTTGTGTTACACTTAATAATGTTTTATTTTTATGTAGTAACTAAAATTAATACTGTTTTTTTTACACAAAAATATGATTAAAGATTTATCGTATATCTATACAAAAAATGAAAATATGTATTAAGAAATTTATCAATTTCAAGTATTTCTTATAATCATAATAAATTACGAAATGTCTTCTAATGACAAGCCACAGCATTGTCAAAACATTTTTTTTATTATGACACGACATATGACCTCAACCCGCCTAATGATAAGCAAGAGAAGGTCCAAGACGACGACTGAAAAAAACGAGTTAGTCCCCAGCTGCCCCAGCCGTCGTCACTATGCCGGCCTAAGGCGCTTCTTCACGCATCGCTTGAAGGATTCAGTTGTTTAATCTATTAACGTTACCCACGATAATGCCAAGTATGAGTGCAATTACAATGCGTTTATGGCGCCGTGAATATTAGGTAAAAGTCAAGCCGAAAAAGCTTTGCCAAGTCATTTCGCTGTCATGTGATTAAGAGAATCGGGCCCCAGGGTAATCCCCGGTTGTTGTAGACCGTCGTGATCGCGTGATTTTTTAAATCTTTCCATTACTTATTTATACAGATACAGATTTAGATTACATAAAGCTTTTATAAAGGTACAGTGTTCATATAACATGCATGTGCATTTTATTATAGACTCATACAAAATAACAAATAATACAAACAAAATACAAAATAATAAATGATTGAATCCCAAAGTAATAATAAACTCTTAAGCGAGAGCAAACTCTAGTTGCTATTACATGCTCACATTAAGAAATATCGTCATTGATATTGCAAGACTTTTGTCAGGTTAAAAATGTTTTGAGAATCGACATCTTACCTCGGCATTGCTTGCCTGATTGCTTACCAAGTGGAAGTACAAGAGCGCTGACAACTGAAAAACAACTCAACTTATGGTCGCATTAATCGCCGTCACAATGCTGGTCAAGGGAAACTTATTTGTTTTTGATAATAACTAAGCTTTTATTGCAGTTTTATGATATATCAAAAAAAAACATTTTTATTAGACATAGATTTTTAATACTCTAATCTTTTGTCTGTCTTGTGAAGTTTAATTCGTCTTAATTGACATGAAACAACGTATTGCATGCAATATTAACGACGATCTATTTATAAGGGCTAAACTTGACATCTCATTAAGATATTGCAAACTTTGATGACCAATTTTTGGATAATCAATCTATTATAGTAAAATCATCTGAACTGGCTATGACTTAGGAGAATTATATTATTAACACCAAGATCGACATTCCCTAACATAGCCATTGTTTGAAGCACAATCTGAATGAGTAGCTGGGGAAGAGCTGCTAAAGTCCACACAATTACAGATACACTAGTTAAATAAATGACTTCCTGAAACGTCACTCTTTGTATTAAATTGTGAGTGGTCTCTTTTATTTACTGTGGCTCATTTCAATGCACCCGAGTATTATCTCTATTTTCAATTACTACAAGTTTTTGCATGTAACATAGAAACTGTAACAAATTGCGTATATTAGGATGCATTGGAACCGAGCTTTTGGATAGCTTAACTATTGCACTTCCACTAGACCACAGTCACTTAATTTAAATGAATAATTTACATAAATATAGTATTTTAAATGTGTTTAAAATAAATTGTTAATTATAAAGCAATATTAATATTGTTAATACAAAAAAGTTTCACGCAATAAAATACTAAAGCTAGACCCATGCTGCAATCGCTCGTTCTAGACGAGGTTATTGCTGCCATTCTTTGTACTCGGTAGCAGCTTTAGATTAGGCAATTTGGGAATATACGCCGAAACTTTTATAATAATGAAAAAACCTGTTTTTACTTAACTTATATACATTTCTTAAATAAATAGGACAGACTCATAACAAATTAAAAAGCATAGTTCAGAACTTTAATGAAAATAATAGTTTCTTTTTAATTATAGACCATTTTGAATTACTATTCTTATTTGGATTCTGATTAAGTTCAGAAAGTCTTCATCAAAATTCTGTTCAACTATAAAATAAAGTATTTTGACACATAAAGCAGAACAAACCAACCAAGCACTTTAAAATGATAGCAATTGTACGATAAGTACACATCATTTAAAATTGACACGAAGTTATATTTTATAATAAACTTCCTTGAACAAAAATGTATAATATTTCAATTCCCTTAATTGTGTTGCCAGCTATTTTTAATGTTTTTTAAGCTTTATTTATGTTGGTAACACTGACTTGTATTTGTACTATTCAGTTTACGATTGCCTCAGTAAACTGCAAAGGTGCGATTCGGTCAACAGAATGCGGATGCTTCCCCCACAGGTTGTAGTATCTCGGGAGTAGACATTTTTTTAAATATTAGTTCAACATTGTGTTCAAATGTTATGTTCAAACATTTTATTCATGACTGGTCTTTTGCGATTATACTGTCACACTTCTATTCCGACAAGGACAGGCTGTCGGAATAGAGGCTGTCTTTCCACGATGCTGACATAACAGAAAAAATACAATACGTGTCAAATTTTAAACGGATAGCCTAGTATCTCACTATATGAATACCATATCTATGGGGAATGCGTCTCGCTGGGTGTCGGTGCGCGGGATGGTACATTCTATGTCCACGGTGTGCATGAGCTGGCGGCACAGTCACGGTGATGTTGTCGTCCCCAGAACCATCCGACTCCGTACCCTCGTTTACTTCCGCCTCTATATCCATTCACGTAAACGATTAACAAGCTATTGTGTTAGTCACGTTATACAAAAAAAATTATCGCATTTAATTTCCTATAAACTACAATTATGATTTCATGACTTGTGTAATATAGTGACATGGATTGGAAACATTTTTTTATAACGACTTCCGACTACAATTTGCTTGGTGGTAAGCAAGAGCGCCAATTACTGAAAAACCGTTTATTAATACGGGTGCCTTCAGTCATCATCACTATGCCAGCCAAAATGTTAAGTTAATTTTATTTTATTTCCAATTCTATACTAAGCTACTAAACGTGCTTGTATCATAGAAACATAACAACTATAGTACCCATATAAAAGATACATTGGTAGCGACAACCACAACCACATTGAAAGGATTAATAAATAATCGACGAAAGAGTCAATAAGAGGAGAGTGTAAAAATTAAACAAATATTATAATTCTTTTAAATTAAAATAGATAAAGTTCGAACGGATATTTTTATTTAGATAACGGATATTCGTCGACACCTTGGCATGAAAGGCTCAAAATTCCTCATAAAACTCATAATTGTAGTTTATAGAAAATTAATAATGCTTTAATTTTAATTGAGTGTAAATGTTACATGCATAAATTTAAAAATAAAAACGCAAAAAGCAAAAAAAAAATCACAAAACTTAAAAACCAGACAGCATTTTTACAAAATTATTTGGCAAGTGAAAAACTTCTTGAACTGAATTTATTGCATATTTAAAATATCTTAATACAATTCTTTATACATTATTTTGCTAACAAATCTAAGACGCTTTAATTTTCTAAGCAGCTTGAATGGTTAAGCTTTGAGTTCTGTTATACTACCCAGATAGAAAAAAGCGTCTAAAGATTTTATTATTATTTTATATGCTGTACATATCTTTACAACTTATTTACAAGTTTATTATTATGGCAATGTAATATTATTCTTTAAACTCCAAACAAAAACAAGCGTTAAGCATTTAAACAATGGGCATTTCTGTTCAACGCACATACCATTATTTTCTGTTATCTCCTTGGCCACACCATTCGTTGGTTGGGTGTTGGGTAGAGTTATAACTGGTCCCGCTGCAAATTTTAATTCCTATTCAATTTTTGTCATTGTGAAATGAGACCATGGACATCAGGAAGAGAGGAAACCAGAGACAAATTGAAGCAGAATGGACTGGATAAATCACAGAGGACCAGATATAGCAAGAGGACGAGGGGAATTAAAAAAGACCAAGGATATTAATGAGGACTTGCCGGTCTAATGATGTAGATAAACAAATTATAAATCAATTAAAAACACACTGAACTCGAGTTAGTTTTCATACAAACTATTCCCTTCGATAGTTTATTCTGACTTTTAGCGTGTCCGCAATAGACTTTGTTACGTCATTATACTGACAGATATATGAAATATGTTGAGCTAAGTTGGAGATAATGAAATTAAAGAAAGCAATAGAAGTTTAAAAGAACTTCCATTGCTTCCATTTAGGAAGAATAAAAGGGAATTTTTGGAGAACCGCGGAAATTCAGGAAAACCGGGGAATTTGAGAAAACGGGGTTTATTTAAGAGAACTGAGAAAATTTAAGAAATGTTTAGGAGAATGTAGGAAATTTAGGAGAATGTGGGAAATTTATAAGAACAAGGAAAATTTAGAGAATGGGGGGAATTAAAGAGGACTAAAGAAGTTAAAGAGGATTATTAAAAATGGGATATCGAAGAGATTGTAGAGATGAGGGAGACTGGCATGTCAAAAGCAGGATAAATGCGTTAACCAGATTTATATTTATCACAGAAGACTGGATGTTTGTAAGGAGTTAAAAAATATATGTAAGGTCAAACAAATGAAAAAATGGAATAGCAGTTAGGACAAGATTAGCAAAGGATATCCAAAGAAGATAAGAATGGAATCACTATAAGACCTTGGAGAAAACTATTTAAATTAAAAATCATATTACTTTTTTATTGTCTATACGAATTGCCTGATGGGTCTAAGAGTGCTGATGACTAAAAATCAGTTTACAGTGGGCTCAACACCGTCACCGAGCCGACCTAAAAGTCAGAGACACGACATCGCTTTTCATTTTTTATGATAAAAAAATTCTTGTATATAAAAAATATCACAGTCGTCGGCACACTTGGGAGTCCCCTTGACTGTTAACAAGCAAGTCGAGTCTGGAAAAAAAATCTATAACAAAAATAATTAATTCACCTGGTGCCAGTTGTGGCTGAGGCGCCGGTCTGTGCGGAACACGTCGTGTATAACCAGTCTCATTACGGAATAATGAAACATTTGTCCTTAGGAATCTGAAATCATTTTTATAAATTAATCAACTTCTTAGTTAAGTTCCTGAACTGTTGGCCTGTTGTGAAAGCTCGGAGAAGCTCAGCGGGCAATGACTCTCTAGCTATGCTAGCAGTGTCTTTGCGCAATAGAATCCGGAACGAAGATATTCGCCAGAGAACCAGAGTTACCAACTAAGCTCGTAGGATTTGCAAGCTGAAGTGGCAATGGGCTGGCCACATCGCACGAAGAACCGATAACTGATAGGAAAGAAAAGTTCTTGAGTGGATACTACGAAACGGAAGACGCAGCGTTGGTAGGCCCCCACTAGGTGGATTGATGACATAATAAAAGTCACGAATAACCGCTGGATGTAACTGGCATCTTGTAGTTCGGAATGGCGTAGAGGAAGACCTATGTTCAGCAGTATTCTGGCTGATGATAATGATAAATTAAATCCTAATGGCTTGATTCCCATAGGGTTAGGCTGATACAATGAAGCGCCACATTGCACGTTTTTTTACTGACCCTGCCTGATGTTAAGCTGGAGTGCGGTCCATTAATAGAGGCGAATGCTACTGTTAAACAACTTCAGTAGCAATCGCATCCACTAACTAGTCTGGCCTAGTTGAAACAGGCAACCTTGAAGGTTATCTCGAATCGCGCCTAAGGCACTAATGGTAAGAATGGCCAAATGATCATCAACTGTCTGCCCACCACACTTTAAAATTAATCCCAATGCTTTATTATGAATTCATTAACCGGAAGGCATAATGACAGAACTATCAACCTGACGCCGCTACTTTTTTTTATTGTAGCTGCAGTCACATCCACTATGACTAGTTGGAATTCGCGAATTATAAGTGAAATGTGACTTAATTATAAGATAATATAAGATAAATAAGTCATATTGAAACCTTACATCCTTATTAGCCAGTTGGGTTCATACCTGTTAGGAATCAAAGTTGTAGGAGAAATTTCCTTTTCCCTGCAATCGGGACACTCATGGTCTTCAGATTCCAAGAGTGCGCTCCTGATACCTGAAATATTCAAATAGAATTATACATAGAAACTCTGTACTGTGAAGCATTATGACCCAGGCGATGGTATCTTGTCTTTCCATCCGTGACATAATTATTCATCCCGCTTCTAGGTCTACCTACCACTAACTGTCTGCGTACTACTCATAAACCAGCCAAGCTCCGCATTTTGGTAGGTGTTATAACAGGGCACTGTAGTTTTAATAAGCACCTGTACAACCTCAACACATCGGACAGCCCCCTTTGTAGGGGATGCCTGATTAGGAGGAGACAGCTGCACATGTGCTCTTGAGTTGCAGGAATACAGGACAGATTGGCAGAAGCAAGACAGAAGTTCTTTGGCAACGCGAGGACGCTTCCGGAGGTCTGCAGAAACGAGAAGGGTCTCCTGGCCTTCCTGGAGGAGATCGGGTGGCTCCACTGAAGGAGAACCGTTGAAGAATGCACAAAGATACCGAAGAGGACTTCAAGTACGGAAATGAGCCCGCAAATAACTACAAGTACTACCACTCATAAACAGCCAGAAACTGAGCAAATATCAGCCTATATTTGTAATATCTAATTAAAAAATATTACAAATTAAAGCTATGAAACAAATTTTAGTGTTATGGTGGTGCAGTGGCAGTTGAAACAATTTGCTGGTACCAATGTATCTTTGATATATGTTTCTATGCACTTTAGTAGCTTAGATAGAAATGTAAAAAAACTGGATTTGACCAGGAATCAAACCCCAGACTTCACGAGTAATGGAGAGGTGTGTTAACTGCAGGATAGTACTGTAAATTTTAATCCAATAAAACATTTTTTATAATATTATTATAACATACATTCATCACAGAATGAGTTTCCGCAGCAGGGTATCATGACAGCATCAGTAAGTAAGTCCCGGCACAATGAACAGATAAGCTCATCTGGGATTGTGGTTTCTACAGCAGCCGTGCTTGCCACTTCTGGACCACCAGCATTTTCTGAAGCTAAATATGCCTCCCTAAAAAATACATAACAAGTTACATTTAATTTGTAGGTGACTATGATACATTAATTGTCTAGTGGTAGTGCAGTTAATTGTTTGTAATTAAATTATATTAAGTCAAGTTAAGCTCTGCTGGAGGTTCCGAGGCCCCCAGCTTTTTTCAACTCCAAGAAAGGAGTTAACATTCTTGGAATACATACGTTGTCTCAACAAAAAAAGACGAGTAAGCTTTCCTATTTTTTCCTGCATAAATAGTAGGTGTATTAGTAGTAGTCAAAATTTTGCACTATCACGAATTCAAAAAACGCACAAAGTAATCAATTAGTAACTCAATTATTAAAGAAATCATCCACACCTGTCTACCACAGGGACGGCAAATGTTCCACTTGGAGTCATCATCGCGCCTGGTGTCTTTGGACCATCAACAGGTACCATAAAACTCCTTGGAATACCAGTGCTTCTTCTTATTTCAACTGGCTCACCACTCTGAAATATCATCAATATTAATTTCACACTCTAATTACCATAGGGAGAGGCAAGGACAATGGAGAGCTCATTATTATGAAAATATACATTTTTATTCTTATCCCTGTCTCATTCACTCCATGATACCATACTAAGAAATGTCAATAAAAAATATCTTTTATCATATAAAGGATACATTAAATTAGCAAATCATATGTAAACAGATATGGCAGTGTAACATCTGCCTTATAATAGACAATGCCTAATAAATTCATAATTATGTTGCCAAGTCATAATTATTTTAGAAATAAAGATATCCCATATTGATAGGTCTCTATAAATGTTAATATGATGGTTGAACAATTTCTATCAAAGTTGTTGGACAGGTTCAGAACACAAACTAAAGCAACTATTAGGTTTTACATGAGATCTTGATTTTTGTGGCCCAAAACTACGGTACGAAGACAATCGTGGTGTGATGTGAGCGAGGGACTTGGGTGGACAATTTGATTCATTACATCCAACAAAGTAGCATTACATCAATGTTACAAATGAAAATATTTCTTACCGCTTGTAATGAAAGAGGACAATCCTTAATCCAATGTCCACGTTTGTGACACTTAAAACAAGTATAATTTGGTGGTACTGTACCACGCTGATTCTGACCTCTTATTTTTTGATAACTAAAATACAAATATACATTAAATTGCCAATGTTTCATATAATTTAAATTTTTATCATTGCTCAACACCTCGCCTTATTTTAAGCTAGAGTCCAGTCCATGAATGGAGGCAACTACTAGTGCAATTAATTAACTACAAGTAGCAATTACATCCACTATGCCGTCCTAATTGGATCTGGATACTTTCAAGCCAATTCAGAAACACAATTAAGTCACATACTACCCTGAATTGGCAGACTTGACAAATAACCACTCACATAAATAACTGAGTTTAAGGTCCAAAATTATATTTATTATGTTTTTTACATACAACATATACATAAATAGTTTAAAATTGGTCTGAATGCCTTATTAAAATTACATTTACAAAACAGAAGTTTTCTATAAACTTCCATACTTTACTACTAGTGCTTTACTGAGGAAATTCCTGCAAAAGTGGAGCTGTAGAGGTGTACCACGTGAATGAAAACCACCCATCTAGAAGAATATTAATAGTAACTTACTTGCTAGGATCATAGTCAAATGTAGACTGTGATATCATAGCATTAATCTTATCTTGCTCACTGCCTTCCATGTGTGCCAAGTCAGCATGGCCCTTGTTGATGTTAACATCCTTATGCTGGGCATCATTGTTTTTACCTTCCCACTGTTTCTTAGGCTGTTGTGATAGGGGTACTCGAGCAACAACCAATGAAGTGTTCTTTGGTATCAATGTGCTATCTTCGTCATAAACTATAACAATGAATTGCATTCTTATAATACTGCAAGTAATGGTGACTGCTGTATATAACATTATACGTGTCAATTACATGTAAATAATTTCTTTATTATTTACTTCTAAACTAAGCTACTAAAGAGCTTGTATCATAGAAACTGGACTATCGAAAATACATTGGTGCCAGTAAAAATTTGAAACAGAGATAATAAAAAAAACCTTTTTTACTTTTGATTTTCACCACATAGCCGGTTGGCACATCATTAAATACAATTAGGCCAGTCTGTTGAATGTTATTATTGGCTAAGATATACATCTTTAGTTTTGATTTGTTTCCTACTTCCATTTTTTTTTTATTGTGACAATATATGTCAGCCTGATGTCAAGCTGGAATCCCAAATAGTCTATGAATAGAGGTGACAACTACAGTTATATGTATAACTGTATTAAGCAGTCGCATCTACTATGACAGCCTAGTTGGAACCAGCAACTTATAAGCTGATGCCAAGACGCGACTAAGTCACTTCACTGTTTGTGTACTTGTATGGGGTGGTACTACCCGGATCGGCAGACTGGACACCATTGCCTACCACACTAAAGTTAACATCTATACTTCATTTTAAAAGCATGACATAGTTATTGGTAATGGGTTTTGCAGATGGTTTCTAAAGCAAAAGATTTGAAGAAGCCATCTACAAATACAGAAAATGTCAACCTTTATAACTTGAGCTGTACTTATACTGTATAGAGTTCTTGATTGTAGTCTTATCTTATGACTTGCCGGTTTTAGTAGCAGAGTAACGCATTATATTAGGTGAACAAAAATATTATTTATGTCTTCTAATTGATGATTCTATTTCTATACTAAAACAACACGATAAATATAACCAATAAATTTTAGTTACCTTCTTTTGTTTGTGCATTTGTTATTTGTAGATCAAAGTCGTAATTTTTTCCAATTCTCTTTTGTTGCGATATTGCAGCTTTTAAATCACCAACTGATATATGCAGTCCATCAAATGTAACAGTGTCGTAATCGAGAGCACTTTTGAATTTGTAATGTACAGACATTTCCGTATATAAAATATAATCTTTCTATGCCAAACATGGCAAATAACAAACAACTATATTATTTTAATGCGGGCTAAATAACTGGAGTAATTCTGTAAACCTTATTTCCTTAGGTCCTCGTCGGCTTAATCCTCTTGAAAAAATTGTGTACAATCTGTTGACCACCTTTACTATTATATAGCAAGTGAAACTTAAAAACTCGTAAGTTATAAATGAAATATAGTGTACAGGCTAATACGAAATTCCTAATTAACATTTACAGCCTAATATAATACTACTAACGTAATTGAAAACGAAGTGACGCTTCGACACGAAGGTGCCAATCGCCATTTTTAACCTAACAGTTTTTTTTAATTTAGTCCTTTCATTCTGAAATGGCAAAGGAATGTCAGTCCGGACATCCGAGTCTTCAGTAAAATAGTCGTGTTATGTCTTCACTGTTACATGAAGGGTGAAGGTGATTGTATTTATTAATGAAGTTTAAAATAAATGCTATAATACTCATAATTCTCTTATAATACTCTTGCGACGGAACACGAAGAATCACAACTTTAAAACGCTATACTTGATGAACTTTCAAATGGTTACTGGAAAACAAATCAACTATTATTATAAAAGCCCAACGATGGGATTTATTAAATATCTTAAGTGAAGAAAAATATTACTAGATTCTGACGGTGTATTGGAGAGGAGAGTACACGAAATAGCACGAGTGACGGTACTGCAAATCATTTTTTTATACTTGGGTACGCTATTTAAACTAAATTTGTGTTGGGTTCACTATTTTCACATAATCATATTAAAGAAAACATATGTTTTACAAATAAGTTAAAACGCCACTACCTAGCACCATTAGTTGCCCGCCAAGACTTTTTATTTATAAGATTCAATCGTATGTAGCACAGAAAATAAATCCTCGACCATAATATTTATTTATTATACTTTTTTAGTTAAAATATATATTTAATAAGTATAAAATTGTGTTACTGCATTTACGAATTTATTGTTATTCTTGCAAATTAATATTTAGTTATTATAAATGAAACCGTAATGACAGAGGCAATGCGGCAGTGAAAAAAAAAACAAAGTTTTGGCCAAAGTTTGAAAAAAATACCACACGGATATGAACTGCCATTTGAATTCTTTTAAAAGTAAGTAATACAAAAATCATTTATATTTTTAATTGTAATAATGGTTTTTATGTAATTTCAAAAAGAAATATCGTGTAAATACTGAATATAATAATATATACGTGTGTTTCATATTAAAAGTAATGAAAAGATTTTTTGTATATTTGGCAATGTGCCATTAGCATCCGGTCGATGGCACGGACACACGCGGAGTAGGTATCGGTACGGAAAGAAAATCGAGGAATCGGGATAATAACTGTGGGCGTAGTATAGTTTACGTGTATTTTTAATTTATAAAAAATGTCTAACAATGGTGCTCCGGATTCCTGGGAATGCCAGGCCGAAGTAATAAGTGAAAAAGGTGCAAAGGATTCCAATGATGTGTCTACGAAATTTTCCACGTTGAACGTAAATGCTGTTGAGTTTGTGCCTTCTTTTTGTAAAAGCTCTCAGTCTAGTGACGATTCAGATTCCTCGACATCGCCTGAAAAATCTGGATGCGCGTCTAGGGACTCAGCTGGAAGTCCTGTCCTTAACGGTGAGTCTGCCACAATTTCACTTTATTGCTGTTAGAATTAGCGTTAATTAGAGACTTTTATGAAATAAGATGTATGTTAAAGTAATTGATGTGTTTTATAAGGATTGTTTCACTTGGTTTAAAATATATACAGCCATATAGACAGGTTATGGAGTCATGGCACGTACGCGCCAGAAATGTGTTTCGTGTCGCTGTCATCGCACTATAGATTCTTTTTTTATTGATAACTTTTATAACTTCAATTAACGTGCTATTTTATTAAATTATAACAAGGTGTGGGCTTATAGGCAACTTTCACTTTTGCAACCTATTGCATTGAACTACTTTCAAAAGTTCCATACGTAAATGGTTACTTTTTAATCGAAACACATTTTTATGATTAAAGCTATAGTAAGGAATATACATGTTGATTGTTTGATTTAGTGTGGTGTTATACCATGCCATTCACTTAAATATAAAAAAAGGAATAATATAGTGGTATTATATTATCAAGAAATAATTTCGTTTTATCTTCATTTTTCTGGTTAAAACTTGGATAAACCAGATTTTTATAGTACTTGAAAATAACAGGTTTTAACCTCATTTGTTTTTTAGTCTTTGATACTTATCAAAACTACATTATAACAATGATAAATAAGAAAGTTGATTTATCAATCAATCAAATTGTCACGCCTTTTTCCCACGGGGATAAGCAGAGGCAATGGAAAGCCACTTGCCATGATCCTGACACAACTCACTTCACATCCACAATTCCATCCTCATCATACAAGCTCAACAGTTATGGGCACTAGGTAACCTAGCTTTCTTGAGGATGTCTCCGAATCTGGCCGGCATAGAGACTGTGACTGAGGCAACTGTGAACTGAGTCTTTTTTTAGTTATCAGCACTCTTGGACCATTCTAGCCATCGGGCAAAACAAGGTTGGATGTTACCATAATAAAAAAACACAGTATGGTCATTAAGGAGTGTATGTGAAGTGACAAAAGCACATAGAAGGAGGAATAGCACAGTGTGCGATAGTTGTAGTTACCAGGATTGACAAAGGAATGCTTTGATGGTTTGGGTATATGAGAAGGATGAGTGAAAGTAGATTGAAAGTAATTTATAAATCTGATGTGGATGGATATGTTAAACAATGCGTCTTCCTCCTAGGAGGGTGGTTTCTGACCAAATCAGAGACATCTCAAGAAGATCTTGTATAAAATGAATTCTGAATGCGAGGGAAGCGAAAGAGTTGTCGGGATCGGGGCAAATTGCGCTTCATTGTCTCTGTCTGTCCCTGTGGTAAAAGGTGTGACAGTTTCATTGATAAAAAATTATATTAAAACGTTTAAAGTCATTACATTGAAAAAAGTTTAGGGGGACCTAATTAAGTGACTAAAACTGAAAATACATGACCCACTGTTCAATTTCTGAATGTGGCTTACATTTATTATAATTTCAAGCTAAAAATGGTAAAATTTATTGAAATGTTTGCATGTTTAGTATAACACTTATAAGAAACTTTTTTGCTAATTCATGAAATTTTAAAAACAAAGTTATGTTTACTTACTGTAAATACATAAACTGCTGGGTCCACATTCACATATTTGTACACACATATGTCCAATTTCCATGACCATTTTATAAAATAACACTGCATATTATAATATGGCAAAAAAACTATTGAATAAATTACTTTATGAATTATTAACAATATGTTGGTGAGAAACCTAAAATCGAATACAGTCAACTTTATCCTGTTGATTAGCGCTTTTGTGCGTTTAAAATTGTACCAAAAACGTATCTAATTATTCATTGAGACTTAGATCCATGAACAAACATTAACAAAAGGTAATAGATCTTAACCCATGCTTAAAATATTAAGCATGGGTTAAGATCTGGATGAGGAGGACATCCTTTGGGTCAGTCTATGCTAGGGGAGCTGAGCACAAGCCAAGCCGATCTACTTGTGGTGTCAAGTGTGAATGTAAAATGACCATACAACAATCACTCTCCTCAAACGCGATGCTGATACCTTTGTGTTCATAAAAAAACCGACAATAGCCGGAGCATTGATGAGCATGAACCGAACACTCTGAGTGTGCATGTTTGAAGCTTATAATTTGGTCCACATTACACAAATTGGTGCTCGGCTCATCTTCCTTAGACCCACCTTATGAAATTGCTAACTTCTTAAATAACAAGATTAATATGAGCAAAGTCCACTACTGAGTGGATTCCATTGGAAGGCAAACAGAAATGGCAAGACGGAATAGACTCCTACAATAATATGTGGCTAGAGAATCTTGAAAAAATAAGAGGGAAGCCTATGCCTCCATCTGTGGTACAATTTAATGAGCTAATAATAATGTAATATCTATATGCCCATGTGTTATCTCCATCCTATGACCTTGGATCCTTCAAGCGATGCGTGAAGAAGCACCTTAGGCCGGCATAGTGAACGCGGCTGGGGCAGCCGGGAACTTACTCGTTTTTTTTCAGTCGTCGTCACTCTTGGACCTCCTTGCTTATCATCAGCAAGGAGATAAGATCAGCTTATCGGTCAGATGTCGTGCCACAATAAAAAAAATTATCCTTTTGTCATAATTATTAGGACTATATTTATATGGAATCAGTTGTTTCTAATTGACTTTTTTAAGTCTATTACAGTATACTTGTCTCATAATTATTTAAGCTCGCATTATGAAAGCATACATTTTCTGTCCAACTTATATTTCTAGGTAATTTATATAGTAACAATATTAGAGTTTGAATATGTCATAAATTTGTTAAAATAATTAAAATTAAGAGAAAAACCTATTGTTTCAATTAACTTGGAATTGGTTACATGCCAGAGTTTATACCTAAAATTTATGTCATATTTATTTGGTGTGTTTTACTTGTCCACAGGTTGTAGCGGTGGTGATAATTGTGGAGAGGGTGATGCAGAAGGTCAAGCAGCCTCTGCGTCGCCTCGGGTGGAGGAACCACCTCCTGTTCCACCAGCTGCTGTGGCACCCACCACATCCACCCCTCCAGCCGACAACTCCCCAATAGTGGAAAGTTGGGAAGCCGAAGCTGATGATGCATTACTCACACCAGAAGATGCAGATGTTGATGCTGATGATGAAGATGGTGAGGCACAGGTGAGAGGAAAATATTTATTTTATTCGCTTATTATTATTCAATCAATCAATCAAATTCACGCCTTCCTCCCACAGGGATAGGCAGAGACAATGAAGTGCCACTTGCCACAATTCTGACACAACTCCCTCGCTTTCTTCACATTCACAATTTTCTTCATACAAGCTTTATGGTTATGGGCACTAAGCAACCCAGCTTTCTTGAGGATGTCTCCGATTTGGTCGGTAAACACCCTCCTGGGCCTACCTCATTTAATGCATCCATTCACATGAGATTTTAAATTCTTTTTGCCAATCTACTTTCACTCATCCTTTCCATGTGCCCAAACCATCGAATGTGCCATTATTATTATTATAGACTATTTACAAATAGAGGCTGAATTGAAAAGCACTGTATCATAGTTTTATATCTTGCTCCCAAAGTCGATCGAGAACACGTCGAAGTACGCAATGACCGGCATAGTGGATGCAACTGCTATTTGCTATTATTTAACTGTAGTAGCAGTAGGGCAATAATAAAAAAGATACATTGGATTCACCTCAATGGTTGATCATACCTGAAAAGGCAACATTGAATAATGTTTATAAAATGTAGTAATGTATAATAAATATATAAGTACATATATTATTTATTATACATTTCTTCACTAACCTGCTTAAAGTGCTGTATCATAGAAACTGGGTGACCAAAGTACATATTATATCAAAGATACATTGGTACCGACAATTGGTTTTGAACCTGGAGTTCTTAGTTTGTATGAGTTTCTTAGTTCATTTCACTGTCACTACACCACGGACTCCTTAATATACTTTAATAATATACTAAAATATACTTTCTGTTGTATATTTCACTGACGTCAATAGACCCCCTGGAGGCCCAATCGAGCGATAATAAAGTCATAATACTCGGAACTGCGAAATTTAGTTATCTTATACGAAAATATTTACAAACTTGATAGCAAAGGAGTGTGCTATCCAACCTTGTTGCCGCTGTGATTTATTAGTCATTTTTTTTTATTGTGACACGACATCTTGACTATTTTATCCTTATTCCAATTTTTTTATCGTGTCTCGACATAAAACAGCACTTTGCCTAATTCTAAGCGGAGCCGACAACAGTATAATTGCAAGTAACATTCCTATCTACTATGCCGGCCCAGTTCAAACTTGCAACTCTCAAGATGATCCCATAACGCAACTGTGTCTTCACGGTTTTTACGTTCGAAAGACCGCTCTGCCTACCACTCTTTACTTAGGGATATGACTCATTAAAAAGTACGAAAGAGTTCATGAGTTAATAATGGAGGGAGTCCTTGCAGTTAACAGTGAGTTTAAACACGGGTCATTAGAATGGGTGGCGTGTGTATGCGTGCCAGCACTGTGTGTGCTGCACACGTCACGCAGAGCATCAGAATAGCGAGTTGTGGGTGCACGTTCGGTGCAAGCTGCTTTAACAGAAGCTATATCGCGAGCATTTGGCAAAAACACAATTGATAAAAACTACTAAAATTTTGTCAAATCTCTGTCTCGATCTAACTGCCGCACGTTAATTTCCACGTGGGATGAGCAGAGTTTGTCTCGTTTAAGCGTCACTTCACTATTTGATAAAGTACTTCTATGTTCTCCTTGTTTTATCCTTTCACTCTGATTTCGTGAATCTTCTTTCATCCATTCTTTTAATACTTTTAAACCAAGGGACCTTTCTCAATCCGTCATCACATCTCCTTTTTAATTAAATGCTTTACAGACAACTTTTTATAATGCGAATAAAATAAGAATAGAACTGAATCGGCGCTATTTTGTGATGCCTAATTCTCCAACTAACTTCACTTTAGAAAAAGACACATTTAAACGAGCCAAGTGAAGTTAGTCAACAGCCCGTTCTATTCTTATTCTAATAGCATATTACTATCCAGATTCCAGAACATTTACTGGGAGTAAACTGTAACTGTAGAAATGACAGCAGTTCTGCGGACTGAAGCATTAATCCTAAATTCATCCTTCTTCTGTCTAACCCATGCACTCTCTACCATAAATTATAATACAGACAAATCGTATCAGAAAAAAATATTAATTTAATCATGAAAAATCTTAAGTGTACTTTCTTTCTATTTCACTATTTCATTTGTTAGAGCCAAGAAAGTATCAATTCTCAAAAAAGAAGTGGCCGATTGTTTTAACTATTAAGTTATACATATATATTTATAGGCTCGCAACTAAAATGTACAAATAAAATACATTGCCACGTATTTTATGATAAAGATTTGTTTAACATAGCTATAGTGGATTGCCTAGTGCCCATAACCACAGAGCCTGTATGAAGAGAATTGTGGATGTGAAGGAAGCAAGGGAGCTGTGTAAGGATCGTGGTAAGTGGCGCTCCATTGTCTCTGCCTATCCCTGTGGGAAAAAGGCGTGACAATTTGATTGATTGATTGATAGTGGATTGTTATTTCTCATTCAAATCAGCGTCGTGAGAAATAATAAATAATTAAACATACGGTAAAATAACACGGAAGAATCATATTTATAGCATAAATGAATGTATAGAAAATACCGGCAAAGTTTCCACTTTATATCTCTTGAAAACGATAGCAATCTTCATGGTGTTCGCGACTAAACTGACAATGATTGAGTAACTATAACGTAAGGAATCTAACACTAAGTTAATAATTTTTGGCAGTCTAAGGTCGTCCATTGTTCTGTTGAACGACTTCGAGTTTAATTATTGATAAAAAATTGCATAATTTATCTTTGTTTTAATAAGAGTTAACACCTAAGTGAATATGTTGCAAAGTGAAATTTCCAAGTGATTAGATTATTATTTATTTATTATTTAATTAATTTTTTTAACGGAATATCTCAAAATCTTGTTAATTTAACCTTGCTTTATTTTACGTGTGTCTGTTAAAATATTTCTATTTTTATCCATTGTCCAAAAAGTTTTTGGTCGTTTGTCGCAAACTGATATTATCTGTTGTTTATATCGCCAACGTTTAATCACGATGTTTTTACTTAATTTTATTACAATAATGGTAAATATTTTTTATTGCTTCATTTATTAGCTAAATGTGACTTTTGTTATTATGGTATATTTCCGCATCATCAATTGTTACGCCCTAATTCCTAAAGGAACAGGTAGAGAGTAGAGACAACGGAGCACCACTTTCCACGGCCCTAACTCAACCATCTCGCTTCCTTCACATCCATTATTCTCTTCATACATACTCTATGGTTATTTTAACAAGGAACCATGTTTTGGGTCGTGCCCATTTTATTTGTCCACTCACCTCCGATTTCTTACGTCAAACCTTATTCCATTAATAATTTTCTTATATATTTTTTATTCTAAACATAAACTGATAACATAACAGAAAAGCGAGAGAATTGTGTCAGGATCGTAGCAAGTGGCGTCTCCATTGACTCTGCCTATACTTGTGGAAAAAAGCGTGACAATTTAATTGCTTGTTTAGTTGTTATTAATTTATTTCGATTGTGTCCGGGTTTTCGTCTTGATTATGTTAAAGATGATTGATCTTACAGTTAATGGAAACATCCTCAGGAAATTTAAAATCAATATGTCTTGAAAATGTTTTTTTATGTTACAATACTATGTTTGTAACTCGTCTAAAACTCGTTATAAAGCCAAAACATCGGTATTGAATTGGCGCCAGTGGTGTAGTGGTTGTGAAATGGCCTCGCAAACCAAGAGACTCTGGTTCGAAACCACTTTCCGGTACTTATGTATCTTTGATATTATGTATTTTTGTCGTTTTGTTTCTATGATACAAGCCTATTTAGTAGCTTAGTATAGAAATTACTATTAAAAAAATGGTTGTTTCATCTTATATACAGAGATCAATGCATCTTTTGAATTAATGTACGATCTTTTGTTTTTAGGACGAAAATGGCGAGTTGGTGAAAAAGGCTCCGAAAAAGAAACCCCTTCCAGTGGAAGACACACGAAGCAAGAAGGAGCATGTGAATGTTGTATTTATTGGACACGTGGGTAAGTAACAACTCATCATTGAATTATTAATTAAAATATTTTAAAGAAAGCATTTTATTTATACTGTGGTGACGAGGACCACAGACGTGTTGAGAACCAAAAAATAAGCTCTGCTACTACCCAATGCCCAAACGGAGATGGCAAAACATGAAATAGACTAGAATAGTCCGTGGCGAGATACCGCAAAGTGTCGTGAATTCGTAATACATGGAGAAAAGAGAGCCTTTACCTAGCAGCGAAATGCTTTACCAGCCCATCAGTGTTCTCTCCATCCGATAACCTTAAATCTTTTAAGCAATGAAGAACCCTTTTGGCCGGCATAGTGACGGCATCTGAGGCAACCTGACCTGAGTCGTTTTTTTTACTTGTTTGCACTCTTGGACCTCCCCTTGCTTACCATCAGCCAAGTAGATGTCTGATGTCTAGCCACGATTAAAAATAGTGGCACAATGAAATGGGCTAATAACAAATCAAATTGTCACGCCCATTTCCCACAGGGATAGGCAGAGACAATGGAGTGCCACTTACCACGATCCTTACATAACTCCCTTGCTTCCTTCACATCCACAATCTCTTCATACAAGCTCTGTGCCTAATAACAATAACTATAAAACGTTCTGTTTTTATTAATTAACCGTTGATGCTAACAATTCCGCTCTACAACCGCGGGGATTAATTAGCGTCTGACGAAACGCGGATGTTTGTCAAATCATGAACTGATATGCAGAATCCTTATTATGAATACAAAATTGAAAACGCTTATACTATTGTTTAAGCTTATTCCTATACTATTGTTCAAAGGACATAATTCATTTTGGGTTTTTATGTACTACTTTTGTAATTGAATCCGTGACCACGATGGCCGCAAAGCTCTCGAAACGTCGGAATAATAAAAAATTGTAAAATGAAAACCAAAATAAACGCGATAGTAAGCCGGATAAATTTTGTTTAATTTAATAATCAATGTTCGCGCAAAATTTAAGAAGATACCAATTTTGTAATGTTAAAAATATATATAAATATTAGTTTTGATACTTGTATTGATGAAACTAATAACAATTTTGCTTTTAATTGCTGTGCAATTGAGTAATTTGGAAAATAAGATATGGATTTTGTATCGTCTAACAATCACAAAGATACGCCATATTAACAGTTATGCGTCGAACTGTCATAATTATAGTTTGATCATTTTGCAGACCTAAACTATGGAAAATAAAGATAAATTTAAAAATGTAGTGCATTATATTGCTTAAAATGATTTGCAACCCAAAATGAAGTCGCTCATCTGAACTTGGCTTGCCTGATGGTAAGCATAATGGAGGTATAAGTGTGTTGACGACTGAAAATATCCGTCTCAGTTAACGGCTGCCTCAGTCGCCGTCACTATGCCGGTCAAAGCAATGCCTTAAGCTTATACACGCCAATAATACGCTTGGTGTGTAAACGTTCTGATATAACTTTAGGAGCTTTTTCTTTATTTAAATAAGACCAATGTTAACTTTTTTTTTAATACAGACGCAGGGAAATCTACAATTGGCGGACAGATAATGTCTCTGACAGGAATGGTGGACAAGAGAACGCTCGACAAATATGAAAGAGAAGCAAGGGAAAAATCAAGAGAATCGTGGTATCTCTCATGGGCATTGGACACTAATCAAGAAGGTAACTACCTCATAATTAGCTTTTATTTCTTTACACTATACGGAATGCCCCTCTAGCCACCTGCCAACCCAAAATGCAAGATCGACCCCAGTCCTCCTACCACGACAATACAGGAAACAGGAAAACAAGACAAGGAGCAAAAGACACCAGCTCCCCGGCGTTTTCACGAGGCAAATTAAGTTGTTCAATTTTTATCGCGCAATCGAATTAATAAAAGTTGAAAGTTCTTTAACTTTTGTTTAACCGGTATTTATTGATTTAACTTGATTGAAAGTCTTTTCGAACGATTTCGCAGTTGATCAACTAAAATCGCCTCGTGAGAATGCCGTATTACACGGTATTAAGATCGACACCATGTGGCGAGACGACTAAGTGGTGGTGCATCCCCTGATCGACAAACTGGTCTGGGTGTTTTAAGAGTGGTAGGCAGTCTGTCGATCTCATGTACTACTACCACCCACTACCTACAGACTATTCTACGAAAACCGATTTTTGCAAAACAGTGTTGGCAAAAATCTAAAATCGTATACGGTCTACTTTCTCCTGCTTGATTAGGGCTTTTGTGCGTTTAAAATTGTACCAAAAACGTATCCAATTATTCATTGAGATTTAAATGCGTGAACAAACTTTAACAAAAGCTTCGTTTACTTTAATCATTCTTGCACGTGAATGATAATAATTATTTCTGCTTCAATTTTTGCGTCACGTCGCGTCGGTGTGTTTGGAATAGACAATTAAATGATGAATATAGTGGCCGCAAGTGGTTATGCAGATTTTTTGTAGTTTTAACAGGGGTTTTAACTTCATGTGTAGAATTAGGCATATCTTAGTACGCTACAATAAATAAATGTATAACATAGTGGCTTTGGCAGACATATTGACGGCGACTGAGGCAGCCATAAACAAAGGGTTTTTTCAAATATATTTTTTTACATTTCTATACTAAGCTACTAAAGTGGTTGTATCATAGAAACGTACATAGCCATTGCACTGCAACTACACCATGGTCGCCTTCTGGCACTCTGGGGTTTCCCCATGATTATTATCAGAAAAGTCGAGTCACAATAAAAATAAAACATTTAGATTTGGTTTCGGATGCCTAAGTGTATTTTGATAACGTAATTAAAAAATAGTTCGTTACATATAGTTACAAATTATTTATATCTGCCAAATAACATTGCAGAACGAGACAAAGGAAAGACTGTCGAAGTTGGAAGAGCATACTTTGAGACTGATAAAAAACATTTTACAATCCTCGACGCGCCTGGACACAAGAGTTTCGTCCCAAACATGATTGGTGGTGCCGCACAGGCCGACTTAGCCGTATTGGTACGTATAGAACCCCTGGGGAAACCGATTGGTATGAACCCACCAATGGTATGAATTCACAGCATCATTGGTGTGTTGTTTAATAGTTCTGCTGATATCTTTATTTAAGATTTTGTTTTTTACATATTTATACTAAGCTAATAAATAGGAACAGGAGACCAAAGTACTTATATCAAAGATACATTGGTACCGCCTAGTGGTTTTGAACCGGAGACTCTCGGTTTGCATAACCATTTCACTATCAATATACCACGGTCGCCTAATCTCGCACTAAATAAATTAAAGTCACATTATGCCGCCGGGCACTTGCCGTAAGACTGATACAAAGCCACAAAGCATAATTTCGAAGGAAAAAAGGTAGGGAGGCTTGTTTCTCTTCTTCAGATATAAAGAAGGAAGATTTTTTTATTATTATTTGCAAAATAACTAATTTCATTCTGAAGTCTAGTGTAATATAAATGAATAGGCCTAGCAAAATATATAGATGGTGAATTAAACAAATTTTATGCGGCTTACTATTGCAGTTATTTTGTTTTTAATTTTACAATTTTATTTTATTTTATTATTCCGACATTTCGAGAGCTTTGCAGCCATCGTGGTCTCGGAGAGACTAAGGTGTTGGTCGTCCTTTTGGTTGATGCTGTAATTGTTTCTGAAACTAATCTGTTTGATTTGGCTTTTCTGTTCCCGGTTTAATTCATATTATTGCAAAAATAACTGACGGTGTCATCTGGTTTGGCAGTTTGCTGGACTTGGGACTTGAGTTTGTGTATTATGGGGTCCCAGGTGTTAGATAATACCAGGCAAGACCAAAATAACCGCGATAGTAAGCCGTATAAAATTTGTTTAATTCATTAATCAATATTTGCGCAAAATCTAAGAAAATATATATAGATGAATTAAACAACTTTCATGCAGCTTACTATCGCTTTTATTTTAGTTATTGATTTTACAATTTGTTATTATTCTGACGTTTCGAGAGCTTTGCAGCCATCGTGGTCACGGAGAGACTCCAGCCGCATAAAATTTGTTTAATTCATTAATCAATGTTCGCGCAAAATCAAAGAAAATACCAAAATAATGTAGATGTTTGTATATTCTTCATAACAATTGTAGTGAATTAAGAAAATCCAATATATTAGCTATTTATGTTATAATATTTAAATCTATCAGTAGAACTATTGAAACTTTTAATTAACTTTTATTAATCATTCACCTTTTTTTAAATCCACATTATGATTTGTTTTGTTGTTTGTTTTTATTTTGATCAAATTACTTGTTTTGTATATATTTCATTCCTACAATATTTAAATATTAATTCAACATTGTGAGTTTTTGTTTTTCTATCCATTTTTTTTTATTATTAATTTTATATTTTTAAGCGATTATTACTTCAAACTTTTGTTTGAAGGTATAAAAAGGGGTGGTAGGCAGACAGTAGGTGGTTATTTACCCAGTATATCGAACTTGGTTGGGTACCACCGCTTCAGGTGTAACGATCGTCAAGTGACTTAGTCGTCGGCTTAGTGACAACGTCTGAGGCAAACGTAAGACGAGACGGTATTTTCAGTCATCGGCGCTCTTGGACCTTACTTGGAGCTTACCATTAAGTCAAATGTTGCCAATAAATAAAATAAGAATAAAATTGAATAGCAACTAGTGTTCTATGATTTATATAATAGTAGACGAAAGTGTCATAATATTTTTTAATTGATTTGCCTGATCGTAACCAAGACCAAGGGGAGATTGCCTCGGTCACTATGCCGGCCAAAGAAACATTTCTCTAAAGTTTGTTTAGTTGTGCAGAAGCGCGTAAGCAAAACAATTTCAATTTCCGGTCAGAGCAAAACTTTTATTTGCACTATTTATGAGTTAGATAGTAAAGTGACTAAGTCGCGTTTTCGGATCAGCTTGGAAGCGAAGCGCGCATTAATGGATCACACTCCAGTCTTAGATCAGGCGGTGTGAGGTCATATGTCGTACCACAATTATAAAAATCCCTCAGCGAATTTAGCTCTAACTAAACGAATGACCATTTATTTGATGTTATATTCCCTCACATCTGACACTGGCAGAAATTGTTGTAACCAAGACGTCCTTCAATAGTTCTAATAAATAAGAATTTAAAAAAATTGATGTTGTTTAGTCTATAAATTGACAGTAAAAAAAGTACGCTCTCTTAACTCTCTTCGTTAAAAGTGACAAAGAGAAAAAGCTAAATTAAACTGCCGGATGGGCAGTACTACTACTTACAAGTGTATGAACCGTGAAGTGACTTAGTCGCGTTTCAGGATCAGCTTGTAAGTTGTCGGTTTTAACTAGGCCGGCATACTGAATGAGACTGCTACTTGTAGCTATTCATGAACCACACTCCAGCTTAACATCAGGCGGGTTGATGACATATGAGTAGATACAATAAATAAAAAAGAAATAAATGATTATATGTTTCGATCATATATCATATAGATACACAATTGCTGCTCAAAATGCAACAAAATAAATGCAAGTCCGATTGATGTTGGACTTGCATTTGTTGTCAGTCCGAAATGATGTATGTGTCATTACATTTGTGACAAGTTTATACTTTAAAACAATGCGGTAAGGTTCAGTTTATAATTCACATTCAATTCACTTACACAGTTTATATCAGTGTAAATGAATTCTGATGTGCGGATACTTTTATGCCCAAAGAATTTGTAAGGAATAGAATCTGTGCTAAAATAAGAACTAATTCATTGTTATTTGTCTTATTTAAATTGTGTTTATACCACGTGTGACTGAAAGAGACAACTACTTGTATTACTTTAATTTCTTTATTTCATAGGTTGGCACTACTTTTTTGCAAATACAACCACTTGTAATTGTGGTTGACTTTTAATACTGCTTGTAGTAACGTGGTAGTAATAAGAGTAGCGGCATAATTGTTCCGTCATCCTTAATAAGGTATGAAGTCATCCTGAAGTATTTTAATGTCATTTGTTATTCTGTCAAATTAGGTTGTTAAATGATCATCAAAACTAGTGACAACCTTCTAAATTACGAATGTAAAATGTATATTCATCCCCTTCTGACTTCTTTTTAATGCCATAAGTGAAAATAGTATAAACGGTTGTATTTTGTCGCTATTTTAGGGCTCCTTCTGTTTCTTAAGTCCAAATTCTTTGTTTATGACATTATTTTGTATGGGACTGTGTATCTATTAAAAATATATGATCGATCATTATATGAATGAAGTTATTGAATGGAAAGGAATGTTGTTAAGAGTATTTTCTTTGCTTATTTAATTTTTTTGTAAGTGAAATGCTAGCCAAATGCTTTATTTATGCCAATAAATATTTTATTAATAATAATAATAATTTTAACAAGGTGTTGGGACGTATTTCACTGTTTAAAAAAGCACAAAGCTCTTTTCGCACAAATTATAATGCCTAAAAATAATGAGTTTTTTTTTTTCATATTCTTCACTGCTTTAATCTAATTAAATATCACAGGGTTATTGTATATGTAATATTTTACACAGAGACTCGTGCCGGATTTTCCCACCAGCGACTTTCTCCTGACCGAAGACGACGATGAGGCACGAGTTAATATCCAGAATCATTCACACATACATTTTCTTATTCTTGATACATGTCATTCTTTCACATATATACCTAGCGTGTGGGCAGTAGCACGGCTAACGAGGGCAAAAAAATGGACGCTTAGTTTATTTTCAATCGTGTACGCCCATGGAATTTCATATCCCCTTGCCTACCATCAAGTCGTGGTTACAATAAAAAAAAGCTGTTAGTCGTCCTACTCTCCAAACGCTCGAAAGTTCTTGTTCAAATTGCTTGAAAGACGTACAATATTGCAATAAAAAATAAGGAATATTTAATAGTTTTATATTTAAAAAAAACTAATCAATTGATTACTTGTTCATTTAATCAGTAGCTTCGGAATTAATCAAACAAAACCAATATGGTTATATCGTTAAAATTAGTTGAAGAGTACATTTATTTATTTGCGTCTGTTTTTTTATTGTGTCTAATTAAATAAATTAGATAAAAAGAAATATTGTAGGTAATGTTCACATAAGGATGCTTTAATGGTTTGGGCACATGGAGAGGATGAGTGAAAGTAGATTGACGAAAGCAATTGATGTGGATGGATGCGTTAAACAAGGCAGGCCCAGGTGGGTGTTTTCCGATCAAATCGGAGACATCCTCAAGAAAGCTAGGTTGCCTAGTGTCCATAATAAAAAGAATTGTGGATGTGAAGGAAGCGAGGGAGTTGTGTCAGGATCGTGGCAGGTGGTACTCCATTGTATCTGCCTATCCTCGTGGGAAAAAGGCGTGACAATTTGATGGATTGATTGTTCACATAAAATTTTGTCATGCACTCTAAGGATAAACTTTTCTTGCCTTGCACAAAAAATAATTAATAAGACCTAATTTCGCTGTTAGAAATGATATCTCAACTGGCTATTGTCACTATAAAGAACAATTGTTCCTTCAAACGTAATTATTAATTTATACGAATCTTCATAAGCGGGTGAGACATCAAAACGGCCATCATGGCGTGCCGCCGGTATAATGCTCTGTTTATCATGGATTCTGAACGTCATAATTATGCATATCTTTGTAGCTATTATCCTATTGTAATGTCAACCTTAGCATCTAGCTTTGATGGCAATTTGAGCAACGAACAACAAACTAACATAACTAAAACACTTTTTTTTTCTTTAAATTCATGTTAAAATTCTAAATTAAATTCTTAACCTATAAGGTTACAATTAAATTTAATAAACACACAAAAACTTCATTAAAACTTTTTAAAATTGAAAGTCAATTTATTATTTTAATTGGAGTTAATTTATTGCACGTCATTATGTAAAAATACATTCACATTGATGTTGTGTTGCCATTTTTGAAACCCAGGCTTTATATTAATGTGATTTGTTTATTCATTTTAGGTAATATCAGCGAGGAAAGGCGAATTCGAAACTGGTTTTGATCGCGGTGGACAAACGAGAGAGCACGCTATGTTGGCAAAAACTGCTGGTGTTAAGCATTTAGTTGTTTTAGTCAATAAAATGGATGACCCCACTGTTAATTGGGAAGAGAAAAGGTATATATTATATTTGTTAACGAAAAAGAGAGGCTGATATTTGCTATATTAATTTCACTCTCTACTTTCACTCATTCTTTCCATGTGCCCAAACCATCGAAGTATTCCTTTGTCAATCCTTCTATCGCGCACTGTGCAGGCTCAGGAAGGTGTTTTCTGATCAAATCGGAGACATCCTCAAGAAAGCTGGGTTACCTAGTGTCCATAACCACAGAGCCGGTATGAAGAGAATTGTGGATGTGAAGGAAGCAAGGGAGTTGTGTAAGGATTGTTGTAAATAGCGCTCCATTGTCTCTGCCTATCCTTGACAATTTGATTGATTGATATTTGTTCTGGGTTTGGTTGTCAAACCGTGAAGTGACTTAGATGATCTTTGGGATCAACTTGTATGTTGCCGGTTCCAACTAGGCCAACATAGAGGATGTGATTACTATTTTTATTATTTAACTGTAGTAGCTGTCACCTCCATTCATGTACCGCACTTCAGCCTAACATCAGGCGAGGTGCTGTCATGTCCAGATACAATCTGCAGCACTATCTTCAAGTGGGACTACCACTCTTTGTCGTCAGATATATACTTCTAATCCGCTTTTATTATGTTGATGTATTAATTAAAATTTATATTTCGTTTTGATTTCCAGATACAACGAATGCAAAGATAAAATATTACCGTACCTTAAGAAACTCGGATTTAACCCCACGAAAGATCTATCATTCCTACCAGTGTCAGGGCAAACGGGACAGGGCTTATTGGAACAAGTATGTTCATTCATTTAAATTAACAATTTTTTTTGATATCCTCTTTGTAGAACAATCGACGGGTGAAATGCTTTGCCAGAACATACGTTCTCTACTTCCTATAAGTTTGAATCCTTCAAGCCAAAACATTCTCTGAATTGGAACGCGTTCCATGAGTAAGGATGATTGGTTTGAGCTGGCAGCAGCCATTATACCGGTATGGCGAAATGTCTGCGTTTTAAGAGAAAATGGAAAGACATTTTCCTGTTTTCCAATTTCTCTTCTCTCTTCTTTACAAGATTCTTATACATCACGTTTACTAACTAACTATTTATTTTTTGATTTCGACTTACCTGATGCTACGCAAGTGGAAAGTTCAAGAGCGCCGACGACTGAAAAAACCTTATTCTACAGGTGCCCCTCTCGCCGTCACTATGCTAGCCAAAGGCAATATAACATCTCGCAATACAATATTGTTTAACAAATATTTTATCACAGATAACAGAAGACGTATGTCCGTGGTATCGTGGTGTGCCATTTATTCAGTTTATTGATGACTTACCGTCCATGGATCGAAAAGTCGACGGCCCATTCATAATGCCTGTTGTTGATAAGTATAAGGATATGGGAACAGTTGTTATGGGCAAAGTTGAAGCTGGAACCACGAGAAAGGGTAGCACATTACTTCTCATGCCTAATAGGGTAAGGAATTTTATTTGTTTTTATGTTGGCACGACATATGACAGCACGCCTTCTGATGTTAAGCTGGAATACAGTCTCTAAATAGAGGTGGATGCTATAATATCTGCAAGTAGCAGTCACATCTACTACCCTGAAGCGTAACTGAGCTTACTTTACGGTCTGTACACTTAAAAATGGTGGTACTATTTTGGCTAGCCACGCATATTTATGAGCAAAGTCCGCTAATAATTTGACTTCAGCAGGGTTAGGTTGGGCAAGTTAAAACGATAATCGTCTCTCGTCGGTGATTGGCAAAATAATAAAAGTTAGGCTAAATCCACCAAATTGAGACTATTGATGATGATGATCAAACATGTCGTCGTACAGACGATATTCGTCACAACAATCGCCGATTAGAGACGATAATCGTTTTAACTTGCCCAACCTAACCCCGCAGGTTGCAAAAGACATTGCGGTAAACCCAAACAGGAGATAGACTCCTAGAAAAAAGCCATGGAGGCCTTTACCACTGCTGGGTAAAGACCTCCATCTCTTGTGTTGTGTAATTAATAATAATATATTTTCAGATGCAAGTAACAGTAGATCAGTTATGGTCAGACGATATTGAAGTAACGTCGATCGGTCCTGGTGAAAATGTGAAAGTCAAACTAAAAGGTATTGAAGAAGAGGATGCTTCACCTGGTTTTGTTTTATGCGATGCTGCAACACCAATTACTACTGGAAAAGTGAGTTAATATATGTATTTTATTGTCACATTAATTTAGCTGATAAAAAGCAAGGAGAGCCGACTACTAAAAAGCGAGTCTGTTTACGGTTGCCTCAGTTGCCTTCACTATGGCGGTATTTTTTAGTCGCAATGATTTGTATGGCCCGGAATAAGGAATTAGAATTAATGCTAAGAGACAGCATTCACATTCATAGAGGAGGTGATAGTTGTCTAGCCTGCCGAATAAACCTCAACACTAGTTCACAGGTTTGGGGAATCTGACAATGTAATTAGGTAGATGATTTTTAGATAGATCCAAATATTGATTTTTAACCTTTACCCGTGTTCCTATTTTGACTTTTTACTCCCGTGATACTGCCCCAAACAAAAGTCGGGTAGCATTCGTATTTTTGACGAAACGACAGCCGAGATAAACGATTCGGCGCTATATAATATTTTGTTATATCAAGATTTTTTTCGCAGTCACATTAAATTCATAAAATGATAAAACTCATAAAATGTATTGTAGTTATTATCGTTTGATTAATATGTTGATAATAATAAATATCGGTTATCGTTTGATAATCAGGCAGGAACTAGGAGTCCCCAGGCACGTGCTAGGGCTAGGTTTCGTGCCCTTTCTAAAGAGTTACCATATAACTGATCTCCATCGCTGATTTCTTGTTCGCAGCATTGAAACTCCTATTAAACTCCCTTTCCTTGCTATTAAATATGTTTCTAATGTTACATGTATATTGTTGCAGATCTTTGATGCCCAACTGGTTATATTGGAACATAAGTCTATAATATGTGCTGGATATTCAGCTGTTATGCACATACATTGTGCGGCAGAGGAAGTTACTGTTAAGGTAACAGATTTACTACTATAGTAGATGATACAACTTTGGTTATATTAAATCCAAGCTGACTGTGGTGAATTGGTAGTGGAATGGCCTTGCAAACCTGAAGATGCCAGTTTAATTTTTAATATAAATTAGAATAAGAAAGACATTAGTATCAGTATTATATTTTTAATTTACCTATATTATCCGTCTGCTGGATTAATCCGAACATAAATTAGTAAGCTGTTCTTTTTTATTGCTTAATTAACGAGATTGCTGCCTCTTCTCACTTGCCGGTTCCAACTAAGCCTTACAGTTAATTTACTGTAGTATCAGTCACCTCCAACTTAACATCAGGCAGGGAGCTGTCACATGACAAGCCACGAAATAAATAAAAATGTTGCCAAATTCTCGTATGAAATGGTAGAAACCTTCTGAAGTGTAGATACCGTGAAGTGAATAAGTTTTGTGCGTTTCAGCATCAACATTGAAAGTTGCTGGTTACAACCAGGCTGGCATATGGGATGTGAGTGCTACTTGCAGTTTTTGTAGCAGCGCTTGCCTCTATTCATGGACCGCACTCCAGCCTAATATCAGGCGGGATGCTGTCATATGTTAAGCCACAATAACTTTGATATTATTTGTAAATTTGATACACAGGCTCTAATTTGTTTGGTGGATAAGAAAACTGGTGAGAAATCGAGGACGAGACCGCGGTTTGTCAAACAGGATCAAGTAGCTATAATGAGGATAGAGTGTGCTGGAATTATTTGCCTAGAATCATTCAAGAGATTCCCCCAAATGGGCAGGTTCACATTAAGAGACGAAAGTACGTGTACTTTTATTATATTGAAATTATTTTGCATTTAACTTATAATTTATTTATTTTTAATTGAAAGTTTACGTCAAAGTGTGTGATAATTGCTTTTATTTCTTTGCAAGTGTGGTATGGAACTTGCTGGAAGGTTGCTTGTTATTTTTTCTTCGATCTAAATGTTGCGATGCGAATCTGTTTGTTAATACAATTTCTTGCTTCTCAAGGAATAGTAGCAGTCGCCTCCATTCATCCATACCACACCTCAGCTTGACATAAAGAAGAGTACTGTCACATATCAAACCATAATTATGTACTTGAAAATAAAATATTTTATAAATAATAAAATATATTTTTCTTTTCAGATAAAACAATTGCGATTGGCAAAGTGCTGAAAGTCGTGGAATAAAAACCCCAATGTCATTGAATAGCTAGGATAGGCATTTGAATAACATATTTATTGGTTATGCGGACCCCTGTGTCATTAGGGGCCCGTGTCCCACGACTATTAGTACTTTGCTTTGACATGACAAGTATCACGGTAATGGCCTTTTTATTCATATATAATATTACCAGCTAGTCCTGTAAATGTTATTTAGGGTTTTTTACAGCCACTGCCGATACGCGAAGCTAATGTACGTCACAGGCTTTCCTAAACCCAATTTTGTTTGCTACAATAGGAATTAATTCTCTCCAACTGTTGAGCGGTCGTCGTATTAAACTGCGAATCTTATGAAGTAGCAAGTGGGCCGAGAACATGCTGATACTCGGATAGAGCTAATGTCAAAGTGAGCCTTTATTAATGTGTCTCTCACATAAACACATTAAAAAAGTCTCTCGCGTGTCAACTTGTTATTTCTCTCAACTATTCTATACTCAATACTTTTATTCAAATTTGTTTTTTTATGATTCGCTCTTATTTGTGTATAAGGTTTATTTATATCACATTTTTTTTGTTAATATATTAAAGGATTGAGGAAAGTTATGCCCTGTTCTTTCCCTATCCCTGTAGGAATTGAGGCATGATTGATTGTATTTAAACACGGTGCGGGCTGACGCACCTCTTAGTGCTTGTTCACATCTAACTAGCGGTGGCGGTCGCGGGCGCGTTTTTTCGCACTAGATAAACTCAACTAGTTGAACTTACAGCCGCCACTAGCCCAACGTTAACAAACAATTTTACACATTAACTGGTCAGGAACCAGCGTTCCTTGCGTGAACTCTGGTCGGCATAGTGACGACGACTGAGGTAAACAAAATATTGTTCTCGACCGTCACTTTGACAAAGTTTCTTGCGCTGGAACCTTGTCAAAGTGACGTTTTACTGATGGTATTGACTAATGCCAGTACGGTTACTACGTCACTATGATACAGCCCGTCGTGTGACGTCACTTTCCAAGCGCACTCGCAACTGCCGGGGGATAGCAGAGTTCTCTTTAGTCGTCGGCGCTCTTTACCTCTGTTTTGGAGGTAAAGAGTTTAGACCTCTGTTTACCAGCCAAATCGAGGTCAGATGTATCATAACAAAATGAAAAAATAGTAAATTACGTGAACAAGCACTTTTATGTTAGTGATATTCACCATATATGTTTTGTCTTATTTTAATTAATAGTAAATTATTTGCGCCACTCATATTATTTTATACACAATGTATTTAACGTAGGAAACATTGAGAGTACTTATTTATACGTTGGGCGAACTATAGGAGGGTAGTTTGTCCCATAATATGTTTATCCCTATCCCCCGACCCCCTCTTTGGTATTATTTTTGTATATTTTGAACTGCTGCTTTTTTACTATAATCTGAATAATTATTCCTAGGGGCGATTGTATATTTTATCAATATTTTGTGTATATGAATTTGAGTATCGCGACGAGATACGGCGGTGGAGTCGCTGCGGCCGTTGGAGCTCTGGCCACACTCACAGGCTGCGACTATCTATATATTTTGTTTAAAATAAAAATAAATTTATTAATTTTAAAGTATTTTTATGTTGTTGTTTTAATTTATTTCTTATTCTTCTTACTCATTTATTTTGTGCAATAGGCACAAGCATCGAAATAGTAAAATTCACAAAATGTGTACACTAGTACAGGAAGTTGCAGCAAACATGCTTGCTGTGAAGTAAAATTACTGTTTTAGTCGTGTATTTTTATTGTGGCTACATCTGAGCTCGACTTGCTTGATGGTAAGCAAGGGCAAGTCAGAGTTTTAAGGACTGAAACAACAGACTCAGTTCTTGGCTGCATCTATGCCGACGAGACCCGGCTCTGATAGAGTTGGTCAATAAATTGAAATGAAAATGCTTTCTGTTTTTTAAGACGAGGTCGCGTAAAAGGATCCAATCCACAGAAGACCTAGTTTGACCTCCAATCGTATATAATAAATTTGAACTCTAAAAATGAGTTAGTTTTTAAAATCTGTTTGGTATAAAAGTATCTAAACTATGTGGACTGGAGCCTTTATGGCCGTTGATTTCGAATTAGTGTAAGTGGGGCTTTATAAAGCTACAGTCGGATGCGGCCCAATTTCTGCATTGGTGTATTAAACGACCGCTCGAAGTGTTTGCGAAGTAGGTAGATATTTTTAGTCGTGTTATATGCAGAAAAACGCAAACTCATGGGAATTGTGTTTTGAATAAATTTAGTGTTATTTCTTCAATTTACACCTGGGTATTTCGTACGTTTGTATTCGATGAATATGTCTGCCGGTACTGTGTATGATTTGGCTTATAAAGGCGACTATAATCAAGTAAAAGTTCGAATAGATTCGGACAACACCCTAATAACAACACCAGATTCGGTTTGTATTATTACTATAAATAACACCATTTGATGTGATCTCTTTATTGAAAAGCGTTGCTTAGAGTAAGCTAAATAGAACTTTATTTAAGTTAAGTTACAAATTGTTACTTTATTATTTATTTTGCAAGCTTTGTAACGAATATCTCAGAATTGTGTAATAACTTTGTTTATACTAAATAAATTGATAATGTATTTCTCAAAAACCCATCAAGCACATGTAAAATAAAAATTCTTATTTGTAGAATCAAAGGCTTCTAATCCATTGGGCAGCAGTAGGAGGAAATCATCATTTAGTAGATTATCTTATAGATTGTGGAAGCCCTATAGACCCTGTCGACGACACAAATGCAACACCATTGATATTAGCTGCTTCTGCTGGGAGACTTGATGTTGTAAAGGTTCTTGTTGGCAAAGGTGCTAATGTGAATAACAAAACTGCTAGAGGCCAATCACCATTACAGTATGCATGCTCTAAAGGGCATATTGAGGTAATATACTATCATTCATGAATTATAATGAACTTTTCAGGTGCATCATAAACTTTTCACCAGAAATATCAATTTAGTACTAAAATATGCTATTGAGTTATCAGACTATTAGTTGTAAAGATGCACAGGCCAACATCCACATTCTGTTGACCGAATTGGCAGTTAAACTAAAGTTTCGCTGACTTGTTTCTTTGTCAAACAATCTACAAGTGAAATGCCTTGACAGCCTATGTGGTCTCCCCATCCTATAACCTTGGATCCTCGAAGCGATGCGTGAAGAAGCTTCTTTGGCAGGCATAGTGACAACGACTGAGGCAGCCATGTACTGATACTTTTTTTCAGTGATCGGCACTCTATTATGCAGGTCAAGGTCAAATTATGAGTTAAAATTTTAAAAATATTAAATTAAACCTTAAATTCTAGGTAACAAAACTCCTAATCCAAGCGGAAGCAGATATTAATCATAAGGATATGTTGGGTGCAACACCTTTGCATAGGGCTGCATCTCAAGGGAGATCAAAAATTGTGGAATTCCTATTAAAATGTCCTAATATAGACATAGATGCTTTTGACTGTACTGGTTTAACACCACTGTAAGTAATAACACTTCATAATTAAAATTGTAATCTATAGATTCCTAAAGTGGTGATTAAAAAAGAACCTGGCTGGGTTTTTTTTTTCAGTTGTCTGCACTCTTGGGCCTCCTCTTGCTTACCGTCAGGCACTGCTAGGTCAGATGTCGAGTCACAATTAAATAAGGCATGGTCATGTTCCTCTTATAAAGCAAAGTGGGAGAAGTATGTTTGTATAGGAAAGATTTATTGAAATATAGCCAATGAAATGTACCCTTAGGGCGGAAGCATGAAAATGTATGATATCATATCCATTCCTACAGAGATAGGCAAAGTACCACTTTCAGTGATCCTGGCAAGACATAAATACCAGAACCTGCTTGATGTTAAGCTGAAGTGTAGATACATTTCTACAGAATAGGGGAATTGTTAATTAAAGTTTGCACTTGTTGTTAACCATTCCTAAAATTCTTTTTAAGTTCTATTTATGAACCATGAGGACTTCTGTTTCCTTACCTAAGAATGTGAATTGTAGTAATTAAAATTTGTTAGAAAAATGGGCGCTAACTTAGTGGACAGACCAGTCGCGCGAAGTTTGAGACACCAGATTTACTGATGTGCACTAGCTATTTTTTTTCTATCCAACTTCATTATGAACTTTCACAGTAATACTAATATCTGAAAATGAAGTATGCCTGCCTAAATTAAATTTTTGGTTTCAGACATTTAGCTTGCGAAGAGGACAGAGAAGTGATTGCTTTAATGCTAATAGATGCTGGGGCAAATATTGAAGTGCAAAACAAAGAAAAGAAAACGGCATTGGATTTGTGCTCAGCCAGTTTAAAGCAAAAAATTGTAGAGAAAAAATAAATAATTTATAGTACCTAATTTATGTTTTATTTAACTACGATTCGTATGTCGTTTCTTTGTATAACAACCGGCAAAGGGAATGCTTTACCAGACCGTGTCTCCCTGTCCATAGTGTAAAAGAGTGGCGCGACTGAAACGGCTTTTACAGTCGGCGCTCTTCAACATCGCTCAGGAATGTTGAATTTTTAAAAAATAATTATGATACAAGGTTACAGCAGTAATAATAATAGTGCCCGCAGTCTCTCGCAAGTTTTTGGTGGTCGTTGCAGAAACATAATGTAATCTGTGTTGATAAGTGAAATTTGATCCTTTTGACCCTTCATTAGTAACATAAGGCGTTCATGCTTCCACTACCACAGGTCATTCTTGCCTCTTTTACATTCACAGTTCTATTTCATATTATAAGCAGTAGTGATGGGCCATTCCAGTTTTAAAACTATCTTTTATATATATATTTGCCATTATTTATAAAACCAATCAAATTGTCACGCCTTTTTCCCACAGGAATAGGCAGAGGAGCGCCATGATCCTAACACAATTCCCTCTCAAAGGTTTAAATCAAATCGTCACGCCTTTTACCTACATGGATAGGCAGACAACAGAGCACCACTTGTCACGATTCTGACACAACTCCCTCGCTTCCCTCACATCCTCAATTCTCTTCATACAAGCCCTATGGCTATGGACCAAGTCAGGGACATCCTCAAGAAAGCTGGGTTGCCTAGTGCCCAACGGTTTATTGAAATAAATCAACAATGTATGAATATTGTTTAATTTTGTCCAACTGCTGTATTTAGAAATTAGAATTACTACAGTCAAGTTTGAGGTCTAAATAAAAAAGGAAATGAATGTGCAGACAGTGCCTGTCCTATAGGCTTGCAATTATGTAATGCAATGATTTAATCATATTTAAATACACAAGGAAAATTTCAAATATACATGTGGTTGATTTGTGAAACCAAATAATGCGGCTAATTTTGTGATTTAAAAAAACTGCAACACTATATAAAATATGTACAATGGAGTATCGTTTTAGTGCTCTATCATAATGCTTGTGTATTTAAATAAATTAAAATTAATACACAGATTCAAAAGTTAACTTAATTCTAACATCCAATTGAAAAACAATTTAATATAAAAAATTAGGTTAAATTAGTAATTTCGGAAAATTTACAGTCAAAAATATCAAAATACACCTACACATATAAAATAAATTCCAGAAAGCTTTAACATGCACACTGCAATATAGTGATAAAATGCATCATAACTTTTAAATGCCAGAAAAATATCTATCGAAAATATTTGCATTCACTATTTACATATTTTGGCTAATTCCATCAATTGGAATGTTTTCTTTATACTAAAATAAAAAATAAGCTTCATTAACTTATTAGATTTGCCATAAAACTATATTTACATTGTATTATATATATATTTATCTCACAAACACATTCACAAATCCTTGTGTTTATAATGAAAACATACAAGATTATCAGTCTCAATATAACTTGCTTTAAGTACCTACATTTGGCAACTTATTAATTAATAATTTAGCTTCATGTCATTCTTTGTTAAATTCTGATTTAACTGGTCATTTTCATATTCAACAAAATCATCAAATAAACTCGGCCATGCTTCTGTGTCATCGTAGTTACTAAGGTCATCACCAATGAACTCGCAGAAATTGAGAAACATGTACCAGGTATCTTTCGGTATGCCCCTGATTTGTGGATTCTTCTCTAGATAACTGAGCCACCTTTCAAGGATCACAGGTTCATTATTTGTAAACACAAGCCTCCATAACACTATAGCTATATCGGATGGCAATATTCTCTGTCCACTACTCACATCCAGACCAAACTTAAATGTAAATCTATATAAATCTTTAAATTGTTCACTTTCCCTCTTCAACTCGCTTGTAATTTCATGCAGTTTTTGTTGTATTCCCTTGATTGAGTCAGTTTTTATATTATTCTTTAGCCCCTGTGTGAATTCTGCCTTTGTAAAGCAACACATTTGACTAGCGTTCAGCTTCCATGCCAACACCAACACTTTGAAATCATCAGGATTAAGTTGCAAATCATTACAAAGGTTCTCTATTCCCTCTGCTAATATTGTATCCTCAAGGGAATCTTTGTACTGATCAAATAGTTGATTGATTTTAGTGTCAGAAACCTTATTATCACATGTGCCAATTGTTGACATAGCCTTGGGTATTGATGGCAATTTCTGGTAAAATGGTCTTGGTGTTTTCTCATTTTGTGACTTGTGGTGTGGCATGTCCTCAACATTACATTCATATTGGGTATTTGTGCCTTGGAAATTGTTACTACCTGTCAGCCTATAACTTAGATTGTTATCATTGCTCTGTAGCAAAGGTTCCACTTGCTGGTATTCCGTCACAACCACTGCAGGTATTTGGTTTGCAGATATCACTTCTGTCATCTCTGAAATACATTAATAAACATTATAAATAACTCTTAGTTACCTTGATGCAACATTATCTAGTTGATTGCTCACCATTTTTTTTACAATGAGGTGATCCCGTTATGTCAGCATTAGCTTGGTCTTTGAAGCAGCTCAAACAGTGGCCCATTTGATATACACACCACAATCTTCATGCACATAAAAGTTTTAACAACAGCACTATTTGGCACACGTAATTTGATACAATTTTTGTTGTAAATGCAATCCAACATAATGGCATCAAGTCCGAGCAGAACCTCATTGATTTCTTATCCAACACTGGAACAAATAGAAACATCCTAGTATGGAAAACTATTTCACGTACACAAAAATAGCTAGTTTGATTCTCAAGATAATTACCAAAACTTTGTCATTTTTGTTAAAATCAAGAAATGATGGTAACCTAAAGCTACAGAAAACCGTACCACATTTTTTGATGATTATTGTGCACTAATTTATTAGGTTTTGAACGCTTAAATAAAAAATCATTACGTTATCAAAATACCACCACCAAATTTTCACACCATTCTGAATGAATGAAATGACTTGACAGATGGTTTTAGGAACGTACCTTCAATTCAATAAAAAATGGTTGATAATAGTAATGGTCACTTTGTTCCTAAGAATACATATTATTATAAAAAATAATATGAAAATATATTTCAAGCTGAAATTATCTGGGTAATCAGGGCTATATGTTGTGTACATCCAATGACACTGCATTAATAGATCACACTTTTGATAAAATTATTAAAATGGGACATTTGGTTCTTTATTGATATAATTAAATTTATATAAGATACCTATATCAATCTTTTATTTATTATTGTAATAATTGACTGTGTAGGAGGCGAAAAAAAAGATCATCTGCCGCACACTATTGTTTACGCCACCGGAGGTCTTCTATCCTATCGGTTGCCGATGCTGGATGCCCGGCGGCAGATTGATCGAGAAAAATTTAATTTATATTTAGTAATTAAGTAAAAGCGAGGCTGACGAAAATTACACACGTGCTAAAGCTTATCAAGAAGAGAATTAATGTGTGACAAAGAGTTTTAATTGCCTGAACTAGATCTTGCCCTATACTATCGGGTCTTGTGTGTCGGACTGGGTATTATTATTCATATTTACATTTCTATACTAAGCTACCAAATAGCTTGTATCATAGATTATTGCCGTCGTTTTCAAATATTGATTGCAAGATATCTGCTGAAAGAATTACTTGAAAACATCATCTAATTACATCACCGATTGAAGCCATTAAAATATTAACCATTCGGTGTTCGACCTTTTTTTTTATTGTGACACGACATATGAGTATTAAATAATCACATTAAAAAATTGTTAATTAATAATCCTGTTAAATTCTTCAGTTCAATTCTCCCATTCAGGAGTTTTTTGAATTTGTTGTCTCCCAAACAAAGGGAACTTTCTCCATACAGCCTAGTCTTCCGTAATATAGTTATAATGTCTCCATTGGATGAAGATAAAACACTTTAGTGTTTTATTCATTACAAGAAGATGATGGTTTTAGTAAAGCGGTGGAAAAACTTTACTAAAACTCTTACGATGGAGTCTTGAAGGGGAACACGAAGAGACATGTTACACAGCTTCAAATCAATTGTCTACACTCGATGAACTTATAAATGATTACTGGATAACAATTCCACCATTGTTACACATTAATATCCAAGAAACACAAGCTTTACAAATAATTAAAATTTGCACGACCTGTCACTTGCAGTTTCCCGCCAAAACTCCTAATCCTGTTAAAAGTAGTCAAAAAGTGGCACGTCACTAAAAATGTCGCGCGCCACTGACAGCGGACTGAGGGACTGACGGTTTGTTTGAATTTGAAAATAATAACAGGGATTAAAAATATTGCTCCTATAAGTTAAAATTTGTTTATTGGTTTTGAATAATTTCTGTGTTACATGATATCGAAATGGCGGTGTTTGACGAAACCTGGGATTTCACTATAGAGATTTTTGATTGTGAAAAGCGCAATTTCGCTGAGTTTGAGAAACGCGTAAAATGTTTGGGTAATCACATTCTAGATTTATTGGAAAGTAATTTCTTCAATAAAGTTTGTGTTGATGCAAATAATGTACCTAGTACTCAGGCAGACTTAAGAATGCTAATTGAAAGTAATAAAAAACTAAGACAAGAGCGAGATGAGAAAATTGAAGAGTTGAAACATCACCAAACTCTAATTGAAAATTGCAAACAAGGTGAGTGTTTTGTACTTTTTTATTTCATATAATTTGTCGTAGCGTAACTTTTTTTTTCAATAATCGGTGACATTCTAATAACAGGCGCCTGCAGTGCCCCGGAGATTGTACAAAATAATAATATATGAATAATCCATTCATATATAAATGAGAGCTCCATATGAGGAAGAGCTCCCGGGACTCTTCCTCTGCTGTCTGTTGTTTGCTACCATTCACTTTCATGCCTTACTCTCTACCCAACCTACCCAACCTAAAATTGAAGGCTCTACCAATACTGACTGACATTTGGACTAAAACATACTTATGGGACCCAAGATATTCTATTCAAATCTAACAAAAACTTTACTACTACTAAATTTTACAGTTAATAGTTTTTAACTGACAATATTATTATTTTCCAGATCGTAAGCTATTGACACAAGAAATTAAAGATACGCATGAAGCATTCTTAATGGGAAAGAAATATTACAAAAAGTATCTGAAGCTCTATCACAAAATAGATGGCAAAGAAGGTGATAAACAGAAAGTGTTTGTTCAATTTTTTACTGAATCCAGAAATACATCGGACAATTATTCCATAACATTGCTACGGGATGCGAAAACATCAACTTATGAATGTGAGTCTTTTGTTGCAATTACAATATTAGTATAGTAGAGGCTTAGTAGTTCATTTTTTTTGACAGTAGTAGACAATTTCTGACCTCAACCTGCTTGATGATAAGCAAGAGAAGGTCCAAGAGTGACGAAGACTGAAAAACAGAGCTGCCTAAGTCACTGTCACTAATTGGGTGTAGGTTTGAAACTCATAAGCAAATGACCCTTATTTGCCACTATACATAGGAAGTACCTTTCATTTACAGTGGTATTAATTTAAGATTTACATAAAGGGGAGCAATGTTCAAATGAGAGTTTCGCTGCTGAACCTCCCCCTTAGAACTAGAACTTATCATGTTGTCAGTTCACCTAGAGCAGTGTTTCCCAACGTGGGGCCCATGCTCCATTGGGGGGCAATTTGATGGTTAAGGGGGGCAATTTAAAAGAGACTTTAACCCTATTGCTTGGGTTATTTAAATGCTAAATATTGGTGACAAATTTAACAAAAAAGGCAAATTCCTAAAAAAATGTAATTATTTATATTTCTTAAGAGAACAAAACAGTTTTTAAAGGTTAAAAATTATGTATGGGGGGCATAAAAATTTAAGAAATGTTAAGGTGAGGCATGGCCTAAAAAAGGTTGGGAAACACTGACCTAGAGGGAGGCCTTACCTATGCTGCATCTACCGGTTTGTGGTCTTCACTAAAGAACTCCTTCCTACAGCTTTGTTGTTATTATTATTGTGTTCTTTTCACTGTTACCTGTTATCTGTTGCCTGTTGGTAAGCAAGGGTAGTCCAAGAGCACCAGAGGTAATTGAGAAAAACTCATTCTACAATTGCCTCCGTCACTATGCCTACCAAAGATTCACTATTGTTAACATGGTGAAGTTATCCTAATAATAATAACATAATGCAAACGTGGTGTAGTGGCAGTGCAATGGTTACGTAATCTGAGAGCATGGGTTTAATATTAATACCACTTGCCGGTACCAGTGTATCTTTGATATATGTACTTTGGTTGTCCTGGTTCTATGATACATTATTACAAATATCTCAACATGCAACCTTCTATTGCTTGTATATTCAGGGCCGTCTTAAGCATATTCAGCGCCGGGGTGCGAAAGTCAAGGCTCATCTCGCGTGGTCTCAGTGTAGTAGGTACCTATCGAAATTATTATCGGCATGCGCCCCCTAGGACTCTGCGCCCGGGTGCACTGCACCCCTTGAACCCCCGGGTAAAGACGGCCCTGTGTATATTAATATTATTTACTCACATTTCTATACTAAGCTACAAGTGCTTGTATCAAAAAACACAACAACGAAAGTACATAAAATATCAAAGATACATTGGTACCGGCATGTGGTTTTGAACTCATGCTCTCAGTTTGTATAACACTGCCACTACACAACAGTGGTCTTAATGTTAGATAGTCATTAAAAAATCCTATTAAATAATTTTAAAAATTTAATTTGCATTTATTTGTTACAGTGATTGAAATGATACCCAGAATAAATACATTCAAAGAAATCCAGAAGAGACTGAAAGAAACAAATGATATGCCTGGAGCATTGTGCTGCATTAGAGAATCATTTCTTAAAATAAAACAAAGCCAGTGAAGTTTTATGTCTATCACATTATCAGTGGCGTAGCGTTGCAGGGGCGGAGGGGGCGGCAAAATAAAAAAAAAACTATAATAAATCGTTATTTGTACCCGAAATTCACATTTTTGTTGTACCTATGATAGAAAGACTCCTAAATAAGGGGGCGGCAAATTTTTTTTCCGCCCCGGGCGGCTGACATCCACGCTACGCCACTGCACATTATAGTTTAAAGTTATTATTATGTTTTATAAGTTTAAGTCTTAAGTGTATTTTTAAAAACATAGGTTTATTATATATATTTTCAACAAATATGAAGCGACCGTGGTGTAGTGACAGTGCAATGGTTACACAAACCGGAGAGCACAAGTTCGAGACCACCCACCGGTGCCAACGTATCTTTGATATATGTACTTTGGTTGTCCGGTTTCTATGATACAAGCACTTTGGTACTTAGTATAGAAATGTAAATAAAATAAAAAAAATGCTCTGAGGCATTTTTTGTTTAATTTAAATTGGAAGGAATTCTTTGAAGCAAACAATGTATACAATTTTAATAAATCATCTAACTAAAGTATGTGTTCTTACTAGATCCTTTATTTATTAACGATATTTTTATCGTTAATAAATAAAGAATCGCCTTTATTTAATTTAAATGTCGCCTCACTTTTCTCCTCATTTTGGCTATACTTTTTACTAACCAATAGACTTTGAACGTGTCGACAAGTTGGTAAAATATCCTAAATAGGAATATCTAATAGTAATTTTACCATTAAGGTATGATTCCGATGGCTTGATGATCCACTACTGGCTTGTATGAGATTCATTCCGTGCAAGGCGACATTGGAGTCTGCGGCCCCGCAGTACAGATTCATACAAACCAGTATCAGCGTGCTTCCCTCCTTTTGTGTCTAACCAGCAACTTAATGACCAATTACAATTGCATTTTCGGTGTGTTGCATTCATATTTTATGTTTAAATGCGGTGGAGGGGCGCGTCATTTCAGCTTAGACAGACACTATAGTGCAGTCTGCGGTCGCCATCGGAATCACACCTTTATTCCTATTTAGTAGGTCTGCAATGGCCTTGACCGTAGAAAGTGGCACTCTATTGTCTGCCTATAGGAATAAAAGCGAGACAATTTGATTAGTTCAGGAAAATGAAACCTCCAATATTAAAATTTGTATAAATACTTTATTACGAAAATATTAGGTATAAAACTAATGATAAACAAATCCATGCGAAGACATTTCCCAAATGTGGTATCACTATTATTAACAAAACAATCTATAAATTACTTATTAAACTAAAAATCTTGTGAAAAAGCACCTTCATAACGCGTAAATAACAAATTGACAATAAAAACTATGGTAGAATTTTAATAAAATTTAATATAACCACTTTCGTTTTATTAGCCCCTTTAATAATTATCTCTTTTATATTTATTCATTGTTCGGAAGAGATAAAAATGAATCAAAATTATTTCAGTGATATAAAAAAGACATTTAAACAGAATTAAATTGTACTTCACGACTACACTCGTACGTATACAAAATCATGTTATGAATGTATTTTTGGTTTTATTGGACGCTACACCTGACCATGACTTGTCTGATAGTTAGCAAAGGGAACTCTAAGAGTCCGACGACAGAAATTACAGTTACATTTCCGGTTGCCCCAGTCATGTTTTTGCAAGTTTTTATTTTATTATTGGCTTTGATACAATTCCTTCAGCCAATCATGTAATGGTTTGTTTGCACAGAATCTAAGTTATAAAAATATCTTTTTATAAGCCTTTATTTACCTAGTACTTACATAGTAGCCATGTGGTACGTATTTTTATTTTATAATAAGTATTTGAACCCTTGTATACAAAATAAGTTGTTAATTTGATCCTTAACATCGAAAGTGGCTATTACAAAACTTTTATAATAAATCATTTATTGTTATTAACATAAAATTATGCATTTATTATTTTAATCATTGGCACAGAATGAAATTCGAAGACATTTGTGCTGCAATTTTAACATATTATTTCCAGGTTTTGTGCGATAACGTTTATGTAATTAAAGATTTTTCCATCTTTACTTACAATGTTAAAAATCTTTTATTTCATATTTTAATGTTATATTATAGAACAAAAAATATAAATCTGGAGTGGGCCCAGTCGGCTGCCTCAGTGATACAACCACTTTCTGGTTTAAGGTGTGATTCCGCCGGCGACTGCAGACCGCACTACTAGTTTGTATAAGATTGAATCCGTGCAAGGCGTTTTGAATCAGCATTTGCTAAGTCATAGATTATAAATAGGATGTTTGGAAACAATATTAATGCGGCGGCTGCAGACTAGTGTCGCCCTGCACGGAATCAATCTAATACAAACAATTAGTGTGGCCTGTGGTCTGCAGTCGCCGGCGGAATCACACCTGACAAGTTCAGTCAGGCTGGCATAGTGCATGATAATGCTGCTTGCAGATATTTTGTCTATGGCAGCCCTCGCATGGAAAACTACCCTTTCATTAGAGAATCAAATGGTTTCCGTGATTTGAATAAAATTAATAAGATTGAGATAATCATCCACTAGTCAGAAGGCGTCCACTGAACATAGGCCTACCCCTTAGAACGCCATTCTGAACGACAAGATGCCAATTGCATTTATCAGTTAATTGTGACTTTTACTATGTTAATAAGACTATAATATTAATTAATGTAATAATAAAAACAGCTATATTTTTTGTTTTATAATTTTGTTAAATAAAAAAATGTAATTATTTAATAACAAAATATACATAATACTATGAATAAATACATTTTTTAATAACTATACTTATTACTATTACAACCGAAATTTTCTTATACAATGATATTATCCCATAACTATGTGGAAATAGAACTGCTTATGTACTATTTGGTCCAAATATCATTTTTCGTGAATTTAAAGTTAGTACTTTAAACATTTAGCATTTAGACCAGTATCACAGGGCCAGGGGGTGGTGTTAGCTTTAGGAACCCGGGGTTACAACACCAGAAATAAAAAAATAAACTTGAAAAAGTAGCCAATTATGAAAATTAGCTGCCAAAAAAAACTATCGCATGCAAGTTTTTCATAAAAACTTAGGTTATGTTTTGAAATAAGATTTGGACCTAATATTAACAAAGCCAATAAAAAACAGTTTTCAAAAATACGTGGGAATCGTTCGTAAAAATAGTTGGTTAATTTATAGAAGTTATTCAAAATATAAATAGTGAAACAACCATGAACGGCAGTAGGTATATTCTTGAGTTAGTATATTAATTTACATCACTAATTTATGAAATATAACTTTACTATTTTTTATTTATTTAAAATTTTATTTTTTCTATTTTTATATTATAAAAAGAAACAGTTGTATATTTTATACCAAAGAATAGCTTAGTTTTTTATTATTTTTGCGATTGTGGAGGAATTATTATTCACTATAGCGGCCATTTCATTATATTTTCGCCATCTTTGGTAATTAAATATTAATTAACATTTTCAAAAATATTTCAAAAGGTTCTTTTAAATATATTCCTATCTATTTTGTATATAACGACAGTCCGTACGTGACCGCCGAAGGTGATACGATATTTATATTTTGAAGTCATTTTATATACATAGTTATGTTTTTTTATATGATAAATGAAATATTGAAATGTTTTATCACAATACTTTAACAGGAAATTAAATTGATCCCGGAATATAACTGCACTAAATGCTGATAGGATACAGTCTGCTGATCTAATGATTAAACACTAACACATTAACTCTCGATCGAAAGCATATTCTCGATAGACTGGAATATCATTAGACCTACTCATATTCGAGTAAGATGGATACAGACCAGCCCAAAATTGAACATAAGGGATTATAAAAACCAGAGACTATGCAACAGTGGTTAAATAGATTTTTCTACAGTATTTTATACTGAGAAAATTTACGACGCTTGCCCGTGTACAAATTAATCCTCCCACTTATATAAATACCAGCAGAATAGAAGAGCGCAGCTCTAAAACTTAAGCTGCACAGTATAAGGGTAGGAAGATAAGAAGAGCACTGGACGACTGCGGTAGGAGCAAATCAGCGCATTGTTTACAGTCGCGCACTTAATTATTATAATTTTACAATTTATAGTCATTCGAAAAACGAAAATAGGTAGGTAACAAAACTTGTTACTGCGCTTGAATGCCAGCGCTCTTTTTATCTGCCGGGGTCTCTACCTAAGAGGGGTAACTAGGTATCATTGGAAATATCTCGTTCCATATTGACATTAAAACTGTGGGTCAAGTGGTCCACAAGTGGTTACGCGGTGAACGAAGCGCTTTTTCCGCGCAGAAGCATAGGTGAGACTGCAATGGATTTCACGCGGACTTGTGTATAGTTATGAAGAAGAAAAAACACATTAAAAGTTTTCTTTTTTGTGCCTCTGAGCTGTGGTTCTCGTACAGGCGTCAATTTTGGACCAAAAGCTGTATGCAAATACTCGAATATAAATACATGAGACTGTATAAAAATATGCTGGACTCTAAAAAAAGGAAGCACATAGAAATTTATATAACTATTTGGTGCCAGCGTCCAAAAGGAATGTAGCTACAAGTTATGAAAAATATAAAACTAACTACTAAACAATTTAAATATTAATTTAGAATTATTAGACAAAAAAATACACAAAAAAAAACTAAATGTAATAGAAGACATTTTCCAAATATATAATGAAAATACATAAATGCATTCTTTAGCTAAACTATAAAATTGTAAAGCGAGGGATTATGCTAATTTTTTAATTTATAGTCTGGCCATTATATTTTTTAAATAAGTCACAATATAAAATTCCTAACCATTGGCTATTTGAATTACGTGCCCATTCAATGACGTAATCGTCAATAATCGTCAATCTGACATTGACGATTACGTGATTGACCCGGCCCCCCCTTTCTGGGCAATCGATAAAACGAAATTGTAACGCTCGCATATCGAAAACGTTAAAACAATTTGAACAGCGCTAAATGACGTTTATTAAGCAAACCAAGTATCCATATGAAATGAATAATAAATTCGAATGCTATAATTATTCAATGTGTTTAAATATTTCTCATTTATTATAACTAAGATATTATAAGACAAAAAAAGCTATGTATGGTTCTTTATCGCGAAACATGTAGTCGAGATTATAGCTTGTATTTTATTGCTGAAAACAGAAAAGGGTGCTCGTTAAAGCATATAAAAGAAGCACAATATAATTGCAGACAAAAAAGAAAAAAGACAGAGCACGACGTTCAATTAAAGTCGTTGAGAACTGTTCGAAGTATAGTTCACTTACTCAATATGTCTTCACGAATGCTAAAACACAGACAAAATAATGACTTTACGAATCCACGCAATACTCCGTCTTTTTTTTTGTGTTGTTCTGAGGCTATAATAAATACTGTATATTATATAAAACGGAAGATATAATGATAAATTCGCAAAATATTTAAAAAGTATTATTTTATACAAAAATGAGCAATAAAATTCAGAATAACATGAGACATTTGTTCGTATTACTATTTTTTGAGTATTTCTTTACTCCTGTGTTTTTTTTATTTATAAATTTATATAAAAATAAGTGATAAAGTGTCCGTGTGCACTTGGTTTAGGATTAGGATGTCAATACACTTTCATATCCTTTCATCATATACAGGATCATATATAAAACATCTAAGTCATATAAGTCTGACTTGACCATAACAAGATTGTTTATAAAGTAGTAAAGAAAATTCACTGCAACCGGGTACGGGATGAAATATTAGGACGCCATTCCGAACGACAAGATGCCATGTGCAACAGTCCACCTAGTGGGATGCCTACCTACACTGCGTCTTACGGTTCGTGGTATCCACTAAAGAACCTTTCTTCCCGATCGGATGTCGGTTCTATAAGCGATATGGCCAGCCCATTGCCAATTCACGAGCTATGTCGGTAACTCTGTTTATTGGCAAATATTTTCGTTCATAAAGTAACTTTTTTCCGCGCAAAAATAGGAAAAGATCGGCAAGTACTGTAATTAGTAAAAACACATTTTTTACTAATTACAATTCTCCATCCTACTAACAAAGTATTTGTATTTCTATGTTTTTCTTGGGTAAGTTAAAATCACCCGCAAAGAATAGACGTGTTTCTATTCAGTCGCAAGAGTATGTTTTACCTTTTTTTTTTAAAGATTTCCCTATGACAATTCCTTTGTCCTATAATCATTGGACCGCATGGAAATCATTTCATTGGACCGCATTTTAGATTACCAAGGTCTAGACAGACAGCAAATAAACCAAGTGACCAACAGACACAAAAAACACGTCAGTATACAGAGAAAACTTTTAAAAATCGAATAATATACATTTTTAAAAGATATAACAAATATTTATAAAGATTTCAGTTTTCCGTTTGCATTTAAATCGCCGTTCGATTCGTTCACGGGTCTCTCTATAATTTTCATTGAATTCTTCTGTAACGACACGTCTGAGCTTTGAGCTGAGTTACTTCTAGATTTCACTGGAATCAATAATGTTCCAATCGCGATGAAATGAAGAGAATAGTAGAGTTTACTGAAAGAAGAAAACAAATTATTGCTAAATAATATAAGTTCAATAAGGCGACCGTGGTGTAGTGCAATGGTTACACAAACCGAGAGCACGAGTACCAAAGTATCTTTGATATATGTACTTTGGTTGTCCTGTTTCTATGATACAAGCACTTAAGAATGTAATAAAAAATTTAAAAATAACTGACATTTAAAAAATTGGACTTGTGGCATTTTGGTTAGAACACTAGTCCGTTACGCATAATGTCCCAGGTTCCATTTTTGTGCGGAGCAAATATTTATTTATTGCTTATATTTAAAATATAAAAAAATAATTTGTGACTCGTCATATGACAGCACCCCGCTTGATGTTAGGCTGGAGTGTGCTCCATGAATGGATGCCACTGCTACAATTCAATAACCGTAAGTAGCAATCACATCAACTATGCCGGCCTAGTTGCACCGGCAACTTACAAGCCGATCTCGATACGCGACCAAATCACTTCACGGTCTGTATACTTGTAAGTGGTGATACTACCCCGGATCGGCAGACTGGGTACCACTGCCTACCTTGCTTACCATTAAGCAGGTCAAAATCAGACGTGACGTCACAGTAAGGAAAAAATTATCGACTCACCCATAAAAAGCTAGGCTTGGTGCCAAATGCAAAAGCACAAATGGTACAGTCGCATACGTCATCGCCACACGCGTTGTAACAAACGACACGAAGTCATACACTAATTTGCGCCAACGGGTGCCCAAGAACACTGGCCGACATACTGTGCGGATCTACGATAAAAAAAAACAGTTAATTTAAGTTACGATAGCGAATATAATAAGAAATAGCGCTATAGATGTGTATTTTAGTGACAAGGATTGACAAAGGGATGCTTCGATTGTTTGGGCACATGAAAAGTAGATTGACAAAAGTAGATTATAAATCTGATGAGGATGGATGCGTTAAACAAGGCAGGTACATAAGGGTGTTTCCGACCAAAGCTAGGTTGTCTAGTACTCATAACCGTAGAGCTTGTATAAAGAGGATGTGATGGAAGCAAGAACGTTGTGTCATTATCGTCCCAAGTGGCAAGTCTCTGCCTATCCCTGTGGAAAAGAGGCGGACAATTGAATTTAAAGGTTCAAAAAACTCAATGCCTGACTAACTTCCCCTTGCTTGCCAACGGGCAAGTCGATAATCGGCAAGTAAAGAGTTGCTCAGTCTGCCGGTTCGGGGTAGTACCACCATTTACAAGTATATAGACCGCGAAGTGACTTAGTCGCGTTTCGGGATCAACCAGTAAGGTTTCAACTAGGCCGGCATAGTGGATGTGGCTGGTACTTACAGTAAATTGACTGTATTAGCAGTTACCTCCATTCATTGACCACACTTCAGCTTAACATCAGGCTGGGTGCTATCATATGTCGAGTCACAATTAAAAAAAGGAGAGAATAAAACACTAACCTTCCTAGCAGCGACAGTGAACAGTCCACCGGCGAAGAATGTCATATAATACCCTGGATGAAAGCCATGCCATATAGCTGACAATGCATAAACCCTAGCAGTCCTCCATGCTGCGCCACCACGCTCGTAAGCCACGGCCCGCAGCCACGCGTTCGTGTTTTTGTTCCAAGACGCTACGGCCGTGCGGAAATTTTGTGCGGACTGCAATATAAAATAAAAAAACAATATATCTACTGACTGATATACGTAAAAGTGCTTTTTTTTATAGCCGTGCCGTTAATCTGTCATTACTAACGCATGCTTCAAAAACTCTAATTTATCAATTAAATTGTCACGCCTTTTTCCCCACAGGGATAGGAATAAGCAAAGACAACGGTGCGTCACTTCAGTGGCGTAGCGTGCCGGAGGGGGCGGCCCGCCCCAGGCAGCACATTAAAATTAAAAAAAACTAAAATAAATCGGTAAAATTTGAACCTGAAATTCATATTTAAAATTCATCAATCAAATTGCACCTATGATGGAATTTCTAAATAAGGGGGCGGCTAATTTATTTTCCGCCCCGGGCGGCTAACTCCTACGCTACGCCACTGCGTCACTTGCCACGATCCTGATACAACTCCCTCGCTCACTTCACATTCACAATTCTCTCAATTCAAGCTCTATGGTTATGAACCTAGCTTTCTTAAGCATGTCTCCGATTTGGTCGGAAAACAACACCTGGGCCTGCCTTGTTTAATGCATCCATCCACGAGATTTTTAAATTCCTTTCGTCAATCCACTTTTACTCATGCTTTCCATGTGCTCAAACCAGCGAAGCATTCCATTGTCAATCATTGTCACTACATCTTCTTTTAAACCACATCTAACGCGGACTGTGCTATTTTTTTTTATTGTGACACGACATCTGACCTCGGCCCGCCTGATGATAAGCAAGAGGAGGTCCAAGAGTGACAACGACTGGAATAACCGAGTAAGTTTCCGGCTGACCCAGCCGCCGCCACTATGCCGGCTAAGATGCTTCTGCACTTCTACTCCGCGCAAGAGCGAATCTATGCCTTGTATAATATCAGGCAAAGCTCTGGCGCGAAGAACCGCCGCACTTTGTTCAGGATGCCAAGTTTGCGAGTTGGTATAATGGCCCGCTCGATGTGGTCCCTTTGATTCAAGTCGCAGCGTAGCGACATTCCAAGAATGTCTAGTCTGTCCGAAGTACTAAGGGATATGTTACAAAGAGAAGGAAGGGGGATAAACGGGGATTTTTTCGTCGAGAACACCTAAGTCTTGTCTGCGTTAAACTGAACCAGGTTCTCGACGCCCCAATGGGTAATACAATCAAGAACCCGGTTCAGCTCCGCAACAACAGATTCTCTCATATCGGCTATCTCCTGTTTTCCGGCTGCCGGGCAGTGTAGCGTCCATGCACCGTGCTGTCGTCTGCATATCAATGAATGCTGGATCCAAGGTCCAGCATTCATTGATATGCAGAAGGAACAAGGTTGGCGACAGCACGGAGCCCTGAGGAACTTCAGCATTCACCGGCATCCTGAGTGAAGCACCTCCATCCACAACAACGCGTGTGGAGCGGCCACACAGGAAGTCGGCTATCCAGCCACGCAGACGGTCAGGTAAGCCGTATGCTTCGAGCTTGGAAAGAAGGGTCTCGTGCCAGACCCTGTCAAACGCTTTGGAGATGTCCAAGCCGATGGCTAGGGCCTCACCGTTGCCATCCAACGCTTCACCCCAGACGTGCGTTTCGGCCTAAAGCCATATTGACGGTCATTGATCAGCTAATGATTATTTTATCCAATTTTATAATTACCTCAAATCCAATGACATCAATATTAGACATTTTATCCCATTTGGCCTGTCCTTCTTCGTCGTAACCATTGAAGCCCATACCGGAGTTGTTGCATATCGCCTCGGACAACAACCACGCGTGATAGTATTTGCATCTGACAACTAATGTGGCCAAATACGCGTACCACAGCAAATAGACAGCAGACCATGTCCGAGAGACTTCAGAGCTCGGGTCTGTTAATTCTGTTAAAGAGATATACACTAATGCTAGTAAGAAATACCCGCACTGGTCGGGGGAAGCATCCGCATTTTGTCGACCGAATCGGTAGTCGAACTAAAAACTGCGTCTTTTCTTTGTAGAACAATCGACAAGTGGAATGCTTTGCCAGCCCATGTGTCCTCTCCCTCCTATAACCTTGGATCCTTCAAGCGATGCGTGAAGAAGCAACTTTGGCTGGCATAGTGACGGCGACTGAGGCAGCCGTGAACTAACTCAGTTGTTTCAGTAGTCGGCACTTTTGGGTCTCCTATTGCTTATCATCAGGCGGATCGAGGTCAAATGTCGTGTCGTAATAATAAATAAAAAAACGACGGTATTTTTAAATACTTTTATTGTGAGTGCGGTTTACGAATTTTGTAATTTGCCGGTTTTAACTAGACCGGCATAGTGGATGTGACTACTGCTAAAACAGTTATTAAACTGTATTTGCAGAAGTCACGCCGCCTGATATTAAGCTGCACCCCACGGTCTTTGAATTTTGTAATTTGCCGGTTTTAACTAGGCCGGCATAGTGGACGTGAATATTGATAATACAGTTTAATAATTATCACCCCGCCTGATGTTAAGCTGCACCCCACGGTCTATGAAATTTGTAAGGTGCCGGTTTTAGCTAGGGCGGCATAGTGGATGTGACTATTGCTAAAACAGTTATTAAACTGTATTAGCATTCACCTCCATTCATGGACCGCACTCCAGCATAACATCAGGCAGGGTGCTGTCATATGTCGAATCACAATGAAAATTATAAATTGGAATTTACCTTCAATTAATGCAAGTGGATATTTTTGTGCTAAAGTAATATATAATAATGCGGCTGCGAGTGAGCCAGCTACTTTGATTAAGACAGCCTTACGTGGTGACGGTTCACTACCATCCTTCTCATCCTGAAACAAGTAAACACTTAATAAGGTAACTAATTAAATTGAGCTTGTATCAAGAGAATTGTGAATGTCAGGGAAGCGAGGGAGATGTGTCAGGATTGTGGCAAGTGGAATGTTATGCCTGCCTATGTTCTCTCTATCCTATGACCTTGGATCCTTCAAGCGATGCGTGAAGAAGCACATTTGGCCGGCACAGTAACGGCGACTGAGGCAGCCGTGAACAAACTCGGTTTCTCAGTCGTCGTCACTCTTGAGCCTCCTCTTGCTTATCGTCAGGCGGGACGTGGTCAGATGTCGTGTCACAATAAAAAAAAAGTGGCGCTCCACTGCCTCTGCCTATACCCATGGGAAAAAGGCGTGACAATTTGATGGATTAATTAAAATAACTATTGGTAAACATCAATCAATCAACAGGGATAGGCGTAGACAATAGAATAGAGCATATGACAGCACCCCACCTGATGTTAAGCTGGAGTGTGGTCTATGAATAGAGGTAACTGCTACTACAATTAAATATCTATAAAGTAAGTAGCAGTCACATCCACTATATCGGTTGGAACCGACAACTTGTAAAGGATCCCGAAACGCGACTAGGTCACTTCACGGTCTGTACACTTGTAAGTAGTGGTACTACTCCGGATCGGCAGACTGGGCACCACTGCCTACCACTCTTTAATATTGCCACAATCTTGACACACTAGGCAATAGACAAGGCAGCTTTCTTGAAGATGTCTTCTATTTGGTCGAAAAACACTCAAATAATAATTTAATAAATCAGTCCAATTGCAAATCGGCAAATGGCAAAAAACGTGTTGCCCACTGGCCAGTCTGTCGAGCCGGGGTATTACCACCACTTACAAGTTCACAAACCGTGAAGTGACTTAGACGCGTTCTGGGATCAGCTGTATAGCCTACGTTGCTTGTTTTAACTAGGCTGGCATAGTAGATGTGACTGTTACATGGTTATTCAACTTAAGGAGCAATCGCCTTCATCATAGACCGCACTCCAGCTGAACATCAAGCAATGTCATATGTCGAGTCACGATTCCAAAAATATTCCGAGGAGGGTGATTTCCGACCAAATCGGAGAATGCTCAAAAAAGCTAGCCTAGTGCCTATAACCTTAGAGCTTGTATAAAGAGAATTGTCGATGTGAGGGAAGCGAGGAAGTTGTTTCAGAATCGTGGCAGGTGGCGCTTTATTGTCTCTGCTTATCCTTGTGGAAAAAGGCGTGACAATTTGATTGATTGACATTCCAAAAAGTCAAATCAAATTGTCACGGCTCAAGTTCTACAAAGGTAGGCAGGATATTATATGAATTGGAAATAAGCATGTTGATAGCAACAACAATACCAGTTGTATATGAGACCTTTGTTGTAACATGAGTGAAAAGGCAGGATGAATGGCATTATGTGACTTCACAATAGATATACAAAAGCTATTGTGAGAGCAAAAATATCAAGGTTAAAGGATTCCTTGTAAAAATTCGGACGACAGGCGTGGACGAACGGTCAGCGATTGGTTTGTTGCGCGTAAAGTGCCGGGTTCGATTCCCGGTCGGAGCAAATATTTGTTAATAAATAAGTGATAGATATTTGCTTCGGGTCTGGTTATCAAAGAGTGGTCGGCAGTGGTACCCAATCTGCCAATCCAGGGTAGTACCACCACTTACAAGTATACAGACCGTCAAGTGATTTTGTCGCGTTTCGGGATCAGCTTGTAAATTGCCGGTTCCAACTGTAGCAGCAGTGACATCCATTCGTGGACCACGACATCAAGCGGGGTGCTGTCATATGTCCAGTCACAATTAAAATAAATAGGTTCAATCTATCAAACAAACTGTCACGCCTTTTCCCACAGGGATTGGCAAACAATGCAACGCTACTTGCCACCATCCTAAGATAACTCTCTCACTTTCCTTACATCCACAATCCTTCTCATACTCTTATACAAGCTCTACGGTTATGGACACTAGGCAACACAGTTTTCTTAAGGATGTCTCCGATTCGATAGGAAATCATCCTCCTGGCTCCTCTAACGCATCCATCCTCATAAAATTTCCATGTGCCCAAACCATCGAAGCATTACTTTATCCTTATCACTACATCTTAAATAATATAGTTTTCTTAATATGGATAGACGTGAGCGCCTTTCGTCGGGCTTCACTCGACCTTGGAGTCTATTCTATTTATTCATGGATCACCCGCTTCCCCCGTGAAGCGCGACCACTCAATCGCGCTGATATGTTCGAGTGGATAACAGCAATTATTCTCACAAAAAAAAACTTACCTTAACAAAATTAGTTTTTCCTTCGATAAATTTAATATAATCTGAATAGAAAACTACAGGGCCACACATTAACGTTTGGAATGCTAACGTGTAAGCGAAATATTCTAATGGAGATGGTATCCTATCAACTTTACACATGCCAGCTGTGTCTTTGCTTTCTATCTTTTTGCCTTTGTCATTGTTCGTTAGTGTGTCTTGTATGGAGTATGCTAGAGATGTCACTCTTTGTGTTATTACCATTAGCGGACCTGCAATTAAAAGAAATTGGTTAGATTTAACACTATTATACTTGTTTCTTAATAAAGAGTTTGTAGCGACCGCTACATGCTACCGCTAGATGGCGTTGCATGTGTCCAACATCTCGCAAACGATTTACCGACAAAGTAATCAATATATATTATGCGCTCCAACTAAGAGACGTCACCCGGCTAAGTTGAGCCCTGGACGCGACACGCGTACAGCTGGGAGTACTCCTTTCCTTTTCTAACATGTGGAATAATGCTCCGCTAAAAGTTCTTGGCTTCTAGTTCATATTAAATAATTAAGCACAAAATATAATTGTGTATGTTTATTTGTATGTATGTTTATTTGTATGTGGTTTATGTAATTGTAGTATATTTGCACCCTGCCCATAATTTCTCATCATCCCAAAGGTTAGTTGTTAGAAAATGCCTACTGAGTATTAAACTCGCCTATGTACCTATTTTTAAATTTAATTCGGTGCAATAAAGGATTCAAATATTATAGGCATAAAACTTCCACTGGCCGGCATAGTGGCGACGACTACGGCAGCTGTGACCTGAGCTGGTTTGTTCAGTCTTCGGCGATCTAGAACCACTGCATTGTTGTATACACTCGGCAGATAATAAGCGCGCTGACTTTTTTTTTGTGACTCGACAAATGACAGCACCCCGCTTGATGTTAAGCTAGAGTGCGGTCCATAAGTGGATGTCACTGCTACTCAATTCAATAACTGTAAGTATCAGTCACATCCACTATGCCGGCCTAGTTAAAACCGGCAACTTACAAGCTGATCCCGAAACGCATCGTCGATATATGTACTTTGGTTGTCCTGTTTTTATGATACAAGCACTTTAGTAGCTTAGTTTAGAAAGGTAAAAAAAAACACACACACACAAATACCCACGCATACATGTAAGAAGGTAATCACAATAGCATAGCATTAACAACAAATTGCCTCACACCACGATGACGTAACACAACTTTATCATACAATCGTAAATAAAGGAATTTACGCGGTCACCGTATCATTGTATATTGATAGCAATAATTTATTCAATCTATTACTGAATGACATGTTAAGCACACGCCATGCTTCTTTGTTGTGCGATTAGATTTTCGCGCCAAAAGCAGAGTTGTCTACCAATAACTCTACTAATATAAATAATTATTTACTAAGTTTGTCTATTAAAGTTTTTCATTTGAGCTAGAAGGGGCTAGACATAATATGACAGTACCATTTTACTGTTAAACTGGAGTGTGGTTCATAAATAGAAGCAGGTATAATGCGATTAAAATAAGAATAAGACGGACTCTCTAACCAACTTCTTGGTATGGTTTATTTTTCTTTGCGGACCATCAAGAAAAATAAACCTTTAAATCAGTCAAGTGAAGTTAGTCAACAGCTTGTCCTATTCTTATGCTAATAGCATAGCGCTTACAAGAACCTAACTCCACCATTATTTATTATCAAGCGAAACCAAATGGCGAACTTTTTAAAATGAGTTCGCCACTCTTCTTTGAAATGAGTAGCGGTAGAAAGGAAGAGGGGACGAGAGGGGTGTGAACTGTATTATCTATAAAATACAATACTATTTATCGTACACCATTTCATACTGTGAATAATTCTCCTTACAATTTTGCCTTCACTATGAATTTTCATTTGAACGAACAGTATGCCAGCGGCACGCTAAGATGGCCATTTTGATGTTTTAACCGTTCATGAAGTTTTGTATAAATTAATAATTACGTTTGAAGATCAAATTGCTGTTCTTTATAGTGACAATAAACGGTTAAAGTCAAAACGGCTTCAAGCGTGCCGCTGGTATAGTATTATTTTAATGTGCGAGACATCTGATCTAGACTTTCCTGATTGGTAAGCAAAAAGAAGTTTAAAAACGCGGCCGACTGAAAAATAAACGATTCAGTTTAAGGTTGCCTGACTCGCCGTCACATTCACTTTTACAAGCTTTAAAGGATCCAAGGTTATACGATAAGAAGAATAAAAAAGCTCGTAAATCAGTCCACTTGTCGATTATTGTATAAAAAAACGACGCGCTAAAGCATTTAGTTCGACAAAATGCGGATGCTTCTCTCGAACTGTGAGGGTATCGCGGAAGTGTAAAAATAAGAGGTAGGAATAAGGTTAAAAAAAATCTTAGAACATACTTCGTCCGTATACCTTTATAGCCTATAAATAAAGGTATGTATAAATAAAGGCTATAAAGGTATGTGCTACAATAAGAACTTAATGACGGACTTTTGATGACAATCCTGGCCACTTGGTTAGCACACCAGTAAAGTCCCGGGTTCGATTCCCGGTCAATCATAATTTGCAAATATTTGTTAATAAAAGAAAAGGCGGATATTTGCTAGTGGTAGGCAGTGGTACCCAGTCTGTCGATTCGAGGTAGTCGCGTTTCGAGATCAGCTTGTAAGTTGCCGGTTCCAACTAGGCCTGTTCCATTAGGATGTGACTGCTATTTACAGTTATTGAATTGTAGTAACAGTAACCTCCATTCGGGGTCCTGTCATATGTCGAGTCACAATAAAAAATCGAAAGATAGCACAGCAGCAAAAAATTCATGGTAGAAGCACATTTGTCTTATTTTGTATAGAATTGGGTCAAGTATAATAAGATACCGTTGCCCTATTCAATAAAATATCTTGCATAGAAAGTTATTACAGTATTTACGATAACATGCCATTCAGTAGTGAGACGAGAAAAACGATGAGTCATTCTATTTAAAAATAACTTATTCATCAACAGCTGGAGTGCAGTTATCAACCGTCCTTGGTAATTACATTTTAATCTACTATTAGAAACGAGACGGAGATGACGTGAGTCTCGTGAGTCATTGAAAGAGAGGGATGCCTTTGCCCGGCAGTGGGACAACTAAATGGGATAATAATATTAATAGAAAATTGTCCAATTTATTTTAAAATAGATTAAATTATATTAAATATTACAAATAATAGTTAATAAAAAACATAGGCGATTATTTGGTCTGGTCCGGTTGTCTTAGAGTTGTAGGCAGGCAATGGTTTCTGTCAAACCGGTACAGTACCACCACTTTTAAGTGTACAGACAGTGCAGTTGACAGTTAGGTCTTCGCAAGTCGCCATTATCATAGAGTCTTAATGAAGGAGATTGTGAATGTGAAGGAAGCTGGAAAATTGTGTCAGAATCGTGTAAAGTGTCGCTCCGCTGTCTCTGCCTATTCTTGTGCGAATTAAGACGTGAAGTTGAATAAGGATGAGAATACTCTGACTTTCATCATTACTTTACTTTTACATATATAAATTGTATACGGAGAAGTTATTTTTAACTACATTGCGCTTCGAACTGACAGGAGCTTAGTTCATCCAGACGTATAATAAATCTATCGAGCATTCCTTAAATTAAAGTGTCAAAAATATATTTACAAGAAAATACTCATTATATCCAAACTTATTACATATATAAAATTGTTGCAATAATATTATAATAAATTTGAAAATGAGTGAAAGTAGATACGTTAAACAAGGCAGGCCAAGGAGGGTGTTTGCCAACCAAATCGAAGACATCCTCAAGAAAGCTAAGTTGCCTAGTGCCCAAAACCATAGAACTTGTGTGAAGAGAATCGTGAATGTGAAGGAAGCGAGGGAGTTGTGTCAGTATCGTGGCAAGTGGCGATCCATTGTCTCTGCCTATCCCTGTGGGAAAAAGGCGTGACAATTTAATTTGATTTTGTTATCAATAAAATAAATATTGCGCTGATCCTCATTAATCAGGTCACCGTTTTAGGTATAACAAATAAACAGACAACAAAGCCAATTTATGAATCATATGCAAACAATAAGATTGTTTGTCTCGAGTCACCTACACGAGATTTTCAGCCGTTTATACCAAAAAAATTACAATTTACGAATTTGGTTTTACTTTATACTTATTCTATTACGTTTACTATTACGAAATCGTGATTTGGTTTGTTAATTATTTTATATCGAAACTTCCAAAATAAGGAAAAAATGTATAGTAAGAATTCTTGTTTGTCTTTACTACGTTATCATAACCAAAACTCAGCTATTGCCGACAGATGGAAGACAAAATTATACGAAAATCACTCTTCATTCAAGCGCATTAAAGCACACTTTTAAGAGTGAAAAAAAAATCGGGTTAATTAATCACAAAAGTAACACAACACAAAGATAAGAAATTACTTAAAAGAACTAATTTTAGAAGTGTATCACTGTTATTCAAATTATATTACCATTAATTATATTGAGTGAATGAAATTTGTCTTCCTAATGGAGTGATAATTATCTATTATTTAATTTTAGGAGTGCCGAGTAAAATGGTGTAAGTTCAGCAAAATGGCTACAAAGCTCTCTAAACGGCGGAATAAAAACAAAGCTCAATCGTTAACTAAAAATAAACCGTAAGCCGCATAAAAAATGTTTAATTCATTAATCAATGTTTGCGCAAAATTTTAAAAAAAATCTATTAATTTATCTATTATTTTTTTGAGGCGCGACATTTCTGCCTCTTAAGACCAAGGGAAAGTTAAAACAGGGAAAGCCTTAGTTGTGTGCACTATGTCAGCAAAAGGTTTCTCACGCTTTCCATGAAGGATCCAAGGTCATATGATAGAAAGAACAACAATTATACTAATTTATTATACATGCTCAATACTCGCACAGGTCGCAGAAAGCGTTCAGTCGAAGTAAAAGGTTCGGTGCGTCTTTTCTTTGTAGAACAATCGACAAGTGGAATACTATGCCAGCCCATGTGTTCTCTCTATCCTATGAACTTGGATCCTTTAAGCGACGCCTGAAGAAGCTCCTTTGGCCGACATAGTGACGGCGACTGGGGCAGCCGTAAACAATTAGGTTTTTTCAGGTGTCGTCACTCTTGGACCTCCTCTTGCTTATTATCAGGCAGGGCGATGTCGTGACACAATAAAAAAAATACTAAGTTATTATACATGCATACAATTAATGACAATGCGAGACCAAAGTACTATATTAAAGTATGTATATGAAAAATAAGTACATCGGCAACGACAAATTAACGTCTAAATTATTTATATTTGAATATTTTAATAGTAATGAACGCATAATTCTTATTTACATATTTTAATATTAATTAAAATTTAAATATAATAAACGATTTTTCGTTTTTTTTTTTAATACATAAATGGTTAGACATATGCCTCCCCGCCTGTTGTTAAGCTGGATTGCGGAATAGAGGCGACTACTACTATAAATACAGCAAAAACCTCGAAATATATATTTCATTACATATAATTTTATAAATAAATTTTATTCGTCAATCTACTTTCACTCATCCTTTCCATGTACCCAAACCACGATGTGGTTTGTCACTTTTTCCTAGGCAGAGACAATATAGCGCCACTTGTCACTATCCTGACACAACTACTTCGCTTCCTTCACATCTACAATTATTTTGTAGAAGCTATTATTATGGTCACTAGGCTTTCTTGAGAATGTCTTCGATTTGGCCGGAAAACACCCTCTTGGGTGTGCCTTGTTTAACGCATCCATCCACATCAGATTTATAAATTCCTACTTTAACTCCTCCTTTCCATGTGTCTTAACCTAGGGTCTTCAACCCGCGGCCCGCCAGCTAAGTTCTTGCGGCCGAAGATTGACTTTAATTAACCAATAAAGATTATTGAAATTTGAAATTATGTATGTCTTTTATTTTTTGATAAGGTGGTAAAGTGTCGTGAAAAGTTGTGGCCCTTCGGACGATGTGATCGATGTTTGGCCCTTGCACTAAAAAAGGTTGAAGACCTATGGTCTAAACCATCGGAGGAAAACCAAAGGATTCCTTTGTCAATCCTTGTCAATACATATTCTTTCAAACCACATCTATCACGCAATGTGCTATTCCTAATTCTATCCGCTATCGTCACTCCACATACACTCCTCAACGACCGCATTTCTACAGCGATAATTCTACTCTCATGCCTATTCTGCGACACTCAACATTCATTTCCATACAGTAAAGTAGGAACAAGTACAGCATTACGAACAGCCATCCGTGACTTTTCGGCCATTACAATGAACTTATACATACACAGTAAAGCAGTGTTTCCCAACGTGGGGGGCCAATTTGATAGTTAAGGGGGGCAATTTAAAAATGGACTCGACGCGACTGTAACCCTTTCGCTTTGGGTTATTTAAATGCAATGCTAATACGTATATACTAGGTATGTTTTGATAACAATTTCATAGTGATTTCTTCCTAAAACCTATCTTTTTTATATTTCTTAAGGAAACAAATTAATTTTTAAAGGTTAAAAATTATGTATGGGGGGCTAAAAAGGTTGGGAAAAACTGCAGTAAAGAAATGGATTCCATACTTAGTTTTGGTATTGACGTGACGTGTGTGACTTTGTCATCAAACAACAATTAGTTCATGACATTGTAGGCGTCACAATGTCGTCCCAAATATCCATAATACATTATACAGATTTGTATAAAAATGCATAAATATACATAATTCTAAACCAAGTAATTATAATTACAAATATAGAGTACACAGTTCAAGGGTAGGCACTTTGAATAGTTTATATTTTATTAGCTGGGAATATTATGTTACTTATCGCAATGCGGTCCACAGGATCATGAACGGACCAGATAAAGCATTTGGGTCCGTAATGGTTTTTATTAGCTATGACCGCATTTTACTTTATATTAAGCTTTAAGGTGTGATTCCGGCGGCAACCGAAGACTACAGGCTGCAACTGCAGACCACACTACTGGTTTGTATGAATCTGTATGAAATAAATTCCGAGTAAGGCTACAATGCTGTCTGCGGTCGCGGCATATCGTTTAAGTTTTCCGGTAGTCCTCCTCCTCTTCTAACAAAGTAACAAAAGCGCGGACACTTTTATGACATTATTTTGTAAAAGACTGTGTATCTATTAAAAGTATATGATCGATAGTTTATTGTATATAATATCATTGCCTTGTACATTCAAAATATAGTTTTGTAATCTAATATTTACTTACCTGTAATATCTAATGTATAGTCAGCCGTATGATATATTTGTCGATGCAAATGCACGCCCGATAGATAAAGCATCGAGACAGCTAGTACCAAACTGAAAAGAAACACATTTTTAGTACAACAAAGAAACCAAAGATTAATTAAGAAAGAGCCACTAATTCTTCTGGTAAATAATTATGTATAGTCTGTCTAAGCCGAAATGACGCGCCCCTCCACCGCATTTGCGCCCACGAGAAAACATGAATATGACATATGACATATGAAACATAAAATATGAATGCAACACACCGAAAATGCAATTGTAATTGGTCATTCAGTTGCTGGTTGGACACAAAATGAGGAGCACGCTGATAAAGCATAATAGTATAATTAGAAATATTTGCATTCACACATTTAAATACACTAAAAAAGTGGAGGGGCGCGTCATTTATAGTTAGACAAGCTATACTATTATTATTGACAAAGGTATTCGTCGATGGTTTGGGCACATGGAAAGTACTTAAATTGACAAAATAAATGTATAAATTTCTTTAATTAATTATTTTTAAAATAAATAATAAATACATAATTCTAACATAGAGACCATAGTAAACAGTGAAATATCCAAAAAGGATGACTCAACCGTAATTTCGTCAGAATTATGGAAATGTAAATCATATCATTTTTTTATTGTGACTCGACATCTGACTTCGAGCCGCCTGAAGGTAGACAAGAAGAGGTTCAAAAGAGCCGACAGGACGACGTCACGGGGTCCGCTAGTATATGTATATAAAACCATATCACTAACAAAGTATTTTGTTTCAACAATCACAAAAATCCATAAATGTATTTTTAATGCAAAAGTTTACAAAACAAACTGATTGTATAGTATGAAATAGTTACTTAAACACACGCATATATCAATCAATCAATCAAATTGTCACGCCCTTTTCCTCAGAGAATTGTGAATGTGAAGGAAGCGAGGGAGTTGTGGCAAGTGGCGCTCTATTGTCTCTGGCTATCCCTGTGGGAAAAGGCGTGACATTTTGATTTATTGATTAAAATAATAATTTAAAAAAGCCGCGACTGGTAATCAAACTCAGACTACGCGGGTCAGGGACATGTTAAGGTATTGAAGTAGGTAAATAGAAATAGAACACTTACTTTCCCATTAAATGATGATTGACAGTCTTTAATAAAACGTAACATAGAACCGGGACTATTGATAAATGTATTGCTTGCCTGAAATAGAAATGCAATATTATTATTATTATTTTCTTTTTTATTTTTTATGATGTTAAAATAAAGTGTGGTTCATGAGTGGATGTCACTGTAAGTAGCAATAACATCCATTATGCCGGCTTAGAACCGGCAACTTACAAGCTGAAACGCGACTAAATCACTTCAAGGTCTGTATACTTGTAAGTGGTGGTACTACCCCGTATCGGCAGACTTAGTATCACTGCCTACCACTCTTATAGCACGCGTTGCTAAGGTCAAAAGCATTTGATGGTCATTTGCTCAGTCTGCCAACCTAGGGTAGTACTTCCCCTTTTAAGTGCACGGACCGTAAAGTGACTTAGTCGCATTTTAGGATCGCTTGAAAGTTGCCGATTTCACCTAGGCCGGCATAGTAGCAGTGGCCTACTTACCTGGATCGCACTTCTGCTTAACAAAAGGTGCTGTCAAATGTTGTGTCACAATAAAAAAAATGTTTGCGTCTAATGCATAATGTGCAAGCATTACACGTTTAACAATTTCCTGCAAAACTTGTGCAATTCAGTATCGTCTGATAGGATATAGTTACCGTAACAAGTTCTTTAAAGTTTGGTTTGTTTTTTAGTGTGACTCGACATCTGACCTCGGATTTCCTGACGGTAAGCGAGGGGAGGTCAAACAGTCCTGACGACAGAAAAAACCGACTCAGTTTGCAATGAACGAACGAGTAGTAGTCGCCTCCACTCATGGATCGCACTCCAGTTTAACATCATGCCTGATGTTAAACTGGAGTGCGATCCATGAGTGGAGGCGACTACTACTCGTTCGTTCATTGCATTTCCTGCAAAACTTGTGCAATTCAGTATCGTCTGATAGGATATAGTTACCGTAACTATATCCGGGTGTTTTCATATGTCGAGTCACAATAATAATGAATTAAACTAATTTAATGCGGCTTACTATCACGTTTATTTTGGTTTAGATTTTACATTTTTTTATTATTCCGACGTTTCGAGAGCTTTGCAGCCATCGTGGTCACGGAGAGAATAAACGCGATAGTAAGCCGCATAAAATTTGTTTAATTCATTAATCAATGTTCGCGCAAAATCTAAGAAAATACACAATAATAAAACACTTTCCATGTTTTTGCTAGATATTTTCCGTCGATTCTTATACGTTTCCTAAAGATATTTTCAACATTTCCACGTAACATTTTAAAGAACATCAATTTAAAAATTTCCACATAGATAGGCAGAGTCAACAGAACGCTACTTTGCGATCCTGATTCCTGACACAATTTTCTCGCTTCCTTCACATCACAATTCTTCACACAAATTCTATGTTTAAGGATACTTTGGACCCTGCCTTTTAACAATGTCCTAAATTTGATAAAGGATCAAATTGTCACGCCTTTTTCCCACAGGGGTAGACAGAGAATATAGAGCGCTACTTGCCATGATCCTGACACAACTTCCCTCACATCCAAATATCTCTTTATATTAGCTCTACAATTCATCATCATCATAAGCCAGAAGACGATCATAGGCCTCCCCCTTAGAATGCCATTCCGAACAAGATGCTAGTTCCATCCACTGGTTATTTGTGACTTTCACTATGTCGTCAGTCTATCTAGTAAGAGGCCTACCTACGCTGCGTTTTCCGGTTAGTGGTCTCTACTCTAGAATCTTTCTTCCCATTGGTTATCAGTTCTTGAAGCGATGCAACAATCACGGTACATCTTAATTGATAGACTTTGAACATACTCAGTACAAGCACATTAACAATAATTTGGCCGACATAGTGACTGCGACTGAGGCAACCGTGTTGTACAGTCGTCGTCACTCTTGGATCTCCATCATGTTTAACATTAGGCTGGTCGAAGTCACAATAAAAAAAAAATCCCTAAAGTACAAACAGTCCCTAATATCGTAAAAGGTTCATTGTCTCAATAACGTAGTTTCCCAATGTAAATGCGCATAAAATTACTTTGTTTTGTATGACTAACAAATCTAGCAATAACAGTATAATAAACAATGAATAGTAAGACATACTTGTACATAAAGAACTAATAGAATCACGTAAAAAGAGGTTATTTGTATTGAAAATTAACATGCAAATTCTATTTCTAGGTCGTCTAGGACAGCGACGGACGCAACTCTAAACTGAACCTGTTTTTTAGGGTTTCGTAGTAAAAACGGAACCCTTATAGATTTGTCATGTCTGTCTGTCCGTCCGTCCATATGTCACAGGCACTTTTTCCGAAACTATAAGAGCTATACTGTTGAAACTTTGTAAATAGATGTATTCTGTGAACCGCATTAAGATTTTGACACAAAAATATAAAAAAAATAATAAATTTTGGAGGTTCCACATACTTAGAACTAATACTCAATTTTTTTTTCATCAAACCTATACGTGTGTGGTATCTATAGATAGGTCTTCAAAAATGATTAGTCGTCTACGTTCAGACATAAAGCAAGGATGCTTATCATAAGTAAGTCGAGGTCAGATGTAATCTATATACTATTATAAATAGGTAAAGTATATGACGTTGTCAGTGCCGAATTAAGCCAGCGCAAGGCCCGTAGCAAATTCTGTCAAGGGGCCCTTGGTTTCCTTTAGGTTCTCATGTTTAGAGTATTAAATAAAACAAAACTGTAACAAATGAGCTTTTCTGGATTTAATATGGGCAAATGCAGAGAACACTTGCAATGTCGACTTAAATTTTCAAGTAGAAGTGAAGCATAGCCTAAGGCGTTTAAGGCATGCAAGATATTTTACGCTCCTATCTAAATTAATATTTTTCTATTAAGGTTAGGCGTTGGAGGGCGGGCCCCCAAATTCGTGGGGCCCGTAGCATTTGCTACTCTTGCTACGTGGCCAATCCGGCACTATGTAGGGGGTAACCTCTGGACCTACTTAACCGATTTTGAAAATTCTTTTACCAATAGATAAGCTACGTTGATTAGTTACTTTGCGACCGCGCCGCAATTCCACTGCTTTTTCGTCGCCATGCCATAAGAGAATCAGGACCCAGCGCCGAAATCCCGCGATCTACAATCGCAGAGGGCGCGACAGTCGCGAGACGCACGCTTCTACTAGTTGGCCGCCGCAGCTACGACAATCGCAGACGCAGCGGGTCAGGACGTGCCATGAATGCTAAAAGTAATTCTCAATTGGTTGCGCGAATGATTTTTCATTGTTTTTAAATATTTGAGACAATAACATGCTTATCAATTGAATACTCAGTGTTTTATTATTATTTCTTATCTATAATAAAACCTAATAATATAATACACCATATATTATTAGTTTTTAAATGACATCATCATGACCGATATGAAATCTAGATAGGTAACCATTATGGTAGGTGCCATAACGGGATATTGTACTCTTTAACAAGCACCTTTACAACCTCAACATTTCGGATAGCCATCTTTGTAGGGGCTGCCTAAATGAGCAGAAGACGACAGGCTTGGACGAACGGTTAGCGATTGGTTTGTTGCGCGTAAAGTCCCGGGTTCGATTCCCGGTCGGAGCAAATATTTGTTTCATAGCTTTTATTTGTTAATAAAAGAGGAGGATATTGGCTTCGAGTCTGGTTAACAAAGAGTGGTAGGCAGTGGTATCCATTCTGCCGATCCGGGGTAGTACCACCACTTACAAGTATACAGACCGTGAAGTTATTTGGTCGCGTTTCGGGATTAGCTTGCAAGTTGCCGGTTCCAACTAGGCCGGCATAGTGGATGTGATTGCTACTCATAGTTATTGAAATGTAGTAGCAGTGGCATCCATTCATGGATCACACTCCAGCTTAACATCAAGCGGGGTCCTGTCAAATGTCGAGTCACAATAAAAAAAAGCTACGCATGTGCTTTTATGTTGCAGGAGTGTAGCCGAAGCGAGACAGAAGTTTCTTGGCAACGCGAGGACACTTCCGGAGATCTGCAGGAACGAGAAGGGTTTCTGGTCTTCCTGAAAGAGATCGGGTGGCTCCACTGAAGGAGAACCGATGAAGAACGCACAAAGAAACCGATGAAGAACGCACAAAGAAACCGCAGAGGACTTAATTGCGAAAACAAGCCCGCACATAACAGTGACAGTAGGTAGCTAGCGGCCATTTGCAGTGGCGGTACTGCCGATCCGGGGTAGCATTACTTTCAAGTGTACAAACTGTGGAATTACATAGTCGTGTTTCGGGATCAGCTAGGTAGTTGTCAGTTCCAGTTGGACTGGACAGTGGATGCGGCTGCTACTTGCATTTTTTTATTGTATTAGCAGTGCTGACTCGTGCTGACCTCGTGCTGACGTGAATATTGCCCTAACAGCCACACACGAGATGTTCATCGCGTTGCTCCAATGGACGACAACATTGTAACTTTGACTCGCACTAAAAAACCGACAAAAAATGGATCCGCCGGGCATGACGAGCGGCAAGACGAAAACGCAGCCACACTATGTCTCTGCCCATTTCCCTCGCTATTTCTCTCGCCACTCGTCGAGTGTGTGGCCGTAGGGTTACATTGGGTGATGTCTTATGTTGGTAATAAAAATTGGTAGTGGGTAAATGGGCGATTTATTTGCTATTTTTGCTAAATAATGCTTAATAAAGTCGTTGTGTAATTTCGTCATTATCGTGATGATAATTCACAGTTTAATTCCCACAGGAATGAGCAAAGACAATGGAGCGCCACTGTCACTCTTTAACACTTTAACTGAATCCTGTCACAACTCTCACAATGGCGTGACATATGATAGCACCCCACCGCAAGAGTGTGGTCCATGAATGGATGCGACTGCTACTACGGTTAAATAACTAAGTAGCAGTTGCAATCACTATGCCAGTCTATTTTATTAATTTTGCAACCTGCTTTCATAATAATGTCCCCAATTGATGGATTTGTGTAATTTTCCCAGTTTTATTAGGACCAGTATAATATAAATATAATGTATTAATGAATTAAACAAATTTTATGCGGCTTACTATTGCGTTTATTTTGGTTTTGAGTTTTCATTATTCTGAGAGACCATGACCACGATGGCTGCAAAGGTCCCGAAACCTCGGAATAATAAAAAATTGAAAATTCAAATCCAAAATAAACGCGATAGTGAGCTGCATAAAATTTGTTTAATTCATTAATCAATGTTCACATATCGGACAGCCCCCTCTGTAGGGGATGCCTGAATGAGGAGGAGACAGCTGCACATGTGCTCTTGAGTTGCAGGAGTACAGGAGTAGCCGAAGCAAGACAGAAGTTCCTTGGCAATGCAAGGACGCTTCCAGAGGTCTGCGGGAAAGAGAAAGGTCTCCTTGCCTTCCTGGAGGAAATCGGGTGGCTCCACTGAAGGAGAACCGTTGAATAACGTACAAAGAAACCGAAGAGGACTTCAAGTGCGGAAACAAGCCCACAAATAACTACAACTAATCAATGTTCACGCAAAATCTAAGAAAATGTATTAAAGTAATTTGTAACAATGTCTTTGTTATATGTTTATAAAATGATAATAATATTATTGTAATTGCTTGTTAACATGAATCCAATACAAATTGTCTGATAATATAAATGTAAATACTAATTAAGAGTGGTAGGCAGATAGATGATCGTTATGATAAATCTGTCAAACCAGGGTAGTTTTTCTTTTTATTGTGACACGTCATCTGACACCGACCCGCCTGATGATAAGCAAGAGGAGGTCCAAGAGTGACAACGACTGAAAAAAAACTAGTTTGTTCACGGCTGCCCCAGTCGCCTTCAAGCCCCACTTATTTTATGAAACATGCATCGTCTTGCACCTGACTTCAGAGTCGTCATAAAGTTTTAAATCAATTATACTTAAGTTATATCCAATCAATCCAATTATCACGCCTTTTCCCTACAGGGATAGGCAGAGACAGTAGAACGCCACTTGCCACGATCCTGACACAACTCCCTTGCTTCCCTCACATCCACAACTCAAGCATATTTAATTAATGAAAACACCCAGGCTGGGTTAGTAATAAGATTATTAATATAATATTCATTTATTTCACTAAAACAGTAAGTATTACAACATAATATCAATTGATAATAATGTTTATCTACATTAATAAAGTTATTAAAAGACCATCCATTGTGTGAAGAACAGCCCTATTTCCACATTCATAACTCAGAAAATCATAACTAAAACATTTCTATGGCCAGCATAGCAAAGGTACTGAATTGTTTTTAATTGAGTTGTTTTTCTATTATAGGGGCTCTTCGATCACTTACTAGGAAAGTCAATGTTAAATGCAGTCATTTCAAAATTGTGATTTAAACAATTTTTCCAAATTTTAATTGTTTCGAAACAGAGCGCTATATAAATTGCATTCATTAGTTTTCATTTGTAAGCAGAAATGTTAAAAATATATGTTAAAAAGCAAATTTTAGAGACTCACCTTCCGAAACAGAAATATCCCATTAATAAGCCAAGAACTAGGCACAAAAAATGACGGAATTCTGGTGAAGCAAGGCGCAGAGGCTTCCGAAACAACCTGGCTAGGCATAGTGCAGCAATTTGTGCGACCAAAAAATTTACCTAATAAATAAAATACAAAACAATGGATTATGATAGCTATGTGCCTAAAGTGATTTATAGCAAAGCAATACTGCATTGATAAATAACGCATTGATTTATATAAATTATTAACATATCATTTAAATATTTCTATAAATTTTAATCTATTAAAGTTTAATATTTCTTCATATAAAACAGAAATTTAAACATACGGTTTCCTCATCTAAAAATATAGCAATTCAAATTAAGTTTAGCCATTTAGGTAATAAATAAAACACTTACCAGATCTATCGGGAGAGCAACACGGTTTGCAAGAAACTGAAATAATTTGCTCCCATCGTAATAGTCGTAATAATTTGTTGACATCTCGAGAATTTTATGAAACGTAACACAAGATAGCTACGGTATATAAATTAAACAATATCTCTCCATAAAAAAAAACTTGTAATAAACAATTTTATATCACATAAAACAACGCAAAGTGTTTCATAATAAACTAAAATTTTGAGTCTTTTTTTTTATTTTGATTTGATGTGCGAAATGACAGCACCGCGACTCCCACCACAGATAACTATTATACTAGTAATACAGATAGGACAGCTGCTTTGACTTTGTTAACTGAGTTTTAAAAGTTCACACGCAGCGCTAGCGTCGAATATGACTGATATTGACAAGCTGATTTTGGAAATCAAAATGGACGAAGGAAATCAAAATGGCTGCACATCGACGAGTTCTTCGCAAAAAGAAAAATTCTTCCTCTATTTATTTTAAATAGAAATCTTATATTATAATAAAACAAAACAGTTTATTTTTAAAATATATATATTATGTTTAGTACTTTTCTAATGCAAACTTTTGTGGCATTTCCATTTTCAAAACAAACTTTTCCTGGATTGATCTGTTTAGCAATATATTAATTATGTTGCATCAAAAAATGTGTAGTTTATCTCTTAAACATCGTATACTGCATGATAGTTCTTCAACATTGCAGCTATATGTATCGTCTTCATGTAATTCTAAAACAAACATCAACATTATAAAAGCCTTATCAACCTACAAACATTAAATGACTTCTATTGTTACTATTGCAAATAAGTATGCGATATTTTAGTAAAACTTACCGGGTGTACATAATATTCTAAAAACAACTTCTTCAGCAGATGGTAATAACAGAAAACTAAGTAACAAAAACACAATGACAATAACACGCAAGAAGGACGCGAACGCCATTTTCACTCCATAGTAGTGATGTGCATAATCGAATGACGATAATCGAATTAATTGATTTCAGTAATCATTCGACTTAGTTGATTGTTAATAAGGATTAGTTATTAACAATCAACAACGAAGTTTATTGTATAATTACAATAAACTCAGTTGTAAATATTTACTAGCATACATTCGTTTAAAAAATTAGCTTTTGGACAATTCGAATAAATTGATTAAAAATTAGTATTATGGATTTATTGCAACTACTACTGTTTTATTAAACAAAAAGTAACAACAAGCGTGTCCGAGCAAGATGATCGTCCGCGTATTAAAGTAAAACAAAACTAATATTTAAAACAATCATTCAATTAGACACAAAGAAATAAATAATAAAAAAAATGTTTTTTTTTTGTTTGTCGTAGATCTGCGACAATGGAATACGACGAGTTAATTTAAACAGATAAAAATAAAATGTATAAGTAAATGTATAATGTAAATGTATTAGTATTATCATTCGATTATATTAGTTCAAAAATCATTGGTTATTCGATTAATGAAATTATTCGACTTGCACATCGCTACTCCGCTACTACTGCAGCGCTTCGTGTGAACTTTAAGAACAAAGCTGTCACCCCCCTGACTCCCACCACCCATAAAAAAATGCACAAAACTCGTTCGGTCTTTTATAATATTCTTCCAGTTAGTTCATTCAATCAGATTGTGTAGTGTTGTGTAATGATTATATTATAAATTATTGACTGATCAGTGATCAGTGAATCTATTTCAATAACAAGTTTGTAATTTTTGAAACGTAATTTTGACGGTAGTTGTGTTGTCGTTTATAAACAATTATATGTATTTGGGTTTTTACTGTTTTATTTCAGTTTCATAATAAATAAAAGCCACATAATTTAGTATGTATTATTGTGAGTGTTGTGTAGCACCTTTATTCTTAGATTAGTGTTTGTATAAATATAATGGATAACTATTTGCATTTGAACGATGTTATGTTTAATTATTATTTCATTATTGGAGGTGTTTTTCTAGCTTATTTAATTTATAGAATAATACATTCATTATTAGGAGATCCAAGTTACTTTGTATACATACACACAAAATATGATGGTCGTGGCCATACATGGAAAAGTATTCAATGTAATAAATCTATTCCTTATAACATACATGTAAGTTTTATTTATTATTATAAATTAATATTTTAAAAATGTAATTTAGAATTTTAAGTATTAATAATAAATATTTATAAGTATTAATATTTCCTCCTACTATATCTTAAAGTAAAAGTGTAATAATAATTTTAGTGTTCAGTTTGCGACAAACTAATGATGCCGATAGTTGGTTTGTTCTGTGATAGTTGTGCTATAAGTGCTTGCAAACAATGTCACAGAATAGTAAACAGAACTGTTAAATGCAAGGCGTCTGTGTGGCCCTACCGGAAACCATTTCTACATCAATGGACTGCCAGTAAGTTTGCTCTCTTTTATTATACATTTATATTAGTTTTATTTAAGCTCGAATAAAGGCGACTTCTACTACAATTAAATAACTGCAAATAGCAGATGCACCTACTATGCCAGCCTAGTTGAAACCAGAAACTGGACTAAGTTACTTTACGGTCAGTGCACTTGTTAGTGGTGACCACCAACTTGATGACCTTGGATCCTTCATGCGATGCGTGAAGAAGCACCTTTGGCCAGCATAGTGACGGCAACTGAGGCAGCCGTAAACAAACTCGGTTTTCTCAGTCATCATCACTCTTGGACCTCATCTTGCTTATCATCAGGCGGGATGAGGTCAGATGTCGTGTCACAATAAAAAAAAACTGTTACTCTTAAATACCTGTCTATTTACTTAACAATATTTTGCTCAATGTTTCTTACCTCCAGTTGTATGGTGTTAGGTAGCAACAATAGACCAATATTTTTCACAATCCTAGCATGTACTAAGTTTTAATAAAATTGTTAACATTGATACAGTTGGCTTTTCCCGTGGAGAAACATATGACCATCATCTCGAAGAGAAAACAGAGAGGTATTTCTGTACTTGGTGTCAGAGGACTAAAATAACAAATGGAGACTTGAATAATGATGAGGTATGTTAAAAATTATAACATTTCTGTATTTTTTGAACCAAATTATTTTCAAACTTTATTGTAAATAAAGTCTTGCTCATACTTATAATTAATGCAGCTAAAGGGGTAACTTGAATTGTCAGTTTTTTAGGATATGATATTTTTCATTTTATTGTTACCCATAATCTGACCTAGACTAGTCTTTTGGTAAGTAAAGGCGAAGAGTGTCAATGACAAAAAAATTGATATAGTTTATGGGTGCCTTAATTGCCGTTACTTTACCGGCCAAAGGTGTCTTTTTGCACTTAATCGGAAAGATACAAGATGATGATAACACATGGGCTGATAAAGCATTCTGTTCGTCGATTATACCATCACAAAGAAGCAGCGAAGAGCCCGCACATAAAAGTCAATAACTTGGCAAAAAAAAAAATATTAGTGGCAATGTTTCGCCTGATAGTTAAGCAAGGGCAAATTAAATAGAGCTTATGACCGAAGCAACCATTTTAGTTTATTGTGGCCTTTGGTCTATGCCAGCCGGTCTATATCGTTTTACACCGAGGAGTGCCATGGTTACACAAACCTAGGTTCAAAATCGCTTGCCGGTACCAATGTATCTTTGTATATGTACTTTGGTTGTCCTGTTTCTATGATACAACCACTTTAGTATTGTGCTTGTGCTTGTGCTTAGCTTTTATTGTGACACCACATCTGACCTCGACCCGCCTGATGATAAGCAAGAGGAGGTCCAATAGTGACGACGACTGGAAAAACCGGAATGTTTACGGCTGTCCCAGTCGCCGTCACTGTGCCGGCCAAAGAACGAGCTTAGTATAAAAATGAAAATAATAATAATAAAATCAGAGACATCCTCAAAAAAGCTGGGTTGCTGAGTGCCCATAATCGTATGAAAAGAATTGTGGATGTAAGGGAAGCAAGAAAGCTGGCGAGGCGAGTGGGGCTCCATTGTAATAAAATAATAATGTATCCTAAAGGCGTATTTATAGGCTTTGCAATAATTAATAATTTTTATAGGAATGTGATTTTCAAAAGTACAAAAAGTTAATTATACCACCAAAGTGTGTTGTTATGGAAAAGGGTGTTGTGTCCAAGATAAAAGAATTACCTGATGAGGATTGGGAACCATTGATTATTTTTGGTAAGTTATTATATTTCAATGATTATTATTCGTTTCCTAATAAGTTTCCAATATTTTTTTTAATGTAACTCGATATCTGTCGTCGACCCGCCTGATGGTAAGCAAGAGAGTGCCGACGACTGAAAAAACCGAATCAGTACACGGCTGCCCCAGTCGTCACTATGCCGGCCAAAGGTGCTTCTTCACGCATTGCTTGAAGGACCCAAGGTTATAGCATGGAATACTTGGACTGGTCAAGCATTCCACTTGTTGATAGTTCTACAAAAGGTATTTTTTAATTCGACTGCCGATTCGGTAGACAGAATGCGGACGCTTCCCCCGACCTGTGCGTGTATTACGGATGTTCAAGATACCGAAGAGGACTTCAAGTGCGGAAACGAGCCCGCTAAAGTCTATAAGACTACAAGACTACTACAGATGTAAAAAAAAGGAGTATGAACAAGGTTTAAGGCAATTGAAAGAATAATTTTATGACATTTCTTCACATTCACAATATTTTTTATTGGCGCTTGACTATGTTAAGCCCGATTTTTAAGAGTGGTTGACTTGCATGGTGGCTTTGCACAGATGATGATTTTTTTGTAGCTCACTATACGTTTTTTATTGTGGTCAAACACAGCACGCCATCTGATGTGTCTATTGGAGTGTGGTCCATTAATGGATGCGACTGCTACTACCGACTGCAAGAGGCAATGACATTCACTATGCCTGTCTAGTGGAACTAGCAACATTCAAGCTGATCATGAAATGTGGCTAAGCCACTTGGTTGTACACTTAAAAGCGGTGATACTACCACAAATCGACAAACTGGGAAAATGACCAGACCAGATTACAGGTCTCAATACTGGCATGATTAAAAAAAAAATTGACCGGGAATTGAATCCAGAAATAATTTCTCTCATCTAACAAATAGAAATTCTCTATTTAGATGCAATAAATTTTCATTACATATTATTATTTATGTTTGTTTTCCTTTCTCCCTAAAACAGCTAACAGAAAGTCTGGGAGTAACAGGAGTGAGGAAGTTCTATCACTATTTAGAGCACTTCTGAATCCTATACAGGTTTCTATTACATTTTATTTATTAAATATATGTATTGTATGAGACTCAGTGAAGTGATGATAGCGGATAGAATGAGGAATAGCACAGTGCGCGATAAATGTTGTTTGAAAGAAGATGTAGTGACAAGGATTGGCAAAGGAATGCTTGGATAGTTTGGGTACAGGAAAGGATAAGTGAAAGTAGATTGACGAAAGGAATTTATAAATCTGATGTAGCTGAATGCCTTAAACGAGGCATCACTTCATACAGTAGAGCTTGTATGAAGCGAATTGTGTATGTGAGGGAAGCAAGGAAGTTATGTCAGGATTGTGGCAAGTGGTGCACTATTGACCATGGCAGAGCCTTACTAGATATGCCCCCTTATGAACAAGATATGTACAAACTGTTACCATCAAATTGTTACGCCTTATTCCCACAAGGATAGGCGGAGACAATGGAGCGCCACTAGCCACGATTCTGAGACAGCTTCCTCGCTTCCCTCAAATCCACAATTCTTTTCATACAAGCTCTACGAATATGGACACTAGGTAACTCACCTTTTTTTTGAGTATGTCTCCGATTTGCCCAGAAATTCCGATTACTGCACCATTTGAACATCAGATTTATAAATTCCTTTTGTCATGTTACTTTTACTCATTCTTTTCGTGTGTTCAAACCATTATTTGTACAATAGTGTTCTTCTTAGGTAATAGACATAAGTTGTCATCCACCTCATCATGTTGTGTCATGGTTGCCTTCGCGATGTCGTGTGCTAGCCGCTGGTGGAGATGGAACTGTCGCTTGGGTACTTAATGCCTTGGCTGATGCGCCACATATACAGGTAATAGTAATTTATTGTGACTACATCTGATGGTCAGCAAGGGGAAGTCCAAGAGTGTCATTTTGTGGTGTCTTTGTGTTTTTTTTTTTAAATTGTAATTAGATTTTTTTTGTTGTGACTCGACATATGACAGCACCAAGTAACATCCATGAATGGATGTTACTGGGTGCTGCTACTACAATTCAATATCTGTAAGTAGCAGTGACATCCACTATGCCGACCTAGTTGATCCCGCAAACTGGCAAGCTAGCTGGGTCTTGCCCTGATAACCAGACCCAGAGCAAATATTCACTTCTTTTCTTTATTAACAAATTGGAGGTGATTTCTTCTATGGCGTAGCGAAATAATTCTCGAAGGACCTGCGGATATTACACTTTTATACAGGGGTTGCCAGATAGGAAAATTATTATAAAAGTGTAAATCTGCAGTGTTGCCAAGATTATTTTCAACTTGGCACCGAACACAAATATTTTTTTTATATTTAAAGCTATGAAACAAAATATATGTCGAGTCACAATAAAATAATAATTTAAAAAAAACTTATATTTCAGGCACCAGTTGCAATACTACCGATGGGTACAGGCAATGACCTGTCACGTGTATTAGGCTGGGGTGCAACGTGCTCTTCACATTTAGATCCGCATGAAATCATCCAACAAGTCACACAGGCTATAGTACAACCTATCGATAGGTAAGTTTAAAATGACGATTCTAAAATGGTAAATTGATTACTGTCAAAAAAGCAATTTAAGTGTAATATGGATCCAAGGCTTTTCCAGAAAAAAAGAGACGAAATGTTAGTAAAACAGAAGAATATTCGTTTTAGGTTATTATTGGTGTATAATATGAAAGTTCTGTGATTTACCAATAAAAAGTTATAACAAAAAAAGTAATTTTTAAAATAATTTTTATTGTGACTCGACATATGACGGCACCCCGCTTGATGTTAAGTTGGAGTGTGGTCCATGAACAGATGTCACAGCTACTACAATTCAATAACTGTAAGTATCAGTCACATCCACTATGCCAGCCTAGTTGGAACCGGCAACTTACAAGCTGATCCCGAAACGCGACTAAATTACTTCACGGTCTGTATACTTGTAAGTGGTGGTACTACCCCGGATCGGTAGACTGGCTACCACACTGCCTACCACTCTTTGATTACTAGACCCGAAGCAAATATCCGCCTCTTTTTTTATTAACAAATATTTAATATTATTAAATATTACAAATAAAAGCTATGAAACATATATTTGCTCTGACCGGGAATTGAACAGACGCGCAACAAACCAATCGTGGATAATCGGCCACGCCTTTCGTGATTGATATATATCAATTGTCATATCAAATTGTACCACCTTAAACCCCACACGCACGAGGAGAGACAATGGAGCGCCGCTTTCTACGACCCTAATACCACTTTCGCTTCCTTCGCATCTACATTACTTTTTTACACAAGCGTTTTTAAGAATGACGATTTGATTTAATTACTATAAAAAGAAGACGGGGACGACTAGAAGTCTTCATTGATCAAGCCCATAACCATAGAGTCTGTATGAGGCGAAGTGGGGATGTGAAGAAGAAGGCTAGGGAGTTGTTACGGGAGTACCCCGCGCGTACTAAGTCGTAAAATAGATGATGAGATGGTGACGATTATAAGGATTATTTAATTTTGACACAGATGGAAAATAACAATAAAACCAAAGAAGAGACGTTTGGGCCGGTTTGGCTCCGATCGTGTACTCCACGCATATAACTATGCAAGTATAGGAGTCGACGCACAAGTGGCATTAGATTTTCATCGCGCAAGAACACAATTCTTATATAGATACGCTAGTAGGACTCTCAATCATGTAAGTGTTTCAATGTTTATTTATTGTCACACGATATCAAACCTTGACTTGCCTGATAGTGAGAAAGGGCACGTCCAGCAGTGCCGACGACTGAAAAAACCGACTTAGTTTACCGTTGCCATTACTATTATAGGCATCAGTTTCGTCTCAGTATAATGTGAAGTCAGTAATTAGAAAGAACAGCATCTCACGGCATACTTTTATATTACAGGTTATGATTTGGTTGTATTAATTAAACAACTGGATTTAGTCACTATGCATTTATAATCTGCAAACACAGTAAACATAATATACAGTTTCATGTAGCAATCCTTTCCTATTAACATCTCCAAATAATCCTTTTAATGCAATCTGTCCTTGTATTTATTCTTCGCTAACAACCCTCTGCTCGCCTCGACTCCCACGCAATCTATGCGTTCCCTTTCGTTGTCCGCTTCAGTGTTGCCATCATACTGATAGTGTTGTCAGATTATCGTATATTTTAGTTGACCAAAACTCAGATGCCAACAGACGGCCATTCTGCAATAGGAATGTCCTCATTCCTAACACCGACTCGGCCATTCTTCATTGGGTGTGACCTCGCACCCTTACAACAGATTTTTAAACTATTCACAATTCTGAACATAATTAGGACAAAATAAATTAAATTATAATACATAATAAATCTAAAACAATAATTGAGAAACGATTTAAGAAGTGCACAATTCTCAACATAACTACAACATAACAATTTGAACTGTAACACATGATAAATATAAAACAATAATTAAAAACAATTTGGTAATGCATAATTCTAAACATAACTACGACAAAACAATTTAAACTATAACACATAATAAATATAAAACAATAATTAAACCCAATTTAAGAAATGCATAATTCTAAACATAACTACGACAAAACAATTTAAACTATAAGACATAACAAATCATCATCAGCCAGAAGGCGTCCACTGCTGAACACAGGCCTCCCCCCTAGAACACCATTCCGAACGACAAGATACCAGTTACGTGTGACTTTCACTATGTCATCAGTCCACCTAGTGGGAGGCCCACCTACGCCGCGTCTTCCGGTTCGTGGTCTCCACTTTAGAACCTTTCTTCCCAATCGGTTGTCGGTTCTTTGAACGATGTGGCTCGAAATATAAAACAATAACATAATGCTAATTAGTAATTTTTAATTATACATCTATATAATTTTTATGTTCTGTTTCAACAACACTCGTAGTTGTATTAAATGTATACAACGCTTGTTTAAATGGAAATAAATTATTTAAAAAATAATGTTTACTAATAAATAGGCTCACATTTGAATCAACCAATGATTGTTTATAATTACAATGTAAGTATAATGCCAATTATACTTACATGAACATCCGTCTGGCCCCTCAAGGGCCATGGTTTGTCAATTATATTTACATGACCATCCGTCTAGCTATCCAGAGCCACGGTTCGCCAATTATATTCATATGACCCTCCGTCTAGCTATTCAGAGCCACGGTTCGCCAATTATATTCATTTGACCCTCCGTCTAGCTATCCATAGCCACGGTTCGCCAATTATATTCATATGACCCTCCGTCTAACTATCCAGAGCCACGGTTCGCCAATTATATTCATATGACCCTCCGTCTAGCTATCCAAAGCCACGGTTCGCCAATTATATTCATATGACCCTCCGTCTAGCTATCCATAGCCACGGTTCGCCAATTATATTCATATGACCCTCCGTCTAGCTATCCAGAGCCACGGTTCGCCAATTATATTCATATGACCCTCCGTCTAGCTATCCAGAGCCACGGTTCGCCACTTATATTTACATGAACATCCGTCTAGCTACTCAAGTGCTACGGTATGTTTAATCTTATCTTAGTCCTTGCTATTCAGGTTCACCACAAGTTTCAATCTTATGTGTTCATCATCAGCTTCCATTAGTCATCATTAAACTATATTCAGCTGGTCCATTCAATGTTGAGAACTCCGATTCTCTGCTTTTACCAATACATTGTATCTTTAATATATAAAACCATCGAGGTATTCCTTTGTTAATCTTTGTCACTACATCTTCTTATAAATCACATCAATTCAGCGCACCTCGCTATTCCTCAATCTATCCACTATCGTCACTTCTTCATCAACCTTCCTATCCCATGTAAACACACTTTCCAAGTAAATAAATTGTTTGGTTAGTTCTACTTTCTTTCCAACTATCATTATCTTACATTCTGCTATTTCATTCTCTCTCTCTCCAAAACCATTACTTTAGTTTTACTTACAATCACTTTCATACCTTTGTTTTGTAATTCCGCATTCATAATAGTAACCATTTCTTCATATTGAATATTGAGCACATGAACAGCAACTATTGTTATTGTTCCAACAACCTCTGTATTATAATGCAACACTCTTTAGTTACTTAGACATCTCCAATGCATATGCAGTACACCAATGGCTCTTTTTAACCCCTTTTTTTTTAAAGGGATTTGTTACTTTTATAAATTTCTTTTTGTTATTCTACTTTAATGCAGCTCTACTCACATAAATGGTCGCAGGCAAATCAAATCGAATGAAAATATAAATTCCATAATGCAGTTTTTACAAGATATTGATCTTTTTGTTATTTAACGGGACCTCAGAAGCAAGTGTTATTTCTTTACGTAAAATTGTCAAAAATCTCCGCTAAATAAAGGTTTCCTCTAAAACAGAATGCGAAATAACGTCCGGATTCGTAAGGTTGTCGTAACGTACGAATTCTTAGAAATAGAATGCCATGTTACGTTATATAAGGGGATCCTTTATATTTGACATCTTAACACTCACGTAAGAGAAACAGAATGTGGCCCAGTTCTTTAATTTGTATCCTATGTCATATCAAGGGCTATCTACGTGCCAAATTTTATCAAGATTCGTTTAGCCTTTAGGTAACAAACATTATTAGGATAATTTTTAATAAATGTTTGCTCAGTATGTACGGTATGATATATAGTTTTTTTTTTTTTTTACCTTTAAATTGACTTAAGGTATCCCGAACATTTTCTTATTATCTGCGCAATTAATGCATATAAAAGTATTCATACTTTTTAATGGACTGATTTATTTTTAGGAACCAATGAACAGCGCAAGTTTCGTCAATTGTTTTCTCATTGACAAGTAGCCTTATTGTGATTTAATTGACAAATTCTCGAATGTGCAACATTAGTATAGTCACATCTTAATTTGGAACCCACGCGTTGACATATTTTGTTATCCCGTAACACATAATTTTGTTATATAAGTATCCTTTAGTTTTTAAATGTTTTATACGTTTATCCGTCATCTGTACTGTCTAAGCCAGTCATTATTTAAGTCTTCAATTCCCCATTAACGACTACCGGATAAACAGAAATTTGACTTAAACGATATAATCACAAAGAACGCGCTTCCGACAGGCACGGTTTTAGATAATTTAATATCGCAAAACATTATATAAATATATATATTTTAAACACTGCCAAATGTAATCCAATGCATAACTAAAATTCGGTTCAGCAATATGGTAGTTTTCATCTAACATTAAATAAAATAAATATATTTTTGTAATTACTTCCTATAGAGGTTGGGGCCAGGTTAGCTAAGTCTATGTTTGACCAACAATCGCACATTGTTTTAAATATATAAAACAATATATATAGGAAGACCGAAAGTGTCCATATATTGCACAACTTGACTAGTTGACCAAGTCGATATTTTGATAGTAGAACTACGAGTATACTCTTGCAAGATTAACCCACCTCTAGCAATCTTGCATCTTACAATTTGCCTGGCTTTGTTAACGCAGGGCACAAGGAATTACAATCTGTTATTACTTCTGAATTCCAGACTGATTAAATAAACTCTGAATTTCATTTACCAATGCCTTAGTCTTGAATTAATAAGAATGCCAAAATGCCTCTTGGCGTTTTGTTTGATAGCTTAGGGAATAAATAATAAGCTGACCGCTTATTTTTTTTCTATTGTTAGCACTAAATACATAAAGCTAAAATAAAACAAGCCGACGGCTTAGGAACAAAACCTACATCAGGTTTATGTAATAATTACCGCCTACAGTATAGATCGTTACTATTATTTTCATCATTTCAAACGCAACCTCGCATTCATCTCTCCAACGCCATTCAGAGTCAATGCATGTCAATTGGGTTAACGGTTAATTCGATATAATTTAATAACGAAATACGGAAAATAACGTGCTAGGCCAACGAATTCTCGTACTTGATGTAATATTGACAAAACACTCGCTGCACCACCTTAAGGGATACAATGGTATGAACTACTCTTGCGCTCGTAATACGCCCATTGTCGGCTGCTTCGACGTTAGCCTATTGAAGGCGAGTATTTTTCAATTTTTTTTTTGTTTTATGATCTGCAGGTTACATTGTTTAGATTTTTTTTTTATGTTACCAAAATATTGTTGTTAGAAGATTTTTCTTTTGTTTAGTCTATTAGTTGAAGGTAAAAGACGCGTGGCGTGGCTTATGCTCCTGCAAGGCGCAAGGGAATATTTTGTTAAATGATTTTGCACAGATTTGGTCTATGAGACGTTGGTTAGTTTTGCAAATTCAGATAATGCCTTATTATTACGCTGCTACCCCGCCCCGAAAATTTTATTTCAAAGACAGTTCCGATTGAAGGAAAGAACATTTCTTTACATATTAAGTGCACACGTAGCATTTCGTTTTAGATCTATAAAATAGCTTCCGGCATATTAAAAGATCGTTCTACAGATTTTTTATTTATTTATTTATTTATTTTTTTTTTTTTTTTATTGTGACTCGACATATGACAGCACCTCGCTTGATGTTAAGCCAAAGTGTGGTCCATGAATGAATGTCACTGCTACTACAATTCAATAACTGTGAGCAGCAATCACATCCACTATGCCGGCCTAGATGGAACCGGCAACTTACAAGCTGATCCCGAAACGTGACCAAATCACTTCACGGTCTGTATACTTGTAAGTGGTGGTACTACCCCGGATCGGCAGACTGGGTACCACTGCCTACCACTATTTATTATTGTGACACGATATCCGACCTCAACCCGCCCAGTGAGGAGCAAGAGGAGACCCAAGAGTGACGAAGACCGAAACAACCAAGTCAGTTCACGGCTGCCTCAGTCGCCGCCACTATGCCGGCCAAAGAGTACTGAGTTCAGCCAGTTACTGAGGTAAGGGACCGCAAGCTCGAATCTTTTTGCATTCAGTGTTCTGTTCATCATGCTTTGGTTGACATTTTACACTATATACAGTTGAGACATTCACAAAAGCAATTTCGTATATTCGTAGTCACCAACAGGTGTCACTAAAGCTGTAATATGTCAGGGTTCCCCCGCCATGAGTATCTTGATAATAACCTGGAATTCAGACTTGTAGAGCAAGATTTATCGAAAAGATAATAAAGCTGATATTCAATCACTAGCATTGGGTAACTTCTCTTATACGAGTACCAACTGTATTTTATAGTTTCCTATTTAGTGTACTATAGCCGACTTACAGCCCATATTCATTAATTCCCATATGTACCAGCATTACAGGGCTTGTGTGTGTCAGGTATAAAATTATTCAAACGAGGTGTTATCAAAATTATTGTATCACAAAATCTAAATTTGATTAAGATTTCTCACAATTGTTTCTTTTCTTCCTTCGTAACTTTAAGCATTTATCATGTAACATTTTTATTAGTTTCGATTAATTTTATTAACTTATTCTTTACATGGCAAAATGTAATTGCAGTTAATCGCACGACCTAACAACTTTAAGGTAGCAACTGTGATTTCACTCTGACATACATCTGCAATTATTATACATCTATTTCTGTCGTTTCAAAAATTAATCACAACCTTGCAACATAATGAAATGAAGAGAATAAAACAAAAACGGGTTTCGCTCCGGGAGTGAAGGCAGAAGTGAAAACTTGTATATTAACCTTGTGCATTTTTGACGTTTTGGAATGGTTAGGTAATAATTTTGCACGAACTACGAGTACCTTAATTATCAGTATAAGAGTACTAGCTATCATTTATGTGGTAAAATACAATATTCATTTATTGTGCTATCGTACACAAACATGACAATTAATATTACACTAAAATTTAACACTTCAGAACTATTACAATTATTTTACATTAAAAAGTTATAGTGTCTCAGAAAAATCAACTTCCACCCATAATTCCAACGACTCTCATCATTACCAGAACCATCATCTCCAATCTCTAAAACTGATACTATAGGTTTATGGTAGCTGAAGTAAGAAACGACCAATCCCGATTTCAACCCATTCAAATGTCTAATAAAAACCGCATCAATAGTAATTATGTATTTCGTTGCGCTAAGATTGCGATCGTTTGTCATTGTTAAACCAAATTCACTATTTTTAAAATCGATTAAGAGTTGATTTTTATCGTCTGCAAAGTTTATGTTGAAATCTTCACTCAAAATCAATGGCAAATCATCTTAGCTTTTTCAGTTTTCGGGATACACATTTAAAAGTGTATCCCGCCATCGCCACTAGATGTTTGTTTTATATATGTTTATTTTATACCGCAAACAAATTTTAAAAACCAAGATGTAAGGCATGCATCTTCGCCTGTAGAAAGAGAAGAGGGACACTTCCTCTCCTACTCTCTCTTACGAATTTTCGATCAGATCACGTGTCCTGACGCGAGTTTAACATTTATTGTTTTTTCTTTATAACGAGTGGTCATGTTGTAGTTATTGAGATATACCTATCACGCCTCAATAGAGGTTTAGAACACTTGCGTGTCTTACAAAATATTATTATTATAATGATTTTGTTATGAGTAGACTAAGTTGGAAAAACAAAACAATTAAAAGGGTAGAATCATAAATACAACCCTGCGCTGCACATCACCCCATTGAAGTTATAGTCTCAATATTATTACTATTCAATCAATAAATTATATTGTTATATTATATATATCGAAGCCGAGGGTAGGTAGACTCAATATCAGGTGGGTTCGTCAGGATGGAAACCCGAAAATAAAGTTCTCTTCTTGTAGTTTTGGGCGTCTCTTGTTACTGTCAGTTATACCGCAATACAAAAATCAGTGATTGATCGGATTAATCTTGAAAGCGTGGCAGGTCCGATACAGTGTGGCACACCACACAAGAAAACAGCTATAATTTCTGGCCCGACCCAAATGTCAAAACCTACTGCTGTCAATGTCAACGTCAATGTTACCAACCACCTGCATCGACTCCCGCCAAGTGTGAATCTCACTTGATGTTTCCATTCAGTACCGATAACGCTCAATAGATGTCGGTAGAAGCGCAGTATCGATTGTCCGACATAATATATTTAGCAAAATATCATTGTAGTGAAAAAATATAACTAACTTGTCATACCCAAATGTACATATTCGAGTGTAATGCAATGCCGAAGATATTATCACTATGTTTTATTAAGTAATCCCAAATACCTAATAATCAATTTGATATCGTAAGATTTTGTAACACTACCCACATCACAAATATAAAATTGTTATACCTCAAAACAAAAAGTATAATTTATGTAGTTGAAACTACATAAATTATATCTGATTATCTTATCACCATCAAGTTATGTCCTTCCATCTATCTATATGCATATGTCTATAACATATATCTTAATTATTTATAACACCTTTGCCCTTTAAATGTACTTAGGTTAGGGTTTATTGTTTGTACTAACTAAATGAGAGCTTTTATTATTATTATACTTGTACATGGTAAAACATTGAGTTGACTTATATTTTGCAAATAAATTCTTCAAATGATTTGTTATCATACTTAAATAGATTTATACCTAATGATATATAAACCAATCAAGCCGTCACGCCTTCCACCAACAGGGATAGACGACAAAGGAGCGCCACCCGCACGATCCCGACACAGCTCCCTCGCATCCAAAATCTATTTTATACACGCTCTACGGTCATGACCATTAGATAACGTTACGAGCTTTAAGGTTTATACGCGAATGCTCGCTCAAAGCCTAGCGACAAGCTCGATTTTATCTGAACGAATCATTCATATATTTATATAGGTGAATTTATCTTTAGATAATACAAATACTAGCCACTCACCTGTCTAGTTTTCTCAAACCTTTGTATTTACTATATTTCGGTTCCTTATCCCACTTCTGACATTATAGGCATCAGTTTCGTCTCAGTATAATGTGAAGTCAGTAATTAGAAAGAACAGCATCTCACGGCATACTTTTATATTACAGGTTATGATTTGGTTGTATTAATTAAACAACTGGATTTAGTCACTATGCATTTATAATCTGCAAACACAGTAAACATAATATACAGTTTCATGTAGCAATCCTTTCCTATTAACATCTCCAAATAATCCTTTTAATGCAATCTGTCCTTGTATTTATTCTTCGCTAACAACCCTCTGCTCGCCTCGACTCCCACGCAATCTATGCGTTCCCTTTCGTTGTCCGCTTCAGTGTTGCCATCATACTGATAGTGTTGTCAGATTATCGTATATTTTAGTTGACCAAAACTCAGATGCCAACACTATGCTGACCAGAAAGCGGATAGTTAAATAAGCCTTATCTCTTTCTTTTCCTTAATTCTATCGGTTTATTTTACGTAGACGCACACACTAAACGCACAACACACACGCACACTTGCCTATGAGTGAATCAAATAATAATTTATTCAATTTGTAAAATTGATGGGTAGTACAGATTTATGTATTTAATTGACCATTAATTATTTTCGGTAAATCTGGCACATCATTATGCTGCGGGAAGTATAGCCCCTCCGATTCTTTAGTTTAATTCCCCCGTTCTGGAAAGGCAAAGCAAACTATCCAGTTATCATTCAAAAGTTCATTCAGTAAACCTTATATAGGAATATTGGAACATCAAAAAAAATATTTGGATTTAACTCGTAAACGACTTTTTGTTTAGGTCAGCGCAATACGGCTTTGTTTTCTAAGGTAACATGTAAAGTTTCTGTTTTGTATCCTTGGATGCTATTGTATTAAGCACATAACAATATGTTTTTCTTTTACCTTCCAGTTATGTTACTTAGTAATGGGTGCTGGGCGTGTCATTGATGGCGGGTGTGCCGGTTTAGAGCAAAGTTTACTCGTCAATTTGGATGAGAACAGAGAATTGCCGTTGCCACCAATACAAGCGTTGGTGTTGCTTAATATACCATCATGGGGTGCCGGTGTTAATTTATGGAGTAAGTTACTTTAGCTGCCACAGATATATGGATAGACTCGTCGTTTATCGCCTATACCACGGAGAATGTCTGAGGAGCTCTTTAACCTTGTCTCCTCAGTTTTCCCCCCACACATCGGGGAAAGCATGCGCATTCTGTCGATCGATTGGCTGGTGACCTAAAAGGTTCGACGTGTCATTTCATTATAAAACAATCGACAAGTAGAATGCTTTATGAAATAAATTCTTTACATTCTTGGATCCTTTACGCGAATCGTGAAACCTTTGGCCGGCAAAGTATACTGAATCAGTTTATTCAGTTTTTTATTTAATCAATCAAATTGTTACGCATTTTCCCACAGGAATAAGCAGAGACAATAAAGCGCCACTATTTGTTTTCTTTATAATTTATTTATGGCTGTTTTCTTTATAATTTATTTATGGCTATTTTCTTTATAATTTATTATGGCTTTACATTATCCCGTCTAATGTGAAGCTGAGTGCATCCATTATACTGGCCTAGTTGGAACTGATCCGGAAACTTGTAAGTGGTGGTACTACCCCAGAACTGCTTTTATTATTCCGACGTTTCGAGAGCTTTGCAGCCATCCTGATGAAACACCTACTGGAAAAGTAGATTTCGAGTAATCCAAATTTTCTTATTTGAATGTTTAATTTGGTTTTAGGCTTGGGCTGTGAAGAAGATGTTGGTGAGCAAAGTATTTGTGATGGAAAGTTGGAGGTAAATATAGATTCCATTTTGGCTGGCATAGTGACCGCGACGAGACTGCATCGGTTTTATTCAGTCGTCGGCGCTCTTTCACTTTGCTTTTCTTACCAATAGGCAAGTCAAAGTCAAATGTCACGTCCTTAACAAAAAAAACACTTGAAGGAGGAAGGGATTGCATGTTAAGCTAAACGCAGTCCATGAATGTACTCCTAGTCCGGCCTAGTTGGAACCGGCAACTCACAAGCTGATCCCGAAACGTGACCAAATCACTTCACGGTTTGTATACTTGTAAGTGGTGGTACTACACCGAATCGGCAGACTGGGTACCACTGCCTACAAATCTTTGATAACCAGACCCGAAGCAAATGTACATCTCTTTTTTTAAAATAAATATTTGCAATATTTAATATAGTTATAGTTATTAAATATTAATATAGTTATTAAATAAATATAAAAGTAAACGCCACTGCTTCACGGTCTGAATACTTAAAAATTAATTCAGCCTGTATGAAGAGAATTGTGGATGTGAAGGAAACAAGACAGTCGTGCAAGGATCGTGGCAAGTGGCGCTCCATTGTCTCTGCCTATCCACATCCACAACTCTCTTTATACAAGCTCAAGACTTAAAAAAAAAACCGTAAAATTAATAGATACTTATTAATGTTGCCTATTGTTCCAGGTAGTAGGCATCTCGTCATCATTTCAGATTGCTCGACTACAGTGTGGCCTCGCTGAGCCCTACAGATTTGCGCAAACATCCAAAATAGAGGTAAAATGAAAATGATTATTTTAAGAGTGGTAGGTAGACAATTTAAGGCGACTGGTGTAGTGGCACGCGCAAACCGAGAGCACGGATTCAAAACCACTTGCCGGTATAAATGTATTTTTGATATATGTACTTTGGTTGTCCTGTTTCTATGATACAAGCACTTTAGTATAAAAATAAAAACATTGGTCCATATTTGAACTTTTTAAATTTATTTTTTATTTATTGCCATTTTACTTCAACCTGACTGATGGTAAGCACGATGGAGGTCCATGGGTACCGACGTCTCAGTTTAGTATGCAGGCCAAAGGTGCTTCTTTGTTCGCTTGAATTAGTCAAGGTTTATAATATGGAGAGAACACATGGGCTGGCAAAGCATTCCACTTGCTGACACGCAAAAACTGTTGAAACTTCCGCGAAAACATATTTTATGGCCGAATACTCGAATACTTTTTTTCCACAGCGATAGGCAGAGACAATAGAGCACCACTTGCCACGATCCTAACACAACTCCATCGCTTCCCTCATTTCCACAATTTTCTTCACACAAGCTCTATGGTTATAGGTACTAGGCAATCCAGCTTTCTTGAGGATGTCTCCGATTTGGTCGGAAAAAACTTTCTGGGTCTGCCTCGTTTAACGCATCTATCCACATAACTAGTCACTATATTTGTATTTTTTATGGATTAAAATTAATAATTAATATTGTGTTTTAGATTCAACTGGATTGCGCCTGTCCTATGCAAGTTGACGGTGAGCCATGGATGCAGAAGGCAGCGACAATTACAGCTGAAAAAGTCGGTACATGCTTAGTATTACGGAATTATGATATTTAATTGTTTATATTCAATGTATTCCAAAATGCATTTGATTTCTGTGCCCAAATTAGTTTCTATGATTATATTATAAATATATAAATAAAACTGTTCGATCACTTAAAATTTAGCTACTGTACCTTTTTTCTTACTTGGCAAAAGTAGTAGTAAAAAACAAATACTACTGACGAATACTCATTACGAATATATAAAAAATTTACTATAAATCTTATTAACCACTTCTTTTAATTTATCAGAGACCAAATATCATTTTTTTTTTATTTTATTAGCCACTAGTTATAAACATAAATAACAAATGTACTCAAGATATCAATGTTGAATTTACTAAAATGAAATACTAAAAATGAAATCCAATGACATTTAAATATTAAAAACTATCTAATACTTATAATAGCATGAACGTATTAAATCAAAAGAAATCAAAAAATCTGTTAGCAAAACAAGGATAATAAGGAAGTACTGATAATTACCACAGAACAGATATTTCGTGATAATTACCTACTAATATTATCGTCAGTTGTTAGAAAGATTCATAATATCTATACACAGTTATTGTTTTACTTGGCACCGGCTTCAAAATTATAAAATATTTTTTTAATAATTTCTATTTAAGTAAATAAAATTACGTATTACTTTGTGCGAAATAAATTTATTTATTGCTTTTGGTTTAATGTTTGAATTCGTTTTTTTTTTGTTAAAAATTATTTTATGTTAAATTCATACTGGCCTTGAGGTGTAATAAATGATGTAAAATATAAAGAATCTTTTAATCTATCAATTTTATCATCTATAAGTGGTAGTGGGAACCTCTCTTTAAAAATCTTCTTGTTCTATCTTCTGTAGTCGACACATAGTCTATAACTACCTTCTTTTTTGCTAAAACCACAGGGCTAGCATAATCAGATGTTCTGGGTCATCCATTCTATGATTTGGTTGCTCACATCTTCCATTTCCAATGGTGACAATCTTCTAGGATTTTGATATACAGGATTCTCATCGCTCAGAATTATCCCAATTTTGGAATCTTTTTTCTTATCAATAGGGTTATAACTTTTTACCATAGTAATTTCATTAGAATATTTAGATTGACCAATATCCAACTCATTCATTTCTGTATAAGGTTCTAAAGTTGTTAAAGCTAGTATTCCTCTTGTAGAAATACCCATAGTTGTAAAGGATATCTTAATTTCTTTTAAATTTACCAAGTATTACATTGACTGGTATTACATCATTCTCATCAATATGGAAGGTAGTTTCAAAATAATTATCATCAATCTGCACTCTTGCTGTAAAACATCCCATTGTATTCACTTTGTGCTTGTCTATGCCTGTCAGATGCAGTATGGCAGAGGAATCATACTTTGTATCAACAAAAACATTATATTGAGATGTGCGGATAAGGTTAGCATCACTTCTGGTATCAATGAGAGCTTCTGTTTCAACATCACTGATTTTAATATTCTTAACAGGTGTAGAAGAACAATTTTCTATATCACCTTCAATCTTCAAACTCTTCTTAGTTAAGCTCGGATACTCAATTGACTTGTGACCAAAGTTGTTGCATCAAAAACTGTGGTTTGTACAGGTTTGTACAGGTGGTCATATTCTCCACAATTATAATAAATTATTTTGCTTCTACGTTGATGTGGCTTATTTGTTATTGTTTTGGGCACACATGTATTTTGAAATGTGGCTTTTTGTAATCTCACTATAAACTGCTGCTAATTTATTCTTAAATTCTTTAATGTTATGAGCACCATATAAAACATTCTGTGCTGAATCACAAATACCATTAATAACATACTCTGTTAATGCTTCATCTTCCAGAGCTCCTTGCTGTGCAATTTCCTTCATTTGTAGAAAGTATTGTTGTAAAGTTTCATCGCTCTTCATTTTCCTAGCAACAAGTTTCTTATGAATGACTGCACTGTTCACCTTACAAGTAAATTCGTCACTTAACTCCGTCTTAATGTCATTCCATGTCTTTATACCAGATAGGGACCTTAGACACAATTTCGCCGTACCCGTTAAAAGCCGTTTTGCGTATATAAGCCTTTCAATGTCGCTCCACTGCATGAGCTGCGCAATATCCTCAATTTCTTCCACCCGCGTCACAAATGAATAGGAATCGTCGCCGCTAAAGGCAGTCATAGATTTTTCCAAGTCTCCAAAAGCCATTCTCGGAGTTAAGTCTGATTTCATCTTTTCCTACGCCACGTTGTCGGGTTTAGTTTCGTCTTCGGTACCTTTCTTTGGAGCCATCTTACATACCAAAGTATTTATTGTATTTATCCCAACAATCTTTTAAATAATCCCGGACGAGCCCCTAAAATTATGTGGGATAGCACAATAAATATAAAAATACCATAAATCTTTTAAACCACTTCTTCTTTTAATTTATCAGAGACCAACTCTCAAAATCTTTTTTATTTTTTATTTTATTAGGGTCTAGTTATGAACATAAATATTCTTTCATCTTCCCACATATATATATGTGTGTGTGATTTTAATAACTTTTGGGCATTTGTTACATTGTGTATGTTTATTCTATGGAATAAAACAGTTTCCTTTAATAAAGGGCATGGGAAATAGAGATTTTCATGTTGTGTACTTGTGATCGATACACAGCAGTTTTCTTTATTTTATTTAAATAAAATAATAATTTATTACTTTATCATATTTATTCCTTTTTAAATCAAAAATCTCTCAAGTGTCAATAATTGTCAAAAACATAAAAAATATATTTAAAAAAAAAGAATTTGGCTTGGGTCAGCTCTTGGGTAGGAGCTGTCGAATCTGCAATCAAAACAAAATCGCCCACATATAAATTTGACCCGCCGTTATCAGTCCACTTCTTCAATCGTCTCCAACTTGAGAATCGTGTCATATCTAAAAAGTTCGTAGGTGTCATAGTCAACAAAATCTTTTCTTTTGTATTTTCATGTGTTGTTTCAGGATTAGGATCAATCTTCGGTCAATATTCTAATTTTAAACCCCCTTGTGTGATGAATCATTGCTACATCTAAAATCAACTGTCTCATCTCCTGTCTCCATTACAGCGTAATATGTAAGTAGCAGTACACGGCGAAGAAGTCGAAATCATAGATGTCATGTGATTTTTATTTTGTCTCCATAACAAGCTAGTTTAACATCTTCCATTTACTTTTTTTTAAATCAAATCCAAAATTCGCAAAGCTCGTTGATCTTTTTCTATTATTCTGTCTTTCTTATCAACACCAAAATTGACATTAATTTTGAAATAATTTTTAACCCGTCTAGTCGTCGTTAGTTGAAACAAATCCATGCAAGACCCATCCTAATCGGGTTCGCGAGGCCACTGGTCCATTGTCGTTTCCTTTCCTGGTTTCCCTGGTCAGGATTAGATGCCAGAAATCTTGTTCAATTAAAAGTTTAGTCTGTCCTTTGAAATGTTGAATAGGAATGTTCCTGAGATGTGAATATTTATGTAACATGTCTTCGTTGATTGTGTGCATAGGTAGAGAAAGCTTATCAATAGTACAGACCTTGTCTAGTTTACAAGTTCCACCCGGTGACCGTAGTGTCAGAGACGCGCTGTAGCTTGGTATAATGTTTATTTATTTATTTAAGTACAACAACAGATTACAAGCTAGACTTATAAACTAGAAATTTAGGTTTTACATTTAATAATTATAAACTTATAATCCTTTTATACTACTAGTGCCAAGTAGGAAAAAATACAGTATATGGTGAAGTGAGGCTGTGTGCTAAATTGTAGTTGGCAAAAACAACCCTTATTATGATAGCTTTAAAGTTTCAACTTGTACGTCAATGTCCTTTTACAGTAGTTTTGGGACTTACTTCAACAGGGATTTTAAAAGACAAGATACTGCCCTCACATGTAGATTCGTGAGTTTATACGGCGTTCTCACGAGGCGATTCTAGTTGTTTAATATTTATCACGCAATCAAATCGATAAAAGTTAAAAGGTCTTTAACTTTGGTTGGACCGATATTTATTGCTTCAACTAGATTGAAAGTCTGTTCAGACTGTTCGAATAGCGAACGATTTTGCAGTTGATCAACTAAAGTCGCCTCGTGAAAACGCCATATTAGGGTTACCATAATACAATCCCACCAATTTTATTGTGTTTTAAATATTGGTTTTGTTGAAACTGAAAGTAGGTGCCGTATAATCTATCGCGAACATACGCAATTGAAGCAATCACGCGGGTTTTTCTTTTTTATGATCTCAAAACGAAAATAACAAAAAAGATATAAAAATAATGCTCATAATTTATGTTTAAAATATGTAATAAATAACTATGTACTTGTGTTTTATAACGTTCTGTGATTAGTGTTTGTGTGTTATGTTAAATGTATAAAAAAAAAAAAAATTAAATATAAATAATAACTTTGAGGCGACCGTGGTGTAGTGGCAGTGCAATGGTTACGCAAACCGAGAACACGAGTTCGAGACCACCCACCGGTACCAATGTATCTTTGATATATGTACTTTGGTTGTTTAGTATAGAAATGTAAAAAAAATAAAAATAACTATAACTGTATATTATACGGGAATTCTAAAGACCTCTAGTAGTTATTCGAGTAATCGTAAATTATAAAAATATCCTTTGATTCTCTATGTAGAAATATGATGTTGACTACATTCACTATGCCGACCTAGTTGGAACCAGCAACTTACAAGCTGATTCACTTCACGGTCTGTACACTTGTAAGTGGTGGTACTACTACGGATCGGCAGACTGGGTACCACTGCCTACCACTCTTTGATAACCAGACGCGAAGCAAATATCCATTACTTTATTTTTTATTAACAAATATTTGCAATATTTAATATAATTATTAAATATTGCAAATAAACAAATATTTGCTCCGACCGGGAATCGAACCAGGGACTTTCGCGCAACAAACCAATCGCTAAACCGTTCGTCCACGCCTGTCGTCAATGAGTTCCGTCTAGGTCGGCGTAGTGGATGCGACTGCTACTTTCAGTTATTAAAGTATAGTAGCAGTTGTCTCCACTCCAGCTTAACATCAGGCAAGGTGCTGTCATATATCGAAACACAATAATAAAGAAATATTGCTTACATTGTCGTGTACCCTACTCCCCAAAGTAGTTATGGATTACAATATTATAGATGACGGCAGAAAAAAGAGCGCTGACTTTTGAGCTGCGCAGTATGAGGACAGGCTGATAAGAAGAGATCTGCCCCCTAGCACGGCAATCCCAGAAGCAAGATAAAGGCCCGCAATTAATGTAACTTATTTTAAATAACTTAATAGGCTGGCACCCGTCACATAAAAATAATAAAGGACATCATTCATTTTGTACGAGGACTTTGGCTTAATTGTATTAACAGTTTAATAAGCATTTTAAAATAGTTTAATGTACGAAGATTACAATGTAATTGACATTTATCCTTTACTTTGCATAGTATAGGTGTGCAAAATGATAAAAGTATTATATAATTATGACAGTTCAAAGCAAAACAAATATGGCGATAATACAAGATCCATATATTATTGTCCAAATAACTTAATTGCACAGCAATTAAAAGCAAAATTGTTATTAGTTTTATCAATACAAGTATCGAAACTACCATTTATATATTTTTTCATCATTGGACATTACAAAAGTAGTACATAAAAGCCTAAAATGAATAATTCCCTTTGCAACTTTTTTTGGATATTTTGTTGCACTGTCCTAGTTAGTTATTTAAAATAAGTTGCATTGATATTATTTGCAGAAATTTATCTTGCTTCTTGAATTGCCGTGCTAAAGGGCTGGACGACTACAGTTCTAGAAAGTCCTCCTATCTATACAGTCGTGCACATTTAATAATATTTTAAATTTTATACACATTCAAAAGTATGTAGGTAACAACACAAGTTACTGCGCAGCTTCAATGCCAGCGGTCTTTTTTCTGCCAGTTTTTATACCTGTTTCTAATATTATATTATAAATATTTTAAAATTAACTTATATTGTGAATGTTGTAGTTTTTAGATAATTAGTGTTTGTTATTTGTTTTTTGTAATTATTTAATGTTATAATTAAATAAATAATACGTTAAAATCAATTGTTTTATTTATAAACTATTACTAATATGTCTAAGGATAAGTAAAAGTAGATTGACGAGAGGAATTTATAAATCTCATGTCAATGGATACGTTAAACAAGGCAGGCCCAGGAGGGTGTTTTCCGACCAAATCGGAGACATCCTCAAGAAAGCTAAGTTGCCTAGTGCCCATAACCATAGAGCTTGTATGAAGAGAATTGTGAATGTGAAGGAAGCGAGGGAGTTGTGTCAGGATCGTGGCAAGTGGAGCTTCATTGTCTCTGCCTATCCCTGCGGGAAAAAGGCGTGACAATTTAATTGATAATCTAAATAATACGTAAACCTACCTCTCACAAATTCACAACCCGTCACTTACTAGTGATAAGGCGTGGCTCGGTGGATCGTATGTGTGATCGTATCTAATTTGGAGCGACGCTGAATAGACTGGAGACAAATGGCTCTGGGCCGAACGGCTCCTCATTATGTTTTCGCACTTGAGCTGTGCAGCATAAGGATCGGCAGATATGAAAAGCGCCGGATGACAAGTCCGCGCATCTGCACAGTTGTACCATCCATAATGGATAAATTGTGGTACTTTATACACATTTCAAACGAATGTGTAAGAAGACACAGGACAATTTTCCTTCATTTCTACACTAAGCTACTAAAGTGTTTGTATCATAGAAACAGGTGGTGGTACCGGCGGGTGGTTTTGAACTCGTGCTCTCGGTTTGCGTGACCATTGCACTGCCACTACACCACTTACTGGGCTACTTACCGTTAATTACTGCGAGCTTGAATGCCAGCGCCTATCAATCAATCAAATTGTCACACAGGGATAGGCAGAGATATATAGCCATAAATAAAACAGAAAGTACCATAAATATATTTTATTTTACAAACAACAATTAATCAACAAAATCTATGCATCAAATAAATAAATAAAAACATGTCACATTCCATATAAAATGTTTTTTCACACCTTCACCATAGCAATCACAAGTTTTCCCAGCGCCGACATCGACATTGAGAGCTTTGTCGTCACTTCACAAAGATCCTGAGTGCTAGCAACACCTCTCATAAGCAGAATAACTTATTTTCTCCTTTATTGTATTTATAAGGTTGACGTAAGAATGCGAATCATGTTTGAACAGACCATTTACAATAAAATTACAAATAAAATTCGGTAAATAATTTGTTCGTATAAAATAATATTAAAGTCACAATACGGAATGTATTGTTACAATTTAAAGTAGGTACTAACAATATAAAAATAGTAAGATTTACAAAGAGATAAATAATGTAAATTATAAATATTGTATGTACAAATATTTTTCGCTAATTATTTTTAATATAAGCACGCTATCATGGCCGTTTTGACACTTTCTCAAGAAGTTAGTTCTATGAAATTTTACTACGACGTTTGAAGTAAAAATTACTGTAGACTCTGTCCAAGCCGAAATGACGCGCCCCTCCACTGCATTTAAGCATTGTAATTGGTTATTCAGTTGCTGGTTAGACACAAAAGGAGGAGTACGAAGATAAAATATAGTAATTTTAGTTATATTAAATTTGTATTTAATATAACTAATAAAGTGGAGGGGCGCGTCATTTATAGTTAGACAAGCTATACTTTATTGTCTATAGTGACGTGAGGTCACAAAATTATAATTTTAAAACACAAAACTACATTTACGAAAATGCTATATTTTTATTTATTATTTATCGCTTTCATGGTAAGCAAGAGAAAGGTCGCAGACGACGAAAACAGATTTACGAGTAACTTACGGTTGCCTCGGTCACCGTCACCGTCACCGGTCAAAAGAATAAATACATATATCAAAACGGCCATCATGCGTGCCGCTACTATGACTAATATAAAGTCCAATGTTTAAAACATTGTATAATATAAGTATAAATTAAAATTCGTTAATATATCATTTGAATATTCGGCCGAGACACAGCTAGTCATCAGCACTATTCATAACCAACAAATACAGAGTATGATCACAATATTTATAAACTTATATGATTCAGAGTTAATAAATTAAAAATAAATAAAATATAATAAATTAAAGTTAACAACCCATTAAATAGGTCCCAGTACATACATATAACAAACATAGAAATCGATCAACCCCACAATTTTATAATTTAATAAATTTGTATCAGCTTTTATTTCACTTTTTCAAAACGTTGAAAGGTTACGTATGCTCTAACTTCCATTACACGTTTAAAGTTAAGTCGCATATTTTGACAGTATTCAAACGTTACAGCGCGCAGAGTATGTAACGCAGAAACTAACCCTTACGTTTTATAAAAAGAAACAATATGTGTTAGGTTATTTTATTACCATAGAGCGTATATAATCAACTTAAATAATAAATAACTATCACATACATATATGTATATATACATAATTCGTTCTTTAATAGTATTCGATACAAATGGATGTTGCACCATTAACGAAAACTGTTATATATGTGCAGTCAGCAGCAGATATATCTGAGCACGCAGTGTGATCAAAAGTCTAAGGATACATTCAGTAAATTTGTTTTAGAATAATACATATTATATTTTTGACAAGTGAGTGTGCGGACATTTTTGACGCATTGAATGCTTACATTATTAATACAACTAATGTTGTGTAGATAATTATGATAGCCCTGAATGTATAGATACTTTTGATCACATTGCGTGCTCAGATATATCTGCTGCGGACTGTACTTACAAAAATTAACAATTTTAAAATATTATGCAAATTTCTTAGCTAAGTTTCACCATTTCTATCAAATACTATTTTACAGCCCACATTTTATTGTAATTATAAAGTTTATAATCTTATGCGTAATTTATTGGAAAATATTTATGTCAATAAATAATAGAAACTAAACTCAAACATAACAGGAATGAGATAAATAAATAAAAGGAATTCAGTTGGATTCAAGAGGAATTATTAAGATTAACTGGAATAAGAATTAATTAGAAAGAGATTTCTTATAAAACTCAACTAAAACGGAATGCTTAGTTAAACTCAAAAGAATCAATGAACTTTAAAGAAGGGTCGCGCAAGGCCTTTAGAAAATAAAACATATAAAACATGTATAAAACCAGCACAAATGAAAAATATCTCACATAGAGAATTCTTTGATGTGGCTTGTCATATTCCAGCATCCCGCCTGATATTAGGTAGAAGTGCAGACCCTGAATGGAGACGGCTGCTACTACAATAACTGTAAGTAACAGTCGCATCCACTGTGTTAGCCCAATTGCTTAGCAACATCGCTCGAAGAACCGCCAATCGATGGGGAAGAAAGGTCCTTGAGTGGAGGTCCCGGAAGACGCTGTATAAGTAGGCTTCCCACTAGGTGGATTGACGACATAGTGAAAGTCACAAATAAGCGGTGGATGCAACTGACACCTTGTCGTTCGGAATGGCGTTTTAAGGGGGAGGCCTATGTTCAGCAGTGGATGGTGATGATGACTCTGAAGCTGACTCCTAAATGCTACCGAGGCACTATTCGGGCTGTACTTTTGTAAATGTAGTACTAATCCGGGACGGCAGCCATATCGATTGATATCGAAAACAACAACATAGAATTTATATACAAAATATAAAGAAAGTTGTGAGACTGTTTCTTTTGCACTGGGTCTGGGGCAAATTTAACCCTTCTTTAAACATATTTTTTTATAAATGCCCAACCGAATGTTTAAAGCTTAGAACTTACAGAGCGACACTGAAGCTGGAGTCGGTTATTCCCGTCGAAATGAAGCCATAACATAGTTGTTTTTATTTTTTACATTTCTATACTAAGCTACTAAAGTGATTGTATCATAGAAACAGGACAACCAAAGTACATATACCAAAGATACATTGGTACCGTTTCAAAGATACATCTCGAACTCGTGCTCTCGGTTTGCGTAACTATTGCACGGCCACTACACCACGGTCGCCTTAACAGACGATGGGTAATCAGTGGTCATTACCCATCTTATATTAAAAAATACGTTATAAAAATAAATAAAACTCCAGCATATTCTGCATCGAATACGCTGAAATTATTTCGTTAATAACTTTTCCTACTAAAAACCGTTAGTTTTATACACATACATATTTATATCTATCTATATATTCCTATATTGTAGTATAGTCTGTCTAAGCCGAAATGACGCGCCCCCATTTTCGCGCATGAGAAAACATAAAATATGGATGCAACACTCCGAAAATGCAATTGTAATTGGTCATTCGGTTGCTGGTTGGACACAAAAGGAGTACGCTGATAAATTATGGTAGTATAGTTAGAAATATTTGCATTCACACATTTAAATAAACTAATAAAGTGGAGGGGCGCGTCATTTATAGTTAGACAAGCTATACACTTTCTAATATTCTTTATCTAGTAATCTAAAATATTTAGACTAGATATTAATAGAACTACTTTGAAATAGCTGCAACCCAGTGGCGTAGCGTGGCGGAAATAAAAAAAACTAAAATCGTTAAAATTTGTACCTAAAATTCATATATTTGTTGTACCTATGATTGAAATTCCAAAATAAGGGGGCGGCAAATTTTTTTTCACCCCGGGTGGCTGACTGCCACGCTACGCCACTGCTGCAACCTCCACCATTTGGAATAAAAGCCGTAAACTAATAATCATATACATTAACTTTAAACTGTAGTCCAACTATTGTTTCTAAATGTCTCTGGCTCTATGCTGGAGTGTGGTCTATGAATGGAGGTGACTGCTATTATAATTGTAAGTGGCAGTCACATCCACTATGCCGGCCTAGTTGCAACCGGCGACTTACAAGCTGATCCCGAAATTAGTCGCATTTCGGAATCAGCTTGTAAGTCGCCGGTAACTTTACGGTCTGTATGTTTGTATTTGTACTCTTTATGTTGGAGATCCAAAAGTGCCGACGACTGAAAAAGCCGTCTCAGTCGCCGTCACTATGTCGGCCAAAATCTTATATCAATAATTATATCTATAAATAAGCTTGCCTAATCATGTATTCATTATATTCCTTGATATAAAGATCGAAGATTTTATCTTTGACCCTGACTTCAAAAATTAACGTTAGCATCTATTTTATTTTCAATATAATATAATTTTTGTTTATAATTTATTTCGTTTCTCAAGTAATATTTAACAATGTTAATACAACCATTTATTATCCCAGGCAGTGGCTAATGCGCCTGGTATTTATTCACATTTCTACACTAAGCCACTAAAGTGCTTGTATCATAGAAACAAAACAACCAAAGTACATATATCTAAGATACATTGGTACCGGCAAGTGGTTTTGAACCCTTGCTTCCGGTTTGCGTAACCATTGCACTACCACTACAACACGGTCTCCTTTATTGACCAATGACAGTACAGTGCTTCGTGACTGACGTCATCGCGTCGTGTGACGTCACGATCCAAGTGCATTCGCAACTGCCGGGATAGTACAATATAGTTCATTATTACCATGGAAGTGTTCACCTTAAAACCTGGGTTGTTGCTCGACATGTAACAGAATCATGCCTGGTGTTAGGAATTACTATGAACTGTCTGACAACTACTCTTATATTAATAAGTAAATAAATACATAATTAAATTTTTGACAACCCTAAGGTTTTAAGGGGAACACACCCAACAACTAATTATAAATAATGGTATTTTCTGAAATTTTACGAGAATATTGAATAATGAATTAAACAAATTTTAATTATCTAAAAACCTGAGACCCCATAATACACAAACTTAAGTCCCAAGTCCAGCAAACTGCCGAATCCAAAGACACCGTCAGTTGTTTTTGCAAAAAAATGAATTAAACCGGGATTTTGGAAACAATGACAGCATCGACAAATGGGACGACCAAAACACCTTAGTCCCTCTGTAACCACGATGGCTGCAAAGCTCTCGAACTTCGTAATAATAGTAAAACTGTTAAATCATTACTAAAAATAAACGCGATAGTAAGCCACATAAGGACATTATTCATTTTGGGCTTTTATGTACTACTTTTGTAATGTCTAATTATAAAAAAATATATAAATGGTAGTTTCGATACTTGTATTGATAAAACTAATACCACTTTTGCTTTTAATTGCTGTGCAATTGTTATTTGAAAAATAAGATATGGATCACAAAGACACGCCATATTAACAGTTTTGCTTTGAACCGTCATAATTATAGTTTGATCATTTTGCACACCTAAACTATGCAAAATAAAGGATATATATTGCAATTACATTGTAATATTTGTACATCAAACAATTAATACATACAATTAAGCCCAAATCCCCATACAAAAGGAATGATGTCGTTTGTTTAATTCATTAATTAATAATCCCTAACTCTAATCAAACCGTACCTTATTCGTAATTGTTCTAGGAACACAAACGTTAGTACCGTATGGGGAGCGAGTCTTGTAAATGCTGGTATATAACCTTTGAAGAATGCAAGTGGCCCTTCTTTAGCTGTCTTAGCCACTAAATCAAAGACACCCGCGAACTCACCCTTCTTTGAATTCATCATACGGGTCTTTAAGACGTCAAGAGGCTGTGTGAATGTCGTAGCTATACCACCCTGAGAATTAAAAAAGCAATAATTATACAAATCGTTATGTGACTAAGTTGCGTTTCGGGATAGTCACCTCCATTCGTGGACCGTACTCCAGCTTAACATCAGGTGGGGTACTGTCTTATATTGAGTTAATTTAATTAATTTGAGTTCACTCGGGGCGACTACCATGCAGTTTTTTTATTGTGGCTTGATACATGACAACACCCCGCCTGATGTTAAGCTAGAATGCAATCCACTAATGAGAGCGTCTGCTAGTATAGTTAAAGAAATGTTGTAGCAGGCGCTTTCGTTCATTAGTCGCCCTCCTGATTACCACCTGTGCCAATATTTTCATAAAAAACATGCTTAAATCATCCTCATAAACGCGAAAATTTGTGAGGATGGATGGACGAATGGATGTTTGTTACTCATTCACGCAAAAACTACTGAATGGATTTTAATGAATCTTTACAATAATATAGCTTATACATCAAAATAATACATAGGCTATAATTTATAAACATATTGTGTGATTAATAAATAAAATAAATAAATTTCCATACAAAATGGTAGTATGGAGGTATTAGAAGTAACATAAGTTACTTATAATTTAAAAAAAAATACTATAATTTTCTAATTGACTATAGTATCAGCTGTTTAGAATTTTTCTATATTTATTTTTGCTGTAATTTTTATATGAGTTATCGAGTTATAAATACAAAAAAAGGGATATACAGTCGAATTGAGAACCTCCTCCTTTTTTATGACTGTGTTATAAACCTCATTTTACGCGAGTGAAACCGCGGGCACAGGTAGTAAAACAATAATTTCTTCCAAAAAAAAACTCCGTGATGTAAACTGTAGCGAAGGTCATTTGACCTGGTGATATAATAATAGAGGACGCTAATTCCACCTAAGCTGCTATGACGTGACTGTCCCGCAGTGCGAAAAAGATTACTGCCATAGGAGGCCATAATTTAATTGTCACACCTTTTTCCCACAGGGATAGGTAGAGACAATGGTTCTATTATAAAAAGCGGCCAAGTGTGAGTCAGACTCGCCCACGAAGGGTTCCAAAGCTGCAATTAACATAATATAAAAGTTCTTGTAGTTCGTTGATCGATTTTTATATTTGAGTTGATTGAATAAAAGGTAAATTGCGGTTTTAGATTTATGACGTATTAAAAAAAAAGATTCTTTTTAGATCTCGTTCAAACCAATTTTCGGTGGAAATTTGCATGGTAATGTACATCATGTATTTTTTTAGTTTTATCATACTCTGAATATCATTCAGAAACCTTAATATCATTTTTAAAGACCTATCTATGTATACCCCACACGTATGGGTTTGATGAAAAAAAAAATGAGTTTCAGTTAAAAATTATGGGGAATGTATGTATGGGGAACCCCCAAAATTTATTGTTTTTTATTTTTGTATGAAAATCTTAATGCGGTTCACAGAATACATCTATTTACCAAGTTTCAACAGTTTAACTTTTATAGTTTCGGAATAACGTGGCTGTGACATACGGACGGACGGACAGACAGACATGAGGAATCTATAAGGGTTCCGTTTTTTACTACGGAACCCTAAAAGGGTATTATAATGTATAATTTTGTCTGTGAACCTAATAAATAAACGACAATGGACGCCCTATCTTATTATAAAAAAAGAGACAAATATACTTACAGCAGACAAACTACAAACTATATGAGTGGACATATTATCACCCAAAAGTGGTTGCACGTATGACTTAAGTAGATCATAGAATGACAGTTGGCCGACTGTCATGGCCCCAGCACGCGCGACCGCCATTGAAGAACCCTGCCAAAGGCGCAACACACCCTCCTCAGTAATTACTTTGTAGATACCATGGAAGGCATTCTTGTAGCTAAAACATAAAATATTATATTAATAACAAATAATAAAATAAAATATATTTTATTATAAGCCTTTTTCAGTTATAACATTTTCTTAGGCCGGCATAGTGACGGCGACTCAGGATGACTCGGGTTTTTCAGTTGTCATCACTCTTGGACCTTCTCTTGCTTATCATCAGGCGGATCGAGGTCAGATGTCGTGTCACAATTTAAAAAGTCTTCTCCCCAAAATGCGTCAGCGAAAAAATGTTGGCAAAAACCCAAAAGGTATTTTGACCTTGAGAAGGCTTATGCGTGAACAGGAATGATTAGAGACAGCAAAAACTCCCTCAGTCGGTATTTGGACGGAGAGATCATTTAATGCAATATAAACCAATAGAAATAGAAAGTATAATTGGTCTATTTTAGCCAAAACTTACTTTCTCCTCTGTTCTGGTGGTAGTCTAATATCATTCTGCATACGCACATTAATAAGATCAGCAGGACTACCAACGAAACCACCAAAAAGACCACTCGCACATGCCACTAGTGCTGATGTATGGAATGCCATCACGCCATTCTGCAAATATTAAAAAATCATAATTATTGTTTGCACTCATTCTCATGAAAGAAAAGACATTACACAATAACAAAACCCAAAGCCATTTATGCACTGTTCACACCAAGACAAAAAGAGTGCGGACTTTAATTATCGTATAAGTATCGGCAGAATAATAATAGCTGGACGTCTGCGGTGGGTGCAAGTCTGCCTATCTATACAATCATGCACTTCATATTTTATACACATTCGTAAAACGAAAAGTAGGTAATAAAACAAGTTTCAATTGTTTTATTACCTACTTTAGTTCTAGGATTATCAAGCTGAAGTGGCAATGGGCTGGCCACATCACTCGAAGAACCAACAACCGATGGGGAAGAAAGGTTCTAGAGTGGAGATCACAAACCAGTAGACGCAGCGTAGGTAGGCCTCCCACTAGGTGGACTGACGACATAGTGAAATTCACGGGTAACAGGTGGATGCAACTGGCATCTTGTCGTTCGGAATGGCGTTCTAAGGGAGAGGCCTATGTTCAGCAGTAGACGCCTTCTGGCTGATGATGATGATGATTACTTACTACTTAAATAGCATCAATGCCAGCGCTATTTTTATATATATCAGCTTTAGTTTTAATTTTCTCATGATTTACATGCAATTTCATTCTTTATTTCATGTAATTACAATTAAGAATTACTTTATGATCTACAACTAAAATGTGTTTACCTTAGGCGTTAATTCAGCTTTAGCAACTTCGTAAAGAGCAAATCTGCCTGTTGAATATGTCAGTTGTCTCATTAAAGAAGCTGATATACCATTGTATAAGCCCATAATACCTAATTGAAAAAAAAGGAAAAAAAAATATATGTTATTTATTTATTTCAGATGACCATGCTGGATAGTTGGAAACGACAACATTTAAGCTGATCCCAAAACGCGACTAAGTCACTTTATATATCTGAGCATACAATGTTATCAAAAGTATCTATACATTCAGGGTTATGAAAAGTATCTACACACTATTAGTTGTCATATTAATGTAAGCATTTAATGCGTATCATATACACTGAAATAGGACAACCCATATTTCTTTAGGATGTCTCCAATTTAGTTTCTAAATCAGAGACATTGTCTTGAGAATTTCTAAAACTAAGTCCAATATAAAGTAAGTAAATCTGGAAACGAGGGAGTTGTGTCAGGATCGTAGCAAGTTTTTATTTTATTTTTATTGTGACACGACACCTGACCTCGACTCGCCTGATGATAAGCAAGAGGAGGTCCAAGAGTGACATCGACTGGAATAACCAAGTCAGTTTCTGGCTGCCCTAGCCACCACCACTATGCCAGCCTAAGGAAAAGTTGCGCTCCATTGGCTCTGCCAATTTCTGTGAGAAAAAGGTGTGACAATTTTATTGGTTGATAATTTAAACTTATTTATTTATTTACTTTATTTCATATTTTTATACTTTTTTATTTACATTTCTATACCAAGCCACTAAAGTGCTTGTATCATAGAAACAGGACAACCTTAGTACATATATCAAAGATACATTGGTCCCAATGGGTGGTCTCGAACTCGTGCTTTTCAGTTTGCATAACCATTGCACACCCACTACATCACGATCACCTTTTGTAACTGGTATGTAGAAGAAACATACCATTCTTACTAGAAAACATATGAAACCTTAGATTCTAATAAGCAAACTATAAAAACATTAACTACCTTGTTGTTTTAGAATATTTTTAAGCAATTGAAACATTGAAATGCTCTTTCCTTTCTGGGTCTGCATTTGTACTTTTAATAAATCCAGTGGATGCGTCACAGCAGCTGCTCCCGCCGACGCTAAGCCACCGAAATACCATTTTGATACACGTGATTCTTCTATAACAGACGCAGGCATCCTAAAAAAAGTTTAGGTAATATAGAAACATGATATTTTGTGTTTTCCGACCAAATCAGAGACATTGTCAAGAAAGCTAGGTTGCCTAGTGCCCATAACCACAGAGCCTGTATGAAAAGAATTGTGGATGTGAAGGAAGCAAGGGAGTTGTGTAAGGATCGTGGTAAGTGGCGCTCTATTGTCTCTGCTTATCCCTGTGAGAGGAAGGCGTGACAATTTGATTGATTGATATTTCTATTAACATTTGTCTTTTTTTTATTGTGATTCGACATATGACAACGCCTGGCGTTACGCTAGAGTGCGGTCCATAAATGGTGGCGACTGCCACTACAATTTAATAACTGAAAGTAGCGGTCACATTCACTAATAAAGATATAAATAAGATTTATAAAAGAAGTAATTTACCTATGGCTTTGTAAAATATTATAGAATGTTTTATTCCGTCAACCAGTTCAAGGGCAAGGCCCTTTCAATTCACGGTATGGTTCATAACCACACCTGTTAGAATATTTTTCTTGAATTAGGACAATTCTTATGAAAGAATATAAATATCAGAAATCATGAATACGTATAGAAATTAGTAAACAACTGTAAAACATGTAACCTGAACTTGTACGAAAATAAAATTTTAGATAATGATTTAAAAAACTCGAGAGTCGTAAATCGAAATATCTGGCTGTAGTCTTAGGGACTCTACCCTCTCCTTTTGAAAAGGGAATTTAGGGCGTAAGATTATTTAGGCAAACCATTGCAAAATCAAAAAACATTTTTTAAACTGTAATCAAATAAATACTGACAGCTGTCAGTCAGCTGTTTCATTCATGTAAAGGTCATTGTTAAAATTTTTAATGATGAATTGAATTATTAATAAAACAATATAAATAATTATTTAATAAAATAAAATTAAACTGTTTTCATCATTTTGTATAGATGTAAATATTTTAAAGAATCCTAAAATGAAGTTTATATTTTATTTCCTTTCGTCCTACTGACACTAATTTCAAGAATTCTAAACGTCCAAACCTAAATAAAATGAAAAAAGAAACATTCCAAACGTCAAATGAAGGTCAATGTGGTTTACTTCGATTTTTCCTTAAAAGCGGTGAAATAAATTAATGAATTCACGTTGTTCAACAAAATTATAAATCACAAGGTGAGATGTATATACTATTTTATAAATTATACTCACATATCGGCGGAAACAAGCACAAAATAGTAAAAAAACACCCACAATATTTTCTTAAAATTATATTTTTAAATCAAAATATATTTTGCTAAAACACAATACAACTAATTTACTGAATCAAATAATCATTTTGTGTTATGAATATACGCTGTTTGGAGTTATGATTTTTTGAAGAGGGAGTGTTTATGCCTTTAAAGTTAATTCAACACTGATGTAGGGAGCCATCGAGCGATCCACGTGTAATCACTATTATCAGAAGTTATGTCACATTTCATCACTACAACTTCCTGTTGCATACCTCTACAACTGTAACAATGTTTGATGGACATTGAACTTGTTTGGTGCAAATTTACATTGGCCTTAAACAATGTAATATTAATTTTGAATCTATTTTTGCAATTATAAACTTATTTTATGGATAAAATTAATTTGAATGAGATTTAATAAATTTGTTACTGAGAAAAGCATGTAGTTAACTATTTGAAACAACTTTTTATTGGCTTGCATTTTGTTAAGATGCTTAAAAATAATTTTACAATTAAAAAGACCTAAATAAACTTTTTCTATTAACTTATGACTAGTAAAAAATAGGTTTAGAATGTTTAATGATTACAAATAACCACAAAAACTTTATACATATTTATTAATTTAATTTCAGCATGTCTACAGATCTTATAACTACACTACAACTAGACAAGGAACAATTAAACCAAGTGATTTTGGCGAGAGAAATAAATGGGTGTGATAGTTCTTTCATAATAAGCTGTTTACTTGGACATCAGATTAAAAATAATACACCAACTTTATTTATAACTGCTCACAATACACTTCTACATTACCACAATGTTGGCTATAAAATGATTTACAACTTAAAAAGATGTGTTGATACACAATTAATAACTTATTATAATTTAGGCGAAGATGTTGTAAATAATTTACTTAATAATAAACAAATAAATTTAGAAGATATATTTCTTTTAATAAAAGAAAAAGCAAGTTCTATAATGAAGAAAAAGAATTCTTTGCACATTGTTTTTGATGGTGTTTCACATTTATTTGATTTACAATATAGTTTGAGGAGTATTGTTATTTTTGTTAGGAAATTAATTGATCTTGTTAGACTATGTAATGATTCGTTTTTGTTTTTACAATGTAATGTAGCTGGTGATGATGATCAAACCCAGGTTTTAGGAAATTTTATATCTCATATGGCTCAAACTACAGTGGACGTTGTCAACCTTCCTACTGGTCTAAGTGCAGACATTTCTGGACATTTGGTAATAAAAGATTCAGGACAAAAGTTTAATAGAGAATTCATGCACCTAATGGATTCCAAGCCATCAACTTATCATTTCAAATTGTTTGATAGGGGTGTCAAGTTATTTGCGCCTGGAGTTGTTTAATAATTAATAATTGTTTATAAATAAATAATAATTGTTACTAATGTGTTTTATTTTTGTCTTTTGTATTACAAATCTTTATTCGCTCCATTGTCTCTGCCTATTGTTGTGATTGAGGCCTAAGATATTTTTTGTTTATATTTTAATTATATATATAATGAGAGCTCTAATAGTTATGGATGCAGTGGCGGAGGCGAAGGGGGCGGCAAAATTAAAAAAAAACTAAAGTTAATCGTTAAAATTTGAACCTGAAATTCATATTTTTGTTGTACCTATGATTGAAATAAGGGGGCGGCAATTTTTTTTCCTCCCCGGGCGGCTGACTCCCACGCTTCGTCATTTAAAAAAAATATTTTTAAATGACTGAAACCTGGCCAACTGAGGCAACCAAAGAACTGAAAAGATGGAACGGCTTTTTCAGTCATCGGCGCTCTTACACTCGGCTCTTAGGCAAGTTAAGCCCGGAAGCGTGTTATGATAAAAGGGGCAGCGTTTAGAACTTTTTCGGAGCCTGCCTGGTTAGAACTGGCAACTTACAAGCTTGAAACGCGACTAAACTTTTTGACAAATTTTATTGTCATTTCCATTGAAGCAAAGGAAGCGGATCCTATAGGAAGTCCTAGAGCGAATAAAATCATAAATAACCCTACAATATTTTTGTGTTTGAATAGATCATGTTATTATAAGTGGAACATTGCCAAATGTTTTATGTGGCCTTCACAATTAATTATGGTTACGTCATTAAGAAATTTAACTCCGCTAATTATGAGTAGATATAATTAATGTTAGCATTATATTAACACGTATCCTCTTTAATAAGGCACACAAATAAATAATATCATCAATTTTACGCCTTATAGTGGGACAGGGATAGGCAAAGACAAAGGAGCATCACTTTCCACGATCCTAACACAACTCTCACTTCCTTTACATCTACAATTCCCTTCATACAAAGTCTATGGTTATGAGCAATGCGGACCTCTGCTTTTAAGAATACTTATCTTAACAAGAATACTTAATCAATCAAATTGCCACGCCTTTTTGCCACAGGAATAGGTAGAGACAACGCCACTCTCACGATTCTGACACAACTCCTTCGCTTCCCTCACATCCACAATTCTTTTTATACAAGCTCTACGGTTATGAGCACTAGGCAACTCAGCTTTCTTGAGGATGCCTCCGATTTGGTCGGAAAACACCCTCCTGGGTCTGCCGTCGCATCCACTGTGCTGGCCTGGTTGGAACTGGCGGCTTTTAGCAGATCCCAAACTGACTAAGCACTTTCCGGTCTTTATATTTAAACTTTGGTACTACTCCTGATCTATTCCTGTTTTTTTTTCTAAATAAAGCGAAATAAAGGCCTATGTGTGGTTAAAACGTGAGGACTCTTCTTTCAAAAATGTAATTCAATTAATATAATAAATTTCTTTGACAGATTTGTGTCAGGATCACGGAAGATGGTGTTCCATTTTCTCTCCCTAGGACCCTATCCCTGTAGGAATTAAGACGTGAAAATGTGATTTATTGATTTTAATGTTTAAATAAAGCCTTATTAATTACCTAAAAACAATAAAACTGAAAGCTGTAACAACTTCCTTAATACGAAATAATTTAACTTGTAATTAGAGTCAAAATGCCCGCGTTACATTTCTTTGTGATGATTACCAGTTACCCTGACAACGACCACTTGCCAAGGTTCCTGGCGGACCATGCTTCAGTGTACGTGAAGGCTTTAAAAGCATACACCGTGTATTTATTGTTACGTTTATTTTGAATTGTACGTTGTTCTTTTGGCTTGACGTGTCTTTAGCGTGTTTAGATTCAAAGTTTTTTCTATATTGTGATGCTATGACTCAAATTAACGTCAACACGCCTGAGAGGCACAATGGACCAACTGTTACGGAGGAGAAGTTAATGGTAAGATAATAATAATAAGCCTTATTTAGATCGACTAAAGCATTGATTCCCAAAGTGGTCCAAATGGTAAGCGGGGTTTACGAAATAACCCCCGTCTACGAAAATTTATCTGGTTTCGATAGTGTAGAACTAAAATGTTTGCTTGACTTCACCTATCAATGAAAGCAGATAATATTTTAAGAAGCTCAGCGATTGTTACTTATAAAAACTTGCACATTCCATATACAGTACGTGTCGAGACTTCCAAAGGCAGTTTTTTTTTCGAATTTTGGAAATATAGTAGAAATGTAGCTAGCTGAAGGGGGTCCACCGGAACAAGAAAAAAATTGAAAGTGGTCTATGAGAAAAAAATAGTTTAGGAACCACTGGACTAAAGCGATGCATAATAATTGTTGATGTAGCTAGAATCTCGTAAAAGCTAAGAAAGATAAGCAATTAAAGTATCTTGAACTGGTTCCCGAGGTGGTCGACATGTGGGAGGTAAATACAGCAGTCATTGTGCCAATAGTCGTGACTGCCAATGGCTTAATAGCTAAGAGCCTCGACGAATACCTAAGGAGGCTCTCGTTAGGTACTTGGATCAAGCGTTTGATTTAGAAAGCGGTACTCCTGGACACGGCGGGTTTTACTCTTAATAAAACCCGTTTCTCAGAACTATTTTTTAAAAATATACATATTAATTCATTTATTTCAAAAAATAAATAAATTCATAAATATATGAGAAACGAAATATTAATAAAATAATTGAATTCCTAATTGCACATAAATAACTACAAAACTTTACAAGGGGCGAACTTAATGCCTTAAGACATTTCCTACCAGTTAACCATTGGGAGATGTATTCAGTGATTTCTCCAGTGCAGGAAGTGAAAGAAATGATAATTAGTTTTTTTTTATGAAAACTAAATAAACATAGTATAAAAATTACATATACATAAATACACATATATTCATACATAATTTAAACACATATAAAGCATTGATAAATATTTATATTATTTTGATTCTTTAGCATGTGATTGGGTAGTCTTAAAGATTTAGTGAAGGACATTTGATGACTTGTTCCACTGGCCAGCAACTGTCACAAGGAGTCTGAGTAAAGGCTGGAAGTGAGATGGAGTATTTTTTATTTTTAATTATTATGACTCGACATCTAACCTCGACTTGTCTGATGGTAATGAAGAAGAGGTCCAAGAGTGGCACGGACTGAAAAAAAAAAACGACTCAGTCGCCGTAACTATGCTGTTTTTTTCAAATTTATTCTATACTAAGCTTTACTAGATGGCTAAAGTACATTTTTTTATTGTGACTTGACATCTGACTTCGACCCGTCTGATGGCAAGCAAGAGGAGGTCCAGGAAAGCTGGCGACTACAAAATCAAGTCTTTACGGTTGCTCCAGTCGCCGTCACTATGCCGGCCAAAGGTGCTTCTTCACGCCTCGCTTGAGATAATGTGTAAAGATACATTGGTGCAAGTGGTTTTAGCCTTAGACTTTATTTACTTAGATATTTAAAGTATTAGTCAAATAAAATGTCATATAGTAAAATATAAATCAATTAGTAGACAATGGAGGAGCAGAGACAATGGATCGCTACTTGCCACGATTCTGACACCCCCGCTTCCCTCACACAATTCTCTTCATAAAAGCTCTCCAGTTATGGGCACTAGGCAACCCAACTTTCTTGAGGACATTAATTGATATACATAACTTATAAATAATCGATACTACTACAATATATTCACTTATATGTACTCTAATTAAAAACATTCGCAGTTTTTAAGATAACAATATTTATTTCTGGCCATAGTGACGACAACTCAGGCAACCGTAATTTATTATTTTTATTGTGACTTGACATAATTATGACATCCCGCTTGATGTTAAGCTGGAGTGTGGTCCATGAATGGATGTCACTGCTACTACAAATTAATAACTGTGAGTATCACATCCACTATGCCGGCCTAGTTGGAGCCGGCAACTTACAAGCTGATCCCGAAACGTGACCAAATCACTTCACGATCTGTATACTTGTAAGTGGTAGTACTACCTCGGATCGGCAGACTGGGTACCACTGCCCACCACTCTTTGATAACCAGACCCGAAGCAAATATCCACCTCTTTTTTTATTAACAAATATTTGCAATATTAATTTAAATATTATATATTAAATATTATATATATTTGACGACAGGCGTGGACGAACGGTTTAGCGATTGGTTTGTTGTATTACAAATAAAAGCTATGAAACAAATATTTTCTCCGACCTGGAATCGAACCCGGGACTTTAAGCGCAACAAACCAATCGCTAACCGTTCGTCCACGCCTGTCGTCTTTAAATTTAATTGGCTTTATCAGACTTGCTCTCACGATTTACAACTTGCTATGTTAAGCCGGTTGTATTTAGGAATTAAGTACTACTATAGACGTATATATTTTTTTGTCTAACCCTGCTATTCTCTGGATTCTCTCTATTTTCTGCTGTGGCCTAATATTTGTAAGAGCGAATGCATAACGATTTATACTTAAATGGAATTTATTGTTTATGATTAAAGTGGTACAAACTTACTTTATCGCTAAACTGTGTTAAACAAAACAATAATACGAGAACATTAAAACTCCGGCTTAGCCGATATACTGATTAATATTTATCAAGATACCGCTTTAGATATTATTGTATTTTAAATTTCCTATATGTGATAACATGCGATTTACAAGGCCTTCCTTATTTTCGTCAATGTAGGGTAAACTTTAATAATTCTGATACTGGACTGGTAATATCTAAATTATTCAAATGGTTTATCTTCTGATATGAAAATCGTTATTTTCATATCAGAAGATATCGAAAAATTATTAGTCCCACAGATCGTTAGTTAGAGACAACAGAGTGGAACTTTCCACCATATAACTCAATTCTCTTCATTCCCAGTCACGAGTCTCTTTATAAAACTCTATGTATTTTTACGAATGTCTTGTTATCGAGAGATCTTCAGGGTCGTGCCTGTTTTATCATTGCACTCCACCCTGATTTATACATATGTATACCTTTTTCGTCAATTTACCTCAATCAATCAATCAAATTGTCACGCCTTTTCCTCACATGGATAGGCAGAGACAATGAAGCGCCACTTGCCACGATCCTTACACAACTCCCCTGCTTTCTTCACATCCACAATTCTCCTCAAATTTGGTATAAAATAGGCAAAATGCTATCACGTAAGATTGGTGTAGGATTTTTATCTTAGTGTACAGATACAAGTAACAGTAACAATGTTTTCAATGTGACTAATTGAAAGTGCTCTTTCTTCTATTTTTCTTTTGCTATCTATTGAGGGTGTTTGAATTCGTTTCGTTGTACAATTTTATTAAAATCATACATAAGTTCTTTTCTATTAAAAAAAATACCTAATATTTAATCCGAAATATTTATCCTGTCTTTGTCAAATAAAACAAACAAAATTTGTATTAGCATTACGCAAATATTTAATCAAATAATTGTTATCTTATCTCACCATAAATTTTATTAATATCGTACTTTTAACAGTTTCTAGTTTGTACCAATTTTTGTATCTACTTTGAATATTGCATCATTGCTAGATAAAACTACGTCACTTTGGGAATATTACGTAGGTACTTATCCTCGTCGTTGCCCAGCGATCCACTATGACCCTGGATCCATTGGAGAGTGATCTGGTTTGACGTACAGACGTCCTCCAATGCCAGGTGGCATTAATAGAGCAGAGGAAGAAACACCATTGGCCGGCATAGTGACGGCGACTGGGGCAGCCGTGAAGACTCGTTTTTTGCAGTCGTTTTTTGCTCTCTTGGACCTCTTCTTGCTTACAACCAGGCAGGTGGAGGTCAGATGTCTTGTCACAACCAAAAAAAAGCTTGGCAGAGACAATGGAGTGATAATTTCCATGAACCTGAGTCCTGACACAATTTTTTTACTTTACTTATTTCTTGTAAGTGTATAGAAACTATTGACATTAGTTTTTGCGCGCAACTGCAAATGACAAGCCAAACAACTTTAAATTATTTGTAAAACTTGTGTTTCTTATTTATTAATGTGTAATTTTGGTGGAACCGTAATCTAATAATCATTGATAAGTTTAAAGTGTGGAAAAGTAATTCAAAGCTTTGAACGTGTTTCCTCCAAGAGTCGTTTGGAACTATTAACTTACTTCTACCTGCTATCGACTTAAAATTACTTAGTTCGTGATTTCCCTACAGACAACAAGTATTAGGAATAGCTTTAAATTTAATAATCTTATTCGTTTTGACTTTTGGTCCACTAAAACGTAGTAAACAAATCCTTCACTAAAATCTAGTTTTTGAAACTTGACTAATGTAATTTTCAGTAAAAATATCGATTAGGTATTTTAAAATCTTATGCACACAAAGTAAAGAACGTTCGATATTTCAACGGTTTTCATTTCCCCCCTTGTTTGCTAAACTCCGAACAAAATAACTTTGAATTTCCTAGCAAACATTTATTAAATATAAATTATTTAAATTGACATACATTTTCACAAAGTATCTACCTATGTTTTATGTTATCAATGTGTTCTCTCCATCCTACAATCTTAGATCCTTCAAGCGAAGCGTGAAATACCACTTTTGGCCGGCATAGTGACGGTGACTGAGTTTTTGGACTGCCCCTTGCTTACCATCTGGCAATAAAAATCATTAGATTATTTGACTTATTACTTTTTAATTAGATTATCTTAGGAGAAGTCTATCATCAATTATTCTAATCTCATAATACTGATAAACCGCTCGCGTTTGTTCGTCTTTCCGTGAACCATATTTCATACCTCTCACTTTTAGTTAGATGAGCTCATTGTAGATATATCAGGGGCGAACCTACCGCCGTATCTGCCGTATCAATTATACGGAGCCCCAACTTGTCCATAGAGGCAGAAACTTTAGAAAAACGAAAGCCATCATCAGCCATAAATGATTTAATAAATCAGTTTGCCGAAAAAAAGGCAAGGAAAGTGTATATTTAATTTGAATTGTTAGGAAATTGAAATTTAGGAAAAAGTGACAGATATATAGTTATGATAAATAAATAAATCTTTTAATTTTATGCAAACATTTTTTTTTCTTTTCTGAGAAATCTTTACCCTTCCTAAGGGCCCCCAAAGAAATTTTTATACGGGGCCCCGCCAAGGCACGCTACGCTTCTGAAATATAAAGTATACAAAACTATATAATATGTTTGTTGGTGTCATGTGTTTATTTGTTTACAGGTTGCTGTGCGCGTGCGGCCACTTCGCAGTGATGACGGCAATCGCATTGTACACGTCGTTAGTGACAAGGTAACAAATAATCACAACTTTTCCGATACTTTAGGTATTTTTACACTACGCCTGTCGACAAAACACTTTCAGCACTTTCTTGACGGTCTGTAAAGTTTTCTATTCTACTTTTCACATAACTTTCAGTATTTTGTTTTATATACATACATCGATAAATTATTTTCTATTACTATTATTATTATTACCTGGTCTGCCAATCCAGGTGAGAAATTTGATTATTATCTATTTAATAGTGATTATTGCTGATACTCACGCGATCAAGTGAAGTGACTTTCATCGGGTTTCGGGATGAGCTTCAAAATGCCATAGTGGAAGCGACTGCTACTTGCAGTTGATAAATAACTCTAGCATAACATTAGTTAGGGGGTGCAGCCATATGTCGAGTCACAATAAAAAAAGTATATTTAAGTTTGAACCTGAACACATCTAGGAATGCAGTTGTTAACTAACAATTAAATTAAATTGAAAACTTAGAAACAATAATGTAAAATATTAAAAGTCCGCAATGACTCGTAGTTACATTTACTTCGACCGACACATAGCAAATAAACAAAGTATGAAAATTAGCATTTGGTAGAAATAGGTCGTTACGTAAAACTGTTTATTACTTGCGTTAATATTTAAATTGCAATTTATAACAGTTAGAATATTTATAATAAAATTATAAGCACACAACAACGGATCTAATACTTATTTCTCGATATTATGGCCTAACATATTATGATGTTATGATGCATCAACGCGACTCTGTCACTTCACGGTCTTTACACCTTAAAAGTGGGCATCTGACTGCCCTGAAGAAATAACCATGTCTTTTTTTATTGTTTCTATTTATTTTAAATAATATAATATTTATTTATTTATTAATGGTGTACACGACAGAACACGACCTTTACCTAAATTTATTTAATTTTAAATCAAGGTTGTATGCCATTACTGCATACACAGCATTAACAGTTGCAATTAACAAATAAAAAAAAAAACAAACAAAGACAGTAACAAAGACAAGACAATAACTATAATAAAAACATAATACATATTTCCTAAAAAAAAACTAAGAAAATTATTAAAATAATACGCACCTATTATAGGTTTGTTGGGTGGCAGAGGTGGCAATATGTCAAATAAGATAAAAATAAATGATACTGAATTTACAAATACAACCTTGGCGTATTACGATTTCAGCGTATTTTCTTCGAACAGACCACTGGCAATTTTATCCATTACCTAATACAGGCATAGCGTCTAACACAGAACATAGAAAGATATAGAGCGAGATACGAATTACACCCCTCCAACACAGCGCAGATCCATCCCTCAAACAAAGGTTGTGGTTCCAGCCACCCGAAAATTGGACAAGTGCGAGTCGGAAATTGTACTTCCTCATGATCTATATGTACCTACAAACAATATGTTTATATGACGCCCTGACCAAGATTTTTAAGAGTGGGTAAAGCCGTGGGGCGAACACTAGTATTATAATAAACCTGTAAAATGTTAGTTTGTTCGCTCACGAATATTACAAAAAGGATAGCCAAAATCTCACTTTCTTTCAATCAATCAATCAATCAAACAGGGCTAGGCAGAGACAATGGAGCGCCACTTGCCACGATCCTGACACAACTCCCTCGCTTCCCTCACATCCACAATTCTCTTCATACAAAACCTTTCACGTTTTGTAAAGTGTGACGTCACAAGTCATTAGGGTTGTGGGTACTTGCTCCAACACCGCTCCACTACAGCAGAACCATCCTCAGGAACCTATATAAACTTTTAGGAACCTTCATTCCAAACACGAAATGTACTCACATAAAAGAGACAAAACACAACTTGAACATGAACTGTATGACATTATTAATACATTACATTGCACTGAAGTTAATTTGCATCAAAAAACGGGTCAAAGAACTTACATGCATGTTAAAATTTACAAACGAGTATCTAAATAGGTCTATAGTAAACTTGACTCTGATTTTTGAATAGAATTTTGAATTTAGGTTATCATTTATCCTGTTTCCCAAGGAAAAATGGCTAATTTCGTAATTTCTTTATACATTATATAAAAAAAATATTTTTTATATAATCCTAGGTGACCCGGCGAACTTAGTACCGCCTAACAGACATTGAATGTTACTGTGATTGTTTTTTTTTAACTGTACTTAAATAAGTAACTTCTTAATCTTTAAAAGATAAAATAGTATTTAGAATAAACTTGCGTGACATCTGTACTATAATTTTCTATAATATAAAACTTTAATTTCAAGGCCTATTTACTTATCAAAGGTTCAATGAATTCTTATTATTTATATTGATAAGTATTTGATGTTTTTTTGTTTCGTGACCTCTGTCCCTAAACTTATCTTTGAAACAACTCTATTATTAAATAATGTTTTATTTATTAAATTATTTATTGTTTCTCAACTCGACACTTTGGCAGCATAGTTGGAACTGACAACTTTCAAGCTAATTCCGAAACGCGACTAAGTCTTAAATAACTCGTCTGTGGTGCCTTTAGAAATAGAAGGAATAGAAGATTAGTTATTTTATTGCGACACACTTGCCCCATATCAAAACCAAACACAATCAAATCATTTATTTCGCGTAGGCCTTCCGGATCTTGCGCATTGTCAAAAAGGCATTGTCGGAAAGGCATAATGACGAGAAGAAATCACATGTATCTTCTATAATTGCCACAATTTCTAAATAATTATTTATAATTTATTTACTCAGGTGCTGGTCTTGGAGGAAGAAGCTGATAGCAGACGAGATGTATTGCGACAACGGCGACTCATGGATAAGCACTATCAATATGATAGGGTTTTCGGTGAAGAAAGTTCACAGGTAAAAATAATATCCATGTATATTATGATCTTTTTCTTTTACCGCACGTCATATTTATGACCGCACACCGCCTGATGTTAAGCTGGAATACGATAAATGTGATAAATGTGAAATGCTGCTAAATGTCTACAAACAGCAGTCGCGTCCTGCCGCATTTTTTAGTCGGCACCTTTTACCTTTTTCATTTATTCTAATATCAACAACTCTCAGCTTGCCTAAACAGACTTAGCTTCGCTTTCGGTATGCATCCTGCATAAAGCCGAACGTCCACCGCGATCTAAACTATGTGAATACTAAGCTCAGTAACCTAAGCTATACTGGGGAATCGTTGCACGTCCATCAAAAAATAAGCAAAAATTACATCAGTGATGGCCAGTTTGTGCTGGTGTTGAGTTAAACCGACGTGATAGGAAAACAAGAGAAGAGCTACGACGAGTGTTTAGCAGATGATTACATTCGCAATAGAAAAAGGGGTTAATTTTTGGTCATTTGATGAAGAAAAACGCAAACATAAACATATTATATAAGCAAGCACATTGAATGTTGGAAATCAAGCGGAGAAAGAAAGAGAGAGAGAGAATTTTCTTAGTTTCTATGGATTCTCCGTGTGAGTGCTGGATCCATCGCCTGGCAGGCGAAAGAGTGGAGGCAGCGGTTCGGACTTGTGGTCAACACTCACAACACTCACTTTCCTTTCTACTCAACCAAATATTGTATGACCACACCAAATGCCGTCTTCTTCTACTTCTTTAATACTCTGTTTAAGGCATGATTATTTAATATTAAATGATATGTAGGTACTATATTTCGTTACACATAAACGTGATAATTTTAAGTAATGGGTTCTTAAAATATTTAGATAGCTATGTCGACGTCACAGCATGATAATTAAATACTTAAATACTACATAAGATAAATATTGTAATTCCATTTATCTTTTGAATTCTGTCTACAAGGTTCAAGATTACATTTTATCAGATGATTTTGTATTTATAGATTTTCAATTGTAAATTATATAAATGTGTGTTGATATCACTTATATTATTTATTACTTTATTGTTAAAAATATACAAGTGCGACATTGAATCTGTGAGGGTTTCACTTCCAGTTAAATCATTATTTAAAATCGACGACAGGCGTGGACGAACGGTTTAGCGACTGGTTTGTTGCTCGTAAAGTCCCGGGTTCGATCCCCGGTCGGAGCAAATATTTGTTTCATAGCTTTTATTTGTAATATTTAATAGTATTAAATATTGCAAATATTTGTTAATAAAAAAAAAAGAGATGGATATTTGCTTCGGGTCTGGTTATCAAAGAGTGGTAGGCAGTGGACCCAGTCTGCCGATCCGGGGTAGTACCACCACTTACAAGTATACAGACCGTGAAGTGATTTGGTCACGTTTAGGGATCAGCTTGTAAGTTGCCGGTTCCAACTAGGCCGGCATAGTGGATGTGATTGCTGCTCACAGTTATTGAATTGTAGTAGCAGTGACATTCATTCATGGACCACACTTTGGCTTAACATCAAGCGAGGTGCTGTCATATGTCGAGTCACAATAAAAAAAAAAGTTTCACAAATCCCTCACCCCTGTTCAAAACCACTTGTCAGTACATGTACCGTGGTCTGAAACTAACTTTAAACTAGGTTCTATTATGAATCACGTAAAATACGAGTAGTTTAGTATAGAATATAAAAAGCAAGAAATTAAGCTACAATCTTAATTACATTAACTTTGCACTAAAGGTTAAATATAAGGAAATTGCCTTCTAATGTCGAAGTGTCGTGTTAAAACATGCTAAGTCCAGTAACCTATTAAAGAGTGACGTAAGAAATGTAGGAATAGTGTACTTAATAAACAGAACCTAATTTTCTAACAAAACGTGCATGCGGAAAACAGTTTTGTAACTATTCGATGCAGTTCCGTTAAAGAAGCGAGTTATTCTTGAACTATACATATTCGAATTCAATTCGTTGCTATTTTTATTATTATTGTGGCATGACATATAACAGCACTCCGCCTGATGTTAAACACGACTAAATCGCTTCACGGTGTATACACTTGTAGGTGTGGTGGTACTACTCTGGAGCCGCAAACTGGGTCTTGTAGTAGTAGGGTCATGGTTAAGAATTGTGGATGTGAGGGGAGCGAGGTCAGAATCATGGCAAGTGGCGCTCCATTGTTTCTTCCTATCCCTGAGGAAAATAGCGTGACAATTTGATTGATTCATTATTAACGCGCAGATTATTTGATCACGCGGTATTAGCAAGAATGTTGCGTCAGTACATGGATTGGTGACCGGCGCTAACGGAAAACAAGTATTCGTTTCAGGTATGGCACGTTAAACTGCAAGGCAAAACGAGTTTGCGACTGGACAGCCGCGATAGTTTTTATTTGCTATATACAATTAATTTGTTAATAATTAATTAATTGGTCTACTGCAAACTCATTTTAATCATTCTCATTCACGTGTTCATATGCCAACAAACAGTCACACAATGATGAATCGCAGCTGGTGTGGACGATTGTCAGAAAATACCAAATCGCACCGTAAGTTCTCAGCCTAAGTCTGGAACGTTGTCTCGTTGGCATGTTTTAAAAGTGTCAGAACTGGATCTGTAGGAGTGTAGCTAAACCATGTCTGGATAATCTCGATATAGATAGAGGGTCGTGCCCAGTAGTAAGACGTATACAGGCTGATGATGAAAGAAACAACAAAAAACCGTTTTACTTTTGTTTTAAAAAGTTGTAAGAATATGATGTTTCTTATTTTTTTAATAATTACGGTATCGATATTTCTTGGTTATTTCAACTTTGACATACTTTAGGCAGCCGTGTTTAAAGTCAATTTCCAACCAACTTTAAATAGCTTTAAATGTCATCTATCCAAAATCTATACATTTTTAAGTAATCTAAAATAGTTTTAAGTACGTTTAAGTATAATATTTAAGGATTGTGGGTGTAATTACACTTAGTTATACTAAAATTAAACTAAATTGTTCTGTTAATAAGATTCCCACTTTTTGTCACTTTATTTTTGTTCTTATGACGTCAAATGCATCTGTTTTCTTCTCAGATCATATAAAAAAGTATTTATATGATTTAAATTTATATGATTTCTGATATAAATGTATTTATATGATCTGAGGTTTTCTTTAATTGAGGCTAGGCAATATATATTTTTTAAATTGAGGCTTGATATTGACAGTAGGTATAGTATTTCATTCGAGTATTTATGAGTTTTAACTAATCAATTAAATTGTCACGCCTTTTTTCCATGGGGATAGGCAGAGACAATGGAGCGCCACTTGCCACGATCCTGACACAACTCCCTCGCTTCCTTCACATTTATGAGTTTATTCATTAATATTATGTATTTATGAGTTCTTTTACCATGCCTTTCTAGTTACCAGCCTTTTATAGGCTTATTCGGGAACGCGATTGAGTCACTTTACGGTCTGTATACTTGAAGGTGGGTAATGAAATGAAATGAAAATAATTTATCAGCATATACATATTCTATATATATGCATATTCTCAGCATGCACTTGCTCATCGTCAGACTCTACCGTAGCTTCGGAAAGGCAATATGAGGAGGAGAAGGTCACAAGAAACTCATCAAGATACATCAAATCGGCAAAGATTCAAACATTCAAGAGATAATAATAAAGAAAATAAATGTTTATTAAACCTAGTCAGTACTAACATCGATTTAGGCATAATAAAATAAGCTAATGTATTCGAACATGTTTGGGTCGTAAACATTTCATTACATTTTCTGTGATAAGCATCAGCCTTTCGTGTTACCGATTTCTCACTTTACTATTGGAGTATTGTAAACAAACTATTTCCTTATTGTATACTTAGTTATAAGGGCAGGTAGGAAGAAGCATTTATATATAGATTTCTTAGGATCCTGAGCAGAATGAAAAAAGACGTCAAAACAAGTAGGTAAACATAGATTTATGATTAGTCTCGCTGACCCTTCGACAGAACGCGACCAATCATTAATCTATATAGATAAAGTACGAAAGTAGGAGTATTACGGATACCTAACACGAAGTACCATCCTTATGGTCCAAAGAAAAATCCAAGGAAAGCGAAAAACAGACAGACGATGAATATTATGGCTAAAGAACTGATTGTTTCGTGCAATTATTATTATTTTATTTTATTTATTTAATTTATTTTTTATTTACATTTCTATACTAAGCTATTAAAGTGCTTGTATCATAGAAACAGGACAACCAAAGTACATATATCAAAGATACATTGGTACTGGTGGGTGGTCTCGAACTCGTGTTCTCTAGTTTGTGTAACCATTGCACTGCCACTACACCACGGTCGCCTTTATATCTAAAGTAGAGATAGCTTTCAAAATTGGCAACGTTTTATACGATATAGTAAATACTCGAATAAAAATCTACACAAGCATTTTAATTTAAAATATCTACAACGTACATCTACTCTAAAAGCTTCTGCTATAGATTACGAATTTATGAAATTATTTTTATTGAAGTTTTGGTAACAAAACAGATGAAGGTGACCGTGGTGTAGTGGTAGTGTAAAGGTGTGATACCGCCGGCGACTGCAGACCGCAGACTGCACTACTGGTTTGTATGAGATGGATTCCGTGCAAGGCGACACTATTGCGACAATCACCATTTGCTAAGTCATAAATTATAAATATGATGTTTGGAAGTAATATTAACGCGGCAGCTGCAGGCTAGTGTCGCCTTGCACGGAATCAATCTCATACAAACAAATAGTGCAGTCTGCAGTTTGCGGTCTGCAGTCGCCATCGGAATCACACCTTAATGCTTACGCATACATATATCAGTGATACTGTGGCATCTCTTGATCGCCCATTATGTACTTTGGTCCTCCCATTTGTATGATACAAATACGTTTAGTAGCTTTAGTAACTAACTAATATAAAAAAGTAGTCTATTCTTGATATACACAAAATTAGAATATAATTGTTAGTTAAAATGTGAAATAACTCAAGGTCGCTTTCGATTCGTGTCAGAATCGTGACTACTGACTCCCCTTCGTTTTCTCTATCTGATCTTGTGAGAATGAGGGTGTAGCAGTTTAGATTAGGAATAAAACAATCTAAAATGTATAATCTAGGAGTGAATGTGGAGTGACGATGGTGGATAGAATAAGGATAAGCACAAAGCGCGATAGATGTGGTTTAAAAGAAGATGTTTGACAAATGAATGCTTGGATGGTTTGGGCACATGCAAAGGATGAGTGAAAGTAGATTTATGAAAGGAATCTATAAATCTGATTTATAAATCTGATGTGGATGGATGCGTTAAACAAGGCAAATCGGAGACATCCTCAAGAAAGCTGGGTTGAGCTTGTGCCCATAACCACAGAGCCTGTATGAAGAGAATTGTGGATGTGTAGGAAGGAGTTATGTAAGGACCGTGGTAATTTGAATAATTGATTGATAAAATCTAAAAGAAAGTTAATCTGTTGAAAGGAAAATTTAAAAAGGTTAGCTAGTTGATTTCCGAGATTAGCTGGTGGAATTTCGGTCTTGTGTAATAAAGAGTTTATTATAATTATTAAATTGATTTAATAACTTTTATATTGTATTTATAGAATGAAGTTTACGACGTGGTGTGCGCCCCACTCGTCGGGGATGCTCTCCGTGGATATTCCGGTGCAGTGTTCGCGTATGGAGCAACTGGTGCTGGAAAAACTCACACCATGACTGGAATGATGTCTCGTGCACTAAATCACCTGTTTACAAGTATAGCGGAGAGTGGACACGCGGATGATTATGAGGTGAGTGTTAGATAATTATATTTACTTTTACATTTAATATAATTGAATGCCTACTATTTTCAAGATAGGATTATTAAAAATGGATGAAGCTTTTTTTTATTTGTCATAAGCGGTTTTGAGATACAAGCTCTCATCTAAATCTGGATCTTTTGACTCGACATCTTACCTCGACTTGTCTGATGGCAAGCAAGATAAGGTCCAAGATTGCTGACTGACTGAGTTAATGGCTGCCTCAGTCGCTGTTGCTATGCCTCAGTCGCTATCACTATGCCGGTCAGAAGTGTATTTTTACGCCTCGCTTACCTTTCACTTTTCCAAGTTTATAGGGAATAACACATGGGCTGGCCATGCGATTGTTCGACAAAGAAACGACATGCCTAACCGTTTAGTTCGACCCTCGATTCTTTCTTTGAACCTTATTGTTCATACATGTTTCAAAAAGGCTGAGGTTCTAAACCACTTGCCGATATACTCGTATGTACTTTGGTCGTCCGTTTCTATGATACTAGCCCTTTAGTAGCTTAGTTACGGCGCCTAGGGCAAGCATTGACGTTGCGCCCCTTTGTAAGTCACCTAAATGTAAAATAAATTTGTTTAAGATATTCTTCAACTAAGCTTCCAACTTTCAAAGACATATCTAGATGACATCATGAAACATCTCTAAGTCGAACTGATTTTCTTTTTGTATATATATATATATTTTTTTATTGTGACTCGACATATGACAGCACCCCGCTTGATGTTAAGCCAAAGTGTGGTCCATGAATGAATGTCACTGCTATTACAATTCAATAACTGTGGGTAGCAATCACATCCACTATGCCGGCCTAGATTGAACCGGCAACTTACAAGCTGATCCCGAAACGTGATCAAATCACTTCACGGTCTGTATACTTGTAAGTGGTGGTACTACCCCGGATCGGCAGACTGGGTATCACTGCCTACCACTCTTTGCGAATATTATATAATATTGCGAATTGCGCCCCCTTTCTAATGGCGCCCAGGGCACGTGCCCTACATGCTATACCCTAGTTTCGCCAATGTATACAATTATGTATCTTAATAAACACATTTAAAAAATATGACATTTTAATACATTTTTATTTCATCAAAGTTTTAGTATATTTCTATCAAGAAATTACTTCACAAAAATATAAGATAAGTTTTATTCAATTGAAATCTTCCTAATAAATGCAAATTTTCGTACAAATATGTTTGTTTATTCATCATAAAGTATGATTTTAAATAGAACGTATTCATGGTCATGCAAAACAATGTATTGCCTTATAAATGCACTTCGTACATACCTAATCAGAAGTTTGTTGCTTTGCTGAAAATTAATTACAGTACTGCAATGGTTACTGCAGTCAACATGCTAATTGTGCTCCGAGTTAACCAAGTTGACTTATGAATTAACTAACATAACTTTACTACGTTATCTAGTTGAAAACTTTGAATATAACTTTTAAATAACAACTTATGGGTTTTGCAGTATCACAGTTGATATTTAAACACACTTTCAATTAAAGTCGGATGCACGAGTTAAAAATGTTGTAATTCTTTATTTACATTCAGTTATATTATATTACCCTACATACAAAATTAAATTTCTATCAATACAATCATTACTCAGTAACTGAACGAACTATTCGCCGCGCAATTCGAATTAACCAATAAGCGGCGAGTTGCCGCTAGCCGAGTAGGGTGACCATCCTATGTCGGGACGAAACGTTGTAGGGTGACGATGTGTTCTGTAGGCTGTGTTCCCACATCACCCCCTTCGGAGTATCATACTCCGGCATGATAGTAATTTGGAAAACGAACTCTTCTTCCACTTCTGGTGGTGATTACTGGTTTCGTCTCATCATATGAAGGTGGTTTTGACTCGCATTGTGGCTGGATCATGAAGGCTGGTTTGACGCGATCAATGGAAACAGTAATGTTTTTACTTCCATGAGCAATTGTAAGTGTTTTGCCAGTCCTTTTTATGACTTTATATGGTCCAGTATAAGGAAGCTGTAACGATGTCTTAAGCCCGTCTCGGCGTAAAAATATGTGAGTAGCATCTTTTAATGATTTATGGATGAAAAATGTAGGTTTCACATGTCTACTAGCAGGTGTTGGTCTTATTTTGGCGATGTGGCTCCGAAGCACTTCTACGAACTCTTGAGGATCCAACTTGGGTTTATTGGAGGACAAGAATTCTCCTGGTAGACTCAAAGGTTCTCCGTATACCAGATCAGCTGTAGAACAATCTAAGTCTCGCTTCCATGATGCTCTGAGTCCGAGTAAGACTAATGGAAGAGCTTCAGTCCATGTCATATCATTATGAGCCATAATCGCCGCTTTCATGGTACGATGAAAACGTTCAACCATGCCATTACTCTCAGGGTGATAGGCCGTTGTTCTCACCATATGGATACCGCAGAATTCTGCCAGTGAGTGAAATAATCGGGACTCAAACTGGCGACCTTGATCTGTTGTGATCCGTTCCGGACATCCGAAACGCGAAATCCACGTCGAAATGAAAGCTTTGGCTACGTTTTCAGCTGTGATGTCGTGTAAAGGTATTGCCTCAGGCCAACGGGTGTACCTGTCGATTGCAGTCAGGCAATATCTGTATCCATTTGATGATGGCAATGGTCCTACAATGTCCACATGTACATGTTTAAATCTCCCTGATGGCGTGTTAAAGGTGCTCAAGGGGGCTTTGGTATGTCTAGTTATTTTGGTTTGTTGACAGATGAGACAAGTCCTAGCCCATTCTCGACAATCTTTGCGCACGCTTGGCCATACAAAACGATCTGTAACCATTCTAATGGTAGCGTTAGTGCCGGGATGACTGACTGTGTGAATGGAGTCGAAGATTTGGCGACGAAATTCTTTTGTGATGAATGGACGTGGTCGTTTGCTAGACATATCACAATATAATTTGATATTGGAATTTGAAATCGGTACTTCTTCCAGCAGGAGGCCAGTACCGCCTTTCAGCAATGTTTGCAATTCTTGATCACTTTGTTGTGTTTTTGCAAGTGTTTGTAGGTCAACAGGTGCAGAAATGGCTTCAATGCGTGAAAGAGCGTCAGCAACAACATTGTCCTTTCCAGAAACATGTTTGATGTCCGTTGAAAATTGTGATATGAAGTCCAGCTGGCGTATCTGCCTTGGAGATGACTTCCTGTGGTCTTTCTGATTGAAAGCATACACCAGAGGTTTATGATCAGTGAAAATCGTAAATGTTTGCGCTTCCAACATGTGCCTGAAGTGTTTAACAGATTCGTAAACAGCAAGCAACTCACGATCATAGGCGCTGTAGCGTTTTTGTGTGGGACTTAGCTTCCTGGAGAAGAATCCCAGAGGTTGCCAAGTATCATCGATCCATTGATGTAGTGCTCCTCCTATTGATGTATCAGAGGCGTCTGTCATTAAACCTAAGTGTGCGTTGGCGATTGGATGAACCAAAAGAGTAGCTTCAGTTAAGCTTTTCTTGCAGTTGTCAAAAACTTGTAGCAGTTCTTCGGTCCAAGAGATAGGAGTTGAGTTTTTAACGTTAGGACCAGATATAAGATTATTGAGAGGCGCATGTAGTTGAGCAGCTTTATTCAAAAATCTTCTATAAAAGTTTATCATCCCAAGAAATCGTCGTAATTCACGGACTGTTTTAGGTGGGGGATACGACAATATGGTAGTGATCTTGGAATCCAATGGTCGAGTACCTCTTGCGGAAACAGTATATCCCAAAAAATTAACTTCTGACTGACCAAATGTGCATTTGGATACATTAATTAACATACCGTATTCGTTTAGACGTTTGAAGAGTAAACGGAGATGCTTCTTGTGTTGCTCTTCATTTGCTGAAAATACTAATACGTCATCAATGTAAGCGAAACAGAAGTCCAGGTCTCGCAAGGCTTCATCCATGAAACGCTGGAACGTTTGGGCAGCGTTTCGTAGGCCAAATGTCATCAGTGGGAACTCAAAGAGTCCAAATGGAGTCGTAATTGCAGTTTTAGGTATGTCTTCTGCGTTCACCGGGATGAAGTGGTACGCCTTTACCATATCTATTACAGAAAATATCGTGGTACCCGCTAACTGCTGCGCGTAGTCCTGTATGTGGCGGACAGGATAGCGGTCTGGGATGGTACGGGAATTCAGTGCACGATAATCGCCGCAGGGTCTCCACGCCTCATTCTTCTTGGGGACCAAGTGCAGAGCTGAGGCCCATGGGCTGTCTGATCTACGAGCGACACCATCCTTCACCATGTTGTCAAATTCTGCCTTCGCGATTTTCAGTCTGTCTGGTGCCAGTCGACGAGGGCGACAAAATACAGGAGGGCCGGGGGTCGTCCGTATATAATGCACCGTTGAATGTTTTACGCTCTTGTGGGCTCGGGAGGGGTTGATTATATCAGGGTACTCTGCAAGCATATTATGGTAAATGCTAGTACCTATGACACATTTAATGCTCTGTATACTGCCTCTTGCTATTGTACAGTTAGCGGTGAGTGACGTCACGCCGTCGGTGAGACGATGGTTACGACAGTCGACCAAAAGATTGTAGTGTGCCAAGAAGTCAGAGCCAATAATTGGTTTACTCACGTCTGCCACGATGAAATTCCAGGTAAAATCCCTACGTAGCCCGAAATCCAAGTGAAGTGATGTTGTCCCATATGTGATGATAGAGGTGCCGTTCGCAGCAGTTAAATTATATCCTGTACTGTGCCTGCGCTGACGTACCAATTTGCGTGGATACACGCATACATCTGAACCAGTATCTATGAGATACTGAAGCTTGGTCACCCTATCAGTAAGGAACAAGCGGCCGGACGTGGATGAACAATCAGCCGCCGCTACTACTGATTGCGATGTGCGTTTCCCGCATTGTAGTTGCATGGTTTAACGCATTTACGTGCCTTATGTGCAAAATTGTGATGATACCAACATATACCATTGTCCGGAGTGTACTTCCCACGGCTTCGACTGCGAGATTTGTGCGAATACCTTTTGCTGGCTGATCGGTTTCGTGATGCACGTCTATGAGCTTGGGGTGCGACTGACAAAGCTGCGACCTGTTGAGTGAGCTGCTGTACGTTCTGTCGTAACTCGTCGATAGCGTTGTCTGTGTAAAATGGATTGTTGTTCCGTGCGGCTACACTGTTCACATTTGGGTAGAATACTGAAACTTCGCATACCTTATCTGCCAGCTCGGCAATGTTCTCTAGACTACTACCGTCTTGAGTGGCAATAATGGCCTGCACATGTTGCGGTAGTCTGTTGGACCACAATGTTCTGATAAATTCGTCGGGAACAGCCGCCCCAGCCAATCTTCGCAAATGTCTTAAAAATTGTGAGGGTTTGCGGTCACCCATTTCCTCGTTACTCAACAATTGGCGCACTTGGTGTTCGCGCGACACTGAAAGTCTTTTGACTAATTCCCTTTTTAGGGTGTGGTACGGTTGTTGCTCGGGTGGGTGTCTTATGATGTCCTGGACCTCCAATATGTATTTGTGGTCCAATTGGGCCACTACGGTGTGATACTTGGTAATATCTCGCGTCGTACCTGCCATAGCGAACTGTGATTCGATTTGCAAAAACCACATTTCTGGATTATCCGGCCAAAAGTCCGGTAAACGAAGTCCGAGTCGGTTAACTTCTAGCTGGTCATCCTTGGAACTCGCTGCTTTGGTGGGAGAATCTTCCGGCATTTTTAGTTTCCAATCACGTCGGGGTCACCAATATGGGTTTTGCAGTATCACAGTTGATATTTAAACACACTTTCAATTAAAGTCGGATGCACGAGTTAAAAATGTTGTAATTCTTTATTTACATTCAGTTATATTATATTACCCTACATACAAAATTAAATTTCTATCAATACAATCATTACTCAGTAACTGAACGAACTATTCGCCGCGCAATTCGAATTAACCAATAAGCGGCGAGTTGCCGCTAGCCGAGTAGGGTGACCATCCTATGTCGGGACGAAACGTTGTAGGGTGACGATGTGTTCTGTAGGCTGTGTTCCCACAAACTCTTCGCAAACTCTACACATACTTTCAGATACATAAGTTACTACTAGTGATGTGCCACAATGAAGTCACACTTCACTGACTAACGCGAACCAAACAGAACTTCGTTCTCTAATCCACCGTGGTCGCGTTCTCTGCGTATGTAGCGGTACCCACCACAGATTACGTGTTAAATAGTTTTCATTTTACCCGCTAATTCCATTTTGCCCTCCCTTCCCCTATACTAAATATAACATAATAATATACTCAATAATATAAAAAAATAACTTATTACGCGGCCATTCCACCATCTAATCAGCTAAGCAGTGTGTCTTAACACTTTAAAGATCCTCAAATAAAACTCTTTTTAACAATTAACAAACCTAATTATTTTATGAAAAAGTCGCGTAATTAAGCGTTTATTAAAGCTTTTATTAAAACTAATAAAATTTAATCATTATTCAAGTCGTTTTCGACCCCTATATAACCTTGAAGGGGCTAATACCTAATGTATGAATAATAAGCGAATCAGTGTTAGAAAATGTATGCGAGTACTTCTTTTCCATTTTTTCGTAGCATAAAATTAGCATATCTTATTGTAGGGTAGACGTATTAAGTAACTCAAGGTGATGTTTGACACGTAATCAAAACATAAACAATTAAATATAAAGAAAATGTAAAGTTTGGATTATGTATGTGGAGTGATGATAGCGGATTGAATAAGGAATATCACAGTGCGCGATAGATGTGGTTTCAAAGAAGATGTAGTGACAAGGATTGACAAAGGAATGCTTCGATGGTTTGGGCACATGGAAAGGATGAGTGAAAGTAGATTGACGAAAGGAATTTATAAATCTGATATGGGTGGATGCGTTAAACAAGGCAGGCCCAGGAGGGTGTTTTCCAACCAAATCGGAGACATTCTCAAGAAAGCTAGGTTTCCTAGTGCCCATAACCATAGAGCTTGTATGAAGAGAATTGTAAATGTGAAGGAAGCGAGGGAGTTGTGTCAGGATTGTGGCAAGTGGCGCTCCATTGTCTCTGCCTATACCTGTAGGGAAAAGAGCGTTACAATTTGATTGATTAATATATTAATTACATTACAATTTATTACGTTGTACCTAATGTTCAGATTTCTTTTTGTAAGTTACATACTCGTAGCTTATTATTAAACAAGACTTAGAGACAACTGAGCAACCCTTTTCATAAGCCAGGCAAAACTTTTTAGTTTCCTTCACATCCACAATTCTCTTTTTTCATTAGTATTACTCATAATAACAGCACCCCGCCTAATTTTACGAGTAAGCTTGAGTGTGGTCCATGAATGAAGGCGACTGCTAATTACAGAGAAATAAGTTCATTGATTGATAACCACAATCATACAAAAAATAATAGAAATAGAGGAGAACAATATGGAAAAGGAAAAAAAAACATATGCGACCGTAGTGTTGCGGCAGTGCAATGGTTACACAAGCCGAGAGCACGAGTTCTAAACCACCCACCGGTATCAATGTATTATATCTTTGATAATGTACTTTGGTTGTCCTGTTTCTACGATACAACACTTTAGTAGGTTAGTAAAGAAAGGTAAAAAAAAGGTTTTATACTTGTACGTTTTGTGATCTACGCAATGATAATATAATATTATAGTACAAAAGGTACATTATACAATCCTAAAGACATATACAATAAGTAGTAAAATGATAGTATAATGAAAATAATGAAGTATAATGATATATATACGTATGTATTTATGATATATTTATACTTCATTACATTTAAATAAGTTTATCACAATGTTTGATAATGTGACTTCCGAATGATTATTATATTAGGTAAAAATAATCTATTGGCCTAAATTAAATAAAAGATTATACAGAGTATTTTAGACAAGCATACTTTACATTATTTTAATTTAATACATTTATTTACAATTTTAGTCATTCAATAATTTATTAAAATAAATATTTTAGAGGATTTATTGGTTTGAATGGTACTTACAGTCTAGTATATGGCGCGTCAGGAAATCCGTAAACCCTAATATTCTGCTGAAAAATAAGCTAATTAAAGGAAAGCTCCAACGCTCCAAATGGTTTGGATTTCCACCCTACCTCTATCTTTAAAATGACCGCTCAGACGCTCTGAAAAGAAGAAAAGAAAACAATCACCAAATCGACTTAGGAGCTTATTTACCACGGTAGAAAGTTATAGAAAACCTAACGCGCTTTATTCTAGTCTATTATAATACTAACCAAAGAGCGGGTAACCTTAAAACACGGATTACCCAGCATTTTTTTAAGTTTGGCCTTAGCATTTCAGGCCGTTTAGCATTTTATTTTCTCGTCTAAAAACTAATTACGTAAATATTATGTTTACTCATATTATCTATCGTATATAATAGTGGGTAGTAATGATAAGTTATCACATTTACGCGTTGGTATTGTAATCAATAATTTTGACACAATCTTCTAATCTAACGTAATCACAGGTAAAAGATCCTATAGACGCAACACAAAGCGAGCATTCTTCTCAGTCCCAATAATATTAAATAAATAATATTATACTTTTATTTTATTTATTTCTAATCTAAGCTATTGAAATGCTTGTATCATAGAAACAGGACGACCAGATTCATTGGTACCGGTGAGTGGTTTCGAACCCGTGCTCTCAGTTTGTGTGACCATTGCACTGCCACTACAACACGGTCGCCTTAACTTTGAACGATCTATATGATTATATTGAACTATATGTAGTCCATATGACTACATCCCGTCTTATGTTAAGCTGGAGTGCGGTCTATGAATGGAGGCGACTGTTAATACATTTAAATAACTACAAGCTAATCCTAAAACGCGACTAGGTCATTTCACAGTCTGTACACTTCACTTGGTGGTACTAACTCGGATCCGCAGACTGTGCAAATGACTAATAATTGTCTGCCTTACCCATACCCAAGGCAAAAATCACATCCCATTTTTTTCTTAACTTTGTAATATCCGATCTAATAATTTTATATAATTATAAAGTCCCGGGGATGCGTACCGGGACTGTATATGGGACACACTAGTGTTGATCAAGGCTTTACGCGGGTCGTGTGTGTCTATTTATATGTAGTCTTTAAACCACTAATTTCCTGAATACGCAAACGTGCTTGTAGTAATTTTCGTAGTATCTACATAAGCTCAAACGTCATTATCGCCTTGACTTGGGAATGTTTACATCGAACGTTTTCTTTGTAATACAGTCTTAAGTTTCAAAATAAAGAAAGCAATGGTTGTCTATTGTATCAAAGAATTAAGATTGAAGCCTTTTCTTTGTCGAGGTCAACTCTGATCATTCATCATTCTATTGTTGGTTTAATTATTATTAGGAGAATCAACTTTTTTTTAACAAAGAAATATCGATATTTGATATTTATTAAACGTTTCTCTTCGGTAATAAAAACTTGAAGTTATTGTAAATATTGTATCCTGAAACCTTGGATTCAGAGTAGTACCACCAATGACAAGTATACAGACCGTGAAAGAATTTAATTGCGTTTCGGGATCAGTTTGTAAGTTGCCAATCCCAACTAGGTCGGCATAGTGAATGTGACAACTACTTACAGTTATTGAATTATAGTAGAAGTGACGTCCATTCGTCGACCGCACTCCAGCCTAACATGAGGTGGGGTGCTGTCATATGTCGAGTCACAATAAAAATAATGAATATAAACGCGATTGTAAGTTGTAAGCCACAAAAAACTTGTATTTTTATTTGGTGGGAATTTAAGTAATTTATTATAAGTTAGTGAGTATTATAATTTTCTGCTTTGTTTCTATAAATGTGTTTTATTATTTGGTAACTTTCCAATAATTAATTTATATTTATTTTCCAACTTAAGTTAATTCATAATAAGTGCCTACAAGAATGTTCAACCTTCAGTTTGTAATATTATCTAAAACCTTACATTTAATATCGATTTATCATCAGCAATATTCATAAATTGAGAAGGCGTTAGTGTGTTTGTGACGTCGCACCTAACGGCTTTTTAATTGAACACACTTCACGATATATGATCCAAGTTCATTATTTATGAAAAGGCTGTATCCAACTCTATCCTAATTAATTATAGCACGATATATTTAGGCGGTATTTGTAGTAATAGTCGTCTGCATGTATGGATCACACTCCAGCCTAACGTTACTCTGTCATTAAGTTGTAGTAATAAGTTTTAAATATTTGTTTGTGAAAAATTTAAATAAAATTATGTAACTTTAATAATAACTTTTTCTGTACTTTTTTTAAAATTTCTATACTAAGTTACTTGTTATACTAAGTTGGTATACTAAGTTACTAAATGTTTGTTTTGAAGAAAACAGAATAAATAAAGTACATAATATATCAAAGACAGGGTACCGGCAAATTGTTTCGAATCGGGGACTCGTGGTTTGCTACCACTACACCACGGTAACCAATAATTTTTAACAATTCCACACATTGAAAATTTTAACCAAACATATTTCTATGATCATTTTATATATACTTCTCGCAAAAATTAAAGGAACAAGAAATTTTTCTAAATTTTTTGGCAATTTTTAACAGGCTGTATTTCAGTGAAAAATGGTCGTAAAAGAAATGAAAATACATAGCTTTTGAAGCTTAAAGACTCTAGTTTTCGAATTTTTAGGTTAAAAAATTTTTGGAGCACCGGTAGCCCTGAAATTCTTGGATAAAGCACGAATAAAAAAATTTACAAATTTTTTATAATTTTCTTTTCGCTCTACGGACATGGAAAAATTTTTTCAAGCTAGACCAATGCATAAGTCCCATATCCTGTTTATTCAGCTTTAATTTGTTTTTTGCGGAATTCAGATACGATCATTTGTCTTTGAGATATCGAATTTTGAATGCAAAAGGATCCTTTTTCACTCAACTGCCAATATCTCTGAAATTACTGGTCACCCAGCGAGCGGACAGAAAGTTTCGTTATTTGCAGAAAATTTCATACAAAAATTTGTCATTGTCGATTGGAAAAAAAAAATTTTCTACCTGTAACGTTAACGTGAAAAAAGAGCAAAAAAATGCCCCCTCCCTTTTTTTGGTTAATCGACTGTATCTTCGGCAATATTGGAGGAAAAGCTTAGGATAGAAGAATTTTTTTCAGTCTAATGTACCCCAAAGGCCCTCCTAAATTTTTAGATCGATCGGTTCAGCGGTTTTCCTGGACCGAGTGGTTGAAATTTTGAAAAAATTAAGGGAACAAGATTTTTGTTCCCTCAACTTGACTTAATCTTTTTAAAAATCAATAATTTCATTTTTTTCGGCTTTTTACTCAATTTTGAGTTTTCTGAAGATTGATTAACAAAGAAATCCAAAAAAAAAATTGAAAAAAATTTTTTACGATTAAAAACGACGAGTCTTGGTTTTGCCTGTATGGTAACGACCGAAGACCTCGAGTTTGGCGTCGTTCAGGTCAACGTTATGAACAGTGTTTTATTCGTCCCATAGCTGCTCACGGTGGGGATCGGTGATGGTTTGGGCTGCAATTTCACGGGATTCTCGAACTCCTTTAGTGATTGTTCGAGACACTCTCAATGCTAGGCGTTACATCGACCGAATCTTGCGACTTCAGGTGTTACCTTTAGCAAGAAACAGGAGAGGATTTATTTTTATGCAGGATAATGCTAGGCCTCACACAGCGAATATCACCCGTCAATTCTTTCAGACAAACAGCATTAGATTGTTGAGGCATCCTGCAATGAGTCCTGATCTGAATCCCATAGAGCACGTCTGGGACATATTGAGCCGCCGATTGCGTCAAAATTATCCCAATCTGAATAATTTAGCAGCATTAGAAAACGCTTTGATAAGAGTTTGGCGTCAGATCCCTCAACGAATGATCCGAAATTGCATTTCGAATATGCGACAAAGATTGCTGTGATTAGGAGTAGAGGCGGGAACACTCGATACTGAACACGATACACACATACACACACACACACATTTCACACTTTAGAAAATGAGTTTGGAGTCGTTAAATACTGTGGAGCTGAACGACCTGTGGGTCTCATTTTTTCCGAAGAATCATAACACACGTGCGTAAGCACAAAAGAAGCGTAAATCCGACCGTGCAACCGCCACGTGGTATGCTTTGGATAACGCTAATGCCAGCGGTGAATCAGTTATCAATTTTCAATCAGTCCAGGAAAACCACTGAACCGAGCGATCTAAAAATTTAGGAGGGCCTTTGGGGTACATTAGACCTAAAAAAAATTCTTCTAATCTAAGCTTTTCCCCCAATATTGCCGAAGATACAGTCGATTAACCAAAAAAAGGGAAAATGGCATTTTTTTGCTCTTTTTTCACGTTAACGTTACAGGTGGAAAAAAAGTTTTTTTCCAATCGACCATGACAAATTTTTGTAGGAAATTTTCTGCAAATAACGAAACTTTCTGTCCGCTCGCTGGGTGACCAGTAATTTCAGAGATATTGGCAGTTGAGTGAAAAAGGATCCTTTTGCATTCAAAATTCGATATCTCGAAGACAAATGATCGTATCTGAATTCCGCAAAAAACAAATTAAAGCTGAATAAACAGGATATAGGACTTATGCATTGGTCTAGCTTGAAAAAAATTTTCCATGTCCGTAGAGCGAAAAGAAAATTATAAAAAATTTGTAAAATTTTTTATTCGTGCTTTATCTAAGAATTTCAGGGCTACCGGTGCTCCACAAAATTTTTAACCTGAAAATTCGAAAACTAGAGTCTTTAAGCTTCAAAAGCTATGTATTTTCATTTCTTGTACGATCATTTTTCACTGAAATACAGCCTGTTGAAAATTGCCAAATAATTTAGAAAATTTTCTTGTTCCTTTAATTTTTGCGAGAAGTGTATCTTTCTACAATTTTTAAAATTCACATGAACTCTTATTTTAGTTCTAAAATGTTTGATGTGCGTGCTTTTACTCTCTTGGTGGAAAAAAATATTCAAATTATAAAACAAACCTTGGGTGACCGGAAACGTTTACTTTTTCATTACACCAGCGAGGTCAAAGTAAGCTGCATTAAAATAACCACCAAATTATAAAAAAAAATCTGAGGACGGCAGTGCCCCCGTCAACAATATCTAAACAATACCAAGTTTGTTTTTTTAAATCCGCGAAAGTACCATCACTTTCAAATGTAAAGAGACTCAGTCGCGTTTCAGGATCATTTTAAAAGTTTCCGGTTCCAAAGGCCGGCATAGAGGATAGCGACTGCTACCATTAGATACTTAGATGTAGTAGCAGTCACCTTCAAGTTAACATTTTCAAGGCACAATTAATGTCAAAATCAAATTGTTACGCCTTTTTTCACAGAGATAGGCAGAGACAAAGAACCACTTCCTCACATCCACAATACTCTTCATACAAGCGAGACCACCCAGCTTTCTTTAGAAATAATAGTCCACTAGTATAAAACAATCGAATATTTCATTACCAATAATTTTATGAGGAAATTTCCTAAAAAGCCATTACTAAATGCAGTGTTTATTAGAAATGCCAATCAAGGGGCCGCGCCGTAGTAAAGTGATAGGATACACAAGGTCACTGTCGACGTTCCAACATCGCGTGATTGACACCACACTAACCACTATGGGGGTTGTTCATTCAAACATTACTAAGAGAGTTACTAGAAAGTAGAAACTTAAAAAAAACAATTACCTACGTACGAGTGCTCTTGCTGATTCATTTTTAATTCAGACGCGACATCTGACCTCAACTTAACTCGGCGCTACAAACTTTTTACTAGTTTTTTTAATTTGTTTTATTGTGACTAGACTTATATATTTTATTTATTTATTTGAGGTTTAAGAAACTTTATTAATACCAAAAAGAACATTTTCATTTTCGCTTGTTTGGATTTTACAATGTTTACAAAATGTTATTTGCAATGCCAGTGGCCCTATTAGGGTGTCCAATTAAAATAGGAGAATACAAATTAATTTTCATTATTTTATTTACTAAGTCATTTCACAGTCTGTATAATTGCAAGTGGCAGTACTACCCTGGATCGGCAGACTGGGCACCACTGCCTTACACTCTTTGATAACCAGACCCAGAGCAAATATCTCTTTTCTTATTACTTGTTTTTTGCATTGGTCGGCACTCTTGGACCTTTTCTTCCTTGCCATCAGGCGGATCAAGGTCAGATGTCGAGTAACAACAAAAAAATGATGTTCCCTTTTTTCTGCAAATATATATTCTGTAAAAAGAATTCTACAGAAGATTCCCATGACATTGGCCATAGATATGCAGTAATGAAGGTATCATCATCAGCCAGAAGACATCCACTGCTGAACATAGGCCTTTTAATTAGAACGCCATTCCGAACGACAAGATGCCAGTTGCATCCACTGTTATTTTGTCGTTCATAAATAGGGTTGCCATAATCCATACGCTTGGCAGACAGCTATGGAATCGCAGTATACTCACCGCACGTTAAGAGGACGGGATGCTTAAGAGGCAACTGCATCCCCTGGTGAGACTGGTGAAATCAAGTTTTAGGACATCCGGGTATACGGTTTTTTACTAAGATCGATCTTAAGTTATGTTTGTACTTGGCTAACCATTGCGCTATTAACCAACTCAACCTAATCTAAGTAATGATTCGACTATAAATATAGAACAATACGTTTTTACAATAATGGTTTTAAGGTAAATGGTAAATATTTGTTTTTTGAGGTATAGTTAAGTAGTTTATGTATAATTTTAAAGTGGTATATGTCAATCAATCTGTAGTGTATGCATACATACAGACATGCATCTGTCGTCTCGGGATTGAACTTGCAACTTTCAAATTGATCTTAAAATGCGACTAATTGTTACTGAGCCGTTTTATAGTCTGTATATTTGAACGTGGTACATCGGCAGACGTACCACTGTACAAAGATATACCTAGACCAATTTTCCAAGACCAAAGATTTCAACATATTTGCGCGCAAGTTATGTTCAAAAATGTGTGAATTTATGGAGGAACGTATCCTAAAAATATAACATATTTTCGACGTAGGCAGTTCATTTCTGCTGCATGTCTGATGTATTCTAAGTCCACTATTGAGCGGAGTCCAGATTGCTAAAGAAAACGCGATAAGCTCAAACGGAGATGACGAGATAGACTCCTACAACAATTCATTAGTAGCGAGTGCAATGGGATATAATGAGTATTAGCACAATTCGTGATAGACGTGGTTTAAAAGAAGATTTAGGGACACTGATTGACAAAGGCACATGGAAAGGATGAGTGGAAGTAGATAGACGAAAGAAATTTTTAAATTTAATACGTTTATCGAGGCAAATTAAATCAGAGACACCCTCAAGAAAGCTGTGTTGCCTAGTGCCCAAAACTGTAGAGCGTGTATTAAGAGAATTGTGGATGTGAGGGAAGCGAGATAGTTGTTTCAGGACCGTGGCAAGTGGCGCTCCATTGTCTCTGCCTATTCCTGTGGGAATTTGATTTATTGATTATTTGCAATGGAATAATTAAATGAGTTAATACTATTAATTATTATATTTACTATTTTCGTAATATCCACAGTTGAAAGTAAATACTTACTGCATATTGCAATCCAAAAAACTAATTCGCGAAACAACCAATCAATGTAATTGTAAGTAAAACTAACAGACTACGTAAAGTAACAATCTACAATGACAACGAGTCGCCAGCACAATAACCTACGCCCACACAGCATGACTATTAGTTTTCCCACAAAGAAAACTTCCAGCTAAATTGTTCGCGAACAACGAAAACTTAAACAGTATCAAGTGTAGTCACCTTGAGGGGGTCTAGGTAAGCTGATGACGTCATTCTATTGATGAATACCATTTAAAGTATTCATACTACCTTAGGATTTATTAACCTTTTATTACGAGTGCGATCACGCTACACCTTTCAGCCCGTGATGATGAGTGATATGTTAAGGAACGCTTTATTAAATTAAATACTATTTATAGCCCTTAAGAATCAGGTATACGTAGTCAACACATAAATGACAAACGCAGAAATTTTCATCTTTCGCGAAAGACATTTAAAAAGGCATTAAAAAGGAATTATGGGAAGAAAGGTGAATGCAACTTGCATCTTGTCGTTCTGAATGGCCTTCTAAAAGGGGAGGGGGGGGGGGGGGGCATATGTTATATGGGGGCAGTTTGATGATGATTATAATTATGCTACTAAAGTATAACCTAAATAAAATTCAAAACAATCAATCAATTAAATTCCCTAGTCTTAACTTCCATAGTTCGGCTAATCTGTAACGCGACATTCATAGACTGTTAGGCGGTATGAAATTCGCCGGTTTTTTCGCCATATAGATAATATGAATTGAAACAGTCTTAAAAACAATTTGGATAAGGATTTAAACAAAAGTATGAATGGTATGGTCTAATTTTGGTCGGTATTTCTATCAACGTTTAAAATGTAAAAAGTGGTTATTGTGTAATAACGATAATAGTTGGCCATATGGTATCGCGAAGTTTTTTAGTAGATATTGATATGTTCTTTAATATTGTAAAACATACTTTTGTTCTATCATCAATAGTTTCCGCAGCGCATGCGACGAAAGACGTTTTAGGGTACTTTTTTACACCTTGGGTCACGTTACTTAAGTTTTAGTAAGGATCCCTAATCTTTTCTAGCAATAAATATAGCCTATGTCACAGTGGCGTAGTGTGTCGGGGGCAGAGGGGGCGGCCCGCCCCGTGCGGCACATTTAGGGGGCGGCATAATTTAAAAAAACTACAATAAATCGTTTTAAAAATGAACCTGAAATTCATATTTTTGTTGTACCTCTGATTGAAACTCCTAAATAAGAGGGCGGCAAAATTTTTTTCCGCCCCGGGCGGCTGACTTCCACGCTACGCCACTGCTATGTCACTCAGGGTAAATGTAGCTTTCTACGAGTAGCTAGAGTGAAAAAAATTTTGAATTTTTTTTTTTTTTTTATTGTGACACGACATTTGACTTCGTCCCGCCTGATCATAAGCAAGAGGAGATCCAAGAGTGACGACGACTGAGAAAACCGAGTTTGTTCTCGGCCGCCTCAGCCGCCGTCACTATGCCGGCCAAAGGTGCTTCTTCACGCATCGCTTGAAGGATCCAAGGTCATAGGATGGAGAGAACACATGGGCAGGCAAAGCATTCCACTTGTCGATTGATCTACAAAGAAAAGACGCACCAAACTTTTTAGTTCGACTGCCGATTCGGTCGATTAAGTGCGGATGCTTTCCCCGACCTGTGCGGGTATTACGGGAGTGAAATGATGAGGTAGGAACAAGGTTAAAGAGCTCCTCGGAACATTCCCCGTGGTATAGGCGATAGAGGACGCACAGAGCCGCCATGTCTCTGCGTAGTTGCAGGGGCTCCAGATTTCGCGAGACCTCTGCATCACCTATAATTCGGACAGCTCGGCGCTGCAATGAATCCAGGGCATTTAGAAGATACTTGGCAGAGCCGTCCCAGAGGTGCGAACAGTACTCCGCACAAGAGCGAATCTGCGCCTTGTACAATAGCAGGCGAAGCTCCGGCGCGAAGAACCGCCGCACTTTGTTCAGGATGCCAAGTTTGCGGGAAATCAGCACAGTAGTTTTTGATGTTTTGATGTTATAGTTAGTGTGTGTATGTTTATTCATTATAAACATACACACACACAAAAATACAAATTTTTCCTCTTTATAATATTAGTATAAAAGTATAGATAATAATAAACTTTCACCTGTCGTTTCAATAAGCCTAAAACAACACTATATACCTTTTTCAACATAGAAATCAATAGTACCTAATGATTTTGTAGGTACTCCAATTAAAACTTTAAACAATAATTTACATAATGAAAGACTAGAGTTTAGGCCCATTATTTTATATGAAAAGTCGTTTGGTTTTCACAACAATGAAGAGATATTAAGAAACCCAAATCCTACTATTATAAATGTGAATGTGAGTTTATTTGTTACGTTTTCACGCAACAACTCCTTAACCGATCATCATGAAACTTTGTACACTTATTTTTGGAGGTACTAGAAGTAACATAGGATACTTTTATTTAAAAAAATATATATTTTTTACTATAGTTTCAGCTGTTTGGAATTTTTTCTATATTTATTTTCTGTCATTTTTATATGAGTTATCGAGTTGTAAATACAATAAAAAGGGATATACCGTCGAATTGAGAACCTCCTCTTTTTTATGATTGTGTTATAAACCTGATTTTACGCGAGTGAAACCGCGGGCACAATCAATCAATCAATCAAATTGTCACGCCTCTTTTCTACGGGGAAAGGCAGAGACAACGGAGCGCCACTTGCTACGATCCTGACACAACTCTCTCGCTTTCTTCACATTCACAATTCTCCTCATAGAAGATCTACTGTTATGGTTATGGGCAGTAGGCAACCCAGCTTTCTTGAGCATCTGACCTCGACTTGCCATATGGTAAACAAATAGAGCTCCAAGAGCACTGACGATTGTTAAAGCCGATTCAGTTTACGTTTGCCTCAGTCTAATTCACTATGCAGACCAAGCGGTTTTTCACGCTTCACGTACACATCTAATAATTAAATTAAAAATACGCTAATATATGTACGCATAAAGTTCCGAAGAATGTTCCGAGTATCTCTTTAACTTTGTTTTGTTCCTACCTCGTCTTTTTACACTCGTAATACCCGCACAGGTCAGGGGTAGCACCAGCATTCTGTCGACCGAATCGGCAGTCGAACTGCGTCGTTTCTTTGCAGAACAATGGACAAGTGGAATGCTTTAACAGCCCATGTGTTCTCTCCATCCCATTACTTTGGATCCTTCAAGCGATGCTCGAAGAAACACTTTTAGCCGGCACATTGACTGGAGCAGCCGTGAACTGACTCGGTTTTTGCAGTCGTCGGCACTCTTGGACCTTCTCTTGCTTACCATCAGGCGCGTAGAGGTCACATGTAGAGTAACAATAAAAAAAAGTACAAAGGAATAAATAATTAAACTAATAATAATAATAAATCAATTATGCTAACTCATTACTTTTAATACTTTAGCAATAATCCTTAAATCTCAAAACTTAGTTATAGATAAATATTTGATTGATAGCTTTTAGTTTCTTATGAATCATATTCATTCTTACTTTTTACAATTCTATATTAAGCTACTAAACGTACTTGTATCATAGAAACAGGACAACCAAAACACATATATCAAAGATACATTGGTACCGGCAAGTGGTTTTGATCCGGAAGCTCACAGTGGCCTATTATATTTACTTTTATTCGTATTTTAGTTTTTACGCTATACTTTGACTACAGAAAATACTATTTGTATTGGTGGTACTATCCTGTATCCGCAGACTGGCCAACACTGCCTACCATTACCTCCTGAGGGAGTCGTCTTATATGATTGCTTTTCTAAATTCAAGTGTAAAAACCGTAAATTGTCCCTGTCGCGTTTTGGAATTAACTTGAAACTAGGCCGGCATCGTGGATACAACTGCTACCTACATTTATTAATCTGAAGTATTAGTCTCCATTCGTGGACCGCCCTCCAGTTTAATTTTAGGCGGGGAGCTGTCATATGTCGAACAATAAAAAATATTAGTAAAAAGCACGTCTTTTCAAATTAAGGATCAAGGATTTCAGCCGTTCATAGTAATTGTTTAAGGTCACGGCCCAGGGGTAATCCAAGTTGAACTTTTGTAAACATTTACCCAGTTGTAAATAAATATGTAATTATCTATTACTAACATTAGTACGTTAGTAATATTAATTCAGTTGTAATTATATTGTTATTTATTTTAAAGTATTTAACGTTTCATTGAACGGCATTCTAAAGGAAAGGCCTGTGTTGTCCTGTGACGTCATCTGGCTGATGATGATGATGTAACTAATGCCTAACGTTTGGTTTTCAATTACCGAATCAAACATAATGAAAATAACTAATAATTATTGCGGTATTTTTTTAAATTATTTTTATTTCATAGCCACAAGTAACTTTTAATTAATTCTCCAAATAAACAGATTTTGTTCTTTATATATATATATATTTTAAAATATAGGTGGGCATTTTCTAAATTATGCACGTCAAGAATACGAGAGAGTTGTTTCAGGATTGTAAAAGTAGCGCTCTACGTTGTCACTCTCTATTCCAGTGGAAATTAAGGCGTTACAACGAATAATAATGATATGAATTAAACAAATTTTATGCGTCTTACTATTGCGTTTATTTTGGTTTAGATTTTACAATTTTTTATTATTCCGACGTTTCGAGAGCTTTACAGCCATCGTGGTCACGAAGAGACTGCGGTGTTGGTCGTCCTATTGGTTGATGTTGTTACTGCTTCCAAAACTACCCCGATAGTAAGCCGCATAAAATTTGTTTAGTTCATTCTTTAAAAAAATACTATGATAATGATATATTTAAAATTGAAGTATAAAACTAACTAAACGTACATATATTTTATTAGAATCAATGAAGCACATTGTCACGTCTTTTTCCCACACGCATATGCAGAGACAATAGAGCGTCACTTGCCACGTACCTGACACAAGGTTATGGATTATGGGCTTTAGACAATCCAATTTTTTGAGGATTTCTCCGTTTAAGTCGGAAAACACCCTCCTGCGTCTGCCTCGATAAACGATCACATCAGATTTATAAATTCAAACACCTATATTAAAGATACATATAGCTTTTTTCTATAAATGACCCGCCCCTCCACTTAGTTAATTTAAATGTGTGAATGCAAACATTACTAACTATACTACTGTACTTCATTAACGTGCTCCTCCTTTTGTGTCTAACCAGCAACTGAATGACTAATAATTGCATTTTCTGTGTGTCGTATCCATATTTTATATTTGCTCGTGTGCGTAAATGCAATAGAGGGGTGCGTCATTTCGGCTTAGACAGACTCTACCCTATATCCAGGGCCTTAAAATACTTTATATATTAATAGTTAATATCTTTAAATTTAAATGGCGCATGTTTCCGCGGTTTCATTAGATAGCATCGGGGTGTTGGGGTGTTCGCGTCCTTGATTTAATCTGATAACGCGGTCTTCGCTTTCCGCCATTTGCAATTAAACCATTTTTATTGTGTAAATACACTTTACACATAATTTTATGTGGCGCGACATATTTGACAGTACCCCACCAGATGTTAAGCGCGGTCAACGAATGGAGGTGACTACTACTACAATTCAATAACACATCCACTATGCCGGCCTAGTATTTAAACTATATATATATATATATATATATAACGGTAGTGAACTACCCTTTTGGTAAAGGTATTGTATTTATGCCGACAAAGAAGTATTTTTTTTATTTTCTTAATGATTATAGTAGGTACCCCAATAATTATTTTAAAGGATAAGTAGAACTTCAACCGTAAACGAGGTTCAGAAGTCAATACACTATTTATTAGTTTATTAAATAAATTACTAATACGACTTTTACTATAAATAATTTACTATAATATCTCTGCTCTGACCTCGACTTGCTTAAAGGTTTAAAAGCTTCAGCGAATAAAAGACACCGCTCAAGGTGTAGCAGAGCGTGGTTTAAAATAACAGTTTATATTTTAAGGTATATTTTATTAAAGAGCACATTGTAATTTTGTATGACAGATGTGAAAGCACGTGTTTTTTTTTTTAATTGTCACAAAAGGCCCAAGCCTTAATACTTTCCCTCAATTAAAAATTCTTAGAAGCTAATCCCATCTTCATACTTAATTCGTTAAACTTAGGTCTTGGCAAAGCCTTTGTCATTATGTCATTATGTGTTTCTTCACGCATCGCTTAAAAGAGTCGATAGAGTACACAAAGAGAGTTAGATCGAGCTAATGTTTAAATGATTGTTCGAATAGCTCCCCCTGAATAGTTTCAAGATCGAATTTCAGTTGATTTATAATTTATTTTGGCACTTCAATGGCACGGCAGAAGTCACTGGTTTAGACACGTCCAGTTAGAGATAATTATTTAATTTCGCATCTTTATAATGCATTGCAAATAAGAATTAAAAGGAAAAATAATGATATAATTGCTAGTACTATTTAATAATCAGTTAAAAGGTCATCGAAAAGTCATGAAATGGGTTTTTCCGTGTAACCCCTAAGTCTCCTTCAACTTTGCTAAATCTATCATCATCCTCATTCTCACTTTCATCTGATAATAAAACACAAACTTTATATCTTCAAATACATATACATATTCATATAGTATATGCTCTTCTCACTGTTGGAGTGTCCGCAATTTTAGAACCCTCCGATATTGCGCAGAGCGACGGCAAGAGACCTGACGGCATGACTATTGGGCTGTGGAAACTTGGCAGGTCTCTGTTGTGGGATGCGCGACTTAGGTAGACAGTTAGACACATTAGCCCTATCTCACATCCGAGCGATCTTGTAAAGTGCAGGGAAGTACGGAGATTTCTGCTGAGAACCTCATGCTGCCCAAATACGCTAACCTTGGTACTGGTTACGAATTTGCGCCGTTTGCGGTTGAGACGATGGGCCCTTGGGGACATTCAGCTAAGCGCTTAGCCAAGGAGTTGTCCAAGCGGCTGACGGAGAAGTCTGGAGACAGGAAGGCTGGCAATTATTTCTGCCAACGTACAAAGAGGAAATGTTACCAGTCTTCTTAGGACTATCTCTGATGCGACGTCATTAGATGATATTTTTTATTTATTGTTTAATTAAAGTCAATATACTTTTGATTTTATCTGTTTCTCAATATATTCATATTATTTTTTATTGACAATGGTTTTAACATTGTACACAAATGACTACTGCGGGAAGTACAGCACTAAACCATTAGTATTGAAAAAGTGTTATAATACATTCAAAACTTGATCAATAAAAGGTGGGTATTTATTTTATCTAGTTACCCCCTATATAATCAACTTAATATATATAATGGAGAATAATTATCCTTGAACTTTTTGTTTATTTTTCATTGCCATCGATTTTCTTGTGTGTTAAGTGTCCGATCACGAAAATAAACGAATTATCGCTTTAAATTACACTATTAATAAACAAATATAACAATTGGATAACCAACCCTTCCCAGCCTTTTCCAAGGGCGGATCCCCTAGCGCCACCTTACCATAATCCGCGGACCCCTAAGCCGACCGTTAAGCGGTCGACTGCACCTCTATGCTTTCGTAATTTTCTTGTTTTATCCGCGGCCCCAGGTTGGGAAAGGCTGGGTTAGACGACAGGCATTGCCGATTGGTTAGCGTACCAGTTTGCTACGTGTACAGTTCCCGGTATAATTCCCGGTCTGAGCAAATATTTATTTCATAGCTTTTATTTGTAATATTTAATAATTATATTAAATATTGCAAGTATTTGTTAATAAAAAAAAGAGGCGGATATTTGCTTCAAGTCTGGTTCATTATTGGACCGGACTCCAGCTTAACATCAGTCGGGGTGCTATGTCGAGTCACAATAGGATTTTTTTTATATTGTGGTTCTACATATGACAGCACCCCGTCTGATGTTAAGCTGGAGTGCGTTCCATGAATGGATACAGGACTTGGACAGGATGAATGGATGCAAACTTGCAGTTTCATTTAACTGTAGTATCGCATCCACTATGTCAGTGTAATTGGAATCAGCAATTTTCTAGCTTATCCCGAAACGCGACACAGTAACTTCACGGTCTGTCTGTACACTTGAAAGGATCTGCAGACTTGACAAATCCCTACCAACAACCGACGGTCTATAATGGAAATTGTTACCAACCAATGATTTCTTCCTATTTTATAATTTTGGATCCTCAGATTAATTAAGTATAGTTACTATATTTGACTGATCTGAGTTGACTGACTGGTCTGATCAGATCAATCAAGTATAATTACTATATTTGACTGATCTATGTTGACTGACTGGTCTGATCAGATCAATCAAGTATAATTACTATATTTGACTGATCTATGTTGACTGACTGGTCTGGTCAGATCAATCAAGTATAATTACTATATTTGACTGATCTGAGTTGACTGACTGGTCTGATCAGATCAATCAAGTATAATTACTATATTTGACTGATCTATGTTGACTGACTGGTCTGATCACATCAATCAAGTATAATTACTATATTTGACTGATCTATGTTGACTGACTGGTCTGATCACATCAATCAAGTATAATTACTATATTTGACTGATCTATGTTGACTGACTGGTCTGATCAGATCAATCAAGTATAATTACTATATTTGACTGATCTATGTTGACTGACTGGTCTGGTCAGATCAATCAAGTATAATTACTATATTTGACTGATCTGAGTTGACTGACTGGTCTGATCAGATCAATCAAGTATAATTACTATATTTGACTGATCTATGTTGACTGACTGGTCTGATCACATCAATCAAGTATAATTACTATATTTGACTGATCTATGTTGACTGACTGGTCTGATCACATCAATCAAGTATAATTACTATATTTGACTGATCTATGTTGACTGACTGGTCTGATCAGATCAATCAAGTATAATTACTATATTTGACTGATCTATGTTGACTGACTGGTCTGGTCAGATCAATCAAGTATAATTACTATATTTGACTGATCTATGTTGACTGACTGGTCTGGTCAGATCAATCAAGTATAATTACTATATTTGACTGATCTGAGTTGACTGACTGGTCTGATCAGATCAATCAAGTATAATTACTATATTTGACTGATCTATGTTGACTGACTGGTCTGATCACATCTATCAAGTATAATTACTATATTTGACTGATCTATGTTGACTGACTGGTCTGATCAGATCAATCAAGTATAATTACTATATTTGACTGATCTATGTTGACTGACTGGTCTGGTCAGATCAATCAAGTTTAGTTACTATATTTGACTGATCTAAGTTTGGATCCTTCAAGCGAAGCGTGCATAGTGACACCGACCTAGGCAATCGTAAAATTAAACGGTTTTTCAGTCGTAGGGGCTCTTAAATTTGCCTTTGCTTACTATCAACTAAGTCGAGGTGTTGCGTCTCAATAATAAAAACCGGTCGCTACATCGCTAGAAATAGAATGTGCACTTTGCCCTTAGTCTCCGGACCCTTTGGAAAATAATAAATTATTTTTATCACTAAAAATAATCAATTTCGTAATAACCTATTAACGCTGGAATCGTAGGAGTGTGTCTTCCATGTTTTTTGTAACTGTTCGAAACACTAATATATAAACCCTTGTCAATAAGAATTAAATCAGTATTGACCTAATCTTCGTGTTATTATTTAACTAAAGTCTTTCGTCAAGCTACGCACGACCCCGCATGTATAACTAGAGCCGTAACTTTTTAATCACATTGTAGTTTGTAATTGGGTGAAAAATAAAACATATAGGTACTCGTATTTTAACTACATTGACCTCATAGATCTTGTAATCGTTACCGTATGAAACTTGTGAATAAATAACAGTGTTTGAGTCATTTCCTAGGTCCTAATATTTGAGTGTAATAATTAAATTTTATATGAGAGGGTTGCCGTTCAAATGGCATTTATGGATAGCTTTGAAAATACGACAATAAACAAGGCTGCTCAAATTCAAAATACACTAAGACAACATCTTTATTGTGGCTTGTAATATGACATTCTGATTCCTGATGCGCGACTGAGTCACTACTTTACGGTCTGTACACTTGAAAGTGGTGGTTCTACCCCGGCCCGGCAGATCAAAAACTGTCTGCCTACCAACTTTATTTTAATATAGAAAGTGACGACATGCGTTGCTCATTGGTTAGGACACTAGTTTGAATCGCGTAAAGTTCCGGGTTCGATACCCGGTCGGGGCAAATATTTGTTTTATAGCAGTAAAATATGTTAACCCAGCATGCCGATCCGGGGTCGTACCACTATTTACAAGTATACAGACTTTGAAGGGACTTGATCCGGTTCCACCTAGGCCAACATAGTGGACGTTACTGCTACTTACGTTTATTTAACTGTAGTAGCAGTCACTTCACCTCACCGCACTCCAGCCTAACTTCAGTTGGGGTGCTTTTATACGTCGAGCCATAACAAAAGAACTATAGTTTTATATTGGACAACTGTACAGTTTATGAACATGAACAATTGATTAATTATTACGATGTCCTACTAGTTACTCAATTCACAATTATAGGTTTGCTTATACGCCTTCTATAAATGCCTGTCGATATTGCTAATTGAATAATAACTAGGTATTTTATAATTTGTTGATGATATTTGCTTTTTAAATTCAATAAATAATTGTGGTAAGTTTAATGAAAATAACATATAGCAATAAAGAATAACGTCGTCATCATTTTTATTTTATTGTATTTCTATACTAAGCTACTAAAGTGCTTGTATTATAGAAACAGGACACCAAAGTACATATTATATATCAAAGATACATTGGTACCGGTGGGTGGTCTCGAACTCGTGCTCTCGATTTGCGTAACCATTGCACTGCCACTTCACCACGGTCGCCTCAATAGTACAATATTCGCTTATATGAGTATTGTTAGATTTTGTGTTAATGTTAATACAGTGACAATTATTAAGTAAAAAAGTAGCTTTCCATAAGATGTTTTTGTGAATTTAAATTGATCCAAATATTCAATACATTTCACTTAGACTTGGGTAGTTCCGGAACGAGTTACTAAAATGATATGCTTCCAATCCCGGTACTAAACCACTCACTCGTTCACTGCAAACTCAAATGTGTCTCTAGTTCCTTTAGTTCCGAGTCATGCATGCATCGCATACCACTCACTCACCACTCCTATGATAATCAGTGGTAAGTGAGTGGATATGCGATGCATGCATGACTTGGAACTAAAGGAACTAGAGAGTCACTTGCTCTCACAAGCCATTCATTATATAGCTGTGCCACTTCAATAGCTATTTGCTTTCTTCCTGATTTCGTTTTAGTTTTAGGTATAAACAGATCTTTTGCACTTCTTGAAACAATCATCATCCTTTTTACAAATTAGTTGCGAGTTTATTTTATGAGTCATTATTTTACAAATGTGTATGAGGGTGTTGTATTGTATATAATTAATTAATTTTATTATTGATTAATTAATTTTCACTGTGTATAAAGGCGAACCTATTGCCAAAGAAATAATGGATAGGGTGGAAAATAATAGTAATAAAATACTCTAATTAAAGTAAACTTATTATTATCATTTGGGTGCATAATATGCAATAGCCAATATTTATCTATTATTATTTTTTAATGTGACTCGACATCTGAACTCGACCTGCCTGATCCAGAGTCCCAAGAGGTCCAAGAGTGCCGATGACAGAAAAAACTGAGAAAGCTCACGGGCGGCTGCCCATGTCGCTCAGTCGCTGTCACTATGCCGGCCAAATCATCCTATTGTATTTTTGGTGGCGCATATATTACAAATATTGAGTAGATATACCCTAAAAATAGCTAAATATTACATAAACTAAGCTAGCGATAATAAGTTATTTTTCTTTTATAGGTAAAAATGTCTTATTTGGAGATATACAATGAAAATATTCGTGATCTTCTCAATCCTGGTGCTGGGACACTTGAGTTGCGTGACGAAGGCGGTAATGGTGCACCGACCGTTGCTGGTCTTAGCGAAGTACGAGCCAATAGCGCTGGTCACGTCACGGATTTGTTAGCACGAGGTGATAGAGCTCGTACTGCCGAACCCACTCATGCTAATCAACATTCATCACGTGGACACGCTCTACTTAGGTTAGTATTGAGGTTTATTAGCTCTTTCCGTTTCTAGAAGGTTCTTTTTCTTGTCTGTGTTACGACGATCTGTACAATTACAGAGGTAAAACCAATTGAGCGCCATTTGCCATATTCGTTAAACAACTCCCTCGCTTCCCTCACATCCACAATTCTTTTCATACAAGCTCTAACTTTTAAATTTTATCTTGTTCCTGTTATATGCTTCTATATAGTGTGTCCATGTCTGTCCATTCATGGACTATCCCTCTTACTTCTAGTTTAGGTAGAGGGTCAATTATTTCATTAATACCAGTACCATGTCTACTACTTACTGTTGAATTAATATTATAATCTAATATTTTTAGTCTAATATCGATTTGATTTTAGCGTGACAGTAAGTCTTCGTTTGGAGAAGGGTGTTCAACGTGGTCGTCTCTTCCTCATAGATCTGGCGGGCTCAGAGCGTGCGGGTCTACGTGCACGAAGATTAGAAGGAGCACATATTAATAAATCTTTACTTGCTTTGGGAAATTGTATCATGGCACTATCCGGTGGCGCTAGGTAAGATTCAGGTTCTTTAACTATAAATTATTTCAGACCAAGATTTAATTATTACGATATATTGCTTAGGGATTATATTTATTTATGGACACTAGTTTCTAAATATTTAAGTCGTCATATGACTCTCCGGGTAAAGATAAGCTAGAGTCAGGGCTTTGAGCGGAGACTGCTGTTGCCATGGCAGAGATAGTAACTGGCAGCACTATTCTGCGAGTTTGTCAGGTGGGTATTCACGCTGCATTTGGATACAGAGTTATGTTATGGGATCCAGGATTTTCGTCGTTTCGTTTCTCTATGGGACAACAAACTTAGTTCGTCCTGGTGGCCTGCTTTATGGGTGGATTTCTTTATTAAAATTTTATAATTACCTATTTTGACGTGGTCATGCGATCTCGTTTGACGTATGAATAATGCTAACCTAAGTTTTGTTTGATTTTGATTGTCGTGATTGTGACCGTAACCAAGTGCATTTAATGTTTAGGATATTGACCTCTTTTAACATCCTACATCTTTCACAGATATGTAAACTATCGTGATTCAAAGTTAACACGTTTACTTCGTGAAGTTTTGGGTGGACGGTGTCGTACAGCAATGATAGCCCATGTGTCGCCTGGGGCTATACACCGCGACACAACAAGATCTACGTTACATTATGCACAACGAGCAAACTCCATAACTAATAGGGTAAGGTTTTAGTACCGCCTTAATGAATTTAGATTCTGGGTTATACTAACGGCCTTCTTAATAACATTAATGCGCCGGCTAAAGACTTTTCTGGCCGGCATAATTCTAGGCAACCGAAAACTGAAACGGCTTTCTCAGTCGTTGGCACTTTTGGAAATTCTTTTGTTCACCATCAGGCAAGTCGAGGCTGCGTCTTAAAAAAGTGGTGCTATTAAGGAATAATCTAATATAACATAACATAAGTTTAAGGGGAAATGTTGCCAGACTCTTTGAAATCTCTGGCGTCATTAGATGATATTTTTTATTTAATTTTCGTTAATATACTTTGAGTATTTAGTATTTTATCTAAAATTCATTATAGCACCTTTCAAAGTAGTTGTGGCTATTCATTTAAAATACAGTTTTTTGTTCTTAAAGTTGCCTTTCGTTTTAATTATTTTGTAGGTTTATTCACACATGGTACTTTTTTCTTACATATTATCCACTAATGAGAATACGTCATTCCGTTCTTCTTAAAATTTGGATTATTGACCGCAACGCTTTTAATACACAGGTCGAAAGAGAGATGATAGAGACCCCAATCAACATGTCACAATATCGCACGGTCATCTCAGAACTACGAGAGGAAATTGCTCGTCTCAAAGTAAAAATGAAAGATGATAGATCCAGGTACGTTACAAATAATTCTTTCTCTTAGAATATTAATTATGAGTTGAAATCAAAACAACATCAAGAATTGCAAACTTAGACTGAATTTATACATGCAATTAATCATACAATTTTAATTTTCATAATAGCTTATTTAAATTAATTTAATAAATTTAAATTAATATCTATACTATCAGTTTTAATTAAAATTAAATGCTAATAGAAATTATCTATCACTTTGATATATTCAATTTGTTTATTTATCGATGTTATTATACCATCATTTTCAGAACGAAAGAAGAAACCAACATAGATAACGAAACTAACGAAGAAGAATCAGCTGAAAGTGCTGCTCATTTAAAATCATTGAGAGAATCTATTGTTGCAACATTTAAACAGCAAATGAGACTTCGACGAAGGCTCATGGAATTAGACAGTCATTTGCTTGGTCTTGCACTTGATGCTGAAAGACAACATGCAACCATCTCTCATTGGGAAGCAAGATTTAATAGGTTGTATAAACCTATCAATATGCCTGGCTCTAGACTTAGCACCCAACAAAGTTACAGGTAAGTTTTTATGGTTAAATTATTTAAATTAATTTTGGCTTGATATGATTGGCTAGCAACAGTAGGTAGCTTATGACTTCTCAAACAGTTACCTACAATTCAAAATATTTCTTACACGAATCACTGTTTTAGACTCTTAATCCAGTAACGTAGTTATTAATTACCTCTTAAATTGTCGAAAATTAACAAAAGCCTAAATGGCAGTTCACAAAATTCCTTTTACAGAGGTGGTACAGTATCCACTGGAAGCACTGAACGTGCTGAAGCAGAAATTGCAGTAGAACAAGCATGGGCTGAGCTTGCAGCAGTTGAACGTGAACAAGAAAGTGCTAGAACTGAAAGAGATAGAGTTGAACAACAATTAGAAAGAGTTCGACTTAGAGGAGCTCAGTTGGAACAGGTATGTAATAGATAAATTGTAAATACAAGTATTGGAAAAAACCTGAACCTAGTAGTTTCAAGATCAAGGTAGTATTGCTAAAACGTTTCAAAACGTATCCATTTATCATGTTTATTATTCGTTGTATTCATATTGAAATTATTCAATTTCAGGAACTACCAGCTAGAATTTCAAGCGGTCCGGAAAGAGAAGTATTAGCTCTTGTATGTCGTGTGCATGAACTTGAAGCGGACAAGTTAGCGCTTCAAGGAGAACGTGCAGCCAGATCCCATGAACTAAGACGACGTGAATTAGCGCTACAGCGGAGAGATTCTCAAAGGAAACTTTCTGATGAAATCATTACCAGGCAGCGAAGAGCACTTGAAGGTAAACGATTTATTAAAGAAGTCCTTAGAGAATTCTGAACTAACTAAATAACGTGTAAAGGAAATAAAAGAACTTAGATGGTGGATTTGAATTTCAGAAATGGGCATTGGTATACCAGGAGATTTGGCGCAGTTGTATGATTTATATCAACAAGAAATACATGCATCCACTTATACAGAAAGCAATGAGGCTTATTCTGCCTACAGATTGCCACCTATTTCTACCAGGTTAGTATCACAATCTACCGCCCATAGGGTAAAAACATGCATTTATTTTAGAAATAGTTGATATGTTATCTACTCCCAAAGTTGTAATATCTAATATTTTTAATTTATCATTATCATAATTTAGCATGTCAGAACTGACTTGGTCAGAGAGCTCTAGTGGCTCAGGTCGGGGGTCAAGTTCTGGCGGCTCTGGAAGTACCATGGCTCTCGATCATCGACTACCTAGACTTGCTCCAACACCAAGGCCTAGGACTAGATACAGGTATATTAATGTAATAGTTATATTAATTACTAGATGGTAGAAGGGTAATAGATGTCGAGGATTTTATGGTTAATACACGAAACGAGTAATTCAAAAGAAATCTATAGGCATCTTTCTCTAGACCACTTGATACAATAGAATATTTTGTGTACTAGGTACTATTATTTTTAATCTGTTTTTGAGAGTTTTTCTTTCTTTTACAATTTTTGTAGTCTATCGAAAATTATTTTTCGGTGAAGTTTAATAATGTGTGTGTGTTAAACCTATATCTTTCTTTTAAATACCAAACGCGATTATTTTAAAAGGAGGATAAAACGTGGTTGGCCCAGAAAATTGTTCCTCGATCAAATAGTGGACATTCTTAAAAAAAACAAGGGTCAGCTTGCTTTAAACATTAAATGGAGCTTGAATAAAAAGGAATGTGGATGTGAAGGAAACAAGAAGTTGTCTCGCTTAATACCTCATTTATTTATTTATTTTTACAGTCAACCGAGTGCAAGCACCTTGAAACGTTACGCGAGCGACGATAGTCTGGTGATGGCTCCAAGAGCAGGAGATTCGCATGTATCTTGAATGTTCAAATTAAAATTACGTGGAAGAATATGGAAACACATATCGTATTTGTGATGTGATGAAATTTGTGAATTGTTTTTAAATAAAATGAATAATGTTAGACCCCCATGGACCTACATTAGGTTCAGTTTCACATGGCAACCTAATATGTCGAGATTTATAAAGTAGGTAATAAATTACATTTGTGTAAATTTAAATAGGCGATCAACGCACGAGATAGTAGACCTTTAACCCACGTTCTTCGATCTTATAGACGTTCCTTGTTAAATCAATATGGCCATCTTCAGAAGCCATAAGCAGTTTAAAAAATCAATTGATAATTTTGGATATGTTAGTATCTAAAACAAAGTGTGAACCAAGTTGGATAACTCGTGTATCTATTTGATAGAATTATTGTCTCTGTGTAGATATGTGTAATATTATAAGTACTTATGTATAATTTATGAATTGTTTAGCTAAATATTGTGTTTTGTATCAGGGTTGTTTTGATTATTGTTAATGCCTTCCAAGCGTAATTTATTCTTAGTTTTAATAAATATTAAGTATATTAGACAAAGATTGTTTTTAGGTTTTTGTGTAAGTTTAATACCAAATTTTATTAATCTGTCTTCTAACTGATGAAAAAGTTGTCTCCATCGAATAGTGTCAAAAGATAAAAAGTTCCAATAATAAAGAAAGAATTGTATTTTTTTATTAACTTTATTGAAAGGGGTGCATTTCTTAAGCCTTGGGGCACATTTCAACTTTTTTATCTGTTATCTGAAGGTGAACATTACAACATTTCTCTCTTATCTCTAGAGACCAGAAAAAATTGCAAACAAAAAAGGTCGTAATATGCCTTCAGGCTAAACATACATTATTATATTTTCCTAGATTTTGCGCAATGAATTAAACAAATTTTATGCGGCCGTGACTACGATGGCTGCAAAGCTCTTAAAACGTTGGAAAGTAAGCCGCATGAAATTAGTTTAATTCTTACTTTATATAACAACTTAGGTGAATTTAGATGATTATTAATAGTATCCGACTAAAGTCCAATTTACCTTCTTCCCTAATGTTTCGTCTTGGTGAAAATAAAGCACAATAATAAAAATCACATTTTATTCTCGTCTTGGCAGAACGTCATCTATCATCTCATTTTTACATGTCAATCAAGTTGTTATAAAAAAGGTCGCAACATTCCCACCCATAGTATTGAAAGTCAATACTCAGTCTGGTGAAAAGTCTGATCTATGTCAATTAGTCGTCTGTAGAAGGTTGTAAGTCAAGTCTGCACAACTTGGTCACAGGTCTTTTGTAAATTCCAATGGTGGTCTGCACGTCAGCAATTCTCACTTGTCCGTCTCTTGCCCCATATGTCTTAGTGATTCGTCCTTTGAGCCACAGGTTTCGAGGCATTTGTTCGTCAACTATAATCACAACATCACCTACCAGCAATGGTTGTGTAGTCCTAAACCATTTTGTTCTCCTAGTCAATGTAGGTAAGTATTCTTTTATCCAACGCTTCCATATGTGATCAGAAAGTCGCTGGGATGTACGCCAGCTATGCCGTATTAAATCTCCGTCGTCAAAAGAACCCATTGGTGCTAATACATTTTGTCCAAATATAAAATGGTTAGGTGTCAGTGGAGTCTGGTCATGGCAGTCTATAGGCACGTGTGTCAGAGGCCTATTATTAATCATGTACTCGGTCTCCGCGATAACAGTGCTCAAAGTTTGGTCAGTCGGAGTAGTCTCTTTTAATACAACTTTAAGTGCTGTCTTCACTGAGCGCACGAGTCTTTCCCAACACCCACCCATGTGTGGTGCATTAGGAGCAATAAACTGCCAGTCTATTTGGTGGATACTACAAAATCGTAAAATAGAGTCCTTGTCAATATTTGCGATCGATTTAGTCAGTTCCTTGTCGGCTCCTCTAAAGTTAGTCGCATTATCACTAAATATTTGCTTAGGAACTCCTCGTCGCGAAATAAAACGTCTTAAAGCCATGATCGTACTACTAGTCGTCAGGTCACTTACAATTTCTATGTGGATTGCTCTTACCGTCAAGCAAGTAAACAATGCACCATAGCGCTTCTCATGTCGTCTTCCTATTTTAATTGTCATCGGTCCAAAATAGTCAAGCCCAGTATACGTAAATACTTTATTATTTGTCGTCAATCTGGGAATCGGCAGTTGTCCCATCAGTGGTGGTACTGGTCTTGCTCTCTTATTCTTACAAAATTGACATTAATTCCAAGAACTTTTTACAGCGTTACGTCCATTCAATATCCAATATTTCTGTCTTAAATTATTATATACCTCCTCTCGTCCGATATGCGCATTGTTCTTGTGATATCTCATTATTAAAAGTCGTACGTACTTGTCTTTAGGGTTTAAAATTATTGGGTATTTAACGTCATCGTCTACATTTGCCCTATTTATTCGTCCACCAACGCGAAGAACCCCATTATCGTCAGTAAACGGCGTCAGTTGATAAATATTACTGTCTTTGTGAATAGGCTGTCCAGTCTTTATAGTATTAATCTCCTTCCAAAAACTGCGTCTTTGACTATCTTTAATTAATAATATCTCTGCTTTTATAATTTCGTCCGAATTTAACTCACCTATCAAGTCATTGTCATTTTTAAGCTTTGCAATAAATCGCAATAACCAAGCAGTCGATCTCACTAATCTCCAGTAAGATGAAAATCTGTCGCAATCTGGTAAACCGTCATTGTTGTCCGGCATAGTAAAGCAAACTAATTTAATTTCAGGATCATTCTGGTCAGCAGTAATTGTCAAGTCTTGTTCGGCAGGCCACATGTCTTCATTTTCTCTCAAAAATTCAGGACCTTTAAGCCAACAACTGTCTTTGTCTGTCTTAATATCACGTGTCGCTTCATCAGCTGTATTTAAATGTGTAGGTATCCATCGCCAAGCAGCGACATTAGTAAGCTCAGAGATTTCACCAATGCGATGACTAACAAATGGTTTAAACCTACCAGAGTCAGACCTAATCCAACTTAGAACTGTCTTTGAATCAGACCAATAAAATATCTGACCAATAGATAAGTCAATGTACTGTCTTAAAACATTAGACATTCTAGCACCCATGACTGCAGCCTGGAGCTCAAGTCTAGGGATACTTAGTGTCTTCATTGGCGCTACCCTCGCTCTAGCCATTAAAAAAGAAACATGGTAATCACCTGATGTTGTCTTAGCACGTAAGTAGGCTACGGAAGCAAATGCCTGTGCGCTTGCGTCGCAAAACACATGAATTTGCAAAGGTGTATTTCTGTCATAGTCAGGCTTTAATAACCATCTCGATATTTTTACATTTGTACAGTCGTGGATTAAAGTCAACCAATATTTCCATTTAGTAAACGAATTTGTGTCTATTTCGTCGTCCCATCCTATTTTACTCCTCCAAACGTCTTGAAGAAAAATTTTCCCTTTAATAGTTATATTCGATAAAAATCCATGCGGATCAAAAACGGACATAATTAATTTTAATATTTCTCGTTTAGTAGGTCTTTTCAGTCCTGTCTTAATATCGTCTGACACGTTGTGAAAATGTAATGTAAAAATAAATTCGTCATTGACAGGAGACCAATGCATTCCAAGCACTCTTTCTGACACAGTATCTTGGCAGTCTGTAATTATTTTGACACAACCTGGTGCTACTTTGTCTCGCGGTAAATGATTTAGTACAAATTTTGAACTTGACATAAAATTCGTCATATTAAATCCCCCTCGTTTGTAAATATTAATAATATCGTCAATCAATTGACAAGCAGAAGTTTCATCATCAATTGAATAAATGAAATCATCCATGTAATGTCTATTTACAATCGCGTCAACGGCTAATGGATATGTCTCGATAAATCTCTCGGCATTAACATTTTTAACATATTGTACAGACGAAGGTGAACATATTGCACCAAACATCATTACGTTCATTACATATATGTCATTTTTCCAAAGACAACGTTGAGCGTCTCTGTCACTCTCCTGGATAAGTATCTGGTGAAACATTTCTTGGATGTCACCGGTTAAAGCAATTTTATGTGTCCTAAACCCTAATAAAAGTCCAGGTAAAGAATTTAGGTAGTCAGGTCCAGGCATTAAAAAATCATTTAATGACTTATTATAAGACTTGGCAGCGGCGTCAAGAACAAACCGCAGTTTATTGGGTTTGTTCGGATTAAAAACCGCGAAATGCGGCAAATACCAAGTCTTGTCAGTACGGTCGGTCTTGTCTACTAATAATTTCGAAATGTAACCTTTTCGAATGTAATCGTCAATCTTTTCTTGATAGCGCGCGGCAAACTCAGGCATTCTATTCATCTTACGTTCAATGCCACGCAGACGTAGTCGCGCTAGCTCGTAGCTACCTGGAAGAATATCAGTATCATTTTTCCATAGTAAACCAGTCACCCATCTGTCATTACGTAATTGAGTAGTCTTTTCCATAATGTCAATCGCCCTTATGTCTTGTCGAGAACGTGGCGTAATATGTACAGGCTTAGTACCAAAGTCTTCGGTGGTGAAACTACGCTTGATCGTTTCGTCAATAGCATCACAACACGTGTGAAAAATCGTGGAATCCGTCACTAATGAAGGATAAGACAGTTTACCATGAATTACGTACCCCAATTTCGTCTCAGAAATCATTGGAGAATCATTTGTCGGACCCTCAATGATCTGTCGGGAAATTATCAAGTCAATATTATCTTGTCCAATTAAAATGTCTATCTTTTTCTTAGTGTCGACGCAGTACTCTTCGTAGTCACGTAAGTAGTCATAAGTCTTAACAATATTTTTACAATTAAAAGATTTTACAGGCAAAGATAAATTATTTACAGTTCGTACATTACACATATTATACACACTATCACTATGAATACCGCGCACTTTAAAGTTCACCATTTTTGACGTGGTGTCTACTGTTGACATACCATTCACACCAGAAATGCGCAATTGCTGCCTCGGCCCGGTGATACCAGCACGTTCAGCGAGTCCAGCGTCGATCAAACTGACAGACGACCCCTCGTCTAATAAGGCTGCGGACTCGTAGTCACCATTTTTCCCAGAAATAATAATAGGTATTACCTTCAGCAAAACGGTTTGATTGGCGTAGTTGAAATTATTAACATGCACGTCAGTTACGTCATCATTGTCTTGTGCTGGTCTTGACGCAGTGTGCAACAGACTATGATGCAGTCGGCGGCAGTTCGGCTCTCGGCACTCGATCTTGCGCGTACACTTGAAAAGTCGGTGTCTCGTCGATAAGCATGAAAAGCATAATTTATTATGAGTCACGTAGGTCCATCTCTCATTAATGTCCATTGCAACAAACTTATTACAATCCTTGAGATGATGAAAGTACTCCTTGCATAATGGGCAACGTCTCTCTGGTTTAGACGTATTGAAAACAGCTTGTCGTATCTGTTGTGGTCTAATGTCTCTAGAATTGTCGTGAAATGGGCGACTTGTTGTCTGATATGAAATACGTGTAACAGCCATAGCTACGTCCATGAGCCAATCTGACACATGTGTTAAATTAATTGTCGTAATATTATGTCTTTTCAGATGAAAACACCATTCAAATTTCAGTGACGACGGCAACTTGGAAATAATTCCCCGTGTCAGGGTAGGGTTAGACAAATGCCCTGTCTCCTTCTCACATTTCATTGTCTCAACAATGTTCTGCACATATGTCGCATACTCTATCAAGTAGTTGACGTCATCTTGGTGTATATCACGCATCCTTCTAAGTCGGCATAGCATATTATCTATGATCATTTCTGGCCGTCCAAATCTAAGTCGCAATGTGTCAATAATTTTGGATATATTTACTGACCTGACTAATAATATTTTCACCGCGTCGCGGGCTTTACCCTTCAGGCATTTTTCAAGTCGAGCAATGTTCTCGTCGTCATTATATCCACATACGCGACTTGTCGTTTGAAACTGACTGTAGAACAGCGGCCAGTCCTCTGGGTCTCCACTGAAGCTTGGCAGGTCTTTACTCGACGTCTGGCGAGCTAAAAATCTTGTCATGACTTGAGCATTAAATTGTTCTGACGATGACACATTACGTACATTTGAGGAGTTTTGAGCATTTGCGATAATCGGGTGGCGGTCAAAATGCAAGCTATGCGTGTCGCGTGGGGAATGTCTTTCGCCGGGCGCCAAGTCGTGCCTTATGTCAAAAGGCGGTTCAGCAGCCTCGTCTTCATCACACATAGCTGACTGTATGAGTAACTTATTTTCAAGTAATCGCTTTTTGGCGATGTACGTTTCCTCGATTTTTTGCAGTTCTAACTGCGCTAGTTGCTCAGTAATGTCTATTTTAGCTTTTAATAAACTTTGTCTTTGAATTGTACTACCTCTGGAGCTTGAACAAGAAATGACTGACCTGGGTGATAATTGTCTTGATGTGGAATGTGAGTGATGCGGCGAAGTCGGCCGCGAGGTTCGCGGCTGCGGTTGTTCCGTCGACAACGGCGACGCGGGCGGTACAAAATTCATGTCGAAATTTTGTCGTGTCTTACTCCTGGTGAGCATATTACGTCGTGTGATGTCTCCACGGTGCTGTTCAGATTACTCGAAGGACCACTTTGTTTCGTCTTGGTGAAAATAAAGCACAATAATAAAAATCACATTTTATTCTCGTCTTGGCAGAACGTCATCTATCATCTCATTTTTACATGTCAATCAAGTTGTTATAAAAAAGGTCGCAACACCTAAGTTTGAATTTTTTTATTGTGGCTTGGCATTTGACAGTTTCCCGCCTTATGTTAAGCTAGAGAGCGTTCCATGAGTAGAGGCGACTGCTACTATGGTTAAATAACTGCCAATAGTAGCGGCGTCCACTATGCCGGCCTTTTTCCTAATTCCGTAACGCAATTGAGTCACTTTACGGTCTCTACACTTGACCTGACTTGAAAGTACTGTCTGCCTACCAAGCAATCATTTGGTGATAGATTAATTGTCGTAAATATTAATAGTTGTTTTTGTAATAAAATACTATTTGTTTGTAAATATAACTTTGTTTTATTTACAAAAATATTTATTTCTTTAAAGAAATCATTCCTTAAAAAATCAACCCATTAAACATCACTATTCCGGTCATACCGCGTTCTCACCGGGCGATTTCAGTTGATCAATATTTGTCGTTTAACAAAAATGTATATATATTAATTGCTTCAATTTGGTTGAAAGTCTGTTCAGACGGTTCAAATCTCGAACGATTTCGCAGTTGATCAACTCAAATCGCCTCGTGAGAACGCGGTCTCACTGAGTGCTTTATACTCCGCTTGTTGAATCCGATGGTGATCAAAAAGACTGGGAAAGTAGTCCACTAGTCCACGGTTTGTTTACGCGCCGAGCACATCGCCGTTTGTTTCGGGTTTCGACCAACATTTTTCTCCAATCTATATCCCCCGTAGTATAATGGACGTAAACAGACGTCTATAATCATAATACTATATACTAGTAGAGTCTGTCTAATAAACCGAAATAACGCGCCCCTCTACTGCATTTACGCACACAAGCATATGTATAAAATATGGATGCAACACACCAAAGATGCAATTGTAATTGGTCATTCAGTTGATGGTTAGACACAAAAGGAGGTGCACGCTGATGAAGTATTATAGTATAGTTAGTAATATTTGCATTCACACATTTAAATAAACTAATAAAGTGGAGGGGCGCGTCATTTATAGTTAGACAAGCTATACATAAGACTATAATATCTGTGTCTATAATGGGAATAAACTGGCGAGGTAGAAACAATTTTAGGAATGATAATAATCGGGAATTTCCCAATGTCCTTAACAGTCCCAGGTTCGATTTCCTGTCAGAGCATGGCATAGCTTGTTTCATAGCTTTTATTTGTAATATTTAATAGTTAATTAAATTGTATATTACAAATATATTTAAATAAAAAAGGGGGTGGATATTTGCTCCGGTTGTCTAAGAGTGGTAGGCAGTAATTATCAGTATGCCGATCCGGAGTAGTATCGCCACTTACAAGTGCACGTGATCACTTGTAAGACTTTTTAGTCACGTTTCGGAATTAGATGGTAAGTTTCCGGTACTAGCAGTCGCTTCCATTCATGAACCGCACTCAAGCGAGGTTCTGTCACATGTCGATCTACAATAACGAAAAGTCGGTATGAAAAGAATTGTGCCTCTGAAAGAAGTGAAAGAGTTGTGTCCAGAATGTAGAAAGAGTAGGTATAGAAAGTAGCGCTTAATTGATTTTGCTTATTCCTGTGAGGATTAAGGCATGACATTTGATTGATTGGATAATATAAAAAAACACACGATAACATTAAAAATCTTTATAAATCATTAAAATTATTTCTTACTTAAAGGTAAGTAAGTATCTTTATTACTATCTGTACTTATTCTTTAACCTTATAAGATCTTTATTCTATAGTTAACTACAATTTGTTGTGATATAATTCTAAGAAATAACAAGCTTTAAAATTATTCGAATTAAGCTTAAACTAACGAATACTCGATTATGTTATGTCGCCTAATTCTCTTAATACATTAGGTATGACGACAAAAAATCAGTGAAATTACACTACGGTCGGAAGTGACCAATCAACGTAGTTTATTTATTATTTGTAGTTATTTGTTATACGCTGATTGGTTACGAAGATGTCAAATATCAGTACGACGAAATTTCACCGCTTGTTCGACGCTTAATATATTAGGAGAATCGAGGCCCAGCGAATTGACTTGTCCTCGAAAATCCACAGCTTAGCAACGTTACTTTTATACTAATCTAAATATTTATGGCGACGGATATTGCGATGATATTTAGCATTCTGGTAACTAATCAACAATCAACGACACGACAAGTCATTTCGATGTTGTGCCTGGCTACTAGCAAATTTTATAGTTAGATTTATAAAGATATGTCTTACATAATATTATACTTAAATAAATCAAAATTATTAAAATTACTACCTAATATAAAAAAAACTTATATTTAAACACAATCTCATGATTAACTAGGTATATTGGCTAAGTAATTAGAACTGTTTTAATATGTCTAAATCTAAATCACGTGTAGATAAATAAAAGTATCTATATTATAAATACATATCGACGTTTGAAATTAAAAAATTATAAACGAGAAAATACAAATTTCACAGCAGACTTCAAATTAAATGATTTCATTAGAATACCCCAGGTCGGGGGAAACACCCGCATTTTGTCGACCGAATCGGCAGTCGAACTAAAAGGTTCAGCGCATCGTTTTTTTGTAGAACAATCGACAAGTCAAATGCTTTACCAGCCCATGTGTTCTCTCCATCTTATAACATTGGATCTTTCAAGCGACTGGGGCATCCGTGAAGATTCTGTTTTTACAGTCGCCGGCTCTGTTGGACCTCCTCTTGCTTACCATCAGGCAAGTCGAGGTCAGATGTCGAGTCACAATAAAAATAATACATTTTAATCGTCGATATAGATTACGTATTACTAATTATAATAAAAGCATCATTGTGCCCAATTTCACTAAAAGATTTTAACCCAAGATTTCTTAAGCACTAAAATTGGGGTATTTATATATTTTTTACCTACTTAACTACAATTTTCATACCTATTTCTTAATATGGCAAGTAATGAAGATACTTATATTATATTTTACAATAACTACCACTAATATATTTAATTATAAGATTAAACTGGATAAATATCTATTCGATAAAAATCACATAACTGACGAGATTTAAATATTCATAATTTTATTATCTAATAAATAAATAAACGTAAAACCTATCTAATTATAAGAAATAAATTATAACTACAAAAATAATAATAAATATTAAAAATACCAATGGAAACCAAACCCTTAAATGTTTATCAATCTTAATAACAATTTCGTTATTCATTTTTGACTGACTGATTGACACTGCATAAATAGAATTTTCAAAGATTATTCTTTCTTATACAGGATTTGTTTTCGTAGGCTTAATAAGCAATATACTAGAATCTTAAAAGTACTAGAATAATAATAGAATAAATAAAAAAAATTGAGACGATTTCGTCGTCTTTTTGGCCAGTGAATGTTTTCTAGGTTTTCTTTTACCTAAGTATATGAAGATAATATATTTCGTAAACCCTTTTAGGGTTATATTGTAAGAAAATCTCTATTCTTATTTATAAACAATAAACAAATGTCCAATAAAACAGATTAAATATGAGGAATAAGACTGGGAACCAAAATCGGGAGCGTTTGTCAATCCAGATTGCGATTTCTTGCGGAGTCATTGTTGTCCAGTTTTGGTGATGGCCTTCTGGACTTTCCTCCGAGCCTTCCTCACTTGGATTCTTCGGCCTTTCGTTCGAACCACGTCCAGGGGCGAAGTCATCGTAGCTCTGCGTTGTAATTGTTGGTAAATTCATTGCCGATGGGAAACTCTGTGGATATGAATTTTATTTTTAGTTAAGGTTGATTACACTGCATGATTAGAAAAACAAATGAGTGCTTACCGCGTCATAATGATCCATAACTTTGCGTGAAAATAAAAAATATAATATGTAAAGTTTTTCTTTCAATTGTCTACTTTTTCCAACAGGTAGAAATAAATGAATACATGGCAAGAGGTTCGTGATATATTTATTCTTACGGGTATTTATTTGATTGATTAACATCAACATTTAAGTAATTAGACAAGTAGTGGTGCCCAGTCTGCCGATCTCGGGTAGTACCATCCCTTACAGACCGTGAAATCACTTAGTACAACTAGGCCGGCATAGTGAATGTGACTGCTACTTACAGCTATTCAACCGTAGTAACAGTCACCTCCATTCATGAACTACACTCCAGCCTAACATCAGGCGGGGTGATGTCATAAACGTCGAGTCCCAATAAAAAAAATAACAATTAATAAATAAAACATTAGACAATTTTAACATCAGGCGCTTTGAGTTTAAATAATCTATACTTAAAAATCAGGCGTTAAAAAACTGACTTACATGCACAGTTAAATAGTTATTATAAGTAGGTCCATTGGGATCGTTGCTAGTCTCCTGCGATAATGAGGAGCAGGACCTTGACTTGGTGAGGCTCGTTGGTGACGATTGCATCTCCCTCTGGAATTCCTTGCGAGCGAGACGAGGCGTTAAAGTGCTCTTTAAGATGTATTTGCTATTCACTTTTTTAAGGCTCACTACCTTCCTGTGAAAGATATTACATTTACATTTTTAGTTTATTTTTATATGTAAATTAAAAAAAAAAGCTAAAGATAAACACTATGAGGACAAATCAGTGATTTCGTGAAGTTCCTTTGCCGAAAGTTTTGGGTTCGATTTCCGATCGTAGTAAAGATTAATTTGTTTCATAGTTTTCAATTGTAATATTTATTTGTTTAATTTATTTAAAGAGTGGTAGGCAGTGGTGTCTCATCCGTGATAGTGACACTACTGACTTAGTCGCGTTTAGTGATCAACTTGTAAGCCACCGGTTCCACCTAGGTCGGTATATTGGATTGCAGTTATTTAACTGTTATAACAGCCGCCTCCATTTACTCTAGCTTATCATCGGGAGGGGCGCTATCACACGTCAAGCCCCAATAAAAAAATACTACACGATAGTTTGGCGTTGGAAAGGAGTTATACCCGTGTACTGTTAGTTCACGGTCGCTCGGTTCTTTCAGTTGTCGGCACTATTGGACCTCCTCCTTTTTTGCGTGCCAATAAAACACATTAAAACATACCCTTCTTTTGGGCAGTTAGGTAAAATGTTTATACTTACTTCCTTCTCCAAATGGTGTTGACAAAGGCAAACTCAACAAGTGAAGCGAAGATGAATCCGCAGCATCCGAGGAACCAAATTTCACTAGCCTTAATATATGACACCTTAGGTAAACTCTTTGCCTGAGACGACGCCAATGTAATAAATGACAACATGGTAGCCGTACCTAAAAAAAAGAAAATAATTTAATTATCAATCAATCAAATTGTCACTCTTTTTTCCCACAGAGATAGGCAGAGACAATGGAGCGCCACTTGCCACATCCACAATTCTCTTCATACAAGCTCTACGGTTATGGGCACTAGGCAACCAAACTTGAGGATGTCTTCTTATATGATAATTATTTATATATTTGGGCGACCATGGTGTAATGGTAGAGCAATGGTCATGCGAACCAAGAGCCCCTGGTTCAAAACCACTTGCCGGTTTCAATGCAACATTGAAATGTCTACTTTGTTTGCCCAGTTTCTATGATTTAAAAGCACGATTAGTGACTTAGTATAATTATTATCATCAGCCAGAAGATGTCCACTGCTGAACATAGGCCTCCCACTAAGAAATAGCTTAGTATAGAAATGTTAAAAAATATATCAACCGCTGCTGGACCTAAGCCTTCTCCCAGCGATCTCCATAGGGTGTCCAGATTTACTGTTATCTATAGAAGGCTGTCAGTTCATCTTGTAGATGGCGTTTATCCGTACGTAGTCTTCATTTGTGGTCCCAACGGTCTTATGAATAATGTATTCTTACCCAAAGTGGTTCTTGGTGGTCCAGCATCGGCTTGCAGCCAAAATGATACCCACGAAGTAGCAACTATCATCATAGATGGAATGAAGTAGTCCATAATGTAATAACCGACTTCACGACTGAGTTTAAATGCAAACTTCAAGGCACTGTAATTTCCAGCTGAAAAGAACAAAACTGGATTTAATATTTGGTCGGTTTAGCAGTTGATGCCATGGGACGATCGTGGTCTATTAGTAGTTGTAGTGCTCAAGCCATGCGCACGACCTCGCCGACGGCTATTGTGTTCTGCCTGATACGCTTGAGATTGTGTCACGTACAACTAGTAATTGTACATGTCTATAATATACAATATGTGTGTAACCCCCATACACTATAGTAAGTAAGAGTCTAGCAAACTTGCCCCAGATTCAAAACGAATATGATAAAACATGCAATTTTGTATAATGATAAGATATACGATTAATATGCTCGTATTGTTGAATTTTACCATACTATACATATTTGTTTGCAATCATATTTTTCCTAATGTAAAGGGAATTTGGAATTTAAAATATTAAATAAATGCTTGGTTTAATTTTATATAATTTTGTTCGTTTCACCATCATCATCAGCCAGAAAGCGTCCACTGCTGAGCATAGGCCTCCCCCTTAGAAAGCCATTCCGAACGACAAGATGCCAGTTGCATCCACTGGTTATTATGTCGCCAGTCCACCTAGTGGGAGGCCGTAGGTAACGCTGCGTCTTCCAGTTCGTGGTCTCCACTCTAAAACCTTTATTCCCCATCGGTTGTCGGTTCTTCGAGCGATGTTTATTCGTTTATACTGTGCGTATTTGTGACTTTGTGGAGGTCCAAAAGAGCTTACTACTTGCTCTGTATTTTCATTTTCTATTTAAATATTAAATATACCTATAAATAAGTTGTTACCTCCGCCATGTCTCATGTTAATAATGTCGCCTCGAACCACGGATTCATTGGTCCAAAAATCCAACAGTGAATATTCAGTTAGATGAAGCTCCGATGATAAACGCATTGGGTTCTGGTCCTCCCACATCAGACGTAGACTCGATGCATTGTATTTCCCTGGAAGTCAGCAAATTGAATTAAACAAATTTTATGTGGCTTACTACCGCGTTTATTTTGGTTTTGATTCTACAATTTTATTATTCCGACGTTTCGAGAGCTTTAATTTTGTTTGATTCATTAATCAATGTTCGCGCAAAATCTAAGAAAATACTAGTCGACAAATTGTTATTACACAACACACACTTAAGTGTGTGTAAGTACGAAGTTTGTTTTTTTTCTGTATGAAGAGGATGTGGATGAAGGAAGCAAGAGAGTCGTGTCAGGATAGTAGAAAATGGCGTTCCTTTGTCTCTGGCTATCCCACTGTGAATTAAGGCGTGAAGTTAATGATAATAAAATATTTAAAAAAGGGTCTTAATATTTAATATGATATTTAAATAAGATTAAATTGGATAAACAGACATACTAATTCTGAGACATCCTCAAGAAAGCTGGGTTGCCTAGTACCTATAACCGTGGAGCTTGTATGAAAAGAAATGTAAATGTTAGGGAAGCGGGGGAGTTGTGTCAGGATTGTGGAAAGTGGCGCTCCATTCTCTCTGTGGAAGAGGGCGTGACAATTTATTGATTAATTGATATATCAACTAATATAAATCAACCTCCTTATTTCTTAGTATTATTTCTAATTTATATAAATTGTATTGTAAATTGCAACTTACTCGTTTTAATGACCTAACGCTTACTCATAGAAAAATAATTAATTATAATTAGTTCGTTAACTTCTAAGTAACTAAGCATTATACTATTAAAACGAACCATAAATAATTTTATTAATTTGTTCCATTCATTGAAGAACAGAATAATATTAGGTCATACATGTTTTAAAGAATGGAAATAGGTCTTTTGTTAATAAAAAATATATTAATAACCTCAAAGTACAGTTAAACTTTACATGTGATCTACATCTATGAGTTTTTTTATTGTAGCTCGGCAAATGATAACACGTGATGTTAAACTGGAGTGCGGTCCATGAATAGAGGCAACTTCCACTACATTTAAATAACTGCACGCAGGCGAGTTGGAATCAGCAATATACTGACTCCCTTCACGATATATTCAGTTTGACGACAGGCGTTGCGTTCCGTCTGCCGATCCGGGATATTACCACTACTTACAAGTATACAGAACAGACCGTAAAGTGATCATCGTGTAAGTTGCCTGTTCCAACTAGGCCAGCATAGTGGATGTCACTGGTGGATGGCTGGCATAGTGACGGCGATTGAGGCAGTCGTCGTCACTCTTGGACCTCCTCTTGCTTATCACCCGGTAGGTCGAGATTAAATGTCACAATAATTAAAAACTTACCTTCTAACTGTTCTGCCTGTAATTTAACTGTTAGTAGTGGTTAACTCAAACATGTACTGCACTCCAGATTAACATCAGACGGATTGTTAAAAAAAATACTTACAACTTTCTAAATTCATAGAACAAGTCTGTACATCGAAGGGAAACTTCTGCAAATTCATCCAGCAGTAAAGGACTGCTTGCATTCTCCTGCTGAATACCACTTCCCCATCAGGTGCAACGGAGATCAGTACATCTTTGCTGTCAGTTCCCATCAAACTCGATGACTGCTCATTGGACATATAAAGATGAGGAACCCATATCCGTTGTCGAAGGTCAGTTTCACCAATAATTTTCGTCCTCCTCGGTGACGTCATTTTGTACGCGAGCCTGGAGTCGTTCCAGCGTAGTTGGAGTAAGAAATGCAGTTTGAAATTCTGGAATGTGGAGAAATTATATAGATCAGTCTGAATTAAAAGAAAATAAAGGTGATATTTAAATAAGTGGGTACTAACTAAATCTTAACGACTAGTTAGGTTTTGTTTGGCCAGCATTGTGACAGCGAACAAGGCAGCCGTGAACTAAGCCGAGCTTTTTCCAGTCTAAGACCTCCATCATGCAAACAGGTAGGTCAAAGTTAGATGTCGAGTCACAATTAAAAAAGTCTCTACGATCTTAAAATCAGTCTTAATATTCATTGATCTTATGATACATTTATAACAGCAAAAATAAGTTATCTTCATGTATTTCTTTAGTCATTAGCGATCTTGGAACTCGTCTTATTTACCATTAGGCAAGTCAGGATCATATGTCACCTACCAAAACATTACGTCAGCCACCGCTAGCCTCTCCCAACCATATACAGAGTGGCCTTTTGGAAGAGGCCTGCATTCAGCGGTATTTTGTTGGTAGACGTCTGCGTGGCCTTTACCCGTACATGACCCTCATTCGAGAACATTTCTGGCCATCAGTTCCACGAGTTACTGATTAGGGTTCTCTGATGGAAAGCAAGGGAAGGTCCAAGAGTGCCAACGATAAAAAAAAAACACTCATTTCACGTCACTGTGCCGGCCAAAGGTACTAGGTATGCAACATTACATTCAAAGAGGCACCTTAATGTTAGGTACATTGTAAATGGTAAGCTAGACATGATAAGCAGAAAGAAACTTTTATTCTAAATGAAAGTCTGAAAGCATTAGTCATCCATTGCCCAGTCTGCCGATCCACAGCTTACAAATGTACAGCCAGTGAAGTTATTTAGTCACGTTTTGGGATCAGCTTGTAAGTTTTCACCTCCAACTAGACCGGCATAGTGAACTGGTACTTATGTAGCAGTAGTAACATTTACTATGCTGCCCTAGTTGGAACCGGCAACTTACATGATGATCCTGAAACCCCGACTAAATCTGTATACTTGTAAGTGGTGGTAATACCCTGGATCGGCAATGTGAGTCAGCCACATTGAAAGTTGCTGATTCCAACTGCATAGGCATGCATAGTGTTACATGTAGTTATTTAACTGTAGTAGAAGTCGCCCCTGTTCATGGACCGCACTCCAGTCTAACATCAGGCGGGGTGCTGCTTACAGTTGCATAGTTGTAGCAGTCACTTCCATTCTTCCAGAACTTCTAGAACTTTACTCCAGCTTAATATCAGGCGGGATGCCAAGTCAAGTCATATGTCTAGTCACAATAAGAATAAAATAAGTTTTAGTAACTTACGAGATCATGAGCTTCGGCTGGCTGTATAAAGTAGACGTAGGCACTGGCCTTAACAAATATCACACCACCACTTTCAAATGTTGGTAGCAATAGTCTATCATATCGACATTCATTTGCAAGCCTAGATAGAAATTCTGACTGAGTGTATGCATCTCCATTTTCTAAATCTGGACATTCTGGTGCAGGTTTCGATCTGGAAGTAAGGAAGTATAACATTACTAAAAGGATTAGCGCGTCGTTTCTTTGTAGAACAGTTGACAGGTGGAGTGTCATGTGTTCTCTCCATCCTATATAACCTTGGATCCTTTATGCGATGCATTTAGAAGCACTTTTGGCTGGCATAGTGATGGCGACTGTAGTAGCCGTAAACAGATTCGGGGTTTTCACGGGATTTAGTCGTCGACACTCTTTGACCTCCATCATGCCTAGTGTCCATAACTGTAGAGCTGTAGGAAAAAGCGTGACAATTTAATTGATTGATTAATAAAATCAATGAGAAGATGTCTCTTTAGACGACAGGCGTGGCGGTTGGTTAGCACGCTAGTAAAGTCCCGGTTGTAACTTGTTTCATAGCTTTTAGTTGTAATATTTATTAATAATGTAGAATATATTTTCAAATATTTGTCTGGTTGTCAAAAAGCGGTAGGCAATGGTACCCAGTCTGCCGATCCGGGGTAGTACTCTAGTAGTACGTAGTTCTATCTGTAGTCTGTGACTTACAAGTATACAGACTGTGACGTAACTTGGAAGTTGCCGCAGTGGCGTAGCGTGGCGGGGGCGGAGGGGGCGGCACATTTAGAGGGCGGCAAATTTATAAAAACGGAAATAAATCGTTAAAATTTGAAACTGAAATTCATATTTTTGTTGTACCTATGATTGAAACTCCTAAATAAGGGGGCGGCAAATTTTTTTTCGGTCCCGGGCGGCTGACTTTCACGCTACGCCACTGAGTTGCCGGTTAGTAGTAGTTATTTAATTTTTTTTAAATAACCATTGTTTTACATTATTTGACTTTTGTATATTTATTCTTAAAAATATGTTTAAATAAAATTAAACATAGTATTTTCTCAGATTTTGCGTGAACATCGATTAATGAATTAAACAAATTTTATTCCGCTTACTATCGCGTTTATTTAGATTTTACAATTTTTTGTTTTTATTCCAAAGTTTCGAGAGCTTTGCGTTTCTCCCTCCGTGACTACGATGGCTGCAAAGCTCTCGAAACGTCGGAATAATAATTTAAAAATGTCATATCAAAAACCAAAATAAATTCCGCATGAATATTGTTTAATTCATTAAAATTAAAGATAGTCTATTAATCTAGGTGGCTGCACAGTCCACAGTGGTCTATTTTGCGAGGCTATTGCTGAGTCCATTCTCTATGTCTATGGCAAATGAACACCAACTTTCTGCCCACCACTCTTGTTATGTTAAATAAATAACATATTTAATCACACGCAGTTTTAATGAGTTATTTTTTAATTAAATTATTTAGTATTGATTCATACCTAAGTTAGTACCATGTTATTTAAATAAACATAATTCTTTATTGCATACTTAATAAATTTAATTAAAAAATAATTAATATCTAAATCATTTGTTGATCGATATAAAAGGATCAAAAAATTTAATATAATTATGTATAATTTAATTACAATATAATATTGATTATATTATATGATTATATGATTAATTATAATATTAGAATAATTACTTCATCTAAATAACAATTTTAATTATGATTTTAAATCAATATTATTGTTTATTATATTTTTAATACTAGTTGCCCCTGCGAATTAATCCGTGTCTTGTAAACTTTAAACTTAAACAACTTTAATAACAATTATTAATTTCTTTATTTGCATAAAAAATAAGATTTACATTATTTTAATTATAATGTCAGACCAATTATATTTGTTACAATGATAATAATAATATGCATATGTTGCGGAGAGTTTGGGTAAAGCATCCGTGGATACTCATTCCTCATGGTTCATCATCAGGTTATCCAGGTCTCCGATTTCTTAACAGCCCAACTATATATAGCCCAATAAAGGCTATTAACAAATCGGCTTATAGTAATAATAATTTTAGTTTAGGAACCACAGTTCAATATATTATAGCTTTGTTGGTTTGAGAGGATACCATTGGGCATTCTCTGCCAGTATGCCTCAGGGACAAGAAATAAATGTTATATTAATAAATAAAAATTTATTAAATTCAAGGAATTTTACACAGCCCAGTAAGTATACAAAATAAGTACCTTATTCTTAAACCATATCATTTTCGACATGTGACAGCACCCGGCCTGATGTTAGGCTGGAGTGCGGTCCATAAATAAAGGTGACTACTACTACAGTTCAATAACTGTAAGAAGCAGACACATCCGCTATCTATTCAGCGCTAGCGAAATCCATTCAGCGGTTTAGGCGCAAAAAGGTAACAAACAGACATAGATATCTACGCATTTATAATATTGTGCAAATAGATTAAACATTAGCAGAAATCTTCACAATAATTTATATTACCAAAAGCAATTACAATAAATATATCGCAATTAAACATTACTGGCTACAATTAGAAATGCAAATATTTGATGTTTAAAGAACACATGTTTATCTATTAAGAAGTTTATACTGCAAGTTCTAGGTTAAGAAAACAGGGCCATCTACAAGTTTTTTACCACTTTATTATTTATACAAGGGGTCAACTTAATGCCTTTGTGTATTCTCTACCAGTATATTTATCTGACATAAATTACATTTAAAAAAACTAAACTTTACAAATAAAATAATAGAGATATATGTTGAATAGTATGAATGATTTTTATTATTGTAATTCGATATATGATAGCACTTCGCCTGATTTAAACTAGAGTGCAATCCACGACTGCAGGCGACTTCTACTACAGATTGTTTCCATTATGCAAACGAATGAGAACAGATCACAGAAAGATATATGTTTCTGATATATCCACAAATATATATCTTTCTGTGATCTATACTATTGTGTAAAATTTGGTTGTGTGAAAGCAGAACTACATTAAAGTGTTTCAAAAAATTTCAGTTGCACTTAAATTCTTAATTTTTTTAAATGGAGTTATTAACTATTTCGCTTATTGACAGATCTTTATATTAGAATTAACCTGGGATCACTATAGTATATAATAGTATTAACTAACTACTAGCATACTATACTATACTTTAGTAATCCAAATTTCAAATATTCATTGATACAAAATATCATTAGTGCCCAATGACATATAGTTACCAAAATCCAAAACTAATTAATATAATTTATCATAGTGCAACAGTTGTCTAAATAACAATTTCGTTTTATTTTATTTAACACAGAGTTCCTTGCAACTGACTGTATGTTCTGCAATAAATTATATTATCGTTTTAATAAAACAATTATATATTATCATTTCTTATGGGATGACCCTAAATGGATATTCATTATAACAAGGTTGCAGTTAGAAGCTGACGATAGCAATATCAATATTTGTCTGATAACATTATAAAAGATTTACTCTTAGATTAACATGGATTAAAAATCACGAGTTAAACGAAAGTACGCTATCTTTTTGTGTTTATAATAATGTTTAATTAGTTTGTGCGTCCTAAGTACGTTTGGCCATTGTGTTTGGTGTTGTTTTAGGGACCTATGTTTGCTTTTATGAGATTGTTCTATATTTTATGCAATAATTAAATATTTATTTAATAAGCCACAGAAGACAAACTAACTATCTTGGGCACAAACTATCTCTGAATTACAGACTAATCGTGCATAATATTCTTATTTTAAGGCGTTATTAATTTCTCATTGTCTAGTTCTCTTCCAATTACACAATTACAATAAAACTATATTTGCGGGACTTCCATTTATTTTATTTTAGATATTTTAATCATGCTATTAAAACATATTATTCAATTCAATATTTATCAAATATCTAAATAAATAGATATTTTAGGCATGATCACAGTTTTTTTTTAATATTCTATGAATAGCGTTCGTGCTAAACCGTTGAAAAACTTTTCTTTAAAATAATATAGAACTGATTGTAGTTCTATTTTATTTAAAAGAATATTAAAAAGGATATTGAAAATCTTTCACAATTTCTTAAAATACCGTAGAAATTAACTTTTGTTTTATACAATATGTAATAGGTTAGGAAGATGAAATTTGAAACCTATAACTATGTAAAGCAATAAAAGTCAGAAAGTCACAATAGATCAACCAGTTTCATTTTAAATTTTCAGTAAATCACGCCAGTAATATCTCTATTGTGGTTACAGTTTGTATGAATAATGCATGTAACATTATGTTAATCAAGGAAATGTCTACTTAATAATAAGATCGTTTATAGACAAACGGGTCTATAAATAATTTATAAATGATTTTTAGACCCGTTAATACACATTTTTAATAATAGGTGAAAAATAAAAAGCCTATCAATCGCTCCTTATTCCTGAACGGAGTAACAAAACTACTGGAGTACTATAATAAAGCTCTATAAATTCTTGATAGCATTCGAATTCCAGTAATTCTAGTGATAAAAATTTGATAGGAAAAATTAACGTATACACGAATCCAAAAATGTCCGTGGTGTAGTGACCGCCAACCAAGAGCACGGGTTCTAAACCACTTAAGGTACCAATGTATCTTTGTTATATGCACTTTGGTCGTCCTGTTTCTATAGGTAGACCAAAGCAAGCAAGCACTTTACTATTTTAATATAATATATAAATGTATTTTAAAAAAACTAAAGCGATTTTAAGTTCAGTATTCATTTTTTTTTTAATATCTAATTTAGCCTCTTTTAAGGGCTTTTTAAAGTAACTAATGGTGTCTGCCTACCATTAGTAACTTCTAAACCTTGTTTGTACTCGAACAATGTTGTAACAATTATTTTCAGAGAAAGAAGTAATTACGTACACAAGATAACCTCGTGATAATAAAGTATAATCAATTTATTATCCGAAGCTAGCGGTTATACTCTATGGCCGGCCGGTAATGAAAACAAATTTATTATTATTATCTAAATTTTCAATCCTTGTCACTACATCTTCTTTCAAATCACATCTATCACGCAATAAAAATAATAAAATAAAAATAAAATAAAATACTTTTATTTCAGACAAAAATCCATATCTGTTAGTAAACAATTTTCTTAGACTATGTTAGTGACCTATATACTAAGACCTATATACTGGACCATGATAGTGCTTGACAAAGCGACTGTCCCATCTGCCAACAACCATGGCCAAGATGCTGTTGGTGCTGTCCCGCACTCTGAACGGCGCGGCCGCACATCGTTTACGGAGTATGGCATTGAACATACTCCGTAAACGCAATTTGCTATTTCTTATTCTAAGGATTGACAAAGGAATGCTTCGATGGTTTGGGCACATGGAAAGGATGAGTGAAAGTAGATACACGAAAGGAATTTTTAAATCTGATGTAGATGGATGCGTTAAACAAGGCAGGCCCAGGAGAGTGTTTTCCTACTAACTTGGAGACATCCTCAAGAAAGCTAGATTGCCTAGTGCCCATAACCACAGAGCCTGTATGAAGAGAATTGTGGATGTGAAGGAATCAAGGGAGTTGTGCAAGGATTGTGATTTAGACTTCGGCGGCCCATAGGCAGAGCATGTGGTGGAGGCCCTCAAATCGTTTGTGGTTAATTTTAAAATGTTAACATTTCCCGCTCAAAGAAAAAAAAAGTTTTTCGTCTATTTTCGTATAAGTTTTTCGAGTCTTCGTTTTTTTTGTGGTGTTGTGGCGGCCCATAGGCAAGGGCCTAAAATAGACGCAATTTTACTGCTTTTTCGTCGTCATGAATATCATTATTTAGATTAGTACAAAATTCACGTTGATAAAGCAGTGCAAATTCGCTGGCAAGTCAGTGGCGTAGCGTGGAAGTCAGCCGCCCGGGGCGGATGTCGGCCGCCCGGGGCGTAAAAATATTTGCCGCCCCCTTATTTAGGAGTTTCAATCATAGGTACAACAAAAATATGAATTTCAGGTACAAATTTTAACGATATATTTCAGTTTTTCTAAATTTTGCCGCCCCCTCCGCCCCCGCCACGCTACGCCACTGTGGCAAGTGTATCAAGAGTATCAGTACCTTGATGAGTCCGGTCTATAAAATATACGTCATAAATAGTGAAATGCAAACAAGCCGTATTACGTTCTAGGTGTAAAAATTACTCAATCTATCTACGTCTAATAATGTTTGATAAAGGGAATGTTTTATTATGTAAGCAAACATAATAAAACATGAAGGCCATATGTCTTCTCATAATTAATTGGTTCTTCAGCTCTGCTTCCGTTTTTGAGAGAATTTTATTGGCCATAATAAATGTCTGAGTTAAGATAGGTCGTAGGACTGAGTGAGTTATAAACTAATTTATCAAAATATAACTTTTCTTAAAATGAACGTTTTGGTAGGCTGATTAGTATTTTTTATTGAGGCTTAACATATATGACAGCACGTCGACTTATTTCATTGTGACTCTGATAGTATTTTCTTAGATTTTGCGCGAACATTGATTAATGAATTAAACAAATTTTATGCAGCTTACCATTGCGTTTATTTTGATTTTATAATATTTTTTTTTATTATTCTAACCACAGTTATACTACTGGGACTAGTTAGAACAACAACAACATCTATCATGAGTCTTTTCTTTGTAGAACAATCAACAAGTGGAATTCTTTGCCAGCCCATGTGTTCTCTCCATCCTATAACCTTGGATCCTTCAAGCATTGCGTGAAGAAGCACCTTTGGCCGGCATAGTGACAGCGACTGAGGCACCCGTGAACTAACTCGGTTGTTTCAGCCGTGAACTAACCCGTGAACTAACTCGGTTGTTTTTTTATTGTGACATCACGTCATGTCACAATAAAAAAACTTAGGGCGTAGCAATTTGATTGATTGATCACAAATAAATACTATATCGATGTGAATGCGCTTGCCAGCGTACGGTTGTTAATAAATGACTAAGAAAGTAAACTCAAGAAGCGTGATCTTCTTGATATTCACAACATTGAAATTTTACAATAGATTATCCGTGTAAGACGCTAATGAATACTTAGGTCATTCGTCCACTAGGCGGTTAAATCTATATGTAAATATATTCATTGTGAATGCATTGAGATAGGTGCCTGCCCGTTCGGTTCACAATACATAGCACGTAATTGGAAGTTTTTATACGTTTTTCAGAGGTCACTCTGTAAACAGGCTCAGGTTTTTTTTAGTTAGATGTAGAAATCTTTGAGTAATCATCATCATAATTATCATCCTACTTCAAACAGCTTGTAACGATCGAGTTGACGATCGAAATTTATGTCTATTATTTTTTTAATATATATTTTTATTTACATTTCTATACTAAGCTACTAAAGTGCTATTTCTATGATACAAGGACTTTAGTAACTTAGTATAGAAATGTATAAATAATAAATGAAAAAAAATCTATAAGCCGGCATAGTAAGAGTGACTGCAACAACCGTAAAATAGGTTTTGTCAGTTGTTGGCGCTTTTGGAAGAAAAAACATAAAAAGTTATTTTTAGCTGCTTAGTGAACAAGTAGCCTTATATAAATTTAAGTTAGGAGTGACATTCAATTTGGCGAACGTGATCAGGATAGAATTAGCAGATTGCATGTGTGACATTGTTAACATATAAGTATATATTTTTCTTCTTCTTTATGGCTTTAGTATTTAACTTGCCAGTGTCAAAGTAAAAATATATGGTTCAATGTTAAAACATTGTCAAGTAAAGATGAAGATGAACCACCCGAGTGATTCATCAAATAATGATGATGAGAATGAGGTTGATGATGATCGTTTTAGTAAAGCGGCGGAAAGCCTTTACTAAAACTTCAGAAGAAGTCTTGGAGGGAACATGAAGAAACACGTTTCACAACTTTAAATTACTTGTTTATACTTGATCAACTTAAAAACTATTACTGGATAACAATTCCACCATTATTACACATTAATATTTATGAAAAACACAAGCTTTTCAAATAATTCAAAAATGCGCGTCCTGTCAGTTGCAGTTGCCCGCCAAAACTCCTATAAGTATATATAGGTATATTTACCTAATTTTTTATTCCAATTTGAAGCTGGGGCCTGGATGTTCATTTTTTATTTTGACTTGACATACGGATATACCTTAGAGTTTACATACTCCTATATTTTTACTCTAAGGGACTTACATTTTTATGCATTGAAAAATTGTAGTGACAAGGAATGACAAAGGGATGCTTTGATGGTTTCGGCACATGGAAAGGATAAGTGAAAGTATATTGGCGAAAGCAATTTATAAATCTGATGTGGATGGATGCGTTAAACAGAGCAGGCCCAGGAGGGTGTTTTTCGATCAAATCGGAGACATCCTCAAGAAAGCTGAGTTGCCTAGTGCCATAACTATAGAGCTTGTATGTGAATTGTGTATGTGAGGGAAGCGAGGGAGTTGTGTCAGGATCGTGGCAAGTGGCGCTCCATTGTCTCTGTGTATCCCCATGGGAAAGAGGCGTGAAATTTAATTGATTACCAATTGTATTATTTCTTAATAAAGTTAATAAATAAATAAATACTCCGCTCAGTAACGCGACAGTAAGCTGCATAAAATTTGTTAATTCAATTTTATTTATATTATTTTACCGATAGAAAATTGTCTATGTGTTTTATAAACTGTAATCGCAATGTAAGCACATGACAGGAAAGGGGTCCTCATGGTCCATGATCAGGTACTCCTGGTTTTTAATATCATATCAATCCAAATGGACGAACGGTTAGCGATTGGTTTTTGTTGCGCGTAAAGTCCCGAGTTTAATTCTCGAGCAAATATTTGTTTCAAAGCTTTTATTTGTGATAGAAGATTTTTTCTAAAATAAACGTTGCCTAAGTTACTCCTTATTACATCAGTTACCTATCAATAAAAGTCCTGTCAAAATCGGTCCAACAATTTCAGAACCGGAACAAACAGACAGACAGACAAAAATTGTAAATGTTATTTTGGTGTATGCACCGTAATATACGAGTACATGTAGTAAAAAACGGTTATTTCAATATTACAAACAGACACTGCAATTTTATTTATATGTAGTATAGATAGATGTATAGATGACGTAAACTTACTTTGTCATCTTTCGTAAACCGAAAGCCTTGGTAGAATGTTTCAGGAAGTAAATATACGTGAAATATCACCTTTCAGGTTGTTTATATAAGTAATATGTACTCATTAAGTTTTATATATACTGAAAATAAATTAACCGTCACGAACTTTATTGTAGACGGTATTTATGCTTTATATTAAAGTAAATGAAAATGATCACGTTCATTTCCGAATGGGTAAGGTGAGTACTAAATGTTTGATGTTTTAATTTAAACACATTAACAATTTCTAGTTATCACATTTATCGGTCCTTGACGATTGGGTAGAACGTAAAGTCGTAAGTAAAGTCATCAGTCTTCACACAAAACAACGTTGAGAACTTAAAAAATGTTTTTTTTTTATCATTTTATGAGCTGTTCTGGTAAGTTAATTAAAATAAGTTACAATGATATTCCCTGCAGGTTTTAATCTTGCTTCTTGGATTGCTTTTAGGGGGCTATGTAAAAAAGCCCTGTGCCCCAGTAGTAGGACGTACCTATGTAGGCTGGGAACTTTCCTCACAAAGGCCACAGAAATGTCAATATTTAATCTGAAAATTCATTTTTACTTCAAACAACAAAATTCATATTTTTCGTCATATTTTTTAAGATTAGCACGTAATGTTGTATTTTAAAAACAAGTATATTTATACAATCATAAATTCCATGGACTTAATCTTGAAATTGCTTGCCTTAGAGGAACTTAATTTAAGGCGTCTATATATATATAAAGACTTCTTCTATATATATAGATTAAATATATATATAGGAATAAATATTAAATAAATCATCATTAAATTAAGAGTTAATTATACTCTTAAAATTACATCATCATCAATCTATCGTCTTAGAGATAGGCAGAAACAACGTAGCGCCACTTTTCACGATATTTTAACTTTATGATTCGCACTGTATGATTCTTTTAGTCAAATCCACAATGAAAAAACACTTCGGTATATTCACTAACTTTTTCTGTAAACAGCCATCCGCAGGTCTCACTCTATGAATTAAATTTATCGATATGTCCATACATGTGGAATGCTTTGCCAGACCATGTGTTCTCTCCATCCTAACCTTGGATCCTTCAAGCGATGCGTGAAAAAGCACCTTTGGCCGGCATAGTGACGGCGACTGGGGCAGCCGTGAAATAACTCGTTTTTTTCAGTCGTCATCACGCTTGGACCTCCTCTTGCTTATAATCTCCTGGGCCTGCCTCGTTTAACGCATCCATTCACATGAGATTTATAAATTCTTTTCGTCGATCTACTTCGAACTCTCCTTCTTTCTTCAAAAAAGGTCTTCAACCTTCAGAAAAGTTGAGGGCGACGGATGTCGTATATATTATACTAAAATGTTATACTCGAATAATAATCTAATTCACATGATTCAGCATGCGGCAATGTTTTTATATTTAAATATTTAATCTGTCATAATATAGTTCGTTAGCGCAAATATGATATTTATTTTAAGCTATTCTGGGACTTCATACTTCAACAAATTAAATTATAAAAACCACTCTTTAGTATCAGCAGTTGGTTGCCAACAGGGCGATCCACTCGGTCCTGCCATTTTTTTTTTTACAATTCATAAGATAATAAGCAGCCTAAATTCAAAATTTAATTTATGGTATCTCGATGATGGCAGGATTGCAGAAAATGCAGATACAGTTTTTGGCGATTTAAAAAAAAATAAAAACGATTAAGACGATTTTAAGGTTTAGAGCTAAATTTTTCTTAATGCGAACTGTATCTTTCTAATTTATTAACACCTGGCGAAAAATCTAAAATTATTTTACTTTTTAATAGTCTGGCACCCGATATTAAAATTTTAAACGATGAAACCCTTCGACTTCTAGGATCACCAATCCTAGATGAATCAATTCAAATTTATGTTCAGGAACAATTAACAAAATTTAACTCAACTTCAGAACGCTTATTTCAAATTCAACCACACATGGCACTTTTTATCATCCGATTTTGTTTGTTTGCCCCCAAATTTACATATGTACTCCGATGCTCCCAACTTTGGAAATTTCCTAATGAACTTTTATTACTAGACAAACTTTTACAATATTCTCTAACAGAAATCCTAAATTGTCCAATGAACGACCGTACTTGGGCCCAGGCCTCGTTGCCAATTCGTTTTGGAGGCCTGGGAACTCGCAAAATTTCTAGTGTAGCACTGCCAGCGTTTCTGTCGTCTGTACATAGTACTGTCGAACTCTACGGGAGTATCACAAACCCATCTTTGGGTTCCGTGGAGCCGGCGTACATGTCGGATGCCAGAGATGCCTGGTCAGTGCCCCAATATTTCGCTACCAATTTCGCAAAAATTTCAACGACTATGGGACGAGCCGCTCTGCAAAATGGTATTGGAAGATATTGTATCTTCCAGTAACATGAAAGAGCGGGCTCGCCTTATGGCCGTCTCTACTAGGGAGTCGGGTTTCTGGTTGCAGGCTTTTCCGTCTGCATCGGTTGGTACACTCCTCGACAGAAATACCCTGACCCTGGCGGTATGCCTTCGTCTCGGAGCCCGAACTGTCCATCAACACCAGTGACGGTGGAGGGAACCGGTGGATAGTCTCGGACACCACGGGCGCGGGAAGTGCGGCGATTTCTGCTGAGAACCTCAAGCTGCGCAAATACGCTAACCTCGGTACTGGTTACGAATTTGCGCCGTTCGGGGTCGAGACGATGGGCCCTTGGGGACCTTCAGCTAAGCGCCTGGCCAAGGAGTTGTCCAGGCGGCTGACGGAGAAGTCTGGAGACAGGAAGGCTGGCAGTTATTTCTGCCAACGTATTAGCCTTGCTATACAAAGGGGAAATGTTGCCAGTCTCCTTGGGACTATCTCTGATGCGTCATTGGATGATATTTTTAATTTATAGTTTAATTAATTAATTATATTTAATATACGATTAATTTTATTATAATAATAAATGTTATTTAAGTTTTTAAATAAATAAATGACTTCAACAAAATGAAAATTCTAAAAATATAATTGTGTATGTTTATTTGTACCTACATATACGAGTATGTATATATAACTTGTGATACTTGTATTTAGTTTATGTAATTGTAGTTTGTAGTATATTTGCACCCTGCCCATAATTTCTCAATCCCAAAGGTTAGTTGTCAGAAAATGCAGGCATTAAACTCGCCTATGGCCTTTCTTTGGTCGGCATAGTGATGGCGACTAAGGCAGCCGTGAACTAACTCGGTTGTTTCAGTCGTCGTCACTCTTGTTTATCATCAGGCGGGTCGAGGTCAAATGTCGTGTCACAATAAAAAAAAAAATAAAGGTGTACCTATTTTTAGGTTTATTTTGGTGCAATAAAGGATTTAAATAAATGCCGTGGGTACGATAATGCAGTTTCTTATCGTATATTGTTTTTAGGTAATATAAACAGTATTTTGATATCTAGAGATATTATTAGGTGCTTGCCTTAAATAGAAATCAAGACATTTTTGTTTATTGTTGCTTTGACAGCATATCAGGCTATTTATTTATTTGTACTGCACCGGGTCGAGTGGTACATTACACTGCCAACCACTCCTAAAATCTAATAAATAAATATTACAAATTATTTTAAAGAGAGGTAGGCTCTACTGAATTTTTTTTTTCATCAAACCCATACGTGTAGGCTACGGATAGCTTTTAAAAATTATATTGAGGTATATATCTAATTTATATATACTTCTCGCAAAAATTAAAGGAACAAGAAAATTTTCTAAATTTTTTGGCAATTTTCAACAGGCTGTATTTCAGTGAAAAATGGTCGTACAAGAAATGAAAATACATAGCTTTTGAAGCTTAAAGACTCTAGTTTTCGAATTTTTTGGTTAAATAATTTTTGGAGCACCGGTAGCCCCGAAATTCTTGGATAGAGCACGAATAAAAATTTTTACAAATTTTTTATAATTTTCTTTTCGCTCTACGGACATGGAAAAATTTTTTCAAGCTAGACCATTGCATAAGTCCCATATCCTGTTCATTCAGCTTTAAAATGTTTTTTGCGGAATTCAGATACGATCATTTGTCTTCGAGATATCGAATTTTGAATGCAAAAGGATTCTTTTTCACTCAACTGCCAATATCTCTGAAATTACTGGTCACCCAGCGAGCAGACAGAAAGTTTCGTTATTTGCAGGAAATTTCCTACAAAAATTTGTCATTGTCGATTGGAAAAAAATGTTTTTTCTACCTGTAACGTTAACGTGAAAATGAGCAAAAAAATGCCATTTTCCCTTTTTTTGGTTAATCGACTGTATCTTCGGCAATATTGGGGGAAAAGCTTAGGATAGAAGAAATTTTTTCAGTCTAATGTACCCCAAAGGCCCTCCTAAATTTTTAGATCGATCGGTTCAGCGGTTTTCCTGGACCGAGTGGTTGAAATTTTGAAAAAATTAAGGGAACAAGATTTTTGTTCCTTAAACTTGACTTAATCTTTTTAAAAATCAATAATTTCATTATTTTCGGCTTTTTACTCAATTTTGAGTTTTCTGAAGATTGAATAACAAAGAAATCCAAAAATAATTGAAAAAAATTTTTTACGATTAAAAACGACGAGTCTTGGTTTTGCCTGTATGGTAACGACGGAAGACCTCGAGTTTGGCGTCGTTCAGGTCAACGTTATGAACAGTGTTTTATTCGTCCCATAGCTGCTCACGGTGGGGATCGGTGATGATTTGGGCTGCAATTTCACGGGATTCTCGAACTCCTTTAGTGATTGTTCGAGACACTCTCAATGCTAGGCGTTACATCGACCGAATCTTGCGACTTCAGGTGTTACCTTTAGCAAGAAACAGGAGAGGATTTATTTTTATGCAGGATAATGCTAGGCCTCACACAGCGAATATCACCCGTCAATTCTTTCAGACAAACAACATTAGATTGTTGAGGCATCCTGCAATGAGTCCTGATCTGAATCCCATAGAGCACGTCTGGGACATATTGAGCCGTCGATTGCGTCAAAATTATCCCAATCTGAATAATTTAGCAGCATTAGAAAACGCTTTGATAAGAGTTTGGCGTCAGATCCCTCAACGAATGATCCGAAATTGCATTTCGAATATGCGACAAAGATTGCTGTGATTAGGAGTAGAGGCGGGAACACTCGATACTGAACACGATACACACATACACACACACACACATTTCACACTTTAGAAAATGAGTTTGGAGTCGTTAAATACTGTGGAGCTGAACGACCTGTGGGTCTCATTTTTTCCGAAGAATCATAACACACGTGCGTAAGCACAAAAGAAGCGTAAATCCGACCGTGCAACCGCCACGTGGTATGCTTTGGATAACGCCAGCGGTGAATCAGTTATCAATTATCAATCAGTCCAGGAAAACCGCTGAACCGAGCGATCTAAAAATTTAGGAGGGCCTTTGGGGTACATTAGACCTAAAAAAATTCTTCTAACCTAAGCTTTTCCCCCAATATTGCCGAAGATACAGTCGATTAACCAAAATAAGGGAAAATGGCATTTTTTTGCTCTTTTTTCACGTTAACGTTACAGGTGGAAAAAAAGTTTTTTTCCAATCGACCATGACAAATTTTTGTAGGAAATTTTCTGCAAATAACGAAACTTTCTGTCCACTCGCTGGGTGACCAGTAATTTCAGAGATATTGGCAGTTGAGTGAAAAAGGATCCTTTTGCATTCAAAATTCGATATCTCGAAGACAAAAGATCGTATCTGAATTCCGCAAAAAACAAATTGAAGCTAAATAAACAGGATATAGGACTTATGCATTAGTCTAGCTTGAAAAAAATTTTCCATGTCCGTAGAGCGAAAAGAAAATTATAAAAAATTTGTAAAATTTTTTATTCGTGCTTTATCCAAGAATTTCAGGGCTACCGGTGCTCCAAAAAAATTTTAACCTAAAAATTCGAAAACTAGAGTCTTTAAGCTTCAAAAGCTATGTATTTTCATTTCTTGTACGACCATTTTTCACTGAAATACAGCCTGTTGAAAATTAACAAAAAATTTAGAAAATTTTCTTGTTCCTTTAATTTTTGCGAGAAGTGTATATATATTTAAAACTGAATAGTTTGCGCGAGAAACACTTTCAAAGTGGTAAAATGTGTCCCCCCTTCTGTGTGTCCCTCTGTAACTTTTAAAATAAGAGAATGATAAAACTATAAAAAAATATTATATATGATGTACATTACCATGCAAGCTTCCACCGAAAATTGGTTAGAACGAGATCTAGAAAGTAGTTTTTTTTTTGAATACGTCATAAATCGTAAACCGCAATTTACCTTTTATTCAATCAACTTGAATATAAAAATCGATCAAAGTTACAACGAACTACAGCAACTTTTATATTATGTTACTTGCTGCTACGGAACCCTTCATGGGCGAGACCGACTCGCACTTGGCCGCTTTTTATTGTTACTCGACATGTGTACTCGACCCGCTTAAAAATGCAAGAGGAGGTCCAAGAGTGCCGACGGTAACCCCACTTTCATGAGGACGTCTCTGATTTGCAATATCATTTATTTAGCAATGAAGTACAAGTATACAAATCAATGACACACGTACGAGTACTGAATATTATTGCATCTCCAAACATTAAACAATATTGACCTCAAATTAATTCCAAATTAAATGTGCCTGATGTTAAGGAAAAGCAGTTAGGCGATCGATCACGCCCGTCAATTACAATGCATTTACGATACGATTACAATCCGCTGAATTTCAATTGTTATAGCGCTAAGGTCACTTCGTATTGATTGCAATATAGCCTAACTGAAGAAGTCAAATAAGTATTTTATAACTGCTTTTTATTATATTATGTATTTTAAAGATTTTTGTTACTTAGACAAGACTTCTGTATTTCTTTACCTGTATAGATGGTAATCTATACAGGTAAAGAGGCCCGACGCGACGAAGCTGACTAAATAAATGGTCTTTTTTTCGCCGGCCAGGGGTGATTTTTCACGTTTCATAGGTAATAGGATTAATCCTATTCGTAGGGATAGGATGAGCCTAAGGATCCAAGGCTTTGCCTGGTCCAGATTCCTCTGGTCATAATTATTATTTTTAATAATGATTTGTTTGATTAATTGTTATTGGTTAATGACAAATAACAAGATGTTATTGACATCAATAACATCAGTTGGTCACTTATACTTATAAGTGACCAACTTTGGTGGATATTATTCATATTCATTGTAATTATCTACGCTATTTCCAATATGAAAATTTGTTCGTTTTTTTGAAGATTAATTATTATTAATTGTGTAATTAGCTAGATATATTGTAAATGTACAAAAGTCAATATCCTTAGTACCTTTGTTCGCGAGACTAACTTAATGAGTTCGGTAAGTAGAGGTGTAACGAAAAAAACAAATTTAAAATATAGAAAAAATGTGTTAACGCATGATTGATCTTATTCTGAGTATAGTTGGCAAGTCATTGATTTTTTTCGGCTATCGTGTTCAATTTCTTTTAACTGATTTATTGTTTAAAATCATTTAATAGGATTGAATTAGTATACTCATAATTAATAACTCGGGTTTCATTTTTATTTCATTTGTCAGGAAAATGGTAAATATAAAGAAAATATAGTTTTTTTGAGTTTTCACAAATTAAAACTCCCTGTGAAGGAATACGGTGTTCGGGGATGAAAATGCGCAGTAAAAAGATAAGACGAATGAGGTTTGTGGGGATACAATCGGTTTGGTAGTTTTTAAGTAAATTGTAAAAAATGCTTGTATTCAGACTAGTAATAATAAGTGTTTATAGGCCCTAGGTTAATGTAAAAAAGGTCCTTCGAAAAAAAGCCATAAAAAGTTTTTAGGCAACTATTATAAGAGGCATATTTCAAACACGCTTTTGTTCGAAAATAGTAAAGTATAGTAATTTTTGCAATCAATTATGATCATTTTTGGCTTTGAATCGGCTAATTCTGACTAATTACTGAGTCCAAAAAAATCCAGCATGTCTCAAACATTTATTTAGTTCAATCTAGATTTATTCTGTATGAAGAAAGGTCGTTTGAAATGTAAACTTTATATTTCATTTAGATAGAGTGCAAATTCCAACAAGAATTAAACTAGTCGCTAATAGACAATTTAGCTTATTTAGCCAGTAAGTAACACATAATTTATTAACTGAGCATTTGAATTTATTGTGCCGGCACGCTCTGATGTTCATTTTGACATCTTACAATTAACAATGATGTTAAAGTTTCAAAATTATTATCAAAAAAAATGTTTTGTGTGAAACTTCACTGATTCCCCGTCACTATTGACAATAAAGTACAGCAAATATACGACGACTGTGGTCCACTATGCCGGCCTAGTTGGGCTGACATAGTGGAGCAACTAAGCCTGATCTGTCTCTTTTATTATTATTAACAAATACTAATGTGTAATCTAATTAAATGGTAAAAATAAATGTTATATAAAAGTTTTTTGCTCCGACTGGGAACCAACTACGGAGGACACGCGTCCTCCAACATCCTTTGAAGGGGCGATTGACGACGTACTATGTTAGGCTCGAGCTTTTAAAAAACGACGATTTTGCTCGCGGCTCGTTGGTGCAGTCGTGTCTAAAGATTCGTGGAAATGGCATGACGAGCCGCGAGCCGCTGCAACTTCAATGGGAATGAGTTCAATGAGAACGCAACTTCAATAGGAAGTATTGCAATGATACACCGGCGAGCTTTACCGACGAGCCATAAGACCGTGGTTTTATGGCTCGTTTATCAGGGCCTTTAGGTATTTACTTAGGTCGCTGATTTCATAAATTGAAATACTAAATTTGTCATAGGCAAATCAAAACCAAATAAAGTGTACGTTTATTACGATATGAGTAAATTTTATTAGTTAATTCCTTTTATTACTGACTCATTTATTACACAATAGTAAATAGTTTACTTAAGTCAAGTGACAAATAATTATTTACTGTCATATTGCAGCAGGTAAATTAATGATACTGCAGTAATTTTACATACTTTTTATAATAAACATTAGCTTAACTTTATTGCTACTAACAATTTTATATAAAAAATCAACTTTATTTAAAGAATTTATAATTAACAATTTTTATTTGACGTAAATTAAGGCGATCAACAAATCAAATGCAATAGTACTACTACGTCATAAATTACTAGGACTACGTTATTAGGAGTTACGTTATTAATTATGGTTCAATATATATTTTTTTATTATTATTATTAACATTTCTATACTAAGCTACTAAAGTGCTTGTATCATAGAAACATGACAACCAAAGTACATATATCAAAGATTCATTGGTACCGGTGGTCGATCTCGAACTCGTGCTCTCGGTTTGCGTAACCATTGCACTGCCACTACATGACAGCACCCCGCTTAATGTTTATGATGATTAGTCCATTATGCGACTACTACTACAAACTACAATAAACTATAAATACAATAAAATAAACAAACTATAATATATACAAATGTATAATATATATAGTAGTACGATAACTTACTTTTGTTAAGGATAACGATAACTTTTATTTGTTGCTGTAATTTTATAGGATTTATAAAAAACAAAATCGAACCTCTGTCTGGTTCAGGTAATAAAAAATAAGTTAATAATATTAAAAACCCTATTCCCAGATTTTAGACTAAACCAAAAACTGTCGTCGTCGCCTAGCTCTCGCGTAAGGAAACGTTTTTTAAGAGAACTTGAAATAAAGGTACATCTACACTGATTGTATCTTAATGGAGGAAGTATAATCAACCGCATATAGATAAAATGGTATAAAAAGCTTTAGGTATCACTTATAATTATAACAATAAACTAATATTATCTTAGAGTAAAATAAATATGAGTAAGTGTGTATATGTATTAAAGATGTGTCACGTAGTTTATGTTGAGAGATAATTATATTACTAATACTTATTGACGATACAGCATTTAGATATTTAAGATTTCATGAATATAAAACCTTTGTAACTCCGAGATCAAATCCATAAAGCGCAGATTAGAAAACATTTCTAAGATAGTTATTGTCATAAAGAACGTAATTTATTTTGTATGGGGACTTGGGCTTAATTGTAATAACAATTTAATATGCATTTTTAAATAGTTTGATGTACGAAGATTACAATATAAATGGAATTTATCCTTTATTTTGCATAGTTTAGGTGTGCAAAATGATTAAACTATAATTATGACAGTTCAAAACAAATATGGCGTTGATTGACAGACGATACAAAATTCATATCTTATTTTCCAAATAACACAATTGCACAGCAATTTAAATCAAAATTGTTTTTAGTTTTAATAATACAAGTATCAAAACTACCATTTATATATTTTTTCATCACTGGTCATTACAAAAGTAGTACATAGAAGCCCAAAATGACTGAGGTCCTTTAATTTTAATTTTATTGGGTGTGAATTTTATAGTTTTAATAAACCATAAATTGGTTTTATAGGGTTTAATATGTTTATAAATTGGTGGGGTGAATTAAACAAATTTACTAGGTTGGTATGCGAGGCTATTGAGATTAAAAAAAACATCCTAATTTCAATAGAGAAGGTGGTAGGCGATTATATAACACCTGGGACCCCATAATACACAAACCTAATTCCTAAGTCCAGCAAACTGCCAAACCAGATGACACTATCAGTTATTTTTGCAAAAAAAAATAAATAAACCGAGAACCATAAAACAAAATGAAAACATAAAACGGAGTAGTTTTAGAAATAATAACAGCATCAACCATCTGGACGACCAACACCTCAGTCTCTCCGTGACCACAAAGGCTGCAAAGCTCCCTAAACATTGGAATAATAATAAAAATGTAAAAATTGTAAAATCAAAAACCAAAATAAACACGATAGTAAGACGCATAAAATTTGTTTAAATCATTGCTCAATGTGCGCTCAAAATTTAAGAAAATATACAAATGGGCTCGTTATATCGTTTAGTTTAAATAATTCATGCCCACATTATCCATATTTTTTAATATAATTATTTTGTAATTATTGTAATTGTTGTAAATTGTACATTTAAATTAATAAATAAATTCACAAAATTGTTGACCTACTTATTTGATTTCTTTTTCCTATTATTTTTTGTTCCATTATTTTGTTCTCAGACTTAATGCGAGATTTTTTAGGACGCCTATACTTCATTTTGTATTTGAATACCGAAAATTGTATTTAATAAATTATGTGATCACATTATTTACCACATAGTACAAGGTGGAAATACCTAGACTATTTCAATTCAAACGTATGTCGTTTTGTATAGTTTATAAACATTTAAATATATTTTTTATTTATTTTGTCATATACAAAAAAGAAATGTCATTTATTTATCAAATAATATAAGTATATTTATATTTAAAAATATTCCTATAATTTTATAGGAGTTATAAACAAAGCCTGCAAAACTGATAAAGTATCGCAAAAGAAACAATAAAATACGTGATCATTAATATATTAATTATATTAATTCATATCAATTTTATTCAATTCATTATTAACATATCTCTGCAATAATTTTGCAATACTGTGGCTCTCTATATGTCCTATCTACACTGTACCTTGTTATACGTTTATGATCTATTAACGTCGAACTAGGTTACGTCCTTCCATGTTAAGGTGCAGTGCTTCCATGTAATGAGTGCAGTCCATAAATGGAAGCAACTATTTGCATCCAACAGCAAGTAACAGTTGGATGCACTGTGCCGGCCTAGTTGAAACCAGCAACTTTCAAGTTGATCCTGAAACGCGATTAAGTCACTTTACGGTCTATAGACTTGTAAGTGGTGGTACTACCACTTATACAAGTCTAACGATGAGCAGGTGCAAGCTAATCCCGATGCCCATGATGCTAATAAATTATTATCATTTCATTTAATATCAATTTAACTAGAAAGGAAAACTTATCTATGAATAATATAATTTTAATTGATATTATTAAATGAATACTTTAACAATTGTATTAACGGACTATTGGCGGATGGCGGGCGGTATCGTTAACCTTCAGCCGGGTCGACTTAGTGGGTCATGTGACTCGGAGTTAATAAATTAAATGAGAAAAACTAGACACTCTTATTATTAACTCATAAATAACTATTATTATATAACTTGTGACAAGCTCTTTTTAAATCGTTATTTTATATATACCTCTCTATTAAAAAATGTTTTCAGAAAATATATGGACATCATTCATTTTGTATGGGCACTTGGTCTTAATTGTATTAATAGTTGCATATGCATTTTAAAATAGTTTGATGTATGAAGATTTCAATATAATTAGAATAAATCCTTTATTTTGCATAGTTTTGATGTGCAAAACGATCAAACTCTAATTATGACAGGTCAAAGCAGAAAATCCTAATATTTATTAATCCTAATTATTAATTATTAGTTTTATTAATACAAGTATCGAAACTACCATTTATATATTTTTTCATCATTGGACATTACAAAAGTAGTACATAAAATCCCAAAATGCATGATGTCATTTGAAAAGATGATATTAAATACTTTTTATAAATTAATTATTTTATTCATAAAATAATTAATTACCTTAATATACCTAACATAGTGGATGCGACTGCTACCGTATTTATCTTACTATAGTACTAGTAGGCGTCTCTATTCATGGACCGTACTCCAGCTTAACATCAGGCGGAATCCTGTCGAATGTCGCGCCACAATAAAATAAAAACTTGAAAATGTATTAGACATTTTATATAAATATATTTTTTGAAGTTTCCTATCATAGCCATAATTGTCGCGTCTACAAATTACTCATGCATAAGCAGAGTACAATGCACGATTCTCACACAACTATTTCGCTTCCTTCATATCCACAATTCTCTTCCTATAGATTCTATGGTGACATATGGCACTGAGACGAGGTCTTTTATTGTTAGGCTGTTCAGAGTCGCTTGGAGAGAATGCAATGGAGAGAACTATGCTTGGAGTATCAATGCGCGATAGAATCTGGAACGAGGATATTTTCCGAATAACCAAAATTACCGACAGGCTCGTTGGATTTACAAGCTGTAGTAGGCTGGCCACATCACTTGAAGAATCGACTACCGATGGGGAAAAAAGATTCTTGAGAACACGAACCGACATAGTGAAAGTCATAAATAACCGGTAGATGCAACTGGCATCGTGTCGTTTGGAATGGCGTTCTGAGGGGTAGGCCTATGTTTGTCTTCTGGCTGATGATGATGATGATAATGAGATTCTATGGTTAAAGGTACTGCGAATCCTTGAGTTTTTAAATATATTTTTGATTTGATCAAGAAACAAACTTCTGGGTCGTCTTTATCATGATAATCTTTGTAATATTAATAGTAAGGCCAATTGCAATGAAAGATGGTGGATTTGCATTTATTTCGTGACAGTAAACATGCAGCAAGCTACTTATCTTTATTTGCAAAAGACATGGCCTTCATTATGTTTTGTGTTACCAAAAACCTCTTCCTTACTTAATTGGTTAAAAAATCTGTGAAAAAATTTCAAGTGAAAGTTTGATTGGAGTTTATTAGTTAATCGTATACTAATTAATTATGTACTGTCCTTCATTATCTTATTTAATTGTTACATTAAAAGTATATATTTTAGCTTTAATTTTAAAAACTCCCTCACTACTAAAGTTATTTCTCCCTTACTTAAATTTTACTTCCATATTTTTTATTAATAATAGTTAATATGTTACGTTAGTTTCTTTATCCATTGAAGGTATGTGTGAAAGAAGGATTGGGGAAAGACCTAAAACATTTTTTTTAAATCGGGGGCATTCTTAATGTAATATGAGTCTGCAATACCTATTGGATTTGAAGGAAATGAGAGAATTGTGTTAGGATCGTTAAAGCTTCGTTGCCTCTACCTATCCATCCCTGTTGTGTGGGAATTGAGGCGTAACAATTTGTCAATATTGGCATTATTTATATTGTATTTGGCTTAAGTAATGTAAAATTGTACGATATAAAAAGTAGAAAAAAATAGAAAAGTACGTTAGCTGTAAGCTGTAAGCGACACATGACCTCGACATGACTTACAGTAAACAAGAAGTCCAAGAGGGCCGACGACTGGAATAACCATTTCATTATACAATCGCCTCAGTCGCTGCCACTATTCCGGCCAAAAAGAAGTATAGGTATTTTATACATAAAGAGAAATATCTAATCAATTACCTACCTATATTTTTCACAGTCAGCATTTCTTCAATAATACTGATTGTACGGCTCGTTAATTTAGCCGTGAAAAATTTAATTTAATTTTTTAAATTTATTTATACTTACTAAACATGCTAATACAAGCATTAATAGATAATAATAAAACTGGATGACCAATCAAAACCAATGAAAGATGCTAGTGAGTTCTAGGTATGCATGACCATTTATTTCACTATTACTAGACCACGGTCGCTATTCAACAATTATTTCTAAACATTCTAAACAAGCATAAATATATTTAGTATTGTCTTAAGTCTTATAATTATAACCATAACAAATATCGCTTACAAAGATTAGGTACATACAACAGCGTGAATAACAATTATCCAGGAAAACATAATAATTTAGCATTTTGCTATTTTCTGCATATTATTGATTTTCCGTTTATTAGATCTCCGTGTATAAGGTGGCTTACGTAGCCTTGGCCCTGCGTTGCCTTACTCGTCGATGAGCGCGCTGCAGTAACCTAGCGTCACTCTTCAATGACCGCTTAATTAACTTTCAAACAAATTAGGTTTACTTCCTAGCGTTGTTGTAAACAGCACAGTTTGGTTGGACAAATAAGAATGATAACGGCGATTTTCATAATAATAATAAGCTAGGCTTAAACCACCAAAACGAGACTATTGACGGTAATGATCAAATGATCAAAAGCGCGACGACGCGACGATATTCACGCCGATTGAGGCTAAGAACTCGCAGTGCGATTTTGTGTCGGGCCCGCAGCGACTGCGTGTGTCCGATAATATTTCAAAACTCACGAGCTTACGAGCAAGTATTTGCGACTAAACGGCCTCGATAGATGATCGCAAGCTGTACGATTCGAAATCGCAAGGTGGCCGATTTGAAATCGTAGAGCTTGCGATCGATTTTATCTATATAGTTAACTATGTCAATTATTTAATAATTGGTCCACTTCGAGCTCATTTAATAATCCGTCAACAAATCGTCACACAATGAATCGCAGCCGCGGCAACTAGCGCCCGCAAGGCCTCCGATTTAAAATCGATAGTTGTGAGCCGCACGATACAACTAGTTTGTCGCTGCAGCTTCGACAATCGTTAGCAATCGGAGACGCTGCGGGCCCAAATCGCATTGTGAGTTCCAAAAGTAATTTTGCCATACATTTTTACATTCTACGGCAGTCACGAGCCTAAAATCGGTGCGGGCCCGACACCTAATCGCACCGTGAGATATCAATCAAATTGTCACGCCTTTTTCTCACAGGAATAGGCAGAGACAATGGAGCGCCACATACCACGATCCTTACACAGCTCCCTTGCTTCCTTCACATCCACAATTTTCTTCATACAGGCTCTGTGGTTATGGGCACTAGGCAACCTAGCTTTCTTGAGGATGTCTCCGATTTGGTCGGAAAGCACTCTCCTGGGCCTGCCTTGTTTAACGCATCCATCCATATCAGATTTATAAATTCCTTTCGTCAATCTACTTTCACTCATCCTTTCCATGTGCCCATACCATCGAAGCATTCGTTAATGTATGGAAGTGAAGGTTGAGTATGGCAGAAGAAGCATGAGAGTAGAATTAACGCTGTAGAAATGCGGTCGTTAAGGAGTGTATGTGGAGTGACGATAGCGGATAGAATAAGGAATAGCACATTGCGTGATAGATGTGGTTTGAAAGAAGATGTAGTGACAAGGATTGACCGTGAATAGGTACTTAGCCTAATTTTTGCTTTTAGGTTAGCTTTATATTATTTTGAGAATCGCTGATGAGAGACGATCGTTCATGTTTGTCCAACCTAACCCTACTGTAATTAGGTTAATGTGTATACCTTATAATTATATGTTTAAATAAATCGTGCCACACATAATGTTTGTCACCTTGTATCGAGTGCACCTAACTTAATTGTTATATGCACAACTTTACATACATAATTTTAAATATATATGTACATTAAATTAGTTTGTATGAGAAGGCCTTGTCGTTAGTTACCTCTGGTTTTCATACAGTTTTCTTGGAGAACACGGGGATAATGCTTATGGTCAGCGCTGCATTTGAGCATAGGCTACATAGTCTAGGGGCCTTCACTACAAATGGACTCCTGCCACAAATGGCTAAAGTTCGCTATAATTAGGTAAATAAAATTTTGACATTTAATAATAGACATTTAATAATAGAAATTTAATATGTATTTTTCTTTTTAGGAGTCAGATCGGGTGTTCCCCGACTAATTCCAGACATCCTCAAGAAAGCTGGGTTGCCTAATGTCCATATCCAGAGAGATTGTATAAAGAGATTTGTGGATGTGAAGGAAGCGAGGGAGTTGTGTCAGGATCTCAGCCTATCCCTGTGGGAGGAAGGCGACAATTTGATTAATTTATTAATAAAATTTGTAATTCTGAGGTAATTTTTTTAAATATATTAGTATATTAATTTTATACGTTTAACGCCACCCCGCCTAGGGCCCACACAGACCCTAAAGGCAGCGCTAATTATGGTTCTGTTAATAAAAAATAATCTATTGGCTTAAGTAAAGTAAATTACCGTAACTAATACTACTCGTAGTCAAAACAATAGGATTTGTACTAGAGTTTAAGAATTATATTTAAAATAATTAATTATTTTAAATCATTAGAGGTGAGTGGACGGGGAAGACCCATAAGCTTCCACGTTCAAGTCGTGAGAAATGATTGAGGAATATGGCGCTCTCTTGTCTCTCTGGCCATCTCTGGTGAAAATGGAGGCTACTTTTTTTTAAATACAAATCGATATCAGAAATAGTAAATTAAAAAGGATAGATGTTAAAAGGAGTGCCAGCCATAAGTGGAGACAACTGTTGCCTCGTATGGCCAGCACACAGCAGCCATATTCGCCGCAGTGCATCGGCTTCGCAGTAAGCATCCTTTACAATTATAAAATACCTAGTTATAAACAATGACTCATAATGAGCCATGAAATAGCATTTCATTGCTGTGAAATTTCACACGATTCAGATAAGTATTTATTTTTCTTTATTTAGATTAAAAACAACAAAATCGAAAACATTTATTATTTATAAAGACAACATCTGACTTCGACTTGCTTGATGGTAATAAATAAGAAGTACAAAAGCACCTACGACTGAAAAACGATACCCTCAGTTGCCTTCACTATGCCTGATAATTTGTTATCTGAACCATCTTACATTCTAAAGTCAATAATTTCAACCACATTTTTTAATTTTAACACGACATTTGATCTCGTCTCGCCTGATGATAAGAGAGAGGAGGTCCAAGAGTGTCATTGACTGAGAAAACCGAGTTTGTTCACGGCTGCCTCAGTCGCCGCACTATGCCGGCCAAAGGTGCTTCTTCACGCATCGCTTGAAGGATCCAAGGATATAAGACGATTATAAGTATTAATCTGACATGAATTAGAATGATAATAAAATATAACAACCAGATTTGACTGCTCGAAGAACCGACAACCGATGGGGAAGAAAGGTTCTAGAGTGGAGAACACGAACCGAAAGATGCAGCGTAGGTAGGCCTCCCACTAGGTGGACTGATGACATAGTGAAAGTCACGAGTAACCGGTGGATGCAATTTTTCCGCAGTGGACGTCTTTTAGCTGATGATGATGATGATTCAATTTTTTTAATTATTGTAGTTCGACTTAATAATATGACAGCATTCTGCCTGAGGTTTGAGTGCAACCGATGAGGCTACTAGTACTACAGTTAAATAACCGCCGGCATAGTAGAAATCGGCTTTCAAGCTGATCCCGAAACGTACAACATTTGACCTCGACCAACCTGATGAAAGCAAGAGGAGGTCCAGGGTAACGACGGCTGAAAAACCCGAGTTAGTTCACGGCTGCCCCAGTCGCCGTCACTATGCCGGCCAAAGGTGCTTCTTCACACATCGCTCGAAGGATCCAAGGATCCAAGGATGGAGAGAACACGTGGACTGGGAAAGCATTCCACTTGTCGATTATTCTACAAAGAAAAGATGCACCGAACTTTTTGGTTCGACTGCCGATTCGGTCGACAAAATGCGGAAGCTTCCCCCGACCCGACCAGTTTGATTAATTTTCAAAATTCTTGTTATATTTAGCTTCATAGTTAGGGTACGTTCTCGATGGCGACCGCAGACTGCAGATCGCACTACAGGTTTGCGACGTATGAATCTGTATGTTCCGACCGCAGACTGCAATATCGCCTTGCACGGAATCAAACTCATACAGATACCAATAGTGCGGTCTTGTCACAATTTACAACACAAGAGAAAAAAGTAAGAACGAAACTTGCGATATAGGGGAAATACGTCAAAGATGACTGTATACTTTGTGTTTTTTTCTTTTCATAATATGACATAATGTACATATGTTTTTTTAAGTTAATTGCAATTTTAATGCAGTCTGTCAATTATTAATAATTTATAAACAATAAAAATTGATGAAACATATAGTTGCTTGTCATTTATATTGTTATAAATGTCATGGAATTCTCGTGAATGCATAACAATCAATCAATACAATTGTCTCATCTTATTCTCATTGAAAAATGCAGAGAATAGAGAGCCACTTTTCACGATCCTGCCACTACTCCCTTTTTTTATTGTGACACGACATCTGACCTCGACCTGCCTTGTGATATGCAAGAGGAGATCCAAGAGTGGTGACGACTGAAACCACCAAGTAAGTTCATGGCTGCCTCAGTCACCCTCACTATGCCGGCCAAGAAAGATGCCACCTTGGTCCCATCAGGATATTTTGAGGATTTCCACTGTTTGATTATGATACTGTAAAGCTTGTATGAAGAGAATTGTGGGGGAAGGATGGAGTTGTGTCAGGATCGTGGCAAGTGGCGCTTCTTTCTCTGCCTATACCTGTGAAAAAAAGGCGTGACAATTTAATTGATTAATTATGATCAATAACAATTTTAGAATTGGTATTTAAATAGACTCCTATGGCTACATAGTTAGACTTAAAATGGCGATTAAACGAACATAGACAATCCCTTTATTTCTATATAAGTAACTGTTTATCTAATAATAATACATATCTAAATAATTATTTTGTTAACTGCATTATTATGTACATCAAAAGAAACAATTTATTTTATGTGGTCGCCATCGTAGTATATCGAATTTTTATGTAAAGAAATATTGTGCACAAAAAACAAAAGAACTCTCGTTCCACATACCATTGTTTTTTTAGTGTGATACAACATCTGACCTCAACTTGCCTAATGGTAACCAAGGAGAGATCCAAGAGCATCGGGGACTGAAAAAAACGACTGACTTCACGGTTGCTCAGTTACCGTCGCTATGTTGGTCTAAGAAACTACGCTGGACTATAAGGCAATGATATATTATTATTTTGTTCTTACTTTTTTTGTGACACGACATCTGACCTCGACCCGCCTGATGATAAGCAAGAGGAGGTCCAAGAGTGACGACGACTGAGAGAACCGAGCTTGTTTACAGCTGCCTCAGTCGCCTCACTAAGGTGCTTCTTTACGCATCGCTTGAAGGATCCAAGGTCATAGGAGAACACATAGGCAGGCAAAGCATTCCACTTGTCGATTGTTCTACAAAGAAAAGATGCACCGAACTTTTTAGTTCGACTGCTGATTCGGTCGATAGAATGCAGATGCATTTCCCGACTTAAAGAAATAAATTGACTAAGCGTTGGGAAAAATAAGGAATGGGGTTAATCTAAAAAGGCAACGTGTGTGCGGAAAATCCAAAGAAAATTGTGTTTTTCAACCAAATAACCAAATAGTCCACAACCTTAATACTACCATATAAGACACCATTCAACTGTACAACAGAACAGAACTGAACAGAAAAAGATACATATCTTTGTTATAAAATCTTTATCTGTAGTATTTTCTTAGATCTTTATCTGTACTTTGACCATGACCGACTGTAGGGAGAGAAATGTTAATGAATATTTATTACTAAATAGGTAATAGAAACCTTAGACGTTAATATATTTATTTTATTTACATTTCTATTCAATGCTACTAAAAGGCTTGTATCACAGAAACAGGACGACCAAAAACTTGACTAAGATACATTGTTACCGGCAAGTGGTTTTGAACCGATGCTCCCGTTCAAAACCGTGGCAGGCGGGTAAGTGAAGGCAGCGTTCTGAAAATGTAGGTTTCGAAGCTTTTGGTGACATGTCAACACTCACCTTCCCTGCCTTCACTATCCCATCAACCCTACCAAACATTGTAAGACCCCACCAATGCCGCCTTCGACATACGATCTAATCTCAGAGTAAAAATTACCTTTAAATACCTCTAAGGATCTAATAATGTGCTTACAGCTGACCTTGGGAGGCCAAGATTCTTTAAATTTATGTAATATATAAAATACGTACTTTTTACATAGCTTTGCGAGTGGGAAATATGTGTGCTTAGGGCTTAAATGACGTATCTATTATATCTTACAAACACATTCTTAAACGATCAGCTTAAGATTTAGTGCATCTCGTTGTAATCTTATTTAATGGCAGGGATTTATTTTGGACAGCGAGAGAATAACCGTTTGACAGATAGATTAAGTTATATTTTTGAATAAAACTATTTGACTGTTTTTATTTTACTATGGCTCGAATGACAGCATTTTGTCTGATGTTAAACTGAAGTGCCGCCCATGAATGGATGCGATTGCTACTACAGATAAATAATTACAAGTAACAGTCGCATCTACTATGCCAGCCTAGTTGGAACCAGCAACTTTTAAGGTATTTTCGCAACGCTAATAATCACTTGAAATTAGCGGTACTCCAGCGGGTTTAGGTTAGGCAAGTTAAAACGATTATCGTCTCTCGTCGACGATTGACAAAATAATAAAAGCTAGGCTAAATCCAATAAAACGAGACTATTAATCGTTGTGACGAATATCGTCTGTGCGACGACACGTTTAATCATTATCATCAATAGTCTTAATTTGGTAGATTTAGCCTAACTTTTATTATTTTGTCAATCGTCGATGAGAGACGATTATCGTTTTAACTTGCCCAACCTAACCCCGCAGGTAGACTGGGCTAATGACACCTAACACTAAGATAGTCCTTGACATTGATGACAGGCGTGGCGAATTGTTTAGCACACCAGTTTGTTACGAGTAAAGTTCCAGGTTCGATTCCCAGTCGGAGCAAATATTTGGTATAAGGTTTTTATTTGTAATATTTAATAATTATGCAATATAATATTTAATAAATTTGCAAATATTTTTTAATATCAAATTAAATCAAAATTTTATTACAAGTAGGCTGATTTCAGGCAAAGACAATGGAGCGCCACATGCCACGATCTTGTCACAACTCCCTCGCTTGCTTCACATTCACAATTCTCTTTATACAAGCTATAAACTATATAAAAAATGTAAATTAACAAATAGTTAAGCTATAAAAATGTGCTGGTACTGGCTTAAGCTATAAAAATTACTAAACTTAAAATTACAATCTACATTTACACTTTATTCTGTTAAACTGGAACACCAAACCTCTTTATCATTAAGATAGTTATCTAGAGTGTGGTATGCTTTTATAAATAAAATTTGTTTAATGCATTTTTTAAATTGTGATCTGATAGACATAATACTTTTTCAGGTAATTTGTTATAAAAATGGACACAGTATCCTATAAATGATTTCCTAATTTTTTTGGCTTAAATTTTGGCAAAATGATTTTTTTTCTTGTATTAAACTTGTGTACTTCGCAATTTCTCTGCAGTGTATTCATATTGTTCCTAGCGTACATAATATTCTCATAAATGTTCTAACATGGTACAGGAAATATATTTATTTATTTAAACAATTCTCTGAGGAAGTCGCAAAGACTATACTATATAGCTATAAAGTATTTAGCCCTTATGGCTCTTTTCTGTAATACAAATATTGATTGTACATCAGTGTATCAGCGCCACGACCCCACAGTAAAATGCCATAAGACATTACACTGTGGAAATAACTAAAAGAGTGGTAGGCAGTGGTACCCAGTCTGCCGATCCGGGGTAGTACCACCACTTACAAGTATACAGACCGTGAAGTGATTTGGTCACGTTTCGGGATCAGCTTGTAAGTTGCCGGTTCCATCTAGGCCGGCATAGTGGATGTGATTGCTACTCACAGTTATTGAATTGTAGTAGCAATGACATTCATTCATGGACCACACTTTAGCTTAACATCAAGCGGGGTGCTGTCATATGTCGAGTCACAATAAAAAATAAAAAAAAAATAAAAAGACAAAGACCCAATATGAGGACCCCATTGAAGCTTACAGAATAGTGTCAACTCAACCCTGTGCTATCCGTAAACTCTAGAGTTTTATAATTAAGATAAATATTATGTGCATCTATTTTGTCATTACGTAAAAAAATACATTTAGTTTGGTGTTAAGTGCTACAGTATATTTGCTCCGGGTCTGGTTATCAAAGAGTAGTAGGCAGTAGTGCCCAGTCTGCTGATCCGGGGTAGTACTGCCACTTACAAGTATACAGACCGTAAAGTAACTTAGTATTGTTTCGTGATCAACTTGGTCAACTTTAACTAGGCCGGCATAGTGGATGTGACTGCTACTTACAGTTGTCAACTGTAGCAGCAATCGCACTCCAGTTTATTAAAAGGAAAGATCCAGAAAAAAATGGATACATTAAAGGATTCATAGAGCGTAACCATAGACCCCCATAACCCTAGAGCGTATAAGATCGTGTACCCTACTGCCCACAAATACCTTTGAGTTTTAAAATATTTTTAACCACTTAGTTACTGTATGTTTTAAACTGTTTTTTAACTATGTACCATTTTGGATGGTCAAGCACAATAATAGCAACTTCACATTTGCTAAACGACCTATTGTATTATTAAAAAATGAATGATAGATCACCATTTGCAATATGATATTGTCATTTTACATGTGACGATGACTGCCGACTACAAATTTTAATTGTATTGTTATTTCAAACAATTCCTATTTGTTTTCGCAGATTATTTTAATGTTGCAGTTATTTACTTAACTAAAAACTTTAAACTCCCACTTACGAGGATTAGTAGAGATGAAAGACAATTAAGTAGTAAAAATATCAAGTATTAGTAGAGACAAAAAACCGCAATTAATTAGTAAAAATAAATTATAATATTCATGTAATAACTATAACTTTTAAAATTAGAATATAAATATTTTTTGAATTCTAAAAATTTAAAAGTTAATTAAAAAGCGAATGTTTATACAAATAAATGGTATATGTACTTTGTTTGTCCAGTTTCTATAAATTTAAAAACAGGCACGTTTAGTAACTAAGAATATAAATGTATTTAAAAATATAATAATTAAAAAACAATAATAAAAAATAAATATTAAAGTTAAAAACTAGACTTTAAAAGAAATAAAAAGTACGCAGAAATGTTTTCTTTTTTAATTATACTAGTAGGTATCCTGAAACTCAATACATGTAGATATACTTTAGGCAAAGAAAAATATGTATATTAACGACTAATAAATTATTGTTAACAATTAAATACAAAAATACAATAAATATATACTCACGACTGTATTGTAGTTTGTCCGTTAGCATAAAAATTCAAGAAAAGGAGCACAACATAACTAAAAACTAATTTCTTGGGGCACATTGTTCACGACTAGATATAAATATAATAGTGCGGATAAAGTGCACCATTGGCACTAAAACATCCGTGACATAAGGAAATCAACACGATACTGAAACTAAGAGCGCTAAAACCACGATTAAAGGTTGCGCGCGCGCACGCGGGATGTTAGTACGACCACTGCCCTTCTACAGCTTTTACAAAAAAAACACGTGAATTCACTGAAGCTTGTAATTTTATCCAAACACTAATTTATATCAATATTTGATTGTTAAATACACATAGGCTCATACCTATTAAACCATGTGACTATTTATAGTTGGTAAAACCTCAACCTAATTTCTGCTTATCATTGTTTTTGGGATTAAGAAAGTTTGCTATTATATTTGTTTTACATTGAAAAATTATTAAACTGTACAGTAGCAGTGGTCGCTAGGATCAAAGAACATGTGTTCAATCAGGACCTGAGGGCAAACGTCTTCTTTATGTACTTTTCTTATCATAAAATACTCAATCACACGTATGATGTGCCGTAAGATTCTACGCTTGAAGCTGTGGGATAAATTTTACACCAAAATGTGCAAATACGTGTAAAGAGGTATTATAAAGGTATAATAGAGGTATAAAGAGGTCGCAACGTTAAACAATCCAATCATTTAGGTGTCTGATTTCTTCAGACTATGCTACGGATAATGTTCCTAGGAGCTCTTTAACTTTGTCCTTTTATCATCCTTTCAAACCCATGGCACAAATACCCGCACAGGCCCCGACCTATGCGGGTATCGTGCACCCGCGTTTTGTCGACCGAATCGGCAATCTAACTAGATTTAGTGCGTCGCTCATTCCTTTCACAGCAAGTGTTCCTTGCCCTTGGATCCTTAAAGCGATGCGTAAAGCGGGGAGAAATTAGTTTTTTGGCCGGTGTAGTGACGGCGACTGAGGCAGTTGAAAATTGAATCGGTTTTTTTTTATTCGTCGGCACTCTTGGACCTCCATTAGGCAGGTCGAGGTCAGATGTCAAGTCACAATAAAAACACAATAAGAGGTCAGCATAGTGCCGGCGATCGAGAAAACTGTAAACTGAAACAGTTTTTCAGTCGTCGGCGCTCTTGGACCTCCTTTTGCTTATTATCAAGCAATTCAAGTTCAGCGGTTGCGTCTCAAAAAAATGAGGTAAGTATTTATTTTGGATCTCCATTCAAGTTAGAGTTAAATGGATTTTAAGTTAGGATCTCCAGTTAAGCTAGAGTGTGGTCCATTAGTGAGTGAGTTATCCATATGCTGGTTTATCCATTCGTTTTGCCGGCATAGTGACTGTGACAGAGGCAACCGTGTACGGCGTTGTTTTTTTCAGTCATAGACACTCTTCCTTCCCTTGCGATTCGAAGTCAGATGTCGAGTCATAACAAGTTTTTACAAAAACGTCGGAATAATAAAAAAAAACAAAAAAAAAACAACAAAATAAACGCGATAGCAAGTCGCATAAAAAATGTTTAATTCATTTTTCAATATTCGCGCAAAATCTAAGAAAATACTACTTTATATTAATATTACAGATATACATTGGTACCGGCAAGCAGTTTTGAACTAAGGATTCTCAGTTTGCTTGGCCATCTTACCACCACTACACCACGGTCGCTCTAAATATTATTAATATTTTCAACTCATTTGATAGGTAACCACTCGTCTCAATCTTAGGACAATGGCAGCTTTGAGTTTATCTCGTAGAAATCCTTCTAACGAGAGTGGTAGGCAGAGGTGTCTAGTCTGTCGATCCGGGGTAGTACCACTACTAGCACAGTACAGTACAGCCTGAGAAGGCAACCGTAAGTTGCCAGTAGCAATTAGGCCGGCATTGTGGATACGACGGCTACATGCAATTATCTAACTGTGGTGTGCAGTCGCCTACATTCATCATATGTCTGGCTGCAATAAAAATATTTAAGAAAAAATAATTGGAAGGACTGAGGTGTCCATGACGTAGGTACGGACGACGTACAAGTATCATAATTCTTCTCAGTAGAAAGTACGCTTTAATTTTGTACGATCATAATTTTAATAGTAGTGCCCAACTGGAGTTACCACTCTAACACTTGAGGTGAAAAGACCGTGAAGCAACTTAGTCACGTTTCGGTTGCGTGAAAGTTATAGAAATTCATTTACTCTAAAATAGTTGATTAGAGATTTGTGGATAGGACTCCACATAAATAGGTTTTTAGGCAAAATAAATAGGTTTATTTTGAAACTCAAGTGTCACCTGAACTCGATTTGCTTGATAATAAGCAAGGGGAGGTCCAAGAGCGCTCACGACTGTAATCTATTTACAACGATGATGAAATATGCATGACCATGGACAGTTTCGCTTGTCGATTCACAGGTTCGCTATTTGGCAAACATGACAATCAATAAGTAAACTCACATTACATTAATTTTTTTATTGTGACTCGACATATGACAGCACCCAGCTTGATGTTAGCTGGGGTGTGGTTCATGAATGGATGTCACTGCTACTACAATTTAATAACTGTAAGTAGCAGTCATATTTACTATGCCGGCCTAGTTGGAACCGGCAACTTACGAGCTAATCCCGAAACGTGACTAAATCACTTCACGGTCTGTGAAGCATGTCCCAGCATGTGTTATAATACAACAGTAAAATTATAAACGTACGTACATATCTTAATTAGCAAACAAAAGTAAGATTAAGATTTTACGAGTAACGAGATGTCTGCATGAATAACAAATTGCAAATATTATAAATTTCTTATTTATTCTAGCTTAATCTGAATTAAGCCAGTGCCTGCGCTGCCTAATTTATTTTATCATTATTGTAAGTGACAAGCTTACAATAATGATATTTTAGAGAAAAAAACAAATAGTAATTTTTATTCATTTATTATATTTTATTCAGTTACATATACATTTTCCTTAAAATATTTTACTCTTTTAATGTGTGTGCTTCCATACAATTGACTGTATAAGTGATAAAATTAAGATCTTGTAATAGACCGGTTAATCGTTCAAAATGTCGCTCACTATAAGGTAGGGCACCTTCTATAAAACTAGCAACTCCTGGCACCTTCAAATCACCAGAAATTAGTTGTGGAGCTAAAATATTGAAAACAATTTGAGCAGCATGACACGTCTTATTATTCGTATTCCATTCTGAAGCAAATTTCAATAAAGTTTCCTTCTGGGTTTCATTAATCTCTTTTAAAGTTTCATACAGGTTGTCTGTCCCACTTTTCAATATTTCATTTATGATTTTTAATACATTATATGGACGATTCAAACGTATAGCTAACTTAAGTGCTTTCACTAATTTTTTATCATGCACTAAATTCATTAATTCTTGTTCCTGTTGCACTAGTTCTTCTTTTTCTTTAGATTGTTGCTCTTTTCTTTCCATTGTCACATCTTTCCATTTTACTAGCTTGGAATCTGAACCTCCTGTTATGAAAATAGATTCGTTTTTACTGACAACTAAAGACCAAACTTTGCCATCATGATTATCAGCACTCATTTTACATTCTGAAGATTTAATATTCCATAGTTTTATAAGACCATCTCCACCGCTTGAAATTATTTGTTGTCCTTTTGAAAGAAAATCTACTTTTAATACTGAACTTTCATGTCCTTCAAAGGTTTTTAAACAACTTAAGTCTGCAATTGACCATAACTTGATACTACAATCTGCTGAACAAGACAAAATAACTTGATCTACCGGAGAAAATTTCACAGCCCACACACCTCTTTTGTGACCTCTTAAAACCCCTAACAATGTCAAATCAGTAGACCAGAGTTTGGCAGTCTTGTCCTGAGATCCAGTTGCAATCATTTTATCATTAGGTGATATTGTAACACAGTTTATATCGGATTGATGAGCCAACTCTGTATGAGTTGATTTAAGTAATTGTTCATTTGATGTAATATCTTCAGGCATTGTCCAAATTTTCAGACAATTATCCTGACTTACAGATGCAAAGAATGAAGAAGATAGTTGTGAAGCAGATACTGACCCTACTGAAGCTGTGTGTCTTGTACCAACACCAACACATTGGACTTCACCACCTGATGTTTTTAACCAAAGCCGAACACTATTATCTTTACCAGAAGAAACAAACATATCAGGTTTAGTTGGAAAAGCAGCTAAAGAAAGTACAATATCAGTATGACTTTTAAGTATTAGACAATCCATAGTTTCTAGATTATAAAACTTAATATCAGCACTGTTTGTTGCTACTACAATGTGACTCTCATCTTGGCCAAGAAATATTACATCTAGAACTTCATCAGTAAAGCCAATCATTTGTTTTTCACATTTAAAAGTTTCTAAATCATGTATTATAATGTTATGCTCAACTGTAACAACAGCCATTCTGTTCCTAGCTTCATTGTACAATAAATGAGTGACTGCTAATCCACCTTCCTCTTCAGGAACAGATGAAACTAAGCTATTTTGTTGTTCATAGACAAGCTTACCAGTTTCTACATTCCAAACTTTTACTACACCTTTTTCACCAGCACAAGCTACAAAAATCCCTTCTGTATCAACTTTTTTGCGGAATTGGGGTATTTTAAATGCTTGTGGTAATAGGAAAATGCCCTCAATGCATTCGTAAGCAGGAATAGTCTTTAAAGCTTTGCCCTCATTCAAATTCCAGAGAATAATCACTCTATCTCTTCCAGCACTAACAATGTACTCTCCATCAGACGTGAATTGTATTGAAGTAACTTGGCTAAAATGTCCAGAATAAATATGTCCTTCCCTACCCGTCCTCGAGTTCCATGATCTTATCTTTGAATCATTAGCAGCCCCAAATACTAGTTCCTTACTTGGATGATATTTTAAGACTGAGAACACTCCACTAGCACCTTTAAGACTGCTTATGCAAGTGTTATGGGTTAAATCCCAAAGTCTTATTGTGCCTTCGGACCCACCTGATGCAAGGTGTCCATCCAAAGTATGATAAGCAAGTCGGGCAATAGGTCCTTTGTGGTTAGATCTCCACATTTTAATCTGATTACCATTTGATCTATCCCATACCCTAATTAATCCACTTTTGTGTGCTGTAGCGACATTTTCATTGTTGTGAGAGAGTGCGAAAGTATATATAGTGTCTTCTTCACCGACATCTTTACCTATTGTCAAAATACTGGAGCAGGAGTTGACGTCTACTACTTGTATAACATCGTGACATTGGCAGAGTAGATGTGTACCATCAGCTGTCCATTGAATTTGTCCACCGGTATAGAAAGCCGTATATTCAGAAGATTTCTCATATCTATAAAAATAAAGAAATACGATGGTATACTGAGTTCAAAGTACTTTGTAGTATTTTTAATTAATGTTATGCTTACAATTCCTTTAGATTCGATGCCATAGTTTCAATGTCATGTAAATATGTTAATTATTAAATATTTTAACAAACTATTTATTCAATCCCCACGTGTTTTTGTTTTGCTTAGAACTTTGTGACATTTGTCAGTATTTTTTTCATGGCTTAGTATTTAACTTGTTTGTGTCAAATTTAATTGAGACTTTAACAACGTTATTTAACCTTATTGAATAAAATTCCCCCATTAAGTGATGTATTTGTACCATTCATCAAATAACTTATACTAATAAATAAATACCATAGCTCTATTATTCATTTAAAAAATAAATAGACAGATCATTTTTTAATTTTGTAAACAGGATTTTATGTAAATACATTAAAAATAACAACATTAAACTGTAACAAAATACATACTAACTTATTCATTTTACTCATTCTAGGACTAACACGAAAGTGTTCTATTAATAATCGCGCTCTTTCGGCCTGTACTCCACATGAGCTCGTATACCTGACATTGGCAAAATAGTATTGTTGTATAACATACATACAACATCTGTGCCATTAAATAAAAGAAGAAGAAGAAGTAAACAGAGGACCCATAACCTCTAAGATATTATTAAACTATTTTAATATGATTTCTATGAACGCTATAATTAAGAGAAATATATGCAATGTGTTAATTAGAACGTATTCTGTTAAAATTACAGCTAATAATGATAAAGATTCGGCTCCCATAGAGAGTGAAAACTTTCAAACTGTTTTTAGGCTACCATTGATTAAAAACATAGCTAGATTTCAGAGAATTAAGATTTATCAAATGGCTGCTTCAGCTATAGCGATACCGGGATGTGGTATTCTAGAAATGTTAAATATTTTACCTGATAACTCAACTTTAGCAACTTCATACATTGGTACGTAACATAGTCGGTTCATTATAACACCGCAACACATATGAAGTTATACTTTATTCAGTACACACCATACATCTTACCTTTTAAGGTTTAAACCGCATGCTGCGGTTATCATGATATTGCATTTCACCAGATGATACAACTAGTGGGTCAATAATGACTGGAAAGATGTGATAGAGTGGTGGGCAGTGGTACCCAGTCTGCCGATCCGGGGTAGTACCACCACTTACAAGTATACAGACCGTGAAGTGATTTGGTCACGTTTCGGGATCAGCTTGTAAGTTGCCGGTTCCATCTAGGCCGGCATAGTGGATGTGATTGCTACTCACAGTTATTGAATTGTAGTAGCAGTGACATTCATTCATGGACCACACTTTGGCTTAACATCAAGCGGGGTGCTGTCATATGTCGAGTCACAATAAAAATAAAAAAAATCATTAATTCAGTTTGCGAATCGGGTTATCCATAATTTTAAATCGAGCTGACTGTTCGAAAAAAATTGTCCCTTCTTTCAGTACTACCAGTTACAGACGGTGAAGTGTGTTTCGGGATCAGCTTATAAGTTGCCAGTTTCAACTAGACTGGCATAGTGGATCATGCTACTTACAGTTATTGAATTGTAGCAGCAGTGACATCCATTCATAAACCACACTCCGCTTAATATTAAGCAGGGTGCTGTCATATGTTGTCACAATAAAAAAAATAACCCTTCTGCCATCCAAGGCAGATTTTATTTCAATGGTAAATGGTGTACCATCGCTTTCAAGTGTACAGACTGTGAAGTAACTCAGTCACGTTTTAGGATCAGAGTTGCTAGATCCAACTAGGCTGGCTTAGTTGATGCAACAGCTACTTGTAGTTATTAAGGTGTAGTAGTAGTTGTCTCCATTCATTGACCAATCAATCAAATTGTCACGCCTTTTTCCCATGAGGATAGGCAGAGACAATGGAGCGTCACTCCCTCGCTTCCTTTACATGCACAATTCTATTCATACAAGCTCTAAGGTTATGGGCACTAGATAACCTAGCTTTGTTGAGGATGTCTCCCTCCCTCAACACCCTCCTGAGCCTGCCTTGCTTAACGCATCCATCCAGATTTATAAATTGCTTTCGTCAATCTACTTTCACTCATCCTTTCTATGAAGCGATGCGTGAAGAAGCACCTTTGGCCAGCATAGTGACGGCAACTAGGGCAGCCGTAAATAAACTTGTTTTTTTTTTCACTTGTCGTTACTTTTGGACCTCCTCTTGCTTATCAGGTGGGTCGAGGTCAGATGTCATGTCACAATAAATAACAAACTCTGATATTGGATTAATTCATATTTCAGGTGTAACAGGCATCATACTACTCTGTCTTGGAAGTATCCCAACAACAAATGCAATTGGCTTTTTATACATAAGTGATGATGAGAAGAAAATAAAAATATCATCCGTCGACTTTTGGGGAAGAAGAATAAATAGGATAATAGATACAAACGATTGGATACCAATGTCAGATATGCCAAATAAAAATACAGATTTCCTGTATTTATCACCTCAATTGGAAGATGGTACAAAATATAAACTATTTGTGAGATATGGTCAAATATTGAATCGTCCTAAAATGGGCAGGGTGTTAGAATAAGCTAGTCAAATGCATTTTTTTTCATGAACATTAGTTAAATCTAAGAAAATAATAGATTATTACCCAATTATCCAATACTGATTAGTACTTGGGCAGATTAGTTCCCAGGACTCATCATTTCATAGTTTTGATTTATGTGAATTGGGGCCCGGGCATTTAATTTTATAAAGTACCTAAAAACAATTAAATTATTTGAAAGTGCTGTGTCAGAGCCAAATAATGTAGTGATTAATGTAAATAAAATACTTTTATTAATTTGTATAACATTTTATTTTCTTACATTAAAATGCTTGAGACATTTAAATCGGTAACCCTTTATATAACATAATAGATTCTATATAATTTTGATTTAAGAACTTATTAGGAAACTGCGTGTATATATTATATCTAAAGCGAGTAAAACCACGGTTTTACATACCGACGAGCAGGGCGTGTTCCGCGTAACATTTTTCTCATTCAAGATTTGCGAACTTGCAAGTCTTGCAACCATGATTTTTATAACAGTACTAATAATAATTCACAATTCTTTTCATGCAAGCTCTATGGTTCTGGGCACTAGGCAACCTAACTTTCTTGAGAATATGAAGGAAAAGAGAGAGTTGTGTCAGGATCGTGGCAAGTGGCGCTCCATTGTCTCTGCCTATCCCTGTGAGAAAAAGGCGTGACAATTTGATTTTTTGATCAATAATAATTTGGGCCAGTGAACCATTTCATACGACTTCTTCTTCTCCGGTAAATATGATGCGCAGTTACGTAACCAGGTGTGTCCAAACATTGAGCGGCAATGATACCGCGCTTTGGACGACTGCCGCGAGTGAATGTTGTTATTGTTTGTTCGTCGGTAATTGTGTGTTGGACGTAATTTAATTATTTTTTTATCATAGAAACAGGACAACCAAAGTACTTATATTAAAGATACATTGGTACCGGTGAGTGGTTTCGAACACCACGGTCGCCTTGGTGGGCATTAAGATGGAAAACAAATCAGCTATTCGCCTTATTGAAATATATTGCTCCTATAGTGCTTTGTAGGACACACCAGGCAAAAATAATATCACAATACATAATAACTTAAGAGAAGATCTGTGGAACGAAACAAGTTTCGAACAACCACTTCACAAAAAGGAAAAAAAAAAAATCTAATGTATCTTCAAATAAGAAAAGCCAGTCAATAAAATGAAATACCTACGAAGAGTCGGACTTCGAAGCTGAAAATATAATGAAAGAAGACACATTATATGTGATGATACAATAAAGTGATAGTAGTAATGACCCGTAAGTATATGGCTTTTTTAGATTTAGACATGCGGCCAAGTAAAGAAAATATAATAACTTTTAATAAATAATGTGATATACGAAGCTGGTAAAGCATGTCTAAAACAAATTAATCAATCAAAAACACAACGTTGAAAAAAGACCAGGATATTCAACCTCACAGTTTATCGTTCTTTCTGACTCATCATCCTCTAGTAACATGATCCAAGACTTGGGCACTAATATGGATTAAATATGAAGGCGAGGGAGCGAGAACTATGCAACACAATGCAATGTCCGTGGTATAATGTGGTGTGCTAAGAAGCAGTTAAAGGGTACTAGCATCTCCATGTCTGAGTTTCTAACCACGGTTAGAAGAAACATATTAAGTAAAAGCCGCCGCGTCTATGGCGTTCGCAGTTGTTGATCACAGGCAGGACAAAATTTACATTAAACTTGAAAATGGAATGAAGCCTAAAGTACAATCCCGAAACCAGTTAAATGACTTTAATGCCAAATATCTGCCTGAGGTTCCTGCAACAGAATAACAGGATAAAAATAGACCAAATTAATCTGCAAAAAGTAAACATTAATTGCTTGGTAATTAGCATAACTATTTGTACTTTTTAAGTTATATGAAAACCGGACGGGGCAACGTTTCGATAGACCTTTTGCAGCGGGCAACGAATGCTGTTATTAAGGACGGTCGTAAGCTTAAGACGGTAGCTCGGGAACTAGAGAAATGTCATGACATTTCGCTACGTCAAAAAGTTGAAGGTCGGTTTAACACCAACTGTGGTTTACTATTCTAGACAGGTGTTCAAATGTGCGTCATTTTACTTTGGTCTCTTGCCAAAAGAAGTGAGGGAGTTAGCTTATACCTGTACTGTTAAATTTGACATGCCTAACATTCCAATCTCTTGGCATAAAAATAAAGAAGCTGGGCTGATTTGTTCACGGGTTTTGTCTTTATCTATAAGATCTCCGGAAGCCACAAGTGCAGGACGCGCATCATCTTTTAACTGGGACAATGTCAATACATTTTTTAACAAGCTTGGAGAGGTCATATCGAAAAACTTGCTACTATCTAGAATATGGAACTTGAACGAAACAGGAGTCACCACTGTATTAAAACCAAAGAAAATAGTAGCTGCAAAGGGCGTTAAGCAAGTAAGTGCCATAGTATCGGAAAATAGGTCGGGATGTCATCCATCGGTTAAAGAATTCATCATCTTTATGGACCATTATATAAACCACACAAAGCCCACTCCCGAGGACCCAGTATTGTTATTGCTGGATAACTATCAATCACATGTTGATCTTGATGTTGAAAAGGCAAAGGCCAATTCGGTTATAACGTTAATGGGCAGTTTAAAACGTATTGTGCTAAAGCTCAAGAAAACTGGCTACGTAATAATCCAGGCAAGACAATGTCTATTTTTATTTTATTCTATTCCAATATGGTTTTACATAGAAAAGAAAGACAAATGGTATATAAAGTATATTGCTCAATGAAAAATGAAGCTGAGAAAGTAGAAATACCCAACTTAAAGCAGTGTATAAAACGGACAGAGATGCAACTAGTACTTCTATTACCACAGTTAGAAGGATTGTAAAAGACGCAAGGGATTCAGAGTTTCTGATAGTTTTTAAAACTCCCGAAAAAAAATAGACATAAACCATAAACATAATTTTGACTAGGAAGAATTCATTCATAATCTTCACTTAACATAAAAAGAATTGCCAACTGTGGAGAAAATCAGAAGAAAATTCCAGTCCGATAGTCAGCTTGTCTGGGAGAAGCCTTCGGCGGATTAATCAGGGATTAGGGTTTAATTGAAAAAAAAAAGAACAATAAATAATAAGGCATTATTAATTGAAAAATCAAATCCCAAGTAAACAAATGAAAATTAATGTTCTGTAAATACAACTACAGGACATTTTGAAAATAGGTTGTTGAAAATACATTGTACTCATTTAATAAATGCTTGTCAGTTAAAGTTTTTGAAAAATGTCCCGACCGCCACCATGGAATGACCTAGAAGTAATAAATTCATACATATAATAAATAAATGCTAAAACAGATTAAATTTGTCTTTATTATTCATCAGAATCATTTACACAAAAATAACCAATTTTAGGATTTTACCCCCAAGAACCGTCTTCAAATCAAAGTTTATAACAGTGGCAACCCAGTTAATAAGTACATTAACTGTGATTATTCTATTTTATATATGATAGTTCTATTATTCTTTATAATTACCAACTTAATTAATGGTAAAAAAAATGGTGCAACCCTGCCAGTTACTCAAGATGACTACATTCCAAATCAATATTATTTCTTTTTCATCAAACTTTATTTTACGTGTTCATTCGAGCCCGTACATAACAATAACAACAAAGTATGGGAGTTATTTAATTGTGACTGACCTCGACTTGCTTGATGGTGAGCAAGAAGACTGCCATCGACTAAAAAAAACGACTTAATCGACGGTTGCCTCCGTCGCCGTCTAAATGAAGTTTTACAACTGATTCAAGATTTTAAAGATGAATTACATTATATAAAGGGTTACAATTGATTCTTCTTAGAATTACAAACACGCGCTTCAATTATATTTAACTGAAGCAACAACGTTGCTACTCGTATTAAATCATTAATAGTGTACGCACTGCTTAAATTATTGCTTTCATTCTACAACTAGTCCAAAACTGTATGGCGTCTCCAAAGTTAGCTGCGAACGTCACTGCGAAGGTAAAGTCACAATAATTAACCTACTTTGATTCCCGCTATACATTAGCGAATCAACATGCGGCTAACTTCAGAGACGCCATTAAGTTTAAATTGAATAATACCCTCGCATCGAAATTATAATATTCCTGCATTGTAAGCCAATATCCCAATTCTGTCACAAACATTGACCTTCAAAAGAAGCCATAAAGCGTTTACAAAAAGGGGTTTTGGATTCGACAATTTGAGTCATTGTTTTAATTAATTATTGCGGCGCGACATATAAAATCAACCACCCGGTCTTATGTTTAAGCTATGCCGGCCAAATAACAACCGGCAACTTTCAAGCTTATCACTTCATGAAAGTGTTGGTCTACATGGATCGGCAGACTAGACAATCGCAACCACTACGACTCTTAGTTAAATTGACTCATTTCGCACATATTTCACTACCGGACAATTAACGGTTAAAACGTTTACAGTTTTATAGAGATACGTACCATCATTGTATGAGTTTCATGACTTCTTTAGCACGGCAGTCAGGCACAGAAGTAGGCTAGAAGCTTTATTTTAATATGAGAGCCATAAAAAACTATTACTTGACTCTAGTAAAATTTTACTTGACTCTTGAATTATTTATCTCATATTGAAATTACTCGTATAAAAAAACAGTATCCTACATTGCCTACAATTCACTAAAATGTCCCGCCAAGTGAGTGATGTAACAAGTTGGCGGTAGTGTTGCTACCAATTAAATTAATCATCTATTTTTTTCAACTGGTAACATTAATCACTCACACATGTAACAATTATGCTATTTACGACCTTATTGACAATATTTTGTAAGTAGCATTTTATCTAATAAGGTTTTTAATTGCATTGTTACATTGACTAGGTTAAATTAAGATGGCATAACAGTTTATTCTTGTATTGAGGTACACCTACATATAAATATACTTAATTAACTATTTAAAAACTATTAATTTACCTTTTCTTGTTAGGTATTGTCAGCTTCCATACAACACAGTTTCACTTATAGACTAAGTTATTATAAAGACAGCAAATATCAATCAGTCTTTGTACAGTACTTTTCAATATACAAGATTTTCAATTTCAAGATTTAATAAGAGAAACTCAGAATCGTAAAGTTGATCAAAACTTTACTCGCCGCAGCATATTTTCCGGCCGGCACCCAGAATCGACAGCGTTCTAAAGCCTTGCTTTCCATACCTGATGGTAAGTCAGGGTCAGATGTCGAGTCACAATAAATTCAAATCCAAAAAGTATGATCTGAGTTCAGAAATATATAAACCTATAGGTGATTTTCTTTAATTTTTTATTATTATCATTTCTATATTAGGCTACCAAAGTGCCTATATCATAGAAACAGGACAAGCAAAGTATATAAATCAAAGTAACCGGCAAGTGGTTTTGAACCCATGCGTTGGGTTTAACAACAAAGAGGTTTGCGTCCACATTGCTCTACCACTACACCACGGTCTCCTTATTTAAAGTGAAGTTTATCTCTGCCTATTCCTGTGGGGAAAAGGCGTAATAATTTAATTGATTGATTGTTTTAGAACTTTTTTACTGGTTTTTATTTTTTATTGAGACGTGACTCGTCTGATGATAAGCAAGGAGTATAGCAAGATAAAACAGTTTCTACAGTACCCTTAGTCACCTTAACCTGGCCAGAAAAACCAGCCGATCAGTCGACAGATCACGGAAGTGAAAACTCGAGATTTGTTCTGTAATTATTTTATTTACATCATTTATTGAATAGTACTGCACTTAAACATTCAAACGTGTAAATAAATGTATTAAAGAAACTCTTATAACAGAAACATAAAAACAAATTGAAATCTATATACAGGGGGTTGCAAACTAATATTTCCTATTACTAAACCCGGCAGTGGCTAATAGGCTCGACCGTGACAGTCAAACTATAGTACTCGTATTAGCGTATCTAAGTATTTAAATCTTTGTTATTTACTATTTTAAATGTTCAATCTGAAAGTGAAAATTAACTGTGATAATACCAAGTAATATAATTTAGTGTGGGGTGCATGTTAAATACTGAATCTAAACTGACTATATTGATATCCCAAAGCAACAATAAAATATTTCTAATAATAACTAGAGATTATTAGCTTTTAAACATTTGACAAGTGGAATGCTTTTCCAGTTCATGTGTTCTCTCCATCCCTTGGATCATTCAAGCGATGCGTGAAGAAGCATTTAGGCCTGCATAGAGAGGGCAGCCGGGAACTAACTCGGTTCTTTCAGTCATCGTCACTCTTAGACCTCCTCTTGCTTATCATTAGGTCGAGGTCAGATGTCGTGTCACAATAAAAAAAATATTATTGTAATAGTTCATTATGTCTTAAATATTTTTTCTGTAAGCACGTGTGTTTGTCACTAAACATCTAAACGGCGGACAGATTTTAATGAAATTTTGTTGGTTTAAAAACAAAATCTAACCCGGTAGGTGGCGCTGCTGTCAATATGTCACCAAATTTGATTTGCTGAACAATTGACAACATTACATAAATAAGAATGGTACTTTTCAATGCCTAGCTAAAAAAAATAGACCATAGACAAGTTACCGGCCATATTTCCACCATAGAAGACTTGAAAGGAAATGAAGAATTAAATAACTTAGACATAGAGACCATAGTAAACAGATATATCTAAAAATCATGCCTCGAAAAATGTAATTTCTAAATTTTAAATATCATATTTAATGTAATGCTGCTTTTTAGGGCAGGACTGCGTCTGCCGGGACCGCTAGTGTATTATAAAATTAATATGCCATATCATCTGTCACAAATAAATGTCACAATGCAAATATGGCGGACCCCCGGTAATGCGGCAAACGTTTTGCAGTGCAGTTCTCAAAGGGTACTGTGAAGAAGCGAGTTCATATGGTCATACATTTTTTTTCGGCTTTTTGGTCAATACTTGATATTTGCAAAGTGATACTGTTTTGTTTTAATACAAACAACACAGGCTCCATTGATTAAGAGAAGAAGTTTATCAAGATTTTTCACTGTTGCTTTGACATATCGTTATGCCCTAATCTAATTACAATATAATAAACTAATGTTTCAATTTAAATATTCTATACAAATTAAAACCCCATTTACTAGAAACTCTCACTTGAGTATTAAGGTGAACGCGCTCTTGTCCCAGCCGAAAGAGCCGAAGGTTTCTGATGGTCTCGCACACCCCTATTTGCTTCATACAAATCGCGAATAGGCGAAGTCAACGAAATGACAATGAATTACGTCATCAAAATTCTTGGAAAGGAATTCAGCTCCTCTCAAATTCTATGTCCTTCTAAATTGTTTTATATGATTACATACAAATTCTGAATTTCAGTTCGTTCGGTTCGTTTGGCATGGACAAGTTTCATCACCTTTATTATTCATAATTAAATTTATTTTAACAAAGCCTCTACCCTACTGCTGCGCAGAAGACTGTTGGCGAAAAAAGACATTGAGTGCTTAATAAAAATGTCAACATTTTGACAACAGTTTGTATGAAAATATAAAGTCAATAATTTGAGGTTCTGTTCCGTTACATAACCACTCACCGGTACCAATGTATCTTTAATATACGTACTTTGGTTGTCCTGTTTCTATGATACAAGCACTTTAGTAGCTTAGTATAGAAATGTATAATAATAAAAAAAATAAAAAAAACTGAACTGGTTATGTAACTATAAGAGATTTTGTTTGTTCTTCAAATAACCTTTTTTTTCTTATTTGACTACTTTTTTTCATTTGTGACTCGACGTGTCCTCGATCCGCCTGATGATAAGCAAGAGGAGGTCCAAGAGTGCCGACGACTGCAAAAACCGAGCCTTCACGGGTTCCCCAGTCGCCATCACTATGGCCTACCAAAGGTGCTTTTTCATCGCTTAAAGGTTATAGGATGGAGAGAACACAATAGCATTTCACTTGTCGATTGTTCTACAAAGAAACGACGCACCGAACTTTTTAGTTCGAATGCTGATTCGGTCGACAAAATACATGTGGGTGTGAAAAGATGAGGTAGGAAAATGGTTAAAGATATTAAATGTGCTTGTATCATAGAAATTAGGCGACCTAATGTATTTTTTAAATCAAGGGTTGTAGCCGGTATTCTTTTTAGCACCACGATCCTGTGCACAGTAGTGTATTAGAAGCTTAAAAGGCACAAAAATGCAATAAAAAAATACTGTATGCCAAAAATATCAAAATTTGTTGTCTCAAAAATAAACTAAAAAACAAATTTTATTCACATATATCTTCTATACAAATAATCTATTTTGTACAAATTGTAAAAAAAACATTATTAATAAAAATTCGAGTTAAAAATGTGAAAATTACGATAAACAAAAATATGTAACAATAATATATATAGAGTAAAAAGAAATTCAGCTTAAACTCGGATTAAATTAAAAAATTGATAGGTAAAAAAAATATATGACTAAAAGAATTATAATAATCTAGAAAACTTTGCATAAAATACCAATTTGACAGCGCAGGGTCCAATCGCGTATCTGCAATGACATTCCAGATGGGCTTAAATTTGCGTTTATCCAATCAAATTGGTTTATTTTAATACGTCTTAATGATTTCAATAAGAGGGCCCTGTATTATCTTGTATAAATAATTATACAAGATAAAAAAAGAAGATATTAAAAACGAGTGAATTAAAAATTGAGGCAAGATGCATCACAATACGTAAATAGAGGTCGATAATTAAATTAATATAAAATACAAACAAATAATCTGTAAGAAAGCAGTGGATTTAGTTATCACACATTTATTTAAAATTCACTTTTTAATTAAAACATTAATGAATGCATATACGAGAGTTTAAAAAAAAAACAATAAGCCAATTAAAGGCGATCTAATATGTTTATTATCATATAGACCTAAATATGTTTATTAATGTGTGTATGAGTTTATTTTCTAGTCAATATTTATTTTCGGATCAAGAACGTCAATCACAAATTGAATATAAATATGTTTTTTACCCATACCAACACAAATATACATTAAAAAATGCAAAATAATACTCGATTTCGTCAAACAGTCACGTTACTAAGAAATAGTCAATAAAAAGTAACAGGTCCGACTTCCATTGCGTTAAACGAAACATGCCCACAATTTTATTTTATACTTAGAAATATGAGTCTATACACCGACCCAAAAGTCCTCGTTCTTTGTCTGATGCTATATTTTTTAAAAAACCTTTTTAAAAATTATACATCTTTAGGAACGAGCCGCTGGAATCAGACGTCGAGTCATCAAAAAAACTGGAAAAGAGTGATCGTCCTTACGTAGAGAATACTTTTCTTAGTTAAGCGGCCATTTGATAAAACCAGGCATTAAACCCACAACTTTCAACACAGACATCACTAACTTAGATCTCAACATGTTGTCAAAAAATAATCCTGTATTTATATGAAAAAGCCGCATTTCCACCTCTGCGCACGCATAGACTATGCATGGACACGGACGCTGAAAAATAGACTTTACAGCGCATGAAATAAAGATGAATCCATAACGTGTCAAAGCAAATGGATTGAAAGTCGATTAGGAACATGTGGAACGCTTGTAGAGCGAACACCCTTAAAGAGAGAAGAGAGGGTGGGGATCTCAATGAACCGGTATTAAACTTGTATAAAATATAGCAGTCATTACCATTTCATCATGTTTCTTTAATAGACGCATCAGTATATTTAATAATAAGTTTTTTTTAATTGTGTTTCGACATTTGACAGCAACTCGCTTGATGGTAAGCTGGAGCGTGGTCTATGAATGGATGTCACTGCTACTACGATTCAACAACTGAAAGTAGCAACCACATCCACTATGCCGGCCTTGTAACCGGCAACTTACAAACTGATCCCGAAACGCGACCAAATCACTTTACGGTCTGTATACTTGTAAGTGGTGGTACTACCCCAGATTGGCAAACTGGGTACCACTGCCTACCACTTTTTAATAACCATAAAAGAGCTCACAGCATATTCTCAATTGACTTTTGACGTCAATAGACAGGCCGAGCAATTTTAAACAAAAAAACACCCTTATTTCATTCACATTAAAGTCACATTTTCAGCATACATTTCCCGTGCGTAGTCCCTTCGTGTGTAGTTGTGGAATCTCGCCCTAATGTTTATTCCGCCCAGGCCTGTGCAGGTTGGTCCGTTGTAAATGGGCTGACTCCATTCTTCTCCATAGCATCTAATATTTGATTGACATACTCAGCGACATCAGAGCGACTTTGATCTATGCCTTTTATAAATGGATGCTCAATTAGCTTGTTGTATTTTGGCCTTTGTGTTTCTTCCTTAATAAGGCTGCAATAAATCAGAGATTACTTAAGTAGCTGCCCGTAGTCGTCGTCACTATGCCGGCCACAGGTGATTTTTTTATTATGACACGACATCTGACTAAGACTGAGTAAGAGTACGGGTGAAGAAACCTATTCCGGTAGGACAAATTGATGGTTCGACAAATTGACTAAACGGTTCAGATGTCAATTTGGTTGATAGCATGCGGTCAGTATATAAAGATATATATGTGGTTTGGGCACATAGAAAGGATGAGTGAAAGTAGATTGACGAAAGCAATTTATAAATCTGATGTGGATGGATGCGTTAAATAAGGCAGGCCCAGGATGCACCATCCTGGGCATCACTCAATAACTTCCCTTAAGGGGTTTTTTGTTGGCTGATGGCTAAATGTCTGACGTGTGGCGCTGCTACACGTGTCCCCTACTTGACATTGGCAGAATGATATTGTTTTGTATCAATACAAAGTACACAGACACTATTAATTAAAAGAAAAAGGTATATAAAAATACGAGGTTTGTTGAAGAGCTTTTTTTAACCATGAAGGATCCTATAACCATCCAGGGTTGAATGAACAGATAGATGAGATGTAAGGTTACCTTTTTTTTTATTGTGACTCGACATATAACAGTACCCCACCTGATATTAAGCTGGAGTGTGGTCCAATAGTGAAAGTGACTGCTACTACAGTTAAATAACAGTAAGCAGCAGTCACATCCACTATGACTGCCTAGTTGGAACTGATAACAATTTGAGCTGATCCCGAAACGCGATTAAGTCACTTCATAGTCTGTATACTTGTAGTATTACGCGGGTCGGCAGACTGGGTACCACTGCCTATCACTCTTGTATAACCTACACTCGGAGCAAATATTTTCTCAGACTGGGTATTGAACCCAGTACTTTTACTCCGGTACTCTTAACAAATTGGTGTGCTAACCAAATCGTCACGCCTGTGGCCAAATTTTACTATTAATATAGTAAAATTACATATTATACATATTTAGTTAACTCACCAGGTATTAACGAAAGTAACAAAATTACTTGAGAATATGTTACTATTGATTGGGAGGCGCGGCGGATCACCTTGTACGACCTATAGACAATTTAAATGAATAATTAATATTGTTATTAGCCCAGAAGGGTGTTTTCCGGCCAAATCGAAGACATTCTCAAGAAAGCTGGGTGGCCTAGTGCCCATAATTGTAGAGCTTGTAAGAAGAGAACTGTGGATGTGAGGGAAGCGAGGGAGTTTTATCAGGATCGTGACAAGTCTCTGCCTTTCCCTGTGGGGAAAAGGCGTGACAATTTGATTGATTAATATTATTGTTTTACAGGCGACGAATAACAAACAAGATGCAGAGCAAGCTCTGCAAGGTTCTTATAAATTATTAATTTTCATTGGAAGGAGGCAGAACAGCACATTAAACATTTTAGCTGCCTCTGAATATTTATAATATCATAAATTATTTATTTTTTACCGTTCTATACTAAGCTACTAAAGCACTTGTATAATAGAAACGGGTCAACCAAAGTACATAATATCAAAGATACATTGCCGGTACAAGTGGTTTTGAACCCATGCTCTCAGTTGCACCGCCACAACACCACGGTCGCCCTAAAATATTCAATTATTCAGATGCATATACAGAGACACAAAAAAAAACAAATGTCTGGCCACAGAGCTGAATCAATGTGAAATTATCATCTGGAATGAACGCACTATGGGCACACAAACATTCTCTTGAGGCATTGAACAGAATTCTATATTTGATTCTCACCTGCTGTAACTGTTCAAAGACAGATGCCCAGCGAGGGTAAGGGAATGCACCAGTCGCAACTTCCATCAATGTGATCCCCAACGACCAAACGTCAGAGCGTACGTCATAACCACGCGCACGACTCGGGTCTATACGCTCCGGCTGAAAAATATATTTTTTTTAAAGTTAAATTTATACGACTGATGTGGATGGATGCGTTAATAGGCAGACCCAGGAGGGTATTCTCTGACCAAATCGGAGACATCCTTAAGAAAGCGAAGTTACCTAGTGTCCATAACCATAGAGCTTGAGTGAAGAAAATTGTGGATGTAGGGAAGTGAGGGAGTTGTGTCAGGATTGTAGCAAGTAGCGCTCCATTGTATCTGCCATCCTGTGGGTAAAAGGCGTGACAATTTGATTGATTAATTAATACTTGCCAGAAAAACATATGCCTGGCAGAAAAAAGAGCGCTATACCTTATACCTGCGCAGTATAAGGATCAGCAGATTAGAAGAGCGCTAGACGACTGCATTGGGAGCAAGTCCGCGTATATATAGAGTTGTGCACATATTTGATATTTTAAAATGTATACATATTCATATAACAAAAAGTGTGTTCCCATGTGTTCTTTCCCTCCTATAACCTTGGATCCTTTAAGCGATGCGTGAAGAAACACCTTTGACCGGCATAGTGATGATGTTTATGTCGTCATCTCCTCTTGCTTATCATCAGGCGGGTCGAGGTCAAATGTCGTGTCACAATAAAAAAAGTAGGGAACGAAACAAGCGAAGCTTGGTTGTCAGTGCTTTTTTTATTGGATGATATATATATTCAAACTGCGTAAATCATTCTTACCGCCATGTATGGTCGACATCCAGCATCTCTTGTCCGCGCTATTGAGTCTACCAATTTGCCAGAAATGCCAAAATCACATAACTTTATATTACCCCTTCTGTCTAACAATATGTTTGATGGTTTCACATCTCTGGAAAATATTACAAGCAAATTAACACATTTACAAGCGTAATTTATATAGTCACATCCAACGTATATATGCTATGCTATAGAGCAGTGCTTCCCAACTTGGACAGGGCCCACTTCCAACGCCCCACAGGGAGGCACGACTTTTTAGCTTTGGGTTATTTAAATGCAATGCTAGATATCGGTGACAAATTTAACAGAAAAGGCAAATTCTTAAAATTATGTATGGGCATACATGTAAGTTGCCGGTTCCAACTAGGCCGGCATAGTGGATGTGATTGCTACTCACAGTTATTAAATTGTAGTAGCAGTGACATTCATTCATGGGCCACACTTCGGCTTAACATCAAGCGGAGTGCTGTCATTTGACGACAGGTGTGGACGAACAGTTTAGCAACTGATTTGTTGCGCGTAAAGTCCCGGGTTTGATCCCCAGTCGGAGCATATATTTGTTTCATAGCTTTTATTTGTAATATTTAATAATATTAAATATTGCAAATATTTGTTAATAAAAAAAAGAGATGGATATTTGCTTCGGGTCTGGTTATCTAAGAGTGGTAGGCAGTGGTACCCAGTCTGCCGATCCAGGGTAGTACCACCACTTACAAGTATACAGACCGTGAAGTGATTTGGTCATGTTTCGGGATCAGCTTGTAAGTTGCCGGTTCCATTCTAGGCCGGCATAGTGGATGCGATTGCTACTCACAGTTATTGAATTGTATTAGCAGTGACATTCATTCATGGACCACACTTTGGCTTAACATCAAGCGGAGTGCTGTCATATGTCGAGTCACAATAAAAAAATAAAAATCTTAAGGTGGCAATGGCCTTAAAAAGGTTGGGAAACATTGCTATAGAGCATTGATTCCCTATAGGGGTCCACGGGAGATGGGGGTCTACGTTGGTATGACAAAAAAAGAAATAATAATCTTCACCTGTGTATAATCTTTAGTTTCTCTTTTAAATAATTTAACGCCTTGACTGTGGCCAATGTAATTTTCGCCAATATTGTCTCTGGTATCCGTGTTTGCATCCTCTCGCAGATGAATTTATAAAACTTATCAAGTGATGTGTCCATTAACTCCATACAAATCCAGCAATCACCCTGAAAACAATTGAATTGAGTAGTAAAACAATTTGTCTGACATTTTTATTAATACTTATGCATAGCAAGTAATAGAGTAGGTTCAATATTAAAATTAGGTTCAAAGTAAAATTACCTCCTTAAAAAGTGCACCATAAAACTGTACAATGTAGGGGCACTCATTGCTCTTCATGACAACTTCTAAATCCATGAGTAACTGCTTCTGTTCCTTTTCATCCACCGTAGAGCGGATACGTTTCACAGCCATTATGCGATTTGTTCTATATTACAAACAAAATTTTACATGTATAAATTATTAGTTAAATTGTCATTTACACCAGTCAATTACGACCTAGTATCTGTAGCTTAACTGTCTACTAAGCTACACACTGTCGTAATTCCTCCATTTTATCTTTTCATCTTGCAGTTTTTACTCCATGTCACATATTTTTGGTTTTATATTCCTACATACATATTATGCTGATGTAAAATCTTGGTTTATAAGATTTGGTCAGATTCACATTATATTCCAAAAGCATATTTTTTATTGTAGCTTTTGACAGCAATTAAGCTATATGAATGGCTGCCTGAATGCTGGCGGCCACTCTTAAATAATTTTTTTAATACTCACTTTCTATAAACCATTTTATTAACAGCTCCAAATCCACCACGACCAATTTCGCCTAGATCTTGTAAGTCATCTGCAGTAAAATCATATGCCTCATTTGCAGAAAATTGTAACTTCCCTGATGATTGCATGGACGGATAAATTCTATTCCTAAAAATATATAATTAATTAATTAACATACCTGCGAAATAATATAATTAAACTACTAAATTAAACAGAAATGAAATATAAACTTCTATATAAATTAATTAATAGATATGAGAAATAAGATAATTAAATTACTAATAAAAATTGGATAAAAATAAATATTTGGAACTTCTGAATTTAAGTAAATAACTGAAAAGCCCCTGATCCTTTTTAGAATCAAAAATTAAATTATATTATTTATTGATTACATAGGTATAAATATTGATATAATGTGATTGAAGAATATGACAGAAACGGCGCCATTTTGTGACGTTTAGCTCTGCAACTAACTTCCCTTTAGTATGGTGTCTTTTTCTTTGCAGACCGTCAAGAAAAAGACACCTTTGAATCAGTCAAGTGAAGTTAGTCTGCAGCCTATCCTATTCTTATTCTAATAGCATAGTATACATTTTTTATATGAACTACTATTTCTTTCTTAATAATCTGCTTTGATACATTTTTTAATCTTTGTTTTGAATCTTGATACAACTGAAAAATCAAGAAGAAACTAATATTTATTATTAATACCTGGGATTATCAGGCAGTACATCTCTTATAGCTCTCGGTTGAATTCTTTGCCTTGCTGGACCTGAAGATGTGTGCTCCGGAAGTTTTGACGTGAATGGCATAAATGCAGCTCCGGTGTCTCCAGAAGACCCGCCAAATTGCAGGTCCAATATTTTCTTTTTACTAGAGTTCATTGACATGCCCAAACTTAGGTCTGGTTTAGGCATGCTCGGCCTACTTGGACCTAAAGTTAAATATAATTTAATATTCGAATTTATTAAAAGATTACAATTTTACTATTAAACATAAGATGAAATGTATTTAAGGATATCATTCATTTTGGGCTATTTTTGTAATGCCCAATAATGAAAAAATATATAAATAATAGTTTTGATACTTGTATCGATAAAACTAATATCAGTTTTGCATTTAATTGCTGTGCAATTATTTGGAAAATAAGTTATAGATTTTGTATTGTTTCTCATTCACAAAGACATATTAACAGTTCTGCTTTGAACTAATAATTATATAGTATAATAATAATAACTAATAATAATAATTAATTATAGTTTGATCATTTTGCACAAATAAACTATGCATAATAAAGAATAATTATCAGTTACACTGTTTTCTTCATACATTGAACTATTTTAGAGTGTATATGCAACTGTAAAAACAACATAGGCCAAGTCTCCATATAAAATGAATGATGTCCTTTCCAACATACTTATAACTAAATTGAATAGTTGAACTAAATGCAAAGTTACATTAATTGATATACATCAATTATTCATCAATTTTTCAAATTATTTACATTTAGCCAGCTAAAATATAATTATTACATAAAAGAGTAACAACCTTATTATACCGTAAAACAAATAAATTGTGCTTTAATTACAATTATCCTGGTAAACTTGTTATAGTTGTTTATTATTCATGTGTGATATAAATACGTTTTCTTTTGTTACAGATAACTGGAAACTAGGGTTACTACACGAAATGATATTATAATCTTAACATTACTCAAAGAACAAGTTTTTTTAAAGTATTTTATTTACAATTTATTAGTTCATGATTCAATGCACCTTTCGCAAAGTAATATCAGTCAGAGAAATAGCTGTTAACAAGGAAATTATTAAAATAAACTATCAGCATTTCCTAAGTTTATAATTAAAGCATTTCGGCATTATAATTAAAATAACATCATAATAAACATGCAATTTATATTTATTTTTACCTTGATTGGACGACACTTCGCCATTCCTCGACATGTTTCTATTACAGTAAAAGTACACAAAATGCCGTTACCAATGTTTTATTACGCAGTTAAAAACTGTTTTACACTCCATTTGCAATAATATGGCACACCAATATTCAGTTTTTAATTATTAAAGCTGTAAATATCTGATAATTAATTTTTGCATCTTATTTTTCGACAATGTTTGACATTTTACGATAATTGTTGCCTGTAAAAATTGTAATGTTGCTAGACTAGGTTGCTAGAAAAAACTGGGGAAAAATGGCAACTGTATCTAACTTGCCGATTCAATTTACAAAACTAATGTTCTTATGTTTTTACGAATAGTAAATCTATTATTAATTAAATTTCTAGAGTGCGCTACACAAGTGTAACCAAATGGTTTAAAAAACTGAATTCTGTTCGTTTTCTCGATCTGGATTTGGATCCCAGATCCAGGCTTCTTTGGAAGTTATTTCATCCACCATTAGTGTCATCATCACTGAAAACTGATTGACTACGATTTTAAAACCTTTAATTAAACAACACAGCAGTATTTTGACGATAAGAATGGCCTATTAGTTAGCACACCAGTTCGTAAGTCCCAGGTTCAATTCCCGGTCATTGCAAATATGTGTTTAATAGCGTTTATTTGCAAAGAGATAATATGTTATCATATATGTAATATATCTCTATGTTTATTTGTAAAATTTAATAAATAGAATGAATTATACAAATATTTGTTAATAAAAATAGACCCGGATATATATGCTTCAGGTCTGGATGACAAATAGTGGTTGGCAGTGGTGCGGATTCTGCCGATCCACCACTTACAAATATACTGACTGTGAAGTGACTTAGTCGCGTTCCAGGATCAGGTTTTAAATTGCCGATTCCAACTACGCCTGCATAATGGACGCGACTTACAGTTATTGTAGCAGTCGTTTCCATTCATGGAAGGCACTACAGCTGAACATCGGGCTCAATGATGTCATTATGTCGAATCACTATATGTATACGCCATACATATTGTATTATTTATAGTTTTAAGCTGTAAAATTTTACAATAAAGTGGATTCAGTAGTTAAAGCAGTGACGCGAATATTAGACGGCGACGCAATCGGATGGCTCTTGGTATTAAGGGTCCCCTAGTGATTAAGGGAACCCTACTGCACTATCAGAAATGGCAACTTAATAAAATTGTGGTTGTCTAAAGGTTCATTCCTTTAGGAACCGGGTATTGGTCATTTGATAGCCACTAGCCAGTGGTCTAACCTACAACCTCTTAACGGGACCGGGACTCGTTTCCAGAAACCTTGTATAATTATCATGTCTACATAATATCGTCGTCACTCTTGAACCTCCTCTTGCTTATCATCAGGCGGGACGAAGTCAGATGTCGTGTCACAATTAAAAAAACATATAAAATATATTTCTTGCCGAGAAATTTTGTCTTAGGGATCATTAAGCACTTTTTTTTAAAGTTATCCTTATTAATAAAAGTTTGAATCGAAGTACAAAAAATTACCTTTGGCTAGAATAGTAACGGCGACTGAGGTAATCGTAGGTTGAATCTGTTATTTCAGTCGTTGGCGCTCTTGGACTTCCCTTTGCTAACCTTTAAGCAAGTCAAGGACAAATGTTGAGGCTCAATAAACGAAAATAGTATATACCTAGTTAATTAAAACTAAAATAGTTTTACCAAAAATAAATTTATTGTAAAAATTTGTACTCATTATGTATTCAGTAAAAAGTATATTGATTACAAAATCTTTTAAAATATAGATTTCATTAGTTTTTTTTGCTTTGGAGCTGATTCTCTTGATTCTGTGTCTGTTCTACCCTGCCTTTTGTTTTTAATTTTGATATCCATATTTCTTTCGGTCTTTCCATTTGTTTTGAATGCATTATCTATTATCATTGTTCTGGACAGTTGAGGTTTTGTTTTATCAATATTAACATATGTCACATTTAACTCCTCACCCTCATCACGGATAAGGCTCCTGAAATAAAATTTTAATATAACATGTACAATATTTACTGTAAATTAAAGTGTACTTTCAAACTTTATGGCGTGTCCGAAGTTAGCTGCTAACGCGATTTCGTACAATAATTAGGTCTATCGCCTACTCAGAGCCTCGCTATTTCGTATTTTAAGTGTTGCGCATCGATAGCGCTAAACTTCAGAGACGCCATTGAGTTTAATGAAGACTTTAACAAAAAAAAACTGGAAATGTTAGCAAATCCTATTAAGCGAACATATGTATTTCTCACCTTTCCTCCAATTCTCCTCTAATATAAGGTAATGCACCATAAAGGTCAAGCACAACTATTCTAAATAAGACACTTTGCCCTTCTTGTACTCTCTCCCCTATCCACTTATTGCCTGGCTGCTCTGTTGGTCTTGGTATAACCACATTGAATACTCTGAAATGTAATCACAACTTAAGTAAACTTGTGAATGCAAAATGTGTTTTAAAAGATGTCACTGACAATGAAATTCATTCCCATTTGTCAAAAATGTACACGGTCGCCTCGCCGTCAGTGTCAAAAACAACTTTTAAGTAGAGTTTTATTGTTTCCGCCTATTTTTGTAGGATTTAGAGCATAAATTATTAAATAAAACACTCAAAATCATAACATATCGATATACACAAAAATAAAAAATTATATTTTTTGAAACAAGATATTAATTGCATTTAGTTTGCAGAATATTGGAAAGTGGCGCTTACTTATCTCTGCCTATCCCTGTGAGAATAAAGGCGCGAATTTGAGTGATGATATTTATTACTCAGTAGAATAAACAACATTGAAATATGAAGTATTTTTTAAATTTATTAAGAAGCAACATCTGACTTTGACTCACTTAATAGTAAAGCTCAATCCAAGTTAGGTTTTTTTAAAAAAACTATCTCTTCATGCATATTTTCTATACTAAATAGTTTAGAATTTTTAATATTTTACATCTGCCAAGTGTTCTACAACTAATATTTTTTTATTGACAAATATTTACAATAAAAACAAATATTTGCTCCAACTAGGAATCGAACCTAGAACTTTGCGCGTAACAAACTGGTGTGCTAACTGGTGTCATCAAAGAATTTTAAAAGATGTAAATTTCTTTCGTCAATTTACTTTCATTTAAACTACTATTATTATTTTTTATGAATCTAGAGACCCTTTTTTATTGCACGGCCAGTGTACATGCGCAAACGTTACCCCACTACGTTAAAATCTTGCCAACTTACGTGACGCGATCTATAATATTCATACCTATGAACAAGTATTCCTAAATGTGTGGGACTCTTCTTATTGACAACGCCTTTGAGTACTGCTCCAACTATAGGTCTGAATATAAAGTAATCAGCCTGCACTTGAAAATGTATATCAGCATTGTCATTCCTTATTGTGCCGACATTAGTTATTACCTTTAAATTTTTGAAACTGAGCAATATTCCATTGAAACTGCAATTTAAAATTAATAAATTAACATAAATTACTTGTTCCTAAATTGATGTATGGAAGTGAATGTTGGGTTTGGCAGAAGAAGCATGAGAGTAGAATTAACGCTGTAGAAATGCAGTTGTTAAGGAGTGTATGTGGAGTAATAATAGCGGATAGAATAAGGAATGGCACAGTGCGTGATAGATGTGGTTTGAAAGAAGATGTAGTGACAAGGATTGACAAAGGGATGCTTCGATGGTTTGTGCACATGAAAGGATGAGTGAAAGTAGCTTGACGAAAGCAATTATAAATGGATGCATTAAGGATGGCAATCCCAGGATGGTGTTTTCCGATCAAATCGAAGATATCCTCAAGAGAGCTAGGTTGCCTAGTGCCCATACCCTTAGAGCTTAGTTGTGGAGAATTATGGATGTGAAAGAAGTGAGAGAGTTTTGTCTGGATCGTGGCAAGTGGCGCTCCATTGTCTCCGCCTATCCCTATGGGAAAAAGGCGTGGCAATTTTATTGATATATTACCATGCCGGTTGAGGTGTAGACTTCATAGTAAAATGGTCACACAACTGAGAGTCACTGGTTCAAAATCAATTGCTGGGCCTTGATTTATGCAAATCATGTAATTTGGTTGTCCTGTTTCTGTATTTTTGAAAGTTTCATCAACCAAAGCCTTTGAAACAAGCATGATTTTATTACTATTTTATTTTTTAAATCTTTTAAACAGGGGTGACCAAAGCACATATATATCACAGACCTAGGTCTCACAGTTTACATGATCTACTACACCATGGTTGCCCCATTAATAGATCAAAATTTGTACAAATTTCTTTATTACCTTTTATCAAATTTTCCTATTTTATAATCAAGTATATTCTTAATTGATTCCTCAATATTGCCCAAGCACCAAGGTTGGAGTGCTAAAACTTGTGTAACTTTCTTCTCAACTATACAAGAATTTTCATCCTTCACTAATTTTCGTAGTTCTTTCAAGTCAAATTTAATAATTGTTGCCATAACTATGGCAGAAAATTAGCATAAAAAATGTCTTCAGTGGAAATTTATGAGCATGGTAAGCAAAGAGTTTAATACTATTCCAATGGTATTTTATTTGTTCTTTGTGCTCTTGAATTTTGACTGAAATAGAAAAATAATACATTAAGATTAAACAATTTCTTAGCATCCATGGATTCTTCACTACAAGATACCTGAAGATCTAGCAGGTATCAGCCTATAGACCAGACATCTTAGTTTACTCTTGACACTTAAAAACTATCATCATCATAGAGCTTACCGTTCCATGGAAAACAAACATTCCAAAGGACCACAACATCAAATCCAATAAATATTATGATCTCACGAACGATATGATAAAAAATGATTTCAAAACTCAGCTCTACGCGGTAGAAGTTGATGCAAGAGGCATGCCAGTAAAAACCTTGTATCATCTTGTAAAAAATCTTGGCTTTCCAAGGTCAACCGCAAGTACATTTATAGTTTAAATGTTGAAGGCGGCAATGTTTGGGTCGTATAATATTTGGTTGGGTAGAGGAGATAGTGAGAGCAGTGAAGGTGAGTGTTGACATGTTGCAAAAAGCTTTGTAACCTTCACTTTGGTCACAAGTCCAGAACGCTGCCATCCCTCACCCACCTACCACACAATGGATCCGGCACCCGCACGGTGAATCCATGGATGCTAAGAAATTATTTCATTTCAGAGGTTTTGCAAGTTTATGAAATACCAAAGACCACAATACGAGTAAATTTCAAATTGAAATAAACATAATGCTAAGCTGTAAAAAGGTATTTTATAATACATTTCAACAATCTATTATTTAAGTATGCTGAAGTAAAATATATCATGAATTAGTCGTGTTTTAGGATCAGTTTGTAAGTCGCCGTTTCCAACTAGGTCAGGATAGTGGTTGCGACTATTAACTATAGAGTTACATAGTCAGCCTAACTAAAGGATAATGTAACTAAATTCCACTTTCATACAGCTCATGCTTAGTGCTCTTATGATAAAGTGTTTCCTTGGAAAACATAGCCTAATATTTTACTATTTCAATCATGGCACACCAAGAAATGAACACATTTTGTTTATTTATATATATATATATATAACTAGACTTACCACAAATAATTATGAAAAGGAAAATAATAATCCAAAATAAATAAGTTAAGCCCGAAAATCCCTTAGAGAAATATAAAACTTAAATATTATTCCATGTTTACATTCGAAATGAAATATTTTGACAACAATGACATCTATATTTTTAAATAAAAAACTTTGTTATGCAAGTTATGAAACTCCTCCGGTTTATTATTAATATAATCAATTTTCTTGAATATTAATGTAGTAAAAAATGACGTGAATATTGATATAGAAATGTAAACCGTATTATGTAATGCATAAAAAATGAAATACTATACAGTGTTTTTCTGTCTATTATTCACAAACTGAATACAACGATTGGTCGTTAGACTGCGTTTTCTTGACTTTAAAAAACACAAAAGGGGTTTTGGCGGAATACTGCAAGTGACAGTTTATGCAATTTAAAATTATTTGTAAAGCTTGCGTTTTCATAAATGTTAATGTGTAATAATGGTGAAATTTTTATCCAGTCATTATTTTTTAGTAAAACGAGTATAGAAAAGGGAATTAAATCTGTTTAAGATGTCTCTTTGTGTTCCCTTTAAGACTCATCGCAAGAGTTTTAGAAAAGCTTTTCCACCACTTGACTAAAACCATCACCATCATCTTAACTCTCACGTAATGGATGAAACACTTCTATTCAGTGAAGACATCCACTGAAGACATTATAACGAAAAACGAGGCTGTATGGACTAAGTTTCCTTTGCCTTCCCAAAAAGGGAGAATTGAATTGAAGAAAAAACAAAAAAAGAGGCCGGTGGGGGGCGTGATATTGTTTCTCTTTACTATTTTTGTATTATCTACTCTCAGCTTTAATTGAAATAAAAATAATATTATAATAATAAATTAAAAATACAAACTTTTTAAAAATGTGCAACGTTTTAGGCCCATTAAATTGTGTAAATAAACTGTTTAAATTAGCAGGAACTCCACTTGCTATTTCCAGGTAAAAGAACGATTTTCTTGAATTATTTGTTATATGCATATTACAGAGACCATTTATTGTATATCTTAATCTTGTATTAAATTGTAATTACAACCTTTGAAGTATTGTAAAACTACTTCCGCACATTTTCTTCAGTGACATGCGTAGTAAATGTGACATATATATCAATAGAATACATCAAAAAATACAAACCAATAAAAGGCCAGTATTTGCAACAAAACCTACTAGTATTTACATCTCTTTAAGAACATACAAAAAGCTTAATTTTAAGGTTAGGTTTGTCCAAACAAGTGAGTTGTGCCAGAAAGTTGAAAACTGTTGCTCCATTGTCGCTGCCTATCCCTGTGGGAAAACGGTGTGACAATTTGGTTGATTAATAAGGTTTTGCATCTTAGGTTCATGTAGTAAATATAATGTTTATTATTTCAGATTTAACACAATAATAATAGGTAAGAATTATGCCACAAGTTTTCCTGACTACTACCAAAACCCAATGTTCCGTAGAGATGATCAAGCGAAACTTATTGAAAGTGGAGAAATAGCAAAATATGCACTTATCCCAGTGAGGCCACCTGCTGCATATGAGACTTGCTCTTTATATCATGACCCACTTGTAGAGTAAGTATTTTTAAGAGCTTTTTTATTCTTTTTTTTTATTGTGACACGACATCTGAACTCGACTCGCCTGATGATAAGCAAGAGGAGGTCCAAGAGTGACAACGACTGGAATAACCGAGTCAGTTCCCGGCTGCCCCAGCCGCCGCCACTATGCCGGCCTAAGTATAGAGGTATAGACATTAAAAAAGAGCACTGGTATTCAAGCTGATGTTAAGCTGGAGTGTGGTCCATGAATGGTTGTCACTGCTACTACAATTCAAGTAGTAAGTATCAGTCACATCCACTAAGCCAGCCTAGTTGGACTATACAACTTACAAGCTGATCCTGAAACGCAACTAAATCACTTCAAGTTGTGTATACTTGTAAGTGATGGTACTACCCTGGATCAGCAGGATGGGTGCCACTGCCTACTCTTTTATAACAAGACCCGAAGCAAATATCCGCCTCTTTTTTTTATTAACAACAAATATTTGCAATATTTCATATAATTATTAAATATTACAAATAAAAGCTATGAAACCACTTTTTGCTCCGACTGAACTTGTTTTGTTTCCTACTTACTTTTAGTTTTTAGATAGTGAATAAATGTTATATTATTATCAATTATGTGCACGATTGTACATATGCTATTACCATTTTTAATACTACAATCAATAAATCAATCAATCAAATTGTCACACCTTTTTTCCACGGGGATAGGCAGAGACAATGGAGCGCCACTTACCACGATCCTTACACAACTCCCAATACTACAGACTGCAAATAGTTTGAAAGAAGGGCATGGTGGATGTGATTGGTAGTTATTGGACTGTAGTAGCTAGCTTAAGATCAGGTTGGGTGCTGTCATATTATGTTGGTCCACAATATATTTATTATTCTATTACTCTATATAAGTAGTTTTACAATTGAATAGGATTATAGTAATATTTCACCATTTACAGAAAAGTAATCAATCATGTAATGGAAATGGGTAAGAAGAAGATGGCACGGAATTTAGTTGAGAAAGGATTTGAGGTTATAAAAAGGACACAGATTGAACGCTACCATTTGGCTAAGACTCAGGCTGAAAAAGATAAAATTGAATTGGATCCAAAAGTTATATTACATAAAGCTGTAGAGAACTCTAAACCTTTGTTACAATTGTTGCCAGTTAGAAGGGGTGGTATTGTTTATCAGGTAATTTTTTTTATTGTGACACAACATTTGATCTCAATCCGCCTGATGATAAGCAAGAGGAAGTTCACCCGGGTATTTCGGGTGTGAAAAATGAGGTAGGAACAAGGTTCAAGAGCTACTCGGAACATTATCCGTGGTATAGGCGATAGAGGACGCATAGAGCCGCCATGTCTGCGTAGCAGGGGCTCCAGAGTTCATGTGACCTCTGCATCTCCTATAATTTGGACAGCTCGGCGCTGCAATGAATCCAAGGCATTGAGAAGATACTTGGCAGAGCTGTTCCTGAGATGTAAACAGTTCTCCGCGCAAGAGCGAATTTGAGCCTTGTATAAAAGCAGGCGAAGCTCTGGCGCTAAGAACCGCCGCTTTTTCAGGATTGAGTGGGCAATTAAGACCACCTCCCAGTCTTAATTGCCTGCTCAATTTGGTCGCTGTGAAGGGACATATGACAGCATCCCGCTTGATGTTAAGCTGAAGTGTGGTCCATGAATGGAGGTGACTCTTATTACAGTTAAATAATTGTAACAGTAACAGTTGCATCCACTATGTTGGCTTAGTTGATAGTAGTAACTGATACCAAAACTTGACCAAGTCTTTATTGGGATTAGTCGGGACAAGTCAGTTTGTATGCTTGTAAGTGGTGGTATTCGTTTATTGGCGCTCTTAAACATCCCTTGCTTATCATCAGACAAGAAAAAGTCAGTTGACGCATCACATTAACATCAAGAATAAGCACACCTGTTTTGTATAAGAGTTATTTGTTAGTTATTTTTTTATATTTCCAGGTCCCCGGTCCCATAACAGAGCAACGATCATTATTTTTAGCCATCAAATGGCTGTTAGAAGCAACTAATGATAAGGATAGGACCGTTCATTTCCCGGAGAAGTTTGCTTGGGAATTATTAGACGCTGCAAATAATACTGGCAAGGTTATTAAGAGGAAAGTTGATATACACAGACAATGTGAAGCTAACAGAGCATACGCACATTACAGATGGCAATAAATTGTGTTTTATTATTATGTTATTGTAATTTATTAAGAAATATACTAAATGTAGTGTAAATATGTGTGTTTATTTTATTGTGGCTTGATATTAGGCTAGAGTGTAGTCTATGAATGGAGACCACTTTTTTATTGTGACTGGACATAGGACAGCACTATCCTGATGTTAAGCTGGAGTGTTGTCCATGAATGGAGGTGACTGCTAATACAGTTCAATCATTGTAAGTAGTAGCCACATTCACTATGTCGGCCTAGTTGAATCCGACAACTTACAAGCTGATCTTGAAACTCGACTGAGTCTCTTTACGGTCTGTACATACAGGCTAATCCCGAAACGCTGAACCGAATCACTTTACGGCAGGGGTCCGTAAATCGGGTACTGGAGGTCCATGAAGACGTTAAAAATACTGCGCTTAATCGCTACTTGAGAGTCACGATTTCGCGAAACATCGTGGTCTCGAATAGTGCCAATAGTGAGTTGTATCTTGTATAACATCTTCACACGTGCGTTGTCTAAGACAATCCCGCAATTTACCTTACTTATGGAAATGAAGCACAAGCAACCGTCTCGTTAATTTTATCTTATTATGTGGCAATGAATTATGTCCTATAGGTCCTACACTTAAGTTTGTAAGTAGACTTATCTATGTAAGAAGTCTATCTAGTGCCGGATTAGACACGTAGCAAGAGTAGCAAATGCTACTGGCCCCGCGAATTTGGGGGCCCCGCGATCCAACGCCTGTCTGACTGTAATAAAAAAAATATTTATTTAGATAGGAGCGTAAAATATCTTGCATGCCTTAAACGCGAAGCGCTTAGGCTATGCTTCACTTCCACTTGAAAATTTAAGTCGATATTGAAAGTGTTATCTCTTAATTTGCCCATATTAAATCCAAAAAAGTTTATTTGTAACAGTTTTGTTTTATTTAATACCCTAAACTTGAGAACCTAAAACAAACCAAGGGCCCCTTGACAGAATTTGCTACAGGCCTCTCGCTGGCTTAATCCGGCACTGAGTATCAGATCGTTTAAACTTTGCAAGTGCTCCATGATAATGAAAAGGATTAACCCTTGCTGTACGGTCTGTATGGTGGTGCTCCCCGGATCGGCATACTGGGCAAATGACCACCAACTGCCTGCCTACCACGATTGAGGGTTTAGTGATATTTTAATAATCATTCGCCATTATTATAATTATCAACACGACATTGGAAATTGTATATTATTATAATGTATCACGTTTGTAAGCAATCAACAATAATTATTATAAAGCCATTATTATTTTTTGTCGTGTATGTTCTTATTATGCGGACTTAAGACGCCATACAATTTTCAACCTTATTATGAAACAATTTGTTATTTTTTAGCATCCATGGATTCTGTATCATAGAAACAGGACAACCAAAGTACATTTATCAAAGATACATTGGTACCGGTGAGTGGTTTGCGTAGAAAGTGACGCTAGTTTCTCTGCGGAGGCGTGAGAATTCCAGACTGTTTTATGTCTTATAAATTAGTAAGAAAAATTCACGCTTGTATTTCGGTCGTAATACACAGATTTCAGTCTTTTCCTTTTATGTCTTCACATTTGAAGCCTCTATGCTTAGGAATAGGATAACGAGTTGATAATTATCAATCAATCAAATTGTCACGCCTTTTTCCCACGGGCAGAAACAATGGAGCGCCACTTGCCACGATCCTGACACAACTCCCCCGTTTCCCTCACATCTATAATTTTATTATCAAATCAGACTGCTAAATAACTAGATTTAGCGCATGAGGCAGCGTTTTATCGTTATGCTACTTTAAAATTATTTTTGCCTACAACTAGTACTACGTTTAGGTATAACTAAAATAAGTACTTTTTGTATTGTAAGTCGACATTTAACTTCAACATGCTTGACGGAGATCCAGGAGGGACGACGACTAAAGAAACCGAGACAGGCGTGGACGAACGGTTTAGCGACTGGTTTGTTGCGCGTAAAGTCCCGGGTTCGATCCCCGGTCGGAGCAAATATTTGTTTCATAGCTTTTATTTGTAATATTTAATAGTATTAAATATTGCAAATATTTGTTAATAAAAAAAAAAGAGATGGATATTTGCTTCGGGTCTGGTTATCCAAAGAGTGGTAGGCAGTGGTACCCAGTCTGCCGATCCGGGGTAGTACCACCACTTACAAGTATACAGACCGTGAAGTGATTTGGTCACGTTTCGGGATCAGCTTGTAAGTTGCCGGTTCCATCTAGGCCGGCATAGTGGATGTGATTGCTACTCACAGTTATTGGATTGTAGAGTAGCAGTGACATTCATTCATGGACCACACTTTGGCTTAACATCAAGCGGGGTGCTGTCATATGTCGAGTCACAATAAAAAAAAAAGACAGTTCATGGCTGCCACTGTTGCCGTCACTATGCCGGCCTAATGTGTGGCCTAATCGTCTATATGTTTATAAGCACGATTATTAGTTAGCCTAATAGTTTAGGTATATAAAAGAAGGTATCTAGTGTTACGAGTATACTTAACCTACTTTTTGGTGAGCTTGACCCTGAACAATGTATGACCCCCCCACCCACTAATCGATTTTCTAAAAGCCGCTTTCAAGAGTAATCAAACCATTATACCTTATGTTTTTTAGAATAGAAATGTTTTTAACAATAATGTTAAAAACATTTTTGTTAAAAACATGTTTCCGGTTGTTTATAAGACTAGATTTAATAAAATTAGTGAATGTTTTTTTTTACTTTTTGGTAAATTCCAAATGCTAGTTTTATTAATTACAGTTTAAAAAAGTAATAAAAAAAGCCATTTCGGAGAGCCTACAGACATTGAGTTTGGTCCCTGGTTGCAGGCGTGAAATTTCCTACCTAATTTTCATTACTTATTTAAGCAGTAATTCCTCATATATAAAAATAATTAAAAAGATAATATACGTTGTGAATTATCTCCCAATTCATATCTAATAAAATATCTGTAGATATATTAATAACAAAAAGCAATCTGAAAGTGAATATTTAAAAAAAGTATTTCAGGGAACACGTGAGAAATAGTAACTATTTTACCTCGGATACATATAAATGGTAAGCTATAAAATTAATTATGATAAATAATATTACTCGTGATTTATAAATCAGCATGAATGGAGGCGACCGATACTACAGTTAAACAACTACAAGCAGTCACACCCACGATGCCGGCCTAGTTGGAATCGGCAACTTACAGATCCTGTCACTTCACAGTAAACTTGAAAGTGGTGGCTCTACATCGGCAGATTGGACAAATAACAATAAAGATTCTACCACTCTTATTAAACACTCAGACGACAGGGGTGGCGTAGTAGTTAGTACACCAGTTCAGTACGCGGAAGTGCCGGGTTCGATTCCCGGTCGGAGCAAATTTGTTTCATAGCTTTTTCTTTGAGGCAGATTTTTGCTCCGGGTCTAGGTGTCAAAGAGTGGTAGGCAGTGGTGCTTAGTCTGCCGATCCGTGGTAGTACCACCACTTACAAGTATACAGACCGTGAAGTGATTTAATTATGTTTTGGGATCACCTTGTAAGTTGCTGTTTTCAACTAGGTGGGCATAGTGGATGTGATTACAGTTATTTAACTGTAAGTAGCCGTCACCTCCAATAATGCACCGCACTCCAGCTTAACATCAGGCGAGGTGTTGTCATAATATGTAGAGTTACAATAAAAAAAGACCCGGAGCAAATATTTGCTTCTTTTTAAAACCTATCATTTGATCAATAATATATTTATCAAATAATTTTCTTTGAATAGGCTTTCCCACTTTTTATTTAAATTGATGATTCACTACTTTGTAACTGACTAATAGTGCTATTTTTCGAACTGTAAAGTGTACAGCCGAATCAATATCGTCACACGCACCGAACACTCCAAAGTGATATATCAGATGATTATGTAGATTATTATCTCTCAATAAAAGGGATTGACTCATACATACTTATATATCTTTTATAACACATAATGTCTTAGTTTATAGACCAATTATGTAGTACCAAGTATATTTTACGTTCTTGGAACTTGTAATTAGTTCTCTAATTAGTATTCTTGTGTAATTAAATGGCATATTCCTTGATTTATTTAAGGATACATTGAGTTTAAACAAGGGATACAGGGGGGGGGGGGGCTCCAACGCCTGTCTGACCGTAATAAAAAATATTAATTTAGATAGGAGCGTAAAATATCTTGCATGCCTTAAACGCGAAGCGCTTAGGCTATGCTTCACTTGCACTTGAAAATTTAAGTCGATGTTGAAAGTGTTATTTCTAAATTTGCCCATATTAAATCCAGAAAAGTTTATTTGTAACAGTTTTGTTTTATTTAATATCCTAAACTTGAGAACCTAAAGCAAACCAAGAGCCCCTTGACAGAATTTGCTACAGGCCCCGCGCTGGCTTAATCTGGCACTGGTCTAAATGTTTTCGGCAGACCAGGAGACCGATTCTCTTAATACATAATGACGGCGAAAAATTAGTAAAAATGCAAGTGACCAATCAACGTATTTTAGCATTTGATTTGTTTTTCGTGGTTTGGTTGCCCACTATCAGTGCAAGTTTGTTGCCATGTCCGCTGTCGTATTTGACCTAAAAAAAAAACAATCTCAACGATTCTCTAATGTGTCGTCCATTTCCTTTTATGAATCCTCTCATGTGTATTCCTTTTTTACCGACATGTTTATAACAACCTAAATAAAATACATAAGCAACTGCATTGCAGAAAAATTGTTGGCAATTTGACAGGTTCAAACAAAAGCTCATGTTTTGACTTTCTAAAGTTTATTTTATTATTTACGTATATTTTATAGGTATCGTAAATATTTATATAGGTTATAAGATCAATCATATATTTTAAAAAATAGTAATCTATCGTAATTATTTGATCGAAGATTTATACTTGTAAGTAATTTTTTTGTATATTTTATATAGTCTCTGCTAGTCAGCCCTTGGGTTGGGTCAAAAAGTACACATATAACGTGCTTTCATGGGATGAAATAGTTTCATTTATCCCATTCAGAAATAAGATTTTTGCGCTCATATCGAAAAAAGAGGCGGAAAACTCTTGGACTGGTTGTGGTGCCCAGTCTGCCGATCCGGGATAATACCACCACTTACAAGAAAGACCGTGAAGTACATTAGTCGCGTTTCGGAATGAGCTTGTAAGTGGCCGGTTCCTAGTTGGATGCGACTGCTACTTGCAGTGGTTTATTGTAGTAGCAGTCGCCTTTATTCATGAACCGCGCTCCATCCATAGCGGGGTGATGTCATACAATAACAAAAATGAATATACATATATGCTTCAGTATAAAAGTGATTATTGACAGGCGTGGACGAACGGTTTCGCGATTGGTTTGTTGCGCGTAAAGTCCCGGGTTCGATTCCCGGTCGGAGCAAATATTTGTTTCATAGCTTTTATTTGTAATATTTGATAATTATATTAAATATTGCAAATATTTGTTTATAAAAAAAAGAGATGGATATTTGCTTCAGGTCTGGTTATCAAAGAGTGGTAGGCAGTGGTACCCAGTCTGCCGACCCGGTTGTAGTAGCAGTGACATTTATTCATGGACCACACTTCGGCTTAACATCAAGTGCTGTCATATGTCGAGTTACAATAATAATAAAAAGTCTAGTGAGATATATCTTGCCAATCCGGTGTAGTTAAATATAATTATTAGGTTCAAATTATCATCTCGTGCTAACCTACTGCGCATATTATTATAGACTTGTTTATGTCTTTATAACTATGGTTCATTGTTTTTTATTGTGGCTCGACACATCACAGCATCCCGCCTGATAAATAAAAATAATAATTGATTATCTTCAGCCTCTTCATTCACTGATTTAGCTTTCACGCTAATTTGACAATTAGCCACCTTTCTCATCCACCGGAACCAGCTGGTCTTTTGGAGATCGCTGGGGATGTACATTATTTGACAACTTTCAAGTTAGCTACTGAAAAAAAAACGACTCAGGTTTTCAGCCTCAGTCGCCGCCTGAAAACACATGTAAATTCAATTATTTAGTGCGATGGCCAAGTCTCAATATATTTATATAAAACATTAAAGAATTTTAATATTGATATGCGTCACTATAAGATGCTGTTAATTATTACGTAACAACTTAATGCTTCGAGTACTGAGATTCCAGACACAATTGATTTTCAATTGTTATGGACCACGATCGTGGTCTTAGAGACTGGACGTATTAAGACAGAAAGTTGCTTAATACCGCGTTCTCACCGGGCGATTTCAGTTGATCAATATTTGTCGTTTAACAAAAATTCGAAAGCAGATATTGACGGTAGCGTTCTCACGATTCAATAATAATCGACTCTTTTTTTTATCAATTTTATTAGGGGAATCACGCACATAAAATGGCGATGCCATTCCTATTATAAACTAAACCTAGACTATTTACAAATACAATCTCTAATAATCGACTTAATATTCATGACCGAAATGGCGGATAATGAAGAAATTAGGAAGTGTATATTGCTTATTTGTGATGGTTTAGCATTTTTTTCGTGGATTCCATAATTTATAAAAACAAAAAACTGGTGAAACGGAGGAAAACAATACACATTCGCGCCGATCATTGTCATCATTCGATGAATTACTCGCGTGGTTTATCTTCATCTTCATATTTACAATGTTCACACTTGACAATGTTTTAACATTAAACCATAATATATATTTTTACTTTGACACTGGCAAGTTAAATACTAAAGCCATAAACAAGAAGAAAGAAAAAATTAATGACAGTTGAGTCAACAAAAGTTGAAAAGTCTTTAACTTTTGTTGAATAGATATTTGTTGCTTCAATTTGGTTGAAAGTCTGTTCAGACGGTTCAAATCTCGAACGATTTCGCAGTTGATCAACTCAAATCGCCTCGTGAGAACGCCCCATAAGTAGAGACTGAATAAATTAATAACCGACTTGGTATTACAAAGATCTCACAACTTTTTACCGCAGAACAACTGAGTTGCGAGACTTGGTTTTTTTGACAAGTATTGTTTTTGATGGGATCTCATTTCTTTTTGTATTTTGTAGACAGTTCTACTTTTTTCCTTTTCGGTACCTTCTACGTGTCTCCATGCTCGTCACAAGTATACACTTGTAACTCATCCCAATGCGCTACCACATACTCGATTATAGCAAGTCTAATATCATACGACGACTCAATATTATTATACATAGAGAATGACAAAGAATGAAATAAACACGAACCATCACCAGGTATAGGAATAACCCAGTGTGGACAAGGCTGATCATTCACATACAGTATTACTGAATCCATTGCGACTACCTACAAGTTAGATTGCAAAGTTATTTTTATGCAGAAATACGATTAGGTAATAAGAAATTTATAAATACTTAGGTACTTAAAGTATCAATATTTAATTTAAATTATTTATCCGAACAACGTCCAAATTGTAAGCAAATAATATCAGTAAACCAATGAGAGTAGCCTTTAGTCGTCAAACTAATATAGCAATCGAAATTATCAATGAAAATCGCAAACTTATAGGTAAGAATTCTGGGCACATCCGAACAGCATTGGGTCGCTCGCGCGTATGAGCGCGGCTGCTGCTCGCTCGGCGACATTCACCTTTCCGCTGTCCCCGCCCCGCGCCCTCGCGCTAGCAATAATAATAATTGCCGTAAAATAAATAAAATCTTAAAACACCGTTACGAATAAAGCCAATATTGAAAAATTTAACTGAAGACTTGGCTGTATGGGCTTAATTTTTTTTGCTAATAATAAAAAAATAATAATTTTTTGGTCTTTTCTAGATTTTTTAGTTTTTCCTTGATTCATACACCAAACACTACTTATATTCCAAATTTGAAGCTTCTAGGTCTGCTAGAAGTGCCTTAGAGTTTTGATGATCGGTGAGTCAGTGAGTGACAAAATTTAAGAAATTGGACCCGTTATAATTCTTAAAATACTGGTTCAAATTGAATGAAATTTGAAATATACGTGTCTTTACAATGCCTGCATGTGGTTACTGAAAATTTCAGTCTTCTAGTTTTATCCACAACGAAGTTACAGGGGGTCGAAAATGGTCTGAATTGCTTCGAGAAAAGGATGGTACGGCCGTGACGCTTTGCTCGACTTGGTCGGGGCACGGCCGTGCCCCCAGATTCACTTTTGTGTATACGTCTTTGTATACACTTATTGTTTTATGTTTGCAAGATTTTATATCAATTGTTATTTTTACACAATAGTTATTTGTTGCATTGTTTTTCCTTGTTTATTAAACAAATAAGTTGTAAATTACACTGAAAGTCCATTGAGAAAACGCCTATCTATGTAGTTCTATACAATCAATCGAATCGTCATGCCTTTCCGCGCTCCGTTCTCCGGCAGAGAGAACGGAGCGCGACATTGCTACAAACGATTTTTAAATATGGATTTCTCAGAGTAAAGATTAGCTAGCTGTTTTTATTTATACTCTAAGATGGATTTAATCAAGAAATAAGAAACTATCCGAGAAACGTCCCCGTTTTATCTCCACTCACCTTACATTAACTAATCTCCTAATAAATAAACTACATAATAAGAAAAAAATAAGAGCTCTCCTTAAAAATATTACATTACAATAAAAAATGGTAAATAGGGTCAAGCGTTTAGTTCAAGTAGTTATCTCCAAGTGAAAAGAAAACGTTTTGTAAATTCTAATCTGTAATTTTATTCCTTTGTGTAATTTGTAATTCCCCGCCTCAAATATCTTTAACTTATAGAGCTTGTTTTTTTCAGTTTCAGAAGTTAATTGTCTTTTTTTAAAGTTACATTATGAACGTAGTAGCTTAGTAGTCGCAGAGGTCGCGCGTTATACGACAAGCACCGGGTTCGATATTCGATTCCCATTAGCTAACTATGCAGTTGACTTATGTTTTTTTTTATTTTTATACAATTTTCACTTATTTATACAATTTGTATTTTATTATTATAATAAAGTTATTAAGAATAATAGGTAATGTTGTTCATACGAGTTAATATTTTTTTATCGTGACTCGACATCGGACCTTGACCCGCTTAATGGTAAGCAAGAGGTTCAAGAGTGCCGACGACTGAAAAAAAACGAATCAGGCTGCCCTAGTCGCCATCACTATGCCGGCCACAGTAATATACTTTTATGTATGCATTTAATTGGTTGCCTATCAATTACAGAAGCAAATGTATTCATTACATATGCAAACTGTTTCTAAGCCTATTAAAGAGAAACCGAATAAAGCCTCATTCTTCCACAGTTGAGAGTTATTGCATAATTTACAACGTTACTTATAAATAATCGTAATATTGAGATAAAAAGTCTATCAAGGCGATTGATATGAATAAGTGCTTTGTCATATATAAGTGCCAAAAATTCGTTATGCGATAACCAAGCAGGCGCGGGCGTGTCGGTTGGTGAGCGACAGCACCATGTCTGCCGCTATTGCTGGGAAGGTAGCAGATACGACGGCGTAAACTAAGATTTTGTAAGACTAGGCGTCCGTAGAGGCGGGCCGCGCGTCGTCTTACAAAATCTTAGGCTTAACACGCTAAAATGGATAGATAGTTGGTCGGATAGAATATTGGTCGATTATAATTGAATCTTGAGAACACTACAGTCAATATGGCTTTTTTTGTTGAACGATAAATTTTGAACAACTAAATTCGCCTCGTAAAAACGCCGTAACTAAAGCCTTTTAGACTTTTAAGGCATCAGTCGCCTCCCTCTATGATTCGCACTCCAGGTGATGTTGTGGTCCATTTATTATAAATATTTTTTTTTGTGACACGACATCTGACCCGCCTGATGATAAGCAAGAGGAAGTCTAAAAGTGACGACAACTGAAAAAAACGAGTTTATTCACGGCTGCTTCAGTCACCGTCACTATGCCGGCCAAAAACATATAATAAATGGAAATTACTAACACTCTCTGATGATCTGCTAGTGGAGTTACAACATATACTAAAACATATTTAGTAGTATTGATACAACCTTACTAGTACAATTAAGCAATCTTACTTCAAACAACTGTTTACGGTTGTGACAGGATCGTGACAAGTGGCGCTCCTTTGTCTCTGCCTATCCATGAATAGGAGAAAGGCGTGACAATTTGATTGATTAAAAAACGCATGTAGTACTGAAAATTGTATATTTTGAACAGTACAACTTAATAATCAGTTCTTACAATTGCAGGGGTTCACATAACCATAGTCAGTAGTGAATTGTGGATGTAAAGGAAGAGAAAGAGTTGTGTCAGGATAGTGAACGTGAGGCTCCATTATCTCTGCCTGTCCACGTAGGAATTGAGGTGTGACAATATGATTGTTTGATCGATTAATTTCGTAACAAATCTGCGTACGTACATTCTTTTTGACAATAGATTCCCTGCCACATAAAACCTAACTTTACTTACACGTATCATTTTATGCAAAATATTGTAGATTTTACTCATTTATTGATAATTTTCCTTCTATAGGTACTGCAAAACAGAAGCATAATTAAAATACAGACTTCCCTATATTTATAGATTATAGATATTAATAGATAATTTTGTACTAAGAAAAAGAAACGACGTAACAATCAACGTTAGGTCAAATATTTTTATTGTAGACCACATATATGCAGGACACTTCCTAAGTCATTAGTTAGAGGTAATTTGTCAATTAGAGGTAAGAGGTAATTTGCCATGTCTGCCTATACGGGGTAGTACCACCACTTTCAAGTATACAGGCTTGAAAGTATTGACTTAGCCACGTTTCGGGATTTTCTTGAAAGTTGCTCGTTCCAACTATATCTAAGTAGGGGATGCGACTCCTACTTGCAATTATTTAACCGTAGTAGCAGTCACTTCTATTCGTGAAGCATCTTGCGGGGTGTTGTCATATAAACTGTTGTCATTTAAGGCGACCGTGGTGTAGTGGCAGTGCAATGGTTACACAAACTGAGAGCACGCGTTCGAAACCGGTACCAATGTATATCTTTGATATATGTACTTTGGTTATCCTGTTTCTATGAAGCACTTTAGTGGCTTAGTATAGAAATGTAAATTTAAAAAAAAAACTATTTTTACAATCTGAAAGTCTGGTGGTAACCCTGAGATAGCAAGCTGTGCAAATCGCCGCTCTTGTGATTTGATAATAGTGGGTGAGGCGCGTGGGACTCCAGTAGAATCAAGACTCTACTTACTTAGTACGTAGTACTTGATTCTACTGGAATCTCCTACACCTTCTTACCTTTTAGCAAATTTACCTTCCTACATGTATTTTGTAGGAATTTTTCAAGTTTTGAATTTGTGTTCTGAAGACGCTTTTTAACTGGAATTTCCACATCACCATTCAGAGAGAGTACTTTAAAGTGCAGGCTGCTGCTTTCTAGAATGACCTACTCGCCGAAATATCTCGACACGGGAATACTTTTCAGGAAGCAACATTTAGGTTAATCTTTGTGCATGTGTTTTAATCTTAAGTTTTTATTATATTATAAATATAAATATTTATTTACTATATAAGTATTGGTAGTTTATTATTTATATTCTCTCATAATATTTATCTTCCTTGTTCTATCTACTGTACTTTCTGTATAACTCAAAGGTTGATTAGGCAAAAAAAGCTTGACATGACTTATATTATGTAATACTTCATATATAATATACAAAATATGTATAAAAGTCCACCTTTTGTATATATTTTGCAACAAAGGAATTTATTATAATCAATTAAAGCGCAGGAATCATTACCTAAATGCAATTATTGTGAAAACGTATCCAACAATCACAGGAAGGCCATAGCATCTATTTTATAATAGTCGCCTAGCGGTGTCTAATGATATGTGGTCTTTGAGCACAGAATATTCTTAGAGAGACAGGAACTTGGCGTAGTATCAAACGAAATGCACGACAATGCACTTGCGCGGGATTCGTACATTTTAATTGCAAGTGTACTAAGATTCAATATTGAGTCATAAGTCGCTTAAATTAAGTTTATCTTTCGAAATAGATATGAATATGATATAAGTGTGATTGTTTCATTCACAGATAAAACCGCCAATGTTGTGGACGCCTGTCTATATTTGTGTAAATTACTAAAAGTGATGTAAAGTGCAATTCGAAAATGACGCAAGTAAGAAAAACGAGTGCGTTCGCGAAGTTTAAACTGTTGATGTGGAAGAATTTCTTGATACAATGGAGACAATACGCACAAACTGCAGCAGAGATTTTGTTACCAGTTGGAACCATGGCTCTGGTCCTCATTCTACGATCGCAAATAGAGCCTGTCTATAGAAATACATTCCATTATCCACCCTTAAGGGCACACAGCATCGATAATAATCAAACGTTCGCGATATTGTAAGTACTTGTATTTTTTTCATAACAATTTGTAATTTACACTGAAAAAATGTTTTCTTAATATTATTTATAAAACTGAAATCCGTAGGATACTCACCAATATCAGAATAATATTATTTGTAAACATTTTATGATTATAAAAATAAAATATCTGAAATTTAAGTAGATATGAATTAATATATAAAACTATAATATGATTTAATATATTTTGAATTATATTCATATTATATTTAATTATAGACGATGTTTCACTATTGCTACGAATAGATACATAGTTTACGTATAATACGTAGGTTATACAAGCAATATACAATATACAAAGCAAGCAAAACTTTTCTTAAAATATATAATTTGTTAAATGCTTAGTAGGCACTATAAAAGTCATAAGTTTTAAAAACTTTAAAGTTTTTACGAAAAAAGTTTTTTTATATTGTGACTCGACATCTGACCTCGACCAGCCTAATAGTAGGCAAGAAGAGGTCCAATAGACTGCGAAAACCGAGTCTTCAACGCTGCCCCAGTCGCCGTCACTAAGCCAGTCTATAGGTTATATTGAAATTAACGAAAATAAAAGGTTTTTATGTTCTACTCGTATATAGGTAAATGAAATGAAAGAATCATGATTGAAAGGGTCCAATGTCTAAAATACAAACACTTTCATTTATAATAGTTTATTATAATATTTATTATAGTGATAAGTGAGTAGTTAATTTAAAAAAATTGAATCCTGAATTTTAATATATGTATATCAAAAATAATTAATATTGCGCATACTGATTTTAAGATACCACGATAGGTTGTGAATTTATCGCTTATTATCAACTGTTTCGGTTGCTGGTCACAAAACTCACAAAATATTTTTCATTTACATTTTCCTAGTCGGACTTTGTACATTAAGTTTTGGTATATTCGAATACTTGTACCAAAAAAGTTTCAATTTACGAATTTAGTTTATTCTATTACGTTTACTATTACGAAATCGTAAATTGGGTTGTTAATAATTTTATATCAAAACTACAATAGTATATGTTTTATCATTAGAAATAACAAAAGTAGTACATAGAAACCCAAAATGAATAATGTCCTTTAGCTCTATATAAAATATCCGTTAAACGTAAATGTAAAATGTAAAATAAAAGAGAGGTGCAACCCATTTTTCTTTTACTTATACGATACTTTAAACAAATTCGTAAATTATAATTTTTGGTACAACCGGCTGTTAGTATTATGCAATCAATAAATCAAATTGTCACAGGGATAGGCAGATTCATTGCTTTCGCTTTCCTCACATCCAATCGCAAAAAATCGTGAATCTTGTAAAAAAATATTAAATGTGTTTGTTATTTCGGATACATCCTCAAAAAAGCTGGGTTGCCTAGTGCCCTTAACCGTAGAGCTTGTATGAAGAGAATTGTGGATTTGAGGGAAGCGGGGAAGTTGTGTCAGGATCATGGCCTGGAGGAGTTTCATGAGCGCCGTTGATTGAAAAACATTTCCATTATAGAGTTGCCTCAGTCTCCGTCAATATGTTAATTAAATTGCTAAATGATGTTAATTATTCAAAATTATTGAGCTGATATTAAAAAGGTCAGCTCAACTCGTAAACCATGAACTTGACTATTAAATTATAATTTCTATATTAATTACTAATTAGAAGATATAATGAGGAAATAATTTACAATAATTACATACTAATCTAACTGAATATTTTATTTTGTATTTTACCGCCTTTTGATTTTTTATATCGTAATTCTGACGACAGGCGTGGACGAACTGTTTAGCGATTGGTTTGTTGCGCGTAAAGTCCCGGGTTCGATTCCCGGTCGGAGCAAATATTTGTTTCATACCTTTTATTTGTAATATTGTAATATTTGTTAATAATAAAAAAAGAGATAGATATTTGCTTCGAGTCTGGTTATAAAAGAGTGGTAGGCAGTGGTACCCAGTCTGGCGATCCGGCGTAGTACTACCACTTACAAGTATACAGACCGTTTCGGGATCAGCTTGTAAGTTGCCGGTTTCATCTAGGCCGGCATAGTGGATGTGATTGCTACTCACAGTTACTGAATTGTAGTAACAGTGACATTCATTCATGGACCACACTTCGGCTTAACATCAAGCGGGGGTGCTGCCATATGTCGAGTCACAATAATAAAAATAAATAAAAAAATTGATGTTTATAAATAGAAATAATTCCACGAATAAATTTTACTTTTATATTCTAAAATATAGACTTTTCATTGCGATTGAGGTTTGAAAGAAAAAAATATAGGATCTATAGATATTTCGATTTCAACTATACCGGCATAGTCGCGACGTTTGACATATACTATGATGACGCGTCGACGCTTATAGGCTTCCTCTTGGATCAATCAAGTCGAAATCATATCTTAATAAAAAAAAATCTTCATGACGCTTTTATAGTTACTCCATTATAATGATATTGGTGGTAAAAATAATAGAACTACATTCCTTCATTATATTAAATGGACACATTTATGGCAAATATTCTTAATAAAATTATAATTTATTGTTAATATTTAATGCACAATAAAGTACCTTACTTTTGATGCGTATATCGTAGTAATGGATATCACTGGATTACCTTGATATGCAAGACACCAAGCTATTTTCTGACCTATGAACGTTGTAAGTAAGGGTTATGGACTGAACTAATATTACTAACGTACGCTAGTAATATTAGTTCAGTGGGGTTATGTTTATAAATATAAAGGCCTCGTACACCCATGCCATGTAAATTAAAAAATTCGCTTAGTTACCTTTCAAAGTAAAAAATTAGGAATAATGTAACAATGTTTTATATATGTTTTTAATTTTTTTTTACATTTCAATATGTAATAAGCTACTAAAGTGCTTGTATCATAGAAACAGGACAATCAAAGTACATATACCAAAGATACATTGGTACCGGTTGATGGTTTCGAACTCGTGCTCTCGGTTTGTGTAACCATTGCACTGCCACTATATCACGGTTGCCTAATGTTATATTAAAATACCTATTAATATGTTTTTAATGTAAAATTATAATTAAGTGACGACCCACGTGGTTCATTGATAACACACCATAACGCTATACGATATGATATTTATCAATCAATCAATCAAATTGTCACGCCTTTTTCCCACAGGGATAGGCAGAGACAATGGAGCGCCACTTGTCACGATCCTGACACAACGCTCTATGGTTATGGGCACTAGGCAACCTAGCTTTCTTGAGGATCGATGAGGATCTTGAGGATCTCCTGGGCCTGCCTCGTTTAACGAATTCATTCACACGAGATTTATAAATTCTAAATTTAAATAATTGTTTAATTTTACAAATAAAAGCTATGAAACAAATATTTTCTCCGCCCGGGAACTTTACGCGCAACAAACCAATCGTTAACCGTTTGTCCACGCCTGTTGTCAGATCCCTGTGGGACAGAGGCGTGACAATTTGTTTGACTATTGTCACTACTAATATAGTTAGCATAAAAGCCTATTGTTACGACTTATGACTATCAGCCAGTTGTACCAAAAATTATAATTACGAATTTGTAAAAAGTATCGTTTAAGTGAAAGAAAAAAAAAGAAAAATGGGTTCCACCACTTTTTAACTTCACATTTTACGTTTACGTTTAACGGATATTTTATACAGAGCTAAAGGACATCATTCATTTTGGGTTTCTATGTACTACTTTTGTTATTTCTAATGATAAAAACATATATCGTAAATGGTAGTTTCGATATAAAATTATTAACAATCCAATTCACGATTTCGTAATAGTAAACGTAATAGAATAAGTATAAAGTGAAACTCAATTCGTAAATTAAAACTTTTTGGTACAACCGGCTGTATTTGTTTTATTGCCTTAGTTTAAGGCGGTTCAATTAAATGTTTTGAGTACACGAGTACTCACATTATACTATGAAGTGGTAAATAAATATGTTTATCTAATAATTATCTAAAAACAACAGGTGTTCATGTTGATAACTCTTCATTAGATTAAATTATAATTAGCGGGGATCTTTCCGGTATCATTTTTAATTTGCTTTAGAATTTAAATATTCTATATTTTTGTTAGCACGAGTTTCTTGGATGAGTCATTGTGTAATTGTTTTAGATTACTATACCTACTATTTAATAAATAGGTGTATATTGAGCAAGGCCAAAGCAATAAATACATAGTTATATGACATACAAATAAACATGAATTTGCTGAGAACCTCTAGCTGCGCAAATACGCTAACCTCGGTACTGGTTACGAATTTGCGCAGTTTGAGGTCGAGACGATGGGCTCTTGAGGAGCCTGGCCAAGGAGTTGTCCAAGCGGCTGACGGAGAAGTCTGGAGACAGGAAGGTTGGCAATTATTTCTGCTAACGTATTAGACTTGCTATACAAAGGGGAAATATTGCCAGTCAGCTTGGGACTATTTCTGATGCGACGTCATTTAATGATATTTTTTATAGTTAATATAGTTAAAAATTCAATAATAAAAATAAGCATTACTAAATATTAAGTATTATGCATAACCTAGATTTTAAAATAGTAAGAAATAATATTATTATACAAATGAAATATCACGTTCAAGAGTAGTAGGCAGTTGTTATTTGACTGTGACAAGAGTGGTGAAGACTGAAAAACAGACTCAGTTTTCCGATGTCTCAGTCGTAGTCACTATGCCGTTAGGTCAGGTTTTATTAAATAAGGAGTTTCTTCTACACTGTAATCTTATATTGGTAACATTCATTAAATAAAAACTGTTTGTCGTTTGTAATTAATTCTACATAAACATAAATCATTAATAGTTTAAATAAAGTACTATTTCTTGTATTTGATTTTAAAATTATTTATCGCCTGTTATGTGCACGAGTTATTAGGACTTGGAATTAATTCGTAGCGTTTTTTTAATTAAAAAAATGATTTATTTTAATTCGAGTACATAAAATACCTCATTCAAAATATTTCCCATCGCTTTCTACTACTTTCTGCCATCGTTCAGGCAAGAGACGGTATCGCGCTCGAAAAACTCCTTGTCTTTTGATGAAATCCATGAATCGACCCATTTTTCGCTGTTCGCTGTCATGTCTTTCGCTGTATTCCGACCGTTTTTCTTTTAATGCACGGCTCAAACGTATCAACTGTAGTCGGTAGCGATCCCCAGTTATGGTTTCATTTGGTTTCAGGAGTTCGTAATAAATCACTCCCCTCTGATCCCACCAAATACAGAGCAGAAGCTTGGATCCATGAATGTTCTGCTTCGCCACTGATGTTGATGGCTGACCGGGCTTTACCCATGACTTTCTGCGCTTGGGATTATCATAATGGATCCATTTTTCATCACCAGTGACAATTCGGTGCAAAAAACCTTTTCGTTTTTGTCGTTCAAGCAGCAATTCACAGGTTAAAAAACGTCTCTCAATGTCTCTCAGTTTTAATTCATATGGCACCCAATAACCCTTTTTCTGGATCATTCCCATTGTTTTGAGGCGTTTTCCTACCGTTGATAAATCAACTGCCAATGATGTAGCCAATTCTTGAAGCGTTTGACATGAATCTTCGTCAAGCAAGCCCTGTAATTCTTCATCTTCAAATTTTTTTGGCTGTCCAGGTCGTTCTTTGTCATGTAGCTCGAAATCACCACTTTTAAAACGCGCAAACCACTTCCTACACGTTTGCTCAGCTAGAGCATGTTCCTCGTAAACTTCCACCAGAATCCGATGACTTTCATACCCATATGAAAATAATGGAGCAAAACTCCCCGCAAAAACACTTTATTTGGCACAAATTTTGACATTTTTAATTAATCACAAAGTGTTTACGTTTTTAAAATAAAATAATAATGGCGATGACACCTGATATCAGCTGGTTTACGATAAATAATTTACTGTCGGTACGAAAGGAATACAGTACGATACCTACGCCATCTTTTATAAAACGCTACGAATTAATTCCAAGTCCTAATATTATTTTATTTATACAAAATAGGCGCACCAACAGCACACATATTACACAGTTAAAATTAATAAAAAAACACAATTAGTCTAATTTCTGATATGTGTGCCCATTATAGGCGCACGCAGCATTGACCAAATTGTTTCCTCAACTGAATTCTATCAAAAAATTATCAAAATCGTACACACACACTATATAAACTAAAGAAAAAGAAAAAAAAAAGAAAAAAACAGGAATGTGAATAGGAATATTTTGATTTGTAAACAATACGTAATTTAGTACAATCTTAGATAATTATATTAAATATTGTTATTTTTTTAATATAACGTAATATATTTTATTAATTGTTAAATTAATTTGAGTTTTGAGATGACTTTGGCATGTTTAGGTACTACTAGCGTGTTAATTCCATTTTATTAGCGCCAATTTATTTCAATAATTTAAGTACAACTACTAACAGATGCCTTTGATTTCAGAGCAAACATGTCAATTGGTGAAATGACAATAGCATATTCACCAACTAGTCCTGTGTTAGAAGATGTAGTATTCAGATCAGCTCTCTCTTTATTCGCTTTAAACATAATTCCTGTCATACGTTGGATATTATCAATGGGTGATGGGCTACCACCTGGAATTCTGGACAACCTACCTCCAGATTTAATAGAAAATCTACCACCAATAATAGACTGGTTACCAGATGATATAGAGAACTTTCCTAATATAACGAACCCGGGTGTTATTGAAGAATTTTTGAGAAGACTGATTAAGGTGGAGTCGTATGACCATAGCTCAGAATTAACTTCAATTTATAAGAATGAGAATGCTACTCGATTAGTTATAGCTGCTGTGCAATTTAGTGATTCTTTGTATGGTTAGTATATATATTTGTATGGTTAGTGTATTGGATAGTAAAATTCATGCATAGAAGTCCTTTAGTCGAGCTACACATTGCCTATGTGCTTGCGTCGAAATTTCTCTATCCTACCATCATATGTTGCAGTTCTTTCAAGTGTTGCGTCCATGTCGCATACAGTCGGGTTAATGTCACATGCAATATATGCAAGCTCAACTTTTTGGTTGATATCTTTGCAAATTAATGTTACTCATTTTTATTAAAATTAGTTTACAAATATGAAGCTTGTATGAAGAGAATTGTGATCACATCCAAGCAGGGGAATTGTGTCAAGATCGTGGCAAGTGGCGGCTCTATTGTCTCTGCCTATCCCTGCGGATATTTGACAATTTGATCGATGGATTGATTACAGTTTATTTTGATTACCCATCAAAGATATTACATGTTACCTGTTTTTATTACCTTGTTTACATGAATTGTTTTTTGGATCATACTCGTATTTTAAATAATAATGTTTATTTTAGGTAAAACTAAACTGGAAGATGACTTGTCCTATATTTTGCGGTTTCCTGAGCGCCCTCGTCTAAATTCATTTTTCCATCAAGGGGGCAGATCTTGGAGGACAGATCTTATATTTCCCGTGTTTCCCAGTCCTGGTCCTAGACAGGGACGATTCCCAGGAGGAGGAGCTGATCCAGGTAATGTTATTAGAGATGAACAGAGATTTTACATTAGATAATAAATATTTAGGTATAAACAATTTATTTATCAATACGTAGTCAATCGGAACAATCGGTGTGCAGGAAGAACCCGTGTATTATTAACTGGTCTGATTGCTAAATGCTGCATCTATAGTTTCTTGTACTTAATATTTTTTTAAATTTGATTAAGTAATTAAATCATTGATTAATGAATTAAACAAATTTTACGCGGCTTACTATTGCTATGGTTTTTATTTTACAATTTTATTTTATTATTCCGACATTTCGAGAGCTTTGCAGCCATTTGCAGTCTCGCGATAGTAAGCCGCATAAAATTTGTTTAATTAATTTTTTGTACCTAATAAAACTTTTTTAAACAGGATATGTCTTCGAAATGTTTATCGCATTACAACAACTGATTTCAACGGAGCTAATAACAAACTTGACTGGACAGAATATTAGACGATTCAATGTGAACATTCAGAGGTACCCTCATCCAAGTTTTCAAGAGGACATGGCTGTCGAAGTGTTACAGTTTCTATTCCCAATGTTCGTGATGTTAAGTTTTAGTTACACAGCTGTTAATATTGTCAAAGCTGTTACATTGGAAAAGGAATTGCATTTAAAGGTATGTGTTTGTTTGAGTTAAGTAAAATGTTATAGGTTTTACACGTAGATTAGAAGGTTCTTACAATTTCGTAAGATGTTTAAGCTGGAACTATAGATACTCTTTTAAAGGTATACTATGTAGGTATATATATATTTTTTTATTTTATTATATGTTTTTCATGATACATTTCTATACTAATCTACTAAAGTGTTGTATCATAGAAACAGAACAACCAAAGTACATATACCAAAGATACATTTGGTATGTATACAAGGTTTCGAACCCGTGCCACTCGGCTTACGTAGCTATTGCACTCCCACTACACCACGGTCGCCTTGATAATAAAATTCTGAAACCAAATACAAATCGCAGGTGTGTTGATTAAGATCGATCGTAACATCCTGCTTGATGTTAAGCTATAGTGCGGTTCTTAAATAATACTAGTTAAATAACCGCAAGTAGTAGTCACTTAGACTATGCCGGTTTGACGCAATGCAATGTTCGTTCAAACGAAATATCATGTAAATATGTCCAAGGAGTTTTATACAAACTTTTATCCCCTATTTATCCCCCCTTGGAGTTTAAACTTTGAAAAAATCTTCCTTAGTGGATTCTTCTTTAGCCTGTCATAAGAGGAATACGTGTGCGAAATTTCAATTTTCTAGCCTTAAGGGTTTGGCCCGTGCGTTCATCACTTTTGCCTCTTATACTCTACATATATCAAAGATACATTGGTACCGGTGAGTGGTTTCTTACTCACTGCTACTATACCACGGTCGCCTTAATGTATAGATGTAATGTCCAATTGCAGTTTTTAAAGCAGTAAGAGAAATAATTTTACTTCAGACACTGCACAAAACTGTAACTTCTAAAAATTCGAATACGATGTTAATAATACAAGTAATACGATGTATTAATTTACTAAATTCAGTATTAAGTAAATTGTGGTAGTAGTTTTAGAATATTTAAGTATTTATTTTGTTTTAGGAATCAATGAAAATAATGGGTCTACCAACATGGCTGCATTGGGTAGCGTGGTTTTGCAAACAATTCATTTTTCTCGTTATAATCGCCGTACTGATGGTCGTCTTGCTTAAGGTAATAATTAAAACACTTAATTAAATACGATTATTTCTTTCTTTATTCCATCATTTAGCTTTTAAATATCTATAATACTAGTATTTAAATCAAATTGCTATTTAAAATTATTGTTGTAAATCATTTATATCTACACAACGAACCCGGGTGTTATTGAAGAATTTCGAGGAGCTGATAAAGATAGAGTCGTAGACCATAGCTCAGAAATGAGTTAAATAATGTCCAGGGGAAGCAGGGAAACCGTCCTAGTTTACGGTTGCCTCAGTCTCCGTCACTATGCCGGATCAAAGGTCCACATTGTCCACCTCAGAGTTTGGTATCTATTATTGCTGCTAATAAATTTAACACCTTCTTTGTGTTAACTCTGTGTTAGGTGTATAGTTTAAAATCTCTTCTTCCAATTTGTAACTTATTCTAAGATATGTACTGCTAAGTTTAAAGTTTTCATTAATAAAAACATATAAAAGTGGTATTAACTCAAAGTTGCCGGGTTCCAACTAGGCAGGCATAGTAGATTTAACTGCTACTTACTGTTATTGAATTATATTAGCAGTCACCTCCATTCATGGACCGCACTCTAGCTTTATATCAGGCAGGGTGCTGTCATATAATAGAGTCACATTAATAAAACATAGTAATGATATCTAATTTATTTTGCAGGTAAATTGGTTTACTAATGAGGAAGGTTTTAGTGAATATTCAGTATTCACAAACACACCTTGGACTGTGTTATTGTTTTTCCTATTATTATACATGGCTTGTACTATATTCTTCTGTTTTATGATGAGCGGTTTCTTTGCTACGGGTAAGTCAAACCTAATAGAAACAGTGCGTTAAATTAAGAATATTTATTTATTTATATCTTTATTGTTCCGTATGCAAAAGGCAAGCTTAATGTCGCTTGGTAGAGAATTGGTATTCTCTACCAAGCGGCATTTACCTTTAAAATATTGCGAATATTGATAAAAATTAGAGGCTGTATGTAAGATCACAATTAAAATAAAGACCTGACTTCATACAGTTAATTATATATACCTGCAATTCACATAATTATAATACTTTCAAAAACATACAAATATATAGGCAAAAGGTTATATAATATACATACATTACGTATCTATTATAACATGCTCAAAATTAGTTATGATGAAATATTTAAATGGTCAGAGTTTGTATGAAGATAATTGTGGGTGTGAGGGAAGCGAGGGAGTTGTATCAGGGTCGTGGCAAATGGCGCTCCGTTGTCTCTGCCTATCCCTGTGGAAAAAAGGCGTGACAATTTAATTGATTGAAATGATATATTAAGAAAAAATACATTTTTATTCAATTTTCGCAGCAAACACAGCCGCAGTATTTACTGGAGTAATATGGTTCTTGACGTATGCCCCTGCTTTCTTTTTGGCTATGGACGTGTCTATGTCAGCCGCAGTACAAGCTCTCACTTGTCTGAGTATTAATTCTGCAATGGCTTATGGATTCCAAGTTATTCTGGCGTTAGAAGCTACTGGTGGTGAGTATATATATATATATATAGTCTAAATAGGTCGTTGGAAATTTTCTGCGATCTTAATCACGAGAATTCATTAAAAACATTGCTTATTGTGGCTCGACGTGTTACAGTATCCCGCCTGATAATAAGCTAAAATGCGGTGCAGCCAAAATCCGATAATTCAACTGGTTTGATCTCCCACTGATTCAAGGACATTCTAGTGATTGTTTGCATAAAGTCCAGCCCCCCTAGCACGGCAATCCAAGAAGCAAGATAAAGAACTGCAAAGATCATCATTGCAACTCATTTTAAATAACTTACTTGAACAGAATTTCTAAATAAATATATTTAAAGGTTCATTAAAACTTCACACAAAACAATGTAGAAAACTTTATTCTATTTGTAAAACATTTTAATGTGCCGGCCTATTAAGTTATTTAAAATGAGTTACAATAATATTCCTTGCAGTTCTTTATCTTGATTCTTGGATTGCCGTGCTAGGGGGGCAGTTCGTATAAAGTCAAGATAAAAGTCAAAACATGCATATTATGACAAATAGGAATATTGATATTTAAGCTATTTTATCCACATTTGTCAAGATTAGTGGGTGATTCACTCTAACTGTGATAAATATAAATTCTATAAATTCTATAAATTCTATAAGTCTGTCTATAAAGATTTATTTATTTATTTCAAAACTTTATGCACTAGGTACAAAGGCGGACTTAATGCCGCAAGGCATTCTTACTAGCCTACCTTAGGAACAATTAAACGCACTTTTTTGTACAAGGTAGTTGCAAAATAAAATAGAAGCATTTAGTCTGAAGCATACTACTTCTAATATACTTTATAATAAATTAGTATACACTAAACATACTACATACTAATACATATATCTATTAGTATGTATTGTTGCTATCATAAATATTACAATATTATATACAAAAAACAGTAAAACCATGGAACATTTAAAAATAGAATCGAGAGCAACGATTTTAGGATCCGTCTCTAAGTTGCAAAGCAATAAAAAGCTTCACTTGAGGGCAAAAAGAAAACATGAGAGTTTATGAGAGAGTTTTTTCAGATTCATAGGCAGACAGTTATTGGTTATTTGCCCTGCATTTGGTTGCTAAACCAGGGTAGTAGATGTTTGCTTTCAGGCCCGTTTCATAATCAGCTTGAAATTTGCCGGTTTCAACTAGTTTGGTAGATGTTACTGCTACTTAGTTATTTTATGCGGCTTAATGTCGCGTTTATTTTTGGTTATTAATTGTAAAATAAATCTGTTTCATTTTCTTATTATACGAGTTTCTTTCCGCGTATTATACGAATTTGTGTTACATGAATCACTGTTATAGAGGGATCTACTATACCTAACTTTATTTACATTGTCAAATAGGTTTGCAATGGGGTGATTTCTTCACATCGGTAACACCGGAATCCAGTAGATTCCTCTTCGGCCATGTTGTCCTGATGATGGTATTGAACTGTATTCTATACATGTTGGTCGCACTTTATATGGAACAAGTTAAGCCTGGAGCACTTGGTGTACCAAGGCCATGGTATTTCCCATTCCAACCATCTTTCTGGTGTCCAAGTTCTAAACGACAAGAAGGTGGGTTCAGTTTTGTTTATGATAAAATAAATGCTAAGTGAAATTAAAATAAACATTAGTGAGGGCAACTAAAGTGTAAACTGAAGCGGTTTTTCATTAGTCGGCAATCTTGGACCTTCATCAGGCATTTTGAGTTGGATGTCGTGTCATTATAGATAAAACATCCTAAAAAGTAATATAAGTTCCAGTTTTATGGCATATGAATTAATTTATTTTACGGATGCCTCATCACATTTTTTTTTTATTTTTTTTTATTGTGACTCGACATTTGACATCGACCTGCCTGATGATAAGCAAGAGGAGATCCAAAAGTGCAGACGATTGAGACAACCGAGTTTGTTCACGGCTGTCTCAGCCGCCGTCACTATGCCGGCCAAAGGTGCTTCTTCACGCATCGCTTGAAGGATCCAAGGTTATAGGAGGGAGAGAACACATGGGCTGGCAAAGCATTCCACTTGTCGATTGTTCTACAAAGAAAAGATGCACCGAACTTTTTAGTTCGATTAGTACAATGCCATTTAGAGAAATAATTTGCCAATCAAATTGGCACGCTTTGATTCCCATAGAAGCTCTTTTGTTTTTATACTACGTAATTAATAGCTGAATTAGAAAACTAATTGATAATGATAACATTGTTATTTTATTCACAGATAAATGTGTTGATGGGCTGGATAATGAACATGAAATTATTATGGAAAGAGATCCTGTTGATCTCCCAGTAGGAGTTAACATTTCTGTAAGTAACTACTTTATAATATATTGATTTTTATCATAATCAAAAGCCAACATTGCATAAATTAGCAATGAAAATTGGATATACAAAATGGTTTTTAGAGAAAAAGACTAAAATAAGGTACAATAATTTGCATCGAACTCAACTGCAAAGTGAAGTCTTCAAATAATGCACGTGGTATAATCCCAGCAATATGTGTCGAGCCTTGAACCATTTGGCTGAAACAATATTGACGCGAGTTCGTGGGCGCTGGGTAGTGGGCGCAATGGCGGTCGAGTAGGGCAAGGGAACGGCTCGAATGAAGAAACATTATTCTTCTTCAGATTCTCGTTAATATAGTTATTAACGTTAAATATAGTTAGTGATAGAAACCAAATTGTGTTTCGGATATATTTGTAGCCTACCTAACATAAAGGGCTAGTGCCATAATAAAAAAATATATACTAATATATTTTTCACGTAAATGATAGATAACAATATGCATTATCATGCCGAATTTATACAAAAGCTTATTAACATAGATATATTTGTACTCGCTAATCTTTCCATTAAATGTACTGGCTGAAGAATTATCTATTACGTCGATTGTTTGCTGTGTATTGACTGATATGATTTCGCCTGTAATATAAAAAAATAAACAATTCCAAATTTAAATTTAGGTTTAAACTTGAACTTAGCTTCTATATCAGGGCTTTACTCTAGTGCCATGACGTATGTTCTGGAGAGTTCAATTACCTTAAAATTACTAGCGATTAACCAGATTAATAAGATAATACTTGAACCCACGAAAGAAAAAAGTATATCTTGTCCTCTGTCCACTCCTTGTGGACAATCATAGCGGAAGTATCCTCCTCTGCTAGTATAGCTCTGCCTCTGCTGTAGCCTAACAATTATCAGAGGCGGTCAAATATAAACAGAAATAATAACAATAGATATCAATTTCAGGGCTTAACAAAAGTATTCAAAGTAAACACTGCTGTTGACAATTTATCATTAAACATATATGATGATCAGATAACAGTTTTACTAGGACATAATGGTGCAGGGAAATCTACCACTATATCTATGTTGACTGGTAAGAATTCATCATTTTTTAAAAACACTTTTAACATAAAATTTTAGTCCAGGACCATATGAACTTGATTAATCAAAATACCTCTAAATAATTTAAAGCAACGTGCGTCAGCATCTGAACATGGTTGTACCTACATAAAATAATATATAAATGAAAAAAAAAAAGATGAATTCAGGGATAGCTGATAGCTACAGGTGGATAGTTAACACGTGGACTCTTTTCTTCTTAAGCATTATGAGTACATTCGTAATAAAACTTTACCTGTTATTGATACATTCTACAGCGTTATTCAAGACGAAGATATTTTGTGTTTCATACAAAGATTTTTTTTACTTTTAGGTAACATAGAACCTACAAAAGGATCAGTTTTAATAAACGGCTACGATATTGGCACTCAAACTTTAATAGCCAGAGCTCATATAGGTTTATGTCCACAACACAATGTATTATTCAACGAGCTCACAGTAAGAGAACATGTAGAGTTCTTTTCAAGACTTAAAGGCTTCACTGGAAAGGAACTGTATGATGACGTTGATAGTATTATACAGAAATTAGAACTTGAGGATAAGGTAAGTTTTATAAAAAACATTTTTAGGGTAGTATTATCAGAACCAATCAATCTATATAACTATGTCTTGAAAATAAATGCATCCAAAACCCTTTAAGTAATAATATGAAATTCATTTAGATTTTAGCATTCATCAGCAGCATGATAGTAAATAAAATACTGCGTGAATATGACGTAAGGCTTATATTAATAGTGATTTTTGATAACAGCGCAATTATCGATCTGCTGGTCTGTCTGGGGGACAAAAACGTCGCTTATCTGTGGGCGTGGCATTATGTGGAGCATCAAGAGTGGTTCTGCTGGATGAACCTACCTCAGGCATGGATCCGTCATCAAGACGTGCTTTGTGGGAACTGCTACAGAAAGAAAAGAAAGGTAGATTAAATTATCAGTAATAAAAACTAGGTAGGATTAATAATGTCTCGGAATTAGATTAACGATGTAATTAATGAACTTGGCAATAAAATTGGATACGTTTGTTATCATGATAATAATCTGCAAAATGCACTATTGGACCATTCCACTAGAGAACTACAGATTTTATAATGCGATTTATATAAAAGTTGTATTTTTTGTTGTTGTGACATCTAAACTCGACCTGTGTTATGGAAGCATGATAGAGGTCCAAGAGTGCCCACGACTGAAAAAACAGAGTTAGTTCACGGCTGCCTCAGTCGCTATCACTATGCCCATATTACCTATGTATCTATTGACAGAAATTTATTTTGAGTATCTTACTGTGGGCAGTAATATATTATGTTTTCTAATCGAGTAGTTGTAGAATCGTTTGATTATGTAGCAGATCCCATTGATTTGCTTTTGATTTTCATTTGATAATGGAATGGACACAGTCATTATCAATGAAAATACCACTATAATACATTTTGTTTTTATTCGTAGGTCGCTCAATGATTTTAACAACTCATTTTATGGACGAAGCTGATATTTTGGGTGATCGTGTCGCCATAATGGCAAGTGGTCGTTTACAATGTGTTGGCTCTCCATACTTTTTAAAACAGCATTATGGAGTTGGATACACCTTAGTTGTAGTCAAAGATGAGAATTTCAATGAAGCTACGTGTACTAAGACAATTGCCAAGTATATTCCTGGGATTACTATAAGGGAAGATAGAGGTTTGTAGTGTAAAGAATTTTAGATCTTATTTTTGTTGTGGTACGGCATACGAGTACAACCATTCATCTTCGAAGGATTTGTTGGTTCATGTTAACTCAGAGTTTGTGTATTTTAATCAGAATATAGAAATAGGATCATAATGATACCTTTATCACAAATAACATGAAAATGGTAAAAACCTGTCTACTAAATGTATTTTTTTTAAATTGTAAAACATTATTTAACGGCAATCTTACCAAAGGATTATTTGTCGATACTCAGACTTTATTTGATCTAATTATTTTAGGTACGGAAGTAACATATGGTTTAACTAACGATTTCTCATACGCATTTGAAGATATTCTAAAAGATCTTGAAACCAACCGATCTATCATCGGATATCGGAATTACGGTTTGGATCCAACGACTATGGAAGATGTTTTTATGTCGTAAGTGGGTCCATTTTATCTTCTCGATTTATTGTAGCTTCGAGTAATAGCCGATCACGACCAGAGCCCCTGTAACTTTGCAGAGACACGAACTCATGTTCTCTATCTATGATACCGAATCGACAACCTACCAATCGGCGCGTCGGTACTTGTTGACCAATTGACAATGCTTGACCAGACCATTTATTTTCCTTATCCTATAACCTTAGATCCTTTAATCGAAGCGTGCAAAAAGCACCTCTGCCCGGAATTCCGACTACGACTGAGGTACTTAGCTTCGATTAAAGGTTCATAAATTTTAAGAATCTAATATGAGTTATAGGAATTTGCTTTAATTTTAGCGCTGGATCAGATGTGGTACCACTTTCTACTGATTCTGATGACAATATGACAGCAAGTGATTGTACACTTAATGACACGCTTGCATCCGAATTGGACTCATCCCACCAAGATTGTGAGTAACACTTTATTATCTATTAATAATCTCTTATATAAACAATATCCGGCATTTGAATATATTTTTAACTTTATTTTGAATGAATAAAGTGTAAATGAAAACTATTGCTAGCCTATCGCCATCACGATCACTGTTTTATTCTGTAGAAATTTTCGATTTTCGAATTCCCGTATAGACTTCTCCGTATCGATACTCATTGTTTCTGTTTTTATCGAATCAAACAATACGTCTGGCTGCCATAAGCAATGCCCGTGCAGCATCCGGGCTGCGGCAGTCAATAGTGGTTGCCGTGCAATCGTGCGCGTTCTAATGGCTGCCGCAGTCAAGAATACTTGGCCGCCTAGTCCTCCACCCAGTCACCATAGGTTCTGTTGGCCGCCAGGTATACGGGCGTTCTTACTCTTAAATCGTTTATCGTTCACAGCTTCAAATGCACTATAGTTACTGCAACAAACATTTTCCATTCATATTTTTGAAATTATATATATTTTGTTTTAGTATTCAGAAAAGATACCGTAGTAACTGGTTTTCGTTTATGGTTGCAACATGTATGGACGATGTGGCTCAAATTGTGGATTGTTTGGTCTAGATCTTATGGATTGGTTATAATACAACTTTTAGTACCAATATTACAAATCAGTGCGACTCTATTAGTTCTAAATTATGCTTTGACTTTTGTTGAGCAAATACGATTAAGGCCATTAACATTGTTTGAAGGGTAAGTTATTTTTTTATTGGTTTATAAATAACTTTTTTGCGTATGTGAAGTAATAAATATGTGTGTACCGATAACGGTATAACTCTCGTTCTATGAAGAGATAGAGTAAAGAAATGTAGAGAAGCGCTGAGATTAAAAGTATGCTGTACCTTCTTTATTAATACCTAATGCTGTATGGCATTGAAATATGTTATTTAAATTAATTCAAACCTTTCTAGATTTGCAAGCACAGAAACATGGGTCCAATACAATGGTAGCGACGACACATCATTGGGTGCAAATGCAGCCACAGCTTACGAAAATATATTTAAAGAAACTAACCCAGAGAAAATGGCTATTAGAGTTATTGAAGATCAATCGCTTAGTGAATATTACTTAGAACGCGTAAGTTGTGATAAAAAGGCATCATTCATTTTGTATAGAAACTTAATTATATTAACAGTTGCATACACATTTTAAAATAGTTTGATGTACGATGATTACAATTGGAATATATCCTTTATTTTGCATAGTTTAGGTGTGCAAAACATCGATGGTGCCAAATGATCAAACTATAATTATGACAGTCCAAAGCAGAACTGTTAATATGGCGTGTCTTTGTGATTAACAGACGGTACAAAATCCAAATCTTATTTTCCAAATAACTCAATTACACAGCAATAATATAAAAAGCAAAATTGTTATTAGTTTTATCAGTACAAGTATCAAAACTTTAATACCATTTATATATATTTTCATCATTGGACATTACAAAAGTAACATAAAAGCCCAAAATTAATGATGTCCTTTGTAAATAAAGTTGACGGTGTAAGGTTTAGCTACGCCGCCATTGTCGTAAATGACGAATCAGCGCGTAATAGACCGTAAAGTCACAGTCGCGTTTCCGGATGAGCTTAAAAGTTGCCGGTTTTAAGTAGAGCGGCATAGTGGACTTGCATTTAACTGTTTAGCAGTCGCCTCTATTCATGGATCTGACTCCAGCTTAAACGACAAGCAGTTCTTCAAAAAAAGTGCAGAGTGCAGTCTTGGTGATAGTTTGTTCAGTTTGACGACCTAAAGTGGCACTATAGCACTGTTCTAAAGTGCTAAAAGCGATAGCAGCCATTTCTTAAAAATTACGGAAGCAGAATTGTTTCCAGATAAAGCGGAGCCCTAAGAGTGCTCGTTCAGGTTGTTATCAACAATAAAATAATAATTGAATGAAGTATTTTTTGCTATTATAAAACAATAATTTCTAATCTTAGATAATGTTATGTGAACAACCTACTTCAACAATTAAGTGCAAATGTACTCATAAAGTTTACATTACACTTTGTTGTACCTACAATTTACAATCTAGGTTTTGTATTTGAGGATTCATCCTCCAGAGGGGGAGCGACTGCTACGTGCGATTATTTGACTGTAGTTGTATTCGTCATGGATCCTACGCTTATCATCAGAATTATCAGAAAAAGAAAATTGTTTAAATTGATATCGGGTTCAATATTCGGTTTTATAAGTTACGATCTACGTCGCGAGGGAAATATACTATCTTGTTACAGTGCAACTGTAACTTTTATCCGTAACAGCAGTCGCTTTGACTCAGAGAACCTAACATTAACTTAACATTTATTTAATATTACTTCCTTAACATAACTTAATATAACACATGCGCTAAAATAAATGGTGTTCTCCCCATCCTGTAAGTTTATAACCGTCAAGCAACGCGCAAACAAGGTTGCTGAGACAACTGTCATCTAAATCGTTTTTTTGGGTCGTCGGCGTTCTTGCACCACCCCTTGCTTACCACCAAGATAGCGAGGTCAGTTGTGGAGTCACAGCTATATAAATGTTTTTTTAACAATTAACAGGGTGCTGAACCTTCAATGATGGCGCACATCCGTAACAGAGTCGTAATTGGTGCAACATTCAGTGAGGAGTCAGCAACAGCTTGGTTCAGCAATTTCGGTTATCATGACGTTGCTATTTCCCTAGCAACAGTACATTCAGCCATGTTACGTGCGATAAGACCTAATGCAACTTTAAGTGTCTTCAATCATCCTTTGGAAGCTGCTTACGCAGATCAGGTTTGTATTGGTTTTTTGAATCAAAGTAAATTTTATAATGTTCAGATTAAGTTTATAGGATTTGTTTAGGATTAATTGACTTTTTCGTTCTCAAAGTATTTGAACTTTGAGAACGAAAAAGTCATGCCCTGAATTAATCGCAGTGCCGACCTATCTGAGTTATTATGAGAATTTAAGAGTCCCATCAATTTCGGATTAACATGGTTTAAGATTTCGTATTCTTTCCGTCCTATAATCTTAAATTCTTCAAGAGACGTGTGTAAAAGCACCTTAGGCCGGTATAGTAAATGCGACTGAGGTAACCGAAAACTGAAACGGATTTTTTAGTCGGCGCTCTACAACTTCTTCTTGTTTACCATCAGATAAGTCAAGGTCAGATGACACAGTTTCAATGAAGGATATTTTAAGTAAAAACGTAGATATGTTATAGGCGCTCCGAAGTAAAACTACGCTAATAGGCAAACCTGAAGTCAGTGTCGCGATGCAGAGCAACATATATTCGTCTCTTTTTCGCTTTCAATAACTATCATTTCGTCTTACTTTTACCTCGTCGTGGTTGACCGTTCAAACTTGTGCCATCTGCGAGCACTAAAACTGGTGTAGTATATAACGTTTCTACAGCATTTTACTTTTTACCATTGGTTTTAATAATATAATAAAAAAAAGTTCGCTCAAACTGCCATTACTGAGTGCTGCCACTATGGTCTAGTGACAGGGAATGAGTCAAATATTAATTTAACAGAATATATTTTCTTCAACAGACTGACATGCAAATGTTAGTGACAATGATGGCCATGCAGTTAGCTTCTGGCGTTGGCAGCAGTATTGCAATGGCAACCGCTGTATTCCTCTTCTTCTATATAAAGGTATGTGGTACATATGAGTTTTTTATTATTTTTTTATTGTGACTCGACCCGATATGACCACACCCCGCTTGATATTAAGCCGAAGTGTGGTCCATGAATGAATGTCACTGCTACTACAATTCAATAACTGTGGGTAGCAATCACATCCACTATGACGGCCTAGTTGGAACCGGCAATTTACAAGCTGATCCCGAAACGTGACCAAATCACTCCACGGTCTGTATACTTGTAAGTGGTGGTACTACCCCGGATCGGCAGACTGGGTACCACTGCCTACCACTCTTTGATAACCAGACCCTTTTTTTTAATAACAAGTATTTGCAATATTTAATATAATTAATAAATACTACAAATAAAAGCTATGAAACAAAAATTTCGCTAAAACAAACCAATCGCTTAACCGTTCGTCCACGCCTGTCGTCAAAACCTTATGTATTTCTTTTCCAGGAACGTGTGTCCAGAGCCAAATTACTCCAAAAGGCTGCTGGAGTTGAACCAGCCACATTATGGGGTGCAGCTGCTTTATTCGATTGGGCGTGGTTCCTTATCATCTCCAGCACTATTTTGGCGACATGTGCAGCATTCCAAGTTATTGGATTGTCTACAGCGGTTGAACTAGGTATGTAACATACTATAAGCTAAAGTGAGATGGGGATAAAGGGATGCTTAATGATGAAGGTATGCCGGTCAGACCATAAAGCTTGTATGAAGAGAATTGTGGATGTGAAGGAAGCGAGGGAGTTGTGTCAGGACCGTGTGAGGAAGGCGTGACAATTTGATTGATTGATTGTTTTTTTATAATTGCAGGCAGATTGTTCCTAGTATTTATGGTATATGGAGCAGCGATGCAGCCATTAAATTATATATTCTCACTTATGTTCGTTAAACCTGCAACTGGATTTGTCATTACATTTTTCATTAATTTGTTATTAGGTAAGTTCCTTACTGCTTTCAATTCCTTATAAGAGGAAGTATCAGGAATCGTTAGTCAAACATAACTATTGCAGCACCCAGATCGTCATATCGATGGCGACTGATCCAACTGTAAACTGAATCGGTTTTTTCAGTCGTAGGCATTAATGGATTTTCCCTTGCCTACCAGCAGGCAAGTCGAGGTTTAATGTCGTGTTTTAATAAAACAAATGTATGTAACTTATTGTATAGAAATTATTGTCGTGGACAATTTTTATATGCCTATTAATTTGGTTTAAAAAAATTCACGTTTGCTATAATTGCCTTAATCACTATAATTTGTTTTCTTACGCTTGGCCCCTTTGATTCGTGTCCTGAGCGGGGCAAAGTGGAATACTTTTAATTTCAAATGCTAATACGCCCCTTATAATAATTTTAGAGGGCACATTGAACTAGTCTAAAATATTGGTGGATTTTGCCCCACTAGGGTCGAGGGTTGGGGATTAGTGGGGATTAGGAAATTGTTTATCATTAACAGTAAGCCCAATTTTAATTTGCTTATCGTTTTGTATTGTTTTTAGGGATGATGGGATCTCAAATAGTTGAGACGCTGTTCACCCCAGGGCTTGATACCGAAAATGTGGCACATATACTTGATATGATACTACAGTTTGTGCCTTTATATGGGCTCGTCACTTCCACCAGGTGAATATTAAATTAATAAATATTGGTAGTTTTGGGCATTTCAAAAACTATGAACACGAAAGACAATAGTTAGAAAGATTTTGCAATGTAAAGACTTTTTTGGTCGGAATAGTGACAGCGGCTTAGACAGTCGTAAACTAAATCGTTTTTTCTTATTAGTCGGCGCTCTTGGACTTCCCTTTGCTAACTATCAGGCGAGTTGAGATCGCATGTCGTGTCATAGTAAAGAATACTTTTAGAATTGTTTAATACTGAATAATACTGAAATAATTCTGGTTTATTAAGTAAAAATTAGGTAAACCTAAGGAGCGATCGTGAAGACTCCGTTTTACAGTCATTGGCACTCTTGCTTACCATCAGGCTAATCGAGGTCAGATGTTGAGTAACTATAAAAAAAAATCAAACGAAAAACGTATGTCTGCACTTCGCATGATATTAAACTGGAGTGCTAACGAATTGAAAATTATAAATTATTTTTATTTTTCTATATTATTTTATATTTTCTACTAATAGTAGCTATATCATAGAAACTAATTGATCAAAGTACATATAAATGTTTTCTTAAAAGTTGTTTAAGGTAATTATTTTTATTTTAGGGAATTAAATACAATTGGTTTAACAAAATGGTATTGTATGGAAATGTGTGATTTTATATTGATGTTGCCGGGCGTCGAAAAGTGTACCATGGAGACTGTCTGCAGAGAATTTGAAAGTTGTTGTAGTAAGTACTCACATTTGGAAATAAATCAACAAGTCCTTTTCTTTCCGTTCATTCTATAAGACGTGGCTTAAGTATTGCAGCAGATCACGATGTGAGCACACGGTGGATAGACGTGGTCGTTTCATTTGCAGGATTAAGACTGTCAACGACACCACAGTCAGCATACGCCGCATCTTTATTACGTTTACCTACCTTGCAAACATTAAAAAGTATATATGATTTTTAGTACCCGAAGATCCATATTTTCTGTGGGAAGAGCCTGGTATTTTGAGGTATTTGGTAGCCATGATTGCAAGCTGCGTTATTTTCTGGACTATACTTATGATAATTGAATATCGTGTTTTACAAAAAGTAAGTTATTTTTTTATTATCCGTCCTTTTTTTCTGAATTCTAGGCACATTAGTAACCATCACCTTCGCGTTTCAAGATAGCTTTAAATGTGCACAGGGTGGTATTTTGAGCAGGAGTGGTCCGCAGGGCCCTCCGAGCCCGATGGCAATATCTGTAGAATCTTTGTTTGTATTTATGATAAAAGGTGTTTCTTATGCGAGTTTTATGATGTTATCCAACTAGACACTCTAAATTTGATTATGACTTTTGAGACTTTAGCAAGTCCGACAGACAACATTGACTTACTATTTTCTCAAAACGATTGGATTATAGACCTAACTACCTATAACATCTATATATCTGTATATCTATATATATATCTGAAACAGCAGTCGCCTTTACTCAAGACTAAGTATATTGTGACAAAATTTGAAAAAAAAATGCTTTCAGTTGTTCACCAGACGTCGTGCAGCGCCACCCTTGAATGAGAGTTTAATGGACGCAGATGTTGTGGATGAAAGAAAGCACGTGGAACAACTTACGCGTGGATCACTTGCGGAATATAACTTAGTCACAACATCACTAACGAAATTCTATAAGAATCATTTAGCTGTGAATCAAGTTTCATTTAGTAAGTATACTCGTATTTTATTAAATTTATTATTTACTATAAAAATGGCAAAGAAATCCCTACTTTCATCCCGACATATCATTTATAAATTAGATAATTTTTTAAATTATTTAGGCATATTACTTAAAATAGATATTAAAAACATGGCCATTATTGGTTCGAAAAAATGGTCAAGTTGACTTATCCCAATTAATGCTAATTGATGAAAGTTAGTTGTATTTTAAGCGAAACGTAAAAAAGCAGTTTTGACTTATTCACGAGACAGTGTTTTAAGTCGTCAACGCTCTTGGACCTCCCCTAGCTTATTAACCTTTAAGCAAATCGAGAACAGATGTCGCAAAGTAATATTTTCAAAAAATTTAGTTTTGTAAGTTCTTATATATGAAAATTACATGTTTGTCAATTTCGGCCGATCCGCGTAGCAGGATTACGAAAGTTGTGGGGGGAAACATAATATGTAACTTAAAAAGATCTACTCCACGTCAAAGGTACTCCAGTCATTATAATGGTTTAAATGTTTGTAGGTGTAGGGTCTGGCGAATGTTTCGGTCTACTCGGTGTGAACGGCGCTGGAAAAACAACTACATTTAAAATGTTGATGGGTGACGAATCAGTATCAAATGGCGAAGCATACATTAAAGGATATTCAGTGCAAAGAGATCTTAGAAAAGTTCACGAAAATATTGGTAAGATATTGGACAAAGTTGTAGAATACATTGTATGTAATAATTTCAAATAGCTAAAATAATAATAATAAAAGTTATGTAAAGGTAATTTTACATAATTATAGGTTTTACATAAAATACAAAAACTTTCAAAACCTTTTTGATTAATGAATTAAACAAATTTTATGCGGCTTACTATCGAGTTTATATTGGTTTTACAATTTTTAATTATTCCACAATAGCTTTGCAGTTATTGTGGTCATGGAGATCATGGAAAAAATTTGTTTACTTCATTAAACAATGTTCGTGAAAAATTTAAGAAAATACTAACCTTTTTGATTTATTTAACTATAGTAGCAGTCTTCATCATTCATAGACCGCTCTCCAGCTTAACATCAGGCTGTAATATGTAGATCCACATTTAAAAAAAATGTTTCACAGGTTATTGCCCGCAATTCGACGCTGTCTTTGGTGAACTGACTGGCAGGGAGACATTGTTAGTGTTCGCTTTACTACGAGGTCTGAAACGAGACACGACCGCCGCCATGACTGAATATTTAGCAGCCAATCTAGGATTTACCAAACATCTGGATAAACAAGTAAGAAAACTCGTTTTCTCCTGTTAATCCATTATTTGTACACACAGCAGGGGCAATTGTTGGATTCGATTCCCGGTCGGAGAAAATATTTGTGTCATAGCTTTTATTTGTATTATTTAATAATTAGTTATATTAATAAAAAATCTTTATGAAAAACACTATAGTAAAGCTAAAAATTGATGATAATAAATTTTTCATTGTTACTTGCAGGTACATCAATACTCTGGTGGTAATAAACGTAAACTAAGTACGGCTGTATCTATGATGGGATTCACACCACTTGTGTTCTTGGATGAGCCTACAACTGGTGTTGATCCTGCTGCTAAGAGACAGGTAAGCCCAGAATCATAGCGTGCCTTGGCGGGGCCCCGTATAAACATTTGTTTGGGGGCCCTTAGAAAGATACGATACGGTTTATTATCGTATCGTATGTACATCAATTATTGTGGGATTCCCCCGTTAAAGTAAATGAATTATACGGGGGAATCCCGCAGCCTGCGATAACTGATGTAGGGTGTTAACATCGGTTATCGCAACTTTTAAACCCACGTTTAATAGCGTTTAATTAGCGCAAAATCCTAAAAAAAATTACATATACTTACTTTATGAATAGTGTGTATTTATTTTATTTTTTATTTTTAAATAAATATCGTACCAAAAAGGTATGTTTGATATGATACAGGCTTTATTTAGGTTTCTTGTGGCCTACTTCTTGTCATACGCCTTCCTGAAGCCTCGGTAGAATCTGACGATGAGCTAGTGCATGCTAAGACCATGCTCATGCTAATAAATTATTTTAATTTCATTTTAATAAACATAGTAAATAATTTAATTAAATAGGTTTGGAGAGCAATCCGTCGCGCGACGCACTCTGGCCGTGGTGTTGTACTGACGTCACACAGTATGGAGGAGTGCGAGGCACTATGTTCACGGCTCACTATAATGGTGAATGGGCAGTTCCAGTGCCTTGGCACACCGCAACATCTCAAGAATAAGTTCTCACAAGGTAAGCACGTTTCTATTCTCGACTTTATTGTCCACATTTTTTTATATAAGAACATAAAATATGTAAAAATAAATAAACAATTCAATCATAAGATTGGCAAACACTTCTCATTGCAATTAAAAATATAATAATTAACTGACGCTAGAAAAAGGGATGTATTAAAAATAAATACTTGTTCCAAGGCATGAAAGTGCCAAGGATACTGGCAGCATTGCCGCATAAAATGGTAATGCTGATTCTTTGATCCAAATATTCATTAATTTGGATCAAATAATAATTCTTGACAACATTACAATTAGGTATAGTTGAATAATTAGTAGGCCCCTGAGTAGTATTCGCCAAGGGCCCCACGAATTCACGCTCCGCCCCTGATTGAAATAAATCATAAATAAATCTCATAAATCTAAAAAATTGAAATATCTGCATATGATCTGAAATTTACTGCAAATTTCTAGGCCTTGATGCTCTTAATACATTATAGCGTCGAAAGAGTAAAATTGCGTTGCACTGATAGTTGACATCTTTGTAACCAATCAGCGAATAACAAATCATTTGTAAACTACGTTGATTGGTATTAAAAGAATGGGGGCCCATCTTGTATGTACTTATTGCATGTCTTAACCCGACAACATGCAACGTGTTGGAAGAACTGCACGTTGAAATAAGGCAAATAATTTGGACTTAAGAAATAGAAGGAGCCCTGAAATAGCTACTAAATACAACCGTTTATAGATACTATTTTCACTTATGGCATTAAAAGCTGTCAGAAGGGGAAGAATATACATTTTTACATTCGTAAGTTAGAAGGTTGTCACTAGTTTTGATGATCATTTGACAACCTTATTTGACACAATAACAAATGACATTAAAATACTAAAAAAGGATGACGGAAAAATTATACTGCTACGCTTGTTACCAGGTGACTTATAATTAAGCAGTATTAAAGTCAACCAATTGGTTGTAATTGCAAAAAGTAGTGACAACTTTTGAAAGGAATTGAAGTACAAGTCATTGTCTCTTTCAGTCAAACGTGGTATAAACATAGTATAAATGAGAAAAATAACACTGAATTAGTTCTTATTTTAGGACAGCTTCTATTTTTTCCATATTTTTAGGAAATTATGTATAAGATAGAGTTCCGACGCCGACACATAATTTGGACACATATATAAGCATTGCAGCTTAGTGTTCAGAGCAAGGTTCGATACTCGGTCTCAGTTGACCGATGTGCACGCGTTATATTTTCTGTACGATTATGATAATTAATACAAACCAAAATTATTTATAATAAAATATATTATATATTTAAATTTTATTTACCAGGTTTCACATTAACAATAAAATTGAAAATGGATGGTGACAATCCTGACTCAGTGCAGAACATGCAACAGCTTGAAGTAATTAAAGCATTCGTTGCTATCAATTTTGATCAACCAAAGTTAATGTAAGTTTATTTTTATTGTGACTAGACATAAATGACTCTCCGCCTGATGAGTACGATCCATAAGTGGAGGTTACTGCTACTACTGTATTTAGCATTCAGATCCACTATGGCCCAGTTGAAATCGGCTTACAAGCTCCTCCGCGACTAAGTCACTTCACGGTCTTGATACTTGTAAGTGGTGGTACTATCCTGGATCAGCAGGCAGGGCACCAATGCCTACTTCTCTTGAAAACTAATAACCATTATTAACCCATTTACTGTATAGTTTTAAACAGAAATATGCATTTGAGTGTATCTGTCCGTGGACATTTTTTTACGTGTAGGTTAGCAGAGGTTCAGTCATCCGGTAAATTTTCACTGTAAACATTTTACATAGGTCGTTGAGAACAAGAAGATTGAGACCAATATCTATTTATTTATTTATTTATTAAGCTTTCCAACTAGATTACATTGATTTCAGTATACATTTATGTAGTATAATATAATATGTCTAAATGCAATCTCAATTACAGGATATCTTTCAATCTACTAGACGGCTGGTTAAGTAGATTGAAAGATATTGATGTTAAAGTTACGCAGTAAAACAGAGGGTATTTTGCAACAGTAGTAGCATAGATTTGACTGGAATAGGGGACTTCTCTATCTTACCCAGTTTTTCGTACATAAAGCTTTGTTTATTTACAGGGAGGAGTACAAAGGTTTATTAACATACTATTTACAAAATGGCAATATGCCGTGGTCAAGGATGTTTGGTATAATGGAGTTGGCCAAGCGGGAGTTAAGAGTTGAAGACTATAGTATATCTCAAACAACATTAGAACAAATATTTTTACAATTCACCAAATATCAACAACAAGCTTTAGCACAAGAACCAAATACTTAGCATTTAGGTTTTCCTTAAATAAAAGATTTCTGTGATTTATTTACACTTACACTCTGAGATGTAAATCATAAACTAAATTGACAATATGGATTTAGCTTAATATTAAATGATTCCAAGGATAGTGTCAAAACAGACGTGATTAGACGTAGACTGTAAAGAGATACGTCTTCACACTGCACTTTAAGGATCTGTTAACAATAGGGAAATATCGAAAACTCGTGAAACTCTTGTCAAACCATAATATAAAAAAATGAAATGAGCTCAGCGTGTTTCAGTTACACGGTGATAATAGACTACATCGAAAAGTAACATTCTTGCGAATCAGCTAAGAATCACTGCGGACGAAAAGCTCTAAGTATTTGCTATGTGACAAAGTTTAAAAATACTCTGTCACAAGGAAACTATCATCATAGTTAGACGTACTCTCAGCATATGTCAATTTAGTATAGAGGTTTACAAAACAGAGTATGTAATTTAATAGTTTTATTCGTGTCTTTGCACCGTGTTGAGAGATTTTTAAGTAGTTTAAATTGACATCACAAATAAGTGGGAATAAATGTCAAAATATTGACAGCTAATAAGTAAGCTAGAAAATATCATTTGTCAAAGCTCACTCTTTGGCCTATTAACTGTCAATGTACACTCTAATTTTTTTGTCAAACGAGTGGTCAATTGGTGTTAAGGTCAAGATTGACAAACATTCCCATTTGAATCTGCATTGGCGTCATCTATTGTGAAATACATTGTAATGCACAAAATAACTTTCACCACGTTTATTAAGACAGTTTACGTTAACATTCCTATTGTGATTATAACTTAAGCTACATACATTTTAGGTTAGTTATCCATTTGCAGGGCCCTTATACTTATTATCATTCTCTCACCACGCAATGTAAAAGGAGTTAGAATGTAGCAAGAAAATTGTTGACAGTGAATAATACAATTAATTGATACCTAGGTTTAATGTTAAAACCTTCTTAGGTACGTAGGTACAGTTTCCTGCGTTAAGTAATGTATACCAGCTAGTTTTGGATTTGTCTTCCTTATCACTTACTATATAATACTTACTATGTATACTTATAAATGACGTTTTGAGCCGCAACTTGCTAATTAACTCTTTCCAAAGCCCGGTGTTCATTACTTATTCAGGAAAATGTAACATGGCACCTATTTAGAAAATAAGTGTTTTTATTATTAGGATTTTTTATTTTATTAATAATCTATGCAATTTTTATTTTTGTACATTACTTAATAGTTTTTTTAAATTTCTTTTTAACAGGTTTATTAGTAAAATATTTTAGTTTAATATTTAGTTTTAGGTTTCTTATATTAAGTGTAATTATATCCCATGACAATTATTATGGCTGAGAATAGTTATTTATAATTTATAGTTGCAATTTTAAATATACAGAACTTGTGGCCGGCATAGTGAAGGCCATCGTCAGCAGATTTTCAGTCGGCGACGCTCTTATTTACCATCAAGCAAGTTGAGATTAAATGTCGTGTCTCAATAAAAGAAAATAAATAATTATGGTCAAGAGTGCCCGGTAACCTCTTTCAAGTATACAGACCGTGAAGTGACTTAGTCGCGTTTCGGTATAAGCATGTAAGTTGCCGGTTCCAACACGGCCGGCATAGTGGATGCGACTGCTACTTAGTTATTTAACTGTAGTAGCAGTCACCTCTAATATAATCGGGAATAAGTTTTTGTTATATTATATATTTTTATTGCAACTTTTTGTAGAGATTATAATTGTTATAGATAATATTGTGATATGACAATAAGAATAGAAAATAAATTAATTTTATACTTATATTAAATCATGTTAGTTTCATTATACCTATTCCATATATAATTTATAGTACATCGGAAAAAAATCTGCATAGGGGAAGGGGGGCCACAATGATACAAGGGGCACATAGATACACGAGCATTATTTCATAATCGATTAAATGTATTCGAGTGGTGACATCTCTAAAATGTGCCTTAAAACTTGTGAACGCAGCCTTTGCAATCGCACCAACAGCCAGTCAGCTGGTGGCATTTGACAGGAGAAAGCCTGTAAACACCAGTGCAGCTAGGAGTTTTGCATTTAATAAAACTGCAGTGTTTTACACTTGCCTAAACCAAATTTTTCGAAAGGCACTGCTCGAATATCATCTATGTATGTTTTTTCAGTTGATGTAAGTGCATTTAACGTGCAATAAAGTTGCTTGGGCAGCATTAAAATTGTTGCTAGTTTTGATAACCTTAAAGTATAATAAATAAAAGTATAATTCTATAATCTAATGAAAGTGTTATCATTGAAACTAATTACACGCAATTGTCACTCCGTATCTAAGTGCCCCGTTGGTGGGGCAGAATGATTCAAAGTCCATTTTTTACAAAACAAGTAATTGTGCTTTTGATTCCTAATTAAAACAATTTTATCAGTTAAAATTATTATGTTTATATATTTAGCTCTACGCTAAGTACAAAATATATTTAAAATATTGTTTTGTGTCAAATGATATTTGATTTTTAATTTTCCTGCATCAATCTGCCCCACTTCCCCATACATGGGATCTATGAGGAAAGTCCTCATAGATCCCATCCATTATAATTTCATTATAATGATATCCTTAACGTTTATGTAAATTTTCAGCTTCTTGGAAATTTATGCACTCTTATTTTTATTGTCTAAATTTACTGGACTATTTGGAAAAAATGTTATGATGTTAAGCTGGAGTGCGGTCCATGAATGAAGGTGAAGGTACTACAGTTCAATAGCTGTAAGTAGCAATCACGTCTACTATGCCGGCTTAGTCACTTCACGGTCTGTATAATAGCAAGTGGTGGTATTACCCCGGATCGGCAGACTGGATACCAATGCCTACCAAGTATTAAGAGAAGTGTTAAGAGAATCGGGGCTTTTGTCAAAAAGAGCTTTTTTACCCTTCGTTTAAAGGATTAAATGTTATAGAATGGAAAGTATATATGGATTGGTAAAGCATTCCATATTGTGGGCATAAAAAGAAAAATATAATTTTCTTTATTGTGGCCCTTTGATTGCATCCCGCCTGAAGTTAGACTGGAGTGCGCTCCATGTCCATGTGCGCAGTTAAACAATAGCAAAGAGGCTTAGTTAAAACGGGCAACTTTTTAACTGTCTTCTGTCATCTACCACACTTAGGAGTCTTCAAACAGTCGAAATGCGTTTGAATATGGCAAAAATAAAAATAAAACTATTAATAGGAAAGGTAATTTCCCTTTTTTTTGTAAAGTAGGTATTGTAGCATATCGTCGGTCAAATCACGAAGAGACGTATCTCAAAAATTAGCTGTTTTGAGTTGAGTATGCCATCGCATTCACAGACTCGAGTTTCATATTGTCACCAAAGGACGTGACTGTATTCCATTCCATTATGCCAGTACAACGTGTCGCGAAGAGACGTAACTCAATTTTAGGGAAAATTTTGGTATCACGAAAAAGCCTATCTCGATTTACGTCTGTTCGTGAAAAAATTTTTTTTCTTAATATAACAATTTATCGTCGCTGGTTCTTGATGTTCAAGTAAACCTGTAAACGAATTGACTTTTTACTACCTTGAATGATTTGTTTATGTTGTGATAAAATATACTACTCTATAAGACTGCTACTCCTAATCTAATATTGCTTTGTAAAGAGATTTTTGTTTTAATTCTGACCCGACTTCTGACCTCGATGCGTTTGAAGGTGCGATTCCGTTGGCGACTCCAGACTGCGACAGCATACTTGACTTCTGGTTTGTATGAATCGGTATGAAATTGATTGCGTGCAAGACGACACTGCGGTCTGCAGCCGCCGCATGTCGCTAGTGTATCTAGCCGCAGTGCCAGTCATCGTATTAAATAACTTTCTTCGTGTGATCTGCAATATCCTTTATTGAGCTTGTTTGATGTTAGGTTGGAGTGCGGTCCATAATTGGAGGCGACTGCTGTTAAACAGTGACATATCTGTAAGTAACAGTCGCACTCTAATGCGTAGTACGTAGCTTAGTAAGTGCGTAGTGACATGATTGTCACTACGCACTTACTGAGTGACGGTTTTCTTTTCTAGTGAATGTTGAGTATGGCAGAAGAAGCATGAGAGCAAAATTAACGCAGTAGAAATGCGGGCGTCAAGGAGTGTATGTGGAGTCACGATAGCAGATAGAATAAGGAATAGCACATTGCGTGATAGATGTGGTTTGAAAGAAGATGTAGTGACAAGAATTGACAAAGGAATGTTTCGATGGTTTGGGCACATAGAAAGGATGAGTGAAAGGAGATTGACGAAAGGAATTTATAAATCTAATGTGGATGGCTGCGTTAAACAAGGCAGGCATAGGAGGGTGTTTTTCGACCAAATCGGAGAGATCCTCAAGAAAGCTAGGTTGCCTAGTGCCTATAACCACAGAGCTTGTATGAAGAGAATTGTGGATGTAAAGGAGTTGTGTAAGGATTGTGGTAAGTGGCGCTCCATTGTCTGCCTATCCCTGTTGGAGGAAGGGATGACAGTTTGATTAATTGATTTTCTGTTACTTGTAGTATATAGGTGTAATAATAACATAAACAAATCGTAGTCCTCCTCCTCTTCTAAGAAAAGTAACAAAAGATGCAACGCAACACGCAACGTTTTTTAACGACTGCACAACTGTGTAGCTGTCCGCGTATTCAGTCTGCAGACCTTGATGGTCAACAAGAGGAGGTCCAAGAGGTCCAACAACTGAATAAAACAGAGTCAGTTCATGGTTGCCCCAGTCACCATTACTATGTCGACCAAAGTTACTTCTTTATGCATCACTTGAAGAATCCAAGGTTATAGAATGGAGAGAACACATGGGCAAGCATTCCTCTTTTCGATTGTTTTACAAAGAAACGACAAACCAAACCTTTTAGTTCGATTGCCGATTCGAAGACAAAACGTGGATGCTTCCCCCGACCTGTGCGGGTATTACAAGCGTGTAAAAACGAGGCAGTAACAAGGTTAAAAAGCTCCTTGGTACATTCTCCGTGATATAGGCGATAGAGGCACAAAGCCGCTATATCTATGCGAAGTTGCAGGGGCTTCAGAGTTCGCCGGGCTTCTGCATCTCCCATAAGTCGGACAGCTGGGCGCTGCGATGAATCTAGTGCATCAAGAAGATACTTGGCAGACCAGTCCTAGAGGTGTGAACAGTACTCTCGCAAAACCAAATTTGAGCCTTGTATAGCTGGCGAATCTGGCGTGAAGAACCGCCGCACCTTGTTCAGGCAGGATGCCAAGTTTCGGTCGGGCGGGCCAGTAAGAGGAGGCTTTCCGATGTGGTCACTGTGATTTAAGTCGCTGAGAAGGCTCGTTCCTAAAATGTCCAGTTTGTCCGAAGTACCGAGGGAGATGTTACAAAGAAAAGAAAAGGAATATTATATATTTAGCAAGACATACTGAAACATATCCAAATAATCAGATAACTGTTGCATCAAAATCTCACACGCAATATTAAACAATTAAATAAAACACCGATTGAAAATAAGATTTCACATAAAAATTACGGTCGTAGATCTGATGTAGATGTGCTTTGGCAGTACACCTTCGATAAGGAGCCAATAACATATTATCTATTATACGCCACTACCTCATTATTAATATTTAATCCTTTTGTGAGTTTATTGCATTTCTTTTCTAAATATAATAAACAATAAAACCGTGTTTTGGTGTTTTATAATACCTATTTGTTTGGCGTAAACGAGCTTGATGCCATTTTTCCTTATCACGAATGGACGTATCTAAATATTTATTTAATAAAAATTATATTACTTAAAAACTAGTGCATCTAAATTAAAAATAAATATAGAGACATCTAAAGAGATAATACCGTTCATAAATAGTAACATTAATATGTCGATAAAACTTTTAAATTTTGAAGGAGGGCCCCAAGTATGAACACATTTTCCTTAAAATCGCTCTACTGTAAAAGTATTAAAACTGAGATACGTCTCTTCGTGATTTGACCGACGATATCTAAGAAATATTTTATTTTTATTGTGACTCCACACTGGAATTGGACCCGCCTGGTGGTAAGCAAGAGAGCTCCAAGAGTGCCGACTACATCCATTGAAAGTGATGTGATGTCATTCCATATTTTAGTACTATGAATGCATATAAGAGCATTAAATGGCAGAATTATTTTCATTTTTTCCTTTTTAGATATTGTTCTAATATCATTTAAACACGGAATAGATAAATAATTCTGATAAGATATTCACTATAATGATAGTGTGGGATGATTTTGTTATCTAACGATCGATTTATAGTACGACCATTCTATATTGTATAAGGTATCACGAAGATTAACTTTTACAATACCTCTACAATACAATACCTTGAATTAAACAAATTTTATGCGGCTTACTATCGCGTTTATTTTGGTTTTGACTTCACATCATTTTTATTATTCCGACGCTTCGAGAGCTTTGCAGCCATCGTGGTTACGGAGAGACTATGTAATACGTACCTTTACAGTTTAACTGATTTATTAATTTTAAATTTATAATTTTAAAGTTATTATTTAAACGAGTATATCAGATACATTATTTTTAATTTTTTTATTCACTTTTCTATATTAAACTTCTTAAGTGCAACAGCATAACGGCTAGTGGTTGAGGCAGCAAGTTAAGTGGTTGTAATTAGTATGGGCACGTGGATTTGAGCCATGGACTCTTGGTTCGCGTGAACAATTTGCTACCAGTACACCACGGTCGCCTTACTTCGTGAATTGAAGTATTTATTTTCCTCATAAAATCGATTACACTATAGACAAAGATTATTGTAGAGCTATAAATAAATTGTTGTGATAATGCAGTGACCTCATGTTTTTACCTCCTTGTTGTTACCTCCCTTATATATAATAAGTTATTAGTATGCAATCTAGATTATATATTTTTTTAAGTCGATAGCGGATAGAATAAGGAATAGCACAGTGCGCGATAGAAGTAGTTTGAAAGAGAATGTAGTGACAAGGATTTACAAAGGAATGCTTCAATGGTTTGGGCACATGGAAAGGATGAATGAAAGTAGATTGACGAAAAGAATTTATAAATGTGAATAGATACGTTAAACAAGGCAGGCCCAGGAGGGTGTTTGCCGACCAAATCGGAGAAATCCTCAAGAAAGCTAAGTGGCCTAGTGCCCAAATCCATAGAGCTTGTATGAAGAGAATTTTGAATGTGAAGGAAGCGAGGGAGTTGTGTCAAGGTCGTGGCAAGTGGCGCTCCATTGTCTTTGCCTATCCCTGCGGGAAAATGGCATGACAATTTAATTGTCACCTCGACATGCTTGATGGTAAGCAAGGGGAAGTCCAAGAGCGCTAACGACTGGGAAAAAACCGTTATCTTAGATGCCGTTACTATGGTGGTTAAAGGAAAATTTCATTTTAATAGAAGAAATAATCAATAAAAATATCGTCTTAAAGATTGTTATATATACAGTTTATATCTATTTATTCATTATCACTATGTCGTCCACTTTTTTTTATTGTGACTCGACATATCACAGCCTGATGTTAGGCTGGAGGGCGGTCCATGAATAGAGGTAACAGCTAATACAGTTTGTTGAAGTAGCAGTCACATTTACTATTGCGGCCTATCTGGAACCGGCAAATTACAAGCTGGTCATTTCACGGCCTGTTTACTTGTAGTAGAGTAACTTTATACTACCCTGATGGATGTGGCCTGAATCCAGCGGTTTCCTACCTGTCGGCTTCCTGTCAGTTCATCTTGACGAGAACGTTTGTGTCTGTACGGCTATCTGTTCCACAAGCTTTATGCCCTAATGATTAATCAATATGACAAGACAAATACTTAATTCACACCTACTAAATTCATTATCGTAACCATTGACATTTTAAAAAACATCAAAAATCATTAAAAACTTCTTTTTCTTAAAACATTATTGATTGTAACCATTATAGTTTCAAGTAGAAAATTTATCGTATATTTTATCTAATTTAATTCATTCAGTTTATTTTAAGTTTTGTCTGTTTATAAAGAAACGTGGTCAAACTAAAACTTTGACTACGTTGGATTGGATAATACTATTTTTTGGGAATATTGGGTATTGTTAATAAAAAAGTTGCATTTTTTATATAGTAGTATTTATTTGGCATGTAAAACCTTTTATATGCAAACGTAAAGTATTTTGCTTGATCATTAAGCGACTTATATCTTAGAGATAAGATCGGTTTTTCATTTCGATAATTGTTTTATCTTTTTTATTCAATAGAACCACTCGATATAGATTAGGTAGCATAAAACATATTCAGTCATTACATGACAGAGGGCATGATACAGCGTTCTCCCTAAATAAACGTTTTATTTCCATTAAGCGGTGATAATGTAATACTTTGTGCCATAAAATTCATTAAAATGGGTGAAAATCGGGAAGCGAGTGTTGGTGCAAAATTGCGCATTTTAATGTGGAAGAATTATTTACAATTTATAAGGAATCCAATCAATAGTGCTAGTGATGTATTGTTTCCAATATTATGTATGTCTATTGTGTTAGCTGTTAGGACTTTAATGCCATCTTACAATATGCCAGCAACCCTTTTTAGACCTTTTAATGCGAATTTATTGATTAGAAGTAATATGTTGCTGTAAGTAAATACGTATTTTATTTATCTTTTGTAGTACAATAGAAGCAACCGCAATAGCGCGGCGAACCAAGGAACATTATACTCGGCGAATAAATCGATCGCGATGCTTCGTTTTCTATCGGCACTATTGTCGGGCTTGCCAAATGCAAGCCGTCCACCGCGGCTGGTCCAATCACCGGCTAGATAAAGTAGCGACTTCATCATACACAAATTGTAACGCCTTTTCCCACAGGGATAGGCAGAGACAATGGAGCGCCACTTAGCACGATCCTTACACAGCTCCCTTGTTTCACTATTAGTTTTTGAGAAACATAAATTCCTATTACAATAGTGGCACATTACGCTATGATGGCGTAAATTCCTAAAGTTTCGTATTAATTAATAAAAACGTTTAAAGAAGCAATTGTTGTTCTTTGTAGTGTCAATAAAAGAGCTATCATATCCACAGAAGTTGTAGGCGTTTTATAGGCTATTTATGTTCCTTGGACTGAGGTCCAAGGAACATAAATGCTGAGGCATCGTCCATGACTCGGACGAGTTGATGACGATATCGAGTTGTCATTTTCATATATCTCGTGCATTTGTCATGTACCATAAGGTATTAGTTAGTTATAACATTTGTAAAACATCCATATTTTATGATTAGATGCATGCCCTATACAAGTGATATATGTGGCAGAAGATCTTTCTTTTCGCGCCGTCCAACTAACTATAGATCACTAAATTTCTTTTAAAACAATCTATTACTTTCAGAGGCCAAATGAATTTAGAAAATCTAACAATAGCATATTCTCCAAATAACCAAATATTAGAAGATGTCCTTAAGAACTCAATACTTTATTTAGATTCGGTAAACGAAATTAGTTTTTATAATTTTTCTGACATAAAAGTTGAAGGATACGAAAAAAGCGATGATCTTACAAACCTTTATGTAAATGAAGGGGAAACTCGACGTATAATAGCTGCGGTTCAATTTGATGATTCGATATCTGGTAAGTTTCAATATACCTATACTACTAGATGACCTAAGTTCTTCTGTCAAAGAGGGCTATCGGTGTGCGTCGCCGTTTTACTACCGCTACGCCGCGGTTGCCTATTTAAATGAGAAGGATAAGTACATAATACCGAATGAATAAGCCGACGCAGTTTACAGTAGCCTCAGACGCCGTCATTATGCCGCTACTGTAAAACAATTGACAAGTGTAGATATTGTAGAACAATCGACAAGTGTAGACACTGTAACTGTACAACCATCGACAAGTGTAGACACTGTAGAACAATTAACAAGCGTAGACACTGTAGAACAATTGACAAGCGTAGACACTGTAGAACAATTAACAAGCGTAGACACTGTAGAACAATTAACAAGCGTAGACACTGTAGAACAATTAACAAGCGTAGACACTGTAGAACAATTAACAAGCGTAGACACTGTAGAACAATTAACAAGCGTAGACACTACAGAACAATTGACAAGTGTAGACACTACATTACAATTGACAAGTGTAGACACTGTAGAAAATTCGATGCTTTACCACCCCATGTGTTGTCCCCATCCTTGGATTCTTCAAGTGTTACTGGAAAAAGCACATTTAGTCGGCATAGTGGCAGCGACTAAGGTAACCGTGAACTGAATCGATTTTTTCAGTCGTAAGCGCTTTTTCAGATGAAGCGTCCTAAAAAAACTGCTCCATTGACAAACACGAGCGTTCAATATATTTAATAGATTATTAGGCAAAAAAGTAACTTTGTATATCTTTTTAGGTATGGCGGAATTACCCGATGATGTATCTTTTTCCCTTAGGTTTCCTCAGAGGCCACGGGCAAATGAGTTCTTTTTAATGGGTACCCGATCTTGGAGGACCAATCAGATATTTCCATCTTTTCCACTGCCAGGACCCAGAGATAGAGCTTTTGAAGAGGGTGGAAATGATCCTGGTAAATATCATTTGTTAAAGAAATCTTTGTTGAGATTTTTTTTATTTTATTAACTCCATTTAAATAACTACTCGATTTTTAAGTCGTCGGCACTCTTGGGCCTCTTGCTTACCATTAGGCGGGTAAACAAAATGATATGATAAGCAAAAAAATACACTGTCTAGTCCTACCACTCTTTGACAACCAGACCCGGAGCAAACATGGCGATTTTTTAAAGATCCAATATTTGTAATATTTAATCTATTTATTAAATAATACAAATAAAAGCTATAAACAAATATTTGCTGCGATCGGGAATCGAACCCAGGACTGGTGCACAACGGACTGGTGTACTAACCAATACGCCAATGCGTCGTTCTATTAGTTCTTTATTCAACAATACTAGCCAACAGCATTGTCGTTAGCTTAGCTTAAAGTTCCACGTAGACCAGCATAGCAGATTCAATTGCTCCTTGCTGTTATTTAATTGAAATCGCTTTCATTAAAGAACCGCACTCTAGCATAATTAAGAGAAGATTTGGTAGGTTAAAAATGAGGTGGTAAGATGTTTCTACCTCATCTTTTCACATCCGTAATACCCGCACAGTTCGGGGAAAGTATCCGCTTTTTGTCGACCGAATCGGCAGTGGAACTAAAAGGTTTAGTGCGTCGTTTCTTTGAAAAACAATGGACAAGTCTACGAGTTGTTATCAGTCTCGTATATGTTCTCTCCATCCCTTAAACTTGGATCCTTCCAGCGATGCGTGAAAAAGCGAAAAAGAGTGAAGAATCGGCTTTTACAGTCGTTGGCACTCTTGGACCTCCTCTTGCTTACCATTAGGCAGGTTAAGGTCAAATGTCGAGTCACAAAAAAAAACACACAGTAATTTTTAAACGAATTCTAGGTTATGTAATAGAAATGTTTCTTGGGTTTCAACATGCAATTTCGATGGAGTTGACAAAGAAATTAACAAATTCAGATGAATTAGACAATTTTACAGTAAATATTCAAAGGTACCCACATCCGGCGTACATAAACGATTCAGCACTTATAACAATGCAATTTCTTTTACCATTGATGATAATGATCGCCATGACTTTTCCATTGGGAAATGCTGTCAAAATAATTATTCTGGAGAAGGAACTCCAATTAAAGGTAAGCATATTATTTATCTATCTTAATTGCGGCGCGCGGGAGGGGGGGGGGGGTTGCCATAATCCCCGCGATTGGCAGGCCGAGGCTGGTTGGTTGCAAATGGTTATTTTCATTTGTCGGCGCTCATAGACCTTTATTTGCTTACCAGCAGGCAAGTAGAAGTCATAAGTCGCAAGAAAAACTAATTCCTGATGGAGTTTCTATGAAAACGACAGGCGTGACTAGCACAACAGTTATACCAATAAAAAAAATCTAATACAATTAAAAATGTCTAATAAATTTCAGGAAGCTTTGAAAATAATGGGTCTTTCAACCTGGCTTCACTGGACGGCCTGGTTTCTCAGATGGTTCATTTATTTTGTATTTTTGGCTGTTATTTGTGTTATGATACTAAAGGTTTGTCATATCTTAATATATACCTTTAATTCTTCTGTAAGTGTGTTTGTCACCAAACTCCTCCTATCTCCTGTGTATATTCGATTTGCTGAACAATAGACAACATTACATAAAGTTAAGCGGTATTTTTTATTGCCTAGCTAAACAGAATAGAAAATTATAAGTTACCGGCCATACTTTTACCGTAAGAAAATTCGGAAGAAAATGAAGAACTAAATAAATTATACGTAGAGTATAATTTATTTATACTCTATAGTATAAAAAAAATAGTCTATACTATAGTATAGACTATAGTAATCAAAAAATGACGACTCAACCGTATATTAGTATTTAGAATTAATACACCGTAAGTATTCAGGAAGGCATAGTGGATGTAATTGCTACTTTAAGTCTGTGGCTGCAGTAACTATTGAATTGTAGCGTCGTGTACTAAACACGGGAGCTACATGACTCGTTTTTACAGAATGAGCATGGGATGAAGGTATTTACAATATACATATGCTCATAAACAAGTAAAAACGAGTCTAGTACACGACGCTACAATTTTTCATTTTTATTTTACTTATGTCCTTCACCGTTTGCAGATCAATTTCTTCAATAACGATGACGTATCAGACAGTTATTCAATGTTACCAAACACGCCTTGGACTATTCTACTTGTATTTTTTTTGGTTTATTTTACTGCGACAATATTTTTCATATTCTTAATTACTTCATTATTTGCTAAAGGTAAATATTTGTCTAAATTAGGCACTGTTCTTCATTTAGAATTGACGACAGGCGTAGCGCATTGTTCTTTACGCGTAAAGTCCCGGGTTTGATTCCAGTTCGGAGCAAATTGTCGTTTAATAGCTTTTATATTTAATAATTAGATTAAATATTACAAATATTTGTCAATAAAATATTGGATATTTCCAACCTACCTGCCGATCCGGGGTAGTACCACAACTTACAAATATACAGACCGTAAAGTAAATTAGTTGCGTTTCGAGATCAGTTTGTAAGTTGCCGTTTTTAACTAAGCCGCCGGCATAGTGGACGTGACTGCTACTTACAGTTATTTAAGTAGCTGTTTCCTTGCGTCCACAAATCTCCCTATAAAACTTTACTGTTATGGACACTAGGTAACCCAGCTACTCGTATCTTAAGGACGTCACCGATTTGGTCTGAAGCTTAACGTATAGATTCACACCAGATAATAATACCCGTGTAACTACTTAATAATAATGGTGTAAATATATAATGTTTTTTTTTTTCTTTACAGCGGAGACTGCTTCTATGTTCGTGGGTTTAATTTGGTTCTTGTTGTATATGCCATCGTTTATATTATTAATGGATATAGATATCTCAAGTGGGGTCCAGGTGCTCATGTCCTTGAGTCTCAATGTCGCCATGACTTTTAGTTTACAGACCATAATGGCGGCTGAAGCGGCTGGTGGTAGGTTTTACCTAATAAATATATTTATTTTGTCAAGTCTATACAGTTTTTTGTTGATATAATGATACGTAGGCTAGATGATTGCTCTGAATGAATAAGCCATGTACTTGGGTAAGGCATATTGTAGGTGGTTGTTTATCTAAACACTTGGGGTGGTACCACAAAATATATAATTTTTGTGGTACCACAAGGGAAAGTACGCTTGGAAAGTTCCAAAAATTAGCAAAGCTAGCATAGTAGACGCAATTTCTCCTAGCATTTATTTATCTGCAGTAGCAGTTGTTTTAACTATCCTTATGTCTATTTACATTTTATGTAAGTACTAGTCATGTAGATTAATAATTTATTTTTCTTACAATGCACCCCAAAGTCCGCTCACATCTAGCAATGGTAAGCATGTAAAAGAATGCCTAATAGCATTAGGCTGGCCAATAGTGCATTAAAGACGTTTTATTTTATTTTATAGATTTATATTTTATTTAGGTATTTATTTTCTGTAGTTAATATATTTCCGTTGTTTATAGGTCTACAATGGGGTAATCTGATGACGCCTGGTACTGGAGGCCAGCTTCCTTTTGGTGTTATAATGATTGTTTTGATATTTAACAGTCTTATATACATGTTGATCGCTTTGTATGTAGAGAAAATAAATCCGGGACCATTTGGTGTAGCCCAGCCCTGGTATTTTCCATTCCAACGGAACTTTTGGTGTCCTAAAACCAAGGTTCAGCCTGGTAAGTATTACTCCTAATAACAGTATGGGTTAAAAAGTAGTAGTTCCATTAAAGTAGCAAAAGTTCTTGCATTATACATTTATTAATTACACGACAGAAAGGAACTAAGTATTACACTTATGAATTTTATTTTGTGGCAAGTGGAGCTCCGTTGTCTCTGTCTATATCTGAACGATTGTTTTTATGATAGACAAATAAATGAATTTCCACACAGACAATACTAAGAAAAACACAAAATAAAATAAAGTAATCAAAATACATACAAAAAACAAACGAATGAAATAAATTAAATATCAATCAAGCACTTAATTTACAATAAATTATAAAACAAATACTTATAAAAAAAAAATTACGTACATCGTTATTGTATTGTATTTATTGTTGTAGAAATGGACACAGTGACAACAGAGAATAATCACGATATAGTACAAGAAGGGGATCCCACTGATTTGCCAATTGGAATCAAAATGACGGTAATGAGATTTTGTATTAATTTTTGGCATTATATAATGCAATTACTGTAGAAATTGAATGATGTATTAACCTAGCAATGTGCGACCTGGATCCAACGACTAAAAGAATGCACGATAAAAAATAATTCTACACGAGCAAAAGTACGTGCCTATATGTTCGTACAAAGTATACGTGTAATGAAAGGTATTGAGCAGTTACTTATGTGCAGTTTATTTTTTAGAATTTAACAAAAGTGTTTAAGAGAAATACTGCCGTTGATAAGCTGTCCTTGAATATATTCGACGATCAAATTACTGTGCTTTTGGGACACAATGGCGCTGGAAAATCTACGGCTATTTCTATGTTGACAGGTAAAATACTAAATAAATTAATGTATTTATGTATGTAAGTAGTACAGCAAAGAAATCTTTTTTTGCTCAAATCGAATACCTGTTGAATTAAATTTAAATAAAATGGATTAAAATAAAATTACCACATGGTTAAATTTTTCGTGAACGTTTTTAACAATAACAATAATAATAATCTTTATTCAAGCAATGCACCTTCCGCTTTCAGCTAAATGTCTCTGCGCTCATCCGTCGCATTAATACGGCAGCATATTCGTTGTCAAAAATTATCTTTATGTTTATTAACCTTCTCATTTTAAGTGATATTTATTTCACGTTTCAAAGATGTGTGTTTATCATTTGTGATACTTTATTTTATTATTTAGGTAACTTGGAACCTACAAGTGGTAAAGCAACCGTGGCTGGTTATGATATAGCGCTTCAGTTGTCCTCAGCCCGTGCTCATATGGGGTTCTGTCCTCAACATAACATACTGTTTAGGGAACTAACTGTACACGAACATTTGGAATTCTTCGCAAGGTTGAAAGGCTACACTGGGAATGCGCTGAAGAATAACATTGATACCCTGATCAGTAAATTAGAATTAGATGAAAAGGTTAGTCATGACTTAATCTTCATTTATTTATATATGTATTATATCTTTCTAACTCAATTTATTTATATTTCTAGCGAAGATGTCGTGCTAACGCTCTATCGGGTGGACAAAAACGTCGTCTATCAGTAGGTATAGCATTATGTGGTGATGCAAGAGTAGTCCTCTTAGATGAACCTACTTCAGGCATGGATCCTGCTTCAAGACGAGCACTATGGGAGCTACTGCAGAAAGAAAAGAAAGGTACTGTTATTTGAAATTTAATAATAAAACCAACATCAAACGAAATTATTTGTTAATAATAATAGTACTAGACACCCAAATCATCATTACAATCAATTGTTCTGCCCCATTTACTTCTATACATTAATATAGAAACAAACACTGCATAAGAGTAATTAACTCAATAGTCAGTAAATATAAATAAAAACAATTTTAGTAATTTTGTTACCTCTCTTGAAAATATCTAAATAAATTTAATGTTTTTCACGACAGCCGTGGCCGATTGGTTTGTTGCGCGTAAAGGGTTCGATTCCCGGTCGGAGCAAATATTTGTTTCATTGCTTTTATTTGCAATATTTATTAATTATATTAAATATTGCAAATATTTTTTAATAAATAAAAAGCCGCACCGACCCTGGAGTGATTTCGGGATCAGCTTGTAAGTTGTCGGTTTCAACTAGGCCGGCATAATGGATGTGATTGCTACTTACAGTGATTGAATTATAGTAGCAATGACATCCATTCATGGACCACACTCGAGCCACAATAAAAAAATGTTTGGTTTTATAAAATCAAATGTTTGCAGGACGTTCGTTAATATTGACCACACATTTCATGGACGAGGCTGATTATCTGGGTGATCGTGTCGCCATAATGGCAAGTGGACGTCTTAAATGTGTCGGTTCACCATATTTCCTGAAACAACATTATGGAGTTGGATACACCCTAGTCGTAGTAAAAGAACGAGATTTCAATGAATCTCTTTGTACTAAAACTATTGCTAAATATATTCCTGGAATTTTCGTAAAAGAAGACAGAGGTAAGTTGGTTTTGTATGGAATCTTCTATGGCGACCTCGATCGGAAGTTGGTTAAATTTAATAATTACAATTTTATTAAATTTAACCCTTTAATTCGCAATGTTAAGTGTACTTAACATCCCAAACAAAAAAAAATCCCGCCAAAAACCAAAAGCATTGTGCTGTTTTTTAATTTGTTATATTATGTTAAAATAATTCAGTATTTCAAAGTAAGTAGCTATAAATAATAACAATTATATCTAAAATATGGACAGATATCAAGGCAGGAACTAATGCCTAAAACCTATTTACGAGTAGCTTTTAGTAGATATTGTATAAAATATAAATAGGTAATAATTAAAATTTTGGTTAAATTACAGGTTCGGAAGTTACGTATAGTTTCAGCAACGAACATTCTAGTGTATTCGAGAATGTTTTAAATGATTTAGAAAATAATAGCAATTCCATAGGATTTAGAGATTATGGACTTGTTGCTACGACTCTTGAAGATGTATTTATGTCGTAAGTATTTTTGTGTATATTCTCACAGCTTTATCTTTTATAGTACATTTTGAGTGTATTTAATTATGAATTATGTAACATTCTAGTCAAATAACGGTTCTTTTTAAAATTAACAATTTTTAGTGTAGGTTCAGATATGCCTCGCGTAGATGTTGAAGATATGAATGGACATGCCAATGGTGATGTGAACGAAAATTTAGAGAACCATCATACTGAACAATGTAAGTAGATAAGATACAGATGATCGTAATAACTTAAGTTCTTCATTAGAAGGTACATTTAAATCGTTTTGGAATAATAGACTATTAAAACAAACTTAGGCAACCAAAATAGTTTATTTGGTTTAACTAAAATAATCAGTAAGGTGACTAGGAAACTAAGGAAATGTCAGATAAAACTTCAGTGATGACTCGCATGGCACACCAGTTCCACTACCGGTCAGAGCAAAGTCAGAGTTATTAATTAGAGAGACGGATATTTGCTCCACTCTTAGTGGTTGGCAGTGGAGCCCAGTCTTCCAGGGTAGTACCACCAATTATAACTGTCGCGCTTAGGGATCAGCCGCATATTGGAGCACTCGCATTCGCATTTAACTGTAGTAGCAGTCGTCTCCATTTACAAACCGCACTCCAGCTGGGTATGACTTTAAGCCTAACATCGGGGTACCGTCAATTATGTCGATTCCAAATAAAAATAAAATAAACCGTACATTGCCTAATCTTTATGATTAGTTTTGACTCTGTGTATGATCATTAATAAATAAATTATAAATGTTTATACTCGTTAATACAACAAGAAAATCACTATTAAGTTTTTACTACTTTAAAATGATTTATCGATAAGCTTATCTTTCTTATTTCCCAGATTTTTCAAAAGAGAATTTACTAACCGGTCCTTCACTTTGGATGCAACATATTTTAACAATTTGGTTAAAATTGTGGTTGATTTGGTCAAGGTCCATTGGAATAATATTATTGCAAATCTTAGTACCATTATTAATTATTAGTATGAATATACTTATTGTAACTAGTGTTATGAATGTTACGACAAATATTGAAGAGCGGCCGCTTACATTATCCCAAGGGTATGTTGATTTATGTTTATTATAACGACAAGAAATCAAAATAGAGATACGGAAGCTGTAGTATTAGTTCGTTTAAATATGTGTAATGATGACATTGACATTGGTTCATTCAAGCGGAGCGTGATGTATCAACTCTGGGCGGCATAGTGACGATGAGTTTTCTCAGTTGTATGTGCTCTTGGATCTCCCCTTGCTAACGTAATAAAAACGGTCTTTAAATGTTAGACTAATAACTTTTTGATTTTTATTGTTCAGATATCAAGAAACTGAGACATGGCTGCAATTCAATGGAACAAACGAACAAACTCTTGGTGCTTCTGCAGTGGAAGCGTTCAAGATGATATTCAAAGATTATGATAACAATCACATGTCGTTAAAAGAAATAACACAACCGCTTGACCAAGCGTATTTGGAAGAGGTACTTAAATACTCGTATATTATTATAATTAATGTTACCTTTGTCACATATTACAGAGACTAGATAACAGACTCTAAAGTATAAACAGACTCTAGAGACATGAAATTTTCCATCACCAAAGCGAACTTTATTGTAGCATCGCCGGTGAACTTTAAGTCTCAGGACAACTTTTTCCAACTTTCAAAACCCAAACTTTAACCTAAGTAACCTTATATTAAATTTTTAGGGCAAGGATCCAGTTAGGATGGCTAGATTACGTGAGCAGGTGATGATTGGTGCTACATTTGAGGAGAATAGCGTGACAGCATGGTTCAGTAACTTTGGTTTTCACGACATAGCTGTGTCTCTAGCAACAGCACAAGAAGCTATATTACGAGCATTAAAACCATCGGCTACTATGAAAGTTTCTAATCATCCGCTTGAAGCTAGCTATGACGATCAGGTGAGAATCTTATTTAATTTTAGTGAAAGGAATGAGACTCTTGCAAAACTTTTGAATATTATGAGTTAGTTGGTATCAGCGTACAAAATCCATAATCACCTTGACTTGCCTGATGATAAGCAAGGCGAGATCCAAGAGTGCTAACAACTTAAAACAACTGACAGAGTTCATGGTTGCCTCAGTCGGCGTCATTATGGCGGCCAAAAGTGCTTCTTCACGCATAGCTTAAAGGGTTTAGTTTAGGGGGATCGATGTTCGATGGGGGAACACGTGGCGTAAAAACATTTGTCAAGAAAGTCAAGATGATTCGTCACCGTGCAGCATTTACTTTAATTTTCTCTTAATGGAGTGTATGTGAAGTGATAGCGGATAGAATAAGGAATAGTTAGTACGGTGCGCGATGGATGGTTTGAAAGAAGATGTAGAGACAAGGATTGACAAAGGAATGCTTTGAATGCTTTGAGTACATGGAAAGGATGAGTGAAAATAGATTGTGAAAGGAATTTATAAATCTTATGTGGATGGATGCGTTAAAGACGGCAGGCCCAGGTGGGTGTTTTCCGACCAAATTGGAAACATCGTCATGAAAGCTAGGTTGCCTAGTGTCTATAACCATAGAGTTTGTATGTAGAGAATTGTGAATGTGGAGGAAGCGAGGGAGTTGTGATGCGTCGTGGATAGTGGCTAATGGCGTCCATTGTCTCTGCCTGTCCCTAAGGGCGTGACGATTTGATTGATTGACTTAGCCTAATTTTGATAGAATACTCCTAAGAATGTTTATGGTGTTTTATTTATTTCAGAGTCATATTTTGATAATGACGTCAGTGATATCCGTTCAGGTGGCAACAGCTACAGCCAACAGTCTTGGTATTATGTGTGCCGTATTTATAATGTTCTACATAAAGGTATGAAAGAAAGTTATTTATACACTTTTTTTGAATCGACTGTATCTTACATTTATTATCTTGACTATGAATATAAATATTCGAACCAGCGTATTCTGATAGAAGTTTATATTGGTCTACAAAAGGCTTGTATCCCTGAAGATAAAGACCACTCTGTATTTAAGAGGTTTTTTTTATTGTTACTTAATATATGACCACTTAATAACATCAAGCACCCCGCTTGATGTTAAGCTGGAGTGTGGTCCATGAACGGATGTGACTGCTACTACAATTCAATAACTGTTTCCTTTGCACTAGTTTTTTCATCATCAGCAGCTTTCCTACATAGAACTTAAATATTATTTTTTATCAATAAAGCCTGGCAATAATGTTAATTTAATTTACTAAATTGGTTTTAGGAGCGTAAGAGTCGTGCAAAACTTCTACAAAAAGCAGCTGGTGTGGAGCCGGCTCTCATGTGGATGTCCAATGCTGCATTTGATTGGCTCTGGTTTATGATACTAAGTTTTGTTATAATGCTTACTTATGTAGGCTTTCAAGTTGTTGGGTTTTCTTCAGGGCCTGAAGTAGGTATGTATAGTAAAATAATTTTAAGACTATTATTCCTGGAAGCATTAGTAGTAATGACATCTTTAAAGTATATTCCCATTTGTTAAAAAGTTATGCGGTCGCTGTTGGTGTCAAAACAACTTTTATTTATTCGGACAATGAGTTTCGATGAACTTTAACTGTTAATGAAAATAAACACCGATTCATAGTGTGTTGCGCAGTCGCAATTTTGAAGCTTATTAATGTAGTTCAACTGTCAAAACAATGCCTATTGTCATTGATTTAATTTTAAGACTATTATTCCCGGAAGCATTAGTAGTAATGACATCTTTGAAGTTTATTCCCATTTGTCAAAAAGTTATGCGGTCGCTGTTAGTGTCAAAACAACTTTTATTCATTCGGACAATGAGTTTTAATGAACTTGAACTGTTAATGAAAATGAACGTCAATTCTTGGTATGTTGCGCGGTCGCAATTTAAAGCTTATTAATGGAGTTCGACTGTCAAAACAATGCCTATTGTCATCGAGTTAATGACAATGGTCATAACAAACATCAAAATCCTTGGCTGTTGAATTCATAGAATTGGGACAACTAAATAATATTTTTTGTTTTTATTTTTAGGACGACTGATTGTTGTGTTTATGATTTATGGTGCAGCTATGTTACCATTAAATTATTTATTAAGCCATTTGTTCGATAAACCTTCTACAGGATTCGTAATAACATATTTCTTAAATATTGTTATTGGCAAGTACTATGAATTTTTTATTTGTTTTTATTTATTTTTCTACATTAAGCTACTAAAGTGCTTGTATGATAGAAACAGGACGGTCGCCTTAGGTTACTATTTTTTTAAATTACTATTTTATTTTCAAATTGTAAGTCAGTAATGACAGCATCTCGCCTGATGTTAACCTGAAGTGTGGTCTATGAAAGGAGGCGACTGCTACTACAGTTAAATAACTGAATTTAGCCGTCAAATATACCGGACTAGTTGGAACTGGCAACTTACATACTGATCCCGGAACACGACATCTCTGCCTGTACTGAAACTTTTTACCAGTACCAAATTTTTTATGCCACCCATACATAATTTTTAGCCTATAAAAATTGTTTTGTTTCCTTTCCTAATGGTTACAGCATTTATTTAAGAATTTGCCTTTCTCGTTAAATTTGTCACAGATATCTAGCATTGCATTTAAATAACCCAAAGTGAAAGGGTTAAAGTCGTGTCGAGTCCATTATTTTAATTGCGCCCCTTAACTATCAAATGCGTGGGCCCCACGTTTGGAAACATTGGTCTATACTGAAACAGACATAGATCATTTGCCCAGTCTACCCCGGATCTAATTATCTAACACCCTGACCCAATCTTATTATTTAATATTACAAATGAGTCCTATGATACAAATTTTAGCTCCGAGTGGGAAAATGAAACCGTTAATGGAAAACTTGTATTTGTTTTCAGGTATCGTTGGTTTAAATGTCGTGGATGCGTTCGGTTTGCAGAATAGTAACATAAAGATTGCGGACAATGTGTTAATGTTTGTGCCGTTGTATGCTGGCGTTAGTGCACTTAAGTAAGTATAATTTTTATTATACATATGCCACGTTAAATGTTCGACCATTGGTGAATGAAATAAACAAATTTTATGCGGCCTTCTATCGCGTTTATTATTTATTTAAACGCAATGGTAAGCCGCATAAAATTTGTTTAATTCATTAATCAAGGTTCTCACATTAATTGTTGGTTTCCAATGTGTAACCAAATAATTAGAACCAGGATGACGCCGATTGGCGTGTACTGTAGCGGACACAATGCTTTACCGATGATTTTTTTATAGTGACTCCATATTTGACCTTGACCCGCCTGATGGTAAGCAAGGCTCAAGAGTGCCGATGACTGAAAAACTGAGCCAATTCACGGTTGCCCCAGTCGCCGTCTCTATTCCAGTCAAAGAGTGCTTTTTGTAGGTTGTGTATACGATTGACAAGTTTTATAAATCTGAGATTTGTGGTAAGATAAAACAGGGTCAGCCCACAGTATTGTTTCTTGATCAAATCTTGACTATTAAAAAAAAAACAAGATGTAAAAAGAGTATCTTGGATGTGAAAGAAGTGAGTGAGTTAAATTTGCATCGTGGGAATCTACTATTTGATTGATAACAAACGATTTACATACATAATAATTTATGCATAAAACGAGAAACGTGAACCGGCGTTGACAAATAGGCGATAATTATAATTATACGATTAATTATAATGAAAGATACAGAAGAGTGGTAGACTGTATAGTGACGGCAATAGAGGTAACCGTAAATTGAAATGATTCTTGTCGTCATACCTCCCCTAGCTTACCATCGAGGTTACAAGCACATTCAGTATAGCTTGTCTAACAATAAATGACGCGCCCCTCCACTTTATTAGTTTATTTAAATGTGTGAATGCAATTACTACTAACTATACAACTATACTTCATCAAGGTGCTCCTACTTTTGTGTCTAACCAGCAACTGAATGAGCAATTACAATAGCATTTTCGGTGTGTTTCATCCATATTTTATATTTGCTCGTGTGCGTAAATGGAGCGAGGCCTGTAGCATTTGCTGCTCTTGTTACGTGGCTAATCCGGCACTGGTTGAGGGGCGCGTCATTTCGGCTTAGACAGACTTCAGCTTCATATAGAACCTCTGCCTAACATTTATAAGTCAGCTACGTTTTATAAGGTGGATAAAAAGTATTAATATTCTTGCAGGCAATTGAATTCAATTGGTCTCACAAGATGGGCATGTTTGGAGTTTTGCGAAAGTATCCATGGCGTGGGCAATTGTACACCAGATGTTATGTGTAAATTACTTTCGGCATGTTGTAGTAAGTGAATTTACTCTTATTTGTCGAGACGATAGGCCCAGCCAAGTAGTTGTCCAAGCGGCTGACGAAGAAGTCTGAAGACAGGATGGCTGGCAATTATTTCTGCCAACGTATTTGTCTTGCTATACAAAGGAGAAATGTTGCCAGTCTCCTTGGGATATTTATGTATGATATTTTTTATTTATAGTGTAATTATAGTTAATATACTTTTTATAATTTTGTCTGTTTCTCAATAAAGATAATATTATTACTTTAATTTTAATGACTTATTTACTTTTGACATTAATTTGTAATTTTTTTATTTACATTTCTTTACTAAACTACTAAAGTGCTTTTGTATCATAGAAACAGGAAAACCAAAGTGATATATCAAAGATACATTGGTACCGGCAAGTGGTTTTGCATAACCGTTGCACTACACCTACGGTTGGCACCATTATATTTTATTGTGACCCATCAGCGACCGAATGGGACGTGATTGCTACTACAGTTAAATAACTCAATGGTATCACATTCTTTATGCCGGTCTTGTTGGAACTGGCAACTTGTAAGCTGATCCCGAAACGCGACTTAGTCACTTCACTGAAAGTGAAACGATCTTAAAAGTGTGTAACTACCCCAGGTCGGCAGTCGGCAGTCGGCCAAAGAACGACCATCTGTCTGCCAACTACTTTTAAGACCATTTGGGTATTAGGCCTTTTTTAAGGTTTTCTTTCTATTTCAGTACCCGAAAACCCTTACTTTGCTTGGGAGAGTCCTGGTGTAACTCGCTACTTAGTCGCTATGGTTATTTCTTGTGCCGTATTCTGGACATTGCATTTGTTAGTTGAATATAATGTGCTACAAAGGGTAATGTAATTGTTTTAAAATACTTACGGAAAATAATATTCGCATATACCATATTTAAAAAAGTGTATTTTTTAGATCAAACATTTGAATGTTTTTTTGATTTTTTAACGTTTGTACTACTTATTACTTATATCTCTATTAATAATTTCGAAAACGTAGCTTAGACGTATGTAATTTAATTGTATGTAGTTATTACTGAGTAGTACTGAAGTATATAGGAATTGTGGATGCGAGGGAGTTGTGTCAAGATCATGGCAAGTGGCGTTCCATTGTCTCTGCCCATCCTTGCGGATAATTAAAATCACCAATAAATAATATAGTTTAAAAAAAATGAAAAATGCGCAGACTACAATAATTATATCTTGCTATATGAATATGTTGCATGTCACCTTCCTTTGTTAAACTCTGAAAACTTTTGGCTGTTTTTAACTATTGTGACTCGACATATGCTTTACTCTGTTGTTGAACAGGAATGCGGTCCACAATAGGTCCAAGATAGCAGTTATAAACCAAGCCAAACTAAGTAATTATAATTTCATAACAGATATTTACGCGCAAACGTACACCGCCACCGCTGAATGAATCTGCAATAGATGCGGACGTCGTAGATGAACAGCGTCACACGGAACAAATAGCAAGATCTGCGTATGGACATCATAATTTGATCTCGAAGAAACTTACAAAGTACTATGGGACGAATTTAGCTGTTAATCAAGTTTCTTTTAGTAAGTATAAAAAACAAACGTAATTATTAATAATAAAAGTGACTAAGGCGCTTTTGGGCCTTTGTTTGTTTGCTTAAGGAAAGTCGCATCACAATAAAATAAATAACACCCCACCCCACTAATACCCAAATAAATAAATAAACCACTCAAAGATCTATCTAATTATCACAAACCCTATTCTATGGCAGTGGTACCAAGTCGACCATTCCGGAGTATTCTTCATCAGCCAGAAGACGTCCACTGCTGAATTTCCTTAGAACTCTATTCCGAACGACAAGATGCCAGTTACATACGCCGGATATTTGTCACTTTTACTATGTCGTCAGTTCACCAAGTGGGAGACCTACCTACGCTGCGTCTTCCGGTTCGTGGTCTCCACTCAAGAACCTTTCTTTCTCATCGGTTCAGGGGTGGTACCACAATTTAAAGTGTACATTCCTTGAAGTGATTGAAGTGACCAAACTGGAGTGATATGGAGCCTCGACACATGTCGATAAAAATAACGTATCCTTAATTATATATCCATCCCAAAAATATCCCTTTAATTATTTTTGTTGTTGTATCTTTACATTTATTTAATTTTTAGGTGTTGGTTCCGGCGAATGTTTCGGCCTGCTCGGCGTGAATGGCGCTGGTAAAACGTCAACATTCAAAATGCTGATGGGTGACCAACGTATCTCCCATGGTGATGCATTCGTGAGAGGGCATTCCGTTATTAGTGACATAAGGAGTGTCCATGCAAGTCTTGGTAAGTTAATTTTCAATATAGTTGTTTTGTGGCAGGAATGCAATGCCTGATATCACCAGTTATATAACTGCAATTATCAATTAAATCGGCTTAGTTAAAACCGGCAACCCTCATGGTGAATCCGAAACGCGACTGAATTACTTATTTTAAAAAAGACACGGAATCTGAGCTCGACTCCCTGATGAATCAAACATAGGCAAGAAAACTGATAAAACCGTTTCTTTTTACGGTTATCTTATTAGACGTCTTCTTCGTCTGAACATGTGGTATTACTATGGGTTGGCAGATTGGGCTACAGACACCCTAAATTTTTACTAACTTTATTACAAACCAAGTTCTATTCAATATTTTGTGGTAATAACTCCCCCCACTGAACAATCACCACGGAATAACGTCCAAATTTGGGAAAGCAAGCAAGCTTCTTTATTTTTGTACCTTAGTTAAAATCAAAAGTTTTTAATTGTGACCTAGATGATAATCATAGAGTTGTAATATTTGATATTTAATTCGTGATATCTAATTATTATTATTTTCACTATTTCAAATAACTTTATTTATTACTAATGTAATAATATAAATATTTAAATAAAATAAAAATTCAAAGGGGGAACGCTGCCAGTATCTTCTCGAAACTTGCCTAAAGGAACTCCTTTTAATAAATATTTTAGTTATTATATTATATGTTTTAAGGTTTTTATTTTATTTAAATATTCTAATTAAATTGTATTATTAGGTTATTGTCCTCAGTTCGATGCCGTTTTCCCTGAAATGACTGGCAGGGAGACTTTGCGCATGTTCGCATTACTGCGTGGAGTAAAGAGAAGTACTGTAGAACCATTATCAATACATTTAGCTGAGACTTTTGGATTTACTAAACATTTGGATAAACATGTAAGTTGTTTATTTTAATATATGCCTAGGCAAATTAGTTTCTTACTATCAATATCAGGCAAGTCGGGGTCAAATTTTAAGCTGAAGTGCGGTTCATGTGTGAAGGCGATTGCTATTACAATTAAATAACTATGCCGGCCTAGTTGGAACCAGTAACTTTTAATCTGATCACGAAACGCGACTAAGTCATTTGCGGTCTGTACACTTGTAAGTGGTGGTACATTCCCGGATCGGCAAACCTTCCACTAGAGCAATATTTCTTCTCTTTTTTTATCCAACCTAATTAATATTAATAAATATTACAAATATAATCTATAAAAACAAATGTTTGCTTCAACCAAGAATCGAACCCAGGACTTTACGCGTAAAGAACTGGTTTGCATACCAATGTATTATTTATATGTTATTGCATTCCACGTGCAGCAACAATTCTAATTCATTTTAATAAAATAAGTCTGTGATCTAAGCAACAGTACCTTCATTGTGTACTAAAACATCGAATCAAATCGTCATGCCTTTTTCCCACGGGGACAGGCAGAGACAAAGGAGCGCCACTTGCCACGATCCCTAAACAACTCCCTCGCTTCCCTCACATCCACAATTCACCTTTCTATATAGGTTAATTCTGTGTAGGTCAGACAATACTCAGGTGGTAACAAACGCAAGTTGAGTGCAGCTGTATCTATGATGGGTTACTCCAAGTTGATGTTCTTGGATGAACCAACGACTGGTGTTGATCCTGCTGCTAAAAGACAGGTAAGGTTGTTCTTATTGGCACGATATTTATTTTTTGGTTTGCCATGTGGCAGCATTATGTTTAACCTGGAGTCTGAAGTGCAGTCCATAAATAGAGGCAATTGCTACCACTGCCTACTAATCTTTGAGAAAGTAGCAGTCACATCCATTATACCGGCCTAATTGGAACCAAAATCTTTCAAGGTTATCCCGAAACGCGGCTGAGTCACTTTAAGTTCTATAATATATTCTATTATAGACCGTGGTCAAATAATTGGGGTCACCAATTATCTGACCACAAAATGTCCAATTTCATTCGGACTGCGATAGGTTTCGGTTGTTTACAGTGTACTAGTCCACATACCGTAATAGTATTTGTTCTATATATATTTTGTTTTTTAAATGACAATTATATCGAGTTTAGAATACAGCCTCGGTCAGTCTCGGTCGATATGCCAGCCTAAAGCGTTTTGTTGTTTTCAATGCGATGCTAGTTAAATTTATATTCAATGCCTAAATTCAATCCTACAAATGAATCAATAAATCAAATTGTCACGCCGTTTTCCCACAGGGATAGGTAGAGACAATTGAGCGCCACTTGCCACGATCCTGACAAAACTCCCTCGCTTTCTTCACATTCACAATTCTCTTTATACAAGCTCTATGAAGAGAATAAACTAACTATAATATAATAACTATAAAACAAATTAACTATAATATATTAGCTAAATTGCCTAGTGCCCATAACCACAGGGCCTGTATGAGGAGAATTGTGGATGTGAAGGAAGCAAGGGAGTTGTGTAAGGATCGTGGTAAGTGGCGCTCCATTGTCTCTGCCTATCCCTGTGGGAAAAAGGCGTGACAATTTGATTGATTGATTGATATTTTTTTTATTTGGCACTAGTAATAAACAAACTACCGACAAAATGGGAGATGATTTTCTTACGTTGCGAAGTTACTACTATTGCCATTTAAAGAAAAACACGGATTAGATATTACTCAGTTAACAATATTAAAAAATCTCTTAAGCGCAATTAATTCTTTTGAAGGTGTGGCAAGCGATACGCAAAGCAACAAGCGCTGGTCGTAGTGTTGTACTGACGTCACACAGCATGGAGGAATGCGAGGCACTATGTTCACGGCTCACTATAATGGTGAATGGGCAGTTTCAATGCCTTGGCACACCGCAACATCTCAAGAATAAGTTCTCACAAGGTAAGCAGGTGTTTATGTACCTGATTCTATGTTTTGAATTCGGTGGATGGAACAGAAAATTAGGTAAATCAAAATACATTCAGACCACGTTATATGTTTTTTTACTATACTAAGCTACTAAAGTATCATAGAAACAGGACAACCAAAGTACATATATCAAAGATACATTGGTACAGGTGGGTGGTTTCGAACTTGTGCTCTGGGTTTGTGTAACTATTGCACTGCCACTACACCACGGTCGCCTTTGTATGTACTCGTATTATTTTTTTTGATGTTGATTTTACCTGATTTTATTAAGTTAAAGTGCGGCCCAAGGATCGAGGCAACTGTTACTACGGTTAAAACATTACAAGTAGCAGTCCCATCCACTGTGCCGGCTTTATTAGAACTGACAACTTTTAAGTAGATAGAGAAGAAAAGATAGAAAAGAGTGGTAGGCAGTGGTACCCAGTCTGCCGATCCGGGGTAGTACCACCACTTACAAGTATACAGACCGTGAAGTGATTTGGTCACGTTTCGGAATCAGCTTGTAAGTTGCCGGTTCCATCTAGGCCGGCATAGTGGATGTGATTGCTACTCACAGTTATTAAATTGTAGCAGCAGTGACATTCATTCATGGACCACACTTCGGCTTAACATAAAGCGGGGTGCTGTCATATGTCGAGTCACAATAAAAAAAAAAAAGATCCAGAAACATGATTGTTTTGATTGCATAGAATTCTGTACACTTGAAAGTATTTACATTTTATAGTTAGCAACAAGTATTTATAGTTTTGCTTTACTCATTGTATTATATTACAGGTTTCGCATTGACAATAAAAATGAAAACTGAAACGTATGGAGAGGACAGTAAGCAACATATGCAAGCACTCAAGGATTATATTAGTTTAAAGTTCGAGGATCCAGAATTAAAGTAAGTATAGCCTTTACCTATACACTAGTGGCGTAGCGTGGGAGTCAGCCGCCCGGGGCGGAAAAAAAATTGCCGCCCCTTATTTAGGAATTTTAATTACAGGTACAACAAAAATATGAATTTCAGGTCCAAATTTTAACGATTTATTTTAGTTTTTTAAATTTTGCCAAATATTACAAATAAAAGCTATGAAACAAATATTTGCTAAGACCGGGAATCGAACCCGGGACTTAACGCGCAACAAACCAATCGCTAGACCGTTCGTCCACGCCTGTTGCCTGCTAGTTATTCATTAACTTATCAATATATTTCATAACTTATAATTATGGTTTAACTTTTCCAGAGAGGAATACAAAGGTCTTTTGTCATATTATTTGAAGAATACCGAATTGCCATGGTCACAAATGTTTAGCATTATGGAATTGGCAAAGAGGGAACTTAATGTCGAAGACTACACGATATCACAAACGACATTAGAACAAGTGTTCTTACAATTTACTAAATTCCAGAGACAAGTTGGACCTAATGCCGAAGAGACCACGCAAACTGCACAATCTTAAACTTAAACTATAGATGGGGAACGAGTTAAATAAATTCGGGGGCTCAGGTGCGGCGGGGCGTCAAAAAACACCCACCCGTATATCATAGTAGCCGCTATTAGTGACGCTCATAGCTCGGCGATGTCATTTAATATCGATAAAAACGTGTCCATATTTTCTTTGTTTGATTATTAAAAAAATAGTGAGTTAATTGAATAAAAGAGAGTCGTCATCCGTAGTCAGGCTAGAATCATTCTTAGAAAGGTGATTAAAATGTGTAAAAAATTATAAAAAAAACATGCAGTCACTATTCTCAAAATTAAATTATTACTTATTATTATAATTATTCATTAAAAATTGTTGCTGTCTAATGTTTATACTTTAATTTAATACACATTTATAATTTTTAATAACTAAATCTATTTGCTTTTTGAGGAAAGTATGTATTTATCGTTATCAACATTTTGCATGTTACTTCACTATTCATAATAGACACGTGACCATGACGTCACAACTGCATTCCTACAGCGTTTATTTAGCTCGTTCCCCGACAGTACATAGTCATATCTTATAAATAAGTATTATGTAGCTCAAAGTTCCTATGTTAATTAAAGTTAGCACTGTACTTTATATAATATTTTAATCAATGAAATTGTGACGCCTTTTTCCCACAGGGATAGACAGAGACAATGGACCGCCATTTGCCACGATCTTGCCGTCACACAATTCCCTTGTTTCCCTCACATCCACAATTCTCTTCATACAAGCTTTACGATTATAAATTTATTCATAATTATATATTTCATAAAATTTAAAGAGTGGTAGAAGACAGTGGTGCCCAGTCTGGGGTTGTACCACAGCTTTTTATTTGATTTTATTGTGACACACATTTTACTTCGATTTGCCTGATGATAAGAAAGAGGAGGTCCAAGAGTAACGACGACTGAGAAAACCGAGTCAGTTCACGGCTGCCTTAGTCGCTGTCACTGTACCACTATGCCGGCTGGCTTACGAGTATACATACCATTAACTAGTCGTGTTTCGGGAACACCTTGTAAGTCACCGGCTCCAACTAGCCCGGTATAAAGGATGTGACTGCTCCTTAGTTATTTAATTGTAGTAGCAGTCACTTCTATTCATGGACCGCACCGTAATATTAGGCGAAGTGCTGTCATATGTCACAATAAAATTGTAAAAAAAAAGTTTTATAAAGTTGTATGATAATTTCTGTTTATACGAGTTATGCCAGGATCGAATGGCACTTTATTTTCTCTGACTATATGAAGTAAGACGTGTAAATTAGTTTTTTCATTGTCTGCATTTTATTTATTTGATTTTTTTCTTAAAATTTATGTTAGCTTGAATTAAAATGGAATCAGTAATGTAAATGGATATAATTTTGTGCATGCGCGAATTGTGATTATCCAAAATTTATTAGGTATTAATTAAATGCGGCTGTCTATTCTAGTACAAATTAAATATATTTAGTAGGTTTAAATATATTTTATTTATCAATTCTATTTATTATTGAATTAGATTTTTTTTCAAAATTACTTTTTTTTATTCCTTTCCTTTAATACCACATCAAAAATGTAAACAAAGGTGTTGCCAATTCATAACAGTAACTTCACTTCCCATTGGGATAGACAGAGACAATGGAGCGCCACTTGCTATGATCCTAACACACATTATCCACAATTCTCTTTGCAAGGGATGGGCACTAGGCAACCCAAATTATGAAAGTGGTAAGTAATAAAGTATTGAGATTTATTTCAATACTAGCTGTGTCCGCGGTTTTGCCCGCGTAAAATTAGGTTTATAAAAAAAAGGTTCTTAATTCGACTGTATATCCTTTTTTGTATTTATAACTCGATAACTCATAGAAAAATGACAGACGGAATTGGAAACTATAGTAAAAAATATATTAAAAGTATCCTATGTTACTTCTAGTACCTCCAAAAATATGTGTACAAAATTTCATGATGATCGGTTAAGTAGTTGTTGCGTGAAAACGTAACAAACTCACATTTATAATAATAGTAGGATTACAAGGCTATTGTATGAGTTATTGATGCCTAGGTGCTAATATTTATGCCTCTTTTAGGTGGACAGACGACGTAGTGAAAGTCACGAATAACCGGTGGATGTAACTGGCATTTTGTCGTTCGAAATTGTGTTCTAAGCCTATGTTCAGCAGTGGACGCCTTCTGGCTGATAATAATTATTTAAAGTTTACAGTTACAGTGATACAAGCTCGTAGCTTAGTAAAGGAATGTAAAAAGGTAGGTTTAGGGATCAAAAGTAAAACCAAATAAATTTTGTATATAGTAATATATTAAAATACAATAAATATTGTACCAACAACCACAACAATTACAAAAGACACCTAACATTAAGAAATATAAAAATACAACTAGATCGACATTTCTACGTCAATGATTTTTGAAGAATTTTTTATTGAAACTTGTAATCTTTTTGAAAGCTAGGTTGCCTAGTGCCTATAACCACAGAGCCTGTATGAAGAGAATTGTGGATGTGAAGGAAGCAAGGGAGCTGTGTAAGGATCGTGGCAAGTGGCGCCCCATTGTCTCTGCCTATCCCTGTGGGAAAAAGGCCTGACAATTTGATTGATTCAATCGACTTGCAATCTGAACTCGATAAAGGACGATGAAAATCGTTTCACTATCTGGTTGGTCTTTTCATAGCTGTTTATCAAATAATAAATAATTATTTCATACTGGTTTTGAAAAGATAAAACTATTTGTAGCCTGTCATGGTAACTATTTGTGAATATGGACCGAAACGAAATATGTATGCTGAGCACTAGTCAACCCAGCTTTCTTGAGTATGTCTCTTATTTATAAAACATTGACATAGAAAACCGATATTTAAATATAAGTACAATAAAATATATAAATAAATTAACGCTGTGTAAACAAACAGCTATTTACTGGTCAAAATTTATTGAGATTACCACGTCAATAAAGTACAACATTAGTAAAATTTATATAAAAAAACAGATTGTATGAAAAATACTACTCGGTTAATATAAGACTAATTTGTCTATGTCAATTATAAAATCAGACTTCTATTAAATTTAATAGGTGAAAAAATACACTACCAAAAAGAAATAGAGATCAATTTAAAACAGTAGTTTTGAAGCACCTGCATTAAAGGTAGGCAGTGGCGCCCAGTCTGTCAACACAGTAGTAGGTAGTAGGGGTAGTCGCCACATTTTTAAATTGTGACTCGACATATGACAGCACCCCTATTGATGTAAATCTGGAGTGTGGTCCAATATTGGATGTCACTGCTACTACTCATTCAATACCTGTGAGTGGCAATCACATTCACTATGCCGGCCTAGTTGGAATCGGCAACTTACAAGCTGATCCCGAATCGCGACCAAATCACTTTACGGTCTGTATAAGTGGAGGTACTTCCCCGGATCGGCAGACTGGGTACCACTGCCTACCACTCTTTAAACTCTGTATACTTACAAGTATACAGACCGCGATGTGACTTGATCGCGTTCCAGGATGGATGTGACTGCTTCTTACAGTTATTTACCTGTAGTAGCAGTCACCTCCATTCGTGGACCGCATGCTAAAGCTTAACCTCAGGCGGGGTGCTGTCGAGTCACAATAAAAAAAATAATGATGAGTTAAGTAGTCGGTTTGTCTAGTTGTCGGCGCTCTTATTATAGAGACTTGACATCCAACTTAGATTTTATAGTAAGCAAGGGAAAAACTAAGAGCCCTGACAACTGAAAAGTCCGCTTTATTTTAGGGTCAGTATGCCGGACTCAAACCTCTTCTTGTTTATCATCAGACAAGTCGAGGTCACATGCAGCGTCGCAATAAAATAGAAAACAAAGTCGGTCCGATTTCTTTAAAGTAGTGTACAAAAGCAAGGATGAAATGTGTATTTTTTGGATAAGTACATTTTTATTAGGTTCAATAGAGATTCTTTTATGTTATATTAATTTTTGATAATAATATAAACAATATCTAGTATAGAACGCGGCACGTAAGTTGGCAAGAGTAGTCACACGTGCAAAAGTCGTTTTTTAGGTGTGTTTAGGTACGCGGGGCATGATGTAAGAAAGTTCCGAGCCATCGATCAACGACTCCCGCGTGGCTCCGTTCGCTCCCGCGTACACTTGGATGCACTGAAATTTGACTACTGGTTTTCGTATCAAACTAATATTATCACTACAATTATTCCCCCGCCGCGTCTGTCTGTTATAAGTTTCTTTCGTCAATTTACTTTCACTTAAACTACTATTATTATTTTTTATGAATCTAAAGCGACCCTTTTTTATTGCACGCCAGTGTACATGCGCAAACGTTCCCCCACTACGTTAAACCAACTTACGTGCCGCCGACTATAAGTTTTTAAGTACATCATATGGGTAATATGTTTTTTAAAGTGAAAACTTCATTAGCGGCGTTGTGCACTTTTTGTGATGGGTAAAAAATGTTATACTCGCGTAGGATACGTCACTCGACAGAGGAAGTATCCCCCTCTTTCTACCGCGCGGCGAAAATGTATGCCTGCGCCTGCTGTTTCGTTGCGAATGTGCGTGTGTGTTTTTCTGAGAGTAAAACTTTTTAATGTAAAATAATTGTAATAGTTTTGAAGTGTTAATTTTTATGTAATATAAATTGTTATGTTTGTGTACGATAGCGCAATAAATGAATATTGTATTTTACCACATGAATGATAGTACTTTTATACTGATAATTAAAGCAATTCGTGCAAAATCCAAAAAGCAAAATGCAAAATTCCTAACCATTCCAAAATATCCAAAATGCACAACGTTCATATATAAGTTTTCACTTCTGCCGGCACTCCCGGAGTGCAACCCGTTTATATTTTTAAATTAGTATTAAGCAGTCTATTCACAATAGTACGACAAATTTAAACAATCAAAATCGCCAAGTCCTGGCAAGTCCTTGAAAAAGAGTTATGATGACGAAATTTAAGACTAAAAATATTATTTTTAATGTATTAAAATCATCATCAACGTGTCAAGACATACTCGTACGCCGTCAACCATTGGACATGCATCATGAGGGTGGACATCCTACGATGCGTTAGCTTCTAACTTAGCCTCTAGATTCCAACTGCGTTAGTTTTCTATTCGAGAACTTTACAGAATATTTTATTAGGTCAGATAAAAAACCTATTTTTAGTAAATAGTTAAGTACGTCATAAAGTCAAAATTAAAGATAATTTCCTCAAAATATTATCTAGTTGAAAGGAAACTTTATATAGTCATTGCTTACAGCTAGTTGGCGAATTCAGCCAAACATAAATTATATTACAAATGTATAGTTAATACAAGATTTACCAAATATAGTTATTACTTGCAACACACACAGTAAAGCCGCTATCTCAATGCCGCGCTGATAACACTGATGCTAAGAAGGATGCAAGCTTAAGATGAAGGTGAATTTAGTCTGACAAATAAAATTAAGAACAAAAAGTTTGAGAGTTTTTGGTAGTATGTAAAAGTGGTCCTTCAAATCGACAAAATACGTTATTTGTTTATTTTACCTCGTATTTTTTTTTTGTAAAATAGTTACAAACATAACAAATCTAATAGAAATTAATAAATGAGGATAGATGCGTTAAACAAGGTAGGCCCAGGAGGGTTTTTTCCGATCAAATCGGAAACATGCTCAGGAAACCTATGTTGCCTAGTGCCCATAACCATAGAGCTTGTACGAAGAAAATTGTGAATGTGAAGGAAGCGAGGTAGTTGTGTCAGGATCGTGGCAAGTAGCTCTTTATTATCTCTGCCTATCCCTGTGGGGAAAAGGCGTAACAATTTGATTGATTGATTGAAATATTTACTTTTTTTGGTAATATATTATAGTATAAATGTCCTATCAAATTTTGTAAACTACCCTAATGCTTGCTAACAATATGGCAGACAAACTGTTATTTATATAGAATAACCGACCTTATTTAGAGCATCTTAAAGTTTTTTTTTCCTTTATTCGTAGCTATTCTTTTTACTTCTGCAAAGAAGCGTACGTATTCTGTCCATCAAATCGGTAATAGACAAGTGGTATTGTTTAAACATCCCATGTGTTCTATCTACCCTAAAAACTTGGATCCAATCGTCAACTGAGTCAGGCATCAGTGTCATGTGTCAATAACCAAACGTCAAAGAGAAAACGGCTTAAATTTACATACAAATACATAAGATCTATTTTTTTTTAATATAATAAACATCAATAAATAAAAGGAGATATACAAGGCACATTTCATTCTCCTAACAATACTTCACAAATACTTTAAAACACGCCTTTAACATAAGGGATAAATACAAAATATAAAATACAATTTTTATGTGTTTTAAATATTACCGCCTGTCCGATTATACTATTGCCACGCTAAGATGGCCGTTTTGACGAATGATCTGCTCATGAAGTTTTGTATAAATTATTAATTACGTTTAAAGGAACAATTGTTGTTCATTATAGTGACAATAAAAGACAGCAATTTGATCCTTCAAAACTAATTCAAGAGCGAGTTAAACGCCAAAATTGCAATCATAGCGTGCCGATGGTATAGGAGAAAATATTTTGATATCATAAACACATAGTGACCTAAGTAATTTTTATCACAGACACATTGGGGTGATTTTACATTTGTATTTATCCTGTGTGGTCAGGCAACAACGTTCTCGATAGTACATTATTTTAACAATTATTATTACTATGAATTGTACGTTTATAATACTTATAAATTACGAGTAAATAACAAAGAGATCGGAAATATTTTAGTATAACAAAAAATCAATCAATCAAATTGTCACGCCTAGTGCCCATAAACTTAGAGCTCGTATGAAGAGAATTGTGGATGTGAAGGAAGCGAGGGAGTTGTGTCAGGATCGTGGCAAATGGCGCTCCATTGTCTCTGCCTGGAAAAGGCGTGATAATTTGATCGATTTAAGTATAACAGGTTAAAATAAATAAATATAATAGACACTATTATGCCATAGACAGAAACACATTGGAAGTTCGAGATAGAATCGACAATAGATTTAATACGAGTTCACGTTTGGAATGACAGTATTAGCGATCAATCGTTAAGTGAGTTTCAAATCACATACTATTGATTTGTCGCTCAATGTGTACAATTTTTCATATACCAGCAGGACGCTGTGATGGCGTTTTGACCTTTGACCCGCTCATGAAGTTTCGTATAAATTAATAATTACGTTTGAAGGAACAATTGTGACAATATAAAACAGCAATTTGTTCCTTCAAACGTAATTATTAATTTATTCGAAACTTCATGAACGGGTCAAACGTCAAAATTGCCATCATAGTGTGCCGATGGTACAGTAGGAATTAATAATGGTGGCCGGTATAATCTTTTTATTATGACTTTTTAACTAAAATGACTTATGACTTGCTTCCAAATAAAAACTTCCAATGTGCTTTTAAGTGCTTATTTGCAACCATTCCATTGCAGTTCTCGTAGTTAAAATAAGTAACTAAATATATTGAAATAAAGGTGATATTTGTACAACAATTAACAACCGTGAACAGACGGTTATTTGTGAATTGCCCAATCTACTAATCCGGACTGCTTTTGTGCAAATATTTGTCTAGCCTAAAATATTTCTGTTTGACGCGATATTTGACCTCCACTTGGTCAGATGTCGCAAGGGCAAGTCTTAGAGCGCCCACGATTGTATATTTGTCTAGCCTAAAATATTTTTGTTATTGAGACGCGATATTTGACCTCCACTTGGTCAGATGTCGCAAGGGGAAGTCTTAGAGCGCACACAATTGCATATTTGTCTAGGCTAAAATATTTCTGTTATTGAGACGCGATATTTGACCTCCACTTGGTCAGATGTCGCAAGGGGAAGTCTTAGAGCGCCCACGATTATAAGCCCATTCTAATTACGGTTTCCTTAGTCGTTGTCATTATGCTAAGTTCCTTCCTATACCATAATGTCTGAAGTGTCCAACTAGAGAGAAATTCCTAATACCTAAAAAATAAGATGTAGGAATTTCTGTCAAGTGTCAAATTAGACAGAAATTGCCAATACAAAAAAATAGAAAGTGGTGATTCCTGTAAAGTGTCAAACTAGACAGAAATTGCCAATTAATATACATCAATTAAAATACAAAAGTACAATTAAGATAAAATTAGGGACAAATAAAATACATGCCAAATTTGGGCAAATGCTTTGTCATTTTATTCCACATAGCCATATTGTAGTGTTTTTTGAAGTGATATTTTTTTTGATAACTTTCCTTGGAAAGCTTTTGCGCATTTTAATACTGTATATAATAATAAATAATAACAATAATGTAAATGCTAACGTGTTATAATAAAGTCCATATTGTGAAAGTGGCAGATATATATCTTTGGCTCCATTAAGATAAATGCTATAATAAAAGCACATGTACTATTTTCAGTAATTTTTACCTATTTAGGGTTCATCGCTGACTTTTGTTTTAAAGGCTATTTTCATTTTGTATGGGGACGGGCTAAATTGTATTAACAGTTGCGTATAAATTTTAAAATAGTTTAATGTACGAAGATTAGTGTGCAAAATGATTAAACTATAATCTTGACAGTTCAAAGCAGAACTGTTCCATACAAGTATTGAAACTACCATTTATACATTTTCTTATCACAAAATGAATGATGCCCTTTAGGATAATTGCTGTAATCAATACGTAGATTTTAGCGTGGGTAAGAGGTGGATGCCCTGTGATCTATCAAAAAATTGGGGTTGAAACTAAAGTTGAGTCAGTGAGGTGTGCTGGAATATATATTGTGCTAAAGAAGCACGGGGGATGCCTCGTGAAAAAAAAAACGTGTTTACATACACCTTAGTCAGGAATAAGATTAAAGGGTAAGGAATAAAATATTTATTTACTGGTTTCCCCAATTTACTAATTTAAAATAAATAGAGATTCCATGCACTTTAAGTACAAATAAAAATTAAAGCTTAAAAATGATATAATAATACTTATAAAATAAAATGGCAATAATATTATGAATTGTAGGATAATAAAATATATCACATACTGTTATTTATCACAAAATAATAAAATTATACTAAACTTTAGTATAAATAACGAGAGCGTACAACGAATACTATATCGAGATATCAACTGAGCAGCGCCATCTTGTGGCCTTCGTCGAACCTCATTGGGTAAATATGCGTAACGGAATAAAAATCCAGCCAATCAAATGCTTTTAAATGTCACTATGAAATTATTAATGATTCTATTTTGAAATATTTGTTTGTTTTCATTGTACACTCGCAATAAACAGATTTTAAACCAATTTGAAAACTAATAAATCTATTTTATATATAAATAATAAATAAATTACTCTTCCCTATTCGCGTGTATTCTTGTAAATCTCATAAACACTTGTTCTAGAGTTGTTTGTGATACAGAGTAATCTTCAATGGATAGTTCAAGCCGGGCAAGTTCCATTACATCAAAGATCTTCCACCATGGCAATGTTGTGTCGTTTATATAATAAGTACTTACGCCTAAGTACGTTTCACTGTAAAATAATAAATTACTATTATAATATACACTTTTTATTATAATAACCACTCTATAAGTCGCATGTTCGTTTCTCTAAGTCCAAAGAGAGGTTATGTAAGGCGACAGTCCTCCAGAAAGGGCCCTCGGGACGCTCCCTCTATTCTCCGTAACGAAAATCCCAACACATCCAACTGCTCTGACCTGGCACAACAACGTGGCAAACCTGGAGGGGACTGTCCCCATTTAGGAGGCAGTGAACAATAGCGTCCCTTTCCCTGCTACCAGAGGTGGCCGTTTGTCCACGGCCGTTTGCTACGGGCCAGTGTAGGCGAAGGTCTTACGAAAGAGGTACCCATGCATGATCATATGAACGAGTACGATGAGCTTCATAGGCTCCCTCCGGTGTCCGTGGCTGGTCAGTACTGACCTTATTAATTACTTAACTTTGTGCAAGCAAGAAGAGGTTCAAGAGTGCCGACGACTGCAAAAACCGAATCTTCACGGCCGCCCCAGTCGCCATCTCTATGCCGGCAAAAGGTGCTTCTTCACGCATGTTTATGTAGTTGTAGTTTGCAGTATATTTGCGCTCTGCCCATAATTTCTCATCATCCCAAAGGTTAGATGTTAGAGAATGCTTAATAGGCATTAAACTTGCCTATGTACCTATTTTTAAGTTTATTTTGGTGCAATAAAGGATTTAAATAAGGATTTAATAAATAACGATCCAAGATTATAGGATGGAGAGAACACACAGGCTGGTAACTTGTCGATTGTTCTACAAAGAAACGACGCACCGAACCCTTTGGTTCGACTGCTTAATGTGTGTTTGTGAGTTCACAGATGTTTTAATAATTAAGTGCTACTTACATAAGTCTAATGTTCTCAAACTTTTCTGTTACATACTCGTTGACATTTGCGACAGCCGCATCCCTCTCCGGTCCCATTTTGCATTTTACAATAAGTGTGTACCCTAAAATTTAATATCACAATAATTAGGATCCAAACGCAAATTGTAGACACGACGTTTGCGAGATCTCATTATCATATATATTATCTATATATATCATTATATATATATTATCATATATCAATAATAGTTTATTATAAAACAAACATTAGAGGTTTTCTTAAAAAAGTATTTGACTAAAATCTTATTTACTTAAGAACTGGGTTGTACTCATGATTTTTTTACTATAAGGCGCGTCCACTATACCTAGTTGGAACCGACAACTTACAAGCTGATTTCGAAATCAGTCCACGAGTCACTTCACGGTCTTGTAAGTGGTGGTACTACCCCGGATCAGCAGACTGTACACCTCTGCCTACCACTCTATGACAATCAGAGCCGGAGCAAATATGCGCCATTTAATGAAGATATTCATTCAATCTAAATATTAAATATTATTATAAATAAATTAATTAATAAATAAAAGCTATGAAACAAATATTTGCTCCGACCGGGAATCGAACCTGGGGCTTTACGCGTAACATTCTGGAATGCTAAGCAATGCCTGTGGAAGTATTCGCCAATACACATACCTTGGGAGAATTTGTTCTTAAGATGTTGTAGCGACCCCAGGCAATGAAGTCTGCCGGCCACCATTATAGTAAGCCGTGAACATAGAGCCTCGCACTCTTCCATGCTGTGTGACGTCAGCACAACACTCCGCCCCTGGTTGACAGCAGTACTTATACTACTCCATACTAAACGTTTTGATGCTGGATCCATACCTGCCAAATAATAATTTTGATTATTATTTTATAAAGTATTGTGACAAATTAAAGTAAGGCGACCGTGGTGTAGTGGTAGTCAATAGTCGGGATCAGCTTGTAAGTTGCCGGTTCCAACTAGGCTGGCATAATAGAGATGACTCCTACTTACAGTTATTAAACTGTAAGTAGGAGTCACCTCTATTTACGCATTCTAGCGGGGTGCTGACATATGTTAAGTCGCAAAGCATGATCCTTAGTTGCTTAGTGTCTATAATACACGATAGATAAGTATAACGCCCGGTTCCTTTAATAAACTATCCGTCATCGGTAACAATAACCATTCGTTGTTTACTTCACAATTCACTAACGTTTGAAAACAGTTTTACTTTATGCTTGTAGTTGTCGATAACTTCACTTACGAGAGGTATTTTATAAGAACGGTATGACCTACGACTAGTAGATAATTCAACTGTTCGCATTAAAAACGATTCGTTTGACAGATATAGGAACCGAGCATAAAACACAGATAAAAACTAATAAATACATTACCAGTAGTAGGTTCATCTAAGAAGACAAGTGGAGCGTCACCGAGCAACGCTAACGCCGTACTCAACTTTCGTTTGGTACCACCGCTGTATTGAACGACCTTGCAAATAAACAAAGTAAATTAATAAGAAGCCGAATGTCTTTGTTCATACTCAGTATAATGCGATTAAAATAAGAATAGGACGAAATCGGCGCCATTTTGTGACGTCTAACTCTCCATCCAACTTCACTTTAGTATGGTGTCTTTTTCGTTGCGGACCGTCAAGAAAAAGACACATTTGAATCAGTCAAGTGAAGTTAGTCAACAGCCCGTCCTATTCTTATACTAATGTATCTTTGATATAGTTACTTTGGCCATCAGTTGTCTATAAGTTATTTTATGTACAAACACAAATAATAATGGGGACATATTTTAAAGATGTGAAATTGACAGTAAGCTGTAAAAGTTTTACAGCCTTTTTAAAACGCAGGGATGCTAAGAAAATTGTCTTATATCAAAATTTAATTTGATATTTAGATCCTCCAAGCAATGCTTGAAGAATCCAAGATAGCCGGCATAGTGACAGCGATCATAAATTTAAGTTTATTTAGTATTTTTCAATGGACGTTTATCGTTGAGTCCGTAATGAATTAATACGATATATCTCGAAAACGCAATATCTAATAAGTATTCGAATACCACTTGCCTTGATATATTTAAAAAAATATATTCGAATTTAATTATTCAAATTGCAAACCCTAGTCCCTACTAAGGTTAGTTGTAAAATGTTATTCGATTTTATAAATGAATTATATAATTATTACCTTTTTATCAAAATGTTTAGTGAAACCCAGTTCCCTTGTTAGTGCTTCGGCGCTCTCCTTGCCCACATTTGATGGTATACCGCGCAGTAAACAATAAATGCGAAGTGTCTCTCGTCCAGTTAGGTTTTCTAATAAACCATCAAATTGGGGACAATAACCTAAAATATTTTATATTTATACTAAGCTACCGAAGTGCTTGTATTATAGAAACGGGACGAATAAAGTACATATATCAAAGATACATTGGTAAGTGGTCACACAAACCGAGAGCACGGGTTCAAAACCATTTTTCGGTACCAATGTACCTTTGATATATGTACTTTGATCGTATCGTTTCTATGATTCAAGCACTTTAGTAGATTCATATAAAATGTAAATAAAAAAAATTAAGATGATTCCTGATACAAAATATGCATTACTTATAATTAAAATACAAATTGTATAGGAATTGTAATTTTACAAAATATCAATTAAATTATTACGCCTTTTCCCACAGGGATAGGCAGATAAAATGCAGCGCCACTTACCACGATCCTAACACAACTCCCTTGCCTCACTCACATCCACAATTCTGTTCATACAAGCCCAAATATAACAATAAATATATATATATTACCTATATTTCTATATGTATCTTGTAGATTAGTTTTAATAGAATGACCATGTACATATGCATCGCCGCTCGATATCCTAGTGTCGCCTGTTAACATTTTAAACGTAGTTGTTTTTCCAGCACCATTGATTCCAAGTAAGCCAAAGCATTCGCTCTTACGTACAGCTGCAAAATAAGGAATGTAGTAGTTATTTTATTTATCATCATCATCAGCCAGAAGACGTCCACTGCTGAATATAGGCCTCCCCCTTAAAACGCTAATCCGAACAACAAGATGCCAGTTGCATCTACCTGTTATTGGCCTTTTCATCCTCATCGGTTTAATCGTATCCAATATTTCACTGATTACTAAAAATGATCACCAACTGTCTTCCTTTTTTTATCGTATCAACTTGCCTGATAGTAAGCATTAGGAGATCCAAAAGCGCTGAAGACTGATAAAATGACACAATTAACAGTTCGCTCAGTCGCCTTCACTATGCAGGCCAGAGGCCCTTGACACATCGCTTAAATGATCTAGGGTTATACGATGGGGACATGGGTCTTGTTCGACAGAAAAGCAACGTGCTAAGTTCGCAGTTTAGTTCGGTCGGCAGGATTAGGATGCTTCCTCTGACAATGTTAAAAGGAGACAATTCTCTATAGTATTTTTATTTTATTTTATGCAAACATTGATTAATAAATAAAACAAATTTGCGGCTTATTATCTCCGAGACCACAATAGCTGCAAAGCTCTCGACACGTCGGAATAAAAGAATGTACAATCATTAACCAAAAATAAACGCGATAGTAAGCCGCATATATATATTTTTTATTAATTCATTAACATTCTCCATAGTAAATTTATTTAATAAAATCTTACCAAATGATAATCTATTGACAGCTAAAAAATGTTTATAATATTTAGTCAGATCTTTGCATAATAAACTATAGTTTGACATTTGTGGTCGAGTTATGTTATAAATTAGTTTCCTTTCTGCTGCAACGTCGCTGTCCTCATCCCTCGATTCGGGTGCCGGTGGGAGCGTACGAGATGCATAAAATATCTAAAATAAAATGCACGATTATTAGTTACCATGTAAAAAATGTGTTCTCCTAACATTATGATTTTACAAAAGCACATCACTGTTGTTAATAAAGTACAGCAATTTTTGCTTCAAACGTAGCTGTAACTTCTTTCGAAACTTCATGAGTTGACAAACGACACACGGCCATTATGGGCTGTTTTGGCAGGCAACTGCAAGTGTGTGAAACGTATTTCTTCGTGTTTCCTCTAAGACTTCTTCGAAATATTTAGTAATTTTATTCCACAGTAATTTAGTAAAGACCATTATCATTTACCCACCCAGCCTTCGACGACAGGCGTGGACGAACGTCCACGGTTTAACGATGGTTTGTTACGCGTAAAGTGCCGGGTTCGATTCCCGGTCGAAGCAAATATTTGTTAATAAAAAAAGAGATGGATATTTGCTTCGGATCTGGTTATCAAAGAGTGGTAGGCGGTGCCGATCCGGGGTAGTACCACCACTTACAAGTATACAGACCGTGAAGTGATTTGGTCACGTTTCGGGATCAGCTTGTAAGTTGCCGGTTCCAACTAGGCCGGCATAGTGGATGTGATTGCTACTCACAGTTTTTTAATTGTAGTAGCAGTGACATTCATTCATGGACCACACTTCGGCTTAACATCAAGCGGGGTGCTGTCATATGTCAATCCACAATAAAAAATCGAGGCCCAAGTGTGCTAACCAAAGCGCCACGACTGTCGTTTTTACTTGATAACGTTTTAACATTGAACAATATTAATTATTTTATTACTGGCAAGTTAAATGCTAAGTCTTACCTTATTGATAAGTTCATATTCCTTAATAAGCAAAACACTGAAGCATATTATTCCAACCATTAACATCATAAACAAATATCTGCTAATGCCTGGCTCATGCCATTCTAAGAAAGGATTGTCTTCCACTAAAACAACATAAGAGAAATAAGTTTATATTTATTCCGACGTAAAATAAAATAACTATGTACTATTAACTATACCAGCGGCACACTAAGATAGCCGTTTTAACGTTTGACCTGCTCATGAAGATTTATATAAATTAATAATTACGTTTGAAGGAGCAAAATCATCATCATCAGCCAGAAGACGTCCATTACTGAACATAGGCCTCCCCCTTAGAACGCCATTCCGAACGACAGTTGCATCCACATTGGCATAATAACAATTTATCTGTTTCTTGTGATTTTATTTCGTCATAATATGACGATAATATTTCGATATATGACGATAATATGACGATATATGACGATAATTATGCCTTTCCGAAATCATGGTAGACTTTGAGAAGCAAATTGCTGTTCTTTATTGTCACTATAAAGAACAACAATTGTTCCTTCAAACGTAATTATACTAATTTATACGAAACTTTGTGGCTTTAAACGTCAAAACGTCACTATCATTTGGCTTACTAAAACCTTCACCATCATCTTAAGCCTCATTTAATAAATGAAATATTAAAGTCATTCACTGAACACATAATAACAATTTAACTGTTTCTTGTGATTTTTTATCATCATATGCCTTTCCGAAATCATGGTAGACTCCTACAATGCACAAGAGTCGGAAGATCAATGCGAAATTAATTATTTGATTTAGAATTTTTGGCTGAAGACTAGACTGTATGGACTAAGTTACCTTTGTCTTGCAATTTTACGAATAAAATAATTATAACTTACCACAACATACACTTATATTAAGTCGATTGCATAAAACATCTCTGGTACAATTTGGTATATTCACATATTGGTCGCATAATGCATCACATGCGGATATACGAAATGATGTGACGCTCATATCTCTAAAAATAATAATAATAAGAATAAATACCGAAATAGTATTTATTTTAAAATCAATTTTATTAGGAAATAGTTTTTTAAGGATGGTAAGGCAGACAGATGTTGCTAATTTGTCCAGTCTACCGATCCAGGGTAGTACAGTCCGCGAGGTCTAAGCTGAGCTTAGTATTTCTAGCTTTGTATTAAAGTAGAGTCAGAAAGCAGTTGAAAACCAGTATAAACCAAGAAAAGGAAGCGTCGCGCTCTAGGTCGACGTCACATCTACACTATCTATGCTAAGAACGTTTTAGCACTAATTAAGAACGGCGGTCATCGGATATACTTTTTTTTAATTTTTTTATTGTGACCCGACATATGACAGCACCCCGCTTGATGTTAAGCCGAAGTGTGGTCCATGAATGAATGTCACTACTACTACTACAATTCAATAACTGTGAGTAGCAATCACATACACTATGCCGGCCTAGATGGAACCGGCAACTTACAAGCTGTTTTTTTATTGTGACCCGACATATGACAGCACCCCGCTTGATGTTAAGCCGAAGTGTGGTCCATGAATGAATGTCACTACTACTACAATTCAATAACTGTGAGTAGCAATCACATACACTATGCCGGCCTAGATGGAACCGGCAACTTACAAGCTGTTTTTTTTTATTGTGACCCGACATATGACAGCACTCTGCTTGAAGTTAAGCCGAAGTGTGGTCCATGAATGAATGCCACTGCTACTACAATTCAATAACTGAGAGTAGCAATCACATCCGCTATGCCGGCCTAGATGGAACCGACAACTCACAAGCTGATCTTGAAACGTGACCAAATCACTCCACGGTCTGTATACTTCTACATACTAGCTATGCTCCCTTTAATTTTAAGTAAAATGCAATAACCGGACAATGCCGATTATTTGGATTGTTTAATAAACAAGTGGCAGCGGCGAGGGGCCATCGCAACCTGCATTTGTCACAATAGTTTATTGTGACCTCCACTGGTGCTTAACACCAAACCAGTAAGGTCACGTGTCGCGACCCATTTAATTATTAATTAAATTAATTACGCCTATTCATTAGCCGGCATAGTGACGGCGACTAAGGGAACTGTATATATTTTTTACTTTTACATTTCTATAGTAAAGTATATTTCTAAAGTGCTTTTCATACAAACAGGACAATTAAAGTACATAATATATCAAAGATACGTGGGTACGCATGTGGTTTTGGACCCATGCTCTTGGTTTGCTTCACCATTGCACTACCACTACACCACGGTCGCCTTAAATAATACGAATTATAAAAAGAAACGTACATAAATATCTATCACATCTGAATTCCCACAGAGATAGGCAGATACCATACATACCTGAAACTCCTACTAAGGCAGTAAAGGGGCAACGGTGAGAATATCCAGTCAAATATTTCTGCATAGTAAGGACTACCAACTTCTGGTAATCTAAGCACTTCCGTCACTAAGAATGGCATACAACCTTCAATCAAGAAAAAAGTTTATACAAAATATAGCCTGATGTTAAGCTGGAGTGCGGCCATAAATGAAAGTGACTGCTACTACAGTTAAATTACCAAGGTAGCAGTCATATTTACTATGCCGGCCTAATTGACCTAATAAGAAGAATTTTAGATGTGAAGGAAGCGAGGGAGTCTGTAAAAAATAATTAAAAGTTTGTGCGATTTGAATTCTTCTTTAAAAAAATATTAGTACAATAATACTATACCAACGGCACGCTATAATGGCCGTTTTGACGTTTGACCGCAAAATATACTGGGCTTTTATATACTACTTTTGTAATGTCCAATGATGAAACAATTGATAAATGGTAGTTTCGATACTTGTATTGATAAAACTAATTACAATTTTGCTTTTAATTGCCGTGCAATTGAGTTATTTGGAAAATAAGATATGGATTTTGTATTATCTGACAAACAACGCCATATTTGTTCTGCTTTGAACTGTCATAATTATAGTTTGATCATTTTGCACATGTAAACTATGCAAAATAAAGGATATATTTCAATTATATTGTAATCTTCGTACATCAAACTATTTTAAAATGCATATTAAACTGTTAATACAATTAGGCCCAAGTCCGCATACAAAATGAACGATGTCCTCCTTTATATCACGTTTGAAGGAATAAATGTTGTTTTTTATAGTAATAAAAAGAACAGAAATTTGCTCCTGACGTTATTAATAACTTATACGAAACTTCATGAACAGTGAAAACGTCAAAACGGCCATCATAGCGTGCCGCTCATATAATTCTCATTACATAAACACAAATAAATGACACACATTGTTAGTACAAAGGAACAAATAAATTAATAAAAAACTTACCAATAAAAATATTAATAAAACACATCTTAGAAAACCCAGAGGCGGCTGCTTCGAAGTAAAATGATGCCAGATAATGGAACGGTATAGTTGCTAATGAAAACACAACTAGTACAAGCAATATTCGACCTAAAAGACAAGGAAAAATATTAAAATTAATATGATAATTGCATGTGTATATACATATATGTGTACGTATGGGGATTTGGTTAGCACACCAGCCTGGGTCCGGTTCGCTGTGGGACCAAAAATTATTTTATAGCTTTTATTTGTAATATTTAATAACTTAAATTAATATTAAAAATATTTGTTAATAAAAAAGAGGTGGATAATAGCGTTAGCCGTATGCGGAGAAAAAATATACCGTAACTTGCTACATAGTATTTTCTTAGATTTTGCGCGAACATTGATTAATGAATTAAACAAATTTTATGCGGCTTACTATCGCGTTTATTTTGGTTTAGATTTTACATTTTTTTATTATTCCGACGTTTCGAGAGCTTTGCAGCCATTGTTAGATTCAAAAAATATACCGTTTTCCAATATCATTATGTACAAAACGTTGTTTACAATGTCCTTAATAATAAACTAGTCTTTATTATTAAGGACATTGTAAATAGTATTGTTTAGAAAGAACATTAACAATAAAACTAGTTTCGTGAAGATCGTCATTATAACATTTTATTGCACGCCCATCGGCGGTCACCATAGCGAAAAGGTTTAAAAAAGATTCGTACTCCAAAATCGTAATCCAAACATGTTTTATACAAAATATTTCTTTGTGCGTTACTGTCCTAATACCCGGTTAAATTATCTGTAGACCTGGCGTCGATGACGTGGCGTCGCTCTGGTACGGCGTGGAAATAGGTGAACATTTAATAGAACATTTAATAGGTAGTTAATAGATCCCCACAGATTTTTTTACAAAATATGTTTTAACATCAGAGACATTCTCAAGAAAGCTAGGTTGCCTTGTGCCTATAACAGAGCCTGTATGAAGAGAATTGTGGATGTGACGGAAGCAAGGGAGTTGTGTAAGGATCGAGGTAATTGGCGGTAATTGTCTCTGCCTCTGCCTGTGGGAAAAAGGCGAGACAATTTACTTGATTGATGTTTTTTACATAGTTTTTTATCATTGCTAATGTTAGACTATACAAAAAGTGACAACTATAACAAATAAAAAATTGGCCCTATAACTATCGCTATTAACCGCACTGACGCAACGGAGCGAGTGCGGGGTGGTTTAAGGGGAATAAGAAGGGACTTTACATTCGAGCGAAGTCTACAGATAATGTGACCGAGTAGTACGTCTAAACTCTGCGCGCGCAGCATGGAAATAAAAGTCTACGCTGTTTTCGCTTGCTGGGCCCATAACCCAGAGGTCCGTGGATCGAAACCACGTTCTGCTAAATCTATAAGCGAACACCCTTTTTTTTTGCCAATATTTTATTTATATGCATATTTTTGTATTGTTATTTTTTGTGTGTTTAAGTGGGGTAATTTTAATATATAATTATCCTTGTTTCGTGTAATACAAGCCGTCTACTGTCAACGTAAAGGTTACAAGCCTGTTTGTGCGCTTGTAACCTTTAATTATGGTTTAATTTGATGATTTACCCGATTCTTTAATTTTGGACATGCGTTTTTATAGGGTTTGGTTTTAAATAAATAAATTTTTAAGAGTTTACATTTAATGGCATATCCCATAATGTTTGATCAAATTAACCATTTATAAAAATTGATAGGTTATTGCCGACAATTAGCTTATTGCATGGTTTTAGGCAGTGGACTTGAAATACACCCTAAACCTAATATAAACAGAGAAATGTACGCTACTGATGTCGCTCCGAATCAGTGTTAAAAATATTAGCAGCACCATCTATATGTTATGATGAACTAATATGCTAAATTATCTCTACTTTATTTGAAGTTCATCCTTGTACAGAGAGATGGCGCTTTTTTAAAACAGCTAGTGATACGCCCCTGCTTCACACGGGTAAAATTTAGGTACTGCTGTGTTGTACATAAGTACTTATTGTGTTGTTATAAGTACTTATGGGGCGATCACTAATATTACTGTCATTATTAGAATATACTTTAGTTTTTTGTATTTTGTTTAGCGGACAACCTCAAATCTCAAAATTGCCACAATTGTTTGTTTGTATGAATACTGTAATCCTTCTTAAAATCAGGCGGGATGTTATAATCAATAATTAAATAACAGATTCATAATAGTCAACCAAACTTTTCTTTATACAAAATATTTCTTTGTTGTGTTATTATCGTACGTCTAAACTCTGCGCGCGCAACATCAAAATTAAAGGCTACGCTATTTTCGCTTACTCTCATAGAAGCAGAGTGGCGCAGTGGAAGCGTGCTGGGCCCATAACCCAGAGGTCCGTGGATCGAAACCACGTTCTGCTATAATGTGTAAATAAATTATCCTTTTTTCTTATTCTCTATAATAATATTTTTTGTCCGTGGGTTCTAATAGACCTTGATAATTAAATGTTGAAAATAATTATTTAGATTTTAAACGGTGTAATTCCTAATTGCGGATGTCACATTTTCTATACTAAGCTACTAAAGTGTTTTGATATTATACAAACAGGATAACCAAAGTATATATACCAAAGATACATTATACAAAGATACTGGCAAGTGGTCGGCAGTAAATATTTGTTTTATAGCTTATGATTTATAATTTTTTTAAATTCCTTATTTTTTTTATTATTATACATTTCTATACTAAGCTACTAAAGTGCTTGTATCATAGAAACAGGACAACCAAAGTACATATATCAAAGATACATTGGTACCGGTAAGTGGTTTCGAACCCGCGCCACTCGGCTTACGTAGCCATTGCATTGCCACTACACCACGGTCGCCAGTGTAATATTCGATTGTGATATTTAATAATATTTATTTAAGAGGTAGTTCCCAGTCTCCCGATCCGGGGTAATACCACCACTTACAAGTATACAGACCTTGAAGTGACTTAGTCGCGTTTCGGGATCAGCTTGTAAGTTCCTGGTTCCAACTAGACCGGCATAATGGATGTTCCTGCTCTTACAGTTATTTAACTGTAGTAGCAGACACTTCTATTTATGGACCGCACTCCAGACTAACATAAGGCGGGGTGCTGTCATATGTTGAATCACAATAAAAAAAAAAACAACGTACCCAATTCAGCGGCTGTGGAAAAGCTGTTCTCTTGAAAGCACGCGAGCGTAATAACAGTACACAGATGTATGAGGAGCAACCATAACCAATCCCATATAAGTGCACATCCCCACATTATGGCTGGCCGCACACCAGACACTTTTTGGAGTAATTTTGCACCGCTTATGCGTTCCTATAACAGAGACAGAATATTTTAGCACGGCTGCTGAAGCAACAGATTTTTAATGACATGCGTGGAGTATTGGTTATCAAACCAGATCATTAGGCGTAAAGTCTCGGGTTTTATTCTCGGTCGGATTTTTTTTCCATACCATTTGTTTGTAATATTTAATGGTGAGATTGAATATTACAATTATTTCCATTTATATAAAAAGGGCGATTGTAAATATTTTCAATATCTTACCTTAATAACAAATAAAACTAGAAATGAAGTGACAAAGGCCATACAAAATCCAATATTAAATGCAAATTGAAATCCCATAGTGCTACCAGATGCCATGACTCGCACCTAACAACAAAATAAATCATATGTTGAAGATTGTCTGTCCTGTCACCGCGATATTGTAAACTGTAGATAAATTGTAAACTGTTTATACTGCTTACAATGTAAACTGTCCGATTTTATGAATAGATTATTAACTATCGGAAATTGATACGTGATACGAAATTGTAAGCAGTATAATACACTTTATAGACATTTTACAATCTCGCGAGATAGATGATAAACTAACGAGTTTCACAATTATACGGTGACATATACATAGCCTAACTTAATATACCCCGCACTGTAGTAGCAGTCGCCTCTATTCATGGACCGCACTCTAGCTTAACAACAGAAGTGTCGAGCCACAATGCAAAAAAAATTTCATGGGTAATTTTAAAATAATAATCTTTATTATCATTTTATTATCTGGCACGCCTTAATTCTCACAGGCATAGGCAGAGGAAACGGAACGTTACTTACCGTCAATCTTCAGGCAAAGCTCAGATAATTGTTCCTTGATCAAATAGGGAAAATTCTTTTACTCGTACCAGCAGGGCCGTCTTAAGCATATTCAGCGCCGGGGTGCGAAAGTCAAGGCTCTGCTCGCGTGTTCTCAGTGTAGTAGGTACCTATCGAAGTTATGCACCGCAACCCTTGAACCCCCGGGTAAAGACGGCCCTGCGTACCAGCAGCACGCTATGATTGCCGTTTTAACGTTTGACCCGCTAATAAAGTTTCGTATCCTTACTTATATTATGAACGCGAAAGTTTGTGAGTATTGATGGATGTTTGTTACTCTTTCACGCAAAAACTACTGTATGGATTTTAATGAAACTATACAATTATATAGCTTATACATTAGAATAACAGATAGACTATACAAAATTGCGTGTGCTCAGAAAATTTATTTTGGGCAAACTAAGGAAAATATATCAAGCTGTTGAGAATTGAAAACAAATTTTCAATTTTGACATATCACTAAAAAATATATTGTTTAAATAATACAACCAATGTTGTATTATTTATAAAGAGAAACAATTATATGTCGAGTCACAATAAAAAAAAAACAAAATTTACAACAAAGATTTAAATCGATATAAATTTTTGATTCACCTAACTTAAGTTCGGCTAATCTGTAATTTTAGGCGGTATGAAGTTCGCCGGGTCAACTAGTAAATTAATAATTACGTTGTAAGAAACAATTTTTGTTCTTAATAGTGACAATAAATAACAGCAATTTGCAGCTTCAAATCTAATTATTAATTTGTGCCGCTGGTATAAATAAACAAGGGTTCAAAGTACTCATTATCAATAGACATTGTATAAATAGAATTGTAGATGCGAAGGAAGGGAGAAAGTTGTGTCAGGATCGTGGAATGTGGCGCTCCGTTGTCTGGTTACTCTCGTGAGAAGAAACAAAGAAGATCTCTAGGTACAAACATGTCGGAACTACACCCTGAATTATACTTATTATAACGGATTATAAGGATGAGTGAAAGTAAACGAAGTAAATTTATAAACCTGATGTGGATGGATGCGTTAATCGAGGGTCGGTGTTCTCAGACCAAATTGGAAACATCCTCAAAAAAGCTGTGTTGCCTATTGCCCATAACCGTAGAGCTTGTATATATTTGTGGATGTGAGGGAAGCGAGGGAGTTGTGTTAGGATCGTGGCAAGTGGCGCTCCATAGTCTCTGCCTCTTTTTTGATTATACTGATAATTATTCATTATTACTAATAGGTTTTGATTATAACTTACCAAATTTTCTATAGAATAAGGCAACGGATGATTTATAATACTTAAAGTGCTATTGGGCAGTGTTGCTTGCAGGAATGAATTGTGCAGTGTTGCCAATGTAATCGCAGAGTCATGGTAACCATAATTACTGAACCAGCCAATCACATATTTGTTAAGGAAAGTTGCCCCGATTAGGTTCTCATAACGGATACGAGCTGGATCTTCTCGGCTCTGTAATACAAAATATATCTTCAGTGATTTTTTAAAAATATTTATTTACATATTCCAAGAGTGGTAGGCAGTGGTGCTCAGTCTGCCTATCCAAGGTACCACCACTTATATATTTATATAGACCGTGAAGTGATTTAGTCGCGTTTCGAGATCAGCCTGTAAATTGCCGTTTATTTTTTCTCGGCGTTTCGCATAGCACAGTGTTTAAACTACAAAATGTATGAAGTTTTTGTTTTGTTATCTGCGATAATATTTTTTGTTAGTTTTCACGTCGAAATAAAATAAAATAAAAAAAGCGCAAAAAATGTATATTTTCTATTCTATTAATAAAAATTACATACTTAATAATTACTTTCTAGCCAGCATGGTGACGACGACTGAGGCAAACGTATACTAAGTCGTTCTATTCAGTCGCTTTCGAACCTCCCATTGCTTACCATCGGGTAAGTCGAGGTCAGATGTCACGTCACAAAAAAGAAAAACATAATATTACTTACCAACCGTCCATAAAAATCCGAAATATTCGAAGTACCTAGCTCAGTAAGTTTCATATTAGGGTAAGTAGACTTATGAAACCAATTTCTATACGCATCCATGCTTTGGTACATGAAATCTTCTTTCGCCAATTTACTGTACGACAACAGTGTTTCAGTATTTTGAAAGCCACTTTCTAAACTTAAATTCAAAGGTGGTAAATCCGAGATAAACTTCCAGCTTCGAGCTATTGTGACTGATAAAGTAATGTTTATGATTGGCGATAGAAATTGTATAGCGTTTTGTAATTTATTTCTTGTTGTTGTGTAAATGAGTTTCAAAAACATTGCCTTTATGTGATTGGCTAACAATCTTTTGCCACGTACTTTGTTCATTGTTTCCATACCACCTAAAAATATGCAATATATATATATTAGCACAATGGACCTAGAAATGCGGTACTTGTTCCTACATTAATGTATGAAAGTAAATGTTAGGTGTGGCAGAAGAAGCATCAGAGTAGAATTAACGCTGTAGAAATGCGGTCATTGAGTAGTGTATGTGAAGTGACGATAGCGGATAGAATAAGTAATAGCACAGTACGTGATAGATGTGGTTTGAAAGAAGATGTAGTGACAAGGATTGACAAAGGAATGATTCGACGGTTTGGAAAGGATGAGTGAAAGTAGATTAACGAAAGGACTTCTTAAATCTGATGTGGATGGACGCGTTAACAAGGCCCAGGAGGGTGTTTTCCAATCAAATCGGAGACATCCTCACGAAAGCTAGGTTGCCTAGTGCCCATAACCTTAGAACTTGTATGGATGTAAAGGAAGCGAGGGAGTTGTGTCAGGATCGTGGCAAGTGGCGTTCCATTGTCTCTGCCTATCCCTATGTTTCTTTAAAGTGTCACTAATCAACATAGGGTAGAAAAGTGACAGATGACTCTATATGATACTAAGTGACAAATAACTCTTTATAATACGTATCTCTCGGCTCGTTTTTTTTTTGCGAAAAGTGGTTAGTCTTCTTGATTTCCAGGTCCAATCAAATTGTCACGCCTTTATCCCACAGGGATAGGCAGAAAAGATGTATCGCCACTTGCCACGATCCTGACAATTTCCCTCGCTTCCCTCACATCCACAATTCTCTTCATAAAAGCTCTATGGCTAATTATTCAAATTCACAATATTATTTATATAAAAAAGAGGTGGATATTTGCTCCAGGTCTGGTTAATAAAGAGTGGTAAGCAGTGGTGCCCAGTCTACGGATCCGGGATAGTACCGCCACTTAAAAGTATACAGACTGTGAAGTGACTCAGTCGCGTTTCCGTGTCACTTGAAAGTTGTTTGCTGGGGCACAATTGCACAATTCAGAGGCGACCGTGTTGTAGTGGCAGTGCAATGGTTACACAAACTGGAGAGAACGAGTTCGAAACCACCCGCCGGTACCAATGTATCTTTAATATATGTACTTTGGGTGTCCTGTTTCTATGATACAAGTACTTTACAAGCTTAGTATAGAAATATAAATAAAATAAAAATAAACAAAAAGGAAAACTTACCAGTTTCAGAAGGCATTTCAAATGTGCCGTTTGAACCATTTTTGTGATATGAAGATGAAGCTGATTTTCTGTGTTCTATAAAATCTTCCGCTCCGGCTCTAATGAAAAAGAATATTAATATAATGAATAAAAGAGTGGTTATTTGCCGTATATTAAGGCTTTACATATGAAAGGACCGTCTGACCTGGATTGCAATCTATGAATTAGTGTATTGCACCGGAGTAGTGATCTCCGGAGAATAACCGGTTATTCTCCGGAGATAGTAATCGGTTAAAACCCCGGAGAAAAACCGGTTAATCTCCGTTTTTTTTTAAACAAAAGACGTAATAAATAATAATACTTATTACTTAAAATTTATTACAATTAGCTGTTATTTATCACCGATTTAACAATTAAAAAATACCTTCTTTTTATTACATAGTATAAAATAAAACCGCTTATCGCGTCTTCCGTCTCTCTGTCTGTGCCCTTAGATCTTTTTAACTAAGCAACGGATTTTGATGCGGTTTTCACTGTTATTTTAGATTATTTCACACTTAAACCAACTGATTTCTATAAAATTTGGAATGGAGATAGTTGGAGACTCTGGGAAAGATAGAATTATCCCAGAAATGATTACTTTAGTTATCAGGTGGAAATTTGTATAGGGAACCAACAATTTATCATATTAGAGATAAAAAAATATATAATTTTAAAACGAAATTAAAAATGTTTGCATTTTTTAAAATCCGTAATAAAAAAATCAATATTTGTTTTTAAATAATTTCCGTTCATCCCGTCGCGACAGAAAGGATTATTCATTTTGGGCCTCTATGTACTAGTATAATCTAGTTGTAATGTATACTTGCATTGATAAAACTAATAACAATTTTGCTTTTAATTGCTGTGCCCAAAATAACCCAAATTTGGAAAATAAGATATGGATTTTGTATCGTCTGTCAATCAACGCCATTTTGTTCTGCTTTGAACTGTCATAATTATAGTTTGATCATTTTGCAAACTATGCAAAATAAAGGATAAATTCCAATTACATTGTAATCTTCGTACATCAAACTATTTTAAAATGCATATTAAATTTTTAATATGAATACAATAATACAAAATGAATAATGTCCTTTGTAACTTATAGGATGCTTATCTTATATTATTATTAGGCGTGCAAATAGAAAACCGCCGTTTTTTTTCACGATTTGAGACTTTATTGTAAATAACTCGTTACATACTCATTCTTAAAAATAATTTCCATCGTTAGCTACAACTTGTTCCCATCTTTCTGGTAGCTTCTGAATTCCTCGTCGAAAAAACTGGTCGTCTTTTGACGCGATACACGAATCGATCCATTTTTTGATTTCTTCGTAGTAATGAAAGTGCTGTTCGGCCAGGTTATGCGTCATCGATCGAAACAAGTAGAAATCAGAAGGGGCGATGTCAGGAGAGTATGGCGGGTGGGGTAGGACGTCCCATTTCAAAGTTTCCAGGTATGTTTTCACGACCTTGGAAACATGTGGCCGAGCGTTGTTATGCAACAGTATCACCTTATCGTGCCTTTCCGAGTATTGTGGGCGTTTATGCTTCAGCGCTCGGCTCAAACGTATGAGTTGCGTCCGATAGAGGGTTCCTGTAATGGTTCTGCAAGAGTTCATAGTACACTACGCCAAGCTGATCCCACCAAATACACAGCAAAACTTTCGCAGCGTGAATATTCGGCCAAGCCAACGACGTAGAAGCATGACCGGGAAGTCCCCACGATTTTTTCGCTTTGGGTTGTCATAATGTACCCACTTTTCATCGCCGGTGACGATCCGATGCAAAAAACCCTTTCTTTTTTGCTGTTGGAGAAGTTGTTCGCACGTGAAAAGGCGTCGTTCGATGTCCCTAGGCTTTAGCTCGTATGGCACCCAATAACCCAGTTTCTGGATCATTCCTAAGCATTTTAAGCGATGTGAAACGGCTTGAAGTCACGCCTAATGTATTTGCAAGTTCCTGTTGCGTTCTACAAGGATCTTCATCCAGCAAAGCCTCCAATTGTGCATCCTCAAACTTTTTTACAGGTCCGTGACTCTCCTTGTCTTCCAAGTCATATTCGCCATTTTTAAACTTTTGAAAACCATTCCCGACACGTTCTTTTACTAATACAACCCTCACCATAGGTTTCTACAATCATTCGACGCGCCTCAGCAGCTTTTTCTTCCGATGAAATGCAAAAAGCAACACTTCCCGCAAATGACGCTTGTTCGGCTCGAATTTCGCCATATTCGCGCACGAATAAAACAAAGCACAGTGCAAATAGACAAGCGAGACTATGTAGAGTTGTTAAATGATGCCTCGGCTTGCTCTGTGACGATTTGTTCGAACTTTTTTTACCGACTTGCAATACTGGCGCCACCTATGGGAAAACGGCGGTTTTCTATTTGCACACCCAATAGTATAATAGTTATCTGTGATGCTTATGGGCCATATGACATTCCTGAATCTGGGGAAACTGATGATGGATCCTCTCAGCTTAACAAAACTATAAGAGATTTTAAACTACATAATATAATTTGCTTCTTTCCGCCTATAAAGTGGCGGGTACAAAGTGCTAGCTAGTTCATGTTAAAAACATAATATAATACTTTTTGTCCACCTCTAATTTACTTATCAAATCAAATCACTGAATAAAAGTTATCAAAATAAACCTTCCATAAACCTTTTACCCGATTTTTGTACATAATTTTTTAAAATTATTTTTATATTATTAGTGAATAATAAACTATACTATAATATACAAAAACTTTACATCGACCATAAACCTATGAGAAATATTAAGCCATTAACAAAAAAGTCCTAGGTGCCAAAGTTAAAGTATAATGGGTGGGCACAAATTGAACGTTTAGTATCTTAGACCGCGTTCTCACGAGGCGATTTGAGTTGATCAACTGCGAAATCGTTCGAGATTTGAACCGTCTGAACAGACTTTCAACCAAATTGAAGCAATTAATATATATAATTTTTGTTAAACGACAAATATTGATCAACTGAAATCGCCCGGTGAGAACGCGGTATTAGCAATAATAATTATTTATTCTATAGAACTATTGTACTATTCTATATATTAGAACTGTAAAAATAATAAAAAATAATAATAATATCGTAAATCGATGGTTACGTAGTTTAAAGCAACTAAGCGCAAACGGATTTGTCAAATATAGTACTCGATTCTCCGGAGATCTCCGGTGAATCTCCGGTTATTGCCCAATCACCGGTGAATATCACCGGTTCTTAAAATTACGCTCCGGTGCAAACCTATACTATGAATGACTACTACTACGTTGAATTAAACAAATTTTATGCGGCTTACTATCGCGTTTATTTTAGTTTAGATTTTACATTTTATTTTTTTTAATTATTATTCCGACGTTTCGAGAGCTTTGCAGCCATCGCGGTCATGTATAAATTTGTTTAATTCAATAATCAATGTTCGCGTAAAATTTAAGTAAATACGACTGCTACTACAGTTAAATAACTTTTTTTATTTACATTTCTATACTAAGCTACAAAAGTGCTATATCTATATCTAACATATATATATCTAAGATACATTGGTACCGGTAAGTGGTTTTGAACCCGTGCTCCCGGTTTGCGTGACCAATGCACTGCCACTACACCACGGTCGCCTTACATTGGTTGGTTGAACAAACTTATTGGTTGCATTTGTGTGAAACAAGAGACATGACAAAGTCGCTTTGGAAGACGCTGAGAATTTAATCGAGCTAATGAGGCGACCGTAGTGTAGTGGCAGTGCAATGGCTACGTAAGCCAAGTGGCACTGGTTTGAAACTACTCACCAGTACCAATGTATCTTTGATATATGTACTTTGGTTGTCCTGTTTCTACGATACAAGCACTTTAGTAGTTTAGTACAAAAATGTATAATAAAAAATAATATAAATATAGGTGTTCCTTTTTGATTTACAATTGGTTTTATTACATCATTAGACTGGTTGATCCTGAAACTCGATTGAGTCACTTCATAATTTACACCCACAGGTGGTGGTATACAAATCGATCTGGATTTGTATCAATCAATCAAATTGTCACGCCCTTTTCCCACAGGAATAAGCAGAGACAATTGAGCGCCACTTGCCACAATCACGACACAGCTTCCTCGCTTTATTCAAATTATCTCTTCATACAAGCGAATTGTGGATATGATTAAAGGCACTAGGCAACCTAGCTTTCTTAAGGATGTCTTGGATTTGTATACCTATACTAAACAGTTTGATGCGTCGTTTTTTTAATCGACAAGCTGTTCCTTCCTGTTCCAATTGATCTCCTTGAACCTAACAAAGCGTAAAAAGCACTTCTGGCTGGTATAGTGACTGAGACTGAGACTACCGTTAACTGAGAAGCTTCGTACAGTCGTAGCATCTATTTTCCTAAAGGTTTTGTTTTTAAAGTATAATACACTTACTTCATGAAAACTTCTTCAAGACTGGTTATTGTTAATCCATAACTAGATACACCGAGAGTCTCTTTTTTCTCTTCTAACTCTTTTAACATTGCTGGAAATATGGGCACATACTCGTTTGGCAATATGTATGTTAATTCTGAACCTAAAATAAATTATCGAGGTCAGATGTCGTGTCACAATAAAAAATAAAAAAATCAATAAATCAATCCAATTATCACACAGAAAAAGGCCACTCATACAAGCTCTATGGTTATGGGCACTAGGAAACCCAGCTTTCTTAAGAATGTCTCTGATTTTGTCGGAATTTTGTCCTGGGCCTGCCTTGTTTAATGCATCCATCCACATGAGATTTATAAATGCCTTTCGTAAATCTACTTTCCATATGCCCAAACCATCGAAGCATCCCTTTGCATTATAATTGTATTTTTTGTGGTTTTGTAAGAACATTATGAAATAAATTTTTGAGGTTTACTATTTGATCACAATAAAAATATAAAACAATGTTTTATTTTCTTAGATTATGCCCGAACATTGGTTAATGAATTAAACAAAATTCGGCTTACTATCGCGTTTATAAAATACCCCTTGTAAATCAAGTTACCGACAACTGCAAGCATAAAGTATGAAAAAGAATAAAAATGATTTTTTAAATATTATTTTATTTTAAAAACGTCATTGAATAGTGAAGTGAACAACGAAAGGTTATTGTTACCGATGACGGAAAGTTTATTATAGGAACCGCGCATAAGTTATTTAAATATCGAACTCACCTATATCGGTATTTTCCTTCAAATCCGCCACATAAGACTTGAGGAATTCGGTAACATCATTAACATTACAATCGGGTTGCTTTACAATGGTCAATTTATATCCGATGCCATAATGCTTTTTCAGAAAATACGGCGTACCAATACACTGCAACCGACCGCCAGACATTATTGCTATACGATCTCCGAGGACATCAGCTTCGTCCATGAAGTGGGTTGTTAGGATTATAGTACGACCTGCAAAAGTAAATGATAATGGTTACCTGCCCCTAAGCACGGCAATCCAAGAAGCAAGATAAAGAGCCGCAAGAAATGTTATTGTAACTCATTTTAAATAAATCAGGCCGGCACATCAAAACGTTTAAAAAATATTAATTAAAGTTTTCAACATTGCTTTGTGTAAAGTTTTACAGAACGTTTAAATAACTTTTTTGATACACTGTTCTAGTAAGTTATTTAAAATGAGTTGGTTAATATTCTTTGCAAGTCTTTATCTTGCTTCTTGAATTGTCGTGCTAGGGGGGCTGTAAGAGAATACCGTGGTGTAGTTGTGGTTCAATGGTCACAAAAACAGAGAAACCAATATATCTGTATTTGTACCAATGTATCTCTGTTACATTTCGCGACGGTCAGAACCACGACCCGCCTGATATTAAGAAAGAGAAGGTCCAAGAGTGCTAACGACTAAAAAAAACGAGGTAGCACTCTAGCAACTTTCAAACTGGTACCGACACAATACTAAGTCTGTACACTTAAAAGTGGTGGTACTACCACAGATCGCATACTGGGTAAATGACTACCTCCTGTTTGCCTACCACTCATTAAAGGATACATTTCAGATCCAATTCCTAAGAATGCACTAGCGAAAATGCGAAGTAATGATATTTATTATGAGATAAATATAATCACTTCGAGATACTAAATAAACAAGATACCTCTCTTTTCCTTCTGCAACAAATCCCATAGGGCTCGCCTGGCTGAGGGGTCCAAACCTGATGTAGGTTCATCCAATAATACAACTCTAGATGACCCACACATCGCTGCCCCTACTGACAATCGTCTCTTTTGACCACCGGATAAATTATTCGATAGTACGTTCCTCTGGAAAAATGTCGCAGATAAAAACTACTGAATTAAACAAACTTTATGCGGCTTACTATCGCGTTTATTTTAGGTTATTAGTTTTAGAATTTTTATTATTTTCACGTTTCGAGAGCTTTGCAGCCATCATGGTCTCTCCTGACCACGATAAAAAATGTAGTTGGCGACAGCCGTGGCGAATTAGTTAGCACACCAGTTCCGTAAAGTCCCGGGTTCGAATCCGGGTCGGAGCAGATTGTTTTGCAACTTTTATTTGTAAATTAAATATTACAATTATTAGGTAATTAAAAAGTGCTGATCCGGGGTAGTACCACCACTTACAAGAATACAGACCATGGAGTGACTTAGTCGCGTTTCGAGATCAGCTTGTTCAACTATTGTAAACTAGAGAGGCACTCTCTAGCTCACACCAGCAACTAGTTTATTTTCGTTTTATGAATGTTTATAAAATTTAAAATATTATTAATTATGTGCACGACTGTATATGTGCACATACTTTCTCTGACCGCAGACATCCAGCGCTCTTCTAATCTGTCGATCCTTACTGCGCAGCTCAAAAGTCTGCGTTCTGCCGGGATATTTACAAATATTACATATATTTACATGCAATAAAAATGTTTCAAGTAGTTTCTTCCATTTATTGGCAAAGCAAAAAACAAAATAAAGATGTTTTAAAAACGTGTCAATTTGTTCAGTCTGTACCCTTAATAAATAAATAAAAATTTACTCACCTTCTCTTCGAGCGCCAAAAGTTTCACAAAATGACTAACTTCACTTTTGATTTTGTCTTTGGGCACACCTTTTAATCTGGAGTAAAATATTATATGCTCTCCAACTGTTAAATCTGGGAAGAGTACATTATGCTGCGGACATAACCCTAGGGATTTTCTTGCTGCTTCCGTATCTTGGACTATGTCGTAACCGCTTATTTTAGCTGATCCTGACGTCGGGGGAATCATGCCTAAAATATACACACATATATTGACATACATACATTTTTCATTACTTGGCAAAAGTAGTAAACAAACTTTCGGCATATCAATCAATCAAATTGTCACGCCTTTTTCACACAGGGATAGGCAGAGACAATGGAGCGCCACTTGCCACGATCTTGACACAACTCCCTCGCTTCCTTTACATTCACAATTCTCTTCGTACAAACTCTATGGCTATGGGCACTAGCTTCCTTGTGTGAGTTGACGGTTCCGATTAGGCCACCATAATGGATGCGACTCCTGCTTACAATTATTTGACAGTAGTAGCAGTTACATCCATCCATTATCCGCACGGCGGGGTGCTGTCGAGAGTTATATTTTCGGTGGCGTGCGTAGCTTGACGGAGGACTTGAGTTAAATAATAACTACATGAAGATAAGGTCGATACTGATTTAATTCTTATTCACAATGGTTTATATATTGGTGTCGAACAGTTACAAAAAACATGGAAGATTCCATCCCACGATTTTAGCTTTAATAGATTATTCTGAAATTGATTATTTTTAGTGATAAACATAATTTATTATTTTTAAAAGGGTCCGTAGACTCAGTCAGGCAAAGTTCACATTCTATTTGTAACGATGGTATACTGTTACGCTGACATAACTCGAGCAACAATAAAAAAATGATCGGGTGTATATAATGGTTTATAAATATGTTAATTGTTATATCTACCTGTTAACATAGATATAGTTGTAGTCTTTCCAGCGCCATTATGTCCGAGTAATACAGTTATTTCATTCTCGTACATTCTCAATGATAAATTGTCCACAGCTTTTTTACGTTTACTGTAAATTTTAGTCAAATTCTGAAATTAAATTTCATTAGGCACATTAGTATTTATATGTATGTGCGATGCATAAATGAAGGGAATATATTTCTTATTTATAGTTTAGTCTGCCGATCCGGGGAAGTACCACCACTTACAAGTATACAGACCGTGAAGTGATTTGGTCACGTTTCGGGATCAGCTTGTAAGTTGCCGGTTCCAACTAGGCCGGGTAGTGGATGTGTGACTGCTACTCACAGTTATTGAATTGTAGTAGCTCAAAAGATGTCACTCTTTTCATGAACCACACTCCAGCTTAACATCAAGCAGGGTGCTGTCATATGTCGAGTCACAATTTAAAAAAAGTTCGGAAAATTGCGTTATATCTTCTCGTCAAACATCCCGCAGTGCCTGAAGACCAGTGTGTGTTGTCAGTGTGTTGTCTGGCACTGAGACGTGGTCCTTAACTGTGGGCCTGTTGGAAAAGCTGAAACTTGCCGAGCAGGCAATGGAGAGCTATGCTGATATTAGCCGAAGAACCATAATTACCGACAATCCTATAAGCTAGTAGGATTTGTAAGCTAAAGTGGCAATGGGCCACATCGCTCGAAGAACCGACGACCGGTGGGATAATAAAGTTCTAGAGTGGAGATCACGAACCGGAAGACGCAGCGTAGGTAGGCCTCCTATTAGGTCGACTGACGACAAAGTGAAAGTCACGAATAACCAGTGGATGCAACTGGCATGTTGTCGTTCGAAATGGCGTTTTAAGGGGGAGGCCTATGTTCAGCAGCAAACGCCTTCTAGCTAATGAAGATGATAGTTTAGTATCACTACCTGTATGTTTACCACCCTTTTATTGTCAGGATGTCTTTCAACATATAGATGTAGCTTGCGATATCTTACGTCAGATTTCATGTTGGGGGACAAAGATACAGAAACAATGTACTTTGGTCATCGTGTTTTTTTTAGATACAATCACTTTAGTAGCTTCATCATCATCTTCAGCCAGAAGGCGTCCACTGCTGAACATAGGCCCTCCCCTTTAGAACGCCAAGATGCCAGGTGCATCCACCGGATGTACGTGACTTTCACTATTTTGTCAGTCCACCTAGTGGGAGTCCTACCAACGCTTCGTCTTCTGGTTCGTGGTCTCCACTCCAGAACCTTTTTTCTCCATCGGTTGTCTTCGAACGATTTAATTGCTTAGTATAGTATAGAAATATTTTTTTTTTTTATTGTGACTCGACATATGACAGCACCCCGCTTGATGTTAAGCCAAAGTGTGGTCCATGAATGAATGTTACTGCTACTATTATACAATTCAATAACTGTGAGTAGCAATCACATCCACTATGCCGGCCTAGATGAAACCGGCAACTTACAAGCTAATCCCGAAACGTGACCAAATCACTTCACGGTCTATATACTTGTAAGTGGTGGTACTACCCCGGATCGGCAGACTGGGTACCACTGCCTACCACTCTTTGATAACCAGACCCGAAGCAAATATCCATCTCTTTTTTTTATTTTTTATTAACAAATATTTGCAATATTTAATACTATTAAATATTACAAATAAAAGCTATGAAACAAATATTTGCTCCGACCGGGGATCGAACCCGGGACTTTACGCGCAACAAACCAGTCGCTAAACCGTTCGTCCACGCCTGTCGTCAAATAATTGTAGGAACATAAATATACCTGAATATTAACTCCAACTGGCACACCCTTGGGTTCCTCGTCATGTACAACTTTTAATAACGCATCCGCATACTCAGTCTCACCAGCTTCAGTTGGCACAGCTAAAATAAAGAGAACATTCTTTGCAATAGCCATGTTATTCAATCAATCAAATTGTCACGCCTTTTTCCCACAGGGATAGGCAGAGACAATGGAGGCATGTATTGGACCAAATTCCATCATAGGCACACAGACGTAGCGCATTGGTTAGCACACGTGTATGTCTGTTACGGGTAAAGTCCCAGGTTCAATTACCGGCCGGAACAAAATTATTTGTAATATTCAATAATTAAATTGATTATTGTAAATATAAAAAAGAGGATATTTGTTTCGGGTCTGGTTGTCTAAGAGGTGCACAGTCAGCCGATCCGGGGTAGTACCACCACTTACAAGTTTATAGACCGTGAAGTTTTTAAGTCGCGTTGCGGAATAAGCTTGTAAATTGCTGGTTCCAACTAGGTCAGCGGCATAGTTGGATGTGACTGCTACTTACAGTTATTTAACTGCTTTCCTTTGCAAGGCGCTGTCATATGCTTCAGGCAAGGTGCTGTCATATGTCGAGTCACAATAAAAAAAAGTGAAACACTAGTAGAATAGTACGAGACATAACAAATATAAAAATAATTATTATTACCTGCAACCCTTCTACTATTGGACATCCAGAATTTCTTCGTGAATGGGAAATACCAAGGCGAAGGTACCCCATAAGCACCAGGCATAATTTTCTCAACATACATAGCTATAGCTACGTACAAAATTGTATCAAAAATAAACATGAACACAAGATGGCCTGGCTGGAACGGATCGTGGTACGATATAGGTTTGAAGAAATCACTCCACTGCAAACCTAAAAATAAAGAAAATTTTAATATCATGATATAGATTACTTATACCAGCAGCACGCTATGATGGGCGTTCTGATGTTTGACTGTTCATGAAGTATACATTAATTAATAATTACGTTTGATGGAGCAAATTGCTGTTCTTTATTGTCACTATAAAAAAAAACAACAATTGTTCCTACAAACGTAATAATTAATTTATAAGAAACTTCATCAGCGGGATAAACGTCAAATCGGCCATCATAGCGAGCCGCTATGACTATGAGCGTGCATCATAGTCTTCTGTACCAACATGGCTTGAACGCCTATCGTAACTCCAAAGTAATTTTGGAAAACGTGATAAGGCGAGTTATCACGCCTTATCGCGAGCATTAGAATGTGGCATGCGAAGGCAGATTTTTTTAAAAATAATTTTTAAGGACATATGACAACATTCCGCCTGATGTTAAGCTGGAGTGCAGTCCATGAATTGAAGTGACTAATACTACATTTAAATAATTGCCAGTAATACACTTCACGGTGTGTACACTTGAAAGTGGTGGTACCCTGGATTGGAGCGCCACTTGCCACGATCCCACGATCTACATGTCAGCATAACTCCCTTGCTTCCCTCACATCCACAATTCTCTTCATTCAAGCTCTACGGTTATGGACACTAAGCAACCCAGCTTTATTAGGCAATCCACACACTTAAAAAAAGCGACGGCATACCTTCTGTCCACGCTGTAATGTTTGAATATTTGACGACACGCGTGGTAGCACATCAGTCCGTTACGCGGAAGTCCCGGGTTCGATACCCGGTCGGTAATATTTAATCTTTATATATGTATATATTTATATATTTATCTTTGATATATGTACTTTGGTTGTCCTGTTTCTATGATACAAGCACTTTAGTAGCTTAGTATAGAAATGTATAATTAAAATATATAATAATTAAAAATATATATATTTCTGGTTGTATAGTGGGCAGTCTGGGCAGTGGTGCCCTGACTGCCGATCCGGGGTAGTACCACCATTTAAAAGTATACAGACCGTGAAGTGACTTAGTCTCGTTTTAGGATCAGCTTGTAAGATGCCGGTTCCAACTAGGCCGACATTGTGGAAGTAACTGTTACTTACAGTTCTTGGACCGCACACAAGCCTAACAGGCGGGGTGCTGTCATATGTCGCGTCACAATAAAAAAATATAACTCCTAAACTTACCTATAGATGTCCCTTCACACATAACGAGCATTTGAAATGCATATCCCATCGCAGTGTTAGATATAAGGCATAATAATAATTTTGTTGATAATGTTATATCCTCATAAAGAACCTGTGTTAACATATAAACGGAATATGTTGTGAACCATGCTAGGCCCATGAATGAGGCGGCTGTGTTTGCTAAAAAAAAAGGAAATGGTTAATGGGAAGGCGACCGTGGTGTAGTGGCAGTGCAATGGCTACGCAAGCCGAGTGACACGGGTTCGAAACCACTCACCGGTACGATTTAATCTTTATATATGTATATATTTATATATTTATCTTTGATATATGTACTTTGGTTGTCATGTTTCTATGATACAAGCACTTAAGTAGCTTAGTATAGAAATGTAAAAAAACAAAGGCAATAGTAATAAGAAGTGACATCTGACCTCTATAAGCAAGAGAAGGTCCAAGAGCGCTCATGACTGGAAAAACAGTTTCGATATGCGGTTGCCTCAGTTGCAGTCACAATGCCGGACAGAGTTGCCTTTCCACCCTTCGCTTGAAGGGCGACATTTCGGTTATAAGAAGAAGGTTGATAATGATAGTTTTAGTAAAGTGGCAGGAAGATTTTACTAAAACCTCCAAAGGAGTAAGGAGTCTTAGGTCAAGAACACGAAGAAAAAAGTTTTTGCATAACGTGTTTTAATAATGGAAACGCGCTCTTAAGCGAACTACTACAAATGCAAAAACGTCTCCAAGCTAATTTGACTGTACAGCAAAACTGTTGAATTCTTAATGAATTAAACAAATTTTATGCGGCTTACTATCGCGTTTATTTTGGTTTAGATTTTTCATTTTTTTATTATTCCGACGTTTCGAGAACTTTGCAGCCATCGTGGTCACGCAGAGACTGAGATTTTGGTTGTCCTATTAGTTGATTTTTTTATTTTTTTTATTGCGACACGTCATCTGACCTCGACCCGCCTGATGATAAGTAAGAGGAGGTCTAAGAGTGACGACGACTGGAATAACCGAGTCAGATCCCGGCTGCCCCAGCCGCCGCCACTATGCTGGCCTAAGGTGCTTCTTTACGCATCGCTTGAAGGATCCAAGCCGCATAAAATTTGTTTTATTCATTAAGTAATGTTGGCGCAAAATCTAAGAAAATACTATGTTGAATTCTTATTTTAAATAAGTTTTGTAAATATATGAATATAAACCACGTACCTTTATTAAACAATACGCTAACCATGAAGCAAAATGCTATGGATACTATCAGAAATAACGTCAAAAAGAATAATAGCACCGACCATGGCGTAAACGTCAACACGGCATAACCCTCGCCCGTTTGAGTTCTATTAAAAGGTATCTAAAACAAAACAAAACTTAGATTTAGTTGTAAGATGTCCTTTTTTTTATTGTGACTCGACATATGACGGCACCGAGCTTGATGTTAAGCTGGAGTGTGGTCCATGAATGGATGTCACTGCTACTACAATTCAATATCTGTAAGTAGCAGTCACATCCGCTATGCCGGCCTAGTTGGAACCGTCAACTTACAAGCGAATCCCGAAACGCGACCAAATCACTTCACGGTCTGTATACTCGCCTCTTTTTATTTATTTTATTAACAAATATTTACAATATTAAGTATAGTTATTAAATATTACAAATAAAAGCTATAAAACAAATATTTGCTCTGACCGGGAATCGAACCCAGGACTATACGCGCAACAAACCAATCGCTAACCGTTTGTCCATGTCTGTTGTAATAACTTTTTTATAACAATAATAGAAAAGTGTTTGTAATTGTAATTGTGACTCGTTATCTGACCAAGAGTAGGTCCAGGTCCAAGAGTGCTGACGACTGAAAGTACCGAGTCAGTTTACGGTTGCCTCAGTCGCCGTCACTAGGCCGGACAGTTATTATTTTGAAAAAAAAAATACTGTGAATCAATACAAAAAGACATACCTTTAATAAAATAGTCATTATAATCACGGATATAAATAAATATGAGAATTGTTTTATAAACCACGCTAGCCAATGTAACCAACTTGGCAGACCCATGATCTTCATTGTTTCCTAGAAAAAATAGAAAATGTAGAAGGACTATGATCTATTTTATTAAGAGAACGTTGTTAACTGGTCACACCTGGCTGTGATCACGAAGTTTCAACTTGCAACTACTGGTACTATCTACAGATGCTATTTGAAATATCGAAACTAAATATCAATCAATCAAATTGTCACGCCTTTGTCCCACAGGGATGGACATACATAATAGAACGCTACTTGCCACGATCCTGACACAACTACCTCGCTTCCTTCAGAATCACTATTCTCTTCATACAAGCTCTATGGTTATGGGCCCTAGGCAACCTAGCTTTCTTGAGGATGTCTCCGAATTGGTCGGCGGACACCCTCCTGGGCCTGCCTAGTTTAACATATCTATTCACATATACGCCAAATTCCAGTATTATTGTGCATCCCGAAATATGGCTAACTCACTTGACGGTCTGTAAGTGGTGGTACTACCCCGGTTCGTCAGACTGGGCACCACAGCCTTCCACTCTATGACAACCAGACCCGGAGCAAATATCTGCCTCTTTTTAGATACCAAAGGCGACCGTGGTGTAGTGGCAGTGCAATGGCTACGTAAGCCGAGTGGCACGGGTTTGAAACCACTCACCGGTACCAATGTATCTTTGATATATGTACTTTGGTTGTCCTGTTTCTATGATACAAACACTTTAGTAGCTTAGTATAGAAATGTATAATAAATAAAATAATATTTAACCTAACAATTAAATATTACAAATAAAAGGAAACAAATATTTGTTCCGACCGGGAATCGAACTCAGACTGGTTGCTAATCAACGCACCGCACTCACCTTTAATTGCAGTTCTTTCTCAGACGTAATGACTCTAACAGTATTAACGAACGGATAAGCGAAACAGAGCATTATAATCATAGATATGAATCTCTCTAACGCAACGAGCAAATCGTCCTCCCTGTACTTGAGCTGAGGAAACCTTTGCATCTGTACTTCCGGCACTTCCTTCTTAGACACGTGTTCAATTATAGTTTTAGAAACTGCATGCTGAACAGCCAAGAACATTTCTGGTGAATAACCTGTAAACAGTGTTTATAAATTTAACATTAATTTATTTATAGCTATATGACGACATCCTCAAGAAAGCTGGGTTGCCCATAACCACAGAGCCTGTATGAAGAGAATTGTGGATGTGAAGGAAGCAAGGGAGTTGTGTAAGGATCGTAGCAAGTGGCGCTCCATTGTCTCTGCTTATCCCTGAAGGAAAAGGGCGTGACAATTTGATTGATTGATTGATATTTGACGACAGGCGTGGCCGATTGGTTAGCACACCAGTTTGTTACGCGTTAAGTCCCGGGTTTGATTCCCGGTCGGAGCAAATATTGTTTGTTTCATAGCTTTTATTTGTAATATTTATTATTCATTACCTTAAATATTTTTTTAACAAAAAAGAGGCGGATATTTGCTTCGGGTCTGGGGGGCGTTAGCGTAACTCTAATGACAATGGGCTTCGATGACGATGACGTGTTTTTTAACTGTAGTGTCAAAAATGTGTGCATCATGATGGCGGGTGTATTATAACTAATACGCATGCAGTAAGTATGAAAGGAATGTACCTATTCATTAAAGCATTATTACTTTTTAAACTTTAGTAGGCGCTAAAAAAGGAATATTTTTTCTTCTATTTATTCCTTACCGATCTGTCGGACCCGCTATTACTTATATTAAGGTACATTGGTATGGCAGTTATTTCACACAAAGATAATGGGATATTTGTTCAGATTTTGATGTCACTCGCCATTCTGATATTAAAATGGCGGCTCACTTCTTTTGGTGATAACTACGAAATAAAAGAGGTACATTGAATTTCATTTTAGGTTCATTCCTAGTATATTGCTTTCATACATACAGCATGCGTATTCGTTATAGTACACCCGCCACCATGATGGACACTCGAACGTTATTTATTTTGTCAATGAGTCAATGGAGTTCAACTGTCAAAACGAAGCCCATTCTCATTGTTATTAGAGTTATACAATCGGCCCGCTGGTTTTCAAAGAGTGGTAGGCAGTGGTACCCAGTCTGCTGGTCCGGGGTAGTACCACAACTTCGCCTAATTTATTATACTGTACTATATTTATTATATGTTTTTTTTTGTGACTCGACATATCTCAGCACCCTCCTTGATGTTAAGCCAAAGTGTGGTTTAATGAATGCCACTGCTACTACAATTCAATAACTGTGAGTAGCAATCACATCCCCTATGCCGGCCTAGATGGAACCGGCAACTTACAAGCTGATCCCGAAACGTGACCAAATCACTTCACGGTCTGTATACTTGTAAGTGGTTGTACTACCCGGATAGGCAGACTGGGTACCACTGCCTACCACTCTTTGATAACCAGACCCGAAGCAAATATCCATCTCTTTTTTTTATTAACAAATATTTGCAATATTTAATATTATTAAATATTACAAATAAAAGCTATGAAACAAATATTTGCTCCGACCGGGAATCGAACCCGGGACTTTACGCGCAACAAACCAATCGCTAAACCGTTCGTCCACGCCTGTCGTCAAAATTGTATTATATATACCTTATATATTTATTCATTATACGTATATACACACAATTAAGTTATGTCAATTGATGAAGATGATGAAATAATATTTTTTTACATATTTAGAATAAGTAAAACATATTTGTAATATTATATCTCTTGTGACTCGACATATGACAGCACCCCGCCTGGTGTTAAGCTGGAATGCGGTCCATGAATGAAGGTGACAGTTACTTAAATAACTGCAAGCCTTACCTGGTGTTAGACCTCCCCGAGGATCATTAGGATCCCTAGGTCCAGGCCTAGGGAATAAAGGAAATAAGAGATTCGTCCTCCAGCTTGCCCTAATGGGATGCTCTACCATCGGCATTCGCATGACGGCGGGAAATCTTAATGTAACATGTATATTTTCGGGCCACGTGCTTGAATCTAGAAATTATAATAATTTAAATTAAAATATGATTTTTATTTATTTATTTACATTTATATACTACGCTACTAAAGTGCTTGTATCATAGAAACAGGACAACCAAAGTACACATATCAAAGATATATTGGTACCGGCAAGTGGTTTTGAACCCGTGCTCTCGGTTTACGTAACTATTAATTGCACTACCACTACACCACGGTCACCTCTTGTATTTATTCCTTTCATATACGACGGATATAAATTAGAGGCGGATATTTATTTCTGGTCTGGTTATCAAAGAATAGTAGACAGTGGTACCCAGTCTGCCGAACCTGGATAGTACCTGCTACTTGCAGTTATGTAAGTCTAGTTATCGCCTAGATTTATGGACCACACTCCAGCTTAACATCCCGCTATTTTTTTAACAGGCAGACTGCCTTATGTAAAAAATAGTTAAGTTTATGAATTTCATGTTTTTTCTTTATGTAACGTGGTAAACATGATTGTTACTAATTATAATGGCGACCTTCAAGCTAATAACAGATGTTACATTATTGTAGATTATAATCATTAACTATTTCTTTCACACTAGTAGTTAATTATTTGAGTTACATTACGATTATTAAGTTAATACATTTTTTTTATTAATAGACGTCGACTTGCCTGATAGTAAACAAGGGGGAGTCTAAGAGCGCAGACGACTGAAAAAAAAAACGTCTCTGTTTGCGGTTGCCTCAGTCCGTCACTTTGTTGACCAAATTTTAAAATACTTCCGTAATTTTATAATTATATTCTATATGAAGAGAATTGTTGATGTGTCAAAAGCGAGGGAGTTGTGTCAGGATCGTGGCAAATGGCGCTCTGCTTATCCCTGTGGGAAATAGACGTGACAATTTGATTGATTGAATGATTATGTTTTTTTTTATTGTGGCACGACATAAGACAGCACTCCGTCTAATGTTGAAGTGAAGTGGATAAGCAGAGGTGACTCTGCAAGTAGCAGTCGCATCCACTATGCTGACCTAGTTGGGCAACTTTCGAACTTAGCCCGAGACGCGTCATTTCACGGTGTGTACATTTAAAAGTGGTAGCAACCGGGTCAGCAATGTGGGCAAATAACCAACTGTTTGCCAATGAATTAAACAAATTTTATGCGGCTTACAATGGCGTTTATTTTTGGTTAATGATTGTACAATTTTTTAATCCGATCGACGTTTTATTCTCTTCTTAACCACGATGGCTGCAAAGCTCTCTAAACGTTTCGGCCGCTTACCTGACACTGGCAGACCTATCAACACAAACAACACATGCGCCAATAAATTAAAAGAAGAATACTTACTAGCCATGACGTCATCGAATTGTATCCCACACAATATTCTCGTCATAGCATTAGGTTGGGTCAATGCTTTCTCTAATTCTGTTGAATTTGTATAGCCTTCTGGTTCAGGTAATTGTGAAGCTACTATCAATCCCGTGAACATGTCAAAATTATCCGAAACTACGACTGACATCGCATCTTTTGTTATCTTACGTGTTAAGGGACTTTCGGGTGAAAATGCTACAGCACCATTATTAGACACTGTCGTTATGTTACGTCTGCAATTTAAAAAAAAAACTTTAATCGGGGACTTCCCTAATTTTATTTCCTTTTGTTTTTACATTTCTATACCATACTCCACAGTATAGAAATCTGAGTATTTTCTATACTATGGAGATTTCTATACTATACTCCATAGTATGTTAATCTGAATATGTCTAAGAAACAATGGCAAGGAGATTTTCAATTGATAAGTACCTTTAATTTTAGCCGGCATAGTGACGGCGGCTGAGCCAACCGTAAAATGAAACAATTTTTAAGTCATCGGCATTCTTAAAATTCCTCTTACCTACCATCAAGCAAGTCGAGGTCAGATGTTGCGTTTTAATGAAAATACAAAAAGTAATTTTCGGTAATTCGCGAAAAAAAAAACAATCATAAATAAGGTTTGATAGTTTGGTATAGGCATAATATTATTAGCCACTGACAGGCACACAGGGCGGCATAGAAGCTAGCATTTCTTAATGTTCGCTGCTTGTAGACTTTAATAAATTGGGTCAAAAGTAACTTGCGCTTAGAAGCTTAACACCAGACGCTATATAAAGTATTGTGTCGTTCCAGTATATCCGTAACCAATATATTTATTTATTTATTTATTAAAGGTGTATACAACAGAACACAACCTTTACCTGAATTTATATGAACATAATTTAAAAATCAAGGTTGTATCCCATTACTGCATACACACAGCATCAACAGTTGCAATTGATGGTAACAAAAAAAAAACAAACAAAACAAACAAAGACAGCAACCAAGACAAGGACAATAACAATAACTATATATAAAAAATTAAAAAAAAAAAAAAAAAATACAATAAAATCCCAGTACATATTTTTTAAATAACTTAGATTAATAGATAAAAATTAACAAATTGATACGAAACTATTAGGTTTACTGGGTGGCAGACTTCTCGAGGACGTCGGTGACGCCCCTTTTAAAGGACGAGAATTTGGGATTAAATATATCTAATTTATCCTTATGATTATTTGCCATTTCGTTGTATTCCCGACACATTCTCACAATAGGGTTGTAATAGGATGAGTTGTTACGGTACACTTGTAAAGCGAATGTATTAGGAGAGCGACTTTTGTATCGTGTGTTTATATTAATCAAAGATATCAACAGGGGTGAGTCCACAGTTGAATGAAGTATCTTGTGGAGGTAGAGCAGATCATACCTTTTACGACGATTCTGAAGCGACATCATTTTGAATTTCGCCAGACGATCATTATAAGTTTTAAGAGAACGATTAAGATTTAGACGAAACGATAAAATTTTTAGGCATTTTTTTTGTACTCTTTCAATGTTGTTGGTATGCACATTGTAGTGAGGTGACCAGATAGGGCAACAATAGTCCAGCTTGCTACGAACTAGACTTGAAAATAATGTGAGCATACTGTGAGGTTTTTTAAATTCGGAAGTTGATCTTGCAACAAATCCTAATATTTGATTTGCTTTGGCTATGATGTGCTCATAATGAGGTATAAAAGATAACTTCTCATCAAAGTACACCCCCAAATCCTTAACTATATTTTGTCTGTTAATCTCCTTCCCATCTATAGTGTAAGAGTGTGTAATTTTATTATGCTTTCTTGTAAATGATATTACCGTACATTTTTCAGTGTTAAGCAACATGAGATTTTGTTTACACCAAGCGTTGATTACATCTAAGTCTCTTTGTAGTTTTAAGGAATCAGATACAGTTGTCACCTCATTGTAAACTTTTAAGTCATCGGCGTATAAAAGATTTGAGCATGATAGTTTAGGTATCAGGTCGTTGATGAAGATATTAAAAAGCAACGGACCAAGGTGAGAGCCTTGAGGTACGCCAGAAAGTACCGGCCTTGGGTCGGATGTAAAACCCTTTACAGTCACAAGTTGGCTTCTATTACTAAGATAGGATGTGATCCATCTAAGAAGGCTACCATGGACACCGTAACAACCAACCCTATGACAAAGCAAAGCATGATTGACCCGGTCAAAAGCCTTGCTGAAATCGGTGTAAAGGGAATCAACTTGTGATGTTCTTGAGAAAGCACAACATATGTAGTTTTTGTATTCTAGCAAATTAGTTAATGTGGATTTGTGTTTGATGAAGCCGTGTTGATTTTCATGTAGTAGTGGTTTGAAGTGATGATTTAGTTGGACATACACTAGCGATTCGAAAAGCTTAGGTATGGAAGACAATATACTGATTGGCCTATAGTTTTCACATAGCGATTTGTCACCTGATTTGTAAATTGGAATAATGTGTGCAGTTTTCCAAGTCGTGGGAAATATTCCAGACTGTAGGGATTTATTAAATAATATATATAGAGGTTCACATAATTCGTTAGCACATGCGATTAAAACAGACGGTGGGATACAATCCGGGCCTGCACTTTTGTGTTTTTTTAGTTTATTTATTTTACTTTTAATTTCTTGTTTGCTAATATAAATGTTATATAGTGAAGAAGAGTGAGTGATATTTATTGGGGGAAATGAGTGAGTGGTAGGTGGAGATTTATCAAAAACAGAAGAAAAATAGTCTGCGAAGAGATCACTAGTTGCATTACCATCTGAAGAAGTGCGACTTCCATATTTCATAACATTAGGTATTGTTTTGCTGCCCTTTTTATTGTTGACATATCGCCAAAAACTCTTAACATCATTTTTAATCGCATCCTCAACTGACTTTAGATATTCTTGATAGCATGACTTAATCAGTTTCTTACTACGGGTGCGTAAAAGTGAAAATGTGTCATAATCACGAGGATTGTTATATTTTTTGAATTTTTTATGGTAGGTATTCTTCTCTTCGATGCAACGTATAGTGGAAAAATTATACCAAACAGGGTATTTCAATTTGTTATTTCGTGTCAATGGGGTATATTTTTTAAGTATTCTATGCAGGTTAGTGTAAAAAACATCCACAGCATCATCAATACTTTCTTTTGCAAGAATATCGCCCCATTGCAATGTGGTGAGTTCTGACTTCACCTTCTCAAAATCGCACTTATTAAAGTTTAACTGTTGTTTAACCGACGGATCAAGCGATTTCAACGATATGTCAACAATATGTATTTCATAAGCCAAATGGTGATCGTCCAGTTTACACAGGGGCTCCGCTTCCTCGACTGTGACACCCTTCATGTTTGAAAGTGTCAAGTCCAGGAAGCGATCGTGTTTGTTCGGAATTGTGATAAATTGACGAAGATTGCAGAATGACATTGTTTCCATAAGCAATTCAGCTTTAGTGTTTAATGGGTTACTAGGAAGGAGGGCATTTAAGTTATAATCTGAGTTCCATGTTATGAGGGGAGTATTAAAGTCTCCCACTATAATGTAGTTGTCATTAGAGTGTAGGGATATTATAGTTTGCAAATGGGAGTAGAAGTCTGTAATGTCTTTGACGGATAGGTCAGGTGGTAAGTAACATACACACAGGTTTAAACGTTTTGAAGAGACTTTATCAGGAAGTATACTAACCCAGACATCCTCGAACCGACTGCCCCATGATATTTGATTTACAAATTTAAAGTGTTTTCTAATGGCTATGAGTACGCCACCACCTTCAGACTTTCTTATGCTAGTTGTAGCACGGTCTCGTCTTATTACACAATAACGCTCATCAATTACTTCGCTGCTATAAACGCTTCCATTTAGATTCGTTTCGGTGAGACAAATGATGTCATACTCATTGCCGTGAACATTCAGAGATACTTCCGTGGTTTTGGTTCTGATTCTATTGACATTCTGATAAAAAATACTAAACATTATCAAAGTAAAGTAAAACAAATATTAGTGGCAGTGTAACATCAATCTAACCTAACTTAATCTAATTTACCCAGTATATCAGTGGATTTCACAGAAATCGCATTAGATGAGTCATCTTTTCGGATAAAAATTTGTCCATACTTCACCCACACATATTTATAATTCTTTTCTCTTGCCACTGATCTCGTCATCGCATGAAGACTTTTTTGCTCTGGAGAGAGATGTTCAGTGATGTAAATTCTCCGGGTCTCGCCAGAAATCCCAATATGAGTAGTATTAAGTTTATTACTAGCATTAGACTTGTTGTATCGGTGTGCTGCAGACAACAATTCATCACGAAGACGCGGACTTGCCAACGAGATGAGAATGTTACGAGGCCGGTTTGAACTACTGTTTAGTTTCGCTACCCTGCGGCATGCTATGATGTTAGAATCTATAATAGGTGCGTTAAGCTTCTCGCATAGATTTTTAAAAATCAAAGGAACATTTTCATTTCTAGTTTCTGGTACAGCCTGCATTTCTATGTTACAACTACGTGACATTTTTTCAAGCACTGTTAAGCGAGTATTAAGTTTATTTACTTCAGATTGCAGAATACAGTTATCAGACTCTAGTTGTTTAATTCGTTTGCCCTTAGCCTCAATTTCGCAGGACAGAGTGAGTTGTTCAGCACTTATGAAGTCAGTGGTATTTGTGAAGTCCTGCTTCATGGCTTCGGCTACTAGATTAACCTCCTTTTTTACCATATCTTGAATGTCTTCTCGAATAGCCCTACGAAAGTCATTAATAAACCCTTTTAGTTTATCATTTAATTTGTCTTCAAGTTTTCTATCCAAAGTTTGCTCGAGAAGGGCGCTAATTTTTTCCATAGTGACTTGGCTATCTAGTGATAACTGGGAAGAAGTGTTAATAGTTTCACGTGAAGGAATTATTGGCACTTTAGCTAATGGTGACAAACAACGGACAGGCGAATTATCTGTTGATCTTACTCTTCGCGTTATGTTATTACAGGAAGGACAGACCCAGTTTGTTCGATACTCAAGTGACAAAGACAAGTACTGCTTTCTGTCTAAATTGATGCATTGGTAGTGGTACTTGCACACACACAAATGGCATTTCAGAACTTCTTTAGAGTCCAACTGTTTATTACACCCATTACAATTCATTATTATATTGTTATTTAATAGCCACCAAGATTATGAAAATAATTACTATCTGTATTTTTTTATTGCTGTTTAAATATTTATAAAAAAAATTAAAATTAAATATTTATAAAAATTGTATTTTATTAAATTGTATATTATTAAAATATAAGTTCCTATATTCTTCATAACATGGATAGACGCTTGACCGGGCGACTGCTAAATCTTAACAGAGCCAAGCTCCGCATCATGGTAGGTGCCACAACAAGACACTGTGCTTAATAAACACCTTTACAACTTCAACATTTAAGATAGTATAGGCTGCCTAAACTAGGAGGAAACAGTTATTGAGGTGCAGCAGTATGGCCGAAGCGAGACAGAAGTTCCTTGGCAACGCAAGGACGCTTCCGGAGGTCTGCAAAAACAGGGCCAGGGATTCCTGGCCTTCCTGGAGGAGATCGGGTAGCTCCGCTGAGAGCAAACCGTTGATGAACGCACAACGAATCCGTAGAGGAGTCAAGTGCAGAAACGAGTCCGTTAATAACAAAATCCATCCATAAGAAATAAAACAACTTACATGAGCCCGGAACTTATATTTAAATAAGTTGGTGAAAATGATGGATAGCTTATATCTGGCATTGCTATTGGGTCGACGAGACATCTTATTAATATTAAAAATAATGAAAATATCACAGGTGATAATATTTCGAATATACTTTGGTATTTGTGTCGTCGTTGTAGGAGAAAATTCTTCCATATGAGAAGCTTTAACTTTTCATATGAAGACATTTTCAGCTACAATCTGAAACAAACAAAACAATTATTAGGAAAGATAAGATTTTAAGTATATACAAGAGTATTGATGTACTTTTTTTTATTGTGACATTTATTAAAAATTTATTATATACATTTCTATACTAAGCTACTAATGTGCTTGTATCATAGAAAAAGGTACATATATCAAATATACATTTGTAATCGTGGGTGGTTTCGAACACATGCTCTTGGTTTGTGTAACCCATTGCACTGCCAGTACAGACTGATGGTAAGCACAAGGAGGTCCAAGAGTGCCGACGACGTTAAAACCGACAGTTTACTTCTTCACGCATCGCTTGAAGGGTCCAAGGTGATAGGATGGGGAGAACACATGGGCTGGTAAACCATTCCACTGGTCAATTGTTCTACAAATAAACACACTGAACTTTTTAGTTTGGCTGCCGATTCGGTCGACAGAATACGGATGCTTTCACTACCTATTCGCCACGGGTTTGCAAAGACGAGGTAGGAACAAGGTAAAAGTGGCTCTAAGAACATTATTTGTGGTATAGACGATAAAGAACGCAAAAAGGTGTGATTCTGCTGGCGACTGCAGACCGCAGACTGCAGACTCCACTACTGGTTTGTATGAGGTTGATGCCGTGCAAGGCGGAATCAACCTCGGGAATTACACCTTAAAGCCGCCATGTTACTTGGATTTCAGTATCACGTTGCCCTAAAGTACCTCCACGGGAACCTAGAAATCTGTTAACGATCATTCATGGATTCACAACATTTGGAGCAAAAGAAAAATAACAAGCAACCTCAAGCGCATTCGAAAAACACAAATAAACGCTACTTATAAATGGCGAACCAAGAGAGTTTTATGAGTGCCTGCAGAACGTAAAGTGGCTTTGTCATGTTTCGTTCAGGATCAGCTTGTAAGTTGCACTGCTACTTGTAGTTATTTTAATTGTAATATGTTTTATTCGTATTTAAATTAATACGATTTTATTAACTCGCGATTGCTGTCACATAAACTTTCAACGTACTAGAAGGTTATTGATGTATCTAATTGTAGGTTCTGGTGGCGGGAACTTTGAGCTACTTAGCTTAACCTTTTTATTAACTGTCATCATCATCATCAGCCAGAAGGCGCCCACTGCTGAACAGAGGCATCCCCCTTAGAACGCCATTCCGAACGACAAGATGCCAGTTGCATCCACCGGTTACCTGTTACTTTCACTATGTCGTCAGTCCACCTAGTGGGACCTACTTTAGAACCTTTCGGTTTCCCCATCGGTTGTAGGTTCTTAGAGCGAGCGATCATTAACTGTACGACAGTAAATTCCAAGGTCTGTTAGTATTTTTTTTTTTATTTAGGTCACAAGTTTCGAGTTAACGTAATCTTTGGTTAGCTAAAAAACTTTCCTATATAAAGCCACAGAACAAGAAAAACTGATTATACCTGTTTTGTGGGTTCACCAAACCTTTGTCTGTATACTTTGAATAATCTAAACTAAACAATAAATTACTTTTTATAATCAAATATTGATCATGCTCATTCCCGATGCTCGAGATGAAATAATACATTCAGACGATATACTAGCTTCATTTCTTCAAAAGATACAAATAAAATTCGATTTTACAAAGCTCATTAATGGAGTTCAACTGTCAAAAAGAAGCCCATTCTCATTGTCATTGAGTTACGCGGGCGGCCCGCAGATGACCATTGGAGGTGAGATCTCAAATGGAGATCACGTGCAGAAAAACGCTGTGTAAATCTCTCAGGGAAGCTTAAGTCCAGCAGTGTCTTCACACATTTCTTATTGGCTGAGAGAGAGAGAAAGAGAATTTACGTAAATCTAGTGTAATTACATTTTTTTATAAATCTTGTTTTATTAAGGATAATTTTGTTATTACACACAAAACAAAAATCTTGAAGTGTAGAAATTGTTTTGGTAAATGTGTTTTTCCTATTCATTTGACGTCACCATGTTAACATTTGCAATATAATCTACATATTTTATACTTTAAAATTAACTTTAAATTCGTGGAACGTTGACATTTCTTTTAGACCAAGTGGGCGTTTTAAAATAATATGGTTCTAGGTATTCGTGATTAAATTATAAAGAATGATCGTTAGTTGTTGGAAACTATGTGATGATTCAAGTTCATCTAAAATTGATGGTGCATATATTTTCCGGTTAGCAGGTAGTCGGTGGCGGATACCCGGCTCGAAATGTGATAGGCATTACAAATTAACGTGGCATATACTTGGCAATCGATTTCCAGCATATTCACAACTAATTTTGCCACTTATTAATTTTATTATTTCATTTAAAAGAACTTAATCGGCAGTCGAACTAAAAAGTTCGGTACGTCTTTTCTTTGTAGAACAATCGACAAGAGGAATGCTTTGCCTGCCCATGTGTTCTCTCCATCCTATGACTTTAGTCTCTTCAACCGATGCGTGAAAGAGTACCTTTGGCCGGCATAGTGACGGCATAACTAACCTAACCTAACTCAGATGTCGTCACAAAAATAAAGAAATAATACTTAATAAAGATCATAAAAACTAAATATATTCATACAAATATAATCATCATAAAATGTCACCGCTTTAACTCCTACAGAGATAGGCAGAGATAATGGACTGCCACTTTTCCTCTGCCTAACACAACTTTCACATCCACAATTATTTTCATACGGGTTAAAGGATCCATATAACCTTGGATGCTTTACCCTGACTGTTAATATTTTTTATACAATAAATAAATAAATAAAAAATATTAATTGCCTCAGTCACCGTTAATTTTTTTTACAACTGACTGGGGCAACCGTTAATATTTTTTTTATTGTGACCTCGATCTGCCTGATATGGTAAACATGACGGTGGTCCAAGAGTGCCAACGACAGAAAAACCAAGTCAGTTCTCGACTACCACAGTCGCCGTCACTTACCGGCCAAATGTGCTTGGACCTTTCCTTGCTTACCAACAAGTGAATCGAGGAATATTACAATTTACAACGTAACGAATCTGCCTAAAATTACAAGGCCACATACGTGTGTTTTATAATTATCCTTACGTAATTTTAGCTTACCTTATTTGCGCTCTACACACGTTGTTCATAAAGAAGAAAGCGAATTAGTCATCTATGTGTTTTTATATAAGTAAAATATGAATCATACACACAGGTCAGGGAAGGCATCCGTATTCTATCTACCGAATATAATCAGCTATGATTCAAGTTACAGATTCATACAAACCAGTAAAATGCGGTACTTGTTCCTACATTATTGTATTTAAGTGAATGTTGGGTGTAGCAAAAGAAGCAGAATAAATGCTGTAAAAATGCATTTATTATAAATGCAAATTAAGGAGTGTATGTGGAGTGACGATACCGGATAGAATGAGCAATAGCACTGTGCGCGATAGATGCGGTTTTGTGACAAGGATTGACAAAGGGATGCTCCGATGGTTTGGGTACGTGGAAAGGATCAGTGAAAGTATATTAACAAGAAATTTATAAATCTGATGTGGATGGATGCGTTAATAAAGGCAGACCTAAGAGCGTGTTCTCCGACCAAATCAGAGACATCCTTAAGAAAGCTGAGTTGTCTAGTGCACACTTGTATGAACAGAATTGTGGATGTGAAAGAAGCGAAGGAGTTATGCCTATCCCTGTGGGAAAGAGGCGTGACAATTTGATTGATTGATGGAGTAGTGCAGTCTGTAGTCTGCGGTCGTCATCTGAACCATTTCTTAGGTCTTAACGAGTTCTTAAAGTTTAAGAATTAGTCAGAACATTCTCCGTGGTATAGGCGATAAAGGACGCACAAAGCGATTGTTTTGCACGATGTTCTTGCTATTGTTGTTAGTTTACGGACCCATCTAAGGTTGACAATGGAAAATTAATACTTAAGAGTATTTCGCATGGTATCTATATATGCTAGTTTCTAATAGTATGATATAATGACACCAGTACTTATACGAGTATAGGTGGTCAAACACTGAAAAATTAAAGGTATTAAATATTGTATGAATATATTAAACGCACTTTTGAACCTCAAGCCGAGCTCTTAATAAATAAAAAGTTCACTAAAACAGCAGTTTTTAGACTGGCAGACGATGCGATGGTTATTTGCCTAGTATGCCAATCCGAAGTGGTATCACCACTTTCAAGATTACAGAGCCTAAAGTGTGCTTAGTCGTGTTTCTGCATAAGCTTAGAAGTTCCCGGTACTTGCAGTTTTATGATTGCAATCATAAAATTGCAGTAGCAGTCGCCTCCATTTATTGACCGCACTCAAACTTAATATCAGGCGGAGTGTATGATGTGTTGAGCTACGATAAAATAATCAATCAATCAATCAATCAGATTGTCACGCCTTTTCCCCACAGGGAGAGGCAGAGACAATGAAGCGCCACTTGCCACGATCCTGACACAAATCCCTTGCTTCCTTCACATTCACAATTCTCTTCATACAAGCTTCATAAAATAACAGTATTCAAGTTAAAACAGCCGACCGACCGTACTTAAAGTATAGACATGTCATGATTTAACAAGAAATAATTGTAATTAATTATTAATGTATGTATGGGCAAAGTCGATAGCAATGAACTGGTCCGATATAAGTAATTTAACTTTATTATAGATCATTCTTTATTATTTTTATTGTGGCTCGACATATGACAACACTCCTGTGAGCTGGAGTGCGGTCCATGAATACAGGCGTTTACGAACTACAAGTAGATTGATTGACGAAATGAGTTTATAAATCTGATTTGGTTGGATGCGTTAAACGAGGTAGACCCAGGAGTAGCGTTGCCAGGCGTCTGAATAAAGCCGGACAGAGTTAGGCTTTTTATTGCGTGTCCGGCCAAAATAAACGTTGTCCGGATTTTGTTAGGCTATTTACATTTCGCAAACGCGCGAGCGCCGAGGGTGGAAGAGCGCAGGCGAGTCGGCTGTCAGTACTTAAACTGACTTGGGATTCGATTTTATTTATATTTCATTAGAATTTGGCAATATTTATGGGCTTGATTATAAAAAAAAAATTTGTCGTACCTATTAATATTGAGACACAATATCCTCAATAATGTAGGGTGTCCGGCCTTTTTAACACCCTTTTATAAGCTTGGGCTGTATATATGTATGTATGTAACTAACTATGTAACGGAATCTTTGAGCACGATTTTTAGCCATCTCCAGAAGTCTAATTAATTCGAAACTTTGCATACGTATTAAGAGTCAATGACAATGCAATAATTTGTTAACAATTTCCCATTATCCTTGTTAGGGCCGCCAGGATTTATATATTCTTTTTATAGATCCTCTATGAGAAAGTGAAAGGGACAGAGCTAGTGCGCGAGCTAGTCGGCTGTCCGAGACTGCTACCTTAGACGGTATTCGCATTGAAGAACTTGATTGCTCTAAGTTAACAGGAAAAACCCTGTGCAATAGTGAAGCTTTAAATGAGATGAATAGATTACGAAACGATTCGTAATACATTTCAATACCACATGTCCACAAAAACTAATTGATAAATCGTACTAAAAAAATAATAATAAAAATAGTTTTAAAATAAAATAAAATAAAAATAAAATAAACTAAAATAAAAAAACACGCTTTTATAGCAAACCGAACTAAAAACTAGAAAATATTTTTTAATAACAAAGAGTTTATATTACAGTAGCAGATGGTAAAACAATCAAACATAATTAGTTACTTCAAAATAAAATTATAATAAAATTTAAGTTATAAACAGAACCATTTAATTCAGAGTGAAAAGCGTGGGGTTAATTTCACAACATTCCCATAACTCTCCTCTTATAGATAGTTGCCAATAGAATGATTGTAACCTTTAATATGTCAAGGCACCCCACGGCTTTTCACTCTGAATTAAATGGTTCTGTTTATAACTCAAATTTTAATATAATTTTATTTTGAAGTAACTAATTATGATTGATTGTTTCACCTTCTGCTACTGTAATAATATAAACTCTTTGTTATTAAAAATTATTTTATAGTTTTTAGTTCGGTTTGTTATAAAAGCGTGTTGTTTTAGTTTAGTTTTTTTTTAAACTATTATTTATTACCAATATGTCCAGCCAAACTGGCTGGTCTGTCCGGCTAATAGGTTTGCCAACCTGGCAACCCTACCCAGAAGGGTGTTTTTTGACCAAATCGGGGAAAGTTGGGCTGGCTAGTGCCCATAACCATAGAGCTTGTATGATGTGGGGGAAGCAAGGGAACAGTTGTATGTTGGCCGAGAAGTAGGAGTTCTTGATTGATTGAAAATTAGATATATAAAAGATATATATCAAATTATATATCTACTTATAACAGATTACATTAAGGTGAAAGGGAAAGAAAGTGTTTTAATGTAGTTTTAAAGGCGTGCGCCGATTAAGATGCCCAAGTATGCAAAGTAATCAACACTTTTTGTGAGAATTAATAATCAGAATTACAATTAAGTTAGGAATTCGCGTGCGTTCTAATTTAGCGCAATAAAAATGAAATAATCTTCCATTCAATTCCTAGGTTCTAATGTACGTTTAAAGGACATCATCCATTTTGGTCCAAATATAAAAGTGCCGGCCAAAGAAAAAAAAAAGTTATATTCTGTTAGAACTCGTCAGTCATAGCATTTTTTATTATGACACCAAAGCTGTAGGGTCATTCTACATACTGTTATTATAGTTTGAAATCAATCAAATTGTCACGCCCTACTCCCACAGAAATCAGCAGAGACACTGGATCACAAACCTGGATCACTCTTACTCCTTGAAGAAAAGCAACGATTAGTGTGCTGTAGGTGTCAATCGTCGTATGCAAATTTAATTACTTTTAAATGTGTGTTCGTGTGCGTTTATTCAGATCTAAACTAAGTAAATCAACTTGTAAAATTTCGTGTAAATAAACCTTAGTGGAAAATGTTTAAAAAGTTAAGTTTTATAAAGCGACCACACCACCGTGGTGTGGTGGCAGTGCAAAGGTCATGCAAAACTGTATCTGATATATGAACTTTGATCATCCTGTTTCTATACAAGCACTTTAGTAGCTTAGTTTAGAAATAAATAAAATTAAATAAAAGTACATTATGTAAAATAGAATCGAAATTATTTTATATTAGTACAAGTAATTTTTTTTATTATTTTTTATTGTGTCTCGACAGTCATGCCGGCCTAGCCGGAATCGGCAACTTATAAGCTGATCCCAAAACACGACCAAATCACTTCACGGTCTGTATACTTGTAAATGGTGGTACTACCCCGGATCGGCAGACTGGGTACCACTGCCTACCACATAAGTAATTAAATTCGTATTTTCTCCTTTATAAAAATAAATAAAAATAATAAGTGCCTAGTCATATGTTGAAATGTCGTGCTACACATTTATTAAATGGAATGTCTTGTTAACAAGAATGAATCGTAATGCACGGTGTGTCTCATTCTAACAATACAAAGCAATTAAGTTTAATAGTATAATTTAACTATGATTATAAACAATTGTTTAACTACTTGCATGTTTTCTTTTATATTTATTCATTTATACGCCTAAGGCCTGTGGTGTAGTGGCAGTGAAATGGCTACGTGAGCCGAGTGGCACCTCACCCACCGTGCGTAGGATTTACGCTACACTATTTTGGCTATAATGGCTTACACATAAGATAGAGATATATACTGTCGCGGGCTTTTTTGTAGTTCTATTTAAGATACACATTTTCATCATACATTACATATGGGTAACTCTAGCGGTTTTGGCAGCGCACGCCAGAATAGCTCGCAGATGGGAGATTTTTATCCTACTTACTTGACATTTATCGTCATATTTTGGACAATTCACACAATATCTTCATAAATTGTAGCCTATGTGTTATTCTGATGTATAAGCTATATTATTGTAAAGTTTCATTAAAATCCATTCAGTAGTTTTGGCGTGAAAGAGTAACAAACATTCATCCATCTATCCATCCATACTCACAAACTTTCGCGTTTATAATATAAGTAAGGATGTTTTATTACTATTGGAATCATATTTATCTTATTGAATTCTAATAACATTTCACAAATTATAAATCGAAAAATTTTGTTTTCAATAAACAATAAAAAAGTTAAATCTTTAATGGATGTTTATTTTGTTGACTGTACTTATGTTGCCTTGAAATACATTTATTAATTAGTTAGAGTACTTTATGAAGAGTCACCCCAACTAATGGCATGTGCTTACTTTCATAAGTCAAGCTTTCAATTCAAAAAAACATAGCTTTGTTTTTCTTTATTTTTCATTAATCAATCAATCAAATTATCACGCCTTTTTCCCATAGGGATAGGCAGAGTAATAGAGCGCCACTTGCCACGATCCTGACGCAACTCCCTCCTCGCTTCCTTCACTAATTTTTATGTATTATTGATTTAAACAACATAGCAATAAATCTTATTTAACCTATACATGAGGAGTCAATGACAGCTAGCCAGCCTTCATTTAAAACAATTTCATACATTGGTTACAAATAAAATCAAAAAGAACAAAAAAAAATGCCAGATATAAATAAAATACATTGCAAAGTTTTGGATTTGGTATAAAATATTTGTTCAAAGGTATCTTATAACAATAGCATGAGTAGTTTTAAATGTATATTTATTAGGTAGTTCTTTCACCATTAGCAAATTAGGAGAATTTATGAGTTTGCCTTTATGAGGAAAATTGTAGATTGGAAAATAGTGTCAGGATCATAAAGAGTGGCAATTCTTTGTCTCTGTCTATCCCTGTAGGATAAACTATGATAGATTGCTTCAAGAGTTAAACTATGATAGATTTCTTCAAGAATTTAAAAAATCAAAGATTAATAATAATTTATAATAAATGATTTACCTAATAAGTTGTTTATTTTTATTTATTTACATTTCTATACTAAGCTAATAAAGTGCTTGTATCATAGAACTGGCCAACCAAAGTACTTATATCAAAGATACATTGGTACCAGCAAGTGGTTTTGAACCTCTTGGTTTGTGTTATCATTGCATTACCACTACACCATGGGACATTTTAATAGATTCATTAAAAATATGTTTACCTTAGATTGTAGGCAGTAAGAGTCTAAATAGTTTAGTGAAATATTAAGTTATACAAATAGATATTAAATATAATACCACAATTATGTCTACTAAGAACTGGTGATACATACTTACTCAGAGTAAAATAATGTGAGATGTTTTATTGATTTTATTAGAAAATATGAAAATAAAACTAAATATGATCATACTTATGAAATCATATTGGAATCCAAATGAATTATGGTGACATTAAATTTACTACATAACTATGATAATATTGTTTTAAAAAGTATTAATATATAATTATTATTGAATAGATGTATAGTTTTTTGAATATTGCTATTTTCAAACTCTAAAATTAATTAATATTAAGTTTTTAATATATAGTTGGAGTAAGAGTAATTTTGGAAACTCCAGGAATTTAGTTATTTATTTATATGTGAATAATTCATTAAATATAAGTATTGTTGAATAGTGTGAGAAATTAAGCACCTGTTAATAATTTGTTGAATAAAAACTTAGAAGAAATTTCTTAAACTCCTAGTAACCGAAAGAGAGTTGTGTCAGGATCGTGTCAAGTAGCACTCCGTAGTCTTTGTCTATCCTTTATATTTTAAATATTCTATGTATCATTGTCCAAAACAAAAAAGTTCATTAAAGAACCCTTCTGAGTTTAAGCAAATAACTAATTTATGTAATACTGACGATTCACACACACTTGCAAATTTATTAGGAGTGTTATGACAAATAACAGCAAAAAACTCTTTATATTTTAGTTAAACCTATTTTTAGATGAATGATCTAAATGTTTATTAAACTTATTGATTATTAGCGCCGAATTTACTAACCTATATATTTCAAATTTGCCGCAACATCCTGCACCAATGAGCACTCAATTAATAATCACAAGAGACCTCATTTAATATTTAATTGGACGTTATGTTGGGCACACTACCCATTACTATAATAACATGAAGAAATAATACAATTGATTAATTTCGCCTTGAAAACTCGATGACGGCGATGACGTTTATCTGACATTTTTTATTTTAAATATTTGGCAATGGACTTTTTTTAAAATTTATAATGGTGTGTTACCATTTAAAAAAAAAACAATATTTCTATGTTATTATGTAAACATTCCACAAAAAACATTTATTTTGATGTACGCAGTAATTTTTTACTTTGTTTTATTAAATACGCATACAATACTGTCAAAATAAATATCGTCAATACAGATGGATTTGAGATACTTTCTTTGCTTTAGAATTCTTATGAACAAAGTAATAAAATGGCGTCTGCGTCAGTGACATATCAATGTTTTCTAATTAGATTTTTGTGTTGAAATATCGAAAAAAACGTAAAATACATGTTACCTCTTTCATAATTATGTCGTCTAATAACCTTTCTTCGGTCTTGAAATCATGTTCTGAAAGTGAACTCATTAATGAGGTTGTGGACACCAATATGACTTCGAAACAGGCAGAAGGGCCTCGTCTCAAGAGAACTTTTACTTTACCTCGTAATCCTTTCGGTTCGGTAAAGCCTAACACCAGTAAGACCAAGACTTTGGACCTGGATAGTAAAATTTCTACCGGAAATTTAATCCCGGAAGGTGGTAAGGATGAAGTCACTTTAGAGAGGAAATTGTTCAGGAGACCGTCATGGAAGAGGTTCATTAATAAAATAGCGCAACATATGAGTACAGTTAATGTTTCTGGCGTAAGTTTGTCTTGATTTATCATTGAGAAGTTATATTTTACATATCTTTATAAACATAACCTTGAATTCATTTCATTGCATCAGATGACATTTTTTTACAATATAAATTATGTTATTTATACAAAATTTGTTTATAGGCGAAGTCTGCACCTAGTATGATGAATGGTGAGCGTGTGCCGAGTTGTGGAGAACCCCCCTGGCCACCAGGGTCCACTCCAGCAGTCAGTGGAATTGCAAATCATGGGAATACATGTTATATGAATGCAGTCTTGCAGTGTCTTTCTCATACTGATGTGATTGCTGAATATTTTGTATTGGACCATTATAAAGTAAGTCATAACTTAAAATTAAGTATAAGTTGAGGTATAGTTTTGAAATAAGTTCAATTTAGTGTTTAATTAAAAAAATATAAATATAGTTTGAATTTGAACTTGAATGGCTGGCATAGTAATGGAGACTAAGGCAACAATATAAAACTTTTTTCAGTAGTCTTTTGGAGTTCCCCTTGGGTCTTATTAGGCAATTTGAGGTCAGAAAATCAATTCTATTATAAATTGTCAATCAATCAATTGTCATGTCCTTCTCCCACAGGGATAGGCAGAGACAATCGAGCGCCACTTGTCACAATCCTGACACAACTCCCTTGCTTCCTACACATCCACAATTCCAGTTTTTATTGTATAGTATAAAAATATTTTAGATTTGTTACAAGTATGTTGTAATATAATACAAAATTATTGAAGAATAAGGCTGATGATGTTATAGATTAGATTGTAAAATGTTATGATAACTTTATAGTTTTTAACATTGACCTTGAGACACTTTATTTTAATCTTTAACAAAATATAGCGAATTTGTTATCTTACTAAAACTTGCCATTATTTTTTATTATAACATTTTTCTATGGGAAATATATCAGACATATGTACTTTGATTAGATATATCTACCGAAATGGGTTTCAAACCTGTGCTCTCAGCTTGCATAACCATTGCACTGCCACTAAACCATGGTCGCCTAAACGGTTATAGACAGAAAGTAGTATGAAAAAAATGTGGATGTGAAGTAAGCAAGATTTGTATGTCTTGATTGTGAAAATCATTTAAAAACATATATCCTCAACAATTCATTCATAAAGTATATAATTTACAAAATAATATGAGTGTAATAATCTGCAACTGATTGCATGAAAGGTTTTATGTTGTGTGAATGAGATATATTTTTTTAATGATATTAGACACAGGAAGTCATAATCTCTTTTGCATTGATTAAAGTTTATATTATGTTTTAATGACAGATTAATGAATTTAATACTTCTATAATGAAAATTCAATTACTGATTATACTTATTTATTCAATCAATCAAATCGCCACACCTTTCGGTTGTATGGTCGTTAAGAGGTGTATGTGGAGTGACGATAGTGGATTTAATAAGGAATAGCACAGTGTGCAATAGATTTAGTTTGAAAGCAGATGAAGTTTGATGCTTTGATGGTTTGGGCACATGGAAAATATGAGTGAAAGTAGATTGACTAAAGAAATTTATAAATCTAATGGAATAGATGCGAATTAAATGAGGCAGACCCAATTTGGGTGTTTTATGACCAAATTCAGAAACATCTTCAAGAAAGCTGGGTTACCTAGTGCCCATAACTGTAGAGCTTGTATGAAGGGAATTGAAGATGTGAGGAAAAAGAGGGAGTTATATATATGGATTGTGACAAGTGGCGCTCCTTTTTCTCTGCCTATCTCTGTGGAAAAAAGGTTTGACAATTTTATTTGATTTGATTGATTGATGGCCCATTTATATTTTTGTATTTGTATTTTAATTTTGACTGAGACACGTAAGTTAAATGTGTTTTTCAGTCATTACCATGAGTCATACAATGAGACAAGTAGAAGTCCTCAATAAAATAAATAAAACTAATTAATAAATATTTTAAAATAATACAGTGTTTGCATGATATATGTACCTTGGTCGCCTTGGCATATTTAGTGACTCATATCTCTAAAGAAATGCATAAAGGCATTTTTTATGTACGTGCATAAAGAAATCGCAATAAAATCTCTTATAAATTGCTTTTGTTTTAAATTGATTTATTAAATAAATGACCTCATTCATAACATGTGCAAACATAATTCTATAAAAAATTTTAGTAGGCACTTTTTCACTTTAAAATTCTTTAAATAAGTATATATTTTTAATTTTTTTTTATTTATATACATTTTTATACTAAGCTACTAAAGTGCTTGTATTGTAGGAACAGGACTACATTGTCCACCGGTACATTGGTACCGGTGAGTGGTTTTGAACCCGTTCTCTCGGTTTGCGTGACCATTGCACTGCCACTACACCACAATTGCCCTTAATCACTTTTAATGACATATGACATAAATTGACCTAATAGTAAGAAGCAGTAGAAGTCAATAAGCTCAATATATGGTGGACTTAACTAGGCTGGCATAGTGAATGTGACTGCTAATTACTGCTATTGAACTATAGTAGCAGTCAGCTTCATGGACCGTACCGCAGCTTAACATCAGGCGGGTGCTGTCATATGTCGTGTCATGATAAAAAAAAAACATCACTTTACTTGCCAAAAAAATCTTACATTTCAAACACTTCAATATGTTCTTTTGAGCAACTTTTACGAGTAGTGGGCAGTCATTTGCCCAGTTTATCGATTTGAAATAGTACCACCACATTTAACGCGGCAGGTACACTTGTATTCTAAGTTACATCCTCTAGTTATCTTTTCACTCAAAGTAGATCTGTCTCATTTTATATTTCTTGATTTAAAGATGAAAAGAGACAAATGTTTCTAGAGTAAAAAGTTCAGTTGAGAATACAACTTAGAAGCCAATGTGACTACATTCCGCAATTATGTATTTAATTGTAGTAGCAGTCACAGGGGTGATATCGTATGGCATGCCACATTTGTAAAAAAAAAATGTCACACCTTTTTCCCACAGGGATAGCCAAAGTCAATAGAGTGCCACCAGCCACAACTGACACAACTTCCTCATTTCTCTCACATCCACAATTCTCTTCATACAAGCTCTACGCATGGGACACTAAGAATCCCAAAAATATTTATCTTTAAAAAAATATATATTTCATATTATTATTTGTATTGCAGGTAGATTTACTAAAAAGAAATAAGATAAACTCGAAGAAATATGGTACGAGAGGTGAAGTTACTGAGCAGCTGGCAGCCCTGCTAAAATCATTATGGGCATGCCACTATACATCAGATATGAGTACTGCATTCAAGGTAACTGCATTGATTTTTATTATTATTGTGATGCTACATCTGACTTCAAGTTGCTTGGGAAATACAAGAGTGTGGACAATAGAAAATCCCGAAGCACTTTGCGGGTGCCTCAGCCGCCGCCATCTAATTAACTATGGTGAGTTTTACGGCTCGCTTAAATAGTTTTATAGTTAAAGGATGGGAAGAATACATGGGCAGCCAGAGCATTCTACTTGACTATTGTTTGACAAAGAAACGATGCACTGAAAACTCTATTGACTATGGTTTTTTCAGTCGTCGACACTCTTGGACCTCGATCATGCTGACTATCAGGCAGATGTCTAGTCACAATAAAAAAAAATTGTATAAACAATAGTAACTATACTCATAGATGCTGGTATAATGCTATTAGAATAGAACGGGCTGTTGTCTAACTTCACTTGAAAGGTGTCTTTTTCTTGACGGTCTGCAAAGAAAAAGAGACCATACTAAAGTGAAGTTGGTTGCAGAGCTAAACGTTCCAAAATGGCGCCGATTCAGTCCTATTTTTATTTTAATCGCATTATACCTGTGTTTTTATCAATGTCAAATTTTGTGTAATGCTAAAAAAATACTAAATTGATAATTGCAATTCCTTCACAGAGTGCTGTAGATAGGCATGGTAATCAATACAAAGGGAACAGTCAGCATGACGCACAGGAATTTCTATTTTGGTTATTAGATAAAGTGCATGAAGACTTAAATACAGCTACTAAGAAGAAGTACAAAACCATTAAGGTACATTTTATATTTACAAAATATTTTTTATTATTTTTATTATACGTTTCTATACTAACCTACTAAAGTACTTGTATCATAGAAATAGACAACCAGAGTACATATATCAAAGATACATTGGTACTGGTGGGTGGTTTCGAACCCGTGCCACTTGGCTTACATAGCCATTGCACTGTCACTACACCACAGTCGACTTAAACTTAAATTTAAACCGCCTTAAACAATGAATATTTACAAAATATACATTGTTTTTATTATTGTAGCTTAACATAACATATTCAGTACCCCATCTGATATTAAACTGGAGTGCAGTCCATGAATCAAGATGAATGCTACTACAGTTAATTCATTGCAAGTAACGGTTGGATGTGTCAACTTAGTTGGAAACAAGAACTTTCAATCTGATCCCAAAACGCGACCTAAATAAGGGGGAAAATTTAAAATTGGAACCTAATATAAAATCTCTGTTCAGCAAGCATCAAGCGCAAGAATCGCACTTAATGAATATAGAAAATTGAATTTCAGTTTTTCATTAAGTATATGTTTTGAAATTTTACTTACGATGTTTTTATAACATTTTCATAATGATTTCTTCCTAAAACTTATCATTTATATTACTTAAGGTAACAAAACAATTTTTATAAGTTAAAAATTATGTATGGGGCCATAAAAATTTAGAAATGTAAAGGTGGGGCATGGCCTAAAAAGGATGGGAAACGCTGGTTTAAATGCATCCAACCATTTTTTGTAGAATACTGGTGGAAAACCAGATGAAGTAGTAGCGGCAGAGACATTGGCTAACCATGCTAGGAGGAACAGTTCATTTGTGCAGGCTGTGTTTCAAGCTCAATACAGGTAAATATTATGTTTTGATTACACTACTAGGACAAGAAAGGTTCTTGAGTGGGGACCACAAAACGGAACATGCAGCATAGCTAGAACCCTTTTTTTATTGTGACACGACATTTGAACTCGACCCGTCTGATTATAAGCAAAAGGAGGTCCAAGAGTGACGAAAACTCCCAATAGGTGGACTGATGACATAGTGAAAGTCACGAATAACCGGTGGAAGCAACAGGCATCTTGTCGTTAGGAATGGCGTTCTAAGGGGGAGAACGTCCACTGCTGAACATAAGACGTCTTCTGGCTGATGATGATGAGACTACTGAGGTTGATCAGGTTGCGTTTAAGGGGGCACGAATTCTTGTATGACTTCGTGCCGCACGTCGAATGGCTGCTATAACTGGCTGCCTCAGCCTGGCTGTAAGTGCATGGATGGGCTTAAAGTATTTTGCAAGCAGTTTATACATTACAAAGTTAGGTAATAAAGCGTATATTCCTTTGAACAGGTCAGCCCTAACATGCGCCCGATGTTCGAGGACTTCTTGTACCTTCGATCCTTTCCATTGCGTGAGTGTACAACTACCACCGCGGCATGCAGCTATACAACCATCACCCTTGCCCGTTACTGTAAGTTACTTTACTATAGCCAGACAGACGTAGTGACATTTATATTCGTTTTTTTTTTAGTGTTAATGTACGGTTACAATATGTTTTCTGATAGTTTTTGTTTTTTTCTTGTGTCTCGTCATCTGACCTTGGCTTGCCTTATGATAAGCACTCAGAAAAACCGATTCACTTTTTATCAGTTGCCACCACCAAGCTCGCTACGGGTGCTTTTTAAACTTGCAAGGTTACAGGATGGAGACAAGATGGTAACATTATTAAGAACATCAGGGCCCTAGTTCTCTTAATACATAATGTCGACGATAAAAGCAGTAAAATTGCGCCACGGTCGCAAGTGACGTAGTTTTACCTATTGATTTGTTATTCGCTGATTGGTTACTAAGATGTCAAAAATCAGTGCGAATCGACGCCATTATATATTAAGAGAATCTAGGCCTAGATCACGAACTGTCAAGATATCTGCCATGTGCATTATTTTTTATTTTATTTTTGTATCATAGAAACAGGTCAACCAAAGTACATATATTAAAGAATACATTGGTACTGGTGAGTGGATTTGAACCCGTGCATTTCAACCGTACGGCTTGCGTAACGGTTGAAATGCCACTACACCACGGTCGCCTCATTTTTTGATCTAATGTTTTATTTATATTATGTAATTTTTACTTTGTGAAAGTTTTTACTAACTCTTGACAGTTGTCGAGTTTCTTATGGTTTCTATTCAACGGAGTTTTTACATTGGCATAGAATCATTTGATAATGCCAAAGAGGTCAAGAAGGCCTATTTACAACAAATGTTTTGATTTTGATTTGAAGGTGGTGTACGTGAATCAACAGCCTCGCCAAGTTAGGATAGGCATTGAGCTCACTGGGGCAGCTACAATGGATGAACTCAGAAATATACTACACACGGACACAGGGATAGCTAAAGAACATATAATACTTTCAGAGATTAATGAAATGGGTTAGTATTATGTTAATGATGCTTTTTAATGACTTGTGTCATTATTAGAAATAGTTTAATGTGTTTTGTCATTAAGTTGACATATTTTGACAACACCCTGCCTTGTTCTCACCTGGCCCTGATTCTCTGAACATATTATAGCAACAAATAAACAGAGAAATTGCGCCGCAGCCGCAAGTGACTAAACGTTTAATCAAAGTTTACCTATTGATTTGTTATTCCCTGACTGGGTACTGCTGTCTACCACTCTTTGTTAACAAGACCTGGAGCAAATACCCATGTTTTATTATTAAATATTTATAATATTCATTCAATTATTAAATATTACAAATAAAAGCTATGAAACAAATATTTACATGGACCGGGAATCAAACCCAGGACTGGTGTGGTGGGACCATTGTGCTTGGACTGTCGTCAATAATCAAGTTCTAAGTTAAAGTACCTTTTGTTCTTGTAGAGCTTGTATGAAGAGAATGTGGATGTGAGGGAAGTGAGGGAGTTGTGTCATGATCGTGGCAAGGGGCGCTTAATTGATTGATAGATTGTTTGTTTTGATATTGTAGGGTGGTGTTGCGCACGCGCAGGTTGGGAGCCGGCAGGTTGTGATATAGGTGCGCTGTACTGCGTGGAAGCACCGCCATTGTTACAAACACCAACGACACCTTATTTACTCATATTATGGATTAATTTACTAGATGGAGAAAGATTTGGTATGTATCATTGAATTTTTTATTCATTTATTTGACATTTACGCTTATGGGAACTAGGCAACCTAGCCAAAAACCAACCTCAACGCATCCACGTCAAATTTATAAATTCCTTTCGTGAATTTTCACTAATCATTTCCATGCGCCCAAGCCATCTGTGGTTCTACCAAACCACATCTATCACACACTGTGCTATTTTTCATTCAATCCCTTATCGTCACTCATATAGATGCCCATAACCTTAGAGCTTGTATGAAGGTAACTGTGGATGTAGGAGAAGCGAGGGAGTTGTGTCAGGATCGTAACAATTTGATTGATTATTTTATATTTTTATACTAAGCTTGTACGAGTGCTCGTATCATAGAATCCGGACAATCAAAGCACATACATTAATGATACAACAGTACTAACAGTACCCTATCTACCGACCAGAGCTTTCCAGATACATACTCTATTACAAATGCAACAACGTCTTCAAGTTAATTTGACTGTAACTTATTATTTATTATGTAATTTTGTTAACAGGATCAGTATACTCAATGCAAGTACCAAGAGAGGTGTCGTACGCGGATTTGCAAAAGCTATTGTTAAAAGAAATGTGTCAAGTTGTAGCGTCACGTGTGCTGGAGTCTGATCAGGGTAATGATATATTTAAGGCGAGAATTGCTGAGGCGCATCGACCAAAGGATCCAGCCTATTTGCAGCCGGAGGTAAGAATTCGGCACATGCTTTCTTTTATCACAATATCGGAAGTGTGAAAAATCACTTCTGGACTGCATTTCCGACTCTTATTCTAATTTTATAAGTGGTATACAAGAGTTGGTGGTTATTGGCCCAGACTGCCTATCCAGGGTAGTATCTAGTACTGTCAAGCATACAGACCCTGAAGTGACTTAATAGCGTTATGAGATCAGTCAGTTGTCTTGGCAATATGAATGCGACTGCTATTTGCAGTTATTTACCTCGGCACTGTTAGTTTACTACACTTCAGCTTAACATCAGGCGGGGTGCAGTCATATGTCGAGCCACAATAAATATGATAATAAAAAAAACAAATGGCAAATCTGTTACTAATCCTACTATTATTATAAATGTGAATGTCAGTTTGTTTGTTACGTTTTCACACAACAACTACTTAACCGATCATCATGAAACATCATTGACGACAGGCGTGGACGAACGGTTTAGCGACTGGTTTGTTGCGCGTAAAGTCCCGGGTTCGATCCCCGGTCGGAATATTTGTTTCATAGCTTTTATTTGTAATATTTAATGGTATTAAATATTGCAAATATTTGTTAATAAAAAAAAAAGAGATGGATATTTGCTTCGGGTCTGGTTATCAAAGAGTGGTAGGCAGTGGTACCCAGTCTGCCGATCCGGGGTAGTACCACCACTTACAAGTATACAGACCGTGAAGTGATTTGGTCACGTTTCGGGATTAGCTTGTAAGTTGCCGGTTCCATCTAGGCCGGCATAGTGGATGTGATTGCTACTCACAGTTATTGAATTGTAGTAGCAGTGACATTCATTCATTGACCACACTTTGGCTTAACATCAAGCGGGGTGCTGTCATATGTCGAGTCACAATAAAAAATAAAAAAAAAAACTTTGTACACATATTTTTGGAGGTACTACAAGTAACATAGGATACTTTTAATTAATAAAAAAAAAAACTTTAGTTTTAGCTGTTTGGAATTTTTCTATATTTATTTTTATATCTGTCTGTCTTTTTTACATGAGTTATAAATACAAAAAAGTGATATACAGTCGAATTGAGAACCTCCTTTTTTATGACTCTGTTATAAACCTAATTTTACGCGGGTGAAACTGCGGGCACAGCTACTAAATCTTTAAACCTACTTTATCTTCTACAGTTTTTGATACTCTTGTCTCTTATATTACAGTTGCCTCACCCTCTATTCTCGTTGGACGTGGAGCAGGCTTTATGTCCGCATGACAAATATCCATATTTGAGACTTGAACTCCTGTGGGACCCATCACAACGCGATAGGTATGCATAATGATGTATTATAAACTATGATTTGACCGTGACGCAATGGTAGTGCAATGGTTATCAAACCGAGCGCACGGGTTCAAAACCACTTGCCGGTACCAATGTCTCTTTGATGTGTGTACTTTGGTTGTTCTGTTTCTAAGACTTTAGTAGCTTAGTATAGAAATGATGTATTTTGGATTTATGTACTTTTATTTTAACAACTTTTATTCATTCGGGCACTGAGTTTGAATTAGCTTTAACTGTCAATGAAAATTAACATCGATTCTTAGCGTGTTGCGCGGTTGCAATTTTAATTTTAAAGCTCATAAATGGAGTTTAATTGTCAAAACAAAGCCTTTTTTATTACATTGAGTTACACGATCGGCCCGCTTGACTTGGCATATGGAAAAAAATTAAGAAAACCCCTCTCTTCAATCAATCAATCAAATTGTCACGCCTCTTTCCCACGAGGATAGGCAGAGACAATGGAGCGCCACTTGCCACGATCATGACACAACTCCTTGGCTTCCTTCACATCCACAATTCTCCTCATACAAGTTCTATGGTTATGGGCACTAGACAACCCAGCATTCTTGAGGATGTCTTTTCTAAATAAAAAAAAACCTTTTTTTTTCTAGTATAATCGGCGATTGTTCAGACGCTTGTGAAGTTCATGTATCTGCTGGTGCGAGCGGTGATGCTAACTCTGGGGCAACAGGTCCTGGTGCCCTCACTTTGCACGCGTGTCTGACACATTACACAAGAGCTGAACATCTAGCCCAGGAGGATGCTTGGAGGTTAGTTATATAAAAATTTCTTATAAGAGATTAAATTATAGTACTACCACTTTTAAGTACACTTACAAGTATACAGACCGTGAAGTGACTTGGTCGCGTTTCGGGATCAGTTTGTAAGTTGCCGGTTCCAACTAGGCCGGCATAGTGTACATGATTGCTACTCACAGTTATTGAATTGTAGAAGCAGTGACATCCATTCATAGACCACACTTCGGCTTAACATCAAGTGGAGTGCTGTCAAATGTCGAGTCGCAATAAAATTAAAAAAATATCAAATCCATCAAATTGTCACGCATTTTTCTCGCGTGGATAGGCAAAGACAATAGAGCGCCACTTGCCACGATCCTGTCAGATCTAAAATAATATTGTTCGCAAAAATCATAGTGTGATGTGAGTATTTGTATTGTTTCAGATGTCCAGAGTGTCAACGCTATATGCCAGTTATAAAGACATTAGGACTTTGGTCCCTACCTGATATTTTGGTTATACATCTAAAGAGATTTCGACAGTGAGTTTTTACTATTAATTGAGCATTGGCCATATTTTCATCATCATATTAGCTATTAGTCGTTGCTGTGTCTAAAAAATATAAAAGATAATTCAATACATCAATCAATCAAACTCTCGCGCCTTCTTCCCACAGGGATAGGCAGAGACAATGGAGCGCCACTTGCCACGATCCTTACACAACTCCCTAGCTTCCCTCACATCCACAATTCTCTTCATACAGGCTCTGTGGTTATGGGCATTAGGCAACCCAGCGTTCTTGAGGATGTCACCGATTTGGTCAGGAAACACCCTCCTTAGCTTGCTTTGTTTAACACATCCATTCAATCAATACATCTTGGTCCTAAATATATATATATAATACAATTATTTTGGCATTAGTTTTTATGTTTTTAATTATTTTATGTTTAATTTAAATCTTATTAACTGTCATGTAAGATACCTTTTTGGGCTATAGTCTTATCAATGTAACCTATAAATTTAAATGATAAAAATACCTTATATCCTCTATTCACAGACAAGCGAAAGGCCGAACAAGTACGAAATTAACAACGATGGTGGAGTTCCCACTGAACGACTTTGATATGACGCCACATTTAGTGCGCCGCAATTCATCGAGCGAATGTCCCACCTCATCAGCCTCGTCCCCCACCCACCATTTGTCCCCACGAAAGAAACATTCGAAAACACAAACAATACCTGTCGATAATACATACGACTTGTACGCAGTCTGTTACCACCATGGTGACGATTTAGAAACTGGCCATTACACAGCCGCGTGCAAGAACCCTTACGATGGACAATGGTACAAATTCGACGACTCACGAGTAACGTTAGTCGAAGACGAAAACGCTCACAGTGAGCTCGTAAATAACACCGCGTACATGCTATTTTACAAAAGGAAAAAACCAACCGTCTCTCACACATGGTTGAGCGACAATCAGTACCATTGGGCACTAAGAATGCCCAAGTATGTCAAGAAATCTGAGACGTTAAACGAAATATCCGAAGTTAAGGAAGAAGAAGTTAAAACGGAAAGTCGTAACGAGATCGAATCGGAATCGGAAGCGACGGCGGCTTCTCCTACTCGGGATCCTTCGATGACGAGAAGCATTCCGAGTTTAACTGAGGACAACGCGAGCGAATCGAACGTTCCAGAAAAGCATACAGTTACAATAGTTCACAAAGCTACTATTCAATCGCCGACGCTTCAACGACCACTCATTGTGGAGATAAACGGGAACAGTTCAGATAATATAAGCGAATATGAAAACGAGAGTGTGTCTACCGAGCCCTATATACACAAAGATGTACATATTAATCCTAAAATGACGCCTGTTGATAGTAGGAGACCTCGATCTGTTGATTATCCAGCTAAATCGAGCACCTCTGGGAATCGGGATGTGAATAGAAATTATGAAAGTTCGCCGTTGGTAGCGAGTATCAATGGCGTGGAGTACCACCCTACCACAGAGGATTTGGTGTTTACTATGTTTAAAGAAACAAAATATATTATGCCTCCACATAATAATCATCTTGCCAATGAAACACATAGGCCAGGTAACTAATTTACTTTTATATTGTTTTATGCCAAAAACCAATAATTGAGCCTTTAGATCAGTGTTTCCCAACGTGGGGCCCAAGCTCCACAGGTGCCCCCTGTATTTTTGTAAGTCATTTAAAAATGGACTTGACACTAATTCTTTTGATTTAGGTTATTTAAATGCAATGCTAGATATCGGTGACAAATATAACAAAAAAATTCTTAAAAAAATGCTGTAATTATTTATATTTCTTAAAACAAAACAATTTTAAAAGGGTAAAAATTATGTATCGGGAGCATAAAAATTTTAGAAATGTTAAGGTGGGGCATGGCCTAAAAAAGATTGGGAAACACTGCTTCAGATAGTAGTTGTAGAATCATTTGACAATTCTTCTGCTCCGGGGTAGTATCACCACTTACAAGTGTACAGACCGAGAAGTGACTTAATTGCTTTTCCTGTTCAGCGTGTAAGTTACCATTTCAGTTCCAACTAGGCCGGCATAGTGGATGTGAGTGCAACTTGCTATTTAACTGTAGTAGCAGTCGTCTTTATTCATGGACCACACTCCAGTTTTACATCAGGCAGGATGCTGTCACATGTTGAGCCCCAATAAGAAAAAGACGATGCCAAGAATTAACTGAATTGTTTTATAAAAAAAAATCTGATTTTGGTGCACAGCTGAATTTCGGCAACTTCCAAGCTAATCCTTTACGTTCTGATAGATCGCAGTCACGTGATTGGTCAAATGAATGACAAGTCAATAACCAATCAGCGATTTTAGGTTTTAACCTATAGTTATTTCCACTATAGATTAACTAATTTACTTATGTTAGCAACTAGATTTAATAATGTTCACAAGAACTGCTTTTTATATTGTAATGATTGAATAATACATGTAATAATCTATTGTAAATGAAGCCCCCCCCCCCTGACCCCGTGGTTGAACGGTCGGCTGACACATCGGGATCGACGTCCGAGGGACACGCACGGAGAAATTCCGAATAGTAGCCTACCTTATTGCCTTCCAATTATTCAGTTTTAATTTCTATAATGCCCACTAATCGGTCCTTACACTTAAGAGCGTAAAAAATATTAATGTCCTATACTTTATTTTAGGAGAGAAATCATCCGTATGGAAAACTCGAATATCGACATGAGATTGGCAAACCGTGGTTACACATACGTACACCACCCACAAAGATCTGATTAAGGAAAGGTGACAGTGTTCAATTATAATTTATTTATATTGTAGGATTATATGCAAATGTTGTTTATATTTTTTATACGTTGAATAAATGTAGCTTCACAGAAACCAAACCATCCACTAACTTCGCGTTTAAATCAAAGACTAACCAATCAAGAATAGTGAAACGATTTTGTTGACATTTTGCGCTAGTCGTGTTACTCTCTTGAACGTTAGGTGGAGGAATATATCCTGTACTAGCGGCACGCTACGATGGCTGTTTTGACGTTTTAACCGTCCATGAAGTTTCGTATAAATTCATACTTACATTTGAAGGAGCAAATTTCTGTTCCTTATAATGACAATAAAAAACATCAATTTACTTCTTCCGCTGGTAAATTATTCGCTTTCTGTTATACAGTAAATGGATTTTAGTAGATATTTAATAATCGTTTCTAAGTAAACGACATTTCAAATAGATTGGGTTATATAAGGCGTTTACTTTGTCGATTTTAATCTTTATTTTGTTAGGTTATATGTTTAAATATGAAAGATGGTTTACTAATAAAATGACTACTATTGTAAACAGTAGTGAATAAGGATTTCTGTTTTTCTATTTTTAATGTGAGATTTGATGTTTAGATGTTCATTCCTTTCGTTGATTGCCTTTTTGTAAGTATATTTAATTCATTTATTGGATTTGAAAATGTATATATTAAAAGATTATTTTTAAGTATTATTTAAAAGGGCAATCAATGGTTTTTTAAAAAGATATTCTTTAAAATATATTTACAATATTTGTATAGAGGCTCTAGATTTAAGTTTTATATAAAATCGGTAATATTTTGATATTAAACAATGCAGCACGGAGATGTAGTAAGATTGTATTGTAAGAATAACTGAGGAGTGTCTCTTCGAAATGACTTATTTTTTATTTTTAATGCATTTCAATTTTAAAACTCTATTCCTAATAATTTTCAGTGTAATTCTGTATCTAAACAGCTTATTTCTCATAAAAAAATCGTGTCCAAAAAGTGACATTCGTGTCAAACTTATATCAATAGCATTTCATTCTTTTAAAATTATTTGTTTTACTGAAGAAATAAGTCATGGTAAAAAGACACTCGTCAAGCTTGATTCATAATTGACAATATATTATTTCAAATAACCAATTAACATCATCATCAGCCAGAAGGCGTCCACTGCTGAACATAGGCCTCCCCCTTAGAACGCCATTACGAACGACAAGATGCCAGTTACTCGTGACTTTCACTATTAACACCATAATTTATTATTATTTTTTAAATTCGTCAATTGGATTACGGTAAAATGTCAGACTAAAAATAATTATAAAAAAACGCCGATTAACTGTAATATTATCTAAAGAAATAAAAGCAATGAACTTAATACGCCATCATCTAATAAAAAATAAAAACCTATCCGATAAATACGGATATCTGTGTGAAAAAGCACTTAAAGGTTTCATTATAAATGGAAGGACTATCCTAGGCACCTCTTTCCGAAGTACTATAATACTGAGTCTTTCAAGCTTAGTGTGAAGTATAACCAGATCGCTCTAAAAAACGTTCGATGCGTCTTTTCTTTGTATAATAGAACAATCGACAAGTGGGATGCTTTGCCTGCCCATGTGTTCTCTCCATGCTATGACCTTGGATCCTTCAAGCGATGCGTTAAGAAGCACCTTTGGCCGCCATAGTGACGGCGTCTGATGCAGCCGTGAACAAACACGGTTTTCTCAGTCATCGTCAGTCTTGGACCTCCTCTTGCTTATCATCAGGCGGGTCAGACCTCTGGCCGCGGCAGTAAACCTCTCCACTATTAGACCGCGCATTACTTTATACAATCCTACGGAGAAGTGCGAAATAGTTAATTGTCATTTTTGAGTCTAGCTACTAGCTATATTAATAATCTGTAACAAAATTAATTGAGCTTATAATAAGTAAAATTATTTATAATAAATCCTTTGGTTTTGTATAAATATGAAAGTTTACTTTTTTATGCCAAAGAAAGTGACATGAGAATTTGTGGTGGTCTTTGGAGCAGAGTTAGGAAGTGAAGGTAAAAAAAACAATAAATAATATTTCAAACGGAATCTGAGATCGAAAATGTAAAGAGACAACCGTGGTCTTGCTGGTTCCACATTATATTTGATATATGCACTTTGGTCGTATTGTTTCTTTGGTACAAGCAAATTTAGGAGCTTAGTATAAAACTATTAGGCTTAGAATTTTAGATAGACATGCATATAGAATTCTTTCTCGCTCTGTTCCATTGACAGGCCGCCATTAAAATGGTATTTATTATTAGAGAAAAAATATTTTGCTGCTTTATTTTAAAATGATAATTGTAAGTGAATTATGAATTTTGTAGTTAGTTTTATTAATACCATATTTGTGCCTTGGCCCAAGAAATGTGATTCTATTTGTATTTTAAAATAGAATTTAATAAAAATAATGCTCCAATTTTATTTTAATTTTTTCACTTTTTTCTATATATTGAAGTAAACGTTGTGATCAATCGCTGTGTAGTAATGTAAGGGTGTCTGTCCTATTTCAATATATAATCGCACAAGAAGTATATCCCGTCAGATAAAAAGAAAGCTGACTTTTGAACTGCGCAGTTTAAGGATCGGCAAATTAGAAGCGCTCTGGACGAAGCAAAACGCCTATCTATACATTCGTAAACATAATTAATAATATTAATAAACGTATACAAATGCGTAAAACGAAAGCAGGTAACAAAATAGATTACTGTTGCCAGCACTCTTTTTATCTGCCGCGTTCTATAACAGATTCTTAGGTCTATTGTAAGAATGTATTTTAATCAATAAATAACCAATGATCCTCGTCGGCCGGCATAGTGACGGCGACTGAGGCAACCGTTGTCAGCGCTCTTAGACGTCCCTTTGCTTATCATCCGGCACACTCACACTCACTTCACCCACAATCCCTGCTCACTATCCCAAAGGTTAGCTGGTAGAAAATGTCGATTAGACATTAAGCTCGCCTATGTACGTGTGTTTTATTATACTGTGCAATAAAGAATTTATCTATCTATCTGGCCTCTGAAAATTCGCAAAGACATGGCGAATCTGTGCGTTCTTTATCGCCAAATTCAACGGATGTTTCTAGAAGTTCTTGCTTTGTTCCTACCTCGTCTTACTCCCAAAATACCCCCGGGGTGTCAACTAAAAGGTTCGGCGCGTCGCTTAGTTGTCCTTCTCGAGAAGCGTGAAATAAAAAAGTCCAAGAGCGCCGACGTCTAGACGGCATGACGTGTTCAGTTATACACACGACATGCCGTACTATACCAGCGGCACGATATGATGGCCGTTTTGACATTTTGTCCTGCTCATAAAGTTTTGTATAAAATAGTATAATTACATTTGAAGGAACAATTGTTGTTCTTTATAGTGAAAATAAAGAACATTAATTTGCTCCTTCGATCGTAATCAATAATTTTTACAAAACTTCATGAGCGGGTCAAACGTCAAAACGGCCATCATACCGTGCCGCTGATATAAGTTATCGAAGAGTAAAATGTTTTTTTATATTGATGGTTAATAAAGACCAAATTGTATGTTATTTTCATATGGACTAGGCGATGCTTTGGACGATTGTTTGGAGAAATGGGACTATTGGACGATTTTATTATTTGTTTAGATTTTAATTTTAAATTCAAGTATAAGCTTTATTTGCGTACGGCCACGTACAAAGTATATATTCGTTTTTATATACTTTGGTAGCCTAATATAGAAATATAAATAAAACTTAAAAAGAAGACTTGCTACTACTCTACTAACTACTACTGACGCCATTTTTTTCACATTTCTATACTAAGCTACTAAAGTATCATACTTGTATCATAGAATCAAGACAACTAATGTACATATATTAAAGATACATTGGTACCGGCAAGTGGTCTAGAAACCGTGCTCTCGGTTTGCGTTACCTTTGCACTGCCACTACACCACGGTCGCCTTCTATATTCTGTAATGACTTGCAATCCTAGTCTTGTCAGAGAATAGAACCCATAGCAAATAAAGCTTATAATTGAATAACACCAGTTTTTACGGTCTCGGTCATTGATATTGTATTGGGGAAGAGATATTTTATTTTATACTAGTTTATAAATAGTAATTTTATGTCCTATAAAATTTATACATAGTTTATATTATATTAAGATCCATGTATGACTTGGAGATAATAATAAAAGCGGTAATGTATAGTGAATTAATATATTATGTATGTAATAACTTTATGTTTATCTTAGTGTATTGAAATGTAAACTTTATAATACGGCAACTATAAGACAGTTCTAGAAGAGAGAGTTTGGCAGACTATTCTATCTACCACTAACAGCTTGCCAACACTCTTCACTGATATTTTTTTTTTAATTATTTACTTTTAGTCTATTTTACTAACACTAGTTACTGTATAAATTAATAATTAAAACGCGCTCATTAGATGCTGTGTAGCTCAGTCAGAGTTGACACGTTAGCGACAGTTAAAATTGCACGTTAACATACGCCGGATTTGATTAACGCAGCTGACTTTTTTCATTGTGACTCGTCATCTGACCTCGACTTACCTGATAGTATGTAAGGGGAAGTCCAAGAGCGCCGAGAACTGAAAAAAAACAATCAGTTCACAGTTGCCTCAGTCTCTGTCACTATAGCGTACTGTTGTGTACGCGTGAATTTTCTATCCAATTTACATTACTAATTTCTACAGTATCAGTACTGTGATTGAAATATGCTAAAAATTAGTAATGATAATTTTGGTCTTATGTATTAATAGATATCCATTTTACCATTGTAATGAAAATTTAATCTTTTTGATTCCAATTCGATCCTAAATTGTCTATCGAATCAAAAACATGAATCTATTACATACATAAATTATAATTGTTGTATGATGTTCATTAAAAAAGACATATAGTAGTCGGATTCCATAGTTACACGCAGCAATTATTGACTATACTAACATTAGCAGACCAGAAGTCTTGGTATTTAAAAGTGCTTTGGTCACTAAGCATATGTTTTTTTTAAATATTATTATTGATACTCGACATCTGACTGACTTGCCTGATTATCAGGAAGTCTGACAGCGTCGACAACTAAAAGGAACTGATTCAACTGCAAAAATACAATCAGATCCTGTACAGTCCGCGAGGCTTGAGCTAAGCATTGCATTTGTGTGAGTGCACATAGATAGTGTAGGTGTTACGTCGACCGGGGCTTCTATTGCTTGGTTTAAACCGGTTTAGAATAAATTAAACAAATTTGAAGTGAAAATAAGCCGCAAAATGTTGTTTAATTCATTTTGACGACAGGCGTGGACGAACGGTTTAGCGACTGGTTTGTTGCGCTTAAAGTCCCGGGATATTAAGATGGATATTTGCTTCAGGTCTGGTTATCAAAGAGTGGTAGGCAGTGGTAACCAGTCTGCCGATCCGGGGTAGTACCACCACTTACAAGTATACAGACCGTGAAGTGATTTGATCGCGTTTCGGAGCAGCTCGTAACCGGTTCCAATTAGGCCGACATAGTGGATGTGATTGCTACTCACAGTTATTGAATTGTAGAAGCAGTGACATTCATTCATGGACCACACTTTGGCTTAACATCAAGCGGGGTGCTGTCATATGACGAGTTACAATAAAAAAAAAAATGTCGATTTAAAAATATGGATAACCCGATTCACAAACCGAATTGGTGAATTCGATTCGAACCGGTTAACAAACCGAGTTGACAATTCGGCCTGACAATCTAAATTGACAATTTCAGATGTGTATATATATAATAGTACAAACCTGTTTATTGTAGATGTTAACCGACCCAACTCGGTTTAGACATTAACTCGGTTTAATCCGGGTTGAAAAATCGAGTCGTTACATGTTTAAACTGCTTTCTGGTTCTACTTTTAGTGATCACTTACACGAATGTTAGCTTAGACCTTGCGGACTGCAACTTAGAATTATAAATTGTTCAATACTTGTAGTAAAGTTCTTGATTGCTGCGTGAAATTAATAAATCTGACGTTAGGATTTGTTAAAGTGGCCTAATAAACTGTGATTGAACAGGACAGGACAGCTCGTTTTTATAAGTTTTACTTTTTTATATTTATTCTTTTTATATTATTCTATGCATGTCGGAGTGGTCGCATGTATTTATGCATGGGTATAATTTTGTGTTTTATTTTTTTATTAGTTGTAACTTATATTGTTTTAATTTATAAATGTTTATTTTAATCTCACCGTGTTATGTTCATTATAAGCGTTATTTACACACACACAATTTGAGTGTTTTATTTGTTGAAATATTCCTGGTGATATTTTTCCTACTCGTATTTGAGACTATATATATCGATACCTTAATTCGCAATCCGGCCAACTCCATTTTAGTGAATTTTACAGGAGACACTAAAAACATATTTATATCTAAACTATGAGGAATCTAGAAAAAATGAAAATCCCGTTGGTAGATAATAAGTAAATACACATTTTTTTTATTAATAGACAGGTAAACATTTTTATTATTCTTATTAAATGACTCGATTTAGGAGTTGGCCGGATTTTTAAATTCAAAATACGAATGAAGAGGGAGTTGTATGTTTTTATAGGGAAAAATAAAACTGTGCAATTTAATGAAAATAATAGTATATTTTATTTAAATTTTATTCAATTCTCATGAGGTAAGTTTTTATAGTTGGTTTCATAATCTATGGGCATGTTTTGAGTTGTTGAAGATCCAAATATTTATTTTATAGCAGTAACTTAAGAATGTCGCCTTTGCGTAAGCAATTAATTCTTCTAAAAAGACAATATTAAAATTGCACACACCTTTGGCCTTTGAATCTTTTTTTATTTTGCCTGGTCTTATGGACTTATAAAATTTGATATCTTTGAAACTTCTTTATATCTTTCTTCCATGTACCATCAATTTTATTTTTGCCGCAGTATTCTTTTCCTCTCTTTCCATTTTTTATTTTTTCACTTGACTATTTCTCCTTATTTACTTCACATCGTTATTTCCGTTAAGTTGATACTCATATGATTTACTATCAGAGCTACTATAATCAACTAAACGCACCAGCAAAATTAGAGGAACATTGGTAAAAAGGTCCATATCTTGAATTCAAGTGGTTCGAGCGACGTGTAATTATTATTTATAGTTTCCGACGCATTTAAGAAATAAAATATTGAACGGGCAAGTTAGTTTTTTTTTAAATTGAAATCCTACCCCTATAAGTGTTTGTCGATGATTGACGTTATAAGTGTTTTTGATAAAAACGGTGTTTTGTGTGGTGCAATGTAAGTTTAGCTCATTTTATCGTTTGATTTTGAAAAGAACACATCGTTTTAATACAAAATGTGTGACTTGCCAGCAACTACACTCGCCAGGGCTGTAACCATGATCACACCTACCGTTCGGTCAGTCAGGCCTTAGGTGTATCGGTTTCTGTGGTCCATCGCGATGTTCAACGTTACAGGCAGACTGGATCTTACGTTCGCAGACGAGGACAAGGCAGACATCGGGCGAAAACGATAGAGAATGGCCGTTTTATAAGAGATGAACCTTAAGAAATCGCCGTCAAACAGCTGTGCAAAATCTGTTGGAGGAGGTCCGAGATGTGCGTGTAAGCGAACGTACAGTGAGAAGAAAACTTAAAGAAATTGAATTTAACTCACGGGTGCAGCAAAAGCACCGAAACTGGAGGTAGGACATCGGAGAGCCAGATTATTATTTGCACGTAACACCAAAGTTGGACAAGTGAGTGGAGTCGAGTTTTGTCTTATTTGTAGGCAAAATTTCATTTTTATGCACGATAATGCGCGGCCATATACCGCAAACATCGTACAAAATTAACTTAATAATGTTGGTATTGCCCAGATGGATTGGCCAGCGCGATCCCCGGATATGAACCCGATAGAGCATGTGTGGAACATCATTGGAAGAAGGGTACGAGCTAAAACTCCAGCTCCAAGAAATGTCCAGGATCTTAAGTTTGCGCTACTGGAGGAGTGGGAGAATATCCCACAAGAAATGATTAACAATTCAGAGTATGGGAAGGCGTATCCAGGCTCTTATAAGAGCCAGAGAAGGCAGTACACGCTATTAACTTTGCATTTCTTTTATAAATGTTAATAATTTTACCTCAACTCTTGTTACTCATATTTCAAAGATTTTGTTTATTTATACTTTTTGCTGTTTTTTTTTATGTTACAAGTTTTTATAACCTAATTTTGTGTTATTTTAGCTTCTCATATATAAATAATGAAATAAATGTGCTAAAAGTACATAGGCAATAAATTATTTTCAAAAATATTGAGAATTTTGTTATGTTTCTCTAATTTTGCCGGTGTGTGTAATTTAATTCTAAAATGAAGTAAAGACATCTGGTTAAAAATCTGTTGGGGAAAAGAGCTCTTGAGGCATGTTGCTATCTAATGTTAAGGAATTGTTTGATATGCAATTATCTAAAACATGTGTTTGGATGCATTCACTGTTAGTTATGTCCAAATGAGTTATGGCTTGATTGTGGTCCAATAAACTTGGAGAATATGAAGTGTTCATTTCAGTTTCAGATATTTTTTCCAATACAATATTCTCAACTAGTCAGACATCAACATTGTGTTAGTACATGAAGTAGAAGGGATAGAACATAAATCATTACCTCTAGTAGAATGTAAACTAATACTTTGTTGTTCATTTGTGAAACATACATGATCATGCTAAATAACATTCTGTTGCTCGAGGAAGCTGTATTTATGCTGGCTGTAAAGTTAAGCTGTCATGCGGCAAATTATCGTAAGATCTTGTCACATCAGGAACCTAAAAATCAGCCTTCTCAGTATTGTTGGCAAGTTGTATGCAAAAGAATTGATTGAAAGGGTGATGCATGAAACAGATGATGAAATTTAGGATGCGCAAGCGGGATTTCAAAAAGGAATGGGATGTATTGATCAAATCTTCTCTTTAAGATGCGTCAGCGAAAAATGTTGGCAAAATACCATAAGGTGTTTTGTGCTTTTGTTGACCTTGAGAAGGTCTATGGTAGAGTGAAAAGGAATGAATTGTGGCGGCAGCTGTCCGGGTTTGGGTTAAGGGAGCGTTTGGTCCGTGCACTGAAATCTCTCTATGAGGATTCCAGTGCATGTGTTCAAATTAATGAGGCGCTATCTGACTGGTTTGGCATCTCTAAAAGTGTAAGACACCTTTAGGGTTGCCAATGGTTGTGTAGCGTCACCAAGAAAGTGGAACGAGTCAAACAATTTGTTTAATTGGGAAGTATGTTTACTAGGGATGAAAAGTGGGATAAAGATATTGAGTGAAGAGTGCAAAAGGGTAACGTAGTGAACGGTGCCATCCATAGTATAAGGAACAGCCAAATAATGTCCCAAAAGTCACTGATGGCTGTTCATAATGCGGTGCTTGTTCCTACATTAATGTAAGGAAGTTAAGGTTGGGTATGGCAGAAGAAGCATGAGAGTAGAATTAACGCTGTAGAAATGCGGTCATTAAGGAGTGTATGTGGAGTGACGTTAGCGGATAGAATAAGGAATAGCACAATGCGCGATAGATGTGGTTTGAAAGAAGATCTAGTGACAAGGATTGACAAAGGAATGCTTCGATGGCTTGAGCACATGGAAAGGATGAGTGAAAGTATATCGACAAAAGGAATTTATAAACCTGATGTGGGTGGATGCGTTAAACAAGGTCAAGAAATCTGGGTTGCCTAGTGCCCATAACCACAGAGCCTATATGACGAGAATTGGGGATATGAAAGAAGCAAGAAAGTTATGTAAGGATCGAGGCAAGTGGCGCTCCATTGTCTCTGCTGATTTTTGATTAAATATCACTGTATGCACACGTGTAATACGCCAAACAAAATTGATTTGTTGGAGTTAGCCGTCATAATCGTGGACTTTATGTATTGCTTGGAGTTGTTCGGTTTTCTTGTGGTGATTTATTCAAGAAGTTTAAAGTTTAGAGAGTTATTATTTATTTTAAAATGTGCGAATTATGTCAGTCTTAAATCCTGCATCAAAAACTAAAATTCAGTAAAAATGGAGTTAGCCGGTTTGCGAATTAAGGTATCGATATGACAGTACTCGGCAAGATGTTAAGCTGCGGTATGGTCTATGAATAAAGGCGACTGCTACTACAGTAAAAAATGGCACAGAGGCGGCTCAACGCGGATCCATGTTGTGACAGTCAATATCGATTGCAAGATAATGACTGAGACTTCTAATTCATCATCATCAACCAGAAGGCGTCCACTGCTGAACATAAGCCTCCCCCTTAGAACGCCATCTACTGGTTATTCGCGACTTTTGCTATGTCGTTAGTCCACCTAGTGGGAGGCCTACCTACGCCGCGTCTTTTGGTTTGTGGTCTCCACTCTAGAATCTTTTTACCCCATCGGTTGTAGTTCGAACGATGTGGCTGTCTTATTGGCCAAGTTATAAAAGTAAAGGTAAAAGTAGTAGTGCCCAGTCGGGTTTCGGGATCAGCCTGTAAGTTGGTGGTTCCAACTAGGCCGGAATAGTGGATGCGACTGCTATTTACAGCTATTTAACTGTAGTAGCACTCATCTCCATTCATGGACTGCACTTAAGCTTAACAGGCGGAGTGTGATTCATGGATGGATGACACTGCGGGCTTCTGTTAAGAATGCCTGTATAAAATGTTTGCCATTGTAGATAACTAAGTTTTTAAGTGTAATAAAGAATTTATAAGTAAATAAATGTCGCCAATTTAATTGGTCTTGTTAAAAATAACAATAGAGATTAATATCCTATGATTAGTGATCAATTAATGAATGAAGTTGTGTAAACGTGTTCACAATCTTTTCATTCAACATGTTTTGTGTATCTCTATACAATAACAAACATTGAGAAAAAGTAGACGTTTGAGAACAATAGGTTAAGTACTTGCTATTGATAGATAATCACAAAAAATCATCCATTCACAAAGTCAATGAACCAAAAAATAAAAACGGAAGTGGATATTTTAATCCTACATCTTGTATGAAGAGAATTGTCAGGGAAGCGAGAGAGTTGTGCCAGGATCATGGCAAGTGGCGCTCCATTGTCAGTGTCTATCCCTGTGTGAAAAAGGCAAGACAAATTGATTTAATTTAAAACCAGAACCACATTTCCGGCAATAACTACTTGAAAATTTTGCGGAAGAACGACAAAAAAGAGCTGCTTAACAGGTTTTATGCAGTTCACTATTGCGTTTATTTTTGTTGAGATTGCCATCGTGGTTACAGAGCCCAGAGATTGCTCCATGACCATGAGGGCTACAAAGCTCTCGAAACTTCGGAATATAAAAAAAAACATTATCTAAGCAAAAATAAATGCATTAGTTAGTAAGCAGTATTTATAAGGTATACCTAATTCAATATACCTTATTAGGTATGTAATGATTTTCATGTTTTTAAGACTGAATCAAAAGGAAACAGGGGCTTTTTACTTTAATCTTTTTTATTCACTTTCAGTATAAATCAATTTTACTCGTTGAATATTTTTGTTTTATGTTCGTGATATTATATGATTTAAAGTATTATATACTTATTTTATCGACAAATAAGTAATTCTGTGTATCGGCACAACACTATCCCTCATACAATCAGCATAATTAGATTCAAAAACCACTAGAGATGGCCAGAGCTGATCTTTGCATATCGACATAGGTATTAAGTCTAAAGGTTTATAAATGGACGATAATGTACTTATGTTAAACGGTATTTTAGTGTTCCATGCGTTGATCTCGGTGGAGTCTTTAAAACGGAAGTAAACTTGGTGAGTAGTTGGTTCAGTGCCCAGAAGCAGGATCGGTGAAATATGCTCGGCGTACACTGAAAAATATTATGTTTTAAATAAGAGCGGTGTGAAATGCTTCCCCTGACCTCTGCTAAACTTGAGGTGGTACCGTCACTTTTGGGTGACTATGAAGTCACTCATTCGCATATAGTGAACAGCTTGAAAGTTGCAGGAATTCTGATTATTTTCGATATTAGATTTTTAAGGAATTTTAGAAGTAAAATAAAATAGATGTTTTATTTATTACAATCAGTCATATAAGTTATTACTACCTATAGGCTGTCTAAGCCGAAATGACGCGTCCCTCCTCTGCATTTACGCACACGAGCAAATATAAAATATGGATAAAACACACTGAAAATGCAATTGTATTATAATTGGTTATACAGTTGCTGGTTAGACACAAAAGGAGGAGCACGCTGATAAAGTATAATTAGTATAGTTAGAAATATTTGTATTCACACATTTAAATAAAGTAATAAAGTAAAGGGGCGCGTCATACATAGTTAGACAAGCTATACTAGTGTGTCGGCTCGGCCGGGGAGAAACAAAAGCCTGTCATATTTCAAATCATGTTTCATTTAGGCTCCGCCTCTATCCGAAACTTTTATAACGCATTCGGGTACGGTTACAGAGCTCTATAAAATCCCTACTTTATTGTTTAGCATTAAATGCTTCAAATTCTTTTGTCTTCTAAAAATATGACATGTAAATTTATATGACCAAGTAACAATATACGAACAAGTCGGGTTGTTAGTTTCAAACAAAGACATCATACTGTCAGTCTCTGTATAGTTCCGGTGATTGAATTAAGTGAATATCTTCGTATAAATTACGAAATAAGTACAATCTCTGCCTTACAAGTGAAACATTATCTCAAAATCATCAAATCAGGCAGAGACAATAAAGCACCACTTGCCACGATCCTGACATAACTCCCTAGCTCCGCTCACATCCACAATTTGTGGCCGGCATAGTGACGGCGACTGGGGCAGCCGTGAACTAACTCGGTTTTTTCAGTCATCGTCACTCTTGGACCACCTCTTGCTTATCATCAGGCGGGTCGTGATCAGATGTCGTGTCACAATAAAAAAAAATCTCTTTATACAAGCTCTACGGTTATAATCTAGTGCTAAGCAACCCAACTTTCTTGAGAATGTCTCTGATATCGGAAATCACCCTCCTGGGTCTGCTTCGTTTAACGCACCCATCCACATCAGATTTATAAATTCCTTTTGTTAATCTACTTTCCTCATCCTTTCCATGTGCCCAAACAATCGAGGCATTCCTATTCATGTCACTACATCTTCTATCAAACTTTATCTATCACGTACTGTGCAATTCCTCATTCTATCCACTATCGTCAGATTATGTAATGTCTAAAAGTATGTTTAGTATTGAATCGTCTCTTGCATATCGTCAAGCAAGTCGAGACTGATTTCAAACTTCTGGCAGACCTCGAGATCAAGCAAGTGTAACATTTGAAAGTTTCGTTTAAAAAAACACTTAAGTTTGTACCTCGTAAAGGAATATTAGAATGCTTCCCCTGCAAACTTGCTGTATCGATTTCAATAATACCAGGATGTGGTACTCTTATAATGAGAAGTGTTGAATGTGTCGGGTGACTTATGAGGGACATCTGCATTCCGGAAGCTGGCTTACACACGTACGTAGTCCAGGAACTATCTGAATTGGTGTCGTATACTAGTATGGCGCCACGAGAAGCGTCCGATATATATCTGAAATAAATAAAGTTAGGTGTTTTCTTAGATTTTGCGTGAACATTGATTAATGAATTAAACAAATTGTATGCGGCTTACTATTGCGTTTATTTTGGTTTTGATATTACAATTTTATGTTATTTTATTATTTCGACAATCGAGAGCTTTGCAGCTATCGTGGTCACGGAGAAACCACGATGGCTCCAAAATAAACGCGACAGTAAGCCGCATACAATTTGTTTAATTCATTAAAAGTGTTTATTTAACTTGTGATATTTATCAATCAATCAAATTGTCACGCCATTATCCGACAGGGACAGACAGAGACAATGGCAGCGCCACTTGCCACGATTCTGACACAACTTCCTCGTTTCCCTCACATCCACAATTCTTTTCATACAAGCTCTACTAATATAGGCACTAGTCTCAAAAAGGCTACGTATTTTTCCTATTGTGTCTCGACATCTGACCTCGACTCGTTTAATGGTAAGTCAGGGGAGGTCTAAAAGTATGTTGACTGTAAAAGTCGTCTCAGTCGCTTTCACTGTAGAGTTATCTTAGCCTACCACGCAAAGATTTCAGTGGCGTCTTTGAAGCGGAAGTAAACTTGGTAAATAATTAATTCGATAGAAGTTAGGTCCTCTGGTATGTATACCCAAGACTCTCATCTGACCATGACTTGCTTGATAGTAAGCAAAGGGAGGTCCAACGACGACAACTGAAAATAGATTTTACGACGATTAAAAACAGATTGGACTCTATTTTCAATCGTCTTTTTTGGACAGACCCGCCAAATGTGACATTTTTATTGTGTCCGAAGGACTGATAAAACAGACTTCGTTCACGCTTGTTTCAGTTGTCGTTACTATGCCGGCCGAACTATTTCTAAAGAAAATGAATTCCATGTGAATTAGTATATAACTAATAGATTTCGGTGGCGGTTTAATAATAGATTTAGTTGGTTAAATATCCAGAAGCAGGAGCTGTGAAATATGGTCGGCATATAGTGGCGTATTATATTTAAAAGTAAAGCAGTTTCTTTAACACATCTGCAAGATTTTTTTTTTTCGAAAAATATGTATGTTACTCTCTGCAGTCGGTTCAGCCAAAAATGCTTCTCAGAACTATAATCTAATAAAATATATTTTTTATAAAATTCTTTATTAATAATATTAATGAGTAATAACTTACAAATGAGGTTTCATAGTCAATCCAAAGTCAGCAACAATATATTGCAATGTAGACGTAGGCTCAGCCAGATTTACTAAATCTATTTTTGTAGTAATCTTATTAGTAAGAAGATTTATTGAAAGCACCTTTGGGGGACATGTGCATTGAGGTGATACCATTGTTTCAATTACACCATTGTCTAATATCCAAAGAGTTCCCTGAAAAGGAAAACGCACCTTTAGAAGAAAAACATATTTGACTAATCGATCAAATTGATTCCCCTCGAGATGTATCCAAGATTTCTTCTATTTTTTTTATTTCATCATCAGCAGCTAGAACATTTTTCAATGTTCGCGCAAAAGTTGTTCGTTCTAAGAAATACTAAAGTACAATCAAAGATTCATTTGTACCGGCAAGTAGTTTTGAACCCGTGCTCTCGGTTTGCGTGACCATTGCACTGCCAAAACACCACGGTCGCCTTAAAAACATGTTTACTTTTACTGTAACATATTACTTTTATTTAAATTTAAAGGAAACGTAACATAGTTTACTATATTTATATCTAAATGAAGTAAGATAATTTAGGAAACGATCAAAATGAATGGAAAAATATACGCGTTTTTCTTATAACATACCTACTTACTTTGGAATACCATGTCATGAACTCTACAGAGCACAGCACCAAATCATAACACAGTAAATGATGAAAATATCATTCATTACTTGATGTACAAAAAGCTGGATGTAATTTTTTTTATGTAAATTCATATTAAAACTAATTTATAATCAAAAGAATTGTAAACTTTTTATTTTCATAGTATTTTCTTAGATTTTGCGCTAACATTGATTAATGAATTAAACAAATTTTATGCCGCTTACCACGACGTGACCACGATGGCTCCAAAGCTCTCAAAACGTCGTAATAATAAAAAAATCAAAACCAAAATAAACGTGATAAGCCGCATAAAATTTGTTGAATTTATTATAAACATAACTTATTTGAGTTGATTATTAACATTTTTGTGTTTCTTTAAAACATTTCACTGATCATATAATTAACGTAGAATAAATGACATCATTAGGATTTGAGTTGTAAAAAAATGTCCAAAGATAAATAAAAGCGATATAATAATCCAGGACACTAACATGTTTAACTGGCAGTAAAGTAATCTGACCAGATTAAAATGTGGTGTGGTTCTTCTAGTTAAAACACGGAAAAGTACCTAATTGAACAAGATTTTTATGTCTTATTCTTTGTTTATATTGCTTATATTATACTTAATATAACAAAATAAGATTTATTACTATTGAATCAGAATCTGTACAGTTAAACGTTTAATTGCAAGCGCATCTGAGGTTGACCAATTTAATGGGAAATTCAATACTTGAGGGTATCGGAAATCTAGCCAGTTTTAAAGTTTAAAATATGTGTATGATAGTGACACAAAATGGTTTCCAAATTAAAACTCCCGACCGTACCTAATAAGTTGTTACTACGTTTGATTTCCAGTATTCTTGGGTTGGGTTGGAAAAGCTTTATTGTACCGTATGTTGACATTGTGCAACCGAACCACTGGGTATATCAGCGTTACAAAAACGATCATTGTGTTATTGGGAATGAACTCTTGGGGTATCTGTGTATGGGAGGGCTTGCCGTAATTATATGTGAGAATGTATGAGAAATAAAATTATGAATTAAATATCGGTGTTGCATGCAAAGTTGCAAAATGTCTTTTAATTAAAGAGGTGTCGTTTGTTTAATTAAAGATTGTAATAGATTGTTATGGGATTTTCTAAATATAACTCTTTATTTTTAAAGTTAAGAGAATTATGATATTTTTGACCTTGCTCGAGGCATTGTTGTAGTCAGTAAATAAGCACAACAATAATAATACTTTTGTTACTTTTTAAAGACAGGGTTATTTCGTTAGGATTTAAATTATAAAGAAAGACAACACTAGTGATTTTGCGTATAATTTCCTTTCAAACATTCCAATAAAGACTCTTTGTTAATATTTATTGGGTTTTTGTTTAAATAGTGGTAGGCAGTGGTGGTACCTACTTTGCTGAACCGGGGTAGTTCCACCATTCAAGTATACAGCTCGTAAAGTGACTTAGACGCGTTTCGGGATTAGCTTGTAAGTAGCCGGTTTCAACTAGGCCGGTATAGTAAATGTGACTGCTACTTACAGTTATTGAATTGTAGTAGCATTCACCTCTATTCATTAACCGCATTCCAGCTTAACATCAGGCAGGGTGCTATTATATGTTGAGACAAATTAAAAACATAATAAATTTTGTTGTTAAATTTCAAATATACATCTTAAATACACATTTTCGAACTATAGAGTTTTTGAGGGGCGAACCGAAATTTTATTAGGTTTAAAGAGTTTACTTATACTTAGGTAATCAATATACTTACAAATCGATCTAAATAAAAGTCAATAGCGTTTTGAATTACTTCACAGTCGGATAGGGTATGCGATTTCAAATCAGGATAAGGTTGCAATTCAACGTTTTGGCGATCAGTTACAATTTCTGATACAGTCGCTAGTACACCATGTTTTAATCTGTAAATTAAATTATCCTTATCAAATTATACAAATTTTATGCGGCTTACTATCGCGTTTATTTTGGTTTTGATATTACAGTTTTTTATTATTCCGACGTTTCGAGAGCTTTGCAGCCATCGTCGGAATAATAAAAAATAAAAATAAAACGAATAAAACAATTCTTATAAAAAAATAATAAGAAACGTTGCAAAATAACGTTCCTCAATATTATTATTAATTCGCATATTCCAATATTAGCTAGTATTATTACTGTATAAATAAATTATTTACGAATTTACTGATATGGAGAAAGCATTTTTTTTATCATCCCTTTTTCTAGTTTTAGTTTTCTATTTACTTAATTATATTACTATTTGTCACGGCATAGTGACGGCGACTGGGGCAATCGTGAAGAATCGTTTTTTTCAGTCGTAGGCACTCGTGGAGCTCCTCTTGCTTACCAGCAGGCGGGTCGAGGTCAGATGTCGGGTCACAATAGAAAAAAGGCGTTTGTAATATTTACTAATTACATATTATAATTACTATTCTATTCTATAGTTTAATAGAATAGAAAAATGGATAAAAAAAACGTTAGGCGGCCCCCTACGTCAGACCAGAAAAACTGACGAAGTAATGTGAACGAGCATATTCAAAAGATCATTTTTTTTTTCAATTTTTTTTACTAATTTATAAAGTAAAACACTAGCTTTAATTTAAGTAATGCGACTACAGAGAGTCTGCCTACCACTGTTAAAAATACACTCTTATACACATTAAGAATATTCTCAAAACAACAATTAAATTTTCTCAATATACGAGTAATTACAATGAATTGATTGATTCATTCAATTATGTTAAATATTTTGAGTAATTTTGACATAATTATACATTATTCCATTTATTATACACAATTATAAAGCTTCTATTCCATGCAATGTGTACGAATAGGTTTCACACGGCATATTCACACTCAAAAGTAGACCCTAAAAAGCTTGAAATAAAGTCGATTTATGAATAAAGATTCAAAGAGTGGTAGGCAGTGGTGCCCTATCCGGGGTTCCACTACTTACATACAGACCGTAGTCGCGTTTCGGGATCAGCTTGTAAGTTGCCGGTTCCAACTAGGCCGGCATAGTGAATGTGACTGCGACTTACAGTTATTTACCAGTAGTAGCAGTTATCTCCAGTCATGGACCGCACCCTAGCTTCACAATATAACAAAAAGCGGCCGAACTATTATTGCCAGCGCTTAACTAGGAAGGTATCCTGCGCTAGTGAACACGATTTTTCGTTGGAATATCACCCTCCGCAGAAACCTACTTAGGTAAGCGATAATTTTGAACAAAACAGACCAGTCTTGTTTTAAGTCATTTTGACCAGTCTGTTACAGTGTATTTAACCGTTAACACATTGACCGTGAACTGACCCAGTCGCGTTTCGGGATCATATTAAATGTTGTTTGGATGCGACTGCTACTGTCAGGCATTCACCAATTCATGACTTGCATTTCAGCTTAACATCAATCAATATCTTGTGCAAAGAAATGGCGGCGTTATGAGTCCTTTATCGCTTATACCACAGAGATTGTTCTGAGGAGCACTTTCACCTTGTTCCTTGCCCACGTGAAATCTGCACAGATTGGGGGAAGCATCCTTCTTCTTTTGACCGAATGAACAGCTGAACTAAACGATTTTACCCGCCATGTGTTCTCCCTATCCAATTAAACCGAGGCGACCGTGGTGTAGTGACAGTGCAATGTCACTACACCCACCACCCATCAATGTATCTTTGATATATGTACTTTGGTTGTTCTGTTTCTATGATACAAGCACTTTAGTAGCTTAGTATAGAAATGTAAATAAATAAATAAAAAACCTTGCAATAAACTAAAAGGTATGGCGCGTCGATTCTATATAGAGTCGACAAATGATCTACCAGCCCATAAGTTCTCCCTATCCTAAAACCTTTGATCATTCAAACGAAGCCTGAAGAAACACCTTTGGCCGGCTACTGAGGTTTATTATTGCTGTGACTCCATATTTGACCTCGACCCGCCTGGTCATAAATAAGAAGAGGTGCAAGAGTGTCGACAACTGAAAAACCGAGTCAGTTTACGGCTACCCCAGTCGCCGTCACAATGCCAGCCAAAGGTACTTCTTCACGCATCGCTTGTAGGATCCAAGGTAATAATAATAAATAATATAAAGGGAATGTTGGCATTATAGTAAGAACCATGTTATTACATTATCGGAAACTATAACAAACTTACCTTGGAGTTAAAACATAGATTTTATCCCTATACGAAGCATGTTTAATAATAATAATATCGTCTTTGGAGTATTGCCCAGTAATTTTCAACAAATTAGTCATTAATTCACATTCCAAATGCATTGGACCACCCGTCCAAGTGTAGTTACTTCCATGATTAAAAACATTTTTAATTAAAACATTAATTAATATAAATTGAAACACTTTTAACACTGACATGGTCTGGCGTTATGATTAATAAAGAATGACTCTTTTAAACTGTCGATGTGTGATTTCGAGAATTCGCCAAATCACTTATTTAGCGATTACTAATCGTCACAGTTCTTCTTGATTGGCATTTGTTTTAAAAACACGTAAGTATTGAACTCAAGTATTTTTTTTAAGCAACTCGACGTATTACTGATGTTAAGCTGGAGTGTGGTCCATTAATAAAGGTGTCCCTATTACAGTTAAATAACTGTAGTAATATTTTTTATTGTGACTCTACATCTGACCTCGACCCGCCTAATGGTAAGCTAAAGGAGGTTCAAAGGTGCTGACGACTGATAAAAACGAGTCAGCTCACGGCTACCCCAGTCGCTGTCACTGTTTACAGTTGCCCTAGATTTTGCAGATAGTTGCTGGTCATATGCCCAGTCTGCTGATTTGGGGTAGATTCACCACTTTTAAGTGTTCAGACCTTGGATCAGACCATGGCATTGCAGTTACGTATCAGTAGTAGCAGTTGCCTCCAGTCATTGACCGCACCCCAACTTAACATGCATAGGTGTGACTGCTACTTGCAGTTATTTAACTGTAGTAGCAGTTACCTCCATTCACATACCGCTTAACATCAGGCAGCTGACATGGAATCACAATAAATAAATAAAAAAGACTGATAGCAGGTTGTTTTCAGGGCCTTACACTTAATCTGACAATACGATTATATTCGCTTCAATTATTTTTACATATCGAATTAGTAGAGATACCGACAGATAAAAAGAGCGCTCGCATTAAAGCTTAACTGCATTAGGTAACTTATTTTGTTCAATACTTGTTTTTCTATAAATTATTTTTCCAAATGACTATTTTGAAAATATTATTAACTAGCTGTGCCTACGGTTTCACCCGCGTAAAATTAGGTTGTTAACACAGTCATAAAAAAGGAGGAGGTTCTCAATCCGACCGCATAACTCATATAAAAATGACAGTAGGATTATGTGCACGGCTGTAAGCGATGCGCAGATTTAGATTTGCTCCTACTGCACTCGTCCGGAGCTCTTCTTATCCGTCGATCCTTATACTGCGCAGCTCAAAGGTTAGCGTTCTTTTTGTCTGGCGGTAGTTGTATACATAATTAAAGTGTGTCGAATTTCATTAGAATCGTATAAGTTATTCCTCGCTCTGTTTGTCACTATTGAGCTTCCGTGAATGCGATAGGGCTCGGCTCATGTTTCCTGTGATCCATTGCAGATTGGCCAATCAAGGACAAAAACTTTGCAATGGCCGCCATGGGAAAATGAAGCCGATAGTGAGCGTTGTTCTAACACTATAAATGCGGGCAATGTGATTTAATAATTTTTTGTTTATTTATTAATAAATAAAAAGGAATGGTAGGCAGTGGTACCTAGTCTGCTGATCCGGGATAGTACCACCACATACATGTTTTACTCGTATTTTAATTTTTTTATTGAGACTCGACATCTGACCTCGACCTCCCTGATGGTAAGCAAGAAGAGGTCCAAGAGTGCTGACAACTGCGAAAACCGAGCCTTCACGACCGCCCCAGTCGCCGTCACTATGCCGGCCAAAGATGCTTCTTCACGCATCGCTTGAAAGATCCAAGGCTATAGGATGGGGAGAACACATGGGCTGGTGAAGCATTCCACTTGTCGATTGTTCCACATAGAAATGTACAGACCATGAAGTGACTTATTAGCGTTTTTATAGCAAGACTATACAAACGAAATTTCGATTTTTTTTCTATCTTGAACTATTCTACTGCTGAGTCCAATTCTAATTTGGGTCCAACTGTGTGTATTTAATTTGTAAATACGGTCACAGTAAAATTGTAATTACGTGATGGATTCCCAGATTGGTACCCCTTGCAATTCAAAATAAAATAATTCATTTCACATAGGCCTTCCGACTCTTGCGCATTGTCACACTCTACCATGATTTCGGAAAGGACAATAACGAGAAGAAATCACAAAAACTCTAAATCATAAGAAACGAGAACTTTGAACCCATGCTATAATTATTTATCTATTTAAAAACTTAATACACAATGGTACATAATACAAAGACGGAGTACAAAGCCTATATCAAAGGTATTCTCTACCAGTCAAATAGGCAAGTTGTTCTACAAGTCAGCGGCGGTTATAGAGTAGGAGTTAGAAATGAAATTGAAGTGATGCTAAAAAACTAAAACAAATCGTTAAAATTTGAACCTGAAATTCGTATTTTTGTTGTACCAATGATTGAAATTCCTAAATAAGGGGGCGGCAAATTTTTATTCCGCCCCGGGGGGCTGACTTCCACGCTACGGCACTGGATGCTGCTACCTACGTAGCTACGCAGTGCCGTAAATAGGGCAGTGCCACCGGTGCCCAGGCACAGGGCGTAGACTCTGGGGGACGCAAGAATTAAATGGCCAGACCAGGCAGGACTTTAATTTTTTTCGGTTCCCGCTGTGCCCATAGTGCTCGATTCCAACACCTACATGTTAGTATCATCAAAAATCCTTGTGCTTTATTTTATCCCCGACGACAGGCGTGGACAAACGGTTTAGCGACTGGTTTGTTGCGCGTAAAGTCCCGGGTTCGATCCCCGGTAGGAGCAAATATTTGTTTCATAGCTTTTATTTGTAATATTTAATAATAATAAATATTGCAAATATTAGTTAATAAAAAAAAAGAGATGGATATTTGCTTCGGGTCTGGTTATCAAAGAGTGGTAGGCAGTGGTACCCAGTCTGCCCACCTGGGGTAGTACCACCACTTACAAGTATACAGACCGTGAAGTGATTTGGTCACGTTTCGGGATCAGCTTGTTAGTTGCCGGTTTCATCTAGGCCGGACTAGTGGATGTGATTGCACTGCTAATACAATTCACAGTTATTGAATTGTATTAGCAGTGACATTCATTCATGGACCACACTTTGGCTTAACACCAAGCGGGGTGCTGTCATATGTCGAGTCACAATAAAATAAAAAAAGCCAGAATGGAATAAAGTAGGCCTATACATAGCATTGCTCTAGGGTACCTATGATAAAAAAAAAACAAGGGCACAGTTAGAGAAGCTCGCACAGGGCGCAGAAAAGGCTATTTACGGCACTGTAGCTACGCATAGGTAATATAAGGTTATTTTGGGAGCGAAGGAGTTTATCTTGAAAGGAACTACTCTTAGGTAACCGGATCGCGACCTTCTTCTACGCGACAGTGATATTGCTACTTTTGTTTTTATACGTCATTATATGTGACACCAACTAATCAATATTGATTTCGAGGAGTATTAAATGTTAGGGTGTCTAAATTATATTGTTGTAATAGATATTGACTTGTCTGTCTTGTAATACAATATATTTTTTATTTATTTATCGTGACTTGACATCTAAGTTCGACTTGCTTAATTGTAAGCAAGAGTTCTAACGTGCCAACGGCTAAAAAAACCGAGACAGTTCACGGTTGCCTCAGTCGCCATCACTATGCCGGCCAAATATACGTTTACTTCGTTATACCATTTTTACTATTGTATATTTTACCAATGATCCTAGTCTTTTTTGTTCATAATAATTTTAACAACAATAACTTAGCAACCATAATATAAAGAAAGTAACAATAGTTCCATTTCTGAGGTGTATTGGGAGTCACTGCTACCACATATTAATATCTGCAAGGAGCCTTTATCCGCTACTAGCTTATGTGATCTCTCCATCCTATAATCTTTGATTTTTCAAGTGAAGCGCTGAAAGTACCTACTTTTGGTACTCCATAAGATGTTTTTTAACACGAGAAGTTAAGTTTAGTTGCCTTTACACTGTAGGTATTATGTTGTTGGATAGAGTATGGTTTGAGAATGTGTTGAAAACACAAGTTTATATTGAAACATAATATTTAAAAAATTATATTTATTATGATTAAAACCTAAATTACATTAAGAAATATAGGAGCGGCTAATTAATTTACGCATTTGTTATAAAAAGAAATGCATTCATTTCAATTTTATGATCACGACCCAGATTAAATCGAAATCATAGGGTATTTTAAAGAAAAAAAAATTGCATCGATGTAAAATTATGATTTCGGCCCAGTTTAAATTGATTGAACACACCTACTGCACCGGTTACGCATAAATTTTCGAATTTAAAGAAATAAAATCTCATTGATGTTAAAATTATGATTACTTACAGTCTATTGATTTTTTTAAATGGAAAACACACCTTAAGTAGCGACTATATATAATAAAAAAAAGTTTATTTTAAAATTTATATACGTATATATTCTTTCAAGATTGACCCAGAGAAATGCTATAGACACTAGGTAATTTATAACTGTACAAATGCGTATAGTATTAAAAAAATATTTTCGCGTCATTGAATTAATATTACTAGCGTAATATACGTTAGTAATATTACAAGTAATTCAATGTTTCGCGTGCATATCGGTCAACTGCAACCGGGGATTGAATCCGGTGTCTGTCTCTTAATGCCTAATTCATTTTTCATTGTTATTTTATACAGTAATAATACTAGTATTGGAATATAGTAAGTAATAAACAATTAAAACTCATAATAATTGCATTAATAAGAATAGAAATATGCCTAACCAAATATTATAAAAACTTAAAACTATTACACATATTTCAGAACTGATTTCAACCTTTTTTATTGGGACCTCACATCTGACCTCGACTTTTCTGTTAAGCAGGGGAGATCCAAGACCCCCGACGACTGAAAAACCGTTTTATATCTCGCTGCAAGAAATGTCTGACCGTGTCAGAGGCGCTGAAAGATGAGTTCACGCCAATCAAAGTTGTAATAATTTCGACTAGAAAAATTATCCATCGACAATGTAATTTTTTTTGTATGTAACTTGAATTTATACCAACTCTGATTCTTTCTTTTAAACAGTGGAATAGCGACTTAAACCATAACATAAAAGAGTTATGAGCGATTGCGTATTTCATTTACACTTTAAAGCATAAAAAACCTATTTATGTGAATTTATAATTTCGTTCGTCCAATTCATTTCTTTAGGTATTTAATTTGTTTCACCGATGTAAACAAAAATGACAACGACCCAGTTTAACTTGAACACACCTTCAGGAGCATTACTTTTACTTGTCACAGATCACATAGCATGCCCAAATTAATGAGTCTATGGAGAATATGTGCTGCAGGAGTGGCGTAATATTTTTGTTTGAGTACAGTGTAAACAAATCAAATTGTCACGCCTCAATTAATATACTTATAAACAAAACAATTATAATATTTTTCTATTATGTGATACCCAGTCTGCCGAACCGGGGTAGTATCACCACTTACAAGTGTACAGACCGTGAATTCAATTATGCCCGGTTCCTATATCGTTTAAACGGATCGTTTTTGATACGAACAGTTAAATTATCTACCAGGCGTTTGTCAAAACCGTTCTTATAAAATACCCCTCGTAAGTCAAGTTACTGACAACTACTAAAGTAAACTCGTAAAGTATGAAAAAGAGTAAAACTGTTTTTATTATATTATTTTTCGAACGTAAGGGAATTGTGAAGTAAACAACGAATGGTTACTGTTACCGATGACGGATAGATCAAACCGGGAATTAGTCGCGTTTCTAGATCAACTTTTTAGTTGCTGGTTCCAACGAGGCCAGTATTTACATAAATTGGTTCGTTTAAATAAATAGCGCACTGTCAAAAAAACTAAATATGTAGTTCCTATGGCACGGTTCCTTCTTCCAAGGTTCTTTTGCTCTCACAAATGTTTCGCTACCCGAATGGTCCTTCTGTGCGATGTCTAAAAGTATGTAGGCTATATATTGAGTAGAGGGGCTTGTATATTCGGTGCGTGTGGCTGTTATACCATTCTTGCAAGTTAAACCGTTGCAGTGGACACGCGTTCGCAATATTTTATGTAACGCGCACTGAGCCCAAAAGCCGGCTTATAAGGTTATCGAAGTGTAGTGCTTTGTGCTCGTGATTGTTTGTGAAGTGCTTTTTTGGGGTTCGTTCCTTTTTTTATTTAATTAGTTTTAATTTATTTTCAGTAAGCCATATTTTTTTACAATTCGTACTTAATTTTTTGTTATGTGCAGACCACGTTTTTTAACTCACATTTCGTTTTTATTTTATTTATATCATATATAGTTAATGGATCTTTCAGTTAATAGTTGAAAAAGAAGCAATAGATGCAAAAAATAATTAATTTTGAGTCTTCTACAGTTTTATTTTTTTTATTTTGCGAATTTCAACATAAAAGAAAATATATATATTTTTTTAATTATTGTAATAATTGTATTAAAGCCATCGGGATTGTAAATCTGTTACCGGCCATAATCATTTGACGTAACAAATACTGATCATAGTAAAATAATTAAGGTGACCGGACCGTGGTGTAGTGGCAGTGCAATGGTTACGAAAACCGAGAGCACGAGTTCGAGACCACCCACCGGTACCAATGTATCTTTGATATATGTACCTACTTTGGTTGTCCTGTTTCTATGATACAAGCAAATTGGTATTATTTACTTCGAACTAAATATTTAAGAATATTTAGTTCGACTACTCTAATATGTGCCATTGTGCGTAAAATTAACGCCTACTTGTACCATGCATTTTAAACGCAGCGCGTCTTATGTCGCAAGTTTCGTAAACAAAGTAGGAACAATTTTTATTAATTGCAATTTAATTTAAATAACAAAAGAATAAACAATCGTTTATTTACAGACTATAGACCCATTTAAATGTTATTAATACTTATAAACTAGCTTATAAACTAGGTTAGATAATTAAATGATAAAAATCTCAAATCCTATTAATCAGTTGATTAGAGATCTAGAGATTAGGAACATTTTTGGCCGGCATAGTGACGGCGACTGGGGCAGCCGTAAACTGACCCTGATTTTCAGTCGTCGCTCCTGTTTTTACTCTTGCTTACCATCAGACGGGTCGAAATCAAATATCACAATAAAAAAACAATTATAAATTAAAAACATTGATAATAAATATCTAAGTATCAATGTTTTCTCGGATAAAACATTTTTTGCGGCTCACTACTGCGTTTGTTTTTGTTTTTCTACGGGGTATGTGGAAATGTACGTTATTAATTTCATTTTAAAAAATCTCCCTTTTCCATTCCCTATCTAAGTGGCACTCGAAAACAAAAAAAAAGTCCTCAAAAATCTTTATTTTCCAAAATAAACATAATAGATACTAAAGGCTTACGGCATACCGAAATCAAAATAAGATTTCTAATAACTCTTTTTACTGCAAATTATCGGTTGTATAATTTGCAGAGAAAATAAAATTACTTGAATAAAGTCCCTTTCTGCATTGAACAAGCCTACAACTTATTACACATGAAATAAGTTCCACACATTGCAATTGTTTAAAGCAATTAATATTTGCCATTGTATTCAAAAACTACCCAACTAAAATAGTGATTCTTATTTCATTACACTTAAAGTTCATTCTTTTCGGCAATCGGCGGCTATTAGTAGATAGATTGTTTAGGCCATTTCCCAAAGTTGTTGTAATTCTGTGTCTAACTATTGGTGTTTAGTAAACAATAGTTCATTGTATATTATTACATGTTTATAAACGCAAAGAGACAATGCGATGCGGGCTATATTATAGGAAATTGCTTTAACAATATTTAACTATTTTAGTAGTTTAAAAATAATTACTATTTATAAATCACCTAGACGTTTATACAATTCTTTATTGCACATCCTTAAGAAAAAGGATTTAATCCTTAAGAAAAGGAAGCTAGGTTGCCTAATGCCCATAAACTTAAAGCTTGTATGAAGAGAATTGTGAATATGAAGGGAGTCGTGTCATCCTGTGTCAGCCTATCCCTATGGAAAAAAAGGCGTGACAATTTGATTGATTGATTATTGCATAAAACAGATTACATTAAAAGACTACAAATTAAAGTCTTTAAATTATTTTATTGATGATGATGTTACTTATTACTTACTTACACCTCATAGTTACATAGTGGTTCTTTTACTTATCAGAAGCGGTTTGTCTGTCAAAGATAACGTATATTTAATATTATTTACATTAAAAATCAGTTGTTATTAATTCTCACTTATCTTCATTTACATGAATAAATACAGGCCATATCCCACTATAAAGTCGCGGAATACTGACGTCATAAATGTCTTAAAAAAATGGTTAGTTTAGTTAAATGAGTTAGTTCAAAACTGCTGCCATGAAATTGGGGCTTCATTTTAATGACAGAAACTTTACTTATATTAGGTATTATCGATCAAAATCAATCAAATTGTCTCGCTGCCTATCTCTTTTTTCCACAGGGATAGGCAGAGACAAAAAAAATCAGAATTATTGAATTATAAAAAAAAGTAACCGCATTTTTCGTAGGAATAGTTACAATCTAATCCATGATAGTTAATCTGTCAGTCCAGCTGAAAAGAAACAACCCGCTTTAATATTAATACTTTAAAAAGTAAGTAAATATACCTACTTTAATTGATAACCGAACTAGTTTCTTCAAAGTCGTCCAAAAATTTCTATAATCTCCACGACCATGACCTAGTACAAGAACAACATTTATCTATACATCTATACATATATACATATATAATTGGAGTGTCTGTTTGTAATATTGAAATAACCGTTTTTTACTACATGTATATGAATATATATACGATACATACACTTAAAATAACATTTTTTTAAATTTTTGTCTGTCTGTCTGTTTGTTTGTTTCCGCTAATCTCTGAAAGGGTTGGACCGATTTTGACGGAACTTTTATTGGCAGATATCTGATGTAATAAGGAGTAACTTACGCTATGTTTATTTTAGAAAAAATATTTTATAATAAATAAAATAAAAGAAATAACATTTTCTTATTTTTATATAAGTTATCGAGTTATAAATACAAAAAAGTCGAATTGAGAACCTCCTCCTTTTTATGTCTGTGTTATAAACCTAATTTTACGCGAGTGAAACCGCGGGCACAGCTAGTTTTAACTAATTTTCATCACAACATATCGCTACTAGTTTTTACTTTAATTGATTAAACTAATACCTGTTTAAAAGTTTACAAATTAGTTGTACCTCATATTATTAATTATATATTGACCTAGTTTAATTGTGCAAACGTCTAAATAAATTATGTATGTTTTAAGCAAGGAGTCGTTTTATTGCTTTTTTTATACAAAAAGCCACGACAACTACATACATATTACACAATATATAAATAAAGCCAAGTAACATATTTTCTGATATATGGTCTATTACAGACGACCAAAGCATTGTCGAAATAGCAACTTAAAATAAAGAAAACACCCTACATACTTACTTAGTTAAATTTCAGCTTAGAAATTTTATTTTGAAAATGATATTTATGAGCTTTAGGTATTTAAATAATTAAATTGTTTATACCTAGATATAAATAATTTAAATTTCTATCTAAGCTACTAAATGTCGCCTCATATTCATTGTCTCCAAAATCAGGATTCTCTAAACTCTAAACTTAAATTCAGTACTTTTATTTTTTATTAATTATACATTTCTATACTAAGCTACTAAAGTGCTTGTATCATAGAAACAGGGCAACCAATGTACATATATCAAAGATACATTGGTACCGGTGAGTGGTTTCGAACCCGTGCTTGCGTAACCATTGCACTGCCACTACACAACGGACGTCTCTTAAAAAATCTCAATTTTTTTTATCTAAATTTTATTACTTTAATACTAACGATAGTTCTAACATTAAAATATACTATAAAATTAAAATATGTACATTAATAATGTTTATCACAAAATAGTCTTTAGTTTGTTAAAATATAGTCGTATAATGTGTAACTTGTAATAAAAGAACTATAAGTACAAACACGACGACGATCTATCCTTTTTGGACGGATGCCGGACGTTCTGCGGATGTCCACCTTATCAGTTTACTAACACTACAAAGAAATTTATACATCATAGTTTCAAATTTTTTTCTCACTCGTAAACAACGCTGTGTAATTGAATTGACAAACTGATCATGACGCTTTATATAACCTTGACATAACATGGTAAGCAAGTGGAGGTCCAAGATCGCTAATGACTGAAAAACCTGACAGTTTACGATCATCGCAGTTGTCGTCATTATGCCGGCCAGAGATGCTTCTTAACGCCTCGCTCATAGGATTTTATTATTAGGGCTCGACAAATGACAGCACCCAGTTTATTATTAAGCTGGAGTGCGACTGCTACTACAGTTACTACAAGCTAAATAGCACTTAGTCCCGAAATGCGACTAAGTTGCTTCATGATCTGTAGTCTTGTAAATGATAGTACTACCCTGAATAGGCAAACTGGGCCACCACTGCCTACCACTCTTAATTCAAAGGTGACCACATAAGCGGGATTGTTTTGCGGATCTTATTGATCTGCTTGTCTATGATACGATCATTTGAATAGGTTAGTGATAATGTGAACCCTTTTTTTATTGTGTCTCGCCAGATTGAACATAAAGCTGGAGTGCAGTCTATTAACGAAGGCGACTGCTACTACAGTTAAAAATCTGCTAGTAGCGGCCGCATCCACTATGCCGGCCTAGTTCGAACCGGCTACATAGAACTGCTCCCGTAATGCGAATAAGCCACTTCACGGTCTGCATACTTGTAAGTGGCGGCACTACTTCGGATCGACAGACTGGGCACCACTACCTACCATTTCTAAAGTCTCATTCTCTCTTGTAATTATTCTCTCTTGTAAGAGAGAATGAGACTTTAGGAGTGGAGACTTCATGAGACTTCTTCTATTTAGTATTGTCTTATTAGTTTCAATCTATAAACTATTGAAACTAATACAATACTAAATAGAACATTTTATAAAAAATAGCGCTTACATAAATCTTTTATTAGGTTTTATGTAAGCAGCAGTATTGCTCAGAAATTATTAATAATTCACAAGCCGGTGGCACACTCTAAAAAATAAAGAACTAGATGAAATTCCTATGTGTGGGACACGTCGCTCGGCTAGATAGGCCCAGATTAAACACCTCTAGACACCTTTCGAGGCAAGTTCAAATTAACTGGTTGAATACCGAATGCGAATACATGTAGGTAATTACTACTAGGCTTAAAGAAAGGCCATTAGAGTACAGATCACCATAAAATACTTTTACTTTGGCTGGCATACTGACGGTGACTGAGGCAGCCGTGAACAATCCGGTTTTTTCAGTCTCCTCCTCTTGTTTATTATCAGGCGGTCAGATATCGTGTCATAATTAAAAAAATACTTATAGAAAGTAAATAAGAATTAAATCAATCAAATTGTCACGCCTTTTTACTCTGTGGGAACTATTTACTTTTTTCACGAAGTAAATAGTTAAGTTGAAAAGACTCAAATTGCGTTTAGGGGTCGGCTTAAAAGTTTCCAAAGTTTGTCAAATTGATTGCTGCTTAGTGACATCTGTTTTGTCAGATTTTAAGAATAATAAAAACTCATTTAATTCTTTTAAACTTATGTAAAAGTAATTAAATCTTGACGAGTTCGAATTGTTTTGGCCACTAGTATGGAGTATACACGGCATGTATAATCCAGACATGTTATTTTTTCCTATGCTGCGTCTGTTGGTTTATAGTTTACGAAGACAGGTAAAAGTTTGTATGCGAATGTTCAAATACATACTAATAAGTTCTTTTTATATTTCGGGCACGCTAACAAACTTTCTTGTGAAATTACATAGTTTGTATCTAACTCTGTTATTATCTAATTTTATGGAATTATTATTTTGTAACCGTATTCATATCACGAAACACATGACATCTAAGTGCTTTTAACTTAAAATAAACTTTCACGCCTTTATAAGGTTTAATCCATTTGAATCACCGAATTTTTGCCTTCAATAAAATAACGCAGTAACGAAAATTCATGACCTTTATAACATATAATTAACATAACATAACATATATATGACATAACATATAACATAAAAATATTGTATTTTTTGTGACATGATTGAAATATTCTATAGGAATATAAAATTATATATTCCACATAACAAAATACATACATGACGTATGATGTACAATTGCTGGCCTTATGACGAACTCTTAAAAAGCGATCTTACTTCCAACCACGGCTTGACCGCACGTCTCTTGTAAAGTTGGCGTGCGATCCATCAATAGAGGCGATTGCCACAGACAAGTCACAGACATTCGTATTTCGTACCCACAGTGACCTGTCTAAAGTTTCGTTAATTTTCAAGATACTTTACGTTTTTATATCTGAAAGAAACAATGAAAACAATGAATTAACCAAATTTTATGCTGCTTACTATCGCTGTCGTGGTCTCTCCGTGACCACGATTGCTGCAAAGCTCTCGAAACGTCGGAATAATAAAAAATATAATTCTCACTCATTTAGCTTTTTCGATACTGTCAGAGATAACTCTCTTTTCATATACTGGTTTAAATCTTTCGTCCAAACTATTCTCTACAATGTCATTTTATCGTTAAATTTATACTCTATAAATATAAAACGCATTGTAACCGTGATATAAACAGTTTGCAGTGAAGTCTTACACCAGATTTTTTATAGCATGAGTAAATATGACGTCAACATTTTTTATAATTTGTCATTCCTTTCATTTTGTGATCAGCATTTATTCTATTCTCTATTTAAAAGGAAGTTATAAGTCGTTGAAATAATTAATTTTATGCAATAGTAGTATTTACGTTACGCGTTAAAAAAGTATTTTTAAAATAATTTATTAATAAAGTGTATTACTTAAAGATACCTTATATTTTATAAAATGGAATAAATTACTGCAGAGTTTGCGAGTAAATATTTATTATTGAATAATTACTTGATTCATGTTCATGCTTTTACTTCACCATGTCAACTATTATTAGTCTTCCACTGCCGAGGCGTCCGCCAGCGATCTCCACAGCTGCATCCTTCTTCTCTTCGTAACATCTCCCTCGGTACTTCGGACAGACTGGACATCTTAGGGATGTCCTTTCGCAGCGACCTGAATCACATTGAGCGGGCTATTAGGATCACCTCAAACAAACTTGGCATCCTGAACAAAGTGCGGCGGTTCTTCGCGCCAGAGCTTCGCCTGCTCTAATACAAGGCTCAAATTTGCTCTTGCGCATAGTGACTGCGACTGGGGCAGCCGTGAACTGACTCGGTTATTTCAGTCGTCGTCACTCTTGAACTTTCTCTTGCTTATCATCAGGCGGGTCGTGGTCAAATGTCGTGTCACAATAAAAAAAACCAGCGCGTTTCTATATCATTAGCACCTATCATTGGACGACTCCGTCAGTCCATATTGTGGGTACACCCTACACTGCGTCTCGTAGGAGGTCTTCATTCATCCATTTTTTCTACAAACCTACCTATCTAAAATTCTGGGTATTAATTCCATAACGCCCACCATGCCGGCCTACTTAGAAAAGAAAACTATCAAGATGATCCCGAAACGCGACTGCGTCACTACCCCAGTTCGGTAGACTAGGCAAATTACTACCAACTGTCAAACTTAATTGCAGATATTAATCACTGTACACGTTGAATTTTATATTTCGTGATAATCGTGCTATATAAGGGATCAGAGATAAAACTGACAAATTGTTTAAAATACAAACAGTTGGTAGAGAGACACGTTTATCCCATTTAAAGTTAGCCATATTAATCTTAGTCTTGATGCCATTTTTATGTAACAGACTTGCGTAATTCTGAACAAAAAATGTTTTAGGTACTAGTATATGTAAAAAAAAAACGTTTTTTAATGTAGCTCGATATATGACAGCACCCCGCCTGATTTTAAGCTGAGGTGCGGTCTATATAAAAAACCGACTACCACCACAGTTAAATAACTGAAAGTGGCAGTAGCATCCACTATTCTGGCTTAGTTGAAACCGGCAACGGAAAGAAAGCAATAATTGTAAGGCACTGTAAGGCAAGTCGAGGTCAGATATATTTTTTTTCTTTACATTTCTATACTAAGCTACAAGGCCGTCTTTACCCGGGGGTTCAAGGGGTGCGGTGCACCCGGGCGCATAGTCCTAGGGGGCGCATGCCGACCGCCATAAATTTCGATAGGTACCTACTACATTGAGACCACGCGAGCAGAGCCTTGACTTTCGCACCCCGGCGCTGAATATGCTTAAGACGGCCCTGCTAAGCTATTAAAGTGTTTGTATCATAGAAACAGGATAACCAAAGATACATTGGTACCGGTGGATGGTCTCAAACTCGTGCTCTCGGTTTGTGTAACCATTGCACTGCCACTACACCACGGTCGCCTCAAAATGGCTCAATAAAATAAATATGGCAATCGGAAATATATAAAAATCCCAGTTTAAATTACCGTTTCATAACGCAAACATACTGATTTATTTAAAGTACACCAATATCAATGAGCGTGGAATATCGTTTGTTATCACGCAAGCAGATCCAAAATATTTGGTTTAATTGTAATTATTACAAAATATGTTTTTAGGGAATGTTATATAAGTAAAAGTATTACGCGATAACGTTTTATTATACGATGTTAACGATTAAGCGGTTCTCATTTAACATTAATATTGATTTATTTCATTAATAGCCATTGATATTGCTTTTGAATTGCCAGTTAAACAACAATTTAACTAAATTTTTTTTTGACTTTAATTGTGATTAAATCAATCAATCAGTCAAATTGTCACGCCTTCTTCTCATAACTCCCTCGCTTCCTTCACATTCACAATTCTCCTTATGCAGGCCCAAGGAAGGGGGGGGGGGGTTCTGATCAAATCGGAGACATCCTCAAGAAAGCTAGGTTTCCTAGTGCTCATAACCATAGAGCTTATATGAACAGTGAACATAGATTGACGAAAGAAATTTATAAATCTGATGTGGATGAATGCGTTAACCAAGCAGACCCAGGAGGGTGTTCTCCGACCATATTAAGAAAGCTGGGTTGCCTAGTGCCCATGACCTTTGGCCTTTGGCGGGTATAGTGACGGCGACTGGGGCAGCCGTGAACTAACTCGGTTTTTGCAGTAGTCGTCACTCTTGGACCTCCTCTTGCTTATCATCAGGCGGGTCGAGGTCAGAGGTCGTGTCACAAAAAACCTTAAAGCCTGTATGAAGAGAATTGTAGATGTAAGGGAAGCGTGGGAGCTGTGTCAGGATCGTGGCAGGTGGCGCTCCAGTGTCTCTGCCTATCCCTGTAACAGAGACATTTTGAATACCTCAATTATTGCTGAAAATGAGCCATGCAACTGATAAGTTCCTGTTACGCAACAAGTAATTTTTACGAGTACTATAAATATATCAATACATATAAAAATATTTTTAAAAAGCTATTTTTATAGTTACAATCCTTAGATACTTCCGTGCAGACAGTAAAAAAAGAAACGGAAAGTATATTTTTTTCTAAGCTTGTTTAATTCATTTAAAGCATTGCTAATTAAAATCGTGAATAATTTAATAAATAATTATCACACTAAGTGAACCAAAACATTCCAATCAAATATTTCGTTGAACTTCTTTGTATAGTTATTTGTAATTTGTTTAAATATTACGTCTTGCAATGAAATTCTAATATGACTGATCGCAGGTTTTTTCGTCTGCATCGATTGGGACACTCCTCGACAGAAATACCCTAACCCTGGCAGTATGCCTTCCTCTCGGAGCCCGGACTGTCCATCAAAACCAGTGTCGGTGCGGAGAACCGGTGGATAATCTTGGACACCACGGGCTTTCTTGTGCCAGAAGTGCCGGTCGCATTCCCCGTCACGCGGCACTCAACGATATTATCCGAAGGGCTCTTGTCACTATTGAAGTGCCTGCAATTTTAGAACCCTGCGGTATTGCGCAGAGTGATGGCAAGAGACCTGACGGCATGACTGTTGAGTCGTGGAAACTTGGCAGGTCTTTGGTGTGGGATGCGACTTGTGTAGACACATTAGCCCCATCTCACATCCAAGCGACCTCGTTAAGCGCGGGTAGTGCGGCGATTTCTGCTGAGAACCTCAAGTTGCGCAAATACGCTAACCTCGGTACTGGTTACGAATTTGCGCCGTTTGGTTCCATAGATATATAATATATTAGGTATTTTTTAACCATAGAGCTTGTATGGAGAGAATTGTGTATGTGAAGGAAGCGAGGTAGTTGTGTCAGGATCGTGGCAAGTGGCGCTTCATTGTCTCTGCTTATCCCTGTCGTGATAATTTATTTGATTAAATAATTGATTAAACAGGCGTTAAATACATATATAAGGTGTCAATTAACGTATAGCCATAATTAATCTTACCATTAACTTGTGTCAACATAGTTTACCATATAAATCGCAGTTTGACAGGAATATTAGAGGCTGATCGATGTTTATTGTTGATTGTTACAACATAAACTGTTTGTATATCGACTACCGAATTACTCAACGACATGATTGATCGGTGACAATAGTAATTTTTGTTGTACCTAATTTGTATTTATGGGAGTAAGACATTTATGGGTTAACATTGTATGGTGCGAAAATTATTAGTTATTTGACGTGTTATTTATTATATAGTCATAGAATTAATGATCAAGTTTACACCGTTTTTTATAGAGGTTATTCATTAGTGATTTAAATAGTTTCAATTGCTCTATTTCTATAGGATTATGTATAGTTTCGAGCTTTAAATATGTTTGAGTTATAATTATATTGAATATTTTTTCATAGATTTTGCGCGAACATTGATTAATGAATTAAACAAATTTTATGCGGCTTACTATCACGTCTGTCTCTCCGTGACCACGATGGCTGCAAAGCTCCCAAAACGTATAATAATAAACGGAATAATAAAATAAAATTTTAAAATCAAAACCAAAATAAAGGCGATAGTAAGCCGCATAAAATGTGTTTAATTCATTAATAAATCTTTTACAGGCCTTTAAATTGTTTAAGTTACGATTATATTTAAATTCATGTAAGCACGACATTTTCATTTTAATGTTACTTTTATTCTCTTCAAGATTGTAACAAATATTTTCAATAAAAAATAAATAATTTGTCTTATTTATTATTCAAATAAAATAAATTAAAAACCAGTTGAAACAATTAATTTGTTTTAAAGCATTGTAAATGTGAAGAAAAAAGTGTGCTGTCTAATCGTGGTAGATGGCGGTCATTAGTCTCTGGCCATCACTTCAGGAATTGAAGCGTGCGATTTAAAGATAACCTTTAAATAGACTTTCAGATCTATTTAATAAAGTGTAATAAAGTGTCGGAAAAGTATTTTGCATGCGATACCAAATAATAATCGGAATGTGAATGCAATGTAACCTTGCCGTTGATTATAATCAGTACCTACCGCCTTGTATAGAAAACTGACTGATGCCTGATAACTTGTCTCAACGTTGCTCAATATTTGTCGGTTCGATTTCACATTTGTTGATCGTATTAGATTAATGTATTGTTTATGGCATATATTATTATTTTAAACTACAGCTTATTTAAAATTTAAATTACGTTCTTGATAGCTGTTAGATAACAATTTGTTTTTATTTTTAGATTTTCTATGCCTAAAATAAACATGTCATATATCACAATAATACGAATATATTATGACACAATATAAATAAGTACCCCTATAACAGATTTAGATTATGTTTTTAGATTCAATGAGATTCACCCATGTGTCAATAACCTATCTTGTTATTCATTCCGAGGTTAATTATAACCGTTAAATTATATAAGTGTAAATTAAACTATATATAAAAAATATGTAGAGACGAATAGATCACAAATGCCATCTATCATTAAATAATATTGAAATAGGCATTTAAATAGTGTTCGTCAAAAAGTCAAATGGTTAGCTTCTCATAGAGTTTTAGTAACGTTAGCTATCTAGGGTTAAATAGTTTTTAGTCCAAGTCCCCAGACATACACTATTTTCTGAAACTTGGGGCATTATGAAGCTATGTACATTGAATACCTGCATACTTACTAAGTTAGGTAGACTGCCAATTTACAGGAGCCAGCGGGGTTAGGTTGGGCAAGTTAAAACGATTATCGTCTCTCGTTGGCGATTGTCAAAATAATAAAAGCTAGGCTAAATCCAATAAAACGAGACTATTAATCGTTGTGACGAAAATAGTCCGTGCGACGATCGTTTGATCATTATCATCAATAGTTTTTGTGGATGTAGGCTGACTTTTATTATTTTGCCAATCGTCGACGAGAGACGATTATCGTTTTAACTTGCCCAACCTAACCCCGCTGGTGTGAAAGGCGTGTTTATGTTATTTTATAATAATATTCCACGAAATATATATATATATATATATATATATATATATATATATATATATATGTATGCACAACGTTTACTTCTGGGACATTTTCTCGAGCGTAGGTATAGTATGGGGACATTAGCATACTTTGGGGACAGTCCTCAAACTAGTTTTATATCTAACGCATTCTTTGAGTCCATTCTGTGTAACGCATACTTTTGGACCAATGGTCAAGCGCGACTTTTATGTAGGGTTCCGTAATTTTTATTTTTATTCCCAACTATTCTTTGTTAATTCTTTGTGATTTAAATAAAACTTAAATTACTTATTAATTAGTGTTTTATAAATTTGTTTGAAAAGACTAATTACTTAAAATAATCGTATTTTTTGCAAACTACCAAAACCAATTGTAAAAATTAATAATTTAAGAAAGAAAATATTTACGGATAAAAGTGGTTTATTCTAATTTTCAGTTTTATCTAAAAATATTAATTTTTCATTCAAAACCAACGTGCCAAATCCAGTTGGTATTCGCACTTATCTTAATTTTACTAGCATAGAAGAGAATGTTAATTCGGGTATTAACATAAGTAATTAATGTCTGCGACGTAATATTAATTATAGATTTTAAGTATGAAATTTATGCTTGAATCTGAGTAAGCAAAACTTTTTACGTTGCTACGGCAAAAAGGACAATTCGACAAACAGAAATATTGGTATATATAATATTTGGCATACATAATGTTTTTATATCTGAAACCGCAATAGATGCGAATGTCCTCATACTATACGCTAGCTCGAAAAACTGTTCCCGAAGTAAACGTTGCACATAATATGACAATATATTTATCGCATATTTTGGACCAAAGCCGAAATGGTTATGCGCGATTCCCGTTTGATTTCATTTAATTGCGTAATATTATAAAGATTACATTGTTTTTTTATTATTTTTATTATTGTGACTCGACATATGACAACACCCCGCTTGATGTTAAGCCGAAGTGTGGTCCATGAATAAATATCACTGCTACTACAATTCAATAACTGTGAGTAGCAATCACATCCACTATGCCGGCCTAGATGGAACCGGCAACTTACAAGCTGATCCCGAAACGTGACCAAATCACTTCACGGTCTGTATACTTGTAAGTGGTGGTACTACCCCGGATCGGCAGACTGGGTACCACTGCCTACCACTCTTTGATAACCAGACCCGAAACAAATATGCATCTCTTTTTTTTTATTAACAAGTATACAGACCGTGAAGTGATTTGGTCACGTTTCGGGATCAGCTTGTAAGTTGCCGGTTCCATCTAGGCCGGCATAGTGGATGTGATTGCTACTCATAGTTATTGAATTGTAGTAGCAGTGACATTCATTCATGGACCACACTTTGGCTTAACATCAAGCGGGGTGCTGTCATATGTCGAGTCACAATAAAAAAAAACAAATATTTGCAATATTTAATATTAATAAATATTACAAATAAAAGCTATGAAACAAATATTTGCTCCGACCGGGGATCGAACCCGGGACTTTACGCGCAACAAACCAATCGCTAAACCGTTCGTCCACGCCTGTCGTCTATAGACAATATTAAAATAAACTTTAATATTATTGTTTTTATATTTGAAACAGCAATGGATTCGAATGCCCTCATACTATGTTGTAGTTGTAGTTTTTAGCGGGCTCGTTTCCGCACTTGAAGTCCTCTTCGGTATCTTTGTGCGTTCTTCAACGGTTCTCCTTCAGCGGAGCCACCCGATCTCCTCCAGACAGGCCAGGAGACCCTTCTCGTTCCTGCAGACCTCCGGAAGCGTCCTCGCGCCCTCATACTATACGCTAGCTCGAAAAAAAAGCGCCGTTAAGTATTGAAATATTATGTGCAACGTTTACTTCGGGGACAGTTTTTCGAGCCCTCATACTATACGCTAGCTCGAAAAACTGTCCCCGAAGTAAACGTTGCACATAATTTTACAATACTTAAGGGCGCCAAATGTAATACGTCATATTTGTTTCTATTATAACTTTGAATTCGGATATCAATATAAAGCGAGTTTCTAATTAGTTGTCCAACGGTCAGTACTAGAAAAAAATAATCTATAATAATTGCTGCAACAACATGTAACTCAGTAGGTAAATATTTTATATATAATTTAATAATTAAAAAAATATATATACTAGTCTATTAATATAGTATATTTGAATGTCGTGTTTCTATAGTTGGGAAACGAGTAAAATTAATTCGGGGGCTGAGGTGCGGTGGGGCGTGAAACAACCAACACCCGTATCATAGTAGATTTGTAGTGTAGGTCGGTAAGTATACGTTTTTGTATTCGAGTTTGTTTGAGCCGTTAGGTCTGGGCCGCGGGGGTCCTAGGGGACGCATGCCGACCGCATAACTTTCGATAGGTATAAAAAATCTACCTAATACGTAGGTACACTGAGACCACGCGAGTGGAGCCGCGGGCACAGCTAGTTCATTATACGACATAGGTATGCATTGGTGGAAATGCCGCTTTCGGCACGTGTCATACCTACTCGTACCGTTCCCGATTGCAAGTTAATTTCACTCTTATTACTACACAACTAAGAATTAAAATCCATTCTACATGTACGCGGCAAAATGGCCAGTTCAAAGTACGCGGCGCGCCCTTTGACATAGCTGCACACTTAGAGCGAAATGACATCTAAGTTTTTTTAATGAGTCGATGTGACCTCGATTAAGCAAGGAGCAAGAAGAGGTTCAGAAGCGCCGAGGACTAAAAAACAAATCAGTTCGCTGATATCTAAGTCCTCGTCGTTATACCGTCTATGGCTTCTTCACGCTCCGCTTGAAGGAACCAAGGTCATAAGATAGGGAGAACACATGAACCGGTAAAGCATTTCACTTGTCGCTGTTCGACAAAGAAACAATGCGCCAAACCGTTTGGTACGGCTGTCGATTCGGTCTGTAATGTGAGGATTCTTCCCCCGACCAGTATCACGGTATCACGGGATCACGGAAGTGGAAGGACGAGGTATGAACATGGTTAAAGAGTTTCTCTGAACATATCCCATGGTAAAGACAATAGAAGACACACAGAGCCGCCATATCTCTGCGTAATTGCAGTGGCTCTAAAGCACTAGTGACCTCGGTATCGCCTCGGTACGATACCGAGCAGGAGCAAATTTGTGCCTTATATATCTAATCATAGGTGATGCTCCAGCGCAAGGGACCGCCTTAACCAGGTCACCCTTTGCCAAGTTTGCTAGTAGGATAGTCTTAAGATAGCCCGCTCGATGTCGAGGGTGTATCGAGGTATGTAGAAGTCCCTAGGATGTCTAGTCTCTCCGACTTGCCGAGGGAGATGTTCCGAAGAGAAGGGAAATAGGGATTTTTTTATTCGAGAACGCCCACACCTATGTCTTGTCGGTGTTGAATTGGACCAGGTTCTCGTCGCCCCAGGGGGCGATGCGATCAAGAACCCGGTCCAGCTCCACTACGACAGACTCTCTAGGTGGCAGTAAGGAACGACAGAAGTTCGATTCCACAGTTGTGGCAAGAATCCAAAAGCTGCGACTATCCGATGTTTACCTTAGTAGACTCTCACCAATTCTGGAAACGCGTTGTACTTCGCTTCTTTTAAACACCCTTCTGCAAGACTTGGAGGCACGATTGTGCGCTGCTTTCAGCTCGTCCACCTAGGGGTCATAAATCCTCAAACCCCTGATAACAGCAGACACCACTACTAGAGACCCTGTGCGATCTCAACAGCAACGGCTGATGCACACGCGGATGGGTCGTTGGAGATGAAGTAGCGCGAATCGCTGTGGGGGAAACGATATAGGCACCCATAAACCCTGGCCTGCTAGCCAAAGTTTACGTGTACCCATAGAAGGCAAAGGGTAGGATCCTCCATGCAGCGCAAACGGCGACAACAGATATCGGACTGGACGTACACGCATACCCCGGCTTCTGCGGGGAATCATTCCTCAAGCGTGAAGGGGTATTGGAGGTACGAGGTTTCAATCGAGTCTACGGGTCTCCCTAGCTCGCGGGTCAACATACTCTCACCAGGATAGTGATACTCAGCTTCTTAACACTGTTGACAAAAGCGAGAGAGGTGGGCGCAGGCTGACTTTCACACCCCGGCGCCCAATATGCTTAAGACGGCCTTGTTAGGTAATCAAATCAGTAATTGAAATTAAATAGGTAGTAGGTAACTAAGGGTGAAATTGGAACTCAAGCAAAACGCAGTAAGAAAATTCTTTTCCCCCAATACTGATTTACCCGTGTCCCTATAAAAAACAAAAGTGTATTTTTTTCTTTTTTTAATTAGTACCTACATCTAACATTTTAATACAAGACATTAAAATCAAAGATTCAAAATATAAAAGCCGCCTCCGTGCACGCGTCGCCTATCTTCCGAGCCGACAAAGAAAGCATGCACCGCGATTTCTGCATTAGACACGTGTCAAGCAAAATCGCAGTGCGCCGCTGAGAACGTTATTTGATTTGTATTTTTATTCGGGCTAATTTTTTGGATATTTTCGTTCTCTATCGTTACCGTCAAAGGCTGCCGCTTACGCACGTTTTCTGTAATAGTTTGAGAGCCATCAACCACTTGTGCGAGATAGAAAGTTTATATATATAAATTTTAAGCTTAATTGTTTTTTACAATGAGATTGATTTGGTTTTGATTATTTTTATTTATTTAATTTAATAATAGATTAAAAACAGTAGCTTATATAACTTTTACGCATGTTCATATTTTATTTCCCTATAAAAAAGTTGCAACAAGATGTCCCTTGTTGCAAAGCATATGGATTTTTGTTTTCCTATAGAGAATAGAAAGATATATATTTATTGTGGCTCGACATGTGTCAACACTCTGCCTGATGTTAAGCGCGAGTGCGGTCCATGAATGGAAGTAACTGCTACTACAACTATATAACTGCAAACAACAGTCGCGTCCACTATACCGGCCTAGTTGAAAACCAGCATCTATCAAGCTGATTCCGAAACGCGACTGGTGGTGGTACTACTCCAGATGACTATGAACACCGACAGTCTGCCTACCACTCTTACTACTTTTTTTATGGTTTATAACAAACAATTAATCTTCTGTTTTGTTATCGTAGGTGAATACATCGATTATAATATTATGTATTATTTTTTGTTTTACCGAAGAGGTGGAGAAGCTTTGTGGCGAAATATACTACCATAATTCTCGGTTATACACTTACATTCGTCTATCCTATTCGCACTACTATATCATAAAATAAACAGTGTAACGATCTGGCAAGTGTTTTTAACCAACCAAATTGTCTGGCTGTCAATATACTTTATTTTGATATATCGAAGAATATTTCCTTAAAACAGTATTGTAGAAAAACGCTACAATTTGGGTTTGGCTGGCAGGTCTCCTGGTTCCGCCCATTCCAAAGTACATTATTTATCTAACTTTACTATCGTCAAAATAATTATCTAAACAAATTTGTAGCTCTGTATGTTTCTCACACGTTTGTCAAAGTGGCTGCTAGCTCTCAAACTATTAGAGCACTTGTGCGCGCGTGCGGTATCGTTTGTCGGCAATGTTTCATTAGGTTTTTTAATTTAATTTTCAATTAAAATTTTGAATTTATTTTGAAAGCAAAATCGGCCATAAAAGCCGTGGTACGACACCATCTGAAATCAATTCTAAACAACGTCGTCCGCATCACACGGTCACACCAAAGGTGTAATCCTACCAGTACTAACTGACAGTAATAACTAGAATGTACTCTCTTGTAAAATTTGATAATGAAGAGTTATCTATTATTCCATCAAAACGTATTAAAATCATCAAGCATCAACAAGCAACATATAGGGCGAAATTACTCAATATGTCCGGTGAGTACCTGTAAATTATTTAAAATATGTACTTATATATTTGAGTGTTTACTTTAATACTACGAGTATGTTAACAATTTCTACTGTGTCCTGTTAACTGTTATAATTAAACTATAATTTATTTATATTCTTTTAGATTCGGAGAATGATTTAATTTGCTTTAAAGACAAATTTGTAATTTGACCGTTGGAGCATCAGTCCTTGAGTTGAGGCCACGAATAGGCAAGCGCAGCGTAGGACTTCCCCCCACAAGGGGGTCAGGCGACCTAATACAGGTTGAGGGAAGCTGCCACCAACAGTGGACTAAGTCCAGCAGTGGCAGTGGCTGTCTTACGGCTGTTGATGAAGTATGTTATCTTATTTATTTTGCAGCGTCACCGTACGGAAAGACAAAAAGGAGAGCATGAACGCAGGAGGAAAAAGAGGCAGTACGCGCGTTTTTCGGAGATGTTAAAAAACTAAGCCGATTGCCGAGTGGTGCTGAATGTCAACGGGCAATTAACACTTATGCTGTACTAAGCTCCAGAGGTCCTACTGTCCGATCGCAATAACCTCAGTCCTATGCAAGCTCATGGAGCAGATTATTAATGTCCGTCTCATGGCCTACCTAGAGACTAATCAGCTGATTAATGACCGTCAACACGGCTTAAGGCCGAATCGGACGACTACCATGAACGGACGCTATGCTGTCCACCCCATAGCAGGAAAACTGGTCATAGACTGGTCGAAAGAGTCTGTCGCAGCGGAGCTGGACCGGGTTCTTGATCGCATCACCCTCTGGGGCGACGAGTACCTGGTCCAGTTCAACGCCGACAAGACATAGGTGTGCGCGTTCTCGACTAAACAAAACTCCTATTTGCTGTCCTCTCTTCTCTTCGGAACATCTCCCTCGGTAACTCGGACAGACTAGACATCTAATGGCTGTCCCTTCGCTGTGACCTAAATAACAGGGATCACACAAAGAGGGCTATTAAGATCTATTATTATCTTATTATTATTATCTGTTAGGGGGTTCCTCGCACCGCGCTCTTTCAACTGGACATTTTGCCGCGTGCATGTTTAATGAATTTTAATTCTCTGTAGTAATAAGAGTGAAATTAACTTGCGAGTCGCGAACGGTATGACACGTGCCGAAAAATCCGCGGTTATGGCGGTCGGCATGCGCCCACCAAGACCCAGCGACCCCCACTTGAACCCCCGGGTAAAGACGGCCCTGAAGAATCGGTGTCCAATGCTGTGCTGCGGTGAACGCGGGCAATTATTGCTTTGTTCATACTTTAGGCTTCCTGCTCCCCGCACCCCGCCTCATACCAAAACCTCCGTCGTAAATAAAAAATATATGAATTAAACTAATTTTATGCGGCTTACTATCGCGTTTATTTTGGTTTTGATTTTACAATTTTTTATTATTCCGACGTTTCGAGAGCTTTGCAGCCATCGTGGTCACGGAGAGACTGAGGTGTTGGTCGTCCTATTGGTTGATGTTGTTATTGTTTCCAAAACTACCCCGTTTCATATTTTGTTTTTCTGTTCCCGGTTTATTTCAAATTTTTGCAAAAATAACTGACGGTGTCATCTGGTTTGGCAGTTTGCTGGACTTGGGACTTGAGTTTGTGAATTATGGGGTCCCAGGTGTTAGATAATCGCCAACCACCTTCTCTATTGAAATTAGGATGCTTTTTAATCTCAATAGTCTCGCGTACCATCCTGGGTATCAGTCGACTTTCCTTTGCGAGGATCTTCGGTTTGTCGAAACGGATGTAGTGATTGGCGCCGTCCTGTTGATGCTCACAAACTGCAGACTTTCCACTACGTTGGTGTTTTATATCCGCGGTATGTTCCCGTACGCGTAATATAAAATAATAATAAATAAATTATATAAATTATATAAAATAATAAAAAATTGTAAAATCAAAACCAAAATAAACGCGATAGTAAGCCGCATAAAATTTGTTTAATTCATTAATCAATGTTCGCGCAAAATCTAAGAAAATACTAAAAAATATATATTATTGATAATCGGCCGCGCTGCTCTAGCATCGAACCGATCGCATGACCTGAACGATTTTCCCGCCAATCCAAATGGCGACCAAAAACAGTCGAAACGTTACCACAGTGAACAAATAATAAAATTATGACCTCTAAGTATTATATAGAGAGCTCTTTCGGCGAACTCAGTAGTAATAAATATTGTGACTTATTAACTGAATTAAAATCGGTTTTTGTTAAGATAAAATTCCTTCAGAAACAGCGTTTGCATACTGATTCATTTTTATTTTTTAATTTTATTACCTTTCTAATGCATTAGGAAATTTTCGTGGCTAAGGCATACAGAAAAAAACATCGTAATTACTTTATCCGTTCATGAGATTTCTGGCCGGAATAACAACGGTGACTGCGAGTACCACGAACTATGTTGGTTCTCTCAGTCGTCGGCGCTCCTGGACCTTCCCTTGCTTACCATCAGGCAAGTCGAGGTCACAGTCGAGCCTCAATAAAAAAAAGATGTCATAAAATAAGATAAAATGAGTTATCTTCATATTTTTTTATTGTAAATATTTCCGATATTTAAATATTTTATTCTGTTATATGGGGCGGAGACTAATCCAACAAATCAGAGATTGTATAAATCGGCCCAGTCCGAATAACCCGACTTGAAAATAACCGTAACTATATATATATTGTTTACTAATCACGAATATTAGGTTGACTGGAAGATAAAGCCATCGTTGCTTTAAGTCCGCCTGTATGTCTGTAGAAATAAATAAATATTAAATTTGGAGAGGAATCGACAAACTGTATTACTATGTAATGAAACGATAAGATGATCAATGGTCCCAAAGTATGCGTTTCTTGAATATAATATTGACCATGTTACGTACAGTGTTTACTTTGGGGACAGAACAAGTGGTCCCAAAGTAGGCATTTAATATATATATATGGTCATCTTTTTCCATTTGAACCCTAAAATTAGTGTCCCAAAATATGCTTTATATAGATTAATTTATATAAATTAAACGTATAAAACGCATAGTTTGAGGTCAAGACCCCAAAAACTACATTTAGTCACAGGGTCCTCAAAAAATACAATGTATGGAAAATGTGCAAAAACTACTGCATTTTTGCATATATAAAAAAAAATCAACTTTGTGGGGGTTAAACAGGGTCTGGGCTATGATTTGTGAACGAATCAAAAAATGGTCCCAAAGCATGCGATAGGCATACATATATATATATATATATATATATATATATATATATGTATATATAAAATGATATATATGTTTTTGTATATATATAAATTTGTATATATATAAATGGATGTTTTATATATATATATAAAACATCCAATAAAATTTAGTTAGGTGAGATCAATTTTTACTGGTACTACCCTTTTACTATTCTTGTTGTTAATTTTAGCTTATCTACTCGTATATAAGTGTTCTTATAATAATTCATTAAATTTATATTAGTAAATTCTTGCTACCATAATTTAAACATAATGTAAGGCTTTTCGTTTTAACTACAAATAATAATAAATAAATAAATTGACATTGATAGACGCATTTATTTATAAAGCATTTTAGTCCGTAAATATATTTTATTAACTTAAACATTATAGACGTAAACGTAAACAAACATTAGATATAGGAAGCCATAGGTTCATTGCATGCTCAGTACGTGGTAGTAATAAATACCATAATGGAAAGCGGAAGATGCTGGCATGACGCTTGACAGCTTTTGTGCAGTCAAGTTGCCAAGCACACATGAGAAATTGCTCGAGATTATCTGTGTTACATAATATTTTATGCTCTAAAGCTTCATTAAACCGTGTTTTCTCTTGAATAGAGTTCAAAATTGAATTGTTTTTTTTTGTTATGGATGGGAAGTAGAGCAAGATTGAAGTTCAAATTATGTAATTATTTAATTATCTTTGTATTAGCATACTTGTTCTTACGGCCGTTTTCTATACTATATTTGTGCTACCATGCATCAAGTGATGAATTGATGGATGGTATTGCGAGTTACTAGCTAATTTTGAATAAATAAATAATCTCCGCTTATGTAAAGTGCTGTCAAATATATTTTTAAATATTAACCTATAGAAACTAGTATTTGGTCGGGCCATCGCACGTCCTGCTATATACACCCAGATGTATGATCAATTAATCGAAAAATGTCTAAATATAAATCATAGTCTGTATTGTGTATTTGAAGGAAGCGAAAGGGTTGTCAGCTAAAAGGATTTTTCCCATTCAAAAAAATGCAATCATTAATATTCACAGCAAATATAAATTGATGTATCCGCTGGACTAACAGCAAACCCAGATCAAAATATCCATTAATTAATTAAATGAAAACATTAAAAACAATAGAGAGTAATAAAGAAGGTTAATTGTTTAATATTTTAATTAGTAAGCCACAAGCAAGACCTTGAACTCTTTACGTATCACCGTAGTAGAAGTGTGGTCGTGACCGCGGATGTAATTACCACATAATATTCTAAAAACTTCACCTTCTTTTTTGGTTGACATAGTAACGTTTATGCGAAATTTTGTAATGTATAATATAGTATTTTAGATATTAGTTTATTTTATTGTTTCAAGTTTAATAGGAGATTAAAAACTACCCACATAGTATTTTCTTAGATTTTGCGTGAACATCGATCAATGAATTAAACAAATTTTATGCGGCTTACTATCGCGTTTATTTTGGTTTTGATCTTACATTTTTTTATTATTCCGACGTTTCGAGAGCTTTGCAGCCATCGTGGTCACGGATGGCTTTTACTAAACCAAAATAAACGCGATAGTAAGCCGCATACAATTTGTTTAAGTCATTAAAAACTTCCCGTTTACTTTAAAAAAGTAGTGACCCATACACTAGATTACCTCTCTCCCTTTGTACAGTCGATCTTCAGTATTCAGTGTTGAGGATCGTGACTGGTTGATAATATTCAACTCACTCTATCTTTAGGCATAGTGGATGTGATTGATACTCACATTTATTGAATTGTAGTAGCAGTGGCAGTGGCATTCATGGACCACACTTCGGCTTAGTATGTCGTTGCTGCCATATGTCGAGTCACAATAAAAAAAAATTTCGGCGCATGTTCGCTTCGTGGTATTAACAGTTTTTTTCTTTTGTATACATATATAGATCTACATTATTGATAGTAACAGGTACAATGAGGATACATACCTACAATTATTATATTAGATATTCTGGTCATGGGCCTGGAATTTGAACTCAATAAAAATAAACCTAAGTTTTTTTAGCGACATCTGACCTAGACTTGCCTGATGGTGCAGAGGATTGTCCAAGAGCGCCGACGATAAAAAAAAACATTGTTCTTTTTTCAAACAATCAACAAGTGATATTCTTTACTAGCTTATGTGGGGTCCTTTAACAATGGATCCTAGTAACAGTGTTGAAATCATTAAGCTACAATTAAAATTAATATCCATAATTATCTTATAGATAAACAACTTAATTGAAATTATTATTTATTATGAAAGTTTTAGATTTGCGTGTGATAATTATTGTAAATGATGCCAAATGTGACGGTTATGTACCTTCGTAAGTGTAACTTAATGATATGATTAATGGTATTCTTCACGCTAGTTTTTTTTATTTTATTTAGTTATTTACTGGGCCCTGGGCTAATACTACTTAGGGGCCCACCTAATTACCCAAAGTATAAGAAAAAAATAAGTCAGTTCGAAGTACCAACACCTGAACGTAGACTTGAATTAAATAGGTTTGATTAATCGCAGGATTTGCAGGGCTGCAAACTTTACGATCTGTTTATTTTTATAAAATTATGGATTTTTTCGCATTATCGTCTATTTTTGACTTTGACTAGACTTAGCTGGGGGCCCCTTGAATCCACGGGGTCCTGGGTTATTATTGAAGCCCAAAAAGGTTATTTTGTTTATCCCATGTGAATGGATATGTTAAACAAGGCTTTCATACAAGCTCTATGGTTATGAGCACTAGGCAACCTAGCTTTCTTGAGAATGTCTCCGATTTGGTCGGAAAACAAGGGAAACAAGGGTGCCCCAGCCCTCCTGGGTTGCAGCCCCAGGAGGGCTGGGGCTGCCTTGTTTATCGCATCCATTCACAAACCTTATTATTACTTTAATACGCCCTTACGAACTTGGATATTAGGTAAAGTTATTTATAATTGTCACGCTTTTTTCCCACAGGGATAGGCAGAGACAATGGAGCGCCACTTACCACGATCCTTACACAACTCACTTGCTTCCTTCACATCCACAATTCTCCTCATACAGGCCCTGTGGTTATGGGCACTAGGTAACCTACAGAAAGATAATCCATTAATATCTTTTTAGAAATTTCTTGATATTCTAATTTAATTAAAACGTTTTATTTCTTTATGTTTATACAAAGCTACCGAACTTGTATCATATAGATTTTAATACTAAAATATATAATTTTTGTTCACAGGAACATCAACTAAACTGAAATGGAGTTAAGAGCGTTATTCATTTGCACTCTGTGTTCAGTCGCCAGTGCAACACTCGAAGTTATAAATCAATGGACACTAATGCAGTTTGACTTCCCAACGGACCCAGTGCTTCTAGAGAAGTTTGAGCCACATAATTCAGTTCCGACTGGGTTAGAGATTGGATGGGATAGACTGTACTTGGCTATTCCAAGGTTAAGGTCTGGTGTACCTGCCACGTTGTCATGGGTACCTCGGAGTTTGCCACCTGGTGTTAGTCCTGTTTTGCAGGTGAGATTTTGAATAAGCAAGGCAAAGTCCAAAAGCGCCGATAACTGAAAATATCGATGAAGTTTACGTTTGACTCAGTCAAAGGTGCTTCTTTACGCTTTGCTTAAGAGTCAAAGTTATAAAAAAGAGAACAAACGGCCTGGTAAAGCATTCTATAGGTCGATGATTTACTAAGAAACGACGCGCTGAACCTTTTATTTCGATTGCCGATTCTGTGAAAACATAATGTCGATGTTTTCCCCGTCCTGTCTGTGTCTCAAGTAGTTCTGCCTCTCTGTCTGAAAATTTGGCGTAAATGTTATATATTTATTTTATTATTATTGCACAATACGTCCTAGGTTAAAGGTAAGAGAACAAGTCCTAACTGCATTCGTGATATACCATCCTATGTCCTCGAATTCTTAATAGAATTGACAGTCTCCTGCAACACCCACTCTATAAAATAAATGTTGTTTACTTTGTAAAAAATTAATAATCTTGTTTAGTATTTGCTGTTACAGATTATTATAAATTTAAATTATTTAATTGAATTATTCAATAACTTTTAAATCATAATTATGATCATTATATTTAGGACATTTATTGACGACAGGCGTGGACGAAAGTCCCGGGTTCGATCCCCGGTCGGAGCAAATATTTGTTTCATAGCTTTTATTTGTAATATTTAATAATATTAAATATTGCAAATATTTGTTAATAAAAAAAAGAGACGGATATTTGCTTCGGGTCTGGTTATCAAAGAGTGGGGTAGGCAGTGGTACCCAGTCTGCCGATCCGGGGTAGTACCACCACTTACAAGTATACAGACCGTGAAGTGATTTGGTCACGTTTCGGGATCAGCTTGTAAGTTGCCGGTTCCATCTAGGCCGGCATAGTGGATGTGATTGCTACTCACAGTTATTGAATTGTATTAGCAGTGATATTCATTCATGGACCACACTTTGGCTTAACATCAAGCGGGGTGCTGTCATATGTCGAGTCACAATAAAAAAAATGTGATAATTATAAAAATGTGATAATAACTTACAAGCTGATCCCGAAACGCGACCAAATCACTTCACTTGTAAGTGGTGATACTACCCCGGATCGGCAGACTGGGTACCACTGCCTACCACTCTTTGATAATCAGACCCGAAGCAAATATCCATCTCTTTTTTTTTATTAACAAATATTTGCAATATTAAATATTATTAAATATTACAAATAAAAGCTATGAAACAAATATTTGACCCGACCGGGGATCGAACCCGGGACTTTACGCGCAACAAACCAGTCGCTAAACCGTTCGTCCACGCCTGTCGTCAAATAGAATGTCGTTAAAAAGAAAACAATTTCTACACAAATCTGCAATGGCAATTCCTTTATACGTATTAATAATTAAGGTTTATTCAATACCTATTTGAAACTGTATCACAGTGAACATTGTTTACAAGTCACGATCTTTACTATTATTACATTCGAAGGACTTCAATTAACAACAAACAGTAATAACAATTCAATTACGCATACGTGGTGTACTGCACGCCACAGATAACATACCACCAGACCCTGTTTCATATAAATGTAAGTATTAAAGATAATTAGCAACTGCCGGGGATATTACTTATGAGTATGTGTCGCGCCGTCTATTGACATTTGTTCTGTAGCCAACACCGATCAAAGGAAACTAGTAATTTTGTGTAACAGCAAAATAATCACACAATTTGATAATAAATAACATTAAAAGCCGCGCCTTGCTACTACTTTTTGTTGTTTCAACTTAAATTATTTGGTTTCGTTGGGTTAGAAATAACTAATAATTATGAAGATACAAGTAGCTATATTAAAATGTTACAAAGGTACAGACAGACAGACAGACATTACATTACAGACATTACAGACAGACAAAATTATTTATTGTACAAAAAAATTATACATGACAAATTAAAAAAAAAACACAGAATGATGTTGATTTTAGGGCATTATCCCTAAAAATCAATCTCTTCTAGGCAACCAGCCTGGGGCCCGATTCTCTTATTTACAACAATAAATATTAAGTATAGATTAGGATTTGTAATGTATACTCAAAGCACTACATGCATCACAGGCACCTCTACCGACAGCAGGAACCCTATCACTAGAGTAATAGTGTTCATTTACACAAACATAAAAAAAATCTTTTAAACACACACAAAAAATACAAAATACATTGCATTTCACAGGAATATTTTTATGTGTCGCTATTTAAAAAAGCTAACGCAATTAAAATAATAATTTTAATAACAGTCTTCTTTTAAAATCGTTAAATACATCTCGTAAAAATACTTCGAACGCTTTAAAAAGTTAACTTTTAATTGAATGTATGGCAATGGCCATTCCAAGTACGGAATACCACACCCTTCATGCGTAAACAACTATTTTCATATCCTTAATCACAATACCTCTACCAAGAAACAAATCTAACCTCTACCAAGTGACTTTGATTTAATTTAATAAAAAAAACAATCCATTAAATTGTCACGCCTAAAAAGACATTTCACAGGCAAACCCACAGGCGATAGAGCCACGAGCATGCCACTTGACACGATCTTGACTCCCTCATTTTCCTCACATCCACAATTAAATAAAAAAATAAGTTAATAAAAAAATATTAATATTGATAGGGATATTCTGAGTAGTTATCTGACCTCGCCTCATAGTAAGCAAGGGGAACTCCAAGAACGCAGACCACTGAAAGAAAATCGGGTTTATTTTACATTTGCCTCAGTCGGCGTTACTATGAAGGCGATATGTGCCTTTACTCGCTTCGATTAAAGAAATCGCTTGCTTTTATACGGCTCAAATTCGTTCTTGCGCGGAGTACTGATCGCATCTTTGGAACGGCTCTGCCAAGTATGTCCTTAATGCCCTGGATTCATTGCAGCGCCGAGATGTCCGAATTATAGATGATGCAGAGGTTACACGAACTTTGGAGCCCCTGCAACTACGCAGAGACATGGCGGCTGTGTCGACGGCCTCTATCGCCTATACCACGGAGAATGTTCTGAGGAGCTCTTTAACCTTGTTCCTACCTCGTCTTTTTACACCCGTAATACCTGCACGGGTAATACATGAGCTGGTAACTAGAAGTGTGATAAAAAGGCTTTCAAATATGAAGACCATGAAGTAACTGCCATGTTTCGGGCTTAGGCAGGTCAGACACATAAGATCAGACTGATGCCTTCAGACATTTATCTATTGTAGCAATTGTTTCTCTTCATGGATCGCACTTCTAGGTAAACTTCAGGCTGTCTTGTTCCAAGGACCGCGTCTTATTTTTATATTATTGTGACTCGACATCTGACTTCGACCCGCCTGATGGTAAGCAAGAAGAGGTCCAAGAGTGCCGAAGCCTGCACCAACCGAGTCCCCACGTTTATTTAGAACTTGAATATCAAAGCTCTCTCGCCTACCGTTAAAACTCGTGGTTAAGGCATGTTATACGCAGAAATAGTGCCAATGATTTTTTTAATAAACAACTCCACTTATTAATTTAGAGTAATCAAATTATCATAGTAAATTGTATAACTGTATAATTGAATTGATACGCCTTTTAATTACATTAAGAGGTTCATTAAGTGATTTTTAATCGTTTAAAATTAATTTACTTACATTTTCATTCGAGACGATTAATTATTAATTATTAGTAGGTAATTTAGTATTTTTATTGGTACTAATTATATATTTCTATACCTCTTGGAATTGCAACCTAAAAGTAAATGTTGCAGGATAATTAAATTAAAAGTATTGTGTTTATGTCATCGCGCTATACTAGAATTAATTCCTGTTTTTGGGTGCCTTGCGTTTTGATTACAATAGAACTAATTAAGTAAATAGTAGAAATCGTGTTTGTGCGAAGAAGTTGTATTAACTTAAGATATAGCTATGATGCGTCTTTTTAATAAATTGCAGTTATTAAGAGGATGAGTATTAAGGCGACTGTGGTCGTGCAAACCGAGGCACGGGTACAAAAACCACTTGCCGGTACCAATGTATGTTTGATAATGTACTTTGGTTGTCCTGTTTCTATGATACACTTTATTAGCTAAGTATAGAAAATGTAAAAAATATTTAAAAAAATGTACTACGGATAATCGCCAATTTTCCTTGTAATAAGTTGGCTAAGAAGGGGTTTTATATTACAACCTTAAAAATAATAGTAGGTATATTACGAGTATGTATCTCTATAAAAAATTAAGGAATTTATAAATGTTATGTGGATCCTATTAGGTTGCCTAGTGCCCATAACCATAGAGCTTGTATGAAGAGAATTGTGAATGTGATGGAAGCGAGGGAGTTGTGTCAGGATCGTGGCAAGTGGCGCTCCGTTGTCTCTGCCGATCCCTGTGGAAAAAAAGCGCGACAATTTGATTTAATTTGATATCTATATAAATAAAGAAATAATTAAAATATTTTCACATTCATTAAAATAAATCATAAAGTTTTATAATCGGTTACTTTTAGATTTATTGCGAGTGTTTAAATCAACTCTAGCACACGTCGAGAACAATCTCTTAGGTCACAAGTATTTAGAATTTATTTATACCAAGATCTATATCTAGGCGGTGTTGTTTATGACCGTATGTGAGTGTATAATGTTAATTTTATACTTTAGCAGCACATAAACAAAACACAGTGGAAAATAGGTAATAATCTTTAATATTAAAAACAAATGAATATTTTGGTAAAATAAGCTTGCATAAACAATTGAAGACACCACAAATTTACATCAATCAAACAAACAAAAAGTCAATTTTGACATGAGGTACGATTTTAGGAATCAATCAATTTACTATTTTTCACAGGTCTGGAGACAATTAAGCGCCACTTTTCACGACCCTGTCGAACTGTAATAATTTTTATTTTACTTTATTAGTACTATTGTTTTGGAACAATCGTTAATCTTTCTTGAGGATGTCTTCGATTTAGTCCAAAAACCCCACCACAAACACTTAGTTGTATTCATTCACTTTCGGTTTTAGTTAGCGCTATTGTGCGTTAACGAATATCGACGATACCGCTTATAGTAGTGAAAAATATTCATATAGTTTTGCATCATAGTCCTTTTTTTTAATTTTTCTTTTTTAGTTGATATAGTGTGTATGATTTTGATAATGTAATTTGCTGATTAATTAGTTCAGGAATCATTTTTTTATTCTTACTGTGTTATTTTGGTCAATGCTGTTTGCGCCTATAATGGGCACACATTAGACTAATCATGTTTTTTTTAATAATTTTAACTGTGTAATATGTGTGCTGTTGGTGCGCCTATTTTGTATAAATAAACAAATAAAATAAATATACTTGGTAGTCATATACCATATTTTGATTTAGGGCAGCCGACATAAAAGGTCTCATAAACCAACCACTTGCTGTTACACAATCTTTTGTGCCTCAGGCGTAGAGGGAATTATTTAATTTTCTTAGCCATTCACTACAATAACATAATTTGTAAATTGGTTCAGACATAATACGAGTTTAGGTATACATTTGTATACAAGCAATTTTCATGCAAGCATACGTACATCATATAATAAAATGCTTTGGAAGAAAAGTCGGAAACTGGCTGACTCCAGTCCAAGTCCGGACCGCTAGAACAATTTATTTTATTGAAACAATAATACCGGCTCGTTTGTAAATTAAAACTTCTTAATTATAAAAAGACAGGCATTACGCATTACCCGATAACTTTTAGGTTTATCCAATTATCACTTTACTCACAAAATTTGACAATCGTAAATATAATAAAATGATTGTTTCTTGGTAATTTAGGCGATATTAGTAAAAAAACAGGAGTGCTAAGTAATAAAAAAATTGTTTAATAAAATGAGGAAGTTTAGAAAACGGGTTAACAGGATCATGAAAAGTAAGGGCAAAAGTAAAGCCTATCCCTGCAGGAAATTAGACGTCACTGTTTCATTGATTTACAACTGACATTGTTTTTTTAATGAACGGTAAACAATATTACCATAAAACTTTATATTATACAATTATAATAATAATAAAATTGTTTTCTTGACCGGACATTCGAAAGCGTGAAGGGCAAACTTCATTCTGACCTGACTTGTACAATTCTCATCGAATTTCAAGTTTATGAACATTTTTTTAATGTCCGTTACCGATAGCAATTTAGTGTCTTTAGAATAACTACGTAACAAAATATTTTTTTACAAATATCCATAATTCATAAAGGATGACAAATATTTATACTATTTAATACAGACTTACATAAAATTTACATTTTATTTACGGCATAGAGATGTCCACTGAGGCAGCCGTAAACTAAGTCGTTTTATTCAGTCGTTGGCACTCATACATATCCCGTTGTTTACCACGGAAGTCGAGGTCAGATAAAAAATATTAAATTACAATTTCAAGCATCGTTTCCTTTTCATGAAGGTTGAAAAGGTCAGAAAAGAGAAATTTGAGAAATATTTGTTTTTGGTGAGTCAAATGTACGTTAAGGATTGCTTAGCTATTGGTGCGTATTCGAGCAGAAGGCTGAGATGGTGCTCCTTTTCGGACATACACCATTCGGTTGGTAGATAGGAAATAGAGCAATGGACTGTATATTTGATGACACGCCACGTAAAACTATTGTTGACGCATTCATCCACCCTCGACGTCAGGCCGAGTTCGGTTCCTGGCCGGCAGAGAGCTTCGAAACCCGCTGGGTGAAGGTGAATGCTACAGAATGATAAAAGGAAGGGACTTACCGAGGATGGCACCCGTCGACACTTAACACTCTGCAGAGCGAACTGTTTGATACGCGGGATATGTTAGTTTTCACAATTGTTCGTTATTGTTGCTGATTTGGCAACTACGCGAGGTACATTGAGTGCTGCGTGAACCTTCAAGATCGCGGCTTCCGGCTTTCTTTACAACACGGCGCGCGACGACGTTTTGTTTGTCTGAAGGCTACGCGATGATGACTTTTGGGACGTCACATTCGAATGACGACCGCTCTTGTTCACTGTTGAACGTGCACTTTTTGACTCTTCTTACTGGTCGATGCAAAAACGAGTTGCGGGTGCAGGACTAGTGATGGGAAACGGGTCAAGGTAATGTCGATTAATTGGATAGGGATGTACCAAGCCGCAACAGCTATGTTGTAGGTATGCGGTAATTTTAATTAGATTAGCTAATAGTTTAGGTACCAATAAGCCAAAATTTCAGTTTACATTAATTATAACAACAAATTAATTATTTATGTTATAATGCCTGGTGTATAATAATTTACATTTCTACAACTTATTAAATAAATTAAATAAAAAAATACTTTACATTTTTATTTTATTTATTGTGACGACATATGACAGCACCTTGCTTGATGTTAAGCTAGAGGGTGGTCCATGAATGGATGTCACTTCTACTATAATTCAATAACTGTGACTACTGTGAGTAGCAATCACATCCACTATGCCGGCCTAGTTGGAACCGGCAACTTACAAGCTGATCCCGAAACGTGAAAAAATCACTTCACGGTCTGTATACTTGTAAGTGGTGGTACTACCCGGATCGGCAGACTGGGTACCACTGCCTAGCACTCTTTGATAACCAGAGCCGAAGCATATATCCACCTATCCACATAATATCAAAAACGAAAGCCAGTTTAGTACGTTAATTTCAGTTGAGTTTCGCGTTGCTCTTGGCCTTGTATTTTATGCTATGTGGTCAACTACGCTTCGTGCGTTTCATAAATTAGCAATCCATCCACAATGCACGGAATGGCACGTAGGCACGTTTGTCAATTACTTGCAAAATATCATTTTCCATGCAATTTGTTTAATTCTTTTGTTAAGAGGTGGGCTTTTATTGTGAGTTGTGTGCAAATTGTATTAATTTTTAAAGGAGAAAATTGTTATCTTTTTTTAATAATATGAACATTGGTCTCTAAGTGGCCATGGTCCATCAGAAATATTATATTACAGAGCGGCAAAGTTACGTGAGGGACTTGAAAAGAATTGCTCTTTAACTTTCTGTCTATCTCTGTGGGCAAAAAAGGGTGTGTCGTTTTTTTATTGTGACTCGACATATGACAGCACCCCGCTTGATGTTAGGCCGAAGTGTGGTCCATGAATGAATGTCACTGCTACTACAATTCAATAACTGTGAGTATCAATCACATCCACTATGCCGGCCTAGTTGGAAGTTATTGCCAATGATATTAAAGTATTATGGTAACTTTATTTTAATCAGGTAGCTGCTTATTAAGCATGTAGCTTCTAAGTAAATATTTCTTTTTAACCATGTAGCTTCTAAGTAGCTGCTAAGCAAATAATGCTTTTTAATTAAGCTGTTAATAAATACACATAGAGCATCCGATGTATATTTTTTCATTAAGAATCATCATCTGACTTACCTGATAAAAAATAACCTTCTTTCAAATAAATTAATGTCGGAGAAATAAATTTATTCGTTCCATTCCTTTCTACATACAAAATAAAATATGTCACGCGAAAATACCGTCAGTATATCAAATATCAATTGGCAAACCAATAATGATAGGTTCTGTAGGCTATACGCAGCCATGGTCACGGAGAATGGCAGGTTAACCGCCCAATAAAATCATGTCTGATTGACTTGACAAGTGCCACGTAGAGATTTAACCAAGGTGAACTAAGACCAATTATCTAAAACACTAATCATATACAATTTAACTATCAAGTACATTTTTGTAGATTGTTTACTTGTTAAGGTTATAAACGTTTATTTAAATTAAAGCATACCGGTACTAGTGTGGCCAAAAAGTAGTAAGACTTTTCAATTTAAAATTCCCGTGTTTATACAAATGCTAAAACTTTTTTCTTATGTTGACACAATCCTTACTGGCATATTAATGGAGTTCAACTGTTAAAACGAAGCTCATTCTTATTATCATTAAGTAACGCAGTCGGCCGGCAGATCGGCAGATCGGCCTAAGACTCTTTATTGCACCAACATAAACCTAAAAATAGGTACATAGGCAAGTTTAATGCCTATTAGGCATTCTCTAACAACTAACATTTGGGATGATGAGAAATTATGGGCAGAGCGCAAATATACTACAATTACATACAAGTATATACATATATGTAGGTAAAAATAAACATACACAATTATATTTTTTTGCCAAATTATTTGTTATGAACTAGAAGCTATAAGCTCCTGTTTATCAAGAAACAAAATGGTGATTAATGGTGTTTAGAGACATTGACAGACTGTGCACGTCTGATATCCAGCGGTAGCTTGTTCCAATGGCGGGCTGCAGACAAGCAGGTATATCTGCTTGAGGAATGGGAAGGAATTTTGAGCTGTTTATTGAAAGAAGAACTTGTCACAATAACATAAATAATTTTATTGATACAGGGCAAAACCTCCTTATTCTGCTAAATATGCACCAGGGTATAAATACCAGTTTTCGTTAGGAAAGCTATTGTGTAACTTTAAAACATAACCTAAAAGTTACCCAGCAGGATTTTGTATGCTTAAGTTACCGGCACGATTGATCACCTCGGATAATAAATCCATGTTCATAATTTCACTTTCAACGTAACAATTCGTTTTAATGTCAATTTATAACTGGTTTTAGATTTACGTCTTAATTTAAAAACGAAATCCCGCAACGCGACTGAGTCTCTTCACGGTATTCCTAAGCTATAATAGTTTTCTGCCCATATACTCCATCGCGCCAACTAGGCCGGCATAGTGGATACGACTGCTACTAACACTTATTTAACCATAGTAGCAGTCGCATCTATTTAAAGACCGCAGCTTAACATTAGGCAAGGTTTTGTCATATGTAAAGAAAAAAATTACGTTCTATATATACTAAGCTAGTAAATGTGTATCATAGAAACTAGACGTAGAAAGTGTAAATAGGTACTTAATTGTATCATATTACATTGAATTTGTAGTAAACGTCAGAATAAAATCAATCAATCAACCAAATTGTCACACCTTTTTCCCACAGTGAAGCGATCCTGACACAACTCCCTCGCTTCCTTCACATCCTCAATTCTCTTCATACAAGCTCTATGGTTGTTTGAAATAAATAAAATGCAATGTTAATAAAATCAAAATTAAAATTTTAAAGGAACCCCCGAAACGCCTGGAACCACTTTGGTCATATCATCAGCTTTATAGTAATAAACAACATTAGTCATGGCTCAATAGTTATATCCCTTTAATATCCCTTGGATCCTTATGGTGCATCATCAGATAACTACTCTAGGTCTTCAATTTGATAATGGCCCAGCTAATGGCTCATAGAGAGTAACAATTTTAGTTAAAGCACTATGATATTATCTGTTATTGATTTGCTGATCTGAGAGGATTCATGATCAGATACTCCCGATCTTCAATTTGATAACGGCCCAGCTAAAGGATTAGTTAAAGCACTACAGTTCTATCTCTTTTTTTTGCTGATCAATTGATATCAATTTGCTGATCTGAGAGGATTCATAATGGTGCATCATCAGATTGCCCGGTCCTCAATTTGATGACGGTCCAGCTAAATGCTCTTAGTGAGTAACAATTTTAGTTAAAGCACTATAGTTCTATCTCTTGTTGATTTGCTGATCTGAGAGGATTCATGATGGTGCCTCATCAGATACTCTCGGTCTTTAATTTGATAACGGTCCAGCTAATGGCTCATAGTGAGTAACAATTTTAGTTAAAGCACTATAGGTCCATTTCTTGTTGATTTGCTGATCTGAGAGGATCCATGATCAGATTTTTTAGATCCGGAATGTTTTATTTTATCGCACTAACTTTTCTACACTTAGTTTCCTACCTTCAAGACAAATCTAATAAGTCCAAACTTAGTACACCAAAAAAAAGTTTGAACACATCCAGGATTTCGTCTCCTACCTTCGAGTTCCATCATCAGAGTAGCTCAGTGGTACCAGTTAAAACACACATGTATTTGTATACGTTTTTATTTCAAATGTTAAGTCACAGATTTGTTTAAAAGTAAAGTAAATACCTATAAGGCTGGGAATTCAAGTCCGATTCTCCTCTCCGATAGTCCGATCCGATTGTCTGATCAGACAATCGGAAAGCACTCGTGCCATACATTTGTTTGAATACTTAATACTCGTCAGATCCGATAGTCGGATCGGATGTCAGAATCGGAAACAACGCCAAGGCGCTTACGATTTTATGGCCGATCCGATTGTCTGAAGGTGCAGTTTTCATACAGAATACAGAAACAAAATAGACGTCCGATTCCTACTTCCGATTTGTAAATAATTTGCTCAGCAATATCGGACGTGTATTCCAGCGCTATGCGACGAAGATTGTTATTTTATGTCAAATAAATATGCCATTGTTAAAACACGTAAAAAATGTTATAATTTTTCCCCTAAAATATTCAATCAAGGTAATCGATCTAAACTGCAAACCAACCTCGCCATATGAATATTTTAAGGGAAAAATTATAACATTATTTACGTGTTTTAACAATGGTATATTTATTTGACATAAAATAACAATCTTCGTCGCATAGCGACGTACAAGGGTTGTCGTTCTAAACAGCGCGTCTAAGATCGCTACCGCAGCTAACAAATCGAGCTGATGACCTTGAAACCCCTGATCAGATCTTCATCAATTGTAGCTAAGAACCATCTCGATCACGTCAGCTTTCAAATGAAACAAACCGCATCGTAATCGGTCCATTCGTTTAGGAGCTACGATGCCACAGACAGACACACAGATACACAGAGCCACAGATACACAGATACACAGATACACAGACAAGTCAAACTTATAACACCCCTCTTTTTGGGTCGGGGGTTAATAAAATACGCAATGAATGTACTTTTTAAAATTCACAGTGTCTCGTAAGTGTAAGACAAAATTTTGAAAACAACATACGAATACAAAATTGTATAAGTAATTGACAAAGGAACGGCTGTTGTAAATATTTATAATTTTTAACTTTATTTTAGCAGACAATTGAAGAATAAATAATGAATTAAAGCTTTACATTATAAATCACCTCAATAAAAATTACAATATAGTTTTTTTTATTTTTTACATTTCAATACTAAGCTACTAAAGTGCTTGTATCATAGAAACAGGACAACCAAAGTACATATATCAAAGATACATTGGTACCGATGGGTGGTTCTGAACTCGTGTTCTTGGTAACCATTGCACTCCCACTACAACACGGTCGCCTTTTTAAATCATGTTAAATTTGATATGGTAAAGCAATAAACTCGTATAATTATGTCAGTACCTACGCGTAAAGCCCCAGGGTTCGTTTCCCGGCCGGAGCAAAGACCGTAATAATAAATATTGTACGATCACCTAATAAATGAGTATAAATGAGTAATATATAATATACAAGATATTTTATTAGAATTTTGTTATTAATTTTCTTGTTTAAACAATGTAAATCAACACCGTGCATGTTATGGCATTTCAACACTCACAAATAGGAAATATTAGCTAGAATATTTATGTATTTGGGCTCAGTAGATATTGCTTAAGTTTGAATACGGACTATAGGTATAAAATTTAGTTTTAGCGCAATCCAATATTGTGTTCGACTATTAAAATTAAAATTTATGATCATTGAATTAAAATGCATTTGTTGCGGGATTACAAATCAGAAGTATTTTTTAAATAAATATAGCCCAAAGCCTTGTCAGAGCATTAAGCGACAGATGCCGGGTTCAAAATATAACTTCAGAGCCGACCAATGATAAGCCGCGTGATTTTAAAAATCTACCTTAATTTTTAAGATGTAAATATCTATAAAAAATATAGCATCAGATTTATCATTGGTTAATTAACTCATTCACATATAGTTTTTAACATAAACAAAAAATAACATTTGTTCTTAATATGCGCTACCAAACCGTTCATACCATTGCCATAAAGCTACGCGATAGCTCTTTGGGAAATCAATAGACGCTGTCGTTTTTATAATTAGAAACAGAAAGACGAGGAATTTAAAAAAAAAAAAAATATAAATAAGTACATATATTGTATGAAGATGATAGCCCCCTATCGCGATTGCCTGTTTAATTCCCATTGCGGGAATAAGAATAAGAACCATTTAAAGCAGTCCTTGTTTTTAGGGTTAGTAAGGATAGTTTACTCAGGATAGTTTTGAATCCGATAGGTGGAGCTTTTATGGAGACCTACACGCTAATCTACAAACCTGTTACGCTTCCATTTCCTCAGATATAAAATATTTGTCTGTTTGATCTTTTTCCGTTTCTTTCCGCCTACCACGTTAATGCTTGTTAGTGATAATTTATTGAACACTTCACCTAATTATGCAATTATTTACAGGCATACCCCAACTGGTCATGGCATTCAGCTGGACGTGGAGACATCAACTGCACAGGTCTGATCTCCGTGTACAGAATGCGCGCTGATCGTTGCAATCGCTTATGGGTCTTGGATTCTGGTGTTATCACCAGTTTGGATGACTTCAGAAGAGTTTGTCCACCCAAGATACTTATCTTCGATATGGCTACTGATCGTTTGGTAAGTTATATAATTTTTTTATTGACATCTGTGAAAACATTTATAGATTTTCCTTTGTATTTTTATCGACATTAATTACATTTATTGTGTTACCTTAAATTGTATCCGCTTAACTTAACTCACCAATTTCTAGTCCTGTCAGGCTAGAAATTCGTCAAATTCTCTAACGTAAATATAGCCGTTGGTAACAAACGTCATGTCAATGCAAATACTTACGAGTATGAACATGTGGCGATGCCACGAGCTGCAACTACCTCAATTTTAGATAAACTTGTTTAAATGAGTTATGAGGACGGTATGTTGTCATCATTAGCCTAGTCCCCAGACCCGGAGTAGCACCACTCTCAAGTGTACAGATTAAATAAAGCGACTAAGTTGGAACGCAGAACGGGGATGGAAACGGGTTTGAAACCGCCTACTTTTAAGTTGACGGTTCCAACTAGACCAGCATATTAGATGCAACTGCTACTTGCAATTATTAAACTTTAGCAGGAGTGTACTCCATTCGTGGACCGCGGTGCTAAATGGAACAGATATCAGGCAGGGTTCTGTCATAATGTCGAACTATAATTTAAAAAAAATTTAGGTTAATAACTCGTGGATTGACATGACATGACGGACATGATAGTGTCTAGCGAAAGATCTTCCTTTTCGCGTTATACAAACGATTTTTTTTTCATACAGTCTAATTAACTAATATACTGACTTAAAGTTGTAATTAAGTATACCTACACATTTTTTAATGTTGTAAATGCCTTGTAATTATCTCTAATGAGTTAATTAAATAACTTACCAGTATGTTGTTTTTGTGAAATTAACTAATTTATGAAGATGCGAGAACTTTTAAAAGAAAAGAACAACTAAGAACTAAGAAACGTCTTATAAATTTCGTAATATTCGTAAAAGAGTATTATAAGAGTAAAGTGTAGAGTGGTACCCAATCCAGGATATTACAGACCGTGAAGTGACTTAGTTTCGTTACGGCATCAGCTTGTAAGTTGCCAGTTTCAACTAAGCCGGTATAGTGGATGCGACTATTACTTGTCGTGGATCGCACTCCAACTTCACAATTGTGCTGTCATAAATACATTTTTTATATGAATTAAACAAATTTTATGCGGCTATCGTGTTTATTTTGGTTTTGATTTTACAATCTTCTATTAGACCTCTCCGTGACCACGGCTGCAAAGCTCACGAAACGACGGAATAATAAGAATTGTAAAATCAAAACCAAAATAAACGCGATAGTAAGCCGCATAAATTTTGTTTAATTCAATAATCAATGTTCGCGCAAAATTTAAGAAAATACTATATTTTTATAAATCTATGTATAATCTGTCATCGGCTGTACGGTAACAAGTTTATACTAGCAAATGATTATGGAGCCATCGTGTGCAATTTAGTTTGACACTATTACTTAAGTGATTGATGGAACCATATAGCTATTAGTTACGTTACAACAATGTATTAATGTCAGTTTCACGTTGTGATTTTTATTTAGATATTTTTATTGTGACGCTTAAAATGTAGTACTTATTCTCCGTCACTATGCCGGCCAGAGCATCCGAAATTTAATATTGCAAATATTTGTTAATAAAAAAAAAGGGATGGATATTCGGGTCTGTTTATCAAAGGGTGGTAGGCAGTGGTACCCAGTCTGCCGACCCGGGGTAGTACCACAACTTACAAGTATACAGACCGTGAAGTGATTTGGTCACGTTTCGGGATCAGCTTGTAAGTTGCCGGTTCCATCTAGGCCGGCATAGTGGATGTGATTGCTACTCACAGTTATTGAATTGTATTAGCATGGACCACACTTTGGCTTAACATCAGGCAGGGTGCTGTCATATGTCGAGTCACAATATAGGCTGGTAAAGCATTCTACTTTACATTTGGGCGACAGAATGCGTATAAGCTACGTTGATTGGTCGAGAAAGCCAAATAGCAGCGCAATTTCACTGCTTTTTTTGTCTTCGTAATGTATTAAGATAATCGGAGCCCTGTGCAGGACTTCATTCATCCGTGGGAAACAAACATTCCAAAGGATCACAACATCAAGTCCAATAAATATTATGATCTCACGAACGAGATGACGAAAAACGGTTTTAAAACTCAGCTCTACGCAGTGGAAGTTGGCGCAAGGGGATTACCAGCAAAAACCTTGCATCATCTTTTAAAAAATCTTGGCCTCCCAAGGTCCGCCGTAACCACATTTTTGGATCGTATATCGAAGGCGGCATTGGTGGGGTCTTACAATATTTGGTTGGGTAGAGGGGATAGTGAAGGCAGGGAAGGTGAGTGTTGACATGTCGCAAAAAGCTTTGAAACCTACATTTCGGTCACAAGTCCGAAACGCTGCCTTCATTCTCCCGCCTGCCACGCGATGGACCCGGCACCCGCACGGTGAATCCATGGATGCTAAGAAATTGTTTGTTTTTTCATTCATGTAGGTAATTTAAAATTGTTGACTTTAATAACCAATATATTTTTTCATCAAGTGTACAAAAAAGATATCATTTACGCCCGGTTCCTATATCTGTCAAACGAATCGTTTTTGATACGAACAGTTAAATTATATACCAGACGTAGGTCAAAACCGTTCTTATAAAATACCCCTTGTAGTCAAGTTACCGACAACTACTAGCATAAAGTATGAAAATGAATAAAACTATTTTTTATATATATAATTTTTAAACGTCAGTGAATTGTGAAGTGAACAACGAATGGTTACGGTTACCGATGACGAATAGTAGCCGGGCATATTTTTTTATTACACATTTCTGTACTAAGCTACTAAAGTGTATCATAGAAACAGGACAACGAAAGTACATATATCAAAGATACATTGGTACCGGTGAGTGGTTACGAACCCGTGCCACTCGGTTTACGTATCCATTGCACTTACGTATCCATTGCATTAAGGTATAGATTTCCCGACATCCTCTACACAAACTTAACATTAAGCTGTTAAATTCATAAATTACACAGCACGTTATCTAATTTATATGAAAGGTAAATCGTAGCTACGAATTACAATTAATGTAATATTACACGTGGGCGTTGTCTATGTCGAAAATAAGAACAAAATCGTGCACTAGAGTTGTTAAGATCTTTCTTTTGTGTTGCGTTCAAGATCAAGCCTTGGTCACGGTGACACGTCATTCTATTACGGACCTTTCAATGTAATCAATGCTTCCATTTATATCCGCTTTTATTTAATTATAACATTGTCTTACTTTATTCGATATTTGATTGATGTATTTACGTACTAGATTTTTTGTTTCACTATCCAACAAAATATTTAAAGTTAGTATCTATATATACATATTATGTATAAAAGGCAAAATTAATTGACTGATGTATGGTTTTATTTTTATTTTATTTTATTTACATTTCTATACTAAGTTACTATAGTGCTTGTATCATAGAAACAGAACAACTAGAGTTCATATATCAAAGATACATTGGCACCGGTGAGTGGTCTCGAACTCGTGCTCTCCGGTTTGTGTAACCATTGCACTGCCACTACACCACGGTCGCCTTAAACGCACAGGCCAAACCATTAGGGCTAGAAACTTAAAAATCCGCACACGTATTTCTCTTATGACGTAAGCATTCACTAAGAAAGGGTTTTTCAGAATTCATAGGTGATGTTACTTTATATTTCGTTAATTTAGAAATAAATTGCTTTATCACCAAGGAAATTTAATTTACATAAACGTCGTTCGTTAGAGTATGTTTTTTGGTTGCATAGTTTAAGAGATAATTTAATTTGACGGCGACTGAGGCAGCCGTGAACTAACTTTTTTTTATTGTGACTCGACATATGACAGCACCCCGCTTGATGTTAAGCCAAAGTGTGGTCCATGAATGAATGTCACTGCTAATACAATTCAATAACTGTGAGTAGCAATCACATCAGATGGAACCGGCAACTTACAAGCTGATCCCGAAACGTGACCAAATCACTTCACGGTCTGTATACTTGTAAGTGGTGGTACCACCCCGGATTGGCAGACTGGGTACCACTGCCTACCACTCTTAGATAACCAGACCCGAAGCAAATATCCATCTCTTTTTTTTATTAACAAATATTTGCAATATTTAATATTATTAAATATTACAAATAAAAGCTATGAAACAAATATTTGCTCCGACCCGGGATCGAACCGTCCCGGGTTTTACGCGCAACAAACCAGTCGCTAAACCGTTCGTCCACGCCTGTCGTCAAACTCGGCTGTTACAGTCGTCGCCACACTTGGATCTCCTCTTGCTTATCATCAGGCGAGTCGAGGTCAAATGTGTCACAATAAAAAATTAAAATCACTTTTACTCTGGAGCCCCTGCAACTACGCAGAGACATGGCGGTTCTGTGCGTCCTCTATCGCCTATACCACGGAGAATGTTCCGAGGATCAAAAGACCTACATCGTCTTTTCACACCCGTAATACCTGGACTGGTCGGGGGAAGCATCTGCATTTAGTCGACCGAATCAGCAGTCGAACTAAAAAGTTCGGTGCGTCTTTTCTTTGTAAAACAATCGACAAGTGAAATGCTTTACCAGCCCATGTTTTCTCTCCATCCTATAACCTTGGATCCTTTAAACCAGAGACAGCCATAAACTGACTCGGTTGGTTCAGTCGTCGTCTCTCTTGGATCTCCTCTTGCTTATCATCAGGCGGGTCGAGGTCAAATGTCGTGTCACAATAAAAAAAAAACTAAGGCTTGATTGGTAGGCACTAATCTTGAGCGTTTTAAAGTATTTAAATAATTTAATTCTTGCTAAATTTATATGCAAAGTAAATTAATAATAGATCAGTTAATATCGTAATACGGAAGGAATAGAAATTTGTCTGCGAAGGTTAATTAATTAAATAACTAGTACGCATACCTGGTCCCTTCCTTTATGTTTAATTAAGTATTTATTTAAAATAAAATACATTATAATATGAGTATTTCATAACTTTCAAAGGGTGTCATGAAAACTTTAGCTTGATTCTAAGGCAACCGTGATGTAGTGGCAGTGCAATGGTTACGCAAACCGAGAGCCCGGGTTCGAAACCATTCACCGGTACTAATGAATCTTAGATATATATCTTTGAAATATACTTTGGTTGTCCTGTTTCTATAATACAAGCACTTTAGTAGCTTAGTATAGAAATGCACAATAAAAAAAATCTACAGATCCAATGACCAGATCTATTTTGGTTTTAGACGTAATAATTTTCTCTCTTTAGAGCATCGATGTTTAGAGCCTATTCTTATTTTTGTTATTATCTAAATTGTGGATGTGAGGGAAACGACGGAGTTTTGTCAGGATCGTGGCAAGTGGCGCTCCATTGTCTCTGCTTATCCTTGGAATTGCAAATATTTGTTAATAAAAAAGCGGCGAATATTTGCCTCGGGCGTGACAATTTGATTGATTGATTGATCTAAATTAAAATCCAACTCAATAATACCAAGAAGATCAAGTGTTAATTGGCTTAGGTATAAAGTTGTTGTAGGTAAGCGTGAATTGCGCAGGCTCAACCGCATTCTAACTGTACTATAATCAGGTACTTCAGGTCTTTAATTTGATAACAGTCCAGCTAAAGACGCATAGTGAGAAAAAATTTTGGTCCAAGCACCCTTGTTATAAACATCTCTTACATATCCCTTGCATCCTCATGGTCCATCATCAGGTACATTTTGATCAACATGGTCTTCAATTTGATAACGGCCCAGCTAAAGGCGACCGTGGTGTAGTGGCAGTGCAATGGCTACGTAAGCCGAGTGGCACGGGTTCGAAACCACTCACCGGTACCAATGTATCTTTGATATATGTACTTTGGTTGTCCTGTTTCTATAATACAAGCACTTTAGTAGCTTAGTATAGAAATGTATAATAAAAAAGGCTCATTTTAAGAAATAACTTTACTCATAGCAGCACAGTTATTTCTAATACGTCGCATCCTGATGGTCCATCATCAAGCTTAGCAAGAAATAGCTGAATGCAGGCACCACATTGTAGATTGATAGGAAAGGCAGTGAACGACTAATGTCTGACATGATAAATCATTATTGTTCCGTGGGACGATGACCTACAATATTTATTTCAAAACTATATCAATATATTTATTATTAGAATAGGCCTTATAATGGACAACTGTTACCGTTTAAGCAACTTGGTTAAGGTTACCCCTCGCCTACCAGTTTCAACTATACAGTAATACCAGGGCCGTCTTTACCCGGGGGTTCAAGGGGTGCAGTGCACCCGGGCGCAGAGTCCTAGGGGGCGTATGGCTATCGCCATAAATTTCGACTATACTGAGACCACGCGAGCGGAGCCTTGACTTTCGCACCCCGGCGCTGAATATGCTTAAGACGGCCCTGAGTAATACTATAATTGTTAAGTTTAACCGCCTATTATAAACAATTCTCTTAGACTTTGCGCGAACATTGATTAACAAGTATGTATAATATTTCCTTTTACGGTTTTGGCTTATCGTGTAAGCAATTTACCTTTATTATTTAGACTATATAATAATAAAAAGCATTTGTTTTAATATAGTAATTCAAAATAACAACCTCATATAATGGAAATTTATCTTTCCAGAACATTCTAATAAATACATTATAGATAGCTATTGGTTTTGATTACATTCCTGATAAAGACTATGGCGTAACAAACAGAGAGCGCAAAAACCCTCTCTGTACTGATTGATAAGAGTAGTAGACAGCAAGATAGTAATGTGCCTAGTCTGCCGATCCGGGGTAGTACCACCGCTTTCAAGACCGTGAAGTGACTCAGTTGTTTTTCAGGATCGACTTGAAAGTTGCCGGTTCCAAGGATTGCTATTGCTACCGGCAGTGACAGAAAGCTAGCAGGCTAAAGGCTAAATGCTTCGCTTGAAGGATCTAAGGTTTTAGAATAGGGGGTATGGAGAAGAAAATCAGTGCCTTCTCAAGAAAAATCAGAGAACAACTCAGCCGTTTTTTACGTATCTGCCATTATTGTTCATACTTGTGTTTACGGTTCCTATACGAGTAAGCGCAGTAATAAGTTCTTACCTATTTATTACTTTAAGGTGTAACCAAAATACTCGGGTATTAAGTGAAAGGAGACTTGTTCCCAATGGAATTGAATTTGTAGACAAAACAGGAAGCGGAATTCTTAAGCACGACTAGAAAGGACCATAAAATATATCTGATAGTAATACAAGACTTTGATAAGTTAGTTTTAGATTTCTCACTATCTTATACAAATGGTTGATTTTGTTTAACCAACTTAAGTTACTTAGAATTATCTTAGATTTTATTGTGACACGACATTCGTCCATGACCCGCCTGATGATAAACAGAGCCGGATGGCAGAGGTGATGCAGAGGTGATGCAGAGGTCACGCAAACTCTGGAGCCCGTGCAATTGCGCAGAGACATAAGTACCACCACTTAAAAGTATTTAGACCGTGAAGTGACTAAGTCGCCTTTCAAGATCAGCTAGTGAGTTGCCGGTTCCAACTAGGCCGACTGCTTCATTAAGTTATTTACCTGAGGTAGGCTGAGGCACCAGTCATCTTCATTCATGATACAAGGTTCAGATTCGCTCTTGCACGGAGTACCTACTGTTCGCACCTCTAGGACGGCTCTGCCAAGTATTTTCTCAATGCCATGGATTCATTGCAGCGTCGAGCTGTCCGAATAATAGGTGATGCAGAGGTCACGCAAACTCTGGAGCCCGTGCAATTGCGCAGAGACATGGCGGCTCTGTTTATCATCAGGCGGGTCATGGACAAATGTCGTGTCACAATAAAAAAAACGTGTAGAAGTGTAAAGTTTAGAACATGTTATAATCCAATATGTTTTGCAAAATATTTTTGTAGTACTTTTTACCTTTTGTTTTATCTTTTTATATTGTAGTAGACACTCATAGTTTGAATATAAATTGTTTAAACATTGCTAATAGGATTAACTTGACATTGATTTATCTAAGAATTGAATGCAGGTCACTTGTAGGTATTTAAACGGTTTATGTTGGTTCAGACAACTTTACATTTAGATTGTTAATTTATTCGTACCTATAGATGGTTTGGCTCATTTTAATTCTCCCAGAGGTATGAGAACTGTAAGCGCTCGTCCTGGTTATTAAAACGCGTCGTGAAACTATTATAATATCAATCAATCAATCAAGCAAATTGTCACGCCTTTTTACCACAGGGATAGTCAGAGACAATGGAGCGCCACTTGCCACGATCCTTACACAACTCCCTTGCTTCCTTCACATCCACAGTTCTAAATAAAAAATGTAATTTAAAAAGGCAGAGACAATGACGTCTTATGTTATGGCTCGACGTAAGATAGCACCCCGCCTGATGTTACGCTGGAGTGCGATCCATAAATGGAGACGACTGCTACTACATTAAAATAACTGCATTCGTCATGCCGGCTTAGTTGGAGCCGGCAACTAACAAGTTGATCCTGAAACGCGACTAAGTCACTTTACGGTCCCTTATACATCAGGCGGGGTGCTGTCTACATTTAAAAAAAGCAATCCTAATATGTCGTGTAAATTGCCTTAACTATGTAAATTTCCTAACCTTGGACTTTAAATATTGGCCTGTTAGAAAAGCTCAGAGTCGCTCAGTGGGCAATAGAGAAAGCTATGCTGGATTATCTTTACACAAAAGAAACCGAAACGAGGATATTCGCCGATAAACCGACATTACCGATATTGCTCGTAGACTCGTAGAATAAGCAAGCTGAAGTGGCAATGGGCTGGCTCTAGAGTAGAGACCACGAACCGGAAGACGCAGCGTAGGTAGGCCTCCCACTAGGTAGACTGACGACATAGTGAAAGTCACGAATAACCGGTGGATGCAACTGGGATCTTGTCGTTCGAAATAGCGTTCTAAGAGGAAGACAGTGACGTCTTGTAGCTAATGATGATGTAAATGTGATGAAAATTTATTTAACTGGGAAAATCTCACGCATTATTTTCTTATAGCATTGTAGGCGTATGTGTCACAGAATGTTAATGGCAATTATGTTCTAGTTTAAAAGAAATTTCACAATGATAATTGTATTAGCGATGGTTGTAAGGTTATTTGCTTTATGTTGCAAATACTTAGTAAACTTTAAATAAATATAAATAAATTGTTAATGTCACATTCCAATTTTTTAAATTATTGCTAATGTTAAGCAACCAAGAGCACCGACAACTGTTGCTGGTCGATTGTTTTAAAAATCAAAATTAAAATTTTAAAGGAACCCCCGAAACGCCTGGAACCACTTTGGTCATATCATCAGCTTTATAGTAATAAACAACATTAGTCATGGCTCAATAGTTATATCCCTTTAATATCCCTTGGATCCTTATGGTGCATCATCAGATAACTACTCTAGGTCATCAATTTGATAATGGCTCATAGAGAGTAACAATTTTAGTTAAAGCACTATGATATTATCTGTTATTGATTTGCTGATCTGAGAGGATTCATAATCAGATACTCCCGATCTTCAATTTGATAACGGCCCAGCTAAAGGCCTAGTTAAAGCACTACAGTTCTATCTCTTTTTTTGCTGATCAATTGATATCAATTTGCTGATCTGAGAGGATTCATAATGGTGCATCATCAGATTGCCCGGTCTTCAATTTGATGACGGTCCAGCTAAATGCTCTTAGTGAGTAACAAATTTAGTAAAAGCACTATAGTTCTATCTCTTGTTGATTTGCTGATCTGAGAGGATTCATGAAGGTGCCTCATCAGATACTCTCGGTCTTCAATTTGATAACGGTCCAGCTAATGGCTCATAGTGAGTAACAAATTTAGTTAAAGCACTACAGGTCCATTTCTTGTTGATTTGCTGATCTGAGAGGATCCATGATCAGATTTTTTAGATCCGGAATGTTTTATTTTATCGCACTAACTTTTCTACACTTAGTTTCCTACCTTTAAGACAAATCTAACAAGTCCAAACTTAGTATACCAAAAAAAAGTTTGAACACATCCAGGATTTCGTCTCCTACCTTCGAGTTCCATCATCAGAGTAACTCAGTGGTACCAGTTAAAACACACATGTATTTGTATACGTTTTTATTTCAAATGTTAAGTCACAGATATGTTTAAAAGTAAATACCTATAAGGCTGGGAATACAAGTCCGATTTTCCTCTCCGATAGTCCGATCCGATAGTCACTCGTGCCATACATTTGTTTGAATACTTAATACACGTCAGATCCGATAGTCGGATCGGATGTCAGAATCGGAAACAACGCCAAGGCGCTTACGATTTTATGGCCGATCCGATTGTCTGAAGGTGCAGTTTTCATACAAAATACAGAAACAAAATAGACGTCCGATTCCTACTTCCGATTTGTAAATAATTTGCTCAGCAATATCGGACGTGTATTCCCAGCCTTATGCGTGTTTAGAACGGGCAACCCTTGTACGTCGCTATGCGACGAAGATTGTTATTTTATGTCAAATAAATATGCCATTGTTAAAACACGTAAAAAATGTTATAATTTTTCCCCTAAAATATTCAATCAAGGTAATCGATCTAAACTGCAAACCAACCTCGCCATATGAATATTTTAAGGGAAAAATTATAACATTTTTTACGCGTATTTACATTGGCATATTTATTTGACATAAAATAACAATCTTCGTCGCATAGCGACGTACAAGGGTTGCCATCCTAAACAGCGCGTCTAAGATCGCTACCGCAGCTAACAAATCGAGCTGATGACCTTGAAACCCCTGATCAGATCTTCATCAATTGTAGCTAAGAACCATCTCGATCACGACAGCTTTCAAATGAAACAAACCGCATCGTAATCGGTCCATTCGTTTAGGAGCTACGATGCCACAGACAGACACACAGATACACAGATACACAGAGCCACAGATACACAGATACACAGATACACAGAGCCACAGAGCCACAGATACACAGACAAGTCAAACTTATAACACCCCTCTTTTTTGGTCGGGGGTTAAAAAGAAACGACGCGACGATAGTTAAACCAACAACAGTTCGGTGCGTCTTTTCTTTGTAGAACAATCGACAAGCGGAATGCTTTGCCTGCCCATGTGTTATCTCCATCCTATGTCCTGGGATCCTTTAAGCGATGCATGAAGAAGCACCTTTGGCCGGGATAGTGACTGCGACTGAAGCAGTCCATCACACTTGGACCTCCTATTGCTTATCATCAGGCGGTTTGAGGTCAGATGTGGTCTCACAAAAAAAAAACTTGAAATCTATCAGACGTTTCTGTAACAACAGTAATAAAGTGAAAACTCAAGTCCCTTACAATGGCGCTTACCTTCAATACCTTATTAACCATCGATATAGCCTGCGTACTTAACTGAGTCATGGCCGCGTGCGATGTTTTAAAAGTTACTTGTTTTAACGACATAAACATTACAAAATATCAAATCGTGTTTTTAATAAATCTAGTTAATTACTCTTTGTATGATTTATATCTGAGATTGATTATATCAGCGGTTAGCGTAAAATGTGCAACTTACGAAATAAAAGGTGGGCGTTGATATTGTAATTAAAAACTTATTTTTTACAAGAGTAATAGATTTAAGATAGAATGATTATTTTTAATGTATCTATTAACCATCTGATAAAACCTGTTTTTTATTGTATTAGCTATATCTACTATTTTTAATTCGCGTATTTACTATATTGATATAACATAAATCCACTATTTAATCAAATTTTACGCTTGTGTACTATATACCTTTTTCTCAATCTATTTATTTTTTGCTCTCTACGCAACCTAAAGATTATCTGACAGAGAAAGCCCGAAGCCTAAGTCCGCCTATTGCAGGTATATATTTTGCAATAAGGGCATAAATAAATAATGATTTTTTAATATAACTATTTATTTGAATATTAGAAGTGCTAGTAGAGGAAACAAAGTTGGCGATAAGTTTTATAAATCAGACATGAGTGGGCTTTGACTTGCCTGGTAGTCAGCAAGGGAAGTTTATTTAATTAACCAAAAAATTAAAAAAAAATCCAAGTTTAAATCTTACTGTTAGTAAATATTCTAATTAGCGATAATTAAATCTGTATGAACGTCAAAGTATTTTAATTGCAACAAACATTCCTATTAGGTTGAATTCAATTGTATTTAATATATTCAATTAATTCTACAAGGATTGACAGAACGCAATGCGTTCACGGTCAATGGTTTTTGTTGATCTGGGTGCGGTTATACCATCGGGTTGCCATAATTTCCAGGTAATCATGGGACATTGAGTAAATGATAGGCAATGAACAAAAACAGTAGTTAGATTGCGAGTATTTTCACCTGGATTTTATAATATATAATGTTAAGTAGATCAATACTATGATATAAGATAAAAACACAAATTATTTTACAAACGACCGCCGATTTATGCTGACTTTTACGACGATCACGGAAAGGGTTTTAAACCTATACAAATAAATAAGAATTAACTTTGAAAAATTGTTTCCAGGTTCATGTTTTAATATACCAGGGCCCCGATTTACATAATGTAACGACTTTGTCCTCAAACTCCTACTGCTTTTTCAACATGACTTTAATACAAATCTAAATAATAATGTTTATGGCGACGGAAATTCAGTAAAATTGCGATGATATTTGGCACCTTAGTAGGTAACTTATCAACCTATTGATCTGTTACCCATTGATTGGTTATCTACCAAGGTACTTCGTGGTATTAAACCGTTTACCGATAAAAAGGGAATAAAACTTACATAATTACATAATTTGCTTCTAAATTCTGTAGCAGCCCCCTTAATATATAAAGAATGTTTGGTTACCCTAATTGCTTTATATAAAAGATTTATATAATAGGATCAATTGTTCGAAATAAATATACACAACATTTAATAACAATAACATAAAGTAATTATTCTTTAATTGTAATTATTTTGGATGATATTTATTTTATTTAGCTTTTTAATGTGACGTTTACACGTGGTTCCACACAAGATTGTATTGTCTTTGTAATTGTTAGTCCATTTAGTAGTTAATACTATTTAGTTTAGACAGTAACATAGACTGCCTATGTACATCATTTGCCCAGTTTGTCGATCCGGTAGTACCATATCAGGTTTTCATATAAAAAAAAAGAAAATGTATCAAAATTCTGATTACTACAAAAATAAACTATACTTTGATTTGCAATCTGTACAAATATTGTATTGTACACAGAATTTCTAAAGCTTCTATATTGTAGTTTATTTTTAATTAATTTTTATTAAGACTCGACGAATGACCTCAAATTGCCTGATGATAGGCAAGGAAAAGTTTAAGAGTGTCAACAACTGATATTATTAATTTCCTTCATATGTTATGGAAAGTCGTAATAATAATTCAAATTGTATTTTTCAGGTGAGAAGCGTCTACTTCCCCCGTGAACTTCTTAGACCAAGTTCTCTCCTCACCAACCTTGTTCTGGATGATACACGCTCTTCATCACCACGCCATGCAGCAACCTGCGACCATATATTTGCTTATATCAGTGATACTGTTGCACCAGGTATGTGTATGAAGATGTATCAGTTGCAAATGCGCTAGAACCTCAGTAAAAAATGCCATTATTTTTGTTAAAGGCGACCCTGGTGTAGTGGCAGTGCAATGATTACACAAACCGAGAGCACGAGTCCCAAATCACCCACCAGTACTAATGTACCTTTGATATGTGTACTTTGGTTGCCCTGTTGTTACTAAAGTAGCTTAATATAGAAATGTAAAAAATAAAAAATGTTATGTTTTTGTCGGAATAATGTGTTAAAAACATTTTGTAGAAGAAAAGTTTTTAAAAAAGAGATATAAGATAATAATCTAAACAAGCGAACTTAAGAGTTATTTATGTTTCAAGAGAAAATTCGTTATAAGTAGAGTTTTTTTTGTTTGTAGGTTTAGGTAATTATTAAACCAAATTTTGACATTGTCGACTCGATAGACATTGTCCTATCGAAAAGTAAGAAAATACATTTGTTGCGCCATATACTGAACCAATTGTCAATTTAAACCATTTTGAGACCCACTTAAATTCACACAAAAATATTTATAAAATCAATTCTTTTTTTAAATTTTTATCGAGACACGACATATGACAGCACCCCGCTAATGTAAAAAGACTTTAGTTACATCTCAAAGGCAGAAGAATTATATACTACATATTTAAAGATGTGGTAAAGTATACTATATACAAGTAAGGCAATAAATTAAATTGTCATGCACATGCACACTTTGCACCACAGGGATAGGCAGACATTGTAGCGCCGCTAGTCACGATCCTGACTCCCTCGCTACCCTTCACATCCACAATTCTCATAAAAGCTCTAAGATTAAGGGCTATGAATTAAACAAACTTTATGCGGCTTACTATCGCGTTTATTTTGGTTTAAATTTTACATTTTTTTTATTATTTCGACGTTTCCGCATAAAGTTTGTTTAATTCATTAATCAATATTCGTGCAAAGTCTAAGAAAATACTAAATGTGGCACTAGGCAACTCAGCATTCTATACCAGACAAAAAACAATTTTGTAGCCTCAAGCAACAAGCCCAAACCTTCGTTAAATTGTGTTAACCGAAAGTAGTAGGTGCTGTTAATTGCAAATAAAGTTCACTGGGCTAATTACAGGTTGTTATTTCATTACAAAATGTTCCATAATATTTCCTTTGCTTAATGTTTTCCATTTCAACAATTGTGCGAAAGCGAGCACCTAATTTTTGACAGGTTTTTCTTACAAATATAAATTTTCGTCACCATGGGAACTTAATTTTGTAATTGTCATTATTATAAGTTAAATAATAAGATATAATGCGTTTATTATTTATTAATATTCCTTGGGAGTTGTGTCGGGATTGTGGCAAGTGGCGCTCCATTGTCTCTGCCTATCTATGTGGGAAAAAGGCGTGACAATTTGATTGATTGAATGAAGAGAATTGTGAATGCAGAGGAAGCTTAAGAGTTGTGGCAGGACCGTGGGAATTAAGGCGTGACAAGTGATGATGATGATAATTAATTAATGCGACTTATCATATTATGCAGCACCCCGCTTGATGTTAAGCTGGAGTGTGGTCAATGAATGGATGTCACTGCTACTACAATTCAATAACTGTTAGTAGCAATCACATCCACTATGCCGGCCTAGTTGGAACCGGCAACTTAAAAGATGATCCCGAAACGCGACCAAATCACTTAAGTGGAGTATATATTTGTGGCCTGTGTACTTGTAAGTGGTGGTACTACCCTGGATCAGCAGACTGGGTCCCACTGCCTACCACTTTGGTAAAAAATGAGATAGATACGTCACCTACACGCTTTTTAGTGCTCGCAAATGTTTGAATGACTTCTGACTTCTTAGGATCCGTTTTAATCTAATTCAACTATGAATTTATCTCGCATAAGTTTGAAACAGTCTTTTATCTATTTCGCCTTAACAATCTTATTAATTTAATAACTAATTGTGTAACATAATACGAAAGTTAATTATAAAGACACAGTGCGTAAGGCGTGAGTATAATTATGCATTTTCTCACAAGTGCGTGACCTTAACATATTTGCAACTTCTTTGACCTTCTTCGTCAGTTAGAGGCGATTTAGTTAGACAATTGTTTTAGATATGATATTAATGGCATTAGAGTCATTGAATTTGACTTTTGCCATCATAAGGCGTATAATAAAAATTCCAATTCGATTTGTAATTAATTGACTGTTATTATGGTATTTAATAAATCGAGTATTAGTAAAAAAAAGTTATGTATGTATTGAAAGGACGTCATTCATTTTGGGCTTTTATGTACTACTTTTGTAATGTCCAATGATGAAAAAATATATAAATGGTAGTTTTGATATTTGTGTTGATAAAACTTATATTAACAATTTTGCTTTTATTTGCTGTGCAATTAAGTTATTTGGAAATTAAGATATGGATTTTGTATCGTCAGTCAATCACAAAGACACGCCGTATTAACAGTTCTGCTTTGAATTGTCATAATTATAGTTTGATCATTTTTTACACGTAAATTATGCAAAATAAAAGATATTTCATGATCATTATAACATTGTTATCTTCGTACATCAAACTATTTTAAAATGTATATGCAGCTGTTAATACAAATAGGCCCTAGTTTCCATACAAAATGAATGATGTCCTTTGGATAGAATTAATCCACGTATGCACACGGGTAAACTGACCCCAAAGATCCAAGTGACAGACACGGGGTTCGTTTACCGGTCGCAGTTTAACTGGTTAACAGTGGTTAAATGTCGGTATGGTCACAGTATGGCGCCAAAAACTAACGTGGTGTCGGATAACCCTTTATTTTAAATTGATAATGGTAACTTTATTTAAATGGTCTTCATGAATACATAATTCCTGTTTATATACAGTGCATTGAATGATAAAATTGCAGAATATTTCGCGTAAATGTATAGCGTAAGAGCGGAACAACGCGGCCATTTTTCCGCAATCAAACCTCGAATGATAACAGTTACCTATTAATTAGCTGTTAGATTGTATTGCCCAACTATTCGGATAATTTATATCCATTCGTCTGGAAAATTGGAAAATTGCTAACATACATAACGCGTTTCTTTAACACACACAAATATAGTCCATTTGCCAATTGTGTAAGGTTCAAATTAGGGCTATACTTATTAGAGTCTTATGTATTTTATGCGTATGTGAAAAATACTCCCCTCACTTTCTCCAAAAAACGATGTTCGCATAATTGTAGTTGTTTTATAATGCCTCTATCTTGTGTTTACCTTTAACTCCGTGTTTATGTAACGATATAATTTCCATCGATCTAACTCAGTAACTCGAACTGTAACCTTCACTAAACCCAAAATCCTACTTGTCTTTGATATATTTAATAATAGTAATAATAAAAACAGTAAAAAATATAAATAATAGTAAAATAGATAAGGTTACTTTGACATCTGACCTCGACTCCCCTAATAGTTAGCAAGAGGAGGTTTTGAATAAACCAGATAGTTCACGGCTACCCCTGGTGCGTATTCCCACATCGCTTAAAGGATGGAGAGAACACATAGGCTGGTAAAGCATTACACTTGCCGATTGTTCTACAAAGAAACGACGCACCTTGCCGTTTTCAGCGCATTAGGTATAATAAAAATATAGGTCATTATACCTACTAAAATTCATTGTTCTATAATGTAGAACAAGGAAACAATAATATAGAATGTCGATTGGTCAATCACAGCACTTCATCGTCATTATTAAGCGGAGGTATAGTTAAAAACTCGCGATAGAGATCCTAATGGTTTCCGTTAATTAAATTAACACCTTTCAACGTGGGTGTAATGTAACAAATATTTAACCTGTATTGCATAAATAGGTGTTTGTTTTCTATCAATGACGACCTCGTCGGTTCACACGGTCACTCCGAAGGTCCACAATGCTTTGAAATAATTGAATATGTTATGAATAATTATTAATTACGAATATAATGTAGGGCGTAGGCATGATGATAAAGCTGTCAATCGCTCGTGATATGCAGCTAAATATTTAGTGGCGTCACTTAAGGATTAGAACCTAATTTTGAAAAATAATAATAATGATTTCGGTGAAACCATAAGTTCCTACTAGTTTTGCATACATATTTGCAAGGAGTTGCAAGGCGTTGCAAGGAGATTTCCATACATATCTCTTTCATTTCATACATTTCCATTCAATATATATTCATATTCAAACATATCTGGCATATCCAGACTAGAAATATCCAGACAATATTATAACAGACTGTAGGTCGGTAGAGGGTCCCGTAATTAACAGTGCGTCACAGTAGATCTTCATTTTCGTATCATACATTAAAGCATTGTATTATTCTATATCATTTAGAATTTAATTTAAAAACTGTCACGCCACAATTATTGCATTTATAGGCCACTTGCCGCGATCCTGGCACAACTCTCTCGCTTCCCTAACATCCACAATTATATTTATTCAAACGCTATTTATATTTGCATCGCGGGCAATTAAAATAAACTATTAATAAAATTAGAATCTTCCCCTAATAATATTAGTTAAGAGTGGCAGACAGTGGTTTCCAGTCTGCTGATCCAGTTTACACTACACTAACAAGTGTACAGACCGTGAAGTGTTTAAGTGATCAGCTTGTAAGTTATAGGTTCCAAGTATAACTTACAAGCTGCCGCATCCACTGTGGTACTTGCAGTGATTTAACTGTGTTAGCGGTTGTTTCATTCATAGACCGCAGTTCAGCTTAACATCACGCTGGGTGAAGTCGTATATTGTATAACCACAATAAAAAAATACGTATTTGAATTTAAATAAATTTAAAATTAAAATCAATTAATCAATCAAATTGTCACGCCTTTTTCCCACAGGAATACGCAGAGACAATGGAGAGCTACTTAACACGATCCTTACACAGCTCCCTTGCTTCCTTCACATCCACAATTCTCTTCATACAGGCTCTGTGGTTATGGGCACTAGGCAACCTAAAATGTTTTGACTAAATCGGAGACATCCTCAAGAAAGCTAGGATGCCTAGTGCCAATAATTGATGGTAGAACTTGTATGAGGGGAATTATGAATGTGGGTGAAGCAAGTATAGTTATCATGGCCTATCTCTGTGGAAAAAAGGCATGCCAATTTGATTGATTGATTGATTAAAATTAATTTTCAGGTATAATAGTGTACGATGGTCGTCGTGATAATGCTTGGCGTGTGACCCACGCGTCCATGTACCCTGACCCAGATTACGGTCAATACGATATCGGTGGCGAGAAATTCACTCTGATGGACGGCATAGTTGGTCTCGCTTTCTCCCCAGCTCAGGGACTGCTGTATTATCAACCTTTGGCTACGGACAGGTAATATTTATCTTTTTTGTTGTTGTGACTCGACATATGACAACCTGATGTTAAGTTGGAGTGCGGTCCATAAATGGAGGCGACTGTTATTACAGTAAAACAACTGCAAGTAGCAATCGCATTCACTAGTTGAAACCGGAATCTTAAAAGCTGATCACGAAATGTGACTAAGTCACTTTACGGTCTCTATACTTGTAAGTGGTTTTACTACCCCGGATCGGCAGACTATGCACCATTGCCTACCATTCTCAAAAGTTGTTTAAAGAAGATGTAGTGACAAGGATTGAAAAAGGTAAGTAAGGTTGGTTTTGGCATAGAGAACAATCGTCTACCAGCCCACTTCTTCTCCCCATCCTATAATCTTGGATCCATCAAGCAATGCGTGAAAAAGCACCTTTGGTCGAAATTGTGCAGGGCCTGAGGCAACCGTAAGTTAAGGCGGTTCTTCCAGTTGTCGGAACTCTTGGACCTCCCCTTGCAAATCCTAGGCAAGGATAGATGTCGCATCTTAATTATTAAAAAAACGTATTAATCTTTAAAAAAAATCTCTTTTTAATAATAATAGGCAGAAATAATGAAGCGCCACTTGCCACGATCCTTTCATACAAACTATACTACTATGGTCACTGGGCTTTATTGTCTCTGCCTATTCCTGTAGGTAAAAGGCGTGACAATTTATTGATTTTAATAATGATCAATCACCCTACAACATATTTATTATGAACACTAAAATATGTATCATAAAATTGATTTTTTCAGATTGTTCAGCGTCTCCACATCTGTTTTGACAGCCGGCCCACCAGCCGAAGGAACAGAATTACCAGTCAACCTGGTCGGACGCAAATCTTCACAAGGCCTTGGCGTTGCTGTCGACCCAAGAGATGACACCATCATATTCAGCCCCATTACTGAAACTGCTATTGCTGCCTGGAATCCACTTGCTAATACACATAAGTATGTAATACTAATTAAAACTATTATTATACGAACTACTAAAAGTCTGTTCGAATATAAAAAGAGTTCGAATACAATATGCATTCGAATGCTCAATTGTAATAGAATTGACATAATATTATAATAGTTATTTAAACATATCTATTTAGATATTCCATTAAAGAAGGGTAGGTAGACATTTACTGGTCAATGCGGAGTAGTAAGACCTAAGTAGACAATTATACAGTCCGTGAAATGACTTAGTCGCCTTCGCAGTCTTGTCAGCTTGTAAGTTTCGGCATAGTGGATGCGACTCCTACTTACAGTTATTTAACTGTAGGCAGTCATCTCTATTAATAGACCGCGCTCCAGCTTGACACCAGGCGGGTTGCTGTCACATATTGACCTACAATATTTAAAAAAAACTAGATGTGTTGATGGATAGGTCACAGTGGAATCGCATTTACTGAGATTTTAACAAACTGGTTTAAACTAAACATATTAATATAGAATTCTATCAAACTTTCATGACCCCATAATTAATTATCGCAAACGGACCAATAGTTTTTCATCATCATCATCGTCATCAGCCAGAAGGCGTCCACTGCTAAACATACCACCGGTTTCTAACAGAACCATATTAATTTTAATGTTAACAGGGTACTCGCCCACGATCCAGAGAAGCTCCAATTCTGCGCTGAAGTGAGATGGGCTGAGCGGGATAATGGTGCTGTTTGGGCTTTATCTACAAGATTCCACAGGTTCTTTAAGAGATCTGTCTCCAAACATGAAGTAAGTTATTATTCCTATATTTTCAACAAAGCGTACATTCCGCGAGGTCTAAGCTAAGCTTTGCATTTGTGATTGCACATAGATGAGTGTAATAGTTTAGGTCTGACGTAGGCGCATCCTTTGCATGGTTTAAACCGGTTTATGCGGACTCTACTTTTAGTAATCATTTACACAAATACAAAACTCAGCTTAGAACTCGCAGACTGTACCAGACCTGCAGACCCGGACGGCAAAAGAAAAGCAGACTTTTCCTTTTGATCTTAAACTGCTACCTGCTTAAAAAAATTCGAAGTGCGTCATACATAAATTGATAGAGTTAGAAAAGATAGTGTTAATAAATAAAGAAACAGTTTCAATATACTGTTACTTTTTCAGATAAACATCCGCATTGTTCGTGTAGTGGAAGGAGGTTTCAATGGACATCTACTTCGTCGCTCTGCTGATTATTCTAACAGGACTCAATATTAAAGACTTAAAGAAAAGCGTGTGTGATATACTCGTATAAGTCACAGAAGAACAAAATACTAAGTCAAGATAAGAAATAGCAATGTAAATTAAATATTTAGCTGCTTCGTCAACTTATATTATCTCTACTGTGGCAACTATCATATAGACCCGTCAGAAAAAAGAGTGCTGAGTTTTGAGCTGCGCAGCATAGGGATGAGCTAATAAGAAAAGCGCTGGACGACTTTGGTAGAAGCAAGTCCGCGTATCTATTCTGTCGTGCTCATAATTGTTTTTTTTTTTAAATTTAACTTATTAAAAAAAAACGAAAAGTAAATGCGCAGTTGAATGCCAGGGTTCTTTTTTCTGCCGGGATCTATACTAACCTATTACATACTAAATCGTCGTAATTTAATGGTTTAGAGAGTGGTGGTACCGTGGTATACAGACAGTTGACGGTCATTTGCTCAGGCTACCGATCCGAGGTTCCTAGTAACACCTTTTCAGTCGCATTCCGAACAATCTTAAAAGTTGCCGGTTCCAACGAGGATGCGACTGCTACATTTAGTTGTTTCCATTCATAATTCCATTCCATTCAAGAACGCAATTAAGTTACCTAACTTTACCTAATTGCCATACAAGTTGACGAAGATAGTAGTTGCTAATTTCATTCAATTATATTTATTCATTTTACTTTTAATAGCAACATCCACTTCGTATTCACAATACGTCTCAATATTTATCTTTTCAACATGATAGGTTGCTTTAACAATACTTGATGTTGTGCCTGAATTTAAAAAGGACATCATTCATTTTGAGCTTTTATGCACTACTTTTCTAATGTCCAGTGATGAAAAAATATATAAATAGTACTTAAGATTTTTGTATTGATATAACTAATAACAATTTTGCTTTTAATTGCTGTGCAATTGAGTTATTTGAAAAATAAGATATTAACAGTTCTGCTTACAACTGTCATAATTATAGTTTGATCATTTTGCGTACCTAAACTATGCGAAATAAAGGATATATTTCATTAAATTGTAATCTTTATACATCAAACTATTTTAAAATAGTTGCAACTATAGGTATGCAACTGTTTTCAATTAGGCCCAAGTCCCCATACAAAATGAATGATGTCCTTTACAAATCTTTTGAAGCAACTAAATAATTTAATTTAGTGGCATCATCATCTTGTAAGAAAGTCTTTAGAAGAGCGGAGGCACAGCGCGTTTCCAGGATTAGCGAGAGTCTATTAGCGCACCCAACGGGTAGTCGCAGCTTTTGGAGTCTCGCCAAAACTGTGGAATCTAATTTCTGTCGTTCCTTACTGCCACCGCTGAGACAGCCTGATGGCTCACTGGCGCATACGGCAAAAGCGAAGGCCGATCTCTTGGCTGAGCTCTTTGCCGTTAATTCACGGATCGACGATCGTGGTGCAAGGCCACCCACCTTGCGTCCATGCGGGCATACGATGCCTGATATCCGTATCAGACAACGCGATGTCCGCATGGAGCTACGATTGCTCGATATCCGGAAGTCCAGTGGGCCTGATGGTATCCCAGCGCTTGTGCTTAAAATGTGTGCAGCGGAATTGACTCCCGTCTTGACGAGGCTGTACCGACTCTCATACTCGTCGGGCTGTGTGCCTCGGGCTTGGAAGGGGGCCAATGTGCAACCGGTCCCGAAGAAAGGTGACCGTTCGGACCCTGCAAACTACCGTCCGATAGCTGTAACCTCAGTGTTGTGCAAGGTCATGGAGCGGATAATTAATAGCCGCCTCATGGCCTACCTGGAGGGTCATCAGCTGATCAATGACCGTCAATATGGCTTTAGGCCGAAACGGTCAACTGGTGACCTTCTGGCGTATACCACGCACGTCTGGGGTGAAGCGTTGGACGGTAACGGAGAGGCCCTTGCCATCGGCTTGGACATCTTCAAAGCGTTTGACAGGGTCTGGCACATGGCCCTTCTTTCCAAGCTCGAGGCATACGGTTTACCTGACCGTCTGCGTGGCTGGATAGCCGACTTCCTGCGTGGCCGCTCCATACGCGTTGTTGTGGATGGCAGCGCGTCACGTAGGGTGTCGGTGAATGCTGGCGTTCCTCAGGGCTCTGTGCTGTCGCCGACCTTGTTCCTACTGCATATCAATGACATGTTGGACCTTGGATCCAACATTCATTGCTATGCAGACGACAGCACGGTGCATGGACGCTACACTGCCCGCCCCGCAGCCGGAAAACAGGAGATAGCCGATATGAGAGAGTCTGTTGTAGCGGGGCTGAATCGGGTTCTTGATTGTATTACCCATTGGGGCGACGAGAACCTGGTTCAGTTCAACGCAGACAAGACTCAGGTATGCGCGTTCTCGACGAAAAAATCCCCGTTTATCCCCCTTCCTTCTCTTCGCAACATTTCCCTTGGTACTTCGGACAGACTGGATATCTTAGGGATGTCCCTTCGCAGCGACCTGAATCACAGGGATCACATTGAGCGGGCTATTAAGACCACCTCCCGCAAACTTGGCATCCTGAACAAGGTGCGGCGGTTCTTCGCGCCAGAGCTTCGCCTGCTTTTATACAAGGCTCAAATTCGCTCTTGCGCGGAGTACTGTTCGCATCTTTGGGACGGCTCTGCCAAGTATCTTCTCAATGCCCTGGATTCATTGCAGCGCCGAGCTGTCCGGATCATAGGAGATGTAGAGGTTACGCGAACTCTGGAGCCTCTGCAATTACGCAGAGACATGGCGGCTCTTTGCGTCCTCTATCGCCTATACCACGGGGAATGTTCCGAGGAGCTCTTTAACCTTGTTCCTATCTCTTCTTTTCACACCCGTAACACCCGCACTGGTCGGGGGAAGCATTCACATTTTGTCGACAGAATCGGTAGTCGAACTAAAAAGTTTGGTGCATCTTTTCTTTGTAGAACAATCGACAAGTGGAATGCTTTGCCAGCCCATGTGTTCTCTCCCTCCTATAACCTTGGATCCTTCAAGCGATGCGTGAAGAAGCACCTTTGGCCGGCATAGTGACGGCGGGTGAGACAGCCGCGTACTAACTCGGTTGTTTCAGTCGTCGGCACTTTTGGATCTCCTCTTGCTTATCATCAGGCAAGTCGATGTCAAATGTCGTGTCACAATAAAAAAAAAAAAAAAAAAAATCATCATCATCATCAACTGCTTAACATAGGTCTCCTTATCCTTAGAACGCCATTTCAAACGACAATATGCCATATTTATTGGCATAGTGCCTTAAAATTGTAAAGAGCAATATTAATAACATAACAAAATCTACTTGTTAGAGTGGATTTTGAGAGAGTTATTATTTTTGTATTCCTATTAGTCTTTATCGAGATGTGGAATGTAAAGTAGTGACAAGAGGCGAGCTCCTCATACAAATAAATCGTTAGGATAGCTTTACCGTACGAACAATCCTTTTCCTATAAGTATCTATTGTACAGTGGCAAGTGGCGCTCCATTGTCTCTGCATATCCCTGTGGGGAAACGACGTGACAATTTAATTGATTGATTGATTGTACTGTGTACAACATTACCAGCACAGATGCTTGCTTTTGAAGCATCCTACTTAGGTACTCGAAATACTCCAAACTACCCGGCCACTCAGGGCCGTCTTAAGCATATTCAGCGCCGGGGTGCGAAAGTCAAGGCTCTGCTCGCGTGGTCTCTGTGTAGTAGGTACCTATCGAAATTTATGGCGGTTGACATGCGCCCCCTAGGACTCTGCGCCCGGGTGCATCGCACCCCTTGGACCCCCGGGTAAAGACGGCCTTGCGGCCACGGTTTGCTTTTTGGCAAAATTAGTACTTATAACAGTGTTTTACAATCTTTTTTAGGCTATGCCGCACCTTAACATTTCTAAAATTTTTATGCCCCCTTACTAAATTTGTAACCTTTCAAAATTATTTTGTTCCCTTAAGAAATATAAATGGTTACAGCGTTTTTTTTTTTAAGATTGCCTTATTTGTTAAATTTGTCACCGATGTCCAGCATTAAATTTAAATAACTCAAAGCGAAAGGGTTACAGTCGTGTCGAGTCCATTTTTTAATTGCCCCCCTAAACTATCAATTTGCCCCCCTGTGGGGCGTGGGCCCCACTTTGGGAAACACTGACCTATACCGTAAAAATAAGTTTACGTATCCCCGTTTGCTTTGCTAGTATAGATCCCGGTTGAAAATAGAGCGTTACTTTTGAAGTTGCGCAGTAATTTGTATTTGTACACATTTCAATGTGTATAAATTATAGAATTGTATCAATTATTTGCACGTCAGAAAAGATACGCGGACTTGCTCCTACTGCAGACATCCAGCGCTCTTTTTTCTGCCGGGTTCTACATCAATCAATTTCCTTATTATTATTTTTTTAATGATATAGTTACCATTTACTTTTAAGATTAGATTAGTTTAAAAACAATTACTAAATATGCAGAATTTATTTTAATGAGTAATTTTGTAAATATTTTAATAATAATTTATCAATTGGTTTGTTTAGTAAGTTAATGCGTATATAATATGTATGTAACTGGCCATCCATGTATGTAGAAAAATAAAATTAACATTGTATTGTATTTAAAATAAAATACTTTGATTATAATTTTATTAGCACATAAGTAACCAATGTAATTATAATTTATAAAACCAGGTACTATCAGGGATAAAGACTTGAAACCACCCAAGAATATTTTAATCGCTTTTTATTTTGCCTTTGAAATTATGTGTTTTGCAATATGTGTACCTAATTTGCAAAACATCCCATAAGACTAAAGCTTAAACTTTTTTTATTCACTAACCGTTTTACAGGGATAAGTAAATAAATAGGATATCATGAACATTACAAAATTATCTCACTTACACAACTCTATTCATACGACCTACGGTTATGGGCACTTTGTATCTCAGCTTACTTGACTATGAAACTATTGAATCTCTACACATGACTTGATGTTTCTTTAGTTCACTCGGGAGCTAATAAATTCTTATTAGAGATAATAACTACTTTTCACTGAGTTGTACACAGATGAAATCAGTAAGGTAATACATCTTCAACTTCAAGATACCTACATCTTTAGGAATTATTATTGTCTCCAATACTTAGCTCCCTATTATTATTTTCTTGAGTGGTGGTTTCATATTATTTAACGTCACGGTTTTTTTCACACGATAAACAGACAGCATAAACAACGGGATAAGTGTTGTTTTAATTTTATCTTTTAGTTTGTCAAACAATAATACCTAATTTTCATTAAATACCATTTAGACCCGTAATAAACGATGCCATATTAAATCAATGTACTATTTTGTATTTTACGGCCTTTACACCGGCAGCTACTATCGCAATGACTGGCGGCAATATACATACTACCAAGCTCGTGACGCGAAGAAAAGAGTACTTTACCAAAGACATGCTATGATGACCGTTTTGACGTTTTAACCATTCGTGAAGTTTCGTATACATTAATAATTACGTTTGAAAGAGCATATAATGTTCTTTATTGTTATCATGAAGAAAAACAATAAGCTCCTTCAAACGTAATTATTAATTAATATGAAACGCTCAAAGAGTGGTAGGCAGTGGTACCCAGTCTGCCGATCCGGGGTAGTACCACCACTTTATTTGGTCACGTTTCGGGATCAGCTTTTAAGTTGCCGGTTCCAACTAGGCCGGCATAGTGGATGTGATTGCTACTTACAGTTATTAAATTGTAGTAGCAGTGGCATTCATTCATGGACCACATTTCGGCTTAACGTCAAGCGGGGTGCTATCATATGTGGGGTAACAATAAAAAATAAATAAAAAGCTTAATAAACGTCAAAACGGCACTCATAGCGTGCCGCTGGTATAGTCATGATCTCAAATGAGTAACGATTTTCCGCCCGCGCCACTGCGATATAATATGTAAAGGCTCTAAACTCAGTCTTAGAAAATTAGGAAAAATTGACTTATTTTGTTTTCTCAAAATATCAGTGTGACCACCTGTAAAAAATTTAAATTAATTTTATAAGTAAGATAGTCGGAGACAATTCGTATGATAAGATTCGATCATTGTTATGATTCGAATCGCCTAATTATAAGATGTAAATTTTTACTTTCATAAATAAAATTATTTGTAATGATTTGCTTGTTTCATTTTAGAAAATAAATCCTTGGATAACAATTAAATATTATATTATATTACTGCTGAACTATAACATCCACATGATGTTTTCTCCTTTGTATAGTACATTTGATAGTAAACAGCGAGGCTCCACTAGCGCTACAATAGTCCCGGGTTCAATTCCCAGTCGAAGTGAGAATTTGTTTTATGGCTTTTATTTCGAATATTTAATTTACTTAGATTAAATAAAGAAACGGATATTTACTTTGGATCTGGTTGTCAGACACCTCTTACAATTTTTATTTATTATTTTTGATCGACATAGATATGGCAGGCTGCCTGCTGTTGAGTTGGAATGCGTTATGCGGTCCTTAAATGGAGATGACTGCTACTACAGTTAAATAATTGTAAGTAGCAGTCGCATCCACTATGCCGGCCTAGACATGTGTACAGACCGTAAAGTGACTTAGTCGCGTTTCGGGATCGGCTTGTTGCTGTTGCTGATTCCAACTATGCCGGCTTAGTTATTTAACTGTAGTCGAAGTCATCTCAATTCATGAACCGCACTCCAGCTTAACATCAGGCGGGGTGCTGAATAATACAGGTTACGGTGTTATTGTGGTTATGGAAGCGCCATGCAAACTAAGACCCTCCGGTTCAAAACTACTAGCCGATTTATTTATTATTTATTTCAATTTATTTTTAATTTAAGTTAATTTTATTTGATTTCGATTGATTTGATTTGATTTATAGTCTGGTATATTCAATTTAATTTGGTTTGATTCGATTTGATTGAGTTTATTTCTTAACTTAGATATAACTTACAAGTATACAGACCGTGAAGTGATTTGGTCACGTTTCGGGATCAGCTTGTAAGTTGCCGGTTCCATCTAGGCCGGCATAGTGGATGTGATTGCTACTCACAGTTATTGAATTGTAGTAGCAGTGACATTCATTCATGGACCACACTTCAGCTTAACATCGAGCGGGGTGCTGTCATATGTCTAGTCACAATAAAAAAAAATTTTTTCATGTTTGTTTGGTATTTTTATCCTCCAATCATAAATAAATTTGATACAATTGTTGGCAAATAGAAATACTTTTATTTTATTTAACACGAATGCTGTGGTTAACTATAATTGAAATAACACTCAGACATTAGGCATTGTAATGTTACTTATTTTAAGATTAGTGCTTATTTTGTTGTTAACCCAAATAAAATAAAAAAAGTAAAAATACATTGGTACAATTATCACAAAACAATATTTCTATAGATTCGTTGTGTAGTGTAAAATTACTACAAAATATAACGATAATGATATCAATCAAGGAATTCCCCATTACTAAGTTATACATGCCCATATTAACAAAATTGCACGTATGACGACTATTGCACTCAATGACGTATTGACACAGAACGTTGTATATTCAAGCGTATTATGCTGCAATATAAAAAAGACCCCACTACAGTCGGCATCAGCTCGAAAGTTTCATCTAGGCCGGTATAGTGAATGTGAGACTGCTATTTATGGTTATTTAACTCGAGTAGTTCTCAGAGCCGTCTTAAGCATATTCAGCACCGGGGTGCGAAAGTCAAGGCAAAGTCGCATGGTCTCAGTGTAGTAGGTACCTATCGAAGTTTATGGCGGTCGGCATGCATCCCCTAGGACTCTGCGCCCGGGTGCACCGCACCCCTTGAACCCCCGGGTAAGGACGGCCCTGGTAGTTCTAGCAAATCCGCACTCCAGTTTACTATCAGCCCTTGAAGAATTTTCAAAAATGTAATAATTAAACGCTTTGTTAGTACGGTTTGCCGCAGTTCACTTATAATTTAAACAAACAATCAATTAATTGTCACGCTTTTTTCACAGGGATAGACAGAGACAACTACTTTACTTTCGTCATATCTACAGTTGTCTTCATACAAGCTCTACGGTTATGGGAACTAGGCAACCCAGCTTTCCTGAGGATGTCTCAGATTTGGTCTGAAAACACCAAAATAATAACACTATTATAATTAAATTTAAACTTAAGGGCGGCTCTGAAGTTATAGAGGCATAGCGGAGCTTGAAATAGGTGAGAGAGCTTAACCGCGCTCGCAGTTAAGTCGGAGACGCTATAAAGTTTAGAAGTAGCTGTGCCCACTACAATATTTGCAGTGTCTATTGGCATTGTAGCCTATGTATGTGAGTATGCTGACCGGTTACAATTATTTACTCGAACCTTCGGGAAATTACGTAGGAGCAAGACGTCATAAAATAAATAAACATTAGTTCTAAGTATACGAGTAACAGTTAATAAATAAAGGTCTAAGTAAATAAAGTGACTTTGTAGGTAAATTGGCTTTTTTTAGAAGCGTCGGGATAAACATGTTTGTTAAACGTTTTTAAAACTATTTTCCTAATCATGGTGTGTTTATCTTGCATTGTGGTATGGAAATTGATAATAATATAATGAATCTTTATTGCACATAAATAACTACAAAAGATTACAACTTACTTAATGCCTTACTAATGCATTTTCTACTAATTAACCTTTGGGAAATGTATCCGGTAATTTCTTCAGTGCTAGACAAGAAAAAATAGATATAATATATAAGTTTATTATATATTATATCTATAGTAACTAAATTATCAATCAAATTGTCACGCCTTTCACGAAGGGATAGGCAGAGACAATGGAGCGCCACTTACCACGATCCTTACACAGCTCCCTTGCTTCCCTCACATCCACAATTCTCTTCATATAGGCTCTGTGGTTATAGGCACTAGGCAACCTAGCTTTCTTGAGGATGTCTCCGATTTGGTCGAAAAACACTCATCTGCCTTGTTTAACGCATCCATCCACATAAGATTTATAAATTACTTTCGTCAATCTACTTTTACTCATATTTTCCATGTGCCCAAACCATTGAAGCATTCCTTTGTCAATCCTTGTCACTTGTAACTAAATTAATAAATTAAAATAAAAACCTTAAAACATATAATATAATTACTAAAATATGTTATTAAAAGGAGTCCCTTTAGGCAAGGTTCCGAACAGGGCCGTCTTTACCCGGGGGTTCAAGGGGTGCGGTGCACCCGGGCGCAGAGTCCTAGGGGGCGCATGCCGACCGCCTTAAATTCGATAGGTACCTACTACACTGAGACCACGCGAGCGGAGCCTTGACTTTCGCACCCCGGCGCTGAATATGCTTAAGACGGCTCTGGTTCCGAAGATACTGGCTTCCGAAGATACCCCTTTGAATAGCTAGACTAATTCTTTGTCTGAGGAAGCTGCCAACTCTTCGGTCTCCTGTGATGTCGACTAACCTTTTTCCTATTTCCTTAAAAAACCTTATAGCGCTAGGACCCCACGGACCAAAGGTAAATTACATATACATAAATACAAATACATACATAATTTAAATACATTTAAAGCACTGTTAAATATCTAAATATTCTGTTTCTTTAGCATGTGATTGTAAAGTCTTAGTTTAAAGATATTCAGTAAAGGACTTTGTTTAATGACTAAAGGCAATTTGTTCCACTGGCGAGCAGCTGTCACAGTGTAGGAGTCTGAGTAGAGGTAGAAAGAGGGGGAAGGAATTTTGAGCTGTTTACTATGGCCAGAGCAAAGTTGGCGATCGTCTGCGTCACAGAGTTACATGATACTTGATATAGTGGAAGAGGCATGAAAGTAGGAGTTGTAGAAAAGTAGTAATTAAGGAATGCATGTGATAAAAATAGAATAGAATGAATAACAAATACAGTTGTGGGTAATAAATATTTTTTTACATTTCTATACTAAGCTACTAAAGTGCTTGTATCAAAGAAACAGGACAACCAAAGTACATATATCAAAGATACATTGGTACCGGTGGGTGTTCTCGAACTTGTGCTCTCGGTTTGTGTAACCACTGCCACTTCACCACGGTCGCCTCTATGTAGTTTGACTTAATAATAATTGATTTAAGGCAGGCTGTAACGAGATCCTCCCTTAAATCAATCAGGGATATTCTTAAAAAAACACAGGGATCCCCAGGAACATAGAGTCTGTGTTAAGAGTGTGTAGGAGTATGTAAAGCAGACAAGTCTTTTACGGATTTGGAAAATTCATTTTGTTTTATATGTCAAAGTAAATGTTAGGTAACTGACTCATAAAGAAAGACCTCTAGATATGAAGTCTAGACTAGTCAATAGATTAAATCCTTTTGATAATAAATGTTGGAAAATACTGATTAGTTTTAAAAACACAGTTTTATTTTCTTATCATTTTCCTACATATTTTCAGAAAATAATTATAGGTAATGTACTACGAGTTATTCTAATTATATTTTATATTAATGCAAAAAAATATGATAATCATGACGTCACCACAGCACAGGAAAGTGATGCTAAAGTCATAAGTTTAGAAATGTATCCCATTTAGGCCGTAAATTAAGCCTAATTAAACTCTGTGAAAAAAAAGCGTGACAATTTGAATTAAAATATAAACAATAAGTAGTTTTGAACCTAAGTTCTTAATTTGCGTGACTACGACCAGACCACGATCGCCTTATACTTTGTCATAATGAATGAATATGGAGGGCACGTGCCATAATAACGTTATTAATAACAATTAATATTAATAACTCTATTGAATATATTTATATATTGGTTTTAGTACGTTTCTAATAAGTTATTTCCCTGAACGTCCGGTCTATTTGTTTCTCACTCCGAAACAATATTGTATCATTGTGATTAACACTTAAAAGACGGATGCATCTATAAATAAATCATCGGTGATTGTGTAAATTGACAATTAAACACAATTGTATTTATTCACTTGTAAAAATATAAAATAATTTAGATATTATTTATTTATGGACATGTTTAACCCAACCCTCCTAGCACGGCAATCCAAGAAGCTAAATAAATACCTGCAAGGAATATTATTGTAACTCATTTTAAATAACTTACAAGTAATATTCAAATAAATAAAAAGTTTTCTACGTTGTTTTGTGTGAAGTTTTACTAAACCTTTAAATATATTTTTTTGTCATTTTGTTGCACTGTTCTGGTGAGTTATTTAAAATTGGATTGCCGTGCTAGGGGGGCAAGAAGGTATTTTCCGACCAAATCTGAAACATCTTTAAGAAAGCTGGGTTGCCTGGTGCCCATAAACGTACATATAAATAGAATTATTGTGGATGTGAAGAAAGCGAGGGAGTTGTCTCAGGATCGTGGCAAGTGGCGCTTCATTGTCTCTGCCTATTCCTGTAGGGAAAAGGCGTGAGAATCTGATTGTTTGATGTTTACTTTTGTAATTAAACATAGACTTAGGAATTAGATCTCGGTAATATTTAAGTGTCTATTTTAAATTATAGTTTCGGTCTATAAAAGTTATTGAGATACCTTGGTGAATAATATTAGAAATAATAAATTAATTAATTAACTTCTCTTAAATTTAACATTAATCGACGTGTTCTCGATCGACTTCTTTTCTTTGCTACTATGATGCAGCGACGACAGTACGTTATCATCAACGCTCATTCAGAATTACACCGTCTGCTAAGTGTTGAATACCATGAACGATAAGAGATGATCCACAGTTCGACACCGGTTAGAGTCTCATCAACAGTTGGAGGCCACGCGTCTGGTCTGCACACGCGTTTAATTATTCAAATAAAATAATAAAATATATAATATTACTAGTTTTATAAAATAAATAAAAAAAACTCGGTTATAGTTCAAGTTTTTTGGAAACACGCATGTAGTATCGAAGGTCAGTATTATGCGATATATATTTTTTATTTTTTTAATACACCTATTTGGTATGGGACTAGGCAACCCAGCTTTCTTAAGGATGTTTCCGATTTGTTCAAAAAAACACCCTTCAGAGTCTGCCTCGTTTAGTAGGATTCCATAGTGCCCATAACCGTAGAGCTTGTATGAAGAGAATTGTGAATGTGAGAGAAGCGAGGGAGTTGTTTCAGGATCGTGGCAAGTGGCGCTTCATTATCTTTGCCTATCCTGCCTGTGGGAAAAAGGCGTGACAAGTTGATTCATTGGTATTTTGTATAAAAATGTATATATTTGTATATACATTATATTATTATGAATTGTATTAAACTTTGATCAAGGTGGGTTCCTAATAGAAACTTCTTTTATTAAAAACTAATTGATAAAAGAAATAGAACTAAAACGAATGAAAAATAAGCGAGTACCTTGACGACAAAGTTTTATGGTTAAGATGAATACATAATTGATATTACACTCATATAAGCATATATACTTCTTTATTATTATTTAGAATTATGTTTGTAAAGGACCTATTTGTTTACATAACGTACATTGTTTGACAATGTAAAAGAATTCAAAGAATCCACACAATAAATGTATTTATTAATTTACATTTATTTATTAAGGCAAGCGTGAACTGACTTGGGTTTAGTCGTCGGCACTCTTGGACCTCCATCATGCTTACCATCAGGCTGGTCGGGGTCAAATGTCGCATCACAATAAAAAAGGGCATAGAATGGAAACAGGACAACCTAAGTACATATATTAAAAACCCGTGCTCTCGATTTGCGTGACCATTTCACTGCCAATACACCACGGTCGCCTGAAATCTATTTACAAAGTCGTTAAAAATATTACAATAAAATATAAGTACTAAGTGTGAATTATAATATTTAATATCATCTTATTTTATAGTTTAGTAACCTCTTTAGATTCTAATCTGGAGGTCAAGAGTTAGAGTTAAATAAACACGTGTGTAAGGACATATTGAGTTGATATAAAATTATACAAACAGTTATTGTTTTTAATTTATATTTCATTATTTACTACAAAAAACTACATATTTCAAAGATACATTTGTACCGAAAAGTATTAGAACCAGGAGCTGTTGGTTTGCCTGACTATTGTACTTCCATTACACAAAGGTCGGCTTGGTTAATGCTTAATGATCAGTGTGGCTACACATAATCAGATAACTTCTCAAAGATATGGACCACTGCTAGTTGCAGACAACTTCTAGCAGACCTCTGTATTTTCATGAACCTTTTGCACCACAATGTAGTACAATTTAATTATTAAATAGTACAAATAATAGCTATAAAAGTCTTTGCTATGACTAGGAATCGAACCCGGGATTGGTGTGCAAACCAATACTACAGGAGCGTCATTGTTACTGCTTGGTGTAAATAAAAAAATCTACAAAACAATGAATATATTTAATTTGTAATTTCTGAAGTGAAACGAAAATAGTTTTAATAATGACATAATATTGTTTTATCTATTATTTTGAATGACTCTGCTATACAGAGCCAGTACGCCTGACGTATTTCCGCTTTAGTTTTACAAAAAACAACTTTACCTACTTATTGAAATGTATAAATTTTTCACTCGTAAAAGAAAGCCCCTTTTTGTTGGTAAAAAACTGGACCGTTATCCAAAGTTTTTATGAATATTTTTTAAACACTTTAACGTGTATCAAATTCGCATTACAGTTCACAGTTGGATAATTGCGTGAAAAATAATTATTTATAGCAGTTTGATAATCCAAATACAATTTAAGTCATTAAATAAAAGAAATTACAAACGCAGGAAATAAATTTACTACAAATTAGTCATGAATTTGATAGCAAAACTCATGTACCCACATTAATCACAGATGTGACTGGAAATTGGTATTGGAATTGGCTAAAACCTCCGTAGGTATAATTTCATAACTGCCACGATTGCTTTCTATTATAACCCACAGAATCTTAGGGAATGTTTTTCAATTAATTAAAAATAGATATTTATTTTATTTTATTTTTTATTGTGACTTTACATATGACAGCACCCCGCTTGATGTTAAGCCGAAGTGTGGTCCATGAATGAATGTCACTGCTACTACAATTCAATAACTGTGAGTAGCAATCACATCCACTATGCCGGCCTAGATGGAACTATTAAATTAGGAAAAACAATATTAAATAAATGGCATTTGTGACGATTCATGTTTTTTATATTCATATGAGTTTTTTTCACAGTTTTTTTATTTATTTAATGCTAAAACATAATATGGCTGCCTTAAATTAATAAACAGTGCTAGACATTGATATTATGAAACTTGTGTAAAAACTTGGTTCCTTCCAGCGAAGCGTGAAAGAGCACCTCTGGCGAAATAAGGACGGCGAGTCTATATTTGTGGATGTAAAGGGTGCGAGGGAGAGTCAGGGTCGTGGCAAATGGAGCTCCATTGTCTCTGTCTATCCCTGTGTAATAAAAGTGTAACAGTTTGTTCGACACCTCTGGTGTAGTGGTATGGATTCGCCGTATGCCGAGTGACAGAGCATTTCTTTACATTTTTGTTATTAAACAATGATCGCATCACATAAGAAAACCGTACAATTAAATGTATATTACTATGTTTTTACTTTGTGCAGCAAATAGCATAATCACATAGATAGATATTGACGTAATAACGTGTGATTTATGTTTTAATTAATTTGAACTTGTCCTAAAAATCTAGTTGTGATAGAGTCACTACTAGGTATATTACATAGTAACTTAATTAACTAATTAATTACCTAAACACTTGTCATTAAGTGATTAGGTAATATCACTACGCTGGAATTTAATTTCATGCAAAATGTAGGTGTGACATGAAACAACAGACAAAGGATTAATTAAGAAAGATGATGGACTGTTTTTTCGAGTAATAAGAGTCTATAACTCTAATCATCTGGCTACAGTCAATCTTATCGAGTCAACAATCAGATATTATCCTTAAAAACATCTGTTCTTAAATAACATCACTAGATGGGTTATTAAATGCATATTTCAAGTTGACTCGACATCTCCGGGGTTAGGTTGGCAAGTTAAAACGATTATCGTCTCTCGTCGGTGATTGTCAAAATAATAAAAGGCTAAATCCAATAAAACGAGACAATTAATCGTCTGTGCGACGACACGTTTTATCATAGTCTCATTTTGGTGGATTTAGCCTAGCTTTTATTATTATGCCAATCGTCGACGAGAGACGATAATCGTTTTAACTTGCCCAACCTAACCCCGCTGACCTTGGTCAGTCCGATAGTAAGCACGATGAAGGACCAAGAGTACCGACAGATAAAAAACCGAGTAAATTTACGGCTACCACAATCGCCGTCACTATGCCGTGACGGCTAAATTTGTTCTAAAATCTATACCTTACACATCAGTATACTGAAAAAAGGTTAACTTTTTTTGTTTCGATTGTAAAAAGAACTTGGAGATGTTACAAGATATTTCATCTTTCGATTTTTAATCTTTTAAATTTTGGCATTTTATTTGATTATTGCCACGAAAAGCGTTGCTGAATGTAAATATTTGCAATATTCAAAACAAAAGCTGTTTATTATTAAAAATAAATACTACATACATCTGTTTACTTGACAATCATATACAAATTAATGTAAAGATTTTCAATTTTCGGTATTCTTTTGTTAGTTTGATTTCTTTTCAAAAAATATGGTTGTTATTGAGTATATATATTTTAAATATCAATGATATCTGTTCAGTTGTTTAAATACGACTTATTATTATGAGATGTTATTATATTATATGAAAATATATTCCAGTTTTATTAACGCTCTTAAAATTTGCCTAATTTTATATTTTATTGTGACTCGACATTTGACAGCACCCTGCTTGATGTTAGGCCGGAGTGTGGTCTATGAATGAATGTCACGGTACTACAATTAAATAACCGTGAGTAGCACTCACATCCACTATGCCGGCCTAGTTGGAAACGGCAACTTACAAGCTTATCCCGAAACGTGACCAAATCACTTCATATACAATATACATGTACTTGTAAGTAATTGTAATTCATCAACGTTCGCGCAAAATCTAAGATAATTCTTAATATAATGTTTATTAATGTTTGTAGTACTTAGTCTGATGGCGCATTATCTTTTATTTTTTAATATAAATGATAATTTTATTAGTAATAAAAATACATGTTTTATAAACGATGTAAAATAACTTATCGTTTGTCACAAACTTGGCTCGATTTTTGATGTAAAGTTAAACCGGGTTAAACCCAGGAAAAATAGTTTAGGTGCAGTTTTGGTATTTTGTGATTATTTTTGATACATAAAAATGTCTTGCAAGCTGTTGGTGATAATATATTATTGTACCCGTTTTATTTTACAACCACAAATCCAGTTTATAGGATATCTACATCTCTTCAAAGTTACACGCATTATTTATAAAAATGCTAAATCACGTTTGATTCAGAGGTATTTTTGTGGATACATCAATCAAGTAGGTTTTTTAAATTAACTTAATATTTTTCCTTAGTTGTATCCAAATACATTGTGATTTGTGCCTTTATAACCATCTAATAAATGTTTGCGGTTAATATCCTGTTAGCGGTTAAAGTTAATATCCGATACATTTTTAGTATGTAACATAATAGGTACTAATTAAATAGTAAAGGTTGTAGAACCTTTAAAATATACAATATACATTCAACTGTATGAAAGTCGTTGTATTGTGCTGGGCAGTGGTGCCTAGTCTGCCGATCCAGGGTAGTACCACTACTAATAAGTATAATATATATATACTTATGTACCTACTCGCAAATGGGGACCAGCTTGTAAGTTGCTGGTTCTAACTAGGCCGGCATAATGGATGTGAATGCTACTTACAGTTATTTAACCATAGCAGTAGTCGCCTCCAATCATACTTGTTGATAATATCGCATAATACTAATAGTATGGATATTATTATTATTATTATTATTATTATTATTAACAATTAGCCTTATTTCACTGAAATAACTATTTTCTAAAGTATACTAAGCTACTAAATGTGCTATTATATCATAAAAACAGGACGACAAATATACATCCCATATTAAGTGGCGCTCTATTGTCTATGCCTATCCCTTTGGAAAAGAGGCGTGACAATTTGATTGATTAATTGATTAAAGCTAAATTACAGCAAGTGGTTTTGAACCGGAGGCTCTTGGCTCTTAGCGGGGCAATTCCACAACCACTACACCTCGCCTTTTGAATAAAATGACCAATGTAATATTATTTATACAACTATAATAATGGGCGTTAACCAAACGTACTTGAACTTGACTCTACGTTGCGATTAACAAACCGCCGCACAAGTTCATGATCGCAACCATAATTATTAAATTGCAAACTAATAACATCACTCACGATTTACACAACAATGTATTTAATATTCTACAATATTATTGTACTCGTATAACATTCCAATTATATATACATAGAAATAAAGTGTTTTTTTTAATTGTCACACGACTTCTGAGCTGGACTTGTAACTTAACTAAACTCGACTGGTAAACAAGAGGAGGTCCAAGTGTGTTGACGACTGAAAACACCGTGTAAATTAACGATTGCTTTAGTCACAGTCACTATGCCCGTAAAAGGAGCTTGAAGGACACAAAGACTGGCCAAGCATTCCACTTATAGATTGTTCCTCAAAGAAACGACGCACTGTATTGTAGAGATTGTATGAAGACAATTATACAATCTCTACAATACTCTATGTAAAATATACCTATTACAACAAGCTAGGTTGCCATAACCATAGAGCTTGTATGAAGAGAATTGTGAATGTGAAGGAAGCGACGGAGTTGTGTCAGGATCGTGGCAAGTGGCCGGCATAATGGCAGCGACTGAGGCAGCCGTGAAATACCCGATTTTTTTAGTCGTCGTCACTCTTGGACCTTGGAGATGTCGTGTCGAATCGAAATAAAAAATAGTGGCGCTTCATTGACTTTACCTATCCCTGTGCGAAAAGGGCGTGACAATTTGATTGATTGATTGACAACATGAATCTTCAGTGAAACTTAAAGTAAACTCTCGCTAAATTGGCTTGCCCGATGGTAAGCACGGGGAGGTCCAAGGGTGCCGACAAATGCAAAACTATTTCATTTTACGGTTGCCTAAGTTGTCGTCGCTAAGCCGACCAAATATTAGATCGACGAACAACGCGGGCTGTGCCGTCTCGAGGTGGTAATGGACAGCACTGAGATTGGCGTGGATTCCACGTATGTTTGGAAAATCCTCTCCAATCTTTTAATTTTAGATCATTCTGCGTAATATTAACGCAGAGATTTATCGCACCATCAAACATTTAAATGATTAGAAAACGTAAAATCACTTGACCCGACAATCTTGGATTTGCGAGAAAAGTACTGTTTATAATCGATTCCGTTTAAAACGATTCGTGTTTTTTTATTATTTCCACGAGTAAATTAGACTACCAAGCCCTGCGGAGCTTGACAAATGGGGAAAAAACCCACTGAACTTCTAATCGATTTTTTTCAACTCTTCATTTTACATGAATGGCCTCAAAAGTAAAACGCAATATTTATTGATTTATTTATTTAAAACCTCCAAATTAAATGGAACTCTTTTTTTGTGCATTTTTGCTATAATTTTTGTTATTTATTTTACTTATGATAAATATTTTGTTTTACCTATAAATAGCCCAGTCTGCCGATCCGGGGTAGTACCACCACTTACAAGTATACAGACCGTGAAGTGATTTGGTCACGTTTCGGGATCAGCTTGTAAGTTGCCAGTTCCAACTAGGCCGGCATAGTGGATGTGATTGCTACTCACAGTTATTGAATTGTAGTAGCAGTGACATTCATTCATGGACCACACTCCGGCTTAACATCAAGCGGGGTGCTGTCATATGTCAAATCACAATAAAAAAAAAATATTAATAATCTGCTAATCCAAGGTAGTGCCACTTCTTTTAAGTATACAGACCGTAAAGCAATAAAGTTCAGTTTCGGGATCAGCTTGTAAGTTTCCAGTTCCTACTGGGCCGGCATTGTGGATGTGACTGCTTTGCTTTGTTTATTTAACTGTAGGTAGCAGGCTGGTTTATGAGTCGCTAAAATAAATCCATTTTTTTTTAAATATATGAATAACTTAATTGAAAGAATTTCAATATACTATTATAATTAATCAGCGTAATTAAAGATAAATAACGTAACAAGCGTATATAAACCCCAAATAAATTGTACTAATCAAAATCCAATTTGAAATAGACTTGATTTGTCGCGTGGGAAATCATTTAGGTATTGAAATATATAGTAGAAAGATAAAATTCGAACGACACAGAACATTGTTTCTCGAGGGATAAATTGGGAATATTTATAAAATGTTCGCAGTGCCCATAACCATGGAGTATGTATGAATAGAATAGAACAGAGGATATGAATGAGTTTAAGAAGGAAGAAGAGCGTTGTACTCGTATCACAATTGTAGAAAGTGGCGATGCGTCGTCTCTGCCTATCCCTGTGGGGATTAAGGTCTAACAATTAAAATTAATGTTAGGTACCTAATTATTATTTCTAAGTACAACCTACCTCAATACCTCAAAATATTAGACAAGCTCCTAATCGTGCAATATTCAAGAGTTATGTGTACGAACACTACCTTTCTTCTTTTCCACGTCTTTCATGACATGAGTTTTATTTTATTTTATGTGTAATATTGTGTTTAATATATATAACTTATTTATGTACTTATGTGTATTAAAATGTAATTACTAAGTATTATTATTATGTATTTGTTATTTTATTCTTACAAATTGTCATTATAAACTTACCATTAATACTGTTTTAATGTCCTAAAGGTTCGGCTGTCAGAAAATGTCTAACGGCATTAAGTCCGCCTTCGTACATAGTGCAATTATGTTTAAAATAAATAAATTATGGCTACCTTGCATTTAGTTACGGGAATCCATCGACATGTGAGCATGTGAGTATTTGTGAAATGTTTATTGTATCTGCGATAGTAAGTGATATTAATACCAAGTCAATTGCAGCCCCTTATATGATAAAAAAAAACACAAAGAAAAATATATATGGAAAAATATTTCATTATGAATTGTTTGAATAAAAATTTAAGGCGTGTAGTTTGACGAGGAAATACTTTGATTTTATTTTCAAAGATGCTACATTCATTCTAACACAATGCAAATAATTCTGCCGACGTCCATAAACATCTTAAAGCAATATTAATAAGAATTGATAAGAACTGACCACTGCCTGTGCAGATTTAAATAAAGACAATGATAAAGTGATAGCGCAATCACAATAAATACCTACCTATTACTGATTTCCTTTTTTATATCAATTTTAACATAATTATTTCGACCTATTCTTGTAATTCTACATTCATGCACCACGATCGACGATGCATCTGATTATTAAAGATAAATCTTGTTTTTATATCTCACGTAAATACCAGTCCTTTTGTGGCAAATAATACGGTAAATAGTGCAGGCGCATGAGGATTTTCGCTTGCAATTTTTAAGGACCGTGTATTGACTTCTTTAATTTATTTACCTTGAAAAGATGGTAAATGATGAAGAAGATAAAACGGATGAAACGAAGACGAACCAGAAGATTGTTCCTCGATCAAATCGGGGATATCCAAATACAGTAGGAATCCGTAGACCCCACAACAATAGAGCTTGATTATATAAATACAAATATATTATGGGGGAAACGAAAGAGTTATGCCAGGATCGTGACAGTGAGAATCGAGGCGTGAAAATATGATTGATTTATTGGTTGATTTTTCACCTTAACTTCCCTAGTTGAGTCTAAGAGCGCCGACGACTCATTTTACGACTGCATGAGTCGCCGTCACTATGATGGCCAGAGGCGCTCATATGACTAGGTTTGTTATATTATTTGAGTACTGGATAAGCCAGGGCGGCTTACTAGTTTAAAATTAAACAGCCTGATTTATCGTATTCTTTAAATTTTTATTTTAGCCGCTTTAATAGTTTTAAATCTTTGATTATTAGAAGTCAAAACGTGGTCCATTTATATTGTAAACGAATGTCATTTGAGCTGACCGCTATAATACATTACTCACTTATAAGATTATACAATACAATTCAATACATAATTAGGTAACAATCATGATTTAATAATGTCTAACAATATTCATGTTTATAAGTATTCTTGTGTAAATTTAAATATCCATGTAGGTATTATCCTAGTATAATTAATATTTTTTATACTTGAGTTGAATTTTTTAATCAATTATTAATGTGAGGCGTAACACTTACAATAAGAGCCTATTGCGAATTCAGAGTAATGTTGTATGGGCGCTGCGGATCATCTTAATTGTAACTTTTACATTAAAAGGAAAAATCGAAAAAATAAAATCCCTACGAGAATACCATAGCTACAAAAATACAAAACATCTTACGTTATGTTGTTAGGCTGGATGAAAGCGATTGCTATAACAGTTAAATAACTAATGTAAATTAATGCAAGTAGCAGTTGCATCCACTATGCTGGCCTGGTTGGAACCGGCGACTTACAACCTGATTCCGAAACGCGACTAAGTCACTCCACTATCTGTATGTACACTTGTAAGTAGCGGTACAATCCCGGATAGGCAGACTGGCACCACTGCCTACAACTCTAATATTCCCCCTTTTTTATTACAAAGTATTAGAATATTCAATTTAAATCATTAAATCAAATTGTCACTTTCAGCGATGGAGTTGTGCCAGGATGGTAGCAAGTGGCGCTCCATTGTATCTGCCTATCCCTGTGGGAGAAGGGCATAATTAATAATTATTACAAATTAAAGCTATGAAACAAATCTTTGCTCCGACCGGAAATCGAAGTAGTGTGCTGACTAATGCGCGTGTCGTTAAAATATTGTTACTATTACTAAAAGTGATTTCAAAATTCACAATTTTTATTTACATACCATTCGGTACATAATATGTAAGGTCGATATAAATTATAACGATATTTGCGAAATATTATTATTAGCTACATTACAGAGGCATTAATTATAAGTTTAATTATTAAAAAAATGTAGGATAACGAACTTATATTGCCGATTTAGGTAGATTTACGAGTTGTAATGAAATTTTACAAGTTTATTTAAAACTGCACAATCTCGACGACCTCCGGAAGGGACCTCGAATACCGTCGCTATATGAGAATACTTGTTTAGGACATTTCTTCTGATGTTGTTGTGATGCAACAGTATGGACTTATATTTAAAGTTCGAGAGTTCAAGTGCTTAATAAGAGTTAATAATATTAACTTTAAATATATTATGTATAAACATATTATGTATAATTCGTATTTTTTATACAATATTTTAAGACTTTCTTAGCATTCTATGGACAAGATGTAAATACGAGCAAAATAGTCAATACAATTATATACATATTTATTATACACTCATATTTATATACTTACAAATAATATTTAAAATACATAGTATAAAGGAATACAAACATAATCTACAATAAATAGGTATTTTCTAGATAAATTGGATATCATAGATTGTTTTGTGCAAATATTTATTATTATATTATTTTGCGATGTATAATATTAAAAGTTTCGTAGGAACTGTGGTCAATTGATTATTTATTTTTTACAGACTTACAGCTAGATTACTTTTTTAATGATATATTACATAATTATACATTTCTGAAGTCAAATACAGTTTAATATTTGTTATAATTTTATTAGTTCCTAATAAAATTAAATTAAATAATAATAATAAAGAACGATAAAATATGCACTTATAACCGTCACTTCTGAGTACTTATTAACATATTTAGAAATTATAATAAATAAATCATATTTTTGTTACGACTAGTATGGGATAACTAGTGGTAAATTAAATAGATTACTGGATACTAGGTTAGCATTTAAAATCAGGCGAAAAAAATATACTAAATCGTGTTGATATATATATATATTATATATTAATGTTTTGATTATATATATGATGTGTTTCAAAACAAGCACAAGAAAAAAAACTATAGGTACAAGTTTATCATTTTTTCTGTTTTATTTAAAATGTGTTGAACATTAAATTAAAAATACTTATTAAAGGCAATTGTGGTTATCTTTGGTTAATGAACTCACAATTTTTTTTGAGTAAATACTGCTTAAAGCAAGGTTGTAGGATTTACTCATTTTCTATCATTTTGCTTTGCAATTTACAAATATTCTTAGAATCTAATAAATTGGGTGAACACTTATGGGTCTCCACTATTAAGTATATATATCATGAAACATTTTGTGAGGGGGTTTAGTACTCGCCTTAATTGACACTTCGTTGGGTAATTTTTGCTAAATCCTTTTGTCGATCAAGTCCTTTGGTGGAACTAGCAGCTAAATTCTTTGCCTACCCCTTTGGTATTTCCAGCTTATAGAAGACATTAATATAAGTATTTGATTATGAAATAATTAAAACGGGAAAAGTAATTGTAGATGTTATTTAATTATTGTAATTTCAAGGTGGAGATGATTTTATTGTCTTTAAGTTAATTGTTTAGTTTTTTATTGCCATGTACTAGTACCTACATAGAAGGAAGACATCTAATCAATTTTACTTATTCTTTACAAAGTCGCGGTCGTTTAAACACGTCATTTAACGCGTTTATTTCACGAGTTGCCTAATACCACCTCATGTATGCGGTTCAGTAATTCGATTCTTTCATAGATTTGGTGTCTATGTGGTTTTTAGTTTCGTATGGGGTCATTTGTTATAATCCTATTGTGCCTCTCCATTCAAAATCGTTACGGTTCATTGATGGTCCAGATAGTCGACACTTTTTTTTTATATACTTCAATTTCATTTTGACATAGTTTTGTTTTTCGTTATTGACATTCCTTTTGAGATCAACGGTTAATTTTTGAGTTTCCTGTGTAGTGACCTGACGAGTACCGTTTCCAATGTTTAATTTTGATTCAATGTCATACTTGGTCCAGTTGAACGAGTTCATAGTGTCATCCTGCACGTAAAAAAGACGCTTAACGTATTTTTTTTTCTTCAAATTAAATATGTCTTAATTATATTTAGTTAAATAGTTTTATATGTTTTTATGGTGATATACAAGGACAGTGTGTGCAGGAATTCTAGCCTATATGCGTTTATATTTGGTATTCAACGTATGATAGTAGTCGTGTCTCAAATCAATAGTCGCATTCATTTAAAAGTTTATTGCTCTTATAAGTGATTTGTTCTAATTCCCAGCAGATTCTTTGTTTGTTTTTCGTTTAAACGCGGTTTGTGATTGGTTGAGGTGCACTAATTATTTTTATACAAATTTTTGAAATTTTATAAACGTAGATATAAAGTGAAGTGATATAAAATTTTAGCTTGTTAAAAACAACCATGTTAAAGACATAGTTTTCAGTGATCAGTGTTATTTATTTATTATAACCTAATTAGAAAATTCAAAATGACGTACTCTTACGATTATCCTTATCCTGTGGAGGAAAGTGTCTGTGACGTGATTCTAGGAAGATATGGTAATCAATATTATATTTATGTTTTTTTTGTTATTATTTATCGTGCAATATACATAAAATATAACTTTATGTACTTTGTGAACATGTATTATATAAGAATTCGCCTTTATTCATGGACCACACTCCACCTCAGGCAGGGTGCTGTCATTTGAGGGCCAAATGTTTTTTAGATAACACACGTAGTAATGACATCGCTCTTGGTGTTTATATTTTAATACTTTTAATCTTAACTATGGGACTGATATTTATTTTTAGGTAACCGCCGATGCACTGATGTTCATCCCATCCTATACCCTTAAACCCTTCAAGTAAAGTTTAAAAAGCACCTCTGTCAGCCACACAGAAGGCGACTAAGGCAACCGTTAACGGAGTTCTTTTGGTCTTTAGTCTTGGACCGTTCCTTACTTACCATCAGTCATGTTGAGGTCGGATTTCAATAAATCAATCAAATTGTTAGGCCTTTTTCCCATGGGGATAGGCAGCGACAATGGAGCGCCACTTGCCACGATCCTGACGAAACTCCCTCGCTTCCTTCACATCCACAATTCTCTTCATACAAGCTCTAAGATTATGGGCACTAGGCAACCTTGAGGATGTCTCCGATTTGATCGGGTGTTTCCGTCGGATGACAGGCGTAGACGAACGGTTTAGCGATTGGTTTGTTGCGCGTAAAGTCCCGGGTTCGATACCCGGTCGGAGCAAATATGTACTTGTTTTATAGCTTTTATTTGTTATATATATTTAATAATTATATTAAATATTTGTTAATAAAAAAAAGAGGTGGATATTTGCTTCGGGTCTAGTTATCAAAGAGTGGTAGGCAGTGGTACCCAGTTTGCCGTTCCGGGGTAGTACCACCACTTACATGTATACAGACCGTAAAGTGATTTGGTCACGTTTCGGGATCAGCTTGTAAGTTGCCGGTTCCAACTAGGCCGGTATAGTGGATGTGATTGCTACTCACAGTTATTGAATTGTAGTAGCAGTGACATTCATTCATGGACCACACATCGGCTTAACATCAAGCGGGGTGCTGTCATATGTCGAGTCACAATAAAAAGAAGAAAAAAACCCTCCTGGGCCTGCCTTATTTAACGCATCCATCCACATCAGATTTATAAATTGCTTTCGTCAATCTACTTTCACTCATCCAAACGAACAAAAAAACGACTTGGAAAACAATGTCTTTACAACTTTAGAAAAATATCAAAAGTTATCTTGTCCTTTTAAAACCTCAGTAATTATGAATATTACTTCATTTTTATTTTATTTACAGATCCAGAATTATTGGACACATTCAAACTTGAGATGTCTTACGGAATCGAAAGGTTTTTCCTTCTGTCTTACTGTCTGGCATGTTGCTGGCCTGGTTTAAGTGCTAAGACAGATCTAAGATTAATCCGTCAATGGGCGGAACTTGACTTTGTGTTCCCAAGCGAGGCCGCACGACAATCTGCCCTAGACAATAAACATTATGTAGCAGGAAATTCAGTACCAATTGATGTTGATGTTCATCATAGACAAGGTATCTCTTTCTTAAATAATTAAATTATTTAACAATATAGTATTTTCTTAGATTTTGCGCGAACATTGATTAACGAATTAAACAAATTTTATGCAGCTAACTATTTTTAGGACATCCGTGACCACGATGGCTGAAAAGCTCTCGAAACGTTGGAAAAATAAAAAAAATGTAAAATTAATAACCAAAATAAACGCGATAGTAAGCCGCATAAAATTTATTTAATTCATTATATAAAAATATTTTTTTAATTTGAGACGACCGTGGAGTAGTGGCTTTGCAATGGTCATGCAAACGTTTAAAACCACTTATCGGTACCAAAGTATCTTTGATATATGTACTTTGGTTGTTTTGTTTCTATGATACAAGCACTTTGGTAGCTTAGTATAAAAATAAACAAATTAAACCTGATGTTAAGTTAAAGTGCTACGGTTTAAAAGTGCTACAGTTCAATAACTGTAAGTATTATTCGAATTCACTATGCCGGCCTTAGAACCGGCAACTTTCAAGCTGCCTTTAAGTGACTTTATGGTTTGTATACCTAAAATACTACTCAGGATTGGCAGCTTGTTGATGGAAAAATGACCAGCAACTGCCACTCTTATTAAAAAATAATAAAAATTAATGATTCGAAATATAATAATAAAAAATTAAGTCGCATTATTTTTATTTTATTTATTAAATATTATGTCCTAGCAAACCATAAGTAATCATAATATTTGTTTTTTTTCTAACTTGCCAGTGTCTAAGTAAAGATAATATTTGTTAATGTCAATGACTTATTACTTCGTCTTTTAAATTATTATAATAAGTAGTTACTAATAGCCTTTGCGTGGACCTTTAGATTTCTCCCCATGAAACATTTTTTTTGGTTAATCATGTTTTTTTAAATATGTTTTTATTGTATGATCGTACTGAAGACTTATAGTATATAACCTCTATTTATATATTCTGTATTTTTTTCTATATATATATTTCTATATTAGGCTAACTAAAGTATCATAGAAACAGGACGACCAAAGTGGTTTTTATAGTTATATTTACAATATTTCAGGAGATGAGGCTTCACGTATATTCGTGACAATACCGCGTTTTGATGAAGGTCGCCCAGTCACGCTCGGCATAATCGACGAGCAAGGAAGAATCGCTGGTTACCCCGATTATAGCTGGAATGCGAACCAGGGACAAAACTGCGATGGGCTCACCTCTGTTTTTAGAGTTGCCGTAAGTAATTTCTCAAAAATCACTTCTCTATTCTCACATAGATAGCCAAAGATAATGGGAGACCGCGACTTAGCTGAAGGTAAGCAAGGAAAGGTCAAAGAGGGTTGACGACTGAATAACTAGAGGTGCTTTTCTACGCTTCGTTTGATGGATACAAAGGGAAGATTGCGTCGAACCTTCCACGAATCTGACACAATATCTTAAACATGAATTAATAACGTAAATTATTAAATATTTTGCTTTGTACGGTGTCTATCAATATACAGCTTATATGTCATTTTAGAAAAAATAACTAGGTAATAATTAAAAGCAAATTATATTAAAGATATGCAAAATTAAGGTAAAGGTTTCTTCATATTGTTTTTTCTTATCAAGATACCTTGTGACTTAATTAAACAAGTCCGGATGTATATTAAACAAGCGCGTTCAAATATACAGAATATATCCAATTATTTACAGCGTATGTTTTCAAAAATTTGTTAGTAAATATCTTGCCAGATACTTGAACTAATGTCCTTATCTCTTGACCTACCGACTTTGAGTTTATCTAGTCGAGATCTTGTCAACCATACTTGATCTACCTCGTAAAACTTAGATAATAAGTGGGAAGTATAATAAGTTGCCAAATCCTTGACAACTTATTATATTATCCATCCGGACGAACGACATCACTATATCAATAGTTACTGTGTAGACCAGTGTTTCCCAACGTGGAACCCACGCCCCACAGGGGGGCAATTTATAAATGTACTCGGCACGACTTTAACCCTTTCGCTTTGGGTTATTTAAATGCAATGCTAGTAGATATCGGTGACAAATTTACCAAAAAAGTCAAATTCTTAAAAAAAACTGTAATCATTTATATTTCTTAAGGGAACAAAACAATTTTTAAAGGTTAAAAATTATGTGTGGGAGGCATAAGAATTTTAGAAGTGTTAAAGGGCATGGCATAAAAAAGGTTGGGAAACACCGGTGTAGACCTATGTAAACATAATATTAATGTATCTATAATTTAGTATACTTGTATTTTGTATTATTTATTGTAGTTAAACTACATATTTTTTATTGTGACGCGATATCTGAGCACTAGTTGTATAATGTTAAACAAGGTCCGAGGTCCGAAACATTATTGACCAGGGGTGCTTTTTCATACTACGCTTTAAGGATACGAGAATATATGATAAAAAAAACGGCACACGCAGAGTCATTTGACTATCAATTTCGATAAATAATTTATAATTAACAAGGTTATAAATTATTTTATACATAACAAAAAAACACCTACCTTTGAAAAGTTGAAAAATAACTTGTTAAAACCTATCTTGCAATGTATTAACTATCAAAACACATCCTTAAAATTTTAACGCAAAACTTGAACAGATAACAACTGCAAATGTTTATTTAAATTTAAACAAAATATATAAAAATTTATTTAATTTAAATTTATATGATTAACATAATACCTTTATTAGAAATGTTTGTTTATCTCACAATTCTGCAACTTTGTATTTCCTTAAACAACATCTTTAACATTTTAATGTTAACCTTACATTGAAATTTTAATTGTCAGTTACTATAGTCACCTCTTTATTTAGAGCACTCCATGGTCGCATCGTGTTTATTATTAACAATTTATTAAAAGATAACAATAAATAACTATGATAAGTTGTAGTAAACATAACGGTTAGCACTCGTATATAAAGCCAGTTTTCCAAAGCACGAAAAAAAGTAACTATTTAGCTTCGATTAGTATAATTATAGCTTCATGTTAGGTACCCAAATATAATCTTATATCGGTTTTAATATTTGTATACAGTCAAACGTCATTTTGAGGTACTAAATTGACTTAAAACATATTTAATTCCTGTATAAAGCGCGTTTATTCTTTTGTGATATATACAAAGAGAATAAAAAGAATAGAGCGGGCATGTTGGCAAAGTTGGCAAAATCTTTGTCACATTACTTTAATCCTCATAAAGTCACATCACAACTTCACGCAGATTGCAGCAAAAATCATCTATATTTTTCGGGCCTGTAGAACAAAAACCACCCTTATTTTAAGTGTCGTAATAGTAAATTTTGAACATCGATGTCTTATGCAAAGCATTGAAATAGCAACCTCCTTTGTTATCCGATACATAGACCATAGTTTTTTTTTTATTGTGACACGACATTTTACCTCGACCCACCTGCTGATAAGCAAGAGGAGGTCCATAAGTGACGACGACTGGAAAAACCGAGTTAGTTCAAGGCTGCCCCAGTAACTGCTATGGTAGCTATATTGATATACTGATTGACTTGTTTTTTTTTATTAAGACGCGACATCTCATTTTTCTGATGGTAAACAAGGGGAAGGCCACGAGCAATGGAGATCGAAAAACCGTTTAATTTTAAGATTGAATCAGTCGCCGTCATTTCGATTGGACTGATGTTTCCAACAGTCATGTGTAATTTATGATAGATTGTTTTGACTGTCGTTAGCAGGCCTGTAATTGACACCTTTAAAGACGGCTAATTGTTTATTTTTCAGACGGACAAATGTAATCGTTTATGGGTTATGGACACAGGCAAGATTGGCGACACCCAACATTGTCCTCCTCAGCTGCTAGCGTTCAATTTGGCGAACGACCAACTCATCTTTAGGCACAAGGTCAACGAGAGCAACTTTATACCATCATCGTTGTTCGTCACGCCTGTAAGTTGATCGCACAGACAATAATACCGCGAGACGGCTCAAGGAATTACAATCCTGCTCACCAAGATTCTATTAAAAAAATTCGCATTGGTCTTGGGCCCTATTCTTGTAGTAAAATAAGTTTCTTTATACTACAGCTCGACATACTACAGCACCTTGGCTGGTGTTAAACTGGAGTGCGGTCCATGAATGAACGCCACCATGAAAAATTGAGCCAGCATAGTAGTCATAGTAGATTGCAGTCATTTAAATGTAGTGTCCAATCCAATGTAGTTCCATCCACAATTGGAACCGGCAACTTTTGGCTTAATCCGCCACTTCACGGTATATACACATAAAATTGGTGGTACCACCTACTACCCTGTATCGACAGCCTGAGCAACGAACTGTCTACTACTCCTACTACTCCTAATATACTGGATCTATATTAGGAGTAGGTACTTCTAAATAACCAGATCTGTAACAAATATCTGACTCTTTTTTTATTAATCGTCTACTAACTCGTATTTGTATAATTTGAATAAGCAATCACTTTGTGCCACAGTGTCCCTACTAGCTTTTTATGTTTTATACAAACTAATAAAATTGTGTCTAATATTATTTGGTCTGTGGATGATTAACATAATGATTTTCCGCATAATCGATACAATAGTGTCAAATATTCGTTGCTCATTAATATGCAATGCAATAAATTATAGAGCTGTTACTTATCACTTAAGTCCTTGGAATATGTCCTTTTATTTTGGCGGACAAGTTATTTATGCTACCTCATGAAAGGTTTCCACGTCACACTAATATGGGGTCATTTAATATTTTTGAATAATTGAAATTTAAATAATTTTTATTTTAGTATGAATCTACTAATTAAAAACTTTATTTAATTATTTGTTTCTTAAACTTTTTCAAGTTACCCACCGTCTATAACTACTATAATTAAAATACGACAAACTTTGTGCATTCAATATATTTTTTAACACAAATGCAAAACCTTGAACTGGCTCGGTTGTTTCAGTCGTCGGCACTCTTGGACCTCCTCTTGCTTACAAACAGGCGAGTCAAGGTCATATGTCGTCATAATAAAAAAACATTCACAGAGGGTAAAATATGACCGCACTGGCAAAGGGGAACGCCTAGTATGCTCAGTCCTTAGGTTATTTTTTTTACATTACTATACTAAGCTACTAAAGTGCTTAGTATAGTAATGTAAAAAAACTTGTATCATAGTAACAGGATAACCAATGTACATACAATATATCAAAAATGCATCGATACTTTAGTGCCAGTGAGTGGTTTTGAACCCATGTTCTCGGTTTGCGTAACCATTGCACTGCGACTACACCACGGTCGCCTTAAATGATCTAAGTAAGGCTGAAATAATTTATTTCTTTTTAGGTAGTAGACATCCCAAATAATCGTGATAAGGATTGTTCAGACACTTTCGTTTACGTCGCTGACGTAACTGGCTTTGGTCTGCTAGTGGTGGACGTTGAAAAAAATCGATCTTGGAGAGTCTCCCATAGGCTGTTGTTCCCATATCCTAATAGTGGAACTTTTACTATTGATGGTGAGAATTTATAATAGAAATATATCCCTCCCGGCAGATAAAAAGAGCGCTGGCATCCAAGCTGCGCAATAACTTGTTTTGTTACCTACTTACTTGTCGTTTTACGATTGTGTATAATTTTTAAATTATTATCAATTATGTGCAGTGTGCACGGCTATATATACGCGGACTTGCTCCCGCCGCAGTACTCTAGCGCTTTCTAATCCGCCAATCCTTATACTGCGCAGATCAAAAGTCAGCAACTAGTTTTTTTTGTTAATCTATAAGTAGAATAAAATATAGCCCATGAAGGGCTCTGTTCACTGTCACTAAGCGACATATTTGCCGCATAGTGACGGAAACTAGTATGAACCGTAAGAAAACGTTTTTTTTTTCGGTCATACAAAAAACTTGGGGACCATCAGGCAAGTCGAGGTCAGTCGTCTCAATAAAAAAATAACTAAAATGTCAAATCACGTAAATATTTCAGGCGAGAGCTTCGAACTTATGGATGGCGTTTTGGGAATGGGCCTCTCACCATTTAGATATGGTCGAGACCGTTACCTCTACTTCCACGCCCTTGCTTCAACTACGGAGAATGTAGTTCGTACAAGCACATTGCGTAATGACTCATTTATTGACGATCCAAATGCTCAACCCCAGGCTATCAACGTAAGTAAATCCATGCAATATAATAACAACTCTTAATACTTAGGGTGGCGACTGGCCGGAACATTTTATCGTAACGTACCATTGATACTTTACGGCATTACTTATTAACGATAACAGTGGTCGTTCAAAATAATACTGCTTGATAGTGCACCATACTATCAAGCACTATTATTTTGAACGACCACTGTTATCGTTAATAAGTAATGCCGTAAAGTATCGAAAGTTAGTTACGATAATTTTATCCAATTTCGATACATACGCCGCTACGAGCCTCTGATCTGTAATGACCCAAAATTGAGCCGTAACTTAACACTCAAAGGGAATCTTTAAAAACCTACAACCTGGTAAAGCCCGCGGTGCTGTACTTGTTACGTCAGTTAAGTTAAAATGAATTAGTCAGTTAGATTTACCATTCTATATAAATTCTAAGGAAGGACCAAACGCATTGGCTAATTGGATTCCTAATAGTTGAGAACAATGTAAAGGCACGATTTAACCAAAATAGTGTGCAGCGCATTAGTTTACAAACATTTTGTGCGAAACTCCAGCTACCCATATTAAAGCTATTAACGCGTTAAGCCTCTGTTTTCACCAGTAAAGCATGTTTTAACTTTTGTAACTACTCGTACACAGTAGTGCACAGACAGCTTCACTCAGGAAAGTTTTCTGTCTTGGTAATATGTACGGACAGTTAAAAGATGAATGGGCTCGACGCAAGTCCACTGCTTGCACGTGTTCACGCGCAATTTGTTATTGTTTACTTGAGTGTGTCGACATTTGTGCCGCACAGTCCAGCAAACTGGTGGAATCGCATCTTCACAAACTTTTTTTAACAAATACCTTAATCTAACTTGTGATAAATAATTTATTACAGGTGTTCCCTGAAGAGCGACCAAACCAATCCGCAGCAGAAGCGATCGATCGCAATGGAGTTATGTTCTTTGGCCTCATGGAACCACCGAGTATCTGGTGTTGGAATACTGCCACCGAATTCTCCCAAAGAAACTTCCACAGAGTAGCCATCGACAAGGAGACTCTGCAATTCGCTAGTGGTGTAAAAGTTGTCGATAATCTTAAAGGAGAACAAGAGTTGTGGATTTTAACTTCAAGTTTCCAAAGAGTGATGACAGGATCTCTTAATTCTAATAGAGTTAATTTTAGAATTCACGCGGAGAAAATTCCACGATTACTAAATAACTCACCATGTAAATATTCCCCAAAGGATCGCAGCCATGGTTACCATGCGAATCTCATTACTCCAACCTTGAAATCACGTCATTCTTTCAAGTATGGCGCTGTATCATTTCTTTAGAAATAAGAGCCATGTCTGATCACCTTGTTAGTGGTTTTCTATGGTATACACCGTTTAGATATTAATTTATTGCATTTTGTTATATGAATTGTAGGCAGTGGTAAGAGTGGTAGGTAGACGGTTGGTATTCATTTGCCCAGTATGCCTATCCGAGTTAGGTTAGGTAGTACACCTATCGGCCTACCACTTTCAAATGTATAGACCGTGAAGCGACTCATTCGCATTTCCTGATCAGCTTGAAAGTTACCAGTTCCAACTTGGCCGGCACTTTATATACAGTTATGTGACTGTAGTAGCAGTCGCCTCGATTCATGGACTACGCTCCAGCCCTTCAGTTGTAGTGTGTCGAGCCACAATTTGAAATAATAAATGTGTGTTAATTTTAAAACAATTTATTTATATGTTTTTGTTTATAAAGATTGTTTTAGTATATCTGTGTACATTTGAATTTTCCTAGATATACTCATGTCTATATGTTTGTCTTCGAGTCCAATAATCATTCCACCAATGATGGAAGGATCAACTTTTTCAGCCAGCTGAATCTTCTTGCCTCCTTTTAACATTTTTTCTAAAGCACTGACAACAACTTGGCGGGATGCATCATCGAGGGGTGTCGCTGTTATTACCTCACATAGAGCCTCGTTCCTGTGAGCGACCATTACAGCAAGGAATATGGATATCATTTTTTTTAACTTTTTCATGCGATTGTTTTCGGCAACGACAGTTAGAAAGTTTATTGCTGCTTGATTCATTCCTAGAAAATAATACACAACACATTTATATCTACAGACATAGGGCGAACCAGACACGTGCCAGATACCGAATTCGATCCCCGGTCGTAATTGACCATAAAAAAACGGGTGACTTTTTCTTATTTCATTACATATATATAGTAATAAGATTAAAAAAAAAACGATGAAAATAGTGATATGCCACCAGTTCGTTACGCGCAAAGTCCCGGGTTAAATTTCCAATCCGTGAAAAGATTTGTTTCATAGCTTTTGGCTTTGGTTGTCAAAGAGTGGTAGGCAATGGTACCACCCCGGAGTCTGCCGATCCGGGGCAGTACCACCACTTACAAGTATACAGACCGTGAAGTGACTTAGTTAGCTTTGTGTTGCTGGTCTAACTAGGCCGGCATAGTGGATGTTACTGCTATATACAGTTATTTAACTATAGTAGCAGTCACCTTCTCTTTGCACTCCAGGTTAACATCAGGCGGGATGTTAAGCCACAATAAAAATAGTAATAATAATTCAATGACATAAGCCCACCTGCTTGTTCACCGACTTCCTTCATAACTTTAGCCTTTGCCATAGAATTTAAGAAACTTGTTTCAATGAAGTCCACCATCACAGGCTTTCCCATTTCTTTAAACAAACCCCTTAAATGTTTCTCGGTGTCGTCCAATTGGCCCATTTGGTTAGCCGCGCTATATAAAGCACTCACGTATCTGCCTTCAACACCTACAAGATGGATTTGTAGGTATAAAATTATTTTTCCTCGCTGAAGTGGCATTGGGCTGGCCACATCGCTCGAAGAACCGACAACCGATGGGGAAGAAAGGTTCTAGAGTGTAGACCATGAACCGTAGCGTAGGTAGGACTCCCACCAGATGGACTGACGACATAGTGAAAGTCGCGAGTAACCGGTGGATGCAGCTGGCATCTTGTCGTTCGAAATGGCGTTCTAAGAGGGAGGCCTATGTTCAGCAGTGGACGTCTTCTGACTAATGATGAATTATTTTTTCTCACATTCACAATTCCCTTCATACAAGCTTTAAGGTTATAGGCACCAGGCAACCTAGCATTCTTGAGGATGTATCCGATTGTGGATGTGAGGGAAGCGGGGAAGTTGTGTCACGATTGTGGCAAGTGGCGCTTCATTGTCTCTACCTATCCCTGAGGGAAAAAGGCGTGACAATTAGATTTTTTAATTTTTATTTTATTTTGAAACAATAGGCGACCGTGGTGTAGTGTTAGCGAAAATGGTCACACGCAAATAAAGTCCTGGATTCAAAAACCACTAGTCGGTATCAATGTATTTTGGATACAAAGTTCATTGGTAGTTCAGTTTCTATGATACAAGCACGATGCAACAAAAATAGTTGCTGATAAAAGCATATCAGAAAACAATATCAACGCATATATAGACAATACTTTACCAAATACAGGAATTGGTGGTTTCAAAGATTGGGCAGTCTTACACATTGTCCTTATAAACTGCATATTTAATTTAGAATACATTATAATTAATTCTATAGATTCGACTGTTTTCTGCAAAATCTAAAGTGACTTAAAATAAAAGCCAGTGTCAATTGCCAAAATCCTTTATTTGACAAAAATATTTTTAAAATTTACAGGCAAATAATATTCACACATTTATGTCTATATTATAATTTATTATATTAAATTCATAGTAAGTAACTAAAATGGAGTAGTGGTAACTTGGCTGTCTTTTCATAACCACGACTCTTAAAACAAAGCCAAAACGACAAGCTAATATTTTTTTTAAATATTAAGGCTCTACATATAGGCACCTATAATGCACCTATAGGGTGCAAGTTAGCAGTGGTATCTACTATGCTAACCTAGTTGGCAACGGCTACTTATAATATGAACGCAAAACATGACTAAGACACTTGACGGTTTTTACACTTGTAAGTGGTGGTACTACCTCGGATCGGCAGACAGGGCAAATGATCACTGTCTGCCTACCACTCCCGTTTTAATCTACTATACTTATTATTCTTCTAACTGTAAATGTAAATCACGTAATATTAAAATAATGCAATTTATCAAAATTTAATAATTAATTCCTAAAGTTATTCAGTTTATTAGTAAACATTAGGCATTAAAAAAACCGCTGCTGGTCCTATAGTTTCATAGTTCTTTAACTTATCAGTAACATATTATGGCTATTCCAAAACGTCATACTGGAAAGCGGAGTCGCTCTCCATCAAAGCTCGAATGAATATAGTCAAGGCACCAAGGGCCATAGCAGATGTTTGAGAGTTGCAAGTACCACCATCGGATTCTGCAGTCTTCTTTAAACGGTATTCCTCCTGAAACCAATATAATGTAAATAAGTGATATTTTTTATAAACGCCTGAATACTAATATTCTTGATCACATATCACGGAAATGTATCACGACGCTTATTAAAGTTGAATTCAGGAGCTTACCAAAGTTTAGAGGATTTCATCGTTAATAATTCGCAATGAAGTTTGTTAGGATTTATTCTTTTTTACTTCTTTAAGGTTAAAAAAATTATATTTATATGTCAATAGTCACACGGAAAGTATGAATTAAACATCGATGGAATTAAAGTAGATTGGCGAGAGGAAATTATAAATCTAATGTGAATGGATGTGTTAATTCATTCACAAGATGTTTCCGACCAAATCGAAGACAGCGTCAAGAAATCTTGGTATCACAGATTTCTTCTTTCCATGGAAATCCCAGTAGTGCTAAAACCGTAGAGCTTGTATGATACACAATAGCGTGTATTATTTTACCTTACTTTAATAGTTTACTAAACCATTTATATTTATATGCCTATTATGTATATCTAAACTGATGACATAAACTTTTATCATAGACACTGGACAATCATATTTTCTATAACCAACCGCTTTTGGGTTACGAATCAAAAAAAGGTATGAACCACTAACTTTTAAAATAAAATCAACAATCGGCTAATCAATTGCATTCTAGTTTAATATCAGGCGTTGTGCGGTTATTAGTCGTGGCAATCATAAAAATACACATCTTTAACACGTACCCCTCTCTCTTTATCTGCGGGCGATGTTGCTGGTCCAACGAAGGCTGTTAAACGTTGAAATGGCTGTCTATCATCAGAGTAACAACCTTTAGGTTCTTGCCAGAATATAATCTTATTCATCCACCTGGGCTTTATGAATTCACCGTAACCTTGAGATGCGCAGTAGAAAACTGGAATGACAATTCGGAATAAGATTGACCAGCAGATCTAACTAACAATAATGACAAATTTTCTTTTACATTTCTATTTATTTTGTGTCTGTCTTAGAAACTGGGCGACCAAGGTACATAATATCAAAATTCAAAAATACATCGACACTGAAAAGTGGTTTTATAACCGAGAGTTATAAGTTTGGGCGATCTTTTTACTTAAACCTTGGCGAACAAAAATGCTAAAGACGAACTTTGGAATATTATGATAATCTGATGTAAATACATGATAGAAGATATAAAGAGTAATGCAAAGACAAGAAACAATTCTAATAATAAACGATAGTTAAACTAAACGGTTCGATTTGGCAAGTGGATTGCTTTAATTCGAGTAAGTGCACATAGATAGATGTGATGTCAGTTTATACTGATTTCTGGCTGTACTTTTGGTGATCACTCACACAAATGCGAAGCTCAGCTTATACCTCGCGGACTGTACTAGTCCTGTATTTAACCTTAAAGCCTTCAAGGCGTAAAAAAGCACCTCGGCGAATAAGAACGGCGACTGTGGCAACAGTAAGCTGAGTCGGGTAAGCCGCTTTCAGACCTTACCTTGCTTACTAAAAGGCAATGTGAGTCTCAATAGTCAATTTATAAAAAAACTGCAGAGCTTTCTCATAAGTATAGTATATAGTTACTAACTTTGTTGCATAAACAAAGTTCTCGTTCCAATTGGGTGATCCCATACTTCTAAAGACTTCGTTTCCTTGTAAATTTGTATACACAATTTATATATATGCGCCGATAAATCGACATTCTCCATACAATCGAATGTTCTAGAAAGTAGCCCAAGACGCAATCTGCTAGTTTGTTGGAATGCTAACGCTGAGCCCTGCATCATTTGCGCGCTGCACTCTGGTGTGAGTTCGCATTGGGGCTCCATCGCGTTTTGACTCTCAACTGCGGATATTAGTAATTGCATCGTGCAGGCATCTGAAAAGATGACATAACCTCGCTTGATGTTAACCTGGTATTAATGCGGTCCATTAATAGAGACGACCACTTAATCAATCATAATTGTTACATAGGGATAGGCAGAGACAATAGAGCGCTACTTGCCACGATCCTGACACAACTCCCTCGCTTACATCACATCCACAATCCTCTTCCTACAAGCTCTATGGTTATGGGCACCTAGCTTTCTTAAGGATGTCTCCGATTTGGTCGAAAAACACCATCCTGGGCCTGCCTTGTTTAACGCATCCATCCACATCATATTTATAAATTACTTTCATCAATCTACTTTCACTACTCCTACAGGTAAATAACTGCAAATAGCGGTTGGATCCACTATGCCGGCCTAGTTGAACTGGCAACTTACAAGCTGATCCCGTAACGCGATTAAGTCACTTCGCGGTCTGTACACTTGAAAAGTTGTGGTACTATCCTAAATCAGCGGATTGGGCATATGAACAGCAATTTTCTGCCTACCACTCTTAAGTTCTGGACGTTTAACAAAGGACAAATTGTTCAGGTATTTAAAGTCGCTATATTGATTGTTTTTTTTTTATTTTTTTATTTGACCTCGACACGCTTGATGATAAGCAAGAGGAGGTCCAAGAATGACGACGACTGAAATTACTGAGTTAGTTCACGGCTGTCTCAGTCGCCGTCACTATTCTGCCTAAAGGAAATAATTACCTAGCATCGCTAGAATAAGGCAATAACCTAGTATCGATTTTATTTGCAATTAAATCTCACCTGCAGCTTTTCTACTTGGCATTTTAGTACGTGCTTCTTTCACATATTGTTCAAATTTAAATCGATATGGCTTTTGTGTTCCCATTGTTCCAATTATTATCGGCTCCATTAAAGTGGCCATAACGTCCATATTTTCCATAATTGCTTTAACAACTGTAAAACAAAATATTTATTAATGATTAAACAAATTTTATGCGGCTTACTATTGCGTTTATTTTGGTTTTGATTTTACAATTTATTTTATAATTTGTTTAATTCATTAATCAATGTTCGCGCAAAATCTGAGAAATTATTAAAATATTTATTATTCAATTATCGTACCAGGCGAGGAAATTCTGACCTACAATGTATAATATATATTTTTTTATCTATATCTATATTTTTTATTAAGATGTGGCATGACGACTTGATAGTAAGCAAAGGGAGGTCCAAGAGCGCGAACGACTAAAAACCCGTCTGATCTCTGGCATCACGCAATATCGCCTGTCACTAGTTGCATCAATATAGAAAAAAAAAACACGCTTTTATTAGCTTGTATGTATGTAACTATGTAACGGAATATTTCAAATTAATTTTCACCCACTTCTAGAGGTCTGAATAATATGAAAATTTGTACACGTAATAAAAACCAATGATAATACAATAATTTAATAAAATAATGTTTTTTGGCCGGCATAGTGACGCCGAGTGAGGCAAACGTAAACTGACTCGGTTCACTTTTTACTTCACATTGTCATTTAAGCGCGTTTTATAGATTTTTTACTATTGATTTAATTTTATTGCTATACACTTTTAGAATGCATCTTGCAGAATTTATTTTATTATAGCAATCGCCTGCATTCATTGGTCATCAACGGTCAGGCGACTAATAATAAAAAAATAATGCAATCAGAGATTGGTGTGAATAAATTAAATTAATATACGAGTAGTAATCAGAATTAATGGAGGAGATGATTCGCCTTTCAAATATGTGCACCATTAATCTTTTACGTAATTCGTAAAAGCAAAAACATAAGGGCAAAACTAGATTACATTCTATCCGTATAAACAAATTAAACGTGACCCACTTAACATCTCTAAATCGTGCAATAGCTTTACTATTTACCACATTGACACTTCGTGAATAAGCTTCTGTAATGTAGACATTTAGATATTGCTTCCAAGACTTGTATACAACATAGAAATCTTTTGCTTTGGCAGAGCCACCGTAAAAGAAAAGTGTTTTTCTTTGTTGTGTTTTATTTTGGTTTAAATATTTACTAACATTCTGTGTCAATGATAATGACACTGATGATCTTCATTTCATCATTACAAATATTTTTTGGCACTATCTATAAAGGCGAAATTAATGCCGATACATACTATATATACTATACATACTCTGTGTTTAAACTCAGGTACTAGATAGAAAGATATCAATCAAATTGTCACGCCTTTATCCCACAGTATCCTGACACAACTCCCTCGCTTCCCTCACATCCACACTGCTCTACTTTTTGAATGGAAAGATTACCTAGTACGATTATTAGTAGAATAGATTATAATGAACATGAGATTAAGCATAATTTTAATGCACAATATTGTATTAAGTGTTATCATATCGTCTTAAATGTGATTGTCTTAAGTGTAAATCTTGACCTAGAAAGAGTATTTTTATTATATATAATATTATAGTTAAATTAAAATTATTTATTCATCTCCAAGACCCCTCTTCAGTTAATAATATGAGAGTTATATAATCGTATTGCGTTCTAATCAAATTCAAGAGTGCAGTTTCGTGAGAGGTACGAGACTATTGGGTAAGCAAACGTGCACAAAATCCTTTAACATATTGCCTAATACATTTTGTTGACGGGATCTCCAATTAAGTTTTAATAGGCTACAAGACTAAGCTTCCTTATCTGGTTGAATTGAATTTCTATGTGGTTGGTTAACTTCGTGTTTAGCTTTAGTTTAAGGTATGTTTTAGTAATGCTATGATTATTTAAAAAATATCGACTTAAACAATTATTTTAAACCAATATGTTTCAATGATTAAAAAAAACTGTTTTCAACTCTAAAGTATCAATGTGATATTTTGTATTACTTATGTACTAGACTGTAGGTAGACTCGTGTAGTTAATGATATGTTTATATTGATGTATATTATATATTATGTATGTATATCTCATGTAAATGGATGCGTTAAACGAGGCAGGCCCAGGAGGGTGTTTGCGACCATAACCATAGAGCTTGTATGAAAAGAATTGTGAATGTAAAGGAAGCGAGGGAGTTGTGTCAGGATCGTAGCAAGTGGCGCTCCATTGTCTTTGCCTATCCCTGTGGAAAAAGGCGTGACAATTTGATTGATTGATTGAAAGTATATCAATCTGATATTTTGTATTACTTATGTACTGGACTGAAGGTAATGATATGTTTAAAACCTGCAATTCGCACTCAAACTGAGTAAATAAAAATAATTTACCATATTCATAGTCTTTACTTCTATAGACCATTTTTGATAATTCCGTTGTGTTTTTTATGCGGTCCATCTTTCTGGTTAGGTTTTGTAAATTCTCCTTTAGTTTTGCTGGTACTGTCTGATCCAACTCGTTTATTGTGTACTCCATTTGACCTTAAACATAAATATTTTAATAATTTTAGATGCGATTTCTGCAGGAATAAAAATGGCATAATGAACTTTCCGGTTATACAATGCTTTCTTTTCTTACATTACCTGTTTTGAACCTACATATTGAACTAAGCTATTTTATCATCCTCATTTTATCAGAATTTATACCTAAACTAATAATTGTAATAAACATAGATGCTAACTCCTGGTGGACAACCACTATCAGAAAGGATTTACTAAATTATTTTTGGCAAAATATAACGATGCCACACAATATTGTCAAACCAATACTGAAAGTTAGTGTTGAGTTTATTAATTGGATAAGTAATATTAAATTATTTCATAACTTTCTTAGCTTTTGGTAAATAAAATACATCATATTCTATAATTTAAAAAATGAATCCTTTTTAATCTCTCTCTGCACAATCCTTAAGTTGACTAAGCCTTAGGTTTCAGAGCGCCTCTTATACATATTTTTACAATAAAAGAATATATAATATATAATAAATATAAGACACTAATTTACAAAATTCTTAATTGTGGCCCTTCGCCTCTTATATTCACGTGAATTAGAACGCTATCTATAGTTATATAATATATTGTTCTCATCTCAATCAGATTGACAATCTTCAAAACAAAAATAATTTGTCGTATTATTAACGTGTCCATATATGTCATAGATCCTGGCAGATAAAAGGAGCTCTGACTTTGAGCTGTGCAGCAGAAGGAAGGAGCAAGTCTGTGTATCTATTCTGGCGTGCGAAAAGTAAATATGCCTTTGGCCGGCATAGTGACGGCGACTGAGGCAGCCGTGAACAAAGTCGGTTTTCTCAGTCGTCGTCACTCTTGGACCTCCTCTTGCTTATCATCACGCGGGACGAGGTCAGATGTCGTGTCACAATAAATAAAAAAGGTAACAAAATAAGTTAATGGATGCCAGCGCTATTTTTACTGCCGGAATCTATACCATCATTGTATTCTACTTATTTCGCTTATTAGCTTAACTTAACGAAATCATTCACGGGCCATTATTTCATCGCATACAATATATTATATAAAGTTATTTGGCCATTGCATACCACAAAACCTCATTGTTCTTATTTTTTGTACAGATGTTTAGACGACAACGGATATCTTTGTCAACGAAACAATTGCCTAAATTGGTAGAGTCCAATTAACTACTCGTAAAGCCGGCCGCGGTGTAGTTACGAGTTAATTCATAATTTTTTATTTATAATTTTTACATGTTCTTTCTACATGCGCTCCATTGTCTCTGCCTATCCCTGTGGGTAAAAGGCCTGACAATTGATTCTTTCTATATGTTTTTTATTAAGGCGCGATAAATGGTGCGACATTGACTGAAAAAACAGTCTTATTTTACAGCTGCTTCAGTCACAGTCACTATGCCGACCAAGTCACTGAATTTACATAATTTCATAATTTTGTTTCAGCATAATACAAATACAAAATTATGAATGAAAGGTCATTGTTTTTATTGAGACTCAACATGCAACCTCAAATGTCTTAATGGAGGGCAACAAAGGCGGTCTATGAGCGCCGAAAGTAAAATTTGAGTCGCCCTAGTCGCCTTTACGTATATGTACTATGATGGTACTCTTGGCCTGCTTACTTTAGACTTACTTTCAAAGTTATCTTAATAGTCAACTAAAACTTCTAAGTAAGTTTAATTAAATATTTAAACACCCAAATCATCTCCCCTCATCTTCTCGGTGCGCGGGAACACTGGATGTATACGTACCTCTAGCTATACCAAGTGCAATATACCACTCAGGATCTTTCGAAGGCTTATTTTCATAATAAGTTAACAGCTTATCCAGAGTTATGGATATTCTAAACACTTTAGGAATATTATAAATAAAATCTTGAGTGTCAAAATATGGGTAAATAGAATTAACTTTGGATAATACTAGGAAAAAGAGAACTGCCCTAAGATACATTTTGGTTGTAACTGGCTTTTGTATGGAAAATGGAATCGCAGCCGCAATCTGCCACATGCAAGTAATTGATTGGACCACTTGGCTTTTTTGTTTTATGTTATAGTTACAATTAATTTTATGGGCAAAGAAAACAAGCTTATAATAAATAAGTAAATATAATTATTCACAGAAAGTTAGTAAAAGAACTGATATCGCTTTAATATGTAAAATAATATAAACTATGCTTAGTCATATTTAGCAATATAATGTAATGAGCGTAAAGTCCCAGGTTCAATTCTTGGTCGAATCAAATATTTGTCTCATAGCTTTTATTCGTAATATGTATTAATTCAATTGAATATTACAAATACTTTTATATAAAAAAAGAGGCAGAAAAAAAGGCTCCGGGTTTGGTAGTCTAAAAGTGGTAGGCAGTGGTGCTCAGTCTGTCGATCCTCAATAGATGATCATACACGATGGTTTTTATAGAAGCTCGTGTACGTTTGACGAATTAAGATTAGGGTTTCAGAAACACGAATAGGACCTTGTATTTATGTATTTATTTATTTAAAAACTTAATGCACAATAGTACAAAGGCGGACTTAATGCCAAAGGCATTCTCTACCAGTCAAACCCTAGGATGTTGATCCGACAATATAGATAAGAGGTAGGGTGCAAAATAAATAAAAAATAGGTAACCAATTACATTATGAAAAATATATAAATTAATTCATATATACATAAATAACATGTATGACACTTATACTATACTATACTATACTATACTATACTATACTATACTATACTATACTATACTATACTATACTATACTATACTATACTATACTATACTATACTATACTATACTATACCATACTACACTATACTATACAATACTACACTACACTATACAACACAACACAATTTACTATTTACGTAACCCGTGTGAATGAATATTCAGCGTGGTAGCCACTTGGCTATAGCTATACCTATAACAGACTAATGCTTGCAAGTAGCAGTCGCTATAATAATAATAATAATAATAATAATAATAATATATTTATTTCTCACACAAAATCATAACAAAAATACATTCTAAAATATGTAGTTAATTATCGATTACAATAATTTACTTATAACTTACATTACAATAACAACAATAACATGTATTTGTGTGAGACTGAGGCCTAAACTGGGCCGAAGCCTGTATCTTAGGACCCCAGGACTCACTCATTATTATTACATACAAGATAATATTTACTAAAATTATTCCATACACAGTGTGTGTGTGTGTGTGTGTGTGTGTGTGTGTGTTTATTTTTATTTATATATACTGCCAGGCTGGATCCATTACGGTAGTTTTTAAGTGTAACCCGAAACGCGACTTATTCACTTCAGTCTTTTAAATAACTTGAATAATCAATCAATCAAATTATCACGCCTTTTTCCCACGGGATAGGCACGACAGGCGTGGACGAACGGTTTAGCGACTGGTTTGTTGCGCGTAAAGTCCCGGGTTCGATCCCCGGTCGGAGCAAATATTTGTTTCATAGCTTTTATTTGTAATATTTAATAGTATTAAATATTGCAAATATTTGTTAATAAAAAAAAAAGAGATGGATATTTGCTTCGGGTCTGGTTATCAAAGAGTGGTAGGCAGTGGTACCCAGTCTGCCGATCCGGGGTAGTACCACCACTTACAAGTATACAGACCGTGAAGTGATTTGATCACGTTTCGGGATCAGCTTGTAAGTTGCCGGTTCCATCTAGGCCGGCATAGTGGATGTGATTGCTACTCACAGTTATTGAATTGTAGTAGCAGTGACATTCATTCATGGACTACACTTTGGCTTAACATCAAGCGGGGTGCTGTCATATGTCGAGTCACAATGAAAAAAAAAAAAAGACAATGGAGCGCTACTTGCCACGATCCTTACACATTCCCTTGCTACCTTCACATCCTTATTTACATCCTTAAATGAGTTGTGGTGATTTCGCGGATTGGCATACTGGATAAACGACCACCAACGCTTGCCTTCTACTCTTACATAATTTAGACATGTAATAATAAATTTTGTGTAACTTTGCAAAAGCCCTTCAAAATCAGAGTTTAAAATACCACATGTTTTTACATAAACACTTGAAGAAATATTAACAATAACATACTTTCTAATGCGTATACGCATCAAAGCATTTCAAAAATATACTCAAATCATCACAGAGACAAACCATTACAGCGTTACAAATTAGTTATGGTTTGATTACACAGAGTAGATGTGGGTACCTACTAGACGCTTCATAGAAAGATGACGGAGCCAGTACAATACTTGTAGGAATAAATGTTTATTTAATCAGATTCGCCAAGTTTATTACTTAAGAGCATGTATGAAGAGATACTCTAGATGTTATTGAAGCAAGAGAGTTGTGTCAGGATCATGGAAAATCATGGATCATGGAAAAAAACCGTGAACATTAGATTTTTAAATTTTTTTATCACACATTTCTATACTAAGCTACTAAAGTGCTTGTATCATAGAAACAGGACAACCACAGTACATATATCAAAGATACATTGGTACCGGTGAGTGGTTTCAAACCCGTGCCACTTGGCTTACGTAGCCATTGCACTGCCTCTACACCACGGTCGCCTTAAATTGATTCATTGTTTGATTAATTTTTTTATTGATCTTGTATCCATATCCAAATAATCGTAGTCTAATAATTTGTAGGCTGTGTTTCATTAGGTAGTATCATAATTTCCCGTAAAATTATTCATGTGACAGGTGATTTTTACTTTTAAAATTAAAGTCTTTGTATTGCTAAAACAGGAAAACAATGTACTAGGTATTAGATTTTGTATTCTATTGCAACTTGAATGGTTTTATTTTACTAAAAACAGGGTACCTATCACCATAGAACTTGAACTTAAACCATAACCATGAAGTTAATCGTGAATGTGAAGGAAGGAAGAAATAAATCATGGTCAGCACTCCAGTTTAGCATCTGGCAGAGTGGCACAATAAAAAAAGTTATACATATAGGTATGCTCCAACAGTCAGATTTTATTCTCTTTTATTTTATTCTCTTAAGCCTTTTAGCCTCTTTACTACATGCTTAACTTCTGTACTACTCTACTACCACAGGAACCTACTCAGGCGCTAATACAAGTAGTATAAAAGCCTCATGATGAAATCGCATGTTTTAGGTTAACGTAATTTTTTACTTGACAATGTTTAATATTGAATTAATTGTATTACTTTGACAAGTTAAATACTAAGAAAAAAAAAAAAACATTTTTTTATTATTTACATTTCTATACTAAGCTACTAAAGTGCTTGTATCATAGAAACAGGACAACCAAAATACATATATCAAAGATACATTGGTGGGTCTCGAATTCGTGCTATCCGGTTTGTGTAACAACCGTGTATACAACCGTAGTGTACGTGATAGGGTTCATCGATTTATGAAGGTTTATTTTATTTAAAATGAAGTATAAGTTAACAGTGCCAATCAAACTAATCTTCATTAATAAATTATCCCCCAATCTATTAAATCATAATGCATTTATATAATCTAGTAAACTCATTATGGCATCTATTGATTATTGACCACGATTATAATTATAGATTGAATCTAATAATTTATTATTGCATTACATTATCAATTGGCAAGTACTTTCTTCAACGGCAAGTACTTCTATAACGTACGTTCTTCCTTTGATTGTTTTAGTTATTAAATGAATAATTAACCTAATTTATTTCGATATTTAGTAAAATTTGTATTAACATTGAAAATAAGAATTGAATACTTACAAATATATTTAAAATATTAAATATAATATAATATAATATAATATAATATAATATAATATAATATAATATAATATAATATAATATAATATAATATAATATAATATAATATAATATAATATAATATAATATAATATAATATAATATAATATAATATAATATAATATAATATAATATAATATTAAAATATAAATAAAACACACACACACATAAACATGGACCCTACACTTAATACTAACTCTTAAGTTTATATTTATGTAGTAAAATGTAAAATGTCCAATAATTTTTGTAAAGTTGTATTGTAACCGTAGATATAGTTCCCCAACTACTTTCGGTACAGAGATAAATGTTGTACATAGGCTAACTTATTTTTTTTTTTTAAATAAATACTTTAACTTTTCCAGGTGCTCGTATACTTAACTTTTAGATTGTCCTTATAGATTGATTAATAAAAATGAAAATGAACAAAAGCTCAATGCAACTAGTTTTTCGGCAAACCTTATTTACAAACTCATTAAGAGTTTATTTCTGCTTTATAAATAACTAAAAGGGACATTTCCTTTCTAATAAAAACAATGGGCGCATAGTGAGGGATAAGTTAGCCAAGCCTATGGCTGAGTGAACGGGGCGGGTTCGAACAGATACAATGCGCAGTTCAATTCTTACACTAACGTAGTAATCACGCGTTTATTTAAAATTTAAATGCAGTGTTTAAAATGGCATTATCTCATCAATGGTTCGTTCAATGGTCACCGCCGTCAATGGTCGTTTCAGATTTTAGACAACCAAATGTAAATAAATACAGTTGGAATAGATTTTTAGATGATAAAATTAGTTATGAAAATCCTAAAAGTTATAGTGAGAATTACGTGTCTGGACCTTATTATGAGACGAATGTGGTGGATGAAAATCGTGGTTATAAAACGGCGTCAGCTTTTAGAAAAGTGAAAAGTAGGAAGCGGATGAAAAGTGATGATGGTAAGCGTGATTTAATATTAAGTATTTTACATAATGCAATTTGATATTTAATGTTTTCCTTGCTTGTGAATTCTATAGTTTGGATTATTACTTTTGATTAGTTTATACTTTTGTAAACAATTAACTTAAAACGATCATAAGGTGAGTGGTAGGCAGTTGTAACCCAGTCTGCCGATCCGGGGTAGTACCACCACTTCCAAGTATACATACCGTGAAGTGATTTGGTCACGTTTCGGGATTAGCTTGTAAGTTGCCGGTTCCATCTGGGCCGGCATAGTGGATGTGATTGCTACTCACAGTTTTTGAATGGTAGTAGCAGTGGCGTCCATTTATGGACCACACTCCTACTTAACATCAAGCGGGGTGCTGTCATATGTAGAGTCACAATAAAAAAATAAGAATTTATATAAGAAATTTTTGAAATTTATAAAGTTAATGTTAGTTCGATTTGGCGCGTTCAGCACATCATTTCATTGTCAAACAAGTGAAATGCGATGCACGATACTTTGGCCGGCATAGTTTTTTTTATATATGTACCTATATCATTATCCCTAAGGTCTACGATCTGATAACAATATCAAAATTTTACATTACCTCATTTGGCTGCAAGCTTATTTTTTTGTTATTGAAATTCGACACATGAGAGCACCACCATATCGACCTGGTTGAAACCGGGAACTTGCAAGCTGATCCCGAAACTGCACACCTGTACACTAGAAGTGGTGGTACAACCCCGGATTGGCAGACTGGGCAAATGACCAGCAAATGTTCGCTACAGTGTGTTAGGCGAGATGCTTAAGATAGAGATAATAGGAATAAGAGTGGTAGGCAGTAGTACCCAGTCTGCCGATCCGGGGTAGTACCACCACTTACAAGTATACAGACCGTGAAGTGATTTGGTCACGTTTCGGGATCAGCTTGTAAGTTGCCGGTTCCATCTAGGCCGGCATAGTGGATGTGATTGCTACTCACAGTTATTGAATTGTAGTAGCAGTGTCATTCATTCATGGACCACACTTTGGCTTAACATCAAGCGGGGGGGTGCTGTCATATGTCGAGTCACATTTAAAAAAATATATATAAAGCGCTTATTCAACGAAATTGGCATTTGACTGAATCCCTTAAGAACCCCGTAGTAGAACGTCACAGTATGTTACCGACGAAGTATTTTGTATCGTGACTCGATATCTGACCTCGATCTACCTGAAGGTAAGCATGATTGAGGTCCAAGAGTGTCGACGGATGAAAAAACCGTCTCACTTCACGGCTGCCTCAGTCGTCGCCACTATGCCGGGCAAAGGCAAAATTCATCGCTAGGAGGATCCAGGGTGAATGGATGGGGAGAACACATGGGCTGGTAAAGCATTCCACTTGTCGATTGTTCTACAAAGAAACGACGCACCGAACCTTTTAGTTCGACTGCCGATTCGAATGACAGTGAAGATATGACATTTAGGAGTGACAGCGACAAGTTATTATATTAGTCAGAGAACGTTAAATCTAATCAAATTGTTACGCCCCAATTCCCACAGGGATTTAGCAGAGACAATGTAGCGACACTTTCCACGATCCTGACCCAAATCTCTTGTTTCCCTCACTGTTTTTATAATTCGGACGCGACAACAGACCTTGACTGGCCTGATAGAAAAAAAAAACATTTTATTTTACGATCGTTCACTATGCCGCGCCGGCATGTTAAAGATAAGACTTCCAAGATACCTATAATTATATGGGTACTGCTATTTTGCATTCTCGTAGGTAACCAATCAGCGAATAACAAATCATAGGTTTATTGGTCACCTGCAAGGATGCCAAGTAGCAACGCATTTCACTGCCTTTTCTTCGCCATAATCAATCAATCAATCAAATTGTCACGCCTTCCTCCCACAGGGATAGGCAGACACAATGGAGCGCCACTTGCCATGATCCTGACACAATATGTTAAGAAATCCGGGGCACTGATTTTAAACAGAGAACAACATAAAAATATACGATATATATATATACTCGTATAATATTTTAATTGTATTTTTTAAACAACTATACTAAACACTAAAACAGGACATAGAAATCAGGTATCATAGAAACAGGACGACCGACATACATAAATATCAAAGCACATACGATATTGGTACCGGCAAGTGGTTTAAACCGGGGGCACTTTGACGACAGGCGTGGACGAACGGTTTAGCGATTGGTTTGTTGCGCGTAAAGTCCGGGTTCGATTCCCGGTCGGAGCAAATATTTGTTTCATAGCTTTTATTTGTAATAATAATATTTAATATTAAATATTGCAAATATTTGTTAATAAAATAAGAGATGGATATTTGCTTCGGGTCTGGTTATTAAAGAGTGGTAGGCAGTGGTACCCGGCATAGAGGATGTGATTGCTACTCACAGTTATTGAATTGTAGTAGCAGTGACATTCTTTCATGGACCACACTTCGGCTTAACATCAAGCGAGGTGCTGTCATATGTCGATTCACAATAAAAAAAAAATAAAAAAAAAACTATTGTTTTGCGTAACCATTTCCCTACTACTACACCACGGTCGTGGTTTATTTATTAATATTTAATTACACCCATATCTCAATAAAAGTGAGTGACAGCTCCTAGGTCAATAGGCCTTTTGAAAATGTTTTTATTTTTAATACACTGCAAATCTCGCACATGGTCACAAGTTCTTATGCAATTTTAGGCACATGTTCAGACCACTTAGTGAAAGTTACTACTACTGTGTCCAGGTTTTTTTTTATTATCAGGAATATACTTAATAATTTTTTTCTGTGTTGCCACTAAAATAAACACGCTTTAGATATTCAATAAACATATTTTATGTCAATTTAGTACCACAAAATAACGTTTGATTTCATACAAATATTTAACCACAATTTTTAATTTTTTTTGTTGTAAGACCGATAGAGTTTAATAGTAGTAGGCAAACAGTCGGTGGTATCACTAGTCCGTCGGGTGCCTTCACTTTTAATGTGCAGTAGAGATCAGCTTCATATATGCCTTCAACTAGGCCGGAATAGTGGATGCGACTGCCACTCGCAGCTATTTAACTGTAGTAGCCGTCGCTTTAATGATGATCCATGGAATGCACTTCAGCATAATATCAGGCGAGTTGCTGTCATACGTGCCACAATAAAAAATAGTTAATTATATGTAGTACTCTCGCTTAACTGAGGTGGTTTTTGTGTTAGTGGAGCGGTACGAGAGTGGTGTGTTTTCGTTTATTATTAGTACTTATACTAATAAGAAATGAAAAACTATTTCTATAAACCATGTTGTCGAGTTTCTGCAGCCTTTTTTTCGGCAAGTCCTAGAGAAAAAAAGCAGAAGTGTATACGCGTTTTCAGATGTAAGAGAATGTTTAAATTATATTTTTGATGGTCATTTTTACAAGATATTTAAAATAATAAAACAACAATAATCACAAATTTAATGATTCTATATTATTCCCTAATGATTATTGAAGGTAGAATTAGTCTTCTCGTTTTTTTCACGCAGATTTTTCTAATAATACTTTTAAATTAGAAAAAGCAGCGTGTCTCAAAAATAATACCAAATTTTTGGTCCACCCAATGCAATGGCCGAGTAATAATAAGTAAAGTACTAAGATAGGTAATAAAGCATTTTTACAACAGTTTATATAAATATTATAATAGGTAAAGTGTGCCTTAACTTAAGTTACATAATGATTCAACAAGACTGATCAGCATAACCAGGATATTGTGATCAGGCCCGGGGTTAACCTGTCGCTTCATGTAGCGAGAAGTGGCCACAACAGCCGGCACCACTGGAAATGTCAGACGAATGTACTCGTACTTCAGCTCCCAATCTCCAGCATTCGTGATGACGGAGGTCACCGTGGGGTTTTGGTCGGTACGAGTCTGGCATATTCCTGGTTACTACCCAGAGAAACCAAGAGTATCCATGAGGATTTCCCCACGAAAAAAAAATGGAGCACAATATCCATGTCTGACACGGAAAATTTTATATTGAGCGTCGAAAGATGTCCTTGTATATGGACTCTTCCATATCTCCAATCGTTCGACGCGATGTCAAACAAATTGTCTACTAGAATCGATGGCAATCCAAAAAGCAGGACCGATACCTGCAAGGAATATCATTGTTACTCGTTTTATACATTTTTTGGTTATTTTGGTCATTTTTTGGTAGATAAATATCTTGCTTCGCTTATCAAAGAGTGGTAGGCAGTGGTACCCAGTCTGCCGATCCGGGGTAGTACCACCACTTACAAGTATACAGACCATGAAGTAATTTGGTCTCACAGTTATTGAATTGTAGTAGCAATGGCATCCATTCATGGACCGCACTCCAGCTTAACATCAAGCGGAGTGCTGTCATAAGTCGATTCACAATTAAAAAAAAACAATATACATTGGTCGATTTAAATGGTAGTGTCACATACACTTATAAACTAGGTTAGTACCTATATGAAGAAAATAAGAAACAAAATTTAAATTATTAATTTTGTTTATGCATCAGCTTCCGGGTTCATCAGAATTAATTCCTCCAAATGTTAGCTATAGTTATGAATGTGTTGTATTGTTGTTGTGGCGAAATTCCAATTCTTTTGTTTAAATTTTTCAAGATAAGGAAATGACCGGGCGTTCAAGGCTGTATTTCGACTACTGTATTTGTTATAGAAAAACTCGCAAAATTTAAAAGGAAGCGGGACCCCCAATGTTTACCAAATCAGTTTAAATTAGAACTTATCGATAGTACTACTAGATAAACCATGGTCCTAATATTTTATTATTACATTATCTCTACGAGTACAAGCATCTTTCCCGTCTTTCGTTTACGGCTAATTTCTATTGGAGATAGCTTAATGCTCTTGGTAACTAAAACCCAAGGCCCGATTATTTTAATACACGATAGTGAACTAGCTTGCACACTGATATTTGGCATTCTCGTAAGTAACCAATCAACGTACAAAAAAATCGTTATTAATTGGTTACCAACAAGAATGCTAAATACCTGGTCCTCGATTCTCTTAATATTTTAAGGACACATGTATTATGTTTTTTTAGGTTCTCCGTGATAATAAGTTATCATTAACCGAAGTCCGATATTTTAGTGAAACAAGAAAGTCACCATCTAACAATTTACCATTCCGATTTTCAAAGCGTAATTATTTTGAGGCGCTTTTCGCCAGCGTTTCTCCGATTATAGGAAACCATGTTCTCTGCTGAAAAAGCTCTGCATTGTTTTTTCTTTGTAAATATAGAAATATTAGTTTGCGCAATTATCAATTGTCAACTTGCACAATTCGCGTTTGCTACAAACGGATTCACTATTTTTTTTTTTCAAATTACTAAACGAACGGGCCAGTGTAATTGTTTTTCCTTTGTAAATATAGAAATATTATTGTTTGCGTAATTATCAATTTGCACAATTCACGTTTGCTACAAACGGATTCACTATTTTTTTTTTGCAAATTAAACGAATGAGCCAGTGTAACCAGTTGTACGGGCCAACGAATTTATGATTGACAACTGTAATTTTTTCGGGGTTCTTTATTATTATTATTTTATACATAATTATAATATCATTGTTTAATAATAGACAAACAGCTCTCGCTGGTGCATCTATATCCTTGTGCACTATTCACTCATAAAGATTGGTGTGGTGCAACTGTGGTTGCATTGATAATTTCTTTTGGCAATTTATTACAAGTGTGTTAAAAATTAGTATGGATCCAGTTTTGCTAAGGCTCTTATCAGTTCAGTGTTATGATTATGAAACCTAGTATTTTCTTAGATTTTAAACATAGATTTTTATAGGGCACATTATTGTGATCATTTATAATATTATATTTTATAAGATCCTCTCTCTGCCTTCTCCTCTCAAGTGCACTCTTCTTTTAACCAACTCGTTTTTAATTTGTCCATAATCAATAAGAAACCGTATTTTATCAAGTGATATGGTTAATAACCGTATTGTAACTATAAGAAACTATCAATATCTTTATTTTATAAGAGATAAAGTACAATTAAAAAATAAAACATTTTTATCTTGTCATATATTTTGGGGCCGTGTCAAAAAATCGTTTTTCTCCTTGCTGAAGTTTAAAATTATAATGCAATAAATATCTCGACAGCCAGCGGTAAATTAATCAATAAGCTTTGCCTGATCTCTGAATACCATTTGTAGAACTATGACTTAACCAAGTAGGAACAAACCCCAAAATTAATGAGCTTACCTTTCGTCTTCTGATCACGCATAAATCGATTTGTTGTGCATTACGCAGATTGTACTGATGTGCACGCTCCGTGGACGTTTGATCTATTTCTTCCAACGACAAAAGTCATGTGGCTATCTCGCTCTATTCAAATGGTTTGGAACGTGGTCAATAAAAAGTGCGGGAAAAAGAACTAGGCGATTATCTCTTTAAAACTATTATTTACTTTTTCTTAAAATGTTTATTTAGCTTTAATAGTTATTGCTAGATTTTCGATAATAAAAATAGCGAAGCCTTTTTTAAATGTATTTTTATAGATTAGGTTTAACATTTCAATAAATTGCTTTTTGATCTTACGGCGAGTAAAGGCAAGATTTTTTAATTCTTAAACTTTTTCATATTTTCTTATCGTGCAGAAATGAAGCGTGAAATGACCGATTGATTGGTATCTGCACCTGTTGCGGTTTCACTTGTGGTAAAGGATGCAAGTCAACATAAATATTGACTATAGTATTACTAACTTAAACTGAGTCGGTTTTTTGACGTCGGCGCTCTTGAATCTACTCTTGCTTGCTATCAGGAAAATCGAGGGTAGATTACAAGTCACAATGAAAACAATTTAAAAAAAGCAATTGGATTCAACTGCTGCGTACCATTAACTTGTAGACTCCACACTTTTTGTGTTTCTCTATATTGGCACAACAGCACAACTGCTGACGTTAATTAGGATTGCAACTGTTGCTACAGATAAATGTTTGGGAGCAGTAGTCGCATCTTTTATACTGGCCTCGCGAAATTCAATGTTGGTGCAATAAAGTCTTGTCCAAAAACAAAAAACATTTTTTTTTACATTTCTATTTTTACATTTTTGGTCCTTGTATTATACAAACAAGACTACCAAAGTATTAATTATATATCAAATATATTAAAGATACAATTTATCAAAGATACATTGGTACTGGCAAGTGGTTTTGAACCCGTGCTCTCGGTTTACGTGACCATTGCACAACCACAAAACCACGGTCGCTTTAACGACAGGCTTTGACGACAGGCGTGGACGAACGGTTTAGCGACTGGTTTGTTGCGCGTAAAGTCCCGGGTTCGATCCCCGGTCGGAGCAAATATTTGTTTCATAGCTTTTATTTGTAGTATTTAATGGAATTAAATATTGCAAATATTTGTTAATAAAAAAAAAAGAGATGGATATTTGCTTCGGGTCTGGTTATCAAAGAGTGGTAGGCAGTGGTACCCAGTCTGCCGATCCGGGGTAGTACCACCACTTACAAGTATACAGACCGTGAAGTGATTTGATCACGTTTCGGGATCAGCTTGTAAGTTGCCGGTTCCATCTAGGCCGGCATAGTGGATGTGATTGCTACTCACAGTTATTGAATTGTAGTAGCAGTGACATTCATTCATGGACCACACTTTGGCTTAACATCAAGCGGGGTGCTGTCATATGTCGAGTCACAATAAAAAAAAAAAAAAAAAAAAAAAAAACTCGAGTCATGAACTCGAATGAACTTGACTCGTACATTCCCATCTCACATAGATAGGCATAGACAATAAAGCGCTGCTTTCCACAATCTCGATAGAATTCGCAACTGTGGTCTAGTGGTGTTGAAATGGTCACACAAACAAGGAGACTCAGATTCAAAAAACACTTGCCGGTACAAATGTTTCTTTGAAATTTAGTAGTTTAATCGTTCTATTTCTAGGATACAAGCACTTTAGTAGCTTAATATGTAAATGTAAATAAAATAAAATGATAAAATGCTCACACAAACGAGAAGGTTCAAATAAACACTTGACGGTAGATGTTTCTACCAATGTTTCTTTAATGTTATTTGATTGTTCTATTTCTATAATACATGCACACTTAGTAGGTCAGTATAAAAATGCTTTAAAAATCTATTAATTTCATATTTCCTTGTGTTTTTTCAGAACCCAGATCGCTAACTGGAGCAACACTGTGGTTAACAATGTTAGGACTCACGACCACACAATCAATTCCAGCAGACATAGAAACACCACCATTTAAAACATTGTATAAATGGAAATATGTGGATTTCGAATTCTTATCACAGAAACATCGACAAAATGCTATACGTACCGGGTAAAGAATTTTTTTTCATTCTATATTATTAAATAAGCGTTTATAAAACATGACTTTGTATCATCGTTGGATCCATTGTCTCTACCTATCCCTGTGGGAAAAAAGCGTGACAATTTAATTGATTTATTCACTTCCTTCCTTTTTCCATTGCTTTTTTAGTTTTTATTGTGAATTTTACTCGACATATGAAAGTATTGTTTTATCCAGCGATTCACGAATGGAGGCAACGGCTAATTCACTTAAATAAATGCAAGTAGCAGTATTAATCAAATTGTTTAAGAAATATCAATCAATCAAATTGTCACGCCTTTTTTCCACAGGGGTAGGCAATGGTGCGCCACTTGCTACGATCCTGACACAACTCCCTCCCTTCTCTCACATCCACAATTCTTTTCATACAAGCTCTACGATTAGGCAACCTAGCTTTCTTGAGGATGTCTCCGATTTGGTCGGAAAACACCATCCCGGGACTGACTCGTTTAACGAATCCATCAACATTATAAATTTCGTTCATCTACTTTTACTCAAATACTTTAAGAAATATTATATAATATATACTCTAAGAATTTGTACTTGTATTAAACATAATATGTTAACATAAACATAAAGTAAAAGAAGTACTACTTGTTAAAATTATATTCATACCATTTCAGTAAATACAAACGAGAAAACGTGCTACCCCTTGGTATAGAATTATGGGGTGATCGAATATGGGTTACAATACCGCGATGGCGAAGATCCGGTGTGCCGGCAACATTAGCAACTGTGTCGCGTTCAGGAGGTGTTACATCCCCACTTTTGGAACCTTATCCTAATTGGAGTTTTCATAGAGGTACGCTCAAATAGGTATTTATAAGTAAAATTAATAATAATCGGCATTTCGACGCCAGGCGTAGTGCATTGGTTAGGGCACCAAATTCGTCACACGTCCAGGATTCGATTCCCGGTCGGAGCAAATATTTGTTTCATAGCTTTTGATATTTCATATACTCCGGACCTAGCCAAACGCGACTAAGTCACTTCGCGATCTGTAGTACTATTGTAGTATATACTACCCCGGATGGGCAAACTGGGACCCACTGAGACCACTCTTAACTAAATTAATATTTTTTGTTACCTTTTGACATAAAAATGCTGTAGAAATTGGTAACAAAATTGGATAAAATAAAAAACCACGCATTCACATACATTTGTTAATTGTATGTCGTCTAAATGTGTTAGGCGGCATACACCGGGTTTGATCCCCGGTCGCAGTTGACGATGTGCATGATATTTTATTACATATCTAATTTTCCTTACTAATTAGTAAGTACGAGTGCAATGGATTTTTAAATTGATGATGTTAATGTGATTTTATTTGCCTGATAAATTACTGACTCAGTTCACAGTTGTCTCAGTCGCCATCATAGTGATACTAACAAATACTAAAAAAGTGATACTAGGCGAAAGTACTAACAAAATTTTTAAACCTTATGACCGCCTGAATTTAGCTACCTTATAAAAAATAAATATCGTTTAATAATTATTAAGGCGTTTTGATCTTATCCAAGTAATCTTTTCAGGACATGAATACAATTGTTTCAATCTCACATCAGTATTTCGAATAAGCGCAGACTCATGTGGAAGACTTTGGGTTTTGGATTCGGGACAAATTGATTCTTCAGCCGAAAAGCCTAAACAAATCTGTCCACCAAGCATATTTGTTTTCGATCTCTACACTGATACATTACTAGCACGATATCCATTACCAGACAGATACGTCATGCAAAACTCTTTATTTTCAAATATTATAATAGATTCCAGAAAGGATGACTGTTCGGATTTACATCTTTACATTGCTGATACTTGGCGCTTTGGTTTAATAGTCTTTCGTGAAAGTGATGCCCAGTTTTGGCGTTTTTCTAGTCCACTTTTTTTCCCGGATCCTTTAGCATCCAATTTCACGTTACATAATGTTAATTTCCAATGGACGGATGGCATATTTGGATTAGCTCTAAGTCCCATAAATGATCTAAACGAGCGTATCCTATACTTTCATTCAATGTCGAGTTATAGAGAATTTTATGTGTACACTTCGGTTTTGAGAAATCCTTCTAAAGTTAAGAGTCATGCTAACGACTTTTTGCTTTTGGGTGAAAGTCGAGGGTTAAACGGTCAGTCTTCTGCATCAGCAATTGATAGACGTGGTGTGATGTTTTATGGCTTAGTTACGAAAGATACAATCGGATGTTGGGATTCCAACAAACCTTATTTAAAGTCTACAACTGGTATTGTAGCTAAAGATTCAGACAATTTAATATTTCCTAATGATATTAAAATAGATTCTGAGATAGATCAAAGTGTTTGGGTAGTAACGAATAAATTGCCAATGTTTCAAGCGACAACATTAAATATGAAAGAATACAATTATAGAATATTATATGCGAATACGAAAGAGGCTGTTAGAAATACAGTTTGTGATCCATCAAACTTTGTGCCATTGATACCTTTTAAAGATAGAACTTGATGTCTATGTGAATAAAGTTATTATGATTAAAAATGTTTTATTATTATTATTATTGTAACTAAGCCTTAACATTGCCACATCAGTACATAATCGAAAATACTTATTGAAGAAACGGAAAATCACGTTTTAATCGTCACCTGCGGTACAACACTATAATGAGTATCCGCTTTCTAGTGTTCTTTCATATAAAATTAAATAAAAATGTTTTTAAAACATATTAGGACGTTTTATTTATTTTAAAATATGGTATAAATTAATATGTATTCACAATTGGATAGAAAATAGTAGCATTCTTCGGGGTGCAGCCATTAACGATCTATTCCTATATCTAGCACTTAACACTATAAACGCGTCCTTTTCTTATTCTAATAACACTGTAATGCTATCCCTGTCTCTGCCTATCCCTGTGGGAAAAAAGGCGTGACAAGTTGATTGACTGATTGACTATAATGCTATTAGAATAAGAATAGGACCCGCTGTTGACTAACCACTTGACTCATATAAAGGTGTCTTTTTCTTGACGGTCCGCAAAGAAAAAGAGTCCATACTAAAGTGAAGTTGGTTGGAGAGTTAAACGTCACAAAATGGCGCCGATTCCGTCCTATTCTTATTTTAATCGTTTATTTTATTCTTATATTATACTAGAGAATGTTCCTGTGGTAGTGGAGCGGAAGGATATGTTTTCATTCACTCTCTAGCTAGTGCCACTCCACCACTGCAGAAACCTACTCAATAAACCGATATGTAAGGGAGTATGCTTTATATACCTACTTTAATTGTTACGGTCTAATAACATTATTCTAAGGTGTGTCTCTAGTCCAACATGCTACAATGAATCATTAATTCAGTGTTCAATTTGATTATTATTAGATTTATTTGCATCGGTTTTATAAAATTCGATACAGTTTTATTAAATAAAACAAAATAAAACTGTATCGACCCAAAAAATCTGCAGGTACTCATTTTAAATAACTCACTATGATAGTAGTGTGTGTTAATTGTATGTCGTCTAAATGTGTTAAGCGGCATACACCGGGTTTGTCATCATGCACACGATGTGCATGATGATTTTTTAACTTACCATGACAGCAACGCCTAAAAATGACCAAAAATATTTTTAAAATGAGTTACAATGATATTTTCAGCCTTTTTAGATTGACTGCACTTTTTAGGGAGTGAAAATTAAATAAAGAGACAGTTGTTTCCTTTATATGCTCATTACTTTTAGACCTTTAACCATGAAAATATTTCAACCAAATAATTATATTTAAATATTGTTTCCTTGGTCCTTTATTAAATATTGGTCCTTTATTCCTTCCACTCATCGTTTACTTTATAATCTCTCTCAATCAGAGAGTCCATAACTATGGAGAATTGTGGAAGTAAAAGAACTAAGGCGTAATATTTTATTTTTATTGTGGCACGACATATGACAGCACTCCAACTGATGTTAAACTGGAGTGCGGTCCTTGAATAGCGGCGACTGTTACTGCAGTTAAATATTTGCAAATACCAGTCGGCCTAGTTGGACCTTTTAAACTAATTCCGAAACGCAACTAAGTCACCTTACGGTCCGTACTGTACCAGATTGGCAGATTGAGCAAAAACCACTAACCTACCACTCTAAAAGATGTGAATTAAACCGGGAACAGAAAAACAAAATCAAAACATCAAACAGGGTAGTTTTGGAAACAATAACAGCATCAACCAATAGGACGACAAACACCTCTTCGTGACCACGATGGCTGCAAAGCTCTCGAAACATCGGAATAATAAAATAAAATTGTAAAATCAAAACCAAAACAAACGCGATAGTAAGCCCCATATAATTTGTTTAATTCATTGATATATTAATTGATTTATATATATTTTTAAGTATTTCCTAACTTTTTTTTGTGCTGCTAAACCATCAATCATATAAGATAAATAGTATTAGCTAGAATCTTTAACGTATGAACTGGTTTTAAGCACGCAAACCCAATTGTGCAACCTCAATGATTAGGAAAAGCAATCAAGTGAAACGGTAAGTTGTAGTGCTAACATAACAACAGTGCTCAAGGGTTGTTACGGACGTGTGTCATGTGAATTTATATAGATATTAAGGTAAGTTAAGTTACTTTTCATTTGTGCTACAAAAGGTGATTGGTGGCTCAATAGAAAGCCAGTACACGTTGATAAAGGATACATAATCGTAAAGTTACAGTAATCCAATTAAAAACAGATTTTTAAAATAAAAATTTGTATTTCACCTTATGAGTCTAGTCCAGTCCAGCTATCACAGATTCTATAAAGCTAACAATCTCCTGTATTATTAAATGATTCATCTTATTCTTCACCTTAAGTTTATTAGGGCGACCGTGGTGTATGAATAGAATTGTGAATGTAAAGGAAGCGAGGGAGTTGTGTCAGGATCGTGGCAAGTGGCGCTCCATTGTCTCTGCCTATCCCTGTGGGAAAAAGGCGTGACAATTTGATTTTTAATTGATTTGAATGTTTATTTGATACATATATTGATACTGGAAGAACAAAGTTATGTACATATATAACTTTGTTCTCTCAGTTTTATCACACGAGCAATAGACCACACTAAAATAGATAGCAATAGAAGTATAATTTATGACATTCAGCTAAGCATAGTAGGTAAAGTAAAATAATAAGTAAATTGCACAAGTTCATTCAAGGTGTGAATTCAAGTTGGTCATATTTGCATATTATAACTAATGACCATTTAACAAACCAATAAAATTAATTTACGAGTAACAAAGCCTAACTTTAATAAGAGTAAAAATAAATAAAAAAAGATTCTTTTGTATGAAGTTTTTATTTAAGTTAGGCCATAGTTCTAAATCTGGTTACAAAAGCCTGTTAAAATTTTAAATAAGAGTGATTATTTCGTTAGATTTAACGGATGTTAAAATTAAAAAGGGATCCCAGCAAATGACTATGTATGTATTTAGTGGAATTTTATACCAATAAATATCAAATATTTGCTCTATAAAATACTATAAAAAGGATTAAAAGTTTGTGTTTTATTTGTTTTATTATTCAGCAATAGAAATAAATACCTTACATTTAGTTTACTATTGACATATAGTAATTACTTTAAATTATAATTAACCATGAGCACTTAATAGTTAACTTTAGCAAGGTTTTTTGTCACACTTGAAAAATTGTAAAACCTGTTTTATTTTAACTTTATTATATAACAATGTGTCCTTGCCCGTTTCAAAGGAGAGCATGTAATTCATCACTGTATGCAGGTATAACAATCTTACCATATCTTAACATAGATATGGTTTAAAAATCAATCAATCAAATTGTCACGCCTTTTTTCAAAGAGACAAAGGAGCCACGATCCTAACACAACTTCCTTGCTTCCCTGACATCTCAATTCTCTTCGTACAAGCTCTACAGTTATGGGCACTAGGCAACCCAGCTTAATTGGTTTAAACAGGTAAATAATCAAATATATTTTGTACGAAAAAGCAAACTTTTCTTATCAATTTTTCATGTGGATCGTGGAAAGTGGCGCTCCATTGTCTCTGCCTATCCCTGTGGGAAAAGGCGTAACAGTCATGATTAATTGTATAATTGATATTTTTAAATTATTTAGCTGAGGCTTCGAAGATACGTTTTTCTGATAGCTACGTAATTCTAGCTAAGGGATTTCAAGTAGTTCAAACTTCAAAACATTTAAACCTCCTGGTTCCATGCTTCCATGTTCACAACTTGAAGACTGGCGGATATTAATATAATTCTACAAATGATAAACAGGCTTTCAATTTAAGCTTTATCAAAATAAATTATGTGTTTCAGATGAAAAAAATTATATTATTAGCCCTAATTGCTTTAAGCAATGCTGCTACAAATGGAGATGATAAAATTATTAGAACTCTATATCGCTGGAAGCAAATCGATTATGCTTATCCAACGCCTGAAGTTCGTGAACGTGCCATACTCTCCGGGTAAGATTAACTCGTATTACTTTTATTCAGGCTCTTTCGGTCTCTTTCTTGCGGGATTTCGTAGTCAATGTGAAAGTTACCTTATTCCTTATTTTATTAGGCTTTGACATATGACCCCACCTGATGTTAATCTGGTGTGCGGTCTATAGCAGTAGCATCAAGCTGCTCCTGAAAGACCAGGCCACTTTACAGTCTTTCCGGATCGGCGGCTGGGTAAATGAGAACCAACTGTCTGCCTACCACTCATAAATCAGTGTATTCAATAACCGTATAGTAACTTTACAATAACCGTGGACTAAATTAGGAAGAGAAATTATTATTCCTATAACATTAGTATCCTACAGGCTACAATCAATACACACTTATAAAGAAAATGTACATTCATTTTCAGAAGATGAGAGAAATTCATTTACAATACGAAGTCATCTTGAAGTCATTAACAATCTATTCATTTGCTCATTTACAGAGAATTTAACCAGACAAACGTTATAACTTTGGGTGTTGAGAGATGGAAAGATCGTGTTTTCATAAGCACTCCTAGATGGAAAAGAGGTGTACCTGCTACTTTATCCTCGTTACCAACAACTTTGAAAGATACCTCGCCACCCCTAGAACCATATCCCAATTGGGACTGGCATAACGCAGGTAATATTTTATACTTACACAACTTATTTATTCTTTACTTTTAAGTGACAGGCACAGGTTTGTTATTTTAAAGTAAAAGATACGATGGTAGAGCGATGCTGGAGGGGTGAATTTGAACGGCGATATATCTTCCAGCACAGTTTTACTACGGCTGAATGAAGAAACCTCCGTTGATAAGCGTTAGTATCTAACATGGTAAAAGCATTTGTATCAGAATAACTGTCATGGTGAAATGCGTATAAAGTGTTCATAAAATCCATCACATTGGTAAACAAGTATTAGATAAAACAATTCTAGTTGTGTTTTATTATTTTAGATGTGTTTAGATTATTTGAAAGTTCATATAAATAATAATACATTTTAAAATTATATAATTATTATATTATATTTTGATCTTATTTATAACGAGTTTTTATTATTTCAGTTAATTGCAGTGGCTTCACATCTGTTTTTCGTATGAGCATCGATCATTGTGGCAAGATGTGGGTATTAGATTCCGGCCAAGTTGAAGCTTTCGAAACACCTCGTCAATTATGTCCGCCCACATTATTCGTAATTGATTTAAAAACCGACAGAGTTTTAGGACAATATCCTATTCCAGATCAATTTGTACTCCAAAACTCATTAATTACCAATTTAGTTGTTGACTCTAGAGATGCACAATGTAGAGACTTACATGTTTATATAGCTGATGCCTGGCGTTTTGGTCTTATTGTTTTTAGGGCTGAGGACTTGGGATTCTGGAGATATTCCCACTATTCATTCTATCCCGAACCTCTTTACTCAAATTACACTTTACACGGTTTAAATTATCAATGGCAGGACGGCTTGTTTGGAATGTCACTAGGCAAATATCACGCGGGAGATCGACTGCTTTATTACCACTCTATGTCAGCGTCATTAGAATTTACTGTCATGACTTCAGTTTTAAGAGATCCATTGCGAGTGAGCGATTCTGTGAGTGAATTTAAACTACTTGGAGAAAGTCGCGGTCGTAATGGTCAAGTTTCCGCAGCTGCTATTGACAGAAATGGTATAATGTTCTACAATTTAATATCACAAGATAGTATTGGTTGTTGGGACACACGAAAGCCTTACGCGGTAAAGAACTTAGCTAAGATTGCGGAAAACAACAGTACTTTAGTTTTTCCAAACGATTTGCGCATTGATCATGAAGTACCGCAATTGGTATGGATTATAACAAACAAACTTCCTATGTACCAATTTAATTTAATAAATCCGAACGAATATAACTTCCGTGTGTTGGTAATAGATCCAGTTAAAGCAATACAATCTAATGTTTGTAATCCTGATTCACCAGCAGAGCAATCATTTGTAAATATTAATAAACATGTATGCCATATTCTGTAAAATAATATTATTTATTTATTTATTTATAATAATAGTAATCTTTCATTATGTACTAATTTTTTCAATAAATAATATAATTATTTTAATATTTTTTGTCTGTTTCCTTCTTTTTATTTTTATCGTTCAATTCATTTGTAATAGATGATTCACTAGATTGATGAGATGGTGGAACATGATCTAAATTACGAGTTGAACAAGGTATATCTATGTTACTTCCTGTGTCTTTTGATTGAATTATATTAGATTTATTATTATTATTACTTTCGTTACTTTCCTCTGTTTCATTTTCTTCATTTGAAATTGTAGGTGTAATTGTATGACTACGATTAGGAACATTGTGTGTATTCTCTACCTTTACATTCATACTCTCCATTTCTTTGTTTACATAATTTCCTAGATCTGCCACTTTTTCTACAGTTTTGTTTTCTTTGGACGAAATAATATTCCCATCCTTATCATAAATTTTAATACTAATGGACTTTTCCATTTGAAAAGAATCTTGATTGCTTTGAAAGAATGTGACAACTTTATTCGAAGGCCGTGAAACATCAATATTCTGACTTCGTCTAGTATCATTAATTTCAGGTATAATTCTTTCGCTGGAACAAATTCGTGGAACTACTTCAGACTGTTTTAATTGAAGTAAATGAGTATAATCGTTCATGTATGATGATTTATCACTACTGAGATTAGATTCCTGAGGTGCGCTTGGTGTTGTAGAAGCATTACTTATTTGTGAAACTTCAGATTGTTTTCTTTGAAATATTTGAGGGAAATCGTTAATGTATGATGATTTTACACCACTGTGATTAGATTCCTGAGGTACGTTTGGCACTGCAGAAGCATTACTTATTTGTGAACCTTCAGATTGTTTTCTTTGAAATATTTGAGGAAAATCGTCTATATATGATGATTTCAAACCATTCGAACTAGATACTTGATGTGCGCTGGGTACTGCAGACGCACTATTTAAATAGTTAGGCTGTTCTTCAGATATAATAGAAATTGGGTCATCACTTATTATCGATTCACGTTCAGTTCTTAGGTAAAACGATACTCTTAATAACATTAAAACAAATTGTTCTAAAATTCTATCTGTGTCACGTGGTATAGTAGTTTCAATGCCATGTAAATCGTGTAAGTTGTTTAACTCTAATGAGTCTTTAGGAACATCTTTTAAAGGAAGAAATGTGTCATACTCTTGTAATATATCTTCTTGTATATGAGATAGAGTTTGAATAGGTCCAAAGTTTGAAATGCTTGTATTTGGTAAATCGAAAGGTTTTGCTTCGTAACTGTGAAAAACAATAAAGAATACTTTTATAATTGGGGAATGATTTGTAAACTCAAGTGATAGAGCGCTGGAAGTTGGTTTCATAGCCCCGTCACCCAAGTCACATACGTATGAAACCCGTAAACGACACTAGTTACTTAACTATAGTAGCAGCACCCCCATTAATGGACCGCATTTTAGCTCAACATTAGGCAGGGTGCTGTCATATGTCGAGTCATAATTAAAATATTAGTCTTGGAATGCAAAATACACTGGCTATATAAAACATGATAAAAACAACATCTTCAGGGGATCAATGAAGTGGCAAAAAAACTGATAGTGTTTTTTATTATTATGATAATACAATAAATTTGATCTTGATCGGCCTGGTGTTAAGTAAGGGCCAGAGTGAGCGCCGCCTATCAACTAACATCAACATCAAATTGATATCATTTGGCAAAGCAAAGAAGATCTAAACTCTTCTACATAAATTCATCTACTCGTACATGTACACTACATGGGTCTAATACGAGTAAAGCAACTAATATTTTGTTATCTTCAAATATTCAATTAGAATCGTGTTTATCTTCAACGCCATTCTTTGCATAGGTTAGACCAAGCATTAACAATAAATATAAAAATATATAAAACACCTACTAATGTACGAGTTTTTGTCTTAACATATCTTCATTGAACAGTGATTTGGTTCGTCTTCTTCGAATAGCTAACTCTAAGCCGATGTCATTATTATTTATGGTCGGTAACACTGCGGGAAATGTTTTAAACGTCGCAGCCATTTTCAAAGAACGGTAGTAGCTGGAAATATATATTTTTGTATTTTACCAATATATTCTTATTATAGCAGTAGTTACATTAAATTAAATCAAAAATAAAATTCAGCACTAAGCATCAAGATTCATTCGATCACTCATATTTTGATTGGCACATTAAACTGTAAGTTACCGTCGTTGTCGCTAGATGGATGTCGTTAAGACGTCTGCTTGTCTTAATAGTATCGCAAGCTAAAATCTGTATTTATAACCATGATTTGGACAAAGGTATGTGTCCTACGTATGTGAACTACGCTGATGATGATGAGTTAAAATAAGACAGATATTTGTTTTAAGTAGTTGTCATTCATATGGCTTAGACCTAAAAGTATTGACAACCGTATCAAAACTCATACGAGAACTAGTCTAATAACACATTAAAAAAATATATATATACATATATACCTAAGTACAAGCATCCACATGTACCAGGAAGGCAGAATAGCAGCCATTTTCGCAATAAGAAACTTTATACAGGAAGGTCTTGATGCGCCTAGTAAAACGCAAATACCAAGGCCCAATGCTAAATTTGTTAATTCACATAATAATTGTTTAATAGCTGCCAATAGAAGCCATGGAAGGACCAAAATGTGACGCTCTTCCTGAAATTTTGAAAAATTATAGATAAACCCAACATAAATTTAATCTCTAAAGTTTAGTAATTATTTATTAAGTCAGAGCAAATTTATATATTAGGAGTCAAAACACTGATTTTCGAAAATATTAAAAAATTAAATAACTAAATACACATACATATATTTAGAAATAGTAACTATATAGCAGGGGTCTGCAACAGCAAATACTTATGGATGGGACAAACATTCCAGAACAGGCATTTATCAAAATTTTATTTAAGTCTAAAACACAATATTTACCGATTTTCATCTTTTTTATTACATCAATTTTCACTCACATATATCAAATGATTTATAATGCAAAAATCATAAAATCAAACGTAAGTATTGTTAATTAATTGAGTAAATGTATGTATACTTTCAAAAATATACATACATTTCTATAGGCAGTTCGGTTTCTTACTTCCCGCGTACCTGGATGTACCTGGACTGCGGTACATCAGTTGACTATCTTGATTTATTTCTTAAGTTAGAATTCGCTATTTTTATAATTTATTTTAGAACTAGATTCTACCAAAAATTATTATGTCAAATTTCATTCAATCGTAAGCAAAAATGAAAGTTCAAAGCTCGCATTCCCGCTTGTAGTAGACCTACAAATTTCGATTTTACATCATATATTTACATTACTATTATTACAGTATCGTACAAACCAGAATTACAGGATATAGTAGTACTATATAGGATGCAAGATAAGCATAAACTGTGAAACATTGCACCAACATTGTACCAGAAATTACGATTCTAATGCCGTGCTGAATGGACAACGCTAGTTCTGGAGGCATTTGCATTAGCCACACCTAGAAAAAAGAAGAACGCAGTCCGGTACAGTACTTTCCCCATTACTAGTGCCAATAACCTTGTATAAAGAGAGATTGTATAAAGAGAAATGTGGATGTAAGGGAAGTGAGGCAGTTGTTTCAGGATCGTAGCAGGTCCATTGTATCTGCTTATCCTTGTGGGAGGGAGGCGTGACAATCTGATTGTCTCCGATTTGATCAATGAACAAACTGGGTTGTTCTTGTTTTATCTTTCCACTCGCGTTTCTTAGATATTTAATGACAATACCTGTTTCAAATTAGCATTTACTTTGAACAGTGTTGCGTCAAATATAGTCAAAATTAAACCCATCAGAGTCCACATACAAACTTCTGCTTGAAGATTCATACCAAAATATGACATAATATTTATCATTTTGATGGATTACACAATTTAGGACCAAAATAGTTTATGAATTTCAAATCATTATTTTGTTTACATTTTGCTAACCTGACACCAAGTGTGTCAAATATTTTTTTCTGTGAAAATTAATGGCGTTGAAATAAAATATTAAAACGTAAAAAGTGTTCTTACGCTTAATTCTCGTGGGCAAACGTGATTTATTAAATTTGTGATTCGTCAAGTGCGTGTTTTGACAAACCATAGATCAGTTTGTCAAGTTCGCAATACGTCAAAGTTTCTAATTTGTCAAGCGTGGGACGACCATAACCATTTCTTGATGCTTTAAGAAATTACTCACGAAAATAATAACTTTAACAACATAGTCATCATATGTTGTTAACAACAAGTCGTATTGAATCGCAACTTTTGACGGCAGGCGTCGCTAATTAGTTAGCACACCAGTCTGTTACGCGTAAAGTCCCGGGTTCGATTCCCGGTCTGGGTATTTGTTTCACAGCTTTTATTTGTAATAATTAATAAATAATAGTTAATAAATCTGCCAATACTGGGTAGTAACACCACCTACGAGTATACAGAACGTGAAGGATTTAGTAGATGTACTGCTACTTACAGTTATTAAATTGTAGAAGTAGTCACCTCCATTCATGGACCGCACTCCAGCTTAACATCAGGCGCTGTATTATCATAATATGTCGAGTCACAAGGAAACACTTTTCTTAGTTACGTTTCTTACTTATAATACCGATAAAACGAAGAATGAAAACTTAGATACTCGTACATATTGTAAATTTAACAAGCACTTTTATTTTATTATTCATTTATTATTAAAAGTAACGTTGTCTCTGCCTATCCCTGTGGTAATTCAGGCCTTGCAATTGTGTATGATGACAATTATTTTCGTTTCGTTTTATTAATTGAAATCAATTAAAGAACCTCTCTGCCATCATCATGCTGAAAAGATGGACAAAAAATTAAGACGATTATAAAAGTCTTCCCATACAAAGAAAACAGTTAGTTAAAAATCACGAGTTTCTAATTAGTTCCAGTTAAGAAAGGCTCATATTTAATGTGTTAAATAAATACAGGTAATGCATTTGTTTAGCGATGTCGTGAACTCGTTTGAACTTTTCTTGTAAACCTTAGACTATACGTTCACAAAGAAAACAAAACGTCCGGTTTTAGGTGATTGATGGATGATTGGTTGGCTACACTAATCTAATAAAGAGTAAATAACTTTAAAAATTGACCAACAATAATGAATTCATAGCGGACTTTAGAAGTTCCCTGTGGAAGAATGGGCTTAGTTATTGCTGATTGTGTGACCGCGACCGGACAATTCATAGACCAAGAACGATTCCGTGCGTGCCTCTAGCGGCGATACTGTGCTCTCAGTCTCAGAGACTCAGAGCATCCGTGACTGACGGACTCGACGATCGTGTCATCGACGTATAGCTGTATTTTTTCCGTAACAACCGGTTTTTAGTACGTTTTGAACATTTTTGTAGAATAAAATTAGTCGTTTTAGAAGTGTAAAAATAAACTGTTTAATAATTTTGAGTGGGTGTAAAATTTTGTGTTGATTTTTTTTTTAAACAGAAATATTCGCGCGTTTTTCTGCAAGGAGTAAGTACGATTTCTTGTTTTATTTTATTTTATTTTTGTGTATAATATATATTTATATTATTTTTTAATAAATGTGTATTTTATATAGTATTTATATAAATATTTTATAGAAATTGCGTTCGATATAGACCTTGATTCAGTTTCAGCTTATTTACGTTGTGCTTACCTTGGGATCGTGAGTCGCGAGTTATTTTTAATAATTCCGTAAGTCACAGCATCCATCTTTGTTTATCTAATAAGCAACGCATTATTAACCTATAATACACAGATTTCTTACACCTTCAAATCAGGTCAAACGTACCGAAAATAGAGTTGTAATCAACTACCGTGGTTGAAGCCATCGCTTCCTTATCGGCGCTAGAAATAAACAAAACTAACATAACCATTATTTCTCATTAAATGGGTTATAAACACATCATTGTATATAGTTTTGATGTAGTATACATACTAACACTAGCTTATTAGTTATGATTTATTTTTTAATTTCGACTTTTTAGGATGTATAGGATGCTTGCTAATTTGTTAAAGAGAATTCATTTAATCCTTGAAGACAGATTGATGTTTCTTAATGCGGCTTTATTCTGGTATTATTATTCAAATTATTGACTTAATTTGAAGACCAACTGTTTAGAAGTGCCCATAGAGTCTGTATAAAGATAATTATGGATGTAAAGGAAACGAGAGAGTTATGTCGGGATCGTGGAAAGTAAGAATTAAGGTTTATGGTTATTTATGATTCGATGATGATGTTAGGATGTGCAGTTATTTACCTGTAGTAATAGTCAACTTCACTCATGGTCCACACTTCAGCTTAACATCAGGCGAGGTGCTGTCATATGTCGAGCCCCAATAAAAGAAGAAAAACAAGTAATTTTTTTTACACAATAATCAGAGACATCCTCAAGTAAGCTGGGTTGCCTAGTGCCCATAATAGGAAAAGAATTGTGGATGTGAGGGAAGCGAGGGAGTTGTGTCAGGGTCGTGGCAAGTGGCGCTCTGTTGTCTCTGCCTATCCCTGTGGGAAATGGCGTGACAATTTAATAGTTTGATTAATACACAATAAATAAAATTACTTACTACAAAATAATTTATCTATTGTTAAAAAAACAGTCTGATATTACGTTTCCATCAGGTTAAATATATAGAAGGCGACCGTGGTGTAGTGGCAGTGCAATGGCTACGTAAGCCGAGTGGCACGGGTTCGAAACCGCTCACCGGTACCAATGTATCTTTGATATAATCACTTTGGTTGTCCTGTTTCTATGATACAGGCACTTTAGTAGCTTAATATAAAAATGTGTAATAAAAAAAAAAAAATATATATTTTTAATTATACTTAATTTCAATCTACATAATAAACACAGGATACTCTGTATTTGTATCTGTTTTTTGTGGAGTCTGTAAGATTCAAGGGCAAGTGCATTAAGAAAGGTGATGTCATCGTGCAATAAACGATAAAAATGTTTGTCGTTATGTATTTGTCTCGAACTCTGTTTCATATTTTACAATTCAATCAATGTTACCCAGTTTTGCATTTAATTGCGCTTTAGCATTTTAACACTTTTGACGTTTGTTATTAGAAGAATAAAAATCTTATTTTTTCTTGTGACTCGACATCTGACCTCGACCTGCCTGATGGTAAGCAAGAAGAGGTCCAAGAGTTCTTATTATCTTTTATTCATTTCAGACTTTTTTTATTTTATTTAATAGGGGGAATGGGAGGGAAGCGAGGGAGTTGTGACAGAATCGTGGAAAATGGCGCTCCCTTGTCTCTGCCTATCCCTGTGGGAAAACGGCGTCACAATTTGATTGAATTTGATTTGATTTTATTATTTGATAATAATAAAGAGTGGTAGATGGTGATCGTAAAGTGACTTAGTCGCGTTTCCGGCAACTTGTAAGTTGCCGGTTTCAACTAGGCCGGCATAGTGTATGTGATTGCTACTATTATTATTATTATTAGAGTTATTTGACTGTAGTAGCAGTCACCTCGATTAATGGACCGCACTCCAGCTTAACATCAGGAGGGGTGATGTCATTGTTGAGTCACAATATATATTGTTTTAATTTACATTTCTATACTAAGCTATACTAAAGTGCTTTATCTTAGAAACAGGACAACCAAAGTACATAAAAATATTAAAGATACATTGGTACCGGTAGGTGGTCTCGAACCCGTGCTTTCGGTTTGTGTAACCATTGCACTGCCACTACACCACGGTCGCCCTTAAATAATATAAAAATAATGTTTTTGGATAATAAATATTATCTATATGCCTGCTGCGTTTGGATTTAAGACAGCCAATATAATAATATCTGCGGCAGATGTTTATTATTCTGTTTATTCAGATGTGACGTAATTTTATATTAAACGCTCACGTTGTAGGTGTTCGGTGTTTTTCTACGAAGTTTACAAGCGAGGCGTTTGTGATATAATACTTACTTATAATATATTATTTATGCCCAAACAGGTTACAATCTTAACGTGCGCAAAATAAAATAGAACAAAACAAAGATGTGAGATTGTAACCCAAAGCAGGGCATACAGCATAATAAAAAAAAAATAAGAACACAAATTCAAAACAATACAAGAGAAAAAAAAGAGAAAATAACAATAAAAAAAAAAACAAGCCAGTTACGAGCATCAAATAAACAACAAAGATTACCCCCAACCAATCGAAACAGCGCCCATAGAATCTGGGGTTGACCCGTCATCTCGTAATGATGCTCTTCAGGAATGTTTTAAGTTTAGAGAGTTTCATGTCAAAAATGTCTATGTCATGTTCTTTGACTAGTTCGTTGTAATATCGGCACATTCTGACCACCGGATTGTAAAAGGATGTATTGTTTTTTAAGACATGTAGACCAAAGATATTATGGCGTTCTCACAAGGCGAATTTAGTTGTTCAATTTTTATCGCGCAATTGAATCAATTAAAGTTGAAAGGACTTTAACTTTGATTGAACCGATATTTATTGCTTCAATTTGATTCAAAGGTTTTCTTTATTATTGTGACTCGACTCGACAACTGGCAAGCAAGAGTGCCCACGACTGTAAAAACCGAATCCTCACGGTTGCCCCAGTCGCCGCCACTATTCTAGAATAGTGCCATTAAATCTAGCCACGGGCCATTAAATATAAAATTTAAATAATGTACGGTAGCGACATTTTTTTTAAATCGTAGACATATACTTGGTGTTTATTTGTCCAGTCGTAATATATTTTTCAGTCACTTTCCACAATCCTGACATAATTTTCTTGAAGCGACAGACACCGAGTTCGATCCCCGGTCGATTGGTCGATAATACTAGCATTGGAATTTGGCAAAAAAGAATAAAAATTAACATAGATAAATAGGTATATTTTACATTTAGCATAGAATAAACCTCCTAGGTTTTTTTTTACATTTACATACTAAGCTACTAAATGTTTTTGTATCATAGAAACAGGACAACTAATGTATTTGGCAAAGACTAAAGTACTATATTGGCTAGGTGCCGGCAAGGGGTTCTGAACCGGGGACTCTCGGTTAGCGTGAATATATTTACTTTGTTAATTTCGTTGCTTTAGGTAAATAAGTATTTATTATCATCGATATGTAGGCCATGGATAACTGAGCAAGTACGATGTGAATGTGGGTGGGCAGAGATCGTATCCGCGTGGGATATACAATGTTGTAACTCTGTATTAAATATTTTACACATTATCATTAATTTAACAATTTTCATTAAATATTTAATAACTTTTTTACATTTCTGTACTAAGCTGGCAAAAGTGCTTTTATAATTGTATGATACTACTATATTATAGTAGTTCAAGCAAGCACTTATAATGTAGTATCATGGTATAACAGTGGCGTACCGATCGGATACGGCACCCAGGGCAAGCATCGAGGATGCTCCCCTTCGTAAGTTACCTAAATGTAAAATAAAAATCTATTTTTACATATTAGATCTTGCTTAAGATATTCTTCAACTAAGCTTCCCCGTCCTTCAGACATATCTGGAAGACACCAAGAAAAACTCTCTAACTATAGAACTGATTTTTCATTGGTTTAAGGTTTTATAATTTTATTATTTGCAAATTGCGCCCCCTCCGAATGCGCCCAGAGCACGTGCCCTACCTGCCATACCCTAGTTACGCCAATGTAATATAGTACTTTAAGTGTACAAGTAAAGTCGTGTTTCCGGACTTGCTGAAATTCCGCACTCCAGCTTAACATATCATAGAAACAGGACAACCAAATTAATACTTTGGTATCAGAGATACATTGGTACCGGTGAGTAGTTTCGAACCCGTGCCACTCGGCTTACGTAGCCATTGCACTGCCACATTATCCGGCGTGTTGTCACAGTAAACAAATAAAGAAAACTTAAAGAATGAAACATTTATTCTGAAAATCAGAATTTATAAATAAAATATTAGGTATTTTAAAAGTCAAATTGTCACGCCGTTTTTTCACAGGGATAGCTAGTGACAATGAAGCGCCATTTGCCCGATCCTGACACAACTTCCATCACCAAAAAATAATTTCACCTATTATTAAATTAAATCGTTAATGCCAATAACCCACGCCCATAGCTACAAAGGTCGAATTTAAAAACAAAAAAAAATAGTTGGATACATTTGGGCATTGATGGGTTACTTTAAAATAAAATTAGTCATTTTTTATTTATTTATTTACATTTTTATACTAAGCTACTAAAGTGCTTGTATCATAGAAACAGGACAACCAAAGTACATATATCAAAGATACATTAGTAACGGTGGGTGGTCACGAACTCGTGCTCTCGGTTTGTGTAACCATTGCACTGCCACTACACCACGGTGTAACAACCATTAGTTTTAAACTTAATAAAATACAAACAACTAATCCATGAAACCATTTATATTTGCTAATTTAAATGCGAATTTTAATTCTGGTTCACAAAGGTTATCTGCTTGTTTTGTTTATACAATGATACAATAATATTTACGAATAAGTAATGTTTTATTTATATTGTAGGTAATCTCGAAAACAATTTTTTTTGGCAAGATAATTATAATAACTCTATGGCGCAGATTAATTTATTATTTTTGTCCTATTCCAATGTTTGTACCTACTAATGCGGTGTGAATTAGTTATGAAAAATTGATGATAAAACGCATGTACATCGGTTAATAGCGACCGGAGGTCGAACTGAAGCGACTGTTTAAACACTGAGTATAATATCCGCTATGTTTCTTTGTCAGTTTCATTACGAATTTCAGAATATAGAGTATTTACCTAACTGAACGTAAAAGATTGTAAAAAATCGTGTCAAGCTTGTAGTCAATTTTTAAAATTTATTTTTATAAAAATATAAGTTACATCTAAATAAAACAACTTAATATGTTAAAAAAGGATTCATGGATAAATAAACAGCTTGTGACGGAAGTACCTTAAAATCAAATTTAAAGAAAATTAAACTTTACAAAAAAGGCATATTAATGAAAATCATATTTTCCTACCGAAGTTATTATAGGAAGAGAATGCTGCATTAGCATAAATCTTGTTGACTTCTGTTAGTGTGGCGATTAGAGCAAAAAAATATAACATCCGGCTCACGATCACTATTTATAACTAGAGTATAGATAGACAGGCGACTTGCAAACCAAAAACCGAACTAAACAACTTGCACGAAATTTTCACTACTAATATTTTATGTTTATTTATTACGCTAAAATTATGCGTATTATCTTTATTTATTTTACACCTATTTTGTGCACTATACCTCAATGTAATAGGTATGTATATTAAAATCACGAGTTTCTGATTTTTATTTGATTATGTTTCTGATTTGAGGTTTGTATAATAACGAGTATAAATGTATCTTTGCTATAACACAGACAAACTCATCAATAAGAAAACCACGTTTACTATAAACTATCACAAATTCACATGACGCCTCAATGCCCAAAGGGAAAGGCAGAGACAACCATATATTTAGAATGTAGTCTAACATATTCTAGATATGTGGAGACAACGGAGCACAAGAAATATATTATACAATATAATATTATATGCAAGTATATACTACTTTATATAGATACCTAAATATTATTACCTTCCCTTTTTTTAACTTTCTGTTTAACCCCAAAGTTTAACTAGCAGACAATTAAGTTTTAGCGGAACAAAATATATATATATATATATATATGAATGCTATAATGTATTGCCTAAAAATATCTCTAATGCCTAAATTCATAGACCTTGATAAAGATAATTTTAGAAGAAGGAAATCAATCAAATTGTCACGCCTTTTTCCCACAGCGATAGGCAGAGACAATGGAGCACCACTTGCCACAATCCTGACACAACTCCCTCGCTTCCTTCACATCCATTCTCTTCATACAAGCTTTAAGGTTACGGGCACTAGGCAACCTAGCATTCATTAGGATGTGTCCTGTCTTGTTTAACGCATCCATCCACATCAGATTTATAAATTCCGTTCGTCAATCTACTTTCAATCATCCTTTTCATGTGCCCAAACGATAGAAGAATTCCTTTGACAATCCTTGTCACTACATCTTCTTTTAAACCATATCTATGGCGCACTGTGATATTTATTCCTTATTTTATCCGCTATCGTCAAATGAAGAAATGGGAGAGTTTTAATCCCTATTCCTGTGGGATTTGAGGCGTGGGCATTTTTATCAGCTAAATACAAATTAAAAAAGAAGGATATCAATAAAACTAACTTCTAACTTTTAATACAAGCCTTTTTAAAACTTTTTTATATACGAATATTATTCATGATTATTATCCATCCAAAACGTGTTAGTGAGTAAGGCATATTTCATAATGTGCTGACGATATCAACACGGTAATATTATGAATATAATTCTCGTGATATCGATGAGTCTGCATTACTGGTCATCATGCTACAATTGGATATAACTTTATTTTTTAAAGTCGAAACCAAAATAACAATGTAAAGTTTTAAGCCGGGATAGTGTCGGATAGTGATCGTTTCATTTGACGGTTGACTCAGTTATCAAATGAAACGATTTTTCAGTCGTTGGACTGTTGGACTTCGGTTAATGAATGGAGGTAACTGCTACTACAGTTTAATTAATGTAAGTAGCAGCAATTTCTCGTCGGCCTCGTTGAAACCGGCAACTTACAAGCAGATCCCGAAACGCGACTAAGTTACTTCACGGTTTGTATACTTGGTGGTAGTACGACCCCGGATCAACTCTTGGTGGTACACTCTATGATAACCAGACTCGAAGCAAATATCAGCTTCTTTTTTATTAAAAAATATTTGTAAATTTATTAAAAATTACAAATATTAGCTATGAAAAAATATATTTGGTTGCATAACAGACTGCGGGGTTAGGTTGGGCAAGTTAAAACGATTATCGTCTCTCGTCGGCGATAGCTAGGCTTAATCCAATAAAACGAGACTATTAATCGTTGTAACGAATATCGTCTGTGCGACGACACGTTTGATCATATTCTCAATTTGGTGGATTGTCGTTTTTAAAAACAAAATTTTTATTATTTTGCCAATCGTCGATAAGAGACGATAATCGTTTTAACTTGCCCAACCTAACCCCGCTGGTTTGCTAACCTAAACGCAAGCCACCAGACAAGTCGAATTTAGATATTGCGTCCTAATTTTTAAAAATTCAAAATGTTTTGTTCATTAAGATTACAGTATAAATTAATACAGTATCAACTTTCATTACCTTAACTTCACAGTGTAGTTAAGATAAACAAACAGTACATTGTTTTTACTTACTGTACGTGCGAGTATGTGGATTTGTGGTTGGCCTGCGACACAGAATCCCATGGTGGTACTCGCTAGCTTAACCATACATGGACATCACATACATCGTCAGCATTGCCAATCATTAACCGTTACTTTCTTTCATTTTCCACGATTTCTCTGTCTGACTATCTATACTTACTTACAATTGTTGCCAACTATCAACTAGTTTTATGAAGAAACTTTATTAATTATTTATTCTTAGGTAAATTTATTTATTTCGGCACTCTTAGACTTCCTCTTGCTTACCAACAGGCAGATCGATGTCAAGTCACATTAAAATAATATATTTAAATAAACAATTAGAAAATTATTATTAATTAATCATCAAAAAGTAGTTTGTGACCCAAACAGTACTCAGTACAAACAGTAGATACAGTAAAAAATAATATTAATACAGAGGTTAACCTAAATTAAATATATACCATCTTAATTAAGAAGTGAAGGAAGCAAGGAAATTGTGTAAGGATCGTAGCAAGTAATGCCCCATTCATTGTCTCTGCCTATCCCTGTGGGAAAAAAGCGTCACAATTGATTTATTATTTGATTGAAAATTAGATTTTTAGAATAATTAAGAAAAAAATGTTATAAAAATGTATCGGTATTTTTGATTGCCACTACAAATTCTCGTCAATCGAATTAACTTATCAATCAAATTGTCACGTCACGACAGGGTTTGGCAGACAATTATTATTTCATTAAATTTTTTTAAAGAAATAAACATAACATCGTTAAAATATTTTTATTTTACGCTAATTTTTAACTTATTTTATTTTATTACAACATTACAAACTTCTTATCAACGATTAATTATTTTAAAATTGATTTAAATCTGAGGCTAATCAGAAATGATGCTAATACCATTTTATAATTTGATTTTTATTTTAAATTCTATACTGATCTACTAAACATGCTTGTATCATAGAAACATGAAGACCGAAGCACAATATGAAAAACACAAAGGTACCGGAAGCTCTCGGTTTGCGTGGCCATTGCACTACCACTACACCTCATCCAATTTTATTACATTTAAACGCATACTATTATTACATAAGACATTACAGTGTTAAATTAATGCATTTGGTTTCTTTTCTTTCTTCTTGTTTATGGCTTTAGTATTTAACTTGCCAGTGTCAAAGTAAAAATATATGGTTCAATGTTAAAACATTGTCAAGTAAAGATGAAGATGAACCACGCGAGTGATTCATCAAATGATGATGATGATAGTGAGGTTGATGATGATCGTTTTAGTAAAGCGGCGGAAAGCCTTTACTATTATAAAACTTCAGAAGGAGTCTTGGAGGGAACATGAAGAAACACGTTTCACAACTTTAAAATACTTGTTTATACTTGATCAACTTAAAACAAAATTATTACTGGATAACAATTCCACCATTATTACACATTAATATTTATGAAAAACACAAGCTTTTCAAATAATTCAAAATTGCGCGTCCTGTCAGTTGCAGTTGCCCGCCAAAACTCCTGCATTTGGTTTCTAAATAAATGTAATAAAACTTTTCATCTTAATTTATTCTGGCCATATCCATCGTTAATTCTGTCCATATTTGAGATAAAGATGTGTTACTCATAAAGCTAGTGATGATTCATATCCCATACGTATAATGTTGCATTGTGCTTTATGTTACTAAGAAGTGGTACACTGACAGATTTTAGCAGAATAATTTTCATTAAATTCTAAGGAGTAATTCTCGAAAGTAATAACCTTCACACAGTGCTTTCATAAATCTATTCGATTCGATTAAAACATAAGCCCAGTTCCAATATTATATTCGAATGCATTTTTTTAAATTGTAGCGTCCCTCTAGCACAGCACAGCAACCCAAGAAGCAAGATTAAGACCTGCATAGAAAATCACTGCAACTCTTTTTAAATAACTTACCAGAACAGTAAATCAAAATGCCTATAATGCGTTTTTCCCACAGGGATAGGCAGAGACAATGGAGCGCCACTTGCCACGATCCTGACACAACTCTCTCGCTTCCTTCACATTCACAATTCTCTTTATACAAGCTTTATGCTTATGAGCACTAAATAAAACAACGTTGAAAACTTGAATATTTTTTAAAATATACATTTGATGTTCCGGCCTCATTAAGTTTGTTCAAATGAGTTACAATAATATTCCTTGCAGGTCTTTATCTTGCTTCTTGAACTGCCGTGCTAGGGGGCTATTTGACATCACCATGTGCCTGATGTTAAAGAAAAGTGCGGTATAGTACCAGTCGCTTCCACTATATATGATAAATTAAACTTTTATTTACATTTCTATATTAAGCTACTAAAGTGCTTGAATCATAGAAACAGGACAACCAAAGTACAAAGATACATCAGTACCGGCAAGTGGTTTTGAACCTGTACTCTCGGTTTGCGTAACTCTCAGATCATACAAGTGATGATTGCACTACCACTACACCGCGGTAGACTTTGTTTTAAGCTGGAACCAGCAACTTACAAGCTAATCCCGAAGTGGCTAAGTCATTTTACGGTTTGTCCACTTGAAAGGTCAGTCTACCCCAAATCGGAAGACTGACCGACTGACCACCACATATCTGCCTATCACTATTAAAAACTCGAAGCAAATATGTTCCTTGTTTTGCCTAACTCGTGTTTTTCGGTCATTCATCTGTGCTTTAGGTTTGGTTAGCATTAGGCAAGTCGAGGTCAGAGATGTTGACAGGGTCGCGTCGCGCTCTCCTGGTTTGCAACTTGTCACCTTTTCTCACACAATTTAATTTTGTGGACACGTAGATTAAATTACCGGTATTTTCTGAAACCTGTTTGCCTCCATTAACTAAAATGGATAGAGGTAATTGTCAAGGTCTTTTGGTGGTTTTTGCGTTGGGTTGAGGTGAAATTTTAAAAGTTTAAAGTTTTCGACGACAGGCGTAGACGAACGGTTTAGCGATTGGTTTGTTGTGCGTAAAGTCCCGGTTTCGATTCCCGGTCGAAGCAAATATTTGTTTCATAGCTTTTATTTGTAATATTTAATAAATCTATTAAATATTGCAAATATTTGTTAATAAAAAAAGAGATGGATGTTTGCTTCGGGTCTGGTTAACAAAGAGGCAGTGGTACCCAGTCTACCGATCTGGGGTAGTACCACCACTTACAAGTATACAGACCGTGAAGTCTGTATACTTGTCAACTAGGCCGGCATAGTGGATGTGATTGCTACTCACAGTTATTGAATTGTAGTAGCAGTGACATTTATTCATGGACCACACTTCAGCTTAACATCAAGCGGGGTGCTGTCATATGTCGAGTCACAATAAAAAAAGTTATATAATACATATATTATGTTTTACATTTCTATACTGAGCTCCTAAACGTGCTTGTATCATAGAAACATGACGACCATAGTACTTATATCGTAGATACATTGGTACCGGCAAGTGCTTTTGAACCGAGGAATCCAGGTTTAAGTGACTATTTCACTACCACATATCTTAACCTGTCTTTTAAACTTTTATCTATTTCTTTTAAGACGTAATGTTCACCAGATTCTAGGCTAAAGTGCAATAAGTAGGTATCCACATAGACAACCTTGCGCTCGCTTAACTCCTACAACTTTTAACCCAAAACTCGAATTAAACTTATATTAATTTTCACAAAGATTTATGATTGATCGCGCTAAAGCGTCAGCTAGTCTGTGTGGATACCTACTTATTGCACTTTAGCTTATAATCGGGTGAACATAACGTCTTAAAAGAAATAGGTAAAAGTTTTTAAGACGGGTTGAGATATGTGTGGTCTAGTTAGGGTGGTCTAGTGGTAGTGAAATAGTCGCTTAAACCTGGAGCTCTCGGTTCAAAAGCACTGGATTCGTAGCGCGACCAATCTATGATTTTTCATAAAAATATTAGCTAAAAATGTTAGCTGGTAAATAATGCCTAAGGCATTAAGCTCGCCTATGTACCTTCTTTTGTGCAATAAAGAGATGTGTTACTCATAAAGCTAGCGATGACGTTTACTATACGTCGATATAATAAAAAAAAAATGTAAAATCTAAACCAAAATAAACGCGATAGTAAGCCGCAGAAAATTGGTTTAATTCATTAATCAATGTTCGTGCAAATTCTAAGAAAATACTACAATAAAGAGTTTATAAATAAAATAATAAAATAAAACTTTTGAGCAGGTTTTGAAAAGCAACGGTTTTGAGAGTTGCAATACTGGCAAGGTATCAATTGTAACATGATTCATTATTTATGCAATGACTTTAATACACACAACATTTATTATTATTCTTTCTAAGAATTAAACCACAATCGTGACGTCATCTTAGTGATTCAATAATATATATATTTTTTATTGTGACTCGACATCTGACCTCGTCCTGCCTGATGATAAGCAAGAGGCGGTCCAAGAGTGACGACGACTGAGAAACCGAGTTTGTTTACGGCTGCCTCATTCGCCGTCACTATGGCGGCCACTATCACGCATCATAACATGATCGTTTATTATATTTTTAATAAAAGTTAAGGTAAAGAAGGGAGTTATCCAAGAAACTCAGAACATCCTCGTGGTAAGGAAGGCGTGACAATTTGCTTAAATGATTGATAGAAAATCAAAATTATTTTTGATTTACACTAAAATGATTGTGTCATAGACACAGGATGACCAAAGTATTTATATCAACAAAACATCGGCACCGGCAAGTGGTTTTAAACCCGTGGTCTCGGTTTGCGTGACCATTGCACTACAACTACATCACGGTCGTCTTTAATATTTATAATATTATATTACGGGTATAATGATCTCATTCCCCGTTTTGTTTCCTTCATTTTAAAATGTTATCTTTGTGATATTATATTAAGAAAAAGTTGTAGACTGACAGATTCCGTCCGTACGCAAGAAATGTATTTCTCCACTTCAAGGCTAGGTTAATTTAAGGTCAATTTAGGGTGTCAATCGTTTAAAAATGTCGAACAGGTAAACCTAGAATATTTATATATAAGTTCTGAAAAGTTATGCAGATGGCAATTTTCTGTGTATAAATAAGTATACAATGAAGAAAAAGAACCTTTGGCCGGCTATGTTACGACGGCTGAGGCAGCCGTGTACTGACTCGTTTTTTTTAGTTTTCGGCACTCTAATGCCTCCCCTTGCTCACCATTAGGTGAGTCGAGATCAGTAGTGACAATAGAAAAAAAGTATTATTAGACTGGAATGGAGCATAGGGATTTCATTTGGATATTTAGGTACAAAAATATATTTTCATTCATGCGTTTTATTTATAAATTTAAGTTTTCACTATCAGGTCAGGGTGTTAGTTGCGTCACAATTTTGGCAAGAAAAAGATGTGCCGGTCGTTACTCGGCTCCTGTGTGACATTGCTAATGCAAGGTTGTTAAAAGTAAAAATAAATTGTTTTTAATTTCATTTACGAAAACAAACATCTACATTTAAAATAATAGACTTTATTACAATATATTTATGTTATTGGCCTCTTCCGTTTCTATAGGGTTAGACAAAAACAAAACAGAAATAAACCGGGAACAGAAAAACAAAATCAAAACATCAAACGGGGTAGCATCCACCAATATGACGATCAACACCTCAGTCTCTCCGTGACCACGATGATGTAAAGCTCTCGAAACGTCGGATATTTTAGATTTTAAAAAAATGTAAAATTTAAACCAAAATAAACGCGATAGTAAGCCGCATAAAATTTGTTTAATTCAAAAAACAGAAAGCCTCTCCTCACGATTTTACCATCAATCACACTAACTTACTTTGCTGCTTGCGCCGCAGGTACCTTATCATTGATTGGTACAAGTACATAAAAAATTATAGAAACAAAATGTAGGTATAAAGAATTAAGTTTTAAACGGTGCCAATACAGAAGATTTTTTTATAGATGAACATGGGGACATTCTTAAAAAAGCAGAGGTGGTGTAGTGGCAGTGTAATAGCTATGTAAGCCGAGTGGCACGGGTTCAAAACCACTCACCGGTACCAGTGTGTCTATGATATATGTACTTTGGTTGTCCTGTTTCTATGATACAAGTACTTTAGTAGCTTAGTTCAGAAATGTATTGAAAAAATAAAAAAATAAAAAATAATGCCCATAACCTTTGTACAAAGAGAATTATGGATTTATCTAGAAAACAGGATCGTGGAAAGTGGCAACTAGTTGTCTCTGTCTATTCTTGTTGAAATTAGGTATTTTTAAAGTCTCGTTTGTGTTTTATTAAACTACATTATCTTTGTTTTAAAATATTGTGTCAAACGCGTAATTAAAAATGACCTTGCGCACGCGTAGTGTAAACTAACTCGCACATTGTCAATGTTACTTTTGTGAAGTACGCCCGGAATGTCAATACAAACATGTAGATACAGTTTAGTTTTTATTTTATTTGAATTTTATTTGGATTTTATCTAAGAATATATTGTTTTACGTTAAAATTTAAAAAAAAGGATTGGTAAAATGGAGCCTGCCTTACAAACGTTTATTTTTACAATTAATTCGCATAGGCCTTCCGGCCCTTGCGCATTGTTAGAGTCCACCATGATTTCAGAAACACGTAAGCCAACTGAGTCACTTCACGGTCTGTAGTACACTTGAAAGTGATGGTACTACAACCACCAACAGTCTGCCTACCACTCTTTTTATATTATTATTATTGTCGATGTTATTTTGTAGTTGTAACAACTAACAATGACAAAGATGGCAAGGCCCTATGCGCTGGTTGGACCAAATAGTCCACAACCTACATGTCCACAAACTACATGAGGAGTAGTGGTGGTAGTTGTAGTTATTAGCGGGCTCGTTTCCGCACTTAAAGTCCTCTTCGGTATCTTTATGCGTTCTTCAACGGTTCTCCTTCAGCGGAGCCACCCGATCTCCTCCAGGAAGGCCAGGAGACCCTTCTCGTTCCGGAAGCGTCCTCGCGTTGCCAATGAACTTCTGTCTTGCTTCTGCTACTGCTGTGCTCCTGCAACTCAATAGCACATGTGCAGCTGTCTCCTCCTCATTCAGACATCCCCTACAAAGGGGGCTGTCTGATATGTTGAGGTTGTACAGGTGTTTATTAAAACCACAATGCCCCGTATAACACCTACCAAAGTGCGGAGCTTGGCTCTGCTAAGGTCTAGCAGTCGTCCAGTCAAGCGTCTGTCAATATGAGGGAGAGCTTAACATGAGGAGATTTAAGTCACAAACCTTAACACTGAGTTTTTCTTAACTTGGCGACTGAGGCAATTGTAAGATAAGACGGCTTTTTAAGTTGCCGGCGCTCTTGGACCTCCCTTTGCTTACCATAAGGCAAGTCATGGTTAGATGCCGCGTCTCAAAACGACCTTTAACAGAATAACTTTTTTTTGTGAGAAGAATTGCTGTATTCTATTCGGATATATCAAAGCGATTGAGTGGTGGACCCCCCGTGAAGCAGGTGATCCATGAGAAATAGAATTGACTCCAAAGTCGAGTGAAGCCCGACTTTGGAGTCTATGAATGTGAGGCATGCTAGTTGGCTAAGAGAGAGAGAGAGAGGGACCTCTGGTGGGCGTCTTTTTTCGAGTCTTCCTGTGGGAAGAGATTTTGAAGTAGGGCGATTTGCGAATAGCGGGTGGTTTTGGCGGCGGTGGTGCAGGTGTGTTTGAACAAAATGACATGTTTTTTTCTATTTTGTTTTGACATACACGTCATAACAAAGTTGTTCATAACCAATTGTAACAAATACATTAGGCCCAGTTTAAAATTCATCATAGTTAAATTAAACAATAAACAGAAACTGTGTTCTAGTGTAACAACAATTGTAAACGTGTAATGCCAAAACAATTTAAAGTATTTTGTACACATGCGATAATATTATTAGATACGTGAGTCGTATATTAAATATGTACTGACTGAATTAGGTATAAAAGAGAGGTAGGCAGCGGTACCCAGATCCGGGGTAGTACCACCACTTACAAGTATACAGACCGTAAAGTAATTTGGTCGCGTTTCGGGATCAGCTTATCACAGTGCTGTAATTTTTTTAATATGACGTCATACCTTGACTGACCTTGACTTGCCTGGTAAGCAAGCTAAGGTCCAAGAGCGTCGACTACTAAGATACATTTGATTTTACGGTTGCAGGCCAAAAATATGCCGGGACTCATTTAAAAAATAGTATAGAACCGTCCTTAAAGTCCAGTATTTATGCGAGACGGTATTGGCCTCAATGAATGCGAGGTATACGCCTAACAACATCAGATACGCCACGACATCTGTTATGGTCATCGTGTTGTTACGTAATCTGACTTCAAACAAAACATCACTGTTCTTACATACAGAAATGGTATGCGGACCACAGACCATACATCTCTATAGTAGGAGCAAAATAACATGAACTGGGGCCAAATTAAGATTAATTAATAATATTACATAAACTTTTTACTAATCTATTAAAAAAAAACGTAAACTGTTTACCACAAGATTACCACCGAGGTCCGAGGTGTAATAGTAGTGAAATGGAAAACCCACAGCCCAATGTGTATTTTGTTCATAAAAGGTAGTTTAATAGGCCAGTTTCAAGCTGTTAAACTGACACGCCTTTTTCCCACAAGGAAGGACAGGTAGAGCAATTGCCACGATCCTAACACAGCTTCCCTTACATCCATAATTCTTATCATACAAACTCTACGGTTATTATGGGCACTAGGCAACCCAGCTTCTTGAGAATGTCTCCAATTTGGTCGGTAAACACACTTCAAAAATAACGTTCTTAAAATACAACTTAATAATTAAGTTGTAGTACGTATTTTTTTGTACTTTACACGTTACAATTGTTGTGTACTAAGTTTAGTACACAATAATTGTTGTGTACTAAGTTTAGTACACAATAATTGTAATATTAGTACGATGAAGTTTTTTTAAGTTCATTATTTTTTTTAAATTCTGTACGAAATCTACGGCAAAATGTATGTAAGTACGGTTAATCGGATTATTTTCTTACTTTGGGATTACGTATGTATGGTTCACATATTTCAACATTTACGTTGCCGGTACTTTCAATAGTTTTATGTTTTTGCCTCGTAGTATCTAAACCTGAGGAGGTCAAGGACCTGATAAAACCGATTTGTCTTAGTCGTCGTCTAGAGGACAGAGTTCCTATTGACTAATTTTGAACTTAGATAGTTCGACCTAATCGCCACGTTTTAATTAACGCGAGGTCTAAGTGCTATATCGACTAGTGTGCGGTTGACTGATTTATTATAATGTTCTCTACTATTTAAATGATATAATTGTCTTGTAATGTTAAAGAAATTTGGACCTTAATGTTATGCGAGTTACGTATATTTTTATTTGTAAATCAGTTCCAGTTTTAGTGATGGTTTTGTTCATTCATAAGCAAAGATGAAAGAAAGCAAGTATTGTTAAGTTTAATTGTGTTGTTTTGATTTAAGATAAATAATTAAGTTAATGAAAGATAAATAATTTCAATGAATTAAACAAATTTTATGCGGCTTACTATCGCGTTTATTTTGGTTTACATTTTACTTTTTTTTATTATTCCGACGTTTCGAGAGCGATAATAAAAAAATTGTAAAATCTAAACCAAAATAAACGCGATAGTATTTCTAAGTATATCTAAGAATTTTAATTTTAATAATCTTGTTTGGTCCACAAAATATTATATACTTTTATTCATAGATGACAGTACACAGAACTTATGTATAATATGTATATATATTTACATTTACCTATATTATACATAAATTATTTATTATGTTTATTATTTACAATACATTTTATTATTAAATAAAATGATCTTTAACCTTGACCTCTAAATAAAATATAAGGACTTTCTAAGAAGCTAGAGAGTTAGGTCAGTATCATGTCAAACGACAAAATTGGTTCTTACTTTTCTGTCAATTCCAGTAGATTTGAAGGTCATAGTTTAAGCTTTACTGCTTTTCTAATTTCCACGTTCGCTTTATACCAATAAAAAAGACAAACAAAATTCTTTGGCAAATTACTTTTCGTGCTAAAGGTGTGCCCTTTACTTTGCTAAGCTATTGGGAGGGGCATTTGTTCATCTAATGGGGCCATAAAGCGATTCGCTACAACTGGGTCAGGCCAATGTCAAGCGAGGGTTATCGCGACGGATGCACACTAGCACACGTAGACTCATAGATCACCTAGTCTATTTCAATTCATTATTACTGGAAATAACCAGTGATCATAACAAACATTTGCTATTATGTTCTTCTAGAAAAGGTAACATACTAAACTCATTTTATGTTGTCTTTTCCTCTGCTTTGGAGAATAAATGACGAAAAAACTAAATGACAATATAAAGTTTTGCGATAACTTTGTTTATGAAGTAAAAGATAATTGCGGCCTATTATGTATTATGTGGGCTAGTTGGAACCGGCAACTATAGTTGCTGTGGAACCACAGTTACCCCCTCCCCCTTCCCCCCGGACCGGCAGACCGGGCAAATGACCACCAATCGTCTGCCTACCATTCTTAAATTAGATTAAAGGAAATCATCCATTTTGGGCTTCTATGTACTACTTTTGTAATGTCCGATGATGAAAAAATATATAAATGGTATACTTGTATTGATAAAACTAATAACAATTTTGCTTTTAATTGCTGTGCAATTGAAAATAAGATATGGGTTTTGTATCATCTGTCCATCCACGGCACATTTGTTCTGCTTTGTCATAATTATAGTTAGATGATTTTGCACACCTAATCACGTGAACTATGCAAAATAAAGGATATATTCCAATTACATTGTATATGCAACTGTTAATACAATTAAGCTCATAGTCCTCATACAAAATGAATGATGTCCTTTAAAAACTATACACTCTTTCTACAATGCTATCATCTGTAATGTACGAAGGCAAAAATAATAAAGTAATGAGTAAGTAAATAATATTCAGACAATTAACTGACGTCATATTTAAAACCCGAAAGTATGAGCAATGAGATAAATATTGCATACAATTACAAAACATGAACGGGTTTAATTCCCTTCATATGACTCATAGCAATTAATTAGCCACAACACGTTAATTTATGCTAAATAGGTATTTCGGATATACGTTTTATTAGAACTATTAGCCATTATTAACACAATAATGGATTGAGGCTGAGGCGCCATTGTTTTTATCGTGCTTTATTCCACAGTTTAATTGTTGAAATTAGGTTACAATTGTACAAAACGAGTATTTTTTTTCATGTGGATGGATGCGTTAAACAAGGCAGGCCCAGAACGGTGTTTTCCGATAAAATCGGAGACATCCTCAAGAAAGCTAGATAGCCTAGTGCCCATAACCTTAGAGATTGTATGAAGAGAATTGTGGTGTGGGTGAAGGAAGCGAGGAAGTTGTGTCAGGATCGTTCAAGTGGCGCTCCATTGTCTCTGCCTATCCCCGTGAGAAAAAAGCGTGACAATTTAATTGATTGATTGTTTTTTTTTTCATTAAACATTACTGATGAATAGTGTTGTTTGTCATTCGGCTCCATTAAATCCTAAAGCGATTTTAGGGCGATACTAGCATGACGCTCTTATACGTATCTGTCTTGTACCAAGATGAGCAAAAAAATATTTACTAAACTTATAAATAACTAAATATAACCTCCGTCAGAGTAAAGATAAACTCAAAATAATGTTAAAAGATCCAAAACCAGTTTAAAGGTACCAAACGATCTTGAATTGTTAATACTAAAGAACTGAGAGGAAAATAACTAAATACTAAAATACCTAAGTTAAATATATTCGGCAATGAATGAATGAATTCAACCGCATTCGTTTCGGATATTTAGAATTCCAGACGTTACATCTGGAATTAGCATAAACTCTACCATGGGTGTTGAATTTAAACAAATATTGTATTATAACTTCTGTCTAATTTTCATTTCTAATTTATACAAAATATAACGTACACTTAGGTAGGTGTTTAGAACTTTTTGGTATATTCCAAGGCTATGTAATCTATACTAATATAATAAAGCGGAAGAGTTTGTTTGTTTGTTTGTTTGTTTAAACGCGCTAATCTCAGGAACTACTGGTTCGAATTGAAAAATTCTTTTTGTGTTGGATAGATCAATTATCGAGGAAGGCTGTAGGCTATAAAACATTACGTTGCGACTTATAGAAGCGAAGAAACAGTCGAAAATGTGGAAAAAACGGGCAATATTATTCGTCTTTGAGGGTTTCCGTTGCGTGCGCTGCGGAAACCGTTCGAGATACCCAAAAAATAAGTATGAAAGAATTATTCGTTTTTAAATTATCTAAAAAAATGTCCGCGACCGTATATGTCTATCTTTTAAGATTAACTCACAATAACCGTTTTTATGATAGTCAAATTTGGTCTAAATTAATGCATTATTAAAAAATATTTGTCAGAGTTGTATTAACATAATAATATTATTCTTTATCGAAATAAATGCGTTATTAATTAAGAATATTTAACTGTGAACAAAATTGTCATTGACATCACCTAATTTCAATAAACATCTTATAAGATAATACAATTTTAAAATAACTCTGAAACAAAATTCACACGCTTCGCATGATGAGCGCTAACCGGCAAGCGAGGAGAGGCGTTGCTTGCGGGCGAGGCGGAGGGGGGTGTAGCTCTACGAGGTATAGTCTGTCTAAGCCAAAATAACGCGCCCCTTCACTGCATTAACGCATACGAGCAAATATAAAATATGGATAAAACACACCGAAAATGCAGTAATTGGTTATTCAGTTGCTGGTTAGAAAGGAGGAACGAACGTGATGAAGTTTAATAGTATAGTTAGTAATATTTGCATTCACACATTTAAATAAACTAATAAAGTGGAGGGGCGCGTCATTTATAGACAGACAAGCATACTATGCGGTCGGCTCCCTACTGATCGGTTGAATGCAGCGTTAATTTGTTTTTACGATATGATATCATCGTGCAAAATCCTTTTTTATACAATTTCATTTTGTAGAAGTTTTCTCTATAGTAGGTAGTGTTTGTTTTAAGTATAGTATTTTGTTTCTAATATTTTCACAATAACACTTTTTTTTGTTTTGTTGTAAATAATACCTGTAGGTGTCATCTACATTCTTTCAAGGTTAGGTTTTACAATTCTTATTAGGTTAGGTTTTAGTTTAAGCATACAGTTAGTTTGGTTAAGTTTTCATTTCCTTCGTTCTTTCTTCGTCACTGTAATGCCTAGAAAAAGGACTCAGCGTTCTCGGCAGACTGCTGCTGCAAAGCGGCTGCGAGTTTTGCGCACAAGAAAATAAAACTGAAATTATAATTTACGCAGAAGTACTTTAAAATATATTCTTTTTAAAACTACTTTAAAATATATTCTATTAGTTACGTAATCTAAAATAAGTCGCGGGTAACAGCTATAGGTAATTTATAATAAAGCTGAGCAGGTAGGTAAACAAAAAATTAATATGATTCCCAAAATAACTATTCCACGCGGACGCAGTCGCGGGCACAGCTAGTATTACTATAAAAATTAAAAATATTTTTAGAAAAATCCTAAAACATCGATGATAAAAACAATTATTTTGTTGTTGTTATGTTCTTTAACATGAATGGTCACTTTATAGTCTGAGGTCGGTATTTTTAGAAGAATTTTATTTATCAATATTGTTAAGCCGCTGAAGCTTTTAGAGATAAACAATGAAGTTTGTACTTTTCTATTTAATTTTTTTAATTTTTTTATTATTTTAAAGATCTTAAATATATTATTAAAATTTTATACCTATACTGATCACTTGCTCCGATAGTTTGGGCATATGGAAGGGATGAGTGAAAGTAGATCCACAAAAGAAATTTATAAATCTGATATGGATGAATGCGTTAATCGAGGCAGACAAACCCAGGAGGATGTTTTTCGACCAAATCGGATCCTCAAAAAAATCTGGGTTGCCTAGCTCTCATAACCGTAGAGCTTGTATGAAAAGAATTGTGAATGTAAGTGAAGCGAGGGAGTTGTATCAGGATCGCGGCAAGTGGCGCTCCTCTGCCTAACTCTATGGGAATTTAAATTGAATTGAGTAATCACATAATTATTATTAACTAAATAATAGTTATGACGACAGGCGTGGACGAACGGTTTAGCGACTGGTTTTTTGCGCGTAAAGTCCCGGGTTCGATCCCCGGTCGGAGCAAATATTTGTTTCATAGCTTTTATTTGTAATATTTAATAGTATTAAATATTGCAAATATTTGTCAATAAAAAGAAAAGAGATGGATATTTGCTTCGGGTCTGGTTATCAAAGAGTGGTAGGCAGTGGTACCCAGTCTGCCGATCCGGGGTAGTACCACCACTTACAAGTATTACAGGCCGTGAAGTGATTTGCTCACGTTTCGGGATCAGCTTGTAAGTTGCCGGCTCCATCTAGGCCGGCATAGTGGATGTGATTGCTACTCACAGTTATTGAATTGTAGTAGCAGTGACATTCATTCATGGACCACACTTTGGCTTAACATCAAGCGGGGTGCTGTCATATGTCGAGTCACAATAAAAATAAAAATTACCAACTTGTTTACTATTTACTTTGTGACGTGTGACGTGACGTACACGTAGAAGAAAAATCATAGTAGAATCCCCAGGTATTGGCTAACACAAGACATTACGATACCGTAGACCAATTTAAATAGAATAAAACTGTTTGAACTGTAATGTTTATTTTAAAATCAAAAGAGTTCAATTTATTAGTATTGATAAAAATAATATTATCGTGTTTAGGGCTAATGCGTTTGTAGTATCTAATATTATTATGTAAGTATTGGCAAGTGGCGCTCCATCGTCTCTGCCTATCCCCATAGGAAAAAGGCGTAACATTTTGATTGATTGATTGAAAAATAATTAATACTATTGAGCCGTCATTATTTTATGTCTCGCTTAAGTTAAGCTGGAGAGCGGTCAAATCAGTGGAGGTGACTGCTACTTCACTTGAATATGCTGACGAAGTTGAAACTTGCAACTTTCAAGCTGATCTCGAAGCGCGACTGAGTATCTGTGGTACAGTTATCACGAATAACCGGTAAATGCAACTGGCATCTTGTCGTTCGAATTGGCGTTCTAAAGGGGAGGCCTATTTCCAGCAGTGGACGCCTTCTGGCTGATGATGAGGTGGTGGTGGTGGTAGGTACTACCACGGATCGGCAGGCTGGGCAAATGACATTTTCCAAGTATCGAAATTTAAAATTTTAATATCGTACTAAACTGTATGAAACGATGTGTACGTATCTACCTACGTGCTTTAAAAATGAATACCTCTATAATAAGTTTTCTATTGTTGTATTAACTGAGGTTTTGCGCGGAATCGCTAATCAAATAAAAGATTTCGCCGCTTACCTTTGCGTTTATTTAGACGACTAAAAATACCGTTTCATTTTACGTCACTATCCTGGCGACTATTATTTTATTACCCATCTTAATTATCTCATGTGAATGGATGCGTTAAACAAGGCAGGCCCAGGAGGGCGTTTTCCGACCAAATTGGAGACATCCTCAAAAAAGATAGGTTGCCTAGTGCCCATAACCATAGAGCTTGTATGGAGAGAATTGTGAATGTGAATAAAGCGAGGAAGTTGTGTCAGGATCGTGGCAAGTGGCGCTCCCCTGTCTCTGCCTATCCCTGTGGGAGGAAGGCGTGACAATTTGATTGCTTGATTGAATTATTTTCATTTCTCTTTCTGCTTATTTCATTTTTTTTTATGAAGGTTTGTAACTTTGCTATGAAATATTAACAATTACCATCTTTTGTTCCAGATTATGTTAGCAGTCAACAACGACACATAGTTTTTATTTATATTTTGTTGAACCAAAATTATTCAAAGAATCAAAATGAAGCGATTGGAGACTTGTTGTTGCTGTGCCTCTGTGAAGACTGGCTCACAGATCGTCGCTGTACTAGGAATAATAGCTTCAATCCTGACCATCATCGTGCTATGGGTGTGGAGACATGTGCACTTCAGTACATTTATATTCGATAAAGAATTGGACAAGAAACTTTCTGATATGGACAGTAAGTTGTATTTTTTTTATTGAGACGTCATATGACAGCACCCTTCTTGATGTTAAGCCGAAGTGTGGTCCATGAATGAATGTCACTGCTACTACAATTCAATAACTGTGAGCAGCAATCACATCCACTATGCCGGCTGATCCCGAAACGTGACCAAATCACTTCACGGTCTGTATACTTGTAAGTGGTGGTACTACTCCAGATCGGCAGACTGGGTACCACTGCCTACCACTCGCTGATAACCAGACCCGAAGCAAATATCCATCTCTTTTTCGGTGCGTCTTTTCTTTGTAGAACAATTGACAAGTGGAATGCTTTACCAGTCCATGTGTTCTCTCCATCCTATAACCTTGAATCCTTCAAGCGATGCGTGAAGAAGCACCTTTGGCCGGCATATGTGACTGGGGCAGCCGTGAACACTGGATCGAGGTCAGATGTCGAGTCACAATAAAAAAAAAAAACTAAATTGACATAACCTGAAAAGTAGCTCAATTTGAGAGATTTTTACTTACAGAAAAATAGTTTCAGTGTATTAGTATTTTTGTGACTTTACCCCGTCTAATGTTAATCTGGAGTACGATCCATAAATAGAGGTGACTGCTACTACAGTTCAATAACTGTAAGTAGTAGTCACATCCATGCCGGCCCGGCAAGTAACAAGCTTACAACTTACGCGATTAAATTTTGTGTGATAGAACGATACAGCTATACATGTTTACATGTATGTATACGGAGGCAAAAAAACTGATGAAACCGGATGAATTAAGCTCGTGGAAGCAGGGTTCGATCCCGCTCCGGAAACATTAGCGTGACTTTTTTTCTTATAAAAAAATGGTCGCTTATACCTAATACAGGTTTAAGTTGTGCATTAAAAAAACTAATTTATATATGTATATATTTTTATTTTTTGTGAATGTCCGCATAGCGAAGGAGATGTGTCAGGATCATGGCAAATGGCGGTCCATTGTGTCTGCCTATCCCTGTAGGAAAAAGGCATGACAAGTTAATTGATTTTTTATTTAATACTTTCTGTAGTCTTTAATTTATGGAATAACATTTGCCTATTTTGCATTTTATTACGTTTCTATACTAAGCTACTTAATGTTAATGTGTCATATAAACAAGACTGCTAAAGTACATAATAGCAGATACATTGGTACTGAGTGGATTTGAACCCGGGGCTCTCGGTTTGCGTGACCAATGCACTACCACTACACCACGGTCCTAGAAATAACAAATACTGCGCAAGTTTTTTCTTAGAAAAATTTCAGCGTGTGACCAAATTGGAGACATCCTCAAGAAAGCTGAGTTGAATAGTGCCCAGCCCATAGTCATAGCCGTAGAGCTATAGAGAGTTGTGGATGTGAGGGAAGCGAGAGTTGTGTCGTGATCGTAGGGAGTGGAGCTCCATTTTCTCTACCTATCCCTGTGGCGTGACAATTTGATTGATTGATTAATTGATTGTTTTACACTTGATAAAATAAGATTTTAAGACCGTCAAGTGACTCAGTTGAATTTAGAATCAGCTTGCAAATTGCCGGTTCCAACTAGGCCAGCATAGTGGATGCGACTGTTACCGCATAACAATAAATCGCATTTTTTGTTTCAGTTCCAAGAATAATTCTTACTATCAACTTGTGCTTCACGATATTAATATGCATACTTCTACTTATTGGAATTAAAAAGGTAATTAATATTTTATACAGTTTGATACTTCTATTAATAACTATTAATACTTGCAAGTATTATCTATATTTCATTAATAAATAATTGAAAAGAATTTCATCTGTTTCTCAATAAAGAACATATATTTATAAAATTTAATTTAATAGTATAGACTTATGAATATATAAATGAAAAATATCCTCTAGAGGCGTCTCATCAGAGATAGTCCCTATACATTCTACATTGAAATAATAGCATATATTATAGTATAGTATAAATAATAGTATAGTATATATTATAGGAATTTGAGAATCAATTTCTATCTAATTATTGTATTTTCCTTTTAATGCACGCTAAATTAGGAAACATGGAAGGTGAGATATTTGAAACTATACATATTAAATGACATATTAACGACGTATATCTTAAAACCACAACGTTGTGGTTTATTATTGATATTAAATTAAGCCACAAGTTAATATACATTGGCCTAAATAATTTATTTATTTTTTATTATACATTTCTATACTAAGCTACTAAAGTGCCTGTATCATAGAAACAGGACAATCAAAGTACATATATATAGACATATATATTAAAGACACATTGGTACCGGTGAGTGGTTACGAACCCGTGCCGCTTGACTTACGTAGCCATTGCACTGCCACTACACCATGGTCGCCTTAATCCTAATATTTATAAAGTAATGACAAAAATTTACAAAATAAGAGGCATAACTAGGATCATATTGATTATTCTAGGATAGTCCTAGACACTGAGCTATTCATATATTTAATGAATAGACCTAATATCCGACCGAAGATTCGGCTTCGGTCAACAAAACCACCATTTGTAGCAAAGTTATTTTATTAGTCTTAACACTATTTTATACAATAAACATTAACTTTTAATAGTTTATACAATCATTATATTTTATTATTCACTTTTAGCCAATCTTGAACTTAAATTCTTAGGGTAATACGGCTTCGGTTTTTAATAATATTTATTCGGCCGGTTAATCAGTCGAATATCATCAAAAATCTTTGGATCTAAGACACACTTTCATGATTATTTCAATCAAGTATTGTTTTTATTTCAGCGGCGGTCATGGCTGATGCTACCTTTCGTTGTTTTGGGTGTGGTATTAGCTATAGGACTATTGATCAGTATTCTGCATACTTCAATTACATACTACCTCGATGAACAAGACCATACCATCTTAGCCACGGTTATACTTATAGGTGGATTAATTTATTTAGGTAAGTCTTTGGGTGACAATCCAAATATATATTGGGAAGATTTATCTATTTTTTTACGGCTCGACATAATATTATGACAGCACTCCGTCTGATGTTAAGGTGTTAATAGAGGAGACTGCTACTACATTTAAATAACTGTACCATCCTGAAAGACTCACTTCACTGTCTGTACCTACACTTGAAATCAGGGCCGTCTTAAGCATATTCAGCGCCGGGGTGCGAAAGTCAAGGCTCCGCTCGCGTGGTCTCAGTGTAGTAGGTACCTATCGAAGTTTATGGCGGTCGGCATGCGCCCCCTAGGACTCTGCGCCCGGGTGCACTGCACCCCTTGAACCCCCGGGTAAAGACGGCCCTGCTTGAAATCGGTAGTACTACCCTGATCAACAGACCGGGTAATTGAACACAACTACTCTTAAAATGTCAAGCTCACCATAGATAGACATCTGCAAATCCCACCTACGCTCAGTACCGTCTTTAACCTATTGGGGGCCCTGGGCACATTAGGATAATGAGGCCCCCTATGTGCTTGACAGAGCACTATTTTGTTATATTCTAGGATTATTCTTTTCATACAGTCACATTAAAAGAATAGATAATATAATCTAGGTACAAAAGTAACTCTTTTAGCATTCACAAGTTAAATGGACAAACTTTTATAATTTTCAATATTTTGAAATTCGTAATGGAAATAGGCGTGACAATTTAATTGATAATAATAAATATTTATTATCGTTTCATGACCTGGCAGAAATTCGATCGCTTAGTGCCCAGTGGGAAAGAGGGGCTGGTCTAGCCCACGCTCTATACCGGCCCCATCTAGTGATTGCTTTCTCGGGATTGGAAAACCAGTGGCTTCGTACCACACACTTCCGCACTTAACTTCGAAATGCAACTAAGTGGTGACTTGGAAGTGTTTATGCACATAAACCAAAATTTAAATGCATAATTTTGATTTCAGCCTTTTACCTATACCTTTGGGCGGTTGTCTTCAGTCATTACTTGGATGTACGTGATGATGAAGAAAGAGGAAGATACAGGAAGGCACCATACAGAAGATAAATCTATAACTCATAGCTTATAAGCCAGTTATCACACTTATAAAATAAACAAATAGTTATTAATGTTTTAAAATTCATGTTTCACGTTTGGGAAATCTTTTTCAAGTATTATTTTTATACATTATTTATTTATACTATGGTATTTAAACATTAGGTAGTTCTTAAGCTTAAATGCACATCGAGAACACCTATCAATACAAGTTTACGCGGATTCTTAAAACTACCCGCGTTTAACAATAATTATTGTATTCTTGAAATTTAGTTAACGATTTCATTACAAGATTGCTCCAAGAGATATAGTTATATTATATCGTTCGTACTTACCTATTTGTTCATTTTATCATTGAAGTGTGATAATAACGATTAATTGACGCCATACTTAATTATAAGTAACATGCAATGTTTACAAAATTACGAGCTCTCTGTGATTATATCGAAATCAGTGCCTTAAGTAAAGAATATTTTGATATATTACAATATACTTATATATGTCACCATCACTTAAATTTATATTTATAAGATATAATATGTTGCAATGTTAATCTATAGGAACTGTACTGCTATACATTGTATGTTATACGCTGTCTCTTAGTAAAACCCTTGATTAGTAATTGATTTCTTGGTTATCACAAACATATTTTTGAACAGTTTTTTTCTAAGGTGACTTTTACAATATCGGCCTATGGTTTTGTCATTTGTTACATTGAAATTTATTAATTTATACTTATACAATATTGATATTACTTAGATTTATTTAACTGCCTTAGAAATAAGACTACTGACTAATTTGTTTATTAATTGGACAGATTATAAAACTGTAATTCTGTTCATTGTTTTGGCCGAGGGAGTTGCGTCCGGATCGTGGCAAGGGCGTGTCAATTTGATTGATTGATTGGTCTGCCCGAAATAGTGACGATGACTAGCTTAGTTACTAAGTAGGTGATTTTCACTTGTCGGCGCACATCAGACGCTTGCTTACCATCGGACGAGTCAGGGCCAGCGGGGTTAGGTTGGGCAAGTTAAAACGATTATCGTCTCTCGTCGGCGATTGCCAAAATAATAAAAGCTAGACTAAATCCACCAAATAAAAATATTGATGATAATGATCAAACGTGTCGACGCACAGACGATATTCGTCACAACGATTAATAGTCTCGTTTTAGTGGATTTAGCTTTTATTATTTTGACAATCGCCGACGATAGACGATAATCGTTTTTAACTTGCCCAACTTAACCCCGCAGATGTCGAGTCACAATAAAACAACTTATTGAATCTACTTAAGTATAAGGAAAAATAATTTCTTAACGCAGCAATAACACAAGTATTTATTTTTTAGATGTTATTTATTTTAACTTATTTTATATTCTCGTTAACATTTAAGTAGATTTTTAATAAATAATGTTACTTTGTAAACATTTATTACTTTTATTTTTATCCAAATTACCTATTCCTTTCTAACGGATGTATCTTTTAGAAGTACATACATATTTAAATAGAATAAAAAACATAAAGGACATCGTTCATTTTGGGCTTTTATGTACTACTTTTGTAATGTCCAATGATGAAAAAATATATAAATGGCAATTTCGATATTTGTATTGATAAAACAAATACCAATTTTTTGTTGCTGTGCAATCAACACGCCAGTTCTGCTTTGAAGTGTCATTATAGTTTGATCATTTTGCACACCTAAACTATGCAAAATAAATGTATATACAACTGTTAATACAATTAAACCTAAGTCCCCATACAAAATGAATGATGTCCTTTCTGCCACTTGTGTATACAATATAAAGCATAATGAATTTAGGATAAGGTTTTCTGAGTGGGCAGATATAGCCAGGTATTCACCTGCAGATTCTTTAAATATCTTTGAACTACAGAAAACGGTTTTATCCGTGCATAAATTAAGCAAGTATTCAGGGCCGTCTTTACCCAGGGGTTCAAGGGGTGCGGTGCACCCGGGCGCAGAGTCCTAGGGGGCGCATGCCGACAGTTATAAATTTCAATAGGTACCTACTACACTGAGACCACGCGAGCGGAGCCTTGACTTACGCACCCCGGCGCTGAATATTCTTAAGACGGCCCTGCAAGTATTAGTTAATTTGCTTTCTTTGTTCGTTACTTATTACTTTATTGTTGTAAGACGATAATTCCACTTTCATCGCACTACAGACATCATTGTCGTCTGTGACTATATTCGATTGCTTCGGGCCTATACCCCACTAGACGTAGCACGGCAATCCAAGAAGCAAGATAAAATCTTGCAAAGAATATCATTCTAACTCATTTTAAATATTTTACTAGAACAGTGTATCAAAAAAGATATTTAAACGTTCTGTAAAAACCTTTAATAAATATTTTTTAAACATTTTGATGTGTCGGCCTTAATACGTTAAAATCAGTTACAATAATATTCCTTGCAGTTCTTTATCTTGCTTCTTGGATTGCCGTGCTAGGGGGGCAGGAAGGGATAAATTGAGACATATTTCTTTTTAAATGGCATGTACGCTGACTTTTCCTTGCACACATTATATTCAAGTGATGCGTGAAGAAGCACCTTTGGCCGGCATAGTGGCGGCGACTGGGGCAGCCGTAAAGACTCAGTTTTTGCAGTCGTCAGCACTCATGGTCATCTCTTCTTGCTTACAATCGGGCGGGTCGAGGCCAGATGTCAAGTCACAATAAAAAATAAAATAAAAACGTAGCTTTCTTACCAGTAACGTCTTTTTCAAAATGGTGTCACAATTCACTTCCGGTCAATGTTTCGAACTTTGTGTTTATTCGATATCACAAAGTACTTCGGTTTACATACTATTCTTTTTAATTAACCTTAATTTTTGAACTTTTTTACATTTCTATACTAAGCTACTAAAGTGCTTGACAGGACGACCAAAGTAAATGTATGAAAGATACACTGGTACCGGCAAGTGGTTATGTCGATGTTCATTCAACGCTTATGACTGAGTGATAGGCAGTTGTGCTAAGTCTGTCGATTCAGGGTAGTACCAAGACTTACAAGTATACAGACCGTGAAGTGGTTTAGTCACGTTTCAGGATCAACTTGTAAGTTGCCGGTTCCAACACAGCCGATGTTGGCCAACCTATACATAAAATTGAGGTGCCATACCAAGTCTTGTATTTAAGCAATACTGAATCTAGATCACTAGTATCATACACAATTATGTTATACTAAATTATACTCTTTTATAAATATTTATCTGTTATTTAGAGTTCAACTTAGCTCCTCAGCTCCTAAATATTAAGATTGAGGAGCCATAGCATTGATATATTTTATTACATTTTTTCCTGCAAAATCTAATTGCATCTTGCTTTGCTACTAAAATAAAAGTTTTCTTTTAAAATATAAGGGTGCTACAATACGTTTGTATATATTTTACATATCCAAGTGGCTATCTCATTGCCCACATATACATTTAATCCCTGGGAATTCCCTTCACCATGATAATCATCCAATAAGAAAAGCACATATTCCATTTTTACATTAGCATGAACTAGCACCAGTAACTTAAAAATATTTATGATTATATTGTTATTATTTTAATATAAAAACAACAAATAAATTAATAAAAATAATTACAAATTTATTATAACACAATTTCTAATATAATTGATAAATTACGAGATAACAATAAATATATTCATTGCATGCGTCTCATTCGTCGTTCTACTTTTTTCTTTTTCTTGTCATCCTGTTCTGTGGATTCAGGTGCTTCTTGGAAGAACCAAGGACCAAGGAAGTTGACCCATGCTAACCAGAAGGCTCGAAGAGGCACCAGAAGTAGCAATAACCAGAAATATGTAGAAAGCAATGCAGTGACTTGCGTTATAGAAGTCAGTATTATAATATCCTTAATGTGCTCGCCCAAAGCACCTTCCATGTTGAGATCCAAGCCGGAGTCTATGAGTTGATTAGATTCTGTGTATTTGGGTCTGCTCATCACCACCATCGCTTGTATGCAGCCAATGTAGATAATTATGACCATTACATTCAGAGAAATGTAAAACCATGTTAACTGATCATAGTAAAATATGCCAGTTACTAAACAATAAATTAAAAAGGCTGTATGAGCCATTATACGGTAAAACTTTATTGTACTAGCATTTTCTTCTACAATTTGCTTCGCTCCTTTTGTGGGTGGTTTTCCTTTGGGCGGCATGTTTGCGTTATAATAATTTATATAACAATTTCATTACCTTTTACTTATAACTAAAACGGTATTTTTTACATATATTTAACACAAAAGACACTTTCTGTAAATAATAATTACGCGTGGCCTGTCAGTCAGCAGTTGCAGTCCGCCGCCAAATCTTCTTTTCTTTCTTCTTGTTTATGGCTTTAGTATTTAACTTGCCAGTGTCAAAGTAAAAATATATGGTTCAATGTTAAAACATTGTCAAGTAAAGATGAAGATGAACCACGCCAGTGATTCATCAAATGATGATGATGAGAATGTGGTTGATGATGATCGTTTTAGTAAAGCGGCGGAAAGCCTTTACTAAAACTTCAGAAGAAGTCTTGGAGGGAACATGAAGAAACACGTTTCACAACTTTAAATTACTTGTTTCTACTTGATCAACTTAAAAACTATTACTGGATAACAATTCCACCATTATTACACATTAATATTTATGAAAAACACAAGCTTTTCAAATAATTCAAAATTGCGCGTCCTGTCAGTTGCAGTTGCCCGCCAAAACTCGCCGCCAAATCTTTATCCACTGTCATCCTGACAGGTGTAATTTATCCCTAGTTGTACACAACCTTAAATTTGCATTTATATTTTAAAATGATGAATTATAGATAAGAATTCTGTTACAAGCTGTATAACTAATGTCATATTTTAATTTTGATTATTGCTGATTGAATTTTAGCGCCTTAATATCAACTATTTTCAAGGTAATAGTCACGTCATCAAAGGTCATTCAAGGTTTCTGTATTGACGTCTTTGCTATTAACACGCTGTGTGTATACTGTTTTTAAATAGTTTACATTTTGTCAATTTGTCAGACTGTCGGTCGTCGAACTCTTTTTCTTTATAAATAAGGCTTCGTTTACCTATCTTTCTAATATAACACTATAACTATACATAATTAGTATATTTAGTTGTTCAAAAAAATACAATGGAGATTTCGTTTAAGGGAAAACAGATTCTTGTCACCGGTGCCGGACAAGGTTAGTTGTATATGTTGTAAAAATATACATATTTCTCTTATAACTTATGCAATAAAACAACTTTTTAAACTTTATTCTAATACAAGATAATATTTTAATCTTAATTCAGGGATTGGTCGAGGAATAGCAGTTGAACTATGGAGGGCTGGAGCCAATATAGTTGCACTTTCCAGAACTAGAGCGCATCTGGAGTCGCTCCAAAGTGAATATCCATCAATAGACATTGTCGATGTTGATATTGAAGATTGGGACAGTACTAGAACTGTTATTGAGTCATTAGGACACTTTGATGCATTAGTAAACAATGCTGCGGTAGCTGTATGTGAACCTTTCTTGGAATGTTCACCAAAAGATTTTGATAAGTGAGTAGTTTTTTACTTATTTACTGTACTGTTATTTAACTTCAGTGGCAGTAGTCTCCATTTGTCGTTAGACAGGACTACATATGTCATATGCCGAGCCACATTTGGAAAAAAATATATAATTAACTACGGATGTTAAGTTATATATTTTGAGAATATAATATTAATTTAGAGTATAGAATAGAATATATATTAGGATAAAGGTAGGATTTGAATCCTACCAATATCAAAGATTTATAGTCATTTTTGTTTATGCCTTTTAACATGGTAATGGGACTGTGAAATAATAGCATTTTCTTAGCATCCATGGGATCTGTGTGGATGCCTGGTCGATTGTGTGGCAGGTACAAATTTGATACCAGTCTTCCGGTCTTGTGACCAGAAAGTAGGTTTAAGTTATTGTGACATGTTAACACTCACCTTCACTGTCCTCACTTTTCCTTCTACCCAACCAACCTGTTTGAATTTGATTAAATATCAGCATTTTCTCAATTGACTCTTGTCTCTCCTGCAAATCTTTTCAACAATATTTACAGCATAACCCTTCTTGACTTTTCTTACCAGAATCTCATAGATTTTTCAAATAAATGTTTTTTTTCAGGACATTTAATGTAAATGTTAAGGCAATATTAAATATAAGTCAAGTTGTTGCTCGTAAAATGATTGAGAATAAAACTCAAGGTACAATAGTCAACATATCTTCTCAGGCTTCTAAGGTAAATATTCACAAGTGCAATATAAATGGATTGAGTTTAACTTACATATATTAAATTCATAATTAGAATAGATACACTGGCATGGTGACAGTGACCGAGGCAACCATAAACTGAATTGGTGTTTTAAGTAGTCCATACTCTTGGACCTTCTTTTGTTAACCATCACCAAAAGGCAAGTAGAGGTCAGATGTTGCGTTTGAAATAAAACAATTTCAAAAAACAAAGCATGAATTCTCTGTGCGGCTGCCGGTTCCATCACGTGGCAGGCTGGAGAATGAAGGCAGCGTTCCAGACTTGTGACTGAAATGTAGGTTTCAAAGCCTTACACTCACCTTCCCTGCCCTCACTATCCCCTCTATCAAGCCAAATATTGTAGACCCTACCAATGCGGCCTTCAACATACAATCTAAACATGTACTTATGGCTGACTTTGGGGGGCCAAGATTCTTTAAAAGATGATGCAAGGTTATTGCTGGTATTCCTCTTGCACCAAGCAATAAAATCCAAACGGGTCTTTTCAACGGAACCTTTGCAACAGACCCACAAAGTCAAGATAAATAAAATGTTTAATAAAACTGAATTTAACAAATTCTAGGTAAAATTTTCTTAGATTTCAATTAATGAAATAAACAAATATTATGTTGCTTACTATCGCATTTATTATGTTTGTCTTAACAATTTTTTAGTCCCACGTCTTACGAGAGTAATTAAGAAAATTCATCTCCGAATAAACATGAGTTTTAAAAAAAACTGGCATTCCATTGGCCATAACCATAGAGCTTATATGAAGAGTATAGGGAATAACAATGGATTAGAGCATGACAGTTAGTTAATTTAATAATGAACAAAACATGGTGAAATGCATAAAGATGACAAATAACAAGTTTATCAATTAAAAAGCATATCAATATATTTGTAACACTATCTAATCATGTTTGTATCTTGCTTGATTATTTATTTTCGTAAATGAATTATGTAATGATTAAGGATTTAATCTATAATGATATTATAATAGATAATTTTCAAAATAAGTATACATGTATTGTATTGTTTCATTAACAAACAATAATGTTTATAGTTCTGTGACAAACATTAATAAGGAACAGGGGCGTAGCTACCGCTGTATCTGCTGTATCAATTATACGGTGCCCCTGGGCCATGGGGTCCCCCAACAATTGGACCTCCTCTTGCTTACCATCAATCGGTTCAAGGATGTCGAGTCACAATAAAACAAAGTGATAGGATATTTCTACAAATATGTATAAAATCAATATCACGTCATATACGATATTTCGTATTTGACGTGATATTGATCGGCGTGTTTTTAAGAACATTAGTGCTGCGTCTTCTAGACACATATATGAACTAAATATGAACTTTTTAATTTTAATTCCAGGCAGCTTTGAAAGACCATGCAATCTACAGCGCTTCAAAAGCAGCTGTTGATGCGTTAACACGGGCTATGGCTTTGGAACTAGGTCCCCATGGCATAAGAGTTAACTGTGTAAACCCTACGGTGATATTAACAGAGATGGCCAAAGTGGGCTGGTCAGATCCAGTTAAGGCAAATGAAATGAAAGCTAAAATACCATTGGGAAGGTAATTTTTTAATTTTTTTTTATTGTGACTCAACATATGACAGCACCCCCCTTAAATGGATGTCACTGCTACTTCAATTCAATTACTGTGAGTAGCAATCACATCCACTATGCCGGCTAGTTGAAACCGGCAACTTACAAGCTGTTCTCGAAACGCGAACAAATCACTTCACAGTCTGTTACTTGTAAGTAGTGGTACTATCCCTGATAGGCAGACTGGGTACCACTGCCTACCACTCTTATGACAGTGTATGTTAAGGTAAATAATATTTCTCAAGTCTTATCACTACATTTACTTATTTATTCAAGTTTTCTTTGACCGGCGAGGACTGAGGCAACCGTAAAAAGAAGCAGTTTTCTCAGTCGTCGGTGCTTTAGGACTTCCCCTTGCTTACATCAGCCAAATCAAGGTCTAATGCCGCGTCTTAATAAAAAAAAGTGTAATGTATGGAAGTGAATGTGAGTGTGACAAAAGAAGCATAAGAGTAGAATTAACGATGTAGAAATGGGGTCATTAAGGAGTGTATGTGGAGTGACGATAGCAGATAGAATAAGGAATATCACAGTGCGCGATAGATGTGGTTTGAAAGAAGATATTGTGACAAGGATTGACAAAGGGATGCTTCTATGGTTTGGGCACATGGAAAGGATGAGTAAAAGTAGATTGACGAAAGCAATTTATAAATCTAATGTGAATGGATGCGTTAAACAAGGCAGGCCCAGGAGGATGTTTTCCGATCAAATCGGAGACATCCTCAAGAAAGCTAGGTTCCCATAATCTTAGAGCTTGTATGAAGAGAATTGTGGATGTGAAGGAAGTGAGGGAGTAGTGTTCCATTGTCTCTGCCCGTGGGAAAAAGGCGTGATAGTTTGATTCATTGATTGAAGTATCGAAACTACCATTTATATATTTTTTTATCATTGAGCATCACAAAAGTAGTACAAATATAGCTCAAAATAAAAATGAAAAAGCGTCTCGTGGTGACATCATAAACGACGTGAGCAACTAAGTGAAGTCTTTTTCAATTCCAGGTTTGGTGAAGTGTCCGAAGTTGTGAATGCAGTAGTGTTCCTCCTAAGTGAGAGATCAAGTATGATAAATGGCGTTGAATTGCCAATTGATGGTGGTTTCCTAGCAACATAATCTCGTATTTTAAGGTGACAGGTAAGTTTTTTTTATTGCACAATCATATTCACGACCGTGGTGTAGTGGCAGTGCAATGGGTACGCAAACCGAAGAGCACGAGTTCGAGACCATCTACCGGTACCAATGTATCTTTGGTATATGTACTTTGGTTGTCCTGTTTCTATGATACAAGCACTTTAGTAGCTTAGTATAGAAATGTAAATAATAATAAAATACTTTCGTTTATTATTTTTCTGTCATCGCCTTTTACCAGGTAGGTAGAGCGGACGTGGTAGGCACACATAGTAGATATACATCCTGGCAGAAAAAAGAGTGCTGACTTTTGAGCTGCACAGTATAAGGATCGGCAGATTAAAATGCAAACGCCGTCACTATGCAAGCCAAAGGTCATTCACGCATCGCTTGAAGGATCCGAGGCTATAGGATGGAGAGAACACATGGTTGTAGTTCACAGAATAGCATCGCGTTTAAGCTGTGTCTATTTTTGTTCCATTGTGCAAATTAATTGTGGAATAATTAACGTGCTTTGTATCATAGAAACAAAGTGATAATGGTGCTTTTGTATTGCGATTCCACAATACAATCATAACCATAATTGCTGGAATTCTTTATATTTTAAAATATTAATAACTTCTTTTTTTGTTATAGGGATAGCCAGAGGATATGCATCAATCACATCGGCTGTCTTATTAACAAATTAGATATTACAATGTTGACTCGAAGATCGTATAATGTGTCTCGAACAGTTAATTAAATGTTTTTTTATTTTATATTTTTATAAGACCTTAATTTTTTTATTGTGACTCATCATATGACAGCACCCTGCCTGATGCTAAGCTGAAGTGCGGTCCATGAATGGATGTCACTGCTGCTATTAGTCAATAACTGTAAGTAGCAGTCACATCCACTATGCCGGCCTAGAATATAATTTTAAAAGATTTTTATAACACCAAAGAAGATTGTTCCTTAATATTTCCATTTGTTATTTGTATGAAAAATGAATATATACAGTCACCTCAATTTCCACATGGATAGGAGACAACGGATCACCACTCCACGATCCTGACACAGCTCTTTCTTCTTTCTTTCTTCACATCTGCGAAAACTTGAAACTTTGTGGTTCTGGTTAATAAATGCGGATCTTTATGGTTTTTTAACATTTATGGATGAGTCTAGTCTAGAGTCTAGACCCGTTAACAACATTGTTTATGTTTTTAGACAACAATTCATAGGCGCAAGTCCCGGGTTTGAGGTTGAGATAGATTATTAACCCTTTCCGTACGGCGCACGCCAATTGGCGTAAATTTTTTCCTATTTACCGTACGGCGCACGCCAATTGGCGTGCGCACTAAAATGATGATATCTTCGCGAAACAAGTTTTGTTGATAATGTCCTTTCTATACAAGCTTATATACAATGTTCTTAATAATATACTAGCCTTCGTTTTGTAAATCACGATATTTAAAAATATGATCTTTTTTATCCACATACGGCAAAGGTAAATCAGAAATTGACAACATTTTGTCTGAACATGATAATGAAATAATATAATTAAAATAAAACATATTTATGTTCCTCATAAATATCGGTCGCATTTATTGATAGATAAATATAATGGCAGATAAATCATAACATGTCCGAATTTGTTTGGAGATGATATATTTTTTTGCCAGGGATCTTATACAAAGTCGTTATTATTGAATAATAATGATTTTGTATTTATGCAATTTAATGTATATTAGTATACCGTCACGGTATTATATACTTTGGGGGATTCCTGTGGTAGTGCCTTACATCATACCGACATCAAGTTCAATGCCACTACGATTTGCATGAAGTTACCTCGGGTACCGCAAACATTTCACGCGAGTTAGCGGCATTACAGTTTGAAATCAAAGGACTCGCTAAGCATTAAGAAAAGATAAATTTAAGTTTTTGCTATTTTCGTGGTCAAATAGTTATTATCAAACGGACATGAATAGCTTGGTCACAGTATTAAAACAAGTAATTTAATGTTGTAAAATTTATTAATTCAGGCTGATACCTTAAATAACTAATTATAATTCCTCTAAGAATTTCATTGTTATGTTTATAATAACATAATATATTATAAATAATGTTAAAAGTTGTTTTGTTAAATAATTTATTGCTACAGGTTTTTTTTGTCGGTGACTCTGATAGTGTAACAAAGGCAACTCTTTTGAATATGAATTCTTTTTGTTACTTGCGCCATTTCTCGATAAATTTACTAATGAAATTATAGAAACGCTTTCTTTAGATAAACATGGTTGTTTGGTGAAAACAATTACTTTTTTTATTACTGCTTGGTTATAAAAATGAAAAAAGACAACAAATAAAGCACCGCTTCTTTTCACCCGAATACGGCGAAGCACCCGATAATGGGGAATGATTCAAACATAGTTTTTATCCAAAACTACTTGAAATACGTATTTCAGTATAAACTATAATACACTTGTTCAAATTATATTTACGTGTGTAACACAATGACATAAGATGGAACCTCTACATATTAAAGGCGGTAGGTTCAAATCTTAACAAGTGATAATTTTTTTTAAAGCGGATCTGCAAACCTTTTTTTTTTTTCCTTAAAATTATAACCCCGAAAAAAATGTAAGTTGTTTATTTATTACACAATAAATATCGAATAGTTTGCACATAACAATATCAGATGAGAATATTTTCTTGATTTTTGTTTTAGAGCGTGATTTTCCAGTACTCGGGTTTAAGATTTTGAGCTTACTTTTTATTAACGTAACTTCTCTAAAGGTCTTGGCTTGAACTTGTGACTGTGAACGTCATTGCCGCTTCTTTTTAACCCCCGACCCAAAAGAGGGGTGTTATAAGTTTAGCGCGTATGTGTATCTGTGTGTCTGTCTGTGGCATCATAGCTCCTAAACGAATGGACCGATTACATTGCGGTTTTGTTAGTTTGAAAGCTGACGTGATCGAGACGGTTCATAGCTAAAATTGATGAGGGTTTTGAAGGTCATCAGTTCGGTATTTACTTTTCAACATATCTGTGACCTCACGTTTGACACACCTATGTATATGAATATATGTGTGTTTTAACTGGTACCACTGAGCTACTCTGATGATAAAGCTCGAAGGTAGGAGATGAGTAAATCAACAAGAGATAGAACTATTGTGCTTTAACTAAAACGTTTACTTACTATGAGCTTTTAGCTAGGCCGTTATCAAATTGAGGACCGACGCGACGCGAGAGGTCCGCGGAATGACATATTAAATTACACAAATTGTTTAAAAAAAACTAAAATATTATTAAATTAAACAATTTAAATTTATAACCAAAATTATTTAAATATAATTTACCATAGATGGTAAATTGACAAAATGTTTACCATCTATGGCGTAAATAAAATCTTTACCTACGATCGGCGCACGCCAATACGCGTGCCAGCGACAATAGCGGGCCGTACGCGGGTATAATCTGCGTTGTTGAGCGTCGTGTTGAAAGGGTTAAAGGGCCGACCGCGCAACTTCAATAGGAATGACAATGAAATTCAATATTTGTCAAAAAGTTACGCGGTCGCTGTTAGTGGCAAAAACAACTTTTTATTCATTCGGACAATGAGTTTCAATGAGCGATCGCAATTTCAAAGCTCATTAATTGAGTTTAACTGTGAAAACGAAGTTCATTGTCATTGAGTTACGCGGTCGGCCCGCAGAGCAAAGGTTTCAAAGCATTTTTTTGTCATATTTTAATAATTGCAATTATTTGTTAATAAAAAGAGATATATTTGCTCCAGATTTAGGTTTTTAAGAGTGGTAGGTGGCTAGTTAGTGGTTATTTACCCAGTCTGATGATCCAAGGCCACCACTTTCATAGGTACAGACCGTAAAATGACTTAGTCGGGTATCCGGATCAGCTTGAAAATTGCCGATGTCAACTGGGCTGGCATAGTCGATGCGACTGTTACTTGCAGTCGCTTTTATTTATGGATATTTTACCATTTCCCGAAACGCGACTAACTCAATTCACGGTCTGTATACTTTAAGTGGTGGTAATACCCCGGGTCCGGATCGTCATTTTTGGCGCCACACTTAACTGATAACAAGACCAGGAGCAAATATTCACCTTTTTATTTTTTTAATAACGAATATTGCTCCGACCGGGAATCGAACTCGGGACTTTACGCGTAACAAACTGGCGTGCTAACCGATGCGTTACGCCTGCGTCAAAATAATTGAATGAAAAAGTATTTTTATTTACAATGGGCTTCCTTTATGATTCTTTATATAAAATTATCTGATCACTGATATTATATACACATACTTTATTATTTTTTGCATTTTCCAATGCTAGTTTTATTGCTGTGTAGATTAATAATGAAAAAACGCGTCTAATATTTTTTATTGTATCTCAACATATGACAGCATCCCACACTGATGTTAAGCAGCGGTCCATGAATGAAGGCGAGTACTCAAGTAAATTGCTAGCAGCGATTGTATTCACTGTGTCGACCTGCAGCTTTTAAGCTGATCCAGAAACGTGACTAAGTCACGGTCTGTACATTTAAAATATATCAATCAATCAAATTGTCACGTCTTTTTTCCACGGGGACAGGCAGAGAAAATTAATTTATTTCACACAAAGATAATGCGATATTTGTTCAGATTTTAATGTCGCCATTCTGATATCAAAATGGCGGCTTACTTTTGATGATAACTACGAAATAAAAGAGGTACATTCAGAAGCGTATCGTGTCTTGGCGGGGCCCCGTATAAAATAATGTTTGGGGGCCCTTAGGAAGGGTAAAGATTTTTATCCAGTTTTCATTATTAATTTATACAATAATTAAATTATTATTAAGCTAAGTATTTCAATAAAATGTGTTATGTTTTTTCATTGTGGTAGTTTTATTTATTTTGATTTAGTCAAATCAATTTGTCACGCCTTTTCCCCATAGAGATAAGCAGAGATAATAGAGCCACATTTGCCACGATTCTGACACAACTCCTTTTCTTTCCTCACATCCATAATTCTTTTCATACAAGCTCTACGCTCCCTAATGTGTACTCAAAGGCTCTACGGTTATGGGCACTAAGCAACCCAGCTTTCTTGAGGTTGTCTCAGATTAGGTCGGAAAATACCCTACTGAATCTCCCTCGTTCAACGCATCCATCCACATCAAATTTATATTTTTTTTTTATTGTGACTCGACATATGACAGCACCCCGCTTGATGTTAAGCCGAAGTGTGGTCCATGAATGAATTGTCACTGCTACTACAATTTAATAACTGTGACTAGCAATCACATCCACTATGCCGGCCTAGATGGAACCGGCAACTTACAAGCTGATCCCGAAACGTGATCAAATCACTTCACGGTCTGTATATTTGTAAGTGGTGGTACTACCCCGGATCGGCAGACTGGGTATCACTGCCTACCACTCTTATTCCTTTGGTCACTCCACTTTCACTCATCCTTTTCATGCGCCCAAACCATGTTTGCATATAGTTTTTTTTAGTAAATATATTTATTAATTATATGAAATCAAATTATCACGCCTCTATTCCCACAGTAATAGGCAGAGACGTTGGATTCTGAGCACTTAGCGACACGTGTACGGTCAACAGCGACTCCAACATATTGGAACAGCATATTGTATCGTGTGTAGACAGCTTTACGATTACTACCAGCCTTGTTTACATCATTTAAAGGAATGACAAACGTTTATTAATTATAAAAATGATTTATTAATAATAATTTTCGATAAGAGAATGCAGTGTAAATATAATTTACTATCGCCAAGCATTAAATGACGCATTGCAAACAAAGATAAGGAATTGTTTATAAAATAGTTTTAAAAAATATTTAGTTATAGAAATTTATATAATGGGGCAGTGTTTTAAAGGTAAAAGGATATTAGTTACTGGCGCTTGTCAAGGTAATTACTTTTTTAATTATTTTACTTCGGTAAAGATTCCCTCACTAAATCCGGCAAAGGACATCATTCATTTTGAGCTTCTATGTACTACTTTTGTAATGTCCGATGATGAAAAAATATATAATTGGTAGTTTCGATACTTGTGTTGATAAAACTAATGACAATTTTGCTTTTAATTGCTGTGCAATTGAGTTATTTGGAAAATAAGATATGGATTTTGTATCATCTCTCAATCAACGCCACATTTGTTCTGCTTTGAACTGTCATAATTGTAGTTTGATGATTTTGCACACCTAAACCATGCAAAATAAAGGATATATTCCAATTACAATGTAATCTTCGTACATTAAATTAATTTAAAATGTATATGCAACTGTTAATACAATTAAGCTTAAGTGCCCATACAAAATGAATGGTGTCCTTTGACGTCGTCGTCGGTCGGCCCCAGTTGGGTTAGATATTTGACGACTTATGGGATCTTGGATACATATTACTTACTCATGCTTCGTCAACTATGACGACCATACAACTGCGATGACTTAGTAGGTGCAATACTCATATAACGCGCTATGAAGTAATTGAGTTTTCTAGCTCGTGGTTTCAGATTCGATTCGGACATGGTCTACCTTATTAATAAAATTGTCACTCCTTCCACAGGTATAGGCAAAAACCACGAAGAGCTACTTTCAACGATCCTTACACAAATCTGGCGTCCTTCACATCCACAACTCTTTTGTTATAGAGACTCCATTTTTTTAGTAATATCCCTATTTGATTAAGAAGTAATCAGGGTCGTTCGATTATCCTTTACTAACCCTGGAAAATTGTTTGTTGATCAAATCGAGAATATTCTAAAAGCATAGTCCGCAGTGCTCATAACTATACTTTTAATGAAGAGAATAATAAATACGAAATACGAATGTGCCAGAACTGGAGAAAGCAGCCCTCCGGTGTCTCTGCCTAATTGATGAATTTTACAGGTATAGGACGCGGTATAGCAATTGAACTATGGAAACAAGGCGCAGAGGTCGTTGCACTATCAAATAATGAAAGTAATTTAAAGAAATTACAAACAGAATATCCAACAATAGATACCGTGTATCTTGATATTACTGATTGGGATGAGACAAAGAACATACTGGAAAATTGTGGCACGTTTCAAGGACTTGTGAACAGTGCTGGCATAGTTATCACAGAACCATTTCTAGAATGTTCACAAAAAAGTTTTGATTCGTAAGTATTTTTTGTAGGTAACTGTAGGTCCTATCTGTTTTCCGATAAAGATGCTTAGATGGTTGTAATTTAAAAAAAGTTACTTTATTCTCTCAGTCAGGTTTTCTATTAGATTCCTAATCTTCTTGTTTTAGGTTTTATTAACTTTAAACTTTATTTTTGAGACCTTATAGGTAAAAATTGTATGCACACTTCTGATGTTTATCGTTGCCTCATTTTAGCGATTCAGTCTTATGCACGTAACTTTATTTGAGTTAAACTATACACTTACAGCTGGCTAAGAATATAATTTTATTATGTTTTAGATTATGGCAAATAAATGTTAAAGCAGTTCTTAACATAAGTCAAATTATAGCAATTAAAATGGTTAAAGAAAAATTAGGAGGATCCATCGTTAATATTTCCTCACAAGCGTCAAAGGTAGGTACTTTAAAGTGTAACCCAGTGTTGTCGTTAAGTACTGATTGTAGAATATTGTGCCTTCCGTTGCATTACTACTTAATTCACTACTTTAATAAGCAAAAGCTTATTAAAATCCTTGTACATATTTAAATAGCAGACATCAGTGGCGGGGCAAGACCTAAATTTGATGTGGGCAAGACAGATTTCGCCAGGCCCTGTTCTGTGGCGACCTGAAGACGGATTTCAGGTCGGGGAAAAAGGGGGTCTCCACTTTTCAGCCATAACTCTTTGAGACTAACATTTGAATAGCTTTAATTTTAAAAAGGATCCTTAAAGTAGAGAAAATTTCATAAAAATAAGTCTCGACTCCCGAAATCGTAACTCCATTATTTATAATTTTAAACAGATGTCGAAAATAGGGTTCCACGCGATCGTTTTAGCGCCGTCACGCTGCCGCCAGTGTAATATTTTTTTTTGAGGCGCGAGGCCCCTTGTTCCGAGAGGCCGTGTGCGGTGGCCCACGCCTTACGCCGCCACTGGCAAACATATCCATTATACCAGATTTATCCACTGAACCGGCAACTCACATGCTGATCCCGAAACATGACTAAGTCACTCGTCCCACGGTATACTTGTGAGTGGTGGTACTGCCCTGGTTCTTCCTACCACCACTCTAATATTTGTCAGTCAACTAAGCTAATTGACTGTGACAAATATTAGAGTGTTTACAAATATAGGAGATCGTAACATCTTTATCTAACGCCACGACATAATGGAAACGCGCTCTTAGGCATGTGTACTACACACACTACTACACATGCAAAAACGTCTCCAAGCTAATTTCATAAATAATTTGGATTTAATTACAGGCTGCTTTAAAGAACCATGTAGCTTATTGTGCATCCAAAGGAGCCGTGGACGCGATGACCAGAGTGATGGCAGTAGAACTAGGTCCTCATCATATTAGAGTGAATACAGTAAATCCAACGGTTGTCATGACAGAGCTGGGTAAACAGGCTTGGTCTGATCCTGTCAAAGCAAGGGATATGCTTGATAAAATACCACTTGGAAGGTTGGTTTCAAGCATTTTTAGAAATATCACTAGCCTGATAGTTCTTTTTTATTCATTTCTATACTAAGCTACGAAGTGCTTGTATCAAAGAAACAGGACGGACAAAGTATCTAAGATACATTGATACCGGTTAGTGTTTTTAATCACGCCACGCATGGTGCTGTCATATGTCAGCAGGCGGTACAGACTCTCATATCGGCTGTCTCCTGTTTAACGACTGCGTGTAGCATCCATGCACTGTGCTGTTCCGAATGCTGGTTCCAACGTTCAGCATGTCATTGATATGCAGAAGGAACAAGGTTGGCGACAGCACAGAGCCCTCTGAAACGCCGGCATTCACCGAGACCCTGCGCAACGCGCTTCCATTCACAACAAGGCGTATGGAGCGGCCACGCAGGAAGTCGGCTATCCAGCCACGCAGACGGTCAGGTAAAGACCCTGTCAAATGCTTTGGAGATGTCCAAGCCGATGACAAGAGCCTCTCCATTACCGTCTAACACTTCACACCAGACGTGCGTGGTGGACGCCTAGTTTCAGCCTAAAGCCATATTGATTGTCATTGATCAGCTAATGACCCTACAGGTAGGCCATAAGGCGCGGTGCGGTTAAGCTGAAATGCATGACTAGAATGAATAGAAGTGACCTGCTACAGTCAAATAACTAAATAACATCCAATATGCCGGCCTAGTTGGAACTGGCAAAACTAATCCCGAAGCGCGACTAAGTTACCGTCTGTAAGTGGAGGTACTACCCCACATCGGCAGACTGGGCACTATCGCCTACCACTCTAACAACTAGACCGGAGCAAATATCTGCTTTTTTACTAACAAATATTAGTAATAGTGATTTCTTAAAATTCGCGCGAACATTGATTATTTAATTAACCCTTTCAACACGACGCTCAACAACGCAGATTATACCCGCGTACGGCCCGCTATTATCGCTCACACGCGTATTGGCGTGCGCCGATCGTAGGTAAAGATTTTATTTACGCCATAGATGGTAAACATTTTGTCAATTTACCATCTATGGTAAATTATAATTTTGGTTATAAATATAAGTTGTTTAATTTTTAATTTAATAATATTTTAGTTATTTTTAAACAACTTGTGTAATTTAATACGTCATTACGGATTAATTCATTTTATGTGGGCGCAAAGTATTCCGACCACGAAAATAGCAAAAACTTCAATTTTATCTTTACATATATATCCCCTGGCGAGTCGTTTGAATTCAAAATGTAATGCCGCCAACTCGCCTAGTGAGTCCATTGTGAAATGTTTGCGGCACCCGAGGTAACTTCATGAAAATCGTAGTTGCATTGAACTTGATGTCGGGATGATTTAAGTCACTACCACAGGAAACCCCCAAAGGATATAATACCGCAACGGTATACTAATCCTTACTTATATTATAAACGCGAAAGTTTGTGAGTATAGATGGATGGGAGGATGGATGTTTGTTACTCTTTCACACAAAAACTACTAAATGGATTTGCATGAAATTTTACATTAACACGTTCTTTAATTTGATAAGAGCTCAGCTAAGCCTTATAGTAAAAAACAACTTTAGTCATAGCACCACCATACTCGTAGTTATATCTCTTAAATATCCCTTGCATCCTGATCATCATCCAGTACTCTAGGTCCTCAATTTGATAACGGCCCAGGTAAAAGCTTATAGTAAGTAAACGTTTTAGTTAAAGCACAATAGTTCTATTTCTTGTTGATTTACTCATCTTTTACCTTCGAGCTTTATCATCAGAGTAGCTCAGTGGTACCAGTTAAAAAACACATATATTAATATACATGGGTGTGTCAAACGTGAGGTCACAGATATGTTGAAAAGTAAATACCGATTATGCGTCTCTCCGCAGCTAAAAAAACGAACTGATGACCTTCAAACCCCTGATCAGATCCTCATCAATTTTAGCTAAGAACCATCTCGATCACGTCAGCTATCAAACAAACAAAACCGCAAGGTCCATTCGTTTAGGAGCTATGATGCCACAGACAGACACACAGATACACATACGCGCTAAACTTATAACACCCCTCTTTTGGGTCGGGGGTTAAAAAGAAGCGGCAATGACGTTCACAGTTACAAGTTCAAGTCAAGACCTTTAGAGAAGTTACGTTAATAAAAAGTAAGCTCAAAATCTTAAACCCGAGTACTGTTATGTGCAAACTATTCGAAATTTATTGTGTAATAAATAAACAACTTACATTTTTTTCGGGGTTATAATTTTGTGGTAAACCTTTGCAGATCCGCTTTAAAAAAAATCATTTGTTAAGATTTTAACCTACCGCCTTTAATATGTAGAGGTTCCATCTTATGTCATTGTGTTACACACGTAAATATAATTTGAACAAGTGTATTATAGTTTATAATGAAATACGTATTTCAAGTAGTTTTGGATAAAAAATATGTTTGAATCATTCCCAATTATCGGGTGCTTCGCCGTATTCGGGTGAAAAGAAGCGGTGCTTTCAGGGCCGTCTTAAGGATATTCTGCGCCGGCGTGCGAAAGTCAAGGCTCCGCTCGCCTGGTCTCAGTGTAGTAGGTACCTATCGAAATTTGTGGCGGTCGGCATGCGCCCCCTAGGACTCTGCGCCCGGGTGCACCGCACCCCTTGAACCCCCGGGTAAAGACGGCCCTGGGTGCTTTATTTGTTGTCTTTTTTCATTTTTATAACCAAGCAGTAATAAAAAAAGTAATTGTTTTCACCAAACAACCATGTTTATCTAAAGAAAGCGTTTCTATAATTTCATTAGTAAATTTATCGAGAAATGGCGCAAGTAACAAAAATAAATCATATTCAAAAGAGTTGCCTTTGTTACACTATCAGAGTCACCGACAAAAAAAAACCTGTAGCCATAAATTATTTAACAACTTTTAACATTATTTATAATATATTATGTTATTATATACATAACAATGAAATTCTTAGAGGAATTATAATTAGTTATTTAAGGTATCAGCCTGGATTAATAAATTTTACAACATTAAATTACTTGTTTTAATTATGTGACCAAGCTATTCATGTCCGTTTGATAATAACTATTTGACCACGAAAATAGCAAAAACTTAAATTTATCTTTTCTTAATGCTTAGCGAGTCCTTTGATTTCAAACTGTAATGCCGCTAACTCGCCTAGCGAGTCCATTGTGAAATGTTTGCGGTACCCGAGGTAACTTCATGCAAATCGTAGTGGCATTGAACTTGATGTCGGTATGATGTAAGGCACTACCACAGGAATCCCCCAAAGTATATAATACCGTGACGGTATACTAATATACATTAAATTGCATAAATACAAAGTCATTATTATTCAATAATAACGACTTTGTATAAGATCCCTGGCAAAAAAATATATCATCTCCAAACAAATTCGGACATGTTATGATTTATCTGCCATTATATTTATCTATCAATAAATGCGACCGATATTTATGAGGAACATAAATATGTTTTATTTTAATTATATTATTTCATTATCATGTTCAGACAAAATGTTGTCAATTTCTGATTTACCTTTGCCGTATGTGGATAAAAAAGATCATATTTTTAAATATCGTGATTTACAAAACGAAGGCTAGTATATTATTAAGAACATTGTATATAAGCTTGTATAGAAAGGACATTATCAACAAAACTTGTTTCGCGAAGATATCATCATTTTAGTTCGCACGCCAATTGGCGTGCGCCGTACGGTAAATAGGAAAAAATTTACGCCAATTGGCGTGCGCCGTACGGAAAGGGTTAAATTGTCTCTCCGTGAACACGATTCTCGAAATGTCGGAATAAGAAAAAATTGTAAAATCAATAACCAAAATAAACGCGAAAGTAAGCCGCATAAAAATAAGTAATATTTATTATTTACTCCGACCTGGAACCGAACCGGGACTTTACCGGGGGATCGTGTTAATCAATACACCACGCCTGTTTTCATCATAATATGGTATATATGCACCTTTTCTTGCAGATTTGGCCAAGTAGAAGACGTTGTGAATGCTGTTTTATTTCTACTTAGCGACGCCTCAAGTATGATAACTGGAGTACATTTGCCAGTCGATGGAGGATTTCTAGCTACATGACGTTTTCTATTTAAAAACTTAATAAAGAAATGAAGCTATATTTTAATATCCGGCTGAAACAAGTACTTACCAATAAAGGTCATTTTAGTTTTTTCTGCCTAACAAGTTATTTTGAGCCATATTTTAATTCATTAAGACGCAAAATCACACCTTGATTAGGTCTTTTATTTTATTGTGACTCGACACCTGACTTCGACCTGCCTAATGGTAAGCAAGAGGAGTGCCGACGACAGTAAAAAACAAGTCAGTTCACGGCTGCCTCGGTCGCCGTTACTATCCCGGACAAAGGTGCTTCCTCACGCATCGTTTGAAGGATCCAAGGTTATAGGATAGAGAACACATGGGCTGTCAAAGCATCCCACTTGTCAGTTGTTCTACAAAGAAACAACGCATCGAACGTATTAGTTCGACTGCCGATTCTGTATTAAAAAATACATCTTAGCTTACATCGAATTGATGGCCTCAGATGCCGTTTATTCCCCGGCCTTTTACGTTTTGCTTGAAGGGGACAATAACCAAACTATTGTCAGACGCACTTCGGGATCACCTTGTTGCCGGTTCGAACCAGGCTGGCACAGTAGATGCTACTACTACTTTTAGATTATTAATTGCAGTAGCAGCCTTAATTCATAGACCGCTTTTCAGCTTAACATCAGGGGGGTGAGTCAAGCCACAATAATAATAAAAACAAAGTGACCTTAGAAATGCGGCGAAATAAGGCGACCATGGTGTAGTGGCAGTGCAATGGCTACGTACGAATAAAAAAAAACTATAATAATTCGTTAAAATTTGTACCTAAAATTCACATTTTTGTTGTATGATTAAAACTCCTAAGTAAGGGGGCGGTAAAATTTTTTCCGCCCCGGGCGGCTGACTTCCACGCTACGCCACTGGCTACGTAAGCCGAGTGGCACGGGTTACCAATGTATCTTTCATATATGTACTTTGGTTGTCCTGTTTATATAATACAAGCACTTTAGTAGCTTAGTATAGAAATAAAAAATGGGGAAATTAACGAAAATAAAAACACGTTATAATGTTTTGGTTTATTCCGTTTATTGTGCCAATGTATTCAGTACATATTTTTGATAATAGAAACAATGCAAGCACAAAAATTCTATATACCAAATGCTATGCTATACGGAGATAGCACATTAAATTATACTCATTTTTAAATTAATAATAATCTAGTGAAAAGTGTCACTCAACGCACCAAATAAACTATTTAATCCGTCGTCGTTTTTATTAATTTTATATCGTACTACTTCCACCAACCTAATTTTGGACTTACCACGATTCTACTATATATAATAGTTCTTTTATTTTGAACAAACCAGTACTAAGTATCCCTTTCGCATAAATTTAATAGTGTGAGAAAGAGATACAACGAGAGTGACCAATAGCATTGTAGGTACGTCTCGGTACTAATTTGTTATAAAAAATAGGCTATCTCCGCAGTAGTATCGCAACTTTGAACGTACTCCAGCTTAAAACCAGGCTTGATGCAGTCACATGACGAAAAAACCTACGCGACGAGTACTGTCAATAATCAAAGGTAATGTTGATGGAGTAGCACGCGATTCCAGGGTATTGATTACCTAAATACAAAACCAAAGACGAAACATGTCAGAGACGTTCTAGTTATTAAAAACTTATTGAACAATGAAATAATAATATACAGTGGAACAATGTAAATTAACGTGTTTATTTCAGTAGTCACATTAGCCTGTTATGTACATTATCTTTCTGTAATGTATTTGTGTTTGTGGGTAGTACCATAAATGACGCACTGTTGTTAAGGCGTTCATTATGGGCAGGCATCAGTCGATTGCAAACCATTAAAGAAGTTAAAAGCCAATACAGCATTTTATTATGTGTTCCCATCTAATACATAACACTTTCTAAACAAGAATACGTCTCTGACCGTTTGTCTTAAATCCTGCACACCGTTAATAGTGTTGCCAGCATATAAAAAAAGTAAACCAAGGGTTATCTATGGCAACACTTGCAAGTGACAATAAGAAAGCCGACATTTTGGTATAAAAAAATGCGAATAACCTTCAACACAAATACAACCCAAAATGTAACTATGGCAGGAATTACACGACCATTCATAACACACGACGTTTTCTATAACAGCTGAGTCATGCTCGAATTTGATTGACCATGTAACAGTCCCTTATAAATGCTTAACTACATTATATTAAATAATCTGACGCATGCGTAACATTTACAAGATGCGTTTAACAGCAAATAATATTGTAAATTGGTACAACTACAACAGTTATTATACTAGACTATATTCTAAGATATTGTAAAAAACAGTGTTTTTATATTATATCTTAAATTATATTTACACAATTAAGTCGCGAGTCTTTCGTCCACGTTACCTTGTGTTTCCTTTACCCCTACAACACCAACGCAATTGATAAAACTCTAGCACTATACAATAAAATCCCCCATCAAGTGAGATAGCTTTAGAGTGAAATGGCCCGTATCCAGAAACAACGTGATCTGATTATCATAAATAAATTTGTTTGACAAAGAATCAACAGGAACATTTTTGATTACGAATTTGTTCACCCCAGAATCTTCACTTCTAAAATAAAATCTAGTTTTAAATTGACCGGTATTTCTCAAGGGCTTTAGAGCGACTGCTACACAGTTACCACATATAACTCGCTGTTAACGCGTCACTTTCTAACACAGAATTCACTCTGAATCTCCACTCCTTTTTAACTATCTTTAACGAATCTCCCAATCTATGTAGTGCTAGAGAGATGGTGTTTTCAGGTAAAGGACAAGAACACTTAACTTACATTAACAACAAGCAGTACAAACACGCTAAGGCAACGAGACGACAAAAGCACGACGAACACCCACGCCAGACAAACAATCCGATAGTCATACTCCTAAATATTGCACCGACGTCTATGGAATAGCCCATATTCTAATTCACGTTAAATTTGGCAGTTTATGATTTAAATCACTGTCCCACCGCGTCACCGCTGTTCTAAGATCTGTGTGTAGCATCAGTGGACCGACCGCGCAACTTCAATGGTTTCAAATGAAATTCATTTCCATTTGTCAAAAAGTTGTTAGTGTCAGAAACAACTTTTATTCATTCAGACAATAAGTTTCAATGATTTTGAACTGTCATTGAAAATAAAAATCGATTCTTAGTGTGTTGCGCGATCGCAATTCTAATTATAAAGCTAATGGATTTTAATTTTTAAGCTAAATTTTAATTTAATGGAGTTCAACAGTCAAAATGAAGTCCATTGTCATTGAGTTACGCGGTCGGCCCGCTGTTATCTCTACTCTTAGACAGCACTCCATACTTAGCATAAAAGTTACAATTTAGACCGTATGTCTTACTACAAAAGTTACATTTTCCAACGTCGTTTTTTGCAATCAAATGAAGCGTCATTGAGTTACGCGGTCGGCCCGCTGTTATCTCTACTCTTAGACAGCACTCCAACTTAGCATAAAAGTTACAATTTAGACCGTATGTCTTACTACAAGAGTTACATTTTCCAACGTCGTTTTTTGCAATCAGGCTAACCCATAAACATCGACACTTCATTACATTTAATTGGACAATTTAATATCGATCACTTTCACACAATAAGCCTGTTAAATTACCAATACAGAGTTCACAGTTGCGCATAAATTAAATAGGTAACATTATACTTGAGATGTGAAAACAAAGACCCTGTCAAAACAGCGGTTAAAGTGAAATTACATAAAGGGAAGTTGGAGAAGACCGCCATGCATATTTAGGCTGAGATTAAATCGACTTAATCAATGGGGATGTTAACTGACAATTGTTCACGATAGAGGGCGCATTGTCGACACAAGACTGTCATTTTATTTAAAAAAAAAACAACCTATTGTCGTATTTATTCTCACTTTCTTTGTAAATGCCACGTTGTGCGGTTCTTGGTTGCAAAAACCAAGCATGTATGTATTTAAATTTTTTTTATTGTGACATATGACAGCACTCTGCTTGATGTTAGGCTGGAGTGTGGTCCATGAATGGATGCCACTGCTACTACAATTCAATAACTGTGCGTAGCAATCACATCCACTATGCCGGCCTAGTTGGAACCGACAAGGACAATATTTTCAAGGACACTGTTGATAAACCTTTATTTGACTATTTCTTAACTTAACATACTTCCACGTCGAAAACATGTTTATTAGAATCTCTAACATTTATTTGAAACAATATTAAAAAAAACTGTAACAGAGATTTATTAATAATAGAGATTTGACAGCGTCGTGTCGAAAATGGCGACATCTACAAAAAGCTTTGCGTTTAGATCCCCGTTTACAACCAGTTTCTAAACAAACAACCATTGTTCAATCTTAGATAATTTAACTGTCTAGATAGAGCATATGATGGCGCACGGGCTAAAAAAAATACCGGCCAACTGTTGGCCGATACACTCTCTCGCGTTTGTCAGTTGCGTAACAGACACCGTTCGGACGCCACGCGAAATTTCTCTGTGATTTTTTCGATAATAATGACTGTTTGCGCCATTAAATTGTGCCGAACTTACAAAGGACGCTTGAGAACAACCAAAGCTGTCACTTATCATCATTAAGTAGATTTTAAATTACTATAAACAATGGAAATAATTATTTAAAAAATAGTTCAATTTTTTACCTAAGATGTTAAGAGTGTTGCCAGGTTTTGAATCAAAATATTCCCGTGAATATTTTGGTTTTTATATTGAAGTAGATTTGTTGTATATAAAAAAAACAAGTATCACTTTAACACTGTTATTATATATAATAACATGTTATAACATTTATATTACATTACCCACCTAAATGTGTGTTCTGTATGTACAACAATATGTTTATTAATTACAATATTATTTACAAGTGGATGCACTGTTTACCATTCATGACTGCACTTCGGCTTAACATCAAGCGGGGTGCTGTCATATGTCGTGCCATAAAAACAATAATAATGTATCATGCTTAGACAAGGCAGCAATAAATAAACTGTTGTTACAGAATACCTAAAGATCCAGTTTTTAGGTAGGTAGGAAACTATGTGACACTAGAAGACATAAGTGTTCTAACGTGCTCTTCATCAATAAAAAGTATAAATGAAACTGTTCCTTCGTTAAGGGAAGAAGATGAAGAGGAACATGACGTTGACGACGAAATTCTCTACAACGATGCCGGCATTATTTACTATTCGGAATTATGTGAATATACACAGCAAATCGTCGGCTACATAGCAGGCTTTGTTGTTAAATATTTGCACAAAAAAATAAGTGTATTAATTGTTTGGACATCAAATGAAAAATTGCCGCACCATTAATTGGTTAAATTAAGAGATGAAGGGACTCATCTATGCCTCTCAGGATGTATATTTTATTTTCTGATCTGCTGAATACATAATTCGACAGTTTTTAAAACAGGATTTTACTATGACTCCCAAAAAATATGCAAAAATAGTATCTACTGTAATGAAACAATTTATTGGAGGCCCAAATTACTGTGAGGTAAAAGCTGAGCATGTTTGTGGCCACCTCCATCAAACTAATTTGATTAAAAGTGTTGTAGAAAAATATTTATTATAGATTTACGATATTATTACAAGATAAAAATTAATAACAACAATCGTGATGCAGCATCAAAACTTTTTTATTTATTTGTATAAATAAAAAAATATACTCTTATTCTTTTTTTTATTACCCCTATCAAATATTGTGCACTGGACTATTAAAATAAAGTATATGTGGTATTTATTATCATTAGTAATGCTTATTCACATAAAAGTACGGTTTTGTACAAGTAGAGTGCAATTTCTTGCACAAAACCGATAATTCTTCAATTTCGTTAATTTTGAAGAAAAGACCACTATTAGTGGTTTCGATAGTTCTATCAATTTACCAGGTCAGTACTATCAATAATATTACTGTTATTAATAGTTTGCGCTGTCTATAGCCCTATCGGTTGAGTAGATGGTTTTGGTGTTTACTACCGATAACAAAACTATCGAGTTTTTGCAAACACTACTTGCTGCTGTTTTTACATCCATTGCCTACCTCCCTATTGTTTTTCTCAATTCCTAGGTTTCATATATTTCTGGTAACATATACACATACTATAACAAATTAAATAGTAAACAAATCTACATTATTATTAATTTATGTATGTATAAAACGCATATCAAAAGTGCATATTTTTCCCTACTTAGTGGGTAAGATCGATAAGCTGGTATCATTTCACACACACAGGCGTGGCCCGACGCACTTGTAATGATATCGTAATGGAACGCATCTGTGTGTGTGACACGCACACAATCAGTTCAACGTTGGCCTATGTTTGCATTGCGATTGAATCGCGACACTCTATCTAGACAGTTAAATTATCTAAGTGTTCAATATAACTGGGTGATTGTAGTTACTTAATTGATTAATTAATTTTGATCATTTGAATGTATGAGGCGACCTTGGTCTAATAGTAGGAAAATAGTCACACTAACCAATAACTTCTGGTTCAAAACCACTTGCAAGTACCAAAATGTATCTTTGTTATTTGTACTATGGTCGTCCAGTTTCTTGACACAAGCATGGTAGCAGCTTAGATTCATAAACTGAGTTATTATGTAAAATTAGCGCAGATTACGAAAACTTCCCCAAACTTGATATTCACAGATACCAGGATTTGCGTAAATAAATATAAAAATTAAATTATTTTATTTAATTACAAACATAATTTGACCTATTATAATATCTATTTATATTTCAATAAAACAAAATAAGTAGTTTATCATATCAGTAAGGCGTACCTTGTACACAAAGCATATAATAAAATAATAATAAAAAAAGGAAGAACGCGCATTTCTAAAATGTTAGAACGTAATTGGAGGGCACAGGAGAAAAACAAGCGTCGTCACAAAAAAGGTGACCTAAACGCCCTCTCTTTGGTTGGTTACCATCAGGCAAGTCAACATTGGACTAAGTGCAATTATTGAGAAAACCAAAGATTTTAGATTTTGAAACCCGGAGAAGCTGATGTTAAGCTAGAGTATGGTCTATGAATGAATGTCACTGCTACTACAATTCAATAACTGTGAGTAGTAATCACATCCACTATGCCGGCCTAGTTGGAACTGGCAACTTACAAGCTGATCCCGAAACGCGACCAATCACTTCACGGTCTGTATACTTGTAATATATTGTATAATGTAACATTGTGTATAATGTATATGACTTATGTTATCTAACCGGATTCGAGGGCGCTATCGGTTTGGTACAACACGATCGCGAGACGACTTTTTTTCATTGTGACACGACATGTGTCAGCTTGATGTTAAGCTGGAGTGTGGTCCATGAATGGATGTCACTGCTACTACAATTCAATAACTGTGAGTAGTAATCACATCCACTATTCCGGCCTAGATGGAACTGGCAACTTACAAGCTGATCCCGAAACGCGACCAATCACTTCACGGTCTGTATACTAGTAATATATTGTTATTTTATTTTTTTATTGTGACACGACATTTGACCTCGACTCGCCTGATGATAAGCAAGAGGAGTCAGTCTCCGGCTGCCCCAGCCGCCGCCACTATGCCGGTATAATGTAACATTGTGTATACTGTATACGACTCTACAGATGTGACTGTGACTTATATTATTGTAGAAACATGTTAACCGGTCATCAGTACATCAACTACACTGGTAAATCGTATAGTCATATAAGGGCACACAATTATTATTATTAGTTAAATAAGGCAGTAAGGAAGTAGGGATATATTCGCTGAGGCTTGAGTGCCTTATTCCTCTGCCAATCCCCGTGAATAAAACTCTTATTTAATTCTGTTTGCGACATTACGTGTTTATCCCAGTGCCCTTTAAATTAAAAATATAATAATAACACCCAATTGACTAAATTAAACATATTTACAATAAAACTACAATTAGAATTAAATGAATATGATAAATAATATGTTCATACCGACTGTCCGTAAAGCGCTCCAAGTTGCGCGCAAACTAAATTAGCAACTTAAAATCGCGAAGTCGCGAGCAACCTGGTTGCTTACTAGACGAACAGCCTTACAACCCAGGTCGTAAACTTGAGGACATCATTATGTAATTTTTAATTTCAATTCATAAATTTTCCTATCAAGTCACTACGGAGAGGCAATGCTATGGCAGAATGACGGACTGTGACAAAAATCGAATCCTTGTCTGCAAGGAGCCATACTCTATTTATCGTTATTTAAGATCATATACATGGGTTTGTTGCGATCGGTCATTTTAGACCGTGAAGACGAATCATATGGGGGCATTAAGGTGATTTTTTGCAAGATTATAGGTCTACAGCAGGGATGTTACGGAGCTTCGACTCCGGTTCCGTTAAGTCAGAACTTCAGATTATTATAACACCTTCGGTTCCGACACTTTTAAATCGAAGGACTTAATCGGAGGGCGAAGCATAACATAGCGGCGGCGGCGGCGGCGGCCTGTGTCGACTGTTATGATACATGTCGCGCGGGGAATCCCCCCGACTCCCACTACGTGCACTCGATTGTCAATTATTTTTTCACTTGTTATTTGTTTACGCACACGACACGTACATAGGTTATAGAATTCTAATCCTGCCTGACTCCGATAAAGCAAATTTAAAAACTCCGCCTTCGGTTTCGATAAAACTACCTCCGTTACATCCCTGGTCTACAGTATGTTTATATACCACCACGAGGAACGAAGTGACAAACCGCTTAATGTCAAAGCTGGATCGCTATCCATGATCTGCGATGGCGGCCTGGCTAGACTCCTGGATGTACACCATGTTTAAACCAGGGATTTTAACAATAAGAAAAAGACAAAAATTGTAATCAAGATAAGGTTTTAAGGTATAATCTCAATATTTATCATATCATATAGCTTTGACTAATATTAGTTATTTTTTATTGTGACTCGACATTGACCTTTACTCGCCTGCCAATTTTATTCTTCAACTCTGGTTTGTCGCGTTCAGCTACGACGAGCGACGCTATAGTCAAAAGTATAATTAGATTCTAGCAAGGATTTATTGCAATGTCATCCAATATAGAAAAATATTTATAGATTATAAATAAATAACGTGAGCGCAACATATTACTAACAAACATGTCATTAAAAATCATTAACGATATTGACATATGTCGATTCGTCGTTTCTATTCAGTCTTTGAAACGACGGGATCGTAAAGACAAATCTCACAGTATATGGGGGGCTTTAAAACTTGAAGTCATCGAGACGTACCATTCTTAACTGGATTAATTGAATCTTAACCAATTTATCAAAATGCATATATTAATTATACAAATCGTCTAATAATAAACATTTCCTATTAAGGTGTATATTAGGTATATTAGAGTGAGCATAACCACAACGGTATGGGACAGTAGGCCTTGATTATCTACAAGTGACCGAGCAACGTCCACGTACCCCACTTTAAACTAATATAAAATTGTGAATAAAATATCCACAAAAACATTTAAGGCCCCATCCGGATGAGCGCTTTTCTACGCCGTTTTTAATCGCATAGAACATTTCATGTCACCAAATCTTTATTCAGCGTCAGTTTAATTTAGACCTTATGTGGACCACATGACGGATAAAATAACGCGGCTGCGACGTGAACTAAAGCGAATTTATACAATCGTGTGTTTTTACAAAACCGCTCATGCCAACCTGGCCTTAGAGTCATAATATCCCATGCATAGAGAACGAATATAAATTGCACAAATAAACGATTTTCTTACGAAATAAACATTAAATCACTTGTTACCACTCTTACACTCTCATACATCGCTTACAATAATATAAAATCTTTTTAAAAACTCTTTCGAGACCGCATATCTTAATGTATAACCCCCGTCAAATGCTAAACACGCTTAAACCATCAATAAACCATGTCAGCAGCGCTTTCGAGTATAACACGTTATTTTGTTTTATTCACGCGCGTCATTATTGTATTTTTTGTTGAATTTTCGTTATTGATAAATTATTATTAGTTATTAAAGTTAAGTTGATGTTATTTTGATGTTATTAAGTTTGTTGTTTCTAAAACTATAATACAAATAACAAGTTTCAGTTCAGCCTCTGAATATAATTCAAGTGAAGACATCGAAAATATTGGAGTCAAAATATAATAATAAATATTTTAATTATATCCGTTTTTTCTTTTCTGACCGTACTTCTCCAAACGTCATTTTGACTTTCTTTGACAAAGTCCCAGCGCATTGGCAAATGACGCGGGTTATAATGGGGGGTAAAATTTGTCGCCCATGTCATGTACTTAAGTGTCAATAGCCACAGTACACAGAGCACACTAAATGTGCGCGTGCCGGCTGCCTCACCGACGATCAGCGGTTGCTACAGCCGAGCTCTGAGCTGCAGCGTCGACAATTGCCGTACTAGGTTTCACCTCTGCACCCTTAGCTGAAAGTTAGAAATAGCAATATATTATTTTATTATATTTTTATTTAAATTTCTATACTAAGCTACTAAAGTGCTTGTATCATAGCAACAAGACAACCAAAGTACATAAATATCAAAGAGTGGTAGGCAGTGGTACCCAGTCTGCCGATCCGGGGTAGTACCACCACTTACAAGTATACAGACCGTGAAGTGATTTGGTCACATTTCGGGATCAGCTTGTAAGTTGCCGGTTCCATCTAGGCCGGCATAGTGGATGTGATTGCTACTCACAGTTATTGAATTGTATTAGCAGTGACATTCATTCATGGACCACACTTTGGCTTAACATCAAGCAGGGTGCTGTCATATGTCGAGTCACAATAAAAAAAAGATATGTTGGTACCATTGGGTGGTCACGAACTCATGCTCTCCGGTTTGTGTAACCATTGCACTTCTACTACACCACGGAAGCTATATATGTCTAGTAATATAAATTACTAAACGTCATTTATAGCTTGCCTAACTATAAATTTATGACTTGGTCATTTGCTCAATAAAAGCATAGTTTCGCGCCAGTAATGAGCATGTGTAACTGTAGCTTAACATAATTATTACTAAATACTGCAATTTGTGTTCTTCAATAAAAATATAATCCTTACCAAATCGTAATTTATTCCAGTCAAAGACATAGTCATAAGTGAAGCCTTGTTTCCGGAAAAGTTTGCGGAACATCAGTCTGAGGTGCTCATAGTCAGGTTTGTCTTCAAATCTCAGTTCCCTGCAGTACCTCAAAAACATTTGGAACTCTATCGGATGATCCTGGAATTAGAAATATACAATCATTAGGCAATTGATTGATTATTTGACATATGTTATGAATTTTTTTTTACAGCAGCTCGACATATGAAAGCAGACCGCTTGATGCTAAGCTGGAATGCAGTCCATGAATTAAGATGACTGCTACTACAGTTAAACAACTGTAAGTAGCAGTCACGTCCATTATGCCGACGACCTAGTTGGAACCGGCAAATTACAAGCTGTCACTTCAAGGTCTGTATACTTGTAAGCGTGCGCGTTCTCGACGAAAAAATCCCCGTTCCTTCTCTTTGTAACATCTCCCTCGGTACTTCGGACAGACTTCTTAGGGATGTCCCTTCGCCGCGACCTGAATTACAGGGACCACATTGAGCGGGCTATTAAGACCACCTCCCGCAAACTTCGCATCTCTGGGACGGCTCTGCCAAGTATCTTCTCAATGCCCTGGATTCATTGCAGCGCCGAGCTGTCCGAATTATAGGAGATGCAGAGGTTACACGAACTCTGGAGCCCCTGCAACTACGCAGAGACATGGCGGCTCTGTGCGTCCTCTATCGCCTATACCACGGAGAATGTTCCGAGGAGCTCTTTAACCTTGTTCCTACCTCATCTTTTCACACCCGTAATACCCGCACTGGTCGGGGAAAGCATCCGCATTTTGTCGACCGAATCGGCAGTCGAACTAAAAAGTTCGGTGCGTCTTTTCTTCGTAGAACAATCGACAAGTGGAGTCGACAATCCTTTGGCCGGCATAGTGACGACGACTGAGGCTGCCGTGAACTAACTCGGATGTTTCAGTCGTCGTCACTCTTGGATCTCCTCTTGCTTATCATCAGGCGGGACGAGGTCAAATGTCGTGTCACAATAAAAATAAAAAAAAATAAAAAAAAAGTACTACCCCAGATTTGGATTTCTATACAAAACCACTAAACATGCTTTTATCATAGAAACTCTGCAATCATAGCACATATATCTAAGATACATTGGTACTGGTTAGTGGTTTCGAGATGGGAATTCTTGGTTTGCTAGTCCTATTACTAGTTTAGTTGTTCTTGGTAAATAATAAACGAATAGTACAAGTTAAAATAACAGAAACACTATTTGGGTGCTATGATAGTTAGCATACTTTCATTTTTAATAAATAATAATAAAATAATTACTGCCAAAACCTATACAAAACTTGAAAAACCTATATACATACTTTACAAAGTTCATCAAAAGGCGTTGATAATTTCTTCTCAGATATTCTCTCATATTTCTGCCATTTATTGTAACCTTTGAGCCCTTGCCATGGCAAACTTCCACGATTGAAATACATTAAAACGTAACCGAGTGACTCTAGATCATCACGACGGGACTGCTCTATGCCCAAATGGGTGTTTATTGATGCATATCTGGCTGTTCCTGTAACCGAAAGAAACTTATTAGTATACCATACTTTAGTATGCGATAAAAATTAAAGGTTATATATAGATAACCTCAACATATCGGACAGCCCCTTCTGTAGGGGCTGCCTGAATGAGGAGGAGACTGCTGTACGTGTGCTATTGAGTTGCAGGAGTACAGGAGTGGTCGAAGCAAGACAGAAGTTCCTCGACAACGCGAAGATATTTTCAGAGGTCTGCAGGAGCGAGAAGGGTCTCCTAGCCTTCCTGGAGGAGATCGGGTGGCTTTGCTGAAAGGGAGCCATTGAAGAACGCACAAAGAAACCGAAGAGGACTTCAATTGCGAAAATGAGCCCGCACATAACTAACTGTAAAGGATCATCATCCTTATACCATGGCAAGAAAGCTTTTTTAGGGATTTATTATAGTAGTCTAGTAATAAACTTAAGTAAGCACTCACTAATTTTCTTTTAGTGGCTATAAAGATTTTTGTGGGTTACTTTCATGCTTATTTTATTCAGATATGTTAAAAGTTTCACAACCATTATGGTCTCATAGGGAAAATGATTTTACACAAAAAACATACTTCATAACTGTCACATAACAAAAGCAAAATAGAAGTACAGTGTTAATTATATGGCGCTCTGAAGAGAAGCTATTATCAATAAACCAATCAAATTGTCACACATTTTTCCCACATGGATAGGCATAAACAATGGAGCGCCATCCACATTTATCTTCATACAAGTACTATGGTTATGGGCACTAGGTAACCCAGCTTTGTTGAGGATGTCTCCGATTTGGTCGGAAAACACCCTCCTGGTAATAAATAAATAATATAAATATGTAAAGAAAGATTTTCTTAAGAGAAGTATACTTTTCTCCTTACTTTCGTTAAATATATTTCACTAAACTGCAGTGCATAATTTAGAATAACTTAAGTAGGTCATAAAAAGCACTCATAGCTGGAATATGAGTTGGGACTTTTGGACCATCCTTTGCATACCATCAGGCATAAGATCAGAAACCAATTCAAAATAAAAAGATTAAACAAAACTAGTTTGTAGTACCTGTGAGGTTTTTGTTCTCTCTGTATGATATATGCTGGAGCGTGCGTGGATCTCTGTATTTCTTTGCTAGTCCAAAATCTATGATGTAAGCTAAATTGCCCCTTCTACCTAAGCCCATTAAAAAGTTATCTGGTTTTATATCTCTGAAACACAAAAAAAAACTTTTAGTATCAACACATTATTATTAAGACTGAACTATGAACAAATATCAAGCAATCAATCAAATTGTCACGCTTTTTTCCCATGGGGATAGGCAGAGACAATGGAGTGTCACCTGCTACGATCCTGACACAACTTCCTCACTTCCTTCACATCCACTTTCTCCTCATACAAGCTTTACAGTTATTGACACTAGGCAACCCAGCTTAATTGAGGATGTCTTCGATTTGATCTGAAAACCTTGGCCTGCCTGACATCAGATTTATAAATTATGACAAATCTGATCCAAATTATTTTTTTATTGGGACTCAACGTGCAACAGCTCTCTACCTGATGTTAGGCTGGAGTGTGGTCTATATTAGAGGCAACTGCTACTATAGTATACTTAATCCTTGTAGCAGTAGTGCATCCTTGTGCAGTTGCAAGTAGCAGTCACATTCACTACGCCAGCCTAGTTATAGCGGGCAACTTACAAGCTGATCTCGAAACACAACTAAGTCTCTTTATGGTCTGCAGATCGGCAGACTGGGCACTACTGTCTAGCTGCCTAATACTGCTTATAAAGTTCAATCAAATTGTCACGCCTTTTTCCCACAGGGATAGGCAGAGACAATGAAGCGCCACATGCCATGATCCTGACATTCAATATTCAACCGCATTTCTACAGCATTAACTCTACTCTCATGCTTCTTCTGCCATACCCAACAGTCACTTCTATACATTAATGTAGGAACTTATAAAGTAGATACTTTTAAATATCAACTGCATAACTTTGGTATCCAATACCACTACTTGGTTGTATAATTATGCTCAAAATACTAACCTATGTATTAAGCTTCTGCTATGAATATCTTCTATACGAGTAATGAGTTGATCAGCCAATAAAAGTACAGACTTCAATGAAAATCTCCGACAGCAAAAGTTGAATAGATCTTCCAATGACGGCCCCAACAATTCCATGACCAATACATTGTAATCACCTTCTGAACCACACCATTTTATTTTTGGGAAGCCAACTGTAATTGCAAAAGTTTTCATTAATTAAATTCTATGTTTAAATCACATTTAAAAATAGCCTAGACATTATTGGACCTCCTTTTGCTTATCATCAGCCAGGTCAAGGTCAGATGTCGTCACAATAAAAAAATATATAACCTAGACAAACCTTTTATGATATATATAGGTTCATAAATATTGTTTTTACATTATATAAAACCAACAAGAACATTTTGTTCTTCCGTTTTGACTTATGAGCTAATTACAAGTCACTACAAATTGTGGCTATGTAGTTTTCACTCAATTATACACTCAATTTTATTATTAGGGAATCTTAGTAGTTCCTGCAGTATCATGAGTCATCCACACTACACTACCTCACGAATCTACTCAGTGAAGCTATTTATTCTTGCCTGTATATTCTTAAACAAATTATTTTATTAAGTGAGAGCTTATTTGATATACTTACTGCCTCCCTGCATTAATTTATAATATTTGCTTTCTATGAGTAGTTGTGGATGCACAGTCCTTTTGCATTCTAGTTTTATAGCTACTTCATCTTGGGTTGTTATATGTGTTCCTGAAATGATTAAAATAGAAATATATTAGAAAGTTTTTAAACTTATATGGCTACATTTTAAAGCCCAATTAAAAATGTATGTAAACAACATTTACATTTATTATTTTGACTCAACATATGACAGCACCCCACCCGAAGTTAAGCTGCAGAGTGGTCCATTAATGGACTGCTACTACAATCCAATTACGGTAAGTAGCAGTCACATCCACTATCCCAGTCTAGTTGGTACTGGCAACTTCAAGCTGATCCCGAAACATTCACTTCACAGTCTGTACTACCATCGGCAGACTGGTTTTTAAAACTTATTATCAATAATACTATACAAAATTGCTACTTATACAAGAATTTGTTAGCATGGAGTGATTTGCTGAGCTCAAGACTTCATCGCAAAACCAGTGAAACACTAGCATTAATATTGTCATAGACTCCAAATGTTACTAAAGATATACACATACTACATTTGGATTGATGCTGATCTTCCCTACTACCATCACAACACCATTACATCACATAATAAAAGTTATTGATTTCAAAACTTTATGCACTAGGTACAAAGGAAGACTTAATGCGGCAAGGCTAGCCTGCATTCTTACTACCTTAGGAACAATTTAACACACTTTTTTGTATGAGGTAGGTGCAAAATAAAATAGAAGCATTTAATAATACTACTACATATAATTAATAATACATATAATACAATAAATACATACACATAAATATACATACTACTTACAGTTGTAAGTAGTATGTATATTTACTACTTACTATAGTTAAGCTGAAGCAAGTGATGACCATTAAGTATAATTCTCCAACTTCCATCAAATCTACTTTTTTTTGTTGTTGGGGATATAGTGAAGGAAATTGTTCAGGTAATATATTATAACCTACATTTTGTACATTTTATTATCAATATAAACTTATTTTATATTTATTTATAAGGAACATTACATACAATTTAAATATAATATGACCATCTATGTTATTCATGCGCAATTTTAATTGGAGTGCCCTGACGGTGATAGATAGCGCTTATAATCGTAAATGTATAATTTATGTGATTTTCGTAACATAAAAGGGAACACAATACAATTTATTATAAATCAAATAAGGAAGATGTCAAAATAGTTAATTTCATATTACTAAAACAAATAGGTTAAATACGAGCGTTTGGAAGCTTCTAGTTAATTGCTAGGCTTCGTTTAACACATACAAACTACTTCATAAGCAAACCGCACCCTTATGTCAAACTATTCTTATTCATGTCTTTTTCTTTTGCTTTTATTGCAATCTTCGTGAAAATTATAATTATTTAGTTATTAAAAGTTGCAGCTGTGCAATACGAATGCCACCATCTTTCCTTTGTTTACAATGATTTTTTAGCATACTCACCAAGATAAATGTCTCCAAACGACCCCGAACCTATCTTACGACCTAAACGGTACTTATTTCCAACTCTGAGCTCCATTCGGTACCAAGTCATATCTCGTATACCACAAGAATCATCAGAATCGAGTCGCTGACGACCGATTCATTGCGGGACGGCCATATTGCGAGACGCAGCACTGTAATTCGGAATTGTCACGATTTATGCACCCATTTTGTTATCTACACCACTACAATACTTTGAAAAAAACTCCTCATATGTTTATAAATGGATTTTTGTTTAAATCCACTTAATGTTCACTAATTAATTTCGGTAAATCCAGGATTGGAAACTACTCCTACATACACACGCACACTCAAGAACACACGAGAATAATGTTTTTTTTTACAACTTATAGAATTATTAGCAACACTTGACAGATTTAATTTTTTTATTTCCACTGAATAATTTTGAAAATTACAATGTAGGTCACTATTATTCCAGGTTAATAACTTGGCATGGTTTTAATACATTACTGTAGTAGATAATGTATATTTTGGGTAGCACGTGTTCGTTCATTGATATTATTTTTAATGTAGCAACAATGTATATTGATTTAAAATATTTTCGTAAGATGGCGCTGACAGAACAAGTCCTAATAAATATGAATTTATTGAATTATAATTTATGGAAAATGGAAGTATATTTTTCATGGTCACATAACCGTACCCGCTTCTTTTGTTTATTAATCTTTATTTGTAATATTCCAGCTAATTATTTGATTAAAAGCTAGAAAAAATATAATGTCTAACCGGGAATCGAACTCGGGACCCAACGCTTCACAAACTGGTGTACTGACCAATACCCCACGCCTGTCGTCACATCACTGCATGCATTTAGATTATTATAATTGACCTATTTATTCATCTAAGATTCTAAGCTCATGCATATCAAAATTGATTAAAAAAATGTGTGGTAAGTAATTAGGGGTTGGAAACATGTAGGAAACATGATATAAAATAAAAGAGGTTATGATTTTATTTTTATTCTTTATTGCAAAGAATTATTATTAACAACAATTATTATAAGTACGAACAATTTTATTTTAATAAGTGCGTTTTCACGTCAGGTGGATACATATAAGGATAGACATTAGCAAACTTGGATTGCTTTTTGCATTACTAATTAAAAGAAAATATTGTTCCTTACGACGAAGATACAGGATTTCTTCGCTTATTGAGTCGAGATTGAGTTAATAGAATAAAGAGTTAAGAGGTTTGGACAGAGAGAGTCGGCTTTATGAGTCTTTCTGTCTCCCTGTCGCCTTTATTCACGCTGAGATTTGTATCGCAACATGTATCATTAACTCCGTTTTATGATACCAATTCTCAACGTGTAAACGATTTTTTAAAAGCATCAAGGTATCAGTTACTGCGGTGTCGGTTTCACGCCACTGGCTAGAGATGGCGAAGCCAACATATTTTTTAAACTAATATCTGTTTCGTTATTTTTTTTTCAGACAAGAAACCAAAAGCTATTAATACAGCTGAAGGTATCTCAGACGTGTTAGAGGAATCAATTATACCGAAAAACTAGAATCAACGTCTGTATGGATGTTGAAACTGATACAAATCTCAGATGCCGTGTCTAATACAAAAAGTGTCGTAGGTAAACGAGCGTATATATTTTTTAAAAGTTTGACGCCTGGTGTACAATAAACATCAATAGTATAAACGCACTAAGAACACAAAACAATTAATTTACATTTTCAATACTTATAAGTGAATAAGATAAAATAGTTATTATTCCCGGCGGTTGCTTATGCACTGGATCCTTGTCAAAGAACACAATGTGACGTATTGAAGAAATGGTTTTGCTGATCGTAATGCCAATACAATGCTACGTCACCATGACGTCATTCCGTCGTGTGACGTCACGATCCAAGCGCATAAGCAACTATAGCCAACTATTGTAGCTGTATGAATTAGTAATAAAAAGTAGACGTGTAAGCGACAGACACCGGGTTTGATTCCCGGTTGTCATTGTACGATCTTCACACGTGACATTCAGTAGGTACTTATTCATACAGTAATAATGGTGAAGTAGTAAACTATGAATTTTATTGAAGTAGGTCAATAAAAATCATAGTATTGAAATAAATAAATAAAGATATAAATAAATGAAAATTTACTTAATATTATTCTTATTCTAAACATCAATTTTAGACCGTTTTTCCTATAGGCGACGTTTACGGTACTTTGAATCTGCTAGTGACAGTGTAGGGCCCCGATCCTCGCGATAATACAACAAAGAGCGCCACGAGCTGCCACTGCTTTATCAAAGTGACTTATTATTATTACTTAAAGAGTGCCGACGACTGAAAAAACCGAGTCAGTTCACAGCTGCCCCAGTCGCCGTCGCTATGCCAAAGAAATATGATGAAGCAGCGACTTATAAAACTAATAGGTATTGCTCTAAATAACAATATTTATGGAGACGAAAATCGTGATGATTTTTTGCATTATTTTTGCTAAATATCATTGTAATATATTTAGTTTCCGTCTCCATTAATACTAGTCTTTGAATACGTATATAAGTTACGTTGATTTAGCAATGAAAGTTAGTGGATAAGTCAAATTACGCTATTGTGTATTACGAGATTTGGGGCCCTGTACGAGGTTTAAAGATTAGAGCATGGTGCCCTAATCGCTATCGCCATCTCTATCTTAGATTTCTATAGTCTATACTAGAAGAACTAATTGTGACGTCATAGCGTCTTACCGTATTCTACATACGCATGTAAATATACACAAGAAAGAAGACAACACCCCACCCTATGTTAATGAGGCGACTGTGGTGTAGTGGCAGTGCAATAGTTACGCAAACCGAAGAGCACGAGTTTCACGACCGGTACCAATGTATCTTTGATATAATTATGTACTTTGGTTGTCCTGTTTCTATTATACAAGCATTTTAGTAGCTTAGAATAGAAATGTATCACATTAAAAAAATGGGGTGCGGTCCATGAATACTACTACAGCGACTGCTACTACAGTTTATTCACTGCAAGTAGCTGTCACATCCACTATGCCAGCCTAGTTCGAACCGGCAACTTACAAGCTGATCACGAAACGCAACTAAGTCACTTCATGTTCTGTACACTTGTAAGTGGTACTGCCCCGCATCCGCAGACCGTGAAAATGACGACGAACTGTCTGCCCACCACTCTATATCGCTTCGTTGACGTGTTTGTCTACAATAAACAACAAAATAGATGACAATCAATCAATCATATTGTCACGCCTTTTTCCCACAGGGATAGGCAGAGACAATGGAGCGCCACTTGCCACGATCCTGACACAACTCCCTTGCTTCCTTCACATTCACAATTCTCTAGATGACAATAGATAAACAAAATAACGTTTTGTTGTACCTGTCAATGTTTTAGCTATTATGTTTGGCTTATTTAAAAGCTGATGACGTCACTATCAGTTCTAGTACCTATAGACTTTATGTCTGTATCTGTAGATGTGTCACTATAAGACTCAAAAGCTGTATCGCAACAGACAAGGCCTTACATAAGACGCGCTAGTTGCCGATCAACTTTATATCGCCAGGTCGGTAATTTTGTCGCCTAGTACATCAACGGCCTTTATCTACTTTTTTACCTTGTTATCGGGCTTCTTTAATTTACAAGTTCACTTATATCTAATAAAAGTTGACAAAAATAGAGGTTATAGAGTTTGTACAAGGAATTCGGATAGAAGAAGTTATGCCAAAGTTTTCAGCATCACAGTAATATAACAACTATTTACTTTCGATGCTGGGCTTCAGTCTTTCGCTGAAAATTAATTTTGGAAACTTTAAGGACAAACAAGTAGATATTACTTAAAATTAGAAATATAAATGCATTCTTAAGTCTAAAACTATTTTGATATAAATTATTTAAATGCTAATTAAAAATTATTTTCTAATGTAAATTAAGGTAACTTAATGAGATTGCATAGATAATCATTTTAAAAGTAAATTTAATACAATACGACTGTTAATATCTATTAAAAATAACTCTTTTTAATATTAAAATAAAATAATAATATATTTCAAACAAAAATAAAAACAAAATTTTACAATTTTTTTAACTACTGCTCGATCAAGTCACCAGCCCCCTAGCACGGCAATCCAAGAAGCAAGATAAAGACTTGGAAAGAATATCATTCCAATTCATTTTAAATAACTTACTAGAACAGTGTATCAAAAAAGATATTTAAACGTTCTATAAAACTTTATACAAAACAATGTTGAAAACTTTGATAAATATATTTTTAAACATTTTGATGTACCAGCCTAATACTCGTACGTTATTTAAAATAAGTTACAATAATATTCCTTGCAGGTTTTTATCTTGCTTCTTGGATTGCCGTGCTAGGGGGGCAGCAGTGGCAAATGGTGGCCAAATGGCTATCAATTTGTAGCAAATGTTCAAAATTATTGATTAACAATCAAGCTAATCCACCAATCATCTATATTCACACCATTAAGTTGGTTTATTCGCGAGCAGTACGTCGGATAACTTAAATCTAATAAATCTACAGGAATATCTAAATACAGCAAGACGATGAAAACTGATCTTTTTGATTATACACATTTTGATTATATTTATACAAGCGGGCCCCTAAGACATTGGAGCTCCACCTAACGTTTAGGAGGAGTTCATTCACGTACACAAGGACTGAAGAAATGTTCATAATAAATAAGGAAAAAAAGGATGATATTTTACATTGGCGCGTCATATTAGCGGTATCCAATCGGTACGCAACTGATAATCGGCATCGACATGACCAAATGACCATTAACAGTCTATGTCAATTTCCGCACATTCCCCTCGACAATCTCCGGCTACCTCTAAGCTGATACCGAAACGCGATCAAGTCACTTAACGGTTTTTACACTTGAAAGCGGTGGGACCACCCCGGGCCGGCAAACTGGGCATACTACCACCAACAGACTCCCTACCACTCTTAAATACGTTTGGATATCAGGGAAATATTGTAAGTTTAGTGATGTAGCTTTATTTCTCACTGAAGAAATAAGGGCATAATGATTTAAGTCTATAGGGGTAGGTGGAACTCATTAGAATTAAAGCAGAATCAGTTTTCCTTGCTCCTGTACGATCACAACATCGAGTTTTACTCAGAAACGACACATTCAAATCTTTTCGTGTTTTTACTCCAGTAAAACGCCAGAGGAAGCATCCATATTCTGTCGACAAGAAGCTTACAAATTGTAGGCCGCTCTTTGTCTTACAAAATCTTAGGTCGCATCGTTTCTGAGTAGCTAACTATACCTACTTAAAATAGTGACCAGGGCCGTCTTTACCCGGGGGTTCAAGGGGTGCAGTGCACCCGGGCGCAGTGTCCTAGGGGGCGCATGCCGACCGCCATAAATTTCGATAGGTACCTACTATACTGAGACCACGCGAGCGGAGCCTTGACTTTCGCACCCCGGCGCTGAATATGCTTAAGACGGCCCTGATAGTGACAATAACTATTCCTAACATAAAACATTTTAATAATTATTAACACGCTTTTTAATACGCTTTTTTTTATTAGCTTGACTTGTTTGTATATAACTATGTAACGGAATCTTTCAAATTAATTTTCACTCACTTCTATCAATCAATCAAATTGTCACACCTTTTCCCACGGGGATAGGCAGAGACAACTTCTAGAGCTCTGAATAATTGGAAAATTTGTACACGCATTAAAAACCGATGACAATACAATAAATTCAATAAATATTTTTTTGGACGGCATAATGATGGTGACTGACTCGGATTTTCAGTCGTTGGCATTCTTAGACCTCCTCTTGCTCACCATTTATTTACTTTTTAGTTCGCTTTTTACTTTTAAGCTTTACACTTACGCGCTTATAACTAAAAGTTTTACTTTTTAGTTGTAAGCGTGAATTTTAGTTTTATGACTATAGTTTTATTATTTTATGTAGTCGACATCTGACCTTGACTTGCCTGATGGCAAGCAAGGAGAAGTCATAAAGCACCGACGATTGAAAAAAAGCGATTTATTTTACGCTTGCCTCATTCCCCGTCACTATGTCGGCCAAAATTAAATGATTTAAAAGTTAAAGAATCAAATCTGAATACAAATTCAGAACACAATAGCTTCAACATTATAATAAACGCCTAAAATATTTAAAATCACATTACTAAACAAAAAACAATAATTTAAATGTAAACAATATTTATAATAATTTATTTATTTATTTATTTATAGATAGATGCCCAAACAGGGGTAAATGATCATTACCAGTTTCAATTTCAGTATTTACCAAAAAAATAATCGTTTTTATTATTATTTAATCATTTTTGCTATTTGTTGATTACAACACAGTTGTAGATACCTATTTTTGAGCAAATGACAGCAAATAGCAGTCGCATCCACTATGCCGATCTGGTTGGAACCGGCAACTTACAAGCTGATTCCGTAACGTGACTAAGTAACTTCACGGTAACTTGTAAGTGGTGGTGTCCGGCAGACTGGGCACCACAGCCTATCACTCTGACAACTAGACCAGAAGTAAATTACGCCTTTTGTGTAAACAATTATTTGTAATATTTAATATAATTAATAAATATTACAAATAATAGCTAATAAACAAATATTTGTTTCGACTGGGAATAGAACCCGGAGCTTTTTGCGTAACGGACTGTTGTTTCAATCAATTAGCCACGCGTGTCATCTCTTTATATTTGAAGTATATTTCATATTATTTTTATTTACTTGAGTATCTTATTTTAATTAAAATTATACTCGTAATGAGGTAACTACTAAAAAGAAAATCTTCTTAAGCTGATTAATAGGTACTTATTCGCGTCTCTCTTCGACAATTTGGCTATAAATAACATTGTTGTTTTCGTCAATAATCGATGAAACTAACTCCTCCTGACCCTGTGGCGGCGGCACTTCTCCGCTTCCTTGCCTGTAAATAAATAACATTATTATTTTGTTATAAGATATTCTAGAAGTCTTACATTTGAAAATATCAGGTAATTTCACTTTGTAACTATTGTATATACTATACAATGTGCTTGTATCGAGGAAATAGGGTGACAAAAAATCCTTATCGCAGCAGCCCCAGATTTTTTTCAATTTTCTCAATATTCTTAAGGTTTGGCTAGTAGAGTTTTACCGAGTGCAATTCAACTCTCTTTTTTAACCGACTTCATAAAAACATTTCTGTTTAATTAATCAAAATATGAATTAATTTATGCTAAATAATTTTTTTTCTTTAGTTTTCTGTTTGACGTCGTTTTTTTATTAAAAATTATGTAAGTATATACGCATTATCTATTACGTAGAACAGTAAAACTAGTCAAGATTTCGATAATTATTATATTAGAATAAATGTTTAGAGATTGTTAGAGATACTTACTCAAAGTGCTGATATACGGCGGCAGTAAGAGCCTTTATATATACTGTTGCTATGGTCAAAGTCTCCAGCTTGGAAAGTTGACGATCGCGCTTGATGTGTGGGATGGCTTCACGCAAACCCTGAGCACAAAAGACATGATGATAACATAGTTTGTTATTTACTACAAAGCAGTACTGACTCATTTTTTTCAGTCGTCGGCACTGTTTCAGTCGTTAGACATTCATTATGCTTACCATTAGGCAGACCGAGGTCAGATGTCTGAATATTTAAAAAAACAATATTTTTATATTTTCAGATTTTTATAAATGTTAGGGTAGGAATGACCTAAAAAAGGTTGGGAAACACTGTTTTAGACAGACTTGTAACAATAACTACCAATAAAGTATAAAAAGTATTTCAAATATCTCAATTTCCACAAGGATAGGCAGAGACAATAATTTCAACAAACCAACTTTCTCTTATTTACTTCATTTATACCCTTAAATTTATTATTTCCTAAATTTAAATTAGTATTTATTATTATGTTTAATAATAAATAGGATATAATTCAATTGTTGATATTTATTTTAATTACAATTAGCTTTGAATGAATATACAAATAGAAAAAAGATAAAAGGTAATGATAAAATTAAATAATTTAAAAATTTAATTAACTCAGCTGTCCTTTATTGTCTTCGTATTCCGGATTATAAAGAAGACGTAATAAACAAAGAAGTGGGTAAATAATGTAAATCAATACATGCGCAAATAAACCGTAAACATTACTTCTACTTTATGAGATATTGCGCTAGAGTCTGTCTAAGCGGAAATGACGCGCCTCTCCACTGCATTCAAGCACACGTTTGAATATAAAATATGGATGCAACACACCAAAAATGCAATTGTAATTGATCATTCATTTGCTGGTTAGACACACAAGGAGGATCATGCTGATGCAGTATAGTTATAAATAATTGTATTCACACATTTAAATAAACTAATAAAGTGGAATGACGCGTCATTTATAGTTAGACAAGCTATGACACTATTTATGAAATAAAAAATGTGTTGTTTTTTTATACTTTTATTGTGACTCGACATATGACAGCACCCCGCCTGATGTTAGGCTGGAGTGCGTAATATCAGTGGTTATGCTACTTAACTGGACTGTAAGTAGCAGTCACCTCCGATATGCCGGTTTAGTTGGAACTGGCAACTTACAAGCTTATTCTACTGAAACGCGACTAGGTGATATGACTGCTACTTACAAATATTAAATTGCAGTAGCAGTGACGTCCATTTATGGACCACACTTCAGCTTAACATCAAGCTGGGTGCTGTCATATGTCGAGTCACAATAAAAAAAATAAAAAAGTAACTTTTAACAAATATTTGTAGAAATCAAAGTATTTAATATTACAAATAAAATATATGAAACAAATATTTGCTCCGACCGAGAATCGAACCCGGGACTTACGCAAAGTGCTATAATTTGTAACAATAACAATACATTCATATACAGTCAGTAAGGCCTAAGCTGAGCATTGCATTTGTGTGAGTGCACATAGATAGTCGACGCTTCCTTTATTAGGTTTAAACCGGTTTATACTGGTTTCTGACTCTTCTTCTGGTAATCACTCACACAAATCCAAAGCTCAGCTTATACTTAGCGGACTTTACCTACCTATACATGAAAACATTTGATTATTGTAACTACTTAGTGACATGCAATAGCTTTTTTTTTATCTATGTTTATTGGGAGCTTTTGTCTATTAAGACATGTCAGCTCCATAGAGCCTAAAACATATCATCAAATTCATCTTATGTCTATTTGGGAGGAAGTCGCCCCTGAAGGGAAGAAATAATATTGCAAAATTTATAACATATCTCTGATGCTGGTTCAGATAAAATACTCTGCGCTAAACCAACATTAACTACATTCAGTTTAAATTCCTTCACCAGCGCTTCCCTCCCCTTCTTGCTCTTAGAGCACTCCATCATCATATGTTGGACGTCATCTAGAACATCACACGTGTCACAGACATGCAATAGCTATTTAAAAACTATCTACATACGAGTACATGATACGAAAAAGCCAAACCCGTAGATTAATGATTGGTCGCGCTACGACGAAGCGTCAGCGTGACCATTCATAAATCTATAGCTCATAATGACTTTATTTTATTGTGGCTTGACATAGGACAGCCTTGTTAAAAACTGGAGTGCGGTCCATGTATAGAGGCGACTGCTATTACAATTAATTAACTGCAAGTAGCAGTCGTATCTGCTATGCCAGCCTAGTTAATTAAAAAGGCTTATTTCTTAAATGGAACAAAGTCAATATTAACTGCGACGAGATTTAAAGGGTTGAATAAGGGTGATGTGTTAGCCGGTGCAGGGAAGTATGAACGTCGGGTCTGATTACATGACAATACTGCGGGGTTAGGTTGGGCAAGTTAAAACGATAATCGTCTCTCGTCGACGATTAGCAAAATAATAAAAGCTAGGCTAAATCCACCAAAATGAGACTATTAATGATAATGATTAAACGTGTCGTCGCACAGACGATATTCGTCACAACGATTAATAGTCTCGTTTTATTGGATTTAGCCTAGCTTTTATTATTTTGACAATCGCCGACGAGAGACGATAATCGTTTTAATTATCCAACTCCGCTGATTACAATGGATTAAAACTCTATTTAGAACACCGTAGAATTTGAGTGATACGTACCACTCGTGTACAGACTGCGTAAACACTCAGTCGCGTTTCGAGATCAACTTAAAAGTTGTCGGATAGCCGACTTAATGCGATTTCAATTTCAGTTGTCTAACTGGAGCCGCCTCCATTCATGGACCACCTTAACATCCTAATATGTCATCACAAAAAAATACTGGATTCTCATCAGTGTATTGTTAATCAAATTTCATACGTCATCAGAAAAGCAGGACTTGGTTAGTGCCAAGGGAAATTGCATGCATAGCGCTTCACTGTATACTTGTAAGTGGTGGTACTACCCCGGATCGGCAGACTGAGTACCACTGCATACCACTCTTTGATATCCAGACCCGAAGCAAATATCCACCTCTTTTAAATATTACAAATAAAAGCTATGAAACAAATATTTGCTTCGACCGGGAATCACACCCGGAACTTTACGCGTAACAAACCAAACGCTAACCGTTCGTCCACGACTGTTGTCAACCTCCTCAGTGAAGCGCTGTTAGTATAGTCTAATATGAATATGGGTCACAATATCATACTTGAAATGCATCATTCAAACTGTGCATCCTAACCCTCTCTCGTTCGTTGCTTTCCAAACGCCGAAGAAGCCTGTCGCGGTTTGAAAGTGTTGCCCTTCGCCGTTTTCCTGCCATCCCGGAGTTTCGGCGACGCGCCGTGGGAGCTTTATCTGTATAACATAAACAGTTTTATATTATATTATATTATTTATTTATTTACTAGTCATACAAGTAAAAATGAGTGTGTAGTACGGTTGAATTTTTTTATTATAATATATATTTTTATACTAAGCTACTAAAGTGCTTGCATCATAGAAACAGGAAAACCAAAGTACATATATCAAAGATACATTGGTACCGGTAAGTGGTTTCGAACCCGTGCCACTCGGCTTACGTGCCATCCCACTGCCACTACACCACGGTCGCCTTTAAAAAATAAAAATTAAATAAAATTGAAAATAAATAAATAAATATATTCATTTATAAATTTTTTATTAAGTTTTATTTTTATTGTGGCTCGAAATATGATAGCATCCCGACTGATGTTAGGCTGGAGTGTGGTCCATGAATGAAGGTGACTGCTTCTACAGTTAAACAACTGTAAGTAGCAGTCACATCCACTCTGACTGCCTAGTTGGAACCGGTAACTCTCAAGCCACTCGGTTATTTCGAAACGCGTCTAAGTAACTTCACAGTTTGTATTATCTGGAGTTGATTGACTGGAGTTACTTTTTATTATCTGTTATCGACCAGTCCTTTTTTTAAGCTACACACAGCACTAGGGCAGTTCCATAAGGCCTTTCAGAGCGGCGAAAGGTTCGATAAAAATATTTTTATTACATTACATCTTATCCTAAGCCTGTATCATAGAAACAAAACAACCAAATTACATATATCAGACACATATATACCGGTAACTGTAACTGTACACAACGGTCGCCTTGCAATTTATTAGTCAGTTCGCAAGTATGTAATGCCTTGATTTGAATATTTTTTATTGGCACTCGACATAGACAGCACCGCGCCTGATGTTAAACCGGAGAGCAGTCATGAATGGAGGTGACTGGTACTATAGGTAAATAACTGGAAGTAGCAGTCACATCCACTATGCCGGCCTTATGGAACCGACTTTAGTATTTAACTTGCCAGTGTCAAAGTAAAAATATATGATTCCATGTTAAAGTATTGTCAAGCAAATATGAACATGAAGATGAACCACGCGAGTGATTCAAGATGACGATGATAGGTTGAAATCATACGGTCGAGTGACGTCACTATAGTCATACGGTCGTGTGACGTCACGATTCAAAGGCATCAAGCTTCTAACACACCGCTGCGTTTTTACTTGCGTTCTGAACGCATGCGTTCTTGCGATTGCGTTTGCGTTTGCGATTCCTTGCACACCGCTGCGTTTGGATCGTGCGTTTCGAGACAGCGTTGCCATATGCCGAATATTTTTTCTCGTACCATGGTTGGCATTTATCTCGTGCTAATAGTAGGACAAATGACATCATTAATTGAATGGGGGACTTGGGCTTAATTGTGTTAACAGTTGCATATACATTTTAAAATAGTTTGATGTACGAAGATTACAATGTAATTGGAATATATCCTTTATTTTGCATAGTTTAGGTGTGCAAAATCATCAAACTATAACTATGATAGTAGTACAAAGTAGAACAAATGTGGCGTTGATTGACGGTGATAGAAAATCCATACCTCTTTTTACAAATAACTCAATTGCACTGCAATTAAAAGCAAAATTGTTATTAGTTTTATCAATACAAGTATCGAAACTACCATTTATATATTTTTTCATCATCGGACATTACAAAAGTAGTTCATAAAAGCCCAAAATGAATTAAGTCCTGTTGTCTTTGGGCCAAAGCATTTATCAGTAACATATAAATGCCATTAAATTCATAATATTATATATTATGCTACCGTGCTGAATAATCATTGGATTTTATGAATTTATTTTCTTCAATTAATTTATTGAAATACTAGGAATAGCGAAACCCATAAAGGGTTATAGAATTATAGAAGCATTTTGGTCCGAATGAATAGTCGAATATAACCCTGTGGGATTCCCCTAAGGGTATTCCCAGCTCTCCTTTAGAAACGCAAGTTAATTTACGGGTTTATGATCGATCGTACCCAGTATGGGTTCGATTCCCGGTCGGAGCAAATATTTGTTTCATAGCTTTTATTTGTAATATTTAATATTTATAATTAATATTGCAAATCAAATATTTGTTAATAAAAAGAGGTTAATATTAGCTTTGGGTCTGGTTATCAAAGAGTGGTAGGCAGTGGTACCCAGTCTGCCAATCCGGGCTAGTACCACCACTTACAAGTAAACAGACCGTAAAGTGATTTAGTCGCGTTTCGGGATCAGCTTTTAAGTTGCCGTTGCCGTGCCAATGCCGTTTCCAACTAGGCCGGTATAGTGGATGTAATCGCAACTCACGGTTATTGAATTGTAGTAGTAGTGGCATCCATTCATGGACCACACTCCAGCTTAACATCAAGCGGGGTACTATGTCGACACAATAAAAAAAATTCGCTATAGAGAGTACTGCGTCATGGCCATACTGTACAGTATATACCGGACTTTTGGCGAAAAATATAAAATACCGGCAGGTTAATTTTTTTATAAGTTTTTAGGTGTTAAAACAACATTTCATGAGTTTCGTTATTCCTAGTATTTTAATAAAAATATTCTAGATTAGCATATAACATTATGTATTGTAACATAAAGTCATTTATATGTTACTGAATATTGCTTTGGCCCAAAGACAAAAAAACTCCTACTAGTACAAGATTGAGAAACTAAATGTCCGAGATAAATGACAACTCTGGTACGAGAAAAAATATTCGGCGTCTGGCAACCCTGCGTCCCAATACTTAGAGTAAGGTACCCCCCCCCCCCCTCATCTCGAAATTCCGCAGAACGCAAAAACGCATGCGTTCTACTTGTTTTGCTGCGTTCTAATCGCAGCGGTGTGTAACTTCATAGCCGTCCCAGTACATTTTGTACTAAAAAGGTAGATCGCAAAAACGCATGCAAGAACGCAGAACGCAAGTAAAAACGCAGCGGTGTGGGGAAAGCTTTAAGCAACCGCGGGGGATAATATTGCATAGTTTTAACCTAAGAGTGCATTACTAGATTGGTGGAGGTGTACACGCGAAGAGTTTTCGTATAATAATTGTGTAATTTCGTATGCATATCTTATCACCTATATCTACTAAGATAAAAAAGTTATCAGACGTTTTATGAGCATTAATCAGTCGTAAATAATAGTGGACGACTTTAAAACTAGAAAATGTTACGACCCTGGAACAACGCCCTCGCTTCCATCACATCCACAAATCTCTACATACAAGCTCTATGGTTAACCCAGCTTTCTTGAGAATGACACCGATTTGGTCGAAATACACCCTCCTGGGTCTGCCCGCTAAACGCATCCATCCACATTAGATTTATAAATATAGGTTTACATGGGAAAATTAGAAAACGTTTTGTTGTAAAGTGACGTGACGCAACTTTAGTGACGTACTATTGTCGTATCGATGTTAATATCATGAAACAGTAAGTAACGTATGATTTATAGCACCGCGGGTCACGAGTGTTTGTCATTGGTAAAGTAGACGATAGCTTTTGCTCACATTTAAAAGACATCATTCATTTAGGTCTTTTATGTACTACTTTTGTAATGTCCAATGATCAAAAAATATATAAATGGTAGTTTCAATACTTGTATCGATAAAACAAATAACAATTTTGCTTTTAATTGCTGTGCAATTTAGTTATTTGGAAAATAAAATATAAATTTTGTATCATCTGTCAATCAACGCCATACTTGTTCTGCTTTGAACTGTTTTAATTATAGTTTAATCATTTTGCACACCTAAACTATGCAAAATAAAGGATATATTCCAATTACATTATAATCTTCGTACATCAAACTATTTTAAAATGTATATGCAACTGTTAATACAATTAAGCCCAAGTCCCCATACAAAATGAATGATGTCCTTTGACATATAATCTACTGTGTAAGTTTATGACTGATGTTCACATGAGACGTTGCTTGGTGACCCTGCCTGATGTTAAGCTAGAGTTAAATCTCCGAATAGAGCAGTAACAGACGCATCTACTATGCCGATCTAGTTGAGAGCGGCAACTACAAGCTGAACCCTAAACGCGACTGTGTCACTTCACAGTATGTACACTTGAAAGTCGTGGTACTACCCTGAATCGGCAGACTGGGCAAAAAAAACAACTCAATTATTTATTTTTATTGAATACTAAAATATTCGTTATACAATTTTATTTTTTATTTTGGCTCGATAGATGACAGTACCACGCTTGATGTTAAGCTGGAGTGTGGTCCATGAATGGATACCACTTCTACTACAATTCAATAACTATGAGTAGCAATCACATCCACAATGCCGGCCTAGTTGGAACCGGCAACTTACAAGCTGATCCCGAAACGCGACCAAATCACTTCACGGTCTGTATACTTTTAAGTGGTGGTACTACCCCGGCTCGGCAGACTGGGTACCACTGCCTAGCACTCTTTAATAACCAAACCCGAAACAAATATCCACCTCCTTTTTATTAATAACAAATATTTAATATAATTTAAATATTACAAATAAAAGCTACGAAACAAATATTTGCTCCGACCGAAAATCGAACTCGGGACTTTACGCGCAACAAACCACTCGCTAACCGTTCGTCCACGCCTGTCATCAAACAACAAAAACTGTATGAAAGCCTTCATTTAATGCAACCATCGCTTTCTTCTAATATAGAAAACATTCACAGTCCATATTACGTGACATCAAAGCATGCATGAGTAAAATTTACGCAACATAAGTTAATCTTAAGTTAATCAATTCTGTCCACGGCGACCAATATTTTCGTAATATCCTTATCTGATTCGTGACCATTACTAAATGATTTAGTTATTCTATGTTATGTTTCACTTTTTACGTGCGAAAGTATAACATCTTTTATCATCAGAATAGTGATGTGTGAGTGACTTAAGAGTTTAATGTAAATTATAATTTTATTAATCTCACGCATCCATGTCTATGTCGTTCGGAATGGCGTTCTAAGGAGGAGGCTTATGTTCAGCAGTGCAGGCCTTCTGGCTTATGATGATGATCAATGTCTAGTAAAAAATAAATTAACTATTTTTAATTTAATAAATCCGTTAGCAAATAAAAAAAGAGGCTGTTATTTGGTTTGGATATTTAAGAGTGGAAGCAAAACATTTGACATTTGTCAATCTGCCGATCAGCATCACCATTTGTAAGTGTACAGATGTATTCCTTAAGTAATATAATGAACGATAATGTAATAAAGTATTATTGAACGCAAACTAGAGAATTACATTTTTTTAGTGATGACGACTGAAACAACCGAGTTAGTTTACGGCTGCTTCAGTCGCCGTCACTATGCCGGCCAAAGGTTCACGCCGGCTGGTAAACCATTCTACTTGATAATGACCGATAGTGTATAATGAACGCAAACTGATGAATTACATGCTGCAAAATTTGACATTCCGGGACATTGGTTAACACACCTAATTAAAGCATAGGTTTTTTTTAAATATATATTTTTATACATTTCTATACTAAACTACTAAAGTGCTTGTATCATAGAAACAGGACAACCAAAGTACATATATCAAAGATACATTGGTTTTGGTGAGTGGTTTCGAACCCGTGCTTTTCGACCACTTGTACTGCCACTACACCACGGTCGCCTTTTGTTTTTTAACATTTGTTTTATAAAAAAGATGCAGCTATTTGCTCTGTATGTCCAAAAGTGGTTATTATTATTGTTAGGACTCGTGACTCCGATTTTGACTGGCGTGATGATAAGGTCATCCGCGCAGATGATTTGAGAGCCAACCTTTGCGGCGGCTCCAATCACAGACTATCTGGCCGCATAAAAATCCTTTTCTTGACAACTTACCTTCTGAATTTTTGATTTTGTAGTAATTTTCTGATACGGCCATGTGCATTTTCAAGGCTCCAGAGTGACCCCGCGACATTACGATGCCTAAGAAATTGAAAATATTAATCTTAGACAACTTTAACTTGAACAAATGTCAATCTCAGGGACACGTTCGCTCTTGGAAGGCTATTCAGCATGTTTATCTACCCATACCCATTTATCTACCATTACCCAACATAGGTTTTGAGTAGAAATCTCTAGCAAGAAACAATAGTATTTAATAAAGAGAGAGACAGATATCAATAGTTGCTCGAAATCTATCTCTGTGGTACTAGCTTCTTCATAAAACATTATGTAGGTGCTGCGTTCGGCGCGTGTTTTCATTGTAAAACATTTGACAAGTGGAATGCCTAACATCACCCCGCCTGATGTTAAGATGGAGTGCGGTTCATGAATGGAGGCGACTACTTTGGTCTGACCACTTGAAAGAATCAATCAATTAAATTGTCACGCCTTTTCCCATGGGGATAGGAAGAGACAATGGAGCGCCACTTGCCATGATCCTGACACAACTCCCTCGCTTCCTTCACATCCATAATTCTCTTCATACAAGCTCTAAGATTATGGGAACTAGGCAACCTAGCTTTCTTGAAAGAAGGCTCGGCGAATCATTTCTTTGTAGAATGCAGCCACGACCTCAATCATGCTTACCAGCCATGTATTTTCCTCATCCATTACTCTTGGATTCTTTTGCCATTGGCCAGCATAGTCACGGGGTTATTAAAGTAAATCAACCGTTAATCAAAAGTAAAGTCTTCGGAGCTCTTAGACATTTTCTTGCTTACCTACAATCAGGCAAGACTAGGTTAGATGTTCCGTCTCATTAAAAATAAATCATAGGACTAGAATTGGTAACTAAACTTGATACTGAAGTTTCAAAACCATACATTTTAGATTTATTTATTAATTATGTTACATTGTTAGTGTAATTAACGAGAGAGAAATAACTTATGGTTCTTTAAGTTTTGTTTAAACAAAATGACAACTGAATAAATAATCATTGAAAAACATTATGAAGCCATTTGTACAATGCAAGAACATTTTATTATACGTTAAACTGTTTTCAGCTGTTTCATATTCTTTTCAGGACTATAATTTTCATCTCATTGTAAAATTAAGAAAAAAACTTCAAATGACTTTATACGAGTAATACTGCGTTAATTTTAGACACCGAGTTCGATCTCGTTACGCGTTAAGATCCAGTTCGATTCTCGGTCAGAGCGAATATTTGTTTTATTCCATTTTTTGGAACATTTAGTAATTATACTAAATATTTGGTAATAAAAAAGAGGCGGATATTTGCTCCGGGTCTGGTAGTTAAAGAGTGGTAGGCAGTGGTGCGATCTGGGCTAGTACCACCACATACAAGTATACAGATTGTGAAGTGACATAATTGCGTTTCGGGTTCTGCTTGTAAGTTGCCGGTTACCTATTCGGATAAGACCTATTCATTGGTGCTGTAATATGTCGTGTCACAATAAAAAAAGCTTGTATGTACTAAACGTTTTACAAAGATACATTGGTGCCGGCAAGAGGTTTTGAACCGGTAGCTCTAGGTTTGGTGGACAATTTATTTACCACAAGACCACAGTCGGCTTATAATTATTATAATTAACTTGACATTTTACAATGACATTTAAAAGACTCAATGTTATCCACATAATAAGACACGGGCGCAAGTTTGGGAGTCGCTGACCTTCCCAGCGACAGAAAAACTTTCACTGCTTCACTTTTTTAACCTAGTTTCAGCTTATCAAAACAAACCACGTCTTACAAGTAGGTACTTCTCTTGAGTAGCAACATTTATTTCTAGTAATAAACAAATTCATGCGGCTTGTTAAAGTGTAAAAAAATAAATGCGATAGTAAGCCGCATAAATTTGTTTAATTTATTAATTAATGTTCGCGTAAATTCTAAGAAAATACTATTTATTAGTGTGTTTTTTTAATTAATCAATCAAGTTGTCACGCCTTTTACCTACCACTTGCCACGATCCTGACATATCTTCCTCGCTTCCCTCACATCCACAATTCTCTTCATACAAGCTCTACAGTTTTTGACTATTATATATAATTCTTTGGCTAGTTTAGTGACAGCGATTAAGGCAATTGTTAAACAAAACGGTGTCATTCATGGACCGCACTCCAGCTTAACATCAAGACGGGGGGGGGGGGGGGGGGGGGGCTAACATCAAGACGCAAAATCTAAAAAAATGTCGAGTCACACTAAACACAAATGTGTTGGTAGCTAAACTAATCAAATGACCACTAAATGCCTGCCTACCACTTTTAGAAAACCTCTTTAAAAGATATTTATTTTATTTTTCATTTTATTTTTATTATACATTTTTATACTAAGCTACAAAAGTGCTTGTATCATAGAAACAGAACAACCAAAGTACATATATTAAAGACACATTGTTACCGGTGAGTGGTTTTGGACCCGTGCCACTAGCCTGCCACTACACCACGGTCGCCAATGTCTGAAAAGTATTTATACGAGTAATAATAGCCTACGGGAGCCTATTTCGTAGCTCCTTAAGCAAGTGGAAAATAATTAGTACCTTATTAGGAGTTGTTACATTATGAGAGTGTATTTATAAATCAATCGATTTGTCTCAAACAGGCTTCAGTTACGAAAACACAAAGATAATATAATTGTTTTAGCAATAAAAGTACGATATCTATAATGTTAGAAAGCCTTAAAAATATTTCCATTTTTTTTTTATTGTGACTCGACATATGACAGCACCCAGCTTGATGTAAAGCTGAAGTGTGGTCCATGAATAGATGTCACTGCCACTACAATTCAATATCTGTAAGTAGCAGTTACATCTACTATGCCAGCCTAGTTGAACCGGCAACTTACAAGCTAATCCCGAAACGTGACCACTTCACGGTCTGTATACTTGTAAGTGGTGGTACTACCCCGGATCGGCAGACTGGGTACTACTGCCTACCACTCTTTGATAACCAAACCCAAAGCAAATATCCACCTTTTTTATTTTATTATTACAATTAAATATTACAAAAAAAGCTAAGAAACAAATATTAGCTTTGACCGGAAATCGAACCCGGGACTATACGCGTAACAAACCAATCGCTAACCGTTCGCCGTCGATTTCTATACTAAGCTAGTAAACGTGCTTATATCAGAGAAAGTACATATATCAAATAAGTTTAAATTCGTATGGGCAAGTGATTTCTAAACCGGGGCAGAGGTGCACGGTATTCTTAAATAGTAAACTAATTTAGTAATAAAAAGTAATTTGGACTTTATTTTATTATTATTTATTATTAGACATTTTATCGGACTAACACATTTCTTTATTTATTATACAATATAATAAATTCAAAGGAAACTTATACGAGTCTATTTGATCATAGTGACACAAAAAAGCGAATTTAAATTGAACAGCAATCTCTTTCAGGCAACCTTTAGGTGAAAAGGAAACCAATAAAACGAAATAGGAGAGGTAGTACACAATGTACTTTATCATAGATATGAAATAAACTATAAACTTAATAAATAACATATTTTGTTATGAAAATCCTTGACCCCTTATTAAACAAAGTAAATATAATAATATGTAAAACATAATAATTGACGACAAGCGTGGACGAACGGTCAAAGATTGGTTTGTTGCGCGTAAAGTCCCGGGTTCGATTCCCGGTCGGAGCAAATATTTGTTTCATAGCTTTTATTTGCAATATTTAATAATTATACTAAATATTGCAAATATTTGTTAATAAAAAAAGAGATAGATATTTGCTTCGGGTCTGGTTATAAAAGAGTGGTAGGCAGTGGTACCCAGTCTGCCGATCCGGGGTAGTACCACCACTTATAAGTATACAGAACGTAAAGTGATTTGGTCGCGTTTCGGGATCAGCTTGTAAGTTGCCAGTTCCAACTAGGCCGGCATAGTGGATGTGTGACTGCTACTTAAAGTTATTGAATTGTAGTAGCAGTGAATTGTAGTTCATGGACCACACTCCAGCCTAAAATCAAGCGGGGTGCTGTCATATGTCGAGTCACAATAAAAATATAAACAAAAAAAATGTAATAGGATAATAAACTTACTAAGTTGAATTACTAGGTATAAGAAATTATAAGAAATCTCCAACCTCACCCTACTTACACCCTTCTGTTATAAACATGGTACATACAGGATGCTGTATAAAGAGCGACAGTAAAACAGGAAATTATTAATAAATAGGAAAATGCTTCCGTATTGCGCCTCATTTTCCAAAAATAGTTTTACTAATAGAGCTTTTACGGGGTAGTAAGTATTACTGTATGTACCATCTAGTCTTGGTTATTTCATAGTCAAATTCTTATGGTATCCATAGTTTTTAAAGTTACGTACGAATGCATAGATATATATTAAAAGATTCTTTATATCTATGTACGAATGTGTGATATTTTTTATATGTGACTTTATACTCATATAAAGTCCTATGCCTATATATACCTGCCCCCCTAGCACGGCAATCCAAGAAGCAAGATAAAGAACTGCAAGGAATATTATTGTCTCATTTTAAAAACTTAATATTGCGGCACATCAAAATGTTTAAAAAAAAAATTTTTAAAGTATTTAACGTTGTTTTGTGTAAAGATTTACAGAACGTTTATATATCTTTCTTGATACACTGTTATAGTAAATTATTCAAAATGAGTTGCAATGATATCTTTCTTTGAAGTCTTTATCTTGTTTCTTGGATTGCCGTGCTAGGAGGGCTGGACCTGGAATATCCTAAAACTCGACCAGTCTCACCGGAGGATGGACAGCAGCGTCCTCTTAGCGTGCAGTCCTCTTACTGCGAGCCGGCTGCCAAGCGTATGGATTATGGCAACAACAGTAGCGCTCCATTGTCTCTGCCTATCCCTGTGGGAAAATGGCGTGACAATTTCATTGGTTTCAATATTGACAATGCAAAATACAGCCTGTGACTAGTTTTTTTATTAAAAATTCTAATCCTATAAACCAGCTGACCTTAATAATATTATTTGTTTTAATTAAATATACATTGTTTGCGAAGACCAACAACTTTAATACAACCCGAACATACTGTATCTACTCGTATACCTACATATAAATACGTATGTATATCTAGCTTATATTTATTCAATGTCAATTCGTTTTTATAACACCTGAACAAGCAAAAACAATGTTCATGGCAATAATTATTCAAGAATTTACATTATGTTGGATAAATCTTGTAACGGAACCTTTCGTTTTACACTTAAACACTTACAACAGGTTGTACTAAAAATTATAATTTACGAATTTGTAAAAAGTAAAAGAAAAAAAGAAAAATGGGTTGCACCACTCTTTAACTTCACATTTTACATTTACGTTTAACGAATATTTTATACAGAGCTTAAGGACATCATTCATTTAGGGTTTGTATGTTATAGACATAGAAATATAAAAGGTAGTTTTCATTTTAAATTATTAACCACCCAATTCACGATTTCGTAATAGATGTAATAAAACGTAAAAGAATAAGTATTAGGTAAAAGTTAATAAAAAAATTGTTATTGTTAATAAAAATTGTTAATTATTGTTAATAAAAAAAAAGAGATGGATATTTGCTTCGGGTCTGGTTATCAAAGAGTGGTAGGCAGTGGTACCCAGTCTGCCGATCCGGGGTAGTACCACCACTTACAAGTATACAGACCGTGAAGTGATTTGGTCACGTTTCGGGATCAGCTTGTAAGTTGCCGGTTCCATCTAGGCCGGCATAGTGGATGTGATTGCTACTCACAGTTTTTGAATTGTAGTAGCAGTGACATTCATTCATGGACCACACTTTGGCTTAACATCAAGCGGGGTGCTGTCATATGTCGAGTCACAATAAATAAAAAAAAAGTAAATTCGTATAATAAAACTTTTTTGGTACAACCGGCTGTTAGAAAACAAATAAATATAGGCCTTATTACTGTATGAATTAGTGATGAAAATTGGACAGAAAAATATGTTACGAGTGGACATCGGTAAACTGCGACTGGGAATCGAATCCGGTGTGTGTGCTTAACGTGCGACAGCTCTGACCACTAAGCTTTACGGCACGTACATGCTCATATCGAAATTCCTGAATCATATTACTTCCCTATTTTTATATTTGCCCAAAAATAAAATATTTATTGTAAGTGTCACGTCTTTACCCACAGGGTTAGGCAGAGACAATGGAACTTGTATGAAGAGGAATGTGGATGTGAGGGAAGCGAGGGAGTTATGTTAGGTTAGGGTCGTCACAAGTGGCGCTTCATTGTGTCTGCCTATCCTTTGAAACTAACAACTTATTTTAAATAGTAGTTCAATGAATAAAATAATTGAGATCCCTATGCGGCTTTTATCTTTTTGAAAAAACCTAGCAGTGGGATTTTTGTCCACGGACGGACAGACGGACACACGCGTCAAACGATGTCCTTCCCAGTACTGTGATTAACAGCTGTGCCAAATATCAATTAATATTACTAAATTTCACAAAAGAAACTTCGATAAGATGTTTAGTGGCGCAACAATTTAATATACAAAAACTATTTACATAACGCTATTTAGTACAAAGTATTAAGTACTTTTTTGCTTAAATACTTTGTTATGTAATCTAAAACAGTATTCAATTGTAATTTAGATTAATCAATCAATCAAATTGTCATGCCTTTTTCCCATAGGATAGGCAGACACTTTTTTATACATTTTTTTATTTTTTTTTATTGTGACTCGACATATGACAGCACTCCGCTTGATGTTAAGCCGAAGTGTGGTCCATTAATGAATGTCACTGCTACTACAATTCAATAACTGTGAGTAGCAATCACATCCACTATGCCGGCCTAGATGGAACCGGCAACTTACAAGCTGATCCCGAAACGTGACCAAATCACTTCACGGTCTGTATACTTGTAAGTGGTGGTACTACCCAGATCCGGGGTACCTACCACTCTTTGAAAATAAATAAAGCATTGTATTATAAAAACAGGACAACCAAAGTACATATCAAAGATACATTGGTACCGGTGGGTAGTCTTGAACTCAGCACGAGTTTGTGTAACCATTGCACTGCCACTACACCACGGTCGCCTTGGTTTTGAACCGGGGCTCTTCGTTTGCGTGACCATTTTACTACCACTACACCACAGTGGTCTTATCCTTTATGTAAAACAGTGTTGAAGTGTAATTTGTAGTGCTAAACGATACATATTGATTATAGGATTTACTCGTAGCTGCAAGCTGCCCGGGGGCGAGTGGCTCGTTGCCTGGGCGATAGGGCCGGATTCCCAAACAGAAATAGAAGCATATTTTTTCAAAGTAATAAAATATTCACAAAGGAAATATAAACTAGGTTTCAGCTCCATGAAACATTTGCAAATTGCATTTTGAAAAGAAAAAAGAGAATTCAATTTAAAAAATTGCAATTTTAATGTTTTAAATATTGTTAGGTAACAATCGAAGCTTTATGGTTATGGGCACCAGGCAACCTAGCTTTCTTGAGGATGTCTGCAATTTGGTCGGCAAACACCCTCCTGGGCCTGCTCGTTTAACGCATCCATTCACATTAGATTTATAAATTCTTTTCGTCAATCTACTTTCACTCATCCTTTCCATAACCATAGAGCTTGTATGAAGAGAATTGTGAATGTGAAGGAAGCGAGGGAGTTGTGTTAGGTGCGTTCCATTGTCTCTGTCTAACCCTGTGGGAAAAAGGCGTGAAAATTCAATTTGATTGATTGATAACTATCAAACAATCAATTAAATTGTCCTGCCTTTTTTCCCACAGGCTAGTCAGAGACAATAAAGCGCTACTTGCCACGATCCTTACATCCATAATTTTCTTTATTCAAGCTCTACGGTTATGTGCACTAGGCAACCCAGCGTTCTTGAGAATGTCTCTAATTAGGTCGAAAAACACGAGTTAAGTGACTAAAAACTTAAAATATGTTAAATATAAAGTTATGACCTATGTTGTGCATTGATAACACATCAGTCTGCTACGCGTAATCACCGGGTTTCATTCCCAGTTCGAGCGAAAATTTGTTTCATAGAAATTACTTGTATGAAACAAGTTACATTACATATTATGGAAATAAAATGCATTCTATTATTTTTTATTGTGACTCGACATCTGACCTCGACTTTTACAGTAAATATACAGTTAAATGAGCAGTCGCTCCATAAACGCGAATACGATCTGTACGATCAGTGTAGTACAAAGTGGTAGTAGCACTGCCTACTCCTAACTACCCAGACCCAGAGCATAGTGCCGACGACTGAGGTAACCGTAAAATGAAACAGTTTTTTCAGTCAGATTTTTAGGCAAGTCGTGGTCAGATGACGCGTCTCAATAACAAAATATATTAACATTTTATTTTATGTTAATTAACCCTTTACGGCGCAAGATTTGTATTATTTATTTTTTATTAGAAATAGGTGAGAACTGATAATATATATTTTAATTATTGAATAAATATATTTATTTAATTCTATATAAAAAATAATATATAAAAAATAGTTTATAATGATAAATTAAAGTATAAATAAATAATAGTATCCATTAATATTTTGCATTAAAAAAATTAACAATCAATAAAGCATTAATTAGTTTACATAATATCAAAAATAATTACATAAACAACAATTAATTAAAATACAAAATAAATACCTATTTTATTAGCTGATTCGACAGGATATAACAATGAGGAATATTCAAGTGATATTTTTGGAGATAATTAAATACGTCCAGTCACTTCGCAGGCGAGCTTATGTCTGGCACTAAGAGCTTGGTATCCCGGGAGCCTGGATGCAGGGGCGGTTAGATCAAAAGTACACTGTAGGGCATGCGTTGTTTATTCTAGGGCATGCACGCACACACAAATAATAACTAGGTCACTCACACGAACGATATAAATTTTAAACCCAGATATCCTGGTAGATATCGATTTAATCAATTTAACTTTGTGTACTACATAGTTGGTTTTATTTAATTTTATTGAAAAATTATTTAAACCTAAGTAAATTATTAATGAAAAAACATTATATTTTATATTTAAACAAGCAATTAAAATTAAATAATTAGTTAATTTGTTTAATTAAATGACTTTAAATAAATGATTTATTATCGTGTTTATTTTGATTATTTCATAAACTATGTTCACGCAAAATCTCATAATTAATAAGTTTTTTTATTTATTATTTAATTTGTAAGATGTCAGTTAAATATAAATTTTATGTATAAATTAGTAATAATAATTATTGAAAAACCGATGTGCTCAATTTACATACTAATAATAATAAAATAGTTTAATTATAAGATTGCATTGTGCTCGTATATATTGCACACCAATAGGAGATAATAATAAAGAAGATTTATAAATCAGATGATTAAACGACCCAGAAGTTTTTCCTTAATCAACCCAGAGACATTAAAAAAGTTCTCATAGAGCATTTATAAAGAGGATTGTGGATGTGAGAATATCGTAGAGAGTAGTGCGCCGTTGTCTCTGCCTATGCCCGTAGGAATTAAGGCGTGACAATTTGATTAATTTTTCAGTTAAATTATTTGAAAAATATTATAGTTTATTAGAAAACCTAATAATTTATAGAATAGTTTATAAATAATTACATTTATACGTAGAGCTTGTATAAAATGAATTGTGGATGTGAGGAAAGCGAGGAAGTTGTGTCAGCATCGGGGCTCCATTATCTGCCTATCTCTGTGGTAAAAAGGCGTGACAATTTGATTGATTAATAGTTACTTAACAATATTTTAAAAAAATCGTATCCATTTGTAAATTTTTAAATTAAATTTTCTTTTTTTACAAAATGCAATTTACAAATATTTTATGGGGCTGAAACCTTTATATTTCATTTGTGAACATTATATTATTTAAATAAATAATATGTTTCTATCTATGTGAGAAAAAGGTGTGACAATTTGATTTTTATATAATTCAAGTCCATAACTCTATATAGGTATAAAAAACACTTCAGTCAATAGTACCAAAATTGTTCGGCAGCAACCCTATACCGTATTAAAGTTTGCCTGCATCCCATGAAAGGGGTGCGTTTCCTATCATTTATTGGAAAACTGATACTTGAAGGACCCCGGGCATTTTCAACAGCTCCATCGATTTTTATAACATTGTATTAATGCACTGTTATACAAAATTTCAATCTAGGTCATATTATATAATTTTATACACCGCAAATTTAATAGGATTCGCTTTTAATTATATTAGGATAATTGCTAGTAAAAATAATAAGAGTTGGTAATCGTGGTGTAGTGGCAGTGCAATGGTTACGCAAACCGAGAAACCAAAAAGCACGGGTTCGAAACCACTCACCGGTACCAATGTATCTTTAATATAATATGTACTTTGGTTGTCCTGTTTCTATGATACAAGCACTTTAGTAACTTAGTAAAAGAATAATAATAATATTTAAACAAAAAATGTAAATTTGCACTGTTTGCCGATCCTGCGTAGTGAGTACCTACCACCACTTTTAAGTGTACACAGACCGTGAAATGCCTCAGTCGCGTTACGGGACCAGCTTGTAAGTTGCCGGGTGCAGCTAGGCCAGCATAATGGATGCGACTGCTACTTTTTTTATTGTTACTTGACATCCGACCCGACCCGCCTGATGGTAAGCAAGAGACCATCAGGCGGCACTTTGATGGATACTCTTGGTTGGACCTTAAGAGTGCCGACGGCTAAATAAAAACGAGTCAGTTCACGTTTGCCTCAGTTGCCTTCACTATGCCGGCCAATGGCTTCACGCATCGCTTAAAGGATCCAAGGTTATATGATGGAAAGAACACATGGGCAGGTAAAGCATTTCACTTGTCGATTGTTCTACAAAGAAACACACTCGAAAGAAACGCAATCCTGCCTAACATCAGGCGGGGTGCTGTCAAAAGTCAAGCCACAATAAAAAGGCTGTATTGTGTTTTCCTGTTCAATAAAGAATTATCTTTATTATTATTTAATTGTAAATGTAAAGGAAGCGAGGGAGTTGTGTCAGGATCTTTCAAAGTAGTGTTTCATTGTCTCTGACGTGATAGTCCCTGTGGGAGTGGATTGTTTGACTAATTCCTGGTTCCTATAATAAACTATCCGTCATCGGCAGCAGTAACTATTCGTTGTTGAATTCACAATTCAATTCGGTTATACTCTTTTTCATACGTTATGCTAGTAGTTGTCGGTAAATTGACTTAAGAGGCGTGTTTTATAGGAACGGTTTGACCTACGACTGGTAGGCAATTTAACTGTTCGTATCAAAAGCGGTCCGATTTTTAGATATAGAAACCGAGCATAAATGGTTTTACTGAAAATAGGACGTTCAGCGACAGATGCTGGGTTCGATCCCCGGCCGCAGCTCACCCATTTGCATGCGGGAGTTTTCTATCCAATGTTCATTACTTTTTTATACAAAAGCTAAATTAAATTTTATGAATTGAGGTATTAATTGGCTGCTTGTTTCTCAATTTATTTAAATGAGAATCCTCTCAAAGAAAGTCTTCGAATTACAAAGGAAATATTAATAATTCGGCGTAAAAGAAATAAAATATTACGCGAAAGGCATTGACTTGCCTGGTAAACAAGGGAAAGTCTCTCAGCGCCGATGGCTGAAGAAACAAATTTAGTTTACAATTGCTTCAAACACCTTTAGACTTCATTGCCGGCTAAAGGTGCTTTGCTTATAGGATCCAAAAATGGGCAAAACATATAAACTGGTGAGGCATTTTATTTGGTATACATTCAAAAAAATGACTTACTGAACCGTTTAGTTCGACAGCCAATTCGGTCGACAGAATGCGGATGCTTACCCCAATATCACGGGAGTAAAAGACGAGGTAGGAACCGTCAAACACTGAACTTGGAGTAGTGCCTCACCCTATTTAGCAAACTTTACATCAACACCGCAGATACACGTCTCTATAAAAAATGTATTATTTAGACAGATTTACATTATATTAATCAATCAATCAAATTGTTACGCCTTTTTCCCACAGGAGCGCAGAGAGACAATGGAGCGCCACTTACCACGATCCTTACACAACTCCCTTGTTTTCTCCACATCCACAATTCTCTTCATACAGGCTCTGTGGTTATGGGCACTAGGCAACCTAGCTTTCTTGAGGATGTCTCCGATTTGGTCAGAAAACACCCTGTTTGCGTGATAGATGTGGTTTGAAAGAAGACGTAGTGACAAGGATTGACAAAGGAATGCTTCGATAGTTTGGGCACATGGAAAGGAAGAGTGAAAGTAGATTGACGGAAGAAATTTATTAAGCTGATGTGGATAGATGCGTTAAACAAGGCAGGCCCAGGAGGGTTTATTTTTACATTATAATAAAGTAAATATAGAATAATATTATTTTTTACTGATTTTAAAGAGAGTAAATACCGTATCACACGCGGAAATAAAATTCCGTATTATAAATGTTTGGACAATAAAGACAAGGCACGTTTGAAAGTGAAGGTTAACTTTCGCTCGCTCACAAAACCCGGTAGAGCAGGCTCCGATGATTTTTGTCATAGATACAAATTCATGTAATCACGTCTTGCTAATGCAATAGTTTTAAGATACTTGACCAACATTTTATAATACTTTTGCTTGTAGTTAACTTTTCTATAACATAACGGTGAATAATCTATAACATAACGGGGTGCTGTCATATGTCGAGCCACAATAAATATTTTTTTTCTATTTTAATTGTGACGCGACATACGAGTAAGACCACGACGACGACTTGTGTGAATAAAGACCGAATCGCCGCCACTATGTCGGCCAGAGGTGCTTTTCAAGCTTTGATATTATTTTAGTAGAGGTGAATTGTTTATGCCAACTAAGATCTACCGGTTCAAAACCAATGTTTTATTGTGTCATTTGTAATTAATTGTGTCCAGTCAATATTTATAATATAATAATATGTACATATTTGTTCTATTAACATATTAATAAAAAAATACTATTTTATATATTGGTAAATAAATAAATAAATATGAATTATGGGCATAGTAAGTCTAAATACTACTTTAGAAATGTTTTAGAAATAGTGAGATGCAGAATATCACTTAGCCCGATGGCTGAATATCGTCATCGAATTAAACTCGTGTAATCGTGACAATGTCGCTTTAACAACTATGTAATAATGTCACGTCTGACTTCAAGTTTTACGAGAATTAAATGTTAGTACAAATTTACTGATACATTTTACGATACAAGACGTGCTTTTGCGAGAAATTTCGTTGCGAGTTTTTAGTCTGATTGGATATTTGAGTGAAAATGTGATAAATACTATTTTATATTTTTTATTGTGGCTTGACATATGCCATTACCTATTAATGTTCGAGTATGTAAACTTGGCAATGTTATCGTTAGTAAAAACTAATGTCATAATTTATTGGTCATTTTCCCAGTCTGTCAATCTATGGTAGTACCACCATTTTCAAGTATACGAAAAGTAACCGGTTCCAACTATTTAACTGTAGTAGCAGTCGGTTTTATTTAATGACCGCACTCCAGCCTAACATCAGGCGTGTGCTGTCATATATCAAGCCACAATAAATAAATAAAATCCTTTGAATATTTTGTTAATAGATCCACCCAGTCTGCGTACTGCGCGCTTATTGGTGCCCGATTCACACAAAGATAAGGTGAGACATAAGAGCTGCCGACTCAACTATTTTGCTTGAGTTACATCCACGATTTTCTCTTTACACAGCTCTTTTCTTGTGTTTCACAGATTCTTTTGTTTCACATCTGTATGCAGGGCCGTCTTTACCCGGGGGTTCAAGGGGTGCAGGGCACCCGGGCGCAAAATCCTAGGGGGCGCATGCCGACCGCCATAAATTTCGATAGGTACCTACTACACTGATACCACGCGAGCGGAGCCTTGACTTTCGCACCCCGGCGCTGAATATGCTTAAGACGGCCCTGTCTGTATGCTTACTCTAATGTATGCTAAGTAAAAATGAAATGCAATTTAAGGCGACCGTGGTACCTTGACCAATGTATCTTTGATTTATTTACTTTGGTTGTCCTGTTTCTATGATACAGGTACTTTAGTAGCTTAGTATAGAAATGTAAATTTAAAAAATAATAATAATTAAAAAAATCTGTCACATTGGTATATTCAATTTAAAATCTAATATAATTATTTATTTGGCCAACAATTTCTAATGGTTCTGAACGCTTAATACAGAAATAAAGGCACGCGTGTACATTATTCCATATCTGCACGTGCGTATTTTAAAATTACATTGTAACCTTGCTTAAATATCACTAATACCACAATAATAAAGTAGCTACATAATTAAGACGTCGTTTAGCCATAAATTAGATATTAAACGGTATCGGAAGGCACCAAATAATAGCTATAAAGATAAACACCAAGATAAAATAACATTTTGAATTCGTAAATAAATATAAAATGTTTCAACTTTTTAAATTTTTTTTGTTATATCATTCTCACAGTGGTACCACATCCATACACAATGCCGGCCTAGTTGGAACCGGCAACTTACAAGCTGATTCCGGAACGCGATTAAGTCACTTTACGGTCTGTATACTTGTAAGTGGTGGTACTACCTCGGATCGGCAGACTGGGTACCACTGCCTACCACTGGCCTTCTAGAAATCTTTATTTTTTGCCTGTGAACTACCGCTCCTGTAATCCCCAGGATTAACTATATATGCTATAGGGATTTAATAGCTAAATATTTTGTTCTTTAAATTGCGACCGTGGTCTAGAGGCTGTGCGATGGTCCTACAAAACCACTTTGATAAACTAATGGGAGACCATTAAGTACATTGGTCGTTCAGTTTCTATAATACAAGCAAGGACTTAGTTAGTATCTTTGCTTAGAAATGTAAAAAAATATATACCTAGATATCTAGGTATATATAGATGCACTTCGACGATAGTGATTCTTCACCATCATTTATTACTTTCACTTTTAACTGACACGTTGTCTTAAATAAAAATTGGCGACCAGTTTGTTACGCTTAAAGTCTCGGGTTCGATTCCCGATGAGGGTAAATAATTTTATCATAGCTTTTATTTGTTAATAACTAGATTGTATTAAACAATTTTGTTCTAAAAAATGAGGTGGATATTTGCTCCGAATCTGGTTATCAAGGAGTGATAGGCAGTGGTGCCTAATCTGCCGATCGGAAGTGGTACCATCACTTAAAATTACAAGTATAAAAACCGTGAAGTAACTTAGTCGCGTTTCAGAATCAACTTATAAGTTGCCAGTTTCAATAAGCCTGGTGTACTGCTACTTACAGTTATTTAACTAGAATAACTAGAAATAATAACAATCACGTTTATTCATGGACCGCACTCCAGCTAAACATCAGGCAGGGTGCTGTCATATGACAAATCACAATAAAAAATAAAAAAAACTTACCCAGTATAATTAATTTTAGAAATGCAATCCAAATGATTTACTTCACAACCACAAAACTTTTACTCGTATTTTATTTTTATATATATTATTAAATTTATTGCGCGCGCGCAATGTTACCGAGACTGGCACCATCAACGGAATGAAGTAAGAAATGACACGGCTGTTTCGAAAGGAGTAGCGGAGTGATGAGTTCTAGCGATATGTTGTAGAAGGAGAAATTTATCTTTTGATGGGGTTTTTATATATTGTGCCTAGACATATGACAGCACTCCGTCTGATGTTAAACTGGAGTGCGGTCCATGAATAGATGCGTCTGCTACTACAGTTAATTTACTACAAGCAAAAGTGGCATCCACTATACTGGTATGGTATGATGCAGCTTGGTTGCCTTACAAGCTGATCCCAAAGCGCGAGTAAATCACTTCACGGGCTGTATATTCGTAAATAATGTTACAGTTATTGAACTATAGGAGTCATCTCCATTTATGGATCGCACTCCAGCTTAACATCAGACGGGGTGCTATCATTTGTTGAGTCACAATAAAAAAAACTTGGATATGAGTAAAGGTCCTTGAATTTATAAAAATCAAGAATCTCAAATGGTGGAGAGAACACATGGTCTGTTCAATTGTTCGACAAATAATCGATGCAACGAACCGTTTAGTTCGACTGTCGATTCAGTCGATAGAATGCGGATGCTTCCCCAATCTGTGCAGGTATCAGGTATTCCCGTGATACTACAATAAAAAAATACTCGGATAATAAGTAATAAGGCGTAAAAATAATGCAAAATATTACAGTAATTTACTTAAATATTATTAAGCTAGGGATAAAAGGTCATGACCAAAATTAAACTATTTGCCAACTTAGGTACTGTTGCATGCATACAAAATCCATTTAGTGCCTTCGCCAATTCGCACGCATTCTAGAAATTCAATTAATCCATCCCTCGCTGGACTTACATATGCAGAGTTCATACATAATTGGATCTGATGTGGATGGATATGTTAAACGAGACAGACCCAGAAAGGTATTGTCCGACCAAATCTGAGACATCCTCAAGAAAACGTGGTTGCCTAGTGCCCGTGGACATGACGTGAGGGAAGCGAGGGATGTTAATGGATAATGTCAAAACTAAAATGGGTGGTTATCTTTTTGACATTAGAGGACATTAGTACCACTGTACCACTACACCACGGTCGACTTAAAGGCTCGGTCAAACCGAATGCGTGAGCGTGGCGTGGCGTGCGCAGGCACCGGTTGTAATGTATGAAACTCTATGAGAGATGACACACTGGATGCGTTACTTGTGCGCGTGAATTTGCTGTCACGCGTACGCCACGCATTGCTGCACGGCGCCTACAAACAGAGTCCTTGCACGCGCTATGAGAAGCGGCAACGTCGCACTCAAGCTAGCTGCAATGACATTGTATTATATGGCATTCCCCGTTAGGTGTCAGACCGAGCTGTCACGCTCACGCAGCTGTCCTACCTGCGCAGTAGCTGTGCAGCAGCGTTGTATATTTTTACAATTTTTATCAAGTTTTGAAGTGAGTTTTGTGATATTTACAATGGACAAGGAAAAATTAATTGATGCAATAAACATTCGAGAAAAAATCGTCACATATTTTAACAAACCTTAAACCAATTGCCAATCTTTCCAAAGCCTTCCTGTAATTGGTATCTAATTTACGGATGTGAGGTTTTACCAAATCATGTAACTCTTTAAAAGAAGTTTCTTTGGAGCAGAAGAGTCTTGGCATAACAGCAACAATAATGCTTCTTCACCAGAAGAACTGCTGCTGTGCAACATCTTTTTGCCAAATGCACACAATATGGCTTCTGTCAAATTAGCTTGCACGCATCGATACTCTGCGTGACGTGTGCAGCTGTCCGTAATGTATGCAGCTCTGCGTGACGTGTGCGTATGCAGCAATCCGGTGTGTCAGTGCTGGAACGCACACGCAAAGGTTGCGAACACGCACACGTCACGCGCTGCGCTAGGTCTGACCCAGCCTTTAAGCACTCTACATTCCATGATTATTGTCGCTTCTGCTTTATCCCAACAATTCAATTCATATTGTCACGCCACGCAGAGACAATGGAGCGCCACGATCCACGATCCTAACACAACTTCATCGCTTTCCTCACATCCACAATTCATTTCAAAATCTACGATTATGAGTACTAGGCAACCCAGCTTTCTTGAGGATGTCTCCGATTTGTTCGGAAAATATCCTCCTGGGTCTGCATCGTTACGCATTCATAGCTGTATTAAAATAATGTTGGTTCTAAATAGATGAATGCATGGAAGAATTACTAATATTTCAAAGTCGACAGAAAATTAAAAAGTTATTTCATGAAAATGACATTTTATTTTGACGGAGACGTCTTAATATCGGTCAAATATAATTAAGCCTTAAAATGCATAATAATATTATTAAAATCTATATTTTACAATTAGATAAATATTAGTTAGTAATTACCTTCTAATTTCTAAAAATGGACTTTACTTTTACTTTTCGTGTAGTAGCGGCTATAGTTTTGTTTTTGAATATTATGTTTATGTTCGCTGCATTATTTTTCACGCTCTTTGTTGATACCGACCTTATGGTATGTTTTAAATGTTATTGTAGGTGTCGAAAACTGTAACCAACTCTCTTAACAGATAAGGTGTGATTCCGATTGCGACCGCAGACTACATGAATCTGTATGAGATTGATTCCGTGCAAAGCGACACTGCAGTCTGCGGCCGCGCCATACTGATAGATTCATACAAATGAGTAGTGCAGTCTGCAGTCTGCGGTCGCCGTTGGAATTACACCTTTAAACAGAGTGTCATTTCATTTCGAACTATCGACCCAACTGTATATATTCTATCCGATTCAGTTTAAAATCGCCTGTACTATGCCGGACAGATTTTCACGCTTTGCTTTATGGATCTGCCGCTAGTTTGAGCACAACAAATATTTATCTTAATTTATTCATTCATTTTAAAACAAAAAGAAAACGGTTATTTTGGCGCATTTAAACTTATTATTTAAACGCCTTAATAAAAATAATTTTAGTTTTTTTATTTATTTATATTTCTTTACTAAAAGCTACTAAAGTGCTTGTAACGTAGGAACAGGATGACCAAAGTACATATATAAATCAATGATACATTGGTACCAACAAGTGGTTTTGAACCGTGCTTTCGAACCGTGCTTTCGATTTGCGTAACCATTGAACTATCATTACACCACGGTCGCCTTAAATGTAAACTATTTCTAGGCGTTATTACAGTATGTTACTGCATACACCTAGGGAATCAGTCCATTAGCACTTAGCTTACATCGCAATTACATAGGTAATCGCCTGCAAAGCTAAGACATAGCTTAAGTTATTTACTCTGAATACTAAATTAAGTGCAGCATTAGCATTTATAATGAGACCACATTTTATTTTATATTTTTGCCCTCACGTATTAAAATTCCGTCAACTAGCGTTAATTGAAATTAACCAATTTTTATGCTAAACAAACTCAAATCCAAGAGCGCCACCGACTGTAAAATCCAACTCGATTCATGGTTGCCTCAGTCTACGAAACTTGAACTGTTTTTTTAAGAATTGAGTTAGGTCTTATATAGAACCCAGCTCCCAATCTCCAGCGTTCGTGATGACGGAGGCTACCGTGGGGTTTTAGCCGGTACGAGTCCGGCATAATCCTGGTTACTACCCCAAGAAACCAGGAGTATCCATGAGGATTTCCCCTCAAAATAAAAGGTCTTATATAGAAGGTGATTGAGACGTTGTCCAATTTTATACGAGCATTATAATGTTTAATTTCTATGACCCAAGCACGTTTAGCAACTTAGCAACAAATAAAACTGCACGACCAAGAAATTGGTAAGAATACCTCTATGCCAGACACCGGTTTGATCCTTGGTATCAATTAATATTATTTTTCATATATAGAAACGCGACATCTTTACTTGCTTGATTTTAGCAAGGGGAGGTCCAAGAGCCCTGACGATAAACGATAACGATAAAATAATGATGCCAGAGTAATAAATTAAATTCATAATAAATAGAAATAAATTCATAACTAATTTATACAGTCTGAATCTTTTGAACATTTATGAACATTTCTATGGTAAGCTATTATATATGCTTGCATCTTAGAAACAGGATAATTAAAGATACATTGCATTAGGTTATGTCGGGACTTGAACTGGGAGCTCTTGGTTTGCAATACTAGATCACCGAGTCGCCTTGATCTTGTACTGTGAAAACTATAGGTACATCATCATCATCAGCTGAACATAGCCTCCCCCCTATAGGTACTTACCTACTTATAATGTTTGTCCTAGGAAAACATGTCGCAGGAAATGGAGATGATAGATTCCCGTTACACACTTCCACATATTATGCTGTATGAACTCATTTTACGACTGAGGAATCGCGCTAAATCACCCACAACATGGCAAAGATTGTTCTTTATGATAGGTAATAAACCCTGATCATTGAAATAAAGTAGTCCAAATAGAATTAGCCGATTTAAAGCCCAAATTGATCATAATTGATAACTTGGGTTTTAAAATTTATTTTGATAAATAATAACTAAAGAACGTTTCGGCGCGGATGCGGTATCAGAAAAGCGCAGTTAAAAGACGAGGCGAATGTTGAATCCCGATCGGTTTAGTACTTTTTGAGTAAATTGGTAAATTTCGCATTTATGGCCGTTTTTTCGAAAATTCATAGATCGCATTGTATTGAATAGTAAAACTGGACATTGTAGTAAACACAAATCAATCAATCAATCAAATTGTCACGGCTTTTTCCCACAGGGATAGGCAGAGACAATGCAGCGCCACCTGCCACGATTATTACACAACTCCCTTGCTTCCTTCACATCCACAATTCTCTTCATACAGGCTCTGTGGTTATGGGCAATAGGTAACTCAGCTTTCTTGAGGATTTCTCGATTTGGTCTGAAAACACCTTCCTGGGCCTGCCTTGTTTAACGCATCCATCCACATCAGATTTATAAATTCCTTTCGTCATAAATACAATTTTCTCCAAGACTACTAAATTGATCGTGGCTTATTAAAACTCATTTGACTTGTCTTTTTACTGTGCACTTTTCTAACAAACACTTTTTTCGTCCGATGCAGTTTTATTTGTTCAGTCAAAAAAACTTTTTTACTATTTTCGTAAATTTTTTTGACCGATTTCCTGACACCGCATTCGCGCTGATACTTGGTTAGGCTATTTGTGACTTTATTATCTACTAAAATAAATTTTAAAACTTAAATTATCAAATATGTATTTTAATATGCTAATTCTATTAGACTAAAGGTTCTACATAAATATATTCGTGCCAAATATCTACAATATAAAATTGAATAATTTTGTATTTGTTTTTATTGATACATGTTCTAAGAATCCCTTTTACCTTGTTCCTACCTCGTCTTTTCACATCAGCCCCCATAGCATTAGCACGGCAATTAGAAAAGCAAGATAAATATCTGCAAGGAATTTATTGTAACTTATTTTAAAAAACTTAATTATCATGTTATTTTCTGACAATGGCACGACATTCGTCGGCGCGTTCAACGAACTCGCTAATATTTTGTCAGGCAATACGGCAATTCAATCTTCCTTTGCCGAACAAGGAATCAACATAAAATTTATCCCAGCATATGCTCCACATTTTGGAGGCTTGTGGGAAGCTGCCGTAAAGTCCACAAAGCATCACCTTAGGCGAATTTTAGGACTATCAAACATGACCTATGAGGAAATGACAACGTGCTTGGTTCAGATAGAGGCAATACTAAATTCCCGTCCTCTAACTCCTCTATCTTCTGATGACAATGACCTTGCCTGCCTCACTCCGTCCCATTTCCTAATCGGACGCTCGCTCAAGTCAATTCCCAGCCCAGATCTTGAAATAATACAAATATTTGTTAATAAAACAAAGAGGTGGATATTTGCTAATGGGGCGTTCTCACGAGGCGATTTGAGTTGATCAACTGCGAAATCGTTCGAGATTTGAACCGTCTGAACAGACTTTCAACCAAATTGAAGCAACAAATATCTATTCAACAAAAGTTGAAAAGTCTTTAAGAAAAATGACAGTTGAGTCAACAAAAGTTGAAAATCTTTAACTTTTGTTGACTCAACTGTCATTTTTCTTTCTTCTTGTTTATGGCTTTAGTATTTAACTTGCCAGTGTCAAAGTAAAAATATATGGTTCAATGTTAAAACATTGTCAAGTAAATATGAAGATGAAGATAAACCACGCGAGTAATTCATCGAATGATGACAATGATCGGCGCGAATGTGTATTGTTTTCCTCCGTTTCACCAGTTTTTTTGATTTATAAATTATGGAATCCACGAAAAAAATGCTAAACCATCACAAATAAGCAATATACACTTCCTAATTTCTTCATTATCCGCCATTTCGGTCATGAATATTAAGTCGAATATTAGAGCTTGTATTTGTAAATAGTCTAGGTTTAGTTTAAAATGGGAATGGCATCGCCATTTTATGTGCGTAATTCCCCTAATAAAATTGATTAAAAAAAAAGTCGATTATTATTGAATCGTGAGAACGCTACCGTCAATATCTGCTTTCGAATTTTTGTTAAACGACAAATATTGATCAACTGAAATCGCCCTGTGAGAACGCGGTTTAAGGGTCTGGTTGTCAAAGAGTGGTTAGCATTGGTGCCCAGTATGCCAATTGTAATCAGACCGTAAAGTAAGTTGTCGGTTTCAACTAGGCCGGCATGGTGGATGTGACTGCGGCTTAAGGACGTGCTGTGATATGTCAAGCCACTATAAAAAAATATCCTTGATGGTTGATAGAAGAATATCAATGATTGAAATAATTTCCTTTAATAAACGTTTATAAATAGCGAAGCAACGAACGTTTTCCTTAAAGAGAATTCCTAAATAGTTTTAAGGAAGTAACATGACCTTACATCCATTGCCGTGTGTCATTACATCGCAAACAAATTGGACACTGCCGGGCTAATGGCTTGACAAGTTTTTAATCTTAATTTTCTATGACAGCACCCCGCCTGATGTTAACCTGGAGTTCGGTCCATATTGGAGGCGACTGCTGCTATATGTAAATAACTGCAAGAGGCAGTCCCATCATTTATTACGGCCTAGTTAGAACTTTTAAGTTGATCGCGAAACGTGACTAAGTCACTTCACGGTCTGTACTTAGAACCTACTACATCGGATTGGCAGACATGCACTTAAAAAAAAGTTTTTAAAAATATATTTTTTGTGACTTGACATATGACAGCACACTGCCTGATGTTAACCTGAAGTGCGATCCTTGAATGGAGGCGACTGCTACCACAGTCAATTACCTGTAAGTAGTAGTCACATCCACTATGCCGGCCTAGTTTAAACCGGCAAATTACAAGCTGATCCCGAAATGCGACTAAGTCACTTCACGGTCTGTATACTTGTAAGTGGTGGTACTACCCCGGATCGGCTGACTGGGCACTACTTGCTACCACTCTTTAATGTACTACATGCATTGAACTAATATTTCTATGCTATTAGAATAAGAATAGGACGGGCTGTTGACTAACTTCACTTGACTGATTCAAAGGTGTCTTTTTCTTGAAGACACCATACCAAAGTGAAGTTGGTTAGAAAGTTTAACGTCACAAAATGGCCGATTCCGTCCTATTCTTCTTTTAATCGCATTATACTAGCGTATATTATTATTTCAATGACTACAATTTACGCCATAATATAAAATACCCGTCGTAAAATACTCGTCTTTTCACTCCCGTAATACCCGCACAGGTCGGGGAAAGCATCCGCATTTTGTCGACCGAATCGGCAGTCGAACTAAAAAGTCGTCAAAAAAAGTCGAAAAAAAAACCTTTGGCCGTCATAGTGACGGCGGCTGAGGCAGCCGAGAACAATACTCGGCTTTCTCAGTCGTCGTCACTCTTGGACCTCCTCCTGCTTATAAAAAAAAAAAGTATATTTCCATGATAACGGCTATAGAGAGATCGCTATCATAGCTTCCAAACAAAAATGTATTCAAATAATAGCAAGGTTTTATGAAATGTTCTCTTAAATTAGTTATAATGCAATAATAGTCACGAAATAATTGGGATTGTCATTACGGGGCCACCGCTTTTGTCGCCGCAGCACTAGACCGACGCAATATACAACCGTTCAAAGGCATAGAATATTATAGAACTGACATTTTAATTTTATTCACATTTCTATATTAAGCTACTAAAGTGCTTGTATCACAGAAACAGGACAACCAAAGTACATATATCAAAGATACATTGGTATCGGCTAGTGGTTTTGACACTGAGGCCGGCACAGAGGGTGTGACTAATACTTGCAGCTATTTGTATGCTAACTGTAGTTACCTACATCCGCTTTTCCATTCATTGACCTCACTCCAGCTAAACAACAAGCTATGCTGGCTAAATAAAAACTACAAAACTGAAGTTATGTTCTTTTATTCGCAAAACTTTTGATGCGACACATATTTTTTTAATCTCGTATTACATTTTAAAGTAAAGATATTTCATCATCATCATCATCAGCCAGAAGACGTCCACTCCTGAACATAGGCATCCCCCTAAGAACGCCATTTCGAACGACAAGATGCCAGTTGCATCCACTAGTTATTCGTGACTTTCACTTTCTAGTGGGGGCCTCGCTGCGTCTTCTGGTTCGTGGTCTCCACTCTAGAACCTTTCATCCCCATCGGTTGTCGGTTCTTCAAGCGATGTGATCGGTTCTTAGATAGATGTATTATATATTTATTATGTACATCTATAGAAATACAATATATGTAAAACCATATCTTGTTTTTAGCACCTAACTCTGAAAGGTTGGTTATTTATCAACTATTTATCTTAAGTGGTCTTTATAAATGCTTATCAGAAGTGGAAGTGCGGAAGTGATATGATTTTAAGACTTGATTTCAAAAAAATAAAGTCAATAAGTACATTTCATTTATACTTCTCATATACCTAATTTTTTATTAAATTGAACAGACCAAAAAGTGTTGAATTAAACAAATTTTATGCGGCTTACCATCGCGTTTATTTTGGTTTTGATTTTATTTATTTTTTATTATTTCCACGTTTCGAGAGCTTTGCAGCCATCGTCATCCTATTGATATCAAACCAAAATAAACGCGATAGTAAGCCGCATAAAATTTGTTTAATTCAATAATCAATGTTCGCGCAAATTTAGGAAAAAGTACAGAGCGTACAGACTGTAAAGTAACATACTATTTTTTCGGGAAATTTCCAGTTTTAACCGTCAAAGTAGACGCGACTGCTCCTCGCAGTTGTTATACTGTACTCGTATTAACAGTCGCCTTCATTGATAGACCATACTCCAGCTTAATACTTTATGGACAGCTGTCATAATATGTCAATCAACAATTAAAAAAGAGTTGTGTCTGTTACTTATCATATAATTGGCAAGAAGTAGGACAAGTCAAACCACCTCCACAGTCTTCAGTATTAATTTATACTGATAGAGCATTGTAATATACCAAAAAATACTAGTATTATCAAATAATCTGTCACGCCTTTTACCCACAGGGATAGGCAGAGACAAAGAAAATACCGACACGATCCTGACACAACTCCCTCGCTTCTCTCACATCCCATTTTTCCTTATTTTCCTTATTCTATAACCTTAAAGCGGTAAAAAGCACCCCTCTGGCTACTGGGACTTCATCGAACTGCTTTTTAAAACATCGCACCGGCGCCCTTGGACCTTCCGCTGTATCAGGCAAGTCAAGGTCTGATGTTGCGTCATCATAAAAGAAAATAAATTTGAAATGACTCACAAAACTAGATACGTATAAAAATTATCATTCGTTAATCTATTTTAATAATCAATTAAGCTTAATAAGTAGTTTGTCAGTACTAATAGATTCTAAAGTTGACATACAATTGGTCGGTTGTTTACTTCGATAAAAAAATCAACATTACTGTACTGTTGTCATAAAGAAAAAGGGCACAACTGGCACAAAATATGTCTATTTTATTTCTTTATAAAACTATTAATAAAATAACGGTTATTAAAACTATTAATAAAATACTCGAACAAAAATGTTTCTGCCTTTAGATATAGTAAAAATTATTTAATAATTCGTAGACATAGAAATTCCTTCTATCTTGCAAAAGCAAAAAATAATAAACAAAAATCAGTTGCAAGAAATATTAAATCAATTACACTTTAGTAGTTTATTACACTTGTTTTTTGAAGGATTGCAAAGTTCTATGAAATACGAGTATATCTGCTGAATGGTGACACTCATGGCATTTTTATTGTGACTCAAAATCTGAGTAAGGGTTGCCGTTACTACGCTGGCTTCTTCATGCATTGCTTTAAGGATCCAAGTTTATAGGATGAGAATAACAAATTAGTAAAGCAATCCACTTTTATATCGTTTTACGAACAAAAGTCACACCGAACCTTTTAGTTCGGCTGCCGATTCGGTTGACAGAATGCGGATGTTTCGCTCGACCTGTGACGGGTATCACGAGTGTAAAAAGGCATTCCAAGATGTACCACCGGTCAATCCATCTTGTGGGACCATCCTGCATATCGCACGATAAAACTATCTATCCTAATCACATAGATATATAAAAAAAATGCTAGTTAAACCGTTTTCCGTTTCGTTTGCGTTATAGATGTTGTAATATACTCTCGTGCAGTATCGTTCGGACACCTGAATTAACAACTCGACATTTGTTTTGAATTTTATAAAAGTGTGACAGTGTGCGCGGTGTTTTCTGAAACAGAATGACGTACGCATTCATTATTGTAGTGACCGTTGCCGTCAGCCTCAAATTATTATTCATGAGCTTCTCGCTTTATTTCACGCTAAAATATAATTCTGATAAGGTAATTTTTCAAATTATTTTTATGTTTAGGGGGACTGTGGTGTCGTTCAAAAAGCCTCGGGTTCAAAATCATTTACGTGTAGCAGCACCAATGTATCTTTAATATATTATATGTACTCTGGTCGTCCTGTTTCTATGATACAAGAACGTTTAGTAACTTAGTATAGAAACTAAAAAAAGATTAAATGTATGGTGCAGCGGCTAAGTTTATTTAAGTAAGTATCTATCAACCCGAAATTGATTTATTTAACTCCAAACTCCATGATAAAATATACTTTTTAAACCATTGCTTTCAATCAAGTTTTCATGACAAAGTCAAATTAAACTTAAATATTGTAAAAATAGTGACAAGGATTGATAAAGGAATGCTTCGATGATTTGGGCACATGAAAAGGATGAGTGAAAGTAGATTGACGAAAAGAATTTATAAATCCCATGTGAATGGATGCGTTAAACAAGGGAGGCCCAGGAGGGTGTTTGCCGACCAAATCGGAGATATCCTCAAGAAAGCTAGGTTGCCTAGTGCCCATGGTTAGCTTGTATGTGAAAGTGAAGGAATTGAGGGAGCTGTGTCAGGATCGAGGCAGGTCGCGCTCCATTGTCACTGCCTATTCCTGTGGGAAAAAGACATGACAATTTAATTGATTATTGTAAAAATATAATATAACTTTAATTGTATGTAGGTAAATAGTCATTAGTTTTCCTTGTAATTATTTTTAATTAGGTTTTCAAGTAGTTACCGCTTGTTTATCTGTGAAAATGAAATTGTAAAAAATAATTTTGGTTTATAGTTATTCTGATCTGAAATAATCATCAATGTTCTGTATAATGTTCTCCAGATCTAGAAATGTTATATACCTGGATGAAAATTCGCATACAAATTCGAATGCGTAAAAAGATCTCATTTAAAATCTTTATATAGACTCGTAAAAGGCTGTATATATTTGTTTATCTGTTTTAAAGTTGTACTATAATTACAAAAGGCGGACTTAATGCCGCTAGGACATTATGTACCAGCCAAACCTTATTGTATTCGATGAAACCGAATTAAGTATAAATAAACAGCATGTAATTCTCAAAAGATAATACACAATAAGGTAAGCATTTCAACGTGATTCGTACGTTTTTGAAATGCAAAATAATAACTTGATATATATGTATAATAATTATTGGTATCTCATCTTTATAAAAGGACATCATTCATTTTGGACTTCATCATGGGGACTTGGGCTTAATTGTAATAACAGTTGCATATATATTTTTTAAATAGTTTATTGTATGAAGATTACAATGTAATTGGAATATATCCTTTGTTATGCATAGTTTAGGTGTGCAAAATAATTAAGCTATAATTATGACAGTTTAAAGCTATGGCGTGTCTTCGTGATTGACAGAAGATACAAAATCCATATCTTATTTTCCAAATAACTCAATTGCACAGTAACTAAAGGCAAAATTATTATTAGTTTTATCAGTGCAAGTATCGAAACTACTATTTATATATTTTTTCACCATTGGACATTACAAAAGTAGTACAAAGAAGCCCAAAATGAATGATGTCCTATACATATTTGAATACAAAATAAATGCACCAGAGGCAAAACCGCAGCAAATCGTTTCAAACGTTCACGCTCATTATTTACATCCACAAACGGCTTCAAAGCGCATCTTTCAATATCATATTTATAAGTACTTTGAGTTAAGGTCACCGTCTACGTGTTTTCTTCACGGAAATTAACATTATCACGGTTATTTTTTACTGTGGCTCTACATATGACAACACCTGGTGTGGTCTGGTGTTAAACTGGAATGCAGCCAATATTCAATATTCAGGAGTAGAGAAGACATATGTAGACCAGGATACTACTTATGCCGGCCTAGTTGGAACTAGCAACTTACAAGCTGGTTCCTAAACGTGACTAAGTCACATTATAGTCTGTAGAGTAAACAAACGTCCGCGTGAAGCAGGACGTCCCGTTTTGACGGTTCAAATAATGCATCCCGCTAAACATGTCTGCAGGACGCTAATTGTCCCGCTTTTTTGAAATCTATTGAGTTAATTGTGTTATTTGAAAAATAAGATATTGATTTTGTATCATCTCTCAAACACGAAGACACGCCATATAAACAGTTCCGCGTTAATCTGTCATAATTATAGATTGATTATTTTGCACACCTAAACTATGCAAAATAAACATCAATGAAAATAAAGCATTGTAATAAATTGTCATAGAAATATATTATATATTTTTTGGCCGGCATAGTGACGGCGACTGGGGCAGCCGTGACCTAATTCGGTCAAACTAAGGCGGGTCGAGGTCAGATGTCATGTCACAATAAAATAAAAGTAATTATCGTACAATAAACTATTTTAAAATATATACGCAACTGTTAATAGAATTTAGCCCAAAACCCTATACAAAATGAATAATGCCCTTTTTTGATTCTCTGTAGACGGATAGCCTAAAAGTAAGGTGCGAATGAATAGCTTGCTTTGTGGAAACGAAACCTAACGGAAAGTGCGTAATTTTCCAAACAATCTCTTGTTTACGACGGGAAAATGATAAACATGTCCACGAAAATAATGTTTTTGACATTATCAAATAGGAGCGATATAATATGTATGGAAGGTATTACGTATTTTTTATAAAATATTAGAAAATGATTCAACAATTTTATTTTTATTTATTTATTTTATTTACATTTCTACACTAAGCTACTAAAGTATCATAATCTTGTATCATAAAAACAGGACTACAAAAGTACATATATCAAAGAGACATTGGTACCGGTGCCGGTGGTGGTCTCGAACTCGTGCTCTCGGTTAAATTGGAACACTAATTTATTTTTCGTTTATCAGTAATACTTATTGTAAGATTGGATATCCATTGTAAACAGTTGTAGGCGGTAATGCCCAGTTTGCTGATCCCGGATTCGGGGTAGTGCCACCACTTACAAGTATACAGACCGCGGAGTGACTCAGTCGAGTTCAAAAGTTACTGCTTCTAACAAAGCTGGCATAATAGATGAGACTGCTAGTTGCAGTTCTTTAACTGTAAAAACAATCGCGTACTTCTCAGCTTTTCTTCCTTCATTAGTTTTTCAGTTCTTATTGTGACTAGACAACTGACCTCGAGTTGCCTGACTGATGGTAAGCAAGGAGAGCGGGGGCGTAGCTACCGCCGTATCTGCCGTATCAATAATACGGGGCCCCAACGTTCGTAAGCAAAAATTATTAAAGACTTCTTTTAACAAAGACTTCTTTATTAATTTTTCTTTAATAAAAAGAAACTTTAGAAAAACTAAAGTCATCATCAGCTATTAATGATTTAATAAATCAGATTGCCAAAAAAAGACAAGGAGAGTGTATATTTAATTTGAATTGTTTGTAAAAATTTTGGAAAAAATGGCAAGGTAGATAATTATGTTGACTAAGTATTTCTTTTAATTTTATGCAAACATTTTTTTTCTTTTGTGAGAAATCATTACCCTTCCTAAGGACCCCAAACAATTTTTTATACGGGGCCCGCAAAGGCACGCTACGCTTCTGAAGGAGAGGTCAAAAGCGCCAACGATTGAAAGAACCGACTCACTTTTCTTCACGAGGCACAGAAACCGCGTTTTAATCCAATGCCCATGATTCCCGCTATAACATTGAGTAAAAACCTAGTACTTACTTTTCAATTATTTATTGAAATACTTTTCTCAAATTAAACCTCTATTATTGTTCTGTTTTAAAAGGGACAGTTTTATGGGATAGAAATTTAAAAAAAAACTAGGCTAATATTTTTTTATTGCGACAGCACCCCGCCAATCATTAAGCTGGAGTGCGGTCCATAACATCGGAGGCGGGGTACTGTCAAATATCGAGACACAATAAAAAATAGCAATTTGAAAAACTATTTGCATGACCAGCCATTTGAGATAAGATAAACGAAAAAATAATTTAGGCAATCAATAGCTAATCGTTGAGATAGGAAATATCTATGTAGTTTAATTCTACTTGAATTTGTTGCCAAGCTGATTCGCAGGATCCTCGTACACTTGCACTCTTAGTGATATATCAAAATGATTTATCATTTTGGGCTTCTATGTACTACTTTTGTAATGTCCAATGATGAAAAAATATATAAATGGTAGTTTCGATACTTGTATTGTTAAAACTAATAACAATTTTGCTTTTAATTGCTGTGCGATTGAGTTATTTGGAAAAAAGGATATGGATTTTAATTATCTGACAATTAACGCCATATCTGTTCTGCTTCGAACTGTCATAATTATAGTTTGATCATTTTGCACACCTAAACTATGCAAAATGAAGGATATATTCCAATTACATTATAATCTTCGTACATCAAACTATTTTAAAATGCATATTAAACTGTTAATACAATTAAGCCCAAGTCCGCATACAAAATTAATGATGTCCTAGTATAATCGTATAATAGTATAATAGTATATAAGTATAGTAGGGGAACGAGTTAAAGAAACGTGCGAAGAATGCGGTTGTGACGTCATCGTCACGTGTCTATCATGAATAGTGAAGTAACATGCAAAATGTTAATAACGATAAACACACACTTTTTTACTTGCGTATTTTAATTTAGTTATTAAATATTATAAATTTATATTTAATAAATGTTTATACATTAACAACAATAATTATTATTTAATCATATATTTAACCAATCATATATCAACTTTTTAACTAAACTAAACTAAAGTTTTTTTGTCGTCAACGCTTACGAAACTTTAAGGTGTCCATATTCATAAATCAGTATATTCTGTCTAAGCCGAAATAACGTGCCCCTCCACTGCATTTACGCACACGAGCAAATATAAAATAAGAATAAAACACACCGATAAAATAATTTTAACAAAAAATACGACTTTAATCAGTAAGCTAGCAAAAAATAAATTTACTACGCACAAAGTAATACCTTTTTTTTCATTTAGTTAAATAGTAATTATTAAATAATTATTTTATAATTTTGAAGTCGGTAAATACTATACTTGGTTCTAACGAGGACGAATGCGATGAATCTGATGACCTTGATGATTCCGATAGTATAAGTGAAAAGTATAGCTAGTCTAACTATAAATGACGCGCCCCTCCACTTTATTAGTTTATTTAAATGTGTGAATACAAATATTACTAACTATACTATTATACTTCACGCAGGGCAGTTAAAAGTTTAGGACATGTTGGTACAATCTTTTTTATTAAATAAAAATCTTCTATGCATCTTCTTATAACGCCAAGGTCAAAGTCGTCAATATTAACATTACGTTTAAAATTTATCTTTTTGCCTTTTTTTGTGGGTGATTTCAAAAGTAATGATCCAGCTAAAGTCGACTCACATTTTATATTATTAATTGTGCTTTTAGGTTCACCGGTATAATAACATGATCTATCAATACTTTTACATAAAGGTATAGTTACTATATTTGATAATTTTTCTTCTTCACACATTTTAATCACGTTCCTAACAATGTTTCTAGCCTGGCTACGGATGACTACTCTCTTTTTTTGAGTTAACTCGCTCATTTTGTAATAAACAAACAAAATAATTGATGACACGTTTTTATCGATAGTGCGCTATTAAGTGACACCGCCAAGCTCAAGCTAAGCGCGTCACTAATGGCGGCCAGTATGATACGGGTGGGAGGTATTTGCCCACCCGCCGCTCCTCAGGCCCCGAATGCATTTAACTCATTCCCCAACTATATGTAGTATACTCGTATAACGGAGATTGTCCGGAGGAGCTCTTCAACCTATTTTCTACCGCATCGTAAGTCGTTCTAAGATGCTAGGTGCGTCGTTTACTAGCTCATGTGCTTTTCTTATCCTATACTATAACCTTAATGCTATCCTTTAAGCAATGCGTTCTATAGCGCAAATACGGCAACCGTTGTCTAGTGATGTAATCATGCATATCCCGAGTCCCCAGTTCAAAACCACTTGCTGGTACCAATGTATCTTTGATATATAATATATTATAGTGTTTTGTGCGTCCTCTGTCGGCCATATCACTGAGAATATTCCGAGAAGCTCTTTAACCTTGTTCCTACCTCATCTTTTCACACCCGAAATACCCGCACAGGTCGAGGTTAGCAACCGCATTTTGACGACCGATTCGGCAGTCGAACTAAAACGGTCGGTACGTCGTTTTTTTGTAGAACAATCGACAAGCGGTATGCTTTACCAGCCCATGTGTTCTTTCCATCCTATAACCTTGGATCCTTAAAGCGACGCGTGAAGAAGCACCTTCGGCCGGCATAGTGACGGCAACTGAGGCAATCGTAAAGAGTCGGTTTTCACAGTCGTCGGCACTCTTGGACCTGCTCTTGCTTGCCATCAGGGGGACCGAGGTCAGACAGATGTCATGTCACAATAAAAAAAAATGAAAAAAGTGTGGTCGTTTTTATGCCTGTTTTTACGATTAGAATATATACAATTACAAATCTAATAACCATCCTTTTTCTAATTACAGGTGAAATGTTTAGAACAAGAGTTGCAGTGCCCAAGCGACAAAGAAGATAAAAAGAAATCATTTATATCATGGAGAAATGTACCTAAAATTATATTGCCTAAAACATTATATAGTCATTAAGATTAATTAGGAATTTAAGTTAAGATTCAATTCATACTCAATGGCTTCACGGGGCGAATTTAGTTGTTCAATATTTATCGTTCAACAAAAAACTGGTATACAAGGCAGAGGTATACAATACATACTCAAACGCGCTGATTGGACTGATTATTCAATGGGAGTTAAACAAACAAGTTCAGACAAGTCGATTCGCTGTCAACTACTAATTGAATCAATGAAAGTTGAATGGTGTTTAACTTTTGTTCAAGCGATATTTATTGCTTCAAGTTGATTGAAAGTCTGTCCAGACACCGTTCAAATCGCGAACGATTTAGCAGTTGATCAACTAAATTCGCCCCGTGAGAACGCCGTATTAGACGCGTCGATGACATAAAATACGATATAGCAGGGCTGGCGTATGTAAGAGAGCTTATTATTGCCACAGTACCTACCACCTTTGTGCGTCCTCTATGGCCTATATCACGGAGAATGTTCCGAAGAGCGGTTTAACTTTGTTCCTACCTCGTCTTTTCACACCCGTAATTCTCTTTACCACCAGCCTTAAACGGCCACTGTCAACCACAGAGAAAGGGCAGGAATGGATCGAAGTTGTGAATAATAACAAACCCAATGCTTTTATGTTTTCTATTACTTACTGTAGTTATTTATTTTGTATCCTTTGCCCAACTATAAATTTTATTTTAAATTTGAATTAATACCAAGAACTACTACCGGTTCAAATCACTGGGCAGTATGATACAGGCACGTTAAGTAGCTTAATATAGAAATGATAAAATAAAAAAATAAGATTTTACAAGGATCTCTTCGTGTAATAAAACAAAAATATTATCACCAAAGGTAAATATAATCAACAACAAAATAATAAAAACTAAACAGATATGCTAAATTATTGTACTTAAATAATTATCACGTATGGTACCACATTCAGCTGGCTTTACAGCTGGCCCGTGAGCGCTGACAATCCTTGGCCGTCGTAGGATTATTTTTTTATTTGTTTACTTACATAGAGTGTAGTCCATAAATGGAGAACTGCAAGTAGCACGGGGCATCCATGGCATTTTTTTATTAGCGTCTATTTACAATAGCCAATGGTATTAAATCTCTTGGCACACGATTAGCCTAAAATCCTCCTAAAATTAATTTAGACCTGTCAAAGGACTTTCGCTATTCTGTGTGTCCATATTAGCTTAGACAGGCCTAAATGACAGTTTAGTTACTTAACTTAAAATTTTAGGCAGTTTTCCTATTCTGTTGTACCAATTTTAGGCGTAAAATAAGAAACATTAAACTAATCGAATCGAAAAACGGAATCGAACCCGGGTCTTGAATATAGCAGACTGGTGTGTTAACCAATTAACCGTTAGTGTTATTGTGGCTTGAAATATGACAGCACCCTGCCTGATGTAAAGCTGGAGTCTATGAATAAATGGAGCCGACTTCTACTAGTTTAATAACGGCTAGTAGCAGTCGCATCCACTATGCCGGCATATTCACTATGAGTCATTTAAAATTAAAATCTCCATATCTCTAACGTTGGGACCAAATTTTACAATATTTCTTTCCAAATTCAATTTATATCCCTTCTCTTTGTGATCTAGAGCGGTTTTTACTAAAAACTTATTAAAAAAATGAACGTGTGGATGGTCAAAGTATTCGTCTAAGTGCATCCACTTGCATTCTTTTATTTCTCTGTTAGACATTGTTATTTCTTCACTCGTTGCACTCATTCGTAGTAAAATATAAACGTCTGAGTTACCATACATCATATTGTGCGTATGTCTAAAAGTTACAACAGATTCGAATACACAATCGACTCCTGTTTCTTCCTTCACTTCTCTTATTGCAGCCGGTATTATATTTTCACCTGAAATTAATTGTCACATTCAACGAAACTAAAATAAATTATTATTAGATTATATTTTTTTCTTTATTTGAATCGACATATGACAGCACCCCGCTTGATGTTAAGCCAAAGTGTGGTCCAATAACTGCTACTACAATTCAATAACTGTGAGTAGCAATCACATCCACTATGACGGCCTAGTTGGAACCGGCAACTTACAAGCTGATCCCGAAACGTGACCAAATCACTTCACTGTCTGTATACTTGTAAGTGGTGGTACTACCCCGGATCGGAAGACTGGGTACCACTGCCTACCACTCTCAAAATAAATATATCAGATATTCAACGAAACTGAAATAAATAATTATCACAGATTATAAAATATCAGATATTCAACGAAACTGTTCTATGTTGATTTCTGATTATCTTTTAGCGATGCGAAATTTGTTATTTTTGGAGAGAAGCGTAGTTGTTTATTATTGATAAGGCCAGAGTGAAATGAGAGCTCTTTGAACTACTCGTTCCCTTTTCGGTATAAATGATAAAAGAACGCTTAGCTGTCATGATTTTCTAAAAAAGATTTCTAAAAGATAAATCAGAGTATCACTCTTGATAGTACTTTTTATATATTTAAAACTATTTATTTTGCAACATAAACAACAACTAAGCACCAATCTCTTCCAGGCAACCTTTGGGTGAAAAAGGAAACCAATATAATGTTAAGCCGTGGTGTAGTGGCAGTGCAATAGTCACGCAAACCGAAAGCACAGGTTCATAAACATCTACCGGTACCAATGTATCTTAGATATATGTACATTGGTCGTCCTGTTTCTATGATACAAGCACTTTGGTAGCTTACTTTAGGAAAATAATAATAATAATATAACAGTAGTATATAATGACAGTGGTTAAATAGTTATAAAGATTAATTTATAAATAGTAATAAGTAAATAAAATAAATACCTATATTTTTATGAACAAAATTGTATTTTTATTACTTATTAGATAATATTAGATATAATTTTTTTTATTGCGACACGACATTCGATCACGACTCGCCTGATAATAAGCAAGAGGTCCAAGACTGACGACGACTGAAAAAACCGAATTCTCGGCTGCTCCAGTCGCTGTCACTATACCGGCCAAAATTATAAAAGTACATAATAACTTTAGTTTAAGTTATTTGTGGACGTAAAAGTAGCATGATCTTGGTATCGACCTATTACTGAAGGGAAGGAAACTTCAGTAATAGGTCGATACCATGCTTCGCTTAAAGAATCCAAGGTTAACAAGGATATGCAGAATAGATGTACTTGACATGACACTTATGGTAGTATAAAGACAGGTCAGGAATAAGGTAAAAGTGTTATTCAGAACAATCTTTGTGATATAGGCGAAAATATCCGTCATCACTTTTCATTATTAAGACATTCGCCAGATAACACCAGTCGCGTCCATAATAATGACGCGTCGTTTCTTTGTAGAACAATCGACAAGAGGAATGCTTTATCAGCCCATGTGTTTCCCCATTCTATAACCGTGGTTCCTTAAAGCAATGCGAGAAGGCCAGCATAAAGATGGCGACTGGAGCAACCGTGAAATGAGTCGTCGGCGCCCTTAGACCACGAGGTCAGATGTCGTGTAATAAAAGAAATATATTGGTTGGGAATCATACTTGGGAATCATAGTCCAATAGATATAAATAAATAAAAAAGTGAAAGATTCTTTAGGCGTGTTGTATATGAGGAATTAACCCGTAAAACGAGCGAGAGAGCGAACGCCATTTTGTTTTAATCAAATTCAAATAGATGATCGGTCAGTTATTATGTGTAATTAAATTATAGGTATTATTTTTTTTCCAAAATTCATACTATTTTCATTAAAGAGTGGTAGGCAGTGGTACCCAGTCTACCACCACTTACAAGTATACAGATCGTAAAGTGATTTGGTCGCGTTTCGGGATCAGCTTGTAAGTTGCCGGTTCCAACTAGGCCGGCATAGTGGATGTGACTGCTACTTATAGTTATTAAATTGTAGTAGCAATGACATCCATTCATGGACCACATTCCAGCTTAACATCAATCAGGATGTGGTCAAATGTCGTGTCACAATAAAAAAAATACGATAAAATCTAAACATTAGCATATTTTTAATTACTTAATTTCTATAACATCTTACATATATCACACCATTTGCTTACTAAAAGATACACCAGAGTTCAGTGAAGCACAAATACTAACTTTATTTTATCATACCCACATTAGCAAAATACAAAATTATAAACTGTCAATACAGAAACATAAACAAGTACATAATACTTACCATCAGACAAGACAAGGTCAAATGTCGAGTTATCATAAAAAAAAAACTAACCTTTATTGATATATCCTCCCGGCAACTTCCAATTGGGGTAACTATAATACCGCTCAGACACAGCTAATATTTCATTATTATTATTAAAAACCATGGCACCTACTCCCATGTTTGTATGACAGGGCGGTGGCAAGTTAGGAATGCAGTCTGTCGGTAGCCATTTGTACATAGTTAGAAATTCTTCTCTTGCATGGTGGAAATGGAAGCCTTCCTGTAAAGCATATATTTTTTATATCAAGTACCCCTCCTGATGATTAGCTGGATCGTGGTCCATAAATGGAGGGATGTAAAGGACTACTGCATGTAGCAGTCACATCCACTATGCCGGCCTAGTTATAACTAGCAACTTAACGCGAAAGAGAGAGGGAGGACCCAAGAAGACGAGGGGTTCGATAACGCGGTGGCTGCCGTGTCCAACCCGTAGCCCACATATCATTCCGTGGGCACACCCAGCCAACACCGCTCCGAGAGGACGGAAGCGCAGGGTGACAATAGCCCTGCTGTAAAAAGAGAAGGGTAGAGTGGGGTCTGTAGAAGGCCCTCCAGGTAATCCCAGACCCCCTCCATGTTTGTCACTGAGATGGCCACCGCAGGAATTTAGTGTGCACCACATAACCCCATCACTCCCCTTAAGTTCGAAAAGATACTGTTGCCTTCACTTTACTAGTCAGCACTCTTGATCCTCTATCAACAGAGAGGTTGAGGTCAAATGTTAAGTCACAATAAAAAAAGGGAAAATATTTTGAATCAAGGTGATGTTAAAGCTTGTAATTAGTTGTTATACCTTAGCTAATATTGGAACACAAAATGAATTCTTAATATTAATTTTAAACCATATACACCTCCTCTGCTCCTCTTTCCATGTTTTCAAAGAACCTGAAATACATTAAAGACACTTTAATCAATCAACCTTCTGTCATGCCTTAATCCTACAGGGATAGGCAGATACAATAGAGTGCCACTTGCCACAATCCTCACTTCCCTCACATCCACAATTCTCTTCATGCAAGCTCTACAGTTATGGGCACTAGGCAACCCAGCTTTCTTGAGGATGCTTTTAATTTGGTCACCCTTCTGGGTTTGCCCAGTTAATTACCTATATTTTATTACTTGCAGTATGGTACAGGTATGGAGGTCACCACTTTAGTAGCTTAATATAGAATGTAAAAAAAAACATTTGGCACTTTTCTTTCATTTTATGTTCAGACATTTCTGGCGAAAATGAAGGAAAAAAGAACCGTCCGATAGGGCCTTAAATACTTAAATCACGGTCATTTACCATCTAGTTTGTTTTCAAAATCACTTTGATCGAAGGATGCAGATGTTGTATCAACAGTTACTCCATTATAGGCATCCACTAATCCAACTAATATCGAGTTTGTAGACTTATGGGCAATCTGAAAATAACTTCAATATTTTACATAATACATTACAAAACTTTGAGGAAAATGATCAAAATATATATTTAATACATACACGGAAGTTTTCTTAAAAGTTTTACAATTAATAAACTTAAGCACCTTATGGCACATTATTTTACGGCAATACATTTCTAAAATTACAGCAATACCATGAAATATGCACAAACTACTATATATATAATACGTATCTGGGAAATGGCATTTCTAAATCACCGTAAAAATAAACAAATATGACAATCAGCTGATGAAGACAGAAACGTTCAAAAACATGAAACAGAGACAGTTTGAAGTTTGAAACTAGTATAATTTTTGTTTGTGGTTCGAAATATTATTATCGCTAATTAATAAGTGAATATTTTTTACTTTGAGAAGTTAAATACTAAGCCAAGTAAAATAAAGAAAAGAAACCCGTCACCTCGATCGGGATTGGATATTTTGAAAATTTTCAAGTGGCGTGGTGATTGTTTTGATTATTATTCACTGTTTATCATTTATTTAGTTAATTATATTTAAATCTCATATCATAGTAATGGTAATAAACAAATTTTCGTTTTAATATTTTAGTAATACCTAAATGAACTTGACAATTGACATTGTCATTTGATTTGTTATCCAAGTACAGCGCTGTACTGTATCTAATTTGAATATCATAAAATCAAATAAATAAATTTATCTATGCGTGTTTGTATTAATACACTTACCTTGACTATTTATTCTAGTGCTCTAGCGGTTAAAGCTTTTGTTCCGTGTTCATATTCCATCCATATTATTAAAACAAAGATAATCTTGTCGGCGGAATTGAATAATGTTTATTGCTTCAATAGACGTTGAAGAATACAGTTCATAATCTATTTTACGATAAAACTAAGAAGATATAGCGTATTTATTTAAATATTTATCATTAATATGAGTGATTCTGCAAATACTTTTGAAGGTGTGTTGGATCGATACGATGGAATTACAGTGGACTCGGTTGCAGAAAACTGTGATGATGATGCACATTTTATTAAAAAGCTAACAGGCAAGTTTTCAAATAACATTGTGATGGAAGCAAGAGAGTTGTGTCAGGATACATTGTTTCTGACTATCCCTGAAATTGTTAAAATACTAAATAGCTATTTTTAGCGTGGTGATGCGACATCTGACCTTGAATTGCCGATGGTATGGAGGGGGAGATCCAAGAGTGCTAACGACTAAAACATTATTCAGTGTAAACAAAACACCCATCCTAAAAACTAGCGACTTTATTTATTTCTTTTTTAAGCTTCTAAATGTGCTTGTTTCATAGAAACTGCAACAAAATACATCAAAGATACATTGTTCCTGGCAAGTGTTTTATGAGACCATTTTATAACCACTACACCACAGGCTACTAACTGTTTTGCTCATAGCTCTTTTGTGTTTTAGATTCAATAGACAAATGGACTGAGGAGAAAAGAAGATGTATCTGGTTTAAAATTAATATTAAGAATTCATCTTGGGTTCCTATATTAGCTAAGGTAAATGATTTAAAAAGCTTACTTTTACTTACCCACCTGATGATAAGCAAGAGGAGATCCAAGAGTGACGGCAACTGAAACAACTGACTTAGATCACGGCTGCATCAGTCGCCGCCACTATGCCTACTAGATTGAATTAGATTGTTAATCTGTCTTTTGTAAAATTGGAGTGTAGTCCAATGAATGGAAGTGACTACAGTACTCGACAACTGAAAGTAGCAGTTGCATCCAATATTCTGCACTAGTTTGAATAGGTAAATTTTAAGCTAATCTAGAGGGCTACTGAGTTACTTCTCCCTTAAAAGTGGTGGTACCACTACAAAGGTACCACGCCATAAGGTGTGATTCTTATGGTGACCGCAGACTGCACTATGAATCTGTATGGCGCGTGTAGCCTTTCATGGAATCAATCTCATACAAACCCGTAATGCGGTCCGCAGTCGCTATCGGAATTTCACATAAAAAGCCGGATACAAAGTTAAGAATAATAATATTTTTTCAACTGTCTAAATTCATTACACAATTCATTATCATAAATGTAGTTATCCACATTGTTTGTTTATCAAATAAATCTTTAAAAGATAAATTCTTTTGAAGATCTTCTATCTAATGTAATTGTAAATATTGCAACAACACATTTCTCTCAATTATTGTAATAATTTCTTATCATACACATATTATGATTATATCATAATATGTAGAAAAGATAACAGTAGAAACTAAAAATGTTAGGAAATTGGTAAACCCATATTTTTATTAGATTTTAGAAAGAGTGGTAGGCAGACCGTTGGTGGTCATTTGCTGAGTATACAATTCAAAGTATACTGGGCAACATCATCAACAACATTGTACCAACATCTACAAGTGTACAACCATGAAGTGACTTAGTCGCATTTCTGGATCAACTAGGCCGTTGCTAATTTTTATTTTATTGTGAGACGACATTTGACCTCGATCCGCATGATGAGGTACAAGAGTGACGACGACTGAAAACCCGAGTCAGTTACGGCTGCCTCAGTCGCCGTCAGTATGCAGGCTAAAGGTTCTTCTTCACGCATCACTGAAGGATCCAAGGTTATAGGATGAAGAGAACACATAGGCTGGCAAAGTTGTTGATTATTCTACAAAGAAAAGACTGTGCTTAACTTTTCCAACTAGGCTGGCAATACATACAAACCTCTACTAATACTACTAATACAAACCTTTCAGAATGGATTCAACTTCCATCACGCCCGTGATAGGGAGAATTTCGTGATGATGTACAAATGGTTACCAAAGGATTCTTGCTCCAATTTGCCACCAACTAGTCATACTAATTTGGGCGTTGGAGCTATGGTGTTTAATGACCAAAATCAATTATTAGTTGTTACTGAACAACATTTCGAAATGCCTCATTGGAAATTACCTGGAGGATATGTGGAAAGAGGTGAGATTTACTATTTAAAAGATGTTAACATGTAACTAATAAGCAACCCTGTCGCGATGCAGAGCAACATATATTTGTCTCTTATTCGCTCTCAACAACTATCACTCCATCCTACTTCCACTTGTGTATGCCTAGTCTTGGTTGATCATTCAAACACTAAAACTTGTGTAGGTGAGCTTTGTTATTCATTTAAAATCATTGGGATTTCCATCATATGGTTTCATTTATAGAGATTCAACTTGACTGATGCTAAGCAAAAGTAAGTCCTAGAGGGGCAACATATTTAGTTTAGTTGCCTCAGTCGCCGTCACTATGCCGACCAAATGAATATTATTACAAATCTTTCATTGAAATTGTTATGTAATGTTTTAGGAGAGGACATAAAAGACGCAGCTATCAGAGAAGTAAAGGAGGAGACCGGAATAGACACAGAATTTGAATCCATGATCACTTTAAGGCATACCCACAACATGATGTTTGGAAACTCCGACATCTATGTCGTAGTAAAATTAAAAGCGTTGACAAATACGATAATAAAATCAGAAATGGAGATAAAGGAATGCAAATGGATGGACGTAGACGAGTATTTGACACATCCACAGGTCCTTGAGTTCAACCGTTTTCTTTTAAAACAAGCATTTGATTGCCAAAGACGTAGTTTAAAGTTTAACTTTGAAAAACAAAGTGTGAAAGCGTCCAATTTTTCGCGAGACATCACTGCTCTTGTAGTCGAAGATTTATGAGGTTTTTCATTTTAAGTGAAATATATAAAATGCCATAATTTGAAGTTCTTGTCTTAAGCCTGTGATAATTATATACATACGTATGATAAATAATGTCTACGAAATACATTTAAATAATAAACAATAAAAAATATATGTTTTTCTTTATAAGTGTTGGTAAATAAATACCTTTTTTGTTTATTGGGTCGCCGTTATTGCCTGATGGTTAGTTAGCAAGGGGAAATCTGAGGCTGCGGGCACGAAACTAGCGACAGGCAAAAGCTGCGTACCTCGGGGCAGTGATCAGTAAAATACGAGTACTACTCGCGATGCGGTTATCGAAATGACCTATAATTTTGCATAATAAATAAATGAATATAAAGTGAACCAATTAATAATCAATAAAAAAATTCGCGCAACTAACTCCCACACCTCTTCCTTCTCTTTGTAACATCTCCCTCGGCTATTCGGACAGACTGGACAAATTAGGAATGTCCCTTCGCAGCGACCTGAATCACAGGGACCACATCGAGCGAATGGCATCCTCGCAGTGCGGCGGTTCCTCCCGCCAGAGTTTCGCCTGCTACTTTACAAGGCTCAAATTCGCGGAGTACTGTTCGCACCTCTGGGACGGCTCTGCCAAGTATCTTCTGAATGCCCTAAATTCATTGAACGCGAACTCTGGAGCCCCTGCAACTGCGCAGACATGGCGGCTTTGTGCGTCCTCTATCGCCCATACCACGAAGAATGTTTCGAGGAGCTCTGTTACCTTGTTCCTACCTCGTCTTTTCACACCCGTAATACTCGCACAGGTCGGGGGAAGCATTCGCATTTTGTCGACCGAATCGGCAGTCGAACTAAAAGTTTCGGTGCGTCGTTTCTTTATAGAACAAGTGGAATGCTTTACCAGCCCATGTATTCTCTCCATCCTATAACCTTGGATCCTCCAAGCGATATGTGAAGAAGCACCTTTGGCTGGCATAGTGGCGGCGATTGGGGCAACCGTTCCACAGTCATCGGAACTCTTGGACCTCAGGGGGGCCGAGGTCAGATATCGAGTCACAATAAAAAAAATGCGCAATTGTTTTTATTTTATTTTGACTCGACATATGACAGCACCCCGCTTGATATTAAGCCGGAGAGTGATCCATGAATGGATGCCACTACTACTACAATTCAATAACTGAGTAGCAATCACATCCACTATGCCGGCTTAGTTGGAACCGGCAACTTACAAGCTTTTCCCGAAACGCGACCAAATCACTTCACAGTCTGTATGATGTAATGTTATTTAAAATAAACAAAAGTAAGCTTATTTTAAATAATTATCTTATAGTGTGTGGTAGGCTCACATGTATCCTAAAGATTAGGTTACTACAAGAAAATAAGACAATTTACGAGTTTATATTTAATATCTAATACAACAATTCAACCATGATTACAAACAAATTTCATATTTTTGTTAATCTATTAGTACATATGTTTTAAGATTTACTAACAGCACTTATAACAAAAATATGCGATTTTAATTACAATAAAATTGACAATAGAAGGTTTCAAACTCCTCGAGTATTTTCTATTGAAGAAGGAATTACCTTTTTGTATTAAAACTCTACAAAATACATAAGCTGGAGTAGATTGAATTTATGTCTGGATTGTTTCAATGTTCAACATCGCTAACTTACGATTTCAACCGTTTTAATTTTTATTTATGTTGAAAACGTTGTTTTATTATTATCTATTCATAATATTATTCAAATAATTTAAAAGTACCATATTTACTAAAATTGGGTTGGCAATCTTATTTTACTACTCTCCTGTAGAGTCTCGGACTAGTCACCTAACATGTCCAAATCTAGTGAAAGTGTGATACATAATACATCAGTTTTATGGACCTTGTTTTAAATGTAATACACATTGAACTATGCTGCTCTGACCTGGGATGTCTTGACCGGTGAGTATACGCCTGCCAAGCGTAATACGAGAGAGAGGCATATGTTCAGCAGTGGACGTCTTCCGACTGTTGATGCTGCACTTACAGGGCGTCCTGGTTTTTAATTAAAATAGCCTTTTAATTCTACCTTCAAATCCTGTTTTTTTAAATATGGATATTATAACCCTAATGTAAGATGGCCTACCAGCAAAAATAGGAAAGTAATATTATTTAAAATAGCTTACTTGTATGAAAAAGTGGTACAAAGTTGCATGGTAATATTATAGCTCTAAGAGATGATACACCCTCCATTGGCCATTGGGACTACAAACTCATATCTAAACATTATGTTTAACAATTGCTTAAATCTAACTGATAGACTATTATCTATACATACAAATGAAATTGGAGTGTCTGTTTATAATATTGAAATAACCGTTTTTTACTACATGTGTATTATATATATATATATATGGTACATAAACCAAAATAACATTTTTTATCTGTCTGTCAGTTTGTTCCGGCTAATCTCTGAAATGGCTGGACTGATTTTGATGGGACTTTTATTGACAGGTAGCTGATGTTATAAGGAGTAACTTAGGCTACGTTAAATTTAGACAAATTATTTTATTATAAATAAAAGCTATGAAACAAATATTTGCTCCGACCGAGAATCGAACTCGGGACTTTACGCGCAACAAACCAATCGCTAACCGTTCGTCCATCTGGGTTGATATGATATTAAAAACCAGGATGATGGTGGACCATGAGGACCCCTTTCCTGCCATGTACTCACATTGTAATTACAGTTTATAAACGCGGGTGAGACTGCGGGGAACAGCTAGTTAAGGAATAAAGTCTGCCCCGTCACAAGAAGTTATATTAATTAGGTAAACAATCAGGGAAACATTTGGTTTCTATGGCACAAGCACTTTAGTAGCTTAATATAGAAAATATATTTTTTTATTATATATTTCTAGACTAAGCTAGTGCTTGTATCATAGAAACAGGACAACCAAAGTACATATATCAAAAATACATTGATACTGGTGAGTGGTTTCGAACCCGTGCTCTCGGCTTGTATTAACCATTGCACTGCCATCACACAAGAGTCGCCTTGTAAAAAATATATATTTAAGTATTGTAAGTAGAAGTTGATTGATATGCGTAATTCATAGCTTCTGGTGACTGAGACTTATGACAATTAATGAATTAAACAAAGTTTATGCGGCTTACTATTGCGTTTATGTTGGATTTGCTTTTACAATTTTATCTAACACCTGGGACCCCATAATACACAAACTCAAGTCCCAAGTCCAGCAAACTGCCAAACCAGATGACACCGTCAGTTATTTTTACAAACGGGAACAGAAAAACAAAATCAAAACATCAAACAGGGTAGTTTTGGAAATAATACAGGCATCAACCAATAGGACGACCAATAGGACGACCAACACCTCAGTCTCTCCATGACCACGATGGCTGCAAAGCTCTCGAAGCGTCGGAATGAAATAAAATAAAATTGTAAAATCAAAACCAATATAAACGCGATAGTAAGCTGCATAACATTTGTTTTATTCATTAATCAATATTCGCGCAAAAACCCTAAAAAAAATGAAACCGAAGAGGACTTTAAGTGCGGAAACGAGCCCGCAAATAACTGTTATCTAAGAAAATCTTATGCCAATTCTTATGATAATTTAATGTCATAACGCCTAATGACATTTTCCTTTGCAAGTCATCTATAGAGGACTTGTAATTTCACCATACCTAATGATTTGTATTATAATGGTTTAATAGAAAGTATAGCCACATAAAAAAATCAATCACTCATACATTTTTGCCACAATGATTCACATGGTAGCGCGTGAAATTTGTATGGAAGACCTATGATAAATTTACCTAATCTAAATCAGGTGCATTTGAAGTAGCCAATGTATATTCATCTGTGTCATCATCATCGTCGTCATATTCTTCATTATCAACTGGCCCTGGATCTCTCATAAGTGACCCTAACAAGTTACCCAACATAGATTTGGGCATCCTACTTGTGTTTCTACTCGGTGGTGCAATATTGAACCAAACTTTTCCGATTGTCTCCAAATATCCTGCGTAGTTTGCATCTCGTTTTAGGTTTGGCTCGTACAATTTCTTCAATGAGTTAAACTGTTCCCGATTTTTTCTGTAATTTATAAAAGGTATGAATTTAGTAAAAGAAGATTTATTTAAACATCATCACTTCCATGCCTTATTCTCACAGGCATAGACAGAAAAGCAGAGCACCACCTTTTACAATTCTCTTGGTTCCTTCACATCCACAATACTCTTCATACATGCTCTTTTGTTATGGGCACTATAAGAACCCTGCTTTTTAAGAATATTCCCATTCCATTTAATCATGGAACAATCCCCATTTTATCTTTTCACTTGCCACTGATCCCGAAACGTGACTAAGTCACTTCACTGTCTGTACGGTAAAGAAGAAAGTGATGGTCCGGATTGGCAGACTAGGCAAAGCTTCACCAACTGTTAAAAGTATCAAAGATAAAGATATATCAATCAAAATCAAATTGTCACACCCTTTTCCCACAGGGATAGGCAAAGACAAAGGAGCGCCACTTGCCACAATAATGACACTCCCTCGCTTCCCTCAGATTCACAATTATTTTTATACAAGCTCTATGATTATGGGCACTAGGCCACCCAGCTTTCTTGAGATGTCTCCAATTTCGTTGAAAAACACCCTTCTGGTCCTGCCTTGTTTTACGCATCCATCCATATCAGATGAATATTTTAGATTAATATAAAAAATGAGTCAGTAAATTATTTTTCTTTAGTATACAATCTTTAGTATATATCGTTATTGGAGTTATTCCTGTATAAGACAGCAAAAACAACTTTTAAATAAACACTTACGTTTCAATAGCCTCCATTAGAAACCATAGAAAATTTAATAGTGGCCATTCATATGGATGTTTATCACATTTTATTTTAGGATGTGATTTTGTATATTCATTAAATGTTGATCTGGCCATTGCTAAATTATTACGAGCGAGAAATTGCAAAACTACTTGTGCTATAAACAAGTCCAACTCATTCTTAAGGGCCATTGTTGTTTGCATTTCTATTAACATAGTAGCATAGACAACTCCATTACACGAATTTAAGAAATGTTTGTGAGCCATCAAGTATTTCTTCTGATTCCAATATATTTCTGCTATTTTCTGGAAAGAGATTTTTTTATATACTTATTTCTTTTATTATTGTACCTTGACATACGAGAATAATCACTTGAATAATACTAGGCTAGAGTGTGGCTCTAAGTGTAGTGATGGTGACTGAGTCAACTGTGAAACACTTTATTTTTCAGTTGGTGGCACTTTTGGTCTTCCCCTTGCTTACTATCAGTTTTTTTTAGGTGAGTGGAGCTCAGATGTTGCATCTTAATAATGGAAAAAAAGTAGTAGTCTCATCTACTATACCAAGTTGGTAAAATTCTGCCTACCACAAAAGCTTGAATAAGCCATAAAAGTTGTCACACCAAAATTGTCATAAATTTAGAGAATCTTAGTTTTGTCAATTAACTAATTTGAGGCACAGGATGAAAATGCCTCTTGACAAGTAAATGCTAGTTATAATTATGTCAATTACAGGTAAATCAAGTACCGCCTTCAAAAATTAGATTATCAAAAATCAATCAAATTGTCACGCCTTTCCCCCACAGGGATAGGCAGAGACGATGGAGCGCCACTTACCACGATCCTTACACAACTCCCTAAAAATTAGATTATCATTATTAAAAGTCTGATTAACCATTTAGATATATTATTGAAAAATGTTGAATTTTATCAGATTAGAAAGTAGACTCTGATTTATGTAATAAGTTGTCTGAAAGAGGGACAAATCAAAATGTCCAAGAGCACTGACAACTAAAAAAAACTTATTTGGTTTATGATTGCTGCGGTCACAGCCACCATGCCAACCAAATCAGATAAAAAAGTTTGCAATGTAGGGTAAATATGGATTATATTATATGAATGATGGTTATGTATCCATATAACTATTTAAAATGATGGCTTGTAAGGTAATGAACAATGGTTTCATATATTATATACAAATACTGACAGACGTTCAGCCACATACACATGGACAGCAGAGATATATAATAGATGCTTGTATATATAAGTATAACTTACTTGGTGTAATAATGGTGAGCCTTTATTACTGCCGTCCATAGACCACTTAACAGAATTCAATATAAACGAATCTTTCTCTGGGAAATTATCTTTCATCAGTGCAAATATTTCTACTATTTTCATTATCCATTCCTCTGTTGGGCGAAGTTTACTTTCCTTCAACACTTCTACCATAACATTTGCCAAATCACCACCACTGCTCATTTGATCGTGTTCCAACAGAACTTTAGATCCTTGATACAACAATTGTAGAAGTTCTGGATACTTTTTCAAATTAGAATACCTGTAAATGCATGTTGGAATTTTCATATATATATATATATATATATATAAAATGCAAAATATGCACATTTTCTCACAAATAAACACGTACCTAAAATACAACGTTCTGTACAGTTGGTGGGCTTCATAATACTGGCCTGAATTTATTTTACTATCTAATTTTTCCAATATCCTAGCAATACCTTTCTCACTTCTAGCAATCATTGTTCTGATTCTAAACTAAACAGTTAATTTATTTTATTGCAATAAAAAAACATACGTCCATCCCAGTTGTCAAATTCTGATCAAATTGTCAGATTTACTCCAACTGTTAACATGTGCGAAGTTAAAATTATGAACATATTATACACGACCTTAAAAATAAAATATGACATGCTGTTATTACACGATTATAGAAAATTACACGACAAAATTAACAGTAAATTAATAAAAGTGGATTTTATGGGTTTTATTTTAATTTAGGACCATTTTCATTTTACTGTGCGATGCAAAAAAGAGTAATGTGTTGATCAGCTATGTATGTTCCTTTTTAGCTGGTTTTTCTGCCCGTGTAAACGTATCACGCACGTAGTGCAAGGTGTCAAAACTATGGAAATCGTGTTATGTTATATGTACTTACGGGCAAATCGCGTTACATGACTTTACGCGTCACAAACTGTTGTGCTAACCAATGCACCAAGCCTGTCGCCACAATCAATGCGAAAGTTTGGATGTTTTTTGGTCAATAAGACATAGGCTACCGGAAAAATATAAATTTATGTGGAATAGGACAAAGGGCATATTGTTTTTACTGGATTTTTTTAAATTAATTTTTTAATGTGATTTTTTTTATTTATTGTGACACGACATCTGACCTCGTCCCGCCTGATGATTTTTTATGCATTAGTTAATTCTCGAATTTCCGCTGAGTGCCCCACCACTTCACACTTCCAATTGTCCGTAGTAACAAATAAAGTACAACGGCATTCTACTAATTAAAATACTTTCTTCTTAAGTGCACTGTTTAGTTTTATTTAGTGATCAAAATAATACATTAATTCTCAGAACAGAGAAAAGGGTTTCTTTTTTGTTCTGAGACATTACTTATTCTTCCATAATTATGGTTTAGTGTAACCGCCAAATAAAGATGTCCAAAATTAATAGAATCACTATAAATGTTGATAGGTGATTGATTAGATAACTATTTATATGAAAGTTTTTGGACATGTGCTTCCATAAACACTAATTAAATTAATAACTTTGTTTTACATGGAATTTCTCAACTGTTTGTAGTTGAAGAATTGCGTTGCGAGACTTGACATTTTTTTAGGTTTTATGTTCTTGTTACTAAGCTTTTCGATCACGTCAAATCACAACTTCTATTTACACTACTTAAAACTAAAACTTCATGCACTATGTACAAATGCATACTTAAAATAATAATAAAACACTAATAAAAGGAGTGTTTTTATTTAATATTATTCAAATATCAATCAAATCTAATTCTCACGCTTTGTTCCCACAAGAATAGGCAGAGACAATAGAGCGACACTTGCTACGATCCTGACACAACTCCCTCGCTTCCTTCACATCCACAATTCTCTTCATACAAACACTACGGTTATGGGTGTTAGGCAACCTAGCTTTCTTGAGGATGTCTCCGATTTGGTAGGAAAACTTTATAATAACCTAATTATTATTAAGTTCTTAATATTCAAAGCTACAAATTGTGCAGTATCTAACCAACATTAAATAATAAATAGTCGTACAGTGAAAATTTACGTAGGTGAAAAGAAAAGACATTGCGTTGCGACGCCTTCTGAGAGGATGTATTATTTTATTCATAGCAACGAGTAGGTACATCGTCTACGTGAGGAGTTGCCCAAAGCCCTGACTCTCTTGGGTAAATAATTAATTATGTGACGTACAATGGAATGAGAGAAACGCAATCAAATCACTACATTTAGGTACAAAATAAAATAAATTATACATATCTTAACTACTTTATTACGACAGACTAGACGTGGACGAACGGTTTAGCGATTGGTTTGTTGCGCGTAAAGTCCCGGTCGGAGCAAATATTTGTTTCATAGATTTTATTTGTAATATTTAACAATATTAAATATTGCAAATATTTGTTAATAAAAAAGGAGATCGATATTTGCTTCAGGTCTGGTTATCAAAGGGTGGTAGGCAGTGGTACCCAGTCTGCCGGACCAGGGTAGTACCACCACTTTTAGGTGTACAGACCTTGAAGTGACTTAGTCATGTTTCGGAATTATCTTGTCACTTGTCGGGACCTACTGGGCCGGCATAGTGGATACAACTGCTAATCTAACTAACTGTAGTAGCAGTCGTATCCGTTCTAGGACTGCACTCCAGTTTAACATCAAGCGGGATGCTGTCATATGTCAAACCACAATAAAAAATCATGAAACATTACTTACTACTTTATTTTTATAAAACAAAATTGTACAATTGTCTATAAAACAATTTCTGTATGAAATTAGTTGTTTCATATTGAAGTTTTCAAACAAATGGACTCTGCATTGTAGGTGGTAGGTTTAAGTTTTTTATTGAATGCAAAATTCATGAATATTTTTCATTTTTCATACAAAAGGAAAAATCACAGGTGTTAGCCGCGTTCGCTCGTAAACTTTCTGCTTGGTTTGTGGTTTATTATTATTGTTGTACTTTTAGTAGGGGATTTTGATACAAGGTGTAAATTAAGCTCCGTTGTCCACTCAGTTGCCGAATGTATCAAATGTTATTACCTAAGCTTCATCATCATTATTGTAATTCCCACAGGGACACAGAGACAACGAGGCGTCGCTTTTCATAATCCTGACACAACTCTCTTGCTTCCTTCACATCCACAATTCTCTTCATCAGGCTCTATGGTTATGTGCACTGCGAACCCCAGAGTGCACCCTGCTTTGAACATATCTGCGTTTTATCTTTTACATTTCTATATTAAGCTACTAAAGTGTTTTTTGCATCATAGAAACAGGACAACCAAAGTAAATATATCAAAAATACATTGGTACCGGCATGATTGCACTGCCACTACACAACTACAATAAATAAGTAAAAATTAAATACATAAAAATAAATATATCAAAGATACATTCACAAGGCTACCGTGGTGTAGTGGCAGTACAATGGTTACGCAAACCGAGAGCCCGAGTTCATGACCACCCACCAGTACCAATATTACCAATGTATCTTCGATATATGTACTTTGGTTGTCCTGTTTCTATGATACAAGCACTTTAGTTAGTAGCTTAGTATAGAAATGTAAAAAAAGAAATAATAATTCCACAACTACTACACCATGGTCTCCTTCAACAGAACAATCTCTATTAGGCTTTTTGTATGAACATTTGTAGGCGTATGTCATGTTTTCTCTATAAGCACCGCCACTAATAGCCTAATTTGCATTTACATACATTTCACGTTATAGTTTTGCATAATATCACTGTCCGAGTAATTTTATACCATTTATGATATTCGTGATTTAAGTTCGACTCGTTAGCACACCTGTTTGTTACTTGTAAAGACCCGGGCTCGATTCCCAGTCGGAGCAAAGATTTGTTTCTTAGTTAATATTTGTAATATTTAATTACTAAGTTTAATAAAACAAATTTTATAATTAAAAAAAGATAGTTGCTTCGTGTCTAAGAGTGATAGGCCTAGTATAATGGTGGGCATTCTATGAATGAAGGAGGCTGCTAATACCATTAGTAGTTAAACATCTACATGTAGCAGGTACACCCACTTTGCCGGATCTCAACTCAAATCAACCCAAATCAAAATCAATCAAATTGTCACGCCTTTTTCCCACAGGGATAGGCAGAGACAATGGAGTGCCACTTGCTGCGATCCTGACACAATTTCCTCGTTTCCTTCACATTCACAATTATCTTCATACAAGCTCTATGGTTATGGGCACTAGGCAACCTAGCTAGCCGAAACTAGTTTTATAATTACTAGTGAGTTTTACTTAGATCTTTTCTGAAGCGGAATAGTGGATGCAACTGCTACTTACTCTTATTTAACGGTAGTAGCAGTCCCCTCTATTAATGGACCGCACTCTAGCCTTACATCGGCCGAGGTGCTATCATATATCGAGGCAAAATAAAAAAAAGATCTCAGGTGAAAACATTTTGCGTATACCTACCTACCCTAAATACACGGTGCGACTGTAGTAGCACTTTATTTTATTGCTCCACTATTCGTACGAGAATCCTTTTGCTTGCTACTTGAAACAACTTTACTGTTTGTGAATAAAGTTGGCTAGATTTATCTTCATTGGGTGTGGCACCACTTAATTTATATATCTTAGCTACCTGAGAGAAATTACTCGCTTGAAAATGGAATTTATTAATGTCTTTGAACATACGTTTAATGTTTAAATAAAATGAAAATGTTTTACAGCTATTTACATGGTCACAAAATTAAGAGTGGTAGGCAGTGGTTCCCAGTCTGCCGTTCCGGGGTAGTACCACCACTTACAAGTGTACACAGATCGTGCAGTGGCTTAGTTCGTGTTGCTGCTGGCTTTTCAGCACTAAAGTGGTACTAAATTATCGGGACATTGGTTGGAAAGATACGTAAATCTGCCGTCAAACTGCGAACGCGAATAATAAGGCGCGTGATGCAAAAAGCGTACGGCAACCTTTAGTAACGCGGGACGGTCCAGCAAATAAAAGAAGCCTAAACAAAAAAGTATTGAAGTAAGTAAAGAGTAAAGTAAGGAAAGAGTTGGGCCAGGACTGATGAAAGAGGCACGATTGCCAACTGCGGTGTTGAATTGTGCCTTATTGCGTTGTTGAATTTTTTTATTAATATCTCTCCATCTTATAACCTTGGATTGATGCATGAATGGCCGGCATAGTGACGGCGACTGAGGCAGCCGTGAACTGACTCGTTTTTTTTCAGTCATCATCACTCTTGGACCTCCTTTTTTTATCATCAGGCGGGTCGAGTTTCAATGTCGTGTCACAATGAAAAAAATCAAGTTGCTAAAGTACTTGTATAATAGAAACAAGATGACATAAATACATAATAAATATACCTACATTGGTAAAGGCAAGTGGTTTTGAATCCGTTCTTTCGGTTTGCGTGACCATTGCACTCCCACTATACCACGGTGAATTGAACAATTTCGCAATTGGAACAATATAAGAAAGGAGGATTCGTTTTCCCAAACATAGGTTGTTCTTTTGTATTGATATCGCTATTTAAATATTAATGTGGCTGTCGGATACCCTTTTCTGTTTTATTTGAATACAACCATTGCTGTCGCATTATTTTCCTTTCGCAACATCTTTGGGTTTTTCTAAGTAAAAAAACTATTACTTACGTTACGACCTCGTGATTAATTTATTAAATTTATTAAGCTTTATTTTTCTTTATTTTCCAATGAAGTTTTTATTATTCATTTCGTTTAGTAAATTCAATATAATATGTCTACGGCATTTATCGCTTTTCATAGCTAAACTTCAAAAGCTAATGCTTTTTCCGACCAAATCGGAGACATCCTCAAGAAAGCTAGGTTGCCTAGTGCCCATAACCATAGAGCTTGTATGAAGACAATTGTCAATGTAAAGGAAGCGAGGGAGTTGTGTCAGGATCGTGGTAAGTTGCGCTCCATTGTCTTTGCCTATCCCTGTGGGAAAAAGGCGTGACAATTTGATTGATTGATTGATAGCAGCTTAGTATGGAAATGTATAATAAAAAAAATATACTAAATTAACTTACATTTAAGTGATATATTTTAGCAATATAATAGGTAATAATGAGTTAACTTTCTTTCGATAAAAGAAACAAAGGCAACTTAAATTCTATTCATCCGTAAGTACGCATTTAATATCTACCAAGAGTTGACAACAAAAAGATAATATCAAACAAAAGGCGGCCGCACGTCGACTCACATTTATCTTATTTAACAAGAAAGCTAGTGGAAACTACGTCAAAAGTAAAACATTGAAGAGAAAAATTTATTCCCTTAAAAGATAAAATGTCCACTCGTCTTACGAACATTTGAAATTACATACATATTGTTATTGTCAACTTTCTGTGGATGAATTTATTATATTTATTAAAAGTTAACTAACAGCTAATAATATAATATAAATAATATATCTAGATGACCATTCTGTCAAATTAACGCAAATAGCAGATTAAGAAATTAATAAACAATGCAGTTGTAAAATATAGATTAAAGCTATTAATTTTATTTATTTATTTATAATACAATATATTAGTAACAAAATTTGATTTAACTTAGTAATATTAAAAATCATTTATTTTATGTTAAATCATACAATCGTTATATCCTTATAAATATGTAAATGTATCTATATTTTTTTCAGTCTGTTTAAATGCGACTGAACTTCTTAACAGTTAGACCGATAGACAGTTAGTTTAAAATTATTGTGAGTGTTTAGGGTTCCTGGTTAATTTAGATTCATAATTGGACCCAGTAGGTGTTGCTGTCGTTCAATCATTTTATAGAACGTTTAACCTACATTTAAATCTGGAACACCAACAAAAGGAAATACTTCCTTAAAGTAAAATAAGGCTATCCCCAATCTGACTTAGTGAACTAACAATTTCAATTAGGCGCAGCGTCATCACTCATTGCCTAATCGCTTGGAATACATCAAACTTGAGCATTTTGCAAAATAACACAGAATTAACAAGTGAAAACTCCAAATTCCTAAGATTAACTACAAAGGGCATCAACCGCAGATCACCAACCTACTAGACGCTGAATATACCTCTATTGCTTGATGATGTATCATGGATAAAAGTTCTGAGATCGTGGTAGGTTTAGACCAAGGACCAAAATTGACAATCAACTTTAATGTTAATACCCATTAAAAAAGTGCAATTGAAAGTGTTTTTTAACATTTGGGTTTGTTAGAGGGATCTGTTAAATATACGTCAAAAAACGCATGAGTTAAAATTGAATTCAAATTGCACAAGAGCCTTTTGTGTAACTGATTGCTACTCCTACAAAGGTATGTGGTGAGAGAATGCAAATTTTTGATTTGTCGACAGATAAATTATTTGCCTACCAATCGTAGTTATACGAGTATGAGAGTATGTGATCTACGACACAAACTGTGAGGTCTCCAAAAGTTACTCTCCAAGGGATCCTATTTAATTAAAATCCCTCATTAGGTACAAGTAAGTAGAATATATCCCACCAATGAAGTTTTAATGATTATGAATAAGACGTTACATTCATATAACATACTATTGTATATAACAGATTCATATAACATACTATTGTATATAACACATTCATATAACATACTATTGTATATAACACATTCATATAACATACTTTTGTATATAACACATTCATATAACATACTATTGTATATAACACATTCATATAACATACTATTGTATATAACACATTCATATAACATACTTTTGTATATAACACATTCATATAACATACTATTGTATATAACTCATTCATATAACATACTATTGTATATTACACATTCATATAGCATACTTTTGTATATAACACATTCATATAACATACTATTGTATATAACACATTCATATAGCATACTTTTGTATATAACACATTCATATAACATACTATTGTATATAACACATTCATATAGCATACTTTTGTATATAACACATTCATATAACATACTATTGTATATAACACATTCATATAACATACTATTGTATATAACTCATTCATATAACATACTATTGTATATAACACATTCATATAACATACTATTGTATATAACACATTCATATAACATACTATTGTATATAACACATTCATATAGCATACTTTTGTGTATAACACATTCATATAACATACTATTGTATATAACTCATTCATATAACATACTATTGTATATAACACATTCATATAGCATACTTTTGTATATAACACATTCATATAACATACTATTGTATATAACACATTCATATAGCATACTTTTGTATATAACACATTCATATAACATACTATTGTATATAACACATTCATATAGCATACTTTTGTATATAACACATTCATATAACATACTATTGTATATAACTCATTCATATAACATACTATTGTATATAACACATTCATATAGCATACTTTTGTATATAACACATTCATATAACATACTATTGTATATAACTCATTCATATAACATACTATTGTATATAACACATTCATATAACATACTATTGTATATAACACATTCATATAACATACTATTGTATATAACTCATTCATATAACATACTATTGTATATTACACATTCATATAGCATACTTTTGTATATAACACATTCATATAACATACTATTGTATATAACACATTCATATAGCATACTTTTGTGTATAACACATTCATATAACATACTATTGTATATAACACATTCATATAGCATACTTTTGTATATAACACATTCATATAACATACTATTGTATATAACACATTCATATAACATACTATTGTATATTACACATTCATATAGCATACTTTTGTATATAACACATTCATATAACATACTATTGTATATAACACATTCATATAGCATACTTTTGTATATAACACATTCATATAACATACTATTGTATATAACACATTCATATAACATACTATTGTATATAACACATTCATATAACATACTATTGTATATAACACATTCATATAGCATACTTTTGTGTATAACACATTCATATAACATACTATTGTATATAACACATTCATATAGCATACTTTTGTATATAACACATTCATATAACATACTATTGTATATAACACATTCATATAACATACTATTGTATATAACTCATTCATATAACATACTATTGTATATAACACATTCATATAACATACTATTGTATATAACACATTCATATAGCATACTTTTGTGTATAACACATTCATATAACATACTATTGTATATAACACATTCATATAGCATACTTTTGTATATAACACATTCATATAGCATACTTTTGTATATAACACATTCATATAACATACTATTGTATATAACACATTCATATAGCATACTTTTGTATATAACACATTCATATAACATACTATTGTATATAACACATTCATATAGCATACTTTTGTATATAACACATTCATATAACATACTATTGTATATAACACATTCATATAACATACTATTGTATATAACACATTCATATAACATACTATTGTATATAACACATTCATATAGCATACTTTTGTGTATAACACATTCATATAACATACTATTGTATATAACACATTCATATAGCATACTTTTGTATATAACACATTCATATAACATACTATTGTATATAACACATTCATATAACATACTATTGTATATAACTCATTCATATAACATACTATTGTATATAACACATTCATATAACATACTATTGTATATAACACATTCATATAACATACTATTGTATATAACACATTCATATAACATACTATTGTATATAACACATTCATATAGCATACTTTTGTATATAACACATTCATATAACATACTATTGTATATAACACATTCATATAGCATACTTTTGTATATAACACATTCATATAACATACTATTGTATATAACACATTCATATAGCATACTTTTGTATATAACACTGGGTCGAGGCGAAGTAAGCAAATACTTAAACAATTTATGACCTAATCTTATTCTTCTGAATTAAAACAACGTGTAAAACATAGAAGTAATATGCCGAAATTTTATAGCTAATCTAAAGGTTGTAGGCAGTCAGGAAAACACCCAGTGAAGTGTTTTAGTTGCGTTTCGGGATCAGCTAGAAAATGAACGGTTCCAATACTTTTTTCATTTTTTAAATTATATTAGGCTACAAAAGTCTTCTTGTATCATATAAACAGCACGACCAAAGTACATATTATATCCAAAATACATTGATACTGGCAAGTAGTTTTGAACCCGTGCTCTCGGTTTAAGTGACCATTGCTTTACCACTACACCATTACGTCAGTTAGGTCGGCATCGTGGATACGACACATACTTACTGTTTTTTAAGTTCGTCTCCATTCATAGACCGAACACTAGCTTAACATTAGACGGGGTGCAGTCATATGTTAAACCGTAATAAATATATATACAAAGAAGAAAACACAAAAGAATATCATAGTAAATATCTCGTATTGAGTTTACATACATTTCAAGAGTGTTTGATATGCTTCAAGAAATTCAAACATGTCCTTCTCTCACTTTGCTTTTTATTTGAAGTGAATATAAAGGTTGTTCTAGGTTAGGATATAGAAATTTTATTGTATAAAAAATAATTCATCGACGGGTTTCAAAGAACGGGTTTATTTTTCAGTCGCAGTTCACAGACGTGCACGCGTGTATTTATTTATTATATCTAATGTTTATTACTGCAAATTTTGTAGAAGTGGTAGTCGGTGAAAGAGTAGTTTTAGCAAAGTCATCTCTATCTTTAAAATTAGAATTATCTTTTAAAAGATCCAGCTTCTGAGAGGATAGAGAGAGCAGTGGAGGTGAGCGTTGATATATCGCAAAGGTAGGGCCTATTTTCCAGTCGCAAGTACGTTACGCTTTCTTCACTTTTACGCCTGTTAAGAGTCCATGGATTCTAAGAAATTTGTGTAATTAATGAACTTCTAAATTATAAATAACTTGTTCAATAATATCCTCTATACCTAACAGGGCTTATAATTATATTGCCACCAACGTTTAGTTAATATATTTAAAAAACTAGTGTATATAATGAAAAGTCCTAGGTTATGAGCCTAGTTAAATTAATGCAAAATGGAATGAAATATGTTAGGTCATTGCCTATGAAATATAGATCTCATATTGAAAGCTAAAATATATTATAGCGTGAAATTGCGAACGATACAGAGCGTTCAAAGTGTTGAATTTCGCCCCAATGGAAGTATGTTTCTAGTGCCGTAAGCAGCATCGATTTGAAATATTTATGATATGTCTTAAACAGCGCAGAGATTCATAGCTTCCTTGGTTGAACGAGACGGCTGCCAGTTGGGCGCAGTCACTGTATATTTTTGTTTGCAGATTCAATTTCTGTATTCGTTCTTTGCGCCAGATTGGACTCGTGTGAACGGACAGCTCCGGGGGGCGATTTGGCATATTGCCAGAGCAGCTTAGCAAGTAATTAGGGGCTCCTCCATTCACTACTTTGGATAATATTGTCCTCACTATTCACTTTAAACTTTTAACACTTTATTTTATGGCTTACTAAGTTACTTTGATTTTAACTTTAAGAGCTATAGTTTTACAAGTACAAGGTGTTTTGTTCCTTCTGTCTAGAAAATTATATTCGTAATATATACTAAATTTAATCATTTATTTTTTTAAGAAGAACCACCTCTGGCCGGCATAGTGACGGCCACTGGGGCAACCGTGGAGACTCGGTTTTTGCAGTCTTGTTGCACTCTAGACCTCCTCTTGCTTGCCATCAGGCGGGTCGAGGTCAGATGTCGAGACACAAAAAAAAAAGAATATCTATGTATTTTAAATGCTCATATGTGTGCATGTATTACCTACGTAAATGTAAACATTCTCTCTTGTCCACAAGGAAGACTGGCAAAGAATGCCCAAGGACATTAGGTACCGTGCAATACAGTTAAAATAAAGATATAACTCTTCTAAGCTAAAAAAATAAATATAAAGTTCATAAAAATAAACAAAACCAGTGAAGAGTGGACGCAAGAGAAGCAAGAAAATTGAGTTAGTATCGTAGTGGGTGGTGGTTAGTAGATTTTAGTTACAGTGGAAATGTTAGGGTGTTTTTTTCTTTAAGGTAGTTGTCACTAATAACTACCGTACACATAGTTGCATTCTTATTCTTTAGGTGCCTTGACGCTCTCTATTCTATGGCCAAACGAAATATTTATGCTATTTCGTTTGGCTTAATGCCTTGTAATAACTAGTAGGGGAGAGGTGGCATGAAGGAGCCAGGTTTTGAAAGAGCCACTTGCATTATTTCGGTATTACGAGTATTTTTCCTATCTAAAAGGAAATATATAAAGGATTTAAGGATGTTTTCAGTAGTATGTTTTTTTCTTAAATATAAGCTTTGATTAACATGTATTATAATACGTCAATTGACACATCATTATCGCAGTTTTAGACCTTAATTATTATTGAGATAGGCAGAGACACGGAGCGCCAGTTTCCACGATTCTAATAACTCTCTTGCTTTCTCTTCAATTCTCTCCATACATGCTCATTGATTTGATCTATAATGAAAATCAGAATCACATGTGCTTTAATGCCTATTTCACTTAGAATTGTTATTACAAATTTCTAATAGCATTTAAAATCTATAATCAAAGTTGGAAGTTTGGAAATCCTTGAGCTTTGAAAGCTTTGCGAACACTTACTTTTTGAAGCGATTAATTAGGAAAATATAAAATTTGTGTTCGACACAAATCCTTTTCTTGAATCATTATTTATTGTGGTATGATTAAATTCTTATAGGTATACCTGATTTTATTATTTATACCTATTTTGCCGATATGTTTATCTATAAATTTATCTATTTAAAAATGTATCTAAAATTTGAAAAAACTTTACATTACCTAATATTAATTTTACACTATTTACCAATATTCAGTATTTTACACTAATCAATCAATTTAACTGTCACGCCTAGTTTCCTCAGGGATAGGCAGAGACAATAGAGCTCCCCTTGCCACGATTCTGACACAACTCTCTCGCTTTCCTCACATCACATCTGCATTTCTATTTTACACTAACCTACTTTAATTCAGAAAATTAACGGTATTCTTTAAAAGTACGTGAAATAAATAAAAAAATGTGAGAAATATTGTTATTTTTAATTTACATAATACAAAAAAATATCCGCTATCATATTAATATTTTACTTCGTCATATTACGAAATAAGGAAATGAGCTTCATACGATTTTTACTCATTCGATTTTCCAATTTCCTATAATATGAAATTCGTTCTGCTACTTGATAGCTGATACAGATGAAGGCTGAAGTTAAAAAAGCAATTTGTCTGCTTTTAATCTTTCATTTCATAAATTGGAGCTGTAAAATCTAATTTTCTGCTTAAAGGAATTGGCATCCTAAATATGTTTTTAAGTGTTTTTATTTTAATTTATTTTATGAGATGCGACTCTGTTCTAGACTTGCTCGATAAGGGGAGGACCTGGAGCGCTGACGACTGAAAATACTGACTTAAACTTTTATTTTTGAGACGAACCTTTTAGTTTTATTGCTGATTTGAAGGGGGTGGGATTTGTAAATAATCAAACTTAAAAATATTAATAAATCATATTTTTAAAAATCAAATAAAAATCAGTTCGTTTTTCTTGTTTTTTTCCAGATATGTCAAAAGGACGGTGAAAGCTTAGTTGAATAATATCTTAAGCGAGATATAGCATATTAGATATATGTTTTATTAAGTGTAGGTTTATGTTTATTTTACATATACGTATTTATTTGTTTATACAGTACGCCACTGCCTGTGCGAGTAGTGAATAGACCAGGTAGGTACAGTATTAGGAACTGCTGAACTGAGTTGATCCTGAAACGCGACCGAGGGATGGTAGATTTGAAAAATTACCACCGCCTGTCTGCCTATCTAATGGTAATAGTGTGAAATTGGTAATATCCGTCTTTTTGTCCAAAATTACACTCCACAAGTCTACTTTTATAATAAGTAAAATCGATAATTATGAACTTGTATACGCATTCACAAGAGTCACTGGTTAATGCCTGTATATTTACAAAGTTGAAATTGAGTTTAACATGAATGGATTAAAATGGATATATTGGGTGTCAACATGCTAATTTGGATGTAATAGTTTTGTAACGAGATTATCATTGGTAATCTCTCCACACATTACTAATTAAAAACATAAGTTACAGTTAAGTTTGGTAATGCTATTATTGATTACTCTTACAAGCACCTATAAATATGCGATTAACAGACGCTTGCGCGAAGGTCAGTTAAAACTTAAACTTAACCTCAACTATTTTACCCTTTAGGTATTTTTTATTTTAATTTTATTTTTTATTGTGACTCGACATATGACAGTACCCCGCTTGATGTTAAGCCAAAGTGTGGTCCATGAATGAATGTCACTGCTAATACAATTCAATAACTGTGAGTAGCAATCACATCCACTATGCCGGCCTAGATGGAACCAGCAACTTACGTGACCAAATCACTTCACGGTCTGTATACTTGTAAGTGGTGGTACTACCCCGGATCGGCAGACTGGGTTCCACTGCCTACCACTCTTTGATAACCAGACCCGAAGCAAATATCCATCTCTTTTTTTTATTAACAAATATTTGCAATATTAAATATTATTAAATATTACAAATAAAAGCTATGAAACAAATATTTGCTCCGACCGGGGATCGAACCCGGGACTTTATGCGCAACAAACCAGTCGCCTGCCGTTCGTCACGCCGTCGTTTATTTTTTATTATTATTTTATTATTCACATTTTTATACTAAGCTACTAAAGTGCTTGTATCATAGAAACAGGACAACCAAAGTACATATATTAAAGATACATTGGTACCGGTGGGTGGTCTCGAACTCGTGCTCTCGGTTTGCGTAATCATTGCAATGCCACTACACCACGGTCGCCTTAAAGTGTCGCTTTTAGTGTAGGTATACAAATGGACAAATGAAGCAAATTGCTATCCTAACTATGTTAAGGCATCTCACTAATGTGCAACCGGTGGATGCAACTGGCATCTTGTCGTTCGAAATGGCGTTCTAAGGGGGAGGCTGGTGTTCAGCAGTGGACGCCTTTTGGCTGATAATGATGATCTCACAAATGCCGGATGCAACGTAATTGTCTATACCTAGTAGTAATTTTACTCGTTCTCTTATATAATATATTAAAACTGATTATATGATTATATACAGGGTGTGAACGCTTCCGAGAAAAGAAGGGTTGGTAGTGTTCCTGGTTCTAAAAACGAAATTGTATTATGTAGTTGTAATACAATATTAAAATCGGAGAAAACAAAGTTTCCCATAAAGGAACAAAAAAACTAAGCGTATGTACACAATCTTTATTTTCGGTTTCAACTAGGCCAGCATAGTGGATGTGACTGCTATTTACGTGTTTATTTATGTGACTTAAGTGTAGTAGCAGTGACCTCCATTCATGGACAGCACTTCAGCTTGGTATAGGAATTTATAAAAAAATAAATTAGCTGAGCCTTTGAATAAATAGGTGGTTAAAGAATCTTCCTATCTTTCTTAAACAATTTAATTTAACCAAAACTTTTTAATTTAGGTGTTATTATTCTACTGCAAAAAATATTGAATAATAAATATTATGAAAGTTTAGCCAACGGTAAAAGGGTATACATAAATGTGTGTATTAAAATGTACCTACTTGTAAAAGTTTTTATAAATAAGAAGATAGTAAAGTTGAATCTAAGCTCCTTCCATTGGGTGCCATCTTAAGAACTGTTCTCATAGTTTGAAATTTTCTGAATATATTTAAATTTGTATCGTAGCGACACGGAGCCGTGGATAGAATTATTATTGTCATTTTGAATAAGTTGAATAAGCCATTCTTAGTGCATAATATTCATCTTAAAAAGTAATATACACGTATATTTGTATAATAACTATAAAATAATCGACACGTGCAATTCCTATCCAGCCCAAGTGTTGTCTGCGTCCTATAATTTTGATTTCTTTAAGCGAGACGTGAATAAATAGCTCTGGCCGGCATAGTGACGGCTACTAAGGCTAACTGAGTCAGTTTTTTTCGGTCTTAGTCTATTTGGACCAAGTATGTTTGCACATTTGTACTTAGAAACTTGCAGTTGTAATAATTGTTAGCTGAAGTTAGAGAATTTTAGTAAATATTCAATACGTAGATCAAATTTCATTTCCAAGAGCCAAGCGTGAATAATATCGATTATTAAAAGCTGAAAGAAGATAAGATAAAATTAATAAAGAGGAGGCAGACTTGATATATAAACACCAAGTGTCCGCCTACCATTCTAACACACTTCAAATCCTTCGAAATAAATGTTATTTTAATTACATGGATTTAAATAAATAAACAAGAAAAGTAATTCCTAAGTAGGTATTTTGTTTGTCAAGTCTATATGCTTTTATTTAAGACTTTATTTCGTAAATAATAGCGTAAATTTATAAAATGTGTTTTTATGAAAATCTAATTAACTCTTATTAATCTAAGTAATTGAGTTTTGCAAATAAATTTCTAAAGAAATCTAAATATTACTTTAACAAAGTTTATATGCAGTTAAGCTTAAGTTTTACTTCTGTTAATATCACAATAATATAATGTGTATTAACTTGTAAGCGTTGCGTATAATTTGTGTTTAATATTTAAAATCCAAGTGAAAATGAACATTAATCCCAGGGAATAGGTGTTAAAATAAATAATAATTTGTAGTAAATTGTGTTCGTGTGCTTTCAGACGCTTCTAAAAGGATAGAATTGGTGCTCAAATCAAAAGCTATAGGGGGTTATTTTTTATTTCTTTAATATTGCATTATATTATTATAATACAATAATAGTAATATCGATTCTATGTATAATATCGCTTCTATATGTTTTTATTTATTATTTACATTCTATTTATTTCTATATTAATCTTCAAAAGTGCTTGTATCACAGAAACAGCACAACCAAAGCACATATATCAAAGATACATTGGTACCGACAAGTGGTTTTGAACGTGACCGTTGCACTACCACTACACCACGGTCATCCTTTTACAGATGTTTTATTTTTACAGAGATTATATTAATTCGCGCAATAAAAATAAAAAACTAAAATTCATAAGTGATGCACGCAGAACATAAAGTTAGGTTAATAAATATAATAAAAATATCAAAATGCTGCATGCATGGAGTTGGATAACATAATACAGGAAAAAATATATAATGCAAATCTAATTCAAATCCTAAAAAATAATCACAATCTACGTAGAATTTTAAGTGTAATTGTTATAATAATCCACCATAATTTTTACTGGGAAAAGCAGGCAATGAAACGCCATTTTCTACGATCCTTATTAATGTTAAATAGAAGTTATTAACACAATAACCACTCTTCACAAGAGTGGTAGGCAGTGGTACCCAGTCTGCCGATCCGGGGTAGTACCACACTCACCAGACCGTGAAGTGATTTGGTCACGTTTCGGGATCAGCTTGTAAGTTGCCGGTTCCATCTAGGCCAGCATAGTGGATGTGATTGCTACTCACAGTTATTGAATTGTAGTAGCAGTGACATTCATTAATGGACCACACTTTGGCTTAACATCAAGCGGGGTGCTGTCATATGTCGAGTCACAATAGAAAAAAAAACAAAATGTTCATTTAATATTACTGTACTTATATAATTTAATAAAATAATTTCTAACAAAAAAAACCGACTACAAACGGTAAACTAAAAAGCAAAAAATAAATTTTCTTCGCACAAAGTAATACGCATTTTCATTTAGTTAAATATAAATGATTAAATGATTACTTTATAATTTAAAAGTCGGTGCCAAGTAAAACAATAACTGTGTATAGATATTATGAATCTTTCTAACAACTGACGATAATTAGTAGGTAATTATCACAAAATATCTGTTCTGTGGTAATTATCAGTACTTCCCTATTATCCTTGTTTTGGTTTTGCTAACAGATTTTGTGTTTTTTAAAAATTTTATACGTTCATGCTATTATTATAAGTATTAGGTAGTTATTCATATTTAAATGTCATTGGATTCCATTTTGAGTATTTCATTTTAGTTAATTCTTTTGTTTTATTTCAACATTGATATCTTAAGTACATTTAAGATATCAATGATATCTTAAATGTACTAAGATAACAAAGTAAGTTCTAATACTGTTATTGTTTTGTAATTGATTTGATATATTTAATAATATTGTGCGTACTTGGTAATTTGATATAGTAGTAAGGTTGTTGTAGCATTACCTTGGCACCGACTCCAAAATTATAAAGTAATTATTTATTCATTTCTATTTAACTAAATGAAAATATGTATTACTTTGTGCGAAGATAATTTATTTTTTGCTTTTTAGTTTACCGTTTGAAGTCGGTTTTTTTTTGTTAGAAATTATTTTATTTTACGATTTTAAGTGATGGGTACACCGAGCAAATATCGATCAATATTTCGATCAATATTGAGCAAATAGCACTCGATCGAGGAGACGACGGTTACTTGAGACGGAAAATGATAGACGGAAACGATTAGACATAATGAAAAAAAAACTTAACAAACGCTCTAGTCGCCCCTACGATTTTTTTTGGAGATCCCTTGATATTTCTCTGGTCTGCCATCATCAAACCCTGATTTCCTTATCATGGGACCACCTTTGAAATATCTTCTTTCCAACAAAAAAATAATAAATCGGTTCATAAACAAATAAACAACGAAGTTATCCGCGAACAAACATAAAAAAGATATATACAGTCATTTTAAAAACCTTCTCGTTTTTTGAAGTCGGTTAAACCCTGATTTCTTTATCATGGGACCACCTTTGAAATATCTTCTTTCCAACAAAAAAAGAATAATCAAAATCGGTTCATAAACAACGAATATATACGGCTGAATTGAGAAACTTCCTCTTTTTTCTGAAGTCGGTTAAACTTTAATTCCCCTATCATCAAAATCGGTTCCTAAACAACGAAGTTATCCGCGAACAAATATAAAAAAGATATATACAGTTATTTGAGAAACCATCTCTTTTTTTCAATTCGGTTAAACCCTGATTTCTTTATCATAGGACCACCTTTGAAATATCTTCTTTCCAACAAAAAAAGAATAATCAAAATCGGTTCATAAACAACGAATATATACGGCTGAATTGAGAAACTTCCTCTTTTTTCTGAAGTCGGTTAAACTTTAATTCCCCTATCATCAAAATCGGTTCATAAACAACGAAGTTATCCGCGAACAAATATAAAAAAGATATATACAGTTATTTGAGAAACCATCTCTTTTTTTCAATTCGGTTAAACCCTGATTTCCTTATCATAGGACCACCTTTGAAATATCTTCTTTGAAATATCTTCTCTGAAATATCTTATTCTTAAAAAAAGAATAATCAAAATCGGTTCATAAACAACGAAGTTATCCGCGAACAAACATAAATTTAAATGTTGCAAATTGAAGACTTATATGATTTTCTCATGGATGCCATTATCAGATCTGGACCAAATTAAAATGGGACCAAATGGGAAGCATCAGCTTTCGAATAAAAAAAGAATCAATAAAATCGGTTTAACCAGTCAAGAGTTATGAGGTAACAAACATAAAAAAAAAATACTGGTCGTATTGAGAAACCCCTCCTTTTTTAAAGTCGGTTAAAAAAAAATTATATTATACATACGGTAACAATTTTGGCAATGTGTTTCAGGCAGCATTGTAGGTACATTGAATCTTCGGCAGCTATGAGCATGAGATTGTGTTCATATCGGAACTTTTCAATTTCCTTCCTTTGTAGGCGAACTCCAACCACATTGCTGCACTATTCGCAACTTATTATTCTTTTATGACTTTATAAACACGCCTTTATGTCGCCGAGTTAATTAAATAAACAAACATTTAGGTTTTAAACATTTAGGTTTAGGTTTAGGTAGTAAACAAAGGTTAGCTGGTAGATAATGCCTAAGGCATTAAGCTCGCCTATGTACCTTATTTTTGTGCAATAAAGAGTTTATAAATAAATAAAAAATTTTTATATGTTTAAATTAAATTTAAAAAATCTAATTGTCTCGCCTTTTTCCCACTGGGATAGACAGAGACAATGGAGCGCTACTTGCCACGATCCTGACACAACTCCCTCGCTTCCTTCACATCTACAGCTATCTTCATACAAGCTGTAAGATTATGGGCGCTAGGCAACCTTTCTTTAGGATGTCTCCGATGTTTAAATTAATTATTAAATATTCTTTACGTTATCTAGGCCGCATGGTAGACTAGACTGCTACTTGCAGTTATTTAATTGTAGTAGCAGTCGTCTCCATACATGGACTGCACTCCAGCTTAACATCAGCTTACCTACCTAGAATTACTATCAAGTTAATGTCCTTAATGTAAATCTTCTATTAATGTTGTCTCCGTCGTACGAGTATGTCGTTTGGTCACACCAAACAATAATGAAAGTAAAATAAATACATATTTGAACACATAATATGGACCTAAGCATATAGGATCATTTAGAATCATGAAACGGAGGCAGTAAGTGTAGGAGAGGATACGGGTATTGATTTCTTCTATTCCAGGGAATCCGGGTGCCGAGCGCAAGTGCGACATTGCGCTTGTTAATTTAGGTGACAATTACTGATTGTTGCCAAACATAATTCAAGCAGAGTGCACTGCAAAATACCTAGTCTTCTGTTTGGATATTTTCTTTTTACTAACGAAATAAAAAGTCGATTGGTGGAAAATAAAAAGATTTTCTGAGGTTTTGCTCAAACATTTTTCGTAAAACATTTGTATGAAGAGAATTATAGATGTGAGGAAAGCTATTAAGTTGTGACAGGATCGTGGCAAGTGGCGCTCCATTGTGAAAAAGGAAATAGGCGTGACAATTTAATTGATTTCTGCGAATATTGCGTTAATATTAATTCAAATTAAAACAATTAATAAGAACGCCATAAATTTTATCATATATGGCGTTCTCTAATTCTTTTGTTTGTCTTTTAAAATATTTTATTCTTTGGCCAGCATAGTGTCGGCGACTGAGGCAACTGTAAACTGACTCGTTTTTTTCGGATTGATATTAGATGTCGAGTCACAACAAAAACAAGTTTGCCTTTACTGATAAAGCCTCTAATTGTATTTTAAATGAATCTGGTTCTCTATTTCATTGTGTATAATATAAAGATTTGTATTGGATAACCCTCCCTGTTATTTAAAAATATATAAATATTAACGGTTAGCTCAGTTATTCTGCAGAGTATTTTTCCTTTTTTATTCTGTTTTAGAGCTACATTGCAGTATATTTGAAAAAAAAAGAAAACATTCATATATAAAGAAACACATTTGTTAAAATTTTCTCTACGTGTTGCACAAATACAAATTTATTGGTACAATATTTTTTCCTTTTTGCTACAGTTTGAAAAGTTCCATTGCAATGAAGTTTATTTTTAGTTTTGATTTTTACATTTCAATACTAAGCTACTAAAATGTATCATAGAAACTGGACAACCAAAGTACATATAAGTAATAAAAATACAATGGTACTGGCAAGTGGTTTCGAACTTGTGCTCTCGGTGTGCGTGACCATTGCACTACCACCACACCACGGTAGCATTCCGGAGTTAGCTCGGCTATTCGCTAGAGTAGATTCAATTTAATGCATACGAGATGAAGATTTGATTGGATGGATATTAGACTTGGATATGAACTTCCGTTTACTGTTATTAATGGTCGCTTATGAAAGTGGTTGCTGTCATGACTAAGCTTCGTTTATTAGACGATGCAGAGTTAACAGTTAAGCTGTCATCTCTAATATTCTCAAAGCAAATAGCTAGGCAAAACGGAGTAGGTATTACACGGATTTTAGTTCAAATAATCTTATAGTTTGGTACAATTTATTATGCATTACTTGTGCAGTAAGCAGTATGTATTTGAATAATTGATTTGCTTAAAATCTAAAACCAATGTAGAAACTATGCAAACTTAGATTTCCCTGGAGTTTGAAATTGCAAAAGAATGTTTTTACAATCGAATTCAATGTTTAATCAATGTATAAATTGTGTAAAAGTTTGCCTAATAATATTACAGAGATATATCAGATAGGTTGGTTTAAGTACTAAAAATATTGTCAATTTGTAGATCGTGTCAATTTAATAAACTCGTATTTACTTGTCGACATAATCGCGGCTGGGACTGGGACCACAGGCGTTCCAGTCTTTAATCTAGTACGAGCAAAGATAACGAAGGGCATTAGAATTATCAAAGGGATAAAAAGCTTGCCGTATCATACTTTTAAATATAATAAAAAAATGTATAAATGTATAAGCCCTGCAAATTGCTATTGCGTTGGTACCTTACCTCGTGTTTCAGATGACGTCTTTGTGACGTTACACCAGTGATTCCCAACGTGGGGTCCACGCCCCACAGGGGGGCAATTTAAAAATGGACTCGACACGACTTTAACCCTTTCGCTTTGGATTATTTAATAAATGCAATGCCAGATATCGGTGACAAATTTAACAAAATAGGCAAATTCTTAAAAAAATGCTGTAATCATTTATATTTCTAATTCTAAGGGAACAAAATATTTTTTAATGGTTGAAAATTATGTATGGGGGAAATGGCCTGAAAAAGGTTGGGAAACACTGCGTTACACGAAACTTATTTATGCAATAAATAATAACATAACTACGTTTAATAATTTAATTATAAACTCATTGACGTCACTATGATGTCATCAAAATGGCGGCTGTGCGCATTACCAATTTGCGGGGCTTATATAGGAAGGAATTATTAAATGTCAACAACACGTACCTATATAATACAAAACTTATTATCTTCCGACATCTGACCTCGTCTTGCATGATGGTAAGCAAGGGCGGCGAAGACTAAAAGAAAAGACATTTCAACTTATCCGTAAGTTGAATCAGTCGCCGTCTCTATACCAGCCAAGGATTAAACATGTATATTATATTAAATTGTACTACCGACCTAAACGAAAATAATAACAAAACAGAAATTATAACAGTTATTACTGCAGACAACATTTGTAGTGAGGTCTGGAATTAAAATTGCTTATTATGAATGCAACTCACGTTCAATGCAGCATAATTTATATTATAGTTTCCTAATCATCTTAAACCATTTACAATTTTTTTAAACACTATTTTGTAGTTTATAAACATTAGTTATAAGTGTTGAGTTATGATTAATCAATTATTCAAATTGTCAGCCACAGGGATAGGAGAGACTATTGAGCGCAACTTGCTACGATCCTGACACAACTCCCTCGCTTCCTTCAGATGCACAATTATCTTCATACAAGCTCTATGGTTATGGGCTTTAGGCAACCTAGCTTTCTTAACGATTAAATGAATGCTGAAGCTGAAGCTGGAAGCAACTCAGACCTGGCTGACGAAGGAAAACCTGACTTTGATACAGGTGACTTTGATAACCTGACTTGATACCTATGGACAGTCTCCTTTTTATCATTAATTTCTACAGGGATAGGCAAGTTCCCACTGTCTGGTACCCTTTACATGCCAAGGCGATCATCAGAGACTTGACCAATCAATGATGCCGATCTCTTAAAGTTTATACTTAAAAGGCTAGAGTTAGAGACGTTCAGAAAAATTTTAGGAGTAGTGGGGTAGGGGGGGGAGACAGTTTTTAGTAATTTACCCCGTCTGCTATCCGGGGAGTACCACCGAAGAGTTAGTTATTGGATGAGATCGCAATATTGGTGATATAGCCGCCATTTGTTTTTTTTATTGTGACACGACGTGTGACCTCGACCCGCCTGATGATAACCAAGCGTGACGACGAGTGTATGTTTCACGTAAATTGTCGGTTTGCCAGTCCGCCACAGTAGATGGACCGCACTTCATCCTAACATCAGGATGGGTGCTGACATATTTGAATACTCAAAATATACGTAGGTATAATTATTATTATAAAGGTAACTCGTTTTTTTTCTAAGAAGAGCTACTTAACAAATAGGCGGGTATTTGTACAAAATTAATGTATATGGCTGAGTCGAGAGCCTTTGTCGGACATACAATTCAGATCGTTTAGGTTTCCATACGAGTAACTAGCCCTACCATATCTTAGACTAATGGGTTTTTCATTCCCAGTACTCGCATGAACTAGAAAAGATTTTGGCTTTACTAAATAGTTTTATTTTTACAAGCTAACTTTTATTTAACTCGGTGTGGGTTAAATCTTGCCGCAAAATTTTGAAACAGTTATGTAGGATACTTTACTTTCCTCTTCTACTAAAATTTCGCATATACATTTAGTTTGGATGTCAATGCATGTTTGCCTCAGTGATGTCATCATTCTAAATCCAATATGGCGAACTGACTTATATGGCGAAAACTTTATAAGATTTTGTAAGACGAGGTCTAGTCCTCTACTAGGCCGCCCGGTTATTTTTACCGCAACCCCATGATATAAGTTTGGTACGAGTATTAAATGATTTGCTGAAAATCATTTATCATCACGCCACACTAAATTTACTTTAGCGGAGGCCACAAAATAATGGAGAAATATAAAGGAGAATAATTTTAATTTTGGTACTAGTGAAATGTTAAATAAAATTTTGTTTTAATTTTTTAAATAGATAAAAATAAAAATTAATTTTTGTTCTCTATGCGTTCCTAAACCATTATACATATAAAAATGAAACTTTAGTAAGGCCTCCTGAAGACGCCCAAATGGTTTCAAGCCCAAAAATATTGAGATGAGCTAGACTAGCTAGATTCCTACAATAGTACGTGGCGGGGACTTTTTCATCAGTAGGACAATTAATGATAGTGACTCCACATCTTACTTCAACTAGCCGGATGGTTAGCAATGGAAGCTCAAAGAGTGCCAACTACTAAAAAAACGACTCAGTTCACGGTTGCCTTAGTCGCCGTCGCTATGTATAAGAACAATAAATAGACACGTACGAAAATGCAGACATGCTTCTAAAATTAGTTATTCCTTTCTAATTTCCATTTACCTTTATACCCAAAGTCTTAGAACAAGCAACTATGCAGATTAGCATCAGTAAATATGAGACAAATGTATTATGGAGTACCTCCTAGGAAGAGGAAGCGAGTGGCCAATTACTTATAAAAGCAAACTCGACAGATCGATGTGAAACTATTCTAAGTGCCCACTACAAGTTTCCACATCAATACTAGACATTGTGTTTTAGTAATGGGTGAAGAGTCTTTGGGATTCAGTACAATCTCCATTATTTGAATGGTGAATACTTGGTTAAGGAATAGCACAGTGCGCGATAGATGTGGTTTGAAAGAAGACGTAGTGACAAGGATTGACAAAGGGATGCTTCGATGGTTTGAGCACATGGAAATGATAAGTGAAAGTAGATTGACGATAGGAATTTATAAATCTGATGTGTATGGATGGATGCGTTAAACAAGGCATCCTCAAGAAAGCTAGGCTTGGTTGCCTAGTGCCCATAACCTTAGAGCTTGTATCAAGAGAATTGTGGATGTGAAGTAAGGGACGGAGTTGTGTCAGGATCGTGGCAAGTGGGGCGCCATTGTCTCTGCCTCTAGAATACATTTTAAAATGTATTCTTCTAAATAATTTATTATAATATTGAGGTAAGATGTGTGAAACTATAAACATAAATCAAGCTCGTAAGACGCTATAAATGCAATCTCGATAGCAGATGAAGTTTTGCTCGAGTTGGAGCGAAACCTTAACTTCGCCCCTAACATATGTTTGGTCTTCAACATAAAACTTCTAGCCGAACGTGTAAAAACATACGTCAGCTGGTATCATTTCTAATTTTAACTTTGGATTTTTCTTGACCTTTTATGCTTCTCAACTGCGGTTCTGAAAAGTATTTTGCAACTCGCGTGGCATATTGGTCAACACACTAGTCAGTTACGCGTAAGTCCCAGGTTCGATTCCCAGTCGAGGCAAAGATATGTTTCATAGCTTTTATTTGTATCTAATATTTATTTATTATTAAAAATGTACATTACAAATATTTGCTCCAGGTCTTGTTGTTCGAGAGTGGTAGGTAGTATCACCTCTTTCAAGTGTAGATACCATGAACTGATTCAGTTGCGTTTCGGAATCATCTTGAAAGTTGCCAGTTACAACTAGGCTGACATAGTGAATGCGACTGCTACTTACAGCAATGGGTGCTGTAAGTACTTAGATCTCTTCCTATACTGTTTCTGAAGATCTAATAACCCGACTATGTACTAGTGTTTAATAAATGGTGATACAAAAATTACAAACCATTTGTGTACAACGTTAAAAACCACTTTCAGACACCAATTTATCTTTGATATTGGGTGGTGGTACTACCCCGGATCGTAAGACTACCACTCTATGACAACCCATCAATCAATCAATCAATTAATTAATTTGTCACGCGTTTTCCTACTGGGATAGGACACAATGGAGCGTCACTTTCCACGATCCTGACACAACTCCCTTGCTTCATTCACATTCACAATTCTCTTCATACAAGCTCTATGGTTATAAACACTAGGCAACCTTGCTTCTTGAGTATGTATCTGATTTGGTCGACAAACACCCTCATAGGCCTGCCTTTTTTAAAGTATGCATCCACATAAGATGACAACCATTTTTACTGAATTTAACTAAAACAACAGATTCTAAAACATATCGCAAACTGTACAGGGAGTGGTCCTCCCTGTACAGTTTGTCCTCCCTGGTCCCAATAATATTTAAAATGCAAATAGTGTTGTGTGGACGAAACAACAGTTCTTATGATCATGTTTAAAATATACGAACAAAACCCCCAAAGCGATGCAATATGTTCGAACAGTCACGTTGTTGGTGGCATGTGCCAAATAGAATAATTAATATAGGAGTTCGCGAATGCAAAATGCACCTACAGAATGTTATATGGACTTTATTGAACTTTGCATTTTGATCTATAGCAGAATTATTCATATCACTTCGAGACACTTATGGATACGTGTGATATTAAGAACTAAAACAAATATAGACAGAAACAAATGAGCGCTCCTTTTCACCATAATGACAAAATAATCTGTCTGCCTAAATACAAAATGTGTCTTGCATAGATTTATGACTGGTCTCGCAGACGCTTCGTAGCGCGAACAATCATTAATCTATGGTGTCTTGTTTTAATTTTTTGTTTAAAATATATAAACACTTCTTTTACATTCACATTTATTGTGAAATATGATCTCCAATTTAACTATTTAAGAATATAGTCTATGCTTCTCAGTAGAAAAAAAATTGTTTATTTTATATTTTATTGTGACTCGACATCTGACCTCGTCCTGCCTGTTGATAAGCAAAAGGAGGTCCAAGAGTGACGACGACTGAGAAAACCGAGTTTGTTCACGGCCGCCTCAGTCGCCGTCACTATGCCGGCCAAAGCGGTTCATTCAAAAGCGGTCCGATAGTTTTTGAGCTTACACATTACAAACACAGATACAAAAAGGCAAATCTCTTTTTATAATATTAGTATAGATAAATAATATAAAAGGAGGCATTAAGTTGTAGTTCCATGGATAACCGTAGCTAAGTACCTTTGATATAATCTTACTGTAAATCACAATTTCTCCCGGCGGCAGCCACCTTAATGGGAAGTAATAGGTACTCTGCTTAGTTTCAACTTTAAATTACGGCAAAACTTTAAAGACAATTTTTGTAGCAATTTCATTCAGTGTTCTGTAGTTTTCTTTTTATCCAAGTTTCAAAGATACCTCTTTAAAACATGTTCTCTTTTCTGGTTTGGGGGTCTCTTTTCAAAACATGGTTTCTGATCTGATCTAAGGCTCTCTAGATTGTCACCCTCTTTACCTGCGATATATATATCTATACTAAGCTACTAAAGTGCTTGTATCACAGAAATAGAAACAGGAAAACCAAATAACATAAGATACATTGGTACCGGTTAGTGGTACCAATGTATTATGTATCTCATATATCCTGTACAGACAGAGCGATTAGGTGATTTTAGAGGCCTAGTTCTGACAGAATCAAGACATATTGGTTCGGCGTGCCGTCCAGGGAATCTTCTGCAAATGGCGGGAAAGCATATCTCGAAAGCATTTACTCTTTGTTGGTTTTATTCTAATCTGTTAGAGAATTTATCTATGTTTAATATACTTTGTAGTAATGAGACAGGGAATAGTTAAACTTTTCTGAATGCCTGATAGTAATTGGTATACAAGCGAAGGTCCAAGAGCGCCGTCGGCAGAAATAAATAAATAGACCCTGGATGATGTTTTCCGACCATATCGGAGAAATCCTCAAGAAAACTGGGTTGACTAGTGCCAATAACCGTAGAGCTTGTATGAAGGGAATTGAGGATGCGAGGAAAGCGAGGGAGTTGTGTCAGGATCGGGGCAAGTGGCGCTCCATTGCCAGAGGTCTACAGAGGTCTGGGCCTGTGGGAAATAGGCGTGATTGATTGATTGATTAAATAATAATAAACATTTATTTGGCCAATATATCAGCTTATCCTTATTATAGTTTTACTTGGAAACATAATTATTGAAAATTGGTTTGGCCGCTGATACCTAAACTAAAATCAAGTAAAGCGTTTTTCCTAAACATAAGTTAACATTCACAAATCACAGTTAATATTTCTTTTGCAAAATTTAATAAAGTTTACACCTGTCGCGACAACTAATTAATTAATGTCGCATATAAATTTGCAATGCTTTAATGCTCTTTATGTATCTACTTATGTATCTTTATGTAGAATGTGAATGATCTAACGAACATTATGGAGAAGTTACACGATTGGGTTGATGGAAACATATAGTATAAAAACAAAATTAAAATTTTAAAGGAACCCCCGAAACGCCTGGAACTTTGGTCATATCATCAGCTTTATAGTAATAAACAACATTAGTCATGGCTCAATAGTTATATCCCTTTAATATCCCTTGGATCCTTATGGTGCATCATCAGATAACTACTCTAGGTCTTCAATTTGATAATGGCCCAGCTAATGGCTCATAGAGAGTAACAATTTTAGTTAAAGCACTATGATATTATCTGTTATTGATTTGCTGATCTGAGAGGATTCATGATCAGATACTCCCGATCTTCAATTTGATAACGGCTCAGCTAAAGGCTTAGTTAAAGCACTACAGTTTTATCTCTTTTTTTTGCTGATCAATTGATATCAATTTGCTGATCTAAGAGGATTCATAATGGTGCATCATCAGATTGCCCGGTCTTCAATTTGATGGCGGTCCAGCTAAATGCTCTTAGTGAGTAACAATTTTAGTTAAAGCACTATAGTTCTATCTCTTGTTGATTTGCTGATCTGAGAGGATTCATGATGGTGCCTCATCAGATACTCTCGGTCTTTAATTTGATAACGGTCCAGCTAATGGCTTATAGTGAGTAACAATTTTAGTTAAAGCACTATAGGTCCGTTTCTTGTTGATTTGCTGATCTGAGAGGATCCATGATCAGATTTTTTACCGGAATGTTTTATTTTATCGCACTAACTTTTCTACACTTAGTTTCCTACCTTCAAGACAAATCTAATAAGTCCAAACTTAGTATACCAAAAAAAAGTTTGAACATATCCAGGATTTCGTCTCCTACCTTCGAGTTCCATCATCAGAGTAGCTCAGTGGTACCAGTTAAAACACACATGTATTTGTATACGTTTTTATTTCAAATGTTAAGTCACAGATTTGTTTAAAAGTAAATACCTATAAGGCTGAGAATACAAGTCCGATTTTCCTCTCCGATAGTCCGATCCGATTGTCTGATCAGACAATCGGAAAGCACTCGTGCCATACATTTGTTTGAATACTTAATACACGTCAGATCCGATAGTGGGATCGGATGTCAGAATCGGAAACAACGCCAAGGCGCTTACGATTTTATGGCCGATCCGATTGTCTGACGGTGCAGTTTTCATACAGAATACAGAAACAAAATAGACGACCGATTCCTACTTCCGATTTGTAAATAATTTGCTCAGCAATATCGGACGTGTATTTCCAGCCTTATGCGTGTTTAGAACGACAACCCTTGTACGTCGCTATGCGACGAAGATTGTTATTTTATGTCAAATAAATATGCCATTGTTAAAACACGTAAAAAATGTTATAATTTTTCCCCTAAAATATTCAATCAAGGTAATCGATCTAAACTGCAAACCAACCTCGCCATATGAATATTTTAAGGGAAAAATTATAACATTTTTTACGTGTTTTAACAATGGCATATTTATTTGACATAAAATAACAATCTTCGTCGCATAGCGACGTACAAGGGTTGTCGTTCTAAACAGCGCGTCTAAGATCGCTACCGCAGCTAACAAATCGAGCTGATGACCTTGAAACCCCTGATCAGATCTTCATCAATTGTAGCTAAGAACCATCTCGATCACGTCAGCTTTCAAATGAAACAAACCGCATCGTAATCGGTCCATTCGTTTAGGAGCTACGATGCCACAGACAGACACACAGATACACAGATACACAGATACACAGATACACAGACAAGTCAAACTTATAACACCCCTCTTTTTGGGTCGGGGGTTAAAAATCACGGTTATTAGTTTTGATTGTTAATAAGTAGGACAAGAGGATATGATTGCAACAGACTATTTATAGAGTCGCTTCCACTTATAGACTACAAAAAATAATATAAGAGTAGTAAGCAGGCAGTTGGTCAAATATCGTTTTGCCCAATCTGCCGACTTGTCACCACTTAAAAGTGATCGCGTTACGGGATCAGGTGGAAGTTAATGAATGCTATTAAACCAGCATATCAATGAGCATAGTGTACGTAACTTTATTTATTTATTTTTTTGTGAATATATTTTTTTCCAGCTTCACATCGGCCACACCACGTTCATGTCGAGCGTCACATGAACGTGGTGACCCTACAAACATTCTGCGATTACATCTTTTTTGTATTAAGTCGGAATAAAGTTTCCCTTGACTACAACAAGGGGAATGACTAAAAGAGTTTGTCAAAAGTGCAGACGACGGAATCAATTCAGTTTATGGTTGTCTCAGTCGTCGTCACTATACCGTCCAGAGTCACTAAGCTTCGATTGAAGGATATGAAATGGGTAAAGTTTATTTGCATTTTCAAAAGATCTACAAGCGAGGTGAGAAATTATTCTTTTAATGTAAATCTTGATTGATGTATGAATTAAACAACTTTTTTTACCCGGCTATCGCGTTTATTTTTGTTTTGATATTACATTTTTTTATTATTCCAAAAATGTGAAAAGCTTCACGATTTTCTCCTGTCATCCTTAGCATGGCCCCAGCGCAAGGATGACATGCAAAATCATGAAGCGTTCCAATTTTTGGAATAATAAAAAAAATTAAAATCAAAAACTAAATTAAACGCGATAGTAAGCCGCATAAAATTTGTTTAATTAATTAATCAATGTTCAGGCAATACCATGATTGATGATTTACATAAAAAAATCCTAATCGTGTAACATTTGCCATAAAAGTGATTATCATGCTTTATGGATGTCGGTGAGAGGGTGCTCGAGTGGTGACGTAATTGTCGAGATTAAACGCCATCCATGCATAGCTTGGCATATACATTATGTTATTTTTAGAAGGATATATTAGAGATTTTTTATATTTAATTTTATTTTACATTTCAATACAAAAGTAATATTGCTTTGAACTATATAAATGCAGCCGGATACTCGTACTAAGTTTTTATAAATATTTACGAGTAGTTCCGTTTTATATAGCTTAAGAATGGTACGCATTTTATGTATTTTTTTTCACATTTCTATACTAAGCTACTAAAGTGCTTGTACATAGAAACAGGACAACCAAAGTACTTATATCAAAAATGAATTGGTACCGGTGGGTGGTCTCGAACTCGTGCTCACGGTTTGCGTAACCACTGCACTGTCACTAAACCACGGTTGCCTTATTATTAGGCTGTCTAGTGCCCATAACCTTAGAGCTAGTATGAAGAGAATCGTGGATGTGAAGAAAGCGAGGGAGTTGTGTCAGGATCGTGGCAAGTGGCGTTCCATTGTCTCTGCCTATGCCTGTGGGAAAGAGGCGTGACAATTTATTTGGTTGATTGATTGATTTTATGTAACAAAGTAAATAGTAATAAAATCTTTCCCCTAAAAAGAGAACGTACAAATGCAATTACCGGTAATATAAATTTGCTGATTAAGAGAAATGACACCTTTAGTGTCCTAAATTACTTTCGAACAATTCCAAGATACATCCCCTGTCAACATGGCGTTGGAGCGGATCACTTGATTTACTCGCGTCATCATTCAACATTAAGTCTTTGCGTATACTACGAAGATGTGACGTAACTTCAGGGCCACGTTGAACTGGGCTTACAGACTTTTGTACTTTCAGCAAGACTTAGTCTGCTGGTCAGTCAAATTAAATTTCCCAGAGACAATAGTGCGCCACTTGGCCATACAGGCGGTGAACTGAATCAGTTGTATTTTTCTTGTGGCTCGACATTATGACAGCACCCCGTATGATGTAAAGCTGGAGTGCGGTCTATAAATTAAGGTTACTGTTACTACAGTTAAATAACTGCAAGTAGAAGTTACATCCACTATGCCGGCCTAGTTGGAACAGGCAACTTACAATCTGATCCCGAATCGCGAATAAGTCAATTTACGGTCTGTAGTACTCTATTAGAAAAGGATGGGCTGTTGACTAACTTCACTTGACTGATTCAAAGGTGTCTTTTTCTTGACAGTCCGCTAAGAAAAAGACACCATACTAAAGTGAAGTTGGATGGAGAGTTAGACGTCACAAAATGGCGCCGATTCCGCCTTATTCTTATTTTAATCGCATTATATAATTTTTGTAAGTGGCCGACTGCAAGGCCCTTCTCTGTTTTTTTTTGTTACAGTCAGCTTTCCTCTCCTAGCATAACATTAAGGAAGTCGAGATTAGATATCAGACCGAATAAGCTCTATAATTACTTTAAAATATAGTAATTCAATATTTGTAGGATATGTTATAAAGTAAAGCGAGTCGTTATCATGGTAGAAGTAGTCTAGATTCAGAGACTAAAGAGTAACATCAAATAAAAGCGCGAGAATCACAGCTTGATGTTACTACTGAATATGTATTGAGAACTTTTTAACATAATTATGAGGATACAGTGTTTCTTTTGTATCTCCATACCTTATTGTCTTATTTATACTACTAACTAACCGCATATTATACATAATATAGATAAAGATAGGAGTGTAATGAAATTATAGATATACTTATTGTATATTACTTTTATTTATTCGTATGTAAGTATAGTATGTATGTAAGTAAGAAATTATTATTTTATAAATAGAATATAAACCTATATAATGTATTTTTTTTTTATATAATATATAAACCATAGCAAGCCATTCTACCAATATAAAGTTATTATTTTTATGTTATTACCCCAGAATAATATGTAAAAAAAAATATGCTGGTCTACTTTGTATAAACTAATCGTTAACTCGTACTATAGGTCCTCATGACACAGGCTTGACTAGTGTGCCTAGTTACCGCTGTGTATCACATTATTGTAAACCAATTTTGTTTAAATAAAGTTTAATTTATTTATTACGAGTAATATAGAAAATAATACACACTAGGATACGTCTAGGAAGGTCATACACGCAAAACACAATACATATTACATACACTACCACATATTTTTACACTTACGAAAAGCGAGTTTTTCTGAAAAGAAAACTTAATTATATAATTTATTTATTGCTTTTGTTAAATATAATTATTATTAATAATGATTTACGAGATTTAGGGCATTCTCGTCGTTTTCTAAGGTTATACTGTAAAGTGTTTCAGGATCAATGTACCGTGAAGGGTATTTTTTATTAAATACCCTAGCATTTAACTTTGACTCTGATTTGGCATCTGACTTTGACTTGTTTTTATCGTTACTCCTTTCACCGTCACTATGTTGGTCAAAAGGTATTTTGTTGTGGCACTTGACCACAATGTACATTTTTGCATTTAAATAATTTTGAAAAATTGAACATGACGGCAATGTAAATTTTTACATTTAAATGATTTAGAAAAATTGAACATGACCGCAATGTAAATTTTTACATTTAAATGATTTAGAAAAATTAAACAAGACCGCAATATTAAAACTAAATATGTTAGCAGAATTAAAATATATAATAAAACATTTAAGTAAATTACTTAGTTGCTATGAAGTTAAATTTAAATAAGTACTTTTTTAAGCCATTGATTTTAACAGAAGTGTATTTTGTACATTTATACTACGATAAATAAATAGGTACTCAAATATCAAGGTTTTATTCATAGAGGAAAATCCCTCGGGAAATTTTGATATTGTTGTTTGCAATGATAAAGCGCCATGCTCACAAAAAACGTATTCATAGTTTATTTATATACACGAGGACGCGGACATAATGCATTATTAACTTTGGTAGAATCAAATAATGGCGATATTACATTCTCTAGGAATCGATAGCAAACTATAGGAAACTATATGTAGAGTGGCGTGGAAGTCAGCAGCCCGGGGCGGAAAAAAAATTGCTGCCCTCTTATTCAGGAGTTTCAATTAGGTATAACAAAAATATGAATTTCAGGTTCAAAGTTTAACAATTTATTTTAGTTTTTTTTAAATTTTACCGCCCCCTAAATGTGCCGCCCGGGGTGGGCCGCCCCCTCCGCCTCGTCATGCTACGCCACTGTATATGTATCAATAAACAAAGAGATTACAGCTACATTCTTTACATCAATCAAATTGCTACTTGCCACGATTCTGACACAACTAGGGAGTTCGTGAGGGTGCTTCCCTCACATCCACAATTCTTTTTGTACAAGCTCTACTATTATAGGCACTAGGCAACCCAGTTTTATATCTGACTACAATATTTTTTACTTCAGCCAATGATCCAGACCACTACAAACTTAATCCAACTGATTAAGTTTGTAGTGGTCTGGACGTCTCACCCCGATTTGCCTGGGGGTAAGCAAGGGGAGATCCAAGAGTGCCGAAAACAAAACAAAAAAACTCGCTTTACGGCTGCCTCGGTAGCTGTCACTCTGCCGGTCAAAAGTTTTTTATTCACGCCTCGCTTGAAGGATCTTAGGAACTTCCATAGTATGGGAAGAACACATGGGCTGGAAAAGCATTCCACTTACGATTGATCGAGAAACAAACGACGCGCCGAACCGTTTAGTTTTATTAATTATCAATCAATCAAATTGTCTCGCCTCTTTTCCATGGGAATAGGCAGAGACAATGGAGTCTCAATGGTCTCTCTGTCCGTTTCATTAATTAGGTTTTAAAAAAAATTACTTTATATAATTGTAACACAAACATTGTCGGTTAATAATAAAACTTTTAAATTAGCAAAATGCAAATTTAGCTCAAGCTATTGTAGTCGGCATTAGTTACAGTTGGTGAGTTCCCGCCAAGTGTATATACGCTGTGTCTACGACCACGGTCTACAGTTTCATGGCGCATTTACACGTGGCATGTTTATAAATTTGTTTATATATACGAGTAACAATGCCCATAGCAACAGAGCTTGTATAAAGAGGAATATGTCTGAGAATAAAGCGACAATGTTGTGTTAGAATTGTAGCATAAAATAAAACGATTTGTTTTATTTACTTATATATGTCCTGCCAGGAGTCAGCATGTAATTTTGTGAGGATATGGGGCCTGGATATCTACATAATATATATATATAAATATATATATATACATATAAATAAATTGCTGTTCGTTAGTCTCGCTAAAACTCAAGAACGGCTGGACCGATTTGGGTAATTTTGGTCTTGAATTATTTCCATATGTCCAGAGAAGGTTTAAAAGGTGAATAGATATGAAAGTCCCGTGTAATAGACAGCTGCTTGCGTGACGCACTTACCTACCGATATACAGATGTAGAAGGTTAGTTTCCCAGAAGAAGCTTATAGTGCCAATAATCACAGAGCTTGTATGAAGAGAATTGTGCATGTGAAGGAAGCGAGGGAGTTGTGTCAGGGCCGTGGCAAATGGCGCTCCATTGTCTCTGCCTATCCCTGTGGAAAAAAGGGGGGACAATTTGAGAACTAACTAGTAAGAAAGCTATTAAACGTTATAAATATTCTTTTATTTATTACAATTCAAACTTTACAAAATGTTTTTTATTGCCTTACTTAACTCTTGCACTTGTAATCTACACTCGTTACTAATCAGTTGGTAAGCATCTATCAAGTGATTTCATGTCTACGGACACGGTATGTCGTTTAAGTTGAAAGTTGTAGTTAACAAGAGAAGGTTTACCCGCTTTCACGAAACTTGACCGCCTTTGACTCGTTCAGTAAACCCAGGTCGCGAGCGTGAACTCTACCGAGGTTGTGTTCGCTCCTTGCATACATAAGGAATCTAACCCAACTTATGCACTAGTTCATAGGTATCGGATCTTTATACAATGCAGTGGTCTTTCGTTAACAAGTACAACATATAATTAAATGAAAAGGTTTGACTGGTAAAGAATTTCGTTGTATTTGTTCTATTGTGCATTAATTTAAAATATAATAAATACAATACATAATGCCGGCGACTGAAGCAACCCCAAACAATACCGGGTCTTGAGTCTTTGATACTCTTGAATCCCCTCTTATTTATTATCAGACAAGTAGAAGTTAGATTCCTAAACACGAAATAATTTAAGTTATACTTATATTTAAATAACTAAGAACAATTAATTTACATAAAATATAAAAATCATGTAACAAATTCTTATATCAGCATCAATTTTATCCTTGAAGTTTAGGCAGATGCTCGTAGATGCAATTCGAGCGCATTCGCTAGCTTCTTTGTGAAGAACGACAGGAAATGTATTCGAAAAGGAACTATTGAATCAGAAGACTTCCTAATAATAAAAATCCATTACTTATTTCTATAGAATTTTATTTATTGTGACTCGACTTCCGGCTTTGACTTACCTGATGGTATGCAAGGCGAAGAGCAAGAGCGCCGACGACTGAAGAAACCGATTTAAACTGAATCGGTTTCTTCAGTCGCTTGCCTCAGTCGTCGTCACTATTTAGGTCAAAACTTATAGCAATGTTTTATTATTGTATAAAATGTTGTTTATATAGTGTAAAAATAAATGTCTATTATTATTATTATTATTTTGTATAAATGAATTATTTGTTGTAGGTATATGATATTATAAAATTAGAGCTTGTATAAAAAATTGTGGATGTATGAAGCGAGAGAGGTGTGTCAGGATCGTTTTGCTTCTATCTATCTTTGAGTGAAAAAGACGTTTAATTAAACGTTCGTCTCAAAGAATTAACTGGAAGAAAATGTCTGAACATTGATCAATCAGCCCATTGTAATTATTGTAATATAGTTTTTAGGTAATTTAATATTTAAAATTCACAATAAAAATAGAGAGAATTGTGGATGTGAGGAAAGCGAGGAAGTTATGTCAGGATCGTGGCAAGTGGCGCTCTATTATCTCCGCCTATCCCTATGGGAAAAATGCGTGACAATTTTCTGATTTAAAATTTACAATTATTAACTCTCGTTGACTTACTACTTGAGCTTTGACTTAGCACATTGAGCCAAACCTAAATTACAGTAGCAAGAACTACAATTAAGTGTTCATCATAGATGTTAACTTCAGTAAGGGGTTACTGAAGGCGGACAACGCAATAAATTTTACATGTGTGACATAATAATATGCGTAAATTAGATTTTAGTACCACATAATTTTATATACAATATAATTAATTTCATAATCGGAGACATCCTCAAAAAAGCTTGGCTGCCTAGTGCATATAACCGTAGAGCTTGTTTGAAGAGAATTATGGATGTGAGAGAAGCGAGGGAGTTGCGTCAGGATCGTGGCAGGTGGCGCTCCATTGACTAAACTTATGAAAAAAAGGCGTGACAGTTTATTTATTTAAAACTTAATTACACTATGTACAAAGGCGGACTTAATGCCGTTAGACAATTTGATTCGTTAATTAATGTGACGTTCTGTTTTGCCTATCCTAGAGGCATGACAATTCGATTATTTGAAGTTAAAATATCAAGTAACTAGCATTAAACTCTAATATATATATATTGATAAAAAAAACTAAAATACATTATTAAAAGGAGTCCCTTTAGGCAAGGTTCCGCAGATACTGGCAGCGTTCCCCCTTTGAATATATAACTAATTCTTTGTCCGAGGTAGCTGCCAACTCTTCGGTCTCCTGTGATGTCGACTAACCTTTTTGATATTTCCTTAACTAAGTAACTAGTATATATAAGGTATGACTATGAAGTATAAACAACAGAAACTACATTCAAGAGTGCATGCAAAACGAGAGAGTGCTTCCGTCTATTGATCGTGTTCCCACCAATGCATCTCAATAGAATAGTGGCTGTTCCAATAATTATTCTTGTTTTACTTTTGTATAGCGAACATAGACGATGGAGTAATATTTTCTTTTCAATACGAAAAATATTATTTCAATATAAAAAATGATCAGCTATTCACGATCATTTCTTTCGTTATCTAAAAGTGTTTTTTTTTTTATTGTTAGTGCAAAACATTGTACGAACTATCAAATAATTGAATAGTTACACGACGATTCTGACAGGGATCGGCAAGGACAATGTAGCCAGGACAATGGTAGCAAGCACATTTAACAATCAATCAATCAAATTGTCACGCCTTTTTCCCACAGGGATAGGCAGAGACAATGGAGCGCCACTTACCACGATCCTTACACAGCTCCCTTGCTTACATTTAACAACACTTGTAAAATCTAATAATGCGCGATTTGGTTTAAAACAGGGTTAATAAAGGAATGCATCGATAGTTTGGAACTTGGAAAGGATGAATGAAGAAAGGTCGGAGACATTCTCAAGAAAGCTGGGTGCTCACGATCGTAGAGTTTGTATGAAGAGAATCGTGGATGTGAGAGACTCGTTTTAGGATCGTAGCAGGTGGCGCTCCATTGTCTCTGTCTATCCCTGTGGGAAATAGGCATGACAATTTGATTTGTTTAGAATCTATAATAACAAGTCTATATTACTCGTATAAGCACTTTAAGTAGAGCCTTGTAAAGTTGTAATGCGTTAAGTATTTATTATGCTTATTTCATTAACTTCTCATCCTACCCTATGTTTTTTACTATATGTTAAGTTCCTGAGGTTAATCAGGAGAGAATATCTAGCAGAATTAAGTTCGCTATTAGACAAAGTACAATAGAAGTCTGAATTGAAATGTAAATTTAACTCTTAAGCCTCTACGTTGGGTAGTTTCTTTAGTTTTATTTTGATAATTTACGTATAAGGTATAAAGTTCATTGTATCTTTGGTAGGTATATGATACAATCGTATTTCATCATAATAAAAAAAAACAAATCGTAAAATAACGTGATCAAGCTCGAATGTTTCATCCCGAAGACTAACATTGTTCCAACAATAACTCTAATCAAGTTAGGATAAAGTAAATCTATTTATAACAATGTAAACAGTCATTTTCTTTTATGACTTTCCCTTCTTTTCTTAAAATATCTTCAGAGTTTTCTTCTTTTAGGCACTAGCATTTATTATTTGTTAAACAAAAAATGCTTGCCAAGTTGTTAAGGAGTTAGAAGGAGTAAAAAACCTGATTCAATTAAGTGGACTGATTCAGAGAGTGGACACTTGTTTTTGCCTTAAAAATAGCTACATTTTAAGAAAGAAAGAAAAAGCTAAATTCTTTAATAAATACTTTGAAAGTATTTATTAAAAAATTTAATCATTAAACTCCTCGCCATTAAAAATATTAGGATATTATTTATACCTGATAGAAAATAGTCAAAAACTATATTTGCAAATTAACTTGCTTAATTTTTTGAAGATATGTATGTTTTTTATAAACCCTAAACATCGTCCGTTTCACTCGTAATTGACGCACACAACTTTGTGTAAGATGGCATAATACTATTAGATACTATTTAACATATTTTATTGTTTTGCTTTGATAATATTCTGTTTTTAATTAATCTATATTTAATTAAGATCTTATTATCTATTATATTTATTTAAATCCTTTATTGCACCAACACTTAAAAGGGGGTACAGCTTGTCTAACTATAAATGACGCGCTCCTCCACTTTATTAATTTATTTAAATGTGTGAATGCAAATATTATTAACTATGCTACTATACTTCATCAGCGTGCTCCTTGTTTTTGTGTCTTACCAGCAACTGAATGACCAATTACAATTGGATTTTCGGTGTGTTGCATCCATATTTTATATTTGCTCGTGTGCCTAAATAAGAGGGGCGCGTCATTTCGGCTTAGACATATTCTACGTACATAGGCGAGTAATGCCTGTTAGGCATTTTTTTACAACTAAACTGTGGGATTATGGACAGGGTACTAAGCAATTACATGAACTACATCCATGTAGAAGAACCTTAGATACATTTTAGCTACAGTCCAGCCTGTAACCAATTTTTAAATAAATATATAAATTAGTTAATGTTCATGATCTCTATACTATGTAGTAATAAGAATTCATAACACCTAATATTAAACCTAAGTGAAGTAATTTTGGCAAGAAGGTCCAACGACTAAGTTGATATCGTCGTTTTTGCCAGCGACAATCATTGTAATAAAGTCTGTTGTGGACTCACTAATGAGGCAGAGGCGAGAACGTTTCTCGTTTGCTCTGAGAATTTAATTACGACATAACGTATTGCCCTTATTTGCTTACCAAACGAATGCTCTCTAATATTTGGTAATGAAAATAAGTTTTGTTCTAATGATGATAAATTTTGAATGGATAATAATTTTTATCAGAGATAGTATACGATATTATACGAAGTACCTACTTAAAATGCGACCTTGGGCTAGTGGTCCAGCAGTAGCAGTAGTTGCAGTAACATACAGTTCCAGTTCAACTAGTAACGGTTTCAGGCGATTAAAAAGAGACCCAGCAGACTGGGCGTATGCTGATCACTTACAAGTATACAGACCGTAAAGTGATTAAGTCGCGTTTCGGATTAAGCTTAAAAGTTGCCGGTTCTAGCTAGGCATAGCTACTTGTCGTTATTTAAACTGTAGTAGCAGTCGCCTCCATTCATCGACCGCACTCCAGGTTAACATCAGGCGGAATGTTGTCATATATCAAGTTACAATATAAAATAGAGAGATAATAGAGACGACGCTCTACAAAACCGAAACTAGCCGATTATCTCTTTCCTAAGAAGTGCAATACTTACCGCCAGGAACTTTAGATGTTTTGTCACACTAACTCCATGACGTCTAAATATTAAAACTACTTAATATCTTTCTAAATAAGGAATATCATCATAATCATCATCATTAGTCAGAAGGCGTCCACTGCTGAACACAGTCCTCCCCCTTAGAACGCCATTCCGAACGACAAGATGCCAGTTGCATCCACTGGTTGCCTGTGACTTTCACTATGTCGTCAGTCCACTTAATGGGAGGCCTACCTACGCTGCGTCTTTCGGTTCGTGTTCTCCACTCTAGAACCTTCCTTCCCGATCGATTGTCGGTTCTTCGAATGCATTTAAATAAAATTCAAATTAAATTGTTTATGATATTGGCTGAATCTGCTGTGCATTTTATTAAAACAAATCATTATTAAAAAATGTTATAAATATATTTCACAATAATTTTTTTACAAATAAAACTAACATATAAAAACAAAAATATAATAGGTAGTTTAGTAAACAACAATTTCAACTATAATGTATGTTATGCATTTTTAAGCGTCAAAAGCATTTCCAAGTCAGTGAAATGTCATTCTTGTTGAAATCCAGTCCTGACTCCTAAGGGAGCGAAGATGTAAAACGTGCTTTGTAAAACGCATTATATTACTGGGTAAATATACTGTTTGTTTGTGACAAAAGTACCTTTATTTCTTTGGTTAGAAAACCTTTAATTTCTAAATATTATTCAATTAATCAAATCAAATCAAATTAAATCGTCACACCTTTTTCCTACAGGGATAGGCAGAGACAATGGAGCGCCGCTTGCCACGATCCTGACACAACTCTGTCGCTTCCTTCACGTTCACAATTCTCTTTATACAAGCTCTATGGTTATGGGCACTAGGCAACCTAGCTTTCTAAAGGATGTCTCCGATTTGGTTGGCAAACACTCTCCTGGGCCTGCCTCGTTTAACGCATCCATACATATGACATTTATAAATTATTTTCGTCAATCTACTTTCACTCATCCTTTCCAATGTGCCCAAACCATCGAAACATTCCTTTATCAATCCTTGTCACTACATCCTCTTTTAAACCACATCAATCGCGCACTGTGCTATTCCTAATTCTATCCGATATCATCACTCCACATACACTCCTTAACGACAGCATTTCTACAGCGTTAACTCTACTCTCATGCTTCTTCTGCCACACCCAACATATAATTAAATATATAAAATATTTAACTATGAATAATATTTAATGACAATGGTTACGGATAATATTATAATCAAAGGTAAGTAATATAATAATATAAAGAGAATGTTGTTCTAGAATAAGGTATGGTATAGTACAGAAATGGACTGTTAAACCAAGAGCCTTGCATGTACCAATGTATCTTTGACACGTGTACTTTGGTTGTCATGTTTCTATGATACAATCATGTTAGATTAGTAGACATTAAAAAAAAGTAATAAAGGACCATAATGTATAAGAGTGGTAGGCAGTAGTGTCCAGTCTGCCGATCCGGGGTAGTACCACCACTTAGTATACAGACCGTGAAGGGATTTGTCACCAGGGCCGTCTTAAGCATATTCAGCGCCGGGGTGCGAAAGTCAAGGCTCCGCTCGCGTGGTCTCAGTGTAGTAGGTACCTATCGAAATTTATGGCGGACGTCATGCGCCCCCTAGGACTTAGCGCCCGGGTGCACTGCACCCCTTGAACCCCCGGGTAAAGACGGCCCTGTTGGTCACGTTTCGGGATCAGCTTGTAAGTTGCCGATTCAAACTAGGCCGGCATAGTAGATGTGATTGCTACTCTCAGTTATTGAATTGTAGTAGCAGTGGCATCTATTCATGGACCACACTCCAGCTTAACATCAAGCGGGTAGCTGTCATATCTCGAGCCACAATAAAAAAAAACTTCGAACAAAAAAAATATAAGAGACGTCTCTCAGAAGAGATCAAATTCATCCATAAAAGTCTTTATGAAATTGCTAAATTGTTCGTCTTAAATGTAAAGTTAGATTTGTATAAATCTTTACACCAATTTCTCCAAAGAAATAGTATCATTTAGTTGACAAATTGCTTGAACTCTGAATAAAATGTACGCGAATGTTATCTTAGAGAAAGTCACCAGTTTGTCACCAATGAGATATTGCAAGGTTACTTATTCCAAAGTTTACTGTACTTTGAAACAAGAACAGAAGACGAGTTTTATAATAAGATAAATGAATTCTTTCATAATTTATTCAATTTCATTCATTCATTTCACTTTTCTTTTTAGTAGTAGTCCTATAATAAAATATGTTTTCTAATGGTTTAGTTGTCAAAGAGTGGTAGGCAGTGGTGCACAGTCAGCGGATCCGGGGCAGTACCACCACTTACAAGTGTACAAACCGTGAAGTAATTTGGTCGCGTTTCGGGATCAGTTTGAAAGTTGCCGGTAACAAATAGGCCGGCATAGTGGATGCGACTTATTAGTTAGTAATTTACCTGTAGTAGCAGTCGCCTCCATTCATGGGGCGCACGCCAGCTTAATATTATTAAGCTGGCGTGCAGACATTAGTAAGCAAAAAAAGATGTACCAGTCGACCGTGGTGTAGTGGCAGTGCAATGGCTACGGAAACCGAGTGGCACAGGTTCAAAAACCACTCACCTGTACCAATGTATCTTTGATATATGTACTTTGGTTGTCCTGTTTCTATGTTACAAGCACTTTAGTAGCCTAGTATAGAAATGTATAAAAAAATGAAATTAGGTACTATTTGAGTAAAGCCGGAAGTGGACAGCCAGCATAATAGAAAGTAAGGAAAATGTTGGTTTTTGTACAAGTTCATCAGAGTCAAATAAAAATAGACTTGTATAAAGTTATTGACTCTTTTCAATTGTTGAATTTCTTTCGCTATTCAATTCTCTGGCATTTCTCCAAACGGTTCTCTCCAATAAGCACAGAGCTCATCGAAATTTCCCCATTTGTGAGCATTTCAATCTTACACATATTATCTACATTATTAACAATATATTATTTCCAACTATACAATATTTGTTTTCCTGTGTAGTTTAAAAAATATTATATTATGTATTAAAATATATTCTCATATATATTCGACAAAGAGACGGCGACAACAGAAGCAACAGTAAACTGAATCCTATAGATTGATAGGATTCGCTTTCGTTTTCGTCTTTGCGAGTTTCAAATCAAATAAATGCTAAAGAAGTTTTCACTTCAAAAAAATAAGAAACTAACCTGTGTCCAACCTTTAAGATTCTACCTTGTCCATTTTAAGAATTCTTCGATCAAATCAGGGATGTTCTCAAAAGGGTGGGGGTCTGCAGTATCCATAACCGTGGAGGATAAAGTGTCTCTCAATAACTGGGAATAGAAGCTTTATGGAATAGCCTTTGCGTTTTCCTATAAATGTATTAATACAATAAAGTTAAATAATAATAGGATTATATAAGATCCTGGGGCAAACCTAAACAAACACTACCTCTATGTGCGGTACAAAAACAAATAGAAAAAGTTTTTTAATGTTACTTACTGCCTAGATTTTGCAAGCGGCTTTCGGGACAAAAAATAACATGTTAAATATCATACACAATTTCAATTTTATGTCACAACATATACAATATCGAACGTTCAATATTATTTTGTTATTATTTATAGGTCATTATTTTATACATTAATATTTCTACCTACTTGGAGGAAAACTTTCTTCGAGAAAAAAAAAGAATAATAACTTATTTTGTATATTATTGCAAGAAAAAAAAACTTATTGGTACCTACAGTTTTTTTAATGTAGCCTGACATATGATAGTACACTGCCTGATGAATGAAGGTCATTGCTACTACAGTTGAACAGCTGCACGTAGCAGTCGCATCCACTATGCCAACCTATTATTTTTAATAAGATTGATTTGTATTATTTCTTATAAATGTGTTAAAATAAACATATTAGATTATGTTTCAAGATTATTTTTATTTATTTATTGAAAGCAACCCGCTAAATTTTAGGCTGAAAATTCATAAGCGAAGGCGAAGCAAATAGTAGTCATATACAGCAGCCTGCTGAACTGAAGTTTGACATTTGTGTGGCTATTAGGATAAAACAATACTCCAATTAAAACTACAAGTTTTCATATATAAAATTGAATAATTCTTTCATAATTGTTTAATATAAAAATAACTCGAACCTTAAAAGCTTATTGACAGTGGGTCACTTCGACATTTTGACAGCGTGGCATTTTGTGAGAGAAGCCACGTACCCTCTCCAGTCATCCAAGTTAACTCTATAAGCCTTAATGAACACCCCCGTGTCAGCTGTTTATTAAAACACACACTACGACAAAAACCCACATGTTAGTTAAATGTAAATAATAAAATAATACGAATAATGAAACAATTTCTTAGCATTTATGGATTCTCCGGGTCCATCACGTGGTAGGCGGGATAGTGAAGGACTTGTGATCGAAATGTAGGTTTAAAAACTTTTGCGTCCTTTAACGCCTATGCCACGGATAAAGTTTCAAGAAGCACTTTAACCTCTATTTGGCACAGTGGCAGCGACTAAGCTGTAGGCGCTTTTTGACCACTCTTTCTCACCATCAGGTCAAAGTCGAGGTCAGATATCTCGTCACAATAATAACTTTCACTTTTATATTATCTATGTAGTTTTTCTACTATATTTGACTTCAGAAAGGGTCCGTATTTCATTTATTTGGTTATTATTTGAAATGAATGAAGAATATTTTTTTAGAAATTTCCCAGAAGTTTAATAAAAAAGACGAAAGAAAGATTTGTTTATTTAAATTAGCTGCAGAAAACTAGACAAACTCATTCATTAAACGTAAGGAATTCATTCGTAAAAGTTAACAAAACCATATAAATATTCAGAGCGTTTGCCAACTAGTTTTCCAAAATTAATCAACACGAGCTTCAAACTTATAAATATTAAAGTTACTTTCGACTAACCACAGATTGTTTTGTTGTAATGAATGGACAGTCCGAGTAGATTTATATCCCATAAAATATTTAATCGGCTGCTTTTCCTCTTGCTCTCTACCGTCGTCCTAGCTGAGCAATGGCATTGCGTAGTAAAAAAAATCCTAGTTAGAATTAAAGCTGATCTGTACAGAAAAGTAATGTTACTACTTCAAATTAGTATTTGCCACATGGGCAATTAAACCAGGAACTGTCTACACTAAACACCCATCTGTTTCATCTTAATCAATCAAATTGTCACGCCTTTTACCTACAGGGTTGCCAAGATACTAACACAACTCCCTCGCTTCCCTTATTAATTATTATAATAAAAAATATATGCTCTATCCGGGAATAAACCCGGAACTTGTGCGTAGCGGACTGGCGTAGTGGCTTTACTGAATATTACGATTTTGTATACTGTAGGTATAGAGTCAATAAAACGCAATGAATAGGGCAGCAAAAAGTAGATACTCGTGTTAAGCATACGTATTGGGTTAAACACGGCGCAGGGCGTATGGCAGTGCGGATCCTAATTTTACGCAATGTGACGCAATATGAAACCCAGCTAGGACAAAAACAAATTAAATAAACAATTTGTATTTATTACGCTCGAACCCCACTATTGTACTAATATTTATTTATTGCAATAAATATTAGTACAACTTTGCCAGCACATGTTCTTCTCATCCTTTACCTTGAATCCCTCAAAAAAGGCGTGAAGAATCACCTTTGGCCAGCATAGTGATAGCACCTTCAGTCGTTAGGACTCAACTAAGCGAGAAGAAGTCAAAGAGCGCCGATAATACTAATAAATACTAGAAGAACCGACAACCAAAGAAAGGGGAAGAAAGGTTTTAGATTGGAGATCACGAACCGGAAGACGCAGCCTAGGTAGGCCTCTCATTAGGTGGACTGACGACATAGTGAAAGTTACGAATAACGGGAGGATGCAACTGGCATCTTGTCGTTCGGAATGGCATTCAAAAGAGGAGGCCTATGTTCAGCAGTGGACGCCTTTTGGCTTATGAAGATGAATAAATACTAGAAACATTTAGAAAAAATAAATAAACTGCAGTGGGTATCGGAAATGCAATTCACATGCTTATATGAACACGAAGCCCCGTGCTCTTTTGCCTTATAGTGTTTGTTTTAAATGGAAAGTTTACATAATCCCTATACTTTAGAGAATATTTTATTTAAATCTTTTAATATAATCTCGCTTGTCCCATTTAATAAACGTTCTGTATTGTTATTAGTGTAGATACTCGTATATCAACGTTTTTTTCTTTTATGTCTTCATCCTATTGTGCTTATTTGCAGTTATTTAACCATAGTAGCATGCGCCTCCATCCATGGGCGCACTTAACATCAGGCAGGACGCGGTCATATGTTGAGACACAATAAAAAAGACTTTTGTGTGTCTTTGATAAAAACCTTAAATTGTATGGAAAAATAGAACGTCGCTTGGCATGGGCTGGGATCTTTTAAACTATGTGTAGGTAATGGTACTCGTATATAGGGTCAAACCATAGTCGCTCACTACGAGTAAAAACAACATTTTTATATTAAATTAAACAAATTTTATGCGGCGATAGTAATATTTTATGATAGTAAGCCGCATAAAATTTGTTTAATTCAATAATCAATGTTCGCGCAAAATCTAAGAAAATACAACATTTATATACTTTAAATAGAGCAAAATCATTAGCGAGGTAACAAATCATTGTTACCTCGCCTGATGTTAAGCTGGAGTGTGGTCTATTAATGGAAGTAACTGCTACTACAGTTACCTAACTGTAAATAGTAGTCACATCCACAATGTCAGCCTAGTTGAAACCGGATACTTAAAGGCTGATCCTGAAATCCAGTTTCACTGGAAGTCACTTTACGGTCTGTAACTTGTAAGCTGATGGGCGAATCTTACTATGTGATTGAATAAGAAATACAGAGATCCGTAAAAGAACAATAGTGAATATAATAGCGCGCTGATCATATATGCCGAATAAATAATAGATGGGAAAATCTCTGCTTGATCGTATTTGCATTTTAATGTAGGTAAACTTACGGTAAAAGGAAACATCTGGTTCCGATGATGGATTATACCTAACACCTTTCGAATTTTAGAATATTTATTTCTCTATATTATGATAAAACAATATAGTATTTATAGTAATTAGGATTTAAATTTTAATCTCCTAAAATATTATAAAAAATTAAAGGCGCATATAAAATAAATAGATAAAATATAAATAAAATAAATAAAAAGTTGATTATCAAATTAAAATAAACAATCAATGACATATAAGAGAATTTAAGTTAAAATAAATAAAAATTTGCATGGAAGAAAAAGAAGAAAAAATTTTTAACTTTTAAAGCGACCCTGGTGTAGGTGTAGTGTAACGCAAACCGAGAGCCTCCGGTTCGAAACCACTTGCCAGTATCAATGTATCCTTTGTTCGTCTTGTTTCTTTGATACAAGCAAACACTTTTAGTAGCTTAGTATGCAAAAAATAAGTAAAATATAATAATTTAAGTTTCGTGATATTGGAATATTTCTCAGTATTATGTAAGAGACAATGATAATTACAATAAAAATGTGGTATTGTTCTAAATAGTTTTTTTTATTTATACATAAAGGTTAAAAACATGAGGTACAAAGTAATAAAATAGTACTTAGGTAAAACGTGTAATAATTTTTTCAATATGTAATTTATGGGAACGTTTAAGCCTCGTGTTTTACAATTTATGCAATAGTTTAGAGCCACAAACACCCACTTTTAGAGCAAATTAATTATAGATAGCTTTTGTTTCAATCGAATGTAATTACTAAAATTTGTTTTACATTACAAAAGTAATTTTTAATTGAATTCAAACTATTTTGTTTGTTGAAATGTAATATTTAATTTTGTGTAAAAACAAGCTTTGACCGAGTATTTATTTTTATTTTGGCTTGACATGTGACGCACCCGCCTGATGTTAGGCTGGAGTTATGCTATGTAGCAGAGTGGTAGGCAGTGGTACCCGTCTGCCGATCCAGGGTAGTACCACAACTTACAAGTATACATACAGTAAAGTGATTCGCGTTTCAGGATCAGCTTGTAAGTTGCCGGTTCTAACTAGGCCGGCATTGTGGATGTGCCTGCTACTTACAGTTATTGAATTGTAGTAGCAATGACATCCAGCTTAACATCAAGCAGGGTGCTGTCAAATATACAGACTTACAAGTATACAGACCGTGAAGTGATTTGGTCACGTTTCGAGATCAGCTTGTAAGTTGCCGGTTCCATCTAGGCCGGCATAATGGATGTGATTGCTACTCACAGTTATTGAATTGTAGTAGCAGTGACATTCATTCATGGACCACACTTTGGCTTAACATCAAGCGGGGTGCTGTCATATGTCGAGTCACAATAAAAAAAAAATGTCGAGTCTCAATAAAAAAATAAAGTAGCAGTCGCATCCACAATGGCGGCCTAGTTTGAACTGGCAACTTTCAAGCTGATCCTAAAACGGGACTGGACCACTTTACTGTCTGTACATTTGAGAGTGGTACACTCAAAGTAAATATCTTCCTCTATTGTATTTTCTTAGATTTTGGGCAAACATTGATTAATGAATTAAACAAATTTCATGCGGCTTACTATCGACCAACACCTCAGTCTCTCCGTGACTACGATGGTTGCAAAGCTCTCGAAACGTTGAAAAATTAAAAATTAAACGAAAATAAACGCGATGGTAAGCCGCATAAAATTTATTTAATTCATATTCCTCTATTTTTAACCCCCGACTCAAAAAGAGGGGTGTTATAAGTTTGATTTGTCTGTGTATCTGTGGCTTTGTGTATCTGCGTGTCTGTCTGTGGCAGTGCTTTAAATAAAGCCTTTAGTTGGGCCGTTATCAAATTGAAGATCTGATCAGAAGAGTATCTGATGAGGTACCATCATGAATCCTCTCAGATCAGCAAATCAATAGAACTATAGTGCTTTAATTAAAATTGTTACTCACTAAGAGCTGGACCGTCATCAAATTGAAGACCGGGTGTATCTGATGATGCACCATTATAAATCCTCTTAGATTAGCAAATTAACAAGAGATAGAACTATAGTGCTTTAAATAAAGCCTTTAGCTGGGCCGTTATCAAATTGAAGATCGGGAGTATCTGATCATGTACTATCATGAATCCTCTCAGATCAGCAAATCAACAACAGATAATATCATAGTGCTTTAACTAAAATTGTTACTCACTATGAGCCATTAGCTGGACCGTTATCAAATTGAAGACCTAGAGTAGTTATCTGATGATGCACCATGAGGATCCAAGGGATATTTAAAGGATATAACTATTGAGCCATGACTAATGTTGTCTATTACTATAAAGCTGGTGATATGACTAAATTAGTTTCAGGCATTTCGGGGGTTCCTTTAAAATTTTAATTTTGATATTTTTCAGATAATAATATACTATGATACATCCCATCAAGTAACATCTATCATGTTTGAACTTTCTATCTACCCACTTGTGTGTTATTACGACTCACTGAAATACTTGTATTTTTGTAACCTTTACAAGCGCCATCGTGGGTGTAGGGTTACATTTGAAAATTTAAATTTATATTTTCCTCTTTTCAGTCTTTCTCAATCGTCGGCGCTCTTGGACATCTCCTTGCGTATTATCAGTCAAGTCGAGGTCAGATGTCGCATATCAATAAATATTTAATTCTTTAATTTAACGCAACAATTACTAATGCAGGTAATCTTATTATAGTTATTCTTGAACATAATAAAATGTCATTTCTTGTTTTTTTTTTGTGGCTCAACATATGACAGTTCTTTGTATCTGATGTTAAGCTTGAGTGCGGTTTAAGAATGGAGACGATTGCTACTACAATTAAATAACTCAATCAATTATTCAAATTGTCACGCCTTTTCCCACAGGGATTAGCAGAGACAATAGAGCGCCACTTGCCACGATCCTGACACAACTCCCTCGCTTCCCCTCCTTCACATTCACAATTCTCTTCATACAAGCTAGGGCAACCAATAAATAACTCAATATTCGTTGATCGAGGCAGGGTCTGAGAGTATTTACCGACCAAATCGGAGACATTCTCAAGGAACCTTGGTTGTCCCATAACCATAGAGCTTGTTTAAAGAAAATTGTGGATGTGAAGGAAGCGAGGGAGTTGTGTCAGGGTCGTGGCAAGTGTCGCTCTATTGTCTCTGCCTATCCCTGCGGTGAAAAGGCGTGATAATTTAATTGATTGACAATATTCTATATTAACACGACAATTACAAACTACTCATAGTTAGCAAAAGGAGAACTTAATGCCTGTAGGCATTTTCTGTCAGTTAACCTTTGTAGAGCCTAAATGGAAAGAGAGAGGATTTAACTTTGATTTAACATCGACTATGCAATAAATTATCATTGTGTATTCCTCGTGGGCGTTCGCTAAACCATTATTAACCCTCGCGTATAAATAATTAAGTTTGTGAAATATCGTCTCGTTGGTTATGTGTTTATCCAAAGTACTCGTATTCCTGTTATTTATGACTTTATGACGTACTACGAACATTAATTGAGGGGTAGGTATTCTTGAAGATATGGTAAGCGTGTATTGGATATTTGGCGATAAGCTTTGTTTCTGCCCAATCACAATATGATTTAATTAATTTATGAATTAACGCTATAGAAATGCGGTCATTAAGAAGTCTATGTGGAGTGACGATTTTCGGCGCGGCGTTTACCGACCGAAAAGGCTACATCCCCAAGTAAGCTGGGTTGCCTATTGCTCATAACCGTAGAGCTTGAATGAAGAAAATTATGGATGTGTCGAGAAACGAGGGAGTTGTGTCAGGATCGTGGATAGTGGCGCTGCATTATTTCTGTCTATCCCTGTGGGGAAAAGGCGTGACAATTTAATTGATTAATTAAATATTATCAATTTGATCAACAAAGCTAACTAAAGTGCAAAACATAGTTATCAATGAAATATGCATAGGTCATGAGAAATGATCAATTACAAAGTTATGCAACTATCAGAGACATCCGTGACCGTTTCGAGTTTCACTTCCATGTCTGCGGCCCCAATTCAAACTACAGTTGGTTAACAATATGAGCGAAACATGCGGGGCGTCGGTCGTTTCTTTGTCAAAAAATGGGCAAGTGCAAAGCTTTACCAGCCTATGTGTTTTCCCCATCCTATAACCCTAAGTTCTTCTGCTCAGCACAGTTACGGTGACTGAGGAAATTTCTTTATATAATTTATTAAATGAAAGCACAGCGTTTTCCAAAAGCGTTTTCCGAAATTAAATACTAAAGCCATAAACAAGAAGAAAGAAAGAACATACTCAGTATTTTACGGCTGTCTCAGTCGATGTCAATATACTGGCCAAAATAGTATATAATAGTATTCTCGGTACTTTCACTTGAGTTCGGCAACGTAATATTTTACATAATACATATTTTATAAGTTGTTATAGCTACTAGTATGAGTTATGAAAATAAGGCGACAGCCACGTGTAATAGTCATGCAAACCAAGAGAACGTGTTCATAACCATTTGCCAATGTATTTTTAATATATTATGTATGTACTTTAGCTGTCCTGTGTCTATGATACAAGCACGTTTAGTAGCTTAATATAGAAATGTAAATAATGAAATAAATATAAATGAGTTTTGATTTAAGACATTCGCCATTTCCCTTGGAGAGCTTTCAACGATGGCAGTTGTGATCCCGCCGATGACACTCTTTGAGTTTATCTCTGATAAGGGATAGGACATTATGAGAATGTTCGAATCAATATTGGTTTAGCAGTTAACCTACTTGGAATTCTACGTGACCTACGTATGTAGGTAAAGAATAATATTAACTACAAGAAACAGACTTAATGCCTTAAGGTATTTTCTACCATTTAAGCTTTGGTAGATGTATCCGGTGGTTTTTCCAGTCATCATCATCAGCCAGAATGCGTCCACTGCTGAACTTAGGCCTCCCCCTTAGAACGCCATTTCAAACGACAATATGCCAGTTGCATCAACCGGTTATTCGTGACTTTCACTATGTCGTCAGTCCACCTAGTGGGAGGCCTACCTACGCTGCGTCTTCCGGTTCGTGGTCTCCACTCTAGAATCTTTCTTCCCCATCGATTGTCGGTTCTTCCAGCGGTTTTTCCAGTGCAGAACGAAATATATATATATATATATAAATTATCGATATAATATATAAATTACATACACACTGAACTATATAAATAATTTAAAACATACTCGTAAATTATGAGAGAATTGAATTGTGGATATAAAGGAAACAAGGGAGTTGTGTAGGATCGTGGTAAGTGGCGCTATATAGACGATTATCACTATATTCGACCATAAAACTATTCAGAGCATAAAATGACTCAGTCAGGGTTAGGTATCGACTTAAAAGTAGCAGCTTTCTACTAGGCAGACATAGTGGATGCGACATAATAAACAATTACATAAAACAGACATAACGTGTAGGTTTCACTTTACAACAACAAATAATTATAAAAAGTAGGTTTTATAGTAATTACCTAATAGTAATACCTACGAGTAGTTATGTATAGTATTTCCAGTTCATGAAACATACGTCTAATCCCTTGAGTGGAACCTTACTTATACCTGTGGCTTAATGTATTGAAGCAATAAACTATATACATACATAATATATTTAAGTATATAACATAAATGAATAACTCTATCCCACACAGCCGATATTAATATTGTGAACCCCTTAAAGAAGATATTATACTGTGAAACATAATTAACCGCCCAGCATAGTCGACTGAAGCAGCTGTGAACTAAGTCAGTCGTCTGCACTCTTCGACCTGCCTTTGATAACTATTTAACGAAATTAAATAGAGATCAGATATAAGACTATATTTATATAATATAAATATATTCAGTTTCTTATTGACGTTGTTAGCCGTAAAGTTGTCCCATGATCTTAAAATAAATAATGAAATAAAATAAACTTTATTTGCAGGATACATTAGATGAAACATAGATGGTAGTTTCACATGATCCACCATTTTGGCATGCAAATTTTTAAATACACAATTTTAAAATTTAAATATTTATATTCACTTTCGAATTAGAATTCAGGGATCAGCTTGAAAGTCGCCGGTTTCTACTGCTACTGCAGTTATTTAACTATAGTAGGAGACGCCTCTATTTATAAAACGTACACCAGCTTAACATCAGTCGGGACTGTGATAATTAAGTCACAATAAAAAAACTACAACTAAATTGTCTATCTCTATTCTTCCATGAATGGTTCCTAACAATATTTACCCAATAAATTATATTTATAGCTTTACATAAGCGTATGAAGTTTTATGATCTAAAATGAAAAGCATGCCCCTCCGAAAAGAATCATAAAAATTTACTCAGAAGCGGGGGTCTTAAAAAAATTAATGGAAACAACGAAGATATTTTTACCATCGTAGAGTAGGACATAAAAAAATCGTGTTCCTACCTTGTTTATTTTTAATGTTACAAGTAATAATAAAGATTTTTGGTCGGCATAGTGACGACGACTGATGAAACCGTGAACGCGAGCCGTGAGCGGGTTTTTTTAGTCGTCGGCACTCTCGAAAATTCTACTACTTACCTACTTTCAGGCATATAAAAAAAAATGTTTTAATTTTTGAAACTGTGCAATTATATTATGTATTATTTATTTATATTAAGCTATTTATTATATTAACATTAGTTATATTATACAGATTGTATAGTAATGGGCGTTGTGGATCCCTGCTTTTTTTAAGGAATATTCTCGATTTTATTAAGAGACGATATATCTTCTGGGTATATTTATAAATCTATTTCGTTTCATAATGTTAGAGAATTGTGGATCTAAACGAAGCGAGAGAGTTGTGTCAGAATCGTGGAAAGTGGCGCTCCGGGCGGTGTCTCTATCTATCCATGAGAAATGACAATTTAACTACTTTTAAGGTATAAATATAATATTTATTTCATCAAGCTGTTTAAACCAGAGCTATAAATGTTTCTTTATATATGAATTTACAATTCAATTATATTCCATTGTCTCTATCTATCCCTGTTTGATTGATATAGATAACAATTTTACAAAATAATACATGTATGCAGACAGTTTTTATTTACAAGTTGAATATTTACTCAGTTAGCCTACCCGGTAGTTCAAATACTTTCAAGTGTACAAACTATGATTTTTTGGCATACTATGCTACTTGCCTATACACAAGTCTATATTTGTGATCTCCATTTATCCATTTCACTTCAGGTTAACTTCAGACGAGCTGTAATAATATATAAACACTTTATTGCACAAAATAAGGTACATAGGCGAGCTTAATGCCTTAGGCATTATCTACCAGCTAACCTTTGTTGTGTTGTGCTGTGATTGGCTGGGTGCAAACCATTTATTAAAAGATTCAATGTTATTTTTATATAACATGTGTTATGAATATATATATATATATATATATATATATATATATATATATATACAAATATAAGCAATACATACATTAGGCAACATGTACACACATATACATAAAATTAAACACATGTATGAGGTAATAAGGATATTATAAGGTTTGTTTATTTAAAAAGTGATTGGTAAGTAGGTGTTTAAAGTTGTTCATAGTTGGGGCTTGTCTGATAGTCAGGGGAATCTCAAAGCTATACCGTGTCATAATAAAAAATCTGCAATGAAATTGTAAAATTAAATTACCAAGGTACCAACGTCATATAGTCAATTTGTATGCATATAGAAGCTGTAGTTTCATGTCATTAGTGAGTTTTCATAGAGTTTTCAGTTTTTCATTCCGTTGATGGGTATCCTGACAAAGGCAAAGTGCACAGAACTCATTTCGCAACATGCTATTATTAACAAGTATTTTCAGTTCAAAGTAAATTTAAATCCTGGAGAGATCACTATCTATTTTGATTAAGTTTTATAGTTATATATTTTTATATGTAACTCGACCATATGACAACTTGATGTTAAGCTGAAGTGCTGTCCGTAGAGGTGACTGCTACTACAGTTATCTTCGGAACCTTGCCTAAAGGGACTCCTTTTAATAATGTATTTTAGTTAATTTTTTTTTTTTTTATCAATATGTTATATTTCTGTTTTATTTATTTAATATACTCATAGTTTAGAGTTTAGACAGACTTTACACAAAAAAACATATATTGTCGTTATATAAGTGAAATAGCATTCGCATTCACTATGCTCGAGACCGCGACTAAGTAACTTCACGCTCTGTACACTTGAAGGTAATGGGTACTACCCTGAATCGGCAGTCTGTACAAATGACCACCAACAGTCTGCCTGTCATTTTGAGATAACCTGTTCTTATTATAACTCCTCATTCTTTATTTTTCAAGAATCTTCTTTATTCTAAAAATGTATTTTTAATCTGAAAACATTGTGTCTTAAGTTAACATTAAGCAAGAACATAAAACATCGATTACTGTCGAGTTAATTTTAATTATTTAAATCAAAGCTGTATTTACATCACATATTATTAAACTAAATATGAAACTTCATAATATATCACTTTATTAACAATAAATATTTACAATTAAATTTCATTAAAAGTAATAATTAACTATAATTAAACTATAAATAAAAAATATCATCCAATGACGTCGCATCAGAGATAGTCCCAAGGAGACTGGCAACATTTCCCCTTTGTATAGCAAGGCTAATACGTTGGCAGAAATAATTGCCAGCCTTCCTGTCTCCAGACTTCTCCGTCAGCCGCTTGGACAACTCCTTGGCCAGGCGCTTAGCTGATGGTCCCCAAGGGCCCATCGTCTCGACCCCAAACGGCGCAAATTCGTAACCAGTACCGAGGTTAGCGTATTTGCGCAACTTGAGGTTCTCAGCAGAAATCGCCGCACTTTCCGCGCTTAACAAAGTTGCTTGGATGTGAGATGGGGCTTATGTGTCTACGCAAGTCATTCCGTCAGGTCTCTTGCCATCGCTTAAACTTATTTATTTATTTATATTAAGTGAAGCTCTATTGTTCCTGCCTATTCCTGTGGGAAAAAAACGTTACAATTTGATTGATTGATTCACATTAAATTCAAAGATAGTGAAATATTCTTTAAAGCAAATAGTGAATATAAAAGTAGCAAGAGTTGTTTTAGGATCGTGAAAATGAGTACCATTTGTGTTTGTTTTGGATAACTTTTCTTTTTGTTAAAACTTTTTAAGCCCTCTTGAGTCTAGGGACTCTCGACTTGCCAGACCATTTATTTAACAATAGACCAAGGTGGCCTTAATGAAATACTTATACAACAAAACCCATAACGCCTCGGTACAGCTATAATTAAGTATTAGATAGGACATTAGTGAATAATAAAGTTGACTTTAAAGCCGTGAAAGCATCCTGCTATGTTGGATAAGAAAGCACTCGTATTCATTAGCACTCGACTGGAATTCAGTTGCTAAAACAAAAGCTTTATGAACCCATTTAAATTTCATTTTCTAGTTAGGCTTATATATATATATATATATATATATATATTTACATTCCTATACTGAGCTACTAAAGTGCTTGTATCATAGAAACAGGACAACCAAAGTACATATATCAAAGATACATTGGTACCGGTGGGTGGTCTCGAACTCGTGCTCTCAGTTAGCGTAACTATTGCGCTGCCATTACACTACAGTCGCCTTATATCAAAATACCTAAGTTCTAAGTCGCGTTTCAGGATCAGTTTGTAAGTTACCGGTTTCAACTAGGCCGGAATAGTGGTTGTGACTGCTACTTGCAATTATTTATTCATTATTCATTACTCCATTCATCCACCGCACTCCAGAATAACGTCAGACGGGGTGCTGTCATTATGTCTAGCCAAATATACATAATATAAGTAATAAATATAATAAAATACATTGTATGTTATATCCAAGATATATTTAAATACGAATACAATACACGGTTTACGGTAAAATGTATTGTAAAACGACATATTAAAGTTATATATAGGTTTTAGAAACAAAAATAATTATCTCGCCTCAATTCCCACAGGGATAGGCAGTGGATGGCGACTTTCCACGATCCTTAAATACTCTTTCGTGTCTTTCACTACCACAATTTTCTTCATTCAGAAATAACAAGAGAAATGGCTAAAAAAGCAGGTCTCCGTAGAAAAAAAAGATATTAAAACAAAACATACTCTAATTTTAAAGACATACGGTTCTAACTTGCAAAATGATTCGGATTCGTAGCTCAAACTTGTGGTATATGCGCTGATTTACTTCTATCATCATTCAGTATTAAGCTTTCAACATGGCGTCGTGATAATAAGGCACGTTAGCAGACAAACGCTTTGTTAAGCCAACATAATAATTTGATTTATTATCAAATAAGTAAACGCTACAATTCGGTTATAATTTTGTTAATAGCATAACTGTTAAATGGCTCCCCAGAACAATTTAAATAATGTTGTTGATTATTTGAATCAAATTGACACGCCTCCATTTCCACTAGGATGGACAATAAAGCGTCACTAAAATCGGCTGTCAACTATAAGATTCGGCACGTTCCTTTACAGAACAATCCACAAGTAAACTACTTTACCAATTCATGTGTTCTCCTCGTCCTATTTTCTTGGATTCTTTAAACCGTAAAAAAGCAGCCTTGACCTTCAAAGCGACTACCACTGAAGAAACCGTAAAATGAATCGTATTTTAAGTCATCGGCGATCTTAAACCTTCCCTTACTACTTTTAGGCAAGTTAAGGGCAGATGTCGCGACTTAATAAATAAATAAAACTCTTATAACAATTCTTTTCAAACATGTTAAATATTTGAAAACCGCTGCTATTTTGTACCTAATCTTTATGATTCAAAATGTGGTAGGCAGTGGTGCCAAGTTCGCTGATCCGGGGTAATACCGTCACATACAAATATACATACCGTGAAGTGACTTTGTCGCATTTCGGTATCAGCTTGTAAATTATTGGTTTCAACTAGACCAGCATTGTGTATTTGACTGCTGTTTATTTAACTGTAAGTAGCAGTCGAATCCATTAATAGACCTCCCTCCAGCCTAACATCAGGAGGGCTGCAGTCATGTGTCATCACAAAAAAAACTTTCCACCGCTATCTCGACTTTCACAATACTGAGGATTTGTTACAATAAAGTTTTAAATAATTAAAGTTCATAAAATAGTAACATGAAATCAGGCCATCCCCTCCGCGCATCCTCGGCGCCACAGATTTCCATAATGTATGATAATCACAGAGTGAATAGTTCACATGGTTTCCTACTAAGATCGATATCATGAATTGATTATAGCTCCATCTTAACTTATGAGAAAGTTTAAGAACATTATTTAGGCTTTAGAACCTTGAGCTTACATTTAAAAGCGATTTTAACTTTGTAACTTAAGCGATACTCGTATTCAGGTTGAAAATTGATTTTTCTTTAGTGACATCAACTGGGGCAACTGTGGGATAAAACGGTTTTTATCAGTCGTCGGCACACTTCGAACAGCCCTAGTTTAAGTCGAGGCGATGTCGCGTTTTAATAAAAAATGAAAAAATATATAATTAAAATTATTACTTACCTACTTTATAATCTCGTATACAATGCACAGAAAGCCTAAGTTTGCGTAACTACTGGACTACCACTACACCACGGTCTCCTTAAATCCTAAATAAAAAAATGGTATAATCCTAAATTGTAATCGCTCGCTTTGTTATGTGTACTTATAATTAAGTGACTCAACAAAAATAGGAATAAGTTTTTTTATAGGAAAAATATTTCGTAAGTTTTCATATTCCTTTAAATTGTTGGTTCCGGAGCACATGTCTCTAGTCACTTTGGTTATACGCTTCAATGGTGAGCCTTTGCCAAGTGAGGTTCAACGAGCGGAAACTAAGCGAAAATCCTGATGCAATCTGACATCCCATAAGAGGTGTATTTTAAGTGAAAGTTAAATAAATGTTATTTTTTGCAGTGCAATGGTTTGTGTAACCATTGCACTGTCACTACACCGGTCGCCTTGAATTTACTAAATATTTATACGGAAAATATTTAAACTTGTCTTCTCCAGAATTGTGAAAAACAATGGTTCTTTGCATTCATTGCACCGTCATAGTACCACAGAGAACAATCGTGTGTATACATATCTCGTAATGACTCAGTAGCGTTTCGGGATCAGTATGAAAGTTGTCGGTACTTACTAAGTTAGCTTTGTAAATTGGACTTTTGGTTAACTGTAGTGGCAGTCGTCTCCATTTAAAAACTGTACCTTACATCAGACGGGGTGCTTAAATTTGACAAAATAAAAAAACACACACACCATTATACTTTTTTTTTATTAAATTAGTTTTATTTTAATTTCTCGCCATCATAAAGTTTAGTTGTTAGAGAATGCCTAATAGGCATTAAACCTATTATTACCTATTTTTAAGTTTATTTCGGTGCAATAAAGGATTTATATAAATAAATAAATAAGCTTTCGATACAAAAAATACTTATCACGGACCTGACACAACTATACTACATACTACTTAAAAATACGACAAGAGCCTTGAGTATAGATTACGAGTAGGTATACTCTAAGGGAAAATGAAAAGTATATAGGTAGTCCCTTCTTCTAAAATATTTAGGATAAACATTTTATCTAGGTATATTTGCGAATATACTTTAACAGGAAAATAAATAAACGTTAATAATATTAAATCCCCTAAATAACGTTTATGACGTGAGAGAACCTATCATACAAGAGTTAATTTAGAATGCGTGACGTCACGCCTACGTAGAACGGTACGTCTCGCTCAATAACCTCGTAAGCGTAGATTTCTCGTACATTAACGTACTACGACATAACTTTTATTAAATAAGTTATGTCTATAATAAAATATTCCTTAATAGAAACTTAATGGTGATACAACATTTATTTTAATACATTAAATTATGTTGAATTGATGCTTGTTAAGAACATTTTATACTGATAATAATTTATGGATTAAACAAATTTTATGCGACTTACTATCGCGTTTATTTTGGTTTTGATTATACAATTTTATTTTATTATTCCTACATCAAACAGGGTAGTTTTGGGAACAATAACAGCATCAACTAATAGTACGACCAACACCTCGTCTCTTCGTGACCACGATGGCTGCAAAGCTCTCGAAAGAACGGAATAATAAAATAAAATTGTAAAATTAAAACCAAAATAAACGCGATAGTAAGCCGCATAAAATTTGTTTAATTCATTAATCAATGTTCGCGCAAAATCTAATAATAATTTTATTTTTATTATACTCAATATATGACAACACCCCGGAAGGCTGTTCGGTTGGAAGGCTGTCCATGAATAGAGGCGACTGCTACTGCAAGTAGTAGTCGCATCCACTTAGCTAGCCTAGTTGGAACCGGCAACTTACAAGTTGATAATTTTTACGTTTAGGAAAATTATATTTATATTTCTCTTTTTGTTTATAGACAGTATGTCCCACATTTCAAAATGGTATGCTATATATTAATCAATGAAATTGTCACGCCTTTTTCCCATGGGGATAGGCAGGGATAATGTCCACAAATCTCTTCATACAAGCTCTACGGTTATGAGCACTAGGCAATCCAGCTTTCTTGAGGTTGTCTCCGAAAAACCAATTATTTTTTATTTAGAAAACTTTGTTTAGCTTTACATTGTAGATTAAGGTAGTTAGATTAGCTTTAAAATGCCTAGGCATAATGAAACTTTATAAGTAAAAATTCTGTTTGTATTAATTTCCTTTAAGTTTACGAAATATTTGAAGGCTTTAGTAATAAATAGACTGTATTTAGTAAACATCGTCTTGTTCTTAATTCCCCGAGGGGTCAAACTGTGAATAAAATGCCTATAAGTATGTATTGCATAATACAAACTTTATAGGCTCAATTCAGTACGGATTTAAGGAAGTATCAAAAGCCCTATTCTTTTTATTCATATAAACTAATGCGATTTAAATTCGTAATTTAAACATTTTATATAATATATATGTTTTTATATTTCTATACTAGGCTATAAAGAGTGCTTGTATCATAGAAACTGGACGATAAAAGTACATATATCATAGATACATTGGTACCGACAAGTGGTTTTGAACCACATTAAAAGAATGGTAGGCAGTGGTACCCAGTCTGCCGATCCGGGGTAATACCACCACTTACAAGTATACAGACCGTGAAGTGATTTGGTCACGTTTCGGGATCAGCTTGTAAGTTGCCGGTTCCATCTAGGCCGGCATAGTGGATGTGATTGCTACTCACAGTTATTGAATTGTATTAGCAGTGACATTTATTCATGGACCACACTTTGGCTTAACATCAAGCGGGGTGCTGTCATATGTCGAGTCACAATAAAAAAAATCATGGATAGGCAGAGACATTGGAGCCTCAAGATCCTGACACAACTCTCTTTTCACTTTTTCTGCTTAATATCAAACGATAGGCGTGGATTTGCGATCAGCGATTGGTTTGTTGCGCGTAAAGTCCCGGGTTCGATTCCCGGTCGGAGCAAATATTTTTTCATAGCTTTTATTCGCAATATTTAATAATTATAAAAATTATTGCAAATATTGGTTGTTAAAAAAGAGGTGAATATTTGCTTAGGGTCTGGTTATCAAAGAGTGGTAGGCAGTGGTACCCAGTCTGCCGATCCAGCCACAATAAAAATAAAAAAAACGGAGTTATCTGTTTTACAATGCTGTACTGAAAACTTAAAAAAATAATGCTTTATGGAGTTTTTATTTGTTGACGTCTTCAATTGTCGTCAATTCGAGATCAGTTATCGCTTTACAATAATAATAAAAAGTAACTTTTAATTTGCATTTGTTGTAACGAATCATAATATGCAAACATGAAATAAACAAATTTTATGCGGCTTACTATAGCGTTTATTTTGGTTTTGATTTTACATTTTTTTTATTATTCCGACGTTTCGAGAGCTTTGCAGCCATCGTGGTCACGGAGTCTCTCAAAGCAAAATAAACGCGATAGTAAGCCGCATAAAATTTGTTTAATTCATAAATCAATGTTCGCGCAAAATCTAAGAAAATACTCGTACTATATGCAAACATTATTATATTCATAGTTGTCCAATTTAGGGTCAAGAATATGAGTGCGAATCGTAACCCTGGGATGAGGAAGGCGTGACCCCGGCTGTAAATTTAATCTTTACGGGCCAATGTGAAAGTAACCGGTCATCTTGCGAAAACGAAATTCGATAAGCTAACGGCGCGGCAAAATTACATGCCATATTGATTTAAAGTGTCATTATTGAATGAGATACTTTATTTTATGATTCTTCGCGGTATTAAATTGTTTGTTAGAATTTGGAGTTTCTTTCCATATCTGAGTTTTCATTCCATTTGTGTTTTATTTCTAGGTGATGGTTATGAAAGAGAAGACATAGTATATTTTAAAGCCATGTTCATTGTGAGACTAGTAACACAGTAACAGTAATACGTAGTCCGATATTTACAGACAGCACAATTCTTTGCTGCGCAAAACAAAATAAATAAAAAGACAACAAATATAAACATAATGATGTTAAATTTACGGCCATGTTGAAAACAATCTTTTTCAGGCAAAAACGTGTATGCGTGGTATGTGTAAAAATATCTCTCGAAATTTGATTTGTCCAAACTGCCCAGCAGGAATCTAAATGTAGTCTACTACTCGTGTATTCTCGTTTGACCACACTCTTCTCGGCAAAGCTTGGTTTGCATGGAGCGGCCACAACTGATTTAAATAAATTTTATATGCAAAATACCTAATCGTGGCTTATGAATATGAGATAGACATATGGTATCGAAAACTTGTTTCTATGATACAAGCACTATAGTAGCTTAGTATAGAAATGTAATAAAATAAAAATAACTTTTTTTGATTTCCTGAGTCTTAACACTTTCGGACGCGGATAAAACTGTTGATTAGCGCTTTTTCTTTCAATTTAATTAACAAAAGTCAATATTTAAGGCTAATCGAGAGGTGTAGCTTAGTTCTAGATACTTTTCCTCGTAAATCTGGCCATGTACAAGAAGAAGTTTTTGAATCCAACTAGTATTTCCAGAGATTAGCGCTCTTAAACAAACATTTTTGTTTTATTATATTAGTATAGATGTAATTAAGTATATAGCTGTTAAATCATAAAAATAAACAAATAAATAAAAGAAAACCTACAAATATATGTATATACCAAAGTAATCTTCCTGTTACACAAAATATTATAGCGAAATATTGCGTGTGAAAATTAATTAATAGGACAATTACGCTGTATTTCATATAACACAATTTGATTACCAAAGATAAATTGGACTTTGTTTGCCAAATTAAAAGCTTCATATTATACGAGTATGAAAACAAATTAACAATATTATATGAATTTTCATCAACATCACTATTAATTTTCGCCTTAATTCCCACAAGGGTAGGCTACTCCACTATCCTGATACAACTCTTTTCCTTTTTCTACGTCCATAATTGTCAATGTACCTCGGTGGGGATGTTATAGATATAAAATTTCGGATATGGATACGGGTATAGGAATAATATTATACCGGATTCAGATACGGTTACGGATATGTAATTATTTCAGATCATCTGATAATTTCGGTTACGAATATTAGATTTTTAGGGAATTTTAAGAGTAAAATATAAATAGGCCTTTATTTTGTATTACATTAAGTTATTATAGCTTTTATTTAAATTAGTGTGACGGCTCGGCCTGTTATAAACAAAAGCCTGTTATAACACATTTCATTTAGGCTCCGACCCTATCCGTCATTATTTGAAACTTTTATAACGGATTCGGTTACGGATAGGTTTTTATTTCGGATATCCTATAATTTTGGTTACGGAGCTTTATAATATCCCTGCACCGATTTGATGAAGGAACTAACTTCTGGGATGACAAAAAGTATAACACCTATAATATTAAGGAATACGTATAAGTTCAATATCCACTAATTTATTAGTTGAAACATCACGCTTGATTAAAATTATAATTATTTTCTGTTCAATAAACTGGAATTTTTCATGACCTCTCCGCGTCGATATTAATCAACGATAATAAAAACAAAATCCCAACTCATCGAACGAAGTGTAAGTGGATTAATGTTCAATTCTTTATTTCTATATCTATAAATATAATTAATAAATTAAATAAACTTTATGCGGCTTGCTATCGCGTTTATTTTGGTTTTAATTTTACATTTTTATATTCCGACGTTTCGAGAGCTTTGCAGACATCGTGGTCACGGAGAGATGAGGTGTTGGTCGTCCTATTGGTTGATGCTGTTATTGTTTCCAAAACTACACCGTTTGATGTTCTGTTTTGTTTTTCTGATATCGGTTTAACGCGATAGTAAGCCGCATAAAATTTGTTTAATTCATTCATTAATGCTCGCGCAAAATCTAAAAAAAAAACCAAATACTCAACAAAATTAATTTTAATTATTAAAAGTATACAGTATATTCATAAAAACGGTAGAAATAACTCCTTTAAAAAGTTTATATAAAAAAGTTCAGTTTTTACAAAAAGTAAAAATTTTCCCCATCACCATGTTGTTGTATTTTTTGTTTATATCTTCCTGTGTTTTTATGAAATACTAATTAACGAACTGACATTTTTTGACGTTCGATGTTATTTCTCTAAAGTTTATTAAAATTTTATATAAAAAATATTAATGTAATAAAAAATAATGCGGTGTTGCCCAATCTACATACAATAAAAAAAATACTAATATGTATATAAATGAAATTCAATAGATTTTTGAATATTCGTGTTTGTATTGTTAAATATCTATATCTTAGATTAGTATGAAAAGGCAGCATTATACGACGCGCGTTTATAAAGTAAGGGCCGTTTGCTCACAGAAAAAAATATACTCATAGGAAACAAGTTTTATTGTAATATTTAGTTAGGTACAAACTTACTTTACTTCTCTACATAATCGCCGTTCCTTTCTCAGCATTTTTCGTACCGCTGCACCAGCTTCTTTAACCCCTCTGCCTAGAAGTTTGCCGCCTGAGAGTTGAACCAGTTGACGGGCCAAAAATATTTTGTCCACTAGATATTATTTGCTCTTTGTCGTAGTCGGTGAGCATTTTTGGAGCAATTTGTGGTATGCGAGGTTTTTCTTGACAATATTGTAAGCAGTAGTGCGTCCAAGTTAGGAAAATTTTTCAGCCAGGCCACTAAACGTCAATCGCCTGCCACTCCGCTCTTCGTCATGGACATTAATTGTTCGGCCATATTTAAAATCACGGCACCATTGTCTAACCTTTCCTTCACTCATAACTGTAGGTCCATAAACCAGGCATAACTCCCGATGAATTTCATCAGCCGACGGTCTTTTGCACATAAGAAACGAATAAGAGAACGCATTTCACAGTTGGCGGGAGCAACGATTTTCGCGGCTATTATTTTTTGCATTCACGGACAATACGACGACTTCAGAATCCAAACAAATGACGCTGTAGCTTCGCAATGAGTCAATAGATGGTCCTGAGTCAATGAGTCAATAGATGGTAAAACTGTGCTCCGAAGCGCCAATTTTTAAATATAAGCAAACGGCCCTTACTTAATGAACGCGCCTCGTATTATATTTACATGTAGATTTTAGTAGTCACTTTAGTCGTTCTGTTAATAAATTGGTAAGAAAATACCCCACATTAGGGGAAATAAAATAGGAAAAATATAGGCCATTTTTTACTATCTTCCTCTGGCAGAAATCATAGCAATAAAGTCTATTGTGGACTTACTAATGAGGCAGGGACGGAACCGCTTGCTGTGAATTTCATAACATTAGGACTGTAATAAATTTCATACACTTTACAAACAAAATGATTTTAATAACAAATCTATTAAAGTGACTATCGTTTATTTAAACTATTAGTTTTCTTATCTCTTCAACTTATTTAATAAATTATCATTTTTTAACATTTATTTTTCCTAGAATATCTTAAGTAATTTACGTATAGGACTGTATGGGACTGTCGCATCCACTATACCGGCTTAGTAAAGTTCAAAATTTAATATTTAGAGATCATTAAAGAGTCAAACAGCAGGTCACACGTCTCACAAAAAAAAACACGATCACGATGGCTGCAAAGCCTTCGAAATATCGGGTTAAATAATTGCAAATTTAAGTCGTAATAATGTTTTATATAATATTTATCGGGGCTCGACATAATTTTGACAGCACCCTGCCTGATGTTAGGATGCCTGATGAGCGCGTTCCTTGAATGGAGGCGACCGATACTACAGTTAGGTAACTTGCTACTGTAGTCACATCCACTATGCCAGCCTATTAGGAACCGGCAAGCTGATCCCGAAACGCGACTTAGTCATCTAACGGTCTGTACACTAGTAACTGGTGGTGTTACGGGATGGGCAGTCTGGGTACCACTGCTACCACGCTATAATGAACCTTGGAAAAATCAACAATTAATCGCACTCTGTATTCGATTAGCAAAATGTACATAAAAATAAACGTTCCCACAACAATGTATTGTTATGCGCGGTAAATCTTTCACTCTAAAACTCATACGGGTTTATATCTGTCACAACAATCAGGATAAACTCTATTTTAATCTCGAACATGACTAGGCAGCTCTGTCAAGGAGAGCAATTCTAATAGCATTCGAATAATTCACTCACTAAACATCACGATGATGAGTCGAAGCACGAAGCACCCATATATAAACTAAAGTCAATAAGAAATAAAGCAGTACTTGTATCGACCTAATCTTCTTCTTGTTATTATCTAAAATCTAAGAAACCTCGTCGTACTCGTAGCTACGCACCACATATATATCTAAAGTAACTATATTTTTTGCTAACTGAGATTTTTTTTTGTAAAAAAAAAATGTTTTGTGTTAATACAATGTAAAGTTTATTCCGTTTTATTGGTAAGAGTTTTTGGTAGTCCGTAGTTTTATTGAGAATCGCCTTCCTTTAAATGTTACAACATAAATATAGGGTCATCTATATTAAGTTTCATAATTTTTTTTTCTATTGTGACTCGACTTATGACAGCACCCCGCTTGATGTTAAGCCGAAGTGTGGTCCATGATTGAATGTCACTGCTACAACAATTCAATAACTGTAAGTAGCAATCACATCCATTATGCCGGCCTAGATGGAACCGGCAACTTACAAGCTGATTCCGAAATGTAACCAAATCACTTCACGGTCTGTATACTTACCGGATCGGCAGACTGGGTACCACTGCCTATCACTCTTTTAAATTCTATCTAAATTAAATTATATTCTATTTCCTAGTAACAACTGACACAGTATCGTGATGAAATGAAGTATATGTGCTTTGTGTAATGCATCTGAAATCAGATACCTTTTGCTTCAAGAGTCTCGCATGAAAATGCATCTCGAATGTGCTAGAGTTACCCCTCAACGTCTACTGTCACTGGCAGAGATTTCATTCCCAATTTCTATGCTATTTCATCGATAACACTCGAAATAGAGTTCATGACAGGTTCACATGCGAACAAAAAAAAATTTAAAAAAATCACTTTAGAAAAGATACTTAATAGTAAAAACAAGAAAGAGAATAGCAATTATTAAGTAAAATAAATACGTCAATTTAAAGATGAAGAAAAATTATGAAATCCCAATAAAACACTCGAAATCATTGAAGATCCCTTCGGAGAAATCTGGCAAATGGGAAATTTCGCTAAAATAATCATTTTTCAGAACACGACAGAATAGAAAATTATTCTTGATTTGAATTTCAAACAGCAATTTCTTAAAAGGCATTTGAAGATAAATAAGGTACAAATTCGATTATAAACAGCTAAGTTTATTTCCAGAAATAATAAAATTCAATAAATATTGTCAATTAATTGTTTCTTTTAACTTCATACGTATGTATTATTTAAGCTTATTTCGAAGTAACGTTTTACGTATAAAAATGGCCGCATTTAATTTGTATATTTGTTTTTATCGTGTATATAAAGTGGTCCTTGAATAGAGATGACTGGTATTACAGTTAAATACCTGCACGTGGCATTCGCATGCACTATTCTGGCTTAGTTGCAGCCAGTGACCATAAATTGAAATCTCTAAATAGTATACTGTCTGTACGATCGGCGCTCTTGGACTTCTTCTTGCTTACCAAAATGAAAATTAGGTGTCTCTATTAAAAAAATAACTACCAAGACTAAACTGATGGAAAACCATCGTGAAGACTACTCATATGATGATAAAATATAAGGACCTAAATGAAAAGATTGCTATTAATATTTGATAACAGATGTAGAAAAAATATTTAAAACGGTCTTCAATGTTCCTAACACTACGTCATGCTGTATAAAAATAACACTATATAATTAGCCAGTTATTAGGGGTCAATTGTTGAGTGGGAAGCCTACTCGCACAATATTATGAAAGGTGAACTTAATTGAAGCGGATTAAAGGCCTAGTATAAAAAAGGGCGTAGGGTGAATCGATTAGCGCTGAACGCTTTTATGAGGAAAATGGACGAGAAACTTCTGAATTGCGAATTCAATGGATCGCAAAGGTTATTTTAAAGATTATTAATTTATACCTAAAAACAAACAATGAAACATGTTCTTGATTCTTCAAATATTAATTTGGTAACCTACAAAATACAATATTTTTTAATTTGTAGATTTAAAAAATATATTCATAGAACTGTAAAGAAATTGATTTTACTTAATATTTTTGATAAAACAAAATATTACAAGGTATTCTGAAATAAACGTATTATAAATACAAATATATATATAATTTGACTATTATTTTGTAATAGTGTGCAATAATATATATAATGTGTTTTATTGTAATCTGAATAAATAAATAATTGTCTATCCCAATAACTTACAATTATTGTAAAACAATTTATTTCATAACAATAAAGCAGAAGTATACAAATAGAGTTTGTTTAGATGTCATTAAATATCTACTAATATAGTTACATAACACACTCACGTCGCGGTCTAAAGATAAACTTTGCCAAAACCGGCATAAAATAGAGAAATAGAACTTTATTTGTGGAGACAGTTTAGTTTAATTACAACTTATACTATATTATAGGTACTATAAATTACACTTTGTACTGTGTAATTCCTTTAGTCGTTTAGTGTTTGTAATACAAGCTAATTTAGCTATTTACAATAATATAGATACGTATAAATAAATGAGCAATAGAAATTAGGTCGGAAATTAAACTGTTAGTTTATAATAAATTAAACAAATTTTATGCGGCTTACTATCGCGTTTATTTTGGTTTTGATTTCACAATTTTATTTTATTTAATTATTCCGACGTTTCGAGAGCTTTGTAGCCACCGTGGTCACGGCATAAAATTTGCTTAATTCATTAATTAATGTTCACGCAAAATCTAAGAAAATATTAACTTACCAAGATAGCGCATTTAAAAAAGTATTTATAATTGGTTACAATTATATTACTTGCAGATGTCTATTTTGCTTCTTATATTACTGTGTGTGGGTAATTCCATCACAGTGTAAACTATACAAATACACAATAGTAAATTTTATTTTTTATCAAGAAATATATCCTAAAAAAACTGAGTAGCCTAGTGCCCATAAACGTAGCTTGTAAGAAAAAAATGTATAATAGATGTGAGGGAACCGAGGGAGTTGTGTCGGGATCGTGGCAAGTGGCGCACCATTGTCTCTGCACCATTTAATTTAATTGATTGTTGAAATCCTAATTTTTTTATTTGAAAAAACATAATTCAATCATAAAGTCACCTAAAAGTAATCAATTTACTTAACTGAGTTTTGATATTTAATACAATAAAAGATCAGCGATTCTAAAGTTTGGTTTGTGAAAATGTAAATTAAAATTAAAATTCGATTGAGTGGGTTCCGAATTGTGGTTTTAAATGATTGTGATCAGACTTTATAATATTTAATTAAATAATATTTATTTATTAATAAATGTTTGTGGTATCTAATTTTATTTATTTATTTTTATTTAAAAACTTAATGCACAATAGTACAAAGGCGGACTTAATGCCAAAGGCATCCTCTACCAGTCAAACCTTTAGGATGTTGATCCGACAATGTAGATAAGAGGTAGGGTGCAAAATAAAATATAAAAATAGGTAACCAATTACATTATGAGAAATATATAAATTATTCATATATACTTAAATATATTCATAGATATATAGATACACAAATAACATGTATAACACATACATAATATAATACAATATAATACAATACAATACAATATAATACAATACAATATAATATAAACAGTATTATCATTGGGTAATAAAATTAAATACACTTAAATTTATATGTGTAATATATTTAAAATTAATTAGTTTGCTGAAGGAAGTATGAATACACCAACTTTTTGAAGATGTGCCTATTTGGTGCTTCTCTAATATGGAGAGGCAGGTTGTTCCACAAGTCAGCGGCGGTTATAGAGTAGGAGTTAGAAATAAAATTGGAGTGATGCGTAGGTATAGCAAGGGTAAGATTATTTTGGGAGCGAAGTGGTTTATCATGAAAGGAACTTAGATAGGAGAATTTACATTTAAGATAGTTAGGAGTAGCAGGTTCTTTAAGAATGGAGTATAGGTAAGTGAGGACGTGTAGGTTTCTCCGATGACGGATAGGCAACCATTTCAGTCTTTTTCTGAACTCGGATATGTGATCAAATTTGCGCAAACCGAAAATGAATCGAATGCCATTATTAAGCAGACGATCCATCCTGTTTAGCAAATCTTCACTTAGATTTGTACAGCAGACATCACCATAGTCAAGGATAGGGATAATTAAGGATTGAATAAGGGTGATCTTAGCTTTTAAAGGTAAAAAGTTTTTTAATTTATTAAGAGAATGAAAGGAAGCAAAAACCTTGCGAGCTACGTTCGAGATTTGAGTATCCCAACGAAGGAATTTGTCATAATATAAGCCCAGATTTTTCACCACGCTACAGAACTTAATGGGGACGCCGTCATATCTAACAGTGTCAAGAACATTCATGTCAATCTTTGACAGTAAACGGGAACTCCCTATTATAATTGATTGACACTTAGCCGGATTAACAACGATCCCGAACCGAGCCGACCATAATTTAATGTTAATGAGATCATCGTTTAAGCGAGATATCGCATCGTTAAGAGAGCTAACGTTGGTCTGCACATAGAGCTGCAGGTCGTCCGCATACATATGGTAATTCGAATGGAGAGAGGATGTGATGCCATTAATGAACAAAGAGAATAGAATTGGTGAGAGGATACCACCCTGTGGAACCCCAGTGCCCAAGTAGGACCAGTCTGAAATTAGTTCGTCCACACGGACCTGCTGTTGTCTCCCATGCAAAGAATGGTAAAACCAATCTAAAGCCTCTGAGGAAAAGCCAATACCATGTAAGATAGCAAGCAGCAGATCGGGATCAACAGTATTGAACGCATTGGTAAAGTCAATAAGTACCAAAATAGTGACCTTACCATCCTCCATCCCCTGTCTGATATCCTCAGTGACCTTAAGCAGCGCTGTAGTCGTGCTATGACCACGGCGAAAACCTGATTGGAGAGGGTTAAGGAGGTTATTATAATGGAGGAAGCTGAAAAGCTGTTTATGTACAATGCATTCCAACACTTTAGATAGGAAAGGTAATATGGAAATCGGACGAAAGTGTGTAGGAAGTGAAGGAGTGGAAACCTTCGGGAGTGGGGTTATGAACGCTTTACGCCATTGTGTGGGGAATTGAGTGTTAGTAAGTGAGAAATTAATGATATGCGTAATAATTGGCAACAAAGGATCAATAATGCATATGATCATAGTACGACTGATTAGATCACAGCCTACTGCTTTTGACGTGATGGAATTAATGGATTTAAGTACTACATCCTCAGAGACTTCGGTGAAAGCTAATGGTTCCAATACTTGATGTGTCATAGATTCCGATATCTCCTGTAAAGTAAGTCTCTTAACATCATCATCAAGAACAGAAGATGATAAAAAATGCTGATTTAGTTGATCAGGAGTAACATCACCAAGACAGATCTGATTTTGCATCCTCCCAAGGCCAATTGAATTAAAAAAACGCCATAACTGTTTCGAGTTCTTTGTCTGTATATTTTCACAAAAAAAACGGCGCTTAGAATTTCTACAGATCTGATTACATCGATTCCTAGCAACTCTATAAGCAGACCAACAGTCATCAGTACGCAAGCGACGATATTTACGGTAAGCGGCATTACGCTTACTCATTGCTGCGCGCACATTCTCAGTGATCCATGGCGCAGGAGCGCGTTTGATCTTTGTAAGGCGTAACGGAGCATGTTTATCGAAGAGCTGCAGTACCTTATGATTAAAAATTGTAATTTTATCATCAATATGGCCGGCCTGCAGCAAATCATTCCAATCAATAACCTCTGCGTCATGGATCAACTGGACCGAATCAACACTGCGCAGATGTCGCATCTTGATCAATTTTACCTGCTAGGTTGCAAATTTTTATTCATTTTTTATTTATTGAGAATCAAGATTTGACCTCATTTTGATGATAAGGACTTGGTGATGGTGGCGACTAAATAATAGTTATAGTTGCGTCAGTCACTATGCCGGCCAAGGGTGGTTATACGTATAAATATATGTATGTTATTTTTGCCTATGATTTTGTTATAGAGCCAACTTTGGCGTTTAGTATCTTATCTCAACAGTCCATGAAATAAATAGTGAACACTGAAGGCTGAACGTGTAGGTATTTTACGGGCAGCACATGATATAAAAAATGATGTTAGGCACCTGAAGATCAGAATCCTCTCTGACAGTACAGCAGTGCTTTTATACCGTATCTTCTCATCTCGGTGAATGATAACCAGAACTTGTTGTCCCAATTCCGGGTCGCGAGTCCAGCACTTTTGTCAATCTGTCTATGCCTGTATTAAGTCCGATGTGTGAGTAGAGGATACTTTCCGTGTACTCGTCCTGAAGAGATGCCTTGCGATAGGAGGATGCTGCAATGCGTGTTATATATTTTTTTCTCCTATTATATGAAAATTGGGTAATAAATAACCAGTACATTAGTCATTGAAGATTTCATGCACAAGTATTATTTATTCTATGAGTGGGTTAAAAGGCTTGGCCTCTGGCCAGATTCAGATGGTACAACATATTAACTCTCGCCTCTGCTCAGTGGATTCGAACCGACTCTTACGGACACATCCTAACAACTAATCACACGTAACCTCTGTTACATTTCAAAATTCATCTCTATTCAATCTAAACAAAGTTCATAATAGTTTGGATTATTTTGTATAACTATCTAGTGGTTAGGAGGTCTCATGCGGGTTATTTTATTACACGTCCTGGTCGTCGAGTCGAGCCAACTCTTAATTCGTGGTCGGTTTTACAGTAAGTTTTTACTGAACTGATAAATAGAATACCATGAGAAGAAATGTTACCTATTATTCTACGTATCCATAATACTCGTATATAAGGCCTTCATTTCCTTGCACTTCCGCCGATTTAGATAGAAATTACAGCAACCTAGACCACATCGTTAGTGCTTGGTTTTAACACTAAAGCTTTACGCTATTTAAATTCATGAGGTAAAAGTGTGTTTTAACGTATATTTAGGTATATTTTATTCTAAGTCGTTGGTTCTTTCTGTTTTTGCAGCATCTCCGTAAACTTTTTGGAGTTCTCGATGCGCTTCAGCCGCCATTTTCTTCGAATGAAAGAAAGCAATGCTTTCTGGAAATGAGGATTATTTGACACAAAATCAGACATTTTTACACAACCAAAAGTATACGACGCAAAACCAAACATAATGTGTCAAAGCAATTTTATTTATGGCATAATCGTCCAGCATTTACTAGTAGCCATCTCTTGAAAACCAGCGAGAACTTAGTTAGAACCTATGTAAAAGTTTTCTTTTAGATAAATAAACAAATAAGAAGTGATAGGTAGACAGATGGTGGTCATTTGCCCAATCTGCTAATTCGGGTTCGTACCAGAACTGTCAAATATACAGACTGCGAAGTGACTTAGTAGCGTTTTGGAATCAGTCTAAAAGATGCCAGTTCCAAGTAGGCATAGTAGATGCAATTGCATCCAATAGTAATGTGACTGTAGTAGCTGTCGCCTAAAGAAAAAGTTAAAAAGATTTTCAAATACTTGTTAAAAAAGTTTTCTTGTTATAGTCTTTCAACGCCTTTTACGACTTTGTAAAAGAAAGATCAGTTGGTTGTTAAAAATGGTATTGACTTTTGTCACTACTAGCAATACTTTATTCATATAAATTGGTATCTGTCGCTTGACGCGCGACCGCTCTGAATACTAAGATAAACAGCGCGCTGCAGCCTGCGTAGATTTTTATTATTTTTTATTGTGACACGACATCTGACCTCGACCCGCCTGATGATAAGCAAGAGGAGGTCCAAGAGTGACGACGACTGGAAAAACCGAGTTAGATCACGGCTGCCCCGGTCGCCGTCACTATGCCGGCCAAAGATATTTCTCTATTCTATCTTTTCATCGTGCAGTTCTTTCAACTCCTGGATTCGAATTGATACCACATTTAATTTTCACTATTGATTTATAGAATATTAATAAAAAAATATAAATTATATTAAAAATGGTTTATTCATTTTTTAATATAATCTGTAATATTTATTCAACTCAAAATACAAGCATATTTAATACCACTGATTTATATTTATTATAAATTATCTTGTATTTCGAGTTGGATAAATATTACAGATTATATCAAAAAAGTTACCTTTATATTTTTTGAATAATATACCATTAATTGATAAAAACATGTGGTTTTATTAGTAATGACATTAAATATAATTTTAAAACATAAATAAAAAGATGTGGATATAAAACAGACTGTTTATGGTCGTTTGTTGAGTCTACCAATATAGTCTACCCGGAGTAGTATAGGTTACCTCTACTCTCAGTGTAAATACTGTGAAGTTACTAAGTTGCATTTTGAGTTAAGCTTGATTGTTGCAGAAATTAAGCCATAGTGTACATGACTGCTGCTTATATACGATATGTTGCCTTATTTTTAGATCACACTCCACCAGACGGTGTTCATAAAGTTCAGCATATCTTTGACGTAAGTTTGAGGCCTTTTTAATCTACTTACAGCCCAATAGACTTTAGACGTTATATATTTATAAATCATCAAATAATGATAAGGCGATTCTAGTCGTAAAATGAAACCGATACGTGAAAAGGTTCGGAAATAACATCTCATGATACTCAATGAGGTCAAAATATTTCATACAAGATATTTGTTTACCAAAACCACTCAAAAGATATTGGGATATTTTCTTAAGTAAGTAATCGATATAACGGCTATAATATAATATGGTCGTAAACAATCAACTTTACTTTGCGGATCATAATCCTAGCTCGGTTACGACCGTAGGCCGCATTCAAAGGAGAATAATGTGTCAGTTCGTGACTAACTTAAGCCATTTCATTCAACTCACGTCTTCAGCCTTATGTATCATCCATTTTACTTCACTCAAAACGGTAATAGGTATTATACTGAGCTTAAATTATTCCCACGTCGATTAATAACTGAGAAATTCACTTTTGTTGATTGTGATTTGATTTAATAAATTTGCAATGTACTGCAATACATGTAAATTTTGCGATTTTAAAATAAGTTGTGACAGGAGGGTGTCTTCCGATCAAATCGTTTTGCAGTACATTGCAAATTTATTAAATCAAATCACAATCAACATAAGGAGAATTGTGGATGTGAAGGAAGCGAGGGAGTTGTGTCAGGATCGTGGCAAGTGGCGCTCCATTGCCTCTGCCTATCCCCATAGAAGGCGTGACAATTTGATTAATTGATTGTAACAGGTAAATAATATATTTATGATATATATTATATATGATATTATATAAATATCAACTAAATATAAGTAGATTAATTTAGTTACAAAGTGATATATATGTAAAGAAAAACCTTAAATTTAATTTTTTGGTTTAATTTAAAATAACCACAGAATTAACCTCCATTTTAGTAAAATTAAAACATTTAATATTAAGAACTGAATTAAAAATAAAGAGAATACAATAATAGAAAACTGAAAAAAGAATCTAAACTTAAATGTAGGTATAACATCAAATCAGTTAAATTTAGAATCCTAATTTATCCAAAATTTATGAAAAATAGACCGCAATAGTTGCTGGGCTTATGTTTCTCAGGTTCAAGTTTCCGGAAATATTTATTTGACGTTTTTTGTCGAAGCCAGTCATAAGATAAACCATCATTAATCAAAATTGGAAGAAAAACTCTTAAATCGAAATCAAAACATTTATTAGAAATTAGACTTCTAAGGCCCATTTTGATTAGGACTCCGTAGAAAAGATACAAATAGAAACTTGTCTGTTTTAATTAATAATGAATAATAATACTTACAAGAAAAGACGCACCGAACTTTTTAGATCGACTACCGATTGGGTCGTCTAATGTTCTATCTATCTATGATTAAAGCCGTCTTAAGTCGTGTTCCATATCCAAAATACGAAAATTTTGCCTGTGTCGAATAGAAAAGTGTGGAGTATAGTATTACGTCTAAAAAGGAACACAACGCAAATTATATATTGATTTGGTTAATGAAGTAAATTAATTTTATGTGGCTTATTATCGCGTTTATTATAGTTTTGAAATAACATGGCTTTTGAAATATCAGAACATTAAAAAAAATGGAAATTTCAAAATTAATGCGATAGGAAACCGCATAAAAATTGTTTAATTCATTAATCAAATCTGAGGAGAATTGTGAATGTGAAGGAAGCAAGGGAGTTGTGTCAGGATCGTGGCAAGTGGCGCTTCATTGTCTCTGCCTATTTGCGCAAATCTAAGAAAATACAATATAGGGTTAGTCAGGACGGTACCATTTAAATTACATTCACCTACAAATGTTAGTCAAATGTTGCTGTAAATACACATACTATTGCCTAAACTACGAAAGTTAATCAATTGAAACTGCACTTTGAAACGTTTTCAATATTACTCACTCTACAAGTTATCGTAACGTGTAGCACGACCGCAGCATTCGTAGCAAACTCCATATAACTTTTCTAGAGAGAATATTAAATTTTAGGTGTACCTATTGATTTACGATTTTTACTATTTAAAAATTGAGTAATACGGGTATTAAAGTTGCATTTGGTTTATATATGAATTTTATTTACATCGACATTCTCACGATCACGACTTTGATAAGGATACATAGCATGTTATAAGACCTATTTAAACACATTCTAATAATGACCTAAAATAGCGTTTATTCTATTATTACAATCTACTGCTTTATAATTATTATTTTATTTCTTTATTGTATAAAATATACAAAATGCGGGTTTGCAGCCGGCTTTCTCTGCCAGTCAACCTTTGGGTTGCACAGAGAGCAAACAATAGGTAGATGTAAAAAGTATATAGTAAAAAATAAAGTAGATATGTGAATAAATATTGACACAAGTATAATACACAAAAAGATTTTATTGTATTAAACAAATTTTATGTGGCTTTCTATTTTGATTTATGTTGGTTTTGATTTTATAATTTTATTTTATTATTCCGACGTTTCAACAGCTTTGCAGCCACCGTGGTCACGGAGAGCTCTCGAAACGTCGGAATAATAAAACATAATTGTAAAATAAAAACCAAAACAATCGCGATAGTAAGCCGCATAAAATTTGTTTTATTTATTAATCAATGTTCGTCTACAATTTAAATTATACTGAAATTAATCAAATTAATGACCTAATGTTATAATATATGAGCAACATAATATAAAGTAGCTGCAAGTACCATTTAGTATATTCGGAGCTGAAACATGTTAATTCAGAGCTGAGCGTTAATATTATATTCAGCGGGTGAGTGCATGCGTGCAGCGGTGTGCAGGACTGCGGGGGTGACACCTGGGCGGAGGCTCGACCCACGTGCCCGGCCGGCAGTCGACCCCCAGCCACCGCAGACGTCTGACGCCGCTGTAGAGGCCGCGCGTGAGCCACCTGCCGCCGGGTCAACCCTCCCCGCACACAACGACTACCTCCTCAAACTTTCATATGATCAAAAGGTGCTGTTAGTCTATTAATTCAGTGACAGTGCACAATCCGCATGAATAAGTGATCGTATTGAATCTTCCAGGCTGAAATGCCAGTGTATTGCAAAGTGATTTTATTCTTTTAGGTTTTTTGGTAAGTGTTTTTTTGTTATTTCTAAATAGAATACGTACGAGTATTTGAAGGATCTAAACATAAGATTTTAATGATTTACCCACTGTAAAATATATTAATTGTATAAAAAATGTATACGACTACGATTTTAAAGCTACCCGTACTTTTAAGCCGTTATTAAAGTAAAGCTCACGTTGAATTTTTAATAAAGTATTTTATGAACTTATTCTACTATAAATGTAATTTTCTCTTTACTGAGTAATGCCTAAAATTACTGGAAATGCTTATACAATCTCGTTTCCCCAAAGTTTGTACTTCATTGTACATTGTGAGGAAATGGAAGAAAATTCCTCTCTGATTATTAAATTGCTTTTATCAAAGGATGTTTCAAAATTGGCATATTAGGACGGAACAATGTTTGCCGTATGTGACATAACAATGTAATTATGCCTTTGATTACATTACTCGCTTACATTACTTGCTTACATTACTTGCTTAATGTAACATAATGGGGGTACATAATTCTTTTATTTTCACTCATGTCTCATTGATAATGGAGTAGGCCGCAAATGGCGACCAACCGCAGAGTGGAAGCGCACCCCGCGACCTCTTTTTGTTGTTAAAAATAAAAGATTCAATCTTCTACGGCACTTTATTTTGGGTCACATTTTAGAAATGATTGTATACTCAACAAATAAATACCTAAGAAAGAAAAACAAATTTTATTTGTTGAAGAAGAGTGGATTTTAAACATTCTAATAACAATGCAAATTACCGTTGATTTTTATTTTTGCATCTGTCTTTGCAGAACTTTAATTAGAACAAAAATAAAGAATATAAAAGGTTTTTTTTTTAATAATAGGTAAAAACAAGTTTCTTTTATTATAGTATTTTCTTAGATTTTGCTCGAACATTGATTAATGAATTAAACAAATTTTATGCAGCTTACTATCGCGTTTATTTTGGTTTTGATTTTACAATTTTTTATTATTCCGACGTTTATATTATGTCCAGTAAAATAATATTATTTGAAAAAACAAACATATAACGACGAGTTATCTCTAATAATAAAATGAAACATTATAATGTATGAATATATTGTTGATTCTTTATCTTTGGCCTACGAAAATATAGAATGTCCCAAAGCTAGCGAAATATTCCTTAGGGCCTTAAGTTTACCTATCGTATAAACGTAAAACTTTAAAATAAAATAAAATTTGTGGTGTGAAATAAACAGAAATTATAGACCTGCGGAAGGCGGTCATATGTCGATTAATTATTGAAAATGTATGGCAAACATCTGCTATTCATTATTTTCAATAAAGTCCTTTGTTTTCAAAAAGCACAGTGTAGCAAACGATGCCTCGAGGCTTTGTGATTTTTGTTATATATACAATAAAGGAGAGTTTTCATATACAATATTGCCTGGCGGCATTTTTGCACAATGTCACGTTACATTTTGGTTTAATTTGATTGGTGTCATGTTTATGTTAATGCTATTTATTTACTTTGTAATCTGGTATATCCATTTTGTTCTTTTTTAATTTAAAATTATATCTATTATATAAGTTATCTGAATAACTATGAAAGGCTTTTTATCGGTAGAGTTAGAATTGACAAATTTTATAACATTTTATGTTAGTAAAAAAATATTGTCTTGTTTTAATTACCGCCCTCTCTCTACATTGTTAGTGGCTACTCCTATGTTAGTATAAAGAGAGGGTTTGCCCAGTTTTACCTGCTGTTTAGATGTAGATTTCATCTGAATAGTAGAGGTAAACTTTAATTTAAAAAAGCTTCATAAAAAAGGATAAATTAAAAACGTGTCAAAATAAAAAGATTTCACTGTTTTCATAAAATAAAATTTTAATAAAAAAAATAGCTAGAGGCTCCAGAAAATCATATTCTCGTCCATAACAGTTTTCCAAATTAAAAACGCCTGAAAACGTCTTGTGTCAAAATGAAAAAAATACTGATTCCACTTTTATGAGAAAAAAGTTTTGTTTATAAAGGCAACTAGAGAGATGGCAGATGAAGTCATTTTAAAGAGGCCAGACATCGAAGTTTAAACTCATAAGTCAGTGATTGATGAAATTTAGTCAATCAACCAATCAAAATATCAAGCGATATTTTCCAACGATAAACAAAGAAGGGAGCACCAGCTTCCACGATACCGAAATAACTCTCTTGCTTCCTCCATAACCAACATCATCATCAATTCCCAAGGTTTAATTTCCAGAGGAATAAATATACAGAGATATTAAAGCGCCACTTTCCACGATCCTGATACAACTCACACGATTCAACAATTGAATTAACATGCGCATTTGATTAAACTCTTTTATGTATGTTTTATTATTCGGTAAAAAGCTAACGTAGTGAGATTTGTATAAATTATTTCTTCTACAGAAAATACTCTCTCGTATTAACTTTGTTTTCATTCTCGCTTGTTTGCATTTACTAAAATACTTCAACAGTTACCCATTTCGAATATAACAGGAACATTATTCGGAAAAACAAATGTTTGAATAATACCTCAAATACATTGTTATTTTTTTGTTTGACTGTTTTATCGTGCCTCTACATATGAAAGCACACTGCCTGATGTTAAGCTGAATGTGTGGTCTATGGTGAGCTAAAGTGCGGCTACCTCTACAGTTTAATAACAGCAAGTAGTAGTCGCCTGGCTAAATGCAACCGGCATCTTACAAGCTGATCCCATTATTACGAAGTCACTCCACGGTTTGTACACTTATAAGTAGTGGTACTACTCTGGATCAGAATGCTGGGCACTTCTGCCTACCACCAAGTGGTATGCTTTGCCAGCCCATGTGTTCTCTCCATCCTATAACCTTGGATCCTTCAAGCAATGTGTAAAGAAGCACCTTTGGCTGGCATAGTGAAGGCGACTAAGGCAGATATGAACTGACTCGGTTTTTCAGTCGTCGTCTCTCTTGGACCTCCTCTTGCTTATCAACAGGCGGGTCGGGGTCAAATGTTATGTCACAATAAAAAAGCCACTTTTCAGTAATTAACATTTTTTAGACTATAACATAAACTGTACCTCCTCTTGCTTATGCTGGACTTATTGAGGCGGGTCGGGGTGAAATGTCGTGTCAAAATAAAAATAAAAATAAATGATTTTCGGATTTTTTTCTATTGTGACGCGACTTCTGACCTTTCCTGATGTGCAGTCCACGACCACGGCAAAAAAATTACTCCTACTTGAATATACCTTGCGGTACTCCTATACAATATTCAAATAGTCACGTCTCTACACTGCGGGTTATATTTACCTAAGTCCACTCTCAATTAAAACAAAGGACGTGACTTTATAAGTTTATTTACACGCTTATGTCGACGGTACAGGGGGAATACCATATGAATTTGAACGACTAGTCTGTTAGATCCCATTTTGTGAGGATCATTATAATATTCCGGAATACTGGTCTATTTGAAATCAAATGCCGACCTAAGAGGATGTTCGTGCGGTTTATTATCGTGCCTTTTATTGGAGTTTACTTCTTAAGAATCGATTTTTATATAAGGCAAATTTTATGAGGAGTAAAATTAATACATGCTTTAACTAAAAAGCATTACGTTTGATATCAAAATCATATGATTATGTTAAAAGTATATAACAATGTTGTTAATAATAATTGTTATTGTTACAATATTGTTGTTAATGTTATCATTGATGTTGTCGTTAATTATCTCATTGATATTGTTGTTATTGTTCTCATTGGAATTGTTGTTAATGTTCTCATTGATATTGTTGTTATTGTTCTCATTGGTATTGTTGTTAATGTTCTCATTGGTATTGTTGTTAATGTTCTCATTGGTATTGTTGTTAATGTTCTCATTGGTATTGTTGTTAATGTTATCAATGATGTTGTTGTTACTACTATTGTTTGTCCAGTCGAGCGTCGGAGCTGACACACACTTTTTTGTGTATTTTGCAAACAAAAAAGGTAAATCGTAAACTTATATTATTGCACTATGTAATTTATTAATAACGAATGGTAATAATGAATATTAGAATTTAACTATAATATTAAAAATAGACAGGGACTGCGATACAAATGACTATAAAGGCTTTTTCGAAAACGATCGTGGAAAGATGGCTGTGGAAAAGCGGTGTGACAAATCGATTGATAAATGTTTCATCACATCCACAAATCAAATTGACTGGAAATACACCTAAATAAAATACTAAAATTTAAAATAAAATCTAAATAATAGTTGAATGTTTTAGTATTATAATGTATTCAAATGTAGCCGCAAATGACCACGCTGTTTATATGCGACTTTAAATTAAAAAATAAACTAAAAAATAATAAAAATAAAAGTAAAGTATTGAACACAAGAAATTTATGTATTAAACGTATTTATTATATATGAAGAATAATCTTATAGCAAATATTGTTATTATTATAATTAAATATTCTAAAAACAGTTTAATAATATTTTTGTGACATTTTGTCATAAATTAATAAAGTCCACCAACCATAACAAAATCAAATAAGCAAATATTCAGGATAAAAGACACCAAGTTCGATCCCCGGTCGTAGTAGACCGATTTGCACGCATAAGTTTATCTCATTACTGATTTATACAGCGATAATACGCCTATTTGAATATTATATTTTTATTATTTTAAAGCAATTATTTATTATTAAAATATTATCCTGCATAATATCCTTTTAAACTTTTTGATTACCATTTAAAAAGTAGAATTCGAAGAATTCATCTTATTTGCATTCATTATCATGCAATTAAGGAGCGATGTAAAACTTTTTTATGAGTTTAAAAGTAAGTTCTTGATTACGTTGTAAGTGGTTTAAGTAATTACTTAAAAACTTCTACACTTCTTACGTAGTTTTGTTGGACTATTGACAGGGTCGTTCTAAACTACGCTCTCCTAGTATTTTCTTAGATTTTGCGCAAACATTTATTATTGAATAAAACAACTTTTATGCGGCTTACTATCGCGTTTATTTTTTGTTATCGTGGTTTCTTTGTGACCAGGATGGATGCAAAGCTCTCAAAACATCGGAAGAATAAAAATGTAAAATCAATAACTAAGATAGTAAGCCACATAAAATTTGTTTTTTAAATACGCTCTTAGTAGTAAAACTAGTGTAGACCAGCACAAAATGTGAGTCAAGATTAAGACCGTAAAGTGACTTAGTCGCGTTTTAAAATCAGCCTAAAAGTTTCCCGATCTAACTAGGTCAGCATAGGAGATTCGAGTACTACTTGCAGTTATTTACCTGAAGTAGCAGTCTCTTCTATTCATTAACCACACTTCAGTTTAACATCAGGCGGGTTGCTGTCATATCATGTCCATTTTATAAAAAAAAAAATTTGAATCAAATTTAAACAAGGACCACCTTATATCAGTTTATCGCAGTATTATGATTTTCGAGTGTCAATGTGATAAATCAGTGGTATCTCGAGTGTCACAACAACAAATTTCACTTAGAACATAAATCCTAAGCAATAATAATCAATCACAGAGTTTTGTACACTGCATTTGCTATCCATCTTAGAGTAATAAATATAACAGAGTGTATATATGATTGTCACCCCCATTAACACATACATGTAGTGCCTATTTCATTAATAAATTAAACAAATTTTATGCGGCTAACTATCGCGTTTATTTTTGCGTGACCATGATGTCTGCAAAGCTCTCTAAAACGTCGAAATAAAAAATTGTACAATCATTAACCAAAAATAAACGCCATAGTAAGCCGCATAAAATTTGTTTATTTCATTAATCAATGTTCGCACAATATCTAAGCCCATTTCATTATAAGATATGTTAGCACCTTTAAAACTTAGGGTATAAATATGGGTTTTCATATACGTTAACATCTGTTTTTGGATACTAAAATATTTAGATTTTTCTTTTTACAGTCGCTCACTCAGTGTAAAGGATTGTGAAAAGATGTTCTTTAATATTCTCTGTGACCCTATGTTACGGGGGGTTAATATGTGTAATATATAGGTTAAGCCATAATAATAAAGTAGTTATACAAAACCAATGTAGCAATTACCAAGTAGGTTCATAGTTCATCCCGCGCGCTCTATTTATTCACGAGTATATACCAAGCTATTCATTAATCATGTCAATAGACGCTCCAATCATCTGTTTGAATAAGAAAAACGAGCTTAATTATATCGAAAGAATAGAATTTAATTAGGCTTTAATTATCCAATTATTATTATTATTAAATAAGATAGTATTCATAGAACACAGCTATGAATACTATCTTATTTTCTTTTGGACGAAAAGCATTCATTTAATATAACCAGCTACCGAAAGAAACATAAAAAAATACCACAATCCTGACATAATGTCATAAAGATAAAACAAGTATAAAACAAAAACAGTGGGCATACGAGCTTATGTAAAATTTAAATTCTATGCTTTGGAAAGAATAACTCCCGTAAAATTTAGTAGTCCAATTTTTTTAACTCTTTCATTTTATGGCCTGACATATGACAACTATCTGATATTAAACTGGAGTGCGGTCCATAAATGAAGGCGTCTACAGTTAAAAAACTGCAAGCACCGTTTGCATCATCTATGTCTGTCTTGTTGAAATCGACAACTTTCAAGCTGATACCGAAACGTTACTAAGTCACATAATTTGTTGTCACTACTACTCCGAATCCGAAGCTCGTATATATACTCTCAAGTATCACGAGAGTAGAAAGAAGAAGTCAGAAGAAGGGTCCGCATTCTGTCGACCAAAACGGCAGTCGAACTAAAACATTTCTGTTTAGAACAATTGACAAGTGGAATGATTTATCAGCCCATGTAATTTCCCCATCTATTTACTGTAAGTTATTCACCTGTAGTCGCAGTCACCTCCATTTATATACCGCACAATAAGAAAAACGTCGAGTTACAATAAGAAAAACATGTCTAAGTATCTCAAAGTTATTAATAATGAAAAACGTTTAATGTAAAAAACGGTAAACGTTTATCCTTTGTCTTGACAGGAGCAACGGGAATAATTGAACATAAATCTTACCCGTGTGTTACTTCACAATACAATGCTTAAAGATTTCAGTAATTTTTTTTATTTATTTTTTCGAAGAGGTAAATGAAACCATTCGACAAATGCAGTACTCCCTATCCCATAACCATAAACCCTTTAAGCAAAGAGTAAAGAAACTGGTACCACAGGCCGGCATAGTGACGACTGAGACAGCCGTAACCTAAGTCTCATTTTTCGATCTTCAGCGCACTTACTTACATACGACGTGGCCACAAGTCGAAGTTCTGGGCTTGCCTTGTTAACCGCATCTATCCAAATCAGATTTATAAATATCTTTCGTCAATCCACTTAATAAAAATACTAATAAATAAATAAAGTACCTAAATATACTATACTCGTAAAGTACTGGTCTATAACTTTACAGCCATTAATAAAAGAAATAATAAATTCTTGAGCCGGATACTGCCAGGCTTAAAATCGAAGTCATGATTTATAAATTAGTCTATTAGGGTAAAAGGGATGTTATAGCACTCCTTAGACCCTAAAATATATCACCGTTACCTATATAAAAACCTAAAAAGGGCATTTTAAAGGGATCGATTTAACATGGAGTGGTTTTATTTTTCGTTTCATTTCAATTAAATACGGTCATACCCGAGGCGGTTTAAAATATGCAGATACACAAAAAATATTAATAAACCCTTTTTTTTTTCATTTCTATACCAAGCTACATATATCAAAGATACATTGATACCGGCATGTTTTGAACCCGTGCTCTCGGTTACCTTGCCACCTTAAGCAACATTTGTAGGCGGACGTTCGCACATTTGCGAACTTTTCAACCCAATGACCGTCTGGTTCTAAGAGCTATGTGCCCTGCTCATTGCCACTTTAGCTATCTTGCTTATCCAGTAGGCTATGTAAGTTTAGTGTTATAAAGTTACACGCAATTGAATTATTAAACTAGAGTTACACAAAATACAGCTATTTTTAGTTGTATTCTCCAGCTTGCTTGTTTAGTATACTCGTATAAGTAAATACTATTTATTACTTATAAGTAGCAAAATGTATATATGTATGTATCAACAAATCAAATTGTTACGCCATTTCCTACAGGGATATGCTGAGACATTGGAGCGCCACCAAACAAGTGCTCTAATTTAATTTATTGAACAAATAAAATAAAACAAAGTTATATAAGGATTTTTTAACTTATCACAACGATCGCTGACTCATTACCTGGGCCTCCTAAACGCTATTTACATTAAGATCTTTGTGAAACTTCCATCACTTAAAGAAACGGTTTTTTCAGTTGTCGACGCTCTTGGATCTCCCCCTAATGTCGCATCTGAAAAAAAAGCCTAATACCTAATACAATGAAATATTACGAGAATGTCATTTGTGTTCTTCTTCTATCAAAGGCTAAGATATCAGTACAATAATAATAGGATTTGCTTCGTCGCGAAAACTCGACTATTTGTTATTTCGCAAAGACGAGCTCAACGGACAGGGAACGTAGTCCATAAATTTGAGTCGATGGTTATGAGGCCGCAAATGCGTGGCGTCTATTGTTGTTGGTCGGACAGACTCGCCCCAACACTATTCATCATACTGTCGCGAGTTTTATTGCTTCTTCCCCGTTCCTTCGTTTTATAACCATTATAATTTACAAGTTTTTCTCGTATGTACGTACGATCATGTACTTCACGATAGGCATAAATATATTGTCGTGGGTGAGGTACACTCTCTTTACGAATGGGACTAGTATTAAAAATACTTTTAACAGAGCAACTCACCAACAGATCAAAATGAAGCATTTAACCCATCGATCCAGGAAATTGTTTCATTTCATTGATTCAGCTTAACTTACAAACCGAGTGTGTTTAGATTTAACCAATAAGTAAATCATTGGACTGAATACAAAAATTAATAGAGAATTATAAATGTATTAAAGGGAGATGTAGTTTTGAGCATTGAGAAAGATAGATGGGTTGGTTTAGGCATATTAAAAGGTTAATTAAAAAGAGATAATAATAAAGCAGAGTTTCGCTGCGCATATAACCTTAGTGATGGATGGAAAAAAAGCGGGAGAGTTGTGTCAGGATCGTGGAAAGGGGCGATAACATTTGAGGCGATGACACTGTTGAATATAAAACATGTACTGTAATAATAATAAGTGTTATAATAATGAGTTTGTTTACATAATAATTTTAAATTTTTTACAGAAGGTTCTATATATACATGAATATAGAACCTTTCGGTAGCTTTTTTTCCGGTAGCGCGTACTTGGTGTGGACGCACTCGCTACCAGAATACTAATTTTTGTATTACCTTTTCTTGGCAACATCAGAGTGGTTAAAACTTAGTTGTAAACATTTGTGTTGTGGCACCACATTGTTTTTTTGTGTCATACACAAGTAAAAATATAAATAAACACATGGTTGTGTGCTGACCTCTTTTGTGTTCTCACTGAAATTGTCATAATCCATTTCACATTAAGTCACATGTGAAATTCCACATTTGAGGCTTACATGTCTACTCGTACATTTCAAATTAATTCTCATGTTTTTAATATTCTTTCTATAAATCTGTAATAGTATACTTAGTTTTTAAAAGAGTTGTTTCTTTTCTCTTCACTCTCTGTCCTGGCCAAACAATTCAAAATATATAAACCCTTAGAAGTATATTTATTTCTAATAAATTAAACAAATTTTATGCGGCTTACTATCGCATTTATTTTGGTTTTGATTTTACAATTAGTAAGCCGCAATAAATTTGTTTAATTCATTAATCAATGTTTGCGCAATATCTAAGAAAATACTTTATTTCTGATGATAAATATAGTAAGATATTGGTGCCCGTTACCACTATATATATATATCAATATCAATACATTTGTTCCCAATCTGCCGACCCATGGTACCAACATTTACAAGTGTGAAATCAACTTGTAAATTGCCAGTTCCAACTAGGCCGGCATAGTCGATGTGAATGCTTACAGTTACTAAACTGTTGTAGCAAACCAGCTGTCACCTCCCTTCATGGACCGCACTGCAGCTTAACATCAGCCTGGATGCTGTAACATTGGATCAAAAGTTCTCGAATAGAGACTGTCTGCCAATAAGTTACAGGAAATCGCTGGTGGATATAGGTCGCTTCCAGCAGTCAACTATGCAGATCGCTGGGAGAGTCTCCCTGTAAAAAATATGTAGTTAAAAGCGTTTAATGGTGGCATGACTGGCAATTTTATACAAGAAAAAAATACTATTTTGATGTTTTCTGAGACGTCTCACCCTCTTTCTCGTAAACATAACCATGACTGTTAAGTTCTTTGTAAATTTGTCATTCGCACAATAGATTCGTGCGATGAAATATTCCTAAAGTAAACGCAACATAATGGAAAAAAGACAGAGATTGTCTGGCGCCTGTATATCTTCGTAGATAAAAAAATGAAAAATGAAAATGCATAATATGATTTTTTGAGAGACGATGTCAGCAACTATCTGTTCACGGCTGCCTCAGTCGCCGTCACTATGCCGGCAAAGGTGCTTCTTCACGCATCGGTTGAAGAATCCAAGGTTATAGGATCCAAGGTTATAGAAGCAACCCACCTGATGTTAAGCTGGAGAGCAGTCCATAAATGAAGGCGACTGCTAATACAGTAAAATAACAGCAGTTGCCGGCCTAGTTTGAAACGGCAGCTGTACATTTGTGACAGTAGGTACTAGGCCGGCATAGTTTATGATAGTTTATGATAAACTACCATAGACTATTGCTTGCAGTTATTTAACAGTAAACGGGGTGCTGTCATATGTCGAGCCACAATAAAAAAGGTGTCGCTCCATCGTCTGCCTATCTCTGTGGAAATTGGATCGTGACGGTTGTTTTAAATAAATTAGGATTTTTAGTAACCTAGTAGGTACATAAATAAATTAAAAATGTACATTCACTTAAAACATTGTTTTATAAAAAAAAAATCTCACAAAGGAAACACCTGTGAAAAGCACATAAAACTTTTCCCAGAGGTGTAAGAAAAATTAACTTGTGCTAATAAGTGTTCTTGTTCTCGGCGTACAATTTTATTATATAAACGTAGCCAATGCTTGAAATCAAATGACGTCATGTGTAGCTTTTTATTGGATTTCAAATCCTTTATCTATACTTTGAGAGTATAATTTCCCCTGACTACTAAACGAATGAATTATGAGTTGTTAATACAAAGTACACTTTATTCGTAACCATATAAGGTCAGTTACCAGTTAATGTATCATTAATTGGTATACTAAAATAATACATAGTTATATGATTTTGTATTATCAGACATCATAATGGTCTATACTTAACTATAATATTACCAGTAGTCAAAGGAAAATGTACCTTATTTAAAAGTTACATACAACTTATTATTGCAATAACACCTACCCTGTAGTAACGTCTACGTGAACCATAGAAACTCGTAGTAGTATACCGAACACCGGATTTGGAAGGTTTCCCTTTACAATTGATAAATCTTGGCAAGCACCTGCTCACGTGCCGTTCTGCTACGCTCTTTTGATTTTCTAAAAGATTCTAGATTGGCTACTTGAGTGGAAGTAATATTTGACGAAAACGATTTTCAATCGTAAAATGAGTTTCAAAATCTAATTTCAAAACTTTTAGTATCAATACTGTTTTATTGGTCTTTAAAATATTTATTGTATATTTCAAATGCAAAATTTTGATATTGAATTTAATATTTATTTTAGTACAATTTAGTTTTATAAATTAGTATTTTTAATAGAGTGACGTGCCGCACGGGTTCTTAAGGATCCGATGCAGTTTTTTTTTACTTTTTCATTCAGTTTTGTTCCGCGGGTGTTATTGTTCCGAACCCGTTGTTGTTTATCAATTTGAATTGGGGGAATTCCAGACCAAGACGTAACAATATGGTATTTGCATGATATATATGTCATATGTCGAGTCACAATAAAAAATATATATATATAACTAGCTGACCCGGCAGACTTCGTACTGCCACAATCGATGAATAAAATACCTAAACTTTTTAATAATAAAATAAACTTAAAACAAAGAAAAGGAATCCATAATTAATTTAAAAAAATGCTCGGTATGAATGAAATATTATTATTATTTTCGATTAATTACACATGATGTTGCTTACTTACAAAACAGAGTTTTCATGAAATTATAAGGTTTTAATTTGCTATTGACAGACACGCACAGTTATGATACAGTCTGTTAATCAATTAAAAAAAAAACTACAACTAAAACAAACTATATGTTTTGTGGTGCGTAAATAAACAAAAATGACGGTTTTCCGACGCGCGAATACGCGACGTATTGTCCATGCGCGAAACAGGGAAACTCCAAGTGGATTCTGCAAACTTCCAACGACTGGCGTTGGGATTTATTGATGGTCTTACTGGAAATTGTAAACGTTTAAAATCAAATGGTAAATCTGTTGGAATCATCGGTATACGCAAGATCAAGACATCCTCTCCTTTGTGTTTTCTTTTTATGATGGTTGCCCCGATGATGTTACTCATCACCTTTTTCACAGCCAGTCTTGTTCCAATGCACAGTCGTGGTTAAGCAGCATGATGACAACTGATCCTACATTTAACTGCAAATCGTGAGGTGGTAATCCAGGTAATTTCAGTAAATTTAAAATCCGTGGGATAGTTGACTACCTCATCCTGGTTTATAACGGCGTCGACTGATTTAAAGGAAACCAACTGTCCCAAAAGAAAATTCTTAATGGTCGCATTGTGATCCTCGACATCTTTATTTTTCCCCGCCAATATTGCTCGTTCACCCAGTCATTTATGGTTATTGAACTGTTGCGCTATATCTGGAAAAACACGCTGAATAAACTCCTCTTTTAAGTCTGTGATGTGATGTGACAGAAAATCGAGGTGCCCACTGTGACTTAATATTTCCAATGTCTAACAACTGCTTCGCAAACACATTTGCAGTTTCATCTTGTTGCAAAAACACTCGCATATTAGTTGTTAATTAGAGTGTCTTTACGTACCGCCACAAATTCGATGATTTTAGGCATGCGTTTAGTTTATTAGCAACAGTTGATCGGGGAATAACTGGAAGAGTCTAATGAATATCACCTGACAACAGAATCATGGCCCCCCCAAAAATATTTTTTTGTTTGTTTTCAATGTTCTGTCCAGTGCCTCCAGTGACCTCTTATGGGTCATTGTGCATTAATCCCAAATAATCAATTTGCATACCTGTAGAGTCTAGGCCATTGCGCTATTTGTGGTGATGTTACAAATTGGTGTTTCGTTGATTTGCATGTTTAATGGTAATTTCGAGGCAGAATGTGCAGTTTGCCGCCCTTCTAGCAGAGTCGCAGCTATTCTAGATGAAGCCAACGCTAGAGCTACCGTGATTTTCAGTTGACAGGGATTTTTATGGCTGTTTTACAGACACTGTCACGCGGTGGACAAACGCGTTATACATGACACCTATGTTGGAGGTCTTTTAAGGGGTCAAAATGAACAAAAAATGTAGAAAAAAATCCGAAAAACGATTAGTTCGATAGCGACGCAGACGTTGAGAAATTAAAAATTTCGAGTTCTTACGCTCTATTAGTGATTCAGTGGGAACACATTGACGTCAAAATCATTTCTCTAACTTGACAGTTGTATCTCTAACTTGACCTGTATGTTTGGGAATCGAAAAAGTCCGATTCCGTCAATATTTTCTGATTAAGTTTTTTTGCATATTAAATAATGTTCGACGATTAATCGATTGCGCAAAAAAAAATTCCGTCAGCGAGCAAAGGATCACAGAGAAAAAATAACTTGACAGTTAAAAATGTCAAATGTCAAAATTTGTGATTTAGCTGGGGGTCACATAAACTTTGTCTACAACTCCCCCATACATGTCAAAACTGTCAGAGTACTCCTTCTGGAAAACTAACCTTCTACATCGATATATCGGTAGGTAAGTGCGTCACGCAAGCGGCTGTATATTACATTGGACTTTCATATTTATTCACCTTTTAAACCTTCCCTGGACTTCCACAAACAATTCAAAACCAAAATTAGCCAGATTTCCAGCCGTTCTCGAGTTTTAGCAAGACTAACGAACAGCAATATATTTTTATATATAAAGGTTTCTTACAAATATCAAATTGTCATCCATACGTCATTACATAGCTGTCATTATACGTCAATTTTGTTATTCCAAGTCTGATTCTTTTTTGTTATACCACGTTTTATAGTGACTGAGGTTACATGTCAAGTCACACGGGAATGCTGTCGAACGGGATAAAAAGTATCCTATGTCCTTCTCCTGGCTCTAAACTACCCCCCTGCCAATTTTCAGCTAAATCGGTTCAGCCGTTCTTGATTTATAAGTGAATTAACTAACACGACTTTCTTTTATATATATAGATATGACCTCACACGTGTGATGTTAAGCAAAAGTGCGATTCTGAATTCAGACAATATTTATACTGAACCTAAAGCACAGTTGTCATTAATAATAATCTATACATAAAAATCTATACTCAACGTATAATTTAAGGCGACCGTGGTGTAGTGGCAGTGCAAAAGTCATGCATACCGAGAGCACTGGCCTAAAACCACTTACCGGTACTAATGTATCTTTGATATATGAACTTTGGTTATCCTGTTTCATGGTAGCTTAGTGTGGAAGTAAAATTTAAAAAAAAATGCGAAAGTGCGTTCAATACCTATAATAATTTATCCATACTAATGCCATAATTTCTAGTAATTAAATTCCTAATAAGTATTTTGAAATGTATGCTTTTCTTGTAATTGTATGCATTTATACGTGGGTATTTATTGAATTTGATAAAAAATAACTAAACATAGTCACCGGTGGATCGGATTACACATGTCGGTCGAGTTAATCCGACCACGCTTAAATTCATTCTACAATGTATGTATAATTACGAATAGCAAATACGCTTTTTGCAGCGTATTTGTATGCACACGACAGTTTACTTTTGTTATGTTACAATTAAAATAAAGTTAAAATTATAAAGAATAAATTAAATAAAAACAAGGCTTTTAGTGTTAACATAATAATATATTTCATTTGCACACAGCCGCTCTTAATAAGTAATACGAGTACTGTGTTAAAAGAACGTTATATATCAACACAATAGAATATCAAAAGAATTTGTTGACAATACTTTTTTTAATATACAAAAGATGGGCTAAGATTCGAAAAATTATTATTAATTTTTCGGGGTGTGTAATATCTGCCGTGAAATCGTAAAAAAATTAATTGGAAAAGCGCTTTATTTGGAAACGTAAACAATATTCAAATAGTCTGCAAACGAACAGCCTCCGGTTCAAAACCACCTGCCGGTACCAATGTATCTTTGTTAATTATACTTGGGTTGTCTTGCTTGTATAATACAATGGTTGCATGATTTAAGAAGCCTAATTTAGTTTTTTTTTAATCTAATTTTTAAATAATATTATAAATTCATAATCCTACGCTACCATCCTTCGCTTTGTGGCATAAGTTCAATAGTATAAATAAATTAGAAAACATACAAATAAGAAAATTCAAATTATACTGGAGATCTTATATTATTTATAAGCACTTCCATTTTCTTTATAAACACTTTCAGGCGACCAATTTTAAAAGAAAAAAAGGTATAAAAAAAGATATTGATATAACATAAAAAACATAACATACAAAAATCAGTTTTTGATAAGATAAACTTAAACAATCTATACAAAGATCATACATTCTGTTTACCGGAACGGTTAAACGTTCGTCGAGTCTTTTAATTGTCAAACAATCGACAAGTGGAGGAAGACTTTTTTCGCCTATCTGTTCTTCCCATCCCACAACCTTTAGCCGACTTGACACAAATGAATTTACGTGCGTATCATCAGGCAAGTCGAGGTCTCAATAAATATATATTCGTGGTCGGATTAAACATGAAAACATCTAACGCAATCTAAACTACAGCTATCACAGCTCAAGTACTACGATGTACGAGCTATTAAAAGATGATAAAACGTTATAATTAATCCAAAATAACGCAACCTTTCCTGAAACGCCATTAACAAACCTCAAAATCAGATTAATCCTTACATAATGTATAACCGATCGTTGACATGGGAATATACTGTAAATGGCTTAGAAGCAACAGTTAGACAGATCCCGTAACGTGACCCTTGTCAGGGCAGAGAGTGGTAAAGAAAGGGGGTCGGGGGAGGAAGAGAGTGGCGCCTAACGCGTCGCGACATTTGGCCTGCACACTTGGAGTATAAACAGAGTGCGCATGACAGAATATGAAATGTAAGCATAAAATATGTTCAAAGGACATCATTCATTTTGTATAGAGACTTGTATTAACAATTGCATATATATTTTAAAATAGTTATTGTACGAAGATTACAATGTAATTAGAACATATTCTTTATTTTGCATAGTTTAGATGTGCAAAATGATCAAAATATAATTATGACAGCTCTGTCATAATGTCACTACAAAACTACAAAAATAGCCCAATATAAATTATATGCTTCATTTAGATTTTGTTTTTATAAAGGTACACACATAAAAAACTATAGGAGTGACACAAGTATGTGCGATCTGGGGTAGTAACTACTAATTTCAAGTGCACTGTACCGATCACTGTGAAAAGACAATAATGGCGTTTTTGGATCAGCTTGTAAGTTGCCGGTTCTAACTAGGCCGGTAGACGCTACTAAATCTTGCTAAAACTATAGTAGAGGTCTAGATTTAAGGGCCGGTCCAAAATAAAATATTAAAATTATTAACTTTGTAGCTAATGCTGAAAAACGAATCACCTCACGATCGATTTACTTTTTTGTTTGGCATACTGACGGCGACTGCGAAAGCTGTAAACTGAGTCGATTTTTTCAGTAGTTCAGCTTTGTCGAAATACAATTTTAAAAAAAGTTACCACGCACATCAGCAGAAAGATAAAACGAATATAGTATTGCTGCTTACTTATTCTTGAATTATTTATATAGATGTAATTTGAATATCTATAATATGCCTGTTATCGTCTGTTGTAGCATGTTACTATTAGCTAGGCACTACACCATAAGTAAGACGTATAATACAATCGGCCTAACCGATGAAGGAGCTATTTCAGCGCTCCATGAATATATACATACTCTGAGCGTTCACCCTCCACGACAACGTCAAATTAATTGTCGCTATAGTAACACCATTAAATATGAACAACCTGTTGTGCTTTTGTACTTCGCCCCTTTAATACTTTTTTCTATTACATTTAAACATTAATGTAAATAAATATAATTTAATAATACTGCGTTTGAATACACTTAAAATATTTTACTGATGGGTTACATACATTATAACTGGGCATAGATTTATGATTAGTCCCGCTACGACTCGTCGAAGCGTCAGCGAGACCAGTCATAAATCTATGATAACTGTTTTTTTAGCTTAGTATTCGATGCCGTGACAAGGGTTGACAAAGGAATGATTCGATGGTTTAACACATAAAAAGAATAAGTGAAAGTATATTAACGAATTTTTAAATTTGATGTGGATGCGTTAACGAGGCAGACCCAGTTTTCCTACTAAATCGGAGACATCCTTAAGAAAACTGAGTTGCCTTATGCTCATAATCGTGGAGCGTGTATGAAGTGGATTGTGGAAGTGAAGGAAGCGAGGGAGTTGTGTCACGATCGTGGCAAGTGGCACTCCATTGTCGCTGCCTATCCTCATACTTATATTTCTCTCTGTTGTCTCTTATGTTGTGTGGCAGCAATAAAATAAATTAGAAGTTCTATAAAAGTTAATTAACATAGGCTATATAAAAGAAACAATGGTTTATTACCTTAAACTTTTAAAATAAAACTTCGTTAAGATCTTTTCAAATAGACCAGTTTTATAGCAGTTCTATATTAAACTAAATTCTAAAAGAAACTAGGTTGAAAAGCTTAAAAGTTTTCTAAGTTCACCTGTAGACTGGAACATAGGGATTACCTGTTTTAAATCCACGTACGTATCGATTTATCTTAAACGAATTTGTAAAACTTCGGTTATTGAAATATTTATAGTTATCTTATTTTAAAACTTTATGCACTGGCGAACTTAGTGCCGCTAGACATGCTCCGCCAGTTAAGCTTAGCCTTAGCCTTAGGGTATGATCAAAATATAAGTTAAATATAGGAGAGAATAGGATCGTAAACAGTCGCTACCTTTATTGTGGTAATAATTTTAAAAATTGAATATAATAAGAAGCGTGTTTTTTATGTATTGTATTTGATATATAATAGGAAAAGACTTAAATAAATATCTTCTAATATTTATCTTCGTTTTTAACACCTCTTTGTGCTGGTTAACTTACTTTACTTTCGAACACTTTATTTTTATATATACTTTTTAAATATGCGAAATTATTATCAGTACTTTTAATGTGCAGAGAAAATATGACAGATTGGCAATTTTTTGTTGTATATGGAAGGAAGGTGAAGGAAGAGGTGAAAGGAAAGAAGGATTTAGTTATTAATTAAACAGATATACAATAAAACTATATTATAAATTATCGTGTGCATGTATTTATACTCATACGAGTATAAACGGCGATGTTAACGGTATTTACAACTATATTCACCGTTGACAGAGAGAATAATTTATTAGTTTAATGGTATCTTTGAGTACCATTCGCAAAAGCATTGAAACTGCAGTAAATAGATCATCATTCAGATATTCATTATTGTGTTATGTAGTTCCTAATCGAATTTGGTATGTATAATGGTATGTATGTCAATGTGTGGTTGATATACGAGTAGGTACATTTTTTTTTTGTGACACTATCCTTGACCCGCCTGATGATAAGCAAGAGGAGATCTAAGAGTGCAACGACTGAAACAACCAAGTTCATGGCTGCCTCAGTCGCCGTCACTATGCCAGCCAAAGGTGCTTCTACACGCATCGCTTGAAGGATCCAAGCTTATAGGATGGAGAGAACACATGGGCTGGCAAAGCATTCTACGCTTTGCCAGCCCATGTGTTCTGCCGATTGTTCTACAAAGAAAAGACGCACCGAACTTATTAGTTCAACTGCCGATTCGGCCGACAAAATTTTTATATTCGTATTTATATACAAAGATGTATAATGTAATAATGTATAAGTTATAAAAACAAGTATCTCTTTTGTCATTCTACTTTTGTCATACTTTCAACTTGCCCAAACCAACGCAAATTCTCAATACCCTATTTATTTTTAGTAAAAAAAAATCCATTTGAAAATGGAATAAAGAGTACACTGTAAATCCATGTAATCCATTTCTCTGAAACACGACTGAGTTGATAATTTAGTAACAATAGTTTCGCCTTTGGTTAGCAAACTCTAAACTGAATTTGTATGCATCAAGCGTTTACGTCACAACGAATGGACACTTTGAATGCTCTGCAAGCACAGACTATAGGCCACTAGACCCCGCTTTAAAAGAAAGTTGTATGAAATAATTGATCACAAGTAATAATTAATGATACAGAGATAAACAAAGCGCGTATATTTCAAAGCGCTTTATTTGTTGTCAGGATCATCGACAACAAATAAAGGTCGAGAATCGTCGTGGCGTTCTGCCTCTTTACGTGGGAATTATGTTTCCTTAGGAATTATAGTAAAAAATATGCAAAAGGCAAATCTTTTCCTGCAGTTTAACTTTGGGTTGTACAGAGTGAATAGTTAAGTACTAGATGGGAAAAGGCGCATAGTATAATAATATGAATAAATGAATATAATATCAGAACTTACGTATTTTGTAAATGCGAGTATTTGAATAAATATTATTACTTATAGTTAAATAAAACATAATTAAAAATAAAAACAAATATGGGGAGAACTTGTACTTATCCACGCGTCAAGAGGAGGCGTATGAAAATAATATTGGATGTGAGAGAAGCGATTATTCCTTATTATTATTACCTTAGGCCGGCATAGTGGCGGCGGCTGGGGCAGCCGGGATCTGACTCGGTTATCCCAGTCGTCGTCACTCTTGGACCTACTCTTGCTTATCATCAGGCGAGTCAAGGTCAGATGTCGTGTCACAATAAAAGAAAAAATCATGAGGAAATTGATCACGCTATTTCCTCAGAAATAATCTTTTAATTTTGTCCTTACTTTGAATGCGTTGTCTAGCTGTATTTAATCTGTTTGCTGGTAATTGTAACTGATAGCTAACATAGTTTCTGGAGCGCATCCGAGTATTCTTCTTTTTATAGTGTCAATCAAAAATAACAATATTCTTTGTTGTACATTTTCTTTTATTGAAGTATGGCATGGTTCCATTGCTCTCATTTTAAGAAACTGTGAAGTTTTATGAGCGTTCAAATCCCTAGATCCCAAGCGTTATCACAATGCACATCAGCTAGCAAATATTACTTTAAATGTGTTCTATCCACGTAGGATACTTCGAAGCGCATTAAATTAACAAAATTATAAGAGTGGTATGCAGTGGTGCTCGGTCTACTGATCTGGGGTTTAATACCACCACTTACAAGTATACAGACCGTGACTTATTCTCGTTTCGGGATCAGCTTGTAAATAGCCGCTTTTATCGAGGCCGGCATAGTGTATGTGACACTGTCTTATGGTTATGTACTATACTTAAATAACATTACAGTTATTTAAGTATAGTAGCAGTCACCTCCATTTACGGACCACACTCCAGCTTAACATCAGGCGGGGTGCTGTCATAATGTCGAGTCAGAATAAAAAATACTTTTAGCATGCAAATTTATAAATCGGAAGCGGGGAAATTTACATATAATATAAAAGATAAAACAGGGACAACTCTGAAAATTGTTGCTTGATCAAATCGCGGACATTCTTACAAAGACCACTGTAAGCAGTACCATAGCCAAAAGTAGATATGAAGAAAATTTTGGAATGAAAGCAAATTATTTTTGGACCGTGGAAAGTGGCGCTCTGTTGTTTCTGCCTATCCCTGTGGGAATTTAGCGTGATGATAATAATGTTTACCTATTGCCAAAGGGTACCATGCCCTGCACCACACTCTAGCTTAACATCAGGCGGGGTGCTGTCATATGTTGAGTCACAATAAACAAAGACAATAATATAATCATTACTTTATTAACTACAAATATGATCTCTAAGTACAAACATCTCTCTACCTTCTGATCTGTTATTTAATTTTTCGTTTTTAAATCATACATTTCTATACTAAGCTACTAAAGTGATTGTATCATAGAATCAGGGCAACCAGAATACATAATATCAAAGATACATTGGTACCGGCAAGTGGTTTTGAACCCGTGCTCCCGGTTTACGTAACCATTGCATTGCCACTACACCACGGTCGCATTATAGTACAATAAAGTTTTATAAATATATAATGTTCTTATCAGATTATGTTTAAGATTTATTAAATTAAAAAGAAAATAAAAGAAAAAAATAATGTTAGTATTGTTTGACATGCGATCATATTTCTGTATGTAAGTCGTTAAGGTCCATTTGGCTTTTTGTTACAGGCGACTACGATCTTTTAGCTACTTATAAGATATATTTCTTGAATCATTTTTTTCTTCTCTACACAAAACATTTTATCGCTCTCCATAAAAACTAAAATAAGACAGGATAATATTAATAAAAACTACATGAGTTACTAAAATATATCCACTATTTTACACATTTATAATCAATCAATCATATATAGATAAGCAGAGATAATGGAGCGCCACTTACCACAATCCTTTCACAATTCCCTCCCTCACATATACAATTCTTATTATACAAGCTCTACTGTTATGGGCACTAGGCAACCCAGCTTTCGTCGTCGTCGCTCTTGGACCTCCTCTTTCTTATAATCAAGCGGGATGCCGTGTCACAATAAAAAAATAATATACAAAAATATCCCCGTCGCGAACGTTGTTTGTTTTTTTTTCAGAAAATCTATTATATATTACAATAATTAATTAAGATATATTTTATGATATTTACTAGTAATGAAATTGTCAATATTGTACACTTTAGTCATCCAATTAAACAGCTAATTTCGAGCCAATTTAGGACATTCAATTTTGAATTTGCTGTAGAATTTGCAATTTAACGTTCTAGTTGGAACTTCAAATTCAAAGCGGAAACTAGTAGTTTAGTCTGTGACGCAGAGTAGTTTGTCGAGATACGAATAAATCTACCGCTATCACGACAGAAACACAACTCACGTAATGTTAGTATTTCTATTTAAATATTGTTAGAATTTTAAACCTTTTGGTGTTATATTTAGAGTATAGTTTTAATAATCATCATTTATCCAAATAACCAAATATAAGTATTAGACTAATTTGTCTCTGGAACCTATACTTTATAGGTAATGAAATATGGTTGCATTTTCTGCAGTAAAGTAAGGTTCATTCACGATACTAACTCCTAATAGTAGGTCCGAAACACAACGTCAAAGATCGGATTACTGAGAAAGAAGCCAAGCCAATCCAAACAGGATAAACTTTTGAAGTACGTGTCAAATTTTCTCTAACATATTCATAAGTAGTTAGTGTTTTCTTTGAAAGGTTTATCTTTGGAGTTATTTAGCCTAAAGTAAAAGGCAACCTAGTAGGTATCTAATGAATAATCTTGGTCGGTTTTTTAAGTCATCAATGCTTTTATATCTGACCCTGACTTATCTGATTGCATGCAAGGATGGGACAGCGGCTTCCTTGCATGTTGGACATCAGGCAAGTTGAGATCAGATGTTGGTCCTGTCACAATAACATTCGAAATTCGGTTTAATTCTCCTAGTCCAACCTCAATGTATATTTAATATTATAGGTACTTAGGTCAGCTAGTGACTACACAGACGTAGACATAAATTATACAAATTCAATAAAAATATTTTGTAAGCAGGTATATTCTATGTTTGTTTATAAGAATATCTTATGAGTATTGTTACAAATCATAGTACTTTTTGTACCCTTTGTCTATATCTAACTGTACCTAACTGTTTCAATACCTTAAAGTTGGTAGGTTGGAAAAGATGGCTTTTTAGTGATAGGTCCAATTGTACGTTATTATGGTTTATCTTTATAGTTGCCTAGTGTATGTATGAAGAGAATTGTGAATGTAAAGGAAGCGAGGGTGTTGTGTCAGGATCGTGGCAAGTGGCGCTCCATTGTCACTGCCTATCCCTGTCAGAAAAAGGCGTGACAATTTGATTGATTGATCTTTATAGTCTTCCTATTTTTTATGCAATATTTTTTTATCTCTGTTTGTATATACTACAAACAAAATATTTTAAGAAACGCTTTAGAGGTACGCTTTACTGATTTTCTACACATAGCTCATTAATTTTCACTGTTATGAAAATAATTACCCTTCGCTTTGTACCCTTTTAACACACCACAAAGCAAACAGCTTCTCTGTGTTATCCTATTTGTATTATTAATTTAACATATTGATTTTACATACAACCCTAAAAAGGTATGAATATTTATGTATGTGTATGTATTTATACAGTGTAATACATAACGTATTTGTCTATTTGATTATTTTTTTTATTGTGACACAGCATTTGACCTCGACCCGCCTGATGATAAGCAAGAGGAGATCCAAGAGTAACGACGACTGAAACAAACCGTGTTAGTTCACGGCTGCCTCAGTCACCGTCACTATGCCAACCAAAGGTGCTTCTTCACGCATCTCTTGAAGAATCCAAGGTTATAGGAGAGAGAGAACACATGGGCTGGCAAAGCATTCCATTTATCTATTAGATCTTCTTTCTTAAACTTGTTCGCATTTTTGTCCTAGAGGTTGGCTAGTAGAAAAAGTTAACTACCATGAAATCCATCTTCGTGCATCTTAGTACGGCTGATATAAATAAATAAAATTATATTATACAACACGATTTTGACAGTAGTGAAGTGAGCCGCACAACATTCGCATTTTATGGATGGCCTGGGACAAATGAATATGCGAGGTGTGAGAGGCTTTCAAAGTATTCCCCGTAGGTCTGTGCTACAAACATTTCTTTTACTAAAATATGATTTGTTTTACTCGCAATTGATTTATGTATTGTGAAAAAGGTATTTCTTTTTGCAACATGAAAAATATGTTTATTTTTAGATTAATATTACACAATAGAGTCTGTATGTAAAAAGAGAATTGTAGATGTGAAGGAAGCGAGGGAGTTGTTTAAGGATGGTTGAAAGGGACCCTTCGTTGTCTCTGTCTATCTCTGTGGGGTATTAAGGCGTGGCCATAGATGGTAATGATATTAAGAATAATAATAAAAAACATAAAATGAACAAAATACTTTTCTTTTATATACTTATATACTTTTATATATTTCTTTTATTTAACGTATATACTTTTCCAAGATTGCCTAAGAGTAGATATCTACACGTACGTATATAACTGCAAATATTTAGCATAATAAAGCTACCATAACGACAGCGAGTGCTGTTTCTTGGTTTTTTAGCATATATATAGTTTGGCTACTGCTACTTTAAAAATACCAACTTAGTTGACGGTTGCCTCAGTTGCTCGTCACTATGCCGGGCAGCAAGGCGATCTTTTTTACGCTTCGTATATTATTTAATGAAGAAATGGCTGTTTGATTCTACTGTCGATTCGTGTACAGAATGTGGATGCTTTCGCCGAACTGTGGGTTAAAACCACAGAAGTGAAAAGACGCAGTTGAAACATTTTTAATTTAAGGTACTAAATACTTAATAGTAGATTCTGTAAATACATATGTCGTTAACCTAGGTTCATTCTAAGCGGAGACCTCATCCAAATATCTACGTTCCTAAATATATTTTGAGTAAATTCTCGTATGTGAAATCAGTCTTCTTGCGTTTGCTGTAACTGGATTTCATTTAAATATAATTTTGAATACAAAATCTTAATGCAAATGGTTTTGTAACTTAGCACAATTTACCATTTTATGTCTTTAAAGTTTAAATTGTTCATTTTCAATAAATTCTTGCCTAACTTATCAATAAAACGACGGCATTTTATTGACGTTTACTTTCTCGATATTCAAAAGCCCATATTGAAAAAGCAACTCCTTATTATATCAGTTAATTATTTCTACAGATACGACTTGAAGCCGTGAGGGTTTCTCTACCAGTCAACGTTGCGCAAAAAGCAAAAGTTGTTATATGGAGAAAAGTATAATAAATAAGTTCAGAACATTAAAGATAAGATATTTACATAAATAGAGAACATCTTTATAATACTAGTACTTAAATAGTAAATAAACATTATTACCTTGAATACAATAAAAACATAATTTAAAACATGCATTAAAAGACGTTTCCTGAGGAGAATTTCAAAAACGTAATTACTAATTTCGACGGGTTAATACTCGTACTTACAAACCTGTCGATTTTTTATTTTACATTTCGTCAAATTGTTTTAATACTATAACATATTTGTTTTTGCAGGTCGAGTTGTGATTATTGGTGCGCAATGTCACAGGCGTGGGCTCGGTGATGTCGCAGTCAGTAGCGGCTTCGCGCGAGGTGCCACGCTGACATGGCACTGAGCCTCACCGCCCTCTTCACACTAACTGCACTAGCCGCACTTGCTGGTAATATCATTCACATCTTTATTTAACTCATTTAGGGTTATCGCACGAATAAAGAGGCTAATAATATTTCCAATGGATACTTTTAAATGTTTGTCCTTTCACTTTTAGCTGGTTGTAATTACTACCTCTTGCCCTTAGGAGTTACCTGCAGTCCTACCTACACCTATAACTTGAAACAAAAGGATATAAACATATATTTTTTAAATATTTGTTTATTCACATACTATTTTTTTATAATTTATCTATTTTATATACTAAGCTATAGCTTGTCTAACTATAAATGACGCTCCCCTCCACTTTATTAGTTTATTTAAATGTGTGAATACTAACTATACTTTATTAACGTGCTCCTCATTTTGTGTCTAATAACCAGCAACTGAATGACCAAATACAATTGCATTTACGGTGTGTTGCATTCATATTTTTCAATCGCATGTGTGCTTAAATGTAGTGGAAGGACGCGTCGTTTCGGCTAAGCTAAGGCAGACTACTAAAGCTTGTATCATAAAAACAGGACAACCAATGTACATACTATTATATTAATGATACATTGGTACCGGCAAGTGGATTTAAACTCTCGGTTTGCGTAACCATTTCACTAACCTATCCACCACGGTCGCCTTATAAACCTTTTTTGTTTTCATTTTACTTGTCGAGATAGATAATCCAATCTGTTATCCTAATGTCACTTTTTTAATAGTCTCATTAGTATTTTTCGTTAATCATGTTTAAAGTATTCATGTTTAGTTTTGTTTTGTTGTTTGTTTTTTGTTTTCTTGATCACAATTTTCGTACAAATATTGTGTATACTTGTAATTGGCAGACATATGTACCCATTTTAAATTATAATAATATTAAGTTACCATTGATGTATATGTTATGCTGTAAGTGTACCTTTTAATAAATAAATGAATGATGGCACTAACATATTTATTTTTAAAAAATATTGCACAAGAGGCGGACCTAATATTAAAGTCATTTTCCACCACTTAAACCTTTAGCATGTTGATCTGACAATGTAGGTAGATGAGAGGTAGGGTGCCTTTTATCTAATGGTCAAAGGTCATTTGTTCTACACAAAAATAAAATTCAACTGGTAGATTTAATTGAATTTTGTGATGGCTTCTAAAACAATGTTATGTTTTGTCTAACAATTTATTCTGATTGTGTTTAGTCATTCACTTATAATTGACAATTTCAACGAACTGATATTTACATTGTGTACGCCTTATATTTATATTATACGTATTGGATTCCCTTTTACCCAAACTTTATTTAAAAGTCAGACCTGACCGCCTTTGTGCTATGTTATACGAGTATATTTAAGTTTATTACATATAGGTATTTATTAGGGTATTTATAATATAAATAATCTTTATTGTAATCTTTAAACAATCTTTAAAACAAAAACCTTAAAAAATATAAAATAATAACTAAAATATTATTATTAAAAGGAGTCCCTTTAGGCAAGGTTCCGAAGATACTGGAACCCTTTGAATAGCTAGACTAATTCTTTGTCCGAACGCTAGCACTAGGACCCCACGGACCAAAGGTCTCGACACCGAATGGGACAAAATCATATTCGGAGCCTAGAATTTATATTGTATTATAAATTATAATAAATATTTAACAAATCAAATTAAAATTCATAAAGTCATATTATTTTGTCCTATTAAATACAATTGGCAATATATAATTCAATTCAAATAGCCCACAGCTAGAATCCAATTAAAATATGAAAAACCCTGAAATGTTTGTTTTATACTGGGCCAGGTGGTTGCGGAGGTGCGCCTCAGGGCAGTGTCCAGGGCGGCGTACAAGGCGGCGCGCAAGTCCCACCCGGAGCCCCGCACTCTACCGCTCCCCCGGCCGGCATCGGCGGTATTCGCAGGTACGATCACTATTAAAACCTAGCCACCAACATCTTAAGATAGAGTTTGAAATAAATAGTGCATAGGTAACTACAATACAAAGATCGATAAATCTAATATAATCAATACAATACTTGGCGCCACAGACATATTTTTATAAGTTATTGTGTTAGTTAGTAAAGAATTATTATAAAACATATTCATACTTACATTAACTAAGATGCGATGCATATTACTTATATTAATAACGGATTATATTACTAACAACAAATCACAAACGACATACAAGCTGGATACATAAACAAAGATAGAACAATACAAGCTAATATATTATGTATTAACCAGCATAAACACAAACAACATTATCTATAGCATACAGATATATACATATCACTTTGTACTCGTAGTTTAGAATAAAATTATAAACGCAAAAAAAATAGTTTTTCATTTTAATAATTTATTAATATACAAGATTAATAAATTACACATTACTTTGTTTAAAATATTACAAGCAACACAATCAATAACACCAATATGCAAATGAGAATAAGATTTAGAACAAAATAAGATTGAAATAGATAAACCTACTTAAAAACTATGGAAGGGTATACGAATCTTTATGTTATAAAAAAGCGAAGTTTGTACATACATTTCTGAACGCAAGAATTTTAACGCCATCTAAACAAGTAAATAGCTTTTTTTATCGCACATTTAAAAATGTATAACCGTTCGAATACCCTTTAACATAAATTTTACCAACAGCTATGCTATTGATATAAGAATGAGGTTTTATGAAATACAAATACAGGCCTAAACCAAAATACAGCAAACAAAACGTGCGTAAACTTAAATAGGGGCATGTAAATTCGAAAATAGTTTGTACATTATACATATTTTATAATACTGCATACAACGAATTATTACGAGTTTTGTACATTACATTAATTTAATATTTGATTCATGTTAATTAAAAATGGAATCCATACAAAATTTGATGTAAAATAAAAAAGTAGTTGTGTAAAGTAATTTAATTTTCCGTTGAACAAATAAATATTTAATTAGTTTTAATTAATTAAAGTTTTAAGCTTGCGTGTTTTAATAATGCGAACATTTAATTTTTGAATGATTAAATATTACCAAGCACAGGTTTAATTTAAATCTTACCTAACTTTAAATCATAATTCCTGTGATTATAAATTCTATATGACTATAGTAAACATATCCCTATTTCATGATGTGCTACTAAATGGGGTGCTTCGAGAAACTAAAGTAAGTAAAATAACTGAGTTTGATACACTATATATTTTTTTGAATTTTTTATCCGGGACCAAAACCGAATTAATATTATTTTAACCGCCATTTATAACCGGTGGAGAGAACATTAGTTAAAACATGGTTTCCCTGCATGTATACTTTTTTGCACGTAAAACCTTTCAGACGAAGCCGTTTATTAACTCTTTATTACACGTTATAGTTATTTATGATTGCATTTTATTGCATGGTTTGCCCACTTAGATGCACAGAACCGCAAGTTCAAAAAAAACAATCGAATCTAAACTATTTATCAGACGTTAGTAAAAACGAAAGATGGAACATTCTCGAATTTTTCGAACCGAGTTAGGTCGATTTAAAAATATCGATAACCCGATTAGTAAACCGAATTGATGGATTCAAGTCGAAACGGTTTACAAACCGAGTTGACGAATTCGGTCCGAGAGTCTATATTGTCTAATACACGGTATGGTTTGCTATAGAATTTCGGATGTATATGTATGACTAAATAAATTTAGTGTCTGATCTAAATATAAATTGTTTGATTTTATCTAGTCTGATCTAAAAATAAATAATCCGGTTTATTGTAGATGTTAACCGACCCAACTCGGTTTAGGCCTCAACTCGGTTTAACCCGGGTTGAAAAGTCGAGTCGTTACATCTCTAGTAAAAAGCACACTAAGCTGTCAGTCATTACTGCGTCCCAGTTTTGATACCTTGCAAAACCTATAGTTTGTCCTCAGGGGATTATAAAGGTCGCTTCGCATAAAATACATGCTTGCTCCGTTTTAGTTGGAGAAAATAGAGATGTAGATAAATGTTAACATTTCTATTTTAATGAAGATCCGCTTCAAATGCAAAATAACAAAGTGGGGATTTTAATATTTACGCATTCTCTGAGTTAAAATAAACATAGAGATTTTGTATTTAAAAGTAGTCTCTGTTTATATTTTTTGTTATATTATATATTAATATAACAAATTAAATATGTACACGAACATCATTTTTATAAATAAGTTTAGAAATTTAGTATCCGTTTCGCTTTAATATCATTAATTCATACTGACCTCCTACAATTGTAGGATTCTAATCCTAAATTGTAAAACGTAGATTGACAATGGTCGACTGAGCTTCGTAAAGCGAACGACACTGTGCGTGCCGTTTGTTTTATTTGTTGAAAAAATTGCTTCGTCTGAAAGTGTACAAAATGTAGATTAAGAAAATGGCGGTGTATCGCGATAACTATGTATTTGTATTGAAAACATATTATTAAAAATAATTAATATCTAGGGTATCTGTATATAAATAGGTATCTTTTAATTTTAGTTGGGTTTGGGTAGATATTTTATATACTCGATTGTGTAATATTTTTTGGACATTTAAAATAGAAAGTTTATAATAATAATTGCGAAATTGAATTGTTCGTTTAATTGTGAACAGAACTACCCAAATATTTATATATATCATAGATTTGTAGAGAAGGCAGGAGCATGAAATCCTTGTACAGATTGCCAAAAGCATGGCATGTGGGACTAAATTAGGTATCAATTAAAGTTACATATTCGTCATTTGAAATTAGACATCAAGTGGCAATTCAATTTCGCTTTTTGTGTGTGCATCAAAATGGCGTATGTATTATAACGAATACGCATGCAATAAGTATGAAAGGAATTTACCTAAAAGTAACTAGAATAAAATTCAATGTACCTCTTTTAAATCGTAGTTATCACCAAAAGTATGTGAGCCGCCATCCTGATAAAATATTAAAAGAGGTACATTGAATTTATTTCTAGGTACATTTAGGTAGACTCCTGGTACATTCCTTCAATACTTACTGCATGCGTATTAGTTATAAAATACACCCACTATCCTGATGCACACATTTTTGTTGCTAATAAGCAGAGTATATCTTATGAACAGCAAGCTTTAGCATTGGAAGTTGGCTTTTCGCCAGTTTCAATAGCCTTTGAAGCAGTTCACAGCCATTCGAGGATGCCAGATTACACACAGCGCACCTAAACTATGCGGTATATCGCTCAAACGAGAATGCGTTATTAACACATTAACTTCGATCAACAAGTTGCTACGTTAATTACACTTCCGGTACATATTAATTCGCTATCTAAATTCGCATACTCTATGTCCATTATATATGTATCAATTTCTGAAACTAATAAACAGATTGACCTTTTTTTTCAAAACTTCGTCGTGCAAGACATTGAACAAACACATATAGAACCGATACATCTAATTTTAAGTTTATCTATGTACCTTTATATTGCACGAGTATGAGATAAAGAAATAAAGCAATAATAAAAGTAATTTCCATTGAATGATAGTTTTTTTAGAGAACATTTTTCCACCGATCAGTTAAAGTAGCATTTTGTCTGGCATCCTGCACTATCAAACACGCGCATACAGCCAACCGCCACCTCTTTTAATAGCAAGCTATCACACACATTCAGCGGAATGTAAATGTTTCATTTTGTGTAACAGATTTAGTCAATATACCAGAGGCCGCGGGTACCGGGACTGGCGCACTCGAGGAGATCCCACCCTCATAAACTCCCTCTGGCGGAGCAGGCAACCACTTGGAATACGAAAGCAACTAGGTAACTAATTGGTACTATTACGTGATATGTTACAACACACATAAGTGTTGTATTACTTACGAGGATAACATAGTGTTACCTCCTGTTGCAAATCCATTATAAATCGTAAACTTGTAAAGTAAATGAGGTGTTTTGTTTGTTACAGGCAACGCAGAAGTATATATAGTTCTAGCTTTGCTGATCGGGTTCGTGACTGTTGTGGTAGGGTGCTGGCTCTCAGACAACTGCTGGTCGCCAGAGCCCGAGGATATTCTGGCGGGCGGCTGACCCGTAACGGCGGGCGCGTGCACGCATGTGTAGCGCCCGCCATCCGCGGCCGGGTTAGGTGCTGCCAGTCCTTCGGGATCGCAGTCACCAGTGTTGCCCGTGCCGCGCTCTCCTGCATTGCTGGAGCTATGCCGAGGTGGATGTTTCAATCTGCCGTGCACGTGCGAGGAGAGATTTCAGCGAGCTCCGGTTTTCTGACCGGAGCCAGTACATCGCCCTTCACCGGTGCACAAAACTAACGGTATCCATTGTTCACCGATTTTGAATGGCGATGTAATGTGACTGCTATAGTGTTTAAATGCAGTGTATGCTGATGTTTATACATTTTTTTAAAGTGAATATACTAATTAGTTGAAAATACGGTGTTATTAGACTGTGGTGTTTTAAAAGGTACAATGGAAAAATGTAAGAGCTTGAAGACGGTTTTCTTATTCATATTTAGCAAGTAACTTGATTACATATTGTATGTACTTGTATTAGACGAAACGATTTGCAGTATTGTAGAGAATCGTACGACAACATAAATTTGATAGATGCTTATTGCAATGGCTGTACTTTGAAGTAAACCTGAGTCCTTTATACAGACGTTTCTTCTTTTGTACCATTCGACTGTCATTTCTAAAAGTATGTGCCTTGATTGCTTTCCTCTATCGGTCTGTAAGAGCGTAGATTAGAGTATGTTTTGAAACGTTTAGATGTATCTATTTCTGTCTACCTATTTCCTTGTCGATGACGTAATCCCAAGTGCATACACATCATGATTGTGCCTTTACGAGTACCATTCTTTACGAGTATAGACTTTGAACGGGACGTAATAGAATCTGACGATAGATTCTGTGCATCAAGACTCTCTACATAATTATAAATTTATACTTCTAGTCTGCAACTTTTGGATGTAATTTAAATACTCACAAATTATGAGTGCTTAATTTAGAAGAGTGAAATAGGACCAAAATAGTCTCGCTTAGACATGTCAATTTAACCTTTTTATAATGTAATTTCAATTATTTGTTTAAATTAGTATTTAAGACAATTAATAGACTTCCCCGATTTTGGATGACAACGACCCGCATTTCTAGTATTGTAATAAATTAATAAATATTCGTGTTTTTTTACTAAATTAATATTTAAATAGAAATTAAAGTATTTTAATTAAAATAAACATTTACCTTGGTAAAATAATTAACATTACTTGCAAGAAATATTACAATACACGTATATTCTGAAAATGTAGAAAGAAATTCATAGACAACGAACTTCAAACTAAATTTAAAAACCCAATATCATTTTTTTTAAGTTAATAGGTGTAAATTTTGATATTTAAGCCCTGGTTTAATATTTAGATACCAATTTTTTTTATATAAAAGATACCTTCTAGAATTAAATCCTATATTTATTAACACGACTGTAACTTTTTAGGTGTTAATATTTTAATTTTGTTTAAGCTTTTAGTGATGCACATTTTCTCGTAGTATTGCCAAAAACGGTAGAATAATAAGACTTGTAAAAAACGATGTTTGATTGTGAATAACTGATTTTATAATAATAAATTTAGAAAAGTAAATTAATTCATATTAAAGTAATAATAAGAATAGCTGCTTTAGAATATGCCCTAAGTGTGGAAAATGGAAAGCTAATATTTTTATTTGCGACGCGACGTTCAAATCGGCACAGTGGGAAACTTAACATAAGGCATTGCACTCCGGCTTAACATAAGGCGAGTATAAATAGATATAAAAGTGTTTTATTCGGAGTTTCACACAAACGGTAGAAAATCTAAATTTACGACTAAGGCACCAAAATGAATAGATTTTTCAGTCGTCGGCGCTCTTGGACTTCCCGTGGCTTACCGTCAGTCAAATTGAGGTCAGATGTCGTATCTCAATAAGAAATATATACCTATAAGTACTTGTTACGAATTTGCGCCGTTTGGGGTCGAGATGATGGGCCCTTGGGGTACTTCGGCTAGGCGACTGGCCAAGGAGTTGTCCAAGCGGCTGGCGGAGAAGTTTAGAGACAGGAAGGCTGGTAATTATTTCTGCCAACGTATTAGCCTTGTCAAGGGGAATGTTACACAATACAAAAGAGAAATGTTGCCAGTCTCCTTGGGACTATCTATAATGCTATGTCATTAGACGATATTTTTTATTTATAATTTAATTATCGTTTATGTACTTTTAATTTTATCTGTTTCTCAATAATCGTTATGTACATTAAATATGTTCAGAAATGTATGTATATTAACAATCTGAGAGTTCCTTTGTATTGATCTCCTTTAATTAACATCTACCAGCAAACCACAGTGTGGTGCCGTAGACGTAATTGCTTACATTCCTGCGAATCAACTAACAATATTATGAGGACTGCCTGCAGTTACGAGTAAAATTATTGGGTAACAGTTTAAAATAGTTAATTTTAATTAGACTGCCCAAAATTTACTTAAAACTAGTTTTCGTATATCCGATTTGATTTTTTTGATTAGACGTACATTTGAAATTCTTAATTTAAGTTTTAGGTCTCATAAAACCAGGTTTTCGTAAGTATTTATTGTCGGATACTTTTAGAAAACCTTACCGATTTCTGCAAAATTTTATCCCTTCGGTACTCTATTTCGATATTGGGTAACCCAACGGGCGGTATCGTAACCGCTATAAATGCATATGATACTCATATTTTGTTCACAAAACCAAATATTTGTGTAAATTATAAAGTTGTAGAGTCAGACCAATATTTGAACTATTTGTGTGGCTTATTTTACCATTAGGCGAATAAATTTATGCTTAAAAATATAGATTTTATATCGTGTTTTGTCCATATTTATAAAATAATCTAAGTTTTAGCTAATAATATTCGTGTTAAAAATAATTGGTAATTAAATCGTGTATTACCCAAATATGATATTCTAAAATCCGTGTAGTTAAGTTACGTTTAAAATTAAGGAAACCGACTGAATAGTCATCATTTTTTTATGTAATATTAAATTGTCATTAGTGAATATTAGAGATCGAATTTTACATAGAATTACAGCTTTTATTTTCATTATCCGCCATATTGTCTTTTTTTATAAATAAACATAATAGATAATTCAACAAAAACAATTCCCAGTCGCAGCAATGCACGTGACATTCTTTTATATCTGTTTTTCAATATTAATTTATAAAGTACCAACTAGCATTAGAACATACCAAAACCTAATAACAAAGAATACACGTAAACTTGCAACGATATTACCTGCATAGTGAACATTGCAATATGTTTGTAAGTGACCCATGTGTGGCGTTAAAGCACGATGATTGAACTAGAATAGAAGATTCTAGATTCTAGTAAGTAGCTCAGTGGTCAGAGCAGTAATCTCTCCAATATTCATTAATAATTTATGAAGAAGAACTAAACAATTTTATAACATTTTTATAATTTGAACTCTGCAAGCTGCGTAAAAAGTTTTATAGTGCAATTCAAGATGAAATCTAACTGTAATTACTATTATTGTAATATGTTAAACCTGTTAAAGATTAAATCATTATTAGCTAAAGTAATATAATTATCCATTGCACTTTCCGTACCAATTAGGAATAAATATTGGAAATTATTATTAATAGATCGTACATCTTCAACTTTAATGTAGGCAGATAATTGGTGGTCATTTGCTTAGTTTGTTGACTTATCACGACCAAATCCAGCTTTACGAGCACAATTTTATGAAGATTAACAGTTGGGTTACGGCAAACAAGACTACTAGCAAGACTCCGCCATTTGCCAAAGTTGCCGCAGTCTTGCTAGGTAATATAGTGCAATAGTGCTAGCAATCGCACTGGTATTTATGTATGATCATCTCTATTGGAGTAAATGCAGCCTAAATGTCGTAAGCAATTTAATAAATAGCTGCGTGTAAGCATAATAATAATTACCAATTTTATACTTAATTGGTATGATTTATAGTACACTATAACTAAAGTACCTATTTTAGGCAAGTCTTGTTTTAATGTGAACAACAAGACTTTATAGTTGATATATTCCTTAATAATAAGGTGAAATATATATAGAATTTAAAACCCACTTTCGACTACGATTTATCAACTATGAGGCAATCGTAAGCTCATTCGTTTTTATCAGTCGTGGGCACTCTAGAATCTCCTCTTGCTTGTCATCAGGGAAGTTGTAGACAGATGTCGAGTCACATTAAAAAAAACATTTTGTTTAAAACAATGTTTCCAGAATAGATTGGTTGTAATATTTTTTTTATATGTAAGACACGGACGGACAAGGACTTTAATTTCCCTTTATATTTACGTATAAATAGTCAACAATATACGGTAAAAATAATACTGTTTTGTTTTAAAACGAAGTTTCTTGAACGGTTCGTTGAGTATTTTATGAAATTGAGCTAAAACACATTAATGCTACTTTAGTACAGAATATTTATAAAAGTGGATATTTTAAGAATCACCCATTTTAATAACAAAATAAAATATATAAAACTTTAAAAAAGTTGCTATAATATATGTTAAATCTTAAATGCAAAACTTAAAGCCTCTGTGGTTAGGTAACAATGTAATAATTTTGTTGTTAATAATTAATTACCTTATAATTTAGTTGGTCGTACATCTCCTGCGGCCTTGTTTCAGCCTAACAAAATATCTTTTGATGTTTCATTAAAGGTCAATTGTCTAAAACATAATGAAACTTTTCAATTAGAAGACAATATCTACAATTCTGAGTACTACTTTATTTTATATAGAGAATCGTTTTATAATTTATAAAGTTTATATTTATTAGGGGAGACTAGGGAAAATCATATAGAAACTGATCAGGTTAAATTTTTTTCTGAAAACCTATTTTTGAATTGTACTTCGACACTCCGTCTAATGTTAAACTGGAGTGCGGTCCACAAATGGCGGCGACTGCTAATACAGTTAATTACAGTTAACAGTGTTCCAACAGGCTTATACTAATGGAATGAAAAACAATTGGAAAAAAACAAATCAGTTTACAGTTGCTATAAACACCTTTACTATGCTTTTCAGAAATACAATGCCAGTAAAATAAATTTTATAATACATTCCTAAACCAATAATAAATTATAATTATTTATATTTTTAGGAGTAATAATAACTATGAAGTGACTGTCGCGTTTCGGGATCATCTTAAATATTACAGGCCACAACTAGGCCAGCATGTTTACATACAGTTATTTCACTGTAGTAGCAGTCTCTTTCAATCATGGACCACACTCCAGGCTAAGATCAGGAGGGAGTGTATCATATTTCCAGCCAAAATATTATATTTAAGTTTAACACAGGTCTCCCCTATGCTGTTTTTTAAATCATATATGATGTACGATTAGATAGTAATGACGATATTGTGACGTTTTTTTTAATTAATGTTAAGTGCTTCGTGTTGGAATTGATAGAAAAACTTTACAAGCTCAACATTAATTATAAATTATTATAATGTAAGTCATCACAATTACAATTATTAAAATACATGTTTAATGAATATTCAATTGTTTAATTTTATACCCTAACAAAATACTATCTGTAATTAGACAACCGTGTGAAATGGTCACGCTATCCGGAAGTCCCCGGTTCAAAAATCATACCTACTATGTATGGTACTATGTATTTAAAATGTCATTATCATCATCAGCTGGAAGACGTCCACTGCTTAACATAGGTCTCTCCCTTAGAACGCTATTCCAAAAGACAAGATGCCAGTTGCATCTTGGCAGTCGTCTTTGGAATCACAGTATTCTCATCGCACGTTAAGAGAACGCTGCTGTCCATCCTCCGGTAAGACTGATCAAGTTTTAGGACATCCGGGTCTGCGCCTATTACTCTTATATAATCTTTATTTAGATATTTGTAAAAGATCCAAGAAAACAAAATACTAGAAGAAAAAATCCAAGATCGTATCGAAACACTAAAAGGAAACTGTATCGTGACGTCACAAACAATCTCTAAATAAACCAGTAAGTACGTACATACCTATAATATAACTAGAGCGATATATAGGTATCACAAACATTATTTCCTTTGAAAGAAGACTCGAACATTGTGACGTGGAGGCTACATTCTGAAAAATGTCACTTAAAAAGCCTTTTTACGTTTAACATTAGTTGTTCTTATCTTAAATTGAAAAGCAATAGACATTTCCACAGCGACTTCACAAACATAAAAGACCTCGAACATGGTAAAGGGACTTTCTATAGAAGACTGACACTTCACACTTGTAATAGTGTATCGCACAAAAATAGAATTTCTTTGTTACTGTTTTCTGTTTGGTTAATATAATACAACAAGAAAATTGAATCTAATACCGAGTATGTAAAATAATACTATTTTTGAATCCGCAGTCGAACTAGAAAGTTCGGCGTCTTTTCTTTGTAGAACAATCGACAATCATTATTTTCCATTTTTTACATTTCCATACCAAGCTACTAAAGCTGCTTTTATCACAAAAACCAAGCGACTTAAGTAAGTACATATACATTGGTACTGGCAAGTGGTTTTAAACCAGGGATTCTTGGTTTGCGTGACTATTTCACGACCTCCTTGGTCGCTTAAAATACTAATTCGTAGTAATAATTTGATTAAATATTACAAATATTTGTTACAATAAAAGAGGCGGATTTGCTCCAGGTCTGATACAAACTGTAAAGTGACTTAGTCGCGTTTTGGGACCACCTGTAAGTTGCCACTATGCCGGCATAATAAATGTGACTTCTGCTCACTGTAGTGGCAGTCACTTCCATTCATGGATTCCACTCCAGCTTAATATCAGGCGTAGTGCTGTCATAATATGCCATGTCGAGCCACAATAAAAAAATCCTTCATTTTGTTTGTTGATTTGTATTACAAGTTCTGTGATAAATCTATAGGGGTTACACTGCAAAAATCGTGAAATGTAGTTACGATATTTTATATGGGAGAGGACAAGATATAGGCCATCGCGCTTCACGACGAGACGCGTCGGTGAGGGTGACACAGAAAGGCTTTTTCAGATGAAAGAGACTTGTCTCTATAAAGCCAGTTTTACTTCAATGTTTAGACTGTTAAGTAGCTAAAGAAATTCACCAGTTAAAGCAAGAATGTTAATTACTTTCTGTGAATACCGCTTTTTACAACTAGTTTTACCTTTTTAATGAAACCAGAACTATTTTCAAGTAATACAGAACACAACATACATAATTTCTAAACTAATATAGAAAAATTCTAGTACGAGTATACTTTTCTGTGCCCTTATTTTGTCGTTCGTAAGTTGTTTTATAAGTTAATGCAGAAGAATGTTTGAGTTCTTTCTTAAAGTCAACATTCTAATATGAATTTGGCTGATAATAAGCAAGGAGAAATCCAAGAGCGCCAACGGCTATCAAAATTTATTCACTTTGCCGATATTTAGTTATTGAAACAAGAAACAAAATTAACAAAACAAGTTGTAAATGTTGGCGCGTCGTTTCTTTGTAGAACAATCGACAGGTGAAATGCTTTAGGAGCTTATGTGGTCTCCCAATCTCTATAATCTTGGATCCTAAGCCCTGTCGGCATGGTGACGGCGACTGAGGCAATCGTGTACTCGTTTTTTATCAATTGTGGGCACTCTTTGCCATTTTATTGCTTACTCTTAAAAATAATAATAAAACTACCAAGATCTACTTTAAAAATTGCTCAATTATTTTATTATAATTGTCTTTAAAATACTAACTTGCAAAAGAAAAGGTTTGAGTTTATTACTTATCGCTAAAACTTTGTAAGGGAAATAAAAGTCTTTGCAAAGATGTAAACTAGGCTTTAGTGCCTATGAAAGCAAAGACAGATAAGTAGACTTCATGTTATTACTTCTATAACATTGAGATACGTAACCGTTTTCGCTTAAATTGCTCTTGTCAACTTTAATATACTCGTAGAAAAGATTTAGAAATTGATACGTTTATTACTATTTATTAACACAAAATAATATATCTATTATTATTTTAATTCGTATACAAATCTATGTTTATTGAATCAATCAAATTGTCACGCCTTTTTCCCACAGTGATAGGCAGAGTCGATGGAGCGCCACTTGCCACGATCCTGACACAACTCCCTCGCTTCCTTCACATTCACAATTCTCTTCATACAAGCTCTATGGTTATGGGCACTAGGCAACCGAGCTTTCTTGAGGATGTTTGAGAATTTGGTCGGCGTACACCCTCCTGGGCCTGCCTTGTTTAACGTATCCATTCACATTAGATTTATAAATTTATTTCGTCAATCTACTTTTACTCATCCTATCCATGTTTAATATTTCGTCTAATTTTTCAGACACAACAAGTTGACATTTGATGGTAAGCAAGGAGAAGCCCATGAGCGCCGAGCATGGTTTAGTTTACAGTTTCAGTTTAGTCTTTCCGATGTACCGAGGGCGATGTTACAAAGTTTCCTACGATGTTAGTAGGAAAGGGGGTAAACGGGAATTTTTTCTCGAAGCGCACATTTCTTTTCTGCGTTTAACTGTACTAGGTTCTCGTTGTTCCAATGGGTAATGCAACCAAGAACCCGGTCCAGCTCTGCTACGAAAGACTCTTTTAACCCGGCTATCTCATGTTGCTTTAAAACAACATTAAAAAATATAATAATTAAATTATGTCATTATGTGTTAAATATTAAAGTATATACAAAACAGTTGCCAATAACGTATAAAACATTAAAAACTGAAATAAAATTCTAAAGCAGTTGTAAAATGCACGTAAAAATACTGTAGGTATATTATTGCCTTCATGTATATAAAAAAAAATATTACTTAAAAAGCGACAGGTAGCCGGACAATTTTCCATGAATTTTTAATAGCTCCTCTTCGCATGAAATCCCTAAAAATTCCTTAACGAACTAAGTTACCTCGCGGAGAGCTCGGAATTTTTATGAATAGGGAAACAATTTATCCACCTGTTGTACACATTCTGCAAGTACTTTGTAACTGTTTACATAGACTATTCCAACCCAAAAATACAGCCTGAAATATTATTTCTTTATAACTAAAAACAAATATTTTAATAAAACCTACATAATATATTTTCTATAGAGAATTTAAGTATTTTTAAGATCAATTCTAGTTCCTAGAATTGATCTTGGGAGTGAGTAAGTGCCGACCTTAATAGGTTAATTAAGGTTCCGCCCTTGTGCCTTCTGGCGTAGTGCAAATAATTGCATTGTGTAGATCGAATTTATTTCCTCGTCCAATTTCTTATTTAATAAAAGACCATTATTTTGTAAATCACAGTTAGATGCTAGAAAACAACTCTATACCTGCCTCACTAAACTCTGACTACTCGATCCCCGAATTTTTGGAACCCCAAAAGTTCAAGTTACAAGGTTATTCCGAATAGTGACTTACCTGCCGTTTTTTTAATTTGAAACATGTAGGTTAATAAACAACCCAAAAAAACGTTTTAAATTCAATTGCCAGTACCAATGTATCTTTTATTTAGGTACTATAGTCATCCTCTTTCTATTATACAAGCATTTATAGTAGCTTTGTATAGAAATGTAAATCAAAATGGGTATTTTAGGTCACAAATTCTCATTTTACACAAACACCACCACCTATTTAATTATAAACACAAAATGTCACTTCTGAATAACTTGAATACATTAATTGTACTAAACTATTCGATGTGTTGTGACCATCTTTGAGACAAAGATCCTCCCAAAAGGGATGCTGTTTTTACTGAATGTATGGGGGATGTTCCGACCCCTACGGCCACAAAGAAGGAAGCTCGGTGCAAAAGTTTTAGGGAAACACAGGCGTTGTCGACAAACCCCTCGGAGCTAGTATGTACTATCACAGAAACAAGAAACTTCATCTTCATGTAACTTAAATTTAAACTTTATTATAATATTCCTTTTGAGATAACAAATGTTACAATAATATTTGGTTACTGTTGAACATTATTATTCGAATGTATATTGTGAACGGGTAAATGTTATTATTCGAATCAAATGATTTTAACAATAATAAATATTTTGAAAATAGGGAGAGTATTAAGTGGCGATATATTGTGCTCTACATAATGGGTCTTTATAATGAGAAAAATAAAATATTAATATTAATATTTTTATTTTTTGGATGTGTTAAACAAAGCAGGGCCAGGAGGGTGTTATCCGACCAAATCAGAGACATCGTCAAGAAAGCTGGGTTGCATAGTACTCATAACCGCAGAGTCTGTATGAAGAGAATTGTGGATGTGAAGGAAGCTAGGGAGTCGTATGTAAGGATCGTGGCATTGTCTCTGCCTATCCCAGTAAGAAAAAGGCATAATAATTCGATTGATTAATATTATTATTTATAAGTATATTAATTTACATAAGCGCTTCTTTTGCATTGGCTTATATTTATTTTTTCATCCGTTTTCTAGAGGGGTAGGCAGATGTGATGGAACGCTACTTTTCACGATCCTGACAACATAGACAACTTAACAAATTGTTAAGTTTGTAGTTCTAAAAGCTTTTAAATGTAACAAAAAGCACATTGCTAGACAGCACAGGTGAAACTTGAAAACGGATCTGGTTGTTAAGAGAGATGCTCAGTCTGCCGATCCGGGATAGACCTGTAGTTCTTTGGTTATATATTATACACTATACACCATCCTTATGCCCTCCAGGTTACTTGAATTAAATACACAGTGGGTTTTACCATATATTAAAGAACATAAAGAAATTAACAATTTTCATGACTTACTAAAACATTACGACATATTAGACATGTTAGATGACAACCTTCAAATTTACTTCTTATAAAAGATTGTACATTCTCACAAGACCACTTATAAGTATACAGACCGAGACCGGGTCTGTAATCTGAACGCGTTTCGGGATCATTTTGGAATTGCCGGTTTTAACTAGGCCGGCATAGTTAATGCGTCTGCTGCTTACAGTTATTTAACATTAGTAGTCGTCGTGGACCGCACTCCAGCATATCAGGCGGGGTGCTGTTATATGTCAAGCCACAATATAAAAAATACATTTATTATTGTGACGCAACATCATAAGTAATAAGGTGACCGTAGTGTAGAGGCAGTGCAATGGTCACGCAAACTGAGAGAGCGGGTTCAAAAACACTCGCCAGCACCAATGTATCTTTGATATATATATATATATCATCCGACCGGTCGTCCTGTTTCTATGATACAAGCATTTCAGTAGCTTAGTATAGAAATGTATATTGAAAAAAAAAGAAAAAATAATAATCGTAACAAACGCTATCATAGCAGCTACATCAAATGAATGCAACTTTGTATGTATAGTTTGTTGCCCAGATGCAAGTTCTCTCCACGGACAATGAGCCAATATGTCTTCTGTAATGGTATTCCAAGATTTACAACCATTGCAAATTCATGTGCAAACATCACAGATTAGGGTTGTCCCTATCTTGCAAATTATTATTATTCATTATATTTTTAATTGAATACTAACAATAACATTAATACTTATGCTATAATTTGTTACATATTGGTTGAAATTTAATACAATCTTAATTATAGATGAATGTTTGTTAAGATAGATAGTTGTGTAAAGATAGATGCATGTTTAATTAATTAAACAAATTTTATGCTGCTTACAATTTTACACTTTTTTTATATTCCGACATTTCGAGAGCTCTGCAGCCATCGTGGTCACAAAAAGACTGCGGCCAGGAATATTAAAAAAACTATTAACTTAAAATAAACGCGATAGTAAGCCGCATAACTTTTGTTTAATTCATTATTCAATGTTCGCGCAAAATCTAAGAAAACAACTTTGTTGGTTTGTTTAATTGTACATTGTAAGAATTGTACATTTATTTATTTATAACTTGCCGCACTATAATGCACGTAGGCGGACTTAATGCTAGTTAGCATTCTCTGCCGGCAGGTACAATAATATACAAATTATAATAATATAAACTATTACATGTTGTATTAACCTCACTATATGATAAAAAGATAAGATAGAAGAATAAAGCTTGGTGGTCAGAGATGCGTTAAATGAGAGAAACTGAGTTCGATTCTTAAACGCAACTGCGCACTTGTGTGACGAAGTGAACCCTTTTTGACCAATTTTGAATAATAATTTATACATTAATAATATATAATGCCAAAATAATGTAATATTTTTTTTACCTTTCGAACCTATTCAGTAAGTTTTGACGCCCAAATTCCCACTGGATTAGGCAGCGACAACAGAGCTCCACTTTCCACCAATCTGAGAAAGCTTTCTTGTTTTCATCACGTCCACAATTTTTCTCATGGATTTTTTAATTAATTTTATTATGATTTGAACCTTGGACGTTTTGAAGGCTCTCGTCCAACCCATCTACGGTCGTTCTATAAATGTAAGTAAACGAATTTAATGTTTTTTATTGGGATGCGACATATGACAGCACCCTGTTTTATATTAAGGTGGATTGTGGTCCATGAATGGATGCCACTGCTACTACATTTTAATAACTGTGAGAAGCAATCACATCCACTATGCCGGTCTATTTGGAACCGGCAACTTACAAGCTGATCCCGAAACGCGACCAAATCACTTCATTGTCTGTTTTATATAAAATAACAACTTTTATAAGTTGTGCGACAAGATCTAGGATCGTTATTTTTAATGGTTTTTGTGCGGCACGCGTTATTTTTATCATTCTTGCAAGAGCTATTCTCTGTTAAGACACGAAAATTCAATATTTATTATTATCGATTTAACACTTTTGTTTTATATCAGTATGAGGAGAATTGTGGATGTGAAGAAAGCGAGGGAGTTGTGTCAGGATCGTGGCAAGTGGCGCTCCGTTGTCTCTGCCTATGGCGTGACAATATGATTGATTGATAATACGATAAACATAAGGCGGCCGTGATCCTTGGTGCTGAACCAACGTAAAATTTTTTGATATTAAAGTATGAAGGTCACCCAACCAGATAGACCACTTGGAGCACCGGATAAAAGGGTATTTTATTATTGTGATTCGACATCTGACTTCGACTTGCGCGATAGTAAGCAAGGGTCTAAGAATGCCAACCGACTCAGCCAAAGAAAAAGGTTCCGGCTTCTGTGTCCATTCTACACATACATTAAAATAATTGCGTATTTTGTCACTCTGTAGAAAGCCAAATAGAGGCGCACCAACGAATAAAGAAGTGAAACATATATTATTTATTTAGACTCGGTATAAATATATTTGCTCCGACCGGAAATCGAACCCGGGGCTTTCTGCGTCATAGCCGAAATACACCCTGTCCAATACACCTGTCGCCAGAAAAGTATATTGCAAATATAATAATAATTAAAAAGATTAGTCCAAACAATTTTAGTTTAACCTCATTGGTTTTATTGCCACAAAGCCACATTGGACCAAACCACAAATATTCACGTCAGCTGCCATAAACATAACTGTGTATATCCCTATAGACGCCTAGGATATGATTGAACATATTAATATTAAACTAAATACGTATAGCAAATAAAGCTGTGTTTACTCTGTCTATATCCATGTTTTTATATTTTAATTATTGTGACTCGACATATGACAGCACCCCGCTTGATGTTAAGCCAAAGTGTGGTCCATGAATGAATGTCACTGCCACTACAATTCAATAACTGTGAGTAGCAATCACATCCACTATGCCGGCCTAGATGGAACCGGCAACTTACAAGCTGATCCCGAAACGTGACCAAATCACTTCACGGTCTGTATACTTGTAAGTGGTGGTACTACCCCGGATCGGCAGACTCGGTACCACTGCCTACCACTCTTTGAAAACCAGACCCGAAGCAAATATCCATCTCTTTTTTTTTTATTAACAAATATTTGTAATATTTAATAGTATTAATACTATTAAATATTACAAATAAAAGCTATGAAACAAATATTTGCTCCGACCGGGGATCGAACCCGGGACGCGCAACAAACCAGTCGCTAAACCGTTCGTCCACGCCTGTCGTCAAATGTGATTAAAAGCGTGACAGTTTGACCAAAAAATATTGGCATTTTTTCATACTATCATAGAAACAGAACGATCAAAGTACATAGGTATTGTATTAAAGATACTTTGGTACCAAGCGATTTGGTGGGACCATTGAACTACCACTACACCACGGTCGCCTTATTTTGATAGGCTCTTAAAGCTAAACAATATAAATAATATTAAAATTATGGGCTACTAATATCTATTGTTTTCATAAGTCCGAAAGCCTCTTTTTATATCTTTTAAACTAGCGTCTCGAATCAGTGATTTTTATTAAACTAAAGATTTCGTTGTTTGTTGACACAAGAGCTTTGGTAAACGTACACCAAAATGAAGTTTCACGTGTTTATTTGTTCCGTTACGAGAGAAATTGGCTTACCCTTCTTCACGACCTCTTTCACAGAAAAAACACACTTGCGTATCAAATTAGGATCTGTACAACATTTTATTAGGAGATATTGGATTAGGTTTTTGTATATAATTAAATAACTAAGCGAATTGGACTATGACGATTGTGAGAAGCTCATAAGCAACTGTCTGATCTGAGTAGAGTGTAGTTTGTATGGTGGCATGTTTTCAATGTTTATTCTGTTGTAATATGTGTATTGTAAATTTAAATTTTATTTTACTATGAATTGTAATATCAGGAAGGAACTGTCTCCTGTCATACAGGTTATCCTAGTACAGGAGACAGGGGAATACTGAACACATTTATGTATTGCTTGTGTAAATAAAGTTTTATTATTAATATTATTATTATCTGTAAAAGCCAAAATGACGCGCCCCTCCACCGCATTTGTGCACACGAGAAAACATAAAATATGAATGCAACACACCGAAAATGCAATCGTACTTGGTCATTCAGTTGCTGGTTGGTTGGAAAAGGAGGAGCACGCGGATAAAGTATAATAGTATAGTTGGTAATATTTGCATTCACACATTTAAATAAACTAATAAAGTGGAGGGGCGCGTCATTTATGGTTAGACAAGCTATGCCTATATGCCAGTCGCACACAGTGGCCAGCTGGAAGCGGCCTGCATCTAGCGGTTTCCTACCCCCTGTACCAGGTCCACATACGCTGCGTTTACATGTACGTAGTGTCTGTTTGTAGAATTGCCGTCTAATCTATGAGCTGTGTGCCCTGCTACTTCGGCTTGCTTTTCCGGTGGGCTATCTCAGTCACTTTAGTTCTACGATGATGCTCCTTGTTTCTAATTCGATAACATATAAAGGTAGGCAGACTTCACACGTCTCAGAGACTATCCGGCAACCGATACGTGTCAAAGTATACAGAGTAGTGATACAGTCGCGTTTCAGTTTTTAAGTTGCCGGATTCAACTAGGCCGACATAGTATTTGTGGACCTCACTCCAGTTTAACATTAGGCGGGGTTAAACAATTAACATAGCCCTCTTCATAGATCTTTCGGTTTTAACTTATATGTGTATATACATGTATATATATATATATATTTGTATATATATATATATATATGTGTGTATATATATATATACTTTTGAAACTATTATTATTTAAAAAAACTGCTAACAATAAAGCAAAAAATAGAATACAACAAAAAATATAATAATTCTAGCCCATATGACGTACAATATACAAGTAAAGTCATTGCTATAGATAGATACCTAGCTAGACTATACAAAGAGAGGTTGCTCGAAGTTCAGATAGTCGTAGTATGTCCATAAGTACAATACATGACCCTACATTGCCCTTGGAAAGGTCTTTTTTGTAACACGACCTCACAAAAATACCTGACCTTGACTTGTCAAGAGATATTCGTATTAATTTATAGTATGTAAAAAAGCTGGGTTGCCTAGTGCCCATAACCGTAGAGCTTGTACGAAAAGAATTGTGGATGTAAGAGAAGCGAGGGACTTGTGTCAAGATCGTGGCTTATGGCGCTCCATTGTCCCTGCCTATTTCTATAGGAAAAGGGCGTGATAATTTGATGGATTGATTAATTAATTAAATAATACGTTAGATAACTCATGAAAAAATCGTCTAAACATGAAAAATAATGTTAAGGACTTTGTCTTGGTGCAGATATAATAAAACTTCGCCCAAGAAAACGTGTTGACAGAATCTGCCCCGGAAAGGACGGTGTTGTGAGAGTCGCACACGAACACGCACAGACGCCTTACTCGGAAGTTCGGAACTTATATCTCTACCGTCCAGATCGGTATAAACAACGATTCACAAGAAAGTGAGTGTAATCGTGGTACGTCGGTTCTCCGGAAGAAAAGCAAAACTATATAGAGAAACCTTTTTGTTTATTGTATGCATTAATTATCTAATTTAAAAAAACGGATTAACTCTTAATGTCCTAATGAGTCTTGCTCTTACAGAGTTAACGAAGTTAATTTTTTTTATTGTGGCTAGAGTTTTGACAGCACCCGTATGATGTTAAGCTGGAGTGCGGTCCATGAATAGAGACGACTGCTACTACAGTCAAATAACTGTAAGTAGCAGTCGCATCCACTATGCCGCCCTAGTAGGAACCAGCAACTTGTGGTGGTGCTACATCCATTTTAAAGAGTGGTAGACAGTGGTCCCCAGTCTGCCGATCCGGGGTAGTGCCACCACTTACAAGTATACAGACCGTGAAGTGATTTGGTCGCTTTTTGGAATCAGCTTGTAAGTTGCCGGTTCCAACTAGGCCGGCATAGTGGATGTGATTGCTACTTACAGTTATTGAACTGTAGTAGCAGTGGCATTCATTCTTGGACTACACTCCAGCTTAACATCAAGCGGGGTGCTGTCATATGTCGAGTCACAATAAATAACAAACATAGCTATTTATTTAAAATCCTTGTGGTGATAAAAGGTTTTAATTTGAATGTGAAATCTGAGACCAAAGCCTGCTACTTCACGTAAGGGTCATCTCTCAGTGTCTATTGTTTGTTCTAAGTACCAAGCACCTCAACAGCTTCCTACACGATGTTTTGTTCACTCAGGCCCAGTATTACAAAATCACTATTTTTTGTAGTCACTTATGTCATGTAATTATGAATTCAAACCGAATGTTATGTTTATAAGCTTTTGTAACATTTCTTTAGGTACGAGTATGTTGAGTTTGTTTGGACACTGTCATAAATTTTTTTATTTGCATTTTTATACTAAGCTACTAAATCATAGAAACAGGACAACCAAAGTACATATGTCAAAGATATATTGGTACCGGTGGGTGGTCTCGAATTCGTGCTTTCGGTTTGTGTAACCATTGAACTGCCACTACACCACGGCCTTTAATAGTATGAATGCAGGAGAATATCAAAAGATTAGTGGATCTTTGCTCTCTCCTCCGCGCCTGATTCGGCGTAGCTCTCACTTACCTGACGAGCCATTCTACAAACAGAAAGCACCTACATGCCGTCTTCACGCCCGTTAGTTAGCAAGATAAAGTTTGAGGGCCGACCTTTCTATAACCCCTTCAGGATTTAGGGAATGTGCAGTCACAGAGTCAGCAGACAGCTAAAAATGTTTATGCTAGTCAAAATTAAGCCCAAAGACCATGGACGCCTTCAAAATATCAACATACAATCAATAGGGAATACAGATAGTTTGTCCATGAAAGAGTTCTATGTTTTCTTTTAAATTTCCATTATAATTTTATTTCTGTACTAAGAATGCTTGTATCACAGAAACAGGACGACCTAAGTACATACATAAATACCGACAAGTGGTTATAAACTACCACTACACTACGGGAGCCTTATACCACTATTAGTGAAATGTACTTAGTTAGAATTGAAATTACCAGCCTTAGTTCCCCTACAGTCCTCTAATACACTAAATTGAGCGACACTTTGTGTATAGAGCCTTTTTGTTCGTTTTGTAAAGGGTAATATATGTATACATAGTTATAAGTAGGTTATTGTTATGTGTATAAATAATAATAGTTTATTATTGTAGTGACAAAGGTTGAGAAAGGTGGGCATATCGAATGAATAGATATGAGATATTTATAAATCGGAAGTAAGTGGAATAATAAAACAAGCAACCATAAGCAACCTTTAAGGCGACCGTGGTGTGCAATGGCTACGTAAGCCGAGTGGCACGGGTTCGAAACCACCCACCGGTACCAATGTATCTTTAATATATGTACTTTGGTTGTCCTGTTTCGATGATACAAGCACTTTGGTAGCTTAGTATTAAAATGTAAATGAAAAAAAATTGAAGATTTTTTCAGCGGCATCTATTTGAAAACATTGGACCTTAAAAGTGACTTTGTGTTACATATCGTAATAAAATGGTGCCGCACAAACTTTTACGACATCAATATAATTTCCGTTTACGTTTGATATTTATTTGATACATGCAGCAATCTTGTAAAAGGTTTCATAGTTTATTGGAGTTAACATTCTTGATCGTTAAGGTTTCTACAAGTTAATTAATTATTTTTAAAAAATCACAATTATATAGGTATAGGTTCTCGCATTTTTTATTATACATTTCTATACTATACTAAGCTACTAAAGTTTTTGTATCATAGAAACAGGAGAACCAAAGTACATTTATCAAAGATACATTGTTACCGGTAAGTGGTTTCGAACTCGTGCCACTCGGCTTACGTAGCCATTGCACTGCCACTACACCACGGTCGCCTTAATCATTATCATATTATCATTATTATATATTTTATGTATGTACTTTGATAAGGTATAAATAAAACAAAAAAATGGTAACATATTAAAATATTAACAGCACCTGACTCAGTTAATACACATTAAACCTTAAAAGCTTTTACTGAACAAGATTAACATCGTGTAAAGATGAAAGCAAGCTTAGAGATTAGAAGCAAATGCGGAAAACTAGGACGAAAGGAAAGTAAGTAGTTAGTGTGTATAAGGAAGGGGATGGTCTGTATCGAGGAAATGATACTGCGGACCTACTCTTTTAGTTTCAATTACAATTTGTAATTAGTTCTTGTAATCTTTGGATTAAAAATGAGATACAATAAATATTATTCCAACAAACTTTGTGATAATATTTATAATATCTTAAATTAATGATAAAATCTGGTGTGGATGGATGCGTTAATCAAGACAGACCCAGGCTTTGACCAAATCGAAGTCATCCTTAAGAAAGCTGAGTTGCCTAGTGCCCATAACCATAGAGCTTGTATGAAGAGAATTGTGGATGTGAAGATAGCGAAGGAGTTGTGTTAGGACCGTGGCAAGTGGCGCTCCATTGTCTCTGGGGAATTTATCCCTGTGGGAAGGCGTGACAATTTGATTGATTAATTAATGATTGGTCTCCAATTGTACTACAAGCGAAGACCAATTATTTTTCTATTAACATTTATAAAATAAATCCTAATAGAAAAAAACATTATAAATTTATATGTAGAAAATACATTATTTAAATCAGAAGTTACAGTTAGCGGTTTATAACAATGGTCTAATATTGCATTAATTTAAATAATTTTAATCGCTCAAGTATATTACTTAGATTTTAATAAATGATTTGGATTTTCATAAAATCTTATGTTATGAAGTTGGGATTCAGTTCAAATTAATATCGAGATTGGTATATAGGTCGTCTCAGTCACGTCGTTCAATCTGCTATTCCCTATATCAACATATAGGCACCTACAGTGATTATCGCCGACGAGCCTATGCTATCTTGATGCAGATACATATTGGAGAAAAACTCATTTTCTTTTAAAAAACATGGATAAAGCCTTTTTTATACTGATGGACTTTTAATTGACTGATATTCGTTATAATTTTATTTGACCTGGTTATAATATTTATCAATAAAAAAAGAAGAGATGGATATTTGCTTCGGGTCTGGTTATCAAAGAGTGGTAGGCAGTGGTACCCAGTCTGGCGATCCGGGGTAGTACCACCACTTACAAGTATACAGACCGTAAAGTGATTTGGTCACGTTTCGGGATCAGCTTGTAAGTTGCCGGTTCCATCTAGGCCGGCATAATGGATGTGATTGCTACTCACAGTTATTGAATTGTAGTAGCAGTGAAATTCATTCATGGACCACACTTTGGCCTAACATCAAGCGGGGTGCTGTCATATGTCGAGTCACAATATTAAAAAATAAAAATAACACATATTTGATGTGGGGAGTATAGTGGTCGTATAGTGGAGGCGACTGCTACTTGCTATTATATAACTATAGTTGGCTCTCGCGTCCATTCATGAACCGCACTGTATCCAGCATAACTGTATACATTAACGCACGGGAACCTGTCATATGTCGAGCCCCGATAAAAAAAAGTAAATACCTATATTTCAATCAATCAATTAAATTGACACGCCAACTTTTCCCACAGATATGGGCAGAGAGCGCCAACTGCCACGACCCTGATACAACTCTATGGATGTGGTTTAAAAGGAGGCATACCCAGGAGAGTGTTTTCCGACAGAGAAATCCTTAAGAAAGCTAGGTTGCCTAGTGCCCATAACCGTGGACTCTACGGTTATGGGCTCTACGGTTATTCTACGCTATACAATCTCTATAGCGTAGAGCTTGTATAAAAAGAATTGTTGATATGAGGGAAGCGAGAGATACCTATATTTGTCAGAATACCTATATTTATTAGCGTATATTTGTTATAAACTTGTCTTTATGCTAAACTACTAAAGTTAGGTCAACCTTATTATATTAAAGCTACATAACTAATAGGAAACCGGAGATCACAATTCCACATTTAAAATCAACACAATATAATAAATGTTAAGCCATAAAATACAATTATAATGATGGTAATGATGGCGACTGAGGCTGATAGGATGAGACTGTTTTTGCAGTCGTCGGCGCTCTTAGACCTCTTATTGCTTACCAGTCGTGTTAGATATCGCGTCACAATAAAAAAAGTAAGTAGAACAATTAACATAAGTATATAATCAATCAATCAAATTGTCACGCCTTTTTCACACAGGGATAGGCAGAGACAATGGGCCTGACACAACTCCCTCGCTTCTCTCACATCCACAATTCTTTTCATTTAAGCTCACAAAATATATATATGATACCGTTCATATTTAACAATCTACAAACGTATCTAACAAATGACCTTGAAGAAAATGTTTTACGGTTATATCTAAGTCGTTCGTTTATTAAAAATTCGCGAGGACCGTCGTGTTTTACGGTTGCTTACGAATACTTGAGCTTCCGAAAATTTAATGGTTTCTAAATTTATTTTCTTAAGGCTCTATGAAGCTGACATGTTTTAAAAGATATAAAGCTCCCCATAAATATAGATTAAAGAAAGTTTTGATGCACATTATTTAATGTTCATTAAAACTTTATTGGGAGCTTTTTGTCTTTATGTGCTTTATAATAGACACTTGGCGCCCAAAAAAATATATACATCAAAGATACATTGGAATTTAAAGTGCCAATTGGAAAACCAGTCTCTATTTAATTGTTTTTTTTTAAGCCGTATTAACCTTGCGTTTCGTCATCATCATCAGTCAGAAGACATCCACTGCCAAACATAGGCCTCTCCTAGCGTTTGCTTACTATAAACTAAAAGGATTAACTGGAATCCGATGAAATCAGAGACATTCTTAAGAGAGCTGGGCAACCCCTTTCTAGTACCCATAACCGTAAAGCTTGTATGAAGTGAATTGTGGATGTGAAGGAAGCGAGGGGGTTTCTGCCAATTCTTGTGGGAAATAAGCGTGATAATTTGATTGATTGACTGGGATTTAGGGGTTTATACTTATAAATAGGGGAGGTCTATGTTCAGCAGTGGACGCCTTCCCATGATGATGATGATTAAAATAAAAGATTTTTAAACCGATAAGTATTTTTTATATTTATTTATTATTTAGGTATATTCTTTATTTCACATAAAATGAAACAATTACACATAAAATTGTAGTTGTGAAATAGCATTAAAAGTAAATATGCAATCTAATTGTTCTATTACAATGATTTTTTTATTGTGGCCTGATATTAAGCTGGAGTGCGGTCCATAAATAAAGGTGACTGCTACTACAGTCAATTAAGTGGAAGCATTAGACACATCACTATGCCGGCCTAGTTGGAATCGGTAACTTAAAAGCTGATCCCAAAGTCGCTTCACGGTGTAATTGGTTAAAAATATTTTTATTGTAAAACATTTGTTTGTATAATTTTTGATGAAATAAACCTGCTTTTTAATAAAGCAAATAATAAAATTGCGGCACAAAAACAAAACATGAGCACAAAATAAAATGGTTTCCAGTCACGTCGACCACAAAGATTGAATAAAATATAACTGTGATTCCAAAATTGGCTTTATTGTACCTACACATGCGTAATGATTGATTTTCACGCATCTTTTGAAAGACAAATTGACAAATGTAAATGATATTTCCGGCGTATTTATTTAGGAGAACTCCTATCATTAAGTGGGGAAAACTGGAGTAAGAATAATAACCTAAATAATAACAATTTTACAAATCATAACAACTGGCATCTTTTAGCTGATCCCGAAACGCGAATAAGTCACATACTACACTATCGTGGTGGTACTGCTCCAGAAGATACTGCGGTGGTAATACCGGACTGGGTAAATAACTACAAACTGCCTGCATTTTAATAAGCAGACCCGGATCAAATGTTATTTAATTTACTAATACAAAAGTATAATAAATATAAATGTATTTGTAATATAATATCCTATTAATAAATATTACAAATAAATCCTATGAAACAAATCTTTTCTCTGGCCCAGGCTTTAATCTTTGCCGGGAATCGAACCCGGGACTTTACGCGTGTAGTTGGTCGGTAATTTGATTTTTAAAACTTTAGTGATAATAAAAAGTCAAAAAGTACTTGTATATCAGGCTAATATTGTCAGTCTCCTATTATCAGTCCTCTCTGGTGCGACGTCATTTTATGATATTTTATATTTATAGTTTAATTATAGTTAATGTATTTTTAATTTTATCTGCTTCTCAATAAAGAACATAAACTCGGCTAATATTGTATTTATTATTTTCTATTTATATTAACACAACAAAATATGTATTTGTTAAGCTTCATTACTAAAAGAAGGGGTTGTTTCCGAATCGTACAATCCCGGGTGGATAAGTTAGCTTCAGCGGAAGATAGAGCAACCCGATTAAATTCATTATTCAAGCGAATTGCGGGCGTAACTCAGTGAGAGGCCGGCAGCGTGGAGCGTCCAACAGTTTTGCGCCGTACCCCATTATCTACATTAGAGCTTAACAACATTCATAATTCACAAGTCTTTTGAATTTTCGTATCAGTTTTCTATAAAAGTAATAATGGATTCTTTAGGTTATTCTTTTGATCTTTTTAATTAATAGGTAAATGTAAATCATAAAAATAAGTACCGCAAAAGTTTATATATACATACTTATATTGTCTACATGTATATTTACACAGCCATTTCCACTTGCTTCGATGGTTTGGGCACATAGAAAGGATAAGTGAAAGTAGATCGGCGAAAGGAATTTATAAATCTTATCTGAATGGATACGTTAAACAAGGCAGGCCCAGGAGGGTGTTCGCCGACCAAATCGGAGACATCCTCAAGAAAGCTAGGTTGCCTAGTGCCCATAACCATAGAGCTTGTATGAGGAGAATTGTGAATGTGAAGGATGCGAGGGTGTTGTGTCAGGATCGTGGCAAGTGGCGCTCCCTTGTCCCTGTCTATCCCTGCGGGAAACGGCGTGACAATTTGATTGATTGATTGATTTCCACTTGCCAACGGTATTTTTAAGCTACATAAATATCTAGTTTAAAATATTGTTATTACAGAGACCTTATTTCAAGTACTTAATTGTAACCAATTAACGTGAGAGAAAATATTTCTAAGAGTTTAGTTGCCTGGAAGAAATCGCTTTTTAGTGATAAGACCGCCAATATTGTGCATCACGTTTAAATGTCATGTCTTTTGTTTTGTATTATGTTATGTGCAATAAAAAAAATTGTCTATCTGTTTGTAAGATTGCAATAATTAAATAGTTAGCGTCTCACAAAATATTAATATTTCGTGTTTTCAAGATCTTTACTTGCCATCAATCTAAGTGCAAAAGTCATTGATTAATTAATTTAAAATACGTTAAATGTATAGATTACATTTGTTTTTATGTGTAGAATCTCTCATCTCTCCTAAAAAATATATATTATAATATGTTTTGTCACCTGATGCCTTTTAAGCTTCAGAAGGTTTTCCAAAACAAAAAAACCTTGTTTATCTACAAATTGCTAAGTTGGTAATATTTTTAGGTTGTATGGTAAACATGACATTGTGTAAACACCCAAAGGAATTAAACGTAGAAAAGAAACTTTTTATTGTACCGGTCGTCTAGTGACAATGAAACCATAAGCGGTTTGCTCAAAACCACTTTTTTCCGGTACCACTGTCTTAAATATGCGATAGATGTCGCGTAACAATAAAAGAAACGACAACCGATGAGGAAGAAAGGTTCTAAAGTGGAGACCACGAACCGGAATACGCAGCGTAGGTAGTCCTCCCATAACCAGTGGATACAAAAGTATCTTGGTAACTGTAACTACAGTAACTGGTATCTTGTCGTTCGGAATGGCGTTCTAGGGGGGAGACCTATGTTCAGCAGTGGACGCCTTCTGGCTGATGATGATGATGAAGAATAAAAAATCATCCGTTATTCTACTGTCATGTCATGTCAATAATAAAAAAGATACTGGAAGAATTGGTTGTCATGTTTCTATGATACAAGCACTTTAGTAGCTTAGTATCTACGTAGGTACTGCAAGCGTTCTTGGACCTCCTCCTTATTTTCTAAAAACCAAGCTAAGGACAGATGTGGTTAAAATACTGGAGCGTATAAGGTTGCCTTAGTCACTGTGTTGGCATAGCTGAACTAAACAACGAAAAAACACGTTCAGTGGCCTAAAGTTGGTAAACATATAAATTCGAGTATAATAAACAAAGTGCTTTTATAATCAAAAAAACAATTTATGCTAAATAAAAGAGCTTCAATTGTAAACGTTTACTATTGTCCAAAAAGTTCTCCATCATTCAAATTAATTCATGAAATATTTCAAAGATGGTTACCAAGAAAATGTCGTCCTTTTGTTCCATTTATCATTTTGTGAGCTATTGTTTTCTCTCTCAGATTGCTAAACGCACATCAACAAAATAAACATTAGAAGGCCGAGTCGTTTACTTATATGAGATAGTTCCGTAGTTATTATTTTGTCTTATATTTTCAATAATAGGTAAATCACGCATATGCAAAGGTATGATTGTTATCAACCAATAATTGGGATGGTCTTTAACCATCCCAATTATTGCACTGGAGAATAGGGGAAAAATGATTTTTTTTAAATCGGAATATAATGAGGTATTTATGGAAACTTTTACAATAATGTTAAATAAAACGACCTTAGGCTCTTCGCGATTATGATCGCTGCAAAGCTTTTAAAAGCTCAGAGTAAAATAATAAAAATAAACGCGTTAGTAAACTGCAACAATAATTGATTTCAAAATTTTCAGCATCAATGAATATTAATTGGATTGATATTGGCTACGATCGTAGATTAAAATAACTACCAATAAAACTAAAACTAACTACCAATCAGTATAAATAGTCTGCAGTTTTTTTTTATTTAGTAACACTAACAGTGATACATACAATTCACTTTATTGTATCATATTTGCACCACGGTATTAAAAGCAAAATTAAAGATTTTTTTATTGTGACAACATATAACAACACCCCGCTTGATGTTAAGCGGGAGTATAAGTGCTAAAGGTAGTAGTCACATCCACTACGCTGGCGTAGTTAAAACCGGTACCTTACAAGCTGATCCCAAACGCTACTAAGTCACTTTACGGTCTATATACAATATTTTAATAATTTCACAGTTCCTAAGAGTTCACAGTTCCTATTAAAAATAACAAGAAGAAACTCTTGAAACTTTGTTTCAAAACTTTCGCTAAATAACAAATAATGTCTATTAATACAAGAATTAAAAATCTACAAAATTGTATTATTTGTTTTGTAACAGCTTCTCTTAAACTAAGTCACGTAGCCACTGTACGTACTACAATTGTAATTACAGCTTTTATAGCTTCCACCGACTTCCAATTACTTCCTCTACGACGAATACTAAATAAATAATTTAAACATAAAACTCTCGTAGGTGTAAACATGATCTTAGATAAAGAAACAATAACAATAAAAGTTTTGATGTAGAAATAAGATTCCCTAACTAAGACCAGTTTATAGGAGGAGCTACTTAAGCATATTTTTAAACATTTTTAGAGTACATGAACCACAAAAACAAGACGACTAAAGTTAGATTGGTACCGGAAAGTGGTTTTGAACCGAGAACGCTTGGTTTGTGTGTGAACCACTACCACTACACACAGTCGCCTTAAATAATATTAATTTTATCTTGCATTTAATGCAGGTAAAATCCATATAAAAATTGACATTAAAGGATTATTAGGAAATGAGCATGTTATATGAGCGTTAGTTATATAATAATAAAAATAAAATATTCTATTCTCCATAAATATTCTATAATAATTCTCTATAAATATTCTATATTCTATAAAATAATATATTCGCCGGATTTCAAAAAACCTTAATCCTATCTCGTCTTTTTACTGAATTGACTGTCAAACAGATAGTTTAACTATCCACATGTACCAGTCCATGTGTTCTTCTCCCCTTATCCTATAAACATGGATCCTTCAAGCAAAGCGTGAAAAGCACCTCTGCCCTAAAGCAGCAGTAATCTGAGTCGGTTTATTTTCAGTCGTATGCACTCTTGGACTTCCTTTCGCTTACCATCAGCTAGGTTGTGGTTATATGTCGAGTCACAATAAAAAATAAGAGTTAAAACGAAATAATGATTAATTACAGCGTAAAACATAATTTCTCATAGCCTTTTGAAACTAAAAACCTAATATTAGTTAACGCTGCATATTTAATGAATTTCCTGGTAGTTTTCCAACGTACTTGTGAGTATCATATATCATATTGAACTATGCCACAAATCTGACACGGGGACATTATCACGAACACCCCAGCTTCACTAAACATTTGACTCAGCATGCTCACTATACTAGGAAACAAACTGCATACCTACATAACTAGTTCCACAGATAATACAGCCAATAGATAGATGCCGTTTACAAGCTAGTACAGCTTTGCATTTGTTTGAGTGCACATAGATAGTGTAGGTGAGACGTCGACCTAGAGCCCAACGCGTCCTTTGCTTGGTTTAAACCGGTTTTTACTGCTTTCTGACTTTAATTTTGGTGATCCTTTACACAAATGCAAAGCTGACTTGACCTCGATAGAAGTTGACTTAGACCTCGCAGACTGTACCAAAGATGTTTATTTTTTTGGGACTCGACATCCTGACCTCGACCCGCCTGATTGTAAGCAAGAGGAGTTCCAAGAGTGCCGACGTCTGCAAAAACCGAGTCTCCACGGTTCCCGCAAGCCCCAGTGGCCGTCATTATACCGCGCAATGGTGCTTCTTCACGCTTCACTTTAATCCAAGGTTATAGGACGGAGAGAACACATGGGGTGCTGTTCCAAAGATTTTTATAATATTCTAACAAGCTGCGTCTATTTGTATGTGGTACAGTCTATTTATATGTATATATATACCACTGGGCAGTCTAGCAAACTTTCTAGCTATATGTCACAATATTCATAGCTAATTCAGCCATAAAAAGTTAACTAGAACTTAATTAGACGATTGCTACGAAAGTGTTTTAAATAAAATTACTTAAATTAAAGGTGAAGAAGTTCAGATTGGCATACAATTTGTTTTAGATACATAAATTAAAAATAGTTCCATTATTAATCAAAATATGGACAAAACTAAAAGATTTTACCTAACTTCAATTCCCCTCATTCCTCTGAAAATTTACCTAAAAGATAAAATAAAAGACACTATTAAAAGCCATCACTACAGATTACAATAATAATCTCCGTTATACGAGTACGAGTAACATAATATCCACTAGCCATCGTTGGCTACGGAAGCACGTCATAATCAATATATTGTTAGTGACAGGTTTTTTAAAGTTATTATTTTACTTTTAACTATTATTAAACTTTTTTATATGCAACATAGACCAATGATGATAGGCGTGGTGCATTGGTTACACACCATGCGTTAAGTCCCGCGATTCGATTCCCAGATGGAGACAAGATTTGTTAAATGCGAGTAGAGTTTATTAATAATTACATTCAATTTTACATAGTATATCAGTACATCAATTAATCAAATTGTCACGCCTTTTTCCCATGGGGATAGGCAGAGACAATGGAGCGCCACTTGCCACGATCCTGACATAACTCCCTCGCTTCCTTCACATCCACAATTCTCTTCATACAAGCTCTAAGGTTATGATGGGCACTAGGCAACCTAGCTTTCTTGAGGATGTCTCCGATTTGATCGGAAAACACCCTCCTGGGCTTGCCTTGTTTAACGCATCCATCCACATCAGATTTATAAATTGCTTTCGTCAATCTACTTTCACTCTGCCTTTCCATGTGCCCAAAACATCGAAGCATCCCTTTGTAAATCCTTGACATATATTTGTTAATGAAATAAAGAGTCAGATATTTGCTCAGGGTCTGGTTGCCAAAGAGTGGTAGGGTGAGGCGCTGGGTGATTGCATGTCTAAACAGGATTATGTTTTATACAAACTCTCGCACACTAGCATATTTTTTCCACAAAATATCATTAAAATATTATTAACGTTTGCATATACTCTGTTTTCGTTTGCAAGCTTTAGTATTAAACCATGTGAATTTATCATTTGGCTAATTAATCCCATGAGTATGTTCACAACACTGTTCTGGGAACTACACTTTTACTACGCACCTGCTTCCTAAACTAACATGAAAATTTAAACAACCTATTTAGTGTTCAGTAAATACAGTTGGTATTTAAACAGCTATTATTTTAACATCTACTGTATCAAATAATACTTTTTAAAATTACCATCGATATTATTTATTTGCCACTTTTTCTAAATTAAAAAGAAATAAATAATAATAATAAAAATAGAATCCCGCAGTGCTATAACAATAGGGTTGTATAAAGAGAACTGTGGATGTGAAGGAAGCAAGAGAGTTGTCAGAGATCGTGGAAAGTAGCGCCCGGTTTTCCTCTGCCTATCTCTATGGGAATTAAGACTGTCACGCCTTGATAACAATTGTGATAATAGTCGTTTTTGTGCCTTACTGTCAAGCGTGTGTCATCCACGCATTCCCAAAGTATTTTTCATAGAAATCTCATCCTAAGTTACATCATATTCTGAGGTCGAACCAGGGCCGTCTTTACCCGGGGGTTCAAGGGGTGCAGTGCACCCGGGCGCAGAGTCCGAGGGGGCGCATGCCGACCGTCATAATTTTCGATAGGTACCTACTACACTAAGACCACGCGAGCGGAGCCTTGACTTTCGCACCCCGGCGCTGAATATGCTTAAGACGGCCCTGGGTCGAACATAACAAAACTTTAAATAGGCATCTATACATTTGCCTAATATTACTTCGTTATCCTTTAGTTGTTATAGAGAGGTTATTAATGTATCTAATATGATAATGTAAAAAGAAAACTATTTGGAAATATTCCAAACATTTCGACGCAACGTGAACTGAATTAGTTATTCTATGAACTTATTGTCATCACGAGCTAGCCTCATAAAACAGAAACGATTGTTTAAATTAGAACTATAAAATAAATATAGTTTGGGTGATTGGTATAAATTTATTTACGTCGCTGTAAATTTTAAACATTTTTGTCGAATAATAAAGAATATTGGACAATATTTAAGAATTTAAATAAATACAATTTATTTAAATTAATATAATTTACTGCTTAGTCACTCTTTTTGATAGTTGTTGATAGATCAAATAGATCCTAAGCTTGTTCATTGGTTTAACTAACTATCTATAGGTACTGTAATGTAGAAAATATAATTTGTAATGTCGCTCATAAGTAAACCAAATTTCTTCTCCAGCGTATTCTCTCTGATCTCATAATAACAGAGGAAAGTTGCGCCAAAATGAGAATAACTTCAACTATAGGCTGCACTTGCCCCTCGTTCGAGATTTCAGCGTAATAAGCGTGATTAAATTGGAGGGAATCTAATATTTTATAATGTATATTTATTTATTAATATGTATTTATTTATATATATTTAATGTATATCATAAGAATATCTTAGTTATGTATAATATATTAAGTATTGTTACAAATCTTACTACTTATCTACTTGTTGCACCCCTTTATCAGTTTTCATCCATATCTGTTTTACTACCTTAAGGTTAATTGCCTGGATGGGATCGCTTTTTAGTAATGAGGTCGCCAATTGTACATAATTGTACATAATGTTTCTTTTTTATTGTCTTTTTATAAATTATGTTTAGTGCAATAAAAATGTTGTCGGTCTCTCTGTTTGAATCTTGGTTTTCGGCTGCAAAATTTAGCAGCGCTATCGAACGCATGGTCTGTCTTAGCACTCGTTACGAACTTACTTCATAAAACTTTAATGAGATTTATAAATCAACTTTTAACGTCACTTTAAGCTAGTCCATAAAATGCACCTGCCTTTAAATTTCTTTGTGATTTTTATGGTTTTGCACGTAATTGGTATTTAATTTAAATTTTGTAGTTTAGAGTTGAAACGAGTGGTTTAATTGTCTTCCTTTACAAGTTATTATAAAGATTTTTCCTGTACAGCTATATTAAATTGTGAATGTTATGTCGGTATTGTGAAAAATAGCACACCTGTCTGTTTCACGTAAAGTCCTGGGTTTGGTTCCCGGTCGGAGCAGTTTTGTTTCATAACTTGACAATTTGATTAATTGATCGACTATTAATCAGTCGCACAAAGACTTGTTAAATATTATTTTAATACTCGTATTTTAACACGTGTTTATAATTAACTCAACCTACAAGAATGTTTTTCTTTATATGATTTTGTCCCATTCGGTGTCGAGACCCTTGGTCCGTGGGGTCCTAGCGCTTTAAGGGTTTTTCAGGAAATATCAAAAAGGTTAGTCGACATCACAGGAGACCGAAGAGTTGGCAGCTACCTCGGACAAAGAATTAGTCTAGCTATTCAAAGGGGTAACGCTGCCAGTATCTTCGGAACCTTGCCTAAAAGGACTCCTTTTCATTTTCATTTCATTTTATTTAATAAGTAAGTCGGCAGATATTCTGCACTTTTACACGTCAATACAAAAAAGCGTCAATACAATACAAATTAACTATAAATGTTCATGTCTAATGCAGCCACAAATGGGCATTGTCAACTTATAAATATAAACAGATTATAAATTACACAGATGTAAATTCATGTCTATAGCAGCCACACATAGGCATTGTCGCCTTATAAATATAAATAATAAATTATTACATACAAGTAAATATAAAAAATCATATTTGATATTTTAAATATAACTTAAGGCTATTTATCAGTAAACTTATCAGTCATAGCGTCTTTTAGATTATAGTAAGTTTTGTCGATTAATATTTTTTTAATGTTAGCTTTAAATTCTAGACAGTCTAACTTTTTAATGTCATTTGGTAAGTTGTTATAAAATTTTACACAATTGCATAAATAACTCTTTGTATATTTTTGAAGTCTCTGTGTAGGGTGCATTACCAAGGCTTCCTTGCGACGAGAGTTCTCTCTCAACACTTCAATAGGATATTCATTTAGGTGTTCCTTGAAGTATTGCAGACTCATCATGATATATGCGCTATATAGTGTCATGATTTTGAGTTCTTTGAATGCCGCCCTACAGCTTTCCGACCTTTTTAGTCCGTACAAAAAGCGCACTGCCCTTTTTTGTAGACTAAATATCCTATGGGCTTCAGCTGCTGTACCCCAAACCAGTAGACCATATGTCATAAGACTATGAAAATATGCAAAGTATACAGACCGAGCTGCTTCCTTTCCACAATATTCTTTGACCTTTCTAATTCATAGCAGGCAGAACCCAACTTTTTAGCAAGTGCATCGATGTGGTCTTTTCATGTCAACCTCTCATCTAACACTAAGCCGAGCATTTTTGCCTCCCTATTAATATTCATTGAATTTTCTTCAAGGAATTGTTTTAACTCGTCGGTATTCTGTCTACCGTGGGTATCTAGTGAAAAATTTATTAAGTTAGTTTTATCTAAGTTTAACAGCAAATTATTAGTGGTAAACCATTGCTGAAGATTAATAAGCAGAAGTTTCAATTTATTCACCACTTCAGTTTTATTTACGCAGTTAATCACCACAGAAATATCATCAGCGAACATAACCAATTTTAGTCCTTGTGGTATACATACAGATAAGTCGTTTATGTAGATTAGGAAAAATAGTGGTAGTTTTAATAATGTATTTTATTTTATTTTTTATTTTTTTATTTTATCAATATATATATGTTTTGAGTAGTTAGATATAATATTTTATAAAATGTAGAATATATTTAATAATATTAATTAATATATAAGATCATTAAATAAAATGTATCTATATAAAATAACTTATGTTAATTTTTATTAATTATACCTTTATAATATTTTGATATACATTTTACAAATACATGTACTGAAGTTTATTTCTGTAACAAATATATTTTTCTATCTCTGATTACAAGTCCCTGCGGTAAGAGAAATAGAGAGAAACTAGGTTGTTATTTACTTGGAACAAATGAGGGTTAAACTATCTTGCTGGGAGATCCTAAGGCTTAAGGTTGAAGACAAGAATTTAGGAATTATGTACAAACCTCGCTGTAAAAGATTCTTACTAATATAAGTCCTTAATGATCAAAAGTATATTTATTTGTTTTATATTTATTATTTATATTATGTGAATGGATGCGTTAAACGAGGCAGGCCCAGGAGGATGTTTGCCGACCAAATCGGAGACATCCTCAAGAAAGCTAGGTTGCCTTGTATAAAACCATAGAGCTTGTATAAAAAGAATTGTGAATGTGAAGGAAGCGAAGGAGTTGTATCAGGATCGTGGCAAGTGGCGCTCCATTGTCTCTGCCTATTCCTGTGGGGAAAAGGCGGGACAATTTAATTGATTGATTGATATTCCTTGGCCGGCATAGTGGCGGCGACTGGGTCAGCCGTGAACTGACCAGGTTTTTTCGGTTGTAGGCACTCTCGGACCTCCTCTTTCTCACCATCAAGCGAGTCGAGGTCAAATGTCGAGTTACAATAAAAAAATAAAGTTTATTTATTGAGACGCGACATATGACAGCACCCCGCCTTATGTTAATCTGGAGTGCGGTTCATGAATGCTATAGCTTAGCTTGTCTAACTATAAATGACGCGCCCCTCCACTTTATTCGTTTATTTAAATGTATGAATGCAAATATTACTAACTATACTATTATACTTCATCAGTGTGCTCCTCCTTTTGTGTACTAATCAGCAACTGAATAACGAATTAAAATTGCATTTTCGGTGTGTTTTATCCATATTTTATATGCGTTAATGCAGTGGAGGGGCGCGTCATTCGGCTTAGACAGACTATACTACAGTTAAATAACTGTAAGTAGCAGTCACATCCACTATGCCGGCCCAGTTGGATCAGCCGGCCTAGCTGATCCCGAAACGCGACTAAGTCACTTCACGGTCTGTATACTTGTAAACTCTAAACAAACAAACGTAAAAGGTGCTTTAATTTATTATACTAGGTATTGTTGAGTCGCTTTCTCTGCATCTGTGTAGGCTGTGTTATGATCCGCAAATGGTTAATTCTACTTTTCACGTGGACCAAGATCGTCACAAATGCATTACGATGACACGGAATACACCATTTCTTTGGTCGACGTACGAGTAGTGACGGCGACTGAGGTAAGATAAGACTGTTTTGTCAGTCGTCGGCGCTGTTTGACCTCTCCTTTCAATCATTAGGCAAGTCGACTTTAGAAGTCGCGTCTCGAAAAAAATACAGTCTGCCAGTTAGTTACGCGTAAAGTCCAAGGTTCGATTCCCGGTCGGAGTAATTATTTGTTTCATAGCTTTTTTTGTAATATTTTATATTAGGATTGAATATTACAAATTTATTTGTGAATAAAATACAGTACATTATTTGCTCCGTGTCTGGTTGGGTAGTAGTTCGTACCCATTCTGTCGATTCGGGTAGTTTTAACTAAGCCAGCATAGTGGATGTGACTGCTACTTTAACTATTATTTTATTTATTTTACATTTCTATATCAAACTATTATACTAAAGTGCTAGCTAGTATCATAGAAACAGGACGACTACATACATTAATACCAGCAATTGGTGTTTTTTTATTGTGACTTGACATCTGACCTCGACCCGCCTGATGGTAAGCAAGAAGAGGTCCAAGAGTGCCAACGACTGCAAAAACCCAGTCTTCACGGCTGCCCCAGTCGCCGTCTCTACATTTAAATTGTTATGACCAAATTGGAGTGTTACCTAATTGGAAAGTACCGCAATTGTCATAGCTTGTTCAAATTCTGACAGGTCCACCCGTTTGCATTTTGCATGAGAGTCATTGTACGGCAAAGTATGGTTAACCGAAGCAGAAACAGGGGGTTCAATATTCGACGGTTTATGCACCCTATATTGTTCTAGATGCTTCGAAATTTACATGCTTGAATATTCAATTTCAATATTGTTTTTATACTTATATACCTATATATATATATATATAAATACCAATATCATGTTTTAAATGCCGTGGAAACTTGGAATTTCGTAAACTTTGAGTAAAGTCAATAAGTACGATAATGAAATTGTTTAGGATAAGTTTTCTAAATTTGCTACGTATATTTTCTTTACTATTTGAATTACAAATTATTGTTAAACATTTTCTAATTGTAAGTTGCCGGTTCCAACTAGGCCGGCATAGTGGATGTGATTGCTACCTACAGTTATTAAATTTTAGTAGCAGTGACATCCACTTATGGACTACACTGCAGCGGAACATCACGCGGGGTGCTGTCATACGTCGAGTTACAATTTCAAATAAAAGGTTCGACCCCGCCTGATTTTCAGACCAGCGGACTATAATAGAGGTGACTGCTTCTTCAAATAGCAGTCGTGTATACTACGCCGTTCTAGTAAGAACCGGCAACTTTCTTGCAACATTGATAAGTACGCTTGAAACTAGTGGTACTAGTTGAAACGGACGCCTCGGCAAATGACCACCAGCTATCTGTCACTAAATGAAGTAAAATGTATTAAATAGTTTAAGAAAACGCCGAACTAAACTTGTAGTACATATATTAATTAAACGTATAATTTGTCTCGTAGATAATATAAATAAAACTATAGTTTAAAAAAAACACGCTTATGAACATTTATTTATTTATTGTTAATTAAAATGTGAACATCTGACCCGCCTGATGGTAAGCAAAAGGAGGTCCACGAATGCCGACATCGTAGTAACTATGCCGGCCAAAAAAATATATTTATTGAAATGATTGTATTGTCATCGGTATTTATTACATGTACAAATTTTCATATTATTCACACCTCTAGAAGTGGGTGAAAATTAATTTGAAAGATTCCGTTACATAGTTACATACATACAAGTCAAACTAATAAAAGCGTGTTAATAAAACATTAATTCTGGTACTTGGCAATTCAAATAACACTTCAAATTACATTACATGCACATTAGCAAAATTTTAAGGTTATTTTGTTTATGCATTAATATGCAAAAGACATGGGTATTATTCTCGTTCGTGCGCGGAAAGTTACAGTTTCAATTTACTCGCGCGTCTGGAAATATAATGTTTTATTCAGAAGGAAAGACTGGCCTTTGTGCTGCAGGACACAAGCCGCAAAATTAAATACTAAAAACACAGTGATCATTGTACCTCTTAACAACATTTCTCTCTAACAAACGACTTGAGAACATAACAAAGATATTCTAGTACTCGTACATTTAATGTTTTATTTATTATAAGGTGTTACATTTATTACCATTACATTGAATAATGTCAATATATTCTTTTTTATCAAGTGTCCTACAAATGAATACACACTAAAAAGACTCTTAAGTAAACGAAAGACAATAAAATAAATGAATATATTGAATTAAATAAAAATAAAGAACGCAATATACAAATTATAAAACCAATACTTAAATTAAATTTTATTTAAATATTCGCACTTATTCTAGATTTCATGGGTGGCAGATTTTTATTAATAATGCCTCTTTATTATCATTCACAATTAGAATATACTAAAACAGGTCTTCATGCTTTATTAAGCATATTTTATTTATTTCGACGTTTTGGCTCTATTGCAAGAGCCGTTGTCAAAAGAAGAAATATTATAAATAGAATGTTATTAAATTCTAATTACAAAGATTTTAGTTAGGAACCTATTAAGTTATATATAATTTCACGTACGCAATACTACTCAGTTACAGAACAGATAAGACGGAAAACGAAAATTATAGACGTCTTACAATATGCTCTAAAACAAAAGTGGAGGTGGACAGGACATATAGCAAGACGCACAGATAAAAGGTGCACACTAGAGGCAACTACATGGGAGGGACCAGTAGGAAAAAGGAGAAGGGGACGTCCTAGAAAAAGGTGGATAGAGAACATACAAGCTTTAGCAGGAAGCGAACGGAGAAGGAAAGCATTGGACAGAGAAGCCTGGAACAAGCTGGAGGAGGCCTATACCCAAATAGGGGTTCCGATCAACGGTGTAGATAGTTAAACAATTTAATTGATGTAAATTTAAGTTTAGAAATTGGAAATTAATAACTACTCAAAATATATTATAAATTACTGAATAAGTATAAAAGCGAACAATGACAACAATTTTTATTATGAAGCAATAAAAGTTTCAACACGCGAACAAAGCAAGAGTAGCCGTACACACACGTAACAATATTTTAAAGTTCAAACAAGCGGATGTTTTTTCAAAGAAATAGTTGTGAATAGGTACGATATACTCGTACAGGTTGTAAAAAGCAAAAAGCTATCCTGCGAACCCGAGGTTATTTAGATAAATCGAGTTTAACTGTCGTTCGAATAAGACACCAAATATATTTTTATCATAAAAACAGTACAACTAAAGTACATACATATATCAAAGAATGACAAGTGGTGTTAAACCGGGTCCTCTTGGTTTGCGAGACTACTAAACTGCTTTGGTTAAAACATATCTTTTTGGATTACTTTTTAGTTATTTATATTGATTACTACGAAACATTTTGTAACTGATAAATATTTAGTATTCTCACGCAAGTGTCTTTAAACCTAAAACAAGGATAGACAAAGTATTTCTACTTCATAATAGTTCTCTTCCAAGCTTACACCTAAAACATTAGTATTGGTAGATTTTAAATCTTAAAAAATATCGTATTTATTAAATACTAGCTGAACCGGCGAGTTTCATACCGCCAAATAGTCAATGAATGTCGTGTTACAGATTAGCCGAACTGAAGTTGTTTTGAATCAAGAAAATTAATATAATCATTTCTCCTTATAAATAATTACGTTTTCTATTTCTATGGCTTATTAAATTCGTAATAACAATTTATATGAATTGAAACAGTCTTGAAAATAATATGATTTATTTGGATAAGGATTTAAACAGAAGTAATATATGAATGGTGTGGTCTAATTTTGGTCGATATTTCTATCAACTTTTATGTAAAAATGGGTATTGTGACATAATGATAATAGTTGGACATATGGTATCGTAAAGTTTTTTTGTAGCTATTGATACGTTCTTTAATATTGTAGAACATACTTTTGTTCTATCATTATTAGTTTCCGCAGCGCATGCGACGAAAGACGTTTTAGAGCTTTTTTTTACAGCTTGGGTTACGTTACTTAAGTTTTAGTAAGGTTCCCTTTTCTTTTCTAGCAATAAATATAGCCTATGTCACTCAGGGTGAATGTAGCTTTCCAATAGTAGTTTTTGAGTTTATTCATTACAAACATACACACACACAAATACAAATCTTTCCTATAGTATACAATAGTATACAAAAAAGTATACAATATTCACGAGGTTTTGCCTAACTCTTGGTTTGTACGCGAAGCAGCCAAGACACGGGGCGTGTCGTGAACTTTATTTAATTTCCTGATTGCGCAGACGAAAACTTGAGAGGGAACGAACCACAACCTTCCACAAACTAAAATTGGTAGGTCATAGACTTCTCGGCTGAAAACCTTAATTAATATTTACTTACATAGTTTAAGGAACTATTAAATATATATATTTATTTATTTACAATACTCTTATATATTATTTGAAGGTCATTTTGGAATGTAGTTGTTTATATTCATTAAATATATACGTATAGACTGGGGCCATCTATACGTATAAATATAGCCCCCAGGTTCATGGTGTCGATCCAGAACAATGAAAAGGCTTAATCGCGTTTTAATATCAGCTTAAAAGTTGCCGGTAGGTTGCCTACCTATAACTTTACTAAGCTCTATATATAATATTTATTATTTTAAAATCATTGGTCTAATTAAACGACATTTTAACAACTTTTAACTTCGCCGTTTCGAAGTTTCGAATAGAACGGAACTCGCAGTGACAGCTGTTTTATATTTAATTCGGTTTGAACGAAACGAGTGCACGAATGGATTAATTTTATTACAAGTCGTACTCTCAAATTGTGGAGTTGTTACACTGTTATTTTTTAAGATTTTTGTAGGATTTGTACTCTATTCAGTAAATAACCATAGTCTGTGTTTCGATGACTTGTAAATATATATATATCGTTATTTTACCTATTGAATAATTCCCAGCAGATAATTTTTATCGCTCCGGGTGATCTACCTACCTTTCTTTTGAAATAGCTAGGAACCAAGTGAAATGATGTTAAAACATCACCTATATCATACCGAAATATTTTTTACCATTATGTTTTTAGTATATCAATCAATCAAATTGTCACGCCTTTTTCACGCATTGCAAACATCTGCTTATTTATTCTCTGTTTATCCCTGTGGGAATTATGGCATGAAGTTTTTAGTTAAATTAAGCGTTGTTCATATTAAAATTACGATTTTTATTAACTTTCAATTTAATTCTAATCAAATTGTCACGCTTTTTTCTCACAGGGATTGGCAGAGACAACGGAGCGCCACTTGCCACGATCCTGACACAACTTCCAACTCAGAGGACGATAAATTAGAAGATGTATACAATATTTAATTACATAATTTATTATTTAATAAAAACATTGACATATAGCGCGAACAACTTGTACTGCAGCATTAAATTGTCCTAAAATAAAAACATTATTACTTTATGTCCTATATTAGTGAAACTTGAATAGATAGATGTCTTGAGTTATCGTGGCGTCTTCCAACTACGACATCTCCTGACAGTTTAATTATTGCATTTTGCTGAGATTTGCCATTCGCTCTTACATTGTCACATTGGTCAATGTCAAAGTGTAGTTATCTTTTGGCAGTGTTCTTAGTGCTCGCCACAATCCTTTCTTACAATAGCCTTTTAGAGAGCGGGATTCGTTGAAGGATTTTACTAAGTATTATAGTTTTTCTTTCTAGAAAATTCGATTTCCTCGTAATTTGTAAAGGAGTGTTGAATACTGATTTTCTTTAGCACAAATTCTAGTCTACCTACATCTAACTGCTAGACTTAGTTATTTTTATCAGTTACGATAGAAAATAGAAGATATTTTGATGTAAGTGCATAGGCGCTGTGGTCAGTGCGGTCGCGCGCTAAGTCGCGCTGGGTTCAATTTCCGATTCAGACGCGTGAATTCATATAATCCAATTTCATTACTAATTTAAAGTCATATCTATAAGTAAGTATTTTAGCTAATATTAAGTACTCCCTTAAGCCCAGCTGAACACCTAAAAAAATCACCATATTACGAGATTAAGAGCGTTTAAAATATGAACTCGCATCCGGTTTTTTTTTTTCACCAGTCCACCTATGAGTTGCGATCTACATATTACATTTATATCTACTGTTTTCTTACTATCATTACCTCGTACTAAACTATTCCTTGATGCAGGTTTGTAACTCGCCTATGTACGTATTTTTAAGATTATTTTGGTGCAATAAAGGATTACAATAAATAAAATATATAAACTAAGTCATCTTTATTTAGCTTTATATAAAATTGGGTTAATTGCAAACTCATTGGGTTAACCAAGAACACAATATTTCACACAAGTCGAGATCTACCTATAAATAATCTTAAGGTCAAAGATCAGACAAACCATTTCGGATGTCAGAGGGCGAAACAGTCTCCAGAGATCGTTCTATTGTAAGCAATGTTTTGATATATGCCCAAGACGTAGGATTTATATTTTTACGACTTTTGTGGATGTTCATGTCTAAAATCGATTTTATTCGTAGCGCATATAGATACGATTATTTAAGTGACAAATGGCACTTGGTCACGTACAACCATTTATCTGAAGAATTATATGATTTATAGAATTTCCGTTTCGCTTTTTTCTGCGATAAGTTGGTATTATTATTGGATCGAAACTAGGTATAGTCTGTCTAAGCCGAAATGACGCGCTTCTCAACCGCATTTGCGCACACGAGAAAACATAAAATTTGAATGCAACACACCGAAAATGCAATTGTAATTGGTCATTCAATTGCTGGTTGGACACAAAAGAAGGAGCACGCCGATGAAGAAGAGTAGTATAGTTAGTATAATAATATTTGCATTTACACATTGAAATAAACTAATAAAGTGGAGGGACACGTCATTTATAGTTAGACAAGCTATAGCATACTCGTGAATAGTGTACCTACCCTATTAACCTTACGAAGCTATCTTCGTAAGTTTAATAGTTATCTAGGCTTATATCTCGCTTTTTAAGTACATGCTTTTAGGTACATACGCTTTTGAGGTACAGAGTTAAAAATAAAGTTTTTTTTTTTCATTTTATTTATATATTATATTGCACACGTATACATTGCCGATAATATAGAAATGTAAAGGGTGAAGGGTAAAAATTTCTCACAACAAAAGTTTGTATATAATTCAAAGATATATTTATTTATCATAATTATCGAACTGTCACTTTTTTCCATAATATTTACAAAAAAATCAATTTAAATATACACTGTCCTTGCCTTTTTTTAGCAAACTGATTTATTAAATCATTTATAGCTATTAGATTTTAGGATTTCTAAATTTTCTTTTTGGGAAGTTTTTATGAAGTATAATTGATACGGCGGTAGCTACGCCCCTAAACAACTCGTAAAAGAAGAGGGAGCCATTTTTTTACTATTGAAAAGGATAGGGAGGAAGTATGGATGAAATTGAGAAATGGTATGACAGAGGAACTAGTATGCGAGAAGAAGAAATGGCAGCAGTTAAAGCTAGTCGACAAATAAACGAGGACAAAAAAGATGAAGATGTCAAGTAATGCAATAAAAATTACTATAAAAGAGTTACTATTATGAATGTTGAATTAGAAAAAAAAGTTAGGAAAGTGAATGTAAAATCCATGGACGAATAATCATAATTGTGATTATTCGTCCATGGTAAAATCAATGTAACGGTTTTGAAGAGAAGAGATGAAATGACAGAATGTGAGATAATGATACCCAGAAAAAAATGTGGAAAAGATGAATAAAAATAGGTTTCTAGAAACCCTAAATTGTCCTATTTTCCAAACCGTGCCATAATTGACCCGTCATTGCGGTGCAGATACAATCAGCGCATCGATGAGCCGATCAGCCGCGCGGATGATCGAATCTTATGATTTTATCACCTTTTCGATAGGTCGCGATCGACTTAGGTCTAGTATATAGATGGCGCGAGAATTTCATGATTTGCTGAGGAAGACGTTTGAGAGAACAGAAAGGAAAAAAAGTAGTTACTCTTACTCATAAGAATTGGCTACTTTGGTTATAGGGTCGTGTACATACCATCCTCGCAATTAATTATTTATAAACGAATCAAATACACTACCCTATTTGTCAACAACAGTATAATTAAATGGTAACATGGAGTTTTGGCGGGCAACTGCAACTGACAGGACGCGCAATTTTGAATTATTTGAAAAGCTTGTGTTTTTCATAAATATTAATGTGTAATAATGGTGGAATTGTTATCCAGTAATAATTTTTAAGTTGATCAAGTATAAACAAGTAATTTAAAGTTGTGAAACGTGTTTCTTCATGTTCCCACCAAGACTCCTTCTGAAGTTTTAGTAAAGGCTTTCCGCCGCTTTACTAAAACGATCATCATCAACCTCACTCTCATCATCATCATTTGATGAATCACTCGCGTGGTTCATCTTCATCTTTACTTGACAAGGTTTTAACATTGAACCATATATTTTTACTTTGACACTGGTGTCGATTAACCCTAACTTATCCTAAATTTTTAACTTTTTAATTATAAGTAATTTTTAGCGTAAACGCAATTCTTTTGTTGTTCTATGTCTATTTCGAACCTAATTTACGCAAATGTCAATTTTAAGATGACATGCCTAAATTATTGCCAACGTAAAATTCATATATTTAAAAAATAATATGAATTAATAAGAAAGTTATATAATTATTAATAATAAGTAAGTAATAATGTACCATATTGAATGTTATAATGGTTTGAGTAAATAAAAACTTTATTTCACGTTAATAAAAATAGAAAAAACTTTGTACTTTTGTAAACGTAACACAATTAATTTCCGAACGCATCTTGTTGGATAGATGAGTTTTGGCGGTAATTACAGTAGACAGATTTTAATTATTTGTAATACTTATGTTTCATGAATTTATTTGTATAATGATGGTGAAATAGTTATTAAGTAAATGTTATATAGTATAATGACAAGTAATCTAATCCTGTGATACGTGTTTTTTTATGTTCCCTCCCAGACTTCTTCAGATAAACTTTAAAATCAAAATAATTTAAGTTACCGGTTCCAACTAGGCCAGCATAGAGGATTCGACTACTACTTTCAGTTATTTAAAAGTAGTAGCAGTCACCCCCATTCATAGATCGCACTCCAGTTTAATATCAGATTGAATGATGTCGTATGGCGAGCTACTATAAATAAAAATACACAAATCACCTTATTTTACCTTTCGGCATTTTCAGTTAGAGCATTAACCACATAATTACTCATATTTCTTATTAAGAATTAAATTTTTTAGGTTAAGCGGGACCTAAAATGGTGTCGTCTAATCTTAAACAAATTTAGTTTGACGTTTCTAATTTGACACCTAAAATTGGTACAACAGAATAGGAAAACAGCTTAAAATTCTAAGTAACTAAACTAACTTTTAGGCCTGTCAAAGCTTTGACAGCTCTAAATTAAGACTAATATGGGACACACAGAATAGCGAAAGTCCTTTGACTGGTCTAAATTATTTTTAGGAGGATTTTAGGATAATCGTGTGCCAAGAGAATTGACACCACTGGCAAGTTAAATACTAAAGCCATAAACAAGAAGAAAGAAAAATGGTAACACTGACATAACCTCCAATTCGTCAACCACGATTTATTGACGTTTGTCGTTTATAGTGAAACTTGCGGCTTTTAGTTTTATTGTTTTTATCGATCTTAACTGATCCACGTGTCAATAATTACATGTGTAGGCCGTGAATATTACTAATACACAGAAATGGGAAAATTAACAGTCAAGTTAGCGGGAAAAGCCGAAAAGAAACTTTCTATGAAACCGAAGAAAAAGGACATTGTAAAGAAGGCTAAACAAGGGAATGTATCATTATTCTTAAAAGCAGAACCTGTCAAAGTGGCTGCAAAGGTTAAATATGTTATGCCATCGAAATATGTAGTAGAAGAAAAGGTTGCTAAATGTTTGGATGCACTGTATAAACTTGAAGAAAGTTTCAAACGAGGCAAACTGTTGTTTGATATCAATACAACTATATTTGCTGAAATACATTGTATTAAAATTCCTAAAAACTTGGGGAACGTTAATTTGTAAGTACTAATAATAACTTGAAAGTTTTTGTTAGGTTACCAATGGTAGAAACAAAAACTTTCAATATTTTATGTGAGGAAACAATCGCAGTTATGTGTGAGAAATGTTATTTGAAAGAATGAATATAAGGAGTTTGACACAAGAGATTTATAATTCAGAGGCGAGTGGAAAGATTAAAGGGACTACCCTTGATCAACTTGGGGACATTACTTAAAAAGCAGAGATCTTAGAGCCTGTATGAAGAGAGTTGTGGATGTGATGGAAGCAAAAGGATTTAATAATGATTGTGTAAAGTGGTACTCTGCCTATCCCTTCAGAAATGTAGGCGTAAAATTAATGGTCTTATGTTATATTTTATACCTAATGATGTGTAACTTTTCACATTATTAGGTATAATTCATTCCTAAATACCTATGCCAGGCCTCCTTTTCCACAGCAATTGACAGAGACAAGATAAGATTGTCAATCTAAATTTACAAAAATAACTGTTTACTTTTCCAGTGTTTTACCACACCCTACAATAACAGAAAATCAGGAAATAAGTATGGTAATTGCAGATGAAAAGAGAAATGCTTCTGATTACTATGAAGATATTACAAATAAAACAAGAGTTAAAACTGTATGTTATTTTATTTATTTATACATTTAATAAAACTAACCAGCACAATATTGTAATTTTTATATACTTAAATTATAATATTTTCATTATTTTTATAATATCCATACTACTTGTATCAAGAAATATAGAAAAAAATCCAAATTATACAATATTTTTTGTTTCTTGTGGCCTAATACATGGCATCCTCGTGTTAAGCTGGAGTGCCATCCAAGAATGGGGGGGGCTGCTATTACAGTTAAATAATGACCAGTAGCAGTTGCTTCAACTATGCTGCCTTAGATGACACTGGCAACTTTCAAGCTCATCCTGAGGCATGACTAAGTCGCACAAAGTTTGCACATGGATATTTTATAATTACCTACTAAGTCCCTCGTGATTAATATATCTTTATTTAGAAGTGATGATAGATTCTATATATTTTTGTCTTTCTTTAGGTTATACCGCTAAGAGAACTCCGTAAAAACTATGATCAGTTTGAATTGCAACGCAGGCTGTTGACACAACAAGATTTATTACTAATTGACACTAGAGTCTACAACCATGCAGCACATGTCCTCGGAAAGAGATTCAGAAAAAATCATAACATGTTTATTCCTGTACGATTTAACAAAAATAATATTGAAAAGAGTATTGATGTAGGTATGAGGACTACAGTTATGAGGCTTAGTGAAGGAGAGACTTCAATAGTTACTGTTGGTAATATAACTATGGATAGAGATCATGTCAAGGATAACATTCTATCGATGGTGCAGCAACTCAAAAAATTCCCAGGTGGTGAAGCAAATATCAGAGCTATCAATATTAAATTGCCAAAGTCCATGTCATTACCCCTTTATCTAACTTTGAGTAAGTATTTTATTGACAACTTTTTTATATGTATTCCTTTCCTTACTGAATCTGGTTCTTTCAGGTCTGAAGAAACTTTATGGCTCTCATGGCCCTCCTGATGGACATTGGGTGTCAGCAGTTAGTGTAGACCACCTCACATAAGACAAGCGGGTCCTTGCCTCTCAATTGTTAAATTATATTTTTTAATAATGGACTAAACTTCATATCAATAAGGCAAATAAAATTTGTAAGGGATTGCGTATTTATTTTTAGACAGTATTCTAAAAATTAATTGAATATATTCATTATTTTAAATTAAAGGTAAAATACCTATTTTAAAAAGGTGTTTCGGAACAGATCATATTTGTTTCATGGCTGAATACATAATTTATTATGGGTGCAAACAGAACATACTCGAACTACTTTAATGAATTAACTGCAAGTAACAGTTGCAACCATTATACTAACCTAGCTGGAACCATCAACTTCCTGGTACTACCCCTGATTAGCAGACTAAACATGACCACCAACTGTCTGTCTACCACTCTTCATTTCATTGCATTGGATATCTCTATAGTACTTCTTTCCACTACACTCCAACTCCACTCTTTTTTAGTTTATTAAATAATTTATATAATATATTACAGGACCGTCTAACACAGTTGATGTGCCTAAAGCAAAGCATTCTAAACCAAAATGTAGCAGTGCTGTGGAGGGTGAATTGTCTACGATACCTGGTGCAACTGTCAGTGTATTCCCTGATGGAACAGTAAAGGTTCACAGAGAAAAAAAGTAAATACTCTTTATTTTGATGACATTTTATTTAATGTTTGTCCAGCCTAAATTAATTTTAAATAAATTCAGATTGCTATAAGATAAATTCTTTATTGCACAGTAAATAAAAAAACACATTTAGAATGTACATGTTTAATGTCTAGTGACATTTTCTACCAGCTAACCTTTGGGATAGTGAGCATGGATTCTGGTGCAATTATGATTTTTATTTATTGTGACACGACATCTGACCTCGACCCGCCTGATGATAAGCAAGAGGAGGTCCAAGAGTGACGACGACTGGAATAACCGAGTCAGTTCCCGGCTGCCCCCGCCGCCGCCACTATGCCGGCGTAAAATGCTTCTTCACGCATCGCTTGAAGTATCCAAGGTCATAGGATGGAGTGAACACATGGGCTGGCAAAGCATTCCACTTGTCAATTGTTCTACAAAGAAAAGACACACCGAACTTTTTAGTTCGACTGCCGATTCAGTCGATAATATTATTTAGTTTAAGATTATGTTTTTTTTTGAGTGGAAGGGTGATTCTTGTACCACTACTTTCAAATGTACAGACTGTAAAGTGACTTAGTCTCGTTTTGAGATCAGCTTGAAGGTTGCCAGTTTCAACTCGGCTGGCACAGTGGATGCTACTGTTACATACATACACCTAATTAACTGTGTCAGTAGTAGTTGCCTTCATTTGTGGACTGCACTCGAGCCTATCATGAGGGTGGGGGCCTGATATTATAGGTAGAGGTCTCCTTCTTCGTTTTCTAGAGTTGTATACAGATATCAATAAAATATTTCCCAACATAATTGAGAGCATGAGATTTCCTTTATAATACAGCATAATCATAGGAGGGTGTTTGTACATCCTCAAGAAAGCTGGGTTGCCTAGTGCTCATAATGGTAGAGCTTCTATGAAGAGAATTGCGGATGTGAGGAAGGGAGAGAGCTGTGTCAGGATCATGGCAAATAGCGCTCTATTGTGTCTGCCTATCCCTGTAGGAAAAAGACGCGACAATTTGATTGATTGATTATTTACCGATACCACTGAAATCAACCTGTTTTTACGTAACAAATTCCATTATATTTTTCTACATTTTTTTTTAATTTTTGTATATTAATAAATTATACTATGTTTTCAGAAATGAAGAAATGAAAGATGAAGAAGATGACAGTGAAATTGACGAAGATATAATGAATGACGAACAAGAATCTAAACAAAAGGTGAAAAGTGTAAATAAAAAACGAGATTTTCATAAGATAGAAAATGTTCAAAAAGAAATGGGAAGTATGAAAAATGAAAACAGTGGAGACAATGAACAGAGTGAAGAACTGGATGAAAAAGATGAAGATCAAGAAATGGATGGTGACCAAAATGACGACAAGGAGAGTGAAGATGATGATGAAGAAAGTGAAGATAATGATGATGATTAAGAAAGTACAGATAGTGGGTCCTCTAATGAGAAACATAGTAATTAAGCATGGCTTATTAAAAAGCAAAAAAGAGTTGGGCCGCTATGATGATTATAATGGGTCTCACATTGAAGAATTTCAAGTTTGTAATACTAAAGAAATTCAATTCATTGTAAATATATTATTACAATAATATTTGATATGTTTTTTTTAAAGACGGTGGTTATTTCACCATTCTGCAGATAGTACCTTTCATGTGTACAGACTGTAAAATGACTCAGTCTTGTTTCAGGACTAGCTTGAAAGTTGCTGGCATAATGTATGCCATCCATGGGCTGTACTCCAGCTTAACATCAGGCAGGGTGCTGTTAGGGTCAGCTTGGTCAACTTAAATATGCTGTTTTTTATTTATTGTTGTGGCTAGCAAGATGACTGCACTCTGTTAAACTAGAGTGTCTTCTATAGATGGAGGCGACAGTTAACTGTAAGCGGCAGGTTGCTATGCCGGGCTAGCTGGAACTGGCAGCTCTCAGATTCATGAAATTATGGTATTGTACACATTAAAAGTGGTGGTGTCACCATGGATCAGCAGACTGATCCATGGCATAATTACCCATTACTTTTATTTGTATATAGTGGGCATATAATTAAAATTCTAGAAATAAAACTCCACACATAAGTTGTCAATTTATTATAATGTTTTTTGTTATCTACTAGGATTCGCAATCGACTCGTTGGTAGCGACGTCACGAAAAAAAGCATTTGTGTTGGTACTTTCCCTTACAATGCCACTTTGATATTAATTTAAAAACAGTATTCTCAATAGCCTTTTGGTCACATGATTAGATCCCAATCAGAAAGATGATGTGTATAGACGCAACAACCCACTGGCACCAGACATTCTGCGCTTCTACCAATTCACAGTAAAGGAAATGTAAAAAAGACATGCTAAAACATAGGTATCTCTTAGTTCATTATCAGTTATTTAAAGAACATAATTATTATTGTAAATAACATTTCAGTACAATAAATTTTTCTTCTTATATGCTACTTATTTTATTTGCAGAAATAAATCTTATTGTATATCAAAAATAATGTAATAAAATATTTTTAAAACATATTTATAATATAACTTTAATTTAATAAACTTCACTTAATGTAGTTGTACTTGGGGTGTTTCTCTGCATTCTTAAAGGCCAGACCTTTTTGAACTTCTTGAAATTAATGACTCTGTTTGCAACTTGTTCAATTTCTGATGGAATTTCTTTTTTAATTAAATCAGTATTTATCTCAATGACTGTTGCACCTAGATCAAGGCCTCTCATTCTGGAACCCAACTCATCACCATCCATAGCCTCCTCCTTAATTTCTACTTTTATAGCAGCACTAGTTTTCCATGTTATATCTTTAACTGATATTTCATTTGCTTTAATACCTCTAATAGGTATTTCACAGGTGTCCTGCAACCTGGGTTTTTTAGAGCTAGAAGATCCTTCAAAGCTCATCACTTCAGTTTTGACAACACTTGGAGCACTTCCTGATAGCTCACAAGAATCTGGTAGAAAGTTGAAGAAATCATCGTCATCAACACAATCTGCTTTGCGTTTTTGAGGCTTTACAAGGTTTAATTTCTTGACAGAATCTGCATTTGCTTCATTATTGCCAAAATTTTGTTCATCGCTGCCAAAATCAAACAAATCATCATCATTCTCTATTGCCATTCTTTTAGAAGGCACCCTTTCCATTGAGTCCTCCGTATTTAATTTTCTTTTATTGGACTTCTCCACGTCTGAGTTTGAAATTAAACTCTCATCAATTATAACATTTTCTTTGTGTTTATTCATATCAACATCCTGTGTATCCTTAGCTAGGACTTCAGGCGGTTTTCTTGCAGTATCAACTCCGATGCTTTTAATTACCTCTGTTGATACACTGAAATCAGGATTACAATGTATTTCTGTTGAGCCATATAACACAGCTAAGCCTATTTCAACATCTGGTACTGCTCTCTTGCCCCTAGACTTCAAATAGTTAATTATATCATTTACTTGATTGACAGTATTTGACTCTTGAGTAATATTATTAGTAGCACATTGTATTACAATCACATTATCTGAGCAAAGCATGGACTTTGTGAATTTAGATTCACTTAATAATGCTGCTATGCCACCAGCATTCTCAATCACCGGCTTGTATGTGTCATATTGTTTTCTAGAGAAGAACACAAATGTTTTATCATTGAATATATGTTTTCTTTTGTTATCTGGAAGGAAACTTACATTTTCTGTGTTTAATGTAGATTCCACAACTCTAGGTTGGTATGAGTTTGGGTCTGGCAAATTACTATTAGAATTAACAGCTTCACAACATTTTTCCCAAAATTCGGGAGTGACAATGTGCAACCCTTGAATCAATGCTAAAACGATTTTTATAGTAAGTGTTATTGCTGGCATGGTTAAAAATGTACATGCTTCATCAAAATCATTCTTATACACACCACCAAGCTTTGCCAAATATGATGTTAGGTTTTGAAGGTTTTCACCTTTTAATGTCGACGAACATGATACGAAATTTATTTTCTTTACCACCCATATACTATTGAACCTGCCAAAGTGAATAACATCAGAAGGTTTAAGTGCAACTTTGTCTCCACTCTTTAAGGGTGTCTCGCTGTTATTAAGACGCGTATTGTATCTAGACCCTAAATCCTGAATCACTAAATCTTCGCCGGAAAGAGATAAAACAGCGTGTTTTCTACTGATGGATTGATCTTCAAGAATTGGATAGCGGCAATAATCAGCACTCCGACCAATAGTGATCTCTTCACATCCTGGCACAAAATAAATCACCCTATCGTCGTGATCTGAGGTTAAATACCACATTTTTTAAAACGACTAACTTTCAATTATTTTGAAACAATCGAAACGTTGGTATTATGATTTTTTATATACAGAAATATTTCACATACAACAAAGCCAATTTTTCGCCGCCGCTATTTTGACATTGACGAGAACTATTTTTTTAGCCGAAGCTTTTGATAAATGTTGCTCCATAAAATAATTTAAGTATTTCTAAGGCCGGGAATACAAATTTGTCTGATCAGACTATCGGATCGTATGCACTCAATACACATCCGATTCTTGCGTCAGACTTTTTCTAAAGTCAGTTGTTCCCGAGCTGTGAGTGCTTGCTTGTCAAGTCTAATCTAATCTAATATTGAAGCTTGGCATTCTGTCACTTTAGGTAACAATATTGCCACTGACAAAATCATGCAACACAGCTTTTTGCTAAACAAGCTTGAAGCAATGTAAGAATACTTCACAAAAAAAAGAGCTTAGCATATATTGATAAAGCTCAAAAATAAGGTCAAAAGACAAAACCAACAAAACAGGAGCATCCAATACAATAAAAGAGAAAAATATATATTTAACATAAAATTAAAGACAAGATTAAAAATAAAAAGGCAACTAAATTAACAACTAGTACTATAAAATAAATTATTTACACAACTAAAGATAAACTAAGCACTATAAAAACCCGTTACGAGAATACAAAATACTAATTACAAAAAAAAAAAAAAAAAAAAAAAAAAAAATTAAACATTAATATTATGGAAATTAAGATATTTACAAATGAGACTTATGATATTAAAATCAAATAAATAAAGTAAATGACTCATTTTGGAAGGAAGAGGAATATTATGAGATGGAAGTTGGGAATATAGCGAATAGCTGAATTTTTTACAACTGAAAAACAAATGATCAACATCACCAACTGCACCATCACCACATTCGCACAATTTGGAATTTAGAATATTTATTCTGAACAGATGAGAAGGGATACAGCAATGTCCTATTCTTAGTCGGCTTAAAGAGGAGGTACAAGATTTGTTAAAAACTTTATACTTTGCAAACCAAGGTCTAAAACTGATAGTAGGTTGGAGAGCGAACAGATATGAACCAATTGATTTAGATGATAACGACCAATAATTATTCCATGATTTTTCTAAAAATACTTTAGCTAGGGCAACTAGATCATATGAGTAATTTTGAAAATGAATTAGACTTCCATGAACCACAGCTTTTTTAGCTAAATAGTCGGCTGTTTCGTTTCCAATAATACCACAGTGACTAGGAATATAAACAATAAATATAGAAAAATTATTAAGATGACATAGATATAATAATTCTTTTATTTCAAATATGATTTCAGATCTATGTTTTGATGAGAATGGGTTACAGATAATAGACTGAAGAGAGCTCAAAGAATCAGAAAAGATTACAGATTGAATAATTTTATTTTCCAAAATAAATTTAATACAATGTTTAATTGCCAAACATTCGCCAGTAAATACTGACGATTCACATGGGCTTTTAAATATGAAAGAAGAGCAAGAATTTTGATGGTATATAGACCAACCAACACTACCCTGTGGAGAAAGCTTGGAAGCATCTGTAAAGAAAAAGTCAAAATTTGGCCACTTATTATTAATAATATTATTAAATAAGTCATTGCAATTGATAGAGTCTTTTTGAATGCCTAGGCTGAAAATAACCTGAGATTGGTGATCAAAAACTAGAGATTCATATGGGCACAAGAAAACTGGAAGAGAAGAATTAGAAACAAGAGGTGACTTAATCAACTTTAATTTAGAAAAAGAATACACAAGACGAGGGAGTACTTTTTTATTTACCCAAAATCTTTTAGTCTTTTTATTCCTAAAAATATATTCCCACAGTAATTTAATTTTGGGAATTAATGGATTATCAACAAACTGAAGGCTTTTAAAAAAGAATTTGTTACATAAATATTGACGTCTTTTATTTAAAGGCGGGTCAGCACATTCCACTTGTAAAGCGTTTATAGGGGAAGACTTCATTGCACCTATAACAATCCTAAGGGCTTTTGATTGAATATTATCCAACTTTTTAAGAGCAGATTTATTACAAGGCTCTAAGATAAATGAGGCATAATCTAAATGGCTTCGTATTATTGCATTATATAAAAGACGTTGTGAGAATGGATGCGAACCCCACCAAGTACCCGATAAGACACGCATAATATTTTAATTTTTTTCACATTTTGATGTGATATAGTCAATATGGTTAAAACCATTTAATTTGGAGTCCAAAATGACACCTAAAAATTTTACATGAGATTTAACTTCAATAGAGAGATTATGAATTTTTATATCTATATTAGGCAAAATACGCTTTCTGCTAAAGATGACAACAGATGATTTTTCTGACGATAAATTCAAGCCAAGTTTACAAAGCCAAGAGTTAAGGAGAAAAATGGATTGATTTAAGTTATTTTCGCAATTTTTAATACTTTTAGAACTTACATATAGTATAACATCGTCCGCATACTGCAAAGAACGACATAATGAATTGACGTGGGAGTCTAAATCAAATGTATACAAATTAAACAAAATAGGGCTTAACACAGAACCTTGAGGTAAACCTTTCCAAATAGTTCTCATAGAATCATCCGGTTGATTTAAAATACGTAATTTTACTCTTCTTTCACATAATAGACAACAGATGATACTTGTTAATTTAGAAGTAACACCAATATCAATTAGTTTTTTAGATAGAATATTAATCAGAACATTGTCGTACGCTGCTTCAATATCCAGAAAGATAGCACACAAAAATTCATTTCTAGAAAAAGCCAATCTAATATCAGTAGAAAAAATAGCTAGGCTATCTATTGTACTCTTTGCTTTACGGAAACCGAATTGAAATTTACTTAGAACCTCGTTGCTTTCAATTAGCCATTCAAGCCGATTTTTTATTAAATGTTCAAAAATTTTACATATGGTCGATGACAAAGCTATTGGACGGTATGAAGAAAACAATGAAGGGTCTTTATGCGGTTTTAAAATAGGTATAATAATTTGGGTTTTCCAGTCCTGTGGAGTAATGCCCGAATTAAATATAAAATTAATAATTTTTAAAAAATAATCTAAAGTTATTTGTTTTGCCTGAGCTAAAAATGAATATGGAATACCATCAACACCTGGGGCCGAGTCTTTTACAGATGATAAAACTATTTTTAATTCATTAAGAGAGAAAGGACGATCTAAAATATTAGAAGAGGAAGAAGGAAAATTTTGAAAAGGCAAGCTTTCTTCTATAGTGGGGACATAGTTAGGGGCCAATTTATTGAAAAAAGATTCAGTCCAAGACGAGTAAACAACAGAATTAGATACAAGCTTACAATTTTGAGAAGATCTAAATTTTCTAATGTTGGACCAAACAAGAGAAGAAGGGGTTTCTGGAGATAATGACAAACAAAACTTGCGCCAACTATCAAATTTCTTTTTTTTGAAAATTCGTCTACTTTTTGCTAAGATTTGTTTGTAAATTATATAATTTTCAATAGTCATATTACAACAGTATTTTTTTTCAGCGATTTTCCTTTGTTTAATAATATTTGAGCATTCTACATCCCACCAAGGAGGGGGATAAAATTTACTTGAAGAAGATTTTACACTAAAACAGCTATCTGCAACAGATATTATACAATTAACAAACATATCATAGCAAGAAATAAAATTATTTGCAGAAACAGCAGGTAAAGACAAAACCGCATCATTTAATAAGGAAGAATAATTATCCCATCCGACTGCGGATACATTCGAAATTTTATATTTTAATAATGGGGGAAGTTTATTTTGAGGATTAAAAATCGGGGAATTTAAAAGAATAGGGAAATGATCACTTCCATAGGAATTTTGTTCAATGTCCCATAGAAGGGAACTAGCAAGATCGTTAGAACATAAAGATAGATCAACAGCGCTAACATTTTGAGAAGGGGAAGAACGACGGGTAGGACGGCCATCGTTTAAAAGACAAAGGTTAAATTCATGGAGCATATTAACAAGCCTATTTCCATAACTGTCACAAAAGGCCGAACCCCATAGTGAATGATGGTAGTTAAAGTCACCCAAAATAATGAATGGAGGTTTTAAAGTTTGAAACAGATTTTTAAGATATAAAAGAGAGTGAGAGTCAGGAGTAGAAATGTATAAAGAAATTATAGAGATATTATTTACAATACAACCAACAGAGTTAATATTTACATTGTGATTAGGTAAAGAGAGTAAAGAAAATGAAAGAGAATTTGAGATAAAAAGCGAAGCGCCAGCCCTTCCATCCTGTCTGTCATCCCTAACACAGCTAAAACCTCTCAATCTAAAAGGAGAGAGAGGCCTCAGCCATGTCTCTGAAACAGCCAGTATGGAAGGACTGTATTTATTACACATAAATAATAAATCAGCTTTTTTGTTCCTTAGGCTTTGACAGTTCCACTGAATTATTGTCGATGGAACTTGATTCATTATTGGAAGAAATAGAAAGTAAATTGTTTAAAATTAATTCGACGTGGTCAGGTCCATTTTTTTTAATTAATGTAATAAATAAAGAAAATAAAGATTTTAATGACGAATCTAAAGTATCATTTGAAGCAGAGTTTTGACTGTTAATATTTAGGGCAAAGCCATTATCAGCAGAAGAAACATATATGTCTTTTAATAAATTTTTGTGAAAATCTGTGTCATATCCTTTATTATAAGTAACTTTTTTTTGTTTGGGTTTCGAAAATACTGTTTTTTTGTAACTAGATGTAATTTCTGCGAATGACTTATTGATGACACGAGGTTCTAATTTATTAGCCTCCATGTACGAAATGGATTTTACTGACATTAATGACTTAATATTTTGTTGCCTGCCGTACTCAGGACACTCCTTGCTAGTAGCAAAGTGATTACCAGAGCACAACAGACAACTAGCCTCTGTTTCGTCAAGTTCGCATGAATTCCCAGAGTGATCTTGGCCACATTTGAAACAACGAGGTTTAGCCCTACAGTTGTTTCTCGTGTGACCAAAACGGCAGCAAGAAAAGCACTGAATAGTTGGATAACGGTATAAATTGACGTCAATTTTGTTATAAAAAAGATAAATAGACTCTGGCAATGTTTGTCCTTCAAATGTGATGATCACAGATTGGGATGGTTTCCATGTAATAGGTTGGTTGGTTTCAACACATTTATAATTCAACCTTCTGACTTTGATTATCTTAGTTGAGACATTGGCACGATTACCTTCACTGATGATTTCTTCATCAGAAATGGTAGTAGGAACTCTAATCACGCCCATTTTTGTGATACAAAATGATGGGATAAAGGCGTTATAGCCATATTCAACCAAAGATTCACTTTTGACAAAATTATTTGCATCTTTATAATTACTAAAAATAATTTTAATTCGATTTCGACCGATACGCGTTATGCTACCGGGGATAATACCACGAAACGAGTATTTATAAATAAATTTACCAAAAATAATGGGATTTAGAATAATATTTGGGTTATTATTCACAGTATTATCCCCAGTAGGGATCTTCTTTTGTACGTGAACCACGAATGGACCTTTATCACTATCATTATATAAGTTTATAACATTTTGGTTTTCCTGAGATGTGACTTGAAAAGATTGAGGATTTAAAACAGATGCTGGTGATTGGCCTGGAAGGGAATTACCATCATTTGACAAATTTTTTGGGCAATCTGAACGGTGATGTTTAGTTCTAGAGTGCTTCCTCTTTTTTTTTAATTTATTTGAACCATCAATCAACGAACTGCCTGATGAGTCATCGTTGATGGTCACGTAAGCTGCTGGAGAACCAGGCAGAGGGATATCAGGAGGTTTGGGAGGAATAAATAGAAAATCCATTAAAATAAATTATTGGTGACAAAAAAAAATACAAAAAAAGAATACGTATATGACAGACAATCTAACTATGAACTAGTAACTACAAAAATAAAATAAAAATGAAAACTACGATTAAACTATGATAAAATAAATAATAGGAATAAATATAAGAAGAAATTAGCCGTAATATTAATAATCCTATGGAAAATCCTATGAAGAATTTAAATAGTTCGTTTTTAGATGCTCCCACTTTGACAGCCGAGTTGACCTTGTCAAGAATTACGGAGCGAAAAGAAAAGATGGACGACGAATTATTGCATACTAGCTTGCCCGCGGTTTCACCCGCGTAAAATTAGTTTTTTTATTTTTTATTGTGACACGACATTTGACCTCGTCCCGCCTGATGATAAGCAGGAGGAGGTCCAAGAGTGACGACGACTGAGAAAGCCGAGTATTGTTCTCGGCTGCCTCAGCCGCCGTCACTATGCCGGTCAAAGTTTTTTGACCGGTTTTATAACAGACATAACAAAGGAGGAGGTTCTCAATTCGACTGTATATGCTTTTTTTGTATTTATAACTCGATAACTCATATAAAAATGACAGACGAAAATAAAAATAAAAATATAGAAAAATTCCAAATAGCTGAAACTATAGTCAATTGGAAACTATAGTTTAAAAAAATATTTTTATTAAAAGTAACCTATGTTACTTCTAGTACTTCCAAAATATGTGTATAAAGTTTCATGATGATCGGTTAAGTAGTTGTTGCGTGAAAACGTTACAAACAAACTCACATTCACATTTATAATAATAGTAGGATATGCATATTCAGAAGGTAATAACAATAAAGAAAAATTCCATACACCTGAAAGTATAGTCTATGGAAAGTATAGTCTTCATAGTGTAGTTAATTGGATTGGAATATAGTGCGATGGTATTATAGTACTCTATAATACCATGCACCTATTAAAAATGAATAAACTAAAATAAAATAAAAATGAAGTATCATTTTGTACGTGTAACACCTAACCAAAAAAAAACCTGCCAATAACTAACCTTGGGCCTATATTACTTTAAGTATATAGTATACTTAAGTATATACCTATATACTTGAAAATTCGCTAAACGGACACAACCGTCAATGACGTCTGCCCTCACGCGTCTGCCTTCCCGCGTTCCGACTTCTTCCCCCTCTTAACTCACCGTGCGTAGGATTTACGCTACACTATTTTGGCTATAATGGCTTACACATAAGATCTAGATATATACTGTCGCGGGCTTTTTTGTAGGTCTATTTAAGATAAACATATTCATCATACATTACATATGTGTAACTCTAGCGGTTTTGGCAGCGCATGCCAGAATAGCTCGCAGATGGTAGATATTTATCCTACTTACTTGACACTCATTGTCATATTTTTGACAATTCACACAATATCTTGATAAATTGTAGCCCATGTGTTATTCTGATGTATAAGCTATATTATTTTCATTAAAATCCATTCAATAGTTTTGACGTGAAAGAGTAACAAACATACATCCATCCATCTATCCATCCAGACTCACAAACTTTCGCGTTTATAATATAAGTAAGGAAGTAAGGATAATTATTACTACTCCAGATGGGCAGACGGGGTATCCATCTCTTTTTATTTAATAACAAATAATTATTTTTCTGACCGGGAATCGAACCCTTTACGCGCAACAAACCATTCGCTAACTGTTCGTCCACGTCTGTCGTTAAAAAATCTTTGCGAGATTGCCAGCATATACATCACAGCATGACCAGTATATGAATGGTAATCATCACTGCTACTCAAAACCCAATCTGCACTAGCATAAATTGTAATAGGTTTACAAGTTTACTTGAAACATAAGGCATAGTTGCTAGTGCCTTTGAGATATCTTAAGAGCCTTTTACCGCAGCTATGTTCACACTTCCCGATGCGAATAGAATTGGCTTAAGTAACTGACTGGACGTGTACAAATTGATAAGCACAATATAGAGCCTATTATCTCCTGGTATGAATAGTCCACAATTTTTGGACCCAACTTAATGTAGGTACAAGCGGAGTGGCAGCAGAATTACAGTCTTTCGTACCATATTTATTGGGCAAATTATTTACAAATCGGACGTCTATTTTGTTTCTGTATTTTGTATGCAAACTGCACCTTCAGACAATCGGATCGGCCATAAAATCGTAAGCGCCTTGGCGTTGCTTCCGATTCTGACATCCGATCCGACTATCGGATCGGACGTGGATTATGTATCCAAACAAATGTATGGCACTAGTGATCAGACAATCGGATCCGACTATCGCAGAGGAAAATCGGATTTGTATTCCCAGCCTAAAGGTGGAATTAAATATATTAATTTATATACTACCAATATACTAAATTTTAAAGCTATAATTAAACAGTCAATAGAAAAAATAATAATGTGTAATCTTTGCTATGAAAATAAAATAATTTCTTTTTTATTTAATGGAACACAAAAAAAATCGTGGTTCATACAGAATTTAATTAATTAGATAATTATTATTATTCATGTTATATAAGAATGAAGTCGGTGATATTGGTTTTAGGAAACAGCAGCAACTTTAAAAAACTCTTCGCAAAATAATATGATTATCTGTTTGAAAATCACTTGATTATACTTGAGTACACTATTAAAACCTAATTAATAATAAATCCATCTTTATTACACATTGTTTTTTGAATATATTATAAGTTTTACAAATAAGTAGAAACTGCACGATCTGTCACTTGCAGTTGCCCGCCAAAACTTTTTTTTTCCCAGACCACGTCGTTTCCATGGCAACGCATAATCGAATCAAACTAATGCATTGTATTTTTACATAAATACATTTTGAAAATGAACATGAAGTCTTAAATAAACTAATTTTACAGAAATGACGTTGTATATTGATACTAAATTGGAATTTTCAGACGCTAATGTTATTTCTACCATTGCATCATGGCACTCTGCCTTACCTTTGCTTGCTATAGGGTCTTACAATCAAGACAAGGGTGGCTCTATTACAATCTTTGGTGATAACGTAAGTTCCTGTTTATAATAACAATAAAACACTTTCTTAGTAACTTATTCTTTAACTTCAACTTTTAGAGCTCCCCACTGGAAGATTGTGAATGGCCCACCTTGTTATCAAACCAAGTCACTGCACTCGCCTGGCATCCTTCCAGGAGACTCCTTGTTGTAGGCTGGGATGGAGGAGAACTATACATATGGCTGGAATACTCATGGGCCAGGCTGGAAGCTCCTCACAATGCTGCAATTACAACTGTTACCTTTAGTGGGGGAGGAGGTAGGCTTCTTGCAACAGATGCCACAGGATCAGTGTCTGGATGGCAATCTAACTCTGGAGCACCTTTAACATCTTATCACCATCAATTAGGGGATGTCATTACTCATGTAACATTTTGTACTCCCCGTTCTAGCAGTGAGACTGCTATTAGAGGACTAGCTAAAGCAGCTGTGGCTGGTGATGAAAATGCTTTGGATGCATTAGCAGCATGGAGGCCTCGGACAACAGCCAGAGTAAGGGAAGGTGCTCAACCAGACAATTATGCATGTTATGCTGCTCAAGATAATGGCATTATTTTGTACATAGACCATGCAGGGGCTTGCTCGGAAGTTCTTAATGCACCGGGAACCATTGTATTCTTGTCCACCCTTGGTAATACATATTTGTTAATTGCCTGGGAAACTGGTGGTGCTTTGAGTCTCACTAGATTTTTGATTTCTGATGATGGGTCTTTAGGTACTGATAGCCATGTGAGAATGACAGCGAGAAATGGTCAAAGCATAGTTGTGACTGGAAATTATTGCGTGGCAGTTGTAACAGGTGAAAACATAATTCGATTATGGGATAGTGAGACAGGCGATAATGATTCACTACCAAATGAAAATGAAGATATAGTTCAAGGGGACATATTTACAAGTATTAATTATTGTAATTTAAGTGATACATTGTGCTGTGGTACCTCACAGGGGAATTTATATTTATGGCGGAAGGACTATAAACATAACTGGAAAATGTTGAGTAGTACCTCAGTGAAGGGTACTGTCAAAGAAGTCTCATGGGGTTCAGAAGGTCTAATGAATCCACTTCTATATGTAAATTGTATTACAACTTCATTTACTTTACGAGAACAACCAATTTGTTGGGGCTATTCACTCAAAACCTACATAGTGCAAAAATCAGCTAATGAAATCTTAATAAATAGTGGAAGTGTCTCATCAACTTTAAATACCACATTAACTATAAGAGCACTTGCTTTTAAAGATCAGTATTTAGCATTAGCAGATGGAAAAGAAGTTCAGGTAAATAATAAAATGAGTTTTTTAAGAGTAATTAGTAGCCATTTGCCGGGTCTGCTGATCTGAGGTAGTACCACCACTTACAAGTGTACATCCCATGAAGTTATAGTGGATGCGATTGCTACTTGCAATATAGTAGCAGTTACTTCTATTCATGGAGCACACTCCAGATTTTAATCAGATGAGGTGCTGCCATTCATCAGATCCTAATAAAAAATAACAATATATAATATAACTACATGGCAATAGTTACTCTTGGTTGGTACTTCATACAGTCTGTACTTTACATAGTCTGTAAAGTTCTAAAATCTAAATTTAAAGATTTTGGCCTTATGTTTACGACATTTTTTTGTCATATAAGGCAAAAAGTAGGACTACTTAACAAGCTACTAGACCAATTTGTTTAACTAATTTAAGAGTAATAGACAATCGGTAGTAGCCCCACTTTCACCACACACGACAGGCGTGGATGAACGGTTTAGCGACTGGTTTGTTGCGCGTAAAGTCCCGGGTTCGATCCCCGGTCGGAGCAAATATTTGTTTCGTAGCTTTTATTTGTAATATTTAATAGTATTAAATATTGCAAATATTTGTTAATAAAAAAAAAAGAGATGGATATTTGCTTCGGGTCTGGTTTTCAAAGAGTGGTAGGCAGTGGTACCCAGTCTGCCGATCCGGGGTAGTACCACCACTTACAAGTATACAGACCGTGAAGTGATTTGGTCACGTTTCGGGATCAGCTTGTAAGTTGCCGGTTCCATCTAGGCCGGCATAGTGGATGTGATTGCTACTCACAGTTATTGAATTGTAGTAGCAGTGACATTCATTCATGGACCACACTTTGGCTTAACATCAAGCGGGGTGCTGTCATATGTAGAGTCACAATAAAAAAAAAAAAAAAAAAACACAGTCAGTGAAGTAACCTGTTTCAGGATCAGTTTGAAAGTGACTGCTACTTGTAATTTATCTATGGTAGCATTCATGAATCCCACTCCAGCTTATCATCATGCGTGCTGCTTTTATGTCGAGTCATAATAATAAAAATAATGTAATAACTGAGAAATAAAATAATGTTTTCAGATTTGGACACCTAACAAGGAAAATCCATCAAAATTCACTCTCTTGTATAATTTTAATTGGAAAACAGATGCTCTTATAATATTCAATGATATTATAATTGGTGTAGTTGCTCCTCATATTGAGGCAAAGTCTATTTCTGGCAATCATATTGGTTTACTACCAAGTGCTGAAGGAGAGGGTGAAGTTATTGGAGTATCTAATACAAATAAATACATCATAGTAGTCACTATGGATGGAAGTCTTAAACTAGCAGAGATTTCTAAGAAAGGTCTAAAACTACTCTATCCTGTAAAGAATTGCTACCAAATGATTGAAGATTTTGGGGAAGTTATGAGAGCATCTGTCAATAGCAATGGTAAATACATTTGCTTAAGTGTGGCTAACTCTGGTCTTGCACCAGACCCAAAACTTTATCTTTGGGATGCCGCAAATGATGTTATAAGCACATTTCTGGTATCAGCTACAGCTTCGCCTCCTTATCAAAGCGTACCTATTTCAATAGTTTGGGATTCTGTCGATCCGAGGTTAGTTGCTATTCACATGAGATCAGCAGAATGCGACCAAATAAATTTGTTCTTAACACATGAAAATCAGCTTTATGAATACAAAAATTGGTACATGGACGATAATGAAAATGATAGTTCCGATTTTATGCTTTGCTGTATGAACGCGCCTTACGTTGTATTACTTGCACAACAAAATATTAAACAAATAGCCATGCATGAATTTAAGGACTTTATTGATAACCTTGATATAGCAACAACTAAAAGTATTATAGACTTTATATATTATATGACTACTGGGTATTTGGAGAAGGCAGTTGTGATTGGTGCAAATTTATCTGGAAACAAGTCGTCTGTTCTATGGGATAGTTTAGCTAAAATGTGTGTAACACGCAGAAGACCCGATGTTGGAGCTGTTTGCCTTGGAAAGATGGGTGATATAAAAGGAGCCCTTATGATGCACAAAATCATGAACGATTCTGAAGTAGATGAATTAACAAAAGTCGGTATTTTAGCTGTTAATCTAGGTATGGCCGAAGAAGCAGAGACATTATTTAATAAAGCAAAAAGGCCTGAAATGATCACTAAGTTGCTCTCGGCCACTGAAGGTGGACTGAGTAATATAACAAATAGCAATGCTGAAGGTGAAAATATCTTATTAATTAAAAGTGCTCAACACAAACTTGCCAAAGTTTTATGGGCGAATGGAGAGACTAATGCATCTATTAAATTGTTTGAAAGTGCAGGTACTCATGTGCCACATGTACCTAGGATGTTAATAGCACAAGGACAGACCAATGTTTTAGCTCAATATGTAGCAAATTCAAATGATCCCAATCTCATTATGTGGTGGGGTCACTATCAAGAGAGCTTGGGCGATTTAGATGGTGCATTGAACTCGTATGGCCGTGCGAAAAATTATGGAGAACAAACTAGATTGTTATGTCACATGGAAAGAATTGAGGAGGCCGAAAAGATATGTGAAAAGAATCCATCAGCTTTGTATCAGATGGCTCGGTATTTGGAAATGCAACCGAACAAAACTGAGGGAGCCGTTAAGGTGAGTTAACAGAAAGTAATATTGATTTTACTAAATTAAATATTTTATAGTAATCCTTGTCACTTCGTCTTCTTTTAATTCCCATTTATTACGCACAATAGTATTCTTTACACGGTTCCCAATCGTTATTGTGGCGATGGTTTGGGAACATTGAAAGAATGAATGAAAGAAGATTGAGAAAAGAGATTTGAAGGTGACCGTGGTGTAGTGGCAGTGCAATAGTTGCGCAAGCCGAGAGCACGGGTTCGAAACTACTCACCAATAATAATGTATCTTTGATATATTATGTACTTTGGTTGTTCTGTTTCTATGATACAAGCACTTTAGTAGCTTAGTATATTTATTTTATTTATTTATTTAAATCCTTTATTGCACCAAAAAGACAAACGATTCAGAAGATTGTTTCTTGATTGAATCGGGGACATTTCAAAAATCGGGGACAAAAATCGATGTTCGCAGTGCTCATTACTATAGAGTCTATATAAAGAGAATTGTGGATGTAAAGGAAGCGAGAGAGTTATGTTAGAATCGTAGAAAGTGGCGCTCCATTGTGTCTACCTATCCTATTATTTTTGATAATGATAAATCTTTTAGCTCTATATGAAATGTGGTGCTATATCATCTGCGATTCGAGTAGCTGCCGAAGCTAGTAAATGGACTTTGGTGTGGCGAGCTGGATCTTCATCTCCCGTTCACGCTTTACATGCTGCTTCAATATTGGAAAATGCTGGACAGATTGAACAAGCCATTGCTCTTTACCAGAAAGCTGGTAGGTATAAAACCGTAGAGCTTTTTTTTATTGTGACTCGACATATATGACAGCATATGAATGGATGCCACTGCTGCTACAATTCAATAACTGTGAGTAGCAATCACATCCACTATGCCGGTCTAGTTGGAACTGGCAACTTACAGGCTGATCCCGATCATGAAGATAAATGTGGATGTAAGTTGTGTCAGGATCGTGGCAAGTGACGCTCCATTGTCTCTGCCTATTTCTGTGGATAAAGGAAAGTCGATTTCGTAATTTGATATATTATTTTACAGGTATTGTGGTTTGACATCACCTCTTCTGATGTTATGCTGGATTGCGATCCATGAATCTAAAGCTATTACTACCATTCTTAAATACCCAGACCCGGAGCAAATTTCTGCCTCATTTTTAATATTTTTTTGTACAGTTTTTTTAAATATTTTTTATTGAGTCTTAACTTATGATCCCGTCTGATAATAAGCTGAAGTGCAGTCCATGAATGGAGGGAGGCCTAATTGCGACTGGCAACTTGCAAGCTGGTCTCGAAGCGCGACTGAGTAACTTAACGGTCTGTACACTTGTAAGTGGTTGTACTACCCTAGATCGGCACATCCGGCACCGGCATCCTGCCTTACTACTCCTAATCTTTTGTAATATTTAATGTATGTATTTGTTGTTGGTCTGTATTCAATTCAAAAAAAGTTTGAATACTTATTAACTAGGTACTCAATAATTATATTACAGAAAAACCACACATAGCTTTAAAGTTAGCACTGTCGAGTGGAAACACGAACGCAATGCTATCGGCTGTAGAGTCGCTAGGTGGTAAAGTGGACCCGGAACTAGCTCAGGCCTTAGCTGTGCATCTGAGAGAAGCTGATCATCATTCCCATGCCGCCGCTTTGTTGGCTACTGCTGGACAGGTAATTCAAGGATAACTATAAAAAAAGACTTATATATACGTTACTAGTGTTTTCTTATTTGCCGCTGCCCGCAAGCGACCAGCGGGGTGTCGTTCTGTTTTTTTATTGGTTCTGTTTATTGTATCGTATTTGATATTTTGTGTTTGTTTATGGAATCGTTAATTTGATTGTCGTATTTGCCGCTATATTTGTATGTTAATTTTATAATAAGCAACCTCTTTTCCTCTAAACAGTTCGAGGAAGCACTAGAAATAGTAGAAACCGAGTCTACTCCATTGACAGACGAGCTGAGTGAACGTTTAGCTGCGCCGGCTGGTACTACTGGTCGTGATGCCTTACTGAGACGCTTAGCTGATGTGTTAGGAGCAAGGGGATTGTATCACCAAGCTGCAAAGAGGCTAGCACAAGCTGGTGACAAGGTATTGTATATGGGTGGTGTATTTATTTTATAGTGAACAGGAGTTTCTAGGAAATTGAAGCACGATTCTTTAATCGACAACCTTAGTATTATAAGGATAAAAAGCGACCATGGTGTAGTGGCAATGCAATGGTTACGCAAACCGAGAGCGCGGGTTCAAAACCACTTGCCGGTGCCAATGTATTTTTGATATATGAACTTTGTTCTGTTTCTATAGTACAAGCACTTTAGAAACTTAAGTATAGAATTTGAATAAAAAATAAAAAAATCTAAAAATAAACTTTATTAAATATTTTTCTAAGGCAGGTGCGATGCGATGGTTAATGCGTTCAGGTGACGTAGATCGGGTGGCTCGCTTTGGTCTTGCAGCTAGAGATCGTGCTGCCCAACTTCTGGCCGGCGACTACGTTCGAGCACACTCCCAATGGAGATCTAGACCGGACTTATCCAGACATATATTACAGCTCTATAGTAAAGCTAGAGCTCACAATAAGCTAGCTGCTTTCTATGCAGAATGTGCTACTATGGAAATTGAAGATTATGATGTGAGTTTCCTTTTCATTAGATATAAGTCTACGCGCGTTAATTGGTACACTCTGTGTACGACGACGACAGGCGTGGCGTAGTGGTAGCACACCAGTTTGTTACGCGTAAAGTCCCGGGTTCGATTCTTGATTGGCCATATTTTATTTGTAATATTTAATAATTTGGTTAAATTTACAAATATGTTTAAATTTATAAAGTATGACGACGTACTATGATTGAAGTATGCCAAAAATAAATAATATATAATTTATATCTTATTTTTTTTTTTTCAGAATTTCGAAAAAGCTTTAGAAGCATTAAAAGAAGCTATAAAATCGCTTGGAAAAGTGTCGGATGGTGATACAGGTATTATAGTTTTTAGATAAGTTTTTATAAACCTAATTAAGGCGACCGCGGTGTAGTGGTAATGCAATGGTGTACGCTCAACCGATAGCGCAGGTACCAATGTATTTCTGATATATGTACTCTGGTCGTCCTATTTCTATGATACAAAAACGTTTAGAAGCACCGTTTGATTCAAATTGTCTTTTGTAGGTATGAAGATAACAGCGCTTCAAGAACAGAGTACGCTTGTGAAACGATTTATAGATGTTAAGAAAACATTGGAAGCTGGTGAAATTAATCCAGGTATAGGAGTACCACTTTTTCTTTTATTATTATGACTCGACATATGACAGCACCCAGCTTAATGTAAATGTTAAGCTAAAGTGTGGTCCATGAATGGATGTTACTTCTACTACAATTTAATATCAGTAAGTAGCAGTCACATCAGCCTAGTTGAAACCGGCAACTTAAAAGCTAATCCCGAAACGTAACCAAATCACTTTAAGGTCTGTATGCTTGTAAGTGGTGGTACTACCCCGTATCGGCAGACTGGGTGCTGCCTACCACTCTTTGATAACCAGACCTGAAGCAAATATCTACCAATTTTTTTATTAACAAATATTTGCATTATTTATAATAATATATATATTAAATATTACAAATAAAAGCTTTGAAACCATAATTTTATTTTATTTTTATTTTCTATAGGCGTTGTAAGCGGCCAGCAACTATTGCGTGCAATATCAGATCGTCCAGGACTTATATCAGAAGAGAGACTTCTAAAATTGTTACTTCAACACGCTCCCAATCATGCAGCTGCCCCTGGTAAAGTTTTACCCCCACCCTTTTCTTTTAATCTTATTGTTAAATTAAATTGTATTACTTAAAGCCTTTGTAATATTATAATAAAGGTTTTTAATAAAATATATTGCAAAAGAAACACCTAAGGAAAACGGCACGCGCAACGTGACAACTTTTAGTGGAATGTATTGTAAAAGAGATAAGAATAGAGTAGAAACAATTACGGAACATTTCGTCGTAGGTGTCGTGTTTATGATGTAGGCACAATGTCGAAATGAAACATAAGTTATACTTTCTAGCGAAACTATTATAAATATGAGGGGTTTGACGATATCCGTGCGTACCTGTATAACTGTATCTTTGATACTACGCTATTAGAATAAGAATAGGACGGGCTGTTGACTAACTTCACTTGACTGACTCAAGTGTCTTTTTCTTGACGGTCCGCAAAGAAAAAGACACCATACTAAAGTGAAGTTGGTTGGAGAGTTAGACGTCACAAAATGGCACCGATTCCGTCCTATTCTTATTTTAATCGCATTATATCGCTTAGTATTTTTGTAATCTTATTTTTAATGTTAATATAATTTAATTGTTTACAGGTTTTCAAGCTCAATTAAATTCATTGAAGGAACAGCCAGAACAAAAAATAGTGGAAAGTGAATCCCCTGATCAAAGCATAGAAGAAGTTATTTAAGTTGTTATTTAGTTTAGTGCTTATCTGATAAGAATTGTGATGATTGTAAACGAATCTGTCCAATAAATATATGTATTTTATTTTTATAGTTGTTTTCATATCGAGTATTTTTTAAGATTGGCCGGCATAGCGACTGAGGCAACCGTAAAATTAAACGATTTTGTCTTTGACTCCCCTTGCTTACCAGACGTCAGAAGTCTTTCTTTCTTTCTTCTTGTTTATGGCTTTAGTATTTAACTTGCCAGTGTCAAAGTAAAAATATATGGTTCAATGTTAATACATTGTCAAGTAAAGATGAACATGAACCACGCGAGTGATTCATCAAATGATGATGATGATAGTGAGGTTGATGATGATCGTTTTAGTAAAGCGGCGGAAAGCCTTTACTAAAACTTCAGAAGGAGTCTTGGAGGGAACATGAAGAAACACGTTTCACAACTTTAAATTACTTGTTTATACTTGATCAACTTAAAAATTATTACTGGATAACAATTCCACCATTATTACACATTAATATTTATGAAAAATACAAGCTTTTCAAATAATTCAAAATTGCGCGTCCTGTCAGTTGCAGTTGCCCGCCAAAACTCAACGTCAGAAGTCGTGTCTCAATGAAAAGAAAGTTGGTGGACGTGGTCCTGTCTATCTCTGTAAAAATATAGCTATTCATTTAAAATTTTATTAAAGTGCTCATTCGAATTCTTTATAGATAAAAGCAATCAATTAGCCAATGTCAAATTGACGTTAATCAGATGTTTTCAATTTTAAGGTTATATCGCTAGGGAAAAACAATATAGTAAATAATGATATCAATAACATAAGATATATATTTATGTGAATAAAACAATAACTGAAATGGTGCAAATAATTAGTAAAACCTTTTATTTACTACGGTTTACAACAAATAAAACCTATTTACATCAAAGGTTAGTTTGCTGTTTTGAATTTAAAATATAAATTATTACGAACTAATCTATTATATTTATCAGATTGTAATATATTCGTAATGAAACGTTTGTAATAATATTCCCAGAAATATATTCTATTTAAATATTCTTTCTTCGTGGTAAGTGGCGCTCCATTGTCTCTGCCTATCCCTGTGGGAAAAAGGCGTGACATTTTGATTGATTGATTGATATATTCTATAGATTTATATAATAAATTCACATAGAATCACTATCCTCCTTAGTAAGGCAAATGATCTGCGTTTAGTTAGCTACTGCTGAATAGCTGATGTCCAATCAATTAACAGTATGTCTTACAGCATTTACTTTACCTTCACTGGCATAGTGCACTTACAAGTTACACTTTAGCCCTAATTTTATTTACATTTTTATACTAAGCTACTTACAATGCTTGTATGTAGAACTATGAAAGTACATGTATCAAAGACTGAAAAGTAGTTTATAACTAGGGACTCTGTAATCACTGCACCATGGTCGGCTTAATATCAGCTCATAATATGTTATCTCAATATATATTAAACCATTTCATTTTCATCATATTTTTCTTCATTTATTTTAGAATAATTTCCCGATGGAAGTCATCAAATAGTGAAGAAAATTTCAATGACATTAGTAAAATAAGAAATTTTAGCATTGTAGCTCATGTGGACCATGGAAAGAGTACCTTGGCTGATAGATTACTTGAGATTACAGGTGTTATAAAACCAGGAGCAGAACAGGCACAAGTCCTTGATCAACTGCAGGTAGATATTTAAATAAACTTGTTTTGTTTTGACTCTACTCTATCTGATCTCAACTTGCTTGATGTTATGCAAGGAGAAGTAATTTTTTTTTATATATATTTATTAATTATTTACATTTCTATACTAAGCTACTAAAGTGCTTGCATCATAGAAACAGGACAATCAAAGTAGATTGGTACCAGTGGGTGGTCTTGAACTTGTGCTCTCGGTTAGTATAGCCATTGCACTTCACAATGTAGTTTACAGTCCACTCACTATTTGGGCCAAGAGTGCTTTTGATGCTTTGCTTGAAGGATCCTATGTTATAAGATGGGAAGACCACATGGAACACATGATGAGGTAGTAGGAACAAGGAAACCCTCAGAACATTCTCCTTGACTTAAATGTCTTATTGGTATCATAGTAAAAAGTATTTCAATGTACTGCATATCTTCACATGACATAACCCGACATAATAACGATATTCGAGGATGTTATTACTAGACTTGAGACATTCGCAGCTTTTTTTTGTGTTTTCATTTATCCTCATTTAGCGATAGGGCTGCTGCATGAGAGTGTACAAGGACATGTTTCATACACCTAATAATTTTAGGTTGAAAGAGAAAGGGGCATAACAGTAAAAGCTGTAACAGCATCATTGAACTACACATATAAAAATGAAAAATATCTTCTTAATTTGATAGACACACCAGGACATGTCGATTTTTCAAATGAGGTATACTTACTTTTTTTATTATTGAGGTTGAGGTTTTTTATCTTTTGAGAAATGGAAGGACCTTCCTAATTATGTTTCTTGTAATTTATTAAAACACAATGCTGGTACTGCTGCCTGTGACCCGATAGTCTCCTTTATGTGTTCTAGCGAAGCGAACGGGCAAAGTCATCATCATCACCCAGAAGGCGTCCACTGCTTAGGCCTCCCTCTTAGAACGCCATTCCGAACGACAAGATGCCAGTTGCATCCACCGGTTACCTGTGACTATCACTATGTCGTCAGTTCACCTAGTGGGAGGCCTACCTACGCTGCGTCTTCCGGTTCGTGGTCTCCACTCTAGGACCATTCTTTTCCATCGGTTGTCGGTTCTGCAAAGAAACGAAGAACGGGCAACGTGCGACTATTATATTATAAAATATTTATATTCCAGGTAGTAAGAAGTGTGACAGCATGTCAAGGCGTAATCCTATTGGTAGACGCCAACGAAGGCATTCAAGCCCAGACAGTTGCTGTCCATAACTTAGCAAAACGAAACAACTTAATCATTATACCTGTTCTGAATAAAGTTGATTTACCTCGTGCCAACCCAGAGAAGGTTAAAGCCCAACTAAAGTCATTATTCAATATTGATCCAGATACCGTTTTAGAGATATCAGCTAAGAAAGGATGGGGTATAAATGAATTGCTAGAAGCCGTTATAATCAGAATAATACCTCCTCCTGTAGATCCAGAAGGAGAATTTCAGGCTAATGTCATAGATACATGGCATGACAAATATCGTGGTATATTGTGTTTGGCACATATTTCTTCTGGAAGAATTTCTATTGGTGAAGCAGTGAGGTGGAAGTCAGATTTGAAGCAGCATATGTTGAAATATTTAGCTATGTTGCGGCCGAGTGAGGAGCCTATTCAGAGTGCTGTTGCAGGACAAGTTGTTATGGTGGGTAAGTTAAGTCAATAGAATAAAATAAAAATTGAAGGAACACATAGATTTCTAGAGCACATAGATTTTTCAAACAGCATCATTGTGACGATGACTGAGGCAACTTGGACCTGCCCTTGCTTGTCATCAGTCAAGTTGAGGTTAGATGTCTACTTCATGAAAATAAATAATGTCACATGACAATATTTAAAAATTCCAATGCTAGTAATAAAAATTATAAACAAACAATTAGGTGTCTGTCAACAGCAGCGGTTAAAACGCGACCGCACTGACCGCTAAGCTACACAGCGCCTACGCGATTAAGTCGAATTTCTTCCATTCATACATTCTATCTTTTCATTTGTTATTCTGCTGTATAATTTTAAGCTACTATAAATAATATATCTATCTGAAATTATCTAGTGTAATAAGCTTGCAAGATCATAATAATATTTAGTATTTTGCACGAACATTAATTATTGAACTTAACAAATTTATAAGCTTACTATAGCTTTTATTTTTGGTTATTGATTTTACAATTTTTTCTTCTTTCGACGTTTCGAGAGCTTTGCAGTTTGCAAAAATAAAAATTTCTAATATCAATAATCAATAAAAAACGTGATAGTAAATTTAAATTTGTTTAATTCAATATTATTTAGGTTGCGGCCCAAGAGGTGGAGGCTCTGTTGGTGATCAGCTGGTGTCAATAAACTCTTCAGAACAGCGTGACGTAAAGAGTATGTCTCCTGTCCGTCACATGGTGTACGCCGGTATATTCCCAGCCGACCAATCACAACATCCCTTACTCAGTGATGCTATTAGGAAATTAGCACTTAATGATTCTGCCGTTGCCATTACTCCTGATTCGAGGTAAATGTATATTTTAGTAAGTCCAGGGTTCGATTTCCGGTCACAGCAAGTATTTGTTTTATAGGTTTTATTTGTGGTATTTGATAATTATAAAATAATAAAAAAAGAGATCTGTGTCTGGTTGTCAAAATGTAGTAGGCGGTTCCAACTAGGCCGGCTTAGTGGATTACAGTTATTAAACTGTAGTAGCAGTCACCGCATTCCAGTTCAACATTAGACGAGGTGCTGTCTGTCAAATATGTCGAGTCCTAATAGAAAAAATCATTCAAACTGTCACGCCTTTTTCCCACAGGGATAGGTAGAGACATTAAAGCGCAACTTACCACGACCCCTTACACAACTCCCTTGCTTCCTTCACATTCACAATTCTGTCTTATGGGTTATGTGGTTATGGGCACTAGGCAAGCAAAACCACTGACCAAATCGGAGACATCCTCAAGAAAGCTTTCTTGAGGATGTCTCCGATTTGGTCAGATTTGGTCAACACCTTCCTAAAAATAACCACTTAATAGAAAAAAAATAAAAAAAATATCACGTGACATGATTACATGACTTGGTGCTGGAGAATCTATTGCAGACGTCGTGAGAATATTGTGCAGTATTTGTACCTTGGATTTTTTTCTATGTTATAAATAATAGTGGCGACTGCTCTTTTATGGTACTCACTCCAGCTTCCAATTTCTTTAAAAATATATTTTTCTATACTAAGCTACTAAAGTGCTTGTATCATAGAAACAGGACAACCAAAGTACATATATCAAAGATACATCGGTACCGGTGAATGGTTCAAACCCGTGCTTGCGTAACAATTGCACTGCCTTCACCAATGCGTCACGCTTGTCCTCTATTGTGGTAGGCGGACTGTTGGTGGTAATTGCCCAGTCTATCTCCAGGGTACTACCACTTTCAAGTGTACATACCGTAAAGTGACTGACGTGTTTCGTACATTAAAGTGGACATGGTAGGCATAATGGGTGTGTTTGCTGTTTGTAAATTTTCAACTAAAGTGGCAGTCGCCTCCATTCATCTCATCCAACCTAACATCAGGGGGCCAACTGCGCAACTTCAATGGTAATGACAATGAATTTTATTCCTAATTGTAAAAGTTACGCGGCCGCAGTTGGTGTTAAAAACAACTTTTATTCATTCGGATAATGAGTTTCAATGAGCTTGAACTGTTAATGAAAATGAACATCGATTCATCGAACATTAATCAAGTTCAACTTTCAAAAAGGAACCTATTGTCATTTAGTTACGCGGTCGGCCCGCTAGAAGGGTGTTATCATTATGTCGAGTCACATTTTTTTGATTTCAGTCCCGCCCTAGGCCAAGGATGGAGGGTTGGTTTCCTGGGACTATTGCATTTAGATGTTTTCACGCAACGTTTGCTCCAAGAATATAAGGCAGAAGCTATACTCACTGCGCCATCTGTACCATATAAAATTAAGTAAGTGACTTTTTAAATTACATTTCTATATTAAGTTACTAAAGTGCTTGCTTGTATCATAGAAACAGGACAACCAAAGTACGAATATCAAAGATACATTGGTACCGGCAAGTAGTTTTGAACCCGTGCCCTCGGTTTGCGTGACCATTGCATTACCACTTTTTAGGATGGGGCAACACATGAGCAGGTAGAGCATTCCACTTATCGATGCATTCAAACGACGCGCCGAAGTTTTTGGGTCCGACTGTATTTAGTCCACATTTCGCCTTGAAATGTATTTTTATTTCTTTTTTAAGAGTGATCGCATACATAAATCATATAAAGTTATCTCGTGTGTTCTTTATTTAAAAGTTTTAAAATAATCCTTTTATTCGAAAGATTCCATTAGTGCATTTATACTACCCGGTCACCGGATAGTCAGTGCCGGGCATCCGGCAGCGGAGTGTATAAGGATAGTACATATCGGTGTAATTAACCCGGCAAGCAGTAACCGGTTACAAACCGGATTTACCACTGTGGGTCCCGGTTGCCGGACTCAATGTGATGTATCGAACACGTACAAGCTTTCGCCACCGGATACTTGGCACCGTCTACCCTTCTTAAAGATCTTAACTTGGTAGACCTGTAACATGGTAAATGGCTTTGTTTTTAAGTATTGCATTATTTACAGAGTTAAAGGTGCCAAAATTATAAAACAATTTAAGGGAGAAGAGGCAATAATAACAAATCCACTTCAGTTACCTGAACCTCGTAATATTGAAGAATATTATGAACCATACGTTTTAGGTAAGATTCACAATTAGGCCGGCATAGTGGATGCGGCTGTACTTACTGCACACCAACTTTATATGTATGAATTTATATTTTCTTCATATTGTGACTCGCCATATGACAGCACCTTGTCTAATGTTAAGCTGTAGTGCGGCCGAATACTCGTAAAGGAAGGCAACAGTTAAATAACCCACTACAGTTAAAAACCTGCAGTCGCTTCCACAATGTGGTCCTAAAAAGAACCAACAACTATCAAGCTGATACCGAAACGCGACTGAGTAACTTTACGGTGACTTAGTCGCGTTTGGTATCGGCAAATGGGTTTGAACCTATGCTCTCGATTCGTGTGACCATTGCACTACCAGTATATACGGCAGAGCAGATACATTGGTACTGGCAAGAGGTTTTGGATTTCTATATTAAGCTATAATACTTAGTGCTTGTATCATAGAAACAGGATAACCAAAGTACATATATCAAAGATACATTGGTACTGGTGAGTGGTTTCGAACCCGTGCCACTCGGCTTACGTAGCCATTGCACTGCCACTGCACTACGGTCACCTTAAATTTAAATAATATCATTTCAGGAACAATAATAACTCCAGTAGAATACATAGGCGCTGTAACAACACTGTGCATAGACCGCCGAGGCAAACCTCTGCCGTCTTCAGCGGTGGACGAGCACCAAACAATGATGCAGTTCATTCTGCCACTGTCAGAAGTAGTTCTGGATTTCCATGATACACTCAAAAGTATCACATCTGGCTTTGCTAGCTTTGACTATCAAGATTATGGGTTCCACCCTAGTCCTTTAGTTAAGGTAATTTTTTATTTATTATAGTATTATTTATACATTATAGTTTTAATATTTTTATTTATTTAAATGTATATACTAAGCTACTAAAGTAAACACATAGAAACAGGACAAAGTGCATACATCAAAGATACGGTGGTACCGCCAAGTGGTTTGGAACCCGTGCTCTTGGTTTTCGTAACTATTGCACTGCCACTACACCACGGTTGCCTTTATTTATTTGTTTATTATTAATTAATTTTATGTCAGTAATATATTTATTATAGTAATTTTATTTATATATTTTAGTATTATTCCCTAAGAATGGAGTAATACTATTTTTTCAATTATACTTCTCCACACATATCGAAATGTATTTCTGGATATATTATAACCATTTATTAAACTGGATATGTCACTTGTCAATATTTCTGAAATAATAAAAAGTAATCACACTCTGTCGACTAAATCGGCAGTCGAACTAAAAGGTTCTTTGTAGAATAATCAACGAAATAGCTTATGTGTCGTCCCATCTTTGAAAAAGCACCTTTGGCAGGCAAAATAACGGCGACCGTAAACTGGATTGTTTTTTTTTCAGTCATTGAAGCTCTTGAGCTTCCCCTTGTAAGTTTCAGATGTATAACTAAAAAAAATTAGAAAAGTCATGCCTGCGTATTAAATAACCGGTTATTTGGTTGAATCGCCATTTTGAAATAGAGGCATTTATTCCGGTTTGCGATTGAAGTGGCTAGTTATTTTTTAATGGGAATGTTGCCTTTTTTAGATGGACATATTAATAAATGGTGTATTAGTTGAAGAATTAAGTACTATTGTTCATGCAAGTAGGTTAGACAACAGCGCGAGGCGATTAACTGAGAAATTAAAGGAAATGATCCCCAGACAAATGGTTCAGGTATGAAAATATAACTTAAACTTTTTGGTATATTACTTTATAAACTAGTAATAATTAAAAGATAAATAAGTCTGCAGGCACATCGGTCAATTGCTTTTGGAAATTAAACCTATAAAACTGACCTAGAGTAAACGTCTACGTACTCACGTCGAGATTCCTCTATTCTATCTTTTTATCGTGGTTTTTACAACTGTCACATGTATTTTTTATTTAGATTTCTACCTTGAGCTGCTAAAGTGCTACCTGTATTATAAAAACAGGACAACCAAAGTACAAATATTAAATGTACCGGCAAATGGTTTTGAACCCGTACTCTTGGTTTTGTGTGACCACTGCACCACGATCTCCTTATTCCACATGCAATACTGTTAATTTCATTATCGTGCGGGCACATGCGGCTCCATTCACATGCTGGCCTCAATTCTTTTAATACATTATGCCGACGAAAAAGCAGTGAAACCACGCCACGCTCACAAGTGACCAATCAACGTATAGTAGGGGAACGAGCTAAATGAACGCGCTCGGAATGCAGTTGTGACGTCATGGTCACGTGTCTATTATGAATAGTCAAGTAAAATGCAAAATGTCGATAACAATAAACACACACTTTCCTTAAAACGCAAATAGATTTAGTTATTAACAATTATAAATGTGTATTAAATTGAAGTATAAACATTAGACGGCAACATTTTTTAATGAATTATATATTAATTTAATTTTGAGAATAGTGACTGCATGTTTTTTCTTTTTCACACATTTTAATCACGTTTCTAATAATGATTCTAGCCTGACTACGCATGACGACTATCTTTTATTCAATTCACTCACTAATTTTTCAATAATCAAACAAAGAAAATATGGACACGTTTTTATCGATATTAAATGACATCGCCGAGCTATGAGCGTCACTAAAAGCGGCCACTAAGATACGGGTGGTGGTTGTTTCACGCCCCACCGCACCTCAGCCCCCGAATTCATTTAACTCGTTCCCCAACTATAATTAACTTATTGATTTGTTATTCGCTGATTGGTTGATGTGGCGAATTAAGATGTGTCGATTGATTTATTGCGCAGTAATAGTGTGTAATTAATTTGTTTTTAGGATTTATATTATACATTTCTATACTAAGCTACTAAAGTGCTTGTATTATAGAAACAGGACAATCAAAGTACATATATCAAAGATACATCGGTTTTGAACCCGTGCTCTCGGTTTGCGTAACCATTGCTCTGCCACTACACACTACACCAGGGTCGACTACGCATCAACCTTTAATTCATACATTTATTTTGTTTAGATCGCGATACAAGCCGTGGTTGGTGGCAAAGTGTATGCAAGAGAGACACTTAAAGCATACAGAAAAGATGTCACAGCTAAACTTGTAAGATATTCATTTATAAAACAATTAACAATTTTACAACAATGTTTTTTTCTTTATTGTGACTACGTATGCCAGCACCCCGCCTGATGTTAAGCTGGAGTGCGGTTCATGAATGGTAACTGCTACTACAGTCAATTAACTGTAGCAGTCACATCCAATATGCCGGCCTAGTTGAAACCGGCATCTTACCAGCTGATCACGAAACTCGACTATGTCACTTTACGGTCTGTATACTTATATATGCACTACCCCGGATCGGTAGACTGGGCGCCACTGCCTGCCACCGCCTTTAACCATGCCTACCATGTCAGTAGAGAGTCGTAGCAGATTGTTTTTAACGCACAGACTATATCTTTACTTGCGTGAATGCAGTTGGTTTGGGGCCATTGAAGTATAGGGGGCGGGGGATCCTTGCTTTGCTTATTTTTGCTGACAAGGGGGATGGGGCGTATATTATTGTAATAAATCTGCTTACGAAATACTTGAACGGCCCTTAGTAGTTAAAATCCTTGGTCAGTAGTTGGATGTGTGATTGCTTGTGGCAATAAATCACGATTCTGCTATTCAGATGGCACGTTAAACTGTAGGTCCCGGTCGTCCTCACTAGATGGCAGTAGTAAATACAACGACATACTTTGAAACTGTTGCATCCCCATCTGCAGTAGTGGGTGTATATAGGTAGATAATCATAATAGTCACTATCGCCTGCACATGTTATCAGCTCTCAAAAATGAGCCGCAATTTTCAATGTGTTTTTCTTGTAATGATCAAAGTAAAGGACATCATTCATTTTGGGCTATTTTTGTATTGTATATAAATTGTAGTTTCGATAATATTAAAACTAATAATGTTGTTGCTTTTAATTGCTGTGCAATTAAGTTATTTGAAAATAAGATATGGATGTTGTATCGTTTTTCAATCACGAAGACACGCCATATTAACTCTTTATTCCATATTCTGCTTTAACCATGATAATTATAGTTTGATCATTTTGCATACCTAAATTATGCAGAATAAAGGATATATTCCAATTACACTGTTAATACAATTTAGCCCAATTTCCCATACAAAATGACTAATGTCCATTGTAATAATTTTCATTTTATATTTTAGTACGGTGGTGATGTGACGCGTAGGAAGAAGTTATTGAAACAACAAGCTGAGGGCAAAAAGAAAATGCGTAGTGTTGCCAACATAAAAATACCAAGGGATACTTTCATAGATGTGCTTAAGAAATAAAATTATTATATAAATTCTGGATTTTAATGTGCGCAATTCTGAACCTCTTTTATTAAAGAAAAATATGTGGAAGCTTTCGAACGCTGATACTCAGTCGTATTATGGAATCAGCTAGACTATTATTGAAACTTGTAGTGATAGCGACTTGAAGTGAAATGCTTTGCTAGCCCATGTGTTCTCTCCGTCCTATGACCTTAGATCCATTAAGCGATGCGTGAAGAAGCACCTTTGGCCGGCATAGTGACGGCGACTGAGGCAGCCGTGAACTACTCGGTTGTTTAGTCGTCGTCACTCTTAGACTTTCTCTTGTTTATCATCAGGCGGGTCGAGGTCAAATGTAGTGTCACAATAAAAAAAGTTTTTTTTTAAATTATATCTATGCTAAGCTGGAGATCGCACTCCAGCTTAACATCAGGCGGTATGCAATCAATACGCCGTCCTTGATAAAATTGTTTAATCCTATATTAATAGTATACGTCAGTCTAAATCTTTTATTTATTTTATTGTAGCTCAACATATGTTAGCACGATGCCTTCCTGATGATAAGCTTGAGTGGTCTATTAAGAGGCGACTGCTAGTTTAGTGTTATTAACTTAATTTTTATTCTAATTGAGGGTCGATTTCATTTTACTATTTTACCTTATTGTTATTATTGTGACAACATAAATTAAAACGTCCAAACTTGGAGCGTGATCCATGAATGGATACGACTGCTACTACGGTTGAATAACTGCAAGTAGCAGTCTCAAACACTATGCCGGCCTAGTTAGAAAACGGCAACTTATGAACTGATCCCGAAACAACTATGTGAGGGAACGTAAAATGCGAAGGGATACTTTAATATAAATAAAAAATATATTATATTTTATAAACATTTTTATTTGGAATTATTACTTCAAATAGCCATCGAATGGCGCTTGTCATAGTAATTTTAACTAAATATGTAATATGATTAATGATATAAACTTTATTGGTAGGCTAAAATAATAAAATAAAGCATAAAGTATAAAATGGCCGATACAAATGTTATCAGCCTGCTTAAAAAATAAAACAAGTTAACAATATTAGAAGCTTTAAAACTATTTACAAAAATATATGTTTGTGAACTCTTTTTTCTAATATCGATATCTTAATTTATAAATACTTTTTTAATTACGATTAAATTTCACTGCCTCGTTTCTTGTTTTATTTTTTTTAATTTAGTTCTAGGAAAGCAAAGAGGTGGAATAACTTTACTAAAACTCCTCCGACAAAGCCTTGAAGGAGAACATGAAGTAACACGTTTCACAGCTTTAAATTACTTGTCGATACTCGATGAACTTATAAATGATTATTGGATAACAATTCTACCATTATTACACATTCATATTCAAGACACAAGCTTTACATATAACCTAAAATTGCACGACATGTCACCTGCAGTTGCCCGCCAAAACTCCATTCTTGTTTCATTTTATACATATTAGGCCCCGTCCACACGAGCGACTTATGTATATAGACAGGATAATTGGAATCCATAGTTTGGATATGGACATTATAGTTCCGAAAAGAACATCTGCCAGTATAGTGACAGCGAACAAGGCAACCGTGGACTGAATAGGTTTTATCAGCCCTTAGCGCTCTTGGACCTATGAGGCAAAACTCTATATAAAAAAAACAGGGCGACAATAAGTAGCTCGTGTTGTCGGACATATACAAAATTACAGTTTTTGCTATTAGGAGGTTAGGTGAGAAACGAACGCGACGCGACAAAAGCCATCCAAACAACTGCCCTCTCTGTTAGAGTATTATGTACTATAGCCGGCTAAAATACTTAGATCTTCGGCAGGAATGCGATGTCACACTACTTGTGGGCGGGTAGTAGTAAAAGGTGACACGTGCCCGTGTAGTACATATAACGTTGCATCGCATCGTGAAATAAATTAGTTTCTTGAAATTAGTACTATAATAAATTTGGATAGAATTTATCTCCACCTTAAACGACCATGTACGCCTAGCTTTACTATCACATTATGTTTTATTTATTTAGTACGACATTTTATTTAAGCAGGATTCTTTATTGCTTCATTACAAATATTTAATTTCATATATTCTAATAGTAGAGTCCTAAACAAAGGTGATATTTCAAAACACAGTATATATTATTAAGAATTAGTTAAAGTTAATAGTAATCGACTACTATACTCGTTTATTTAATCAAAAAGAAAAAAAAAACTATTAATTCCCAAAAAATATACTTTGGCATATCAAATAAAAAGTTAGTAAAAAATGAAAATATACCTATTTAGTTTGACAAGTTACTATAAAATTAGGCATACTATAAAATATAATTTAAAAACAAAATATGGTAAAATACAAGAAAAAGTGGAAAAAAAAACAAATTACGAATTCTTATAAAAAATTCTTATTAAAAGAATTCTTAAGAAAAAAATACTACCAAATTATTTTTTTTATAATAGCATCAAAAGGAGATATTAAATCATTATCACAAAGTTTTTTTAAAAATTAGGATATAGAGAAATCTCGGTCTTTATAGCTTCAAAAATATTGTTTTGGTTGCCGTAAAGCTCACGCCTTTCTAAACTTATATAACTACAAACTCAGCTCTACATAGTTAGCGTTTAATCAGCGTAAAACTACGTAGCGGAAAACTGTAAAATCTACTACGTAATCTCGTTTCGATAAGCAACAGCTGCTACAGTCTTAGCTATTTATTCACGCCATATAAAAGTGAAAAACACTATAAACTGCTAAATTCGTAAACTTCAATTCTATAAATTTAAAGCATTATTCAGTAAGGTATTTACCATTTTTTAAACTACACCTAGTGAAATTAAACGTCAGTAATTTTGCTCCCAGTAATAAAAATAATCTATGATAAAAATATATTAGACATTTGATTGGTAGATTTCTTGTCATTGTCAGTTATTTTCCAATCAAAAAACTTCATTTTTTATACATTTCTATATTAAGCTACCTAACGTGCTTGTATCATGGAAACTGGGCGACCAAAGTAGTAAAGATATAGTGATATCAGTAAGTGTTTTTTCACCAAAACTAGACCACGGTCGCCATTTGAATAACTAGGAATTATAATCTGACGTTTAATTCTATTACGACACGACTACTGAGGCAACCGTACACTGAATCAATTTATTCAGTCGACGGAGCTCTTGTACCTCCTCTTACTTACTATCAAGCAAGTCGAGGGCAGATTCACAAAACACATTAAGTTACAAATAAAATTTTAAACAGTCTTGAAAACAAATTAATATCATCTGTTATAAATTAATAGTTATTTAATTGAGGACATCTAGTTTACAACATAGAGTAAAACCAGAATTCTAATGACAGACTACAAACGAAATATACTTGTTATATAATATTTTTGCGGCTTACAAACACGTTTATTTATATATTTTTTATTGTACGGATTCGAAAGCCATCATGCAATCAGCAAAAAATGCGTATAATCTAAGAAAGTTTTATACAGCCCAAGTTTTTTTTATTGGGACCCGACATTAGACCTCGACTTGCCTGATGATAAGCAAGGGAGATCCAAGAACGCCGACGATTGAATATACCGTCTTATTATACGGTTGCCTCAGTCGCCGTCATTATGCCGGCTAAAACAAGCAAAATTGTTAATGTGTGTTAAATTGAAAAGGCTTGAATAGGAAGAATATCTTATTCATTAAAATTTTGATTTTACTATACATTTTAAAATTATTATCATTCTAAATCTCAATTATTCAGACTTTATATAGGTTCTTTGCTTGTCATCTTCATTATTATAGCTTGATTTGAATTGGCAATGCCTGGTAATGAATTGGTAATCTTCAATTCTAAAAACTCCATTGCCAATGAGAAGTTTTATTCGGAAGCGATTTCAGAATCACGTTTTAGACTTTATGTCGTAGCCCAATTGTAGTATTGGCCATATTATGTTACCAACTTTTTCATAAAATTAAATTGTCTAGCCAATTAGGCCGAGGTGATGGATAATACGATATCGTTTGTCGATATGCAAAATGTGAAAATCCAATTCGTAAAATCATCATCATCCTAAATTTCACGCCTCGTTTCAAACAGGGATAGCCAGAGAACACAATCTTGACATAACTTTATTGATTCATTAACATCCAAAATTCTCTTCATGCATGTCCCTTGGTTATGGGCCCTGTAGGGACTCTTTTTTAAGAATGACTCGAATTTGATTAAGAAACAATCGTCTGGGTCGTCCCCGTTTTATTTTTTCACTTTTATAAGTGAAAAAATAATCTCGATTTATAAATCTCTTTCGTCGATTTTCCCATTCATGTTTAGCCATTTCTACCATTGGGCCACAACATGTTAAGATCTTCTTTTTAGTATGGTGCCATACCACAGCTATAAGAACAATCTATTACAAATACCGCTAATTCCTATTATTGTATATTATGCGGAACATGCGCAATTCTGTTTAAAATATTCAGCTGTATTTTTGTATAAATAAAAAAAAATATTGCAAATCTCAATCAGCTAAATACAAATTAAATCAAACTATAATACTGACTTTGGCTTTCCCATAAAAATAAACTTTGGTTTAACGATTTCAGTTAAAAGTCCAACCTATACAGTCTATGCTACTAAACCAAGACATAAAAAAACAGACCATATAACAAATCACAGAGATCAACAATGTAATATATATTTTTTGTCTAAAATATATTACAGTATCCCATATAAATTTTTAAACAAACCTCATCACATTTTTTATTATTAATAAAACAGCTTCTAAACTGTCGTTTTTTAACACTATATTGGTTCAAAGCTGGCCTCAAACACTATTATATAAACTCACATATTCTTACCAATTGGGTATCATCAACAGAAATCACAGCCACCTGTGCAAGGTTGTCTACAGTTCCTTTTGCACATTCCTTTCCTCATTAGAATTACAGTGATACTGTTTTTAGTCAGTGATAAGAGCTAACACCTTATACTATTAACCAATGTACTTTTGTTATATATAAACTTGTAGTATTCACTAGCATCAACCCTCTCAATAAGATCAGAGGCGTCTTTACCTATGGTGCAAGGTGTGCGGCGCACACGGGCGCCGGGTCTAAGGGGGCGCTGAGCGCCCTCTAATGCGACACCTCCAAAGATGCATCGCTTGCGGCGCCAGCGCTCTCAAAGACCCTTTTGAGAGCGCCATTCCATTGTGACCCCACTCCTACTAGATTAGAGGGCGCCAGGGTACTGGTTGCACACGGGCGCCACAAGGGCTAATGTGGCCTATATTTATATGAGTGATATCAGTTTATTAATTCTTAATTCAAATTTTATTAAAGACATCAAAGAATTATTGTATAATTAAATCACCATATTCCAATAGTCTGAGACCAGCTTATTTAAAATATATTATACTTATGATTGCTTTATCTGCCTTCCGAAGTTTCAAGGAACTGTGCATAAACATCTCTAGTGCATTCACCTTTGTCATTAAATTTGTATTTGTAATAAGATCCATCAGCACATATTACTGAAAATACAAAATGAGTCAGTATTTTTTATAAATACGTGAAATGACTAATAGAAGACTGCATAAATTAGTAATAAAATTTGCATAGACATTTTTATATGTGTAGCGTTCAATCAATCAAATTGTCACGCTTTGATAGGCAGAGACTTGCCACGATCCTGACACAACTCCCTTGCTTCCTTCACATTCACAATTCTCTTTATACAAGCTCTATGGTTATGGGCACTAGACAACCTAGCTTTCTTGAGGACGTCTCCAATTTGGTTGGCGAACACCCTCATGGGCCTGCCTTGTTTAACATATCCATTCATAGCGTTAAGGTTCGATACTAGGATGAAAAAAACCAACAACAGTATAAAAATTGAATGAATATTGATTTTAACAGCATAATAATATAGACTTGGTTTATCTTTCAAGCACACATACATGATTTGCTCTGAGTGTGTGATTACGAATGTATTTGTGTGTGTTAAATGATTTAATTTTGACTAATATATATAGGAGGCGCTCAATGATTTTTGCAAAATTATTATTTAGTAGCAAAAAAAATTAAAAAAAATTGTATGTATTAAATTTTATCAGTATTTGCACTACATGAAGAGCACATCCTGGTTTGGTCAAGTGATTGGTATTGCCGATATATAAAAAAAAGAAAAAAGTGAACTTACCAATTATAGAAGATTTATCAACCCCAAAAGCACAAATACAGGGTGGTCCATTTGGTATATTGAACTTGCAAAAGCTCCAATTACTTGAGAAATATTTTGGCAAGAAATTAACATTGGCAAGGCTGGACTGCTTATTTAATTTATCATCTTCCAAACTAAATATATGAACAGTACCATGGTCTGATGTCACACACAAATTTGTACTTGTATGGTTAAAATTTATACAATATATTGTTGCCTGCAATAGAAATAGCAGTTTAAAATAAAACACTTCCTATAAGGTTTTAAAAGATCTAAAAGCTACAACATAAAACATGATAAAAATTAATTTTAAATCTAGGATTATAACTGTTGAAATTATTGAAATTCTATGCAAAAAAGTTTTGTATGATATTATTTAACTATCCAAGTAAAATGGCACCTTTGGTCAGCATAGTGACGAATAAGGCAACTATATAGGTTATGGACCTAGCCTTATCATCATGCAAGTTGAGATTTGAAGTAAAAAATCTGATGTAGAATTAGGCCTAGCAATCTTACCTGATGAGCACCTCTCCTTAGTTCTGCTAATTTTTGACCAGAAGCTGTATCAAAGACTCTAATTAAAGTGCCCTTAGTAGATGCTGTTGCAAGTCTGGTGCCTCCAACATTTAACGCAAGACAATTTAGAGGAGCCTCATGAGCTGATATTAGGTGTCCCTCTGGAGTACTGCTGGATCCAGCTTGAGAACTTAGTTCTACTAACTGTAATAAATAAATTATTGAAGAGGAAAATAATATTAATACAACCTCCTTATCTTGGTATAAGATATTAGGTTCTCCAGGAGTAAAAAGCACAAGAAGATAAAGACTGCAAATTTTATGAATAATTCAAAGTTTTTTTAAATAGTTGATATCATTTCCGCTGTATATAAATATGCTGTGGGTTGGCTGTTTCACCCAACTCCCCACTGAAAATGCAGCCTATTACAGATATCATTTTCCCCTCATTATATCCTATTTTTTAACTTAAAATAGTTTAATAATATTGTATATTTTCTTACTTACTTGTACGTGACCAGTCTTGCGACTTGGATAAGCTAGTAGTGCATTATTACTATTAGGACACACAACACAAAGCCCTCTAGGATTGGGGCTTGTTTCAAACACATTTAACTGTGTTGGCTGTGCAGTAAATGTATATACTTTGATTAAATTCTCTAAAATATAAAAATAAATTTAAATAACTCCATTATTATAATATAATAATAGGGTGACTCATGCAAATAACACAAATGCAAAACATCAATTACAACCATGTCCCCCAGTTCACATCACTAACCAAGCCACTGGTGGCTTTAATACAGATATATGCACTTTGTTCTCCCAGTTTCTATGATACAAGCATATTCTTGTACATGCTTGTATCATAGAAACTGTTTTCAATTGAAGCAACTTATCATTAGGGCCCCTTAATGTATGATAATTTCAATCTCTTACCAACATTTCATAATAAATAAATTAATAAGGTCTGTAATAAATGCAATTTGATAATAGATTAAAACAAACAAAAAAAACATACCAAGGACAACAACAATTCTATCTCTTCTCAGTTTAACTGCTTTTACAGGCGAATTAAATTCTAGTGATATCGCTCCGTCCTTCTTCAAATCATCCCAGATTATAACTCTATTTGGTGGAAAACGTGGTGTCTTGCCACCGCCTACTAAAGCCATATAATTGCATCTGAACAACATTTCAACGCAACTGAGACCGCCATCTACGAAATTTTGGCGCTCTTTCTCCTTCAAAGGATCGCTATTGAATACCCTAAAACCATTTTCCGTCCCACAAGCAAAACAACCTGTGGCAGAGATAAAAAGAAAAACAAGTTTTGAGAAACTACGAGAAACTATTAGGAAATAGATGAAATTTCAAAATGAGATAAAGCGGGGTACCTTGATCCTGGTTAAATCCAACATATAAAAGACCATTCCCGAACGAGTTGTCCTCCGATATATTCATTTTATATCTAAATTAAGGATTTTACATATATTTTATATTTGCAAACATACACAAATAGCAACTTTCTTGCGGCTCGAATGACGTTTCAATTAGGATGTTACCAGTCGAAATATAATTTAATTACATAATGAAAAAATAATAATTTATATAGATTACAATTTTAATTTATTGTAACAAAACTTTTAAAAAGAAATACTTTTTCGCTTTTATTTAAGTATTAGTTACATGTAACATTTAATGTATAATCGAAATCAAGCATGGTATGAAGAGAATTGTTGATGTGAAGGAAGCAAGAGCTTAGCGCTAGAATTAAAAAAGTGGCGCTCTACTTATCCTGTAGGAATTAGGACATGAAATTGTTGATGATGATTGACGATTGTTTGTAATAGTATGGATTGCATCTTAATTTGCGCATTTATTCATCCCAAGTCCCACATCTTGAGACTAATTCAATGACTATATTATTTAGTGTATTTCTCGCACTAGGAATAAATAAACAAGTCACTGAGTATTGTTTCACTTGATAGGCAGACACAATGGAGCACCACTTTCCACTACCCTGACACAACATTTATGAAGACAGGCGTGGCGTCCGAAAGTCATGGGTTTAATTACCAGTCAGAGCAAATAATTGTTTCATAGCTTTTATTTGTAATATTTAATAATTTACAAATATTTGAACAATTAGACAGATATTTGCTCCGTGTCTGGTAGTTAGTGGTCTGAGGCAGTAACACCACTTACAAGTATACAGACAGTGAAGCGACTTACACACAGTTTAGAATTATCTTGCAAGTTGCCAGTTCCAACTAGGACTGCTATTATTTAACTGTAGTAGCAGTCACCTACATTCTTGGACCACACTCAATTTTAACATCATTTGGGGTGCTGTCATATGTAAAGTTACAATAGTTATGAAACAACTGCCTCATTTCCCTCACATCTACAATTTTCTTTATACAAGCTCTATTGTTATGGGCAACCCTGCTTTACTGAATGTCTCCGATTTGGTCAGAATAAAACAACATAAAGTTCAATAATCACAGATAATCATATAACTATTTTATTTTTATATTATTAAGCAAAGTATAAAAGTAATGATTAAATATAACAATTCACCATACAAAACTATAAAAACAGTACTAATCAGGAACTAGCAACTTGTTTTAATGGCCCTTCCAAATATTGTGCTATGGCATTAATTTTCTCCTTCAAAAGTCCAAATCCAACTGTTTCTTTTGCATATAAACAAAGTAACAGGTTTGCTACTTGAGTGATTGCTATTTTGCCATTTAAACAATCAACAAATATTAAATGTAATTTGTCCTCTTTGAAAACGCTTCGTCCATGTTTCTCATATGCTGCCCAAACATTACTTGCAATGGCTGCTGTGACTCTAGCATCTTTGTCATTGTAACCAGAGTATGCTAGCAATGCACCCTGATGATTTAACAATCTGCAATTCAAAGCAACTTTATTAGAATAGACCTAAAGGAAAAGACTATGAAGTGGCTTCCAGAGGACTGCAGAAACAAGAAGGTTGTCCTGGCTTTCTCGTAAGAGATCTGGTAGCTCTAACAAGAGTGAACTATTGAAGAATGCACAAAAAACATAACAAGGAAAGGGCTAACTTTAAGAGCACTGTGGTAAAAAGCCTTACAAACCAAGAGCCTCCAGTTAAAAACTATTTAGCATTACTAATGTATCTTTGGTCTTATAATACAAGCACATTTAGTAGCCTAAAATAAAAATCTCAAGAAAACAAAAACTAAAAATAGTAAGTCAGTAATTTTTGCAGTAAGATACGTTTTCTGAACATATCTTAGGTTTTTACAATTATTATATAGCACTAAAATGGAGAGTTAGGAAAAAGGAAAAGTGTACGATTTTGTATCAAAAGGCAAGTATAAACTCTGAAATTAATAATGCGCATTTATAGTTTATTCCTGCAGTAAACTTTATTTAACTTACAATGTATTTTCTACACCACCCGTATTCGCTTGACTCAAAACCTGTGTTAGTGCTTTAGGTTTCAACATTATACACTACTTTACAAGAGAATTAAAAAAATATACTGCTATAAAAGGGAATGGTCCGTAATATTTAAAACTTGTAATACAGGCAATATATGTGTGTATAATAAATATTTTTCTTTTCGCTGATATTTATGAATGTTATGTTCAATGAATCAACGAAACGAACTGTCAAAAAAAACTGCATTTTTTTTAAATTTCTTTATAAGGCACTTATCATCCACATTGATCAATGATAAAATAATAACCAAATTCATAGTTAAATTAAAAGTAAAAAAGTCAAAATAAAATTGACACCTGATTTTTAGGTTATAAAGTATATTTTTATAGTGCACGTGATGTACTTTTTTTAAAATAAGCTTTGTTAAAACTTAACCTCCCTAAAACATCTTGGCATAGTTAAGGGTCAAAATGGTGAGGCATAACAATCAGTTGCCAAATAATTTGACACAATTACAAAATCTTATAAAGAGGGATCCAGATTCCTACAAAGAGGAATTTCAACAACAGTATGCTCACTTTGATACAACACTGGAAATCTTCAAATTAAATCCGACGCAGTACAACAAGAAGCTAGACGAACAGGCTATGTTTTTAGCGCAAATAGCACAATGTTATTTGGAGGATATGAAATTCTTTCCACAGAAGATTGTGGAGGTTCTGAAGACTCACAATACAAATCTTCACAAAGACATGCGTATGGCTTTATGTAAATGTTTAATATTGTTAAGAAACAAAAACTTCATTACACCATTTGATTTACTTGAACTGTTCTTCCGTATGATTCAAAGTCAAGATAAGATATTGAGAGACTTTCTTAAGACACATATTATTACTGATATTAAAAATATGAATAGCAAAAGTAAAAATTTAAAACTCAACACAACCCTACAAACTTTTATGTATTCAATGTTAAAAGACAGTAATTCTAAATCTTCGAAATTAGCAATAGATATACTGATAGAATTGTATCATAAGAATATTTGGAATGATAGTAAGACTGTAAACATAATAGCTGATGTTGGGTGTTTCTCCAAAGTCACAAAGGTTATGGTTGCTTCATTGAAATTCTTTTTGGGAAGAGACGAAGAAGAAAAAGAGGAGAATTCAGACAGCGAAGATGAAGTAGATCCTAAAGACACTATCATGTCAAATAAATTCAACAAAAAGACAAGGAAACGTGGTAAAATTCTTGAAAAAGTTAAGAAAATAGCTAAGAAAAACAAAAAGAAGAAGGAACGGGCTCCTATATTTAATTTTTCAGCCTTACATCTCATTAACAATCCACAGGGCTTTGCTGAGAAATTATTTAAACAAATGGAATCATCCAATGAAAGATTTGAAGTCAAACTAATGACTCTGGATGTAGTTTCAAGACTTATTGGATTACACAACCTATTTCTATTTAATTATTATCCATTTATTGCTAGACTGATGCTCCCTCATCAGCGTGAAGTCACGCGTATCTTACAGTTTGCAGCTCAAGCTTCACATGAACTAGTTCCAGGAGAAATACTTGAACCAGTAATGAAAGCTATTGCCAATAACTTTATTACAGAGAGAAATTCAACAGATGTCATGGCTGTTGGCCTCAATGCTGTTAGAGAAATCTGTTCACGCTGCCCACTTGCAATAAATGAAGATTTACTTAGGGATTTAGTACAATACAAGAATTATAAAGAAAAATCTGTCATGATGGCTGCAAGATCACTGATACAATTGTATAGAACATCAATGCCTACATTATTACATAAAAAAGATAGAGGAAGGCCAACAGAAGCAAGTGCCGAACTTAAGGCTAAAAAATATGGAGAGGTTGATGTAAATGATTATATACCAGGGTCTGAAGTTTTGTTGGAAAAAGAGAAAGTAAAGGAAACTAAAAAAGAAAAACTTAAAGGAAAAGGACAAAAGAAGTTGGATGATGATGATGGATGGGTAGATGTGGCTTCATCTGGATCGGATATTGAAATAAGTGATACTGATGACAGTGAAGATGATAATAATGAGGAAGATGATGAAGAGGAGGTAGAGGCTGAAGAGGGAGAGTATGATGATGCAGAAAATGAAGAAGAGGATGAGGATGATTCTGTAAATAAACAAAATGATAAAAAGCCTATAAAATCTAAAAAAGAGCTTTTAAAGGCAGATTTAGAAGAAAAAGCTAATGTTGCTCGTAATATTGCAATGGAAAAAATATTTACAGATGAAGATTTTAAAAGGATTGAGGCAGCACAGATTAAGAAACATTTAAGTGGAGTAAAACGTAAACATATAGTTGAGGATGAAGAAAACGAAAAGGGTGAACTAGTAGAATTATCTGCTATTGAAAATATACACAAGAAAAGAAAACATGATAAGAGTGCTAGAATGGAGACTGTTATGAAAGGAAGGGAAGAAAGGGACAAGTACGGCTACAAGGACAGGAGGAAGAACATTCATTGCTCTAAAACTAATAGAGAAAAAAGGAAAACTAAGAATTTCCAGATGGTAAGGCACAAAGCTAAAGGAAAAATTAAACGATCATTTAAAGATAAGCAAATTGCTTTTAGAAATTATCTCATTAAACAGAAGAAAATGCGTTAATTATTTAAGCTAATTTGTACATATTTTGCCAATAAAAATCATGTTATTTATTTATGCACCGTTTTTTTTAACCTAACTTATTGTGATTTATTTACAATTAATTTATTGTGATTGAGAACGCATTATATACTTTGGTCTCATTGATAATGAACCCAGAGTGGAAAACTAATACAGCTTTAAACTGACTCCCCCCTGATGTTAAGCTAAAGCGGTCTTGAACGGAGGCAACTGTTACTATAAGAAAGCGTCCACTATGCTGGAGCGGCAACTTTCAAGATCCCTAAATGCGACTAAGTCACTTAAAGGCCTTTGCACACAACAGTGCCCCAGATTGGCAGACTGGGCAAATGACCAGCAATTTTTAAAACTTGTTATATATAAAAAACCGCGAGCAAAACAACAATATATAAACTTTGGTCGTGTATAATCCGACCAACTTTTAAACACAAACTTTTCAAGACTACAAACTTTTATGTATTCAATGTTAAAAGACAGTAATTCTAAATCTTCGAAATTAGCAATAGATATACTGATAGAATTGTATCATAAGAATATTTGGAATGATAGTAAGACTGTAAACATAATAGCTGATGTTGGGTGTTTCTCCAAAGTCACAAAGGTTATGGTTGCTTCATTGAAATTCTTTTTGGGAAGAGACGAAGAAGAAAAAGAGGAGAATTCAGACAGCGAAGATGAAGTAGATCCTAAAGACACTATCATGTCAAATAAATTCAACAAAAAGACAAGGAAACGTGGTAAAATTCTTGAAAAAGTTAAGAAAATAGCTAAGAAAAACAAAAAGAAGAAGGAACGGGCTCCTATATTTAATTTTTCAGCCTTACATCTCATTAACAATCCACAGGGCTTTGCTGAGAAATTATTTAAACAAATGGAATCATCCAATGAAAGATTTGAAGTCAAACTAATGACTCTGGATGTAGTTTCAAGACTTATTGGATTACACAACCTATTTCTATTTAATTATTATCCATTTATTGCTAGACTGATGCTCCCTCATCAGCGTGAAGTCACGCGTATCTTACAGTTTGCAGCTCAAGCTTCACATGAACTAGTTCCAGGAGAAATACTTGAACCAGTAATGAAAGCTATTGCCAATAACTTTATTACAGAGAGAAATTCAACAGATGTCATGGCTGTTGGCCTCAATGCTGTTAGAGAAATCTGTTCACGCTGCCCACTTGCAATAAATGAAGATTTACTTAGGGATTTAGTACAATACAAGAATTATAAAGAAAAATCTGTCATGATGGCTGCAAGATCACTGATACAATTGTATAGAACATCAATGCCTACATTATTACATAAAAAAGATAGAGGAAGGCCAACAGAAGCAAGTGCCGAACTTAAGGCTAAAAAATATGGAGAGGTTGATGTAAATGATTATATACCAGGGTCTGAAGTTTTGTTGGAAAAAGAGAAAGTAAAGGAAACTAAAAAAGAAAAACTTAAAGGAAAAGGACAAAAGAAGTTGGATGATGATGATGGATGGGTAGATGTGGCTTCATCTGGATCGGATATTGAAATAAGTGATACTGATGACAGTGAAGATGATAATAATGAGGAAGATGATGAAGAGGAGGTAGAGGCTGAAGAGGGAGAGTATGATGATGCAGAAAATGAAGAAGAGGATGAGGATGATTCTGTAAATAAACAAAATGATAAAAAGCCTATAAAATCTAAAAAAGAGCTTTTAAAGGCAGATTTAGAAGAAAAAGCTAATGTTGCTCGTAATATTGCAATGGAAAAAATATTTACAGATGAAGATTTTAAAAGGATTGAGGCAGCACAGATTAAGAAACATTTAAGTGGAGTAAAACGTAAACATATAGTTGAGGATGAAGAAAACGAAAAGGGTGAACTAGTAGAATTATCTGCTATTGAAAATATACACAAGAAAAGAAAACATGATAAGAGTGCTAGAATGGAGACTGTTATGAAAGGAAGGGAAGAAAGGGACAAGTACGGCTACAAGGACAGGAGGAAGAACATTCATTGCTCTAAAACTAATAGAGAAAAAAGGAAAACTAAGAATTTCCAGATGGTAAGGCACAAAGCTAAAGGAAAAATTAAACGATCATTTAAAGATAAGCAAATTGCTTTTAGAAATTATCTCATTAAACAGAAGAAAATGCGTTAATTATTTAAGCTAATTTGTACATATTTTGCCAATAAAAATCATGTTATTTATTTATGCACCGTTTTTTTTAACCTAACTTATTGTGATTTATTTACAATTAATTTATTGTGATTGAGAACGCATTATATACTTTGGTCTCATTGATAATGAACCCAGAGTGGAAAACTAATACAGCTTTAAACTGACTCCCCCCTGATGTTAAGCTAAAGCGGTCTTGAACGGAGGCAACTGTTACTATAAGAAAGCGTCCACTATGCTGGAGCGGCAACTTTCAAGATCCCTAAATGCGACTAAGTCACTTAAAGGCCTTTGCACACAACAGTGCCCCAGATTGGCAGACTGGGCAAATGACCAGCAATTTTTAAAACTTGTTATATATAAAAAACCGCGAGCAAAACAACAATATATAAACTTTGGTCGTGTATAATCCGTTTGTGTTGTTGAACTCGCCGTCCGTCAACACCGACTGCTGTCAGCCACGTCATTTTTGCGTTGAGGAGTACTTACGCGGCGTATCGTGAAGATAAGCTTTAATTAAAAATTAGAAACCATGAATATATTTCGTTTACTTGGTGACTTATCTCACCTTCTAGCTATAATAATTTTACTACTCAAAATTTGGAAGACAAGATCATGTGCAGGTAAAGTAGATAATAGGCCAACTGCCGGCATGCCATATCATTTTTGGGTGTATTTACCCCGTTTCAGTTTTTTGTCTGTAATGTAGTTGTGTTAATTGTAATTATGTGTTTTCAGGCATATCAGGAAAATCACAAATCCTTTTCGCCATAGTTTACACTACACGTTATTTGGATTTGTTTACAACGTATGTTTCTGCATATAACACGATTATGAAAATAGTATTTATCGTGGCATCGTTCGCAACTGTTTATCTAATGTACATCAAGTTTAAAGCTACATACGACCACAATCACGACACTTTCAGAATTGAGTTTTTGTTGATTCCATCAGTTATCCTTGCATTCTTGATTACTCGTGATTATAGCCCAACTGAGGTAAGTGATGTGTTCTTGTCATCGTGATAACGCGTTTTATATGTATATAGCTATATCATTAATTAAATATTATTGTATGTAAGTTGTATATGTAACCAATTAAATAGTACATGAAAGGGTCATTGTACTCTAATTGCTGTAAAATGGTGTTACAAATTTGTGCCATGGGCATGCTATAAACATAATTAGCCATAATAATATTGTGTGTATAGCTATATTAACATATTACAATTATGGTTAAATACCAAATACTAATATGTTTAGAATTACTATTATTGTATTGTTAGTATACACTGAATATTATTGTGGCTGAGGTCTTGTTAGTAAATATAATAAATGTTTTTTCACTAAAATTTACAGTATATTAGACAACTTATTGCTACTAAGCATTCTTTTACAGCTAGTCATGGCTAGATGTGAGCAGACATTGCAGTGCATATTTAGAAAAATATATATTAAATTCAGTACAGAAAATATATCTATGAGCATAATTAGTACATAAAATACAATATAAATATATACACAAACACACACACACACACGCATATATATATAGACTTATTTGTATTAGCAGAAATATGAAAAAGATAATTCATTTAGAACAATGTTTTTTTCGTCACAATCGCTGGAGTACATTCATCCTATATCTCCAATGGTACATGGTTGGGTACTGCCTTATGGTTAGCTGAAGTGTAATTACCTTCAATAGATAATTACTTTGGTTGCTCATTGTCTACCACAATGTTTTGTAAGTTAGTACAGAAGTTTATAAATAATACACTCAATATGCTCTATAGTTTTCGATGATTTGCATGTCGCATTGATCACTATTGTCCACTACATGTAAGCACTATGTTCCTGGTCGGAGCAAAGATTTATATTATAGAATTTATTTGTAATAATTTATTATTACATTAAATATTACAAATATTTATAAAAAATCATTAGGTAGGTGTTTTCTCTGGGTATTTAAGAGTGGCAGCACCGGCATAGTTTATTTGGCCAGCATACTGATGGCGACTGGCAGCCAAGAACTTACTTGTTTACTTCAGTTGTTGGCACTCTTGGAACTTTATCATGCTTACCAACATGCAGGTTAAGGTCCGGTGTCGAGCCACAATACACAAAAAAAAGGTCATTAGCCCAGTCTGTAGACCGGGGATAGTACCACCACAGTGTACAGACTGGCTTCACAGTCGCTTGACTCAGTCACCTATAAGTTGCCACTTCTGCCTTTTTATTGAGATGTGAAATCTGACCTTGACTTGCTTGATAGTGAGCAAGGGGAGGTCTAAGATCGCCAACCACTGAAAACTCATCTTACAGTTGCTTCAGTCGCTGTCACTTATAGTCCAAAGGTGCTTTTCATACTTCTCTTGAATGATCCAAAAATATAGGATGGGAGTGCACATGGGCTGGTAGAGCATTCCACTTGCTAATTGTTCTACAAAGAAACGATTCAAATCAAATTGTCACGATTTTTTCCAACAGGTATAGGCGGAGACAATAGAGTGTCACTTGCCACAATCCTATCACAACTTCCTCTGTTCTCTCACATCTAAATTAAATATTAAGAAACTATCATATCTTAAATTAAATGTTACTAATTTATCTAATATTGAAATAAATTACAGGTTTTGTGGTCATTTTCGATTTACTTGGAAGCCGTAGCAATTTTGCCTCAACTATTTTTGGTCTCAAAAACTGGCGAAGCAGAGAGTATTACATCACATTATTTATTCGCATTGGGATCCTACAGAGCACTCTACATTCTAAACTGGGTAAATTTAATAAATTAATAATTACTAATAATTCAAGACTATTTAAAAACATCTGTTAAAACAATGTTATTATGAAGGTTGAATGTTTATATGATTAATTGTAATTTAAAAATATATTAAGTTAACTAATTGAATTATATCTCAAGCAACAGTGGTAAGCATAGGCAAGAGAGCTGCATGATTATATCCGGCTGGCATAGCAGAAGGCCTGCGTAGTTGATTTATTATAGTATTTTCTTAGATTTAATGCGAACATTAGTTATTTAATTAAACAAATTTTATGCGGTTTACTATCGCGTTTATTTTGGTTTTGATTTTACAATTTTCCATTATTCCAAACTGCCAAAACAGATGACATCATCAGTTATTTTTACAAAAATTTAAAATAAACCGGGAACAGAAACAACAACGAAAAAACGACGTTTTTTTTAATCTTTGGCACTCTTGGACATCTGACTAAAGGTCAGATGTCTCAATAAAAAATAATAACTGATGTGCACACGTAATTTTACCTATTAAATTTTCTTTAATAATTCATAAAGTAATGCATTGGAATATAGCATTAATTAATATTACATTAAATAATTACGTTCACCTCATTATGTAATTATTTTATCAATGCTAAAAATAAACATTTTAACTTTGTCACCGAAAGTTGACCTATTTACTTTTATCTAAGCTAAGATATTGTAGCAGTAAAATATGAATCATGCATTAATATTTACTTTGTTTAAATATGTTTTAAAACAAAATGCAGATACTGCATTTGATCAGATCAACACACGTACATGCAGTAGTCATTGTATTCTCACTCACTGTACTCTGGATGAAATCTTCCATTTTCTTCCAACTCAGATTCTGTTGCACGTTTGCAACAACTTTGTTTTCTTACAGATATAGGTTAAATTAACATAAAGAATCTACACATAAAGTGAGTTTGTAGAGGTTACACTGTAAAAGATCGATTTGATGTGCGAGCACGACGGCCGCACTGTAATCGTTGCCATGTTTCACAGGCGTCGCTGTGACTGGTCGACAACGAGACATACTTTTAAGTAAGACTGACTTCATGCGCTCAATCTCAATCAATGTGCTCGAGATCTCATACATTTTATGCTTCATACATTTTAGTCCTGTAAAATAGCTCGGGATAACGCGACGTTGTGATTGGGTTTGTTATTCCTACTGATGCGTTATGAGTCTTATTTTTTTGCATTTCTCATTGTATTATATTTAATATTTGGGAAACTTATATATAATACCTTTTATTGTCTTCCCTTCCCAGGCAGTTAATTATTGACAATCAATTGTCATGCCTTTTTCCACTTGGGAAAATGCCTGTGTGAGGTGAAGTGTCTGAAAACTTATTTGAAACAAACTTTTTTGAAATTCAAAATAATAAACACAATAGCAATCAATATAAATGAAATATTATATTACAATCTTTTATAAAAAATATTACATTAACTTATGAATTTTACTAAACCATATTTTCTTTTAGATTTACCGCTACGTCACTGAGAGTCATTATGAATTAATTGCGATTGTTGCTGGTATTGTCCAGACGGTACTTTACTGCGATTTCTTCTACCTGTACGTTACTAAAGGTAATTAATATTTTATTTACACATCTTGGATCACGGACTACAACTTATTTTGAATTAAAAAAAAACAACTGTTTTAAGATGGGAAAATATGTGGAGTAAGAAAATGGAGAAACATTTTTTACATTTCTATAATAAATGTGCTTGTATCATAGAAACAAAACAACCAAAGTTTATTTGTATATCAAAGTTAATTGGTACCAGCAAGTGGTTTAGACCATGGTTGTCTTAATATTAGCACAATGTGACTGCCTAATGGTCATGCTGCAGATGCCCACAACTTTTAAGCTGATCCTTAAATGTAAATAGCCATATTGACAACACAGGTCCCACTCTGAAAAGTAGATTCACCCTGGGTCAATGAATGACTAAGTTACCTTATTTAGTATTATTTTGTTGTGACTCGACATATGACAGGTTAGATATTAAGCTGGAGTGCAGTCCATGAATTAAGGTGACTGCTACTACAATTCAATAACTGTAAGTAGCAGTCACATCCACTATGCCGGCCTAGCTTAAACTAGTCACTTCACGGTCTGTATACTTGCAAGTGGTGGTACTGCCAACAGACTGGGAACCACTGCCTACCATAAAAATAGCCAGCATGGTGACGGTAGCTGAGGCAGCCGTGATCTGAGGCACTCCATAACCTCTCCTTGCTTCCCATCAGACAGGGTGAGGTCAGATGACGAATCACAATAAAAAATAATGTCTATTTTAATATTCTTACCTTAAATTAATTTCTATTTTCAGTTCTTAAAGGCAAGAAGTTGCAGTTACCAGCTTAATGATGGCCCATTAACTTACAGTAAATTTTAAGTCAATGAATGAATAACCTAAGATATTACTTAAGCAATTGCATAATGGTTTATAGGAAATTATTGTGTCATTGTTTTATCAGCCATTCTGTGTCAGTTCACTGGAATGAAAGTATTGATGAATGTCTTTGTAGTGAGTTTTCCTGAGATGTAGTGTTTAAATTTCTATGTGTGATTATCTAATAATTATTTCATTACAACTATGTAGAGTTTGTCTAAGCCAAAATGACGCGCCCCTCTACGAAAATGCAATTGTAATTGGCCATTCAGTTGCTGGTTAGACACAAAAGCAGGAGCATGCTGATGAAGTATACATTTAAATACTAATAAAGTAGAGGGGCGCGTCATTTATAGTCAGACAAGCTATACTGTAGTATGATTTATAATCAAATAGATTGAGCTTCCATCTGACATTGACAAAAAATAATAATTTAATATAATCATTTTTTTTTAATTGTGGCTAGGCATTTGATAACGCGACTGCTACTACAATTAAATAACTACTTGTAGCAGTCGCGTCTGCTAGCCGGTCTAGCTGGAACTTTTAAGCTGATTCCGAAATACTGCTAAGACAATTTGCGTGAAGTGGCGATACTGCCACGGATCGGTGACAGTGGAAACGACTGTTAGATAGTTCTTTGTGTTAAAAAATCTTTCATTTACAGTTTGTTCATACAGAATAAACGGCCAATCAGTACAAGTCTGCAATAATATTGGTTTAATGTCCTCAATTGCAATAATTTTGTGTGTTATGATTAAATTAATGTTTCTATGGCTGGGTAACGACGACTGGATGCTAAGAAAATTGTCTCATTATTTTATAAAAACTACATCCCCTGGATGTAGGTCGACTGTAACCCTAATAATATACCTAAAGGACATCAGTCATTTTAGGCTTTAATATACTATTTTTGTACTGTCCAATGATTAAAAAATATATAAATGGTAGTTTCGATACGTGTGTTGATAAAACTAATAACAATTTTGCTTTTAATTGCTGTGCAATTGAGTTGTTTGGAAAATAAGATATGATTGGATCTGTCAATCAACGCCATATTTGTTCTGCTTTGAACTGTCATAATTATAGTTTCATCATTTTGCACACCTAAACTATGCAAAATAATGGATGTATTTTAATTGTAATCTTCAACTGTTAATACAATTAAGCCCAAGGCCCCATACAAAATGAATGATTCTTTTAATCACACATATTGATTTAATTTTGGGTAACTCAGTGAAAAAACTTGTTAAGATTTTTGTGTAGTTATAATATGGTTTTTCTAGGTAATCTGAATAGTAAAACATTTTTTTAGTTTTAATTTAAACGAGTTATTCGTTCGTATCGTTTTTTTACTTATTTTGTGTGTGTTGACTTAATATTTATTCTAGTTTCTTTAATTTTATCCAATACGATTTTTAAAAGTGATTTAGTCACTTCCGCTTCTATTTAAGACCCACTAAACCTTCCGTTTATATGCGATGTAAAAGAAGGCTTGTTTTAACTAAATCTAAACGTTTACAGTATTTTAAGTAAACTGGCATCTTGTCGTTCCAAATGGCGTTCTAAGGGGGAGGCCTATGTTCAGCAATGGGCGTCTTCTGGCTAAAGAAGATGATGAAATGTTTACAGAATCTTAGGCAATTTAGAACTCAGATTTAATGGCCAAACTATAGTGCATGTTATTTGCTAACAATATTTAGAATGAATGATGCAATTAGATGTATATACATTTTTTATACTGCTACGGTTCGTTATTAAAATGCAGAATTTGCTACATATGGACTTATGAAAAAAAACGCAGCTAAGCGTAAATAGACCACGCAACTGACTATAGTATCGGGATAGTATCGCCACATTTAGGGCAGTCAGAGATTTAGTCGCGTTTTGTGATCAGCTTGATAGTTGCCAGTTCCAACTAGACAATTTAACTTTATTAGTAGCTCATTTTACCATTCATCGACCGCACTCCAGCTTAAAACAAGGCGCGATGTTGTCATAAGTCGAGAAGCAGCATTTGCAAGAAAAACAATGACAAGTAGATTGTTCTACCTCTACCTCCTCAATATATAAAGGTGCCTTCAAACGTCGAAAATGCATCTTTCGCCATCATAATGACGGCGAACCTTGCATAATACTAATCAGGCAATACAGATGTAGTTTTATAATATTTAAAAGAATCATTATGTTATGCATCTCCATAAGTAAATTTAGACTGGCTATGAATTCTATATATTCGGACCGTAGCAATACAACTAAGATTACTATTGTTTACAAATGAAGTCAAGTTATTATTTTGATGACTAGTGAATGGTTATCTTTTGTTCCGTCGCACCCTAATTTTTATTAAGGTGCGATTCCGATGGCGACAGCACTACTGGTTTGTAAGAATCTGTATGAAATTGATTCCGTGGAAGGCGACACTGCAATCTGCGGCCACGCCATACAAACCAGTAGTGCGGTCCGCAGTCTTCAGTCTGCAGTCGCTATCGGAATCACACCTTTAATTAATGTCTTAATATTCTTCATTGCCTTTTCTCATAATATACAAATATAGAGAATTTGAATTCCTTTAATTATATTTATTTTGTTTAATAACAGATTGGGTAACCTTCTTAATGGATGAATTGAAGAATATTGTGTGTCTCAGCTTAACTATTGATAGAACAATTACACCTTATGCATTTAGCAATGTATTATTATCAATAGAACATAATGTTATTTTATACCTTTAGATTTAAGACTCTAATGTGAAATCTTGCAATAAGAATATACTAAATTCGAAAGTATTTTGTTTTGTTTTATTTTAACCTGGTTATTTGTTTCAACACCTGGACATCTCTTATTATACATTTCTATACTAAGCTACTTAAGTGCTTGTATCGTAGAAACAGGACAACCAAAATAAATATATCAAAGATACATTGTTACCGGTAAGTGGTTTTGAACCCGTGCCATTGCACTGCCACAATCGCCTTTCTTATTGGATTTTGTTGCTTCTGAGCAGAACTAAAACCATCATCTTGAAAAAAGCTGTTGACTGCAGCTGAAAGGTTTAATGGTCTAAGGCATTACATTAGTCAATCAAATTGTCACGCCTTTTCCCCACAGGGATAGGTTGAGTCAATAGAGCGATCCTGAGATAACTCTCTCGCTTCCCTCACACCCACAATTCTCTTTTTTAAAGGATAAGGTTTTTTGGAAATAAAATAAAACGCAAGACTGATTCACCATTGTTTTTAATAACACTGAACTACGTACATAAATTCTAATTCAACATCGCCTCAATTACATTCATGTAATCTCACCTACAAAGTTGTTTCGTATACGATTCAAAGTCAGCAATGTGAATTTGTTCCTGGAAAACATAAAAATTGTTATCAATGATATGATCATTTAAATTGTCACGCCTTTTTTTATTGTGACTGGACATATGACAGAACCCCGCTTGATGTTAAGCCGAAGTGTGGTCCATGAATGAATGTCACTGCTACTACAATTCAATAACTGTGAGCAGCAATCACATCCACTATGCCGGCCTAGATGGAACCGGCAACTTACAGGCTAATCCCGAAACGTGACCAAATCACTTCACGGTCTGTATACTTGTAAGTGGTGGTACTACCCCGGATCGGCAGACTGGGTACCACTGCCTACCACTCTTTGATAACCAGACCCGAAGCAAATATCCTTCTCTTTTTTATTTTTATTAACAAATATTTGCAATATTTAATATTATTAAATATTACAAATAAAAGCTATGAAACAAATATTTGCTCCGACCGGGGACTTTACGCGCAACAAACCAATCGCTAAACCGTTCATCAAATCAGAGACATTCTCAAGAAAGTGCCCATAATCATAGAGTGTGTATGAAAAGATTTGGAGAATCGATGGAGTTGTCAGGATCCCTCCATTATCTCTGCCTATCCCTGGGAGAAAAGGCGTGCCAATTCGATTGATTGATTGATATTATTATTACCTTCAACATGGTACTGCTATTCATCAAGTTAAATATACCATCTGTTAATACATTGTCATCTATGACAGCAACATATGCAATGCCAAATTTTCTATATGATAATAACTGAAAAGAAATTATAGAATTATACTCTAATTCATAAAAACCTATAACTTATAAACTTTCTAACTCGAACTTTACAAAATAGGCAAATGACCACTGACTGTTTGCCTACCAATCTCTTAAACGACAAAAAAAAAATCGTGTCTGAGTACATAATATAAACTTCAATATTTTATTTAACTGTATTTTATTAACTGTACGTGTATTTTGAAAAGTAGACTGAACGTTGGTTGTGTTCAAAACACGGCAAAGTTCGTAAAAAAAAGTGGTTACTGAACGTATTTTTGTGGCTATGAGTTTTTTTAGTTGTAACTCATATGATTGCACCCCCTTTATGCTAAGCTGAAATGCAGTCCGTGAATGAAGGTGACTGTCACAACAGTTCAATAACAGTAAGTAGCAGTCACATCCACTATGCCGTCCTAGCCGGCGCGCGAAAATATTGTTTAGAAATAATAATATTATATTACCTGTTCATGTAATGGTAAACTATAATCATTGCACAAAGTTGATACACCATTGGAATTAATTTTATAATTCAACAAATTTGCTAACTCACATAATTTTTCCTTATTATTATCACCTGTAAATTATTATAACAATCAATCAATGAAATTGTCACGCCTTTCCCTTGGGCAGTATTTTAAATAGGTAGAGTTATTTATTCATTCATCTGCGCAGTGGGATTCCCCTTGCTTACTATCAGGCATGATGGGGTCAGATATAAAGTTATTATATAAAAAATAAAGTTTCACAAAAAAAAACCGGCAGACATTTCTCAAACTCGAAGTAATAGACCAGCTGTCAATTTTCATTGCATGGTATCTTATGTATATCTATAATGTATATCCTCCACATATACATTAGAGAGAATATAAGATATATTTATTTCAAATTGAGTCATATCCTTTGGCCGGCATAGTGATGGCGACTGAGGCAACCGTAAATTGAATCGGTTACCATCAGTTAAGTAAGAAAATAGTCACTTCACGATTATCACTTTTAAAAGAGGTTGCAACAAACCTTTGACATCTAAAGCAAATGCCAACTTATATGGTGCTAAAGTTTTGTTTAATCTTAAATATTCTTCTGGTGTTTGGTTCAATAATCCATCTAATAACAAAGTATATAATGCACCTTCTAATGTTATTGAGCTTTCCATTATTGATATCGGTGTTTTTCTTTTACTCTAAAAAAAGAAAGTTAAATACTTCATTAAGCAGGCATTAGTGTATTACGGTCCACTATGCCGGCCTAGTTAAAAATAGCAACTTACAAGCGGATCCCAAATAACTAAGTCATTTTACGGTCTGTATACTTGTAAATGGGTGGTACCACTTTTGATAACCAGACCAAATAACCGCTTATTTTTTATTAACAAGTACTTAATTGTAACTTTTAATCTAATTATTAAATATTACAAATAAAAGCTGAAGTGTTCATTTCTAAAAAAATGAAGTAATAATTGCCCCGACCGTGACATTAAGCTAACCATTAAACAGTAAAAAATAAAGAGTTCAAATAGTTTTAAACCTACTAAAATTCTAGTAGGGACTCATCAATTGAGAAATCCCACACCAGGATTATTTTCCATACATACTTTTGATCTACATTTGCCACTCCATTAGATCTGATGTAGGTTATCTGGTAAGCAAATGGCTAATAACTTGCTGCCAACAATTGCAAGTTCTACTCATCCTATAATTTAATTTTAAAATATGTTTTTACTTGTCATATGCTTATTACCGTAGAGCTTGTATGAACGGAATTGTGGATGTGAGGGAAGCAAGGGAGTTGTGTCAGGATCATGGCAAGTGGCGCTCGATTGGCTCTGCCTATCCCTGTGGGAAAAGGCGTGACAATTTGATTGATTGATTATTTACTTAATACCAAGTCTTGTATACAGATGGCCACGCAAACAGACAACAATGAAGATAAAATAAAAAAACAATTGTATTTAATTTTTAAAAGCCTTACCAATTCTTCTGAGTGGTGCACTATAATATTCTCAACAGGCTGTTTTCCCCAGGGCAAGTGTGCCAACACATCCACCTCAGTTTTGTCATCATATCTTATATCACTAAGTGAAAATAAACCTGGACTTGTGGTTATCTAGAAATAAATAACAGCAATATAATAATTTTTGTAACAATTCATTTTAGTTTTAATTATTAATTTTACCAAACACCCAAATATTTTATTTAGGAATTAATAACATGACTGTATGATTTAGGAATTATAAAATAGATAGAAAAAATCATGTGTGTATATCTGTGAATTGTCATTACTAATTGAAACAGTAGTAATTGATGAGGGCTGCTATTTTTGTATCCAGAACTGGCCACTTAACAAAGCTTTGAAACCTACATTTCGGTCACAAGTCCGGAACGCTGCCTTCATTCTCCTGCCTGCCACGCGATAGACCCGGCATCCACATGGAGAATCCATGGATGCTAAGAAATTGTTTCATAAAAAGAAACAATTACATTTAAAAATAAAACTTAATGGCCATAAAGTAAAGTTTGTTTTCTAATGAATATTTTGAAAAGCAATAAAACCACTATAATGCTAGATGTTTGCTTCTTTTTGTTATTCTGGATTAATAAATAGCAGCCTTCGTAGCACTGCCAAATCTTAATAAAAAAAATACAGGTTTTTTATTATTTTTAGGAAGTGACACTGATTACCTGGAGCACTGATTGATCAGTTGCCTCAGCTGTTGTTACTATGCTGGCCATCTAGAATATTTTTAGTATATTTCATTAAGAAAACTTACAGACGTAAAGTAACAATAAAGAATTTGACTATAATATTACTAAGTAGGCCTTTATAAGGCCAATATAAAAATAGTCGCAAATAACACACACATCTTCCAATTAAATCTATAAGACATTATACTTACAGTACTCCACCAAAATTTCCTATATCTTTGCCATTGCAGAAAGTATTGCATGATTTCCGACTTTGGCATTAAAATATTTAACTCTAACTTATTTGTTTCCTTTGGTAAAAAGCTTGTACAATCATGTTCAATAATAGTATTCTCCTTATATTTTTGTACTGGATTTATGTACCCAAATGGTAGTTTTTTACTTTTATTATCATCAAACTTCTTCATATAAATAGGAAAATGTTTGTCAGTTTTCTGCCATATTGATGTCAGCCATTGTACATAAATATTGTTTAGAAGTATCCTACTTGGTTCCTTTAGTGAATATTTAGCTATATTTTTATTTATACTTATTAAGTTAAAGAAATTGTTCAATTTGAGGATTTTGTTGATTTCACTTTGCATTCTGCTTTTGTTGTTTCTTCTGTTTTTATGTCATTTAGGGGGATGTTTCCTGGTGGTGCTACGAAATACTCTTCCTCAGTCACTGATGCATTCCTTAATATGTCTTTTTGGCAATTGCCTTGTGTAACATTATCAGATCTCAAGCTCAGTTTTCTGCAAAGAAGAAATGCACAAAAAACATAATGCAGTATCCTAAACCGTTAAAGATGTGTGAATCATGGGCATCAGACCAACCAGCCATAAGGGCAAACCTAATAATTTGGTGATTTTATTATTATTTACTCAAATGGAAGGGACATGTTGTTAGAAGTATATAGTGGCGTAGCGTGGAAGTCGCAAAAAAAATTGCCGCCCCCTTATCTAGGAGTTTCAATCATAGGTACAACAAAAATCTACTGGAAGTATATAATATAATTATACACATATATGTTATTTTGACCCTTAGTCTCCTAAGTCATCAATGTATTGATACTAACATGGGGGATTGAACCACTTGTATTTGCCTGCCACTTATACATTAAAAAATGTACCAAGTATTTACTACAATTGCAATGAAAAGCTACTAAACTATCTAAAGCATGGTCAACTTTAGCTTCACCAATACTTCAATATACATAAATAATACTTACTCGTTTTCTAAAACAGTATACAATGGCTCTACACCTTCCGTATCTATATGCAATATTTTGTTAGCAAAACTAATAGAATCTTCCAGAACTTTAATACCCTTAGCTGTATCGCACTTTACTAAGGATAACCTTTCTAATAAAGCAATAGTATCGTTGCTTAAATTCACTTTCGAATCACTTTCTTTCTCCAACGGAATCACGGGAGTTAATGGCACTTTTGCACAATAATTTTTATTACTAGATATGCTAATTGTACGCTGCAATGATAAGGTGCGGTATTTACACAGGAGACGAATTTTCATATTTGATTATAACTTTTTTATTGCCCACTCAATGAAAATAAATAGGAATTCGAATAACCTCCAAAAGAATAAGTTTACGAAGTATTCAGTAATGTCAAAATAAAACCTGAAAACCAATTTACCAAAAATGTATTATTAGCATATTATTATTATATTAAGTACAATTATTATTTAAACATTACAAATATCAGAAGTAAAGTATTAACAAAATAAAATTATATTAAAATTTGCAGACTTAGTAAATGTAATCTTACTGTCAGTCAAATCAACGGTTCACCAGCTGGTTGTCAGTGTTGTCAGTAACTCAATCTGTTATCAGTAGTATTCATAACCAAGTGTTGTTTTTGAAAAATATAAATTGTTATATAATAAAATATAACTTTATACTCTGTAAGTATAAATGTAGTTAATTTCCATTATTATTGTTCTTTTTCACTTGCTTCAAAATAGAGTTTTGGTTATGCTTTCATAATATTTAACAAATAACTTTATTACAGAACTTATTTTAGTTTTTCTATGTTTTATATAGAAAATAATAAAAAATATATTGTTTTAGGCAAAATGAGGATTCAAGCACGTAACTTATTGTACGATAGGCTTCATAAAACTGGTGTTCTAGCCTGTTTGGGTCTAACTATTTATGGATCAATTTTAGTGTCACAACGTGTTTATTCATATTTCACTGTGGTTAAACCGAGAGCAGAAGCAGCCAAACTTGCAGCTGAACAAGAGTTATTATCTGAAGGATCCTCAGACAAGATTTTACAGTAATAATAATGTAGTCAGTTTCTTATTGTTTATGTGTAAGATTATTGTTGTATAAGATTTTTATTTAAATAAAGAAATGATACTTAGGTATATTTTTGATTTTGCTCGGTTTCTATTAACGACATTATATATTGTCATATTTTAAACAAACACAATTTTCACTATAAGTAAATATTTTTTATTATTTGTAGAATGTTTTTATGAATAATCAGTATTTGAGCTACCAATGAGTTTTAATATATATGCATAGATTCTGGTTTGTTTCCCTGTCAGGGCAAAAATTTGTCTCATAGCATTTATTTGTAAGTAATGTGTAATTATTAGATTGGACATTATTAATGTTTTTACATGCTAAAATTCTGCCACTTTGCTTGTGGATGTGGGTAGGTTATCCACAACCTTACTCTATATATTGAGAACTTTTTTGCATATATGAAGGTCAGTAAGGTGTACATAAAAAGAAATAGTGTACAATAAATAATATGGGCAAATAAATATAATGCTGTTTTATCTTTTTTTTTTTGTATTTAGTTACCTTAATTAATTTGGAATTATTCGTTTTAGATAGATGATTTTATTACACACTCGTCATCTGTATTTATATTTTAAATATTGCAACATCTGACATTTGACTAAGAGTGTCAATGACTGAAAATACGACTTATTTTTTAGTCGCCGTCACTGCTAGCCGGCTGGACGGCCAATAAATCTTGGTTTAATTATCCATGTGGTTCTGTTTTGTTTATGAGTGACAGTGATATTAGGCCAACTTATGCTGTATTCACTATTTTTGGAAACGGTCCAGATCTGAACCTGTGTTTTATTATGTAATAAGCGGTATTCTGCTTGTGTTCTAAATGTCAAATGTATATTAAATACATATAATATATAGTGAAGATATATTTACATAATATAAACATAATAAGGTTACACAGTCGTCTGGACATTTCCAAGTGGCTTTTGCATCCGCATTGTACTTTGCATATTCCCTTTTTGTTAGACTTACACACTCGTAGTGATATATGTTAGCACAGTTAGGTGTAGAACACTTAATTTGCTCAGAACTCTTAACAGTTTTGTTACATGCCTTACACACTGCCATTGTTAAGAAAAGTCCGTCTGTTTTCTGCTATTCTTTGAGTAGTCGATCAAACCGGTTTCTGTGGGTTTTTATGCGATAACTTCGCGCTTGCAAGCAGCCGCCTTGATCGAGCGTATGAATTGGAATGAACAATTTCTTCTTCTGGAATGAACAAATGAAACAATTTCTTAGCATTCATGGATTCTCCATGCGAGTGTCAGATCCATCGCGTGGCGGGCGGGAGAGTGAAGGCAGCGTTCCGGACTTGTGACCGAAGTGTAGGTTTTAAAGCTTTTTGTGACATGTCACATTCACCTTCCCTGCCGTCACTATCCCCTCTACCTAACCAAATACAGAACTGTTAGCTCTATGATGATGATAGTTTTTATGTGTTGAGAGTAAACTAAAATGTATACTAAAATGAGACTATAACATACTCGTTCCAGTCAGGTGTGTCGCGCAGGATCGAGAAAGATTAATTTTGTGACTTTCTGAGATGTGTCTTTTTCACAAAAGTAATGTGTCTTTCATTTGTGGACAAACCTTTCCTAGCTCTGCCAATGCTAAGACTTACTGCTTCACGGATAATTTTCAGAACCTTATCATGTCGCCCCGAGTAACAGCCCCTATCAATTAGAGTGGCACACCCCACCAGAATATGCCTGGCAGTTCCGATGGCAAAACCACACAATGTACAAGTCTTATCTGTACCTTTCCCCTACCTTACCAGAATGCTCTGGTCGGGCAGTGACATTTGGAATGCGTCAAGACAGAATTTTACTAACGCTGGTTAGTAAAATTCACCATGTAAAACCAATCAATCATGTGTTGGTGGTAAACATCTCTCCTAGGGTGAGCCACTCATTCTGAACCTCTAGAGTCATTGTGTGCACTCTATGGGCGTGTGCCTTGTCCTTTTTTTTTTATTGTGACTCGACATATGACAGCACCCTGCCTGATGTTAAGCCGAAGTGTGGTCCATGAATGAATGTCACTGCTACTTCAATTCAATAACTGTGAGTAGCAATCACATCCACTATGCCAGCCTAGATGGAACCGGCAACTTACAAGCTGATCCCGAAACGTGACCAAATCACTTTACGGTCTGTATACTTGTGGTGGATAAGTACCCGGATCCTTACTCCTACTTGAGTAAGGATTTCATCACCTCTTTATTGCTTTTCTTTTTCTCTCAACCTAATCCATTTTGCTGGTCTGTGCTCCGCTCATAAAATAAGCGTAATATTCTAAGAAAATTACATATACTCGTTTTATTCTTTCCGGAAGTGAGCAAATAATGAGCCATTTAGAGATTGCTGTATTTGATGGCGTACAAATGGAGTTCCAGAGCATAGATACGACGATAGATGCCTAATTAGTGCAATGGGTAAGTATAGGTAGACCCACAGGTTTTGAGAGGAACAAAGCGACCTGCCAAGAAAAGATAGGTAAGATGATGTATATTTAGTTTATTTTTTGTTCTTTGACTACAATTTTTTCCTTTTTTTATTGTGGCTCGACATATGACAGCACCCTGCCTGATGTTAGGCCGAAATGCAGTCCATGAATAGAGGTAAGTCCTACTACATTTAAATAACTGTAAGTAGCACATCTACTATGATAGCATAGTTGGAAGCGCCTACTTACAAATTGATCCCAAAACGCGACTAAGTTATTTATAACACTCTGTATACTTGTAAGTGGTGCTACTACCCCTGATTGACAGACTGGCTGTCACTGTCTACCACTCTTTGACAACCAGACCCAGAACAAATAATTGCCTCCTTTTTTATATTTTAATAATTAATATTTGTAAATTTAATCAATTTATTAAATATTACAAATAAAAGCTTTGAAACAATTCTCGTTCCGACCGGGAATTATACCCGGGACTTTCCGCGAATGGAGAGCTAATCATTACGCCACGCCTGTCGTCAAAACTAATAATATTATACATTAAGCTACTTAAGTGCTTGCTTTAGTAGCTTAATATATAATTAAGCTACTAATTGTAATAAGCTACTTATATATTAAGCTACTACTGCTATTAGTATTAGACAATCAGACCAGTAGATAAGAATTATTAAATATTACAAATTTAGCTATGAAACAAATCTTAACTCCGGGAAAGGAACCCGGGACGCGTGTCGTCATATAAAAAAAATATAATATATATACATATAAAATTGGTATTTATTCTAATTTAATAAAATGTGATTTATTGGTTAATATCTACTCGTCGATTGCTTTTGATCTTGATGACCCAGTAAGGAGTGTGAAGTGAACCGTATTAGAGACTGGTCAAGAGCTACGCAATTTCCGCCGATCTCCTTAACTTGAGATTATTCACTCGATTAGTTATCGAAAGAATCTTTGTTGCCTTTCATCATTAAATAGGTTAAATCTAAAACACATTATTCATTTATTGTGGCTTGACATACATATTATGACTGCACCCGGCTGATGTTAAGTAGCAGTCGTATCTACTGTGCCGGTCTAGATCACTTTACAGTCTGTATATTTAAAGGTTATAGTACTACCCCGGATCAGTAGGCGGATCACTGTCTATCACCTAGACCCAAAGCAAATATCTACCTCATTTTTTTATTAACATATAATATATTTGTACATCCTCAAGAAAGTTGTGTTGCCTAGTGCCCATAACCGTAGAGCTTGTGTATGTGAGAGAAGCGAGGAAGTTGTGTCAGGATCGTGGTAAGTATCGCTCCTCTGTCTTTGCCTATCCCTGCGGGAAAAAGCAGTGCAATTTGATTTTTTGATTGATATTTGTAATATTAAATAATAAAATTCTATGACACAAATCTTTGTTTCGACTGTGAATCGAACCCGTTTGCCGCATAGGAAAACTGGTGTGATAATTAGAAAATTAATTGAGTGCATTTACTTTTCACCTAAACCCGAAGCAAATATCTGCCTCGTTTTTTTATTAATCAGCGCTTCTTTGTCTCTGCCTATGCCTGTGGGAAAAAGGCTTGATTATTTGATAATTGCAATATTAAATATTTCAAAAAAAATTCTATGACACAAATCTTTGCTTCGACCGTGAATCGAACCCGGTTGGCGCAATGGAAAACTGGTTTGATTATTTGAGCGCAATCACACGAAGCAACAAAAGCTAGATATTGCTTGTAGGCATTAAACTTCTCTATAGCTAAATTTAAAATTAAGCATTAGAGTTAATTTATTTCATTTAAGCCAAGATGTTTATTTAATGCTTAATATATATTATATAAATATATGTAGATGTCTAGACACATTGAAATATTTGCAAATATACTGATGTCTGTTACATATCTGCTTGGCCAAATAGAAATTCATTTTTCTCGAATATGGCAAACAGAATGGATATAAAATTTGAAGGAACTGTTAGAATATTATACAGCATTTTGTATTCATATCTCAAATTTTATGAGATACGAGGGTTTCCAATGTTACAAAGTTTCATGTTAACATCTAACATCTAGAATGTTGAGTGAATTTTCAGCTATAAAATTCAACAGATAGTTTTGTCAGGGGAGCGTTGTCTCTGCCTATCTCTGTGGGAAATGATTCGTGACAATGATGATGATAAAACTTTACCATCAATCAATCAAATTATCACGCAATAGAGCGCCACTACGATCCTGACACAACTCCCTGACATCCGCAAATCTCTTCATACAACCTCTACGGTTATGACCACTAGGCAACTCAGCTTTCTTGAGAATAAAACCTCCTGGGTCTGTCTCGATTAACGCATACACCCACATTAGATTTTTTTTTTCGGTCAATCTACTATCACTCATCCATGTGCCCAAACCATTGAAGCAAGAAGTCAATCCTTGTCACAACATCTTCTTTCAAATCACATCTATCGCGCACTGTGCTATCAAATTGTTTAATGTTGATGCTAAGGTTTTCTGTAACTTTACCAGTTTCCTTGGGTAAAGTATAGGAAAATTAAGGCCAAGGTGTGTCTACAGGGCATGGAGGTCCATTTCATGAGCTAGAAGAATCACAACGTAAGGTCCTACCCTAGACGATCACGATCATTAGCCAATTGACTTCATAAAGAAATCTGCATTGCGTTTATACAATTTACAGAATATATTTTCCTGTAAATACAATTTACAGGGAGGAAAATCTTGGGGGATAAACCACTGATAGCGTTACGCCTTATTTGTGTGTAAACCGCGAAGTATGTATGTCACACTAAAGATAACTAAAGATATTTGTCAAAAGTATGTTATAAATATGCGGTCCATAAATAAATTTCTTAATCAATGCAGCCAGCTTCTTTATTAAAACATACCTAACCTACTTTGTAAGTAAGCGAAAACGTAGTTATAAAATTCAAATAGTTGCCAACTGGTACGGTTAAGATCATAGGTAGCGATACAAGATAACGTCTAAGGTTAAATAGATCCCTTGTTCGGGTAACTTTGAATAGATTATTTTGAAAAGGATTTGTATCTATTGTATTTTAATCGAGTACTCAATCCCAACGTTAATAATAATGAGTAGTTAATTTAGATATTGATCTGTTGTTCGTGTAATAGGATAAGCAAAGGTTTGTAATTATTTGTTTGCTTTAAATTTATAAAATTCTTAGAATATAGCAATTATTGTATCCCTACAATGGTTTAATCAATCTCAAATTTCCCATCTCAAATGTTAATTCAAAACTTCTTATTTGTTTTACATAATACGTAGAAATAGGTAGGTAAACAATGTTAATTATTTCATTTAATTTAGATATGCATTTGAGGGCTATATAATTCTATAATTTTATTTCTAAGGTCTATATTTTGTTCCATATGACTAAGTAGTTATAATAAAGAAGAACAAGCTAACTGTAGGCAAACTAAAGGCGGATGTATTAAAGAAAATAATGTTACTTTCCTAAGAACAAAAACCCTCCTAAAAGTGTAAAATATCGCACAGGGATCTGCAGGAATAGGCAGAGAAAAGGGAGCGCCACCTTACCTTCTATCTGACACAACTTGTCCTTCACATCTACAATTATTTGCATATGCTTCATTTATTGCACAAAACAAAAATTAATTACTATCTAACAAAGATCGTTCACAATAAAAGCTTGATGCAAATGATAATTTAATAAAATAAAAGAAAAAATTAATGTTGCTCTTATTTAAGAATGTCCCCGATTTGATTAAGGTACAATCTACTAGGTCATCTCCAATATGTTTGATATAATATATACAAAAAGTTGAATAAGTTGACGCTGATTTGTTTTTGTGATTCCGAACAAAGAGTATTGCGGAGGCGCCAATACTTTTAAAACTTAAAGAATGTACAAAAGACGAATTTCCTTTGTGACGCTTCTGGGAGAGGACACAGTTTCTTGTAAAAGGATTTTGCTCTCCAAGCTCCAGGGACCCGTCGTTACAGCGAAGGCAACAAAGTCGTAAACCTACAAATTGACGGATATTTACAACGTTAGTAAGACATCCTTTGTTGATATCGGCCATATTTATAGTTATCTATCAATGTTTACGAACGAATTTTCAATGCTACTTTTTTTTCATTTTTATTTATTGGGGTTCGACATCTGACTTCGACTTGCCTGTTGGTAAGCAAGGGATAATCCAAGAGCACCGACGACTGAAAAAAACGTCTTAGGTTTGATATTTCGAATATATTTATTATATTGATATTTTATTATGTTTTGATATTGAAAATTAATATCAACTCAACTACTTTTTTTAAGAGTGGGTAGGCAGTGGTACCCCGTCTGTCGTTCCGGGGTAGTACCACCACTTACAAATATACAGACCGTGATTTGGTCGCGTTTCGGGATCAGCTTGTAAGTTGCCGGTTTCAACTAGGCCCGCATAGTGGATGTGCCTGCTACTTACAGTTATTGAATTGTAGTAGCAGTGACATCTATTCATGGATCATATATCAAGCGGTGTGCTGTCATATGTCTTGTCACAAAAAAAAATACTAATGTAAATATTCAAGTATTTGTATTTGTACAAGTATGTATTTATAAATCAGGAGTTTATTCCTATAAATCACGAAAATCAGCAATAGGTTGCAGATTTTTGAAGACCATTGTAACCGTGATGGTAAAATTGTCTCGCAAGCCAAGAGTTCTTCAAACCCACTCGCCGATACCAATGAAATACTTTAGTATTTCAGTTTTCATTATACTGGTACCTACGATTAGTATATAAATGTAAAAAATAATAATAATATAAACTTACGTTCTCCAAGAAAATGAAATGACCTATTAATCGATTGTCGCGCCTTAATTACGACAAGGATAGGCAGGGACAACAGGGCACCACTTTTCACGGTACTGACGCAACTCTCGCTTCTTATTTATCGTTTCACTCGCCTCCTATTTCTGCATCTCTTTCATTATCTCCTCTCAAACATAAAAATAAAATTAAAAATCTATAAACAATGAGAAATAAATAAGTAGTTTTCAAGTATTAGAAACGTATAAAATTGCAGTGAAACTAATTCTAAAATAGCAATTAAAGTCATCGATAAAACATTCTTTGATGGGTAATCGATAACCAGCAGAGTCCATTTAAAATTATCACTCATCAGTGAAACTGGAGAGCTTGAATGGCATTTATAATCAGATTACTCATGAACAGCGACTGCGGCCGGAAATACGAGGCTATCCCACTTTGAAATCTTTATGGATTCCGCTTACAAGTTTAGATTTCAGAATTGCGCTTTAAAGTATCACTTAATAAACTATTATTATTGTTTTATTAAGCGGTTCAATCAAATCAATCAAATTGTCACGCCTTTTTCCCACAGGGATAGACAGAGACAATAGGCGCTCTATTTGCCACGATCCTGGCACAACTCCCTCGCATCCTTCACATTCATAATTCTCTTCATACAAGCTCTATGGTTATGGGCACTAGGCAACCTAGCTTTCCTGAGGATGTCTCGGATTTGGTTCGGCAAACACCCTCCTGGGCCTGCCTCGTTTATCGCATCTATTCTCATGAGATTGATATCATGACCAATCGGTCGTAGCGCGACCAATCATTAATCTATGGATAGAACTATTGTTTTATTGTGGCTCGACATATGACAGCATCATGCCTGATGTTAAGCTGGAGTGCGTTCCTAAAGTTAACTCCTAAGGTATGTTGCGCGTAAAGGGTGTTGCCCGACCCGGGTTCGATTTCCGGTCGGAGCAAATATTTGTTTCATACTTTATATTTGTAATATTTATTAATTATATTAATAGGGCAAATATTTGTTAATAAAAAAGGCGGATATTTGCTTCGGGTCTGGTTATCAAATGTTGGTAGGCAGTGATACCCAGTCTACCGACCCGGGGTAGAACCACCACTTATATACAGACCGTGAAGTGATTTGGTCGCGTTTCGGCATCAGCTTGGATGTTGCTGGTTTCTAATGGTGAATTTGACTGTTACTTGTAGTTAATTACCTGTAGTAGCAGTCGACTCCATTGATGAACCGCACTACAGCTTAACATCAGGCAAATATCGAGCCACAATAATATATAGAAAGTACATATATCAACAACTCGTATTATTGTATACCCAACTAAAAAAGACAGATAATTATAGTTATCTCTTTAGGTAGTACTCGTATTTGCGTAGGACTTTATTGAATATGCTAATAGAATTCTAATAAAAAGAGAACACGAAATATGGATGTATGAAAGGTCACGTAGTAAATATACACCGCTTTTATTGTAATGTTAAGAAAGTAAACGTCGAAGTTATACGAACTTTGTTAAGAAACTTACGACGATCAATCAAAGACCCGAGTGATGACGTCACGGCTATCACCACCATCAACCAAATCAACCTAGGGTTGAAAGTAACTTTGTTGATGTCACGGACGAGGTTTGTCTTTTAATGTTAAGGGTCGTCCATATTTTTCGATTCCCGTAAAGATGTCATAAAGTTTCCCTTCGGAGGTAGATAAGAAAGTTATATGGCCCCGCGACCCTTACGGCCGCATCTAACTCCTACTATCCATCACAGGTAATTGCAGCACTTTCTTGAGTGTTCACAAGAAGCACAAATGGGACGACCTGCACGTGACCAGCCCTATCATCCCATTTATTATTGGATTCTTACTAACTTCCACCAATATGCGTATTATTATTCACATTTTGACGCAGGTCGGATACTATAAAATACTTAATAATTATAATTCGGATTGTATATTTCGATAGTGAATAAAATAAATTATGCATTGGAATGAAAATGAGGTAGTTAGGTCCATTTTCAAACAATGGTTTCTATTAATCCACCGTGCTTTGTAGTCGGCAACAGCGTGGCGGTGGTCGCGGGGCTCGGGTGGGCCACACGATAGGCCAAGCACATGATTAATTCACCGCTCCATTATTCACAATTGGCTTCTATAGAGGCGCTGACAGGGACCCTGATAATTCGTTAAGTCCTAAACAGTGGACGCTGCGTGCTCCTGATAACGCGCCAATAGGATTGAACAAATATTTAACGGGGTTACACAAAGAGCGGGACTCCACTTGAATTTAGTATTATTTGAATTAGCCTAAGATAACTTTTTCCGCAATAAATTTTGCTCGTTACTCTTTAACGAGGTACTTAACCACCTTTAAATATTTTATACACTCATAGTGGCTTTACCGTCATGGCTGTTGAGTTCAATGGTTAAGGGTTAAGTACATTATCTCTGGTTAATTTTAAAGTAACTAATTATAACTTGAGTTGGTTAAAGTTGGTCTTGTTAATATCTGGTAGGCATTATTTATACCAAGGTAGATACGGAGGCAGACATTGTTAGTAACAATTGAGGTGTACATTTTGAATTCCGAAGTTGTGATCAGAAGAACTCACATCGCACGGACCATTCCGCTTGAAAAGGCATCGGTGGGCGAAAGCGGAAATGGAAGCGGGAGCGGGCGCGGGTGCGATGTCGGAGTAGCCTGTCACCCGTACATCGGCTCGTTAGGGAATCCAGTTACAGTTGCCGCGCTTGAAAGTTGTTATGTTCCTATCTGACGGACTTTCGCAGTTCACTTATTTAACTTACATATCGGTATGTTTGCATACATCTGTGTAGAATCATAGCAGTCGGATTAACTTTGACGAACTTGCAGTAGGCTAATGCATTAGAATCTAAGTTGTCGTTAGTGATTCAAGTTGTAGTTGTATACCTGGATATTAGACACAAGAGTTTCGTTTCGTTGAATAAATTAGAAATCTACAGAGTAACGACTTTAGTATAAAGTAGTAACCACCATGGTCCATTAATAGAGGTGACACGTTTGTAAATTTACGGTTGTCTGTACGCTGGGCACCAATGACTACCACTTTTTAAAAATTATTATACGTAATTCATATATTTATTTAAATTTTCAACATAAATTCTTGTTTGTTCCAAATATAGCTGTTAGGTAGGCCGTTGATCTTATATCGAGTCTGCGATCGGGGTAGTGCCACCACTTTCAGGTGAAAAAACCGTGAAATCTCCAAGTCGCGTTTCAGGATTACCTCGAAAGTACCAGGACTTCCGCTAGACTTCATTCATTAATATGTGGCTACAATAATATACTTCAAGCCTACATCTACTGCACATCCTCCGGTAGAGTTTTAGGACATCCCGGGTCGCGAATCTCAATTTGCCTGATGGTAACCAAGGGCCAAGAGCGATAACGACTGAAAAATGGCTGCCTTAGGCTTTGTTACTATGCCGGCCAGAGAATTATATAATATAGTGATGTAGGCTTGAAGTATATTATTGTAGCCACATATTAACGTGCGGTGAGTAAACTGCGATCTGTCAAGCATGGGGTTTCCCCCCTACCCATCATGAACCACAGGGTACCGGTGGACAACTGCCATGCAACTGGACGTCTTCCGGCTGATGATGATAATGAAGTTGAGATCATACGTCGCGTGATGTCGCGTTTAATGAAAAAATAATTATAATAATAAAAAATAGCATTTTCTTTAAGTAGCTTATTATGTGATTTTATATCTCCGTCCACACTTTAGTATAAAAGTTCAGCGACCGCAAAGTACGCCGTTAGTGGGATGCTCTTGTGTACAGAGTTTTAATCTCATATACAAGGGAATACACTCCCGCGGAAGTCGGCGTCTTTTTTTTTTTTTTTTTTTTTTTATTGTGACTCGACATATGACAGCACCCCGCTTGATGTTAAGCCAAAGTGTGGTCCATGAATGAATGTCACTGCTACTACAATTCAATAACTGTGAGTAGCAATCACTTCCACTATGCCGGCCTAGATGGAACCGGCAACTTACAAGCTGATCCCGAAACGTGACCAAATCACTTCACGGTCTGTATACTTGTAAGTGGTGGTACTACCCCGGATCGGCAGACTGGGTACCACTGCCTACCACTCTTTGAAAACCAGACCCGAAGCAAATATCCATCTCTTTTTTTTTTATTAACAAATATTTGCAATATTTAATACTATTAAATATTACAAATAAAAGCTATGAAACAAATATTTGCTCCGACCGGGGATCGAACCCGGGACTTTACGCGCAACAAACCAGTCGCTAAACCGTTCGTCCACGCCTGTCGTTACTTTAACTCTTTTAACTTTAACTCGTCTTTACTTTAACTCGAAAAACGTTGCATATTACTTTTCCTTGCTATTGAAAAGGCATTGATTCCGGATTTATAATATACTTTCTTTCTTTGTATTAGCTCTTCTTTAATAATTTCATGATTGAATTATTTCTTTTTCCGGCATAGTGACGGCGACTGAGGCAGCCGTGAACTGAGTCGGTTTTTTTGTACCTCGTCTTTTTACTCCTACTATGATACCCGCACAGGCCGGGGGAAACATTCGGCAGTCGAACTAAAAGGTTCGGCGCATCGTTTCCATGTAGAGCAATCGACAAGTGGAATGCTTTCAACTTATGTGTTCTCTGTATCCTATAAACCTGGATCATTTAAATAATTATATCAAATAATTTATAAATTATACGTTTTATAAAATTAAATAAATTTTATGTGGCTTACTATTGCGTTTATTTTGCTTATTGATTTTACAATTTTTCATTATATAGCCATTGTGGTTTTTGTAAATTTTCTCCCTTTGTCCCACTATAATAGTACATAAATAAATATAAACATTATAAAGTATGATTTTCTTCAAATGTGATCGATTAAATAAAACAGTTAGTGCGAGTAAATTCCACAACAGTTTTATTCTTTTGTAATGAATGATAGCCGAAACTACTGGATTGCACTTAAAAAGGACATCGTCCTATAACTATATTTCAACGTAGACCTAGAGCACATAAAAGGAAGGCCTAAGTAATAATAAAATAACAGAAAGAGACGGACACTCGAGAGAACTGTGGCAATTACGCGTGATGGATCGTTCAAGTTCTCTTAGACTGAAATGACCCGATCCTTTAATAACGTCTTGTTGCTTTGTGTCGGACTTTTTGTGATTTGTCATTAGAGAAGTGCTATTTTGACAGTCCACTTTATAGTTCCAATTCGTTGATATACTTAAATTACGATTAATATTTCTTCAACACAGTACTTTGACTCTTTAGTCCATATTATCCTTTTAGTGCAATGGGAATAATCAGCTTGTAAGTTGCCGGTTCCATCTAGGCAGGCATAGTGGATGTGATTGCTACTCACTGTTATTTAATTGTAGTAGCAGTGACATTTATTCATGGACCACACTTCGGCTTAACATCAAGCGGGGTGCTGTCAATTGTCGAATCACAATAAAAAATAAAAAAAAAATCAATAAATCAAGCTATATCCAATATTGCGTGAAGAACGATGCGAAGCCTTTAGCCGGCATAGTGACGGCGACTGGGGTAACCGGGAAGACTCGGTTTTTACAGTCATCGGCATTCTTGGACCTCCTATTGCTTACCATCAGGCGGGGCGAGGTCAGATGTCGAGTAACAATAAAAAGAAATAAAGTTCTGCCACTTCATTTTGAATTAATCAAACATGAATATTTCTTTTTAAGATTGTTCTGGTTTTAGACAAATATACGAGTATTACTAGGGTAAACTTTAGCTACAATATTGATCGTGCACGAGTATATTATACTAATAAATCTATAGGAAGGAGTATTTACTTAAAAAAAGGGATATTTTCCATTCCATTTCTTTCGCAATTTTGCATCAAGCGGCATTCGGAGGCTGTCACTAAAGTCATTTATCACTCCCGTCACTTACCGCCAGGAAGCGAATGCAGGAATCTAGACGCTACTCCACCCGAATATGTAAGTAATAAAAAATATCTATGCGGATATAATATGTATGTACCTAAAACAGATTGTATGTTTTTTTTATTATGACTCGACATCTGAATATATTTATTTATTACAGACTTAAAACTATAAACAGTTGAATACAAATTAGAGTTTAATAATTAGATTTGCTCTAGATCTTATTGTTCAAGAGTGATTGGCAAAGAGTTAGTGGTCATTTGCACAGTTTGCCGATTCGTGTCCGCCGGTCCATGCCGGTACCACTACTACGACCGTTCCTTCACAGTCTGTACTACGCTAAGAGTAAAGACCGGGAAGGGACTTAGTCGCGTTATAACATCTAGGTATTTGCAAATAATTGACCGTAGTAGCAGTTGACTCCGTGGACCGCACTCCAGCGTTAAACTATATTTCTGATCTTAATCACACGGGGCATAATATTTTATTGTGACTTGACATTTGACAGCACCCCGCTTGATGTTAAGCCGAAGTGTGGTCCATGAATGAATGTCACTGCTACTACAATTCAATAACTGTGAGTAGCAATCACATCCGCTATGCCGGCCTAGATGGAACCAGCAACTTGTAAGTTTCACGAAACGTGACCAACTCACTTCACGGTCTGTATACTTGTAAGTGGTGGTACTACCCCGGATCGGCAGACTGGGTACCACTGCGGGGAGTAGTAACTCTTTGATAACCAGACCCGAAGCGAATATCCATCTCTTTTTTTTATAAACAAATATTTGTAATATTTAATAACATGTTAAAAAGCTATGAAACAAATATTTGCTCCGACCGGGAATCGAACCCGGGACTTTACGCGCAACAAACCAATCGCTAAACCGTTCATCCACGCCTGTCGTCAAAATTAAATGTAATCATTTAAATTACTTGTTTCTGCTATATTACTGTGGTTATGTGCGCCTAAACAATAACAACCGCTTAATAAAGGCGATATTTTCAGTAGGGTAAAGTTTTTTAATTATAATAATGAGTATTTTTTGATATAATGAAATTTTGTTTTAATTAAAACCTAATATGTTGGCAAAGTTTATTGAAGTGCTGGAGCAAGACATGGCACCATTTTGTCCCAATTCGGGCACCACTTGCATAAAATGGTGCAGTGAAACTTTCGTCCTTCCTTATATTTGCTTTTTCTTCCGTGCAGAGAATGCAATAAGGACAATATAACTTTAAACTCTGTTTAACTTTTTAATAAGACTACATAGTTTTTTTATTATTATTTTCTTTTAGTGTAAGTTTTTTGACGACACGCGTTGGGCAGCGTTCCACTACGCGCAAGTCCAGGGCTCGATTTCTGGTCGGAGCAAAGATTTGTTTTATAGTAATTATCAGACTGTTTTTATTGTAAAACGACATCTGACCTCGATCCGCCTGATGATAAGCAAGAGGAGGTCCAAGAGTGACGACGACTGAGAAAACCGGGTTTGGTCACGGCTGCATCAGTCGCCGCCACTATGCCGGCCAAAGGTGCTTCTTTACGCATCGCTTGAAGAATCCAAGGTCATAGGATGGAGAGAACACATGGGCAAAGCGTCGATTGTTTTACAAAGAAAAGACGCACTATTACTATTTTTATCGGCAGTCAAACTAAAAAGTTCGGTGCGTCTTTTTTTTGTAGAACAATTGACAAGTGGAATGCTTTGCCAGCCTATTTCTTCTCTCCATCCTTTGACCTTGGATCCTTCAAGCGATGCGCGAAGAAGCGGCTTAGGCCGGCATATTGGCGGCGGCTGGGGCAGACTGGAACTGACTCGGTTATTCCAGTCGTCGTCACTCTTGGACCTCCTCTTGCTTATCGTCAGGCGAGTCGAGGTCAGATGTCGTGTCACAATAAAAAAAAAAAGTGATAATTTGCCCAGTCTATCCGGGGTAGTATACCGTAAAATGATTAGCTTGGAAGTTGTCTGTTCGGCACGTTGGATGCGACTGCTACTTCTAGTTACTTAACTGTAGTAGCAGACGCCTTCATTCATGAACCGCACTTCAGTTTACAACAGGCGGGGTGCTGTCACATGTCGAGCCAAATAATAAATATTACAATTTTGTGAGTAATACTACGGTCGTGGAAATGTTAAAATCTTCGAGTCTGTTTCAAAACAGTTAAATGAGTAAGGGTGGTAATTAAGTGTGATGGATATTCAGAGTTTATGACGGGTCGCAGCTCTCTTATCTCCCGCCACTGGTAGGTACGTTTTATGAGTTTTTTTTTTATATAGGAAGAAGGAATTAGTACATGAGGTTGGTTACGCATTTATAAAGCTTTTTTCCGAGTAACATTTTATTACTTTTGTTATGTTGTAATGTAATATTTAACAACTTTTATAGTTTACTAGCTGTGCCCGCGACTGCGTCCGCGTGGAATAGTTATTTTGGGAATCATAATAATTTTTTGTTTACCTACCTGCTCAGCTTTATTATAAATTACCTATAGCTGTTACCCGCGACTTATTTTAGACAATTAAATTACGTAACTAATAGAATATATTTTAAAGTAGTTTTAAAAAGAATATATTTTAAAGTACTTCTGCGTAAATTATATTTTCAGTTTTATTTTCTTGTGCGCAAAACTCGCAGCCGCTTTGCAGCAGCAGTCTGCCGAGAACGCTGAGTCCTTTTTCTAGGCATTACAGTGACTAAGAAAGAACGAAGGAAATGAAAACTTAACCAAACTAACTGTATGCTTAACCTAACCTAATAAGAATTGTAAAACCTAACCTTGAAAGAATGTAGATGACACCTACAGGTATTATTTACAACAAAACAAAAAAAGTGTTATTGTGAAAATATTAGAAACAAAATACTATACTTAAAACAAACACTACCTACTATAGAGAAAACTACTACAAAATGAAATTGTATAAAAAAGGATTTTGCACGATGATATTATATCGAAAAACAAATTAACGCTGCATTCAACCGATCAGTACGGAGCCGACCGCATAGTATGCTTGTCTGTCTATAAATGACGCGCCCCTCCACTTTATTAGTTTATTTAAATGTGTGAATGCAAATATTACTAACTATACTATTATACTTCATCACGTTCGTTCCTCCTTTGTGTCTAACCAGCAACTGAATAACCAATTACTGCATTTTCGGTGTGTTTTATCCAATTTTATATTTGCTCGTATGCGTAAATGCAGTGGAGGGGCGCGTTATTTCGGCTTAGACAGACTATACCTCGTAGAGCTACACCCCCCTCCGCCTCGCCCGCAAGCACCACCTCTCCTCGCTCGCCGGTTAGCGCTCATCATCCGACGCGTGTGAATTTTGTTTCAGAGTTATTTTAAAATTGTATTATCTTAATCACAGTTAAATACTCTTAATTAATAACACATTTATTTCGGTAAAGAATAATATTATTATGTTAATACAACTCTGACAAATAATTTGTAATAATGCATTAATTTAGACCAAATTCATTCAAAGTCAAAAAAGACAAAAATCATAAAAACGGTTATTGTGAGTTAATCTTAAAAGATAGACATATACGGTCGCGGACATTTTTTTAGATAATTTAAAGAGGAATAATTCTTTCATACATATTTTCTGGGTATCTCGAACGGTTTTCGCAGCGCACGCAACGGAAACCCTCAAAGACGAATAATATTCCCCGTTTTTTCCATATTTTCGACTGTTTCTTCGCTTCTATAAGTCGCAATGTAATGTTTTATAGCCTAAAGCCTTCCTCGATAATTGATCTATCCAACACAAAAAGAATTTTTCAATTCGAACCAGTAGTTCCTGAGATTAGCGCGTTTAAACAAACAAACAAACAAACAAACAAACAAACAAACTCTTCCGCTTTATTATATTAGTATTAGTATAGATTATCTTCCGACATATTATTTTAGAAATATCTTCAAATTAAATTGTTACGCTTTAGACGACCGTGGTGTAGTGGTAGCAAAATGGTCACGCAAGCCGACAGATACTGGTTAATTAACTACTTTTTGATACTAATGTATCTTTGATATACGTACTTCAGTTATTCCGTTTCTATGATACAGAGACAATGGAGCACATCTGCTCGTTAGATATTTCGCTAGATATTCGGTAGTGGTGATGATGGATGGTGTTGATGGTAGTTATGGTATTCATAATTCCTATTTCCAGTAAAGGTCTAGGCCAAAGTGGTCAAGGTTCATTACCTTTATTAAATCATTCTTTCATGCATATTTCTATACTAAATAGTTTTGATTTTTATGTTTTACATCTGCCAGGCATCTCACGACGGCTGACATTTTTATATTGAAGCACGACATATGGCAGCACTACAGTTAAAAACTATAAATCTAATTAGTTCTAGTAACTTGATCCCGAAACGCGACTAAGTCACTTCACAGCCTATACACTTGAAGATAGTACTACCGCGGGTCGGCAGACTGCCTACCACTCTAAATACTATAATGAATAGCATCCATTATCATATACGAGCATCCATATCATAGGCCATCATCATATATGTAGAAAGTAAAAATAGAATAGAGATGGCAATTTTAATATTGTACTAATATGAATGTCTGTATGTAAGTGCTAAGAATTCTAGTCAGGAGGTACACTCTACTCATTTTTCATGCGATGTAATGGAATTTTGTGTCATAAACGGAGTCATATCTGGCTGGCAATATGCCTCTAGTATGTTTAAAAAGTAAAGAGCAATTTTTTTAAACCTTGCTTTCTTTTCATCTTAATTCGAATTAAATCGAGGAAATTATAGCTCGTATAAGGAGAATTTCGGATGCAAAGAAGCAAGATTTGTGTCGGGATCGATAGAAGGATTTGATCTGTGTCTATCCCTCTGAGAATAAAAGTATGACAAATTAATAGAAATTGTGCTATTTTCAATATTTGTACCATTGAAGTCTATCTTTCCCTGTAAGAATAGAGTCGTGATACTTCAAGCTAAGATTCTTCACAAAGATTAATTATATTATGCTATCTATATTATATATTATATAATTATATCTGCCTATCTCTGTGTGAGAGTGACAATTTTAATACTTTTTGGTCCCGCCTATGTCAATATTCCATTTCACTACATATCTGAGGACCGACCGCGTAACTCAATGACAATTAAGCTATAATATAATGAATTAAACAAATTTTATGCGGGTTACTATCGCGTTTATTTTGGTTTTGATTTTACAATTTTTATTATTCCGACGTTTCGAGAGCTTTGCAGCCATCGTGGTCACGGAGAGACTGAGGTGTTGGTCGTCCTATTGGTTGATGCTGTTATTGTTTCCAAAACTACCCCGTTTGATATTTTGTTTTTCTGTTCCCGGTTTGTTTACGATGGCTGCAAATCTCTCGAAAAGTCGGAATAATGAAAATTGTAAAATTAAAACCAAAATAAACGCGATAGTAAGCCGCATAAAATTTGTTTAATTCATTAATCAATGTTCGCGCAAAATCTAAGAAAATACTAATTATGCTATAGTTTTAACAGTTGAACTCCATTAATAAGCTTTAAAATTAAAATTGCGACCGCGCAACACTATAAGATTCGATGTTCATTTTCATAACAGTTTAACCTCATTGAAACTCACTGTCCGAATGAATATAAGTTGTTTTTGACACTAACAGCGACCGCGTAACTTTAATGACAATGAAATTCATTCCCATTGAAGTTGCGCGGTCGGCCCGCTCTTCCAGTTTGGTTGCCTGGAACATTGATTTTAGTGATAAGGCCGCCAATAAATGTACATAATGTTTTAATTTCATTATTGTCTTTCAATGTATTATGTTTATGTATAGAATTTGTGTGTGTGTCTGTCCAACCAACTTTTTTTGTATCATGTAATTATTATAAAATTAATGATACACTTTAACACATATCATAATAAAAAAACAATTGTGAACAAACAGGTGCGTTTAAATACAATTTGAATTAATGGACTAATAAGTGATTCACACTTCACATTTGGACCTTATTCGTAAGCTAAAAGGGCTTCAAATTGTTGGACTGTTATTTATTACGATTTTTTATAATTACAATTAAATCAAATTGTGACGCCTTTTCCCGGAGATATACAGGGATAGGCAGAGACAATGAAGCGCCACTTGCCACTTTAATATTAACATGAATTTGGAATATTAATCTTCACGAGTTACCAATTATTATTGTTAATTTACTATTTTATAATTTATTTACTAATGAAATAAAATAATATTACGGTAGCTCTTAAACGTATTATCATATAACTATAGTATTATTTAAACAATACTGATCCGTCTCTTTATTTATTTTTAAATGGCTTGACTTTTTGTTTGTAATGTATGAAAAAGCAACAGAACGAAGAACGTGATCTTATAGGATTTGGTGTTATATCTTTCTTATTTCTGCTTTTGCCGAAAACACCAGACCCTCGTCAAGAAGGATTTGTTAACTGAAAAAAGATGTACAATTTGGGTTTTATGTTTTGTTACGTCACCTGATCAAGATAAGGAACGCGACTCAGATCACTATAATTGGCATTTTGGCCAGAGAATAGTAAATTTGCTGATTTACTTCAATCAATGTCAACTATATAAGGCCAAAAGCTTTTGTCACTTTTAATTATAATAGTTTTAGGAAATAATCATTTTAAAATTATGAAAAAGGTAACAAATTTGTTTTTCAGTCTATTATTTATTGATGCGTTAAAAGAGGCTGGTGTTTTCCGACCAAATCTTAAGAAAGCTAGGTTGCCTAGTGCTCATAACCGTAGAGCTCGTATGAAGGGAAATGTGGATGTGAGAATGTGTTGTGTCAAGTTATTTGTATATTGATATCACATTTTAAACTTTTAAACTTGTATATGAACTTACAGTAAGTAGGTGGGTAGTAAACCTCTGCTGCATGCATCACAAATGTATCTGTTCATTTCCATGATGCAGGGTTCAAGAAAAGTTGTAGTCATTTACGGTGATGTCATTTAGGCTCTTTCCCAAATTCATTCATTATTAGGAAAAATAACAATTTTGAAATTAAACCTTCAATTTAGTAATGTTGTGGCTAAACATAATATAGCAGCCTCCCTGATATTAGGCTTGGTACTTTTAAGCTGATCCTGAAAAGCAACAGGTTCGTATCACGATCTGTACACTTGAGTACTGGTAGTATAACCACCAACTGTCTGCCTACCACTCTAAAATAATTAAAGTTACAAAAATAATAGCAATTATGATTTTTATGATTCAATGATTACTAATTTCAATTTATTATATCTATTAATAACAATTAATCATCAATGGACTTATTAAATTAATTATAGAAATATGACTACTAGGGATGGATACGATGGGATGGATCGATATCGTTCGTTTTCCGATCATTCTGAATTCTGCGCTATAAACACCTAATAAACAATCATGAAGTATACAATTTACGCTGTGCATCGTCTTATAAAATCTTAGGATTAAACGCGACACACCTGCGCTTACTCCGTTCATGTAAACGCGGCATTTCTCCTTTACGGACGTGACATTTTATTAAATAAAAAATAAAAAAGTGTATTTGTCTAAAAAATTAAGGTTAAATAAAAATATCATAACTATCAAATATTAAACTATTACGTCTTTTGAAGCCTAACCGTATCGGATCGGTATTAACGATGCTTTTCAGAAATATCGGTATCGTATCGGCAAAAGTGCGTATCGATGAATCCCTAATAATTACCACAATAAATGAGATGAAATTGCTATTCATTATTTGTTTGACATCTGTTGCATCAGATTTCCATTTAAACTTGATGATTATTGGGCTACTGGGCAAATAAAAATTTATGTTATTTTCGTATATGAATTTTTCTCATATATTCGGTCCAGTGCAGTGTGAACTAACAAAGTCATATTCTATTTTAGTTTTATTATTTTTTGTTTTTATTAACAATTCGGTTCTCAGCTTTGCTTTATAACGAGACGTGATCGTATTCAGACAGACACACAATAGCTATTGTACGAGTATATAGTAAAAGAAAATATGCTTTTATCATTAGAGACGAATGCTTTAAATAAGATTCGGTACAAATTCTATTTTAATATGAAGTAGACTAAAATTAGAGAAATGTTAGCATTGCAGAATAAAGATATATTTCTTTTTTTACATTTCTATATTAGGCTATATTTACACACAAAACAAGAATAGCGAAATTTTGAAGACAGGCGTGTCGCAGGCGGTTAGTAGACCAGTTTGTTACGCGTAAAGTCCCGGGTTCGATTCCCGGTCGAACCATATTTTTATTTTTTATTGTGATTAGACGTTCCACTTGATGTTTAGCTGGAGTGCGGCCCTACATAGGTGACTGTTGATACTCGCCTGATGATAAGCAAGAGGAGGTCCAAGAGTGACGACGACTGGAATAACCGAGTCAAATCCCGGCCGCCTCAGCCGCCGCCACTATGCCGGCCTAAAAAATAACTGTAAGTGGTTGTAACATTCACTATGTCAGCTCAGTTAAATCGGCATCTTATAAGCTGATCCCGAAACGCGACTAAGTTTTTCAGCAGTAGTGCCGATCTGGGGTAGTACCACTACCCCAGATCGTACAGACCGTGAGTGAATTAGTCGTGTTTCGGGATCAGCAAGTAAGTTACCGGTTCCAACTACGCCGGAATAGTCATGAACCGCACTCCATCTTTATATCAGGCGGGGTGCTGTCATATGTCGAGTCACAATAAAAAAAGGTCGCGCTAAAAGTTATTTCATTATTAAGATATTAACCGTAAAGTAATTTACCTATAATTATATTATTTTATTCTATATCTGAGGCCAGTGTGTGCCAAAACTATAGATAGGTATATCGAGCAGAACAACATAAGAAGCTTTGGGCGACTGTTTGGTCGGATGTTATCTGTCACGACGAGCGTGTCTCCTTGGCAAGCAGCAGCTGTTTACTGCCAGGAATTACATAGACAACGTCAGGATGTTGTATTATATATCACGAGGGAATTCATGGTCATCTTATACAGACAAAACAATGAAACATGAGCGTTTGTATTATGTCTCTCGTCAGAATATATTGTATAATATAATATATAGTGTATACTCGTATTTAATTTCCGGTGCCATCTAACAAGAGCTGTTAAGACTTGTTAAATTCACTTAGTTTTTATTTATTCAAAGAGTGGTATCTGCCGATCCGGGGTAGTACCACCACTTACAAGTATACAAACCATGAAGTGAATTGGTCGCGTTTCGGGATCAGCTTGTAGGTTGCCGGTTCCAACTAGGCCGGCATAGTGGATGTGATTGCTATTTACAGTTATTGAATTGTAGTAGTAGTGACATCTATTCATGGACCACACTCCAGCTTAACATCAAGCGGTCATATGTCGAGTCAAAAAAAATGTATTATGATATAATTTATGGATGAGCGGAATCGAATCGTAAACTGAATCGGTTAGTTCAGTCGTCGGCAGTCTTGGACTTTTTTCCCTTGCTTATCATTTTATTGAATATCATTTTATTGAATTAAATAGTCTAAAAAAAAGTATAAATTAACGATTTATGCGGCTTGCTGATCGCGTTTATTTTTATTATTTTAGTCCGACCTTTCTTCCGAAGATTTGTAGCCATCGTGGTCGCAGGCAAACTGAAAAGTTAGTTTTATTTCATAAACATAAACTATGGTCGCGTAAAACCTTAGAATATACTATAAATTAACTGTTTTTAATAACGGGTAAATACCCGTTTATAACTCTTTTAATTATAATTTATTGAAGTTGTAATTTTTTTATGTCTATGTATTTTTAAAAATGTTTATAATATTAGTTACTATTTCCTTTGGCCGCCATAGTGATAGTGATTGAGACAACCGTGAACTAATTCGGGTACTAGAAAAACTCGAATCACAACAAAAAAATCTTTATGTATTGATTCACCGGCATATAAAAAGCACAAACCTCACTGTTATATACATACCTATATTTACGAATATATGAAAGTATAATAAATCATTTCCATTGCATATAATTGAACCAAAGCTATTACGATTGTAGGTAGGTAGCGTCGTAGTCATGGCCGATAAGCACGTAACAATTATAAAGTACGAATTATTTCAAAAATTATGACGCTCGTTGTTTGATATTTCTTTATAGTCGTAGATTTATTGCATGGGACTTGACATTGTACATTTGTACGATATGGCTTTATTTTGTCGTTTAGTCGTCACATCTTAAATCTTATCCCGACAGTACGCCTTATGAGAGAACGGAAGATCAGACAAGGGGTTGACCTTTAGTGTTTTAAAAATTGACAGTACATTGGCAAGCTTAATGCCATTAGGCATTCTCTTACAACTTCTCTTCCGTAGTGTAATTATAGTGCAAACCGAGAGAACGGGTTCGAAATCACTTGCCGATGTATCTTTAATATAATATGTAATTTGGTCGTCCTGTTTCTATGGTTCACCTGTTCACTTTGGTACCTTAAAATAGAAATGTAAAAAGAAAAAAAGTCTAATCTTTTAATTACATTTATAAAATAATAAATTCAAATTTATATAAAATACTTTAACCGTATAAACATTTATATTTGAATAATAATTTAACAAAGTAAAACATTGCAGAGTCGTGATGAAGGATGAAATTATTATTTAGCAATGGAAAATGAAAGCTTACGAGCGCACACTGCATAGCTCTATGGTTGTCGCACCTTGTTTGCATAATTGCCGAACGCCGCAAAGCCGGCCAGCATCTAGTGATCACTCTAAGAACTCGATAATTCATTTAACAAATAATAAATATATTCATCATTCATTTTATATGTTTTTTTAAATATAATTATTGTTTTATCTATATTTTTTTACTTATAATAAGTAAATCTGGTTATGTTTATTACTAAATTTATATTTTAAAAAAAATATTTTCTCAAACATAATACTCCTTAAAGACTCGGGGCATCTACATTATGTCGTTCTAATCGGCAGTCCAACAAAAAACTTCACAAGTAGATAATTGATAAATGGAATGCTTAATCAGCCTATGTGTTTTCTCCATCCTACAACTTCGTATCGTTTTCTAGTCGGCGGATTGTCGACGGCTGTAAACTGAATCGTTTTTTCTCAGTCCTTGGCATTCAGTTAAGTCGAGATCAGATGTCACGTTTCAATAAAAAAAAAACTTATAACACACTCCAAATTTGTTATCTTCTTTCCATAAGTTTTTAAAGAATATATTGTTCTCTAGAGCCCCTCTATTTTTATTTTACTGTATTAGACTATATTTTTTATCTCCCCAGGTCTCCCTGAATGTCTTAAACGCCTATAACAAGCGTTATAGCCCACGTTGGGAACCCATGTACTATTCGATTGGTCTAGTACTAAAGATAGTCTTTACCTTTGAAAAAGCTAGCGCAAGTTCAATCAGAAGAACTTGTATTAAGAACAAAATAAATAAATATAAACAAAAACAACTGACATTTTACTTTTTAATATATAAAAGATTCGCACACGTAATGTTCAAAGTGAGTGAGTGGAATGCCTCCGCTTAGGGGCAGTGCTTTGGTGAGGCCCAGTTCGCGGTGCGGTCGTTAACGCCACAAAGACCTCTGCGGTTGTCATCTACTGTAATTATGCCCACCTAAAGCAGACAAATCACCTCACATACATTATGTATGATATAAAAGTGTCTTAAATATATGATGAACAAGCACACCCCAGAGAATAAACTGGCTTACTTTTATTTAACCATACGTGCAATATTTATAGAAAATAATAATGTTTAAATTATTATTTATGATGATTATTTCTCATGAATTTTATATGTGTTATTTTAAACCAATAAACGTGGTTAAATAATAGAAATAGGTAAGTACAGAGAGTACAGAGTAATAGTAAGTAGACTTCATTAAGATTGCTTTTGGTTTGCTTACTACCTGGTTACTACATGATTATCTATAACTAGAGACATACGAGTATTTTAAAAAGACATACATTATCATTCTTATTTAGGAAAGAGGCTTTAACAATTCAATTAATCGTTTAAAATGTCACGCCTTAATTTTTAAGGGAATAGGCTAAGAATGTGGACGAAAGTGACCACGATCTTGAGTTAAGTCTGTCGCTTCATTTACATCCACATTTCTTTTCAAGCTGTAAATACAAGGTTATGAAATGTCCCTGATCTGAACTTTCCAAATAGGCCGGAATTGTGGTTTTGACTGCTATTTGCAGGTATTTAACCGTAGTAGCAATCACATCCGTTCATGGATCGCACTTTAGCTTGACATCAGGTCAGCTGCTATCATTTGTCGAGCTACAAAAAACTTGTAATTGAAAGATCACCATTTATTGTCTTAGGCTATACAATACTATTAGGTCTCCCAATATTGACTCTGATTTCAGTAACGGTCCGGAGGAGTTTGAAACGATGCACTCAAGTGCATCAATGCACCAAAGCTCAGAAATAGTATTAACGACTTAACTAGTGGAAAATTATTTTGTCGGTTCAGAAGATAGCGGCGGTGTTCGTAACAAAACCAACTCGATTCCACGATGGCAAAATGTGAAGTGGGACCGACTGTGGGAGTGCGCGGCTATTTACAGCGAAGGAGAGGCCTTAAGTGGGACGGATTCGTACAGTGTGTGGGTAGTTTCGTGCTACCATATTAGATTTATAAATCAAAGGTGACACCTGGATGATGTAGAAATTACTGCGCTCCACAATGCCTATGAGTGTTTATTTATTATGAAATTGACTGACTAAAGTATATAAATATACAAGTACATACGAGTAGTGGCTGTCTCACATAGTATCTGGTGTATAATATTTTAATTAATTTGTATTGACATTATATATAATTTATACTGCCATTTATTATTTAATAATACTTTGCATTATCTCTGTCTATCCCTACGAGAGAAGTGCGTAATAATTAAATTAAGTGTTTTACATTGTATTAGTTATAGTGACGTGCCAAAGGTAACGAAATTTGTTATACTCGTATTGCGAATTACTTTGAATAATAAAAATAAATAATACAGATTTCGAAAAGTCGTTTGGAATCGGGGATTTTGGTTTGCATCTAACTACCACTAGACAACGGTTACCTTTCTGAAAATTACTTTAAAATAGTAAGTGAATTAATTTTTTATACTTAGTAGTATGTAGATCCTACAAATTAATTAAATTGTATTTCGTCTACAAGAAATTCTACTAAATAGAAATTTAATTAATTTATGTGTTTCGTCATGTGTTTATTGTTTTGACGCGACACAATGTTAATTGCGTATGCCCGTTTGTGTACAAAGTAGAATATGCGGGCGTGAACGCACGGGGGAAATTTTGATATACAATAGTACTGTTTAGTAGATAAATCACATTACCGGTACCTATGTATCTTTAATACTTGTATGATTGTCGTCCTTGTTTCTATGATAGAAATATGTTTAGTAACTTAGTATAAGAAATGTCTAAGAAATAATACTTTTTTACAATAATAATAAACATACATACGAGTACTGTGATAAACTTTTGCCAGGATCGTGGCAGGTGGAGTTCCATTGTCTCTGTCTATCCCTGTGCCAAAAAGGCGTGACAATTTTATTGATTAAAGTTCATTTCTTTCTGATTGAGACAGTACAGTTCACAGTTACCATCAGTAAGACGACGTGACGTCATTATTCCGACCAGTAATTTAATAATTAATTTAAATTAAGTTTGATTTGACAGTCTACAACATACCTGTAGATCGCTCGATAAGGCTATATGCAGCTGTCTTAAAGATGATGACTTGGTTTTAGTATAGGTATCTTGGTACTACGAGCATATAACTGTGGTAATCATAAAACCAGAAAGAAAAATTGTACGTATTTTGAACTGGCACTAAAATCCCTAGACCAAACACTGTTTAGCCACAACCGCCCAAGAAGTCAACCATATCCGAACACAATACTCGTATGTCTGAAACTTTACCAGCACTTCTGTTAATATAAACTTAGGAATAAGTGACCCATTAAGGATATTAATTGTTTAACTGTCATTGAAATGAACTCATCATTGACAACTCCTAAGTTTGGAACTTAAGACTCGACTTATGGACACAATAATCTAGAATTATTCCGTTTTCGCCAAATTTTATTATTGTTATTAGGTACAGTCAATGGAATATTTAGGCAACTCGGGCATCGATAATATAATAATTATACAATAATAATAAAACAAAATATGTATTTATTTTTAATATTATTTTTTATTTATTAATTACTATCTATTATTTTTAATTTGATGTTGAATGTTGCAATTATTGTTTATGAAGGCACTGCAAATCTTTAAATAAGTTAAGAAAATAATACGTAATAGTTATAAAATTAAGTAATTAATTTCTTTCATATTATGTATTTAAAAATTTAGAAACATAAAATTTGAAGGTTCAAAGGGGAAGTCCAAAAGCGCTGATGACTAAAAAAAACGAGTCAGTCGCTTTTGTCGCCGGCACTATGTCTAGATGGTTTTATGCTTCACTTGAAGAAGCCGAGGTTTCACTTTTATGTTATACATTAGGACGAACTTGATTTTTATAACATCGAATGGAGACAGCAACAAGCTGTGTATTGTGGAAAACCGGTTGCAGTCTGCCTATCAATCGGACTATATTCAATCAATCAATCAAATTGTCTTGCCTTTTGCCCTCAGGGATAGGTAGAGACAAAGGAGCGACACTCGCCACGATCCTAGCACAACTCCCTCACTACCTTCACATTCACAATTATCTTCATAAAAGCTATGGCGGTTATGGGCATCGGCATTGGCAACCCTGCTTTTTTGAGGATGTCTCCGATACTTTAAATCAATTTCAATTAATTTGCCAAAGGTATTATTTTAAAAGGAGTATAAAAGTTGTCTACTCATCAAATAGCGTTTTCTACGAGTAGTAATCTCGCCGTTGCACCCAGATATAAATATTGCACATAACATAGAAGACAAGGTAAACAGCCTAATCACTAGAAAACGACCCCTTTCAAGTAATCCTTAAATAGTAAAACAGATGTGGTTGTAAACAGATATGGGCATTGGGTGATAAAAGTATAGATATAGCAGATGCAGACGTTTCTATGCGGCATCAGACTTGGATCATGAAAAATATGTGGACACAGTTTTGTAACGTATTGATGTAACAATACGTTACAATACGCCAACACAACGTAATTAATCGATAATTATTAGTCTAAGTAAAATAAATAGTAAGCGAATATGTCTTACCTGAACAATTAAATTTAAAGTAAATTATACATTCGTCAAAATGAATTACAATTAATCACGTCAAGATGTTTACCCTCATCCTACGTCACGTTGGAGGAATTATCTGACTCTAGATGAATAGGCTCTTCGCCTTCAGGACGCTATTCAAAAGCTCCTAATAGCCGACACTCGAAAATCTCTGCTTGTAATAGGGTTAGAATTGACCTAAATAGACATCTATTAATAGATTTATAAACAATCACTTCAAAATATTTTCATGCGGAACACGGTAAAATTTTATTTACGTCTTCGAGTATTAGTAAATTACGAACTGTGGGAAATATAGCTCTTTAGAAACATTTTGAACTTGGCTTGTAACTTACTACACAAACTATCAGTTACCCATCAAGCCTATCGCTTCGCTACGATGCTTCGCTACAGGGTGATCCATTGGAGAACCAAGGTAAGGTTACCTCTAAGAATCTACAAATTGAAGCGGCAGTGGGTCGATGGGGTAAATTGGATATCAAAGACCGGTAAGTGAGTAGGACGCTAAGCAACACGCTAGTCAACCTAAAGAAGATTGCGGGTAGAAGCTGGATGAACAGTAGATGATGATAATGACTAATTCATACTGATTAATTGATGCGATAGTGGTAGTGAAATACTCAAGAAAACGAAGAGCTCACTGTATTTATCTTTATATATCTATGTATTTTAGTCACCCAGTTTTTATGATACATTTTAGTTGATAGTAGTTTAAAATAAAATTGTAAAAAAGTATGAATGTTTAGGTTTTAAACTCTTAATACGTTAAAGGTCCTAAAAATTCTGGTTTATTGCCACCTCCGTATATTTGTTAAATTTTATTTTCGCGAAAAGGTCATTTTGTAATACACGACCCAAATCTGCAACATCGGCAACACATAAAAAGTAACCCTAGTAAAAATATGTCGCATCAAAAATAGCGGGGCCTCTTTCCGTTTTTATGACTTCTTTAAATTTATAGTTTTGAAAGATGTTCCGTTGTAAATAAAATTATATCCACTATCAGTTATATGGTTACATTTCTAAGTCCTATTTTGTACATTATATACATATTTTCCATTTTCAAATAATTTTGTTGCCAAGTAGCGGTGTTGATCACATCGCTCGAGGAACCAACAACTAATGGGGGAGAAAGGATCTTGAGTGGCGACCACGAACCAGAAGACGCAGCGTATAAAGGCCTCCCACTAGGTGGACTGACGACATAGTGAAAGTCTCAAATATACGGTCGATGCAACTGGAATCTTGTCGTTCGGAATGGCGTTCTAAGGTGGAGGGCTATGTTTAGCAGTGGACGTCTTCTGGCTAATGATTATCATGATCAGTTAGGTCAGTTGACATTTAATTCACCATAAATAACTTGATCTATATAAAACTTAAAGATAGTATTTACTCAAAGTAAGTATTGGCCTATCTCAAATTTTATTTGTACATTAAAAATATATTTAAATGCTTATAACCAGCCCATTTCTTCCCCATCTTATAATCCTATAATATGGGGTTTTTCAAACGAAGCACATTTGACTGGCATAGTGACAGCAACTGAGGCAACAGTAATCAGATTTTTTTTCAGTCATCGACGCGACGCTTTTCCACTTTTTCTTGCTTAGCATCAGACTTTCGAGGTATAATGAAAGTGTAGTCTTCAAGAATGAAATTGCAGTCTACAGGGATATATTGATTCATGCTAATGAAATATATTGAAGGTACTTGTGGCATAATTTCATTTGTTGCCAGCAATTGTTCTGAGGGAAGTTTCGCTGTATCAAACTGTTCGTGACAGTTATTGTGTTGTGGCGAACGCTGTAAATTGCTTTTGCTATCTATAAATATTTTAATCTGCTTGGTGGTCGACACCCAATTAATTGTGGCTTTATTTTATTTCACGTTCTGTTCAGTATATTTTGTATTATTTTTAAGACCATCTAAGAAAAAACACAAAAGTCTACACACAGTAAGCACATCATATTTCTTTTAAGTTAATATTTTCCAAAATAAAACCGTTGTGGGCTTAATAATTAAATACATAAAACACGAACTTCGTACTTTAGCTATTACATCAAAGCAATAAATGGCAAATATTCACGTTAGTATGCCCTTAGATAAGCTTACAGTAATAAATATGTCTCTATATTCTATGCTGATTCTTTTTCTTGATAAAATTATGTCGCGCATGAAAAACAATCGGCAGAATTGTTTATGCCGCAAAACGAATCGGTTATTGCTAGTGAATTTTAATAACGATTCTATGAATTTGTATTCAGAACTGAACGACTTTTCATGGTTGGTTTCTGATTTATTATACGAAATGGAAGAGGTAAATCGGCTACATTGTACGATAATATGATATATAGGTTTAGGAATTAAAATTCATTTTATTGTATTATATGCATACGAGTACTAAGAAAATTATGTTTTTATATTCATTATGTATTACATAAAGAGTATAATTTATCATCTATCACTAAAAGTTGTAGACAGATTATTGACCGTGATGTGACTCAGCGAACTATCAGTTTGAAAGTTGTCGGTTTCAACTAGTCCAACATCGTGAATGCGACCATTAGCAGTTATTTAAGTGGTAGGCAGTGGTTCCGAGTCTGCCGATCCGGGGTAGTACCACCACTTACAAGTATACAGACCGTGAAGTGATTTGGTCACGTTTCGCGATCAGCTTGTAAGTTGCCAGTTCCAACTAGACCGGCATAGTGGATGTGATTGCTACTCACAGTTATTGAATTGTAGTAGCAGTCATTCATGGACCACACTTCGGCTTAACATCAACTTAACAGCACTGTCATATGTCGAGTCACAATAAAAAAAATATTTAACTGTATTAGCAGTCGCCTCCATTCATGGACCGCACTCCAGTCACATGATCACTTACCTTTAGCATGACAGTATCCCGTCACATGTCGGACCACAATATGTAGTACCGTTATTCACCTTTGTATTCATGAAAAACCTTTGTGCAGATATTATAGTAGCAATTAAAATGAATTTACATTAATTAAATCTACCTTTAATAACAATTTCCAACTTTAATATATAATTAGATAGGATTATACAAATATTAGGGACGAAAATAATCTAGTGGTCATAATATTTTCTTAGATTATGCGCGAACATTGATTAATGAATTAAACATTTTTTTTGCGGCTTACTATCGCGTTTATTATATCGGTTTTGGTTTTACAATTTTATTTTATTATTCCGACGTTTCGAGAGCTTTGCAGCCATCGTGGTCACGGAGAGACTGAGGTGTTGGTCATCCTATTGGTTGATGCTGTTATTGTTTCCAAAACTACCCTGTTTGATGTTTTGATTTTGTTTTCCTGTTCCCGGTTCAAATCAATTTTTTTGCAAAAATAACTGACGGTGTCATCTGGTTTGGCAGTTTGCTGGACTTGAGACTATCTAATACCTAGGACCCCATAATACACAAACTCAAGTCCTAAAAGTGTTTGTAAATCAAAAACGATAGTAAGCCGCATAAAATTTGTTTAATTCAGCTAGTGGTAATTTACCCAGTCTACCGATTCGGGATACTACGATACCACTGCCGATCTAAAACGTGTGATCAGACTTACAAGTTGCTGGTTCCCATTTGGCAAACACAGTGGATACCCGGAGCAAACAACCGCTTCTTTTTTTTCAAAATTCAAATGAAATTGTCACGCTATTTTTCCACCGGGATAGGCACAGACAATGGAGCGCTACTTGCTACGATCCTGATACAACTCTCTCGCTTCCCTTACAATGTAAGGCTTACATCCACAATTCTTTTCATGCAAGCTCTACGGTTATTGGCACTAGGCAACCAGCTTTCTTGAGGATGTCTCTAATTTTTATATTTTATAAAAAAAAATGTAATATGCAATCAAATTTTAAATATCACAGATAAAAGATTTTCTATTGTGACACGACATCTGACCTCGACTCGCCTGATGATAAGCAAGAGGAGGTCCAAGAGTGATGACTAAAAAACCGAGTCAGTTCACGGCTGCCTTCATGGCTGTCACTATGCCGGCCAAAGGTGCTTCTTGCTATGCAACTATTATTTGCTCCGAACGGGAATAGAACCTGGGACTTCCCGCGTAATGAACTGGTGTCCTAACCAATGCTCCACGTTCGTCAACGTTGCTTCATTCATTTATAGAGATATACATATATACCTCCTAATATGGTCTCATAATAGTAGTATAGAATATGCAGAAGTTTTAATTAATAAAGTAATAGCCTATAAAGTGTTAATTTTATTGTGTGAAGAATCCGTAGCTACAATTTCGCGAAGTTGCTGCTCATCTGGAGCCTGTGTACCCAACTCCTACAAAGTTTATCTTCTGAAAGGGACTGCGCAACGTTTAAACTTTTAACTTCCCGTTAAGTTGCACTTTAAAACCGATATTTTACTTTACTACGTATAAAACGTTTAACAAACTTTGTTAGCGAACTGATTTTAAATCTTTATTAAGTTAAATTCTATTAAATTTTAACTAAGTACACCTAACAGTTTGTTAACATTCATAACATAAATTATTACTAAATCAATATGATCGTTCTCTTTATATTTGTATTTGTTCAGTATAAACTTATCAAGTTCAGTTAAAAAACGAAATTCTTTTTTGTTTATGGTATTATCATGGATTAAAATGCTGAATTAATCTAGGTTGCCGCAATGTTTTTTGAAAGCGGTCGTTTGTATGTGATGAATGTGGTAGCGATAAGGCACAGCCTGTTGTTTTTAAGGATCAGGTTTTAATTTACTGAGAGTAATTGTTGCTTTAGCAACATTCCGCGCGGAAAATATAAAGAAAATAAACAAAGGTTGTGTTATTTTCCGGTGAAAGCCTCTCGTGACGAGGGTCGTCCGCCCTGTTCTATTTTCAAATGAAATGAAAGATAAAAACTAAATTAAATGCTAATTGGAAGATTCAACATTGATCTCACGATACAGATGGATATTGGCTACTATGGAGGCAATGTCCCGTTTCTTTCCAAGACAATTTGTATAAACGCGATCCGCTGAGATTTTACAAATTTTATTCTGGAAATCTCCCGTCTCTAAATGTTAAGAGTTATTCATTACGAGTATAACAAAACAAGGAAATTAATTAGTTTCATAAAGTGTACACCAAAAGGTCTGTTAGCTGCGCAATTACTTTTCAATTAATTTAACAGCCAATTACGTAATTATTCTAATAAAATTGGGTATAAAGAATATATTATAGTATAAAAGCACTTTTATAGATTAATATTTTTATAAGCATAAAAGAGACTTGATAAATATTATAATAAAGTGAAATGAGCTCCGATAATATTTCATAAAACGAATGGAGAGAGCAGTATTAAGCTCTCCATAAAATTTGAAGCGAAAACAAATTAAAAATAAATACATATATTGCATCATATCTTCAGCAAATACGAAGGCAAACCTTTCCGCTCATGTAATAACGGATGGTTGAGAGGAGTTTTTCCGGTTTATTGGGCCGTTAGGATATAATTTCATCTCGTGTTTATGACGCTATAAAAAGTTTCCAGCGCTGATACCCCACCACTGTCAATTACTGGTCTCTTGGATCTCGACCCACACCTCGAGAGCTCTCGCTCTATCATTACCTTTTCAGTTTTTAAGAAATGATTACTCACTCTTTTACTTTACGACTTAACTTGAGAAGTTTTATAACCCTTAGTTAGTATGTTGAAAATAGAACAAACGACAGGTTTGGCGCATTGGTTAGCTCACCAGTTAGTTATGCTTAAAGTCCCGGGTTCGATTCCCGGTCGAAGCGAAGATTTGTTTCATAGCTTTTGTTAATTTTGTTTGTCAAAGAGTGGTAGGCAGAGGTGCCCAGTCTGGCGATCCGGGGAAGTATACTACCACTTACAAGTATACAGACCGTGAAGTATACAGACTTAGTTATGTTGAGGGATCAGATTGTAAGGCTCCAACTAGGCCGGCATAGTGGATGGAACTTTTAACTGTAGTAGCAGTCAACTTCATTCATGAACCGCACTCTATTAGACGGGGTGCTATCATATGTAATGATATTTCTAAAGTGGAATATAAAAAAATAAACAGATGCTTTTTAGAATATAAAAGAAGCAATTTCGTCACTTAAAGGTTATTGTCTTTTTCTACGACAGAAAAACTCGAGTAAGAAAATGATATCTTCTGCACTTCTTGCTTATTTTAGTACACTTATTATATGAATCAAACCTAATAAGTTTCACAAGTAACAAAGGTATTTCACAAACCTAGTAAGTTTCTATGAGTTGCGGTTACTTTAAATTACTGGTTGTGAATACGAATTTTTTAGGTTATTTTATGAATAACCTTATTGAAAACATTTTTTTTTGGCCGGCATAGTCACGGCAACTAAGGTAGGAAACCGTAAACTCAATCGGTTTACTATGTCGTGTCACATTAAAAAATATATAACCGATCTAGCGTTTTGGAATAATTTGCGCAAATATTGTTTATTAAATAAAACGTTTTTGCGGCTTATTATTGTGTTACAATCAATCTCTGCGACCATGATTGCTTTCGAAACCGGATCAAAGATATCGAAATCAACGCGATAGTAAGCCGATTTTAATTTATTAAGGCTCGACTTATGAAAGCACTCCGTCGATGTAAGGCTGAAATTCGGTCCAAGAATAGTCAAGAATGGAGCTTTTACGGTTAAATAACTGCAAGTAGCAGTTGCATCCACTATGCCCGCTCAACAAAACCGGTAACTTTTATTACATGATTTATTATCATCATCAGCCAAAAGACGTTCACTGCTTAACATAGGCTTCCCCCTTAAAACATTTGACAGCACCCCGCTTGATGTTAAGCTGGAGTGTGGTCCATGAATAGATGCCACTGCTACTACCATTCAATAACTGTGAGTAGCAATCACATCTACTATGCCGGCCTAGTTGGAACCGGCAACTTACAAGCTGACCCCGAAACGCGACCAAATCACTTCACGGTCTGTATACTTGTAAGTGTGAGTTGCACCTAGTGGGAGGCCCACCTACGCGGCGTCTTCCGGTTCGTGGTCTCCACTCCAGAACCTTTTTTCCCATCGGTTGTCGGTTCTTAGAGCAATGTTACATTACTAGTATGATCGATCATGAATATCGATATTGAATTAGTATTTTTCCCAACGTTTTTGGAAAAGGGTATAATAATAATAAATGTTTCACAATGTGTAGGTGTAAACGGTAATCGTGTAATACGGCTGACGAAAATAAAAACACATTAAAGTAGTATCATAAAGTACCTATCATTTATTAGAAAATCTTTCTTTTTAAGTTAAATTTGATTTTAAATTTCTACAAGTATTAATTCTCGCTATATAAGATCTTAAAACTGTATTGAGTTTGGCTATTGAGAACTTTTTATTGTCACCTCTTAATCACACGCACGCAGGACGAGATTTTGGTGATGACTGCTGCTATAGATAAACACAGGTCCGTCAATTGAGGCGACCGTGGTGTAGCGTAGTGGCAAAACCAAGAGAGTAACTGGTACAAATGTATTTACATACAAATATTAGATCTATACCATTACAATTACATACTAAAACAAACTATCTAATTTATAATAAAATATGGAATTGACAATGAATAAGCTGCAAATGGAAATGACAGACTGTTAGTGCGTTTCTAAGCACTTCCTAACAAGACTTCGTTTTTCGATTGGTCATTTTTGAATGTTTACGCTGCTTCTATGTCGTTTAATTTTGCTAGATGTAAGTGTCCTTACAACTTCATAAATTATTTTCGTCAATCTACTTTCACTCATCCTTTTCATATCCAAACCATCGAAGCATTCCTTTGTCAATCCTTGTTACTACATACTCTTTTAAACCACATCTATCGCGCACTGTGCTATTCCTTAAGACTATTGTACATAAAATTCTTGTTTCTGGATTTCTTTTATCTAATGTTGTTTTTCTCCAAATAAATAAACGTCTTTACTATGTTTGTATTTGGTGCAGCGACGAGTATCTTGATGACATAATGACGAGCCAATAAAGGAAGAGGACGTTGCTCGTAATATGTATCCCGTAATAACACCTGCCCAAAGAGCTTCACCATCCGATGATTGATGAAGGAATAATTCATTCGCCGTAATCACATAGAAACAACTAATGAATATATAACAATGCTAGGAATTTATTGAAACACATTTTTGTTCCATTAATATGCGCAATTTCAATTTTAATTGCCTTTTAGATTTTGTATTGTATTTTATTTGTAACTAATTTGTTATTTATTATGGTTTAATAAATTGGATATTACAAATATTTGTTAATTAATTATAATATGAGTCAGATACTTGCTCCAGGTCTGGGTTATTAATAGTGGTAGGCAGATAGTTGGTGGACTTCGACTTGATCGAAAACGACTTAGATTACGCTTTTCTTAGTCGCCGTCACTATGCCGGCCAAATATTTTATTAGTATAACGTTTATAGTGTCATAAATTTTATACCTGTATTAAAAGTAGATGTAAAAATGATAGGCACCTACCATAATCGAGAGTATTTTTTTATTAGGAGTTCTTCTAAAAAAATTCTGGCGATCTCCTTCTGGCCATGACAGACAAAAAAATAGTAATATAATTAAAAGACTACATTTATGACATTCTTAGATCTTTACATTAAACAAGCCCAACCTTCTAACTAAAATTGTGTTTTACTGTGGTAAACCATGTAAAATCTTACCATTTTTTCCGCGACTTACAGATTGAAAAACAGTGGTTTGGATTCACAATAAGACTCATAACATCGTTAGGACAGGATAACATCTGTCGGGTCTGCTAGTAACTGAATTAATTATAAGTGAAAATTAGAGAGAAAAAAATCGCTAATATATTAATTAATATAATAATAATGGCAGAAATAATTAATTAATACAGAAATTGCTTATGTAATTGTTCTATTCAGCTCACAAACTATTAACACACGTATCTTTGTGTTGATAATTACACGCAAGTACAGTTGTGTTATGTAATCCGGTTTATATTATTAATTCTGATGCGTTAAACAAAGGGATTATTGCAATAGGATTTAATACACCGTGTTACGGTCGCGGAATAATGTTAATTGTATTCCGAATGTATTTAGACACATCATGCGGGCGTATTGTAAGATAAACACGTTTAAATTGAAATATACATATAAATATATTATTAATATTATTCTTATAACATAGGGGCTACTAAGTGGATAACCTTTGTAGATTGAATTATATATAGTCTGTCTAAGCTGAAATGACACGCTCCTTCACAGCATTTGCGCACACGAGAAAACATAAAATATGAATGCAACAAACCAAAAATGCAATTTGTCATTTGGTTGTGTAAATGACCGAGGAGCACGCTGATAAAGTATAATAGTATAGTTAAAAATATTTGCATTCACACATTTAAATAAACTCACAAAGTGGAGGGGCGCGTCATTTATAGTTAGACAAGCTATACCTGTATTTATACAAATTATATATACTTGTATAACCAGTATATTATTGTTGCTCGACATATGACAGCACCCAGGTTAGTGCGGTCCATGAATGAAAGTGACTGCTACTACAGTTAAATGTATAAAAGTATCATGTTCACTATGCCAGGTTAGATTAAATCAAAGGTGAGTGAACAAAAAAGGGCAAGACCCAGAATCCTCGATTAAATCAGAAACAATCTGTTAAAGTCCGCAATGTAAAAACCATAGAATCTGTATGAAGAAAATTGTGATTACAGAGTTAAGAAGCGAAAGAGTTATGTCAGGTTCGAGGAAAGTGATTCTTTGTTGGCTCTACCTATCTATTCCAATATAAATTACGGCGAGAAAATGTGATAGACTCAAAACATAATTTAAGTGTCCTTCTAATTAAGAATTTTAATCAATGTAGTCGTAGTCTAGAACTTTTAATTTACGCATAAAATTTATTATATTTATCACTTTATTTGCTATGCAATATGAGTTTTATACTAACAAGAACTCTTTTATAAATCATTTATTCATACTTTAAATAAAACTTTAATTTAACTTGATCATGTTAAATATAAATAGAAACATTTAAAAAGGAAGAAGGGATTTAATTTGTCTCGTGTTTGCTAAACTGAATAGCTCATAATTGGCATTTTCAATGTTGAGTCGCAGCAAGTTGGCTCGAACTTTAGTTGCTATTTGCAACTACTACGGCACGACCTAATTGCTGTAATTCTTCTAGGTCGGCAAAATTAAAACATTTGATTTTTTTATTTATTGTCTTATATGTTGATGTTAAGAAGTTGTCTAGATTTAAAGAAAGTTAGCAGGCTGTATCGGCACTTTATTTATTTATTTTTTATTCACATTAAACTTAACTTAAGTATTTGTATCATAGAAACAGGACGACCAAAGTAGATATTTCGACGACGGCGTGGACGAACGGTCAGCGATTGGTTTGTTGCGCGTAAAGTCCCGAGTTCGATTCCCAGTCGCAGCAAATGTTTGTTTCATAGCTTTTATTTGCAATATTTATTAATTATATTAAATATTGCTAATATTTGTTATTAAAAAAAAGATAGATATTTGCTTCGGGTCTGGTAATCAAAGAGTGGTAGGCACTTACAAGTGGTGATTTACAGACCGTGAAGTGATTTGGTCACGTTTTGGGATCAGCTTGTGACTCGACATATGACAATGTCGAGTCACAATAAAAAAAAAGATGTCACGTCTCAATAAAAAAAGTTATTAAACGTTAATTACAAGGGTATTGTGTTATACATTAATACTTTTAATTTAGGTTAACGCACTTAATTATTAATTAACAAAAAGGAAGTGCCTATTTTAATGTTTTGCGAAGCAAAAAATCCTTTCGGGAATACCCATAAAAGATCCAAAAGAAAAGTATACCTATTTAACTTAATTAAAAATGATACCACTCATCCTCCCTTGATCATATTTTACATTTACAAGTAAAAATTGGCAACGTCACGGAGTACGAACTTACTTGTGTTTCAGAGTTTTTTTTGTTGTAAGTTGACATATGACACCACTCTTTCTGATAGAAAGCTAGAGTGTCGTCCATGAATGGAGACGACTCTTACTACAGTTATATCACTAAAAGTAGCAGTCACTTAGTTTTACTATATGGTCCTTGTTGGAAGTGGAAACTGTCAAGCTGACGCTAAAAAGCGACTTTATAGTCTGTACGGTCGCGATCTTTAATTTAGGACCCACTTTCCGGAACATTTGTTTAAATCACTCATTCGCAATAAAGGCGAAAATGCTAAATCAATTTATTCGAAAGACAGATAATCTTTGACTTATATCTTAAAAGAGACATGTGTCAGTGTCAAAGAAAATAATTTGAAGAAATTTAAATTTTTAAATAAAAATGCTTGCAGTTAATCGGGAACAGTTAGGAGTTCAAATAATCCGATTACGCGAAGAAGGGTTAGGGGTACGTGAAATAGTACGACAAGTAAGTAACCAGAGCGACAGTTCGTCGATGGGCTCGAAGGTATAAAACAGAAGGGAAATCCGATGACCGGCGGCAAAACAACCGTCGCCCTCATGCCGCATCGGAAGAACAACGGCACCTCATGCGAAATCAGTATGAAATAGAAGGTTTCACGCCTACAAAGCAATTTGCAGAGATGTTTGACGTCCACCCGTTAACAATTAAAAGACACCTACATAGTATGGGACTGCATCACAGGCGACCGGCACGAAAGATCGCATTAACAGAAAATCACAAGACAATCCGTCTTAACTTTGCACGTGAATATTTAGACTTTGACTGGGGCTCGACTGCCGTTACAGATGAAAAAACATAACCAGGCAGGTTACGCAAGACCACGTTATTGCTAACCATGCGTCCGGTCATATCACTGCCAACATTTCGGGCTGGATGAGTTCAGATGGTGTCGGAGAACTGGTCAACTTGCCTACAAAAGCGACTGCTCAATTTTATGTCGATCTCTTAAATGAAAGTGTGCTGCTGACCTTGAGAATTTCTTACCCTGAGTAAGAAACACCAGTAATAAATTTTGTGCAAGATAATGCTCCAATTCACACGGCACGGATAGTTCGGAGCTGGTTCTCCGAACACCCTCTTTCCGGCCGTCTGCAGATTTAAATCCCATAGAGAACTTATGAGCCTTGATGGTGCAAAGGTGGAGCAATCGAAATGAAATGAACAGGGCCGCACTCGTAGAGCACTGCCATTAGATTTGGGAAGGTTTCCGTGGGACTGATATATGCGAGCGATTGGTTGGATTCATGCGTGAACGTCTCTTGGCTGGCTGTCATTGAAAATAACGGTGAATACACGCGATACTAAAACTTGAAAACTCATTTATTTGGAATGTTACTTTGTTTATTTCTTTTTCTTGTAGGTTATTTTGTCAAGAAGACCTCGTTTTTTTTTCGTTTTAATGGTATTTTATGTAGTAAAAATATTGATTGCAAAAATTGAATTTTTTTTAAATGCCGAATGCTTGAGCCCTACTAGTTTTTATTTTAATTGAATTAGTGCACACAATCTTCAATTCATAAGATGCGTGAAGAAGCACCTTTGGCCGGCATAGTGACGGTGACTGAAGCAGCCGTGAATAAACTCGGTTTTTTCAGTTGTTGTCACTTTTGGACCTCCTCTTGCTTATCATCAGGCGGGTCGAGGTCAGATGTCGTATCACAATAAAAAAAACATATATCAAATGCCACAAAATGAAATATATAACTAGTTGAGAAGTTAAGTAGCCATCTGTCAGAAACTGTTCCCGCTCTCTACTTCTATCAAACTGTCGGAAAAAATCGGAAAGGATCGTTCCTCTTCGTTACGTCAGATTTGCATAGCTAAGAGCAGTTGCCCCTAGTAATACATAAACAACAACACGATTACCAACATTACCAACTGAAATCATATAATAATATCTTAGTAGCTCTTAAAGATATAAGTTTGCCAGACGAAATTCGACCTTAGATGGGTCCTAAATTAAAGTTCGTGACTGTACACTTAAAATTTGAGGTCTATACACTGATTGTGGGCCCCTAGAATTATTCTGTGGAAGGGCTCCGTTTTACGTACAATCTTATAATTCAAAATTTAATCTTAGAATTACAAACTAATTCTCTTTTAATAAATTTTTACTAGGTACCTCAATCATTATAAAATTCAATTGAATTTATGAGATGAAGATAGAAATAATTATTAAGATATTCATTACATTACAAGTGAAATGGAAATGGTATATAAGGCGTCCGTGGTGTAGTGGCAGTGCAATGGTTTCGCAAACCGAGAGCACGGGTTCAAAACCACTCGCCGGTACCAATGTATCTTTGATATATGTACTCTGGTTGTCCTCTTTCTATAATACAAGCACTTTAGTATGAATATGTAAAAGAAAAAAATTACTAATTGGTATTCGTCTATTCGGCAAGAGTCCTTTTTTGGTGGAGGCCCCTTCGTGACGGAGACCCCTAGGCATATGCTTGCATGCGGCGCTGGATAGAACAATATAGGTATATGATGGTACGCCACCTGATTTTAAACCGAAGTGCGATCCACGATCCAAGACAACTGCTGCCACAAATAAAATAAATGTTGCAAGCAAGGATCCAGAAATTCTCTCCGTGACCACGATAGCTGCAAAACTCTAGAAACGTTGGAATAATAAATAAAATAAAATTGTAAAATCAAAACCAAAATAAACGCGATAGTAAGCCGATTTATTAATCAATGTTCGCGCAAAATCTAAGAAAATATCAAGAAATTATTTGGTCTTTACCAATGTTTCGTGGTCATTGGTATAGACCTAATTCTATCTACTATACCTAAGCGTCTGCCTAGCACCCTTAAAAACCTAAAGCCGAAGCATAAGAGTATCTATTTATTCTGTAGGAGAGTTATGTCAGGGCCGTGAAAAGTAGCTCTCCATTGTCTCTGCCTATCTCTGTGGAAACTAGTGGTGATAAAGATAAATATAATAAATGGCAGAAAACATTTTTTGCACCAATCATGAATCGAATCCAAGTAGCAAAACTAAACATTATACCATCTGCGAGTTTTAAACAATCGAGATAAAAGTTTAAACGAAACTAATAATTTAACTTGAAATTTTAAGAACTAAATTAAAATGGAATAATAACAGGGATTTTAGTTTGTTAGTTTTGTTATCAAATAACTTTTTGGAGGGCTTAATAATTACTAAATAAAATAACGATGAAAATGTTTTGCTAAAACTAACATAGTTATAAGTTATTAAATAAAATAAAATGATTATTAGTCGAATTAAATGAAATAATAGTTATTAATAAATATATTTTAATTGTAGTAAAAGAATTACACTTAATATTTTTTATATAGACTTGACATTTGACCTCGACCTGCCTAATCGTAACCAATGAGAAGTTCATTGGCGCCAACGACTGAAAAACACCGAAACAGTTGCGGTTGCCTCAGTCGCCATCACAATACATACCAGCATTTGGTTTATTTAGATGCAAAATAATTTAGGTTCACAACAATAAAGAAGTTAAATCTTATGCTTACGTTAAATAGATATATGTATGTACATACATATGTTTACATAATGTTAGAGTAATAATGTTATGGAAATTTCGCAATGAACCATCAGAAATTGCTTCGAAGCCGGCCGTGACAGGCAATCACTGTAAAGTTTGAACACATCGTGCGATCTGCTCATCAATTACCAAGTGATTACATGCCATCAAACTCTCTACGTAGTGTTAACCAACATTAAGAGATTTGCATTTCGCTGTGGACAAACATTCTACGATATATACCTACATATGTATATATCTATAAACGACTATCTAATTTAATTATTAAACGACAAATCAACCTAGACCTGCAAAAGCTTTTTTGCGAACAGACGAACTATATATAAACCTTTGCACTTTTTTTTAAAGACAAATACTTTATGAAACAAGGTAATTTTAACCAATACCGAGATTTGGGCAATGGACGCGCAAGGAATTTTGAAATGGGAAACTCTAACGAAACAGAGATTTGGTTGGTTCGTATAAATTAATTTCACTCTGACCCGTGTATTAATATTCAGAGCACTCACAAAGTTGCTTCTAACTGGCGAGCGGAAATACTCGAATTTATTAATTTTACTGCGTGCTCTTCCCGCGGGCTCCCAGAGGGCGTACTAACATATCATTACGTTGAATATTTGATAGCTAATGTCTATTTAGTCCATGTATGAAACACACTTATCTTTGATATTCTTTGTGGGTCAATCCACGAGTGGAAAACTTTTATCAATTTCTCAAAATAAAACTGTTATATTAATAAAAATAGTCTATAAAGTTTCAAGTCTCTTTTTCGATCATTTTTGTTTTTATTAGGTATGTTATCTAAATTATAATTTATATTAAATTATATTTTAGATAACATATTATTAGAATAATAACTTACTTAATAATAAGTTTTTAAATTTATTTTTGATATAGGTAATTTATAGACATACGTTCAAAGTTTGATATAAGTTTGAATCAGAATGAGAAATAGGAACATATAACTTATTACCTATTTTAGGAATAGTTTTCGACCAGTTAAATATAGTCCAAGACGCGTTGACGTACATAATTTTAATACAGTAACCTTTTATTGCTGTAAACATACCGAGGGAGTTGTGTAAGGATCGTAGCAAGTGGCGCTCTATTGTTTCTACCAATCCATGTGGGAAAAAGGAGTGACATTTGACATTCAATTGATTGACATATTATATATAGAAAGGTCACAAAAATGAGCATTGTATGATGTATTATATAATTAGCGCCTATTACTAATAAGCGATCTTTTCCTTAAGGTGCTATGCCCATAACTGTTCCAAAAAACAACCTTAAGAAAAAGACTTATAACATTCTCAAAATTATTATAAACGTACATAATCAAAAATATTTTTATGTTATTTATAATAAACACATAAAAAAATTAAATACTTACTCGTAAACTACATACATATAATAAATATATGTTAATTTCTTTTAGTATAATTATTTGTTTAAGAGAGATATTGCAACAATAAAAAACAATAAAAATAAAATTATAACACGTTCAAAGATGGGGCATTATGAATGTCAAACTATTAAGAATTCCATGCTAGCTAATACTTTAATGTAAATATTGATAATAATAAAAGTATCCATATTATGTACGTATTTGTTAATATATTATGAAACATTTCCTTGGAACATGATATTCGTTACAGTGAATGTGTTCGCACCAGCACACAAGATGCTCGAGGAAGACGTTGCATTTAGTAGTTAGAATCGTAGAACTTTAGTAGGTAACATAATAAACCCCTCGCTTGCAGAATTATTGTTTCTGGAAACTTCTCAGGTTCTAGAAGAATGCTGACTCGCAAATGCTGGGAATCTGCAAACGGTTATTTCATGAAAGTTACAAATGTGTTTTATTGTTCATTGATTCTTTTACATTTGATTTGTTATGTTATAAACAATATACATATTGTTATTTTATTTATTTATAATCTTATTGCGCAATAGTTACCAAAATATATAAATCTCATACTTTTTTTTGTAATACATTTCTAAAGTGCTTGATTATAGAAACAGGACAACCAAAGTACATATATCAAAGATACATTGGTACCGGTGAGTGGTTTAGAACCCGTGCCACCGTAGAAACCGTAAATATATTCTCATATAAATATTTTGGCCGGCATAGTGACGGCGATCGGGGCCGTGAACTGACTCGGTTTTTTCAGTCGTCGTCACTCTTGGACTTCCTCTTGCTTATCATCAGGCGGGTCAAGGTCAGATGTTGTGTCGCAATAAAAAATGCTTTAATAACACATACATTATACATATTAATTAATTAAATTGTTACGCCTTCTTTCTACATGGATAGGCAGAGACAATGAAGCGCCACTTGCCACGATCCTGATATAACTAATTGACAGAAAATCATATATAAAATACACTTTTTCTTTATTGTGACATGATGACAGCAACCCGCCTGGTGTTAAGCTGGGGTGCGGTTTAAGGATATTGCTACTTGCTACTAAGGAGTTCAATAGCTGATAGTATATTTGTGTCAGGATCGTGGCAAGTGACGCTCCATTATCTCTGCCTGTCCCCATGGGAAAAAGGCGTGACAATTTAATTGATTGATTGATAGTTGTCATATCCACTATGCCGGCCTAGTTTTAACCGGTAACTTATAACGCGACTAAGCCTACATCACTTCACTGATCATGAATCTAGCTTGAAATCAAGCGGATTTTATTGAAATATATTATGTATGCATATTGTGACATCTGTCCTCTAAATATTTCCCATTATACGTTTTAAGTAAAGGCGAAACGAAACTATATTATGTCACATTTAGGCAATAATACGAAATAAATATAATGATATTATTATTTGAGTAGATATATACATATGCATTAGATATATGTAGGCAAACAGAATTTAGTAAAGTTACTATCGCGAAGGAAATGGGAAAACGTTTTTCCCTTATGCGACCTATTTTATTGTAGCTACTAGATACGCCTACGTAGTAATTACGCCCTTGCCCTCCAATTAGGCCACGACAACAATAATAATATATGCGTTTGTTTTGTAATTCGTAACTAAAATTATCATATTTAATGAATATTACCGAAACTATTTCATATTAGAGCAATTAGTGAGTGGACAGGTCACAGGAGACGGTCCCGTGGCGCTCGCTCGTGCAGCCTGTGACGTCATAACTGTCACAATTTCACGTCTGGGACACACTACAGCTGTACTACTTTGATTATGAAAGTAGATTATATAATTGGGTATGCAGACAGCGCCCTGGGCACCATATCTAGTTGTGAAAATTAAACTACATTACTTGTACGTAAGGTAGTTTTACAATGTTGTTTTGAATAACAAATATATGGTTTGGAAAACTCTACAAGCATTAGCAGACATGTTTTAATTAAATTCTAGCTGTTATTACAATTTAAAATTACATTTTATTTATAATTGTATTCTAGTAAATGCTTAAACCGCCAATAAAAATGAATTTTATAAGTTAATAAAACAAAATGCCAATAAAATAAAACGAAAGGAACATTTAAATTTTCCATTCGTATGGCAAAACTGTGCACTATTCAGCGGTTTAACAATGTAGTGAACATTTCAATTTATTTAAAATTTATTAATGCACAAACGACTCTTTTAAATTCACCAAACAGCGTAGATGTCTCGTAAAAGCTTTTTGGGCCCAATGTCATTTCATTTTTGCGTGTTTCGCTCGTAAATATGTAGTTTTTTCTTCGGTAGATCGGTCACAAGTCACGTGTAAAAAGAAAATGTACGTAGGTTTGTATAAGGAGTGGATCCATTTTCCGAGCAGCAGGTGTCCTTTACAAACCCATCGTCAGCGGATTAGTCTATTGTACTGGGATAAATCTCCGTCGCTAAGATAGGTATGCGTACCTATGTTTTTTGAACATACAAAAATGGGGCAAGTAAAGTGATAATTTTTCTAACATTTATGTTATATGGCTTGTACTTACATCGTTTTTATTTATTCATATACTCGTAGGTCTACCAACTATAGGTTATTCATATTGTATTTTTTAAGTTAATACAATATATTTCTCAATCAATCAATCAATCAATCAATCAAATTATTACGCCTGTTTCCCGCAGGGAAAGGCCTCTGCCTGAATTGTCTCTACAATGGAGTGCCACTTGCCACGATCCTTACACAACTCCCTCGCTTTTTCACATCTATAATGTGGTATTCACATCCTTCATATGGTTATGGGATCTATGGTTATGGGCACTAGGCAATCCAGCTTTCTTGAGAATGTTTCCAATTTGGTCGGAAAACACCCTCCTCGGCCTGCCTTGTTTGTTGACTCATCCTTTCCATTCCTTCCTTCCGGTCTGTACACTTGAAAGAGGTGGTGCAACCAAGGAACGACAGACTAGGGAAATGACTACGTCTGCCTACCACCCTTAAAAATATTTATTAAAAAAGGTAAATATAAACTATGTTTTTATTTAAAAAAAGAACTCAAAAACTATACTGAAAATAAATGATTACAAGTGGTGCAATTTTAACTCCGCCTTATATGTTACTTATTAATTATCGATTTTATAGTCTAGTAATGGAACTTTAGTGTAATATGTATTGGCTTACGCATAAATTTCTTCTAAAATTAAATCTACGATAGCTGCCACATTCATAAAGTTTATGGTTTAAATCCCGGTCATAACATTCCGCCTTCATAAATTACATTATAAATACGGTACGAGTATTTACAGTTTCTTATCGAAAATATTTTCTTTATTTTATTGTGACTCGACACCTGACCTCGACTTGTCTGATGGTAAACAAGGGGAGGTCTAATAGTGTCAGGGACTGAAAGAACCGACTCAATTTAAAGTTGCCTCAGTCGCCGTCACTATGCCGGCAAAGGATACCACAGCACACCGCCTCATGTTAAATTGGAGTGCTATCCATGAATAGAGGCAACTGCTACAACAGCTAAATAACTGCTAGTAGAAGTCGCATCTAGTATGCTCGCTTAAATAGAACCGGCAACTTACAAGTTTATTCCGAAACGCGACTAAGTCACCTCACGGTCTGTACACTTGCAAGTATTTTAGGAGTGAAGTAAAATATTAAAATGTCATGCTGTGCCTTTAAACCGATGTAACCAAAAAAGCCGCGCTAAAACTGTAAAGAGAATATGTAATTTTTCTGAAATGAAATTAGTTGCTTCGGTGACACAGTTAATATTTATTGAAGTTTTTTTATGAAACGTAATATGCTGATTTTAAGGATTGCGGTCCATGAATGGAGGCGACTGCTACTACAGTTTTTATTGGAACCGGCAACTTTCAAGGTGATCCTGAAACGCAATTAAGTCATTTCACGGTCTATACACATTAGTGCTGTTACTACTCCGAATCCAATTTTAAACACCCAAACCTGGAGCTAATATCTGACTCATTTTATAATTAGTTTTAAAGCTACCACTTAGATCTATTTTGTAAAATTAATTTAAAATGAAATTATTATAAATACCTACGTTTTATTTTAGTTTAAATCTCCAAACATTAGTTATATTAATTATTCAGCCACTATCAATCATATTGATTGCATCTAATTACTGATGCCTCAATAGATATCACAACAGTCAGACTACAGGCTATTATTAAAAAGATATTATAAAATAATAATGTAAAAAATATACCCGCATTTCTATGATCGATGGCAATTTGTATTAGTATTTCATGTATTCCCAATAGTCGCATTTCTTTAAAGGCTTATTATTAATATTATTATTTTCAGCATTTATTAGGTGAAAATTTTAGTAAAGAATGTATATTGTACAGTGCGAAATTTATAATCTATATAAATTTGTCAAATCAAAATAATTTGGCACGTGGTTTTCTTACAGGGATAGGCAGAGACAATAGAGCGCCGTTTGCCACGATCATGACACAAATCTATCGCTTCCCTCACATCCACATTTCTCTTCAAACAAGCTCTACGGTTATGGGCACTAGGCAACCCAGCTATCTTGAGAATGTCTCAGATTTAGCCAAAAAACACTCCTATAAAATTTTACTATGGACTACCTTTTAAAATAATATTAAATAGTCTTTTTAAAATAATATTATATTTCTAATAAATAATTTAATCACCTATCTATTGATCAGTTATTTTTTAAAATCATTATTATTGTCAATTATCACATAGAAACAGGAGGACCGTTTTTATAATACCGAAACAACTATCTTGCTTCCCTTACAACTTATTCCAATTCTATCGCCTATACCACGGAGCATGTTCCGAAGAGCTCTTTCACCTTATTCCTACCTCGTCCCTCCACACCCGTAATACCCGCACAGGTCGGGGAAAGCATCCGCATTTCATCGACCGAATCAGCAGTCGAACTAAAAAGTTCGGTGCGTCTTTTATTTGTAGAACAATTGACAAGTGGAATGCTTTGCCAGCCCATGTGTTCTCTCCATCCTTTGACCTTGGATCCTTCAAGCGATGCGTAAAGAGGCACCTTAGGCCGGCATAGTGGCGGCAGCTGGGGCAGTAGTAATCTGACTCGATTATTCCAGTTGTCGTCACTCTTGGACCTCCTCTTATCATCAGCTAAGAGGAGCTGATAATACACGGTTGCATAATACACGGTCTGTATATATGCAACTGCTTTAATAATGATGTGGTGTTTATACCTATTTATGTATGAGTCTCGTACCTAGTTATTATGTAATGTGTCGATTATAGAGTAGCGTTTTATCACTTTTTTTATGGATTATATTATGAATGAAATTTTATGTGTATATTTATTCTGTGATTATATTGTGGTCGAAATAGGTCAAGTTTTCAATGTATTCCACATTAATTTGTATTTTAATGAAAATTTGTAACCACGTTTTATAATTATTAATTATGATATATAATTATTAATTTATAGGTAATAAATTGTGATCTTTATTATTAAGGGAAAATTATAATTATCAGTCACGCCTTTTCCCCAAAGGGATAGGTAGAGACAATGGAGCGTCTCTTGCTCGGTTACGACACAACTCCCTCGTTTCCCTCACATACACAATTGTTCTCACTATTAAGGGTACTAGGCAACCCAGCTTTCTTTAGGATGTCTCAGATTTCGTCGGAGATATCCATAATATATGGGAAAAATATATTCTTTAATTTATGCTAAATGTTTAGGAGGGTTTCGATGGTCTATATTTTTGAAGCTAACGAATCTAATGTATTGTTTTTAAATAATTTACATTACCATTTTTTATTTTTTGTATATTGATAATCGCTGGGAGAAATTACTGAAAAATATACAAAGTTGTTATGACGACACGATATTCTAAGCCTATTGAGTTATTTTATAGATTTGATAGGATTTTGCATTCTAACATTTTTGTGATTTTTATCACAGTAACTAACAAAACAGTGCTAAATAGAGAATAGGATGTCGTGTTTCGTATGCCTATTTATGTGAAAACAAAACACTGCTGAACACCCTCCATAGTTGCATACTCGTGTAATCTTCCACCTCATTTACGTTTAAGTTACATCACGATCTATGCCCAACCAAAAGTAATGACATAGTTCACTAGACTAGATTTTTTTGTGGATCCACACAGCAGCGTTAATTTTTTTCGTACTCTTTTTAAATACATTTCTATACTAAGCTACTAAAGTGCTTGTATCATAGAAACAGGACTACCAAAGTACATATATCAAAGATACATTGGTACCGGTGAATGGTTTCATGACGACAGGCGTGGACGAACGGTTTAGCGACTGGTTTGTTGCGCGTAAAGTCCCGGGTTCGATCCCCGGTCGGAGCAAATATTTGTTTCATAGCTTTTATTTGTAATATTTGATAGTATTAAATATTGCAAATATTTGTTAATAAAAAAAAAAGAGATGGATATTTGCTTCGGGTCTAGTTATCAAAGAGTGGTAGGCAGTGGTACCCAATCTGCCGATCCGGGGTAGTACCACCACTTACAAGTATACAGACCGTGAAGTGATTTGGTCACGTTTCGGGATCAGCTTGTAAGTTGCCGGTTCCACCTAGGCCGGCATAGTGGATGTGATCGCTACTCACAGTTATTGAATTGTGTAGTAGCAGTGACATTCATTCATGGACCACACTTTGGCTTAACATCAAGCGAGGTGCTGTCATATGTCGTGTCACAATAAAAAAAAAAAAAAAAAAAAAAAAAAAAAAATTCATTCATGGACCACACTTTGGCTTAATATCAAGCGGGGTGCTGTCATATGTCGAGTCACAATAAAAAATAAAAAAAAATACACTCGGCTTGCGTAACCACTACACCATTAGGCATGAATTGAGGACACTTCTATTACAGTTAGCCACTGAAAGTAGTAGCCACTCCACTATGCCGGCCTAATTCAACTGACTCCGAAACGCGACCGAGTCTCTTCATGGTTTGTACATGTGGTGCTGGTTTGTAAAAGCGGTGTTTAAGTATTGTCTGCCAAGCACTCTTAAAAATAATTGTTTTAGTCTGCCTATTGTAGTAGATAGGTAATCAAATTCCTACTAATCAATGTTTTGATATCTGGAACTTTGAATTTGAACAATTAGCAGCCCTAATACAAATATCAGATCCATTCTGAAAGTGACAGAATGAACTGAATGCCATTTAACGGTATCTAACCGCCCGTGCCCGGACCCTTTATGCTCAATTGCCGGAACACCGATTACTACCTAATTTTGAGCGTTACGGGAGTTATCAGTTATAAATACCGTCCATTTGTTTTAAGTAAAGCTGACATTAAGACAAAGAATCAGATATTGCCGCGTTAAATTAATTTGTTTTTGTCTTCATTAAATGGAAACTCCATTATGACAATTGGTATTAACTTATAATTTATTTCGTGTTGACGATCGTCTCCCTTAGGAATATGGCGTATAAATTAAATATAACACGATGCCATTTAAAGTCCTAATTCAAGTGTGATAAGGTTGTATTTTGAACAAAATAAACCGCATACACATGTTAAATACAGAAACAAAATATGTTAGCAGGAATATTTAATTTGTGCGACCCAATTACTCCGATTAAACTGCGACGTAGAATGCATTAGTTTGTTCTGAAGCAGGAAGGTTATTTAGAGGTGACATGTAACTAACAGGGTCCCTCTACTTCACTTCAGTTACGCTTGTTCATACGAAGTCGAAGATAAAGGATTGTTTACACTATTCAAGGTTTATAGGTTCAACGAAATCATGTTTTGTTTAAACGGCATAGTGACGGCGACTGAGGCAGCCGTGAGCTAACTTGATTGATTCAGTCGTTGTCACTATCACTGAGGCGGATCGAGGTCAGATGTCGTGTCACAATAAAAAACTGTTATTTTATTAGAGATTATTAGTTTAATTTAAAAATAAAAGTTATATAATCCTGTAAGTCGCATTTACCTTATCATAACCGCTACATAATTTTTAAATGTAAGCCAATAAGCACTGGTTGGTACCGTGAAACCACAGAACAAATAACTATATCTTTCTCTATTCTGTGCGTGAAACGTACCTACAAATGTTCTTGACAGCAGTTTTGTCTCGCACAGTAGTGCAAATCTATGTTATTAAGGAATTCTATAAACGTTAAATATTTTATATAAACATACATAGTAATGCACCTATCTTATTGTCATCCTAATAAGGCTGATTTTATACATTTATTTGTTATATTATTTCCTTTTTGCTTATGTGAAGAGTTAAAACAAAGCTATTAACAGCATCGGCTCTAATTTCTATGAGTAGCGCACTCAGAAATTAGATTATTATATACCATATAAAACGGCACGACATCTAGTGGGTTTTAAAGTATCTGAAGGCCGGCGATATCGATACCCCAAGCAACAGTAAGATATTTCGCAAAAATGACTTTTGAGATATAAAACATTTCTCATGATTATAATAGCTTATTATAATATTTCATAACATATTTATTACAAATATCACAGTGCAAATATCTTAGAGCTGCATGGATTTAATTTCAAACTCTTTCTGTGAGATAACTCAAAACCATGCGTAAAATAATCCAGAGTTCCTTTTATAAGTGTATATCTATTACAAATTGATAGAGATTTATAATTAATATTTTTAGTTTTATAGTTTATTTAATATTTTTTATATAAAATATTTTTAATATAAAATATTTAGGTAATATTTTTATAATTAAGTTTTAATATTCTTGTGTGTGTAATGTGGCCCTAATGGAACAATTTCGTAGCGTCCACATGAGATTTCTCGACATGTAGTTACCGACGACCTAACACGCACTAGGCAACTATGTCTTTGTGAATAGTCTGCTATCGAAACTGTCCATCTAGCTCGAATCTCAGCCTCTATAAAGCCCGTTTAGTTTGACTAATTTGAGAAATTGTGTAGAGAATTGAAAATCTATATTGAGTATATTTCAAATTTCATAAATTGGTTCGTAATTTAATCATGTCTATAATTTTGACGACACGCGTGTCGTCAAAATTGGTACGTGTAAAGTCCCGAGTTTAATTCCCGGGCGAAGCAAAGATTTGTTTCATAGTTTGTATTTGTATTCTAATTATTTAGACTAATTTTTTTTAAATCAGTACTAAATAGACCGGCATAGTGGTATTAGACCGGCTACTCGTATTTATTTAACTCTAGTAGCAGTTGCTTTATTAATGGACCACACTACTGCTTAACATCAGGCGAAATGTTGTCTTATGTCAAGGTAATAAAAAAAAAACGATATATTTATCCGAAATATTTTCCTTTAAAAATATAATATACATATAAAAACGATTAATACACAAAGTTATATAAACCATAACAACAAATAAATTGTATATTAATGTATTTGTGCGAAACAATCAAAACCGCAATATCTGTCAGATCTATTTATAACGTTATAAATGATGTAAACATATCTGCTAGACATTATGCGTATGTAGAACCTTTTCAGACACAATACAATGAATTAGAAACTAAAATAGAAAGGTAACTACATATTTCTAAGCTGAATTGAAATCTACCAAAAGAATACTAAGGATTTTTATATGGTAGGAAAAAAATACTAATTGTTAATTAATTTAGATGTAAATATTTTTTATATTCGCTAGATTCCATTAAACTTGAGGTACAATATTCGTTTAACGATCTGATACGGAGTGACTAAAGTACTCATATCACCATAGATCGAGCATGTCAATACCCCGCATGATGTTAGACTGGAGTGAAGTTCATAAATGGAGGCACTGCTTTTTCAGTTAAATAACTGCAACTAGAAGTCGTATTCACTATACTGGCACAGTTGGAACCAACATGATGATCTCGAAACGTGACTGAGATAATTCTGAGTAGGCTTGGAATAATCCGTTTCAATATTACTCATAATTTATATTTTTTGGAATAACCCACTCGGTTTGCGTTGTCACAAGAATCTAATCAAATTCCATTATATAGATTGTACCTCATATCGGTACAATCATCCATATAACAAGAAAACTTTGCTAACTTGGATATCCTCAGCCATTCCATTATCAGGAACTGATTTGTCATAGAAGCTGATTCATCAGGTTTCTATTAGAGGTATCGCACACTAACCAACGACGACAAAATCTAAACATTTCGTGTTTTAATTTTGTATCGAATATTAAAAAAACATTGGTACTGGCAAACCACTCACCCTAAAATATAAAAATTATGTTATTTGCGTCATAATTAACTAGTGATAATTGTTAGAAAACATAAATACAAACAAACGTATTAGAGAGACGTGTTTCAATACGTAATACGTTTGTTTGTAGTAAGTTTTATAGTTATAAGTTTGTTTTATAGTTATAAGATTTATAGTTTGTTTTATAGTAAGTATATAGATGGATTATGAAGAAAAAATATTTATTATTATTTATTTGCAATTTTATTGTGTTATTGTGGTAACTACGTAAAACTATTTAGAGCTTCAAATTTTGTCTAAAGAGTATCGTTTGTGAAATAGTGTGCTCGCTCTTATTCTATTATTTGTGTCAGAATAAAAAAAAAGCTAAGTCAATGTGCATGATTTGATCATAGCTTATAAATAAGTATAAGCTATAAAGCTTATATCCTCATCTCGAGGAATAACATAACGTCCACAAAGGCAAGGTTTTGTTAGAATTTAATTAACAGTTAGGAGTTGAAACATCTATAAATATTTAAGTGAGTACGGAACAGTAAGATTTTGTTCAAAGGGGTTTTGGGTCAATCTTATTCTTATAATAAAAGTTTCAATTTAATATTCACGAAAAAAAGCGAAGAAGAATAAAAACTCTGTTTATTTATGGTTCTCATTTTATTTGTATTGTTATTATTTTTTTCTGATAATAATATTGGTTTTTATATTTATTCGTATAAAATCTTAATGTACAAAGACATAGCTGTCAAATCTTTAAGACGTAATTTGTTGTACGAAATTTACATACTTACATTTTTTTTTATTGCGACACGACATCTGACCTCGACCCGACCGATGATAAGAAAGAAGAGGTCTAAGAGTGACGACAACTGAAAAAACAGAGTTAGTTCACGGCTGCCTTAACCGCCGTCACTATGCCGGCCAAAGGTGCTTCTTCACGCATTGCTTGAAAGATCCAAGGTCATAGGACGGAGAGAACACATGGGCTGGCAAATCATTCCACATGTCAATTGTTCTACAAAGAAAAAAACGCACCGAACTTTTTAGTTCGACTGCGATAGAATGCGGATGCACTAGCAAGTGTAGCTACAATTTACAATTTTTGCCATGCCCATTTGGTGCTTCTCTTCTTTGCAGAGGTAACTTATTCCACATGCCACATGTTATCATATTTTAAATAAAATATTATAACAGTGGACTTTATAAGAAAATCTGGACCTCTCAAATATGATACTTATGGGATCCTAAATCATTATAAACCTAAAAACCTTAAAATTGCGTAAGTTTAATACGATCCATAGTGATATAAGCGCACATTACAAATAATACTTATATCGTAGAAAAAAAACTAACTTTACGTGGTTTAAATATAAGTTTGGTTAACGTGTTGGAAATGGTTTTGAGGAAGCATCACTAGCAAAAATGTCTGTCAAGTGTAAATTGCAAATGGTTATCCCTCGTCTTTGCTTACCCTTACGGGTATAGAAATGTCAGAATTGTTATCCCAATTTTGATTCTTTTTGGTTATTTATGAATAAATAAAATGTAACTTATTGCGTCTTAAATGTTAGAGTTGTGAAAGGAAATGTCGAAAGATATCTTTCAACGTTAGACTTACTTATAAAAGTAGAACAATCGACAAGCGGAATTATTTACCAGCCCATGTGTTCTCTCCATACTATAACCTTGAACCCTTCAAACGATGCGCGAAGAAGCACCTTTGGCCGGCATAGTGACGGCTGTGAAGACTCGGTTTTTGTAGTCGTCGGCACTCTTGGATCTCCTCTTGCTTGCCATTAGGCGGGTCGAGGTCAGATGACGAGTCAAAATAAACAAAAAAGAAAAATAAAGCAGATTTTTATATTTCAGACTAATGCACCACCGCCGGCCTAGATGGTAAACTGCGTGGCAAGTGGACCATAACTTCATCAACTCTGTCAATTCTATGGAGTCACGTGTGTTTTTTGTTTCTTTATTAAGGTTCGACGTTACTTCACGATATCTGATTACTTCACGGTATCTTTAATAACTCCATATTGTACTTGACACAAACAAATTTTAAAGGTATTGTATTGTTTATAATATTCGCATTGTATGTTATTTTTAAAGCAGTTTCTTCCACGAGACTTGTTCTCTGATGCCGCAAGCTTACTCGTATACTTGCTTCCCCACCCAATTTTTACTTTAACGGCATGCAATAGCATCATTAGTGTATTCTCTTAGCTCCATTTCTGAACGATGAAGACAAAACAATATTGATATTGGATAATGGAAAAATTGCGTGCCAGAAACGAATTACAGCGGAGGAAAATTGCCATTTCCTTGCTGTTTTCTATCTAGTGCTCCTTATTTTAGAAAAATCTCGTTTTCAGAACAGCTTCCGACGAACGGGAAAGGTAATATTTTAAAATATTTCCCAGTGTGAGGAAAATGTTTGTATTTCCATTTTATAATAATTTATGTCCGACAATAAACGTAACACACGTGTGTGAAATATTTTAGTTATTAGAGAAATATATAGATATTTCTCGGTAATATCAGTGTTATTTCGTAGGTAAGTTTTTGAATGTACATAAATCCTTTGCAATTGTCGAAGCATAAGTTACAAACATATTATAACAAATGTACGATTATGTAAGGAAATAAACAAAATATGGTTCATATAAACTCACCGCTATATTTCATAAAGTGGATAACAACGTCCAGTGGAGCCTCTCTGGGATTTTCGATATATTCTGTCCTATAAATTTTAAAGGAGAATATGCGTGCTCACCCATTACATGTGATTTAACGGCTCATAATTCAGGTAGGACGTTAAATCGATGCTTATTATGTGAAAAGGACAATATATTATATTATTTCTTAGTTATTGTGCTAAGTATATTTTGAATATAAGAGCAAAATTCAATTTTGAGATTTTAAAAACTTAGTACTTTAAATATTTGTTAAGAAAATGTTTGTGAAACTTTTCTTTTAGCTGGAAATGTTCTTACATTATTTAATCCATAGCGGCATGCTGCTTTTAGTTGCCTTAAAACGAACAATCCGATTTAACCATAATATTGAGTTGAACAAAATGAAAAGTTATGTAAATTTTATGTGTATTTATTGATAACGACCTAGTACCGATCATTGTATTTTACAATAACAGATATCTATGCAGGCGGCCCGTTCTATGAAGTTGGTGTTAAAGCGATTACCATATTGAAGCCAGGACTTCGCATTAAACGCGTGGGTGGGACTAATAGAAGCGAGTTCCTGATCATACACACACACGTGCACACTGTTCAAAACCTATTACGTTCTCATTAACGCGTCCATAGTGCTCGCTTTACCTGGTCGTTAACAAGGCCCTTTCTACAAACTGTTTCCTTTACAATGAATTTATATGATCGCTTTTATCGAATTTACTTTGTGGCCTCCACCCTAATACTTTAATTAAAACATTTCGTTTCAAACGAAGTAAAATATTTGTCCCCACCGTGAGTTAGGACAACTTAATTAACAACTTTTTGAAGTTTTTTTTTATAAAAGAAAACTTCGACAGCGAATTATCGTGTATATCTTTATATTCGAACCATTAAATTGCTATTATAAAGTGGCTGTATAGGTTTCATTGTAATAAGGTAGGAAAGTAGTAAAAGTGTGAATAATTTTAGTCTCTTTCTGAAAAGCTCATGGTTTGCGGATTGTGGGAGCGGTAGCTGCGGTCGTCAGCATTGCCAGGTGTAAACGTTTTACACTGGCACTGCTCGCCAATTGTTTACCCAATGCGAAAAATATACAATTTGTTTCGAACTTTACAAATTATTGAAACTGTTTTTATTATTTTTTTGCATGCCCGCGCCTATAATCCTAACAGCCTCGCGGGTACGGATTGCGAAACTTTTAAAATGCGTATTTTTTGTTTTTATTTTGGTCGTTTATTGTTATAAAGCGGCTAGTGCATTCAGTAGGCACCAACACACACACGCGCGGAAATTTCATTATTGTTTGGTGATAATTTATGATGTTTATTAGCAACGGTTTTGGAGACATTTGTGTGTGAGCGACGTGCTCATTTATCTTATTTCAGGTGTGACATGTGAGCGTTCTCGTGCGGCACCTGTCGCCGATGACAATTTCCTTGACTGTAGGTAACCCTCTTTGGAATGGATAGGAATGTTAGTTAAATGTATACATTTGTTGTGTACCTCATTTCACGTTAACCACGATTGACATGGTTTGACATTTTCTGTACCTATAAAGCACGTTTGTACTTTAATATTTGTGTACACATCATTAATTTTACGCCTTGATTTCCATAGGAATAGGCAGAGACAACGGAGCGCCAATTTCCACGATCCTGACACAACTCTCTTGATTCCTTTACATCCACAATTCTCTTTGAATCTTGAAGCTCGGGGGAAACCAGTTCCGCCTAACAAGCTGAGTTAATTTGTTAAGGCACAAATGCCATTTATCTCCTACATTGGGTATTACGAACAAGCAAATAATTCTCAATGTTTGTGTCTCGATTAAAATTCAATAATCAGATATTATGTTTTTTTTTCTAAAAAGTCTACGTGAATTTGTGTGGCAGTTTTGAAAGTTGGCACCATTTTACATTACCTCAATTTATATCCTTCAATGCAATATGTGACTTATAGGAATAATTTAGTTTTTCACATTTACTTGTGAAAGTTTTGCCTACGCCACGATGTTAAAAGTTGAAAGAACTAATATGTAAAAATAATATGACCATATACCGTCCGTCTGATGTTAAACTCCACTGAGATCCAAGTATATAGGCGCAGTGGTTAGCATACCAGTTCGTTACACGTAAAGTCCCAGGTGCAATTCCCGGTCGGAGCAAAGATTTGGTTCATAGATTTTATTTGTAATATTTATTAATTAAATAAATTATTATTAATTCTTGTTAATATAAAAAGAGGCGGATATTTGCTCCGGGTCTTCTCTAAGTGTGGTAAGCAGTGGGTCTACTCCAGTTCGCAAATTCGATCTACTTAGCAATGCCCACAAAATGTCTGTATACACCACTTTTAAGTTTAAGGATAATTTTGTTTAAAAGTGTTATATTTCGCTTTTATGCTAAAAAAATTGATGTTTGACAATGCTTTATTTGTATTCAATTTATGCAATATTTACCTTTTGTTTCACTTCCTGCACTGAAGAAATCACTGGTAATATCTACCAAAGGTTAACTGGTAGAAAATAAGGCACTGAGTAAACCCTTGTTGTTTATTACGTACAATAAATAATACTAATTATATTTTTTAGGGATTACACGTTAATTTAAATTAATAACAATAGTTGTTTATTATGTACCGTGATAGTAATTCTATGTAGTTACAATAAGATACAAATTGTAAAGAGTACATAACTAAAACTCAGACATCAAAGGTGAGTGAAGAATGTCTATGTATTGCATAGTCGAGTGTTGAATACAACTTTTCTATGACATTTCACTGAATGTGTTTCACAAACATTGCGCCCGAGTAGTGGAGTGCTCCAAATAGAACATAGAACGGTGCCTCTTTGAATATTGCATATAAATCTGTTAGCATTCTATTCTATTCCAATGTTTCATTTATTAGCGCTCCAATAGAATCCTAATTATTAACGCGCTTATGCGATAAATTATGGGTAAATTTTGTATTTAGATATATCTGAGGGAAGTGAAGAAATTGTGTCAGAATCGTGGCAAGTGGCGCTACACGTGGCGTCTATCCATGTGGGAAAAAGGCCTGACAATTTGAATGATTAATTCGCAAACGATAAATACTATAATACAGAGACGTATTAGGACTTGTAATTACCAATAATAAAATTTTACCTAAACAATTATGTAAGTACCTGTAATTTGGTTCCCATACGTTTTTCTACGATTGCCCAACCGAAAAGCTCTAAGAATAATAATATTTTAAGAAATAATATTATTCATAAAGATTTATTCTTCTGGTACATTATGACTCGACATTATGATAGTACGCCGCTTGGTCCTAACTTCATAAATGGAGGCGACTGCTACTACAGTTATATTTAAATTACTGTAAGTAGCAGACTCATCTACTATGCCAGCCTAGTTGGAAACTTACAAGCTGATCTCTATACACTCGTACACTCTTAAGTAGTAGTATAATATCTTATATTTTAACTATATAAAATATTACGTATGTATGTATATATGTAAGTAATAAGAAAATATTAAATTATACATAAGCAACCTCAACCGCAAATATTTCTCTTTTCCAAAGGTTAGTTGGTAACTTTGTAACTTTAGGCTCGCCATTTTTGTTGTTTATAACTGTATTATAATTTTATTTTTAACAATACCCGCAGCTATAATTACTCGCGTGTATAATTATAAAGTTCAACAGGTCATTAATGACGTAATACGAAATTCTGGAGCTCCAAGTTTTGTAATGAAACAATTACAAGTCTGCTTCAGTCATGTACAAGATATGACAGATCAAAAGACGAGCAGATAACAATTATGCTAGAAGTTAGAAGTTACGCCCCTGTTTAAATGTGACCCGGGATACCTATACATTGTGCCAATTCATGCATTACTCATAATTTTGTATTTGTCGCTATGGCCTAGATGCCATTTATGATACATGATCTTTTCTTTGTTCTATGTGCTAAATACGAATATGGTAACGATGTAATTTGTAATCTTCATGTATATTTCTAAGGCACTCTTTCGCCAACCTTTGACTTGTGCAGTTCACTCAAATATATCAATATATACTTTTACATATAATTTTATTATTTATAACTCCACACCGTCGGCGAACATAGACAACACCAGGCAAAGTGGTGACCCCGACGTGATGGCCGTAGCGGACTCAATCCCGCTACGGCCAGTGATGCTGGCGTGATCTCCGTGATAGCACATCTGAATCAGCTTTCCACCAGCGGAACTCACTGATTCCAGATTTCAAGAGGCGCATAGTCACGGGGATTGGATTTCGCACATACGAAGAGTCAAGATACTTTGAGGTATGAAATGGCCCAGGAACTTTCGCCTCAATCCAGCAACCCGCCGCTTGTCGACGCCCGAGCGCACCGCCGCTGGTCGACGCAACACGCATAGCTGCCTGTCGACGCCAAGAGCACAACCGCTGGCGACTTTCAAAATATTGCCGCCGCGCCAGCGCTGATTTTCGCTGCCTGCCGATGCTGACTTTCTCGCTGCACGCCTGCACTTTCTACTAGCGGTTAACCAGGTATTACTTTTTAACACATTTTAACGTGCTGGCACCCACAGTCGTGCCAACCGCTGTGTCCCTGCGCCCGCTTATAATTTTGCCGCCGCGCCACCGACATACACATCATTGAACATACAACCGTGGCGTCGAGCCCCGTTCCTGCCGTACGTGTTGACATGCCAGACACACATTTGTCTCGTCGAGCCGCAGTCTTGCCGTCCGTGCAACCAGCCGGACACACAACCGTCGTGTCGAGCCGCAGTCCTGCCCACCGTGCTGACCCGCCGGACATCCACTCGTCGTGCCACAGCCCTGCACTCCGTGCTAACGCATCATTGAAATTGTGTCATTTACGGAAGACTAACATACACTTTTTTATTTAATTTAATTTATTGAGACGCCAAGAGCTGACATTGCTTTTGATAAATGCCGACAGAGCATCTCAAAGCAACGACTTTCTCTCATCCAGTACCATGGTGTTTTTCTCTCACTTCTGCACTCAGCCATTTGCACGTTCGAGACACCTTTCAGGACTTAGCGACTTAGCGGCAGTAACGTGTTGTCCTTTCTCTCTCCTTTGAACTCAGATTTTGGAAGGCTTAATAAATGTAATACACGCACGAACTCGTCACCTTGCAGCAGCTTAGATAAAGTCCCAAGGCACTATTACGTGTCACCTTGCAGCGACTTAACGAAAGTCCCAAGGCACTGTCACGTCACCTTGCAGCGACTTAACAAAAGTCCTAAGGCACTATTACGCGCCACCTTGTAGCGACTTAACGAAGGTCCCAAGGCATTTTCGCGTCACCTTGCAGCGACTCAACATACCCCAGACCTTACCTGCCACCGACATATCTTTTTGACGCCTTCAAAGCGCAACACGATCTATGTCACCCCGGCATAAGGACTACGATAAAGCAAAATTCTGCGATAAATTAGCTGCTTACCAGTTTCACTGACGAGAAAAGCCATCCTCAAATTTGCAGAGATCGCACTACCAGGACAGATGACACAAATGCGAAGAGTCGATGAACCTAAAACATATCAATTACAAAGTGACAAAAATGGATAGATGACACAAATGCACAAAGTCGATGAACCTAAAACATATCAATTACAACGTGACAAAAATGGACAGACGACACAAATGCACAAAGTCGATGAACCTAAAACATATCAATTACAACGTGACAAAAATGGACAGACGACACAAATGCACAAAGTCGATGAACCTAAAACATATCAATTACAACGTGACAAAAATGGACAGACGACACAAATGCACAAAGTCGATGAACGATGAACAATCTCAAATTCAAACACCGCAGACGTAATGGGCAATAATAACAATAACAATCTTTACCGAACCCGACTCAATACATACAGTAGTTATATAAATTTACATATTATTTTCTTGTATTTCAATGAAGATAGAGGCAATAATTTGTTTTGTTATACTTATACAGTACTTTAACATTTTATTTACTCTAAGTATTTTTTCAGTGTAGTAAAAAAAATTTTTTTTTGGAAGGGAAGTATTGTGCCAATTCATGCATTACTCATAATTTTGTATTTGTCGCTATGGCCTAGATGCCATTTATGATACATGATCTTTTCTTTGTTCTATGTGCTAAATACGAATATGGTAACGATGTAATTTGTAATCTTCATGTATATTTCTAAGGCACTCTTTCGCCAACCTTTGACTTGTGCAGTTCACTCAAATATATCAATTATAACATAAATATAATGGTAGATCTATAATATTGATATGTATTTACCTTAACTTCTGCACAGGCATTAGTTTTGATCGTAGAGTGACGTTAAGCGGACTTGCCTTTTCCATTCTCATGGCTTAGTTGTTTTTAACTGCGACGATTAATGGATTTTTCGTTAAAGATAACAACTTCGTCGCCGGGTACCAATAACTTATAGAAAGTTATTCTTTGAGCGTGTGAGCGACGCGTTGTCGTTATCGAGTTATTGATTGAGTCCCAATCGGAATTCCCTCGGCAATCTATGACAGTCCCGTGAACACATTACACTCGCATTAGAATTCAACAACTTTCCTCTAACTTGGAGGCCCTCGAGTGAATGGAAACCGATAATTTAAACTTTTCCTATCTCTGTCACATTTATCTTGTGTCATCACACGTCACAAAAACTTTGCAATTGTACCCAAAGTAAGAACATTTGTTCGAGAAACATCGACAACTTCATAATATCCTGATACGCGCTACTCCTCGACGTTTAGTTTAGTCAACACTTTTTGATTTTATATTGAAACATTTTGCTCGTTTTATGTTATATTTAAAACGTTGTTGCTGGGAGGAAGTTTCCCAATAAACTTGCATACGACAGCTTTGTGCGAGGCGACAGGTTCTGTCCTCAGCATATTGTAGCGACGCGAGACGTACAGGCACATATTTACCCGTTTTACTATTTATTCTGCTTGGATTCACTGTTTGATTTTGTATATTATTTTACTTTACAGGTATTATTCTTAAAACAATTGTATTATAATCTTTCATGTTTTTAATTGTGGCTCGAAATATGACAGCTCCCTACTTGATCTTAGGCTGGAGTGTGGTCCATGAATCGAGGCCGTAACCTAATTAAACTAATTAATAATATCAAGTATACAGCCCTTCACAATCAGCATACTTGATACCCTCAGTATTACCCTGGATAGTAGTAACAACTGTATCCAGGGTAATACTGAGGAAATCTACTTTTTAAGACTTAATTACTTTTATACTTGTATATATAACTTTAGTAATGTTAATACACCTGTTTGGCAATAAAACCTACGCATGATCGATTTAGGTCAGATTCAATGTTAGAATATTCCAATTGTGAATGTTTAGAAAACTCTCATGTAGAACAATAAAACGCCCCAGGCTACTCAATAATATTTCACTTTACAACTTAACCTCCTATTAGAATTGTTTGTACAATATTGTTATTAAAAACATATGTTTTAAGGGTTGTAGGGAGATAGTTGGTGGTCATTTGTCCAGTGCGCCGATCCCTTGTAACATGATGGTGATGTAGCCAGAAGATGTCCACTGCTGGAGATTGACCTTCCCCTTAAAACGCCATTCCAAACGATAAGATCCCTGTTGCAGCCTCCATTTATTTATGACTTTCACTATGTTGTCAGTCCACCTATACTCTGTCCATTCGTTTATTTTGTTTTTCACAGCTCACGCCTATGAATTACAGTTTTTTTCGGAATAATGTACTATAGTAATGTCGTACTTTATTGACAGATAACTCCCACTTAGTGAAGTGCCCTGTGCATAACAAACAACCACAGATCATTTGAACAGGTCTTGAAATAAGAAAAATAGATCATATAAAAAAAATACGCACCTAAATAGATAACTTACCTAGGTTTTATTTAAATTTCGATCTGATTTAACATAATGAATGCGCCATTAGATGAAATAAAAATCAAATCGATAACATGTGAGGGCGTCAATAATTTCGAACTGTTAAAAAGAAAATAAACGAATGGACAGGGTATAGTAGGAGGTCTAACTACGCTGCGTCTTTGGTTCTTGGTCTTCACTCAAGAACCTTTCTTCCCTATCGTATATACTATGAAGTGACTCAGACGCCGGTTTCTACTAGGCCGGCATAGCGGGTGCTACTGTTACTGATTAAGTTGTTGAATTCTTAATAACAAGTTATGCAGTTATTTGTCGAGTCAATACTCGTATAATAAAAAAAACATGTTTCATACAGCTCATTTATTGCAATTTATTCAAATTTAATTTTATATTCAAAGAGTGGTAGGCAGTGGTACCCAGTCTGCCGATCCGTGGTAGTACCACCACTTACAAGTATACAGACCGTGAAGTGATTTGGTCACGTTTCGGGATCAGCTTGTAAGTTGCCGGTTCCATCTAGGCCGGCATAGTGGATGTGATTGCTGCTCACAGTTATTGAATTGTAGTAGCAGTGACATTCATTCATGGACCACACTTTGGCTTAACATCAAGCGAGGTGCTGTCATATGTCGAGTCACAATAAAAAAAATAAAAAAAAAATAAAAAAAATAGAAATGGTTTATGGAAAAACTCATTATTAAAATTCCGTTATAAAAATAACTACTTTACTATGTTTTGTTGCAAAAACAATTGAACAAGAAAACTACATTATAAATAGAAACAACAAAGAAAGCATCAAGAAAAGGAATTAGGAAAATTCTTTTCGAAAATTTATACAGTCGATATAATTTTATCAAGAAAGAGGAGATGGGAATATCAACGATCATTCGAATGAAAGTATCAAAATGAAATATACCACTCGCTACTCGTGTATTTTATTCGCTTTTTTATAAAGACATCATAAAAGTCCGTACCTCGAAAAGATAAGGATGTTATACGGTGTCCTGAAGGCTCGAACTGAAGCAATCCATCTCATGTAATTGCATTATATTCCAAGTGCGTACCTATCTTGAGAGCTCGCGCGGTAGAACTTCGCGCGTGTCACTTGATTTCTTTCTTTCCAATAGCGAGTTTTTCTTTCTAAAAGTTGTCAAAATCTGTTTGCTGACTTTTTCACATCTATCAAACGAATGAATTCGTAAAAATGATGCCAAATTACATAATAATATTCGTTAGAAGGTTATAGGGGAAATTGACGATAGGCGGCTGGCATAGTGAACTGACTCTGTTTTTTCAGTCGTCGCCACTCTTGGACTTCTTGCCTATTATCAGGCGGGTCGAGGTCAAATGTCGTATAACAATAAAATATAAATTAAAATAATACTCAGGTTCCATTTCCGGTTGATTTGTATCACAGCTTAATTTTTTTATTCAACATATGACAGCGCCCCGCCTGATATTAAGATGGAGTGCTGTCCATGTCCATGAATATTACAAATATATGTTAGTAAAAAAAGAGGCGGATAATTTCATCCGGGTCTGGTTGTCAAAGATTGGTAGGCAGTGATGCCCACTCAGCCGACCCGGGATAGTACCACCACTTACAAGTAGGTATACACTTAGTTCTAGTTCTCATTTCGGAATCAGCGTGTACGAGTAAATTGCCGGATTCAAATAGACCGGCATAGTAACTTATTGTCACTTGCAGTTATTTAACTTACCTAGCAGTCACCCTTAAGTACCCTAAGTACCTAGCACTCCAGCTTAACATCAGGCGGGGTACTGTCATATGTCAAGTCACAATAAAGGGAAAAAAGGGTCATACGTAAGATATATAATTTTATTAAATTGTTATTGTGGGAATTGAAGCGTTTATGTTAAGTAATTACTTGGTATGAAGGAGTGGTAAATCTACAACTATTATTCTAATAACATAGTGACATTAAAATTAACCTTTATGTTGTATTCATAATGTTTATACGCAATAAATCCTTAATACTTTATTGAGAAACAGATAAAATTAAAAGTATATTAACTATAAATAAAAAATAATAACGTCGCATTAGAGATAGTCCCAAGGAGACTGGCAACATTTCCCCTTTGTATAGCAAGGCTAATACGTTGGCAGAAATAATCGCCAGCCTTCTTGTCTCCAGACTTCTCCGACCGCTTACACAACTCATTGGCCAGGCGTTTAGTTGAAGGTCCCCAAGGGCCTATCGTCTTGACACCAAACGGCGCAAATACGTAACCAGTACCAAGGTTGGCGTATTTGCGCAGCGGTTCTCATTCTTCAACAGAAATTATCGCACTTTCCGCGCTTAACGAGGTCGCTTGGATGTGAGATGGGCTAATGTGTCTACACAAGTCGCATCCCACGCCAGAGACCTGCCAAGTTTCCACGGCCCAACAGCCATGCCGTCGCTCGGGCCGTCGTTCCGCGCAATACCAGAGGGTTCTAAAATTGTGGGCAATCCAACAGTGACAAGAAACCTTCGTATGATAATAATAATAACTTGAGAAACTTACTAACATTATTGTAATGCGTATTCGGTTTTAGTTACTTATGTTTTCACTTGACAAATTAGGTTAATTAAATTCCAATGTTAGGCTTTTGGAGCCTACTGTCTTAAGGAGCTTGTTGGGTCACGGTGTTGTGAACAAAGTACAGCCTTATCACGAAGCTAGTTGACGCCTCCACCGCTCAAACCACCCGCGACTGTGAGGGGGATACCCCTTACGTTTTCGTTCGTGCGCAAGATTAATGTGCGCCTAATGAATCAGCTGCCGTGACAAATCAAGGCGCCAGTAATGGATAAGACCTTCCTGATCTTCTGGCCGCAATACATTGTTAGTAGTCACATCCATTCTTTCAATTACTTAAGAGAATATTTAAATTTATTTACCTACTTAGGTGGATTTTATTAATCTGGATTAAACAAAGCCGTCTCAAAATCGAGAAGGATTTCGAGTAAAAAGTTTTTCAAATGATCTCGGAATGAATTTGTTCATATTATCATTGAGATGTCCTTTGACGGTAGTACTAAATAATACTAAAATAATTAAATCAGACTAGTACAATAAAAATAAACCAAGTGTGCAAACCGGGAAGTGATTTGTGATACAGGATTAGCTTTAACAAAATTCCGTTCTAACTAGGCCCGTATACGACTATTGGATTTTACTATCGTATAAATCGCCTCCATTTACGGACGGCACATCAGCTCAACTTCCAACTTGGAGAGGCAGAGGCCGGCATAGTGACAGCGACTGTGGCAGCCGTGAACTGAATCGATTCTTTTAGTTGTCGGCACTCTTGGACCTTCATCATGCTTACCATCAGGTCAGATGTCGAGTCATAAAAAAAAGAAAACGGAGCGCCACTTTCCACGATCCTGACACTCCATTATCTATTTAAACCTTTATAGGTTAAATAATTTTAATTGCTCACAGTATTTCTTGTGAGCTTTTCACAAGTACAATAATATGCTTTGACTGAATATCAGTGAAGCATGACTGAAAAATGACGCGTCATCGTGCGTTCATTTGTTGTGTTCCCGCTGTCAATTTCAACAAGATTTCAAAATTAACGAGTTTCATTAGGAACATGCTGTATTATTAACAGGGTGTGCCCGTTTTATGCAAATGAAAGTCACTACACACGTTAGTGTATAGAACAAAACAGATTACACCCCATAGGTAACACAATTCAGAATTTAATTGTTGACAAAATAGCATTTTATTTAATACGTAACCAACCTATTTATGACTGAAATGTCTGAGTGAAAGTAGATTGACGAAAGGAATTTATAAATTTTAGGTGAATGGATACATTAAACAAGGCAGGCCCAGGAGGATGTTCGCCGACCAAATCGGAGACATCCTTAAGAAAGGTAGCCTAGTGCCTATAACCGTAGAGATTATATGAAGAGAATGTGAATGTGAAGGAAGCGAAGTTGTTTCAGGATCGTGGCTCTTTTGTCTCTGCCTATCCCTGTGGGGAAAAGGCGTGACAATTTGATTGATTGATTGTTTTTTTTATTGTAGTTCGACATATGACATCAACCTCAAGTTAAGTTGGAAATCGGCTTACATATGTAGGCAACTGCTAGTACAGTTAAAAAGCTGCAAGTAGCAGTCGCATCCACTATGCCGGCCTAATTGTTCCGGTACTTTCTCGAATTGAGTCACTTTACGGTATGTACACATGAAAGTGGTGGTACTACTCCGGACCGGCAGACTGGGCTAATGGCTACAAACCTAAACTTAAATCAGCCAGACCAAGAATCTAATAAAAATATATTACAAATATATTTGTTCCAAACGGGAATAGAACCCGGGACTTTACGCATAAAAGCTTCATAAAACAAATAAAATATTTATTAACTTCAAGAGACAAACATAAGCTAGATACACCCACGCATTGGATCAATAAAGGTACGTTTGAAATGAGAATTCTAATTCAAATCAAAATTCATTTCGTACAATTTAAATTCTGAAAGAAAAGTACTGTAATTACAACAGGTCAGATATCTGGCCATTTCCCGTATTTTTCTATCAATTTATTCAAAACGCGTCCCAAACTCCCTTAGGTTGTTAGTTTCCTTATAAGGTTGAATACATATTTTATATTGAAGGTGTTTTTCTTGAATCAGTTAATATAATGCTTTTTTAGAGTACATGCGCTCATATGGACACCTTAAAAGAAGTAAAAAAAACATACATTGAATTTCATTATGGCGACCATGGTATAGTGGGTAATGCACGCAAACCGAGAGCAATGTATTTTTGATATTCTCGTACATGTATTTACAATGGTCGACCTGTTTCTATGATACAAGGATGTTTAGTAGCTTAGTAAAGAAATGTGAAGAAAAAAATTAGCCTTAGTCGGTATTATGGATGTGATTGCTATTTGTGATTATTGAGTCTATTTTTTTATATTTCTATACTGAGCTACTGAACTTGTATCATAGAAACAGGACGATCAAAAATACATTGGTCAATAGTTTTGACCCGGAGGCCAGACCACAACTACTCCACCACGGTCGTTTTCAAATAATAATAATAACATAATAAGGGCGAACAAAGTTTTAGGTTAGTTTTACGTATTCCCAAGGAAAATTGCTTGCTTGTTGTTGTGCTATCGATATTAGGGCAATATTATATGAAAGATGTTAAAGAAAGTTGTTTCGACCCAAAACTTTTGTCATGTAACAATGTAATTAGCCTGAAGCAGTTGGGCGGCTGCTGAGTTCAACAAATTCTTTATCTTAGTTAAGCGTTTTCACTTAGTTAATAAAACACTTAATTAAATACAAACATATCAATTGAGAACGCACCCGAAAGTTTGTTTTCGTGGTTTAATAGAATATTGGAATTTGTTAGAATGAACGGCGATCGTAATCTAGTGGTAGTGAAATAGTCATGCAAACCAGGATCCCCCGGATTAAAAACCACTTGCCGATACAAATGTATCTTTAATATACTTTGGCCGTCCTGCAATGGGAATAAAAATAAAATTCATTCATATTAGTCAAAAAGTTATGCAGTTCCTGTTAGTGTCAAAAACAACTATTATTCATTTGGACAGTTAGTTTCAATGAGCTTTATCTGTTAATGAAAGAGAACATCGATTCTAAGTGTGTTGCGCAGTCGCAATTTACATTTCAAAGCTTATTAACGGAGTTTAAGTGTCAAAACGAAGCTCATTCTCATTACGTGGTCGGCCCACAGGCTTCAAAATCAAATGCCAATAGAAATATGTATATTTGGTATAATATACTTTGGTCGACCTGTTTCTATGATACAAGCACATTTAGTACCTTAGTATAGAAATATATTTAAAATGTACGTTGAGAGGTGTGGATCTAAAGGAACCAAGTGGGTTGTGTCAGGATGGTGGTAAGTGACGCTTCATTGTCTCTGCCTACAGTGGTAGAAATTAAGGCGTCACAATTTATTGTTGATTCGATATTGAATTATTATTTTATATCTATCATATCATAACAAAGAGTCATGTTATTTTTCTAATATAAAAGATCTTGAATTTATATAATGTTGAATTCTTTGATTATTTTCAGTTACATTTAGAATATTGAAATTTTGATATTATTGAATCTTCGCGAAGCTCTCTTTGAAGTATTTTTGTGTGTATCATAGGTACAATAAAAATTGAATCATATTATATTTGATTGTGCTTATAAAAATACATATTTTTTATTAAGCATCTACATATGACGGCACCCCGCCTGATGTTAAGCTGGAGTGGGTACATGAATGGAGGCTAATAACAGTTGAATAACTGCAGTATGTACACTTAAACTACCCCTGGTCGGCAGACTGGGAAAATAACCACTAGGTGTGTGCCTACAATTCTTAATGTGAAGCAAGGAAAACACCGACTATGATTACGGTTGCCTCAGTCGTCGTAACTTCGCGGACCACAGCGAGTACAGTACATTCCTATACTAAACTAATAAACTGCTTGTATCATAGAAACAGGACAACCAAAGTACATATATCAATGATAGATTGGTACCGGCAAGTGGTTTTGAGCGGTTTTCGTAACCATTGTCACTATACCACGGAGGCAATTCTACTCATATAATTATTATGGGCCCTGCGGAACCAACCTATATAGTTTAAATAACTCCATTGTCTATCATATCACAACAATACGAGTATATCTATCATATCATATTTAATAAATAATATTCAGTTATGATACTAGCATTAGAATATGTCTATCAAAAATAGTCAATAAAAAATATCATGATATTAGTCATGATAACTATATCAGTCAACTTAGCTTGGAGACGTTTTTGCATTTGTAGTAGTGCGCCTAAAAGCGCGTTTCTATTATTAACACGCGTTACAAAAACATGTCATGTCCTTAGGTTTTAATTGGAAGCAAATGGTTTATTTATTTATTTGCTGACTGTACACTTTACAAACGAAAGAACGTCTCCAAGCTATTATGTAAAACTAAACATAACGCCACGACATAATATAGACGCACTCTTAGTCATGTGTACTACACACACTACTACAAATGCAAAAACGCCTCCAAGCTAATTTGACTATACAAGAGTACCAAATTATTTAAAAGACATTTGTGTTTTAAAAATAAAGCTGTCGATATTATGATATTATATTTATCTATCCTGTCTAAAGTAATTTGCAACGTAAACATGATCGCGTTATAAATATATTATTCTAAACTAACAATTTGCATACATAATATATGTTAATCGTTAGTCTTATTATAATAATGCATGTGCCACGGAAATTCAGTAATAGCTCGCATTATTATTAACCCCACGAAATACACTAACATTTCAATAATCATACTATATTTACATAAACGGTGCAATAAATCTTACAATTAATAAATAGTTTTCGACATAGTGTTGTGTACTGAAAATAATTTCATTAAGGCCCTGGTGTCCGTGCGTCCGCAGACTTTTTATTCCTCGCACTTCTTAGGTAAAAGGTAGTTGGAAATTCTCGACAAGTACAGCTCAAAATAATGATGATTACCCGGTCATCATCATCCTATATCTGTTAAACGGATCGTTTTTAATTCAAACAATCAAATTATTTACCAGCCGTAGGTCAAAGCCGTTCTTATAAAATACCCCTCGTAAGTCAAGTTACCGACAACTTCTAGCCTAAAGTATGAAAAAAAGTTTTATTTTTTAATATTATATTTAAACGTTAGTGAATTGTGAAGTAAACAACGATTGGTTACTGTTACCGATGACGGATAGTCAAGTTGTTCAAAATACATTTACGAGTTCATGATAGGATATTTCAACATGTTTACAAATCCTCGTGTAATAGCATCGGTAGGACTGGAATTGCACAAAGAAAGTTCACCTACACTTAAATTAAATCATAGGTGCATAAAATATGTTGCTAGTGGTCCTTGTACGAGTATATCAAGCAAAATATTCACAGGCGACTATGGTGTAGTGGTAGATAAAATGTTTCGCAAACCAAAATACCCCGGTTCAAAACCATTGGCCGGTATTAAATGTATTTTGATCATACATATACTTTGATCATATTTTTGATATATGTACTTAATATCTGTACAAGTTTAGGGACCAGTTCAAGTAACAAAACACGATAAGAATACCTAAGAACTCAATTGAATTTCAATACAAACAACGTCACTTTGTCATTAGGTCGATTGACTCTCAGCGTTAATAAACTATTTAATTGCACGAAAGTACACCACCTATCAATTCACATGTCGTGCAGCAATAAAGAACGATAAACATGTAAAGTGAAGTTGTACATTAAAAATCTAAAATTGGCACACTCGAAAACGATTAAGCACAGAACCAATTAAAATCAAGCGACAAATACGGCACTAGGAATGGTAATTGCGAAATACGTTTAAAGCGATTGATTGTTGTCGATTTGAGACTAGAAAGACCAATTTTTCAATTAGAACTGTATTACGGCCGTTACGATCTAACGTTTCATTATATTAGTAAGGTACAATTAGTAGCCTAAATGTAGGAAAGGTTCAGTTTTAATTATTAATTTTATTACCGAGTTTTGTCGTTGTTTTATTGTCTATGTCGTAAAGAAAACTATCTTTTGGATTTGTTGTAAGCGGTATTCTTGATCCTTGTTCAGTTCCGCTGTACATTTGATTTATATATGTGAAACAACAAATGAGCCGCAAAGAAAATATATATGAATAAGAACATTGTTTTTATCATGAATTTAAATTGCGTAAATTCAAAAAATCTGTTACCATATAGGTATACATTTAATTATTGTTACTTTACAAAGTGCTAACTAGTCAGGGATCAAAAATTGAAAGTTCCAGTTATTTAAATATAATATAGCATTCGACTCTATTCATTGACCGCACTTAAGCTTAAAATTACGTGAGTTGCTGTCATACTACTCGTATAAGTCGAGCCATAATAAAAATATTCAGGAATAAAGTAGCAATTTTTGGTAAAAAAACATTTCATAAAAATTTGATTTTTATTTAGTCTCCAAAGGTCTACTTACGATACGGTATAATCTTAATGTGATATAAAATTTCATGAACTCTGAACTTTATTGACTAATTCATAAACAAATTTAGCTCGCGTTGGTAGAGTGTGGCTTCGTAATGAGTTAAATATGTCTCCGGTGGTAAGTTATGAGAGATAAGTAAAAAGAGAAAGCAACGTTATGCCATTTGTAATTCTGTTTCATTTATAATTAATTTAAATTATTAAGAAATCATTTTAAATATAATACCATTAGTATTATTATGGGTAATCGCTCGAAGAACCGACAACCGATGGGGAAGAAAGGTTCTAGAGTGGAGACCACGAACCGGAAGACGCAGCGTAGGTAGGCCTCTTACTAGGTGGACTGACGAAATAGTGAAAATCACGAATAACCGGTGGATGCAACTGGCATCTTGTCGTTCGAAATGGCTTTCTAAGGGGGAGGCCTATGCTCAGCAGTGGACGCCTTCTGGGTGATGATAATGATGGGTAATAATATAATATAAGGGTGTTTTTCGACCAAAACGGACATCCTCAAGAAATCTGGGCGGCCTATTGCCTATAACCGTAGAGCTTGTATAACAAAAATTCTGGATGTGAAGGAATCGAGGGAGTTGTGTCAGGATCGAGGCAAGTGGCGCTTCTTTGTCTCTGCCTATCTCTGTGGAAAAAGGCGTGACATCTTATTTGATAAATTGACTAAGTGTGCCTATTTTCATTTGTGGCGCCTATATTGTCAAGTGAATATGTATATGATGTTAAGGTAACAGCTACAGTTAGTTATTTAACAGTAAGTACTACAGGTGACTGCTACTAGAATTCAATAACTGTAGTGGCAGTCCCCTCCATCAATGAGGCGCGCTTGATCTTAACATTAGGCGAGGTGTTGTCATATGTCAAAGTACAATAAAAAAATATATTTCACAGCTTGTGTCAACAATGTGTGAATAATATCTTACATAACTACCCATATAAACCCTAATTTAATGTAATTGAAACGTTCGTCGCCACGTTACTTCAATGAGTGTCGAAATTTAATAATTCAAGGGTATGCCCAGCCTTTTGGGTCGTATATTAATTAATGCATAAATACTAATAAATGATATGTAGACATATAGGTGATATTTTGGATATAGAAAATTGCAAGGTTATTAGAGGATTTTTTCGAGTTTATTTTGTTCTAATTAGCTTCAGCTGGCACATAAATAAGCCATTTATCACCCAGAGCTTAATTACCTAGTACACAAAAGGCTTAATAGTTAACTGGTCTCTATCTGCATGCATTACGTTGTCCTAGTTAAATGTAAACATAGAGTTAAATCTGGAATTGTATTCAAGGAACCACATGCCTTCCGTGCATTGGGGTCGTTAGTACATCTTCGATTCATGACCATTAAGCGCGGAACCACAGTTTGTCTGTTCGTTATTTCTGATTCCAACTTTCGTACAGTAAATTGCCACACGGATACGGTTGAATTTGTGTACGGAGCAAAGTTTATTTTCACTAAGTTGTAACAGTAATTCTGGTACATTATTTTGGTATTGTGAATGGAGTTGTATTGTAAAGAAAATTACTTGAATTGTCGAATTGACTTTTGTTAAAATTTGCTTTCTGGCAAAACACACACGCGTATCCATAGATACGAGTACTATATAGTAAAACGCCAGTGTATTAGGAAACAAAAATCAAAGATATTTTAATTCATTTAGGGTAATCATTGTTTTTAGTTGTGCTTTTGTTGTATTATAAGAGTTAATATTTATATATACATACATACATAATATAAATACATACTGACTATACAAGCTCTATGGTTATGGGCACTAGGCAGCCCAGCTTTCTTAAGAATGTGGAGACATTTGGTCAAAAAACACCCTCCTATAGCTTGTATGAAGAGAATTGTCAGGATCGTGGCAAGTTGCGCTCCATTGTCTCTGCCGATCCCTGTGCGGCGTGACAATTTGATTGATTGATACTTACTATATTACGGTTATTTTAGATCATCTACAGATATACGTATACCTTTTATTTTTATATCACCGCATCTTTTGTATTTTGTTTCTTTTGTATAAAGAAATGAATAACTGAACAATTATTATTATAAAAAACCTATCATTTTAAAATAATAAGTATATATTATTATATAAAAATATATAGATTAAAGTGTAGTAGGCAAATTTAAAGTTTGTTTGGCAACGTAAGTTGGAATTGTGTCCCTTATTAATATAAACTTCAACCATATGCAGTCTCCATTAAGTTTAATCCGGTAAACTTGGAAAACCACGCGCGCCGTTCAAGTTGTTAAGATTGTTAGCAATAGTGGCCTCGACTCATGTTTATTTCGGAGATTGCGTCGGTGTAACTTGAACTGTTTGAGGACGCCCGTGCAAACAGCCCTTCGCCCTGTAGCCTCTCCACCGCCCGCCCCTTAACGAGCCAACTCCGTCTGATCTTACGATTTAATGTTTTGGGCCCTTTTATGATAAAGTATTTCTATGTTTGAAGTTGTTTATAACTTCGCATATGTACGTATTTATGTTTGTAGTCCCTTAACACATTGTTGAAATAACTCTCATAAAACTTTCTTTATTTCAGCTATTTATTTCATAACTTTGAATGTTACAATGAGAAATGCTCCAACTTAATGTTGTTGTTTAGAGATTAATAATAAATTAATAAATTAAATGAACTTACAAAGTTAGTTAACTATTAACAAACTACCATGTTATTTGTCAACTAAAAGCTACGAGTTACCTATATTTACATAAGGATAAGTTACGATTTGTTATTATAGTCCCTAGTCCGCGACCTTTGACATAAAATGAATAGTAGAACACGTTATGTCAACAACAGCCAGTTCAAAGTAATATTTTCTTAAGAAACTCCCACGTTTACAGTTGAATTACGAATAGCAAGTTTTCTTGTCGTATTCCACCTGGTACGTGATCGTGTGCGGTGCGGATTGTCCACGCAAGAGTGACTTTCGTTATCGCCTCACGAGCCGAGGACCGAGAAAACTCGCGCCACAATCACGGCTTTTGTGAGTCACAGAACGATGCAGTGCACCGCTACTCGCTCCACTTCACAAGCCTCTGCTATGTTCAGCCTGTGACGGATATTCGGATAGACAAACTCGAGCGGTTAAACCGACCAGACTTTCTTTACAAAGGGAAAACTTTACATTTAACTAAACATACTGGTGCATTGCTGCACGATTTATGTGTTGTTCTAAAGTTATATGCAGTTTAAAGAAACTTACCTGTGTTTGCAATTTCTAAATTAAATTTAAATGTATTTTGTAGATTGTACATGTAATAGTATAAGTCTATTGTTTTGGTTTTAATTTGTTACAACAAAACAACTTTTCTTTATAGGCAACTTTCTTTATTAGTTATTACACATTTTTTTAACCCAGTAAATTGTTTTGTTTTGTTTTAAATCTGGGACTTTCTTAAAAAAAGACTCTTAGTGTCTAAAGTTTCTATGAAGAGAATTGTAGATGTGAAAGAAGCGAGAGAGTTGTATCAGGATCGAATACAGTGGCGCTTCATTATCTGTGCGTTTACCCGAGGGAATTTAAAACATAAAATTGTCAATAACATTGTAATTAAATATTGTTATGTTACTAAATAATAAATGTACTGAATAAATATGTATAAAACGATATAAATATTTGTATATTTTAAAACTGTATATTTTCAAAGCTACAGCAATATAAATCAAATTAGGACAGCAAAACATCCAATGGGAATAGAAAAAGTGCAAACGGCAGCAAAGTGTTCAACTGGTATATTTTATTTTCGATTATACATCCGCACCAATGCTCAGGTAACCGAGCGTAGGTTGTGGCGTAGATGAATGGCCTTCTAATGAATCGGCATTCGGAGCACAAAGTTCGTTACCTTAATGGATAAGGTGAGCCAGGTAACCTCAAAGCCACATAATGTTGCCTCGTTTACGTCAACACCTACTTTAAAGTGGACATTGCAGTTTCAGTGAATTATAAACCGGTTTGCTTTGTACAAATTAATTCCATGCTCATTCATCAACATCTGTTTTATATAGTTTACTAAGTTCTTAATTTGAAAATTTTAGACGGACATATTAGCGAACACGAACGCGTAAGCCCCGGGTTCGATTACCGGTCGGAGCAAATGTTTGATTCATAGCTTTTATTTGTAATACTTAATAATTATATTGTACACGAGTATTACAAATATTTGCTAATAAATAATATAAATAATAAATATATATATATAATAAATAATAATATATATAACGACGGTGCAGATATTTGCACCGTCGTTATATATTGCAAAAAGGCGTGACAATTTGATTGATTGATATATTTTTAGCGTTAACTAGATTCCTGCTGTAGTAGACAGGGGTGCTTTTTTAAACAAAACATTGGTCACCCCTCCCTGCCTATAGTAGTTAACTTTTATGGATGGATGCGTTGCGACAGCCTCAAGAAAGCTGGGCTCCCTTATGCCCATAAACATAGAGCTTGTATGAAGAGGATTGTGGATGTTATTAATCAGCCCATGTGTTTTCCCTATCCTATAATAACTTTAGATCCTCCAAGCGAAGCGCAGTAAAGCAACACAGGCCGGCATAGTGATAGCAATTGAGTCTAAGTCTATTTTTCAGTCGGCGGCGTACTCACACTTCTTTTTTCTTACAATTAAGCAAGTCGAGATCAGACGTCCCATTTCAATAATAATTAAAGAGAAAAAAACAATAAAAAGTAATTTCATGTTTACTGGCACCGTCACAAATTGTGTCACACTTTTCTCCTGTTCTCGTAATAATGTTAAAATTTTAAAATAAACGCCACATTTTTTTACAGCCCGGTGTATTTTGGTGCTGTTTAATCTCCATTTCATAACGCTACGATTCCCTTGGGCGAGTAATGGAGGTCCAATGTTGGCTTGATGGCAAAGCGTCCAGTAACGATATTAAAAATTTACTAACTAACCTTTTCATGCTCAATAATTTCTCAATTAATTCTACTCATTAACAATTAATTCTACTCATTAACAATTAATTCAAGTATTTTATTCACTATTATGATTGCACTAACTATTTAGTTATTTAATAACTAATAAATAATGAGTAAACTAAATAAAATATTGCTGAATTAAATAAATGTTAAACGGCTTACTATCGCGTTTATTTTTGGTGAATTGTATCGTGGTCACACGGTATCTCTGTGGCCACGATGGCTGCAAAGCTCTGGAAACATCGAAATAAAAAATTGTAACATAATTAACTAATAAAAGGCGATAGTAAGCCGCAAAAAATGTTTAATTCAGTAATTAATGTTCGATCTTCAGTATTAAATCTAAGAAAATTCTCAATTCACAGCAGTTATTATTAGCTTTATCAACACAAGTATCAAAACCACCATTTGTATTTTTATTTTATTTTTGGGCATTACAAAAGTAGTACAAACATAGGCCAAAATAAATGATGTCCTTTGTTATTAAAAAAATAGGAGTGTTTAGGAGTAGTAGGCAGGCAGTTGGAGACAAATGCCTAGTCTGCAGACCCCTGGTGATATCAGTTTTGAGTGTATTTTTGGCCGGCATAGTGACGGCGACTGAGGCAGCCGTGAACTAACTCGGTTTTTTGAGTCGTCGTCATTCTTGGACCTCCTCTTGCCTATCATCAGGCGGGTCGAGGTCTAATGTCGTGTCACAATAAAAAACGATCGCGACCGCTATTCGCATTTATTTAATCGTAGTGGGAGTCCAGTATATCGAGCTACAATAATGAGATCCCATGAGATCACAATAGTACATAATATATATCCTGTCAATGATGGGTAGGTGTAAACTTTTGAAATAGTCTAAAACCAAGTCTATTCGCAAAGTCACGTTTTCCATTTAAATGTTTCAAACTGCTTTACGTTGATGCATTTCAGGCCAACTTCATTATTTCCGCAGAAAAACTAAAGAAAGCTTTCACATAAAATTGAATCGTTTCAATAAGAAGACAGCAAGCGACTTTATCCTTTATTAGAGTTTCAAGTGACAACGTCATTGCGGTACTGTCATACGTTATTTTTGTTAGGAGCGAGCGGATTTCATATTTTACTGTTACCACCAACGAATAAGCAGCGTATTATCTCTAGTTAGACAGGTGTCTCTTACGTCGGTTGCCTAAATTCGTCTCTGTGAGGGCAGGTGCAGGGAAACGACGCGGCTAATCCGTCCCTGACGTGCGTTGTATGAAGTACGTCCTCTGTTCCTGCGAGCTTGACTAATAGTCCCGGATCACACTGTCAACGGCGAAAGGAAACACCATTTGTACATAAACATTACTTCTAAAGGTGCACAGAATATATTGTTGAGGTACTTAGGAGATTTATTGTATGTGTGATATGTACATAATAATAGATTTGTAACATTCAATGTGACTCAAGGCGAATTTACATTACGGAACAATGTGGTATGAAATTAATTTTATGTTTTTTTTATGATTTTATTGTGACTCGACACATGACAGCACCCTGCTGGATGTTAAGCTGGAGTGTGGTCCATGAATGGATGTCACTGCCACTACAACTTAATAACTGTAAATAGCAATCACATCCACTATGCCGGCCGAGTTGTAACTGGCAACTTACAACCTGATCCGGAAACGCGACTAAATCACTTCACGGTACAAGTAATACCACAACTTGTAAGTTGTGGTATTACTCCGGATCAGCAGTTATAATTTTATTAAGCCATGTTCTCCCCTTCCATTAACCTAGGACCTCCTTATGTCACCTAGACAGGCCGCCATGAAGTTTCCGTAGTTGTAGTCCTATAAAAAATGACAAAGGCTACATTGGTAACAAATGTTACCAATGTAGGTCTTAAATACATCTAATACCCAACAAACTTAGTTTAATATTTGGGTAAAACTTATGTAAAAATACTATCTAAATTCAGAGTCGAAAACATGTTTTATCGCAAACTACAGTAAAATCTTTAAAAAATCAGTATTCCATTTTCTATGAAAACGTTAGTTTCGACAATGAAGTAAAAGTTTCACTTTATTTCGAAATTAATTTCACAATAAATAAAACATAGGAACTCCAAGTTATTTAACAAAGTCCAACAATAATAAAAATACTTCAGTTAATAGAAAATTGGTTTCATATATCGTATACGCAAAGAATAAGGTTATCTAAACAATTATATTCTTTTCACAATTCAAACAAAATTTTCTGTAGGAATAGAGATATAATACGAGCATGGGGAGTGTATCATCTTGGCAGAGATATATCGCCATTATTTGTCAGCGTGATTGCGTGATGGCTCGTCGATGTGCCCCGATATCAATCAATTGTTGACAGCCTCTGGCCTGCGGGTTTGTAGTGTCAATACAGGGAAAATAAAAAAATAAAAACTCCGAAACCTAATTCTTTAAAAATACGAATAAATACGAGCAGCGCAAATCCAATAGATTTAATTCATGAATTTAAAACGCGTCGAATGTAAAAGTTACAACAATAAAACAGCATTGAAATTACGAACTAAAACCTACAAAGTGCCATGAATATAAAGTGAATCAGTATTTATTTATTAACATTCAAATTTGCGTTACAACATAAGAATAACAATGTTATGAATATTTTGAATTAAATTCCATTGTAAAGTTGTATTTTATTTATTTATTGATAAACAATACAATATTTTATTGTCAAATATTTTACTTTTCTTTCCGCTAACTTAACAAAATAAATTAAAATATGTCATATAATATAAGCACCTAAATTATTTCTGCTAAGCCAAGAAAATTATACAATTAATTTCTTGTAGCTCGACAATAACACCCCGCCTGAGGTAAGGCTGGAGTGTGGCCCAAGTATGGAGGTGACTGCTACACTAGTAAATAACTGCAAGAACCAGTCGCATCTACTATACCGGCATATTTGAAGCTAATCCCAAAATTGATCGATCGAGTCGCTTTACGGTCTGAAAGTGATTGTACTACCGCGGGAGTGCAGACTGGGCAAGTGACTACCAGCTATCTGCCTTGCAAACTCTTAATAAACGTAATAAACGTAAAATTTGTAAAATTCTGGCAAAAAATCTTCTTTATTCCACGGACTCCTTCAATTGTTATATTTCCCTTTGAATAACTGTCTAATTCATATAAAATTCGATGCCTTTGGTTATTGTTCTCTGTGATCAGAGAAGAGGCACATGTAATGAACAAAAAAAATGTGATGAGAAACGTCTTGTTATTTTCCTCAGTCCCTAATTGGATTAGTGTAACTCCAATGAATCAGATTCTTGTGATAAATGAGATAAACGAGCTTGGGGATAAAGAAGAAATAAAAGCTAGAAGTGTTTGTTTGTAAAAGCATACAAACAATACTTTGTAGTTTCGAAGAAATTCTATTATAGATAATAATTGTTTTAGCCGGAACCAACAAATAGCTGACAACTTTCTTTTATGTGTTATAAATGTGTAAATTTTGCAAATGTAACACCTGAGTACAATTAAGGCTCATTGAGGGACAAATCGACGTATTAACGAAAGCGGTAGGGCCCTAACTTTTAGGTTACTAACGAAAATAATTTTCGTCCGAGAATATAATTGGATTAAACTTTAATATTACAACTTTTCCCTGCCTGTAAGGAATAGTTCGCCAATCAAGTAAAAGAGCAAATTTTATAACCAAAATCCAATTTAACCATCTAATAGTCTATCAAATGTAATTGAATGTTAATGGTGGAGCTGCCGCATGTAAAGTGAGTTAAATGAACAAACTAGTTAGTGTTTATGTTGTGAAGTGGGGTCACAGATAGAAAGTGTTTACAGAACTCTCTTGCCGGTGAAATCCGTCAAGAACCCCGACCTAAATCAACATTATAATGAATTCCGCTACTTACAGGATCGAACCATTTTACGTATCGCTCAACGAAGTGTTACAGTTATTGCATCATACTTATTATGAGTATGTTTGAACTGTATGCGAGCATTGTTTATTAGAAATTAGCTTCTTGTTGATAAAAGGCTGTACTTTTAACGTCTTTTAATTTTTTAACTTTGCTATTTTTATACTATGCTATTTGTATCATAGATACAGGACGACTAAAGTACATATATCAAAGATACATTGCTACCGGCGAGTGGTAGCAATCGTGCTCTCGATTTGCTTAACCATTGCACTGCCAATACACCACGGTGGCCTTAATTGTGACTCGACATATGACAGCACCGCGCCCGATGTTAAGCTGGAGTGCTGTCACATCTATAGCCGGTCACATCCACTTTACCAGCCTAGTTGGAACCGGCAATTAACAAGCTGATCCTGAAACGCGACTAAGTCACTTTGCTTACTCACTCTTCGCTCGAAGGACCCAAGGTTATAGGATGGGGAAATTAAAAGAGATGGGCCCGCGTTAAAGAAACGACAATTAGGTCTGACTATCAAATCGGGCCCTCACCTGTGGTATAAACTCTTCAGAACATTCTCGGTGGTATGGGATACAAGTTACGTTTGTTCCAATTTGTTTAGGATCCCATCAATCGATATGATCTCTTAGATAGAAAAATGCACCTTTATATTTATGGGAAACATAGGTTTAGTAAAAGCACAGCATGATTATAAAACAGTTAAAACATCTTTTATTATTTTAAAATTATAGCTGTTGAATTAAATTATGTTTGAACACAATATTAGGCTTTATTATTGTTGTTGTTATAAAAGTAAATTATGGTAATTACGATGTCAGAAAGTAAATCAAGTTAATTTACATCGTTTTAATGATAACGTTTCAATAATTTGGAAACAAATACAGACGTTAATTTAAAACATACATATCTATGGAGAATATTGGATACAAGACAAAATAAAACCCGTTTCTAGCAATTTTGTAAACGAATTAATTACACATCATATTAATGATTACGTTTCAATATTTCGGAAACAAATACAAACGTTAATTTAATACAAACATTTCTATGGAAAATATTGGATTCAAGACAAAATAAAATCTATTTCTATCTAGCATTTTCTTTTTATTCCGGATAGGAAAAGATGAACTGGCTTTGCTGAACTTTTATTTACCTACATGGATCTGTACAGAAATGGGATAGGATCAAGTAAATATGTAAGGAGTGGATTTGTATTACTTCTTTCGTAATAGGTAAAGGGAGGGGAACAAAACGAAAGTCATCGGACGTTCATTTCGTTTCGTTTCCGCACCATCAGTTTTTAGTAGAAACGAGAGCCCGACTATTATGGTTCTGATAGGACGGCTAACTAATTGTCCGGCCCCGATAGCTTCTTGTCGCGCAAATTCTATTTATTTATTATTTTTCCTTATTTGTTCTAAACAATTAATTATCTTCAGTTCCTCTATTGATCTCGGCGAAATGAGGTTGTGTAAACAATTTCCAATTTTCCAAACAAAGGCCCATTTAGCCGATTACCCTTTTAATTGAAGTTTTATTTCAGAAAATTAAATGTTTTTATGTTGGCATGAGGTTCATAAAAAACATTAATGTGAGGTTTTTGTGAGGCGATGTGAGGGTTTAACCTCACATCGCCTAGTATTAAACTACAGCTACAGTTAACTACAGTACAGATTGCAAGTAGCAGTCGCATCCACTTTACCGGCCTAGTTGGAACCGACAACTTTCAAGGTGATTCTGAAACGCGACTCTGTACTACACGATATAAAGTGGTGGTACTACCCCTGGCAAATGGCCACCAACCACCCTTACTATAAAATAATAAATGAATGTTTAGGCATAGTTCCCATTATTTAGGTAGACAATGAAATTAGATGGGCTATTAACATTAGAGGCTGTATTGCCAAATCACCAATGCCAAAGTGCTTTATTAAAATATTCACTTTGTTGTGCGATTTTAGTGATAATCCGTAATTATAATAAAAAAGCAATTTTGTAAAACTGTTTGTTACTATACCTATAGTTGTAATATATTTGGTATCAAGATATTGTGGTGCCGGAGGTCTTGTTTTCCCCGAGGAAACCATTATGCGGTTAGATTTACATCGCGCTCAATCTTGACCTATGTATATTGAGCGTATTCCTAGCTCTTACTCTCTAGCTCTCTAGTAATAGCATATTTATTTTCCTATTTACATTCAGCTAAGATTATAAATACAAATTAATGTTTTAAAATTTAAACGAACTTTAATATTGCGTTTATATTTACGTTTCGATTTTGAAGACAGTTGTGGCGTTACGCTTAAAGTCTCGGGTTTTATTCTCAGTCGGAGAAAAGATTTGTTTTATAGCTTTTATTTGTGATATTTATTTAATAATAAAATTGAATATTACAATGAAATTATTGATAAAAAAAGAGGCGGACATTCTGGTTCTCCGAGTCTGGTTGTCTAACTGTAGTAGTCGCCTTTATATCAACTCACAATAAAAAAAATATTTATGTACTTGTTGTATCAGTAGTTATTTTATTTATTTGTGAATATATGAATATTTATATTTGTTTTTGTTGTTCACATTTATTCAATGATTTTTATTAGTATATACTGTATTTAATTATATAACCATGTATATGTATTATTATAGCTTATTTGTAATTTCTATTGCATTTTCCTCTCTAATTCAATGGTCACATTAATACTGAAGATTAATTGGGCTGGTAGATAATGGCTGCGGCTTCCTTTTTTACATTTCTATACTAAGCTGCTGAAATTGCTTCTAACATAGAAACAGAATGACAAAAGTATTATACATAGATCAAAAATACATTGGTACTGGCAAGAGATTTTGGAAGAGGGCTTTCGCTTTAATTGACTATTTAATTAAAACTACACAACAGTTGCATTTGTAATTATTGTACAATAAAGTATTTTAAGTTTAAAGTATTTTATAAAACTTTTAATATTATATTAAAATACAGACTAGTAATTGTCTCCAAAATGTACAATGATAAAATTTCTACTTTATACCTTAAAGTTGAATCTCTTAAAAGTCCTCCTTGAGTAAAAGTTAAGAACTAAAAGGATTCGCAGTGTCTGCAGTAAAGTTTGTAGAACAAACAGTTTGGGTGATATTGTGATGAGTCAGGCAGTACCGCTTTTATATACAATGTGTTCACAGTTTACAGTACTAAAGTTTCGGCAGTACCTACTCAAGTAGGTTCCATACTTAGATGTAGTTTTATTACACTGTAAAGCTTTGTAAACTAATAACAAACCGCCGCCATAGTGCAGTCGTAGTTCAGTACTGCGAACACAAAGATCGTTGATTCAATTTGTACGAAGAAGATTCGAGTTTACAATTGTTATTGTGGCAGCCCTGTTGTCTTTTAACATTTTTATTACATGAAAATATAATAACTTTTTGATGAGTCATTCTTTCATTTTATTACATTAATAAATTCTTTAAAATAGCAGAGTTCCGCAGTGTCCATACCCATAGAGTCTGTATAAGTTGTTTTGGTATCAAGGAAGTGGCACTACGTTATTTTTGCCTATCCCAGTGGCAGTTAAGGCGTGACAGCTTAACATCAGGCGGGTGCTGTCATATGTCGAGTCACAATAAACAAATAAAAATAAAAATACGCTATTTAGGTTATTATTTCGATAAATTAAAATTAACGTAATTAAAGTTATACTACCCGGGTATACCCAAACGTTTTGACTCTGTGGCAAAGGCCGTGGGCACAGAATGATTGCAAAAATGATTGCGTTTTTCTAACTCGCGTTTGGTCTTATTTTTCTTAAATTTATTTTATTATTCTAGATGTGTTAATATTGTATCACATTGTTATAAATAAAATATTTTTTATAATGTTCCATTTTAAGCTATTCTTATTTTTATTATTTACATTAATTACTATACTAAGCTACTGGTGCTTGTATCGTAGAAACAGAATAACATAAATACATATTAATTTTCTTAGATTTTACGCGAACATTGATTAAATAAACGCCATAGTAAGCCGCATAAAATTTTATCAATTCAAAAATACATATATCAAATATACATTGGTACCGGCAAGTCAGACCCATTGCAAGTAAGGTACATTGGTAAGACCCGTGCTCTCGATTTGCGCCTTATTGATTGATTGTTTTCATTAATGTCATATAATTGTAACCAGAGAGTTTTGAAAGTGGCGCTCCGTTTTTTCTGCTTATTCCATTGGAATTAGGGAGCCATGATGTTAATAATGAATTAGAATATTTTCTAAATGTATTCAAAATCTAATAACTATTATGACTATACTTATATCAGTAATAAAACTAAAAGCTTTCGAATATAAAAAAGCGTTTGCGGGTAAAATGTTTATGTAAAGTGTCCGTCTGTGTGGCTTCTGAAACTAGTTAATGTACACGTAGAGGTGTGGAAGAAACATTTCAATTCAATTTTAGGAAAGTGCGACTACGCTATTTCCGTGACGTTCTTTTTTATTCAAGAAAATAAACAATTTAAGTGCTTACAATTTTGTCAGATGAAATTCTTTTCGATGATGTACTGCGATATTTTAAATCGGAGTTATCCTTAAGAAATGTACGTTGCCTAGTACATAACTGTAAAGCTTGTATGAAGAGAATTGTGGATGAAAGAGAAGCGAGGAAGTTGTATCAGGATCGTGGCAAGTAGCGCTTCATTGTCTCTGCGGCGTCTAAAAAGGCGTGACAATTTGATTGATTTTAATTAATTGATATTTTAAGTTTTATTTCAATTTGGCCGCCATTCGTTGACATGAATTCCTAATTGGATTTTTTTTATATTTAAATCTTCATTTCCTAATAGAATACTCACTATGTGATTGAATAACTGCTTAGAAAACCGCCTTCAAAAAATATCATTTTTAGTGTTGCCCCGAGTCCCAGGCCTAGGTCTTTCCGAAAACCGTCTGCAGACTAGATATTTTTGTAGATATGAAGTTCACAACAGAATATACAAGCTTGTAAGTTGCCGATTTCAACTAGGCTGGCATAGTAGATGCGACTGTTACTCACAGTTATTTAACTGTACGTATCAATCACCTCCATTCATGGACCGCACTCCAGCCTAACATCAGACGGGATGCTGATGACATACTTCTTTTATTGTGAAAAGTATAATTTGTCTGTTAAAGATTTTAATCACTGATTAAACGGTTGACGCTCAATTTTAATTCTTGTGTTTTAAAGTTACAATTTAGTTTGGCCTATAAAACTTTTGATGTTTCTTAAGATGATCCTTTAATCTTTAAAATTATTATTTAACTTACTGATTTTCTTGACGTTTTAAATTACATCCTTTTTAATTTACGCTCATCTCCTTGTGAAAGATAACCGGAAAGATAATAAATTATGATTGGTGACTTTAAAAAAGAGTTAATTATTCACGTTTAACAGAACTTCTCTTCTACTTTAGTTTTACTCTTCTGTTGAGACTCTATCGCCTATATGTGTACCACAAATAATGTTCTGATGAGGTCTTTAATCTTGTTTACTCCCGTTGTTATTATTAATCAGCAACTTATTAACTAATTCTGAAACGCGTCAAAGACACTTCACGGTAGTGGTACTACTCTGGATCGGTAGACTGGGTGCAACCACACCACTATATTAGGCGCATTATAGTTTACCTTTGTGGGTGACAGCATTCCACGTGTATCATTCATGTGTGCAATGGAAAAGTGGTAGGTAGAAAGTTGGTGGACACTGCCCATTCTATCAACTCGGAGTAGTACCACCACTTTCAAGTGTACAGTAGTGACTTAGACGCATCGGGATCAGCTTGAAAGTTGTTGGTTCCAACTAGGCCAGCGTAATGTATGTGACAGAAACGTGCACTTATTTAACTTTGTAACTACATTTTAAAATCAGCCGAAGTGCTTTCAAATATTGAGCCCCAATAATAATTAAATATAATAGGTGCTTATTTACCTAGATAACGATAATTCTCGAATAATGTGTAACTCGAAAATAACCGTAATTTGCTTGCTTGAGCATAAAATAACTCAAACTTTGCTGGTAACAAACAATAAATAATTTTATTGGTCTTGTCAGTAAATGTGTTATACCGTAAAATTATATACTAGCAGCTAAATGGCTCAAAATCGACACGATTAGAACGTGTAATGTTAAAGCCATTACCTGTATATCAATTTACGATGTCCACTAATGCTTTGTCAGCGAGTACATCGTTCGTAAATTATTACAGAATTAAGCCTGAGATACATATTTTTGTTATTTTTAAGTATACATATTGTTGAATTTCTTTAGATAACGATATAGACGATGTGGTATTAGCTAAACGTGTGTTAGTTTACTTTACTCATTAATTTAAAAATGTTTCCCATAATTAGTGTTGATTTATCTGCTCTCGCTATCGATTCAAACCTGCTATGCCTATGCAGTGCGTGTTATTAGTAGTAGAATTTACTCGAATTTCATCTATTTAAATTGTAAAAAGAGGAACCCTTTAAGAAAACTCGCATAATTATATAAAGATAGATATTATTATTACTCTCCGCCAGACGCGGCTGATCTCACAGACACAGCAATATTTTATTTATCTTTTCGTGTTTGTTTTTGTTTTTACAGTACGTATACAGTACGAACATTTTAATAAGGGCATGCATTGAAATAACAAGAATAATTTCAATAACTAATTTACAATTAAACCTTTTAGATACACCGATACGAGATTTTTGATGGGTTTCCAACAAGGAGGATTAATAACGAGGCTTGACCTTTGACTGACAAATAAAAGTCATTGAAATAAAGAACTTCGTATTGCTATAATATGTGTATGAACGGATATTCATTTACAGAGAGCTCCGTTCATAATTCATGGTAACGGGAAAGTTGGTCATTAATTACAAGGAATCATGATGATATAAAACAATTGTTCTCAAATTGTAGCTGTATTGTTTGGTAAATTTTAATGGCTTCGAAGATGAGGGGAAAATAATATTTTATTTACTCGTTTGTATGGGAATTGTTGTTTGTTCATGTTTTCTTTTGTTATGTTATATTCGTAATGATATATATATAAGTATTACTTATCATCTTCAAAAAATAGATATAAAACAAAGCAGAACGAGATGTAGGTATTAATTATATTTTTTAGTATTGTGATTCGACATATGACAGCACCCCGCCTGATGTTAAGCTAGAGTGCCAGTGGTCCACGAATAGAGGTGCCAGCCACATCCACTATCCACTAGTTGAAGCCGGTAACTTACAAACTGATTCCGTAACGCAACTAAGTCACTTCACAGTCTGTATACTCTAAAAATACCTCTGGGCGGTAAAATGACAGCATCTAAGATAACTTTTTTTTCGTAACTCGATATCTGATCTCGCCTTGCCTGATGGTAAGCATGCTGAAGATCCAGGAGTGCCGATGACTGAAAAAAAATGCCGGTCAAAGGAATTTAGGTATATAGGTACTATTTTATTATAATTATCAGCCTATGTGTTTTTTCCGTTCTATAAATGCTAACCGGCATAATGGCGGGGAATAACCAATGACCACTAACTGTCTACCTACCACTCTGAATACAAGTACATCAAAAGTTTTTGACTCAATAAATAATATTATTTTACAAGCCAAAATATGTATATGAAAAAGGATCTCGTTAAGCCTATCTTCAATTTAAACAGCATTCTTAGTAATTTTGACAACAGGCGTCGCCGATTTATCAGCGATTGGTGTGTTGCGCGAAAAGTCCCGGGTTATCGAACCCGCCCGATATATCGAAATATTTGCCCCGACCGGGAATCGTCCAAGTCGGGGCAAATATTTAATAATTATATTAAATATTACAAATAATTGTAATAAAAAAGAGGCGGATATTGTTTGGGGTCTTTGTTATCAAAGAGTGGTAGGCAGTGGTACCCAGTGCTATGCCGATCCGACGGTATATACAGACCGTGAAGTGATTTAGCTTGTAAGTTGCTGGTTCCAACCAGGCCGGCATAGTGGATGTGACTACGACTTACAGTTATTGAATTGTAGTAGCAGTGACATCCATTCATGGCCCACACTCCAGCTTAACATCAAGCTGGGTGCTGTCATATGCAGAGTCAAAATAAAAAAATACTAGTCATACCACCAGGAAACCCTAAATCTTCTATAATCAATTTAGACGGCTAATTTAATAAGAAATAAAAAGTGTTCGGTGTTTTGATAAAGTTACTTTATAGACAAAATTTTTAAAAAATATTAACAAATACAAGAACGTTGTAAAGAGTAAAACGGAAACGCAGTGAAGCGAGTTTTATCCAGTAAATTTTCACGAAGAAAAATAAGAGCTTAGCTTGCTGTCTTATTGGAATTCTATAGCAATTTGAAACGTAGTGTATTTCTTTTCTTAGAATGGAAACTATCACATTTTTATAATAGCAATCTTTAAAAGTTAGTATCTACTATAAGTTTTAATTTATACCAGAACTCGTTGGTTTAATATTTATCTTAAATTTAAAGAAATGTTTAATATTGACTTTAATTCTTTGTGAACATCTAATTAAAATCATATTTTTTCTTTTTTTTCTGACTTTTTTTGACCCTGCCTTTTTTTTTTTTTTTACTGCAACATGATATATGGCCTCGATCTGTCTTATGATAAGCAAGAGGAAATCTAAGAGGCTGTAAAAACCGAGTCTTCACGGTTGCCCCAGTCGCCGCCACTATGGCGGCCAAACTTACCTGATGGTAAGCAAGGCTGAAGATCCAAGAGCACCAACGACTGCAAAAACCGACTGCTTTTACAGTCGCCGTTACTATGTTGGTCAGAGTTGCTCTTTTACATTTCGTTTTGTGGATATACGTAAAAACAAGTATGTAAGATAATTAGGCATGTAGTAAGTAGTATGCAGACCGTTTGATGATTAATCAGTCAGGTCAGTTGCTTTTCGAGATCAGTCGTAGATTGCTGGAGTTCAGCGAAGACAGTTTAGCAGATGCAATTGCCGTGCAAAATTCTGTCTGTGTCAGTACCTGACTCCACCCATGGATCACACTCTAGTTAAATATCATTGTGGATTATCGTGCTATTGATATGCGGATTATCGCGCTAATAATGTTATTAGCACTTTCAAGAGAAACTTAGACTACTGAATAATCAGTAAGTTGAAAAATATAACTATGACCGTGGTCTAGTGGTAGTGAAATATAGTAAGTGAAAAAAACAATAAAGTAAGTAAGTCTCTCCGTGACCACAATGGCTGCAAAGGAATAATAAAAAATTGTAAAATCTAAACGCGATAGTAAGCCGCATAATATATTTAAAATTTAATAATCAATGTTCGCGCAAAATTTAAGAAAATACTAAAAACAATAAAGTTTCGGTTGAAAACTGGTATACCACGTAGAAATGAGTATAAGTATAATTTTGACAATGTATTTAATTCACGTCATGAAACCAATATTATCTCCAGATCTATTCAGCGTAAACAAAGTGTTAATGAATAGAAATGATTATTAATTTCCGATAGAAAATGAACTGTGAAATTTACGCTTTAGTTATTCTGTATATTATTATACATTATAACATCTATATATACATACATACATATATATGTATATATAGATGTAATTCCTCAAGAAACTTTTGTTTGTTTGCGTAAAGTTGTGTAGATCGTTAACATCGCTTGTTAATGAGCTTTAGGCCCATTCCTGAATTGAGCTTGTTTGCCATGAAAACGGTTTCCTGTGTCTTAACAACTAAAATACAAGTTGAGAAGGTGTACCGACAACTGGGGAAAATTTTGCTATAAAAGTTTCTATAAAGTTTTTTATAGCTAATTAGTAGTTAAGAAATCCGAGCCGGTCTACAGCGAGGAAACATTATGCTACTCGTAAATGTTTTTGAATATAAAGCAACAATTTTTATCTAGGCACTTTAACTTTTTATAAGGAGAGTTGAATTCGCTTTCTTTCTTTCTTTACGTATTTTAATTATTTTTTGATTAGTATAATATTAAGATTGGATGGATGCGTTCAACGAGGAAGACCAAGGAGAGATTTTCCGACTAAATCAGAAACAATCTTAAGTCTGCCCATAACTGTAGAGCTTGTGTGAAGAGATTTGTGGATGTGAGGGAAGCGAGTGAGTTATTTCAGGATCGTAGCAAGTAGCATTCCATTGTTACTGCTTATCCCTGTGTAACAAAGGCGTGACAGTTTGATTGACAGAAGGCAGTTCTTACTAACTGATATGATATGATCATGATTCAATTAACGTTATTTTATTTCATTATTAAATAAAAATATCGTTTTTATGTGTTGACTAAACAATTGTCGGTACATAAGGTCAAAGTAATTATCCTCAAATAATTCACATAAAACCAATAAATAATCTATTAGTAATTGAATTTGTAATAAAATTATGATATCGTCGATAATAATAAAGAGACAATTTTGTTTTTCTAAGCGAGGTCACTGAAGTAGTCGACCGTTCTTTCAATTGTCATTTATATCGATATTGGAGAGTAATCGAGGAGAGAATAAAATAAAATCTTTCTTTCTCATAATTTCATATTATCCCTAATAACACTTTGATGAAAATAAAAGTTGATTTAATAGTTCTTTTTGGTAAATTAGATGATATTAATAGGTAGTTTTTGTATCTTTAACGTTTTCACCAACATTTTTTTATTGAGACTCAACATCTGAAATCTGATCTCGACCTGCCTGATGGTAAGCATGATGCAGATCCAAGGCCACCGACGACTGAAAATAACGAGTAAAAGTACTCGTTTCTCTCTCTCTACACTCGTATCCTTAGTGTTAAAGGTCATGACTAATATATTTTTTCTTATTACTCGACATTTGACGTCCACCTGATGGTAAGTAAAGGGAAGGTTGTACTAAGCCGGTCTTTCTTTACTACTCTCCTATCTCCCGCCGCGTGGAACGTCTCATTGACATTATGCTGGGAACTACTTGGTCCGTCCAGCGCATTTGGCTCCGTCCTCACAGCACCTTTTCCGCCACAAGAAGCCTTTCTAGATTCTCCCCATTCCTTCTCGAGTACTCGCATATTTTATAAATTTCAATAAATAAAAGTAACTTTAAAGACTACGAGGAGAAACAATAAATACTTAGGTACGAGTATATATCTATTTAATCGTCATGATGTTTTATCTAAAAAATAATAATAATCTATTACCCCTTAGTTTCCACAAGTAAGTATGTGCGAGGAGAAAACAGCTTTTACTTTCTACGATGCTGACACAACGCTCTTGCTTCCTTCACATTCTATTCTCTCTATACAAGGTATGGATACTGCAAATCGATGCTTTTTTAAAAGTTAATCCGACTTTTTATATACTAATTCGTATGTTTTTCATATCGCAAACAAAATACAATGCATCCGTGAACTGTAACATAAAATTGCGCATTTCAACACAGTTTCAGAGGGAAGTTGTTAAACTTGTCTTTGAATAAAAAAGGAGGTTTTATTCCTCTAAAAATAAATGTAACACAATCTATTTTTACTGGAAGCATAAAAGAATTTCCATGTTATCAATGTTGAGTCGCGACTTTATTTTCGATTCGTGAAACGTATTGTGGGGTAATTGAAGCGTGTTACACTGAAACTGGTTCCTTGGGGAACATGTGACTTACTCACATGGGCTTTGTCATATTTACATTATACCTATTGTAATAATATTGGGCTTGCGTAACATTATATATACCTATAGATATTATTTTATTATTTATTGTAGTGTTTCGTTATATTTTGTATACAAGTATCGGCTGTAAATTGTTTAAATGGGAAATATTCTTTATTGAGAAACAGTTAAAATAATTAAACTACAAATAAAAAATAACATTTCCCCTTTGTATAGCAAGGCTAATACGTTGGCAGAAATAATTGCCAGCCTTTCTGTCTCCAGACTTCTCCGTCAGACACTTGGACAACTCCTTGACCAGGCGCTTAGCTGAAGGTCCCCAAGGGCCCATCATCTCGACCCAAACGGCGCAAATTCGTCACCAGTACCGAGGTTAGCGTATTTGCGCAGCTTTAGGTTCCCAGCAGAATATATTGTTTGAATATATTTTAGTTATTTAAAACTGAGCCATTCAATTGTTTCATTCGTCTCCATCTTGAGTCTACACAGGCATATGCTTATTTTATTATTGATGTTAAATGACTTGTTTCATTTATTAAGACGCGACATCTGACCTCGACTTGCCTGATGGTAAGCAAGAGGAGATCCAAGAGCTTATGTCCACAATTCTTTAATTGTATATGAATGTTTTTATAAATAAAACAATTCGTTCTTGTCCCCAAGGTAGACTGGCAGTGGCATTAAGTTTACATATTAAATAAACAATAAAGTTTTTAAATAAAAATATAATAAATAAATAGCAATATTTATGTAGTTGTATATGATAAAATAAGTAACCGATCGAATAAAGTAATCCCAAGTTGGTATTTGTGGGTAAGTAAAAACTTTTATTGAGAACTATGGAATCGTAGAGATATTAATCTCTCAAACAAAGAAACAGATTCATGAAGTCATAAACTTTTCCTCTTTATTTTATTAGAATGGATCGTATAATGAGAATTTTATCTTCCATTGTAGAAATTGTAGTAAGATCGTGACATACATAACTAGGAACAAGTTTCTGATCGGAAATTTCCTCGGGTGGAATTTTCTTTGAGTTTCTCAACAAAACTTGGCATAAAATTAATCTGAATTTTCTTAAGCGATTTGAGTTACTCACTATTTAAAATGCGCAAACTGACTTTGTTGTTTATGTTAAACTCATCCAAGGCGACGTTATAATAAAAATGCAATTGCTGTAAGAAAGCTTTATAAAAGCTTCAAGATTTAAGGATAGTTTACAGTAGAGATTTCAAACTAAAATACTGAACTGCGCACTCTGAAATCGATTACATAATGTAGAATAAATTTACTCAACTAATATATTCTTATATTATCTTCTCTCGAAAACTGATTTTAAATTAAATACCTTAACAAATGTATTTTCACTGTGAACTTTGGCCGGCATATTGACAGCGTAGTTGTAGTTGTAGTTATTAGCGGGCTCGTTTCCGCACTTGAAGTCCTCTTAGGTATATTTGTGCGTTCTTCAACGGTTCTCCTTCAGCGGAGCCACCCGATCTCCTCCAGGAAGGCCAGGAGACCCTTCTCGTTCCTGCAGACCTCCGGAAGCGTCCTCGCGTTGCCAAGGAACTTCTGTCTTGCCTTTGCTACTGCTGTGCTCTTGCAACTCAAGAGCACATGTGCAGCTGTCTCCTCCTCATTCAGACATCCCCTACAAAGGGGGCTGTCTGATATCATATTGACAGCGACTGAGGCAACCGTGAACTGATACGGATTTTTTAGTCCTTGGCACGCTTGAACCTCCTCTTGCTTACCATTAGGCAAGTCATATGTCGAGTCACAATACAAAAAATAGTATGACATCATATGAATGTTGCCGCCAATGTAGTGAAAGGCCACTCACACAGTTTCTTGATTCCTTGGTAATGATAACGGCTTGGTAATCATACTCCTAAGTCCAGTATGATTCGGCTACATCAGGCACATTCATTCTAGCAATAAAAGAGAGATTATTGAATCCAATAAATTTGTTATCATTTCAAGAGTTACTAAGTGAATTTTTTTTTTAATTTTATTTTATTGTGACCCGACATAATATAAGGTTTAAGGAGACCGTGGTGTTGTGGCAGTGCAATGGTCATGCAAACCAAAGCACGGATTCAAAACCACTTGCCGGTACCAATATAAAATCAAATTGTCACGCCTTTTTCCCACAGGGATATAAGAGCCACTTGCCACGGTCCTGACACAACTCCCTCGCTTCTCTCACATCCACAATTTTTTTATCTACTGTTTTGGCCAATTTTTCTTGAGGATGTCGAATCGCAACTGCACTTATTTTTTTAACCCCCGACTCAAAAAGAGGGGTGTTTTAAGTTTGACTTGTCTGTGTATCTGTGACTCTGTGTGTCTGTCTGTGGCATCGTAGCTCCAAAACGAATGGACCGATTACAATGCGTTTTTTTTCGTTTGAAAGCTGACGTGATTGAGATGGTTCTTAGCTACAATTGATGAAGATCTGATCAGGGGTTTCAAGGTCATCAGCTCGATTTGTTAGCTGCGGTAGCGATCTTAGATGCGCTGTTTAGGACGGCAACCCTTGTACGTCTTGTTATAGCCTAAGGTAATCATTGATCAATTATTGTGCTTACCACAACAGTAAATTTAAAACAAATATAAAAATCCTAGTGCATATTCTTATAAGAGTGAATTAGCCTTTATAGCAAGTCTATTGAAATACAAGAAATAAATTAATTTAGTACATGCATAGAATAGCAGCTCTCATTAGTAATTCTCTATCGTCAATTGAACATGTAAATGCGAGTCACAGCACCGCATGACACTAAAATAAAATGTAGAATACTCGATAGAATGGGTTTTACAGTATAATTTGATTTCGTCAATAGTGAATGAAATAAAGTAAACAAGCTACGTGTTTTGAATACCGTTCATATCAATTCAAGGTGGAAAAAAAATCAATTTTTCCAATTTCCTGTATCCGCTTTATGTCATGTTACGTTTTTGTTACACATAATAGTAAATAACGGGAGTTTTTTGTCAGCCATAATTGAGTTTTTATTGTCATATTTATGATAGATCTTTTTATATGCAATACATTTTATTATATGTGATAACATAGGTACACATCTTTGGAGCGTTCGCTCGCGTAAATGTCTACAAAAGGAAAGTTTCCCCTAAACGTCCATGACTTTAGATTCAGATTGTAGATAAATATAATAGTAGCCCAAAACACGATGTTTTTGGATTTGGGAAATTCGACCTTTTAGGAATTTAACACAAATATTTTTTTAATAAATAAATATTCTTTTATAAAATATAGAATCTTACATTACATTAAGGTATTGCAATCAATAGAGACATGAGTCTTTAGATGGCATTTACTAGCCAACATCCCCCTAAAAACCCGTATGAATAAAACGGACACAGGTAACCTGCAAAAAATAATATTGCTACTCGATAGTAAAAAAACACAACTTTATTTTTTTCTTTGATATCCCTTCACAACGCGTGACTGCAATATTTCGAACTTTAAATCGCGCGCAGATTTGATTGTCAATATTTAAGTCGACTATATTTTGCAGTTATTTAACAACAAAACCAGATAGCCAATAAGGAAGAATCAAAGCTAAAGATAATAACAAGATTGAACACGGTCTGTGTTCATTTGTTGTTATACATTATGCTTAAAAACAAACAGATAGCTATTAGCTACAGGGCAGCCCAAAATGTTGGAAAGAGGAGACACTGGGTACGATGCTGTATGATGATGTGCACATGGTTGAGGAGAAGAGCGTCGTATCTTCGAGTAGATAAATGTCAAATGTGAGCCACGATCCTTAGCGATATCTCACGAATAGGAACGCAGGAGAAAAAAACCAAAAAAACTGGCATCAATTAGTAAGATTTGATTTGATAGTGCACATAACAGTACACATAACAGCACATAACAGTTTGTATGAAAAGAATTGTGGATGTAACGGAAGCGAGAGAGTTGTGCAAGGATCGTGGCAAGTGGCGCTCCGTTGTCTCCACCTATCGCTAAAAAAAGCGTAACAATTAGATTAATTGATAAAAATATAAGTTCTCAATATCAGAATTATATATCTATAATAAATCCTGTATTCACACAAGTGTATATTCTTAGAAGTTGAAGGAAATATTAGTTAGGAAGGACACTTTCAACTTCTTATACTTACACTTACAAACCTTCGTTTGTGATACGACAGTCTAAACCACTTGTAAATTTATAAGCTCGTATATTTCTAAGCTAATTAGTGTTCTGCATGCATGTCTGTTAAAATTTGTTCAATAATATCATATATAATTATATTTAATATTTAGAAATTAGCGTATTTATTGTATGCTAAAATAAAGTAAAATTGATAATACTTGGTTTACCAAAAAATGTTAAATAAAGGAAGTAACGAACAATAAAACACTTTTATTATGATAGTGGTTATGAAGTGGGATTATACTTAGCTTTTGTTTTGTAGTCCGTTTTGAGGTAGATAGGGTTTTGACCCGCTTAGTTTTAAGCTGTTAAGTATACATCGTGACAGGTTACTAGCCCATTTCACTTGGGAAATACTTTTTAAAATTTGAGCAAGCGTACCAATATATAAAGTGAAACATATATTTTTATACGTCTATACAGACAAAATTAAGCATGTGTCATAAATACTGAGTGGCCAAAGAACGTACAAATTACTAAAGGCAGAAAACAATAATACCTAATATTTTCTTAGATTTCTTAGACATTGAATAATAAATGAAACAAATTTTATGCGGCTTACTATCGCGTTTATTTTGGTTTAGATTTTACATTTTTTTTTAATTATTCCGACGTTTCGAGAGCTTTGCAGCCATTGTGGTCACGGAAACACAATAATTAATAATAAAATACAAAATTGTAAAATCTAAACCAAAATAAACGCGATAGTAAGCCGCATAAAATTTGTTTAATTCATTAATAATACCTAATGTTTATTTATTTTTATAGAAACTCGACAACTGACTTAGACTTACCCAAGAGCGCTGATGATGATTTATTGTTTTTATTTAAATATTGTAAATTTAATATTGTTAATTAATAATTGTAATTTTAATATTTTTTATTTAATAATTGTAATCTTAATATTTCCTTATATAAGGTAGATAGTGTCATTATTATTATTAATGCATGCAGTCCTGTCCTATAAGTAAGATTGTATTCAGCTTAATTACATAGTGCTATATGAGTGTGTATCGTATACAATGCAATCTTGTTGGAAGGCTTAATAAATAAATAAATAAATGACTAAAAAAACCGATTCAGTTTACGGTTGCCCCAGTCGCCGTTATTATGCTCCCTTAAGTAAATATTATATAAATATATTTATTACTTCTTGTTTTATTATACATTAACGAAACATACATTAATTTTCTTTTTTTATCGATTCAATAAATAATTTTAAACATAAACGCCTTATTATGATTAATTTCCCATATTATTACATATAGGTAAGTAACTATTTATATTTAGGTTACAAAATATACTTTATCATGGTTCAATTTCATTAATTTGATTTTTTCCCATTTATTAAATTATTTTTGTGCATGATTTCGTAATATGATTTTGCTTCCTCCATGACTGTAGGTAGGTATCAGGAAAGTAATGAATTTGGTTGTGCGATGTTTAATCTGGTAAGCCGTTATTGTATATGAATGAATATTAAAATTTGAATATAAAAAGATATAGGGTTGGTGAAATGCGATTATTATTTGTGGTTTTATTATTTTACTTTACAATTATTCGTCGTCACTCTTGGACCTCCTCTTGCTTATCATCAGGCGAGTCGAGGTCAGACGTCGTGTCACAATAAAAAAAAATCAATAAAAAATAGGTAGGAATTAAGGCTAAGTATGTTATTATAGGTATACGAATTTTCGTTATAAAATTTTTAAATATTGTTTTGTGTCAAAATCAATCCAACTTTATTGCTATACCACCTTTGCACATCCTAAAAAATGTAAATTATTTTACTTATTATTGGTCAAACTTGATGACAAATCAGCCGTTCATAAGAAAACAGGCCTGGCACTACTCTCTGCAATATTTTTAAAATATATATTTTTATTAACAATGTTTATCTTTAAAACGATTTATGGTCGGAAATTATGGATTCCTTACTAAATTCTCTCGCCAAAAATGTGCATGGTAATAATTTACAAAGTTGACAGACATTATTATAGGGAAATGGAAAAATCGTATATTGAGAAATAAATTGCCGGCTAGATATTTCAAGAACGTAGAAAGCAATTGAAGAAGTGAAACTCGATTTACATATTGTCGAATATCTGCTCGGAGTCGTAGGATGCGAATGTTCAGACAGGGGAATGTTTACGTGTCAATGCGCTTGTGCTGGTTTGAAGCGAATATGAGGGCAAAAATGTGAAGCTATTACCAAATGTAGTGATTTTTACTAACAGCCCCAATGCCCTCGGGCGCGGATCGCGGGCGATGAGGATTCTGATTGAGTTCCTCTATCACTATGGTAATAAAGCTGGGGATTTGGAGATAACGTTCGTTTATTATGTCTCTTTATTGAGGCTCTGTGATATGACAGCACCCCGTCTGAAGTTAAGCTGGAGCGCACTCCATAGATATAGAGTGCTACCTCAGTCAAATAATCCCAGGTAGCAGTTGCATCCACTATGCCACTAAACGCGACTGAGTCACTTCACGGTCCGTACACTTAAAAGTACTACCCCGGATCAGCAGAATTCGACTGGGGGATTATAAACTTTACAAAGGTCGTTTATTTAAAAACTCACATTTCTAATAAAAAAATATATTATTAGGCTTGTTCCAACGACCAGTGTGCATACAAATTTCCTTGGGTTTAATTTAAAACAAATGTTACATAAATAGCCTTTAACTAAAAATGTCATTTCATTCACTCGAATTGGACGCTCGACCTATTTCAAATATATTTCATACCTATACTAAATTGGTTTTCTATTTTATTTTTAAGTTTTCAAACAATTTAGGATTTACTGTTCCAACATGTTCCCTCACATATAGTTTTTAATAATAGTAGTCTATTGACGTAACCGAAAATAAATGCCAGTATCTACAACAAAGCAAACTTCAATTAAAATTGGCAATTAACTGTTCGATTTAAAATCGTTTTGTTCGGAGCCAGTGGCTCAGATTACGCTATTGGGAAGAAATCGATTGTGTACACTGTTCTAATTTTGTTGAGGAATGTGGTTGTGATTTAATCCTCCTGAATTACAGCATTTAACTCGAAGGTGCTGTCACGAAGCGAGATACTCATATATCACGGATTCTAATTGCGAATATTACGAATGTTTGGCGCAATGAATGTCGCTGCTACGAGCCTAAATTGCCTTAAAACGTGAAGCCTCGTTACGATTTATAAGCGTCTTGATGTTATCCGTTACTCGAGAGTTTCACTTGAAACAAATTAGTTGTGCTTGTTTTTAGAAATCCGCGTCTCACAAAAAGAAAAAGTTTCTAAGTGGATTATCAGTTTTTTTGTTGTTGTTGCTGTTAGAGATAACCTAAGGGTAGGTTCGAGTACTTTTTTGAAGTACTTATCAGTAATCTGTTTGAAATAAATAACAAATTTTATAAGTTGTTTTCTTTGAATTAAATTTTGTATTTAGCAGACAATTTTAGTTAAAAAAAACCTTTTTCTGCTTATTAAATGTAGTTGAAGCACGTATATTTTTAAAGTTCTCCTAATTTGTTCTGACCTCGTTATTTTGCGGGCGAATTATTAAAACCACATCAGATTTTAAATATAAACAGTGGAAAAGCTTGCATCATATTTTAAGTATAAAAATACATTTTTAAAATATTATTCTAACGCCGACATTTAAAGTAAAAAAAAAAGATATCTTCATTGCTACAATGGATAGGGAGTCAGCTAAACTTAGAGACAACTGTCCACATTCCTGACGCCACTATCTTTACGTAGGTAGGTAATGAAATACTCAATGAGAAACAGATCAAATTAATAGTATATTAAGTATTATTAAATTATAAATAAAAAATAGCATCTGATGACGTCGCATTAGAGATAAAATAATAAAATTGTAATACTGCATAGATCCTGTTATCTAATTGTGTCAGGATCGTTGCACCTAACCATGTGAGAATGAAGGCGTGACAGTTGCTATCTATAAAAATGTAAAACTACCTTGTTCCTAAACTGATATAGAATACCTAAATACAAAAATATACTATATACACATAAATATAGCGTAAAATCAATCAATCAATCAATCAAATTGTCTTGCCTTTATCCCACAGGGATAGGCAGAGACAATGAATAGGATCGCCATTTGCCACGATCTTAACACTACTCCTTCGCTTCCTTCACATTCACAATTCTCTTCATACAAGCTCTATGGTTATGGGCACTAGGCAACCTAGCTTTCTTGAAGATGTCTCCGATTTGGTCGGCAAACACCCGCCTGGGCCTGTAAAAATCTCATGTGAATGAATACGTTAAAAGATAACGTATTCATTCACATGAGATTTTTAATTTTTTTTTTGTCAATCTATTTTCACTCATCCTTTCCATGTGCCCAAACCATCGAAGCATTCCCTTATCAATCCTTGTCACTACATCCTCTTTCAAACCACATCTATCACACACTGTGCTATTGCTTATTATATCTGCTATCTGCTATATATCTATCCTATCTGCTATCGTCACTAAAATTAATTAATTAAGATATAGGTCATTCGATGAATCTTTATGTCTTATATGATTAGGTGAAATATTGAATACTTACACAAGCGTAAAATGTAGCCATACAAACCGCAGGAACTAAGTAAAGTTGTAAATCAGTAACATATCAGTGGCTTAGTGTATTCTAGCCGGGAGCAGGTAGTGTGTAAACTATCTGATGCTGTTAGTATGCGCAGGAACTCTCAGTTAATTGCGAACACAGTAACATTGATTTATGAACACGAAACCGACAACTTAGCCAACTATTGTGGACTTTGTTAACTATACATTTGAGTGAAACTTTTTAAAAAATAATTAGAGAATGTGATTCTGGTGGTAAGAAACAATACATATATCAAAAGGACCGTAACCATTACTCAACACCGCAATCTGTGGTATAATCTGACGAATCGTGGTATATTATCCACATTGCGAATCACAATATATTTTCAATAATATTCTTCGTTTTTCGCTTCATGTGTCTCCTCTTTCAAACATTTTGGGCTGCGTCCATTTGGCCTCTTTCTTTCGATCTTCCCTGCAGTTGTTAGGTATATTATAATGTTGTCTGTTTTTTAAGACCGTGTTCAACCTTGTTATTGTCAATGCAATAATAATTAAAAATATAAATCCTTGAATAATATAAATGATGCACTGAATGGTTAGGCAGCAAGATGTGTTCCAAATTCAAAGATTCTATACGATTCTTTTTCTTTTTTTTTGGTTTATATATTGAGGGCAGTAAAGGTGAGTGTTGACATGTCGCAAAAGCTTTTTCCTACAAGTCCGAAACGCCGTCTTCACCCGCACGGAGAATCCATGGATTCTAAGAAACTGTTTCATTCAAGAAGAATGCATAAATGGTAATGTATCATTGTCCCTGATAGTACACATTGCATACAAATATATTTAGCAAAAGTATCATTAATCAATGCGAATGTAAAATATTAAATTACTTGGAATGTTCTCGTGAATGTGTGGGAAGTTAAGTTTGGAGTTCGTTCAAGGGTAGCCTAATAATTAATTACTTTTTATAATTATTTGTATATTTCATATATTTGTTATACTATTGACGGTTGACCTTTGCGTCAGTTTTACCATCCCATGCAAAAATATAATGATTTTCGAAAAGAAGGTGGTTCTAGAAGTTTTTAGGTGTAGTCGGCCTACAGTTGCTGGTCATTGGATCAGTCAGTCTGCCGATCCGAGATCGTACCACCAGTTTTAAGTGTACAGACTACGCGACCTGCACAGACTGTAAAGGTCGCATTTTGGAATTAGCTTAAAAGTTGCCGGTATCAAATAGACCGTCAACTTTTAATCGCATAGTGGGTAAAAATACTAACTTACAAAAGCTTGTATCATTGGAAATCGGTGACCAAAGTACATATTTTAAAGACACATTGGTACCTGACACAAATAGTTTAGAAGCAAAAGCTCTTTTCGTTTGCAATATAGCTTGTCTAACTATAAATGACGCACCCCTCCATTTTATTGGTTTATTCAAATGTGTAAATGCAAATATTACTAACTATACTACTATACTTCATCAGCGTGGGTAGCACTTTCGGGTTGACACTTTGAATGACCATTTTCGGTGTGTTGCATCCATATTTTATATTTGCTAGTGTGCTTAAATGCAGTGGAGGAGCGCGTCATTTCGGCTTAGACAGACTCTACCAATTTACTGCCTCTAGACCTCGGTCGCCTTAATTTAAATTTAGTCGTCGGCACTAAAGGAACTCTCCTTGCTTAACATCAGGCAAATAGACGTCAGTGGTAGCGTCTCAAGAAAAATAAGTCTCAAATGCGAACGTGGTGAAGTGGTTGTGGAATAGCGTCGCAACACCAAGAGAGTCCGGTTCAAAATCACTTGCCAGTACTAATATATATTCGATATCGGTGTACTTTGATCGTCCTGTTTCTATAATATAAGCACGTTAAGTAGATTAGCAGAGAAATGTTTTAAAAATGTGTGAGAAATATATATACTATTCCTCTTTTTGTAAGTATCATCGTAATGTTCTCTCTAACAAATTGTCTTCTTGATTACTTTTTTACTACGAAGATAGTTTCGCAATTGCATGCAATATTACGTGGTTTAGTAATGAGCTTCAAGTAATATAAAAAGTAATTTTAGTGTAGGGGCGTTGATGCACTTGCAATAGAATAGCCCGCCATTTATTTTTATACTTTTCTATGCTAAGCTACTAAACGCGCTTGTATCATAGAAACTGGTCGACCAAATTAACATCATAGTTTTTTGGTACCGGCATGTGGTTTTAAACATGAAGTTCTTGGTATGCGTTATCACTATAACTTTGACCCCGGTCGCCTTAAATGATAAACTGAATAAGAATTTCAGATGTTATATGTCGTTACGTTCAGGCCAACCATCATGCCGGCCTAGCAAAGTATTTGCTAGCTAGCTAAGTTGTAACGTCATGCAATATTGTAGATAATAGGTACCTATTCATAATAAGTTGGAGTTCGATATATGAATGAAGGTAAATATAGCCTCATGAACATTTGCAAGTACCAGTATTCATCATGCCAGGATTCTGGATTTCTTCGTCCTTTGTTTGTCTAAATACTTACTTAAGGATTACCGTGGTGTAGTAGTAGTAAATAGGACCTCCACCTCGACAAAAACTTTTGGAAGTTCGTTGAAAAGTGATATTCGGAAAATTATTATTTATAAGAGAATGTGCAAGTCTATCACCGCCTTAAGAGACAGACAAGTGCATGTTGAAAAATTCGTGCGCCTTAAGTTTTTATTTCGAGCTATGAAAAGCTTGGAATCCATACTGGAATGCATACTAATAGGCAAATGTGCATAATTTTAGAGACAATGAGATTTCAACATTGAAATGAAAAATGAATGTTTTATTTCGCTTTTGCAATGGAACTTTTGCATTTATTATGATTGACTTTTATATTTTTAAAGACTTCAGGTTATTTTAAATAATAAACCCACTAATGTACTAAATATAGAGTAATATAAATATATATTTATTTACAATATTCATTTATTATTATAAAGTAGTTTTATATAAGTTTCAATATTTAAAGTACTACAACTTTATAAATTAGTATTTTTAAAAAATTTATCACACGTGCACATTGGTTGGCCGCGACCGTATATTTTTTTCAATTTCTATTACCAATTTTTAAAGTAATTTATACCCAAAATCAAATTCTCACGCGCTTCTCCCACAGGGATAGGCAGAGATAATGGAGCGCCACATGCCACGATCCTAGCACAACTCCCTAGCTTCCCAGACATCCACAATTCTCTTCAAACAAGCTCTATGGTTATAAGTTGTTTAAGTTTTGTAAATTTATTTATTAGACTGAATTAGTTATATCATCGGCCACCAATAGCCCTCAATGACTATGAACCGAACGACAAATATATCATTTTGGTCCATTATTGGTAAATAAAGGATATTATCTCAAACAAAATTTGTACTACAATTACATTACTAACGACACATTAACCCATTACAGCATAAAGTTTGTTACAGTAATTATTAAGGTTTTCTTGTAATATATGGGCTTATTAGGGGTCATATAAAAAGTTCAATCAATAAAAATTCTGCATATGTACATAGTTACCATTCAATGACCCGTCCGATATATCGGACGTTATACATCAGGGAACCTTATGTTATGTTGGTATGGTATAAAATGAAATGAATAAAAGTTGTGTTTTTTTTATTTTTTTACAATAGTAAACAAATAAAAGTCCACAAAACATTTAGGATGTAGGCCCACATCACATTTGTGGCACTTGAACTTAGATTTCCCTCCACATTGACTAGCACAGCGGCAGAGCATTGGATTGATGGGTACAATCCAATGCTCTTTGCCATCATACCGTGTGGTGGCCAGTGGTTTAGCTGGTTTTTGGCCTTGGTGGAGTTCCATGGGTGGTAAGCAAGCTTCGAGCCAAATACCTCCTAAATGCAAACAAAGATGACGTCTCATTATTGCAACTATTTTTTCTTGCAAGTAACCAGCTGTTCACCACCGATACATCTAAAAAGTAGGCAAATATCGGCCACCACCATTTTCTAATACGCATCCTTGTGCGTAGATTGGCGACAGCTTGATCGCACTTGTCAACACCGCCCATAGGCTTGTTGTAGCTGGCAATTTTCGCTTTCTTTCCATTCGACCAACGCGTGGCAGATGCCCAATTTTCGAAGTTGGTGGCAACAGTGACTACATTGTTGTCCTTCCAGCGACACACGAATACATCGTCGGACACTCTGTAATCGCTGTGGCCACGTTCTTCTCGCTTGAACTGAGTGATGTCTTTTAGCGGGCAGTTTTCAACGCGATTGGCCCGTATGCATAAAAGCCCAACTCTTGTGGATGTCTCATCAATGACAAAAATATATTTTTATGCCGCTTTTGGGTGGCAATTTTACGAGCTTGATAAGGTTGAGAACTACATCCCCACCTAACCCAAAATCTTTTTTTTCTTTTGCTGGCACACAAAGCCCAATTTTTGAATCCAAATCTTAGCGGTGTCTGGCCGTATCCTGCCATTTTCAAGATTGATAGATGACAAGTGTTTTATAATAATCAACGGTTACAAACAGGGTTGATAATGCAAAAAAATATTGTATTTTCGTTCAGGAACATAAACTACTAATTTGTTTTATTATTTCTATACAATTTTCACAATTTTCTTGCGTCCGATTTATCGGACGTTATGCTGTAATGGGTTAACTCAAATCAAAATTGGTGTGAATCGTTCCACAATTGAGTGCTAACCGGAAATGAAACGTACGAGCCCAATGTCGAATCGACGTTCTGAGTTATTTTCATTTCCCCATTTCCTGTACAGGTAAAATGGTTTACCTCAGTTATTTATTTTTAGCCTATATCTATACATAACCTGTAGAGATCTAGAACAGTTTGTTCGTGAACACGTAGCAAGAGCTTCTAGCACGAACGTAGCAATCTCTCTAAATCCTAAAATAACCAACCTATATTTTATTTCGTTAATATTATATCACCTCAGATCATATAAGTATATATATTATATGATCTGAGTATTTCACACTGGGGTTTTAAATAAAATATTACTTCGAAATAATGAACTCACTTGATTGGCCCTAAATCGAGAAGTAAAGTAAAATGACTCCAAACAAAAACAATTAAAATATTTTTAATGGGTTTTAAATTTTATTGTAACAACAAAAGTATATTTCGACTTTTATTTTTGTACATGAAAATTCTTTTATTTTTAATTCACGGTGCCGGCACAAATATCAAAACACGGAATAACAATCAAGTCTACAGCCATCAAGGGTCATATTTAGCGGGTAAAACCACGGGAGCATATAAACATTATTCAGGGAAGATATTTTTATCGGGGATTTTACAGCATAAAGATAAGAGTTATAATAAAAAATATTTATTTTCATTCATATTTACAAATTGGTTTAACATTTTATTAAACTTAGATAAAAATTGCCAATGTGTTTCTTTACAAGATAGATATGTTAAGTACAAAAATTCAATTTATAGTAAATTGACAGTTTGAAATTAATATTAATTATAATACAAAACAATTTAATTTAACTAACCTTAACTTAATAAATTTAGCTATAATTTAGGGAAATTATATAAGTAGGTATCACAAGTACTTAATTGATTTCTTCACTATAAAATTGCTTTTTGATATTTAATGTGTTATTTACATAATTTACACTGCTCAGTTTTATCACACCCAGATGGGACACTAACATCATCTGAATATGAAAGTCCATAGTACACACGATAATACAAATATAACATTACGATCACTTGGAGCATCACTAGAGAGTGCGCTCGCATGACACTCGGCTTCATCCGCTCGGAGTTGCAGTAGAGGAACCTGACGACCTTGGTGGTCTGTGCAGGTCGCCGAGCGCACGTCACGGCGTAGTTCAGCGCTGCCTTCATTCTCTTGTAGCCAGCGACGAAGCCATGCCCCGAGCCAGGCTAAATCGCATTCACACCTCAGAGGGTTACCAGCCAGGATGAATCCACCTGTTTAAAAAAATACTTGTAATTTATATTGTTGTAGTCGCTCCTTATTATTATAGTCAGGGTTGGTAGAAATTTGGGGCCCAATGTTTTGTACGTATAAAATAAGTTGGTTGGTATGTTTGTAGTCACGCTATGGCTCTAACAACTTTTAGGGATAAGCAGCAGCTAAATGTATTTTTAATAGTCGCAGTTGACAGAGTAACAAAATGTGTTAAATGCCTGAAAATGTTATTTTAAATATGGTATATAATTATAGGTTACCTGACAATAATTTCGTCGCCACGTGACTCCAACTGGTAAAATTCGGATAAAAAATTGCTGGGCTTATTGTTGTCAGCTTATTATTGCTTAAATCTAATCCCAGTTGAGGAATTCGTCCTAGATGTTTCATGAAGTCCAGTGGTAGTTGAGATACAGATGTCGAAGTAATTTTAATAAACAATTCGTGGCTATTTGAGAATGATTCAAAAGCTTCATCTGATATTTCTCTTAGATTTTCTCCTGTTATTTCCAAATAGCGAATGTTTCTTGCGTCGATATTGTGCAAATGATTACCCAATGTGGGTTCAGTCCAATCTATGATCAGGTTATGCAATGAGGGAAGGCATGTAGTAATATTGGATAAACTAAAAGTGGAATGGTTAATTGTGGACCATGATTGTATTTGCAAGGAACGTAGTGATGCTAAGGGACGGAAGGAATCTTGGTCAATTATGTCTAAATATTTCAAACCATTTAAATTTAAATGAGACAAGTTTGTTAACCATTTAAAACTATTTGGCGTAATTCTAACTATGGGATTATAAGAAATATCTAACTTATTTAATGAATTCATATGTAACCACATTTTTGGCACTAAAGAGGTTAGACGATTGTGGCTTATATCTAATTGGCGAAGGTTCGATAGTCGTTTCATGTCGGAGTCCTTAATATTTATTATATGATTCGATGATAAGTTAAGACTCGTTAAGTTTGCTAAAGGTAAGTAAGGCACTGATCTTAAACTTATATTTGCCAGGTTTAAATGCCTTAAGTTAGGTAGGTTATGAAATAGCTCCTTAAAGTTTGCTTTGACAGTGTTAGAGCTTAAATCTAGTTGTCGCAAACCGTTGAGACTTGAAAATGTGTTATCAGATAAAACAGTTAATAGATTATGACCTAAATGTAATCTTATTAAATATTGTGTACTACGAAATATGTTACTATCCAAGTATTCTATATAATTATGCGATATATCAAGGAATCGTAAAGTGAACCCAATTTGAGATAGTGCCGTGGCTGGGAATAGTGATAAATCATTGTAACTTAAATCTAAATGTTCTATTATAGTGTTCTTAAATACGTCTCTTGGTAGTAATTTTAAATGGTTGTGATCCAATTTTAAATATCTTAACTTGTTTAAATTACTAAATTGTTCTACTGACAATTGAGAAATAATATTAAACGACAAATCTATTATTTGCAAAGAGTAAAGTTGAGTAAATGACTTTCTTTTGACTACGTTAATGTTATTTTTGTGTAAATCTAAAATTTCTAAATAAATCGATTCACCAAAAGCTTCGGTAGGTATTTGTGTTAGCTTGTTGTGGGACAAAACAATTTGCCTAATAGAAGTTTCAAGGCCGCTGAAGAATACACTTGGTATTTCAATTAATTCATTAAAAGACCCATCGAAAATATTAACTGATACTTTAGGCTCCCCGTCGAGTTGAGTAATAAAGTTTTTACTTATATTGACTGTAAGTGTTATGTCTGGATGCGAAACATTGTAAAATGAATTGAGAGAAAATTGCGTAAGGTTATTACCTTGAATGTCTAACACTTCAAGTTTTGGCAAATTAGCGAAGGTCTCGCTCTCTATTGAATCGATTACATTTCCCGCCAGAGACAAATACCTCAAGTTGGGTAAGTTTCTGAAACTGTGCTTAGTTAAGTTATTGATTCGGTTGTAAGATAAATCTAAGTTTCTTAAGTCTGGCATATTGACGAACGTTTTTCCTGATAGTGAGCCTATAAAATTATAAGCAACTCGTAAATTACTGAGCGGTAAAGTTAAATTCATAAAATCGTCATTTACTATTTCTATAATTCTATTATAATCTAAATTTAGGTATTTTAAATTTAATAATGTACTAAGTTGACTTACTTTTAATATATGGAAATCATTATTATCAAATGAAATCCAACCTAAATTTTCTAGATCTCCTTCTAGTTCGAAAGGGAAGATCCCATTGAAAAGTGTCGATGAGGATTCCAATACGTGCAAAGACGAAGTCACATTTGAAAACGCCAGTGGATGAACATAATATAAATCGTTAAAGCTTAAATTAATCTCCTTTATCGGCATACTCTCCGGAAAAACGTTCGTACAGATCTGAGCAATCCTGTTACCTCTTAAATTGATAGTAGCGAGAGCACTAGACCAATCTCGGAATTCATTGGGTAACAAATTAGATATCCTGTTGTAGCTTAAGTCGAGATAGCGAATAGAACCAGGCTCTAGCGTTTGAAGCGCTTGAGGCATTGAAGTTAAAAAGTTTCCGGCAATCGAGAGCGTCTGGATACGGGGCGGTAGAGGCGGCGCTTCCACTAACTGGTTGTACGCTACAGATAAATGCCGCAGTCTCACTACTTGACCTATGGTGTCCGGCAAGTACGATAATTTGTTATGCTCTAATTCCAAGTGCTCTAGAGAGCTTTTTAACGATAAAAATACTTCCCTGTATATAGACATTAAATTGTTATACGATATAGAAAGTCTCTCTATTCGATTCTTTACAAATATTAACTTAGGTATATAAGTCAATTCGTTGAGGTCTAAAATTATTTGTCTCACTTGAATTTCGCGTAGAAAATTGAAATCGGATGAATCGTTAACTTTGTTATTACTTAAATCTATTTTGTCAATCTTTTTTGTTTTGTTAAGTGAGCACGTATTGTTATCAAAAGTTATAAAGTTATGTCTTAGATGTAGTGCTTGTATACGTGGGAGGTTATGAAGTAAATCACAGGAAAATTTATGCAGGAAATTATTAGAAAGTTTTAGGAGAGTGAGGGACGGTGGAAGGGAATCTACGGCGATGCTTCTCAAGTGGTTCCCTTCAAGGTCGAGTTGCAAAAGGCGATGAAGAGCTGTTAACGCTTCGGGACGCAGATGTGTCACTTGATTATTTCCCAGAGATAGGCTGGTTAATGTCTCTTCCATGTAATGCCATTTAACGTCTTCCCCTACGTGAGTTATGCGGTTGCTACAAACAAAATTATGTACCCTTAGAACACTGACATTTTTACAAATAGATTCAAATAGGTAAAAAGGCATACAAAGCGTAACTAAGAACGGTTTACTTACTTCTGAAGGTTGAGCCAATTTAATACTTTCAAATCTTTCAAGCCTTCTTGAGGTATTTCTGTGAATTCGTTGTATCCGAGATCTAAAGAGGCCAAACTTAGTGCCATTGAACTGCAAATAGAAAAATATCGATTAGTTAAAGACCTTTTTGATATTCTACTCTATCAAAACATTCCATATCTAGGCAATTAATTTGGTTTTGTCTAGCCAATACTTTGTACCTACTGTTTTATTGTTTTTTTTTTACCTTCGGTATCGATAAAGTTATATTTTATATAGCACGATTGTATGATAAGTATCACGTCTAATCTATAATTTTATTGTATAAAAGCTAAAAACTGAAAGAGAGAGAATTTTACTTTATTATTTTGAGATCCATGTGATAAGTTCCGTTATATATAATGTTTATAAAGATGTTGAAAATAATATTTACCTAAATGCATGTTGTTCTATTTGACAGAATTTATTTGCTACTAAAACTAGGGTCTGCAGCCGTAATCCATCTAGTGCACTTTCCGTAAGTATTTCCAGGTACGACATACTTATGTCGAGGTGTTGCAGCTCTATCCGGGGCCATTCTGAAAGACAAATACTTTATAGTCTTACTGCCTTACAAACTATTCAACTATTTACATACATTATAAACTTAATTATTTGTGTACTGTGTTTACGACCCGCGTGGCGGATTGGTGAACATACCAGTCCGCTACGCTCGAGACCCGGGTTAAATTCCCGTTTGGTTCAAATATTTCCGTTCAGATCGAAGCATTTATTTGTAAAATTTATTTATTAGTAGAGATATTAAAAAAAATTGTGTGGCTTAACATGAGGGTAATAATGACATCACCCGGTCGACCCATAATAGAAAAAAATGTAATAATATACATTAGTATATTATATTATTTTATACACTTTTTTTATACACTTTATACATTATTTTAATATACACTTTTGTAATTCATATTGATAATTTTTAATTTAAAATCATAAAATTAGCGCAATTAATTTATAGTTGCATTATTTTTAATAAAAATGTAAAAATAACGTTACAAGTACCTATTTATGTATTTTTCAAAATGAAATCTTTACGAAATTTTAGCCCTAAAATAAGGTAATTTTATTTTATTTTATTACTACTGATCTGTTACCATTAGAACGTAAAATTAATTCTATTGTTGAATGGAAATTAGGTTTAGCTGCTTCCTATTGAAATGAATATATAGAACAGGTTTTTTCCATTAATTTGATTTAAAAATAAAATTGCCAATTCTTTCAGCTGGAACACAGTAATTTGATTCTTGGGGGAGAAATTCAAGTATTTCCCTTGTCTTGGTATTGATTTTATGCCTAAAATTTATTTTCTTACAAAAACGGGCTTTCTCAATTTCACTTTAAGTGTTTATCCAAAAGTGAACCTGTTTTGCATATTATATTATACATATATACAAAAGCTATTGAATTAGTCAGTTTCCTCGAGACAACGAATTTCTTAACCTTTTTAAGTTATCTTGCTTTTTACGAAGTGTTAAAGAGAACCTATTACAACAAAGTTTTTGCATCTACAATCAGATAAGGAGTTTTAAGCGAACCGGCGTTATACGAGTATTTAGAACATTTGGTTCAAGTCATTATTAGGGTGATAATCTCGCTAATGGAAATGATATTTGAAAGCATTATTACACGATACTCAAGATGTAAATTTTATTACATGTAAATTATAATTTTCCCTAAATATGTTAAGAATCTGTGACAGTTCAGTTCTAAAGATCGTAAAGTGACTCAGTCACGTCTCAGGTTCAGCCTAAAAGTTTTGCGGAAATCAGTTTATTCATAATACGACTATTGTTTACGCTCTAGCTTAACATAAAGCGATGTGAGGTCTATGTTTGGTCAATAAATTTCTTTAATTTATTCATTTTTTAATTTATTAATTATCAAATTAAACTTTAATTATTATATATTTAATAAATAATTAACAAGAAAATTTATTTTACAAAAACTTTATTAAAAATAATTTATACGATAACAGCAAAGAAACAGGTCCTCCATATTCCAACGACATAAAATTTAAATCAATCATACTAAACGTAAATCATAAAAATAATAATTACAAGTATACAGACCGTGAAGTGATTTGGTCACGTTTCGGGATCAGCTTGTAAGTTGCCGGTTCCATCTAGGCCGGCATAGTGGATGTGATTGCTACTTACAGTTATTGATTCATTCATGGACCACACTTCGACTTAACATCAAGCGGGGTGCTGTCATATGTCGAGTCACAATAAAAATAAAAAAAAACAACAAAGCATAAAATTACAAAGCAAAGAACATTCATTAATTTGTTAGTCCACATACCACAGAAGACAACCAAGATAATGACCACGCGAGCTTAGCAAACTAAATAATGTTGAAATGGTGAACTTATTCTATGTTGGGAGTGCAATAGTTAGAATTAGATTTACTTAGGCAAAGTTTCTCGAAAGTATTTGATTACAGTGTTAAACTTTGTACACTAATGAAGTTTTACTTTGCGCTTGGATGTGAGGAGACTAATTCTTAATTACATTACACAATCTTCTTACAAATAACATGTTTGCAAAGATCTCTCGTGCGTCTTCAATTACAATTTCATAAATTTACTTTGCTTTATGAAATTTCTTTCAGCTGGAATTTTGGTGGTTAAAAACCCCCCGTATATATTTGGCTGGCATAGTGACGGCGACTGAATAAAACTTTTCCAGTTTACTATTGCCTAAATCTTCATCAGTGCACTAGTAAGCAGAGGTACTTTTACGCGTCGGTTAAAATGTCCGATGCTAAAGGATAGCTAGAATACAGGAGCTAGTAAAGAATTTCACAAAGAAATGTCGTACTGTACCTATATGATATAACCAAACTAAGAACTACACTTAAGTTTATACTGCTCGAGTAAATAAAGTGAGCATTATTGAGTATTTTTTATATTTTTTATTGTGACTCGACATATGACAGCACCCCACTTGATGATGAAGCGTGGTCCATGAATGAATGTCACTGCTACTACAATTCAATAACTGTGAGTAGCAATCACATCCACTATGCCGGCCTAGATAGAACCGGCAACTTACAAGCTGATCCCGAAACGTGACTAAATCACTTCACGGTCTGTATACTTGTAAGTGGTGGCCTACCATATTTGGCGTTCCGGTACTCCTTGTAGTATGGTAGGTACTAATATTAAATGGAGTTAAAGCTTACTGAGATTCTAGTCGTCAGCGCTCATAAAGTAGCAGTAGTGATAGTGAAATAGTTACGCAAAACATGAGTTATCAGTACAAAACTACGTTTGTATCTTTGATATATGTGTTTTGGTCGTTCTGTTTCTATAATAAAAGCAAGCACTTTTAATAGTTTAACACAATATAAAAAAGAAAACATCGAATGAGCTGGTTGTAGTTAAATTTTGTGCTTATCTGAATAATAATATTGACAATGTATGGGCAAGCTCATCCGTTTTTTAATTATGTTGTTTTAATATTCATCTACAAGCTGAGTATTTTTTAATGAAAAAATATGGATTATAACGCAATATAGGTTGTAACGTTGACGCCTTTTACTAAAAAGCTGTCTACTACAGCTGGTTTATGCTCTTACCGACTTTCGATAAAGCGAAAATTAGATGGATAAAAATATACGAATTTCCGATGTAAAAAATTCTCGTTATATTAAAATCGTGCACAGGGTATGCATGTTACACCTTTAGTCACGCGAAGCATATCGCATAGGTACCCTACATCGATAATCAAACTTGCAACTCATGTATCGTAAGAAATTGACTATGGACGATTTAGATCTCGAATAGGGAAAACTCTATTTCAGAGCAATATCTACAAGCTTTTACGTGTTCTTTGAGTATGTGGCTTACTCAGTAGAAACACTCGGATCAGAGGGTTTTTACAAAGATTTATGCCCATGCCTCGCTGTCGCCACAAAGGACCGACGTGCCGGTAGCACCGAATAAGTGAATTCAAAGTAGCACCAACACTGTGTTAGTGCCTACTTTGGCATTAATTTTATGTAGTAAGAATAATTTTGTGCGCGATTTTATACCTTTAAACCTTCACCGATTACGTAATTTCATTTACTTACATGAACCATTTTCTTCTACTTTTTAACATACTATTTGAGTAAAAACATTTTTTAATTTTTTATTGTGACACGACATCTGACCTCGACCCGCCTGATAATAAACAAGAGGAGGTCCAAGAGAGACGACGACTGAAAAAACCGAGTAGTTCACGGCTGCCCCAGTCGCCGTCACTATGCCGGCCAAAGGTGCTTCATCACTCATTGCTTGAAGGATCCAAGGTCATAGGACGGAGAGAACACATGGGCTGAACATATTTTTTGATTCTTTATTGTAAAAATGTAAAGACGGAATCAAAATCGTGCATGAGACTATCTCTGCCAGGGTAGAGCAGAGCGCAAAATTAGGTAGATGTTTATTGGAAGATTGGTAGACATTTACTGGTCCTTAGCCAGTCTGTCGATTCAAGGTAGAACCACTTTCAGTTTACAGACCGTGAAGTGACCTAGTCGCGTTTCGAATACAACATGAAAGTTGCTGGTTTTTAATTAAGCCACAGAGTGAATGCGACTGCTACTTGCAATTATTTAACTGTACTAGAAGTCACCTCCATTTATAAGCAGCACAATAGATTAACATCAGGCGGGAGGCAACCATCGAACCCTTAACAGAGCAAATAGAGAATTATTATTATGTCGAGCAACGATAAAAAAAAGGGGAAAAGTGTATAGTATAATAATTAAATTAAGGATATACCCATATTATAATATATATAAATAAAGTAAATACGACTATAATACGGTATAGCTTGTCTAACTATAAATGACACGCCCCTCCACTTTATTAGTTTATTTAAATGTGTGAATGCAAATATTACGAACTGTACTATTATACTTTATCAGCGTGCTCCTGCTTTTGTGTCCAACCAGCAACAGAATAACCAATTACGAGTACAATTGCATTTTCAGTGTGTTGCATTCATATTTTATGTTTTCTCGTGTGCACAAATGTGGTGGAGGGGCGCGTCATTTCGGCTTGGACAGACTATATCTAATCATGAATAAATATTAATATGTCAAAATGCAATAAAAACGTAAATGTTTATATTTAATATAATGAATATAAGTCTTTCGTTTTTCTAAGAGCAGGTTTCTATGCTAAGCTACTAAAGTGCTTGTATTATAGAAACAGGACAACCAAAGTACATTTATCAAAGATAAATTGGTATCGGTGAGTGATTTCGAACCCGTGCACACGGTTTGCGTAACCGTTGCACTGCCACTACACCACGGTCGCCTTATATCTTTAGTAATAGTTATTAAAGCTTAATTTTTCATCCATTATTCTGGCTGATGATGATGATGATTCACATGTTAATATAAAGTGTTTTTTTTTTCATTGTATTATGTAGGTATATTAAACGTAAATCGATTCTTTTTGTAGTTGGCGCATAGATTTGGAAATGTTTGCCTTTTATGTTTGCAGGCAGTGCTCGGTGACAGTCACGCGCGATTCGTTTGTATAGGTGTAGCCATATGTCTAATAATGTGATTTGACTACGATATTTAATGAAAACACATTTTAATAATTCAGTTATTGGTAGTTATTTTATTGTGACTCGACATCTCGACCCGCCTGATGTGTTGTGCTTACCAGCAAGAGGTGGTCCAGGAGAGCAAATCAATCAATCAATAAAAATGTCACGTCTTTTTCCAATGGGGAAAGCCGGAGACAATGGAGCGCCACTTGCCACGATCCTGAGACAACTCCCTCGCTTCCTTTACATACGACTGCAACCGAGTCTTCACGGTTGCCCCAGTCACCATTACTATGCCGGCCAAAGGTGCTTCTTCACGTCTCGCTTCCATTATATCTATAATTCTCTAAACTAACACATAAACCGTGTTAATTTGGTAGCCATAAGATCCCTTTTCACGATGTGTAAGATTTTCACAGACACATCCAATTCGTCAACTCTCTTGCTTCCTTCAAAACCATTTTGGCATAGTGACGGTGACTGAGGCAGCTGAGAACTAACTCGGGTTTTCCAGTCGTTGTCACTCTTGGACCTACTCTTGCTTATCATCAGGGGGGTCGAGATCAGATGTCGTGTCACAATAAAAATTAAAGTACTTGGTGAAAGAATACTCTTCCCGATGTTACCCGTATCATTTATAAAAAAATATATCAATCTTCTTTTATGTATTTTACTATTTAGTATAAGAAGAAAAAAATCATAAGAAATATTTACTAAATTATTTCTTTTCAGAGGAAAATAAAGACGTCAAACTAACAGTTTTAATTTCACTTGCCTCGCAAGCCTTCGTTTCTCTAAACAACTGACCTATATTCTTTAGCATTTTACATTAAAAATAACTTAAGTTTTTATTTACAAAGAGCCATAGCTCTTCACGGCACAAAATTTATTGTTTCTATGCGCTATGGATAACTGTGGGTAAAATACCTAATAATACAATTTGAAATATCTTGAAAAGCTAATATATTATTTAAATATCTTGAGGTAGTTGCAGCTAAATAATCAGAATTTAGGTATTCCATGAAATTGTTATTCCTTTTTTAAATTTGCCATTACATTAAAGTTATAAATCGCTGTACACAGTGTTTTGTTTTGAGATAAAAATATTGTAAACTATCGTCCGTTTTGCTATCGCCCCTTATTTATGTTCTTTGCCAAACCCACTTGACATAACAAAATGATATACAGCCAAAACTTTAATCAAAATCTCTACAATAGCTTAGATGTAGGATTACGTGCTTCAAACTCGTATCTTTTTTATACCTTTCTATTCTAAGCTACTAAGCGTACCAAAGCAACCAGAAACTAAGCGACCAAAGAACAATCAATCAATCAATCAAATTGTCACGCCTTTTTCCCACAGGGATAAGCAGAGACAATGGAGCGCCACTTACTACGATCCTTACACAACTCCCTTGCTTCCTTCACATCCACAATTCTCTCCATACAGGCTCTGTGGTTATGGGCACTAGGCAACCTAGCTTTCTTGAGGATGTCTCCAATTTGGTCGGAAAACACTCTCCTGGGCCTGCCTTGTTTAACGCATCCATCCATCCGCACCAAAGAACATACTATATATTAACGATACATTGGTACCGGCCAGTGGTTATGAAATAAAAGTTTGCGGGTCTATTTTACTAGACCACGATCGCCTTAAGTAAGTACTGGTAATGCTACCACAGAACTATTATCACTTAGAAGAGTCTACGTCAAGTAGGACACTAAAAAGAGCTAAATTTTTTTCATGAACTTATACAAATCTCTACAGATGCTACGACATAATTTTAATAATATGAGCTTGGCTATTCTCTGTCTCTAGTTTATGATCTATGATACACTGTTTACAATAGTCCTGTTTACCGGGTTCACTCCAGTTTCAGTCACGTGCCGAATGTTATCAATTCTGTAGGTGTACGTACATATATCGAGCATCCGTCTAATTTGGAGCGTGATTTGAATATGAATCGCGTATTAGTATGTGGTAATGTAGTAGGTATTCGTCATGGATGCGATCGTGAACCGTAAACGCAGCCACAAACTCTATTGCTGACTTACTGATCCTGATGTTTACTTTGTCACTTGTTTACGCTGTCTAGTAATTTATACGCTGTGTACGCTGTGTAATTTATTTTATGAGTATCATTTAAATTATAATCTTATTGGTATATTGAACTGATTATGAATTTAAAAAGTAAAAGTTGCGCGTTAAGGGACAGACGCCGGGTCCTGTTTCAGGACCGATGTGCGTTTTATCCAATTTTAATTACAATTTTTTTATAATAATACTTTCGTTTTTTTATATATTCACATTTCTATACTAAGCTACTAAAGTGCTTGTATCATAGAAACAGGACAACCAAAGTACATATATTAAAAATATATTGGTACCGGTGGGTGGTCTCGATCTCGTGCTCTTCGGTTTGCGTAACCCTGCACTGCCACTACACCACGGTCGCCTCACTACTTTACTTATTGAAAGGAATATGACAATATTGTTAAGTAAACAAATAAATGGTAATATTTATTATTAAAAATTGGAGACGCGCAACTAGACAGGTACCAGGTTTGTTCTCAGTTGCAGTTAATCGAGTGATGTACCGATGTGAACGTTTATTTTTTATTCCATACTCGAATTGTAATAAAAATTAGTCTTATTAATAAAAATTATTTTTTTCACGAATAAAAATATTTAAAAGAATAATCTAATTATAACAATGTCACATAGTTACCTGGGAATCGATGTAGTGGCACGGCGATGCAGGACATGTGCGCGGGTCTGCATGTGCACAGTGGGCTCCGTGAACATGGCTCTGGTCGGGCTGGTGTCAGCAATGCCGCGTGCAGGCACACCGCCACCAATAAGTGCCGGAGTGCCCATCGCGCGCACACCATCACTGTTCAAAAAGACATACAGGATTTTAAATAAGATAATCAATCAATCAATGAAATTGTCACGCTCTTTTTTCACGAGGATAAGCAGAGACAATGGAGCGCCACTTGTCACGGATCTGACACAATTTCATGAAAATCTAAGATAAAAAAAGTATTAATGTAATTATGTAAGTTTCTAGACCAGCATAGTGAACGTGACTGCTACTTACAGGTATTTAATTGTAGTGGGAGTCACCTTCATGGACTGCACTCCACCTTAACATCAGGCGGGCGCGGAGTGATGTGCCACAATAAATAAGAAAAATACAATAACTCTTTGGCAAACCCCAAGCCTGGACTTATAAGAATCCCAACTGTGTGACAATTAAATAGACTAATACCAATGATTTAAGGCGTGACAATTTGATTGATTGATTGGTTATTTGATTATAATAATGAATTAGTTATTGTATTTTTAATTATAAAATTCCGCACCAGACACAAGTATTTATTTCTCTAAACATTTATTTTTCTATAAAACTAGTCTATGTATTTATCGTAATCAATATAGTAAATATTGATACATTATTTAGTATACCACCATTTATAAACGTTCACAATTACACAATTTTGTGATGTTTATCAAAACTATATTTATTTTATGTATTATACATTTATTTACGCGACATCTGGCGACCGTGGTGTAGTGACAGTGCAATGGCTACGTAAGCCGAGTGGCACGGGTTCGAAACAACTCACCGGTACCAATGTATCTTTGATATATGTACTTTGGTTGTCCCGTTTCTATGTTACAAGCACTATAGTAGCTTAGTATAGAAATGTATAATAAAAAATAAAAATATAAAGAAACATCTGAATTCGACTTGCCTGGTGGTAAGCAAGGGGATATCTAAGAGCGCCTCAGTCGCCGTCACTACGCCAGCCACTATTTATTTACATTTCATAGAAACAGGACAACTAAAGTACATATTTCAAAGATACATTGGTACCGGTGGGTGGTTTCAAACTCGTGCTAACGGTTTGCGTGACCATTGCACTGCCACTACACCACGGTCGCCACTATTTCTATCTAATTTTCATTACTCTTTTTTGAAGAAATGATATTAGCAATGAAATATGGAAATAATAATATATAATAATTCATAAATCAACATGTTACAGAATCAAATATTTGCCTAGATATAGATATATAATACTAAACCAATAGAATTGATTGTATTGAAGCGGTTAATCGAAAACCGCGAAACGATGAGTGTTTTGATTATCTATTCACGAATGGTTTTACATCTCGTTTGGTACAAGTTTTGGTTTATTTTTAATTTTATTTACAAGGGATTGTGTGAGAAGATGAGTAGATTGACAAAGAAATTTATAAATCTGATGTGGATGGATCGAGGCAGACCCAGGAGGGTGTTCTCCGACCAAATCAGAGACATCTGAGTGGTAGGCAGTGGTACCCAGTCTGCCGATCCGGGGTAGTACCACCACTTACAAGTATACAGACCGTGAAGTGATTTGGTCACGTTTCGGGATCAGCTTGTAAGTTGCCGGTTCCATCTAGGCCGGCATAGTGGATGTGATTGCTACTCACAGTTATTGAATTGTAGTAGCAGTGACATTCATTCATGGACCACACTTCGGCCTAACATCAAGCGGGGTGCTGTCATATGTCGAGTCAAAAAAAAAAAAAAAAAAAAAAAAAAAAAAAAATCTTAAAAAAAGCTGAGTTGCCTAGTGCCCATAACTATAGAGCTTGTATAAAGAAAATTGTAGATGTGAAGGAAGCGAGGGAGTTGTGGCAAGTGGCGCTCCATTGTGTCTGCCTATTCCTGTGGGAAAAAGGCGTGACAATTTGATTGATTGGACTGTGTTGGAGTTTTTAATACATAGGCTTATTTATTATTGTAATTTAATACGAGATAAAAATATTCTAACTTAATAACAAAATGTAAAGATTTTTAAATATTTTTTATCATTATCACTTTCACGCCTTAATTCCCACAGTGATAAGCTGAGATAATAGAGCGTCAATTTTCACGACGCTAACCCTGACATACCTTGTATGTATGTAAACATTTTATGTATAAGAAAAACCGTGGTGTAGTGGTAGTGTGGTTAGGCAAACAGAGAGACCCCGTTTTAAACGACTAGCTGGTATCAATGTATCTTTTATGTAAGTATATACTTTGGTCGTCCTGTTTCTATGATAACCACTTTTAATACCTTACTATAGAAATGCTATGTTTTATACAAACAATAACAAAAGAAATAACTGCCAAATTGTGTAAGACGTGTAAAAATCGAGAAAAACAGATATTTTGTAAAAAGTCAACAAAGGGCTTGAATACCAAATAGCCGTTGAACCTTAATAAAAAACCAGAAGACAAATTAACGACTGATAACATGAAAAAAAGAATAGGTAGTAGTCACGTCAATAAATTTCGGATGTCCTCAAAAACAACTCCGATATAGGTATTTTTTTTTATATAATTTAATATTAGAAACCTTTGATACGGGGTCATAACTGTTAATATAATTTATATTTAAAAATAAATAATAAAAAAAAAACCATCAAAATCGGGGTTGAGGATTTCTGAGCCTGTTTTATGTATACGTTGGCGTGACTAAATAGTGGCTGCCCCCCTATAGTGACTTTTGTAACAATTGGGAAAACATTTTTGTACCTAATAAATAATTCGTACAATACGGTTACGACGAGCCACTAACGACGAAAAAACTCTGCCTAACCCTTTACGTACCACCCTCTTAGGTGCAGACTTAACATCTTTAGGATGAACCGTCGTTTTGCGTGCACAGAGTCACAGGAATCACATCGAGTGAGCAATAAAAATACTTCGTAAACTTCGCTGAATGGAAAAGCGTTCATTTCTTTGCGTCAGTGACGATAGTTTACTTGCCTCCATCATGATCGTACTTTAGCTTAACATCTTGCGGGGTGCTGTCGAAATGTTAAGCCCCATTAAAAAATATATAATAGAAGGAATTTATTTAAATAACTCCAGTAACAAAATATAGAGTACAGTGTGTGAAGCAAGGCGTTGAAAAAGCGTTGGCTTTTTATATTATTGAAACACAACTTCTACACCTGATGTAAAGGGGTATGCGGAATCGAGGATGGAAGCATAAATAAAAAAATAAACTTGTTCACGCTCCGTTTGGAGTATCATCCTACTTTATATAATGGAAGAGCGGTGCCGTGTTTTTGTACAGCGGACGTCAAAATTACATATCAAGATATACAACGTACGAAATGATAATTTGGTTAAAATAGTGTACATTGAACGAATTTAAATTTCAAAAGAAAGTTATACATACTTCTTTTTTTACGACGCATTGTATACGCACAAATGCAGGGAGTTGTGTAAGGATCGTGGTGATTGGCATCCATTGTCTCGTGACAATTTGATTTATTGATTGATTGTAATGCACACCAGTTTATTACGCGTCCCGAGAGCGGGGTAGCGATGACGCATAGTCTGCCGATATTTCCACAGGGATAGGCAGAGACAATAGAGTGCCACTTGCCACGATCTTGACACAACTCCCTCGATTCCACCACATCCACAATTCTTTTCATACAAGCTCTACGATTACTACAAGCGTACTAGGCAACCCACCTTTCTTAAGGATGTGGTCGGAAAACATCCTAAATTGATTCTAATATGATTTCAGTTTTCGAGCAACCCACTGATTATCAAATCAGGACCGTTTACATATTTAGCCTATGTTCAGATGATCTATAGACATTTAACAAAAACTCGCGATGCCCGTAGATAGGTAATTTTTTTTATTATGATCGACATATGACAGCACCCCGCTTGATGTTAAACTGGAGTGTTGTCCATGAATGGATGCCACTGCTACTACAATTCAATAACTGTGAGTAGCAATCACATCCACTATGCCGGCCTAGTTGGAACCGGTAACTTACAAGCTGATCCCGAAACGCGACCAAATCACTTCACGGTCTATAGACCCGGATCGGCAGACTGGGCACCACTGCCTAACAGTCTTAGAACTCTAAAAATTCGCGTTAACATGGTGACGCAATTGAATGAAGTTCTTTTAGTTCAAAATCGTGCGTCGAGTGCCTACTATCTAAACACACCATTAGGAAATAATAAAAGTCTACAATTCTACGGCTATATACTTTTAAACCTGTCATAAATATTTACAAAACATAAACTACTCAAGTTTTTATTGTCAATTTGTAAACTTTAGTTATAAAACAGTTTTTGAATATTAAATAGTAACCAAAAATTAAATCCTACTCAACAACTACCTGAGTTTTACAAGTTAAGTTCAACGCTTAATTAAAAAAATATACTCTACAACTTTAAGCGTTAAATAGGTCGGTACGTTCGTCACACAGAATCTAAAAAAACATTCGCTCGTCCTACTGCAATTCCGAGGTTGAAGGAGCTTGTGCGTCACGCCATCATAGTAAAGTAATTATTAGTAAACATTGAAAAATATATATCTTTTAAAAATATTTTATTTTATTTTCTTCAAATGCAACTTTCGACCTCGATATGACTAAGAGGTAAACAGGGAAAAGGCGTAGACCATTAAAAAATAGTTTATGGCTGCCGTTACTATTCTGACCTAAGGTGCTTTAGTAATTTCCTAAATTTTGTGCGAACACCCTAAGTTGGTGTATTATGGGGTACACAGGTGTTAAATAATCGCGATTATCTAATATACTCTGGAGCCTTTGCAATTACGCAGAGACATGGCGGCTCTATGCTTCCTCTATCGCCTATACCACGGGGAATGTTCCGAGGAGCTCTTTAACCTTGTTCCTATCTCGTCTTTTCACACCCGTAACACCCGCACTGGTCGGGGGAAGCATTCACATTTTGTCGACAGAATCGGTAGTCGGACCAAAAAGTTTGGTGCATCTTTTCTCTGTAGAACAATCGACAAGTGGAATGCTTTGCCAGCCCATGTGTTCTCTCCCTCCTATAATCTTGGATCCTTCAAGCGATGCGTGAAGAAGCACCTTTGGCCGGCATAGTGACGGCGGCTGAGACAGCCGTGTACTGGCTCGGTTGTTTCAGTCGTCGGCACTTTTGGATCTCCTCTTGCTTATCATCAGGCAGGTCGATGTCAAATGTCGTGTCACAATAAAAAAAAAATATATATATCAAAAACCAAAATTAAAGCGATAGTAAGCCGCATCAAATTTGTTTGATTCGTTAAATAAAAGGTTCTTTTTTATATGACAGCACTCCGCTTGATATTCAGCTGGAGTGTAATCCATGAATGTCACTGCTACTACAATTCAATAACTGTAAGTAGCAGTCACATCCACTATGCCGGCCTAGTTAGATTATTCAATTATTCAAGATTATAGGATGAGGAGAACATTTGGCCTGGTAAAGCATTCCACTTGTTATTTATTAATGTAAATGTTAACAGTAAATGTTTACTGTTAATTCGGCTGACAGAATACTGATGATTTCCCGACCCCCGCAGATCATGAATGTAAATGGAAGTAAATACCAGTAGACGAAGTAAGAACAAGGTTAAAGAACTCGCATAGAGAGTCTTCTGAGTTCAAAAATATATTATACAAAGGACTCCAACTCAACTCCATAGTCTTATGGAGTTGAGTTGGAGTCCTTTGTATAATATATTTTTGAACTCATCAATCAAATCATCAAAGTAGCATGCCTCAATTCCCACGACCTTACCTCAACAACTAAACTAATATAACTCTCTCGCTTCCTGTACGCCCGCGACTCTCATCATAGAAGCTCTATGGTTCATATTATATTTTGGCACGATATGTGACTGCACTCTGCCTTAATATTAAGTTTATCTGGCAGTCCAGCTTAATGTTAGCCAACTGCTACCACGAATGACCATTTGAAAGCAGCAGTTGCATGTACCTACTACAAGCCGGCACGAGGATTGCGTCTTCAGGCTTTGTAACCTACGTTAGCGAACGCAAATCCAGTTCTATTTTAAACTGAGTGGGTTGAAATAAACGTAGTTAAAACAGGCTACCTATATCTATTTATTGGTAATTAATTAATTCGTTAAAATTATAATAAATCTGTGAATGCAAATGGATGTAAGATATTTTTGAATTGAAATAGGTTCGATTTCCGGTCCCAGCTGACCTATTTGTAAATATTTTTATATAAATTATTATTTACCAATTTATAAAATAAAAAAGCAGTAATGAGAAGTGCTCATAACCTATATTTATGTATAAAAAATTGTGGACATTAAGAGAGCAAAAGACTCAGGATCGTGAAAAGTGGCGGTTCGGTATTTGTCTACCCCTGTGGGAATTGATAAGGCATTGAAATCTGGCAAAAAAATTAAAATTTACAAGATGATTTTTCTCATATCAACTAAATACTTCGTATCAAAGATACATGGGACACATAAATATTTGATATAACATTATTATTTATGATAAACACAAAAAACATCCTAATATCTTCCGTTACTCCAGTCGTTAATATCTCCCAAAACGCGTGATATCGTGTAAGAAAGTAAACCTTTGAGGAACAGAAGTTCATTAAATTTAAAGAACACTGAATGCTCTCCCCGGGGGCTCAGATAACATTAATTGATGAAAGCAGGTTTGACGTTTATGAATAATAAAATGATTAAACAGAATGAATTAAATTTTGGAAAATAAAAGAAAAATAAAAGCTATTAAACACCCTTATCGTATTTAAATATATTTAAAAAAACATTTTGTCTTTATTAATTTATTTACTTTTACAATTTTACTTTTTGCCTTCTCACTGTGGAATTCCCTCGGCAATTTTGCTTTCATAATGATTATCTCCGGAATGTTAAACATACGAAATAATAATGAACCCAAAACACGACGTTGTACATTCATTATTAAAGGCTTTATTCGGGCAGGTAGGTGTAGGTGGTACCCGCTTGTTAATATTTTCGTCTTGCGGGAAAATATTTAATATGTCTCGCTATATTATTTAAATTTCGAAAAGAGAAATGATAACCGCACAACGTGGAAGTGGATGAAATGTGTATTATTTCCTCATACATTGTATGGTATCTCGTAATTGAATCTAAAGTTATGGAGTTTTACGCGTAAAGTCGTAAAATATGGATCTCTTTGAAATATTCTCGGAACGTGTCTAGACACTTTGCATGCAGCTTTTTACGCAGAGTTACTGCCTCAACAAACTGCAGTAGATTAGTTCGTAACGACTTCCGACAAGTTATGTGTGACATATCCGTCGCGTGACAGTTGACACATACCGATGCAGCGTTGTTTTCCGTTCTCATTAATTATTAAATTACCGCTTTAATGCAATGTTACAATGTTAACTGATACCTCAGTGAAAGGGTAATATACTATTAGTCGGTAAATAATTAGACTGGTGGTGGTGTGGTATTGAATTCACATACAAAGGCGGGCTGTTTAAACCTCCGTGCTTTTCTGGTACCAATTTGTACACATTATACCGAAATAGGTACGCATTATAATTAAGGATAGACATGTTAAATTATCTATAAATTATGTCTACGTCCGCGACGTGTTAGCGAAAACCACTAAGTACATAATATCTTCAAACACGCAATGTCAAGTCAATAACAATTTATTGACATTCACTTAATCGTCGTACAAGAATTCTCGGAGATAGCTCCCTATACAAACGTAAAAGGAGTAGCTTCATTCTTTGTTCATGTGCGTATAATCAAATACCGCCACAATAAAACGTTACATTAAACAGAGTAATAAATATTTATTACATCTTTTTCATTGTGACTCGACATCTGATCTCGACTTGCTTGATGATAAGCAAAAAACTGACTTAGTTCACGGTTGCCTTAGTTGCCGTCACAATATACAAGCAAATGAATAATTTAAATTAGGAATTGCCCGAGTAATTAACTTTAAATAGAAAATTATGATGGACAAAATTGTAGAGGCAAATGGAACCTAATAAATAGAATACAAGTGAATAAAAAAAAGGGAATGTACGCAAAGAGAATTTGATGCGAAACGTTGTTAGGTTATTTATGGTCTACGAAGGTGGTTTATGGCTCTCAGAAAGATAAAGCTTGGAAAAACGCCAAAAGTCGAAGAGTAAAAATGCTGGCTGCATCGGGGTCGCGGTTTGAATTACGATACAGCACCAGATGCAGCAACGTGTAGAGATTTCTGTAGTGATGTTATGTCGAACTAAGGCCTAATATTACCAATATATTATATCAAATACGTTAATGGTCACCTATTTTTTTATATACGATAATATAAAAGTCATTATTATTTGAAAATAAAAAAGGTAAAAAACTAAATAGTTTTATTTGTATTATCCGATTTTTTTATAATATTTTTCTAATATTCGGTATACATACGAGTATTAGGATTCATTACAAGTATTTTTTATTTTGGACCTCCCTCTAATATACGAGGATATTTGCTTCCTAATTTTATAATAGCTTTTAGCATATATTTTTATTACTTTTTTATTGTGGCTCGATATTGTAATTACTTTGATGGACCGGTCGAGTTTAGTCCATCGACTGTAGTTTAAAAAATTACCTAGTTAAGAACGACAACTTTCAATTATCACAATCTGTACACTTAAAAGTGGTGCTACTACCCTGGGTCATTAGACTGTGCAAATGAATTATTTCAACGTTAGTATTACTCTACGAGTATTATCAAACCTCGTCTGTCGGTTAACGTAGTTTACCGATGTGCACTCGTGGATACATATTTCTATCCAATTTTCATTACAAATCCATATATATATTTTTATATTTTACGTCATGTAAAATAATGTGGATAAACAAGTAAACTATGTAGACAATCTAAACTACAATATAGATAATAGGATAATAAACTCTAAACAAACAGTAGTTAGGTCGTAAATAGAACTAAATTCCTTATTAATTGACCAGTAATCATTTCAATTAGAATTGATTTTCGATTCATTAGCATTTATAATGCAAATAAATTATTATTTGCCCGAGTTTGTGTTTTTGACAGATAGAGATGACAGGTGTTTGAAAATAAGTGATACGCAGTCAATTGGCAGCTATTGTATTATTGTTATTAATTTATTATTGATTTGATTCATATTATTTTTTCTTCAATAAAAAAGGTTTTCTTTATAACGTATACCTATATATTTTAATAGGATCTTCGGTTCGAAGATTCTGTGATCCAAATTACTTGTCCAAGGTGTTAGAGCCTTAAATATTTTAGTATCCTGAAATCGAAGCCACCGTAAATAGAATCAAAGCAAGGCGAAAATATAGGTCATCTATGTAGTGCAGATAAATAATGTAATACTTCGCGCGTCCTTAATAATACTGCAATTTTATTGAAGGAAGTATATTTTTGTAATTATTAGTTATATCATCTAAAATAGTTTTCTTTCGATTTATTTTCAAAACTAGTTTTCAGATTTAGAATTGATTCTATAATCTTTTTTTATTGAGGCTTGACATATAGCAACACACCCCATGATGTTAAGCTAGAGTGCGCTCCATAAACAGAGGTGATTTTTACTACGCCTAGTTAAAACTAGAAACTTACAAGCTAATACCGAAACGAGACTAAGTCACTTTAGGGTCTGTATACTTGTAAGTGGTGGTACCATCCCGAATTGCCAGACTGGACACCACTGCAAACCGTGCAGAAGTCCTACTTTTTTTTGAAAAGTATTGCTGTACACACAGATAATAAACCTAAAAAAAATAGATTAAAGGAGAAAAGGATTGTAAGGTGTTGGCTGGATTGCACTTGTGAGACTTTAGCTGAGATTGGCTGAAAATCTGTCAGGTTGTCCCATTTGCGGCGCACTCTAGTTGCTTTTGCTGAAGTCATGTAACTTTTTTTTAACTGTGTGTCGTCATATGATAGCACTTCGCCTGATGTTAAGCTGGAGTGCGGTATGAATGAAGGTGACTGATACTGCAGTTAAATAAGTTATATATGGCTAGTCAGAACCGGCAACTTACAAGCTGATCCCGAACTGTCTATTGTGAGTAGACAGTTCGATCTGTATTCACGGTCTGTATACTTGTAAGTCGTGGTGCTAACCCGGATTAGAAGATTGGGCACCACTGCCTACCACTCTTTAACAAACAGACCTGGAGCAATTTTATTAATGACCTTTAGAAATGTTGGTTATTATTGTATGTTTACGATTATTATAATAAAGGGATTATTTTGATTAAATTTTCATTCCTAATTGACTAAAATTTAATCACCCGGATTTTAATTAAAATATTTAAAGCAAGAGAGCCAAGTCAGAGCATCCTTGGAAGGGGCGAACCCTTGTATCTGACTATCCCTGGTCAGACAGTTTAGTTAGTTATAATAATTTTTGTATGTTAATCTATGTTGCTATTACAAAAAAGTTTTATATAAATCATACAGATTCTCACATAATTCTCTCGCTTCTTTTACATCCACAACAGCTCTCTTCATATAAACTCTAACGTTGTAGGCATTGCGGATCCCAGCGTTCTTAATATTATCTTTGATTTAATAAGAGTATATTCTATAGGTATAATAAATGATAAAATAAAACAAAATATATATTTTCTTTTCATTAAACAGAAAGGTTTTCTATTATTTTAAACATAAAGTTGAAATTAGCATAAGTAAAATTAAATTGTATATGTAGGTCACTTAAAGTTTGATAAGTATACCAAGTTTATTTAACAGACAGTTTCTTGTTTTCTTGAGAAACAATAAATTACATGCATTGATACTGTTCTGAACCGGATTCGAACTAACACCCCCTTTATAACAAGCCGTGAGCTCTGACACAAAACCAAGGTCGCTTTTCCTTTTCAAGTAACTAATAGAAACCAAACTGTTCACTTTATTAAATCGATGAGTAATAAATGAAATTAGAATAGTAATGTAACTAATAGTTAAAATTAATGGAATCTTCCTAGTTTTTTTTACAAATGTGGCTCGGCGTATGACAACACCTCGCATGATGTTAAGCTGAAGTGTAGGAACAATATTAACAAAGCCTTCGTTACCATGGACCGCACTCCAGCTTTAGTATAGTTTATAACATATTCCTATAATGGAATGACCGACCGGTCAAAATCTGAAAGGCATTGACGGGTGGATTCTTTAGAATTCTCAGAAAACATTATTCAGGTTAATAATTGTACACGTATTTAATTAAGTTTTTATTGCATTATAAGTATTAATATTTATTTATTACTAGTATATTATATTATTTATTCATATATAACATATCTTTTATGTTTTAGATTAATTTATACTATGCGCCTACTTTTACTCTCCGCACAACTCAAAGATTGACTGGTAGAGACAAAAAATCCGCCTTTTATATATTTTTATATCGTAGAATATATAAATAAATATTTTTTCTTTCTTTCTTTCTACGATTCCAGGTACTGCAATAATTTATTTATTTATTTAGGAATAAATAAATAAATACAGTTTAGGAAGAGTACTCCATTATTATTAACGTCTAATAAAAAACAATGTAAACGATAAATCGAAACCAAAATAGTTTTACAAACTTTTAAAGAACAAGAATAATAAATTTTCTTTCTCCATTGACGCCATTGCAGTACCTTTTATACTTTAAAGTTTTTTTAATAATACCGTTTTCTTTCAATTGGCAGGTGGTGGTGGTGCTAAAATAACATTCAATAGCTGCACGTACCTTTCGGTAATTATAAGAAAATACCTGTGTTTAAATGTGTTAGTTAGTTAGTTTTTACTATTTATAAATTTATCATTATAGGTATATTTTAACTAGTTGATTTAAATAAATTAAATCAAATCGGAGAGATCCTCAAGAAAGCTGGGCTGCCCAGTGTCCATATCCGTAGAGCTTGTATGAAGAGGATTGTGAATGTGAGGGAAGCGTGAGAGTTGTGTCGGGATTGTGGCATGTGGCGTTCCTTTGTCTCTGCCTATCCCTGTGGGAGAGAGGCGTGACAATTTGATAGTTCGGTAATTAGTTATTTTATTGTCAATTACCAGTGCCAATCAAAATAATATGATACAAGTTTTTACTTTTAGTAATTTAGTATAAGAATGTAAAAAATATAGTAGGCTATGAATTTAGTTGATCCAAAATTAAACAGTTTTTATGGTAGTTTAATAACTTTAAAAAGACAGATTTAATAATATAGATGTCGTCTGACATAACTCAAATTAAACAAAAACCAACAACTTAATAGTTTATCTAACAGTTAATCCTAATGAAGATAAATATATCATAAACACTTACGAATTGATTAACTAATCACATCTCCCTCGAAAAGTTGTAACGCCGTAACGGTTTGGCGAAAACAAGTTACTCGCAAACTTTATCGGTCACTTCTCAATTCCGGGCGTAGTTCGCAATCCACTTTGTGTATCGGTAACATTTTCGGCTACTTTATGTTTCACTCGAGTTCGGGTTTATTAGGAGCTACACTTGTGTGCGTATGCCGGCGACGAGGGAGCTCGCGGCACGTGCGCCGCGGAGGAAGGCTTTCACGCGACTGAGTCCGCGCCGCCGGGTCACATCTCCACCTGCGAGGTGCCTTCCTACTACATCATTTATAGCCTCAACATCATTGGCAGCTCTCACGACCTGACAGCCGACTTAAAATATAAATTCGCCAGCCAACCTACGGAAAATTCCAATTTCCGAATTATGATTTAAAATCGATTTTACCTATTTGAACGACGTTATTATTCAAATATAGAGAAGGATTTCATTCAACAGAAAGACATAATGGGTCGGCATTGGGGCGTGTTTTATGGCCCTTATAACTTATTTCCAAGTATTTGCTCTTCTAGTAGTCTCAGAGGAGTTCAACTCTATTGGTACGATCTCCGTAGCACCTGCTACACGAGCCGAGTTTCTTGCAAAAACTGTTACAAAACACATTACTTTTCCAATTTAAGTAGACTTATGTATATTTAAACACACATTCGCTAACTTTTATTCTTATATATATTTTATTCAATTAGTTCATATTAGTAAATATTGTATGAGGTTAATTCAGCAAAGGGTGTTTAAAGTGTTTCGAGTGTGAAAATAGAGGATGAGGAATCTAAACCTTTAAAGGTTGCGTTCAAAGCGTCACGACCACCTTTAATGCATATGAATACGTCTAGACGTTATTGTGAGCCCTTGAAAGAGTAATAAGTACCTCTGCAAACTAGGGGACTTTGTACAGCAATCTAACTTGTGTGTGTATGAAATGTATGTACACATATAACGTACATTAATCCCATTTAAAACTTCAACTATGCTTTGAGATTATGGTAGATGTTCAAGATAATAAATTACCTTTGTTACCGTGTAACTTTGTTAAATACTTTAGCCGGTTACCTGACGGGTTATCTTCGCGATACAAACGAACTAAATCCACGCAAACAATTGCTTTATTTCAAGCCGACAGAACACGTGTCGTATTGCAGAAATGCTATTCATTCACCATGCTTAGCCTGGGCTTTAATTAAAGTGCACGACTCGCTTCATTAATGTTTACTTACAAGTTTATTAAGAATTACCTTTATTTTTCAAACTTGACTGATATCCTAATTTTAATTTAAAACTTTTATTTAACCTTTTGAGAATTGTGGATGTCAAGGAAGTAAGGGAGTTGTGTCTCGTCCATTGCAACTGGCGCTGCATTGTCACTGCCTATCCCTGTAGGTAAAAGGCGTAACAATTAAATAGATAGATAGAAGTTTTATAAAGTACGAATCTATAGTTACCATGACCGTATTATAGTTCAGTAAACGGTCTCCTTGGCGCAGCACCGAACTGTGATGTTTTTGACGACGCCTGGATCAGGATTATTTGTGACTGCGAAAAATATTGTGAAGGTCTGGGTGGATAATAAATAGTATGTAAGAATATTTTTCATTTAATTTATGTTTTTAGATAGTGAAATAATTTGTATTTAGTGAACCATTTATTGTAAAAGGCGACTCGCCGTTCTAAATGACATAAATAAATAAAATAAATAAATAGTGATTGTATTAATAGTAAATTGCTCACTGGCCATGAAAATTTAAGAGTAAAATTAAATTAAATTAGTTACCATGACATTATTTTTATTATTTATAAAGCGACATCTTTAATTACACGGGCGTCTGCTTAAGCTAAGGCTTGGACAGAAATGTGGCAGAATTCGTACTCGCAGTGTTTTTCTGACAAGACTTCCTATACTAGAAAATGGTAGTACCATATTGGATCAGCAAACTGGGCGAATAACCACCAACTGTCTGCCAGTTTGTCTAAACTTATTAAACCAAACAAATATCTGCTTCATTTTTTTGTTTTGTTAACATCATTTTATAATATCTAATCAAATTAATTAATATTAGATATAAAATAATATGAAGCAAATCTTTACTCTGACCAGGTTTCGAACCTCCACGCTGGTTTCTAAAATATAAAATTTATTTTATATTTTGTGACTAAAACAAATTTAATTTTACTCTTATAAATAAAGTACCTACAAACTCTATTTAAATTATTCATTCATTCCACGTTTATACTAACGATAATCCTATTAAATAATTTGAATCAAAATCTAACGTTGATCTTCAGTCCGGTATTTATTCATTCTGCCGTTTTATTATTCATAACTTAAAATAATCTTTAAAGTTTTTAAGCTGCTGCAATCTATGCAGATGTAGTAGTATGTATGCAGACTTTGTAGGTTCATAATCTTAGAGTTTAGACACTATAGAGTGCGCATATGTCTCTACAACTATGAAGCTTTGTCAGATACAAGCTTTGGATCGTTAATAAACAGGGTATTTGACTAATGAGTTCTGCAATGACCACAAGCTTAAGGTCACACAAGAGCTATGGAAAGTACTCGTATATCGAAATATCTCCACGTGATAGGGTTAGCAATTATATTATAGGTCAGTCCACTAAAGTAACAGACATAGGCCGCCGTATTTTTAAACAGGAGTGGGATAGGCCAGACGCCTCTGACGGCAGAAGGAAGAGAGATGAAGCAACTTCGTTCTACTATGAAGACCGGAAAGGAGAAGTGTAGGATGATATGCTGACGATATTAAAGTCACTGCCAAAGAATTCCGGAGCAGGCTGTCCACATCAACGAAAATTTAAAGAAGATAGTTTGCATATGTCTAGCAGTGGTTAATATAATGCTGTAGAAGAAGCTTTGAATTCGGGTATGTGAATTGCGTGTAATTTTTACAATGTAATTATTAGTTATTGTGACAACTCTGATATTTTATTTGACTTGAGTAGCTCAAGCCCCGTTGACGCATATGTTTTATTTATCTCGACGTTTCGGCTCAGTTGCAAATACAGGATAAATAAAATAGGTTTAATAACGCGTTAAAACCTATTTAAAATTATTCTATTTCTATGTATTAATTTGAATTGCGTAAATTTAAAACAATGTCCTCACTAAAAGAAGAATATACATAAATCATATAGTAAAGGGAAGGAGTAAATTTGATATATGCAGATAAGATAGGAATTAGATAGATAAACTAAGAAGGGGGTACTTTATCGACAAGAAATGGTCTCTTAAGTCGCTTAAATTAATGATGATGATAGCTACGTGATTGAGGTTCATGCTATATCATGCATGCTCTATTTATTTATAGTCTAAGGCATGCAGACTTAGTAGGTGTACAATTTACTGCAGTCTCGACACAGGGGCTCGAGTACTGTTGAGTTTATGTCAAGTAGAACCCTCTACGATGTCGCGAGAGCCGCGAAACAAAGCATTCTTCAGTGTATGTACTTTAATCAATCTTCTAATGAGAATTAATGCAAGAACCATTCAATATGGCAGGCTAATTTTGCAGAGATCAAAGCTCAATAAAAAGGGGAAAGTTCTAAAAGTAATTTTCTTTGGATAACCAGATAATAAATATTTCATTTGATTAAAGAATTTGTCATTATTATTTATAATTATAATGTTAATTTTGAAGTGATATTATAACTATAGATAATTACTAACAAAATCATAGAGTACGGTAGGGGAAAGCAACCACATTTTGCCAACCAAATTGGCACTTTTAGGTTCACTCGTGGTTTCTTTGTAGAACATTCGACAAGTGAAATGATTTAGCAGAGTTCTTCTCAATGAAGGATCCAAAATAATAGTTGAATAATCACCTTTGGCCGGCATAGCAACAACGACTGAACTGTAAGCTAAAATGACGACAGGCGTGGCGAATTGGTCATTGAAGTCCTAGGTTTGATTTCCGTTTGGAGCAAATATTTGATTTATAGCTAATATTTGAAATATTTATTAATTAGATTAAATATTAATAATATTTAAAAAAGGAGCGGATATTTGCTCTGGGTCTGGTTGTCAAAGAGTGGTAGACAATGTCGCATTTCGGAATCAGCTTGTAAGTTGCCGGTTTTAAGTAGGCCGGCATAGAGAATGTGACTGCTATTTATTTATTTAACTGTAGTTATTAGCAGTCACCTCCAGTAGTGGACCGCTCTCCAGCCTAACATCAGGTAGAGTGCTGTCATATAACGAGCTACAAATAAAAAAAACTACTTTTTCAGTCGTCGGCGCTCTTGGACCTCCCCTTGGTTATTAGGCAAGTCAACGACAGATGAGAATCTGAGCATATGTAAGGAAGGATGTAAGGTTAACTATTTTTTATAATAATTTACGAGTATAGCTCTCATTTCGGACCCACGCGGCCACGAGTAGCAAGGGAAAAAAGTGCCAACTCCGACAGCGGAGTGGGGCAATTAATTGGTACCCGATGGGCGCCAAGCACCGCAGACCACGGATTGGCATAGGAAAGGAATAGGAATTTGAGGATTGGGTAGGTGTAGGTAGCGTTGGATACCATTACTATAGAAGGAAAAGGATATAGTAAATGGTGGCTCGAGGTGTCTGGGGTCACGTATTCGCATTCGTTCTATAAACACCGGACAGATATTTAAAGAACGAACAAAAGTCTCTGCCTATCCACATGGGAGAGAGGCGTGACAATTTGATTGATTAGTTGACTATTTTTTTAGGAATGACTTAATGGTTATTAATTTGTCCAGTCAGTCGGGGCCATTACCATTACTTTCAAATGTAAATACCGAAGTGACGCCGTAGCATTTCGGGAACAGCTTGAAAGTTGCCTGTTACAAATAGGCTGGCATAGTGTATACGAATACTACATGCAGTTATTTAACTGTAGTAGCTGTCGCCTCTATTCATGGACCGAACTCCAGTTTAACTTTTAACGTGGTCAAATTTTTTTTTTTTTTTTTTTTTTTTTTTTTATTGTGACACGACATTTGACATCGACTTGCCTGATGATAAGCAAGAGGAGATCCAAAAGTGCCGACGACTGAAACAACCGAGTTAGTACGCGGCTGTCTCACCCGCCGTCACTATGCCGGCCAAAGGTGCTTCTTCACGCATCGCTTGAAGGATCCAAGGTTATAGGAGGGAGAGAACACATGGGCTGGCAAAGCATTCCACTTGTCGATTGTTCTACAAAGAAAAGATGCACCAAACTTTTTAGTTCGACTACCGATTCTGTCGACAAAATGTGAATGCTTCCCCCGACCAGTGCGGGTGTTACGGGTGTGAAAAGAAGAGATAGGAACAAGGTTAAAGAGCTCCTCGGAACATTCCCCGTGGTATAGGCGATAGAGGACGCAAAGAGCCGCCATGTCTCTGCGTAATTGCAGAGGCTCCAGAGTTCGCGTAACCTCTACATCTCCTATGATCCGGACAGCTCGGCGCTGCAATGAATCCAGGGCATTGAGAAGATACTTGGCAGAGCCGTCCCAAAGATGCGAACAGTACTCCGCGCAAGAGCGAATTTGAGCCTTGTATAAAAGCAGGCGAAGCTCTGGCGCGAAGAACCGCCGCACCTTGTTCAGGATGCCAAGTTTGCGGGAGGTGGTCTTAATAGCCCGCTCAATGTGATCCCTGTGATTCAGGTCGCTGCGAAGGGACATCCCTAAGATATCCAGTCTGTCCGAAGTACCAAAGTCGAGCCATAATAAAAAATATTTCAAAAACACTTAATAAGCTTAAGTTCAAAACCACATAAATGAAAATCAGAATAAAATCTTATCTGATAACTTATTGATTTTAGCTCAAGCTAGTGATTTATTTTTAAGTGTCTTATAATTAAAAAGAAACCTAAATAGCGAATTAAGTCTTCTACAAAATAATATAAAATATATTGAAAGCTTTATTGCGGTTTTCAGCGGAGACGTTGAGTGGTCGGCGACTGTAACAATAGCACGAAGTCGGGAGCAAGTGCATCTTGCATTACTGATCTTATACGTACGGCACATTCCTATTTCCTCTTTGTTGTTTCACCCCAAGTAAATACACATGTATTTCATATAAATGATAAATATGAATGTCATACATATTTTTATAAACATAACAAATGCTAGAGTTTCATTAAAAATAAAAGGAAAGATTCCCAACTTCCCATTTTTAACCTCGAGTTGAATTTTAAAATAATACGTTATTTTATTCATTGTCACTCGACATGTGACAGCACTCCGCGTGATATTAAACTGCAGAGCAGGCCATAAATGAAGACTACAAGTGGCAGTCGCATCCACTATGCCGGCCTAGGTAAAATCGAAATGAAATTGGTCTACCACCAATTTCATTTCGGGTTTACCCCGGGTTTTTTATTATTGTGGCGCGACATCTATCGTCTACATGCCTGACGGTAAGCTCTTACTTTTGCGTCAAAGACTGAAAATCTGACTTAGTGTACGGTTACTTCAGTCGCCTTCACTATGCCGGCCAAAAGTGAAGAAAAGAGTTAGTGGAATATATATGCTGGTAAAGCATTGCATTTGCTAGCTGTTCAACGAAGAAAGGAAGCTACTATTTGTTTACTTTGGCTTTCAATTAAGTCAGCAATGTAGTGTAGATGCTTTCCCTGACCTGTGTCACGGGAGCCGAGACGAAGTAGAAACAATGTTAAAGAGTTACTCAGAAGGCAAATTGACGTCAATTGCCTGCCTACCACTGTAAGGCACCGTAGTGTAGTGGCAGTGCAATGGTTGCACAAACCGGAGAGCACAAGTTCGAGACCACCAACCGGTACCAATGTATCTTTGATATATGTACTTTAGTTGTTCTGTTTCTATGATACAAGCACTTTAATAGCTTAGAATAGAAATGTAAATAATAATAATAAACGTATTCGTATGCTCTGAATTATTATTAATACTTCTATTTGAACTCACAAACGGGGTGAACATTAGTAATAAATGTAAGGGGTAAATGTCAAAGTCATATTCTTTAATTAAATGCCATCAATTCATTGTTACACCAAACCAATTGGTCCCTTTTGTAAACGGGCAAACGTTATTTTTTTCGGATGTTCTGTATTTGACAGCCATTGTCTAGGAAGCGGTGAGGGAATTATATATTTATTCTTGTTTCTAGCAACCACAGACATCTGGGGCCCGTCGACCGTCCTCAGCTCAATATAAGTTGGACGTAGTTTTCGTAACTTTAAAGCGGGCTGATGGAAGATTGAATTCCAAGTATAACACAATTTCTATTACTGTTGGAATTTAATGTTTATAAAATGTTCAATTTAATTGAAGTTTATAATTTAATATTATAAGCTTTCAGTCGTATCGTATAGTACCTTCCGTGTTGTATTTGGTATAAGCTGAACAACTTCTAGTTTGTTAGTATATAAAATAAATACCTAAAAAAAACTATAAATTGTCACGACTTAATTCCCACGCGAATAGACAGAGACAAGAGGGCGCTACTTTCCACGATGCTGATACAACTTTTTCGCTTCCTTCACATCCATTATTCTCTTCATACAGACTCTATATATTCATACAGGGCACTGCAGGGACACCTGTTTTTTTTTAGGAATGTCCTCAGAACAATATTTTAGGTCGCCTTGTATTTGTCTTTCTTTTGTTGGGACTTGATATCTGACCCCCACTTGACTGATGGTAAGCAAGGGGAGTCCAATAACTGAGAAAACAGTCACAATACCGGCCAGAAAAAAAAACATTCGCCTCTGATTTATAAATCACTTTTGTTAATCTTCTTTTGATCATTCTGTATACAAGTGGCTATATATATATATATATATATATATATATATATATGGCTATTTACAAGTATAAGTATATAGAATTTTTTATTTATTCTATATATTTACACTTAGCTGGTAATTTTTACTTAGTTAACTAGTCTATCTAATTCAGTAAGGCAATGTTGTTTGGAATTTATATTCCAGCATTAGCGATAGACAGTGTTTCGTTCAGACACGGGCTCGTAGCTCTTCATTTCCTTACTAGAGTAGATTAGTTGCTTTTTACGATACACCACCTAGCTGCATTGTACTTGTTACTCACCCCTCACGGAAGTGAAACGGGAGGCCTCGCATTGAAATTTAAAATGCTTCCAGGCAAAACAACTTTATTCAATTCGTAATGGCTTATCAACCATTTACGAATGGTAAAGTTAAATTATGAAGAGATTGTATTGTTCAATGAATATTTTAGATTATGTAAAGTATTTTTGTTTCTTTGAAAAACATTTAGATTTTTGGCAAAGGAAAAACAGTAATTTTATTTAGATGTCTTGAATAATGTATAGACTAAGACATTATTAGAGAGGAATAATTGTGTTTAAGTGAATAATCAATGATTTGTTAAAATAATATAAAATCGTTATTCAAAGAACACCTAACAATCTCGATAAAATATATGTACATAAGTAATAAAATTTCATTATCCAGAAGTGGCCGATGATATTTGGATATGGGAGCGCGTTGGTGACGTCACAGGCAGACTCAGTCAGTAGTTGTTCTCAAAATAACGTGCGCTTCTAGTTGAAGTGTCTCTTCACTTGAATAATTTATAAGTTAGACTTACCCTCGGAATGCACTGTATTTCCTAGCAAGTCGAGCGATGTTTCGTTGTTCGCCGTTCACTCGGAATAAAGTGAAACTAACAAAATATTTAATTTGAAACTTCATTATAAAGAAGAACTTTCATAATACGGGCGTCTGCGTTATAACTTAACTTTTTGTTTGGAGCATACTTTGAATTTTAAATTTGTGACATATATTATGTTTAAAATAAGGTTATTGAGTCAAAACTTCCCAAACAATTGGGTTAATATGTATAAAGTTAAACTTTTAACCGTCTTGTTTTTAACATGCTTTTAAATTGAGTTTTTTAATACAACAATAAAAAAAAATCTATTTATTTACATAACCATAGTACCTATGTAATAGGAAACGAATTAACTGCTCATATTATTTTAATTGCCTCCACATTTAAGCTTTGTTCTCGTTTCCACGGCTGTTGTAATATTGTAATTAAAATTGTACAGAAATTAATCCTTTTTTTCATTATAATACCTAATTTTACATATATTTCCTTTAATAAAATAATGAGTAAAATTTTATAGAATTTAAAATGAAACATGAAAATGAACAAATATTAAATACGATAGTTACCACGAAAACAAAATTAACCTGTAATTTTTTAAATCAACTAAGATGCAAATTATTATTATAATATACAAATATATTCATTTTGCGACGTAATTTCCTTGTTTATTTAAAAACGTGTATAACACTGGAATTAAAATACATACTGTAAAATATAATATCGTAGAGCCTTGTATTAAGAAAATTGTGGATGTGAGGGAAGCAAGGGAGGTATGTCAGGATCGTGGCAAGTGGCGCTCCTTTATCTCTGGAAGAAGGCGTGACAGTTTGATTGATTGATTGATTGATATAGTACTAATATGTTACCGCTTTGAAAATTCAAATAAATATAAGCCAGCATAGTGCCAACAATTATATTTTCAGTCGTCGGCATTCTTGTTGTCACAATAAAAAAGTATTTAATATTAATTATCATCTACTCGCAACATATTTGAGAAACATATTTAAAAAAAAACTCGTTAAAATAAATTGACCACAATGATGATTTTCGTGGCAAACATAATTATTTTTTGTTTTTGCCGGATTCACGACTTATTCCAAGAATCTGATAGCGGAACTTTTTAAAATGGCTTGAATTTACAAACATTAATTATTCCAAAAATAACTTTAAAAAAATATTATTTATTTTAAAATAGAGCATACAAAAATATTTAGTTATTATTTATTCAGGGTCGTAGGCAGACTTACAGTGGTCGATATTTGCACAGTTCGACTCTTTAATATCTGCGGCAGTATCTTTAGTATCCACTCATTGATCGCACTCTGGTAAAACATTTTTTTCCAGTCGTCGACGCTCCTTCCTTGCTTACCATCAGGCACGTCGCGTCCTCATAAAATAAAATACACAACATCTGTAGCATATCGCCATTTTTTCTAAGGATTTTTTTTCGAAACGATTAAAAGATAGTCGTAATCCAAGCTTCCGAGTCACGCAACTTTGCAGAGACATAGCGGCTATATACGTGCTTTATAGCGAAACCACGGAGAACCATGAGCTCCTTGACCTTGTTCCTTCATCGTCTTTTCACATCTGTGATACCCGCACAGGTCGGGGGAGGCAACCACATTCTGTCGTTCCAATTGGCAGTCTAACTAAAAGGTTCGGTGCGTCTTTTCTTACTCTAAACCTAGTTTAATACTGAATCCTTCTAATGCAGCGTGAATAGGAATTTTATAGAAAACAAGACTAAGTTACTTCATGGTCTGTACACTTAAAAGCGGTAGTACTACTCGGGATCAGCATGTTCTCTAATATTTATATTGGATAAATCCACATGTAAATCGATCCACTAATAATCCTTTACCTACATTGTATCATTCACGTCTAACACGACCATACTTATGTTTCTCTATATAAATTAAATTTCTTGCCAAACTCAAGAGTATTATTCCATGCTTACTTTGTACGGTTACACTGATGAAAAGTAAAATTACCTAAATGATGAAAGTAAGAAATTCCAAATGAAAAAGGAACTGCTGAGACGGTCGTCTTATCTTCGAAGGCGGCAAACGAAAATATAAGGATAATAAAATGCTCATCTCTGCTAAACATTTGAAATGACCTACATTCGAGTGAGCTCACGAATTATCTCGAAACGACATATTTTAGTTTTAGTTCTCAGTTTTCTCTATATTGTTATTTTCAGAAATAACAAGCGCACTTTTCTATTAGTCACATGTTTTAATGAAAATGCTATTGTTACGAAAAAAAAACTTAACTAAAAATGTTAACATACCCTACATACAACTTTACGTGGGGTATTAAAGTCAAAACCTTTATTTGATACATGTTTAGAGATAATATATAGAGATGGTATACATAATAGAGATAGTTTTCTTAAGAGAGCAGTAATAAATAGAACTAAAAATGAAAATCACTAGAACTTATGATTTTCAAATAAAAATTTAAACAAAATATAATTTGAACAAAGGGACCAAAGACAGTGCTATATTGGAATCTAGTGCTAACTAGCCAAGTTCTTTATTGTGTTTTTAAATTGTTTACGCAATTTATATATGGCAATTATTATTCACAGTAAATAAAAAGTAAGTTTGAAGAAGAATTACAGCTGTTAGTAACATTTGACGAAACTATAGGTGCCAAGTCTCATTTCGTCCATCTGTGCAAACCTTAGATATTATACGAGATATACCTATATATCTTCACCTTTTATTTAAACAAAAAGGATAAAGCCAAAAATATTATTTATAAAGGCTTTACCAGTAATATTAATCATAAAAAACCAATACATTGAAATTCGGTTTATAGAAAGTCCGGATAAACCAAAGAAATAACAATAAAACGAGTGTAAGCATGTAATATCAATAAGAAATAATCGGTTATTATAATATTAATCATAAAATAAATGCTTGTAAACGGTAAAGTACATTAAGAAGAAAATTAATATTCTGAATAGAATGAATATATCCATTATAAGTTAGTAATTAAAATTGGATAGAAAATATTCACGCTTGCTCATCGGTCGACTGGGAAATGATAAATGTGCGCACATGAATTCTGCTATCCAAATATCGATACTAATTTATAAAGTAAACTATTACCATTGCAATATACAAAATATAAATGTATACATGTTTTATTCGCTTAATCAGGACTTTAATTCATACGTATGTATTTATAAGTACTAAAACTCATTCTCACTAGTTACAAGTAAGTAATATTAGTTTAGTAATGGGATAACTTTGCACTTTGGTTGCATCAAGTTTCCAAATAAGATTAATGAATGATGAATAATTGATATCCACAACCTTAGTGTCCGTAGTAATAGTTAAGTGCTTAATTTAACTATATATCTATCTAACTATAATACTTCAATATAAAATACATAGTCAATAATTAAACTTATTGGATTTTTTATTGTGACTCGACATCTGACATCGAGGTCAGAGAGAAGCTAGAGAAGGTCCAAGAGGTAAAAATTGAAATTTATCAACATGTAAGTACTAGTATGTGGGAACTTACTTTTTTTCGAAAGATTTAATATTATTTGCTAATTAATAGTATTTGGCATCAATCAATCAAATTGTCACGCCTTTTTCCCACAGGGATAGGCAAAGACAATGGAGCGCTTCTTGCTACGGCCCTGATACAACTTTCTCGCTGTTTTCACATCCACAATTCTCTTTATACAAGCTCTATAGTTATGGGCTCTATAGTTAATCACTATACTCAGCTTTCTTAAGGATGTCTCCGATGTGGTCCTTTTATTATTAAATCTATTAAATTTTTAGGTGCTTATATCATTCAAAATTGACGATAGCACGTACTCCCACACTCGCTGTCCATCCATCGCCGCATGTCATCGATCACACTTTTTTGGCCGTCTAATTCGCCGCTAAAAGCCTAAATTGTTTTTTTTTGTATAGTGACTCGACATTTATCCTATTAACACAGGCCTATTACGCTGAAGTACGATCCATGAATGGAGGCGACTGCCATTACAGTTAAATAACTAAACTAGCAGGCGCATCCACTATACTGTCCTAGTTGAAACCGGCAACTTACAAGCTGATCCCGAAACGCGACTAATTCACTTCACCGTCTACAAATCGGAAGATTGGATGGACACCACTGCCAATCAATCCTAAAATAAATATCTAATATAATACTTTATACGAGTACTTCTATATCTCTATAAACGTAATCTTTCTTATTGTAATCCTCATAGACTGCTGTTTTATATCAGAGTGTAAGTAGACCAAAACTAATAAATTGAATTAAAGGAAATAATAATAGATTACGAACAGGGTAAGAGAAATAAACGTTAAGAATCTATGAAGTAGGGGCGTGTCGACATCGTGGCAAAAAGCTATCCATTATCTCTGCCAATTCCTGTTAAATTCATTTGAAGTAAGTCCACAATACGAGTAGTTAAACTTAATTTTTGTAAAAGTATAAAAAATGAAAGCTCAAGCTTTTTTCCTCAAGTAAGCTGGGTTGTTTAGTGCCCATAACGAGAGAGGGCAAGTGGCGCTCCCTTGTCTCTGCCTATCTCTGTGGGTAAAAGGCGTGATAATTTAAGTGATTGTTTTTTATTATTGTGACTTAACATATGACAACACCTTGCTTGATGTTAAACTGGAGTGCGGTCCATGAATGGAGGTAGCTGCCCGGGGATTAAACCCGGGAATTTACGCGTTACAAATCCACGCCTATCATTATTGTTAATAAACAACGATATTAAAAAAAACTATTCATCTTATGGAAAGTATCCTTAGATAGATCTTATGGATCCATCCTAGCAGAAAGATCTGATAAAGGCTTTGAAGAACTTTTAACTAAAAAATCCTTACAAAATTTTCAGCTTGGCATTACTTTGTCAGAAAATATATTTGTATTTTTTAAGTAAACTGTGTCCATTTTTATTTTAATATATTTTTTATTGTCCTTGTTTCGTCATTTACTATAAAGTAAATATGAAAACATATTATTGTTTCTACTTTTATTTTAGTTTTTTTGTATACATTTAAAAGGTTTCTGAAAGGCTTAAGTATACTCGGGTTCGATATATGTTATTTTAGTAGAATACAGTTTTCCTAAAGATTCGTCGTAAAATAATTCTTTTGCTATAATACCACGTACGAAGGTCAAGTAAACGCGTACAAAGTTTTATTTGACGAATATGAATGTGTGCCATAATTAACAGTTTGCGTGACGGTCGCGATTACCACCTGCATGAAATAAGCTACATACCTTAAGCGTGTTCAGAGAAATTAGGTAATTATGTAGTTTCCAAATCCGAGCATAAAACTTTGTATATTTGAAGATAATAGTCGTTTATCTTGTCATCATACATTTATGACATTCTATAAGTAATTATTCATGAATATATATTTTTCGTTTTGACAACAGGCGTGGACGAACAGATTAGCGATTGGTTTGTTGCGCGTAAAGTCCCGGGTTCGATTCCCGGTCGGAGCAAATATTTGTTTCATAGCTTTTATTTGTGATATTTAATAACATTAAATATTGCAAAAATTTGTTAATAAAAAAAAAGAGATGGATATTTGCTTCGGGTCTGGTTATCAAGGAGTGGTAGGCAGTAGTACCCAGTCTGCCGATCCGGGGTAGTACCACCACTTTAAAGTATACAGATCGTGAAGTGATTTGGTCACGTTTCGGGATCAGTTTGTAAGTTGCCGGTTCCATCTAGGCCGGCATTGTGAATGTAATTGCTACTCACAGTTATTAAATTGTAGTAGCAGTGACATTCATTCATGGACCACACTTCAGCTTAACATCAAGCGGGGTGCTGTCATATGTCAAGTCACAATAAAAAACAAAAAAAATGTATCTATACTACATTTTACTTCTATACAAGAGTGCTTGTATCAAGGCTACCGTGGTGTAGTGGCAGTGCAATGGGCATGCAAACCGAGTGCACGGGTTAAAAACCGCTCACCGGTACCAATGTATCTTTGATACAATATGTACTTTAGTCGTCCTGTTTCTATGATACAAGCACTTTAGTAGCTTAGTATAGAACTGTAAAATAAATAAATAATAAAGAAACAGGACAACCAAAGTACATATTTATATCAAAGTTACATTGGCACTGGCAAGTGGTTTTGAAACGATATCTCTTGGTTTGCATAAGTACCACGGTCGCCTTAAATCGTAAAAGGATGATGAAAACTTTATTTGTTTCTTATGAAAACTTTGTCCATCCCTTTCATGTTTATACTTATAGAACATCCTTGTTATCGTTACGCCATCAAAGGGATTAATTATAGATGTCCTTGCTCAACTATATTATGTTTCCTTTTTGTAACGTTATTTCCACTTGGCGAGAACGAGGATTACATGTCTTTTAATAGCTTTAAATACTTGGCACGTGTATGACATTCTTGATATTTTATATCGTATTCGAATTTCAAGGTTCAAGTTACACTTATTATAGATTTTATACCAAACTACTTAACGTGCTTGTATCATAGAAACTGCGCGACCAAAGTACATAATTAAAAATAAATTAGTATCGCTAAGTAGTTTTGGATTGCGTGACTATTTACTACCACTTTACCACGGTCGCCTTACTGTTGCAAGACAGCGGTCCATACATGACAATAAGTCGTATATAACACTTTTTTTATTGTGACGACATATGACAACACCCTGCTTGGTGTTAAGCTGGAGTGTGGTCCATGAATGGATGTCACTGCCACTACAATTCAATAAGTGTAAGTAGCAATCACATCCACTATGCCGGCCTAGTTGGAACCGGCAACTTAAAAGCTGATCCCGAAACGCGACTAAATCACTTCACGGTATCTATACTTGTAAGTGGTGGTACTACCCCGGATCGGTAGAATGGGTATCACTGCCTACCACTCTTTTAAAACCAGGCCCGAAGCAAATATCTATCTCTTTATTTAATATTAACAAATATTTGCAATATTTAATATAATTATTAAATATTACAAATAAAAGCTATGAAACAAATATTTGCTCCGACCGGGAATCGAACCGGGACTTTACGCGCAACAAACCAATCTCTGACCGTTCGTCCACGCCTGTCGTTATAATACAATATAATAATAAATCAGTGTTAAAATTATTTTGCATCAAGTATCTGCATCATATTTCACGTTCCTTACAGCGTGTACGAATTTCATAGTAAATTGTTTCGTAGCATCGACAAATTATGTGTCGCATGTGCGGTGCAATAAATGGAGGGCAAAATTCATGAAACGTTACCGAAAATAAATTACATACGCTTCGACGATTCTGCAATGTGCTAAACAAAGATCGTAATTCAAAATGCAACGTTCCGGACCTTTCAAAACTTTAACTTAATTCAATAACATAAAACGCTCGATGCTAGAGTTCTGTATTGAGAGCAATTTAACTAAACAGAAATTATCAGTTGGCTTATTGTTGGTTGCGATCAATTTTAATAGCAAAGTACATGTAAGTAACATTCCATTGATCTGATCTATGATATTCTATTGTTGTAAAGAGTATATATTTATTGTTAGAGTGTATGTATGTTTTTATTTATGTAAATAACTATGTATTTTAGGTATATGTAACATTTTTCTTTGTATCCATGGATTCTGCGGGTGCCGGGTCCATTGCATGGCTGGCAGGAAAGTAAAGGCAACATTCCGGACTTACGACAGGAAAGTATGTTTAAGGCATTTGCGACATGTCAACGCCCACCTTTTAATGCTCTTATTTTCCCCTCTACCCAACCCCAAATATTATAAGACTCCACCAATGCTCCTTTCCTTTCCTTAAATGTTCTTTCAGCTAGCCTTGGGAGACCAAAATCTCCTAAGGCTAGCTGGTGTTTTAAAGATGGTGCAAGGTATTTGCTGGTATTCCTCTTGAACCGACTTCTACTGCGTAAAGCTGTTTTTTGTGATCTCATTCGTAGGATAATACGCAAAAAATACTTTATTGTTCATCCATTAGGTGAATTTATAAGCCCTAGGCCCTGTCTATCTTGGAGACACAAAAAAGATGTTCCATTTAAAGATGAAAAAATCATATATATACTCATATACTACTACTATACCCACTAAGGAATACATACAGGTGTACATACATATTGTATTATCCTACGAACGAGATCACAAAAAAACAGCTTTACGCAGTAGAAGTCGGTTTAAGAGGAATACCAGCAAATACCTTGCACCATCTTTAAAACACCAGCTAAATCTCTCAATCTAAAAATACTGTATGTATTCCTTAGTGGTTATAGTAGTAGTATATGAGTATATATATATGATTTTTTCATCTTTAAATATAACATCTTTTTCGTGTCTCCAAGATAGACCGGGCCTAGGGTTTATAAATTCACCAAATGTATGAACAATAAAGTATTTTTTGCGTAGAAAGGTTTAATAATTTAAATCTTATAAGTTTTGTAACGCTCTACAAAAGTACTTCTACATAACGCTTTAAGTGCGATGCCATTTAGAATTCGCAAGCTCTGTGTGGAATCCTTTATAAAATGTTCATTCACAACGTATGGAATGAATACAACGTTTCTTCACAGTGCTGTCAAGTTTTCAGTTTGACCTCTCTTCAGAACAGAAAACAGAAGCATGAGCTAATTGATTAAAAGATCATACATTGATTAAATTTGATTTAGATTTCGAATGTTTTTCAGACACAACTCCCTCGCTTCCTACACATCCACAATTCTCCTTATACAAGCTCTAAGGTTATGGGTACTAGGCAACAAATTGTGAATGTGAAGGAAACGAGGGAATTGTGTCAGGATAGTGGCAAGTGGCGCTCCATTGTTTTTGCCTATCCCCGTGAGAAAAAGGCGTGACAGTGTTTTTTTTTTGTTTTTTGATGTTTGAAGTTAGTGTACCAACCCTGCTACCTAGACTATATTTCGCACTGTAAAACGAAATTATTTTTCAGCTCACCGGCCAACAGAAATATGTAGATTCACAAAGTAACTACCATAGATGCACGAGTATTAATCGAATCCCTGAAGGATTGTATAAACAAAGTTGTGAAGTTCTTCTACTACAGGCTAATGATTGAAATTCACTTTATTGTTAGATTACTTTAATATATTTTAATATGAATATATATGTGTACATAGTTCGTAATTATATAGAATGTCATTATTTGAATGTTGTGCATATTTGTAATTAGTTGCATATTAGTTAAAGAGCTAACATACTAGTCATATTTACAAAATGTGTTATTTGGTAATTCATTTACAAATTTAGGACATTGAAAATAACTGTCTTTGTTAACTGTAAACAGATTCTGATTGTTACCAACATTCTGTAACTTATAGGTATGTTATTTCTAAATAACAATAATATATTAGGCGACTGAATCGGTTTATAAAGGCGTCAGCGCTCTTGGACTTCCTCTTGCTTACCACCAGAAAATTCGAGTCCTAATAAAATAAAAACTTGTAGGTACATAATATATGGCGCGGTAAAGTAAGAGCCTTCTAACTAAACTATCATAATTGGCGTCCATTTTTTCTCTTTGTTTACTATCAGGCAAGTCGATGTTAGATGTCGAGTTAAAAATAAAAATTAAAGAAAAATATTTATCATGTTTAGGTTAAATTAAATGTACAAACGCAGACGCAGGAGAACCTGTACCATTAGCCTTAGAAAGTGGGATTAAGTTCTTGAGGTTGTAGCGGAACATTACTCTAAGGTACTTGTAAGTAAATGACATGACACGAATGCTTCGAGGGCTTACAGTATAAATATATAACGCACGTGACTTAGTGTGAACCGTTAATAAAAGTATGAACAATGGTTACGCAATATCTATTAATCCTATCCTTTAATTCTTTAAAGCGATTTATGAATGAATGAATTCGTAATTCTATGAATGAATCTTTAAACACAAGATATTTTTTACATTAAATTACCAAAATTAAATTTAAAAAAAAATAAATTTAAAAAGTAAGCTATTCCATAAACAGAATTGCAAATCTACTTTATTATACTCGTATTAATGTACGAGTATAATATCACTTACATCGATATGAATAAAATGGGAGGTCCTGTGCTTTCGTCTGCTGTGATACATAACGATTTTAACGCTATACTATGGTAAAAAATATTTAGCATAAATATCAGAACTGCTTACAGTTGATGTTAAAGGTATGGAGTTATATAAGCACTCTAATGTATATATTACTCTAAGTTCTAAGGTTAGGCTTAGCGTGGCGTACAAGAATTTCGTTAAAGCGATGTCATTACATCGTATATAATAATTGTATTTATACATTTGTTGCGCGGATGTCTTTTAAAATTAAATTGTGTTTATTAGAATGTTAAATGTGATATTATTTTAGGTTTTAGGAAAATATAAAATAAAAACAAATATAACTGTTACGCCCTTTCTAAAGGATAGGCAGAGCTACTTGCAAAAAATATTTAATGATTTTGATTGATGTGTGTTCTACTTTTGATTAACTTACTAAGATAAAGCCTATTTAAAGTTTAGTTTATTTTTTATTAAAGTAATTTTTTGACAAACTCTATTATCTTTTACATTATTAGCGCGCGGTTTAATTTTTGAGACTTATTGTTTATTCTTGTTGAGCATTTATTTGATTAATTAAATCCGATGTTTCGAAAGCTTTGCATTGTAATTGCAGAGGGACATAAAAAGTGTTAGCGCAATACTTAAAAGAAACTTAAAATAATACGTATAATATTTCATTTATAAGATTAAAACAAGAAATAGCTATATTATACGTATTATTTTTAGTTTTAGTTTAGTTTTATAAAAATAAACTAAAAAGGATTTAATAATCTTATTTAGAATGTTTTAAGTGGAAAGTAAATAATGTGGCCTTCAGAAACTATAGCAGGACGTACTTTTAACTGTTTAATCTTATAGAAACATCGCGATATTTGTCAAAATTGCTAGTATCAAACTTAATAGTAACAAATGTCTGAAGTGGTGTAAGTAATAGCAAGGATGTGTCCGCGACATCTTATAAATTGGATACTGTTTCTCTTGAGATGGTTTGTCTACAATTCCTCTACCAAGATAATAATATACGTCGCGTACTAGCTACAATCGTATTGTACAATGTGTTGAAAGTGTTGAAAAGATTTTGAGAACAGGCGTTGCGTTGTGGCACACCAGTCCCTTACGCGGAAGTCTCAGGTTCGATACTCGGTCCGAGCAAATATTTTTTAATAAAAAAAGATGCAGTTGTTTGCTCGGGAGCAGGTTGTCAAAGAATGGTAGGCAGTGATGCCCAGTCTGCCGATTCGGAGTAGTACCACCACTTACAAGTAAGTTTCGGGATCAGCTTGTAAGTTGCCGGTTCGAACTAGACCGGCATATGGATGTGACTGCTACTTACAGTTTTTGAACTTACAGTTTTTGAACTGTAGTAGCAGTTACTTTCATTCCACTCGCATCCGCACTCCAGCTTAACATCAGGCGGGGTTCTGTAACATTTCATTTTTCTCCATTTAGTTTCATTTAGTCTCCACCCTATTTGAAATTATCCGAAACTTGTATAACGGATTCGGTTACGGTTATGGATAGATTTATAGTTCGGATATCCGATAGTATCGGTTACGGAACTCCATAACCTTCCTGGTTTTTACTGTAGCAAAGGCAACACAGTTTGTTGTAGCAATTCGTAATAGCAGCCATGCATGGTTTTGTCTTCAGGAGCCGCGCTTGTCTTTCATGTAATCTTTTCATTATATGACGTATATTTAACTAATGGAATATGTATGTAGTCGTGTCTCTTAAATAACACACAAGGATCTAATCTACATTCGTCTTAAATTAGAACGAGCGATGCCGTTTCTGTTATAACCTGAGAATTAACAGACGCGAAGCAAAGGATTTTGGCACTAATTGGTTTATTTTTATTTATTTAAAAACTTTATGCACTAGGTACGAATGCATTAAAGCATTTTTTGTATGAGGTAGGTGCAAAATAAAATAGAAGAATTTAATCTGAAACATACTACTAAATCTAATATATTTTATGGTAATAATCAGTATACACTAAATATAAAGATAAGGTTGTGGATGCCACTACTACTTGCAGTTATTTCATCGTTGTAGCAGTTTCATATTCATGGAACGCATTCCGACTTATTGTCAGGCGGGGTGCTGTTATGTTTGACAACAGGCGTGGGGCATTGGTTAGCAGACCAGTTTTTACGCGTCAACAAGTCTCACACAAGTACAAGTCTCGGGTTCGATATTTGCTATTTTTTGTAATATTAAATATATTATATATTATCTTGGTAATATAACCAAGATAAATATGTATTTTTAATAAAAATATAGAAGCGGATTATTGGTTCGGGACTGGATATCAAAGAATGGTAGGCAATGGTGCCCAGTCTGTCGATCCGGGGTATACCACGGAGAGATATACAGACCGTGAAGTGACTTAGTCGCGTTTTGGAATAAGCTTGTAAGTTGCCGTCTTCTACTAGGCTCCAAATATTTTCAGTGTTTATTACATCATTGTTTTATAAAGGAACTGAAAATTTTGTTTGTACTCGTAATATACCTTAATATGAAATTATCATAACACTTGTGTTATGATAATTTAGTTATTTCGATGCTGTGCTCGTATGAACATATTCATAGAAATTCATCAGATATGAAGACGTTTATCATGTAGGTAGATAGGGGTAGAGCGTTACGACGAAAGGGTCGTATTTCACAGAATACGGAACTGGCAGTATGGTGATGCCACTATGAGGTGTGTATACACAGACACTGATACACCTACTAGTACGTCGTTCTACGTAATGAATATGCATAATTCATGAATTTCAGCGTATAATAAGAAACATGAGACTGCGAGTAAATGCGAGTATAACTAATCTACCGACTAAATACCAAATACTTAAATAACTCCCAGTTTATTTCTAAACGTATCGTGCATTTCAGTTACCGTTTCGATTTCTTTTTTTTATACTTTTTACTTAATAGCTATAAAACTTTTAACTAATTAAATTAATGTTCTCAGAACCTTGATTAAGGAGTTCCGAAATGCTTTTAGCGTCAATGTACCTGGGATAAATTTTAAAAGGAAGAATTCTTAAGAAAGTTGAAACGCAAGAAATATAGACTTAACTTCTTGATTATGCAATATTTTAATTTTAGGGGAGCTGTTCGGAATACTAATGACTGGTGCTTCAATATTGTAACGAGTTTGCGGTATTTTTACGACCTTATATTCAAATTACAATACTTTACAGGAAATACATGTAATAAATTCCTTACAGCAAAGTTATTTCACATTATGCATAGTACGGTGGTGTTACTAGCGAGATATTCACCTGAGTTAATATCTTGCAAACATAACACACGGAGAACAGAGCCGATTTTACGACGGAGATAGTAGATAGTCGAATCTCTACAAGGAAATCTAGCTAAAATAATTGGATGGAGTGCGGTGCATTTTTAATGACAGCACCAGAGCTTTACATTTTGAGGATGTGCTTCAGTATTTCATATCCTCTTTGTGAAATAGAATGGCTTTGAGCATAGTTTAATCGCGACAGGGCGAGCTACAACAGTCGTTATTGCACATTAGCGGGCAACTCGACGCAGCGCGGCCTCTCCATGTTAACGGCCACATTCCAAGTTCCCCCAAGACTGTCGGTCCGCGGGCTCTGTACTTAACAGTCTAATTAGCCGTAAATTGCATTCAAAATTGGGCTCTTGGTTGAAAATTGAGTATTAAATGCCTTATTTCGGAAATAAAGGAAAATTGTTTCCATATTTATTGTGTCGCTTTTAATTGTCTCCAGTTAGGATGACTGTTTTTATTGTAATTTGTTGATGAGGTTTTTTAAATAATACATTTTCAACATAAATTTTAGAAAATAAGATAAAATTTAATTATGTAGATCTTGTTTTAGACATAATTTTATGCAAACGATTTACCATTATGTATACGGATGCTGGATTTTCCTTAAAGCTAAGACAACCGACACGATTTGACTCAAGTTTCGTTCAAAATTAAGGAGTTTGATGAACTGTTAATTACATATACACCACAAGAAATACCCTAAAATTTTGTTAATGATAACATTAGGAGCTCGTCCATCATCATTATCATCTATACACGCCCACGCGTCTTTGTATGAACTTCGCCGGTCAGTTTCCAAACTCGTCATAGATGGTTTAGTTCCAATTATCTAGTTACATAACTTCATAATAGCTGTGTGTTAGACTATGTTAGAAGTGTGAACTAACTCGTGTTTAAGGTAACTTTATTTTCAACTGAGGCTCTGATGGTGTGAAGTATACTTTGTTGAAATCACCTGTGTATATAGGTAGAAATTACTATAGGTACTTTTTTAATAAAAGATTCGATCGATATCTATTTTATACCTCTTTTATTATTACAAAGCTTTTATTTATTCGACTTGCCTTGTTATGTTAAGTATGGAGCCAATATTTTGCATACACTTTATGGTCTAAGAGGCAGTGGTACCAAGCCTGACGATCCTGGGTAGTACCACCACTTATAAGTATAAAGACCGTTATGTGACTTATTCGCGTTTCGGGATCAGCTTGTAAATTACCAGTTTTAACTAGGCCGGCATAGTAGACTGCTACTTGCATTAAGTTAACATCATCACTTGAACCACAATACAAAAATAGAGGAGGTTAAAGAGTGCCAACTTCTAAAAAAACGAATCAGTGGCCGGCATAGTGGGTGTGACTGTTACTTACAATTATTTGACTGTAGTATAGGTACGTAGCAGCCACCTGCATTCATGGACCGTACTCCAGCTTAACATCAGGCGGGGTGCTGTCATATGTCGTGTCACAATAAAATAAAAGTACACGGCTTCATTAATCACCGTTACTATGCTGGCCTACAATTATTAAATAAATCAAAAATATTTTTTTATTTCTAAATCAATGAAATAAATTAGTGAGGTGCTTCAAGAATAAACCTTTTAGAATTGAAGTTCGATATTAAATGTTTATTTTTTTTACTCAAAGTATAATCTATTATTTGGGACAGTAGCCTTGAATGTACTGGAGAAGTTTTTCATGTCAAAGGTGGAGATTGATTGACGGTTGTTTACAAACACTCCAAACAGAGGGGAGCCGTCGTGATTAATGCCTTAATCTTGTTATTGTTACCTTGGGTTTTTTCAAACGACTTCCAAAAACGAGGTTAGCAATTCCTCGGTTTGCATATATTAAGGATTATTTACTCATTTACTTTACGAGTGTATCTAATTTTTTTGTCTATATTACCGTGAACTGACATTTTTAGTCGTCCGCACTCTTGGACTTCCATCATGCTTACCAGGGACTCTTAGTTTGCTAGACCACTTCAGTAGGACAACACCACGCTCGCCTATAATTTCAATGCTAACAATAAATACACTAAATAATTCTGAAATATAAAAGTTTGATTTTATTAAAATATTTAAAGCCTTGTAACAAAAGTGGCGCTCCGTTGTCTCTGCCTATCCTACTGGAAATTAAAGCATAACAATAATAAAGATACATGATACACGAAAAATATTAATGTTATAAACATATACAATAACATAACACAAGAATTCAAGTGGTAGGCAGACTGTGGATCATGGATACAGCTTAACTTCAGGATGTCGAGCAACAAATAGAAAAACATAACCAGTTGGAAATAAAATTAAAGTTAAAATGATATCTTCTTTTCACAGCCATTTGTGTGCTAGTCTGACGTAACGTTTATATCCAGGATTTTAGCTCGTGTGTTGTAAGGGTAGAAATAAAGATACTTTTAAATTTCTTTCTGACACATGAAGTGGCAACTACGAGTATGGGATTTCAATCCAGGAGCGCATTCCAGTATCTAGGAATATTAACGTTGACTGTATAGTGAATGTTAAATATTAAGCTCTCTTTGCCTCTACGAATTATTTATACTGTTTTGTAAAAAAATATTTAATACTGCAATAAAACACCTATGGGAAGGTGGGGTAAGACGGGGACCTTAAGGAAATATTTGAAATAAAAGATGCCGTTTTGATTGCACAAATTGGAAACTTATATTACAAAATAATCAGTCTTTCTTCTTTTAAATTATAATTAAACAAAACATAAATAAACCATTCTTCTGGTAGAAATAACAAAAACAAAAAAAAAGTACCTAATCCCCATTATGCCCCACCCATAGGGAAAGATGGGGTACCCCCCTGGGTAAGATGGGGTATGGGCAATTAGTCATCGTCACTTTCACAAACTGGGCAGATATGGGCAGCTTCGTCATCGTTATCTTCAACGCCAGCACACCCACAATGTGCCCATTTACCACAAATTTGACAAGTTATCCACCCTTCACGTGATTCCGTATATAAACCCTGACAATACAAACACTCTGTGTCTTCGGTATCGCTATATAAATCTGTGATTTTCTTTTTAGCCTTTTTCCCTGCTTTTTTGTTTGTTACCATTTTTTTTATCCTGAGATATCTTCTTTATCTTTTTATCATCTTGAATATTTTTGCTCTTCTGTCTTTCTTCCAACTCTAATTTATATGGAGACGCGGTAATTATAGCTGTCTTTCCGCGTCTACGTACCTGTCTTTTCCTATAACTTGTATTTTGTGGGTAAGGTAATAACTGTTTTGGACTAATTAGATGAAATGATGTTTGATCTTCTGAATTATTTACCAATGTTTGTTGTGTACGAGGGGGCTGTGATGCAGATGCTGCTGATTCAAAACAATGTCAGTAGCCTCTGCAGCTGCAAAATCAGCGTCCGTAAAAATTTCAGCATTGTAAGGACACTAACACATCTCTAATTGCTTGTCTTATGCTTTCTTCCTCCCAACATCCTCTCTTTGTCTTTCTTTTATAGTCGCGAACCATGATCTAGAAGAATATTATTAATAAAAAACTGAACTCTGTAAAATATAAGTAGCGGGCAAGATGGGGTACTGCACCGAGCTTCATACCCCATCATGCCCCAAACAGACTTTTTATGAAACAATAAAAATTTTAGGTTATAAAACGATCCCATCAAAACTAAATTGTAGTGTATTCAACACTATAATAGATGAGTATTTAGAAAATAAATACGTGTATGACCTAAATGTAACACGTTTTAAATAGTCACGCTGTTTATGTGCCTTAAAAATTAGATAGAACATGTAAAAAAGTAAATAATTACTCACAAAATTGCAAAACGTCCTCCATCCGCCATAACACTTATAGGACTAATAAGTTTCCCAAGTAATATACTAGATGGAACTAATAGCCTCACGGTAGCTATTTTGAATCATTAAAATCTATTAGGTCCCCGTCTTGCCTCACTACCCCGTCTTGCCCCACCTTCCCTGTTACTTTTATAATGTAAATGTTATAGTACGCCTTATAGTAAGTTGGAATGCGGTCTATGAATAGAGGTGACTGCTACTACAGTTAAATAACTGTAAGAAGACGCCTGTTGACGACAGGCGTGGACGAACGGCTTAGCAATTGGTTTGTTGCGCGTAAAGTCCCGGGTTCGATCCCCGGTCGGAGCAAATATTTGTTTCATAGCTTTTATTTGTAATATTTATTAATATTAAATATTGCAAATATTTGTTAATAAAAAAAGAGATAGATATTTGCTTCGGGTCTGGTTATCTAAGAGTGGTAGGCAGTGGTACCCTGTAGTCTGCCGATCCGGGGTAGTACCACCATTTACAAGTATACAGACCGTGAAGTAATTTGATCACGTTTCGGGATCAGCTTGTAAGTTGCCGGTTCCATCTAAACCGGCATAGTGGATGTGATTGCTACTCACAGTTATTGAATTGTAGTAGCAGTGACATTCATTCATGGACCACACTTTGGCTAAACATCAAGCGAGGTGCTGTCATATGTCGTGTCACAATAAAAATAAAATAAAGAAGCAGTAATATCCATCTATAATACTGGCCTAGTTAGAAACGGCAACATACAACTGAACCCGAAACGCGATTAGGTCATTTTTTGGTCTGTATACTTTTAAGTTGTGATTTGGTCTGTATAATTATTATACCCGTAGTTGCAAAATTCGCTAAGATACGGACGTTTATTTAATTTAATTTATTAAATCAAAATTTTATTTATTAATGTAATTGTTTACATTTTGGACTGATTAAATGGGTTATTAGTATCTACAGATTGTAACTAATTGCATTCAGATCTAACTGCTGCGACACAAGTTATTGCAAATTATCTTATTTAGTTAACAACTTTGCAAAATACTATTTTAAAATTTATATTTAAAAAGCCGATTTAAATACTGTTTTGCAATAATAAACCTCAATTTTTATAGAGATGAATTTATAAGTTTATTTTTTCTTAATTATAAGCCGTATTTTGACTTGATGGCATCGACCACCACTTTTCCCGATTTTCATGTCTCTGGTATTATTATTATTATTATTCATCCGTGTCTTTCTAATGTTAAAAGGGGTACACAATCTTCAAGATACTGTGAAATTTCCAAAATTCTACACAAACTGAGACGAGCCAAGTTACACAAAGTGGAATCCATTTCCTAAGAACCAAGGGGACACGGAATATTAAATGGAGCTTCAGATCCTTGAGGGTAGAATCATATATTATAGATTAAACAAGGAAATTAAAAGCAAATTGAGCTTTACAGTGGCCAACATTAATCTCTTTGTGAATTAACAGTATCATTGTTAATTCACGATTTGGTATTGGGTGTTTTGTTCTAATTATTGTGGGTGGCTTTGCCTACTTTACAGTAAATATATATATTTATGTACTTACCGCTAGTATACGTCTGCTGGATACTAGCGAACCCGGCAGACGTCGTCCTCCCCGGAATAGCAGCGTCACATTAAATACATTTCAAATCAGTGCGTCTTTTCTTTGTAGAACAATTGACAAATGGAATGATTTGCCAGCTTATGTGTTCTCTCTATTCTATAACCTTGAATCCCTCAAGCGATGCGTGAAGAAACACCTTTGGCCGGCATGATGACTGCCGCTAGGGCAGCCGTGAACTGACATCGGGTTTTTCAGTCGTCGTTACTCTTGCACCTCCTCTTTTTTATCATCGGGCGGGTAGAGGTCAGATGTCAAGTCACAATAAAAAAAAGTCTTCTTAATCTTCTATGGTGCAAGTATGGCTGGTGATTTTCCTATGTTTTTTTTATTCTTTCTAGGTAGGCAATCAAATGTATCTACCGCTGAAATGTATATAATGTTGTCAATGTTGTTGATTAAAACAAATTTGGTGAGATTCCGATAACAGCGCCACTTACTGAATCCAATAGTGTTGTAATTGTGTATTTCAGTACATATAAATTAAAGAACGATGTATTATGAGAATTTTTATTGTTGAACGACACACATATTTAACATAACACATAACAAGACGTCTATGACAGCTACCTACGTCATAATAAATTCATATAAAATATTCTAAAAAGCATACCAAAAAGATAATATTTACAACATTCCCCCGTTATCTAAGCGGTATGCAAAACATAGAGCATACATAAAAATATAATAATGTACAAAACAATAATAATAATAAGTCCCTGACTGTACCTTTTGACATATATAAACATGTTAAGTAACTAGACCTATATCTGAAACACATTTATTGTGTTTACAGCGTGGCAAACACTTAGGACATACATATGTTTTGTACGAATGTGATGCACAGGGTTTATATCGACTAATTTTTCCCTCAGAATCACCTTTTGACCCTTGTTTTCGACCAAAGACCATGTATTGCTTTCTAATAAAGACTTGTGCTCGTCTCGCATTGCAGCGAGCCATTTATCCTTATCATGTCTATTCAGCATATCACAATAGTTATCAGGTTCATTATCCAGTTCGGAAGAAATATTGTAACAATGTTTTACCGGACCTCTACTTCTTAAATTGTAACTATGTGACGAATGTGCAGAATCTGTATTGGCAGGTGTGAGATCAGAAATATCACTGACCAGCTCCCCCGTGATCGGAACCGAGCAACACGGATTCATCCTTTCACCTTGAGGATTACCGTCAGGATTAATCAAAGTTTTCTCTACTACCACCTCCGAATTCTCTGCTATTTCCAGCTCCTTTTCAGACACCTTGTCAGCAACTTTTAAGTTCGCTGGCTGCAGATCATTGGGCAATGTCTAAATGTCCTCAAGAGTATCAGACAAGGATAACACAACCTTATCATTATCCTTCTGGGTTGATATATCCGAAAATAAATTTTCGAAAAATACGACATCCCGAGCTTTAATACTTTTTCTAGGATATTTACAATCACGTAACTTATAAGCTTTTGAGTTCATACAGTATCCCACAAAGATATGTTGTTTGCTTTTAGCGTCCCACTTTTTTCTATCGCAATCGGGCACTCGCGCATAAGCTCTACAACCAAATATCTTTAAGTGTGATAGATCAGGCTTACGATCATACCATTTTTCATATGGTGTAATGCCATTACTTAAAGTACGATGCGGTGATCGATTTTTTAAATTAAAAGCAGTTTGAACTGCATCTTGCCAAAAAGCCTTGGGTAACGTAGCGCCTTGTAACATACTACGAGACTTTTATACAAGAGAACGAATCGTCCTCTCGGCAACTCCATTTTGCTGAGGGGTATGAGGAACAGTCGTTTGATGATGAATTCCCAGTTTATTTAAATAATTATCAAACTCACCATTAACAAATTCAGTACCGTTATCCGTTCTAAGGGATTTTATCTTACACCCTGTTTCTCTCTCCACACGCAATTGGAATTCCACAAACTTGTTTTTCACTTCCGTTTTTGATGTCAGAAAATATACAAACACCATTCTGGAATAGTCATCCACAAATAATAATAAATATTTACAACAGTCAAAAGATTTAACACTAAATGGACCGCTCAAATCGGAATGTACTAAATCTAGAAGACGCGTTCCTTTAGTATATTTTATCTTTTTAAATTTTTGACGTGCATGTTTGCCTTCTAGACAAGATATACAAGGGCTTTTATCTACCGTAGTATATTTAACACCGATGTTGGATCGTTTTAAGTAATCCATACCTATTCTACACAGATGACCTAAACGTCGATGCCAAAGATTGAAATCTGTACAACTGACAGCTAGGGCTTGCTCATTAGTAATAATATTATGACTAATATTAAACTTACAATCTAATTTGTATAACCCTTCCGTATGCGTTGCACGTATAACCTCCTTTTTTAATACATTAATATCAAAATCATCTTTACGTAAAATAGAACATCCTTTATCACTAAAAATTACTACAAAATTATTATTTACAGCTTTACTGACAAATAATAAATTTGTTCGTAAGTTCGGAACATACAAAACATTATTAATACCAGTTACAAAAACATGATTACAAAACTTAATATTGCCTACGCCTTGTGTACATACCTGCTCATCATACTGAAATCCTCAAGCCAGTCACAGCGCGAAGTCATGTGAGATGATGCTCCGGAATCCACGTACCATGCCTCGTCGTTCATATCGGCTACAGCATATGCAGTAAGCGCCTTATTTGTATGTGCTTCATTGTCCTTGTCCTTTTTATGTTTCAAGGGACAATCCGGTCTTTTGTGACCTGGTTGTTTACAGTCGTAACAAATAATATTTGTTCCTTGTTTCCTTTTATTTTTAGCAAATCTCTTTAATGATCTCGTCGAACTTGTAGCTAACGCCGCCTCATCAACGGTATCATCATCACATCTTGACATATCATCTAATAACTTCTTTTTAACTAAGTCGCTCGATAATTTGTCAACAGAGCAATTTTCTAATGTCATACTTTTGGCTTAAACCACCTAAAAGAATAGCAGCTACTGATTCATCGTCAATGACTTTACCTATATCGGCTAAATCTTGCACTGTCTCTGTGACTTTATTAATATAGTGCTCCATAGACGAAAATTGATTTAATTCAATTCTGTACAGTTTTCGTTCTAGAGATAACCGCCTGCCCATGCTTCTATTTTCATAAGCATTATTAAGGCTAGTCCAAACATCTTTAGCAGTAGAGCAACTTCTTACTATTGTTATTGCACTTCCTTGTAAAGTCAGGCACATTGATGTCATTGCTTTGACATCCTTTAACTGACGTACCTTCATGGAAGTCGTATCTCCTTCAGCATAACCAACTACAGCGGGCCATAAATTCTCATGTAGTAAAAACATCTTCATTTGAAATTTCCACATCGGATATCCATCACGGCAGCTGAGCGATTTGATCGTTGTAAGTGAAGCTCCTCCTCCACGCACATCATGATCACAACAATCACCCACTCCTGGATTCACTGACATTTTCACACTTACTTTTGATGACTGTGCGAAAAAAAATATTTATATATACTTTCTTTTATTATACACTAAGGGTTTTAGAGGTGCTCTGGGCCCATAACCTGTTGTAATTGTGTATTTCAGTACATATAAATTAAAGAACGATGTATTATGAGAATTTTTATTGGTGAACGACACACATAATTTAACATAACACATAACAAGACGTCTATGACAGCTACCTACGTCATAATAAATTCATATAAAATATACCAAAAAGATAATATTTACAACAAATAGTGATTTTAAAACCACCCTTTAAAATGAACACACAAAATTTCATCCTAATCAGTCCACCCGTTTAGGAGTTAGGTGACAAATACACGTACAACAGAATTATAAAAAATAGGATAATTTTGAACAATAATTTTTGGTCAGCAAAGTGACGGCTTATGCTATTTCTCTATCGTGTAAACACAAATTGCTATTACAAAAGAGTATTAACTACTAAGCCAAATATAAAAAGCGAAAAGGACAAGATGTTATAGATTTAACGGTGTAAACGTGTCACTATTGCAATAAAAAGAGAGAAATAAGAAAATAAATTTTAGTAAAACAATCACAATTTACATTGATAGCTAAAGTTGTGAGTGCGCTCCGATAGAAAGTTTGTAGAGCTACCTTCCAAGAGATTTTCAACGAAGTATCGATGTTAGTTTTGCTGAGTTAAAGCCGCAACGTAAACAAAGCCTAAGTACCCACAGTAAAATTGTTTTTCGTGTAACAAAAAGAAAGTAAAACGCTTGAAAGTTGAGAGTTAATTTATTTGGAAGTTGTTTGCCAGTAATTTGTTGTGGCTATGTCCCGGGGGAGGGACTCTGCCGCTAGCGCACACTCAACCTAAACTTTTTTGTGTTTCAAAATTTGACTTGTCCACTTTTCTTAGTTTGTCTAGATTTCTATAAGAAAATTTTGCAAAATACAATCTAACGGATTTTGTAAATACCTACAAAATTAAAGGTACCAACGTTTTTACATTCCATCAATTTAATACAATCACAACAATACAATACATCAATACAAGTTTAGGCAGACACGACACGGAGCGCCACTTTCCATAGTCCTGACACAATTCTCTTGTACCTTTATGTACAAGTAGTATGTATTCATATCCCATGTATTAGTTGTGGGAATACTTTTTTAATTTATGTCCCTGATTTATTCAAACAATAGGACCAACACCTCAGTCTCTCCGTGAGCTCTCAAAACGTAGGAATAATAAAAAAAATGTAAAATCAAAAACAAAATAAACGCGATAGTAAGCCGTATAAAATTTGTTTAATTCATTATTTAATTTAAAATAACAAGTCTTTAATTTAAATAGAATTTGAATATACTGTAATTTCATAAAAGCTTAGATTACATGCATCTTGAGCTTTAATTTTTTTACATTTCTAAACTAAGCTACTAAACGTGCTTGTTGTATCCTAGAAACAGGATGACCACAGTACATAGTAAATCAAAGATACATTGTATATGTACCAGCAAGTAGTTTTATAACGGGTATCTTGATTTGCGAGACCATTTACCTACCACTACCACGATCGCTTTTAAACCTAATCACAATTAATCTTAACGTTATATTTATAATACGTATTAAAATATATGTTACCTATGTATAAAATTTAAATTTAAAATATGAACATAATTATCCTAATATCGCGCTAGTCAGCTGCGTCCTTCTATTAGTTTATAAAATGCAAGTAAAACGTCTCCCCTACCAAAATTTCGTAATTTTCTCCATCACTGTGCATTCTTCATCTTGGTCGATAAAGAATTTATGGAAAATTTATATTCCTTATTTGCCAGCAAAATTCACCCGTTTTAATAACCCAAAAATATCAAATAGCTTTCGGCCTTAGGGGAATCACTACTTATTTCACCGAATGTTTTTTTTTTCATTTCTATACTAAGCTACTAAAGTGCTTGTATCATAGAAACAGGACAACTAAAGTACATAATTATCAAACAGATACATTGGTACCGGCGAGTGGTTTCGAACCCGTGCTCTCGGCTTGCGTAACCATTGCACTGCCACTTCACCACGGTCTTCTTATTATTTTTATTGTGGCTAGACATATGCCTGTGTTGATTGTGTGACACTGTACCTATAGTAAGGCTGAATAAAGGTGACTGCTACTACAGTTGGACAACTGCAAGTAGCAGTCGCATTCACTATGCCGGCCTAGTTGAAACTGGCAAATGACTAATGAAAATGGCTGTAATAGCAGTTTTAGTTATTTTATAGTTATAAATTTGAACCGTAGAGCTTGTATGAGGAGAATTAAGGATGTGAAGGAAGCGAGGAAGTTGTGTCAGGATCGTTGCAAGTGGCGCTTCCATGTCTCTGCCTATCCCCGTGGGAAAAAGGCGTGACAATTTGATTGATTAATTGAATTTGGTAATTATTGAATACACATATTACTCAATATTTATTAGATACATCATATTTATTATTTGGTTTTTGTATCGTGTAAGTTGTAATTATGATTTTATATCTACTTGTATTTATAATTTATTATAGAATGTATTTTATATGATATTTCGTATGGATGTATCAATAAAGTGTATTTTTACATTAATTTATTCTTTATTTTTGTGTTGTTCATAATAATACTGAAGGTTTGACTGGTAGATATTTTCTCGCGACATTAGGTCTGCCTTTTGTAATTATAGTACAATAAAAAATATATAAATTAATTATTAACCTAATATTAACGATTTAATAAATAAGGCTCGTAAAATCGTCTAAGTTATTGTTTTCATTAAAGCAGGTGTGTTGCAGGTGACACGAAAGCCGGGGAAGGTTTTCAAACAAAAAAAACCGCGAAGAAATAAAAGATTTATTTCTAACAAGTGGGCGATCTATTTGCCGCCGCGGGAAGCTTTACTTGATAAATCTAACCAATAAAGGAAAACAAAATGTTTTAAACGAAATTATACCAAACCTCCTTCTAACTTTACTTGAATTATTTTGCGTTTTTTATTATATGGAAATGAATCTTATTGATGAAGGTTATTTTTTAATTTACAAACTGTTCATGATCAAAACTAATGATTTAAACAATTTTTATGCGGCTTACTATCGAATAAACGCGATAGTAAGCCGCACAAAATTTGTTTTATTCATTGATCAATGTTCGCGCAAAATCTAAGAAAATACTATATTGTAAAACTATTTTTTACATTTCTATACTAAGCTACTAAATGTGCTTGTATCATAGAAACAGGACGACTAAAGTTTATATATCAAAGATACATTGGTACCAGCAACTATGGATATATATTATTTTAGGTACCTATGTATTTTTTACGAGCCTCCATAGTTTAATATTCAAGTTATATCTCGGTCTTAGCAGTCTTGCTAAGGTCTGAAACACAGTTGTTAAATAAAATAATTTGGACGAGTGTATATTTTAAATATAATTATTAAAAATAAAATACAAAACTAAATATATATTTCTTAAGTTGTCGATAGTGTCACTTTAAGATAAATAAGGAATTTACACATGCATTTTGTATAAACATTTAGTACAATAAAACAACAAAAAAAGAAATAATCTAAAAGGGAATCGTAATTTAAGCAATAATAATTTTCTGTAACATTTCCTTGTTATAAAGTTCTTCGTCATACGAACGCACAGGCGACAGAGTATGGCAATTGTATTCTTAAATATATTCATGAATAATGTGACACATATCCCTGGAGAAGAGAGTCGGTGTCGTTCCTTGCTCGTAAATATTCAGGGTCCTCTTGACAACATGTGCTCCTTTAAGGCCTTTGTAATACACAACCTATCCTACCTTCAACACTCTTACACTAAAGGTGTGCGTCAAACTTTCACCAGTAGATTAGCATTTTCACAAAACTTTTGTTACAGTGAAATAAAATATTTTATAGACATTTTTATTCGTTATATATGCGACTATGAATTTCAGATATGTCTTAAGAGAATTGAATACGCAACGGTTTTTTGTTGACTTACTTTGCTCTTAAATAAAATTGTTATTCTTTTCTCTTATTCAAGAATACATACATACTCGTATCTTGTATCTTCTTCAATTAATCAAATAGGGATACGCAGAGATAATGTAGCGCCACTTGCCACGATCCTGGTACAACTCCCTTGTTTTCCTCACATTCACAGTTCTCTTCATACAAGCTCTAGGTAACTCTATCTTCTTATGTAATATTATTTATTTACTGTATAAAAATATTTAAGGCGGCTTATTTTCGCTTTTATTGCGTCTTTTAATAAAATCGTAATTAAATCGGCTTTAATATTTTCACCTACTATTATGAAAAATATTACTTTAAAATAAAGAAATATATATGGTTATCCTAATTTCGACGCAAAATTATTCAGATTTTTATATAGTCTAATTAGAAACTCTTTAGAACGCCTCATTAACTCTGTTGCCATTTAGGATTGTTACAAGTAGCTTTTAGTTTTTACTACCTTATAATCTATGATCACATTACGTTTCCATCAAATTAAAATACAAATTATAAAAAATATATATGTTCTAAAGGAATAACAAAAAGTAACTAATAAATTTACACAGGAATATAATAAAAGTTCTTGCGTAGATCTTACATCAACAAAATATTGGCATCAACAAATTGTGAGTGCAAAACACCTGACCAGCAGTATCCCTAGGGTGATAACTTTCCGTGGATTCAATCAAATCAGTTAAATGTAGCTGTAAATTGGGCAGTTCCACTTGAGTGATATTGAGTAATGGCTACGATCAGGATATTGATGGGCACCGCCGGCCCGTACGTCGCAGCATCGGCCGAGCTCCACTGACGTGTTAATTTGTCAAAAAGCTCATCATAAGAAAAACGAACGGTTTAGCCCCTTCGTGTCTACTTTACCATGTGAATTATGCTACGTTATTTGATACGAAATTGAGTTTTTGAGATGGATTAATTTATTTAAATGTGCTTTTATAAAACAGTAACGAAATAAAACAGAATATAAACATACACCTACCTATTATATATGTATTAATCAACTGAGAATTTTATCTTTTTACAGAATGGTTCCGATTCAATTGACCCTTACGTCTGATTTATAAATCTAATTGTTATAATATCAAATTATAATATAATAATATCTAATCTAATAAATCTTCTTCGTGAAGCTTGTGTGCATCAAAACGAGGATGTAATGTAACTTGGGGGTTATATTTGGATCGTGGAAAGTGACGCTTTCTCTCCGTATCCCTGAACAATCAGTCTAGCTAGTCATTAACATCGTTACCAATTTTTATTTATTATTTCTGATGCATATGTTTGTATATAAAAATGAAAATTTACGTAATATTTTAAAATTCCTAGACTACAAAGCAGCAGTATATTTTCTTATTGTGCGGCCATACGAGAATATAGAGATAGCGTACAAATAATGATCACAACTCAGAGAAAAGACGCTCATCTCCAAAGTAAGGTAAGTCTAAAATGCATAAAAACAATGTCAGTATTTGTACGTATTAAATGAAACTGTTCACGGTGAAATGTTAATTATGTTAACATATTCTACAACATAGAATCCATGTAAGCTACGTTCATTATAAAGTAAAAGTAAGTAAGGTACCGTGGGTTATGTGGGGGCTTAAGTGAAATAAAGGTAAATCTCACCGTAAACAGGGAAGAGTCCTTACAGAAACAAAAGATTTGTGTTGTATTAAACCGTCTAAAAGCTCAAGATAACAGGTCACGTGCGCAAGTCTGTCGTTACCTCGCCTCTTACATTTTATTACAACCCATTACCTGGGATTAAGTCTGTATGCATCTCCCGGCACTGAATGCTCTGTCGTGTTACCTTTTACAAAGTCACCGAGCAAAAATTACACGTCGCGGTTTTTTAAAGAAATTACTAAAGTGCTTTTATGTATATGAAACGTAACTTTAAACTCTACGACAGCGTAATACTTAATCATTTTAAGTGTCGCCATTAAATGTTTATGTTTATTCATGACATCCAGAATAGAATGCTAATAAATAGCATGAGATAATAAAACATTTAAATGCTTCAAAGCGTCTTATTTGAGAAATCCCGGCAATTTGGAACCCTGGTCATTATGTACATACGTTATAATATACACGCTTATAGATATATACATACGTATAATAATTATGAAGGTCTGCTTATCACGAGAACATTTGAATTGCGTACAAACAATTTCACATTTGTATGCAAAAACAGATAACATTATACGCTAAATCGCATATCTAAAACACGGCAGGGTAGTCAATTACATGCAGAAGGTAAACAGCGTAATTGCAATTTCCACGACATAGAAAGTATATATGTGAATATACTTCACCTCGCAATATGGAGAGGTTCGGTGATTCCATAATCAAGTACTCCGAGTAATATAATTTCCAGCTCTGCGCTAATGAACGTGTATTTTGTTTCATCTGCCGTCAGTAAGCGTAAAACGTGCCACGTAAAATCAACATTTCATTCGGCCCTCCGCACTTCCGGCGCATTGGGCTACGACTTAAAATTTATTTCGATTAACGTATAACACGTTTGTTTTTATTCATAGCTTTTGATTTAACATCTTTCTGTTTACTCGAAGAATTTATATTATTCATTTGATAATTTAGGAGTTTTGCAAGAGGGGTTTATAAGCCGGATATAACCTACCTACTTAGATTGCTTTTTGTTTTTTATTTTCGTTTTTTGGTGTTTATCTCGAAAACCTTACGAGTAGCTATTATAAATATTTATTCTTTATTATGTTTATCAGCGGTTATTTTATACACTTAGCTTTTTTATTTTTAATATTAATCTCATAACACCTGCGGATATTATTTATTATTCGTATTCATAAAAAATAACTGATTGAAGAAATATAAGTGTCATTTCTTTCTTCTGTCTTTTCTTCGGTGCGTCTTTTCTTTGTAGAACAATCGACAAGTGGAATGCTTTGCCAGCCCATATCTTTTCTCCCTCCTATAACTTTGGATCCTTCAGCAGCACATTTGCACATTTGGTCGGCATAGTGACGGCGACTGAGGCAGCCGTGAACTATCTTGGTTGTTTCAGTCGTCGTTACTTTTAGATCTCCTCTTGCTTATCATTAGGCGGGTCGAGGTCAGATGTCGTGCCACAATAAAATAAAATAGTGGTAGGCTGACTGTTGTTGGACATTAATCTAGTCTGCCAAACCGGGGGAGGACCAGCACTTACAAGTGTACAGACTGTTAAATAACTAACTCACAAGTTTAGTAAGTTTCCGGTTTTTACTAAGCTGCCAGGATGGGACTGCTACTTGTAGTTGCTTAACTGTAGTAGCAGTCGCCTCCATTTACGGCCGCACTCCAGCTTAACATCAAGCGCGGTGCTATTAAATGTCAAACTTAATAAGAACAAAAATATATTGTCTTTATAAATGTAATACTTTACTGAAATACGAATAGATACGACAATGCAAATTATGCTAACTGTGCAATCAGCATTCGTGAAACAAGTGAAGCGTTCCTTGGATCACCATCAGGTAGGTTGCCGCGTATTATCCCGTTGCCTCTTGCCTTTGGATAAATCGCCTCTCTACGTGTTGTGGAGAGCCATTCGATGTATCAGAGGCACGTATCCAATAGAAAACGCCCCCAGACATATTGCGTGAGGCTATTCTACACCGTCTCAAGCTCCATAAATTCTCACCTTATAAATTAGAAAAAAAAGCAATATAATACTCCCTTACATAAGGGACTTGTGATGTTATTTATGATAACGATTGTGTTCTTTACTGTGTACATTTTTTACTATAACATAGTAACCTCAAACTTTTCAATTAATATAATTGTTACTTTAATGCGTACGCTGTCCTTCATTTACATAATACCACTATCTGTCTACACTGTATATACAAATATCTAGCGACAAAAGCATGTAAATATAGGCAGCCTGCCTGATGTAAAGCAAGAATGCGGTCAATGAATGAAGGGGACTATTATTACAGTTCAATATGCCGGTTGGAAGCGAAATGTGACTGAGTCAGTTTACGGTTTTTAAACTTGAAATTGGTGATCGATACTACCCCGTACTACATGACTTTGGCTTAATCATCATCAATTTCACGCCTTGATTCGCACATGGATAAGGGTGCCACTTTCCATGATCCAGATACTTTTGGCTTCCTTTATGTAATTCATTCCCTTCATACAAGCTCTTCTGTTATGGGTACTGCGGACTCCTGTTTTTTTAAGTCCTCGATTTGATCAAGTAATAATTTATTAGTTTCTGTAAATACTTACCCAATAATATTTTTAATAGACTACATAAATTATTCTGTTACAAATAATTGTGCAATCACTGTCCTCCAAATAAATCAAAAACTACTTTTTTACATAGTATTTTCTTAGATTTCGCGCGAACATTGATTAATGAATTAAACAAATTTTATGCGGCTTACTATCGCGTTTATTTTGTTTTTGATTTTACATTTTTTATTAATCCGACGTTTTGAGAGCTTTGCAGCCATCGTGGTTAAAATTAAATTAAATTGTAAAATCAAAACCAAAATAAACACGATAGTAAGCGGCATAAAATTTGTTTAAATTATTACTTTTTTATATTTTAATTGAATCATAAAGTTATTCCTGAAAATCGTAGTTATATTCCTGCGACACGACGGTCAAATATTAGTGGAACGTGATCGAAATATAAAACATGTTATTAACGATAGAAACACTACATTTATGATACAACTTTTATAAAAGATTTACATTGAATATTAATAATTTTACATTGATTTTACAATAAATTTACAATTCGATTTTTATTTTTTATTTATTGTACTCCAATAAAAACTTTGAATAAAGCCTTAGTATTTAATATTTAAAGTGTCTGCGATCTGCGATTGTATCAGGGACAGCGGTCATAAAATACATTTCAGTTCAGAATACATTTTTTTAATTGCCATATCTTTACTATTTTCTTTACCTTACAATGTTCCTTAACCTGCTAAAAGTAATAATCAATATTCAAGTATTATTATTTAAAATAAACAAGTAAGCACTAAAAAAACAATATTGATATAAACAATAAAATAAATATAAACTATTATATATATAAATAAATAAATAAATGAAAACTTATCGACCTTTATTTATATTAGGCTATTTAGTGTATATATACTTGAAATATATCGCGTCCTAATAAGTAGAATAATAAATAAAAATGAGGTGACTTTGAATTCTCACAATCAAATTAGTTCGGGAAAGAAATATTACAATAATACAATCAATCATATTGTCACGCCTTTTTCAATAATACAACGTAATATTATAATTAAAACATACATAGACTCTTAAAACTCGTTTTAGTAAGGGCAGTTGGAGTTATAATTAAGTTAAACCCATAGGATATCACAGATCTTTCTGGCATTAATTAAGAATTTCTCCGATTTGCGTAGCTTGCGATATGGAAGATAAATAGCATCGCATTGCCGAATTATGTCATAACTTCAGAGTACCTTCTATATGTACTTCAATATTAATTACGAATATTAATTTATTCTTTTACCGCTATTAAAATTCTACTTTTACAGGAAACATCTATTAGGTTAATTTGTGCATGTTTTGCAATCAATCAAACTGTCACACCTTGACCAATATAGTGACGACGACTTAATATGACAGCACCCGCCAGACGTGAATCTGGAGTGCGGTCCATGAATAGAGGTGACTGCTACTACAGGTAAATAACTCAGTTTCATAATAACTTAGTTTCGTTGGCCAGCATAGTGACGGCGACTGAGGCAGCTGTGAAAAAACGCGGTTTTCTCAGTCGTCGTCACTCTTGGATCTCCTCTTGCTTGTCATCAGGCGGGTCGAGGTCGATTTTCGTGTCACAATAATAAAAACAGAAGCTGATCCCGAAACGCAATTAAGTCACTTCACGGTCTGTATACTTGTAAGTGGTGGTATTGCCTACCACTCTTTGACAACCAACCACAATTTTTTTTTATTACCAAATATTTGTAAATTTTAATCTTACTATTAAATATTACAAATAAAAGCTATAAAACAAATATTTGCTCCGATCAGGAATCAAACCTAGGACACCCGCGTAACGGACCTGTAGCACACCACTACGCCACGCCTGCCGTCATAGATAGGCGTATTACGCATTTGTAACAGATTAGTGACATGTTTTTGTCTTTGCGATGTGATGCGGTTAAAGTCAGAATGGACTTTGGTGCTAACGTCATCGTTCACACCTTAATTTGCAAATAATTTCTTATTTCTACGCAATTGTGACTTTGTTTGCTATGTCAATATTTATCAGCGTCTTAATAAATTGGTTTATCACCAAAACCTTTTTTTTTGTATTGTGACACGACATCTGACCTCGTCCCGCCTGATGATAAGCAAGAGGAGGTCCAAGAGTGACGACGACTGAGAAAACCGAGTTTGTTCTCAGCTGCCTCAGCCGCCGTCACTATGCCGGCCAAAGGCGCTTCTTCACGCATCGCTTGAAGGATCCAAGGTCATAGGATGGAGAGAACACATGGGCAGGCAAAGCATTCCACTTGTCGATTGATCTACAAAGAAAAGACGCACCGAACTTTAAGTTCGACTGCTGATTCGGTCGATAAAATGCGGTCCTAACCTAATGGTCAATACCGTGTAATATATTTTATTTATTATTGCAACTTGTAAGAGAGGTAGGCAGACAGTTGGTGGTAATTGAAAGCGACAGTGGTATAGTGGCAGTGCAATGGTTACGCAAACTGAGAGCACAAGTTCGAGACCACCCATCGGTACCAATGTATCTTTGATATATGTACTTTGGTTATCCTGTTTCTATGATACAAGCACTTTAGCTTAGTATAGAAATGTAAATTAAAAATAATAATAATAATAATCTGCAGTGTTCCGCAAACATATTTGTATTTTATATAACATATTTTACACATATTCTTCTGCGTTACACTAGGGCCAAGTGTACTATGATATCAATCAATCAATTAAATTGTCACGCCTTTTCCTACAGGGTTATGCAAAGGCAATGGAACGCCACTAGCCACGATCCTGACACAAGGAGTTATTCCCCCACATCCACAATTTCTTCATACAAGCTCTGATACAGAAACCTAAATATATATATTTTTTTATCGAGACGCAACGTCCAACCTTGACTTGCCCTATGGTAAGCAGGGGGAAGTCCAAAAGCACTAACGACTAAAAAAACTATCTCATAGTAATACGGTTACCCCAGTCGTCGTCACTATTCCGGCCTGGCGTTGTTCGTTTAACAAGCAAGATGATAGCATTGAAAAGGGAATTCAACAGCTACGTGTAATTAGGCCTTTATATTTTTAAATAGAGAACACCTAGCTGAGTAAATTGACTTGTCACGTAACAAATTGCATTTCGCAGTTCAAAGAGTAGTTACTAACGTTATGAAATAATTAATTTTCTTAATTGAGTCTGACTGTGAAATAAATTGCTTGCTACGAAGTAAAAACTCTTCGCTGTCTTCATGAAGTTTCCTGTAGGTAGGGTCGCAGAGGCAAATCAATTTAAACACACTTTTTCATCCCCCGGAGAACTTTTTATCTTCTTAAGTCAGAAGGAACTGTCTCTACATTTCCGTCTTGTAAGAAAAAGATAAAGTGACTTTTTATAAATATATTTTTGTTTAAGAATTATTAACGTGTATTATTTACGGTACAGAATTTTAGGGTTATTAAGTAAGAACATATTTCTTAATGAACTAACTCCTAATTATATTTGATCAACTAATAATGACTTGGCATTTGTTTTGTAAACTAAAAGTTGTGGTCACCCTAAGTTATAAGCAAAATATCGTAAATCCTAAAACCTTTGCGGTTCATTAGGATCTCTGTTAACTATTAATTTTTTCATATATTAATTTTCACAATAGGTTACAATTGCCAATTAATTAATCAAATTGTAACGCCCTTCTCCCACAGTGATTGGTGAGACAATGGAGCGCCACATGTCACGATCCTGGCAAAACTCTCTCGCTTCCCTCGCATCCACAATTCTCTTCATACAAACTCTATGGTTATGGGGACTAGGCAAACCAGCTTTCTTGAGTCAGCTTCTAGGATGACAGATTTAGTTATACACGTATTAACTCTTAAGCTACTTGGATAAGGTAGACAGTTCCTCTCTAGTTTACAATTAATCCACGTTAAGATTAGTTATAGAGTGGAAATCACGTACCGGCAGACGCAGCATAGGTAGGCCTCCTACTAGGTGGACTGACATAGTGAAAGTCACAATTAGCCGGTAGATGCAACTGGCATATTGTCGTTCGGAATGGTATTCTATGGGGAATGCCTATGTTCAGCAGTGGACGCTTTCTGGCTGATAATGATGAAGATTATTAAAACAAGTGTTACTTAGAGGCCGTAAAGGCAAACGAAAGATTTTCACAAAAGCCGTGCATAAGTAACGTTCATGGAGGCTGGTTGTTTTGCCAAACACGTGGTGGCGGAGGTACAGCTAATAGCACATTAGCGCAACCATCTCGCGCGGTGCGCAACTTTAAATATTAACGCCTCAGGCACCCCCACCGTATTTAACCTCGCTCTGAAAAAGGCATTTTATTTGCGGATAACAAGATTGTGTGCGGCTCCTAGTGTATAATGAGGTTTCTTATTTCCTACTAATGAGCTTTATCCTGTTATATATTTATGAGAATCTGGTCTTGCATTGCGGCGGGACCTTAAACAATGAACGACATCACGTTCACAGTAAGTCACTTAAAAACTTCACCGTCAATTTTATGATGCAATTAACAACAAGTTTGTCTTCCTTTGCCCGCAGTTAATAAACCAATTTATTTTATTAATTTTTGGATACCGAGGCACTCAAAAATACAATCTAGATTTAATAGAATAATAAATGAGTAATCTTAATTATTTTTGTCCTGTAATTTATTTGTTACGGTCTCCATTTTATTAAATTAGGCTCTTATGTTTTGCTAAAAGTAGAAAAACAGCAGAAATTTGATTTAAAATTTTGTAGTAGAAATTTGTGGTAGGAAGACAGTTGGTGGTCACTTTTAGGTGAAGTGACTCAGTCGCGTTTCGGGATAAATTAGAGAGTTTTCGGTCCAATTATGTCGGCATAATGAATGCGACTGATTCTTGCTGTTATTTATTTGCAGTATCAGTGACCTCCATTTATGGGCCCCAATCCATCAGGCGGGGTACTGTCTTATGTCGAACAAGAATATACATAAAAAATGAAACTAAACTAAAAAAACACGCTGTGAAATAAAAAGAGAATCAATGGTAAGAGAAGGTTCAAAATGCCGACGACTGAAGAATCCGAGTAAGTTCACAGTTACCTCAAAAAAAATGCCGGCAAATTTTTTTTATTGAAATTATTATATTGTCGTCGGTTTTTAATACGTGACAAAGTTTCGAATTACTCACTTCTAGAAGTGGGTGAAAATTAATTTGAAAGATTCCGTTACTAGTTACATACATACAAGTCATGCTAATAAAGGGGGGTAAAAAAAAACTGATGTAACATTTATTTATTTATTTTATAAATGCAATAATTGAAGTAGGCCAAGTGTGCGTGATGTTTTGTTGTTTCCTGCTAAGCCTCCTGTTTTGATTATAACAGGACAGATGTGCGGATACGCTTCGCTGCGATGAATATTTATGACTTGATCTCGTGTAGACCCTCATTATATTGTCCAACTGAGAATTTTAAAAGGAATTAATTATTTGCCAAACGACATCTCTTGTTGAAAATTAATTAGAATGGAAACAATAAACAGGACAACCGCCGACGCCGGTTTAGAGTTGCGTTCTCGTTGGGATCGAAATCGTCGTAAAATTACGCATTATGAATAGTTTCTAATAGAGGCTGCAAATAAAGTATACCTAAGTATTGTGAACAAATTTGAAGGTGTTTTAAAGACAAAAGCGTCGCTAATGTTCCTCTTTAAAAGCAAATAAAGAACTCATTTTGTTCATTGTTTGTGTGAGTCATAGGGTGAAGTTTTGTCCCTTATTATAATTTTTTGAATAACTTTTGTCATATTTCTCGCAGAAGGTCACCGTGAAACAAAAATTTGCATATTCAGCAGTGAAATTTGCGTCACAAACAATGGCCTATTACGGTACAATGGAAATGTCTTTACATTGTTGCGGCGCTCACGTCAGTGCGGAACTCAAAGGGCGGCTGATTTACTGCGCGGACCTGTGGATGCTCGTGTTTAAAATGAAAATTATACACGGGACCCTCGCGTTATGGGGGCATGGCCTTTCCCTCATAAACTAACTAATTTATGAACTCGCGATACTCCACTCGAGGTGGCTGTGCTGCGCTCTTGAAATTTTAAGCACGACTGCTGCCGTTCACCGCCCGCTCCCTCTACCTAACCTATCTGAATTTTTGACGGTCTCACTAAACCTATCTTTGTTGCATGTTACTTTAAAATAAAAAGACACATTTTTAGGAAAATAATAACCTTAAACGTATTATTTTTTCAACAAAAAAGTATAAATAATTTCTACGATGATAACAACTCTAGTCGCAGTGCTTGCTTATATAATATGTTCAATGGAAAAGGCAGAGATAAAGCGACGTGGAATGCGGCCAACTCGCCTTACAGCTAACATCAAACTATGTAGGTATAAGCATATACGCCCACTCAGGTACATTGAAAACTTAAAATGAAATATGAAAAAATCCTTTTAGTAATGTTCCCGAGGGCGGATTGAAACGGTTTCTTAAGTACTAAACAGTTAATAATGCTTCTGGAAACTGTAAAGTTTACTTATTTGCAGACCGACATTGGGTTCAAGAGTTATGGCCCAAGTTTAACACGAGTAATGCTCCGTAATCTGAAACCTCGCCCTCCTTCAAATTCTAAGCGCTTAACTGTCAATATTGTGTAAGTAGTTTTGTTATTATTTCCGGTGAGTTCATATTAACTTACTTATTATATTTAGAAATCTGTGACCCGTAACATCAAATGTTGAAATATCACAGGTTGCTCTCAAGGGACTCCTTATAATAAAATTGCGTCGAACTTGGTCCACATTAAAGGACATATTCATAGAATTTCCTGTAAATCTGGGCCGTCCATAAGTCAGATGTGTGCCCGTAAACTGAATATTTATGGAGCCCGCCTGTAGGATGGACCATTGCCGCCACAGCCGCCCTCGGCGCCCGTTCGTCCGCGACGACCTAAACACGCTACCGAGCCTTGCGTCAAAACGATTTTGCATAATTTATTGCTGAATTTATGGAAAAAGTACACTTTCTCCTCATATTTCTTATTCAAACATTCTAAAACAAAAACGACATTAAGGTTAAATTATTCATTTTTATTATCTAATTACGTATTTAGAACTTTGATATTACTTAGAATTTCGCTGCGGTTTTTTATTTATTTATTTATTATATACATTTCTATACTAAGCTACTAAAGTGCTTGTATCATAAACAGGACCACCAAAGTACATATATCAAAGACACCTTGGTACCGGAAGGTGGTTTTGAACCCGTGCTTTCGGTTTGCGTAACCATTGCACCGCCATTACACCACAGTCGCCGGTCGTTTCGGGTGAACATTGCTTATTAGGATTTTTGCAGGTTACTACGTTTATTTAATTATTTTAATTCCACGTCTTCACGCGACCACAATGGCTTTGCAGCCTTCGAAACATCGGATTAAAATAATCAAAATAAAGGCGATAGTGAGCCGCATAAATCTTTTACTTGATATTATTTTATTGTTGTGGTTTTAATACTATAAAATATTCAAGCAGGTATCTATATTTATTACAAACTTTATAATTAAACAACAAAATTTTGAACTGATTTCAAAGGCTTTGTATCATTTCGCAGTAACCAAGCTACTTTAAACAAGTTATTGTAAGTGCTTTTAGACAAAAAACCTAATAAAATCCTAAAGTTATTGGTTAACTTTTGTCGATAAGAATGTATTATAAAAATTCAATAACAATGTATTTTCAATTTCACATAAACCTAATATCGTTATATTTTACTTGTCTTATCTAGGAAAAGTGCAATGGCTGTTATAGTAAATTCAACTTCGTTTATTTTTACCAGCAGTCTGAACATAAAAGATGCACATACACTGAATTCTGCGCCGCGTCGTCTCGAATGAAACTGGAACAAGAACTAACCATGCCTATAAATATTACAATGTGCAATACAACGGTATTTATTATTATTAATATAAACATTTTAAATGAACCAATCAAATTAAAGTATTTTTAATAATTCTGACTAAATATCAGTCTTCGACTTGCAAGGAATCTCCCCTTGCTTACCAAGAGCGCGAAGACTTAAAGAACTCACTCAGTTCCCAGATGTTTCATTCACCTTCACTATGCCGGCTTCGCTTAAAGAATAGGAAGATCTAATGGGCGGGTAAAGCATTCTATTTGCTGGTTTGTTTGACAATAAAAGGACGCATCGAATTTTATAATTCAACTGTCGATTCGGTCAACTTAATACGAGAATAAGAAAACGTTGTACGTTTAAATAATTTTTCAAAAGACTTCCGACAGACAGAATGCGGATTGAGGTGCGACAGTTTTTAGGACATGCGATAAAGGGCGCCACTTTGTGTTTGCGAAGTTCCAGGGACTAGAGCTCTTGTGACCTCAGTCCACCTATCACTCGGACAGCTTGGCTCTACAAAGAATCCGGTGTATCGTGAAGTATTTTTAGCTAACACCGAGCACATTTACATGGTGTTAATACTGTTAATACAAAATAAAGTTCATATTATATGTATCATATTCAGCAAGCGATAGAAATGATACTAGAAATGATGTAGAATGCACCTTATGATTATCAACACGAATGCCAAAAATTCCTTCCATTGTTTCACTTGTGAACTAGAATAACTTTCATAAATACGCCGTGCCTCTATTCTGTAATTCTGGATCCTAAAAGAGGCATCTAATCAGACTAACCACACCTTTGTTCTAAGTAGCAGTCTCCTCTACTTATGACACGCACTCTAAACTATATAATATTGTATATACTAAAGCTATAGCACAAACTGAATTTCTAGCAATATTTAAACATGAATGTACATTGTAGACTTTTCTATATTTTTTTATTATTTTTATTTTAATAAATTGTGATGAACATTTCGCCCACATACACTTATAAACCTACATTTGCTATTATAAAAATGTCATGACCTTGTGTATCTTGTAAATAAATCTATACCTAATAAACTTAAGTGTACCTACACATAATAAATTGTTACGGAGCTCCGTGTTTCGTATTCGAATGTTTCTAATCATGTATAAGCATTCCATATGCGCCTAGGTATTTAGTATCTACGAGTATTTTATTACTTTTCCCAAAGCGGCTGTTAGTAACGTCTAAATTCCCACAGAGATAGGCAAAGACATTGGAATGCTACTTTCTACGATCCTGGCATAACTTTATCGTTTCCTTCGCATCCATGATTCTCTTCATAAAGACTATGATTATGGGCACTGCGGATACCTGAAATTTTAACAATGTACCCCGATTCAATCCATCCACTATCCATGCGAATGTACTCCACTTCATGGTCTGTACACTTGAAAGTGGTGAAACTACCTGGGCTCGGCAGACTGGGCACCACTGCCTACTACTCTCAGACAACCAAAACCAGACCTAATATCCACCTTTTTAAACAAAACAACATTTATAAAACAAATATTTGCTCCGGCCGAGAATCAAACCCGGGACTTTATGCTTGTAGTCTTGTAGTCTTTAGCGGGCTCGTTTCCGCACTTGAAGTCCTCTTCGGTATCTTTGTGCGTTCTTCAAACGGTTCTCCTTCAGTGGAGCCACCCGATCTCCTCCAGGAAGGCCAGGAGACCCTTCTAGTTCCTGCAGACCTCCGGAAGCGTCCTCGCGTTGCCAAGGAACTTCTGTCTCGCTTCTGCTACTGTTGTGCTCCTGCAACTCAAGAGCACATGTGCAGCTGTCTCCTCCTCATTCAGACATCCCCTACAAAGGGGGCTGTCCGATATGTTAAGGTTGTACAGGTGCTTATTAACTTTATGCTTATAAAACTAGTGTGCCAAATAACGCGTCAATCTCCTTTCACCCATCCTTTTAATACCCAAATCAACGCAACGTACCTAAAATAGTACATTTGGTTATGTCATTGCATGGAACCTTCTCCTCCATCCTTCTCTTATACATTATATGGGTCATTATAATACCTTTCATAAAGTTTCTATTCCCGTCACACTAGTTTAGGGATGTTAAACATTGTAAAATTAATAGATGGTTGATTTTTTATTTATTAAAACGCAATCTTGACTTGCGATGATAAGCAGGTGAGGCCTAAGAGTACTGACTGAAGTTTACTTAAGCACCTTTGGTCAGCATAGTGACGGCGACTGAGGCAGCAGTGAACAAACTCGGTTTTCTCAGTTGTCGTCACTCTTGGACCTCCTCTTGCTTATCATCAAGCAGGACGAGGTCAAATGTCGTGTCATAATAAAAAATAATAAAAAGAATCCAAGATTATAGGAAAAGAAAGTATAGCATCCCACTTCTCGATTGTTCTACAAAGAAACGAAGTGCCGAACCTTCTAGTTCGATTAAGTATCATTAGTATAAAAATTCATTTAGTAATTTTAACTGGTGAGTTTTACGGGCTGAATTCCAAACCCCTTTGCTTTGAATGCAAACTCCTAGGTAAGCTATTAAATATGACAGAAAACGGCTGTTATTTCTATAAGAATCAAAAAAAAAGAGATGGATATTTGCTTCGGGTCTGGTTATCAAAGAGTGGTAGGCAGTGGTACCCAGTCTGCCGATCCGGGGTAGTACCACCACTTACAAGTATACAGACCGTGAAGTGATTTGGTCACGTTTCGGGATCAGCTTGTAAGTTGCCGGTTCCATCTAGGCCGGCATAGTGGATGTGATTGCTACTCACAGTTATTTAATTGTAGTAGCAGTGACAGTCATTCATGGACCACACTTCGGCTTAACATCAAGCGGGGTGCTGTCATATGTCGAGTCACAATAAAAAATTAAAAAAAATTAGTCAAGCCAACTAAAAATGAATAATAGGTAACGAAAATAATAGGATTAACTTAGTAGCAAGTGGCGCTCCTTGTCTCTGCCTATCTCTCTGACAAAAGCGTGACAATATAATATTTTATTTATGATAGTCAGTGTGCTGGTTGACATGCCGAATAGTACGTTGCAATGGCACTGGACAACGGCCCTGATGAACCCAGAAGCTAAAAGGATTTGCATAAATTATTATAATTTAAGTTCTCCTTTCTTTCATGTACTAACTAACCTAGTTATTAAGTACGTGAATGTGAAATGTAGACTACATTTAAATGTAGTCTAAAAAGAACGATTTATAATATTGATATGATTCTAGTAAATTAAATAAACGTCCATTCGATTACCTATTTGAAGGCAATCGTGGTGTAGTGGTAGTTCAATGGTTACGCAAACCGAGAGCGCGGGTTCAAAACTTCTTGCCGGTACCAATGTATCATTGATATATGTAATATGGTTGTCCTGTTTCTATGCACTTTAGTAGCTTAGTATAGAAATGTAAAAAATACCCAATTTATGAATATAGAACATCACTACTCTGATTAAATAGCTATTGTAATATAACGTTGTGTGGTATTCATAACTTTAAGGACATGCCAAACTAAGTTTCACAACTGTGACACGTAAGATTAAAGCCACAACAAAACGCCGCGTGAATCATAATAATGTACATCGAATAATTATGAGTATGTATATACCTACTCCTCATTTTTTTTCATGATGTCATGGTATGTCATGTCATACTGGAGTGCGATCCATCCATTAAGGCAACTGCTACTACAGTTAATTAACTGCATGAACCAGTCGTATTCACTCTGTCTGCTTAATAAGGCGATCGTGGTGTAGTGGCAGTGCATTGGTTACACAAACCGGTGTGCACGAGCTCGAGACCACCCACCGGTACCAATGCTAGCTTAGTATAAAAATGTGAATTAAAAAAATTTTTTTTTTTTAAATAATTATTTGTACCTTAGTATAGTGGAAAATAACCACTACCACCACCTTAAATACCTCAGTATAATTTTATTAACAAATATTTCCAATACCCAACCTTATTAGGTAAATATTACAAATAAATCTTGGACCCAGGACTTAAGCGTACTGTACTAGGCGTACTGTTCACGCGAGTAATGGGTAAAATTAAGTTAGAGTTAAACAAACTTTGTAGGTAGTATTTAATAATAAAATTAATAATTTACTGAGTGTCAACTGTCAATAACAACTTAGTACAAAAGAAATATAAAATAAGAAAATAATTAAAACAACGTGATTAAAAAGGGGCGAAGGGCATCTGCAGTTGATTGATTAAAAAGAAAAAATAAATTATAAATTTTATAGTATAATTAATAAAGGACCTTTCTATTGAAACAAAATGATGTTTACTTTGGCGTGGCAACGACATAAAATTAATTCGCAATTTGTTCCTCACACAATGCGCCCGATTCATAAAGAATATTTTTATGAAATTTTTAATAGCAACGCTTACATGCGAACCGCTCTCATAAATCAAGTACTTCCGGCGCCCTTTCAAATTGGGCTGCACGTTGATATACCGCGCGCCTCCGCTGTCACAATGCCGACCTTACCTATTTATATACCAATATTCCTCGTGACAACCACGACGCTGACTCAATGACGTTTATATTCATTCGTATACCAATCTCTTGCAAATCCCAAATTATTACGCTCGATGCATAAACTTCGAAAAGTGATGTACGGTTATTACTGAATCCTAACGAGCCATGACTTGTTTTATAAATGGAATAACGCTGTTCCCGATTCGATTTGCATAAATCAATTTTTGTAAACCAATTTTAGGCAACAACTTTTACCAGAGTAATAGAATAACTGATGAACTCTATGCAACCTTAATCTCGGAGAGCCGCAGGATTTATTTTTGATTAAACTTGATCGAGGAATTTTGTTGAAATGGAGACCGAATATTTTATTAAAGCACGTTTGTGCAATGTTCAAGAACTAATACAGTTCCGTGCTTTTAAGGCTACATTTAGAGGAGTCAGGAGCACGGAACATTGAAGGGTTTCGATTAAAAGAGGACATATAATGTTCGCTTTTAAATTTAAACATGTTTTATTTACATTGTACACAACTTGTTTAAGGAATAAAGTAAGCAAGTATAGGATCACCATTAACTTCATTGCAATAGGAAATCCATGGTTCTAGAGAACGGAGCGAAACAAAATAACTGCTGATAGATTTCAAGCAACACAGATAAAATATGGAAGCGTACTCGCTTGTGAAACGATGCGCTTGGTCCGAGTCCCAAGACGACAATAATTTGTTCAGCAGATACGTTCGGTTCGCCTGTTATGGACGGCAGACAAGGCTGATTCTCGATGCGCCTGTCCGCTCCCATAGCGGCTCTACCTCCACAATGGATATGCTACGACGAATCCGATTTACATTATTTTGTTCAAATAAAGAGGAATTTACCAAATATAAATTTTACCAAATATTTTACTCAAGAATTATATTTTAGAGAACTATTAAACTGAGAATCATTGAGAAAAGCAACAGATATACAAAGAAAACTTTCACTTCTAATTTATACAATATCTAATCTGTTAAAAATATATAAGTACATAATATAAACTAAATAGTCATGCAGTTCTATGACTATTAGAACTGCAACTTTTAATGATATGTCGGAGGATCGTTTGCATATTGTATCTACCTACCATCATATATATTCCTATTACAAGGAATCGAAGCCACGTTCAACCAATATTTGTCCATGGAGATAGGTCAATACATTCCCAAGTCCCCTGGTGGATAACAAGAGTACATAGATCGTCCTTACATGTCGTACATACCGAACAAAGAATAATATGCTTACATCTCTGTAAATACTTGAGTAGCCTACAATTGAACATTTCGTTAAAATTTTCTTTGAAGTTTTCTTATTCATTAAAATCAGAAGAAAAAGGGGGAAAATTATTCCTTTTATATAAAGGTTAAATTAATGTTTTATCAATTAAATGTTTTCGGTTCCTAATTTAGGATGGAAATATAAAGAGTTTTTAAAAGTATTCGTAGAAAAAAATACGGCTATTGTATAAAGTAGGTATTGTAAATTCCTTTTATATTTTCTTTACTATTTCTTTTATATTAATATTTTAATATAACACACCGTCTTAATAAAAGATGCTTCATAATTTCCAAAACATGAAATATAATTTTCCAAAAAAAAATATTTTTAGGCACTAACCTATTTTATAACAAAATTGGTTAGCGCTTATTAAATACGGATATTTTCGTAACATTTGGTCGTAACAAAAACGAGAAAATTAATAGTGAGGGCCTCCATTATTCTGCATTAAGCACTCAGTGTACCGGAATGGGACGTAATGGCTGCTGTCGCTGTTGCCTAACTTGGGCCATTCCATATTTTCCAATAAAGATGTAATACCTATTTAACAAGGAAGTTAAGAGTTAGCTCACGAACAACGTAACCCTCTAAAATTTGTGTTGCACTAAATTACATAGTTTTACTCTTATAAATCATTAATATTTTGTACTACATTTCTTTACTTACTTTAGATCAAAACTTTTAGAATAAATAAGTCTATCAATATTCATAGTACTATCTCAAATAAAAAGCCTCTCTGTTCAAAACAAATATAAATAATGTGAAGTTCGCGTTCTGAAGTAGAACAGTGGAAATAACTTTCGACATCAATCTTGATATATCTTATTTTTGGTATTAAGTTCTCTATGCGACAACAAAATGTACTACAAAATGTCCTATTTTTCCAATACAAGACATCATCCAAGAATATTATGATTACATAATATGTACTTTGTTAGAAAGGTGTACTATTTATGGTATTTATTATTGTCTTTTAACCTTATTTTTAATTGTATTTTTACCATCTTTCGTGAGCTTCCTAGGATGCAGGGACCACAATGACTTTAACAATTCGTCGCCGAATTAAAATAAATTAACCTCATACAACTTATGTTTGGAACTTCTTTTTGCGTCTGCTTAGGATGTTTATCAATAATTCCTCATAAAAAAGTTTTTTTAAAGAATACCTCGATACTTTACATACGCTTCTAAAAATTTTAAAACTATTCTGTTTGTCGTCCCTATTGGACCTCCTCTTGCTTATCATCAGGCGGATCGAGGTCAGATTTCATGTCACAATAAAAAAAATATAAAAAATATTATCGTTAGTAATTGTCAGCGTGTCAGCAGGTGGAATTTGCTTTTTATGTCACGGAAAGGCTATCTTGACACTAAGTAATTGGCGTGTCTACTAAGTAAGGTATGCGATCAATGTCTTATCATTAAAATTAATATAGCAGGCTTCCAGTTACAATGTTGATGCAAAGCAGCGGTTAAACTACAAAGAAATATAATATCGATATTGTCTTTTAGGCCTTTCAGAAGCTCTATGGTTGTGAGCTCTATAGGGAGTTTTTGTTCCACTTTTTCTTTGTCTTCGCGCTGGTTTTCAATTACAGGTGGGGAGTGTACACGCCGTTCCAATTAGTGGGACTGCGAGTTTTATAAAAGTAAGTACAGTCTGAACGTAAATTAAGCTCGCCGCAGATAGGTGTCGTCATAAAACTTGGAGACGTGGAATATTACCTATATTCTCAAAGAAAAATGGTCTGTACAGTTTAATATATCGCCGACTACTAGCGGTTGTAAATGATTTTATGTTCTCCTATTTCACTTAGATATCATTAATGTTTTTTATTGTGACATGACATGACATAAGGCGACCGTGGTGTAGTGGCAGTGCAATGGTTACACAAACCGGAGAGTACGAATTCGAGACCACCCACTGGTACCAATGTATCTTTGATATATGTACTATGGTTGTCCTGTTTCTATGATGCAAGCACTTTTGTAGCTTAGTATAGAAATGTTAATAAAAAATACAAAAATAAAATACAACAAATATATCTGACCTCGACTTTCCCAATAGTAAGCAAAGGGAGGTTCAAGATTACAAACGACTGAAAACCCCAAACAGTACACGGTTGCCTCAGTTGCCGTAACTATTGCGTCGCTATTCCTTTAGTTAGCTCACATGGTGTATAGTTATAGGAAATAGTACATTCGTGTAAAATGTAAATGAAGCTACGAAAGTTCCTGAATATTTGAGTTACTCTGAAAATAGCACACGTTGACTTGTTTTTACATCATTTGCTATTCCAACAATGGCAAATGGATCATATTGTTTTAGCCAAATTAAATTAAAAAATAGGTCGGCGAACGTGTTAAAATGTAGCACCCTTCACCTCAGGGTATTAAGTCAATGAGCGGGAAAAGCTGTGAATAGTCAATTTGTATAGTCATTAACAAATTATACACATTTAGCGAACGTCGCATATTTCAAGCGTAAATTATGATAACAGATACGAGTGGCCACTAAGTTGATGTCGACCCTTCGGTCCCAGAAGATAATTTTCATAATAAAACATCCCTTTTCTCTGGCACTTTGCTGTAAATCAAGTTTTCCGGTCGCCCTTTCAATTTCCTGGCCGCAACAATGTACCGCTAAAATGAGATTTTCATTAGACGTTCAAACAACCCACATTTGGTCCGAGATAATATTTTCACTAGCACCTAACTCTTCTGTATGCGTGTCAAGTGCTTGCAATCTTAGTTATTTATACAATTTATAGCGGAGATATATGAGCTGCCAAAAACAAGTATATACAAAAACGCATGCGCAGTAATCATGAGGAAGGAAAATTAAAATAAAAGTTATTAATAGGGTTCGCCTGTATGTATTGGTATAAAATGTATTTATAAAAAAAATTATATAAGATTGCTCACCTAGAATCAGTTTTATTTATAAATTTTCCAAAAGACGCAGAGGTGGGCGTAAGGAAATTTATTTTTTTAAATCTTCCATGTTTAGGTCGTTAGGCAGGCAAAGAAAATTTTTCACGGTGTACTGGCCTGGTAAATAAAAGAAAACATCTTAAAAATTCCCGAGGGAGGTGCTGATGGAAGTGAAACCAGTTGGAAAATCGTGAAAGTCATATTGGAGAAATTTCGTGTTAGGAATATTGCAAACATTTTTCAAACGTTTTTAAAGAGTTTGCTGAAAAGGAATTTATTTCTACTTCGATGTAAGTTTAATATTCTCAATGAAGCTGTAGAATATTACTTGTTAGAAAATTTAGTATGTGTAATTTTAATACATTACATTCTTACAAACACTTTCGTTAGAACATCAAGTAATAATTAAATGGTTAACGCAATTATTCGCCTCATGTTTTTTTTTTAACTTTCCGTAAGGCCGATTTAATCTCTGTCAGCCAACCTTTGGGACAATAAAAGTAAAAAATGTAAGCAATCTAAGCAAATTCTTCGGAAGGTCAAATGAAGAAAAGAGACATTGATATAAATATATACACGAATACGTAGGTATAGAGGTACATAAATATCTACCTCAAATATTAAAACTTTTTAGTACATAATATTAAATAACAGTAGATTTTTAAGGATCATTAAAGATGTTAAGAACACCACGAATATGTTTAGGAAGATCATTCCACAACCTGTAGGCAGAAACATCAAATGAGTTAAAAAAGAAAGCAATGTGATAGGAAAGAAGAGGGGTGTAATCCGTTCTTTACTCAACGTTTCATAAGCATTTATTATATGCGAATAAAAAACAGACAATTATGGTAGATACACAAACAGAATTTGATCACCCATTCCATTATTGGGAACATAAAGTGTGTGTTTCAATGAAAGAGCTATAAAAATTGCCACAAAGCAATCGCTATTATTCTTTGTTATTACAGTACAGGTGTGCTCGAGTGAAATATTGTCAAATCGTATCGTTTATATGGTTCACAAAACTCTTCTTAGTTAGCCATTTCGATTATGCTAGGGACTTTTTATCGTAAATAAACCAAATTCAAACATAAACCCAAAATAACGATTATGGACAACATTTTAATTTTTTTTGTTATTATCAAACAACTGCAAATAGCAGTCACATCCACTATGCCGGCCTCGTTGGAACCGGCAAGCTGAACCCGAAACGCGACTTAATCATTTCACGGTCTGTACATTTATAAGTTACTACCTGGGATCGGCAGACTGCCCACGACTCTTAATTATTAGCCTGTTTAATTATCCGAATGCAAAGATCTCATTCTCTCTCTTTTCCCACGAATCTGCAACCTATTGCCTTGAAATATTACGGACAAATTGTAGAAGTTTATCTGTCATTTGTCTTCACTCTTGGAATCCGAAATCCATTCAGTAGTGAACTTTGTTTACAATACAATATATTGTACATATTAGACATGCGACAGGTATGATTTTTATCGTGGCTCAAAATATGACAGCACCACGCCTGATGTTAAGCCACAGTGTGATCCATTATTAGAGGCGACTGTTACTACAGTTAAATAACTGCAAGAAGCAGTTGCATCCACTATACCGGCCTAGTTGTTTGGCGCTTGTTGTTTAAGCAGTTTGGCGGTTTTTCGGCTACTTTAGTAATACATATGAATCCACTAAAAGGTAACTATTTATGTAGTATTAAATTTCATTAAAATATTTAATATTTAATAATTAAAGGTAACTGATATTTTATTTATTGGGACGACCCATGGTAAGGTCTAAGAGCGTTGGCGACTGAAAAAATCAATCAATCAAATTGTCACGCCTTTTTCCCATAGGGATAGGCAGAGAGAATGGAGCGCCACTTGCCACGATCTGAAAAAAAAATATGTTATGTCTATTATAAGCTAAAAAATATTCCAAAACTTCAACTTTATCTTCAATACTTTTGTGTCTACAGAAAATTAGGATATCTGGTTCTACGAGTACTATAAAACGGCATGATAATTAACTAATTAGTCTAAAAAAAACATAGATAAACTTTGAAACAAGGTGTAACAAAGTTAATTTAAGTTTCAGAGTCTGTGGTTGCTAGTGGACTGTATCCATGTAGCACTAGACCTTGCAGCGTTAGATGAAATCGTTAAAATAGTATGATATAAACTCTAAAATAAAATACATTTATTTATATTTTACAATTCAATAAAAGTGCTTATATCACAAAAACATGACGAATAAAGTACATATATAAAGAATACATTGGCACCAGTAAGTGGTTTCAAACCGTGGCTCTCAGTTTGCGTGACCATTTCACTACCACTTTTATTAACCTCAGAAAACACTAAAATTATTGTACCTCTCTTGATTAGTTACTGCTTACTATAATTTCTCTGTATATATGTCGTACTAAGCGTAATACGTTGCTTATTAGGGTATACTTATCAAAAAAACGTAAATGAAATGAAAATAATTTACTAGTATGGACATAAGCTTAGTATTACTTACTCATTCTACTATGCCTTTGAAAAGGTATATCACGAGAAGAAGACCACAATAAACCCGTTCACAAATAGCCTGTAGACAAACCAAAAAAGTAGAGACCATTTGATACTACTAGACTACAGTTGCGTTACATGATAGAGCGCAGTGTCTAGTTGTATTTGGTCCTTGTTTTAGTCCGACGGGAAAGTGTACGAGTGCTTCTGAAATTGGATATTGTTAACATTATGTGTACTCCCTCAACTCTAATGTTACAGGTTGGAGGCAAATAAATATTACTTTTTACACATTAACATAACCTGGATCTAATAATAGTAAGTAAAGAGAAATTGCAAAGAGTCGTGAGTACCGAAATGGGAGAGAAATGCATTTGGAAATGCATGCAATGGGACAACAAACGCGCTTGAAATTATAATAAACTTTTCCTAAAACAGTGGTAAGCAGATGATAGTGTCAATTGCCAAGTCTGCCGATCTGGGGTAGTATAGTCTGTCTAAGCTGAAATGACGCGCCCCTCCACCGCATTCGCGCACACGAGAAAACATAAAATATGAATGCAACATACCGAAAATGCAATTGTAATTGGTCATTCAGTTGCTGGTTAGACGCAAAAGTAGGAGCACGCTAATAAAGTATAATAGTATAGTTAGAAATATAGTCACACATTTAAATAAACTAATAAAGTGGAGGGGCGCGTCATTTATAGTTAGACAAGCTATACCACCATTTTTTAATGTACAGACCGTTAAGTTACTTAGTTGAGTTTCGGTATCAGCCCGGTTGTCGGTTCCTACTAGATAAGCATAACGGATACGACTGCTATGCTTTTACTGTAGTAGCAATTGTCTCCTTTAATGGATCACACTACAGCCTAACATTAGGCTGGATGCGAGCCACATTAAAAAAAACAACTACATTTTGAGTTCGTAATAGGTTAAAAATATCTTCTTCACTCTCTCAAAGTCATTTTCGTTTGCAATATTTAAACGCGTACTTAAAACCTAAAACACGTTCCAACAAAACGGTATAATATTAATGTGTAAAGTAATTTATATAAACACGTAGCCTGGTTATGTATTTAGCAAACCATATTGGTGACAAGTAAGTTCTCTGTCTCGTGTTTCTCGTTCAACCGTATGTTTACAAAGCAACAGCGCAGGAGGAAACGTTTATATGGAAATTGTGCGTAATTTATAAATCCCTGTGTATATTTGTTTATTCACTAGTTGAAGTGGATAGACATTTGCTTAGTAACCGTCACCGCAACTCCCAAACTAAGAGTACTCGCTCTATACCTAAGTTGTGTCTACAAACGTAATTTATTCTGCTTCCTCTAAGGCCGAGCCATTTGTCATTTTGAATTCTCGTATACCGTGAGCTGTAACTTCAGGTACGCCCTCCACATACGTAATATTATTACATAAATATTTTTGACATACATATCTACATATAAGTATAGACGTATTTTTGTGTTTTTAGCGAATATTGTGACAGGGAAAATATTTCTAAAATTGTCAGCGTAGCGGTGCGACATAAGAATTCTCGTTAGGCTGTATGTAAATGTAATTCAATATAATGTACGCTTGAATGTAGTTTAGGAAATTGTATACGTGAGGATTATGGTATGTTCATGAATAAATATATATATATCGTGATATTTAACTGTGTACTTAAAATGTAATTTTCAAAACACTTTTGAATAATTTAAAAATATATGTACTCATTTTAGGTAACAAAATTGTATCTACTCGTATATCTAAATCTATTCCTTTTAGTCACATTTAGCAAATTTATTATCAAATAGTTATTAAGATATTATTATTAACTGTAATGTTATGGTATTGATATATCACATGTGTTTTTTTATTATGGATTTACTATTGGACCGTACTCCAGCTTAACATCAGCCCGTCTGAATGTAAGCAACTACATTACTGTTGATTAACTACAAGTACAAGTAATTGGAATAAGCAACATTTGAGTTTATCCCGAAACGCGACTCACTTCACGGTCACACGAGAAAATGACCAACAACTGTCTGCCTCATCTCCTGCACCACGAATGATGTTAAACTGGAGTGCGGTGAATAGATACGACTGCTACAGGTAAATAACTGTCGCATCCACTATGCCTGCCTTTGGCAATCACACAGGCAGAGCAATAATATTTTCATTATTTTTGTTTTCTTTGGATTTTTTTATTAGTACGCGACATGTGACCTTGATACTTGATAGTAACCAATGAAAAGTCCAAGTTGAATTGGGGCATTATTCCGTACATATAAAATATATACAATATATTGGGGGCCGCTCGTGGGAAACAAATACCTCGACCCCACTCGTGTTTCGGATGGCACGTTAAACTGTAGATCCCGGTTCGCTTGTCTTAAAACTGTCGCACCCCTATCCGCATTGCAAGCGTGGGGAAGTAGCCAAAATCCTGTCTGATTAAGAACAATCTGTACAGAGGACTGTGCCCGATAGTGGTACGTATATACAATGATGATGATAATAAAAACATGTTTTGTTATTTATTTTATCGGCCCTAGTGTGAGAAGTGCGGTCCATGAATAAAGTGGTGGTACTATCCTGGATGGTCAGACTGGGCATCACTTTTAACAACCAGACCCAGAGCAAATTACTGCCTCATTTTATATTAACGAATATTTGTAAAATTTTACCTAATTATAATTGTATTACATATAAAAGCCATGAGACAAATATTTGCTCCGACCAGGGAATCAAACCCGGGACTTTTTTCGTAACGGACTGGTATAGTAATCAACGTGAAAAGTGTGTCGCCTCACGGTTTTATATCTGCTTTTTTTATTTTTTTACTAAAAGCAGATTCAATAAAGGCTGTTCGTTTTGTATACCAATGACACATTTATTACCATCCGTGCTATGGTCGCATAAAAAATATAGACATAAATTGTTTTCACCTACTAATTGGTCATGGACAATTAGTCTTGGACAGTTTTAGAAAGGTCAACGTTCTGCTATATTCTGCCTAAAACATACATACTCAATTATAAACAGTGGTTGCCGGAAACGCATATTGTTGTTGACAGTTTTACCAAATTGAAACGTAAAGTTGGATGAAACTGCAATCCGTTAAGTGATGGACAGTTGCAACATTATTTTAGGTTTCATTTTGTACAGTGCCATTTTTAATTATTAGGGCTCGACATCGACATATGGCCACATCTCCTCTGCAGGTAACAGTTGCATCCACTGTGCCGGCCTAGTTGGAACTGGCAAATTACTTTTTTTCCCGAAACGCGACTAAGTCACGGTCTGTATACGGTACTACCCCGGATCGGCAGCCGGACTATCAGACTATCACTCTTAAAAAACAACTTACGCACGATATTATGACTTTATGAACTTCCTTGGTCTGTTATAAGTTTAAAGACGGCCTAATTAATTTACAGTAAGTTTCCAGCTGAAATTGCAACGTGACTTCACGATCTGTGCACCTGAAAGCGATGGTACTACCCTGGGTCGAAAACCTAGTACCACTGTGGTTGCATAGTATGATACAAGCACGTTTTGTAGTTTATAGTCACAAAAAAAACCGGGTAACAAAACCACAGGCGGCCGTGCAGTAGTGGTAGTATAATGGTCACGCAAATCACTGGTCACCAATATATCTTCGATATATGAACTTTGGTCGATAAAAGCACTTTTTGTAGTTTAGTATTGACATGTATTTAAAGGAAATTATAAATCTCATGGTAAACAGGATACGTTAAACAAGGCAAGCCCAGGAGGGTGTTCGCCGACCAAATTGGAGACATCCTCAAGAAAGCTAGTTTGCCTAGTGCCCATAACCATAGAGCTTGTATGAAGAGAATTGTGAATGTAAAGGAAGCGAGGGAGTTGTGTCAGGATCGTGGCAAGTGGCGCTATCCATGTGGGAAAAGGGCGTTCGTTATGTGAAAGTTAATACTTAAGTTTTGTGGGAGTCAAAACTAAAAATATATTTTGCAACTTTTCCTTGTTCAGATTGTACAATCATCGTCAATTATCGTTCATAATTGGGAGGGGGGACAGGCTTAAGGTATACTCACCGCACGTTAAGAGGACGCTGATGACCAGTCCGGTAAGCTGGTCGAGTTTTAGGACATCCGGGTCAAAACCGTACAAACACATTAAAAAAGTTTGTTTATTTTGATTTTAACAAAGCATGATAGTGTAATTGTTATCTAAATTGATAAAAGAATTGAAACAAAGAGCGTTCAAATCAACAAAATCCATACAATACCTTTCAATATACGAATTTGACTCTGAATGAACGGTTACATTCTCTTTAGTCAGCAACGTGCATCCGAGGCATTTTCCACTCTGCCTTGTCTCTTTGTTTTGTTATTCTTTCGTTGTTCTACATGCCGCACTATTCAATATTTTTTTACGCTTTTTCCTACTGAACAAACAACTTTATCACCTGCACAGAAATGGCGTGCCTGGGTTTTTGTTTGGCTACTTATTATTAGGAACTAGTATACGTGAGGTAGACAGTGGTTTTTACGGTGGACTGCTTATTGCCTTAAGAGGTCGGAAAAGGGTGTTTTTCACCTCTATGTGGCAGTGTTGATACAATGTTGCGGTGAACACACGCACATTAGGAGCACCCGGCACGGACCTCCCACCAATAGACGCAATTTATTGTGTTCCTTAGGATTTGTAACCCTTTTTCTATTATACGAGTATTATGTATTACTACTGCAAAACAACTCTAATTCAGTCATTGCCTTATATGTTTATTATTATTTATTTTAACACTTTGTTGTTTATACCCTCTTGGGTCTGCCTCGTTTAACGCATCCACATCAGATTTATAAATTCTTTTCGTCAATCTACTTTTAGTCGTCCCTTCCATGTTGTTCTTAAGGATGTTCTCCGACCACATCGTAGACATCTTCAAGAAAGCTAGGTTACTGTAGAGGTTTGTGGATGTAGGAAAGCGAGGGAGTTGTGACAGGATCGTGGCAAGTTGTCCCTGTCTTTCTCCGTAAGAAAAAGGCATGACAATTTGATTACACAATATACAAAAAACTTATGCCCTTGGGCATTCGTTACCAGTCTACCTTGGGGTTACGAGAGAAATGTCATATTATATGTAAATGCAAATATTTTTTCTTTTATTGTGACTCGATTTTTGACCTCAACGATGGTAAGCAAGTGGAGGGAGGTCCGACTACTGAAACCACTGGCTTAGTCCCCATCACGATGCTGGCCAAAAAGAATACATACTCATGCATATACATAATAAAAATAAGAATACATACTGGAAATATACTTATGAATGTATAAACAAGTTAGTATGACTGTAAGACGGTTCCGTGTCGTATAGAGTTGGCCGGCACATCGATATCGTGAGGGAGTTCATGTAGGTAGCGTGAAGGAGGAAATACAGTGTGACAGGCGGAAAGGAGTGATGAATAGTGCCAAATCCGATTAATTTGGGAAAGCTGTTTGCGCGACAATTATGTTTAAATACATTCTCATGTTGACTACGTATTAAGTTAAATACGTTATATTGCCCTATATTCTAGAGGTGAAGATTATGTGTTAATAACGCGAGAATATTATTTTGATATATAACTCAGTATATTATCATTAAATTTAAAATAAAATATTTTTTGTTTATTATCTAAAATATGGATATTTTCAGTTGCTTCTTATAGTCTTTAAATCCATTAATTATTTTTAAATACACAATAAACCTATGTAATGTAAGTAACCAAACCTACCCACTATTTATATGGCCTCCGTGGCCCAGTGATAGTGACAAGATCACGCATACCAGTAGCTCCCGGTTCATGACCACTTTTATATATGTATGTATAGTCTGTCTAAGACGGAATGACGCGCCCCTCCACTGCATTTATACACACGAGCAAATATAAAATATGGATAAAACACACTGAAAATGCAATTGTAATTGGTTAACAGTTGCTGGTTGGACACAAAAGGAGGAGCACGCTGATGAAGTATAATAGTATAGTTAGTAATATTTGTATTCACACATTTAAATAAACTAAAAAAGTTCGCTAACTAAATAACTAATAAGGAGCGCGTCATTTATAGCTATAATTAAGTCACCTGTTTCTACTCGATTTTTAAATACAAGTATGGTTAAAATAGAAACTTTAAAAAACTTAGGTCTGCTTTTAAAATACAGATAAAATGTAAACAAAGTTAATATGTTATTTAAATTATTATCGCGTGGATTAAGATCAGTAAATTAACGGGCCCTGCCACAGAAATCAAAATATGCATCCGCACAAGAATTATTCAGTTCGTTGGGCAAACTGCATCGCGGGCGCGGGCGGGCGGCGCATTGCACAGAGTTTCACAAAATAACGAAATTAGAGACAGCGTTTGAACGGAACTGAGTTATTTCACGAAGTCGACTGAATGTCAAAGGCTATGTGCTATGAATAGAAAACACGCAATTTATTATCTAAATGAAACGTAGACAACATAGAAATCGAATTAAAACTAACATAACAATGCAAATATTTTCGTTATACTTTGTAAGATTATTGCAGCTTATTTATATTATAATTAGGCTGGCATAGTGGATGCGACAGTTACTTGCAGTTATTTAACTATGGCAGTAGTCGCCTTCATTTATCAACTGCACTCTAGCATAAATTGTCACATGTTGAGCACAATAAAAAAAAACTTATGCTCTAAAAACTTATTAATAATTTGAATAATTATTGATTGATCTGGTGATAAAATATACAAATAGACGAGTATAAAATTGTCGTTCGAAGTGGAGGTTGTGTCGCGAGGTTAATATTGTGTACGGAAACAGGCTTTGCTGATTGCAAATTGTGGACGTAAAATGTAAGCGAATTTCCCTTCTCTTCGCAATGTGATTCACAAACGATGAAATCGCCTTATAAAGGATTTTGTTTCAACATTTCAAAATATGCTTTATTTCTTGCATTGTTTCGTAAACTTTGTTTCGGGGCTCAGAATACTTAGTTTCATTTAGTGTTCACACTTGATGATTTCTCGTTTCGTTGTACCTACATTTAAATTCTATATTAATATAATAGTATTGCCGACAAAATCGGAGACATCCTCAAGAAAGCTAGGTAGCCTAGTGCCCATAACCATAGAGCTTGTATGAAAAGAATTGTGAATGTGAAGGAAGCGAGGGAGTTGTGTCAGGAGCGTGGCAAGTGGCGCTCCATTGTCTCTGCCTATCCCTGTGGGAAAAGGCGTGACAATTTGATTGATTGATTAATAGTACTAAACAAATTTAATAAAACAAGCTTTTACAATTTTAAAATTAATTCCTTTTAGCCAATTTACATTTAACCAAGTAAAACTAACTTCGAATAAATATAAATTGAACTCAGAAAGTAGTAACGTCGATCAGCATTAAATAAATAGATAAAAAAAGTTGAAAAATAAACTCAAAAGCTATAAAATTGAATCTTGAATAAATACCTCTGTCCGATGCACCGGGACTCGCTCGACAATTGATAGATTCAATTCTTCAACAGAATTTAGCTTGTTGGAAAACCATTTAGTGTGTATTCAGGATTTGCATAGTAACGTACTAGATTTGTTTTTTTGTTGAGTTAGATTTACTTCAACTCGACCGAGGAGCGATTTATCAAAAACCACTTACATAAACAACCGTGAATGGCTTTTTAGACACTACTGTTTGTAGCGCAAAGAAATAAATGGCAAACTTTTAATTACATTAACTCGTCGTAGTCAATTACCACTTAGGTATTTAGTTGGTAGAATTCGTCTTTGGATATCGCTGCGTCTCTGCAAGTGTTAATGCGCTCTCAACCAGGCACAGACACCAACCAGCTCCTGTTCAATATTCATGAACCAACTTTAACGGCTGCATTCGTACTATTGGAACAGTCACTAGGCGTTTAAAACACCCATTACAATAATGGTTCCTCGTGTTTGCTCGGTGCGATAGTCCGATAATAATTGGATTCGTTTTAAAAGGTGTTCTCGTCGAATTATGTTATTTTCAATTCATTTAAACCTAACATCGGTTCGGTGGAGTTGTAATGAGTTTGTCCGAGCTTTATTTGTTTGACGGTAATATGTTTGCTTTGGTGGTGGACTTATTTATGCATACGTTAACGTAGTTTATATTTCTATATTGATGATATTAGTTTTGTGGGCGAATAATACGAATAAAAAAAATATTTATATGATTGTATGGTTGTGAGAAATTACCTATAAATTGCACTTAATTATCTATAAAAGTTTACAAGAGGCGATTGCCTTAATTAAATATCTACCAGATAACTTGTGGTATCTGATGATTTCTACAGTGCAGAAAAAAATATTTGAATATGAACAATAAATAAATATAATGTATTAATTATATACACATTACATATACATAAATACACATATATACATACATAATTTAAATACATTTAAAGCATTGTCAGAAAGGTAAATTATTCCATCATTACAATTTTATATTTATAAAACATATATTTAATAAAGTGTCCTTATTATATTCGGCATAGCGACGGCGACCGTATACTGAATTCCTATTTTTCGGTCACCTTGCCTGATGTTAAGCTGGAGTGCGGTCCATTAATGGAGGCGACTGCTACTACAGTTACATAACTCTTAACGTAAGTAGCAGTATTTTTCACCGGCTTAGTTTCAGTTGATGATTTACGTTCTGTATATTTACTTGAAAGTGGTAGGACTCGTAATACCCCAGATTGACAGACCAGGCAGACTGACTGACAGACTGCCTACCACTCCTAACTTATATATTTAACTATATATATAAAATAAATAACTCTATAAAATGGTTTATGAAATATATTTTCAGTTGCAATATATCTTTAGAAAAAGTCTCTATTAATGAAAAAGAAATATGGGTTAAGTTTCAGAGTGAGGATGGTTTACTTCAACGTAATTATAATTACTGTTTATTTCAATTATGAAGACAGGAAGCAAGCGTAACATATATTCTGGCTGATAAGGCACTTCGTCCATAGTTCAACAGCCGGCACGAGTCGTGAACACATTCTTCATTGACTACTCTACAAGAATATAATGAATCAAAAACAGACAGGTATTGCTTATTTGTAATATTTAATAATTATTTAAAATATCGCAAATATTTGTTAATAAAAAATAAATTAAAAAAGAGATGGATATTTGCTTCTGGTTATCAAGTTCTGGTTATTCTGGCTATCTGGTTATTGTCTGGTTATCAAGGAGTGATAGGCAGTGGTACTCAGTCTGCCGATCCGGGGTAGTACTACCACGTTTCTACTACTACGTTCATACTACTACGTATCGCTTGTAAGTTGCCGGTTCCCACTATGCAGGCCCAGTGGATGTGATTGCTACTCACAGTTATTGGATTGTAGCAGCAGTAACATCTATTTATGGACCACACTCCAGCCTAACATCAAGTGCTGTCAGCTGTTGAGTCACAATAAAACAAAAAAAAAGAAAATAATCAAGTAAACAAAAACAAGATCCTGTACGACCTAATTGAAACCAGTATTATAAAATAATAAATAACAATCTAAAATACATACGTTTATATATATATATATATAACTTAATTAAATTGCTGGTATCTAGGATAATCTTTAATAAACCATATAAAATAATGGAGGATAAAATTGGCTTTGGGATTTAAAGTACTCATGACCGCTCATGAGAAGCTATATCGCTCTCGTCGCAATGGAGAAAAGATAATAGAAAAAGAAAAACCTATGAGTAGTTATTTATTTTAAACTTAATTGCACTATTTACAAAGGCGACTTAATGCCGTTGGACATTCTCTGATAGGTAAACTTTTAGGACATTAAGACCGTAAGTAGGTGCAATATTATGATGACAATTTGAACAACAATAACATAGAATAAAACAACAAATACATAATATTAATAATTTAATTTTATTACACATAAGTACACAAATCATATATATATATATATATATATATATATATATATATATATATATATATATATATTTATAACACAATAAGTACTTAGTGTTAAACCCATGAAAAATAATTTCAAGAAAATAAAGCGATGCAAATGAAATCAGCATGTATTATTTTATTATAAAAAATATATTATTATAATTCATTCAAGAAATAGAATTTTCACGTGAAATGGAATAAGCTATACCTACCTATACATATTTAAGCGTTAAATAAAACGGAACAGTAAGATACGAGGAAATTTTTATGCAATTTACTATTCAAATTTTATTGCAAATCCTATAAAGCCGGGTTTTTTCTTTTTGTCGCATAAACTCCCAAATGAATCCCCTCATTTAAGCAATCTCATTTTCTTCTTCCATTGTGACAATTGAAATTAATCCCTTAGAAACGATTATAAAGTGTCCGTGAAGAGATTAGTGGAACGACCACAGTTGCAGGAGCTAAACTCGTGCGGACATTTGGACTGTGTTCAATATTCATGGCGAACCTCCACCGCGGTCGTTAAGCCTCGCGCTACGCCTTCGAAACACAGCCTCTGTGTTCCCATTACGATAACACTTCTTACGTGTACTTAGCACCCGCTTTCCAAACCCAGCGGACCAATGATAATGATATTCCGCAGCATAAACTAAATGCAAGCAAAACCGCTCGAATGGTCATCAGTTGTATATGACATTTCTATACTATTCTAATTTATGATTCCTTGAGCATAATATATACCATTGCGTTTATTTTGATAATTCGACGTTTCGAAAGCTTTGCAGCCGATGTGGTCGGGGGCCTACTAAGGTATTGGTCGTCTCATATTTATTTTAAGTTTCAAAATCTATTCTGATTGTATTTAACTCTTAATGATTTCTGAGTTGTATGATGATAACGATACGGCATAATATCATATTATAGTATAATTTAAATTATATTAGGCAAGATATAACTTCATAGTACGTACTCCATTTCGTAGTGAGAATAAGAGCCATTCCATTAGCCTTTTGTTGGGAGCATGATATTTTGTTATAGTACGTATTTTGATAACAAAACGTGCCACAATATAATACGATGGTATATCATAAAGGATATTAGTTAAAGTATTGTATAAAGCTACAGCTGCCGGGTTGTGATAATATTCAATCATTTGAAATATATACCGCATCTAATTTAGCTCCGGTACGATGTTGATTTAAAGTTTATAATTAAATTGTGCCGTTACCATCATCCGATTACAGTTTATTGTTTCAACAGAAAATTACTGAAATGAAACTCCACGGGATTTAATTGGCTTTAAGCTTTCGGCAATAAACTTTAATATGAAACTGTATCAAATCTTATGTGAATTCGATATTATTTAATTTCATGCTTTAACATAGTACTTCGGTACTATGTTACCGTAAAGAATAGCTGGTATTTGTCCTTTCGTTTGTTTGTCCGTCTGTCCGTGGACAATTTATTCCTTCCACTTGAATATTAGGTTATTCGTCAATCTAGGTGTCGCTTGGAAAACTCGACAAGGTCAGATTAGGACAGTAAGTTTGGTGGTTCGAAAGATAATCACAACGAGAGTTCGTAAAGTGACGGATTATTCCTTATTCACATATATTTATCATATTCTTCATTTACTTATTCTATGCGCTTTTCTCCATCTACCCACATTTGCTCTCTGCACAACACAACCTTGGTTGGCAAGGAAAGTCTCACGGCTTTAAGTCCGCCTTTAGTATATATTTTATATTTTACAATATCATAGTATTTTGTTTGGCATTGAAAACATCAGTTAGACCAGAATCACTCGGATATCTGGTGATGGACTTGTTATTTTTTTTATTAACATTATTTCATTAGTCGAAATTGGTTATTACGTGATGTCAAAATTCGCTTAAAAATATTCTTGTAACTTGGAAACGTCTATTGCACACGAATGTTAATGAGTTTCCTTTTAAATATTTGGAGAGAGTTATAAATATGGAGTTATAAAAAAGGATGTCAGTTTGCCACTGATTCACAAACATAGTTTAGTTATTGTTTGTTTTAATAACAGTTTTTATTTATGTTGTTGACCTAAATAATCGTTCTGAAAATCGTTGTTAGTATTTCATAGATTTAAAACTGCATTTAGTTTATATATGGGTTGATCACACTCCAATGTAATCTCAGGCAGAATGCGGTCAAAATGTCGTGGCAAATAAACATACTTACTTAATAGTATTTTCCTAAATTTTGCGCGAACATTGATTATTGAATTAAACAAATTTTATGCGGCTAACTATTACTTGTAATTAATTATAAATAAATACTGTTTATTATAAATATATTATTACTATTTAAATTGGCTAGAAAAGAATTAGAAAAGTGCACATCGATCGGTTCACTGCCACCGGTTTGATCGGACTCATTGCAGCTTTGTGGTTAGAGAAGTCGCACATCGAACGATAGGGTTCCATTCCCGGTCGCAGTTCGCCGATGTGAATGCGTGAATGTTTTTCTAATATATGTTTATTACTAATTTATACAATTAAGTATATAAAGTGATTTTGTATAGTTTAACACATACTCGTATTAATCAAGTTGTCACGTCTTATTCCCACAGAGAAAGGCAGAGACAACGGAGCGCCAGACAATGGAGGCTCTACAACTATGGGCATTACTTATCTAAGTTTACTTATTAATTACTTTTGTTTAAATGTTTATTTTTAAACAGCATAAATGATGCGTCAGACTAATTGGCATCGACCCTCTCGCAAGCGTAATTAATATTTGTTTCAATTATAACGAGACGGGTCACGTAAATTTTCACATTTTTCCCTCAAGTTTGCTCACAAAATTGAATGTAAGTAAGTAGATACCACATTTTCTCATTCCCCTAAACAAACAGCGCGCTGCGTTTGTCCTGAATTGGCCGAGCGAAAATAAATAATATACACGCTTCTTAACAATCTTTGTAGTAATTAAAATTCTATGGGAATTTAATATTAATTTGGATTCTAGATATATATTGCTTTGTTTAGTGATAATTACCGGGTTCGATTCCCAGTCGCAGTTGACCGATGTGCATGCGTTTTTATATGAAAATTTCTATACAAATTTATACAGTTGAGTGCGGTCGCATAATTGCAAGTTTCATTCGCATTCACTAAGTTAGCCTATCCGGAATGTTTAAGTTAATTCCGAAACGCGACTGAGTTTCTTCACGGTCTGTGACACTTGAAACTATTTTACAGTATGAATTATCTAGGTAATAACTTCTTATTAAGAATTTATTCTATTATTTCTTTAGAATAGAGAGTATTTGGTGCATTTAATACATTATAATTTATTTAAAAATTAAATAATTAATTATAAAGCGACCGCGGTGAGGTGGTCGTGCAATTGTCACACAAACCAGGAGTCCAAGGTTCAAAACCACCAGTACCAATTTATCTTTAATATAAACCTACTTTGGTCTTTCTGTTTTTATGATACAAGCACTTTTAGCAACTTAATTTGGAAATACCATCTGAAAATTATATAAATTCTCACATACGAGTACAGAGACACAAATCTCTCGCCTATTTTTATACAAACTCCTATAGAAAAAATTATGTTCCCCATTATTTTATTAAATGTAAAGAATAATATGAAATTAATTTATATAATATAGCATCATTACAGAAATGGCAGAATAACGTCTAAAGAAGCGTAGTTTACTTGATGGTTGTGGCATTATGCACTCTATTCTAATTGCTGTTAGTCATAATATACTACTATTCAATTAACAGGGTGCCTACTACGTAACAATTAATTGATGTTACGTACATTATTATAGCTTACTTACTAACAAAATTTAATAGTGAAGCGCTTATAACACATACTAGTAAGTATATCATGTAAATAATATTTGATCTTCATTCCCTTTTATGTTAAAACCTTTCTATATAAATATGAATTTAATTATTAAATTTTGTTATTGTGGTTTGACATACGACAGCACCCTGCCTTATTTTAAGCTGGAGTGTGACCCATGAATGTATATTTCCACTATGCCGGCCAGTTGGAATAGAACTTAAGCTGATTCCAAAACGCGACTGAGTCACTTACAGTTCTGAATAATTGAAAGTGCTGGTGACTAGATGACCCCAGATCGGTAGACTGGAAAAATGTCCACCAACTATGCCTACCACTTTTAAATGTAAAGTCAAATACATTATAAGTTAAATCATACTATTAAGACATTAACACACAGCTTACCAAACAATAAACAAAGCCACAAATCAAATTTGCGTTGACATATACAAATTTGATAAAGGTAATAAACTAATTAGAACATACGTTTAACACATTACACTGCACTCTACCGTACAATTAAGTTGTAATAAAGAGATCGTAACAAATATTCGTTGTTAAGTATGCTGTTGTTTCGATAATTACTACACCTATTATTGTGCGCTTACGTTAATATTCCACCATTTATTTCCATATTAAGTTGGTAGCTCCAATTTGCCGCACATTTCCGAGTGCATAGAACAAAGTGCTGTGTAGTATGTTAGTAGTTCTCTCTGTCGTCTGTTTCTCCTGTAATTACCGTTGCGGGTGCTTACGTCTTCGTGTCCTGATTACGGTTTCAATTACGAACAAAATTTATGTCTTCGGAGGCTCAATATTGCGTTAATTGGATAATATGTCTATAACTTCATTCATTTAAAAATCCCAACGTAACATAACGAATGTAGTTTAATATGTATCATCATAAAGCCAGACGGTTACTTTTACTATGTCGTCAGTCCACCGAGTGGGAGGCCTACCTATGCTGCGTCTTCCGGTTCGTAGTCTCCACTTAAAAACGTTTCTGCCCTATCGGTTATTGGTTCTACGAGCGATGTGGTCAGCCTATTGCAACTTTAACTTGCAAATTATTTGAACTATGTTGGTAATTCTGGTTCTTCGGTGAATATCCTCGTTCCGGATAATGTTTAATACAAGTAATGCTGTAGTAGGTTTTTATATGAAATTGAGACAATAGAAAGAAATACACTATTAAATTGTCTTCAAGTTAGGCATTTAAACACATAATCGGAATAGATTAAAACAAAATTTGGGTGTTAAGACAACTCCAAATTTCGGCCATGTCTTCTCTCGCGTGTCCTCTTGCAAGAACTGAACCGCCCCGTGCTGAAGTAAATAAAAAATGCTTATTTATTCGTTAAAAAACGTTTGAATCTAATCTATATACACTTTTGTTTTATTATTATACTATTAGAAACCTAGCGATTACTTTTATAAAAGAATTTAATTTGTCTTAGTCGGGATCAACTTGTATGTTGCCGGTTCCAACGAGGCCAGCACAGTGAAGGCGACTGCTACTTGCAGTTATTTATTTGTAGTAGCAGTCGCCTCCATTTCAGTCTAACACTAGGCGGGGTGCCGTCATATGCCAAGTCTCAAAAATTTTTTTTTTCTTAACAAATTTTAGGCAATTGTTAAAGAAATTATGATTTTCATGTTAGCCTGTAGGTAAATGAAATATATTAAATAGTTTTTTTAGGTGCTTCAAAAAATGTGACATGTTTTTATAATGGAAAAGGAATGAGCGATAGTAATTACTTCAGCTACACTTCGTAACTAAAATAACAGAGGAAAAGGAAATCATAACATTTCCTCTTTACTACCGGTCTTGTGTTTACCAAACATCAGTTAGGTATAAAGTGAAACAGAAAAAAAATAATTGCAGAAAACAGAATACATAGTAAAAGCAGAATACGCATATTAAAACATGTAGTTGTAGCTGCCATTAATATAATAGTTTTTTTTTAATGAGGATCGGCATATACCAATACTCCACCTGATATTAAGCTGGAGTGCGGTCCATAAATGAAGTCGACTCCTATAGAGTAATGACTGCAAGTTGCAGTCGCATCCACTATGTCGGCCTAGTTGGAACCGGCAACTTACCTAGCTGATCCCGAAACGTGGCCAAATCACTTCACGGTCTGTATACTTGTAAGTGGTGGTACTACCCCGGATCGGCAGACTGGGTACCACTGCCTACCACTCTTGGGCAGAACGAACGAAGGAAACTGTAATAATAAAACAAACATTTTTTTTACCCCAGACAGTCGGTACCAAGAACCAAATACCAACACATCTTCCAAGTAAACATTTTCCTAGTTCATTGTTTTGAAATCTATTTTGATGCTTTTGTATGGTAAACAAGTTTTGATTGAAGGCTCAATTTCAGTATATCCAAACAGATTGATGTGCACAGGTGGATCAAGGAATCAATATGTCAGATTAATATTGTAATTTATAGATATACATGTTGATATCTATAATATAGATATATATGTAATAGTTTTATTTGTAATATATGTTTTAGTGAAAGCATCCGCATTCTATCAACCGAATCGGCAGTCAAACTAAAAAGTTCGGTACATCTTTTCTTTGTAGAACAATCGACAAGTGGAATTCTTTGCCAGCCCATGTGTTCTCTCCATCCTATAACCTTGGATCCTTCAAGCGATGCGTTAAGAAGCAACTTTGGCCGGCATAGTGACGGCGACTAAGGCAGCCTCATCATCAGGCAAGAGGATCATCAATAAAAAAGTAAACAATGGGGTCGTAACCGAGTGCTTATCGCGCAGATCGTTTGCTTACAAGAGTCTGGCTGTGTAAGACGTAGTCCGGTTGGCTGGGTAACCGCCACTAGAATCGACTACACATCCAGACTATAAACTGTAGGTCGCGGTTGTTATCACTAGAAGTCGACATGTCTTAAAACTGCCGCTTTCCAATTCGTGTTAAAGAGCGTGGAAGAGTAACCAAATCTTGTCTGGGCAACCACCATGCGTACAGAGGCCAATATTCATCATCATCCGCCAGAAGACAACCACTGCTGAACATAGATAGACCTCCTCCTTAGAACGCCATTCCGAACGACATAATGCCAGTTGCATCCACCGTTTATTCGTGACTTTCACTATATAGTCAGCGGGGTTAGGTTAGCAAGTTAAAACGATTATCGTCTCACGTCGGCGATTGTCAAAATAATAAAAGCTAGGCTAAATCCAATAAAATGAGACTATTAATCGTTGTGACGAATATCGTCTGTACGACGACACGTTTTGTCATTATCATCAATAGTCTTATTTTTGTGGATTTAGCCTAGCTTTTATTATTTTGACAATCGTTGACGAGAGACGATAATAGTTTTTAAGTTGCCCAACCTAACCCCGCTGTCCACCTAGTGGGAGGCTTACCTACGCTGTGTCTTCCGGTTCGTGGTCTACACTCAAGAACCTTACTTTCACATCGGTTCTTGGGGGCTAATAGTAAGACTAATATCATAATGTATGATGATGAATATATATTGTAATATTATTGCGTGAAGTGTTGAATGCAACCAAGGAAACATTTATTGTAGGTGTAAGAATAATTTAATGATTTTTACTATTATATTTTAGTCATTATTATTGTGCTTGTATAGAAATTGTGCATGGGAAGTAACATGTGAGGTAAACAAGGAAACAAGTTGTATAGGATCGTCTTACTTACGAGTAGTAGTTGTTGTGAAAAGAGATATGAGAGCCGTCATTGCAAGACAACTTCAACAACACAGCTAGTAATAAGAAAATGTTTTTAAATAAAAAAATATATGGTAGGAATTAAATATAACATAAGGGTTTGTGAGCGCTGAAGACACGGACCCAAATTAATAATACAGGTATTGTGCTTCCCCGTCAGCCGGAAAACGTCCACTGCTGAACATATGCCTCCCCCTTAGAACACCATTCCGAACGACAAGATGCCAGTAGCACCCACCGGTATCTTGTTGTTCATATGGGAGAATATTTATTCATTTAAAAACCAACACTTACAGCTATCGCCAAACATGTAGGTTTTTAGTCAATACAATCAATTACATAACATATCTATTTAATTTTAATTTGCAATTTTTTATTACAAATGGCAATTATAGTACTGTGTGTGGTAGTCAATTCTAGGAAGCGTCCTGCTGAATATGGGAGGGTTGCCATAATCCTTGGCAGATAGCTTGAGGAACGCGGTGTACTCACCGCACGTTAAGAGTACTCGGGTGAGACTTACCACTCATCTATTGACCTCGACTTACCTGCTGATTAGCAAGGGGAAGTTCAAGGGCGCCAACTATTGATTCAGTTCATAATTGCGTTATTGGCTGCCTTTTTCACGGTTCACTTGAAGTATTCAAGTATATAAGATGGAAAAAACAATATAAGCTGGAAAAATATTCCATCCACATCTCGATTGTTTTACAAAGAGCCAGTTCGACTACCATTTCGGGCGACAGAATACGAATGTTTCCTCCGACCTGTGCGGGTATCACGAAGTATTTGTAATAGATATATCTTAGTTAAGCCTCAAAAACTTTTCCTTATTTAATCATCACATCACAAGTATATAAAAAAAACTCTATTATTAAAGCATTCGTTTTTTTTTAACAAGTCCGCGAGATTGTTAGAAACTTTTTTTATATTTTCGTTTAAAAATGTAAGTTTGCCGTTACTTCGTTGGTTAGAAATTTTTAAGGAAAATGATGGTTTGACGATCAATGTATAAATATTTAACTATTATTCATTGTTTTGTTTAACAATTACGTTAAACGAAGAACAAGATTTTGAGTTATTACACTTAAGTGATTTGGTCACGTTTCGGGATCAGCTTGTAAGGTGCCGGTTCCATCTAGGCCGGCATAGTGGATGTGATTGCTACTCACAGTTATTGAATTATAGTAGCAGTGACATTCATTCATGGACCACACTTCGGCTTAACATCAAGCGGGGTGCTGTCATATGTCGAGTCACAATAAAAAAATAAAAAAAGTCACAGTTATGTTATTTCATTTTATTTTAATTTGATTGTAACTTCGACATCTGACCGCGCCAACGACAAAAAAACGATCCAGTCCAGTTCTTCGTGCATCGCTTAAAGGATCCAACCTTTTATGGTAATATAATTATCTTTTTAGTTACTTAGTTCACCGTTCATCTTAGTACATTTTTCCTCGGCGTTATGGACAACAATATAAAGTGTAATTAAAGAACAAACAAATATATAACAAAAAATATATTATATATTTTTGCCTGGATTCTATTTGTGGAAAGTTTTAATCAAACTTGAATCATGTATCACGTATTTTTTTTATAAGTTGCCAGAAATAAATGACACAGTGTGAGATAAAAATAAATGGAAAGAAAGTGGACTAAGTTAAACAATTTGTTTACTTAGGAAATATGTTTACAAGAGATGGGATGTGAGATGAAGGCTTTGAAAGACGAGTGCAAAAGGGCAATGTTGTGAATGGCGCCATTCATATTATTTTCCGCAGCCAAATTATGTGAAAAAGGCACAAATAGGTGTTCACAATAAGATGCTAAGTCCTGGAAGTGAAAGCTGGGTATAGCAGAAGAAGCATGAAAGTAGCATAAATGCTGTAGAAATGCGCTGATTAGGGACTGCATGTGAGGTAACGATTGCGGATTCAGTGAATAATACAATTTTACTTGATAAATATGATTTGAAAGAATATGTACAAAGATTAAGAAACGTATGTTGCGATGGTTTGAGCACATTGAAAGGAGTTTGACGAAAGAGGTTTATAAATCGGAGGAGAATTATTATATCGTATATAATCTTAAAAAATGAAAGCAGTACCTTAACCATATATTCTGTACGACGAGAGCTCTGCATGTGAAAGAAGCGAGAGTGTTTTGTTCGGATCGTGGCGCTACGTTGTCTCTGAGGCGTTAAAAAGTAAATATAAAATATTTTGTTTAGTTAAAGTTGAGTAGTAATTATAATGCCATCTTTAATATTTAAAGTACTTTGCATCCAAATGGCGGTACAAGGTTCCATCCTGTATTTACCAAATGTCGTCATCTATCTTTTTATGCGTCGATTTTATAATTAATTTCCATTTAAATTATATAAATAGATAAATGTGCAATTACGTCCTCTCTCAAATAATCCTTAATTTATTTGTACAAATTAACAAAGTATTTTAATTCCATCACCCAGATATCAAATAGTCTACGAATTGAATTGAAATGCGATTAAAGGAATTGTAAATCTCAAATAAGAGGCTTTACAAGCTTGAATTAATTTATATATAGGTACTAGCAATTACATTTTGAAGCAAATTCCTTGTAAATTCCTTTCATGTTACGTGTACGAGTACATCACTTTGTTGATAAAATGTTCGATATTTTCATTTGAGCATCGGTGATTGAACCTTTTTACAGAATGTAATATTCTAAGAGTGAAAGAAGTCGTTTTTAACAAAGAATATTGGTTTCGTAAGAATATATACACGCAAAGAAGGAAAATCTTTGATGCGTCGATAAGGCTTCAGGTAGGGAACATGAAAGGGTAATGTCAAACAAACGCGGAGCTCTACGGTATTAGTTCACGAAGGTGGAATATTATTATATTAAATTCAATATAGGTAATCTGGCTGTTTTAAATGTATAATAAATGTTTACCGACTGTAAATTATTGTTTAGTAGCCGTGAAAGGGTTTTGCATAGAAATCTTTAATAATGCTTTAGTCACAACTCTTTTCTTAAATGATTTAATAGTTTGGACGGGTTCATAATTAGCAAATGTTCATATTGTCTATACAAAACTTATTACATATATAATATACCACTTTATAAAAGATTTGGTAAGACATGAGATATTAATAATGTTTGTATAGGCTACAAGATTGTCTAAAGGCTTGTACTATTACAAGTCTAGCTACAGTTTGCGATGCTTATATATTTGCTTTATATAAATAGGATTATAAGTTTTTGTTTCTTTTTATTATTAATATTTATTTCTATACTAAGCTACTAAAGTGTTTGTATCATAGATACAGGACGAGCAAAGTACATATATAATAACAAAGATACATTGGTAAAGGTGAGTGGTTTCCAACCCGTTCCACTCGGCTTGCGTAGCTATTGCACTGCCACTACACCACGGTCGCCTTAAAAAACTCTTGAAAACTAATTATTTTAAGAAAAATGCTTTTTTAAGTTTTCAGATAGTTTTACTGGCCATTATGCACATATATTAAATAAGGCAGGCCCAGGAGAGTGTTTTCCGACCAAATCGGAGACATCCTCAAGAAAGCTAGTTTGCCTAGTGGCCATAACCACAGAGCCTGTATGAAGAGAATTGTGAATGTGAAGGAAGCAAGGGAGTTGTGTAAGCGCTCTATTGTCTCTGCCTATCCCTGTGGGAATAAGGCGTGACAATTTGATTGATTGATTGATAAATAATAATTATGAACGTGTATTTACCATGACGGATGAATGGATGGATTTGATGCAAAATGGCGCCAACGTGCTATCACGTGAAATATTACAGGAAGAATGAGTCTAATGAAAAATAGATCAAAGACATAATAAACTTGAGAATGTGTACAAAATATGCCTAATAAAATACCCGAAAATGTGAAATTAATGAAGTATTTTAGAATTTGTTTTAGGTTAAATTGTCTTTGTACCTATTTGACATTTAATTTATTAACTTTAATAACTTCCAGTTATTTTTAATAAACGATTAATTGGTGGTCATTACCATACGAAATACAAGTAATTAAACCATTGTAAAATAAAAAATCTATGAACTCGATTTTATTTTATTTTCAGCCATAAAAGTGATGTCATGGCCGAGTGGTTAATGTTCGATGACCGCTAGTGGAAAAGAGTTAAGATTTCAACATATCATAAAACTGTTATGTTCCAATCCGCATTGGCTCACATAGCCAAATCATATCTGGATAACCAAGATTTGCCCAGAGGCCTGTGCCTAGTAGCGATACGTATCTAAGATGTTAATTTTCGTAACATTTTAGATGTAGTTACTAGACTGCATATCTCAATTTAACACAGATTAACGAACGGACAAAGGACAAATAATAGCCATTAAAGACATGAATTCCTTTGGTAGTATCTTCGTCCGTCCGTCAAACTAGGTTAGTAGCAAAGCAATGCTTGTACCATACGTTCCATTCTGATTCAATACACAATGGTCGCGGAAACTCTCTATCGTTCAACGAGAAGTACATGCTCCAGAAATATCACAACAGTTACGTAATATACAACTGACAAACGAAACTATTTCAGCTTATACATTGTGATAAAAAGTAGTTTATCATTTTATTATTATTTAACATTATCTGAACATTAATATTAACTGGACGATCAAGGATTCATTGGTACCGGGAAGTGGTTTTTGCACCGGGACTCTGGGTTTGCATGACCACTACACTATGCCCTAATGAAAACTCTGTTTAGAATATTATTTTTATAAAAAGTTTTTTTTTAGATTTTGCACTAACATTGTATTTCGTAGAGATGACTGCAAAGCTTTTGAAACGATAGATTGAAATAATCAAAACAAATGCCAAAGTATGCCGCAAAAAAATGTTATTTGAATTTATTATATCTGTATAATCGTTGTTTGTTAATAGAATAGGTCTAATTTACAACAAGAATGGAATTGCTATTTTATGCGTGCAATTCCCCTAATAAAAATTTACTGAAAAAATGTAGTTTTCGTTTTCGGAATTACTGTACGAACATAATTTAATTAGCCATGTTTTGGTATTTTGTTTAGTTTTTACATTTAATCCATCAACCACTGTGAACACTATTAAATGATTACACTTACAGTTTTATTTTAATTTTTACAATATCATTTGTGACCATTGTACACGGTTTATTTTGCGCTAAATAACGACAGCAAAGGTTAGGAGTGCCATAAAAAATATCCACAAAAACTATACTAATAGTCATTGTTATGATTATTCAACATTTACGAGTCTAAGAAGTACTAAGTAATTTAGGAATACTAAATTTACTGTCTCCGGGCGAAGAGATTATTCTGTGCTGTGTAAATTTGTCTTTTGAATAATCAGATACTTGGAAATAAACCTCCAGTATTTTGGTGTAAATTGTAGGATCAAAGAGCTCTCAAACTGTATAATGTCAGATGCAACAATATTTATCTAAACATTTCGTTAATGCATTTTACTAGGAATGCTTTATATATTTATAAAGTATTTCAGGCAAATATGATACTGTCATTATTATAAGATAATAATGAACAAATGAAGATAACCGCATGCAATCAGTCCATCAATTTATTAATCAAATTAGTACGGCTCAATTCACACACAGATAGGCCACTGAACTCAATCCTGATACAATTCTAAACTTTAGCCTAAACGTGTTTGTCAAATTGGAATGCAATCCATAAGTGGAGGCAAATGCTGCCACAGATGTTTGCAGCAGTCGCGTCGCATCCACTATGATGTACTGGCTGATTTTTTTATTGTGACTCTAGATCTGACGCCAGCTTGCCTGGTGGTAAGCAGGGGAGGTACAAAAGTGCCAGCGACTAAAAACAAAAAGGCCTCAATTCTCGACAGCTTCAGTCGCCGTCTCTATGCCGGGTGAAGTATTGACAAAAGTACACATCTTAATCACGGTCCTCACATCTAAAAGTGGTGGTTATTAGTCAGAGTAGTCTCTCTGAAAGTATTGACAGACAGTTAACTATTAACTAGTCTAAGTTATTTTATAATCAACTATTGTATTCTAATATCGTGTTCATTGTAATCGTACAAGTGTTTTTTTATTATGAAACAAACTATATGCTTGATACCCATGAGTTGTACGGGGATAATCGTGGGGCTCGTTCGTCTTTTCCTCGCGAACAGGCCACGTAGAGGGAAAGATAGCTAACGCTTATTAAATTTGTGGCAACAGTCAATTTTGACGAGTCAAGGAAACTGCAAAGGGAGGCTTAGCTGGTGAGAGCACTCTGACTGGCAAGGCCAGCCTCACTTTAATAATTCAAAAAGGTTCGTTGTGTAGAAAAAATATTATCTCTGCCTATTCCTGTAGAAAATTAAACTTGCTTTTCTGTGGAATATTTTTTTGTAAAAATATTTTTATAATGTTCTAAATAAATAACATGAATATTTACATCTTTCATTTATTACTTTCTTACCTCTCAAAAAATTCAACAACCTACAAGAATTTAGTCTAAAAAACAAATTAAATTAGAATAAAAATGTCTAATAAAATATAAATAACACAAAAATCTCTATTACATATTTATTTATTCAGTAAACATACTTGTTCCTTAATAAAAATTGTTTATAAATATTAATAAAATAAACTAAAGGAATCTCTGCTACATTCAGTAAATCTAATGGACTTACACTGTTCACTACCTACTCAAATGTTACCTTATAAAACGCGTTAATATGAAAATAAGAAAAAAAGACAGTAGGTATTTTTGGAAAATTGTTAATTTGTGTATTTTTATACTAAGCTATACTAAATACTATACTAATACTAAACGTGCTTATAACAAAGAAACAGGTCGACCAAAATACATATGTCAAATATACTTTGGTACCGGCAAATGGTTTTCAACCGTAAATCAGTATTGCTTCAGCCTAACATGCCTCAATATTATTCTTTATACATTCAATTGTTATTTCTAAATATTATCAATTTCGTTGTATACCTAATACAAGAACTTTAGAGCAATCAAAACGTTTAATGTTCAATATCACATAGGTCTTGACTTTTATACGATTTCAAGCTTAACTAAAGGCATGAGAACATCGGACAACATAAGTAAGATAAAATAAACTAGTGTTTCATTTACCTTACAAAATAAATGAAAAAATACATAGGTTCGAACAATGTATTTAGTCTTTTGTATTAGAAAAACCAACAACTGAAACTAAAACAATAGATAGATAATAATGGCAAAGATTAATAGATAGTGTAAAAAGTCATGTTGAGGTCATGAGAACTCCAAGTAAGTGTAATTTCACGGAGACAATATGTCAGCTCCACGCCTTTATTATGAAGAATGCTCTTCAGCTCTTCAACCTCGTTTTTATTGAATTAAACAAATTTTATGTGGCTTACTATCGTGTTTATTTTGGTTTTTGATTTTCAATTTTTTATAATTATTCCTACGTTTTGAGAGCTTTGCAGCCATCGTGGTCAATAATAAAAATAATAATAATAATCAATAATAAACCAAAATAAACGCGATAGTAAGCCGCATAAAACTCGTTTTTCAGCTAGTCGTTATTATGTCGAACAATCGGCAAATGAAATGCTTTACCAACCCACATGTTAATATGTTTTCCCCATCCTTGGAACCCTGGAGCGAAGCGTAAAAAAGCACCTCTAGCCGGCATAGTGACGTCAGGCATTCGTAAAATATTAATAACAAACTTATTTGCTATAATTATTATTATAATATATCATAATATGTTATAGTATAATTTCTTTTGTTTTCCTTTTCATCTAGTAACTAGATTAGACTCTAGCTAAGACAAATGTCTCTGTCCTTTCAAGCTCAGCGTTTATACGTGAAGCTGCTTTAATGAAGATATATATTACGAGTATGAAACATTATACTATATATAAGGATATTGTTATAAGGACGTTATGACGTGTAGGAAAACTTTTATTATACAAGTAAAATGACTGCAAATCCTCGGTCGTCAGCGCCCAAAGACCACAACTACCACAAATCAATCAATATGATAGAATGTCACAGGTAGAGGCAGAGACAAAGAGCGCCACTTGCGTTTTCCTCACATACACAGTTCTCTTCATGAAAGCTCTACGGTTATGAACACTAGACATCCCAAGTTTCTTGAGGATATCTCCGATTTGGTTCGATATCTTCTGGGTCTGCCCCGTTTAACGCATCCATTCACATTAGATTTGTTCCTCTTGCTTATCATCAGGTGGGTCGAAGTCAAATGTCCTATCACAAAAAATAAATAAAAAAAGAAATATAAAATACAGAAATCATAAGGATACATGTAAAAATATTATACTAAGATTTTTTATTATTATTTACATTTCTATACTAAGCTTGTATCATAGTGTATCATTGTATCATAAGTGCTTATACATATATCAAAGAAATATTTGTACCGGTGGGTGATCTCGAACTTGTGCTCTCGGTTTGCACTGCCACTACACCACGGTGGCCTTATGTTATATATATATTTTTAAATATCTCAATATCTACAAATACTAAAATTTGTACTGGTTTTGATGTTTTCGAAAACAAAGCATATTTATAAATAAATAAAAAGTTTTATTTTAAAATAAAATTCTGACCTTTCCAAATCTTTGGGATTAATTGCAGTCCCCTGACAGTGGGGCCGTTGCTTGTGACAATTCAGCCTTTCCCGTCAGCAAAATATGTATAAAATGGTGTAAAACCCTCGTCCCTTGTTAATATTCCAACTGACAACAGCGAATCCTCATCCAGTGTCTTGTGAATGTTGAATAGAAGAGTCTCCAAGACAACAAAAGGCTTCCTGAATTCTGAGCAGCTTTGACACTTATATATAGCATGTAACTTACACATCAACACTAACAATGCGAAACTTACATCTTAACATCGAGAATATCAAGAAATGTCCAAATTTTCTGTAAAGTTTAATTAAATACAAATTATGAATTCATTAATATATATGTAAATACTTTCAAAAAAATTGTATAAATAGAATGAAAGCCTGTACTAAAATAAACTCAAGCTGCAAACAAACTTTCAACGTGATTATAAAAACAAATTAATAACATAGAATAAACACAAATTTTACCTCACGAAATACCACGAAAGTAAAAGCAGATAGGTGAAAAAGTAAGTTTAAAAATAAAAGTTTTATTCCGGCATGGAGATGGGAGGGTTTTTCAAGCGCCAGCTTTGATTTGCCCGGTAATTAGTCCGGTGCGACCGCGCTACATATCTGTTTACTGGTGCGGTCGCGACAACGTTGAGCTCCCACATTTATACAGACCAACAGAGGGGCCAATTTGTCGGGACTACCATTACCAACGTAGATATATAGGGGAGAAATGAAACCAACGAAGCGAAAACTTCCTCCTGAAATGAGAACCTTCATAATTTCCCACTTCCTATAAACTTTAAATTTTAAAACATCTTTCTTGCTACAAAAACTTTGACATTTCGGACGCTCGCATTTTTTGTGAAAATAAATTATTAATCCTTCTTCTTACAGTGGCTAGGGGGGGATATCTCTGCCAACTCGTTCAGGCGTTACAACATCCGAAAGGCTCGTGCATAATGGCACCAATTAATTCGTGTCGCCGGACCTAATTTATGAGGCTTTTGAGGCTTGCTTTTAACTTTTCACATGTATACAACTAAACTGTTTACATAAATATGTTTGAATAAAACAAAACAGAACATTCTTCTAGTTTACTGTTGAAATGTAATAAATAATTCTATTCAAAGGGTTGAATGTATATGTTGGTTCATATTGAATAACCGATTGAACAAAGAATAGAAAATTCACAATGCCATTAACATACATGAATTTCTATAAAGTTGTATTCCTGTTTCGATGTAAAAGTTGTACCTCCAGACTGAATATCAAATTACAAACTTAATACAAATAAGTCTTAAAAATAAGTCTTTTTAGTACTTGTTCGCAAATATCTCGGTCTATTAATCGTTCTAACCGCTAATAATAACTTTCTTTAATTATGCTGTCAGATTCATTAAATATAAATACTGTAATAAAGTATTTTTGTTTTATACTTTATGTTTTCATTGTATTATTTAATTTAAACTTTAATTATAACAGGAAGCAGTAATAAATAGAAATTTAAAGGAGGTCAACTGGGCAACTTAATATTAGAAATCCACCGGTAAGACGACCGTAAAATTAATAACAAAGTCAAAATCAATTACGCGACCCAAGCCTCGACGTTTAGATAAAAGATATACCTTTAACCCTGGATAAAAGAATTCAATTACATAATCCTAAGGAGATTAAAAAGGCTAACATGACTCCTTTGAGGTGAGGTATTTAATTATTGGAAAACGTGCTCTCTGTTATCTCGGTTAATTTGAAGTTTACTCTGTTCGTAAATTAATTTTGTTATATGAAATCTTTGATCACATCAAAATTCACTGAATCATCGCAATTTATTAACTTACTTTCAGTAACTTACTAATTTGCTACTACATAATTATATCATGTTAGGATGCTTGGTTTTTTATTGATTTATTACAATAAATAGTTGTTCATTTGAGTTAATTTTATTATTATTGTTATTTTAGCTACTAAAGTGCATGTATCATAGAAACAGGACAACCAAAGTCTCAAAGACACATTGGTGCTGGAAAGTGGTTTTTAACCCATGCTCTCGGTTTGGGTAACCGTTGCACTACTACTATACCACGGTCACCTTACACCAATTGTGTGATGTGAGTTAATAGTTAGTTTAGTGTGTTAAAATATAAACTTTAGGCAGAATTGTCAGCCCATGCCTTCTCCTTATCCCTTAATAAACTTGGATCCTTTAAGCAAGGAGCGAAAAATCATAGGCCGGCATGGTGACGACGACGAACAGTTGTAAACGGTGTTTCAAGTTGTCGGCGCTCTTATATCTCCCCTTCAACATATCTATCTACAGGCAAGTTAAAGTCAGGTGGCGCACAATAAATCAAGTTTTGTATCTTTTGCAATTAAATAAAATATTTCAGCATTTTATTTTATTTCTTTATTTAATTCTTTATTACATGTTTGTATTAGGTTTTTCTATGTACTAAACGTGCTTGTATCATAGAAACATGACGACCAAATTACATAGGTACTGGCAAGTGGTTTTGAATACCATTTATTTCACTACCACAAGACCACAGCCGCCTTATGTATTATTATTATACATACTTTAATTCTATTGTTCACATTACTACCGTAATGTAGGATACGGTTAAAACGATTAATCTTCTTTACTATTTTCAAGAATATGTTGAATTTGTTCTGGGGTTAGTTCTTTTTTCTCGAACGGGAAGTGAGGATGGGAATACCACTTAGCCAATACTCGGAGGCGGTAGTTTACGTTCATTGCGTTTAAATCGTTCACTTCGGCGGTTGTTAGAGAGAAATCAAACAGGTTTATGTTCTCCTCAATGCGTTGTTTGTTTGTCGAACGAGGAATAGCCACGATGCCTCGATCAATCTAAAATGTTAACGTAATTTGACAATATTCTCTGTTTAAAGTTTTAACAAAAAGTGGTAAGCAGTTAGTAGATCAGCAGGTGCGTCTCTGCTAATGGACGCCTTTCCGGCTTAACATCAGACGGTAAACAGTCATTTAGTTTTTTAGCCGGCATAGTTTATTCGACTAAAAATAGTGACGCCGACTGAACCGGTTTGTTTTTCAGTCATTGTCGCTATTTGACCCTCCATCAGGAATGTCGAAGTGTGCAAAGAACAACAATAATATGTTCTGCTAAAACAAAATAAGTTAATATAGGTCGGTACACAAGGAAAACAATCTGTACTACCAAAATACATTGTTACCATGTTTGTCGATTAATTTTATTTTCATTACGACCAATGTACGTAATATATGAAACATATACATTGGTACCGGCAAGTGGTTTTAAGCCGGGGGTTCTCGGTTTGTGTAACGATTTTACTACCACTACACCACGTCCGCCATTCTTTAAATAATACCGTTTTTTTTTTTTTAAATTAAACAAGTATCTATCCGATATCAAACAAATACGACTAGATTGTATATATTATAATATATGTATACACAGTTACTTTTATATAAAGGGTAAAGATATAATTAATTGCTGAAACTCTGAAGAAATTTCTATTAATTAATTAGTTAACGAAAATCTTACCAAGTATCGTAATAATATTTGAGGAACAGTTTTGCCATATTTTTCTGACAGGCGCACAAAAGTTTGATGGTCCGCTTTGGGCCCTGGGGCTTCCATTTTGCGGCCCAAAATTGCTCCGAAAGGACTGTAAGCCATTACTATTATATCACGTTCTTTGCACCAATTCACTAATTCAATTTCTGTTATGCTTGGATTAACCTGTTATTAGAAATGTATTTCAATAACCTAGTTTGATATTCATTTTAATTTTTAATAAAAAATATATATTTTTTATGCGGCTTACTATCGCGTTTATTTTTGGTTACCCGACGTAGACCAAAAATAAATTCATTTGTAATTAAAATTAGACCATAGTAATTATGCTAAAACTGCACCACGGTAACTTTTATCACTTATTCATCATTTCAATGAATTCTTCAACAATAGAAATTTCATATACATAGTAAGTATGTTTTTTTTATTGTGACACGACATCTGACCTCGTCCCGCCTGATGATAAGCAAGAGGAGGTCCAAGAGTGACGACGACTCAGAAAACCGAGTTTGTTCTCGGCTGCCTCGGCCGCCGTCACTATGCCGGCCAATGTAATAATATCTCTGTGAAGTTCATGTTAATTCACTCAATAACAAGTATTAGTTAAGTTAGGTAAAACCTTATAATTTCGTGCTAATTACTAAAGTTATACTCGCATATAAATCAATGTTTTACAAATGTATTATATAATAAACCTAGACTTAATTATTATAATGGCTAGAAGGCATTGTCAAAATTTCAACAAAGCGGAACTCTATTGAAACAGGAACATAATAAAGGCCTATCGTTGTCTCAAGTTTTTGAATAACTAATTCAATTCAATAGTTTATTCGATGTGAAACTTACTTCGATTTGCAGTACGGCTGGCTTAGTAGTGGCATTTTCGTAAAGTCTCGTTAATTGTGTCAAGTTAAAGTTCGATACTCCGATTGAACGAGTTAGATTTAGCCTTTTAGCTTCCTCCATTCCTTTCCATGTTTCTAAGTAGTCAATGTCGCTAATACTTTTGTCTTTCTTTAAAATAAAACATTATTATTCAGCAATAAGAAAAAAATAAATAGAATTATATTTGTTTTGTGATTTAATTAGTTTTTTATAAAAGATGTTTAGTCGTTTTATAATTTAAAGTTTAAAGTGTACTTCAATTCATTATAGTACCTAGAATCATAAAAATTGGCTTTCAGTTGTGATGCCTAATTCTGAGGAGGTGTGGCCATTTTTTTTATTGTGACTCGACTCATGACTGCACCCCGCTTGATGTTAGACTGGAGTGTGGTCCATGAATGGATGCCACTGCTACTACAGTTCAATAACTGTGAGTAGCAATCACATCCACTATGTCAGCCTAGTTGAATGATGCAATTAATTGATTGAATTTAGGACTTTGATTCGGTGATTATAACAAGACCAGATTTTTTATGTTACTATGTTAATATTTCAGACTTATTTGACACAATCACACACGCATTAGTGATGATATTAAGTAAAGAACAAACATTCTTCGAAATGGTCAAATGTATAGTAGACTTACTTTTGTACCAATATACAATTATTAACCCCCGATCAAAAAAGAGGGGTGTTATAAGTTAGATTTTATATATGATGTGCTTTTCTAATAGTATAATTGGTCACTCGCATATAATATGACTGTTCGGGTTGATTGCTTTAAATTTACGCTATTTAAACTGGTTAAAAGAAGAAATTAAAATAAGTCAAGAAATTATAAGGCATTATTACTGGGAGTTAAAATGTATTGAAATGTAGGTTATTAAAAAATAGTTCTGCCACCCCATCTGAGAATAAGACGTGAATGTTATAAACAGAACGGTATGGACTATTAAAAAGTACAAGTATAAATGAAGCCATTGCATTGGAATTTCAACTGCTAAAGCTTTAATATATATAATTTAAGTTTGACTTACGTTATATGCCATTGGAAAGTGGATCAAGTAAAGGTCGATATAGTCTAAATTTAAAGCTTTTAGTAAGCGTTTTAAGGCCGGCACAACTTCGTCTCTCGCGTGGGCATCATTCCATAACTGTAAATGAAATAAATATAAAACTATTAAGTAAATGTCAAATCGAATCGTACATCCACACAACGTTAGTCGTTGAATGAATAGAATAGTACATATGAAGTACATATCGTTGATGATGGCGCTCTATTGTCTCTGCTATCCCTATAAGTCAGGGATATAAAATATTCTTGATCCTAAAAAAACATGTATTTAATTTTATTTTATTTTTTACGCACATTATTAATTCATTGATAGAATAGAGATAAAAAAAAACATTTTATTTAAGATACTCTTTAACTTTGTATTTTACTTCGTGTTTTGAAGTCCGGCTTATAATACAAAAGAACAAATAGTAACAGAAGAACAATATAAATTATTATCCTAAATTTAAAAATGGATTGAATATAGTAAGCTGAATCAGATAGTCGATAAGTTACAAATAGTTATTAATAGGGTATTGAAACTTTAGTACCCAAAAATTACAACCTTTATCATCCCAGATAAGTAGAATTTCTAAAATAAATATAAGAGCTTTGGTTAACCTTTATTTTAAATTATTTTGTGATTTTACAAGGTCCGTGTTGGCGGATCCAAATTCCACTCGCATATTTCAACATCATTAAACAAGGAAGTTTTATGAAATTATTTATAAAATATATATTTCAACATAATACCTTGATAATAACAAAATACCTACGTAGTTAACATTTTTGTTTACGAGAAGTGACTTTTGATCGCGGCTCGTGATTATAAAGTCACTAGTCAAATAAATCACTAGTTATTTAATTGCTAGTACAGTTGAATAACTGGAAGTAGCAGTCGCATCTGCTATACCAGACTAGTAGATGTTTTATATATATACAGCTTCAAGCTGATACCGATCACGGTCTGATTAATTGAAACTGGTACCATTCGGATCGGCAGGCTGGGCAAATTACTACCAACTGTCTGTTACACCACTCTATCAAATTACTACCACTCTTTAACAACCAGACTCGGAAAATAAATCTGACTCTTTTTTCATTAACAAATATTTACAAATAATTATTAAACATATAGCAAACCAGAAATCAAACCCGAGACTATGCGTGACAGATTGGCATGTTTTCCCATGCGCCATGCGTGTCTTCAAAAGGTTAGCTTTTGTTGGTAAAAGTTACCTTTCTTGTCTAGTGACGTTAAAAATGTTCGCTTTAATTTCTCCGTAAATATGCATAAAATTTGTCGTCAAAGTCACTTGCTTGTTAAAAATACAATACCAAAAACTTCAAACAGAATTCTCACAGGAATGAAACTGTAATAACTGTTCTGGAGTTTATTAAGGCAACTTGCCACTGCATTATTACAGCAATTGCATTTTATTTACATCTTGAGTATTTCATTTTATTTTGTCATGAAATTAAACCGTGAATACTTTTAGTATCAAAAAATGCTTTGAGAATTTAAAATGACTTACTTATTTCAAGTAAAAATGCATAAATCGCAATTCGAACTTTACGATAACCAGATAAAAGAATAAAAGTCGAATCTTTATTTTAGCAAAAAAAAAGGATACAAAAAAATACAAACTTTTGTTGTCACATAAATGTGTTCACGAGGGATATTTTTTGCCGCCATAAACCTGCGAACGCCGAGTCCCACCTCATCCTCAGTGCGATACAGTGCTGCCGTGTCGATGTGACGGTATCCAGCCTCCAAAGCCCATTCAACCGCCATTGCTAATGAATTATTCACGGATAATATTCTGGTTCCCTGAAATCAGAGTAGTTCCGAATAGCACACCATCCCCAATGCGCGCACTAAAGTTTCGCGATTCCCACAAATTGTTGTGCATTTGTTGAGCAGTAAAAATGTAGCACACCCTCTCAGCCGGTCATCGTGACTTACCTCCAACATTCTTTTGTACAATTTACATTTTTACGTACAATTTCCTCTCTCTTTGAAAAAAAGCTTTTCACAAAATTACAGACTTAATGGGAACATACTTTATTACAGTGTTATTTTAATGTAATTTTAACTGTACCGGACAAACACTACAATTAGTAACCAAATAATTATAGCGAAAAGTTAATGTACCATCAAAACGATCCCGAACAATATTTAAAAACGCAAAAATAAGGAAAGAATATTTGGATTTTGTACGGTAAATTGAGCCGTTTCTCTTGGCTATAGCCATTAGCAAGCAGTTGTTAAGCCAAGTAACAATTGGGATTCCCATTAACACAATGTTCAACTTAACGTATACCTAATGTCTCTATGTTTTTATGGCTTATGAGCATCAAATAGCCCCGCAAACTATATTGCGATTTAAATAAAGCAATTTAAATTGGAGGCTTAAATATGTTGTACAATATTATCCCTGGCAGTAACAAAATGTGACGTCATCCCGACATTTGTTTTAATGACTTTGTCAGTGCAGTTCTACGACACTAATGCCTGGTTCCTATAATAAACTATCCGTCATCGGTAACAGTAACCATTCGTTATTCACTTCACAATTCATTGACGTTTGAAAAATAAAATAAATAAAAACAGTTTCTCTTTTTTATACTTTATGCTAATACTTGTCCGTTGACTTACGAGGGGTATTTTATAAGAACGGTTTTGAGCTACGGCTGGTAGATAATTTAACTGTTCGTATCAAAAATGATCTGTTTAACAGATACAGGAACCGGGCGTAAAAGGTCATCTCGTCGTGTGACTACACGATCCAAGCCCATTAGCAACTATCGAATAGTACTTAATATTTTTAAAATAATAAACTCACATCACTCAAGTGTCCCAAACTTGTCCCTAAAGCTACGGCAGGAATTTCATTTCCGTCGTTTAACTTGAATTTTAATGTATCACATTCCGCTACCTAAAATAACAAAGAAAAATAAAACATTACAATCAAAAATTCCATAATATTTTGATCGTGAGCTCGCACAATTAAAAGCAATTAGAGCATTGTAAAGTTAATCCTTATTTAAATGAAACGAAAACGCTATAATTTTCTTTGAACTTACCGAATAAATGCTTAATGCAATGGCAAATAAATAATGAATGCGACCGTCCATTATGAATAGTAAACCAGATCTCAGCTGATCAAGTTTCGAGTTGGCGAGATACTTGATATAGTAGTCTGTTAACAAAGGTGTCATTAGCTTTGTTTTTATTAATATGTGATAATAAGCCAGATGTTAGAAAAAATCATTTTTATGTTTATTGTGACGCGACATCTGTTGGTCACCCCGCCTGATGGTCCAAGAATGCCGACGACTCCAAAAACTGAGTCTTCACGGCTGCCCCAGTCGCCGTCACTATGCCGGCCAAAAGTACTTCTTTACCTTGGATCCTTGAAGGATCCAAGGCTATAGGATGGAGTGAACACATGGGCTGGCAAAGCATTCCACTTGTCAATTGTTCTACAAAGTAAAGACGCACTGAACTTTTTAGTAAGACTGCCGATTTGGTCGACAGAATGTGGATGCTTACCCCGGCCTGTGCGAGTATTAAAGGAGTAAAAAGACGAGGTAGGAACAAGTTTAAAGAGCTCCTTAGAACATTCTCCGTTGTATAGGCGAATATAATAAATGTAGGTGTATATGTCACAATTTTAATAAACACCGTGAATATAAATTAGGTTGCGAAACCTCAACCCTTTACACAGGTTCTTATTCATTATAATTTTACGGCTAATGATGTTTCGTACTTCGCCACTTAAATAATAATTGTTAATCTAAGAAACTTGTGTGCTCGTAATTGCGTGGGGAGGTTGTTTTGTATAACTGTAGGCGTTGACTTATATATTATTAATTTACATTCTATAAATACCTAATACATTTTTGAAATGTTTGTCACTTTCTATTGTTTATTTTATTCAATAAAATTGTCACGCCTTTTTCTCACAGGCAAAGACAATGAATCGCCACTTGCCACGATCCTCACGTTCATAATTTATTTATTTGTTATTTTTAATATTTTCTTAGATTTTACGCGAACATTGATTAATGAATTAAAAAAAATTTATGCGGCTTCCTATCGCGTTTATTTTGGTTTTGATATTATTTATTTTGAGAGACTCCGTGACCACGATGGTCTCGAAACGTCGGAATAATAATATAAAATTGTAAAATCAAAAACCAAAATAAACGCGATAGTAAGCCGCATGATTTCTTTTTAATTCATTGTTATTTTTATTTGTTTATTGTTATATATATAAGTACTTAATGAAATCATTAATAATATGTGTTAACAAAATTGAATCTTTTTACTTATAATTACTATTGAGAGCATTAAATAATACAGTACTTGTATGATACTTTTATTAATATAACACAAATATCTTTTCACCTGACGTATATATTTTTGAGTATATACAAAACTTTATGTTTATCATTTTGTTGAATGTTTCTTTCCTAGTATCTACCGGCATTTTAGGTAACTAAATGTGCTTCTTTGGTTGTTTGCCCGAGGGGTCCCTGTCGGCACAGAACTTCTGTACAACTGCGAGAGATGTTTGAATGTTTCATGACTCCCTTCACCTTGCTTCAAACGTCTTGTCATATATTATACAAACATATGTTGAGTGTCAGATCTAATATAAGTTAAATGTTCACTAAATCCTGTTTTCAGCGATTTAATATATCTTACAACCTACATATTATTGACATATTTCATTATTTACTTGTACGTCTATGTAACGTTTATGAATTATTAGTATGTTAATGCTTTTATCTATTTTTCGTTAAATTCATTATAACTCTAACTTTCATTTTATATGTTTATAGTTTTAATTATAATTATTTCAAGTATCATTCAATATTTACGTAATTTATGTAGTTACGTGAAATATAAATTAAAAAGAATAAACAATTTTTTGCACATTGGTTGATAATGTTCGTGTCTTAAACCACAACGTATTTTTCAAAGCAAATAAAGCAGAATAACCACACTAGAATATAAACAGAAAGAATAATAATCAGTGTAATTATTTTGTCATTCGTATTTATGAGGCACCCGCTGCGAATCCCTCCATTATCATTGCGCATAGACGAATTTACTGGAGAAGTTATAACGATGTGAAAACAATGAAGGAGCCATACAATAAATTATGTAGCGTGTTGTGTATATAAAAGGAAACTGTAAGTAAAACATAATTTGAGGTTTACTAATTATTATCTTTTTACCTGGCTAGGGCCAACATTTAATAATAACTTATATCAAAATTAAAATATGTGGTCTGAAACAAAGATTAGGTAAAATATTGACGAAAGCCTTGGCGTAGTCTGTTACGCGGATAGTCCCGGGTTCGGTTCCCGGTCAGAGCAAATATTTGATTTATGGCTTTTATTTGTAATATTTATTTTAATTAACAAAATTACAAATATAAGTTTATAAAAAAAGAGGTGGATATTTTGTCCGAGTTTGGTTATTAAAGAGTGGTAAGTGATGCCCAGTCTCCTGATCCGGGGTGGTACCTCCACGTACAAGTAGACCGTGAAGTGATTTAGTCTCGTTTCGGGATCAGCTTGTAACTTGTCAGTTTAAACTAGGCTGGCATAGTGGTTGTGCTCACTTTGCGATCTCTCACCACGCTCACACAACCTTGATGTCTGTATAATTCATCAGACAAGCGGTAGAAATGACTGCCTAGTCCCCCTTCTCAGTCCACAGTCTCCAGTATTATTATTCTTTAAAAAGTTTGTAAGTATATGGAATAAAATATATATTAATATTTTTTTAAATTAAGAATTTATTTAATACTCGTACACCAGTCTATTATAATATTACTTGAAAACATAATTATTAGCACAAGAAGCACATGAAAAGGATAAGTGAAAGTAGATTGACAAAATGAATTTATAAATCTGATGTGGCTGGATGCGTTAAACAAGGCATGGGTGTTTTCCGACTAAATTGGAGACATCCTCAAGAAAGCTGGGTTGCCTAGTGCCCATATCTATAGAGCTTGTATAAAGAGAATTGTGTGGATTTGGAGGAAGCAAGGGAGTTGTGTCAGGATCGTGGCAAGTGGCGCTTCATTGTCTCTGCCAACCCGCATGGGAAAAGGCGTGACAATTTGATTTATTGATCAATAATTATTAGAAACTGGTTTGGCCGCTGATACCTGAACTACTAGTATGTAGATGTAATCTGTAATATGTATATGCTTGTAATATGTTTAAGTATAGTTGTAAGATGCTCGCTAATGTATTTGTAAATAGTTTAAACGCGTTTCTGGTTAGAGGCTCTACTCAACAACGAAATCAACTCTATTAAACAAGCAACCAATAAATTATTACGCGCGGACCCTTCGTGTGGTTAAGCTCGGAGGTATTGGAAGTTAATGTATCGCGGGAGGTATCGGACCGGTATCTACTAAATCTCCACGAACCCTCTTCCTCGAGGTAATCCCACGCGACATCCAGTTTATAATTTAAAATAGATAATGGCTTCATCGTAAAATTTTCACACCCAACTGAAAGCTAATACTACGGAACTAGTAGTGCTTTACTTTATACATCTGTATAGAAAATTAGATAAAAATATTATCTGTACATACACATCAATCCACTGCAATAGTCACCGAACCGGTAGACTCTGGATTCATTCCCGGTCGCATCCAGGATCGATCGAATCGAATCAATGTTCATTCGTGATTTTTTAAATCCATTTTTTTACATCCTCGTATTATTCAGTAATATTACCATCTAATATCTCTATTAAATATTTTATGAGAAAGGTTCTTTTTATAATAATTTTAAATAAACCTGTATATTTTATTTTCGCCCATAATATGACAGATCCCTGCATGATGTTAAAATGGAGTGCGGTCCAGGAATGGAGGGGACTCCTATTACTATTTAATAACTGTACTGTAAATAACTGTATAGTTCCAGCATCCACGTACCGGCCTACTTGGAACCGGCAACTTTCGAAATGACCTTAAAGCACGACTAAATGACTTTATGGTGTGTACACTTTAAATCAATAGTACCAACCTGGTGCGGCAGACTGGGTAAATAACCACCAATTGTCTCCCTACAAAAAATATTCCAAAAAGTCCTTTTTTAAAAGAGGTTGTTGTGATAAAATTAGGGATTGTCTATTTAGCGCAATGTAATATGTATGATGGTAATGGGGCACACGACAAGATAGTGAGGGCCGAAATAAAGAAGAAAATAAAATTATCTTGATCTGGCATCCAGCTTTACGACATGTTGGCTGTAAGTTTACTGAATTTGTCCTATCTCATTGACACTAACTTCGCAGCTTCGTCTGCTTGTTTTGCTAAACGAATTACCACTTTAAGACGAGACAAAAATAATGGCTTATAACAATATAATATTTACTCTAATTCGATATACGAACAGACACATTTCGTAGGCTTTCGTAATAGTGACGATGTTCTTTTGTTTAATAATTCAAAGCATGTTCACAAATCCTTTTGAGTTATAAATATTTAAATAGTTAATTTACGTACAAGTTAGATTAACTCATATGAAAATGTAGCTCGAATTAAATCCTACAAGTTAACTAGATTTTGTGCAGTATTAATTCAGCGAAATGTCTAGTATTTTTTCCGGGAGTGAATTTTCCACTGGATCCATTCATCAGACTACTGTCACTGTCGCCCAGCCGAGCAATTACCGATGTCGCAGTCGACTGCCCCTCCACTGTCGCACGTACGTTGCTCCTGATCGCCTACTCTTTTGTAATATTTAACAAGATTGAAGAATAATTGCTAAAAAGGTCTAAAAAATACTAGTAGCGGATTCTTATATGCCGGCCTTTTCTACGCTTAATATTGCAATATTTGTGGATATATTAAATGAAATTCACACGCCTAATTTCTTACAGTGATAAGCAGAGCCTCACTTATCTCTCTTGCTTCATCTCAGCAATCTCTCTTTCAGCCATTAGTCGTCCACTGCTGGACATAGGCCTCCCCCAGTGATCTCCACAGTGCTCAGCTGGAAGCGCCCTACATCCAGCAGTTTCTTGCCCCCCTTCGCAGGGCCGTTAGTCCATCTTATAGATGGACGTCCCACGCTGTGTTTTCCTGTACGCTCTATTTGATTTTTTTTCTGTCCCAACGGGCATCTGGTCTAAAATCTATTCAATTGAAAAAAGCAATAAAATTTTACTAAAATTATTTCGGAAGAGTCAAGTGCAGAGAAAGGCGTGTTTATTAGAAAATACCTTTTCCTTTCACGTCTCACGTAAGGAATTTTTCTCTTGAGCGGAAATTTACCCTTGCGCACCTGCCGCCTTTTATACATAGCAACAATGGTGAAAGGCCGGCCTCGCTTTCATCACGCGTAGTCTTCCTTCCGACGGACAACGGGCCAATCTTCGACCGGGCTGCGGATAAAATAAATACGGGATACCATTATTATAGCCTTTAACTATTTACATGTTAAGGCTTTATGAATAGTCGAAGGATGGATGAAAATATATTACCTCAATACATTATATATAATATTAGGTTTAAAATCGATACTCTGATGTATTTTAGGTTAGTATTATTTTTGACATGAAACACGATCATTAATTAAAAATAATTTAGTAAGGTTTATGTGATACTGTTGTGAATTAGATATACTTACCAATATAATATTTTCATGAGAGTAATAAATAAACATCTATATTCTATATAGTGAAATCTATATTCTATTATTCTATTTAGCCATATATTTAAGTTGTAAATAGTTCTGATTGTGTATGCATGTTTAGAATTATAGCAGTCAAAAACCTTTAAAAAATTTAAACGTTGTAATTTGTTATGTCTTCATATGTTCTCATTAACATCATCAAATTCACGCATTCACTTTCACAATGATAGGCCAAGTGGCACTCTGTTGTCTCCACAACAGAGCGCCACTTTCCACGATCCTGACACAACTCTCCTGTATTTTTATATCCCAAATAATCCAAACATAATAATAATTAAATAACTCGAAGTATTACCCATAATTTACAGAACATTCATAAAGCTAACACCACGCGGTTATTACTCCATATTACAAATAATACGAAAGAAAAAGATTCAATATTTTAATAAAATGTGCAATGAATTCAAATTGAGTCTTTTCAATGCGAGAAATGTTTTAATATAAAAAGCGCTGAATCATTGTATTATTTTTATAACGCTTTGATAAATGCGTCAGAAAAATGAGTCCACGCAGGGAGTCAACAATGCGGAACAAGTGAAATGTTCCAATAAAAAAGGTAAAACGGATCGGCAGACCCGATTTTCAATATCGCTCTGCCGGTAAACGAGTCTATCATAGGTATATCTACATGCAAATATATTCGGCTCCCTAGGAAAATTAATCTTTTCACGTCGTTACTCCTTTCAACTTCTTCTTGTACTTATTTAGCAACTCAAATAATATTTCCCCTTATTGTAAAAAGAAAAATAATTGAAGTTTTTTAATATTCCGTTGTTTCGTATGAATTTGCCAGTGCCAGGATTGTGGCAAGTGGCGCTCCATTGTCTGCCTATCCCTGTTAAAGACGGGGGTGACAATTTGATGGATTTATAGATTTTTACATGATGTGAATATAGATTACAACAGCGACCACAGGTATTGCAGCAAAGGCTTACCATCCAAGAAAATAAAATACCGCATTAACCCCGTATTTTATGCTTCGATACTAAAACACCATGTACCTACTATTATAGATTGTGCAAAAATAATTGAACACAAAAATACATAGTAATAAAAAAACTAAAAATTAGTTTTTAGTTATAAAATGTAGCGCCGCAAATAAATAAATCGTGAACGACTAAAAGCTTTTTGGCTAACATTTGAATTATTCATTTTTAATTGACATTAATTTTCCATTACTTATATTTGTAACTTTTTTAGAATAAGCTTTTAAAAGAAGCACTTCTATTTTGTAATAAATGTTGTAAGAAGGGCTAAACTTTTTAATAATATTACGCAATCAATTTTATCCTTAGGGAATAAATTCGATTTAAAATCAACCCTCAAATTTAAACAGTACTAGAATCCTAATATATCTATATAAAATCTAAAGATATAAATCTCGTATAAAGAAGCGAGGAAGTTTTGTCAGGATAGTGAAAAGTGGTGTTATCTCTTTGGCAATTGAGTTATAACAATGAATGACGATGTAGATATTTTTATGTACTCGTATAAACTAATTTAGATATATTATATTGTATCATATAAATATGATACAATATAGTATTCAGACTGAATTAATTATAGCGGTAATTTCTATAATAATACAAAAGTGTTTAAGGATACGCTGACCTAAAAGTGAACAGGCAAGAATTGTTATTATTTAAAATACTATCAGACCCGACAGACGTCCTGCACGAAAGTAAAAAAAAACTATCACAGTACCACCTACCAGGTCCAATTGTAAATCTAAATCATTAAGTTAATCACAAAAAAGCAATAAAATCAGTGCAACCGTTTAGGAGGAGTTCAGTCAAAGAAGAAATAAATATTTAAAGATTCCTTATGAAGAGCCATAAATTACTAGCATTTAAATGTGATACAAATTATTAAACGCGTTGAAGCATTGCATTTGTACCGATAGTCTTCTCGGTGTCTTGTTGAAATTGTTGAACTGTAACATTGTTGCTTTCATTGGATGCAATGCAGTCGTTATATTCGCACCGATGCGCTACGGAGTCCGATTCTTAAAAGGGACGAAATATTTAATGAAAAACTATTTATGACATTTATTATTAATTTGCCTAGGTGTTACATATTTTGATCTGCGGTTATATTTATATTGGCCATATTTGCCAAAACTGGCGTCCAAATTAATATAAGTTATTAAATCAATCAATCAATCAATCAAATTGTCACGCCTTTTCCCACAGGGATAGGCAGAGACAATGGAGTGCCACTTACCACGATCCTTACACAGCTCCCTTGCTTCCTTCACATCCACAATTCTCTTCATACAGGCTCTGTGGTTATGGGCATTATTATTAAATTATATAATAATATAATATAATATAATATAATAAATCAGTCATTATAACAATAAAATAATATATTAATACTGTCGCTCCTCCTTTCTATCCGTCAGTGATAGAAAGGATACGCCTCCTTTACATCCACAACGTTCTTCATAAAAGTTCTACTATTATGTGCTGTGCGGGTGTAGCTGTTTTGCATATGTATATTATATTATTGGCAGGTATAATCAGTAGACTTACTAACATAGCTAAAGCTGAGATAGACAGCAACTAAGTGGTCAACTGATCTAAGCATCCAATGCAGCTTCGTCCGTATAACTTTGTGATAAATCGATCTGCCTTTACACGAAGATGCAGTGCTATTAAAAGCCACTCTATAAATGTACGTACTCTATCCAATGCTTTTAAAACGTATTTTTTTTTGCGAAAAATCTGTTGCTTGGTAATATCTACTTATTGTATACCTGTCTATTATATATCTACTAGCGGTCCCTATTGTTGAAATATGACTTTATATTGTTGATTGTAGGCTTTATTGCAGCAGACCAGATTTCTATGAATATTTGCAATAAAAATAATATTGACGAAAGGATATGGATGGATAAATGGATAAAAGGTGGATGCGTTAAACGCAACCCCAGGATGGTGTTTTCCGAAATTAGAGACATCCTCAAGAAAGCTGGGTTGCCTAGTGCCCATAACTGTAGAGCGTGTATAAAGAGAATTGTGTTTGTGAGGGAAGCGAGGGAGTTATGTCAGAGTCGTGGCAAGTGGCGCTCCATTGTCGCTGCTTATCTCTGTAGGAAAATGTCGTGACAATTTCATTGATTTGCAATATTCTTAAGATTTAGCTGGTGAAGAATGCCAAGCGGCATTAACCCCACTTTTTGTATATAGAACCATTAAGTGTTAAATAAATAATATGAATTTTATCTATTTACTATACAATATACTATACTTATCAAGAGTGGTAGGCAGTGGTACCCAGTCTACCACCAACCTTAGAAGTATACTGACTGGAACCGATTTGGTCACGTTTCGGGATCAGCTTATAAGTTGCCGGTTCCAACTAGGCCGGCATAGTGGATGTGAATGCTACTCACAGTTATTGAATTGTAGTAGCAGTGACATCCATTCATGTACCACACTCCAGCTTAACATCAAGCAAGGTGCTGTCATATGTCACAATAAAAAAACGATGCAAATTTAGACTATGCATAAATTGAAATATTAGGACATAATGGTCTATAAAAGACATGTTTTCAATGCAAGAGATAATAGCAATAAACTTCCAATAAAGAATCTCCATTCAGATGTTATTTGATATTATATTTGTATATTTGAGAACACCAGCTTCACTCAAAGGTTCAACAATGTGGAACAAGTGAAATGTTGCCAATAAAAAAGGTCAACCGGATAGCCTTCGGCGCAATTTTCAATATCTCACGACATTCGGCAGGTAAACGGGTGTACTTTAGTCGCGGATGGAAGAATACATCCTCATTTTGGCTGTCAATCGAACACGCGTCCTTTCCAATGTACAGGATTCCAAACTCACAAATGTTTTCCTTTTTTAACACATCCTCGAAAATAAATATGTTTTTTTTTAAATTATCAATTAATTAATTAAATTGTCACGTCTTTTTTCCACAGGGAGACAATGAAGCGCCACTTGCCACGATCCTGACACAACTCCTTCGCTTCCTTCACATTCACAATTCTCTTTAATTAATTTACTGAATTTGAATCTAACTAAAGCATAATATTAATTTAATTAATTGTTAGGTAAATTGATAGAATTAACTCCAGTGACAATTTGAAACTACAAACAGTAGAACATGCACAAACCACTAACGAAACTAAGCTAAATAAATATACAAATATAACTTTTTAAAAGTTTCCACCAACTGTTCCTGTTATTTTATTCTAAAAACTGACGAAATAAAAGCTGAGTGTGGTAAAAACACGTAGTCAACAACATTCTCCACATTTTGAGCGCAATCGTGTCTGCATACTCTTGCTGAATATGACGCTCGATTTGGTAATAACCATTTCATTGGCAGTACTACTTCCGTGTGCTCTACCTGCCTAATGTAGATGCAATGCACCAATCTTTGCATTTGAATCTACATACTTCACTTTTTAAGTGTATTGTAAAATTTTATGTTCAACGTATTTGAAGATCAGTTTAGGATGTATGTTAAGGATTGTATGTGGAGTGACGATAGCGGATAGAATAAGGAATAGCACAGTGCGCGATAGATGTGGTTTGAAAGAGGATGTAGTGACAAGGATTGATAAAGGAATGCTTCAATTGTTTGGGCACATAGAAAGGATGAGTAAAAATAGATTGACGAAAACAATTTATAAATCTATAAAGCTAGGTTGCCGAGTGCCCATAACTTGTATGAAGAGAATTGTGAATGTGAAGGAAGCGAGGAAGTCTGGATCGTGGCAAGTGGCGCTCCATTGTCTCTGCCTATCCCTGTGGGACAAAGGCGTGACAATTTGATTGATTGATTGAATAAAATTTTATTCGACATTGTAAGAGTGTGTTTGTTCAGTATAATAGACCCCCTAAGTCACCAGTTCATGTGAGACGGATTGATATAACAGGGGGAAAATGTGTAAAAAAAAACACGGTTAAGGAATGAGACAAATGTTGCAAGTTTATTACGTTTTAGCTTAATAAATTAGCTCATTTGCCAAATCGATTAAGTCAGTAAGAGAAAATGTACATTTTTATTTAAATATTCATTTGAAAACAATATTTATTTCTTATGTTGTACTTTAAGTCTGATCAGTAGCGTAGCGTGGAAGTCAGCCGCCCGGGGCGATTAAAAATTTTGCCGCCGCCTTATTTAGGAGTTTCAATCATAGGTACAACAAAAATATATAACAAAAATAATAACGATTTATTTCAGTTTTAATAAATTTTGCCGCCCCCTAAATGTGCCCCCTCCGCCCCCGCCACGCTACGTCACTGAGTCTGATTATTTAGGAAAGTTATTTAAATATAATTGACTAAGATTAGTGTTTAGAAGCGGCCCAATTAATAATTATGGTTTTAATAATTGTATAAAAAAAATCACGCGTACACAATGGTCAACTGTGACCGAGGATCAAACCCGGCGTCTTAAGCTTGATGCGCAACAGTATTAATATATTATATACCATTTAAACAATATAAACAATATTATAACCATTAAAATATGCATTTGTGTCAGGATCGTAGCAAGTGGCATTCCATTGTCTCTGCCTATCCCTGTGGGAAAAAGGTGTGACAATTTGATTGATTGATTAAAATATGCCAATAAAACAATAAATAAAACGTCTAGTCTATAGAATATCCCTTTTTCCAGACTTTGTCTTCATGTATCTAGTAGACTGAAGTCGCATGATCTTTAGAAACAGTAGAATTTGTAATTAAAAGCATTAACTACGTTCAAGTTGCTTAGGAAAAATTACTACGCTTAGATAAAAAGCTTCTTTGATTTAAATACAAAGTGAGAATGTAATAAACAAAGGAGTACTTAAATCTTAGTTAAAAAGCTATATTTATTTCATAGAAGCAATATGACAAAGTTAAATTTAGTTTTACAAGCAAAAGAATGAATTTTAAAGATTAACGAGAACAGTTTAAAGTAGCGAATGTTTCGTATTATATCGTTTAGCGTCTGGCGTCGCTTTGCAAGTAGTTTAGTAGTCCTAGTACATATTACTAGCGCGGTGGGACCGGCTGCACTTGCGAACTTGTCTTGCCGACAATATTACTTTAATCGCAGAAGGCCTCCGTTATGGTCAAAGTTTCATGAATGTTACCATTGCCACAACACCACCGCTTATTGCTCGCCTTTGCTACTCTTATACTTTAAGAGATTTATTCTGCACACAAAACAAAGTTTGCCTTCGTGATTTCTGACGTTGAGACGTTATTATTTTACTTTATTTATTTAAGGTCGCATACATTATTATTTATATTAACGTTTTAAAAGTAACTTAGATATTTTATAATACAATGATTTTATTTAAATAAGAATAAATATTATTCCTTTAAAGCAAAAGCATAATATTTAAAAGTAAAATTTCTTTAGAGATAACATTTCTACGCTATTTCGTAAATGTAGAAATTATTCTAGTTTTGGAGAAAATGATAATATAATTTGTTTTTATGTAGAAATAAAACGTACCTAAATAAACGAACGTTTGGTTAAAAAAAAGTTTGCCACGCTTGTACATGGTTAGCTCACCAGTTTGATACGCGTAAAGTCCCGGGTTCGAATCCTGGTCATAGTAAATATTTGTTTTTATAACTCATATTTGAAAATAATATTAAATATTACAAATATTTATTAATAAAAAAGAGGCGGATTTGCTTTGGGTCTGGTTATCAAAGAGTGGCAGTGATATCCAGTTTGCCAAACCGGGGTATTACCACTAGTATAAAGAATAGTGAAGTGACTTTGTCACGTTTAGGGATCAGCTTGTAATTTGCTATTGAACTGAAGCAGCAGTCACCTCCGTTCACGGACGGTCCAGTTATACATCAGGCGAGGTGCTGTCATATGTCGAGTCAAAATAAAAAAAACAGTAGTTGTACAGTCGATTACACTATCACAGTCGAACAAACCCATTTTCAAAATTATTATTTGTAAAATAATAAAGGTTTTCACAAAAGAAAAATATTCTAAAAATTATATAAATGCTATTAAATACTTTAAAATATTGGTTAAATAATTTTATATAAATAATGTCGGTTCTTTAAATTACATTATGCATTTTATTTGATAGAATATAGGAATCTCTAATCCGGTGATATAACCATAATGTAACCCGAACCATATCTATATTATTCTATATTACCTATATCTACAGCTCTTACGGTATCTACAGGAAGTGATGAGGGCGCAAATTCTATTTACAAGCCAATAAGTAAAAAATGTAACAAAAAATAAAGTGTTATTTTCGGCTTAACGATTCAAAAATTCTAAATATAAATTTAGTAATTTAAACAATTTATAGATAAATCTGGTGATCATATTGATCATAGTGATCATATTGTGATCATAGATATGAGAGTAATATACAAGAGAACAAAATTATACAGGGAATTATACACACTACATGTATGCAGATTACATACATATTTTAAATACATGTAAACTTAGATTATACTTTACCCTAAGGAATGTATACTCTAAAGTAGGGATGTTATGGACCTCCGTAAACGAATCTATCGGATATCCGAAATAAAAACCTATCCGTAACCGAATCCGTTATAAAACTTTCGAGCCTAAATGAAACATGTTATGACATACTTTTAGTCTTTAAATTTCTGATAAATCTAATATCCGATATTCCGAAATAATTACATAATTATAACCGTATCTGAAACCAGTATAATATTATTCCTATATCCGTATCCATGTCCGAAATTCCATATCCATAAAATCCCCACTCTAAAGTAAAGCAGTGTCCAAGTTGTAAATTATTTTGTTTCTCGAGCATGTGAGTGTGGTGTAGTCTAAGTTTGAAGATATTCAGAGTATTATTCGTTTAAAATTGCAAATGTAGATATTTTCTGAGATTTTGCGCGAACATTGATTAATGAATTAAACAAAATTTATGCGGCTTACTATCGTGACCACGATGGCTGCAAAGCTCTCGAAACGTTGGAATAATAATAAAAATTTGAAAAAATCAAAAACCAAAATAAACGCGATAGTAAGTTGCATAAAATATGTTTAATTAATTAAAATAATTTTGAGTTGTTTTTTTGTAATATCTTTTTTTTTATTGTGACTTGACATATGACAGCACCCCGCTTGATGTTAAGCCAAAGTGTGGTCCATGAATGAATGTCACTGCTACTACAATTCAATAACTGTGAATAGCAATCACATCCACTATGCCGGCCTAGATGGAACCGGCAACTTACAAGCTGATCCCGAAACGTGACCAAATCACTTCACGGTTTGTATACTTGTAAGTGGTGGTACTACCCCGGATCGGCAGACTGGGTACCACTGCCTACCACTCTTTGAAAACCAGACCCGAAGCAAATATCCATCTCTTTTTTTTTATTAACAAATATTTGCAATATTTAATACTATTAAATATTACATAATACTACTATAAATAATAATAATAATACTATAAACTATACTATACTATTAAATAATACTATTAAATATTACAAATAAAAGCTATGAAACAAATATTTGCTCCGACCGGGGATCGAACCCGGGACTTTACGCGCAACAAACCAGTCGCTAAACCGTTCGTCCACGCCTGTCGTCATCTACCAATAATTTAAATTAAAAATAAATTACTACGATAAAGATAGAAAACCGCATTTATATTTCGATATGAAAATATACATAAAATATGTATATAAAGTAGTATGCGTGCTAGTTTTATTATGTTTTGATCATGTCATGCAAATCTATCGTAGCTATTATTTGTTAGCGTCACGCCAAATGTAGTGGATAATTGGTTACCTATTTCTGGTAATTAGTGTTGATGCATGCTATCTAACATGCACACAAACACCCACTCACTAAAGCTTACATTACTTACATTACCTATTAATATTTTAAATCCACTTCAACACGAAAAACTGCATTTTATTGAATAATGCAATTTTATGTGTTTAATATATACGAGAATATGCTTTACTAAAAAAATATTTATTTGACATTTCTATACTAAGCTACTTAAGGCGACCGTGGTGTAGTGGCAATGCAATGATTACGCACGCCGAGAGCACGGGTTCAAAACCATTCACCCTTAGTTTAAAAATGTAGGAGCACCAATGTATAGATACCACCTTATGTAAATTGTCACTCGACTTATGACAGGACCCCGCTTGATGTTAAGCTGGAGTGTGGTCAATGAATGGATGTCACTGCTACTACAATTTTATAACTGTAAGTAGCCGTCACATCCGCTATGCCGGCCTAGTTGGAACCGGCAATCATGTTCATTTATAGAATCTGCATTGTATATGTAGTTGACACATGCAAACTAACGTTGTATACAAATATTTGTGCCTAATCTAAGTTGGTGCAAAGTACGAATCACATACAACTAGACACTACTTCATATTTGTTTTTTAATTTAATTTATTTATAGCAAGCGGAGGGCCAAGAGTGCCGACGACTGAAAAATCGACTTAGTTTACGCTGTCACTATTACTGCCAGAGGTGCTCTCAAGAACCGTGGAGTCGCTTCAAGAATCCACGGTTATTAGTTGGGGAGAACAGCAGTGGCGTAGCGTGGCGGAGGCGGAGAGGGCGACCCGCCCCAGGCGGCACATTGAGGGGGTAAAAAAATTTAAATAAATCCTTAAAATTTAAACCTGTAATTCATATTTGTGTTGTACCTATGATTGAAATTCCTAAATAAGGGGCCCCGGGCGGCTGACTCCCGCGCTACGTCACTGGAGAACAGTCAGGGTCTGGCTTTCTTAGTCAAACCGTTTAGTTCGTCAGCAATCGTGTGACTGACGCCAGCCTCCCTAGCACGGCAATCCAAGAAGCAAAGACTGGGGCAGCCGTGAACTAAGTCAATTTTTCAGTCGTCAACGCTTCTTGAATTGCCGTGCTGGCGGCCTACAGTTGTTGTATAGTCTGTGTAGTGTTAAGTAAGCAAACAACAGCTAAGTTAGGGGTCGGGAGGCGATTTGCCGCAGTTAATTGGGTCTATTAGTCATACGCGCGGGTGCCCAGGGCATCTCTCCTCGGACTGCCGCAGCTTATCTTATATGATTTGTAACTATGCCGAAATTTAAACGCGGCACTGTGTTAACATCCTGCCTTTTAGTTTGTTTAATCTGTGTTATATCGCTTTTCGAAGTTTATTTATTGTGACTTAGTTTAGTATTTTATTGTGACTTAGCATATGACAGCATCCCACGTCATGTTAAGCAGTAACAGCGAGTGAGAGGTACTTTTTTTTATTGTGACACGACATCTGATCTCGACCCGCCTGATAATAAGCAAGAAGAGGTCCAAAAGTGACGACAACTGAAAAACCCGAGTTAGTTCACGGCTGCCTCGGTCATCGTCACTATGCCGGCCAAAGGTGCTTCTTCACGCATCGCTCAAAGGATCCAAGTTCATAGGATAGAGAGAACACATGGGCTGACAAAGCATTCCACTTGTCGATTGTTCTACAAAGAAAAGACGCACCGAACTTTTTAGTTCGACTTCCTATTCGATCAATGGAATGCGAATGCTTTCCCTGACCTGTGCGGGTATTACTGGTGTAAAAAGACGAGGTAAGAACAAGGTTAAAGAGCTCCTCAGAACATTCTCCGTGGTATAGGCGATAGAGAGCGCACAAAGCCGCCATGTCTCCGCGCAGTTGCAGGGGCTCCAGAGTACGCGTGACCTTTGCATCATTTATAATTCTGACAGCTCGGCACTGCAATGAATCCAGGGCATTGAAAAGATACTTGGCAGAGCCATTCCATAGGTACGAACAGTACTCCGCTCAAGAGCGAATTTGAACCTTGTGTAACAGTAGGAGGCAAGGCTTTGGCGCGAAGAACCGCCGCACCTTGTTCAGAATGCCAAGTTTCTTAATGGCCCGCTCGATGTGGTCCAACTGATTTATGTCGCTGCAAAGATGTCCTAAGATATCCAGTCTGTCCGAAGTACCGAGGGAGATATTACAAATAAAAGGAAGGGGGATATTTTCGTCGAGAACGCGCACACCTGGGCCTTGTCTGCGTTGAACTGAACCAGGTTCTCGTCGCCCCAATGGGTAATACGATCAAGAATGAAGGTGACTGCTACTACACTTAAATAACCACTAATGCGACAGTACAACAACCAAAAGGCGTTGAGCCTTCAATATCTCGCAAACGATATTTCGACCGAGTATTGGTATATATATCAGCATCGACGCGAGATCACTACGGCCAAGTTGACGACCCCATGAGTATGACGGGGAATCTTTCTCCCACATTTCAGTTTTCTTTTATCAGTCATACCTATCAGTTTTCTTTTCACACACAGGTGGTTGTCTGGAAGAGATTGCAGTTTTATAATAAGGTCACATTTTGTGTCACTATGCTTCTATGTTTAGGTTTCATTTTAATATATTATGTTGCATGATAAAGTAATGAATAAAATTAGTAATATAAAGTCAAGTAGTGACATCTAGTGACAAACTGACTAAACACAGATAACAAAAATTCCATTCTGGGCTGATGAGAAATTAAATTTCCTTGGTAGTTTTTATCACTAATAACAGATGTCGCTGTATTATTAAAGATCTCTGTCTTGCAAGAACATACTTATATCAATTAAAGATACCCATGGATTACACAGATCAAATCGGGGATATTTTTAAAAAAGGTTCACAGAATACATCTATTTACCAATTTTTAAGAGTATAGCTCGTATAGTTTCGGAAAAAATTGGCTGTGACATACGGACGGACGGGCAGACAGACAGACAGACATGACGAATCTATAAGGGTTCCGTTTTTTACTACGAAAGTATGTGTATAAGAGAATTGTGGAAATGGAGGGAAAGAAAAAGTTAAGTCAAGATCGTGGGGATTGGTTCATTGTCCCTTCATCCCTGTGGTATTTAAGGCGTGACAATTAATAAAAGAACAGATCTCCTCATTTTACTACGAAAAGACTGTTTGTATGATGAACTTTTGTAGTACAAGCGTTAAGTCCATGTCAGCGTTCTTAACAATTTACTATTCGACAGTGACCGTCTATTGAGAACACGCTAAAGGTACAAACTATTGTTAAAGTGACATTGTTTGTATGGGAAAAGTTTTTATTATATTTATTTGTTTTATTAAGACCGGCTGTATAATTGTAATAATCTAAAATCCAATGTTTGTGGGCTTAAATCTTGAGCAATAAGAAGAATATGATTAATTTTCTTCGTTCAAATAAATAAAACAAAATGCTCTTATAATCATTTTTATTTACAAAAAAGACGAATATCATGCGTCAAATAATTATTTATACACCACATTATCATTTAATACAATCGCTCCTCTAACTTCTCTAGACATCACAGATAAAAATATAGACACATAATATTATTTCGACACATTATATTCCAACAAATAAAGCCATATTTGCAAAATATCAACTTATGACTAAACACCATGAACCAATGGGTATCCATACGCTAAGCTTTTTGTAGATGGCGCCACCAGCGACACGACGTTTGCCAGTTATTAATTATCGTCATGTTAACCGTTTTTATTATAATGATTTTGTGTTTTAAATAAACGTTTAGTTTTCACGAACATTTATTCGACGTGGAATATTACCGATATTGAGTTGAAAACAGATTAAAACGAAGATTACTTAACGTACGGTCTCTTCCAATTTTTTTAATGTCTCTGGGAAATAACAAAATGCCTCGTCGTGCGACCAGGAACAGCAAAACAAGGATTTTACAGAGAAAATGTAAATAAATACAATAGGTTATATTTTTAGGAAAATGACATGGTATTCTATAGTCGTGTCGACGATGCGCCCTCTATCTCGAACAATTGGCAGTTTTCATCACCTTTGAAGCATTAAAACAAACTTTGTTGACATGATATATAACGTGTGATGATTATATAAATATATAAACAGATTATATAATAATTATAATAGTAGGATCTAAATTTATTTTTACATTTCTATATTAACCTATTAAAGTATTTGTATCATAGAAACAGGACGACCAAAGTACATACATCATAGATACATTGGTACCGGAAGTGGTTTTGAACCCGTGCTCCCGGTTTGCGTGACATTACACCACGGTCGCCTTGCATTAATGGCATTATTCGTGTTAAGAGGCGATTTAATTTGCTACTAAAAACGCCGATTGATGACAAAACGCTGTTTAGCTAATTACATAACATTAAAGGAACATAAAGAGTTAATGTTAATAAAATAACTTAAATTGATATGTCTTTATGCTAATCAATCAATCAATCAAATTGTCACGCTTTTTTCCCACAGGGATAGGCAGAGACAATGGAGCGCCACTTACCACGATCCTTATGCTAATCTAACTATTATTAAAATGTTATTAGGATCGCGATGCACTGTTGACGCGATGACTTGTATTCATTGCGCTCCGTTCATTCTAATAATTGTAAAGTTAATCTTGTTGCATTTATTTTATAGTTTTGGACTATTTGTTATTTTGTAACAAGTTAATAATTAATAAACCTCGTTGACAGCATAGATATATGTTATACTAGAAACGCTACTGTAAACAAAATTTGCGAGCCGAGAAATATTTAAAAATATTTTGCATGCGAATGTACAGATGCGCGGTTTGCTTCCCACTATTTTATTGACCGCACAAGAACGGCCTCGGCCGCTAATACATGGTCTTAGCTGTGTGACACGTGTGACGCGCTCCGGCCACTGGTGACAGTCGTCTCCACTTTTGTGGATCGTTTTGCTACTTAGTCATGTCAACTCTATGTATATATTTATATAGTTTTTTTTTTATTGTGACTCGACATATGACAGCACCCCGCTTGATGTTAGGCCAAAGTGTGGTCCATGAATGAATGTCACTGCTACTACAATTCAATAACTGTGAGTAGCAATCACATCCACTATGCCGGCCTAGATGGAACCGATAAATACATAGGTTGATATAATCACCAACCATATAACCATATGGTTGATATATACGGCTGGTATTATTGTATTAAACGTTAATGTCGGAAAAAGACATAAATGTATTTCTATATTAAATACAAAAACAGTTTTTCTCGTGAGTGCGGGACATTTTTAACTGTTATAGTCTAATGGAATTAGCACATTTAAAAAAACATGCGCAACTTATAACATAGTATAAATGAATCTACGGATTTAAATAAAAATAGAGGCACTTACAGTATTAATATTAATTTGATTAAATGTTTTTTATATACTCATAAATTTATTTATTTATTTATGAACTGGCATATACAACAGATTGCAGACAAAATTAAACATGAAACATTTAGAAAGCAGTAGAAAATTCTAGTCTGCAACCCAAAGTGTATACACAACTAGATTAAAAAATGTATAAAAATTAAAATAAATTAAAAATTATGCAAATTATTACAATTAAATAAAATCAAATAATTAAAAATAGATCGAAATAATAATAAAAAATAATAAATTGTGTTTTTAAAAAAAAACACAATTTTATTATTACTACAACATAGTAAAATGATACTAAAAAATATATATAAATAAATTTTAATTCCTGTGTAGACTATATAAAACCGCGAACATAGCTACGAGTAAAAATACAAAACGACAGTCCTAATAGCATTTAAATCCTTATGGCTTAAAATCATAAAGAATTAAACGTATTATTTTAAAAGGTTAGTTTTAATCTTAAGTGGAATAAGAAAACTATTCAATCTAATTTGGAATTTACACAAAAGGAATAAAGTTAATTTTCGGTTAGCAAAAAAGTATCAAATAATCATTAAAGGATTGGTTTGCGTACGTGCATAACATTTTTAGTTCATGTACAATTATTGACAAGTTTCTTGTGGTCTCATCATATGCTCTTCCGAAGCAATGCTAGAATCTGACGATGAGTAAGTGCAGAGTAAGCCCATTACAGCCAAGTAATTATTTTTAGGCTTATTATTTCGGGCGAGGTGATCTCACAGGCCCATCACAATAATATTAAGTAACATAACATATAGTATAATACATATTGGTCTTTTGATTTTGGTTGGATTTAGATAAAAGGAGTCTATAATTACCTTAATACTAATCTTATAGACTAATTTATTTTCAAATTTTAGCCTGTCAGATACACCGCGTCCCGTCAAAGCAGTTTTTAAGGTGCGCCCGATCGGCAAAACCAATCTCATACATACATGGCCGATACCGCCTGAAGTTGAAGATGTTTGACATATTAACTAATTATATTTAGTGACTTAACTTCTGATAATTAGCAAGGGAACGTCCAAGAGCGCTAATGACTGAAAAACTGACTCAGTTCACGGTAGCCTCAGTCGCCGACCCTATGCCGGCCAAAGATGCTTCTTCACGCATCGCTTGAAGGACTTAATATTATAGGATGGGGAGAACACATGGGGTGGTAAAGCATTCCAATTATCAATTGTTCTACAAATAATAGACGCACCGAACTTTTAACTTCGACTGCAGATTCGGTCGACAGTCTAAGCGTGTTTAATAATGGATGAGACTGGTACCTGCAGTTAATTAAGTGCAGTAGAAGTCATCTCATTTATGGACCGCACTCCAGCTTATCATCAGATTGGGGTGCTCACGTGTCGAGTCGCAATGAAAAAATACAGTGGAAATACAATTTGATCAAGTACTTTCATTTACGCGACGCGACGTCACAATTTTTTACAAATATTTTATTATATAGGACGATTATATCTTATTTTATGTATTAATTAGCAATCAATTAAATTGTCACGCCCTTTTCCCACAGGAATAGGCAGAGACAATAGAGCGCCACTTTCCACGATTCTGACACAACTTCCTCGCTTCTTTCACATTCATGATTCTCTTCATACTAGCTCCATTGTTATGGGCAACCCAGCTCTCTTGAGGATGTCTCCGATTTGGTGACTCCTAGGCCTGCCTTGTTTAACATATCCAGCCACATCAGATTAGATTAACTATATTACAGTATGATAATTTAAAGTTATTATTTAATAAATAATTGCATAAACATTTCTATAGTTAAAAATATAGAAAGCTACCTATAAGCAACCCTCATACTTTTTATGTTCGTGTCAGCGATTGTTTCTTAGCATGGACCGCATTCTAGCCTAATTACAACGCTCAGTACGGTCGACAAGCAAAAATGTATTTATAAAAAACATTATGTAACTAAGGTATGTATTAAATGTAATCACAGCAAAGGACATTACTCATTTTGTATGGGGACTTGGGCTTAATTGTATTAACAGTTTAATATGCATCTTAAAATAGTTTGGTGTACGAAGATTACAATGTAATTGGAATATATCCTTTATTTTGCATAGTTTGAGTGTGCGAAATGATCAAACTATAATTATGACAGTTTAAAACAGAACAAATATGGCGTTGATTGACATATGATAAAAAAAATCATATCTTATTTTCCAAATAACTCAATTGCACAGCAATTAAAAGCAAGATTGTTATTAGTTTTATCAATACAAGTATCAAAACTACCATTTATATATTTTTTCATCATTTGACATTACAAAAGTAGTAAAAAGAAGCCCAAAATGAATGATGTCTTCTTTCTTTTGAAGTTAAGGCTGTCTTATGAAGACGTGTAGAATAGGGTCCCAGATACTGCTGGCACATTCTAAAATGTCTCGGGATTAAGTGTCTTTTAAAGCGTAATATTGTATAAGAAATATTCTGTTGACTTAAAAATATTTACTGACAATACGTGAGAACTAGATAAGATTGTCAGATATGTAATTTTTTTATGTTACAGCTATTTTCAATCTTTATGGAGTCTCCGAAGTTAGCTGCGAGCAATAGTAAGCGATTTTACCTACTTCGAGCCCCGCAATATTGATCGTATATGTATTGCGCAGCGGCTTGCGCCTAACTTCGGACACGCCATTAAGTTTGAAGTGGATTATAATACTGATATTCTAATTGTTGAGCAATAAATCATATGACAGCTTAAGGAATGGTGATTATTAGAACTAACTAAATTACTGCAATATATAGCAGATATAAAGATGTTTCAGAGATTATCGTAATTTTGTCATGAAGATTCTCTTTCCACGTGACTAGAAAAAGAGTGTACATATGTGTATACCTAAAACATAAACATACATACATACTAGACGTAAAAGGTAACTAACATCTTTTGTTATATATTTTAGCTTGGGCACAAATACTTCAACCATTATTTTTAATTCAGTTTTACTCATATTTTATTATAAAACACGGCAGTGTTTCATCTATCTAATGAAGGTAAGGGTGATAGTGATGATGACATAATGGTATTCTGGAATTTTAACCATAATAGACAAATTTCCAATTGGACAATTATCCGTTAGTAAATCTTATGGAATTAGTAACGCTATATGGATTCAGTCTACATATGCGATTTAACGTTACGGCTCTTCTAGACCATCGGCCATGATGAACAAATACAGGCGATATCGAAATTTTAGAAAAAATAAAAGTTTAGTCATAACTATGCCCGTGCCCACACGTTTAGCGATTATCAGTTCATATTTGTTTGCTGTGCAGGGAGACGCGCGTAAGTACTAACATAGCCAAGAACACATCAAACTTGATATTCTATGTATGTAAGTAATATTATGAAATACAATTTCTTATGTCGAACGTGATCACCACTCTTTATGGTACACATTCAAAAATGATTCAAATCAAATCGCAGGGAAAGGCAGAGACAATGGAGCGCCACTTGTCACGATATAGGCACTAATTATTTTTTTTGTTATACATTTCTATACTAAGCTACTAAAGTGCTTGCATCATAGAAACAGGACAACCAAAGTACATGTATCAAAGATACGATGGTACCGGTGAGTGGTTTCGAACCCGTGCCACTCAACTTACGTAGCCATTGCACTGTCACTACACCGCGGTCGCCTTAAATAACGACAGGTGCTACTAAATAATTTATTCTGTCATAACAAATTAAGAAATGTTCACACCAATCGCGTGGTGCAATGACAGCAATTATCATGGTTATATCTGTGTTCGTACATCATAATTATATCTGTGTTCGTATATCATGTCCGATAGTGTAGAAGAGCCGGTTAGCTTATAATAAATGAGTATTTATGCAGGGCATTCTTTTTCAAGTTGTGATTTTTCGGCAGTGACATTTCTCATTAACGCATCAGACCAACGATGTGCAGTGCGATCCACAGTTGATGGTATTGTAAGACATTGCATACCACCAAACTCACAAGCAATCTGTAATGTAATAAAACTATAGTTTAAAAAAATTAAGAAAAAAATGCTTATATGACAATGTGAACTATAAAGTAAATAAATGGTAAGCAAGAGGAAGTCTAAAACCGAGTCAGTTCACGGTTGCCTCAATAGCCGTCACTATGCCGGCCAAAAAAGATATTTAATGAAAGTATTGTATTGCGTGTACAAATTTCAAATTATTTAGACCTCTAGAAATGGGTGAAAACTAATTCGAATGATTCCGTTACATAGTTACATAGTTACATATAGTACATATAAGTCAAGCTAATAAAAGCGTGTTAAAAAGAGATCTTTTTTATTTTGAGGTTATTACATTTTTTCACGCTTTTATAACACGCTTGACTTGTATGTATGTATGTAACGACATCTTTTAACTCCACTTCCAGACGTCTAAATAATATTAAAAAAATTGTATTATACAATAATATGACAAAAACCGATGACAATACAATATCTTTTTTATTTGACCGGCATAGTGATGGTAACCTATTATAATTATTAACCTATTTATTTGTCCAACTATTTGTCCAAATTTGTCCAAATTTATTCCTCCTTCTCTTTTTTCCATGACTCACGATATTTGGCAATCTCTACGTTTCGACGGTAACATAATCTGTGATTATAAAAATTTACCGTACGAATTTTTAAACTCCAAATAATATCATTAACTTGTATTTTTTTGTTTATTAATACTTCTCGCCAAAAATGAACTCGATTCTAATTTTATATATTTTATACTGTGAACTGTGTCTAGGGAAGTATCGAGACGAGACTAGGTTATCTCGTGCCTCGAGACTGACGAGACTTCCCAAATCCGAGACATAATACTTACTCTATAATGATGTAGCAAGGCCACCTCAATTGGGGAGCCAAAAGACCCGTGTCCAGGCACAAACTCCCATACAAAATGATTTCCTAATTCTACGATCGTCCGTGGTCTCACTGCATATTTACTGCGATTCTTCAATAAGTGTGGTTTAGCACAGCGGCGTGTCTTACGCGCCGTTAGGAGAGGTTGGGGAGCTTCTGTGTCGTCCTGCAAATAACAAATAATTTTTTATTTAGTATTTTCTTAGATTTTGCGCGAACATTGATTAATTCCGACGTTTCCTTGACCACGATGGCTGCAAAGCTCTCGAAACGTCGGAATAATAATAAAAAATTGTAAAATCAAAACCAAAATAAACGCGATAGTAAGCCGCATAAAATTTGTTTAATTCAATTATTATTTATTTATCCCCATCATTATTACTCACATTTTTCATTACAGACTTATAACTAAATAATGCCAATAATGAAATTTACTATACCTAACTTATAATTTGATCAAAATTTATTTTTTACCTAAATTAGATAAAAAATTAAATTAATAACAGACATAAAATAAAAGACATAGGAAAAAATTCAAAATTCTTTATTATATTTCTATATAACAAAGCGTGCGGTCTATGAATTAAGCGACTACTGCTATAGTTAAATAAAAGCAAGTCGTAGTCGTATACACCATCAACTTTCAAGCCAATCCAAAAATCGTAGTACAGGGCTAATGTTTACTAATGAAATAAACAAATTTTATGCGGCTTACTATCGCGTTTATTTTTGCTTAATAAAGGTCTACTTTTTATTTTGCTGTTTAAAGAGATGGCTGCAATAAAAATTGTGTTTCAATAATCAATGTTCGCACAAAATCTAAAAAAGAATACCTATCACTCTAAAATGTCCCTTCGCATTGTAACACGCAGTCCTATATGAAATCTAGAGTGCAAATAAATTGCAATGTGCAAACATCTGACCACAACTTGACTGATGATAAGCAAAAGGAAATCAAAGAGCGCCGACGATTGAAAAAACTGATTATATTTACGTTTGCCTAGTCACCTTTAGTATGCCGGCCTAAGAAATATTGTCTGATAATTTAAATTTCCTATATATATATATAGGTCGGTAACTACGACACCTAGTAATGCCTACATAATTATTTTAATTATTAATTTTAGCACTGGGGGCCTCGCACTTTTTATATACAAGGAGTGGTAGGTAGACAATTTATGAACATTTGCCCAGTCTGCCGATTCGGGGTATCACATTCACAGATAGTAAAGTGACCCAGTCGGAACTCAGTTGCAAAGTTGCCGGTTCCAACTAGGTTGGCATGATGGATGCGTCTGCAACTTTCAGTTTTGTCACTGTACAAGCAGTTGCCTCCACAATAAACAACCAATTAATCAATCAAATTGTCACGTCTTTTTCCCACAGGGATAGGCGGGGACAATGGATTGCCACTTGCCACGATCCTGACCCAACTCCCTCGCATCCCCGATTCTCTTCATACAAGCTCTATAGTTATGGGCACTAGGCAACATAGCTTTCTTAAGGATGCCTTCAATTTGGTCTTAGAACACCATCCAGGGTCTGCCTCAATCAATAATTAATAATAATATAATTTTATGATTTTTTTATTTAAGTATTTTATAGCTCCTGTATGAAGAGAATTGTAGATGTGAAGGAAGCAAGGGAGTTGTGTAAGGATCGTGGTAAGTGGCGCTCCATTGTCTCTGCCTATCCCTGTGGGAAAAAGGCGTGACAGTTGGATTGATTGATTGATAAGTATTTTTATCTCACCTCCCATCTTAAATAGAAGAATGCATTTCTAAAGAGTACAGCAGCAGCCGAACGTTGTTTTGGCGCAAGTGTGTTAGATATTGATGTTAACATTTCTGGCAGAGTCTTCTCCCGTCGTGGCAACACCAGCTCATCGACGTCAATAACTAGTAACCAACCAGCGTTCGACATTGACCGGTAAAGGCAGTCATTAAATGCCGCAAATTGGCCTTCAGTCCTAAAACAGAGATTAAAATCAAAATATAATTTATAAATAAACATTAGCCCCATCGATAAGTGCGGCGATTTCTGCTAAGAACCTCAAGCTGCGAAATACCTCGGTATAGGTTACGAGTTTGCGCCGTTTGGGGTTGAGAAGATGAGCCCTTGGGGACCCTTAGCTAAGCGGCAAGGAGTTGTCCAAGCGGCTGACGGAGAAGTCTGGAGACAAGTAGGATGGCAATTATTTCTGCCAACATATTAACCTTGCTATATTAAGGGAAAATGTTGCCAAGGGAAGTGGTGTCTGAACGTCTAACGGGCCGGACCCTTAGTCAATTCGTAAGTTGAGATCTTGTATGGATCCTTATACGTTCCGCAACACCTATATACGGAAAGTGATGAAAGGAACTTGTATCACTTTTTGAAATACAAAAAAAGTAAAGCAGCAAAATAAGATTTTTTTAGGTTAAAAATTAACCCGCGTGGTAACCATTAACTCACACAAACATAATTAACAACAGATACGAGTGACATTCTATTTTTAAACAAAAAGGAACAACTGACAGTTTTAAAATACGCGTAACGACATATAATATTAATGAGAAAACGAATGACTGTTAAAACAAGTTAAATTAGTATTTGAAACTATGTAGATTATGTTCAAATTACTTTGTGTAAGTAGTTTGCATAATTTATTTTCGAATGAAGCATTCTCAACCACCTTTTAATGTCGCCATAAAAATAATCTGTACAGTTCGTTTTTTTTATAATTTAAACTATATATTTCCTCGGTGCGTGTGTGTGTGTGGAGTGTGGACTGAACTTCTCCTAAACGACTAGACTGATTTTAATGATTTAGTGTCAGAACATTCTCCGTAACACAGGCAATAAAAGAACGCACAAAACTGATGATTGAATGTGTTTGAAGCGTCATTCACCAAACTGACGTTTTAATTCTTATATCAACGGCAATCTTCGATCTTGAGACAACTCTCTTGCTTTCTTCACATCCACAATTGTTTTCATACATGCTCTTTGGTTGAGGCCAAAGCGAAACCCTGCTTTTTTGAAACATTTTTTTAATTTTTATTATTATTATAACTCTACATCTGCCCTCGACCTGTATCCAGTATCGGCCTGACCTGATGGTAAGTATGATGAAGGCATACGGCACACGACTGAAAAAACCGAGTTAGTTCACGCTGCCTCAGTCGCCGTCACTATGTCGGCCAAAGGTAAAGGTTTATTGTATTTACACTTACCTTATATCTACTTTAGAAACAAGTGGTAAATTCCAAGAGAGTAAAGTCACAAGTCCCTTTTTCTTGTAATGATTTAGAAGACAACCAACCGTATCGCTTAGCGTCTGATTGTACATATAAAAATGTTCCACACCCAGTAACCGGTTCATTTCGAACCATTCTAGTAACCATTCGTCGCGTGCGTATGTATAGTGGAACGGTTTCACGCAGACGTGCAGCGAGTTCTGTAAACAAATTAAACTGTGTTTTAAAGAGTGGTAGGCAGTTGTACCCAGTCTGCCGATCCGGGGTAGTACCACCACTTACAAGTATACAGACCGTGAAGTGATTTGATCGCGTTTCGGGATCAGCTTGTAATTTGCCGGTTCCAACTAGGCCGACATAGTGGATGTGATTGCTACTTTCAGTTATTGAATTATAGCAGCAGTGACATCCATTCATGGATCACACTTTAGCTTAACATCAAGAGGGGTGCTGTCGAGTCACAATAAAAAAAACTATTAACATGCTTTTATTAGCTTGACTTGTATGTATGTAACTATGTAACGGAATCTGTCAAATAATTTTCGCCCACTTCTAGAGGTTTAAATAATTTAAAATTTTATAGGTGTCTTAAAAGCCGATGACAATACAATAATATCATTAAATAATTTTTTGGCCGGCATAGTGACGGCGACTGAGGCAACCGTGAACTGACTCGGTATTTTCAGTCGTCGGAATTCTTTGCTTACACTATTTATTCACTTTTTAGTTCACATTGTCATATAAGCATGTTTTTTTAGTTTTATTACCTCAGTTTTATTTTAATTTTAAATCTAATCTAATCTCGACAGGCCCCGGGTTGGATTCCTTTTTCTTACATTTCTTAATAAAGTTCAAAGGCTGTGCTTGTGAACTCTGATTTAATTGATGATCACACGCAATAAGAACGCGTAAGTCTGTAATGATCTTATTAAAGAAGGTGCTGTGTAAGACGGGGCAAGAGAGGTTCAAGAACATACTTAGATGACGAATACATGCTGTCGTCTATAAGACTAAAATTTCTGATCCAGGGTTAATGAAGTAGGTACAACTGGATTGCCAAGTGGACGGAGGACCTAAATCTAGCAAATTTGTGGCAAAGCAATGTTTACGTTCCTTGATTGAATTTGCGGTTTCGCTACGTCTTGTGGCTATTATAGTTATGTCTGTTGCTTATCAATAAATCAATATAGAGTCTATTCACTACATGATTTAATATAATTATTGTTTATTGAATTAAACAAATTTTATGCGGCTTACTATCGCGTTTGTTTCGACCAGCCATCGTGGTCATGGAGAGACTGGCTGCAAAGCTCTCGAAACGTCGGAATAATAAAAAAAATTGTAAAATCAAAACCAAAACAAACGCGATAGTAAGCCGCATAAAATTTGTTTAATTCAATAATCAATGTTCGCGCAAAATTTAAGAAAATACTAATTATTGTTTGGTCTAAATCATCATCATCATTAACAATTACAAACCTCAATTCCCACAAAAACAAAGTGGGAATTGAGCTCCACTTTCCACAATCCAAGCACAACTCTTCCTTCACATCCATTCTTTAGTTATGGGCAATGCGGACCTCAGTTTTTTTTTAAAGAATGTCCACGGTTTATTTCGTTCAAAGCAACCTAATTTTAATAATTAATTATTTTAGTTTTAATTTTTGTTTTTTGCTTTTTTTTATTTTATTTTTATTATGTGTTATTATTTTTTATTATTAACTTTAAAATGCTTTTTTGTGTGTAAATTGTGTGTGTTGGAATGTTTATTTTTTGTTGTGTTTAGTTTGCAATCTATTGTATATATCGAATTAAATATATAATAAATAAATATTATTATACAATTCTTTTAGTGTGGCGCATTATCTGTACCAAGGGACACAGGCAGATAACCACCACCACCACTGGTTCAAAACCACTTGCCAGTACCAATGTATCTCTAATATACGAGTATGTACTTTGGGCCCCCTGATTTTATGATACAAACGCATTCAGTAGCTTAGTATTAATGTAAAAAAAATGGTTACAAATAATTCATGGTCTCACATTATTGTGGGAAAATTTAGAATTAAAAATATAAATTTCAATGATGTTTACCTCAATCCCCGGTTTAGGTTCTGTATCTAAAACTGTTAATAAATTTGTTGGGGCTCTACCGGGGGCAGAGCTGCTGATGATGGCTATTGAAGCACCGACTGTCTCTGAAGGCTTCACCCCCGTGTTCTTCAAAATGCACAAAATATATGTAGCGCTATACTTTAAATTCCAATTCTCCCGGATCGCCTGAAAATATTAGGTTAAGATATTTTTATATACATTCACATGACAAATTACATGACGAAAATTATAGGTGAATAGAAATAAATAAAAGTTAAATAGAAAAAATCACGCGACTGCGACTAGGAATCGAACCAGGTGTCTGTCGCTTAACGCGAATTATGTACTCCCATTGATCAATTGGCAGTTAAAACAATGTGCACGCAGGATTTTTTTATTGAATTTCCATTAAATAGTATTTCCATTATTCTATAATTTCCATTAAATAGTATTTCCATTATTCTATTATGTTAAATTAACCTTAAACATAATAGAATAAGAATGTGCAAAAAGTTTTAGTAGTGGCAACTGCTAGTACAGTTAAATGACTGCCTATTCGGAGCCAGCAACTTAAAAGCTGATCCCGGAACGCTACTGTACTACTGAGTCACTTCTGTACACTTGAAAGTGCCACACTACCCCGGATTACTACCGGGACTACCTACGATTGACTCTAAAATAAAGTTTTATTAATATTATTATGCTATGAATTACCTTAACTCTGGCACGTAATGTAAGAGTGCGGTTGTCTGGTAACCACATACGACAGACGACCTCGTCCGGTGCCCGAGTTTTAGTTGCCGCAATCACCCTGACAGCTTCCACAGTCCGCCGCTCAACATACGCTGAATATACGAAAAACTTATATCTGAAACAATGGGAAACAGGTTTGATTTTGTTTTGAGATTTGTTGTGACAAATGGCTATATACTAGCCTGAATATGCAGTGTACCAAAAATAATAAATATATTGTGGTCAAAACTAGGATAGTTTTTATAACTCGTATTGTGGCACGGACATGTGAAAGCACCCAGTCTAATGTTAAGCAGAGGGAGGGCCGACCGCTCAACTTCAATGGGAATGCTAATAAAATTCATTCCCATTTGTCAAAAAGTTACGCGGTCGCTGTTAGTGTCAAAAACAACTTTTATTCATTCGGACAGTAAGTTTTAATGAGCTTGAACATTGAATGAAAAAGGACTTCGATTCTCAGTATGCTGCGCGGTTTGCAATTTGATAAGCATATTAATGGAATTCAACTGTCAAAACGAAGCTTATTCTCATATTGTTATTGAGTTACGCGGTCGGCTCTCAGGGCCCCAATTCTCTTAATACACAACAGCGAAATTAAGTTTCCATGAACATTATTGCTTTGTCAACCTGATTTTTGCTAATGTAAAGAATCATATTTTTGTCGACGGAATTTCAGTGACATTGGATTGATATTTGGCATTCTTGTAAGTAACCAATCAAATTGATTGATGCTGGTACCAATGTAATCAAATTGAACCTTGATCTGGTTACCAATACTATGTCTTCGCCAAAAATATTATTATTTAGATTAGTGTAAACGTCACGTTGATAAAGAGGTGATGTTTGTGGATGTCATTTCGCTGTTGTGTATTAAGCGAATCAGCAGACCGACAGCAGGCTTCGGTTTGACAGTTAAACTTCATTACTGAACTTCAATATTAAAACCGCGCAACGCAATCTTCATTACCATTGACAGTTGAAGCTCATTAAAACTCATTGACAGAATAAATGACGTTTGAGTGTCCAACATGATGGGTGTATTGTAACGAATACGCATATTGCTGAAGTATGAAAGCAATGTACCAGGAATGTACCTAGAATGAAATTGAATGTACCTAAATGTACCTAGAATGACATTGAATGTACCTAAATGTACCTAGAATGAAATTGAATGTACCTCTTTTATTTCTTAGTTATTACCAAAAGTAAGTGAGCCGCCATTCTGATTTCTGATTTCAGAATGTCGGGTGACATCAAAATCTGAACAAACATTGCATTGTCTTTGTGTGAAATAACTGCCATACCAATGTACCTTAATATAATACAAGCAACAGCAGATGCGCCAGATCGGTATCATTCCTGGTACATTCCCTTCATACTGCATGCGTATTCGTTATAATACACCCGCCATCCATACATGCATGGACCACACTCCAGCTTAACATCAAGCGATGCACTGTCATATGTCTAGTCACAATTTAAAAAAAAAACTAGTTTCTTCGGTATATAACCACGTGCTGGTTATATTGGTAACCATATTTTGGTTATATGGTTAAAGATACCAATGTATCTTTGATTTGTGTACGTCCTGTTTCTATGATACAAGCACTTTAAGGAGCTTAGCATAGAAATATTTTATTTTTATTTCAACCTACTCAACTTTATAACTACATAATTAAATGTGCGAAATAATTATTAAAAGTGTACGTGTAATTGTCAAAGAAGAAAAATCATTATTAAATAAACATGTTTTATATAAAAGTTAATTACAAAGCAATTATTTCTGAAATTGAGTGGAAATTATTAAACTAGCATTGTTTATTTTTTTTTAGGTACGAAATTTGAACGCAATAATAATTAAAAACAATGATTATTTTATTAACAATAAATTAAATAAATTTTCGTTCCGTGTTTCCTAGAAAACCTGAATAATTAAAGCACGATTCCAAAAGTAAAGGTGAAACTGACGCTTTTGCCGGTCATAAATAAAATTATTGATAATTTGCGAGAATTTAAATGTATTTTTAGTTGACCAATACGAAAATGCAAATGTAGGTCGTTTTATTCCTAATTACTTCCTTTCCTGTTTTATTTTAGTGTAATAAAATATTCAAATTCTCATTTTGGAGTACTGATATTTTTAGTTTCTCTGAAAAGGAATCAATACATTCCATAACTTTGTGTGTCGGTCCAATTTATTTTTATGCCGACTGACTATATTTCCAAACCATTGGTGAAAATTAATTGAACAGTTTATTAAAAGATAAACTTTTTTGTTTTAAGAATTAACACGATTTATATTCATCAAGATATTCAATATATCATAATCAAAGTAATAACTTAACAACAAGCGTTACGAGAAGGAAAATCTAAGAAAATATTTGTCATAATGAGGCTCTCAAATTTAATTGCTTAGTGTATGTTAAGGAAGATTAATAATCTATCTGTATACAGATAGAATAAAAATATGTGGTCCTTTTTCGAAAGTTTCCCAGCAAACGTTTGCAACATCTGTCGCCACTATCCATCGTTAAAGTGAGCACAAACTTGGTTCGAAGCATCTACAGTTTGTGCTTATTTAATATAACCGTAGATTTTAGACCAACTGCATTTATTTGCTACATTTAGATTTTTTTATAGAGACGCGACCTTTTTATAAAATAGCAAAGGGTAGTCGATGATTGTAAAAGCCGAGCCAGTTTACAGTTGCTAGTCGTCATCACTATACCGGTCAAAGGTGAGGATGAGGAGAACACATGAGCTGGTAAAGCGCTTATCGATTATTCTACAAAGAAACAATTCGCGCCAGACTTTTTAGTTCGACTGCATTCGATTCGGTCGACATAATGCCGATGCTTTCCCCGATCTATCCCCGGCCTAGGTCCTACGCCATTCCCGTACACGGTTTGGATGATCGGGTCACACCTTTACATTTTATTATTATTATTGGGTCACGACATATGATTGCTCGCCGCCTAATATTAAACTGGAGTATTTTATCCTTACCTTTATTATGTATGTTACTTTTCACGCAAAAAACTACTAAATGGATTTTAATGAAACTTTACAATAATGTAGCAACTTATATTCATCAGAATAATACATACAGCCTGTTGTACCAAAAATCTTCATTTACGAATTCGTAAAAAGTTGTTGCAACCCATTTTGTCCTTTTTTCCTTCTGCTTATACGTAACTTTTTACGAATTCTTAAATTAAAATTTTTGGTACAACCGGTTGATAGGCTATAATTTATAAACATATTGTTAAAATCGTTGGCGGTTGTGTCCGTTTTGCGAAAATTCAAGGCATTAGCAATTTGTTAAAAACTCACTGTACATATGTAATGGTAGTAGATAGGTATTGGCAGGTTTTTGTTTGTGGTTAGGTTAGTTATACGTATAAAAAGATACTTCATTTTTATTTTTATTAAATAGGTGAGTTACCCACCTACCTTATTTTTTTAGTACTTTAGAATAATTAACAGATACAATAATTCCACGACAGCTTATATATGTTTGTAATTAGTAATTACTCACTTATTTAACATTTTTTTGTTCTTATAATATGGCAAAAAATGTTTTCGGGGAACGTGCGATTTAAAGACTGTGATGAACCTAATTTCACGCGGGTTAAACCGCGGGCACAGCTGGCTACACATATTTTAATTATGTTTCCCATAGGTTCATGAATAGGTTTGCGAATCCTGTTTGTTTGAGATGGTATGCATGCAGTTCCTTCTGTAAACAACCCATACCGTATATTATTGTGTACATAAGCGTATGGGCTTGGTTTCACGAGCAATTTATAAAACACCCTATTATATTTACTTATTTCTATAAATAGTATGAAATGTATATCTATTAACAGAGTAATTTAGAAGCGATAATATTCCGTTATGAGTAGGCGACCGTGGTGTAGTGGCAGTGCAATGGCTACGTAAGCCGAGTCGCACGGGTTTGAAACCACTCACCGGTACCAATGTATCTTTGATATATGCACTTTGGTTGCCCTGTTTTTGTGATACAAGCACTTTAGTAGCTTAGTATAGAAATGTTAAATAAAAAAAATTAAAAAAAATAAAAAAAATATTTGAGTATCAAATGTTTTTTTTATTGTGTCTCAACTAATGACAACGTTGCGCCTGATTTTAATCCAAAGTGCCTCTATAAATGCAGCCGCATCCACTATGCTGACCTAAATGCAACAGACAACTATTAAGCTAACTTACAACTGTCAGTTGACTAATGACCACCTATCTGCCTATCTCCAAATCATAAAATTTTATTGTTTTTTTATAATTATTTATAAGTTTTAAAAGTGGTAGGCAACTATAAAAGTTGTAAAGGTTATCATTTGCCCAGTATGCCGATCCAGGGTAGTACCGCCACTTTCAAGTGTACAGACCGCGAATTGACTTAGTCGCGTTTCAGGATCAGCTAGTTAAAACCGGCAAGTGAGTGTGACTAGCAGTTATCTAAATGTAGCGACAGTCGCCTCCTCATGGACCGCAATCCAGCTTAACTTAGGCAGGTTGCAGTCATATGTCGAATCTCAATAATAATAATTTATTATACCTATTTTAATAAGTATGGAAAAATTTTGTCTTTGATTATTGCCATCAATCGTAAGGGCTGGGAGATTAAGTCAATTTCACGCTTCCAGAACACTCGGCGCCCGGATATGAACCAACGTAACATTCTCGTATATAACAACTGAGATATACAATCTGTTTTCGAAAATAGAAATGCAACGAACTGATATATAGCTACTAAACGTACCACAGAAACAAGCCAACCAAAGTAGTAAGCGATACATTGGTAAGCGGATTTGAACAGGGGTCTCTTGATTTGTGTGACTATTTCACTACCGCTACACCACAGCCGCCTTGGTATTTTTATTTTATTATTTTTATTGTGACACGACATTTGACCTCGACCCGCCTCATGATAAGCAAGGGGAGATCCAAAATTGACGACAGGCGTGGACGAACGGTTTAGCGACTGGTTTGTTGCGCGTAAAGTCCCGGGTTCGATCCCCGGTCGGAGCAAATATTTGTTTCATAGCTTTTATTTGTAATATTTAATAGTATTAAATATTGCAAATATTTGTTAATAAAAAAAAAAGAGATGGATATTTGCTTCGGGTCTGGTTATCAAAGAGTGGTAGGCAGTGGTACCCAGTCTGCCGATCCGGGGTAGTACCACCACTTACAAGTATACAGACCGTGAAGTGATTTGGTCACGTTTCGGGATCAGCTTGTAAGTTGCCGGTTCCATCTAGGCCGGCATAGTGGATGTGATTGCTACTCACAGTTATTGAATTGTAGTAGCAGTGACATTCATTCATGGACCACACTTCGGCCTAACATCAAGCGGGGTGCTGTCATATGTCGAGTCACAATAAAAAAAAAAAAAAAAAAGCCGACGACTAAAACAACCGAGTTAGTTTACGGATGCCTCAGTTGCCGTCACTATGCCGGCCAAAGGTGCTTTTTTATGCATCGCTTGAAGGAATGTTATATATCCTGATAAAAAGCAAGGAGAAGTTCAAGAGCACCAACGATTGAAAAATAAAGTCTACATCTGCCCCTGTCGCCGTCACTATGCCGGCCAAAGATTATTTTATTGTGGTCTGATGTTAAGCTGGAGTACGTAAATTAGGAAACGTATGTCAATCATGTCATGCCTTTTAATGTTATAGTAACTTTTTTATGAAACGTTAGGTGTCAATTAAATTGAAGGCGAAATTCGTTAGGCGTCCATCGCCCTTAATGTTTAGTAAGTAGGTCATCCGAATTAGTAGCTGTAGATTATCGAAAAGTATAATCATAATAGTAATATAACACGATAATATTGTAGCGCAAAAAACATTATGCTTTGACAAAGAGAAATATGTTGTTATTTTGTGTTTTCACTTCCTTATTCCATAATAACGAGGCACAAATATATTTGATTACATTAGACTTTTCTTTGAAGTGGAAACGATATGTCTGTAACCTTTGTTATTCGGATGATGTGGTTAAGGTTTACTCCGCTTATAACTAAAATTCGACAAAAAAAATTTGCAGAAATTGGGTCACAGGACAAGACTCAGCTTAATAAAAGGCGGGGTGTTTTCAATAAAAAAAATATATTACTATTTTTAAGTTAGACTGGACTGCGGTCTATTAAGGAGCCGACTGCTACTTCATTTAAATAGCTGCAATTAGCAATCGCATTCACTACGGCAGTTTATAAGCTGATTCTGAAAAACGACAGAGTCACGTTCACACACACGTTCGGCACACTATAGGTACAAATAACCAGCAACTTTCACAATCAATCAATCAAATTGTCACACCGTTTTGCCACGATCCTAACACGATCCCTAGCTTCCTTCACATCCACAATTCTTTTCATATAGTTTTCTTGAGGAAATTTTATTTTTATATTGCGATTATAAAACACTATTTATTATGTAAATTGTTTCTACGAGATGTTTCCGTAAAAGTTTGTCAAAAGTACAATGTTCTCGCAAGCAACGCTTCTACTTCCGATTAGATTCTTGTCTACTCAGACGTACTCGGCCAAGGGTACATAAAAATGCATAACTTCTAAATAAACAATCAATCAATCAATCAAATTATCACGCCTTTTTCCCACAGGGGTAGGTAGAGACAATGGAGCACGACTTGCCCCGATCCTGACATAACTCCCTCGCTTTTGGAACGAAGTTCCTTATCGCGCGTTGCGAAAGGGGGTAGACGGAAAACATTAGGACCAAAAGTTGTAACGAGACTAGGGTTCCGTAGTAAAAAACGGAACCTTTATAGATTCGTCATGTCTGTCTGTCTGTCAGTCCGTCTGTCCGTCCGTATGTCACAGCCACTTTTTTCCGAAACTATAAGAGCTATACCATCGATGCAGTTTTTTCAAGACATTTAAATAAAATAGAATCCCAAAAATATGTTTTACTACTTCAGTTTTTTTCACATTTACAATTCTCTTCATACAAGCTCTAAGGTAAATAAGGCTATAGAATATGCATGAACTCTTTTATATGCTTCAAATGGTTAACTGTTGGTACGCACAACACTCTTATACGTACGTTCCATCAAGCAGGTTGAGGTCAGGTTTTGAGTCGGATAAAAAAGTAGCAGTTATTTAACTGTAGTAGCTTGTAACTGGAATTTACAAGCTGATCTAAGTTATTTCACCGTCTGTATACTTGTAAGTGGTGGTACTACCCTGGATCGGCAAACAGGGCAGATGGCCACCACGTGTCTGCCTACAACTCTTTAACAAATCTTGTAAACTAAATATGTAACTATCTCGCTAATTTAATATACTCCCGTATATTGAACTTCAAACATCTGCGCAAATTAAATTACTGTAAGCGTGCTATATTGTGGTAAACGATTTCCTATTCTCATGTCAAGTGTGCGTCACTCAAATATAGCTCACTAGAAATTCTCATTAGATTTAATATTAGATGGTAACGTTATTTCATTTTGTATTCTGTATGCTAACTCGTACGAAAATTGCTGCCCACATATGATTAAGGGAATAACTATGATATTAATGTAGGTTGAATGAGTCTCTATGTGACATTATAATAAATCATTAATTATTTATACATATATTATTTATACATATATTTATACATATATCATATATTATTTATACATATATTCGAGGTCAGATGTCGAGTCATAACAAAAAATGAATTGAGCCTATAAATGAGTTTACGAACTAAATAATAAAGACACATTAGTACCGACACAAGATGGTTTTAAACATTTTTATAATTATGACTCGACATAAGATATTACCCCGCCCGAAGTTACCCCCACTGCTACTACAGTTAAATAGCGGCAAGTGGCAGTTGCATCCACTATGCTGGCCTTATTGAAACTTGCAACATACAAGCTAAGCCTTGAAACGCGACTAAGTCACTTCACGGTCTGTATACTTGTAAGTGGTATTACCCTGGTAATATTTTGGTTTGGGAGATTATTTTATTACCACGGGTTATTGTCGGATTAATTATAATATAATAGTTCTTTAAATATAATTAAAATATTTTAGCGTTTCTGCCTTTCTTTTCAAGATTAAGACGTAAATAACATTCATTGTTATATTTTTTATTATGATATGAATTCTCCGAAATTCATTGCAGTTAATGAAGATGGGCTTCACAATGCCGAAAAACTTTCTTTGTTAAAGATATGAAATTGCATTCATAAAATAAATTGCTTCATATTTTGGGTGAAAGGATGATTAAACGTATTCTTAGACTCCGTTCTAGATTCAGAGCCCTTTGAAGAATAAAGTTGTATTAAACTCCAATTAATTGTTAATTTTAATAAGCAATGCTTTCATTATTAATAAAACAAACATCAACCTTTAGAGACGAGAGGGTGAGGAAAACTATAAACCTAAATATACAGCACCTATACAAAGTAAGGAATTGCGCGTACGTGGAAGTGTTCTAAAATTAATTTACAAGTTAACTTGAACTTTCGTGTGATCTCTTGGGCAGTATACGAAACATGTGAATACATAATTAGCTGCTATAGAATTTATATATAGAATCTCTATAGAATTAGGCAGTATTCAATACACAAATAATTTTATTAACAAGAAGTTTTTCAATTACAATTTGTACTGGTGGTTCTACGACATTGGCCTCTTAGAAAGAAAATCTTTCTTTATAATAATAACATACGAGTATAAGCGAGTTATTCTAAGAGTAATTCAAACTTTTTAATTTAAAATCTATTTAAATAAAAATCGAATCCACAAAAAAACTGTTTTCAAATCTTGTAACACTTTGTTTCTCTTCGTACCACGCGGAACTGACACAAGTATGCATTGATAGAATATTTGCCTTTGCAGTCCGTAGTGTCTGCATTCACCCTTATGTTTGTATTTAGTTAGAACCAGGTAAAGTTATGACATGTTCACAGTGTCGACATACTTAAAATAGGAGTTGCAATGCAAGTACTGAAACTGAAGTTTATGTGTCACCTAAGTTCTTGTGCGATTTAAACTAAAAATACGTATACATGCATAAGTTTACTTAGAGGAAAAAAAGAGTAAATTAGAATTAAGTACTGGAATGTACAAAATCTTTGTAAGGTTAAATTCATTATAGTAGGGGAGCCCAAGCGGGGATTTCTGGATTTACTCCAGCGTGACAGATTAAATTATGGGAGATACCTTGTACCCTGTAGAGTATATCTACCAAGTATTAGCCCTTAATACAGGGGGGTACGTGTATGGCAGCTGGTCAGAATTGTAAAAAAAATCGATCTTTGAATATACTCGAGCGCGTCAGATTAAGCTAAGGTGAGTTAATTACATACTAATAAGTGCACATTTTCTTAATCTGACGGATTGAGTATGACGGAAGAGAATGGGAAGGTCACAAACTTGTAAAAAAAAATCGTCACCTGGACATTCTCGAGCGCGGTCGATTTTAATTTTATTTTGAAGAAAAATGACTAAGAATTACTAAAAAACTATAATCTGTCAATTTCAACAAGCCGAAGTAGCAAAAATCGTTGATAAAGTTTTGTGCGAGCAGTTGCAATAGAGCATGTATTCCCCACTTCACGTCTCTCGTTCCCTTTCACTTCTTCTTTATCTATTACTCTCTCGCACAGTCTTAATATACAGGGTGTTACAAAACACCTCCTAAAGCCGAACCCCCTTAAAGGTGTTAAATGGTCTCTTATAAAATATTTATTTCAATAATGTGCCAACCCTGTTTCAGTGAAATTAAACAGTAAATTACATAGAACAAATATTTTATGGAACGCCTATGAACATTTTGACCTAATGTACAATGTAAAAAAGTATAAACTGTACAAGAAAGAAGATTTTAAGATCTTATCTTAATAAGATCTTAATAACCATAAATTATATATACTTTTCGTAAGTAAAGTAAAGTTTATAGTATGTATTGTATGGATGGATGGATGGATGGATGTTTGTTACTCTTTCACGCAAAACTACTAAATGGATTTTATTGAAACTTTACAATAATATAGCTCATATTCCACACAGTTTCTGAGATATTATTACTTATTAGTAAAAGTGGGCAGTGATTGTGAGTGAAAGAGAGAGAAATAGTCTAAACTATACCGCGATTAGTGTGCTATAGTGAGTGTGTAACAATTACCTTAAAAAAAAATTTTCGTTTTTTTTTTCAAATTGTCAGATTAATGAAATCCCTCCAGATAATTGTCAGATTAAGGGTCAGTACAATTGGGTCATCTTACTGAACCTTCTGTATAAAAGACTGACGCGCTCGAGTATATCAAATTAACGATTTTTTTTACATTTTCAAAACTCCGCCACGAACTTGCGTCATGTCGGAATGGTCAGTCTTTTGAATAGGAGCTTCTGTGGGGCTTATTTAACATCCCCTCTGAATGTCTGACGCGCTCGAGCAAATTTTTTTTTTGTTTTTCTACCTTTCCGTACTGCCACCCCCACCATGCAAACCGTCAGATTAACATACCTACAGTATTATGGACACGTGGAGTATATACAATATCAAAATTTGACGCGCTCGAGTATATTTTTTTAATTGTTTTTTTTTTACATTTTTGAAAATCCGTACACCCTTCCCCCACCGCTAAAACCAAAAACCCACATAACATTTAATTTTTTTTATCACCTAAACTTTAATATTTAATAGGTCCCTACGACGCTCGAGTAAATCCCCGATTAGCCTCTTGGGCTCCCCTACTATTATGTTGGCATTACGCCTATAAGGCATATTTCTTTATATACTGTCGAGTATTGTAGAATATTAGTACTTAGTTATAAACGCACTTTGATTTTAGTTTTGAATCCGTTATTGCTATAGTTTTTATTATATTAAACCCTACTAGTATTATTAAAGCTTTTGTTATCAAAAAGTAATTGTATCCATATCCATTGACCGTAGAAAGATTTCAATATATTGTAATATATCCAGACATTTTTTTATATTTAAAATTTGTATAAACATAAATCTAGCATAATGCCGCTTGGCATTCTTACTCTACAGGCTTAACCTTAAGAATGATGCATATATTGATAATGACACAAGATAACAAAGTTCGCTTGGATAACTAAAAGTGACTCGCTTTTATACGCTATCTAATCAAAAACCAGCGCGGTAGAAAGTCTGCAGTTTGTGATCCTGTAACAAATTGTCATATAAGACAATCAATACCTTAATTTCCCTACGACCACGATAGCTTCGAATCCTTCGAAACATCTATTTTATTTTATAGTATTGTACGCGCAATATTGTAACAAAATATTGTTATTTGATCTATGGTTAAAGTCCTGTCAGAATTTTCCTTTCACGAAAACATACATTTATGTATTGTTTGCTGAACAAAAACGTTACTGATGTAAATCATGTTAACTGATTATTATCAAAAAGGCTTTGTTCTTCAGTCGGTTTGTGTCAGGTGTTTTTTAACATTAAAAAATACGTTGTCATGTATTATGTTTCGTATTACTTTATATGATCATTCAATATTTAAATAAGCATGGGTTGGCGGTTAAATTTGAAAGAGTGTTGTAATGATTTTCTGATGTAATGAGTAATTATTTTGATAGATAAAAATTTGAAAAAGCTTTAAACTTACCAGCGTAAATATTCTTCCCATAATTGGATCACCTTGGATGCGAAGCGTAAAATAGCACCTTTGGCCGGCTTTGTAAAACAGCTTTTTTCAGGCGGCACTCTTGGACCTTTCCTAGCTTATTATGATGCAGATGTCGCGTCTCAATAAAAAATAGTTTCAGCGCCTGAGTCTACTGTAAACTGAATCAGTTTTTTCAGTCGTTAGATTTCCCCTTGCTTACGATCGAGGTCGGGGGGCGTACCACCATTTCTTATAGCATTATTGTTTTCATTGTCAAATGTCAACTCGTACGTCAAATATGCTTATTTGAATAACATTCCTATTGGCAGTTTTGTGATGTCAATAGTCATTCCATAGCGTACCACCGCGGTATTTACAAAAAAATAATAATATAAGGTTTTAGTATTTAAATGCAGCAGCAATCGTTGCGAATGTAGGAATAAATTTAAAGAAATAAAATAAAATTGCAAATAAGAGATGGTAGTAAATTGAGTAATCTTGTTTTATACATCAAACAGTAGTGTCTTGAAAAATGCTTGTTTTTTAAAGTTGGTGGTAGGCCCCCAGAGTTTCTATATAACATAACTATTTATTATCAAGCATAAATAAATGCTGCCAAAACTAAGGTGTCAGTCTTGTTGTTCGTTGTTTGCTTTGTATTAGGAACATTGAAATTATGTTATATTTAAATATACGAGGCGCGTTCATAAAGTAAGGGCCGTTTACTTATATTTAAATATTGGCGCTTCGGAGCACAGTTTTACTCTTGCAGCACCATCTATTGACTCATAGCGAAGCGACAGCGTCATTTGTTTTGATTCTGAAGTCGTATTGTTGTCCGTGAATGCAAAGAACAATTGTCGCAAAAACCGATGCTCCCGCCAACTGTGAAGTGCGTTCTGTTATTTGTTTCTTATGTGAAAAAGGATCGTCGGGTGCTGAAATTCATCGGTAGTTATGCCTGGTTTATGGACCAGTGCCGTGATTTTAAAAATGACCGAACAAATGTCCCTGACGAAGAGCGGAGTGGCAGGCCCAGCATCCAGACCGATGAAATCGTTTCACAATTGGACCAAACACTGTGATCGAATCGTCGATTGAAGATTAGTGGCCCGGCTGAAAAATTTCCCCAACTTGGACGCACTACTGTTTACAATATTGTCACGGAAAACCTCGCATACCACAAATTGTGTGCAAGGTGGGTACCAAAAATGCTCACCGACCACCACAAAGAGCAAATAATGTCTAGTGGACGAAAGTTTTTGGCCCGTTATTTTTTTTATTTTCGTTGGGAACTTTTTGACCACCCACCGTACAGTCCTGATCTTGCACCTCTTCTTGCTTCCTCTTGTATTTTAAACAGTGGTTCGGTGGACAACGTTTTAAAATAGAAGAGGGGCTCAAAAACGCCGTTGTCAACTGGTTCAACTCTCAGGCGGCAAGTTTCTATGCAGAGGGGTTAAAAAAGCTGGTGCAGCTGTACGAAAAATGCTTAGAAGTGAACGGCGATTATGTTGAGAAGTAAAGTAAGATTGTACCTAACTAAATATTACAATAAAATTTGTTTCTTATGAGTATATATATCTTATAAAGATCTCAATTTTAATTTATTTAAGTATAAGATAAAATTATTGTTAATTAAAAAATGCTATTACCGAATTGACGATTTTTTTAAATGATAACAATGACCTTATTATTATATGACATTAATATTTTGAATTATTTTGACATTGAATTATTTTTCTATTTATTATTTGCAATTATTTTAACGTTAATTTTTTCCCTATTTGAATGTTATTATGTTATTAAATTATTATTTGTTAATGACTGTTTGTTAAGTATTATAGTAATTTTTAATATTTTGTAAACACCATATATTTATACACCCAAATGGGTAGTTATGGAGGAACACTAATATAGAAATAAGACCAATGTATTTACTAACCCATAACAATAAATAAATTATTTGAATTTGAAAAAATATATATATATATATATATATATATATATTATTTTCTGTGACCAAACGGCCCTTACTTTATGAACGCGCCTCGTATTAAGAAAACTACATTATATATTTATACCGCTTTTACGTAAAAAGGATGAAATGAGAAACATACAAATGCAAAGATAAAAATCGTCTCCTAAATAATTCTCTATTCACGCAAATTTACGAGTGTTACTTTTGTAGTACAAAGGTGACGTATAAATATTAAAGCGTCAACTTTTTAATATTCTAGTACATTCTGTTGAGCTACCTAAGTATAATACTTAAAAATTCATTTCTTCGCTGCACACAAAAGCGTAACAGCGAGATCCATTGTGCTTTAACTTTTACTAGTGATAAAGATATAAGTTTAAATACCAACACAACCGGCCAAATATTAAATATTATCATTGGAAAGATAAAAAGTTCTAATTTATCTGAACTGAATAAGTTGGCCTTGTGAAAAACAAACTTATAAAAATTGTTGTTTATTTCTTTGGAGAGCAGCGCTGGCCGATATGTATTATTGATATATTGTATGTTTGGACACTTTAACGAAATAATTAGTAATATTTCGTATTACTACTTGCAGATATTTAACTGTAGTAGCATACGCCGCGCTTCAGCTTAAGATCAAGTGGGGGTGGGTGTCTTTTAATATAAAAATGATTATTAAAAAAAAATACAGGTTCGAAGATATTTTATCAATATCGGCAATATTCAGTTTTCGTTATACGTATTATTATACTCGTATGTAGATAGGCTGTGGTCAAATGCCTATGTATTGATCTCGCAAACTAAAAGCAGTGATCCGAACCTCCCTGTTGGTTCATATAGGTATCTACCTAATATATATTTGAATGTAGGCTTACAAAGACTGAAGTGTACAAACAAAACAGTCTTTGCAAACAAGTATAAACTGAAGTGTTGTACATACTCGTACATACGCGAATGCGACTGCTACTTTCATTAGGTTACTCTGGTAGCAGTCGTGGACCATGTGAATATTTTGTATGTATGGACTGCACTTCATTCAGCTTAACATCAGACGGCATATGTCGTGCTGATTAATAGTTTTATTTAGGGTGCGTTTACAAACCAGGCGTATAGGATCGTTTCTTACCATCGCATGAATTATAAACGTGCAGATCTACTACGAGCGTTGGAGCAAATATACAGGCAACCCACATCGCCGACTCTCTCTCTACACACCTCGTCCTCACCACACCTATCAACTTAATATTGACGCAAAAGCGGAGAAGATTTTTTTTTAGTAATACAAAAAGGAGTCCGTGTTGCTTCTGTTCACGCAATACGCACGCATAAGCTTGTATAGGTGCGTGTACGTTTACGCTACCGGTATGCCGTACGCGCGTGTATAGCTTGTCTAACTATAAATGACGCGCCCCTTCACTTTATTAGTTTATTTAAATGTGTGAATGCAAATATTAATAACTATACTACTATACTTTATCAGCGTGCTCCTCCTTTTGTGTCCAACCAGCAACTGAATGACATATTACAATTGTATTTTCGGTGTGTTGCATTTATATTTTATGTTTTCTCGTGTGCGCAAATACGGTGGAGGGGCGCATCATTTCAGCTTAGACAGACTATACTCTCGTAAATATACAACAGCATGTAAACGAGTTTAAACGAGCCGAAAATACGGTTTGTAAAGGCCCTTAGTGTCATTCTCCCGCATGTATAGCAATAGGACCTGCCTTTTATTGCCTTCTGCTGTCCATATAAAGAAGTTATATTATGCAGTAAAGATATTCTGCAGCTGTGACATTCTCTATACCGATATAAGGCATAAAGTACAATTGCAGAAAGCCAATATACGTGAATGAGTTATAATAAAACTGAAGTGTTTGCAAAGATAAAACTGTTTTATTTGTTTGTGCCAAATTCTGACTTCGAACAAGTGATGACTGTATTTCAACTGTTTCATTGTATGTTTAAGATCTTTACATCTATTGACCCCATTCACGCAGATTTGTATAGCAACATGTATTATTGTTTCCGTATCATGACACTAATCTCAACGTGTAAACAATTGTTTCAAAGTATCAGATACAGCGGTATCGGTTTCACGCCGTCATGCAACATGTTTTAAAACTACTAGCTGGTACCAAAATATATTTGATGTACACATTATATATATATATATATATATATATATATATATATATATATATATATATATATATATATATATATATATATATATATATATATATGTATGTACTTTGAAGTCTTTTTTCTATAATACAAACACTTTTAGTAGCTTAGTATAGAAATGTAAAAGAGTTCTTTTAAAATTGGTAGACTTTAGGCATAGTGACGGCGGCTAAGGCAACCGTGAACAGAGTAGGTTTTGCAGTTGTTTGCACTCTCGGAGCGCCAATTGCCACGATCCTGACACAACTACAAAAATAACAGTTAATATTTTATTTTTTTATTTTTGGTCAACGCACAACACTTAAAAATCATTTAGATATTGTATAATAGCTGCCCTATCCAGAATTAATACTAAAAAAATACAAAAAGAGAAGACCCTTTCAAAGTATCATAAAAAATTAACGTTCTTATGTGACATAGTTTCCATAAAAGAAACTAGAGGCTAGCTTCTAGCAACTCCAACTAACACATTCTTGTTACTTTTCCTTTTAAAGGACTAAGTACAAAAGCATGTAGAGACCCTTTAGGCAAAAGCACACGTATACCTCGACGTTCCACGAGGGATTTCATACAGTTTATAACCTATTTAACGATAATGCCTCTAATCTTACAAATTGCCTTTTTTACTTTGAATCTTTGTTACATTCAAGCTAGGATTTCGCCAAGCAAGCCTATTTTAAACGAGTTGATCCACCTTTTTCTTTTACAAAACAGGTTTATCTCCTTTTGTTGGTTACAAGATTTTCGGCTCAATCCTGAATGTGAAAGAGAGTTATTAGCGTTTAAAACTTGAAAATAAATTTCAGATAAAATTGGCATTCTATATTTTATTTACCTTGTTTTATTATTGCTGATGTTAAGCTGGAGCGCAGTCTGTAAATGGAGGCGACTGGTACTACAGGACAACTGCAAGTTGCAGTCGCATTTAACTATGCCGGCATAGTCGGAACAGGCAACTTACAAGGTGATCCTGAACTTACGCGTCTATGTCATAGTCTGTACATTTGTAAGTGGTGGTACTCACCCAGATCGGCAGACTGGACACCACTGCCTACCACTCTGTCTGAATTTTCACGACACAAGTGAGGTGCTATGTCTTATACACGGGAATCAAGTTTTTTAAATGCAAAATATTATAATATTACTTCGACTTGCCTGATCCAAGAGGACCAAGAGCGCCGAAACTAAAAAACAGTTTTATTTTACGGTCGCCTCAGTCGCCGTCACTATGCCGGCCTAAGGTATTTCTCATGCATTGCGTAAAGGATCCAAAATTAGAGGACGATGCTACGAATCTTTTAGTTCGACTGCCAATTGAGTCCACAAACAAAATAAATATAATATGAATGCAAAATGAACAAAAATAAACGTATAAATAAAAGTACATATATAGCTCATAATAATGTGTGCATATAAGCTCATAACATTTCCATGAAACCACTTCACAATCGATAAGTACTTCAAGTGAAAAACGTTTCCGATAAACTGAAGTTAGAACAAGTATATCTTCATTCGAGGTTATAGAAGCACAAGGAATAGACATTTTATATTTTATATAACGGAAATTTGCTTAATGTTAGTACATTTTAGCAATGCAGACAGACCGGCGGATATTTAGATAGGAACTGAAACATTCACCAACTCGATTAGGTTTGAATAGTTCTCTACAAAATATATTGTACCTAACAAGTACTCTACATTCTACATGACTGTTAATCGGCTATATCTTGGTGATAAAAAAAAATAGATTGTATTTAATAAACAATTCTTTTTTATTTATGTATTTTAAAAATATACTTTTTGTCGGGTTATATTAGCTGTTATGTTCACGCGGCGTCACTTGTTAATTTACTTGTTCATCTCCTTACATTGTCTCCAAAGTCAAGCTTCACTCGACTTCAGTTAAAACTGCAATTTTGATCACCCGCCATACGGGGGATCCACCTTTTACCCACGATACAATTTCCGCAAGGATCGAAAAAAGTACCATTTACAATTATACATTGTATTTTAAAAGCACTTCTGCGAAATTTTACGATATTGCACTAAAGATGTTACTTATTGTGTAAACATCAACATCTACGCAGCTGTAGCATTCATTTGTACTGTAATGTTGTTATTAAAACTCCAAGTTGCCGCTCCCATGTGTTGTTACAATAAACGAAGCGGAAATACGAAAATGGCGCTCGGGAAAATCTTTTAGCTTTTCGAATTAGACACAATTTATTTCACAAAACTTGTTCTTAATTGTTAATTTATATTTATGAATTATTCAACGTTCTCTTATGTTAAAACTCGTAAAAACAACTTTGTAATAATGAGTCGGCACTACATTTATTAATCGCCTGCAGAAGAATATTGTGACTTCTGGCGTATAATCCACCTTTTAAAGATCACTACTTGTGACGACGAATTAGGCAACTGTTAAGTGTTTTTTTTTTCAGTCGCCAGTGCTCTTGGATCATTTCTTAGCATCAAGTAAGTCGAGGTCAGAGGTCGAGTCACAATAAAAAAATATTCGTTGCCGTTAAAGCAATTATTTAGTTATTTTATGGTTCATTATTTGATTATTACCGACAGCCAGTCAGTATATCTCAGCTCCTTAATAACTAATAAGGAAGACAGCGAACCCGAAATACGACGCAGAGCATGGCGAGTACAGCAATGACCTAGTTTTTAAGAAAATGGAGGAACAATAAAAACCGTAGGAAAACTAAAATGTCCATATTCCTGTATAACTCAAAAACCTGGACGCTAAGCGGACGGAGATCGACGGATCAACGCTTTCACTATGTTCAGTTATTTATTTATATGCTAAATGGTCTTACAAAGCAAGAAACGTCCGAATCCACTTGCCGGTACCAATATGTCTTAATTGATAAATTTGATATATATACTTTGGCCACACAGTTTCTATGGTACTAGAACGTTTAGTATCCTAGTATAGAAATGTATATAAATTTTACTGTTAGTCCCTATTTATAAATAAATCTCTTTCATCCATCATATTTTATCCATCCGCGTCGTGACCGCTCATCAAAATTGCAATAACGTTAGGACATAAAATTTCATACTTTGAATTATGTGATGATATTCCAATTTAAGCATGGAAAGTCGCGTGAACGTCGTAAGAGTAAGTAAGCTCGTGTGTATTCACTACGCTAGGCACAAGTTTCTGTAGTGAGATTAATTTTGCAGCGAGCGAATCTTCAACGTAATTTTAACTGCCACCATAAATACTTACATAAGTGAAAAATTGCTACATTTGAAAAACCTTTTAGATATGGCAAAAAACTTGTTATATATTGTTATTGCTTGACATTAGTTTGAGACAAATCTTACAACTTTTTAATTTTAAATTCAGTATCTTGAACTTATTGAGCTAAAAAAATACACGTTTAGTTTGGATGGCATTGCATGGTTCTAGCAAATTCCTCAAGATAACAGATCAGTTATTTTTTTTTTGCACCCTTATGACATTGTTGTCCAATTAAAATGTTTGCTGAGAGAAAACATAAAAATAAAATGAGTCACACTAACTTTTTATTCGATAACCATTATGATTACTTGTCGAATAAAAAGTTTGCTTAGAAGAAATTATTTTCATTTTAGTACAACTATAGTAAACTTTAAAAGCTTGATCATTTTTTTATTATTAAAAATAATTGTATTGTATACACACTTAAGGTTGTAATAAAGATTTGTTTAAAAACTAAACAAGAAAACTCATATATATATTAAATTACAATAATTATTGAACTAAAACTACAAATTCTTAGCTTTCTACACATTCGTGGGAGCGGTCGGATTGCGTCTCGACGGACGAATCCTCCCGCTTACAGAAGGATGTTTAATTCACATGAATGCCTCTGCACATTAATTAAAATTCCAACTCTTTGCAGCCAGGAATCTTTATTTAAAACATCAGGAAAATTGTTGAAAATTACTTTTAAACATTTCGTTCGCATCTAGATGAAAACTTCAATGTTTGTAAATAAATGAGATCTCAATTTACCATTGGAATCTTATTTTTGCTTACTCAATATAGGTTCCTATATTTTTCTATGTGTTTTACGTCATTTGTTTTTGATCTCTAACCACATATGACAGGACCCCATCTAATATTAAGCTAGAGTGCGGTCTATGAACTGCTATTCAACTGCTACGTCCAGTTGAATAACTGCACGTAGCAGTCGCATTCACTATGCTGACCTAATTATAACAGACAATATTCAAATTGATCCCGAAACGCGACTGAGTAACATCACGGTCTGTACACTTCTACGGTCCTACTACCCCGGATCGCAAGAATTGTCTACCACTTCTAAAGTTAAAAAAAAGTGTAATAAATAAAGATAACATATAGTCCGCGTCACGTAAGTTGGCAAGATTTTAACGTAGTGGGGGAACGTTTGCGCATGTACACTGGCCGTGCAATAAAAAAGGGTCTCTTTAGATTCATAAAAAATAATAATAGTAGTTTAAGTATAAGTAGATTGACGAAAAAAATTATAAATCTGATGTGGATGGATGCGTTAATCGAGGCAGAGGCAGGAGAGTGTTCTCCGACCAAATCAGAAATATCCTCAGAAAGCTAGGTTGCCTAGTGCCCATAACCATAGAGCTTGTATGAAGAGAATTGTGAATGTGAAGGATGCGAAGGAGTTGTGTCAGGATTGTGGCAGGTGGCGCTCCATTTTCTCTGCCTATCCCTGTGGGGAAAAGGCGGGACAATTTAATTTATTGATTTTTGAGTTTATCGCGAACAGACAGACGCGGCGGGGATCTAATATGTAGTAAAACTATTAGTATGATACGAAAACCAATGGTCAAATTTCATTGCATCCCAAGTGTATGCGGGAGCGAACGAAGCGTGTATTCCACGCGCGAGTCGATGATCGCGTTCCTAAATACACCTAAAAAACGACTTCTGCGCATCTGACGACTCTTGCCAACTTACGTGACGCGAACTATACTCATAATATATAATTAAATTAAAATTGATTATATAGTTACTATATTTCCAATAACTTAAGATGATTTTTTGTCTTCCCTGTAAAGAGTCGTAAATGGTATGAAACATTGCGATATCAACAACGATTTATCTTATGATGTCATGTATATATAGTAAAATAATCTTCAAACAACACATTCATTGTTTAATAAACTTCGCATTAATTAACAAAAAAATAGATACCTACTTATTTATCGCAATACACTTGTAACGGATGTGATCATTTGTTACTTAGCTTATCATATACAATACGATTCACCACATATTATCATGTTTCTTTGTTTTTTCATTATTATTCTTTGTTCTTATACTGAATGACTCAACTATTTTTAGCAGACTAGTCTCGTTCGTTATCGGTAATAACCAGACAATTCGCTTTACCAACTAAGAACGGTCATGCACCACCACCAACCGAATAAAAAAAGTGTTAATCTGTCAATCCTTCCGGTGTGCGACTGGTGAGATTTCCGTGTTGAAATTTAAAACTTTAATTCTGTTTACGAAACTTGAACAAGTTTGTTTACTTTAGAAGCTACTTAGACAAAATTTATTTTCCATTTCCCAACGGCGAAGTCAACGTAATAAACGGCAACAAGATTAACCTACGTTCCTAATAATTTAAGTCCACAGTTAATACTTATTTGCTGTAAGATTTTCAATCTTAAAATTGGCAATATATCAAATGCTCAGTTCAAGTTTAGTTTGTGTGTTGAAATACATTCGAATTCTCTTTCAATGTATGTACATTGCTTTACTAAGCTACTAAGAGTTCTTGTATCATAGAAAAAGAATTACCAAATTACACATATCAAAGATACGTAGGTACCGACGTGAACCGAAGGTTCTCGGTTTGCGTGACCATTGCACTAACACTAAACCACAGTCACCTGTCTTGTAGACATGTTATGAGGTATTTGTATATTGATAAAGGCACAGTATAGATTCAAATTAGCTTGGAGACGTTTTTGCATTTGTAGTAGTGCGCCTAAGAGCGCGTTTCCATCTTTAACACACGTTACGAAAACACGTCATGTTCTTAGGTTTCCATTGAAAGCAAACGGAAGATAACCGGAAACTTTTAATGGAAAAACACAAAATTTGGTACTTACAAATTAACTATTTGATGAAAATTGCAGAATATCGTGCACAAAACCGACCAATTGTTTTCACCGACGAAACATATATATACATACGTCACATACCCTCTCGAAATCTTGGTCAAATGGAAGTACTTCAGGTTTAAAGCGACATATATCGAAGGGCACTCAGGCAAAATATTCAAATAAATAGAAGAATAGAAAAGTTGTTTATTTTTTTATTTGTTTACATTATACTTCTACAAACGCAAAAACGTGTCTTAGGCGTGTATACTACACTGCTACAAATGCAAAACCGTCTCCAAGCTAATTTGACTGTACTCGTATATGACTTCTTTAAATATGACTATTGGGAAATCTAATATCTAGTAGTACGAGTATTGCCACCTCTATAACAAGTATATGATAGTATTTTTTTATTATTATTAGGACTCGACATTTGACGTCGGTAAGCATGAGAAAGTCCAAGATCGCCGACAAATAAAAAAAAACATTAAAAAATATAAAAAAATCATAATTTTTATTGAGAGGCGACATCTGACTTCGACTCGCTTCATGGTAAGCAAGGTAAAGTCCAAGAGCGTTGTCAACTGAAAAACCGACACAACTTACGGTTGCCTCAGTCGTCAACGCCATGTCGGCCAAACCTTATATAGGATATTTATTCGTACAATTGGCAACATATCAAATAGACAACCGTCCTTATCGATTACTAAATCCCACTTTTATATGGAATGATTGATTGCTTTCATTAATATGTTATATTGAACCTAAATGTAATGATGCGAAAAACCTACCACCACCGAAAGAAATGAAAATAATGACGCTTTTAAAACATTAAAATAAAGATTAAAAACACCGTGGTGTAGTGGTAGTGCATTGGTAATTACGCCGCAAGCCAAGAGCACGGGTTTAAAACCACTCACGGTACCAATGTATCTTTGAAATGTGTACTTTGGTGGTCCTGTTTTTACACTTTAGTAGCTTAGAAATGTATAATAAAAAAATAAATGAAAAGGACTTTTTTTAATCAAACGCGTCATCTGACCTCATATCAACTTGACTGATAATAAACATGGGGTTGTCATCTGAAAAAACGTCTCACTGTTACTGTCACCGTCAGGGCTTATCAAGTAGATAATCCAGTTTTACCATAGCTTTAAATATCTAAGTTTTCTCATTACATCGGGATGAGTAAAGCCTTATTTATTTACATACGTAATAAAGACCCACATAGCCAAGCTGTCGTTACGAGTATACTCGTATATTTAAATCGAGATTAGACATTTGATTCCAACTTTTTTGAGAGCAACATTATTAAATATAGAATCTTCATTATAAATAAAATAAATACGAATTTAAAAGTATTCCTAGATATTTCATTAAACCTTAATTCTGTGTGCAAACTTGTTAAGCTAATATGAAAGGGTAAAAGACTGATTTTAGAGTTCCGTAGAAAAACTGTAACTTCTAAAATAAGAGAATTATAAATTAAAATTTGAAAAGGTATTAAAATTTATTTAATACGTCATTAATCGTAAACCGCATTTACCTGTCATTCAATCAACTCAAATATAAAAATCGATCAAAGTTACAACGAACTACAGCAACTTTTATATTATGTTACTTGCTGCTACGGAACCCTTCATGGGAGAGTCCGACTCGCACTTGGCCGCTTTTTTTATATTGATTCATATTATCGTATATTGACTTAAATTTTGTTAAAAAAATAGATAAGAGGATACACAATGTACAAGTATACAATACAATGTAATACTCTAAAAGTAGTAGTCAGTATAGTACACAGTGAGCCTATCCGGGGTAGTACCACTTACAAGTACAGACCATGAAATGACTTAGTCGCATTGCTTATACGCATCCATTAAGCATCTTACATTTAACATCAGGCAGGGTACTGGGGAGGTGCTATCATATATCGAGTCCCAATAAAAAAAATGTTTGATGAAAAGAGCATGAAAATGCTTTTAATCATAATAATTGATTCTCTCCCACCAAACAATTGACGCTCAATGGAAAACAACTGAGATGTAGGTACAAATTAATTTGCTACGAAACTCAAGTATACAATCCAATATAGTATCGATTGGAAGCACTTTAATAATAATAATGGCTATATGACAAAGGAAATTTTCCCTCCATAATTGGTACCTACATTAATTCGTTTTTTATTACGTACGCAATAGTATTATTTATCTAATTTATTTCCTACTGAGATAGGCAGAGACAATAGAGCGCCACTTTTCACGATTCTGACACACTCTCTTTTTCCTGCACATCCACAATTCTCGTCATGCAGAAACTATGATTAAGAGTCCCCTGTATTTTTAAGAATATCCCTGATTGTTTATCTTGCTTATAGCATAACAAATCAAAAACAATGTTTTTGCTTTACAAATGAATAAAACAAGTATAATTTATTGTACAAATTAGAGTTACTGATCGAAACAAAACATTAATTAAGGCCAATCCAGCGAATCGTTTAGTGGAATGGGCATCGTTATCCTCATTTACCTCTATTTGTTTGTGGTTTTTCACAAAAACATCAATTAAACCACTAATTAGCATTAAATAAATTGCCATAGTGATGATTCAAACATTCTACGTATAACATAAACACACAGAAATCAATAATTATATTCTACTATGTTCCTTGACGCGACATACGTAAATTTCCTGGTTCCTCATAGTCCATTATCACGTATTCTGGGCCTTCAATACGACAATAGCCCAAGTTAAGGCTCATAGAGAAAAATTAAATAAAGCAGCGGCTTTATTGTAGCAACGGTCAACGGTCTCCCCTGTGAGAATTAGGGCGTGACAATTATATCAACAAATAACAACATCTACACACATATTTTTGTTAAAAAAAAAAGGTAAATAACAAATCTAATTCCTTCAGCAAATAAATTTCCTTTACAGTCATTAATTCTTTTAGTTTTGTCACCTATATATCGTCATTTTTTATATAGACTCGACATCTGACTTTACCAGACCGATGGTAAGCAAGAGGAAGTCCGAGAGCGTTGTAAGCATGATGCAAGAGAAGAGTCAAAACTCTTTCCACGATTATTATTACATAAAACAAAATATATTTTATCAAACTGTAAAACCCACGGCAGAATTCTATTAAAGTTACTACTGTAGTTTCAGACCTCAGTAAATATTAATCAATTAATCAAATTGTCACGCCTTTTTCCCACAGGGATAGGCAGAGACAATGGAGCGCCACTTGCGACGATCCTGACACAACTTCCTCGCTTTCTTTACATTCACAATTCTCTTCATACAAGAGTAAATACGACGAATTAAATAAGAAAACAATAGGCCTAATGATTGTAAAAAAAAATATGCTTAGATCAAAATAAAGCCAATAAAATATTTTTATTATTGTTATACTAGAAAACAAATCTCGTATAGATTGTACAAACAACTGGTAGATATTTAAAGAGCACTTGGGCGAGGGTCGCGCTGGAGATTGCCTCGGGGCCCTTTCGCAAAGAGTGCTCGGCCGACGACAGAGCTCAAGTGTATGCTCCCAGCTGAACCTGAACGTAACCACTTCAAACTAACTCAAAATATGTCATGCAGATTTTGTTATTAACGATTTTTAGTAGATGTACTAGTCTAAAAACGTTTTGGTGGATGTCCTTAGAATGTTAGGCTGGAGTGCGCTCAATGAATGGAGGTGACAGCTACTATTCTTTATGTGCGAAGTGCATTGTAAGGGTCGCAGCGCTTGTCGTTACAGAAATCGTCAAACAATTCGAGATAGTCTGTCGAACAAAATTAGTTTGAGATTTCTTATATTCCTACACACAAACAAATATGTAAATATTTTGAAATGATTCGTAATTGTTGTTGTGTTGAGAACTTTAAAAATGACGGCACAAAGAGTTGGTGTAAATTCTATATATTTTTTTTTTATTGAGACACGACATCTGACGCGCCTGATGATAAGCAAGAGGAGGTCCAAGAGTGACGACGCCTGAAAAATGGATTGTTTACGGCTGCTTCAGTCACTATGCCGGGCAAAGGTGCTCCTTCACGCATCGCTTGAAGAATCCAAGGTCATAGGACAGAGAGAAAACATGGGCTGGCAATTGTCATTTGTTCTACAAAGAAAAGATGCACCGAACTTTTTAGTTTGACTGCCGATTCGGTCGATAAAATGCGATTCTTTCCCCGACCTGTGTGGGTATTACGGGTGTGAAAAGGTTGAGGAGCTTTTAATAAAATAAATGGAAAGAAAATACGAGTATACCTAACTTTAAATAAATTTATTTAAAGCTGGGTATATCGATAGATTATACAAGGAATGTATACCAAGGTGGCGTTCAATCAATTTTATCTTGTGTACTATTGTTTAGCTTTTTTTAATTAAATAGATATGAATGATGCAAGCATGTGTAGTACAATCTTATTGTACTTTTTTGATAACTCAACGTTTACAATAGTGATCTACCTGACTACCTGGTAGATAATGCCCAGATGGCAATAAGTCCGCCCTTTGTACAATAAAGTTTTGAACAAATATTTAAATAATCATTTAAAGCATTTATGTAATATCCGTAATACAACAAAACAATTAAAGATTCCTTTATTGGCTAAAAGCCAGGCGTTGTAGCAGCGATAAATTCAATGCCCATATACGAATGAACAGTAATGTTGTTGTTTAGGTATTCGTTCATTTTTAGTTTGTTATCAAATCTGTTATCGAAGTCTGATAATGATTATTATACCTAATCGAGTCATTGTTATTTGAGGAAAACACAAAAAAAGTATTTGTTACCCTTACAAAATACTCTATATAGAAAAGGTTTATTTTTACATTGTGATAAAGGAAATAAGTGATTTGATGGTTGTGGGAAATTGGTTGTGATCCTTTTGTGTTGTGGAATTGGTAACGACTGGCGACGGCTTTGACGTTTCATTGTATCAATCATTGTATGCGGTATAGTGATATTTATTCCCCTTTATCCAAAGTGGGAAGAGTGAACCATAAAATATGAAACGGTATTTCAACTAAGATAGTGCCTGCCTACAGTCGATTTAGGTGCTTAATTTTTTTATGGTGGCCCGACATATGAATAGAGCTTATGAATGGAGGTGACTGCTACTACAGTTACGAGTAGTAGCAGTCACATTACCAATCAATACTTAAATTAATATCATGAAAACTGTTTACAAAATAGCATCATCAGATATTTAGATTTATTAGGATAATTTATATTCAATTGTTACGCCTCATTTTTCACAGGGATAGGCAGAGACAACGGAGCGCCACTCTCCACGATCCTGACACGACACGAGTAAACATATTAACAACTTTGGCCGGCATAGTGACGGCGACTGGGGCAGCCGTGAACAAACCCGGTTTTTTCAGTCGTCGTCACTCTTGGACCTCCTCTTGCTTATCATCAGGCGGGACGAGGTCAGATGTCGTGTCACAATAAAAAAATAAATAAATAAAAAATTCGCTCTGTTGCCACCCCAGGGACGGCTCGATGCCCTAGACCAGTGTTTTTCGACCTGTGGGTCTTATTTGGGGGGTCGCCGACAAAAATAGTCAAGGTTCTACATATATCACTACAGTAAAACACAATTTTAGTAAGAAGAATATTTTATAATTTTTTTGGAACTTGACATGTGACAGCACCCCGCTTGATGTTAAAGCTGGAGTGTGGTCCATGAATGGATGGCACTGCTACTACAATTCAATAACTGTGAGTAGCAATCCACTATGCCGGCCTAGTTGAAACCGGCAACTTACAAGCTGATCCCGATACGCGACCAAATCACTTCAGGGTCTGTATACTTGTATGTGGTGGTACTACCCTGAATTGGCAGACTGGGTACCACTGCCTACCACTTCTTAAAAGGATGGGCTTGTTTATTATGAATATAAGTAAATAAAGAAAATCATAAATATAGTCTTAATTTTTTTCTTTCTATGGTCACCAAATTTTTTTAGTAGGAAAGGGGAAAAGGGGTCCCTGCCTGCCCTAGATTCATTGCATCGCCCGTGCTGTCCGAGTTATAAAAAGAAGATGCGGAAATTACATTAACTGTGGAGCCCCTGCGATCTCGCAGACATTGCGGCTTTATGCGTATCGCATCCCCACTCTGTCGAGCGAATCGGCGGTCGTACTAAAAGTCGCAGCGCATCGTAGAACAATGAACAAGTGGAATGTTGTGACAGCCCATGTGTTGGTCCACATCCTATAACCCTAGATCATTTAGGCGTATGACCCTAGATCCTTTAGGTGTGAAAAATCAGTTTTGGCCGGCATAGTGAAGGCGACTATAATTGGCGAATACTCTTTGACTTCGCGTCTCAATTAAAAAAAGCTGTTATAACATTTACAGGTGTAGTGGTTGTGAAATAGTCTCGCAAACTAAGAGCCTCTAGTTCAAAATTACTGTTTTTTTTATATATTATGTACTTTGGTCATACTGTTTCTATGATACAAGCCCGTTTCTTTGTGTAGAAATTTCAAAAAATATATTATTATAATTTTAGGTGGCTACCGCACTTTATACTATTTTCCTCCCTTAAACGATTCCTGATCGCTTGAATCGTTAGCATAGATCCCCATATGCTCGCCTAGGAAAATTATGTAACACTAACGCGGATAAAAGTTGCGCTAATCTTTTTTTTTTTTTTTTATTGTGACACGACATCTGACATCGACCCGCCTGATGATAAGCAAGAGGAGGTCCAAGAGTGACGACGACTGGGACAACCGAGTCAGTACCCGGCTGTCCCAGCCGCCGCCACTATGCCGGCCTAAGATGCTTCTTCACGCATCGCTTGAAGGATCCAAGGTCATAGGATGGAGAGAACACATGGGCAGGCAAAGCATTCTACTTGTCGATTGATCTACAAAGAAAAGACGCACCGAACTTTTTAGTTCGACTGCCGATTCGGTCGATAAAATGCGGATGCTTTCCCCGACCTGTATACGGGAGTATTACGGGAGTGAAAAGATGAGGTAGGAACAAGGTTAAAGAGCTCCTCGGAACATTCCCCGTGGTAAAGGCGATAGAGGACGCACAGAGCCGCCATGTCTCTGCGTAGTTGCAGGGGCTCCAGAGTTCGCGAGACCTCTGCATCACCTATAATTCGGACAGCTCGGCGCTGCAATGAATCTAGGGCATTGAGAAGATACTTGGCAGAGCCATCCCAGAGGTGCGAACAGTGCTCCGCACAAGAGCGAATCTGCGCCTTGTATAATAGCAGGCGAAATCTTGTTTTTTATTCGAAAAAAAATCTTTCTGTTGTTTCTTTTCGCTTTTGTTTAAGTTTAAAAAAACACGTGGCCTCATTCCGTTTCAAGTCTCAATGACATCTGGTTATGTTTGGAACTTTTTTTAACGATTAGAAAGAGCGAGGATACTTCGAGTTAGTACAACACTATTAAAATAACTTTAAAAGGGATTCCTTCATATAAGGATAACTATGTCTGTGATCATAATTGTTTACCAGCGGCTTGTGAAGGTAACCTCGTTCTCAAAAAACAACTTTAAAATTATACAGGGCAATCGTTCTCAAAATATAAGGCGATGTACGTAAAATACCCTGCATGTTTTCTTTAAGAGCGCGCCTAAATAAGTATGAACCATAGCCATAAGTATGAACAATAGGTTTAGTAACTTCATCTTTAGAACTTACAAGATTAGGCATAATTAATTAAGTAGCCTTTAAATTTGATTATCATTTAATATTAATTTTATTATTTATAAGTAAGCTAATTAATCATTATCTATATTTTATAGTAAGCTTATTGATTGATTGACCTAATGTTTATGTAAATGTTAACTTTTTATTATCAAGATAGGATATATAATTATATCGTTGTGTTTCGATTATGAAAAGTAACCTTGTTATCAATATACCATAAATAGATGTACTTGTAGCGAATATTACCATATACATAGCAGCTGATTACAAATTGTCATAACAAGCGTAGGACATACGCACTCTATATGTGTACTCTAAGATAGAACCTTATTATGTCAAATGGGTCACAAACACACCTCCGTATTCACATTTGCAATATCCAATTTCCATTCTGCATTAGTCCACTTTGTAAATTAAAAATAGTTTTGTATCGAATTGAATTAATTAGTAGTTTACTGTTTATTAAATTAATTTGTTTATAGGTACTATTCCCAATTGACTAAGTAATTGGTCATATTCGGGAATTCGTGACATGATCATAACTACGTACTGCGTTTAATTAACATTTTAAATGATTAATTTGTTATAGACTTGGGGTCATTTGCCTTGCCTAGCTTGCCGATTCGGGGTAATTAATGCATGCCACCACTTATCAGTAATATGATGCCACATTACTAATAAATAATTATATTCAAAGCAAAATTAAAAGTAATTAAATATATTTGATAACTGGAATCTATAGTTGAGCTGCTAAATCACTCCATGCTAGTTACCAATGGATCTATGAAAATACATTTTGAAACTACAAGGTTTGAAACTAGTTATAGAAATGATTAGAAAATAAATAAAATAAATCAGTATTAATAGTTTGATTCACGCTTTACTCGTTTAAAAAACTAAAGAGTTAATAGAATTTAAGTATTTTTAGTTTCAATATTAATTGGATAAAATAAAATTTAAAAAACGTGCTGCGATAATTAAAACTTCTAATAATTCGTTAACAAAATGATTGCCAATAACAAAACTATAAAGAGAAGAATAATTTAATATAACTTTGAAGCATACAACACGCGTATGTTTACAATTGTGTCCCATGACAATAACAATTTTCATAGCGTTAGAGGATTCTTTCGGTACATTAAGTATTCTCAGCTGGTTGCAATCACTACCCTACACAGATGCAAATCCCCCCAAACTGACCACGCGTTCAGGGACTGGTTTATGTAGCACCAGTTGCGTTGGAGGTTGTGCCTTTATTGTACCCACCACGGGGATTCGGAGACAACACGACTCTCCGAATCTCAAAAAGCTGACACGCTCGAGCTGAAGCGAGGATTTCAACGTAGACAATTAAGTGTGGTTACCTTAAAAGACTGATTCGCTCTTCTGCATGACCTGACACAGCTGGTGATTGAGAGGGTATGTAGATTGTAGAACAATCTCGCTTCGTTTCCTTGGTAGCGGCGTTGCTTCAACTTTAAGAGTCGTGTGACTGATCCGATGCTGATCAGATGGCAATGGCGATTGAATATTATGTGGCATCTGGTGGCATCTCGTAACGACCAAAGCAAGCCTTGGTACTACGTTGAGTATAAGGCTGCTATTTCAACGGAAAAAGCTGCTCACAGTGTCTTCACGACTTCACGTAGACGAGTTGATAGCAGCCTACAATTGTACCACTAAATTTTCAAACGCTGCACACACATTTCCACGATAGTCTACTAGCGCACCCAACGGGTAGCCGCAGGTTTTGGAGTCTCGCCAAAACTGTGGAATCTATCTTCGGTCGTTCCTCACTGCCATGGCTGTTACAGCCTGATGGCTCCCTGGCGCATGCGGCAAAAGCCGATCTCCTGGCTTTGCTCTTTGCTGTAAACTCATGGATCGAAGATCGTGGTTCAAGACCACCCACTTTGCCACGTACGGACATACTACTCATATATCGAAAACATTTAGCTTCATTAAACATATTTTCTGTTTTTTTTTAATTATATTTAGCTTTTTTTTATTGAGACTCGACATCTGACCTCGACTTGCCTTACTATTATTGTAAGCAATGAAAAGTCCAATAGCGCAACAGACTAAAAAATCTGGCGCATCTTACGATTGCCTCAGTCGCTGTCACTGTGTCGGCCAAAAGTGTTTATACATTATTTTTAACTACGAGTATTAGGTATTTTAAATTATAATTTTGCAAACTTTTTTTATTATTAGAATTCCTCAATATACTTTATTAATGCGCATTATATTTTTCTTACCCTACGGCAAAACACTCGACGAGTGGCTTGAGAAATAGTGAGGGAAATGGACAGAGACATAGTGTGGCTGCGTTATTCGTCCTGCTGCTCGTCATGCCCGGCGATCCATTTTTTGTCGGTTTTTTAGTGCGAGTCAAAGTTACAATGTTGTCGTCCATCGGAGCAACGCGATGATCATCGCGAGTAGGGGAGTGTGTGGCTGTTAGGGCAATATTCACGGCAGCACGAGGAGCAGTGCAAAAAGCATAGTGTGGCTGTAGCATTACGTAAGTGAATGAATCGATCGTTTTTATAAGAATAAATAAAAACATAAACCTACTTTTACAGCATGATTACAGAAAATTCCTTATAACTGATTAATGAAATAAACAGGAAAAATTGGTGATAATTAATTTGATAAAATATATACGGTCTTACTTTAAAAAATATTAATATAAAACAGTGTTAAAGTTTAGGCAAATGGCCTACCACTGTGAATGATTGAGGCTTACAATATTTTATTTGTTACCTAAATAAATAAAATTACAGCGTGAATATAAAGATACACAAACAATTTATATATGATGGAACTTTACACAAAATCTAGTCCACACGTTTGATTGATAACATGATATGACACTTAGATGTGTCATCTCAACGTAGCTTATCTACAAAAAAATGTTTATGATACATATTTTATAAAACCTGTCTAGAAACATAATATTCAAATACTATTACTAAGACATGACTCATTTCAAAATTAACTATTTTTTCTTTCTAGGTTTTTAAAACAATATTTATTAAAAAAAACAATGTAAGAAGAAACTTAAGTAATAATTATCCGTCTCTTTTGGATTTACCATGTATGAAGTATGCACCCACATATTTGTAGATTGCAATCAATAAAGAAAATCGAAAAATAGTATTGTCAAATGTTTTGCGCAAACATTCTTTACGGAATAAAATATAACATACCTACTTAAGGCGACCATTGTTGAATTGGTGTAAACGATGGCTTTTTAAATCTTTTAAAACATTGGATTAAAATACTTAATTAAAACAAATGTGATAGTAAGCTCTCAAAAAATTTCACTAAAAAGTACAATTAAAAGATATCATGATATATTATTATTTTTATAATTATTTTTTCTACTTTATTAGTAAACAAAATATTATATTCTATATATGCACAGGGCGCAATAGATGTGGTTTGAAAGATGTAGTGACAAGATTGATTAAGGAATGCTTCGATGGGTTGGGGAAAGGATGAGTGACAGTAGATTGACGAAATGAATTTATAAATCTTATGTGCATGGATGCGTTAAACAAGGCAGACCGAGCCCCCGCTCTGTCTGCCTACCAAATTCCTTAATGAATGTGATTGAAATCAGGTTGTTGTGTCAGGATAGTGGAAAGCAGCGCTTCATTGTCTCTGTCTATCCCTGTGTAAAATGGCGTGACAATTTGATTGATTTATATTATGGAATGAAATATATATATAGGTTTCTGACTTTGGTGTTTTAATACACATTTTGTGCTAAATAGGTTTAATCAAAAATACGCATTTACACTAAGAAATAAAATATATTTTGGAATACCGCCTTCTAAGTCATGTTTTATGCAATATGAAAAACAGAGAGAGCAGTTTATTCTTTTTATAGGCTCTTTGGACGTGAAAGTATCTGGTATATTTTATCCCATATATTTTATTCTATGTAATAACGTCACGTGACGGAAATATATCTTAATTATATTTGAAACGTGTCTGGGCTTGAATTCCTTTCTGTTGAACAAAGAGTCATTTCAGATTCACAGAAATTGACGAATGCAATTTGAATGTATAGTATGTAGTATAAAAAACAAACTTGAGTAAAAAAAATTGACGATTAATTTTGATTTTTAAAGTTTTATTTGAAATTAGTTCCGAAATTGTTCTTGGTTAAGCAATCAATCAATGCAATTGGTACGCCTTAATTCCTACAGGGATAGGCAGAGAAAACAAAGCGCCACTTTTCACGATCTGTATTCCTCTCTTGCTTTATTCAGATGTTAAATTCTCTTCTCTTTGCTTACAGCGGCCCCTGTTTATTTTAGGAATGTCCCAATTTTTTATCAAGGAACAATTTTAAACAAGAAAATTAAACGCAATTAAAAACAGAAATTAAATATATTTTAAGTCAATTTAGTACTACAAAATTACGTTTGTATACAAATACAATCAATCAATCAATCAATCAAATTGTCACGTTTTTTCCCACAGGGATAGACAGAGACAAATAAACTGTTTTAAATATTGTTGGTAGTAAGACCGTATAGATCTAGGTCCGGTTTAAAATTGTTTTAAAATTGAATTTTTCTGTTGGACCCCATCAATTAATCACAATATTCCTTTTTTCCGTCTCCATTGTGCAGTAGTCCGAAACAAAACGACGCGATAGTTGTTTAGCGGCATCCCTTCCGTCTTTATTTTGTTTTGTTGATGGCTAAGTATTTAACTTGCCAGTGACAAAGTAATGATTTTTGTTCAATGTTAAAACATTGTAAAGTTCGTTCGCTGAAAGAACCGACAACCAATCGGGAAAAAAGGTTCTTGAGTGGAGACCACGAACCGGAAGACGCAGCGTAGGTAGGCCTCCTACTAGGTAGACTGGCGACATAATGAAAGTCACAAATAACCGGTGGATGAACCTGGCATCTTATTGTTCGGAATGGCGTTCTAAGGGGAGCCTATGTTCGGATTGTTCAGCAGTGTACGTCTTCTGCTTGATGGTGATGATGAAGTAACTATTATACACCACAGTATCTACGATTTTTTACATTTCTTATGATATTTTAAATTCTTCAACATATTTCGAAGAAAATAGTTAACCAGAAAAATACAGTTGGATTTTAAAAATTCTGTTAAGGCCTATAGGTATGATACGTGCGAATATGTTACGGTTACGACACATAACTTGACGAAAAATGGAAAATGTCAACAACTTGAAATAAAATTTATGGAAAACGTGAGTGTTCTTCGCAGGGGCATAATATTATTTTGCGTGTTACAATATTTTTAACCAAGGGACTAGTAAAAAAACATAATAAACCTACAACCTATAGAAAAATATATTTATGACGGCAACTATGGCAGCCGTAAACTAAGTCATTTTAACTTCGTCAGCACTCTTTGACGTCACTTTGCTCAAGATCAGGCAAGTCGAAACTTCTAGCCGCAATCGCATGGCGATCTAGTTGAACTTTGTCATTTATCAAGCTGATCCCAAAACGTGACTGAACACGGTCTTTGCAACAGAAAGGGCTAGTACCACCCCGGGTCGGCAAACTTGGCTACACACACGAACCGTCTGCCTACCAGTCATATTTAAAACATTGTTTAGGAATACTGTGTATCTCATATCCTTCACATCCACATTTCCCTTTATATAAGCTCTACGGTTATGAGCATTGCAGACCTTTTATTTCGATATACCCTTTTTTATTGTATCTTGACACACCCCGCCTGTAAGCTTGAGTGCGGTCCATGAATGACGGTGACTGCTACTACAGTGACTTGCAGGTAACAGTCCTCTAGTTATCCCGGCTTAGTTAAAACCGGCAACTTGAGCTTATAAGCTGATCCCGAAACGCGAGTCTGTATACTTACAGACACTGCCTACCACTCTTAGAAAACTGACCTTAATTTTAATTATCTTTATATTTGAACCACAAAATGTAATTTATTAAAATCTTTGTATGCATTGAGATGAACTTATCCCAATCCCTTACAAAAACAAACAAAAAATACCAAACCATTAATACTTGTCAGGGATTTAGGTAGGAAAAAATACCCTATACCTTTACAAAGTTGTTTTATAATACGGTATTTTGAAAAGAAAAATATACTCCACAATAAATCAAAAGAAATACAATTAAATTTTTCCCTGAATTTATGAAACATAGACCTTTTAAGCAAAGCTGTAAAAATGTGTTTCTACTAAAAAGGTTGGTCGGCGCGGCTATATAATTTGAATAATTATGGCTTAAAAGAAAGTCTTTATGAATTTTATATTTCATCCCAAAGCATTGTTAGAAACAATAATTTTATTTAATACAAAAAAAATATTTTTAAAGTAACAAAACAATATGGAATTCATAACATAAGTTAGTAATGAAAATTCGGTAGTAAAATTAAGGCACTAGAGTTGGCTGCAACCAGGAATCGAAACCAGTCTGTTCGCTAATGCACGACTAAATATGTCAAAGTATGATAATGCTAAAAAAAAACACAATAAAAAATGTATAAATACAGACAGTGGTAGCCATTTGCCGAGTCTAAAGATCTACTTTCCTGTATATAGACCGTCAAGTGACTAGATCGAGTTTTAAGTCGAGCTTAAAGTCACTCTTTGTATCACTACAATACCTAGTATAGGAATATGCCATAAAAGTAATAAAATACATATAAACAAAAACATTTCTTACCTAGTACCAGCTACAGGTTGCCAAACGGCGTCAAGTGGCGCGTGCGCAGGTGGTGGGGGTTCCGCTGGTTCACCGCCGCCGTCAGTGCGACCGTCCCGCTGTAACAAAAGAAATTGAATTATGATAAGTTTAAATTGCCATTAAGGCATCTCCGAAATTAGGCGCAAATCGATGCGCAATATGTAAAATTCGATAAAATGAAGTTAGAAGTAGGTAAGAGAGTTTATTGTAGCTGTATCTGCGCGAAGTAGCACTTGCAGCTAATTTCGAAGACGTTGGTATATAAATATAGACATATGCATTCAATGACACGTTTAGATGAGACGAGCTTTGACGCACGTCTGTGTCATAATCTACGATGTAGAAGAGTGAAGCTACTCAGTCGCGTTTAGGGATCAGATTAAAAGTTGCAGGTTTCAACTAAGCTGACATAATAGATGCGAACGCTACTTGCATTTATTTGACTATAGTAGCTAGCAGTTGCCTCCTTATGTCATTCATGGATCACACTCTAGCTTAACTTTAAGCTGGGCGCAAAAAGTAACATTATATTTAATGTTATTAAATATTCATTTCATTTTAACACGTATTTATAAAAAAAATATACAAATAATCATAACATTTAATTTTAATGTTTTTCGTTTTAATAACCAGCTTTTAAAATAATTACCAATTCGGACTAATACCTACATAAACTTTATTATGATTTTATCACTTTTTTATCATGTTTGATCCTTTACTGCCCCCCTAGCACGGGGTCGAGCAAGATTCAAGAATCAAGTTCCGCGATAGACCTATCTTACCATGTAACTTATCACATAAGCGAGCATGGCCATTCCTTGTTTAAGATAAATCAATGCGATAAAATATTAAGATATTATATCGCATTACTACAGGCTTTTTCGGAAACAACAAACCTTTATATTGACTTACGTCATATAATCATTCAATTCATTCATTTCGGTCATGGTACGTTCCCTACAACAATACTAACAGAAATTATGCGTATAAGTTAAAGAGTCGAAACATACTTGGAAATGTCAACTAACAAATAACTTTTTAATTTGACCGTATAATTACATTACATCTTACGGAAAATTTGAGGCGTATCCACTGTCGAACGTTTATAAAGTTGAGAAGAGACGTATATAAACTTAAGATATAAAAAGGAAAATGAAGAATTTAAAATAATATGTTACTAAATCTCAAATAAATACATCGTTTATTAAATATATAAATTAAATAATTATATAAAAAACTAGCTTTGATACAATGTGCATTTATGCAAGGTGAGGTCCAAGAGCGCTGGTGACTGAAAAAACCGACTTAGTTTACGTTTGCCTCAGTCATTCGTCAGTATGACGGTCAGATGTGTAGTTTCACACTTCGCTTAAAAGTATTTAGGCGTATGAAATGAGTAACTATTTTATTTAAAAAAATTAAAGGTAGTCTCGAGTAATTATTAATCGAGTTTAGGACATAGAAAACATAATAACCTTTTAAGAACCTCACAAAAAATATAATTATTTAGTTAAAAAAGGCCAAAATATATTTATCACCACCCCGTTCATAATGTGATAAAAATGTGTATATATAACGTCAAAATCTTACTTCTTGGATCAGCCGTGCTCGCAAGTTATGATAACTTTAAACAAAATGGCGGCTATCACACATATTGCGTATCTTGCTTGCCGCCGTGCTCGCAACTTACAGTTCATGGGGAAAAGTCATATTTTGACAATCATGATATTTATCGTGCTTCTTGGATTGCCGTGCTAGGGGGGCTGCTTTTATTACTTTATTTTTCACAATCAAAATAATTCTTCATAGCTATTAATTCAATGACCACTAATGGACTTGTAGTTCTACTACCTTTTTAGTAATAAACATAAAGTTTAAAATAAAATAAATTTACTATTATTAAATTTAATCAAGAGAGAGTTATGTAAGGGCCGTGGAATAGCGTATGTCATTATCTCTTAGGAATGGAGGCGTGACAGTTCGATTGATTGATTGACTTAACCACCCCACCTATAATTTAGAAATTCCCATTTTCTTTTTCTAACTTATAAATACTATTTCCTCTGATATTAAATAATAAATATATTTTCTAATATTAAATCACATGTTACGTCTGTTTCAATCCTTCGCTTTGGTATATTGAGTTATCAATCTAGTGAAGCGTTACTTTTATTGAAAGCTCTCCACAAAACTAAATAATTCATAACATATAATATCGATAAGGACAGCCCCTCCGCGCTATTGCCGATTTGATGCCATATTTATTATACATATCAACGCACTGTAGTCAAAAAAATTACCTTTTACTATTTTATTATTGATGAGTCGATGGCATCCTAGGACCTCCCCCTGCTTAACATCAGGCAAATAGAGATGTCGAGTCACAATAAAATATTAAATGGGTTTTCCCAGGTTTTTCCATTAATTAGTGTCTTACTTTAGGGATAAGGGTCCAAATCAAGGAAATATATATGTTTTTATAAAATGTGTTAGAAAATGTAGATACTAATTTAATTATATATAATATATTAAAAAACAGCTAAGATATACATATATTAAATATCTAACGTCAAGATAATGAGCCGTCATGCGGTTAACGTAAAAAAGAAACATAACAAATAGAAAGGCTTTGTGCGTCATATTCGTATGTGAAGGCAACTTAAGCTAATCCTTCAACGTCCGAGAGTTTTCACTACACATGAAAAAGGTGGTGATAGCTAATCGGCAGATTACCACCAACCAATCTTAATAATTGTTGATTTATTAATTGAGTCAACAATAACAATTAGACTTAAAGAAAATATGACTTAAGACAAAATGAAATGTTTTCTTAAAAGTTTTATTGCTTGTAGTTACATTTATTCTAATTACATACTATTTATGGTTAACTTATTAAAAGTGCATTAGTGTCTATAAAATTAGGCTTATAGCTATTGTAAAAATCCATTGGCGGCTTAGACTAAATAATTCAAAATACCAAACAGCACGAGACGCAGATAAAGCGATAATGAGTATGAGATAAGAAAGCAATTTAAAACTACCTCCCTTGTGCTTAACTAACAATATGCAATTTTACCACGAAGCGTACGATAACTCTGTTATTTTCCATGTTTATCCTAATAGAAATAAAGTCCATTTTCATCCTTTTTGATAGAAAGGATAAGCGGGAATTTTTATACGTTACCAAAGGACTTATGTTTGAGACAGGAGAAATGGCAGTAAAATCCAACGCTTACTCATGATGCTGTCAGAGGCGAATAGCTTAGCTTACTTTCCACAGAAATAACTGAGCGTAGTAAAATGTTACATATAATATTTTTCTATCTTAACTTAAGTAAGGTTAAATAGGAAAAGTAAAAATAACGTTTCATATTTCTTGTGGCGTAATTTTTATATTTATTTTATTTTGGCTCGACACAGCACCCCGGTTGATGTTAAGCTGTAGTGTCGTTCATGAATGGAGGCGACTGCTACTACAGGCAAACAATTGCAAGTAGCAGTCGGATTCACATTGCTGGCCTAGCAGGAACCAGCAACTCACAAGCTGATACCGAAACTCTTCATGGTCACCAAGTCACTTCATGGACTGTGCACTTGTAAGTGGTGGTACCACGCCGACCGGGAATCGAACCCGGACGTTCTTCAATTGAACCTGTCGTCACTTGTATTGTTTGTACAAATGTTAGTTTATTATATTTATTAGTGTTACCATAGTAATTTATTAGTTAATACAAAACTAAATCAATTGTTAATGTTAAAGAGAATATTGTATTAGTAAAAATAGACACAGATTTAAGACGTACTACAATACAAAATTGCAAATGTAATGTCGTTAATTGTCACTGGTGTCCATTATTCTAACCCTCCCTCCTTGATAACCCTTTACAACCGGTAACAAAGTTTAATCGGAGCTATAACCAAGTTTAACGTTTACTTTTAATATATTGAGAGTAACTAAGAATAATTGGGGACTAAGATTATGCCGTATTTTTCCTTTGTTGGCAAAAGTAGTAAACAAAGATTGCGATGTATGAAAATTACTATTTTCCATGGCCTTTACATAAGGAAACTATTAGGTACCGTTTTATTCTAAAGAATAATCACATACATAATGCATCAAATGCATAAAACTTATTAAAATCACATAAGTACATTATAGAAACATTATTTTTCAAAAAATATTTGAAACGCTAAATGACAAATGTTGTTTGTGCCCGAATATTTAAGAAAAGCATTTTCACAGTAATTATAATAATTATTATTAATTGCGATAATTACAGATTCATTCATATTTTTTATGACCGGATTTGCTATATATGCGAATAATCATTTTAATCGTCCCATCAATGATATTTACTATAATAAAACATTAAATATATTCAGAGAAACTGTTTCTGTTACGTGTTTCTGATAAACCATCGATTGATAGTTTATCTGCGTACGAACACAACATAAATTGTGATGGATCCAAATAATTACGATAACTAGACTTATTTATGACACATGAGAAAGTCACGTGAGAGAATTGTGTCAGTCAGGACGTGAAAAGTGGCGCTCTGTTGTCTTAAGTTAGTATCAAGTTTTCAAAGTCAAAAGATAGATTTACTATTGGCACGCGATTGGCCTGATAGTAAGTAAGGGGAAGTCCAAGAGCGGAAAAAAGTTATTCAAAGATATTGCGATTTACAATTACAACTAAGGCGACCGTGGTGTAGTAGCAGTCCAATGGTTACGCAAACCGAGAGCACGGGTTCAAAACCACTTGCCGGTGCAAATGTATGTACTTTAGTTGTCCTGTTTCTATGATACAAGCGCTTTAATAGCTTAGTATAGAAAGGTAGTAAAATAAAAATTTAAATTATTCATTCAATACATGCCGTAAACTAATTTAATGGTACTTAATATAGATAAATCCCTCTACGACCCTGAGTAAGTTAATAGAATTTTCTTTCATTGTCACGCGATATCTGACCTCGACTTGGATAAGGTTTAACAAGGGGAAATCCAAGAGCACCAAGAGCACCGACGCCTGTATAAATCGACTACGGTTGCCTCAGTCGCAGTCACTGTGCCGGCCAAATTCGTTAGCTACTTAACTATAATCCTAAATTATATAATGTACATATATTAAAATGATTATGATTATTAGCGTATTTGTTAGCACACAAGTTTGTTACGCGTAAAGTTCCGGGTTCGATTCCCGGGCGGTTGCATTATAGCAATTGTAATATTTATTAATTAGATTAATTATTACAAACTTACGTTAATAATAAAAAAGAAACGGATATTTGCGGATCAGGGGTAGTACCGTAAAGTTACTTAGCAGCGTTTCGGGATGATCTTGTAAGTTAATGGACCGTTCTCCAGCTCAACATCAGGCGGAGAGCTGTCATATGACGAGTCACAATAAAAAAACAACCTATTTACTGAAAGATTCCGAGAAAATGCCAATAAACGGCAAAATGTACGGGACACGAGTACGCTTGCGGTCGAGCGGTGGACGTAAACAAACTCGGATGCTCAAACAAAACCTATCCATTTTACGACAGCTCCAGATTGCTCTCGGCTTTCTTTTGAAAGATTTTAATTAAATGCGGCGAATTCCTGCTGCGTCTCACATTGGAAAAACATAAATAACTTGAGTTAAATATTTAGAAGCTATATACACTATGGATGGAAAAAAGGGAAGGAGGCTCAATAGCCAGCCTTTCCTTTTTTCGTTCTTTTTGTGGGATAATTAAACGGGCTAATATTAATAATAATAATGTATACTATGGCAATTTTTTTTTAATTGTGACTCGAACCGGCAACTTACAAGTTGATCCCGAAACGTAACTAATCACTTCACGGTCTGTATACTTGTAAGTGGTGGTACTACCCCGAATCGGCAGACTGGGTACCACTGCCTACCACTGTGCCTGCCAATTAATGATATTAGGTAAAATAATAATAAATCAATAATATTAAGTACGTCTTTTCTTATTTAAACATCGATTGCAATTATAATTTGCAAAAATTTATATATATAATATGTATCCCGGCAGATAAAAAGATACTTGAGATGCTCAGCCTAAGGATCGGCTGATAAGAATAGCGTTGGATGACTGCGGTGGGAGCAAGTCCACGCATCTATTCTGTAGTGCTCGTCTGATAAAATTTTACAATTGATAATATTATGAATTTTTCTTTTTTGAGTAGGTCTCCGATTTGGTCGGAAAACACCGGCCTGGGCGAACATCGAAGCATCGTTTAACGCATCCATCCACATCAGATTTATTCCGGTACCAAAATCTTTAAATTTTGTTCTATATCCACTTTATCTATATAATACAAACACTTAAGTAGCTTAATGTAGAAATATAAATATAAATAAATAAATAAATTCCACTTTTCACGACACAACTCCCTCGCTTTCCACATCCACAATTCGCGTCATACAAGCTCCACTCTCTTGTGTATCCCTGTGGGCGTGACAGTTTGATTGATAAATTGTAATAATAAAACCGATCAATAAAGATCATTATCAGTCACTAGTTGTCGCGCGTGGTTTTAACTCTTTTTTATATTATTGTGACTCGACATATGTCAGCACCCTGCTTGATGTTAGGTGCAGTGTGATCCATGAATGGATGCCACTGCTACTACAATTCAATAACTGTGTGTAGCAATCACATTAACTATGCCGGCCTAGTTGGAACCGGCAACTTACAAGCTAATCCCGAAACGCGACCAAATCACTACACGGTCTGTATACTTGTAAGTGGTGGTACTATACCCCGGATCGGTAGACTGGGTACCACTGCCTACCACTCTTTAAACTAATAACTTATACTCTAATGAAAAAAAACGTGTTTCATAACGTGGTGGTGATACGTATTCCCGAAGGTTCTATTATCAGGTACTTCAGCCCCTCTAGCACGGCAATCCAAGAATCGATGCACCTGCAAGGAATATCTTTTTTATTTATTTTGATGCGCTCTGTCCTGGTTAGTTATGTAAAATTAGTTACAATGATATTCCCTGCAGGTATCAATCTTACTTCTTGGAATTTTCGTTGGGAATTCTATCTCTTGTGGTTTTGCTGTTTAAAAGGGTATAATTATTTATTGTGATAGTAAACTCTTGTTTGAACTCTTGCTCTTGCTCGCGCGGTGTATGAATAGAGGTGTAGAATGTATCAGTCGCATTCACTGTGCCGCCCAGTTCAGGTATCACGAGAGTAATAAGATGTTTAAGTTTTTCAGATTCAAGAATTTGACTAAAACCTTCCTTAATTACATTGGCTTACAAATAACCTATCATAAAAATATTTTTTGAAATAGAACAAACAATCTCTTTTGCTTTATAATATTGGTAGAATAGTGATTAGTTTTAGGTTTTTAGTTGGACATTCCATTAATGTTTAATACACAAATAAATAATACACAAACATTCACAATTTATTACAGAGACATGTAATTAATTGTCTACTGGTTAATGTACCTAATGTACGAGTAGTAATAGGTAACTTTTTGTGAACATTCATCAATATTTATGTATTTTATATTGTGTATTTTAATAATATCAGCCCATTTGTCCGAAATAGTTGGAATATTGATTTTTTTTAGTCGTTATCGTTTTTTGACCTCCTCTTGCTAACCATCAGGCAAGTTGAGGGCAAATTCTTGTCACTAAAAAAATATATAGTGCCCTTTGAAAATATTGAGTAAAGAATTTTTTTTTTAGAGGCGAATCGAAAACTCACGGGAACGACTTGGAAGATTGTTCCTCAGCCAACGGGGACATTCATAAATAAAACAGAGGTCCCTAGTGTCCATAGAGCTGAAAAAAATTGTAGATAAGAATAGAGCAAAAGAATGTGGAAAGATGCGCTCCATTGTCTCTCTATCTATGCCTATCCATATGGGAATTGAGGCTTGGCGCGTGAAAGAGTCTCGCCTTTCTTACCTACATCCACTCTTCTCTTCATACAAGTTCAAAAGACGTATTATCGCAGCTATATTTAAATACTAACTTAACCAAATGGCACGTTTGTTTGATAGCACAAATCTAAATATAATAGCTGTTATGAATGCAAACGGAAATCACTACTTCTATATATGGTTGTAGCTAAACTTTACTTGCATCATCGTTTTTGTGTAAAGTCTAAACTATCAAGAAACTATTATATTTAACTATTCAATTATGTATTTATAAAAGAAAATATAATTGTCTTAAATTTTGTGCGAACATTAAATTAAACACATTTTATGCGTCTTATTATTGCGTTTGTTTTGGTGTTTGATTTTACATTTTTTTAATACTTCGACGTTTCGAGAGCCATCGTGCAGTCTCTTATTGCAGTCTCTCCGTGACCACGATGGCTGCAAAACTCTCTAAACGTCGGAATAATAATAAATTGTAAAATCAATAACCAAAATAAACGCGATAGTAAGCCGCATAAAATAATATTCTATGAGCAATATGATATTGTATGATATTCTTAGTAGGCAAAAACCACAAACCCACATTATTATTCTACAAGTCACAGGTAGGATTTTAACTTTACAAGTTTTAATTATATATTATAACTACAAGCAGGGGGCCGACCGCGTAACTTCAACGGGAATGACACTGAAATTCATTCCCATTTGTCAAAAAGTTACGCGGTCGCTGTTAGTGTTATCAAGAACTTTTATTCATTCGGCCAATGAGATTTATTGAGCTTGAACTGTTAATGAAAAAGAACATCGATTCTCAGTGTGTTGCTTTTAATTTTGAAGCTTATTAATGGAGTTCAACTGTCAAAACGAAGCTCACTCTCATTGTCATTGAGTTACGCGGTCAGCCCGCAGTTTACAATACATACTTTATTCAGTTAATACATACATTCGTTTATTTAGATTTTTTTATTGTGATCCGTAATCTGACCTCGTCCTGCCTGATGGTAAACACGATAGAGGTCCAAAATTGCCCGATTGAAAAAAAAACAAGTCATTATGCTGGCCTATGAATTATATTATTAACCCTTTATATTACCAATACATCGGTTTCCTTTTTTACCCAAAGGTTGTCTGGAAGAGATTGCTGTATAAGGTCGTTTTATGTCGCTATGCTTGTATTTTATTATGTTTAAATTAAATTTATTATGTTGCATAATAGAAAAGAATAAGAAGAATTGTGGATGTGAAGGAAGCAAGAGAGTTGTGCGAGGATCGCGGTAAGTGGCATTCCATTGTCTCTGCTTATCCCTGCGGAAAAAAGGCGTGACAATTTGATTGATTGATGTTGCATAATTTATTTACTGAACTTAAATAAATTAATATTTAAACGTAGTAGCCTAGGAATTTAAAAATTTCATATAATATAAAAAGTAGATGCCAATAATATAATAGAAATAAAAAAACATCGATAAGATCACGCGACATTATTAATGTTATTTAGAATAATTATGCTTTAACCACTTTATTGTATATCATTGAGTTTGACCTTGAATTTATATGCTTTATTAAAAGTAAAGAAACCGTTATACGAGTAATACAGAAGCATATAATTAAGCAAGGTGGATAATTAAAATTCTTTCAGCGAATAACACGATTAAATGTGAAGAAAAAAAAACAGTTAAACAAACTGATATTTGATAGGTAACAAAGAAATAATCAGTATTTTTATATACTCACTATGTAATATATCTTTGTTACCTAATATGATTTTTTAAATACGTTTAATTAAATTTTAATAAAGTTTAGACATAATATATTAAAAATTAATTAGACGTAAGTATTTATAAAATCATATTAGGTAACAAAGATATAATATTAAATCAGTTTGGTAGTCATTTGCCCACTCTTCCAATCTGGGGTTTACCATCACATAGACCTAGTGTCTAGGTCGCATTTCGAGATCAGCTCATAAGTTGCCGGTTCCAAAGCCTATACTTTTAATAGTGATGTAGTAGCTTAACTGTAGTAGCAGGCACCCCCATTCATGAACTACACTCCAGCTTAACATCAGGCAGGGTGTATAGTCCAATTTAGAGCCACGATAAGAAAAATGAATTTATATGTTTTATGCAAGGTAAATAATTAAAATTCTTACAGCTGATATGAATAAATGTGCAAGAAAAAATGGTTAATAACAATAATATCTATTTACATTTTTATTATTATTGTGACTCGACATTTGACAGCACCCCGCTGGAGTGTGGTCCATGAATGAATGTCACTGCTACTACAATTCAATAACTGTGAGTAGCAGTCACATCCACTATGCCGGCCTAGTTGGAACCGGCAACTTACAAGCTGACCCCGGATCGGCAGACTGGGACTATAACAGAATATCTTAGACGTTACAATCAATAATCAACAAAGATATATATGTATAAAGATATATAATATATTAAGAGTCGTAGGTAGGCAGATGGTAGTCATTTGCCCCGTCTGACAATTCGGGATGGCAACAGTGTTGACTCGGTCGCGTTTAGGGATAAGCTTTTAAGTTGCCGGTTCCAACTAAGCCAGTATCGTGGATGCGAATGCTACTTGCAATAGTAACTGTAGTAGTAACCACCGCCCTTCACGGACCACACTCCAACTCAATATCAGGCTGGTGCTGCATTATGTCGAGCCACAATAAAAAAAATACACCCTCTAATAATGGTTGAAATAAATTATGAATGACAATGGACTATAAACTATAGAATCGGAGGTCATTTGCCTTTGTTACTATACTATTATTTTATTGGTACAAACTAAATCCTAACATTAAAACTAATACTGAAGACGACCGTGGTGTAGTGGCAGTGCATTGGTTACGCAAACCAAGAGCACGAGTTCAAAACTACTTGCCGGTACCAATGTATCTTTGATATATGTACTTTGGTTGTCCTGTTTCTATGATACAAGCACTTTAGTAGCTTAGTATAGAAATGTAAAAATAATCTCATCAACATCTTACATCACACAATATATAAATAGATAATTATAAGTATAGATGGGAAACGAGTTAAATAGATTCGGGGGCTGAGGTGCGATGGGGCGTCAAAAAACCCCCACCCGTATCATAGTAGCCGCTATTAGTGAAGCACATAGCTCGGCGGTGTCATTTAATATCGACAAAAACGTGTCCATATTTTCTTTGTTTGATTACTGAAAAAATAGTGCGTTAATTTAATAAAAGAGAGTCATCATCCGTAGTCAGGCTAGAATCATTATTAGAAACGTGATTAAAATGTGTGATAAATAAAAAAAAGGAAGTCACTATTCTCAAATTTAAATTAATACATAGTTCATTAAAAATTGTTGCTGTCTAATGTTTATACTTCAATTTAATACACATTTATAATTTTTAATAACTAAATCTATTTGCTTTTTGAGGAAAGTATATTTTTATCGTTATCAACATTTTGCATGTAACTTCACTATTCATAATAGACACGTGACCATGACGTCACAACTGCATTCCTACCGCGTTTATTTAGCTCGTTCCCCGACAGTATATTGTTAATTGTAAAAAATGTAGCCTATAAACTATTATAGGTAGGTACAATACAACATACTAATAATGGCGGTCTTACAAGTATCTTAAGAGCATCGTTGTTTACTTACATATCGTATTAGTATATCGTATATCACCAATATGACGATCATATCCAGGCAACCGAAGAAATTCAATATAAAATAATTTATAGGAAAGTATGAGTACATCATTAAAATTAAAAATTTCAGTCAAATTAGCTTGGAGACGTTTTTGTAGTAGTTTTTGTACTCCAGGCTAAAACTAAACATGATGATAGGAGATCGTAACATATTTATCTACTGCCACGACATAATTGTAACGCGCTTTTAGGCGTGTGGACTACACACACTACTACAAATGCAAAAGCGTCTGCAAGCTAATTTGACTACCATTTATATACTATACCACCTATATGTATATACCAATATTTATTTTTAATGTATTATAATATATTATTTATGGATAATTTATTCAGTATTGTTACAAATCTTTGTTTTTTTTATTATTGTGACTCGACATATGACAGCACCCCGCTTGAAGTAAGGCTGGATGGTGGTCCATGAATGAATGTCACTGCTACTACAATTCAATAACTGTGAGATGCAGTCACATCCACTATGCACGCCTAATTGGAACCGGCAACTTACAAGCTGATCCCGAAACGCGAACAAATCACTTCACGGTCTGTATACTTGTAAGTAGTGGGCACTACCTCGGATCAACAGATCCACTCTTTTATAACCAGACCCGAAGCATATCTCTCTTTTTTTATTAACAAATATTTGCAATATTTAATATAATTATTAAATATTACAAACAAAAGCTATGAAACAAATATTTGCTCCGGCCGAGAATCGAACCCGGGACTTTACGCGCAACAAACCAATCTCTGACCGTCCACGCCTGTCGTCATGTTGCACCCCATGTCCACGTCTATTTTTTCTCCATTATCAATTTCACTACTTTAAGGTAGATAGCCTAAAAGAGATTGCTTTTTAGTCATAGGGCCGTCAATTATACAAAATGTTTTATTATGTTTTGTACAATTTAAAAATTGTCAGTCTGTCTGACTAAACCGATTTGTGCGACAATCACGAAGTAGTTAATTTTAACACTCGCCACGTTCTTGACTCGAATCGCCATTCCAATTTTATTTTTAAACGTAAACCTAAATAATTATCTGAGTGATTAGGTACTTGTCTGTTGAATAAACAATTTATGTAAAATTATTTAAATAATAAATACACATTATTGTATAGTAAAGCTGTTGTTAGCATGTGCATTTGAATTAATTATTCGCTTGCAATACATATTATACGATATTATTCGTTTATACCACCAAAAAATAAATATTCCGGTTTCGCCCGAATTTTATTGTTAATGGGTACAGTATAATATTGTAATATCACACTAAGCTATAGTGTGATTTTGTTACTATCATTGTAACAAAGGGAAGGCCTATGTTCGGCAGTGGACGACTTCTGGCTGATGATGACTATCATTGTATATTGGTAGGTATAGTATACATCATGAGGCTATTATTAATAATAATACTGGTCTAAAGCGACTGTGTTTAAATGGTAACTACCAAGTTAAATAGTCTCGCAAACCAATAGCAATAGATTCAAAACCGCTTGCCGGCACCAATGTTTAATTGTTATGTGCATGTTTAGTATAGAAATGTAAAAAATATTACACAAACTGGTAAAAAGTATTATAAAAACTGCTATCTACGATAAAAGTGTATCTCTACATTTATCTAGAGTATTTTATTAATATTAATAACAATAAAAATAGACGTTATAAGAATATAATATTCCTTATATATTAAAGAAAAAATACAAAAGTAATAATTAAAGTGTTAAACGACCGCTGATCACCCAAGGTTTTCGTATCCGGTTTAATTTGTTGCTATAGTGACACAATAATACAAAAATACCAATGATATTTTAATAAGAATAGACGTAGATATGTTATACGAGCTCCGAAAGAGGCACGTTAAAACTATGCTAATAAGTAAACCTGGACCTAGTGTAGCGATGCAAAGAAAATTATATTTTTATCTCTTGTAAGTTATATCATTTCGTCCTACTTCCACTTCGTCGTAGTTGCCTGTTCAAACACGTGCCATTTGCAAATACTAAAACTGGTGTATATTACGTATATATCTCATTTCATCATTAAAAATTTCATATAAAAAATTATTACCCGATACCAATATTAAGGTACAATATGACTAAATACTAAACTCTAAAGTAAAATAACAAAAAAACAAACTGGTTTTAAAATTCTTTCAAAAACTGGTTTGCAAAGCTTGTTTTACAAACACATACCTACATAGTCATTGTGTGTTTGTAAATATGACAAACAGAAGAAAACAACTACTGCGGTTTTAAGATTTAACAGCAAAAAAGATTAAATTTACTGCGGGTTTAACTACTGAGGCAACTGTAACTTAAACGGTTTTTTTCATTCATCGGCGCTCTTGGACCTTACACCCTAACATCAAACAAGTAGAGAACATATGTCGCGTCACAATAAAAATAAGTTGTACACAACACAAAATGCATTGATTCAGTCATTTCATTGTAAACGTGACTCATCGCATAACGTAATCTGATACGTCATTCATTCATTTAGGAAATATATAAGTATAATATGTACTCCTAAGTATACGTTCCTACCTAAATTTATTTAATATACTCGTACAATGCCAATACAAACACACTTTATTACTATTATTCAGCTGTAGAATAGCAACGGCTGGCTGATTCCAATGCCATACTTATTGTAGGCTTGTTCTGATAGTATTATTAGCCCATTTGATTGTCCCACTGCTGGACAAAGGCTTCCCTCATTAATTCCATGACTCACAACACTAAAGTTACATAACATTACAGTGGTCTTGCGGTCTCTCGTCACGAAGGTCTATCTCATCTCAGTTTGTTGTAGACTTTCTTTATAATGCAAAAGACGTGCGGCAACGATGGTCCTCTGTAAGATCTCTTAATACTTTACAGCTCTACGGTATTATAATACACATGTTTTAATAACATATTTTTGACCTGTTCGTTGTATTTTTTTAAGAATTGTAAATAGATCGTGCCAGGTGGTGCTTCCAGGGCCGTCTTAAGCATATTCAGCGCCGGGGTGCGAAAGTCAAGGCTCCGCTCGCGTGGTCTCAGTGTAGTAGGTACCTATCGAAGTTTATGGCGGTCGGCATGCGCCCCCTAGGTCTCTGCGCCCGGGTGCACCGCACCCCTTGAACCCCCGGGTAAAGACGGCCCTGGGTGCTTCATTGTGTCTGTCTATCCCTGTGGGGAAAAGGCGTGACAATTTGATTGATTGAAAGGCTGATTTGCAACCCAGAAATGTATGCACACTAATTAATGGTTCGCTAAAAAACACATACAAATATATCGACAAAGTTTTATGATAACCGTGTGCGGAACGTACAAGAGGGCCGCAACTAAACAGCAGCAACTAATAAATTATAATCTGTGACAATCTACTCGTATTCATGCGTGTAGGCGTTAGCTGTTGTCGCTTGTACAGTACACAGACCGATGGCAATACACTCATTAGATATTTTTGTGGTCACCCATTAATATTTGTAGATTCATTCATTTATATGAATCTCTCTCATTTGCGCAGTCTACTTAAGTATATGGGGATAAGACATACTTACCGTTAACATAAACTGTTTCACTACTTTACACAAGTGTAAAAATCTATTTTTTACGTTTTCCTTATTTTGTTTTTATTGTTGTTTCTTTACCTTTAACTTTTTAGTACCTATTAACTTTTTTTATTAAAGTGCAATTGTCATTCACTATTAAAGGTAATTAAATTTTAATTCATTTGTATGATTGCAATATTCCAAAGAAACTAAGACGATTCGTATTATTAAAAAAAAACGCAATTTGTTCTCGAAGAATTGCATCATTTCTTATTACGAAAATTACCGGGTTTCTTATTAATATTTGCAGTAATCCTTCTGTAATAACGCTCGATGTAAGTTCATAAATATGAAACAATAAAGTGAATGAAGGAATGAAAATATTTTTTTCAAATCGTGACGTAAGACGATCTATTTTCTGGCTGGTTATTCCCTATCTGTGTTCAGAGGCTACTCGTACTAAAAAAAATATAGTTAATGATGTTATAATTATAATTAGGCTACGCGTTGATAAAGTTCTTTGTTACAATAGCTATCTTAAATAGTTATCAATCTATACGTATCTATAATTTTAAATAAAATTATTGATAAAATTACGATATAGGAGTACTTGGCACTTGTGATGACTTCCTATGCACATAGGGAATCATCACAAGATATTTTTCACGGTATTTATATCATTTAGAAAGTACAAAGTGATTCCGGAGACTATGATTTTATTGTAATTTATATTCAAGATAACAGAATGATATTAAAGGACATCATTCATTTTCGGCTTTTTTTGTACTACATGTGTAATATCCAATGATAAATAAATATTAAATTGTACATATATTGATAAAACTAATAACAGTTTTGCTTTTAATTGCTGTGCAATTAAGCTATTTGAAAAATAAGATATGGATTCTGTATCGTCTGTCAATCACAAAGCACTTCTGCTTTGAACTATCATAATTATAGGTTAATCATTTCGCACACCTAAACTATGCAAAATAAAGGATATTTTCCAAATACATTGTAATCTTCGCACATTAAACTAACAGTATATGCAACTGTTAATACAATTTAGCCCAAGTCCTCATAAAAAAATAGCTCAAGAGCTAAGTTGCCTTGTGCCCATAACTGTAGAGCTTGTATAAAAATAATTGTGGATGTAAGAGAAGCGAGGGTGTTGTGTCAGGATTTCTGCCTATCTCTGTGGGAAAATGGCGTGACAATTTATTGATTAATAAGACCTACTATCCATGAAGGCAGCTAGTTAAAAAAAATAACTAGCTGCCGTTCCGGGTATTTCCCTATACCCCACACTATTTCAGTAATTGATATAAATGGTTTAAGTCAATTTCATTTAGATATTAATATGCACCAAGGATTTAAATGCAGCGGGAACTTTATGGTAGGGTGAATACTCTGTAGATTAAAACGGATTGCGTGTTTTTGTTGCAACCTGGTTTGGTTATTTCTAATAACTTTTTTGTTTTAAATTGGGAGATATGTTTTATAAGTATTTTTTATTCTAAATTTCTTTTTTTTTTAATGATTATTTTTAACTGATTAGCTATAAGTGATTTCTTCTAGTGTGCCTTTTTGAAATCGTGGAAATCTTGTCTCAAGTAACTGACTGGACGTGTACAAATTGATAAGCGCAATATAGAGCCTATTATCTCCTGGTATGAATGATTATTTTTAACTGATTAGCTATAAGTGATTTCTTCTAGTGTGCCTTTTTGAAATCGTGGTGAAGTCTGAAAATACCCAAAAGCCAAAAGGGTGTAATAAATGATTTGATTTTGATCAATTTGAAGGTAAAATTTAAGCAGTGACATAGTATCGGCCGACAATAATTGTGCGTACTGGAAACTGAATACAGTTTTTAAATTCACGCATGTAATTTAAAAACTCCTATAAATCTAAACAATAACAATAATTCCCATGAAACTAAACAACAATTAGAATAGAATAACTTTTTAATTGCGATTTTAAAGTACGATTAAACTGACATGCGCAACGAACCAGTACAGTACATTGACCATATTTTTTTTCTTTTATTTGACATTTCTCTATTAAGATACTTAGATACTAAACGTGCTTGTATCATAAAAAAGTAGATATTAGAAAATTTTATAAGTTCATCATGTGATGTTTGTTAAGTTATTCAAAAGGAACTTGACGGTAACGGTTTCGAAGACACGCGTGATGCATTACTTAGCACAACTAGTTACGCGTAAAGTACCGGGTTTGATTCCCGGCCGGAGCAAAGAAATATTTCGAATATTTTATTTGTATTATTTTATTAATAAAAAAAGGCAAATATTTGCTCCGGGTCTGGTTGTCTACGAGTGCCTAGTCGGTCCGAGGTAGTACACAATATGAAGTGAAGTGGGTTGCGTTTCGGCATCAGCTCGTAAGTTGCCGGTTTCGAACTAGGTCGGCATAGTGGATGCTACTTGCAGTTATCAGTCGCCTCCATTAATGGACCTTAACATCAGGCGAGGTTCTGTGATATAAATAGAATATAAATTCTCAGAAAATAAATAGAATATAAATTAAAAGGAATCGGCCACTAAAAAGAAAAAAATGCCTAAGGCTGGGAATATAAATCCGATTTTGTTTCCGATTGTCTGATCAGACTATCGGTTCGTATTCACTCAATACACATCCGATTCTTGCGTCAGACTTTTTCTAAAGTCAGTTGTTCTCGAGCTGTGAGTGCTTGCTTGTCAAGATTTACGGAGCGAAAAGAAGAGATGGACGACGAATTATTGCTATTTATTGCATATAATTATTACTACCCCGGATGAGCAGACGGGGTACCATTGCTTACCACTCTTTGAAAAGCAGACCCGAAGCAAATACTCACCTCTTTTTTTAATAACAAATAAATAATTATTTTTCCGACCGGGAATCGAACCCGGGACTTTACGCGCAACAAACCCCTCGCCAACTGTTCGTCCACGTCTGTCATCAAAACATCTTTGCGAGATTGCCAGCATATACATCACAGCATGACCAGTATATGAATGGTAATCATCACTGCTACTCAAGACCCAATCTTTGCTAGTGCAATTGAAATATCTTAAGAGCCTTTTGCTATGTTCAAATCCCCAATGCGAATTGAATTGTCTCAAGTAACTGACTGGACGTGTACAAATTGATAAGCGCAATATAGAGCCTATTATCTCCTGGTATGAATAGTCCACAATAATCGGACCCTTATCCAACTTAATGTAGGTACAAGCGAAGTGGCAGCAGAATTACAGTCATTCGTAGCATATTTATTGAGCAAATTATTTACAAATCAGAAGTAGGAATCGGACGTCTATTTTGTTTCTGTATTCTGTATGAAAACTGCACCTTCAGACAATCGGATCAGACATAAAATCGTAAGCGCCTTGGCGTTGTTTCCGATTCTGACATCCGATCCGACTATCGGATCGGACGTGTATTAAGTATTCAAACAAATGTATGGCACGAGTGCCTTCCGATTGTTTGATCAGACAATCGGATCCGACTATCGGAGAGGAAAATCGGACTTGTTTTGCCAGCCTAAACCGTTATTTTTTGTCATCGGCACTAAAGACGCAAAAAAGACGCCACTATTAAAACTAAAATTGGGGTGAGATGTCAGACTATCTTCTCGCATGTCTGTCTGCTTGCCATATCGCTTCGGCAATCAGATGGGCCGGTGCATACAGGGCATCAGTCAATAACTTCCCATTAGGGGGTTCCTTTTTTTTATTATTGTGACTCGACATATGACAGCACCCCGCTTGATGTTAGACTAGAGTGTGGTCCATGAATGGATGTCACTGCTACTACAATTCAATAACTGTGAGTAGCAGTCACATTCACTATGCCGGCCTAGTTGGAACCGGCAACTTACAAGCTGATCCCGAAACGCGACCAAATCACTTCACGATTTGTATACTTGTAAGTGGTGGTACTACCACTGGGTACCACTGCCTACCACTCTTTAATTTCTCCTTGGTGGATCATTAAGTTCTTGTTGGCTGGTGGCTAAAAGTCTGACGTGTGGCGCCGCTCCACGTATCTTTGATATGGTGATATTTTTTCGGCATTTAGGCCCATAGGAGCGTCATTTTAAAGAACAACAAGTGAAATGCTTTACCAGCCCATGTGTTCTCTCCATCCTATAGCCTTGGATCCTTCAAGCGATGCGTAAAGAAGCACCTTTGGTCGGCATAGTGACGGCGACTGGGGCAGCTCGTCTTTCGCAGTCGTCGGCACCTCTTGGACCTCTTCTTGCTTACCCACAGGCGGGTCAATTAAAAACTAACGACATTGGCAAAGTGATGTGGTATCAATACAAACAACGCAGACGCCATTAATTAAGAAGAATAATATAATAATGTATGGGTACTGTGTTTTACAATTCTAAAATAGTAGTAATACGATGCTAGAAGGGTTCTAGTCTATTCCCTTGGCCCTTGAGAAAGCATCCGATCATTTAGTTGTAAGTGCGTTATATAGGTCAACATGGGGTATCGCGAATATTAATTGTACTCCGTATTGTAATTTTAATTGAATTCTTATGTAAATAAAAATGGAATACTCCATTAATTGAAATATTATTTTCAAATTAACATTTATATTTTTACTTTTTATTATACCAATTTTTTTATTGAGACTTGACTTGACTCATGGTAATATAAGCAAGGAGAAGTCAAGACGACTGAAGAAATCGATTCAAATTACGGTTACTTCAGTCGCCGTCACATGTCAGCCATTGTCTAGATATTTACTAGAGATGCGTCGAATAGTGGTTTCACCGAATAACCGAATACCGATATATATAACCGAATACTATTCGGTTTAACCTTTACCGAACCGGATTTCATTATTTTGCCGCGTAAACGCCCGACCCGCAGAATACAAAAAGTGGAAAAGATGCCGAATACGCCGAATAGCGAATATCAAACGAATATTCGGCGCATCTCTAATCTTTACTTATTATAAGTTATCTTTTACCTATTTTAATAATGATGTTTTTCATTATAATTTCACGCCTTAATTCTTACAGGGATAGGCCACAACACTCAACACGGTATTTTACTTGATTTTATTTAATTATTATAAATTGCATTAACAATTAAGATTAAGCATCTAATTAAGCATCTTTTCTATAGCTACATATTTTTTAATACACATATATTATTTATTAAAAATAATATTACTACTATAATAAATAATTAGTTCCACATTTAAAAGCCCTTTAGGTAGGCAAATCCTTAAAACTATTTTAATCGTTGATATTTATAGATAACATTATATTTTAGTACATTGTTGAGAGATGCATGTCGTTAATTTGTCGCTCGGTCATTGAACACAGTAACGGCATAGCATAACAAAATCACAAGATAGAATAACATTGTAGTCATCCGGATGACCATGACTAAACAACTGAGAATATGAATAGAGATTCATGTTATTTATCTTAAATGGTTACGAAAAATATTTGTCCAAAACAAGTTTGCAGTATTTACATAACATTTCATACAAAATAATGAAAATTACTCACGCCTTATCCCCGGCATGGCATAACTAATTGTAATATAGGTAGTTTAACACATTACATAGGTGCCTATGAACTATTCTTAATAGTTACAATATTATGTCATTAGGTCATTGTCGGCATCCTTGGCAGAAAGCATATTCTCTCAATTGGTCAAGGTCTTAAAAACAAATAAATACCATTGTAAATACAAGGTCTTTATTCATGTTATATGTTTAATGAGATTTAAATAAGAATATGCCCTATGTTAAGCCAGTGCATAGACGACAATGCACATTATTATTGAAATCTAAACACCATAATTTATATGCGATGAGCTAACCTGTAAGTCTTCGTTATATCGCGTCGATCGCGATGCACCCGTTGCAGCCGGCCTATCCAGGAAGAGCAATTCAGTTAGCACTATCACTCCGAACACGGCAAAGAACATAATAAATATGAAAAAACTGATATTAGCGCGCTCTTTGGCGCGGGCCGCGCGCCACTTCATCGCGATGACGTCGAGATCACATGCGGGCACCACCGGCCGCCAAGACGCGCGGTGCGCGACTGCTGACGAACGATCGCGCTTATGTGATCAGCATCAAAGCTCCGCGTGTTGCGATGAAAACGCAAGCGCCCCGTCCGCCACAATAACACAATTTACACACGCCATAATTTACAATTTCTTTTACAAACAAACAAAAAACTGGTAACAGAGGAATACAATACACAAAGAATTTGTACTTAAGAAATAGAAAGAGCCCTAAAATAGCTACAAATACAACCGTTTATACTATTTTCTTTTACGGCATTAAAAAGAAGTCAGAAGGGGATGAATGTAAAAAATACATTTTTTCATTCGTAATTTAGAAGGTTGTCAGTAGTTTTGATGATCATTTGACAACAATGACATTAAAATACTTCAAAAAAGGATGACGGAACAATTATGCCGCTACTCTTACTACCACGTGACTTTTAATTAAGCAGTATTAAAATAATCAACCAAGTGGTTGTAATTGCAAAAAGTACTGACAACCTTTGAAAGAAAGGAATTGAAGTACAAGTAGTTGTCTCTTTCAGTCACACGTGGTATAAACAAAATATAAATGAGATAAATAACACTGAATTAGTTCTTATTTTAGCACAGCTTCTATTCTTTCCAAAAATACTGTAGGGGTTGCTATAACTTAAATTAAAACCTCCCCATATTTTCTAGTTATCCGGGCAAAGATTTAAATCTTTGTATCCGGGTACCTACTAAGAAGTGTTAGTGCAATAATGAAACGCTTAGATTAGAGATTAATTTCTACATGTACAGGTAAGAACTTATATATGAATACCCAAAATAGATTGGTATTGATATGTAAGTGATAAGTTGTTATAACGAACGATATATGTATAAGATAAGTAAGTTATAATTTATAAACTCATGATAAGTAAAACAAAGAGTGCATCAAATGACGGGCTATTGCTTACCAAAAGGCATTACTCATCTTTGCGGGTGATTTTTTTAAAGAGTTATGTTCGTATTTTGTGGCATAATTCTGTGCCTGTACCTAGCAACAACGTTTTTCGACATGAGTAATACGCATGCGTGCCGGTTGCCTTTCGTTCAATGACTACACAGACTATATGTCACTGGAGCCATATATATATATATTATATGTATTTATCACTATCACTACATAGTATAAAACAAAGTCGCTTTTTCTGTCCCTATGTACGCTTAAATCTTTAAAACTACGCAACGGATTTTGATGCGGTTTTTTTCAATAGATAGAGTGGAAGGTTTATATGTATAATAACATCCATTAAATAGTGGAGAAATACTGTTATTTTTGAGGTTTTTAATGTGATGTCGTAAATAATTACATTTTTTCCGCTTACATTGGAAACGCAAGCTGAACCCTACGAGATTTATTAAAATAATGTACTAAGTATTGTACACATTGAAAAGGTCTACAGAAAACTCTGCGATGGTATATGTCTATCTCTTATGGATATCCCACAATAACATTTTTTTGTCATTTACTTTTTACGACAAATAATGGCTAATTTTTGAAGCAATTTTAACCAATACAGCATTAATTCTTATCCAATTAAATACCTTAAACACATTGTTGATTTAATGTAATCTATATGGCCCTTTACAGCATATGATTTAAATGAATATTTTCGAAGTTATTACAGATTAAAAAATTGCGGGACGTAGCGTTTCTCTTTTGTTGTTGATTATCTTTTGTTTTTAGTCGCACGAATAGTAAATTATTTTTTAAGTATTTTTAATTGATCTCTCTTTATATCCAAGATATTGTTTTGCGTATTTTTGAAATCCCACAATTATATAAATAATTAGCTATTGTAAATATATTTATGTATATTATTAACCCAATTAGGTTAGGATTATTTAGGTAAATCATAAACGTAAGCTTTAATTTGATATTGAATTACGTTTTTGTAATATAGGTATACAATTGAACAGGCTTTTGTGAATGCGAGAGAGTTGTGTCAGGATCATGGAAAGTGGCGCCACGTTGTTCCTGCCTATCCTCGAGGGAATTGAGGCGTAAGGATCTTTCTAGGGATCTTTGTTTTTCCAGCATCGCTAGCTACTCGACTTTTGACCTTGACCTATAATTCTATGGACAAATTTTGAACTTTCAGGCCTATTGCCTAATTAATAAAATCTAAAACAAATATCGCGCGTTGCAGGGCTCTATAGATTTAAGCTAATTAGTGAAAAGTTATTACCAACTAAACGATACCAAAGTAAAGTAAACCTTATGATTATTAAGCTATACGCTCTAAATTCATTTGGAATTTGTATTAATATTTCCTAAATTGTTTACCCGCGCTGATGATGCTTTACGCTCATTTCAATAAATTTATAGGCATTAGTAAAATAAAATCGTTTTAATCGTTTATTCAGTGCGTGACATAAGCTATATATTTTATACCCGTGCGAAGCCGGAGCGGGCCGCCAGTATATTATATATATATTTCAGAGAACTGAATGAACTGAAGTTTAGAATTTATTACACTACACAATTTCTCGAGCCCTTCACGCAGGGTTTATAATTATGAAATAGGGAACTCAGAACCCCTAAATCAGACGACCGACGATCTTTCTGCTTCCCTGTAGGCCACGCGACAGTCAGGAACCCAGACACCGTGCAGTAGTAACCACTTCACAACTTTAATCATAAAGCATAAATGATGCAGTGTAAGTTTGTCCCATTAATATCATGTGTGACTGAAAGAGACAACTAGTTGTATACCAATTCCATTTTATCCACCCATGTGTCAAGTGATTGTTTTTTTTTATTGGTCGATGTACGACAGCACTGTGATAAATAGATGCGGTCCACGAATAGCGGTGACTGCTACTTCAGGTAAATAACTGTAGTAGCAGGCAACTAACAAGCTGGTTCCGAAAGGCGACTAGGTCACTTCCCGGTCTGTATCCCGGGGCTGTATCCCAGGCTGGGCACCATTGCCTACCACTCTTTGAAAAGTATATAAATAAAGATTTATGATATACTGAAAACGAATTTAAAAAACAACTTCAACTATTTGATAATTGCTGGTTTTGAGCCAAAAGCACAGGTTCGAAACCATTCACCGGTATAGATTGTTTCATTTACGAGTGCTCGTCCAGTATGAGGCAGGGCGCGCGGAAAGGGAACGTATTTAAAAAACGAATATGATGTTCTATCTGTATGCTACACTTTAATTTTTTAAATATATTTTTTAAATATCTATTTAAAAGATGAAATTGTATTTTATATATATAATAAATGCTAATTACTGTATATATAAATAAAGGAGGTGGGTAAAGATCATCCTTTTTCGCTTATCGGGCAAATCTTAAAACATAACTTTTTTCCTAATTTTTATAATGTATATTTCATTATATGTCCTTTTTACTTTTACTGATAGATCAGTGATATCAAATGTTTATGACTTAATGAAATTAGAAGCACAAAACCAAAGGGCAGAAAACCTCGAATGTGCTACTGCTAGATGGAGAACTGCCAAAGCTTTAAAGTCAGTGGACGCGACATATCCAAAATAATCAATCAATCAAATTCTCGCGCCTTTTTCCCACAGGGATAGGCAGAGACAATGGAGCGTCACTTACTACGATCCTTACACAAGTCCCTTGCTTCCTTCATATCTACAATTCTCTTCATACAGGCTCTGTGGATATAGGCACTAGGAAACCTATATAAATGACGAATTAGAAAAGAAAGGTATGAAAGTGAATGTAAGTAAAACTAAAGTAGGTAATGGTTTTGGAGAGAGAGAGAATGAAATGACAGAATGTGAGATAATGATAGACGGAAAGAAAGTGGATCAAGTCAAACAATTTGTTAACTCAGAAGTATGTTTACTAGGGGTGGAAAGTGTGATGAAGATATTGAGAGAAGAGTGCAAAAGGGTAACGTAGTGAACGGTGCCATCCATAGTATAATGAACAGCCAAATAATGTCCCAAAAGTCACAGATGGCTGTTCATAATGCGGTGGTTGTTCCTACATTAATGTATGAAAGTGAAGGTTGGGGGGTATGGCAGAAGAAGCATGAGAGTAGAATTAACGCTAAAGAAATGCAGGAGTGTATGAGGAGTGACAATAACAGTTTAAAAGAAGATGTAGTGACATGGATTGACAAAGGAATGCTTCGATGGTTTGGGCACATGGAAAGGATGAATGAAGGTAGAAGAAAGGAATTTATAAATCTGATGTGGATGGATGCGTAAAACAATGCAGGCTTAGGAGAGTGTTTTCCGACCAAATCGGAGACGTCCTCGCGAAAGCTAGGTTGCCTAGTGCCTATCCAAAATAAAACAAGCGAAAACCACGGAACATGAATAAAACATAAATATTAAAGTAATATTTAAGTGTTCTGTTGCGTAAATGTATACAAATTGTCTGCATGGAGTCCAATCATCAATTGAAGTAAACTGCACGAAAAAACGTCGGAAAAACTCTCGGTTAATTTAAATGTGGTCGCGATTCAAGCAAAATCTAGTCCAACTACCGAAAGTGGCGCATTGGTTATCAAACCAGTTCGTTACGCGTAAAGTCCCTCCCGGCTTTCGGAGAAAAATTTGTTTCAAAGCTTTTATTTGTATAATTTAATAGATTGAATATCACAACTATTTGTTAATAAGAAGAAAAGGGGCGGCTATATGCTCCGGATCTGGTTGTTAAAGAGTGGTAGGCAATGGTGCTCAGTCTGCCTATACGGGGTAGTACAACAACCACTTATAGACCGTGAAATGACTTGCGGGATTAGAATGTAAGTTGCTGGTTTCAACTAGGCCGGCATGGGCATAATAAATGTGACTGCTACTTACAACTTACAACTATTCAATTGTAGTAGCAGTCACCTCCATTCATGGACCTTAAAAATCGTGGCTTAACTCACATTCAAAAATGGCTTAAAGTGGAGTGCTAGCAATCAATCCGGTTTGATCTATATTCGCACCAAATGTTTAGGCATCGCAAACGTCATCAATAATACAGTCGTTACAGTCGTTAAACATTTTAAAACTGGTAAAAAATAGAGTAAAAGAATGAATAAAATTAAAAAAAATATATCTCAACTGTTGTGCATATTAAATTTAATTTGTCAGTTTTAGAATTCGGAGCGCAGACCATAAGCACTTTTAGAACGTGTCGGAATGCTGCAAATATTGTAAACAAAATGGCGACGTTAGTAAAAGCTGTTGAGTGTGTTTTTTTTTGATGTTGCACCTGATTTTTACTAATTCTGTTGTTTTTCTGCGCTAATCGTCGAGTTTTTTTATTAATACTTCGTTTTATCTGCATTAAGTTATACCTAATTGTGTAAAAAGTGTTCTTAGGATAGTGACTCCATTGTGTTCCATGTAAATACATTGTGTTGAAGAAGTGACTTTATTATGTTTAATTTTATTGAGATTGTGATTTTATTTTGATGTTAACTAGTAATTAGCATACATATTTTTAGTGATACTAATTGTCTTAAAAGGTAAGTTGGAATTAAATAAAAAATATTAATGTTTTAAAAAAGGTCGTTTTATTGATCTAAGTAGATTATTTCCTACTGAGTAAGGTTTACTTTCACCGACATCTTAAATACGTCTAATATTCATTGTTGCATTATTATACGTATTTAAAATTGTGAAAGTGGACCTAATATTTAAAAAAATACGCAATATTAACCAGACTATTTTAATGTTGCCACCAATTTTAGTTCGCGTGATATTCCGTCGTGGCGTCTCTAATTGCCACTTGTTGTCTATGGCAGTCGAGCTTCTTCTCTTGAGTACAATGTTCCTTGTCTGTGCTATCAACTGTCAACAGCGGCAGGCCCTATTCGGTCGCCTTGGCTTTTAGAATCCAGATTTCTCGTCTAATATTTGTTTAATTTCTTGAAAAATGCCCGAAAAAGATGATAATGCGTACCTTTCTTTATTTAACGCTATATATGAGGCAATAGACGCACCAGTGACCTGGTTCCGAGGTAATATTTCAATGTGTTTTGATGTTATGTAAGCGTGCGATATGTTTATCAAATGATTTAAGATCAAATTAATAACTACACCAGCATATAAATTATTTTAAATTTTTAATCCGACATATTAATAATTTTGCTTTTAAAAATTTAGCAGTGTTAAGTCGCGTTGACATCTGGTAGTCCCTTAAAGTAAATAATTACCTTAGATGATATTTATGAAGTAATTACACAATAATATTACATATTGTTTGTGAAATTTACACAAAAGCCTTATTTCTATTAATTTAAAAGTGCATCTAGAATAATTTTGTGTTAAACATAACACAATATTACTATAGTATTAGATTTTGCGCAAACATTGATTAATGAACCAATAAGATGATCAACGCCATAGTCTCTCCATGACCATGATGGCTGCAAAGCTCTAGAAACGTCGGATTAATAAAAAAAATTAAAATCAATCACCAAAAATAAAAGCGATAGTAAGCCTCATAAATTTGTTTAACAATTTTATGGATGTGAGGAAGTTGTGTCAGGATTTCATGCCTATCCCCGTGGGTAAAAGGTGTGACAATTTAATAGTTAAATGTTTATAAATGAAGCACCACTTGGCACACTCCAGACACAACTCCCTCGCTTCCTTCACATCCCCACCTCTTTTCATACAAGCTCTGTGGTTATGGGCACTAGGCAATCAAATCAGAGACATCCTTAAGAAAGCTGAGTTGCCTAGTGCCCATAACCATAGAGCTTATTCAATCAAATTGTCACGTCTCATTCCCACGGAGATAGGCAGACACTGGAGCGCCACTTTTCACAATCCTGACATAACTCCCTCGCTTTCTTCACATCCTCAATTCTTATACAAGCTCTATGGTTATGGGCACTAGGCAATCTAGCTATCTTGTGGATGTCTCAGATTTTATCGGGAAACATCCTCCTGGGCCCGCCTTGTTTAATACATCCATCCACATCAGATTTATAAATTGCTTTTGATTTATTAAGTGCAATCTACTTTTACTCATCCTTTTTTATGTGCCCAAATCATCAAAGCATCCCTTTGTCAATCCTTGCTCTACATCTTCTTTCAAACCACATCTATCATGCACTGTGCTATTTCTTATTAACGAATAACAAAAGTAATGGAGTAACTCCACATACACTCCTTAATGACTGCATTTCTACAGCGTACGTTCTACTCTCATAGAGCTTATTAATAACTTGAATATAATTATTTCTTTTACAGAAACTATCGTTGAGCCTAACCAAACTAAATATGCATGGTATCATCAGAGATTCCGTCGAGTACCAACAGTAGACCATTGCTATAATGATGATGTTGTTTGTGATTTTGAAGCTAACAGTCAGTTCAAACGTGACAGGTAGGTGACTTAGTAGTATTTTGAGATTAGCTTCGAAGTGGCTGAAAATGGGTTAGGCTGGTACAGTTGGTAGAATTGCTGCTTGCTGTTATTCATCCATGGCAGCAGATCTATTAGTGAAGAATCAGAGTTCAGCCTAATATCATGAATTAAGACTTTTATAACTATTTTGATTATAAAATTTGGTTTGTTGCTTAATGAAATAGGACAGAAATAGGTTAATAATGATGATTTTTTCTATTGGCAATTATGTTCTAAAAATATAATTTATAATATGTGGGCAACTGAGGTTTAGATAGGGGACTTTAAATTGTAAAATATTACACATATTAAAACAATGAATTATGTTTCGCATATTATTTTTATTGTGACACGACCGGCCTAATGATAAGCAAGAGAGGGTCCAAGAGTGACGACGACTGAGAAAACCGATAATGTGTTATGTATTTCTTAATAGTGCCTATAGAGCTTGAGGGAGGAGAGAGTTGTGCAAGGATCGAGGAAAATGACTCGTCCATTGTCTTTGCCAATTTCTGTGGTCCACTCCCATGACAATTCGCTTGATTGAAGTTTAATTAACCAATTAATAAAGTTGCTATACCTCCATTAGGTGGTGCACTTTACAGTTTCGACATAACATTTGTGTTTTTTATTATTGAGCAGACAGCCAATGGCTTGGCTGGTGTGATTATATTTTATATCTCTGTTGGCTTCATTCATTATACAGATGTTTATCCAATCCATAATACAACTTATTTCACAGGGCTGTCGATTCAGAAATTCTCAGCATTCTTAGACAGCGTTTTGAGGACTGCATGCATTATGAAGCACCTGATCACCTGACAACTTGCAAACCTATCCTAGAGTATTACCGTAAGGCTGAGGAGGCTTGGTTCATCAAGTGTTAGTATATATTTTATTTTATGGATGGATTGACAACCTGCCAAAGCATGTAACTGCTGGAGGCAGGCCACTGCGGAGATTTTTGGAGTAGGTATATGTCCAGCAGTAAACAATATAATCAATGGTCTTTTTTTCTATTGAGACTTGACTTGATTTAACATAGACCTAAGTAAGAGGAAAAGCACAAACACAATTGACAGGACGCGCAATTTTGAATTATTTGAAAAGCTTGTGTTTTTCATAAATATTAATGTGTAATAATGGTGGAATTGTTATCCAGTAATCATTTTTAAGTTAATCTATAATAGTATAGACAAGTAATTTAAAGCTGTAAAACGTGTTTCTTCGTGTTCCCTCCAAGAATGTTTCTGAAGTCTTTAGTAAAGGCTTTCCGCCGCTTTACTAAGACAATCACCACTAACCTCACTATCATCGTCAGATGAATAACTTACGTGCTTCATCTTAATATTTACTTGACAATGTTTTAACATTGAACCACATATTTTAACTTTGACACTGGCAAGTTAAAAACTAAAGCCATAAAGAAGAAGAAAGAAAGCAATGAAATATTTCTTCCAATTTGGGCAAAGGACCATATTATCTAGCTTGGTCAGGGTTCAGGGTTAATTAATTATAATTTTTGCATTTTATAGACGGTGATTTAGGCGCCTATGGTGACGCTAGGAAAGCATTTATGAAACAGAAACATCGCATGGCTTGGGAAAGGAAATATGGGCCCCTGTCAGACCAAACAACTGCTGCTAAGTAAAAAAGGAATCTGAAAACACCTTATGTAGATTACAATAAATTGGAGGATTGATTTAACTAGCTATGAAACTTGCAATTTGTCATAGCCATGGTTTTATTATAGTAAAATAAAAGTGTATGAAAAAATATTTCTACCTTTATTTATTTCATTCATGGACGCGACTGCCAAAAACACTTAAATAGCTGCGAACAGCAGCCACATCCACTATGCCAGGCTAACTGTAACAGGCAACTTATAAGCTAATCCCGAAATGCGAAAAAGTGAATTCGCTTGAAAGTAGTAGCAGTACCCCAGGTCGAAAAATTCAGGATACGATACGTGAAGCGAGGGGGAGAGGTCAGGATCAAGTGGCGCTCCATTGTCTCTGCCTAGCCCTGACGTGACAATTTATTTGATCGATATACAAAATGAAATAAGAAAGCCCAATATTTAAAAAATAGTATTTTATTTAAGAAGAAAAAACCTACTTGTACAACATGCAATACCTTCATACATAAAAAACATTGATTTGTTATTCATCACACTAAAATGAAATCACAGAATGAGAGCAACAGTACACACACACAGACAATTAACACATCTATAACACGTATATGTATATATATAACTTTTATTGTAAACCGACACATGACAGCACCCCACCCTCAGGTAAGCTGGAGTGCGATTCGTGAATGAACACGACTGCTACTACAGTTAAATAATTGCAATTGGCAGTCGTGTCCACTATGCCGGTCTAGAAGTATACTTCGAAATCTTTAAAACGAACCACAATTCCACTGTTGCACGTGCGCGTCTATGTGAAATCACACGCTACGCACGAATGCGATGACACAATCTCCAACATCACTACAACTGCTACTAAATTTAAATTTTAACGTAATTCTTATTAAGTATTACAAAATAACTGCTTAACACGTTCACTGCCACTACGATTTGCATTAAGTTACCTAGGGCGCCGCATACAGTGGACTCGCTAGATGAGTCGGTGGCACTGGAGTAAGAAATCACTGGACTCGCCTAGCGGGTTCCTGGCACCCGAGTAAACATTTGTATGAACTCGCTAGGTGAGTCGCCGGCACTGAACGTGATAATTTAAAAAGACCTAATTTAGTAGCTTTCATATTGATGCTTTTGAGTTGGCCCAGTGAAATTACACCTTCACATACTTTTAGGTCAATTTATATAAAATGTAAAACATTTATTTGAATTACAGTATTAATAAACAAATCACAGTGTAAATGCGTATTGGCAATACCATACCATACAAATAGAATCTAAAAACCTTACCTTAATTGATCCACATTAAAATCTATCATATATTGCCGTACTCAGATTCAATTATCACTTTACTTAGTAATTTAATAACCTTAGTAGAGATTTTACAAATTAAATTAACAGTTTTCTTTATACCGGGTCATCTTTATACTTCTACATCCGCATAAATATGCGATTTCAGAAAAAATGTTTGGACAAAAGTTATAGGTTTTTAAGTTTATTGTGACCTAAAGATCAAATTTTTAATGGAAAAAAACATTTTCATTTATCTATTTTTTTTCGAAATCGCCTATTATCGCGGTTCCTGGATAAATGACCTGGATTGGAATCATGACTGCAAGCAGGAATTGCATCCACGATGCCAGCCGTGAACTTTTACTAAGAATTATTTTTATTAATGGCAAAGAGTGCGGTCAGTATGCATAACAAAGTATTTTTTTAAATTAATTTACCAATTACAACAACATCCATATTATTATGTACAAAAATACATAAAAAGAAATCAGAATACAATATTGGTAGACAACAGTTTTATAAATTTTATTAAAGTATTTGTTTCTCAAAGTATTTATAATACAAATAAACTTTTGCACTGCATTCTAATGAATTAATACAACACTTTATAATTTAATTTTATTTATATATAATTTAAGTACGTATAAATAAATTAAATATATTTCCATAGCAAAAATACATCTTCTACGTTAATTAATGTGGAACATTAAAGCTATATTTTTTGTACTTATTTACATCAAACAAATATATTTTAGTCCAATTATTAAAATCAACACATAATTCTTTAATTTAAAAAATAAAATATGATTTATTTAAAATATAATTAACTTTAAAGTGGCATTAATACTTCAAACATATTACATATAATAACCACTAACAAGTCTCTAAAACTATTTAAAGTGTACACATTGGGCATATTTATAAAATTCTAATTGTAAAAATTATTTATTGTGATATTTCCTTTCTATAAGTACAAAATAATATTCACAAAAATATAAAATCTATAAAAAATATCTATTAAACAAAATGGCTTTATAATTTGGGCGAGATCAATTAAATGTACAATAAATCAATTGTACAAACATGGACGCCATTTTTAATGCCATATATTTTATATACATACAATATTCTTTTGAGCGTGTAAAGAAATGATATGTACTCTAGATTGTGAATAAAATAAACAATATTTCTACTAAGTTAAAATATTAACACTGACTTACTCTTAAACGATGACACATTCCATCATCAAGTTTGTCTTTCAAAATTAACTTACCACCCGACCAAGCCAACTATGCGGATGTGACGTCACCCGCACACAATGCACGTACGAATAGTAGAAAAAGAAAATAGAAATATAGGACAATGAAAAGAGAAGATGTACAAAATTCATCAAGTATTTACATCACATTATTTATTACTGTATTCATTGTACAATGTAATAAATAAACTTAATACCCATATATAATACTATATTAAGTTAATTGTACATTTTTATTTGTATGATAATTATGAATGTCTATTTTGACAGGCGTCTAGAAGTAGGCTTGGTCGACTAGCACAAATTGTCATTAAAATAAAAAAACACAACACAAAAGGAATTGGACATAAATACAACACAACACAGAACATATAGTCATACGGATAAAACCAAAATTATATTAAAATTATTAACTAACAAAAATAAAAACGTAAATAAGCGGAATAACTTAATGCGAATGACTGTTTCAACAAATGCCTTAAACATAAAGATGGCGACTGACCGGAGAATTTCATCCAGGCGGCGAGCTTGATACGTTACGGGATTGCTGATTGACGATAATAGTGCTCACCTGTGCTCCACATTTATCAATCAATCTATCAAATTGTCACGCCTTTCTCTCATGGGGATAGGCAGAGACAATCCATATTTATCAATTCCGAAATATACTACTGCGACAATCCTCTAAGTTATACTGACGGTCAGTATTGTTTCATTATTATTAGCCTATTTCTTTGTCCCACTGCTGGGCTCTCCCTCCTTTTTCCATTCATGACATTTTGCGATCGAACTTCGTGACCTAAAATTGTACCGTTACATAACACTCAAGCGGCTCGTCTCGCTGTACTGGCTATACGTATTCTAACATTGTAACATGACGTTAAGATGAAATACTCCGTCAGTCGCCATTTTAAAATGAACACATGCCCCGCATCCTACCACGAACTCCAATAATAATCGTAATACGGATTTGACAGATAAAACCATTCAAAGAGCTTCATTGGCTAAATTTATGTAACGCAACACAATTTCAACCAATCAAATGCATTTATTTTGTCAAACGTCAAAAGCATTACAAATTATATTTTACAATTACAGTTGAAGTTGCGCGGGCAGTCCCCTAGAATATATTGAAACAAATGAGAAATAGGGTCTTAACCTAAGTTTTACAATTATATAAAAAACAACTTATTTATTATTGTTTGTAGCATCACAATATAGGACCATGGTACTTATTAAAAAAAATTCGTTGAGACCCTGAGTCCTTTAAGACATTTGGTGTAAGTTTTGGACATTTTCTAAACTCTTATAAGTACAAAATAAGGAATGCTTAATTTAACGGTGGGACTATGCGATATTAAATTGGGCAGCGAGCCGGGTGCGACCTGCAAAGAAATAAATAATTGATTTGATATTTTTTCTTCAAACCACCATACTAAATCAAATAAGACAGGGATATGAGAAAACAATGAACGCCAGTTTCCACGATTCAGACAAAACTCCCTCCCTTCTTCACAATTCTCTTCTGACAGATTTTTTAAAGAATATCTCTGATTTGATTTGACTGTATCAAGATACAGTCTATTGGGTCGTCCTCGGTCGGGTCGTTTTATCTTTGTCATTCTCCTTTAATCCACACTTTTAATGTTTTCAAAATGACATTGCTTAATCATTGTCACTACATGTGCTTGTATCACAGAAGCAGGACAACGAAAATAAATTACGTTAAAGATACTATATAAAAGGTATCTGCGAGTGGTTTTGAATCCTTGCTCTTGGTTTACCTGACCATTAGACCACGATCGATCTGCAGTGTCTATAACAGCTTGTATGATGAGAATAAGATTGTGAATGTAAAGGAAACAAGAGTTGTATATAAGGACAGTGGAAATTTATTGAAATTAAAACTCTGCCTATCCTTGTAAGAATGGAGGTACGAAATTTTGAAGTTCCCAGGAAAATGTTGATTTTATTTAAGTTGCTACTTTTCCTTGGGTCATTTTTGTATTAGGGCTTTATTTAACTAAATTTAGAATACGAATACTTTTAAATAAGTTGTAAAAATTTATGTGAATATTTACATACGTTTATTGTCTGGATGTAATAAGCTCGAGGGTGCAGGCAGGGAGCTGGCTGGTGGTGAACGCCATATATTGCCGTTTGGAGATTCAAATACACGGGAGCCCTGAAAAAGTAAAATACAAAATTATTAATTTATTAATTAGCAACAGGCGCGGCGCGTCGCATTGGTTAGCACACATTCGTTGCGCGTCGAGTACCAGGTTCGATTCCTGGTCGAAGAAATGATTTGTTTCATAACTTCCCTTTGCTCCCGGTCTGGTTGTCAAAGAGTGGTAGGCCAGTGGTGCCCAGTCTGCCGATACGGGTAGTACCACCACTTAAAGGATCAGCTTGTAAAGTTGCCGGTTTCAACTAGGCCGGCGTAGTGGGTTTGACTGTTATTTCAACTGTAGTAGCAGTAACGTCCATTAATGGACTGCACTTTAGCTTAACATCAGGCAGGGTGCTGTCATATTTGTCGAGTCGCAATAATAATAAAAACGAATTGTTTAAAATTTCACTCCAAGTGAATAATACGCCACAGCAGCGCGTATTTTTAACTTTTTATTTATTAACTTTTACAATAATAATATTTGAATTAAACAAATTTTATGCGGCTTACTATCGCGTTTATTTTAGTTTTAATTTTACAATTTGTTTAATTCATTAATCAATGTTTGCGTAAAATCTAAGAAAATAATAACATTTACCTTTTGACCGGGCGGTGTATCGAACAGCGAGAAGTCTTGAGGCGGCGGAGGTAAGCAATGCGGCACAGATACTCCCACGCACACAGAAAACCTTTGAGATTCGTCCTCAGTGAACACGTCGCGGAAATAACGCACCAAATCTAATACACTCTTGAAACCTGAGAAAAAAATTACGTTTGTTAGGATTCTAGGATGTTTACTACTATGATGTCAAGCTAGTCAGTAGAGGAGACTGCTGCCAGGTATTGGATCACAGCCAGGAGTCGCATCCGATATACTGGACTGCTGGGGAAATGCTTCTATCTTGCAGAAAGAAACGGCTTAGTCAGTTGTCAGTACTCCGGGACCCACTCTAGCTTACGATCAGCTAAGTAGAGCATCTCAACAAAAAATATATACTTATCGTAAATAGCTTACAATATTTAAATAAAATTCAATTGAGGACCATTTTGCGTACAAAGCATGAAGTGACTTAGTCGCGTTTCAGAATCATCTTGTAAGTGACCGGTTCCAACTAGGTCGGTATAGTGGATGCGACTGCTTATTATAGTTATTTAACTGTAGTAGCAATCACCGACAACTTAACATCAGGTGGGGAGCTTGCATATGTCGAGAGGCAAAAAATAAATTAAAAAAAATAATATAAAAGTATTAAGTAACGGTAGAAAAGAACTTACCAATATCGTTGTAAGGCATCACAGGTTCATAGCGCTTAACATAAGCGGAATATATCTCAGCAACCGTCATCGGTGCACTGTGCGATAGCAGAAGACCCACTCTCCAAACCAAACGCCATACATTTGATAATATAACGCGGCCATCTTGGCGTGAAATGACACCGGAACTCTCCAAATGTTCTACATTCGCGGGCGTTCCGAATCGATCCTTAAATGCAGTTGTAAAGAATTCTACGGACGATCCTTTGGCAATACTCTTATCACTGGACAATACAGCGCAGGCCATTAAGGCCCCTGTCACCCATCTTGGGGCATCACTCAGAGCTCTAACTATCATGTTATCGATATACCCTCCAGCTGTTAGTATGAGTTCCTCAACGGTGTTCACGTCTAACATATCAGGCAATGGTGGGGCTCCATATTTATTAGCATAGGCGCTTGTAAAAAGATTCATACTAACTGGAGCGATGGCTGCGATGCGCTGTGACAACACAACGCGAGCCGGCTTAGTGTTTAAATGCACAACTTTATCCCCACCCGCGACTCTAATGCTTACTGTATCAGAGATCAATTCGAGTAGATCTAATAGTTTCACACAACCGTAATGGCCGACGCGAAGTTGTCGACCAAAGTGGGAATGATAAGCTGGCACGAAACGAGCAAACTCGAGTCTCAAATTCGGTGTGGAGCAAAGTATTTCGACAGCTTCCGCTGCGAATTTTCCAGTCCTCGCTCTTTCTTGTTGTGTTGGCGATCTTTTGGGAAGACAAATGCTACCATCTGAGCAGTACATTATTGTATTTGGGGTGACTCGTTGCATCAGTTCGTGTAACGTGCACAGGCCATAGTCAGCAGGAAGGAAGGGTCGTGTGAAGTAACTTTGGTATAGTTGTGGAATTTCATAGAAGAAAACTGGTCTAGTGTTTGTCTTAAGAACTTTGACGAGATCTGAGGTCCAACGGCGCGCTTGTGAGGCACAACTGATAGTGACAACACGCGAGGACCCGGAGCCAAGAACCTAAGGAAAAGGTAATAAATATTAAAAGGCTGGTAAGACAGAGATTCTAGTGTAACTGATTCTAGCGTGGTAGCCAGACAGTTGATGATCATTTGGCTATCCAAGGTATAGGTAAGAACAGACTATAAATTGACTCTGTTGGGTTTTGTGATCAGCTTGAATAAAGTTGCATCTATGACACGTTTTAATAAGAAAACATGCTTTATACCAACACCAAAATCGATACTTTACCTAAGATAGAAATTGTAGGAAATATCGGTCTAAATCATGTTCTAAGAAACACAGATACATTGGTTAGAAACTTAAAACCATCTAAGAGTGGTGGGCAGTAGTACCCTGTCTGCTATTCCGAGGTAGTATCACCACTTACATGTGTACAGACAAGAGCCTTAGTCGCGTTTCGAAATCAGCTTGTAAGTTGCCGGTTCCACCTAGGCCAGCATAGCGGATGGCACTGCTACTTTCAGTTACCTCCATTCATGGAACGCACTCGAGCTTAACATCAGGCAGGTTGCTGTCAGATGTCGAACCACATTTTTTTTTAAAATGAAATGGAATGCTTTGCTAGCTAATGTGTTCTCTCCATCCTATAACCTTGAATCCTTCAAGCGATGCGTGAAGCAGCACCTTTGGCCGGCATAGTGACGGCGACTGAGGCAAACAGTCGTCGTCACTCTTAGATCTCCTCTTGCTTATCATAAGGCAGGTCGAGGTCAAATGTCGTGTCACAATAAAAAAAAAATTAACACTTACGACTATACTATTAGTTAAAGCTGCTAAGAGATCAGGTAACTTGGTGAATCCGTATTCAGCGACACGGCACTGCCTTGCGTAATGGTGATGATAGGCAGGAATCAACCTAAAAAAAGAAAAGTCATGAATACCAACTAAACCGTCACACCTAAAGGACGTCATTCCTTTTTAATAGAAACTTGTGCTTAATTAACAGTTAACATTTTAAAATAGTTTGATGTGCGAAGATTACAATGTAATTGGAATATATTCTTTGTTTTACATAGTTTAGGTGTGCAAAATGATCAAACTATAATTATGACAGTTTAAAGCAGAACTATTAATAAGGCGTGTCTTTGTGATTGACAGACGACACAAAATCCATATCTTAATTTCTAAATAATTGCACAGCAATTAAAAGCCAAACTGTTATAAATTTTTAGTGTTATTAGTTTTTAAAATTGTTATTTGATACAAGTATCGAAACTACCATTTATATATTTTTCATCACCGGATTACAAGTAAAAGTAGTAAAAAAAGCTCAAAATGAATTATGTCCTTTCTTCATTAACTTTCGATACAGTTTATTTATTGATATCCCTGATTTTATAGAATTTCTTTAATAAGCTACTAAGTCTGTTTTTTTTAAATAAATTTTAAAATTTAAATTGTTTATTGTGACTCGACATATGACAGCACCTCGCTTGATGTTAAGCCAAAGTGTGGTCCATGAATGAATGTCACTGCTACTACAATCCAATAACTGTGAGTAGCAATCACATCCACTATGCCGGCCTAGATGGAACCGGCAACTTACAAGCTGATCCCGAAACGTGACCAAATCACTTCACGGTCTGTATACTTGTAAGTGGTGGTACTATCCCGGATCGGCAGACTGGGTACCACTGCCTACCACTCTTTGAAAAGGGGGAGCTTTTGTCCATTAATACATGTCAGCTCCATAGATTGGTTTAAACCCTCATTACATATAAATTCCACCAATTACTTTTTTTTTACCTAGAAGCTATGCATTAGAAATGTATGATACTTACTTGCTAAATTGTATAGTAGACTTTGGTGAAATTTTAAGTAGATCAATGAGTTCCCTCTCGAATAATGATAGCACTGGCTCAAGGGAAGGTGCAGTGCGTGGACGAGAAGGTCTTATGCTTTCACCTACAAATATGATCAAAATAAAATTCAATATCTATGGCCGGCATAGTGACGACGACTGAAGCAACTGTAAGTCGAATCTGTTTTTTCATATATTTTTTATTGTGACTCGACATCTGACCTTGGCCCGCCTGATGGTAAGCAAGAGGAGGTTCAAGAGTGCCGACGACTGTAAAAACCCAGACAGTTCACGGTTTTCTCAGTCGCCGCCACTACGCCGGGCAAAAAAATCTAGCCGTCGTCCTGGACTTCCCCCCGTTTACCATCGACTTGTTACAAATAGATATTGTCTTGTCCGTTGGTAAGCAAGTGGAGGTTCAAGAGTACCGACGACTGAAAAGTCATTACACGGTTGCCTCAGTCGCAGTCACAATGCCGGTTAAGGCGCTATTTCATGCTTGATTTGAGGAATCTAAGATTACTGTAAAAGGAAAACAAATGGGCTGGTAAAGCATTCCGATTATTCTAGAAAGAAACGACGTGACGAAACTTTTAGGTCGACAGAATACGGATCTGTGATTTCTTTACTAGTAAGCAAGACTAGTAGGCATAGTGGATGTGACTGCTACTTATAGTTATTGAATTGTAGTAGCACTAACATACATTCATGGACCACACTCCAGCTTAACATCAAGCGTATCATATTGTCATCACAAAAGAAAATAACAAAAAGAAAATAGTTTTCTAGGGTGCCAACGACTGAAAAAAAAACTCAGTTTTTTCGGCTTATGCCGGCCTAACTTTTTCTTATATAGTTAAAACAACTACTTACTGCTATGATGACTGACAGGCGATGGTGTATCGTTCCTCTGCGTATTCCAAGTAATATGACGCAATGGTGTATCCTTAATAACAAGTGTGGGTATGCTACGTAAAAGCAATTCTAAGGCAACGCCACGCGACTCATCCACGACTAGGGGCGCGAACGTTGCTTCGTAACAATCCACAAAACTGAAATTAACATACCAAATTATATATATACCTATAGAGATGTAACGACTCGACTTTTCAAACCAGGTTAAACCGAGTTAAGGTCTAAACCGAGTTGGGTCGGTTAACATCTATAATAAACTGGTTTGAACTATATATTTAGATCAGACAACAAATTTATTTAGTCATACATGCACATCCGAAATTCTATAGCAAACCACACCATGTATTAGGCAATTTAGATTGTCAGACAGAATTGTCAACTCGGTTTGAATCGAATCTTCAATTCGGTTTGCGAATTGGGTTATCCATATTTTAAATCGACCCAATTCGGTTTGAAAAAAAATCGGATTCGTTCCATTTTTGCTGAGTAGGTAATTTAGATTGTTGGACTGAATTGTCAGCTTGGTTTGTAATCCGGTTTAAATCCAATTCATCAATTCGATTTGCGAATCGGGTTATCCATATTTTTTAATCGACCTATTTCGGTTTGAATAAATTCGAGGTCGTCCCATCTCTACCTATTGAGTTTACAATCCTTGTAAGGCAACTGTGGTGTAGTGGTAGAGAAGTGGCTACAAACTGGGAAACCCCAGATGAAAACCACCTGTCAGTATCACTGTATTTTTGATATGTGTACTTTGATTGTCCTGTTTCTATAATGCAAGCATGTTTAGTGGCTTGTAAAATGTAAAAATAATCATAGGGTTTTAGTAAAAGTTGTTTTGACCCAAAAAATAAATAATTACAGTCACATTTTTTCATGCACCGGTATCCAGCTTAACATCAGGCTGGATTTGTTTATATGTCGAGCTTCAATAAAAAATCCTTAAATTTGTTTAATGATTTTTTTATGAATGATACAACAAAATATCTGCATGCCACAATCATAGACCTACAGTCTTTATTGCACAAGAAAAAGAAAGGCTACCTTAAAAGTGGCAACATTCCACCATGATTCTCCAACAACTTCTGAGTATGTTTCGCCAATGTAGTCAACTCCATGAAAATAGGCGTAAGAATACGACTCCCATCATCTTGTCCCATATTCATAATTCCATGCACATTGCACCTCCACGTTGTCTCTTCCAAATCAACGTTCGCATTCGGTTTCAAATCTATCAATTGCACAATCCTTCCGAAGTTCTCTTGAATCATCACCGTATCCCTAACTTTAGTAATATCAGCCGTAGTTAAAGCACAACAATGGCGGCTGGCGTAAGCATCGCGTAGCCGTAGCAGCGGCATCGAAAGATTGGGCTGATCTAAAAGGATAGCCCTCAATCTCGCCCTTAGAATATCTAAGTTGAGAGCGGGAGACGGTCTGCCTATGGACAATTCGAGCCTGCGACCTGTCCATACTTGGTCTAACTTTTTCTTGTGAATACGAGCTATAAGCAGCCTCGCATCCCACTCCGACTTCAACATTACTGTAGCGATTGTGCTCTCGCCGGAGCCCCACACTGACACATTAATGACTGGCACATGCTGACTAAACAACTGTGATAGCATCTCTTTCAAAGTTGCCAGATTGTAGTTTGGCAAGTTGCTGACTGTTAACTCGGCTGGTTCGTTCATGTCGCCATCGCTGCTCTGCTCACTGAGGCTCGAGTTGGATGGTGAGTTAGCACGCCCATTGGTGAGACGAGAGTCGTCTGCGCTGAATGAGCTAGATTGGTCGAAACCGTTTGAACCTGTAACAATTGTTTCTAATAAATAAAAATATAATAAAACACTGCTTAATCAAACTATAGACCAGCGTTTCCCAACGTAGGGCCCACGCCACGCCACGGGGGCATTTTAAAAAATGGACTCGACATGACTTGACAAAAATAACAAAAAAAGGCCATTTCTAAAAAAAAAATGCTGTACTTAATCATTTATATTTCTTAAGGGAACAAAACAATTTTTAAAAGTTGAAAAAAATTGCCCGCCTTTGATAATGGACCGAACATATAAAACGTATATTTTTACTCACCATGTGTGCCCCGTATTTGTCTTGGTTTAACAATAACATTGTTGCCTAATGGAGTTTGAATAGGCGCCTGTGGTGGTGATGGTAAATGCTGTATAGCTAATGCCCATTCGCGAGCTCTTGCGGCTTGGGGTGCACCAGCCCGATGTGATTCAACTGCCATCGCTGATTCAACAACCTATACAAATACAAATTTAGATCTTCCTTTTTTATTTATTCAATAACTGTGAGTAGCAATCACATCCACTATGCCGGCCTAGATGGAACCGGCAACTTACAAGCTGATCCCGAAACGTGACCAAATCATTTCACGGTCTGTATACTTGTAAGTGGTGGTACTACCCCGGATCGGCAGACTGGGTACCACTGCCTACCACTCTTTTCATATTGTGACTCAACATCTGACTGATGGTAAGTGAGAGATACACACACACACACACACACACACACACACACACACACATATATATATATATAAAAGTCCGCAGTGCCTAGCAAAAGAACTAAAAATTTCAAATTAATTGAAAAATTATTACATGTAATGCATCATTACTTAATTTAAAAAACAGTAATCGTCATTCAAAAAGTGTGGTGATTCAATTTTAATAAATTTGTCACGAATCGTACCGATTAGCATTAAATGATTTGTTAATAAATCACGTTCCTACTATCCAAGATTTATATATAGGTACTATTACTAGGCGTACGTGACACAGTCTCGTGCGTATCGGAGTATACGACTGCCCTTCGACGAGGGTAGACGCATGGCATAGGTTGGAGAGCCTGTGATTACAGTAATCTTTAGATATCAGTGTTACTACTGCATGAGGTACTATACAGACACTACAGTAAGAATGATAGTGGTCTAAGAGTGCCGACGACTGAAAAAACTAAGTCTATTCACGGTTAGGCACGTAGTTGTGAACCGGGCGCTCTTCGTTCGCTCGCCTTGGTGGTTTATATTTATTTTCTCCAGGTTTTTAGGAGTGAAGGCGCAAAAAATTTGTAATATACAGTGTCGGGGGGATAATACGACAATAAATTAAAACCCGGATAGCTAATGATGTTCTCAAACCACATTTAAAAAATCATTCAAAAATATCCATTACTTTAGCCACCAGACATTATTTTTCATTTTGCAATTTTACTACATGCTGTATTTGTTACTGACCCATATGACACAGGTGAAGGACCCTGATCATCATACTTATTTTTATTTAACCTACCTATGCAGTTTAAAATAATGCTAACTGAAGAAGCTACTTATTACACACTCATGTCTATTGAGAATTGAGTATGTACGAAAGAGATAACAATATGATGTTTTATTTCTATGTTAGTCGCTTTTTGTTTAAACTTTATTTAAGTAGGTCAGTCAGTGCATCGCAGCGCCCGTGACGTAGCGCGTCCTTACGTAAGATTTTTTTATTGTGTAATGAATTAATTGTGCGACGCTTTTTCGATTAGTTTTGTTCATCATTATTGGCGGATGCCGCCAAAAGTCCCCGAGGCGTGCAGGTCTCCCAAAGTGATAATGCGCATAGAAATCTATGTCACTGTTCGGCAACGGTCGTATTCCCCGAGCGTAGTCGGAAGAATTGTTTTCGATTGCAACAAGGTGCAAAATGCAAGTGCATTGTTTAGGGCTCTTACGATTCAATGATTCAGGTGTTTCCGGGAATACCACAAGTACGAAGATCAGCATGCGCATTATTAATTTGAGAATACTGTAGGTACAATGACAAGTGCGCTGTTGCCGCTCTTATCACAGGTCAGTGATCATAGGTACATTAATAGTGTTTTATTATTTTTTATATTTTTATGGTATTAAGTTTGTTTGAAAAAATAATTATTTAAATTTTGATGTTAGAATTTATTTGATATTTTTTAAAGTATCCTATGAAGTAATATTGACGCTGTTTTAATTTATTGTCGTAAAAATCCCCCACACGCTGTATAATCTAATTATTAAAATAATATTAGTTTATAAACAAACAAGTGGATATTAGCTCTAGGTATGGTTATTAAAAAGTGGTAGGCAGTGGTGCCAGTCTGCCGATCCGGGGTAGTACCACAAGTATACTTACAAGTATACGGACCGTGGTGTGACTTAGTCGCGTTTCAGGATCAACTGATTAGTTGTCGGTTTCAACTAGGCTGGCATAGTGGTGACTGCAGTTAATGGACTGTAGTATCAGTCACCTTCTTAATAGACCGCACACCAGCTTAACATCAGGCGGGGTGTTGTCATATGTCGAGTCACAATTTAAAAAAAAGAATATTTACCGATGGTATCATAGCTGGCACACTGGGATGATGCTGTACTGGTTGTGGTGCGGAGGTGCCTGTGGGGGCAGTCGTGTAGCCCTCGTCGCTGGAGTAGGTGGGCTGAGTATACATGTTAGGAACATTTCGCGTTGTAATCCTACGCCCAAATACATCTTCACCGTTCATACGTTTTATTGCCCTAAAACAATTTAATAATATATAATGACAACACGCGTGGCGCATTAGCTGATACATATGTCTGTTATGCGTAAGTCCCGGGTTCGATTACCGGTCGGAGCTAAGATTTGTTTTATAGATTTTATTTGTAATTATTAAATTGTATATTTAAAAAAATAGGTAGATGATATCTCCGGGTATGGTTATTTAAGAGTTTGCTGAATCGGGTAGTACTACCACTTTCAAGTGTACTGACCGTGAAGTGACCCAGTCGCGTTTCGGGATTACCTTGAGTGTAGTAGCCGACTCTATTCATGGACCACACTCCAGCTTAACATCAGGCGAGGTGCCGTCATATCATGCCTGATGACGTTGCCAATGCATCTTTTAATATAAGTACTTAGGTTCCGAACTACGGGGACATTCTTACAAAATCCGAGGTTCGCGCTGCCTAACAATAAAGCTTGAAATTTAAAAAATAATTGATAATAATAATTTGAAAATAATAAAGTTTATGCATTATTACTTAATATAAAAAAAGTAATCGTCATTCAAAAAGTGTGGTGATTCAATTTCAATACATTTGTCACGAATCGTTAAATGATTTGTTAATAAATCACGTTCCTACTATCCAAGATTTATAATAAACTAGCTACACTCGACTAAAAACTGTGTCTTGTAAGGTGACATTTCATAGCTTAGATCTTAATGATCCAGATCTTTTATGAGGCCTTCGATTAGGTTAAACACTAGGATAAACAGACGAAATTTTGCGTTACTTTCCACGATCCTGCTGTACAAATATATTATTATATTATTTTTAATTGAATAATAAACGTTAGTAAAATTAATTTGAATTTTAAAATTAAAAATAACGGTCTCTTTTAAAAATAAAATTGTATCATTATCACTCCACTAATAATTATCCATTATTTAGTTTCTAATAAATTTAACAGTCCTTATGTATTAAGAGAATCATCAATAAATTTTGAAAATAAAGTTATAATATAGTTTATATTAAAACGGCAAACTTATTAAAAGTCAGACCACCTGCTGACGTATCACTCCCAATCCCGATCGAACGCCATTATTTCTAACTTATTATTTTTTGCAATAAAAAATAATACAATCATCATAATTACCCCTACAAACTTTAGATTTAAGCGAATAGCAAAAGTAATCTTAACGAAACTTACATTAGTTCAAACTATTAAAGTTCAGTCAATATAATACTAGAAATACAACTTAATTAATAATGAATATCAAAAATAATGCATTATTTTAAGAGATCTAAATATAAATCAGCTGATCAACAGCTGACGAAAATGACGCGTCACTATAAAATCCGCCATCATGGTTTCCAACATAATGGCGGTATTCAATCTTTATTACACTTATAAACCACTTCAAATCAATTTTGATATTAAATAAATTTAATGACTTATTATTTAGATTATTATTTTTTATATATTTCAAATTGATTAAACTTTAAAAACCCGTTAACCGTTCTTTTACAAATATACTGTTTTTATACACATTTAGGCTTAATTTTACTAGCAATTAAATAAACTAAATGTTTTTATTACTAATTTATTCAGTAAACTAAATGAAGTAGACACTATTTATCAGCAATTTAGCGTAATAGTAAATAACAAAAACTCACCCAGAAAGTAACATTATAGCATTTAATAACCACACTTAACATAAAAAGACTAGGAAATTTTATTAAATGACTACTTAAAACTATTTATTTTATATAAATTAAATAAATAACTAAATGTAAAATCACAGTTGTTTGTAGTGTGCACGGCGTGAAAATGAATGTAAAACAAACAGTCTTGTACGAATTTTGTTCAAAATGGCAAACTACCTCCAATATTTTGCAAAAGGTCGTTGACCTATGAATTTTCAAACCACAATACGGTAAAACACGTTATTTATAAACAAAGTGAAACTGATTGAAATCCTAAATTTAAAAAAAGTTTATTTTAAATTGTGTTTACAAGTAATATAATTATGTTTTTTAATATTCTAAATAATTTTATATTATTTTTGTGTGTATCTAAGTTTTAAAGTTCGTTTTTAGTTCTTCAATTAAAGGCAAAGGAATCGTATTATTACATACAACCTAGTTTTCAGGCATACAATTTACCATGTCTATAGAGCATGAGTGACGAAACTAGAGTTTCATCCATTATATGAGAGAGCGAATATTGATAATCAATGGTTATATTAAAGCGGCGGAAAAAAGTGTTTTTTGTTACGGAGAATTAGATTAAACAGAAAATATTATTATATAATTTTTTTTATAAAATTGACCTTTAGGAAATATAAATGTTCAACTAAATACAAGATTTATATAATTTAAATGGCACGATCTGTCAGACGCAGTTGTCCATAAAAACTCACCAGTTTATTTTTATAAATCGAAACGATAAGAACGTTTGCGTCACGAATAATTTTTACATAATTTCTATACAATACAGTTTTTACAATTGAATTTCTATTAAACAAAATTTATTTCTGGGCAACAAAGGCGTCAGTTATGAGAACTGAAACTATGTAGTAATCAGCTTGTAAGTTGCCGGTTACAACTATATGGCCGTAGGCCGGCATAGTGGATGTAACTGCTACTTACAGATATTGAATTGTAGTAGCAGTCACCTCCATTCGTGGTCTACACTCCAGCTTAACATCAGGCTGTCATATGTCGAGTCACAATAATAAATAAATAAATACCACCAACTATTTGGCTAAGACTCTTAGCCTCTTTGCGATTATTAGCCTGCAATATCATAAAGTGACCGTTGTGTAGTGGAAGTGCAATGGTTACGCAAACCACTTGCACGGGTTCAGAACCACTTGCCGGGACCAATGTACTTTGGTTGTCCTGTTTCTATGATACAAGTACTTTAATAGCTTACTAAAGAAATGCAATAATAAAAATATAGAATAACTTACCTAGACGTATGATTGGGCGTGGAAAAGCGCAAAAGTGCCGTGGGTGGTGTAATTTTCAACACCTTCCCACCGCAATTGTCAGCCAAACGCTTCAGTCTCTTTGACACTCTCTCCACGGGTATTTGCAATGGTAAATTGTCCACTTCCATTTCACACGAGCATTCCTCTTCAGGCTCACTTTGAGATGAATTCTGGTTAATGACACAAATAGAGATTTAATTTAGTGTTAGTCAATTCAAACTTAATGGCGGCTATGAAGTTAAGCGCAAATCGATGCGCAATATTTTTTGTAGGTGAGTAAGCAATACGATGGGGATCAAAGTAGGTGAGAGAGCTTAATATCGTGACTGTACCAGCGCTAAGTCGCGCTTGTAGCTAACTAGTGTCCGTAGTCGAGCTAACTACTAATGAACAATAGACTAGATTAAAAACACGATGAACGCAATGTGAATGTTGAAGCGTAAAAGAAAACCGTTCATTTAATATTACTTTTTAATATTTACTCTTTTCCTACACAACATTGTGGAGAATCGCTTTATAGCCTAGGGTTGACAAAATAGAAGTAATGTAAAAAAAATTGCAAAAACAAAGTGTGCCGAAGACTGCAAAAACTTTTAATTTGCGATTAATTCAGGTGCCATCACTATGCCGGCCATAGACAGCATATTATATTTAAAGTATTTTCACTGTACATTAATTTAGTAATAGATATTATTAGTCATAATTTAATATTGCAACATATTTTGTGGAATACCCCTAAATGTGACAATGGGAGAATAGTTTCCTCTTAATCATTTCTGACCTACTACATATAACTATTTTCTCACCCTACTCTTTTTAGGACACAGGACTTTCTAGGACCTTAGTAGCAGTCCTAAAAAGTCAAAAATTGAAGACGACCGCTCTAATCTGAAGAACTAATGAACGAATTCACATGCAGTTTTCATTATAAATATATGTTATTTAAAAAATATATTGACAAATAGGAGTGTAACATTAAATTTTTTTATTTATTAAATTAAAGGCTATCCTTTAAAAATTGAAATGAAGGCAAAGGAATTGTAATCCACATAGATCTTTTGTCTTTAGTTTAGTCTTTATGAAACATGCGTGTTTGGTTAAAAAAGGAAGAAAGTAATCGGTGAAAAAAGCAATAACCAAAATTAAGAGAGTTATGACAGTAAATAAAAATATGAAGATTGGTATGTGTAAGTACATGAGTAATATAGAATTACTACATGGTCACATTATATATGCACTCTGGAGGATATTCTTCCTCTCCCGTCAGTATGATTAGGCTTTTCAATGAAAAACTTTCTTTTTTTATTTATTTTTCATAGTGACACGACATATGTCAGCACCCAGCTTGATGTTAAGCTGGAGTGTGGGCCATGAATGGATGTCACTACTACTACAATTCAATAACTGTAAATAGCAGTCACATCCACTATGCCAGCCTAGTTGGAACCGGCAACTTACAAGCTAATCCCGAAATGCGACTTAATCACTTCACGGCCTGTATACTTGTAGGTGGTGGTACTACCCCGGATCGGTAGACTGGGTACCACTAGCAAATATACGCCTCTTTTTTTGAACAAATATTTGCAATGTTTAATATATTCAAATATTTTATCCTTTTAGCACTTTGATGAGTATTCTTCGTTGCCAGGTGCACAGATAGTGTAATCTCGTTACGGAAGTGTTAATTACATTAATAAAATTATTAAGCACAATACCTTATTATTTCTTGGTAGTTCAGCAGTTAGATCACTATAGTTATAATGAGATGTCGCGCACGCTATTAAAGCTGGAGAAGTATTATTCTTATGAACAAGTATCACATCCATGTTTTTCCTATACAAAAAAGAAGGTTAAAATTAATAAAAAAATACATACTAAATAAAGAAAAGAAAAACTTATTAAAAGACTTAATGTATTAATTAATAAATTGTTAAACATATTATTAATTTAATTTATTAACTAATTAGTATCTACTTATGATAAATTAATTACCATTAAAATTAAACTAAATAAACTATTTTTTTAATAAATAGAATTAAAAATATAATTAGCTTAGTAACCCTTTCTTTTCAAACGGGTATAACTATTGCAAATAGAAATTACATAATAACTATTTAGAATAGCCAAAGGGTAAGCAATATTAAAATATATTAATACAAAATAATAGGTTTATATAGTAAATTGAATACAAGTTCTATCATTACTCTTGACAGTTCTGTTCCAGGGTTGCCAATCGAGAAAATATATATTAAAAATAATTAATAAATATAAAAAAATTATAATGACCTATATCTAAAATCACTCAAATCTGCTGCAAAATTGATGTCACCAGAAATAAGTACAAGTGCCGCTGGTGTTGAATGCAGCTCTCCAAACCGTCTCATGCATTGTCTTAATTTCTCGTCTGCTGCATTCTTTTGAGTTCCACATACGTGAATTAAACTTACCTAATACATAGAAATAGTTTATAAAATATAATAAAATAAATATTAATGCAATATATAAATACAGTTTATAAAAGTATATTATCTTAATTTATATACAGTGTTAACTTTTTTTTTATTAAAATGTTATCTCAAACAATAGAAAAAACGAAGTAAAAAGAGTATTTAAACACGTCAAACACACACACGTCTGGGATGGATTGTCAAGCGTTTTTTTTTTTATTGTGACACGACATCTGACCTCGACTCGCCTGATGATAAGCAAGAGGAGGTCCAAGAGTGACGACGACTGGAACAACCGAGTCAGTTCCCGGCTGCCCCAGCCGCCGCCACTATGCCCGTCTAGACCACGGTGTTGAGAGTTAATCGAAATAATGAATTAGCAGGGCTGTTAACTAAAATTAACAATAAATAATCGATAATCTTTCCAGGAATATTGGAACGAAGTAACAGAGGCCATTTAAAGACTACGACCAAATATAGTATCGTAGGTATTAATTACACTGTAATTTAATACAAAAATGTACGCAGGTAATTTTCATAGATATTTAGGTATTTCATAGATATTAGGTATTGTTGAGGTCATTACTAAACTGACCGTGTTCTTTATTTAATTTTTTTTTCGACTCGACATATGACAGCACCCCGCTTGATGTTAAGCTGAAGTGTGGTCCATGAATGAATGTCACTGCTACTACAATTCAATAACTGTGAGTAGCAATCACATCCACTATGTCGGCCTAGTTGGAACCAGCAACTTACAAGCTGATCCCGAAACGTGACCAAATCACTTCACGGTCTGTATACTAGCCGCTGATTATATGGCTATTAAATAAATAATTGTACAATTAAAAGAGTTAACACTGTAATTTAATAAATATAAGGAACTTTTGATTTAACCTTGTTCCTACTTCATCTTTTTACTCCCGTGATGAAAGGTGGAGAAAGCATCCGCATTCTGTTGATCGAATCGGAACCTCATCTTAACGATTCGGCGCATCCTTTATTTATCGAACAGTTAGCAAGTGAAATGCTTAACCCCTGGCCGGCATAGTAAATGCGACTGAGGCAACTATGAACTGAGTCGGTTTAGTCGCCGGCCCTTTGCCATTTACGACCAGGCAAGTCGAGCTCAGATGAAGAGTCACAATAAAATCGTTAATCCTATATAATAATTGTATAGACTTATATTTTATAATAAAAGTTAAATAATTACATTAACATATAAATAAAAAATAATACTTAAAATAACATTACTTAACCGATATTGTATTAGAATTATTAAATAGTACCAAATTAATATTGTTAAATATAAAAATAACACGCGCATTTTCCTTAACTTTATTAGAAATATTATGTAAATATATATTAATATTAAAAACAAAACAGTCTTGGTTCAGATTCGAGGCACATTAACTCACTATACTGTCTAAATGTCTAGCTTGAAAAAAAAATATTTATGCTTTATAATAAAGATTTATTTTATTAGATAAACTACAGGTATAGCGCTTCACGGTTGTGGTGGCGCAGTATGGGAACATGTGAACGGAATCACACCCCTCCCGCGCCGCTCTACTATCGCAGGAACCTCCTCAGTTAAGCGCTAGTATAATGCGATTAAAATAAGAATAGGACCGAATCGGCGCCATTTTGTGACGTTTAATTCTGCAACCAACTTCACTTTAGTATGGGTCTTTTTCATCAAGAAAAAGACACCTTTAAATCAGTCAAGTAAAGTCAGTCAGCCCGTCCTATTCTTATTCTAATAGTATTATAAGTAGTGTTATTTGGGGTAACTTGCATACTGTTTTTAATCAACATGAAATTAATTTTTGCTATTAATTTTGTATATAATTTCAAATGTCCTTGTAGGCTTCCCATATGTGTTTCAATATGTGTTTATCTAATATACACAATTACACACCTATTAAACAGCATATATGAACGGTTAAAATGTCTAAAACTTTGTTCAAAGCACGTCAGCGTGCATAGAATCTGAACCTTACTGTAACAAAAACTGAAACTCACTTGAGAATCATTAAGCTCTTGAAGTCGTGTCGGCTGCTCCTTTCTCACATCACACACAACGACGAAGTCAGCCTCCCTTCGTCCGGTTAAAAATTTGGCACGCAATGTCGCTACTACGTCTATTGCTGAACATCCTCTAGGAACCTAATGGAACGTTAGAATAAATTTAGAATAACGTAATTTAGGCATTAACAGGTACATAGTAGGACATGTTGACAAGCAGAATGTTTTACAAGCCCATTAGGAGAGTTGACGCCTAGATGTTAAGGGATGGCTAGCTTTATTATTGCAGTTCAAACCTTATATCTACTATGTCATAAGGTTTACTTTACGTGAGATATTATGACTTTATTTTTTAAATATATTAGTATGTGGTGAATAATAAATTAAAGTGGTTATTATTGATCTTAAATAGATACTCCATTTTGTATGTTTTTTTAAATATCTTATATTATACAATATGATATAAGATATATAGAAATAACGGATACTTTGATGTTTATTTTAAACTTTACCACCTACCTAACTTAAAATTGGAAGTAATAAATTGTCCAACGTAAACACGCGCCGCATATCATATATATTCATATACTATTTATATATAATATTTATCGGAATCATTCTTATGCTTATAAGAATAACTCTTTTTGTCCTCATATTATGGATCAAACTATACAAGATCATCAATAATAAATTTAATAAGTGATTAAACAAAACATTACAATATAATCAATTTACTATTGTGAAATGTGTATTCATGATAAAAAGAAACGTTTTGGATTCGTATGAATGGCAATGGCTGTAGTCTGATAACCAATGGTTACAAAAACAATAGTCCTTCCACCTGATTTTGAATTTAGAAATAAAACAAAATTGAATCAAATTAGTTAGTTATCACACTTAATAAATAAACTCTTATAAAATAACAAAATAATACCTTAAAAGGAAATAAAACATGATAAGATAATGATGTAAATTGTGATACATATGGATAGTACTTTAATCAATTATATGACGAAAGTATGTTTTTACTATTAAAACAAATTCTATTAGGTGATTTTATATAAATGGTTATATCAAATATATAAAAAAAAACAAATTATCCCACAGGGATAGGTAGAGACAATGGAGCGCCACTTCCTACGATCCTGACACAACTCCCTCGCTTTCTTCACATTCTATGGTTATGGGCACTAAGCAACCTAGCCCAGGTAAATATAGCTTTGAGAATTTCATGTCTCTGCCTATCCCTGTGGGAAAAATGTGAGACAATTTGATTTGATCGATTGAACCTAATTTTTGTTGTTATATTTCTCTTATAAGTTCACAATAGCCCATTAAAAATACAGTTTTCATAATAACCATTTCAAATACAAACAATATTTCATAGTGTTTCCATTATTTACAAAGGTTCTATTAATGAGCTGGCAACAATATTTTACACTATTAGGGACCAGAGTGTAACATATTGCAAAGGTAACACCAGGAAAGCAGATCAGGTGGTTGACAATATTTTTGTCAATCACCTAACAAAAATATTGTTTTGACACAAAAAGGTTTAGGCATTCCTTTCTCTGTCATTCACTAAGAAATAAAACACCTAATGCAAAGTTATTACAACTTTCCCCTGTTCTTTAATGGTGGATTCTTAAAATGGGGATATAAATTATCTAGTAAATAAACAGAAGCTATAAGAAATTAGTAAATTAAGTACAAAAATACGTCCAGACTTAAAGCTTAACCTATGACCATCAAGGAAATCAAATCAAGAGCTTCTATCAAGTCTGACATACAGAATAAGCTGATAGTAGTATCACATAACAGTAATACCAACAAAAAAGTAATTTTCAGTCTGGGTTAAGACAACTAAGAATTTTACTAGACGGTGTTAATTAGATGTGTCTTTTCTAAAACAGGTCACAATAATAATTATTAATAATTTAGTTTATTTTTATTTAAAATTTTGTATAACATTATTTTAATTTTATTATTTAATTGTATAGTCATTATTATTATTTAAATGTATTTTTAATTTTTTGGTTCGCGGCAAGTGGCGCTCCATTATCCCTGCCCATCCTTGTGGGAAAAAGGCGTGAAAATTTTATTGATTGATATTTTTATAGATGTTATATTAGTAATGTATTACGAGATTTTAATTTCTTGTTTTGGTGTGCGTAGATAATATTGGGACACAATCTAGGTCATAATTATCAAATACATAGCAAAATAAATATTCCAAATAAAATAGCAAAAGATTTAAGAGTTGTTGCATTGAAAAGTTGTTGGTTATTTACCATCCAGAGACCACTTTTTTTTTTATTGTGACACGACATCTGACCTCGACTCGCCTGATGATAAGCAAGAGGAGGTCCAAGAGTGACGACGACTGGAATAACCAAGTCAGTTCCCGGCTGCCCCAGCCGCCGCCACTATGCCGGCCTAACTTACTGCAAAGAGACTTAATCACATATCAGGACAACCTTAAAAGTTGCCAGTTTTACTCTTAAAATAGTGGATTGGACTACTTGCAGTTATTTAACAGTAGAAGCAGTCACCTTCGTTTATAAAATAAAAAATATATTGTTGAAAAGACTTACTTGGCAATTTTCAATATCCCAAAAGAAACCTATAGGTATATTGGTTAATGGCTTATGCTTCTGCCTGTACCTAGGTCGCACCCGACACCTTTCCATACTCTGAATTTCGTCTTTTTGTGCATTATTATCACTGAGATCTGACGAGTCATCAGATACATCTAGAAATATAAAAGAATGTTTTACACACATATATGTAACTTCTAAAAACCCTAACAAGAAACAACTACAAAGTGTACTTTTTAATAGACTTGGGATAACTGAGTTATTTTTATTTAATTTATTAACAGTGAAGAAAAGAAAATAATAGAATAATAGTTTGTACTGTCAATAGTTAGGTAGAACATAAATGATTCAAGTCTACTAAAAGGTTCTTATAACTCCTAGGGGCTTAAGGGAAATACTTTAAGTTATAACAATAGGTCAGATTATATTATTATAAATGTAAAATTCATTTACATTGCCTAGTACCTATATTAATTACAATTGATCTTTTCAAAAGGTATTTTAAAGAAATAATTATCAGGTACTTATTGTGTTAATTAGGAAAGTTAAATGTTTTTTTAAACAGGTTTATTGTTTAATTATTAAAAAGCCCTAAGTGCCTTAAGCCCTAAGTGCAATGACTTAAGTGCCTAATTCAGGTGTAGAATTCATAGAATTAGGCACCTAAGTCAATGTGCTAGTATGTACCTAATTCATTTTGCAAGGCTTATTATTAATTAAACAATAAATCTACCTGTTTTTAAAAAAGTATAATTCTTTTAAAGATTACATTGTAACAAATTTCAAGGAAATACAAAACAAATTAATAAGTAAATTATCAGGTACCTATTGCATTAATAAAGAATGTTAAAATGTATTTTTAAATAAATTAATTTGTTTTGTATTTTCTCGAAATTTATTACAATGTAATCTTCAAAAGCATTGCTCTTTTTAAAACAGGTAGATTTATTGTTCAATTATTAAAAAGCCTTGCACAATGACTTAGGTACCTAATTCATAGAATCAGGTACCTAAGTCAATGTGCAATTATGTACCTAATTCATTGTGAAAGGCTTTTCATTAATTATACAATAAATCTACCTGTTTTTAAAAAAGTATAATTCTTTTAAAGATTACATTGTAACAAATTTCAAGGAAATACAAAACAAATTACCAAGTATAAAATGTGGTAATTTGTATAACATTATTCAACACATTTTAGATTTAATGTTATTTTCCTAATAGTGTTATTTTTGCATATATATTTTATCTTAAAATAAGTTTTGTTATTGTTATTTTATAAATGAAGATAACAATAAAAGTGAAGGAAATAATAACATATCTTACAAATTACATCAATATAGAAATAAAATAAACTCTTTTTAAATCCTATAAGCACAATAAGATTTATCAATTAGAGTTGTAAAGAAAATGCCATAAATAGCTTAGTTTAACTTTCCTAAGTCAACAATTAAACATAATATGTAATTATTTACTTTTTATATGAAGCATACAAACTATAAAGCAAAAATAACAAATGTGAAAGGAAATATAAAGTATATATAAGTATACTATACAGAAATATCAAGTAGAAGGGAGGAACACACCTGTCGAATCATTGAACGCGATAAACGTAACAAAAATAAAACAAGTAATTGCTCATTTTACGAAGTCAACTAAAAGTACCGAACAAATATTACATCACTTATTTAAAATAGTTAAATCTACGACCAAAACACATAGAATAATGAGTAGAACTAACCTGTAATCCACATACACGGAGGCATAGGTAATTTCGCCATAGGGCTAGAAAAAGAGGTCATCAAACCCTGGGCAGAATGACTCCTAGATTTACGCTCCAAATGGATCTTCTCTTCGCCAATCATTGTGGCACTCAACACACAAATTCACACACAAATTAATACTATATGCTGCAAAACAAAGAATAGTAAGGTCGTCTGAATTGACACACAAACTAAAACGACACTAAAATTAAATATTGTAATTCCGGAATTAGTTTAATCATAAAACTAAATGAAAATGCTTAATTCAAGAGAATTATTAGATCTTAAAAGTAAAATATATACAAATTAAAATCAGAATAACAATTCGCTACGACATATCATCAGCACGTCAAGTACAATAATGAACGAACTGAATGTTTCACCGAATGAAGAAAATGTTCTCATGACTCTTGTCTATGGTCAAGCGCATTATTATTAAAACATTGAGCATAATTATTGCATTTTTAATAATATTTAAATTTTTATAATTATTAAAAAAAAATATTTTAAGAACTTATAATTTATTAACAAAAACTCATTTTGAAAATAAATCATTGTTCAAATAAATAATTTTTTCCTTGGTAATAATATTTCGAAATTAAAAAAAAATTAATTCTAATGTCAAAAAAAGTGAGCTTGCACTATAGCCGCTTGTTTTTATTTCTGTAAATTCTTTATAAGAATTCGGACAAAGTTATATTGAATTTGTTCCTTCATTATTGTTTGAATTTATATCTAGTAAGTTATGCTAAACATTTTAAACACACAATTTAACTTTCAATATAGGTTAAATTTGTTAATATTTTGTTTGCAGTTAAAGAAAATACTTTAAAATGTCTACTAACGGAGATGCCAGTAGTTATGAAGCTGGTGGTAAAATCATTAAAATGGAGGTTCGTTTTAATAAATTGTTTGTCATCATTATTTCCCACTTTACTTACTTTTTCTTCCCCACTTTTTAAACTCGTAATATCTTTTAATGATATCCTAAACATTCACATACTATATAATTATGTTTTAATTTAATCAATCAACACAACTACCTAATTTGATCTATCCTAAATATAACTAACTCCACTGCTAAACCCTATGTTTAGCAGTGGACGCCCCTGGTTGATGATGAAATATAACCCTAAAGATCTGAATACTTTTAGGTTGACTACAGTGCAACATGTGAAGAGAAAATTCCCATATGGAAGTCTTGGGCATCAAAAGGTCGCATGCAGGATGCCATAGACCAACTCCTGGCTTTGGAGAAGCAGACCAGAACGGTAATATATTATAACAAATATGATTTATTTGCTAACAGTATTATACATTGCCATTTATAATAATTCCATTAAAAAAGTTATAGATGGCTGTTCACAATGTTTTGCTTGTTTCTACATTAATGTATTGAATTTGATGCTGGGTGTGGCTGAAGAACCATGAAAGGATTATTGCTATTAAAATGTGGTCTTAAAGGAGTGCATGTAGGGTAATAATTGTAGATAGAGAGAAGAATATAGTTATGTATGTGATTTAAAATAAGATAAATGTAAGGGATGAAATTGATATTGATGATTTGCCAGAATACAGTAAGGACATCATTCATTTTGTATGGGGCCTTGGGCTTAATTGTATTAACAGTTGCATATACATTTTAAAATAGTTTGATGTACGAAGATTACAATGGAATTGGAAAATATCCTTTATTCTCCATAGTTTTGGGGTCCAAAATGATCGAACTCTAATTATGATAGTTCAAAGCAGAACATATATGGTGTTAATGATAAAAAATCCATATCTTATTTTCCAAATAACTCAATTGTACAACAGTTAAATGCAAAATTGTTATTAGTTTTGTCAATACAAGTATCAAAACTACCATTTATATATTCTTTCATCATTGGACATTACAAAAGTAGTACATAAAAGCCCAAAATGAATGATGTCCTTTGGTCTTATAATGGGTTATTACAGTATATTTGCCTACATACAACCATGCCAACAAATAATAATAATGAGGTAATTAAATGGTTTTGAAAACTAAGAGATCCTGGTTCCAAATAACTTGCTGGCACAATGATATATGGTCTCTTCATGTAGATTGCTTCATGAATAGTAAATTTGTTTCTATCAAATTTTTTGATATAATGAATTCTGTTACAGGGCGCAGATATGGTGTCTACATCAAAAATCCTGGTTGCAATTGTCCAAATATGTTTTGATGCTAAAAATTGGGAAGCACTTAATGATCACATTGTATTGTTGTCAAAGAGAAGGTAATATTATTTATTATTACTATGTTTATCAATCTGAGGTTGAAAGGCTAAAACAGGGTAATCAAGAAGACTGTTCCTCAGTCTAATCTAGTGTTTTGTGACTCAACATGTGAACTCGACCCGCCTGATGGTAAGCAAGAGGAGGTTCAAGAGGCTGCCCCACTCGCCATCACTATGCTGGCTAATCTGCTTCTTCATACTTCGCTTGAAGGATGGAGAGAACACATGGGCTGGTAATGCATTCCACTTGTCGATTAGGCTGACTTTTATTAAAGTGTATAATATTCTGACTTTTTTAAATATAACATTAAAAATGTTTATTTTGGGTTTCTTCAGTAATATGAAACTAGGTAGGTATGTGTATTTGGGTTCTGTTTCTGCAAATAAGTTAATATGATACTTTATTGATACAAAGTGCTCCGTATTGTCCCACTTTAAGATCCACCACATCAGTCTATATGTTTGTTATAACAACTTTGCGTTTATTTGCTGTGCATTTGGAAAATAAAATATGGATTTTTATCATCTGTCAATCACAAAGACACACTATATTAATAGTTCTGCTCTGAACTGTCATAATTTTAGTTTGATCACCTAATTACATGAATTCCAATTACATTGTAATCTACGTACATCAAACTATTTTAAAATGTATATTCAACTGTTAATACAATTAATTCCAAGTCCCCATACAAAATGAATGATGTCCTTTGGTAAGTAACACTGTCCCCATTAGGACTATCTCTCATTATTTTAATATTCTATTTTAATAATGAGTATGTAGGCATCCTTCAGTTAATGACTCTCGAGGCATCAATGCCAGAGACACGCACATTGCAACGTGTTTTCTTTTGTACTTAGTTTTTATTATTTGCCATTTTTGCTAGTGTTTTGGCTAAAATGAATATTTCTTTTTGATTTTGATTCGCATTCTGGAACACGACTATATATGCATTTATAGCCGCAGTTGCGAATCCGATAATAAATTCACTGGCTTCCACGTAGTTGGGTTTTAATCATAAAAAATAATACATAATTGTTGTTATGTAGCAACGCATACAGCATCGGTGTATTTGTTGTTTCATCTGTGCTTGCAAAGTCACTATGTTCATTTATGGATTTATTCAACACTTTTAAGTATACTTTTATTAAAATACCATGACATTTATTACGCGACTTGTATCCCATTTTAATCCTTCAAAGTACCGTTTTAAGTCTTTTTCTTTGAATCTTTACCTAAATATACGTAAAGGACCTATTGTAAACATTTGAATTTCTTCCCCTTTATCCGATTTGGTGCACCTTATTTTGTGCACTTGTCCAACTTTTTATGTCGTTATTGAGAAAATCTCGAGTGCAATATCCTGTGATCAATTATTTGATGATCGCTAAGTTTTATGACCCTTTTATTAAGATATCTCCAATAACTTGAGCCCTTCTTGTTACCTCTTTTTTCGTGACTTGGCTGTAGAAATTCTACGTGACTTGAGCGTATCCATTGTTTAAATCGTCGAATTTTTATATTTATTCATTGTATTTATGCTATCTATTCATTAATTCAATGAGTTATTACCTTATAGAAAAGGTAGGTAGGTGTACATTGTGCATTTTAGCATTGTATTTTTATTGTGTACAGAAATTCAACGAATACGTTTTTTTGGTTAGCGTATTTTTCAAGCGCATGTTGTTTTAAATTATTGATAAAACTCCTAGTTTTTAATTTGATTGTACCAAATAAGACATCAAACAAATCAAATTTAGGACAATAGAGAAAAAATATTATTAAATAATTGATTTCGGACATACAAGACAAGGAATACTCTGCGCCTATCCATGTGGGAAAAAAGCGTGGCAATTTGATTGATTAAAAGAATACTATATTCAATATGGGACGTTAAAGGAAATAATTTTTTTGGGACAATTGTAACAATGATATAATAATGAAAAACTATGTAAATGTAGTGGTTATAATAACTTAACTGTAGTAGCAACTAGAATTGTAGTAGCAGTGTTATCCATTCATGGACTGCACTCCAGCTTATCATCAAGCGGGGTGCTGTCATATGTCACAATAAAAAAATACATATGATGTTCACAGATCTCAACTAAAACAAGCTGTAGTTGAAATGGTAAGAGAGTGTTGCAAATATGTGGAACAGACACCTGATTTGGACACAAAAATCAAACTCATAGAGACCCTCCGTACTATCACTGAAGGCAAGATCTATGTTGAAGTAGAACGTGCAAGACTGACCCATATGCTCGCGAAGATACGCGAAGATCAAGGTAACGCTGCTGAAGGTGCAAAGATAATTCAAGAGCTACAAGTAGAGACGTATGGTTCAATGGACAAAAGAGAAAAAGTGGAGTTGATTTTAGAGCAAATAAGATTGTGTTTAGTTGTTAAAGACTATGTGAGGACTCAGATTATCTCTAAAAAGATTAATACTAAGTTCTTTGAGGAAAAAGATACACAGGTTTGTAGCTCTGATTGCATAGATAATTGCATTTTAATTATCTAATTTGATTACCAGTGATTGTTTCCTATAATATATATGTAACGTTAAATTTAACTTTTAACATAATCCATTGATTTATTCATATTTAAAAGCATAAAGATACGTTGAAATCAAATTATTTTTGTTTAGTTGGTCTAATTTTATTGCAAGTATTTTAATTAGTTTTGGTCGGTTGCCCGGATTTGGTCTGCTGATGCGGGTACCACCACATTTAATTGTACAGATCGTAGCCGGTAGCCGGTTCCAACTAGGGTGCTATAGTGGATGCGACAGTGACTTACAGTTAACTGTAGTAGCTGTTGCCTCCTTTAATTAACCAAATTTCAGCTTAACATCGGACGTCATGCTTTCGTACGTCAATCCACAATATTAAAAAAATTAAATCACTATTTAATATTTCAGAAATTAAAAGAGAAGTTCTATCGTCTCATGATAGCAGTAGATCAAAATAACAGTCAATATCTATCCGTGTGTCGTCATTTCCGTGCCTTAGGGGCTGACGAGGAGAATGACGCATTGATTGGAAGTATTATATTCCTTATTTTGGCACCTTACGACAATGATCAAGCAGATTTGACTCATCGCATTAACGAAGACATTGATGCTGAGAAGCTTCCTGAATATAAGTATGTCATTATGTACATTGCTTTAAATATTTCCAATATTTTCTGCTCAATCTTTTAAAATAACATTTTGTTTTGTCATTTCGGGATATTCGGTCTGGTTATCAAAGAGTGGTAGGCAGTGGTACCCAGTCTGCCGATCCGGGTAGTACCACCACAGTATACAGACTGTGAAGTGATTTGGTAGTGTTTCGGGATCAGCTTGTAAGTTGCCAGTTCCAACTAGGCCGGCATAGTGGATATGATTGCTACTAACAGTTATTTAACTGTATTTGAAGTTGCCTATCATGGACCACACTCTACATCAGGCAGGGTACTGGCGAGCTACAATTTAAAAAAATGGAATTAACTGCAAGTACTAATAGATACTATGCCAGCATACACTATGCCTGCCTAGTTGAAACCGTCAACTTTCAAGCTGATCTCGAAACGCGACGAAGTCACATCACGGTTAATTGAATGTGTTATTGAAAATTTTATTGCTAGATTTGTTCATCGTCTGGTTCAACCGTGGCTTCAGAAATGCGTATGACGGCCACAAGAAATTGGCAACTCATATTGACCACTTCCTTCCAACTTCATTTGCCTTTGGAATTACTATTATTTTATTTTTAGAAATTTACTGGGTCTTTTCATCAATCCGGAAATCATTATATGGAATGTGTTGTGCAAAGATTATGAGGAGATACTGAAGAGTACGCCCTACTTTAAGAATGATGAGAGGGGTCAGCAAAGGTGGAAAGATCTCAAAAACAGAGTTGTGGAGCATGTAAGTTTAAACTAATATTATTTACTAATTATACTGGACTGTTGGTATGCAGAAAAAAAGATGGTCGCATTAGAATTTCCTTAGATTTTTCGCGAACGTTGATTAATAAATTGAACAAATTTTGTGCGGCTTACTATCGCATTTATTTATTATGTCGAGACACAATAATAATTATTGAATTAACAGTTTTTTATTATTCCGACGTTTTGAGAGTTTTGCTGCCATCGTGGTATCATCCTTTAAGTAAATCGTGATAGCCTTTACCCTATTTTGTAAAAACATTTCTATACTAAGCTATTAAAGTGCTTGTATCATAGGAACAGGACAACCAAAGTACATAATATCCAAGTTACATTGGTAACCTGTAAGTGGTTTTGAACCTGTGCTCTCGGCTTTCGTAAACATCGCACTGCCACTACACCACGGTCGCCTTACTATGAGTGTAGTACCGTAAAATAAAACCGTTTAATCAGCCGTCGCCTCTCTTAGACCTCTCCTTATTTCTCAAAATTAAAATATTCTTTTTCTCTTCTCGCAGAACATCCGCATAATGTCAATATATTATGTACGTATTAGCTTAGCCAGGATGAGCTTACTGCTGGGATTGAGTGAAGCAGAATCTGAGGAGGCTCTCAGCCAATTGGTGGTGAATAATATTGTACGCGCCAAAATTGATCGGCCAGCGTCTGTTGTACACTTTAGGTATGTTAATTATTTTTATTACTTTGACTTTAACCCCTGAAAAAGCAAACTACAGTTTACCACAGCTTTCTCAAATTTGTTGTGTAGCGTTTCCTTATACATGTTTGTTGTGATTAAATACCACGTTAATTTAAAATGACTGCCACAAAGGAGGGTTATGTTTGACATAGCCACCTGATAAGCAAGCTGAAGTGGCAATGCATAGTTCGTAGAATAGCTGTTGGGGCTGAAAGGTTGTTAAATGGATACAGCATACATGAAAATGCAGCGTAGTATGTCCACACACGAGTTGGACTAACAACCTGCTAAAGGTGGCAGTAAACCACTGAATGCACGCCACTGTGTAGATCGCTGGGTAGACCCTATGTCAATCAAACTAAAAAATCTTGAGTGGTAGGCATTGGTGCCTAGTCAGCCGATCTGGCCACAATAATTAAAAAAAAGCTTAAGCCTCTTTGGTATTTAGTACACTTATAATAGATTTTTTTTTAATTTCTACAGCCTCTCCGTGGACGTGTCGGAGCGACTCAACGCATGGTCAGAGAATCTTAACAGTCTGATGCAGCTTGTTAACAAAACAACACATTTGATCAACAAGGAGGAATGTGTCCATAAACATTTAATGCCAGCTGCAGAGGCATAAAATACAATTCCTGGCAGTTGCTAGTTACGTCACACGATGACGTACCAACGAGATGACGTCATCGACCACGATACCATCAGCAAAACAGTTATCTCCGTAGAATGAATTATTTTGTCAATAATATTAAACCTGCCTGATGGTAAGAGGAGGTCCAAGAGTGCCGAGGATTGAAAAAACCGAGGACAAACGACTGCGGCCTGTCCATTGATTGCATTAACAATGGAGCGTTATATATACCACCATCTGCAAATACATTATACAATACTGTGAAGAATAATGTCATTGGTTGAAGTCACGTTTTGTTGCTTAGCCAAGGTTTCAGCGCATTAGCAACTGTCAGGGATAAATAAAAGCATTTACTTACCTAAACTAATACAAAATTTATTGATATATTAACTTTTAATATCTCTTGCATTGTATGTTTAAGAGAAATAAATTTTAAAGTAAATTGTATTTGTGTTTCTTTTCTAATTTACATTCTTTATTTTGTCAAGATATATGATCGCACATTAACCCCTCAGCACGGCAAAAAAAATTTTTTTTTAAGTCTGGCACGCCGAGGCCAGATGTCAATAAAACAAGGCGTTACAATGTTATTTCATGCATAAAATGTGCTGATGTTAGAAGGCTGTCATAACCACACACCATGTACGAAGGCGACTTTTTTTTCCGCCTAATGTTAACCTAAAGTGCAGTACTTGAATGGAGATGACTGCTACTATAGTTAGATAGTTGCCAGTAGCAGTCGTATCCACTATGCCGGCCTAGGTCGTACCGGCAACTTACAAACTGATCTTAAAACCCGACTAAGTTTTTTCACGATCCATACACTTGAAAGAAGTAATACTGTAAAGCAGGGTTTGCACCTCAGATTAAATAAAATAATACTAATACTTATAATGAGGTTTGCACTGTGGAATATATTAAATTATATTCCGATATGGGTCAATACTCTTGGAAATGGGATACAACTTTTTAACGAGTTTATTGGAATTATTTTATTTGAAAACCATAGCTGAAGAGCATCAAGTATCATGATCTCACGAACAAGATGACAAGAAAAGGGTACAAAACCCAGGTTTACGTGTTATAAGTTGGCGCTAGAAGAATACCAGCATAGACCTTGCATCATATTATAAAGGATCTTGGTCTCCCAAGGTCAGCCGTAAGTACATTTTTAGACTAAATATCGAAAATGGCATTGGTGGGGTCTTTCAATATTTGGTTAGGTAGAGGGGCAAGTGAGGGCAGTGAATGTGTGTTGACTGTACGAAACGTTGCGCTGCCTCCATTGTCCCTTCTGACTCTTGCCACACGATGGACTCGAACGGATAATCCATGGATGCTAAGAAATTGTGTCATTTCTTAAAATTTATGTTGCATGCAAATTCAAATCTACGAAAATTTCAATCAAAGCCCCTTTAATTTACATATTTACAGTGAAATACGTGAGGGATTTTCAAAGTACAGATGTTTATATTAATAAAATAAAGAAATAATGTACTTATAAATACACATTTCACTGCTTATTGTTATTTAATTTTACATTTCTATACTTAACATGCTAGTATCATAGAAGCAGGACGACCAAAGTATATAAAAGATCACGTGGACCACTGGCATGTGGTTTTGAACATGGAGCTCCTGGTTTGCGTGACCGTTTCTAGATCATATTTTTTTGCGAGATATACTGTGTTCCGTAAAAAAAACGCCGTTGTTGCTAACCATGGCCAAGCTACAAGCAATTAATATCTATTCATATACCCTCATCACCGGCGGGGTTAGGTTGGGCAAGTTAAAACGATTATCGTCTCTCGTCGACGATTGGCAAAATAATAAAAGCTAGGCTAAATCCACCAAAATGAGACTATTGATGATAATGATAAATCGTGTCGTCGCACGGACGATATTCGTCACAACGATTAATAGTCTCGTTTTATTGGATTTAGCATAGATTTTATTATTTTGACAATCGCCGACGAGAGACGATAATCGTTTTAACTCGCCAACCTAACCCCGATATTATCGGCGTGCGCAGTTGATACGTGCTTTTGCGTTGCAAATTCTACAGAAAATAATATCTATAGAGGAATGTCTAGTATTAAATAAAAACTATGGTTCTAATGATGAACCAATGTTAGGTTAAGTTCTACCGTTAAGTAAGGGCACTCCGTTGTCTCTGCTTATCCCTGTGACATGAAATTAATAGCTTTACATTTTCTTTAAATAAATAATTAACACAAATCAGGTTCATAAATTAATAATAATAAGTAATAACTTATTTACTGCTTATGATAAGATAAACTGCACCTATCGATTGAATCAGTCTGATTTCTTGAATCAACCCTAGTAGTCGTTGAAAATGTTGTCTACCCTGTTGCTGTCGTTTATTACGTGTATTTGTATAATTGGTGCTTTTAAATTCATAAATAAACCACACAAATCTCCCATTTGTGGTGTTTATCAACAAAGGAATAAATACTATTCTTTTAAGTTAATATTTATGTTTCTAGTTTTAACGGGAAGAAAGGTAAGTGATCTTACTAAGTCTTGTAGTCTTTAGCGGGCTCGTTTCCGCACTTGAAGTCCTCTTCGGTATCTTTGTGCGTTCTTACTAAGTATATTTAGGTAAAAGATTATTAGTATCTTATTATTTTTGACACATTTTCAAATATTCAGGTAACCGTTAGATAATTCTATAAGACAATGCATATTGAATAACCATTAAGACAATTCTCCTTGTATAAGTGATGCAGAAAGCAAGAAGAGTTGTGTCTGGATCGTGGCGTTCCACTGCTTCTGCCTAAAATGAGGAGATTTAGGCGTAATATTTTGATTAATTAATCGCTAAAATCGTATAATTATTTTAGATTAAAATGCAAGATCTTGCGAAAAATGTCGCATATTTTATCATATTTCCATCATAGATAAGATATTCTGATTTTAGGCTGTATCAAAATTATTAAAAAACGCCGGTCTATAAGTAAAAGCGACTGGAACTAGAACAACAGTCACTTCCACAATCCTCAGAATGATTCAATGACCGTTATTTCACGGTTTATACATCTCATTTACTTTCATAGATTAACCTTATTTACCTACTGTCATATACATAGTAGGTATATAGTATTCTACCTAAGTATATAGTAATTTATTAAAACAAAATATATTTATGTATTTATTTACATTTCTGTACTAAACTACTAAAGTGTCTGTGTTATAGACTGTTTCTATAACAAAATACATACAAAGATACATTAATACCGACAGGGTAGTTTTGCGTGTCCATTGCAATACTACTACACCACGATCGACTTAAAAGATGACTTGTAAATGTGTTATTTATTGGCCCGCATAGTGAAGGTGACTAAGGCAAGCGTAAATGAGGCAGTTTTTTCAGTCGTCAGCGTTTTTAGACCTCCCCTTGCTTACCATGAGGCAAATCGAGGTCGGGAGGGCGAGAGAGTACAAATCGTGAAAAATGTGGCTCCCTTGCGTATGCGTATCCCTGTGGGAATTCAGGCGTGGTAATTTAATTCATTGATTGAACAAAATAAGTAATTGTCATAAAATGGAATTTACTATAAAATTGTTACTTTTGTTATTTTTATTGTCACCCGACATATGACACCACCCCGCTTGATGTTAAGCTGGAGTGTGGTCCATGAACGGATGCCAGTGCTACTACAATTCAATAACTGTGAGTTGTTACGCGAACCCGGGATTTTACGCGTAACAAACCAATCGCTGACCGTTCGTCCACGCGTCGTCTAGTACTTATAATATTCTTTATTTTATAGATCCGTAATTATTTGAAACGTAGATTGGCTGTCGAATTAGGTGAGAGTGACGATGGAGTCATCAAGGTTCACAATGATGATATTGAATTGGAAGAAATGTACCAATTGGGTGATTTTCCAATGGTAAGTTCTTTTTTATCGTAATTCGACATATCAAAGCACCCCGCCTGATGTTAAGCTAGAGTGCGGTCTTTAAATGTTGACTGTTACTGCAGATAAAAACTGCAAGTAGTAGTTGCCTCCACTATGCTGGCCTAGTTGAAGCCGGCAACTTTCAAACTGATCACAAAACGCAACTGAGTCACTTCATAGTTTCATATTTATTATCTGGAGGAGATTGCTACTACAGTTAAATAACTGCAAGTAACAATCGCAAGCCGATCTAGTTGGAACCGGCAACTTTCAAGCAGATTTCGAAAAGCGAAAAGAAATATGGAGGACGTGACGAAAAGGATACTGTAGTATGAGTACTATAGCTTTTAATTCAATTCAATTGTCACGCCGATATCCCACGGGGATAGGCAGAGACAATGGAGCCGCCACTTTCCACGATCCTGACACAATACCTCGCTTTCTTTACAATTCTGTTCATACAAGCTCTAAGGTTATGGGCACTAGGCAACCTAGCTTTAGTACTGTAGTAAAATGCATTCTACAATTTCTGCTTATCCATGCAAGCTTTGAGGTTATGGGCACTAGGCAACCTAGCTTTAGTACTGTAGTAAAATGCATTCTACAATTTCTGCTTATCCATGCAAGCTTTGAGGTTATGGGCACTAGGCAACCTAGCTTTAGTACTGTAGTAAAATGCATTCTACAATTTCTGCTTATCCATGCAAGCTTTGAGGCGTTGTATTTTATTGTAGCTCGACATATGTATGTCAGAACCCCGCTTGATGTGTGGAGTACGGTCTATGCATGGAGAACATTGCTACTATAGTTAAATCACTGCAGTGGCGTAGCGTGGCGGGGGCGGAGGGGGCGGCCCGCCCCGGGCGGCACATTTAGGGGGCAGCGGTATTTGAAAAAACTATAATAAATCGTTAAGATTTGAACCTGAAATTCACATTTTTGTTGTACCTATGATTGAAACTCCTAAATAAGGGGGTGGCAAATTTTTTTTACCGGCCCGGGCGTCTGACTTTCACGCTACGCCACTGAATCACTGTAAGTAGTAGTCACATCCACCATGCCGGCTTAAATTAATTGTATAAAGATAAGCATTAAACATTCTAGGCATCTGTAGAAACTATAGCTTTAAAGTTAGTTAGATAAATATATATTTAAATAGATAAGACTAGATATTAAACGATAATAATAATTTAGCAACGTACACCTGTAGATATAATTAAATTGTGCAATGTGTAGTCAAGTAAATACCTACCTTAACAATAATAGATTAAATTATTTATCTGCTTGGAAATGTTGCTGATTCATTGTAGGTACTTATAGATTCCGGCAGATAAGAAGAGCGCTGGAATTCAAGCTGCGCAGTAACATGTTTTGTCACATGTTGCCTCTATCGCCTATACCACTGAGAATGTTCTGAGGAGCTCTTTAACCTTGTTCCTACCTCGTCTTTTCACACCCGTAATACTGGTCGGGGGAAGCATCCTCATTTTGTCGACCGAATCGGCAGTAGAACTAAAAAGTTCGGTGCGTCTTTTCTTTGTAGAACAATCGACAAGTGGAATGCTTTGCCTGCCCGTGCTTCTATTGCTTATCATCAGACGAGTCGAGATCAAATGTCTTGTCACAATAAAATTTAATAAAAATATGTTTTTCAAATTTGTATAAATTTTAAAATATTAATTATGTGCCCTACTATATTCTCCCACGGCAATCGTCTAGAGCTCTTCCAATCTGCAGATCCTTGTTTTGCGCAGCTCACAAGTCAGCGCTCTCTTTTTGCCGGGATGTGTACTGCATTTTGTTATGACGGTTAGATTAGACAAAAACTAGATATATTTTACAGACAAATCCCACCTTAGGTTACACTTATAACAATACCTCTAATGTAGGTATTAACTAACTTAATTTGGAGGTATTAATAATAATAATAATTTATTTGCTTAGAAAAGGGTACAGTATATCAATGGTACAATATAGTGAGTCCTCCTTATTCAGCTAACATAAAGCATGCAAATGTTTAAAGTTATATAATTCACTGTCAAAATATGTATCAATGTATTATAATATTATATGTAATGTCATTATCTATATAGTAACAATATTATTTAAATGTTAATTTGTGGGACACAATCTAAATTACAAAGTTATCCTGGCACTACATTAAACTTCTTGATATGTTTTTCATATTCAGAAAATTCCTTATATGAATAAAACATATTACTCAGCAACCATATTGCCAATTCGGCTTTAAATTTATTAAATTTAAAGCAATGCCTTAATATCCTTATGGATACCTGGATACCTATTATGGATACCTAATCATCAGTACCGGATTTAGACTACTTTATGCCCTAAGCAATCCACACCTGTGGGCCCACCTATCCATAAGTAAACAATCGGTCTTTATAAAAATACGTATTTAATAAAACGAGATAGATCATTACATCATACCTTAAAATATATGCTATAATGCAGGACGAAAGAGATTGGAGTGAAATTACATACGTTAAAAAAGTACTTTCATGTGCAAACAAATAATTTTTGTCTGGTACTGATTTTAGTGGTTAAGAGATGTGATGTCCTTTAGTGGTCATGGGCTAATCCGGCAATGCTTATCATAGTTATCCATGTCAATTTTTTTAACGTATTATTATTTATAAAGTATTAATTGATATGTTATTGGAAGCGAACATTGTTTATAAAGTAAAAGATTTTCGCAGATTACTATTTATTTATTTAAATTAAAGACACACCAACAGTGATATGCATAACTCTTATAAACTAATAAAATATTATAAAGAAAAAACAGATTTATACTACCACCAATTAGTAGGCATGTAGAACATTCAATGACAAATAAAATAATATTTTCTAAACATAAAAACTAAAAACAGTTGCGTTTATTTCGATTATTTTTATCCTGTTTCGAAGCCACCGGGGTCGCTTTTTTCCGAGTTCAACTTTACTTATTCTATTTATTAAAGATTTTCTTTTAGATAATTAGGTATATAACCTCTATTTTTAACAGCGTTTATGGTTTTAGAACCATTAGTTGGGTACTTATTAACCATTGATATTATTGTCCGAATTATATTTATTTATTTTCTCTTTTAGGCAGTAGACGCTGTATATTTTAATGGCGTATCGAAAACTGGTGCTGCTATAATATGTGGTCTGGCAAGAAGACAAGAAGGTGTCTGCAATTCATTCCTTTATTTGAAGGTAGAATAATTAATAACATTATTAACAATGTATGTTTTGGGCTCAACTTGAATGTCGCCGCAAACTAACTTTCTCGTGTTTACAGCTTAGCGGAAAATACTGGATATCTGAAATAACTCAGTTTTTATTAATAAATAAAGTTTTCCATAAAATAATAAATTTGGTTCCACAGCTTACATGAAGGCATCAGTCGCTTTAAATATTTAGAAACAGTTGTTTAGACTTACGACGTGTCTTGTGAGTGCCTTGACATGCTTAATAGCCCCAGTCGCCGTCTTTATGCCGGCCAGAGATAATATTAAAAATACGAAAGATACATTTATAAAATTTCCGTTAGCTTTGAATTAAATACTTTTTTTTTAATATTTAGGTTAATATTAATATTAACGCCCTGCCTGATGTTAAACTGGAGCCCTTTCCACAAGTGAAGACGACTGCTGCCACGAACAGAGGTCTGAGCTGGCAATAGCCGTAGGCCCAATATATTTTAATCAAGTTATCGCGCTTTTAGGTAGAAGATGGAGAATTATTGTTATCACCAAAATTACCTGATTCTAAATTAATACAAACAACAGACGAACTTGGAACTTATTCAGTTGAAGGGATCAAAGTACGAAAAGTAATGCCTATGAGAAGTTGGAACATTTCTTATAGTGGCGATATGAAGTAAGTTTAATGGAGCAATTCATGTATTAGGACCATTATTAAAATAACAGCAGCTCTTGCCACGCGTAGAGAATAGGTTACACACCAGTCCGACACGCGTATTTCCGGGGTTTAATTGTCGTTAGGAACAATGATTTGTTATGTAGCAATTAGAAATCCCCCGGTAAAACCACTTGCTATCTTTGATATATAAGTACTTTGGTAGTCCTCTAGTTTTTATGATACAAGCACTTTTATTAGCTTAGTATAGAAATGTGAAAAAAATCATACATTAATTGACTGATAAAATAAAATACGCCGTAATAACTGTAGGGGAAGCTTATAAATAATAATTGTGGTTCGTGTTTTTTTTTAATTGAGGCTAGATTTGCCTGATGGTAAGCAAGGGATCTTGACGACTATAAAACCGTTTCAGTTTACGATTGCCCCGCAGCGTTGTCACAATACCGTCCAAATAAGTTGTTTTTTTATGAGAAGGGTAGAAAGGCTGGTAAAAAAAGGTTATTATACTTACATAACTATTTTCAGTCGTTGACACTTTTTGACTTCCCTCACAATCAGGCAAGTTAAATGTCGGGTATCAATAAAAGAATAAGGCATGAGGTTGGAATGGAAGTTAGATTAATAATAAATGATGATAAATTTGTAGGTTAAGAAATAATCCCGAGAAGACAGTAAAAGTGAACTTCTCTCTAACATGGAGTGCTATGTATTGGAGAGCATTTAATTTTGACACGGACATGTCACCACTGAGCAAGGCGATGGATTTGGCTAAAGAACCATGGTCTAGAGAATATTTCAATATATTGGAAAGGTAACCTACATGAATAATAAAAATCATTCAATATAAGAAATATTGACGACAGGCGTGGCGTGGTTAGCAGTAGTAACGGACTGGTTACACGAAAAGTCTTGAGTTTGATTCCCGGTCAGCATCAATATTGCACACAGGCGCTCTACTATAATAACATTTATTATAGTAGAGTATCGATAAAATACGTCTGCAAGACAATATTTGCGATAAAAATGTTTATTTCATTATCTTATACGATAGATAATTTTTATGTTTCAAAATTTTAAGAAATAAATAATAATTACCCGGCGATTCACGATAAAAAAGAAGTTGCTGAGGGTCGGCGCGGCCCTGGGGATCGATTCTCTTTACACGACAGCGAATTGACAAACTTGCACTGATATCTTCTTCTTAAGCAATCAGCGAATAACAAACCAATAAAAATTGGGAATTAAGGTATAAAATTGACGATGAATGATAAGTGGACTTTTTTAAAGTTGAAAGAATATGGGGTAGAAAAATATAGACGCAAGCACATAGACGCTATATAGCTTATTGGTCAGTGTGTTTGCGCGGGTTTGATCCCTGGTTTCTATCCGTTCTTCATTACTAATTGCATTTCTAGATATAACCAAACCCATTATGAGCAAATGGGTTTGATTGAAGGGACTGTTACATTAGATGGAGTAAATCATAAATTGTCGATGCCCTGCATGAGGGATCATACTCGTGGTAAGTTTATTTCAGTATTTTATACACCAAGGATGGGCCACACGAATATTCGGCCTTCTATTTCATACTCCGTTTCGATTCCAAATTTCTAAGGCAGCAAAGTCCTTAACCAGCCATTTTCGAAAATAAAAAAGTACTTAAAACTAATGTACTAAAAAAAGTAATGTATGTAATTTAGTGGGCGATGTGTAGCTCAGTAGTGACTTACCATCTTACCGGTACCAATATATCATTTTTTTACATTTCCATGCTAAGCTCCTAAAGTGCTTGTATCATAGATACAGGTCAACCAAAGTACACATGTTAAAGATATATTGGTACCAGTGGGTGGTTTCGTACCCGTGTTCTCGGTTTGTGTAACCATTGCACTGCCACTAAACCACGGTCGCCTTTGATATACATATGTACTTTGGTCGTCCTGTTTCTATGATATAAGCACGTTTAGTAGCTTAGTTTGTCTTTGCAGGACGAATCCGCGATTGGAATAATTTCCACCGTTACGTGCTGCATTTTATTTATTTGGAAAATGGTGATTGCATTGCGGTTGGCAGCGTGTCTAAGCCCATCCTATTATCACAGTAAGTTGTGTTATTATTTTTAATAAATCGAGTTAAAATGAATAAACTTCATTGGAATAAAGGAATAATCATCAATCTATCAGGCAGATTTTCATTACAACATTTTATAATGAAAACCACCATCAGTCCGTTGCGCAGAAAGTCCTGGGTTCAATTCTCGGTCGGAGCAAATATTTTATTCACAGCTGTATTGTATTTGTAATATTTAATAATTTGATTAAATATTACAAATATCTGTTAATAGAAAAAGAGGCAAATATTTGCTCCTGGTCTGGATGTCCAAAGAGTGGTAGGCTGTGGTGCCCAGTCTACCAATCTGGGGTAGTACCACTACTTACAAGTGAAGTGACATAGTCGCGTTTAACTACAAGTGGCAGTCTGCATTTTTAAAATTGAAAATGGTGGTACTGGAAGTTTTGAAAGAGGCCAGGAGTGATACTCTCCATTGAGGAAATGGCAACGTTCGAAATTGGATTAGAATCTGGGGATCGACTTTGATGCCTGTATTTATCAAAATTGTATACGTGTCTTAGTATTTATTAAGTTTAGAATAATTTTTATGTGTTTTTAAAGGTTTTTAGAATTAGCAGAATAGAGGTGTAATTAGTACATTTATTATTAAATAATGAATACATTATTAGAATAATAATCTAAAATAAAGACAATTTCAATAAAATTACGTATTAAATAGTTTTGGTGTTTATATGATCAATTTAAATATAAACTGAAGCTGGTAAGCAACGAAGGGCGTATCAGCTTGCCCATAAAAGGCTGATCCGCACTGTGAGGATTTACGTACTGCGTCATTTTTCAATTACAGATTGTAATATCCAATCTAATTAGTAATAAAAAAAAAACAATAATTATTTCAGTGTAACAATAGGCTATTATTGCCGTAAATCAGATAATGCTGTATTAGCTGTACACTCAAATAGCTTTCTCCTATATCAACATGGAGAAAATGAAATTCTGCCAAAGGATTATGGATTTAATTTCAAAGCAGGTAAGTGTTATATTTTAATAATGGTTTTATTTATTAATATTTCTCTGGCTGGAATAGTGATGGCGACTGTGGCAACCGTAAATTAGATTGGTATTTTCAGTCGTCAGTGCTCTCGAACGTCCTCTTGTTTACAATCGAGGTCAGATGTCTAATAAAAACAAAATACTTTGCACATTGCTTGTTCATAGACACCGGATATCATAAGTAGCTGTATGAAAAATACTATAACAGTTTCAACCGGCATAAAAACTGACGCGACCGTAAACTAAAACGGTTTTCAGTCATCTCCGCTCTTGGACCTGCTCTCGCTTTTCATCTGGAAAGTCGAGGTCAGATGTCGCGTCTCAATTAAAAATAGGTGACCACTGCTTTGATATGGAGAGACCAATGAGTTTGTATTTTGATCCATCACTTTCAAGTGACCAGTCGCGTTTTGGGATCAGCTTAAAAGTTGCTAGTTCCAACTAGGCCAGCATAGTGGATGTGACTGCTACTTAGTTATATATCTGTTGTAGACGTCGCCTCCATTCATGGATCGCACTCCAGCTTAACATCAGGCTGTCATAAGAGGTACATATAAACTTTTAATTTGTATTTTTAGGTTGCAAAAAATATAATGTTCAAGTTCTAGTAAAGGACGAAGATATGCTTTATATTGGAAAAGAAAAAGACGCAAAACTATACGAGAGATGGTGTTCGTATGAAGTTAACGGTATTAAAGGCTGGGGTGCTTCAGAGTGGCAATACAAGAATCTAGACAAAATTAATTAATATATTTCCTAATTTTAATTATGACTACCCTATAAACTATTAATTATTAAAAATGCAGGGACAACTGTTACAGTATGTCTGTACACAGCAGTCGCATCCGAATGCAGAATTATTTTTCATGTTTGCAAACTTGAAGCATTGAGAAACTATCTGTAAACTGCGACCGGGGATTGAACCCAGTCTCTATCCAATTTTTATGTATACAGTAATAAAAATTACTAAGAAGCACGTTCAATGCCGCCGACTCGCCCTGCGAGTTCACGTAAATTTTGCTACAGTGCCGGTAACTCGCCAAGCAAGTTCTGAGACTCAGTATTTTTCAAAAAGTATTCCGTAACTCGCTAGGTGAGTTGACTTTCAGAGTTACTCAATTTATTAAGTTTTGTATAAATTACGTTTATAGGAGCAAACTGCTGTTTTTTTATAGTGACAAAAAAACGACAATGTGCTTAGTCAAACGTAATTATTAATTTATACGAAACTCGCTTGGCGAGTCATCGGCACTGTACCAAAATTTACGAATGGTCATCATAGCGTGCCGCTGGTATATACGAGTATAATAATAAAATGGCTAGGTACCTAAAAGATGAAATACAATATATATTTTTTAGTTACTTGTCTTTTGTATAACATATTTACTTTTTCAAGCTACCTGAGTATAATTAATAGTTAATACCTATTGTTTAGAAAATACATTTTTAACTTTTCTTAACTACCTTTTTTAGTAACAGGTAGTTCCAAAGATTTTTTTACACTTCTATACTAAGCTACTTTAGTAGCTTGATTATAGAAATCATACAGGACAATAGAAAGTAGTTTTTTTTTGTGTAGCCTAGTAAGTCAGAGCTGTCACGATCCCCGGTCGCAGTTACCCGATGATGTCCTTTGTACAAAAACAAAGACTGCCTACTATTTAGCGGTAGAATAAATAAAAATAAATTATGCATGAAAATATTAATTTTATTAACCACAATACTGATAGTCGACTAGTTAGTATGTTTTTAACATTTAACAAAATTCATTAATCTAAAGCAAATAAAATTAGAATTCGACATAAAAAGTCAGATACAAATAAATAATCTCATTAATTCTAAATATAGAATATGTGATAGCTTTTTAATATTAAACGACTTACACGACAATTAAAATATTTACAAAAAAAATATCCAATGTTCATTTTCACCAAACTTTAAATTGCCTAGTCTATGTGTAATGAAATAAGGCGCATTAGGGCTAATGTGACTACAGGAAAAATGCGACCAACAAAAATTACATATTAATCTCTGCAAACGGCATCCACGTGAAAACTGGTTCTAAACCTGTTGAGTCACTTCACGGTGGTGGTACTTTTAACCGCCTAGGCCCCACAGCCAGTTTTATTAATGATTATAGAATGATATATTTTTTTTGCTTTGCCTGGCAATTGAACCCGTGACTTACCCGAGTCACAAGACTTGTCCGTGAGAGCAATTATCGCATTAGCCCTACTACAGGTACACCTTATGCTTAAATTTAGATCCCGGCAGACAAAGAGAGTGCTGACTTTTGAGCTGGGCATTGCTAGCAAGTCTGCGCATATATAGAATCGTGCACGTAATTGATAATGTTTAAAATTCATACACATTCGAAAAACGATATGAATATAGGTAACAAAACAAGTTACTGCGCTTTGAATGCCAGCACTCTTTTTATGTACCAAGTCTATACTTATAAGTATGCTTAAATCATCTGTAATATTTGGACATCACTATAATGCGACAAAGATCCAAATAAACGTGGTTTAGATCTTACTACATCAACCATTGACATTTTCCTTGCTACAAACTATCAAATTTTACAAGATGGCGGCTTTAGTTCCGTTTTTGGCCACGTATATTAGGATCCTTGTCGCTATATGAGTAGACCATATAGCATACATGTGTTTGTATTTCGTATCGATTTGTGTGGACCAGGCAATATTTTAGTCATCTGTTCGGTGAATTAGACTAATAAGTAATGTTTAAAGTAGGTGATAGACGTATAAGGCAAGTCACTAAACTATCTATACTATGATTTTTAATTCAATAAACCAAAGTGACAGATAATTCCTATTTGCATCTCTTTTTGACACACGTAATAAAGTGAGATCACATATATGAATCAGCTGTCATTTTAGTACATGAAATTAAAAATCTTAGTGTAGTAACATTGTTTTTTTTTTAAATAGTTTAGTTGTTTTAATGAATAAAATCATATTACTTTAGGACTTTCATTGCTATTCGTATGTTGAATTTAATTGGAATTTTATGGAATTATATGAAACTTTATAAAACTATTTGAAGTGTTTTAATTTGATGATTAATTGTACTTTGATTTTTACTTCAACATAACTTCATTTTACATACAAGGTTTTGAATCCCAACTAGTTTTATAGGTTAATCTATTGGTCTTACAATATTTAGCTGGGTAGAGGGAAACGTGAGGGCAGCGAAGTTGAGCGTTGTCAGGTCGCAAGCCTAATTTCCAATCGCAACGCTACCTTTACTTTTCCGCCTGCCACGCGATCGACCCGGTACTATTAACCCCCCCACTTTCAACTATTAAATTAACATAAATCTTAATACAACGTCTGCCACCTAATCAACTAATAGTTTCTATGTGAGAACACAATCACAAAAGTCAAACTATACTAAGTTGGACTTACTAATTAATCTAAGACCTATAAAACTTAAAAAATATTTGGTGCAAACAACTAATATTAACACATAAAGACGGAAATATTACAGACGGGGGTGGATAATGTAATCCCCACTAAGAGTTTTCAATCGCGCGTGCGAAATGTCAGTCTGCTATGCTAAAATTGACAGGCTTACTTAAATAGTAAGAAAATATGGAAGCTTACTGATGTTAAGGCTGCCATTGTTAGCACTGCTAGACATTACAACGCTGGGATGTAACAATATAGCTTTAGTAGCGTATTTATTATAACATGTATTTTACTTTGGAATTGAAAAACCATTAAATGTATTTTATTCTGCAGTATTATTAGAATACAGATATATTTAATGATCTCACTTAGCCAAGGTAAAGGTTACACGATTAGTAAGATCAATCACAAACGACATGATTGATTTGAACGTGAATTTGTGCTTTGACAATTTATTGTAGATGCATCAAATGTTTTGCCTTTTTATATTTTTATTACATTAATATCGTATTATTATATTTTGTTAAGATTTTCATCAAGAGACGATAATAAAATTATACTACAGAATGTTGGCATTCAATCGACTATTGCACTGGGGTTTCGACTAAGTCGCCGTCAAATACCATACGGTTATATGGCTAGGGTCGCCACTTTTTAATAATATCATATATAGACTAAATATTATTATAGTAATTTCATGATAAAAAATTTGGTTTTTATTTATTTTTAAATTATTAACCTCCTTACAATTTTATCCAAATGACATTTAAAACTCACTTAAATTAAAAAGCTTTATACACGTTACTATTTGGAAGACAGATTTGAAAAACTTAAGTAAAAGTATTTCTATTATTATTTAAACAAAGCTAAAAAGTATAAAGAAATGTCAATTAAAAATTCTTGTGCGTGTAAAAACATTACTATTTAGCAAACGTAAGTTACTTAGATGATCAGGCGTCTTCTCTATAATTTAAAATAATAGTTTTAAAGAATGTTGAGAATTTTAACTATTTTCTCCGTAGAGGGTGGACGCTGTAGTGCCGTTCAAGGATGAAGACGACTGCTACTGCAGTTAAATTATTTGCAAGTTGCAGTCGCTTTAACTGTACGACAGTCTTGAAAGTGGTACTACCCCAGAAGTCAACCAAATTCAACTCAACGTACAAATTCAAACACAGAGGTTCTTCAATAGTCCATTACGAACATTGAATATACGTTAGCACGATTGAGGGCTCGAATTTACTAGAGCCATTACAAATGTACTGCCTGAGCTATATACGAGTAAGTATTAAAGGGTTATGCGAAGGCTGCACAAGTCGTTATCGATAATTGGACTCGGACGCAGACGCAGGATGCATGGATCATGGATATAATTTTCAACACTCTGTATGATAACTCCTAACCACTATTTTAAGGTAACTCATTGTTTATTTAAGTCATCGATAAAGAACACGTTCGTAACTTTTTTTAAATATTTGAAGTGTGTATTTGGAACCTATCCTTCATTACATCATAAATAACAAATATCTACCAATTTCTACTCATAAGAAACAATTTGAATAAACTATTGCATTTAAATTCGATATATGTTTTATCTCCGATATTCGGACGGATTTAAGTAAATAATGGTGTCGATTCTCTTGGCACATTCACTAACTTATCCTAAATTTTAAGCTTGTCAATTTTAAGTTTTTTTTAGAGAAATCCCAATTCTGTTGACGAAAATGAATTAAACATAAGAAATGTCTATATTTTAGGATGACACGCCTAAATTATTGCCAACGTAAAATTTATATTTTTGAAAAATAATATGAAGTAATAAGAAAGTCATATAATTAATGTTAATAAATAAGTAATAATGTACCATATAGAATGTTGTAATGGTTTGAGTAAATAAAAACTTGATTTCACGTTAATAAAAATAGAAAAAAACTTTGTTCTTTTGTAATAGTAACACAATTAATTTCCGAACGCATCTTGTTGGATAGATGAGTTTTGGCGGTAATTACAGGAGACAGATTTTAATTATTTGTAATACTTGTGTTTCATGAATATAATTGTATAATGATGATAAAATTGTTATTAAGTAAATGTTATACAGTATAATGACAAGTAATCTAATGCTGTGATACGTGTTTTTTTATGTTCCCTCCCAGACTTCTTCAGATAAACTTGAAAATCGAAATCATTCAAGTTGCCGGTTTCAACTAGGCCGGCATAGTGGATTCGACTGCCACTTTCAGTTATTTAAAAGTAGTAGCAGTCGCCCCCATCCATAGATCGCACTCCAGTTTAATATCACATTGAATGATGTCGTATGGCGAGCTACTATAAATAAAAATACACAAATCACCTTATTTTACCTTTCGGCATATTCAGTTAGAGCATTAACCACATAATTACTCATATTTCTTATTAAGAATTAAATTTTTTAGGTTAAGCGGGACCTAAAATGGTGTCGTCTAATCTTAAACAAATTTAGTTTGACGTTTCTAATTTTACACCTATAATTGGTACAACAGAATAGGAAAACTGCCTAAAATATTAAGTGAAGTAACTAAACTGACATTTAAGCCTGTCAAAGCTTTGACAGCTCTAAATTAAGACTAATATGGGACAACCAGAATAGCGAAAGTCCTTTGACAGGTCTAAATTATTTTTAGAAGGATTTTAGGATAATCGTGTGCCAAGAGAATTGACACCAGTTTCTCTTTTATTTTATTAATTAGAAGCATTAATTTTTTGTATGAGAAAAATATTATATTTTGCAGTATATATTATTTACAATTGTAATACCATCAAATCTAAAAGTACGAAGCTCACCGGTTCGCTGTTTCATCAAACATCTTTTCGGGCGGGTGGGTGAGTTCGTATAACTAAGTTACTCGGTTTATAAAAATTTACCATGGTTTATCAAATATTCACCATGTTCGAAATCAAGTCAAAATTTAACTATTGATTTTTTATTTCTACAAAGAAATAAGATTTTTTTACCTATTATAATACATAAGGTTCATTATCCCTTGTACAATGGTGTAAATATAAATACATATGACCCAAAAAATACCAAGATGATATTTTAACTTGAATTACAGAATTTCTTGAGATTAATATATTTAAATCCACAGACGGTGGAAAGGTAAAAGGTACTTTAAGATATTTAATCGTGGGTCGACATTATGACAGCACCCTGCCTAATGTTAAGCTGGAGAGCGGTCTATAAATGGCCTAGTTAATGCCTAGGGTTTTAGTAATATTAGAAATATGGTGCAACTGTATTTATTTTTTAAATTTACTTTGTATCTAACGTTGTAATTTTTATTGACCTACTGTTAAAATTAAATAAATAATAAACATTTACTGTAAAAGAACCATTTATCGCTTATGTACCTTTTATATTTTTTTTGCTCATTTGAATAGATAAAATTTTGTACATTTTTTCTTGTTTATTCCGTTTTACCTTTCCATAACAATATTAGTAATACTTGCTTGAATAGTTTTTTTTTAGAAATATACTTAATACAATAATATATATTAATAGATCACAAAATGTTTTTAATTATAAGCTATATATTATAGCAAAATGTCTTTTATAGTATATTGACTAGAAATACTACAATAAGACTTCATAAGACCCGTATTTTATAATTAGCTATTCATATAAAAATAATTAGATTAATAGATTTTGTTCTATATACAAAAAATGATTGGGTTGAACATTGTTTATAAAGTAACATATTTTAACGGCCTACAATATAAGCCGCAAAATACAAGAAGCTTTCATAAATAGAAATTCTTCTAAGTCAAGATCGACGATGAGACCATAACTGAGAAAAAGATACATAGAAATCCACCGAAAAATCTAATGAGTCAGGCATTTTCACAACCAGTAATAGAGCAAATATTGATCTAATTATTTATATACGAGTTTTGTACGTAACACGAAATAGTTTTACATATAAACAATCTTTATAAATATAAATATTTACTACTATTCAACAGTGAAAGGCCACTACAAGATTGACATTTTATAAACATAATATATACAAATACAACATAAAGAAACTTTTATTCATAAACAAGAATTATAAACATGCAGTATCTTTTATAATTAGGTTGTTATAATAATACTCAGCTATTTAAGCTGGAGCGTGGTTCATAAGTGAAAACAACTGCTGCAATGGACACAGTGGTCTGATCTGGCAGCAGCTATGGCCACTATGCCAACATGAATTTATTTAAAAATAAGATTCATCATAATATTTATATGATATTTATAATAAGATCATAATTCATAAATAATATTTTTATATCCAATTAAGTTTTTATATCAATATATTTGAAATCCAACATTATGGATATAATTTGACTTCTTTACCTACTATGTAGGATGACATGAATTTTTATAACACAGTGCCTTCCAGTGTCCAGTGTCCACACACGTAACATGCAGCATGAGATTTGCATAGAGAAGTTGAAGTTGACAGCGCCCTCTAGAACGTTGGCCGCAGAACGTTGTCGTGCCCCATAAGTGAGCTCCGACGCCTAATTATTTTTGTAATATACAAAAGGCGGACTAGTAGCGTAAGGCTTTCTCTGTCAATCGACCTCTGGGTTATGCAGAGAGCGTAGGCAGACGGGGAAAACGCATAAATAATTACAGCTAAATAATAATAATATTCACGTTATGGTAATAAAAGTATGGTTTAGTATTACAAAATAATAACAACAAATATTGTGAATTATATTAAAATAATAACAACAAATAATAACTAGTACTTATACCAATTTTACCTTTAGTCCATCATAACCTAAGATTTGGTAAGACGAAGCGAAGCCCGCCTCTACGAGCGCTTTGTCTTACAAAATCTTAGATTATAACCCAAAGGTCGGAGCGAGAGTTGAGGTGATTTATCAACATATAATGAAAAGTTTTGTGTATGTATTATATATTTGTACATTGTGCATGTATACGCTACCAGCTGTCATGTAGCCATCGTGGTACAGAAGTCCTTCCTAACTCACTTAGTTATCCTTAGAAAAAAACGAGATAGCTAATGTTTTATTGGACTTAAATTATTTGTCTCGTACTTTACGTAATTAGCTTATTGTGTACCAACTTATGCTAAAGTAAATTAAACAAAAATATCTGTGTAAGTATTGAGTTCACCTCAACTCTCGTTGTAGCTTATCACTAGCATATAGTGACAGCAAAATAGATTCGAGAAATTTGTCTTGGGACCTCCAGTTTCAGATAATCTTTGATAAAAAAAAAACTGACAATCCAATTATTGTACTGTCGTTGTACTTACAAAAATATTATTACAATTACATATTTATATTAGGTCCAACCTATAAACGCACTGCGTATAATATCGTGCAGTCCTTTACCGGAGGCGGCTATACGAGTACTATTATTTTTATAATAATATTTTGCAATATATAAATATATATTTTTTCTATTGTGACTCGACTAAGTAATGTCACGATCTGGATACTTGTAAGTGGTGGGTCTACCCCGGATCAGCAGACTTAGCACCCTGCCAACCATTCTTTGATCACTAGACCCGAACCTAGATTCTTTAATCACTATTTTTTAACAAATAATTGTAACATTTAATCTAATTATTAAATAATACAAATAAATTTATGAAACAAATATTTGCTCCGATCGGGAATCAATCCCGTGACTTAACTAGTGTGTTGACCAATGCGGCACGCCGGTCGTCAAAATAAAATATAGATTTTCATGTATATGTTTTATATCTTAAATTATATTTGACTAGTGACTAGAAATTATCTTTTATACGATCTATGGAATGGCGTGTAATGTAAAATACTAAATATTAATGATTTAATAAAAATAATTAAACAGCTACTGAGGAATGCAACATTACTGTGTACCCAATTTAGTACATGGATAATTTAGTGTGGTTATAGGTTGTATATTGTATTATAATAAAGTCTTTGGTTTAAGTTTTGGTACAAAAAATACGTACGAGTATATAGTACTTATTTACAATGTTTAACACGAATCTCTTGTCAAGTTCTTTCAATAAACGTAAAAATATCACTACTAATTAATTGTAGTTGTAATTTAAACATCAGTTATAAATATAAGTATAAAAAAGTTGTAAATGTTCGTAAAGTTATGACTCATTTTTATTGTCGTCATATAAATTGTTTTAACTGTTATTCACGGCAGTAACTAATGCGCTGGAATCTTGTCAACGTGACGTATTCAAGGAATTGTTTTGCTGATGGTACTGGCCATTGCCAGTGCAGTTCTACGCCATAATGACGTCTAACGCATTAGCAACTGCTGGGTATAGTAATATAAATTTTAGATTACAATTCTAATCCAAAATTGACCATTAAAAACAAAATTTATTTTAATCTTAGCTATTGTTAATTTTATAATTAGAACTAGTTAAAATGGGTCTTAAACAATTATTAAACATACGATAGTAAATATCGAAAAAGATTTAACCCTGTCGCGAAGACTGCTAGGTGCTACAATAAGGATGAAAACTGACAATTGTTTCAATAGAGGGCGCATCGTCGACACGACCATAGAGAACTGTCATTTTCGTACAAAATATAACCTCTGGTCGTATATATATACGTCCAGAGAATAAATATATATTATCTTTAAAAATGCCTTGTTGTGCTGTTACTGGTTTCAAAAATGGCAGCGTGTATTTGATTCTCAAGGACTCAAAATTGAAGACCGGAAAAACTTTATTACTCTCGGTTCTTAACCATGTCGAATAAATTATAATGAAAACATCTAATACAACAACAGATAATTACATCAAAAAAGAAACCGTTAATAGAAAAATGACAGATCTGACAAAGGGTGAGTCGCCGTTGGCGCCAACTACAAAAAGTTTTGCGTTTGGATCCCTATTATATTTAATGGGGCACCTAAATACAATGTTTAAGACCCGTTTTAATTTATTTTATTTATGATAACCAATTTAATCAAATTATTTATAAATTTTGTTTTGGTAAAATGTATAGAAATTTTGAAAAATCGAAAGTAAATTATAAATCAAAGACACATTCCTCTTGCGACATTAAAAACAAGGCGACCCGAAAAGCAGGGGTTCACAGTGCCCGTAACTAAAAGGTAATGTGGATGTGAAGGAGCCCAGAGAGTTGTGTCAGGATCGTGAAAAGTAGCGCTCCGTTCTCTTAGTCTATTCCTGTTAAAATTTAGATATGACAATTTAATTTGATTGTTTGTTTCTTAACTATTGTATGGAGCATATAGCAGATGTTCCCGGTACATGATCAAGAAGAGCCCGTCTTCGTTTAATACCTTCGAGATATACTTCTCTATTGAATAATCCAGCTGCTAAAGGTACGCTGAAAAAATAAGTTACCTAATTAAACACCTATTAAAATTACTATTTACTCGTATCTACTCCACTACTCAATAAGACCCAGGTTAATCGAACCTAGTCTATATTTGAACAAAACAAGTTATTTTGTGGTTCGACATATGACAGCACCCCGCCAGATGTGAAGCTGGTGTGCAGTCCATGTATAGAGACGACTGCTACTATTTACAATACCGCAAGTAGCAGTCACATCCACTATGTCGGTCTAGCTAAAGCCGGGAACGTTCAAGTCGACCCCAAAACTCGAAAGAATCACTTCACGGTCTGTACACTTGAAAGTACTATCTCAGGTCGGCAGATTAGGAAAATGCCACCATCTGTCTGCGTACGACTTAAAAATATGTATTGTGCTTAAAGTGATGGTAGAGGAGGTCCAAGAGTGCCGACGACTGAAAAATAAAGCGAGTCACGAATGCCTGAGTCCGTAACAATGTTCGGACAAAATGAAATCAATAGATGAATTAGTGCATCATATAATTTCCTATTATTTTTTAATTGTGACTCGACATATGACAACACCCCGCTCGATGTTAAGCTGGAGCGTGGTTCATGAATGGATGTCACTGCTACTACAATTCAATAACTGTAAGTAGCAGTCACATCCACTAAGCTGGCCTAGTTGGAACCGGCAACTTACCAAATCACTTCACGGTCCGTATACTTGTTATTTTATGTCATTCAAAGGTCTTTGATAATCAAATGTTATTAGCATAGATTTATTGGCGGCCCAAAGAAATAAAAATATATCTTGAATCAATGATATTTTAAGAAAAGACGTTGGTGGGGCTAACGTCTTCTCCTTCGACTAAATGGACTGTATTGTGGGTTGCGAACCGATTCGTTATACGTTTAAGATCACAGATATTTTAACACTACACAAGTTTACTGTTCTGAGGGTTTGACTCTGCGTATTATGCGCAGTCTAGAGGTACAAGTCTCTGAATGTTCTACCAGATACTCTTTCTTTTTACTTCGCGGGTTTCAGCGGTCGCTTCCGAGATGCGTACCGTCTCGAGGTCAATTATGAACTGCCTGACTACTTTAGTTTTGGATTAAGGAAATCTTGGGATGACAGGAGTGTGTATGTGTAAATGAATTTGTGAGTGTGTGTGCGTTTAGTATTTTATGAGTATATTTTATTTATATAATATTATAAGCGGCACAACCAGACGTAGATATGTTATACGTGCTCTGAACGAGACACATTAAATCTATGCTAATAAGCAGACCTAAAGTCAGTGTCGCTATGCAGAGCAACATATATTTGTCTTTTTTTCGCTCTCAATAACTATCATTCTGTCTACTTCCAGTTGTCTTTATGCCTAGTCGTGGTTGATCGTTTGCGAACACTCAAACTTGTGTAGGTGACGTATCTACCTAATTTTATTTAATATTATTGTCTTGAATACATACATATCAGTCCCAGGTCTAAGTGCCGCAGAAAATAATCCCCACACAGGTTTGTGATCACTCGTACATACAGATTGCACAGAATTGTATGCCTGACACTTAAGCCCTGTTGGAACTTGCGCACCGCTTATTCTCCGAAGACCTAAAAAATACAAAATGAATATCGATACCTAATTAGGATGTAGAAAATTTATATGAACACTAAATAATATAAAACCATTCAGTGTGCGCCTCCTTTAATATAATTTTAAAGTTTAGTATTCGATTTTAGACTGCGCTTTTTTACAAAAACAAATCTTTTATTTCGCACAGGCCTTCCGGCTCTTACGCATTGCCTAACATCAGACAAGTCGAGATCATAATATTTTCTTAAATTTTGCGCGAATATTGATTAATGAATTAAACAAATTTTATGCGGCTTACTATCGCGTCTCACCGTGACCACGATGGCTGCAAAGCTCTCAAAACGTTTCCGACAAATAAAAAAAAGTAAAATCAAAACCAAAATAAACGCGATAGTAAGCCGCATGAAATTTGTTTAATTCATTAAGTCGAGATCAGATGTCGAGTCACAATAAAAATTAACTAAAGAATTTTTCATTTGTGAATTATCTGACAGCAAGGTGAAGTCCAACAGCGCCAACAACTGAAAAAACCAAGTCAGATCACGGGTTACCTTAGTCGTTGTCACACAGGCATGTAATAAAACTTATTGACAAGCTGTATATTATCGTTTAGTTAAACACTTTACCAAAAATAAAACAATTAGTAAATGTACCAAAATTCAACCTACGCACAATAATGAAAAACTCAAAACAAAATATGCAAGATAGATGATAATTACCAGAAAAAGCTGAAGTAGATACGGGTGCCATAGCTTTCGCTTTGAATAATATCCTATCTGTATACGCAGGAGCTCTTTGCTTACTTGATGTGTCAAACTTCTGACTACCCGGATCATACTGGAAAACATTTTAAGATCATAAACCTTAATGTTATGCCCACAGGCCAAAAGACTGATGCTTGTTACGATCCAAATAGAACCACAACTCTATTTCGTCCACAGTTTAATTTGTGGTGGTATTTTTCCTGATCGGATGAATAGGCAAACTACCACCAACCGTCTGCCTACCAACCTAAACCCAAAGCAAGTCGCTGCGCTGCCGCATTTTTCCTTCTGCTCGTAATGATGAAAAGAGCAAAATGGAGAAATTAATGGAATACATTTAGATTAATTCTACAAATTATAATTAGTTTTTATTAGAAGTTTGAGGTTTGGTCGGCATAGTAAAGGCGCCCGTGAAACAAAATATTTTTTTCAGTCGTCGAAGTTCTTGGGCCTCCCCTTAGGCAAGTCGAGATGAGAAGTCACGTCTCAATAAAAAAAAATATTATCATGATTAAAACATACTTTATAAGTCGGTGGGAATGTAATAGGTGCTTCTCTAAAATCCCTGAATGCTGCACCATCTTCTAGAACTGCAGTCAATTGATCAGCATGGAGTAGACCATGGGGCAAATATGGCGGCAATGGAAACTAAAAAGTATATTAAAATATATTTTTAAAATAAAATAAACGAGATAGTAAGCCGAATAAAATTTGTTTATTACATTCATATTTAAAAAATACAAAATAGTATGCAAAATTGACGCAATTAAACAAGCCACAATAAAGTGACGTCTCACGTCGTCATACCACCAGGAAAACAATGGTCGCCGTCAAAGCATTGCATAATGTCAGTTAACTGTGGACCCCGCTCGAATGGCGTCAAAAAATGGCGTCACATTTTGTTACTTGAGAAGTAGAGGTGTCGAGTTATAATAAAATAGGTTCCAGCGCATTAAATGCCGTAAAATGTCCAGTAAATGCCGTGGATACAAGCAGTAGGCGACAAACGCACATTTGGTTTAGCGTTGCTTCGCATCTTGTCGCGTTATTCGCTCACGCAGGACATCCGGTTATAAAATTATAGGTATATAAAATTAAAAAATATTTAGCAACACGACAACGATAATACGAACACAATTTAATCCCCTTAATACAACACCATAAATATTTCATCTATAAATTTATAACTATGGACTTTGTAGTGGCCTACCTCTGTTTGTTCAATCCACCTCATAACAGCTGCTCTCGGCTCGCCCAGCCTGAAGTTAAGATCACCACACCAAAATACATAATCAAAATTACACGTCACGTCTGTAAAGAACATACAAGAATTGAATTTAATTTAAAGGCAACCGTGACATCTGCCCTTGACTTGGTGATGTGAAGGGGAGGGAGGTCCAAGTGCGTCGACGACTAAAAACTGTTTTGGTATACGGTAGCGTCATTCGCTGCCACTATGCCGAAAATAACGGCATAATATTAAAATGTGTCTTTGATATGTAGTTTGGGCATAGTTTAGTAGCATTGTAAATAATGTGAATAAAAATTATATTTCATTACATTGGTATCACATGGGTCAAGTTGGTCATACACATACAAGTAGATAGTAAAGACGCGCAAGTTACGTACAAAGGCGACCGTGGTGTAGTGGCAGTGCAATGGTTACACAAACCGAGAGCACGAGTTCGAAACCACCCACCGGTACCAATTTATCTTTGATATATGTACTTTGGTTGTCCTATGACACAAGCACTTTAGTAGCTTAGTAGAGAAATGTAAAAATAAAACAACAACAAAAAAAAAAGTACAAAAATTATCCCAGTAGTACAAAAATATTTATAGTTCGTCAAGTTATAACCGTCGTTCTATTCTATTCTTTTAAACATAGATAGTCTTTGATAGCTTTAGACCAACTGTACTATTTAGTTAGATTGTGCACTTGTATAATAAGGTTAGTTGAATTTATGTATCTTAGCAAGATAAAAAATAGGGGAACTCTCTTGCTGTATGATCTGTTTGGCAGCTATATTCACGTACACATCTTTTATAATCTTTAGTAATAAAAACACTGTTAGATATTATAGAAGGTAGTTTTAATTTAAGAATCAATATTGTGTGGTACGCCAATAAAATCGTCAGTTGTTTGCCAACCTTTGTCTTTGAATCTTACTGGCGACGAGGTTAACTTCGTGAAATAAAATATTAAGTTTTGCATCATGCCGTTCGGGAAAATTGAACAATTCGATCTGGCAGGGAAGAAATGGCAAGCTTATATTCGGCGTGTGAATCAATTCATTGCATTGAATGAAATAAAATCGGAACTCCATGTAGCGACTTTGGTGACGGTGGTTGGAGAGGCGACGTACGACCTCATGTGCGACCTTTGTTCACCAAGCCACCCGGAGACGAAGACATTCCAAGAGTTGGCAAAACTCATCGGCGATCATCTAGAACCTAAACGATCTGACATCGCGGAGCGCCACGTATTTCGTTTGCGACGACAGCAAGAGAACGAGACGCTCACGGACTACCTGCAAGCTCTTAAACATTTGGCCAGCACGTGCAATTTCAAAGCCAGTCTCGAAGAGAATCTACGAGACCAGTTCGTGTCAGGTTTATTAAGTGATTTGATGCGATCGCGCTTATTTGCTGAATCATCATTGACGTATCAAAAGGCAGTGGAATTGGCTTTTGCGCTCGAAGCGGCGGAGAGGCATTCGGTGACGAGTAGTGCAGACTGCAATAAGGTACGGGCAGCTAGCAGCGCAGCAGCAGCGAGCGAAGGACTGCATAGGGCAGCGACGGCGCGGCCTGCAGGCGGCGTGTCGGACGGCGCGGCGGGAGCCGTTGCGGCCGCTGGGCAGTCGCGGTCGCCTGCCGCGACCTGTTGGCGCTGTGGGCGCAATCATCGGGCGAATTTTTGTCGTTTTCGTAGTTATTCTTGCGATTTGTGTAAGCAAAAAGGACATCTTAAAGTGATGTGTAGTGTGCGTAATCATAATAGTGCGGGCAGTCGTGTGCGGGCCCAAAATTTTATAAATAAGGACGGCAATGAATCGGAGTGTGAGTTTTTTAATTTATGTGTTAAAAGCGTTACTGATAGGCCGTATATTGTGTCGGTCGTAGTCGAAGGTATGTCGTTGCAATTTGAGTTAGACACAGGCAGTAAATTGTCAACAATAAACTATGATTGTTTTCTTAAATACTTTAAAAATTACAAAATTAGAAATAAGCATATTTGTTTGAAGTCTTACACGGGTACACTAATTAAACCGGAAGGATACATTTTAGTTAAGGCACGTATCGGAAGCAATACCGCAGAAAACTTAGAATTATATATTATTAAAAATGGCGGTCCTCCCTTATTGGGACGCACCTGGCTACGTAAATTAAATATTGAAAATGTGAATATTCAGGAATCTTTGTTTAATTTGCAAGATAATAATAAAATCATTGACGAATTGGCTAGTGAGTTTCCCACGGTATTTGCAGCCGGTTTAGGTACTTGTGTGAAACAGATAACGTTGAGACTTCGGGATAGTGAGCCTGTTTACATTAAGGCGCGAACAATTCCTTTAGCACTGCGTAGGCCTGTGGATTTAGAATTGGAAAGATTAATTTCAGAAGGCACTATTTATCGCGTTGATCGTTCAGAGTACGGGACACCTATAGTCCCGGTTATTAAGAAAAGCGGGGAAATTCGCATATGTGGCGATTATAAAATAACGATCAACCCTAAACTATTAAGAGAACCATATCCGATGCCACGTATTGAGGAATTGTTTGCGGCTTTGTCGGGTGGCGAGCGTTATTCTAAAATCGACCTAACGAACGCATATCAGCAATTGATGTTGGCTGAAGAATCGCAGGCATGCACTGCGATTACGACACACATGGGCACTTTTATTTACAAAAGGACCCCTTTCGGGTTGACATGTGTGCCTGAGAAGTTTCAAAAGTTCATGGAGGAAACTGTCCGTGGACTGCGCGGTGTAGCAGTGTATCTCGACGACATCGCCGTCACAGGTCGGGATGATCGAGAGCATTGGGCTAATTTACGAGCATTGTTAGAACGGTTGCGTCAGGTCGGTCTTAGAATAAAACTCGAGAAGTGTACATTTTTGCAGGAAAGCATTAAATATGTTGGCTTTATAATTGATAAACATGGGCTGCGTCCTGACCCCGCGAAAATCACGGCGATCACAGAGGCACCATACCCACGTGACGTAACTCAATTGAGGGCTTTCCTGGGGCTTATTAATTATTATGGTAAATTCATTCCGAATCTAAGTACATTATTGCATCCGCTCCATAACTTATTACGCAAAAACGTCAAATGGAGCTGGACAAGAGAATGCGAGGCGGCGTTTAATAAGGTGCGAAACGCGTTTTTAAATAAAAGGCTTTTGGTACATTATGACCCTAATTTACCATTAATTCTCTCAGTAGATAGCAGTTCTTACGGGATTGGTAGCGTGTTGGCGCACAGGTACCCGAACGGTGATGAGAAACCGCTATGCTTTGCGTCACGAACCTTAAATAATGCCGAGCGCTCATACAGTCAACTGGATAAGGAAGCCCTCGCAATTTTTAGTGGTGTAGTTAAGCATCATCAATATCTATACGGTAGACATTTTACTATTAAAACGGATCATAAACCATTAACGTTTATTTTTGGATCTAAGGTTGGATTACCCCAAACGGCAGCAAGTCGTCTACAACGATATGCAGCTCGGTTAGCGGCTTATGATTTTAGTATCGAATACGTCAAATCGGCAGACAATGGAAACGCGGACGCACTATCGCGCCTGCTGTTGTCGGGTGGGCAGAGCGAGACAAAACATGCGCCTGTCTCTTTCTTACATTTCATTGAAGAATCGATTCCTATTAACGCTAATGAGATAGCCCGATATACACAAAAGGATTGTTTATTAAGAAATATATTTACTTATATAATGCGAGGGTGGCCAAACAAGTGTGATGAGAACGAAAAAGCATTTTATTTCAGAAAAGATCATTTAATTATAGATAGAGGATGTATTTTATATAATCATAGGGTTGTCATTCCGAGTTTACTGAGAAAACAAATATTAGAGGAAATTCATAGCGGGCACTTAGGCGTAGTTAAAATGAAGAATATTGCGCGCAGTTACGTCTATTGGCCGAGCATAGACAGGGACATCGAGGCATTGTGCGGCGAGTGCGGCGCGTGCCGGCAGCAGCGGGACATGCCGCCTCACTCCACGCTGCATCCATGGACTTTTCCCACATGTCCGTGGCAACGTATCCACGTGGATTTCGGTGAACACGCGGGAAAACATTATTTAGTGATCGTGGATGCACACAGTAAATGGATAGAAGTATGCAAAATGTCAACAACGACTGCATCATGTACTATTAATAAATTGCGTGAGGTTTTCGCACGATTCGGTTTACCGATGCACATTGTTAGTGACGGGGGTCCGCCGTTTACCTCTTATGAATTTAAAAATTATGTTAGTAAAAATTCGATAAAACATACAGTCACGAGTCCCTATCGGCCGGCGGGCAATGGCGCGGCAGAGAATGCGGTCAAATCAGTAAAACGAGCAATTAAGAAAGCGATTCATAGTGGCGTCGATGTGGACGCAGCATTGTCGCGGTTTTTATTTCAATATAGAAATGTAGAACATGCCACAACGGGTGTGGCTCCGGCAGTAGCATTATTGGGGAGAAAGGTACGCGGTAGGTTAGATGCATTGCGACCTAACACGGCAGAGGTCGTTGCAACGGCGCAGGAGGCAGCAGCGCGACATTATGGGGGTCGTGAACGGCATGTGGAGGAAGGAGCCGCAGTTCTGGCGCGAGACTACCGACGCTCGGATGCTCGTTGGTCTCATGGAGAGGTCACGGAACGGTCTGCGCCTCTTACGTACAAAGTGCGACTTGATGATGGAAAAGAGATTTCTCGCCATATAGATCAGCTTCTGCCGACCAGCAGCACACGACATTCCTTAACCCGTGCACCTGCTCTTGCAGACAAAAGCGATAGTGTACAAACCACGGAGGAGGATCAGGTACACGCTCCGTCATCGTTGCCACCGGCACTGGCCGCGCGGCCGTCGATCGAGGTCGAGACGCAACCCATGGGTAACACAAAGCACCCTAAGCGCAAATGTGTATTTTCAGGCATTTATCCCGAGTAATATGTAGTTAGTATTTCATAGCGTGTAATTAGCTTAATCAGGGATTAATCTAGATTTAAGGGTGGAGGTGTTAGATATTATAGAAGGTAGTTTTAATTTAAGAATCAATATTGTGTGGTACGCCAATAAAATCGTCAGTTGTTTGCCAACCTTTGTCTTTGAATCTTACTAACACAAGCTAAGTCGCCGTATGTACTACAAAAAACAATGCACTGTGATAAGACCGTACATTAACTAAACCAACAATAGGAATTTAATAGTAAAACGTCGAATCTAACATTTCCTATTAAAATCACATTCATTAACATTGGCGTAACTAGGGTATGGCAGGTAGGGCACGTGCCCTGGGCGCCATCCGAAGGGGGCTCGATTTGCAAATAATAAAACTTAAAATATATTAATAAACCAAGCACAAATCAGTTCTAGATTTTTCTTGGTTTTTTCAGGCCCCCCTAGCACGGCAATCCAAGAAGCAAGATAAAGACTTGCAAAGAATATCATTCCAACACATTTTAAATAACTTACTAGAACAGTGTATAAAAAAGATATTTAAACGTTCTGTAAAACTTTACACAAAATAACGTTGAAAACTTCACTAAAATTTTTTTTAAACATTTTGATGTTTAAAAATATCTATGATGTTTAATATGATGTTTAAAGATATGTCTAAAGGATGGTGAAAGCCTAGTTGAAGAATATCTTAAGCAAAATCTAATATGTTTACGAGTATGTTTATTTTACATTTGATAACTTACGAAAGGGCGCATCCTCGATGCTTGCCCTGGGCGCCGTATCCGATCGGCACACCACTGTTTATTAATTAATTCAACAATAACAGCAATATGACAAAAAAATATGAAATAAGTTTAAGTAAACAATTTTAATTAATTACCCAATAAAAAATATGAGAAAGATTTGTTAAAATCTATTTACAAAAAAATCCTTGAGATCATAATGTTTCATCGTTTACCATTTAATAATGTTGCGAGTTGCGAATGAACGCAAATTACTTGGAAGTGAGCCAAACATAATGAATCATTATAAAAGCGACAAATGATTTGACAATAATTACAAAATACATATATAATATACAAGCTGTGACTAGATTATTGCCAGTACCAAGTTTCTATGATACAAACACTTTAGTAGCTTAATATAGAAATGTACCTATACCTAAAAATATTTATATATGGCGTTTTGTGCGACTGTGAACATGGGGCGTTTTTAACTATGGACTTAACAATGACCTTATAAATATTAATTTTATCAAATGAGTAATTGTATGAAGTATCTTCGTATTGAGATGTTATCTAATCTCGAATCTAATGGGATTAGGTTAAAAATATGCGGCAATATTTTTCTTAATATATTGATATTAAAATAGATTAAGTAACTAGGAGCATAAATATCTATGTACTTACTAAAAATGCTTGTGTGACTAAAGTTAAAAGCACCACCCCGCCTGGTGTTAAGCAGGAGTGCAGTCCATGAAAAGAGGTGACTGCTACTACACTTAAATAACAGGAAGTAGCACTCACATACACTATGCCAGCCTAGATTGCCTAGTATCAACAATAATAAAAACAATGATACAAACTCACCTTTACTTCTATGCTTACAAGGCAAATTCTTTGGTAAATCAATTGATCTAATAATTCTTTTTATATCTGAAACTCTTTCTTTGACTTTCTCCTGGTGAGCAGTCAAATGAGCCGTCACGAATAAAAATGTTGAACCAAATAATGCAAAAGAAATTGCTACGGCTCCTTTCGTCCGGAAAGCTGTGCCTGGCCGCACTGATAAACTGTCATCTTCAGGTAAAGAACAGAACCATATCAAGTCTCTTCTTATAAATATTGTTAAATGTAATGTTCCTAAAAAATACATATTATTAAACATTTTAATTTTATTATAACATAATTTCAAATTAACATCTCATTTCATATATTTGGAATTATAATTGTACTGAACTATTAATAAAATTTAACTTTTTTAATTTTGATAGTTCTGACAATTTTTATTCTGATATTGGAACCGGCAACTTACAAGCTGTATACCAGCAAGTTATTTTACGGTCTGTATACATAAGTAAGCATAAAGTATAGTCGTGTGCATCAAAAGTATCCCTGCAAAGCCGCAAGTTTTTATCAGGGCTCGACATTTATCTTTGACTTGCCAGATAGTAATCAGGGTGAAGTCTAAGAGCGCCTATAAGAAGTGGTCCAGTGTAAACGTTTGCACTGCAAAAAATTCTTGAAATCATTCGGAAATTCGCGCCGCGCATCGCACCGCGTGTCCACAAACGCAGCCTAAATGCATAATTGGTGGGGTCTTACAATATTTGGTTGAGCACTTAAATCTACTTTCTGGACGTAAGTCCGAAATGCTGCCCGCCTGCCACACGATGGACCTGGAGATTCCATAGATGCCCAGTGAATTGTCTCTATAACTTACCCAAGTAATAAGAGTGTAATAATAAATGTGATGGTCCCAATAATTCCTGTATTGTGATCTCCCACTCGGTCCTTTCAGAATATGACTCCTGTGTGCCAATTGCAAATATATCGGGCACATGTTTCACTTGACTCGGAAATATAAAATCTGCTAATTCACTAAAACAATTATTTATTATGTATTATGGTTGGTGTGGAGAACCAGTAGATAATCTTGGACGCCACGGGCTTTCTTGTGCCAGAAGTGCCAGCCGCATTACCCGTCACACGGCACTCAACGATATTATCCGAATACTATACCGCCTACCATGGACCCAGACAATCCATGGATGCTAAGAAATTATTACATAGTATTTTCTTAGATTTTACGCGAACTATGATTAATGGGCTTACTATCACATTTATTTTGGTTTTGGTTTTGATTTTGCATTTTTTTATTATTCCAACATTTTTGTTTTCATGAACATGTAAATTGTTTCATGTACAGACTCAGTCATGCCAGGATCAGCTTGAAGTTACTTGTTTTTACTAGGCTTGCATAGTGGATATGACAGTTATTCAACTGACTACAGTCACCTTTATTAATGCTCCAGCTTAAAATCAGGTGGGATGCTGTCATATTTCAAGTTATAATAATAAATTTCGCCAATGTATGAACACAACATAAATACCTTGGTGGTGCTTGCCCATTCATATTCCATGTACCAACAAATATCTTCACCTCTCTATCAGGAAACATGTGTTCCAGCTCAGCAGCACCAAGTAATGAATTTGTTGCTAATCTTCCACACAAATAATTCCTAAAAATATTATTTTCCTTTTATTTAATTTGAAGTTGGACTGGGTAGGTCATCTCTGATGCATTATGGGCAAAGTCCACTACTGAGTAGACTCCAGATTGCAGAAGACATAGTGGTAGGTCCAAATGGAGATGGTGAGAAGAGATAGACTTCTACAATAGTTCATGGTCAGAGACTGCAAAATGTAAAATGGAAAAAAAGAGAGGAAGGCCTTAAATCAGTAGTTTAATAATAATAAGTAATTTCTAGATCTTATGTTAAAGCATTATAGTGTCTACAAACAATTGAACCAAAATATACCAGTCCGGTAATACCTGAGAGTTCAGATATACCAGGATGGTAAAGTAGATGTAACTAGACATCTGACCAGTCTGATGAAAGAATATGACGTTTAAATATTTATCAGAGTTTGTTGCCTCCACTTACTGATCACATGTGGCTTAACATCAGGCTATTTGCTGTGCAGCCATTTATTATGCCATTATAACACAAAAAAATGTCACAACACTATTTATTATAGGTTTATTTATTTTTTCATTGTCACACAAAATCTGACCTCGACCCGCCTGATGGTTAGCAAGAGGAAGTCCAAGAGTGACGACGACTGAGAAAACAGAGTTTGTTCTAGGCTGCATCAGACGCCGTCACTATGCCGGCCAAAGGTGCTTCTTCACGCATCACTTGAAGGATTCAAGGTCATAGGATAGAGAGAACACATGATCAGGCAAAGCATTCCAGGTCTCTGAGTTTATAGAGGGGTCTAATGGGTGAACTAAGAAAGACCTTCACTGAAAATTAAATTAGATTTAATACACACAGTGTTAAATTTAATTGAATTATATGAAAAAATTGTATTATATGAATGGGCCTACCTTTGTCTAGCTTCTTGTGTTGGTATTAGTCGCAGCACCTCTGCAGCCAATAAAGAGTTCCGAACCAAACTGTCAGTACTTCCTACACGAGACACAGATCTTGTTATTGTTGATGTTGTTCTATAAAAACAATTGTCTTAAAAATATAAGATTGCCTAAGGAACTTATCTACACAAACATTGCTTCTATCATAGAAACTGGACAACCAAAATACATATATCACAGGCATGTTGGTTTTGAATTGGTAGATCTTGGTCGGCAAGCCATTCCACAACCACTACACCAGAGTCACCTTAATAAAGCTTAATTATGCATTTAGGTTTTAATTACTGTAGGCATTAATAAAAATAAAAATTTATAAACATGATTTTACTTAAAGAAATATGTATTGTACTCACCTTTTTTTCCTATCAAGAGAATTGCTTCTGTCACTTTCCGGTGATGACATATGATACAATAATCTATCATTTGTTACTAAATGGTCAGCTGATAATCTCTTAACAATAGTTTTATCCCTAGATTTGATACCTTCGAAAGACCCTGAATGTTCAAAGGATTTCCTCTGCATTTCATTCTTAGGAAAATGAATTGTAGCTTTCTGAATATCATCTGAATTGATGTTCGAAACATTATTCTTAGTTGCACAATTATGATTTACTGATTCGGGGCTAGTTGGTCGTGAGGAATTACCATCATTTTTAAAAAAAGAATCTGCTATTAAACTCTTAGGTCGAGTTTTCTTAGATATAGTAGTTTTCTGGTCTTCATCTTTAGAAGTATTATTAGCTGGATTTTTATTACTAATAGGAGAATTTGTAACTCGATTGCTTCCTACATTTTCCAAAGAATGTTCTGAACTATACGCACTATGAGCTAAGAACGGATCGACCGGAGATATTGGCCGTGAAGAATTTTCCAATTCGTCATTGGAATCCGACAAGCAGCCAACTTTAGGCGATTTTTTCACAAATAACCGTTTTCTTAAGGATAATTTTTGTTTCACTTTGGTAGGAGACGTACTCATCTTTGGTTTTAAACCACAATTGTGTTTCCTTTATGTTAATAATTCCATTTTTTAGTCTAAAACAACATAACCTAATACGACTTTCACAGATGACATTTTGAATGTAAAAATGACATTTCTGAAATGATAACGTTCAAGACTGATAATAATTTCAGCAAGTTTGCGGAAGTAAAAATGTTAAACAACCTATATTAAATAATAATGTAATTCTTATATTAGTTAGAAAATTAATAAATATAATACTTTGTGTGTAAAACATAATACCATGGCAACAAGTTTGCAACCAAATGCTTAAGTCGCACTTTGTTTTTCGTGTCTACATAATACCTATCAAGGAAACACAATTGTTAGTATAAATTATTCTACTAAAAATTTAAAATAACCTGCCGTGTATTTTGGGATAATAAAATACTTTTTTGATTACTATTTCTGTACTTATAATTTATAATCCAAAGTAATTAGTTTTCATACAATGTTTTTCATTAACGTATATATAACAACAGTAAATAGCATAAAAATGTTCAATTTAATATTTGAAGCTGTTCCAGTGTTAAAACCAGTACCGCGTACCAATAAGTTCTTTCCATCATATTGTGGACGAGGAGACAAACTTCCACCGACTACCGATTGAATGCCATTTCCTGAAAAGTTTATATTAATTTAGGATAAAATAAAACATATTCCAATGCTAGTACTATTAGGTACTTTATATATTATTCGTGAAATTTAGATATGTGGAATTTGGTAGCGACCGGGAATTGAACCCGGCATTTGTCGTTGAACGCGTTACGTCTAACGCGGTTTAATATCACTTCTTATGTCGGCCTGATAAGAAAGGATATTTCAATTTTAACTAATACTGACCTATATTACAAAGGTCTGTTGTGCAGGCTCTATAGAAAGTCCGGTAAGTTGAATCTACAATTTCATGATTTAAATAATCAGGCGCTTGCTCACAGCCGCGAACAAAACTGCTTATTTGACCTGGTGGATCCTGGAATTAACATGCTCTAAGTAGGAACTCTTGTATGCACATCTACCTGTATGCAACTCTTGTTATATGCAATCAATGGTGGTTATTTGTCTAATTTTAAGACTCGGAAGTAACGAGTAGGCATTATCTTCGGAAAAATGGTAGTAACTTAGATATTTTAGACCAGCTGATCTCAAAAGTAAATCTAGATAGCTTGTTGGACCGCTACACAATCAATTAAAATGTCACCCCACAGGGAGAGGCAGAGATAATAGAGTTCTGAAACTAGGGTCCGTGGCAAATTCTTTTGGTGGGGCCCTATCAGTAAAAATCGTCACGTTGTACTTAGTTTAATTTTAATAAACCACTTAAGTAGTTATCCAACACTAATAACAATTTGCCTAGTGCCCATAACCACAGGGCCTGTATGAGAAGAATTGTGGATGTGAAGGAAGCAAGGGAGTTGTGTAAGGATCGTGGTAAGTGGCGTTCCATTGTCTCTGCCTATCTCTGTGGGAAAAAGGCAATTTGATTGATTGATTGAATAACAATTTTATTTTCAAGAGCATGGTTTTATACATTACATTTACATTCATTCACATTCACTAGCCTTTATACGTCCCTCTGCTGGGCGTATATAGGCTAGTGAATAAAAATATTTCTGAGCTCGCGGGCCCTCTTGTGTCGGGGGCCCGTGACATTTGGCCAGCCCTGCCACCTCCTCCTCACCCGTCGGAATTAGATGAAGAAATATTGACTACATTTATAGTCTTACAGGCGTTATTATTTACACACTTTCAGCCGGTACCAAAAAAGTTTCAAATTACGAATTTAGTTTTACTTTATACTTATTCTATTACGAAATCGTGAATTGGGTTGTTAATAATTTTATGTCGAAACTACCATTTACATATGTTTTTATCATTAGAAATAACAAAAGTAGTACATAAAAATGAAATGAATGATGTCCTTCAGCTCTGTATTAAATATCCGTTAAACATAAATGTAAAATCTGAAGTTGAAGAGTGGTGCAACCTATTTTTTTCTTTTACTTATACGATACTTTTTACAAATTCGTAAATTATAATTTTTGGTACAACCGTCTGTTTATCTTTGGCCGTCATAGTGAAAGCGACTAAGGCAACCGTGAGCTAATTCGGTTTTTTCAGTCGTTGTCACTCTTGGACCTCCTCTTGATTATTATCAGGCGGGTCGAAGCCAGATGTCTTGTGGCAATATATAAAAAAACTTTTATTAATTTACTGTTTTATCACTTGCAAATAGCAGTCGCATCCATATTGCAAGCATAGTTGGAACCAGTAACATTCAAACACGACTTCAAGATCTGTACAATTTAAAGTGGTGGTACTATCCCGGCTCAGCAGACTGGGCAAACGACCGCCGGTCTGCAGTGGCGTAGCGTGGGAGTCAGCAGCCCGGGGCGGATGTAAATATTGCCGCCCCCTTATTTAGAAATTTCAATCATAGGTACAACAAAAATATGAATTTCAGCTTCAAATTAATTTTAGTGTTTTTAAATTTTGCCGCCCTCTAAATGCCCCTCCGCCCTCGCCACGCTACGCCACTGCCTGTCTGTCTACCACTCTCATAATATGACATAATACATGATAAATAATTATTTATAAACAAACATTAACTAACTAAATACTCCTGTCGCGTTATGGTGCAAAAAGTAAACCTGCAGTTGACGGTTTGCGTAGAATTTGTTATTGTCAGACATGACCTATCAGTGTCCACAGATGAAAAACTGCACGCGTAACATCTTAACTGCCCCTCTGTAATATAAATAATTTGTTAAATGTATATATATATATATATATATATATATATATATATATATATATATATATATATATATATATATATATATATATATATATATATATATAAATAAAAAGCCTACCTTAAATATAATTTCATAAATACTGTTTTAATACTTAATAATAGGTAATAAGGCTTAGTTGATACCGAAACGCGACTAAGTAACTTTACGGTCTGTATTACTCCGGATCAATAGTCTGGGCACCGCTGCCTACCTCTTTTGAATACGTAAATATGAATATCTCATATTTTAGGCCAATTGCATTGAACCAAACTTGAATTGAGCTTGAAAAATGAACCGTAATCGACGACTGAAGGCATTCGTAAACTGAGTCGGCATAAATAATCATCATCATTATCAGCCAGAAGACGTCCACTTCTGAACATAGGCCTCCCCCTTAGAACGCCATTTTAACGACAAGATGCCAGTTGCATTCACCAGTTATACGTGACATTTATTATGTCGTCATTCCACCTAGTGGTAGGCCTACCTACGCTACGTCTTCCGGTTCCACTCAAGAACCTTTCTCAAACATCGGTTGTCGGTTCTTCGAGCGATGTGGCTAGTCCATTGCCACTTCAGCTTACAAATCCTACGAGCTATGTCGGTAACTCTGGTTCTCTAGCGACACACTCCAAGCATAGATCTCTTAATTGCCCGCTGAGCGACCCTGAGCTTTTCCAACAGGCCAACAGTTAAGGACCACGTCTTAGTGCCATATGTCATCACTGGCAACACACACTGGTTAAAGACCCTTGTCTTTAGGCACTGCGCGATTTTGGACAAGAAGATTTGACAGCGTAAACACGAATAAAGTTTTAATTTGAAACTAAAGATGGTGCAATAATGTATAAGTACTAATAAATCAATATTGTAGGACAATTATCTATCATAAATACGAGTACATAAACACACAGGCGTTTGACGACAGGCGTGGACGAACGGTTTAGCGATTGGTTTGTTGTAAAGTCCCGGGTTCGATCCCTGGTCGGAGCAAATATTTGTTTCATAGCTTTTATTTGTAATATTTAATAATATTAAATATTACAAATATTTGTTAATAAAATAAAGAGATGGATATTTGCTTCGGGTCTGGTTATCAAAGAGTGGTAGGCAGTGGTACCCAGTCTGCCGATCCGGGGTAGTACCACCACTTATAAGTATACAGACCGTGAAGTGATTTGGTCACGTTTCGGGATCAGCTTGTAAGTTGCTGGTTCCATCTAGGCCGGCATAGTGGATGTGACTGCTACTCACAGTTATTAAATTGTAGTAGCAGTGACATTCATTCATGGACCACACCTCGGCTTAACATCAAGCGGGGTGCTGTCATATGTCGAGTCACAATAATAAAAAAATAAAAAAAAACACGATATAACAAATTAGTCATACCAACTATTATTATATATAAATTATTATGGGTACATAATTATTACAAATAGACCTGCGGATGATTTGAGCAAGACACGTTTTTTAATTGTTCTTCTTCGTTACCAAAGAGCATCTACGAAGAGAATTGTGGATGTAAAAGAAGCAAGAATGTGTTAGGATCTAGGAAAGTAGCGTTCCGTTGTTTTTGCCTAGCCCTGACAGAATTGTGGCGAGAATTTTATGACGGATTTTTTTGTTTTTTTTATTCCGGCTGACATATGACAACACTTCGTTTAATGTTAATCTGGAGTGCGGTTCATGAATGGGCGCGACTTCTACTGCAGATAAATAACTGCAAGTAACAGTCGCATCCACTATGCCGGCCTAGTTGGAACCGGCAAACATACATGCACTCACAAAAATTACGGCCTGAAAATATGCAGCTACATAAGCTACTACTAGTTTAAAAAATCTATTCAAATGCAATTAATAACACACAAACATACAAACAATGTCACTCATTAACTCGTTCGATTTATTAGGGAATTCTTACTGGAATTTATCCAATTAAAATATCTTTAGTGTGGCAGTACTACATACTATAGCCAGTTTTAAAACTACAATCAAATCGAATTGTCAAATTTCGCAACAGAGATAGGCAGAGACAATGGAGCGCCACTTGCTACGATCCCGACATAACGCCTCACATCCACAATCCTCTCACAATACAAGCTCTACGGTTATGGGCACTAGGCAACTCAACTTTTTTGAGGATGTCTTCGATTTGGTCGGAAAACACCCACCTGGGTCTGCCTCGTATGACGCATCCATCCACACCAGATTTATCCTTATCCATTTTATTTTGACGACAGGCGTGGACGAACGGTTTAGCGACTGGTTTGTTGCGCGTAAAGTCCCGGGTTCGATCCCCGGTCGGAGCAAATATTTGTTTCATAGCTTTTATTTGTAATATTTAATAGTATTAAATATTGCAAATATTTGTTAATAAAAAAAAAGAGATGGATATTTGCTTCGGGTCTGGTTATCAAAGAGTGGTAGGCAGTGGTACCCAGTCTGCCGATCCGGGGTAGTACCACTACTTACAAGTATACAGACCGTGAAGTGATTTGGTCACGTTTCGGGATCAGCTTGTAAGTTGCCGGTTCCATCTAGGCCGGCATAGTGGATGTGATTGCTACTCACAGTTATTGAATTGTAGTAGCAGTGACATTCATTCATGGACCACACTTTGGCTTAACATCAAGCGGAGTGCTGTCATATGTCGAGTCACAATAAAAAAAATGCCTCCAAACCATCAAAGCATTCCGTTGTCAATCCTTGTCACTACATCAACTTTCAAACCATCTTTTGCGCACTGTGCTTTTCCTCATTCTATCCGCAATCGTTACTCTACATACACTAAAACTAGTAAGTATATTGATAAATTTATATATTAACACTTACCAACAACATTAAGAACCACAGCACAAATAAAAAACACTAAAATTTTTAAATTCATTGTTTTATTTATTTAACACTAAGAAACAATGTTATTAATATTTGTTTTCTGTTCACAATGCGAAATTTCCTGTCCATTATCTTTCATAGATAATAATCTTATCCATCATACATTATTAATGACCTACTAAATACTTTATTATTCGCTAAATCAGTGTTATCAATACAAATAACAGATATACACTTACCGGAAAATGTATAGAAATATTTTTTTAGATTTTTGTATTGGTTGACTGTATAAAGAGAATTGTCACGCCTTTTTCCAACAGGGATAGGCAGAGACAATAAAGCGCCACGATCCTGACACAACTGCCTCGCTTCCCTCACATCAAAATCAAATTGTCATGGGGGATAGGCAGAGACAATTAGATAATTAGTGACATTGAATAGTTGGCAGCGTCTCAAGGATTTGACTATATCAACAACATATGGAACTAAGTTCGGATCTTCCAAAAACTCCTCTCTTTTGTTTACGTACATACATTTTTCGTATACCTCGTACACCTTTCCTTACCTGTTAAAAGTTATTCTGTGCAAGATTTGAAAACAAATTTTGTGGCTATGCTTAAACTAAGTGCTACAACAATTTACAATTTATTTTTGAACTTATGAAGAGCTATTTCAAAGAAAAGTATTAAAAATGCAATTAGTGCTCCAAAGGCTAAAACTAGAAATGCTGGATAACTATCAATAATATTGACTGATTCAAAACTACCGGCACCATTTACGCAAACAGGTTTCTTTGTGTAAAGCTTGTCGCTGTTATGCCAATTTAGACCATGCTCATGAAGACGCATATATCTGAAATAAAAAGTACTTATAATAGTAATTTTCTTAAATAATCCTTTCCCAAAACCTATCCCATTTATCACTAAAATTTATGAGTTTGTTTTAATCTTACCCAACTTTAAATAATTCACGATAGGGTGAATTTTTAGGACAGCTATGCCACGGTATTTGTATTGGTAAAAATGGAATTTCAGTGAGTCCGCACTTTTCTGATTCGAGGAAATGTTTTTCAACAAACATGTAAGCGTGTGATAAAGCAATATGAATTGCAAACGGCTCCTTAAAATAAATAAAAATGTATATTAATAACGTCAATGAGGTTCAACGCGGTTCCATGGTGGACAACCCAAGCCACCTAAGTCTAGGCGCTGATCTGAGTGATACGATTCACATCGTTGTATCCACGAGTAATACCTTAATTACTTCACACCGATCCAGCGTATTTTATTATACAAAGCCAGTGTTAAGAAGTCATAGAGCTCTGCAGATATAATAGTATCTAGTCTGTCCGAGTTAAAAAGAAAGGTATCACAAAGAGTAGGAAACGGAATAAACCAGGATTATTATTTTATGAACTGGAACATCTTCTCATCACACCAAACGAGAAAATGTTAGAGATGTTGTATTGGTGGATAAAACAGGCTGTAACATTTATGAACTATAGGTATACAAGTGAGTACCTACCGTTCTCATTTTTAATATTCCTTCTTCCATAGAATAAAATCTTTCAGGTTTTCCAGGTGGGGCAATTTTATTTTGATAGATAGCTTTTCTTAAAGGATCGGTAGCAGTCTAAAAAATATAGAATTAATAATAATTATTAGTACGTTTACTAAACAGACGTACCCGTATTTCCTTTTGATTGCGACGTGGTTACTACGGGCTCAGAACAAATAAACTTATCTGTTTCTCTGTTTTGAGACTAAGACGTCGCGATCTCATGTAATATTCATCTCTCATAAGCCGTCATGGCGGCATAATGATTAAAAGTAAATAGTCCAGTATAGTCGCGTATAGTCCAATATAGTCAGAAACAGCTCCGATTTAGATGAATATTTTATATTATTTAATATCAAAAGGAAACTTCTTGAAGTTGCGCGGTCAGCCCCTAGTTTGAAAACTTTCGAAAACTGCCTGTTTAATTTATTTATTTGTTGACGCGACTCTTATCAAGACAGGCATTGCCAACTCTAGGGAAATAATGAATTTGTAAAAATACGAATACATACAGAAAAATAGTATCGGTTGTAAGTAGAATTATGAACCCCAAGTTCCAATTTTGAGTTATAAAGATCTTTCAGTGTTCGAATGTTAGTTGCTCTGGATTGTCTTAAAGCAACGATATTGGCTGAATATGAAGTATATAAGAATGTTGACAACAGGAATAATACAATCATTACTATTCGACCAAGGAACCCTGCAAAAGATATAACCAGTTTAAGTTAAAATATATGATATAATTAATGTAGATCCATCAATCTGTTCCAAAAAGGGTCATAAAGTTCCTGAGATGTCTATGACCAAAAACAATAAAGAAATACCCTGAATTATTTAGGTACTTTCCTATCACATTCGTTGCAGTACTGCGATTTTACTAAAACGTATGTACCTCCAGAAAATTGTATATTTTATTAATGAGGGATAACATAGACTATAACAAATAACATACTCTTCATTTCAACAGGACTTCCTTGTTGACATACAGCTCCAAGAATAAAAATTGTTATGTCGCTAACGTTTGCTCTTAAAATGTGTCTAGAGAACTGAAAATTTTTTTTTAATAACCTATAAGAAAAATAATTAATAGAAGACCTACAGGACATTATGTAAACAATAACTTATTTGTTTAATAAATTAATCTAAAAAACAATATAAAAAGAGTTGTCAGTAATCACCCTAAAAAGTACCTAGATTTCTTTACAATTGTTAATCTAAATAACCTTAGGATTCAGTACTCGGTCTACCAATAAAACTTATTTTATATCATAACAGTTATTACACTCCTCACCCGTTTCATTTTCTTATACTCCCAGAGAGCAGTAGAAAACAAAGCAAATAAAATTATAAAAAATAAACCCAGACTGCAATACCAAACTGAATTTCTAAAAGCTAAAATGTAGAGATTCCGATTATAGGAAAGAGGTGGTTGACGAAATAGGAAATTGATTTCAGATGCCACAGGACAATGTATAAAATCTAAAATGTATGTCCTCTCTTTAAGCATAAACATTGCTGTTCCTGAAACAAATGAACAGTTAATAAGTAAAATAACATCACAAAATGCAACTTGAGTTTAGCTTTAATTAACGTTTAAAATATGTGACAATAAATAATAATTTTCTCCATTCATGGACCGCATAGCATAACATCAGGAAGCGTGCTGTCATATATGTCGAACAATATAAAATAAAATGAATTCATCCTCTATGTATCTATTGTACTATTATCCACTATCTAATAGTACAAGTAGAACGCATATTCAAAATATACTGAACCTCCTAAATCACTTTCTCCGCGTGCTAATTGACCTGACTCTCCAGTCCAAGTATTATTAATTAGATAACCCCAGATATCCGTAAACAGATCGGTAGAAGTGCTATTCAAAAACTGCATTAAAAGTTGCGTTGTTAGATAACCCATTTTGCCAACAGTATCTACTTGTTTATCTCTAAAATAAAAAAAATAGAATATAAAGTTGGCAAGGTATATTTACATCTTGAAAACGATCTGTGTTTACAAGCAGCACGAAAGCAATAGTTTATAAACACAGACGATATTCCGTATGCATTTCACCTTAGATTTTACATATTAGAAATTTTTATATTTGTTGTTTCATATTGTAAAACTATTATCAAACCACTATAAACGTGGCGCAGAAAAAATCTGATTCAAAAATTCTAGATGGTTCTATTACCTATATTAAAATGATTTTATACCTGTAATCTTGTAAATGTTTTAATGAATCATTATTAGCAAAAACATGTGACACAGTAAAGTTTAATTCAATTAATTTATAACGTCTTAGAGCAGTTGATTTAGCCATCTCACTGGATTTCTTTAAACCCTCTTCCGATGTCCATATACCATAGAGTTCCATTTTCCATACGTAGGTCTTTTCAGACCTAAATACTGAAATCAATATAGTTTATCTTTAGGATTAAACTGGTTGAAGATGGGGTTTATTGGAGCATACGGATATATGCTTGTAACTCCACTTGTTTTCATTATAAAAATTAACTTCTGTTACATTTAGAGTGCGGTTTAAAAAATGTATAATTAATCAGCAGTAGAACTAGAGCGTATCATTTTTTTGTGGGTCAATCGACAAGTGGGATGTTTTACCAGCCTTTAGGCGAAAGGTGTAAGGGCTTTTGGAACCTTTGGCCGGCACAGTGACGGCTACTGGAGCAAATGTACACTCAAACGGTTTTATCAGTCGTCGGCGCTCTTGGATCTCCCATTCCTTACCACCAATCAGGTATGTTGACACCAAATGTCGCGTCTCATTAAAAAAAGATACACTACAACTTTGCTTTGTAGATGAGCTTCCATAAATAAAAAATAAATTTACTAACAAGAATAAATAACAGTTTTGGAATTTTCATCTTCATTAAACACTAAAATGACTTCGGAGTCAATTAAAATTTTGCGGTAGTAAAGGATTTCTGGAATCTCCTTAACTCTGTTATATTTTCCTCCAAATAGTAACCAACGATATGGACGACCAAAATATCTATATTTCTCCCCCTAAAAATATAAGTTTTTAAATAATCATCCAGTTTGTTTATATAATTTAATTTTAAGAAGTTTAAATTTAATGTAATCTACCTTTTTTATGAAGTCAATAGTTTTAGAACATTCTGTATCACCGACGAACAAAATATAATGGGATTCTTCAATGCTTATATCTTTACTAAAACCCTCCTTATTAACTATAGAAATACCATTGTTATTTAGAGCTTTTGACACCTCTACATTTTCTCCTGTAACCAAATTAATTTAAAATACTGTGCTTCAAATTATTCTATTATAAAAATTAAACATTTTATTTTTTGTGGTATCATTCGATAGATCCATGAATCGGATGTCAACGATTTCGTAGTCGCCATCAAAAATCTATTGTTTCGATTGCTCTTGCCTTTGATATTGTATTAACCCAGTGCCTATATTTGGCTGATAATGGTATCATTTAACGGGTTTCATTGCGGTAATATTCCAACAACTTTAATTATTTAAATTTAACTGAAAGTACTTAACATAATAAAACCCTTAACGAAACCAATCGGTTACTGAATCTTACGGTTAACCATATCAATCAATGGGTTCTTGGACCCCTGGATATTAGTATGGTACAAGTTGCTTATCGTTGCTTTTATTTATAATAAAACACATTCAGATGTTCCCTTTTATACATATGTTTGCTTGTCCTAATTTGAGATATGGATTGAAGTTTACTACTAACTTGGTGCCCAACATAAACTAGAAATAACAGATATAGGTTTATTAATTGATTTAACAAAATCAATTATAATATTTGTTTTATCTTGATAACAGCAAGTTTTAGTAAAAATAATAAAAAATATTTGAAAGAACAATGTTCCATGCATATTTGCAAGGATGATCAGGGATGTATATCTTGCGTCAATGGCCGTTGAAACTAAAGTCTCTAGATCTACATTTAATTTCAGAGAATGTACTCGTAATTACCCACACAAATAATAATTAGATAAACTGTAATGTTAGGTTACCTAGGTCTCTATATGTTCTTTAATCGTTGCTGCATTTAAAATCAATTTAACAAGCCAATTATTGAAAACAACTAGTCGTTTTCGTATAATTTCATGATAGCATCAATTTGTGTTATATTATTTTTTTATATTTTGATAGCAGGACAGGACTAAAAATATGGGCCCAAGGTTTGTAACTTTTTATTTATTTGCTAACTGCTAATATAGTTACTTCTTACTTAAAAGCTATTAAGAATTATTTTTGGACAAATATAGAGGTATTAATTACATTAGGTTTTACGAAATTTTAGGCCTTATTCTGTAAAGTAAATAAAAAAACTGTTCTTAACAGGAGAAATAATAAAGTTATTCTTATAACTTAATATAATTTATTTCTGGTTTTTCTTCTCCTTTAAAATTGTATATAAATTGTAATTTATGTTTATTTTTTTAATTTAATTTAATGTTCATAATTATTATATTTTTACTTTATTACTGATATGAAATAGAGTTTCTTTAGTAATATAATATTTTCCATTGTTTCTGCCTATCCCTGTGGGGAAATAGGCGTTACAATTTTATTTGATTGAATTCATTTTATTCAGTGAAATTAACTGTAATCAATAAGTACGAAAAAATTAATTTTTACATCATATTTTTTTTCTAAAACTTTAAAGGACATCATTCATTTTGGACTTTTATTGTAACACTTTTGTCACGGCCGATGATAAAAATATATATAAATGGTAGGTTCGATACTCGTATTGACAAAACTAATAGCAATTTTGCTTTTAATTGCTGTACGATTGAGTTATTTGGAAAATAAAAATGATTATTTTTAGTTTCTAAACCACGCGGAAAAGACATATTAAAAAATAAATGTCACACACAGTTGACCAAGGAACATTGTACTCAAGAGAAGAAGCTCGACTGCCATAGAAAACAAATGGCAATTAGGGACGCCACGACGGAATATCACGCGAACTAAAATGTTGGGATGTTGGTGAAAGTGAACCTTACTCAGCAGGAAATAATCTAATTACATGAATAAAACGACTTTTTATAAAACATTATCTTTTTTATTTAACTCCAACTTACTTTTCAAGACAATAGTATCTCTAAAAATATGTATGCTAATTACTAGCACAACAGGAGATAATTTTTAAAAATTTAATTTATACTTTTACTCTATTTTTTACTAGTTTCAAAATGTTTAACGACAGTATTATATTGATGACGTTTGCGATGCCTATACATTTGGTGGGAAGATCAAACCGGAAGAAACGCTATCACGCCATAACCTTGAATGAGAGTCGAGACCCGATGGATCGACTGCCTGATGTTTTTTTTTAATTAAAAAGTGATTGACGCCTTTTTTTGGGCTGGCAGTGAACTTAATGGTTTCTGCATTGAACTGTCATGATTATAGTTTGATAATTTCGTACATCTAAACTATGCAAAATATAGGATATTTACCAAGCACATTAAAATATTGTTGTATCGAACTATTTTATTGTACATTTCCCACTTTTAGTACAATTAAGCCCAAGTCCCCATACAAAATGAATGATGTCCTTTAATAAAAATAACTTTGTAATATAAACAGATAGACCCCTACTTTCTAAATTTTTTCTTCAACATTTAAACTATACTTTTATATGACAATAGGCGGTTACCTCACGCATTGTATAAATTGTATATGTTTATTTTTGACAGGTCTCTTTTAAATCGGGGACTTTCTTAAAAAAGGAGGACGCACTTTAAAAGCTATAAATAAATAGATTAATCATGTTTTAAATTATAAATATTAAAACGTTAAAGCATTTTTTTATTAGGCCGCAATAGACGCGTTATACCACGCTCGTCTATCAGAAGGAGTTAAGTGCGAGCGCTATATAATGGAAATTAAACGGAGAGTAGCCCATCTTCATGCAGACAGACGAATGCATAGGTATTGTACTATTTCAGTGATTTACGTTCATAAGATTATAAACGTACAAAGATTTGTCAGTTTTTAAAATTTATTGCAAGAAAATTAATATTTCTCGCTAGTACAGTGCTACGTCATTGTACTAGCGTTGGCAAAACAATTCCTCGAATACCTACGTAACATTTTGTTACTTTGAAAACGTTCCGGGACATCCAGTCAACTACACGTAACTTAAGGTTTGGTTGCCTAATTAATGAGTTCGCTACGCCGGCATAACTGGAACTAACAATTTACAGTTGATCCCGAAACGCGACTTAGTCAATTTACGGACTGTACACTTGAAAGTCGTGGCACTACGCCGAATCGACCGATTGGGCAGATGGCCATCTCATTTTTTTATAGTGACTCGACATATGACAGCACCCCGCTTGATGTTAAGCCGAAGTGTGGTCCATGAATGAATGTCACTGCTACTACAATTTAATAACTGTGAATAGCAATCACATCCACTATGCCGGCCTAGTTGGAACCGGCAACTTACAAGCTGATCCCGAAACGTGACCAAATCACTTCACGGTCTAAATACTTGTAGGTGGTGGTACTACCCCGGATCGGATCGGGTACCACTGCCTACCACTCTTTGATAACCAGACCCGAAGCAAATATCTATCTCATTTTTTTTATTAACAAAAATTTGAAGTATTTAATATAATTATTAAATATTACAAATAAAAGCTATGAACAAATATTTGCTCCGACCGGGAATCGAACCCGAGGACTTTGCGCGCAACAAACCAATCGCTAAACCGTTCGTCTAAAACTGTCGTCACTCTTACGCTTACAGAAAAAATAATTTACCATATAGTATGAGGTACCGAATTAGGTATCTACACCGAAATGTTGCGTCGTGATGACTTAAGCTTTAGAACAATTGAGAGATAGATGGTCTTTTTGTAATTAAGATAGTTTTTAGGTATAAATAAAAGACATATAATCGTGCTAGTTTTATTAGATATACACTAAAAGACAAACATTCGTCTAAAGTAAGTAAACTACAGGCTAACATTCTTCCTGATTATATAATGCTAAAATTCCGTTGTTTATTTTGTCTTTTTATTAATTAAAATTGAACTCTTTTATTAATTATAAACCTATGATGTATAATTTCAACCAATAATATAGAAAAGGCTACACATGTACCATAAAGCAGAACAAGGAACACAGGATAACAATCAACGATGTTAACAGAATCAAAACTTCCACCTCTGTTTGCACACGGAGACTTGTCTGAAAATATCCTTTTTGATAAACGATTCTTTATTCCGTGTTCGTGTAGACGTAAGTACCTATGAAAGAGAGTGAATTAAACAAATTTTATGCGTTTATTTTTGGTTATTGTTTTACATTTTTTTATTATTCCGACGTTTCGAGAGCTTTGCAGATATCATGGTCACGGAGAGTCTGAGGTTGGTCGTCCTATTGGTTGATGCTGTCATTGTTTCCAAAACTACCCCATTCCTTGTTATTTTTGTATTGTTCCTTTAATTCTATTACTTGCAAAAATCAATGTTTGCGCAAAATCTAAGAAAATACTATATAGAAGAGAAGTTTTCTTTAATTGTGACACGACATTGACAGGTTCAAGATTGCCAGCAATTAAAAAAATGCCGGCTCCATAGGAAACTGCACTAACGGCTACATACCCAATTTTGAATAGTTCACTATACGGAGAATTGACACGGCATATTTGCCAAGTAAGTAATGATGGCAAATATGGAATATCGTAGAGTTCACATTTTTCTGATTCATGGAAATATTTCTCTACGAACTTGTATGCGCTCGATATTTCTACATTGAATGCAAATGGTTCCTTAAAAAGATAAATTAATATAAATATTAGGGACTCATATTCATCATCATCATCATCAGCCAGAAGACGTCCACTGCAGAACATAAGCCTCTCCCTTAGAACGGCCTCACATTAGGCGCTTGCTATCATTCCGTTATTGTTCTGAAGCGAATGGAAATGTTCTGTCTGAATGGAATGTTGTTCTGTGAAATGGACGCATCAACTTTATTTAAAAGCAGTATATTTCTTTCTAGCAAAATAATGATCTAATCTTATTTTAATCCAAATGAAAATACAAGGCGACTGTGGTGTAGTGCAATGGTCACGACCCGATTTAAGAAACATTTACCGTATTATTTACTTTGTACTTTGAATTATGTACTTTAGTCGTCCTGTTTCTATGATTGATACAAGCTAAATGTAAATCGAAATATAAAAAATATATTATATTAAGTAAAAGATTCGGTTGATGATGTTTGGTTAATGATGGAGCCTAAAACAATCCATTGTCACTGACTAAGTTTTAGAGAAACTAGAAATGCGTTTTATGAACTGTTACTTACGTTTCTTAATTTAAATATTCCTTCTTCCAAAGGATAATACCTGGGACGTTTTCCTGGTGGAGCAATTTTCTTTTCATAGATATTCTTTCTCAATGGCTCAGTGGCGGTCTAAAATTATTTATGTTATGTATTGTTTTATTTTAATCATTAGGAAAGCGTGACAAGTAGTAAACCTTTTCTAGAAATAAATAATGAAGTTTATTTAGGGCGGCTGTGGTACTAAAAAGGTCTTACAAACATACACAGGTTTAAAAACACTTTTCATTACTAATGTATCTTTGATATACTCGTATACATGTTCTTTGGTCACCCATTTCCTATGATACAAAATATTATATACAAGTATATTGATATATCGCGTATCACATTAAAATAAAGTATGAAAGAACATTGATGTACTCGTAAAAGATCCTCAAATAATCGGAGACATTCTTAAGGCGTGACAATTATTGTATGATGACGTTGCTCTATTTATATATGAGGATATACAAGTATATTCCGGCAGATAAAAAGAGCGCTGACTCGAGCTGCGCAGTATAAGGATCGGCAGATAGAAAAGCTCTAGACGACTGCGGCGGGTGCAAGTCTATCTATACATGCACATAATTATAAATATTTTTTTTATACAAAACGAAATATAAGTAGATAACAATGCCAGCTTCAATGCCAACGCGCTTTTTATCTGACGGAATCTGTACCTATAGTTTATAATAAAATTAAGTAACTTACTGGAAAATAGTATCTGTTATAGCTAGTATCGTGTGCGCCAAGTTCTAATTTTGAATTATAAAGATCTTTAAGCGTCTGAATATTGGTTGCTCTCGATTGTCTCAAAGCAACGATATTGGCTGAGTATGATGTGTATAGAAACGTAGATAGCAGAAACATTATAATAATCACAAACCGACCGAGATATTCTGAAAAAGGATAGAAACATTTATCAACATTCTTTGAAACTCCTTGAATGTAAAATAACTTTTAGATATATTACTTATATCAACAGGACTTCCTTGTTGGCACACAGCTCCCAGAATAAAAATAGTTATGTCACTAAAGGCTGCTCTTAATACAGTAGGGTGGACCTGAAAAAGTAATCACAATAATTTATTATAAATTCAGAAAATCTATTATTATAAAAGAAGAGTTTTACTCAAAACTTAATTAAAGCAAACAAAACTAATATTTCCGATTTACAGATATCTCAAATCTCAAATCATAGTAAGAAATTGAAGTTACTGTATTTTTTTGGCCGGCATAGTAACAGCGACCGTGACAGCGACTGAGGCGATCGTAACTGAATCTGTTTTTTGAGTAGTCAGCGCTCTTGGACTTCTCCTTGTTTACCACCAGGAAAATCGAGATGAGATTTCGAATCTTAATAAAATAAAGTACGTTCTGAAACCTTGTCTTGAAATTGCAATTCAATGTTTTTTGCTAAATTATTGCCAATGTAATAATGTAGTCCAATGTAGTGCCACTTTCCTCGATCCTGACAAAACTTTCTCGCTTCCGTCACGTTTACGATTATCTTAATACAAGCTATGGGCTGTTATTTTAAGAATATCGCCAATTTAATCGAGTAACAATATTTTGAATAATCCTTGTTTTATCATTTTATACTATGATTTAATGTTTTCTTTTACATTTATAAACTAAGCTATTAGGAATGCTTGTATCATAGAAACAGGACGACAAAAGTACATTGGTACCGGCAAGTGGTTTTGATCTGAAGTCTCTCGGTTGAGAGATCATCACATTACGAGTACATCACGGTTGCCTTTGTTTTATTTTTCGATATCAGTATGGTTCCTTTACGGTTGATTAACATACCTGGTTATTCATTTTCTTATATTCCCATAAAGCCGTCGCAAACAAAGCGAATATTATAATAATAATTAATCCCATTGTACTGTACCATACGGAGTTTTTGAAAGCGAGAATGTATAGATTATGTTCGTACGACAGAGGTGGCAAACGAAATAGAAAATGTACTTTAGTTGTGATGGCTGAATGCAAATATGTGATAACACCCAATCTTTGCGGAATAAGAAACATGGCAGTTGCTGAAATTATATAAAAGGAATTTAGGAGAAAGGAAACTCTGTCTTCATACAGTTATTTTTTATCATTGTACCTCGATATACTTGGTACAATGATAAATAATAACATTAAAAAAATAAAAAAATATTATGACAGCTCTTCGCCGAAGAAGTGCGGTCCATGAATCGAAGCGACTGCTACTACAATTAAATATCTAAAAGTAACAATCGCATCCATTATGCCGGCCATATAAAGTGTGACTTAATTGGAACTAGAAACTTTTTAACTGATACCGAAACGCGACTGAGTCACTTCACAGTCTGTTCACTTGTAAGTGATGGTATGAACTTCCCCAGTTCTACGAACAGGAATTGAACCCTTTATGCGTAACAAACTGGTGTGCTAACCAATTGGCCATGTCTGTCCTCAAAATCCAGAGTTCGCGTTTTATTATTAGGACTAAAAATTTTAATCATGCACCAAAAATGTCAATAAGATCGGTCGTAAACTTTTTGTAATATTAAATTTGGTAAATGTAAAAGAAGGTCCTTCGGAAACACAGCCATTACAAAGTTGTTAGGTGACTTGGAGTAAGTTTTCAAGTTCACTTTTGTTGGTCCAGGGTTACTCTATAACACACAATAAAAATTAAAACCCAAGTTATCAATATCATCTTGGGCTTTGAATTGGCTAATTCTATCTGACTAAGTATATTATGTAATTTTCTAAATAAAAGTAAATTATAAAATAAAGTAAGTTTGACAATAACTAATATACATATTTGTTTAAATATAGCATTTCACCTGGATTTTGATCAAATATTATTAAAGAAATAAATGATTTTTGCGTCTTCTATCACATTTATTTTAATTATTTTATTCTGACGTTTCAAAGGCTTTGCAGCTTACTATCGTGTTCGCTGGAATGAACACGATAGTAAGCAGCAAAATATAATCTTAATATTTAAAATATATTAAGAAATAAAATATTTGTAGGTAAAGAACTATATTTTTAATCTAGGTATATCACATAAACAGGGTTCACATCAACGATAATAACCCTTACTAGTGCATATAATATCCAGAGAGTAAAGTAGTTGGAAAAGAAGATAATATAAAGCACGCAGCTTTGTGTTAACGCAAGATGGCACATTTCTTTTAAACACATGTGAATTAGATTTTATACCCAATGATATGAGCGCGTTCATTACAAGCTTAGTATTGAAATGTTAAAACCTCCCAAGTCACTTTCACCTCGCTGCAGACTTCCTGTCTCTCCAGTCCAGGAGTTATTAACATAATAACCCCAAGCGTCAGTGAATACATCTGTTGAAGTGCTTCTTAGAAACTCCATTAATACTTTAGATGCCATGTAACCGTATTTAGTTATTGCATCATATTGTGTGTTCCTATAAAAATATATAATTGATTTGCCTTTCGTTGTTTATAGACGACCGTTGTAACTAATAGGTACGAATTAGCCATCCAGAATCCAACTTAAAAAAGTGTCTGTATCAAATTTTGTTCGCTCATAAATGTTAAATTATGTCACAATAAAAAAATGATTGTTTTATTGATCCTAAGACCCTCTCGCTTGCTTACATCCACACGATTTCTTATTATACGAGACAGACTTTGTGGATCGGCATTGCGGACTCTAGGCTTTTTTATATATAATATATCGTTTCTGATTTTTTAGGATGCTAAGTTTTATGTGCTTACTTAAAATTAGGTAATATATATATATATATATATATATATATATAATATCATAACTTGTTATTTTCATTCGTAAGATTGTCGACTCATTTATTAACAAATACACTTTCCGTACCTACCTGAAATCCGCTAAATGGTTAAATGAATCATTATATGTTACAACATGCGAAACGGTGAAGTTTACTTTAATTAAAAAAATACGTCTCAGAGGCGTAGTTATTAACATTTCATTGGATTTCTTCAGACCATCTTCTGGTGTCCACAAACCATAAAATTCCGTTTGCCACAAGTAGTTTTTCTCTGGTCTAAAAACTGAAATGTGTAATTAAAAAAATATTAGGCCCTCATAACCATTTTGATATTAAAAAAGTAAAACCGCTGGATGTCTATTAATTTGAAAAACTACTATCACACGATCTAAGGTAGATTCTATTCACGTTATTTGGATTATTCTGTCTTTATTACTTAGTAAAGATTGCATATTGTTACTGAAAATTTTATATTGTTTGTTGTAAGATAAGATTACGAGTATTAATCGACGGCTAAAGTTGCGAACTTCTTAACTCCAATCAATAAAATTTTATCATGTTTGAAGACTTGTTGTAACGAGTTCTTTATTTTGACTTTTAAATTGAACCCCGTCTTAAAATTATTTGAGTGAATTAAACAAATTTTATGCGGCTTACTATCGCGTTAGTAAATCAAAACCAAAATAAACGCGATAGTAAGCCGCATAAAATTTGTTTAATTTATTAATCAATGTTGGCGCAAAATCTAAGAAAATACCAATATTTAAGTGTTTTCGCATATCTATAACGCATCTGTTCACAAGTCTACTATCAAAAGTTGATTTAAGAAAAATAGAAGTTATGATATTTGTGACTTAAGCCGACGATACATAGATCATACACAATACAAACCTGTAGGTATTGAACAAAAAAGTAATTGTTTTTATAAAATTACCTAGATTGTGCGGATTAAATACTATAATAGTAAATAATAACTAACCGGAAAATAATTCTATAGTAGAATTATCTCCATCGTTTATTGCTAGAATAACTTCTGAATCTATTAAGAATTTACGTTTAAATATAATTTCTGGTATTTTCATTGAATTGTTCTTCTTTGATCCAAATATTAACCAATGGAATGGACGAAGGAATAACCCATTGTTCTCAGCCTTTAAGAAAAGAAGAATCATGTTATCAAATATTATAAACACAGAAGAATAATTTCTTTCAATTTACCTTTTTAAACATTTCTTGACTTCCTGGGCATCGTATATCAGCTACAAATAAAATTTGTTGTAAATTCATCGTCTTTAAGTTTATAAAACCCAATAACGCTTGTCGCTTCACAGAAAACAACCATTGATCATTGAGATTCTTAGATATATCTAGATTCTTCCCTATAATTTATATTTAATCATTTTATATTAAAAATGTTTTATAATTAGAAGTTCCTAATAATGAACATACGATGTTCTAAGACATCGTTCGTATGCTTTCTTAATTCATAATGTATGCTTTCTTAGGCTTTCAGAGACATAAGATAAAGAACCCTGTGGATAACTTATTTAAAAAATCCATTACCGATTGCTTAAAATATGCTTCAAAGGAATAATTATTTTGTTGTGATTATACATATACATATACCTTTTTATATTGTGACTCGACAACTGACCTCAACCTGCCTAAAGGTAAGCACGATGAAGGTCCAAGAGTGTCGACGACTGAAAATCGAGAAGTGTGAGTGTTGCCTCAGTCGATGTCACTACGCCGGCACACCCTGCCTGCTCAATGTTAAGAATGAATATAGGCGATTGCTACAACAGCTAAATAATAGTCGCATCTACAATGCCGGCCAAGTTGGAACTAGGCTGATCCCAAAAGGCGACTAAGTCACCTCACGGTCTGTAACTACACTGAAACTGGTGTACTATCCGGGTTTGGCAAACTGGAAATGTGATTACCAACTGTTTGCCCACCACCTTAAAAACCCAGACTCTAAGCAAATATTTGCCACACTGTTATCTGCCACAGATATTTAAATATTACAAATGATGGCTATGAAACAAATTCTGATTGAAGGATTCAAGGCTAGGATGGGGAGAACATATGGGCTGATAAAACATTCCACATGTCGATTGTTCGACAAGAAACAACGCATCTTCTTCAACTTCGTCTTCTGCAAAACATTCATTAATTACTTTTTAATAAATGTGATACTAACTTGGTGTCCAACATAATGTAGATATAACAAATATTGGTTTGTTAATTGACTTTACAACATCAGCAATAATTTTTGAGTCATTATATTTATAACAATTAATTCCGGCTAAAGAGGTAATAATTATTACCAACAAGAATCTCATGATTGTTGCTGATTTCGCATATTAGTATCGTCTACGCATGTAGGTAAAAAACACTTGAGTTATATTTCATTAGAAAATGTATTAATATTTAAACGTATGGAAAATTAACGAGGGAGGCGTGATTCATAATAGTAGACTGTAAATCAGGTCTCAACTAATTATATGTTTGTTCCTACTGCATATAAAATGAGTTTAATAAGCCAGTTACTAAAACTGTCTTTCATAATAACTTATAACTAAAGGCTATAATAAAAGTAACGGAAGAGGAAAAGCTCATAGCTTACTTTTAATATTTTATTATCTGATTACAAAATAATAAAGTGTTTATAAAAACTATATTTCCAACTATATTCTACTTACTATCATAAAGGTTATTTAATGTATTATTATTCCATTTATTTTATATAATTCTTATTTTTTATATTTTAAAATAAAAATAATTTAAAAATATAAAAAATAGTTGTCCACCGGCATCGGGAACAGGGTCCAAGCCACCGGTGGTCAGGGCTGCTGAGAAAGGAACCTCCTAACAATACGCGCCGCTTAATATTTTTCAAGATTTCTATACTAAGCTACTAAATATTACACAAACTAAGTATATATTGAGTATATATTTAAAAGGTACGTTAGTAGCGGGCATTAGTTTTAAACTAGTTCTTGGTTTGCGTATCTATTTTATTACCACTTAACCACGATCACATAATATGCATCTATCATCATCATTAGCCAGAAGGCATCCACTGCTGAACATAGGTATCTTGCCTAAATGCAGCTATATCTATCTATTCTCAAATCAACATTTTATTCAAATTCTAAATTCAGTGATTTTACGCAATAAGATAATAATAATAAACATTTGTTATTTATTAATTCAACTAATATAATGTACTGCTAGCTGATATAAAGATATAGTATTTAAATAAGTGCCTGTAATAAAGAGGCTTTTTCAACTTGTGTCTATAAAGCATCTATTAATTATGTATTTTTGTGTTATAGATGCGTGCACTATCTACCTATAGTCGAACAATATAATAGTCTATAATATAATACAATAGAAAACCTAGAAATAAAGGAAATAATTTATGATTTTATTGCACAGAAATATTTATATTACTAATCCGCATAATTAATTTCACCGCCTGCGCCGCCATCTACAACTTCTATCTTCGGGAACATATATTTTATTATTGGGACTCCTCTCAATGTATTTTCCTTCCGCCGTGCTACAATTTCCATGATTAATAACAATACAGAAACAAAACATCCGTAAGCCAGCACAAGTAATGCTGGGTAACAGTCTACCATGCTTACTGAAACGAAATTCCCATCCTGACCTGAACATTTTGGCTTTTTCGTATACAAAAGTTGATTTTCACGACTTTGAAGACCATGTTCTTTCATACGATGCATCCTGTAATATTAAAAAAACATAATATAATTCGGCGTGGCGCATTGGTAACACACCAGTACGCTACGCGCTAGGGGTTTGATTCCTAGTCGGAGCAAGATAATTATTTAGTTGGCAGAAGAAGCATGAGAGTAAAATGAATGCTGTTGAAATGCGGTTAGTACGTGGAATGGCGATAGCGGATAGAATGAGGAATAGCATAGTGCGCGATAGATAGGGTTTGAAAGAAGATGTATAGTATCTACAATTGACAAAGGAACGCTTTGATAGTTTGGGCACATAGAAAGGATGAATGAAAGTAAATTGACAAAAGGAATTTATAAATCTGATGTGGATGGAGGCGTTAAACGAGGCAGACCGTGAGTGTTTTCAGACCAAATGGACACGTCCCCAAGAAAGCTGGGTTGCCTAGTGTCCATAACAGTAGAGCTTGTATGAAGCAAGGAGTTGTTCCAGGATAGTGGTATGTGGCGCTCTCTGCCTATCTCTGCGAGAAAAAGGCCTGACAATTAGATTTGATTAATTGATTTAAAATATTTAATAATGAGATTATATATTACAAAGTTATGTTAATGTAATAAAAGGAGGAAGATATTTGCTCCTAGTTTGGTTGTCCAGACAACTAAAACCGGGTCTAGCAGACAGTTGTTGGTCACTTGCCGTAAATCTACACAGTAAAATGACTTAGTCGCGTTTTCCGTTTTCCGGAAATAATCCGGCATAGTGGATCCGACTGCTACGTGCAGTTATTTAATTGTAGTGGTAGTCGCCTTCATTAATGGACCGCGCTGTCATATTTCGAGCCACAATAAATAAAAAAAATAGGTGAAAGTATCAGTTGTAATAAATTTAATTGCGTATCTGATTTTAAAATTTTGTTCTCATGTTGCGTTAAGCTCACGTGCTTCTAAATAAGTTCAAGTAAAACAAGTGTGTAATGTCAGGGATGTGATAATCAAGCAATGCAAAAACACTAAGAGTTTGATAAATAACAAAATTACCCAATTTTAAACATTTCTTTGTAAGGTGTATTCTTTCTTACGGCCAAAAATGGATCGATTACTTGAAGATATTGAATCTCCTTAAGACCACATTTCTCGCCTTCTTGGAAATACTTTCCAACGAACTTGTACCCAACACCAGTTTCCATATGAAAAGCGAAGAGGCCCTTTAATAAATATTACGTATTATATTATATTTAATAAATAATACGTTTGTACCCAATGCTGAAATCTTTGACAACACCAGTAAAGTCCCGGGTTTGATTCTCGGTCAGAGCAAAGATTTATTTCAATTAATAAATAATTAATTACAAATATTTGTTAATAATAAATAAAAATGACAGCCCTGGCTGGGTCTTTTGGAAATGATCCGGCTGGACCGGCATCGTCGATACAAGCAGTTATTTTACTGCTGTAGCAGATACGTCTATTTATGGACCGTACTCCGGCTTGACATCAAGCGAAGTGCAGTCATGTCGAGTCTCAATAAAAAAACGAAATTTAAACTTTGTTAAAACAAGGATCTACCTTTTGCATTTTCTTAACGCCTTCTTCTATAGACATGAATCTCGGTGCAACGCCAGGTGGAGCAACTTTAGTCTTGTAAATTGCTTGCCTAACTGGTTCTGTCGCAGTCTGCGAAGAAAACTTTATAATGATAACCTTGCAATCTACATCATCATCATAATGAACGGTGTAATAACTTCCTAACTAGATCGTCAGTTGGTTGATCTTCTAAAAATTTGACTAGTAGTGAACGCCTTTAGACTTTGTTTTAGCGTCCGATTTTACCACTGTGCATAAATAAAATAAACAGAAAACACTTACCGAAAAGTAATATCGATTGAATACAGTATCGTGAACACCAAATTTAAGTCTTGAATGCAAAAGATCGTCTAGAGAATGGATTTTGGAAGAACTTGATTGCAATAATGCGACAATATTAGCTGAGTATGAAGTGTAAAGAAATATGCAGGTTAGAAACAATATGAACAATACAATCCTGCCTAAGGAACCTGTAAGATCAAATATAAAGTAGGTATAAAGTAGTTAAATTCCATCATTGATAATCAGGTACTAGGGTTTTCAAGGTTCTGTTACTAAAGGTTGTGTAATAGACACTGGAGGACCGAAGTGCATATCTAGAACAATTGATAAGTGGAATGCTCTACTAGAATGTTCTTCTTATAATATATTCTTGGATCCTTCAGAGAAGCGTCAAAAAGCACCTTTGACATAGTAACTATTGACAAACTAAAAATTTGTTTAATTCATTAATCAATGTTCGCGCAAAATCTAAGAAAATACTATAGTAACTACGCCTGAGGCAATTTTAAGATTAAAAGGTATTTGTTTAATTGTCAGCGCTTTTCGACCTATCCTTGCTTAGCAACAGGCAAGTCCTAAACAGCTGGCAAAACTAAAGCAAGTGGTTTTGTCTCTGTCGTTCTTGGTCTGAAAGACCATTTTACTACTACTAGACTTAAGTCGCCTTTTGATTTGTATTTACCTTTTAATTCCACAGTACTTCCTTGTTGGCACGCCGCTCCAGAGATGTACAAAATAATGTCGAATATATTTGGTCTTAGAATTCCTGCATCATACTTTCTCTGAAAAGAAATTCAATTAAAACTCACTTGAACATGCAATTTGCATAGTCCGACCCATAATACGATAATAAAGACCCTCTATAACTTCGTTATTGAAGCTCGACATATGACCCTAGTTAAGCTGGGGTGTAGTCCATAATGGAGGAAATTGCTACTAGAATTAAATAACTGCAATTAGCAGTCGCATTTGCTGTAGCGGCAGCTAGTATACCTAGTATACCTAGTGCCTGGGGGATGCAATTTTCTTGCAGAAAAGTATTTAAAGAAGCGGAGGCACAGCGCGTTTCCAGGATTGGCGAGAGTCTATTAGCGCACCCAACGGGTAGTCGTAGCTTTTGGAGTCTCGCCAAGACTGTAGAATCTAATTTCTGCCGTTCCTCACTGCCACCGCTGAGACAACTTGATGGCTCACTGGTACATACGGCGAAGGCGAAGGCCGATCTCCTGGCCGAAGTCTTTGCCACTAATTCGCGTATCGACGATCGTGGTGTTGAAAGACCTACCCTACGTCCGTGCGGACATACGATGCCTGATATCCGTATCAGACAACGCGATGTCCGCATGGAACTACGATCGCTCGATGTCCGAAAGTGCGTATGAGAGCCGGTACAGCCTCGTCAGGACGGGAGTCAATTCCGCTGCACATGGCGGCCCTATGCGTCCTCTATCGCCTATACCACGGAGAATGTTCCGAAGAGCTCTTTAACCTTGTTCCTACCTCGTCCTTTCATTCCCGTAATACCCGCACTGGTCGGGGAAAGCATCTGCATTCTATCGACCGAATCGACAGTCGAACTAAAAAGTTCGGTGCGTCTTTTCTTTGTAGAACAATTGACAAGTGGAATGCTTTGCCAGCCCATGTGTTCTCTCCATCCTATGACCTTGGATCCTTCAAGCGATGCGTGAAGAAGCACCTTAGGCCGGCATAATGACGGCGACTGAAGTAGCCGGGAACTAACTCGGTTTTTTCAGTCGTCGTCACTCTTGGACCTCTTCTTGCTTATCACCAGGCGGGTCGAGGTCAGATGTCGTGTCACAATAAAAAAAAAACTTACAGTCTGATCCCGAAACGCGACTATACTTGTAAGTGCACGAATCTGCAGACTGGGCAAATGACTACCACTCTTAACAGACAGACCCGGAGTTCATCATTTCATTAATAAATAATAGTAATTAACCCGATTTAATTTCTATTTAATTCATCAAATATTTACCTCTTTCTCTAAATTTTTATATCGTTTCCATTCCCAGGTTACATTTATAAATAATATAATAATTAATACAACAAATAAACCACCGATGCTATACCAAACGCTTGTTTTAAATGACAATATGAATAGGTTATTTTCATAAGATAATTTTGGTTGTTGAAACACAAATTTGGATCTTGTTGGTGTCGGTGATATTATAAAATCAACGAAAGGTATTCTTTGTGATGTGAAAAACATTGGTGATCCTGGCAAAAGATTTGAACATTATTAACGATCTTATATTAAGGCAACCGTGAACTGATTCAGTTTTTCAGTCGTCGGCTCTCTTGGACCTCCTCTTGCTTACCAATTGCAAAGAAGTAACAAATATCCAATCCCAATTTTATCTGGCTTACTTATTACTTATCATATATTAAAACTTTAACCTATATTTCTTCTTATATTGGTAACAGATAAATATCGACGGCCCCCACGTAAAGTATCGAATCTGTAAAAATGCCGATTTTGTTTTATTGTTCTAATCGTAATAAAAACTAGCACTTTTTTATTTCGTTAAGTTTTTTTTTCAAAAAAATGCCTCTTTTGAGTACTTTTTAATCGAACATAAACGAACTTACGTACTTCGGACAAAGAAAACTATCGAATGAGTCACATTCGATGTTATACTGCGACAACGTGCGCGTGCACAGACTTGTATCTACCAGTCTCGTCAGTATACCCTGCTATGTAACACAAACACGACGTGAAATTGTTTTGTTAATTCCTTATAAATAATTTAGTTTTTAGGTACATATTCTTTTTGTTTTATCTAATTTTGGACAGAATGGCACATTTTAAAAAATATAGTCGAGGTAAACTTTTAGTTGATTTAATTTCAAATGAAAATAATGCACTTGGTAAATTAAGTTACAATAATGAAGACAACCCTCCTGGTAAGGTTTTTTAATTATTATTATTATATTTATGCCTATTTTGAAAAACTATCTAAGACAGTATAATATAGTCATTATTTAATTAATTTAAAAGTATTACTTTCCAATAAATTGTAACATTTATTTAAAATGTTAAGGTTGACAAAGTAAACAATGGAAAGTGGTAATTTCGATAGTTTACATGGTAAAGGTTATACTAATTTCTATCGAATCTACCACTTTCGATAATATACATGGTAAAGATCATACAAATTTCTACCGAATCTACCACTTTCGATAATATAACATGATTTGAAAATTTTATATTATGTCAAAAGTGGTAGTTTCGATATTTTTCTATGAACATTACAAATTGAAACTATACTCATTTTTTATAATTTTGTCTACAACAGAATCCCCTGTACCTTGTCAGTACACAGATGAAGGATGGAACATATTGAACAACATTTGTGACGAAAATCTTGCGACTTTGCGATTCGAAGTGTTCGCGATCACGTTAATTCTTTGCAACCTGTGGAGTCCCATTATACACACAAAAGCAGCAATAAGTTGTATTAAGATAATAATTTGAGTTTTGCTAAGATGTTCCTGATCCAATAAAGCAGAAAATGAGAGACAATACCGAACTATTGTTAATGACAATGTGAACATTGCTTTTTTTATTTCCAAAAAGTATTTATGTGATAAGTGTCATGTATTTTTCAATGAAGAACACCCGACCGACGAACAGAAAGCAGTGCACGCTAAACACATTTTAAATAAAGAATCAGCTCGAAAATATAATACTGACGATAAAGACCAAGCTAGCCAAAGTTCATCAAAAATTGTGTGCGCAACTTATGACTTCCAGAAAATACTTAACTGCCCTAGTGGGAGGTATTTTTGTTTTATTATAAAAGAAAGTTATCGCTTATGCATCTAACTATCTTTGACACTGGGAAAAAAAAGGTTTCTTGTTATTTATGACCTAAAAACGTAGGAAAACGAGGAGCTAATAAAGTAGCTAGCTGTGTCCTTAATTTTATTCAAAAAAAGATAACACAAGGGGCGCAAGAATTTCGATTTTGGTCGGATAACTGCGCTGGTCAATACTTGAACAGAGTAATTTATAGTCTCTATATGTATGCCAGCAGTAAGTATGACATTGACATTACACATAGGTTCTTGGAGTCTGGCCATACACAACAAGAAGCTGATAGTGTACATGCACTTATTGAGCGTTCAGCAAAGGGTATAATTATTTACACTCCCGACCAATGTTCGCTTTGGTTCAAATAATGAACCTTACCTTGTAACAGAGGTACCGCATGACATGATTTTCGATTTTAAAATGTTATTGAACAATAGAAATTGAAAAAAAAATTCCAGGATGTTAAATGGAATAGCATCAAAGAGATCAGTGTTATAAAAGATGAACGTAATGTTATTTTCTATAAATATTACTTTGGTTCAAATTATATGATATTATATGGTCTAAATACCTTAGTTCAAGCTCGTCGTAATAAAAAAAACGATGACTGAACACTCTGAAAGTGATATAGCTCCGCTTTATTCAGGCAGTTTACCGATTGCTTAAGCATAATATAAGGATTTAGTAACAATATCATGATTTCTATAAAAATCTTAAAGTAGGTCAGACTTCAAATGCCTATGAAAGCGATGAAAATGATGAATGAGGGTTATATTATAGATAGGACTGGTGACGAAGGATCTATAATACTATTATATGAAATATTATAAAGTTTACATTGAACAAAATTATTATGTGTACCTATTGATAGTTTGAATGTAAATGTTGGAATTATGTTTTAGTTTTTTATTTATTTACAAAGTTAGAGAAGTTCTATTTTTTATGTTAAAAGTGTAATAACGATGAGTAATTACTACCTACTAAATATTGTTAATTATTAGTTAGGTATCATCTATGTATATTAACGATATCTAGATTGATCTCATAATAATATTCGATGATCTCTATATGTGCCATTACATAATATTGCCAAATAATAGCTAAAGGTATAGTAATTTTCTTAAAGCTCTAAACTTGTATTTTTTAATATTTAGTTAATAATTGTTATTTGTTCCTAATGTGTATTATTAAATAAATACTATCGAATTTAAGTGGTTTTTTCTTATTACTTAATACAATTATTGATATTTTTATAGAAGCTTTTACAAATTTAGATTAATTAATTAAATTTTCTAACAAAAAATACTATCGAAAGTATTTTAAATATATATGTTTGACCGAGAAAACCATTGAAAGTGCCACTTTCCATACAATTTAAGATTTTATTTACATAGAACAGTATTGAAACTACCACATTCGATAAAAAGTTAAGTTTATTTAGCAATGTATATTATCGAAAGTGAAATATTTCGAGAAAATAACTTAAATATTAAAAAAAAGGATTTAAGTTTAATAATAGGGCACGTTATAGAGGTATAATAAAGTTATAACTTTTAAGTATCGGTTAAGACCATTTAAAAAAATTGAATTCTAACTTCAAACAGCTCCCCTGTAAATTGTAGTTTTTGTAGTTTCGATACTTTACGTGGGGGCCGTCGATATGTCTGCATCGCTTCAGATGTTACATTAGATGGAGGCGATTGCCACTACGAGTAAATGAATGCTGCTTGCGAAAGACGACTGAGTTTAAAGCAATTTCACTTTACATCCGGTACATCCCCGGGCTGGCAGCTTGGGCATATTACTACCAACTTTTTATTTTTTTTTATTTTTTATTGTGACACGACATTTGACATCGACCTGCCTGATGATAAGCAAGAGGAGATCCAAAAGTGCCGACGACTGAAACAACCGAGTTAGTACGCGGCTGTCTCACCCGCCGTCACTATGCCGGCCAAAGGTGCTTCTTCACGCATCGCTTGAAGGATCCAAGGTTATAGGAGGGAGAGAACACATGGGCTGGCAAAGCATTCCACTTGTCGATTGTTCTACAGAGAAAAGATGCACCAAACTTTTTAGTTCGACTACCGATTCTGTCGACAAAATGTGAATGCTTCCCCCGACCAGTGCGGGTGTTACGGGTGTGAAAAGACGAGATAGGAACAAGGTTAAAGAGCTCCTCGGAACATTCCCCGTGGTATAGGCGATAGAGGACGCAAAGAGCCGCCATGTCTCTGCGTAATTGCAGAGGCTCCAGAGTTCGCGTAACCTCTACATCTCCTATGATCCGGACAGCTCGGCGCTGCAATGAATCCAGGGCATTGAGAAGATACTTGGCAGAGCCGTCCCAAAGATGCGAACAGTACTCCGCGCAAGAGCGAATTTGAGCCTTGTATAAAAGCAGGCGAAGCTCTGGCGCGAAGAACCGCCGCACCTTGTTCAGGATGCCAAGTTTGCGGGAGGTGGTCTTAATAGCCCGCTCAATGTGATCCCTGTGATTCAGGTCGCTGCGAAGGGACATCCCTAAGATATCCAGTCTGTCCGAAGTACCAAGGGAAATGTTACGAAGAGAAGGAAGGGGGATAAACGGGGATTTTTTCGTCGAGAACGCGCATACCTGAGTCTTGTCTGCGTTGAACTGAACCAGGTTCTCGTCGCCCCAATGGGTAATACAATCAAGAACCCGGTTCAGCCCCGCTACAACAGACTCTCTCATATCGGCTATCTCCTGTTTTCCGGCTGCGGGGCGGGCAGTGTAGCGTCCATGCACCGTGCTGTCGTCTGCATAGCAATGAATGTTGGATCCAAGGTCCAGCATGTCATTGATATGCAGTAGGAACAAGGTCGGCGACAGCACAGAGCCCTGAGGAACGCCAGCATTCACCGACATCCTACGTGACGCGCTGCCATCCACAACAACGCGTATGGAGCGGCCACGCAGGAAGTCGGCTATCCAGCCACGCAGACGGTCAGGTAAACCGTATGCCTCGAGCTTGGAAAGAAGGGCCATGTGCCAGACCCTGTCAAACGCTTTGGAGATGTCCAAGCCGATAGCAAGGGCCTCTCCGTTACCGTCCAACGCTTCACCCCAGACGTGCGTGGTATACGCCAGAAGGTCACCAGTTGACCGTTTCGGCCTAAAGCCATATTGACGGTCATTGATCAGCTGATGACCCTCCAGGTAGGCCATGAGGCGGCTATTAATTATCCGCTCCATGACCTTGCACAACACTGAAGTTACAGCTATCGGACGGTAGTTTGCAGGGTCCGAACGGTCACCTTTCTTCGGGACCGGTTGCACATTGGCCCCCTTCCAAGCCCGAGGCACACAGCCCGACGAGTATGAGAGCCGGTACAGCCTCGTCAAGACGGGAGTCAATTCCGCTGCACACATTTTAAGCACAAGCGCTGGGATACCATCAGGCCCACTGGACTTCCGGATATCGAGCAATCGTAGCTCCATGCGGACATCGCGTTGTCTGATACGCATACCAGGCATCGTATGCCCGCATGGACGCAAGGTGGGTGGCCTTGCACCACGATCGTCGATCCGTGAATTAACGGCAAAGAGCTCAGCCAAGAGATCGGCCTTCGCTTTTGCCGTATGCGCCAGTGAGCCATCAGGCTGTCTCAGCGGTGGCAGTAAGGAACGACAGAAATTAGATTCCCACCCGGATGATTCCAACCACTTACGGATGAGACGTCTTTAATATCTTACACCTACCTCCAATTTCCACTTCACCCCTTACCATATAGCCAGTCATCCCGTTCCAGGATCCATTGATAAAGTAACCCCATGTTTTATCAAATATATACTTTCTGTCTGCGTTTAAGAAGTCTATTAGATGATTTGTTATTGGAAAGTTTACTTTGGTAATCGTATCAATGTGGTCATTTCTAGAAAACATATTATGGTTATTTAATTATTCGAATCTTAAAATCAGTGCCGGATTTAAGCTTTTTTTATTGGTGACAGGACATTTAACCTCAACCCGCCTGATAATAAGCAAGAGGAGGTCCAAGAGTGACGACGACTAAAAAAACTGAGTTAGTTCCCGGCAAGGCAACAAAACTTTATAAACCAAACGTATGCTCTTTCCTCCCTAGCACAAAGGGTAAAGAACTTGTAGAACGCGAAAAGGAATGTCTGCAGCCGCGGAAAACCTTATGTATGGGACCCACTACCGGCCTACGGTATTTTTTTATAGTGGTTCGACAAATCTTAGCTCCGACAGGGAATCCAACCCGCAGATATTGTATGCTGATCTCCTTGCATCTAGTTGCGGCTTGTAACATCGCCACAGGCGGTAGTAGTCTGGTGGATATACGGATTTCAAAGGAGCCAAGAATGATCTTAGAATAACTTAAGTGACGTCATAACCCTAATTGATGTCACACACTATCAGGGTTTTAATCTAACAAAAATTTTGGAAATACTCAATTAATGATATTTACAAGCGATCCATAAGGTGATTAACGCTATCATTGTCAGTTACAACATAACAAATAGGTATAACATAATGTTGTAAATCTTTCCGTCTCAGTGATGCTGGTTCTGACATATATTCAGCAATTTGCAGACGATGTGTCGAATTCCAAGATCCAAAGTATTCTATTTGCCATTCGCTCCCAGAACTTATTCTATAGACTGAAAGAGAAAATTATTTGTATGATTGGCCATTTTGGAAAGGTATGTCAAGATAAACTGTTTGAAATTCCGGATAATTCTAATTTAGTAAACTATATAAATCACCTAATTTCAGTGTACTCACCGTTATGTAATGTAAAAGAGCCTTTGCCATCAAAATAGGAAATTATGACTTCTGCATCTGGAAATATGTCTACGCCAGTTAATGCTTCTGGCACTAAATTTTTATTAAGATTTTCTGATGTAGCGCCAACAATAAACCAACGGAATGGAGATCGAAAATGCGTATCTTGGACACTCTAAAATTTTAATAAAACATGGTCGAAAGTAACTTCAACTAACGAAACTTACCTAAAAATTAAAGTGGTGTAGTGGCAGTGCAATGGTCGTGCAAAGCGAGAGGGGTTCAAAACTACTTACTAGTACCAATGTGAGTTTGATATATGTACTTTTGTTGTTCTGTTTTTATGATACAAGCACTTCGGTAGCTTAGTATAGAAACAAAATCTAATTTTCTATTACGGCAAATAAATCGTTAATTATATTCATTAATAAAAAGTACACAATTTTAAACGCCTCTCCAAGTAAGCGTCCATTACTTAGAAACATATTAAATTATTAGCATTAGGTTCTCTTACCGGCACTAACTTTAACAATTTTTTTGTACAAATTATTTTTAGTAGTAGTATTTATTTCCACCACGCAACCAAGTTCACGTCGTCGCGTCATTATGCCACATAAGTGGACAGGCGGAACAGTAATAATAACTGACCTACCTGATTTAAATAATCTTGTACGTTTGGACAATTTAAATCTGCGAGGAAAACAATGTGTTGGTCTGGATGATGTCTCTCTGGTACAAAATCTGTGTTATAATATCTCAACATTGTGAAATGGGCTACGTCTTCAGATGTTAATGCAGTTATTAGTTCAACTTTTTTTGCTAGAAGTAAGATAAATTTCTTAGTAAAAACCCGTCAAATAAATTACACTTCCGAAAGAAGTAGTATGTCTAAAATTTTATTAAGTTTTTCGGCATACACCAATATTACTTTATACTTTAATTATTTATATGAATTGAAATAAAATAAAAACACTGGTCGGCAGCAAACCGCAACTGGTAATTTAGCCGATTTTCAATTAAAGCTCGGCCGTTTAACCCATTGATTGGCAACCTACTGAATAAGATCCGTGAATTTATTTCATTCCCTTAGTTCGTTTCACATTTTCCTTTATTTATACTGTCCAATTAATTGTAGAATAATGAAAAACAAAATACGGTGAAATCCGTTTACCTGGACTCCAACAAACAGTTGCAATAACTGCTGACGGTCTTTCCATAGCTCTAATCATATCAGTAAACATCATTACATCAAGTGATTGAGAAGAAAAACAAGTATGTACAGCTAAAAGAAAACATATTGATAAAATATTTTTTGATTGTGGTGTCATCTTAAAGATAGACACAACTCAAATGGAATGGGTATAATGTTCCTAAGCAATTGATTTGCAAAATAGATACGAAATTGCAAGAAATTACATTGCAAATAAAATTTTGCTCTGATGTTATTGAATAATTTATAACCAAATTGATCGGCAGTATCGTTTTCTTCGCTAACATTGTTATCATTAAATTGCTCAAATAAAAGCTAAATATTGCAAATAATATTAATACCTTATCTTAATACAGGTTATGATTACAATTATTGTACTATATATTGTTAATTATCAATTCAAAGGTCGGAGGGATTTTTCATAAATCAAGTGAGGACATTAGATAAAGATGCTTATAAAACTATTATAATCTAAATATCGTCGTATTTTTCCACCTATCATATTATAGGTAAGTAAATATTGTAAATGAAATACTTATCTTTTAGTTTACATGTTGTGTTTACTTTATTGATTACATTATTATTGTAGTTCATTCAATACACCAGTACTCCCTATCGAGTCTTGCTGACATATTGCGTTGGTATTTTCCGTCGCCTTTATAACGTATTTTATTCGTAAAGTGTCACTTATTATGCGTTAACAATATCTTGTGGTATACGTATGCATTCAGAAAGTTTGAGGAGAAATTTGTTGAACCATGAATGTGTTTGCAAAAGTTTTGACGTCGATTTCGACACCAGTTTGGCATAAACAACAGGTTAGCACTTCTGAATGGACACCTTTATTAAATCCTCCACAAACCCAACAATTAGTTTTGCCAGGTAATTACATTTTAATTATTTTTTACTATAGTATTTATAATAGCAGCCTGCAATAATACTGAGGTAACTGCAAGATTTGGGGCATTTTGTGAATTTTGTTCAAAAAAATGTGAAATTATTCTAAGTATTTTGTATTTTGATGATGCTTCTAAAACATAAACTTAAAAAAAAACAATTCATTAGTATTAATGAATTACTTTGTGTTAAAGTAAATAGCATTGACTAGTAGGTAAATGTGGGACGCGCGAAATCTTCCACTGAGTACACCAAACATAATTACACGTACTCAACTACTACATATTCATCTAAAACTTTTACACCGTATTTAAATAACAAGAAATGTTGTTTTTCTTTTTCCTTGAATAACGTCGTATATCGACCTATCTTCTGTTTGAATCTCTTTATTTACGATAACGACCAATCGTTTATTTATTTTGTCAAACATAAAAGTCATATCGCTTCATATTTTTATAATTGAACAAAACATTAAATTAATCTTCAAATTAGGTAGAGAAGGTATTTAGTGTAATTTAAGCTCAAAGAGAAAAAAATATCATTTTTGGTTGGCTATTAATTGCAGGCGTTTATTATTAAAAATCAATCAAATGGACGCGCCTTTTACCCACAGGGATAGGCAAAGAACTGCCACCTGCAACGATCCTGACTGAACTCCCCTGCACCCATCACATCCACAATTCTCTTCATACAAGCTCTACAGTTATAGTAGTACCCATAACCCAACTTTCTTAAGGATGTCTCTGATTTGGATTATTAAGCGAACTCCAAATATTTAATGAATTATTAATTATTTCTTCTATCCTATAATATTCAGCGAAAATAGATCTCTCTCTGTTTTGCGAACTCGTCTTTGTATCTTTAAACCGGTCGGTTTAATGATGTGACAAGTTATAGATCGATTGACAACACGCTAAACTCAAGTTTTATATACAAACTTTGTCTCTTTGACATTCGCTCGTTCGAACTGACAGCGTATTATCAATCGACTTGTGTCATGTCATTAGACTGTGGCAGAAACGGCCTTTAAGGACCGAATTTTAGCTTAAAATTATGGCAGGGTTCGATCATAAAAATGTATGTATTTAGGACGATACTACCCGTATGTTGCCAGCTAACCTCTGCCTGTTTTAGCTGATATGTTTACTCGTCATCATCATCAGCCAGAATACGTCCACTGCTGACATAGCCCCCTCCCTTATGTTTACTATAATAAATAAACATACAAATTAAACTTTTATATAAATCATTCTGCTGTCTTATGATTGTCAGAAATATCGGTTTACGCTCCATTAATTCCTTAAAATAAATAGATAATTGATTTTATATATTGTACTCGTATTTTAACCAATTTAAGCTAGATCGTGACGTAATACTGTTGCAACAAAAAATAAATTGATTATTATTTAAAAGCGTGACGAGGGCCAATAGTGATTCCGTATTTTTAGAAACAGGAAACCATTTTATTTATTTATTTCCTAACTTAATTATTTAGTTATTAATTATAACTACTACTATTTAAGTTAAAGAAAGCTGGGTTATCTAGTGCCCATAACGGTAGAGCTTGTATGAAGAGAATTGCGGATGTGAGGAAAGCGAGGGAGTTGTGTCAGGATCGTGGCAAGTGGCGCTCCATTGTCTGTGCCTATCCCTGTGGGAAAAAGGCATGACAATTTGATTGATTGATTAAAATTAAAAAGATATCTAACACAAGATTAGGGGTACTTTTTTATCATCATCGTATTGTCACGCATTAATCCACATAGGGATAAGCAGAGACAAGGGAGCACCTTTCTGTAACTTGGATATTTTATAATTCTTAGATCCTTTATACTTTAAACGAAAAGTAAAAATACTCATTTAGCCGGAATTATGAAAACGACCGAGGCAATCGTAAACGAAATTGTTTTTTTAACACTCCGGCGTTCATAGATTTACTATCAGGCAAGTCAGTATCAGAAGTAGCGTCTCAATGAAAAATAAGTTTAAAAAAATGTTGATTGGTCGTCAATATTAATAGCAATAATGTAATTAACGCTATAGTAGATGACGGTGCACAAATGAATAACATGATGTTTTTAAGCCATAATATTACGATATCTATTGACCTGAAAATCTAGAAATCGCAATTTCAAATGAACCTTTAAGTGAGCAAAAAAATACCTTAAACGTGTTAGTATGTCTTAAACCGCATAGTAATTAATTGAGAACTTGTTTAACATTCTACTTGTTCACATAATGTTAGTAGTAGCCATGCAGTCTGACCGCGCCTACCATCATTAAACTAAACTACCAAACCAACATATTACGCTACACATTTTTATTTAAGCCTTTGAAAAAGCACCTTATCTCTTTGGCTTTATATACTTTATCTATTAGCACAGTTAATGAGTAACCAAGTTTGTGGTTAGGACGAGAGCGGTAGCTAAGACTGTCAATTATGGTGAATCAATTAGGATAGAGACCTAGGGCTTCGTTGGTGGCTCATTTAATGGCTAGTGAAAGGCTGTTGCGTAGGTACGGATCTCATACTTGTAACTACGTGTTGCATTCCAATATACATAATTGCATGATAGTTGCGTTTTTATTTTATATATTTTAACAAAAAAACTTAAAACATAATGTTCAAAGCTTATTAATCCCTGCTCCCTATCCTGAAGGTTAGCTGGTAGAAAATGTCACTAGATATTAATCTCGCCTATGTACAAGTACATTTTAAATGTGTTGTTTATTTACTGCGCAATAAAGAATTCATCTATCTATTTACTTATTATTATTTTACAAACAAATTATTTAAAATATCATCATCGTTAGCCAGAAGACGTGCGTCCACTATTGAGCTTAGCCTTCCCTCTTACGCCATTTCGAACGACAAGATCCCAATTGCATACTCTTACTAGGTATGTCCCCCCATTATGAACGACAAAAGAATTTATGCGTAATTTATGCGATTAAGATATATCTATTGAGTTCCATTAATCTCTGGACACTCCATCCCAGGTAACAATTTCAAGAACTGCTTATCATCAGGCAAGTCGTTCTCAATAAATAAATAAGATTTAGATTTAATATTTAAATATATAAAGTGGATCATAGAAACAGGACGACCAAAGTACATATATATCAAAGATACATTAGTTCTAACAAATGGTTATAAACCCGTGCTCTCGGTTTGCGTGATGGTCTTTAAACTCACACTCACAATTACCGTGAACTTTATGAAACTCACACCCGAATTATGGAATGTCGTGCTCAATTGTCTCTGTCTATCCTTGTGGTAATGGATGCTATATTCCGGACCTCTGCCTTATAAATTATGGTGAATCAATCTACTTTCACCCTTCTAAATCCATCTTTTTTTTGTGACTCGAAGTCTGACCTAATGGTAAGCATAATGGAGGACCACTAAAAAAACTGAGTCAGTTCACGGCTTAGTCACTGCTATAGGTGCTATATGCCGGCCAAATGTGCTACTTCAAGAATCGCTTGAAGGATCCAAGGTTATAGGATGTGGAGAAAAGGGTATTAGGGTAGCTGATAAAGCATTCCACTCGTCAAAGTCATAACACATTGTCAATTGTTCTACAAAGAAACGACGCTCCGAACCTTTTAGTTCGACTGCCGATTCGGTCGACAGAATACGGATGCTTCCCTTCGACCTGTGCTACCTGTGCTCCGACATAGGATATCTTTTAAATTTCATTTTTCACGCATACTTAATACCTATTAAGTAAAAATATTACAATAGCTTGTTCATATTGTTACTTTTATCGCACTGTGAAATGAGATCTCTAATTCTAAAGTCAAGGTTAGTGAGGAAACCTTGCAAATAAATTCTATGAAAGGAAATCGCGATTCAAACGCTGTTGTGACACTAAACTGACAGGTAGTTGGTAAATAATGCAAGTTTAGTAAGGAAAATAATATATAGAGATAATTGCTTTTGTTAGTGAGCGACACTATTGTTTGTTAGTTAATGGAATAATATTATAGAAAAAGGACTGAGAAAGCTATTTTTTTACATTTCTATACTAAGTTACTAAAGTGCTTGTATCATAGAAACCAAAGTATATAATACCGAAGATACATTGGTACCGGCAAATGGTTTTGAACCTGTGCTCTCGGTTTGCGTAACCGTTGCACTACCACTACACCACGGTCGCCTTATTATGACGATAGGCGTGGTGCATTGGTTAGCATCGATTCCATGTCGAAGTAAATAATTGTTTCATGGTTTTTATTTGTAATAATAGGGGCGATAGATGTGGTTTACAAGGAGATGTAGTGACAAGAATCGACAAAGGAATGCTTCAATGGTTTGGGCACATGGAAAGGATGAGCGAAAGTAGATTGACGAAAGGAAAAGAAGGAAAGGAGGGTGTCTTCTGACTAAATCGGAGACATCCTTAAGAGAGCTGGGTTGCCAGTGCCCATAACCACAGAGCCTGTATGAAGAGAACTGTGGATGTGAAGAAAAGAAAGGAGTTGTGTAAGGATCGTGGCAAGTGGCGCTCTATTGTCTCTGCCTATCCCCGTGGGAAAAAGGCGTGACAATTTGATTGATTGATAGTAGGCGGTAAAGTATCAAATTGCCGTTTTATACGTTAGATAAGTCGAATCGGCATAAAACCTTCATGGTGTGAGATTTTTGAGTAAAACTTTGTAGCCCCGTTTCTAGCACGTTTTTAGACATGTTTTAGAAACTAATTTAGAAATGTTAAAAAATATCAATTAATGGCCTGTAACAATTATGTTATGTTATTTATATTAATAAAGAACAAAATAATATATAAATTATAATTTAACACATATTATTATTAAAACAAATATATATATATATATTTTAATATATATATATATATATATATATATATATATAGGTTCCTACTTAATTTATTTGCCATTGAACCGGTATAGACAATTTTTCTTCTGTTAAAACACGGATATTGATTATGTTTATTTTAACAAAATAAATATTAACAAAAAATGATATAATCGATATTGGTGTTGTATAAATTATTATTGAAAATCAGGTAGAAAAAATCACGCGATTACGGGATCGAACCGCTCTGACATCTATCGCGTCTTTCTTTTTATCGTGCAGTTCTTTCAGCCGCTGGACCCACGTATTTTATTGCTGGGTTAATACGACATGCAATATACATACGCACGCAAGTTTAACTTTGCAGTTGAAAAAGATTTAAATAACATGGATATTATTAATAATATTTTTATCAAATACTCCATCCAGTAGCTACGTTTTTAGGCCAAACGCGCCTGTTTTGGCGAACGCCCAGGGCACGTAAATGAAAGAGGCGTTTTTGCCCTTTGGAATCGCCTATAATCATAATATTTTACAAATGCAATATATTTATATAATATTGACTTTTATTCTCTCCTTTTTACATGGAATTAGATAACAAATGGGGGCGCCGTATAAAAAGGCGTTGGTACTGCTAAGGCTGCCTGTCCATTGAAGCGGAGCGAGCTTGCGGAGCTGAGAAACGGAGAAATATTAACCAATAGGATTGCATAAAAACTCCGCTCAGCTGCAGTGGACAGGGGATTTGCGAGCTGAGCGGAGATTTTATGCAATCCGATTGGTTCATATTTCTCCGTTTCTCAGCTCCGCAAGCTTGCTTCACTTCAATGGACAGGCAGCCTAAAACCGGCACTGATTTCAACGCCAGTATTACATTGTATTATAATTATATAATTATTATATTACAGTATACACGGTTCTATGTTGAATAATAAAAGCTATGATAATCTGTAAAAAGTTATTATCGACCTTTTTATATTCGATTGTTAAAATATTATATTAGTTTTCAAAATAGGTACTTATATATTTTACTTTTTTTTGGAATATCCCGGTCAAGACCAGATCGATCGATGTGCATGCGTCAGTTTATGAAATATATAGATTCAAAAAGGTTAATAATAACTTTTTACATATGTTAAGCGGTTATAGAACTCATACAACAGTTTGGTCCGCAAAGTTTTCCAATGGAGACCTCATAGTACGGATAAACGCAGCGTATGACTTCTATGCACAAGAAGGACTGACGTTTCTTTAACCTTGGATGCTGAAAAAGCACCTTTGGGTGGCATAGAGACAACAAATGAAGCAGTCTCTTATGCGTAAAGTTGTGAGTTTGATTCTGTTTAAAGATATTGCTTTTATTTGCAATATCTATTAATTTATTTCAATATTACAAATATTTATTAATAAAAAGAGGCGAATATTTTGCTCAGATCTGGTTGTCTTAAGAGTGATAGGCAGTGCTGCTTAGTCTTCCGTGAAGTGACTTAGTCGAAATTACCTTGTAAGTTGCTGGCATAGTAGATGCAACTACTGCTTGTAGTTGTTTATATGTCAAGCCACAATAAAAAAAAGTCGTTAGCTCTTTAGGACTCTAAACAAGGTCAGATGCGCGTCACAATAAAATACCTAAATAGTAAAAACCTAATTAAACAATGTTAATTTTATAAAATTAAAAATTTTTGTGAGTTATACAGTTATTTGAAACACTAAAAATAGGAAAAAATCTTGATCATATATAATATTTGCATTTGAATCACGGTCACTCACGTTTTACCACTATTCAATGAAATTTTAGTTAGCGGTGATTATGTTTACAAATTAAGTAAATACCTGGTGATACAAGTCTGTATACATTCTCAGTTAATCGCCAATTTGTATGGCTGTAAAACAAAACAATCACGACATTCTAAGGCAATCGTGGTGCAGTGGCACGATGGTTACGCAAACCGAGAGCACGGGTTCAAAACCACCAACCGGTACTAATGTATCTTTGATATATATGTACTTTGGTTGTCCTGTTTATATGATACAAGCACTTTAGTAGCTTAGTAAAGAAATGTAAATATTTAAATTCTATTGATTTTATCCTTATCTTATCTATGATATTCTAATATTCTGAAAAGTATCTGTTATTGTTTGTATTTATTTATATGTATTTAAAGTAAGTACTAGATGAAGTAAGTACTACCCGTAGATGTATGCAATAAACGTGTGTATGCAGGGCCGTCTTTAACCTGTTGGAGGCCTTAGGCACATTAGAATAATGGGGCCTCTGTGAGATTGTGAGCACTATAGTGTTAGATAAGACAAAGAAAGTATATAAGCAAGGTTTTGGATGGATGTTAATTGAAGAGATAGGCAAAATATAGTTTATATTTTCAAAATAAATGTTTTTCAAATAAATATCGTTTGATGATCTGACAGGAACTACCCCCTATCGATCGCTGACCCTGCCCAATGGGAAAGATGGGCTAGTGTGTATGTGTTAGTGAGTAGTGTATACTTATATGTTTATAGTATATGATATACGATATGTATATATGAGTTCATAGTGTATGATTTGTTTTTTAATCTTTGCCCTATGTAAATATAACATTAAATTAAATGTTATAAAAAAACCCTTGTTTCCAAGGACATCGCAATAATAAAGTACAACAATAAAGTATTAAAAAATATATTATTTTACTATGATTAAGGCAACTGTAAACTGGATCAGTTTTTCATAAACAAATCGTCACGCCTTTTTCACATAGGGATAGGCAGAGCCAATTCAGTGCCACGAACCTGACACAACTCCATCGACTCCCTCACATCCACAATTCTCTTCATATAAGCTCTGCAGTTATGGGCACTAGGCAACCCAGCTTTCTTAAGGATGTCTCCAATTTGGTCGTAAAACACCCTCCTGGGTCTGCCACATTTAACGCATCCATTCACATCAGTTACAGTATTTAAAATAGCTTTATGATGAAGGTTAATATTAAATAAAAAATAGAAACACGAATAATTCATCTAACGGAGGTTACGAGGACCACTTTAATCATTACATATCCACATAGATCATCCTATTTGTTTTCCTTGAATAATTCCTTATATTAAATCATAATATTAACTCTTTCTTCATTTTCAAGTACACGAGTATATTAGTGAATATTTAACACAAAAAATAAGTATACTATCATTAATGACTAATGTTTGGATTTATGCAACTCAAACTAAATTACGCTCTTCCCATCCCATCCCATCCCATCCCATCCAATATGATTGATTAGTGATCATTATCACTCTAGGCCGACACAGTAGATGACTTACAGTTATGGAAGTAGCAGTCACCTCCATTCATAGACCGCATTCCAGTTTAACATTAGACGGCGTGTTGTCACATGTCACATGAGTCTCAATATAAACCTGCACAGTCCCTTTTCAAATTGTCAGCCTTTTGGGAATTTTGACATTTCAAAACAATTACTCGTATAATATAACTCAATTATCGTCATAAGCCAGAAGACGTCCACTGCTGAACATAGGCCTTCCCCTGTAAACGCTATTCCGAACGATAAGATGCCAGTTGGACTCCTCCTATGTCATCAGTCCACCTGGTGGCCTACCTAAGCTGCGTCTTCCGATTGGTAGTAGACACTCTAGAACGTTCTCCATCGGCTATCGGTTCTTCGAGTGATGAGACCAGCCCATTGCCACTTGATGGCGGCTTGAGCTCATCCTAATCCAGCGCCGGTCCGGCGGTAGAGCGGGAGAAACGGTCTAAGTGCCAGGTAGCAAAGGGCGCATAAGCTTTAAATAAAGCTTCTTAATTGTATTGCAACTCAACTAGATAAAATTTATGTAAAACTTACAATAAAAGGTAATTTACAAAATTGGGGTAATTTATTATTTTAACATAAAACGCAAATTAAATTTACATGAATTGAAAGCATCGACCAAAGGGCGCTGATAGACAATCTAGCTCTACCCTGATCAAATCCGGCGCTGCCCTAATCGTCTTTTTATGCTTAACGTGTTGCTCTTTAAAATCTATGATGATAACCTAGAACAGTCAGCTTTCCTGGACTACGCTTGTTTAACGTATTGTTCTTCGAAAGCTTTGCGTATAAACTAGTGACGTAGAATGCAAATTCCTTTTTTTATTAAAATAACGTAATTAGTGAAATGACTTAATTGAGAAATAATACATAAATTTGGAAAGTACTTTTGACAACATTGTCGGGTTACTTAATGGCGTTTATGTATGCATTTAGTAAGGTGCGTGCACTTGTATAGGTAGGTATATAGTGAGACGCTACTTCGCGGCCGCTGTCATTCGTTTTCCGACATTGCGCCTACATGATAAACAGTTGTGCGCGGGCGCATACAAAAAGGCGCTCTCGATAAATCTAGATTGATTTTTATGTATGAAACTCTGATTTTTAAATTAGAAATTTGATGGTTTTGAAAACAATAAAGTTAAGTGAGTTGTGATTTGCTTTGAAACTGCTTGTGATTTATGAACTATCAAAAAAAATGTTGACCGGTTGGCGACTCATATTGTCGAAATGTAAGTATTTACTTGCAGTAATTATTTTGTGCCAGTAAGCAGAGGCAACTTAACCTGATCTAATTAATACGATCGTTATTAAATTTCACTATTTTGCGAGTAATATTTCTTTTCAAATCATTAAAATATTTGTTTCCTAATTTTAATTAATTCCGATGATCGAGCACAGGGTTAATAAATATCATGAAAGAAGATTGACGAAATAAGTTACCGGATGTGGAACGATAAAACGACTGAAAGATTGTTTATAATCAAATATTTAAAAAAAAACAGGGGTCAATAATCATTAAGCTTGTATGTAAAGAGTCGTGGACGTGACAGAAGCTGTCTATCTTCAATGTCTCTGTCGATCCTTAAAGGAATCGAGTCGTGATAATTTGATTAACTAATTAATAATACAATTATTAAATGGCCTGCAATTTTTGCCCGTGGCAATGGTTTAATTACCTTAAAAGGACATCATGCATTTTGTATAGGGACTTGGGCTTAATTGTATTAAAAGTTTAATATGCATTTTAAAATAGTTTGATGTACGAAGATTACAATGTAATAGGAATATATCCTTTATTTTGCATAGTTTAAGTGTGCGAAATGATCAAACTACAATTATGACAGTTCAAAGCAGAACAAATATGGCGTCGAATGACAGATGATACAAAATGCATGTCTTATTTTTTCAAATAATTTAATTGCACAGCAATTAAAAGCAAAATTGTTATTAGTTTTATCAATACAAGTATCGAAACTACCATTTTTTATATATTTTCATCATTGGACATTACAAAAGTAGTACATAAAAGCCTAAAATTATTGATGTCTATTTTAAACTCAGTACGTTTAAAGAAAACAGAAACGATGTTATGAATTAAATAGGCTACCCTACGTGATGCTTAGTACAAATTACCAAATTTTAGCGGAAACGATAAGATCTTATCTATCCAGGTCTAGTATTTAGGAGGAAGGTGAAACTAGTTCATTTATTTTTGTATAAAATTATAATAAAATATAAACCAACACTTACTTCCATGTACATAAAGATTATATCAAAACTTTTTATTCAAGTACTCGTAAGTATCTATTTAAGCTGGCCGTGGTCTCGTAGTCACTCAAACTCCTGGTTTTAACCCACTGGCCGGTACTAATTTATTTATGATATATGAACTTTGGTTGCCCACTTTCTATGATACAAGCACATTTATTAGGTTAGAATAGAAATGTATTATAAAAATAATTTTTTTAAGTATATAGACTGTAAAGTGACTTCGTCGCGTTTCGGGATCATCTTGCAAGTTGCCGGTTCCAACTGGCCCGGCAAAGTGGATGTGACGCCACTATTCACGATCATTAGGCAACTACATACAATGCCCCCAATTTTGTCCAGGAGCAATCTTCTGAATTGTCTCCGGTTTATTATTCTGCTCACCTCTGATTTAAATGTGCCTAAAGTAACGCAAATACGGGAATTTTATTTACCTTGGGTAGGCACAATCCTAATGACTAGATTTTTTTTCATATCACATTTATTACACACAACTGTATTCTTTCCTCTATCTGAAATCTTTACATACTTCACATACACTTCATAATAATTTATTATTTTAATTAATAGCGCCTGTGTTAAGTGTATTGAAACAAAACAATATAACTTTTCCAATCTCAAGTACCTATGGGCCATCATTATCATCATCATCATCATGCCGGGGAACCATATCCACTCGCTGCACGTATCCCTCTGAAGGATACGTGGAGCAGCCCGTGTGCTGTGTGCCCCTGTGTGTAACGGGTGGCCCGTTAGATTTATAGTCATCAGCCAACAAGGAAAGTCAAAGGAAGTTATTGACTGGTGCCTAGAATGCACTGGCCCATCTGCTTTCCGTATCACCGAAGCGATATGGCAAGCAGACAGACACACGAGGAGATAGTCTGACATCGCAAGCCCATAATAATTTAAGATAATAATTGCACGGTTTTGACTATTTCTTTATTGATCCTGTTTAGATAAATAAGTCTTTGTTTGTTTATTTATAAATAACGAAGAATTGAAACATCACTGACAGTTAATTTTCCGTTTGATTATATTTGTTTCTTAAGAAAGGATTTCAAATACTTCTTGCATTTCGCAATACCTACTTAGTTTGACAGATTTGCGTGAAATAACAACGAATGACTTAGCAGTTTATATTAGACTTGGTACAAGAATAGTACAAGAACAAATTTCATCGCACTCTCTTTATAGAGTGGTAGGCAGACAGTTGCTGGTCAATTACCCAGTCTGTCAATCTTGAATAGTGTTGGCAGGACACCACTTTTAAGTGTACAATGGAGCGCCACTTGCCAGGTTCCTGAGACAACTCCCACGCTTTCTTCACATCCATAATTCTCTTCATACAAGCTCTACGGTTATGGGTACTTAGCAATCCAGCTTTCTTGGTCCTGCCTCATTCAACGCATCCATCTACAGCAAATTTATAGATATATATATTTCTCATTTCTATTCTAAGCTACTTAAGTTCTTGTATTGTAAAAACAGGACAACCAAAGTACACATATCAAAGATACATTGCTACCGGCAAGTGGTTTTGAACCCTTGCTCTCGGTTTGCAACGGTTGCATTGCACTGCCACTACACCACGGTCGCCTAAAAAAGTAGATTCCTTTCGTAAATCTACTTTCACTCCTTCTTTCCATGTGCCCAAACCATCAAAGGATTCCTTTTTAAATCCCTAAATAGCAGCTAATAGCAGTCCCATTCACTATACCGGCCCAGTTGGAACCAGCAACTTTCCTGATTTAGTAACGCGACTAAGTAACGGTACTATAACGAAACGGTAGACTGACAAATGACCACCAACTGGCTATCACTTTTAATAATTAGGAAACTTTTTTAGAAATATTTCTATTATATTATATTTATTTTCCACATTCTGGAAATATTTACGCTTAATAATTAGGAAACTTTTCTAGAAATATTCTTGAATATTTCTTGATAAATACTTGATACTTGATAAATAAACTTACTAACCTATTTGAATTATATTCAATTACAATACAAACATAACACTTGATTGTATATTTATATAGCAAAATTATTTTTGATAATAACTACGAGTATGTATTTAATCTTCAATTAAGTGTTTGCGTAAACAAATGTGGCACCTATACATTTATTATACGTATATTCACACAACTTCTATATTGTCGTGAAGGGAAAAGTTCATGTGACGGTGGAGTGACTCAGTCGCGTTTCGGCTTCATCTCGAAAGTTGCTAGTTTTAACTAGGCCGTCATAGTGCTACTTGCAATTATTTAACTGTAGTAGCAGTCGCTTCTGTTAATGGACGGCGTTGCAGTGCTGTCATATTGATACCTCAAAGTGAGTTATCTTGAAATAAATAGTGGTTTTAAGTACAGAATCATACAGAAATTATATTTAGACTCACGGAACTTTCCTTGCTTATGATCAGGCCCGTCGTGAACAGATGTCGTATCTCAATAAAAAAAAGTACAAAATTATTCCTTAAAAATATATATATATATATATATATTTGGTCTTCTTTAGGCTAAATTCTTCGTAGACCTTTAATAATCATCATCTGCATGAAAATATGGAAAGTTGGGATAATTGCAATACATTGACTTATATTTTGCGCTTCTTTCATACGAAAAAGGTCATAAATGGATACATTTATAAAAACAACACACTTTACATTCTGCAATCATGTAAAGTGCGGCATAACAATGGCGGCGCAAACACGCAGCGCTTTCCATTTTGTGGCCTTTTAAACCTTTACGATGCTTTTCTATTGTTAAACACTTTTCAAAGCATAAGCCTGACTAAACAATTTAAAATATTTTAAAAAGAAATTATACAAGTAATTAACTAACGAAACTAAACCATTGTAACATGTACCTACCTATACATAAATTAGAGTCGGTATGATGTACTTAAGGTAATCCAATAATAACTATAATGCATCATTATAGAGCAAATATTTAAGGCAACCGTGGTGAAGTGGCAGTGCAATGGTTACACAAACCGAAAGCACGAGTTCGAAACCACCCACCGGTACCAATGTATTTTGATATATGTACTTTTGGTGTCCTGTTTCTATGATACAAGCACTTTAGTAGCTTTGTTTAGAAATGTAAAAAAAATCAATATTTATATCGAAGTACATTTTTAAATTTACATCGTCAGCGCTCAGATTGACTCAGATTATGGTTGCCCCAGACGCATTCACTAGTGAATTAGTCCACGCTTAGGTAATTATCGCGCACTAAGGTAATCGGATGGGAAAAACACACGATGGAAAAGCACCCTGTGTAACTAATAATAAATGAAGTAATAATGATTTTAATATTAATATTTTATTTCAAAAACAATGTTGACCTTAGAAAAAACTAAAATAATTAATTCACAGTTAATATTCCATTAGTAAAACCTAGTTTTTTTAATGAATATTATATCTATAAATTAAGTGCGTAGTAGGTAATCTATAATCAACAGGTGAAAGGATCGTCAAGTGGCAAGTACCACTTCCAATTAAAGCTATGATACTCGACGAGTTGTGTTAGCCTTAAATTAATCAATGATTAAACCTTCTAACGTTAATTTAATATCGTAATTCAAGAGAGTCTGCTCAATTGCATTGCTCAAGTTCCTGATAAGGACATTATAAATATATCAAAAACATTATTTTATCTATATTTACAAATATTTACAACTATGCGGTTGAGCTTCGAAAAATGGAAGAATTTACACGCAGTATAAAAAAACAATGTTAGCCCAAAAATTCAGTTAAATAAACAAAAAAACCGGGTTTTGCTTAAACATTTTTTATAACATAAAATATGTATTCTACCGCGTTTATTTTGATGATTTTAAACGCGTCGTTGATTTTAGACGCGTCGTTTTGAAGGCTTTGCGGACATCGGATTAAAACAATCAAAATAAAAGCGCACCGTCGCCGAAAACAACTGATAATTCATTGCAAGAAGAACTTGATCATATAACTGTTGAAAATCGGTCACTCCCAGCGATCAACTCAATGGCCTGCATTCACTCCTATTTAACTTATTTCGTTTAATTTTTGATTTTTCTTGTGCTCTTCATTCAAAAAATTTTCTGCTCCAATAGCCAACTGTTTTATGATGCGCAATGCCTAAATTTGTCGTTTTTTAGTTTTCTATTTTCTTTAAATTAAATATTATTTTAAGTATTGCCTGTTTATTATTACGCAAATCCAAATGCATTACTTATTAACGGCCAATGACAAAATATTTGAAAAACAACAACTCTCTTCTTATGCAATAAGTTGATCACAATCTTTTAAATCGATTGCTTTTGTTTTGTTACCTGGCTTTGCCATTCGTCGCGGATATGCGCTTACGATCACGTAATTCGTAACATGAAGCACAAAACAGGATCCGATTTTATATATCAGACATTCCTTCTTACAGCTTTTATTTAGACATTTTTATAGCTTCTATTGCATTAATCAATTTAGCATCATAAAGTTAGTTTGGAACATCAATGCTAGTAACATAATTGTTTTTTTAATAATGGAAAAGATCGCTTTTATAGTAATGAGAAAATAATAATAAATAAACCAATTCCAAATATATTATCTAAATTTTTGTAGTCTTTCTATTTAATTTGTTTTGTGCAATAAACAATTTTATCTGTTCGTCAGACTGCCTCATAATATATTCCCAATTAGACTCTAATAGACTATGATGTCAAGTTTACTTTTGACGTTTAATAACATGGTTGGTACTGCGGTGGACGATGGTCCTATAAGTGGTATTTCCCAAGCTGGACGCAGACAGCCATATAGCTATCAGACACACTGGCTCACATTTGTGATGTGAAAGTTTTTATTTATTTTTCTAATAAATATTCGTTAGTAAGGAATAGATGCGCGATACATGAGGTTTGAAAGAAAATGTATAGTGACAACAATTGACAAAGGAACGCTTCGATAGTTTAGGCACATAGAAAGGATAAAAAAAAGTAGATTGACCAAAAGAAATTTATAAATCTGATGTGGATGAAGGCGTTGAACAAGGCAGACCGTGAGTGTTTTCCGAACAAATCGGACACATCCTCAAGAAAGCTAGGTTGCCTAGTGCCCATAACCATAGAGTTTGTATGAGGAGAATTGTGAATGTGAAGAAAGCGAGGGAGCTGTGTCAGGATCGTGGCAAGTGGCGCTCCATTGTCTCTGCCTATCCCTGTGGGAAAAAGGCGTGACAATTTGATTGTTTTTATAGTTTTTTGTTTGTAATTGTGCCCATCGTATTAAATATATAAATATTTTTTTTATTATTAATTTAAAAAGTTGTTCAGATGGATTCACTATGGATTTTACTACCTACGTCAATGACTTTTGTTGTTTACAGTATGATAGCATACATTGGTTAAATAGCTAGTTAATAATTTCGACCACGTCCCGTTTCATTTTGATGACGAATATCGATGAACCTTTTCGTTGTCGGATCGAACGTGTAACGAAAAGATATACTTTTATAACTTCCGCTTTACCGTTTAGATGTTTCAATTCAATGACAATTCTTATTGTTTTAATATTATATTATCATTTATAACTGTACATTTAGTTTAAGTCGGAATGAAACGTCCAAGACTTTCTTGCACTTCCTAAGGTTTGCACGTTAAAATCTTAAAACACGTTCAAAACAGGTAACCTACTATAGTGTGAAGGTTGCATTTAAATTTAAACTAATTAATATAATGTAACGTTTTAATTACAACAGGATAGGCGCAATTTTCTTTTTTTCATTACGTCCAAAATTATCTATATACGAACGAACTCTATAGTTATGGGACCCCTGCTTTTTAGAATTATCCTTCTTTATCCGCTCATATATTTTTCGTCAATCTCTGTTTATCTTTCCTTTCAATGTGCCTAACCAAATAACCAACACAATTAACCTACCTTTCTCTATCCTTGTCAAGACATACTTATTCTTTCTAATCACAATAATTTTGTTATTAAATTTAATTACTATGGCATATGGTAACCGTGGTGTAGTGGTGGTGAAATGGTCACGTAAACTAAGAGCCCCGGTTCTAAACCACTTGCCGGTACCAATGTATCTTTGATATAATATGTTCAAAATCTGACAGTTTCTACCGGACGATCAAAGAACATTTGTGCTGGTGCTGATAAAGCATTCCACTAGTCGATTGTTCAACAAAGAAAAAAACACACCTTAGTATAGTACATTGATTAATGAATTAAACAAAATTTTGGAAACAATAACAGGATTAACCAATAGGACGACCAACACCTCAGTCTCTCCGTGATCACGATGGCTGCAAAGCTCTCGAAACGTCGGAATAATAAAAAAGTGTAAAAATCTAAACCAAAATAAACGCGATAGTAAGACGCATAAAATTTGTTTAATTCATATTTAGTTATCTGAAAAATCTATTCCACCCAATCCGTAGAGGTTTATCTACGCATTTACGTATGCATATTTTACTTATATATAATTTGCTGGTTAACTAAATACGAGCTTGGAAATATTGTAAAGATTTATTAGAAATTTTCTAGTTATCTAGTTAATAGTCGTGGTACGCAATTTCCGAGCAGAGGTAACTTGTTGATAGCTGAACTGGTTTCATACTTAGATACATGCTCTGGCAGACGTAGAGGCATGTTAAGCTCTGTAGGTACCTATAGATAATAACATGTTTTTTTCTTATATTCCTGATATTTTTCATAATTTTGCTTATTTGACGACAGGCGTGGCGCGTTGGTTAGCATAGTAGTTCGTTACGAAGCAAACATTTTTGTACTCTAACACAAATGAAAAACAATATAAATTGATTTATTGGACGCTTCGACTCGAAAGTGCTGATAAGTGTACTGCCCCAGGTCGGCAGACTGGGCTAATAACCACATACTATCTGCCTACCACTTTTTAAAATTATTGGTGCTAGACGGGCAACTGAAGTGTAGGAATAAATAAGTACGGTACAGTCATGGGTTCGTGGTTTTGTGGTTGATATTTAGGACCGCCCGCATTTGACGGCATATTTATTGCATAAAACTACTGAAAACATTATATTATTTGCAAGTTGTAAACTTATTATTTACAGTACTATTGATTTATGATTTATTTTGTCAATGAAATCACTTTATATTGTCTGGCTTCCATTTACGCAGAGATAGGCAGAGACAAAAGAGTGTAATTTTCATTTTTATATTAGACTGCAAAATGTGACCGCACTCTGCCTAATCTACCTAAGACAGATTATACACATTCAGATGGTGGTAATTTGCCTGGTCTGCCGATCCGGGGAAATACCACTCATTTTAAAGTATACAGACCATAAAGTTTCATGTACAGACTCAGTAGCGTTTCAGGATTAAATTTTAAGCCGATCCCGAAACTCTACTAAGAGACATTTCGGCTGACTGGTCAAATGACTATTTGTCTGCGAACTGTCTGCCAATCACTATTAAAAATATGTTTTTAATTTTAATACTTTGACGTCTATAAAATAATAAAACCATCATAAAAGTGGTTGAAACTAGTAATTGAAATTAGTTGTACAATAAATAACACATTAATTGAGTTAATAACGATTGATATTTAATTGATTTATTCATGCTCCTTTAGGTTTTCCGCCATAATAGCACCTAATTGACATTTAAATGGGTATTAAATGTTCACACGTGTTTTATCACATGTATGGTAGTAGGTGTTATTACTTCTTGTATATATTTTTATATATTTACTCAGAAATAAAGAATAATAAAAGATAAACCATAGAGTCTATATGAAGAGAATAATAGAAGTAATGACAGCAAGAGAATTGTGTTTGGGCGTGAAAAGGGCGCTTCGTTGTCTCTGCCTGTCCCTGTGAGAATTAAGGAGTAAAATGAAATCAATAAAAGAGTAGCTTTTTGGTACAGTCTGATACACGCTACGTTTTCATCAAATGACCTTTTTTTTCAATGTACATTGCAAATCCGCCTCTTTTTTGTTAACTAATATTTGCAATAATAAATATAATTATTTAATATGACAATTAAAAGCTATGAAACAAATATTTGCTTTGACCAGGAATCGAACACGGGACTTAACGCGTAACATTCTAACGAATGCGCCACGCCTGACATTTTTGAAATTAAGCCAATCGTATCATACGAGTATCAAATCGACAGTCGCTTCGTTCAGAAACATAGGACTGGTACAATGTCTTGGCTCAGTGCATTGTTTTGGCTTTTGGCCTCGTGTAAATGATCCATAAAGCACATTCAACTTTATTACTTACTTAAACATACAAAACCATCGTAAGCAAATATAATTTAAAACCTATTTCCAAGTATTAATTAAACTGATTTTAAACAAATGTTTACTTGCGGTTCTGGTTTAAAAAGCAAAATAATAAAACCGGGGAATATCCAAAAGAATCTTTCTTGATCAAATTGGCAAAATTCTTAGAAACACAGTGCCCCATTAAACACAGTAAACAATAGAGCTTGTATGAAGAGAAGCTAACCAACCAATTGGCCTGTCGTTATTATGGTGGGTAACCAATCTAAATGTAAAATATTTTGAACTAAGTTGTATTTTCCTTATTTTCCAGATCTGGCGTGCAAATATTAGTATTATAAAATTATTAAATAATCATATATGTCATTCTTGATTAGATTAAGATTAGGTGATGATTAGTTCTTTTAAAAGACACAGTATAAGCTTTGTTTACGATTTCTGTTTGGACTATCCCAACGGGGATACGCTCGGCTGCTCCTTAGCTATGTGAAGAGACACAAAAGGGTCCCATTATTCATTTACAACCTGGCATACTTGCATTGTGCAAGTTGTCGTCATCGTAGTTAGAATGACATACAAATTAAATAATTATGTGACAACATACTAGGAATTGATATAGTAAACGCAGTCACTATCAAAATTAAATCATTTATTTCGCACAGGCTTTCCGGTTTTACTGCATTGTCAGAATCTACTTTGACATGTTTTCGGAAAGATATATAACGAGAAAAAGTCACAAGTAAGTCGTCAATTATAGATTATAACAATGACAAATCATTAAAAAACAATTCAAATTGTCATAAACATATAAAATGTAAAACCATACTAAAATTTATTACAAGTAACAAAACGAATCAGCAACCATACACTTACTCGTAAATCAAATCAGTCACTATAGTAGTGACAATATTATGTAATTAGTATTTAATATCATTATTTATGTTTGTCATAATCACTACAGTTAGTTGAGTCTGTTAGGTAAATGCTCGTGAAGCGTTTTTTCGTTTTTTGCACGGTTGCATTTGGTAAAAAAACTCTTATTTAATTTTTATTACTAATTAATACAACACTGTATTTAGGTTAGGCGTACTACTACCTACTTCTGTATAAGAGTAGTTGGCAAAAAGGTGGTCGTCATTTGCGGACCAGGGGTAGTAGAGTAAAGAGATCAGCTTAAAAGTTGCAGGACAACTGTTGCATGCAGGCGCTTGACACTTCAGCCTAACATCAGGCCGGGCGCTGTCATACAAAAAAAAGGGAGATAGATTTGTGACAGACATTTTTTTAAACTTTTTCAGGTCCACAATAAAATATATTGTGGACCATATAATAGTAGTTACCACATTAATAACTAAATTTATCTCATAATAGAAGCACAATTAATTTCTATAATTGTATCCGAGAGATGACAACTGTGACAACCTCTTGTTTAGAGCTCAAGAAGTTTTTTATTTGTTAAATTATACTATTATGAAGAATATATTAAAAAAACGAACAAAAGGAAGATTAAATATAGAGTATTATATTTAGTTGCGGACATTAATTTTTAATTAGATCCTGGACCGATGTTTCCGTATCAAATCCAAGGTTCATTTATTATACGAGTAATGAAAGGATTTTGCACTATACAAGGAATATATAAATGTAATTATAATTAGGGATGCAATAACGGCATTAAGAGAAAGTATTCCGAACCTTAGGACTCACGCTGTATTTAACTTTTTTCTCGACCTGTAAGGCAGATCGCCTAAAAATACTTTACGGGATGCCTAAAAATACTTTAGTAAACAAATATGAGCTTAATAATAATAAATTGGATAGCATTGAAAGTAGTTTGCCGTAACGACATCTGACCTCGACTTGCCTGATTCTGTCAACTAGCAGAGTTACTGAATCTTTAACAATTCCCTAACTTCTTTTTAATCCGCTATTACTCATATTTCCAATTATAGAACATCACAGATTGTTCCAGTTACTAAGCGACCAAGTTACATATCTGTTATTTTTATTTACATAAGTTCGTGTATCATAGAAACAAGACGACCAAATCACACAATCAAAGATACATTACCGGCAAGTGGTTTGGAACCAGAATATCGAAGATATAGTAGATGTAGTTAAATTCTCTAGACCAGAGAATAAAACCGCAAGATTTTATAACATGAACTATTGACATAAAAATAACTTCCGATCATTAATTTTCAAATTGTAAATCACTATTATACTGCGCTTCCTTTATACATATTTCAAGTAGTCAATAGAGAAGTCCTTCAACAACCAATAATTTTCTATTGAATGGTGCATTATCTATGCAAATTATTCGCTACTTTATGGATAGTGACATGCCGCACGAATGTCTTCCTTTACCTTGTTACTTAAATATACCACATGAATAATTAATATAGCTAGTTAGCTATAGGTTAGGTATTATAAATTTCGTAAGCTAGAAAAGCTTAAATTAGCAATAAAAACTTTCTATATCTATAAGCATTCTCTTAACTATTAGTCCATCCAACGGTTTCCTGCTACCTTTAGCAGATCGTCATCCATCTTGTGGATGGTCCATGCTGCGTTTTGCGTTCTGCCGTACACCATATTGCGTTCTCTGTCTCAACGGTTATCTGTTTTACGAGTCCTTTATGCACTAATAAATAGTGCATGATATTTCTACGCCTATGTTTTGGTACCTAGTAACAATCTATATAAATTATTGTTAGTGTATTATTAGTTATTAAATTAAAAAAAAAAATATTCCTGGAAGGAAGCGACAGAGTTGAGTCAGGATCGTGAAAGTGACGCTACCTTGTCTCTGTTTATCCATGTAAGCATTAAGGCCACTTATTCTCACAGGCTGAGGCAATGGATTAAAACAATTTTATTTGTTTGTTTCTAAAACAAACAAAGTGGATTTTAATATTTTATACGGATTATAAATAAAAATATTCATCGTTAAAATACCGATTTCCCAAGTGTAACGAGGCAAGTAGTGACAGCTCAGATATCTCAGGAAACGATTTATTTCCTCACAATCAAAGAGGTAAATAAATAGGCGCTCTTAATTTTGTACGTGATTGTTTTATTTTGTCATTTGATTATTTTCCGCTTCGCTAATTATATTATTGCAGTTCATTTATTATTCGCCGTTGGTCGCCATACAGTTCCGTAAGGATGTACAAAACAATAGCGCCTCTTAATGCATTAATTAGCTAACATAGGCACCTAATTATCTGAATGAACTTGAGCGAATAAAATAATAATCAGGCGGAGTTTATATTATATTTCACGCTTTGTGAATTGAAAAAGGCTTGTGACTATTCATTAATTTGTTTTACACAGATGACAGAGACTAAATGCATTTTATTCTTCAATCAATTAATCAAATTATCACGCCTTTTCCCATGAGGTTAGGCAGAGACAATGGAGCGCCACCTTCCACGATCCTGACACAACTCCCTCGCTTCCTTCACATCTACAATTCTCTTCATACAAGCTCTAAGGTTATGGGCACTAGGCAACTTAGCTTTCTTGAGGATGTCTCCGATTTTATTCTTTCACTAAAATAAAATGCATTTAAAAAATATAGACATTAAATATTACTTTTATATTACTCGTATTATATCTTAAAGTGATCGTAGTGAGAACCTTAAGGCAACGACTGGGGCAACCGTAACTAAGTCGTTTTCTAAGTCGGCGCTATTCTTTCCCTTGCCCACTATCAGGGATTAAACAAATAGGATTATACAAGGTCTAGGAGAAAGTAGGGCTAGTAAGTGTAGAGCTTAGTCAATAATTTAAGGAATACATATTATAGTATTTTTTTGTAATATTTTTTCTCAACTTTTTTACACACAGGTTTCATCATACCACAAAGATGGGTGATGGCAATAATGGGTTTCTTGGCAGTCGCCAATGCATACACAATGAGGGTTTGTCTCAATATAGCTATTACGCAAATGGTGAGAAAACGGACACATTCAGCAAACGTCGATGGAGGCACTTGTCCTGGAGGCTATGATATCCACGTTGATGATCAAAATGTGGTAAGATATAGAGGATATTTAAATTTATTTTATGTACTTCATTTAGGAGAGGTAGGTTTTTTATGTATTTTTTGTGTTGGGCGACTCATCCGATCAGGGGTAGTACCAATTTCAAGAGTACAGAGCGTAAATTAGTCGCGTTTCGGGTTCTTAAAAAATGCGGGTTTAACTAGGTCGGCACAGTAGATGCGAATGCTACTTCCAATTATTTACTGTAGTAGCAGTTGCGTCTATTAATAGATCACACTCTTGCTTAACATCAGGTGGAGCGCTGTCATAAGACTTGGAAGATTTGACCACTAGCTTAAGATATATATGGACCGCAATGTTAATCAGGCGAGGTGCTGTCATATATTACAACAATGTATAAATATATGGAGATGACTGCTATTACAGTTCAAAAGCTGTAGTAGCAGTCACATCTACTATGCCAGCCTTAATTCTGTTACAATTTATCTATTAAAATTATACTGGATGTGTAATTTGTATTGTTTTTTTGTTATTTCGACCAAAAATATAAATTAACCTAAATTAAATAAACATTGAAAAATATAAATTAACTGATAGATGTGAGGGAGTTTACTACATTTAAAAATATTATCAAATATTAGCTTAAGCTTTATGAATAGATGTTCATACTTACATTCCTTCGTTAAATATTTTAGTATAAATTTAATCCAGGATACATCAGGCTTCGATTGGAGTGAAGAGACACAAGGAATTATACTCAGTGCTTTCTATTATGGGTACATAGTCACTCATTTGCCAGGAGGCATGCTGGCTGAACGATTTGGTGGAAAATACTCCTTGGGACTAGGAGTTCTTAGCACTGCAGTGTTTACGTTGCTTACACCATGGACTGTTAATGTGGGGGGTGCCACAGGACTAATTATATTGCGGGTTTTGGAAGGACTTGGAGAGGTAGGTTTTATTATTAAAAAATATATATTATTATTTATTATTAAAATAATGGTGGATGCGTCAAACAAGGCAGGCCCAGGAGGGTGTTTTCCGATCAAATCAGGATATCCTCAAGACTCCCATAATCCCATCCCATAACATTAGAGCTTGTATGAAGAGATTTGTGGGTGTCAAGGAAGTAAGGCAGTTGTGTCAGGATCATAGCAAGTGGCGTTCCATTGTCTCTACCTATCCTCATGGGAAAAAGGCGTGACAAATTGATTGATTGATTGACTAAAATAAGCTAAAGTACATATCAAAGATACATTGGTAAAGGCAAGTGGTTTCGAACCCGTGCTCTCGGTTTGCATGACCCAATTAATTACACTTCCACTACACCACGGTCGCCTTAATTATTTATTGTTTTAATTTGGTGCTTTTGTTTTTATTAATTCATACTAGATAAGGATTATGTCTATATACCAAAATTATTTGTTCTTGAAATCACAATTGAGTATCCAAGTTAAAACCTCCTGGTGTTAACTGAGGCCGTGAACAAACTCGGGTTTTTCAGTCGTCGGCACTCTTGGACCTCCATCATGCTTACCATTAGGCAGCTCGCGGTCAGATTCTACAATAAAAATAAATAAATAAATACTTACCGTCTCAGGAGTATGTAAATACCTTATATTTATATTTATACCTTAAACTAGAATACGTGCATTTGACGACAGGCGTGGACGAACGGTTTAGCGATTGATTTGTTGCGCGTAAAGTCCCGGGTTCGATCCCCGGTCGGAGCAAATATTTGTTTCATAGCTTTTATTTGTTATATTTAATAATATTAAATATTGCAAATATTTGTTAAAAAAAAAGAGATGGATATTTGCTTCGGGTCTGGTTATCAAAGAGTGGTAGGTAGTGGTACCCAGTCTGCCGATCCGGGGTAGTACCACCACTTACAAGTATACAGACCGTGAAGTGATTTGGTCACGTTTCGGGATCAGCTTGTAAGTTGCCGGTTCCATCTAGGCCGGCATAGTGGATGTGATTGCTACTCACAGTTATTGAATTATAGTAGCAGTGACATTCATTTATGGACCACACTTTGGCTGAACATCAAGCGGGGTGCTGTCATATGTCGAGTCACAATAAAAAAAAATTAAAAAATCTAAATCTATGGGAGCGACAACCTTCGCGGGGTGGTCGCAACCGCTGGATGCATAAGGTCGAGGGCAATAGCGCCTTTTGGCCAGTGGTCTATGGAATATGATGATGTTATTTGTTAACGCGTAATAATATAATTTAGATACGGTTGGTTTAATCTTGCACGGCTAATTGTTGGTGTTACATTTATAAAACCTTTTGTTAACAGGTGTTGATAAATAATTAAATAAAGAAGAACAGGTGTTTTATTCAGTTAACAGCCGCTTAATAAACACATTATCAGCGATTGTTCACTTCTTATGCAAAATAATGCAAATTTTATCACGAACCGGAGAAAATCGTATTTTTGTAACTGTATTTCATTCGGTTCAATTTTATTTTTAACTCGTATGTTTATATTTATTTACATTTCTATATTAAGCTACTAAACATGCTTGTATCACAGAACAGGACGACTTAAGTAAATATATCAAAGATACATTGGTACCGGCAAGTGGTTTTGAATCGGAGGCCGAGGCCGTTCCTACACCACGGTCGCTTCATCTAAAGGCGTTTGACCACAGATCTATTATTATTTTGGCCCATGTACTATTATTATTTACAATGAGAACGACCTATAATAAAAAAAGGCGATTCGCTAGACAGAATCGTGGAATTAAAAAGACGGTAGAAACGAAGTTAAAAAACTACTAGTATAGGAGATAAAGGAAGATATTGCCTTCAGTCCACCAAATTGCATGGGCTTCAGAGTTCTCGTGACCTTGGCATCACCTTTTACCTATAACTATGATACCTATTATAGTATTATTATACTTATTATATTAGGAATAGCAGAGTGCGCGATAGATGTGGTTTGAAAGAAGATGTAGTGACAAGGATTGACAAAGGAATGATTTAATGGTTTGGACACATGGAATGGATGAATTATGGAGGTTGACGAAAGGAATCTATAAATCTAATGTGGAACGATGCGTTAAACGAGGCAGACCCAGGAGGATTTTCTCCGAACAAATCGGAGACATTTCTAAGAAAGCTAGGTTGCCTAGTGCCCATAACCGTAGAGTTTCTATGAGGAGAATTGTGTACGTCAGGGAAGGGAGGGAGTTGTGTTAGGATCGTAGCAAGTGGCGCTCATTGTCTTTGTCTATCCTTGTGGGAAAAGGGAGTGAATATTTGATATATGTTTTCTTTTTTAGGGTACAACATTTCCTGCACTAAATGCACTACTAGCTCGCTGGGCTCCAATCACGGAACGTGGTAGAATGGGCTCATTAGTATTTGGAGGTGCACAAATTGGTAATATTGCCGGTACATATTTGTCTGGCCTGGTCATGAGACATGGCGATTGGGAGTCCGTTTTCTATTTATTCGGTGGACTGGGTATCATTTGGTTTATATTGTGGGTAAGTATTACAGAGTTTTCATCGATTATATTTACAAAACAATCGAAATTTGAGTTTTTATTTGAAACTATCGAATTTAATCAACATTCATGGATCACAGATTTATTTACGATGCTCGACATATGATAACACCCGCCTGATATTAAACTGGAGTGTGGTCCATGAGAAGTGTGGAGTAAGGTGACTACTACTACAGTTAAATAACTGCAAGTAGCAGCCGCATCCAATATGCACCGGCCTTGTTGTAATCGGCAACCTGGTCCTGAAACGCGACTTCACGGTTCAGGTTGCTTATCCAACCAGGAATCAAACCCGAGACTTGACCAATGCGCTACGCTTGTAAACTTATAATAAGCTTTAGCCTAATTATAATTTATGCAATTTTCAGACTGTGTTATGTTACAACGATCCAGCATCTCATCCCTACATTTCCGACAAAGAGAAGAAATATCTAGAGGAGGCACTCGGAAGTAGTAGGTCTAGCCTTCCATCTGCCATACCTTGGAAAGCTATATTCAGTTCTGTACCATTGTGGGCTTTAGTCTGTGCACAGGTAATAAATAATGGGCGGATAGTCTGGGTGAATACACCAGATAACGGATTTCATTTTTTTTATATCGGCGCTAATCTGCTACGAATAAGTCCCGGGTTCGATTCCCAGTCGGAGCATAAATTTGTTTCATAGCTTTTATTTGTAATATTTAATAGTATTAAATATTGCAAATATTTGTTAATAAAAAAAAGAGATGGATATTTGCTTCGGGTCTGGTTATCAAAGAGTGGTAGGCAGTGGTACCCAGTCTGCCGATCCGGGGTAGTACCACCACTTACAAGTATACAGACCGTGAAGTGATTTGGTCACGTTTCGGGATCAGCTTGTAAGTTGCCGGTTCCATCTAGGCCGGCATAGTGGATGTGATTGCTACTCACAGTTATTGAATTGTAGTAGCAGTGATATTCATTCATGGACCACACTTTGGCTTAACATCAAGCGGGGTGCTGTCATATGTCGAGTCACAATAAAAAAAATAAAAATAAAAATTATTTGTAATATTGAAATAGACATTACTAATATTTATTGATATTTACTACGGGTGTGAATATTTAAGAGTGGTAGGCAGTTGGTGGTTATTGGCCTAGTCTGCCGACCCGGGGTAGTAGTAGTCTTTCAAGTGTATAGACTGTAAACAATCGACAAGTGGAATACTTTACCAGCCCATGTGTTCTCTCCATTCTATAGCCCTGGATTCTTCAAGCGATGCGTGAAGAACCTTAGGGCCGGCATAGTGGCGGCGACTGGGGCAGCCGTGAAGACTCAATTTTTTGCAATCGTCGGCACTCTTGGATCTCTTCTTGCTTACTATAAAGGGGGTCGAGGTCAGATGTCGAGTCACAATAAAAAAAATTAAGCCGGTCAAGTCTCCATAGTTTGACCGCACTCCAGCCAAACATCAGGCAAGGTGTCATATGTCAAGCCATGAAAAAATCGCAGAAGAATTTACAATATTTTAACAAAACATCGCGCTTTTACTTTTTATTATTGTGACTCGACATATGACTGCACCCCGCTTGATGTCAAGCTGGAGTGTGCTCCTTGAATAGATGTCACTGCTACTGCAATAACTGTAAGTAGCAATACATCCACTATGCCGGCCTAGTTGGAACCGGCAAATTACAAGCTTATCTCGAAACGCGACCAAGTCACTTCACGGTCTGTATACTTGTAAGTGGTGGTACAACCGCGGATCGGTAGACTGGGTACCACTGCCTACCTTTTAAGTTTCTTTGTGTTTCTTTCAGATTGGTCACGATTACGGCTACTTCACAATGGTGACAGATCTCCCAAAGTACATGACTGGCGTATTGAAATTTGATATTCATCAAACGGGCACATTAGCTGCGTTACCCTACGCGGTCATGTGGTTCAGTTCAATTGGATTTGGATGGCTGTGCGATAAAATTGTTAAGAAGAAATGGCTCAGTGTTACGAATGCAAGGAAAACATTTACAACACTAGGTGATTGCTTTTTCTACTATAATCTCATTTAAATCGTAAAATTACTTATAATGCTACTAATATTTGAATTAACTTTAAATTGAAATACCTATTTTATTAGGTCTATTAGCTTAATAGAACATGAAATATTTATGTATGCTTCTTAAAACTTCTATACTATTAAATATGCTTGTATCAAAGAAACAGAACGACCAAAGAACAAATCCTTTAGATACTGGTATCGGCAATGCACCACGGTCGTCTTAAATTTGAAAATACAAACTAAAATAATATATCAATATAAAAACTAATCTTCATGTTTAAGTCGAATATAGCTTCTTGGCTTGCCATTAAGTTCCAGCTGACTGAATTGGGAAGAAGCAAGCATTTACCGACCATTCGAAAATTTACTCATTTGTGCATTCCTGTTTAACAAACTCCGCCCATTGAAACGGTAGTTTCAGTGGGCGCCAAAACATTAATTTAATATGATTAAAAGTAAAAACTCATTGTATAATATAATGCGATTAAAATAAGAATAGAACCGAATCGGCGCCATTTTGTGACGTTTAACTCTGCAGCCAATTTCACTTTAGTATGGTGTCTTTTCTTTGCGGACCGTCGAGAAAAAGACAGTCAAGTGAAGGTAGTCAACAGCCCGTCCTATACATAAGGAAAAGGTGCCACACAGGCCCACACCACAAGTGAGTCTATGGTGCGGGCGGTCCATAAATGAAGGCAACTTCTAGTACAGTTAAATAGCTGCAATTAGCAGTAGCATCCACTGTACCGGCGTAAATGAAACCGGTGACTTTCCTGATTCCCGGATCGGCGGACTGGGCAAATGACCACGACACGGGGCCCCGATTCTCTTAATACATTATGACGTCGAAAAATCAGTGACATTCACCGCGGTCGCAATTGACCAATTAACGTAGATTACTAATTGATTTGTTATTCGCTGATTGGTTACAAAGATGTCAAATATCATTGCAGCGCAATTTTACTGTCTTTTCAATGCCAAATGTTTTAAGTTGCCAATTTTGTAAGAAAATCGAGGCCCTGTTTGCCTACGAGCGACACTTAAAATCCAATTTAATATACTTATCTTATTCTATTCTATCTAGCATCAATTGGTCCTGGAATATGTATGATATTCGCGTCATATTCTGGCTGTGATACTGAAATGGTAGTCGTATTATTTACCGCATCCATGGGCTTGATGGGCGCTTTTTACCCAGGGATGAAAGTAAATGCTTTAGATTTGAGCTCAAACTTCGCTGGAACATTAATGGCTATTGTAAATGGCATAGGAGCTATAACAGGAATCATTGCACCGTATTTAGTTGGACTTCTAACTCCTGATGTAAGTTTTTATGCATGTTTTAGCATTGTCATTTTTTAACCGGCATAGTGACGACGACTGAGGCAACCTTTAACTGAGTCGGTTACACACATTTTAGCAATAAGTCAGATGTCGCGTCACACTGAAAAAATAAGTAATTATATATTATCTTTATCCGTGTCTGAGAATGTAAAAAAAACACTTGAACTAGTTTTTGGAACGAAGTTCCTTATCGCGCGTTGCGAAAGGGGGCTAGACGGAAAAAATTAAGACCAAAAGTGTAACGACACTTTTTGCTATAGTTGTAAGCCGTGCGGCATGCGCGTGTTTCTCGGTCTCTCTCTCTCATAGAAAGCAAGCCAGTTATTTTCGTTTCGTCTTTCTATTTCGCATTGAACATTGTAGTCGCGACGATTATTTTTGTTGAGTGTATACAGGTTTTTTGTACATAATAAAAACAACAAAATATAATACTACCAACGATGCAGTTTTTCAAGACATTTAAATATAGTAGAATCCCAAACCTATGTTTCCTACTTCAGTTACCACAAGCTAATTATTACTAAAATTGAGCCTACTGATTAAGTTTATATTACATTATATTTGTTAATAATAAAAAAAAAACATATTATTATAACTTAAAAAATATAATTTTATTACAATTCCTTCATTAATTAATCGAAGGGAACTTCGTTCCATCCGGGTGTCCCTCGACACCTCTCAAGTTTTTAATAAAAACGGTCAGACGCTCAAGCGATTAATCGACTAAAGTACTTTTTGTTCTTTCTTACCTAAACCATTACCCAAAAACTTCTCTCGCTTCCTTCATATCCTCGATCGTATTGTATAAACCTCCTATTTTTATAATATTTTGAGTAACCTACTTGGTCGCATCACGATCGCCTTGTGACAGCACGCCGCCTGATGTTAGGCTGGAATTCGGAGACGAATGCTACTACTCGAGCTTATATGTCGAGTCATAGCTTAGTAAAACACCAATGATTTTTTATTCAACATTCATATTATTTCCAGAGTACCTTAGTGCAATGGAGACTGGTCTTCTGGATAACCTTAGTCATTTTCATCTTAACCAACATAGTCTTCGTGGGATGGGCATCAGGCGAAGAGCAGTGGTGGAACAGAACAACCCAAGATACTTCTAAGGAAGTCGAAGCCAATACAAGGAAAAATCAAACCACAGTAGAAGTCAAATTGTAAAGTTCCTAATTGCTATACGTTTTGTATAGGTAATTTACAAATAAGAAAGTAGTATGGCGAAGGGAAATATCGTAAGGAAATTCCTTTCATTTTTTTATGCGTTAAATGTAAGTACGTGAAAGTTTTAGGTATTCGGGTTATATTTATTTTGAACTTAAGTCCGCAAGTTTGGCGCAAGCAATCATAAAATAGGTTTTAGCGGGGCTCGAAGTACGAGTAGGTGAGAGAGCGTAATATTGTGACTGTACCTGCGAAGTCGCGCTTACAGCTATCTTCGGTGTGACCATAAAGTTTAGAAATAGCAGTACTAAAAAAAGGGGCTTTGATAAGAAATAACTTTAAAACCATAAAAATATAGGTTAGTTTTAGTATTATCGGAAGTTTAGAGCGAACATTGTCTATAAAAATATGTTTTCGCTTTTCTATGGTCATCCGACGTTTCGAAGGTTTTGCAGCTAGAGAGGAGACCATAGACCAACATTGCTAACAAAATATTAAACATTCTTATTCTAATAGAAGCAAGATGCCGGCAGTGGCAATAAACAGAGTCTGTATAAAAAGAATAGTGGATCTGAACTGTGTCAGGATCGTGGACAGTGTTGCTCTGTAGATGATGATTATTTTAAATACTACTCAAACAATAAGCCTACTTGGCTTGTTACAAACGTACGTAGCTAGTTGCCAACTACGGTGCCAATAACGTACTATACTTGGTAGATTAAGTATATATAAAGGTATCCAATTTTGTATTAACGATACATTATGTTATAATGATGTGGAACCTGAATAATAAAATTGTCGTCATTTACTCAATCTAAATTATCGCTCTCTTTTGTTATACATTACTCTAAAATTCTTCAGCAGCTTAGTGAATAGATAATTATGTTTTTTAAATTAAATGTAGGTATTTATAGCGTGTTTGCGCGGTTAGTTACGCGTTACAAAAGGTTAATTCTTCAGTATATTCCACAGCGGGTAACCGGATTAATAAGAAATAATTTGTTCATTATAAGGACCACCTAAGCTCTAAAATATCTACAAAATTAAGAACAAATCTATAAATGGTGGCAAATTATGTTGCCTGCAGTATTTGTTACTTACAATACTGCAACCCGCATGATTGTATTCCGGCAACTTTCAAGATCCTGAAACTCGACCAGGTTGCTTCACGGTCTGTATATTTGAAATCAATATGATTTATAGTTTTAGACTTACTCGTTTTTTAGACATGTTAATTTATTTGTGTCAATAGTACATAGTGTGCGTACCTAATCTATTATAGGTAATAATAAGAAATTTTAAAATAAAATATGTAATTTGTTTTATTAGATAATGTAAAATAGTAGGATATGTTTAATGTGGTAAAATCGATATTTATTTAAAAATAATAAAGCTTAGCTCCAAAATATTCATTCCACATGACTGACAGTCAGTCAAGATTGTTGAATGAATAACTTGATAATGTTAATTATTTGAAATGTCAAGACTTTTAAATAAAGATAACAATTGGGATTTAATTTCTAATTCAGTGAAGCTATCACTGACGAATTTAGTTTTATTAACTAAAGTTTTTTAAATGATTGGCCTCAACACCGTCTCAAAAATATGCAAGGATATTTCATAATAATTTCTTTGCATAGCCAGTGATTTGTGATAATTATGTCCTAATAATATTAGTGTTACGGGGGATTCCCCTTAATACCTCTAGGGCTTTTGAGTACAGTTTTGACTGGAATATTTTATTAAAATAAATCCCTCGTCTACTTAAAACCCCTGGGGTAGGCTAGAGATATTAAGGGGAAACTCTCTTGTTAGTTTAAATAAAATTCTGTATCTAACTGCCGTATATTCAAATGTTATTCAATTCATTTATGTTGTGAAGGGAAGAGAGGAAACACAAATAAGAGGTTATACAGGGTGTAAATCAAGACAGAGCAATCCCGTTAATCAGAGGAATGCTGAACAACGTTTTTATTTTTATTTTTAGTCATGTATAAACTACATAGCATTATTTGTTTAAAAGAAAACAATATTACTGGAATATGCCTTAAAATAAAGTACAAACAAACGATGAAATAGAACGGTTCATCTCATCAATAAGTAGATCTGCTTACTGCTAAGATACAGAATTATAAAGCAAAGATAATGTTTGCAGTACAATTCATTTTTGGGGCAATCCCAATAATTGTTATGTATTTGTGCCATTGTTTTTTTTTTTAATTAATTCAATACAAATTTGTGTTTGTTTTTATTAGTGTTTAAGTTTTAATTAGAGTACTTATAAATTGTAATTTAGTTTTAATTTTATTTATGTGACTGTTAAATTAAATAAAACTATACATTAATGTTGTTTAATTATTTATTCTTAAATATCAAAGTGCTTTAAATAAATATCAATACAAAAAAATATTCCACAATGTAACAAAACAAAATAAATATTTTTATTAAATAGAATTAACTTAAACAATAAACATTAAATAAAAAACATCAATAACTAGAATTACAAAAAAATGTAGTAAAGTGGAATGCTTAACCAGCCAATGTGTTCTTTCCGACAACCTTGAATCTTTGAAGCGAAGCGTGAAAAAGCAACCCCGGCTGGCATAGTGACGGCAACTGAAGCAACCGTAAACTCAGTGGAGTTGGTCAGTTGCCGGCGCTCTTGGACCTCTCTTGACCGTCAGACATGTACTTAGGCCGGCATAGTGGCGGCGGCTGGGGCAGCCGGGAACTAACTCGGTTGTTCCAGTCGTCGTCACTCTTGGACCTCCTCTTGCTTATCATCAGGCGAGTCGAGGTCAGATGTCGTGTCACAATAAAAAAAAAAAAAAAAAGGTCAGATATCACGTCATAAATTTTTTTTTTTTATTATTGTGTTTCGACATCTGACCTCGAACTATCTGATGGTAAGCATAATCGATGTCCGAGAGTGAAAATATCATCTCAGTTCACGGCTGCCGCAGTCGCCGCCATCATGCCGGCCAAACACGATTATACAATTAAAATAATCTTTAGTTAAATATCCATTTATATACTACATTTAGGCCTATGATAATAAATATATTAAAGAGAATAATTATAAACTGTTAAGGGACATCATTCATTTCGGGCTTCTATGTACTACTTTTGTATGTCCAATGATGAAAAAATATATAAACGGTAGTTTCGATACTTGCATTGATAAAACTAATAACAATTTTGCTTTTAATTGCTGTGCAATTAAGTTATTTGAAAAATAAGATATGGATTTTGTATTGTCTGTCAATCAACGCCATTTTGTTCTGCTTTAAACTGTCATAATTAAAGTTTGATCAATTTGCACACCCAAACTATGCAAAACAAAGGATATATTCCAATTGCATTGTAATCTTCGTACATCAAACTATTTGAAAATGCATATTAAACTTTTACTACAATTAAGCCCAAGTCCCCATACAAAATGAATGATGTCTTTTATGGCCAGCATAGTGACGGTGACCGCCAAATAGAAAAGATTGTCATAGTTTTGACGACAGGCGGGCGCATTGGTTAATACACCAGTTACGCATTAAGTTACGGGTTCGATTACCGGTCGGAGCAAAGATTTATTTCATAGCTTTTATTTGTAACATTTGATTAAAAATTACAAATATTGTTTAATATAAAAAAAGAGACAGATATTTGCTCCGGGTCTAACAGTGCCGATCCAGGGTAGTATCACTTATAAGTACACAGACCGTTAAGTGACTCAGTCGCGTTTCGGGTTCAGCTTGTAAGTTGCCATGTTCCAACTATGCCACCATAGTAGATGCGAATACTACTTGTAGTTATGAAAACTGTAGTAGAAGTCGCCTATATTTGTGGACCGCGCTTTAGTTTAACTTTAGGCGGGGTGCTGTCATACATTACAGCCCAGGGCCAGCATTAACAACGTCAAAATCAAACACAGCAAGCTCCCTGGGTGGTGGTGCGGGAGGATTCGTAAACAAGTCCATCCTACGACAGATAACATTCAAAGCGTCTTCTACAAAGAGAGTCATCACGTGCTTGCTTAAAAGGTCTTCTTTGGTATTCCTTGTACCAGTTTGTAGAGTGTTCTTTAGTCTTCGTGCATCGTCGTAGTCCAGGTCCAAAAGTGTACAAGCATTCACCATCCTAAGAAAAAAATAGTTTTTATTGTGGGTCGTATGATATTACCCCGACTGGGCCCTAATTCTCCCAAGACATCATCATCACATTGTCACGCCTATTTCCCACAGGGAACAAAGGAGGCGCCACGTGCCACGATCCTGACACAACTCCCTCGCTTCCCTCACATCCACAATTCTTTTCATACAGTAGCTCTACGCAGTAGTCGCCAAAAATATTGTTATTTAATTAGTATAGAAGTGCCGTTGAAAAAGCAGTGATGATTCGTCGCCAAGTCATTTTGTTGTCATGTACTAAAAGAATTTAGGCCCTGATATTTAGCTGGAGCGCTGTCCACGAATGAAAATAATGGAAGCAGTCGCATGCACCAGGTCTTGGTTAAGAAGAGTAAGCAGACAGTTGGCTCAGTCCGCCAAACCAAGGGTAACACCACCACTCTCAAATGAGACCGTGAAGAGACTGGTCTCTCAACTAGACCGGCCACAGTCTAGTTTAACATCAAAAAGCTTAATGAATTAAACAAATTTTATGCGGCTTACTATCGCGATTTGCAATATTCAATTACAATTTTCTCCGTGACTACGATGACTGTAAAGCTCTCAAAACGTCGGAATAATAAAAAAATGTAAAATCAAAACCAAAATAAACGCGATAGTAAGCCGCATAAAATTTGTTTAGTTCATTAATCAATGTTCGCGCAAAGTTTAAGATAATACTATCAAAGAGCTTAAAAATAAAATGGATTTTTGTTTTATTTTAATGACACTCGACATCTGACCTTGCTGATGATAAGCAAGGGGAGGTAAACGAGCGCGAACGACTGATAAAACTGTTTTAAAGCGTGTCCCCAGTCGCGGTTACTGTGCCGGCCAAAGCAGAAATTTATAATCATTAAAAAGAACATACTTCGGCAGTGGATAATTAACAGCCAGGTTGCTGGGAGATGTGAATATTGGTATAATGTTCCTGTGAACATCATGCTCCAGTTGGACAATGCCTCCGTCGTTCCACCAATGACCTAATACAACCTCCTGGAAAATAAACACCTTGTGTTACACATTAAAACAATTATAATAGGTCTTAATTTGGCGACAGGCGTAGCTGAACGGTTTGTTGCCTGTAAAGGCCCGGGTTCGATTCCCGGTCGGAGCAAATATTTGTTTGATAGCATTTATTTGTAATATTTTATAATTATATTTAATATTGCAAATATTTGTTAATAAGGCGGATATTTGTTTTGGTTCTATAAAAAAGCCAGTGGCAGTCTGCCGATCCGGGGTACCACCATTCTTAAGTATACAGACCGTAAAGTGATTTGTTCGCGTTTCGGGATCAGCTTGTAAGTTGCCGGTTCCAAATAGGCCGGCATAGTGGATGTGATTGCTGATTACAGTGATTAAATTGAAGTAGCAGTGACATCCATTCATGGCCACACTCAACATCAAGCGGGGTGCTCTCATATATCGAGGCACAATAAAAATAAATGTTATTAAATAAACAAACATATATTTTATTATTACTATTTACATTTCTATATTACTCAGGTTTCCCTTCAAAACGCATAAATCTTTCGCCTTTTACATTTCTATACTAAGCTACTAAAGTGCTTATATCGTACAGGCAAGTGGTTTTGAACCTGTGCTCTTGTATTCTGGCATATTCTCGACATTTGACCTCGACCCGCCTGATGGTAAGCAAGAGGAGGTTCAAAAGTGCCGACGACTGAAACAACATCGTCGCAATTCACGGAAGCCTAAGTCGTAGTCACATTCTGGCCGTAATGGCCGCTTTACAGATGTCATGACTTAATTAAAAAAAAATCCATAAAATTATTTATACTTACGTCAAAGAGGCAAGTATCGATCATAGCAGCGATTTGTGCGCGAACTTGTATGCATAGAGACGATGGTAACTTAGTAGAGATCGAATGAAGTCTGGCACACAAACAAGCTAGAGGCCGGCATAGTGACGGTGACACGGAGAGGGCCATTTCATCAGAAATCAACATCGCGTGCCATCTGGAAGAATAAATTCACACATTTAAAAATAAACTAATAAAGTAGCGTCATCTATAGTTAGACAAGCTATACCATACTTACTTCTGATTTTTATATTCTTTAATAGCTGCTCTGAACTCCAAAGCTATATGATCAGCGAGTGAATAAAGTCCCATATCACGTAACCGCATTAAGAGGTCGGGAGCGTCACCCCAAATAGTCTCATCCTGCATTATTGGTTCATTTTCAAGAACAGCCAATGGTTCATCTTCAATAACACTTATTTCCTGGAAGATGAAAGATGATTTAATACATATTACATCGCTCCAAGAACCTACAACCGATAGAGAAGAAAAGGTTCTAGAGTGGACCATGAACCGGAAGACACGGCGTAGGTAGGCCTCCAACTAGGTATGACCTAGTGGATGAAACTGGAATCTTGTTGTTCGGAATGGCGTTCTAAGGGAGAGGCCTATGTCTTCTAGCTGATGACGACTTATTATTATTTTTTACACTAAGAAATTGATGTTAATAAATAAAAAACATTTTTTTTATTGTGACACGACATTTGACCTCGTTTCACCTGATGATAAGAGAGAGAGGTCCAAGAGTGTCATCGACTGAGAAAACCGAGTTTGTTCGCGGCTGCCTCAGTCGCCGTCAATATGCCGGTCAAAGGTGCTTCTTCACGCAATGCTTCAAGGATCCAAGGTCATAGGATGGAGAGAACACATGGGCAGGCAAAGCATTCCACTTGTCGATTGATCTACAAAGAAAAGACGCACCGAACTTTTTAGTTCGACTGACGATTCGGTCGATAGAATGCGGATGCTTTCCCCGACGTATTATAAATGATAAAAGTATTAAAGCAATGGCCTTCCGAGGTAACCGTAAACTTTTGTCGTCTAAACCTTTGACGATCCACTAATGTAATACAGTTTAATAACAATAAGTTACATCCACTATGCAGGCCGGCAACTTGATCCCGAAACGCGACTAAGTCATTTTGCGGACTGTATACTTGTAAGTGATGGTAATACTCCGATCCGGCATTACTGCCTATCGATCATTTCTACATGACTGAATCAACAATCAAATTGTCATCCCTTTTTTCCACAGGGATAGGTAGAGACAATGGAGCGCCACTTGTCATAATCCTGACATCCTCTCACATCCACAATTCTTTTTATACAGGTTCTACGATTATGGGTACTAGGCAACCCAGCTTTCTTGAGGATGACTCCGATTTGGTAATTATAACATATATAATTGAGATTTATAATTTTTTTAAAACTACTTTAAGATACGTACCTTTTCTACTTTCACAACACTTCCTGATGCTTGTTCGGCAAGTTCGTTTGCCTGCTTTTCCACTTCAACCAACGAAGACACTGAAGTATCTACATAAAATTATTATGCTTGTTTATTTCAATTTGATATTGGCTATGGATACATTTAGTGATTGCGAAACTCTTTGAACACTCTACAACTACTTTTTTAGTTGATTTAATACTTTATAAGTTAACAATGCCACTTTACAGCTGCTACTTATATAATACTCTATAAGTTGACAATGCCACTTTACAGCTGCTACCTATTTAATACTTTATAAGTTAACAATGCCACTTTACAGCAGCTACCTATTTAATACTCTATAAGTTGACAATGCCACTTTACAGCAGCAACCTATTTAATACTCTATAAGTTGACAATGCCACTTTACAGCTGCTACCTATTTAATACTCTATAAGTTGACAATGCCACTTTACAGCTGCTACTTATTTAATACTATATAAGTTGACAATGCCACTTTACAGCTGCTACCTATTTAATACTCTATAAGTTGACAATGCCACTTTACAGCTGCTACTTATATAATACTCTATAAGTTGACAATGCCACTTTACAGCTGCTACCTATTTAATACTTTATAAGTTAACAATGCCACTTTACAGCTGCTACTTATATAATACTCTATAAGTTGACAATGCCACTTTACAGCAGCAACCTATTTAATACTCTATAAGTTGACAATGCCACTTTACAGCTGCTACCTATTTAATACTCTATAAGTTGACAATGCCACTTTACAACTGCTACTTATATAATACTCTATAAGTTGACAATGCCACTTTACAGCTGCTACCTATTTAATACTTTATAAGTTAACAATGCCACTTTACAGCTGCTACTTATATAATACTCTATAAGTTGACAATGCCACTTTACAGCTGCTACCTATTTAATACTCTATAAGTTGACAATGCCACTTTACAGCTGCTACTTATTTAATACTATATAAGTTGACAATGCCACTTTACAGCTGCTACCTATTTAATACTTTATAAGTTAACAATGCCACTTTACAGCTGCTACTTATATAATACTCTATAAGTTGACAATGCCACTTTACAGCTGCTACTTATTTAATACTATATAAGTTGACAATGCCACTTTACAGCTGCTACCTATTTAATACTCTATAAGTTGACAATGCCACTTTACAGCTGCTACTTATATAATACTCTATAAGTTGACAATGCCACTTTACAGCTGCTACCTATTTAATACTCTATAAGTTGACAATGCCACTTTACAGCTGCTACCTATTTAATACTTTATAAGTTAACAATGCCACTTTACAGCAGCTACCTATTTAATACTCTATAAGTTGACAATGCCACTTTACAGCAGCAACCTATTTAATACTCTATAAGTTGACAATGCCACTTTACAGCTGCTACCTATTTAATACTCTATAAGTTGACAATGCCACTTTACAGCTGCTACTTATTTAATACTATATAAGTTGACAATGCCACTTTACAGCTGCTACCTATTTAATACTCTATAAGTTGACAATGCCACTTTACAGCAGCTACCTATTTAATACTCTATAAGTTGACAATGCCACTTTATAGCTGCTACCTATTTAATACTTTATAAGTTAACAGTGCCACTTTACAGCAGCTACCTATTTATTACTCTATAAGTTGACAATGCCACTTTACAGCTACCTATTTAATACTTTATAAGTTAACCACGCTTATTACAGCAGCTGGCACATTTTTATAGATTTTAATTTCTTATATAGTAATATTTTTATGACGTGCAAAAGTGCTGAAATCAGCCTACTTGTAAAAAATTGATTTGATTGATTGACAAACGAAGTTTTTTTTTAAATTATTTTTTTATTGTGACACGACATCTGACCTCGATCCGCCTGATGGTAAGCATGAAGAGATCCAAGAGTGCCGACGATGTATTATGATTGTGTCACAACATATGAAGCTTAGTCCATTCACGAAATGAAGACGACTGCTACTACAGGAAAACATCTTCAAAGCAGCATCCACAGTCATATTAAAGCAATATCAATCAATCAAATTGTCACACCTTTTTCTCACAGAGATAGGCAAAGACAATAGAGCGCCACTTACCACGATCCTAACACAACTCCCTTGCTTCCTTCACATCCACAATTCCCTTCATACAGGCTCTGTGATTATGGGCACTAGGCAACCCAGCTTTCTAAAGGATGTCTCCGATTTGGTCGGAAAACACCCACCCTCCTGTGCCTTAAAGCAATATGTCGTGCCATATTAAAAAAATATTTTTTTAATTACCTGCTGCAGTAGTCGACTCATTTGTTTGTGTGTTTTCTGCATCGGCATGTTGTTGTTTGGTGAAGTTACTAAATTGTTTGCGATAATAAAACAATTGTAGATACATCTGGGGCAAAAGAAAATAATGTAAAATAACATTTTTATTTTATTCAGATACATAAAAGGAGCAAATATCCAGCTAGCAGTCGTTTCCCGTTCATAGGCCGCATTTCAGCTTAACATCAATCAGGGTGTAAAAAATATAATTATATTTTATATGCTCCGATGGTTTGGGCACATGGAAAGGATGAGTGAAAGTAGATTGACAAAAGGATTTATAAATCTGATGTGGACGGATGCGTTAAACGAGTCAGGCGAGGAGGGTGTTTTCCGACCAATCGGAGACATCCTCAAGAAAGCTGGGTTACCTAGTGCCGGTCTAATGACGGCGACTTAAGCAACCGTAAACTGAGTCAGTGTTCTTACTAGTTCTTAGTTTTTAGTAATTAGATTGACAAGTAGATGTCAAATCTAAATTTTAAAAAAAGTCGAGCCACAATAAAAAGTATGAAAATAGCTTACCAATGAATGCGCCCACTGCAACAACATCTGTCTGGTATAATGAGCACAATTTATAACTGCTGTTAGTGGATGAGGCCCTGTGTCCGGTTCAGTGAATGTATCCTCGCTCACTGACATTTGGGCAGCTGTCAAAAGTTGGATGAGACGGACCCGCCATTCCTCAATCAATTCTAATTGCAGTTCTAAGAATTGGAGCCTGGAATTGTAGGTTTATTTTAATACACAGGACCGGAGACAGGGAACTAAATGGTTTGCGAATCGTTTTTCTGTAAAACAATCGACACGTGGAATGATTTACCAGCCCACGTGTTCTCTTCTTGGATCTTTCAAATGAAGCGTGAAAAGCACCATTGATTGGCACAATGACGGCGACTGAGGCAATCGTAAATTAAATCGGATTTTTCAGCCGTAATCGCTTTTGGATAAATAAATCGATAAAAAAATTATCGTGCCGATGTTACTTTTTTACATGAAATTGATTTAAAGTTTAATCAGGTTCGAGTCCCGGCTGAGGCAAGTGGTAAGTTTTCTAAGAGTAGTAGTGCCAAGTGTAGAGACTGTAAGGCGACTTAATCTTTTTTCAGAATCAGCTTGAAAGTTGCCGATTTCAACTAGGCCGGCATAGTGGATGTGAGTGCTACATGCATTAATATAACTATGGTAGCAGTCGCCTCTATTTATGAACCGCACTCCAGCTTAACATTAAGGCGACCGTGGTTTAGTGGCAGTGCACAAACCGAGAGCACGAGTTCGAGACCACCCACCGGTACCAATGTATCTTTGATTGGTTGTCCTATTTCTATGATACAAGCACTTTAGTAGCTTAGTGTGAAAATGTAAATTAAAATCAAAAATAAAAAAATTATGCTGTTTTAATATGTCGAGACCCAACAAAAAACCTACTTATGTCCAGGTTGAGGTAGCAACATATATCTTTCTTCCATAGTCTTCAACATAGTTATAAACCAATCGGCTGCCTTGGGCACCCATAATACTGATCCCACTGCGGCCTCAACACCAGCGCCCACTGGCTCCATCCACAATGGATTGCTCAATGCTTCTTCTATTTTGGATAGGGCATCTGAAGAGAGTGCATAAATTGTATAGGCATTTTTTATTGTGACTCGATATATGACGGCACCCGCCTAATGTTAAGTTGGAGTGCGGTCCATGAATGGAAGTGACTGCTACTACAGTTCAATAATTGCAAGTAGTAATCACATCCACTATGCCGGCCTAGTTGAAATCTCTATAAATTTATCAAACTGTATAAGCTTTTTTTATTGCGACATGACATCTGACCTCGACCTGCCTGATAGCAAGGGAATCTCCCTTAGTGCCGATGACTGAAAAAAACAGACCTAATTTACGCCATAGGTAACTAAGTAAGATGTGCTTTTCCACTCACATCTTAGTTAGTTTTATTTTATTTTAATACAACGCAATCCTTTGAATCGATCGTCGGATTTAATTAGCCAAAAGAAACGCGATCGTAAGCCGCAAATATATGTACTTACATTTCTTCTCAATCGCCAACCATTTAACTATATTTTGTGCTTTAGTCAAAACTTGTAGTACGATATTCACGTCCGTTTTAGTCACTGCCAGTAACTCTTTATGGAAGCCCAATGTTTCATCCACACAGTGGGCGAAGGATGCATCGCTAACACGAACTGTTTCAGAGCAATGCATATCCATGACGTCATTTAGTCTGTTTGCTGCTAAGGTGAGAAGACCCACGTGGAATTCGCGCTGTAATGAAAATTATCTTTGTCATAATGCTATATTCATACACATTTTTTCCTCTATTGTGACTCGACATATGACGCCTGATATTAAGCTAGACTGCAGTCCATGAATGCAACTGTTACTATTAAATAACTGTAAGTAACAGTCACGTCCACTATGCCAGACCACAACACAACACACACACAACGTGTGTGTGTTTTCAGACAACATACACAACATACACAAGAGAGTGTTGCAAACCATTTTTGCTTTTTTCTTCTACTTATTTATAACTTTTTACGAATTCGTAAATTAAAATTTTTGGTACCGGACTAACATCACGTTCGAGGTCAGTTATAAAGTTATAGTTTTACAACTAAGCCATCATAGTGAAGGTAATAAACTGTAGTAGCAGTCGCCTCCACTCATGGACAACACGCCAGCTTGAACCGTCACAATAATTATAAAAACTATGAAATAAACATTCTTACCACAGCATTAATATCCAAATGCAACATCCCAACAATAGACTGGACATGGTTGTTTATAAATGGTCCATGGACACCAATCCAGTTTAATGTTTGTGTCAGGAACCACTCTGGCCGGTCCAGACGAGCGGTCTGTCTTGTCGACATGAAGTGGAAAGCAAACCTCTTCTTTAGTGGCTTGAGAAGTATCTTTACTGGTAGACAAGGTTCCCGTTCTGTTGATTAAATGTAAGAATTTATTATTTGCTACTTTACTATAAGAACACAAGGGCCCATGCCCAGGGCTCCAAATTGTGGAAATATTCACCTACACAAAAAAGAGCATTTTTTTTTTTTTTTTATTGTGACTCGACATTTGACATCGACCTGCCTGATGATAAGCAAGAGGAGATCCAAAAGTGCAGACGATTGAAACAACCGAGTCAGTACACGGCTGTCTCAGCCGCCGTCACTATGCCGGCCAAAGGTGCTTCTTCACGCATCGCTTGAAGGATCCAAGGTTATAGGAGGGAGAAAACACATGGGCTGGCAAAGCATTCCACTTGTCGATTGTTCTACAAAGAAAAGATGCACCGAACTTTTTAGTTCGACTACCGATTCTGTCGACAAAATGTGAATGCTTCCCCCGACCAGTGCGGGTGTTACGGGTGTGAAAAGACGAGATAGGAACAAGGTTAAAGAGCTCCTCGGAACATTCTCCGTGGTATAGTCGATAGAGGACGCATAGAGCCGCCATGTCTCTGCGTAATTGCAGAGGCTCCAGAGTTCGCGTAACCTCTAAATCTCCTATGATTCGGACAGCTCGGCGCTGCAATGAATCCAGGGCATTGAGAAGATACTTGGCAGAGCCGTCCCAAAGATGCGAACAGTACTCCGCGCAAGAGCGAATTTGAGCCTTGTATAAAAGTAGGCGAAGCTCTGGCGCGAAGAACCGCCGCACCTTGTTCAGGATGCCAAGTTTGCGGGAGGTGGTCTTAATAGCCCGCTCAACGTGATCCCTGTGATTCAGGTCGCTGCGAAGGGACATCCCTATGATATCCAGTCTGTCCGAAGTACCAAGGGAAATGTTACGAAGAGAAGGAAGGGGGATAAACGGGGATTTTTTCGTCGAGAACGCGCATACCTGAGTCTTGTCTGCGTTGAACTGAACTGAGCATATATTGATCAATATTCTAATTCTCTTATAAGTGTACACCATAACAAATATATGAAATTATAACAGAATATTTATTTTTCCTCTGAATTTACTTTTTTTACGTTCCAACAGAGCACCAAATTTTAGTGTGGCCAGGGAGTCATGGCATACCCTAAGACCGCCAGTTGATGGTCATCTACAAAGTCTGCTAATGGTCATTACTTTTAGACAGAACTGTGTAGTGATCCAACTAGGATAGCATGGTGCTTCTGTTACTTGCAGCTATTTAACTGTAAAAACAGTCGCCACCATTCTAAGACCATACTCTAGTTTAACTTCAGGCAAAGTGCTGTCATGTGTCGAGCTACAATAAAAAAAGGTCCAAAATATTGTATGACGTGAACACGTAGTCTGGTAAATCATCCCACTTGTCGATGGCTCTACAAAGAAACGACGCTCCGAACATATTAATTCGACTGCCGCCTCGTTCGGCGTAATGCGGCGGATGCCTTCCTGATCTGTGCATATTATACAGACTAAGAAAATACTCAAATACTTACCATTAATAGATTCCTTTGGATCTCTAAATGATCCTGGAACTTCAGATAATAGCAAATATCGTGTGATTCTACTGAAACGGTTCGCAACATCAAGTGGTAGGGTGGTGGTCACTGTTCCAGATGTAAATGGCCATTTTATTACTTTCAATAACTCTTCATATTGCCTAAAACAAAACATAGATAATTATGACTGTAACCTATGGAGGTGACTGCTTCTACAGTTTAATAAAAGAAAGTAGCAGTCACATCTACTATGCCGGCCTAGTTGAAACCAACAACTTACCAGCTGACCTGCCCTTATTCTACCGTTATGGGCAGTGACAATGGAGCGCCCCTTGCCACGATCCTGACACAACTCCCTCGCTTCCATAACATTCACAATTTAGATATTATTTTTATTGTAAGTTGTCAATCAAGGTAACAAATTAACAATTTTTTACACTACTACAGAATAAATCAATAAATATAGTAATATAATTTCGACAAGAGCAACTGAAGATACATAGTAAAAAAACAGTGAATCATAGGACTCATATCTCCTGCCCTTGCACAGCAATATGGCATAACTGATAGGCTTATAATAATAATAATAATAATAGTAGTAGTAACAAGTTTATACTTACACTTCAAATCTACGTTTGAGCACCAAATGATGGTGATTGATAAGATCAACCAAGTATTGTCCTCTATGACCCAAAGTGTAAATGTCAGTGTATTTCTTTAACTTCACATAGAGGGAGACACAGGTCTCATCATCATCACACTCGTCTAGTTCCTCACTACAAAAAAAAAATTACTTGTTAATTTTTACAGTTACAATTATTTGCGGGATCGTTTCCGCACTTGAAGTCCTCTTCTGTTTCTTTGTGCGTTCTTCAACGGTTCTCCTTCAGTGGAGTCACCCAATCTCCTCCAGGAAGGCCAGGAGACTCTTCTCGTTCCTGCAGACCTCTGGAAGCAACCTCGCATCGCCAAGGAACTTCTGTCTTGGATATGTGTTAATAAACATATCTTGATATTTCGGAACTGTAGTGTTTTTTTGTGACCTACTAATTTTAAGGTTTAAGTAATGTTCTGTATTCCGTTAAAGACTCAGTCACGTTTTAAGATAAGCTTGAAAGTTGCCAATTTTAAATCAGCTGGCATAGTAGATGCGAAAGCTTCTTGCAGTTTTGCAACTGTAGTAGCAGTCGACGCCATTGGTGACCGCCACACTCCAGCTTAACATCAGGTGGTGTGCTGTCAAGTGTAGAGCCACAATAATAAAAAAATAGTTTGCAACAGGATTAAAATGTGAGGTTAAGGAAATATTGTCATTGATGTGTTAAGATTTATATAACTTATTTTGATCATGAAATTAAATTTTAAAGTAATGGATTTGTATCAAACTTAAATCTCATCATAATTTTAAAGAAGCATAAGTATAATATCTTTAGGCCCTCCTGCAAATCTTAATTTGGCTGCAAAGGTTTTGAAAAATAAATAATAATAAAACTGCAATCTTTTATAATATAATATTATCATCTTATTTTATTAAATTTGATAAGTTTTACCTTATTTAGGCAAATAAACAACGGAGAAAGAATATTTTGTATCCAAATTAAATCATATTATTATTTTAATCATATTTTGTATGCTCACGTGCACAGACATCACAGTTTTGGCTAGACATCAACATCATTAACATAATAATAATTTTAAATGGTAGTATAAATTTCGTCATTAGAAGATACTACAACAAATATACTTATAAGACAACCATGGTCTACTGGTAGTGAAATGGTCACACAAAGAGACTCATCCACATTTAGTAGCTTTAAATGGCTTTGGCCGGCATAGGGACGGCAACTGAGATGTGAAGACTCGGTTTTTGCAGTCATCGGTTCTCTTCTTGCTTACCATCAAATGGGTCGAGGTCAGATGTAGAGTCACAATAAAATAAAATAATGAAAAATATTATATAAGCGAACAGACTGTGATATCAGGTCTAAATGGGTCACAATTTGGACTAACTTTGTCACACTTTGGGATCAGATCTTAAGCTTTCAGTTCCAACTAGTATACAACAGCTTGTATTGCCAACATAGTAGATTTTACTACAGTAGCAGTCGCCTCTATTCATGGACTGCACTCCAGCTTAACATCAGGTGGTGTGCTGTCAAGTGTAGCCACAATAATAATAAAAAAAATAGTTTGCAACAGGATTAAAATGTGAGGTTAAGGAAATATTGTCATTGATGTGTTAAGATTTATATAACTTATTTTGATCATGAAATTAAATTTTAAAGTATTGGATTTGTATCAAACTTAAATATCATCATAATTTTAAAGAAGCATAAGTATAATATCTTTAGGCCCTCCTGCAAATCTTAATCTTAAATTACCTTATTTAGGCAAATAAACAACAGAGAAAGAATATTTTGTATCCAAATTGAATCATATTATTATTTTAATCATATTTTGTATGCTCACGTGCACAGACATCACAGTTTTGGCTAGACATCAACATCATTAACATAATATTAATTTTAAAAAGTAGTATAAATTTCGTCATTAGAAGATACTACAACAAATATACTTATAAGACAACCATGGTCTACTGGTAGTGAAATGGTCACACAAAGAGACTCATCCACATTTAGTAGCTTTAAATGGCTTTGGCCGGCATAGTGACGGCAACTGAGATGTGAAGACTCGGTTTTTGCAGTCATCGGTTCTCTTCTTGCTTACCATCAAATGGGTCGAGGTCAGATGTAGAGTCACAATAAAATAAAATAATGAAAAATATTATATAAGCGAACAGACTGTGATATCAGGTCTAAATGGGTCACAATTTGGACTAACTTTGTCACACTTTGGGATCAGATCTTTAGCTTTCAGTTCAAACTAGTATACAACAGCTTGTATTGCCAGCATAGTAGATTTTACTACAGTAGCAGTCGCCTCTATTCATGGACTGCACTCCAGCTTAACTTCAGGTGGGGTGGGGTGCTGTCATAATATGTCAAGCCCCAATAAAACGTATATATATAAATAAATATATCATAATACTTACGATAGAGCAGTAATATCCCTTAAAGACTTCAAATACAAGTTGACATTGTTTAATGTACTAACAATACAAGTTCTTTTATCCAAATCTTTTCTCAGTGGTTCCAACTTTATCATCATTTCTTTGAACTTATAACACAAATCTTTATGCCTATCTTGTCTGTATTCTATTTCTTTTTGCCTCTGATGTATGGTGCTAAGGGTTGCTTTAATATAAGTTTGAGCTTTGTGAGTAGTAGGAATCAACTAAAATTAAGTTTATGTGATTAGTGATTTTTAAATTAGGTTGCCTAGTGCCCATAACCACAGAGCCTGTATGAAGAGAATTGTGGATGTGAAGGAAGCAAGGGAGCTGTGTAAGGATCGTGGTAAGTGGCGCTCCATTGTCTCTGCCTATCCCTGTGGGAAAAGGGCGTGACAATTTGATTGATTGGATTGATTGATTTTTAAATATAAGTGGCAAGTAGAAGATAAAACGGGGAAAGAACCAGAAAATGAATTCTTTGTCAAATTGGGACATGCTCAAAAAAAAGGTACTACATTTAAAAATATTATGATATTTATTTGTAACTTGGCTGTTCGCTCAACAAACACTAATGGAACATTGATATCACAGACATCCCTCTGTGCAAAGGCTGTATGGATGCACAAGCATGAACAAATCTAGAAGAAGGTTCCTTAATAGATTAAAGTGCCTCCTGGAAGTTGCAGGAATGTAAAAGGTCTCCTGGCCTTTCTGGAGGACATCAGGTAGCTGCAGACCACCTCACACAAAACAAATTAAACTTTGTGTCTCATTTACAGAGATCGAACCTGCGTATCTGTACCAACTGTTTGCAGTTTATAATTAAATATTCAGTTTATAGAAAAAACTGTTTTAGTTTATAGTTTCTTTTTGTCATTCACCAATACGAAAAAATCAAATTGGAATTCAACCAGAATTTAGAATATATTTTAAACAGCATTTATTTTCTCAGTAATTAATTCAAATACTATAAAAAGTAAGCTAATTCAAAAATATGTTATACTTACTATAGTCTCATATATACTGTTTTGTGCGATCAGATCTTTTTCCAACTCATATACACCCACTAGCCGATCGAAGTCAGACCCAATCCTAATATCAAATTCTTGTAATAATTTTAATTTCTGCGCATCATCCATTTTAAATTGCACACAATTCACAAATTCAGAAGCAAAGGTTAGCGATATGAGTGTTTATTGATTATATACAATGTCCTACAACGTTTATCCCATGTCATGCACGAAGTTGCGCCGGTTCATGCTCAGAACAAAGTTGAAATAAAACAAACGCTGGTAAATAGAAAAGAATAAAGAAACATAGGTTTATACAAAATACGATTCAATTTCAATCAACCTTCACTATCCAATATTATTTTCTGTATTGTGACTGATAACTGATAACTGACAAGCACCTACACGTTCGGATGAAAGTGTGAATAGCGCGAAATGTCAACATTTAAAAGTTATGCATCAAAGCTCATTATTCTTATGTAAATAATAAATATTTTATGGTATTTTTCTTCACTTTGTTCAATTAAACGTTGAATCTAATGCTTTATAATATATTTTAATCGACGTACTGTTTAAATTTACCTGTTCGTCAAGATAGGTTAAGCCTTATCTAAACCACAGATCCGAACTCAATGCCGGTGTCAAAGGGCCCCAGTACATTATATTATTTACCCGCCGTATTAGTACTGTACAGTACAATCAATCAATCGATCAAACTGTCACGCCCCCTTCCCACAGGGACAGGCAGAGGCAATGGAGCGCCACTTACCACGATCCCTACACAACTCCCTTGCTTCCCTCACATCCACAATTCTCTTCATACAGGCTCTGTGGTTATGGGCACTAGGCAACCTATCTTTGTACAGTACACTTACTGGAATAAACTTATTATGGCAGGATTAATATTTTGTCTTTACAATGGTTTTGTTGTTTATTTATGTGATATTCACTGTATCTTATAAAGAAAATATAAACTGGTCAAAAAGATAGCTTATAAAAATAATTTTATTTAACAATCTACAAGCAACAACATAAACAATTATGGTCTAGTAAGTTTTTACTACAGAATCCAAAAGCTTGACTGTTTTTAGTAAGTCGTAACATGTAGTAAATGATGTCGTTAAATATCAAATAAAATTAAAATTAGTCAATTAATCGAGGTGGCCGCACAGTTGTCTCACAGCTGTGAGTGGTCAATTTTGTGACTTATTGCCCAGTCCCATATGATCAGAGTTTTAGATATTATATACTTGGTCATAATTGTTTGCACAATGAAAGTATTGGCAGGAAACTACAAGTCACAGGTGCAATTTTAAAGTAATTGTAAAGCTTGTGATTCTTGAATGTTAATATGTAATAATAGTGGAATAGTTATCTAGTAATTATTTTTAAGATGATCGAGTGTAGGCCAATGATTTAAATCTCTGAAACGTGTTGCTTTATGTTTCCTCCAAGACTCCTTCCAAAGTTATAATAATGGCTTTCCGCCCGTTTACTAAAATAATCGTTATCATCACCTTTTTGAGGCTCATGTCATGGACTATAGTGTTTCATCTTCATCATTCATCTACTGAAGACTTAAAAGAAACAAGATGATGATGAGACTTTCCAGAGTAAAAAAAGAATCTAAAAAAAATTGTTTGCACATTATAGTGTAATGAGGTCTGTATTTACAAATGATTGAATTGACTGACAACATGACATTTAAAAAAAAAACAACGTTTATGAATGAATTGTAATTTTCGATTTATTATTGTGCGAATAACAAGCTGACAGCTTTCGTGTACTTTAGTATAGTCTAAGATAATGTAATTAGTCATATAATTATTTTATTAAAATGTTGGCTTTTTTAACGAAAAATCTTAACGATATTGTTTATTTAGCATTATTACTTTTAAGTGTAGCTATTGGACCCTATTATCGTGTTATACAAAATGTAGAATTAAAGAAATGGATTGGCACGGGCTTGGGGATGCTCCTTATATTGGCCGTTTCAGGATATAATGCTATACACCCTTTTATATCTATTGCAATTGGATTAGCAAGTATTAAGATATCCACAGTAAAGTGAGAGATTTGTCTTTTATTTATTTTATTGTAACTACATATGACAGCACCCTATCCTGATGTTAAGTTAGAGTGTGGTCCATAATTGTAGGCGACTGCAAGTAGCCGTCGTATTCACTATGCTAAGCTAGTTAGAATCTGGTACTAGTACTTTAAAGACTAAGATTGATCACTGACTATCTGCTTACTTCTTTTAAACAACCATTTACAGAGCCAGGATCTGCCTCCTTTTTTTTAATAACAAATATTTGTTACATATAAATTAATTGTTAAATATTATAAATAATGCTTTTAAACAAACCTTTGCTCTGACTGAGGCTTTATATGTGGTGGGCCAATGTAGAACAAATGCATCATACATATCATTATTGTCTTTTTAACAATAATTTTTGTAAAACTTGGGTTAAATAAAGGAAAAAATTACAGATATTGTCATGTTACAACATTTTTCCTTATGTTTGGATATCTCTTCTTCTTTCGACTGGCTGATAAGTTTGGTTTACCACCTCCAACGGGGCAAACAAATCTTATTGAAATGATAATTGTGCTCCGAGTGGTTGGTGTGGCTTTTGAAATTAATGGATCATGGTTGGCTATGAAAAAAGTTAAGAAATCTGATGAAAAAGAAGTAGCAAAGGATAAAGATGATGAATTTACAGAGTTTATTAATCCGTCATTAATAGAACTGTTCCATTATTCTTTTAATTATATTGGGTTATTGACTGGTAAGTGTTTTTTTATATTAGGTACTTTTCTATTTAATTTGTTCTAATAGAAATTTAAAAAAATTTTAACTATATTTTTAAAATTATGGATTGCCTGCACCCAGCCTTTTATTAGCTGGAGTGCATTTAATAAATAAAGGCAACTGCTACTACTGCTGCTTTAATTTATTAATTAAATATTACAAATAAAAGCTATAAAATAAATCTTTGCTCCAACCTGGAGTCAAACCCGGGACTGGTTACCAATGCTTAATGCCTGTCGTATTGGTTTCTTTAGTAATATTGCATAGTTTAATTTTTGTTTGCAGGTCCATACAGCAGATATAGGACGTTTAATGACTATTTCAATTTACCCTTCCACAAATATGTTGATTGTACTGCAGCAACTATTAATACATTAAAATGTGTACCAATTTATATTACACTTTATCTTATTGTCTCCAATTATTGGCCTTTGGAGGTAAGAAAATTAATTATGTATTTTATAAATAAGTAAAATAACCTCTTTTCAAGAACAATATGACCTTAATAAAAGTACATATATCAATCAATCAATCAAGTTGTCACGCCTTTTTCCCACAGGGATAGGCAGACACGATCCTGACATGGCTCCCTCGCTTCCTTCACATTCACAATTCTCTTTATACTTTATAGCTCCCTTCCCTTTAGTGCTGATTCTGTTCAGTAGTGGAAGTCTTCAGGCTGATATGTTGAGTTACATACTGAGCACCACCAACCAGTGAGTGTAGCGCTGACATTACGTCGAAACAAGGTTTTTGTTATGTTTATTGATTTGTTGCGTTACTAAAAATCCCATGGTTCATAACAATAGCTGAACTGCATGGGAATTTGAATATGCCAACAGTAAGGGAAGAGATACAAAATTACGCCACCCAATACAAGGTCCGTCTGGATCACCATCCAAATGAGCTGGCCAGGCAGCTCAGAGAAATGAAATCTAGTGGAAGGCTCGTGCGCTGGAACTTTCACGAACTAGACGGCAGATAATAAAACTGCACTACTGAAGAGCGTGGGTCGCAATGGAGGCAACGCTCAACACGCCTGTGATCACACAACGTATCTGATCATAGTCTGGATGACTGATTGCAGATAGTGAAATCAAAAAAAAAACCAACAATCCACTCTGCTCTTTCAGTATGTACTAACAGATGACCATAACAATCGTAGTTTCTTCTACCGTATGATGTATCCATGGATGCTGTTCACTGCTTTCCGACTCAGAATATATTCTGGAATGATTTTGGCTGAATGTGTGTGTACTGCCGCTGGATATGGCGCTTACCCTAAAGTTGGAGAAAATAAGACTGGCCATGGACCCACTGTCGGCTATTCCAAGATTAAAGCTATGTAAGATTTACTATTTTTCAATTTCATCATATTTTAGCGAACATTGTGAAGGCGGCTAAGGCAGAATATGAAACGATTTTATTTTTTTGCTTACCATGAGGAAAGTCGAGGTCAGAAGTCCATTATCTATAATCATGTCACTTCTAGCAGGCCATTCCAAGGATTTCCACTGTGGCCTACATCCAACAGTATCCTGCTATCTTTAGCAGGTCGTCTGTTAGTCTTTTTTTATTTCGACTTAATATCTTGTGGGTTGCGCTACGTTTTCCCAGGGTTCTAATTCAAGTTCTATAGTAGTTACGTTTTATGTATTAGTTTTTATTTATACTTGATTTTAAGAGTGATAGGCAGTTGGGCCTACCACTCTTATGAATGGAGGTGATTGTTACTACAGATAAGTAGCAGTCGCATCCACCCGACCGAGTGGAAACAGGCAACTTACAATCTGATTCCGAAACGCGACGAAGTTATTTCACAGTCTGTGTAATTAGTGGTACTATCCTGGACAGACTGGGCACCGCTACCTATCACTCTTTGATTACCAGAACTTGAGGAAATATCCATCTGATTTTTAACAAATGTTTGTAATATTTAATCTAATTACTAAAATCACACATAAAAGCCGTGAAACAAATACTGGCTGCGACAAGGAATCGAACCCAGGGTTATTTTTACGCGTATGCCTGTCGGCAAATGTTATGTAAAAATACCTAATATTAAAATTATTTATTAATTTATGTTTTTCTACAGGAATGATGCGAACGCAAAGAATGTTGAATATGATTTTAAAACAATTGAATCTATGGATGTATGGGGCTGTGAAACTGAAGTAACATTACGCGGAAGTATGAAAGTATGGAACAAGGCTGTGCAATACTGGATCTCTTTCTGTGTTTATAAGAGATTACCTATTAAACCTTTGAAGTAAGTTTTTGTTTTTCATACTATTGGGACGCTACTTGCCTAAGTCAAGCAAGAAGCTCCTAAGAGCGCCGACGACTGAAAAATGATTCGGTTACAGTCGTCTTAGTCACCGATACTATGCCGGCCCTCCTTTGGAATTTGTTTTGTGATATTGATATGGGTTAAGAGAGATCGACGCATATGTTATAGACCAGGTGATCTAGATATATCTGAACACACCTTTAAACATTATTTTATGCGATGATTGCAATGAAATTTAAAAAAAGACGTAGATATGTTATATGTATTCCGAACGAGGCACGTTAAAACTATGCTAAGAAGCAAACCTGACTCAGTGTCGCGGTGCAAAGCAACATATATTTGTCTCCTTTTCGCTCTCAATCAAAATCGTTCCGTCCTAGTTCCACTTACCTACCTATACCTATAGTAAAAAAAATATATGCCAACCACGTTGGGGGCCCCGTATAATTGATACGGCAGATACGGCTGTAGCTACGCCCCTGCGTTCAGGTAAATCGAGATCAGAGCGCGTCTGAATAAAAGTAAGATAAAAAAATACTCAAAACGATTTAAAATTTTAGTTGAGTATTTTTGATATTTTTTCTTCAAATAAGATAAAATTAATAAAAGTAAACATAATTTATTTATCTCTTGTAACTAAGTTTGAATATCATCTCAGCACTGATAGACGCACATAGGCTGATTAATGAGGTTAAATATCTGTATGTAAATTAATGATAAAATATTTATCTATTTGTATATTTTTGGTCATATTCCAATGGCCATAAGGAAAATTCGGTTCTAAACTTTATTGCGCCTCCGACGTTTGCTGCAAGCGCGATTTAACGCAGATACAGTCAAAATAACAAGTTCTCTCACCTACTTCGAGCACAGCTATATTGTATTTCGAAATGATGTTAAGTAAAAGTAAATACGTCACCTACACGAGTTTTACAGCCGGTTGTACCAAAAAAGTTTCGATTTACCGTTTTCAGTTTACAATTTAAAAGAACACATAAATGTCCGAGCCTAGTTATTATATTTATAATTATCACTGTTTTATTTTAAAGATATTTTACAAAAATCCGTCTGTCTGTATGTCCGGAGCGATGGGGTATCTAAATACATAATAATTAAATTTCTATAGAATCCTTATGGCGCGAATCCTACTCGTACTTATCCGTTTTGTTTAACAAATTGGATCTCGGGACTAGTTGTAGTTATTTGCGAGCTCGTTTCCGCACTTGAAGTCCTCTTCGGTTTCTTTGTACGTTCTTTAACGGTTCTCCTTCAGTAGAGCTACCCGATCTCCTGGCCTTTCTGAAGAAAGGCTAGGAGACCCTTCTCGTTCCTGCAGACCTCCGGAAGCGTCCTTGCATTGCCAAGGAACTTTTGTCTTGCTTCGGCTACTTCTGTGCTCCTGCAACTCAAGAGCACATGTGCAGCTGTCTCTTCCTCATTCAGGCATCCCCTACAGAGGGGGCTGTCTGATATGTTGAGGTTGTAAAGGTGCTTATTAAAACCACAATACCCCGTTATAACACCCACCATGGTGCGGAGCTTGGCTCTGCTAAGGTCCAGCAGTCGTCCAGTCAACCGTCTGTCAATATGAGGGAGAGCTTCCCTGGACTGCCTGCATTCCATTGTATGTGACTATGCATTCTCGTGCAGGTTACCTGTTCTTTGGCGCAGCCAGCTGCGAAGGAACTGGAGTGGTAGGGGCATAATAGGTTCCGGTCCTATTGGTTGGCAGGATGATCCCCTCCTGGCCAGCTCATCTGCCGCGTCGTTGCCCAGCCCAGATCTCGGGACTATAAAGAGTTGTTATTTCAACTATATAAATAGTTGGATCACGACCCGTCCCGGTTCAGCAGGGTGGTCACCACAGCCTACCACTCTTAATATATTCATTTTATTTTCAGAATTCACGCAGCATTATTTGTATCGGTAATCTGGCATGGCATTCAGCCAGGATACTTCTTCTGCATTTACTTCTGTCCATTCTACCTGATGGCTGAAGATATATTTTACAAACTTTATTATAAAAATGCTACTGGAATGGTAAGATTTTTTAACTATATGTCACAGAAAATACGACCTTAAGCGTTTAGCGGACGATCGGTTTTAGCACACTCACCATGGTGATTTACCTACCATTTCAAATGGTGGCTAATGTTCTTGACTAAGACAATTTTCTCAGCATTCATGGATTCTATTATCCCATCACCACCTTACACAAAGAGAATTGTGATTTGAAGGAATCAGTATGTCTTATCAGGACGGAATACCATTATCTTTGTCATATCCCTGTGGGAATTAGGCCCGATAATTTGATTTCATTTTTGTCTCATTGGCTATGTCAAGGTTTAGCACCAAATGGTAGCGTAACCAGAAAACAAAAAAAAAACAATGTGACCGGCATAGTCACGACGACTGAGGCAACTGAGGAAACGGTTTTTATTCGTCGGCGTTCATGGGTTTCCCCGTACTTACCATCAAGCAAGTCAAGATCAGATGTCGCGACACAATAAGTAATAAAAGTTTTTTTTATTGTGACTCGACATCTGATCTAGACCCGCCTGATAGTAAGCAAGAAGAGGTCCAAGAGTGCCGACGACTGCAAAAACCGAGTCTTCACGGCTGCCTCAGTCACCGTCACTATGCCGGCCAAAGGTGCTTCTTCACGCATAGCTTGAGGCATCCAAGGCTATAGGATGGAGAGAACACATAAAGCATTCCACTAATCGATTGTTCTACAAAGAAACGATGCTCCGAACTCGCCGAAAATATTTCGAAACAGAAAGTACCATTGTTCGAAATACTCGTATATAATAACAAAAGGTGACCGAGGTGTAGTGGCAATGCAATGGTTACGCAAACCGAGAGCACGAGTTCGAGACCACCCACCGATACGATGTTTCCATGACACAAGCAATTTAGTAGTAAAGATGTAAAAAAATTAAAAAAAATATTTTTCATTAATATTTGATCGTCTCTTTTCACCACAGCAAAGAAAAGTAGTGGGCTTCATAATGTGGTTCTTGCGTTCACATTCCGAATCGTACCAGAACGTTGCATTTCTACTTCTGACATTCGAACGCCTTTGGACTTATTACACATCGATGCACCATTATTGGTATGGCGTGTGGTTTGTGTTTTTGATATTGGCTTATACGGCGAAGGCACTACACGGTGGGAAAAGGACAGGGAAGAACATAGAAAGGGATGGAATCAAAAAGGAGCTTTGATTTAAATAATAATTACAGTAGTTACAGTAACCTCCACGAAAAGAAATTGTGAAAAGACATGGAACAAGCTACCTCGAGCGCATTCGAAATTCAAATAAACGAGTCTACTAAGAGTGGTAGGCAGTGGTACCCAGCCTGCCCATCTGGGGTAGTACCACCACTTACAAGTATACAGACCGTGAAGTGTATTAGTCGCGTTTCGGGATCAGCTTGTAAGTTGCCGGTTCCAACTAAGCCGGCATAGTGGATGTGACTGCTACTTACAGTTATTGAATTGTAATAGCAGTGAAATCCATTCATGGACCACGCTCCAGCTTAATATCAAGCGAGGTGCTGTCATATGTCGTCACTATAAAAAAAACAGTACTTTTAATAGTGGTAGGCAGTGGTTCCCAGGGTAGTACCACCACTTACAAGTAAACCGTGAATATATACAACCCGCGAATCGCGTTGCGGGATCAGCTTTTAAGTTGCCTGTTCCAACTAGGCCGGCATAGTGAATGTGACTGCTACCTATAGTTATTTAACTGTAGTAGCAGTTACCTCTAATTATGGATTACACTACAGCCTAACGGTCAGCTTAGTGCCTTAAAATTATGCCATATAAACTTAAAATAATTATAAAGGACATCATTCATTTTGGGATATTTTTGTACTAATTTTGTAATGCCCAATAATTAAAAATATATAAATGGTAGTTTAGATACTACTATTTATATATTTTTAGATACTACCATTTAAATTTTTTATAACTATATATCATTTATATATTTATATAGTTGATAAAACTAATAACCATTTTGTTTTTAATTGCTGTGCTATTGAGTTGAAAATTATCAACTCGTGATTGAGAAAAGATATAAAATCCATATCTTATTTGCAATATTTTGAAAATAAGATGGATTTTTCACACCTAAACTATGCAAAATTAAGGATATTATCCAATCCAATTGCATCGTAATCTTCGTACATTAAACTATTTTAAAATGTATATGAAACTGTTAATACAATCCCCATACAAAATGAATGATGTCCTTTATCGACATGTGTTTTCTCGATGTTAAGCAGGAGGAGGTCCACAAGGGAAGAAAAATACAATAGTCGTCACTATGCCAGCCCAATAATAAAAAGTAGATTGTTGACTTTGTTATTCTAAAAGTAGAACATATTTTTTTACGTAAAATGTTTTTTTGTTTGTTTTATTGTTATGTTGTTTATAAGTATGGTACATGATGCTTTAACCAATTTTATTTGCTTACAGGTTTTCTTTTGAATTTAATTTAATAATTATTGAATTTTATTTTTGTACGTTTTAATTAATAAAAAATATTTTATAATGATAATTTCTTAGTTTTATTTTATGTCTCTATGTCAAATATTGGTATAAATGGACATGTGGTAAAGTGGCTACAGTGCCACTAGAGTATCGTAGAACAGTTAATTCTGAATATTACTCGATAATTTGTTTGAAAGAAGTCCTCAAAGAAATACGAAAGAACAACTAGCAATGCTGAATCATTCTTTACTATGACAATGCTTGTTGTCTCACGTCGGCCAAAATAACTCAGTATTTGGAATGTCAACAGATCGAATTAAAGACTTCTATTTATTTATTCCAAGCGTTAACCTTTAAGTACCGACGCGTGGTCTGACAGACACTTGAAGTGTTCGGATACGGTGGTTTCATTTGGTAACAGAGACGTAGCCCCCCGCGCTTTTGTGTACCCCTCAGGCAGTCGCCCGGCAACGTTCGTGAAGTGTGTCTGTGTCGGCGCTTGCGTTTCTGGTGAGTTATGTCTTGTATAAGTTCGCGCGTGGTCTGACAGACCACTCGTCTGTACTTACGTAACTTTTTTGGGTTCGACTTTTTTCAGATTTTACTATTTTTCTCTTTTATTTTCAGCTAGTTATAAAAATGAATAGGCCGGTTACATCGGGTGTGAAACGTGCAGCCTCAAATGAAAATGAGAGTGTTCCTGTCACTAAGAAAAAACGTGAAACTAGGCCTCGGAATAAAGATCATGAAGAGATGATAATGGAATGGCTAAATGGGAGCTAAGAGTCAGATTCTGATAACATTAATCCGAATTTTATTGCCGAGAGTGACCATGATTCGGCATCTGAACAGAAAGGGTCAGAAAGTGAGCGGGTGGAAAAAATTGAATCCAACGAGGCCAACCAATCGCAATTTTATTTTGGCAAAAATCGATTCAAGTGGAGTAAAGTCCCGATCAATACCAGCGGTGTGCGTACACCCCGGCTGCATCTGCAACATCGTCTTTAACTCTATTTGAAGCTGAGCCAAAAGATGCTCTAAACATTTAGTGGATAAATGTTAATAAAAAAGTTAGGAGTTAATTTTTTCCCAAAGAAATTGAGACTTTAAAGTTCGTGTTAATAATAAGTAATAAATATTAAAACTTCTTTATTTAGTTTTATTTATACAATAACTAAATATATTTTTAATACATAGACACATTTAAAAAATAATAATATTTTGTAATATGAAAGTTTTCCATACTAAAGCTATAGTGGTCTGGCAGACCTCACGTCGGTACTTATGTAACTAAAATGGCATGTCGGTACTTAAAGGTTAAGAATAGATTACGTGCTCAAAGAATAGATAACGGCTTCTTCGACCCGCGAAGAAGCCGTTGATGCGTTTAAAATGCATGTTTTGGAGATATGAAAAAAAAAAACAACCAGAGTGGCAAAAGCTGTATGAAAATTGGTTTCATTGTATGCAAAAGTGCATCGATCATCATGGCGAATATTTTGAAAAACAATAAAACCACACAATGATCGATATTTGTTTCTTTTTGTTATTCCAGCTTAAAAGCCCTCGTACCTATTATATACCAAAGATACTCATTCGTAGTGGCAAATGGTTTTTAACCCGGGAGCAAAATCATATTTTTTACCACTAGACCACAGTAGGCCTGTATTTATTCAGTTAGGTTGACGGCAGTGTCAACGCCAAGTCTACTACCATTTTTAAGTATACAAACCGTAAAGTGACTCAGCTTAAAAGTCTTCGGTTCTAACTAGGCCGGCATAGGTAATGCGTTTGCTACTGCAGTTATCTAAACATAGTAGCAGTCGCCCTCATTCATGGACCGAACTTCTAACAGCAGGTGGGGTATTGTCATGTGTCAAGCAAAAATAAAAATATCTTCGGTTTGTACTAAGCCGACAGTCGAGGTAAACGCAGGATACAAGTAAAACACATATTTGTTTTTTTTATTAATTTTATATATTTTGTGGTCATATAATATTTATAATAGGTACAATACAATATTCGAGTTTGGTAACGTTAAAAATATTAAAAGGAATGATTCATGTAATAAAAGATATTTACTTTCAATATGTTTGTTAAAAGTTTTTCTTAAGACCAAAACTGACAAGATAACACGCAAGTCGTTATAAAACGCTTGATTTCAATCAACTTAATCAGACATTATTTTATACTGTTTGATTGTTTGTTGACTTTATATAAAAAAATAGCTGCAATGTGTTTTTTTCATCATCACAGTCTTCCATGGTACCTCGTATCCGGGCCACTTTATAAAAGGCACTTCCACTATATTAATATTGTAGAAAATATCTAAATAACATTGTAAAGCTTTACATTTGAGGAAACAATAATTATAATAAACGCCTTAACACATAAAGATAACTAACTCTCTATGACTTTGTAGAAATATTGTAACAAACAGGTAACAATCGCGGCGAGACTGAAAGAGAAATATTACAAAAAATACATTAATATGGCACTTGAATCTTATTACATACTAAGTGTAAATAATATATGCAACAAGAATCTAAATGAACGTGATTAAAAGTTATATAGGGTTACTATACCAGCGGCACTACATGAAGTTTCGTATAAATTCTTAATTACGTTTAAAGGAGCAAATTGCTGTTCTTTATTGTCACTATAAAGAACAGCAATTGTTCTTTTAAACGTAATTATTAATATATACGAATCTTCATTAGCGAGTTAAACGTCAAAACGTTTATTATAGCGTGTAGCGGTATCATAGCGTGCCGCTGGTATAACTATAGCGATACCTTTAGCATGATAAATGTGTAAAATGCGATAAAAAACCAGATAACCCCGTAAACAGCAACCATCATGTTGCAACTATAAAATTAGTACGTTCAAGATGGCGGCGTTAGTTCCGCTTTTGTCCACGTTCATCAAAATCCTTGTCGTTTTCTACTTGTGTATGACGATACGTAGTCTTTTCACGTTTCATTTGAATTTTGTGACCTCGCTTTGCCTGATAAGCGGAGCTCTCAGAGTGCCGACGATTAGAAAAACCTACTCAGTTTAACCTGTCACTACGACTATGTAGGCCAAGTCAAGCCGGCGTTTGAACTAATATAGTTAAAATTATTATATTTAAGCCTATAATCTTTTTAAGCCTTCGATAAAAAAGTCATTGTATACTATGTATTTTTTTTGTAAATATTTAGTTTAGTAAAAGACTAGGTAAGTAGACCAAAAACATCTACTGCAGAGTGACATAAATTGAGTAACTCATTCTTAAGTATTATCTTAAATTATAGCATCTAGTTTTATAATAAATATAGAACTAATTTGGGGCAATCAAAAAAAATAAATAGCCATAAAAAGCAAAAATATTTCTTTCAGATCATTAACATTGCATTAGATCTAATTTATATGCAATTTTGAAATTGGCACATGTATTTATTTATTGTAACACGACATCTGATGGTCGTCTTAATGGTAAGTAAAAGGAGGTCCAAAAGCGTAGATAACTAACAAAAACTGTTTGACAAAATATTTTTTCATGTAATGTAAAGGACTCATATCGATTTTCCTTTTAAAACCAGAGATGTTCTATATTCGAAGTTGCATATTCAATTACATTATAGATGTATCTATTTTTGAATATTATATTTCCAAAAGTGAATACATCTACAATATAGCTATTATAAACTAAATAAAAAAGAAAATTGTAATATTAATATAAATAAAATTGCAATATATAAATTAAATTATTTAAAAATCAGATTCACATTGAGTATTATGTTTTATGAGTGTTACAGGGTATAATTTGTTATTTGGAAGGCGAAAATTATTTTATCACTAGTAAATAAAATCGCCATTAAATAATAAAAAAACAATAGTGTATAAAATTATTATACGACGTATTCGCAAATATTAATATATATATATAACTATTAGTAATAAAACAATTATTTGGTAAGTATTTAAATAAACAAGTAATTAGGTATTAAAGGCGAATAAATTGATTTGGTATAAACTACAGACCTAAATAGTGTCAAGCCTAGGGCACATTGCAACTAGTTTTCTAGATTTACATATTAAACTGTGCATTTAGCAACGCGGCAGCGAGACAAAACTTTGCTCCTGTATAAAATCTGGTGAGTCAAAATGTTGCAAGGAAAAAAGTTGCAACGTAGTCTAGACTAAAATAGTTTTAAAAAATATTTGCAATTACGTCATTATTGTGAACTCTGTTGACATATAAACAGGTTAAATTTATATATAAAAATACATATTTACAATTCAGTGCTCCAAAACCAGTTAACAAAAATATAATAGTTATTTAAATAAAGAATTAAACACCCATTATTAGTAGATACTACTTATTTCAATATATAATTTGTTCTTAACAATATAACAAAATAGAAAATAGGAGAATAAAGCCAACTACGAAAATTAATAGTGCAGAGTTCATCATGCATAAGCAACGTAGCCACACCAATCTAATTACAATTGGGTATTTACCCCAAGTTCCAGCCAAAGTATGGCTTATGCGATATGGCTGCACTGCGTTGCGCATGATTCTGCTGTCCATAATTCTTCTGTTGTGGCGTCTGGAAGCCTGAAGTAAACATTAACAATTAATAACGGCGATTCGGATTCGAGTTATAAGAAGAATAGTTAGGATTCTCCATTATGGGCCTGGTATTCAAGCCACTGAAACCACCTCCTTTAGTCAAATCTCCGAGGATATTACCAAATATGGAAGATAGTGAACCTGAACCCTTGTTGGTGCTACCTGTGTTGGTGTGACCACCAGATCCGCCGTTGCCTGCGTATTTGTTGATAGTATTGATAATGGAGTCTATAGGACTGCCGCCGCTAGAACTGCCTCCATAACCAGAGCTTCCACCGCCTCCTTGACCTGCGTACTTATTCAGAGTACTTAAAATGGAATCCAATGGACTGCCCCTGGTTCCACTTCCACCGCTTGATCCGCCATATGGAGAGCTTCCTCCGCGATTGTCCATACCGCCGTAGGGGGAGTTCCCGCCGTTGTGTGAGCTACCTCCGTAAGGTGAACTGCCTCCATAAGGTGAGCTCCCACCGTAGGGCGATCCTGGGTTGTTAGAACCTCCATATGGGTTACTACCACCATATGGAGAACTACCGCCGTATGGTGAATTTCCGCCGTAAGGGTTGCTTCCTCCGTGTGAGCTACCTCCGTATGGTGAGTTACCGCCATATGGCGAGTTCCCTCCATAAGGTGAATTGCCTCCAAAAGAAGAACCTCCAGAGCTCGGTGGAGCGGGAGGTGGATAGTTTGGTACTGAATCGTGGGAGGTTGGGGGCATGTAAGGTTTAGGAGTAGGTTGGGGCGCAGAAGGACGCGAAGGCTCCGCGTGTGTATCTCCGCCTGAAATAAAGAAAAATCATACGTTATTCCCATTTCCATTGCCAAAGGAATAAGAATGGATCGCCATTATATATAGCTTCAATTCTTTTTATTTTCGTACACACAGTTGGTTGTAATTGTTCACGCTCGGATATGTCAGAGTTATTTTGCACTTCTTCGAATAAGCTAATATTTCCGATGATACTTATAAAAATGATAGTACTATACCTCCACTGTAGTACTATAATTTCTTACTATGAAACTAAACTAATAAAGATATTTCACACTTTTACTAATACTTTAATAGATCAGATTTATACGAAAACCGTGCAGAATCTATAAGTTGTCTGGTATAAATAAAGCAAAATAACTATACCTTGTACTTGACTCTTTTTCTTGCACGTAGGGTACGTGCCACATTCCGATGTGCGTCCAAAAGAACATGGATCTTCCGCCAGCACACATACTTCACTATTCAGGCAGCCGATGTCTTTGCAGGTCCTGCCATATTCTACAACAAAAAAAGGCTTAATTAGATCGATATTTAGGTATTATTTGCGAAATTATTAATTCAAAATGTTAATGCTAATTTGTATACTTAAAAATCTTATTTAGACTGGTATGTTACACCAGTAATAATTTATGATAATTGTCTCTGCCTATCCCTGTGCGTCCCTGCTACGCGTAAAGTCACGGGTTCGATTTCCGCTAGGAGTAATGTTTGTTTAATATTTTTAATATTTAATTACTCAAACAGATATTGCAAATATTTGTTAATATGGAAAGGATGAGTGAAAGTAGATAGAAAAAGGATAAATTATAAATCTGATGTGGTTGCGTGAAACAAGGAGGGTGTTTTTCGACCAAATCGGAGACATCCTAAAGAAAGCTGGGTTGCCTAGTGGCCATAAACTTAGAGCTTGTGTGAAGAAAATTGTGGATGTAATGGAAGCGAGGGGGTTGTGTCAGGATCGTGGCAAGTGGCGCTCCATTGTCTCTGCCTATCCCTGCGGGATACAGGCGTGACAATTTGATTGATTGTTATAATTACAAATAACACAGCATAGGTAAAGTTGTATCAAATGTTTTGTTAAGTATAATAATAACGCACTAAATAAATCATTGAAATCTTATTTATGTTTTACAATTACCGTAAATTTTGGTAGCCTAAAATTTACTTTATTATACAAAAGACGTGTATGTACGTGGCCAACGTTTCTGTGGGAGCTACATATTATTACTTTGATAAATGTTACATGCACACCGTTTGTGGTTTACGAAAATGAATGGCCGATGCATACAATGCTTCATGAAAAATTGTTTCTCAATTTACTTGTTGAACTTTCCTACATGTTTTATAAATATTTAGAAGATAAATTGACGTGTTATTAAACGGAACAACATTTAGAAGTCACAACGTTTTCAACGTTTATAAAAAGTCGGGCTCCTAATAATATAGTAAAGATGTTGAAAATTCGCCGACTATTAGTCTAAAGACAAATAGTATATATATATGATAAATTTCATAAGTTTTTTAAAAAAGCAGGTTCGTAATAATTTAAAATTCTCCACTTGTTAGTAAAGCGCGTCGATCTACATACGCTTGTAAAAAAAGTCTGACTTGTATTTCAGTAAAAATATTAAAACTTCGGCAACTGTTAGTCAAATCATAACATGTTAATAACATTATATAAAAGATCGATCTACTTTCAATGTCTGCATCTAACTTTTCTTTCATCATTAGCCTGGACTAAGGCCTTCCCTCAAGGCACGTCATTCGGGTCTGTTTTAAGCATTCAGTTCCTGCCCGCCACCCTCCGCAGGTCATTCTAATATACGAGTACGTGCGACTAAACACGGTTTGAACCCAAGAACAAGTCTACACCAACAGCAATTTTGCGGATAGCACGGAAACATTTCCATACAAAATATTATATTTCGAATCTTATAGAAAAATATCTTTGTTAAATTTAAATATTAAGACAAAAGTTTCACGAGAAATAATTAAATATTAAAACGCAATAAAACGTAGGCGGCAAATCCCCCAAATCAAAGAGAAAATAATCTTAGCCCGAAAGTTACTTTAATCTCATAAAGATTCAACGTAAACGATTATTTCGCTACGTCAGATATCTTGGCTTTTCTCAAACCGAAAGGCGTATCAGAATGAGATTTTATTTGAATTGGATACATTTACATAAACACGATTATTAGAGTGCTGTATTCTGCCTACCCTCGCTTGGATACTTTACGCATAATGAAATATTATTCCATGTTTTTTTACGGAATAAGAATAAACCGTCATTAAGAAAATAAATGTTAAGACTAAAAATATGATTTCAAGCTGACCGTTGTAAGGTCTTTGTAAATCGAATCTTATTGGAATGATGGTGCAAGGTAAAGTCCGATAATAGAAGACATAATTTGGACAATAGAGATCTTAAAATCTCCAGCCTTCAATTTCCACAAAGTAAATCATTGATAAGATCAATGAGATCTTCAATTAATTTTAATGCATTTAAGAGACTGGTACGAAAAATGAAGTATGAATGTAACGCATGAAAGTAAAATGTATGACTGATATAACCTCTAATTTTTTTTCATGTTTTTTTTACTTTTAACTATTAGGGTAATTGCAATTTACTTTTATAATTTTAAATAGTGAAATTCTTGCAGTTCATATGTATCTTTTAAATAAACTGTAATTAATTGGAATCTCAGTTGAAAAAGGTTTTACATCTTTGTTATATTTCTATCTAATTAATAAATAATGTGTTTCCTTACTAGAATAAATAAATAACTCTTTCGAACCTTCACATCTACAAGCCTTCTAATACAAGCCTAATACCTCATAACTAAGTAATTGAAAACTAGTAGCACAACATAAATATAGATCAACTTGACAATATTTCATTATCACTTATCGCAATTAGCAGAAAGCCGAAGCAAAATCAATAATACAATAGCACATATAATTTAATAACGAAATTCATAATAGTATTAGAACTAACAACGAAACTATTGAATCAGGCCAAACATTTAATTACGCTCTATGTAGACGGAACTCCTTTATGAAAAGCATTACTTTTGCAATGAGGTCGAGTCCTTGTACTAGATTAAATATAAAAACATTTCTTTCATAAGCTTTTTTTTTTACCGAAAACTTGAATAAATCGCCATTCAAGAGTATGAATACGAGTACAAAATATACACCAAATCACAACTAATAATAAGTACTCATTCAAGTTTTAGTTATTAGATTTTTTTTTAATGTGACTCGACATCTGACTGATGATAAGCAAGAGGAGGTCCAAGAGTGACGACGACCACTATGCCGACCAAATGAATTGACTAATACTAATCCAAAATTTTAAACGTCGATTATGTATACAGGTAATATATATTCACCCGCATAGCGACGGCGACTGAGGCAACCGCAAAGTAAATCAGCCTTTTTGGTCGTCACCGCTTTTGGACTTCGAGTCTCAATAATAATAAAATATTTAAAAAAAACTATTTAAAAACATTGATGTTCATGTTCAAGGCTATCTTTAAACCCTTAATAATTATTGTGCTTAAAAATATAAACACTTTTATTAATTAAAATTTGACGGTCTCAACAAGTTAATCCATTCAACAAATGTTTGCTGTTTAAAATTAAACTTGATGCGACATTATCAGATAACTCGTTAAGCCTGGATCTACATAAGTCAGTTTGAACAGCGCTGACGTTGGATTGGTCACAAATTGTTTACCCTCTGGGATTAGGAAGGTTATTAGGAAGGTATTAGGGCTAACATTCATCCAATAGACTCTTATCGCATGATCTAAGTGTTACCTGTCTAAATCCAGGAATAGGATCGTGAAAAATAGTAACGTCTACTTGGGATTGTAATAAAAATATCTCGTAAAAACTTCTGATATTGAGCCGAGTGCAGTTTGCTTTATATCGTAGTAATATGATAGCTTTGAGCTGTTGGCTTCCACATTATTGCAAGAAAGTTGATTCCATCATTTCAAACAAACTATTCACACTTAACCCGAATCCACGGTTTCCATTGTGTTTTTCTTAGAATTAAAGTACCTGCTAAGTTCGTTTTATACATCCTGTTTTGTCACTTATAGTAATTATTTGGTAATTAAATAAACAGTAAGGATATCTGTTTTTTAAACAAAGGCTACCTATCGTGGGAAGCACTTATTTATCAATCAATCATTCAAATTGTCATGCCTTTTTCCCACAGTGATAGGCAGAGACAATGGAGCGCCACTTGCCACGATCCTGACACAACTCCCTCGCATTCACAATTCTTTTCACATAAGCTCTATGGTTATGGCCACTAGGCAACCTAGCTTTCTCGAGGATGTCTCCAATTTGGTCGGCAAACACCCTCCTGGGCCTGCCTCATTTAACGCATCCATTCACATGAGATTTATATATTCTTTATTTCATTTATTTATATCAAGCATTAATGTAGTAGTCATATTCATCATCATCATCATCAGCCAGAAGGCGTCCACTGCTGAACATAGGCCTCCCCCTTAATAGGGGGGGGGGGGGGGTTATCCCCACGCTTGGCAGGCGGCTTGGGGATCGCAGTATGCTCACCGCACGTTAAGAAGACGCTGTTAAACTTTCCTTTGGTTATTACCATCAGGCAAGTCGAGGTCAGATGTCGAGTTTCATTTAAAAAAACAGATTTAATACTTCTTGGAATATTCAAGAAACATACTCTTAAATAAAGCGATAATGAGCTGAACGATAAGATTATGAAAACTAAATATATTTATTGTATAATATTGTAAAATTCTAAACATGATATAACAATACAAACATAATACATGATAACTGCCATTACATTTTGGGACCAACATAAGACTAAATATACAGGAATAATAGTAAAAATATATATAAATACTACCTAATATAACTAACAAATTTCTCACAAACAAAATTTTAAAGCGTGTATTATACGTAACGACGTTGCATGATGCAGTATCGCTATAATTAGGGAAAATTTCATCTTTAATACAGTTAATTTCTTATAATAGAAGTTATTGATTATTATTCTATTTTAAGTCTATACCTATGACGTTGTGATGTGATGCTTCGAATATGAATGCTCATTTTAATTAAATTTGTTCGACAAGGAATGAACGAGGATATAAAATGCGAATTTCCCGCAAAAATCAGGGAAAGCATTTGCAGTCTATTGACCAAATATATCGAATAATATAAATTTATTTTTCTAATATTAAAAACATACTATATTAATTACTTATTTCGTATTTTATAAGGCAAAAAATAACTAAAGAGAAAATGCATAGGTGCGCAATACCCATAACAATAGAGAGCTTGAGGATTTAATGGAAGCCAAAAATGTTGTAGCGAGATCGTGACTCTCCTTCGTCTCTATCTACTCCTGTGGACATTGAGGCGAGTTGAATCGAACAAGTCCAGATTAAATCCCTATTTAATTAAATAGTATTCGCAAGAGAGAAAGAGAAGTAAATTGTTCACGTATGGACGGACATAATGTTTCCCAGCACAATAGCAACGTGTGAAAGCATAACATGAGAATTTTGTAAGAGAACATTATGTGACGTATGACTTGAGAGACACAATAAAAGCTTATAAAAAGAGCATCATAAGGTGGGATCATAATTCATTGTTTCGTTACTTCCAGTGTTGTTTCCTTTTATGTCTGCATTAGGTAATGGATTTCTGCCATATCTCCCGACAATCTGGGAGCTACGTGCTGGGCGAACAATGTTATATGAATATACGAGTGTACACGCAACCTACTTTATTTTATGGCCGAACAGCCGATCTAAGTCCTATAAATATTGTCTAGCACTGCAACATTAACTGTTGAAATTATTTCACTTGCCTTTTGCCAAAATATCTAAATACTAGGATTTTCTTAGATTTTGTCTCTCCGTGACCACGATGGTGCAAAGCTTTTGAGACGTCGGAATAATAAAAAAATGTAAATTAAAAACCAAAATAAACGCGATAGTAGGCCGCATAAAATTTTGTTTAATTCATTAACGTAATACTAACTTTATTTTAGGTATAAATAATTGTTATTAAATAGATTGTATATCTAACAGAATAAGTTAGACTTGAATAACTTATAAAGATAACTTAAGTCGGCCGTGGTGTGGACCGAGAGTCCTGGGTCAAATCACTTGCCGGTACCAATGTATCTTTGATTTTTTTAGACGTCTTGTTTCTATGATACAACCAATTTAGATTTGTTAGTATTGTTATAGACACCACATCCGACCTTGACTGGAAGGGGATGTATAAGAGATCGACGACTGAAAAAAACGCCTTACTTTATGGTTGCCTCAATCATCGCCATTATGTTGACTAGAGGTTACTCACACTTCGTACTTTATGTTTCTTTAAAGTCTTACATATTAAATTAAATTTGATATTTCACAAATTAAATAAACAGATATTTTATTTAAGTAAACTGTGCTCTAGAAAATCGTAAAATAGTATCTTAATAAATTCTTAGACAAAATACACACACACCATTACATTGAATGTATAAACTAACAAACAATCTACTAAGCCAATTCAGTTATTCTAAGGCTGATCTTGAAACAGAATTCACTCACGTAATTCGCGATAAAGACGTCGACTACGCTAGACGTGGCACTTAATCAAATAGACTGTGTATTACCATGACTGTAATTTTGTACAAAATATATTCATACTCGTTTTCCTTACATCCACAATTCTCTTCATACAAGCTCTACGGTGTTCATATAGCGCAAGAGCTGTCTCAGGATCGTAGCAAATGACGCTTCTTTGTTTCTGCCTATCCCTGTAGGAAAAGGCGTTGATTGATTGTTTTTTTATAAAGATTTTTTATACTTCCATACTCATATCTATATTTTTTACAGTTACATTTCTATACTAAGCTACTTAACGTGCTTTTACCATATTAAAGATACATTGATACCGGCAAGTGGTATTGATTTGTGAGGCCGTTTAACTACATCTAGACCACATTTAAAGAGTGGTAGGCAGTGGTACCCAGTCTGCCGATCCGGGGTAGTACCACCACTTACAAGTATACAGACCGTGAAGTGATTTGGTCACGTTTCGGGATCAGCTTGTAAGTTGCCGGTTCCATCTAGGCCGGCATAGTGGATGTGATTGCTACTCATAGTTTTTGAATTGTAGTAGCAGTGACATTCATTCATGGACCACACTTTGGCTTAACATCAAGCGGGGTGCTGTCATATGTCGAGTCACATAAAAAAAAAAAAAAAAAACATTGGCCTTATTATTTATAGTTGTTTATAGAAACAAAATGGAGAATAGTCGATTACTTTAGGTAAAAGTATATTATGTACTAACTTAATCACAATGGTAAGTGGTACTCCATTGTCACGCCTATTCCTGTAGGAAATAGGCGTGACAATTTGATTGATTGATTGAATAATCACAATTATAAGTTAACGTAATGTATTAAATATTTGTCATCATCATTTATTTCTCGCGACAGGGATAGTCGTTAAAATACTTGGGCTGTTACACATTATAGCAATATCGATGTGTGGAAGTAATTATCGAAATAAACTTTAACTAAGCAAAGTTATTAACCTAGGAACGTCGTTTAATTCTGTTTAAAATTAACCTGACCAATCTACTTCCTTCCGCATGATAAACCACAATTTACTCAAACATAAACGAGGTAGGTAAACATCTCATATAAAATTCAAGACGGGTCGGTTATAGATAGATACATGACAATATCCCCTATCAACGTATAAATATCCATAATTTATCAGAATTGATCCAATATCGTCGCTGCATCACCTGGTGCACTCAAGTAACGTGCTCAAGTTACGGAAAGTGGCATAAAGTTGTCTAGTTTAAAACTATAGTAAACTATAGTTACATCATCATGTCATATACTTATGAGTTTGATATAGGTATCAAACTCATAAGTCGTGAAACATGATAGGTCATGTTTTACGAGTTTACAAAATGTTTTCTAGCTAACTAAACACAGCTAGCTAAACACAGAGAATGAAACAATAAAATTGGGGACAAATGATTCGATGTGCAATAAACATGTGTCTTTATAAAAATATATCCTTACTTGAAAATCCATCTGCATAGAGCACCAATGAGATTAAGACTAGAGCACCCCTCCAATCCATTTTAATCTGAAAATAAAGATAACAATATTACCTACTAAACTATAAAATAAAACAAAAATAAAAAAGGAATAAATATCAGCGTGGGACAATAAATTATGACAATTTTTTTTTATAAATTTACGTTCTTATTTACTAAATTTACTCCTTATTTACGTCATAGGACAGCACCCTGCCTAATGTTAAGCTAAATCGCATTCCATGTTACTGCAAGTTGCAGTCACATCCACTATTCCGGCTAAGTTGGAACTAGTAATTTTCAAGCTGATCGCGAAACAGTAAGGCACTATCCCGGTCTGTCTGGAAAAATACTTGAATGTGGTTGTACTAGCTCGGATCGGCAGACTATGTAAATGTCCACCAAACATCTGCCTACCACTTCCGTATAATATATTTTTAAACATTAATTTGAATGTTACAGTAATAATATCCATTTGTAATATAAATATTAAAACATAAACTAAATCCTTTTTTTCCAGTTCGACCTTGGACTTTAGGTAGTTCTTTCAGACTTAGGAATAGTAAGTCTTAAATAGACAAGTCGAGATTAGATGTGGAGTTACTATCGCATTTATTTATGGTTATTGATTTTGAGTCTCTCCGTGACCACGATGGCTGCGAAGCTCTCGAAACGTTGGAATAATATAAAATTGTAAAATCAATAACTAAAAATAAACGCGATAGTAATCCGCATAAAATTTGTTTCAATTCATTATTCAATGTTCGCGCAAAATCTAAGAAAATTCTATGTAGCGAACCCACATTGATTTAATATTTCATTAAACACATTAGAACAAATAATTGCAGTTAATGTTATGAGAAATATTTTGTAATATCTTGTACGGTATGGCTGATAGCATTTATGTGTTGCCACTCCACACACGTCCGTCCATCGGGTTCACAGAAACTTTATGACACTCTGCACGAACTGGCTAGATTCCCCGAAGCAATTTAGTCAAAGGAACCTTACAGTAGTACGTACGTAACGTACTCAAATTCGTTATGACGTCGTTATATTGCAATATCCTATTATTAACAACATTATATTTTTGACATCCGGTCGTAGATTATAATTAGAATGTCCTGTCTCAATTCCCATAGGATTATTATTGAGCGCTACTTTTTACAATTGTGAAATAACGTCCTCGCCTCTCTCACCTTTACAGTTCCCCTTATAAATTAAACGTGTTTTAAAATTAGGTATAAAATATTAATTAATCAATCAATCAAATTGTCACGCCTTATTTCCACAGGGATAGGAAGAGATAATGGAGCGACACTTGCCACGATCCTGACACAACTCCCTCGCTCCACAAAACTCTTCATACAAGCTCTACGGGAAACATTTTAATCTTAATTAAAATTTAATTAATTATAACATACCATTTGAAATGTTTTTAATATACTTTTAATATATCAATTTAAATAAAAACGTAATTTAATTTAAAAATTTGTAAGCAAATTTAATGTTCATAATTAAATTCATCTTCAAATTGGTGGTTACAAGAGTAGGATTCTCGTAACAGTGAGCTACAAACGCAATTGTTGTGAATATTACACAAGTTTATGTTTTAACTGAAACTATTTTTTTTATTGTGACTCGACATATGACAGATCCCCGCTTGATGTTAAGCCGAAGTGTGGTCCATCAATGAATGTCACTGCCACTACAATTCAATAACTGTGAGTAGCAATCACATCCACTATGCCGGCCTAGATGGAACCGGCAACTTACAAGCTGATCCCGAAATGCGACCAAATCACTTCACTGTAAGAATAACCTCGTCTCTATTTTAATAAAATTAAATGCAACAATACATGAAAAGCTTTAAGCACACAGTGCAGCTTTTACTCAACTGAAACATTAAACTCGGGAAGTAACTTAACTGTTAGAAAGTAGCATGGGGTGCGCCCTTGTGTCGTAGGTCAATGAAGGTCACCGGGGTCGAAGGTGGGGTAGTCACGCAGCCTTACAAAGTTCACGTTTCAACTGAGAATAGTGTTGAAATTACCAGAAAATAGTTTCCAGAAAAGCCCATTCATTAAGTGGTTAACGTTCAATATGCCAATGTCAATATTTGTTTGCTATCTATTAATGATTAACGATCGCACGCGGTGATTTATTAACGTCAGCCATTTGTTCAGGTAGATTAAATTCCATTGCATTCTTTATGAAATAATAGCTTGCTAAATCAATATATTGTAAAAAAACGGGGAAAAATTAAATGGAATCTCAGGGGATATTACATACCATAGAGCAAAAATTGGATGGGAAGCGATACCGGAAAATATATTGCCCGACATAAAGCCGAACTCGGTAACTTTCTACCCATTTCCGGCAGCCCACTTGTGAATCGTATTTCGAAATCCTTTTTATCTCTTTGTAGGTCCTGAGCGTCGCTAGCGCGGGTGGAACGCGAAGTGACAGCGGCACCGAGCCACTTCTCAGCTCATATATCACTTGAAGCTGTAACGGCCCTGTTAACGGCCCGCCTGTCACCTCCGGACGACTCAACCCTCGCTCACTAGCCTTTACCCCGCTAGTACACCTAATGTAATTCGAAACGTTTCATCTTCATTTTACTCATCTATCTTTGAACAAGGAACGTCGCCGCCGGACATACATAATACCGCACTTCAAGCGAGAGCAAAGACTTGAGTACATTCTATTTTCGACCCGAGTCGTACAAAAATTGTATTTTTGTTCAAAAAAGACCTTTCACACACATAAAAATTTAATGCAGTTCGCATTTACTATAAAACAAAGCAGTGTACACTTTAAAGGCAACGTTAAATATTTTTATGAAGCGCCGGCTTAACTAACTCTGTACCCGAGGGAGAGTGCATTTAGCCACAAGAGATTTGGTATGTTCGCACGAGATGCATTGCCGTTTGCAGTCCACAAATCCACACGCTCGTAGCATCGGTTCAGCGTCGTGTGGATCCGTTTCGCTTGGTTGTCGCTTAGTAGGGATTTATATCGGCGGAAATCTCCGACGTGTTCACACTTTACGCCCGAGGGATGCCAATGTCGACGCCAGATAAAAATGCTCCAGGCTAAAGCTCTGGTAAGCTTGTGAATGTGTACCTTGGAGAAAGTAAGCACATACCTTTGTATTTCAACGGGAAGATTTTCTATAAAATATTACTTGACCAATTTAGAAGACCGGATTTTTCTTTATTTATAAGACAAAGAACGCATCTGTAACGTATGGTTTCGAATTAAAATCGCACATGTGATTTTTAACACTCAATTAAAATTTCGAACAATGCAAATCACTTATTTACAACTTTGAAACGAAACAAGTCATAAAGCGTACATAGTTAATTTATTACAAGAAAATCACTCGCGAACTTATGATATAAATAATATGGTTAAAAGTTGATAAGAATATTGTTAATAATAATTAATGATATCACGCTCGAACTATTCTACGTATTATGACTTTAATCAACTACACAAAACAACATCTATTTCTACTACAGTTTCTTATCTATTTTGTCGTTAAAATGTTTACAAATTTTGATTTGGGTTATTTACTTATGTGCACTCTGATTGCGAAACAATACTTATTTACGAGTATTTTTAATTGTATAGACGACAGGCGTGGCGTAGTGGTGTACTACCAGTCCGTTACGCGGGTACCCGGGTTCGATTCCAAGTCGGAGCAAATATTTGTTTCATAGCTTTTATTTGTAAAATTTAATTGTAAGATTAAATATACAAATATTTGTTAATAAAACATAAAAAAGGGGTAGATATTAGCCACGGATCTGGTTCTCAAAGAGTGGCAGTGGTGCCCAGTCTGCCGAACTGGGGTAGTACCACTACTTACAAGTATACAGACTATGAAGTGACTTAGTCGCATCAGGCGGAAGCTGCCATTTGTCGAGTCACAGAGAAACTTAAAAAAAATCTTTGCGTGCTTGCTACTTAGTTATTTACACTGTTGTATTAGTCGCCTCCATTTATGGACGGCACTCCAGCTTAACATCAGGCGGGGTGTAATACTCACAATAATGAAAATATTTATTTGTCTCATAAGGTTGAACAATACATCACTAAGCCATAACTGGTGTAAAATTAATTTAAACATACGGAACCACTAAGTAAAACTATATGAGGACATTTTACATATTAAACGGTGTAATCCAGATTTTAAACTAAGAGTAACTCGCGTGGCTTTCTGGAGTAGGCTGTAGTAAAGGGTTGTTAAAATATTCTCCAACAGATTTGGACTCAAGCCAATACAGAATCGCGGATTTGTAAGTGCATGGAAAATATTTTACGCGTATAATTCAACAGACGACAAATATGTATGCCATTTTTGGATGGCTTTTCGGAGAAATTAATTCAACCATTTTATTTACGACATTTCTATTATTCCGACAGATATACGGTCGTGTTCACAAAGGCATTAAAGTGAACAACTTTATAAACGATTTGAATAATATTCATATTCAATTGTTAATTAGTATGTTCAACCAAAATTCACATTAATACAAGCAAATTAACGTGCTAATGGCGCAAATTATTGGATTCATTTTAGTTTTTTTTAATTATAGAGTGGTAAGCAGTGGTGCCCAGTTTGCCGATCTGGGGTAGTACCACCACTTACAAGTATATATACCATGAAGTGACTAATCGCGTTTTGGAATTAGCTTGTAATTTTCAAGTTCCAACTAGGCCGGCATAGTGGATGTGATTATTACTTACAGTTCTTTAACTGTAGTAGCAGTTACCTCCATTCATAGACCGCTTAACAAGCTTACTAATTTGGTAGTCTACACGTATCCATTTCCAGAAGATTGGTATCTATCATTTTCTAAATAGTAGGTACTAAAACATTTCATTTTAATAAAAATATTAAATATAATAATTTAATTACAAATTCTTTGTCAAGAATAAAAATAAAAGGAAAAATATGACTAAAATATAACGTGGAAGGTCCTCCAAGATTCACAACATGTCCTCGTGGGAGGTCAGACTATTATTGAAATAGAGATAACATTCTGTCGTACTAAAAAAAGACGTTAATGCCAACAGTGATACTATTTTAGTAATGTATTGTGTAAGCAATCGTGGTCAAAAATAATGCCTATCTAATACATTTAGTAACTATATGCGAATAGTAAAACTACATTGTTATACTTTTTTTAAATATAGATTCGACTACTTCGACGACGACAAATACAAGTAATTTATTGTTATTTGTCTCATTTACGTATATTATGTTTATACCACGTGTGACTGAAAAAAATAACTACTTGTACTTCAATTGCTTTATTTCAAAGGTTGGCACTACTTTTTTGCAAATACAACCACTTGTTTTGTGGTTGACTTTTAATACTGCTTAATAAGTAGCGCCATAATTGTTCCGTCATCCTTTTTTGAAGTATTTTAATGTCATTTGTTATTCTGTCAAATTAGGTTGTCAAATGATCATCAAAACTAGTGACAACCTTCTAAATTACGAATGTAAAAATGTAAATTCATCCCCTTCTGACTTCTTTTTAATGCCATAAGTGAAAATAGTATAAACACTTTTTTGTATTTTGTAGCTATTTTAGGGCTCCTTCTGTGTCTTAAGTCCAATTTCTTTGTATAATAATTTAATTTCATTATAATCAACAGACTCAGCGAGGTTACCACATTTAAAAAATATGTTTATCATTTATATTATTTTATTTGTATACTTAGCATGTAAAATAAGTGCTCTTATCTTAGAAACAGGACGACCAAAGTACATTATAACAAAGATACATTATGGCAAGTGGTTTTTGAACCGGTAGATATATCTTGGTTTGGGTGAACAATTCACTACCACTAGACGACGATCGCCTTCAAACTTTTAGTACATAATTTACAGTATTCATAAGGCTTTCCTGCAGTAATATCGAAGGTGAATAGATGGTGTACAGACCGCGAAGCAACTCATTCGAGATTAGCATGAAATTCACCTATTCCTAGCACAGTGGTTGCGAATTCTACTTACAGTTATTTAACTGTAGTGGTAATCGTCTCCACTTATGGACCACAATACAGTTTAAAATCAGGCTAGGCGATGTCATATGTCGAGCCTTAACCTTTGGCCGGCCTCCCTGGTACCTCAGGAACGTTGACCTGCATAGGGACTTAGACATACCGACTCTGACTGACACCATCACCGACTTTAGGGAATCTTCCCTAATATCAGGGAAGATTCGCACTATCAGCCTGATAGCCGTAGCCTGCACTCGGTCACATGACATACAGACACGACTCAAACACACCTCCACCGCCAAAACCATTTGCGAATCGCCCACTCTAAAATCTCTTCCCACAGGAAGACTCGAAGAAAGAGGCCTCGCCCACCGGAGGACCCTTTCCCTCCCTTAGCCAACTAGTTCTCCCCAGCATACCTCACATTCATTGGACTACTAAGTCGAACTTCACCCGTCAATGAGTCAATTCTATTTCTCATGGATCACCCGCTTCACGGGGAGTCCACCACTTAATCGCACTGAATTATCCGAATATAATACAGCAATTCTTCTCACAAAAAAAATATTTGGCCGGCATAGTGACGGCGACAGAGAAAACCTTGACTTTTATTAGTGTTTTTAGTCGTCGGCGCTTTTGAATTCCCCTTATTTATCATCAGGCAATTTAGGGACATTTAAAAAAACAATATAATCATTCTTTAGTTATGCATGATCCTGGATTTTATTGTCTGTCTGTTTCTAAGAAATATACAAAACGACATGTGTTTTATCATAAAGGAAAAAAATGTCTGTTCGTAATAATTATAATACGTCACTAACCAGTAAATGAACTTTAATGGATGTAGATAATTTACGTTTTTGTATTATAAATATTTTAGTTGACATTGGTTCAAGGAATAAACTATGAAGATACGAGTAAATGTGCATGGAGCAGTTTTTTATTACAATGATGCTACAAAACAGGTTTATTATTATAAAAACAGGGCCAAAATATGTAGATAAATCAAAAGCGATGAGAACGAACATGCTAAATACTCGTACATAATAACAAAGATATATATTGTTTTATTTTTGCTCCACATATGACAACACCCCGGTTATAATGATCCATTAATAGAGGCGACTGCTACTACATTTAATAACTGCATCCACAATGCAGGCCTAGTTGAAACTGGCAACTTTCAAGTTCAAGCTAATCCTTAAACGCAGTCGTGTACTTGAAAGGATACTATGCCGGATCAGCAGACAGAACAAAGAACCACCAACGTCTGCCTACCACTCTTAAAACCTAGGCATTGTAGTTATAAACATATTAAAATAAATATTGACATGTAAAAAAAGACATGGGTATCTCCTAATAAGGTTAGAAAAGAGAAAAAATTGGCCTTACTTGCGATATTAAATAAGTTTAATTTAACTTGACAACAAAGCAATGGAGGCAACTGCTAGATACAGTTAAATTAACTACAATCATATCGACTATGTCGCGCCGCGCCGGCCTGTTAGAAACCAGTAACTTACAACCTAATTGAGAAATACGACTAAGTCTTTTCTTTCCATTTTTAAATTCACATTTTTATTAAACCTCCTCAAAAGGACAGAAAATGTAAAGCAGAGAAAGTTTGAGTTAAAACTTTTTTAATAAGGCTGGATGTGTAGCTGTTATGTGGCAAATATAACTTCAAACAAATGAAAGATGGCTACCACTTAATGAAAAAAACGAGGATAATATTTTCTTACTACGAGACCGCAAAACTTTCTCAGACGTCATGCGCCGTCGTTCCAAAATTAGATACTTTGATAAAAAAGATTCGAATCAATATATTTATGAATTATCTATTGCGAATGGTGTGATGGCGGCATGTGTATGTTATACATTATTTAGTTTCTTGGAGGTCAGTGAGTTTTCGCTTTTATAAACTGCCCAGAAAAATAACAAAGACTTTCGTTTTGATAAACTATCCAAAAATCGAAAAAAAAACATATAGTAGATTGATTGTGTAGATTGTGGATATGAGAGAAGCGAGGGAGTTGCGTCAGGATCGTGGCAAGTGGCGCTCCTTTTTCTTTGCCTATGCCTGCGAAAAAGCCGTGACAACGGTAATCGAATGCAAGGCACGCATATAGGCATGCGCTCGTTCTTCGCGAATAAGTTCAGATAATCAGGAATTGTTTATGCAAAGACGTTATGGTTCATGCACCAATCATACTCTGAACTGAAAATCCCTATTTTTGGTGTATGAGAATTAACATGTTGGGTTAATTTTTCAAGTTTATCTTAATACTTTTTAAAGACCCTGGACCAATAAATCACATATAAATAATACGCAACATTATAGCGAGAGTGGTGTAGTGGTCACACAAACCGAGATCCCCGGTTCAAAACTACTTGCCAATTATATCATTTGTTGTTTTGTTATAACACTTTTAGAAACACTTTTAGTGGAGTTGCTAAGTTGCCTAATGCCCTATAGACTATACAGCTTGTATGAAAAGAATTGTGAATGTGAAGAAAGCAAGGGAGTTGTGTCAGGATCGTGGCAAGTGGCGATCCATTGTCTCTGCTTATCCCTGTGGGAAAAACGCGTGACAATTTGAATTTAGTAGAGAAGTAAAAAAATGAAAAAATATCCGATAAAACATAATATACAAGTTATGAAACACGATTCTTTTTAATAAATAACAAACACTGTAAAGATTAAAAACATTGTCGCGTTGGATCAGGTGTGCGAGTAGAAGCGTCTTACATTCATCTCAGCTTTAATTTTCTTAAAAAGCCATATATCATAAACAGAGAGTTATATTTTATTCACGTGCTATTCTTAGAGAATAACATCGACTAAAAATAGATATAATATTTATATAGAACGGGTGTGGGGTATAAACTCGAGTTCCGATGATCGTGAATCTTTCTTCAAATGAAGGATTGTACCAAATCTCGTATATATGAGAATAAAACTTACTCTTTTTATATTTGTCAGGGTAAGCATCCGTATTCTGTCAGCCAAATCGGCAGTCGGATTAAAAGGTTCGGCGCGTCATTTTGTAAACAATCAATGATATTAAGTACACCAGGCGACCGTGGTGTAGTTGCAGTGCAATGGTTACGCAAACCGAGAGCACGGGTTCAAAACTACTTGCTGGTACCAATGTGCCTTTGATATATGTACTTTGGTTGTCCGATTTCTATGGTACAAACCCTTTAGAACTTAGTACAGAATTGAAAAATATATATATATAAATAAAATGAGGTAGATACGTTATATACATTAGTTTTAGTGTTCGCAAATGGCACGAGTTTGAACGGTCAACCACAAAGAAGTGGAAGTAGGACGGAGTTATAGTTTTTGAGAGCGAAAAAGAGACAAATATATGTTGCTCTGCAAAGCGAGTTCTGAGTTCAGGTTTGCTTATTAGCATAGTTTTAACGTGCCTCTTTCGGAGCGCGTATAAAGACGAAACATATCCACGTCTTTTCTTATCAAAATATCATTAAGAAAAAATAAAATGCTTTGGGCTGGCTATGTGTTTTTCCAATCCTATAATTTTGGATCCTTCAAGCGAAGTGTGAAAATGCACATTTGGCCGGCGACTGAGGTAACCGTAAGTTGAATCGGTATTATCAATCGTCGGCGCCTTAAATAAGTGTTATGGCGTAATAAAGGAGCAAAATAATTTAGTGAAGTTTTCGTGAATCAGCGTGTTATATCAACAAGTAAAATTCTTGGGAATTTCCTTACAAATGTTTTCCTTCGCCCACTGTAGCGAAATGTGGAGAAAGCGACCGTTTATACACATTTGTGTATCTTCAGACTTTTTAAATTTCTGATGAACACAGAGTATAAAGTGGCAGTGTTCCCGACGATAGAACAACGAAGGTCATCGACGGTGGTATTATTAGTTCTGCTACCGGAAAAAAGCCACTTGACACTGTTCAAATAAAAAATGGTAAATGATTCATTAAAAATACTCATATTTTGATTTAATAGTTAATAATATTCATTTACAGTTTAAAAAGATAAAATTAGTCGTTGTGTAGGTTTGAGCTTTTCCTACTGATCTTGGTTCATATCTAACATATTATTTTATTATTATTATTTAATTTCTTGTGTTTGTTATTTATAGAATGTACCTATTAACATTAATTAATTGGACACCCACCCGTAAGTTTTTTATCTTTATCTTTTTTTTATTATGACTCGACATATGACAGCACCCCGCTTGATGTTAAGATGAAGTGTGGTCCATGAATGAATATCACTGCTACTACAATTCAATAACTGTGAGTAGCAATCACATCCACTATGCCGGCCTAGATGGAACCGGCAACTTACAAGCTGATCCCGAAACGTGACCAAATCACTTTACGGTCTGTATACTTGTAAGTGGTGGTACTATCCCGGATCGGCAGACTGGGTACCACTGCCTACCACTCTTTAAATATAAATTTATTTTTTTGAGACATCTGGTCTCAAGGGAAGGTCCCTTGTACCCCACAAGGGTACAATACAACTTACATTTGCCACAGTCGCCGTGACTATACCATGGCCAAAATGATAAGTGTTAGGTTTTCAGATGGTCAAAAAAATGTGGCATAAGCCAAATTAAATTATAGTGAATATTAGCCAGACATTACAGTTTTTGTAATGAAAACATTAAGCAAACCATCAAAAACTTAATTATCCTTAATGAAGAAACTACAAATTGTATCTAGTATAACATTACAATAAAGCGAATGTTTAGATTTCTTTCTGATAACGTAACAACCAAGAGACCGCAACGTTTAGAGCTATAAAACATAAACTTTCGGAATTACACCGAAGCAGCTATCGTTCGCAGTTCCATTTTAGAATATTTCCCGCAGATTTTGACCATTTTGGTAAAACGTGACATATAACAATTTTAGACGAGAAGCTAGCAGCCTATTTTTTGTAAAGAAAAATGCAGTACAAAGCCTGATGATTTACATGATTTAGTGGTAGTGCCCAACGCGGCTCTAGCCCATGTAGCCCTCAAATAAGGGCGCGGTCAAAATTGAATACCCACTTTGTTTTGTGTCGCCGGCCTAAGTCTGCGGCCGTGTGATCAGACTTACCTATTTTACACAACCTCTAGAATAGGTAAAGTGAAATGTTGACGCAAATCGAGAACCCCCGTTTCAAAACCACTTGCCGGTACAAATGTATTCTCAATATATGTACCTGGTTCTATACTAAAAAAATACAAGCCCTGTTTAATAAATAAATACAATGCTTACATATTTTCGGAGTGAGCACTGGTCTTTGCTGTAGACCGCAGTCCAGATATTAGTTGAACTCTGGTCATTAAAACTCACGCGTGACAATATGGTGTCATTATGCAATCAGCATAAATCATAACCACTATGAATTAAGCATAACAAGTGGTGGTAGACTTTTAAGTTCAGACGTCGCGACCCTTCTGACCGTTGCTGTTTCGATACAACGGTACACTTTTTCATTGAGACGACAACATCTGTATCATGGGAGTACATTGTACAGAGACCTCGAAACTGCGCGCAGAACAAGCATGAGAGTAGAGTTAACGCTGTAGAAATGCGGTCGTCGTATGTGAAGTGACGATAGCGGATAGAATAAGGAATAGCACAGTGCGCGATAGATTTGGTTTGAAAGAGGATGTAGTGACAAGGATTGATAAAGGAATGCTTCGATGGTTTGAGCACATGGAAAGGATGAGTGAAAGTTGATTGACAAAAAGAATTTATAAAACTCATGTGAATGGATGCGTTAAACGAGGCAGGCCCAGGAAGATGTTTGCCGACCAAATCGGAGACATCCTCAAGAAAGCTAGGTTGCCCAGTGCCCATAAACATAGAGCTTGTATGAAAAGAATTGTGGAAAAAAGGCGTGACAATTTTGATTGCTTTATGCATGATACTTTAAAGATAAAAGTATGGAACAATTCCGAATAAAACCAAGACTTCATTCCCTAACTGCTAGCTCCCGCAGTATATGACTTCGCACAGATATTAGCGGGTGTAGGGTTGGCAGAACGCCATAATAGTATCGCGACGCGGCCACTGGGTTACCAACAGCCTTAGAAGGAAGCGTTTCTTTATGCAACAAGACATTTTTATAGCCACCATAGATCATGCCCTAACACAGGCTTTAAGCTTAACAATATTATCGGTGTTTCTTTTATTTGTTCTCTTAATTCACATATGTGAATCACTGAATCACATTTAATTGTTTTTGTCATGATTTATATGTTAGTGAGAGTTACTTTGTCTTAAATATTGAAAGAAAACAAAAAAATATAAATTTATTAGATAACAAAGTGATAAAGTTAACACGTTCAAAGAACAATTAAGACTTGTTCTTATACATATCGAAGTGAGTAGTACCTATAAATAGTAAAGACCTATTAAAACTATAATTTCTAGTTATTTGACCAATTTAATGAATGTATAAGATACCGTATAATTATTATATTTATAATTATAGTTAAATATTAGTAATTGAATTATTAATTCAATTGTCATATAAGTTAAAAATTTATATTAATTTGTTAAAAAAAACAGTGATTAAACATTAGGACTAGGGTCTTCAACCCGCGGCCCGCGGCCTCATGCGGCCCGCCAGCTAAGTTCTTAACCAATGAAGATTGACTTTAATTAACCAATAAAGATTATTGAAATTTGAAATTATGTATGTCTTTTATTTTATTGATAAGGTGGTAAAGTGTCGTGAAAAGTTGTGGCCCTTCGGACGATGTGAAATCGATGTTTGGCCCTTGCACTAAAAAAGGTTGAAGACCTATGCATTAGGACATGGTTTAGGCGTAATTAAATGTATCCAAATAATTGTCTCCCTTTTAAACAAAATTTACCATGCAAAACTGGTAACAATATAAGGACCTGTAAACTGTAAATAAAATTTAGGCTTAAGATCTATTACTGAGATACTGGCAATAATGGTAAGCGAATGGTTCCAGTGGTTCCCAGTCTGCCGATCCGGGGTAGTACCACCAATTACAAGTGTACAGACCATGAAGTGATTTGGTTGCGTTTCGGGATCAGCTTGTAAGTTGCCGGTTCCAACTAGGCCAGCATAGTGGATGTGATTGCTACTTACAGGTATTCAATTGTACCATAAAAGCGCCATCTTAATCGTAATCTGACAAATTACAAATCCAATGGTAATTTGTAACCTGTTTATTCATGGATAATCTACATTATCCATATCGACATATCGGATTACGGGGACGCCGGCATAGCCAGGAGTGAAATTACCACTGTATTTAGATTATTCTATAAATAAATTATGTATCTTTGATATATGTACTCTGGTCAACCCGTTTCTATGATACAATCAAATATAGTAGTTTAATATAAAAATAAATAGACATGAGGATTTTTAGAATATGAATATCTAAATATGACTAAAATTACTCAACCTTCAGTTTGATATTATCATCTAAACAGGATGAACCAATTTGAATTATATTAGTATTCATATCAACTACAGGCAATGTAATATTAAAAGTATTTACATTTATTTTGGACTGATGTTAACCTAGAGAGTGATCCATGAACGGGTGACATTTTAAAAATTAAGATGTAACAAGACATTAATTTAAAATGCTTAAAACTTTCAAGATTGCTTGAATATTTTTAAAATCTATTTTAAATAAACTATGTTCAATATGATTTTAATTGACAAATAATTTTATAATAAAAATTTATAAAGAAAACATGTATCTTATTATCTAGATGACTATTTATTTATCTATTCACTGAATATAAATATTTTTTACTATCATTTTATTAAATAAAGTGATTTTTTATTATACACACTAATCAGCTACCTACTTTTTTAAATATGCCTATTTTAAGTTTAGTTAAAAGGTTACTATATTTATCTCATCCTTGAGAATAAAAAATGGTTTAACAGCAAGGAAAACTGCTGGTAGAGCTAATAACTACAACGTCATCTACAGATATAGGTCTTATAAATACTATAATTAAATCCAGGCTTTGCAACAATAAAAAAATAATGATAAATAACTTTAAAATAGTTTAAGTGAAAGTCTGTTAATGATATAAATAATTTACTTACAATTTTTAATTTTTCCCTCCACAAATTTGCGATTTACTTTACCTAAACGATTAATTAATACACAATTATTACACTTTAAAGCGCTAGAACCAGGATATACAACTGATTCCATCAACATACGGTCGCGTTGTTTTGAGTCACGGCAAGGCCAACTTCATTAAATTCCTATTTTCATTTCAATACGAATTTGCAATAATAGCGCGAACTACGTTCAAACGACCAAATAAACGAACAGTGTTAACTTTTACTTAAAAATGAATTACACATTGTGCATATGATAAAAAATTTAAAATGTAATAGTGTATAAATGTTTAGTTTTGTTAAATTATTATTAAACTTTTATTTGAGGTTTTCGGACGTACAATTCCAATATGTCAACGTCAAGTTGACGTTTCTTTTTTTTAAATAAATAACTAGGCTTGTGAATTGAGAACCTAGAAAGTTAAATATATTCATAGATATTAATATGATATTTTGGCGTAAAAAGAAGGTTGAAATGAATAAATTACACTATATATACTGCTATTTAATCTACCGTTACATTATGTAGCTTATTTATTGCCCAAAATAATAATATTTAAAAATACAAGTCGATACACCTACTCGCTCACCCATCACACACAACATGACCTATCTTCCAAACATAAGCACTTAGAAGGAAAAACCACAAATGCAGAAAAGTTTTTATTTTCCACTCGTGCCTGCTATTGAGAATACGAACTTGTGCTCAGTTCAGCTCGAGCCCCTTTGAGAGGGTAAACAAGTTACTCCGTGTTGCAAACTTCTGTGTTATGTTAAGTGAAGCGCAGAATCCAAATTCAAATGCCTTTGCTTGCTTGCAGAGTTTTTTTACATAACACTCGTTTCTATCGAAACAACTTTGAATACGTATCTTTTTATCGCACAAGATACTTATTCTATATTATTTGTATTTGAACTGAAACTTTTAAGGTAACAGCTACCGAGCTACCTAATAAATGAAACCCAAATACAATAACAATAAATATTTAATTTACGACTATATAGTATTTTCTTAGATTTTGCGCGAACATTGATCCATGTTTGTAAAAAAATGTATGCACCTTACTATCGCGTTTATTTTTGGTTTTTGATTATACATTTTTTTTTATCGATTATTATAATTAATAATCAAAAATAAACTCAACAGTAAGCCGCATAACATTTGTTTAATTTATTATGTCTATATAATTTATTAATTCATTTCTATTTTAATGAATTTTCAGAGTTTATGTTTTTGAATCAAAACACCTTACGACACATCTAAAAGGCTTCTAATGTGGTCACCAAAATACAGATAGCCACTTTTAATTATGTTTTAGTGTTTTTCTAGAAGACCAGAGTATTATAGATCAATTTCAATTGGTCAGCGCTGACGAATAGATCATTTTTGCTTCTTACTCATTGCAAAGTGAGCATAATCTGCCTATAAGTAAGCAGACACTAACTGTCTGCCAAAATTTACCTAAAGTAAATAATTAAGATTTTTTCTAATTAACTTTTACAGATGCAACAATAAAAAAAACTACATATACTGCACTGTTGCAGCTAAGTTTCAAGCTTGCATTATATTTGTTGTTTTTTTAATCTCTACTGGCGACAAAGTTTCCTCTTGACCCTCCTGACTCTTTTTTTTAAAACTACAACTGTAATTATGACTTTAGTTGCCTGTAGTTTCAAATTTGTATTTCTACAGAATTATATTATTATAGTTTTTTATTACTATTTTATAAATGGATCGACAGACTGGGCAAATCCCAGACAAAATCCAAAGTACTAACATCTTCTATTGTACAGACCGTGAAATTGTAACTAACTCGATACCCCGATTGACCCTGCCTTGCCTGATGGTAATAAAAGCGTCCAAGAGCGCCGACGGCCGAAAAAACCGACTCAGTTCGAGGTTTCCTCAGTTGCCGTCACAGGCATACTGTCAAATAATAATGATGAATTTTAAAATGGCAATCTCACTACTACACCAACACCACACGCTTTATTCCATATACTACACCCATTTTTGTGGTAAATTCATGCAAATTTATCTTGAATTAGGTAGTTCACTAACTGCATCTATTATGGAACATGGAAGTACATGGTAAGCCGATGAAGTTTGTTGTAGTTGAAGGGAGCCGACGCATCACTGCACATCTGCCATTGTTCCCACACAGTTCCCCAGGATATATGTGCGAGAGACAGTTTGTCGGTGTACTAAATGTGTAAATGCTTGTCTTTTTTTGTTAGGTAATCAGACGAAAAAAAGGTTGCAAGTCTTTCCTTTACAAGTTTAATAATATATATATATGTTCTAAGATATTTTATTGTTCTCTATTAGTTTTCATTTTAATACTAAGCTACTAAACTAATTGTTTATTGATACTTAAGGTCTATTAAGACTAATATTATCCAGTTCCTAAGGAAATTGAGGCGTTGTCCTTTAATAAATTTAAAGTTGATTTAACTATAGGCTATACAATATGTTTTATTTTTAATAGGAATTTATTAACTGAATTTCGTCAGTAAAAATTAAAGTCATGTGATGTAAGAAAACTTTTTGATATATTTGTAACCCACTAATTTCATTATTCTTATCTAATCGTTGACATTTTAATACTATTGCGGAAGCGAGGGAGTCAGGATGTCAGGATCGTGGACAGTGGCGCTCCATTTTTTCTGCCTATCCCTATCCTTTCTCTGCCTTGATTGTTTATTGGCATTGTTATTGTATAACTTCCAAATATGTATTTGCATATTTGTACAGTCAAATTAGCTTGGCGTTTTTGCGTTTGTAGTAGTGTGTGTAGTTCACACGCCTAAGAGCGCGTTTCCATTATGTCGTGGCGGTAGATAAAGATGTTACGATCGCCTTTCATTATGTTTAGTTTTATCATTATTGCCGGTGGCATTCTGATTTACATTTTTACCATATATATTTTTTATCTATTTTAAAAGTAAAATTGATTATTTTCGAAAAAAACAAGGAACTCATATGTACTGATTCTGCAAAACAAGGCTAGATTTGTAAAGTATAAGATAGACGAAGTGGTAAAAATATGAATGCCACTGAGAATAAGGGTTTTAAACATTATGATTGGAGATCTTTATCTACCGACACGACGATAGTGGTAACGCGCCCCTAGGCGCACTACAAAATGCAAAAACGTCTCTAAGCTAATTTGACTGTACTATCTGACTCGTTCCACCCTACTTATTCTAAGAACATAAATTATTGTATTAACAATATTATTGGGATGTTAGCAATTGTTTGAAGTAGTTTAGCTCTTTTTAGAAGTTTAAGAATAGTTCTATATTTCAATGTAATATAATAAAAACAATTTGAGCTCTTAAAGCGGGCGAAAGAGATTCAGCAGGCAGAGTTCGTGCGGAACTCGCTCTTTATCCTCATGAGAAATTAACTGTTCCATTAGTTTTAATTCACTCGACGCCCCGTGGAACGGTTCATTATTTCCGCTATATTCGGTATAAAATACCGTAAACACGGCCCGCGAAATAAAAATATACAACTTTTTTGTTCGTGCAGTTTACACATATTTTCATTGTAGGGAGGGAGTAAATAAAGTACTTCTTTTTTGTTTCGTACGTTTTAATTTTACTTATTTTTCTTTTTCTTTTTTGTTTTGTAATGTTATACTAAATTAACAAATAAGAATGTCGATTATATAATTTATATTATTTATGTATAAATAAAATATAGTTACTACTCGTTTACACCTGCCTTAAAATATTCTAAAAGAATGTTATGTAATATCGATTGATTAGTTAATTAAAGAATGGTTTTTAGAAATACAAAAATATACAAAATATATTTAAAACAAAGCACCTTTTATAATAATTATGTATACTGTCAATTGTCATTTGTCTCTGCCTATCCCTGTATGAAAAAGGAGTGACAATTTGATTGACTGTCAATTTTAGGTTTTACTTGAATAAATAAATTAAATAATAATAACTACGACATCTCAAAAGAAAAAAAAAATCTTATAACATTCAGTCTTAGTATTACAATTGCATTTTTTTCATCAACTACGTAGTTCCAGCTATTCAGCAAGTTTATTTCATCTACCGTCAGTCTCCTACAAGTGTAGTTTTGCGACTACAAAAGCTTCAAGGAGGTCAAAGTAAGAACCCAAAAACTTTACGACCATCCTGCAATATTGTGCGTGGAAACTTAATGAAAAGGAACAACCCACAAAATTACACTCTAGAAAAAATACCGACAGTAATACAATATTGTGCTGCTAGAATTATTTTGTTTATTCATTGCTTTGTGTATTAGCAGTTTTTTCACTACAAAGTAGTAGATTTATTTTTGATGTTAAGCTGGTCCATGAAAGGAGGAAACTGTCACTAAAGTTTAATAACTTGCAAGTAGCGCTCGCAGCCACTATGCCGGCTAAGTAGGAACCCGTATATATTTTAAACCTACAATCCTATAGGTAGAGATATTAGAGATAAGTATTCTTTATACATTTCTATACTAAATACGTGATGGTGTACTTGTACAAGCACGTTTAGGAAAAAGTTCTTGTATCATAGAGATTGGGTAACCAAAGTACATATATCACGGATTTATTGGTACCGGAAAGTGGTATTGACCCGTAGGCTCATGGTACGCGAGATCATTTGACTACCACTAGACCACGATTACCTTAATTTCAATGGTATGGGCTCTACATATCCGCTACGAAAATTTAGGTACTACAACAATTTAAACAATTATTTTTGTTGTTATTATTACAGAGCACGATTTAATTTAATCAATAAATAAACAATACTTATCAACATACAGAGACAGACAGAAGAAAATCTTAATTAAATTCCGGATTTTAAGATGTATTCCTAAATATATTGTAAAATAAAAGCGCATGTTATGTCATAAATGAAATAACTTTTGCATAATTAAAGTCTCGTTTCTTTTGTTTTAAAATTCATTAATAAGACAGTGAGAAGTTGGCGAACAAATAAGAAACATGAGAATTCAAATGTCTCACAAATGAATTCCTTAATTTGTTTCTTAACTCAGCAATTTCAAATGTAAAACAAGTTTAATTGAACTTATTTTAACAATTAATTGTATATTGGCATGACATATGACCACACACTGCCTGATGTTAAGCTAATACAGACATCATAAACTGTTTTGGATCAACAGATAAATGTCTGTTGTCTCATCCTGGATTTTGGATTTTATAGAGCATGTATAAAGACAATTATGAATGTGAAGGAAGCGAGGAAATTGTGTCAGGATCGTGGCAAGTGGCGCTCCATTGTCTCTGCCTATTCCTGTGGAAAAAAGGCGTGACGATTTGATTGATTGATTAAACTTTTTATATTTTTGCAAAAGTTTAATGGTACCAATAAAACAAATACGATTTCGTACACATAAAGCGTAATTTTACAAAGAAAGTTGATAGACGATTTGTGGTAAAATAAACGAAAATCTCCCCGACGTGAAATCGTTTTATAAAATAAAGTAAGTCCAATAATTCACCACTTCGATGGTCCTTAGAGAACGAGAGATATAAAATGGAGAGAAACGCCCCTAATTCAGTTTGCTCTCACCCCGAGAAAGGTAGGAAGCTATATTTGCTGTCTTAAAGCCTTAACTATAACATAATACAACTTATAGATTAGGTTACGAGGACTCAAACAAAATTTGAAGAACACCATTTGATCTTAAATAATCAAAACCATTTCATTTAGTTTGACCGGCATAGTGGCAGCAGCCGTGAACTGAGGGGGTTCTTTCAGTCGCTTACCATCAGGCAAGTCGAGGGCAAATGTCGCGCCACAATTTAATTTAGAATAATGTTACGTCTACAGTTTATTCTTGGTTTAAATATTATTTTTCTGGATGTTGTCAATACTTTTTTGATGTGCTGAATTTGTTTTTGGATAAATACGAGTACTAGGGATTTTTCCTCATACATTGAAAATAATAATTCCGATAATAATAATTGGCATCTCGGTCGAAAACAGGAAGTATACCTAATATTAATATAATCAAAATATTAATTTCCATACAGTTATTCACCGTAAATAATATACGTGAATAATATCTAATCAAATATAAACAAAGATCATACTTTTTACGATCTTGACATACGACATCCTCCATCCATTAGGCTATTAGGATCATCCATTAGGCTATTAGGATCATCCATTAGGCCAGCATACTGATGGTGATTGTGCTAGCCGTGACTAACTGTTTTCAGTCATTGGTACTCTCGGACCTTCATCATACTTACCCTCAGGCAGATGTCGAGTCAGAATTTTAAAATACATGATTATTGTCAAATGTAGCGGCGACTGGGGCGGTCGTACAACGGAACAGTTTTTTCAGTTATTTGCGTTTCAACTTAAAGTCTAATGTCAAACAAGGTCCAACCCCCGTTTGCTTCCCACCAGGCAGGTTCAGGTCAGATGCCAATTTTTTTTTTCAGATACGTACCATCTTATTACGTTATCAGATACGGACTGCAAAACAACAGAATTTTTAGTTCAGTATTACTTTTTTATTTACAATAGTAAAGCCCCCGGGCACAGCATTATCTGATTGCAACTTAATACACGTTTGCTTTAGTATTTTACATTGCGAACAAAATAAACTTTTATGAGAGCTTATAAGATTTGAGTTTGTAAGAGGCAATATAGGAATCCACAGAATCAATTTTAAAACTTATATTAAACTTGTTGTTTTAAAGTTTGTTCGTAAATTTAAATTTATATGAATATGTAGCATAATTTATTATAGTGTTATTTATTATGTTTAAACAAACTTTTAAGTAAATTAATTATTCGTAAACATTATATTTTGATTTAAATTGGTAAAATTTCAAAGTAGAGAATGTTCCTTGATATTGACTATTTATTATCATTTAGACGTTATAGTATATATAACATTTATAAGAAATTATAATTATAACAAAAGTTGAACTTACTGCCGCAAGTTATTATCTACCAGTCAAAACCTCGATTCCTCTAACTAATACATTTGGAGTCACTAATATTTGACATCATCGTAACCAATCAGCGAATAACAAAGCAATAAGTAAACTTTTGCTTTGTTGGTCGTTGATTGGTCAATTGCGACCGCGGCGCAATTTCACAGATTTTTCGTCGGCGTAATATATTAAGATAATTGAGGCCCAGTATTGTAACTTTGAGTTAGCAAAGAACAAATAAAGCAAAGAATAATTCATATATAATTTTTTCTTGTTATAAATTGAAGGGTGAGTTCCTATTTCTCAAATTTTTTGTTAGGCTGAATAAATAAATACATCATAGGTATAAACTCAAGAAACATCGCGGCACACTTTTCAATAGAGATTTGAAATTTGCGTAAAGAATTGTAAAATCAGTGTGGTTTGTCTTTATGAACATTATTAAAATCATGGTAACATAATTTAGGTAATGTTCCAATAGTACCATAGACGGCATAGTAACGGCAACTAAGAGAACTGTATACTGAAACAGTTTTTGCAGCCGTCAGCGCTTTGGGACTTCCCCTTGCTTACTATCAAGCAAGTCAAGATGGAATGTTGCATCCTAATAAAATGAAAATACACATATATACTCGTATATAAGTATATAAAAGAACATATTATGCGTAACTCCTACATTGTGAATGAAATGCCAAGTTTGCTGCATAACAGGTGAAATCGCTTCATGAATATCTTGATTTCTATTTCACTTGTATTCATGTATTATTCATCCCAAATAGTATGCTGCCGGCACCTACTTACCTGACACATCAATTTCTTGAATTTCATGCAACAGTTGCTCGGGAAACTCTGTAAATATATTCTGATAAAAAACAATATAGGTCCAATAAAAAATTAAAATGACATACCTACACATACCGGGTATTGCAAAAGTACTAGGTCTAGGTCAGATGTCGTGTCACAATAAAAAAATAAAATAAAAACTAGGCTAAAAACTTTATATCTAAAAAAAGGCATCTCCTGTTATCCTGTTCTAAAAAATGTGTAATGAAGTCTTTTCGATGGCTTCAAAGCTCTCGAAACGTCGGAATAAAAAAAAATATAAAATCAATAACCAAAATTAAACGTGATAGTAAGCCGCATAAAATTTGTATAAATACAATTAGGCAAAATTGTGTATATAGTAAAAATGTTAAACATGGATCCCAAATGTGTCCCAAGAATGTGAAATATTCGTTTTCACGGAATGATTCAAGAAACACCTTTATACCGACTAATAATAGTTACTATGATGTGTGTGGCGTCTCTGCTGCTGCTAAATATGTTATCTATATCTATAGGCATACAAAACAGTTTTTAATATGGTTTTTATAAAAGTCAATAATTTGCTACTACTACGATTCTTGTGGTAGCAAGTATCTGCCTAGTGCTGTCGAAATAAAGGCTCAAAAGTTTAGGTTTATATTTAAGTTATATTGATCTTTAATATTGTCTTCTAATCTATTAAGATCTTCTGTTCGGCATAGTGAAGGCGACTGATCGTAGTCGTCTTTTTCATTCTCCAACGCTTTAAGAAGTTCTCTTGCTTACCATTTGGCCAGCCAGAGTCAGATGGGTTAGATTTTTACAGTTCTGTACTAAGCTACTAAACGTGCTTGTATGAAAGAAACAGGACGACCGAAGTACATATATCAAAGATATATTGTTACTGGGAGGTGCTTTTAAAACCGAAGGTTCTTGGTTTGCGAGGCCTTACCACAAACACTACGCCACGGCCGCCTTAAGATGTTTTATTATGATTTAAATAGTTTCATTTGTATGTAAAATTGTAATCGTGTAGATCTAATATTTGTATGTATTAAAATGTGCATATTTGTAATTGGTGACATATTATCAAAACATCAAAAGAACGTGAATATGCTAAAATATATTTATTTTAATATGCCTTATAAATAAATAAAAAACTAGATCCTAGATATATTATTTTATATTATAAAATATAAAGTCATGTGAGAGTAAACTTCCTTTATAGCGTAGTTCTGGTGGATAAGGATGTTTTGTAAAAGTAATTGCATCCTTTGCCGTGCGTCTGAAGGACTAGGTTATCTCGGGTTTCTGTAGTGCTCAAGTTGGTTATTGCGCTATTTAATGACTAAGATGTAATTCCATATGAACATAAAAAATAAAATAACAACTAATGAACTTAATTGGCTTATGTACATGTTAAATGTGTTGTTTATTTACTGTCCAATAAAGAATTTTACTATCTATCCATCTATAATATGAAGAACGTCAACGGGTTATAAAATCAAAAAGGTTCTAGCTAGAATGGAGTTGATCCGAGCTCACTATGCACTCAGTTTCCTCGCATGTTATACTAAGTACGGATCGTAATGATTTTTTGTTGTAAATAATTGCAAAATAATTTCATTTTGTTTGCGCCGACGGTACTCATATTGTATAATTACTCGATTTTTTAACGTATCCACAATGACGAAAAATATACAAATGCGATAAAAAAATTACGACAATCAACCTCTTTGTACGTACGTAAATGTTTTCATTCTTGGAATTATGTACCATTTTAGCACTACCTAGCAACATGTTAAAGGATGTTTATTTTTTTTTTATTACAACACGAAGGTATATTATACCCACTTTATTAAGAAAAAATATATTCATTCATAGCAGACATAAGCACAGTGTTCATTGTCATGTTTATGACCTCTAATACCCTTTTTATATTGTGGTTCGTCATTTGACTGTACCCCGCCTGGAATACTGTCCATGAATGGAGGCGACTATGAATGGAACTAATATAAATAAATTAATATAAATATATATACCTATACCATGAAGTGGAAGTTCGGATCATCTTGAAAGTTTTCGGTTCCAAATAGGCCAGCACAGTGAATGGGACTGCTACTGCAGTTATTTAACGGTACTAGATGTCTCCATTAATAGACTACACCCTTAGTTCTAACAAATAAGAAGTTATGTCAAAATCGTGGAAGGTGGCTCTTCTTGAATGTGGTAATAACGTATTCTAATTTTATTATTTTTTATAATTATTAAGATTAAAACTGGTAATAACGACACGCATAGCGCATAGTCCATTATGCGTCAAGTCCCGGGTAAAATATCGCGGCCAAAGCAAAGCTTTGTTTCTTCATGGCTTTGTAATATTTTTTCATTATATTGAATATAAATATTTGATTATAAAGAGGTGTATATTTGCTCCGGGTATGTACCGTAAGAGTGTTAAGAGACCGTAAAGTGACTAAGTCACGTTTCGGTTCCAACTAGGCTGACATAAAAGAAGTTAAAAATATGATTCAGTGTGCCGTTTTCAAAGAAGGTCGATGAAATCCACGACATGTACTTGGAAATCTATACTTTATTTGTCATCATGTTTTTTCCGTCCCCTTAGGTGGTTTCCGGGAATCGACAAGTCCAATCTTAAAGGTCTCGCAAGTTCGTTTTCCTGTCTTTGTGTTGAGTCTATTTTCTCCTCATTTTCAAAAATAACTCGAGTATGCTTATTAATTTATCTTTCACGATAGAAGAGAAATAAACGTGGAAATGAAGTTTTCTGATATTGCTTGAAAAGAAAAAAATAAGAAAAAGAAATAAACTAGTGTTTAGTTGTAGAATTTATTGTATTTATTTGGAGATAAAACATATATCACAGATATTTTCACATAAATCCGTCACTTTCCTTGAATTATTTAAATAACTTCATAATTTGTTCAAAATGGTAATTATTTAGATGATTATATTTAAGTTTTTTGCACAAATATGAAACAAATTTGTCTAACAAAGCAAATTTTGCTACGCGAACTGACCCAAGTGAAGTATCGGATTGCATTTCTTTGGCCGGCATATTGACGGCGATTGGGGTAGCCGCAAACTGTCTCGGTTTTTATGTCGTCGAAACTACAAATAAACAACAATAAAAAAAACGGATCAAGATATTTAAATGTTAATTTATTGTATTTTATTTATTGTGCTTTTTGATAGCGTCTTTACGTCTATTCTAAGATATTCTTCCTAAGTATATCTCCTAATTGAAAAGAGTGGTAGTCTGCCAGTCTGCCAATCCGTGAAAGTAGTACCACCACTTTCAAGTGTATAGACTGTAAACTGACCCACTGATGTTTCGGATACCTACAGTTTCAAAATTGCCCATTAGCTCATCATTATTGCTGTCATATAATAATAGCAACAATAATATAAAACTTATACTGTCGGTATAAGTAAGATACTTATAGGTAAGTTGCTGGACGGTAAATGGGTATTAAAATAAAACACTGTTGTGTATAATCACTCAGCATATGACCCGTCATTTTTCATTACACATACGTTTTCTATTTGGCCAGTCAAACCACTAATCCATTTTGGTTTCATATGAATCTAATATGGTTATGAAACGCGCAATGCCAAGGGGTGGGCATGTAAAATGATTGTGAAAAACAACCGTTGCCCCCGTGCCATTATTCTTGACGTCAATCTCAATCGTATTTCAATGCCGATTTCATAGTATTTTTATTACGTAAACGCGACTTCTAACCTCGACTTTCCAGCGTAAGCAAGAGGAGGTCAAAGAGCGCCGACGACTGAAAAAAAAAAACAATTTATTTAACAGTGTTTCCATTACTATTAGCATTTAGCAGGGCCAATATAATTAAATTAAATAGAATTGAATAAAAATGACATAGGATTAATTTAGTGAAAAAGTTTAGTGAATAGTTAAGAAGCACCTTAGGCCGGCATAGTGACGGCGACTGGGGCAACCGTAAAGACTCGGTTTTCGCAGTCGTCAGTACTCTTGAGTCTCTTCTTGCTTACCATCAGGCAAGTCGAGGTGAGATGTCAAGTCACAATAAAAAAAATGATGATGGGTCACGAGGATCCAAGAGAAGTGTTATTGGGTAATAAGTTAAAAATAGCTTTTGAACCTTATAGCTTTGACTGAGGCAGCCGTGAGGGGAATCGTACTTTTTTTGTCGGCGCTCTTGGGCTTCCCTTTGCTTACCATTTTTTTCAATAAAAAAGTGTACGTTATAATTTAAACTTATAAAAGAACCATCCTAGATGGCTAAAATACAAAACCTGATTTTCGCGTTTGAAGTCGCGTGTACACAGCTAGCGTAAAGTATGCCAATAGGGCAATGTGCACTTTCCATTTTTGCTCTTTTATTCTGCTATCAAATTGTAATATCAAAATACTGTCTATTAAATTGGAATTGAATTGAAATTGGCATCTGAAGTAAGAGGGTTGAAAGCTTTATGTAATTAAGTAAACACATACGTTAGACCTTTCATTTTTATTACATTTACATCATGAAAAGGCGAAATTTTATTTCTTAATATATTTTCAAAATATTTGTTTTAAGAAGTATGAATTTTCCTTTACTGCAAGTATTAAGGGTGTTTTCCAACCAATCGGAGACATCCTCAAAAAAGCTATCCAAAGCACATAACCGTAGAGCTTGTATGAAGATAACTGTGGATGTGAGGGACGTGGGGAAATTGTGTCAGGATCGTGGCTCCATTGTCTCAGCCTTTCTAAGTGGTTTGACTAACAGCTATCTAACAGCCTATCTAAGTGGTTTGCTATGAGCTTCCTTAATAAACGGTCAGCCAAATTTAAATACATTTCCTCAAAATCACACTAATCCAGAGAATATATTGTTCAAATAAACAATGTTTTTAGCTTTATATTAAAATGATTACTACTACTGCAGTGCAGATGTCTATCTAAGGTCGTTATTAAAATTTGTACAAAGTTTATTTTCATTCATCTCATCTCAAACATCCCGTTTATCAGTGTGGCGGAAATTACCAGAAACTTTACTTCAAAATTTTATGAAATTCAACGTTAGATAGAGAGTTTTATAGCAACAACTACGACTTATCATCATTTTCTTATAATAAAACATAATATAATATATCGCATAATGTATCGTAAATATACTTTGAGCCTGGACGAATATTATAAAGAATTTATTCGGGTGTAATATGAAAGTCTAAGATTTTCTTTAATCTTTTTGGACTATTTTTATTCTTTACTATTTTTAAAACAAAACATTTTTAGTGTATTTTTACTTAGGTTTCTCGATACTATATGCATCTTATTTGATTGTTTAAAATCCCAATTACAAACAGCTAGAAGAGATTTATAATTTAGAGGTGAGTGAAAGGATAAAACGGGGACGACCAAAGAATTTAATCAAATCGGACCCATTTCTTAAAGAGATGCCGTGCCTTTTACCATAGAGCTTGTATAAAGAGAATTGTGAATGTGAGGAAAGCCAGAGAGTTGTGTCAGGATAGCGTTCCATTATCTCTGTCTATTACTGTGGGAATTGCAGAGTGACAGTTACAGGTATAGTGCTTGACTAAGGAGGTTGTTTCGGTAGTCGAGCGGTGCAATAAAAGTGAGATGTGAACCTTACTACACACACCCTTCCCGTACAGCTAGCTCTACCTTCTTAGATAATTACTAGTATGTAGTATAAATATAAATACTATTTATATAATCTCATACAATTTATATAATATTCTATTATATATAAATTCACGATACTCTATTTCAGCTCCGTGTAGGATTCCCATTGATTGGATATCCTGAGGCAAAACACGTGTCCAGACAATAGCAAATATTAAACTTGTATTGCTAGTAATATTTCATCTGAAGCATTGCTTTTACATTTACAAAAGTCTATAATGGGGAATTAAAAATGCATACATTTATTATAATTGAAATTGCACGTTTATTTATTTATTTATTTTGTATTTAAATTTTGTATTAATTTAATTATTTGTATACGTAAGTATTAACATATTTTACAAATGTAAGTGTAAAAGTAAAACTTTAAAAAGCAGCGATTGTAGAGTGGGCATGTGGGTAGGAAAGTTAAAAGAAAGTGGGAATGAAGGCATAACTAATTGTAAGTAAAAAAGTAGAAATAATATTAAATAAAATTAAAAAAAACACAAAATATAATAGCAGGTAAACTTACGCGCCTGTATTTTTGTGTCTTAGATGCATTAGTTAGTTTTAGGATGCATGCATCATTCTTTATTATATCAGTAAATATAGATTCCGTAGAGCTTCTATGAAGAGAATTGTGGACGTAAGAGAAGCGAAGGGCTTGCGTAATAATATTAGGTATAAATTAAGGTTTTTATTGTATGTATCGATTGCTATGATATCCTAGCTGCCATGATATCGTGACTTTAAGTTGTAATCAAAGTATTATTGTCAAAAAATATGAATATTTATTTTACAATATTTTAGAACGATAAGTCAGAATGATGTTATACTCAATCAATTAAATTGTTAACACTTTTTCTTACAGAGATAGACAGAGGCAATGGAGCACCACGATCTCCCTTCCTTGCTTATCTTACGTTCACAATACTCTTCATACAAGCTCTACGAGATCAATATTTACTGATATAATAAAGACTGATACATGTATCTTTAAACTAACTACTTCCAATGGTTTACAAGCAGGAAAGTCTGATTCAGAGTAGCGCTACAATAAAAAAACAACTGTCTAGCAGTCGCTACAGGTTGATATATGTAATAAAAGTAGAAAAATGGATCAGATGTAAATTATCATACATAGAGGCATTTAAATGCTTATTTAAATAAATAAAGGTAACACATGGTTCTTAAAGCATCACTTCATCTATGGTAAGGTAAAATGTACGCTTATGTCGTGAAATATGTGAGTACAATGAATAACAAATAAGCAAGATGTTTTCCAAGGCAAAATGTTTCCATACTTCCTTATAACGCACCTTTACATGTTTACTTTACCTTATTTCAATACAAACATAATATTTTTATTTACGTATAATAAATATAAATCAGTGATTCTTTTTTATTTCTAGTTTTGACTAATTTAAAATTGCCAATACTTAAAGAGGGAATTTATTTCTATTTCAAGTTTTATTAGAGGATTTATCAGAGATTTTAACAGCTGAGTATGCTAACTCATTTATATTTTGACTTTTATTTACACATATTGTTTTAAATGCCATTTTTGAGGTAGCTGAACTTGTTTATTGCTTTTGAATTTGTTATATGATCTAGTTTTAGAAATTACTAAAACTAGGTGCGAGCAGTACGATGCAAGAGAAATACGCATTTCGTTTTTGGCAATAATATAGCTTTAAAACAATGTATAAAAAAATCTTAATTGTTTATAATTTAGTATGAAGCTAAGTTCTGATCGCAGCTCTGGATTTTATATTTTATTGACTTATTTTATTCTTATTTATTAACATCGCCAATCTATAAATTGCAATACAATAATAATAATTTTAAGTAGTCCATTGTGAACGAGGAAATGGAAATACGCTTCCACGCCATTATTATTATCAACAAGGCGACGAGACGGCGCAGATAAAGGGCATGTAACATGATGATAATGTTTTTTATATTATAGTGTAGGGGAGCTACACCAGTATTTATGGCGAAGTGTATTTTTTCTTCCCTTTAATCCAGAATTGAGCAATATCGTATACTGTTATTAACTCTCAAACGAATATGTAAATTTTATGCGGCTTAATATCGCGTTTATTTTGGTTTTGATTTTACATTTTTTTATTATTCCAACGTTTTGAGAGCTTTGCAGCCATCGTGGTCACGGAGAGACTGAGATGTTAGTCGTCCTATTTGTTTAATTCATTAATCGCAAAATCTTCGCGCTAAGAAAATACTATGTAACGTTGAGTTTTTAATACATATTTAGTAGTATTTTACTTTATGTAAGTAAGTACTTAAAATTAGATAGACCTATTATTTAATCACCTAATATCTGTTAGTAATAGTATTGAATAACAAGCCTTCGTAAAAAGACGTTTTTATTAATATTCTAAGTGAGTCGTTTTTAACAGTCGTTGGCATACTTGCGTACCTTCTTCCCGTTGCGTACCATCGAGGTCAGATATCGACTCACAATAAGAATATATATTGGTATGTACGATAGTTTATCTACACACAAAACACAGCATAATATATGAAATGATTATAAAAAATATAAATTTGATTACTAAAAATCTCTATGTAAAATTAAATCTTATATTATGACTGACACTGTGCGATACTTATTGCAGGCACTAAACTAAATCGTATACCAAATAGACAATACAAAACTAGTGTTGCCTCTCCGCAGTGTCTAATTGCAAATACATAAAATAACAATTAAAACTCCAAGCACACATTAGTACACCTAACACGTCCCCACTCATCCGCACAAACGCTCACAAAGGGCCTAATTGCAGTAATTATGAAACTCTTCCCCGGTTGATGAAAGTAATTTTTCTACAGCGACTACCAATTAGTGGAAAGTGAGTCATTTATAATTTTAAATACATTGTAAGGAGAACCATTTCAGGTAAAATGGTTAATGTTAAATCGAGTTAAATCAGTTCACTTTTGAACAACTAAATTGAATTTAATCGTGGAAAGTGGCGCTCCATTGTCTCTGCTCAACCCTGTGGGAATTGAGGCGTGGCAATTTAATTGATTATTAGTTTATTTTGTACATAACTTTAGTGTGTTTTAATGAATTCCATTTAGAAAATTTATTACTAGAATATACGTAATATATTAAAAGGAACAGATTAAAGTTGCCAGGCAGAAAGTTTTTGGATGATTTATCTAACTTAATGATTTTTAAAACGTATTGATTTTTATAGCAAAATTTTAATAGTTTAATTCAAATAATAGAGACAACCTTAAATATACTCGGATAGTAATATTAAAATTTTATATTATTACACCAAAAGCAATATGTTAACAAAAAACCAGTATAGAGATCTCTAGATACTCTGGGAGTCTATAGTTTATCTCTAATAGATATATTAATTACAAACATATAAGAATATTGCCTACATTAGTTTATATAGGAACTCTAAAACAATTTCTCTACAAACTTCTACTAACAATAGTACACAATTTTCTTGTTAAAACCACTTTCAGTAGTTCCACCATTTTATTTTACTTACGAGTTCATGAGCTTCTAAGTGACGGCCGGGGACATGTCATTGAAGTGGAGAAGCCATTACGTTAAAACGTTGTTTGTTCCTACTCCTTTGTTGTTAGGTAATGCAATTCCGTAAGAACGCCTCACTAATTTAATAACTTACACGAAATAAACTTCAACAATAAGTGGAGTGATTTTAAATCCATAATAAAAACATTATGTTACTGCTTACAGGTAAAATATAATAAACATATTTTCTACATTATAATAATTTTACTCAAATTAAAGTACTTAATGTCCTACTAAAACTATTACCAGTCTGTTCGCACAGTAATGGGCAGAGACAAAGAAGCGCTCTTTTACCAAATATTAATAGTAGGTAGACATAACATATTTCAGATTTCTGACAGTGCTTTAATTATAAATATACACAATAAGAATAATTCGTGACTTTATATAAATAATATTTAAAACAAATCAAATCAAAATAGTTTTTAAAAACGTAAATAGCCTGATAATAATTGTAAATGCCAAAGATTGTAAATCAACTTTAAATAGAGCATATAACTTTCTTTATTATATCTTTCTGCATATTTTCTAGTTTTAACGATGAAAAAAAATATATATATCTTCTCTTTCACATCATAATAATTTATTTACTACAATGGTAATTTTATTTATTTTATTGTAGAGTATGTATCTTATTTCCAAAATTTCACCTAACTTTAAAATAAATAAAATACCTTATTAAACTAAATGGATGTGGTCTTTTCTATTATATCTCGTTATCGAAAAGTTTGGGTAGGATCCCTGTTAAGGATCAGTGTCTTTAGAATCTATCTTTCTATATATATTTTCTAGCATGAATAGTTCATTCAATCATATCATATAATCATAAAATAGGTATTAACTAAGTTGTTTTTAAATGTGACCTACCAATAGGACGACCGTGGTCTATTGGTAGGTCTCCCAGTTAAAAATATATTACGTAAATACGTACCCTGTTTCTTTGATACAAACAGTAAGTAGCTTAGTATAGAAATGGGAATAAGAGAAGAAAATACGTTTTCTTATTACAAAACTAATGGTGGATGTAATTTTACATTAAAAAAATAAATAATACGGGTATTCATTTGGTATGTGGAATTAAATAAACGTTATAGAAGTTTTCATTTAAATTGTTTTAAGGTTTTTTATTATTATTTTACATTTCTATACTAAGCTACTAAAGTGCTCGTGTATCATAGAAGCAGGATGACCAAAGTCATGTATCAAAGATACATTGGTACTGGCAGGTGGTTTTGAACCCGTGCTTTCGTTTTGCCTAACCATTGCACTACCACTACACCACGGGTAAATTTATGCAATTAAATTATATAGAATAATTATGAAATATGGCCCGAATTTTCCACCATTAATTACTATACGAGAACCTAATAACTAAAGGGCTATGGTTACTTTGCTTAGTGACATTAAGTGATTAATGAAATTTGATGATGGAATGGCTAATATTATAAGTGACCCGTGAAATTTAATTATAATTATTTCACATGAACCTATTAGGACGCTTCTACATGAGTATTTAAAGGGGAGCGTGAGAGCTGAAATATAACATGGTACCTGTTTGAATAGAATGTAAGCAACGTTAAGAAATAGCTACGATTTTATTATTAATTAAATTCTTACAGGAAAAGGCAGACAAAATAAAGCACCACTTTCCACGATCTCTCGCCTTCCTCACAACCACAACTCTTCTAATGCATACTCTATTGTTGTGGGCACAGCAAACCTCTATTTTTTAAATTAATATCCTCGATTTGATCTAGAAACATTTTTCATTAAATTTAAATCTTTTTACTTTTAATAATGTAATAGATATATTGATTTTCCTAAAGATATGAGACATAAAATACCTACCCATATGATCTTTCAAACAAAATTTAAGGTAATAATAAATATGACTTTTCAAAGAAATTATTTTTAATATAAAAACGTTTTTTAGGTAGACTAATTTCTTTAAGGTCAATTTGCCAGACTAGTTTTCTAGTATAGCGTAGAGTTTGTATGAAGAGAATTGTGAATGTGAGTGTAGCGAGAGAGTGTCAGGATCGTGGCAAGTGGCGCTCCTTTGTCTCTGCCTATCCCTGTGGTAAAAAGACGTGACAATTAGATTGATTGATTTTCCTAATTGAGCATAACCACGTGCAAAACCATCTTTAGAACACTTATTAGTAACTTAATTTTGATCATATAGTACGTACGTCCAAAACTTCAACCAGGAAATTGATCATGCATTAACTCTGAAAATTACTTTAGAAGTTTGCAAATAATTAGTTATTGGTGTATATAGTTGTATATATATTGTTTAATTTCATTTAGTTAGTTTAAAAATTCGTTAAAAGTTTTATTGATAGATGATTAAAGGAGATATATCACATATTAATATAGTAAATTTAAGGCGACGAACTACGCGTAGTGGATAGTGGCAGTAGGAAAACCGAGAGCACAAGTTCAAAAGCACTTACCGGTACCAATGTATCATTTATATATAATAATATGTGCTTTGGTCGTCCTGTTTCTATAATACAAACATTTAAGTAATTTAAGAGAAACATTTAATTAAAAAATAAAAACATGCCTAATGATATACTAAAATATGTTTTCTGGGGAATTATTAAATCGTTTACTGGAAAATGAAACAGCAAAACTTTTATATCCAAGCCACATAAATGATTGTATTTGGTGATCTAATAATGTTGTTTTTGTATGTTTTCATTTAATTGGACAATGTAATGAACAATATATAATTTAGCTTTATCTACATCGTTGGTATCGTGTAGGGGTTGAGAAAGGGGATGACCCTTGTAGCTGCCATCTGTGACCGCCCATCAGAGTGCTGATGGTGTTAAATGTATGTCATACAGGATAATGTATATGAAACTATCTATACCTACATAATAATGTTAAATGGAAATCTACTTATATGAGACTTACATCAATATACGATTAGGATTATCAATATTATGCTGTATAATATAAGGTAGGTCTATCGTACGTTATACTTATATTTTATAAGAATAGTAACGCTCTATTGTCTTTGCCTATTCCTGTGGAAACCACCACTTTCAAGTGTAAAGACTGTGAAGTGATAAATATTGGGCGTGTTTATTTAAAATTATTTTTACTTGTAAGTAATAATTTACTATTTAAGTACTAGTATTTATTCATTCATAGGTAATATTTATTCCATGTTCTGTATTAATTAATACTATAAACTTTTCACCGTCTACCAACTTTTGCTCTCTATTCAAGAGAAAACGCTACTAACAAACGACTTACAGTCTGTATTATTTTTACAACAAAGGAATAAATAAATAAGCTACTCAGTAGTATTTCATGATCAACTTCAACTTGCTTGCTGGTTCTTTTCAACTAGCCTACCATTTTCTTTATTTATTTCTTTATTTTAATTTTTCTTACATTTCTACATTAAGCTACTGCAACTAAAGTGCTGGTATGATAGAAACACGACACCCAAATTACAGATACATTGGAACCAGCAAGTTGTTTTTGAACCCGTGCTCTTGGCTTGCGTGACCATTGCACCACCACAACACCGCAGTTATTGTAGTAGCAGTCGCCTCGATTTATATACCGTACTCTATTATACAGGGCTATATTATTTGTAAAATTCAAAACTTTTTATTCAGTATAATTTTTTTATTTAGTATCATCAGCCAGAAGATGTCTAGTGGTGAATATCAGCCTCTCCCTTATGACACCATTCTGAACTACAAGATGCCAGTTGCATCCACCAGTTATTTGTGACCAGTTATTATTACGTCGTCAGTCCACCTAGTATTCGTATGTATAACTCTCGAAGTATAACTCTTTTACTTATACTTCACTATTCCATTTTACTAACCTATTCCGTTTTAAAAGTGTTGAACGTGTTTACCCGTTACAAACGTAACGACCTTGTGGAGTGACGATCGATGTTATCTTTGGTGGCACGTAATGAAATGCAAAGGGATTCGGGCTTTCTTCGCTGCGTCTCATTAATCTTTTTGGTGTTTTTTCTGCGGGCTTCCAACAATTTGTTCACCAATTCGTCATGATTTTGTCTTTCCTTTGTTTAATGTTGGTCTTTGCTTGGGATATTAATTTATATTTAATAGCGACATTTGACTTGGTTTTGTCGCCTTTTTATTTGTTTTTCTTACAATAAACAGTGTTATGATTATTAAAATCTGTGACAATTAATTGACGCTACAAAGTAATTAGAACCAAAAATGTTTTTTTTGTTGTTAAATGAATAATAATAACTTAAGCACTATTTATTATTTTTTAGGAGTATTTTTTTTTATTGTGACTCGACATATGACAGCTCCCCGCTTGATGTTAAGCCGAAGTGTGGTCTATGAATGAATGTCACTGCTACTACAATTCAATAACTGTGAGTAGCAATCACATCCACTATGCCGGCCTAGATGGAACTGGCAACTTACAAGCTGATCCCGAAACTTCACGGTCTGTATACTTGTAAGTGGTGGTACTACCCCGGATCGGCAGACTGGGTACCACTGCCTACCACTCTTTGATAACCAGACCCGAAGCAAATATTCATCTCTTTTTTTATTAACAAAAGCTTTAAAACGAATATTCGCTCGAGCGGGAATCGAACCCAGAACTTTACGGGCAACAAACCAATCGTTAAACCGTTCGTCCAAGCCTGTCGTCCGAGTAGTTTCAAATTGACATCGATCCGCCTGATTCTAAGTGCAGACCATGAATAGAAGCGACTCCTAATTTTTTTTTTTAAATTGTATACTATTAATGGACATCTGATCTAGATCTACCTTATGCTGACCATCAGGCAAGTCGAGGTCAGATGCCGAGTCGTAATAAAAAATAATGATGGAGGTCCCAGAGTGCCGACGATGGAAAAAACCTTCTCAGTTTACGGCTGCCGCAGTCGCTGTCTCTATGCCGGCCAAAAAATGCCCGAAAAAGTCAAATGCGTGAAAGTAGCAGTCGCATCTATTATGCCTAATTTGAACCGGTCGCTTTTAAGCTGATTTCGAAACGCGATTGAGTCACAGTTCTGCTTTGTTGTTTATGCCTAAGAACTATAGTAGTAGTAGAGTAAATATAATAAGATAAAATATTATAACACGATCCGATAAATATCAACAACAATTTTCTAACAAAGTTAACATTATACTTCACGTTTAATATGTATGAAAGATAAGCTGACATTTGGTTTTTGGGCAAAGGCAACAAATTGAATAATTATCCCCTACATTGTCCGCTCCGTGTGTCGATAATCGCATCGTTGACCCGATTTCATTGTTTGGGCACACTCCTCTAAAATGGCCAACGTTTGAGCGACTCCTTTAAATAAAATCACCATTTAAATTAAATTGGTCTGAGATAAAAACGTAATTTTCATTTGTTTTTTGTAAAAGTAAAACTTCTTTGATACAAGATGATGAATGAATTAAACAAATTTTATGCGGCTTACTATCGCATTTATTTTGGTTTTGATTTTTCATTTTAATTTTATTATTCCAACGTTTCGAGAGCTTTGCAGCCACCGTGGTCACGGAGAGATTTGTTTAATTCATTAATCAATGTTTGCGCAAAATCTAAGAAAATATTACAAGATGATGAATCTTGGTACCGTCTCGTATGTAGAAATCCAATAATTTTTCGTTCATAAACTTTGTAATGAACCCTGGAAAAGTACAACAAAATATTATATTCATAACATCTGAACTGAATGTAAACATTTTATCGTTTTCAATCTAGTTACTAGCTAAAGCTAGAAGGCATATAACTTATATATTATATTCTTTCACTACTTCTTTTCTTGAGAAACGTTTTTCTTTGATATACAACCGAATCGTGGAATAAAATGGTTAGTTTTTGTCGATCAAACACTATAAGAAAAGTTACATCGCAGCTTTTTGTTAGTAAGAAGCTTACTAGCAATTTATTTGGCAAAAAATATTACTTTCGAAGATCAGAATATCATAGTTCAACATACTCGTAATATGGAGTGTATTTACCTCATTTTAAAAACAGACGTCCATTAAAAGTATATTATTTAAAATTTGTTAAGTACTGAAAGTTTAGACACAAAAATAATAAATCAACGATATTAGCACCTCTGTAGCAACTTCCCATAAGAATAGGTAGAGGAAAGGAAACGCCATTTTCCACTTTCTTCAAATAACACTCTTGCTACCAAAACATCTTACACTTTACTCTCTTCATACAATCTTTACGGTTACTAAAAATTTCAGCTATTAAGAGAATGTCAACGATTTGATCAAAAATCATTCTTTTTGGTCATTCGTAATATCACATGTGATTTACAAATCACTTTCGTCAATACCCTTTCATTAAGTATTTTAATCATTCCTTTCCTTACTTGTTTAAAACAAATGCGATAGTAAACCACATTTAATACAAATTAAACAAATTTTATACGGCTATCGCGTTTATTTTGGCGTTAATTTTACAATTTTATTTTATTATTCCGACGTTTCGAGAGCTATGCAGCCATCGTGGTCACGGAGACGCAATAGTAAGCCGCATAAAATTTGTTTAATTCATTAATCAATGTTCGCGCAAAATCTAAGAAAATATTACATACAATATTTTATTTACTACTTACGACACTAATAAGAAATAACATAATAATTAAATAGTTAACGAAATTAATCATTGATATAAAGGGCTGAATTAACCGGCCGCACTGAAAGGCTATAATTAAAATACAAATACGAAACTAGCTTCAAGACTCAAGGGAACCGCACATCTTCACAAAAGCGAGGCTAAATACGATTAAATTGTACGGATGTAAGGTTAAACATTTCCCAATATACGTTGAAATTTCATGAAAAGCACATTAATTTGAATGCCACTTGCATGTAGTCGATACATAGTTGAGTGTCGTTTAAATTTACTAATCTCGTTTCAATATCTTTTGGATATGCAAAACTGCTCTCATAGATAGCTAACCAGACTGAGAAATCGATACGTGAAATTTCAACGTATTTGCATAGGAATAGTTAAGGTTTAAACTTATAAAAACCGATAATTTTACGGATATTTTGTTATAGAGAGACTATAAGGTAAATCTTTAATTTTAAAGAAAAAGATATGACCTCGATATTTTGATGGTAAGAAAGATGAAATAAAAATGATTCATTGATTATTCTCTACGAATGCCATCCGACCTCAGATTCCATGAAATGTACAAATTTATAAATTTATAAACTTTTACTATAAATATCACTATCAAAAATATTATCACATATAAATTAAATACTAGGAATAAAGTATAAAGATTCAATATAAAAGGCACGGTCCAGCGATGTGTCAATGTGTTAATACTGGGAGCAAAGTAGTGTACAGAAGAGGTCGCTTGCCTTCCCACTACGTGGCTGGACTAGCAACTTGTAAGGCGATTTGATACTTGGCATTACTCGTACAAATCTTCTAAGTTCACGTACGACCTCGTAATATTCTTACCTAGGTTGTAATATGTTAACCTAGGTATATGTATTTGATGACACGCGTTTCGCATTGATAACACAGCAGTGCGCTACGCTTAAAGTCCCGGGTTTGATTCCTTGTTAGAGCAAAGTTTTTTAAAATGATTTATTTGTTATATAGGATATTAATATTTTCTTAGATTTTGCGCTAGATTATTGAATTTAACATATTTAAGCGGCTTACTATCTCGTTTAATTTCGCGTTCTCTCCGTGACCACGATACATCCATGGCTGCAAAGCTCTCGAAACGTCGGAATAATAAAACTATTTTTTTTTTAAATCAAACTAAAATAAACGCGATAGTAAGCCGCATAAATTTGTTTAATATACCTATAGGATATTACTAATATTTGTTATGAAAAAGAGGCAGGTTGTTTATCACTTTGAAAGATTTCGGTTCCAACTAGGCCGGCATAGCTACTTGCAGTTATTTCACTATATTAGCAGTCGCCTTCATTCACGGACTCCACTCCAGCTTAACATGGTGTGCTGTCATTTATTGTGTCTCGAAATCTGACTTTGACTTGCCTTGCAAGGGGAGATTCTTAGATCTGTGCCGACAACTTAAAAATCCCAGCTTAGTCCACTGTTAACTTTAATATTTCTACTTCATAAACAAGTTGAAAGACGGTAGTATTATAAGTCCATACATACAAGTTACTATGTGAGTAGTTAAATGAATAATCTAGATAACTTGTGACATAAATGTTTACACATATAAAGTGCATTAAATACAATTACTGCACAGACAGCAACAATATTGCAAGTGTGCTCTATATTTACTCAATAATGTTATTTTATACAAACTAGTACGACGTCTAATAAGATTCTCGAGGCACATATAAAAGTAAGAAGCCAGGCAAGGCACGCGGGCGGCAGTGGCAACCGCGCCGCATATTGCATTACAGATGCTCGTTGCATGCATTTGAACGAAGTACGCCTCGTCAAACAAACTCCACCAGACTACTGATCGACCATTTACAAGCGAATGCTATTCTACCTAGATACTGCATGATATGCTGTCCTAGTACTCGGCTTCCCTCCAGCGAAACTTTTATTGCTTTTATACGATGCGAAAATACGCTCCGCAATTTCAGTTTTCAGGACATCTCTGCATACTTAGTCGTAGCATCGTAGTCGACCCGTCGACTTTTCCTTCGTGCATTACAAATTACATAACATCTCGTAAAATTTAAACTAAAGTTAAACTACATGGACGGTGGAAGGTTTTTTTAGGTATAAGTCGTTATTTTTTTTTTCGCCCAAAAAGATGAGGACAGTTAGATTCTTAAATAATAATATTGTAAATTAAGATTTACATAACCTAAAAGTTCGTGAAAACACAATTACAAAAGTTTTATCTAAGAACGGCGAGCTCAGTAATCACATTTGTCGGAGAAGTTGCACGGTTGAGAAAATTGTCTTTGGTACTCGTAACGAGCTCAGGTCGCGAGCTCCTCTTGCCTGCTTCACCTGCAATTTTGTCACAATCGTTTCTGATCTCGCAACACCTTGCCGTTTAACAATACTATTTGTCTTTATTTTCTTTTTACTTAAATCACTCACGCTATTTTATAAAACTAGTTTTCTTTGAAAATAAAAGAAGTGCAAAATGTTGTAAAGTAAATTTTTGAAAACCGAAATGGCTGATACCAAAGTCGTAACACTATGCGAATAGTTTTATAATTTGTGTTCTGAAGTAATAAATTGTGCTCGTGATTCTGTTGAAGATGATTGTACAAAGGTACAACTTTAGAAACATTTCTGTAATAAGATTTCTTTTGCAAATGCATTTTTTAAACAATTTACGCAAATGTATTTCTTTGAGACATTTTAGCTGTACTTCTTTGAATGAATATAAAATATATTTTTTATGTAATGCACAAGTCGACAACTATTACTGTTTTTATTTTTAATTTACGTCACAAAACTGAGGAGGTTATAATATATACGTTTTCTTCCACTTTAAATACCAGGGATATCAGGCTCGGGCTTTCGTACATCGAGAAGTGGTCATAAACGACCGGCACCACTGAAGATGTAGGATGAATGTACCTTAGCTCCCAATTTCCAGCGATTGTGATAAAGAATTGCTGGAGATTGGGTCACCGTGGAGTCACCAAAGGCCCATAGAAACCAGGAAGATACCCCAAGAAAAAAGAGAGGTCTTTGCGATAGAAAAGCGGTGCGGGAGGGGTGACATGTGAACGAAAACCACCTTTACTGCAGGAATCTACTCAGATAAGCGCTACTCCGTTAGTATAATAAACACTGTTTCATCAACACATTGAAACAAACATATAAAAATACTATATCTATATCTATTTTGTTAATCAATCCAAGTGATCAAATGGAAGCACTTGAGCCGACCTATCTAGTTGTAGTAAAACATTTTTCTAGGGACGCTCTTCACTACAAATGCTATTATGGACCCTTTATTCGACAGCACTCGAAGAAAGCCAACGTTTCAATCGGATTGAACGGCCTCCTCTTCGCTAGACACCTCCGAGAGAGGGTTACAAAGAAAAAAGTCCTATTTTTATATTGTTTTGTGAATGTCACGTTCAGATGAAACTCGTATGCATTTACACTTAACGTAAATTAGAATTAATAATTACATTATAAGATCATCATTTATAATATACGAAATTATTTACTGTGCTTATTTATTTTCTACATAGTTACTAAGTGCTGATAAGATAAGGCGTTGTCATCCGTCCGTCCATACAAGTTAAGGAATCGTTGAGATTTTGACTGTTAGTTCAGTAACTTATTTTAGTCAAGTTAACATTTTGACTATCAAAGTTTGGATTAAATGATTTGTTTATTTTTTATTAAACATTATTAACCTAAATTGTTTTTTATTTATTGCGAGTCGACATAATATGACAGCAATCGCCTGATGTTAAGCTGGAGTGCGGTCTATAAATGGAGGTGACTGCTAATACAGTTCAAAAAGAAGTCACATCCACTAAGCCGGCCTAATTGAAACCGGCAACCTACAAGCTGATCCCGAAACGCGACTAAGTCACTTCACTACTTCTCCTAACCAAACCTAACTATAATTATGTATTGAGTCATATCGAACTTGGAATTGAAAACGGTTACATACTTTCGTTCATAAATGTTTCACTCCAATTTACATTACACTAGGTGAAATTTATGAATAAAATTTACATAACTATTTATTGTACGGAAGATATAAAGGTAATAGGGTTCTAAGTCACTTTCTTTGTAGTTTATAAGGATTTAAATGCACGGGGACGGTGAAAAATGAGGTAGTGCAGGACCCGAAGAAAGTTTTCGTAGCCTATGCAAGGAAAAATGGAATTTCTTTTCCCTTGAGCCTCATATTTCTCGTATGCGAGCTACGTAGATAGGGTATTTTAATATTGAGCCGTTATATATCAAGTAGAGTGTTAATATCTTCGTACGTAATATATTAATACTTTTTTTTTTGATAAAGGGGTGCTAAAATAATTGGTTGCTTCTTGTTGTGTAAGCCAAAATAAAAACACTTCTTACATCCACTATAAGAAGTTACTGCAAGCATATTTTTTACTATGACTCGATATCTAACAACGACTGATAATAAGCAATAGGAGGTCCAAGAGTGCCAACGACTAAAAAACCGAGTCAGTTCACGGTTGCTCCAATCGCCGTCACTAAGCATGTCACTTTTAAGCTGATCCCGAGACTAAACGTTGCTTAATACCTAAAAATTATAGTTGTCAGTTTATTTAATCAATAAATTAATTAATTTTTTATTGTGACTCGACATATGACAGCACCCCGCTTGATGTTAAGCCGGAGTGTGGTCCATTAATTAATGTCACTGCTACTACAATTCAATAACTGTGAGTAGCAATCACATCCACTATGCCGGACTAGTTAGAACCGGCAACTTACAAGCTGATCCTGAAACGTGACCAAATCACTTCACGGTCTGTATACTTTTAATTAAATAATCACGCATCCATTCCTTTAATTTTCACGAAATCGACACAATTAATTCACTTTATTTACATTTACTCTTCATACATTATCTATAAAATAAATACCTAATTATTTTTCCTACATGTAAGTAAAGAAGACATGGAAATGAAAGCACTTTTGAATTTCGCATTTTTATGCAGGTCATAAAGATAATTTTCCTATAAACAGCAGAATCACCTGGCTGTATCCACAAAATGTATGGATGCATTTTAACCACAGACTTCGTACTAATAGACGCGTCATTGGAAAGTTTTATTTTAGCCAAGTTACTATAAAATAAAAGATCCTGCAGTTTTAGTGGTTGTAATGCTCCATCTCATTTTTTTTAAATGATGTAACAAATGGTCTACCAATTTGTTGTCTATGATTTTCATCTCTGTTTTTGTGGTTTTAATGCGAAAAGAGAATAATGCGGTCGAGAAGCTTTCCAACGGTATATTCCCCTTTTATGTACCCGTATGAACGCATTTTGTTAATGATTTTTAAACCTACTTACACAGTGATAGATATAAATTATTTATCTTATATTACTAAAATAGTACAAAATCTCCAAAACAATGTTGATAAAACAAACAAAATAGGTATTTATTTTTATATACCAGAAGTCCATTTAAAATTACTCGTACATTAGTATTGAAATAAAACAGTCGTTAGAAATCTTTTCAATTGATGCCTTTTTCCCGCATGGATAGGCAAAGACAATGGAGCGCCACTCTCTCGCTTCCCTCACATCCAATTCTCCTCATACAAGGATTTCTCGCGAACATGGTTTATAAAATAATGGACACCTCAGTCTCCCAGTGAATTTGATGCCTGCACCTGCAAAAACTTTTGTTTATAAAGAGCACACTGTAAGCTCCACGTTAAAGAAATTTAATATGGTAATATAAAATTATTGTAGGTATTCCGATCCATTATAAAAATATATTACAGTTTTACATCAAATATCTGGAAGGATTACCAATAATCTTTGGATCGATAATACTGGCACGTTTTGTATAGAGGAAGTGCAAAAATGTTTTTGCGAATATTCATTCTCACGTTGCGTTTCTGTTAGGATTATGGTGCTAGCATGTTTTTTCACCGAATTCCTGTCCGATTTTTATTATTGAATGCATTTTTTGTCTTTGTAAAGGGTTATTCGACAACCTTAGGTGGTCCGTACCACAACCACAACTTTTAATTGTGAGGGACGTAAAGTGGCTTTAATAGTAAGTTAAATTTGTAAATTTGTAAAGCTTGTATGAAAAGAATTGTGGATATAAAGAAAACAAGAGAGTTGTATCATAGTAGAAGAGATCACGACAAAATCAGCAAAATAAAAAGTGAAACAAGTTCTAAAAGAAACAACTTCTAAAATGTATGAAACAAGAAAATATTATAATTTGAAATTGTTATAAACAAAGTATTGAATATTCATTGTTTATTACCCGTAAATAAACAACTCACATAAAAATATTTTAATGTGTTCCATAGATATACATAATCATAGTGCCGCCAGTTATTCCACTACCTGTCCTTGCGAGTGGGTAGGTACTCACTCATATACATCCTCAATACTAAAACATATTATATTAAAACTAGCCCTTACAAAACTCATGCTGATTTTTGTTGCGAGCTCTAGGACTATCAGGATAGGATAAAAAGTGGCAAATTAAAAAACTGATTATTTTACATACATAGGAATCATACCGAATTTATCAATCAAATGGTCACGCCTTTTCGCCTTTTCGAATTTATCTCATACAAAAAAGCACTTTTATTGAGACTCGATATTTGACCTCGATTTGTTTGACTTTTACGATTGCCTTAGTCGCCGTCACTATGCCGGCCAAAGTCAGTTTACATAAAGTAAACTGTTTATATATTGTTATGACTAGCATAATCTGTTTTATGTAAATATAACAAACTACCGTATACGAGTAATAATATTATTTAAATTGAGATAAAATAAATTAATTAACTGAAAGAGGCAATATATTATTGAAGGATAATGACAACAACATAGTTAAGTACTCGTAGATCTTGTGGTTGTTTGTTGATGCGGAAGGGGATTGAAGTAGACTTATATTGGTGTGAGGGCAATCTATTTTTTGTCCGACATTAGGGAAATCCTCACAAGCCCTATTTAGGAAATTGCCTTCTTTATCGCGGTTGTGGCTAACGCTGTTCGGAGGTTTGCTGCGGCCTCGACTTAAGAAGCGAAGTGTTTGTGTTCTTTTAAGAGTTCAAATTTATTTTAACATTTATTAGAGATCTTTTAAATTGTGTGATGAAATGTTATAAAAGGTTCGCAGTGTTTTATTATAATGAATAGATAAAATTAAATCTTTATATGGTCATGTTGGATCAGGAAAAAAAATATTAAATTAATTAAAATGAATCATATTATTTTAATATAAATAAGTAGCCAAAATCGAATCTATATTTAATAAAGTTTTAAATTGATATCTAGTGTGAAACGTTGCAATCAAGTTAAAACCACTAGTCTATTACTAGCACCACTTTGATATGTAGTTTGGTTGACCAGTTTTTATGTGACGCATGGGGTTTATTGTAATAAAAACATTCATGCTCTATATTTAAATAATTTGCTGCATCTAAATATTAACTTCAGAAAGGTTATTTAACATAACCTAATGTAACTTAAGATAATCCTTATCTAAAAAGCTCTTCCTATAACCTATATAATAAAATGTATTTTAGTTATAATTTTACTTTATGTATCGAGGCTAAATGTGACATTACGGGCGCTAATATAAATATTTGTTTGTTATGAATAAAGCTATCTTTCATACACTCCATTAGCTTCGTTGAGAGAAATTTAGTAGTAGGTAATTCGCGAGATGTGATATTTATGGCACATTAATGTTATGTTTTGTTTCTAATATTACGATGGATATTTCATCTAAATGACATTATTCTTACTAAAATGACAATTTTTGTAAGTATATGAAAAATGGAGAAAGAAGGAAAGGAAGAGTGCAAGGCCAGCACAGCAAGGCGATAGTGAACTGAACAGCTTATCAAGCAGCAAGAAATTTAGGGTCAGATGTCTAACAACAAAAAGGGATATTTTAAAGGCTGGTAAAATTCGTAGCATCAAGCTTAAAACTGTAAAAAATTCAGTTATGATCTGGGTTAAAAAATAAGCCTTTAAACACCAGAAACAAAGTCAGAGATAAATGTAGAATTCGTATAAGTCATTAAAATACTGCTATAAATTACTCATAGGATTTTATAATTTGTTAAATATAATTCATTTGGTTTACAGATACGGGTATCCTTACGGTATTATCACAGCTTAGCACCCGTGAGATCGCCTTTGCTTATAAATGAATGTTGCATTGCTACTGCTGCTCAAATTTAGCAATATCGAAAGAATCGCTCGCAGAACCGACAACCGAGGGGGAAACCGAGGTTCTAGAGTGCAGGCCACGAACCGGAAGACGCAGCGTAGGTAGGCCTACCACTAGGTGGACTGACGACATAGTGAAAGTCACGAATAACCAGTGGATGTAACTGGCATCTTGTCGTTCGGAATGGCGTTCTAAGGGTGAGACCTATGTACAGCAGTACACACCTTCTGGCTGATGATGATGATGATCTCGAAATGTAAATGAGTTGTTTCACGCACCTGCAAATGGCTCAGGAGTGGTTGGTACTTGCAAGTACTAAGCAGGTTCAGCCTATTATATTTTGAAATATTTTTTATAAAACATATATGATATTTGCATTAGTATATACCTACAATAAACACAGGCCTATGATGATACATATTATTATGTTCATATTCTATACTTGTACATGTTTATACATAGCCAAAGTAGGTACAAAATGTTACTTGGTACTTTGGTACTACTACTAGCTCAAGAGTATAGTCGAATATCTTCTTTAGATGTTTTAACTTAATTATTTAGGCAACTCGTGTGGAAACTTTGTAACTTATTAGTTACAGCTAATTAACTCGAAGTTTTCTCAATGCTTTATAGAATGTAAAGAAAATAAAATAAAATTATTTTAGTGATGATTTATTTCATATTCCTACTAAGATTTTGATTCTAATCCTTCCTAAATACCTCCATTGATTAGATTTTAGTATAAGATTGTAGTGCAGTTAATTATGAATAATAACTATAGGATTATTTTGTGTAAAACACTCTTTAATTACCAACAATCTTAGACTTTAAAGTGGGTAATACTCAATGCTTCTAGACAGGTAAGAAACGATAATGTATGATTTTTTAAGTTCTTTTTAATTTTATGTATACTAAGTTCCCTCCTTCTTGTCTTGGCAGCAAAATATTGAGAAATATTATAACATTATATAAGCCCAGCATTGGTTTAACGTTATGGAATGGCACAAAATCCTTTGTAAAACGAACGATTATGATGCCATAGTATTATTATTTTACTAATTTTATTAAAGGATTATTTTTAAATTTATCTTCCTACGTGATCATTATCTTTAGCCGATATCTAACTTTAACCTTAGTTTAGGACGTCAAAAGCGGGTTTTATGAAGTTGATCGTTTCTAAAGTCCCGGTGCGAGGGGATAAAGCGTGTAAGCCTATTCGAAACCATTCACGGTGTATCCTTATTCAGCTTGGCCACGAAATTTTTGCGAAAAGATTTGCCTTGATGTATTCTATTGACGTTTATGGAATATTGCTTTCCCATGTTTCATTTCAATATAATGATGGTATTATAAAGCTACTTTAAGTACATGATATGTAAGGTAGGTAATATACAATGTATTTCTTACTATATATGCAAATTCTTACGCAAATGTATTTTATGAGCTGTGTGATGGAATGGGTGGCTAAAGTTAGAAATAATCCGCAAAGATTTAAGCAACGCGGTTCTAACTCCGTGAAAAACCGTCGTCATCGACTTTTCCGCGATTATACGATAATTTAAAATCTTCAAACTTTTCGGCACTTTGACTTATATTCTTTGACGTAGATGGATGTTTTAATAAAATACGTATAAGCAAATTAAAGTTAAATATTTTGATTTGCAAACTTTTAAAAAGATATTATTCTTCTGTTTTTTATTGTGATACAAGCATCACATCTGGCCTCGAGCCTGATGATGACTAAAAGAACGTCGATAACTAAAACAACTGATTCAGTTTACGGTTGCCTTAAACGGCATTAAATGTCGACAAAATAAGCTTTTGTTTACACTTATATTTTGTTAACAAACTAAATGCATTTTAAATTAAAATACCGAGAACGTTACGAGCTACAAATCAAAGCTTTTAACAATTTGCGTAAAAGTCATAACGGATAAAATTTTGTTTTTATATTCATAAATCTAAGTCACATTGAGCACGTCCACTGTTCATTTGTCGTTGCCAGAACCCGCTACGTGGTAATTAATATAGGGAATGGCAATAAAAACCGACTGTCCGACCCATCGAGCCTTTCCCCACGTTCTTTTGTACTAACAGATATATCTCTACAAGGGAATTGATCCCTACATACATTTTATATTGCCCCGTATTTTTTAAACCTTCACCTGTGTTCACTTACTATAACGAATGTGTATCAATCAATCTGTAGTGTTACTTTATTGTCCTAATTTTTTGTAGAGCTTCTTTATTTTGAAGGCGACCGTGGTGTAGTGCCAGTGCAATGGTTATACAAACCTAGAGCACGAGTTCGAAACCACTCACCGGGGTATCTGTATCTTTGATGTATGAACTTTGGTTGTCCTGTTTCTATGATACAAGCAATTTAGTAGCTCAGTATAGAAATGTAATAATAATAAAATATAAAAAAATAGCTTCTACATATGACAGCTGATGTAAAGCTGGATCGCGGCCACATCTCCGTATGAGTGCTAGTACAGTTAAATAACTGCAAGTAGCAGTCGAATTCACTATGCCGGCCTATTTGAATCTTGTAACTTTCAAGATGATACCGAAACGCGACTTGACGGCCTGTACGAGTATACTTGTAAGTGGTCTTGGGACGTGGTACAGAGTAGTACGATCGACATCTAATGACCACCTGCAGTCAGACTAGCTGCACTCTTAAATAACTATACAAAATACAAATCCATCCATTTACATTCAAATTTTATTAGTACAAATGACTAGGAGAGAATATTAATTAAGTTCATATTCATTTTAACGTGCTCGGGTATGTGGTACGCTTATGTCAAGTTTCGATTTCCGTGCTCACATTTCACACTGGAAGCATTTAATCAGAATAGTGGAAATTCTCAGTTTGTATTTGGATAAATCATAAGACATTTCATTAGTACTGTTTGGTGATGTCATAATTTAGTTTTGCCTCTCAATTGTCAAGTTTCGATTTTTCTTTTTCTTGAGCAAGGGTCCGTCCGACTTTCCTGATGATAAGCAGGAGGAAGTCCAAGAGTACCGATGACTGAAAAACCCATTGAGTTTTTGGTTGTGTTCTTGGTTTTGTTAGTTTTTTTTTAATGTTAAATTTAATGTTGAATGGTTTGTTAAAGAAGTGTAATAATTGTAAATTTCATGAAATGTCACTATTGAAACTTAAAATCCTTTCACTAGGCCTAAGTCTATAAACGCGAAATAAATCGTATCGTAACACTTCGTAATGGCCCTGGAGGGCACAACGAAAAACTTCCCGAAAGCTATTAACTTTATTTAAGGCTGTTATAAAGCGTTTTCGACCTTATCACAATCCCGTGAGCCCACTTCGGGATTTCCTTCGATTATTGGCCGCGAGACAGGCGTAAGCACAACATGAGAATAAAGATCGAACAAGATATTCACGATTCTAAGGAGCATGACGTCACGAGAATTTACAAAGTCATTTCTTTTAATTTGTTTAATATTGTTCTCCTGTAAGAGATTGCCATGCTGGTGATAAGGCCGCCATTTGCATCTACTTATATATTTTAAGCTACAATTTGCACAATAAAGATTTTTATAGATTTTGTAGGTATGATAATTATTATTGAAAGACCGAATTAATTATATAATGCTTTATATGTATTTATATTATGTATGTAAATATTATAATTGTGTATGTTATTAATATATCTATTATTATTGTTCGAACTCAAAAACATTTATCATATCTTTATCTTCCTAAACTGGAAAAATCACCAGCTACATCTTCCAACGGTTAACTGGTAGTAAATTCTTGAAGGCATTAAGTTTACTACTTGTAAACTTTTGTAGTTAATTTTGCAATAAAGTATCTTATTGTTATTATTATTATATAAATTATTATATATAAGTAGATAATTATGAAAACAAAAGTAATTCGTAATTAAATTTAAAAGCTAAATTTAAGAAGGCATTTACGGTAAAAGCATTAAGCCAAACAATCGAATCCAAAAGTACTTTACACAACTTGAGACAATTCCATGTTTCTAGTTTCATTCCCTTTAACCAATTACAAGTCCGCCCTTATTTTCTAGAAAGGTCAATAGAATGAAACGAGAGGACAATCTTAATTCACTTTTGTCCTCAATGGACGAGGGAAAGGGCCCCGGACATCATAGCCGGAAATTCTGGCGCAATGGGACTATGGAAGAAAATTTAATGCCTATAGGCACGATGTTGGGAGCAACAAATGCAAGGAAATGAGGAACTTCCGTCTATTGGCACCTCGAGTGAATTTACTTTGAAGTAAACTCGGTACGAGGGACGGTCGTGCCTTCATTATAGTTGTTTATAGGAGACAGGGATATATCTATTGATCTTGACACCCTTTTGCAGGTCGTCTGAGGGATTTTTTTGAAGATTTATAACCAAACTTTAGATATAACTTTGAGGTGACAATTTCAGCCTATAAATATAAATTTAAAGTTTATTCTGAGTTGTGTTCTTCAAAGAATTTACTTGAGATGGGATATAAGATATATTTCTACGAAGTGTAGCGGATTTTTAAACAAAATTGCCTACATTAATACAGATTTAATTGAAGTCTGTCGCTTTGACGAGGGTTGACGTGTAACGGACACAGTTTCTCTTTTCGTTGAAACAAAAGAGTATCTATTCGTAACTGCGTTTTAAGGTTTGTTTTAGGATTTCCAAGATTAGCAACCATAACGTTTGGTAACATTTTATTACAGTTTAATTTTAAAATGGGTTCAAAAATATTTTAAATTAAGTTATGAATATAATACAAAAGTACTTACTGTAAAATATCGACACACCGCTTATCTTTGTATACCTATGTTTTTTCGATACAAAGTCTTTGGTCATTTTGTTTCTTTTATACAATCACCTTTAGTAGCTTGATATATAATAGAAATATAAAAAATATATAAGTATTATACGTAGATACATTGTTGATACATGAACCTTAAAAAACAAGACCTAACCTCGTTAGGATATCGTGTCAAGTCAACATTATTTTCTAAGATATTATTTCAAAAGAAAATCAGCTACAAAAAGTGAAGGAGACATCCTGTCAGGTTTATTCGTATAAGTATTTTTTATGACATATAAGACTATAAGATAACTACCAAATTTCCTGCTTCATTTAATAAGAGTAGCTTTGGCATCCTTTGTAAGCGGCATAAAGAAACGACATCCGTTCTTCATCATTATACGCGTGAGTAGTAAGAATACAATTTCCCACAAGAAAAACGTGTCATAAAGGATGGAAAAAAATATGATGAAATTATGTTAGTGGAATTTGGAGATTCAATGTAGATACTTTATGATTTTAGTTTAAATAAAGAATGTTAAAATTTTTACCTATATTTATTTGTTTAAAAACTTAATTGCACAAATTTTATGCGGCGTTTATTTTGGTTTTGATTTTTCATTTTTTTATTATTCCGACATTTCGAAAGCTTTGCAGGCATAGTGGTCACAGAGAGAGAGACTGAGGTGTTGGCCGTCCTATTGGTTGATGCTGTTATTGTTTCCAAAACTACCCCGTTTGATGTTTTGATTTTTTCTGTTCCCGGTTTAATTAGTAAGCCGCATAAAATTTGTATAATTCATTACATATATATTGTTATGAGTTTTATGTGAGTGCTATTTTAATAATTTAAAAAGTGCTAAGATTATACTTTGTACCTTGGCTTTTTAGTGGCTTGACATATGACAGCACCCCACCTAATATTAAGCAGGAGTGGGGCGTATTAACGAAGGCGAATGCTACTACAGTTAAATAACTTTCAGTAGCAGCCGTATATGTCGGCCTAGTTGAAACTGGCTGATCCCGAAATACGACTGGGTCAGCTGTTTTCAGCTTGGTTGCTAGATGTGTAGCTTGGTGTATATGTAAAATAAAATGACCTAAGATTTAAAACATGAATCTTCATTTTACCTTTTAAATTTGTATACATAAAGTCAAAAACAAATCTAAAAGTGAACGCCAACGCAGCTTATTTCTTCAACCGCCCTGCGGCAGAAACTCTAGATACCTTACTCTTTACTTTCTCTATAGAGGTTAGTGCCAGTTACTTTAATAATATTTAACCTAATCTATTATTAAGTATTTAAAAGGTAAAATTAAAATATAACAGTTTTTATACTGTAAAATATATATCAGGGCTTGTATAGAGGTTATACATATACATATGTATATGTAGATAATAGGACGTAAGGAAGAAATAAAGGAAGCTTGAGGACAACCTATACGCTTCTGAAATGCAAAAAAAAACGCTTCTCTCTGCCTATCCTGATAGGAATTGTGGTGAATTTTAAAAAGTGATAGGCAGTGGTACCCAGTCTGACGATCCGGGGTAGTACCACCAGTTACAAGTATACAGATAGGGAAGTGATTTATTCGCGTTTCGGGATCAGCTTGTAAGTTGCTACTTACAGTTGTTAAATTGTAGAAGCACTGACACCCATTCATTGACCACACTCCAGCTTAACATCAAGCTGTCATATGTCGAGTCACAATAAAATATAAAAAAGCCTCTTTAGTATAATTCTAGAATTCTACACATATTTAAAGGCAGGAAGAATGGTTTTATTTACTTACTACACAACATAAATAGTACTAAAGATGGTGCGATCAATGTGTTTAGCCGGTATAGTGACGGCGACTGTGGCAGCTGTCAACTAATTCGGTTTTTAGTCGTCGGCACTCTTGGACCTTCATCATGCTTACCATCAGACAGGTCAAAGTTAGATGTCGAGTCACAGAAGTTCAGAACAACTTTCCGGTACCAAATATATCTTTAATATAATATGTACTTTGGTCGTCTTGTTTCTATCATACAAGCACTTATAGCAATTATAATATTTATTTACTTAATAAAAAAAATCTTAATAAAAATTATAAATAGAAACTTATAGAAAAGTACTATATTTGTATAGTAGCTTTACTATACAAATATATAAAAGAAACATAAACATTACCCTATGTGTTGTAATTACTTATACTATGCGCTTTTCTCTATCTACTTAATTTTGCACTCTCCACAACCCAAAGGCAGAGAAAGCCTCACGTCTTTGTCCGCCTTTTGTGTATTTTTTTTTATAATAAAGGAATTAATAAAAATACATAAGTTAATTATATCTATGCATATTTTGTATATATTTAGATTAGCAACTATGTACAAACTACGACTAACTCAGTTAATAAACAAAACGAACAGGCAATTAATTTTAACTTAGTAACTTAAGAAACTGCTATAGTCAGCAGAATACGAACAAGGCCAACTAGAATAACACTCTTCGCACCAAACTGTGACAGGTGGTGAGATATTTCCTCGCGAGCTCTGTTGATCTTTCGCGCCCAATCTCCCGCCGTGTAAACTTGGTGATACAATGTTTTAATGAGTTCTTAATGAAAGTTCGTGAGTTGTGAAATATGAGATCGCTTGTGAGTTATGAGCTACCCACAATGTCGTCGAGCCCCTATCAATTAAGTTACAACGCGTATTCATTACTGTCAACACACACTTTACATTTTATCTCTTGAACGATTATTTGGCTGCCATTGAGTTTGGCCGGCATGGTGACAACGAGTAAACCAGCCGTAAGCTGAACCAATACTTTCAGTCTACGACTTCTCCTTGCTTGCCATTAGGAAAGTCGAGGTCAGATATTGAGTCTTAATAAAAAAATACAAATATTCAGTTCTATTAATACATTGAAAGCACCAATTCCTACAGGGGTAGGCATAGACAATGGAGTGCCACATTCCACGATCCTCACCCAAATCTCAATTTTCTCACGTTCACAATTTTCTTTATACTCGCTTAATACAAGGCTATGGGCGCTGCGGAACCCACATTTTTAAGCATGTTTGACCGATTTTATCAAAAAATATTGATCTAGATATATCCCTTTTAATCCTTTTTCGATAAAGGTATAAATCTATTTTCCCAATGATCTTTTTTATTTTTAGTTTTATTCAATCACTAGATATCAATAATAACAAAATTCGACTTTATATCGGTTTTAACCTAAATAGCATTGAATTAAAAGGTATCTTGTAAAAGACAAATTTTATTCGGGAAAAATTGTACAAAGTAATTCAGATCTAAATTATTACGACTAGGTGAGATTAAGTGTTTTTTTCACCCCTAATAGACTATTTTTCCTTTTTGTACAAGACTATTCCCTGATAATATTTTAGTACAAAAAGAGTGTGAACAGATTATCGTTCGCTTGTAAGTATGTCAGCCGAGTGTCAGCATACGCCATTAGCTATACTCGTCTTTGAGATGGGTTTACTTCATCCTCAGACTATCAACTTGAAAAGACACAAAATCCTTTTATCATACGTGACACGGACTTTGCTACCAACTACTAACTTTAAACAATAAACTAAGACTAATCTTTGAAAAGTTTTAGGGATACAATTATGATGGCAGGTTAGCAGCTCGGAAATTCATGCCGCAGTTTATATTGGATTTGAAATTTAATCGTTGTAGAAACTTTTGGGCAAGCGACCCTCGGAGATTGCTGTTTAGTTTATAGCCACTAAATCTTTCTTTTTTACATGTAATCATTGTAAAGCCGATTAGTTTAACAAACTACTTATGAGGGAACATAGTAATATATTATGTTTTATATATATTATTTTACATTTCTATACTAATCTACTAAAATATATAATATATAGTGTTTAAATATAGTACGGTATCAGCAAGTGGTTATGAACCACGGTCTCTCGTTTTGCGTGACTTTTTAACTACTACTACACTACGGTCGCCTACTTATAAAAGTATTTTTATGTATTTACATGTAATTCGATAAAATTAAGTTTACTGAAATGAACATCAGAAAATCGTTTTAATCGTAAAAGAAAGAGTTCATTTAAATTCATAGGTACTAATCCCTGGACATTTTCGTATCAGAGAATTTGAATTTTTTAGCGTTATTTGAAGGAGGTGAAAGGTGTGGATTAGGGAGTTCCCCGAGCGTCCCTCGGGAGTGATAGCTACGTATCGCTGCATTAACTTCTTCCAAACGAAAGCTCGCATTTTTGCCATAATCCTTTACCCTTTTTTTGGATTTTAAAGATAATATATTTAAAGCACTTTCCTCATTAAGAGAAAGAATCGTTCAGCAACTTTTGAATAAATAGCTCACTTTCAGTTCTCCAAAAAGTTATAAGAAATTGAATAAAAAATCTTTGACAGAATATTCTATTCACAAAATCTTGGGCTTTTGTTTATTTATCAGATAAGTTTAAGAACAAAATTAAGATGGTTGGAACTTAAGAAAGATGTAAAAAATTCGCTGAAAAAATATAAACGTTATCACTATATCGCAACGTTTTTGAGAGGAGGTTTTGCTGAAATTCTTTGTTATATCCCCGAGGTTACGCGATGTAATTTTATTTCTAGTCCGCGCCTTACATAAAACAACAGCAACGTCTTTATTTCGTTACAAAAGATTTTCAATTTCCTGTTTATCTTTTTGTCATTCATGTTCTTCTTTCTGAAAAAAAAAAACAAAGAAAAATATAAGTCAAATTATAAACAAAATAATAAAACAGTATTTCATTAAATTACTAATAAAAGACAAAACATTTATTTCTGCTTTCTCAGGAATTCAAGGAAAACGTATTGTATAATCTTTATGACAAAAATACTTTCTACTTACGGTATATAGGGAAAATACATTAACCATATTTCTCCAATCAGATAAATGACGTAAATCTTCTTAATGGCATAGAAAAATCACATTTATACACAAAGCAACACGTTGAAAAGGTTAGCTAACATTTTTCTATATCGTTTATAGATTTTTGATATGAATCTCTAATGCTTTCGTTACTATGAACTAGGAAAATGATATGTAGGTAATTATGTGTACATAATCATACAGGAAAAAAATATTTTAAATGAATTATACTCTTGCAAATACTATTAATATTAATTACTTACAGCTTGTTAAAATACAATTCAATATATATTTTTTTGATATGTAGTTTATAGTTTATATTTGATTATGATACACTAATGATGTATTTTATAGATTACCTATGATATACATAATATGTATTACATTTTATATTTTAGTACACAAACTCCATAAGGACTGTATTGTTTGAAAATAAAAAGCTAGTGAACTCCTCTGGGCAGTTGAGTCTACGGCCAACTTAAAGCCTCATAGGAAACTTTTACGAGAACAAGTTAAAAACAATGAATTGAAGTAAATCAAAAACAAAATAAGTATTAAAACAAAAATCGTTTGGGAGTTGAAAGAAAAGGTATTTCATGTTCAAGAGGAAATAAAACGTCATTGAAGTAAAATTATAGTAAAATAGGGACTCTCAAATATCGATATTGGTTCGCTATAGTAATATAAGTCTGTCCAGTTGACGAAGGTTGACACGGAAACGGACCTCTCACTCGCGATCCATAAAAGAAACCACTATCTACAAAAGGATTGCAGCGTTTCATATAAGGATTTTTATCTTTTATAAAACGAGAAAAATGTTACTCTCTAGTATTATAATATAAAGGCTGGTTCAGTATTTCAGAGGTTCAGTATTAATGTTACAAGAAATAATAGTAAAAAAAAATAATTAATTGTCAATTTAAATCCATAGTTAGCTACTACGAATGCGCTAAAAGAGCAGGGTCGGCTAAACTCATAACCAAAGAGCATGTGTGAAGAGAATTGTGGATGTGGAGGAAGCAGAGAGTTGTGTAAGGATCGTGGAAAGTAGCGCTTCGTTCGTTTTCAGTCTGAAATTGACGATGGTAATAAAAAGTTTGCTATGAATTTCATATTATTAGCTCATATTTTTTTAAATAACATTGAAATAACGAGATTAATTTGTTAATTTATTATGCTTTTTTGTACGTTTATGTATTTTAAAGAGCACAGAAATGAATAGATTATAGATTACTATCAGGCGGCGTTTTGTCCTTATGTCGAGCCACAACAACACAAAAATAAATGATTATAATTCAACTTTCAAACATTGCATTAATATGCAACTTTAAACTATACATAAACTACATTTTAGAGCGAGCAATATCGCGTTGCATTAAGTTCTTGTGTAAACATGTCTTAGCATCCAATTTGTTAGTAAATATTAATTTTCTCGTGGACAAGAGCGTGTGCTCGGAGTAATACACGCAAAGTACACAATTTCCGCGTTAATCTTTGTCACTTGTTCTCAAGAGGTAAACTTGGGGGGACCTCGTTTTAATGAGTTCTTAATGAAACTTCTCCAGTTATGAATTATGAGTATGCTACTTGTAGAATTGTTACACAACCACAACTCAGAGCCCGCTATCAATTAAATCTAGATTAATTTAAAGCTCAGTTATAAAGAGGTTAAATTTAGCGTATTAACTATATTACGCTTTTGTTATAGTTAAGAGGTTTTATTGATAATTATGCTTTTATTATTCATTATATTTGTTTATCCGTAATTTGTGTGACTAATTATTGTACATTTATACATCTTTTTTATATTTTAAGGTCTAGTGTTAATGAAACAGCCATGAAAACCAAGAGAACTATTCGATTCAAAGATTCATAGATTCAAAACTATTCGAAAGTACCAATGTATCTTTAAATACTCGTACGTACCCACTTACTATATATGTATCCATTTCGTATGTATGTATAACAGATGAACAAGCCAGTTGTATTATATTATAGTCTCTAGTATGGTATGTAGCCATTATTTTGGCCGCCCATTTAGTAATTATTGAATTATGAAATTAGTTTTATAATAACTATAGTATTAGGCATAAGTTTATGGCGACTATAAAAGAATGCAGTACAATGAATGAAAACACATATAAATGAAAAAAAAAAGAAGTAATATAGTGTAAAATCTTTTCTGTATTCACGCGGGCATGGCGCCAAGTATGTGAACTGCATTTCTTCGTAGAATGCCAATGTTAATTTGCTAAGCGAGGAATGCACAAGCCTCCCAACCACCAACAATTGCTACCAGCTTCTGCTATTCTATAATTTAGAGTAATTTTAACTTAAATTATCTAGTTTAACCATTATTATTATAATATTCAAATGACCATAATAGGCTGGTTGTGGGGATCAGATTCATCTATTAATAATTAATATAAAGCGTAGATATCAATCTGTGTAGAATTCCTATAATTCAAATCAAATTAGTTATTTATTCAAAACTTAATTGTATTATTCAAAGAACTTTTTTTAATTTCTATATTAGGTACTAGACGTGCTCGTACAATAGAAACAGGACGACTAAAGTATATAATGTACCGGAAAAGATACATTGGTACAAGTGGTTTTAAACCCGAACCACGGTCGCCTTAATGCCACTAGGCATCAACTACCAGTATTAGTATTATTCTGAACGTTGAGTTAGCGGTAATGCAACTGGCATCTTGTCGTTCGGGATCGTGTTCTGGCTGAAGATGATAAGTTAGCGGGAGAAAGTGCAATAACTAATAAAAACAAAACAATAAATATAGGTAAAATAACCAAGTTTAAAAATTGATACATACATATTAATATTACAAATGAACCGAAATTTAAATCATATCATTTAAGTAGAAGTAGCCCACAAACCAAAATGGAAAGGGTTTTACAAAGTTATAACTAAATAAAGCGCTCGATGGGACCGTGAATTTTGTAAGGACACTTTTTCATCATTATCACAGGTAGATTGGTCACCCCGAACTCGAGCGCTGATTGCCCCGGAGGGCTATTTCGAAGCCTCCCCCTCCAAGTGACGCTGAAAACCTTTCATAATGGGTGGATCTCTTGTAAATCGTTCAAAGTGCTTCTAACTTTAAGTGTATCCTAAAATTGGGTTATTGGAGCGAAAGACAGTATGAGTAATGTCAAGTGTAATGTCATAGAGCTTTAATTAACAAAAGTAATAGGTTATATGTATAATAAAATTAGGTTTACAGAGAAATAAAAGTCTATTATGTAAAATAAATTATTACATTTTATCGTTCCTATGCTGCAATATAGATATACTCGTAATATAATAATTTAATTTGTCGAAGCTTACTTGGATGTTAAAGTTATAGGCAACTTTGGTTTGATATAAATTAGTTTATTATGTTGGCAAAGTCGAACGTGTCGGACGTCAAGGGTAGTGATCAATAAGTTGTTAAGATCTAGTGTTAAGTACTAATTACTTCCCCGAGCTTCACACATAACGACGCCAGCTGCGCCTACAAAATAAAGTTAAACTATAATTAAGGGTCGAGCTCCACACACAACTTTGTTTAGATAAATTAGTAACCCTTTTCTAAAATGTCAACGTAGCCCATTATCAAGTGCGGCCTTGAAAAGGGTGTTACAATGTAATTGTGTGTGTTGTCAACAACAATAAGTAGAGAACTTCGTTATTCATTGTGCGCTACCAGTATTTTTGCGGTCACATTTTGCTCATGTCACTGTACTTGTATTATTATTATTATTATTGCATCGTATTATTAGCGTAATTATTTTATTGAATATTACTATACATTACGTAGAGCACATGGCTAAATAGTTTTATTTATTTATGTATATTAAGTACTACATAGGCGAGCTTAATGCCTTAGGCATTATCTACCAGTTAACCATTGTTGTGTTGTGCTGTGATTGGCTGGGTGCAAACTATTTATTAAAAGTTAATGAGTTCTTGAATGGACAAACGCAGCGTAGGACGTCCACATATACGATGGACTGACGACCTGCTAAAGGTAACAAGAAACGTCTGGCTGAAAATTGTTGGGAAGGCCTACGTCTAGCAGTGGCAAATAATAACTGACGTAATAGTAATAATATAATGCATTAAGGAGACACTGTAACTAGGGGTAACCACACTAATATGCTATTTAAAAAATGGATATTGTAAATAATATTTGTCAGCGTTGTGGTAGGTAGGAGAGTCGCGTTACTAGAGATCAGCTTAAAATATTGCATCCAATATATTCAGTTTCCTAACTGAATGATATCCTTATCATATCGGATGATCCAGTGTGTTTTTTTATATTTTTATAATATTTTTTGTTATCTGTTATTATTTACATTTATATATTAGGCCACTAAAGTACTTGTATCATAGAAACAGGACGATTAAATTACATAAATCAAAGCTACATTGGTATCGGCAAGTGGTTTCGAACCTGTGCTCTCGGTTTGCGTTACCATTGCACTACCACTAAACCACGGTCGCTTTTTTTGTGTGTATTAATCTATTTTAGCACGGTGAAGTGTATGTGCAGGTATCGTAGCTTTCACACGTTCCGGCGTAATGCACTTCGCGCCGGGTTTCCGGTAACGACTACCCGGCAACCGGAACGTGTGAAAAGGCACTAATAGCAGGCGTAATCAATTTATTGTATTACATAAGCAATAAGACGTTCGTCAGTCTAGCACGGACCACGAGTTTGAAAGCATTAGTAGTGAATTCTCACGTACCTTTTAGCCGTATGGTGCACTGACAGACACGGGCGAACGAAACATCACTAGTGAATTCCGACTACGTTTCGTATACTTTCCAATCCCGGTCCGTCTTTGTAGTTTGTAGTTGTTATGTCTGGTGATATGATAAATAAAACAAGCGTGTAGAATGCTTCATGGCTTGTATTCGACTGCCGACGCGGACGCAGCCGCTATGCTTGTTGACTCGTACTTCTTCAACTACCCACATAATAACACCCCTCCACCAATAGCTTAAGAACTATGAACAATGAATGACTAAATCTAAAAATACTTCCTAAAATCTAATAGGGGGCGCCCGGAACGAGTAGTGCCCAGTGAAGCGCCTTTAGCGTGACACTCGCTCGAAGCTACCTCAGGTGCGCCAGCAACATCTGCTGCGCCAGCATCCTTTGGTGCGCCAGCAACTTCTGGGGCGCCAGCGACCTCTGTATTCTGGCAATCTTTCCAGTCTTCTGCCTCATCATGGAGGGTCTCGGCTGGTGGACATGTAGCAGTCGCCGTATGAACCTCTTGAGGAATAACAAATTGAGGCATCGCCTCATTCTCCCCCGCAACAGCTCTCTGGTCGCCAGCACCCGTGACGTCAGTGCTTCTATCGTCATTTGTGGTGTCTTTCAGAATTTGGTTTTTATGTCTCTTAAATAATTTGTCCGATTCACTGATTTTAACCAAATAAATAGTACTACCAAGTTTCTTTTTAATAACACCTTTAACCCATAAGGGGTTTCTACTATTGTTTTTATATAACCTAATTAACACTTTGTCCTCTAAATTAAAGTCTATTTTTCTATTTCCGTGATAGTATTTACGCTGTAAGCACTGTTGTTCACTAACATTATTAGAAAGTGCCGGATCCGATGACGAGGACGTTGAAGGTTGTGGATGTAATAAATCCAACCTACAACGAAGCTGCCTACCAAAGAGAACCTCTGCAGGAGACTTATTCGTAGCACTATGCCTAGAATTCCTATATTGTAATAGAAATTCTTGTAATTTAATATTTATATTTTTTACATTTACTCCCGATAAAAATATACTCTTTAGGCTTTTCTTAATGATTTTGACATAACTCTCGGCCTGACCGTTACTAGCAGGGTTATAAGGTGGAATTGTTAAGTGTTCTATTCCATTCAAGGTGCAAAATTTCGCAAACTCGTCAGACGTGAACGATGTACCATTATCTGAACATATAGTTTGGAATAGGCCAAAGCGTGCCATAACTTCGCACAACTTTCCTATGACCACCTGAGAATCGTGACCACTACTAACATCGCAAACTTCTACCCATTTGGAATATGCGTCAACAATTATTAAATATACCTTGTTGTGAAAGGGACCTAAGAAATCAATATGCACCCGTTGCCACGGCCGCTCAGGATAAGGCCATGGCGAAAGGGGGGCGCGCGACGGCGCTGGCCGTAGTTGCGCGCACACGCTGCACGACGAAACGCATTGCTCAATATCGTTTGTTAAGCCTGGCCACCAAACATACAGTCGTGCTATAGATTTCATTTTGTCGCATCCCAAATGACCCCTATGAATTTCGTTAAGTATTTTTGTACGCAAAGCTTGAGGAACAACTACTTGGTGACCTCTCATTAAGCAATTATTTTCCATTGATAGTTGTAATCGAGAATTATGATATTGTTTTAGATTATTGGTCAATTTATTTGGCCAACCCGTTTGTATAAATTTACTTATATTTAATAATAATTTATCATCGCGAGTCGCATTCACAATATCTTTATAACAAATAGGCGCATTCTCGTCAAATATAAAATTAATATATGTCGCATTGTCGGTGCTAACGAGACGCTGCGAGTCATCTATATTTTTATTATGCGTAGATCGGCTCAGAAAATCCGCACAATTATTCACACTAGAAACATATTCAATTGAGTAGTTATAAGCCGATAAGAATATGGCATAACGTTGCAGTCTATTTGCTGTCACCTCTGGAACGCCCTTTTCTGGGTGAAATATTGACAAAAGAGGTCTATGATCAGTACGTAGTATAAAAGGTGTGTCCCGACCGTATAAATAATAGTGGAACTTTTTCACACCAAATATAATCGCCGTGGCTTCTTTTTGTATCTGAGAATATTGTTTTTCAGCCGATATAAGCGCGCGCGAAGCATAAGCTACCGGTCTTTCAACAAGATCACGGCCGCGCTGTGACAAAACTGCGCCGAGTCCGCTTGGTGACGCGTCTACAGTTAATATTAAAGTTGCACTCGGATCAAAATGTGCTAAGGTTGTATCCGAGCACAATGCTTGTTTAATGGCATTAAACGACGATTCGTGTTCCTTTTGCCAATTCCATTTAATATTTTTACGCAACAACTCATGAAACGGATTTAATATAGACGCAGCGTTTTTAACAAAATGTCTATAAAAATTCACCATACCCAAAAATGATTTTAATTCCGTTACGTTAGTTGGAGTTTTAGCTTGCAAAATAGCCTGAACTTTATCCGGTGATTTATGCACACCCTTACTATCTAATATGTATCCTAAATAAGTTACAGAATCAACAAAAAACTTACATTTATTTTTTTGTAACACAAATCCAGCCTTTTGTAAACAATTGAAAACATCAATTAAATTTTTTTCATGCTCTTGCTTAGTTTTGCCAATAACCAAAATGTCGTCTTGAAACAACACAACCGGTAGCCCGTGTAAAACTGTTTCCATTGTTCGCTGGAATATAGCCGGCGCACTCGATAAGCCAAATACTAATCGAGTGTATTTATACAAGCCTTTGTGAGTATTTATGCAAGTATATTTTTGTGATTCCTCACTTAAAACGCATTGGTTGTACGCGGATGATAAATCCAATTTAGAAAAATATTTACAACCATGTAATTTTGAAAATAGATCTTCGATTTTAGGCAATGGATACTTTTCAATAACGAGTTGTTTATTCAAAGAGACGGAGTAATCAGCACATAGACGTATAGTGTTGTCTCGCTTTAACACAGGCACAATAGGACTCGCATATTCTGAAAACGCAACCGGTTTTATGATGCCTAATTTAACTAAACGGTCTAGTTCCATTTCGACCTTTTCCTTTAAGGCGAAAGGTATGGACCTCGCTTTAAAAAACTTTGGTTTACAACCATCTTTTAGCTGCAAACTAACAGTATAATTCCCATTCTTGCGATTCGTGATTAAATACGGACATTACGCCAACCGAGAATTTAGCCATTTTAACTAAATACGCGTAAGTAAGATCCTCGTCGCCACTGTTATGTCTGGTGATATGATAAATAAAACAAGCGTGTAGAATGCTTCATGGCTTGTATTCGACTGCCGACGCGGACGCAGCCGCTATGCTTGTTGACTCGTACTTCTTCAACTACCCACATAATAACAGTAGTCTATGCATTTTGGTCTTTCATTTGAATAACACTGCGCTATAGTTGACAATAATTTCTTACTATCTCAAAGGTTAGTTGTAAGAAAATGCCTAACAGGCATTAAACTCGCATATGTACCTACTTTTAAGTTGTGGTGCACTTTTAAGTTTTGTTAAATAAATAAATAAATAGTATTATTTATTAAATATAAACCCATTATTGTGTTAGGAAAATGAATTCAAAACTTTTATAATTGTCAAAATTAGTTCTAAATGAGCTAAAGAACAAAGGAAGGTTAATCTTTAATAATGCCAAGAAACTCGTGCAGTTTAATCCCTCATCTAAGAGGATGTGCCGCAAATGAAATATCTCGCGGTGTCTTAATTTCATAAAACTTTACTTATATCATAAAGTTTATATTGAATAAGAACTGGTATACTTATATATGGCTCTACTAATTACATTAAATAAATTAAAAATACATTGTACAAACACATATATGATCGTAAGTAAAATATTTGGTAATATAGTGTTTATATCTGGTTGGACAGGACATCATTTTTTCTGGCCGGCATAGTGACGGCGACTGAGGCAGCTGTGAATAAACTCGGTTTTCTAAGTAGTCGTCACTCTTGGACCTCCTCTTACTTATCATCAGGCGGCTCGAGCGGGTCGTGACAAAATAAAAATTATATTGTATTATTTTTTTATTATATTATATATTTTTTATTTTATAATTTTTTATTTATATATTTTTCAGGATCGTGGTAAGTGGCGCTCCATTGTCTCTGCCTATCCCTGTGGGATAAAGGCGTGACAATTTGATTGATTGATATTTCACACTCACTTTACATATTATAGAACATGTAATTTCCCTGCCATTCTCATATTCCAACCATTTTTTTTAATTCATCCAAAATGATAAACTAGATGATTGAGCGTTATTTATAATCTATTTCCCTAATGGTTAGTAAAAACGTTTTAGTTTACGATTGGCAGTCGTAGGCCAGAGGTGATTTAAAGACTTTGCTTTAAAATCCAGTGTTTTATAATGGAGAAAACACATGGGTTGATAAATTATTCCACTAGTCGATTGGGGTATAAAGAAACGACGCACTAATCCATTTAGGTTCAAATTTGGCCTCTCGCATATTATAACCGTCATCTTTCTGTAAAAATCAGAAACCAACTCTGGTTGACTCTCGTGACATCAGAATAACCTATAACTCTGATGGCTAGGCGCTGCAATGCAATATATCCGCAGCAAATATTCGCCTCTTTTTTATTAACCAATATTTGTATCTGCCCATAACCACAGAGCCTGTATGAAGAGAATTGTGGATGTAAAGGAAGCAAGGGAGTTATGTAAGGATCGCGGTAAGTGGCGCTTCATTGTCTCTGCCTATCTCTGTGGGAAAAAGGCGTGACAATTTGAATAATTGATTGATTGATTAATATTTGTAAATTTCAGTTATAATACAAAAAAAACCTCTCTTATTAAAACAAATCTTTGCTCCGACCGGCAACCAAACTCGGGACTTTATGCGTAACGGACTGGTGTACAAAAGAATAATGAGCTAAAGAAATATTTTTGGGCATGATACTAAAGACGACGATAATATGACCTTATTAAATAAAAGGAAAAAATCATTTTAGATGCTCACATACAAAAAAGAAAACTAATACAAACAGCGTAAATGCGTGGGTCGCTAAGGACATTTTATTTCGTTTGTTGTATATTCCTGTCTTTTTGCCTACAAATCTGCTTTTTGGTTAATCAAATATTCTTATAAGAAACCACTGTCCACGAATGGCGAATAGTTTATGTGCTCCGAGTCTTCCCCCTATTTATCTTTTCTTTCACTTTGCCCTTCGTAAAAATGAAAATTTATTGTATGTGTTACGAGGACATTTTTCTATAGGGATAGTCCAAAGGAATTAGGACACGGACTATCTGAATTATATTGCAGATAACTTTTATACGAATCTCTGGATTAAATCTAAATGTGTTTCACTATGTTCGCTTTCTTAATGTACTACCTTCAGCCACATTAGGAAGTAACTTTCATTTTGTAACTTCTGTTTACCTGAAAGTGGTTGTACTACTCCAGATTGTCAGACTGGGTACTACTGACCACCACCTAACTGTATACCTATCACTCTTAAACTTTTTTTTGCATATTCTATCACTATTTTCCAATTATACTTTATTATCTTATCCTTATTATGTGATGACAGGGAAGCGGGGGAGTTGTGCCAGGATCGTGGTAAGTGGCGCTCCATTGTCTCTGCTATCCCTGTTAGAAAAAGACGTGGCAATTTTATTTGATTTATATTTAAAATTATACTTTAAAAAAAATAAGGTAGATTTTCACAAATACATTAAATAACCATAGTGTAAATACAATACAATAAGTATCTTCAAGTTGCAGAACGTTCACTTTAGCTAAAGAATAAATGACAGTATTAATGCAAAAATAAATTAGGAAAACAACACATGCATGTTGCTTATTTTAACGAAACGATAACTGACAGTTAATTAATTTAGCTCTATTTTAAACAGAACTCTGATCAAATAAGAATAAATTACCCATTCTAATTGTCACTATGCGGATCGGAGATGTCAAAAGCGGGCCAAGGAAGCGGTTAGCAAAATTGTGTGGTAAATATTTATGAGGTGGCATAAGTATCTCGCTGACTTAAAACTTCCATTTCGAGTTTTCACGTCGTTTTAGGAGGGCGCCGAAGGGAACTTGAGTCAAGGCTCATTACAGACGAAAACTTTCTCAAATCATTAGGATTTATATACCCCTCTTTAACTTTCACGCAAATCAACATTTCGCGCAAGAATATATTTCATTCTGAAAGATATTTGTGGTGATAGCTCTTCACTCCTTTACTTTTGTATTCTTACATACAATAATATATAATACATCTAAAAGGGTCATTTGGCCAGTCTACCAATCCGGGGTTCAAGATCAGAGGAAAAGTTGCTGGTTCCTACTAGGCCGGTATTGTAGATGCGACTGCTACTTGAAGTTATTTAACTATAGTCGCAGTTGCCTCCTTTTATGGATGGCACTGCAGCTTAACATCGGGGGGAATGCTGGCATATATCGAGCCATAATTTAAAAGAAATCTCTATGTACGAGTATGTAACACATAGATAAATAAACTTTTAGGTAAATCTTGCTTGCATACTGTCATATACAGAGAAATAGATTATTGGAAATCTGCCCCTAAAGTAATAAACCAAATGGCCGGCATAGCCAGCTTGCTTACAATCATGCAAGTCAAAATCAGATGTCGCGTCCCAAAATAAACCTTTGATGCTATTCCCTAAAATATTTAAAACGTATGTAAATGTGAAATTAAGACAGCGAGTTTATATACAACTCCACCCACTTAACTTTAGAGAGTTCGACTGTATGCAAATAGCTATAAAGAAAGAAACAAATAAATAATAAATGAATATAATAATTAAATGAATATATAAAAGAATATTCTCTATCTATATTACATAAGCAGATTGAATAGTACACATAATAAACTATAATACAGTTGACATGTCACCCCCGGCGTATGTGTCGCTAGTGAGGCTTCTGAGGTATTAAGTAAGTAGACTGGCGGTTAATCCTTCGCAACTCTATTTTAGTAATCTTCGAGGCAACTTCCTTAGTGAGCTCTTAGATGCCAATGTTACATAAATACACACTGTATATAAATACACACTTCTTACTTACACATAAATACATACTTCTTACTTACATATAAATATATACTTCCTTTTATATTATTAGTTATTAACATTTTTTTATTTACTAATGGGTATTGGCTTCTTATTAGATAATAGGTTTTCTTATTGGTTAATATTATTTAAATTATTTATGGAAGATTTATTATAAAACTATATTTTTAATTATTAAAAACTGAAGTTTCTAATGTAATAAAATATTAATCGCTTGTTTATTTATTTAAATAGTTCATTATTTTACATGTATGAATAAACACCCTTTACATAATTCACACAGTTGACATCTCTCCAATAACGAGTTACCTACCACAAAAACTTTCCTATTCAACCATAGCGCGAAAGTATCAGAAAGTTTTTAGTTCATTGCCTATCTGTTTTTCAAACAAAAACCGAAAGGAAAACATCCCTAGAGGCACAAGTCACGGGGCAGACGACATATATTACCCCCGGGACAATACATCTCACGTTTTTTCACGATAAGTACCTCTCATAAGGAACGCTGATTTATAGAGGTTGAAAAAATATTGCTGCGGATACAAGAATCGTAGGTCACATAATGTTTGAGATTTCACTGAATTTAACACTTACAAAATTTACGATAATGCTCAAACTATTATTTTACTCGTGACATAATTTATTTGTTTGTTATATATTTATAAAGTTATCATATTAAATTCCATCTAGTACTATTAGACATTTTTGTATAGTTACTGAATTTTAAACGAATAATAGAAACTGAAAATAAATTTAAGTGGCAAAAGGTTATGTACAACCTTTTGCTTGTACCAAATAAAATTGTATTAAACCTCCATCGCTTGGACTAATACAAGTAATTAACAGCAGTTTACTAGAAGTAGAAGACATTGAACGAATAACGTGGAAAAAATAAAAAAGATTCAGCCTTGCTGCAAATATACCTATAGATACTTGATTAACTTTACTTATATTGCTTTGTTTGCAGGATAAAATCTCGGAGCCGGCGACTCAGTCCAGGAAATTCTGTCTAATATTTCTCCGTTTGTGTCTAGCGTAGAGGATTCTTGGTGGATATTTGCTGTACTGTGTATAACATATTATTACTTCCCCTAACACTAGTCAGTCGTTTAATCACTGTAACTGCGGCTAATGTAGCACATTAGTTCAGACCGAACAACTAAACGAAAATATTCTTAGCGAATATGTGTTGAGAATGTGAAAGCCAACGGGAAGTTATTGTTGTTAATAAATCACTCAAATTATGAGCAAAATGTCCGCTGTGATATACGAGTGATTTTATTACGCTTGTATCGTGGTTATTATATTATGAGGTTTGTATGAAACCTTCAAGTAAGATAAACATAAACGAATTATTATGCAAATGTTGCATGGTCTATTTACTTTACGAGTAAATAGACCATATTATCGTATTACATTAATTTAACAGAACAACGACTAAATTAATTAAAAATATGTTAAGAAATTTGCGGTTTTATCGTTATATTGACTTTCGATTTTCGTTCGTTTGCCTTTTAATCTGAGAAAAGGTTTCAGCTATTCCAGTTTTAGAGATACTATTTTTCATAGAAATATTATGATTTTTCTCAAATCGAATTTTATTTTTATGGACGGGATTACTGTTTCAATGCTATGAATATAACTTGAGTACTTCTAACACCTATTTTAATAGGATTTCGTGATGGTAATGCTTTTTAGCGATGACGACTTTAAATAATTAAATTTATTAAATTATTTGGTTACATTTTTAAGCTACTAAACGTGCTTGTATCATAGAAACTGGATGATCAAAGTACAAATACTAAATATACAATGGTTTTATTCGCCCAGTGGTTTTATTTATCTCGTTAACAATATGCACTATTCACAAAGATGAACTTAATGTCTCTTGATTTTCTCTGCCAGTTAACCTTGGGGACCATCAGAAACACTGGGGCGTGACGACAGGCGTGGACGAACGGTTTAGCGATTGGTTTGTTGCGCGTAAAAAAGTACCGGGTTCGATTCCCGGTCGGAGCAAATATTTGTTTTATAGCTTTTATTTGTAATATTTAATAAAATTAAATATTGCAAATATTTGTTAATAAAAAAAAGAGGTGGATATTTACTTCGGGTCTGGTTATCAAAGAGTGGTAGACAGTGGTACCCAGTCTGCCGATCCGAGGTAGTACCACCACTTACAAGTATACAGACCGTGAAGTGATTTGGTCACGTTTTGGGATCAGCTTGTAAGTTGGCAGTTTATCTAGGCCGGCATAGTGGATGTGATTGCTACTCACAGTTATTGAATTGTAGTAGCAGTGACATTCATTCATGGACCACACTTTTGCTTAACATCAAGCGGGGTTCTGACATATGTCGTGTCACAACAAAAAAATTATCAAAATAAAGGATAAGGTCCATAATAATGATACAATAATAAAAGTTGCCATATAAATAGAAACATATTGTCATGTATATTAAAAATAGACAATGTTAAGTGATTGATCATCATTATTAGGCGAAGTTGATTCAGCATTGAGCAGATGGGTATTTTTATTCGCATTGTTTTCGTTGATTGGAAACAACACAAACAACATTCCATTGTGAATGGATATAGCTTTACTCTTCTATTAGCCCTAAAAGGATTAGTGGATAATTGGAGTCGTAACAATAAAACCATTAGGATCTATTTTAGATGGTCGTTCTAGAATACTTTATGAAAATCAAATCTTAAATTAAAAAAATAATATAATTTTGTTGATATAGGCAGATATGATATAGTTAAATACGATTAGATAAACGTAGCGAGGTAAATCAAATTGTTGTTTCTTTATTTCCACAGGGTTAACCAGAGACAATGGAAAACAAATTTCCACGATCGTGACACCTTTTACTGATCCTGGTTTTACCTTGTTTAGGAAATAAATAATATAGTATCGTATTATGTACAAAGTAAGGTGTAAATATCATTATTATTACTTCTTAATTACCACAACGCAGCATCACTTTCAATGATCCTGACACAACTCTCTTGCTTCCTTCATATCTATAATTCTCTTCATACATGCCCTTTAGTTATAGGCATCGCGGACCCTTGCATTATTAAAATACGCACTCGTATCAATCAATCAAAATGTCACGCCACTTTCCCACGGGGATAGGCAGAGACAATGGAGTGCCACTTGCCACGATCCTGACACAACACCCTCGCCTTCTTTACATCCACAATTCTCCTCATAAAAGCTCTACGGTTATGGGCACTAGGCAACCTAGCTTTCTTAAGGATGGCTCCGATTTGATTGGAAAACACCGTATATATAAAATAATAAAAGGAACATATGACAGAGCGGAGATTAGAGTCGCGACACGAAGAATCTAATCTAAATTTCCAAGACTTACAAACACTAAATAAACACTATTGTTTCATAAAGCTCATTTCGTATTCAGTTTCATTGAAACTAGTGTTACATAATTCAAGAATCAACACAGAAATGACGTCTATAGAAATAGCGAACATTGCACCCATGGAGGCAGGCAAAGGCCTCATCGCATCCGTTGTCCTATCACACATTAATTACGTCGCTGGGGCAGTGTAACGTGAAATATGAACCTGCAGCATATCGGGCCTCCATTGCACTGTGACGTCTCTCAATTATTTATGAGTTTCCGAACAGAAAACGTCTGCGGTATTAGAGTTACTATGTGAGTATAATATTTTGGTATTGTGTCGGTTGTTGAAAGAGACAATTTAATTACATGTCTCTATCGCTTTTTATTGTGACGCTGTATTTAACTTTGACCTGCTTAATTGATAAGCAAAGGGAGGTCCAGGAGCACCGACAATAAAACAAATACAATAGCATTTTTTTATATTGACCCGTTATATGGCCTCGACTTCGCCGAATATTAATTTGGAGTGATGTTATCACATGAGCGATGGCAATTGCTACCATAAATAAATGTATGCATATAGCAATCGCAACTACTATGCCGGCCTCATTGAACTTCTTTCTGAAGAAGCTGAAGCTGATCTTAAAAGAATTTAGAGATTTCAAAATTTTTCTAAAAGATATTTTAACACAATCAATCAATTAAATTGTCGCGCCATTTTCTCCCAGGGATAGGCAATGGAGCATCACTTGCCACCATCCTGACACAAATTCCTCGCTTTACTTACATTCACAATAGGGTATATGCATGTATTTTTTTTATGTGTTTAATTCACTTATTACATCGTTATAACATAATAAAAAATATAAATATTGTTGGTAAAGTTCTAATTATTTTTAAAAAATAATTTTAAAACTTCGATTAAATTTGACACATTTGAACGCCATCATCTAGCGCGGACTTTTGATGACGTCACACGTCATGACCAGTATTTGTTTACTACAAGTGTTACTGTTTTTTATGTGGATTTTTAAGTTGTAATAGCTAAACAAAAATACTGCATAAACAGAAAGAACAGCAATTTTTTCTCTTAAACACTACGCGCACAATATGAGCATCGACCTCGAACGTGTCATGTGACGTCACATTTCATTCGGCCAATGGTGATGCGTTTCACTCATTTGAATTTCACTTGCTTATTTTTCACTTTTTGCTTAATCTTTTATGCAATATATACAAAGAAAATTAAAAATATAATTATTTTAGCATGATGTTAGTACAATAAAGAATCGGGGGAAAAATTTGCAGCAATATTTAAACCACATGCATATTCCCTATTCTTTTCATACAAGCTCTACTGTTATGGACACTAGGCAACTAAGCTTTCTTGAGAATGTTTCCGGTTTGGTCGGAGAACTGGGTCTGCCTTGTTTAACGCATCCATCCACATTATATTTATAAATTCCTAATTGTTAAATAATAAAAGAACATAATTGTGAGAGGTAATTGCGTTAAACGAACCATAGAAATCCCTACTCTAAAAAAATAAAACCAACAAAGTACGTCAATACTAACATTGTAAAACTTTATGTAAAGCATTTTATGTAGAAATATATTTACTTGTTTGTGTATGGAATACATCGAATTTAAAGATTCAAAGCCAATACTATATCATGATCACAATGGCATATAGTATGACGGCTTACAACAGAACATAAATCATATAAATTGACATCTTGCAAATCCGTGATGATTGCCGCTACACGATAGCTGCGTGAATACGAGAACATAATCGTGGTAACTTTGTTTTGGTAAATGTATTGATTATTTATATATTTTGTTTTATTTTCTTTCGTTTATTAAAAGTATGCATATGATTGCTATATTAGTTGTTTAACTGTAGTAACAGTCGTCTCCATTAATGGACTGCACTCCAGCTTTGGTGCATCGGGTGGGGTGCCCCAATATTTTAAAATGAAAAACACTGGACCGCAGACTTCTTCGACTATCTGTAAATAAACTGTAACCTACATGACAACATAAACTACTCGTAACTTGTGTTTATATTCATTTAGAGAAAGTTTTTGCACGCGATTATAATAAATTTATTCACATTTATTAGAGATTTATGTCAGTCTCGTCGTAACTTAATCAAATAGTAAGTATTTTGAAATCTACTTTAAAATTATTTCTTAAAACCAATTATTATTTTGAATTTAGACTTTGTATCTAATTAAGGCCATTTTGTATTATAATCAATTTTTAGAAAAGATTTGGGTTTCAACCATGTCTAACAAAATATTCAAATATGAACTTTTCTTTGAGATAACAGCGCGTCAAATGGTATCAGCCTTGGTCTTAACCTTAGCGAGTTCCATTGTAGTATAGTGGACCCCCGGTAATCCGGCAAACGTTTTGCAGGGCAGTGTCGAACTATCGAATTCGTCGGATTATAGAGTATTGTCTACGAGCCCCTATAGACCGTTTTTTTTTGTAGGAACAAAAAACCATAGATTCTATAGACATTTTGATTTCAAAGTTTCATCGATAAACCAATTAATAAATTCAGTGTGTAAAATTGCCGTTTACATAAATGCAAGCGATTGCTATCTATCGTTAGCTTAACGTGCTTTACGAGACACTGAGACGCTTAAGGTGACCTGTTCGAGATCCACAACCAATGAAGCTTAATACTGTTATTGATGGCTTTGGAAAGAAAATACACCTTCATGTATACCTGCAAAGCTTTATATTAATTTTATTGTGACTTGACATCTGATATCGATTTGCCTGATGGTAAGCAAAGACCGGTCCGACAGTGCCAACACTGAAAAAAAAACGACTCAGTTGGTTGCATTAGTCTCTGTCACTATTCCATGCCATGCCATGCCAGAGGTGCTTCTTAACGCTTAAATGATACAAGGTTATAGGATTAGGAACACATGAGTTGGCAATTTGTCATTTGTTTGACAAAGAAACGACTCACCGAACTGTTTAGTCGATTCGGTCAATAGAATACAATAGATGCTTCCCCGACCTTTGCGGGCACAAGGTTGTCCCGACCTAGGAACAAGTTTAAAGAGAACGCATCATCATCATCAGCCGGAAGACGTCCACAACTGAACCCCTTAAAACCCAATTCCGAAAAACAAGATACCGGTGGATGCAACTTGCATGTGTCGTTTGGAAAGACCGCCTAGAGCCGCTTTTTCTTGCGAAGTTACAGGAGGGAGGCAATTAAGGCGTGACAATTGATGATGATTATAAACAAGCATTGATCTTTTAAACTATAATTTTTTAATCTTCACGCTAATGAACCAAAAATAAAGATCCAAAAGCAAATATATTGTACCATTTGAGGAAAGGGTCATGCAAGTAATGCTTGGCCAAGTTGCGTTGTAATAGCTCTGGGAGGGGTCTTCAAATTTATGCGGAGAGAAAACAAGTTGTCCTTACGTCCCTTACAATGTAACATACGTTCATTAAAGACTAAACCTTATTGTACACTAGTCAATTTGCACAACTGAACTTTTTTTTCATTTTTAGCAACTAGAAGAGTTTGTATAAAAAAGACATAATATATCACAGATACATTTTAGTACTGGCAACTGGTTGTGAACCGAGGCCTCTAGGTTGCGTGGTATGTACTACTATATCACGGTCGCCTTATTAGATCAGTTATTTGAGTGAAAGTAAAAAGAAATGATGTAATTCGCCTTCAATCATGGACCGCTCTCCAGCTTAACATCAGGTGAGGTGCTGTCATATTATGCCGAGATAAATAAAAGACATAAATCTTTAAGTGATTAGAGGGTATTTTTTTATAAGATTCTTATTTTTAGGTTTTTATGTCGCATAAATCATTCACCCAAATTCGTCGGCGTGTTGTGTAACAAGAGATCTACTATCACTTAATGAAAATAAAAGCAGAATGTCCTGTACAAAATGAATAAATATATCTTTATACTTGTATATAATATATCTATATATACAAGTATAAAGAACTAAAAAGTTTGGTGCGTCTTTTCTTTGTAGAACAATTAACAAGTGGAATGCTTTGCCAGTCCATGTGTTCTCTCCATCCTATGACCTTGGATCCTTCAAGCGATGCGTGAAGAAGCACTTAGGTCGGCATAGTGGCGGCGGCTGGGGCAGCCGGGAACTGACTCGGTTATTCCAGTCGTCGTCACTCTTGGACCTTCTCTTGCTTATCATCAGGCGAGTCGAGGTCAGATGTCTTGTCACAATAAAAAAAATCTGTATCTATTCATAGTATTTGTCATTATGTATGGGAAATTAACTTGTTAGGTAGGTAGGTAATGTCTGGTATGAGTAAATGTCGGGTGTGTTTCGCTGTGGATAATTGGCTTAACCCTCACATAACAAGAAATTAATTTAATGCGTACAACCCTAACATGGCTATATTTCATTCATTGCCTAGCCATTAATTTGCGATACTTGATTAGTGGTTTCCCTTTCAGTATAAAACTTAATGGATTATCAAGTATTCAGATATATAAATAGGCATAATTAATTTTGTTTTTGGAAAACTGAAGCCATAGTCAACTGGAGATGTATTAATACTTATTTAACATAAATTATTGTTTAAATACTTATACATATTTATGTATTTACATAAGAGGAAAACGGAGAGGTGACCGTGGTGTAGTTCAATAGTTTTTTTTTTTATTGTGACTCGACATATGACAGCACCCCGCTTGATGTTAAGCCAAAGTGTGGTCCATGAATGATTGCCACTGCTACTATAATTCAATAACTGTGAGTAGCAATCGCATCCACTATGCCGGCCTAGATGGAACCGGCAACTTACAAGCTGATCCCGAAACGTGACCAAATCACTTCACGGTCTGTATACTTGTAAGTGGTGGTACTACCCCGGATCGGCAGACTGGGTGCCACTGCCTACCACTCTTTGATAACCAGACCCGAAGCAAATATCCATCTCTTTTTTTTTATTATTAACAAATATTTGCAATATTTAATACTATTAAATATTACAAATAAAAGCTATGAAACAAATATTTGCTCCGACCGGGGATCGAACCCGGGACTTTACGCGCAACAAACCAGTCGCTAAACCGTTCGTCCACGCCTGTCGTCAAGTTACGCAAATCGAGAGCACGAGTTCAAGACCACCCACCGGTACCAATGTATCTTTAATTTATGTACTTTGGTTGTCCTATTCCTATGATACAAGCACATTAGTAGCTTAGCATAGAAATGTAAAAAAAAACAATACACAAGTACAAACAAGAGCGGTAGGCAGAGAGTTGATGGTCATTTGCCAGTCAGCCGATCCGGTGTAGTACAGTACATTTTCAAGTGTGCACACCGTGTAGTGATTCAAGGGCGTCTTGGGATCAGCTTGAGAGGCGTCGGTTTAACTAAGACGGCATAGTGCATGCGACTGCTACTAGTTCTTATTTTACCTTTCTGTGTAACGGCAAGTTGAGGTTATCAAGTTATCATCAGTAAAAAATCTTAGTCATACCTAACGAGAGCAATCTGTATATTGAAAATAATACTTTGTTTATAATGTGCCAATCAGAATGCTTTTAAGAAGACTGATAAAGAATTCTTTTGGCATCCATAACAATCAAATATAATTTAAAAATAAAATATTTCGGCACCTAATTTACTTTATAATAAATACTTTTAAATTTTCATAAAGTTTTTTTCACTTTTAGTATATAAAACTAAATAAGATTGGATTACGAAATTATCTCGTGGACAATGAGAAGAGTAAATTAGCTCAGCAGGGAAACTTCACATGTAATAATCGCTGACATGCTACTGCTGCAAGGCAAAGTCAACTTTGTTTATGTCAAACACGACTATGTCAGTGTATAAAGCATTTAAGCCCGCTGCATCCAATATCGGTACTGCAGGCCTCGGCTACGGCAAATGTAATGGACGAAATTGTGTTCATACGAAAAATAGAAAATTTTAAAAACTGCTAAACAGTCCATTATAATTTTGTTATTTATTTATAACCATTAAACCTATATAAATTAGTTCGTGTGTTTGATTTGATATATTATAGAGTAAACAATGTTTGCGACAAGACATCTAAAATTTAGAAATAATGAGGAAGTTATAGAATCCTAGCGAATATTTTTATTTGACGAAAAGTTTTTTATAACAGGTTGATTATTTATGTACGTAGACAATAAAAAAATAATACTCACTAAAGTAAACTGACAATTTTACGAAATATGATGTGAATTTCTAATTAAAACTTAGTGAGGAAAACCCTAAGGAACCTAATAATTTTCAACTTTATAAGCAAATTTAGTCAGTCTCCATATTCATAAATGAGTTAGTAAACATTTGGGATGTGGAGGATGAGCTGAAGTCAAATTCTAAAGTCTTCAAAGGCTCTCCTTTAGAGAAGCGGTCAAATACAAATTTGTATTGCATAGAATATTATATAGATTACTGGACGTAGAATAAAGGCAACACAGGATTGAAATTAACTTATATAAAATCTGTTAAAATTTAATAATTTAATTTATATTTAATCGTGTTTTGTTATATGACCACTGCCCGCCTAATATCAAGCTGGAGTGCAGTATTATGGTGGCGACTATGACTACAGTTAAATCACCACAACCGGCAACTTTCAAGCTGATTCCGAAATGCGACTTAGTCACTTCACAATATGTACACTTGAAAGTGATGGTATCACCACGGTATTGTCGATCCGGATATCGGTATACTAGGAAAATAACCACTGACTGTCTGCTTGCCACCAAGTGTAGCTTTTACTTTTGCCCAACCGCATTTTTCCTAGCCAGAATTATTCACATCTACAGCCTTCTTAATAAATAAATAAACTAGAACATTAAATTACCCAGGTATCCAAACCACAAGTTCTAATAAGTTTAAATGCCAAAATTTCGACAATAAAATGAAAGTTATGTTGTATTTAACAGGGTAAAATTTTACGTTATGAAATTGCCCCGTGAGAAATTCGTGGACGTTGAATGGACGATTTTCTGGCTAGAGAAATTGCATGACCACAGGTGTTACAGACTGAAAACAGAGCGAAAGTGTGACATATCCTATGATGGTAGTTTGCACTATAAATTAGACCAGACGCTAGAATGAGTTGAATGTGCATAATATGAGGACCGCAAGTTAAGGACCTTAAATTTATCTCTATTAAAAAAAAAGTTAGGTAATTAAGTTAATTACCTACAAGACTTACAAGTTCAATTGGATCAATCCCCAACTTCAATTTGGGGATTTCTTAGGGACGTCTCCGATTTGTTCGGAAAACAACCTCCTGGGTTATTCAACGAGTCCATCCACATCAGATTTAAAAATTCTTTTCGTCAAGTAGATATTTTTACTTATCCTTTTTATGTGTCCAAACCTTCGAAGCATTAAACATTTCATTAAGCGTGGTTTATTAAACATTTAAATTTATCTCGACGTTTCATAATTCTTTTATGAATTTTAAACGTTTGTTTAGAACAATCTGTCCATAATATGAGTATTGTTTTTTTAGACTCGCTAAATATTAAATATAATAATAATTTGAAAAATCGTCATTATTTTTTTAACAACATAATATATTAATGTATATAATTTTACATGTATTTATTAAATTACTTCACTTGATAAAATATGGTCCTTGTGTTATGCACTCTCGACTCCTTTCAGCACCTGCTCTATATTATTACAAACTTTATGTTTCTACATATTTAGGTAGTAAATCCTTATTGCAATATGCCGGTGTTGTTTTAGATTCGGTTAGAATCCAGAACAGAAGGCATAGAAAGCTGCCGGTTAAGGATACCCAATATTAATGTATTAAAATATATTTTGGATTTATGAGATTACTATGGCTGCAACGCTTTTGAATTGTCGGATCAAGATAAACAAAATAAACCCAACAGTATACCGCAAAATATTTTTATTTTATAAATATTGTTAGAAAATTCTATAAGAAAATTCTTACCAAACATTAGGTTGATTTTTACTTTTATCAACATTTTAAATCTATTTACCTTCTATAATATAAATATTGTATTGCACAGTAAAACACAAAACAATAGGCGAGCTTAACAATGCTATTAAATATTTCTCTTCCAGTATTTGAGTGCGAAGTAACAATTAATTAAAGTGGAAGATTATATTACCATAGAAAAAGATTAATCAAATGAAAATTAAAAAAAACAAGCTTGCTGCTATTATTAGGTATAATATACACGTTACGTTACATTAAATTAACATGTAAATAACATTACATTTTTACATGTCATGTAAAAATTGTACGAAAGTTCGAGTAGATTTAATATTTATTTAGTGACAGTTTAAAGTTGATATTGTGAAATAAATTCTCCTCAGACAACAATTTTAGTTACGAAGTTCAACCCTAAATGCAATTACACTGCTATCTCAGCGACACTTTCGCGAAAATTTCAAATTATACCTTAACTTAAAAAGAGGACAATCCAAGTTTAGAATACAGTTAAAAAAGGTTGCGCATAATCTATACAAAGTTAAGCAACGTAAAAGTGTTCCAAACATGATTTTACATTTTTAGCAAAAAAAATGCTATTGGAATTCAAATAAATCAAAATAAAATATTTAAAAGGACATAAAAATAAGGTTCCTTTTTAAAATTCTCTGTATCCCGTGATAGGTCGGGATAAAGATCCTCATTCTATGGCCGGCATAGTGACGGCGACTGTGGCAGCCGTGAACTAACTCGTTTCTTTTCAGTCGTCGTCAATCTTGGACCTCCTCTTGCTTATCATCTGACCTCCTCTTGGGTCGAGGTCATGTCACAATACATAAAATAAAATTGCAGTCTAATTAAACGATTGGCAGCGTCCTTTTTAAACATTTTTATAATCCTTTTTAAACAATTAGCTTCTTTTTTTATGGTGGATATGATTTATTCTTATCCTAAAACTTTGGATCTTTCAAGCGTCTGTGGCAATCGTAAACTAAGTTGTTTTTTATTTAAAAACATAAGTCTTATTTATTTAATCCCCACAAACTTACTAAGTGACAAATTAAAATATCCACTTAGCTATCAATGATGCACTTAAGAAAATTCTATTGATTAAAAGTTAAGATTAAAAGTTTGAACGCAAAGTGCAAAGTTTCTTGGCGATGTAAAACTGTTCTTACAATTGACAAATTGTGTGAATTTCAACCGCCAACTTTTATCTTAAGACTCAAATTTTACTATTGTTTCATTTTTCAAGAATTGTGATCAAAATTGAAATATCAATAATGTCGAATTTATAAATAGATTATTGATGTGTCAATAAGCATCATCTGCTGATCAATTTTGCCTAAATCTTTGCTTTTAATTTAAAAAAAATCAACGACGTTATATAAAAAGTTCGTAAAAAAACCGTTCTAACGGCAATAAGATTTCAGTGTCAATTAAATTAAAGCAGTATAAAGGCCAATTGCTTTGTAGTGGTAAAAATTGGCATCTAGCAGTTGTCGCTGAATAATCAAGAGAAGTCGCTACATTAAAAAAAAACATTTTTGTCTAAAACCACTGACTCAACGAAGATAAATCGAAGAAAATGGGCCTTCATCATTTTTTCCTATCCTTGTAAGAATATTGCCTGTTGATGTTTATTAGTACAAATTAAAATCATTAAAAAAAGTTATATTTATCTTCTAGTTCCATAAATACTAAAAGTTTATATCGTTCATATCGATTATAGCGTTTGTTTCAAAATAAAATGCTTTTACACTAATACTAATGATATTTCATATATACCTAGGAAATTAGTCATATAGATAATATACTTCTATTTCCAAGGCATAAAATTAAGTCCCCAACATAATAATGCCTCTTAAGTAGCCGTGCTCAAGATAAGTATGACATAAAAAATTAAAACAATTTAAACAATTTAAGGTGGAAATTTCACCTCATAATGAATTTAACGCAACAGTGGGTAATATCAAATTATCACTCTCAGATGTAGGAATAGCGGTCGTCTAAAAGGGACGCGTAGTATGAGGCGTAGGTAGCACTTAGCATTTAATTTATTACTACCAAGCTCTTTGCTTCATGATTCAATTTGTTAAACAAAAGACACAAGCTTACTTACGCTTGAATGTTAATAACTATCGTAGAATATAATTTTGTTTATATAATTTAATTTTATTGTGGTTGTGTTTTTATTGTTGTTTTAGACAAACCTAGAATATGAAAGTATTTTTTTGTACCTAAACGTCATAATGTCAAATTGTTCCACACAAAATAAAGTAATCAAAATTTGTATACTCTAGGTCTTGGCCCTCACGAGGCTAACACATGTTCATATAGTGTGGGGCAGCTGTGTATTATGTTATATTCAGATTTAATTATTATTATTCTTTTTTTATATAGGAGACAATTATAAAAGATTAAAATACAATACACTATTATTTAACAAATGTTTTGTAGTTGTTTGGTTGTATATAATAGTATGTTTATTATGTATGCTTACTGTAAAAGCATATATATAGTATTTAATATAAATAAGCAACTTGCGTAACTTGAAGTACATAAACAAGCTATACTCTACTAGTACCTCAACCTTAACCAAAACACAATTAAAATAAATATTGAATGGTTTTAAAAACAATAACATAATAATGGAATAGGTATACTAAAATATCACTTGACTGTTTATGACAATGCATAAAAATGTTAGATTTTTTTAAAATAGAGTTGGTTTTCTATGACTACAAATCTATCTACATGTTGTATTAAAATAATCAAGAATAAAATATCTTAGGGATTGTAATTGTATATTGTTGTCATTTACGAGTAAATCACTTCTAACATTAATATTTTATAGTCCAGTCTTCAAAAATGTATATAGTCTGTAATCCAAGGCCCTTTCCATCAACTTAATGGTACTCTAAAGTAATTAAAGACCCTTCATAATCGTATAAAGTGCTATTAATTTTATGTTTAATTCAATTTCTATCATTAAAATGTGATTTTGGCTTTTACATATAAATGTGGGTCACAGAGAATGTTCTCCAATTTCCTTAAACAAAATGTTTCATTGTGACATAGTTTAAGTCTCGACTACTTTATTTATGGCCTAGTTTGGCCGAAAGCACACCTGGGGCTAAACAGCTTGAAGAAATTCGGAACAATTGAATTAAACTTTATTAACTAAATTAACAGTTGCCTTGAAATAAAGTTTTTCATTAAACGTTAAAAGGAGACGATACTAAGAACAAAACTCACATTTAAAAACGAGAAAGAAATTCAGTTGCAAATATATTCTAAATTATTTGAATTTTAAATGCGAGCTCATCAAAGTTTCTGCTTAGCGAGACTGAACGATACATACATCGCCATACCAATCTTCCAAAAACCTTACATATGTATGAATACGAGAATGTGAATGGATTCCTTGAAACTGCGTGGAAGAGATTTCCAATTATGCATTTGTGGAGCTCCCCTTAAGTTTGTATTGAATATATTTAAACCATTCTCGTTTCTTACATAGTCTATAATTTTAAATTTCTGAAAAAGTGAGATTTATTTAAAAGGGGCAGGCCTACGAGTATGTTCAGCAATGGACGCCTTCTGGCTGATGATGATTAAGATAAGATTTATTTTTATGAGTTCGATACAAAGATGTCGTATTTTGTGTAACTATTAATCTAACTTCTAACGCGGTATCTGGCCTCTGTTTGCTTAATGGTAAGAAAGAGGAGAATCAATAGCGCCGACGACTAAGAAGTGGCAGTGCAATGGCGGCCATTGCACCATTGCACTGCCACTACACCTTAATACAGACCCTATGGTTATGGCCACTGTAGGCCCCTGCTTTTAATGGAATGTCCCCGGTTTTATTTTTTCATTGTACTCTGATTTTTAAATCTCTTTTACCAATTCTTTCAATGTGGGCACATTGAAAGAACGAGGCACATGTACTCCCTAATGACTACAGCATTAATCCTATCTTGCCAGATATACGAGTAGATATAATAAAAAAATTCTATAGTCAATGATAATAAATAAATAAAATAAAAAACAGCATCCTTAAAAAAATTTAAATAATAAAATATGATAAATGTTTTTAGTGAGGCACATAACATTTTAATTTGAATAAAAAAATACAATTTCTAATACAAGGCTCGGCAGTAAAGACTAACAGAATGAAATTGAAATGTTGTCTTTATAATTAGGCGGCCGAGGTACGCACAATTAAATTAACAATGCAAATTTTAAAGTTAATTTACATTGTCCAATATAATAAAACCCGATATAATAAGCCTCCTAAAGTTGCTTTGTGAATCATAATTTTTGATTTAATTCCGTGCTTACAAAAATAGGTTTGTAGGTAAATGTTTTTTTTTAACTGTGGCTCGACATATACCCCGCTTAATGTTAAGCTGGATTGCGGTCCATTTATAGAGACCACTACTACTACAGTTAAGTAACTGAAACCTGAAACGCGACTCAGTCTCTTCACGGTCTGTACTAGACACCTCTCCATATCACTCCTAAAAATATTTTATATATACTTATTGCCTACCAAATAAAAATATTAAATATATTTTTTACGCGTATATGTAAACAAAAACACTCTTTATCTTCTATATGGAGCACTGAGTGTATCCATTGTTTGTAAAAAATAATAAATGACTATTTGAACAAAAATGTTTTGAAATAACGAAATTTATATAGATGCCATTTTAGGCGGTTTTCATTTTTCATTCACAGAGCGTTTCACACCAGAAACGTCACTTCAAAGTCGACGTTTTAATATTAAGGCAATAAATAAAATGAAATAGCCCTTTAAGAGTTTAATTCAAGTTTGTTGGTTCTGAGAGAGAAACTTTTGCAATTTGGTATCCCTCAATGATGGCCTCGTGAATGAAATGAAAATAACTTTTATGTTATTAATTAACAATTCTTGTATGTGCTTAAAATATCAAACAGTTTAATTTCTCAGTTTAAACAAAATATATATTAAATGATTACTTTACTTCAAATTATTACAAACTTTTAATAAGCTTAAAGAAGTGTTTTCGAGCTGTAACAAGTTAGTTTGCTAGTGGCGCTTTTATAAGCTCTATCAATATTATTATTCAGTAGTTAGGTCCGATATTAGTTTGATGATAGTTTAGTTGTGCTATGAATAATTTACCCAAATATAGATCTAATTAGTAATAGTATTATTATTATATATATTTTTTATCCTATTTCTTATATTTAAAAAAATAAATAAATAAAAATAATTTTAAAATATAAAAAAAAAGTTATCCAAGCTACCGGTGGTCAGGGCCCTTAGAAAGGAACCTCCTAACAATACGCGCCGTGTCCAGGAGTACTGCTTTCTGAATTAAACGCTTGATCCAGCTACCTAACGAGCCTTATTTGTATTTTAAATAATCATAGAGGCAAGTGGTAAACAAATGGCTTTGCAAACCAAAAGCGAGTTAAAAGCCGCCTTGCGAATGTATCTTTGACGTATTCGTAAGTACTTTGTTTGACCAATGCTTATATAATACAAGCACATACAACGCACAAAGTTTAGTATGTTTTATAAATATGTAGTTGTGTTAGGATTATAAATAGTGGAGTTTTCCGAGACAATAAAAGCAATAAAAGTGTGACAATTTGACTGATTGGCTGCTTATTAGTTATTTAGTTCTTATATCAGACATCGAGTGACCAAAATAACTCACATACTTTTATCAGAAATACAAAAGTACAAAGGTAGTTAACGTAATGAATCAATTAATTAAGTTGTCACGCTTCAATTAACGTGTCCTTCAGCCTGTAAGCCTCACCATCTAGTTTAAAGATACCAAATATACCAAAATTAAGTGCCGAATTTGTGATAATTAGTGCCAAAAAATTAAAATTTGTGCCACTGTATCTTCGGAGATATACATAGGTGTTGGTGAGGCTTCTGGAATGAACCTCACCCCGTAAGTCTCACCATCAGATCTCATCAACGGTATGAACTATCGACACAATTCTAATTCATTTATCTTGTTCTAAATTATTGCCACCCGCCACACCAATTTTGAAGAATATTGCGTTTAAGATTCCCAAGATACAGGGGTTCCTTAGTGAGGCTTGTGGAATGAACCTCACCCTGTAAGCCTCACCATCATATCTCATCTACGGTATGAACTATCGACACAATTCTAATTCATATATCTTGTGCTAAATTTTTGCCACCCGGCACACCAAATTTCAAGAACATTGATACCGTATTTTCGGAGATATTAAACGTTAAACTCCTACATACATTTGTACTAAATGCATGGATGTTAATAGATAGGCCCTGCTTTGGTAAAAAAAGTAATCTAAAACGTAAAAAACAATTAGTTTTATCGACAGTCGTTCGTGAGTCAAGGTCGCTCGTCTTGTCACTAATAAAAATGCCTTCCCGTGTTATAAAATCATGTAAAAATTATCCTATAAAACACCAAAAAAGAAGTAAAATTACATTATATGTATAAGTATCACTATTTTCAATAATATATCCGTTTTTAGAAATAATACGATTTATTTAATGACCTTGAATAGGCTCACTGTTCATATGGAGTTGAGATGAAAAAAGTTATGGAGTGGCTTTTAATTTTTTTTATAAATATAATATAATTTCTTGATTATATAATACTTATGTTTTAATTATAGCTCGTTTTTAGGGTCCCGTAGTAAAAAACTGAACCCTTATAGATTTGTCATGTCTGTCCCTATGTCACAGCCACTTTTTTCTGAAACTATAAGAACTATATTGTTGAAACTTGGTAAATAGATGTATTCTGTGAACCGTATTAAGATTTTCATACAAAAATAGAAAAAAAACAATAAATTTTGGGGGTTCCCCATACTTTAAACTGAAACTCGATTTTTTTTTTCAACAAACCCATACGTGCATTGTTTTCAAAAATGATATTGAGGTTTCTTATATTATTTTTTGATAAACTGAATTTTTTTTTTTTTTTTTTTTTTTTTTTTTTTTTTATTGTGACTCGACGTATGACAGCACCCCGCTTGATGTTAAGCCAAAGTGTGGCCCATGAATGAATGTCACTGCTACTACAATTCAATAACTGTGAGTAGCAATCACATCCACTATGCCGGCCTAGATGGAACCGGCAACTTACAAGCTGATCCCGAAACGTGACCAAATCACTTCACGGTCTGTATACTTGTAAGTGGTGGTACTACCCCGGGTCGGCAGACTGGGTACCACTGCCTACCACTCTTTGATAACCAGACCCGAAGCAAATATCCATCTCTTTTTTTTTATTAACAAATATTTGCAATATTTAATACTATTAAATATTACAAATAAAAGCTATGAAACAAATATTTGCTCCGACCGGGGAACAAATATTTGCGCGAAAGACACTTTCAAAGTGGTTAACTGTGAGTCCCCCCTGTAACTTCTAAAATAAGAGTAAACCGCAATTTACCTTTCATTCAAACAATTTTTTATTAAAGACTCGTAAAGCCGACTTCGTGTTATATCACTCTTTCATCAAAATCATTGGGGCAGATAGATAGACAAACATTCTAAAATGTTGTTTTATGCTTTAATATTACTAAATGAAAAATTCTACTTAAATACCGGTATTAATTATAAAATCTTACATTTTTTTAGTTTAAATTTGTTTAAATAGTCTTTAGTGTAGGTTTCCTCGAGAAGAAATTAGAAAAATGAAGATTTCTCTCGATTCCCTCATCAGATCCTGACTTGGGGACTTTGTACACTTTGAGAGTATACCTTTGCAAACAAATAAAGAATTTTCGAAATCAATCCATAATTGACGGCGAAATCAGGACGGCGAACATAGGAAATTAAAGGTTTTCCTTGATTTTTATGGGATCCTTTCATCAGATTCAGATTTGGTCACAATGGAATCGCCCCGAAGGTATACCATTGCAAAAAAAAAGTTTAAATCGATTCATAATTGACGGAGAAATCGGGAAATATATATTAAAAATTGGTAATGCAGTCCTCAATTAAATACGCATTATTAGGGATAACTCAAAAAGCACAAGCTTCCAAATAAAAAAAAAACATCTAAATTGGTCACTCAGAAAAAAGTTATAAGGTAACACACTTTTTGTGAAGTCGGTTAAAAGAGAAACCATCGATTAAAGTATACACCTAAAAATAGCCAAAATAAATATGATTTTATTTGCTTAACAAATTTGTAATTAACTTAAAGTAATGTAAATATTACAAACTAGCTGACCCAGCAGACTTCGTACTGCCTCAATCGATGAATAAAAGACCTAAACTTTTGAATAAAATAAACTTAAAACAAACAAAAGGTATCCATAAATAATTTTAAAAAATGCTCGGTATGAATGGTTTTATTATTATTTTCGATTAATTACACATGATGTTGCTTACTTACAAAACAAAGTTTTTCTGAAATATTTATAAGGTTTCAATTTGATATTGACAAACACACACAGTTATGATACAGTCTGTAAATCAATTAAAAGCTTTCTGATAAACTATAATTTTGGTTTTGTTTTGGGGTGCGTAAATAAACAATAATGACTGTTTTCCGACGCGCGAACACGCGACATATTGTCCATGCGCGAAACAGAGAAACTCCAAGTTGATTCTGCAAACTTCCAACGACTGGCCTTGCGATGATGTCAAGCAGCATGATGACAACTGATCCTACTTTAAACTGCAAATCTTGAAGTGGTAATCCAGTAAATTCAGTGAATTTTAAATCCGTGGGATAGTACCTCATCCTGGTTTATAACGGTGTCGACTGATTTGAAGGAAACCAACTGTCCCAGAAGAAAATTCTTAATGGTCGCATTTAGATCCTCGACATCTTTATTTTTCCCTGCCAATATTGCTCGTTCACCCAGCCAATCATGGTTATTGAACTGTTGCGCTATGTCTGAGAAAACAGGCTGAATAAGCTCCTCTTTTGAATCTGTGATGTGATGTGACAGAAAATCGAGGTGTCCAATGTGACTTTATTATTTATTTCCAACAACTAACAACAACAACTGCTTCGCAAAGACATTTGCAGTTTCATCTTGTTGCAAAAATACTCGCATGTTAGTTCTTAATTAGAGTGTCTTTACTTACCGCCACAAATTCGATAATTTTAGGCATGCGTTCAGTTTATCAGAGTTGATCGGGAAATAACTGGAAGAGTCCGACGAATATCACCTGACAACAGAATCATGGCCCCACCAAAAATATGTTGGTTGTCACAAAAATCTTTCAACGTTCTGTCCAGTGCCTCCAGTGACCTCTTATGGGCCATTGTGCATTAATCCCAATCAATCAATCAATTTGCATACCTGTAGGGTCTTGGCCATTGCGCTATTTGTGGCGATGTTGCAAATTGGTGTTTCGCTGATGTTTAATGATATTTTTAAGGCAGAATGTGCAGTTTGCCCGCCTTCTAGCAGAGTCGCAGCTATTCCGGATGAAGCCAACGCTACCGTGATTTCCAGTTGACAGGAATTTTACAGCTGTTTTACAGATACTGCTGTTATACATGACACCTATGTTGGAGGTCTTTTAAGGGGTCAAAATGAACAAAAATTATAGAAAAATATCCGAAAAACGATTAGTTCGATAGCGACGCAGACGTCGAGAAAATAAAAAATCCGAGTTATTACGCTCTATTAGCGGTTCAGTGGAAACACGTAGACGTCAAAATTGTTTCTCTAGCTTGACAGTTGTATCTCTAACTTGACCTGTATGTTTAGGAATCGAAAAAGTCCGATATCGTCAACTTTTTCTGATTTCGTCAAAGTTTTTTTTCGCATATTAAATGATGTTCGACGATTAATCCTTCCCGAAAAAATTTTCCGTCAGCGGCCAAAGGATTACAGACAAAAAAAAAATTGACAGTTAAAAATGTCAAATGTCAAAATTTTAGGGTCACATTAACTTTGTCTACAACTTCCCCATACATGTCACAACTGTCAGAGCACTCCTTCTGGAAAACTAACCTTCTACATCGATATATCGGTAGGTAAGTGCGTCACGCAAGCAGCTGTATATTACACGGGACTTTCATTTATTTATTTACCTTTTAAACCTTCCCTGGACTTCCACAAATAATTCAAGACCAAAATTAGCCAAATCGGTCCAGCCGTTCTCGAGTTTTAGCGAGACTAACGAACAGCAATTCATTTTTATATTATAGAGAAGATAAAACTTTTAATTTTAAATATTGTTTAAAAAATATCCCCTGACGACTCCATTCCCTTTTCTTGTTCTAATTACTATTGTGACTATTTTTGAATTTTTATGCTCCAATCAGGAGCGGCGTGTGTGTTGATTGGTGCATTATGCGCCTCAATGACCTTGATTTGATACACGTGTCGTAGAAATCGCAGTGGTGCGCCAGGAACATTTTTATAGAGCGCATTGTATGAAATGGGCCTATCTATAAACATCGATGTACAGAGAACTGTTTAGCGATTGGTTTGTTGCGCGTAAAGTCCCGGGTTCAATTTCCGGTCGGAGCAAATATTTGTTTCATAGCTTTTATTTGTAATATTTAATAATTATAGTAAATATTACAAATATTTGTTAATAAAAAAAAAGAGATGGATATTTTCTTCGGGTCTGGTTATCTAAGAGTGGTAGGTACCCAGTACCCAGTGGTGCCGATCCGGGGTAGTACCACCACTTACAAGTATACAAACCGTGAAGTGATTCGGTCACGTTTCGGGATCAGCTTGTAAGTTGCCAGTTCCAACTAGGCCGGCATAGTGGATGTGATTGCTACTCACAGTTATTGAATTGTAGTAGCAGTGACATTCATTCATGAACCACACTTCGGCTTAACATCAAGCGAGGTGCTGTCATATGTCGAGTCTTAATAAAAAAAATAAAAAAACAGGATTTTACTACTTTTGACATTTTTTGACAGACATATGACCTATCTATTTTTTTATTATAATATAAATTTACACAGTCTAGAACCCGAGAATTACCTAGGACCAAAATAACATAAAATAACTAATTTACGTTGATCCGAAACGCATGCATGTGTCACCAAGGTCAAACTGCATACATGCCACGAAACAAAACACCTTTAATAATAATACATATCTTTCACTCATCAGAACTTTAAACATAAAAAAATCCAAGTACTATCAAGTAATTGCAATCATGTACGCAAATATGGTCTCTAATTACATAGGCATAAGAGTAAAGTAAGGATAAAATGCGTTGCACAGAATTCAAAAGAACTTATAGCATAGCATATGTAATCTAAAATAGATCTTATTACTTAGCGAGTAATTCTATGTTTGTATGTGCGAACGGCAGGACAACCAAAATACAACGGCAAGTCCCTGTATCAGAATTCTGTTCATACAGGGACGGATTATATTATTTTTATTTAATTAGGTTTAATAACTAACATTAAAAATGAAAACATTATTTAAATACTTTTTTTATTGTGAGATACACTGACCTCGACCCGCCTGATGATAAGCAAGAGGAGGTCCAATAGTGACGACGAATGAAAAAAAAACGAATTAGTTCCCGGCCGCCCCAGCCGCCTTTACTATGCCGGCCTAAGGTGCTTCTTCACGCATCGCTTGAAGGATCCAAGGTCATAGGATGGAGAGAACGAACACACGGGCTGGCAAAGCATTCCACTTGTCAATTGTTCTACAAAGAAAAGACGCACCGAACTTTTTAGTTCGACTGCCGATTCGGTCGACAAAATGCGGATGCTTTCCCCGACCTGTGCGGGTATTACGGGTGTAGAAGGACGAGGTAGGAACAAGGTTAAAGAGCTCTTCGGAACATTCTCTGCGTAGTTGCAGGGGCTCCAGAGTTTGCGTGACCTCTGCATCACCTATAATTCGAACAGCTTGGCGCCGGAATAAATCCAGGCATTGAGAAGATACTTGTCAGAGCCGTCCCAGAGGTGCGAACTGTACTCCGCGCAAGAGCGAATCTGAGCCTTGTATAATATGAGGCGAAGTTCTAGCGCGAAGAACCGCCGCACCTTGTTCAGGATGCCAAGTTCGCGGGTGGTCTTAATGGCCCGCTCGATGTGGTCCCTGTGATTTAAGTCGCAGCGAAGAGATATTCCAAGAATGTCTAGTCTGTTTATTGCACAGTATAATAAAACACATGTACATAGGTACATGTTGCAAAGAGAAGGAAGGGGAGTAAACGGGGATTTTTTCGTCGAGAACGCGCATACTCGAGAACGCATACTTGTCTACGTTGAACTGAACCAGGTTCTTGTCGCCCCAGTGGGTAATACGATCAAGAACCCCGTTCAGTCCCGGTACAACAGACTCTCTAATATCGGCTTTCTCCTGTTTGCCGGCTACGGGGAGGCAGTGTAGCGTCCATGCACCATGCTGTCGTCTGCATAGCAATGAATGCCGGATCCAAGGTCCAGCATGTCATTGATATGCAGAAGGAACAAAGTCGGCAAAAGCACGAAGCCCTGGGGGACGCCGGCATTCACCGACATTCTGCGCAATGCGCTTCCATCCACAACGACGCGAATGGAGCGGTCACGCAGGAAGTCGGCTATCCAACCCCGCAGACGGTCAGGTAAACCGTATGCCTCGAGCTTGGATAAAGGGCCGTTGTGCCAGACTCTTTGGAGATGTCGAAACTAACAGCAAGGGCTTCTCCATTACCATCAAACGTATCTGGGGTGAAGACGTGCGTGGTGTACGCCAGAAGGTCACTAGTTGACCGTTTCAGCCTGAAGCCATATTGACGGTCATTGATTAGCTGGCGACACGTTGGCCGGTTGCATATTGGCCCCCCTCCAAGCCCGAGGCACACAGTCCGACGAGTACGAGAGCCGGTATAGCCTCGTCAAGGCGGGAGTCAATTCCGCTGCACACGTTTTAAGGACAAGCGCTGGGATACCACTGGACCACTGGACTTCCGGATTTGATATCCGAGCGATCGTAGCTCGATGCGGACATCGCGTTGTCTGATACGAATCTCAGGCATCGTCAATACGCGAATTTTTGGAAAAGACTTCGGCCCGTGGAACAGCCTTTGCCATCAGGCTGTCTCAGCGGTGGCAGCACTGAACGACATTCTTAGATTCTACAGTCTTGGCAAGACTCCAAAAGCTGCGACTACCCGTTGGAAACGCGCTGTGCCTCCGCTCTTTTAAACACCTTTCTGCAAGGTGGCACGATAATAGGCTGCTTTCAACTCGTCCACGCGAGGGTCTTGATTTTTAGGACATGAAAATGAGGTTAAGTAAGCTAGGTTGCCTAGTGTCCATAACCATAGAGCTTGTATGACGAGAATTGTGGATGTGAAGGAAGCGAGGGAGTTGTGTTAAAATCGTGGTAAGTGGCGCCTATCCCTGTGGAAAAAAGGCGTGACAACTTGATTGATTTATTTTTATTAATCAATCAAGCGACTGCGACTCTACATATGCCATCACCCTAATGTTAAGCTGGAGCATGGTCCAGGAATGGAGGTGACTGCTACTACACTTAAATAACTGTAAGTAGCAGTCACATCCACTATGCCAGCCTAGTTGAAACGGGCAAATTACAAGCTGATCCCGAAACGTGACTAAGTCACTTTACTGTCTGCATACTTGTAGTTACAAGTACCACTCAAGATGATCAGACTGGGCACCACTGCTTACCACTCTCTGACAACCAGACCCGCAGCAAACATCCGCGCCCTTTTTATTAACAAATATTTGTTATATTTAATTTAATTATTAAATATTACAAATTAAAGCTATGAAACAAATATTTGCTACAAATATCTGCTAGAGAATCGAACCCGGGACTTTCCGGGTAACGGTCAGCCTAATACTAACCAATCTTAGATAATTTAACAGTTAAATTATCTAAGTAACTAATAACCCTCGGCAGTGGACAAATTGTATTACGTAATTTTATTTTTGATGGAATTTCTACCTGCGCTCCGACCCTTTTAGGCTATCTCTTTCTATGCCATTGTTTCCGTATTGCTGTCGCATACATACTCGTTACGACGCGGTAATGAAAATTATTATTAAAATCTCGTTATGAAAATTAACACATTTTACTAGTGAAGTGTATCAATAAGCTGATATGTAAACTATTCAGCTTTTTGTGTAAAATTAAAGATGATTTCTAGAAACTACAAGACATTGATTATTTTTATCCACTATTTAAAACACATTTTTTTTATTGTGACTCGACTTATGGTATCACCCCGCTTGATGTTAAGCCGAAGTGTGGTCCATGAATGAATGGACCGCTACTACAATTCAATATTCAATGCCGGCCTAGATGGAACCGGCAACTTACAAGCTGATCCTGAAACGTGACCAAATCACTTCACGGTCTGTATACTTGTAAGTGGTGGTACTACCCCGGATCGGCACTGCCTACCACTCTTTGATAACCAGACCCGAAGCAAATATCAATCTCTTTTTTTTTATTAACAAATATTTGCAATATTGAATATTATTAAATATTACTAATAAAAGCTATGAAACAAATATTTGCTCCGACCGTGGATCGAACCCGGGACTTTACGCGCAACAAACCAATCGCTAAACCGTTCGTCCACGCCTGTCTTCACATGAGGCATAGTATGTATTATTCAGCTAATTCGGCCAGTAATAACTATTTTAATACTATTATTTAACATGATACCACTACCTTTTATTTATAAACTAGTTGTGTCCGCGGTTTCACATGCGTAAAGTTTGGTTTATAACACAGTCATAAAAAAAGAGGAGGTTTTCAACTCGACTTTTTTGTATTTATAACTCGATAACTCATATAAAAATGACAGACGAAAATAAAAATAAATATATATTCCAAACAGTTAAAACTATAGTCAATTGGAAACTATAGTAAAAGATATTTTATTTTAATTAAAAGTAACCGATGTTACTTCTTGTACCTCCAAAAATAAAAAACGTAATAAACAAACTCACATTCACATTTATAACAATAGTAGCATATGCATATAGTAACAGAAGGAAATAATAATAAATAAAAAATTCAAACAGCTGAATGTATAGTCTATGGAAAGTATAGTGTATAGTCTCCATAGTACAGTAGATTGGATTAGATGTTGACGTAACAGTCGGTAATACAGTGCGATGGTATTATAGTACTCAGGGTTTGAACCAACGCCTTGCATCTATTTTTATAATAGGAAAAAAAATTGACAAAACTTTTTTATTTTCGTAAAAAAAATGTATACTATGTTACTTCTGATTCCTTTAAGAATATGTGTACAAAGTTGCATGATGATCGGTTGAGCAGTTTTTGCGTGAAAGCGTACCAAACAAACGGTCATTCACATTTATAATAATAGTAGGATAATAATTATAATATTATAATATAATAATTTGTTTTCAATTCTTAACAGCTTGAACCCAAATAAATTTCTGAACGCACGCAATTTTGTATGTGAAAATGATTTTCTTTTATTTTATTTATTATAAAAGTATTTTTCTAAAATAAACGTAGCCTAAGTTACTCCTTATTACATCAGCTACCTGTCAATAAAAGTCCCGTCAAAATCGGTCCGGCCATTCCAGAGATTAGCCGGAACAAACAGACAGACAGACAGACAAAAATTGAAAAAAATGTCATTTTGGTGTATGTACCGTATATATATTCATATACATGTATTAAAAAACGGTTATTTCAATATTACAAACAGACACTCCAATTTTATTATATGTATAGATGTATAATTCCAAACAATCTATAATAAAGTAGAACCTTAGGAGTATAGTAACCTCACTATGTCGCCCATGAGGCCTATAAGTGTAAGGGAGAAAGCAATATGTGCTTCACAGTATACCGTTAAAGGTGTGATTTCGCTGGCAACTGCAGACGTTTTGTGTGAGATTGATTCCGTGCAAGGCGACACTAGTCTGCAGCCGCCGCGTCAATATTGTTTCCAAACATCATATTTATAATCTATGACTTAGCAAATGCTGATTGTCGCAATAGTGTCGCCTTGCACGGAATCAATCTCATACAAACAAGTAGTGCAGTCTGCGGTCTGCAGTCGCCAGCGGAATCACACCTTAATGCTATATATCAGAAGCATTAAGGTACTTACGGATAGGCATTTTGTAAGTAAATATAAATACATAATTATTATTTGTTTTACAGTTTTTTTTGTTGTTACAATTAATAAAGGATAATGTTTAAAACGTACATTTTTTTAATTTGTGTTTGTAATTTATTATTAAAATAATAAGTACGAGTATGTACTACCTACCTATTTTTCTCTTTTCCATTCAAACGTAGACCTTAAAATTGACAAAATGCACATTTATTCGCAAATCAATTTACATAAAATAAAAACGGTAATATGAAATTTATCGCTCGACTTGCGTACATATTCGTATCTACTCTGAAATACATCATTTGATACGCCTCTATAAAATAATTTCTTCATTTAATAAAATTAATAAAAATTCATTCAACTTTCATAAATAGTAATTTTACTTTTTAAATTTTTATTGTGACTTGACATAATCAGCACCTTACTTGATGTTAAGCTGGAGTGCGGTCCATGAATGTATGTCACTGCTACTACAATTCAATAACTGTGAGTAGTAGTAATATCCAGTATGCCAGCCTAGATGGAACCGGCAACTTAAAACAATCAATTTTTTACTATTTTTACTAACGTTTCTCTGTAAAGTCGACAAAACGCTCGCTGCACCACCTTAAGGGATACAATGGTATAAACTACTCTCGCGCACGTAATACGCCCATTCTTGGCTGCTTCGACGTTAGCCTATTGAAGACGAGTATTTTTCTATAATCCATTTTATTGTTTTATGATCTGCAGGTAACAAACCTTTTCTATTGGCATTAGCAAAAATATTGGCATTAGAAGCAAGTTATTTTTTGTTTTGTCTATTATAGACGGAGAGCCAGCGCCCAAAAAACTGTTTGAATTTACTAAAGCTAATTTTTTTATAGTTCATTAGAATGGTTGCGTACACAAACATACTGCGGTCAGTCAAGCGAACCTTCTCAGTTTCATTAAGGTGACTCAGATGCGCTATCAAAGGTGTCGTACCTGCGGGGTAATAAAATGAATTTACTAAGGCTGAAAATTGTTATACCACTTTTATATTGCATATAAATAAAAGTTGTAATGGTCAGTCAGCAGAATATGGGGACAGAGCTGGTCAGTCAGCCGCAATGTATGTGCAAAAAATAAATAATGTGCAATTCATTTACTACACTTCAAATTTTTTTAGGAGTATTAAATATTATTTTAAACATAAAAAAAATAGTCAGTCATCTATTTAACGGGACAAGGTCCGCCAGTCAGCAAAAATAGAAATAAAAATTTCGCGCGCGCGCTCGGCGTTGGAAGTGATTTGAACAGGTAAGAGCGCAGGTATATTCGCACGCAAGAGGTCGAATGTATACACAATAGATCGGGGTCATTGTAACTCTAGTATAAGGATAGATAGACCTTTGTCTTATATAACGTAAAAATATAACGGCTTTTCTGCTTAATAGCATCAGTAATAGTTCAACTGTAGTAAGTGAATCATCTGTTTCTCAAAATGAACAAAGTTTGTGTACTCTGCCTCAAGAAGCATTAGCCATTAATACTGTTCAATAAGCCATTAATATTGATCAAGTATACCGCCAAGTCAATCAGAATTGTTGCAACAATTTCTAAGAGCTGCTTACATAGCAAATATTTGGGGCAATGCACATGCAAAAGTTATCACGGAACTGTCTCCAATCGATCACGGGTGAAAAATTGTCGAGGGAAAATATGAATTCGATTGGTATCAAGGCGATCAATTGCCACAGTTGGTCAACGATGTCGTCCTTCAACCTTCAAAGGAAAATTCAGGTATGCAAATAATAGTTAGCAAAGTAAAAAAAAAATATTATATACTAGCTGTGGCCGCGGTTTCACCCGCATAAAATTAGGTTTATAACACAGTCATAACAAAGGAGGAGGTTTTCAATTCGACTGTATATGCCTTTTTGTATCTATAACTCGATAACTCATATAAAAATGACAGAAGCAAATAAAAATAAATGTAGAAAAATTCCAAACAGCTAAAACTATAGTCAATTGGAAACTATGTGTACTTCCAAAAATGTGTACAATACATGAAATGATCGGTTAAGTATTTGTTGTGTGAAAACGTAACAAACAAACTCACATTCACATTTATAATAATAGTAGGATACGCATATAGTGACGGAAAGAAATAACAATAAAGAAAAATTCCAAACAGCTGAAAGTATAGTCTATGGAAGGTATAGTGTATAGTCTTCATAGTATAGTTAATTGGATTAGATGTTGACGTGACTGTCGGTAATATAGTGCGATGGTATTATAGTATAGCTTGTCTAACTTTAAATGACGCGCCCCTCCACTTTATTAGTTTATTTAAATGTGTGGATACACATATTACTAACTATATTACTATACTTTATCATCGTGATCCTCCTTTTGTTTCTAACCAGCAACTGAATGACCAATTACGATTGCATTTCGGTGTGATGCATCCATATTTTATAGTCGCAGGTGTGCTTAAATGCAGTGGAGGAGCGCGTCATTTCGGGCTGGACAGACTCTACTCTATAATACTATCGCACCTTTTAAAAATGAATAAACTAAAATAAAAATGAAGTATCTTTTTGTACGTGTAACTCCTAACCAAAAAAAACACCTGCCAATATCTAACCTCGGGCCTATATTACTTTAAGTACAATGCGTTTTTAACAAATCGCTTGAAAACTCGCAAAAGGGACACAACCGTCAATTACTTTTGCCCTCACTCGACTGCCCGCGGGTTGCGCACTCAATGATGACCGACTTCTTCCCTCACCTCACCCGCCGTAGGATTTACGCGACACTATTTTGGCTATAATGGCTTACACGTAAGATATAGATATATACTGTCGCGGGCTTTTTTATTGATCTATTTAAGATGCACATATTCATCATACATTACATATGTGTAACTCCAGCGTTTTTGGCAGCGCACGCCAGAATAGCTCGCAGATGGTAGATTTTTATTCTACTTACTTGACACTTATCGTCATATTTTGGACAATTCACACAATATCTTCATTAATTGTAGCCTATGTGTTATTCTGATGTATTAGCTATATTATTGTAAAGTTTCATTAAAATCCATTCAGTAGTTTTGGCGTGAAAGAGTAACAAACATCCATCCATCCATCCATTCATCCATTTATCCATCCATACTCACAAACTTTTGCGTTTATAATATAAGTAAGGATAATTGCATCAGTTATTTTAATTTTTCAGATTCTCGATCAGAAACTCAATCGGAAACAACCGACATTGACGTTTCCGATAACGATGAAATCAATGAATTTGACGAGTCGGAGGAAGAATTCGATAATTAATGTTTCATTACTAATATTAATAATATTATTGAATTATAATTAATATTTTTTTTGTTCAATCTAGTCTGTTAAAGGCAATAAATAACGATTATAATAAAAAAAGAAGCAAGCCGTTATCTGCGATGCCGAGCGCGCGCACGAAATTATTTATTTCTATTTTTGCTGACTCGCGGGCTTTGTCCGGTTAAAAAGATGACTGACTATATTTTTCATGTTTAAAATAATATTTAATACTCCTAAAAAAAAATTGAAGTGTAGTAAATGAATTGCATATTATTTATTTTTTGCACATACATTGCGGCTGACTGACCAGCTCTGTCCCCATATTCTGCTGACTGACCATTACAACTTTTATTTATATGCAATATAAAAGTTGTATAACAATTTTCAGCCTTAGTAAATTCATTTTATTACCCCGCAGGTACGACACCTTTGATAGCGCACCTGAGTCACCTGTTCTCAGGTTCGCTTGACTGACCGCAGTATGTTTGTGTACGCAAGCATTCTAATGAACTATAAAAAAATTAGCCTTAGTAAATTCAAACAGTTTTTAGGGCGCTGGCTCTTGGACCAGTTTTGTTGAAGGTAAAGGAGGCGTGGCTTATGCTCCTGTCAGGCGCAAAGGAATATTTTGCTAAATGATGTTGCACAGATTTGGTCTATGGTACATGACTGTACAAACTCTAAATGTATGTAGAAGTTTAACATTTAATATCTCCAAAAATACAGTGTCAATGTTCTTGAAATTTGGTGTGGCGGGTGGCAATAATTTAGCACAAGATATATGAATTAGAATTGTGTCGATAGTTCATACCGTTGATGAGATCTGATGGTGAGGCTTACAGGCTGAAGTTCATTCCACAAGCCTCACTAAGGTACCCCTGTATCTTGGAGATCTTAAACTCAATGTTCTTGAAATTTGGTGTGACGGGTGGCAAAAATTTAGCACAAGATATATGAATTAGAATTATGTCGATAGTTCATACCGTTGATGAGATCTGATGGTGAGACTTCTGGGGTGAGCTTCATTCTGCAAGCCTCACCAACACCTATGTATATCTCCGAAGATACAGTGGCACAAATTTTATCTTTTTGGCACTAATTATCACCAATTCGGCACTTAATTTTGGAATATTTGGTATCTTTAAATTAGATGGTGAGGCTTACAGGCTGAAGGACACTCAATTAACATTGGGCTACGCAACGGAGCTGTACTTTTCACAATATTGACTACGACTAGTATATTACCTTTACATCTTTATAAAAGATTATTTTTATACGCGCTCTATTATTAGGAATACTTGTTTCAAAAGAAGATAAAACCATTAGCTTTGTATTCAAATTCCACATTAAATTTTGTCGCCACCCGATCTGTGGCCTCTGAAATAAAAAGGTTGTTTGACTTTGAGATCAGCAAACTTCTTAATCTATAATTCTATCAATTTTCACGACAAGAAAGGGTCAAGAGTTTTTATTCGTTGGCCTGAGAAATTTGATTTAGTGGAAATATTTATACTGTGTTATTATCTGGCGACGGCGGGGCTGAACCTAAACAAACTTCTATAATACTAAGCAAACTAACTCAACAGCTCCTTAGAGAATTACCTTTGCGATGAAGGAAAACTCTAGAAACTCTTATTGCCTCGCTCTTTAGAGACCTTTGAAAATATATCGCAAACTTTTAGGAAAATTTTACTACACCTTTTCGAGACCATATTAAAAATGGTTATAAAATACTTGGAAAAAAAAACTTTTCATGTCTTTATTTCATAATGATCATACCCCTCGTTCGACGCCTGTTTCTGCAGAATACACTTTCCACCAAAGTAATTTATTATGTAGAAAGTTTCTAGCTGACTTGTAAAGTGTTGATACACGATAATTAGACAAAAGTTTTCAAAATGTCACGGATTCTCACAAATTAGGAACTTCCAAGTTTTCCGACATGTTTTGAACAATACAAATTTAATGTTATTTATAAGTTCGTTATTAAAGATGAAACATAGACCCACGCTTTTATCACTGTTTACCGTTACAGCTATCTACTCTGATTTCCTAAGTTAAATTTTCATGCTCCTATTCTCACAGAAATGGACAGAGACAATGAAGCTCCACTTACCATGATCCTAAAAAAACTTTGGAGCTTTTTTCGCATCCATAATTTTATACACAAACATTAAAATATTTTTATAATGTGGCTAGGCTTTTAAAAATGTGTTTCATTTTTAATAAATATATGAGCATTTTTTGTAAATGATGGTACTTACTATTCGACAAAGCAAATATCCACAAATATTTGTAATATTTTGGGAATCGAACCCGGGACTTTACGTGAAACTCATTGGTGTGCTAATCACGCTTGTTGTCGAAAAATATCTCGTAAGAAAAAAAAAAGATATTTACTCTCCTTCAATAACTACGGACGCGATGTATCTGACAGGCTTGATTTTAAAATTTAGTAAATTATCTTATTTCTATCGGAAATTATAAATTTATATATATATTATAAATAAAATTGTACGTAAAGATACTGATCGTATTTTCTTATTTTAATTAAAAACAAAAAGACTAAATAATTGCTGTGCCTGTGAGATCACCTAAAGGCCTGCAGACCTCTAGAAGTGTTCTTATGTTGCCAAAGAACTTCTGTCTCGCTTCAGCCACGCTGCTGCATCTCAAGAGTACATGCGCGACTGTTTTCTTCTCATTCAGGCAGCCTCTACAAATCCCATTATGATACTTACCATAATGCGCTCTATCAAGCTATACACGAGGAGGTTTCCGGGACTGCCGCTGGAGTCTGTTGTTTACGACCATGCACTTTCATGCAGGTTATCTGCTATTTGGCACAGCCAGCTTAAGGGTACCATCGGTTACTAGTTCATCCGCCGCGTCGTTGCCCAGCGATCCACTATGACCCTTGATCCACTGTAGGCAATCATAGAATAGTCTACATCAAATAGTTGTGTACACAAAAATCTATTTTAAATTATGCCACAACCCGTGTGGGAATAAGGCGTGAGGGTATTTAAATTTTCTTATATTTTGGTTTGAATTAGCGTACATTATCTGTATGTTTAAACTATTATTAACATTAATGAGAAAACTAGGTACGTCAATTAGGAACTTAGTTTTGTTTGTTTAGGATCTACCTTTATTCCTTTACTAAAGCTTCTACCACTATTAAACTAAATACTCCTAGTAACCTCCTTTAGTAAGAGTAGTAAACAGACAGTTGGTAGTCGTTTGGCCAATCTGTCGACTGGTGCAAGTACCACCACTGCCAAGCTACTTAGTTGCGTTTAGGGATCACCCTAAAAGTTGTCGGTTCAACGGCATAGTGGGTAATGTTAAAACTTCTAGTTATTTTACTGTAGTACTAGTTGCCTTCATTCATGGACCACACGGAGTGCTGTAAAACCCGGTGCTATAGCATATATGAGGGGGGTCGTCATATGACAAGCCACAATAATAAATAATAAGGTGGAATTTGTATAGAACACACCACTAAAACTAATTTTAATATAAGGGTCATTTAATATAAGGAAGACATTTGATGTCTCGCCTAATCAAGGATTTGTATCTATTTCAAGGATTGTCAAGCTAGGTGGCATATTTTTTTATTGTGACTCTATATTTCCGACTAGACCGATTTTTTTATTATTTCACTTTGCCTAGAATTCGCATTCCTATCTATTAGATTAATATAATTATGTAAATAATCATGAAGTAAAATCAGGATTAAAATCGGAATTAATTCGAGTGTTTTCACCTTTTTCTCTTGATCTGTATCTTATATTTGTGGCTACAAACTTCGAGATAATGGAAACAGATTCCCTGCATTAAAACCAGCGTTAACTTTCCACCGTGTTAAAATAAACTTTTCTAAAATCTAAGATACGAATCTTTATTTATTTAATGAGTTCTAGAGTTGTTTTTGAATTATTTATAACGTTAAAAGGCATAATATTATTTTGTGCCGTAATCTTTGAAGACTTCTTTAGTCTTTACACAAATAAAAGATTAAATCGAATTGTTTCATGTTTTGTTATTTTTTCTTTCTCTTTTCTTTTTGTTGTATTAAATTAGGTAATTAATTGATATTATTTTACTTTTTGAATGTAAATATATTATCTAAAGAAAAAAATATCGCGAAAAAAAAATAGATAATTAAATACTAGTACTAATCTACCTAATAGATAATTAATACTACTAAACATAAATGTATGCAATACAGTTTCTTACTTTATTTAGTGAACATGGCTTTTATGACTTGGTAAGTAACCAAACTATCACTCTTTTTTTCCCGCAGAAATAAGTTTGTTTTGTATTGCTTCAAATCAAAATGTCACGCATCAATTACCACAGTTCAATTCACTCTTGCTTCCTTCATATCCACAATTCTCTGCAAACAGGCTTTATAATTAGTTGTGGGCACAAGGGAACGGTGCTTAATTTGTTAGTGTTTTAAATTTTATAACAATGAAAAACATTTTTATATTGGCTGCTCAGAGTACAGGACACAGAATACAGAACAAACTGTATTCTGTATGTTCTGTATTCTAAGACTGACAGTGAAATAGTCACACAAACCGAGAGTCCCTAGTTCGTTATGCCGGTTACAATGTATCTTTGATGTATTATATACCACCCTGTTTCTATAATATAAGCACGTTTAGTAACTTACTATAGAGTTACTAAGACACATATATATTTTTTATGTTAGATTAAAACGATTCTCTAAAACAAACCATGGATTTCTATTTTACCCATGTTAAACCTCTATCCATAAAGAAGGCTCTGGAATAATTTCTAATGCACGTTTCGAATCGCACATGCAAAACGTAAAATAGGTATTAAGCTAAGCAGGGATTGAACTAACGGGGCTTGTAACCTGCGAATATAAACTTAACATTTAGGTACGAATCGACAATACCCATGAATATTATCGGAAGTGCGAAATTGTGAAATTGATCTTAATTGCTTTCAAAAATATTACACACCGAATCACAGTGCGCATTTCAGCGCGAAGTCGTTCCTTGTTGAACGTTTGACAGGTGGAATGCTTTACCATCCCTTAACTGTTTTCTTTCCATCCTATAAGCTTGGATCATTCAATAAAGCGTGAAATAGCATAGTGACGGTGATTGAGGCAACCGTAAAGTGAATAATTTTCATCAGTCATCAGTGCTCTTGGACATTCCCTTCTTCAGGCAAGTCGAGTAACAATAAAATAATACACCTACGAGTATATATTATTTTCGTTTTAATTATTTTATTTACCTAAATAATTTAATTACTTGTTTTCTAAGAAAACAAAAGGTGCGATTTTATTCGATGAATACATAATTATGATGAAATTAAACATAAAAAGATGAAACGAAACGAAAAGTGTTATTTTTCACTTGCTATAATATTCGTGGGAACAGTAGTAGAAATGGTAAGATAAAATCACACTGTAATATCCTCTGAAAAGCTCTTAGAAATGTATTTTACTAGGGGCCGTTCTCACCTAGACACCTTAATTATGCTGTTTAGTAAATTTATACGACATATTTATTACACGTAGATTTTTAATTGGGTCTAATATTTTGTTCATGTGGTTTATTTTGTATTAAGAATTTTAATTATAATAAATAAAAAATATTTTTAAGGTTCTTATCGCGCTTTTGTTCTATAAATTCTCTCCGATTCAATCCTCTCATTTGTTTTTTATTACCTCTTTCTCAGCCATTAGTTGTCGACTGCCGGACTTAAGCCTCCCTCAGCGATCTCCACTGTAGAAGTGGCCTGCACCCAACGGGTTCCCTACCACCTTGAGTAGGTCATCAGTCCATCCTATGGGTGGTCGTCTCACGCTGCGTTTTACGTAGTCCCCAACTGCCATCTGAATATGGCTACCTTGTAGCGCCGTGCTTTTACACGGTCTTACATAATTCATTTTTAAGCTAATTAATTATGTTATACTAGTTCTATTTGTGTTTATTTGTGAATAATTGCGTTACATACCTTAATGTTAATATTTTTATCACTTATAATATACTTCTGTAAACGGGTTTTTACGTATCGATAGCCTTTATATTTTTCCACATATTTCACTATTTATTTTATTAGATTATCACTGAAATAAGCCTGATAATACACTTTTTCTACTTTGTTTACATATTTTGACATTTATGTCATCGATACGTGACAACCCGGTATTTTTCTTAATTTGGTCCAAAATACGCCTGTATGAAGGCTATTTCACAAAAATTGACCACTTTTGGCATAATATCGTTTTTATTGCATTTGAAATTGGATTATTTTACCAATTTCATTTGATTTTGGAATGGAAAGATTTTATGCCTATATAAGCAGGCAAAGCCCAGAATTCGGCAGTCTTCCTCCAGTCTTGAATTGACTATAGTATTATTATATAGGCCTTGTTCTGGGGCTAGTTAACCCCAGAACCTTGCAGTGCCTCATCATAAAGTACGTCATAAAGATTTTCACATCCAAATTCATATGGAATATTAAATTTATGGATTAATGGGAATTTAACATTGTACAATTTTGGTAGCCCACAATCAGTTTAATTAAAGGATTTGTGGAAGGGATTTGACTCCAGGAGTTGCGTGAGTACCCTTTAAGTCACATCCAAACATTTGGGGTCCAGGTGCCACGTGTCCTGTCATCAGTTTTCCCTGGTCGAGTGAGCCTCCAAGCCGCCGACCTTTATTGGGATCTATCGTATTGTGGACGTCTTAATGTCGTCCACATAGATTATATATATTTTATAAAATTATCTGTCACTTATATAGACTTTGTAATTAGTTTTTAGTTATTTTTAATATATTATCAATCTAATTCCAGTCTATTTATTTCACGACAGATTGGCGCCCAACTTTAATAACTTATATTTATAAATTAATTATAACGTATGTTATATATTATTATTTAATTTTCTTTCAAATTCAAATTTGTGCTTTTCAGAAGTTACCACAAACATTATTTGGCTTAAACATTTCGATATAAGTTAGAACTCACCCATCCCATCGCTCATTATTATTTATTTTCATTTATAGATAATTTTAATTATTTAATTTTTTTCCTGATATTTTTTCTTTCTTTAACATGCCAAAAACTAAAGATCCCAGTACCCCTGGTCCTGCGTCTCTTAGTATAAAACCATGCTCCCACCAGTTCGTTTTACCTCAACCTCCAATAAACGAATTAAAAAAAATCTCTTTTAATGGAAAAACTTGTCCGCGAACTTTTATTCGTGATTTAGAAGAATTTTGTATCGCGAGGAAACTTTCAAAAGAAAATCTTCTTGATTTTGGTTTTGAATTATTTACGGGTGTGGCATTACATTGGTATCGTTTCCAACGCCAATTTAACCCTGATTTATCGTGGAAGGTTTTATGTACTACATTGATTAAATATTTTGGAGAAAAAGACTTTGATTTTAAATTATTAAATGCAATTAATAAAAGAACACAAGGGGCTGATGAATCAATAACAGTTTTTGTTTCAATTATTTTTGCCATGTTTTCTCAATTATCCGAGTGAACGTGAGAAATTATCAATTTTATTGAGGAATATTAAACCTTGTTATTCTACTTTTATAGCGTTAAATAATGTAAATACGGTCCTAGAGTTAATATCAACGTGTCAAAAATACGAAGAAATTATCGATCATAAAAAAAATTTTGAAGAACCTCAAAATAATCTTGGTGCTTTCAATGCAGATTTTGCGTATAAAGGCTCTTCTTCTGTTACTGTTGACTTACCTCAACATACGAAAGTTTTTAAAAATAACGTTAATGTTGTTTCGACTACTAATGATTTTCAAACACCAACTTCGTTTTGTAAGCGTTGTCGTATATTGGGACATTCTTTACGTGAATGTTCTCAAACACATATCGTTTGTTTTAAATGTGGTCTTAAAGATTTTAAATTTTACAATTGCCCTAGTTGCAATTCAAAAAAGAAATTAAAATCTACTTTACCGTCAAAAAACTAACCATTGACTTGGTTAATAAATTCGACCCAGAAGACTGGCATAATTGGTTATCTACCATTAAAAACTTTTTAAGTTGTTACAGAACTACTTCAGTCCTGTACGATAATGAAAAGGATTACACTCGTCCTTTTATTAACGTCTTTGTTAATAATAGTCCTTTATCTGGTCTGCTTGATAGTGGCAGTTCCTTGACTATTTTAGGGAGTAATTCTCATCTTCAAATTATTAAACTGGGTTTTACATTATCCAAGTCTGTACCTATTATTATATCTACTGCCAATAATTATAAACTTAAATCTTTGGGACATTTTGATCTCCCTTTTACTTTTAACGGGCAAACACATTTAATTAAAACATACGTGTTTCCTGAAATTTCCCCATCCCTTATTCTTGGGACGGATTTTTGGAAAAAATTCAACTTAGTCCCTAAATTATTATCTTCAGCTTTTAATACTACGGGTCAATGTCTTACTATTTCTGAAAATGACAAGAAGATTCTACCGTATGAGAATCTTTCTAATTCTCAAAAAGCTATTGCTGACGACTTGATCTTCAGATTTAAAAGTATTTCTTTTGAAGAAAAGGGCGTACTAGGTCGTACTGACCTGATTTGCCATAGAATAGATACCGGAGATTGCCCTCCTATTAAACAACGTGGTTATAGACTCTCTCCTGAAAAACAGAAAGCTCTTATTAACGAGGTTGATAAAATGCTGGATTGGAAGGTGATAGAAAAATGTGAAAGCCCTTGGTTATCACCAGTACTCATTACTCCCAAGAAAAATGGAGAATGGAGATTTTGTGTAGATAGCAGAAAATTAAACTCTGTTACTCGGCGTGATGCCTACAGTCTACCTTTGATTAATGAAATACTTGATCATCTTACAAATGCTAAATTTCTTTCTAGCATTGATATTGCTAAAGCCTTTTGGGAAATTCCTTTAAACCCTGCTGATAGAGATAAAACAGCGTTTTATGTACCTGGCAGAGGCATGTATCGTTTTGCCGTAATGCCTTTTGGTCTGACTAATGCTCCTGCTACACAGCAGAGGCTCATGGACACGTTGTTCACACCTGAATTTGAAAACAAGGTGTTTTGTTATCTTGATGATATTGTGATTATTAGCGAAACTTTTGATGAACACATTTCATTATTAATCAAAGTTTTTGAAAAACTTTCTTTCGCTAAACTTACTATTAATTTTGAAAAAAGTTTATTTTTTAGAAATGAACTTAAATATTTAGGTTACATCGTGGACGAACATGGTTTACGTGCCGATCCAATGAAAATTAATTCTGTTCTCGAATATCCTGTTCCTACTAGTCGTAAAGAAGTTCGCAGATTTCTGGGAACATGTAGTTGGTTTCGACGATTTATTTCTAATTTCAGCTCTATTGCTGCTCCTCTTAATAAACTAACCAGCAATGGTAAGAACGCTCCTAAATTCGTTTGGAATCAGGAAGCTTCTCAAGCTTTTCTAAAACTAAAAGAAGCTTTAGTAACTACTCCAGTTTTAGCTTGTCCTGACTTTAACCTACCTTTTTCAGTTCATACTGATGCTTCGAACTTTGGTATTGGTGCAATGCTTACGCAACAACAAGGTTCAAACGAAGTAGTCATTGCTTATATGAGTAAATCACTCAATAAGAATGAACAGAACTATTCCACCACTGAGAGAGAAACTCTTGCTGTTATTACTGCACTCGAACACTGGCGTTGTTATCTTGACAATGGCAAACAATTTACCGTTTTCACAGATCACGCTGCTCTCCAATGGTTTCTTAAACTTTCGAACCCTTCGGGTAGACTTGCTCGTTGGACTATACGCTTATCATCCTTCAATTTCTTACTTAAACATAAAAAAGGTAAAGAAAATGTTGTCCCTGACCTCTTGTCACGGTCTAGAAATTTGACATCCGATATTGCTACCTTAAATGTTTTGACTCTCACGGCGCAAGATCACTATAATAAAGTTCTTAGCGGCTGTCAAAATAATCCTGATAGTTTTCCTAACTATTCTCTTAAGGATAATAAACTGTATCGTCTCACTCACTCTCGTAATGTGATAAATGATGACTTTATTTGGAAAGAAGTTCCTCCCCCAGATTGTAGATTAAACTTGGTTAAATCTTATCACGGATTACCAGGTGAACCTCACCTTGGCATCTTTAAAACTTATAAAAAGCTTTCGTTGCTATATTATTGGTCAGGTATGTTTAAAGACATATCTAAATTTATTTTAGATTGCGAGAATTGCCTTGCATATAAACATCCTAATCATTCACCTTATGGTCCTATGGGTAAACCTAAGATTTGTTCAAGACCTTTTCAATGTATATCTCTTGATTTAATGGGTCCCCTACCTATGACCAGAGGACGCAATCAATACATTCTAGTTGTTAATTGCTGTTTTTCTAAATATACTTTAATTTTCCCGCTTAAGCGTGCTATTTCTAAAAATATTATCAATTGTTTGGAAAACTTTGTGTTTTTAGTTCACGGTGTTCCACAAACAATTATTATGGACAATGGTCCACAATTTCAATGCAAGGAGTTTAAATCACTTTTAAATATCTATAAGATACCATTCGTGTCGTATTCTCCTCACTATTGCCCACAGGTCAATCCCACTGAGAGATATAACAGAACCATTGGTACTGCTCTAGCCTCTCTTGTTGGTGATGATCATAGAAGCTGGGATATTCATTTATCAAAAATTCAATATGCTATGAATAGTACGGTTAACGCAGTAACGGGATATTCTCCGTCATTTTTAGTTTTTGGTAGAGAGACCATAAATTGTGGATCTATATATACTCCTACTAATGTTATTGATGATTATACATTTATGCCACGCGATATTTACGCGGATAATATGGGGCTTTTGTCAACTATATTCGACAAAGTCCAAGTAGCATTATACGCTTCTCATGCGAAAAACAGTTCTCGGTATGATCTTCGTCATCCTTTTAAAGAATTTAATATTGGCGATTTCGTCTGGCGAAGGAATTACGTTTTAAGTAATGCTGGAGCCTACTTCAGTGCGAAATTAGCGCCTAGATATATTCGGAGCAAAGTTGTTCGTAAACTTTCTCCTCTAGTTTATATTCTTGAGGATAATAACGGGTCACGAGCTAAATGGCATATTAAAGATATTAAAAATTAGATCATATATACTGAAATTTTTCTTTTCATTATTATTCTTATTTATTTTACTTTATTATTTTAATAACTTTAATAATTTTATTATTTGTTATTACTATAACATGCTTAAATAATAATAAAATGTCTTCAACTCTACTAAGTTGATAATAATTAAAAATGAAAATAATATTTATTATTTCATTTATTATTGTACAATGTACATATTGTACATTTTGCCTTTAATCCTATTATATGGATGGCATATTTCATATTATTATTATTTATTTTTTATGTATTCAATGTGTTGTATACCTAATATTTATACTGACAGTTCTTGACATTGGTTTTTATTAGTTTGGTTTTCCGAAGCCAAAAGATACTAAGTCCATAATTCTTTTTTAATTAAAATATTTTTTGGTTTTCCATAGTCAAAAGAAACTAAGTCCACAATTTTTTAGTTTGGCTTTCAGAAGTCAAAAGACACTAAGTCCAGATTTTTAAAATTTTCCTAAATTTAAAACTTTTTTTAGTTTTCCAAAACCAAAGGAAACTAAGTCTATATAGCTTAATTTTTCCTAAATTGCATCTGGCAACGGACTTTACCTAGTCCTACCAGATTTTTATTTTAACCCTACCATCTCGACAATTTATATTGACGATTTCTTTTAATCCTACTAAGTTGATGATTTTTTCAAACATACTTTCGAGCTTTATAGCTCACGTTTTGAATTTAAAATGATAAATAAAATTATTATAATTTTATTTATTTTATATTTTACATTTGTACTTTATTGTACATTTTGCCTTTATTCCCATAATAGGGGTGGCATAGTTTATATTATATTACAATTTTTTTTTGCTTTTCATCTTCAATTAACTGAATTTATTTCGACTCCTTCATTTCACTATGGTCATCCATTATTAAAGGCTATTAAGCTATTTTTTATATAAAAAAAAATATAAAAAAAAATATTTTTAGAATTTAATACCCTTCAGCATTCTATATTCTATCATATGAGCGGATGATAACTCATTTTAAAGAAGCCTAGGTCAATTGTGTGCGCTTTTAATTAGCGTAACGCTATGTTCATTTGAATATCCCATTTCGGGAAAACTATTAGAGCTTTTCTTAGCTCAATTGTGTGCGCTTTTAATGAGCGTAACGCTATGTTCGTTTGAACATCCCATATGGGAAAACTAATAGAGCTTTTCTAAGCTCAATTATGTCGAAATACCAATTTGACTATAATTTTAATGACATTACTTCGTTATTTGTATATATTTTATCATCTCATTATACTAGGGATTTCATACGAGAGCGGAATGATAGACTCTATAAAAAAGCCAACTGTCGCGTAATAAAGGTACTTCTCTTGGAGTAGGAGCCATAAGTTGTGAGCCCTACCCCTTGCTCTGGAAGAAGACAGCGTGAATGATGAATGAATGACTTATGAAAGGATGATATGAAAGAGTTGAGAAGATGCCCATAACCTCAAAATTTTTCTCTGAGTATAAAAATTTTCTGGGGTCGTGGGGGAAATGTAGCGCCGTGCTTTTACACGGTCTTACATAATTCATTTTTAAGCTAATTAATTATGTTATACTAGTTCTATTTGTGTTTATTTGTGAATAATTGCGTTACATACCTTAATGTTAATATTTTTATCACTTATAATATACTTCTGTAAACGGGTTTTTACGTATCGATAGCCTTTATATTTTTCCACATATTTCACTATTTATTTTATTAGATTATCACTGAAATAAGCCTGATAATACACTTTTTCTACTTTGTTTACATATTTTGACATTTATGTCATCGATACGTGACAACCCGGTATTTTTCTTAATTTGGTCCAAAATACGCCTGTATGAAGGCTATTTCACAAAAATTGACCACTTTTGGCATAATATCGTTTTTATTGCATTTGAAATTGGATTATTTTACCAATTTCATTTGATTTTGGAATGGAAAGATTTTATGCCTATATAAGCAGGCAAAGCCCAGAATTCGGCAGTCTTCCTCCAGTCTTGAATTGACTATAGTATTATTATATAGGCCTTGTTCTGGGGCTAGTTAACCCCAGAACCTTGCAGTGCCTCATCATAAAGTACGTCATAAAGATTTTCACATCCAAATTCATATGGAATATTAAATTTATGGATTAATGGGAATTTAACATTGTACAATTTTGGTAGCCCACAATCAGTTTAATTAAAGGATTTGTGGAAGGGATTTGACTCCAGGAGTTGCGTGAGTACCCTTTAAGTCACATCCAAACATTTGGGGTCCAGGTGCCACGTGTCCTGTCATCAGTTTTCCCTGGTCGAGTGAGCCTCCAAGCCGCCGACCTTTATTGGGATCTATCGTATTGTGGACGTCTTAATGTCGTCCACATAGATTATATATATTTTATAAAATTATCTGTCACTTATATAGACTTTGTAATTAGTTTTTAGTTATTTTTAATATATTATCAATCTAATTCCAGTCTATTTATTTCACGACAACCTTAAAAAAAAACCAGTTTTTTGTATTCTGACTTTCAAGCTGATCCCGAAACGTCACTGAGTCACATTGAGGTCTGTACACTGTAAGAACCTAAAATAATGAAAATGTTAGATGCTTCTTTTCTCACATTACCTTTAATCCTACCTTTACAAAAAAGAACGGTAATCGATGGATACTCGTAGATCAAACAAAAACTTGCAAAGGGATTTCAGCCTTTTCATGCAATTACATTGAATTTATCCATGTAAAAGACGGTTACAAGTGTAATATAGCTTGTTCAGTGCTGTCTTTATGGGTGACGTAAATCACTTTTACCTACTTGACCCGAACGTAACCGATAGCCCTTCCACAATAAAGGGGTTTGATTTATACTCCAACTTCGCACATTCTCTGCATCTGTTGCTTAAGTACGTATTATGAAGTAGTTTACTATTAAGTGACCTATATTTTATCACAAACCTATAAGTCATAGTAATCATTACAATAAAAAGAGAACTACTAAAAATGTCTCCCACAAAACTATCTACTTGCAGGTATAAAATGGCTTACAGTCCATTTTTACATTAGTACGGAACACGTAAAGCGAAATGCAATAAAGATTTTAGAACCTCCTCTTACAAATTCACGGAAATTGAGGATTCTTTTGTTTTTCTAGTGTTCGACTCGCATTTCTAGAATGTGCACTTACTGACTTTTAAATATGCAGGAAATTACCTAATATAGATGTTATGTAATGTGCTCTTCGTACCCATTTCATTTTACCATATCTACTCGGTTTTTTGTGATAAAATTAAATTCCGTTAGCCATAGTAAACCCGAATAAGAGCAAAGAATAGCCAGTTTAAATCAACATCAACTGGTATTATTAATGAGGCATGAGATATAGGACCTTTTTGACTGCTATGTGGTAAAATCCGTTATCATGAAGATTTGAGATGCTAAAAAGGTAATTTATTTGCTAACACTGATTGGCTAATAAATGAACTATAAGTATATGATTACCTTAAGGGATATGTATGTATAAACATAAAAATTCAAACAAAATATTTATACAAACATTACACAATAACTTAACGGTGTACAATCAAATACGTTACTACATTCTATACTAAATTTTTTTTAGTAAGAATGTATAGAATATTTTTAGTCGGCATAGTGACAGTGAATGAAGCGACCGTAAATTGAATCGATTTTTCCAGTCGTCGGCACTCTCGGACCTCGGCGCCTTCTTAAATATCTAGCAGTTGGAGGAAATCGAACTTAAAGATTCAGTGGGTCGTTTCTTTGTACGACAATCGATAGCCCATGCTTTGCCAGCCCATGTGTTATTCCCATTCTATAACCTTGAATTCTTCAAGCGATACGTGAAGCGATACGTAGCACCTTTGGCCGGCATAGTGACGGCGACTGAGGCAGGTCGTCGAAGTCAAATGTCTGGTCACAAATATATATACTCGTATATTCCCATCTTGTTGAGTTCAGTTAGGCATCATATTGAGTTTTAGGTAGTAGATCTAGGTTATTGAATATTCTATTGTGTAAAACTCAGATCTCCAAGTTTGTGTTAGAAAAATAAAATGCAGACAAAAGTAAAGTGAGTGACGTATGTGTAAGCAGAAGTTCGTAACTAAGGGTGTCATGAAAAATATCTATAAAACTCTTTTATTTATTGTCCACGTTTCTTTCAAAACTCCACTATGAATACAAACTTGTATAAGATCGTGCCAGAGGTTACCAGCATTGTTGCCATACTGGCTTTGTAACTTCAAAACACAGGAAAGACACTTTGGGACTAAACAACATCTATACAACTTTGCCGGAATTCCTTTTAACTTAACCACACCGAGTTGCGACCGAAATGGTACTTCAAGAAACTTAATATTTGTTCCTATCAAGGACGGTATATTGCCGATAGATTTTCAATATTAACTTTTAAGAGGGATAACTATAACAACTTTAGTTTCAGCACTTTAATGACTCTCGTCTTTTGATCAACATTATTTTACTGCAAATAAATATTGGATTTAATAAAAACTTTTATAATTTGATTTAGTCTAGGAACATGTTCCAATTAGCGTGTTGAATCTTTGAGGAATTTCCAGCTAGCTAATGAAAATATCTATGATACAATGCCGTCTTGGGGTATGCCGGGGCCCGTAACACAAGAATTTAGGGCCCCGTAGTAAAAAAAAGTAAATGTGCGTTTAATAATGTGTTTTAATTTTATACCTATATATAATTTATAGATTTGAGTTCCTATTTTTCGTTTCAACTAATCAAACTGTAACGCCTTTTTCCCACAGGGATAGGCAGAGATAATGGAGCGCCACTTACCACGATCCTGACACAACTCTTATAGTAAAGTCGGTACTGATTAGAAACCCACTTTGGTAGTCATTAGCCCAGTCTTCCGATTCAGGGTAGTATCAGCACTTTCAAGTGTACAGAATAAAGTGACATAGTCGCGTTTCAGTATTAACTTGATAGTTATTTAACTGTAATAGCCTCTATTCATCGAATGGTCCATGAAAAATAGAACGAAAAATTATATATAACTCGCCAGCGAGGTGCTGTCATATGTCAGGCCAAAATAAAAAAAAAGAATATTTAAAAGATAATATAATAATAATAAAAAACGATTTATAAATAACTATTTAATGTATTAATTGTAAAGAAGAGTGTGCCACATTTATTACTGGAATGTACATTATTTCAAAGTGAAAGGAACAGTTTTAAGTTACCGGATAGTACACGTGAGTGCTTGAATTAGGATAATTTTGCTACCACATTAAGTTTTTTAAAGTTTATGAATTTTTACAACAAAATTTAAATTGTTGAATGTCTTAGTATTTAAATGTAGTCGCGAATGACCACGCTGTTTATAAGCGACTTTAAATAAAGATTATAAAAAAACCATTTGCAATTTTGTACAAATTATTTATTTTCACAGTTTAATAAATTTATATAAAGTTTGACTTTTATATGTCATCTTGCCCTTGGAAGCCCTTATAACTCAAATGAATTCTGAGAACCAAGTCTCGTTATCTAATGCTGGTTGCCAACATAAGCGGCTTACACAAGGAAACGAAGGTAAGGAAGCCTTGAAAGAAGAAGGCTGCCATAAATATGAGTTTAAAGTTTTATCTAGAAATATTATAATTGAGAATGTTACATGAAGTACCTAATATGTAATTCCTAGTCCTTGATTTAGAGATACATTCCAAAATCAAACAAGAAAAGAGGTGGTCGTGGTCTAGTATTTATTTCACTATTACTTACAGGTCACGCAAACCAAAAGCTCCCTGTTCAAAATCACTAACCGTTATCAATGTTATTTGGTCGCTTAGTTTTTACGATACAAATACATTTAGTATCTTAGTATAAAAACATTAATAATAATAAGAAATACTAATGATAGTAAGGTTCGTGAGAAAATTAATAAAAATATAGGTATTTAAAAAAGTACCAAATCGTTACGTTTGGTTAAAATATTGTAGAGACAAACCGTCCATGCTTTAATTAAAAGTAAAATTGTCGTTTTAAATGTTGTACATACCTGATGATTTGAATGCTAATCACTGCCCTAAAATAAGGGTTGTAACTTTTGCTTTGTAATTAACTTTTTTTACGTTGATTTGTTACTTTGTTTAATGAGCTTTATATGTGGTTAACTGAGGGTTTGTTCAATTAGTACGGGATTTGCTTACCACAGCATCATGATATTAAAACTGCTACTAAGAATAAAAAGGTTAAATGTAGAAAAATGTAGTTGGATTTTTAATAAAATTTTGTATTGTAAGTTATTCGTGTGAGCTAAACAAATTTTATGCGGCCTACTATCGCGTTTATTTTTGGTTCGTGATTGTGCAGTTTTAATACTGACATTTTAAGAGCTTTGCAACCATTGTAGTATCTCCGTGACCAACAATAAACGCGATTGTAAGCTGTATATAATTTGTTTAATTCATTTATAAATGTTCGCGCAAAATATAAGAAAATTCTGTTCTTGTTAAATTTATTTTTGGCATATAATTTAGTTCCTTTTTTTTAAATATAGGCTTAGAAAAAGAATTCTAAACGTAAATCGGTAGCGAAAAATAAATCTTCTAAGCGCTGTTACCTATCTAAGGATACATTCCGTAGCTGCAACCGTTTGAAAATACAGGCAACGAATTCCAGTAGAATTTTATTGTCAGCACCCAAAAGCTATTCCCCCTTGGTTTAATAGCGGTGTAAAAATGTCCTAGTCTCACGCCAATTCGACGTCACGTCTGTAATCGTTCACGCACGAGTAAACAACTTATGTACTGTAGAGTTAACGCGATGTATTAAAGCGTTCGCATAACAATAATAAGCGTTTGTTGTACTTTAGTTTAAAAATTAGGAATGGGTTTGATGTAAAATTATTAAATATTATTTATATTCACATTAATCAGTTGGAAATAAGTACTATACGTATACGTACTAAGCATGTTAGTAAACGTTATAAAATTAGTTTTATTTTATTTTATTATATATAATATTATGAATTATGACAGCACTCCGCCTGATGTCAAGTTTATTATTTAATATTTGAATAAATTATATAATATAACAATATAATATTATTGTAATATTATATGATTTATTCAAATTATATAAAATTACAAATAAAAGCTATTAAACAAATCTTTGCTCCGACCGGGAATTGAACCTGGAATTGACGCGTAAAGAACCAACCAATGCGCCACGCCTGTTAGAAATATTAGAACTAACGATTGACTACAATGATTAGTTCAATAGTAAGTTATGTATGTATAGACTAAATACATACTTCAAATATATTCGCCGTCGAAGTTCAGAGCGCAAACTTCGACGGTTGTTTTTTTTATTTCGTTTTAACATTAAAATTGACGAGATCTGAATTTAGATGTATATCTTTCGATTGCATGAAATTATTACTTTTTTTTCCATTGGGAGAGCACTAGAGTGTTGGGTACGTGACAGCGTCAGATTATACTATTGGTATTCCAGACATGTCGAAGTTCCTGTCGCGAATTATAAAATTGTTTTACAGATATGAAGCCTTGTAACGTTGGGATAAATTTACAAAACGTTTTCAGTTTTTTTATTATTATTATTATTTTAGAATTGTGAGGCCTGTATTCTATTTTAACTGAGAACTATCTTAGTTTTAATTTGGTTGGATTCTATTACTGTGATTTTGTGTGAGGTAGAAATAATCCAGTAAAAAACAATTACTTATATAAATTGTTTGATAATTTTATAATTTCACCACTGCTTTAACAACAATTAATTCAGTCGCCTTTAGTAATAATGTATTGTATTGTAAGTTATAATGTATTGAGTATTGGTCCAAACTTAGTACTCTTTGTACTCATGCCCAATCGCCCATATAATACACCCATATGATTATACCCATATCTGTTTCACTATCTTAAGGAGAGAATGACGACGACTGAGGCAGCCGTAAACTAACTCGGTTGTTTTAGTCGTCGTCACTCTTGGATCCCCTCTTACTTATCATCAGGTCGAGGTCGAGGACAAATGTCAAATAAAATGTCTGAAAACGATCGCTTTATAAACGACCGCCAATTGTACATCAGCCTATTTTTGTAGTCTTTCTGTGCATTCTGTTTCGGATATTTACGGGCATAATTATAGTATGTTACGTCTAGAATTTCTTAAAAACTACACAGTAAGAAAAATGCAGTTAGATTAACGATAATTTTAAATAATGTAATGTAAAATCTAATGTGTTTAGAATGTTATAATATTTTTCTTCTTATTATTTTTTTAGTGAAAGGTTAATTTTCTCTTGGGGCTCACAACCTGTATAGCGGGTTCAGGTAGCTCCACGTTAAATTATATTAGTGTAACCGACACTAATAGGTAGCTACTGTAGGGGTGGCTTAAAGTTATGTCCCACTATCCTCTGGGATAAGTTAACATGCCACATATTATCGCCCCCGCTGGATAAAGCCTTAAGCTATAAATCATTCGCTTTGCTCACACAACTTTCTTGTTTAATTTGAGGTGCTGGTTTATGTGAAATGAATCATTATTATTTTCTTCTAAATAATTTAGCCTTTCAATTGATTTGTATAAGCGCCCTTCAATCCTCGACTCAAGGTTTCTCGGAAAGTGTAATTTAAGTTATTGAAATTTATAATTAATAAGTTTACTACTAAAATGTATTATGTGTCAAATTATTGATTAACTTTGAGTTTAAACGCGTAGTAATGAAATATAGTATCTCATTATTACGCTGATTAAATAGGGCATTAAAGCATTTTTTATCAAATTATTTATGCGTTAAACGAGGTCTTCCTACGAGGTGTGTTAAACGAGGGTGTTTTCCGACCAAATCAGAGACATCCTCCAGGAAGCTGGGTTGCCTGGTGCCCATAACCGTAGAGCTTGTTGTTGTCTTTGGTTCTCCATTGTCTTTACCCATCCATGTGAGGAAAAGGCGTGACAATTTTATTTGATTGTTTGATTGATTTTTTTTAAACTTTATTGTAAAAAATATATAAAAGGCGGACGAAAAATATATAAGACTTTTCTCTGCCAGTGAATCTCTGGGTTGTGCAGAGAGCAAAAATATGTAGATAGAGAAAAGCGCATAGTAGTTTTTATACATTTCTATGCTATATTAGCTCTATATGGAAATGTATGAAAATAAATGCTGTGCTTGTATCACAGAAAGTGGACGACCAAAGTACATACAATATATAAAATATACATTCCTATCGCCGAGTAGTTTTGGACCGGGGGCTTTTGGTTTGCGAGACATAAAAAACATGCACAATGTTGAACCTTAAATAACATATCTGATGAGAATGTTCAAAGGATCAACGCGTCGAGGCCTTTCAGATTTTGACGAGTAGGTCTTTTGAAGTAAGAGTCTAGCTGCAGGTTGTTTATCCATTCTGCCGGCCCGGGGCCAAAAACTAATTTTACTTCTTAGTGAAAAGACCGTGAAGTGACTGTGAAGACAATCACGTTTCAAAATGAGCTTAAAGTAGGTATATGCGATACGTAGTATAGAGATAGAATAATATGTGACTGCTGCTCATAGAGATTTTCTTTCTAGTAGCAGAGGTAACTTTTGTTTCAAGTATCGCACTCCAGGTTTACACTAAGCAGTGTCTTAGTTTTAAAACTTAGAAACGCATATATAATTTTATTTATTGTGACTTGACATATGACAGCAACCCGGTTGATGTTAAGGCAAATTGTGGTCCATGAAGGGATGTCACTGCTACTACAATTGAATACTTGAAGTAGCAATCACATCCACTATGCTGGCCTAATTGGAACCGGCAACATACATGCTGATCCCGAAACGCGACCAAATCACTTCACGGCCTGTACACTTGTAAGTGGTGGTACTACCCCGGATCGGCAGACTGCAAATATCCATATCTTTTTTTTATTAACAAATATTTGCAATATTTAATATTATTAAATATTACAAATAAAAGCTATGAAACAAATATTTGTTTCGACCCGGAATCGAATCTGGGACTTTACGCGTAACAAACCAATCGCTAAACCGTTCCGTGGAATAATATAGGTTACTTACCTAATCTTGCGTAATTGATCAGCATTGAAAACCAAGAGAATATTTATTTCTCAGTTGTTTATTTATTTGGTAATCACATATTCTCAGAGGGGGATAAGAAAACAAACATTCAATACTAAATATTCATTTAGCTAAACACGTGTTAGATCTGCCATTACAATAACAACGTGGAACATAAATTATGTGTTCTGTTGCTTCGAGTGGCGAACTCCGCAGATTTGGGTCGGAGATACCGTAATGCCACGAATACGAGTAGGGTCACCATCGAGTTTCCTAGCAAATAATACAGAGGCTTTTTTATTTACTTATTATTTACTATAACATATACATCAATGGTAACTTAATCGTATTATAATTTAAAATGGGTACATATGTCTGCCAATTACAAGCGTACACAACATTTGTACGAAAATTGTGATCAAGAAAACAAACGACAAAACAAAACTAAACATGAATCCTTTAAACATGATTAATTAACGAAAAATACTAATGAGGCATAATAAAATAAAAAGGCAACACTTAAAATAGTGTCTACAAAATATCTTTATTTTTTTAAAAATTATTTCAGCAGCTTAACTTTGAAAATATTAGAGGAGTCATAAAATATATCTAATTTAGGATTGATGGCATTAAAATGATTATAATATTTTATAATAATAAAATAAAATGATTATTTGATTATAATATGAAAATTTATAATATTTCTCTTATTATAATTTCTATTAGAAAAGTGGTAGTGGTACCCAGTCTGCCGATCCAGGGTAGTACCACCACTTACAAGTATACAGACTGTGAAGTGATTTGGTCTCGTTTCGGGATCAGCTTCGTAAGTTGCCGGTTCCAACTAGCCTGGCATCGTGGATGTGACTGCTACTCACAGTTATTGAATTGTAGTAGCAGTGACATCCATTCATGGATCACACTCCAGCTTAACATCAAGCGGGGTGCTGTTATAATAAGTTACAATAAATAAAAAATGCAGTTGTATATTAAAATGCCTTTTTTATTTTCTGTGATACGCCACCTCATGCGTCTCCACGAGTTAAAAAACTACTGCCACTAACAGAGGGAGATCTTGAGCAAAACCAACATTAGAAAGATTAAATCTACGAATTAGTAAGGTAACCATTAATTTTAGAGTAAATAATGAATTATTTTATTAACGATATTCATAGACTCGTTAGCGTATTAAGTCGAATGATGAAACGCAGAATAGTTTCAACGAGAGACAAACTAACATGGCAATAGAAGACTGAATCTACGAATGAATGACTCAATCACCTCGCATGTTAAATTTTGATTATAGATTCTGTTAGGCGATATTTATATGGATATTGGCGTTTTTGGAGCAATCGTCACATAGTCATGAGTGCGGAAAGATCTACGCGTCTCCCGTATGCATGTTTTTTCAATATTTATTTTTCATATAGATACAATGTATTTTTAGTAAATTATATGTCCATTTATGCCTTCATACCATATCTATTTCTATATATATACTCATAAGGTAATAAAATATATACGAATTCATTGTAACCCTAATAAACAAAACTTAGCGTGTTTTCACACATTCTCCGCAAACTTCGTATAGGTCGGGTACCTATTATTGCTACAGGCAACAGAGACAACGGCTCCTCGAAGAATTAACTTGAATATAATGTAATCGATAACGGAAAACATAAATAAGATATACCAACGTCTTAACTTGTTCATAACAAGTTATACCATCTTGTTTGGGTATATTTATTTATTACATTTATGCCGTACTTATTCTTACATTAATGTATGGAAGTGAATGTTGGGTGTGGCATAAAAAATATGATAGTAAAATTAATACTGTAGAAATGCGGTCATTAAGGAGTGTATGCGGAGTGACAATAGTGGATAGAATGAGGAATAGCACAGTGCGCCATATATGTGACTTGAAAGAAGATGTAGAGACAAGGATTAACAAAGGAATGCTCCGATGGTTTATGCACATGGAAAGGATGAGTGAAAGTAGATTGACGAAAGGAATTTATAAATCTGGCAATCTGATGAGTTGTGTGGCGCTTCATTGCCTCTACCTATCCCTGTGGCAAAAAGGCGTGATAATTTATTTGATTGATTGATTAATTTATAACTTTTTGGCGTCTCACAAGAATACAATAAATCCTAACCACGAATATATAATATATTTGAAGTATGTGTTATAAGATTATAATTAACCACATTTTTTTTATTGTGACACTACATTTGACCTCGACCCGCCTGATGATAAGCAAGAGGAGGTCTAAGAGTGACGACGACTGAAAAAAACGAGTTAGTTCCCGGCTGCCTCAGTCGCCGTCATTATGCCGGCTTAAGACATGCCAACAACATCTATTAATATTTTTTATCAAAATCAAATTGTCACGCTTACCTTCCACTGGGATAGGCAGAGACAACGGAACACCACTTGCTTCATTCCTGACATTTTTTTGAATTTTATTATATTTTATTATTATTTATTATATATATTATTTTAAGTACCTACATTATTCATGTAAATGTTATTTTGTATTGTAGTAAAGTTAAGGCTGTGGTATACTGCGATCTAATTTATCTGCTTATCCATGTGGGAAAGAAGGCGTAAAGTTTAATAATAATGCATGCAGTAGTAATAAGTTTTATTTAAGAAGACAATGTGGAAGCAAGAGTTTGTGTATAAAATGTTGTATGCAGTTAATAAAATTATGTTTCTCATATTTTACACCTTGCTGTATGATCGCGTGCAAAACGGTAGTATATTTCTGAAGCGGCTACGTGCTCAGATTTAGGAAAAGGAAGTCTCACTCTTCTCCAGAAATTCAGTTTAAAATAAAGGCAAGGATTTGTGACTTAACTATTTCAATTCAATTCGTTACCTGAAATTATTAATGATTTTTTATTGTATTAATTTAGAAGTGCTTATTATGAACTTTTTTGGTACTAAATTTTAAAGCAACGCAAATACTGACCTAACTAAGAACAAGTAAAGGTCACCCAGTTTCTTTGATACAAGCACGTAAGCTTAGTATAGAAATGTACAAAAAATAGTAATAAAATTTCTTAATATAAAAAAATCTTTTAGGAACTTTGGAATTAATATCTTTTGAACCACTTGAACTACCATCTTATTCTTAATTACTAAGCTTATCTCATTATTATCTTAGCAACAATACATTTATTGACATAGCCTAAAAGTAGGAAGAATAAAATGTCACCGGACGGACGGACACACGTGCCTTAAAAGACATTTCACCTCCACATCTAGAAAGCTAGAAAGGTTTAAAACACTATTTTAAAAGTGTTATCTCTTTGTTCATCCGTTCGTAGAATACGTTGGAAGCAAAGTTAAAAGAAGTCGAGATTAAAGAGTTAGCAAATTGCAAGAGAGTGGCCGTAAGAAGTCACGTAACTCTACAAATACCGTTAAATTAAGTTGCTTTCATTGCAACATTTTAAATCTATTTCCAATTTCATGGGATGCTTTGTTTGTTTAAATTCAATTAATAGTGACAATAATTTTAATTTCCAAGCAGAGTTTAGGCTCATTTACCCAGTATTACGATCTAGAGTCCTACCACAACTTTAATGTGTATAGACCGTGAAGTGACTCAGTCGCGTTTGGGGATTAACTTGAAAGTTGCCGGTTCCAACTAGGCTGCAATCAAGCTTCGAATCAGGCGGGCTGCTGTCATAAATTTCGAGCCACAATATTAACAGGTTAATATCATAACCGTAGAGCTTGTATGAAGAGAATTATGGATGTGAGGGAAGCGAGCGACTTGTGGCAGGATTGTGGTGAGTGGCGTTCCATTGTCTCCGCCTATCCCTGTGAGATTTTTTTTAAATTGTTATTTATTATAGTAATTTCCAATCAAAATTTATTCAAAAATACAACAATTTAATAATTTTGGTGTATTTTTCATTATTTTAATTAAGTTCTATTTTGCAGATAATATATGTATATATTTTAATATTATCATATTTATAACTTTTACAAGTATTTAGTTTGCAAAACGTACAGTATAATCTAAGTAATTTGAGATTATTTACGCTTTGATTACAGTGAGTGGATTAAGACAAGAAAAAAGGGAGGCGAGGGAAACTACATAGTGTGAATCCTGGATTAAGATACAGCCTTCATTTTATCCCAGTTTAATGCGTAGTCCCCGAGAGAAAACCAAAAAGTTACTAAAACTGATTTGACGCGTTCCCCCTAAAGACATTTAACGGATCTGTAATATAAATTCGGCTTTATAAAATATAGGTCAATAGCGGTGTTATGTTATCATCACTTATTTTTTTAAAGGTTTTCATATTGTTTTTTTTTAGTTTTCTCCTGATCATAAGAGTACATGACCACGGACCTCCATCATGCTTACCATCAGGCAGGTTGAGGTCACAATTTGTCGAGTCGCAATAGAAAAAAAACAAGTAGGTGGAAAGGTGAGGTTATTCAATTTAATTTTAGCGCGTTTAGGTTACTACTTAGTTTACTAACTACTAGGTTACTAATGTTTATTTAATTTTTTAAAATTTTATATTTCTATACTAATTTACTAAAGTGATTATACCATAGACACAGTACGACGAAAGTTCATTATCAAATATACATTGGTACCAGTGAGTGGTTTCGAACCCGTGCTCTAGATTTGCGTGACCATTGAACTACTACTACACCATGGTCGCCACAATATATGTTAAATGATAAAATAAAGAAAATATTCCGAAAACATGTTTATTTGTGTTATGAAATGCATAATTCTAAAATTAAAACATAGGTAGACAATATTTACTTTGTTCGTTTCCCACGACTTCGCTTATTTTCGTGGAAACATTCCCGTGTACCTCTAAAATCATTAATCAGGCTTCACTTTGGCAGTGACCCAACATCCTTACTTCCCTCTCATTTGTATTTACCCAAAGAGTTTCGGACCATAAATCATGCCTTTTTGATGAATGAATCCTTTCAATTTTTTGAAATCTTATGCGAATTCATAGGTGAGAAGGATGAGCAAAATTTTAATGCTATTAACAGAAACTTTACAGTGACTATACGAAAAAATATTTACGCAAAAAAACATATCAATCAATCAATCAAATTGTCACGCCTTTTTCTTACAGGGATAGGCAGAGTTAATCGAACCCCATTTGCCTCGATCCTGAAACAACTCCCTCACATCCACAATTACCTTTATACAAGCTCTACGGTTATGGGCACTGGGCAACCAAGTTTTTTTGAGGATGTCTTTGATTTGATCCATTCACTTATTTATGAACTTCTTTCGTCAATCTACTTTCACTTATCTTTTCCAAGTGGCCAAACCATCTTAAGTTTCTTTAAATATAAAAAAAATACCAGCTCAGTATAAAAATAAACCTCTTTAGTTCGTCTAGTAAGATAAGAAGAAGTCGTAATATAAAAAAGTTCAATGAATTCCATGTGAATTTCACATAGGGGCACGTCGGGATATGTCGATGTTAGAATGAATAGGCCATCTCCGGACAAGTTGAGAGTGCCGGAAGAAGAGTGCGGTCGCGCTGTCGACCACAAGCGTCGACACCGTGAAGGCTTTTAGAGAACGCGCCCATTGCCTCGCTTCCTTTTGCTCGTACCACATACCATCATAGTGGATAAAGGAATCTTATCTATAGGTATAAATGTTTGTCGCGAACGTTCGTGGAGAATGGGTTTATTAGAGCCTTTTGTTGTGTGCTTTTTCGTTATGTTTCTGTGTTTCAACTTTTTAGGTTTTTTATTGAATAGTATTTTATAAATAGTGTTTTTTTTTTCATATTCACTTCATATTGGCTCGATATGTGACAGCACCTCCACTGATTGTGAAGGTGCTGTCCATGAATGAAGGCGACTTCTGGTACAGCTACTGCAAGTAGCATTCGCACCAACTATGCCAACCAAATGAGAACCAGTAACTTTGAAGCTGGTCCGGAAATGCGACTAAGTCACATTAAGGTTGAACCATATTGGAAAGTGGTCGTATTACCCCGGATCGGCAGACTTATTCCTTTAATAATTGAGAATATAACAAAGGAGGAAAACGCAACAAAATGTGATTAATACACGATAGTAATCAATTAAGTACAGCCAAAAAATTCAATTCAACATAATATTAGATGTTTCTATACTAGTAGGTAGTTTTATAGAGGCCTTATCTTTTCCAGTCCATTGAATTCGTTTCAGCTTCCGGACTTGGCTAACATCGTAACGAGAAATCATTTTGGTCGCAGAAAATAACTCTGCAATGTGTGAACTATGAGGTACCAGTATTTATGGTGACTAAGATTTAGGAAGGTAGAATACGGAGATAGAAATGAAGTTTTAGTTGCGAAATTTTGCATATCCACAAGCTAGATATTTCACTTGGGAATGTGCACGGAATGGACAAAATTGTGGTCAAAACTATGTGTGTGTGTTTGGTGCTTTTAGCAATGTTTATATTACATTTATTTTTCATGGAATATTACGTTTTAAAAGTAGTTTAATTTTAAAGTATGTACTTTTATGTATGGACTATAATGTTTATTAAATCTCTGTCTAAGCAAAAAAGCGTAAGCAGGTTTTGAATATAAAGGCGACTGTGGTGTAATGGTAGTGTAATAGTCATGCAAACCACGAGCACAGGTTTAATACCACTTTGATAAATGTACTTTGGTCGTTCTGTTTCTATGATACTAGCACTTTATCAGCTCAATATAAAAAATGAGTAACTGACTAATAATATGATCTAATAACACATATACTAACTACTTATGTTTTCTTTTAAATGGATATAATATTATCACTTTCATTATTTTTTCCATTTTTATATTATTTTGTTGTTTTTTGCTTCGAAATTAATCAGGAGAAACCTGTCATTGGCTGGCTTCGGTATAGGTTGTAATAAGTTTGAATGTTATCTATATGCTTAAAATAAAATTACAATATTAATAAGATAACAGTGTAATAAATTTATTTATTAAATAATAAGTGAGGCAGAAATAAAATTTGGGGATAGACAAAATAGTATCCTATAAAATTAAAAAAGGATGGTAAAGTGAATAGCGGGCAAAATGACGATTTGTTAGATAATCGCCGATTTGAGTTGACTTTCCTCCTCTGAAAGACTTTCCTGGCAATTTTCTTAAGGAAAAGTTTGGAGTGAATGCTTACACAGATAGTTCCCACTAAATGTGGTGAGTAAATCATTTATTGGACTTTTATGTTTGTTATAAAGTTACAATTTGGCTTTCACACCAAATCTTTAGGAATTTATTATTTTAACTGTTTTCATTCCTCACATAAATGTTCTACTAATACAATTACAAAATCTCGTAAACGCTCTAAGATCTATAAATAGATTTAGGTGAAAACATCAGATTTCATATAACCGCGCTACAATGCAATGCGAATTTCCTCCGTAGTCATGTTTTAAATGTCTACGTATACGACCTATAAATTTAGGAGTGAAAATTAATTCACTAACATTTTTCAGAATCATTTGTAACTCACTGCAGTTTATCTATAAAGGAGTATGTATAAAGGTTTCAAATCGTAAAATATGTCTAAAATAATTTAATGAGTCTGGCTCAGGCTGCAATCTGACTTGAATTTATTTGCACCGGAAAATCGAGCACAAGGCTAAAAGTAGGAGAAAAAAGTATTTAATTGTTCCCAAGGAGCGCAGAGAATGGTGAAAATTCGGGTAGCGAATTTATAGGAGCTATTTGAATGCAAATGATGAGCTCGGTGCGGCCGCGCCCGCCCCGGGAGTGACGGCATAATGCTGAAAGAATAAGTGAGAAACGTCTTACGAGAAAAGGCTCCGACGATGTTCTCAAATATTTATTCACAACTTTGTGCCTGCCGAGTCAATTACATGAAAAACTTCAATGATTGTTTTCTTTTATATTACCTAAGGTTTAGCTTTGCATTCAGTATAAATACCTCGTTGAATAGCAATGAGTTATGCAACTTACTCTAAGGTAATACTTTATGTTCATTCGTAAGATCTCATGCATAAATCAGTAGTAAATACAAAAGAAATCTTTCAGGTGAAATAAATTATGTTTATTGTTAACAGTTTAGGTAGGAAAAAATATACTAATTTTTATTAAGTATTTTATATTTATTGAGACTCGACATCTAACCTCGACTTGCCTGCCGAAAAACGACCAAAAAAACTTATCATTTTACGGTTGCATTATTCGCCGTAACGATGCCGGCTAAAAGACATTATTCTTCCGCCTTTCTAGTTCTAATGATTTTAAAAAGTAAACTTTAGAATTTTCTTACATTTTGCGCGAACATTGATTAATGAATTAAACAAATTTTATGCGGCTTACTATCGCGTTTATTTTGGTTTAGATTTTACATTTTTTTTCCGACGTTTCGAGAGCTTTGCAGCCATCGTGGTCACGGAGAGACTGAGCATCAACTAATAGGACGACCAACACCTATCTATCTCAACAACCTTTATCCGTGACCACGATGGCTGCAAAGCTCTCGAAACGTCGGAAAAATAAAAAATTAAAAAAATTGTATAATCTAAACCAAATAAACGCAATAGTAAGCCGCATAAAATTTGTTTAATTCATTAGATTTTAGAAGTTTTACAATATTAATGTATAATATTATACCCAAGGAAACGGTAGCTTCTCTACCTGTCACAGTTAGACAAATTGCTTTCTGATCCACATCGTGATCGTGATATAGGTAGAAATGTTAAGATATTGTATAAAGAGCGACGAGGGTATAATTATACAGAAATGGAAACCATATATGCTGAGTAAGAATGACGATGTATAGCTTACGAAATGGGATTTCATATGAGCTATATAAGATCATTTTACAATTACATTTCTATGTATGCTTATGGTATCAGAATCAAAAACATTTATAGTACATAAAGGCCTTTCTAGGATCTTTAATATTGTCTAATGGTTATACGGCATTTTGGCTGGCATAGTGACGGCTACTGAGGCACCCGTAAGTTAACTCGGTTTATTTAGTCATCGGCACTCTTGCTCAGGCAAGTAGAGCAGCCTTTCCCAACCTTTTCCAAAGGCGGACCCCTAAAAAAACCTATTTGCAGTACTCACATAGGTCAATCAATTTTGTATTTTCTTAGATTTTTCGCGAACATTGATTAATGAATTAAACAAATTCGGAGAGACTCCGTGACCACGAAGGCTGCAAAGCTCTCGAAACGTCGGAATAATAAAAAAATAAATAAATGTATAATCTAAACCAAAATAAACGCGATAGTAAGCCGCATAAAATTTGTTTAATTCATCAATCTATTTTGTTCTCTAAATCTCAATCAATTGTATTGTATTGTGAAAAGCTCAAATTGTATGTAAAAAGCTAGCCACCTATCACTTGACACATTATTATATCTTGAAACTGAAAAGGCAAAACGGTCTGACTAGTCGAGTCACAATAAAAAAAAAAATAACATTAAAATCTTATTATTTAATTTATGCGTTTGTCCTATGATTATGTTGGTTTTATAACAGTACCAATACATATATGTTTTCTAAAGAATAGAGGAAGCACCGCTCCTTGTCGCGGTCTTGTTAAGATTCAAATCTCACTTTTACGATGTTGTAAAAAAATACTTTTCTTTTTTATCTACAATGTTGATTGTTCTTTGTGTGACAATTGTGTGCAAGTTTTTTCTCTTATAAAGTATCTAAACATTTACGTCTTAAATATAAATCTTATTTTATGACAGAAATCTTGTATACTAAGTTAAAAGCTAAGTTGCCTAGTAACCATAGAGCTTGTACGAAGAGAATTGTGAATGTGAAGGAAGCAAGGGAGTTGTATCAGGATCGTGGCGCTTTATTGTCTCTGCCTATCCCTGTGGAAAAAGGCGTGACAATTTGATTGATTGATCTTGTATACGTAGTGCAAAAAACCATCTCAGTCGCCATCACTATGCCGGCCACATATTAATCACTATTTATTGATTAATATGTGTTTGTTTGATTATATAAATAATATCCACTATGACTATTACAAACATGCAATAAGTGTATAGACATGTTGCCAGCAACACAAGTAAAAAATAAAACAAGGAAGCGATTTACCATTAAGCTTTTACCTGCTTTTCTGTTCTGTACACTTTTTTGTTAGGTTGATAAACATATTGTTATATTATAAACTTAACACTTAATATTGTTTGTTAAGGCCTATTATTAATAATAAGATATAGGCCGGCATAGTGGGTGCGACTTGGACTGCACACTAGCTTAACATCAGACGGGGTGATGTCATATATCAAGCCACAATAAAGAAGACAAAGATGTATTTTTTACAGGGATAGACGACACAGACACAACTCACATTCCCCACATTCACAATTCTCTTCATATAAACTCTACGGTTATGGAAATTACAAACCCATGGTTTTAAAAAAATATTATTGATTGTACTTATTGTATTATGTATAAAGATATTTACCAGGTAAATATTAAATCATACCTTCTCTTCTCGTCCAAAATTCTGCAGCGCACTGAGACGTGATACCTAACTGTTGGCATGTTGAAAAAGCTTAAAATTGCTTAGCGGGCAATGGAGAGAGCTATGCTTGAAGTGTTTTTGCGCGATAGAACCCGGATCGAGGATATTCGCCAAAGAACCAGAGTTACCGGCAGAGCTCGCAGAATTTGCTAGCTGAAGTGGCAATGGGTTGGCAACATCGCTCTAAGAACCGACAACCGAAGGGAAAGAAAAGTCATTAAGTAAAGACCACGAACCGGAAGATGTAGCGTAGATAGGCCTTCGACTAGGTAAACTGACGTTATACTAGAAGTCACGAATAGCCGATGCATATTGTCGCTCGGAATGGCGTTCTAAGTTGGTAGGCCTATGTTCAGTCTTCTGGATGATAATGATGAAATGTCAAGTATTATTTTGAACGTTAGGTTAACGAACATAATTAAAATTTAAATAGGCCGGCATAGTTATTAGGCGACTGCAACTTACACTTATTTAACTGTAAGTAGCAGTCGCCTCTATTTATGAACCGCACTCCTGCTTAACGTAAGGCGGGGAGCTGTTATATGTCGAGCCACAATAAAAAGTAAAGTAAGTGAAATCATTTACGTAGCCAAGTTACAAAAATCTTTAAAAACTATAATTTCTTTAATCGTTTCTTCCATAATACCTTGGACAATGTAGCTACATATTAATAAGTAGCGTAATACGTTACTATGATTTAGTGTACCTACAAAGTAATACAACGCTTAAAATTTAAAGCGAGCTTATGCTGTCATTTCGCTTTGTGCACTAGTTTATAAAGTTAAAGATATTTTGTATTTAATTAAAATTTCACTTCGTAAATTTTTTAATCAATTGTATTTCTCTTTTATGCACTACTGAAATTGGAGTATTTTTACATTCTACTTTGAAATTTAAAACAACATTGTTAAGACCACGTGAGTCACGGGGACCACGGCTTTTGCAACAGAACCAAAACACAAGATAATATTTTTTTTTATTGTGACTCGACACCCCGCCTTATGTTAAGCTAGAGTGCGGTTCATGAATGAAGGTGACTGCTATTTCAGATAAATAACTGTAACTAGCAGTCACATCCACTATGCCGGCCTAGTTAAAACCGGCCATTGGTATGTTTAGCTTAATAACGCGGTAATAGTCGTTGTAATATACAATAATGAACGTAAAAAGCGTAAATTCTAACTTTGAAACCAATCTTTTATCTTTTATACAATTATGTATGGCGTTTGACGTATAGTAAGTTTTGGATAGAATTGTATATCAGTCGAACGATCTACACGAATTCTCAACTTATTTTTAGGCCGGCATAGTGACGGCACGTAAAGACACTGTGAATTAATCGGTTTTTGCAGTAGTCGGAGTTCTTTTACTTCCCCTTGCTTAACATCAGAACTGACAAGTCGAGATCAGATATCGAGTACTATTTACAACAAAAAAAAAAACATGTGCACGACGCCTCACATGTAAATATAGTTTATTAATTAATACGACATTGCATTTTGTATATAGATAGGTATTCATATTAGTTACGTTTTAAACCAAATAGTCAAATAGTTTCGCATGTAGGCGTACCGTTGGAATGCTATTGTTCCCGAAGAATGTTCCCACGTTGAAAACATTCCCTTCCCAGGGCGCGATTATAAATAGGGCGCACAGAGCGCAACCGCTCAATGCGCCGCCCGCACCCGTAGAGAGGATGAATCGTCGCCCGGACGCCGCCGCCGCAAGACGTCGCTCGCAGCTCGCTTGACGGCCCGCTACCTACGCAGACGACCCCACCGACGCCGCTCGCCACTACGGTGGACACGCCCACCGACGCCGCCAACATCAGTGCGCCGCGCTCCGGCGAGACTTCTCGCCGCGAGTCCGAGCGTGTACTCCAAGAGGCCCGCCGCTGACAGCTCAACCGCACCACGCTTGCCTCCCTGCCGTCGGGCAGGGAGTCGTGAGTACCTCTAATATTTTATTTTTTACAGGCTCATCCGTACTGTCGCCCACAATGAGCGACAATACTAACTCCGAGCTATTGCTCGAATTTATTCGCCACATTGGCCTTGCTGATCGCTTCTACCAGTTCTGCGCAACTCGTGGAAGCAGATCCTCTTCCCCCTCCCCGAGTCTTCGCTCAGATTCCCTCTCTCGCTGCTCGTCAGTAGCGAAGAGGTCGCATTCCCCCGATCGGGAGGACTTCGAGTCTCCCGAATCAACACCCACTCCGTCTCCTTCCTCTTCATGGACAAAGGTGTCCTCGAAGAAAACGAAGCGCAAGTCGCCTCGATCATCCCAACCTTCTAGCCCTCAGCCGTCGCCATTATCTCCGGAGCCTATGTGCGCGGAGATAATCGCACCACGACCAATTCCCTTGGTACGCGTGCCCTCTGCACCCGCCAAGGCCCCGGTCGCACCTCAACCTCTATCTCAGCCACTTCCCAAAGTGCGCCCCCCGCCCCCTGTCATTCTCCGAGCCACCGAGAGGTGGACGGAAATCAACCGCATTTGCGCGGCCAAATCAATCCCTATCTCAGGGGCAGTCAGTACTGCAAATGGGGTACGGATTACGGTCCCAGACTCGACATCTCACCGCTCCCTCACAAAACTCCTCACAGAGCGTGGTTATCCATACCACACATACGCTCTGGAGGAGGAAAAAACGCTTAAGGTCATCCTTAAGCACATCCCTCGTCCCGTCACCTCTGACGAAATTAAAGAGGACCTACTCTCCCAGGACTTTCCTGTCCTGGAAGTACGCAGACTCTTTAATCACCGCCAACAGAAGGCTTACAGCCTAGTTGCGGTGATTTTAAAGAAATCACCCGCCGGCCTTGCTATATTTAGTAGGCTTAAAAAAGTCCTCAACCTGGACATCACGGTTGAGGCCCCGCACAAGCGAGACATACCCGGCCAATGCCACCGGTGTCAAGTATACGGGCATGGGTCACATCACTGCCACGCTATACCTCGCTGCGTCAAGTGCTTGGGCGTACACAGCACTCCTGAGTGCCCCAGGCCCAAAGACGCCAACACCCCACCTTCGTGCGTCCTCTGCGGCAACGAAGGCCACCCCGCGAACTATCGCGGCTGCCCTAATGCTCCCAAACCAAAAAACCCCAAAACCCGGTCCCGGGGTTTTCCACCCCTCCCCTATCAACCCACCTACATCCCAGCTCCTCCCCCAGCCACCAACGCATGGGCCAAACCCCGTGCTCCCCAACCTACCACACCCTCCACCTCCCAACCCACCCTTGCCTCTCCCCAACCGCCACGTCCCCAACCTCCACGTCCCCAACCTCCACGTCCTCAACCTCCACGTCCTCAACCTCCACGTCCCCAACCTCCACGTCCCCAACCTCCACATTCCCAACCCCAACGTCCACAACCACCAACATCCAACCTAGTCGAAGATTTTCGGCTAATCCAAAAACTCCACTCCAAGGCCTCGGAGATATCGGCGCTCGCTGCGTCGATCCGAAGGACCAAAGACCCAAATCTTCTCATGAAGCTCATGGACGAACATGTAGCTCTCATCGAGGAGATGACCCTCATGCCTCTCTGGCTTTAAAAATAAGCCCCCCCCTCACCACACGTCAACTCCCCCTAGCACGCCGTAAGCCTTTGGGGGCATCTTTTGCCTCCTTTAACGCGAACGGCTTATTTAAACAAATTCAGGAAGTCCGATCGTTCGTCTCGACGCGCGACCTTGACTTCTTCCTCGTTCAAGAGACTCTGCTTAAAGAGAATTCTCGCTCCTGCAAGATTCCTAACTACACAGTGATAAGGAATGACCGACCCACCGCCAGGGGTGGCGGCACAGCCTTATATCACAAGCGATCGTTGCACTGTGTAGCAGTGCCTACTCCCCGTCTCAGCAACATGGAAGCGTCCATTTGCAAACTCGCCTTAAGCGGCCATCAAGCAATTATAATAGCTTCTATCTATCTTGCTCCTGATAAGAAGCTGCTCTCAGCTGACCTTAAGTCACTCTTCGCACTCGGCGAAGCCGTAATTCTTGCGGGCGACTTCAATTGTAAACATGTCAATTGGAATTGCGTCGCAACAAATCCAAACGGTGTTAGGCTCCAAAGACTAGTTAACAAACTGGATTTCGACCTAATAGCGCCTACTCAACCGACACACTTCCCGGGCAACATCAAACATCGCCCAGACATTCTCGACATTGTTCTCCTCAAGAACATTGCCCTTAGGTTAGGCAACATCGAGACCATTGATGACCTACATTCAGATCACAGACCGGTTCTTTTCAGCCTAGGCCCTGTCCTAGGCTCAAATCCTCCTACACTACACTCGACAAACTGGGACCAAGTCACGGAGACCCTTTCAAAGACCGTGACTCCCAAATACATGAACCGCATCATAGACACGACAACTGACGCAGACATAACAATTACTGACCTTACAAATGACCTCAACAACACCTACTTAAACGCAACAAAAGAGAAACCAGCCCCTCCCAGGGGCTGGCGACTCCCACCAGAAATATTAGACATGATTCGCTCCAAGAACCGTGCACTGAGAGCTTTCCGGAACTGTCCATCCGAGTCAAATCGGATCCAGCTTCGGAGGCTCCAACACGAGGTCAAAACCCGCATCCAAGAACACCGCGATGCAAATTGGAGTGACATTATGTCAAACATTAAACCCAGCCACACCGCTTACTGGAAAATCGCGAAAGCCCTTAAGGCTGACCAAATTACTTTGTCACCCCCGCTCCTCAAACCGAACAATACGTTCGCGTTTGACGACGATGAAAAAGCTGAATACTTCGCTGACACGCTAGAGTCACAATTCACAGTGAGTAAAGTAGCCCCCGATCTTGTTCATGTTAACACTGTTGAATCCGTAGTCGCGCATAAACTTTCACTCCCTCCAAACGGCCCTCTGTTAGATCCAGTAACGCCAGGTGAACTAGCCACTCACATCAAAAACTTCAAAATCAAGTCGTCTCCTGGTGCCGACCAAGTCAGTACCAGGATAGTCAAATCTCTTCCCATCCCAATGCTCTATCTATTAGCAGCATTATTCAGTGCATGCCTAAAGCATTGTCACTTCCCCCAGGCTTGGAAAGATGCCGTGGTAATCGGCATCCCAAAACCTGGAAAACCCCTTAACGATCCAACCAGCTACAGACCCATAAGCCTCTTAAAGGTAATGGGCAAACTCTACGAACGGGTCGTAAACAAACGTTTACGATCCGTTCTGGAGCCCCTCCTCATAGATGAGCAATTCGGCTTCAGACCGAAGCACTCATGCACGCATCAACTTCTCCGCATCACGGAACACATCCGAGACGGGATGTTCCCAGTCGACGGATATATCAAGCCGACAGTAGCCGTCTTCTTCGACGTGGCCAAGGCGTTTGACAAGGTCTGGCACTCCGGGTTGATATACAAGCTGTATCAACTCGAAGTGCCGGATAGACTCGTTCGTCTTATCCACGCTTACCTCTCCAACCGCTCCTTCCGCTTTCGTTACGAAGGAACGCTCTCTTCCCCTCGCACTATTCGCGCTGGTGTGCCCCAAGGCTCTGTATTAGCTCCCATTCTATACACTGCCTACACCAACGACATCCCCATCCCCAAAGACGTCAAGCTAGGTTTATTCGCCGATGATACGGCCCTATACCATACAAATCCCAACGTCAAATTCGCACTCCTACCGATGCAAAGGGCGATTGACGCTCTCGGCATCTGGTTCCGGAAATGGCGCATAGACGTCAATCCGCAGAAGAGTGCCGCGATCATATTCGGCCGTTCTCATAAACGGAAACCACCGAATCCGCTCCAACTTTACAACTCACCTATTCCGTGGTCCAAAACCGTCAAGTACCTTGGCGTCCTTTTGGACCGCAAACTCACATTCAAGCCCCACATCACTCAAACTAAGCGCAAAGCTACGTTCTACCTATACAGGCTCAGTGGCATGATAGGTAAGCGCAGCAAAATGTCATTAAGAAACAAAATGACGATATACAAGACTTGTATTAGGCCAGTACTCACGTACGCTAGTCAAGTCTTTGCACACAACGTCAACGCTAAGTCACTACTTAACCAGCTACAAGTAGTGCAAAACAAGTTCCTGCGTAGGGCAACCAACGCTCCCTGGTACCTCAGGAACGTTGACCTGCACAGGGACTTAGACATTCCGACTCTGACTGACACCATCACCGACTTTAGGGAATCTTTCCTAACATCAGGGAAGATTCACACTAACAGGCTGATCGCCGCAGCCTGCACTCAGTCACAAGACAGACAAACACATGACTTAAACACACCACCACCACCGCGAAAATCATCTAGGGCTATTCGCAAAACGCCCCACTCTAAAATCTCTTCCCACAGGAAGACTCGAGGAAAGAGGCCTCGCCCACCAGAGGTCCCTCTTCCTCTCTCAGCCAACTAGTTTCCCCAGCATACCTTACATTCATTGGCCCCAAAGTCGAGCTTCACTCGACTTTGGAGCCAATTCTATCTCTCATGGATCACCCGCTTCACGGGGGGTCCACCACTCAATCGCGCTGATACATCCGAAAGGATAACAGCAATATTTCTCACAAAAAAAAAAAAAAAAAAAAAACCCGTAGAGAGAGGACGTCATCGCTGTGCCCATCGTCGCTACGCCCACGCCATATAAGAACAAAGGACCCTTGAAGGATATCTTGAAGACTTCACGTCGCGTCAAGAAAGAAACTGGGCACAGCACTCCTCTCTCACAAACAGCTCTTTTCAGAGCTACTACGTGTTATACGGGTGCTAAAACAGCTCTTTTCAGAGCTATCGACAGGACGGCGCATTTCCTCGGTTTCTGCTCTTGACGTCACTACAAGTTTCTCTGCTCTGATCGTCAATGTAGATAGATAGTCGCAATGTCATAGGTAGGCATTCTAGATATAAGTCGTCTTACAATAATAGGTAGGCGTTCTAGATATAAGCTGTTAGGTAATAGGTAGGCGTTCTAGATATAAGCGGTTAGGTAATAGGTAGGCGTTCTAGACATAAGCCGTTAGGTAATAGGTAGGCGTTCTAGATATAAGCCGTTAGGTAATAGGTAGGCGTTCTAGACATAAGCCGTTAGGTAATAGGTAGGCGTTCTAGATATGAGTCGTCTTATAGACATAGGTAGGCGCTTTAGATATAACTCGTTTAGTTATAAGCCGTTAAAAAAGTATAGTTAATAAGACGTATCGCACATAGTTGTTGCATAGTTATAAGTAGACGTCTAGTCTTAAGTCGCGTCACGTTTAGCTTAGTTTTTAATCACACATAATTAGCACATTCGAGAATACGAATCTATTATTACGTATATAGACTAGCATAACGTATCAATAGATAATAATTTAGCCCGCCACAAACACTAAATGTTCGTAAGATAGATTTCGCCTGCTTCAGGGAAATATAATAGTTAGGGCTTAAATTATTAAGTTCGGTTCTTTAAAAGAACAAATAGTTTATCTACCACTACAGGGTCGATATACGTACCAAATCACATAGATGTGTGATTTGGTAACATAATTTATCAAATCACGTTATCGTATAGCATAGAATAGATATGTGATTTTGATCATGTAATTATGTTTATAGATCAGGAAAACCTGCAATGGCCTTTTCTAGTACAGCTTGGTATTTTCCAACAGGAATAGTCAATAGGAAAATACCAAGCTAAGGTGCAATAACGGCGCGCTGCTTTCACGCCATTAGCTGATAATGTAAGCGCTGCCATTGGTCGGCGCAATAGACTTGAATCCTTGCCATTGCAGTGCTAATAGTTTTATAGTGATACCTATTATTTTATGTGGAATTGGATGGTTCTAATATAGAATGATAGACGATATCTCATTTATGTAAAGACACTTAAATAAGAAGTAATATTAAAACCTAGTCAGCATTAGGCATACTAGAATGTTCGGACCTAATTATAGAGTTTAAGTATTAACTTTTCTACTTTAGGTCTTAGTATTTAGATAGATTATAGCTTCTACTACACTTATAGATAGTTAAATTGGTAAAAGTAACCAATGTAAAGTGTATAGAGCTACTTAAGCATATAGGATTATTCGGACGCGATTTAAGGCTAGGAATAGAGTTTATAGACATTGTAAATAGGAATAGGATAGATTTAAGCTCTTTGTATAGTTATAAGCACTTAGTTAGTACCACTTAGAGCTTAGAATAGTCATTTAGAATAGTTATAGTATAGAAGAATGGTTTCTTATTAGATTTATGTAAATTCCAATAGTTCATAGATTAATATAGATATAATAATAATTGTTAATAGTATAAGAGAATTGTAAATATAAATAAATAGTATTTTCGTGCAATTTTCTTATCCCCATTCTTGGTTGATCGGCGAATACTCGACGCTCATTGGCTCTCGCGTCGCGGCATGCGAGAGTCACCGAGCGCCGGGAGAGGTGGCGAATAAATATAGGCGGCCTAGCACGCAAAAATCAGTTCGAAGATCACCACCGCCGCACACGCCACCTCACCGCCATCCGACCAAGACTGGGGACTATAGAAGAGGAACGAAGCCTGAACTCTCAAGATCTGGTGTTTCATTTCATCGCTTCACCACCCATCGTGCACCCCGGCATTTCTTCGGTGCATCGGACCGTTCGTCGGCAAGCCCAAACTCACCGGTACTCTCCAGCTCTAGGCTAACTTACGTTGGTCCTCTGGAGAGACCACTGGTGAGCGCGGGAGTCAGCCTGCCGTAGAATTGGAAACCCGTAGATCGACTTTCGTCGTCACGGCTGAGCTCGTCTTTCGACGGCCGCGTTTCCAAGTTCTGCGGAGGTTCGATTTAGTCGACCCGGTCCCGCACATTTTGGTCCTTCGAGCCGGATCCGTGCACGATGCCGATCACCAGATCGAAGAGGGGGAGGGACCAAGACGAGGCTCCACACGCAGAGTCATTCGACATCCCGTCGTCGCGAGACTATCGCCCTGTCAGACGCACGCCACCGATGACCCCTGCACCGCTCGCGCCGCGCACTACATCGCCGATGCCACAAGCAACCTCGTCAGAGCTGCGCACAACCTCTCCAGAGCTGCGCACAACCTCGCCTACGATACGTACAAGCTCACCGACGCCACATGTTTCAAGACACGAAATCACATCTCAATACGAGCTACGTGTCGCACCTACGTCGTTTGAACACTACGCATCTACGCCGACCGCCTCAATACCTGCGCCGTTAGCCTCAACTTATGACATGGCCGCGCCGCAACATAGAAAGAAGAGATCATCAAAAGAGGGACGAGACGAAAATCGCCGACTCGCCCAAGCGCTAGAAGATATAGCTCTAGCTCAACTCAAGCTGTGCGAACTCCGAGCACATAGATTACAACTCGAGGCCTCCGAGTCAGAAGAATATAGCTCCAACGAGTCACAGCAAGAAGACGATATCTCTCAACACTCTGTCAACAAGTCTTGGTCGGATGACAGAGTCACGGCAGAAGCAAATAGAAGAAGCACCTCACACTCACGAAAAGAAGTGAAATCGCTTATTAAGGAAGAAAGGGACAAATGCAAATATAAGGCATCGCAACCGAAGTCGGAAGAGCTGAAGTCGACCGGACAACCTCCTACGAACCCTCACGGATCTTCGCAAGGACTCACAGACTTAGCTATGGCAATCACACAAGCTTGCCGTATCAGTCAACCCACGCAAAATGTCACAAGATATACAATGGACCTCCCACCATTCAACGGTTCATATACACAATGGTTGACGTTTAAAGCAGCATTCGATGAGTCAGTCGAGCACTTGTCAAAGGTCGAGAACACGGCCCGTTTAAGAAGAGCCCTGAGAGGAAGAGCGAAGGAAACAGTGCAGCCCCTATTAATAGCGAATGCCGACGCTCGAGAAATCATGATAGAATTAGAAGAGAGTTTCGGACGTGCAGACGCCATCGCAAAGGCGGAGATGGCTAAACTACGTGGCATTGGGAGAACTACGGACTCACCCAGAGATATATGTCTTTTCGCAAGCAAGATTAGAAACAGCGTAGCTACACTTAAAATATTAAAGAAATCGCGCTACCTGTATAACCCGGAGATAATTCAAGACATAGTGGACAAATTGACGCCTGCTCTACGATACCGCTGGATTGATTTTTCAAGTAACAGAGCCGAAGACGAGCCAGACCTTGTTCAATTCGAAGAATTTATCAAAAGGGAAGCGAAGATGTGTGGAAGATTCGCCCCACCAGAAGTCATAACAGACGAAACTCTTATATCAAATAGAAGGTTTCAGCGGTCGAATTACATCGAAGAACAGACTACTGTGAAACAACAAAAGAAAGTTGAGAGTTGCGACAACAATAGGCATAGAGGACCCATAAAGGCATCGAGCTGTTTTCTTTGCAAGAAACAAAACCACGCAGAACACGACTGCGAGATATTTAAGAAAGCGGACTCAAAGACAAGGTGGGAATTGGCAAGGAAGAATAGAATGTGTTATCGCTGCCTGCAATATAAAGCAGCCAAGCACACTTGTCCCAAGAAGAGGTGCGAGAAAGACGGGTGTCTCAGAACTCATCATTCTCTTCTACATTTCGACCCACCTAGCACAGAGAAGAACGAAGTAGTGGCTTCTACTTATTCCCGTACTTACACATATTTGAAAATAGTTCCGATCAAGTTAACGGGACCCAAAGGATCCGTCGACACCTTTGCACTGCTTGACGATGGATCAACGGTCACCCTCATAGATGAACGCATAGCTCAGCGTATCGGCGCAAAGGGACTAATCGACCCCTTAAATATAGAAGCCGTCGCCGGGAAACAAACAAAGGCGACGCGCTCTCGACGAGTCTCTATCAATATTAGCGGTCAAAAGAAGAGTTTCGAGTTGAAGGCTCGCACGATCCAGGGACTCAAGCTGTCGCCGCAAACAATAAAACTTGAAGATATAAGAGGATGTCGTCATCTTAAAGAAGTGGAGAGTTACTTGCACCATGGGAAAGCAACGCCTACGTTGCTGATAGGCCAAGATAATTGGCACCTGTTAATGGCCCAGCAGACGAAGACAGGACCGCTTAACCAACCCGTAGCCTCCTTAACAGAACTGGGTTGGGTTCTGCACGGAGCAACGACTCGACAGCTGGGACATAGATTAAATTACGTGGTCGAACGAGTATACACTCAGAACTCAGATGAAGATATCAACGAAGAGATAAAAAAGTATTTCGCCATAGACGGATTGGGGATAACGGCCCGCCAAACACGCGCGGATCCCGAGAAACGCGCTATAGAGTTGCTGAACAAAGAGACCGTGAGGTTACCGTCAGGTTGCTACGAAACTTCGCTATTATGGAAAGAAAAGGAGTCTCGACTGCCGAACAACTTCGATAATTCTCTAAAACGACTCTACACGATAGAGAAGAAATTAGACAAAGAACCCAACATGAAGATCGAATACAACAAACAAATAGAAAACCTGTTAGCAAAGGGTTACGCCGAACCCGCCACCGCTGTTCCTACACCGGGAAAGACATGGTACCTGCCTCACTTCGCGGTTACTCACCCAGCAAAGCCAGGAAAAGTACGTGTTGTATTCGACGCGGCCGCACGCACAGGAGGGACGACCCTTAATGAGCACCTCCTTACTGACCCTGATTTATTGCAATCGTTACCTGGAGTTCTAATGAGATTCAGACAACATAAGATAGCTGTAGCCGCCGACATAGAAGAAATGTTTCTGAGAATTGGAATAAAAGAGACCGACAGAGACGTCCTTAGATTCCTTTGGCGCGCTGACCGGCGGGAGGGCCCACCCAACGAATATAGAATGCGGTCAGTTATCTTCGGTGCGGCGTGTTCCCCCAGCATCGCACTATACATAAAAAACACGCACGCTGAAAAATATAGAGAAGAGTACCCGCTAGCTGTAGAAGCAATAATATCCAACCACTACATGGATGATTATCTACACAGTTTTAGAAGCGTTGGCGAAGCCATCGAAATATCTAAACAAGTAAAGAAAATACATAGCGAGGCGAATTTCAACTTAAGAGGTTGGACCTCTAATAGCGACGAAGTTGTGGCGGAGTTTCAAGAAGTTACAGAAAGCCAAATAACAGATCGTCATCTAGAAGACGGAAATAGAATAGAGAAAATATTAGGCCTTATATGGCGGCCTAAATTGGATACTTTAGGGTTTAACCTGAACTTTGCTAGGGTACCCAAGGAGATCACCGAAGACTTAAAGGTCCCAACAAAGAGGGAAGCTTTGAAGACAATCATGTCGGTATTCGACCCACTGGGCCTAGTCTCGCCTATAACAGTCCAGGCGAAGCACATTATTCAAGTGCAAACGCCAGGAACCTTCGACGAGCGCGGTCTGAACCATAAATCACACTGGCGCCGGGCTCAGCAACTCGCCAATCATTTCTGGTCGCGATGGCTCAGAGAATATCTGCCCGACCTGCAAAATCGGCGGGAGCCAAGGAGCAAGGGAATGGCGTTAAAATTAGGAGACGTCATCCTGATCTGCGATAATACCTTGCCCCGCAATACATGGCCAAGGGGTAAGGTAGTGGCAACATATCCGGGCAAGGACAACATTGTACGAGCCGTGGACGTGCAAACTAAGGGTGGAGTTCTAAGGCGTCCCACAAAGAAGCTCATCGTCCTGCCAACCGACTACAAGCCAGACGTCGTGACACCGGTAGCAGAGGATGCAGCGCCATAGTCAACCAACAGCAGCCTACGTCACTGCACGGCGGGAGTATGTGCACGACGCCTCACATGTAAATATAGTTTATTAATTAATACGACATTGCATTTTGTATATAGATAGGTATTCATATTAGTTACGTTTTAAACCAAATAGTCAAATAGTTTCGCATGTAGGCGTACCGTTGGAATGCTATTGTTCCCGAAGAATGTTCCCACGTTGAAAACATTCCCTTCCCAGGGCGCGCTTATAAATAGGGCGCACAGAGCGCAACCGCTCAATGCGCCGCCCGCACCCGTAGAGAGAGGACGTCATCGCTGTGCCCATCGTCGCTACGCCCACGCCATATAAGAACAAAGGACCCTTGAAGGATATCTTGAAGACTTCACGTCGCGTCAAGAAAGAAACTGGGCACAGCACTCCTCTCTCACAAACAGCTCTTTTCAGAGCTACTACGTGTTATACGGGTGCTAAAACAGCTCTTTTCAGAGCTATCGACAGGACGGCGCATTTCCTCGGTTTCTGCTCTTGACGTCACTACAAGTTTCTCTGCTCTGATCGTCAATGTAGATAGATAGTCGCAATGTCATAGGTAGGCATTCTAGATATAAGTCGTCTTACAATAATAGGTAGGCGTTCTAGATATAAGCTGTTAGGTAATAGGTAGGCGTTCTAGATATAAGCGGTTAGGTAATAGGTAGGCGTTCTAGACATAAGCCGTTAGGTAATAGGTAGGCGTTCTAGATATAAGCCGTTAGGTAATAGGTAGGCGTTCTAGACATAAGCCGTTAGGTAATAGGTAGGCGTTCTAGATATGAGTCGTCTTATAGACATAGGTAGGCGCTTTAGATATAACTCGTTTAGTTATAAGCCGTTAAAAAAGTATAGTTAATAAGACGTATCGCACATAGTTGTTGCATAGTTATAAGTAGACGTCTAGTCTTAAGTCGCGTCACGTTTAGCTTAGTTTTTAATCACACATAATTAGCACATTCGAGAATACGAATCTATTATTACGTATATAGACTAGCATAACGTATCAATAGATAATAATTTAGCCCGCCACAAACACTAAATGTTCGTAAGATAGATTTCGCCTGCTTCAGGGAAATATAATAGTTAGGGCTTAAATTATTAAGTTCGGTTCTTTAAAAGAACAAATAGTTTATCTACCACTACAGGGTCGATATACGTACCAAATCACATAGATGTGTGATTTGGTAACATAATTTATCAAATCACGTTATCGTATAGCATAGAATAGATATGTGATTTTGATCATGTAATTATGTTTATAGATCAGGAAAACCTGCAATGGCCTTTTCTAGTACAGCTTGGTATTTTCCAACAGGAATAGTCAATAGGAAAATACCAAGCTAAGGTGCAATAACGGCGCGCTGCTTTCACGCCATTAGCTGATAATGTAAGCGCTGCCATTGGTCGGCGCAATAGACTTGAATCCTTGCCATTGCAGTGCTAATAGTTTTATAGTGATACCTATTATTTTATGTGGAATTGGATGGTTCTAATATAGAATGATAGACGATATCTCATTTATGTAAAGACACTTAAATAAGAAGTAATATTAAAACCTAGTCAGCATTAGGCATACTAGAATGTTCGGACCTAATTATAGAGTTTAAGTATTAACTTTTCTACTTTAGGTCTTAGTATTTAGATAGATTATAGCTTCTACTACACTTATAGATAGTTAAATTGGTAAAAGTAACCAATGTAAAGTGTATAGAGCTACTTAAGCATATAGGATTATTCGGACGCGATTTAAGGCTAGGAATAGAGTTTATAGACATTGTAAATAGGAATAGGATAGATTTAAGCTCTTTGTATAGTTATAAGCACTTAGTTAGTACCACTTAGAGCTTAGAATAGTCACTTAGAATAGTTATAGTATAGAAGAATGGTTTCTTATTAGATTTATGTAAATTCCAATAGTTCATAGATTAATATAGATATAATAATAATTGTTAATAGTATAAGAGAATTGTAAATATAAATAAATAGTATTTTCGTGCAATTTTCTTATCCCCATTCTTGGTTGATCGGCGAATACTCGACGCTCATTGGCTCTCGCGTCGCGGCATGCGAGAGTCACCGAGCGCCGGGAGAGGTGGCGAATAAATATAGGCGGCCTAGCACGCAAAAATCAGTTCGAAGATCACCACCGCCGCACACGCCACCTCACCGCCATCCGACCAAGACTGGGGACTATAGAAGAGGAACGAAGCCTGAACTCTCAAGATCTGGTGTTTCATTTCATCGCTTCACCACCCATCGTGCACCCCGGCATTTCTTCGGTGCATCGGACCGTTCGTCGGCAAGCCCAAACTCACCGGTACTCTCCAGCTCTAGGCTAACTTACGTTGGTCCTCTGGAGAGACCACTGGTGAGCGCGGGAGTCAGCCTGCCGTAGAATTGGAAACCCGTAGATCGACTTTCGTCGTCACGGCTGAGCTCGTCTTTCGACGGCCGCGTTTCCAAGTTCTGCGGAGGTTCGATTTAGTCGACCCGGTCCCGCACAAAACACTACATGATTAGAGCCCTTAAAGCTTTCCATGAACGCTGACAATTAGGGAAACCATTTTCCTAAAGATTATAGAATATACTTCTACTATGTATGCTCTACAAGGATAATATGATAAACTGACCAATCACTTTAAAAGTAACAATTTCAATAATAAAGCATTTCCTGGCGACAAAAAGGTATGAATGGTGACATTTAAAGGAAAGAAAAATGTGAAGCAACAGTGGCAGAGAATAAAAGGCTCATCTCCGGCATGGCCCGAGAGCACCGGAAGAGAGAGATGCGTCCAGCGACCGCAGCCTTGTCACTTCCGGTTTAAGCTGACTGCCTTTCATAGAGCCTTATTTACACTCTTTTTTGAGCTGTCCTCTAAAATACTACCTCTGCAGTAAGTTTTAATTAATTCATCTTTTATTCTAGTTAATATGCATACTCGTATCGTACATTGCGTTAAAAAATATAAAAAAAACTTGTTAGATAGATAAAATTTAGTAAAATCTACCTATTACTATTATGATAGAGCTGGAGTACGATCTACGAGTGAAGGCAACTGCTGCCTTAGATAAATGAGTGTAAGCAGTAGTCTCATTCACTAAGCCGGCCTATCTGAACTTCGGAATTTTACATAATTGGCATGAATAAGCTTGTACCTCGTTGGTTAAGATGTATGGTTTTTATTTTGACTAATATACTTAAAAATTACAAATATAATTTAAGGTTAAAAACCGCCATTTATTTTTAAACAACCTAATACCTTGAAGAAAAACTATTTTCAATATTAAAGGTACTTTACTTACAGGTGGCGTTATAATAAAGCATTTGTATAGTGCAAATGTATTGGCAAATTTAATAAAAATATATATTTATAAAATTAACTTCTATCTATAATAAATTTATATTACTATATACTTAAAACTTATCTACTCTGAAAGTAAATTATAATAAAATAAAATAAACCATATCCCGAAGTTTTGTCTTGTCTAGTTCTATTTATTTTATTTTTACATTTGTATACTAAGCTGCGGGTACTAAACGTGCTTGTATAATATAAAAAGGACTACCAAAGTAAAAATCGACGATAAGGTACTCATACCTCCTTTCTAACATTGTTTATTAATTTTTACATTTAAGGCCTTAGGATTTATATTTCAAATTAAAGTAAATAAAAATATTTTGTTGGATACTGGTACTTTATTGTCTATATATCAAAGTACATTGGTATTAGCTAGTGTCCTTTTTTTGAACCGGGGTCCTTTATTTGTAAGTCCTTTTACCTACTACTACGTAGCCGTGGCTGTATTCCAAAACGTATTAGATAAAAATACGAGTATTATACATTATTCGTAGCTATATAAAATTATAATATCAAAACATATCGTGTAAATACACCTTCAAAAACAACTTCTGGAGAATATTCTAGAATAGAACTAAAATATAACTTTATCTAAACTTTTACATCAAACTTATGTCACAAGTGTACAATATTAATGATGGAAGACTAAACACGACGACGAAACTTGGAACGGTTTTTTTAGTCGTAGGCGCCCTTGGACCTCCCCCTTTTAGTGCTGGCTTTTGGTTTCGGAGACTGTTTCTCTACCACTAGACCATTCAAGAGGTCACCTTACTCATGAATGTGTAAGGTGACTTTAAAATGTATATAAGCGGACTTCAAAAATCACTACAAAACCTCGAAACATTCTTTAATATACAAAATATCCAAAAATTAATAATTCAACCTAAGTAACAAGCAAAATGTAATTCGGACACTGGAGAACAACAATTTTACTCTAATGTGTTTTAGTACAATGCATTAATTACCAACAAAATTTGGGGTCGTGAGAGCAACCGCCCGCCTTGTAAAGTTACGTTTCGACATTTACGACTATACCCAAACAAGCCGTAATAAGAATGTACAAGAACCACTAACTTAGTATACAAGTCTTTACTAAACATGTTAAATTGGAACTCTAATCCATGTTAACAAAGCTTATATTGAAATGACCAATCAATTAAAGTAAATAACTAGATGAGTTGTATAATTCATGTATCTTGTGGTATACAGCTTCAGATGTTGTGTTGTTTATTTGGAAAAACTTGTATTAATTAATCCGCGAAAATGAGCATTTATCACATAATTGTTGTTCTATCCTCGTTAATTGGTACATTATACTGTTTTAAACATATTTATGAGTCTCGTTAAGAATATTAATATTTTGATATTCCATTTTATCTTTCAAAAACTTGTTTTTTTTACGTTCGTTGTTTGAATATGCAAATTTGACTGAAAACCTACTTTTTATATTGTAAAGACATATGACGGACGCCGTTGCCAGACTGCAATTTTTCAGTCGTCGGCGCTCTTGGACCTCCAGGAGAGCAAGTCGGAGTCAGATGTCGTGTAACAACAACATTACATTAAAACATTAGCTAATAGAACTGCTATCAAATATAAAAATCAATACCTAATGTACAGTTAGGATATTTTGTTATATTAACTGTACGTTCACTCTGTTAAGATGATAGAACAGATTCGCGACAAAATATAGTCTGTTAGTGTAATTTCTCATCCCCTGTCATGCTAGACAGTGGATTATACTGAGAGTTTAAATAAAAATTCTCTCTTGAAAGTTTAGAAATAAAACAATTTTAAAAAGAAACTGATTTTTTTTTGAACAACGTGAAATGATAAATAGGTTATTGGATTGAAATCTATTAATGAATTAAAAACAAATTTTATGCGACTTACTATTTACTAGCGTTTATTTTGGTTTTAATTATTATTCTGAAGTTTCGATAGCTTTGTAGCCATTGTGGTCACAGAGAGACTGAAACCAAATCAAATATTGAAATCAATGTTCGCGCAAAATCTAAGAAAATACTTATAAGTATTGTTAGTTTCCAAATATAAACTGTAATACTAATAAAATAATCTGTGTGGATCAAATGAATCGCTACGCCTTTTTCCCTCAGGTAAAGGCAGATATAATAGAGCGCCGCTTGCTACAATGTTGACATAACTCTATTGCTTCCCTCACATCCACAATTCTTTTCACACAAGTTCTACGGTTATGGGCGCTAGGTAACCCAGCTTTCTTAAGGAATTCGTGCAAAAAAAAGGCAAAGAATTATCAATCAGTGAGTGTTTTAAATATTATTTCGCATATATATCGTAAACATTTAATACAAACAGTCTAGACAAAACGGATACTTGGTAAACTGAAATAATTACGAAGAAGTAATGTTCCAAATACGATGCAGTATTAATCCGTTTCCGCATGAGTAAATTACAAGATCAGGCGTTGCGGCCGCGATGCTGGCTTTGCTCCAAATGGCCAGCCGCATCAGCGCCGCGAACCTACGCTATCAAGAAACCGATAATTTCTATCATTCCCCTTCGTAAATCGGTCTGTACTTTTCTGAAAAATTGACTTCCAATAAATGGATTGAGATTTAAGTGCGGCTGGCCATAATGCTAGCCAAAGAGCTTTTTGTCACAATTTGCTATATAAAATTTGAATATTAAAAAAATTAAACAATTCAAATCTATATTAAGCGGTATATAAATGATATTTTAAACTAAAAATGGAGAAAGGGTATTTTACAACAATAATATAGTCTACTAAGTAAGTTGTCAATCAATCAATCAAATTGACAAGTGTTTTTCCCTTTTTCCATCCTAACATAACTTCCCCAATTCCCTACATCCACAATTTTTTTCATACAAGCTAGGTTGCCCAGTGCCCATAGCACTGAGCAACCTAGCTTCTCAAGGTGTGAATAGTTATTTCTTATTGGGGCTTAACATACTAGAATGCCATCAATGTCCATGAATGAAGGCGACTGCTACTAGAGTTAAATAACTGAAAGTAGCAACTTACCAGCTGATTTTGAAAAGCGACTAAGTACTACCCCGGATCGGCAGACCACCTACCAACACATTATTTACAAAATAAACAATCTATTAGTTTTAGGCATATTCTAATGCTAGTATTATTACTGTATAATTACTAATTTTCATTGCTAATTTATACATTCTATCAATAAGTCAACATTAAAATATAATTTAGTGTTATTTTATATTTATGCATATCATTATTTCAAATCTAAAAAGCTTTGATGCGTTATTAACGTTGGTGTCAAAGGGCTACATAGTGAAAAGGGTTGAAAAGGGTTCAATATATTATCGTTCATATGAACTATGTTATAAATGTTTCTATCTATTTTAAAATCACACTTTTTCATATTATGCCAACTTACACAAACAATAATTATGCTTCTGTGCATTATGAGCAGAGACTTTACTTCAACTATCCCACATCGTTAGGTGATTTTAAAGTTTTGTGGAATCGGCAGTCAAACTAAAAAGTTCGGTGCGTCTATCTTTGTAGAACAATTAACAAGTGGAATGCTGCCTATGTGTTCTCTCCATCCTATGACCTTGGATCCTTCAAGCGATGCGTGAAGAAGCACCTTTGGCCGGCATAGTGGCGGTGACTGCGGCAGCCGTGAACATACTCGGTTTTCTTAGTCGTTGTCACTCTTAGACCTCCTCTTGCTAGTCATCAGGCGGGTCGTGTCACAATAAAAAAAAAAGTAAATTCTCTCCTTGTAAAATAAAAGTAAAAAAAAAAAAACAACAATAATTTTCTCTCTATTTAAAATGTCAAATTCCTCTAAATACAGATGCTCCTTTTATGTAATTAATACTTTTATGTTTTGAAATCAGCTTAAATGTTACGTGAATGTCACTCTTAGACCTCCTCTTGCTTGTCATCAGGCGGGTCGTGTCACAATAAATAAAAAGAAATTCTCTCCTTGTAAAATAAAAGTGAAAAAAAAAACAACAATAATTTTCTCTATATTTAAAATGTCAAATTCCTCTAAATACAGATGCACCTTTTATGTAATTATTACTTTTATGTTTTGAAATCAGCTTAAATGTTACGTGAATTCAGTAGGGCCAGTATAGTGAATACGTTTACTAATACATATTTGGGTTATTCCCAGTGATCAGATTGATAGTCAGACAAAAATTCCCGTTGGTTAGATGAGCAAGCAAAATTTTCAGGTATTGCACTCCAGCTTATCATCTAGCAGTGTGTCAGGTGTCGTGCCACAATAAATAAATACAAATATTTACAATACAGTTGGTTATGTAGAGTTTTATTTTAGTTCTAGACTACCTACTCAAAAATAAAAGTTACGAACCTCGAGTGTTCATTAAAATAGCAAACGAAAAATCTGAGTAATAAAGTAGTTTTTAATCCTGCCGTATCGCTGGTTCGAATGTTTTATCCACGAAATCCTAAACACCATTGCATAAAGTAGATTGTATGAAAGTGCCATAAAATTGAATTTAAAAAAAGGAAAAGTTATCCTTTGTTCGCTGCTGGGTATAAAAAATGAAATTTACTTCGCTCAGAAAACAAGAAAGGTATGCGCTGCATAGTTCGAAAGGAATTTTTCAAGTAATTTAGATTCAATACACAACTAGCAATGGCGAAGCAATAAATAAAATGCAACTACAAAATGAACTCGGGCTCTGGGTAACATCGAAATTGGAAATTATCCAACTGTTTTATGTTGCGTTTTTCAGCTATGTTACAAAAGCTTATTACGTGTTAAAGACGTGTTGTGACTTAGTCATTTTATCAACCCTACGTTATATTAGTATGGAACAACTTATTCTAAACCCGAAGTTACTTCCAGTATTTGCCCACAACCTTACTATACTTGATGAAATAATTAACTTTGAAATTGATATTTAAAAAGCTGGACGACTAAAGCACATTGATCGGCTTGAGGTATTAAATATAATTTGGTACTAACAGCAAGTGGTTTTTGAACCCTGCTATTGGTTTGTGAGAATATTTCATTACAACTAGACCACGGTCGTTAATTTTATAAATAAAAATAAAAGCGTTTCATTTATATGTTGATTATCAAAAATTAAAAAAATAGGAATATAATTACTACCAATATACCTTATAAAAGAAATTAATATAGGCATTAACTTAATTAAACACCATAATAAATGTGAGTAAATAAGTTTCAGTGAATTACGTTATACAAATTGACTACACTCGTTTTCAATCAACGTTGATGTAATTAAAGTAATAAATTAAGTTTTGATCATACTCGTAAAATGATGATAAATAATTCAGCATTTAATCTGGGCCTTTATTGCAGCGTCCCGTTCGGCCGACAGGCTGCTCTGTCCATCGAAATTGAAACAAAATTAATTTATCCATACAAAATATGTTCAGTTGTTTCACGCTTTAACGCTTCTTAAAATATTGTGAATATTTTTAAATTTTAAAATGATGCATTCAAGACTATTGGGTTAATGTTAAAATGTATTTAATATTTTCGTAAATGTATATATGTGATTTTAATTATTTAAATGAAATTTAGGCTTTCTTTTTAGTTGTAGTAAAGTAGAGATTTAAAAGTGAGGAGTGAGAACAACCATATAAAGCAATTATACTTACCTTTTTAGAGCATTCTTCATGGCTATTTTTAAGCCACTAAACCTAAGCTACTAAAATATAGGACGTTGCTCTGGATTCGTCATAATGGATTATGGGGAGTTCGAAGTAGAATAAAATGTATTTTGTATTATTTAGACAGATCGTTGTTAACCGGTAAACTCTAGTTATTAATGTAGTAAGATACGCTTGGATAGAAGTTATTACTCGGGCGTTACAATTGGAATGGATTCAGTACAATGAAAACGTTTGTTGAAATATTCCGGGAAGTTGACTCGAGATCCAGTATTAAGCATGGCTACATTTAATATTCGCTATTCAGTGCTTCAGTTGTTCAGTACAATAAAGAAGAAAAGTAACGTATTGTGTGTGAAATAATAAATGCAGAAATAAGTGGTAGACCATTTTATTACTTTAGGATCTCTATAAAATATAAGGCGAAATTCTCACTAAAATAATAACATATATTTAAATGTTAAACGATACAGTTACTTTATAAAAAAAATAAATATGCCCAACCCAGACTGCTCTCGAGTTTGATGTAACCTCTAATTCTAAGTAAAGCCAAAGGTTTAAACAAGAACATGTAAGCAATCTCGAAAGGCATGCTACCTTCAATAATATACCACTTCATCCTAATTTTGGGTGCTGAAATAATATGTCGAGTCACAAAAAAATAAAAATGAATAGAATCATATAAACTATATCAATCAACCAAATTGTCACGCCGCCCACAGGAATAGACAGAGACAACGGAGTGTCACTTGCCAAGTTCCTGACACAACCCTTTCGCTTCTCTTACATCCACAATTCTCTTCATACAAGCTCTGCGGTTATGAGCACTAGGCAACCCAATAATACAATTGATTCCATTATGCTCTTGATAAAATATCGATGCAAATATTTAAAAGCAATACATTAAAGGTAATTTTATATGCGAGCATTACCCTACGGTTTATACGTACGTTCAATTGACAAAACATGTTATCTCATCGATTAAACCCAAAAAAATACAAACAAAAAACAACGAAATCGTTTTCAGGGTAAACAATGATGATGAACATTTTAGCTTCTTGAAAATAAAAATATAAATACATTTTGTTAAAAGTAAACATTTTGACGACTGAATAGGTAATCGAACTAAAAGGTTCGGTGCGTAGTTTCTTTGTAGAATAATCGACAAGTGGAATGTCATATACGTGTTTTCCCTATCCTATAACCTTGGATCCTCTACGGTTCCGGGGTTAAACCACCACTTACAAGCAAGTATACAGACTGTGAAGTGACTTAGTTGCGTTTCAGGATTGCGTAGATCGGCAGACTGGGTACCACTGCCTACCACTATTTGATAAGCAGAGCCAGAGCAAATAATCGCCTCTTTTTTATATAAAAAATATACAAAAAGTTATGTAATAAATATTTGCTCCGACGCCACGCCAACCAATTCGCCACGCCTGTCGTCATTCCTCGATCTTAACACAAGTCTCTAGCTTCCCTCATGTCCAATATAAAGGTTTTATTTATTTGCTATTTTTTATTTATTCAATTACTTATGACGTACTGCCAACGCGCACTTAATTACGACCAAGACAATACTGAGTTCTTTAAAATCTAATTGAGTGTAAACTCATTCTTGGAATTTTTTGAAGTGCCATAGAGAAAGAAATGGGATGGTAAAATGTGTCTAACAAATATACTTATATTAATTTGCGGAATAATTAAAAAAATGTAAAATCAATAACTAAAAATAAACGCGATATTAAGCCGCATGAAATTTGTTTATTTCATCAATCAATGTTCGCGCAAAATCTAAGAAAATTCACAATAAAAAATGCCCAATAGGTGTTTTTTTATTGTGGCTCACTATATGACAGCATTCTGCCCTCAGCACTGACCTAGAGTGCGGCCCATGAATGAAGGTAACTGCTACTACAGTTAAATATTTTACACTTCACGGTCTGTATACTTGTAAGTGGTGGTATTACCCGGATCGGCAGACTGGGCACTACTGCCACCGCTCTTTGTCAACCAGATCCGGAGCCAAATCCCGCAAAATATTTGAAATATTCTATGTAGTCGTTAAATATTACAAATAAAAGTTATAAAACAAAACTTTGCTTCGACTGGAAATCGAACCCAGGTCTTTACGCAAACTGACGTGCTAACCAATGCGCCATGCCTGTTTTCATATAGAGGTTTCCAGCATCTCTGCGAAGGGCGTCCCATAGTACATTAGAGTTTATATTGAAGAAATTAGCATGTAAAGGAAATAATTGTGTCAGGGCACCCATTGTATCCATATGATTTTTTTAATTTTTTTATTGTGACTCAACATATGACAGCACCCCGCTTGATGTTAAGCCAAAGTGTGGTCCATGAATGAATGTCACTGCTACTACAATTCAATAACTGTGAGTAGCAATCACATCCACTATGCCGGCCTAGATGGAACCGGCAACTTACAAGCTGATCCCGAAACGTGATAAGGGCTTAAAATAAAAAATTAAGGCCTGGTTGTTTTTTATATATATTAAAACATATATATAAAAACTCGGGGTCAGATGTCGAGTCAAATATAATAAAATATAATACAAAATATAAATCATTTTGCTTTTATTCAACAAACAGTCTTGAGTATTTTTCAAGCAATTTGGATTCCATTCACAACAAGAAAGGAGGCGGGGTATAATGCCTGCGACGGCAAATGAACTTGGCTGCACTTTCATTGGAAGCATTGAAGATGTCGGGGCAATTCAATTTATTTACTTACATAATATACATATAAAATATTCTTCAGACAATAAAGGTTTAAAATTAAATTACGCCATGACTGGATATCAAATACAATCAAGTAATTAAATTTTCACGTCTTTTTCCACAGGGATAGGTAGAGACAATAGAGCGCCACTTGATACAATCCTGACACAACTCCCTCGCTTCCCTCACGTTCACAATTCTTTTCACACAAGCTCTATGATTATGGGCAATAGGCAACCCAGCTTTTTTGAGGATGTCTCCCATTAGGTCGGAAGTCCTGGGTCTGCCTCGTTTAACGCATCCATCGATATCAGATTTATAAATTTCTTTAGTCAATCTACTTTTCACTCATCCCTTTCATGTTCCATCGAAGTGCTTCTTGGAAATCATTATTATTGGCTTAACATCAAGCAGGGTGCTGTCATATGTCGAGTCACAATAAAAAAATAATAATAAAAAAAATCCGTGTCACTAAATCATCTTTCAAACCACTTTTTTAGCGCATTGTGCTCATCCTTATTCTATTCGCTTTCGTCACTCCACATACATATATAAATATACAGGATATAGGATATATAGGATAGGGTTTTTGGCCGACATAGTAGCGACGACTAAGGCAGCCGTGAACTGAAACGGTTTTTTTTCAATCGTCGGCACCCTTGGACCTCGATCATGCTTACCATCAGGCAGGTCGAGGTCAGATGTCGACCTGCCTGATGGTAAGTCGACATCTCACAATAACCTATCCAATAGGTTAGTTTCTGGTTAGAGTAACGATTGACGCCTGTCGTCAATTCTCTCCTTGCTATTCTATTTTTGTTTTAATTTATATTACTATTGAGGTCAGATATTACGTTTTAATAAAATTATCTCGAATTGTTCGAATTCTCTGCAACACCGAAACTTAAATCTATATTTTAAACGCGCTCACAAGTAAATATACTCGCGTTTATACATCATCATCAGCCAGAAGGCGTCTCCTGCTGAACATAAGCCGCTTAGAACGCCATTTCGAACGACAAGATGCCAGATGCATCCATTGGTTATTTGTGACTTCTACTATGTCCACCTAGTAGAAGGCCTACCTACGCTGCGTCTGCCGGTTCGTGGTCTTTACATTAGAACCTTTCTACATAAATAAATATAATAAAGCGTTTAGACATAAAATAGTTAAATAAACTAAAGCAAGCCTTATTTAATAAACAGCGTACGTAGATAGTTTTTATTAAAACTAACAACATTTTGAGCAGTATAATTAACCGAGCCCCAATGCTAACGTTTTTAATTAATCCTTTAATAAGAAAATGCAAAATAAATAACTCGTATAAGAGGAAAACACGTAAACCGGTTAATGATGAAGAAATTACAATTAAAATTAAATAAATTCTAAACATAATTACTGTAGTCCCTAAGGAAGAAACTCTGAGAATTTTCGACTTGGTAATCGTGGCTTAGTAATCTGTATGCAAATAACGTCACGCTTGCGGTCACTGACAGACGCAGACGACGCGCTTTGCCAACAATATAACTTGATTTTAAACTCAGAATATGCGTACAAGATGGAGCAGTAGTTTTTTTTAACGTGTCTCGACGCCGAGTATGTACTCCACCTGATGTTAAGCTGCAATGAAATGAAAATAATTTATTAGCATGCACTTGTACATCGTCTGATTCTATTATGGCTTCGGGAAGGCGTATTTTGACCTCGACCCGCCTGATGATAAGCAAGAGGAGGTCCAAGAGTGGCGACGACTGAAAAAACCGAGTTAGTTCACGGCTGCCTCAGTCGCCGTCACTATGCCAGCCAAATGTACTTTTTCACGCATCGCTTGAAGGATCTAAGGTCATAGGATCGAGAGAACACAAGGGCTGGCAAAGCATTCGACTTGTCGATTGTTTTACAAAGAAAAGACACATCGAACTTTTCAGTTCGACTGCCGATTCGACCGATAGAATGCGGATGCATTCCCCGACCTGTGCGGGTATTACGGGTGTGAAAAAACGAGGTAGGAACAAGGTTAAAGAGCTCTTCGGAACATTCTCCGTGGTATAGGCAATAGAGGACGCACAAAGTCGCCATATCTGCGTAGTTGCAGGGACTCCAGAGTTTGCGATGACGACAAGAAAGCCACAAGAAACTTGTCAATCATAGCCTGTTCATACGAGTATAACAGTTAGCAAGTATATATACAGCAAAAATAAACAAATAAACAATTACAATAGGTAATCGAAAACTGATTCGGGTTTTTAGTCTTCGGCGCTCTCGCACTTTCTTACTACGGCAAGTCGGGGAAAAAACGAAGATCTGAAAGAAAATATTTAAATGCGTTTAGGCTAATCATGCTCCTATTACCTAACTTATGAAGTTAAAATATAAAAGTAGTCTTTTGTGAATTTTATTTCATTTCCATAATAACCATTTTATATTTTTAAAAAAGAAAAATGTTTTACACCTATTCGAACTCAGTCTGTTTTTCTTAAAATAATTTTATTTATAGTCTCTAGTAGTATGAAATTTTTACGAGGAAGAATCCTCTTCCGACGAAGTGGTAACGATATTTTTTAAAATTTAATAAGATGTCAATAAATCTTTTGCATCAGTCTGTGTTGGTAAATTGGTGTTAAAACCTTGATTCACTGCATAAACGAACGGAAATAAACTCTGTTATCAATTTGACCGCAACTAATTCGAGAAAATTGATTTAAAGGGTTATCCGGGATACTCTTTACTAAGACAAAATGATAGGCGGGTATTTGCTGAACGGAAAAAATGTACAGAATTTATTTGTCAAAGTAATATTTCTTTGTAAGAAAACCGGGATAATCGTTAATGCTCAGCCCCGGGCGAAATCCCTTGTATAGATTGCGGTATCACCATAAATAACTGCGTAACTGTTTTTATGGAGGAGAAAATTACTCTTTTCACTCACTGCCTTTTATATACCGAGCATTTTTTTTGTTTACGATTGGGCCTTAGTATGAAATTACGTATAATAAAAAATCTGGCAAAAAAGAAACATTTTATTAGGTAGAAACCAGCGCCCGAACAATACAACTTCATAGCAAGTTCTAGTGGCAACTGGAACGCTATAAACATTTCAGTACAAAAAGATTAGTGGATGCCAGCAAAATGCAAGTTGAATAAAAATTACACTTTTAAAAATAGTATTTTATCTATTTTTATAACAAAATTTAAATTATAAGTTGTATTTATTTATTGTATTTAGACATGTATCTATCTACTTTTGCTATTAAATACAATATTATATTTGAAAACAAAAATACTTAGGCACTTATAAAAATGAGGATAATTTTGGAAACTTTTACAATAATGAAAAATAAGACGCCCAAAACTCTCCGCGGCCACAATGACCGCAAAGTATTCGAAACGTCGACAAATTCAAACAAGCAAATTAATTAAAGAAAAACGCGATAGTAAGCTACGATATAGAATTGTTATTTTATATATATATATCTCTAACTATAATACTTATCTATATTTACAACGATAACAGTTGCACGTATTAAGTTAAACACAAAAAGTATGAAACCTAAATTAAAAAATAGCAAATGAAGACAAAACGCAAATGGAATAATGAATCGGAAATTTCATCGATAAAGCACTCGCTGTATAAACTTGATTCTGTTTTGTAATTCGAGCTCAGTGCAGCGATGCACATTGAACTAATATTTATCTTCCGCAGAGGCAATCAAATTTCAGCGCTCCCGGTTTGAAATATTACCCATTAATTTTTCAAATGGAATAAATATTAATAATAATATACGGTCAATATTCAATATTGAAATATTGGCAATCAAAACCGCTTATTCTCTTATGATTGAAAGTTAATATGAATTTATTGGTTGTTTAGAATAGCAGAACTGCAGCGTGCCAGTTATTGCTTTTGTTTATTACCTCAATTTGCACTATTTGATTTAATTTATTACTAATTTCGTTAATGAATATAAACGCAATTATTGTGCATTCATCATGTCTATTCATCATTAACAAAAAATAAACACAATAGTAAGCTGCATAAAATTTGTTTAATTCATTTATCTATACTTTTTTTTATTGTGACTCGACATATGACAGCACCCCGCTTGATGTTAAGTCGAAGTGTGGTCCATGAATGAAATGTCACTGCTACTACAATTTAATAACTGTGAGTAACAATCACATCCACCATGCTGGCCTAGTTGACCAAATCACTTCACGGTCTGTATACTTGTAAGTGGTGGTACTACCCCGGATCGGCAGACTGGGTACCACTGCCTACCACTCTTTGATAGCCAGACCTGAAGCAAATATCCACCTCTTTTTTTATTAACAAATATTTGCAATATTTAATATAATTATTAAATATTACAAATAAAAGCTAAACCGTTCGTCACGCCTGTCGTCATACATAACTTACTATTTAGATCCATTGTACTTCCAGGTGCGTCCATTGTACCTACGAGTTTGTAAACTTTGGTACAAATCGGTTTATTTCTTCAGCTGTGTAGATTATTACAGCCGACATAACTGATGCAACTGCTGCTTGCAGAAATCTGTGGATTTTACTTCAGCTTAACATTTGGCGTAACATGTGCGGTCATAGTATCCTGCTGATGTAAATAAAGATAGCAAAATAAACAAAGATAAAACTGTACATTTTTAAGACATTTTTTCACTAAACGTACTTGTATCATAGAAACAATACGACCAAAGTATATATCAAAGATTGTACATAGGTGGTACAACCAATACACCACGGTTAGCTTTTCGCTAGGTAATATTTTCTCTTACAGCAATAAGGCTAAACGCAGTTATCGTAACAATACACTGTTTAAGATTAAAGTAGCTAACGAGAATCTATAAAGGATTTAATTCTATGTATATATGAGGCAGTTAAGAGCCATTAAAATGCAGTTTAGCAGGAATACTTTCGCGTTCAAATTAGCGGTCTGCCTTCGGATTCAACTGAAAACCACGCTTTCTCTTAAATGCTAAAACTTTTGTTTGAAAAATTACAATAATTTTGCTTAAAGTTGTACATTTTTTTTAAATAATAATAGTAATAGCACAATAATCTCGATTGGGTCCATCTAAACAATGATAATACCTAGGTTTTAAACTGTAGCTTAACTTAGACAAGCTAAATTCTATTTAGATTAATTTTGACCATTAAAATCAAATAAAACTGTCACGGTTTTGCATTTACGGGTTTATAGCTTGGCCAACTATAAATGACGCGCCCTATTATTAGTTTATTTAAATGTGTGAATGCAAATATTACTTACTATACTTTATCAACGTGCTCTCCTTTCGTGTCTAACCAGCAACTGAATGACCAATTACAATTGCATTTTTGGTGTGCGGCATCCATATTTTATGTTTGCTCTTATGCGTAAATGCAGTAGTTTAATTTTTTTTTTATTGTGACTCGACATCTGACTTCGACTCGCCTAAAGATAAGCAAGAGGAGGTCCAAGAGTGACGACGACTGGAATAAACGATTCAGTTCCCGGCTGCCCCAGCCGCCGCCACTATGCCACTATGCTCTCTGCCCCCAAACTTAAAAAAAAGTAACCGAACATTAACATGGTGGCATCATTGCCTAAATCATGGAGAATGTTCCGAGCAGATCTTTAATCTTGTTCTTACAATGTCTTTATATCCTTATGTAAGTGTACTTAGTTTAGAGTCTAAACTTTAGACTGTTTAAACGTAGAAATACACAAGTTATTTTATTACGTTATATCCTACGGAGCAGCTAGATTTTTAAGCCTTTTATATTATTATAAAATTTCAATTACTAAATTATAAATCTATAATCAGTTACCTGATGAACTGAAAGGATAACAGTCTGTGAGGCTCAATGCTCATCTAGGCTAATACCTGGGTACAGCGCACCTTGAAGCTAATGAAATGAAAAATTATGATCGTTCGGGTGCAAGAGCTGACCCCTTTCGCACCCTTTTGTCACCTTTACTACCAATATAAAAATATCCTACGACCACTCACTTTAAAATAAGCCCGGGCTTAGTACCTAAAAGTAAACAAAATATAATTTACCTAACAGTATAAAAAAACACACATGCACAACCAATTATTTATCGTTATTACATTCCAATAATGAGTCACATTAAATCCCAACTTTCAAGTATTGTATGTGGTTTATTATTTTAACCTAGCAATATGCATCGTGGACCCATATTGGAGTTGGAAGAAATGCACGAGCTTAGTGTACTTTAGTGATCAGAGTCGCGCGATTTTATTTTAAATTTTGAATAGTAATAATATCATCATTGGAATATGCAAAAAATATTGAAAACATTCAAGATTATTTAAACTTTGTATTTTACTCGAATCAAATTCTTACAGGGATAGGTAGAGACAATGGAGTGCCACATAGTACGATCCTAACTTTATTTTATTTGAATGGACTTTTTTACTGATGGTGAGTGAACTATGGCCCATAACGTGATTTATGAAGAATCGATCCTTGTAGGAATGAATGAAGGCGTAAAAATTGAATTGCGTTAATTACAATAAACCCTATTAAAAAAACAAATTAAATCGACTGATTTGTTAATCGTACAGGAGGGTGTATTTTACCAAGTTATTTGGCAGCAAATTCTTCGTATACAGATGGTCTTTGTAACAAGGATCCGCTTGATGACAGGACGCCAACGTGCGGGTTTGTTTCCCAATATTACACAAGTTCTCAGCAAGCGAGGGTACTGGGGTGAAATAACCAAATTCTTATTTACACGTGTATGCAATTTTTAACTCTAAAACTTAGCCAAAAGATTCATTTTAATTTCAGATAATATTAAAGTTTATCGCACTTTGAGAAAGCTTTCGTATCTACTGTAGCGCGTGGAGCTAACAATCTCCTTGCTTATATTTTCGTTTAACCGAGGTTTTGAGGTTCGCAAAATTTATATCAAATTTGTTATAATATTTTCATAGTTTTCGAAAGTTTCCTAAAAGTTAATGGTAAAAGTCCGGAGTCAATAATGAGTGAAACTGGCATTAAGATCTTTAAGTTTGTGAACGTGAATTTGAAATTGACAGTGGTTTTTGATAGACGAATTAATATTGTCATTTACTTGCGACAAAAGCATGTTAATCAACTTAATGAAAATGTCAATAACACTGTTTGTATTGTTATTTGTGGGCCATTTGTTAAATCCCCTTGTAATTAATCATATTATTATATCTCAATAATGTGGGTGTATAGAAAGTTATTATATGCGTTATGCCAATAGAATTAAGGTCCTATAACGTTCAAATAGATAAATTTGCTTGTAAATATCAGTTACCAACTAGATAGCTTAAAGCCATATGTTGAATTATGTATGTATTAAAATACACTTCCTATCTATGCGTTAATTAAATTATTAAATTATTTTATACGTCTTATTTTGTATAATAATTATTCAAATAAATAATGAAATTTCTTTACATCATGGGTATGGTGCCGGGTCCATCGCGTGGCAGACAGGAGAATGAAGGCAGCGTTCCGGACTTGTGACCGAAATGCAGCTCAAATACTATTGGATGACATTTCTGAATTTCGTAAATAAAATTTAAAACAAAGTATGTGTAATAAATACTGGTGGTGGTATAAATGGTATAAAAATAAATGGTAAAAAAGTGGTATAAAAATATATTTAAAAAAAATGTAAATAAAAACAGGCATCCTTTCAATTAAATCGACATGCATTAGGTTTTTTTAATGAGATATGTATCGCTGAAATAAAAAGTGTACCTAAGCCTAGCAAACATGTTACATTGTATACATGCTTGAAGTTCATTAGTGTCGTCGGATAACTGCGTCTGCAGTGTGAACTAGTAGTTTATAGCTCCTCGTAAACTATAAGCAATCTTCCTTTGAAGTTTAATTTGATATAGGTAGTCTGCCTGGTCACTTCCGGATAATTAATTATTTAATTAAACAAATTGGATAGGATAGTTACATAAATGTTGGAATTCAAGAAATGGGACTCTAACGTCGTAGGTAATGATAACTTACAAAGTTATTTTTGTGGTTATTAATATTTAATAAGAAACCTAAAAGTCACCTTGCTTTAAAGTTTAGATTAATATAGACAATCTGTCTAGTCACTTCCGTTCGGTTTCGATTCGCAAAGATTTGTTATATAGCGTAATGATGTATTCTCACAGTACTATCTCTCTCACTCGCTTTCCCTCTATCACTGATTGTGAATAGTTTATATTCCCGTATCGATGCATTGTGTAAAATAGGAATATATTTTAAGAATATAAGAAAACGAGAAAATTAGATTTATTCGTAGCGATAACAAAGAGTTTTTCTTTTATTATTATTATTGTTTGTATTAAAACAATAATTTGTATTTACTTCGTTACTTTTAATCGCACACCATAAAAGCCTTAATTCTGTTATACAACAAATATTTCCGTGAAGCCGCAACGCTATTGAAATTCTTGGGTTATTTAGGTAGTCTGCTAACGTCGCAATAATTATGGCACTGCAATGGAATCGCTTTAATAGGGTTCTATTTAAAAATACGTTATTATTATTTAGTAATTATTATTTATTAGTTATTTAGTTTAACAAGAAAATGGTTATGAAAATGCCAAATAACTTCACAGCGTCGCTGGTTTTCCATTACCACACATTTTATTTATTGGAATACCGATAGTGTAAAAATGTCACTTTGACAGATCAGCGGCCAGTCGTCGACACTGATTGACAAACAGCCATTTCGCTGTTTAGATTTACGAGAATCGGGCCTCAAATCTTAAGCTATCCATTGCAGCTGACCTGCCACACACAGGTGTCCACAAACCACAATCGCATCGACTATGCCCACCTATAATAAATAATGGCAACTTGAACGTGACTGAGTCACCACACAGTTTTACTTCTCACCTTACTAGATCTTTTTACTAAATAATAAAATATAATGTAATTTATAAATATAATAGTTACCTACCTAAATATTAGTTTGGTTGCATAATAATTTAAAAAGTAATTATTCGATTAAAATAAAACTTAGTGAATGAATTCATGCGTTAGATTTACGACTGAGTTTTATTGATTTTCATTTTTAAACTCTCTTGTTTAAAAATGACCGGATTTATGATTTGTTTTTCTGTGATATTATTTATTGGTAAGTATCTCATATTTACGGAGTATCATCATCATCAGGCAGAATTACTAAAATATACTTCGGATAAGCAGGCTGAAATGACAAGAGGCAGGTCACATAGCTGTCAATTGGCGACCATGGTGTAGTGGCAGTGCAATAGTTACACAAACCGAGAGCACGAGTTCGAGACCACCCACCGGTCTCAATCGTCGACTTCAAGGCCTTTGGTGAGAGATGAAGTTAAAGGATGTATTTATAGCTAAAGTACTGTCCACCATGTTTTCTCTTACAATGTGATAAATAATTGGAAAGAGGAAACGGGTGTATTGGTTTTGCATGTCATATTAAAGAACATCACAGTACTGAATAAGTACTTATATTCAGCAATGAGATCATCATCATTAACAGTTGGTCATACTCGTATTACCACCATATATTACCTTTTTTTATTAATTGTAGTGTTTAACATAGTAGTAATAAAAATATCTTATTTTAGTTCTCGAATGCTTTGGTACCATAGAGTCTAAAAATGGGACGAATACAACACCAATGTACAAACATCTGCAAAAAAAGACATTTCAGAAAATGATGAATTGCAAAAAGTTTTCGTGCCCAAGCACCAATGATCCAGTATGCGTTCAAATATACTACAGATTCGATAACAAAATTAAGGAGCACATGTACATTGAAATGGCAAACCAATGCGAATCGGAATACCTGAAATGTCACAAAGGTATCAATTTATATTAGCATTGACACTCACTTAGTGAATTTGACACAATTTTAATGTTAAAGTTATTCCCCTAGAGAATAGGCCGCTTGTATTGAACAATACACCATTCAAAATACATTGTTATATATTTATGATTAATTTATTTTATTTTGACGTATATAAATTTGAATGGAAACAAAAAAAAATTATTGCATTTTCAATAAGAGTCACTACGCCAAAATGGCTGGTCACCTATAACATACTTATTTATACGTATGATAAATTTCTTCAATTTAAGAAAAAAAAAAATGTTTAGAATGGAAAATTATTATCACAATTAAAAATACCAATTTGTGATAAAATATCACAATCACAAAGGTTAGCTGGTAGAAATTATCTTAGATAGTTAGTAAATTATTATTTAAACTTAATTTCTTTAACCTTAATTTTCTCTGCTATCTTATTGATCACAAATACTGAGTCCGATATTTATAAAAATTTGACTAATAAATTTTAAGTTCCTCCGGGCACACCAGTTTCATTCATTTTCAGGCTGGCAATTATTTCTGCCAACGTATAAGCCTTGCTATACAAAGGGGAAATGTTGCCAGTCTCCTTGGGACTATCTCTGATGCGACGTCATTAGAAGATATTTTTTATTTATAGTTTAATTATAGGTAATTATTAATTTTAATGAAATTTAATTGTTAATATAAATTAAATAAATATAGTTTATTATATATAAAAAATATGGTTAAAGAAAAAGTGCTTAAAACACACTTAATCGAACAGAATTTTCAGTTTCATTTATAATAAATAATATTATTTAAAATAAATAAACAACTAGACAAAGTTACCTTATTAAACGGACGTTTTTCACCACACTAAAAATATAGACCAATCTATCCTCTTTCAGCTGCAACATTTATGTATAGGTACTTTGTTGAATGGTAATGAAACGACACTCACAAGTGGGTTGCTTAAAACAAAACAATACAACATTTTTTTAAGAATATTTGTAGGAAGTAAGTTCATGTAAATTAACGATAGGTATCAAACAAAAAGTAACAAATCCAGGCGACCAGTTCATGTTTTATACACACTCTAAAGCCGTTTACATTTATTAAAGACAGTGTACACTGATACAAAATGACATGTTTTCCAACATAAGGGACATCGACGCTAGATCACACAGTAAACCTATTTTGTTTCTTTTTGGCAATACACGAAATGTTACTTTGCACATGTATGTTAAATTTGTTTTTGAGGAGCTATATATTATACTATATTTTGTTCTTTAGTTAGAAAGTTTATTTATTTTCTAATAAATAACGATGTAGGAGTATTAAAAGAAATAATAATGTATTAAATATTAAAATTCAATATATGTAATGAATTAAATACTGATAGATAAATAATAAATATATATGTTCATTTTAAAATACAAATAATGTAATCTATAATTCAATTTACATTTATCCACAATACTCGTAAAAGTTTTCAAACTGGCCTTTGAACGCAATTCGACTAGGGGACGCAACGCTAAGGCGTCATCGCATCGTCTGCCCTAGTATGATGGAGAGATATATCTCTGACTGTAAGTTCAAAAGGAAGTTAAATTAAATTTTGAGATAGGAGCAAATGGTTTTATGGAATATAAAGAAGAATGTTAATGAGCCTAAATAATTCCTATTGCGTAAAAGTTTTGGTAAAAAATGAACACTTAAATAACGTGATCTAATATCATTAAAATTACCTTTGGAATTTTGAATTTTTCAGGTATAAAATTTAGAAAAGTTGAAATGACATATTGCCATCATGAGGAACCTGGTAAGTAAAAGACAGGTTTTTATTACATACCTTTTATACGAGTACACCACCCGGTTGCCAGAGCGTTAATCAATTCGATGATTCCATGATTTTTGTGTTAACGTATACTTCCCAATCAAGACAAATTGAATTGCAAGAGCGTCAATTGATAATATAGTTAGCGTATGTTAATGAATCAACATAAATTAGGATTTAAAAGTTTAAGGTATTTAAGTGTTGGTAAAAGTAACAAGTTAGATCATTTAACTCTGCCAATTTGTTATGATATTTTAGCCTACGTGTATATCATTTGTTTCGACAATAGTTTATTGTTCCTTTAAAGAAACATACTTCTATTTGTAGAAATGGGAGATCAATGTACCTCGGGATAAACTTTTTACGAGCTCCGTACAAATTATTGCTCCAAACAGGTCCAAAACTCCAAAATTATATTATATTTATTTTTCATCAACTTGAAACCATTCCTGTCAGCGCTTAGTCAAGATGTTTGCTTTTGCATGCGCTTAATAATTATTCGTAGATCATCTGATTCTGACGGTATGTTGCCCCATTCTTTTACCAAAATAATAACCAATGTTGTTAGAGATAAATAAATATTTGATCATATTTTGACGTTTTGAGTCTGTTTATGAAGATTTATTTTGTTAAGAAGATAGTATTTTTGCGGTTTTTGTTTGAAGACTGTCAAGTTTATATATATATATCTCGTCAATTGGTACGAGTAACGCATAATATTTTATTATTGTATTATTTTTGAGGTAAGTAATTTCTATAAGTTGTAATTATTATTCAAGTAAATAATTTAAAACAGATTCTGTATTTAATGAAAATAAGATTTGACTTTAATTTGTAAACATTATTTATTATTTGCACATTGGGACACTCTAACAAATTTCTACAACCTTGCTTTTTGGCATTTGTTCAAGTAATTATAAAGTAGTCTAGCTGGTCCCAAATTGGAAAAAGACGTGTGTAGTAATGATTAAATGGCTGTATTGAAAATGATTATGAATCATTCAAGAAAAAGAAATGCGTTTGGTGCATAATCTGACATTACAGGATTCATCTCTGCACTTTCTTTCACAAGTATTATGTCAAAATGTGGAATCAGGGGGGAAAATAATCGTTACATCATAACTATGTGGAAGAGGTGTATGACTAGCAGTAGATCACAAGGAACTGATGATGAATACCATTACTACTAGTAACAATTTAGGTAAATATATATCTTTAAATATATATATTAAATATATCTTTAAATAAAAGTGGCCGAAGAAACCAGACCTGTTACTTGGAACAAAAGTAACTTACTTTACATGAATAATACTTAATAAAAAGTTCATTGATTTTAAATATGTATTATTATTAAGTATTATTGGATATATTATTTAAAAGCTTTCGGAAAAGTGTCCTGAGGTACAATTCTACCCTACTAGGCCGTTCAAATGATGCAAGTTCACCCTAGGCCTTGGATTTAAAATAAGTTATTTAGGTTAGGTTAAGTAATTATATTTAAGGGAGGTTTTGACGAGTAACTCAATCTCATAATGATTCTAATATGATATCATGTGTCGTCTGCACTTTTGGATCTCCTCTTGCTTATCATCAGGCGGGTCGATGTCAAATGTCGAGTCACAATAAAAAAAAAACATCATCCTCATCTAATGTCAAAACGTTGATGATATCATAAACTGTGCTTATATGAATTGTGTGTAATATTTTATTTATGTCATATATATATATATATATATATATATATATATATATATATATATATATATATATATATATATATTATTATTATTTTCAGGTAATATAGCGAGATCATCAAATTTGAAAAAGAGAAGCATCCAAAATCCCAAACATACAGTCCAAAAAGCATTATGGGATAAAATTAAAGAATATGTTATGTTTGGTTTGAAATTTTATATGTATTGTTAATGAATTAAACTATTCTTTATTAACCAATTATAAGACTTATCATCACCATGGATTCAACCCCACTATTCAATGTTCTCATAGATCGAAATACCAAATAAATATATTTTTAAGAAGTCAATATTAACATTTGATTTGATTTTTTGATTTTGATTTTATCAGGGGGCCGACCGCGCCTTGTGTTCAATGGAAATGACCACAGTAAAATTCATTCCCATTTGTTAAAAAGTTACGCGGTCGCTGTTAGTGTCAAAAACAACTTTTATTCATTAGGACAATGAGTTTTAATGATCATGACTGTTAATAAAAAAGAACATCAATTTTCAGTATGTTGCATTTTTAATTTTGAAGCTCATTATTGGAGTTCAACTGTCAAAACGAAGCTCATTCTCATTGACATTGAGTTACACGGTCAACGTAGTTCTTAACTTACTCCATGGTAAGTCAAGTGAAGTTCGAGCTAGAGCACCAATGAAAAAACAACTCAGTTTATGGTTGACTAGTCGTTAGTTGCTATAAAAATAATCATATTTTATTAAGGCCACAAAAACTCATATATAAAGAAAGCATAGACTATCATAATAAACAACCAAGAAGAGGAATCTAAAATTACACAATACACGCGTTGTTTATCTTGGTGTTTGCTCTGTCTCCTTGCTCTAAAATTAATGCAAGGAGGAGAAAATTTATCCAGAGGTCTTGTACGGGACATTTACTATATTTTATTTTATTGAGAAGTGATATCTGTATGACTTAAAATTTATTCAACCTTTGACAGCATCTCGCGTGGTGTTAAACTAAAGTGCGGTCCATGAACGGAGAAAAATATTACTGCTAGAGTCAAATTGCAAGTAGAAATCGCATCCACTGTATCGGTCTAGCTGAAACAAGTAAATTTTAAGCCTACGCCACCAAATTCATAGTCAATTCTCAACTTTTATTTAAATACTTAACCCATTCATAATGTTTATATTGTAGTTGATGAAGTCAGGGCCGGATCTACCATATGGCTTTTTACCCATGGATTCATGGAGCCCCATCTAAGTCAAGTCAAAGTCAAAAATAGACGATAATGCGAAAAAATCTATAATTTTATAAAATTAAACAGATCGTAAAGTTTGCAGCCCTGCAAATCCTGCGATTATTCAAACCTATTTCATTCAAGTCTACGTTTAGGTGTTGGTACTTCGAACTGACTTGTTTTCTTATACTTTGGATAATTAGGTGAGCCCCTAAGTAGTATTAGCCCAGAGCCCCCTAAACTCACGATCCGGCCCTGGATAAAGTCATATCTAATTGATTTGATGCAAACGTTGCATGACGGATATTTTTCCATATTTGCTTTGCCAATAAGATAACCAGGTTATAATTTAAAATATGTATTACAATCTACATTACTATTTAAAATTCATATTTGTAAAACACTGTGATAATTTTGATTCTAACCAAGTTTTATAAATGAACAAGCTTTTGAGCAACAGAGCCAAAAATCGCTTTTATGAACCATTTACCTACCTAGTAACCGGTAATTAACCGAAAAAAATAATTGATACTGATAATAATCTTCGCTCTTACAACCGGGGTGGGTTAACAATTATAACTAAGAAAAACAAAACTAACTAATTATACATTTTTATTTAGAATTACCATTTTTCGAACATAGCAATCGTACCAAAAGACATGTTCATTTAAGGCACGGAGAAGATAACAAGGACCAAATTAATAATAACATACAAGATGATAATAAAAAAGTCGATAATCCTAATAATGGTTAGTATTATTTATAAAATAGTAGTTTTACATTCATGGCTTGTTGCTAGATAAGCGGAAAGTGCGGCGATATTCTTAAAAGCGAAGATTCACTACGACGATACTATGGATGAGATCGATGTTTACTAACTTTTATCAGCGGAAAAAGTCGCATCCGCCCATATGAGCCAGGCCAAAAATTACCTCATCATCACCATCAATTGTCACGCCTTTATATCCACAGGGATAGGCAAAGAAATTATAGCGCCACTTGCCACGATCCTGATATTACTCTCTCGCTTCCTTCATATCTATAATTCTCTTCACATGCCCGTCAATAAAGATATACATAATTAGCATAGTAAAGGCGTTCTATCATTTATTTTTTGTCGTCGGCGCTCTTCTCCTGCTTACCACATGACCGAAGCAGATTATTTACATCTGGGGAAATAATTAAAGTACAAAAACTTACTGACTCTAAAAAAAACAAAAAACAAAAATAAGCACTAATCGGCAAATTGGTTTTGTTCCGATTTTATTTTTTATCATAACTCAGTTCAGTGATTTGGTACTGCCAAATTTTTGAATTGATTTATTAAAATACTTAAGTAAAATTTAATTTATATTAAAGCTCGTTTAATAATGGTTAAGTTGTGATTATTTGGATTTTGCAAAACGCTAAATTTCTATTGGTGCCTTTTTGACATTTTCTGCTGTTATCGTCATTTCTATAAATAATGACATTGTTTATTTACAGATAAGTCAAAATGCCCAGATACATGCCCAATAACAGGCATGGTCTGCGCTAGATGTGCTCATGGTATTTTCAAAACCTTCCTCAGTACTTGCCATGTTCGAGCTTATTCGTGTGAATTTGAAGACGGTAAATATTTTTTATTATTGGTGAATATGAGTCTGATGGTAGGTATCGATTAAAATCCATTAGCTTTGACATCTCTAAACAGACCTACTCGGATATCCGGTTATGGTATCATTAGGGGGGTTGATATAATAGATGAAATTAAAGTATTTTTAATTTGTTTTCTATAGAAAGAATCTTATGGCTTTTTAGTATTCGAGACATGTGCATATTAATTATGTTTTCTTTTTTCAGAACATATGGAAATGGTGGCCAATGTTCCTTGTGCCCTGTTAGGTCCAGGCGTTGACGATACTGTTAAAATAGGAGGTCTTTTAGACAAACCAATTGTAGAAGACCCGATTTTAGATTTTTTCATGTGTCGATCGCGAATGGCACAACAAATTTCTGGTAAACCTGCAGATATGTATTGTCGTACATATTATAATGAAAATAAACCTAAAAACGACTGAAAATCAATAAAAAAATAACAAATGTAGTTTTTTAATGTGTTTTCTGATGTGAACAAAAAATCATCAATTGTTATGGCCTAATTCCCACAGTGATAGGCAGAGACAACGGAAAGCCACTTTCCACGATCTCAACAAAAGTCTCCCGCTTCTTACACATCTAATAAGTGGTGGTACTACCCCGGATCGGCAGACTGACCAACTGTCTACCTACCACTCTCAAAATCGCAGGTAATGTTGCATTCGGAAATAAAAATATTGTTATTAAAATTGAATAAACACGCCGCGTTGGGAGCGGGGGAAACAAAAATAACGCATCTGGGCAACGCGCGCTGTTGGATTTTTAGTTCCGACAGTTATTCGTTTTACACGTTCCACGAACATTCATATTGATAATATTTTCGGACATATGCAAATTTAGCGGCCTTTACGTGGTTTCAAAATATGTGTGTGTTTTAGTGCGTGCATTGCATGTTATAGTTAAAGTTTTATGTGCATAATGTTTAATCATCACACTGGCAATTCATTTAGAGGAACTACGGCTGGCCCGAGTTACAAATCAAAAACAAAAAGTAAGTATTCCTGTACTAGGTATAGCATGAATTATTTAAAAATCATTAGGAAAATTATGTTATAGTTAAACGACGCGTGGAACTACACGTAAATACTAAATTGTTTGCATATTTATCTGAGTCATGATTTTATTATTTGCAGAGTTTTTCCACAAATATTCCCGAGGTTAAAGACGTAGATTTTAGTTTATTTGAATTTATTTATAACCTCGATTAATTTATGTCATTTAATTTAGAAAAGTTCCAAGCTTTTTGTATTATACAAGATCCAAAGTTTAATTTTATTCATTCTGTAATTATTTTAATTGTATATACGAGTATTTACTGTTATTGTAAACCGGAACACGTACGCAAATAGGTCGGTTAACCTATATTATAAAAATAGTAAGTATTACATTGAAATAGAAATTACTTTTTCTATTTCAATGCATGGTTTCATTATTACTTTTTATTTTTGGGTAAGAGTATGTTGTAAAAACTTGTCATGACGTTTTTTTTATATTGGCTCGTCTATATAGGATGGAGTGAGTGTCATTTATGAGCGAATACGGTGGCATGGTGACGACGTAAGATGATTTTAGTTGTCGCCGTTCTTGAACCTCCCCTTGCTTACCTTCAGGCGATAATACTACCTAAGCGATGCGTGAAGAAGCACCTTTGGCCGGCATAGCGACGGTGGCTGAGGCAGCCGAGAACAAACTTGTTTTTTTCAGTCGTCACGACAGGACGAAATCAGATGTCGTGTCACAATAAAAAAAATCTAGGTCTGATGTATCGGCTCAATAAAAATATGTCCGCTGGAATTATACTATAAGCAGGCTTCTCCCTCTTACCCATTAGTCGTCCACTACTGGACATAGACATTCCCAGCTATGGCCTGTTGAAAGCGGTTTTCTGCCACCTGTAGCCGGTCGTCAGTCCATCTTGTGTCTCACGCTGCGTTTTCTTGTACGGGGCATTGTTTCGAGAACTTGGGGAAAGTCTAATGGGGAAAGTCCATATAATTTAGACTTATGTCGTCGACGCTATAAGACCTTTCCCTGCTTACCATCAGGAACGACGAGGTAAAGTTACAATAAAAAAAACTTGTATGATAGAAAATATGTACTTTTATCGGTATCCAAAAGAAAATAAGTGGGTACCTATAAGTATCTCAAATAAATTCATTTGTTGTTTATCTCCAGATAAACAAGCTTTTTCCAAAAAGCTCTTTCTTATTTTGCCCTTGACCCTGGCTATTTGTTTTCCGCGAAAGCAATAAAAGCGCTTAAAGTTCTATTCCTTTATACATACTCTTTTGAAATAACAAATCACTTCAATGGGATTACGAATAATAAATACTTTTAAGTGTTTTCTATTTACATCAAGTGGCTCATATACTTTAATAAAATGTATTCCAACATATTATAATTTAAGTATAATGCTTTTAGATTTCTATTTAGTTTTTACTTACATTTCTATACTAAACTATTAAAGTGCTTGTATCATAGAAAATGGACAATCAAAATACGTATATCAATTGGTACTGGCAAGTGGTTTTGAAACTGTGCGCTCAGTTTGCGTAACCATTGCACTACTACGGTCGTCTTATTGAAGCGCGAAGTGGTAAGATGTAAGACGAGACCTAATTGTAAGCAAGGGAGTGTCAAGGAGGGCCGACGATCGAAAAACTGACTCAGTTTTCAATCGTCGGCGTATGAAAAACTATAGAGTCTATGTACCAAGTACTTGCGTATCAGATGAAGGTAGAGTTATGTCAGAATAAGGGAAAGTTGTATTACTTCAATTATTCAATCAAATTGTCACGTCTTTTTCCCACAGGGATAGGCAGAGACAAGAACGCCACTTACCACGACCTGACATAACTCCCTCGCTTCTCTCACATGCACAATTATTTTTATACAATCTCTATGATGATGGGCCGTAGGCAACCTAACTTTCGTAAGGATGTCTCTGATTTGGCAGTATTATTTCCTGTTCAAGTATATGGATTGGCGTGTATGGAGGGGGCAGGTGCTGACCAGTTGAGTGCTTTGTTATGGTCGTGTTTCGCAGTCAGAATCTCTATTTATCACCATCTATCTAGCTTCAACTAGCCTGATGGTAACCAGGGGCAAGTCCAAGAGCTCCGACGACTGCAATAACGTCGTCTAAGTTTATCTAATAAAAGAAAGACATAAATGGTACAATGTTGAGATATTGTACAGGAGCAAACGGTACGGATACATACGAGTTCTTATCTTTTTTTTTTTATTGTGACTCGACATATGACAGCACCCCGCTTGATGTTAAGCCGAAGTGTGGTCCATGAATGAATGTCACTGCTACTACAATTCAATAACTGTGAGTAGCAATCACATTTACTATGCCGACCTAGTTGGAACCGGCAACTTACACGCTGATCCCAAAACGTGACCAAATCACTTCACGGTCTGTATACTTGTAAGTAGTGGTACTACCTCGGATCGGCAGACTCTTACAGCAACATCATAAATAAATAGATCTAAAACAGTCACCGTGATTGGCTGAAATGGGTATAAAATTGTTTTTTTTTGTATTCGACATTTGACCTCGACCTGCCTGATGACCTGATGATGAAAGTCCAACCGTCACAATTCATGGCTACCTCAGACGACGTCACTTTGCCCGCCAAAGGTACTTCTTCACTTGCATAAAGGATCTACGGTTATAGGATGGAGAAAATACATGGGCTGGCAAAGCATTCCACTTGTCGATTGTTCTACAAAGAAACGACGAACCGTACCTTTTTACTCCACTGACGATTCGGTCGACAGAATGTGGATGCTTCCCCCAACTTATGCGGGTATTACGGCTGTAAAAAGACGAGGTAGGTATACTTATATATGTTTATAATAGCGTGAATTGTCGTGTGGAATGTGGTTTAAAGCCGGTGTTTCCAATGAGCGTTATGGTTTTTACGATTATTATACGGTTCCCAATTTTCATAACAGCTACCCTCTCTGTTGAAGTGATTTAAAGTGTAATGTTCAGGACTTTGTGATCTGTTTTAATGGCTGGTACACACGGAATATATTAAGGAGTTTTATTAATCATTGCTCATTGCAAATATTGGTTATGTTAATTGGTAACATAACCAAATTTTTTTAAATAATAAGTTATAAAAAAATAGAAACTTACTTTTTCCTTTAACCAAAGCACAGATAATTATTATTTCTTGTTCCGACATAATGACAGCACCCCTCATGATTAAATAAATAAATAAAACTTTATTTAAACAAATGATTGCCTACTGTCTGTCTACCACTATATAGATCATTCTTTTTAATCGTTTATTGCGATTTATTCATTGAGACGCATAAATTGACTGTGACTTGCCTGAAGGTCAGCAAGAAAAAGTCCAAGAGCGACGGTTGAAAAAAACGACCCAATGTCTACTTACAATGCGTTTTTCGATTTGCTTAAAGGACCCAAAGGTTAAAGGATAGGGAGAACACATAGGCTGGTAAAGCATTTTAGTTAGTTACCCAAATCTGTTTTTATTAATATATTATTTGTTAAAGTTTACGAATAATTACCGCTAGATTAAAAAGAAAAACAGGAGTCAACATGTGATTCAGGTCTTTAACAGCCTCTGCTACTTAGAAATATCGAAATTCTATATAGCAGAACAAGTGTTTAATTAAAACAGATAATAGGTTTTATAAGAAATAAAAGAAAGTTACAAAAGAAATACTTATTTATTTAATTTCTTGTAAAAATGATAAAGAAATAAGTATTATATTATTTTTTTATTTAAACTTTAAGTGTAAAAGTCCTTTTAAAAATTAAGCCATAACAAATGTTTAATTAAAACAGGGGCCCGAATAGATAATAGGTTTTTAATCAAAAGTTATTAATAAAATTGGTATTCGTAATTATTGTAAAGTGACAGACAGTAATTTGTTTTGGAGGAGAAAATTGAAGCTCAAACATAATTATAATGGTTGGTTAATAATTTTGTTTGTATCGTAACGATGTTCATTGGTTGATTTATTAAGTTACAAATAGAAAACCAATTAATATAATGTGATTTATATATAACTAGCTGTTCCCCGCGGTTTTAACCGCATTTATAAACTGTGACTCCTAATGTGAGTACATGACAAGACTCCGTGTCTTGTCTTGTCAAGGTACTCGTGGTCCATTATCAGGTACTCCAAAACTTTTAATCATCCTGATTATAACCTCATAGTGAGAAACAATTTCATGTAAATCACCATTATATCTATCACACGTCTCCTTGTATTCTTATGGCCCATTACTACTCTACGTCCACTACAGGTCTTTAATTTGATAAAAGCTCAGCTAAAGGGTTATTATTGGTTTGGATTTTTTTACAATATTGACTAATAGATAGATTAGAAATTAATTCAGTAAAATACCTAATAAGATACCATAATAATCATTATAACCTATACTATATTATATTATAACCTATACCTATATTATATAACCTTGGATCCTTCAAGTGAAGCGACTGAGACAACCGTGAACTGAGTCGTTTTTTTAGTCGTGACCTCCTTTTGCTTACCATCAGGCAAGTCGAGTTCAGATGTCGAATCGCAATAAATAAATAAAAAACATTTTCACACTTAGGTGTAGTGGGAAGTGTCTTAGTCGCGTTTTGCGATAAGCTTGAAATTTGCCGGAGTCCATTTCAGTCAGCTCAGCACAGTGGATACTGCTGCTGCCTACAGATATAGGTATAATAAGCTATATATTAAAAGCTTTAATAAAAAAAAGCAATTCCTTATAAATTTGCTTAAATAAAGAAGGCGTAGATACTTAAGCATTTAGTAATTTTAATTTTGAGGTTCAAAGCGACGCGTTAAGTAAAGGTTGCAGTTAAGTAATATCGCAGACTCAACTTTAGCCCGGATTTTCTTCATGGATGCCGGTGCCAGAAAATTATCACCCGGGCGAGAAATTAAAGTACCCGTGAATGGTATAAAATTAACTAAGTCCTTTAAACTTTGCGTTTAAAAAGTGAGGTGCATCTTTTTGAGATCTATTTTATTTTTTCGGAAGAATTCTATTATTTTATCCAAAGTACAATTTTATATATAAATAGATCATAGATATATGAATAGAGCTTGTATGCAAAGAATTGTGGCTGGGAGGGAAGCGAGGAAGTTATTGCAGGATCTCGGTAAGTGACGCCCCATTGTCTCTGCCTATTGGAAAAAAGCGTGACAATTTGATTGATTGATTGATCATTGATAAGCTCATTCAAGTTTACTGTATAGTTGGCTAATATTTTCTTATTCTTTTTTAAGCCGATTAGAAAATGTATATTTTGTCGTTTGTTATTTATAAAAAATAAAAACTTTTTGTTGTCAAGAAATCAGTGTTTAACATTAGGTACGTCTTATTTATAATACGATATTTATTAGCCTTTTAAAACCGATAAACAGTTTTATAGAAAAAATAGGAGATAACTTTTTTAAAAAGTGGTCAATTATTTATTAAACCGCTGTGTTTTTAAATTGTTGCTCAACATAATTATGGCTGCACCCTGCCTTATGTTAGCTGGAGTGCGGTTCATGAATGGAGGTTAAAATTTAATAAGTACTTATATTATTTTTTATTTTTTTATTATATTAAATTAATTAAAATAATGGAAAGATAACAATGAAATTAAGCCACTTTAAATAAAATAATTCATCCTTAATTTAATCGTTGGATTTCTATATAAATTCCTAAATAATGAAAACATGGCCAAAATAATAACTAGGAGTTGTGTTTAGTGTAGCTTTTGAATTTATAATTGCTATGTGTCGGTGTGGTAACTCTAGAAGACCAATTGCATGCCACAGACAATCAACAGACAATTACTACGCTGAGTAATCAACGTTAGAATTCACACCGCACATGCATAAACACACGGTCAACTATATTCTGGTGAGCGTAACAAATAAAGCTGCTGGTATTAGAGTATGACCGAAATAATAAGAATATTTAAAAAGTTTAAATGACTTAGTAAGCAAAGACTAATTCAAAAACAATTCTTATTAATAAAGATGCTGGAATTAGAGTATGATATTAAATGAATAGTGGAATAAAAGATTATTGTTATTTAAAAACAATCCTTAATAGTAGAAACATAAAGTTTTTTAATACTAATCATTATTTAGTGGTAAATATGTTTTAGAGTTATCTTTAAAGCTTGTCTCATTTTATATTTGGTTCGACATTTAACAGTACCTCGGATAATCGGGGTGCGGCCCAATAATGGATGCGACTGCTACTACAGGTAAATAAATGCAAGTAGCAGTCAATCTACTGTGCAGGCTCAGTTGAAACCGGCAATTTTTAAGTTTTTCAGATACTCGACTCACTATTGAAAGTGGTACAACCGCTCATAAACACCCAGACCCAAAGCACATTTGCCTTTTTTGTATTAAAGTTGTCATCATGATTATTAATTTTACGCCTTAATTACCTTTTTCAACTATTCTGTAGGAACTTTTTTGGTTTTTTCACACCTGTAATTAATTCACAATAATAATTATTTGCTGTACCCAATCTAATAATTAAAAAAAATATAGTAATTAATAAATCCAATCTCATATAATTGTTAACGAAACAATCGTATAATGAAAAGAAATACTATTAGACCTTGCCCTAGTGTTGGCTTGGCATGGCATGCATGTTGGAATTTACCATCACAGCAGATGACCTTCTTATTAGACTACATACAATATGTAATATATGTTTAAATTATATTCTTTTAAACATTAGCCTGACGTTAATCTAAGCGGAGTCTTTTAGGAGACTGCCGCATGGATGGATATGGGTAGCACCAACAATACTATCACCATGGCGAATAAATAATTCTTCAAGCTGTGTTTAAAGGAAGCAAGATTATGTGACGGACGAAAGATAAGTGTGGCAAACCTTAGTAAGTAAAGAAAAATATACCTTTAATAAAGTACCATTTTAAAGCATCTACTTAGTTTATTATGAAATGCTGCAGAGAACAGTGTTATATTTCATTTTCTTCTGTCTGCGTCTTAATAATAGAATTCATTGGAGTATATCTGCCAAAGAAAGTGCAATAATAAGGGGAAGGGGGACACCTCAATCGCGATGACAATAAATCCACGGCGTTCGCAGGCTAACAAGACAAAAGGCAAACTTAAACAAAGTATCCTAAGTCTGCAGCAATAAAGAAAATTGAGTGAAAGGGTGGTAAAAAGATAAGAATTTCCTTCTGTGAACTGTTTTATTTCCAACTATAGAAAACATACACCTAGACTCCGCTTCTTTAGTGAATATCAAAAATGATTGAATAAAAATTCTTGATGACTAATTCAAAGTTACAGGGCCTTGCTCTTGGTTGTTCCTATTGCTTACGCGAATTTAATTTACTCAAAGGATAAAAACAGACCCTCGTTTTATGTTCTGCGTGGTGTCTAGTAAGTATGTTGTTTTTGATTCAAACAGTCATTTCATTTCAATAGCCAAAATGGTTCCTCTTTACAAAAATATAAAATTAATCAAACTGTAATTGATTCTACATTTCAAAAGAATTTGACTTCAGACGAATAATAATCGGATTCATTATGTTACCTTTTGAGGATTAACTTAATAAGGAAATAAAGGTATTTTATTTTAGTAGAAATGTAATATATGTTTAGATATATGTATTATATTTATTTTTTAAGAAAATAAATAATATTTATCATAAAATTTAATTTCATTTATTTGCTTCAATCAATCAATCAATCAATTTATTACGCCTTTTTCCCACAGGATACGAGGAGTACCATGGAGCGCCCCTTGCCCCGATCCAGACACAACTTCGTTGCTTCCCTCACATTAACGATTCTCCTCATACAAGCTTTACCGCTATAGGCACAACGAAACCCAGCTTTCTTGAGGACGTTTTCGATTCGGTCGGAAAATCCTTCCTGGGCCTACCTTGTTTAACGTATCTATCCTCATCAGATTTATAAATTTCTTTCGGTAATCTACTTTCATTCATCCTTTCCAACTCAACCATCGAAGTATTTTTTTGTCAATCCTTATCACTACATCATCTTTTAAACCACATCTATCGCGCACTGTGCTATTCCTCAATCTATTCGCTATCGTCACTCTTATCACATACACTTCTCGCATTTCCACAGAAGATAATTACTCACACTAATAATAATACCTTTTTTATGTTTTTTAACCGACTTCAAAAAAGGAGGGTGTTCTCAATTCGACCAGTATTTTTTATTATTTTATGTTTGTTACCTCAAAACTTTTGACGGGTTAAACCGATTTTAATGATTCTTTTTTTATTTGAAAGCTGGTGCTTCCCGTGTGGTCCCATTTTAATTTGGACCAGTTCTGATAATGGCTTCCATGAGAAAATCATATAAGTCTTAAATTTGCAACATTCTTATTTTTGATTGTTTGCGGATAACTTTGTTGTTTATGAACCGATTTTGATAATTCTTTTTTTGTTGAAAAGAACATATTTCAAAGGTGCTCCCATTATAAAAAAATCAAGGTTTAATGATGGCAGACCAGAGAAATCGAGGGGATCTTCCAAAAAAATCGTAGTGGCGACTAGTGCGTTTGTTAATATATTTTTTAATATATTTATTAATATAATATATAATAATATTGTCTAATCGTTTCCGTCTATCATTTACCGTCTCTAGTAACCGTCGTCTCCACATTCGAGAAGCATTTTGCTCAAAATCGTAAGATAAAATAATTTCTAACAAAAAAAAAATGACTTCAATCAGTAAACTGAAAAGCAAAAAATAAATTTTCTTTGTACAAAGTAACACGTATTTTCATTTAGTTAAATAGAAATGATTAAATAATTATTTTATAATTTTGGAGTCGGTGGAATATTCTAGATTTAATATGGATTGAGATAGACATCTTCTTTCGGTGTATTGGGGCTTGTCATGTGACCTCGACCGGCCTGATGGTAGGCAGTAGTTCACCCAGCAAGCCGTGATTGACGACGATTGGGGCCACTGTAGGTTTCGATAGCCCCGCTTCAGTGGCCGTCAATCTTAATTCGTAAATTAGTATAAAATAAAAGCCAGTGTAGCAATAGCAAACAAACAAACAAAAAGAATAATTTAATTTGAAATAAAGTAATATTCCACGACAGTTTAGGTATCATAAAAGCCATCTAATTCAAACATCAATATCGCGGTCTCATAAAATCGTATTGAAAACTATAAAATTGGAATGTACCTGAATCCACCCATTGCTGAATATCCCATTCAAATAGTAATAACGGTTAGATGTGCAGCACGATGGCCGAACCAAAATTTCCAGGTTCTTATTTTTTATAGAGGATAGAATACACGTTGGAGACCAATACACATTGTAACTACAATGTGTATGCAAAAGATATAATTTTATACTATTTATAATATCCTTCACAAAGAAGTATTACCTAAGACGGTGAAGTCTGTCCGTACGTACTTTTCACTATTAAATTCTAGATTTAAATATTTAGACATCATAATCATGGTTACACCATTGTCCGTGGGTACACAGTGATAGGCAGAGAAAATAGATAATTTTTATGTTTCCCCTCTTTTGTATTTTTTTTACTATTTTATTTTAATATTTATTTTTCCTTACTTGTCAAAAATAGTAAGCACACATTTGGCACGATATGGCGGATTAGTGATATAACACAATTACTTGTGATGCGAACCAACACGATCATAAATTATTGGCCGGTATAGTGGCGGCGACTTGGGCAGCCGTGAACTGAGACGGTTTATTTCAGTAGTCGGCACTCTTAGACCTTCATCAGGCAGGTGAAATCAGATATCGAGTCACAATAAAAAAAACGTAATATTAAAGTATTTTATAAAAAAAATAATTGCGTATAAAACATTAAATTCAAAGAAAATTATAATAAAATAATATAAAATGCTATTTTTAAATTATTGTTATAATATAGTTAGTACAATTTTATCTATTCCTTAAAAAGATAATATTCAAAAGTACGCAATGCACAATATTTCAGATGTAAATAACTTGCATACAGTTCACATTGCTTCTAGTAGCTAACATACATACAATATTTATACAAGTAGAAAGCTGTTATGAAATGGTTTAAGTTATGCCTAGTTTATGGCTCGGGATTTTGGTGCTATATAAAATCGTGGTCATAAAATTTTTGAAGCATTTGACGGATCGTTATTATTTTTGTTGTATGTTAGACGTGATTGATTGGAGAATGCAGTGGCGCCGAAACATTCTGTTTCTCTGCCATTGTGGAAACAGAAACTCAACGAGCCCTTTGATATGTGTTTTCAATAAAAAGGTCATGTCCGATTGCGATTGTTTAATTGTTTACACATAATAAATTGGTGAGATGTTAAATATTGTTACTAGACTTTTATATTTATGTTGAACTATTCTTTTAAAATTTTAACGATATACTATGTATTTCAACATAAACATGTATGTATTTTTTTTTTCATATTTTTTTGGCATATCTCAATGCTAATAATACTTATAAAAATTAGTAATGTATAGTTATAATACTAATGTATAAATTAGTAATGGAAAATAAATAGAAAAATTCACGCGTGCACATCGGTCGACTGCGACCGGGGATCGAACCCAGTTATCGAAATTAATGCGCCACTGTTCTACTCAACGTCGAAATTCCTACATATCCTTAATTTTCATTGTGCGGTTCTTTGAACTGCTGGAATATTGCTAAACATTACACGGGTTAGGCGACAAACACCGGGACAAAAAAACACCAGTGAACTACATCCAATGAATTACATACATGTATTTCTATTCAATTTTTATTACAAATTATACAGATAATATATATTTGTGTTCCTTTTTAATTGTCAAACGGAAAAGCACCGAAATTTCACACCTAAGTTTTACTAATCGCACTGTGTAATTGTCATATACGAGTATACTTAAACAACGATAAGTTTGTTTTAAATATGTGTTCGTCTAAGATGAATAATTTGACGCGGAAACGAGTGACGGCGACATCGGGAAAGAACAATAATATTTATTAAATGTTCCTAAAGTAGAAATGCAGTGTCAAAATGAAAAAGGTTTTTCTCCCAAGAGATATACGGCCGTCAACAGCAAAAAATGTAATCCTTGAAACAAAGAGCTCTCTGGAACTACTCATTCCTCACATTTCATTTGATATCAATCACGGCTTACAAGAAGATCGGGTGCGTTCGGTAACTTTCGTGCTTAGTCGCGGCACCCGTTGGACTTCAAAGCTTCCCAGTGTGTATGAAGGACTCAACCAGGCGGTCGCTTCGTAGCTACTACGGTGTAGCGCGTACATACGCGAGTTCTTACTTCGCAAGAATCTACCGTAGAGATATTTAATTGATGAAGTGATCAGAAACTTAATTAGCGTGATTCTTCTGTTTTAATGGGCCGAGCGCAGTGGGATCGTTGTGTTTGATTATATATAATTAATGGGATTTGGAGATCAAATTTTGTGAATTGTTGTCTTAAATTTTATGGTAAGTAATAATTATTTTAATTTAAACCTGTGGAATGGAATATAAAGCTTAGAGTTGTAAAAAGTTTCTTTTTTATATTCTTAGTATGATTGTCGTTCGTTTTTATGAATTCATTACATTATTTTATTCGTTCCTAATTTATTTGGAAATTATAAAAAAGTATTTATTATTATTATTTTAATATTATTTAGATTAATTGCACTATGTATATGTTTTGTCAAAATAACAATAGTATTTTATAAGGCGTTGTTGACGTCAGAGACGACATTTACCTAGAAAAAGTACCATTTTTAATGAAGCCCGCCTAGACATCTACTTCAGCAGGTCGGAGGATGTATACTTTCTGATTTTTCCGCCGACTATTAAAATACGTTCTTTTGTTTGTGTTTCTGAGAAAAAATAGTTTATGTTTGTTTAAGAATGATAGAGTATATTTGATTTTATACACTAATGGCTAATATTTTATAATAGGTTTTTTTGTATATAATCTGCTATACAAGTACTTACTTTTCAAATATAATTTATACCTTGTTATTTATAAGTACTGTTATTGGTCTGAATATAGCAAAATCTAAATGAACAAATAATAATATTATTAAACTATTATTTATTATTTGGATCTTTTATCCACGAAATCTATCCAATGTATTCGCAAAACAATCACACCGTCTTATATATATATTATAATATATTAAGATTAGGTATTAAACAAATTTTATACGGCTTACTATCGCGTTTATTTTGGTTTTGATTTTTCAAAAAAAAAAAATTTAAATCAAAACAAAAAAACGCGATAGTAAGCCTCATAAAATTTGTTTAATTCATTAAACAATGTTCGCGCAAAATTTAAGAAAATATTAAGATTAGGTATTTAAAAAAATACTGCAAATTTTAAAATAAATTTCTTAAATAATAATAAAATAGTCACAAAAGGCCAAAAAGATTCACAAAAATACTAAAAATTTCAAAAACTACATATAAAAGTAGGTTGTTTATAATACATATGTATATACTTATACATACATGTAAGTTTATTTAGTGTGTGTAAGATATAAGCACTTTTAGTACCTTAGTATAGAAATGTAAATAATAAATATTTTAGTCTGAATACAGTAGTATGATACGCATAGTTCAAGGACAGATTTTAAGATAGATAACATCCTTAAACGAGACAGGAGGGTGTTTTTCGACCAAATCGGACACATCCTCTAGAAAGATGGGTTGCCTAGTGCCTACAACCGTAGTGCTTGTATGATGATGATTTGTAGATGTGAGAGAAACGAGGGAGTTGTGTCAGGATCGTGAAAAATGGCGCTCCATTGTTTCTGTGCCTATCTGTGGGAAAAATGCACAGATAGGCACAGGCAACAATTTGATTGATTGATTGATAACATCATTCTAAAGTATTTAGTCCATTTACTATAAATTTACGAACCTAATTAATGTTTAACATATTTTACGAGCTTATTTGACATTAAAAAAGCAGTGACTTCATCCCGAAAGATACATGACATGATAGGATAATACTACAGCGTTAATAACCGTATTTTTGGGGGCGTATTCATAAAAAAATGCTTTCATTAGCAAATAAGCAGACTGGGATCCCATTATGAGTTATGAGTCAGTCGAATGAAAACATGCCTATCGCTCCTTCCGCATTTCTGACCTCATTCAAGCATTGAATAAAATAAAATAAAAGTGTAATTTAAATGATAATATAAAACCTGTGAAAAGGTTGAGGTAAAATACGAGTACCTACTTTGTAAGGAAAGAGATGTTCATTTTTTATATTGAAAAGACATATGACCGTACTCCGACTGATGTTAAGTTGGAGTGCATACATGAGTGGTGGCAGTTATATTGTCACGCCTTTTTCTCACAGGGATAGGCAAAGACAAAGGAGCGCTACTTGCCACGATCCTGATACAACTCCCTCGCTTCCTTCACATCTACAATTCTCTTCATACAAGCTTTATGGTTCTGGGCACTAGGCAACCTAGCTTTCTTGAGGATGTCTCCGAATTGGTCGGCAAACACCCTTCTGTGCCGGCCTACCAGCAAATTTATTAGATTTAATAAATTTAGCTATTACCTAAGATAAATTGTATTAATTATTTGAAATTTTAAGAGGTAGAAGATAGGAGTACAGACCGTGAAAGGACTCAGTGCATTTCAAGATCAGCTTGAATGTTGCCAGTTCTAACTAAGCCGGCATAGTGGACACGACTGTTAATTGCAATTATTTAACTGAAGTGGTAGTCGCCTTTATTCATGGACCACAATTTGGCTTAATATCGGGCGGTAAACTTGTAAACCTGCTGAATCTGTTTTATTAGATACTCGAATTATGCTAATTATGCTGATCATAAAATGAAAGAAAAAATTAAATCACTTGTATATTATTAATGTATGTAAATAACAAACAAGGATTCCTACATTATTACTAAAAGCACAAGCATAAAAGTATTTAAAGCCATCTTTTAATAAAGCACTGTTTTCTTCCTCGGGATAAAATATTATAGGATTTTGTACAGAAAATAACGTAGGGAAAAAGGTGTTATAATTTGTAAGGAGATCATAAGCGAGCCATAAAGTATATTTTTATATTCTTCTTATTAAGACCTAATCTGCAGACACCTAAAAGATAAACATGTTTATGAGTATGATGTTAAGGAAATAGGAAACTATTTTCGGTGTATCATATTGATTTCGGTGTATGGTTTCATATATTTATATTTCTGTAATATTTATATAAATGTATCTAGTAACCTATTTCTACCTGTTGCCATTCTTAACTTGCTCCTGTTGTCTCCTTATTTGGCCGACTGAGGCAACTGTAAACTAAGCCGATTTTTTATCAGTCGTCGGTTTTCTTGACTTTTCCTTTGGTTATCAGGCAAGTTAAGGTCAGATGACGTTTCACAATAATAAATAACAATATAATAAATATATATTATTGTTTTTTTCTTATTGTATTTTCGTATTTTTTTTTAATTTTTATTTATTAATTAATTATCTTGACATTACAACCCTGGTCTGGTGAAAATGAAATTGTCTTACAAAATAAAAGTATACGATTGAAAACCATCTATCTGTTGGTTTTTTAATGTATTTTGTATTAGATATAATAATAGCAACAATAATAATATATTTTCGTCAAATACTTATTACAAAACGAAATTTGGTCATCCAGTGTCTATGAAACAAATGAAAAGCCTAATTTTGACATTAAAAAATACTACAACTTTAAAAATATTATAATTAAATGCTGTGTCCATAACTAAAGAGCGTGTATGAAGAGAATTGTGAATGTGAAGAAAGCATAAGAGTTGTGTCAGGATCGTGGAAGTAGGCGCTCCGTTTTCTCTGCCTATCTCTGTGGGAATACAAGCGTGAAATTGATATTTATTTTAAAGGCAACAAACAATAAATAAATATTTCACCACCAATACAGCTAATTATTTTACGCGACAACCGCAACCGGCTATTGGAAATATGCGGCTATTTGGCTATTGGAAAAAGAGACGATGCGAATTAAATTCAACTATAAAAGTTTTTTTAATTGTGACTCAACATCTGACCTCGACCTGCCTGATGGTAAGCATGATGGATGTCCAAGAGAGCCGACGACTGGAAAAAAAAACCGTCCAACTAGCTCGGCATAGTGGATGTGACTGCTACTTGCAGTTATTTAACTGTAATAGGAGTCGCCTCTTTTCGTGGACCGCATTCTAGCTTAACATCAGGTGAGATGCTGTTATATAATATGTCAAGCCACAATAATAATAAATATATATGTTCTTCCTTGTCGATAGACAATAAAGAAAATTAGTTAAAAATTAGACAAGATTCTATAAACGTATCAATCTGTTATCTCTGTTTATACATTTTTTTTATTCTTTATTATCTGCTGCTCACTCCAACCACTTAATGCGTTTAAACTTAAAAAGTTTAACTGAGTCACATTCGTAGTTTATAACTTTATTTTGATACACATAATTTTGTGTTGCGGAAATTAGAGAATTGTAGATGTGAAGAAAGCGAGGGAGTTGTGTCAGGATCGTGGCAAGTAGCGCTTCATTGTCTCTGTTTATCACCATAGGAAAAAGGCGTGACAGTTTGATTGAAATTATTTTCTATACTAAAAGTATATAATAATTTTCTACGTGACCCTGTATATAAACATTTCGACTGTTCACATAGTTTAACAGTCCTGAAAATGTCACAGATATAAGAAGAGTCAGGGAACGGGAAAAGCTTCAGACACAATATTGTGGCACGTTTTGAAATTTACATATCTTTTTTAAATTCGTGCTTATTTTGGTAACCTAATTCCACTTTTTTTTAACTCTTTGCATTTATTTTGATTGCTTAATTTAGTATTAACAAAATTTTAAAAATATACAATAAATAAATTTGCGTTATTTTAAAGAAAATCTATTTAATTACAATTTTGAAAACTCGTTTGCTTTTTATCAGTAATATTTTAAACTGATGACATTCTTAAAAAAAATATTATTTTATTGTGACTCGACATCTGACCTCGACCTACCTCCATCATGGTAAGCATGATTTTTTCGACGACTGAAAAAACCGATTCAGTTCACAGCTGCAAAACAAATTATTATTGACAGTTTTGAGCGAGCCATCTACTCGTATATCTAATGTGTGTTGATTAGGTTATGCAACTTTTTCGAAAAAAACGCTAAAACATTTAAAGTCAAATTCGCGTTAAGTAAAAATCAAAATTAATCGTTATAGATATTAAATATAGACAAATATTTAGGAGGTTCCTTCAGAAAGATTTAAATATATATTTTTTAAAGACAATATTGGACATTAAATCATTAATCTTATAATACCCGGTAATACGAGTACCTTTCGTAATTGGATATCCTATTCAGAGTCTGCAATTTCCTATTACTTTAGTTTAATCGTGCTTAAAAATTATTTCTAAATTAAACACCTTTGTTTTGTAGGCTAATCTGAGACTCTACTAATTGAAATATCTAGGCTCAATGTTCTTTGCTGCTTTCTTAGAATGTCTAGTATGGATACAAATTGTTAGCAACTGTATTATCTAATATACATTTTTATGCTAAGTTAAAGTGTTTGTATCATAGAAACAGGACGACCTAAGTATGTATATTAAAGACACGTTTTTGTAGGCGACCGTGGTGTAGTGGCAGTGAAATGGCTACGTAAACCGGGTGGCTCGGGTTCGAGACCACTCACCGGTACCAATGTATCTTTGATATGTACTTTGTCCTGTTTCTATGATACAAGCACTTTAGTAGCTTAGTATAGAAATGTATGGTAAAAAAAATGGATTGGTACTGGCAAGTGGTTTTGAACCGGGGAAATCACGCATAGAGGTTTTATCCGAATCACAGTAAAATAACTGCAAGAAAATAGCCCATCTGTTGAGAACCATTAACTTTCAAGCTAATCCCGAATAGCGACTAACTAACCTCACGATATGTACACTTGAAATCGGCAGACAGGGCAAATTACCAGTAAGTGTCTATCTTACCACTCCTAAACATCTAGACCCGAGGCAAATATACGCCTATTTATTATGGCCAAATATTTGTAATATGTTAAAAATTGGCTTATTGTTAGAGAACAAATCTTTGCTCAGACCGGGAATTGAATCCGAGACTGTCTGTCAACACAACTATGCAGTCTACTATGCAACGATGCAACTAAGCAGTCCTTATATAAATAGTAACACCGATACATGCTTAAACTGCATTATTTTGTATTGCGAGCTAATCTAACTAAATATTATTTACAAAGCAAATTTTAAAAGACATTAAAGTGATTTATGTGCTAAATTTAATCACAAATTGTCGGTTACAATATGCGCAAATAGGAACAAACATTAATGGAAAGCAATTTAGATTATCCTTTTGTAATTGCATTCAAACTATAATTGTGGTGACAAAATATGCGTTAATTAATACATCCACCTTTTTTTATTATAATAGTACCTGATGTACTATAATATTAGTACTTATTTATTATACCTTGACATAACATGACAGCCTTCGCCTGATGTTAGGCTGGAGTGCGGTCCATGAATGGAGGCCTAGATGAATTCGGCAACTTATGAGCTGATCCCGAAACGCGACTAAGTCACTTTACGATCTGTAAGTGGTGGTACTAACCCGGAACGGCGGACTGGGCACCAGTGCCTACCACTCTTCACAACCAGATCCGGAGGCGACTGCATTTCACTCTAAAATTGAGAAGTATCTTTGGCCGGCATAGTGACGGCGACAAAGGCAGCCGTGGACTGACTCGGTTTTTTCAATCGTCACCGCACTTGAAACCTCCTCTTGCTTATCATCAGACGGGCCAAGGTCAGATGTCGTGTCACAATAATAAAAAAATATACTAAATAAAATATGTACGGGCTATCACACTAACTATAACACTAAATATATTAATAAAAAATATATCAAGATTAGGCCGCATATTTTGTTATCTATTTATTTAAACCATACTTTTAAGTGCGTTATTGGAATTGTTTTATAATACAAGTATAAACGGCCAATCGGAATTATTTAGTACAGATTTTCATTAAACAAAGTGCTCGTATATTGTTAAGTAGTGATCGTGGTTGATTTTATGCTCGTCATTATATAGAAAGCTAATACAATTTAACAATGATTGAATGTATTTTCTATATAATTCTTATATTCTTTTTATTATTATTATGACTCGACATATGACAGCACCCTGCTTGATGTTAAGCTAGAGTGTGGTCTATAAATGGATATCACTATTACTACAATTTAATAACTGTAAGTAGCAATCACATCCACTATGCCGTCTTAATTGAAACCGGCATCTTACAAGCTGATGTAAGTTGCCGCCAAGAAACGCGACCAAATCACTTCACGGTCTGTATACTTGTAATATATTTATTCAATATATTTTGGGAAATTAGTTTATGATAAATTTATTATAAGCTTTTCTCACTTATATGGTAGTAAAACTACTGAAAACAGTTTCAAGTAATGTTAAAAAAAAATACTTTTATGAATCTAATAAAAATTTGGAATACATACTAGTACTGGAATAGTACTGGAATACTGGTACTGGAATAGTACTAGGCGTCACTCGATGAATTGTTCTATTAATTGTCCTGCTAGTACTATTTGAAAAAGGAAATACTTTATTTTAGAAGAAAAGTTACTATTAAAAAATTAGATAATTGCAAATAATTAATATTTCTAAATAAGTACATGAATTCTTTTTATATTACACAAGAAAAAATAATTTATTATATTTTTAATCAAAAAAGTTATACAATTTTAATTAAACTGTTCTTCAATACATGTAAAATATTTAATTAAGTTCTATTATATTATATATAGATTTATAATTTAGACGTTATTATCATAATAACGCTGGATAACAATGCTCTCGTGTCGGGTTCGGCAACATTACGGGCGTAGAAGGGTTTATTGTTAACTACATCGGTTGAAGATCATCTCAGAATATAATTTAATGGGCTATAAAGTCTAGGTTTACTAGACAGTCTATACTTTATGATTACTATGTATTTTGTATGTAGTTTTAAGTTATATGTAAACTGGAATAAATGTAAATGCAAAAGAATATTATTTATAGAAGAAGTTCTAAGCATAATTCAATAGTCAAGTCTTATACTTAATGTGAATAATAGTAATTTCAGCAACATCCTGACTAAAAAATGGTTGCATATATATTTTTTATTTTTTTATTGTGACACGACATCTGACCTCGACTCGCCTGATGATAAGCAAGAGGAAGTCCAAGAGTGACGACGACTGGAATAACCGAGTCAGTTCCCGGCTGCCCCAGCCGCCGCCACTATGCCGGCCTAAGGTGCTTCTTCACGCATCGCTTGGAGGATCCAAGGTCATAGGATGGAGAAAACACGTGGGCTGGCAAAGCATTCCACTTGTCAATTGTTCTACAAAGAAAAGACGCACCGAACTTTTTAGTTCGACTGCCGATTCGGTCGACAAAATGTGGATGCTTTCCCCGACCTGTGCGGGTATTACGGGTGTGGAAGGACGAGGCAGGAATAAGGTTAAAGAGCTCTACGGAACATTCTCCGTGGTATAGGCGATAGAGGACTCACAAAGCCGCCATGTCTCTGCGTAGTTGCATGGGCTCCAGAGTTCGCGTGACCTCTGCATCACCTATAATTCGGACAGCTCGGCGCTGCAATGAATCCAGGGCATTGAGAAGATACTTGGCAGAGTCGTCCCAGAGGTGCGAACAGTACTCCGCGCAAGAGCGAATCTGAGCCTCGTATAATATCAGGCGAAGCTCTGGCGCGAAGATCCGCCGCACCTTGTTCAGGATGCCAAGTTTGCGGGAGGTGGTCTTAATGCCCCGCTCGACGTGGTCCCTGTGATTCAAGTCGCAGCGAAGGGACATTCCAAGAATGTCTAGTCTGTCCGAAGTACTAAGGGAGATGTTGCAAAGAGAAGGAAGGGGAGAAAACGAGGATTTTTTCGTCGAGAACGCGCACACCTGAGTCTTGTCTGCGTTGAACTGAACTAGGTTCTTGTCGCCCCAGTGGGTAATACGATCAAGAACCCGGTTCAGTCCCGCTACAACAGACTCTCTCATATCGGCTATCTCCTGTTTGCCGGCTGCGGGGCGGGCAGTGTAGCGTCCATGCACCGTGCTGTCGTCTGCATAGCAATGAATGCCGGATCAAAGGTCCAGCATGTCATTGATATGCAGAAGGAACAAAGTCGGCGACAGCACGGAGCCCTGAGGGACGCCGGCATTCACCGACATATGATGACAACCTTTTTTTTTTATTTTTTTAAAGTCGCTCTATCAACAAAGATCCTTTGCGACTACAGTAGATATTTTGCTTCAGTGGAGATTTTAACAGTGGCTTTACAGAATTTGAAAATTATACCTTTTCATACATATTAATAAATTTTAAAAAACCTAAAACATGATTATAAATATTTTCATTTAAGCAATTTTGAATACTTTGCCTTATTATAATTTTCTCCCTTTCTGAATTATATCCAGGGGAATGTAATAATTATGTATGAGAAACGGACAACTCCCCATCACATTTTTCACATTTATTTTTTTGCTTCTTTTGTTATAAGGTGAACCTTGTTTAATAATAAATATAATTTATTACAGAATTTGATTATTAAAAAAAATGTCATTTTAAAATTATTTTTAAATAAATTACCTTTATACCAGACACAAATTTTAAAATAAATCGGTTTAAAAATTGCGTTTATTTAGATATACAAAGTTACTAAACGTGCTTGTATCTTATAGAAAACGATCTACTCGTAAAGACATATCAAAGATACATTGGCATCAACAACTGATTTTGAACTGGGAGCTCTTTATTTGCTAAACTATTTACTTAAAGCGTTCCTACAAAACTAAACCCTACCATAACGAGACAACGAATTATCCTTGGTGTAGCCAACAATTTGGTTAAGGTAGTCATTTTTCAAGAGCGGCCTTCGGAGTCGGACCTAACGGCTATTTTCTGGGTTGGTGTAAATACCAAGCAGACCTATTTACATTAATTTACTCATTCAAAAAACTAACAATGCTGGAACAATAAACGTAAAAGAAAACAACAATTGGACAAACACCAAAAATCATATTTTTTTATGTATCCTACTATTTGAATATGTTTTACTTTATTTTTGTTTGAAATGTTCTGTACAGTTGTTTTATAATGCTTTATAAACGTAATAACATGATATCATTTTGTTATTTTAACCTCATATGTCTTTGAACTATGGTAGTAAGTTTAGTTCCCACAAAACACCAAGATTAGGTTTATTTCCGATAAGAAAGAAAACGATTTCACTCACATTAATTTGAGTTGTATGTACTTCTATTCTATTTTGATTTAAAATAAACTCATTCAAGAAATACTTTTATTAATTACTTTTTAAAAATAAGAGTAATTTATTTTGGATTTTTAGGGTCTACACATAGCATAAGCCTACGTTTCTCTGCATATTCTAAAAATGAAATAAGCTAGTATTATTTTTTATAATTAATGTGACACGACATCTGGCTTCGACTTGCCTGATGGTAAGCAAGAGGAGTTCCAAGAGTGCTGAGAACTGAAAAAAAAAACAAGTCCATTCACGGTTGCCCTAGTCGCCGTCACATTAAATTTTAAAATAAGGAGGTTTCAACAGTGCGGAAGAGATGTGTTTTTGTTCAAATGTCACCTCTTGCGCACCGCTACACCACCGTAGAAACGTACTTAGTTAAGCACAATGCCTTTAATCATATTAATTTAAACTGCAACGTTTTTAAGGAGTGTATGTGGAGTGACGATAGCGGATAGAATAAGGAATAGCACACTGCGTGATAGATGTGGTTTGAAAGAAGATGTAGTGACAAGGATTGATAAAGGAATGCTTCAATGGTTTGGGCACATGGAAAGGATGAATGAAAGTTGATCGACGAAAAGAATTTATAAATAAGGCAGACCCAGGAGAGTGTTTTCCGACCAAATCGGAGACATCCTCAAGAAAGCTAGGTTGCTTAGTGCCCATAACCACAGAGCCTGTATGAAGAGAATTGTGGATGTGAAGGAAGCAAGGGAGTTGTGTAAGGATCATGGTAAGTGGCGCTCCATTGTCTCCGCCTATCCCTGTAGGAAAAAGGCGTAACAATTTGATTGATTGATTGATTGCAACGTTTTGTTTGGACCAGGATGGGATTGTGAAAAACTTACTAACTTCATTGATAAAACAACATCAAAATGTCTATTATAAGATATTAAATGGATTTATTCAAATATGAATATTAATTACAAATTGTCAAATTGCATAGTACATAGCATAGGAAGAGCGGAAACGAAACGCATGCCTATAAACATAAAGTTAACATTCATGTCCAACACTGAGTGCTTTGGGAGTACGGAATGTATTATTGTTAGAAATTGCTTTCAACGTGTTACTTTAGAATAAAAGTTATGTTCACACTTTACATTGGATGGTTTGAATGCTAGGAAAACTTTTACATGGGTAGTGTAACGTTAACTGTTTAGGTTTTATTGAGAACGTCGCTACTTTAATGGTTCTTTCGTTGATTTTAATGCAGTCTTAACAATTTAGCAGTCTGAACAGTTAGATTTTATTTATGTTTTGTATTTATTGACCAAATCGGAGACACCCTCAAGAAAGCTGGGTTGCAGCTCATTATCGTAGAGCAAGTGTGAATATAATTGTGGATGTAAGGGAAGCGAGGGAGTTGTGTCAGGATCGTAGAAGTGATGCTCCATTGTCTCTGCCTATACCTGTGGGGACTATTTGAAAGATTATTTGATATTATTAACAGGGTCGAGCCAAGGAAATTTTAGCAAGAGTATTTTGGCTTAGAGGGAAGCGAAAGAGTTGTGTTAGGTTTTTGTGTCGAGTGGCGCTCCTATGTTCTAAAACAAAAGAAAGTGGTTTCCCTGTGGTTTTTAGTAGTGGTAGGCAGTGGTGCCCAGTCTGCCGATCTGCGGCAGTACAACCACTTACAACTATACAAACCGTGAAGTGACTTAGTCGCGTTTCGGGATTAGCTTCTAAGTTTCGGCTTCCAACTAGACCGGCATAGTGATTGCTATTTAGCTGTAGAAGCAGTCACCTCTACTCATGGACCGCACTCCAGCCTAACATTAGGCGAGGTGCTGTCATATTTTGAGCAACTATTAAAAAAAAAAGCTATGTGAATTAGATAAATAAGTATTTGCTTCCTCATTGTGACATTTATCGTAGTTTTTGTGTAGATCTATTTCATCAACTTATATCAAATTAAATTATCACGGATTCCCACATTGTAACACAAAGAGACAATAAAGTGCCTTTTTAGATGATACTGTCACTATTCTCTTGCTTTACGCTCATCCGAAGAAAGCTACTAATTATTTTACTGTGGCTCGTCATAATATGTTATTATATCTTGCCTGATGTTAAGCTGAATGCGGGATATGAATGGAGGTGATTCCTACTAATGCAAGTAATTGCAAGGAGCTGCCGCATCCACTTTATCCACCTAGATAGAGCCGACAACTTCACGGCCTGTATACTTGAACGTGGTGGTCGGCAAAACGAACGGCAGTTAGTTTGTATCCGGCTTTATACAAGTATAGAGTATTATGACGCAATTTTCTGCTTTGCATAATGCGCAAAGTAGGCGAGATACTGTTTAAATGTCTTATGGGAACTATCGAATCGCGTGTGGAATACGCAAGGATTTACATATTAATATTAAGACAAAATGGCGGAATGGCTTTCTAAAGGAGGCCTATGTTCAACAGTGGACGTCTGGCTGTTGATGATTAAAACTAATTATTAATATATTATAGACAATAAAAATACTGTAAGACTTTTTTTTTTATTGTGACACGACATTTGACCTCGTCCCACCTGATGATAAGCAAGAGGAAATCCAAGAGTGACGACGACTGAAACATCCGAGTTAGTTCACGGCTGCCTCAGTCGCCGTCACTATGCCGGCCAAAGGTGCTTCTTCACGCATCGCTTGAAGGATCCAAGGTTATAGGAGGGAGAAAACACGTGGGCTGGCAAAGCATTCTACTTGTCGATTGTTCTACAAAGGAAAGACGCACCGAACTTTTTAGTTCGACTGCCGATTCGGTCGACAAAATGCGGATGCTTTCCCCGACCAGTTACGGGCATTCTTACAGCATACTCTTTCTTTCACCATCATGTGGTCCACTTCAGAAAATTGTTTGGGGGAGTGTCTGGTTCTTAATGGTCTGGCAATTGTATTTTATTTTGGCACGACATATAACAGCATCCCGCCTAATCATAAGCTGCTAGTACAGTTTAATAACTATAAATAGCAGTCACATCACTATGCCGGTCTAGTTGAAACCGGCAACTTAGAAGCTGATGCCGCTACTAAGTTACTTTACGGTCTTTATGCATATAAGTATGCAGATACCACCACTTTAGATTTGAGGGAAGCGATGTAGTTGTGTTAGGATCGTGCCAAGTGGCCCTCTATTGTCTGTGCCTATCTCCGTGGGAAAAAGGCGTGACAATTTGATTGATTAATTGACCGTAAATAGCATTGGATCTATAAAAAACAGTAAAGAAACTCCTTTTTTTAAAAAAACCTTAGTTAAAATTATTTTATGTATATATATATATATATATATATATGTATATATATATAAACGTACTCAAGATAAATTATGAGAAACTGTTGGAAAGTATGTATTGCAACAAATTTAATGGCGGGTAGACTCACATAAAGGCAGACGTAATAAATGTAGAGAAGAAGATAAGATTTACTCCTAAGTTATTTTTTGTAAGCAAACGTATCTTAAGATAACCGGTTATTCAGTAGCTCTGAATTCTGAATAAAACACTGCAAATTAGATAATATTACTATTTATATGTTTTTCTCGTACACAATAAGGTCAAAATGATATAAATTGAAGCAGTTTAAGGGTATTATATGGTAAGTTATTTATGGAAAAGCAAAACACATAATTTTTTTCCTAGTATATATTTTTACTATGACTACGACTTGTATATATGGTGGTATTTAAAGTGGTAATGAATAACTGAACGAAAAAATTTTTTTTTTGGATATAAATTATATTTTGACTAGTCATTATGACAGCAAGATCGTGGCACTGCAGTTATATATATTATCTGTAAGTAGCAGTCACATCCATTAGGATTAATTTTCCTTTCCTACAAGCTAGTTTAGTTATTTAAAATAAGCATTAAAAACTGGGATTATTGTAAAAAAATATGTTATTTTATTCGTTCATACCATCCTGGGTTTATAAAAATGTAAATGTAAAATGTATACATATAGTAAAGTTATTTTAGAAAAAAAAATTATAATCCGCGTCTAGTTTTATATGATACGAGCTATACTCGCCTATTATATTACACCACAGATGATATAGTAATTTTAGTTATCGATTATATATCTCCATCGACGAATTAGCGACAATTTTCTTATAAAAACAGGTCTGAACTTACGAATTTGTTACGTATGTCCATACATCTAACGTACACCCACAGCTTCCACCCACATGGACAACGTCTAAATTTATCTGTCTCACTGTAAGAAATTATTTCTGTATAGAATTATTTATAACTCCGTAATTATTTATTTAAATTCGTTGATAAGATGATTTATTACATAGGTAAGTTTTCTATAAATCTGAGCCGGGCAGGCAGGCCCAGGAGGATCTTCCTTAAAAAAAGCTGGGTTGCCTAGTGCACATAACCATAGAGCTTGTATGAAGAGAATTGTAAATGTGAGGGAAGCGGGGAAGTTGTGTCAGGATCGCAGTAAGTGGCGCTCCTGTGTCTCTGCCTATTCTTGTGGAAAAAAGTCATGGCAATTTGATTGATTGATTGAAGTTATCCTTGTGGCATAATGATAGAAGCAATTGCTACTAATAAAATAAGTCTATACTACTTATGACTTTATAACACACAGGTGCCTTAAGAACGTTTCCGAAAATAAAGTGGGGTGGTAGTGTACCTGATCTTAAAACGACTGCATGAAAAAATCCTTTTGCCCAATATTACCTTTTTTTGACAATTATCAATTGATCAATGAAACTCTAACGCCTTTTTCTCACAGGAATAGGCAGAGCAAAAAAGAGCACTACTTGCCACGATCCTGACACACTACATGTGACTTTATTATACGTAATAAATAAAACAAATTATTTAAACCTAATACATTCCATCCATAGATATGTTTATAAGTAAGTAGATCGAACGGGGACAAGTCAGAAGATCGTTTCTCGATCATTCCGATGGATTAAAAAACCGTGGGTATGAGAAGAATATGAAGAGTATTATTGATGTGAAAAATGCAAGAGAGTTATCTCAGGATCCTAGAAAGTGGTGCTCCGTCTCTGCCTATCCTTATGGAAATTGACGTCTAACTATTTGATTGATTGATGACTGTCCCGTAAGTAAAATGAAAGAAATTATTGTCAAGGCGCTCTACATGTTTCTAATTATCAATTTAAATAATTGTTACTTAAATTAAATTATTGTTACTTAAATTAAATTAATTAAGGGTTTAATAGAAACGTTGAATGATCCGTAGTATGCGTATGAAATTACTTTTCCGCCTATTCATATCAGTTATGGCGGTATCCTTGCCTAACTAATTAATACTATCGTTGTGTGCCGTCTCCGACAAAGGTTTTAGTGAAAACGTTCCTCTTGTTTATTTAATAATAAAGGATTTATTTGTCTACTATCATATGTGAATGGTTAAGACTTAGTTGTCTGTAGTAACGCACAATGCGAGACCACATTACGCACAGTTGGTGGTCTTATTAAATTTTCATGAATTTCACGCTTTGGTTTCCAAGTTTGTGTTAACAAATTTTCAAAGGTTTAGTTCGAAATGTGACTTTGTAATTAATTACTAGTGAATTCTGTTTACGTATGGAAATCGTGATGGTTCGGTCTAGTTATTATTTCTAATATAACTAATATTGTACATTGTTTGGATGAAGAGAATTGTGAATGTAAAGAAAGCGAGGGAGTTGTGTCAGGATCGTGGAAAGTGGTGCTCTATTGTCTTTGCCTATCCCTGTAGGAAAAAGGCGTGACAATTTGATTGATTGTTTGTAGGTTACACATACTGCACAAACTATTTACGAATACATTTTTAATGAATGATTTGATTCAAAATGTTTATAGAAGATATTTTTAATAGTATCCTAACATAAAAAAGTATAATATAGTAATGATAATTGAATATAAAAATTCGCGCGTTCAAATTGATTAACTGCGGTCGGGAATCGAACCCGGTGTATGTCGCTTAACGCACGACCGCTCTGACCACAAAGTTACACTGCGCATGTTCCTGCGCTGTGTAACAAAATGCTTCTTTTGCATCTTTTAATCGTAGCATTGAAATTAAATAAAATTATAAAAATATCACCAGTATTTTATTACTATCGTCACTAAGCTTTAGCCGGCATAGTGACGACGACTAAGCCGTTATTTTCATCCATTGGCGCTCTTGAATATCTTCAGGCAAGTCAAGGTTAGAGGTCACAATAAAAAATATATTTATATAAATATATAAAATATATATATCATATTATTACCATATCTTTTATAATTGTGTAGGAGCAATTATAATAATACAAATGTCAGGATATTTATTAGTAATGTTTTTCTGTTCAAAGTTCTTGGTTTTATGCTTTACATTTCTCGGCCACATTTTATAAATACGTGATTCTCAGATATTTTTCTTTTTATTTGATATACGAGAATGGGACTTATAACGAGAGATTGGAGAAAATGATCTTCACAATTTAGCCAATAAAGGGGAAAATAGAGACAAAGCCTCTCAAATCGCATTACGTCAACTCTTATTGTTGCTATTTCAAATTTACCACAAATAAAAAGAAATGTTTTTTTCTACAAATTGTAAATAAGAGTCACAACTCTATTATTAACATTGGATTGTGTATTTATAAATACAAAAAGAAACGTCAATCGAGAATTTCTTGGAATGAAATGAAAATAAATGTGATAACAATTCACAGAATACTAAGGTTTTCATTATTAAAGGCGACCGTGGTGTAGTGGCAGTGCAATGATTACACAAACCGGAGAGCACGAGTTCGTGACCACCCACCGGTACCAATGTGTCTTTGATATACGTACTTTGGTTGTCCTGTTTCTATGATACAAGAACTTTAGTAGCTTAGTATAGAAATGTATAATAAATTAAAAAAAAAAAAAAACAATTGTAATTATTTATTAAATGGCTTTTTAAATTTTTTATTGTGACACGACATCTGACCTCAACTCGCCTGATGATAAGCAAGAGGAGGTCCAAGAGTGACGACGACTGGAATAACCGAGTCAGTTCCCGGCTGCCCCAGCCGCCGCCACTATGCCGGCATAAGGTGCTTCTTCACGCATCGCATTGGATGGAGAGAACACATGGGCTAGCAAAGCATTCCATTCCTTGGTAAATAGCTGTGGAGATCAATGAACGATGAGAACTGTTATTACAAAAATCTTTTTTTTTTTGTTCAGGTGCGACATTTGATCTCGACTTTCACTGGTGGTAATCAAGGGATAGTCCAAGACCGCTGAATACTAAGAAAAATGATAAAATAGATATTAAAGTTTACAGCTGTCTTACTTGATGTAATGAATGACATGAGGATAAAGATGATGAAGATAGTTTTAGTAATGCACTCAAACTTTTCCGAAGAAGTCTCGAAGGGAACACGATGAAAAACGTTTCCCTTCTTTAATTCACTTATATTTTTATTTAATTTTATATTTATTTTTTATTTAAATTTCTATACTAAGCTACTAAAGTCCTTGTATCATAGAAACAGGACAACCAAATTACGTATATCAAAGATGGTGGGTTCTTGTGTTTTCGGCTTGCGTAACCATTGCACTGCCACTACACCACGGTCGCCTTAATACTTTATAAACTTTTATATGATTACTGGATAACAATTCCATTATTATTACAAATTAATTTCAATCGGTGCACGCCTTTAAAAGGACATTAAGAAAACCAAGTGGGTTGGGAAAGTTCGTTCCCTTTCATCTTAATAAACTCTTGCATACCATTTATGAGTTTTAATATTATTATACCAGCTAGGGGTAGCTCGACATATGACGGATGTCACTGCTACTAAAATCCAATTACTATAAGTAGCAATTACATCCATTATGCCGGCTTGGTCGGAACCGGCAACTTACAAGCGGATCCAGAAACGCGACTAAATCACTTCACAGTCTGTATACTTGTAAGTACTACCCCGGATCGGCAGACTGGGTATCACTGCCTACCACTCTTTGATAACCAGTCCCGAAGCAAATATCCGCCTCTTTTTTATTAACTAATAATTGCAGTATTTAATAAAATTATTAAATATTACAAATAAAAGCTATGAAACAAATATTTTCTCCAACCGGAAATCGAAACCTGTGACTTCACACGCAACAATCGCTAACCGCTCGGCTACGCCTCTCGTCAAATATTTCTAGTTCTACTAATATTTTTTATGCTTATATTGTAACTTATTTTTTTAATATTGTTCTCCTTTAGTTGCCTGGAAGAAATCGCCATGTTGGTGATAATTCTGTCATTTGTGTGTTACATCTACCTATCTACCTATGAATAATTTTAAACTACAATTCGCATGTGCGAAATGCTATAATATAGCTATCTAATAATATGAAAGCAAAAAGAGATGTATAAAAAAATATGCACGAACTGTTACTTGCAGTTACCCGCTAAATTTCTTTTTTTTAAGTTGTAAAGTTTCACTCAAGTTAACTATGTTGCACACTATAATTTAAAAAAACATATGAGTATTATTTAATATAATTTTGCTGCTATCTCTTGTTGTTCCACTTGGAAATAAAAGTGTGAATTGTGTATATAAAAACGTAGGAGTGGGTCGTCGAGGACGTCGAGTACATATTTTGGTAGTCCCCACTCGACATCGTACGGCATACTTTGTTTCAAACTCGAGTTACGTAATTCCGGCTTAGTTTTTGGCAATTTAATGTTCGGTTATTATGAAAACCACGCGAACAATTTGGGAACAAAAGCAATCGATTAATGATCCTTTATTTTATGAAAAGGTTTTTGAAATAAATTTATTTTTAACCACTTAAGTATTCGTCATTATTACTATTACATTATAACTAAATAAGTTTCACTTAAGCTACCCATTAAAAAGAAGATTTTAAACAGTAATAATTATTTCTTATATGTGTTTTCTCCATCCTATGACCTTGGATCCTTCAATCGACGCGTGAAGAAGCACCTTAGGCCGGCATAGTGGCGGCGGCTGGGGCAGCCGGGAACTGACTCGGTTGTTCCAGTCGTCGTCACTCTTGCACCTCCTCTTGCTTAACATCAGGCGGGTCGAAGTCGGATGTCGTGTCACAAAAAAAATAAAAAAATTACCAACTATTTATATTAGAATTCACTAAACCATGTAATTTTGCAAAAACATGTTTTTTGTTTAGAGACCTTTGGCGGGTATAGTAACAGCGACAGAGGAAATCGTAATCTGGTCCGGATTTTCCATCGTCCACCATCAGGCAAGTCGAGGTCAAATGTCGCGTCAGAATAAAATTATAATCACATAGTTACTACCTAGGTATTATTAAAGTTTATTTTAAAAGAACAATACTTTGAGTGGTGAATAGTCTACTGATGCTGAGTAAGTAGTACCATTACTTACAGACCGTAAAGTGCCAGCCTAGTTGTAACCGGCAACTTTTAGGCTGATTCCGAAACACAACCAAGTCTGTTCACGTTCTGTACACTTAAAAGTGGTGGTACTCACAGGCAGACTGAGCAAATAACCACCAACTGTTTGCCTACTACTTCTTTTAATTCAATATCAATATTAAAAATAACATAATATAATAAAAAAAGGATTATTACAAAATGCAACGTAATATAGAAGTGGTCAAGCAAACCAAGAGACCCCGGTCAAAAAACATTTGCCGATATCAACTAGGCAGTTACTTAACTGGGAGTTTAACATCAGGCAAGGTTCTATCATATATTAAGCCCAATTAAAAATAACATTTTTTACTTCGGTCAATCTGTTTCTTTGATACAAGCACGTTTAATAGCCTGGTATGAAATTTAAAAAGTATTGTAAGTAAATTGTGTACTATAAAATTTATTCAAAGCACGGATTTTAAAGGCATACCTATTAATAATGTCAATTTTGTTCGCTTGGTTATATGGAAGCATGTGTAATAGCAGACTCTACGTCACATCAATCAAAATCTATCATATTACACTTTTCATCGATCAAAATGTTCCTTCGTAAATTACAATCTAACGCAAATCATAGCTGTATACTATGTTTCCTTATTCTTAATTCTTACCTAAAGAAGTATTTAAGAATAGTCTGCTGATCCAGGGTAGTACCACCACTTACAAGTATACAGACCGTGAAGTGACTTGTCGCATTTTGGTATCAGCTTGTAAGTTGTCAGTTCCAACTAGGTCAGCATAGTGTACGTTACTGCTACTTATGACTGTAGTAGCAGTCACCTTACGATCCAGTCACCTATATTTAAATTTATTTTTTTACAATTTGCTGTACTATGGTACACACAGTCGGACATAATGCTAGTTGTAGGTACTTCATGTAGGCTCTTAGTTGTATAGTAAGAATTAAGACGTAGATATATTCTTTATATTAAAGATTGTACTCGTATGATACTTTATTAATTGATATTATACATAATATTTCATTTATAACTTTTAGCTATATATTTGACGCCGCTAACGCCTTAGTTCCCACTAGTCTATACTTGTGGGAACTAAGGCGTCCTTTGTCTATACAAAGGAGATACAAAGGTACAGGTCACGATTGTGTCACAAATCTCTCGCTTCCTTCAAATCCACAATTATCTTAAGTAAAAAATTAAACGAAAATTTACCTTACAGAGAAAAAGTAGTATATAGACATATCTCTTGGGCGTCACGCGTCAATAGCAAAATGTATCCATTTCCTCTCATAGTTCAAGCGAGCGGGAAACTTTTCTCGCACGGGTAATGTATGGAAATGTGATGGAGATGTATCGCATTCGGTCTGGTGCCATACTGAAGTGATATATCCCCTTCTACATACAGCTACTCCATTTTCATTCCTTTTCAAAGCATTTGACAAACGCTGCATAAGAATTTTACCGTTTACTTGTAGGCTTATCATCATGCGGTTCCTCCGACCGAAATATTTATGACTTGCATGCATAATGTAGTTGTATTGTTGCATTTGTACCCTCTTTCATACAATGTATTTAACGAAGATTTTGGATATAAAATGAAAATATTTATGTGTAATAATAATAAAGACGACCGTGGTGTAGTGGCAGTGCAATGGCTACGTAAGCCGAGTGGCACGGGCTCAAAACCACTCACCAATGTATCTTTGATATATGTACTTTGGTTGTCCTGTTTCTATGATACAAGCACTTTAGTGGCTTAGCATAGAAATTTATATTAAAATATATATATATATATATATATATATAAATATTTTATCACTTTCATTTTTCATCCAATGGTAGTCTGGAAGAGATTGCTGTTTAGTAATAAGGTCGCCTTTTGTTTCAATATGCTTGTATATTCTTAAGGTATAGGTTCACCATGTTACAGAATAAAGTATTAAATAAATAAATAACAAGCTCTTTATTGCACAAGCTGCAGATGCAATAGGCCAGTTTAATTCATCTATCTTATATCTATCAGCTAACCTTTTTTTATGTTTTTTATGTCTAGACATATGACAACGCACCGCCTGATGTTAAGCTAGATTGCGGTCATTGAATAGCTGTAAGTAGCAGCCACATCTACTATGCCGGCTTAGTTGGAACCGGCAACTTATACTGTCGTCAAAAACGTAACATAGGTCTTGAAAATATTGACCATCATTATATTTTAGTCTGAGAAAGATTAATGCATCTTTTTCACAAACCAACGCGTAAATCAGCGGTTAGACTGGAATCGCCCACAGGGATTTTAGTTGGACTTGTTTGTAACATTTTAGCCCTCATTTTATAATGCAATAATCGATAAAATAGCTAAAATAGCGAACCATTGACAAAAACAATGGTATCTAGGTATTGTATCATAGTTGGGTGTTAATAGTCCAAAATACTTTTCTTATATAAAATAAAGTACGTATTAGAACGGTAGAAATGTGTCGTGTGTTACTAACACTCGTCACATATCTGAACTTTACCACTCGTAGTCAGAAATAATAGTTTTTCTTTCGATACATGTATAGAGCCAAACTTTTGTGTTTCGACTGTAATAAGTAAGTACTTCGTACCGCACGCCAAGGTCTCCCGGCGGGAAGATTTGGATACGACAAAAGCAATAAAGAATTCTCGAAAAACAAAGGAGCTTGGGAGTCGTTTCGCATCATTACTTTACGTTTGTTTATATATACGTACATTAGACTCCCCCAACTTTTATTTTAATGCCTCTCCTTTATGTAACCATATCCTTACGACATTTGGAAAAATATAAAATGTTTTCACTCATATGTGGAAAAACAATTTTGTTAAGTTCGACCAAAGTAGATCCAAATATATATTGAGCCCAGCTGGATGGTACATTTTATCGGCCTTTCGCTCGTTACGTTTCCCGAGAAAACTCTTTGACCTTGCATCGTTTTCTTTTAGCTTATGAGCAACCGGGATGATGAAATGTATGAGTAGATGCTTCAGTTACGAAGAAAAAAATCTAAAGAAAGTACGAATCGACCACCAGATCGCTGTTGCTTTTCAGAAGGAAATGTTGGTCACAGAATTAGTATATATTATATATAATACACAAGACTCAATATGACCAATAATATTGCTTATAGATTTTATATCATTTCTATATTAGACTACTAGAGCGCTTGTATCATATAAACAGAACGAATGAGGTACATAATATCAAATATATATATAACGTATAGATAATAAACCCTAATAAGATTCCGGTGATATTGGTTAGTTATGTTGTTTGTTGTCTATAAATATTGCAGCTATATTAAAGCTTTTAGATAAGTAATGTCAAAAGAAGCATCCATACGAAACTTTTAAATTAAGAAATTCTCTTCGTCTGGTAAAAATTAAACAACGTCCTCAGAAACATAATCGAATTAATGGTAACGTAATTAAGAGCTTCTAGTGCCACGATCTTGAAAACTCGCCATTTCTTTATTTAGTTTAGTCTTAAAATGTGCCACGAGAAATTTAATTATAATAAAGTGTGCTTTAAAATTGTATGCTTCAATATTAAAATAAATGAACCTAGCAGGCATCTATTATAATCAATGCCTGCTATATATATTATACTTTTTTGTATTTTTCTTAGAGTGGTAGGCAGTGGTTTCCGGTCTACCGATCCGAGGTAGTGCCACCACTTACAAGTAGACTTACAGACCAGTAAGTTGGCGCTTCCAACTTACTTATCCACAACGTCATAGTGGATGCGACTGCTACTTGCTGTTCTTTAACTAATTTGTAGTGGATCCTCAAGTCATGGATCGCACCCCAGCTTAACGTAAGGCAGGGTGCCGTTATACTTCTGACAAGCCTATTGTCCATAGATGCATATACGAGTAATAAATAGATTTATATATTAAATTCCTTAATATAAGATCTTTTAAGCAAATGGTATTTAGTTACTTACATATACTATCATTGTTTTATGCCAAAAATTATTAATAAAAAAGTAATAATAAAGATGAGGCCGGCAATATGCGACGTGCACGATAAAAAGATGGGGACTGAGGAATTTTGACGCGAACGCATAGGCGCGGTGTGTAGCGTCAGAGCGGTCGTCTGTTAAGAGACAGAAACGGGTTTCAATCCCTGGTCATATTTGCACGCTATGACCAAGGATTGACATTAATGACATTAAATATTATTGAAAAAGAAAAGTTTTTTATTATTATTAATGCAAACTGTAATAATACCTTTGCAATACCGTTTCTCATGATGAATTTATTAAATTATTCACACTCAAACTTTACCAAATAAACCGAGAATCGAAATACCCCGCCAAAATGTCACAATATAAATATAAGCAAATAATAACTTTGTATGTAAACAAAGGAGCCAACTATTACAGTAATGTATCTCTTTAAGTATAATTTGTAAGCAAAATTGCATTTCTCAGTTTTGAATACGCGAACTAGCTGAAAGTTCTTGTTTGCACGAGTAACGAAATAAACTGTTATCTAGTTAGTATTCATGGTGCTTAACTCATTGTATATTCAAGAAGCGAAGGAAAATGAAATATGGACTATTCCTTGAGCATTCTGAATACAAGGTAGCTTAACGATTCCCATCACCGTCGTTATTGGTTATACAATTGTTGAGAATTTTTTATGGGCTAAATTTCGTCCATCAGTGTATTTCCGCTCTTATTTCTCTTTTACGCTTTTTATATTTCGATTTTAGCACTTTATTGCGAATCACATTTGATGATTACCTTGTTTTCAGATAACACTGTTTCACGGCCTTCTCCAACACCAATAAATTTGGGCCCTAAAATTTTCTCGTATATCAGTTGTGTTACAAAAGAATACTTAAATATTATATAACATTTTGACCGTAAAATGATTGAAATTATCTCTCATAAAAAACTCATAAGACTAAAAATCTAAGAGTAAAATCTAGTAATATTTTTGAGGATAAATTTCAGCTTGTCACTGTTATTATGGGCGCTTTCAACAATCTTTGGATTGATTGATGACACCAGCTCTTGCTAAGTACGTTGCGAACAAGCCGAGAAAATGGTGTTCTAAGTAAAAAAAGTATAAATCCAAACCAATAGGACGATTATAACAGTTAATCTTTCACTAAAGCCAGTCTTGCTTTTCCGTTTTACTCACCCTTGTTTGGGCACTTAAACGAATGTCACGGATTTAGAAGTGAGTTTAAACCAATCAAGTGGATTGAGTTAGAAAATTACGTTTCACAAATTGTCCTTAAGGATTTTGTTTACACATTTTAGAAGATTTTTAATGGAAAGAGGTCCTGTAAACCTAAAATGTTTTATATTATATTTACTTATTAAATTTTTATTTAGTTTCTTGTACGCCAATCCCGAATCTTAATATCGAAAAAAGTAATACGAAATCCCCATTTAATAAAGTTATAATTGGACTTTTTTTGGGAACATGTGACATTTGGCAAGCTAATTTCCTATGTACACAAAAAAAAGACATTGGTGTGGAACCCGATGCCAGATATGAAACGCTTTGAACGAAACAACTTATACGTTTTTTTCATATACTCGTATTAGCTATATCCACTTGTAGGTAAAATGCGTAACAAAGGTCTAAAAGAAACATCATCCATCAAAGATACATAATCGCTTTACAGATCTACTAATGTAGCAGCGAGCACATTTTGACCCGGATCAAGACGAATAGCCCTCTTACTAACGTCTAGAATGTATCCTGAGTTCTATTATGATTTTATCACTTCTTTTTACAATAACTCCTCAGAGAAAATATGATAGCTTTGATTTGATTGGTTTTGGGGATATAAAATATTATATATATAATTTTTTATGTTTTTATAAGGCTGGTTTGTTTGAGAAATGGATTTATATTCCTAACCCATTACAGGTCAATCTATCAAACACAGTAGCGTAGCGTGGCGGGGGCGGAGGGGGCTGCCCGCCCCGGGCGGCACATTTAGGGGACGGCAAAATTGAAAAACTAAAATTATTCGTTAAAATTTGAACCTGAAATTCATTTTTTTGTTGTACCTATGATTGAAATTCCTAAATAAGAGGGCGGCAATTTTTTGTTCCGCCCCGGGCGCCTGACTCCCACGTCTTTGATCACTGATCAAACATGTACAATTCTAAGTTTTCCCTGTACTTATTAAACTACAGTACGTCTCCGCACCTAATGCAAAATAATAAAATCAGGATAAACATCGTGCCTATGTGATGAGATTTTCATAATACACAATAAAATATTCAGTGCAAAATTTAATCTTAAAAAAATTCTAGTTTAAATTACATATTTTATTAAGCTACAGTATTGTAGATTCATTAAACTATTGTATAATATGAACTTCATGTATAAACAAAACTGTGTTAGGATCGTCGAAAGTGGCGCTCCGTTGTCACTGCTCATCCCTGTGGGATTGCAGGGCGCAAATAATGATGATCTTTAATCATTGTTCAAAGAAAAAACCCGTATCTCACAAAGTTAAAATACGAAAATTTAACTCTTAAAGTAAATAATGGCAAAAACTTCAATATACAAGTCACTCCATTACTTAGAAGTTTGCAATAAAACTTTCCTATAGTCCTAAACAAAATGTTCCTTAAATGATCACATAACTTAAAAGAATTATTTATAAATAACACATTTATGTTGTTTGTACTTTAAAATTCTAACAGCCGGTTGTACCAAAAATTATAATTTACGAATTTGTAAAAAGTATCGTATAAATAAAAAAAAAATGGGTTGCACCACTCTTTAACTTTACATTTTACATTTACGTTTAACGGATATTTTATACAAAGCTGAAGGACATACTACATTTTGGATTTCTATGTACTACTTTTGTTATTTCTAAAGATAAAAACATATATAAATGATAATTTCGATATAAAATTATTAACAAACCAATTCACGATTTCGTAATAGTAAACGTAATAGAATAAGTATAAAGTAAAACAAAATTCATAAATTGAAACTCTTTTGGTACAACTGGCTGTAAATATTAATATGTATTATTTACTTTGTTTGGTTAAAAATCAGGGGGAAGCATCCGCATTCTGTTGACCGAATTGACAGCCAAAGTAATTGATTCGACGCGGCCTTTCTTTCTCGAACAGTTATCAGGTGAAATGCTGCCCATGTGTTTCCTCTAACCAGCATCTAGCCATATGTCAGCCCATTACCTGATGTTAAGCTAGGTGCAGTGAATAAAGAAAGGCGACTGCTAATACAGTTCAATAATTGTAAGTAGCAGTCGTCAGCCTTGTTGAAACCGGCAAGTTTTAAGATGGTCCCTAAACGCAACTAAGTTACTTCGGTCTGGTGTAAGTGGTGTTACTTACTACTCCGGATCAGCAAACTAGGCAAATGATCACTAATTTTTCTTAAATACCCTAACCACTCCGGAGCAAATACCTACCCTTTTTTTATTACTTAATTATAAATAAATATTACAAATAAATGATATGTAATATTTTTCTCTGATCAGGAATCGAACACGGGACCTACGCGTAGTGGACTGGTCATAGTACTAAAACATCGTCAGTTGGTATCTTTCATGTAACGCCAATTTAATATTAAAATAATGACTAAATTACATACAATTTTAGTTTCAAAATTGAAGATACATATTATATGCATAGTACGAGTATATTGTGTTTTACAGGTATACTTTCTAATAGTAGGACCGCCACGTTTATTTTCTGGTTTACTTCACCTCTTTGATCGTTCAAACGTGAACAGTTCGTGAAGCTACTAGACTTCATATGAAAGAGTGACCAACGTCATTGTCATACTTTTATCCATGCTTCATTAGGTTATGTTAGCTTCGAGTAGCTTTGCTGTCTTTAGGGTTGAGTTCATGTTACAATTTTGTACCTTTATAGATGTCTTTGTTTCGTTTAAAAAAAAATGAATTTAAATTAATTTGAGCTGTAATTTAGTTGTGTATTCCGAAACTTTTCTGACAGTTGTAAAGGATTCATTTTTATAATTTACCTAAAAGATAAATTTTATGGGTGGAATAATTATGTTTAACAATGACGATTTAAAAAACTTCTGAATCCTAATTAATAACCGTAATTTTTAATTTGCGGTAGATATAATATTGGAATAAATTTGGTGAGAATTAAACTGTGTTTCATGAAATAACTTTCAGAAATACAATTATCGGAATATCAATCAATTAGCAGTCCGAAAAATCTTTGCCGTTCCCCATAAAAGTTTTGGAATAATTTAATATAAAGAGGCAAAGTTTATCTTCCGGAAAAGTTATCGAGAAATTAATCTTTGAAACAATTACCAAGGAACGATCTAATAGGATGTTAATTTTATGACACAGAATTTATGATTTATATTTAAATATTTATATATCATTCTTCTAGTACGTGTGTTTGTTACCTAATTCCTCCTTAACGGCTGGACCGATTTGGATGAAAATTTGTGTGGATATTTCAACGGGTTCCTGGATGGTTTAAAAACACTTTTACACTACACTACAAAACACTGTTATAATACGAAAGAGATCTCTATTTGACAAGTGGAACACATGTGTTCTCCCCATTCTATGATCTTGGAGTCTTCAAGCAATGCGTGAAGAAGCATAGTGACCGGCATAGTGAGGGCGACTAAGGTAGCCGTGAACTAACTCGGTTTTTTCAGTCATCATCCCTCTTGCTTATCATCAGGCGGATCGACATAAGATGTCGTGTCACAATAAAAAAAAAGATTTTGTCTTTATATTATAGTATTTATATTACGTATATTTATGTGTACATTTGCAATAATATTTGTTTGTAAGTCGGTCTCATATTTTCCTTTTAACAAGTAACTTCAAGTCGTCATCTCCAGCGATATTAACCGAAGTGCTCTTCTTGGCAAAAAATAGGGATGCCATAAATAGTATGCCGTTTGAGGGCGGAAAATATGAGCGGTAAACATAATGTCGTCATTTGTGTAAAAAATGCTTTTTATTGACTCTCATTAAGAACCCCGGTTTTACGAAACAATGTGTAATTTGGTTTTATAATACGATGTTGATTTTTAAGGACAATTTCTTTACTTTATAAGTGAGTAGCATGTAAAACTAGATAATATTTTATTATGTGGCTCGACATAAATGACAGGACATTGCCTGATGTTAGGCTGGAGTACGGTCCATGAATGAAAACACGCGCTACTGCAGTTTTTTAACTGCAAGTAGCAGTCGCATCCACTAAGTCGATATAGTTAGAATCAACAACTTTCAAAATGATTCCTAAATACGACTGAGACACTTCAAGGTCTGTACACTTACTTGAAAGTGATAAAACTACACCGGATCTGCTGACAAGACAAATGTCCATTAAAATACTATTTTATTTGTGTATTCTTTTATCGTAAAGGTTACCTATATTTATTGCCTATATGATAAATATATTCTACCCATGATTTTATTTATATAAAAATAGGTTTTTATATAAATATCCCAAATTTTGTTAACTTCAAGTTAAACATGTAGGGAAATATATGGGTAAAATACGAGTATACCTACGATATATTTGATATAGGTGAGATATACTATAGAAAACGATCTAATGTCATAACCTACACATGTATGGCATCCTTAATATACGTAGATTTGTGAGGGCGTGCTACTGTATTCGTCTTGATTGATTGCGGCACGCTCTGGTGCCCCGCCATCTATTATTTTTCCGTGAAACCATAAGAGAATAGGTATCATTTGTAACCAATTGCGAAGATACTACACTAAAGCCAGAAAGCGAAAGAGCGAATATCTACTTGATTCTGTCCATTTATTTGTCTGTACGGGTACAATAGATTTAATTAATGTTGCGAAGTTATTTTATTATACCTAATATCCTTTTTTGTTGAACATATTTTATTTAGGGAGGGACATTCTTAAGAGAAACAGGATTTGCAGTGCCTTGAAAACCTTTGAGGTACTAAGAGAATTGTGGTTGTGACTGAAACTTCTTCTTTTAGTATCGTTTCTGGATGAATCTTGGAACAAGGCGCTGCTCGTATGTGGAATGTCTGCCTATTTCTGTGCGGATATAGGCATGACAATTTAATTGATTGATTGATTGACTTTCTCAGTTGAAAAGCCATATTTGTAACTGAGAGACGGCGTTCACCAATTTTCGAATTACATTTACAATTACAAGATTGTAACACTACACCCTGACTGCACCCACACTAACACTAAGTAGCAGTCAGAATCACTATGCCGGCCTTGTTAAAAACGGCAAATTACAAGCTTATTTAACGCGACTAAGTCACTTCACGGTACTTGTAAGTGGTCGGCAGACTGAGTACTACTGCTGATTCTTATATAGTATTTCTAATAACACTATTAATTAAGTAGCAATAATATCAGGTAACCATGATATTGTAACACGAAAACAATTTATTGTTATTCCTGTAAGAAAACTAACCCTTTCTGATTAAATATGATGGAATATTAATATTATATTTCGTTACCTCGAGGGTTTGTATTGTATTTGCGACATTTTATCTTTGTACGATATTCTATACCAATTAGGTAGAATCTACGTGCTATGAATGATATGTGGTAAGTATGTGGGTAGTTAATTGGATTCGGAAATATATTTGGACAACACTTAGATAGAGCGCGTATTGTTCTCTTTATCTTACTGTACTCGTTGTAAGCAGTTGTTCCTGATTATTCTTTTTACAGCAGTATTTTGGTCATATCCCAGAACAAGTAATCTTTGTGATTTTGTGGGTCCCACAGAGTTCCCATTAAGTTCCCATTCCCCATTAATTTCCTAGTATATTATTCCTCTAAGGTGGGTCCATTTGAAATCAATAAAATTTACAAAAATAATACTCGTATCTATCCAAATTTATTAGAAAATATTTTATTTATATAGAAATTACTGTTGTAATGGAAACGCTTTTGTTAGGGATTGTTCATACCCGTGCGTACTGTTCACGCTATGATAAGCGCGCTCTACATATTTATTTTGTAAGGGGCAGCCTCATCCTGCTGATAAATATCTGTTAGGTACAGAGAATTATTAAATATATTAATGTATTGACTTTCCATTCATATCTAACTTAATGGTTTTTAATGTTTCCAATATTGGATTTATTTCGCAATATTATATTTATTTCCTTTTTAGGTCTAAGTAATGATAAAATCCTACAAATATCAACAAAACATCAATGTAAAGAAAGATTTCGCCTAATTTCGCCTTTTTACCAAAATGGGAAATCTCTTACGTTAGGATCAAGAGGATAATGATTTGAATGTACTTGTGTACGACATTATGACAGAACCCAACCCGATAATAAGTCGGATTGCCGTATATGAATAGAGGCGACTGCTATTATATTCAAATAACTGAAAGTAGAAGTCGCATCCACTTTGCCAGCCTATTGGGAAGGGGCACGCACTTTCAAGCTGATTTTTTAATTTACATTTTATTTTAAGCTACTAAAGTGCTTGTATTGTAGAAACAGGGCGACTAAAGTGCATATATTATATATAAAATATACATTTTTACCGGCAAGTGTTCTCGGTTTGCGTCACCATTGCACAATCATACACCACAGTCGCCTCAGTTAAATTTTTTTTTCTATTTGTGAATTGTATAGCTGCACAATGATTTATTAATTAAATTATTTAATAAATTATGATACATTCCAATGCCCTACCTTGGTCCACTTTGATTGCTCAACCATTGTTGAAAGTCGGTATATTTTACGTTAAATAAGGTTACAACAAAGGCAAGGATGAAAATATAATATAACACCATTAACCCTTTACTTTTATAAGTGACTTGTCGGGATGGCAGCTTTCGGAACTAGATTGTGTGATAATGGCCTTAGCATGATTGAGCACGCTCGCCTATTAGGTTGTGTAGTCAGTACACGTGTTTTTCATATAAATTTTCCTTCTGTAAAAGAGTAATAAGTAAACGAGTATTATTTTTCTTTGATAAATTGTTTCTTGTATTGTATGTAATGAAATTGTTTAGAAGTCATAAGTTGTTTTATTGTTTTTTTGTCGTGTCTTCGATTATTAAAGTATTTATTCTCTACTTTTTACCTAAGTTATTGATTTATTGCTTTAATGTGCGTAAGCACTCGCATGTATATATCATCATGCAAGACAACACCTCACATGATGTTTAGGTGTAGTGCGGATAATGAATGGAGTTGACTGCTAGTACCGTTAAATAAATGCAAGTAGCAGTCGTTTTCACTATGGCCAAACGCTTGAAAGCGTTTAAATAAATGAATAAATAAATATATGCCTCATTTTTTGGTTTATCTAATGTATACATATATTACATATCTTCTACGAAAGAAGGCTTTCTAGTTTATCAACTAGTTGTAGAATTTAATTTGTATTTATTAATATTTATAATCGTAAAAATATTAAAGCAGAAGAATGAGTTTTAGAATGTGTATTTGAACCAAACTAAAAACAAAATTTATATTGTACGAGTAATTTTTAATATATAATATTTCTTAAAAAACACTAGGATCATTTTAAAAACTATATTCTTTTGACTGAGGTAATCTCCATGAAAGTTAAATTAGTTCTATGTGCGCTAACCTTTAAACCTTTAACGTAAACAGTCTTAATACTAAGATTACCTTTACATTTAATTATAACAAGACCTAGGATAAATTTATGAGATAAAAAGGTAAGAAAATATCTTTATATTTACAGAACAATATTACATAAGGTGACCGTGGTCTGGTGGTAGTGAAATGGTCGCTCAAACCGAGAATAACTACGACTACTTGCCAGTATGCATATGTTGTATCTATACATCATAAATACTTTGCCACAAATGTATCCGTGAGAAATGTATTTACAATTTCAGTCGCCCAGACTTTAGTAGTGTTTAGTAGCTTATTATTGAATTGAAAATAAAAATATCTCTTTAATGAATTAAAAAATGTTCGCGCCAAATCTAAGAAAAATTCTAATAACTTTTTATATATATAAGTTATATATATAAGTTTTAAATAAGTTATCTGATTTAGAAGTGTTTTATTATTTTTTATAAAATATTATATTTTTTAACTGAAGAGGTTACGTTTTTTTATATTGTTGATTATTTATTTCTAAACTGTGCTTCTAAAACAAAGTTCTTATTATTTAGATGTCGTATCGGAGTTACTGTGTTAGTAAGTAAGAAGACGTTTTCTACTACCTTTCCACAATAACTATTTTTATTATAAGTATATATAGTATCTATAAAATTATTTATTTATTACTTATATTTTAGTTCTAGATTTTTCTATCGTTGTGTATTCAAAACAGAGGTGTAAAAGAGTTTGGAGATAAAATATTTGTACAGGTCGATAACGTAAACAATTCTATCGAGCGTGGGGTTTGCTCGAACTATACCTGTTCTTGGCATGCCGTTGAAACGTCAGCGAATATACTAAGAAATATACGGATTTTTGTTTAGAATATTGAAGCGTATTTCGCGAGTTTATATAAACAGTTTTATTGTACAATTTTATATACCTATTTGTAAAGGTGACTCCTGAAAATATTTATTGTGACTCGACAACTGACCTTTGTTTACGGCTACCTCAGTCGCTGTCATTATGCCGGCCAAAGAACTCCAGATATTATAAAAGAATAAAAACATAAATAAAAACATAAGAGAAGCCAGTGGTTTCCACTACGGGTAAAGGCGTGATTATCAAAATTTATCAACGTATACATTTTTATTATTATACTAGAAGAAATTGGTTCGGTTTCAAATGAGATTTAAACCTCCTGGCTTCGTTATCAGAATCATATTGGATGTGTGGCGAAAAAATAATAATAAAAAAGCGGTCTCCTTTTTTATATGGTCATATAACCTCTACGTTTGTTAGGGTTGGACCATCATATCTACGAGAATAGTTTGCGAAATATCGGCAATAGTACTCGAATACAAATGTCCACCTGCGGCGTTCCCATAAAGACAGAATGAGATCCTCTGCAAATACTCGGACCTCTCATAATCGCAAGAGCCCAGGGCACAATACCCTCCTTACAATAATAATAACTTTCAATAAATCAAAACATGACCCGCTTACCGAATCACTATCTTATTTCAAAGCGGATGCAATAATAATTTCGCCCTCTGTCGGCTTTTAACAATTTTCTACTTTGATGAACCCAAATAAACAGTGATTTTAATCACACAATTTAAAATGCTTTCAGTGAATCATTCTGAACAATAAAGTTATTTATTTTATTAAAATATTCATTTTTACGACTTTGTAAGATAAAAGCCACGTTGATTTTTATATAAAGAGTTGAGAGCAAATCCGACAATAAATTCCTTTAAATCTGTGGCGTAGCGTCTTGAAAATAATGTCGACACTTTCATGTGCGAACTTTTTGCCAAAGTGAAAACTGTAAAACCGCGTCGCGTGAAACAAATCCATCTCCCTCAACTCGTGAAGCACCAACACTTAATAAAAGTTTTCTCTTGGGAGAAGAAAACGGCTCAATAAGACGAAGCCGGTATCATCTCAGGGTGAAAAAAATGTCATAAAACGTGGGCGTGGCCACATTAAATAAATTGCAGACGCCTGCCCGCCTGCGGAGCGACATCTGCCTTTCTAACTTTCAGCGACGCCCAAATGAGTTTTATAACTCGCAAAGGACGAGTGCAGGGCTTGTCTTTCACAGCACGTCGCTAGCTCTGTAATTATGTTTAACGATATCGTTTATCGCTGGCATTACTGCTTACAACTTTAATATATTACTTAAAGTTCGTTGCTTTCAGATTATACTACTTAATAAAGATATTTTTGTTTAACAGCACCTAAGGACAACTTAACAAAACTTGTATTTAAATAAATAACCATTATACTTAATAAGATAATAAATAAAGTTACGCAATAAAGATATAAATTCAATCTTATCAAAACAAAATAACGGTGAAAATATTACTTATAATTTAATTTTAATTGAAGTACTTATTTAAATTACAATTAACGAATTATTTTGAACATCTTGTTGTATATCAACGTCATGGAGAAAGAAAATAAAGAAAATTCCTTATTTTCAAACGTAATTTGTTTCTTTCTTTCTTTGCAAAAAGAGTGGCAGAATGAAATGAAACATGTTACAGGGAATTAATTTTCACACGGGAATGTCTCTAGGCTGTAACAATTACGAAAATGAAAATATAAAGTAAAGATTTTATATTGTAATGTATACGAATTCTTTATAATTATAATAATGTAATTTGATTAAATTTTTAGGTAACATAAAAAACAGAGATTGAATTATTTTTGAGGAAAATATTATGTAGACTATTATTTCGATATTTCTATATCAACCAATCAAATTGTCACGACTTTTCTCAAATGGATAGGCAGACACAATGGTGCGCCACTAGCCACATACCTGACCCAACTTCCTTGCTTCCCCCACATTCATAATTCTCTTCATACACGCTCTACGGTAAATTATACTAAGTTACTAAAAGTGCTTGTACCTTAGAAACAGGACAACCAAATCCAAGATATATTGGTACCAGAGTGGTTTTGAAGTGGAAATAGGTAAAATTAAAATAGGTAATTTAAATCTTACCTATTTTTATTTACTACTTATTTAATTTGAAATAATTTATTTGGAATAGGTACACATTTATATTATCTAATAATAGCATATTATTATTTTGATAAACAGACATACTAACATAAACATTTCATTATATCACCCCATTTATGTTATATTAGGTAGTCCAATTATGACAGATTTAGGCCGAAAATATATTCTATTCGCAGAATTACTTCCTCTATTTCGATCCCCAAGGCGTATTGAAGTGAAGAGACTGAATAACATTTTTTATATCTAAATACACGCACATAATTAATTATAAACAACATTTATACGTTAGTCGTTCTGCTGTAGGTATTTGTTTTACAATTAAAAAATGTTGTGTATATTGCTAGCGACCGTGGTACAGTCAGCATCAGATATATGTGAGCACGCAATCTGATCAAAAGTATCTATACATTCAGAGTGGTCATAAATATCTACACACCATTAGTTGTCATATTAATGTGAGCATTCAATGCGTCATAAATATCTACACACGCAAATAGTCAAAAATATCTACACACTCATATAATATGTAATATTACATATTATATGAGTTACACATACATTACAATATATACATTACATTACAAATATTACACACTCATATAATATGTAATATTATATGAGTGTGTAGATATTTTTGACTATTTGCGTGTGTAGATATTTATGACCACTCTGAATGTATAGATACTTTTGATCAGATTGCTTGCTCAGATATATCTGCTGCTGACTGTACCATGGACCGTGGTAGTAAACTTGACGCACAAATTAAGAATTTAAAACCACTTAAAATACATTAGTACCGGAGTAATGTATTTTAAGGCGACCATGGTATCGTAGTAGTGCAATGGTCATGCAAACCAAGAACACTGGTTCAACCCCACTTGCCGATACCAGTGGTGCCCAGCCTGCCAATCCGGGATATTACCACCACTTCTAGTATACAGACCGTGAAGTGACTTACTCTCATTTCAGGATCAGCTTGTATTGTCGGTTCCAACTAAGCCGGCATAGTGAATGTGACTGCTATTTTCAGTTATTTATTTGTAGCCACCTCTATTCATGGACCGCACTCCAGTTTAACATCAAGCGGGGTGCTGTCATATGTTGAGTACAAATAAAAAAATAAAAACTTTAGTAGCCTAACATAGTATAAGTAAATTTAAAAAAAAAATAGTATACACTGGCATCTCAACGCACTTCACAATACACTATGTGCTGCAAAGACTCCTAGGCCGTCCAACATGGACCGTTGCTATTTTTTTATCAGTTTAAGATACCTTATTTTTTTTTATTGTGACTCGACATCAGCACCCTGCCTGATGTTAAACTGGAGTGCGGTCCATGAATGGAGGTGGCTGCTACTACTAATAAATAACTGTAAATAGCAGTCATAAATGAAGGTCGTAGCAGTGTAGGTCATAACTGTAAGTAGCAGTAACATCCACTATGACGGCCTATTTCAACAAAAGTAATATAATGATGATAGATATATGTTTATAGACGATATAATGTATAGCAGTCCGACAGAAGTTTTAATATGGCGTTTTATTTTAATTCGAGTCAATATTAAACGACACCCACCCCATGCCAACATGTAAAAGGGTCTTTAATATCTGTCTAAAGCAAAGGAATGAAAGAACCTTATAGAAAAAAAGTTCTACAAATAATCCCGGAGGAAATCACAAAATATAATCTTGCAAATTTACGGTTTTCATGATGTTATATGTAGTAAAATTATTATTATTGTCAAGGCTTACTTCCTAATGGAGAAACATTATGTTTTTACATTTAATTATACAAATTTGTATTATATAATGAGGTTAATTTGTATTATTTTTCAGTTTTTTTAGGTAAGGATCGTGGAAAGTGATGCTCTATTGTTTCTGCCTATCCCCGTGGGAATTAGGGCGTGATAATTTATATTGATGTAACATAAAACGACAGAATTTAGTAACAGAGATTCTCCGTTTCATTGTTTTACCTAAACTCTCATAGAGATAGGCAGAGTCAACTTATAACAAATGCATAAAGAATCCCATACAACCTAAAATTCAATTTTAAGTTCCTTTTTTGGCTCGATATTATGACAGCGCCACTGGATTTTGGTCCATGAATGGAGATGACTGCTACTAGAGTAAGTAGTAGTCGCATCCACTATGCCGGCCTAGATGAAACCGGCAAAATACAAGCTAATCCCGAAACGCAGCTAAGTGATACTACCTTGGATCTGCAGACTGGGCACCACTGCCTACCACTCTCTGACAACCAGAACTGAAGCAAATATCCGCCTCTTATTTTATTACGAAATAATTGCTCCGACCGGGAATCGAAGCCAGAACTGGTATGTTAACCTATGTGCTACGTCTGTCATCAAATTATATGTATGGAAAGTATAATTATCTTGATTCCTTATCAAAGTATTGTGTTTCACAAAATTGCTAACGCATTAAGTGTGAAGTAGGTATAAATAAGACTTTTTATCTTGTATTACATTGCTCTGGCGACCCGCAATTTAGCGTAATTTAAAGCTCTTTTGCTCATTAATTGAGGTGCCTACGCAGCGAGCGGCAAGCTGTAGCTCCGTATTTAAGCATGAATACATTTTTATAAATAATGTAGGTGCCTACATACAATTATATTGAATAAACTTTTTTTTTACACACTACGAAAATATTACTAAACATTTCGGATTGATTTTGGTTATCGTTCCTTAATATGTATAATATATATATTTGTATTTATGATAGTTGTGTCGGGATCGTGGTAAGTGGTGCTCCATTGTCTCCATTATCTTTTTTATTAATTTGCTGTTTATCGTTAATTATATTAACTTTATTATCCTATAATTATATAACTTATATTATCCTTTATTGAAAATATCATACCATACCACTTGTATTAAGGTTTTAAAATATTTAATTGTACACAAAATTACACTTTGTACTGGTGACCACAATTTGAAGATAGTATAAGAGTAACTGTAAAAATAGGACTAATTGGGCTCTTTAAGCATTCGCTAATTATATTAAATTCAAAATTCTTTATTAACATCAAATTTTAACATCAAACATTATAAATTTGTGAATTGAAGGTCCCTGTACTAGGTCTGCATAAGACACTGCGTATATATAACTACAACAACAAAAAGTTACCACCGAAAAGGAAACTACAGTAAGGTCGATAATTGAAAAGAATAGAAACAAATTAAAAAAATATATTAAATGTTATTAAAATAACCCAATAATTAGTTATATATGAAGTTTAATTCTGCTACCCCTACCCTTTCTAGGTCTTAAAGGTTAAAAGATTAATTTTACGTAAATAGAAACGTTGTTTTAAACATTGAAGGTTTCACATAAACAGACAAGTCTTAACTAATTAACTGTAATCGGATCTCGAATTACGTCTTCTAAAATAGTACAAGTGCCTACACGAATGTACTCGTAAAATACAGCCGTCAGAAATACCTAATTACTGTTTTTAATTTGATTCTATTCATGAAATTTTAATTAAAACATCGTAGGTTTTGCTCTCCTTTGGTAGAGAAGGGTGTTTGAGTAATTGTGATTTTGTTAATAAGAGAAGTAAGAAGGTTTTGTGTTTTTCGTGGAAGTGTGAATTTGAACTTAAATTGTAAAAAGTACTTTATTTTTTTTAGGTTGTCCTGTTTCTATACTTGTATTATAGAAACAGGACATCCAAATGTATTTCTGATATACATATCAGAGTAACATTACTTTGGTACCGGCTAGTGGTTTTAAACCCGTGCTCTCAGTTTGCGTGACCTATCACTACACCATTATAAATGTTATCCTGAATATAGTCAGATTAAATTTAACATTAGTACATATTATAAATACAAATAATATTTTATTTTAAAGTACTTAGTTTTTTTTTTGCTGTGACACGACATCTGATCTCGACCCGCCTGATGATAAGCAGGAGGAGGTCCAAGAGCGTTGACGACTAAAAAAACGGATGGTACACGGCTGCCTCAGTCGCCGTCACTATGCCGGCCAAAGGTGCTTCTTCACGCATCGTTTAAAGGATCCAAGGTCATTGGGAGGAGAGAACACTTGGGCTAGCAAAGCATTTCACTTGTCAATTGTTCTACAAAGAAAAGATGCACCGAACTTTTTAGTTCGTCTGCCGATTCGGTCGATAGAATGCGGATGCTTTCCCCGACCAGTGCGGGTATTACGGGTGTGAAAAGACGAACTAGGAACAGGGTTACAGAGCTTCTCGGACCATTCTCCGTGGTATAATAATAGGCGATAGAGGACGGATGTATGTATATTGTATGTGTATTTTTATTATTATACAATTACTTATTAATGTAATTGTATGTTGACATGCTACTGTTTTATTTGCATTTTGAGCAATGCATTAATAACTTTTTTTTTAACTTTTCTTTTGGCTTTATTTTAATAATTTACTCTTCTCACCAAACAAATCATTGTTCACAATAACAAAAGTAAGCTAATAGATAATGCCTAAGCTTTAGCCTTGAGTTTTGTGCAACAAATGATTTAAATAAAGTAGATGATATAATAAGTGATATAAAATATCCCAGAATAAAATCAATTTCATATTGTAAAGAAAAGTATTTTTTTATTGAGGCGCTGACAATATTTACTGAAAAAAGTGTTATTTTGTTATTGGCGTCCCTCATTATATTACATTGCGGATTTAGGGTTGACAAATGGCAAGTTTACGAAGAAATGAAGCCTACGTTGGTCCCCAAAATTCTTTGCCGCGGTTTAGTTACGTCCGTTGAATATCAATGTCCACCTGAGGGAGATACATTCTGTTTAGTACAATGGTGACAAAATCGCTTGGGAATTCGTTTTGATGTTTATCCGGTGCCTTTTTGCAACTCCACACGCCTTACGATTTCCCAGAAAATGATGTATACGAGTATTTATTCATCAAACCCAGATCCGAATAAATTTTATTTCTATTAAACATAGTAAACACGTATAAAATATATTAAAAACGGACTATTTTTTGGGACGCAAAGTCTAACTTTGACATTGAAAAGTAAGGAAAGGTCAAAGAACGCCGATGACTGAGGCAACGGACTCCATATACTGTTATTTCAGTCGCCGCCACCGTGCTTTTTCATGCACCTTCGAGGTTTATGAATTGGTTCATTAGTCGATTGTTTGACAAAGAAACGATGCCTGCATAATTGGACACGGTAGATGGCGCTGTAATCGATTTATATTTTACTTTCAGGACGGACATTAGTGTCTAGTGTGTAGTTAGATATAGAAATAAAAGTATTAACTAAATTTGCATTTTTAGTAGTTTGTTCTAATTAGTTAAACATCGTTCAATTAATTTATTTACCGGCAACCGTGGTGTAGTGGTAGGGCAATGGTCACGTGAACTGAGAGCACGGGTTCAAAATCACTTGCCGGTACTGATGTATATTTGATATAATATACTTTTTTTTATAGTGACACATCTGATCTCGACCCGCCTGATGATAAGCAAGAGGAGGTCCAAGAGTGACGACGACTGAAAAAAACAGATTGTCCACGGCTGCCTCAGTCGCCGTCACTATGCCGGCCATCTTCACGCATCGCTTGAAGGATCCAAGGTCACAGGATGGAGACATTAGAAATGTCTCTCGCGCAAACTATTCAGTTTAGCAAAAATTGATATTAAAAACCTCAATATCATTGAGACCTATGCATAGATACCCCACACGTATGGATTTGATGAAAAGAAAAATTGAGTTTTAGTTTTAAAAATTTACTTTTTTATTTTTATTTTTGTGTGCAAATCTTAATGCGGTTTACAGAATACATCTATTTTATACATCATGTTTCAACAGTATAGTTCTTATAGTTTCGGAAAAAAGTGACTGTGACATACGGACGGACAGACAGATAGACAGACATGACGAATCTATAAGGGTTCTGTTTTTTCTACGGAACCCTAAAAACGAAAAAAATATAAATCCCCAATAAAGGTTACTTTAAACTTCAACGCAAATACGTTCCCCCTTTATTTGTTAAAAGTAAATTAACAATGCACAAAATTACATTTTGGCTGCAGCAGTTAAACACACCCACATAGTGCATTTTCATTCAGTATTATTTACTTTGCCCGCTCTGAATGGAATCGCAACTAGAAATTGTTTTGCCCAACAATACACCAACTTACTAATTACTTGAACTTTCCTTAACGATGGTAATTTAGTGGAGAAAATTAACAACCACCCTCTATGTCTCTGATTGTGGAGAATCGTAATACTGTCTATTTAGCTACTTGACTAGCGCTTTAAGGCCTTAACAATTTTCCATTGGCCATTTATTTATAGTATTTTATTTTATCTTGGTTAAACTAAAGGGATCAGATAAATAAATACACAGAATCATAGGACTATACTTACATAATCAATTTGCTGCGACACTTTACAATAGCCGTAGTCACGAGAAATCTTTTATGTGTTTTACAAAGTTGAGCAAATCTTCCTTATACATAACTTGAAACTTTCTACAAAAATATATTCTGTTTGTAACCTTTGGTAACATAATACTCGAGGATTCCTATTATGTTTTTTTTCTCGAAACATTCCTTATCTGATATTAGAACCCTGAACCTTCCCTTTCAGAAGACTAACCATTAAACCGCCTATAAATTATAAATACATAATTCATTACATGTGTATATTATACATAGGTTATCTAAATTACACTAAACTTGTTACCCAGTTGTATCAAATCACGCTTAGGTCGTAAATTTATGATATTTCTGTGCCCGGTCATTCGGTCCCAGAGAGCTCTGAATGTGCCATTTGTCTTACCCAACATAGAGATGAAGTGAGCATTGTAATTTCCGGCCAGCACTTACTCGTTCACTTGGAGAATATTTCTGTGACACTCCGTATACTTTGATCAAAACGTATGAAAATATTGAATTATTCATGGTACATCGCCTCAAATGTCCCGCGTTCCTACCACCACTTTTGCTTATATTTGGAAAGTCATCCTTTTAGATTACAGAAATAATAATACTATAGGGTGAAAATGTTTTTATTTATTTTTTCTTGTCCCAAATTTAATATTAGGAATTTTTGTTATTTTATTTATTCAGAAACTACGAGTATTATTTTTGAACTCAAAATTGTTGTTTCAGATCGTTTTAAGTTATTGAAGGCAATTTAAAAAAAGCAATATTCACAGATTTATGTTCAGGCTTTATAAGGAGTTTCTAATAAAACATAAAAACTAATGTCCCATGAAAGGAGTCATCAAGTTTAATGCTTATATACATACTACTTTTTTGTAAATGGGGATATTATATTATTATAAAACTTAAAAAGGTAATTAGGTGTCGAGTCAGCCGCTTTAGGGTAGTACCATCACTTTCTATCAGTGTAGAGATCATGAAGGAACTTAGTCGCGTTTCTGGATCAGTTTGTAAGCATATGTAGATTTGACGTTATTTAACTAACACCAGGCGGAGCTCTGTATGTCGAGCCACAATAATTATATTGTATAGGTACATAGTAAATACAATATAAATGAGATTCGGAACAAAATGTTAAAATAATTAACGCCAAACTACGCGAGTTATTCAAACTACCTGTGGTGCCCTGACTTAACAGCTGCCTATTAATTACGACCCGGATCGACGGCTTAACGAGCTCTCCATGGCACGAAGGGCTCTACATGAATAAATTAAACAGCCACATATCCAATAACTGACCGCAGCCTCTGTTGCTTACCATATGATAGATCGATCCATGTCACGAACCTCTGGAATATGGTTACGGTATAGTGAAACTTGTTAATTATGCGCTCATATTCATCATCGATTTAATATAGTTTATAAATTAAACATTTTTTACCTCTCTCTCTCTCTCTTTTGCTCTTGCACGTCTTTATTATACGTCTATTATTATATTCCATCTTTATTTTTATATTAGCCAGACATATTTTGATTAAATATTAAGTTGATATGAGTTTTATTGTCTAGTGCCCAAAATCGTAGAGCTTGTATAAAAAGAATTGTGAACATGAGAGAAGCGAGGGAGTTGTGTCAGAATCGTGGCAGGTGGCGTTCAGTTGTCTCTGCCTATCCCTGTAGGAAAAATATCCGCTATGTCGATCGACAGATTTAACAGCACCCTGTCTGATGTTAGACCGGTGAGTGGTCTAGGCCCCTACAAATAAACAATTGCAAGTAGCAGCTGCATTCACTATGCCGGCCTGGTTGAAATCGGAACCTTTCAAGCCTATCCCGAAACGTGACTAAAACGCTTTACAGTCGGTCCACTTGTAAGGTACAGACTGGAAGAAGGTGGTTATCGGAGACAGAGCAAATGACGACCAATTGTCTCTGTCTATTACTCCTAAACAACCTGAAGCATAAAGTTGATTAAATCGATTTCTTTCCTTTAAACTAGTTACGTTTTACATTTATAAACTAAGCTACTAAAGTGCTTGTATCATAGAAAAAGGACAATCAAAGTGCATATTATACATTGGTACCGGCAAGTGGTTTAGAACTCGTGCTCTCGGTTTGCGTAACCATTGCACTACCACTACATCACGGTCGCCTATTGCTTAGATAGGTAAATTAATATATTAGAGAGATATTAATTTGAGTTTAAGTTACGAATGCTGTAATTGTTGATTTTCAATTGTTTCAGTGAAACCCAAGAAAGTAATGTGGGGCGGTGGTGCGCAGTGTATGCACGCCTCGCTACCACGAGGAGAACGACCCACTCCAGCTCCTACACTCAGTGGTGCTATAGCTAGCCGTCGCCCACCCAGGTAAATATCCTTTTTTTTAATTTTTTATCGCTACTCGACATATGACAGCACCCCGCTTGGTGTTAAGCCAAAGTGTGGTCCATGAATGAATGTCACTGCTACTACAATTCAATAACTGTGAGTAGCAATCACATTCACTATACCGGCCTAGATGGAACCGGCAACTTACAAGCTGATCCCGAAACCTGACTAAATCACTTCACGGTCTGTATACTTGTAAGTGGTGGCACTACCCCGGATTGGCAGACGGGATACCAAAACCTCTCTTTGATAACCAGACCCGAAGCAAATATCCATCTCTTTTTTTATTAACAAATATTTGCAATATTTAATATAATTATTAAATATTACAAATAGAAGCTATGAAAAAACTTTACGCGCAACAAACCAATCGCTAAACCGTTCGTCCACGCCTGTCGTCAATCCTTACAATTTTACCTTGTGCAAAACATTTACTCCAAAGTAGAATATTATGATAATTTCTTAGATTTTGCGCGAAAATTGATTAATGAATTAAACAAAATTTATGCGGCTTACTATCGCGTTTATTTTGTGCAGCCGTAGTGGTCACGGAGAGATTGATTTCATAAAAAATATAAAATCAAAACTAAAATAAACGCGATAGTAAGCCGCATAAATTTTGTTTAATTCAATAATAAAAATAATGGTAAAAATGTTCAATTGTTTTTTTTTTATTGTGACTCGACATCTGACCTGACACCCGCCTGATGGTAAGCAAGAAGAATTCCAAGAGTGCCGACGACTGCAAAAGCCAAGTCTTCACGGCTGCCCCAGTCGCCGCCACTATGATGATGTCTATGATACAAGAAGCACTATATACTCTTATTTATTTTTTATAAACAATTTTTTATTTAGCTATTTATATTTTCTTTTATAATGTCAACTGTTTTGGTTATAACAAATACTTTGTTATAGTTCCATCTTGTATTGAGTGTTACTTTTTCATTATCGCTTTCCTGCACATTTTACAAAATTATTTCCGAAGGATCCCCTCCCATTAAAACGCATCAACGAGTAAACGTTAAATTGCATTTATTCTCCTTCAGTGACCACCGACATTAATTTACATTATTCTTGTCCTCTCTAACTTTTAGTGCTGTTTAATCTTTTAGAAAATCGAAAAGTTATTTTCTGTGACTGTGTTACCTACCTTCAATTTGCCTATCCCAAAGAAATCTCAGAGCTTTTAAGTCACGTCTTGAGATATAAGTCGTGAGAAGTAAGTTGAGATCTTAAGTCTGACGACAGGCGTGGACGAACGGTCTAGCGATTGGTTTGTTGCTCGTAAAGTCTCGGGCTCGATTCCCGGTCGCAGCAAATATTTGTTTTATAGCCTTTATTAAATAAAAAAATAGTATATTTGTTTCGGGTCTGGTTATCAAAGAGTGGTAGGCAGTGGTACCCGGTCTGCCGTTCCGGGGTAGTACCACCACTTACAAGTATACAGACCGTGAAGTGATTTGGTCATGTTTCGGGATCAGCTTGTAAGTTGCCGGTTCCAACTAGGTCGGCATAGTGGATGTGATTGCTATTCACAGCTATTGAATTATAGTAGCAGTAACATTCATTCGGTTTAATATCAAGCGGGGTGCTGTCATATGTCAAGACGTCCACTGCTGAATATAGGCCTCATCCTTACAACGCCAATCCGAATGACAAGATGCCAGTTGGATCCACTGGTTATTCGTGACTTTCACTATGCCGTCAGTCTACCTAGTGAGAGGCTACTGCGGCTTCCGGTTCGTGGTCTCCATTCTAGAACCTTTCTTCACCGTCGGTTTTCGGTTATTATAAATATAAATAAAAAAACTATCTTTAATCAACATTTAGGCATGAATTAGGTAAACTGCTACGTAAGTTTTAAATACGCTACAAATTTTGGTTACTTCATATCAATACAAGCAAATGATATAATAACTAAGTTTGTGTAAAAGCTTTTATGAATTGATTGAAGTGGAGTGTGCCTGTCTAGTGCTCTTACGATGTGATGTTCACGCTAACAGCAAATGTTGTGTGCACTTAAAAAATTGTGCGACTATCTTTTTATTTTTGATGTTCTTTTTCTATACAAAGATAAGTATATACCTTTGTATAGAGAGAAACAGTGATTTAGGGTCATAATTTAAAAAAAAAACCGTACAATATTAACTTGAATATAGGTCAAGAGTGGTAGGCAGTGGTGCCTAGTCTGGCGAGACGGGGTAGTACGGACAAGTTACAGACCGTGAAGAGACTTAGTCGTGTCCAATTTCGTCTGAAACTCGCGTTTCGGGATCAAAACGCGACTAAGTCACTTTACGATCTGTACACTACCAGGTACTACTCCGAATCAGCATACTGTACTGTGCACCACTGCCTACCACTCTTAGACAAGCAGAACCAGAGCAAATGCCTCTTTTTTAATAACAAATATTTGTGATATTCCATCTAGTTATTAAATATTGCAAATAAACTCTATAAAACAAATCATTGCTCCGACCGGGAATTAAACCTGGGACTTATCGCGTAATGGTGTGCGCCACGTGTCAAAATGTCCTTCATACTGGATTGAAACAGTTGTATAGCTTGTCTAACTGTTAATGACGCGCCCCTCCACTTTATTAGGTAATTTTATAGTGCGAACGCAAACATTACTAACTATACTACTGTACTTCATCAGCGTGCTCCTTCTTTTGTGTCTAACCAGCAACTGAATGACCAATTACAATTGCATTTTCGGTGTGTATCCATATTTTACATTTGCTCGCGTGCGTAAATGCAGTGGACGGTTGCATTATTTCGGCCTAGACAGACTCTACGCCATTGATGAATTTATTAAAGCAAAGCGATGTACATCCATCCAATCAAGTGAATTAATTTTGTAAATATGTCGCAATAAATTTTATTACTATTAAAATTACGAGTGTATTCATCGCGGTCTCGAGAGCATAATAATCACGGTGCCACTCAGGTTGGCAAAAGATATATAATAACATAAGTGTTTAACAATCAATCAATCAAATGATCACGCCTTTTCCCACAGGGATAGGCCTTTTCCCACGATCCTGACACATCTCCCTCGCTTCCTTCACGTCCACAATTATTTTTATCCAAGCTCTATGGTCATAGTCATAAAGCTTGTAGAACCCATGGGCACTAGTCAATCCAAATTTGTTGAGGATGTCTCCGATTTGGTCAAACAAACTGAATAAAATCCATTCCACTTTTTTATATAATGTGCCAAGTAAAATGTAAGTTTATTTAGATACGAGTACATTCTAGAACATTGTTGCTTAGTATCAGATAAGTATCAATCAACCAAATTGTCACGCCTCTTTTCCACGGGGATAGGCAGCGACAATAGAGCGCCACTTGCCACGATCCTGACACAACTCCCTCGCTTCGTTCACATCCACAATTCTGCTCATACAAGCTCTACAGTTATAGGCACTAGGCAACCCACTAGGCACTAGGCCAAGGCAGCTTTATACATTATAAGTATAGATTATAATATCTTTGAAATCAAATAAAATAAGAAAAATATATTAAATGTAGAAAAGAAATATAATATGTGTTACGTCTAGATTTTTCTGAGGGATGGCTTACTCGCAAAAGAAATCCGAGATTGGCCGTTAACGAGGGCAAAACGTGTAGAAAGAAAAGTGGAAATATATTTAATTCTTGCTTTTTCAACGCTTAACAACTTTGACTCTCGACAAAATGGTATTAGCAATCAGAGCTGTCTTTATTTGCGTTCGTGTCCATTGAAATGACAAATCAGTTATGTTTTGAAGGTTTAGTATTGTTGGTGACAACTACATACATTGTCTGAAATCATATTATTATAAAGTTATTTAAATGTAAAATTTTAAAATAAAAGAACTGTTGACAATTTTATAATAACAAGATTATTAATTGTGTGTGTCAGGGAAGTGAGGGAGTTGTGTCAGGATAGTGGCGATTGGCGCTCCTTTGTTGTTGCTTGTCCCAGTAGGGAAAAAAGCATGACTATTTAATTGATTGATTAAAGATACAACAGTTTCTACGATATACCTAAGTGCGATTAACAGCTTAATATAGAAACGTTAAATTGGTAAATGTAATTATATTAATAAATCAATCAAATTGTCACGCCTTTTTCCCACAGGGATAGGCAGAGACAATGGAGCGCCACTTGCCACGATCCTGACATAACTCCCTCGCTTCCTTCACATTCACAATTCAAAATCATTCAAAACATTCAAAATCGGAGACATCCTCAAGAAAGCTGGGTTGGCCTAGTGCACATAACTTAGAGCTTGTATGTATGTATGTAATATGGTACATTTATTTATCTATTTAAAAACTTTATGCACTAGGTACAAAGGCGGACTTAATGTCACTAGACATTCTTACTAGTCTACCTTAGGGACAATTTAGAGCATTTTTTTTTTGTGTGAGATAGGTGCAAAATAAAATAGAAGCAAACATACGAGTATTCAAGTATTGCGAATGTTTATTTTTATTATATAACAAAATAACAAGCACCTATGTTATTATAATACTCGTAATATTACGCTACTATACTAACTCGTATTTGTTATGATTTCTCTCCGTTATGAATTTAAAATTTAAAGTAATATTTTTCTATACATTTCTAAAAATAAATAAACACAACTCAGCTATTGCTATGAATACACTCTCAAAGATCATATTCAGCCAATTATTTACAAATATATTATTTATATTTAATTTACTCGTATTATTACACATATAAGCTATAAATAAATCATAATATGCTTAAATTGCTAAAATATAGATAATCATAATGATGTTTTAAGTTTTTCAAATTTATAATATGTGTGCAAAGATATAATTTTTAAATTCTGTAAACCCACGGTTAAAATCTCCACCGAAACAAAATATCTGCTGTAGTCGCTTGTTGTTAGAGCGACTTTAAATAAATTTAAAAATATATACCATATATCATTAGTAAAATTTAATACACAAATAAATGTCTCATCTACTCACATACACAACATTCAGGAAAAACAACAACAACCCGAGAAAATCTACACCTTTAGGGAATTAATTACGAAATTTCACGGTGTGTTAAATCTTGAGCAATTGGTACTTGGATTCCCAATTTACGAGTATATATAATAAATACAAAGGTGCGCGATAAATAAGCAAATATGTAATGAATATTTAAGCTAATGTTTTGATTATATTTAAATTTTAATTGAATATGTATGTTTTTTTTTATGTTTACTCGTGGTCGTTATATGATGTTAAGCTAAAGCGTGGTCTTTAATCTGCTACTACAGACAAAGTTTTGAGCTGGCAGCAGCCGCGTCCTCTATACCAGCCTGGTAAGATGCCTAATATTTAGTTGATATATTTTTTTTAGCCCATTTAATGTCCCACTCCTGGACAAAGGCCTCCCTCTCTTTTTCCATGGCTCGCCAAATTTCTCTCTCGCGGTCTCTCGCTACAAACTAATAAATAAACGATTAATTAATAAAATATCGAATTGTTAGTAAGCTTATTGATATCTAAAAATTACTACTCGGTTTTTACAAGTTAAGACACAATTCCTTATTACAATCTTACTAATCTGAAAACGTCGTTTTAATAATGTTTGATAATGTAATCAGTGAGAATTCCAATTCAAAGGAATGGTGAGTGCCGTGAACTTGAGTGAGGTAAACATTTTCTGCTGGTACAAAGCAAACATTGTCGGGGGAGTACCCTCTGCCGTTTGGCAAATACAATCGAGCACGACTGACGGCTGCGTTTGTCTACTAGGGCGTTCATACACTTTTTTGTTGAGACATGACAACTGACTTGGCTGATGGTAAGCAAGAGCGCCAACGACAAAAAAAACGATTCAGTTTACGGTTATCTCAGTTGCCATCATAATAACGGCAAAATGTCATTTTTCATGCTCAGCATAATGAATCTAAGGTTGAAGGATGTGGAAAACACACGGGCTGGTAAATCGGCAAATCGAATGCTCCACAAAGAAATGACGCGTTGAAACTTTTAGTTCGACTTCCGATTCCAACATGATTTAATTAAATTTTCATAGACACAAGGCCACGTTAACTAACAAACATATTTTTCTATTAATTCTTTAAATACAGTTATTAAATTAAATCAGTTGTATGTTAAGGTTTTGGGTTACTTTTAAAGATGTACGAGAACAAGTATGTCCGACTGGCGCTTCATTGTCTCTGCCTATACCTGTGGGAAAAAGGCGTAACAATTTGATTGATTTTGAGTGAAGTGCGTTGTTGTTTAAGTCCTATTTACGTTGAAATCTCTGAGATAAATAATAGCTATGTGTATGCTCAACCTTATTCGTTTTATAAGTGACATAGTACCGTTTCATTTCAAACCTTACAGCTTTGTACGTTAAATCACAAAGTCTTTTTAGCTAATTGTTTTGTATTTAGTTCAATTAATGTCAATCCGTTTCAATTAGAAATTCTAACCCTTATTCATTAGTTACTCTATGGCAACCATCATCGTCTCTTTGGCTATAAATAAAATAATGCATATAAAATATAATTGCAGTTAATGCAAAATAAAAAAATATAGAGGTTTTGGTAAAAATTATAAAATCAAATTGTCACGCATTTTCCCCACATGGATAAGCAGAGACAACGGAGCGCAACTTGCCACGATCCTGACACAACTCCCTCGTCCACGATTCTCTTCATACAAGCTCTACGGTTGTGGGTACAAGGTGACCCAGCTTTCTTGAGGATGTCTCCGATTTGGTCGGAGAATACCACTCTCCTTTAACGCACCCATGCACATAATGTATTATTTTGTATTATAAAAATGAATTATTCTGCAATTTACTTTTCAATCAAAACAAGAAAAATATGTGGGTAATTAAAATTACAATTTGTAATGTATTTTCTGTATTCAATTCTATAAAATATGGTTTCGTAAGAAAAAAAAGCTAAATAGTATAATTTAATAATCCACAAGCCTTACCATAAGATAAATAAAATACGGTAACAACCTATCTTTATAAAATATTGCAATTAATGTTATTTAATAATTTTCTTGTTGAATCTAGTCTGGTATATACTGTAAGATAACCTGATTTCACGCTATTTAGCTGCAAATTAAGCCAGATATTAACGTGGCTGACAGTTAAACAGCATCTGTGCACGCCCGCACCCGACTCGTGTGAAATGGAAACCTCTATAATTAATTAAGGTTTATCCGTGCACTGTGAAAGGATATTGTATACAAAAAGTTATGTGTTATTAGTATTATTGGTGTTTTTATTCTGGTCAGATCAAAATCTGCCGTTCATATCAAAATTTATTAACAATCTATACTAATATTATAAAGAGGAAAAATTTTTTGTAATAAAAAGTTTAAAAGTAATGTAAAGTTTGTTTGTAATAAATAGGCTCAGAAACTACTGAGCTGATTTTAAAAATTCTTTCACCATTAGGAAGCTACATTATTCGTTAGTAACATAGGCTATATTGGATTTTTAAAAAGTATTTGATCTGGGCAACGCCTAGTTAGGCAGTTGGTATTACCTCATCAATAAATGTAAATAGTGACGGTGACCGTGTGCGAAGTCGTTTTTTTCAGTCGTTGGCGCTCTTAGGCCATGAATGGATGTCACTGCTACTACAATTCAATAACTGTAAGTAGTAGTCACATCCACTATGCCGGCCTAGTCGGAACCAGCTTCTCACAGTCTGATCCCGAAACGCGACTAAATCACTTCACGATCTGAAATACTTGTAAGTGGTGGTACTACCCCGGATCGGCAGACTGGGTACCACTGCCTACAAGTCTTTGCTAACCAGATCCGAAGCAAAGTTCTGCCTCTTTTTTATTATTAACAAATATTTTTAATATTTAATATAATTATTTAATATTACAAATAAAAGATATAAAACAAATATTTGCTGCTACCGGGAATCGAACCCCGGACTTTATGTTAAACAAATTTGTTTTCGAACCAATTGGCCACGCCTGCATGTTATAGAACGTGGCGCTCCGTTGGGTCTGCCTATTCCTATGGGAATTAAGGCGTGATAATTACTTGAACATTACGTGTCTTGTACATGTCTACCGATACTTAGTGACTAATCAATCTCCAGCTTACCTTATGGTTAAATAAAACCCAGAATTTGTCATTTAAACGAACCGCGCTTTGTGAAATAAATTGTCAGAATAACATCAGGCGATGTGCGGTCATAATGTCAAACCGAATTGAGTTATAAATGTGTTAAATAGCAAAGGTATTCAATGAAATATTACAAGGAGCTTTATAGGGTAACTTTACCGTGTCAGTGTTCAGTATCTTGACGTATTCTTCCACTTAGTCACGTTTACTTCATCTTTATTGGCTGTCTTATGCCATGACTGGCAATTTGCCATTCAATTTTAATGCATGACAAAGTATCCATTACGACAATATTTTTTCATATCACTATAAAAGCTACCTCTGATATTACCAACTTTTAACATTTTTCTCGTGTTTTCGTTCACAAAGGATACATTTACCAAGACCTAAAATTAGTTGTTGCTACGTAATAATTTAGGCAAAAAATTACGTTTTGCAAAAATATACTTCCCGTAATAAATAGCCTAATTTCAAACTTCGAAAAATTAAAAGTTATTTTTTACGAATATTTTTTAGAACGTTATTTAATTTTACCTTTTTAAAAATAATAATTTAAAAATGTATCTATATATTTTCTAACTCAGAATTTAACTCGTAGGTATAGCAACGAATATCTACTTTTATACGAAAATAATAATGATGTAATATGTTTTTTTTACACAAAAAGATCCGCCAAATTACTTTTCACATTGAAAAAATATTTTTTCAATTATTCTTTTTTATATTATTTCAGGCCAGTGCCACCTTCACCCACATTAGTAGCACAAATTGATTCGTCAGTGGCATGTTTGTGGTTGCTGACACCACTTTCGGCGGGAACAGCGGCGGTTGCTGTCCTGGTCGCAGTCACAACAAATAATTGGCTCCATTTAGAAGAAAACATACTAAATCCATTATACAATGGGACAGGTCAGAGAGACCTCTTAGCTAAACTCACAGTCTCTGGCTTATGGAGGATATGTCACACTGATCGTAAGTATGGTTATTACTATACTTTAAAAGGTAATAACATATAAGCGGAAAATAATAATAATAAAGGAATTATGTCCAGAAAATTAACCCATATACTTTTATTGTCTCTTAAATACGTTAGCAAAATATTCCGTGTAATTTCAACAGGTCCCACATTGTACGAATATTTTCATGCAAAACTGGATAGTAGACGATTGTCATAGAGGCGAGTAAGTTGAGCGGAAGTGGCAGCCTGTGCCATGACGTCACGAGTAACGTCCGCTCGCGGCTCGGCAGTCACATCTCTACAATGCGTTGGCTTCCGCTGCGTTACGGAAAATGCATTGTAGTGCATTGCGCGCTCGTCCTACTTCCATTCTATTTATGGAGTCCGCTGATGCGCCCGTCCTTTTATGACTAGTCCATTTCCTTCATTAAAAAGAGCCGCCCGCTTTTGTCTATTTGGGTTTAAAAATTTATTTTTGAACATAACCATTGATTTTTATTGAAATATATCGCTTTATAAAATATATCGGTTTATGATTTTCTGCATGCTTTTATATTTCTATAGATTCACATTAAACAGTGTAAAATATGAATTTTGTAATTTGGAATGTTACAGCTGGCAGCACGTTATATCGATGTATGGATATACCGTACTTTCCTTTGTCACAATACACGCCAGATCACAGCGATTCAACCAATGCAATACCGTGTAAGTAAAAAATACGATTTAATATGTTTATTTTAATCTGTCTCCACATAAAGTGACAGCACCCAGACTAAGGTTAAGCTGGAGTGCGGTTCATAAATGGAGGTGACTGCTACTACTACAGTTAAATAACTGTAAGAGGGAGTCACATCCGCTATGTCGGCCTAGTGGAAATCGGCAACTTACAAGCTGATCTATTCTAATTAGTATTATAAAATTAGCAGTTCATGCGTTCTCCTCTTTCCTATAACCTTAATTTCTTCAATAGAAGTTGCCGGTTGGGTATCTTTTTAGTCGTCCGCGCTTTGACGACTAAAAAGATGCTAAATATCAGGCAATACAAGGAAAGATACCAACTGGTATCTGTCCTTATATTTGTGTGTTTGTGTAATTACACAAACACACAAATATATGGACAGGGTCCAACTTAGCCGGCATAGTTGATGTCACTGCTACTTACAGTATTTAGTTACTTATTTAACTGTACTAGCAGTTACCTTCATCCATAGACCGCACTCCAGCTTCACATCAGGTGGGGTACTGTCATATGTCGAGTAACAGTATGAAGTAAAACAAAAGAGAACCTGTTTCATGTGCTAAAATATATTCATCATGAATTGTTGTGAAGTTTACGTACTATGTTCCAAAAGTTTGAAGGCTTCTAATTTATTAAATTCACCACTAAATGTGAGTAATGGATATAGTTTAGTGTGTCAGTACAAATTACTTTCATACCTTCTGCAATGTCCACTTAATTTTACCACCACAAGCAAATTTTTTATTCGTAGTTTTTTTTTGCGCCTTCATATTGTTCATACCTACATGTATCATATTTTACATTAAATTTTGTAATATATCTGCTGTATTTATTATATCATATAAGTATCATTCAGATGCAAATTTTTTAGTTATTATGTTTATTTTGGCTTGACATCTGACCTTGACTTGCCTGATCTTAAGCAAGGAAAACTCCAAGAGCGCCAACGACAAAAAAAAGATTCAATTCACAGTCGCCTCAGTCGCCATCACTATACCGGCCAAATGTACTTATTCACGCAACGCTTGATGGATGGCTTGAAACTGCTACTTTCAGTCATTTAACTGTTGTAGCAGTCGCACTCCAGATTAAAACAGACAGAGTGCTGTAATTTGTCGGGTCACAACTTTTAATAAATTTACATAAATCTAATATAAATATTTGTAATTTTCAGATGTGGTAACTAGATCAGCAGCACCGTTGCTTTTAGCGGTGTTGGGCCAAGTCGTGGGTTGTCTCTGCTGCGTGTTGGGACACTGCATCAAAACCAAACGACTTTGCACATTCATCTCTGGAGTAATCTTCATAGTTTCCGGTAATTATTAAATGAAATATTAAATCTACTTGTTATGTTCACTAAGTTGAAATAAATTAAAGATTCTATCAACCGGTTGTACCAAAAATTATAATTTACGAATTTGTAAAAAGTATCGTATAAGTAAAATAAAAATAAATAAAAATGGGTTGGTTAAAGAGTACTTCACATTTTACATTTACGTTTAACGGATATTTTATACAAAGCTAAAGGACATCATTCATTTTGGGGTTTTTGGAACTACTTTTGTAATTTCTAATGATAAAAACATATATAAATGGTAGTTTCGATATAAGATTATTAACAACCCAATTTACGATTTCGTAATAGTAAACGTAATAGAATAAGTATAAAGTAAAACTAAATTCGTAAATTGAAACTTTTTTGGTACAACCACTTATAACCACTGCTAATCCATTAATGCAGTATATTACGCTGAGGAATAGTTCTGTATGTATATTAGACTACTGCAAATTTCACCGTCACATTAAGAGAAGACAATTGCTGCTCTTTTTTCTTTAGACTAGACATCTGAGGGTCGACCGCGTAACTCAATGACATTGAGAATGAGCTTCATTTTGAAATTTGAACTTCATTAATGAGCTTCAAAATTAAAATTGCGATCGCGCAACACACGAAGAAACGATGTTGTGAACAGTTTAAGCTTATTGAAACTTGTGCCGACCTTTTCCAAGTTTGCACTAAAATTGTTTAAATTAATTTCCATAAAAAAGCAGTCTCATTTTTAAACATCATTCATTAATTTGACGATACGTGGTCAATGACGTGAAAAAAGTTGAAATCGAGAAGAAGACTGTTCTTTTTTAATGAAAATGAATTATAACACTGTTAGTGCGAACTTGGAAAAGGTCGGCACAAACTCATTGTCCGAATGAATAAAAGTTGATTTAGACACTAACAGCGACCACGTAACTTTTTGATAAATGGGAATGAACTTCATTGTCATTCCCATTGAAGTTGCGCGGTCGGTCCCTTGACTTGCCTGATGGTAAATAAGCAACGCGGAGTTTAAGAGCGCCGACCACTAAACAAGAGCGACAAGACTTACCGTAGCCTCAGTCACAGTGTCAGTACAGTGCCATCACTTAAAAAGGTACAGACGTGAGCGCACAATGGATGCGACTTGTATCCAGTTATTTTCCTGTAGTTATTTTCCATTCATGAAATGTACTCGATCTTAATCTCAGGCAGGGTAATATCACATGACGCGCCACAATTAAAAAAATAGCTCGTATAAGCTTCCTGATAGTATCATGAACATTTTTATAATATAGTTTATTGATATAGCAAATTTTATAATTTCAGGTCTCATAATGCTGACTGGCATCATCATGTACATATCCGTATTCAAGTCTCAACTAAACCACAAACTGCGCTCCATGTACACTTTTTACCAGATGCCGAGAATGTCTTATAGTTATGGATATTCTTTCGGGCTGTACGTCGGCGGGTTCATCGTCGTAGAGCTAGCAGGGACATCTGCAATTTTTCTTTTCTTACAATGGTATCAAAAGGACTGGATAACTAGTTTAACAGAAAAAGCGAAAGCTGACTGCAGAGCATGGGATCGCGAATACGCTTTCACAGACTTTAGAGAAAGAGACTCCACAATACTAGAAAGACGTATGATGAAACGAGATACTTATCCCCCACCTGGGTCTTCTTCTGCCACACCTCACGAGCGACGTCGTTTCGAATTTGAGGCAGAAGTAACAGAAATGCCGCACTGTTCTATACACAAAAACAGAAGACTGAATCTAAGTTCAGCGTCTTTAAAAGACCTTTCCTCTTCGACGCTTTATGGATTTCCTGCTGCTCCGCGCAATACAGCCATTGATAATTACTTTGAGGAGTTCAAAGAAGTGCCTCAGAGTGCGAACACTTTGAGTGGTTTAAGGAGCGCGTCAATATTCCAGTCCCAGACGTCGGTCGCCAGTGGAAGATTTTTGGATTCATCGGCGATAGAACCACCTCCTTCGCGGGAAGAGGAACTGGTGACATTTGGCGCAAGAATGAACGAGAGAGCGCGACACGATCGTGCTGTAGGGACGGACCCTTATCGTAGAACTACACCGGTGTGAGAATTACTTCCCTCTTTCTATGAATATAAAGCATATCGAGAAGTGAATTTTGTGGCAAAAAGACAAATGATAATAACTTTTACGAATATTTCACGGAAGTGATTTTCGAATTTATGAACCCATGTGACTTATGTTATTAAGATTTTTATTGTTAAATTTCCTTTGAAAATAAACACTGCCATTGTGTTTTATCGTTATTTATTTCTTTATCATTACCATTTAGAGAGTTATTTATTTAATCATATATACTTATCTATAATTACTACCAGGCTGATTATATTTAACATTATATTATATATAAAATACCTTCATCAATTAAAATTTATATTATTTATTTTTTAATAATATATTTCCTTTTCTGTTGTGGCTTGATATATAATATAATAACACCCCGCCAAATGTTAAGCTCGAGTGCGGCCCATACATAATGAAGAGTTGACTGCCACTACAGTTAAATATCTGAAAGTAGTTATCACATCCACTATTTCGACCTAGCATATCCTACAATAATCGTTAATATACTTTTTTATTCACACCAATTCGATTGCCTGATGGTAAACAAGACCGGCAAGAGCTCCACGACTGAAATAAAAAACGAATGTTTTAACAACTACTTCAGTCGTCGATACCATGCCGGCCTGAGTGACAACAGAGAAAATTTAAATTTATTCATGATGTTTAAATTATTTATTAAATTAGTTTAGCAACTTATTAAGATAGATTTTTCACATTTTAAACTAAACTACTAAAAGTGCTTGTATCATAAAACTGGATGACCAAAGCTCATATCAAAGGGGACTCTCGGTATGTGTGACTATTTTACAACCACTATACCACAGTCGCTTTATTACTGTTCTTTAATTTAATATCAATTTTTTTTCAATCAAATCAAATTGTCACGCCTTTTTCCCACGGGGATATGCAGAGACAATGGAGCGCCACAGGCCACGATCCTGACACAACTCCCTCGCTTCCTTCACATCCACAAATCTCCTCATACAAGCTCTACGGTGGGCACTAGGCAACAAAGCTAATTAATTTAATTTAATACATTTTTATATTTAAAATTTAAAGATGTGATGCATTGTTTACAGTATATCTAAATAATAATAAATTGGCCAGGCCCCCTCGATACTACTAGTTCATGCGGTCATGCCCAGTCTATTCACATCTCGTGCCAATAATGTTGTCATCTGACATTTAAATTATAGACGACATCAATTTAAAATTTTTAAATACATTCACATATTATTCAAATAGTTTAAATTAAATTATATAATACATTTTGGCTAACATAGTGATGACGACTGAAGCAACCGTAAAATAAAACAGCTTTTACAGTTGTCGGTGCTCTTGTTATTGCTTGGTCCTTACTTAGCATCAGTGGACAAAACAAACAATAAAAATATTAGGGCTGAAATATTAATTATTTCATTTTCTAACTTAATTATTATAGTAATATGATAAAAGTGCTTGTATCATAGAAAAAGAACGTACCTGTATATAAAAGATACATAGGTACGGGCACCTGGTTTTGCAGCAAGGTTTTGGTTTGCACTTTACGACGGTCGCTATTAAAATAAAATAATTAATCAAACAAACATAATTTTACAAATATAATTTTATTATTACTGTGGCCGTCTCCTTAGCTAATCTGAGAATAAGTATGCAACTGGTCTTACAAAACCCGAAGTACGGGTGATAAATAACGAAAATTGAATATTATATGTATTAAAATTTCCGTTTCAGATTTTCAGGCCGAGTTGTAGACTTCCAAAGTTGTTACTACCCTAGATCCTATTCTTATTAAAGCACATCATTCATTTTGTATTTGAGCTCGGGCTTAATTGTATTACAGTTGCATATACATTTTAAAATAGTTTGATGTACGAAGATTTCAATGTAATTGGAATATATCCTTTATTTTGCTTTGATTAGGTGTGCAAAATGATTAAACTATTATTATGACAGTTGAAAGCAGAACTGTTAATATGGCGTGTCTTATTTTTCAAATAACTCAATTGTTATTAGTTTTATAAATACAAGTATCGAAACTACCATTTAAATATTTTTTTCTAATTGGATATTACAAAAGTAGTCAATGAAAGCCAAAAATGAATGATGTCCTTTACCTAAATTAATCCAAAAAAGACAATCTTAATACAAGCATGAATAACTACAAATTCTCAACCTGCACTTTCATGAACAGAATATATTATTAAAATATTTTCACCAAAATATTGACTTCAAAATAAGTAAACAAAAGGTATATCGTGCGGTATAGATGTAATTCTGCAAATGCAAATTATTTTTATTACTATAATAAAAATTAACCTATGTAGCTAACACTTAAGAAATAGTTAATCCATTTGTAGTTTAATTGGTCCCTACAACCCACAGCACAGTATTCCGAATATAGACACCTAAAGTTACAGACGCCACGGTTGAAAGCTTGCAAGGAGTTGGTGCATCGTTTGTCGAACCAGTGGTTTCTACTTAAGATAGATTCACAAAAGGAATTTAAATCTAATGTGGATATATGTAATGCCGCGTTAAATGAGGCAGGCCGTGAAGGGTGTTAATACCAAATCGGAGATATCCTCAAGAAAGCTGGGTTTTCTTTTACTTGGCATAATATAATTTTAATACTACGATATAGATTAGGTGACTACTTACAAAAGATCTTGTTTTATACCTTAAAGTAGTGATATTAGATCTGTTGTTAATCGTTTGCCCATCCTGTCGATATCCAGTTTTTGGTATACCACCAGTAAACGTAAATTCGGATCAGATTAAATGTTGCCAAAGGTATGTGTTATCCTTGTTTTTAAAGTTTTTTTTTTTTCAAAGTATGTTTTTTGCGAAAAATTAAATTTTGACTTGTCGATGGTAAGCACGGCGGAAAAAACTAACTCAGTGCACGTCAGTGCACTATACAGGTCAAATAAGTTAAGTTACTTACATGAATTATTCTACGTTTCATTACTATAGGGAAAGAAAAAAACTATCACTCTTCTTATATTTTTATACAAACTACATATTCAGATTATACAGGTACAGTTATTGTCGCTACATATTTATTTAGTGGTAGGCACCAGCCCAGTATGCTGATCCGGGGTAGTACTACCACGTAATCGCTTCTTAGTTACTGGTCCCAACTAAGCCGGCACAGTGGACTGTTACTTGGAGTTGTTTACCTGTACCAATCGCCTCCATTAATAAACTGCACTCTAGCTTAAAATCAGGCGGGGAGCTCTCATTATGTCAAGGAACAATAATAATAATATAACAGCAACAATCTATAATCATAATCAATCAAATTGTCACGCCTTTTCCCCACAGGGATAGGCAGAGACAATGGAGCGCCACTTGCTACGACCCTTACACAATTCCCTCGCTTCCTTCACATCCACAATTCTCTTTATACATGCTCTGTGGCAACCCAGCTTTCTTGAGGATGTCTCCGATTTGGTCGGAAAACACCAATATATATAACTATAAGTATATATATTTATTTGATATATACTCATATTTATAAATATATAATAAAAAATAAATACATACAAAAATATTGCAGCCATGTAATTCATTTAATACATACGAACACGCCACATTTTATACATTAATAGAATATTGTAGATCAGATAGAGTGTGAATAGAAATATGCATATATATATATATATATATATATAAGATATACCTCAACAGGTAACAATAACCTCTGCTCTTTAGGAAAATAAAACCTAAACAGAAAATAATGGTCATGAACTATAAATAAAACTGAACTTCCATTTATATCTTTATATCCTATAATAATATCTTATCTTATTTGTACCTGGATCAAAACTTGGACATTTAAAAAACAATTGTTCGCAGTGCTGGTATTAAGAGATATGCGTATAATAATATATATTAATCAATCACTCAATCAAATTGTCACGCCTGTCTCCCACAGGGATAGGCAGAGACAACGGAGAGCTACTTGCCACGGTCCTGACGCAACTCCCTCGCCTCCTTCACATGCACAATTCTCTTCATACAAGCTCTATGGAGAATTATTAAATATTTTTAATTAGCTCCTACACTTTTATATAAAATTTTATATTATGTGAAAAAGTTTACGTTATAATTATTATAAAAGTCAAGAATACTATTCAACTTCGTTGCCGATCCCAACAATAAGCGAGCTAGAGCTTTTTCAGTTAAATCGCTCGTGCTTTCGAAATTTCAGCCCGTCAGTCGGTCTGAACGGGAGATGCCGGGCGGACGCGTTTCCTTCTTACCGTACTTTTATCGAAGCCCGAAACCTAAAACACTTTTTACGAATTTTGTATGAAATTTAAATACAACATAATCTGTGTATCTAATTATTAGTTAAAGTGTTGACTTGGCCAATGTAAAGACATTGTGCAGGATTGATGTTTTACTTAAATAATGGAGTTAAAAGATAACATTAAATATTTATGAAAGTTTCTCCGTAGTGTAACGCGGTTGCCAGGGAGCTCTGTGCCTCTGTTCTATCAACAGGTCTCATAATAGTAAGTTTCATGCGTTTAGTAACGACAATCACTGCTTTGATTTAGGTTTGTACTAAATAGCTGAGCCATTTAAACGGAAACATTGTAGTCTGGTATTTGTAGCACTTGTCTTTGAGCTCATTCCTAACTAATTAATCTTTCTTCTTGTCTTGCCTACATTGACATTATACAATGTAATTAACGTACTACATGTGTGGGGCATACTCAACACGTGTTGTAGCTTGGATACCGGATATTCCCACTTATATGCACTTAAGAAAACATTTTGGTAATAAAATTATAGTGATTTCTAGCGGTGATAGTAAATATTGAGCTAAATTAAAATTATATATACTATTATTGTTCTTTATATATAGTTAGTTACAAAAATGCTAATAAGAAAAACATAATAAAAATATTTATGATCCTGAATTTACAAGTAATAAATAATGTATAGGTAAATGAACACACAACCAATATTTTCATAAATAATAAAAAGAAAGAAAATTCAATTTCAGTTGCGAAGGCAGTATTGGTTTCCGATCGAAAAGCCTCTTTGATTTTCTTATTTGTGGCTTCGCCGACATTTTGTTTCGCAGTAAAATGAAATAACGCTTTAAAAGTTCAAAAGTTACATGTCGCGTTTATCGAGTTCCCTTTGATCTTAAATCACGTATTTTTTTATTTAAAAAAATCAAATTGTCACGCTTTTTTCCCATAGGGATAGGCAGAGACAATGGAGCGCCACTTACCACGATCCTTAGACATATTTATATCTATATCCTTGTTTTTTATATACTCGTATGTGTAAAGTTTTGTTTCATTCAATATTTTTACGCTTTGAAATATTAATGAAAGAAGATCGTAACTGACCTCGGCTAATAAACGATATAAGATATCAATAGACAATATCAACAAATATCCGAGGCAATAAAATCATATATCGGTAATATTGTTTTTATGAGACAAAGATTGTTTCATTAATAAATTGATATGCAAGGAAAATAAATAGAAAATTTTCTTTGCAAATATATTATGTTATTTATCTTATTAAATTATAACGTGTCAAAGAATAATGTATGTTTAGTAATAAAACCAAGCAAATTGAGTTGGGTTAGTACTTCATTATAATGGAATCGCAATCTTAAAGGATCTATCGGTTCAAATAATTAGCAGCGGTAACAAACTTCTGTATTCTGTATGTAATATTTTGTACTGTGGTATGTAAATCCTGCCGTGTATAAAACTTTAAAATAAATTATAAAAGAACTATATACAGGATTAATAACAAAGCCGGTGACCGTGGTGTAGTGGCAGTGCAATGGTTACGCAAACCGAAGAGCACGAGTTCGAGACCACGCACCGGTACCAATGTATCTTTGATATTATGTACTTTGGTTGTCCTGTTTCTGTGATACAAACACTTTAGTAGCTTAGTATTGAGATGTAAATAATAAAAAAGAATACCAGTAATATTTAATTAAAATATGAACTTAATGAAATCTATGTAAAGTAATAATTTAAATATACACAGCTAATAACAATGTGTCAAAGTCTCCAAGAGGACTCAAAAATTGTGCATCAAGGAGCAAATATGTCGTGACAAAGCTTTATTACACAAAATGAGTGTGTTGATAATCATGATACCTCGTCACATTTCTAAACAAAATAGTTTGGCTTAAAGCCATATTGCCATTTCACGTTTATTCAATTTCATTATGCTAACGAAGTGAAAATAATTCAGTTGCTCTACAATTTCTATCTCATTTAATAAAAGTTATTTATGCAATGTTTAGTCTGTTAAACACTTTTTTATTACGACATCAACGCAGATAATATGATTTTGTGATTTTTAATTGCTACAGTAGCAATCACACAAACGAAACGGTACACTTTCAGTTTCTTTTATTTTTATCATTGTCTGTAATCTGATGCTATTTGTACATACCCTATAAAATAAAAATAAAAATGTATTATATAGATTAGAAATATACTTAGTATTACTTTTCCCACCTTCCAGATACCGGCTCGTTCCTCGGTCGCAATTAATCGACTGTGGATGCGTAAAAAAATATCTAATTTTTATTACTAATATATATATATATAATATACTATTTTATACCTTATATATTGTTAAAGAATTATTATACAAAATAAAAATAATAGTATCATTATAACTATAATAGTATACTCGTATACTTGTATTAGTAACACTTTAGATCTAGCATCACTCAGATAGACCAAGTTTAAACCCTAGTTTACCCAAAACTGTAACTTTTCCGGCAATCTTCCATGTAATTATCTTTTCCTACTTTGATTGCCAAAAACTCTTGAACTATCTTCTATTTTATATAAGTATTTACCACATTTGTATTATTCCCGTTCTATTTTCTTATTAACCACTTTATGAATCTTTTAACCCAAATATGGAATATTATTGTGGCTAGACATACGACAGTTAAACTGGAACGCAGTCTATGAAAGAAGGCGATTTCTACTATAGATTATTAGGTCTAAGTAGCAGTCGCACCCACTACCGGTTTAGAAACTGGTAACTTCTTAAATTTTGACTTCACGGTCTGTACGCCTGAAAGTGGTGCTACTACCCCGTGTCGGCAGCATGGGCAAGTAAACACCAATTGTCAGCCTCACTTTTTTAGCTACCTCTCTTTTTTTAATAATAACAAATATATAATTTAATTACAAGATTGTATTATTTAATATAATAACAAATACTTACTATAAAATCTTTGCTCTGACCGGGAATGAAACCCGGCACTTACGCGTAGTGAAGTGATATGTTACCCCATGCCCCACGTAGATCTTAGTAAACTTTGTAATATATCTACAACAATAGCAATGTTGTAAATAACAATTAAACTAATAATAATGTAATATGATTGCCCAAATAAGAGTAAATTATTTCACACAATAACAATCCAAACAATGTTACAATAACATGAGTTCAACTATTCACATTTGTTATTCGTATAAACGTCAAAATATTCAGCGAAATCCGTTGAATTATTTAATAGGGCTGCTTTATGTTCTACTCAAATCATTATCCTCGGGCAAGCGCCTCACTTTCAGTTCTCACAAAGAGATTTGAACAACCCGCTGCAAACACCTAAAGTCCTTTACAAATACGACCTTTCCTTTGATTTCACCCGAATCTAAAATGTCAACTGAGCTTAACTGCATATAATTTTAGTTACTGGCATTTTCACACATTTAGAGTCGGTTTGTTTGTAAATTTGTTCTGCGAATGTGAACAAAATAACATGCTATTATTAAGTGTTTGTAATTACGCCTCTATTTTACGCCTGTAACATTCCAATAATACCATTTCCTGTTTCATAACATTTTAACTATTTACCTTTTCCGTATTTTAATGAATTTTTCCACGTTTCTTTTTACATTTCAATGTTAAGCTACTACCACACAGGACAACAAAAGTACATAAACATAAATTACATTGATACCGGCAAGTGTTATAGAGCCACTACTCTGAGTTTGCGTGACCTTTGCACTGCCACTACACCACGGTCTCCTTCATTGTTGGACATTTCAATACTTAGCAAATAAACGTTCTTGTTTCATATATCGAAGATACAATGGTACCGGCAAGTGGTTTCGAACCACTTTCGGCTTTTGGTTTGTTAGTCCATTTCTAAACCACCGTACCACGGTCGTATTAATTGTGTAATATTTTCTTTAATTTCTAAAAAGAAGCAACAAAGAAACACTATACCTTTTACGATATGTTACTAGCACATTAGAAACCATTAAATTGCATACGAGTACTCTAATAAATTATCTAGACAATATGTTTAAAGGTAAACCACGCTTTACCTCAGACCACACTCAAAGAAATTGAACACGATGCTAAGTCATATATAAAACCTTAACAGACTTACAACTCTAATCCATTGAAAGAAAGTTTAAATTATAACGATGCAATTGCATTTCAAGAACATATTTTATGTCTGCAGTTTAGCACTTTGACAAATTGCTCTAGTATACAATATCAAGATTAATAATGTTGCATGTTGGAACTAACAACGTGTTATATGAAATGTGATATTAGTAGCTCTAATTAGATAAAGATAGTCTAGACGTTCATATAAATTTAATTATCGTGTTATCTTCATTGGTCTAAGTTTTATTGGGCCTCGACAAAATATGACAGCACCCCGCCAATGTTAGGCTGGAGTGTAGTCCATGAATGGAAGCGACTGCTATTACTACTGCTACTACAGGTACATAAGTTATTTTTTGGCAAACTATCGACATGAAAAAATTTTTACGAGGCGTGAAAAACTACCTATGGCCGACTATAGAGAGACGACTGATACAAACCTTAGTAAACCAAGTCGGGGTTTTAATCGTCGGCACTCCTAGACCTCCCCTTCCTTACAATCAGCCAAGTCGAAGTCCAATGTCGCGTTAAAAGAAAAAGTTCTTAATTATGATACGTAAAGTACGGGTGACATTTAAATATTCAATTTAAAAAATCTAATTGTCACGCCTTTTCCCCACAGGGATAGGCAGAGACAATGGAGCGCCACTTGCCACGGTCCTGACACAACTCCCTCGCTTCCTTCACATTCACAATTCTCTTTATATATTTTCTATGGTTATGGGCACTAGGCAACCTAGCTTTATATATTCAGTGAGCCATAATCAAATGAAATTGTCTACACAAAATTAATATTGCACAGCGCGTCAGGATGAACAGTAGATTATGTCTCCAAAAATGTTTATTCCGTTAGCTTTTAAAATTTGTCAAGTGTGTCAGACATTAATTTTAGCTGACGATGAGGTCATGTTAAAAATATATGTTTTATTTAAAAAAAGTTTAAACGAGAACATGTTTCCGGATTGTTTAGTGTGATAATTCATTTCGGTGACTAGGCCTAGTAAAGGGAACATCCCTTTACATGAGGATATTTTCAGCTGTGTAATATGTTTGCCACACAAAATATCACTTCCTTATATTATTTTATCCTAAAAAATAAATTGTATCGTATTTTTACTACAATACTTCTTTTGTGCGGCGTAGTGACGGCGACTGGGGCAACCATAAACTGAATGGTTTTTAAGTCGTCAGCGGTCTTCGACTTGCCAGACCAGGCCAGAGTTTAACCCCTATATTGTATAAATAGTCATTTTTTTATTTAATAAATACCAATAATTTAAAAATAAATTTGTAACTGTAATAATTTTTGAATTTGTACCTTTAGTAACTAACAGTAGTACTAGCTAAGTAGTTTGGGCAATATTAAATAAATTAATAAATCTACGCAACATCTGACTTTGACTTGCCTAATAAATAAAGCGGAGTTCCAAGAGTGCCGACGTCTCAAAGAATCAATTATCACTGACCATAGGTGATTTTCTAAACTAAACACAAGAATAATTTAATATCCAAGCAAATTACTCCTGCTACTGCAAGTGAAATTTTAATCTTAGATGACAGCTAACTTCACATGAAAGCGAATATTATAATTTAGACAGAAGTACTTATTTAACTGTAGTTAATTTAAAGTGTCATAAGATAGAAACAGATGAAACAATTCATTTAAATTATCATTAGCGATTATGAACACCACTAAAACTGTTTATCAAGCAATTTATAAAATGGATCTATCGATGTCCAAATATGGGGGGGGGGGATGTTGACAGCAATGGTAGCGTCAGAAACACCATAAACTTCAGACGACGCAAGCATGTTTCGAGTGAGCTGACGTATTGAACAGCATTAGCGATAAGCATCGGAGAGGACACAAAATGTAAGCGAGCGGGTGAAATCCAACCTACTAACCGAACCTATTTTAATAGCCACAGATGTATTTGAGTTATAGGTATAAATAAATGTAGTATAACAATAAAAAAAGTAGGGGTAAAATTCGATTAATAATAAAATATCTCATAATCGCTGTTTGTTGCTTTAAAATAATGAAAGTTCTATATTATTAAAGTTAACTAAAAAACTGGTAAAAGTTTCATTTCTTTGCTGATGGACATTCGCCAAGAAGTTCAAGTTCATAATTTAAAAGTTGTGAATAAATAACTTTTGTGTACTTTTACCTTGTACTGCTTCCAAAGTGAAATATTTTACTTGGCAAAGAAATTGTTATGTAAAGTCATAATAATGAGTTTTTTCTGCTTATGAATTTGACATTAAAATGTTAAGTTAATTTCAAGGTCCATTATAAAATTTGCAGAATCCAAAAGGCTTATGTTGATTACAACTTTATATTTTTGTGCAGCTCAGTCCTATCTACTATAAGTAAATGTGACAAGAAAATATTCTATCTACTTTTTAAGTTTAATCCCAGACACTTTTGCAACAACACAATTGCTTATACCCTTGTTACTAACTGGTATAAAACACCTTCTATTATTTATATATGATGTTGGACTATTTTTCGTTTCTATGCCACGTTTATAAGATATAATATTTTATTTGATATTATAACTCTTGGTTAATAGTTATCCTTTATCATTATCTATCATTTCTACGATTTTTGAAATAGGGTCCTACTTGAAAGCACACAATCATATCTTCGTCATAATTTTGTTATTCATTGTGATTAAAATTATGATAGATAATGAAAAAGGATAACTATTAACCGAGAGTTATATTTCATATATATATATATATATACAACAATCAGGTGTCAGATTAGTATTTTTCCTAATTCATAATACCTTATTATAGGATAATAAAGTAATTCTTGAACACAATACTTCAGATTATTATCAAGTTTCGATAGCCTTAGACGTGCTTTCTTTAAAGATTGCAATAAGTGATTCGACAGGACTACAAAAGAACTCCCACTCTCTGTCGCCCGACGTTGTGTCGCCTTAAACTAAGCCGAGACTTAAGCCATAAAGATGATCCATAATTAGTAACATGACCTAAACGGTCCTGAATAACAACGACAAGATAAAGTTTGTATTTAATTGTAATTATATTTTATAATAAAGTATTCAGATTGAAAGCACGATGATTACAATGTTATCGAGTTTTTGTTCTTTTAAATTAGAAAATATACACAAAATGCTGTTTCCAAGATAGTTACGAAGTGTAATAGTTACGAGTAGTATAATTATTTATAAATGAGCAATGAAAAGCAAAAAATATCAAATGCGCCCAGAGATCGTACGGGATCATAGGGTTTTAATATTATTTAGGTAGGGAAAAAAGTTTGTTCGCATTTTAAAAGAAAATTAAAGGCGTTTTTTTTTAAGTTTATTTACATTAAATTACAGTATATGTGTGCCATTTTGTTCGTAATCTTTCTGCCATCTTGTATGTAGAGACATAATCCCGTTGCTGTAGAATTGATTTTATTATTTTTTGGTCCATTATTTTATCCCCCAGGCAATTGTCATTCACAGAGACGAATATTAACAGTTCTGCTTTGAACTGTCATAATTATAGTTTGATCATTTTGCACACCTAAACTATGCAAAATAAAGGATATATTCCACTTACATCAGGCGGGTCAAGGTCAGATGTCGTGTCACAATAAAAATCTCCGTAAATCAAACTATTTAAAATGTATATGCAACTGTTAATACAATTAAGCCGAAGTCCCCATAAAAATAAATGATGTCCTTTGTAATACGATCTATAAAAAATACCGTTTTATATATACAATAGATAAAAAGTTTTTGTTGGGCTAAAACTTTGCTAAGGACTCAATATCTCAGTAGACGATCAACGCCGTTTTATGATAATAAATATCTTTCGCTACGAAATGTTGTGGTTTGAATACGTAACTGGTTTATTCTAGATGCTAATACAACAACAACAACAACGGCCGTTGAACTTTATTTTGTCGGTTTTTCAAAGAACACAATCATTATAATATTTTTCGTATTATTCATATTAAATAAATAATTCAATAAAATTTCTTTAATGATAATTTTCTCCGATTTATTTTTTATTTGTAGCTCGACATTTGACAGCTAATATTAAGCTGGAGTGCGGTCTACGAATGGAGGTGACTGCTAGTACAGTTCAATAAGTACAAGTAGCAATCACATCTACTATCCCAGCTTAGGTAGAACCGGCATCTTTCAAGTTGATCCGGAAACTCGACTAAGTCACTTCACTTGAAAGTGGTGGTACTACTTCGGATCGGCAGACTGGCCAAATCACCACCAACTGCCTGCCTATCACTTCTAAACATCTATACCAGATCAAATACGAGTATAATATGTCTTATTTTATTGTATTAGAAAATAAGTATTTGCATTATCTAAACTAATAATTTAAATAGTACAACTAAATGCTTTGTAACAAATTGCTCCGACCGGGAATCGAACCCGGGCTTACGCCCAATTAAATAAAATAAAAATAGAAATACGTAGTTTTAAAATAGTAGTTTGTTTTATTTATTATTAATAAAATTTATAGCATGCCTAAACTCGTTAATTAACTTGCAAGTCAGGTAACGTGTGCACAAAATCGATAAATATTATTAAAAAATGTACTAGCGGTAATAAGAAACATTAATTATCCGAAGTAACCACTTATATTATCCTAAATGATGGCGCTCGAAACATTTATTTTAAAATATTCTCTTCTAGCACTAATATATTGAGTAACAGTCCACATTGGGAACACATTAAAGTCGCGTTAAACGTCCCAGGTGATGAAAACATAAGGCAAATACATCAGTAGTATTTCTAAATATAAGACGTATCTGTTCTGTGTACGCTGACGCCGCTGCTCTATGTTTAATTTTCCTCTGTTATTTTATGTTATCGATGCCTGTAAATTTGTTAAAAATATAAAGAATTTTGTCTATGGTAACCTTCCGAGGAAAACGTGTGAAAAATTTATATTTAGACATCGTTTTACAATCAAGACGAGGTGTTGGCAAAAAATGCAATAGTTATATCTATTAACTTTTTCTATATACAAAATAATTTTGCAACCTGATTGTAATTCTAAGAATTTTTATTTATAATTAGTTAAAAGATTATTCGTGTAAACTATTTATTCATTTAAGTATCTAACCTATAATGTTTTATGGGCTACCACATCGCTTTACGACAACGTTTCAATTTTGGGTGACATTAAAAAATGCGGCGGAAAATTAAACGTTTTATTATGTTTCCTACTCGTAATATCAACATGACATTTTATTATCAACTTTAAAACCGTTGCAGAAGAGATTAGAATAAGAAAACTCATAAATAAAAGTTCACTACATAACGGAAGCTATACGCGTACGCTGCTTTGATGAAAATACATCGTACATATTTTTCTTGTCTTCAATATTATCAGCAGAATTTTTTACAATAACATTGTGCCATTACTTACTATTGTGACATATTGATATATTACAAAAACTGAAAAATATAAGAAAAAGATATATTTAACTCTGTAATAATAAATTATAATTTACATAACAATTCATTGGCGATTTTTCAAGTTCATTGAAAAATCATGTACTGTTTTTTGGGTGATACCGTCATGCATAGAATCAAACTTATTTGTCACCATATAAACATGTTCAATGACCAATATCGGAAAAAAGTTTAAATCCAGTAGGTACTAATGTTTGTTTGACAAACTTATAGATACCTATGAAATCATTTTGAACAGAAAGATAAATGCATGTCTGTTCGACATTGAACTATCTGACCTTGCCGGTCTTGTGGCAATACGAGGAAAATATAACTACCCTCAATTGTGACGGTCTATTTTTTAAGATTTAATAAAAGCTTGTATAAATTGCATTAAAGAAAAAAGTAAGAGAGTTATGTCATGGAAACTGGCGATCTCTTGTCTCTGTGAGAATGATGGCTTAAATTAGGCGTAAAGATATATTTTGTACCGAAATTTATAAAAAAGATTAACATTATTATTATTATTTTTATTTATTATTATTTTTTTTTTTTTTTTAGGTAATGACGAATAGTAACACTACGATTGCAGACAAATAAACTTAAATGACAAATCTTGTTTAAATTATTTCTCGTATTCTTATCTTACATAAGAAGATATATATCTACGAGCAAATATATCGAAAGCCATATCTTTTGATATTTTATGAGAGCATTCAAGCGTACGTGAGAGGCGTGATAAGGTAGAGGAAATTCTTTAGAAATAGACTGAACATTTCACGCCTACTATTTCATAGACCTTGAGGAAATGCAATATATTACTGGCAAAAAATGTTTAAAATGTTCTCAATCTTAAACAAAATGTGCAGTCGTTCATTTTGCGATTTAAATCCCGTGGCAAGACCCATTTTTAAATTGGAAAATCAGATCATTTAAAGAGTTTAATAGAGGTTATTAATAAACCTTCTCGTACAATAGTACGAGATTTTATTTAAATTATTATATTTATTTAATATCAGAGTATACTTAATATCGTTAGATGAAGGCCCTTAAGTTAAGCCCTTTAATTGTATACCCAGTATTAATATACAATAAAAACATTATTACAAAACGTAAATAAAAAATGTTTTTAATTTTTTTGGCGACTGGCGCGGCGTGTTCATTTGAATACCAGTCTGTTGCGCGAAAAAAGCTTTTACTTGTATTATTAATTCGATTAAATTTACATTTTAAAAGAGGTGTATTTTTTAGTCTGGTTGTCAAAGAGTAGTAGGCAGTGGTACCCAGTCTGCCGATCCCGGGTAGTACCACCACTTACAAGTATAGGTATATATACCGTGCAGTAACTTAGTCGCGTGATGTGACTGACTTATATAAATAAAATATTCTTGGTGTACACAGCTTTTTTCTGTTTAATATAAATTGCAAAAGCACGTCTTTTTTATTCTGCATAACGTGGCCTACAAGTTACCGCGAAAAATAAAAATGAAGGAAATAAATGTTAAAATCGTCTGTTAAATCGTTGGAATTATAAGTCAATCAATCAAATTGTTACGCCTTTTTCCTACAGGAATAGGCAGCGACGTGTATACGTCATTAACCTATTATGTTTTAAAATACACCTTACACTTGAGACGTAGTTGCAAGATAGTAAAGACTAAAGTCACAATTCATTTTGTTTTATGCAGGGCACTTTTGCGTTGGTTTGTGTCAAGAATACGTTACTTTTCATGTGACAGTTACACTAAACATAGCTTGTAATACAAAGTCGTCTCTGTGACTTTTACGTCTAAGAAACGATAATTGTTGAGAATATACAAACAGCAGTAAATGTTTATTTGTTTATTTAAAAATACATCGCTCATACTACTGTAGTTATTTCTAAACAAATGAACGTTTGAACGAAAAATATTTTTATTTCGGCTTGATATTAAGCTAGAGTACGGTCAATGAATTTTTACAAGTGCTGCTACATTTATAAGAAACTGCAAGTTACAGTCGCATTCACTATGCTGCCAATTATAAGTTAAAATGAATTATTAATATATAATTTGCTGTTATTTTTAACACAATTAACAAATAATTCATTATTTATTACATTCGTTTTTAATTATTAATTAAGTCGGGAATATTCTTAGAAAAAGCAAATAACCAATAAAGATAATCGACCATTTTGGACCTGACCATTTGGAGCATGTCCATAGACGAAAAATATCATTAGGGCTGATTTTTGTTCTTTAAAATAGCATTAATATTTGTCAAAAGAATTGACTGTAAGAACTGTGAGAAGGCAGCGAGAGTTGTGTCAGTATCGGAGAAAGTAACGGTTTATTCTCTTTTGATCTATCCCTGTAGAAATAAAGAAAGAATAATTGATTTATTCTATAAATATTATTATTTTACTTTATTTTCCAATTTATACAATAAATTCATTAATCTTTTGATGGCTTATTATTGTTAATATTAAAAATTTTACGTTAATACATGATGGGATTATATGTAAATAGAAAAGCATCTAGAGCTATACAAATGTTAATGTGAATTTTAACCAATGTATTTTCTGTTAGTGATCCGAATAAATAAATAAATTATATAATTAATTATTATAATTGTTTCTATGTTATTAAACCCCGATATTTAAGGTACGTGGATTATAAAGATGATATAAAAATTAAATTGAAACGCATTAAGTCTTGTTAATTCCTATAGAAAAGATTTGGTTCGATTTAGATTTATTTAGAGAAATATCCTTATAAAAAACCGTTAAAATTTTAATTGTTTTATAGATTTCATTGTTCAGATCGACAGAGTGGGAAAATAACCACCTGTACGCCTATCACGCTTTCTGTCTCCTGAATCAAAGTGGAACTTTAATTAATAGAATTAATATTTGCTATTGTTTAGTAATTAGGTAGCACTCGTAGAGCAGTAGATTTGTTTGTTTATAAATACACTTCATTTTAACATAAGGCGTAGGTTTTCTTTTAAATTTCGCTCGAATATAAAAAAGTCATTAGTATATTTTTAATTATAATAAAAATAAATTTTATATAATATATACAGTATAATATGAATTTTTCTTAATTATAATCTTAAATATAAATAAATATTCTTTTCAGATATAAATCATGGAGACTGATAAGATGTCAACAGCGTCCTCAGTGGGTGCAGCTGAACGAAGGCCACTTATGGCAGCCCTTATCATCGAGCGACGGATACTATTCGGTTGCACAATCTTTGTTGGTCTATGCACATTCGTATGGATAACAGCTGTGTGCACAGAGAGATGGGTTCATATTGAAGGGGGGAATGGTAAATATACGTTTATTTTTTTAGTTTTGATTGCTACGCGCAACTAAAGTATTTGTATCTATGGCACTTTAATATTATATGATATTATGTCTTTAATATCCTTGTAGTTCGTCGTTATTAATATAATGAATTTTAAAAAAAGAGATTACACTAGGGCAGAAATTTGGGTTTCCTGGCGGATGTGATATGAAAATCAAGGTAAGGCTTTAACTTACGTCAGGACATCCAGCTTATTCTGTTTATTCCTATAAATACAAGTCTTTGTCATTAATAATTATACCGCGAAATTAGAAATAACTAACAAAAAAACTTCCACAATAGTATCAAATGTCGACATATTTTTGTTTTTGCTAGCGTGGGTTGAGTTGGACACTACGTGTAATGCAGATAAAATTACACGTAAATTCTACCTACTTTGAGAACAGTGACACTTAAACACATTGTCGCTTGAGATTTATTACTGTGAAAGGAGCGTTTACTTGGTATAATGATTTTTAATGCAATTTCTACTTTAAATATCTCCATTTAAGAGTTATTTAAAGTTTCTTATCATTTAACTAAATATCACTGTCTTCATTTAGTATATAGCCTAACTTTTAAGGATACCTGCCGAGGTAGTGACTTAGCCTGATGTTAAGCTGAAGTGCGATCCATAAATAAAGGTGATTTACTGATAAATTTAACTGCCTTCGAGAGGCAGTCGTGTCCGCTATGTCATCCTAGTTGAACTATCAACGTTTAAACTGCGGGCTGAACGTGTGACCTAATGACAACGGGCTTTTTTTGACAGTTGAATTTCATTAATGAGCTTTAAAACTAAAATTGCGACCGCGCAACACACTAAGAATCCATGTTTATTTTTATTAACAGTTTAAGCGTATTAAAACTCATTGTCCGAATGAATAAAAGTTGTTAACAACGACCGCGTAATTTTTTGACAAATGGGAATGAATTTTATTGACATTACCATTCAAGCTGCGCGGTAGACCCTCTGAACCCGAAAGACAACGTTGTGACTATACACGACGCCGCCAGTCGATCGGCAGACTAGGCAAACCAACTCTGTCTACCACTTTATTTTATTTGCATAATTTACGTAGAAAAGTATCAAAAATAGGTTGAAAATATAGTTTTTTTATACTCAAATCAGTATTTTACGTTTCCAGAAACTGTTTTGTTCTATTTTTGGTAACTTTACTATTTTGCCTACTAAAGTTTCTCGGAGAATTACACCAGTCTAATTAAATGAGGTTAATGAACAACATAAGTAAACCTACATAAAAACTAGTCACAATATTATGTACTAAAATTGAACAACGGAGAGGCACCAATTAAATCAATAATCTTGTTATCATTTAGATTGTGATCTTTTTAATTTCTTTCTGATCTTCTGGATTTACCAACATAAGTACTTTTTATTTATTAAGGCAAGGAATATATGAGCAATGAGCACCCCGCCTGATGTTAAGCTTGAGTGCCTTCCATAATTCAGACGTATTCATGGATTAGTCGTACAGTTGGTCTAGTTAGAAGCGTCAACTTTCAAGATGGTCCTGTAACGCGATTAAGTCTTTATGGTCTGTAGCTACACTTGACACACCCATACCCCAGATCGGCATCCTTTTTTTTATTTTTTTTATTTTTTTATTAACGTGGGAGGAAAGCTCTACCAGCCGAAGTGCCGGGCTCTCACCGGCTAAAACCTCCCACGCCGTTTCCACAGACCGTCATCGGCGGAGCACTGGTATCGCGTTAGCAAACCCTCGTAACTCCGCCGACGTTGGCCCTTTCGGGCCCCAACTAACAATGTGGCCCGCTCAGTCGCGACATTGCTGACACGACGAGCGGGCCCCTCTTTCTGGGAGAGACGTGCGGAAACGGTTGCACGTCTCTCCCTTACTGCCACTGCCCACCTTGGGCAGCGGCATCCACCAATCGCTCAACCTCGGGCTATGCTAAAAAGCACTGCCCGAGGGAGCACCGAGTTTGGCGCTGCCGAGCAACCGCTCAAGGCAGCGCCACCTCTTAGTAGTGCGCCGCTCAGGCAATGTTCGGTCATTGCCCGGGCGACGCACTCGCTTCTCCGTCCCAGCCAGGCGCCTAGACACCCAGCTGGGACAATCCTCTCGTGTCCTCTTCCCGATGCGCCTCTGGTAGCCAGAGGCTAACAGGAAGAGGACGGGGTGAGGGCGGTGTCAAGTTCACCGCCCTCGGGTTGCGCCACGCTGGCCGTTAGGCCGGGGCGCCCACACGCTGGTTTTGGTCCGCGTCGGAACCCGGGGGCACTACGCCCGGGTCCCGATACCGCGGCGGAGTACACCGTCGCGGCTCCCTATCCGCCACCCGGGAACGCGCCCGATGGGAGACCAGCACAACTCCAGCAATCACCTGCGTGTGATTGCTGTCGCCACAGACATAGTCTGTGGGCGACCACGGGCAGATCGGCATCCTAAGCGAATGACCACCAACTGTCTGCTGCCTGGTCTAGCTTAAACAGCTAGACCAGGAGCAAATATATGCATAATTTATTATTAACATTTTTTTTATATATTAATTAAATATATTATAAGGAATATTTTTATTATTATTGTTACTAGATTTCTAACCTTGACCTGTCTGATGGTAAACGTGAAAAAAAAACACCGTTTCAATCATGATTGCGGTCACTAAGGTCACTATGCTTCGAAACTTATTTAACTATAGATAAAAGGTAGGGCATTTGCCAAGTGTAAATCGTGACCTCTATGAAAATAAAAACTAGCGCTGTCAAATTACTAACAAACAAAGGTACGGTCAAGTACCCAAGGAAAAAATGTAAAATATCAAGGCAAAAACTTCCATAATTTACGTCACACGAACGTCACTAAAAAGTTGTTTTATTGATAGTAGAATTTTTATTGCAACACGTCACGCAATCCCGCCTACTGAATACAAAACAAAAATTATAGGTAGGTAGGCAATCAGGTGATAGAACCACCACATTCAAGCGTTTAGACAGTGAAGTGACTTAGTCGCGTTTCGGTATCAACCTAAACCTATGCCGATTCCAACTAAGCCGATGGTCGATGCGACTGCTTTTTTTATTTTGTTTTTTATTGTGACTCGACATATGACAGCACCCCGCTTGATGTTAAGCCGAAGTGTGGTCCATGCATGAATGTCACTGCTAACACAATTCAACAAATGTGAGTAGCAATCACATCCACTATGCCGGTCTAGATGGAACCGGCAACGTACAAGCTGATCCCAAAACGTAACCAAATCACTTCACGGTCTGTACTGTACTTACAAGTGCTGGTGTAACTGGGTGGGGGTGGCAGACTGGGTACCACTGCCTACCACTCTTTGATATAACCAGACCCAAAGCAAATATCCATCTCTTTTTTTTATTAACAAATATTCCCAATATTTTATATTATTAAATATTACAAATAAAAGCTATGAAACAAATATTTGCTCCGACCGGCGATCGAACCCGGGACTTTACGCGCAACAAACCAATCGCTAAACCGTTCGTCCAAGCCTGTCGTCTTGCAATTTGCAATTTAACTGTAGTAGCAGTCCGGCATAGTGGACGTGATTGCTACTCACAGTTATTGAATTGTAGTAGCAGTGACATTCATTCATGGACCACACTTCAGCTTAACATCAAGCGGGATGCTGTCATATGTCGAGTCACAATAAAAAAAAAAGTCGCCTCTATTTATGGACTACACTTCAGCTTAACATCAGGCATAGTGTTGTTATGTCGAACCACATAACTAAAAAAATATACTTCAAACGAACGTCAGTAAAATATGTATAATAGTAGAATTTTTATTGCAACATGTCATGCAATACCACCTATTCAAAAAATTGAAACAATACCTTACATTGATATATATTTTACCCGAACACGACGAAGCTCAAAAGGAAGGGTTATGATTTTGTAGTCTATGTATGTATGTATATTTGTATTTACGTATGATCCTCAATAGCACCTTAAGTACTCATCTGATTTTGATGAATAAGTTGTCAATCGATTCGTTAATATAACCCGTCACATAACATAGGCTATGTAACGTATAAATAAAATATAATGAAGTGAACAAGGCGCCCTCTAGTAGACATAAAGTTAAGAACTATTTTTTTAGTAATCTTGTGTTGTTTATTAAATGAAGGGCCTAATTAGCATATATGGAACCCGATTATTGAGAATAATAAAAAAATCACGCCTTAAATGTGAGTAAATTTTTGTTTTTCTAAAACTACTTAAAAGACTAAAATAATTAATACGTATTTAATTTCAAACTATGACACATGTTTAACATAGAGATATATTTTATACTTATTGACATAAGCTGGGACCTCCACACATTAAAGGCGGTCGGTATAAGAATAAATCTAAATACATTAAGCAAGGTTGCCTAGTGCCCATAACCATAGAGATTGTATGAAGAGAATTGTGAATGTGAAGGAAGCGAGGAAGTTGTGTCAGGATCATGGCAAGTGGCGCTCCATTGTCTCTGCCTATCCCTGTGGGAAAAAGGCGTAACAATTTGATTTTGATTGATATTTTTAAGCGGATGTGCTAATATTTTATGACGAAATTACAACTCTAAAATGAATGAAAATAAAAAAGTAAGGTTAAAAACCCAACTAGTGAAAAATTACGCTTTAAAGAGTTTGAAACAAGAAATATTCTTATTTGAAATTGTTATGTGCAATCTATTTTTAACCCCCGACCCAAAAAGAGGGGTGTTATAAGTTTGACTTGTCTGTGTATCTGTGTATCTGTGTATCTGTGTATCTGTGGCTCTGTGTATCTGTGTATCTGTGGCTCTGTGTATCTGTGTGTCTGTCTGTGGCATCGTAGCTCCTAAACGAATGGACCGATTACGATGCGGTTTGTTTCATTTGAAAGCTGACGTGATCGAGATGGTTCTTAGCTACAATTGATGAAGATCTGATCAGGGGTTTCAAGGTCATCAGCTCGATTTGTTAGCTGCGGTAGCGATCTTAGACGCGCTGTTTAGAACGACAACCCTTGTACGTCGCTATGCGACGATGATTGTTATTTTATGTCAAATAAATATGCCATTGTTAAAACACATTATTCCCCTAAAATATTCAATCAAGGTAATCGATCTAAACTGCAAACCAACCTCGTCATATGAATATTTTAAGGGAAAAATTATAACATTTTTTACGTGTTTTAACAATGTCATATTTATTCGACATAAAATAACAATTTTCGTCGCATAAGGCTGGGAATACACGTCCGATATTGCTGAGCAAATTATTTACAAATCGGAAGTAGGAATCGGACGTCTATTTTGTTTCTGTATTCTGTATGAAAACTGCACCTTCAGACAATCGGATCGGCCATAAAATCGTAAGCGCCTTGGCGTTGTTTCCGATTCTGACATCCGATCCGACTATCGGATCTGACGTGTATTAAGTATTCAAACAAATGTATGGCACGAGTGCTTTCCGATTGTCTGATCAGACAATCGGATCGGACTATCGGAGAGGAAAATCGGACTTGTATTCCCAGCCTTATAGGTTTAACATTATTATCAACTTAACATTTGAAATAAAAACGTATACAAATACATGTGTGTTTTAACTGACACCACTGAGCTACTCTGATGATGGAACTCGAAGGTAGGAGACGAAATCCTGGATGTGTTCAAACTTTTTTTTGGTATAATAAGTTTGGACTTATTAGATTTGTCTTGAAGGTAGGAAACTAAGTGTAGAAAAGTTAGTGCGATAAAATAAAACATTCCAGATCTTAAAAATCTGATCATGGATCCTCTCAGATCAGCAAATCAACAAGAAATGGACGTATAGTGCTTTAACTAAAATTGTTACTCACTATGAGCCATTAGCTGGACCGTTATCAAATTAAAGACCGAGAGTATCTGATGAGGCACCATCATGAATCCTCTCAGATCAGCAAATCAACAAGAGATAGAACTATAGTGCTTTAACTAAAATTGTTACTCACTAAGAGCATTTAGCTGGACCGTCATCAAATTGAAGACCGGGCAATCTGATGATGCACCATTATGAATCCTCTCAGATCAGCAAATTGATATCAATTGATCAGCAAAATAAAGAGATAGAACTGTAGTGCTTTAACTAAGCCTTTAGCTGGGCCGTTATCAAATTGAAGATCGGAAGTATCTGATCATGAATCCTCTCAGATCAGCAAATCAATAACAGATAATATCATAGTGCTTTAACTAAAATTGTTACTCTCTATAAGCCATTAGCTGGGCCATTATCAAATTGAAGACCTAGAGTAGTTATCTGATGATGCACCATAAGGATCCAAGGGATATTAAAGGGATATAACTATTGAGCCATGACTAATGTTGTTTATTACTATAAAGCTGATGATATGACCAAAGTGGTTCCAGGCGTTTCGGGGGTTCCTTTAAAATTTTAATTTTGATTTTATTATTTATTTAATGTCGCTCTAACAACAAATGTCCTTTGCGACTACAGTACTATTTTGCTTTAATGGAGATTTTAACAGTGGGGTTACAAAATTGTTTATTATTTATTAAACAAACATATTACGCTTAAAATATTTTAAAGTATTTAAATTCGTAGTAATGTTTGTATCTAGGATAGGAATCTTTTTTTTCCCAATCAAATATTGCAGGGTGTACAGACGAGTTTTATTTGGTCTATGTAAAGAAATTGAGATAAAATACAATCCGATGAAGAATGTCATAACTTTAACTTCGTTTAATGAAAACCTTAATAAAAAGATAGCATCAATTCTTTTGTTGCTTCGCCTGTAGTAAAAGCTATATGAGAAATTCCAAGCACTGCAATATTGAAGCGCTTCAATGATTTTGGTCTGTGTTTACATCATAACAAAGGATATAGTCATCTATTACTAATACTTGCCTGAGCAAGGAGAATTCCAAGAGCTCTGATGACTGAAAAGTCGGGCCCAGTTTACGGCTTAGTCACTATGCCGGCCAGAGACGACAGACGTGACTAATTGGTTAGCACATTTTTTTACGCGTAAAGTCCCGAGGATCGATTCCCGGTCGGAGCAAATATTCGTTTCATAGTAATCGTGTAATATTAAATGTAATATTAAATAATTATATTAAATATTGAAAATATTTGTTAATAAAAATTAGAGGCGGATATTTGCTTCGGGTCTGGTTATCAAAGAGTGATAGACACCACCACTTACCGTGAAGTGATTTAGTCTCGTTTCGGGATAAGCTTGTAAGTTGCTGGTTCCAACTAGGCTGACATTAATTGAATTGTAGTAGCAGTGAACTCCAGACACGGACCGCACTCCAGCTTAACATCAGCCCCTTAGCACGGCAATCCAAGAAACAAGATAAAGAGCTGCAAGGAATGTAATAGTATCTCATTTAAAATAACGTAATAGGCCGGCACATCAAAATGTTCAAAAAAATAATAAATAAGTGTTTAAGATTGTTTTGTGTGAAGTTTTACAAAACCTTAAATATCTTTTTTGGACATTTTGATGCACTGTTCTGGTTAAAATGAGTTGCATTGATATTCTTTGCAGGTCGTTATCTTGCTTCTTGGATTGCCGTGCTAGGGGGGCTGGCGGGGTGCTGTCATATCATATCTCAAGTCACAATAAAATTTAAAATAAAATCGACGTTTTGCCCCTTTATTTAAAAAAAAACTTATGTCGCTTACAATGCAGTTATAAGTTTTTCTATTTTAGTTTAATAGTTATATTTACAATAAACTATTAAACTACATAAAATATATATTAGATACTCGTAGACGTAATAAACTAAGTCAATCTCATTTTTTGATTGCACAGAGATCGAGATCATTCCAAATGCATTCAACACGATTACAATATTTTGATAAAAGCAATAAAATATGAGGTATACGTCATAATCTTATGACGTCACGTCAATGAAGTCGCAATAGCAATCGCGTGCTTATAAAAACTAAAAACATTACTATGAACTATTTGAAGAAGTTTAATATACAAAATTATTTCTTGAAGCGTTATTTAGATTACATGTTTCTTTTGATTTGCTTTAATAAATATTATAAATGTATTTATTATTACAAACACGTCCACTCAATTGAATGTGATGTGTACATTCCCACAGGTGTTGGCAGAAATAACTGAGCCCAACTTTTCACTATCCTGACCGACACAACTTTCTTAATTCCTTTACATCTTCATTATTATGAGCAATAATAATAATCTTAATATAAATAATTAAATTGCCAAAACAAATTAGTTAAGTTAAAGTTCTAGAAAAGCAACGACAATCTACAGTTGCATTCATTTTATTGTGACTCGTCATAGTATGACAGCACCCCACCTGTTGTTAAACAGGAGTATGGTCTATTAAATGTATTTATAATTACAAACACGTCTACTCAAGAATTCGAACTCAAACATCGGTCGACGAACCGACAACCGATGGGAAAGAAAGGTTCTAGAGTGGAGACCACGAACCGGAAGACACAGCGTAGGTAGACCTCCCACTAGGTGGGTTGACGACATAGTAAAGGTCGCGGGCTCGCGGGTAACCGGTGGATGCAACTGGCATCTTGTCGTTCGGAATGGCGTTCTAAGGGGGAGGCCTATGTTCAGCAGTGGACGCCTTCTGGCTGATGATGATGATGGTCCATAAATGGCAGTGACTAAGCAGTCATAAATGAGCAGTCTACAATAACTGTACTATACATATTGTATACTGATTCTCAAACGCGGCTAAGTTACTTCACGGTCTATATATTGGTACCGTGTAAGTGGTACCAGACTGGGTACTACTGCCTACCGCTTTTTGATAACCAAACCCGAAGTAAATATAAGGCTCTATTTTATTTAAAAAAAATTGCAGCCTTTTTTATGTAGTATATTACAATTAAATTATATGCTTTGAACAGATATTTGTTCCGACCCGAGGCTTTACCGTAACAAATTGGTGTACTAACCAAAACGCTACGCCTGTGGTCAAAGCTAATTCACTTCACTGTACAATTGTTTTTCCCCTCAATTTATTATCTAGGTATTTACTTAATGTTAACCTTTTTCTTTACCAACGTTTTGTTTTACTAAATATTGCTAACATAATTTTGGGGTCCGTATTCACAAGTTTTAGATGATATCATTCAGCCTTGTATCTGTGAGGCCATGGCCAAAGACAGTATATACTGCAAGTAATGGCTAATGCCTTTCCTTGCCTCATCAATATTGGCCAGGACGTCAAATCTTAAAATACGCCACTGACGACAAGTAGACAAAACAATGTAACCGAACTGAAAGGTTATTAACCTACGCTCTAAACCTAAACATTCGTCACTGCGTCTATAATATTTAAATTTTACGTGCAGTTTACATAAACTTGCTCATTTTTTGGTATTTTACTATGGCTAAAGTAATATTCATAAAACTGTATAAATTGTTTTAAGCATTCACAGCACGTCAAAGATTGTAATACGAAAACGGTTTTTAAGAAAAATATTATTAAATTTTATTGCTCAGAAAATGTCAATAAAATTACGTTAATAAATGCAAATTTTGCCCTTTCCATTTGAATAAAGCCAGTGTGTTTTAAATTATAGAACGAATACTGTAAAAATACCTATTAAAATATTCCTTAGGCACTTATTCGAAAAGGTTCTCCACGGAATTCCAATTATGATGATGTGACCCCGTTTGCTTCTGTACCTACTACTTAATAAAAGGAAAAAATGCGAGAACGTTTTATACATTTTTATTGTACTTTTCATTTATAAACATACTTATTTAGAACCATTGTTAATTTAAATTTAAAAGGAAGGGGTTCTTTTTGTAAACTATAACGACGATTCTGAAAACTTATTAGGAATCTTATTAGGAATCTCATTAATTAGTTATTTAAATATTTGCCCTATATATATTTTTACTACATTATACATAATCAATAATTTAATGAATAATACACTATGCAGTATAGCCTAACCTACTAAAACTTCTTGTTTCATAAAGACAAGAAGACAAAAGTATATATAAAGATATTCTATACCGGCAAGTGGTCTAGGTTTGCGTGACCATTTCACTGCCACTACAACATGGTCGCCTTTTTGTACATATTATTATTCAAAGTAGTAGCTAAACTTTATTTTATTTTTTTAATTAAAAAGAACTATTTTAATTCCTTAATCGACCTTCTTTTATTCTAACTTATTGTTTTTACTTTCAGGAATATATCTTCCTCTAACAGGCCGATACTTCTTGTCAAGTAACGCCGGTGTTTGGGAGTTGTGTCGATACGTCTTTCAACCAACCCCACAGAACAACACTGTCACAAATACTACTAATATAACCAATACTACGCCGAAGCCTCTACCTGACATAACAGGACTAAAAGGAAATTACAGTACAAGTAAGTTCAATTATTCAATTAACACTAGATAGATACAATGATTTTGTATTTTAAAAATTTCCAACCTTTCGTTCCTTATTTATTGTGACTCGACATCTGAACTTGACTTGTCTAAAGGTAGGCAAGGGGAGGTCGAAAAGTGCCAACGACTGAAAATATCAATTCAGTCCGATCCGAAATTATTACGGCTTTATTCCCACAGAATAAGCCAATGGACTGTGAGACTTTCTATGATTGTGTCTTGGTTAAAAAATATAATAATTTCAATTACATTTGTAAACAAATAAATCTATTCCTAGTGAATTTGACAGCGTTAGCAAACATTACTTCATTTCAATCTCGCAATTTCTTTGAATTTTAACTGAATTATGCTTAAATAGAAATAATTACATATTGCTTTGTATGATGTATAACGTATAACACCACGCGGTTTAGAAATTGCGGATACATTAAATTAATGTTTTGAAATTAAATATTATCTTGACTAATTTGTGGTTTCATCTGTTTTAACTCACTCGCTCTTTCCATTAACTCGAATGAACATTTCTCTCTGAGTTATTTTCAATGCGAGATTTAACTATATGTTACATAACTTTATACCTAAAAATAACCATTACATTGACTTTAATTATCATTATTTATGAAAATTCTAATCGTAATTTTCATATGGAATGTTTTATTTAAAGTAAATGCACATAAAATTTGTTAATTGATAGGTTGTTTTAATTTAAACATTGTAATGAGCCATTACTATGTATTTGAGTGCGTAAACTATTAAATTTAGTACAAAATATATAAAATAAATTTAAATCACCTACTTCTAAGATTTATAATACCCTTATCGTAAAATTTTATTTTAAAATAAAATCATTGTGCTAACACATCTGTTATACACACACACACACACACATTTATACACTATACAACTTACATAATATATATAATTATCTGTCTAACGCATATTTATATTGTCTTACTACCCAAAAATTATACTATACAAAACAAATAATCACATATACACACACACACATTTATACACTATTCAACTCACATAATATATATAAGTATCTGTCTAACGCATATATATACTGCCTTACTACCCAAAAATTATACTATACAAAATGTATTACCACATATACTCACACATACAATTATAAACTATTAAACTCACATAATATATATCTGTCTAACGCATACACATATAGTCTTACCTATTGCTCTGCACCAAAGACTATTAGGAGTACTACTGCACCATGTTATGTATACAACAAACAAAATGAATTTCGCAATTACAGATATACAAAATGATATAGAGAATTGTAATGTTTCTCAATCTACACTCTGCTTGCCAGAAGATTGGTTAAATAAAATAAAATTATACAATACCAATATTAAAATATTGCAAATTAATATTAGAAGCATAAATTGTAATTTTGATGAACTAAAATTATTACTTGTAAGATTACAGGCTAAATGCGACCTAATTGTACTCAGTGAATGTTGGCTCAGTAAAGTCTCGACACTCCCAAAATTAAATGGCTACAGATCATATAAGTCAAGTCATAGGAATCAAAATGATGGTTTAGTAATATATGCACTGGACGAATTAAAATGTAACGTGGTGGAATATGAGTTTATGGATGCAAACTGTTTGGTCGTGGAATGTGGTAAGTCTCTTGCAGTTCTTGCATTATATCGGTCGCCCTCAAATACTAAAATAGATAATTTCTTGAATAGTCTTGACAATACACTAAAAAAAGTAATCCCCTTTGAGACAGTTGTAGTTGTTGGAGATATTAATATTAACATCATGCCAGATAGTAAAAGCTCTGTTGCAGATAATTACCTGAATCTCATTTCTTTGCATGGCATGATGCCAGCACATATGATTCCTACCCGAGACACTACATGTCTAGACCATGTTATACTTAAGAGTAATAAGAAATCTATTACAGCTGTATTAGACACCAACATCACGGATCACTCTCCTGTACTTTTTTGCACAGAACTGCGGAATCAGAGACCCAAAGCTAATAAGGTTTATAATAAAATTGACTATAAAGCAGTAGTCGAAGAATTAAATAAAAAAGACTATTCAGAAATGTACAAGCTAACGGACCCCAACCTTGTTGCTGATAGTTTAATAAAAACAATATCTGATGCATTAAAAAAATACACCTTAATGCATAAAATAACCAATAGAAAAAATATTCTTAAACCATGGGTTACTCCTGGGCTGTTGAGGTGCATGAAAAATAGGGATCAACTACACAGGCAGGCCAGAAATGATCCTCAAAACATGGTGATCAAGGTGACATATACACGATATCGAAACTATTGTAACAGAATTTTAAAGAGGGCCAAACAACTGCACGAAAAAGAAGAGTTAAACAAAGTTAAGAATAATCCCAAAGAAACTTGGAAAGTGATAAGAGACATAGCTGAAATTGATAATGTATCAAAATCCCTTGATGAATTATTACACATAGAAAGCGACCCTATCTCATCGTTAAATGTTGTTAATAAATTTTTTGTTGACGTGGGTAAAGAATTGGCTGATAAATTAAAAAAACACAATAAATATGAAATTAATTCTAATATAGACATATTAAGTAATAGTCAGGGCAATACTATGAACCTAATGGATGTAGATGAAGAGGAAATAAACAGAATCATAACAAGTCTTCGTAGCGATTGTGCAATAGGTTGGGATGGAATACCTACCAAAATATTAAAAATGGCTTCTAATTCACTGGTTTCACCGATAACATTCTTAGTAAATTTATGTCTCATGGTTGGTATATTTCCAAGCGCTTTTAAAAAGGCTCTCATACATCCGATACATAAGCGGGGAGACAGAGACAGTGTCAACAATTACAGGCCTATATCAATACTCACTAGCCTCTCAAAGATATTGGAGAAAGCCTTAAATAATAGATTAAAGTGTTTTTTAGAATCTCAAAACTTACTTGCCAAAAATCAGTATGGTTTCAGAAATAATAGGTCAACGGATGACGCTGTTTTCGAGCTTACTGATGATATAGTACGTGGGATAGATAAAGGAAACAGAGTTGTTGGCATATTTTTGGATCTATCAAAGGCGTTTGATACTGTCTCTGTTCCTCTGCTATTGCACAAGATGGAAAGTGCTGGAGTAAGAGGACCGGCGCTAAAAATATTTCAAAGCTATCTCTCTGAACGCACGCAATGTGTCAAGATTGATAAATATAGGAGTGCTGATGAACTGTTGCAATACGGAGTTCCTCAGGGCAGCGTGCTTGGCCCTACACTGTTTCTGATCTATATTAATGAACTCTGCAATTTAAATCTACCAAATTGTAAAATCTATACTTACGCAGATGATACAGCTCTCATAGTGCAAGGAAAAGATTGGGATCAGGTGCGCTGCAATGCAGAAAATGCCCTACGTGTGGTTATGACCTGGCTTTCTTCTAATATCCTAACGCTAAATGTAGAAAAATCAAAATATGTAACTTTCTCACCATCAGCAAGGACACAACCCACTACAAACTCTTATACCATCAGGACTCACAACCATTGTACTAATAATAATAGGGGCTGCGATTGTCTCTCCTTGACTCGTACATCAACCATCAAATATTTGGGTGTTGAATTGGACAATACGCTTAATTGGCAAATACATTTGGGCAACTTAGTTAACCGCACCAGAAAACTTATATTTATATTTAAGAAATTGAGACCATCACTTGACAAACGTACATTGATGATGGTATATTCAGCACTTGCAAAATCAATTCTAAGCTACTGTATCTCGTCGTGGGGTGGAACATACTTAACATCTATGCTTAGATTGGAGAGAGCTCAGAGAGCGGTATTAAAGGTTATGTTAGGGAAACCCTTCAGACATCCTACACACTTATTGTATCGCGAAGCTGAAGTTTTAACCGTGAGACAGTTGTTTGTTCTTCAAGTCACGCTGCGAACACACGCCAATCTTCCGTATAAAAAGAAGTTTAATGAAGATATACGGACCAGGAATAGAATTTGCAGTACTATCACCCACAAAAATAATTTGGTAACTAGGCATTACTATGCGTTGAGTAGCAAAATATATAATTCTATTAATGAAGCTCTAAATATCTATCCACTTACTAGATATAAGTGTAAAACAGTAGTGACACAATGGTTGCAAAAACTTAACTATGATGACACAGAAAAACTCCTAAAAGTAATAAAATAAATAATATATGGCAGATAACACACCCACCAACACACACACACACACACACACACACACACACACCCACACACACACACACACACACACACACACATATATACGCACAATCACCCCACTACTAACAATAAAACCTTTGTAAGAAAATGAACTGTATTAGTGGGAGAAATTGATAACTGCAATACAGTCATTTTTGTTGACTAGTGCAGTGCTCATTGATCCACCAACTTTAAAATGTAAATTTTTTTTGAAATAAACAATTTTTATTTTTTTATTTTATTTTTATCTTAAAAAAAGGAATAAATTAAGTTTAATTAGCAAGTATGTAGAATAGAAAAATAAACTGTTAAACGTCGTATATGTATCTTATGTAAAAATAAAAATCTAACGTATATAATATTATGTATCTGCAAATATAACAAGTTCACTACATGTTGACTCATAAACTTAATATAAATAGAGTTAATGGATATCTATAATATTTAGTTCAAATGAGGTCAAGTCAAGATTAATATCATCCAGTAATTAAATAAGATGTTCTTATGTCATTTGATGAAAAGACTTCCTGTATATATTTTTTTAATATTATAATACTCGTATAGCCGTTATTGTTACAAAATTACTATTATAAAATACCAATTTTTTTTTATTTATTTCATATATTTATGGATTTTTGTTTCAATTGCTGATGTAATGTATTCACATATACAACTATCAACTTTCCTATTTAAAATAAAATACATAATACCCCTTCACGGAATAAAAACAAAACAAAACGATGACAAACTGAAGCTATATTAAATATCTTCATGCACGAAAAAATGTAAATAAAAAACAAGTTCGAATTAAATCTACGAAAATAACTAAAACTCCCAAGACGACACGTGAGTTAAGTTATTTTTTCAAATGTCGGGCGCCAGCGACTCATGAAACGCGCATGGAATGTTCCCATTAGTTCCACGTCACTTTGTCATTCAACTATGTAATTTTAGACATAGAGAATGGTCATAAAGCTCTTATCCATATTTTGTTTTCCTTTGATCTATTGAATTGTTAAAGTTACATAACTAATAAAATTTATAATAAACTATAATTATTGTCATATAGTTCGCAAGGCAACCGTGGTCTAGTGGTAGATAAATGATCTCGCAAATCAAGAGCACCTAATTAAAAACCACCCTTAAAGACGAATATTTCTGTAGCAAATATTAAAAAAAACAGAAGTTATACTCAATTTACATATATTTACATTAACATTCATTTCATTTCCACCTCAATCCAATTGTCACGCCTTTTTCAACAGGCATAGGCAGAGACAATGAAGGGCCACTTGCCACGATCCTGACACAACTCCCTCGCTTTCCTCACATGTACAATTTTCTTCATACAAGCTCTATGGTTGAGGGCACTAAGCAACCCAGCTATCTTGAGGATCTCTCCGATTTGGTCGTAAAACGCCCTCCTGGGTCTGACTTGTTTAACGCATCCACTCACATCAGATTTATAAATTCCTTTCGGAACCATCGAAGCATTCCTTTGTCAAGATGTGGTTCAAAAGAAGATGTAGTAATCCTTGTCACATGTTCTTACAAACCACGTCTATTAATAAAGTAATAAAATAAAAGTTGATTATTAATGTTAGGGTGCTATAACAATTGCATGTATTGCATGTATTGTATTGGTAAAGATACAATCTAATGAAAACTATTTGCGATCAAGTTACAAACAGAACCGAATCTTTGAACTTCATCGAACAAGAATATACAGCAGACACTTATAAAGTATGACTAGATTAAGACGGGCTATCCCATAATGACATTTACATGAAGTCATTACTCCCGGGAAGGGAGTTAATCTCCCGGATCGACACGAGATATCAAGGGTTACTTGAAAGCTTTAACAGCCCTGGCTATTATCCTCTTATGTTTTCCATATGTATATACGTAGATATTTTATTATGTGTGATTTTACAGTCATAAGAAGGATCATATTTACCAATGAAAAGGCAACTATATCTTTGATATGTGTACTTTAGTCGTCTTGTTTCTATGATACAAGGCGACTAAAGTACAAAAGGCTTTAAAGGCTTATCATAGAAAATTAACTATAATAAATATTTTAAATAAACTGTCAATGGCTGCAGTCCACAGACTAATGGATACTAACGTATCCTAATGCTGCAGTCATCCTAATGCTCCAGCCTAACTTTTTTCTATTGAGATTATATTCTATGCTGGATTGCCGGATAATAAACAAGAAGATGTTAGAGAGCGTCTATTATTTTTTAAAAAATCCGATTCCTGTTCAGTCGCCGTTACTTTGTTTACGCTTTGCTTAAAGGATCCAAGGTAATAGGATGGGCTGGTAAAGCATTCCACTTGTGAAGGCGACCGAGATCACGAGTTCGAGACCACCCACCGGTACAATGGTACCTTTGATATATGTACTTTGGTTGTCCTGTTTCTATGATACAAGCTACTAAATAGCTTAGTATAGAAAAGTAAAAAAAATAATTAAAAAATGTGCCTATCGTTTTAGTTCGACTGCTCATTCGGTTGACAGAATACGGTTGCTTCCTCCGACTTGTGGTATTATCAGGGTATAGTGTTTTATGACCATCTGCATACTAAAAATATTTCATAAAAAATATAATAGTCTCATTTTATTTGTAGTTGTGCTAACTCCAGCTTAACATCAGGCTGGGTGCTATCATTCTGACGAGCCAAAATATATATTAAACTGTTTCCTTTATTACTCAAATGTGGGTGAATAAAATAACACAAGTTGTAATATTAGGGCCAGTACATTCACGAGGCAAATTAATCTTCACCTATAATTAAGCGTCAAACAATTCTATTTTACGATCATTCGCTCATTCTCACTCGTTTACAAAGCCGTACTGTATACAGTGAGCTGCCTAGGAAATCAGCTATTACACGAAAAATAAACACGCTGTTTAACACGACCCACACAATACGATTTATAGTCACCGACAAAAATACATCATTGGTTCTTTTAAAACCAACCTAACACTGTGGAAATCCATGACGTTTCTTTTACTTGTAAATAGATAAACAAATGAATTGTATTTTAACGTTGATAGTACAGTTGGCTTTTTTTATTTATTTTATAACTCGTCAGAATTGAACAAGTTGATGTCTAAATTTTATTCTCAAATTCTATACAGCGATTCTGCCAAACTTTATGTTATGAATTATGTTTCCGTTGAATGTTCAAAATAAATTATATTGTTATGAATTTACGTAATACTGTCAGAATTTGTCAAAATATTGTAAATATTAATTTATGACAGACAACTGAACCGGAGACAAAATTTCCTTTCTATTTTGTTTTTATCAATCAATCAATCAAATTGTCACGCCTTTTTCCCACAGGGATAGGTTTTAGATAATATAATAAAATAAAAACCGGATTAATTTCACTATATACAATTTCTAATTAAAGACTGGTGTAGATTAAAAAAATGTTGACTACAATAGTCCGTTTCACAGTAGTTTAGGTCGGGAGTTTTTTAAATTACTATTTGTTTTTATTAATAGTAATTTATGCATCGTGTACTCTTGAAGGCTGTACATGTTTATAATTGGAGTACACATAAGATAAAGGGTTACATTTATGTTAAATATATGTAATCTTTCTGGGCATATAGAAAGGATGAGTGAAAGTAGATTGACGAAAGCAATTTATAAATCTGATGTGGATAGATGCGTTGAACGAGGCAGGGCCACAGGAGGGTGTTTTCCGATCAAATCGAAGACATCCTCAAGAAAGCTGGGTTGCCTAGTGCCCATAACTATAGAGCTTGTATGAGGAGAATTGTGAAGGAAGCGAGGAAGTTGTGTCAGGATCGTGGCAAGAGGCGCCCGTTGTATCTGCCTATCCCCATGAGAAAGAGCCGTGACAATTTGATTGATTGATTGATATGTAATCTGATATCTTGTTTGAAGAGAATTGTGGATGTGAGGGAAGCGAGGCCAGGCGTTTGTGTCAGGAACGTGGCAAGTGGCGCTCCATTATCTCTCCCTATTCTCATGGGAAAAAGGCGTGACAATTTAATTAATTAATTAAATCAATTAAATCAAATAATTAAATCAAAACTCATTGTTTCAAGTTACAATTTTATACTCGTACTTAGACCTTATTTAACAAAAAATAAATAAATGTGATTTTCATCTTATTTTTTTTAATTGCTTTTTTGTTTTTATTATCTCACCTCGATCTGACGTGATGGAGGTTGAAGTGTGCCGATGACTGAAAAATCTAAGTAAGTTTATGGCTTCCTTAGTCGCTGTCACGATGCAGGCCAAGTTTTTCTGTTCCGATAAAATATCTAAAATTATTATTAATTTTGCACACTCCGCATAAATTCTTACAAAGCCTGTAGTACTGCTATCATCAAGCTTATGAATTAACCAAACATTAAAAATAATGTTTACTAAAAATGGCATATTTATGAGATTTTACATAGAATATATTGCGTTAGATTATTTATGTAATTAATACAAGATAAAATTTACATTATGTCGGAACGAATAACAATCTTTGTAAATGATTTTGCCTCTGAATATTTATGATCATGTCTCCATTGTCTTTCAAGCCTTAAAATTCGTATTTCAACGAATTCATTAGTTTTCTTTATTTTTCTCTTGTTGTTAGTTTGCGTAATAATTATATATATTGCCGTGATTTGATGTCCTAATAGGTAGGATTCATTATTCTGTTTTTTTTTTAAATTGTGACTCGACATGACAGCTCCGCCTGAAGTTAAGCTGGAGTGCGGTTCATGAATGGAGGTGTCTACTACTATAATCAAATAACTGTAAGTAGCAGTCACATCCATTATGCCGACCTAGTTGGAACAGACAACTTACAAGCTGATCTCTTCATGGTCTGATAAAAGCACGTTTATTACTCGTAGCTTATAATAATGAAAAAAAATATATAAAATTTATCAAGGTTTTGTTATATCATTAAGTCATTTTAATGAGAGAACCCTATATAAATAATTAATAATAAAATTATTCATTACTTAAATCATAGTTTGGAATAATAACACATATATAATTACATTACTTACATTACTTTGGCCGGTATAGTGACGGCGACTAAGGCATAAAACACAGTCGGTTGTTTCATTTGTCAGCGCCCTTGGACCTCTCTTTGCCTACTATTCGACGTGCATTTATAGTAGTGTGTGTAGTACTCGTACACACGCCTAAGAGCGCGTTTCCATTAAGTCGTAGTGGTAGATAAAGATGTTACGATTTCCAATGGATATGTTTAGTTTTTGCTTGGAGACGTTTTTGCGTTTGTAGTAGTGTACAGTCAGTAAATAAATAAATAAACGACTTTTATAAAAAACAATTTGGTTGATTGCCCTTCGATATATGTCGCTTTAAACCAGAAGTGCTTTCATCTGACCAAGATTTCGAGATTATTAGAAGATACGATTATTAGAAGATACCAATGTATATATGTTTCGTCGGTAAAAACAATTGGTCGGTTTTGTAATATTCTGCTATTTTTATCAAATAGTTATTTCGTAAGTACCGAATTTCGTGCTTTTCCATTAAAAGTTTCCGGTTATCTTCCAATAAAAACATAAAGACATGACGTGTTTTCGTAACGTGTGTTAATAACTACAAATGCATAAACTTTTCCAAGCTAATTTGACTGTAGACTGTACCTTTTTAAAATTAAGAGTGATTGTAAACCCACTCGGTTCTGGTTACTGCACGACCCGATAACAATTTTAATTATCTATTCTACGTGGGTCAAATTGCAGAGTCGCTATAGAATAGCAAATTTGGTTACTTTTTAGGTAATTACGACTAAATGTCTTTAGGCAGTAATAATAAAAAATATGTGCGTCTTTTATTAAGAACCTCTTCCTTTTTGGAGGTCAGTTAAAAGAAAGCATTTAAAAATTTTCAAGAATATTTAATTCAATTAATTAAACAAATTGGTACGCTTTTTCCCACGGGGAAAGGCAGAGATAAAAGATATTTCAGATTGTATATATCTGAAAAAAATAATATCAAAGTACCGGCCAGTGGTTTTGAACGGGGAGCTCTTAGTTTGAGAGACTTTTTATCTACATCTAGACCACCACAGTTGCCTAATCTTGAAGGTTTATATTTCAAGTAGATGCAATGCAGTTAAAACAAAGTGTGGTTGTATAACATACCCATATTAAAAGAAATCTGTAAAAAAAAACGTAGCTACATTTTTGTAACAAAATGAAAAGGTGTCCTGATAAAGCTCCAAAGGTTCGTCTAACCGGAGACATTAGGAAGGTATCTACGAAACAGATTACAGGCTTATACAATATATACCTTGCCCGTATATCCTTTCATCTCAATTTGGTTACAAAACCATACTTTAACCGTAAATGGTGAATATTCCAACATTTAAAAAGTCTATATTTTTTAGGAAAGGATCATGGAAAGTGGCGCTCTATTGTCTCTGCCTAACCCTATAGTAATTATTATTGTTTGTATGATAGGTTTCTTCTTAAAACAAATAATCAATAAATCAGAATAATGCAAGATATATTAATGATCTCTACATAAGTGTTAACTATTGTATGCAAGTCAAGATTTTAAGAACAAGTAAAAAAGATGCCCAGTTTTCTCGAGACTTATTCAATAAAGCCAAAACTGCCAAGCAAATAAAATGTGTTTTAAACACATTAAAACTCATTTATAACTTGTAAATTATGTCTTTGTTTTGTAAATCACACAAAGAGACTGAAATAACCATAGAGATATACAAAGCATACTCTTTATCTCGAAAACATCGACAAACTCATTGACACTGATCTTACTAGTTTTTCATGGATAAGAATTTTATATCAATGCGTTTAAATACGAAGTTCCTTTCAATAAAGTTTTACTAAAATATACTCGTTTACAATCGTATATAAAATATGATTGCTTTAAAATGTGTTAAATATACCAATAATAAACCATAACCATAGAGCTTGCATGAAGAGAGCTGTGAATGTGAAGGAAGCGAGGGAGTTGTGCCAAGATCGTGGCAAGTGGCGCTCCATTGTCTCTGTCTATCTCTGTATGAAAAAGGAGTGACAGTTTGATTGATTGATTGATTGAATAAACCGGTCACAATTGCTGGGTTGCCTAGTGCCCATAACCGTAGAGCTTGTATGAGGAGAATTGTGGATGTGAAGGAAGCGAGGGAGGATCGAGCAAGTGGTGCTCTGTTGTCTCTGCCTATCTCCGTGGGAAAGAGGCGTGACAATCTGACTGACTGACAATTTCTATTTTTTAATATATTTTGGGAATGCTTTGCCAGCCCATGTGTTCTCTCCGTCCTATGACCTTGGATCCTTCAAGCGATGCGTGAAGAAGCACCTTTGGCCGGTATAGTGACGGCGACTAAGGCAACCGTGAACTACTCGGTGTTTTCAGTCGTCGTCACTCCTGGACCTCCTCTTGCTTATCATCAGTCGGGTTGAGGTCAGATGTCGTGTCACAATAAAAAAAATAGCTGTCTTACTTATTTTTTTCACAATTAGAACGACCCGTTCCAAATACATTTGTTCGCAAAATATGAGAACCGCAATTTGATTTCATTTCAATGAACTAAAGAAGTTTTATTTTAAATGAAAGTTTCATTTTTCATTTAACATCTTGTTATAAATTATATTATTGTATTATAATTTTATTATTCTTTGACTGGCTTCAGCAGGTTTGGTTCTTAAGTGAATTCCTTGTTTAGGCTGGTCCTTTACCCAGACCGCTCAAAGCACAAATTTTTTCCTTAGTAAAGTAACCAACAACGGCCTCTGAATTTCTTTACTGGATTTTCATAGTATGTTGTTTTGGTACGATTATTACTTGGTTAATGGTGAACGTATTAGTCTTGTATTACTGTGATAAATCTCGTAAACCACTAGACTAAATTGTATTAGATGGGTTTATACCTAAATAAGGTTTTAGGATATACATTTTGTACATTTCTTGTGGACTAACCCTGTCTAAATAAAAGCTCATATGTTGAGTCTCAATAATAAAATTTCCTTCATCGTTTGTAAGAAAAAGTTTGAAATATTCATTCGACCACAAAATTTGCTAGCAATCAATTTTATTATTATTTAAAACGCAATATTGTTTTTTTTTCGATGATAAAAGGGGAAAGCAAAAATACTTTTGCGACCTGTACTAAGTAATGAGATTGTTTTTCACTTTGTTATATTTTGTAAAAATTGTTTAAATCAGTAATAATTTAATTTTATCACCTTCATTTGGCTGAAAAATGTTGGCACTTGACAAACTTTGTAACTAAAATATTCATAATGTTTTGATTTTATTGTATGATTTTGTTTTGTTTCAGGATGTACAAACTACTTAGCACAGCCGCTAACATCACCAACAGGGCGTCTATTAGACCCGGCGTACAATGTTGATGTCGCCAGTGAGTGCCAATTTATTTATTTTTTACACAAAAACGCCATTAACTTAAGTACTGTATTGTGTTACACGCAGACCATAAGGCAATAGACAGCGCATCGAGTCATTTGGTTTTGCGTTTATGGCTAAAACAACGAACAATTGTGAATCTTTGCCGTTATAGATATTGATTTATTAGTTAATACACATAAATACACATACACATAAAAGCTTGTTCATTAGTAGTATACTTACCTATTAGACCGGTTCCGCACTAATAAAAATCACACCTAATAAACAGCGTATTATTGCTGTTAGTCTTTCGTATTTTTTTTCTCGCATACTTATGCAGGAAATTCTAATGTGCCATGTCTACGCACGCAAGAAAGTATATTCAACGCGCATATCTTTGGAGCCTAATCGTTATTTTTTAATAAAGAATTTGCGGTTAACATAAGCCAGTAAACATACAGAAAATGCATTATTAAAAATTGTGTAGTTAATTAACAATCCTAAAACTATTGTGCTTTCAAAATGACTGATCCAAATACAAAAAAGTGTACATCTTCCATTGCTTTGTGTGATTTTGTTGAAATGAATAGAAAGCAGATTATCTTCCAATGAAAAATAATGCTAAACTGAAGTGTCCCTCTGACAAGCCGCAGGATTTGCGACAAACCCATTTAACATATTTTTTGTACAGTCGTTAAAAGCAAAAACAAAACATGCAAATAATTAGCATAAAATATAAATATTGATGTGTACGTTTTTAGGCTCTGTAAGCTTTGAAAATTGTATTTTTTATTTTAACTAAGGGTAATATTTTAAAAAATTGTAAGAGTTCTATCGATTTGTGGTCTATGCTTTTACATTAAACTATTTACGAGTAGTAATGTCCAGAAAACAGCTAGAACTCTGTTCTTTGTAATATTTATTCTGTTTCTTTTAGAAGTTACATTTAGCGGTGTGCTGTCATAATGCCACAACAAAAAAATAAAATAACGAGAGACAAGAAGGATAAATTGTGTCTTAAAATGGAACCGGCAGCACAATTAATCTAGAGATAACTAAAATAATAAAAAATACTTAAATATTAATTATTTACTTTTGTCTACAGATTATGTAAGGACAATGGTCTCTTTCGGCATCATTAGCTTGTTCGTGATGACCATGGGATGTGGATTCTCGATCTACACGTTTAGAAACCCAAGATATATGTTCAAGAGACTGGCAGCAGGAATACATTTTATAAGTAGTAAGTATATTTTCTTATAAAAAACACAAGTTATTATTTATATTATGCGTTTTTTATACAAAAAAAGTACCCAGTAAAACCTTGTTTTAAAATGTAATATCGTACAAAAATAAGGGAGAGTTCACGTTGATAAATATATTTTCTTTCTTCTTGTTATTGGCTTTAGTATTTAACTTGCCAGTGTCAAAGTAAAAATATATAGTTCAATGTTAAAGCATTGTCAAGTAAATATGAAGATGAACCACGCGAGTGATTCATCACAAGATGACGATGATAGTGAGGTTGATGTTCATCGTTTTAGTAAAGCGGCGGAAAGCCTTTATTAAAACTTCGGAAGGAGTCTTGGAGGGAACACGAAGAAACACTTTTCACATCTTTAAATTACTTGTTTATACTCGATCAACCTAAAAATGATTACTGAATAACAATTCCACACATTAATATTTATGAAAAACACACGCTTTTCAAAAATTCAAAATTACGCGTCCTGTCACTTCCAGTTGCCCGCTAAAACTTCTTGATAAATATCAATAAGCTTTGACTTAGCTATATTGTAAGCGATTTAAAGGGGTACAATAATTATTTTTATATTGCGACGATTGAAATATTTAATTTTAAACACATGTTTTAAACATTTAACAATTTTCAAACGTCATTTGATTATAAATCTACATTCTCTTCAATTTTACATTTCTGGTTCTTCCTCTTCACATTCCAGTTCCATAATTTTACACATTACATTTTCACCAAATCTCCTAATATAAATTTCAGCTAGAAATTCCCCATAAATGCACTGCTTTGGTAATTCTTTGTAATTCATTACAAAATCTTCTATGAAGTGGACACCCTAAAACATTAACACATTAACAATATTTGAGATCTCGCCGCGACCATGATAGCCGCACAAAATGTTGAAAAAATAATTATAATATTAAAAATCAACGTAATAGTAATCCGCAAATAACTTTTATTATTAAAAAAATAATACATATACTTGTAATATCATGAGTCGCGCTTTAGTTCTACATCAGGTGTGTTGGAAGTGACGACCTAGATATAGGCATTAAAAATATACATATAATATAATCATTTTTTCATTTATTTATTAAAGTTCTTTATTCAGATTATATATTTGTTACAACTATTTAAAGTCGATTTATTTTCGATAATTTAACAATTAGCGTAGCGCAAGCGATTTATTACTTTTTCGAGTAACAATATTATTTATAATCATCTGTTAACTTTAACCAATCACAATGTTTACTACAACTTACTACTATGATTTATTATCGGTAGATCAATATCAAAACACGCGAATCAGATGTAACAGCGATGTAGTGATTTATATCCTACATAATAATATTTCAATTCAAATTGTAGCTTAAACCCATCGCAGACATCATCATTATCATTTCACGCTTTATTGTTTATTCACACAGGGATAGGCGAGATAACACAACTCTCTAGCTTCCTTCTAATTTACAATTCTCTTCATACAGACTCTATGGTTATGGGCACTGCCTCAGAACAGAGAAGCAATTATTTATTAATTTATGGTTGACTTACAGCTAGAAGAATGTAGAATATAAAGAAAATATCTTAAATTAATATGGGCCATTTAACAGTCAACACAAATTACAGGCAAAAAATGGATTTAGAAACAAAATATAAAAGTGGTTAAAAAGTACATTAACAAAAAATAGTCAATTTCATAAAAGAATCATCAATTGAACACACCATTCCAATCAAATTAATTTTCAAGAAACAATTTATAACAGACATACCTAGTTAAATCAATATTTAAAAATTAAAAAGGTGTCTGATTTGAGAAATAAGCGAAAGCATTAAAAACCCAAAATAGAATAAAATGTTTTTGGAGGTTCTGCATAGTCGCGTTGACTATACTCACCATACTATAGTCACCGCGACGGAGTCAACAGTAAAATTAAACGTCAAGCAAGCCAAATGTAAATAAAAAACTTACATAAAAAACTCTCAATAAAAAAAAAACAAGTAATCATTATTGTTACCTTACCAGTGGTATTGGGCATTCAGGAGCTAAATTAGCAAGAAAAGTTGCTTGAATAAAATTAGAGTTTACATTCTCATCTGCAAACGTGCAGGCACATTTATCTTCGATCTTTTGTTGATATTTGTATCCTCCATCACAGAGTTTGTACACGTCTATTAAGAGCTGAAATGTTAAGCTTTATGATATTTTAAACTGTTTACTTTTGATTCACAATCTTACAATACTTAAAAAAACTGGGTATGCCAATTTTTTATTTGTGGCTCAAAATCTTGTGATTTTGTACAATATTATATTATGTTTATAGGTCGGCAAAGTAAATGCGACTGCTACTCCATTTATATTATATATATATACATTTCTATACTAAGCTACTAAAGTGCTTGTATCATAGAAATAGGACAACCAAAGTACATATATCAAAGATACATTGGTACCGGTGGGTGGTCTCGAACTCGTGCTCTTCGGTTTGCGTAGCCATTGCACTGCCTTATGGACCGAACTCTAGCCTAATGTCATGCGGGTGCCATAATGAAGAATAATAAATTTATGCGTTGATTTGAGCGAAATGTTGACGTAAATCAATCAATCAAATTTTCGCTTCTAGATTTCCGAAGAAATAGGCACAGTTAACGGAGCGCCCAATTCCAGGACCCTCGTAACTTAAGCTCTAAAGACTCACTGACTACTTTTATTGTCAGCTCTGTGCCCTCAATATGTCATTTATAAATTTCGTTTAACAAAGTTATTTTTAATAGACCAACGCATTGCACGTATTAAATTAAACTTAAACTAATGAGTTTCTAACTTTTTTTTGATCCAAGATATTCTAAATTGATTTACCACTTACTTTGATATTAAAATGTTTACTTACACTGTACGAACAATCAAGATCTTCAAGCAAAGTAACACCAAAGTCGAAAGAATCGTGAGTGCGATTTATCTTTTTACGCTCCAAGACTGATTGTATCGGATATGTCTCTGGATCATCACAATCTTTGACATTCTTAATTAACCATAATCCTGGACCCTAGATAGAAAATTTATATATAAAACATATATCTGTTATTAAAAAAAGAGCTAGATATTTGCTCCGGGTCTAGTTGTTTGGAAGTATTTTTTTTAAATTGTGACTCGACCGTGCCGCTTCCGCCTGATTTTAAGCTGGAGTACGGTCCATTAATGAAGGTGACTGCTACTACACTTTAATAACTGTAAGTAGTAGTCACATCCACTACAAGCTGGTACCGAAACGCGACTAAGTCACTTCACGGTCTGTATACTTGTAAGTGGGTACCGCTGCCTATCACTCTTAGTAACAGTTGGTGGTCGTTTGCCCAGTCTGCCAATCCGAGGTATTGCCACTACTTTCAAGCGTACAAATCATGAAATAAATAAAAAACAATATCTGTATATTATGACACGATATTAGTGTGAATTTAAAACTTATTTTTATTGTAGCTCGTCATTTGACAGCATCTTACCTGATTTTAAGCTGAAATACGGTCCCTAAATGGAAGTGAATGAACAGTTAAATATTTGCAAGAAGCAGTCACATCCACTATGCCGGTCTTTTTATTAAACGCGACTTCTGACCTCGTCTTGCCTTATAGTAAGCAAGGAAAGATCCAAGATCGCCAACGACTAAAAGACACCATCTCACTTTACCGGCCAAAGAAACTAGGTAAGCAAGTGGCGGTCCAAAAGCACTGACAACTAAAATATGTCTTAGTTTACGGCTGCCTCAGTAGCCGTCACAATGCCAGCTAAAAAAATAATACTGGAGGGTGTTTGACGACCAAATCGGAGACATCCTCAAGAAAGCTAGGTTGCCTAGTGCCCATTACCATAGAGCTTGTATGAAGAGAATTGTGAATGTTAAGGAAGCGAGGGAGTTTGTCAGGATCATGGCAAGTGGCGCTCTCTGCTATCCCTGTGAGAAAAAGGCGTGACAATTTGATTTATTGATATTTTATATTACAAACCGATCATGTAAGAGGATTTGTTTGTGATAGTCCTTATACCCGTAGTTAGTGCCGATGCTTTCTATTACAAACAATTGTTGTGTAATTCTCCTAAATACGTGGCGTGGAACGGTCAAGGGACATTCAATAATGGAATGATGATCTGCTAAAGAAAACTGCTTATGCAAGGAAAAAGGATGCAAGCCAATTCCAGCACTGTGAAGATCACTGAGGGAGGCATAAGTGCGGCAGTGAGCAGTGACAGTTATTTGCTAACATGATAATGATGATGATAAAATCCCTATAATTAATTTAATTAATTAATTTTACCATATCCTTTTGACATGATGTAAGAGAAAGAAAATGAAGCACAAACAGCGTTACGAAACCGGAACTAAATAACATATCCTTGTCTTTCACAACCATGATTCAAAATGACAAAAAGATTCATTTAACATAGAGTTTTTATATAACATTTAATGGCATAATTATTTCACTGATATGCAGTCTAACATGTTTTATCGTTTCTATTGCATTATAGATAGAGATCGATATTGCATATGTATGTAAACAGTAACACTTCTCTTTTAATGTGTTTTACTTTAAATAAGCTGTCATATAGGAGATAATTATTAATCAAGTAATAACATAATGTTTTACCCCTATATTATAATGACCATTCGTAAATATAGACATAAATATTTTTTTAAGAATAATGTTAACTATGCCAAACAAAAATTTCCTAGGATTTCCTAAGACCTTGACTTGTCTGATGGTAACCCTGGGGAGGTCCAAGACTCCTCCAAGAGGTACAAGGGGAGACCGACGACTAATAAGCCGACTCAGTTTTATCTGTATCTTGTATCTGGGATGTAATTTTACTAAAACTATAGCTCTTCAGTTTATATCTAGGTGCAGTGCTATTTGTACAGTCTTCCAATTTACTATAAAAAATAGGAATAATTTTTTTAACCCTGTAAAACTTATATATAAAACATTTAAGAAATAACAGTTTAAACAAACTATTTCCTATACAAATTAAATCAGAATACATCAAGAATAACAATAGAGTTTCAAACAGTACTTTTCACGAACAGACCATAAGTTGCCTAAAGGACACGGGTAGTTTGAATAAGTTGAACAATCGGGCAGTTAACCCAACCTGACCTATAAAAGCTGTTTGACATTTGAGACTTTCGGTCGAGGTCAAATGCTACGCTTGTGAATTCGTTAATAATATGCCAGTGGCTAAAGGACCTTTTAGAAAGCAAAACGTATTTAAACGATATCAATGATTTTACAATATGTCAAAGATTCCTCTTGTCATGTACATCTATTTGTTTATATTCACCTATCAAGTCAGGAAATGAGACACTGGTAAACCCACACTGGACACATAGATCCCTAAAAAAATAGTTTGTCACCCGTAAACAATTGAAGATCTTCCGGTCATTCGATTATGCTAATTAAGTGGTCAGTGAATGAGTAGTTGGTCAGGTGGCCGATGAGGAAAAAAAACGACCCCACTCGTGTTTCGAATGGCAGCTTAAACTGTAGGTCGTTAAATCGATGTCAGTACGCCTTAAAACTACGGTACACTACAGGGGTAGTGGGCAAATCCTGTCTAGTTAACCACAATCAGGACAGATGCTTGTACCAGGTATTAATAAGTACCCGGTAATTATTTTAATTTTTATTCATGTGTTTTTGCAGCTTCCTGTACATTCGTGGTGGTGCAAGTAATGATGTCGACTGTTGATCATTGGAAAAAGAATATGAAATTTGTTTATCCTGATCGCGCTTATCATTAGTAAGTTTTATATTTTTTATTATTTTAAAATAGCAAAATGGTACCATTAGACTCATGGAAAAAAAGTACATGATATAATAAAAAGCATTAAAAAATCCCTCACAAAGACTTTTAATAACAAAAACCCTATTATCATCATCAGCCAGAAGATCATTATAAGTCCAGTGCTGAGCATACTATATAAACGAAACCCTAGCTCATGACAAAAACTTACCTCAAAATGAAAAAAAAAAAGGATAAGATCATTGTTTATTACGAGTTTATTATTTGGTCACCAAATAACTAAGGCTTCCGTAAACTGAATCGTATTTTTAAGTCGTTGGTGCTTTTAGACTTCCCCAATCGAGGTTAGGTATTGAAACTTAATAATTTATTTATTTTCAGTTATCATATCAGCTTCTTCTTGGCTTGGTTCGTCGTTCTAGTCAATGTCATCGCTGCTGCATCGTTTCTCTGGTTCTCAAGGAAGAGGAAAGGTGACAAAGCTGCAACCGACGAACTCGCTATGGCAGACGAACCAACAATCATAGGGCGATGACCATTTACTCATTGCATACCATCTAAACTACTATATTGCTTAAATTCTTCACTGCTAACTGCTCAATTGACCAATAGATTTAGCAGTGTTCAATGTCTTCCATATTTGCTGAAATATACATAATTGTAATGTTAAGTTTATTGTTAATCTTATATAAATGACTCCTTAGTTAGCTTTGTATTTTAATTTCTAGTTAGATAATTGCATATAATGAATTTTATGAGATTAACGTTAAAATAATTTTATTGCGGCCTCTTTGTATGTAGAAATGATGTGTTCAAATATTTAATTGTAATATAATATTGCGAATTTTCTACTCTGCTATTTTATATAATAGACTTTCTAGTCAAGACAATTTAAATGTATCTTGTTTGCAGAATGGTATTTTTGTATTCCAATCTATTTTACATATTACTGTGTGAATTGGTGTTATGTATGTGAGCTTTTTTGTTATAATTCTTTTTAATAAATGTATCATTATTTCATTTAATATTTTATTTACCTCCACAGTAATAACCGTATGTTGTATAATAAATAAATTAAATCTGTTAGCACATGTGCATTACTCGTTTTAATATTTTCTATTGAAGTAGCGTGGGTAATGTCGCTGTCGTTAAATTTCTATGGACTCGAACTATTAAATTTAATGTACTCAATACAAACAATGAATCATAATGACTTCTCCGTCCAATATATTGCTTGGCAATAACAAAATATTTTGTAATAAAACTCGCGTTAAAATGCTATAAGGCAAATCCCTCGCAGTTGTTTCAAGATAATATTAAAATTAAGCCCCTATAAACTGAAAATAGTTAAATCCGTTAAAAGTTTTATTGCTGTTCATTAGGAAAATCATTCTAAAATTTGCTGCATTTTACGTTTTTATTTTTATTTTATTGTGGTTCTAGAGCACCCTGCCGGATGTTAAGCTGGTGTGCAATCTGTGAATTGAGGCGAATGCAGTTAAATAACTGCAAGTAGCAGTCGCATCCACCATGCCGCCCTATTTTTTCCAAGTAGATATAGAATTTTTGGATGTGAGGGAAGCGAGAGAGTAGTGACAGGATCGTGGCAAGTGGTGCTTCATTGTCTCCGTCTATTCCTGAGAGAAAAAGGCGTGACAATTTGATTGATGAAGATATATTACCGATGGCTGGCACATATTGACATACTCATTTTGTCCTGGAATGACACAATCAACAAAGCACATACAATTAATATAATATTAGGATTTGCTCGCTAACAAATTTTATACATTTATTATGATGTAAGTTGCAAATAGCCTTTTTTTCTAATATTTCATTTTATACTTTTGTTTTTATTTCGACGGCTGAAAATCAGATTCGTTATACGGTTCATTCAGTCGCCGTCAAAATGCCAACCAAAATTCCTTTCTCATGTTTTGCTTGAAGGATACTAGGTCATAGGACGAAAGGAACAAATGGGTTGATAAAGCATTTTATTAGTTCTAGAAAAAAGAAACGACGCGCTGAACCTTTTTAATCGTTTAGTAATCTATCTATAGTTTATTTAGTTTCTATATATTTGTTAGCTCTGTAAGATTTGTTGTGAAAATTTGATAAAGTGTTTTTAAACTTTTTTGTTTGAAGAGAATTGAGGATGTGAGGGAAACGAGGGAGTTGTGCCAGAATAGTGGCAAGGGCACTGCATTGTATCTGCCTATCCCTGTGGGAAAAAGGCGTGACAATTTGATTTCATTGTTATTTTTTCACGTATTACTACAAATGATTCATTTGATTCGCTTAATTTCTTATGTTTATGTATTTATTTATTATTTTTATAATAAATGCATTTCAGTGAGTACTGTATTGGTATCAAATTCTAATAACATATTTAATACTAACATTATTTTAAATATATAAACCCTACCTACTATAGGCTTATAGAGAAATAAATAAGGACAACCGACAACAAAATGCACGATCGCAATAATTAAAAAAAATATTTCAAAAGTAAAATTTTCACTTGTAAATAAATGAGGAAAGAGGAACCAATTGGGATTGTAGAAAAAAGTGTGGTATTATTTCAATCAGTTATTTTACACAGGTTTATTTCTAGATGCGCATTGTCGAAAGTTTGGCAATCTCCCAGATCGTGCAGTGACACTGCCAACGTCAACAAAGGTTACTGTGCTAAAAAAATTAACTAATGAGGGAAAGTGAAACAATTTTGTAATTTAAAGAGCAGGAATTCTCATTACTAACCTAAAGGTACTGGCAGTGGAATATAGCAGGTCGGGAGAAGCAACCACATACTATCGACCGAACTAAACGGTTCAGTGTGCCGTTTCTTAGTATAATAATTGACAAGTTGTATGCTTTACTAGCCCATGTGGCTCCCTAACCTATAACCTCAGATCTACTCACATCCTTCAAACGAAGCGTGAAAAACACTTTTCGCCGGCATAGTGACGGCGACTAAGGCAAACGTAAGATGAATCGTTTTTTTTCAGGCGTCGGCGTTCCTTTATTTTCTATTAGACTACCTGATGTTATGTCGAGATCAGATGCCGCGTCCTAATTAAAATTTTGGGGCAAAAAATATTTTACTATACTGGAGCGGTCAATTTAAAAATGAGGTTTGAAATTGTGTAGCATATGCATTTTTCTGTATTGTATCCCTAGTTTATTCCTGGATTATTCAGGCGAGATATATTATGTTATCCTCGAATCAACAATGGAACAAATTCCCACGCTTTCATCTCCAACGGGATAGGCGGATCGGCATTGTGACTTTTCACCAAACAAAAATCTTGTACATCATTGAAAACTGCAAGTATCTCTATTTCAATCAATCAAACCAATTAAGCAGAGACAATAACGGTCCTGACACAATCTCTATTTCTAATTTGTTTAACTTTGAATAGTTCCAATATTTTTCGAAAATGACCTTCATTCATAGCGTGCAAGCCTCGATTAACTATCTGTATACAAAGAATGAATGAATGAACCATTTGACACGGCCAAAACGATCAATACTCGTTTACCTATCACCATAGCAACGCTACAATTTCCTTCGCATGTTCTGTGTACTTGTACAGATAATAGATACAATAATTTGGATGTAACCCTAACGAAATCAATAGGGCGAGGGTAATTCAAGACTTACACGCAATATGTCTGACTCGAAGGTATGTTTGTATCAGTTAATTAAGGTTCTACAGACATTCCAACATGCAAACTTTCGTAGACATGTCAAAGCTTTTGACGTATTTTTTCAGTCGCTTTGTGTTTTCATGCTATTCCAATAAAATGTGTATAACATTTTAGGCTTAGGCAATAGTCTGTGCGTGATATTTCGCTATTTTGAGGGATCATTCTCATTTTTGTTATTATTATTCAATTAATCACATTGTCAAACCTTTTTCCCACAGGAATAGGCAGTGACAATGAAGCGTCACTTTCCACGATCCTGACACAACTCCGTTGCTTTCCTCAGATCCACAATTCTTTTCATAAAAGCTCCACGATTATAGCCACTAGGCAACCCAGATTTATAGATTCCTTTACCTAGTTAATATACTTTCACCCATCCTTTCCATGTACCCAAACCAACTAAGCATTTCTTCATCAATTATTATTATAATGGACTTTATTATACATTAGTAAACCATACATAGGCTAACTAACTTAAATCATGTAGTAAATCTGTTTTTCTTGTATGACTAAATAAAGTTAAATCGTTGTTTTATAGACTGACATTGAGAGTGTATCAATCAATATATCAAGCGGTAAGTAATTTTAAATTATAAAATAATTAAATAAAAAAAGGTTTATATAGCACCAATGTGGCTGTTGTTTCTACATTAATGAATGGAAGAGAGTGCTGGGTTTAGGGTTGCCATCTCTAAAATTTGGCAACCAGGACAAGACGCATGAAAACCCCGGATTTTAGAGCCAAGAACCCGATCTTGTCAACAGGTTTTTTTAAACATAGTCAGTGAAATAAAAAACAGTTGTAAATGTGTCGCGGGCGGCCCCTAATACTTTTAAACCCGGACTACAAATTAAGCCCCGCCCTCTAAACTAGGACAAATCGGGGGAAACCCGGACCGATGGCAACCCTAGGTATGAAAGAAGCTGCATGAAAGTAGGATTTATGCTAGAGAAATGCGGTCATAAACATGTGGCATGTGGAGTAGATTGCAGATAGAGCGAAGAATTCAGTTGTATAATATGATAAATGTGGTTTAAACAAAGATGTGATAAATAATAAGAAAGGTAAATTGCGATGGTTTCGGCACTTCAAAGGAATGGCTAAAAGGAAATTAATGAAAGACATATAGGTATATATCTCAAGTGAGTGGAAAAACGACGACAACCCAGAACTTTGTTCCTTAATCAAATCGGGGACATGCCATCCATATGCCATAACCATAGACTATTATAAAGATTATTGTGGATGTAAAGAATGCGAGAAAGTTGTATGAAGGTAGCGCTCCATTGTCTTTGCCCATCCCTGTGGCCGTGGCGATTAATGATAAAGAGACGCTTCTAAATCTTTTGAGCTGCGAGTAGGATGCAAGCAGTTGCATGCAAGATAATCTATTTGTCTGGCCTTAGTTCCATGCAGAGACACTTTTCACGATCCTGACAATAAAATCACCTACACAGGTAAACATTCGAAAATATTTAGGTTAACCCTTAAATAATAAGTATCTAGGCTTCAACTTAATGCGCTGATGTTTTATTTTTCATATTCACGGGCGTTAGTTGAAAGTTCCATGCCCCGTCTGAAAAAAATCTGCCAGTGTCTATGTCTGATTTAAAACATTGTGATTTAGCTGTTTATGCTACAATTATCTAATCAAAAAAAAATACTGATGTTTCGCATTTATATAAACGTAAACGCATTTTTATATTTCAAAAAAAAGTTTGCTTTATTATGACTATTATATTTCAATCAATCAAATTGTCACGCCTTTTTTCCACAGGGATAGGCAGAGACAATGGAGCGCCACTTGCCACGATCCTGACACAACTCCCTCGCTTCCTTCACATTCACAATTCTCTGAATTATTATAATTGTTTTATATATTTGTCTCTAGAATTGAGTATTCGTAGTGACGAGAGAAAAATCACGACTGGTAGCAAAGCTGCGGTCGACAAAGAGGACTATCTTCAAGCACACAGAGATCTTAACAATGAACTTACTAAGTTACAAATCAAAAATAATATCTTACATCGTCGTTTGGCTGAGTATTATAAGTATGCTATTTCTTATCTAATTGTTCTTAAGACTTTTACGGTAAACGCGGACTTGTCCACGCCAAACAATATATAATGGGTCGAAATATCTAATGGGTCGTCGCGCTCACTCATTTAATTACAAATTTAAATTCTATGAACGTATATTGTGTAAATTGTGATGTCACTTGATAAAATTTGAATTGTCAGCTTTATAATTATTAGAAGATGAATCTATACACAAAAATATATAAACTTTTTTTAAATAATATCTCGCATATAACGCTGCGTGTTGATAACCAGGATAGCGGTCTATGAATTAAGGCGACTGTACAGTACGTACAGTACTGTGAATGAAGTACAGTTAAATAACTGTAAGTTACAGTTGCATCCACTATGCCAGCCCGGCAACTTACAAGCTGATTTCAAAACGAAACTAAGTCGCTTCACGGTCTGTACATATCGGATCAACAGACTGGCAAATGACCACCAACTGTCTGCTTACCCCGCCTTTTTTTAGGGTTCAATCAATCAATCAAATTGTCACGCCTTTTTAGGGTTCCGTAGTAAAAAACAGAACCCTTATTCGTCATGTCTGTCTGTCCACTTTATTTCGAAACTATAAGAGCTATACTGTTGAAACTTGGTAAATAGATGTATGCTGTGAACCGCATCAAGATTTTCACACAAAAATAAAAAATAAAAAAAAACAATTATGGGGGTTCCCCATACTTAGAACTGAAACTCAAATTTTTTTTTTATTAAACCCAGACGTGTAGGGTACCTATAGATAGATAGGTCTTTAAGGTTACTAATATATTTTTTCTAAACTGAATAGTTTGCGCGAAAGACACTTCCAAAGTAGTAAAATGTGTGTCCCCCCCTGTAACTTCTAAAATAAGAGAATGATAAAACATAAAAAATATATTATGTACATTACCATGCAAACTTCCACCGAAATTGGTTCGGACGAGATCTAGTAGAAACAGTTTTTTTTTATTACGTCATAAATCGAAAACCGTAATTTACCTTTCATTCAATCAACTCAAATATAAAAATCGATCAACGAACTACAAGAACTTTTATATTATGTTACTTGCTGCTACGGAACCCTTCATGGGCGAGTCCGACTCGCACTTAGCCGCTTTTTTAAATAACAAATATCTCTAATATCCAATCTAATACAAATAAATGGCACGAAACAAATTTGCACCGACCGAGTATTGAACCTGGGACTAATTACGTGGGTCATGATTACATAAACCAGAAAGGCACGCTCAAAATTAGTATTTTTTCACGTTGATGAGACTCGTATTGAAGCAGGCGAATAGAAGAACAAGTTTTGTTGTAAGAACCATTCGTTATCTTTATACTGTCCTTAAAACTTATAAGTTAATTCTAAATTATTTTAACAGGAAACGTAAATTGGAACATGTTTTGAAGCCAATCAATTTGAGCGCCGATTTGGAAGAGAAATACTATCAGAAACTCTATACGTATGAAGAATTAAAGCAGAAAGAAGAAATTGAAATAGCTGAGGTACTTATTATGTATTGCGAAGGGCTCCTTTTGTTTGGGCCATGTATATTATCATCATCATCAGCCTATATATCTGGGGCACAGGCTTCAGTAGAGTTTTTTAAATATAGGGAAGCATTGGGCACTTTTCTCCTTAAATAAATAAAAAAATACTTTTTGATAAAAACAACTATTTGTTTCTAATATTAATGGCACATACATTTGGCTCAAATTATTACGACGAATAGTAATACAAATGTAATCAGTCTTAAAGTTGCAAGACATTTTCTGAACCTTGCCATAAGTACCCAAACCTCCCAATGGTTGGGTGGTTTGGGCACCTCTGTGGGAGGTTTGGGCATTGTATTGCATACACCATATAATACCTATTAAATGATTTAAACATGTTATAACTAAAGTAATTTAACAAAATTACTGACTTAACGACTGCCCAATGCTCCCCTATCTCCCCTACTTGAAACATACGATAAGGAACTCCGTTCGAATAAATAGTCTTATTTTTTTTGTGGCTCATCATTTGTTCAGCTGGAGCGTGGTGCAGTTAAATAATTGCAAGTAGCAGTAGCTTATTGCCGGCTTAGTTGGAACCGGCAACGTGTCTGTGGCATTTCACAGTTAGTACACTTGGACCTCCTCTTGCTTATCATCAGGCGGGTCGAGGTCAGATGTCGTGTCAAAATAAAAATAAAATTACGCCAAACTACCTACCACTGTGACACCAGCTGGTCTTGTATGATACAAATAAAAATATTTCAGATGGTATCCAAATTGCATGTAGTGGAAGTACAGTATCAAGATCGTCATGAACAAATCGAACAGCTTTTTAAATCACTCCAACAGCTTGAACGTTCTACAGGAATTGGTCTGATATTTTCAAAGAAAGGAAAACCTATTTCTGATAAGGTAGCTTCTTTACATTGATAATAATTATTATTTTTGTCTGTCTTTTAGTAAGTCCGGTGTTTTCATTGACAGACATTTTACACATCTTGAAAGGGTAATAATTATAAAATTCCTAATATAAAAAAATATTTTTAAAATTAGATTTCGTCCTTGATATGCGTGATAATAAGCAAGGGCAAGTCCAAGAGCTCCGACCACAAAAAAAAACATTTACCTCAAATTATACCGGCTAAGGGTTATTCACCTTCGCTTGAAGGATCCAAGATTAAAGAATGAAGAGAACTCATAAGCTGGTAAAGTATTCAAGTATTCCACTTAACCAAAACGGCACTTAGTTCAAGTGCCGTTTTGGTCAACAGAATGGAAATGTTTCTTCGACTAGGAGAAACAGGAGTAAAATAACGAGTTGGAATAAGATTAAAGAGTGCATCAGAACATTTTCTTGATAGAAGACGCATAGAGCAGCCGCGTCTTTGCAAAATAGCAGTGGCTCTAGAGTTCTCGTGACCTCTGCATCTTCTATAACTCATACTATAAATTGTGATGACTGTTTGCAGACTGTTGATCGCCATTTGAAAGTACAAAGGGCGAAGGCTCTACAATGTGCTGCACTTAGGCTGCGTTTTATTCAAGCCAAAAACGCTGTCGCCGACCTAGAAGCAACTGTTCGTAAACTTGAAAAACTTGGTCCAGGTTTATATGTAGCACACTACGAACAATTGTATATTGACTATCAGAATTCTATGAATAAAATTGAAGGTAAGTAACGTAACACTGATTAAAATAGTATCTAAAGATAAAACTGATAAAAATTATTAGCGAATCAGCGAACGTTATTAAAATATATAAGTACATTATGTATGTATGTATTTATTTATTAGTATGTATTTCTGACGACCTGTGCATTGATTAACACACTAATCCGCTACGCCTAAGTATCGGGTTCGATTCCCGGTTGAAACTAAGATTTATTTGTCTTTGTCTATTCCTGTGGAAGGAAGGCGTAACAATTTGATTGATTGATTATTTGTGATATTTAATTATTTAATTAATTATAATCCGCTTCTAAATGTTTAAGGCAGATAGTGGGGGGTCATCTCTCTAGTGTACCAATCCGTGGCAAGGCTACCTACCTCTTTAAGGGTCCGTAACGCGTCGGGATCTACCTACGTTCAGTTAATAAACTTTAGTAGCGGTCTCTTTAATTTATGGACCGCACTTCAGCTTAACATCAGGGCAAGATAAGAGGTTTTTCAAGTCGTTAGCGTTTTTTGACCTTCCCTTGATCCCTTGATATCCCTCGGCAGGATCCTTAGTGTATAAAATCATGTATTTTAACAATTAGCATTAAAATTTTTAAATATTCTTTATAGAAAAGGATGATGAATTAGTTAAAAATCGTGGCAAATGTACGGAACATAATCAAATATTAGCTCATATCCGTGAGAAGATGCACCATACGGATGAACAAATAGACTTAGCTGAATGTGATCTTGGCGAGGCTGAAATTGATTATGTGCAAGCAAGAGAAGAACTTGGATTTATCAAGGTATACGTACTAATTGAGTATATTTACACTTCGTATCGTACTTGATTTTTATATTAGATACGTAAAATTAAAATAATTTAATTAGAAATAAAAACGTTTAACCATATTTAAAATGTGACTTTTTGAGAACAAATTATAAACCTTTGTGTTGGTGACAAAAGATGCCCATTTTTTTGTTTCCTTGAATAAATTAAAAAACAACGTTCCTCTTGGTTATCATATTATAATAATTCTGATAATTCTGATGTCGAGTCTATAAAAAAAATAGGTAAAATATCAATTTGTGTAGGTAAATGTAAATTCCGCTTTGATTCTGTAAATAATAATTGTTATAAAATTATTCAATCAATCAATCAAATTGTCACGCCTTATTCCCACAAGGATAGGCAGAGACAATGGAGCGCCACTTACCACGATCCTTCCACAACTCCCTTGCTTCCTTCAAATTAATGTTTAATTACGTAATTGACATTGTTAAATATAATTACAATAACATACATAACCATTATTTTATAGAAATGTAAATTGTTGTAGACCTAAATGTAAAAAAATGTAAATAATCCCTTGTATTTTAATCCTTTTAAACCACTTATTATAATTGTATAATAAATAGAATACTTTAGTGTATATATCGATTATTATTAGTGTATGTTATATAATATTCACCTATAGGTCATTAAAAAATTACAGAATCATCGTGACAAATTGCGATACTCTTTAGAGGCAGAAAAGGAAAAAGCCGGATTGCTGACACGAAAGGATTTGTTGAGAGATCTACATAATTCTATAAATGAGGTAAGAATACTCACTAGTACATGTTTTATTTTAATTTACACGCATAGACAATTTAATTTTATAAATACGTTTTGGTTTAAAATTAAATAAAAAGTCCAATACTATATTTTTTTAATAACTATTAGCTTTGAACCACATTAGGTAGTTGCTGGGGTGATGAACACGCCAGAGGCAGATCATGCAGCGCCTGTGTGCAATCAATACCCTGGCGTCATCTAGTAGGCGCAGTCAAAATACTTACAATTTTATATTTTCACCAGTTAATCAAAATTCAGGTGCATATTGCGCACATTTAAAAGATGTTGGGAAGCTTGAGTAAAAAGTTTTTTTAGGATGGTATGGGTTGCAAGAATCACAAATTTCGGCCATAACACGGGCGGAAGGGTCTTTGAGAGCAACGCGCAACGAGCGACGCATATTCCTTGGAGGCGTTTAGCGTTTACCTATGGTGCTGCATACCCTGCACCATAGGTAAAGCCGGCTCTGAAGCACGAAACTGTAGTGTCGTAAAGATTTTTTTTAAATATGTTTTTTTTTATTCAGGTGGCAAAACTCAAACAAAGGAAAGAAAAACTCCAATCACAAATTGCAGCAAACAGTCAAAAGTTGCGCGAACTTCGCCTCTGTATGCAGAACACACATGAAGACTCTGATGATTTCTTTTAGAAAATCTTATTTTAATTTATTTCCTTATTTTGTTACAATCATGTTTCGTAATTTAATGCTAGTTAGAACTTATTGCAATAAATAAATTAAAAATTATTCAATTTTTTTTCTGTCAATACTTTGTCGGCACTCTCCTTGTCCTCGTCTGGGATAAGTTTGCCATGTCTCCAATCTTCTGGATAGCCATATTTTCTAACGTCATCCCACCATTGTTGTTTGCCATCCGCCCATATAATGTAGATTATGTTTGTGCCCACTAATACAACAAAACATACCCAAAATGCGATTCTCCATTGTTGAAGTGTTGACTGTAAATAAGAATTGAAAATAAAAATTTGCTATCTTCCTGTGCCATATATTTTTAAATTTTCTTTTTTTTCAAAAAATTCTATATCTATATTTATTTTTTAAATTCACTCATTCACCTTGTGTAGGACAGAAAAAATTGGCGCGTTTACATTGGCTAGGAACTCAGTAGGCAGCGTGAAGAATAAATGCTTCACGAATTTCTCGTGAAAAGACAGTTATGTAAGGAAATTATTTCGCAGTGGGAAATTGACGACAAAGAGAGAAAGACGACCATATAACTTTGGATCCTTCAACTATGACTGTTATTTTTCAGTCGTCGGCACTCTTAGACTTCTATCATGCTTACCATCAGGCAGGTCGAGATCAGATGTGGGGCAATTAATCAAATTATTACACCCTTTTCTCGAATCGTGGATGTGAAGGAAGCAAGGGAGTTGTGCTAAGATCGTGGTAAGTGGCGCTTCATTGTCTCTGCCTATCCCTGTGGGACAAAGGCGTGACAATTTAATTGATTATTTGATTTTTCTCACTGGGATAGGTAGAGACAATAAAGAGCCACTTGCGACGATCCTGACATAACTCCTTGCTTCCCTCTTAACCACAATAAAAAATATCAAAAACAAAAAAAAAACCTTTGCCGAGAACGCCTAAGTTCCGTTTAACAGTTCCTGCAGTTGTAGTTCAGAGTTCTTACCTATCCATGTAGGAACGGAGTTACCAAACTTTTATTTGACTACAGTATTATTTACTTTTACTTCTTCATCACTCCCTATTCATATCCTTGGATCCTTCAAGCGATGCGTGAAGAAGCACCTTTTGCCGGCATAGTGACGGCGGCTGAGACAGCCGTGTACTAACTCGGTTGTTTCAGTCGTTGGCACTTTTGGATCTCCTCTTGCTTATCATCAGGCAGGTCGATGTCAAATGTCGTGTCACAATAAAAAAAAATATTTTTGTATTATACTTTTTTATTGTGAATTGACATAATATGACAGCACCTCGCTTGATGTTGGAGCACCCCCGCTATGAAACTGGAATGTGGTCCATGAATGGATGTCATTGCTACTACAATTCAATAACTGTAAGTAGCAGTCACATGCACTATGCGGGCTTAGTTGGAACTGGCAACTTACAAGCTGATCCCGAAACGCAAACAGATCACTTCACGGTCTGTATACTTGATGGTACTACTACTGGTACCACTGTCTACCACTCTTTGATAACCAGACCCGAAGCAAATATCCCCGCCTCTTTTTTATTAACAAATATTTGCTCCGACCGGGAATCGAACCCGGGACTTTATGCGCAACAAACCAATCGCTAACCGTTCGGCTACGCCTGTCGTCAATACTATAAATGACCTAATAACAGTGCACTTACATCGGGAGTCAATAATCCAATCAAATATGGAGTGATAATGCCAGCTAATGTTGAAGTGCTATTCACGAGAGATGTTAATGATCCGGCGTAATTTGGTGCCAAGTCGAGTGCGTTCACCTGAACAAGACAATTTTAATACTGGAATAATGTGTAAAATTCTTTAACTCAAAATTATAAATAGAAATATAATTTAAAAAGCAACTTACAAGCTGATCCCGAAACGCGGCTTTGTCACCTCACAGTCTGTATACTTATAAGTGGTGATACTACCCCAATTCGGCGGATAAGCTTTACTGCCTACCACTCTTTAATTACCAGACCTCTTTTTGTTATTAACAAATATTTAATCTAATTATTTAATATTACAAATAAAAGATACTAAACAAATATTTGCTCCAACCAGGAATCGAACCTGGGACTTTGCGCGTTCACTTTACAAATTACGTTCAAATATCAATACGAGAAGCCGGCCTTTTCAAATTGTGAAAGAATATTAAATGAGCTATTAATAATAAGAATATTACCTAAAGTCGACGACATAGTCCTTTAGAACATAATATTTTTATAATTCTATATAGAATTAGACTATTTTTGTAGGCGATTTAAATAGATTTTGTTATAATTACGGCAATAATTGTCTGGTCATTGGCTTACGATAAACAGCCAACGAAAAAAATACATAATGTAAAAATTCCAACCTTCATACCGCTGTAGAATCCACCCATAAGAGCCATAGATAAAATAAAATATATCATGGCTGCTGATCGATCACATCCAGCGTATGATGCTAGAATTATGCAAATTGCAGGGCCCGTGGCAGCTAGACAAGACAAATAATATTAGATTATATAAAAATAATGGTTTTTTTAACTGTTATCTGCTTTTATTTAAATAAACCAGGTAAACTTTAGATCCTTCAAGCGATGCATGAAGAAACACCTTTGGCCGACATAGTGACGGCGACTGGGGCAGCTGATAATTATGATAATTTTTCAGTCGTTGGCACTCTTGGATCATGCAGATCAGATGTGGGGCAATTAATCAAATTATTACGCCTTTTTCTCGAATCGTAGATATAAAGGAAGCAAGGGAGTTGTGTAAAAATAGCGGTAAGTGGCGCTCCATTGTCTCTGCCTATCCCTGTAAGAAAAAGGCGTAACAATTTGATTAATTGATAGATTTTTCTCATTGGGGTAGGTAGGGTCAATAAAGCGCCACTTGCGACGATCCTGACATAACTCCCACAATTCTCCCACAATCTTAACCACAATCCTCTTCACTCAAGCTCTACGGTTATGGGCACTAAGGCAACCCAGCTTTTTTGATTTGGCCGGAAAACACCACGTTTAATGCATCCATCCACATGAAATTTATAAATTATTTCGTCAATCTTCTTTCACTTATCCTTGTCCCCAAACTATCGCAGCAAACCAAGGCACATTGTTACGAGTTTACCCTTCACATATTATGCCATTAATCGAAATTATAAACTAGTACTCGTACGTCATTATAAAAAGAATAATATTAACAAAATCTAAAAATTGTGACTCTACATGACAGCTAATGTTAAGCTGGAGTGCTGTCCATGGATGAAGGTGACTGCTTCTACAGTTGAATAACTAAAAGCAGCAGTCACTATGCCAACTTACGGTCTTTATTATAGTCGTTTTATTAACCCGGATCGGCAGACTGGGCACCACTCTTGCTGACTTATTAGCACAATACACAATTTCACTTGGTATATGTATATGCTACAGCATGTTACAATTGACCATCAATATACATTTTAGAAATAAATTGTTATTTTATTAAATGGGGCATTTGTTTAAAATATATATATAACCATCTGAGTTTCTAAATAAGCTGTATTCTTTTTTTTTTTATTGTGACTCGACATATGAGAGCACCCCGCTTGATGTTAAGCCAAAGTGTGGTCCATGAATGAATGTCACTGCTACTACAATTCAATAACTATGAGTAGCAATCACATCCACTATGCCGGCCTAGATGGAACCGGCAACTCACAAGCTGATCCCGAAAGGTGACCAAATCACTTCACGGTCTGTATACTTGTAAGTGGTGGTACTACCCCGGATCGGCAGACTGGGTACCACTGCCTATCACTCTTTATTGTATAAACAAGATGAGCCTTAATTAATTTCATAAATCCTTCCATTAAACTTACCTATAGTTGTATGAATAATACGTCCAGTTTTTATTGAATGCCATCCTTTCTTAATACAAAGATCGCAAACGAATCCAAATATAAAGGAAGATATCCACATAGCCATATATGGTAATGCAGTCAACGTGCCTGTAGTCTTTATATTGAACTTAAGTACATCATGTGAATATTTAGGGAGGTCTGTAACCATTGTATAGTAACCCCAATCGTGGCCAACCTGAAATTAAATGTAATCTAAAAATATCGATACATGCAATTAATAATTCAATTCTTTTTTACATACGATACATACAAGTAATATTTTTTTGCAAGTAATATTTTAGTGACTCGACATATGACCTCGACCTGCCTGATGGTAAGCATCATGGAAGTCCAAGAGTGCCGACGACTGAATAAATGTCTCTTTCTCTCTCTGCCTATCCCTGTCTTGTCTGTATTTGTGTCGGAAGAGGCGTGAAAATATGATTGATAGATTGTTAAAAATACTTTTTTTTTTATTGTGACTCGACATATGACAGCACCCTGCTTGATGTTAAGCCAAAGTGTGGTCTATGAATGAATGTCACTGCTACTATAATTCAATAACTGTGAGTAGCAATCACATCCACTATGACGGCCTAGATGGAACCGGCAACTTACAAGCTGATCCCGAAACGTGACCAAATCACTTCACGGTCTGTATACTTGTAAGTGGTGGTACTACCCCGGATGGGCAGACTGGGTACCACTGCCTACTACTCTTAGATAACCAGCAAATATCAACGAAGCAAATATCCATCTCTTTTTTATTAACAAATATTTGCAATATTTAATATTATTAAATATTACAAATAAAAGCTATGAAACAAATATTTGCTCCGACCGGGGATCGAACCCGGGACTTTACGCTCAACAAACCAGTCGCAAAACCGTTCGTCCACGCCTGTCGTCAAAATTAATTTATTCGTTAAGTTAGATACTTACAGCAGCAAAAACCAAGGCCCAAACAGGAGCAGATCTTAAAATACCCGTCCAAGGTACAGGGTCTTTTTTTGTCTTGTTTTCTGCAGTTGTAACACTCCGATTTAAATAATTCAATTCTTTTTTAGAAATGTAAGGATGTGTGTTTGGCGTACTATAGCAGAATAGACTCTGGAATTTTAAATAATAGTGTAAAATAAAATTATTACGTAGATATATTAATGTGAAAGAAGCGAGGGAGTTGTGTTAGGATCGTGGCAAGTGGCACTTCATTGTCTCTGCCTGTGGGAAAAAGGCGTGACAATTTGATTGATTGATTAATATATTAAGTAATAGGTACCTCTTAAAGTTTTAAGCTTAAACAGGGTTCCTAATTATTAGGACGAATCTTTATTAGAATTAATTAGAATACCAAATTAAACGTAGAAGTCAAGTTTAAAAACTAAAGCTATGCGACTTACATTTATAATTAGAAAAGCCTAAAACAGGTCTTAATTCGCAATACCTTGGCAATAGGAATAAAATGTCGAGATGAATTAAATATGTTTAATAACGGTACCAGTTTTAATATTTTATAAATATTTACCCAAAGTATAAACCAAAGAATGCCAAATCCACCAAAGAAATAGAACACACTCGCCCAATCTCTATTGTTTGCCAATAATATACCAGACATGAATGACCCGAATATATTTCCTATTTGTGCACCACCGAAAACAAGTGCCCCTTGAAATGATCTCTCATGGGGTGGCACCCAACGGGCTAACATTATCATCAGAGCTGGCATTGTAGGACCCTGGAATTATATTCAAACATTATTAATTTACTACTTTAAACGTAATACCCGTAAGGAATTACGCCGTCAATTGATTAGCTAATCTATCTTCATTGATCACAGCGTCAATTGATTAGTCTTTAAAAATAGATCAATATTTTATTAGTTTTATGTATTACCTAACCTATTATATTATATTACAGTCGTTTTGTGACCATTCATCCATCATATTTTGTAGTTAATATTATTTTACAATAGTTTTAACATATGACCAAACCCTTCCTCCCTGATTATAAGCTTTCATACGTTTTATGACTGCTGGCAAATGAAGATGTTTGGGCCCTATTCTCTTATTATACATTATACCGAAGTAAACAAGCGAAAAAAAAGAAAGAATCTAGCTGGTCTAGTAGAGCATAAGTGGTATGCTCTACTTTCTTCTAGGCAGTGGTGCCTAATCTGCCAATCCGGTGTAGTACCACCACTTACAATTATACAGACCGTGGACTTAGTCGCGTTTCGGGATCAGCTTGTAAGTTGTCGGTTCTAACTAGACCGGCATAGTGGATGCAACTGCTACTTACAGTTATTAAAATGTAGTTTCATTCGATTCCATTCATGGAACGCACCAAGATAAAAATCAAACGAATTGCTGTTAGGTAAATTACGATAAAATTAAATTAAAAAAATTAAAAAAAAAGGATTATTAACTTGAACATTACATTTTATACATACTTCACCCATTCCTTGTAGAACCCTTAAAATAAAGAGCCATGTAGCTCCTCCGGCTCGAATAACGACTGGTGTTATGAAAGTAAATATGGCTGTACTTAGTAAACCGACACCTAACGTCCATTTGCCACCAAATTTCTCAGCTAAATACCCTCCAGGTACTTGGGTTAATGCATATCCGTAATAAAAGCCACTTAGTATCAAGCCTTGCGTCCTTTCGTCCCATTCGAATATCGCATACTGAAACAATAGATTTGCCTGTATTAGGAATCAGGATTATGAATGTAACATAGGTTATACAATAGTTATTTTTAAAATTACAGTCAAAAATTAGGAATATAATGATCACCATAGTGTCTACATGTTTTAGCTAGAGCTTCTACCAACAGTTCAGTTAACCGTGAACACGGGCTTAAAACCACTTACCGGTATTAATGTATCTGAAATATTATGTACTTTGATCGTCATGTTTCTATGTTTCTATTAGGCCACGGTCGCCTTTTATTTATTTAGGTATATTTATATTTATTTTTAATATTGTAACTTGCAGATAATACAGCAAGTGATTATAATTAGTAATTTATTAAGTTTTCACAGTTGGATTTATCAAAACTAACTTTATTTAATAGATAGAAGAAAAAAAATTTATAGTCAACCAAGAGCCTAAGAAGTGAGAACTATTAGTATTTATGCTAGTAGGACTGTTTTTACTTGTGCAATACTGGCGCAAAAAAGGTCGGAAAAATATTAGTTTTATTGCTTTTATTTATAATATTTAATAGTTAGAACTAAACTACGAGTATATTTTAATTTTAAAAAGAGATGAATATTAGCTTCGGGTCAGGTTGTCTAAGAGTAGTAAGCAGTGGTCTGCCGATCCGGGATAGTACCACTTACAAGTCTACTACAGACTGTGAAGTGACTTAGTCGCGTTTTAGGATCAGCTTGTAAGTTGTAACTGCTACTTGTAATTATTCAAACTGTAGTAACAGTCGCCTCTATTCATAGACCCCATTACAGCTTAACATCAGGCGGTACATCAAGATAAAAAAATCTGTCTAAACTCTTCACAGTTATTAAATAATGAATACCTAAAAGTCCTTACAGGTCGTATTATAGTTGTTCCATTTATCACATCAATGTCATCGCTGGGGCATGCATCAGGGTCAACGTGAGCCTCCTGTCTGTGTGTATTGTTAACCATTTGCGTGATTGCTAGGTTTAGGCAAACGCGCATTGTGTACGCGTTGCATACGCCGAGAAGTCCCATGACACCAAGAATGTATCGTTGCGGTATTATACAACCTGCAACAATGATGCCTTTGTGTTGTTATTAGTTCGCTATTGTACCTGCGTACTATATGAGTATGTGTAGTGATTATTAAACCATAACTATAGTTATAATATGAATTGTTTTTTAATGTCATGATATTCTTTTTTTTTACATTTCTATATTAAGCTACCAAACAAAAGAACAACAGAACAACTAAAGTACATATATCAAAGATACATTGTTACCCGCAAGTGGTGGTGCTCTCAGTTGACGACCTCTATTTGAAGTGCTCATTGATATACAGGGAGCATGTATGTAGAGAATTGTGGGTTTGAAGAAAGCGAGAGAATTGTTACAAGATCGTGAAAAGTGGCGTTACGTCTTCTCTGCCTATTCCTGTGTAAAATTTAGATGTTATTAGGTTATGTGATTTTACCCAGATTTCAAAAATAGTACTTACATGATCGCAACGTCCTAGTTAAGGCATTGTCATATCGATTTTCATCCTTTACGGGTTCAGGAATCTGCCCTAATAAGTTATTGGCTGCTTTTGCATCCATCGCTGTCTATTTGTTTAGTTGTTAAATTAAAACCATCTGAATAAATAAATCTGAAAATATTTGCATTACAATTTATAGGCATCTGACCTGGCTTACCACCACTTTCAGGTGTGTAAGTCATGAAGTGACGAGTAACGTTTCAGGATCAGCTTAATAGGTGTCAGAAAGGAACTCATGAAGCACGGCATCCTCAACCAACTCTCTAGCTTCCTATACATCCATAATTCTTCTCACATAACATAAAGTGACTGAGGCAGCTGTGAGGAGTCTCGGTTTTTTCAGTCGTCGTCATACTTGGACCTCACAATAAAGAAACCGTTATGAGCAAATAATAAAAAATATATATATAATATTTACTCGTGTTACATAAATACATAAAGCAATTTTTTTTAATAACAAAAAGTGCATAGTTATGTGTAAAATATAAAGCATACTTACAAATTAATAAAATATACTAATCAGAATCACTTCATAATCGTAATGAACACTATACGGTAACTAATCTCACACAACTAAAAACGTATAAAATTACATTATGCCAGCCAATTCATACAATAATCGCATGCACGAGTATTTATCTAAGACAATCACGCGGCTTAGATTACTTGATGGATTAAAAGTTATTAATTAATTTTACTATTTATAATATATTTAAATATTTTTATCAATCATAATATTTTAAATTTGTATTATTTTGAGACAAATGATTTCATATTATAGTTTTATATTTACGGTACGACGAACCACTATGCTAAGAGTGATCTGTGAAGTGTATGTGCAACGCATATACCCGTTAGAGCGTCAGCAAAAAAGTAATAAAATGCATATATACTTATTAAATTTCTAGCAAACGTACTATCGACTGCTCTTCCAGATAGGTGGAGTGATGACCTTCACAAATTGGCTATGTTCAGCAGTGGATCACTAAGGACTGATAATAACGACAGTTAATGTAGATTGAATCAAATAAAAGATATTATCTATTTTTAAAAAATACATAAATACACGATTGTAATAAAATATACATAATAAGATACTGTTAATATGCATTAATCGAGGCAGACCTAAGAGGGTGTTCTCCGAACAAATCAGAGACATCCTCAAAAAAGCTGTGTTGCCACTAGGCAACCCAATCTATAACCGTAGGCAGAACTTGTATGAAAAGAATTGTGGATGTGAGGGAGTTGCGTCAGGATCGTGGCAAGTGGCGCTCTATAGTATTTGCCTATCTCTGGAAAGAGGCATGAATTGATTGAATAAAATACTCGTTTTTAATTTTTTTTATGTTAATTTATTTATATAGTTACATTTAGAAATCATTTGCAAAATTAACAGGGGAAAGAAAAATAGCGGTTCTGATATTGCTCGTTTAATTTTATAGATATAGAAAATATTAATTTCGTTCATTGCCATTAAAGCCAAAGTTCATTACTGCCACAAAGGCCTGTTTAAAATTGAAATAGGAAGTCAAATTTCTTCAGACAGTCCTTAATAATTGACTGAACCAAATGCTAAAAGCATATTTTCCTTAAATTACCCAAGAAACAAACCGGTTTTCAAAATAAACCGTTTTAATTAGAGTTATAAATTTTAAGAATGAAATAATTTATTTAATACTTGAACTAAAATGTACCATAATACATATTGACGAGCTTAATGTAATTAGGAATTCTCCTACAGCTAACCATGTGTAGATTATATGGCGATTGGCTTTATATTAAGAAAGAAAAAAGGCTAACTAAAATACACAAAATACCTACATACAATATTATGTAAATCTATACACAAATAAATAGGTAGGTATGTTACGAGTATAATTATTTTGTAGACTCTACTTTACCTGTGCATAATATCGTTGCGTGAACTAGAGACCACGAGGTATATCATAATAAAACTTAATTAGAGGTTATTAAAGCTGTCCCACGATATCAATTTACTAGATTTAAGAAAATAAATTATTAACTAATTTGACTATAACTTTATTAATTAGTCAAGATGAAACTGTTCAATATAACATGATATTTACTAAAACCAATTAATTATTTAAAAATATACATTTTGACAGCAGCATGTTAAGCTGGAATGCTGTTTATTAATTAAAGCGACTGCTACTACAGTTAAATGTAGTATGTATGTACTCTTGTACTACTTTAAATTGGCAGATCGGGCACAACTGCCTAACCCTCAATCACTTACTACGTGAACACAGCAACTTAAACTTCAACCCCCATTATTTTTTAATAGTCAAATTGTTACATACGAGTTGTATACGGGTATACAGTAATTTTAACTGAAAAAAATACAAGTAAAAGACAATTATTTTAAATCATTATTATTTATTTAATACTTATTAACACAATACGATAAAAATTTAAAAATAAATCACTGAACCGTTTTCTTTGATATCACTTTACATACATCCTAGCTAAAGTATACTTCTGCGATAGGCACTTTATTTTTAATGTATCTTTTAGTTTATATACAACTAGCGCCTAACTTTTCTAACTTTAAGGTTCCTGCGATAGCGTAGCTATGCGGGAAAGGTGTGTATACGTTTAAATGTCACCTCTACGTTGCGATCATGCTCACTAACGCAGGAGCGAATTCAGGCAAGCGCTTTACTTAAATATTAGGTATTGTGTTCAATATTAACTGATTAAAATAAACATGAAATTCGAAGAACAAAAAAATTAAGTACTGTGGTAAATAAAGTTGTTTTTTGAATATTCCAATGCTAGTTCTCGATTAAAATCTATTTAAAACTTAAACACGCTCACTCATCGGTAGGCTGCGACCAGGAAATGGAATAAGCCTTGTGAGACATCGTACAATTTGACTGTGCAATAGTACTCCCACGTACTCCCGTTATTTTATAAATAATTTACGTGCATTTAATGGTGCGACTGCAAACTGCAATGAGTGGGGACTACACTAGTGTTGCTGGCCGCAGAACCAGCCCTATCGCCGACCGCAGAGCGTTGACACAAATAAAACTGAGTGTAAAATGATATTGTTTTTTTATTTAAACGACAGTAAAAAACTTTTGTCTAAACTTATATTTATTGTTAGTCAAATGCTTTTTAATTAGTATTGAATAACTTCTTTCGTGTGATCTGCATTTAAATAACTGGTTTTTTATTTCTTTGAGTATATAATAACATAAACAAATTGTCGTCCTCCTCCTTTTTTAATAAAAGTAACAAAAGATGAGTGTCTGACATCCTTTATTACTCCGTTTTATAACGACTGCACAACTGTAAGCTGTCTGCATATTCAGTCTGCAGTCGCCATCGGAGTCGCACCTTCATCTAGTAATAATAGTCCCGATAATTTGAGTTGAAAAAACGGGTAAAATGCTTCTTAATCTATTTTTAGGTCGTTGATATGAAATAATAGAAATAACATATCAGTAACAAAATGCATTCTTATCGTTTTGTGAATCTCTCTATATCACAGAATCAATATTTAATCTTTATTTACTTTTTTTTTATATTATTGAATTAGGTATCGAATACCATATTATACTGCAATAAATTCGATATTTGTCTTTGCTTAAATTTAAATAACTATGATTTAATTTAAATCGTCTGTTTATATTCCTATTAACATATTTCTAATAGGATTAATGATTGACAGACCATCTAACCCTAAAGTTAGATCGTGCCAGCCTAAATAACACGAAGTCAACGCGATTACTATCGCGGCAACACAAAATAACACAACAATTTTAGAATCAACATTTATCCTGTGTGCAAATCGCCTTTTGTACTCTTTTCTTTATCACATTTATCAGCTGTTCTTAACGGACCATGTTTCCAATTCGCTGGATAACCATATTGTTTGACGTCGTCCCACCATTGCTGTTTGCCATCTGCCCAAATGATGTAGACTATGTTCGTGCCCACTAGTACCACGAAGCATACCCAAAATGCTATCCTCCATTGATGTAGTGTTGACTAGAAAATAAAGATTAATAATAATAAACACCAAATCGAATTTATAAACTCCTCTCGTCAATCTACTTTCACTCATCCTTTTCATGTGCCCAAACTATCGAAACATTCCTTTGGCAATCCTTGTTAAAAATATAAGAAAGTAATAATATCAAAATATTTTCTTAAAATGTATGAACTACTAAAAACAAACATTATGTCTAATCTATAATCATATCTTTTCCTACTAAGCCTAATGTAACAATTAAATTCTAAATCCATAGCCTAAATAATCCATATTTTCATAATATGGATGCTTAATATTATCTATAAATGCATTCAAATTTTTTAAAGAGTAACTATGTTATAAAATCTGTTTAAATGGTACAGTCAAATTAACTTGGAGACGTTTTTGCATTTGTAGTAGTGCGCCGTGTTGTTTTGTGTACTGTGCTTCGTTTACCGCCATACCACCCTGAGTTTAAACACATAGAAAATATATTATGGGGGATAGTGAAAACATATGTCGCTAAAAATAATGTCTCAATGAATATTTATTTTTAATAATATTAATATTTTTGAAAATAATCGATTTTACTTTAAAAATATAAAACATATTTTTATGGTTAAAATGTTAAACAGAATGCCACTGGAAATAAGGATAAAACTAAACATGGTGATAGGAAATCATAACATTATGGAAACGCGCTTTTATACACACACTACGACAAATGCAAAAACGTTTTCAAGTTAATTTAACTGTACCTATAACTATAAAGTTTTCATATATGTGGCTCTACGATAAATATATAATACAATAGAGTAAAGGTGATTAGGACTCGGTAACACATTCTTTAACGGCTTGATCCTAATGTCGGCATATCGAACGCGATTACTGCCCACGGACCCTAACCATCAAATCCATTTTAAAAGTAGTATTACATAATAAGTATTCTTATATAATATCGTCCTATCTTATCATATTATCAGCTTATATTATAAATAGCTATATATTACTATCGTCTGCAATATTCTCACTCTGAGCATAGGCCTCTGTCCGAAGTCGTGGCTCCACACATGACAGCACTCCGCCTGATGTTAAGCTGGAGTGCCAGCCATGAATAGAGGCGACTGTTACTACAGTTAATTCAATAATTAATTGATGTGCGACCGAATAAGGTATGCCAACGTCTTAATAACTGTCTATCATAAACACGTCGAAACCACGACTTTTTTGTCTTTAATAGCAGGGCCGTCTTAAGCATATTCAGCGCCGGGGTGCGAAAGTCAAGGCTCCGCTCGCGTGGTCACAGTGTAGTAGGTACATATCGAAATTTATGGCGGTCGGTATGCGCCCCCTAGGACTCTGCGCCCGGGTGCACCGCACCCCTTGAACCCCCGGGTAAAGACGGCCCTGTTTAATAGAGCCCTAGGCCATGGTAGAAGTTTTTTTTTTCAATCAATCAAATTATCACAAGTATAGGCAGATAAAATGAAGCGCCACTTGCCACGATTCTGACATAATTCCCTCGCTGTCCTGATATCCAGAATTATCTTCATACAAGCTTTACGGTTATGGGTGCTAGGCAATCTAGCTTTCTTGAGAATGTCTCCGATTTGGCGGAAAACATCTCGTTTAAGGTATCCATCCATTTTAGATTTATAAATTCCTTTCGTCAATCTATGTGTCATCCTTCCATGTGCTTAGCTTTCCACTTCTATTATCTAAAATCTTCTTTCAAAACACATATACCGCGCACTGTGCTATTCCTCATTCCAACTCCACATACACTCTTTAATGTTTACAGCATTTATTCTACTCTCGTACATCATCTCACACGCAATTATATTTATACCCAAGATAGAATCGTAAAAATGGAACAGCATCTAAAGCTAATAGTACGGCACGGAACTCGAAGCGCGAGGTGTACTTTCACGCAAGACTGGTTCTTTTAATGAATACCTCTTATGTTATTAAGAAAAATCTCAACAAGTTTATTTGGTTTTATCTGGTTTAAACCGTTTTTAATCTGGACTGTGTTTACATTGAAGTAATGTGGGTCTTAATATTTGGGATTTAAAACTATTATTATTTTATTATCGTGATTCGGCATTATTTGAGTGGTAGGCAGTGGTACCCATTCCGACGACTCGGGGTAGTACCACCACTTACAAGTATACAGACCGTAAAGTGATTTGAATGCGTTTCGGGATCAACTTGTAAGTTGCCGGTTCCAACTAGGCCGGCTTGGTGGATGTGACTGCTACAGTTATTGAATTGTACTAGCAATGACATCTTTTCATGGACCACACTCCAGCTTAACACCAAGCGGGGTACTGTCAAATGTCACAAAAAAAATATATGACAGCACCTCGCCTAATGTAAGCTGGAGTGCGGTTTATAAATTAAGACCGCAAATGACTGCAAGTTGCAATCGCATCCTCTACACCAGCCTAGTTTTAAGTGCCGACTTTCAAGCTGATCCCAAAACGCGACTATGTCACTTAACGGTTTGTAAACTTAAAAGTGATGGCACTACTCCGGATATAACTACCAATTGTCTACCTACCACTCTCAGATTATTGTTTAAAATTGATGCTTTTAATGACAACTATTATCTGATCGAAATATAAAAAAAAATGTTGTAATTATATGTAAACAATTATTTTAATTTACTTGTAGCGACCACGGCCGGCTAAATAGTAATAAAATCGTTTCATAAAAAGTAAAAGTCTTTGTTATAGGAATATTGGTCACCTTGTGTCTATGATACAAGCATGTATTGTAGCTATTTAAATAAATAAATTTGGGTACTTACATCGGGTGTTAGTAAGCCAATCAAATATGGTGTAATGATACCAGAAATAGTTGATATTCCGTTAACAAGAGCTGTTAATGATCCAGCATAATTTGGTGCCAAATCTAATGCGTTCACCTGTAAAATTAATTGTTTTAATATTTAGTTTTATTATTATATTATATAATATTTAACTTAACATAAAATATTTTATTTAAGAGACATATTTTAGACATACGACAGGCGTGGCATAGTGGTTAGAACACCAGTCCGTTACGCGGGAAATCCCGGGTTCCGTTCCCGGTCAGAGCAAATATTTGTTTCGTAGCTTTTATTTGTCATATTTAACTAATTATTGAAATTACAATTGTTTTGTAATTTAAATAATTGTAATTTAAGACATTTTTTGGCTATAGTCTAGCAATGTTAGATACCAATTTTAAACAAAACAGTATTTATAAACCTATAAATTAAAATAAATAAAACATTATATCTATCTTTAAATTATATAAATGGTACTTTTAAAGATTGTTGTACTAATTTTTATTTCAGGCGTTTATTATGGGTCTATATTATGTATTGCTCCATGAGTTATATAGATTGTGTAGGTACTCAATAGCTTTGTTTACACAAATCTTGTACATTCCTATGCGCAAGGTTCATGTCTCCTGTATTGATTTTGATAGAACTCTAACTTTAATAAATAGACTCATTCTTTAATTTTACGTTTCGAGTAATAATATCTACAATTTAAAAAAAACATAACAACCTTCATCCCGCTGTAAAATCCTCCCATAAGAGCCATTGAAGCGATGAAATAGCCAACCGCTGCGTAACGGTCACAGCCGGCGTACGATGCAAGGATTATGCAAATAGCTGGACCAGTTGCAGCTGAAAATTTTATGTTTGAGTGTGTTTGAATTTAAAACAAAAGACAATTTCTTTAAAAGGCGCTGTCTCCCTAAACCCAAGTTCCTTCAAGCCGAGCAAGAAAACCACCTATTTGTGCCGGAATACTCGCTGTTATGGCGACAAAATACTCGATCCTTGGTTAATTCATTAATTTAAGTTACAACAGAGTTGTCAACCACCAACAATCTTAACATAACCTCAAATTTATATAGCCTAAAACCAACAAACTAATTAAAAAAATGACTATTAGTGTTTTCTTAGATTTTGCGCTAACATTGATTAATGAATTAAACAAATTTTATGCGGCTTACTATTGCGTTTATTTTGGTTTTGATTTTACATTTTTTTATTTTTATTCCGACGTTAAGAGAGATTCGTTAACTAACTATTAACACGTTAATTCAGGTAATTTAAAATGATTAGGATTAAAAGTTTGTATTTATTGCACATACCGATAGTCGTATGGATAATGCGCCCTGTTTTAATTGAATGCCAACCGCGTTTGATGAATAAATCACAGACCCATCCGAAGATGAAGGAACAAATCCACATGGCAAGATATGGCATTGCTGTTAGGGTTCCAGTTGTTGCTATGTTGAATTTTAACACATCAGTCATATATTTCGGAAGGTCTGTAACCATCGTGTAATAACCCCAATCGTGGCCGATCTGTAAATATAAAATGGTAATTAGCAAAGATAAAGTTAACATGTTTTATCCTTAGCCTGTAATTTCAATAGTTAAACTGTCTCCTTAGATTTTGCGTAAACATTGAATAATGAATAAAACAAGTTTGTTTAATTTATTAAATTATCTCATTTTAGGGAAAGGCACTTTCCACGACCTTTAGATAATTCCTCGACATTAATGAATTTAACTGCGGATGTAAATGAAACATCCACAAGATGGAGTGCCACAACGAGAAGGACACTATTCGACGATTTCATTCAAAAAAAATGTAACTAGATTTTGTCGAATGAATGATTAAAAAATATCATATTATATAATTTTATTTCTATTCATGTTTCAAATGTGAAAATTTGAGGTATAGTGCTAACTTAACTCATCATATTTATCGACACATACCAACATATTTTATTGTTCAATATCATTTTAATAATGAGCAATTTTAAACCAAATTTGTATTTAAATCTAAGTTCATTTGCAGTTATTAGAATTATTAAAATTATCTTTGAAACTTTATCTTCTTATGCGAAGATCTTAAAAGTTATTGAATTCAAATGTAATTTATTGCATGTTTTTAAACTATGCAAATACTTACAGCAGCACAAACAAGAGCCCATACTGAAACCGAACGTAGTAGTGCTTTCCATGGAACTGGGTCTCTCGTTGATGTATTATCAGCACTTGTTACTGTCTCATTTAAATATTTTAATTCCGCATCAGAAATATATGGGTGAGTATTTGGAGTACTATAGCATAGAACAATCTATAACAAGCAACAATAAAGTGTTATTGAGCGCTACCCGCATCACATCATAACCGGTTCCTATAAAAAACTATCCGTCATCGGTAACAGTAACCATTGGTTGTCACTGACGTTTTTGACAGTTTATGTTAGTTACTTTATGCTATTTAGTCGGTAATTTGATTTACGAAGGGTATTTTATAAGAACGGTTTAGACCTACGGCTGGTACATAAGTTAACTGTTTGTATCAAAAACGATCCGTTTGACAGATATAAGAACCGGGCGTTAGACCTTTGTCTTTTTTGATATCAAAACGCAATTACCAATAGCACCAACGACTGAAAATAGCGACACAGTTTACGGGTGATCAGTTATTGTCATTATGACGGCCAGAAGTGCCTTATAACGCTTCTTAAAGGACCTAAGATTATAGAGGGACTGTTATATGTTAAAGAAGCACACCAATTGTCGATTAATTGACAAAGGAATGAGGCGTCAAACCATTTAGATCAACTAGGTACTGATTTAATATACAGAATGCAGGGGGTTATTAGAAGAATTAAATACAAAATATAAGTAACGAGTATGTTGGTTTTTTTACGCAAGTAGTAGATACCAATGATCATTTTATGTTGTAAAAGTTTTTGTAACTCACCCAAAAGATGAACCATAAAATACCAAAGCAACCAAAGAAGTAGAACACCCAAGCCCAATCTCTTCCTTCAGCTAAAAGTATACCGGACATAAACGATCCAAATATATTTCCTATTTGCGCTCCGCCAAAAACGAGAGCACCCTGTCTTGATCTTTCATGAGGTGGAACCCATCTTGCGAGGACAATCATCAACGCTGGCATCGTTGGCCCCTGAAAATTTTCAACATGTCTGAATTATAAATAAATATTTAATTGAATAATTTGACACAGAAATTTAAATATTTTAATAAATAGAAATTTTCATTTGTGTTGTTCGCAGTACATTAAAAGCATTAAAGTACAAAAGGGATAATATTTAAGATGAATTTTCTGGCTCTAGCATATTTTATTGATTGATTGATTTAAGATAAAGTTTTGAAATTATTTATATTTTTATTCATTTACAAGAATTATATACATATACATTTAATCATCACGTCCAATGCTAAACATGGGCCTCCCCCTTAGAACGCCATTCAGAACGACAAGATGCCAGTTGCATCCACCAGTTATGTGTGACTTCCACTATATCGTCAGTCCACCTAGTGAAGGCCTACCTACACTGCGTCTTCCGTTTCGTAGTCTTCACTCAAGGACCTTTTTCCCCATCGGTTGTCGGTTCATCGAGCGATTTTAAATAAACATAATAACATACCTCTCCCATTCCTTGTAAGACTCTTAATATAAAAAGCCATGTAGCACCTCCTGCCTTCACAACGATAGGTGTTAACAAAGTAAACAGGGCCGTGCTTAATAGACCAATGCCTAAAGTCCATTTACCGCCATATTTTTCCGCCAGATACCCTCCAGGCACGTGCGTTATGGCATAACCGTAGTAAAACCCACTTAGAATTAAACCTTGCGTTGATTCGCTCCAATCGAACATTGCAAACTGTAATTTATCAATATAAATACTATAGAACAAATTAATAACATACTGGCACATGTAACAACACTCTAACATCAAAGTAAGAACATTAACTCTAGCTGCCTATATAAAAGCGTGAGCGACTGTGAGTTAATTCTAATTGGAACGGAATAACAGTGAAACGATGAGTTTAAATTCGGACGCGATACCTGAGACTGCAATTGCGATTCGAATAAGGACTAAAGGTATTTATTGTAACAAAGAAAATAAAGAGGACAACTTGACTCGTGACTCGACATATTTAGCACCCCGCTTAATGTTAAGCCGAAGTGTGGTCCATGAATGAATGTCACTGCTACTACAATTCAATAACTGTGAGTAGCAATCACATCCACTATGCCGGCCTATTTGGAACCGGCAACTTACAAGCTGATCCCGAAACGTGACCAAATCACTTCATAGTCTGTATACTTACAGGTTTTTCTATAGTTGTCCCATTAACAATAACGAGGTCGTCGTCAGGACAAGCGTCTGGGTCGTAATGTGTTTCCGCAGTTTTGGTATTATTCACCATCTGTGTTATAGCTAAGTTTAGGCAAACTCTCATTGTGTAAGCATTGCATACAGCCATGAGTCCCATTATACCAAGCACATACCGCTGTGGTATTAGAAATACTGAAATAAAAAGATGGACAATTATTAAAATTATATTATGGTATTTTAGCGGAGCATTATTCCGCTATGTTGGAAAAGGAAAGGACAGTACAGTACGCGTGTTGCGTCTCCTCGTTGAAGCGCATATATATTGATTACTTTGTCGGTAAATCGTTTGCGAGATATTGGACACATGCAACGCCATCTAGCGGTAGCATGTACCGGTCGCTACAGTATAAAATATAGTATTTTTTTATTGTGACTCGATATCTGACCTCAACTTGCATGATGGGTAAAAAAGAGACTCATTACACGGTTGCCTTAATCGCCGTCACTATGCTGGCTAAAGAAACTACTTTATAAATCTTTAAAAATCTTGGTACTTGGCCTAACTTACATTTTGATACCGTGAGCCGCCATCCTGTAAGCATTATAGAAGCTTTGTAGTTTTACCCAGTTTCTTAACTATACAATCTGAAAAAAAAAGAAAATTAAAGCTATCTAAATAAATATATTGATATACGCATTATTTAAGACAAGTCGATGTTTCAAGAAGAAAAAAATAATACATTGTATCTTATTATTCAACAACATTTAAATTATAGTTATGGTATTCTTCATAGGTATTTATTATAAAGAATGTCATAACTATGAAATGACAAAACATAAAACCGAAAGACCACAAAAGTAATAACTTATGTAGTTATGTAAATAAATACATAACACTATTACATTAATGTACTATACACAAGTACATTACTTGTAGGTAACAAAAATACTAACAACTTATTTAACACGCTATTATCGGCTTGAAAAAAGAAGTTAGAAAGCTAGGTTGCCTAGTGCCCACAACCGTAGAGCTTGTATGAAGATAATTGTGAATGTGAAGGAAGCCAGGGAGTTGTGTCAGGATCGTGGCAAGTGGCGCTCCATTGTCTCTTCCTATCCCTGTGGGAAAAAGGCGTGCCAAATTGATTGATTGATTGATTATTAGCTTGACTTGTATGTATGTAACTATGTTAAGAAATCGACAAATTAATATTCACTCACTTATAGACGTCTGAATAATATGAATATTTTAACACCTAATAAAAACCAATGACAGTACAATAATTTCAATAAATATGTTATTTAGCCGGCATAGTGACATCGACTGAGGCGACCGTGAACTGACTTAGTTTTTTTCAGTAGGCGGAATTCTTGGACCTTTTCTTGGTTACCATCAGGCGGGTCAATATCAGATGTCGAGTCACATTAAAAAAAGTACACTGTAGTTCGCATGGTTATATAGGCGTAATTTTTTTTAATTTTTTTTAAAGTACTCCTTTTTATAATTTAATTCATTAAATTACCTAATAAATGTGTTATTTTATTACAGAGTCGAAATGGTCAAATACTTTAATTGTGGGTATTAAGGCATAAATAGGCAAAGAGTTGGTGATCATCTGCACAGCTTCATAGCTAACGATTGTTAGGTATGAAGACCGTGAAATGATTTAGTTTTGTTTTTCTTCTAAACCCTAAACCCTTCTAACCCCTTTCTTCAAAGTAAATTATCTATAGCAGGGATAAATGATTATAATTATGTAGTTTAACTAAGTCAATCGTTTTATATTACCAAGATAATAGTCTTGTTTATTAGCTTAAATAAGAATCCAGGAACACACTATTTAATTATCTCTACATAAACGAAGATTAAATTCAGATAAATGTTTGACAGTTCTGTGATAAAACTAAAGTATTTGAGGATTATAGCTATACATATTTTTCTATTATGAGATCTCAAGTGTTATAAGATTGCGACTGTGTTACTAAGTTGATTTTTCCATTTATGACTAGGCAGATATTTAAAAAACCTAAATTATTACACGAATATTATTAAACACAATAAAATATTTCATAAGTTCTTTTTGAGACATCCTCAAGAAAGCTAGGTTGCCTAGTGCCCATAACCATAGAGCTTGCATGAAGAGAATTGTAAATGTGAAGGATGCGAGGGAGTTGTGCCAGGATCGTGGCAAGTGGCCTATCTCTGTGGGAAAAAGGCGTGACAATTTGATTGATTGGTTGTTTTTTTTTTAATATATTACGCATGGTATTGTAATTTATCTTCAAAATGTATCACAATTCTATATACTCAAAACATGAGTTATTCAAATTTTCACGCCTTTTCCCCACAGGAATACGCAGAGACAATGGAGCGCCACTTACCACAACCTGACACAATTACTTTGCTTCCTTTTGTATTACATGTCTATAATAAGCATATAAACCAAGTTGTACCTGAACACTTGTAAAATAAGCAACAATTTTCCATTCAAAATGGCAAATAAGTACTTGTATATAATAAATACTCTATCTTATTGTACTTTAATATTGCATAAAGCATAATCAATATTGGTGCTAAGGCAATGGCGGTTTCTTTGAAGCGTATCTTGTGAACAAAAACAATACTAAACTGATAATGCACATTTATAATAAAAAATCAACATAATTTGACATTGGGGATTTCAATATTGATGAAACTGTTAGTTTTTAGGTCAAATATAAAGTATATATATTTTTTCATTTGATTTTCTTTGCTACTTTTTTATACATAATTTTAAGGTTTATGTATAAGGTTTACCTACAGCATTTTTTTTATCAACTCTTTAACACTCAGTATCGTATAATAACATAAATTGCCAAAATTAAGTCTGATTAATTAACTATATAAGCATATATATTTTTTTTTGCATAGCTTTGTTGTGCTGTAAGAATAAATTATTTATTAACATAACATAAATTTGTCATTTCTTTACTTCCAAATAGCTGAACTAATATTCACTAACAGATGCGATTGCTTATGGACAGTTACCAGCAAGCGGCAACTTTGTAAGTGACTATAAAACGCAACTAAGTCACTTCTAAATATGTTAAATAAAGTGACATACAAAGAAAAATATTACAGCATTATTTCATCAGAACTTGTGTGCAATATAAATTATATTAATTTGTTAGTCAAAACCTAGACCTAATTCAGACCTAGTTGAGATTATTAAAGTTTATAGCTTACTAATTTTATAGTCTATGCACATAATTTGATTAATCAATGGCTTAAGAAATATGATTACACTAGGCACGGTATGTGCAACTCTATTTATTAAACTACAATTATTAAATCAAAATAATAAAGTAGTTACTCTTATAATCAATCAATCAAATTGTCACACCTTTTTCCCACAGAGATAAGTAGAGACAATAGAGCTTATAAATTACTCTTATAAGTTTATTAGATCAGGGAGTTTTTTCGAATTTTATATCAAAATTCAAGGTATTTTTTCTTTTCAGTTTATTTACATTAAAATACAGTATATATGTGCCATTTTGTTCGTAGACTTTCTGCCATCTTGTAGGTAGAGACATGATCCCGTTGCTGTAGATATTTTGGGACTTCTGATCAAAAAAACGCAACAAGTAGTTTTGGCAGTCCTCTCTTGATGTTAACCTGACACTGCCTAAAGAATTTTGAAGAGACCGAGTGGAAATCGGTGGAAATCGGAAGTGCAAGGTCAAGGCTATATGGCGAATGCATTAACACCTCCCAGCCAAACTCTCTGAGTGGCTAAAGATGTATGTAGTCTAGCATTCTCGTGATAAAAGACCACACCCTTTCTATTAATAAATTCTGGCCGCTTTCTCTCAACTTCTTGCTTTAATCTCATCAGTTGTTGGCAGTAGAGATCCGAATCGATGGTTCTGACCGGTAGAAGCTCATAGACACAGCATCACCTTTTGTTAAAACTGGTTTGGCCACAGTCTGTGAAGTCTGGCCGAACTTTGACCACGAGAAGAAACGAGAAGAGATCTTGGAAAAAAAAGTATGTCAACAAAAATTGACACCGCAGTAACGAGAGCGGCTTTATTTTCATCAAAATAAAGATCCAACATGAACTAAATTATTTTTATGCAACAAAAAAATATTAATATCGTTTGTTGTATAAATCTAAAGGTATTGTCCGACAACATGTTTTTTTACCCATACACAATGAGCACAAAGACAACTTTACAATTCATCGATTTTCCAGCACAAATTAATTAAGTTTCTTTCATCGCAAAGATGCCGTGTGTGCAGTTAGTTATTATAAGAGATCGATCATGCGTTGACTTGAGAATTAATAAAACAGGATAGAGTGAGATTAATGCAGAGAAATAGGTATGGGCCCTTTTTAATGATTTTCAACATGATAACAGTGACGGAGGTAACTGTGAGATGAAACGGTTTTATTAGTCGTCGGCCCTCTTGGACCTCACCTGCTTACCATGAGGCAAGTCGAGATCATATGTCGTATCTTAATAAAAAAAGTAGGGACTCGGATATAAATTTCCAATCCATTTATTATGTAATTAGAATTCAAAGAAGCACTTATATACGTCTGTAATAAAATAACAACAATACAATAAATAATTATTATACAACAAAAACAAAAAGACAAAAGGAGATATCATTGTCAACTTAATGAAAATATATCTAAGTATTGGTGGTAGTACCATGTGCATAAAACAATTGAAATATTGCGTAAACTGTTGTGAAATAGCGTTGTCAACATTTAAACTAATTATAAATTATATATTTTTAATTAGTTATTTCTATGAATGTAACAGATCGTTATACAACTGATGACAATAGGCTGCAGTAAATCGTTAAAAAAACACATTAACAGTAAGATTGTTACTGTTGAACCTCTTTCAAGTTCGCACAAAAATTTATAACAATTCATTTCCATTTAAAAAAGCATTGTCATTATTAAACATTTATTCTTTTGTTTTATTATTCTTTATTAATGTCAAATAACGATTTCAACTTGAGCGTTTCATTTATCACGTCTTTGACCACGTAGCGTCAAAACTTGATTCCCAAATTAGAAAAGTATAGACATCCGCGATTTCAGTGCGATTCAAAAATGGAGGCGACTGCTACTATAGTTATTTGCCACTATGTTAAATCACTACTATAGTTAAATCCACTATGCCTGCTTTCCCGGATTTACAGACAGGGCAAATGACCTTTTATTTTTAATTATTTTTTCGTCCGACATCTCCAGTGGTGGTGCCAATGAACTCAGCTGACGGCCTTCCATTTTAAAATAAAAATCTCTATTCCTTAAAAAGCCTTTCGTCAATCTCTATCTATCCCTTTATTGTGTCCAATCCAACAAAAAGCAGACTTCGACTGATCCTTTTTTCAACTGATCATTTGTCTAAAAACCGGTATCCGTTTACGGTTGCCTCATTCGCCGTCACTATGCCGACCAAAATAGTTTTCTGTATGAATTATCTGAGTATGGTGTGACCAATGTATAATTTAAGTCTTTAGCAACACACATTACAAGTACTTTCACTATAATTGCAAATTGCACTTGCTTGTCATCGAGGAAACTCTCTTAGGAACTTAATGAATTACTGTTAATTATATGACAAACAGTATTTATTGATTCATATCTCTTGAACCATTCGTTCCAGCTTAAACCAGCTACTCGTACTTATGGGATCTGTTTTAGTGTTGTTGGATATCAGCGAGAATAGCAAAGCGTATGCAACTGCTGTTTACAGATACTTATTTGTAACATATTGTGGTAAGCAGATAATTTGGTTGTGACTTCAATTCCCACAGTTATTGCCACATACAATAACCGACCAAATCGGAGACATTCTCAAGAAAACTAGGTTAACTATAGAGCTTGTATGAAGAGAATTGTGAATGTGAACGAAGCGAGCGAGTTGTGTCAGGATGGTGGCAAGTGGCGCTCCATTGTCTCTGCCCATCCCTATGGCAGAGATGACAATTTGATTGATCGATTGATTGATTGACAATAGAGCGCCACTTTCTCCGCTAACTAAAGGAAGGGCCTTTACATCCACACTTTTCTTCATACGAGTACAAGCTCTCTAGGCACAGCGAGCGCGAAGTTTGCGTGTCAATAAAAAAAACTATTTAAATAAATTGAGATAAACTTCCTGCTCGATTATATTAGCTCACGTGGTTTTAAAAATGATAAAGTACTCCATTCAAACCACACGTATGTACAACAATATATATACGTTGTTTCAAACAAAATTAGAAATTATGCTAACAAAAGCAACACTTAACCACTATTTTATAGTTATAGTTAAATCACAGTTTCAATAATAAGAGGATGACTCGCTGATCACCCAATCCAGAACCCTATAGGGCATAAATGTCTATTTAACGTCTTCGATTTTAACTATCAAATCATGTTTTATTTAAATTACTAATGATAGTTGGATAGCAAAATCATTTCACGGTCGCAGCCAATCTGCACATCAATCGGCTGCGACCGTGAAATGAACCCAGCTTGAATTTTTTCTAACCAATTTTTATTACAGATAAAGTTCTAGTATTGAAATATATGCCAAAGTCCTACATCCTGTTATCCATGTCTCTTTTTATCCAGAATACGTTGGTGCACATTCCTTATAGTTATAATTGATTTTAAATCATAGATTTATGATCGATCTCGCTGACGCTTCGACTAGATGGAGCATTCACCCGTGTCAAACACGCATCGCAAACTACGCTGAATCAGCGTAGTTTGATCAAATATGGCTCAGTGTTTTCTATGATACAAACAAGTTAAGTAGCTGTTTGGAATTTAAAAATTAACTTTTCCCTATTTTATAGGTTAATAGTTTATGTTAGCAACATTATCGCGACCAATCATTAGTCTAATAAAATCAATAAACTTTTTTTTATTGAAAAATAAAATTAACAAAAATTAAAAACTTTTTACTGCTTAATCACCAGGAACTGTGCGGTCATAATTATGCCATGGTCGTTTTTTGTTAATACCAATAAAATATAACGGGGATGATAATTTTAGATTTTGTTTATAAACTAATTTGAAATTGATTTATTATTGCATTTTATAAAATAAAAAATAAAAAATATTGAAAGAACATTCACAACTAATCAATATTTAAACAAAATCCCCATTCAGGGTCAAGAACTCTAATTTCGAGGTCGATTACCCAATCAGAATGTTCGCAGTGCATTGGAACATTTATTAATATACAAATCACATAGGTTTCGGTATGCAATTTCGTACTTATAATTTGTGAAAAGAACTTTTTTTAAACTAATGATATCACAAAGGTTCAAATGTACGAATATACGTATTGATGTATATAGATATCAAAACATTTTATAGACAGTAACATAGTGTCTCCTCAATTATTAGATAAATAGGAAGCGAGTAACGATGAATATGGTTAATTGTTTGGGTAAATTAAGGCTCAAACTATGATTTTAATTGTTATCAGTTAAGGATATGACACCTCTGTGTTGATACATGATTGTAAATCGAATACAACTGTTGGTCCACACACTAATCCTCGTATGCAACGTGGTCTCATAAGGCGATTTGCCTCCATGGAATCGGCAGTGCAATCACACTTAAAACCATTATTTCTCCTCTATTACTCCGATTGCTGTGCATCTCTGTGTGTATAGTTTTATTTATTTACCAGGTTTCAAAATATAGTAATTTTCTAATTTATTTTTAATTTTAAATATCAAGGTAAGATATAAAAATCCTTTAATCTGTCTCTTTCAGCAAACATTAAATTATTTGCATAGATGTGCATTATGATTAGTAATAAAAAAATATTGTTTTTTATACCTTAATACCGATTTGGATAGTGACAAGTCTTTATAATTAAATAGTTGATGTAAAATTTACATTCCGCTATACAATTTGCAATGACCTTCTAAGTCATAGTTAAGATGTAATCACGAAATGGCATAAATTATTTCTATTATTTAACTTTAATAGGTAGATAACTAAGAATTATTAACTGTCGCTTAAAAATATACAGCGAGGTTTATCTATTTTAGGCTTATATTCAGCATAATTTCGAGGTAGGTCAGCATGTGAATTTTTGAAACTTTAAAGCAATAGAAAACTGTGTTTTAACCAAGGAACCATGTAGGCATTAACAACATTTACTCGTTATAATTGCCTTTTTGTGGTTCGACATATTTATGACAGCACCCCTCCTGTTGTTAAATATGTTTTTTATTTCTTGTGTCTTTGCTGTCCTTGTGTTGTGGTAATCAATCAATCAAATTGTCACGCCTTTTTTCCACAGGGATACACAGAGACAATGGAGCGCCACTTACCACGATCCTAACACAACTCCCTTGCTTCCTTCACATCCACAATTCTCTTCATACAGGCTCTGTGGTTATGGGCACTAGGCAAGTTGTGGTAAGTGGCGCTCTATTGTTTCTGCCTATCCCTGCGGGTAAAAGGCGTGACAACTTGATTGATTGTGTGTTCGTAGGTCCTTATACTGACCCATTTCGATGTTACATAATCGATATTGTAATCTGAATTGGTATTCGCCAATATACATCCAAGAAGGGATATACTCGTATAAATGAATGTAAAAAGGGATGTGAAGGAACTATAACACTAGTGCAAAGTGTTATCAGGACATATCGCTATAAAGTAGGTTTAGGTTTAACGGCTTCGGTGTGGAAAATCCGAAATGAATTTTGAAACGGGAATCCAAACTATTATTTATAGTACTCAGTCTTATAAAACAAGAGTAAAATATGTGAAAAATGTTTAATATAATAACACAAAGACATAAAATAATCTTGGAATAATATTTACCAAGATTATAACAATTAAACCAATAAAGATAAATGGAGTGCTTTTTAAATTTATGTCACAAATAAAACATTCATCATATTATGTGAGTATAAGTATTATTTCCTAAATATATCAATGCTAATAGTTTATAATATAGTTTTGCAAAATAGTCGAGCGTTCAACGCTGTCATCTAAAACACAAAAAAATAAAATTACCTAATTATCATAATAATAAATTTATTTATAGCATTTATAACATGTCATTTAAATATTTCTATATTTATTTTATTGACCATCATAAAGAGAGGCTCTTTAACAAAATATTACAATAAAATCTAAAGGAAATAAACATATTTCTAACCTTTAATTAAATAAACTATATTTCATAACATTTGAAAAACCAAGTGAATAATTTTATTAAATATCAAATTTAATTTATTGTTTATTTATAGAGTTATTAAGTTAACTTATTATTAAGTTAAATTAATTAACTTTTTAAATTGTCATTAAATATATTTTAGTAAACTTATTTTAAATTTTACATAAGCACAAACATTAATTTTACAATATTAAACAAAAAAGAAATACTCACATATCAATTTAACTTAATATAAAAAAAATGAATCTGTAACTGCGTTATCAATCACTGACTGTAACTTTATCACAGTGCCCACCAAACGTCAGTCAGAATCGACTTGTACCACCATATCTGCGCATGAGACACTGACTCTTACAAAGATTCATATCGCTATACCTATAGCCTTCGATAACAGATGTATCTTATGAGAGGTTCTATACAGGGTGTGAGAAAAATAACAAACGATAATTATATAATTATTGTTCGATAAGGTAAATAAGAATTTGCTGTGAAAATAATTAAATACGTTACGAATCTAGTATGAAAATTTTAAAATATCTTAATTATGAATCAATCACTATTAATACATCGTGGCGTGGAAAATACCCACGAAAGAGATTATATTTTCCCTCGACTACTCCTGAATACCTACATATTTTTTCCTCAAAATACTGTCCGCTTTTTTACACCGATTTGTTTTTTTACACCTGTATAATAAATATAAGTACTTGCTTGAGTGTAGATATATATATTTTTAATCAGGCTGATGAATAATATCTTGGTACAAGCACTAAATGAGATTTAGTCGATTGCTTTGAATTTTTCCGCTTGCCAATATTTTAAAAGGATAAGAGTTGTTATTTATTTTATTAGGATAAATATTTAATTGAGTTTATATTGACGTAAATGCCATCACTATTCTTGTAAAAATAGGCAGAGATGATACTCGTATATCGCTAATGCTGAAATATTATATGAGGACAATACATATTTGAGGTCCTACCAAACTTATAAAGTTTTAATAAACACCGAGAGTTTATGAGCTTAACGCTTGCTAAAAGTTTTACAAAAAATATAATTATAGTAAAAAATAATTCAATACGAATTTTGTATTAAGATAATTTGTCCTGAGAAATATAGATTTTTTTATTCTCTAAAAATATTAAATTAGTTATTTATAAGTAATTGAGTTGAGGAGGATCAGGAGATCCTTAATAAAAAACTTACAATTTAAAGTTCATAATAATTATGTTATTGATCTATCAATATTAATTTTATTTTGACCTTCACCTAAAGCGCATAAACCGCCATAATGACCTTTAAAACACAACTTAATTTCTCTTTTTAATTTATAGGAATTATCCACTCTAACTATAACAATGAATATAATTACTTAACGCGGTGTTAAGGCGATCGTGGTGTGGTAGTAGTGCAATGGTCACGCAACCCGAAAGCACGGGTTCAAAAGCACTTGCCATTACCAATGTATCTTTAATATATTATACACTTTGGCCGTCCTATTTCTATTGTATTGTACAAGCTCTTTAGAAGCTTAAAACAACCTAAATTTAGGTAAGTTATCTACAATGCATAATATATATAAATAATTGCACAAAATTATATACAAATGAATTAACGTTTACAATCACTTTGAAAAGTTTTAAAAATGTTCCTTCTTTAAACACATATTACTTGCAATAAAAAAAAACATATTGATCCTGCATTTCTATATCTGCATTTCAGGCAGTTTGAGGTCTAAGTGTCATATTAAGAATAAAAATATAATATATAGAAAAAAAATTTAACAAAGTAAATTATTATTCTTTGGCATTCTATTTTTGCACATTATACTCAAAAGGCTTTAAATAGAATTCACTGTTGACAATACAAAGTGTAAAACTAGCATAAACAATGCAAATTTTATTGAATAGTTTGAGTTTTTACAATGTCTGCAATGTTACATAACATAACAGCTGGAAAAAAATGTATAATTTTATGACCAAGTAAAATGTTACACATATTATTTGGTTTCTAAAAAAAACAATCTAATTGTCACGTATAAATTCTCACAGAAATAGGCAGAAATCTCGACATAACTCTCCAGCTTCCCTTAAATCCACAATTCCATTCAATGCTTTGCCTGCCCATGTGTTCTCTCCATCCTATGACCTTGGATCCTTCAAGCGATGCTTCAACCTTTGGCCGGCATAGTGACGGCGACTGGGGCAGCCGTGAACAAACCCGGTTTTCTCAGTCGTCGTCACTCTTGGACCTCCTCTTGCTTATCATTAGGCGGGACGAGGTCAGATGTCGTGTCTGACTTCTCTTCATACAAAAAACTATGGTTGTGTGCACATAACACAAGTAATTATAGAATTATAAATAATAAACAATGACATAACTATATATCACGACACAAATAATTTTTGCTCTTTACAAGTTTTAATTATTTTGATTATTACTATTATTTTGATCATTTTAGTCTGACATCTTAAAGGCTTTGGAGCAAACGTGGTCAATAATCAATTTGATTGGAGACATTCTTTCTGGTTTATAACTTATAAATAAAAAATCCTAAATAGTTGAATAGGTAAACTACTATCTACTGCTGGACATGCCTACCCAATCGTCCACCACTTTCCACTGTTGTGGACAACCCTGCAACAGAATGGTCCGGCAGTATTTTTCAATCTTTCTGTTCTCGGTTATTATTAAGGAGCGTTGTAAGTGGCGCTCCATTGTCTCTGCCTATCCCTGTGGGAAAAATTCGTGACAATTTGATTGATTGATTGAAATATATAAACAAGTATATTGATAATAAATTTATTTATTAATTACAAAAACTACTCAATAATTTAGGAGTTATTTAATCTACTGCTAAGGGGGAATGATCGTGTTTAGGATACACAACTTTCTTTTCTTTGATTGTTTTAATCTTTTTCAGGGGACCATGCTTCCAATTTTTGGGATAACTATATTTGTCAACATCGTCCCACCACTGTTGATCCCCAGAACCCCAGATTAAGTATAAAATATTTATCGTTATAATTATAACAGTAGTAACAACCCAATAAATTAATACGCATTGTTTATTCTGAAATATAAAATATTACAAATTAATATTATAAATATGACGACAGGCGTGGACGAACGGTTTAGCGACTGGTTTGTTGCGCGTAAAGTCCCGGGTTCGATCCCCGGTCGGAGCAAATATTTGTTTCATAGCTTTTATTGTAATATTTAATAGTATTAAATATTGCAAATATATGTTAATAAAAAAAGAGATGGATATTTGCTTCGGGTCTGGTTATCACAAAGTGGTAGGCAGTGGTACCCAGTCTGCCGATCCGGGGTAGTACCACCACTTACAAGTATACAGACCAGTATACACTTCACAGTGATTTGGTCACGTTTCGGGATCAGCTTGTAAGTTGCCGGTTCCAACTAGGCCGGCATAGTGGATGTGATTGCTGCTCACAGTTATTGAATTGTAGTAGCAGTGACATTCATTCATGGATCACACTTTGGCTTAACATCAAGCGAGGTGCTGTCATATGTCGAGTCACAATAAAAAAAATTACCTAACAAAGGAATTAACCAACTAATATTTAAAAAAAATATAAATCTGATGTGGACGGATGCGAATGCGCTTTGCATCGAGGGAGTTGTGTCAGGATCGTGGCAAGCGGCTCTCCATTATCTCTGTCCATCCCCGTGGGAAAGAGGCATGACAGTTTTTTTATATGTTTAAAATTAAATTTTATATAAAATTCCAAAGTTCCAGAGAGAATATGCAATCGCATTATATCGAACGAATCAACCGTTGTATATTTTTCAATCAAGGCGTAAAGAAAAATTTGTGGCCGGCATTGTGACGACGACTGAAGCAGTCGTAAACAAGATCTGTTATCATCAGACGAGTCGAATCCCGAATAGACACAATAAAAGTACAGAGTGAAATCAAAAAATAAACATCAACTTACATCAGAATTCAAAACATTTGTAAGGAAAGGCAAAACAATCCCTGATGCAGAAGAAAGCCCATTAACAAAAGCAGTTGTGGTTCCCGTAAAATTTGGCGCAATGTCCATTGAATTAATTTTAACACTACTATAAGATGCACTCATAAAGCACATTGATGCAATAAAGAAACCAACTGCCTCAAATTTATTATCAATGTACGAAGAAAGGACCATAAAGATAGCTGGTAATGTAGATGCTACAAAATAAAATAAAGGTAAATAAATAAAGATGAATATCAAATGAATTAATGAAATAGAATAAGAAATTAAAAATATTATAAAAAGTTTATGGATTCTAGTCTAAAAGTCTATTTATTATCTAGTTAGTAATTATTAATTTTCATTACGATTTTATATAAATATTTTTATTAAGACGCGACATCTCGTCTTGCCTAATGGTAAGCAAGGGGAGTTCAAAGAGTACCGGTGAAGACCGACAACTGACAAACGACCGGGCAAAAGAGGACTAAATGTTAAGTGTTTTAAGTATAAAATATGAATTATGTCCATGATGGGTGAGGCTATCAAAGATATGGTGATTGATTCATAATTATAATAGAAAAGGCATATTTTATTTACCTCGGCATTTTTGCTCTGCTGCAATAGCCGTGGTCATGAGAAGACTTGCAGCACAGCTGAATTATTAACGTGTTAAGACTTGTTTTAGTATATTTTTTATTATGATTAATCGCTATGTATTTGTCGATCACTTCAAACATGATTCATACTTTAAACTTGGTAAAATACTTTTACTCGTATAGTGATTGCTTATTGTAGCATATGAAAGTAATAAAAAAAGATGGTTATTGAAAAATATACATAGATCATATTTATACTCACATATACTAGTATAAATCTTCCTGCCAATATTTATAGTGTAATATTTCTTATTTATACAAAAATCGTTTATTGTTGCAAAAATTAACGAGCAAGCATATGCAGCCAAATAAGGCAATACGGATATAAACCCAGTTTCCAATTCCAATTTCAATATGTCCGGGAAGTCTTTTGGTAGATTTGCATTCATTGTTAAGTAACTCCAGTTTTGTCCAACCTTAAGAAAATTATTACAAAATATAAAAAAGTGTACTTAAAATATTTATGTGTACCACCGTGAAGTGACATAGCCGCGTTTCATGATCAGCTTGCAAGTTGCCTTTCCAACTAGGACGGCATGGTGGATGTTAGTCCTATTTAGCTGTAGTAGCAAATAACTTCATTCATGGACCTCTCTCCAGCCTACCATCAGGCGGGGCACTGTTATTTTTCGAGTCACAAATTAAAAAAAGTGTTATTGCATATTAGTTTTTCTTTTTATATTTTATGCTCAAAATGTCCTAAAGATTTCCTTTTAAGTCCGCCTTTTCTCTTTCGTGCATTTTTTTAAATAATAAGAATAAGAAAATAATGCAGAAACCAAAAGTTATGACTTTTTTTAATGTATTAACATAATTGAATTTTAAACAAAGCACAACTTTAATAAACGGTGCCGTAACACAAAATTGGTTTATTGTTGACACAGCTACTGTAATTGCAAACACCCAAATTTAATAAAGTATGTTACACAAGTAAAAGTGAAAATAATAACTTACAGCTGCCAATATCAACACCCAAATTGGAGCAGATCGTAATATCGCTTTAAACGGTACCGGGTCAAGCTTTTTATGTAACCCCGATGCCATAATATTTTCGTTCAAATATACGCGCTCTTTGTCAGAAATGAATGGGTGAGAGTTTGGCGCGTTATAACAAAACAGAATCTGAACAAAAAAAAGAAATTAAATCAAAACACAGAATGCTCTTTGACTTACTTTTACGATGTAGATGAAACTTTTGCGGATAGAATGAGGAATATAGATGTGCACAGTGCGCGATAGATGTGGTTTGAAAGATGCAGTGACAAGAATTGACAAAGGAATGCTTCGATGGTTTTGGCACATTGAAAGAATTATTAAAAGTAGATTGACTAAGGAAATTTATGGATCTGAGTTGGATGAATGCGTTGAATGAGGCAGACCTGGAAGAGTGTTTACAGACCAAATCGAAGACATCCTCAAAAAGCTGGGTTGCCTAGTGTCCATGAGCTTGTATGTCCGTATAGCTTGTATGTAGAGAATTGCGGATGTGAGGGAGCTGGGTCAGGGTCGTGACAGGTGGCGCTCCATTGCCTCTGTAGGGTGGGAAAAAAGGCGGGACAATTTGATTTGATTTCATAATAATTAGAATTAGATTTCAATAAAATGTAATGTTTTACTATAAATAGTTTCTCCTTATTAAAGAAAAAGGAATACCCAGAAAATAATCCACAGAACGCCTAAAAGACCAAAACAGTAGTAAACATAAAACCAACTCTCCATAGTGGATAATATGTAACTTGAAATAAATGGTCCTGACATATTTCCAATAAGGGCTCCACCAAACACCATAGCACCAAGTCTTGATCGCTCAGATGTTGGAACCCATCTCGATAGTAGCAATAGAAAAGCTGGTGTTGCGAAACCCTTTAAAAGAAAAATAAATTATTAAATTTCTATGTTTACTTACTAATAAAGTTAATAGAAAAGTAGTTTTGGCATATTCCAATGCTAGTATTATTGGTGAACAATGTTTTATTGAAATTAGGTAGAAGAAATAACGCTTTCGGGGTTTAAATCGGAATCTAATGCGACCACTAAATATAATAATTAAAATTTATTGAATACTTCACCAAATCCTGTCATGGCTCTTATAATAAAAAGACCAGTTGCTTCGCCTATATGGATTGCCCAAGGGGTTATAAGGGTTGCTAATGAACTACAGAGCACTCCCATTCCGATTATCCATTTGCCGCCGAATTTCTCCGCAAGTAGGCCCCCTGGCAAATGTGCTATGACGTAACCATAGTAAAAGGCAGTTAATAGAAACCCCTGTGTAGCTTCATCCCAGTCGTAAAGAATACGATCCTAAAAATACATTACATTAACATAGAGGTATATTTGGAGATATCCACTCCTATAAATGGCTATAAATAAAACATGAATAAATAAATAAATTGAATATCTAAATATAGGCGTAGATTTTTATGAGCGATTTATTTTGCTAGGATCTACTAATATAATTCTATTTTCGAAGCATGTTTTGTCTAGATTTATGATGTTGTCGGAATATAAATATGTTTTGTGCTTGGTCCAATGGTCTAATCGTCATTTTAGTATGATTTATATTTTTACCAAAATTATCGATTCAAGGAAAAACATTTCCACAAATTACTTCCTTCAATGTATATATTATATACTTTTGTAGTATTAAAATAGATTTAAAAAATTTAACACATAACCCTTTTTAACAGAAAACGAAAATAACTTATTTAAACATATTGTATTAATCTGGGTTTTAGGTACTATTTTCAACTGTACAGAGCGTCATTGTTTGGAATCAGATTGAAAGTTGCTGGCTCTAACCAGGCCGGCATAATGGATATTTTTAGCTATTTAACTTTAGTATTAGGCAGACATATTGTCTCTGCCTATCCCAGTGGGAAAAAGGTGACAATTTATTTGATTGGTAACTATAATATAGTAATAGTCGCTTTCATTCATGTACCACACACTCTCTGGCTTAACATCAGGCGTTGAGCATACGTTGAGCACACAAAATATTAATTTCATACCAGTTTTATAGTTATGGCCACAGCTAACTTATTTAGTGTAATTGATATGATTTACCTACAATATTAGTTACATTGGTATCATTCTGATACTGGTCTTGAAGCTCTTCCAGGGCATTATCCTCAATTACCACCATTTGTGGTAAGGTCATATTCAAACTGGCTTTCATCATAAAGAAATTGGCTGATGCTAATAATCCCATTATTCCCAAAACATAACGCTGGGGCAATAGTAATACTATAAATAATAAATTAATATTAACGCCCAGTTTCTGAACGGAGTGTGACAAAATTGAAAACGCGAGTGGCTTGAATGGAAGCCTATAGAAAAAATATAGACATTAAATATTTCAATGTGAAGTGACAGGTGGCAAGCTAATCGCCGATTGATGTGTTTTTAAAACAACACATAAATATAAATTAAACATACATAACTTTAAATATGCATAAAGTAACCATTATATGTATATTTCTGTAAAAATATAACCTTGCGTCGCGCGCCTAAAATCTTATTAAAATGGACCTAGTGTATTTGATACGTAATTTTGAAAAATAGTAATTAAAATTGTCCTAGGTATTTTTTTATTTAAATCCAATGACAACAAAAGCAAAAATACGAAATATTAATTGCTTGCCAGTGTGGTCAGCTGCGCCCAACGAAGGATCTTATTTACCTAATACACATTGAATTTCTGGAAAGTAAATGAAAACGTATGTTTTACCTATGACGTGGCTTACTGTTTTTGGCTATTTATCTAACAATGCTATATTATTATTATTTCTGTTATTTACAATATGTTTTTTATTTTTTCTATTTAAAAACTTTAGTACAATTTGTGTAAAGGCGAACTTAATGCCGCTAGACATTATCTACCAGTTAACCTTCGGGACAGTCGAAAAGTTAAATGGGAGTATTAGATATAAAACTGATAACTTAATATAACACAATATAGTACAATGCAATACAATATAATACAATACAATACAATACAATACAATACAATATAATACAATACAATACAATACAATACAATACAATACAATACAATACAATACAATACAATACAATACAATACAATACAATATAATATAATATAATACAATATAATATAACATAATATTACAATAAAGTAAAATACAACCGTTACGTTTTATAAAGGTGTGCATAAACCAGTTTTTTAAAAACATATCTATTCGGTGCTTGCCTAATTGAGACAGGTAGATTGTTCCAGAGAGAGGTTGCAACAACTGAAAAGGATTTTGATACAAAGTTAGTGCGATGAACAGGAGTGGAGAGAAGGGAGTTTTCCGATGACCTTAGGGTTCTGTCATGGAATGAGGAAAGGAAGGAAAATTGTTCTTTCAGATATGAAGGGGTATAAGTTCATTAAGAACAGTAAAAAGAAGACACACTGTTCTGAGGTTCCGTCGGGAGCGAATGTCAAGCCATTTTAGTTTCTTGCGATGTTCAGAAATGTGGTCGTACTTTCGAAGAGAAAAAATGAACCTAATACAGGAATTAAGGATACGATCCAACTTATCCAGCTGAGCTTCTGTCACGTTCACGCAACAAATGTCGCCGTAGTCAATCAAGGGGAGAAGCAAACTATGGGCTAGTGTGATTTTTGCACTCAATGGTAAAAAGTTTTTCAATGCATTTAGGGAGTGCAAACTTGCAAAAACTTTACGATTTATGCCACTTATCTGTGTGGTCCAGCTCAAATTAGCATCCATGTGTACGCCAAGATTCTTCACACTGTCGCTAAATGGTATAACCAAGCCATTATAGCGAACATCATCCACATTGGCAAGATTTAATTTGCTACGAAGAATACTGCTGGTGATAATTATAGCCTGGCACTTGACAGGGTTCACCACTATACCGTAGCGATTGGACCAAGAGTGAATATAAGAAAGATCAGCGTTTAACCAGGCAATGGCACTATTGATTGCAGTGACATCCGTCCTCACATAAAGCTGCAAGTCATCGGCGTAGAGGTGATACTGACAATGTAAGGAGGCAGTAATGGCGTTAATAAATAACGAAAATAATAACGGAGATAGAATACCGCCTTGTGGAACTCCAGTGCTAAGACCACACCAATCTGACAATCTCTCACCTATTCGTACCCTTTGCCTTCGACCATGAAGATAGTTAGAGAACCATTTTAGCGTTTCTAAAGATAAGTTGTATCGAGACAGCAATGCCACTAGCAGGTCGGGATCAACTGTATTGAAGGCGCTCGTAAAGTCGATCAGCACGAGCACTGTAGCCTTCGACTCATCCATACCATGTCTGATGTCTTCGGTAACTTTGAGTAAAGCTGTGGTCGTACTATGGCCGGTGCGGAAACCAGATTGAAAAGGGTTAAGAAGATTGTAAGAATTGAGAAAAGAGAAAAGTTGTTTAAAGGCTATATATTCTAGAACTTTGGAAAGAAAGGGGAGAATAGAGATTGGCCTGAAATGAGTGGGAAGTGTGGGCGATGAGATTTTAGGCAAAGGTATGATAAAAGCATTACGCCATAAAGTAGGAAATTGGCTTGTAGAAAAGGAAAAGTTAATAAGGTGAGTAACAAGAGGTAATATGGAGTCAAGGATGGGTATTATCATAGCACGACCAATGCCGTCATGCCCGATAGCTTTAGAGGTGATCGAACGAATTGCCTTGAGAACCATATGTTCTCCGTAAGGATCCAATGAACTTGGATCTTTCAATAAAAGCCTAATAAACATATCTGGCCGGCACAGTAAAATAAGTTGTTTTTAAGGTTCCTTAGTAAAAAACGGAACCCTTATAGATTCGTCATGTCCGATTCCATTTTTTTTCAAAAAATTCCATTTTTCAAAAAATCCACTTTTTTCCGAAACTATAAGAGCTATACTGTTGAAACTTGGTAAATATATGTATTCTGTAAACCGCATTAAGATTTTCTCACAAAATATAAAAAAAAACAATAAATTTTGGGAGTTCCCTAAACTAGAACTGAAACTCAAATATATTTTTTTTATCAAACCCATACATGTGGGGTATCTATAGATAGGTCTTTAAAAATGATATGAGGTTTCTAATATCATTTTTTTTACTAAATAGATTGCGCGAGAGACACTTCCAAAGTGGTAAAAAGTTCCCCCCCCCCCCCCCTGTAATTTCCAAAATAAGAAAATGATAAATCTAAAAAAAATATATGATGTACATTAACAAGCAAACTTCCACCGAAAATTGGTTTAAACGAGATCTGGTAAGTAGTTTTTTTTAATACGTCATAAATCAAAAACCGCAATTTACCTTTCATTCAATGCTTTTTTTCAGTTTTTGGGCTCTAGGAGCTCGCCTTGCTTATCAGGCAAGTCAAGGTTAGTGTGGTCACAATAAAAAAAACCTACGTATAGATACTCTACATAATTTAAAAAGATGTTTAAATTAGGATTTCAGAACTGATTGATTCGTCTATGTATTATATTTTATGCGTCTATTAACAAGTTGAGTGGTTTCCTAAGTCACTTAAGCTAAACAAAATGATAGGTAGGCATATATTAATTAACCCAACGCTTTGATGTACCAATGTTTATATGTACCAATGCTTAAGACGCTATCATAGATACACTCCCTTCTACAAAAATCCTAGAAAACGTGTCAACAGATGCCCTGTTCCGATCGCTAAAAGTGCATTAGCAAGAAGGCACTACACGTACCAAGCTTCGTGTTTGTATAATAAAATGTGCGAGAAGTTGGATATTACTAGCGCAAGCAACTTTAAGATGAAATCTTTAATTCACACTTGGCTAAGCGAATTGGACTATGACGATTGTAAGAAGCTCATAAGCAACTGTCCGATCTGAGTAGAGTGTAGTTTGTATGGTGGCATGTTTTCAATGTTTATTCTGTTGTAATATGTGTATTGTAAATTTTAATTGTCATTTTATTTTACTATGAATTGTAATATCAGGAAGGAACTGTCTCCTGTCATACAGGTTATCCTAGTACAGGAGACAGGGGAATACTGAACACATTTTTGTATTGCTTGTGTAAATAAAGTTTTATTATTATTATTATTTGACACGGCTTTTACTATGTTCAAATAGGTAATATGTAAAGTCTAATGTAATTGGCAGAATGTAGATACGGTAAAGTGTTAAATATGAGTTATAAAGCAACACTAAGTTCGCCTAGACCTGAATAAAAGGTCCCCACATTCAATTTTAAGTAGTTCACAATAATTACACGAGTAAGTACATACCTTTATTCACGAACAATCTCCATCCTCTTAACATCATTTTCTGTTCCACTGTTTACTATCACTAAAGTAATAACAAAGATCGTTTCGATGATTAGACACGATTCCCAAGAGAGTCTTCGACAAGATAATGCACAAGTAAACGATAAAATTTTTACATCTATGTGAAACTAACGTGGATGACAGAAAATCTGATAATGCATAGTGTGATAAATAAATTATCTAAGAGCTCGTGTTAACTACATCCGCATAAGTGTGTACATGTTTATTGTGCAATAGGTACATTTCGTAGTTTAATAATTATGTAGGTGATCGGTAGACATCCTTTAAAAAGCTGGGTTACCTAGTGCCTATAACCGTAAAGCGTGTATGAAGAGGATTGTGGATGTGAAGGAAGCGAGGGAGTTATTTCAGGATAATAATTTGATAATTTGATTGAGTGCAATCGGTAGGTAAGAAGCAAAAGACACCAATATATAGTTGGGGAATGAGTTAAATGCATTCGGGGCCTGAGGAGCGGCGGGTGGGCAAATACCTCCCACCCGTATCATACTGGCCGCCATTAGTGACGCGCTTAGCTTGGCGGTGTCACTTAATAGCGCACTATCGATAAAAACGTGTCATCAATTATTTTGTTTGTTTATTACAAAATGAGCGAGTTAACTCAAAAAAAAAGAGTAGTCATCCGTAGCCAGGCTAGAAACATTATTAGGAACGTGATTAAAATGTGTGAGGAAGAAAAAATATCAAATATAGTAACTATACCTTTATGTAAAAGTATTAATAGATCATATTATTATACCGGTGTACCTAAAAGCACAATTAATAATATAAAAGGTAAGTCGACTTTAGCTGGATCATTACTTTTGAAATCACCCACAAAAAAAGGCAAAAAGATAAATTTTAAACGTAATGTTAATATTGACGACTTTGACCTTGGCGTTATAAGAAGATGCATAAAAGATTTTTATTTAATAAAAAAGATTGTACCAACGTGTCCTAAACTTTTAACTGCCCTGCGTGAAGTATAATAGTATAGTTAGTAATATTTGTATTCACACATTTAAATAAACTAATAAAGTGGAGGGGCGCGTCATTTATAGTTAGACTAGCTATACTTTTCACTTATGCTATCGGAATTATCAAGGTCATCAGATTCATAGCATTCGTCCTCGTTAGAATCAAGTATAGTATATACCGACTTCAAAATTATAAAATAATTATTTAATAATTTCTATTTAACTAAATGAAAATACGTATTACTTTGTGCGTAGTAAATTTATTTTTTGCTAGTTTCCTGATAAAAGTCGTATTTTTTGTTAAAATTATTTTATCGGTGTGTTTTATTCTTATTTTATATTTGCTCGTGTGCGTAAATGCAGTGGAGGGGCACGTTATTTTGGCTTAGACAGAATATACTGATTTATGAATATGGACACCTTAAAGTTGTAAGCGTTGACGACAAAAAAAACTTTTTTAGTTTTTAGTTTAGTTAAAAAGTTAGGTTAAATATATGATTAAATAATTATTATTGTTGTTAATGTATAAACATTTATTAAATAAAAATTTATAATATTTAATAACTAAATTAAAATACGCAAGTAAAAAAGTGTGTGTTTATCGTTATCAACATTTTGCATGTTACTTCACTATTCATGATAGACACGTGACGATGACGTCACAACCGCATTCCTCGCACGTTTCTTTAAGTCGTTCCCCTACTATAAAATTATTGGTTTGTCTTTAACTTAAATAACTCTATGGATAAGGTGTATAAAAATAACAACAGTCAAAATCTAATTAAAGAATAAAAATGACCTACATATCGTAATATTTAATAATACCTAATTTGAATTGCGATAACCGTTTTTTATATAATAAAATTAATAATTAATTTGTAGAAAGGAAGCGTATTTTCCTTATATATTTTCCTTGTTAAAATTAAACTCATAGAATTGTAAAACGCCTGCAATTTAATTGAATTAAATAGCTAACGATGTTTCTACTCTCATACTACATACATCAAAACTAAAATGCCTAATATTATTTAAAACGGTATTGGCACTACTAGCCAGGAGTAGAACTGAGTAAAAAAAACAGCTTCTGTATTCTGCATAGACTGATGTTATTTGGGATTATAATTTATTCATATAAGTACAACGTTTTATTAGTCTTTCGTATATTTCACGTTTCTTGCTAATTACATTACAAATTAGTAATGAAAATTGGATATTAAAAATTCAAGCGTCCACATCGGGCAACTGCTACTGGGAATTGAACCCGGTGTCTGTCGCTGTCTACACGTGACCGCTCTAACTACTAAGCTACACAAGGCCTTTGCAAAAGTTAATTCTTCTTCTGCAAACAATAAAATTCTTCTATCCTAAATCATCGTACGGGGCCCTAATTCTCTTAATAAACGACAGCGAAATGGCTTCGCAACAAACTTGCACTGATAATTGGTATTCACGCAGGAATATCAACGAATCAACGAATAACGAAATAATAGGTTGATTGGTTACGCCAAATATCAGTGCAAGTTCATTGCCAAGTCATTTCGCTGACGCGTATTAAGAGAATCGAGGCTCAGTTGTCTTAACTGTTAAATCCATGAAATTCATACGAGATCGTACAAGATTCACTTTGCAGTTGAGATCGTTGCAAATTATCGTGCCTCATAATTTATATTTTTTATGATATTTTGGCATTTTCCAATGGTAGTACAACATAATATGAGTAATGAAATGTTTACAGAATATTACACGCGTAATATTAGTTCAGTGTGTGCACATCTTCGATCGTTGATTACCGTAACATTGATGTCAAATCACACGGGGCAATAGAAATGGATTATGAAGTTTTTAGGACGACCCTAAAAGAGGTACGCCCGAAGCTGTTAAGTATAAATTACCAATATTGAGGTTCAAATAAAACTAAACACATTTAATTAACATTTATTACTTAATTTAAACCTATCCACAGATTTGTCTAAATAAATAAATCACATTGAATTCTCCTATAAAATAAATTCGCTAAACCTAATAATATTTGTGAAAATAAGATCATATATTTTACAGCAAATATTAGTACCTATCAAAATTACAGTTACGACTTTGACTAATTTAATCTCTAATAGGTTAAACAAGTAATAACATAAAAATATACCTAAGTGAAGTTATTCAAACCCTGCTAAATATTTTATTATTATACTTACATTAATACTACTTAAATACAATATATACAGACATTTAGTGGTCATTTGCCACCACTTACAAGTATACAGACCGTGAAGTGATTTGGTCACGTTTCGGGATCAGCTTGTAAGTTGCCGGTTCCATCTAGGCCGGCATAGTGGATGTGACTGCTACTCACAGTTATTGAATTGTAGTAGCAGTGGCATTTATTCATGGACCACACTTCGGCTTAACATCAAGCGGGCTGCTGTCATATGTCGAGTCCCAATAAAAAAAAAATAAAAAAAAAAACCATTTTGCCAATCCAGGGTATAACCACAACTTTCTAGCGTACAGACCGTTAATGACTTATAAGTTGCCGGTTCAATCTAGGCCGGCATACTTAAAACGACTGCTATTTACAGTTATTTAACTGTATTTAACTTCGTCTTCATTCATGGACTGTACTTCAGCTTAACATCTGACGGGCGAGCCAAACAATAAATAAATAAATACCTAAGAGTAAAAAATATATATATTAATGGTTAAATATTAAGTTATAATAACTTTCGATCTTCTAATTTAATTCATTAAGTTATAATAAAAAGGATAAAGAATTTTAAAAATGGTCTAATATAAATATAAGGTTATAACATAAATATCATCCAAATCATTCCACAAAACTCATAGAATCAAAAATGAACAGAGAAAAGAAGCAAACAGTTAATAGCCTTTTTTAGTAAACAAATACTAAGTAGACATTGAAATACCGTACCCCTAAGTTTGTAATTAATTTATTGGTGATATAAACGCCACGACTCTCGGAGCCTGAGAGAAATATTTACTTTAAAGTGAATGTTTCGAACGTATTTACTTAATACATTTTAGTAACAATAACTGCCTTAATTAATAATACAAAAGTTTTCAATTTAATTCAATCTAAAAGTTTCAAATAATAAAGCTTAACTAAACGATCTTTAATTAAAACTTTTGTTTGTCGTAATCGCAGCCTTTCGTTAATAAAATCTCTATATTCATTTGTTGTTTGATTTATTATTTTCAAACATTAAGGCGCTGTGAATACAATGTGATACTATAGCTTGTGTCTTTAAGATAAAAAAAATAAAAACAAAGTAGGAAAAGAAAGCAGAGCGCTAATTTCCACTACCCTAAAACAACACTCGATCAAGACAATTACATGTAGAATGTTGTACAATTCACTTAAATTGTTACCAATAATGGATTCCTCGTGTTCGGAATGTCATTTCTAGTTGCCTCGCTAAAGACTGGCTTTTGTTGCTGGCAAAATTGGACAGCCTAAGACTACCAAAGATCGAAAAAAAAAGGAAAACAAAATTCCTAATTATTTACATACTATTATAATTATTTACATAATATTTACTCGTATTAAATTTAGAATTTTGGTTGGAAATGCTAAATGTTGAGACATCAAGCGCGGGGTTTAACAGTAGTTGAATAAAAGCACCTATTAATAATATTGTAAATCATTACAAATGGTCCTAAAATAACGAGAGAACGTGTTTTTTCATTTAAAAGCAATCAAATACGTGTCTAATTTATCACAACCAAATAAATCTGTTATGCAACGCGATCAATTGCCACGTAGCTATAGATAGAGCGCCTAAATTATTGCCATCTAACTAATATGAAATGCATATAAAGTTATCAGGTACAATTTAATAAATAGCTAAATAACTTATTTAAAAAATACATTTCTATACAAACTTACTAAAGTGCTTGTTTTATAGAAACCCGACGACCAAATCAAAGATATGTTGGTACTGGCAAGTGGTTTTAAGTCGTACCCGGTGATGAAGAGAAAATCATTTCACCCCCACTATTCCGCTGTCGTCTGAATTCCTATTTTTGAAATAAGAAACGTAGTCTTAAATTCTATATTCTTTTTGTTTGTTATCACTTGTGTTACTTGCTTTGTTTACTTCAGCATCAACACATCTTACTGGTAGAGATCCGTGCTTCCAATCAACAGGATATCCATGTTTCTTGACATCATCCCACCAAAGTTGATCGCCCTTAGCCCATATTATATAAACTATATTTGTGATTATTAATACTGCAAAGCATACCCAGAATGCGACTCGCCATTGAGATAATGTTGACTGTAAACAAAAATATTGTTAATATACTTAACCGTTGAATAACACTCTATTGCACGAACTTAAATATAGGTACCATTTAATCTTTTTATTTCTTCGCTTAAGTTCGTTACTTTTTTATTAGTTTTATTAGTTTTTGTTAATCATGTTTATAGAATTCATGTTAAGTTATGTTTTCTTGATCACAATTGACGCATAATTATTGTGTATACTTGTAACTGGCAGACATCAAATCAAATCGAATTGTCTCTGTTTTTTTTTATCACAGGCATAGTCAGAATCAGACATATTATGTACCTATTTTAAATTTATATTAATATTAGGTTACTATAGATGTTATTTTTTTTACATTTCTATATGAAGTTTGATGTATGAGATTGTGCGAGTACTTAAACAAAGACTTTCTAGCTTTGACAGAAATGAACAGCAAAAACTCACATCAGGCGTCAAGAGTCCAATCAAATAAGGCGAAATAATTCCAGATATAGCGGCGATACCATTAACTAAAGCTGTCGTTGTGCCCGCATAGTTAGGAGTGATGTCTAGGGCGTTAATCTTCATACCACTGTAGTAAGCGCCCATAAGGGTCATTGCAACAATGAACCATGTCACAGCAAGAGTTGTGTCACACCCAGAGTAAGATGCTAGGATTATACAAATGCCGGGACCGGTTGCCGCTAAAATTAAATCAAATTTGTAAAGTCTTTGATAACTTTTAAATAAAAGTATAAATCAGTACCGACTTGCAATGAGTATAACAATCAATATTAAAGTATAACCAATCAATTATTATCGATGATTGATTGATTGATTTTCATCAGAGAACAATATCATTTAATGTTTTATTTAAGTTTTTAACTAGATTTGTGTCAAGTTCTTTAAAAGTTCTTCAATTTCAGTAAGAGATGAGGGTATTTTAAAGTTATCATGCAAATATTGTTGACCATAAAAATCTATAAGTACTATAGATACCATACACTAGTACGCGAATTATTTTTAAATAAAAAACTTACCAATAGTAGTATAAATCTTTCTAGCATTCAAAATGCTATGATATCCACGTTTAACACAGAAATCGCAAATGAGTCCAAAGAAGAATGCAGCAATCCACATGAACACATATGGTAATGCAGAAAGCAGACCAGCTGATTTAATCTTAAATTTAAGCACATCCGTCATATACTTTGGTAAATCAGTAACCATTGTGAAATATCCCCAGTCGTGACCAATCTGGAATGGAAAAGAAATGAGCTTAAATCATTGACGACGGTGCGACTTCCAGACGGAGCAATACGGCATAATATGGTCCAACCCCTTTATGCAATAGATATTTATAAACAATAAAACACAAATAAGAAAGAATATTAAAAACCTTCTCACTAAATTTAACCTTAGTTAATACACGGACTTTCCTGTGGTTTTCCTATGGTTTAAGATTTAAGTTTTTTTTTTTCTTTTTGATGTTTTCCTTCCTCAGTTAACAAACCAACCCACGTTATATATTAACCCAAGTTAAGGATAAAGTGGAAATACGAATTCTTTGATGTCTCTAAGGAAAGTTCTTTTAAAATAACTTTATTGTATATTTTGTCAGGTTATACACGTATAGATATAAAATAGTGACGGCGACTGAGGTAGCAGTGAACAATCAGGTTTTTTCAGTCGTCGTCACTCTTAGACCTCCTCTTGCTTATCATCAGGCGGGTTAAGGTCAGATGTAGTGTCACAAAAAAAAATTGTATATAACATTTAACTTACAGCAGCGATAACTAAGGCCCAAAGTGGAACAGATCTCAATAAAGCCTTCCAAGGCACTGGATCTAGATTCTGCTTTCGTGTTAGCGCCAATGAGTCTACGTTCTCGTTTAAAAATTCTTTTTCTTTATCTGATATGAACGGATGAGTGTTCGGCGTACTGTAGCATAGGAAACACTGAAAGAGATTATAAAAAAATATTATAGTTTAAAATAATTTAACAGTACAAAAAACCATCGGGAGATCTGCTCAGAAAACACGTGCTCAACAGTCCTTTTCAAGTCCCAGGTTTAATTCCTGTTTAGAACCATGATTTGTTTTTTTAGCATTTGTTTGTTGATATTTTATAATTAGATTAAATATTACAAAAACTTGTAAATGAAAAACAGAGGCGAATATTTGCTCCGGGTCTGGTTGTCTGAGAGTGGTAGACGTTTATGCCATTGGTCCCAACTAGGCCAGCATAGTGGATCCGAATTCCAACTGATACTTGCAGTCGGATTCAAGGTCCGCACGCAGTCCAGCTTAACATCAGGCGGTGTGCTGCGATATGTCGAACCCCAATAAAATAAACCCTATTTTTTTACTGATAATATGGTGAATATGTAATAGATATGTATCTAAAGGGGATGTCGCCATTACATTTTTAACCATTTTTTACATTGCGCAAATATAGAAGAATATAACAAACTAAATGTCTATAATTATTAAGTATTAAAAGTATTTTAGAGAGTAAGATTTACTAGTGATGTTAATTGGGGACAACTAGCTAAATACCGAAACGTACCGAGATTACCATAACTGGTAAGAAAACAAATTATTCTATTAAAATTACTCGAACTTTCTATCAATGATGTTTATTATATTTTGTTGTTAATACAAACGGACATAATAGAAAAGTAACTGATCATAATACAGTAGGAACTAAATTAAAATATTATACAAAACAAAGCTCTACTAGAGGAACATTGTCAAAACAAGTGTTTATGGAGTAAACATTGTTAGTCCTTCAATGTAATAATAGGGACGGAATGTCAACAGGTCGTTTGTCTTGTTGTTGTTTTCTTCTTTTTAATTGCCAATAAGATTAAACATGCATTAAGTTAATATTAAAATTAAGAGACGTAAATGATTACAAATAAAATTAACACTTTATTCAAAACTATTTAAAGAGCGTGCCGGAGTATAAATCATTTTAAACTTTTATATATTTATTATAATTTAAATTGTGTTAATAAAAATAGTTATTGTTTCAATATTTGACATTCCAATAAAGATGGATTCAGCAGTTTCAATAAAAATAGAGCTTATGAAGAGATTTGTGAATTTGATTTCGTGTTCGTTTTCCAAGGATTTAGATACTAACCCATAATATAAACCAAATAAATCCTAAAGATCCAAAAACATAAAACACGTCGTCCCAGGATCCTTCGTGCATAATATAGCCCGAAATGTAAGATCCAGCAATATTCCCAATTTGAGCACCTCCAAATACAATAGATCCTATTCTTGCACGTTCTGCTTTTGGAGCCCATCGCGATAATACAGACATCAAACCAGGCATCGTTGGACCCTAAAATGTTTACACATTATTCAATATTACTGATTTTGGAATGGTGATTTAAAAAAGTTATAGCTTACACATATAAGTTTCAATGAATAACACAGGTACCTATTTCCTGACATAATTAAATAATAAGTTGGCATTTTAGGTCGTGCATATGTAATTGTAATAATCAAATGTATAAAATATGTGCACTTATTTGTTACATGAATTTAGGCGGCTGATAATAAATGATTGCAATTAGCAGTCGCATCCACTATATCGGCCAATTAAGCCGGTAACTTTCAAGCTGATCCCGAAACGGAGCTAGGTAATTTACGGTCTGTACGCTTGACCGTAAATTACCTATCGGCCTACCACTCCCTGGACTATCTGCCTACCACTTTTAAATAACCAGGGGCCAATTTCGACCTCATTTTTAATAACAAATATTTGTAATATCTAATCTAATGACAACAAATCATTGCTGCTACCGGGAATCGAACCCAGGACTGATGTGTTACGGATGCGTATTTATGTGTTTTTCAAAAGCTACGACCATTTATTACCACTATGATATCCATTGACATATTTTAAGATAAAATCATTATAGAATAACATCAAATAACCATAACGACATTATTATAGTTAATATAAAGAAAACTAACCTCACCCAGACCCTCAATTACTCGTAAAACAAAAAGGGCATAAGCACCACCCCATCTGACCACGACTGGGGTTATAAATGTACAAATCGCAGTCGACAATAAACCTAAACCCAGTACCCATTTTCCACCAAATCTTTCGGCCATCATACCTCCTGGTATATGGGTCAATACATAGCCATAATAAAATGAACTTAGAAGTAATCCTTGTGTAGCTTCGCTCCAGTCAAATAGTGCATTCTAAAATTAAATTTAAATAATGAGTTTATTTAATGTTTATGATTCTTCTCGCGATCATGATGGCTGGCAAAGCGTTCGAAACGTGCTGTCTAAGCCGCAAAATTTTAATTTCGTAAGGAATTTTCACGCCAAACTCAGTAATACTAATTACACAGTATACTATAGATAAACATTATGATCTTGTGGTCAGTCTGTTTGTTGGCAACTGTATAGCCAACTTCAAGTGTAGGTAGGGGATTAAAGTTGTCTATAAAAAGATCTCGACCAGATCAGGTCTAATCCGTTAGGATTCAAAGACTTAACAGTGAAATTATTATTCGCACAGAGCTCAAAAACGCATTTGTGCATTGCATTCATGGGAACTCTAATTTAAATTATTTAAATACATATTATTTAAATAATTGTTAAAAATTAAATAAAGTTAAGTAGTTTTTGCATTCAATTTTTTTGGCTTCATTTAATCCACGGCGCAGTGAGGTTTTCGAAACCTTCTTAAATATTGATTAATAATCATGACATATACAAGAATAACGATAATGATATAAAAGGTTTGATTTCTGGTCGGAGCAAACATGTGTGTCATGGCTTCTGTTTGTAAAATTTATAAATTAGATTGAATATTACATACGAATATTTGTTATTAAAAAAGAGACGGATATTTGCCCTGAGTCTGGTTGAATAGAGTGGTGCTCAGTCTGCCGATCCAGGGTAATACCACCACTTATAAGTAAACATATCGTGAATGACTTAGTTGCGATTTGGGATCAGCTTGTAAATTACCAGTTTTAACTAGGCCGGCATAGTGGTTGCGACTGCTACTTACAATTCTTTAACTGTAGTGGCAGTCACCTTAATTCATGGACCCACACGAGCTTAACATTAGACGGATTGTTGTCATATGTCGAGCCAAAATGAACAAAAATAATAAACTTTACGTTTTAATATCTACTGCAAAATGTCAAAGTCCTTATGAACTACTTTGAAGTGAGGAAATTTACATTATTTAAAATAGATAGCGGCATTAATACAAGGAAAGTCCTATCGTGTAAGTATTTTTTGTTTACCAACGCCTCTCAAGTTTACTCGAGATATTTACTGAGGATTAATTTGACACTTGTATTATTCCTATCTAAAAACATAATAACTCGTTAATAACAATACTCTCGTTCACTCCTGGTTAGGAAGAAGAATGGCAAGCTAACAGTTTTTCACACAGGTGGTATTTTCCCAGTAGTCCCATCCGGGGTAGTACCATGTCTCAGAAAGTGAAGTGACGTTTTGGGTTCAGCCTAAAAGTTGCTGGTTTCAACAAGGTCAACTAAATTTGTAACAGAAAATACTACTGTTATAACATGTATTCACCTAATTGTAGTAGCAGCCACTTTCATTCCTGGATCGCACTTCGCAGGATGCTGTCATATGTCATCGAGTTATAACAATAAAATATATTTAGGAATCAATTATTATTTAGGTACGTGTATGGTTACTATTTTAAACTTATTTAAAATTATCTTAACAAGAACTTAAATTGTTAATCCGTTCTTAAGTAGTGCCTTTGTATTTTTTCTTTGATAAAATGATAAGACAGTTATATTTATAAAAACAATATTATGTTTTATTTTTCAAGTCGGTTAATTACCTTAACAGAGTAAAAATATTGTTAAATCATGTTTAGATCAGAGAATTTTAGTTTATGTCAAATTGAAAATCTGTGTTGTAAAAGTAAACGTGTCTTCCGGATTCCCGATAAAATTTAAAAAAATCTATTGGTAAACTTTTTCCTCTCTGTCCTAGTAAAGTCAACATTGCATTGAACATATTTATTTTTATATTTTATTCACAATGGGTTAAAATTGCTTGTCATGTTCATAACTATTTTTTAAATTAACAGGCGAGTCAATTGTCATATTTACCCTAAAGTAGTAAATAGCATAAATTGTTAACGTGTCATACGTTTCATGTTTTCATGTGTCCCCTTAACATACCTTATTAACACGTAAACATTGTAAGTTTTCCGTTTTAACCCCGTAATAAATTTATACACCTTCATAATAAAATGTGAATATTTTTTTATTGTACTCTTAATAATTAGCCTAGTGATTGCAATAAAATCTATTTTTTCCGCCTACTCATTAAAGGAGTCTTCATCATAAATAGAACGATCAATGAATTACACAAATTTTACGCGGGTTACTATCGCGTTTATTTTGATTTTACTTTTTTTTATATTCCGACGTTTCGAAAGCTTTGCCGTGGTCGAAAGCCATCGTGGTCACGAAGCGACCAAAATAAACGCGATAGTAAGCCGCAAAAAAAATGTTTAATTCAATAATCAATGTTCGGGCAAAATCTAAAAATACTGTAGAATAATCAAATTAATAGCCTATATCTATTTCATTACCTTAAGGTTGCCTTCAAAGATGTGATCGCTTTTTACGAGCAGTGGATAAGGCTGCCAATTGTACATCATAATGTATTTTCATTGTATTTCTATGTACGGTCAAGTTTATATAATAAGATTATTTATTAGTTAATAATTTAAATATTTACCTAATAATTAAACAAAATAAAAAAAATTCACGACACTCTTACGAATACAAATGTGTTAAAAATCCATCTAAACCATTAAGACCATTTAGATCAAAAGATCGCGCCAAAACAAGGCACACAGATGGTATGTAACTACATATGCTCCAAATAACTATCTTTCGGCCTTCGCGTAAATATTTATTAACATGAAAAAATAAAATGACTTACTAGTATAAAGAAAAATTATTTTCATAGAAATAAATATATAATGATATTTTTTAAATATTTTTAATTTAATATTTCCGTGTCAAGTACTTGGAAGTATCATTAAAACATAATTATCATTATCTATTATTACATACTCTCAAACTACTGAAAGATAAGTAAAACTATATTTAACCACGACAAACAAAGATACCTATAAAACATCAACTATAGAAAATCATTCGAGTATTAAATCTACATGTTTTATGTTTCTAACAATGTTATTTAAATATAAGAAGGAAACGAGTTAAAGTTATTGAAATGGCTTTTAATATTTTCACATTTAATTATTATAGCGGATGTATCTGACACTAAGGCATGATTGACTATATAGGGCACTCTCGATACGCTCTTGTTTTTACAGGAGAAACTATAAGCCTTTACATAGCTCCGATTTTGGTCTTATATTTTATTCGGAACAAATATAGACGTCTGTAATATTATGTAAAAGATAAATATGCTTGAAAAAATTAAAATATGAAATATTACAACTCTAATGTAAATATTGAATAAACTTTTGAAAATAAATTTGGTTTGGGTGCTATTTAGATTTACACCTTTGCGTATATGTAAAAAAACTACTCATAATATACTGCATACAGATAAATACTGTATGCAGTATATTAATTGTAAAATCATAATCTCATCCGTAAAAAAAAATCTGTGACCTCCCTATGCTTACCGCTTAAGTAGTTGTTTGTATTTTACCACCCTATTCTTTTTAAATTATCAGTTAAGAAATGACCAGTTCGTCTCTTATAGGCCTAAGTCATCCTAAGTCATCTTTTAAAATACGCGATATGGTACTAGGTGCTATCTTCATCTCCCGAAAAAAAATCTGTTGCTTTCGGACAGGGTTTCTTCGAATTCTTTCCCTTGCTGCTTTGATCGCCTTGTTCATACGAACACTACGTGGATGGCAGGTTTTTTTTTCTGTCACAAACAGATAAGGTACAATGGAACCTCCTACCAATAGCCTATCAATAGCCCGGTACACAACATTTCACTAATACCAAGCGTATGGAGAGTTTTAAAAATTGTATTTGGCTTCATACCTACTTTGTGTAATGAAACCACAGCGATTCGGTTCTCATCACCCCATTCCATTTTAATATCACAAAACATTTTACAATGAATTGGCGCGAAAATGAAAAAACGCGATGAACAATCATATAAAAATGACAGATTCCAAATATTTAATTATAATATTTTGTTTATTTTTAATTGTAACAGACTAAGTATGTTTTACTATGTACTAACCAAATTTTCAGGTTTAAAAACGCATAAAATTCACGTCTGAATAAATTGCGTTTATATTGATTTTTCAATTAATTTATGATTTTCGAGATTACAGTAATTTCCTTTTATTTTCACTGTGACTACACATCTGACCTCGACTCGCATGATAGCTAAATGAATTAATTAAATAAATAATTACTACATATAAAAAATGTTCATTAGTTTACCGAGAGAGTTTGCGACAAGAGAGCTATTCTAATAACTGTGACTCGCTATGCGTTTTTAATTTATTTATTGAAGCTCGACATATGAGAGCATTTTGTATAATCATAAGCTAGAGTGCGGACCAAGAATGTAGGCGACTGCTACTACAGTTAAATAACTGCAAGTGGCAGTCGTATCCACAATGTCGAGTTAACTGAAACCGGCAACTTGTACCTAAGCTGATCCCGAAAGCCGATTAGGTCACTTTACGGTCTGTACACTTGTAGGTGGTGGTACTACTCCAGATCGGCTAACAGGGCAAATGATCACAAACTGCCTACTATTCTTAAAAAGAATTTTCAAAACCAGAATTATTCCTCGTCAAATAGAAAAAAAACCTATAACTCCATTTAAACATACCTCAGCTCTTAAGAAGTTGACTGAACTTGTTATATTAGCGACTGTTTCAGAGGGACATGCATCAGGATCATAATGGTCGCTTCCACCGATGTGACTTTTCTTCACCATCTGTGTTATTGCTAAATTAAGACACACCCTCATCGTGTAAGCATTGGCAACGGCCAACAATCCCATAATAGCCAATACATATCGTTGTGGTATTATAAATACTGAAAAGAAAAATTAAAGAGTATTTGTTTATGCGAGGGAAGCAAGGATCTTGGCAAGTGGCGCATCATCTCTACCTATCCCTGTGGGATAAGGCGTGACGATTTGATTGAATATTTTTAATAGTCTATATTAGATAATATTACAAACAATGCAAACTTTTTTACTTTGATTTTGATTTAAAAACTAGTGGAAGTTAAATGGTTTTGCAAATAAGGGCTCTCCGGTTTTAAACCACTTGCCATTGGTACCAACAAACAGTTTTAAACTGGGCACTTTTAAATTTAATGTTATGTAGGTACATTGGTGATCTGGTTTCTATGATACAAGTACGTTACATAATATATTTAAATAAACGAAACAATAATGTTTGTCCAATTTTATTTATGCCAATATATCCACACAATTAAAATACACACACTTAACTATTAACATAACAACAGTCACAAAAGTATTAAATATAATAATTTTATTTTTATATCATTAAGTAAATAATTTAATAAAAGATACAATCTAAAGCAAATAATATATAATTTTAAAATTTATTATTCTTTAACATAATGAACGCTATTTTAAGAATAGAATGCAATTATTTCATTTTAAAATATTTTATTTTAAATAAGAATATATATATTATTTTAACTACACAATAACTATAATAATTAGTACATTATTAATGGCAACTTACACTTTGAGACAAATAACTTCCACCCAGTCAACATGTCTGTATTACCTTAAACATAAACACATTTATTAAAGATACACAAACAATTAACAAGCAATGATCAGCGAAAGTGCACAGCCTTTTAAAGCTATTGAGGAACTAACAAAAATTCAGGAAAACATCTACAACTTTCAATGTCAGAATTCCACCGGCAAAATCGCTCGAGGTTGACTCATTGTTGAAATACAAGTACGATCTAAGTTATATTAAGTGTTTACCTGTTTTATTATGAGGAGAAAATAATTTACGTGAGTAGCGAAACACTTGTATGCAAATTTTACGTACAGACAACCGTTAAAGGTTTAACAATCCGTATATATAGAGGTTATTGTCATTATAATCAACATCTGGAACCTCCATGTGTTTATTTACTTTGCATCTTCGTATAAACAATATCACTGTAAAAGATTCATATTTTTTTATTGTGACTCGACATATGACAGCACCCCGCTTGATGTAAGGCTGGAGTGTGGTCCATGAATGGATTTCACTGCTACTACAATTCAATAACTGTGAGTAGCAGTCACATCTACTATGCCGGCCTAGTTGGAACCGACAACTTACAAGCTTATCCCGAAACGCGACCAAATCACTTCACGGTGTGTATACTTGTAAGTGGTGGTACTACCCCGGATCGGCAGACTGGGTACCACTGCCTACCACTCTTTTATAACCAGACCCGAAGCAAATATCTATCTCTTTTTTTATTAACAAATATTTGCAATATTTAATATTACAAATAAAAGCTATGAAACAAATATTTGCTCCGACCGGGAATCGAAACCGAGACTTTACGCGCAACAAACCAATCTCTGACCATTCGTCCACGCCTGTCGTGTTTATTGTTTCTATTATTTATTGATATAATTTAAATGACGCTTATATTATATATCTCGGTATTATATATTTTAAAATATTAATATCATTATCATTTGTTTATTTTTAAGCAATTGTCTGATTCTACGCAAAGTTCGTTCATTGGCATGTTAGTTATTAGTTAGTATATGTGTCAATACTTACAAATTATATTTATTAGTTGATATACTGGTATACTTGTATCTAAAACTTTATTTCAATTAAACTTTTAAATTGAAATTTATAATTATCAGTTGTTTGGCTATTATTTACGCTCTAAAAACGTGGGGATACGAGTAAGTGTTAACATAGTTAAATCCTTTTGAATGTCAAAAGTAAATTGTGGGGTTTTAGGGCGGATTACTAAAGGCAGATACAACACGAGTTCCTTTCACTTAATATTTTGATCTAAAAATTCTATTTTATGTATGATTTTTATATGTTATATTTATTTAAATAAATGCTTTATTTATATAAAAGTTAATGTTAGTGCATATTTCAAATATTTCTTAACTGACTCGAAATATGCACTAACGTTGTCTTTTCAGACTGGCGGCGCGCGCGCAGACATACTCAAGATAAGTTAATACAAGAAAAAATATTTTAAGACTGTCTATATGTACATATCTTTCTATTTAATTATAGTTTGACTAATCATAAAAGTATTTGATTTACATAGAATGTGGAAAAATACAAATTCATTATTTCTTTGTTCTAATAATGACAATTTGTCACAGTAATAATTATTATGATGTTTAATTTACATTATGTGTTTGAAACATTTGTGGTATTGTTTTATGGAGGTAAATAATGTATTAGCTATTTTCATTGTATGACATATTATGACAAATTTTCCACATGTTTAATATGTTAAAATAACTATTGCACGTATATAGGTATAAGTATATAGGTACCGTAGTGTACCTGTAAATGTACCTTCTGTGTATTGACTTATTTGGCGGTAATTTTCTGTCAAAGTAATTTTGATGTGATTCACAAATATATCGTGTAGTTATTTTTTATTATTTGTTTAGTTATTTTTTATTAATTTTATCTAATTTTTATCTAGTTGTATAGCGTCAATTTCCACAGAGATAGGCAGAGACAATGGACCACCACTTTCACAATCCTGACAGAATCTCTCGCTTTCCTTAGAACCACAATTCCCTTCATTCAATTGCATTTCAAAAAGACACATATTTAATAAACAAAATTATCTAACACAAATATACATTTTATCGAATTAAACAATATTTATGCGGCTTACTATCGCGTTTATTTTGGTTTTGATAGTAACCGCATAAAATTTGTTTAATTCAATAATCAATGTTCACGCAAAATCTAAGAAATACTATATACATTTTATTATTACAAAATATTCCTTAAAAAACTCTTACAAAAATGTCCTAAACAACATTTTAATATTACTGTTTTAAATATTGACACATTAACAAAACACGAACATAACCACAGAAAACACACTCTTTAAATAAATTTTAAACTTAACGTAATAAACAATACACTTACTTTGATACAATAAAAAAGCGTTTTTTTATTTTATTTTATGTATTAATATTATTTATATATGTATTATATTAATAAAATCTAGAACGTATGTCTTTACACGCGGTCCTAAGAGGACTGATTATTAAACTTCTTCGCAACATTATCAATGATCTAGATAACCATACACAATCGAGTATACTTTGGATGGCTCTTTTTATTGTCACAATAGGTCGTGATCTTTATCAGAACATGTGGTCAAACGTGACTTTGATTTAATTTCCTTAAAAAATCAGTTTATCTAAATTTCTATATGATCGCCGATCACATTAAGGCGGCCGTGGACTAGCTGTAGAAAAAAGGGTCTCTTAAAACCACTGCCGGTATCTACTACGATATATAGATATATGGACTATACCATCTTTGGTCGTCCAGTTTCTATGATACAAGCTTGTTTGGTGAATGTAGTTTTTGCTCGTTGCGTGTTATATATGTTGTTTTATAGTATATTTTGCTGAAGAATAAAATTAACATATCACGCCTGTAGTAATTCGCAAGCAAAGACCATAACGTATATCAACATCATAGATTAACTAAGCTGTCTTGCTATTGCATTATTTTAGAATTTTAAAAAAATATAAGTATTTTTATACTAAAAATAAATATATACTATATAGGTATAAAATTCAGATTTAAACCTAGTTGAATCTGTACTGTGTAGGTAGGCATACCTTGACAAAGAAAGTAGAAAGTAAAAAAGTAACTAGATAGCTAAAAGAGTACTTATATTAAACAATATTATTAAATTTGTTACAAGGAAATTAGAAATCTTTTCCTGCAATTGAAGCAATATTTCAATCATCCTTGTTATTAATAAAATATAATTACTAGTTGTATTGACACCTGTAATCTTATTAAATATACACCTGTATATTTAATAAAATTTATGGTTAAATGATTTATAATAAAAAAATAATTGTTTTTGGTTTTACAAAACTTATAATTAAAGACAATTAAGAAACATATTTATCTTTGTACGTCTATGATCATCAAAGTGAATAATCAGATTTCAGGTCACGTCCACAAAATATTGTCATAGATAAATAAAAATATCTTTAATATGACAAGATTAGGTACAACATACGTAACTATGCGTTTAAATCACATTTTTTTAAATATCGATCATCAATCAAATTGTCACAGTTTCCCACAGGGATAGGCAGAGACAATGGAGCACCACCTGTCACGATACTGACACAACTTTTTAAATATTTTAATCTCAATTGCTGCCGATTTCTTCCAGGCAACCGAGAAAGAATAATAATAAATAATTTAATGGTAATAATGAATTATGGGTAGTCCACAAAAAATATTTTGTGAAAAAACTGATGGTAAATAAAACTTAAGTGTTTGCCAGCTAGTGGTCATTTGCGTATTTGCCGATCCGGGGTTAAACCATCACTTTCAAGCTACAGACCGATTCGGGATCAAAGTCGCGTTTCGGGATTAACCTAAAAGTTACCGTTTTCAACTAAGTATGCTGGTACAGTGGATGTGACTGCTACTTGCAGTTATTTAGTAGCAGTCGCCTCCTTTTTATAGACCGCATTCCAGCCTAACATCCGGCGGGATACGTATTATATATATGTGATATATATGTTATAATATGTGGAGCCACAATAATTAAAACAATGTATTTATGTATTATTATTTAAAAAAAAGTTTATTTAAAAAAAATGACCATCTAACTATCTATCTATTAAGTACAGATAGTAATTATTAATACTCTCTCCAGTAATAAAGTGATGCGTGTTTAATGAAACTAAGTTCTGACTTAACACTATTTTAATTACTGCCATCGTTAATTGTTAATTAAAATAATAATAAATGTCATTTTTAAACTATTATTGTTTGTTTGACACATTTACCGATTTAAGATGGGAAAGTCTTTTTCTTTTAATATCGTAAAATAGGCAAGTGTCAGAAAAGTTAAAAGACGTCATTGATAGAATGGATGAAAGGAGATTGACGAAATCATAAATAACCATAGAGTCTGTACGAAGAGAATTGTAGATCTAAAGGAAGCGAGAGAATTATGTCAGGATCGCTGTAAAACAATAGACAAGTGGAATGCTTTACCAGTCCATTTGTTTTCTTCATTCTTTAACCTTGGATCCTACAAGCGATGTGTGAAGAAGCTTCTTTGCCCGACATAGTGACGGCGACTGGGGCAACCGTGGAGACTCGGTTTTTGCAGTCGTCGGCACTCTTAGACCTTTTCTTGCTAACCATCAAGCTGATAGAAGTCAGATATCAAGTCAAAATTAAAAAAAGTCGTGGTCCGTTGTCTCTGCCTATCCCTGTAAGATTAAGGCGTAAATAAATGAAAATGATGATGACGTCATAAAACATGGCGACAGTTTTTTACGAGCACGAAGCTGCAGCTGTTCCGGTATCATCAGATTTAAACGAGGATTTTTTGTGTGCAGCGTAATGCCTACCACCTTGCACAGTATCAAGGGGTATCAACCTATCGTGTCCGAGGTTCACCTTACTCTTCTTATAATAAGCTTCTGTTTTCGTGGCGTACTGACTGAAACTGCTTCGTTTCTCACTTCTGATGTGGAATTTCCCGACGTCCACTTTTGTCTTTTTTGAATGTCTTTCACATCACATTACATCTGATCACATTGGCCAGCCAGAACTTTAGTAAAGGCATTAAAATAAATGGGAGAGCTATTTAAAATGCCTAGACTTAAGTCCAGACATAAGCAGTCTGTGTCAGTATCGTGGCAAATAGAGGCACTTTTTTTTCTGCTATGACTGTGCAAATATGTCTACTTTAGGTTTTAGCCACTGAATAGGAGAAAGAGACCGAAGAGAGAGAAAACGGTCTCTTTCTTCTATTCCGTAGCTTTAGCTTTCTTTTTTTAAATGGTACGGCATGGAAAGAGTGGCAGATGGTTGGTGGTTAAAGCAGGTAGATCAGGGTAGTGCCACTATATTCTAGTGAAAATACCTTAAAGTAACTAAGTCGCATTTCGGAGGCAGTTTGAAAGTTGCCTATTGCTAGCTAATACAGACAAAGGACATCATTCATTTTGGGCATTTATGTACTTCTCTTTGGTAGCTTCGATACCTGTGTTGATAAAACTAATAACAATTTTGCTTTTAATTGCTGTGCAATTGAGTTATTTGGAGTAAAAGTTATGGATTTTGTATCATCTGCCAATCACAAAGACACGTCATATTAACAGTTCTGCTTTAAACCGTCATAATTATAGTTTGATCATTTTACACACCTAAACTATGCAAAATAAAGGATGTTTTCCAATTAAATTGTAATCTTCGTATATTATAAACTATTTTAAAATATAAAGGCAACTGTTAATACAATTAGGCCTAAGTCCCCATACAAAATGAATGATGTACTTTGTGCAAGTAACAGTCGCATCGACTATGCCAGTGGCGTAGCGTGGCGGGGGCGGAGGGGGCGGCAATTTTTTTTTTCCGCCCCGGGCGGCGTACTCCTACGCTACGCCACTGGACTATGCCACTCCAGTTGAATACGGACATCTTTTAAGCTAATCCCAAAATAATATGTCTTGCCGATTTATAATAATAGTAACCATTTTTGTAATATTCATGATTCAGATATTAATATTGCAACAACTACTTGATTAGAAGGTCAAATATTATATTTCATTTCTAATCTGGGACATTTAATAAATGTACGTGAATTCATGTGTTAATATTACTATTATTATTATTTTATTACATTTCTATACTAATCTACTAAAATGCTTGTATCATAGAAACAGGACAACCAAAGTAAATATATCAAAGATACATTGATTGGTACGGTGGGTGATTTCGAACTCGTGCTCTCGGTTTGTGTAACCATTGCACGCCACTACACCACGGTCGCTTTCTCATACTTTAATTGAATACTGTAAAAAGAGAGAAAACCCTCTGTTTCGTTTATTTTAGTTATTTAAATCCGACGTTGAATCCGAAGTAAGTTGTAAAAATATTTTATGTCATAAACAACAAATATACAATCAAAGTCTCAAACACCCAACACAAACAGCTTGGCGAATATATTAGTATATTCCTGATAAACAAACATGGCAGTGATCATAATTCACAGGAATCGTACAATTTACTCCATATACTACCAACCATTTGGAGACATCGGAAACAGTTTGCCGAACCTTCTTTGATTGGTGAAGAAAAACCGACACCGACGCCGATTACGGGCGACCACAAACACAAACAGGCAAACATTAAGAAACACCCATCCACATGTTCGTGTTTGTTGTTTGCTGTTTGCCATTGTTTGCCAAACATGTGGACAAAATAGTGATCTCTTATTTACATACACAAATATTTTAATCTTCGGACTTTGGTCTCATTTCTATTAAATAGATTATCTCTTTGATCTTTTCATCTTAATAATATCAATATTTATGCAATATCGACAATATGAAGATTATTAAACACTTGATTTTCACTTCACGTAAGCATGATATTTTGTTTTTACCTTCTAATATCTTGTTTTTTTCTTGTTTTAATATCATTTTTTATTCCATTCATTTTCTAAGAGATTAGTCGATATTTGAATTCATTTGATTTGAGTTCATAGATACCGGGTTTTTCTGAATTCATAATTATTTAAACAACATATAAAAAAATAACAAGTGTATATTGGTTCAATTTTGACTTTAATAACACAATATTATCGCTGATATGATTAATTAATTCTACTAATTTAATTTGAGTAATACTTTTCAATCGTCAAAATAATATAAGAAGTTATAATAATTTACAGAACTACAATATACAATATGTAAAACACAATAAGAAAAATTACTACCTACGCATTGCTTTTGTCATTTTTTTATTAGGCCGCAACATCTTACCTGAACTTGCCTAAAAACAAGAGGAAGTCCACTGCTTCACCAGCGCTGACAACTATAAAATCTGATTTAGTTATCGTCACTATGCCGGCTAAAAGTACTTTTTAACACTTCGCTAGAAAGATCTGAGGTGAGGAGAATGGATGGGATAGGCAGAATATATTATACATACGAACACAATAAATACATACGAAGTAGTACGCCATCTTGTCTACCTAACATGTAATAAATTTAAAGTTTTCCTTGAAATAACCCACATTGTTGCCTGAGTCAACACATTGTTGTTGACTTTAAGAAAGGATGTAACATATTAAGGTACCGCTTAATGGCAGTATCTCATCGTTTTAATTTAACCTCATCCTCGCGCCCCGCTCAATAATTCTAGAGCCTTTGATAAAATATTCACTAGAAAGATCCGAGTCGAGGAGAATGGATGGGATGCATGGATAGAAAGAATATATTGTACATTCGAACACAATAAGTACATGCGAAGAAGTACGCCATCTTGTCTACCTAACATGTCATAATTTTAAAGTTTTCTTTGAAATACCCCACATTGTTACCTGAGAAAGATATTAAGAAAGGATGAAAAGGAATGAAGAGACTTTAAGAAAGGATGTAATACATGTAGGTGCTGCTAGATGGCAGTATCCACTATCCATCTCATCCTGTTTGCGCCCTGCTCAAGAAGTCCGGATACTTTGATAAGATATTAGCTGAGAGCATGGGGTTGAAACCACTCACCGGTACCAATGTATCTTTAATATAAATGTACTTTGGTTGTCCTATTTCTATGATACGAGTACAATCACTTTAGTAGCTTAGTATAGAAATGTATAATACATATAATAAAAAAATATATATATATTCCTGATATTAAATATAAAATATGAATTATAAATGTTTTGTAGCATCATTTCAAGGAGCTTTTGTTTTGTAGCCTAGCAACTATTCGGCCTTATTTTGTTTTTAATGTGTGTAAGTAGTTATGGCATGATTAGAGGTTTGAAATAAAACAATACGCTCATATGATAATAAGGTTTTTTTGTTTGATTAATACTAGTTTACAATAAGATTACTTTACCATTTTAATTTATCATTAATACAATTAATATGTTCACAATGTACATGTGTTTAAGTTTGCTTAAGATTAAATTCTGATTAAACATTTCCGCCGGTGCCACCCGGCCACCAAGGGCACTTTGACATATTGCAAAATTAAACCTATTATCAAAATTAATCAAAGGATTACACACATCTGCACTAATCTATAATAATAGTAAAATAATACAAATCATAAATAAAATAGACCATCTTATTTCTATCAAATTAAAATCATTTATTTGTAGGAAAATATAATTTTGTTAAATTAATTTAACTGGTCAATGGGTCGATTTTATTTATGATCTTGATAAGTGAACGAAAGGCAGTGACGATTTGTACGAAGTTTTATTAAAGCCTACAATTATATAAAAGCTATAAATAAATTATTAAGAATTATAACTCATAAATTAAACACGAATAAATTATTAAAAATAAATTACGAATTTAATCGTTAAAAATTCTCACATTTCAGTCATTTCAAAAACTATAAAATAAAATAAAATTTACGACTCATAATTAATAATATATCTTAAAAATAGAAAGGATATTAAATGTAATAAATTATATATTTCTAAAGTTAAATGTTTTCATTTTGTAATACAAATATTCACTATAATTAATATAAAATAATGTATTTAATCTATCCAGACTGTCACCATCATAAGCCTATAAGAAATTGACAAAATGAAATGCTTGTGAAAACTTACGGCGGCTTTCTCTGATGCTTGATTTACCTCGGACTATCAGCTCTCAACGCAACGTTTAACTTTAACCAAATAAATTGGTTATCAACGGACTGCCATCTGAATCAAACGGCCGAGATCCGGTTTAATAACGCATCACGTAAAAACCCCATTAAAAGTTAAGGCTCATTTCGTTATATTGTGAACATAATGAATGAAAAATATCAAATATATTTGTTAAACGTGTTATTTACATAATTTAGTTATATACTAAATAATAAATAAATGTTACTATTGCGGGAACTTATCGTTTTAGCAATATTTTAATTATTGGCACTTTAAAATAAATTATGTCTTTGATTAGTTCTCAGTAATTTTATTTGTAGCTTTTACATCTAGGATTTTGTTAAATGAAAACTCTATCTATTGCCTAGTGCTTATCTAGTGCCTCTGCTTTTCTAAAAAAAAATAATAATAAATAAATGAAGGTACATAGTTATAATTCACTGCTTTCTGTATTTATTTTAATTAGTGTTATAACGAGATTCCCGCAATATATCCAAAAATACTCATATATAAATTCAGCCCATTTTAAATAAGAAACTTAAAACTATATTATTCTATATTTACATATTTAATCAGCATTAATAAATAATTCATATATTCGTGGATATCATCACAATGCTGAGATAATTCAAAGTTATAGTTTTATTGTAAAAAAATCGTTCCAACTATAACATTGACTTTGTAATTGGTTTTGTAATCGCACGAGTATCTTATATTATCACAATTGTACCATAGTCTTTTTTTATTTATGAGTTATCAAAGGTTTGTGCACTGTTTACAACATATAAATTACCTCACTCGTATGAATCAATAAGGCTTTTGTAATGTTGTGATCATCCGATGCATTGAGCATCGTCTCAACATCGTCGTTGTCCAATCTATATTCTGATTACTTTCCAAAACAAATACAACGAAATATTTATTCTAATATACAAAACACGAGTATTTAAAATATAATTACAAATCTAGCGATATCTAATTTATGTAAAAAAGTATAATTCAATTATGTCCAATGTCAATCTCGATCACCTAACACACATATCAGAACGTAGATCGACAACGGCGTATTACAGTTATAGTTTGGGCAGTTGTTGAGGGCGGGCGGCGCTTGTCGACTACGCGTGCGCGGCGTGCCGGCGACGGGGGCAGCGCAGGGGCGGCTTCGGCGGGGGGGACGCCCGGTCCGCGCGCCGTCATACTCCGTCCATCTGCCGCACCCGGACATCCTGGGAAGCGCACAACTCCGGTGCGAATGGCAGGCACGTGAAGTAAGCGCACGCCGCGCACTCGTACGCAGGGGCCGCGTAAAACAAAGCGATCAACGCGCACAGCATCCCTCCCGCGGATACTAAACACACCCACACTAACACTATTTTTCGTCTTCTTAGGTCTTCGCTAGACCCAAACACAATAAACGGGAGGAGCGCATACGATAACAGAAATCCGAACGCAAAACCGAACACATGTGCGAAATTGTCTATCCATGGCAAAAGGCCCACCGATAATAGCACCACAACGATACCTAATAATTTACACATTGTTCGTCGTGGATGCTTTAATCTTTTTCGAGCACTAATCATTTCCACTATTAAACACGCGAGCAGACCGAAATGTGCCCCTGCTGGTCCCACCTGAAACAGAGATCATTAAAAGTTTTACTGTGTCCTTTGTTGATGAATATATTTTGTTTAATTTATACAAACCTCCGCACGATATGGTTCGAAGATAGCTGAAGCCATGTTGCCAGCAACGCCGCTTCCCAGGTATATTATACCTATTCGAACAGGCCCCGCCATCTTTTCCAAATCTCTCATGAATAGCCATTGAATAGCTAAAGTAATACTTAAATGAAGTAAACCTGCGTGAACAAATAAAGACGTCCATGCTCTATATAATTGGTCCGGTCTTCTTCTTCGCATAAATGGCAACATTCCACAGACGTCATCCAAACATGAAACCTGGAATACCAGAAATATTTTATTATTAAGACGCGATATTTGACCTTAATTGGCCGTGAAGCAAGTGGAAGTCCAAGAGCAGCGACAAAAAACCGATTCGGTTTCCGATTAGCTCAGGCGTCACTATGCCGACCAAATAAGCTTTTTCACTCTACGCTTGAAGGATCCAATGTTATAGGATGTGGAGAATGTATGGGCTGGTAAATCATTCCACGTGTATATTGTTCGACAAAGAAACGACACACCGAACTTTTAAGTTCGACTGCCGATTTGGTTGATAAAATGTAAATGATACTCCTGTGTGAGTCTCACAGGCTAAATATTAAATGGTAGGATCAGAAGATGAGAAAGTGCATGCTAAGCCAATTCTAATTTTACAAAAACGAGGTAGAAGCAAGGTTACAGAGTTTGGATTATTTGAAAACTCTCGACTTTTTTTGAAACATTTATCATAAAAAAATTATAGTTGATAGAATAATTGAACATAAAAACCTACCTGTGAGCAAAGAGATGCTTCTTCGTGGAAATATCCCTTTACAAAATCACAATGTTCCCTGGTCGTGATAACGCATTGTCCATGTACTCCTACACAACACGGATGCCCAATAACTTCACATGCCATATGCTCTGCAGCATGGCCTGCTCTACCAGCTGCAGCTGATCCATCACTACTAGATTTCCTACAAATGGGCCACTTCGTGATATCATCTGGCCATTCGTGAGGTGCTATCGATCTTGGTGCTTCACAAAATCTAAAAATATTATTTATTTATAAACCTTTTTAAAATAAATTATGTACAGTTCAAAAAAGAAAAGCGGAAGTATATTTTTAAAGAGTGGTAGGCTGTGGTGCCCAGTTTGCGGATCTGGGGTAGTACCACTACTTACAAGTATACAGACCGTGAAGTGAATCAACTTGTAACTAGGCCGGCATGAGACTGCTTTTTACAGTCAAATAACTGTATTTGACTGTAAAAGGCAGTCACATTCATTCATGGATTAAACTTTAGCTTAACATCAGATGGAATGCTGTCATATATCGAGTCACAAATAAAATATGAATGCATATTGAAAAATGTTTTATGTAATGTATTGGACATTAGTCGTATTAAGTAATAAGAATTTAACATGAATTAGGAGGTGACTGGAAGGGATGACCTAGATGATTGTTTTTTGATTGTTTAAAAGACAGACTGTATGAAGAGAATCGTGGATGTGAGAGAAGCAAAAGAGTTGTTTCAGAATCGTGGGAAGTGGTGCGCCTATGTCGCGCTTACATGTCTTGATTGAGTGATTTTAATTAATTAGTTCTAAAGTGGATAGTTCTGGAAATTTCATGTTGATAGAAAAGATGTATATGTAAAAACTTACATTGCCCTGGAGGCCTACCACCAACTTTTAAAAACAAGCATGTTTCAAGTCTCTTTGGCGTATAAAACAAGATTACTCAAATTCGTACCACCATCTCTTATTTGCAATTTTGTTTTATTATTTCTAATTCATTCCTACATTCGCATAGTTTTTACGTTCAGAAACGTATTGGTGCTGCATTTGAATACTAAAACCCAAAATTATCTTTTGTGATTACCGCGGTGGTAAGCTATGGAATAAATATTGATGTGACATTACAAAACTGTCAATAGAATTATGTAATTTTATTTAAATAAGCTTATTTAATGTACAAATTGACATTTGACGATTAAAACAATAATGCTATTATAAGAAATGGTGGTACACCCTGGACGAGTCTTGAGATATGTTAAGAATGCTAATTAAAATTTAGCCATGGTCGCTTGTTTCTAAATTAACTACATATCCTCATATTATTTTGCAAAATTATTTTTTGATAATTTTAGTTCATTACTAAATGAAAGTATCTTACTTTGGATCTAGTCCGCAAACAGACCCTGATATTCTACCTCCTGGACCCGCGTCCCCCGATGTCCATTTCTTCCATGTTGATATTGTATTCTGGAAAAATGGTGCGTTCTTTTAATAATGACAAAAAGTATTACATTTAAGAGATAAAGGTGCAGGTAAAATATTATTTGTTAAGACCACCCTTCACATAGTGTAATTCATCATGTTACATTCACCTACAGTGCCTGGAGCCTTTTATGCAATTTTAGACAACAACAAAAGAAAAAGTGTGGTAAACAGACGGTATTTATCCAATTTACCGACCTTGAGATAGCATCACCACTTTCAAGTGTGCAGAAGTCGTGTTTGAAGTTCGAAAGTTGTTGGTTCCAACTAGGTCAGCGTCCTAGTCGGACTGCTACTTGCTGTTTTAACTGTAGTAGCAGTCGCCTTTATTAATGGACCGCACTTTAGCTTAACATCAAGCGGCGTGTTCTCAAATAGCAAGCTACAATAAATTAAAAAAAAAACAAAGAAAATAATTTCAACATATATTTTTCTTTAATTTACGACTTCATGCACTATTAACAAAAGAAATAATATAAGAAATAAGAAGTACTTTAATTGTTGATGGAACATACCTTTGGAATTAAGCCTCGTATCTAATGTAAGCATGAAAAATTTAAAATTAATATGAATTGTTTTTATTTACATCTCTATAATAAATTAGTAAAGTGCTTGTATGATAGAAACAGGACATCCAAAGTACATATATCAAAGATATATTGGTACCGCAAATGATTTTGAACCCGAGGTCTCAGTTTGCGTAACCATTGGTACTACTACTACACCACGGTCGCCTTTTAACTATTGCTTTGTATGTGTCCTGTTCGAAAATAAGAGAAATATCTTAGTGTCACACAGTGTGTTAAGAACCGAGTAATTACCATATCATATGTAAATTACTGCACTAATTATGAAAATAAAACTAATCTTTTTCGTATAGCAACCAGTACTATTCGTACATGGAACCATTTGTTTTAAACTAGAACAGTTTTAAGATTAAAATAATTCAATGTCAGAGAGGTGATTTTGACAAGGACAGTTAACAGACTTATTCAAGCAAAATCTAGACATACGTAAATATTTTGTTATTGTACAATTAAGTTATTTTAAATTATAGTTGGAGGTACGAGGAGAGGTCTAAAAGTTCGTGGAATGAAGAGGAAGGAGTGAGGTCTAATCATTAGTATATAAATTGAGTTTTAGCCTTATTACGTCGTATAATAGATACATATTTTCTTCATGTTATCTTTCAAATTACGGTGAAGTCTCATAATCACTTTTCAGGAGCAACTTGATACTCGTTGTTGCCGCATCTTTTAATTTTGGATAATCCTATTAGCTACTTTGTTGTTGTAACCAATGTTGGACAGTCTAAATAAATAAATAAAAAGTTTAAACCGTAAAGCTGATCAGTGTACTTACTGTAAAGGGACGAGCTAAATAAACGCGCTAGGAATGCAGTTGTAACGCCATGGTCACGTGTCTATTATAAATAGTAAAGTAAAATGCAAAATGTCGATAACGATAAACACACACTTTCCTTAAAACGCAAATAGATTTAGTTATTAAAATTTTTAAATGTGTATTAAATTGGAGTATAAATATTAGACAGCAACAATTTTTGATGAAATATACAGTGGGGGGGGGGGGGGGGGAGGGACTTTACGACAATAAATTAAAATAGCGTCAATATTACTTCATAGGATACTTTAAAAAATATCAAATAAATTCTAACATCAAAATTTAAAAAATATTTTTTTCAAACAAACTTAATACTATAAAAATATAAAAATAATAAAACACCATTAGTGTACCTATGGTCACCGACCTGTGATAAGAGCGGCAACAGCGCACTTGTCATCGTACCTACGTAACGTACTCCTCGGGGACTTTTGGCGGTAATGATGAACAAAACTAATCACACTAAAGTACTCACATTTTTTTCTCAAAATACAAAACACAATCAATAACATTCTTCATATCTGCGAACTCCTGTGTATTCATTCATGTATTTATGCGATACATTTTAAAAAACTATAAGTAGTATGTATTTAACCCAAAGTAAGTATCTCTTCTAGATCGTCACAATAATTATAAAGCGTCCAGTTTCGCACAATTAATTCACTACACAATAAATCTAATGTATATTATAATGGTCATAATAATAAAAAATGGCCAGTTTCGCACAATTAATTCACTACTATACGTAAGGACGCACAGCGTCACAGGAAGCCGGTGATGCACTGACTGACACTGACCTACTTAAATAAAGTTTAAACAAAAAGCGACTAACATAGAAATAAAACAATATTTTTATCCCTTTCGCACATACTTAATTCTCAATAGACATGAGTGTGTAATAGGGAGTTTCTTTAGTTCGCATTATTTTAAACTGCATAGGTAGTTTTAATAAAAATAACGATGCCAGGGTCCTTCACCTGTGTCATATGGGTCAGTAACAAATACAGCATGTAGAAAAATTGCAAAATGAAAAATAATGTCTTGTGGCTAAAGTAATGGATATTTTTGAATGATTTTTTAAATGTGGTTTGAGAACATTATTAGCTATCCGGGTTTTAATTTATTGTCGTAAAATCCCCCCACACACTGTATATTAATTTAATATTGGGAATAGTGACTGTATCTTTTTTTCGCACATTTTAATCACGTTTCTAATAATGATTCTAGCCTGACTACGGATGACGACTATTTTTTATTCAATTAACTCACAAATTATTCAATAATCAAACAAAGAAAATATGGATACGTAATAGCAGCCATTAAGATACGGGTGGGAGCGCCCCGCCGTACCTCAGCCCCCGAATCCATATAACTCTTTCCCCATATATACATGTTATTGTATAGGTACAATGTATATTTTTTTTATTAATTAAATAATTTTTGTTACCGAACAGTCAGCTTTCGATGACTGGACACAGCCTGAATCATCATTTCGTATGCAACATGCTGTATCCCTTTCTCTACGAGCTGAAGCCGCTATTGCCCTAGCTATTCTTGCGTCCCGCCTCATACAAGGCGCAAACTTAGCACCCAAATGAATTAAATCTGCTGCACGTGGCCCCAACCAAAATGAAGCTGGTTCTTCCCATTCAACCTGAAAATTCAACAAAAATAACTGTTTCAATATCCTTAATTTATATTCAAGAAGGATTAGGATTGTATGGATTGTGTATGGATATGAGTTTTGTCAGGATCGTAGCGAGTGGCGCTTTGTTGTCTCTGCCTATCTCTGTGGGAAAAGGGCGTGACAATGTGTTTTTTTTATGTACAGTTACAGTTAAATTTGTAAATTTCTGTAAAATCGTGTTTTGCTATGAAACAAATATTTGCTCCGACCGGGAATCAAACCCGGGGCTTTACACTCAACAAACCAATCTCTAACCGTCCGTCCACGCCTGTCATCGAAACTATTACCACACTTAGACTATTTATTCACGAATAAAATACCAGATCGGCAATAAGACTAACAACAAAGACTGAGCTCAAGTGGTCAAAGATGAACAAACTAAAAAAAATAAGCACTCTATTACCTACAGGGTTATTGCGAGGTTAGTATATATAGAACCATCGCTGGTTTTTGAAATTATATGCCCAATTATTGTATGCTTTGAAAGCATAATTTATTTCAATAACTTATTCTGCTTAGTACCTTTAACCTTAATTTAGAAAATACAATAAAGCACATCCAAGAATATTAGCTACAAAAATAGGCAAGCAAACGACCAAGTATTATAGAAATCTTGAACGCGAAAAATCAGACAAAAGAAGTTAGTACACAAAGCAAGCAATGTGACCTACATCTCTTACCGTCGTCAACCTTCCACTTCGTAGGTGAAAATAGAGTATGCGCTCCTTTGTTATTCTGAATCTAGGAGGCATTTTTTATAAATACGAAAATACTTTATTATTCATTTTGTCATTTATTTCTATTCTAAGATTTATTCTCAAATGTCAAATGTTCAAACTTTATTAGGGAAGTATATAAGTACCTAACAATTTTCCATTTTTAAAGGCCCAAAATTAGTAAAAACACTTATAGGCAAGACGCTAATTTTAAAAACGATAAATCGTTTAACTGAAGAGTAATTTATTGTCAAAAATTAATGTATGTTTTTTAAATCAATAAAATAACCAATGAATCAAAATCCACAATCCTCTTTATAAAAGCTTTAAGGTTATTGCCACTAGGCAACTCAGCTATCTTAAGAATGCCTACGTAAACAAATAAAATATTTTAGGACAAATGTAATATCTCAACTTATATTGTCAATTAAAATAAGTTGTTAAATATCGCCGTGTAATACCTACAAGTATGATACGCAGGTGTAATACAGTATATGATGCTTGATCAAATAACTATCATTAACTGAACCATATTTAACTAAGTAGTTTACCAACTTTAGTAGCACAGGCTGTTGTAAGGCCTCAAAGTGAACTATAAAGCGACTAATTAGAATTTAACGTAATTTAGATTATATAAGTTAGGTAAATTTAAATGTTTTTAAATATTTCGATTTTCGATGTTTATATATATTAGATAATTTTTCTTGGACATTTAATGATATATATCCTCGTCTGTATAAAATCAGTTTATTTTAAGTAATGAATTGAATAACTTTTTTTTTATTTATTCTTTAATCGACAATGAAATCAATATCCCATGTGTTTTCCCTATCCTATAATCATGAACATTTAAAGTGTGAAAAAGAACGAGTACCTTTGGCGATGACTAAGGCAAACGTATTTATTTAGTTAGCACACCTTAACGCCTGCTTTATTATAAAAATATAACACATATTACTGCATGATAAAACGCTGCTTCAGAGATGTAAGAACTTGTTTGATAGCTACTACTATGAGCCGCAGTTCAAACTGATGACAGAGCCCTTAATTATGTCAAAAATATCTAAGTGCTTACAATTATAAGCATCTAGTCCCGTCACCCTGACACCTATAGTTTAAAATCGTCTATCATATAATTAACAAAAGATTGAAGTAAGTCCGCTCTCAAAAATAATTTGGCAATCAGCTACTGATGCTATCTTTATTATTTATGGTGGTCATTTATCATTAGATCATCTACTCGTATATCAGTTCTTTGTAATAATTAACCTATTGAGTCAATCTTAGCGATTTATGATAATTTGATACGAATTTTCTTTAAAACTATTAGATATTCGCCGGCTGTAAATATTTATGTATTTGTCATTGTATGTCTCCAAAGAGACATTGTATTTGTAATAGTGCCGGCCGAAAGCCACATCCAAATAAGTTATAACAAAAAATAAATGATAAATGAGTTTGACATACCTGTTGTAAACTTAAACTTTTCAGCAGTACTTGTCCGGAATGCGTGTGACGACCGAAGCCGACTGGTCCAAATCCGTAACAAAGTAATGACAGTAGAAGAACTAAAGTCTGCACCGTACTGACCCACCATGTAAAATAAGGCCTATAGTCTGTCATTGCGTCAAGTTGTTGCATTTCTTCCGGCCTTAAAACTGAATCTCGGAGGGATTTACTGAAAAGAAAAAATAAATTAAATATTAACGAAACCTAATTTAAAATCTTGAGTTTCAATTCTTTCCGCCATTTTCAGGTTTAAAGAAGAAGTGACTTAATCGCGTTTCAGAATTAGCTTAAAAGTTGCCCAAGGTCAATTAAGCCGGCATAGTCGATGCGATTTTTTCCCACGGAGATTTATTTGTGGCAGCAGAACCCTTCGCTCGTGTATCCCACTCTAGCTTAATTATTGTTTTATAGTAATTAGAAAGTAATAAAATCTTTTATAAAGTTGGATAAAAATAAATATTGAACCCGGTGACTGTCGCTTAATGTGCAAATGCTTTGATCACTGAACTACACAGCGTTTACGAAAATCTTCTACTCTTTTTTTGTGCAGTTCTTCTACTGCAGGGTCCACGTCACATATTTCCAGCTATTATTATTTAAAAAAGTATTTGGAAATAAACTGCGACATTTACTATACAACTGCAACTCTTGGTTGCCTGTCTTCGTTCTCATAGCTTTAAAATATAAATAATACAAATCTTAATTAACAACTTACTAGTTTTTGCAATTTATTTAGGAAATACTTTATACTCGCAGATCTATTAATTTTATAAATTCTTAAATAATAATTATTATTTTAAAAAATAAAAATTATTATTTTTTAATTTATTATAATTTTTTTAATTGACAAGAAAAAAACGTTTATTTAATATTATATAAGCGCGATAGATCATCAAGATCTAGAGTACCCGTATCGAATCTAAACATAAGTATCTATATAAACCCTGTTTTTAAGTTAAAAAAAAAAGTTTAATCTTTTACATACATTTTAATCAACCACCTTCTTTATGACCTTTAGCACATAAAGAATATTGCCCATGTTTTTTCCTCAAGAACATTATGTGAAGAAGGAAATCGTGAAATTAAAACGTTTTGCAATAAATTATAGCAAATGTCATGTCCACAAGATATTAATTCAAAAACCCATTACAGCAAGTTTTAAATGGGGCCACTTTCCGTAAACACGTCTGATATATTGGGGTGTACAGGTGAATTATGGTTAGGGGATGACGCTGTTGCTTTCTGTACTTAAACTTTGTGTTTTAATTAATCACAAAATTCAATTTTAAACTTCATATATTAATTATTTATTACTTTTATTAATTGTTTAAAAGATTTTTAATTACATTTCTATACTAAGCTACTAAAGTGCTTGTAACATAGAAACAGAACAACCAAAGTCCATAATCAAAAATTCGTTGTTTTTTTCGCAATCATTGCACTGGCACTCTACACCACGGTCGCCTTAGAATATAATATATTAGTTTTTTAAAATATTGTTTTAAACATTTTAAAATCATACTTTTAATAATTAGGACGGTAAGGCATTTATAACAAGCTACAAATCTAGGAGACATCCTCGATAAAGCTGGGTTGCTTAGTGCCCATAACCATAGAGCCTGTATGAAGAGAATTGTTAATGTGAAGGAAGCAAGGGAGTTGTGTAAGGAGCGTAGCAAGTGGCGCTGCATTGTCTCTGCCTATCCCTGTGGGGAAAAGCGTGACAATTTGATTGATTGATTGATAGAAGGCACAAGTGACGCGGTGAGTGAAATATATTCAATAACGCGTTTATTGTGTAGTTTTATACAATATACGGCACAAGCTACATTCGTAATACAACAGACTAACTGTCTAACTGTCAGTACTAACTGTAAAAATTAAATCTATTAAACACCATTAGGAAAAGAATAAACTGTTAAGTTAAATTCTGCTATAGGATAGTTTTTTTACGCGTAGTACGTTCTGGAACCATTAACGAGTGTTAAGTCGTAATGCGGTATTTTCGGACGAGGTGTGGGGTTCAGTGATTTATGACAAGACGAGGTATTTCACTAGGTTCTGGGGCCGCTTCGTAATGTGCCCCGGACTTTAGTATTCCACGGTGTATGTCGTTTGCTGAGCTATTCCTCTTAACGACCTGTCTGGCTTCTCCTAAAAGTGATACATTTCTTACTAATAATAGACAATTGTTCTTTGAAATGGTCATTCTTTAAATTTTACTGAATATTCAATGTAGTTTTTAGTAAATTTTTTTTTAATTTTGACTATCATACATAACTTTTATAATGTCGTATTGATTATTTATGTTACCTAACTAAATAAATATGCGGGTAACGCAGGAGTGAAAAGACGAGGTGGGAATTAAGTTATAAAGTTTTTCGTAACATTCTTCGTTGTATAAGATTCATGTACCTTAAAAGAAATGTTGAAATATTTTTTTTATTTAGGAGTAGTGTAAATTTTACTAGTTAAAAAAATTAAACAAATTAAATTAATTAAACTAGTTAAACAAATTTTAAAAAACCACTAATTTAATACATTACATAGATCTATAGGATAGGCACATAAAATTGAGCGCCATTTATCTCAATCCTGACACAACTCTCTTTTCACTCTCTATTCAAATTCATAGAAGCTCAATATATCTCAACATAGAACCTCAATGGTTATGTGGACCACAGCTTTTTAAACTTGTCATTTTTTATAATTAAACAGCAACTTATTCTACAAACTTAATAGCATCGATTAATATTACTTTTACTAACTATAAAACGCTTTCAGTTTTAACACCGGCAATCAATATCGCTAAATCCCGGTGCAGTTATAAAATGAAAAATATGGCGCTTGAGCGGGGGCAAGGCCTGTTCATAATGTAGGGATCTCATTGCAGCGAGGCTTTATTAATTATGCCATGGCCGATACTTTGTTGGGGCATAAAAGAAAAGATTTATTAATGTTGTTCAATTTCCTGGTATTTTTTCTACCTCCACGTTTTGCTCCCTCCTCCATTACTAAACTTTCTTGTAATTAATTTAACATAGCATTTAGCATTAATTTGTCTTAAATGTGGTGCAATTCATAAAAGCTTTATATATAAATATTTTAATACAATTCATGTATATTAATATCAACATCAATTAATTGTATTGCCCTGATTTCCAAAGGATCGGCAGAGACTACGAAGCGCCAATTTCTCTGGTCATCTCTGACCAACTCTCTCGCTTCTTTCACGTCCGCAATTATCTTCATACATACTCTATGGTTATAGGCACAGCATACCTCTGCTTTTTAAAAGTATATTTTTGATTTGATCAGCGAAAAATCTTCTGGATTACTATTATAAGGGTTTTCAAATAGGGGCTGTCAAATAGGGGGTCAATCGATGTTGACAGCCACAATCTGTTGTTATAGCGGCCTTCGTAAATCTGCTGTTTATCAATCAATCAAATGGTCACAGGGATAGGCAGAGACAATGCAACGCCTCTTGCCACATAACAATAAAAATAATTTGAATAATAAACCCCACAAGAAAAATATTAAAAGAAAAGGCGACCGTGGTGTAGTGGCAGTGCAATGGTTACACAAGCCGAGTGCACGAGTTCGAGACCACCCACCGGTACCAATGTATCTTTGATATATGTACTTTGGTTGTCCTGTTTTTATGAATCTACTTTAGTAGCTTAGTATAGAAATGTAAATAATAAAAAAATAAAAATAATAAAAGTATTTATATATCAGTCATAATTGAAGTTTGAAGGCTTTAAATATAATAAAAGCTCTATTATAAATTATAATAGGGAGAATTAGGAAAGCAACTTACCTAAATAATCTTCCAAAGACACCCATACCATATTGTCTTCTATCGGAATTATCTCTAAGGGGTTCTAATGTATCAGTGTGTATCCGAGCGCCACCTGCGCCCGATGTATGCGTTCTGTACTCAACACCGCCATCACCAAGAGGAGACCGTGAACTGAAATAATTATTTAAAAAATATTAATATCATTCATTCCGTAAATACATGATCATTGAGTACTTCGACGGATTGTTAATCATTGGATCGCAGAAATGAGACCGACTATTATACTATTCGAGTATTGGTCTAATCTAAATAATGACTGGGGATCGCAATATAGATGATTACACATGTGTAGGAACATCTGTTTGCATAGGAATTCATGATATTTATAATAAATGTATTAATCTAAAATTCTAAAACCTTCACTAAAGAAGATTAATATAAAAATTAATAAAACAATAGTAAAAAAAACTTAAAAAGAAACACGCTTTTACGACAATGTGAACTAAATAGTAAATAAATGGTAAGCAAGAAGAGATCTAAAAATGCCGACCACTGAAAAAAACGTCAGTTCGCGGTTGCCTCAATCGCCGTCACTATGCCGGCCAAAAAAATATTTAATGAAATTGTTTAAAGTATATTGTCATCGATTTTTAATACGTGTACAAATTTTCAAATTCTACAGACCTCTAGAAGTAGGTGAAAAATAATTTGAAAGATTCCGTTACATAGTTACATACATACAAGTCAGAAACTAGGCGTAATCCGTTTTTAACATAATAAGAAACCTGAGTGATCTACGCTTAAAACCGATCATATCTTCTTCGCTCAGAAGTACATGAATAAAATCAAAAGAGAGAATAGATAAAATACTCGTATGTACTGTTAAAATAGACAATTTTTTTCTGTATAAAATGGGTGGCACTCCCAAAAGAACAATTGCCGCTTATCTCATTTATCTTTTGCAGATGTGGTACTATATGTTAGTCTGTGACGTTTTAAATAATAGTATAGTAGTAAAATTTCAAAATAGCATACGTAATGTATGCTACAGCCACAAAACTGACCCGTGTCAAAGAGATACGGGTAGAGATATCACTGTCAGATAAGTAACCCAACCATCTTCCATTGTGACCCAAATGTAGTTTATCTATTGTCTTCTTTAATTCGTCCGCAACTTCATTACTTTGTGCTAACTTGTGCTGACCCAATTTCTATTGAATTCTAATTTAAAATGCTTTTAATGTGATATCAAATATCTGTAGATCTTTAGATATTTCATATAGGTATATTTCGTCTAATTTATCAGAAAAGTGCGGGGTTATATCCCTACGTTAGTAATATTAATTCAATGGGTTGTATAGCCTAACACGTTTTAGTTAAATAATAAATTAATTTTCACTGATATTTTATTTTATTTTTTATTATTAAGACTTGATATCTTACCTAGACTTTCCTGATGGTAAGCAAGGGGAAGTCCAAGAACACCGACTAATAAAAAACCTGATTCAGATTACGTTTACCCCAGACGTGGTCACTACGGCCGAAATTAACTAATAATTTATACATGTATTTGTACACCTTAACTACTATTTTTACTTTTCTTTTTTTCTATTGAGGCTATCAAATCTAATACGGTGTTTCAATTAATACGGTAATTTCAACATTGTCATCAATTTCACGCTTTAGAACCCACAGGGATAGGCCGAGACAACGGAGCGGCATTTTCCACAATCCTCAATAAACTCTCTGGCTTTCATCATATCCACGATTTTCTTTATACACACTTTATTGTTTCCACTGCCCGAAAAGTGTGCATCGGAGACCCGAATCGCCACGCTCATCTATTTTTAAACAAAATAGTTCAAATTTATGTTTGAAAATAGAAGTAGGTATATCATCTTATAAATAACTTTAGATGAAAAGTACAACATTGAATACTTATCAATGCATTGGAACTGCCTGTCATAGAACGATCTAAATCAGAGAAAACAATAAAATCTATACTCAGTGTTTGGTATACGTTTCTCTGACTCCGCTTGTACTAGTTTATTAATATATTATATAGCTAATAGTAACATACAACTTAGTCTTGTGCTATGAAACTTGGTTAAACGCTGACAAACAACAATGACAACAACTTTCCAGTAAGCCGCACAAAAGCTTCTCAGAGTGCTTTACTAAGTAACAACGTCAAACTACAGCGTTGTATATTTATGTCTTTGAAGTTTGACTTTTCAAGTAGCTATGCAAAATGCTTGGTAACTTGCTAGACGCGTAATTTGCACCTTCCTGTAAACACTGCATGTTGAATTCAAAACATATTTTGTTTCAAGTTAATCAATCAATCAAATTGTCACGCCTTTTTACCACAGGAATAGGCGGAGTAAATAGAGCGCTACTTGCCACGATCCTGACACAATTCCCTCGCTTCCCTAACATTCACAATTTATAAATCTCTTGTAAATGGATGCGTTTAACCGTAGAGCTTGTATGATGAGAATATTTTGTTTACACAAATAAATTAACTTGAAATTCTATTAAAAAGTTGAATCAATGTAACAAAGAACGGTTATATAAAAACAAATCATTTTGTATAAAATGATTACTTTATTGTGGCTTGACATATAAACATCTCGCCTGAAGGTAGGCTGAAGTGCGATTCCTAAAAAGCAAGGTCTACAAGGCCTATAGCCTAGAGCTTGTATGAAGAGAATTGTGGATGTGACAATTCTCTTTGTCAGGATTTAGTATCTTTAAAACAAAGAAAACCTAAATATGTTTAATAATTTAATTCTTACCCTTTTGGTCCGTCAATAGAATCAGTCTCATCGTGGTGTTGGCTATAGGTTGGGTGAGGAGGTGGTGCGAAGAATGTATCATTTTCGGCAGCCTCGTCTGGCGGTACTGGCGCTGAACTTCTAAATGACACCGACTTTTGTTTCGACGACGACTGCCGCGAGCGACGTGTCACCGCCTAGATAAAAAGAATTAATTATATAAAATATACAGGTTTTTTATTATCCTAACATATAAGAGCATCTTGTCTGATGTATGTTAAGCTGAATTGTAGTCCATGAAGGCTGCTGCTACTACAGTTAAATAAATGCAACTAACAGTCGCATTCACTACGCCAGCTTAATGGGAACCATCGACTTTCAAACTGATTTCGAAACTTAACTAAGTCACTTGACGGTCTGTACACATAAGATCGGATTGGCAGATTAGGTAAATAACCACCAACATTGTGTTACTCATCGTGTCGTTAAAATAGGATAAGTGATATAGTTATATTCTTTAATCTATTTGCTCGCCTCTTTCCTGGCTGCTTTGTAATAAGGTAAGTAAGTAATACATTTTTAAAATATATTTTATGGCTTTTAAGAAAAAACATTCTAACATTAAAAGTTAAATAGAAAATCTCTTCCACCTAAAACGGTGTAATCCCATATAAAATTACTTTCACGAGGTAGCCTTTCTTGCAACGGAAGCCGTTGAATTTCGTCGTCAGGGCTATCTTCCTGTCTCGGATGGATATTGCACAGCTTTGCCGTCTTGTTTCCATTATTTATTACCCCCATAAAGCTTGCGGCCGCCAGAACAATTTTACTTTTAAAAATTTACTACCTTCCTACCTACTCGTGGCACCTCGATATTAATCTACGTAGTAACTTGTAGTATTATAAGAAAACTCAAAAACCTATTTAATATTATGGTGCTTTATAAATTCTACGAGTCTAAATAAAAACTCAAAACCTTCACTAAATATAAAAATACATAAATAAAAATTATATAATATATTAGATAAATAACATCACACAAAAGTTTTGTTTTTGTCAATCAAATAACATTATTTTTTATTTGATTGACATTTTATTTGAGTGTTCAGAGGGTTCGTTTTATAAATATTTGTCCAGTGTTAATAGGACGAATACGGGTACGCGACCCCGGACACCTCGAGCTACCATTTACTATATCCTTTTCCTTCTATAGTAATGGTATCCTAAACCTACCCAATCCCCAAATTCCTATCTATCCCTTTTCGCTTCCGCTAATTCCTTTTCCTCCCTTCCCTTTCCGCTAATTCCGTGGTCTGCCGCGCCCAAGGATGAATGGCTAGAGGTGGCCTAGTCGCGAGCGTGCCAGTCCCGATGGTTGGCACCCATCGGGTACTAATTCATTGCCCCACTCCGACATGCGGGGCTCTGTCGGAGTGGAGTTATATTTCCCTTGCTATTCGTGGGATCAAGAATGGATTATATAAAAAAATCTAGCAATAGCGGCGACATTTCTCGCCAAAAGTCACGCAAAATGTTCCCACGGGGCGAAAAGCGGGCAGCGGAGAGCCGTTTTGCCACGTTAAATGTTTGTGGAGGAATGAAGGCTAAGTTAGATGAAGTATGTAAGATGATGGATGATAAGAAAATAGATATTTTGTGTGTGAATGAGACGAAGCGAAAGGGCTCAGATGTCACCCACCATGGCCCCTACACAGCAGTCTGGACAGGGGTTGACTCGACAGCCAGAGCGTGTCAGGGTGTTGGAATATTGATGTCTGAGAGAATGGCAGAGTGTATGACTGAGTATGAATGTATGTCGCCCAGACTCTTATGGGTCAGGCTTAGAGTGGGGCTGCACAGACTATTTGTAGTTGGTGTGTATGCCCCGGATATATCTAAGCCACAGACCGAAAGGGAAGAGTTTTGGGAGAGCCTGCGTGATGTTTTGAATGTGGCTAGATCGAATGAAAGGGTTGTAATGTTAGGTGATTTTAATGCATGGGTAGGTGTGCAAAGAGTGAATGTGGACCATGTGTTGGGAAGGTATGGAGATAAGCGTGTGAATGAGAATGGAGTGAGTCTGGTGAATGTTTGTTTGGAGAAGAATCTCCTTGTGACAAAACTTCGTGTTTGTCACAACATGTATACATGGGAGAGAAATAAAGAGAGAAGTATGATAGATCTTGTGATTGTGGATGAAAGGTTGAAAGTCAATGTTGTCGATACGAGGGTTTATCGCGGGGTCAACATTGGAACAGACCATTTTCTTGTTATGTCAAGAATAAATGGTCTGTTCAAGGGTTGGAGAAACCGCAGCCGTAAGTCGACAACACCGTTGACAAGAATAAAAGGAGAAAAGTTGCAAGATGCAGAAGTGAAAGAGGAGTATGTAAGTAAGTTAAGTGAAAAAATAGGAGATGCCTGTAATTATGAAAATGATAGTGTGGAAGAAGTATGGATGAAATTGAGGAATGGTATGACAGAAGCTGCAGAAGAAGTGTGTGGAGTGAGCAAGAGGAAGAATGTAAGGCCCAACATGTGGTGGGATAAGGAAACGGAAGTATTGGTATGCGAGAAGAAGAAAAAATGGCAGGATCTACTAGCAGTTAAAGCTAGTAGACGAATAAACGCGAGTAAGAAAGATGAAGATGTAAGTAAGGCAATGAATGAGTATAAAGTAATTAAAATTAAAGTGAAAGAATGTATAGAACGAAAGAAGAAAGAGGTGAAAGAGGATATAGAGAGGAAATTCTCCAGAAATTTCCGGGACAATATCAAACTGTTCTGGAAACAGGTTAAGATAGCCCGGGGAGGACTGGAGAAGTCTAAAGTGAATGTGGTTAGGGATTCAAATGGTGATTTAGTGACTGAAGAGAAGAAAGTGATAGGACTATGGAAGGAGTATTTTGAAAGTTTATTTGTGGGGGATGATGATACAGCACCAGAGTGTGTTGATGTTTCCTCCACGCTGAATGAAAGTGAATTTGAATGTGATATAGGTGTGAAAGAGATTTTGAATGCATTAAAAAGAATGAAAGTTGGAAAAGCGGCTGGGTGTGACAGAATAACTGTCGAGATGCTGAAGGGCGGTGGTCAGCTGGTGGCTTCCTGGTTGTGTCTCCTTTTTAGTAAGTGTTGGGTGAACGGTCGTGTCCCAGGTGACTGGCGCAAGGCTGTCATAGTGCCACTGTACAAGGGGAAGGGGTCGCAACAGGAACCTAAAAATTACCGCGGCATCAGCCTTCTTAGTATTGTTGGCAAGTTGTATGCGAAAGTATTGATTGAAAGGGTGATGCATGAAACAGATGATAAAATTTGGGATGCGCAAGCGGGATTTAGGAAAGGGATGGGATGTATGGATCAAATCTTCTCTTTAAGATGCGTCAGCGAAAAAGTGTTGGCAAAACACCAGAAGGTGTTTTGTGCTTTTGTTGACCTTGAGAAGGCCTATGATCGAGTGAACAGGAGTGAATTGTGGCAGCAGCTGTCCGGGTTTGGGTTGGAGGAGCGTTTGGTCCGTGCACTGAAATCTCTCTATGAGGATTCCAGTGCATGTGTTCGAATTAATGGGGCGCTATCTGACTGGTTTGGCATCTCTAAAGGTGTCAGACAGGGATGTGTAGCGTCACCATGGCTCTTCAATCTATTCATGGACAGTTGTCTGAAAGAGTTGCGTGAAAGGAAGTATGGTTTAAGAATGAATGATTTGGTGATCAAATGTCTCTTGTACGCCGACGATCAAGTTATCCTTGCATCTTCGGCGTATGAGTTACAGGAAATGGTTACTATAATGAATGCGGAATTAGAAAAGAAAGGTATGAAAGTGAATGTAAGTAAAACTAAAGTAATGGTTTTGGAGAGAGAGGATGAAATGACAGAATGTGAGATAATGATAGACGGAAAGAAAGTGGAACAAGTCAAACAATTTGTTTACTTGGGAAGTATGTTTACTAGGGATGGAAAGTGTGATGAAGATATTGAGAGAAGAGTGCAAAAGGGTAACGTAGTGAACGGCGCCATCCATAGTATAATGAACAGCCAAGTAATGTCCCAAAAGTCACGGATGGCTGTTCATAATGCGGTGCTTGTTCCTACATTAATGTATGGAAGTGAAGGTTGGGTATGGCAGAAGAAGCATGAGAGTAGAATTAACGCTGTGGAAATGCGGTCGTTAAGGAGTGTGTGTGGAGTGACGATAGCGGATAGAATAAGGAATAGCACACTGCGTGATAGATGTGGTTTGAAAGAAGATGTAGTGACAAGGATTGACAAAGGAATGCTTCGATGGTTTGGGCACATGGAAAGGATGAGTGAAAGTAGATTGACGAAAGGAATTTATAAATCGGATGTGGATGGATGCGTTAAACAAGGCAGACCCAGGAGAGTGTTTTCCGACCAAATCGGAGACATCCTTAAGAAAGCTAAATTGCCTAGTGCCCATAACCACAGGGCCTGTATGAGGAGAATTGTGGATGTGAAGGAAGCAAGGGAGTTGTGTAAGGATCGTGGTAAGTGGCGCTCCATTGTCTCTGCCTATCCCTGTGGGAAAAAGGCGTGACAATTTGATTGATTGATTGATTGATTGATTGACAAAAGATGTTATTTGACAGTTAGTTGTAATAAAAAGTTGATGCAAGTATCTTTACTTGCAACTAATAGGACTTTAACTCGCCTATGTACATAATTTTAAGTTTAGGCGCAATATAGAAATTAAATAAATAAATATTTTGTTGGTCCCTTTAAAAAGCACCTAATCAATGTTAATAAGTCGTAAAACTTGGATAAAATCAACACTAAAACATTGTATTTAATTTTCAATAAATATTTATAATAGAAAACTCATAAGGTATGAATGTTAGTAACTGCAAAGCTCAGCAGAATGTAACACAAGTTCTAATGCAGTTAAAATGAGATATAACCAGTCATAGACTATTAGTGTCTCGACATATCCAATTTCCTAGAACTGCGCTAGTCTGCAGGAAGTCTACATTCAAACATAATGTACCTATAAGTATTCCAATATTAGATAGGATTTAGATTTTCCACTTATTATTTTATCATAATGTTCGATCTCTGCTTTGCAGTTGACTTTCATTTGTTAAAGATAAAAATAATACAAAATATTTGGAAGTTCATTTTTGTAGGTAAATTAAAGTATTTATATGTATAATCAAAAATCTATTATACGATTTTAAAAATTTATTTTAAACCTATACAGACACGTTTATAAATATTTTAAAAGTATACAAAATAATTAAAGAGCCATCTTATAAATGAGGTTAAAACGAGCAATAGTAATAAAGTACAAAAACATATGTATAAAATAAATAGATAAAGTTAACAAACTGTGATTATGAAATAAAACTTTGTATGTGTGTGTTTTGTTGTTTTATAAAACTTTTAAGAAAATAAAGAAATTTACGTTGAAACGAATGACACTCAAGTAGCAAAGTGCTTTGCACCCATTTCTTTTCTGAGGTCATTGCCTCTAAGTATACAACGCAGGAAGGTTTTGTGATATTCACTCAAATTGTATATATTCTTGTACATAATATAATAATGGATTTCAACGTTTCTCTTGCAAAATTTTCAATATAATAAAATATTTATTTGATAAAAAATAAATTAGAAACTAATTTGTAATTCAATATTTTTGACTTTTTTTGGTTCATTTACCAGTATAACATAATACTATGCTGTAGATACTAACTACTTATGTTTATAGAAAAATATATATTTTCAAAGGTTACGAATATCCTTAGTAATATAAAAATTCTTCGTAGTTACTTAGCATCTAAATAAAAGTGACACACTTCCAAATTCCAATGTAAACTGTCACGAAAATAGTTCCACAAACTTGGACGGAAAATATTGAGAGCACCCGGAAAATGTTATGACAGCCATCGTTGGTTCGCTCCCGTATGCCGAGAAAAAGATACATTTCCATATGAAAAGAGAGGAACATAACATTTTATTCAATACTCTTGGAAATGTTACCTTCGTTATTTATATAGAAAACTTCCCAAACCAGTTGGTTTATTGACATCCAAATATTGTTGTTCCCATTTAATTTATGCTTGAAAAAAGAAAAATAACAAGATACTTGAGCGTGGAAAACAAACCACAATGCTTTTATATTGATTGAGTATTCAATTATTTATATTGTTACGAATTTTGTTTCGAAATATTCGTATGAAAACACAAAATACTTGTAATTATTTGATTCTTTTATTATGCCAAAAGGTTGCGAATCGAATAACTTGCGATTCGATAAATATTTTTTTTCGAATATGTAGTTAACTTTTTTGTGACTCAACATATAACTGGCGACTAACTAATCAGCAGTATACTTCCATAAGCAATAACCGCAATTTATTTAAAATATTTTACCATTTGGTCCAGACTACTTCAAAATCATGATGGTCTTCTGTACCTACAGTAATAGTAAGCGAGAATAATCATTGTATACCTAATATATGTACATTGTACTTACATTAAAAACAAAAGAAGCTGCACTAATGGTGAGTCGCGCAACACTGTCTTTTCCAAGAGGTGTCGGCGGCACACGCATTTGTGGACCAGCCATGTGGTCTTCAAGGGAGGAAGGCGCGGGCAGCACATCTGGCCGCTCGCGCGCTCTCCCCCGCGCCTCTCTGGGCGCTGCTCCCGATGCGCCATACATACTGAAATTTAATTATTAATTAGTTTTATGTACTAATCAAATCGTGCTTTTCCCACAAGTATAGGTAGAGACAATAAGCTCTACTTGTTACGATCCTGACACAACTCCCTTGCTCTCTTACATCCACAATTTTCTTTATACAATACCTTCATAGGTCTATCCTACAAAGACGCTGATTTATTAATATAATACGTATGTGATATTTTGTATAATATATTTAGAATACTAGGCTACTTACTGGCTCAACGTATGACTGCACCCCGCCTGATGCTAAACTGCATTGCGGTCCATGAATGGAGGTGACTGCTACTACAGTTCAATAACTACAAGTATTTGTCACATCTACTATGCCGCCCTAGTACAACCGACAACTTACAAGCTGATACCGAAAGGCGACTAAGTCATTTCACATTTTGTATACATGTAATTGGTGGTACCTCCCCGGATCGGCAGACTAGGCATCACTGCCTACCTCATTACAAGATCATATGGGTAAATATAATTTAATTAAAATTAAACGAATTTTACTAGTATTAAAATAAAATTAAAGTTTAATGCATGAACAAGAAAAGGCGAGTCGACAGTTTTTCAAAATAAAATTATTTATTATAGTAACGAATATTAGGCTATTAAATAATATTACTATGTACAAGTTTGAATGTCTACCTATCTATCTACCTATACTTCATATTTTGTACTAGGTTCACTTTTAGTGATCGCAATACACAATACATGAAGAAATGACATATGAGGGTATAATATGACGAGGGTTGTTGATGTCTCAAGTAAAATGATATGGGTTGTATATTAACACTATGTCTACATTGAATTGATGAGCCCAATATATACATACATCTTAACATATACTTAGAAATTGGGTATGGGTATGTAATGGGTAGGTATTATAAAATATACTAAAATTATGTTATATATTGATAGACGTTTGAATTTAAATTTTTCTCATAAAGAAATTTTGTTCTAGGAAATATTTGTATAAGGTTGTAAGGTTTTCTTTCTGTAACACTTTGTCACAGGAATGTAGCGCGCTTTTGGTTCTAAACATTCTAGTGTTAGAGGAAAAGACTTCGTTCTTTCGAAACTACAAACAATTTCAGTCCATTCGTTTATTTATTCAGTCAAGAATAAACACAGTCCGAGCGATATGAAACCGTGAACGACTTCCAAAGCAAAGATACGCTTTCTTTATAAATGAAACAAAATCAGAACATTGAAAAAGAAGATTCATAACGGCTTCTTCTAAAGATTATAAAAAGGACAATAAAAAATCGTCTTCAAAGCGATTTTTTGTTGTTGTGTTTTCTCATATTAATTTGTTTCTTTAGTTTTTACAAAGGATGACCTTGTAATAATTCTAATGAATAACTGTAGACATCTTTAGTATGATGATTCAGTTTGTGAGTTATATGTAAATAAAGTGGCTTCACAATTGCGTGGGTTTCTAATTCTAACTTTCAGTTAAGTTGTGGTATGTTGCTGACATTTTGCATTAATAAAGAAATATTAACATAATTATACTAACCTAATATCATCATTATCTGCATGATGGTTTGGTGGTCTATCAGTGCGGAGGCCACCAAGCGCCCGCGCTGCGTGCCTTCTCCGCCTTTCATTCCATAATCTTCTCTGTTTATCCTCATTATCTTTCTGGACTCCAAAAAACGTCTGAGTTTCTCTTTTAATGTAATCCCGTACATCAAGGGTGTGTGACCTTCGATATCGCACTTCTTCCTGTTCAGGTAGAGGCACTTGTTCGGGAGATGGTGGCACCAAAGGTGCTGGTGGGGCTGATTGAACTCGAGGTGGTGATGTAGGCGCTTGAACGGACGCCGACGCGCTGGGTGGTGTTGGTGTTTGACACGCCAACTGTGGCGCCAGAAGCCCGCTTGATCGCCTAAAACAAAATGATAAATTATATATTTATATATATTTAAAAAAGATGTAACTGTTTACTTTTTGCTTACACCTGACAATAAAAAATTGGGATTTTATTTATTGTGACTACGACTAAAAAAACCGAGTCAGTTCACAATTGCCTTAGTCGCAGTCACTATGCCAGCCAAAGAAATTAAATCTTTATTTCTTTCAGTACCTATATTGCTAGATAATATTAATAAAACTTGCTTTAAGGAAATAAACGTTAAAACAAACATTAAATATACTAAAAACAAAACATCAGCTATCAGGAGAGGTACATTGGGGATGCGATTCGAGAGAAAATTTGTGGTGAAAAGTATTCTGTGTAAGATCGCATAACTTTAGTTTAAATTGCTCTATTTCCGCGTTAACGTTCCTAAATCGCCTCCTTGAATAGCTTGAAGGTATTCCTACACCGAGATTTAGAAGATATTTTACGTAAACGTTTAAATGAGCCTATTGAACTACCTTATTAGAAATCTATATATATATCTAAACAAAAAGAAACTAAAGCTATATAAAAATAATAGAGCTAAATATACTTATTTATTATAAGATATATTATTATAACAATTTAAAAACTAAGTATGATTTTAGGTACTAAAATAGAACAGAAAAGAGAGTTTTGTCATGATGCTATAATTTCTCACCATTCCAAAGGTTAGTTGTTGGAAAATGCATAACAGGTATTAACTCGCCATGTACTTATTTTTATGTTTTTGGTGCAATAAAGGATTCTAATAATAATGATTATAGAAAGTGGCACTCAATTACCTCTGCTTATACCTGTAGTAATTTAGGCATGACAACTAACAATTTTTAAACATTGTTTTAAATAAAATAAATAAAATATTAACTTTCAAAAAGAACAACCGAAATTCAAAAGGCGATCGTGGTGTAGTGGCAGTGCAAATGGTTACGCAAATCGAAAGCACGAATTGTAATTACATTGTATTCTATTATACACGTAAGTACAATACATATTTGTATTAAATACATATCCAAGAAAATGTTTATACTGAATAAAATCACAATCTAATATAATGTAGTAATTTCTGAGAGTATTCAGTGAACGATCAATTGAGGAAATTCTTAGAAAACTCCCTAGCTACGGAGTTGACAACACCACTGTATTTAATACAAAGACGCAGGTGTGTGAACGCGGCGGCAATAATTTGTACGCAAGGCACACCGGTCTCTCTAAATCAAGATATAGCACTTTATAGCTAAACACACCCTTTGATAAATATTCAGTATTATTACGTCTTAGATGTCGCTTCCACTGGATAAAGGCTGTATGTACTCACATAAATTATACACATGTATTTACGAGAGATCTAAATATATATAATCGGAGTGTTTGTGCAATGTTGTTTTATATTTAATATGTACCTTATGTAGTCAAATAGTATAAATAGGTTATTACTAATCTTCATTATGTTACACATTCTCTATACATACATGTTCTATATGTCAAATTATTTTGTTATAATAATTTAATATTATTATTGTGGCTCGACTTATTATTTATTTAAGTATTTAAAACCTTAATTCACATAAATACATAGGCGGACTTAATGCCAAAGACATTATCTAGCAGCCAAGTCTTTAGGTTTTAGTGCAAATAAAGTTACCTAAATGCATATGGAGAATATATAAATTATTTATACATACACATAAACATAAAGATGTTGTGACAAGGATTGACAAATAAACGCTTCGCTGGTTTGGACACATGGAAAGGATGAGTGAAAGTAGATTGACGAAATCAATTTATAAATCTCATGTGGGTTAAACAAGGCAGGCCCAGGAAGTTGTTTTCCGACCAAATAGAGACATCCTCAAGAAAGCTGGGTTGCCTAGTGCCCATAACCATAGAGCTTGTACGAAGAGAATTGTGAATGTTGAGGTAGCGAGGGAGTTGTGTCAGGATCGTGGCAAGTGGCGCTCCATTGTCTCTGCCTATTCTTGTGGGAATAAGGCGTGACAATTTGATTTTGATTTCATAAATACATAAATAACACGTATCTTATAACACATACATATTAGAGCACCTTGCCAAATGTCAAGTTGAAGTGCGGTCAATGAATAAAAGATTGTACAGGTAAATACGATTAACTGCAAATATTAGTAGCTATGGCCAAATAGGCCACTATGCCGGCCTATTTGGAACCAACAACTTTAGTACTACCTGGATCGGCAGACTGGGCCAATAATCACCAACCGTCAAAGTAAATCAATATATTATTTTTATTTTTATTGTGACTCGACATATGACAGCACCCCGCTTGATGTTAAGCTGAAGTGTGGTCCATGAATGAATGTCACTGCTACTACAATAGGGTATATGCATGTATTTTTTTTATGTGTTTAATTCACTTATTACATCGTTATAACATAATAAAAAATATAAATATTGTTGGTAAAGTTCTAATTATTTTTTAAAAATAATTTTAAAACTTTGATTAAATTTGACACATTTGAACGCCATCATCTAGCGCGGGCTTTTGATGACGTCACACGTCATGACCAGTATTTGTTTACTACAAGTGTTACTGTTTTTTATTTGGATTTTTAAGTTGTAATAGCTAAACAAAAACACTGCATAAACACAAAGAACAGCAATTTTTTCTCTTAAACATTACGCGCACAATATGAGCATCGACCTCGAACGTGTCATGTGACGTCACATTTCATTCGGCCAATGGTGATGCGTTTCACTCATTTGAATTTCACTTGCTTATTTTTCACTTTTTGCTTAATCTTTTTTGCAATATATACAAAGAAAATTAAAAATATAATTATTTTAGCATGATGTTAGTACAATAAAGAATCGGGGGAAAAATTTGCAGCAATATTTAAACCACATGCATATTCCCTATTGAACAACTGTGAGTAGCAATCACATCCACTATGCCGGCCTAGATAAAACCGGCAACTTACAAGCTGATCTCGAAACTTGACCAAATCACTATACGGTCTGTATACTTGTAGGTGGTGGTACTACCCCGGATCGGCAGACTGGGTACCACTGCCTACCACTCTTTGATAACCAGACCCGAAGCAAATATCCAACTTTTTTTTTTATAAGAAATATTTGCAATATTTAATATTATTGAATATTTCAAATAAAAGCTATGAAACAAATATTTGCTCCGACCGGGGATCGAACCCGGGACTTTACGCGCAATAAAACAATTGCTAAACCGTTCGTCCACGCCTGTCGTCATGTACTATATATTGTACCTACGCATAGAAAACCACAGCTAAGCACATCCCAGTTCATTATCAAACAAAATTGGTCTAGTTTCCTCAAAGGAAAAGCACCGGAAGGAGCAAATTTTTCAATAGTCGAGTTCGTGTGGCCGAATAGTAATAATGCACAGTCTCCGTCCGAAGCTGATTATTATTCTTACCACAACGCCAATATCAGACGAACTACCGACAACGTACCACCAGTGTGATTAAACTCTGAACTCAATTTTGAGGGGGATTTGTTTGAAAACTTCCACTAGATAAATTATATCATAGATAGATGAGTTATACTAATAAATAGTTCGCTTAACTTATCTAATAGTTAAAATATTTTAACATAAAAACGACACAGAATATAATAATAATAATAAGAAACATACCCTTTTCAACATATTATCTTTTATACCATTACAGCCATACTAAAGTACTCATAAGTACGAGTAAAAATGCCACAAACTGAAGTAATAATGCACTTGGCTGTAGTCTGTGCATAAAAATAACCGTATTATGTTGAGAAAAACTAGAACAATAACAATAATAGTCATAGCCCTTACTTGGCTAAGGCCCGTGAGTTTAAAATGTGCCTACATTAAAGACAATGGGATAGGCAGAGACAATGGAGCGCATCTTGCCACAATCCTGACGCAACTCCTTCACATCCTCAATTCTCTTCAAAGAAGCTCTACGATTATGGGCACTAGGCAACCCAGCTTTCTTGAGGATGTCTCCAAATATGGCGGAATACACCCTCCTCCTGAGCCTGCCTTGTTTAACAAATGTTTTCCTAATAATAAATAACTAATTTCATAATAAAAGTCTTAAGAAAACTCTCGCAACAGAACTAACAATTAAACAATAAAATCAGAAGCTCTTGGCATTTACTAAATGTTGTATAATTAATAGTGAAGCTAATTAGTAAGTGTTCTTAAAACATTTATCACCGGCGTCGTTGCATTTTCTCAGTGGCGGGTAGCACGCCCGTTCACTGGCAGGACTAGTGAAATATTGGTAGCGTGCTACGAATAACAAACAGAGCCTAGAACTCCGCACAAATAGTTGGCGACCTCCGCCTGTAGAGCCAAAACTTTTACGTATAACTATTACGTACAAATTATTTAATGTGACATTCCTTTCTCGTGTTATTTAAGGTTTGTTTTCGCTTCTTTGAGTAATGCAGTTGGATAAATTAAGGAAAGTTAATGGAATGTATTGATTTTAGGATGGTCACCGTTCTGCCACACTATCACACTTCTATGTACTTACTTGAATTGATTGCACTAGTTATACACAAATACAGGTTTAGAAGAATTTACTAAATATTGTTAAAAATAGTGACGGTGACCGTAAGTTGAATCGGTTTTCCATTCACGAACTTTCTTTGACTTCCCTTTCATTACCATCAGGTAAGTCGAGATCAGATATCTAGTCTTAATGAAAAAAAAACCTTTGGACGGCATAGTGACGGCGACTGAAGCATCCGTAAACTGTAACTGTTTCAATTGATTTAGTCGTAAATAATATTAAACATTTTGCTTTAAATTCTGATAACTTTAAAATATCGTTATTATCTTTTCTAGAGTGTAGACGAGAGGGTACGTTCTAAAAACCAATTAGTTTACAGTTGGTTACCCAGCGCTCATATTATGCTTTATAAAAGCCGACTAGTCGACCGTTTAATCAGCTTAACTGACTAATAAAAAGTTATACAAAATAAAGCCACGAAAATATTTCTTTTCTAAAGTAGTTGTTAAAAACTGTAGGTACTTTTTGTTTATTAAATTATTTCTTGGAATATTAATAAGTTATTCGAAGAAGTTGAAAGGCAAACAAGAACTGAGAAATTTAAGTAATGTTTATTTACGAATCACTACAATATTTATTCATCAGCCTGTAAATCTATAAATGTTCAGATAAATGAATGAAGTTTACAATAGTAGTTTAAAAGGGTAATTTAGATCTATTGATGATCTACAAATCATCAAGGAAAAGCTATGTCGTAAACACCTTAATAATACTAACATAACAAAATATCGATATTTTACACGTGACCGTACTCCAAGCGTATTTCCGATAGGCGTTAAGTTCGTAATTGTTATGTAAATATAATACGAAAGGTCTTGGCTTTTACATGCCCTTCGAATACATTTAGGGTCCTCAAAGTTTCATCAAGTAAAGCGTCAAAAACGAATAATTCACCCACGCTCGAAATATCCTAAGTAAGTAAAACATCGTCCGCCAGTCGCGTTCTGAATTATTAACATTTTTCGCCGTTCTAAGAAGCCTTTACATACATTTTCATCTCGTCGCGATACACTTTATGTTATAAACGATTTACAGTGTCGATGCTACGGATAATTTTAGCTACACATTAATATTTAAATAACACATTATAAATGCAAACGGTATTCTCGTATTAAAAATTAAAAAAACTAAAGTAATAACATTTACGAGAATTTAAACTCGTATATTCTTAATAACTTAATACAATCACGCGATTTTATACAATGTAGTAATACTAGAAACTTTACCTACTTACCTCTTTTTCTATTTGTTAACCATCGCTTTGGCCGGCATAGTGACGGCGACTGAGGCAACCGTAAGATAAGATGTTGTTTTGTCAGTTGTTAGCGCATTTTGACCTCCCTTTGTTTACAGGTCGATTCGAGATGAGTTGTCGCATCTCAATCTTTCTTTTCTATACTAAGCTATTAAAGTGCTCGAATCATAGAAACAGGACGACCAATGTATTGGTACCGTTTAGTGCTTATCAACCCGTGCTCATGGTTTGCATGACCATTGCAACCGGTTGCCTTGAAACAAATTACAAATATTTTATACTAAATGTAGATACAATTTATGGATACAAAGCGCAATTTTAATTTTGAAGCTCATTAATGTTAGCTTAAGGTTGCCTTAGTCATCGTCACTATGCCGGCCAAAGGAAAGAATTCTGGGAAACGCGGCGTAAAATTTTGATTAGTTAAAAATATAATAATTACATTATTAGTATACTCGTGTTAGTCACAATTATGGATTTGTTAAACCCATAACATTAATTTATTTCCCCTTTATTTTGTGTGGTACTTAATTAATTGTTGTTTTTGTTACAATAGGAAACTTTATTAATGAGCGCACACACGTGCTATGATTGAAGAGACGCACATATTTGTATGATTGCTTGTTGTAAGCAGTGGAAAGTAGTGCTTATTGACCTTCTATATATGCCAATCTTTTTATATATAAAGTAAAATATTAAGGGAAAATAGCATTAGGCAAAAGAGAGCTTGTATAAAGAGAATAGGTCATGGAAGAGAGGAAGTTGTGTCAGGATCGTGGCAAGTGGCGCTTCATTGTCTCTGCCTATCCCTGTGGAGAAAAGGCGTGACAATTTGATTGATTGATATTTACTGTTTTCTACTCTTCTTATTTAAAATCTTTTCTCTACTTATTATATAAGTATATTGAGTTTAATATTATATTTATATTCTCTGTTCATACAATATACATAACGTATAAATAGTATAGGTACCATATCTTCCATGGTCTATATATTATTTATTATACTTATCGGTTACATAATTATGTAGCGTGTTACGAATTTTTTATAATTATGAGCATTTAGGTCCGCCTTTCTATATATTTATTAACAACAAATATATAGATAAAACTAAGACTAATCTGCCTCTCTATGCAGACGCTAAAACCGTAACAATAAAAATAAATATATTATGAATCTTACAACTTAGTATCAATTGAAAAGTAAAAAGAAACAGCAAACCCATGCAATAAAAACTTAAATCCCACCTTTGACTTAAAATTAAGTTCAGTCACCAACTAACAACTTTGCTTTCAAAAACAAACTATTGTAGATCCAAACTTCCACGTATCGCTCTAAACAAAACTTAAACACGAGCAATAGAAAACGACCAGTAAAAACTTCGGCTAAACTAACCTTAATAATTGTTTAGTGGCGTACCTGAACAATTATTAACGAAATAAATTAAATACCTATGAACAAAATTAAAGTTGTGTGAATTAGTAATGAGAAATATCATCATTAACATTGGTTTCACGCCTCAATTCCAACAGGGATAGCACTAACAAAGTTTATATTTTGTTTTTATAGTGACTCGACATATGACGGCACCCTGCTTAAGTGAGTAAGGTTAAGCTGGAGTGAGGTCCATGAATGGATGTCACTGTCACTACAATTCAATAACTGTAAGTAGCAATCACATCCAATATGCCGGTCTAGTTGGAACCGGCAACTTACAAGCTGATCCCGAAACGCGACCAAATCACTTTACGGTCGGTATACGGTATACTTGTAAATGGGGGACTACCCCGGATCGGCAGCCTGGTAATATGATAACCAGACCCGAAGCAAAAATCCGCCTCTTATTTTTAATAACAAATATTTGCAATATTTTAATATAATTATTAAACATTACATATAAAATCTATGAAATAAATATTTGCTCTCACCGGGTATCGAACCCGAAACTTTACGCGCAACAAACCAATCGCTAACTGTTCGGCTACGTTCGACTGACGTAAATAATAATACTAGAAGAATGTACCAAATAATTACTAAAAAAAACTTATCCTTTGTGCGAACATTGATTAATGAATTAAACAAATTTTTGTACGGCTTACTATCAGTCTCTCCGTGACCACGATGGCTGCAAGTGATACCATTCACTACATTACTCTTTTGTACTTATCTTCTACACATTTTCTCTGCACTTTCAGTCTTTAAATGCATACTAGATACTCTATATGTGTCGTTAAAATTTAAACGTGGCCATATCCACCTCACTTTCGATTTTCACATTTTACATTTATTAAATAGATAAAAGTACACAAAAGGACTGTATGAATTCAAAATTGTTTAAATCCATCTAAAAATGGTACAAAATGCAAACGTTTCATCTTATTTTGGTTCAAATGTGGCCATATCCCTAGAACATAACGCGCTATATCAATTTCGACCAATCATAACGCAGGGTTTATGTTGATGTGATTTTAAAATGTCATTTTTACATTAATTAATAGGTACTCCGTAAAGATTTTATAATATTTAAATAGGAAAAATGCATAGTAAAAAAGTAATATTACCTTCAGGACAAACTAGAAAGAAACAATATCGAATAAAATCATAAAACGGAAATTAAATACTAATAAATTATAAGTAATTACGTTTTTATTTCTTCATTTGATCCTTTTCGTATGTTAGTTTAGATATCACCAGGGTTGTCAAATATATAATTGTTGGATTGCAAATTCAAATGGTTGTGGGTGTTGCAAGATGGCTTTATAGTACATCTGCTTTTATTATCAGTATAAAACGGAATTATTTTTATAAATAAAAGTATACAAGTAATCTAACTTAAGTAAAAAAAAAAAACAATGAACTAAATAATGTTCGCGCAAAATCTAAGAAAATTCTATGAGCCAAAACAAGAAAAAAATATAAATCCGCAAACTGTAACATTGGCTAAGAACTCACGGTAAGATTTGGTGTCGGGCCCGCGGCGGTTTTGGGCTTTCGGGCTCGTGATTTTTTTTTTCATTGTGACACGACTATTGACCACAATCCGTCTGATAATAAGCAATAGGAGGTCCAAAAGTGACGACAACTGAAAAATAAAACGGCTGCCCCAGTAGCCGTCACTATGCCGGCCAAAGGTGCTTCTTCACGCATCGCTTGAAGGATCCAAGGCTATAGGATATAGAGAATACATGCGCTGGCAAAGCATTCTATGACTTCCGTAGAATGTAAAAAATGTATGTTCAAACAACTATTTTAAAACTCACGACACGATTTCGGTCCCTGCGATTGTCGTAGCCGCGCTGACGAACTACATGAATCGCCCGACAATCGTACGCTCTCCAATTGTAGATCGCAGGGTTTGCGGGAGCTGGCCGCGACTGGTCGTCGTGCTATTCATTGTGTGACTGTTTGTTGACTTACAAACACGTTTAAAACGATTTTGATTCGTTCGAATAAATAAAATGAGGTTGAAGTTGACCAAATAAATAATAAACAATCAATTTAATTGTATAGATATATTTTTCTATGGACAAGACTGAGAAAATAAATATGAGCATTTGAATTTTCATATATATCTGTGTTGAACCTAGCATAATAACAAACCTACAGAAGAAGTTTGAAATTTCGTTTTTTTCTCTTAATTTACCTATACATAAATTAATAATTTTAAGTCTGAAAATAGTGTTACTGTAACGCAATAGTTTTATTGTAACGCAACATGTGATCTTGACTTAATTGATGGTAAACAAGGGAAAGTTCACCAGTGTTGACGGCTGAAAAGACCGAGGCAGTACTACGTTCGTGTGAGTCGCCTTCACTATTCCGGCCTAAGGTGTTTCTTTATGGTCCGCTTGAACAATCCAAGGGTATAGGAAGAGGTGTAAAATGGGCGCGTAAAACATTCTACATGATGATAATTCCATAAAAAACGACGCGCCAAACAATCTAGTTTGGCTAACAATATACTTTAATAAAATAGGTATTTAAATACCTATTTTATTAAAGTACACCTTTAGCCATTATTCCTACCTACTTTTACTTGTGTCAACCCTGATTACGTCATCACTGCTTTTTCGTTTCAAATTTGTCCATGTCCACTGTCAGTTAAATCAAAACTAGTCAAATTCTTTAGGTTCAAATCAAATCTTGCCATCTCCAAAAATATAATCAATAATTTAATAAAACTAGAGCACATTTAACTACTGAGGTTGTTTAAATATTAATTATACATTAAACTATTATATTAAATGTCAAAAAAAGAGGATTAAGTCTTTCGAAATGTACAATAAAGAAAAAGCATGATTTCTACAGTTTAATTTATTGTGGATTTGGCCACGTATGAATTTTAACGACAGATATGTATCCATACATATAGTACCATATAGTATATCCATATCCATACATATAGTAAAAGTATAGTAATATAAGGATTAAATAATGTTTGTATATAGTCTAATATAAGTGCAATACTGTTAAATGATACAGGTGTGTATGTGCCGTGAAATGAATACTATTATGGCAATGTAATTTAAATGCAAATATGCACAAGGGTTGGGATCAAGGAGAGTCAAGCATCGCTCTGTCTGAGGACAAGGAGATACTCGTATATACAAATGACACTGTATAGTGATGTTATTCTTGTTAATAGTCCCTTATGTATTATAAATATAGTATTTTATAAACATTAATAGACATTTTTATTTTGAATTGTTAGGTTGTTTATAGTTGTGTTAGTTAGATAGATGTCAATAGAAAAACAAATTAGGTATTTTTAATATAATAAAAGAGTAATAGACAAGTTTTATCTGCTAGTAATATTTACCACAAAATGTCAATTATATATTTTTTAGAACAGAAAAAAGTAGACCGAAAGAAGTATTGTTTTTTTTATTGTGACACGACATCTGACCTCGTCCCGCCTGATAATATGCAAGAGGAGGTCCAAGAGTGACGACGACTGAGAAAACCGAGTTTGTTCATGGCTGCCTCAGTCGCCGTCACTATGCCGGCCACAGGTGATTCTTCAATTAATATTTTCTAAGGTTTTACGCGAATATTATTTATTAAATAGCCTCAAAAGTTTTCCTATCGTATTCATTATTCATTCAAATATTTTGTAGACTATGCAGCAGTTTGTGATGGCTGCAAAGCCTTTGAAATATCGGATTAAAATGTTTTATGACAAACGATATAAAACAAGCGATATGTTTTATGACTTAAACAATGTTCGCACAAAACACGAATATCATTATTATATCATGTATTTTGAACAAAGGTATTTTTTTATGACATCACGATATGACAACACCCCTCTGATGTTAAGCTAAAATCCAATACATAACATAAGGAAAGACGACAGGCAAGAATAAATGACTCCATTTATTAAAAAATGTAAGTTTTTTTAAAGACCGCATGCGATTCCGAGACTTCTTTTGAATCAGCAATTTTAATATTTAGAATATAATAATTTTTAATCACTTATGTACTATTTAGTAGATTGCCCTTAATTTTAGGCAATTGAAGTATTTTTAAAGGACATCATTCATTTTGGACTTTTATGTTCTACTTTTGTAATGTCCAATGATGAAAAAATATATAAATGGTAGTTTCGATACTTGTATTAATGAAACTAATAACAATTTTGCTTTTAATTGCTGTGCAAATGGGTAATTTGGAAAATAAGATATGGATATTGTATTGTCTGTCAATCAACGCCATATTTGTACTGCTTTGAACTGTCATAATTATAGTTTGATCATTTTGCACACCTAAACTATGCAATATAAAGGATAAATTCTAATTACATTGTAATCTTCGTACATCAAACTATGCATATTAAAATGCATATTAAACTGTTAATACAATTAAGCCCAAGTCCCCATACAAAATGAATGTTGTCCTTTTAATTTGTAGATCATATCAGTCATACAAGTCTACTGTACAACTTTTATTTTTCTTATTGGTAAGCAAGGAAAAATCCACGAATGCCGACGTCTCACAAAATAGGGCTCAAGTTTATAGCTGCATCTTTCATCAGCACAATATGGTCGCAATAGATGTCTTACACGTTCTAAGGATACTTTATAACTTTGACAGGTATTCCATAAGCACATTATCAATTCTCAGCTTGTGTACTATCTCATATGACGTCGCAGCAAAGTATCGTGTATGCTAGAGTTGACATTAATAATTCAGCAGAAAGACTCCAAGCGCAGACACTGTAGAAAAGCATTTTCCATGTTATGCCGCAGCGAGGAGAGCGACAACGTCAGCGAATGTGTGGCTTAAATTGAAACAAATAGCGAATAAAACGAGAACCTACTTACACTTTTGAGTATAGCACATCGACACAGAACTCTCAAGAGAAATAACTCATTGTCACGTTATATCTAAAAGAAAACAGCGTTATAGAATTTTTCGTGTTCATAGCTATTTTCTTTATTTATTATTTTCAACGAAAGCATTAGATGATGTCTACATCTTGAAGTGCCTGTGTCAAAAATACATATTTTGGTATAACTTGTCTAACTATAAATGACGCGCCCCTCCACTTTATTTAATCAATCAATCAATCGAATTGTCACGCCTCTCTCCCACAGGACAAGGATAGGCCACTTTATTAGTTTATTTAAATGTGAGAATACAAATATTACTAACTATACTATTATACTTTATCAGCGTGCTCCTCCTTTTGTGTCTAACCAGCAACTGAATGACCAATTACAATTGCATTTTCGGTGTATAACAAGACAGACTATAACAACATACTTTTTAATTGCGATACCGTGTTTGATAGCAGTGGCCATATTTAATTTACAGAGGTTTATTAATAACTTGGGTCGGCATAGTGACGGCGGCTGAGGCAACCGTCCACTGAGTCGTTTTTTTAGTCGTTAGCTTTCTTGAATCTCCTCTTGCTTACCAAGAGCCAAGTCAGAGTTAGACGTCGAGTCACAATAAAAATAATTAAAAAAGGAGCCTTTCAGTATAAAATGTTTCGGTGTAATGTTTTTTAGTATGACAGCACCCTGCCTGATGTTTAGCTGAAGTGCGGTCCATGGATGAAGGTGACTACTACTACAGGTAAATAACTGTAAGTAATATTCGCATCTACTATGCCGGCCTAGTTGGAACTGGCAACTAATACACTTAAGGCCACTGCCTACCACTCTTAGAAAGTGTTTATTTACTTGAATATAATCGTAGAACTTGTAGATGTAAATAAAACGAGAGGTTTATGTCAGTATCTCGAAAAGTGGCGCATCCTTGTAGACAGAAGAAACAACGGTCTATCCCTTTGAAAACGGAAGCTTGATAGTTTAGTCAGATATGTATTAGATGTTGTTTTTAAAACTTCATAATAACGTAATAAAGAAGTAAAAACATGCATTATACGTTCTATTTCGCGCAATAAAGGCAACATTAACAGCTACTAAAATATTTTTGGGTCATGTCAGACACAACGCGTATAATTCCTTCAGAAGTAATTATGTGTCCCTACATTATTCACAAGTTTGTTCCCACAAAATGACAAAGCTGTCATTCGCATGCGACTGACGCGTCACTGGCTCTAACTTGGGCTTCCTAACACGTTGCCTAATGGACTCTGTTATATCTATATAATATAGAGATACGTTCATGTTTTTTTTCTGTTTTTCAAAGTTGAGGTGGACAGTGCTAATATGTATAAGTGCTATGTACTCTCGACATTTAAGGCGACCGTGGTGTAGTGGCAGTGCAGTAGTTACGCTCTCGGAATGGGTTCAAAATTTATCTTTGATTGTCCTGTTTTTGCGATACAAGCACTTTAGTAGCTTAGTATAGAAATGTAAGTTATGACACCGCCTGATTGTAAACAGAAGTGCGATCTATCCGGAGACAACTACTGCAATAGTCAGCGAGCAGCAGTCGCTTTTGCTATACCTGCCTCGTAGAACTCCGACGACGTTCAAGTTGTTCAGCTCTAAAGTTTAGTTCTCAAGTCTTCAAACCCATTTCACTGTATTTACAACTTACAAACGTGATAAAATTAATTGGATAATGAGTTTGAACCGTTTATAAATGTTGTTTAACCATCAATAATAATATCATGCCTGGATTCACACAGGCATAGGCAATAACCTCGACTTGTATCGACCGGTAAGCAAGGGCGTCAACGACTGAAAAATCCCGATTAAGTCAAGGCTGCCTCAGTCGCCGTCACTATCCTGGTATCTAGTTGGTCTTTCATGCTTTGCTTTGGAATCCGAGATTAGGAAGAACACATGGGCTGATAGAGTTCGAAGTGTAAAGAAACGAAATGCCGAATCTTTCAGTTCTACTGAAGATTCGGTCGACAGAATGCGGATGGTTCCCCCGACCTGTGCGGGCATGACAGGAGTAAAACTACGATGTAGAAACAAAGTTAAAGAGCTAGCCAGAACATTTAATACTACGAAAGGCGTAATCCATTCTATTACAGTATCTATACACCTGGAATAAGTACAAATAACAATTTATTCCATATCCCGCATGTTAATCTTAATTAATATAATTAATTTATGTGCAAGATAATTCTATTTTACATACATGTGTCTATCTATTATGGTACTGTATTAATTAGTTGTAATCAGTGATATGGGTAGTTCCTATCTGTAATTCTGAATCAATCAAGAGATTAGGTGACTCAATGAATTAATTTAATTCAATCAAATTTACATATGTTATAATAATATTAGGTAATATTTCGATATTAGTTTGATGTATATCTGATAGACTTAATGAAGTGATACATTTAAATGAAGGTTGGTAAAACTTTCTAGCTCGATACCCACACAGGTCGGAGGAATCATCCGCATACTTTCGACCGAAATGACAGTTTTGTAGAGCGATGTGTGAAATGTTTGATGTCTTCTCTCTGTCCAATTACCTTGGGTTCTTTGGTCTTTATTTATTTTATTACTTATTATTTTTTATTATTATTAAAGTGTTCGATTATAGTAACAGAACAACCAAAGTACATTATATTAAAATACATTGGTACCAGTGAGTGGTTTCGAACCCGAGCTCTCAGCATGCGTAACCATTGCACTGCCACTACACCACGGTCGTCTTTGGCCGGTATTGTGACGGAAACTGAGGCAACCGTAAACTGAATCGAGTTTTTCAGCGGTCCGCGTCAGATGTTGGATCTTAATAAACAAAAAAATAAGTGTAATTTTAATCTACCTAATTTTGTTTTTTGTTACTACTTTTTTCGTTTAAAATGCCTTAGTAATTACATTAGTACTATTCCCACCTTGCTACTAATTGGTGGGTTATTAGAGCGTATTCCATTTTACTGCGTACGTGGGTTTTAAGGTGCACAGACAAAATTGTACCCTAGGGTTTCATAGGAGTAGAAATAAGCATGTCACTTTATCACATTACAACTTTATATAGAATCATTTTCTAGATATTCCTTTTACTTTTTTTTATAACATTTGACTTCTGGCTTTTTCTTTTCATTATAAATGTGTTTTTTTTTTCTGGGTTTGTTTTCTGTGCTGACATCTAATAGTTAATTAACTAATGATTAAGTAAGAACATATGTAAAAGGCGGCTCATTGGCTATCATATTTAAGCACATGGTTAGACCTTGGACATTCTGATTTTAATTTTTATTTGTATTGTGACTCGACATATGACAGCAACACGCTTCATACTAGGCTAAAGAGCGGTCCATGAATAGAGGTGACTGCTACTACAGGTAAATAACTGTAAGTAGCAGTCACATCCGCTATGTCGGCCTGAAACCGGCAACTTACAAGCAGATCCTGAAACGCGACTTAATCACTTTACAGTATGTATACACTTTACAGTATGTAAGTGGTCGTACTACAGACTGAACACCACTGCTTACTACTATTAAAATAGATTACGTTTTACCTAAGTCGCTTTTGAGCTATTAATCTTCTGCTGGCAAATTATTATAAATGTAAGAATTTGTGATTATACCACACTATGTGAGAGATCGCTTGAAGAACCGACAACCGATGGGGGAAAAAGGTTCTAGAGTGAAAACCACGAAGATGCAGATGCAGCGTAGGTAGGCCTTCCACTAGGTGGACTGACGACATAGTAAGTCACGAATAACCGGTGGATACAACTGGCATCTTGTCGTTAGGAATGGCGTCGTTCGGGAGGCAGCGGACGTCTTAACGAATCGGGATTAATTTCATAAAAGTAATACTGAATCAGCACCTAATATGGTTTGGAGTTGGTTATTGTATGTTACATTGTATCAAAGTACAAAACTTAAGAGTTAATTTATTGTTAATAACAGATGTTTTCGGGATTGGCGATTTAAATTTCGATTGGGAATGACACGTCGCATTTGTAGAACTCATACGACATCCGATAAACCGCGTTCAAATTCGACCTACTTTGTGAACTCGTGTCATAACTTCTTGACTTATAGCCGAGTGTTCCATTAAAGATCATAAATTCTGCTTGGGTACTATAATTTGAACACGTCGATTCGCTCACAATTTTATGTGTAATAGAAAATGTTTCTGACGTTTTCGTAGCGATCACATTATATTACTTTATGACACAATATTATTTAAGTAAAAGATGACATATTATTATTTTTATTACATCAATTATTACAAATGAAACGTCCTTAATTATATAAATTACATATATTATGAACTACTACATTTTTATTTAAAGAAAATAACATATTTTCAACATACGAGTAGTAGTAGGCAGTGGTGCCTAGTCCGCCGATCTACTTGAAAGTCGTGTATGGTCTGTGAAATGACTTAGTCGCGTTGGAACAGCTTGTAAGTTATCGGCTTTAATAAGACTGGCATTCTGGATGTGACTACTATTTACAGTTATTTAACTGTAGTAGCAGTCACCTCCACCTGCTTAACATCAGGCTAGTTGCTGACATATATCAAGTCATAATTTAAAAATATATATATTATTTGAGCATTTATATGTATGTTAGTTTAAAACAGGGCTTCTCGTAGTACCTATAACGTAGTGCCTATCCTTGTATCTGCCTATCCTTGTGGAAATTAAGGCGCGTAATTAATAATGATAATGTTAGTTTTAACCACAGGTGAAAATACTTTATAGGAATTAGAAAATAGTAATAAAAAGTAAGCGCGGTTAACAATGTGAGCTAAAATTAGATTTTGAAATCAGCCTATATAAGCATCATTATTATGAATTGCGTGAACTAAATTTGTTGCGCGCCGCCTTCGAAATAAACGATATATTACGTTCCAAATAAATCCTCACTTTCATGAAAGTGTGCCTGATTTATGTGACGATATTGTTAGGCTTACGATGGCTGAGCAATTCCCAGTTTAAGATATTATAGTTTGGTGGTGTAATTTAAATATTACAATATAATTTTTATTACCATTTCAAAGCATTTGAATAGTGACCAAGCATTTGCTGTTAAAAATATAATTGTTGAACCTGGATTTAATCCCACGTTTTAAAAGCATTGTGGTAATAAAAATATACACCGATTTATTGTTTTTATAAATATTGAAATACATAATATAAAATAATATAATATAAATTAATATATAAAATCGTATCACTTTGAAAAATATTTTTTTAAGTAATACAAGTGTAGTAGTAGTGCAATGGTCACGCAAACCGAGATCGCAGGTTAAAACCCACTTGTACCAATGTATCTTAATGTATATTTAAATAAATGAATAAAACAAGATGCATTTTTCGCTGTTACAAAACTATGAGTAGCTCAAAAAAGTCAATAAACTTCTTTGAATAGAAATAGTATTTATTAAATATTAGATTAAATGTTCCAAGTCTCTTTCATCCTAAGCTAATATCTGAGTTCAAATACGAGTTATTATTTTTTACTTTTAATATTATTTTTGTGCCGTACCGTAATTTCTTTTGCATTATTTACTATTGTTCTCTTTTGGTTGCCTGGAAGAGATCGCCATATTTGTAATAGGGCCGTCATTGTGTGTTATAGCTATTTAAATATAGGTACTCTTTATAGTTAAGCTACAATTTGCACAATAAAGAGTACCTATATCTACTTATATCTATCTATAATATAAATGTGTAAATGAAAATATTATTTAACTTACTGTGTAAATCAAAAATACAAAGATCCAAATTAACTTAGAACATTAAAATTGACTTTTGATCAAATTTTGAACATTAATGAAACATGTAACTTGCTCCTAATGAACGTTGTTTCCAGATATGTTTATTCAATCTCTGACCTAATTTCATTTCGTGTACGTTTTGCAATGTGTTGTTTGTATTAACAGAGAGACTTATTAGGTTTCTTGAGCACGTGAAAGAGGTTCAAAAAGACATTATGTATGTCCTTCATTTACCCTGTAAGCCTTACAATTGAATTTTCAGATACCAAATATGCCAATTTTCTTTTGCCGAAATAGTGCTTATAACCGAAATAAAAAGTAAATGCCAAGTGTTTTAAATGACTACAATAGGGGAGAACATTAGAACATTAATAATTCACGATATTTTTTATATAATTTTTCAAGATATATTTGCTTGAATTTTTTTATTGTGTTTTAACATCAGCTTCAGTCTCATCTGATGTTAGGCTGGAGTGCGGTCCTTGCATATAGTTGTACGTGCAACGTGCAAGTAGCAGTCGCACCCACTATGCCGGACTAGTTATATAAATAGGAGGAACAAAGTATATATTTAAAAAAACACAGTATCACCGGCAATGAAATGTTATATAAAAAGAAACTAGCGCTAGAACGATAAAAATGTATAAGTAGGAAACCGTTCATTTTTATGTCTAAGTCAGACTTTACTTTGTTTCACCCTGATATTAAATTATTAATAATGCATTGACATACTTGTGCTGGAAGTATTATATTTAAAACAAGTTGTGTTACCTACAACGTGATGCCGATATTTGCTTTGGTCTGGTGTTTTATTCAGGTTTTTAGTGTGGTAAGCAGTCAATGGCAAATTCTACCGAACCGGGGTAGTACCACCACTGTCAAGTATACAGACCGTGAAGTGACTAAATCGCGTTCGAATATTTCCGGTTCTAACTAGGCATACTCGTACTTCCCTACTATATTATAAATACTACTGGCCATTCATAAACCGCATTGCAGATTAACATCAGGCGGATTTCTTGATGTTTTATATTTTAAAGGAAAATCATGAACATTTTTATCAACACAAAATATCAATCAAAATTCGCATGCTGTTATTTCCACAGGGACAGGTAGAGTTAACAGTATATGATATGGAAAATAAATACAATTAAACAAACTGTTACGTTTTTTTTTTCCACGGGGATAGGCAAAGACAATGGACCGCCACTTGCCACGATCCTAACACAACTCCTTACGTGCACTTGGCAACCCACTTTCCTAAGGATGTCTCCGATTAGATCGGATAACACTCTCCTGGACCTGCCTCGTTTTACGCATCCATCTACTTTAAAATATATACCTGTATATATAAATAATGATTAATGGTGCGTTATTATACTATGATACTAAACATGACTTAAAGTTATATATCTCCTTTTCTACAACATACATTTTATTTCGCCAAAATTTGGCTACAGTGTGTATACTTTTTATCTACTACTTCGTGCATTTGACAGTTGTTATTTGGAATTCTGCTGTCTGACCTTTACATTGTATGATCCCAAGAGAGATCTAGGCATTGTATGTTAAAATTATTGTATGTTTCGATTGTGCTAGAATAATCAATTGAGCTTTATATCTAATTAAATATTTTTTATTGTGGAGTATTAGGCAGTGCTGCTCAGATAAATTCAAAGAAGTGATACAAATAAGTTAATGGATTTTTAAAATGAAACAAATTTTGAAAAATGTGAAAGGTAAGAATGAATAATTTAACAGGTACCTGATTTTGAGTTTCGAACATAATTTTTAAACATAAAATACAACCTTAAAATATTAGACAGGATTTTTCCAAATATTATGTTTGTCAATTTATCAACGGTTTAAAATACAATTTTTATATTAAAAATTTAAGAGTGGTAGGCAGTCGAACTGGAGTAGTACCACTAATTAAGTAAAATTAAATAGACTGTGAAGTGGCTTAGTCGTGTTTCGGGATCATCTTTTAATTTGCCGGTTCCAACTTGGCCGGCATAGTAGATGTGACTGTTGCTTACAGTTATTTAACTAAAGTAACAGTTACCACTACTCACGAACCGCACTCTAGCCAGGCAATGTACTACATTATGCAAGCCACGTTTAAAGAACCTAAAAATAAAAATATTGCAATAATTTAAGCTACTTAGCGATATTTTTTTTTATTGGCGATTAATGTTCTATTTTCTAAAGAATAAATCAAAAAAAAGAACCTCATAATGAGCCGTTAGTTACCTAAAGTGACTTCACATTATCAAAGGCTTAAGCGGCTAATGTCTGCTATGTTGTCAGTCATCTGAATTCACCCATTAAACCGAAGTGTCGTCGACCTAAATAACGCAAGTGACAGTCCGGCGGTCTGCCAATGACAGGCCTTGTCATAATATTGCGGAAGCCATGATGACCGGGGAATTGATGCTATATGAAAAGTATTAGCGCCATGAATAGTGAACGTACGTGGAAATAATTGGAAAATCGATAGCGTCTATAATTTAGCTTAGTAAGCTTTTGCATTTTATTATACTTTTTAAATAGGTTAACTTAATGCAATTTAATTTTCTCCACAATAAATTTTAAAAAAAGTATATTCAATGTAGTTGTGTCAGGATCGTGGCAAGTGGCGCTCTATTGTCTCTGCCTATCCCTAGGTACGCCAAGGGCGAAAAAAGGCGTGACAATTAGATTGATTGATTGATTGAAATTACTCGAAAACTGAAAAGTTATTTATTTTTAATTATACTTATTGTGGCTTGACGAAGACACCTCGCCTGATGTTAAGCTGGTGTGTTGACCATGTTTGGAGATGACTGCTATAGATAAATAACAAAAAGTATTAGTCGAATCCGTAATGCCGGCCTAATTGGAACCAGCAACGTTCAAGCTTATTAAGGTTTAATATTTATGATTTTAGCGGATTAAATATTTATTGAATTATTGGGAGTAGCTTTAATTTTTTTAAATAAATATGAAAAGTTAGTACAAAATGCTAGAAATCCTTTTAATCCATAAATTGATTAAAACCTATTTTTTTTTTTGGTTAATTATATAGTTATTTAATTCAATAATACCATATCAGTTGACCAATACTAGGCACTTGAGGATTAATGCAGGATTAACGTCAAACCAAGGATTAATGCAGAATGTATCTACAAGCTACATTTGAGGTTAAAGGATGAACTTCCTCATTAGACTTGCCAAAGTTTAACAATCTGCTTATGGCACACGTGTCATACATACTACGGAAGTGACTTGGTTAATGCCATCCGTAGTTCGTATGGAAACATTTTAACTAACTAAGGAAACTGTGGTTACTTTTCTCGTTAATTTGTGCAAAATTTTCTTTGCAAGTTTATTCTTGTATATATTCGTATTTAAACTTGTTTTTTTTTTGTTATGACAGCACCCCGTCTAATTCCACGGCCTAGTTGGAACTGGCCACTTACGAGCTGATCCCGAAACGCGACTAAGTCACTTCACGGTCTGCACACTTTTAATAATAATACCCCGGATCGACACACTGGGCAATAACCACCAACTGTCTGCCTACCACTCTTAGTATTTGCGGTTTTAGTTAAGTAATAATATTAATTTTAAAACAACGCTAACGCCAATAGCAATATACTTAGGATATTAAAAACATCTATTTAATTGGCAATATGCACGTATGAGCTAATCACAATATGCTGAATAGAGACCAATCTATTCGATGGTTTTCATTAATACCAACTGGTTAATATCAACCCCTAATATCAATTTGCATATAAACGTATGTACTTATTATTTTTTGAACTCCAATCTAATATAATCTAAAATAATATTTAAATGAACTTCTGTAATATATAAAAATTCATTAAAAAAAAATATTAGTATTTTTGTAGTACATTTGACTATTTTTACGTTTCTAAATTAGGCTACTAAACGTGCTTGTATCATAGAAACTGGGCAATTAAAGTAAATCAAAATTACTTTATTAAAGGTTTGTTGGCCATTTTATAAGCACTAGACCACGGACGCTTTTGTCACACCTCAATTACCAGAACCAATAAACATAAATGATATAAAACAAATTTTGCTTTGACCGGGAATCGAACATGGGACTTACGCGTAGCGGACCGGTGTATTTACCCAATGCGCCACGTAGGTCATCAATTTTTTTTATAAAGTTATTGTACAAACATTGGAAATATGCTAAAGAAGAATATAAAACAACATCTATTTTTTACATTGTGTATTCATAATACTGTAAATAATTACCTAATGAAACTTTGACAATAACAAAGGAATGAAAACTGAAAGCTTAATCACAAGTGCGATTAAGCACTCGCTTGAGCAAACTGAATAACTTTTGAACTCGATTTATAGTTGAACTTTTAAGAAATGAAATGAAACTACAGTAGCACTTCTGAATTTAAAAACACAATGAATTAAAACCATTTTGAAGAAGTTGCCGTGGAATTTATAAATTAAATTAACTGTGAAAAGCTTTAGAAGGAGTAGTACTTAGGTTAGACCTCTCGCCCGAGTCGTTATGATTAAATTGCACTACAAGAATATAGGTTCTACTGGACTGGGAAATGTGCCAAAATATCGCTGTTCTATCTCTTAATTGTTTCTTATTAATTAGACAACTGTTATTTAAACTTACAACTTGCTAAATATATTTATAAGTATGACATAGCGTTTGCAGCTATTATCAATTGAATAATCAATCAATCAAATTGTCACCCCTTTTTTTGTCACGATCCTGACACCGCTTTCCTTTCACATACAATTCTTTACATACAAGCTCTACTCTAACGGGTACTGGGCAACGCAGATTTTTTCATAATTACTCCGATTTGGACAGTATAAATATAATAGATCAATTGTATATAATTTAATTAACAAACGGCTGCAAGAAAAAAACATAAATTTTAATTCATAGTGAATATATAGCGTGTAGAAGTGCGGTGTATCTGTTACATTTGCTAGATAAAATAAAAATAAATAAAGTAACTGTCTACCTAACACCAGTAATGTTATTATTGTAGTTATAGACATTTTATATATTAGGAAAAAAAGTAAAACAATCGATTGAATTGTTACGCCTTATTCTCAATTTTGGGATTGTGATAAATTTACCCACTCTGCCTAGGGATGTTTTATTAGTTACTATGATGTCATTTAGTCGCGTTTCGGTTGCAGGAATTTAGCTAGGTCAGCAAAGAGACTACGATTGCTGATTGCAGACATTTATATATCATAAAGGTCGCCTCTACCCAAGGAAAAAGCATAAACTTTGCAGCGCCACTTTCTACCGTATTGACATACGGTAGCTCTCTTGCTTTTTTCACAATATTTACCACTTTAAGGTGCAGCTATAAACATGTCTGCATTTGTTGATTAAATAATACAACAATTTTACAATATAATATTACAAATAATACAATAAGATTTATTCAACTCAAATATCTTCAAACATGAAATATCTTTGATTTATTTAATGCAATTTATTTTATTGTATTTAATTTAACTTATTGTTATATTACAATATAATTGTACAATATAAAGTACAATATAATTAAATTATATTGTACTTTATCTTATTCTGTCATATTATTGATAAAATTTAAAATGTTTTGCGTGATATAAGTTCCTATAAATGGAAAAACATTCACCAAGTTCTGTATAAATGGTATTATTATTGTTAATGTATTTTCTGTGGGTGATTTAAATAATTAAAAAAACAAAAAAATTATAGACCTCTGTTCCCATTTAGTTAGCTACTCGTAGAAACAACAGAACACCACTTTCCACGACCCTGACACAACTTTCTCGCATCCTTCATTGCATTTTGTCAATTACCTCTGATTTATAAATGATTTTTTTCACTTTCGTCAAACTTCTTTCATCTATTCTTTTAATATACCTAAAGCCCCGAACGATCAACTCATTGGGTTTTACGGGTAATTATAACTTGACAGAGGTATTTTTAATGTAAATGAATTAATTCGTTAATTATATTGTCACTTGCCAATTTTACAATGAAATCATTTAATAAAATACGGATTAATTTTGTCACGTTCATTGAATTATTTTACCCATTTTAACAAAGAAAATATCTGTAAAACCTCTTTGTCATAATTCCACTGTGGTTAATAAACATGAAAATGCTTTTTTTGTTGAAGTACATGTTATAATGATATTAATTTTAATTACTCATATTATTTTATAAATAAATTTAAAATATTTTAGAGCATGTGTACGTTAATAAAGCGAAAGAGTTGTGTCGGGATCGTGGAAAGTGGCGCTCTTTAGTCTCTACCTATCCCTGTGGAAATTCAGCGTATAATTGATGATGATAAGTTTACATTTGACACACAACTTATGTAGTAGTTGAAAACAAATCAGAGACGTAGGTCATAACGTATGGAGCTTGTATGAAGAGAATTTTATGTGAATATGAAGGGGACGCTTCACTATCTCTGTCTTTCCACTGGACGGAAATAACATCACTATTCACGATCACCCATGGCGCTTTAGATTGAACACCATTCCGTTACTCATAAAGTCCTGTGTTCGATTCCCAGTCAGAACAAAGACTTGTTTCATAGCATTTATTTTTAATATTTAATAAATAAATCGAATATTACTGTGGTAGGAAATATTCAATTCAATTACCAAATAGCATTAGGAGGGGGTGTTGACATATGTCAAGCCACAATAATAACAAAAAACCTGGATTAACTCTTGCGCCTACTCTTCATAGAAGCTTTACTATTATAGTTACTGCGAATATTCTTTTAAATATTATAGTTAGGTCCATTATAGATAATTTCCATATGAATATCGAATAGATACATTATCTTTATTACTTTTGGATATGTAACCCATCCCAAAGGACCTTTATATATTTACGAGTACATACCCTCCGCCAAGCCTTTATTTAATCTAATTTTAACACAGCTATCGATCACAATATCCGAGCAAAGCCTAGTCAATGTCAAACCTTTGCATGGATAGCGTTCACAACCGAGGGCCTAATGCTTAAAATTGATACGAATTCAATTTAGACCTCAAATTGAATCAACGTTACTGAACTTTGTCTTGCAATGTTGAAGCTCTGAATACGGAAACGCGATAACATTGTGAAGTTAGTTGTATCGTGAATAGAGCCCTATTTGTTACCCGAAGCACTTATTCGATATTCAAAATTACGACAGAATTAACCCAGAAAGGTCGTTTGGGTTCGGCGGGTTACCGCGATTCTGTTTGACCCGTTGGGACCACCGCGTGACCCGCGTTGTGACCCACAATGACCTGCGCTGAAATACGTTTGATTACACTCATATTTCATGCGTCCATTTTTGCCGCGGCACACTTGTGACAGCGATTCCATTTCAGTAAATTGTGGTGCTTCACTTTTTACTGCCGCATCTGGCATGTAAAACACGATATGTTTTCTACGTACGCACGCATTTTAACGTTTATTTTAATCATTGGTAATTATTATTTTTTACTATAAATATCTGTTATCCTCAATTATATTGTATATTGCCAAATCTTTAGATTTACAATTTTCACTACATGCCCCTGTTTTACTATCTTAAGGAAAATATCGCTTTTTAGTGATATGGTCGCCAACGTAATCATGTTGTATATTTATTGTCTTTCTAATAATTTATCTTTTGTATGATAAATATATTTATATATTTCTAATAAGAGCCATAAAAATAATTATTCAATGATTGCGGTTTTTTTTTCAAAACATAAAAGTACATGAAAATAATAATAATAAAGTATTTATAGTACATACTTATAGAACTTACAACACGGTAATATTACTTAGCAACTCTAATAAGTTCACTGAACTGTATGAGACGAGATTTTATGTACAACAGTCACAAGTAGGTGGAACAACAATAAAACTCCTTGAAGCAATAACGTAAAGAATGTTTTCACAATTTTCTTCTAACGAATACAATAACTTTGTTTTGTTCGGGGTGCATGCAATGACAATATTTAACTAGATACCTACTCGTTCGTTGGTAACGGAGAGTAGAACTACGTAGTCTCATTTCTTTTGTTATTTTTCTTTATATCTTGTGATTTTTTATTACATCTATCTTTATTACACATCCAACCGGTTTTATTTGCCGCTGCAATTTTATTACAATAATAAGTTCAAGTAAATATTACAATTCACCACCTAAATTGGAATTACATACTTATCTATTTATCTCAACACGTTGTTTAGCTCAACACCCATAGGTGCCTTATCTAGCAATTAAGAAAGTTATATTTTATGATATTAGAGGATTTTGTGCAAAACTTCTAATTCCATCTCATATTAGATTAGAGTTCATTAAAACTATTTAGATATACCCTCTAACTTTAATCCTGATACAAGCAATATTACCGAATTCTTTTTCATTTTACCCATTTCTTAGAATTAAAGAACCTATTAATTCATAAATAGATAAAGTGGTGCCTGTAATGGAAGAGTTTGTATGAAAAGAATAAATTGTGTAGGAAGCTGGAAAATATCAGAATTGTGGTCTCAATTTGTTATTTATGAAATATCTAAATAGATTGAATCTTTAGAATAAATGTGCGAAAAAAAATCTTTAGAATATATTTTGAATGATTTCAGGAAAAACTATATCGCTCCAAAAACATTTTTTACCTCTATATAAAAGTAGATTGACGCTACGATTGCTAACAGGAAATGAGCTATATTATGAGGGAAAATAATCGATCAGATTTTTCATTATAGTATTTTTTATTAAAAAATCTTATTAAATACCAGAAATTGGGTAATAGAGAAAAGTTATACATTTTTACGGAGTTATATTGTTTATTTATGTGTTTATGGCCTTGGATACTCCAAACTAACAATGAAAAATCACACCCAGCTGACATAGTGACGATTGCTTTCGTCATCGTAAACTGAGTCAGTTTTTAGTCTTCGGCACTCTTGAACTCCCCATGGATCAGGCAGGTCGAGTACTTACAGATATCAGTGTCCAAATAAATAAAAAATGTTTTTAAAATACAAAAGACAAAGTTTAATATGAACTGTTAGTTGAAAACATACAAACAATAAAATGAGTTTTGTAGTCCTTATAACCGCAGGAGCGCGAGAAAATTTTAGAAAGTGGCGCTCCCATGTCTTTATCCTTGTGGCAATAGAGGAATGACAGTTATTTTTTTATCCTACACTCTCGTTTAGATCAAATGACAATGTTCAAATGTTAGGCAGGTAGAGAATGCCTTTGGCACTAATTCTGCCTTTGTACGGTCGGAGAGTTTCAATTTGGATACCATTTCGATGGCATGTCCTTCAGACCAATCGAAGCAATATAATTGAAATTTTATTTTAGTGTTTAACAACCTACCTTGACAACTGGCAAATTATATCATTGCCATGCGAAATTCACCCTTAAGTTTATTATTTTCATTGGATTTTTAACCTTAAATTAAAACTTTCAACTGTATATTCTGTGTTTCGTTCATGAATAAATAAATATTATAGTTTCGAAACGTATATGAAATCATAACTCCTAAATGATCCGTGCTTTTTTATTCAAAATTAACATAATTATAAATTCAGTAGTGAAATTGTAAAGTTATTTCTACGTTGAGGTACTAACGAAAACAGCAGATGAAATTTATACTAAGAAGTCACGAACAAGAACCCAACGGCGCTGTTTATTCAAACGCAATTAGGTAATGTGGTTCACTCACAAATATTATATTCAATAAAAGTAAAATCAAATCATTGTAATAGTACAATTTTATATATTAAAATGATTTGTTTTTGATACCAGTGAAATCTTTGAGACCTTGTGATATATGAAGAGAATTGTGGATGTAAAGGACAAAAAGAGTCAGGATCGTAAAAAGGGACACTCCGTCGATGTCTCTAAATCTGTATGATGGGTGGATAAAGATGATAATTGGACACTTTTAGATAATTTAATAATTTGTATTTCACTATATTGTACCTAATCCCCCCCCTCGGGGCCTCCTCTCGAACCACAATCTCCTAAATAAAAACTTTTTTTTTTATTGTGACCTTTTACAACCCGCTTGATGTTAAGCCCATGAATGAATGTCACTGCTACTACAATTCAATAACTGTGAGTAGCAATCACATCCACTATACCGGCCTAGATGGAACCGGCAACTTACAAGCTGATCCCGAAACGTGACCAAATCACTTCACGGTCTGTATACTTGTAAGTGGTGGTACTACCCCGGATCGGCAGACTGGGTACCACTGCCTACCACTCTTTTATAACCAGACCCGAAGCAAATATCAATCTCTTTTTTTTATTAACAAATATTTGCAATAATAAATATTATTAAATATTACAAATAAAAGCTATGAAACAAATATTTGCTCCGACCGGGAATCGAACCCGGAACTTTACGCGCAACAAACCAATCGCTAAACCGTTCGTCCACACCTGTCATCAAAACGTTGTGGTTCTTGTTCTTATAAAACATATGATATGGTTCCCTTATATTTTGTACAAAGATACGTGCATGATCGGGCTCATAATTAATAAGCTTACACGATGGCTACAAAGATGGTATTTTCCACGTACATTTTTTCCATTGAGCAAAATTTAGCCTAGTTAGGAAATATTACTTCATGTGTTTCTTGAAAATGTGATCGACCTAATTTAAAGTTGGCGTTTTTTATTGATACGCAGTCTCCTTGGGGATCACTCAAGGGTCGCGATCCTCTCTTTATCTGACACTAATCTTGAAGAATGTGAATTCATTGTGGCTTTGGGAAAAATAGCACCATTTAATATATTTCGTATGTTCAACGCATGAATTATACATGTGAAGGTAGCATCATGAAAGATTAAATGGGTCTTCTCTGAATTTACATTAAAACGAAAACATTCAAATTTAATCTGTAATTCAATAGAATTTGAAATAAATCATTTGAAATCGTAGTGCTATTTTTTTAACCAATGAATAATATTGTTACGTTTTTTTCCCACAGGGGTAGGCAAAGATAATGGAGCGCCACTTGCCACGATCCTGAAACAACTACCACGCTTCTCTCATATTCAATAATTCTCTTACAAGCGCTACGGTTATGGGCACTAGGCAACCCAGCTTTCTTGGGGAGGTCTCCGATCTCCGGAATACCTCATTTAAAAATTTTAAACGCGTATTTTTATATTTGTTGCTAAAAATGTCAAGTACCTACTCTGTTTTTATATATATATATATAAGAATTAGGTGGTTTGGTACGAGTACTCATCATAGGGACACGTGTTCGTCCACACAACAAACCAAAAATATCAAAAACCTTCAGCGGGATTTTTTCCTCATGAAGTTGGAGGAAATAAGATAATCTGCCCAATATCGATTCGTATCAATGCGTGAAACTTTCCCTTCCCATACACGCTATAATCTTATTTGTACCAGTCTTATTACTAGAAGGAAAATTAGTTATCTTCGACAGTAGGCCCAATAATTGGATGCAAAGGAAAAAGTTTTTTCCTAGTGTCTTCTGTAAGAGCATTTATAACCCTGTAAGTATATGTAATTTTTTTACTAATACTAATAAAAACCGAAGTATTTTACTAAGCTATCAAAGTAAGATTGGTCTTGTGCTGTGAGATTATCTTTTAGATATAAAATGGATATAATATTGGATTTATATATCCAAATTTTATTGATAAAATTAAGTATATATCCTCTAAGAGTACTTATACTTATGACGCCATCAGATAGACATCACTCGAGTAAGACATGTAGCTTTCTTTATTTAATAATAACATTCCTTAGCATAGTTAATAATTATTGTTATTTTGTTGTTTCATAAAATTGCACGAGCCTTAGTTTAAAGCAATTTTAAGTATAAGACGTTTAAATGTATTGATAATTAAATTTTATATGTAATTGAAATTAAAATAATAAAACACACACTTCCTATTATAATACCAGAATATAACGCGCATATTTATTTTTAATTGTTAACCTACATATAAAAAGAGCACTGTCTTTAAAGTAGGATCCATTAAGGATTATATATTGAGGATAGAGCATAACTGTATGAAGGACCAAATAAATGGATATATATATATATATATAATATCATAGAATTGTGAATGTGAAGGAAGCAAGGGAGTTGTGTACTGATCGTGGTAAGTGGCGCTCCATTTTCGCTACCTATCCCTGTGGGAAAAAGGCGTAACAACTTGATTGATTGATTGATAAATATAACTTTTAGTACTAACATTCACATTAACAGACAAAATCATCTAACATTCTTTAGGCAATAATAATGTAATGATAACAAAGTAATAAATAAATAATTAGACGTAAAAGACACATAAATAGCGAATCAAACCTTTTATTAATAATAACCATTTTAATAACTTAATTACCTTAGTGTATATTTTTTTTCATTATCATGAAATAAATTAGTTAAGAAACGCTGTAGTTTTCCATGGTATATTTTTACAGTATACCTCATGTATTTTGTGGAATATAATTGATTTAATTTGGAGTCCTTTCAGCCAATACGTCTACCTACGCTATATGGTTTTAATTAAACATCCGCAAACGCTTTTTCCAAGGCGTTTCATTTCGAAAATTAGACAATTTAATTGAGACATTTTGAGAATAGACTAGGTTATGTTAGGTATATTTCAGGTAATAAAGGGTACGTTTATATATGAATCTACATTTCCTTAAACTTGCTTTTACCTTGTGATACTCCCATAAAAAATCCGAGAAAAATCAACATTTAGCCGACAGCTGAACTAAACGTCATTTTTTGTTAAACAATCTTCTTCTAAAAAACGTCATTCTTTGTCTTACTGCTTATATATTCTTACTATGGTTAATATCGATGCACCCCAAAGTTTTGGTTTATATCATGATCGTACGCTGACGTTATTTATTTTATATTATTGCGTACTGGTCAGTCGTACTTACTTTGGTTATGTTTAGAGTAACATACTATTATAAATATTGACTAAATTAATCTAAAAAAATCACTAAAGGTAACACGAATATAAAAAATATATAATTATTGTATATCAGTTTTAGACAAAACACATCTCTCGAAGAACCGACAACCGATGGGGAAGGAAGGTTCTAGAATGGAGACCACGAAGCGTAGGTAGGCCTCGTACTGACGACATGGTGAAAGTCACGAATAACCGGTGGATGCAACTGGCATCTTGTCGTTCGGAATGGCGTTCTAAGGGGGATGCCTATGTTCAGCAGTAGACGCCTTCTGGTTGATGATGATGATGGACAAAACAAAACTAAGCCAAAGACTAAAAATTAGAATATCATATCATGTTTAACCGTTAGAATGTTAATTTAATTTCCGATCGTTTGTATTGAAAAATGCGATGCAGCGCAAAAACGCTGAGAGTTTCAATGTGTTTTTGGTGCTTTTTAATCAAAAAATATCTAATAGAAAAAAATACTACGAAAAGAAAAGTTAAATTTTGAAAATAGTTTGAAACTGATTCAAAGTAATTTCTGAAATATTAGTTTAGTATTATATAGGAGTAATAATCTAAATTTCATAGCAGGGGTTTCACAATTATATATTATTACAACTTATATATAACATTTCGTAGAAACCTTTATTTCTAAGAAGTAATTTCAATTTTGTACAAAAGTAGATAACTATTTCATATTCTTAATGAGGGTAAAAATAATTAGACTCCCATTGACGTCAAGAAAACCTTGTCCTTACACAAGACTAAAGATTTCCATAGGTCCAAAGTATTCAATTAAATAAATTCTATTAGATTTGTAAATTGGTGTGTTTTATTTGCAATTTGGTTTTAACTTATACTTAAATTAAATAATAAAATGTTTGTGAGAATCACAAATCATAATTTTCTTTTTAATCCGAGATGAGACGCAACATCTGAAGTAAACTTGCCTGATGATAAGCAAGGGAACATCCAAGAGCCCTGAATTTATCCTTAACTTTTAAAAAATGTATTTACTCAGAACAAAAGAATCAGTTTACATCCAAATACATGTTACTTTTATAACATGTATTTACTCAGAATAATACGTGTTATATGGAAAATCGGTTTGAATTTTATATTCATTTATTCTTAAACTAAAATACAAGTGGATTTATTAAGAAACTATCACGGCTTGGCGTGATAGTTTTGACGACAGGCGTGGATGAACGGTTTAACGATTGGTTTGTTGCGCGTAAAGTCCCGGGTTCGGTTCCCGGTCGAAGAAAATATAACCGTAAACGGAAACAGTTTTTTTGAGTTGGTGATGTCGCGCCTCAATAAAATATAAAAATACACCAAATTAAATAATAATAAAAAAAATATATAAATAAGCCAATTTACATGAAACGTGATTACCATGCTCATACATAATAAAGGAAACCTTAGCAATTCAAAAATCATATTTCTTCTTTACACTCGCTATATTTCCTACTTTATTCGCATATTGTCTCGTTTATGTATTGCATAAAATTTCCTTAACATAAAAATACACGCGCTGGATGCGATATTGGATATAAAGAATAGTCAGTAAAGTTTGTAGGAGCCATAATAATAGGATACTTTTTGTTGAAAATAAATTTATATATTGGTCGCTCGGTGTCCATGATACAAACAATTTATGGTTGACTATACATCCATTTGACTAGATTAACATGCTACTCGAATAAATAAAGTTGTTGGCAATTATATTGTTAATCGTAATTTAATTCATTGTAACGTATGTAAAAACATAATGCATGTGATTGTTTGAATTTACAACGCGGCACACTAATTACCCAATAAGAAAGAAGAATTGCATTAAGATGTCAATATTATTATATCTTTATTTTCTAAACATCACTCTACAATCACCCACCAGTTAAAAATATTTTTAAGCATTTTGTAGAAGAAATATAAAACCGTTTTCACATTTGAATCTGGAATGAATTCTTGACATAATTTTATCGTCATCTACTCCAAAAGCGACTTTTTAGGGCCTCTTCAAGATACGCCAAAAGCAATTAAAACTGTCTTCAAACTTTATCTTTTCTTAAACCTCTATGTTAAATAATGGAAGGAAAAACCCCGAAATAAAAACAGTTTTTTATTAACGTATTTTAATATTTACTTTCTTTTATTTTTTAGAAAATTAATTAACTATCTTCATAAACTAAGCTTTACTTTTGTTTTCCTTAGATACTAATTTCCAAGAATTTAGAATTTGTGTGAAATACTTATTTAACACAAATAATTTAATATAATGTTCAATAAAATATCGTGGTTCCTTTATATACTGATACAAAGAACAAGATATATCCAGTCTTCTAAATTACACGAGGCAAGTTTGTCATTCCTAAAAGTTGTCGAAAGATCCAGTGACCTAGAAACAAACGCCCGAGACACTTCGCGCCAACTTTTTCAATAAGAAGTTTCAAGACGAAACTGATGGAAAAGTTCACATTACTTCCTGAGTTAACTACTCGTGGTTAATTCTAGAAAATTGCGCCAAAACTAATCAACAGCGTTCTGGAAGTAGATATTTAAAACCCATAAAAAACAGAAAAAAATCGTGTTAAGTAATTTTAGTAGAAGATTTAATATTTATATTAGAAATAAAATAAATAATTTAATATTAACTTTAACAATGATACAATTCTTAGGCAGACAGTTAGACTATCGGACCTGGGTAGTGTGACTACTTCAAGTGTACAGACTGTAAAATGATTCAGACGCGTTGCGGGATCAGACTGAAAGTTGCCGGATCCAACTAGGCCGGCATAGTAGCTGCGACTGTCACTTGCAGTTATTTGACTGTATCGCATCCATTCATAGACTGCACTCCAACCTAATATTCCGAGTAATACATAAAATTTATATATAATTTATACATAAAAACCTACCTAAGATGTTTAGTACTGAAATATAACACAATTAAATTTAAATTTTTAATCCCATTAGTTATAGTTATTCTCTTTTTTTATCAATACACAAATATAATACAGAATTAATATGTAATAATTCTCATGCAGACTGTAAAACCATCGTTTAACAGTAAATATTATAGAAACTCATAAACAAAATAGTTGTACATAAGGTTATCTCGAACTTCTAAGTTTTCAAGTTCATAGAATTATTTAACATTAAAATACGCCCGGTAACATTACGTTGTTCTAAATACCCTGTAACTAAGTTGAACTTGACACGACTTAGTACGAACACCAAGTTGAGGGATCTCTTTACGGACCACGTCAGCTTTTTAAGCTTCTTAACTGAACCCATTAGACGCTGGAGGTACATAAATACCTACTTAAGCTTTACGGCATCATCTTTCTTTGTATGCAAGTTTTAACATTTTATTAACTTTGCCTTGAACTTTATTGTAATGTGCAAAATATAAGAGGTATTTACAATGCAATAATAAAAGTGATATATCCTATTAAGTGTATTCTATTTTATTTTAAGTCTACATTCTAGCCTTTGTTACTTTAGGATTCAATTTACGTTTCATATAAAATAAAATTTTAGGAAATGAATAGCACCTCAATTTTGTGAGTAGGCAATGGCGCTGACGACTTTAAAAACGACTTAAAAAACGACTCAATCATGATTGCCTTAGTCGCCGTTACCGCCCAGAAGTGCTTAAAGGATCCAAGGTTATGTATGAGATGAGGAGACCACAATAAATGGCAGGTATAGCAAATTACTTGTCAAACTTTCCATAAAGAAACGGAGTGCCGAATAGTTTATTTCGTCTGTGGATTTAGTCGACAGAATGCGATGCCTCCCCCAACCTATATCACGGAATATAGGTATATATATACATATATATATATAACATCAAATCAGTTAACCCAATATAAAGTGGGACTCCTTAATGTATTTTTGTTGTTATTTAAAAAAAATACATAAATCATGCGCCGAAACATGAAACAAAGCTATCGTTATAACGTTTTATTAATTTTATAACATGACTATCCAGTTATATTTGTTCAATAAGTTTGTAACCTCGTTTTCCATGTCAACTTTATCGTTTAGGTGGAAAGTTTGCATGTCGCTTATCAGAAACAATAATCTCAGTGTTAATTAGAAGAACCGGTTGGGGTTACCAATTCGAGTAGGTTTTATACAATTGCCATTTATCAAAAATCTACCACAAAACAAGCTACTTCTGTGTGTACTCAAATAAGGTAATAAATCTATGTTAACCGTTTTAAGGAGATTGTGGTTTAAAGGGATGTGGGTGGTATTGAATATGGCCTGGCAACGAAAGATTACTCTTTTATACCACTACATTTAATATAACCAAGTACAACATAAGGCTTTATTTGTTTTTTTTTTATTTTGACGTGACAATCGACCTCCACTTACGTGATGGTAAGCAAGGGGAAGTCCAAGAGCGCTGACAACTGAAAAAAATCGTGTCAGTCGCCCTGACCTAAAGAAAATCAATCAATAAATCAAATTATCACGCTTTTTTCCATAGGGATAGGCACGAAGCGCCACTTGCCACAATCCTGACACAACTTCCTTGCTTTCCTTACATCAACAATTCTTTACAAGCTCTACGAAAATTAATAGTAATTAAAAATGTTGGTCCTTTTATGTTCATAGTGACCTTTCCCAGAAATTTCGCGCTTTTCCCTTAATTTATTTTTTTAATTAATATAATAGTTGTTAGCTTTTAATAAATACTTCAATAAATATACAATATACACATGTCTAAATATTAATACTTTACAATGTGTGTATACATAACATATACCCACATTTCATAGGTACAAAATGTGTATAATTTTATATATTTTCATTCATTAAAGAGATCCGTCCAAGTATGTAATAGTAAAGTATGTCTTCCTAACGAGCAAATAGGAACGCCTCACGATAAATTACGTGAAATTAGTGTAACTTGTAAAAAGTAATCTGTATAACATGCAAATAAGGGCTCCTGGGAGTAGTGCAGCCACGGTCAGGGGAACATTAACGTTTGCGAATGTAAATGAGATACTGTAAACGATATATATCTACGAACAATGTTTTGCTTATATTGCCTTTTTGTACCAAAAATCACAAGGTTTTTTAAATACCACATTGTTACATGTGTAAAATATACAACAATATATTTATCTAACTAAAATAATAGCTTAATTGATATACAATATTAAATTTATAAAAAGCACATATCATATTATACAGCACCTTTAGCCGGCATAGTGACGGCATCTGGGACAACGATAAACTGACTCGGTTTTATCAGTCATCGGCACTGTTGGACCTTTTTTTGCTTACCCTGACCCTGACCCATCTACATATCTACCATCTGACCCTGACCTGCCTATCAGTGAGTGACATAAACCTTACGATTTTTTCATTCTATTTCCAAACTACGCCTTCTGTTTAATCGTACACATTAAACATAGGTTCGCCCAAAAATCTATGATACAATAAATAAATAATAAAATAAGATAAAATAATAAATATATATTTGGTCATATTTATACTATTTTATATAAAGAACACAATTTTTATATGGTCCGTAAATATATGTACGAGAGAGCATATCTATTTTCTTATTACATAAAAATAATCAAAATAATTGGTGCTATATACACTGTCCTACTAACCTATATTATATTTGTGTCAACTTGAATTATCATGATAAGGCTCTATATGGTATCCACATATAGTATATTATGGACTTGATATTCTGTAATATACACAAATAAAGCAGCTACACAAAGTAAAACAGACCTCTACATCAGAGGCAATAAACTCTAGCCGAACAATAAAACTCAATTTAGAACTGTTGATTTAACTCTGTGACACTTGAAAGCACAGCTCCGTTTAAGCTGTTTATACGAACGTAATTTTCTTTTGTTTTCGTCTCACAATGTACGCTCGTGCTAAGTCGGAAGTTCGTTGCCGCTTCTATAAATTCGTCATCCGTCGGCGACGCCTCCGACTCTGCGCCTGTCATTTCCGAAACCAGTTTGGAATATGAGAACACTTGGGAAACTTAAATCTCAACAATTTCCATTTATACGCGACCCCAAAAAAGTTCATATACTCTCAAGTACCGAGTAAATTTTATGAAGGATGTGTGAAAGCAAAGTTTTCGAGAGAATGTGAACGATTTTATCACTATCTATATCTATTGACATAAGTTTTTCTGTTTATTCTAGTGTTTTCGTATACGGATGAACGCATTTTGTTTCCAAACATGTTTTCATTTCTGTTTACTATCGCATTTTATTTCGTCACAATATAATTTCATCGTAAGCCGTGTCTGACATACACGTATATGATAACCCTTTTGACGATTCACAAAAAAGAAAAGTGTCGTAAAACATGTTTCCTGTTAACACGAGCGAGCAGAATTTCGAGCTGTGACGTGCTTGAGATAAGTGAAGCCGTCTCAAGGACGAAAATATGAGACGATGTTGTTTAAGAATAATTAAAGATCCTGAAATCTTCATTGCATCCTACAAAGCTATAAATAAACAGTTTTAACAGACAATTATTTCGAGTTCAACACTACTTTCGACGAAGCCTTTTAAAAGCCATCGTAAATTATCAATTCAATTATTTAAAGGGCCAAGTATAATAAGAGTCAATTCATAATAATTGTTTACAAAAACATGTTAATGACATATATATATACATATGATGTAAAGGTTTTCCTGAGCGCCTTTTATAAGACCCAGTATATTTTATCTGATGCGCAGGTAATACATTATATCACTCATAAAACCTTATGGCGATCATTTACAATTTTTTCAGGAAAAATATTATTTACTTAAGAGCACTTAAGTCTTATTAAAAGCAAATAGTACATGTTTTTGTAAGTAAATAATCTCATCACTAAAACTAAGAAATTCACAAAACCATTGCCTCCATCGAATAAATATATATTCGTATGATACTTAAATTAACATACAAAGTATGGGATATAAAGGTTCTGGCCGCTTTTAGTCCGATTACTCCGGCACGATACAATGTGTATAATTCCAACACCATAGAGAGCTCGGACTTGGCGACGCTACTTTTTAAACGATCTCTTTCTCGCGATACATTTTTTTATAAGAAAAACAAAGACAACAACAGCTTCACAAGCCTTCTTCTATTCTTTTTTTTTGTTTCTTTTTTATTTCATCTATACGTAGTGGACTTGCATATAGTAGGGCGGGGGTTTTTGGTTAAAGCAATCCAGGATGCTTATTACTAATAAAGTTTTGCAACAAAAGAATTTTGAACAACGTAATGTATAATGTATGGCTAGTGCCGTGCCGACTTTTGTTTCTTGCTCGGAGAGCTTTAGCAAATCCCGCGTTAGCACATTACAAACGTTTTGTTAGTAGCACACAGGTTTTTGTTTCAAAGTTGTATTTTGTCTTATAATTGCTTTTTCATTTTGTTGCAAACTTTTGTGTTGTTCAAAATTATATTGCACAAAATACTTGAGAGAGAGAGTAGTTGTGTCAGGATCGTAGTAAGTCGCGTTCTGGGATCTCTGTGACAATTGATAATGATCATAAAAACAATATATATAAAATAGCTTATATTTCAAAGCTAAGTGAGGTTATTTTATAAGAAGATTTTATTATTTATATACCTTTTACCTTATTCTATCATTCAAATGTGAATAATACGCAGATTTTCGTACTAATGTATTCTAGAAGATATTGCCAAAGTGACTTTTATTGTACGACTGTTAAGAAGATACGTACCATAAATTTGCAAAGTTTTTACATAACAATTTGGTTTGGAGACAAAATTGACATTCTTTTATTTAATACCAAATGAATTATTCTATTTTTATACAAAACTTATAGCAACTCTTCCATTGTAAAGTTTTATAAGTTGTGAAGAAAGATCGTTTTAAAGTTTGATTGTCTATTATAAGGAGCTTTATTGTTGGGTCAGTGGACCCTTCAATCATTTTTATATTGTTGTTTTTTCTAAACTTATAACAAACAATTGGAGTGGACAATACAAGTAGGTATATACAAAGAATTTACTATTATAATTAAAAGACGAAATTTAAAACTAAATCATTATTATTTGTATTTTTTGTATTTTTTGTTGGTATGATAAAATAACATTATAAATAAAACCTATACAAAATATTCCTAAAGGAACAAAGATATTTTTTAGATGTAGTTTGCTACCACGCGACGTCCAAATATGGAGTATGATACGAAATATTTTCTAGATCTTAAAATCGAAATGGAAGAAAAATATAGCTCTCTTCTTCAGCCCATGTATTCTCTCCATCCTATAGCCTTGGATCCTTCAAGCGATGCGTGGAGAACCACCTTTGGCCGGTGAGGCCGAATGAGGCAGCCGTGAAAACTCGGTTTTTGCAGTTGTCGGCACTCTTGGATCTCTTCTTGCTTACCATCAGGCGGGTCGAGGTCAGATGTCGAGACACAATAAAAAAATACATATATTTATTTTGATAAAAGATTGTTTGTACAAATAAATAAAAATATTATAGAAAATGTATCATTTGTTCTTAGATAGACATAAAAGAATAATGAAAATAGTCGAGAATAGTGAAACATAAAGGAGCTAGCAACACATGATCTCGGAAAATGGCTTTGCAACAAAGCATTTATACATTATTCTATTGTTATTGCGCAGTTCATCAAATTTTCATTTTTTAAAGGAATAAAAATTTTATTCTTGTTTTGCTATAAAAATCTAACAACTTGTGCTGTGTGTTATTTTAATTACTTTTACGAAAATCAAAATGTGTTTTTGAATCATTCCAATTTGTATAATACAATATTTAAAAAAAACAGTAGATACAGCTGCTATAAAATTCAGAATAGTAAATAACATTGTGACAAACCCTTTTTTAAAATATATATTATGTAAACCCCTCAGAATATTTTGTGATGTTCTTGATTATCGAAATACGTCATAAAACTACTTATATAAAGATGTATAAAAAAACTGTCTTTCTAAGTAAAGGTTTATTCAACAACAAGATTTATCTCAACTAAAGTAACGGCAACCGAATCAACCATAAAATGAATCTTATTTTTAATCGTCGGCACTCTTGGACGACTAAGTATCTGCTTACTATCAGAGAGTCGAGGTCAGATGTCGAGTCTTTATAAAAAAAATGTTTGTAGCACTATTCATTACGCTTGCGATTTTTTTCATGTAAAATAGGTAGAGCACCTATAAGTCTTCATAGATATTTATATCACAGAAATGTACAAATGTAAATAGTTTTGTTTTATATAAATTATTTTTAAGCGAATACAAAAATAAAGCTTTAATAATTAAATAAAGCCTAATCAACATTAGCTTTTGTGTTGTAAAATTTAGAGCAGTATTTACGTTTAAATTTAATGTGGTGAGCATATTTGAGAACTAATATAATTCCCCCAACTACATTCGGTAACAAACTAATAATTATGTTCGAAATTAATTTAGATTAAACTACTGAATTAACCTCAGATCAGTATAGTTACTACTAATGTCAAGCAACTTTTCTTTAGCCGGCATAGTGAGGCATCCGTAAGATGAATTGGTCCTTTTAGTTTTTAGACTTCCCTATTACCGTCAGGCAAGTCAAGGTGAGTTTTTTCTATAAAAAGCTAGGTACTAAAGTGCTTGTATCATATAAAAACGCGACCAAAGTACATATACCAAAGATACTTTGGTACCGGCAAGTGGTTTTGAACCCGTGATCGTAGTTTGCTTGACGAATGCACTACCACTACACCACAGTCGCCTATAAATGTCCGAGTCTCATTTAAAAAATCTGTTGTATTAAAAGTTGTTAAACCGTTTACTTTCCAAGTTATACGATCAAAAAAACTACCTACAAAATAGTCATTAAATAATTGAAAGGAAAGGGTCGAATGTCCTTGACCCTTTTTAGGACTAAAGTGGTAAACAAATTTAAAACATATCAGAGTTAAACTACATATTTACAAATATTCTCGTCAAAAGTAGATTTATTTATTTTTGAAGTTTAATTACGAAGTTCAATTAATGTTAATGTGGTGGTAGTAAAATGGTCACGCAAACCGAGAGTCTCCGGTACAAAAACCACTTGTATGTACTTTGGTCGTCCTGATTCTATGATACAAGCACTCATAAGTAAAGAAATGTAAAAAAAGTATAAATGACTTAAGTACTTATAAGTTGTTCCTGACAACCAACAGTTAAAAAAGCGTTTTATTTATTTATGTAGCGGCTTGTTTATTAAAGTATGTTTATAGTTTATTATAGTATGTTATGTTACTTAAAGAGGTTACGTACTAATTAATAATTAAGTATTTATATAACCAGCTATATTATTAAAATAAAGCTAAAATCCTTTAGGGCAATTACGAACTTTCCATTTTTGGGAGATATTCTACTCCGGGGGTTAGGTAAGTAAAGTTGGCATATAAGGGATGTTATAAATCAATATTCATACTGGAGTGATTTTTAAAATTTTCTTCATAGTTGACATTCATTTTCAGTGGCTATTTCGTATAAAACTATCACTACAATCTTTTTATTACAATAGTTTAAAAATAAATCTAGTAAATTGAATCGAATTGGTCGACTATATTTCAACATTCAATGGATTATGTTATTATAAGTGTTATGAATAATAAACACGCTCAACCCTTTAAACAAACTACTACCAAAATACTGAATTGTTATTTCTGGTTGGTTATTGCTATAACATTTGGAGTCATAAATTCCAATTACATGTTTGTATGTTTTATAGTGGATAAACAGCACGCGTGGGTATTAGTTTTCAAAATTAAGGCATATATTTGTATGTGAATTAGATAAAACAAATCACTCGTACAAAACCACTGTTTGTCCACGAGTGATTCTATCCAATTGTCAATACTAATTTATATTACAAAATTATAACATTGGCAACAATAAGAAAACATATAAGTATACTAGCGGACCGGCAGACGACGTCGTCCTGCCCGGAAAGCAGCGCCACATTAAATATATATTTTAACATTTACATTTTTATGTTTTTGCGGTTTTATAATTACTTCTTACGAATCTACGGTTGAGTCATCATTTTTGGATATCTGTTTACTATGATATCTATCTCTAAATTATTAAATTTTTCATTTTCATCCAAATCTTCTATGGTAGAAGTATGGTTACCGGCCATACTTCTCATAATTTTCTATTCTTTCTAGCTAGGCAATAAAAAGTATATGTTATGTAGTAAATTAATTAGAAAATCAAATTTAGTGACATACCGATAGCAGTGCCACCTACCAAGTCCAATTGTGTTTTCAAACCATCCAGGTATCCATTGAAATATACTCATAAAATTTCATCTAAATCGGTCCAGCCGTTTAGAAAGAGTTAGGTGACAAACTCGCGTACAGAAGAATAATATAAATTAAGATAATAATAAAATACTCCCTAAGTCATTGCCCCAATAAAGAAAAAAGGAAGACAGCTATATTATAAGTGTAATTAAGGCAAAGAGTTCATTTCCCAGAGATGAACCACATGCGAGAGGTTAATGGCGCTCGAGAGATAAGCGACCCTTCCGTACAAAATATGGCACTACAATAGCGTCTTAGAGAAAACCGTTATAACAACACACAATTCACTAGGATTAATTAATCTATTACTTCTTCGCTAATTCATGGATATATTTAATATATAAAAAACATTTTTATTTATCTATAAAAATTTTTTAGAAAAAACATGTTATTAATCAAGTTTTTGGGGTTTGAAAGATCGTTTTTTATCATAATGTTTCAGTCGCCTTTTGATTGCTAATATAAAACGACTGGATTATTTTAATACAGCTACCTACTGATATAATCCTATTTTATTGATAATTAAAACTATGTTATAAATAAAAATAACAATAAATGGAAAATTGTAACATTCATATAACGTCAAGCTGCGCAAATACGCCAACCAATAGGTACAGGTTACGAGTTTTCGCGGTTTGGGGTCGAGAAGATAGACCCTTTGGGACCTTCGGCCAAGCACCTGGCCAAGGAGTTACCCAAGCAGCTGACGAAGAAGTCTGGAAACAGAAGGGCTGGCAATTATTTTTGCCAACATATTAGTTTCGCTATACAAAGGGGAAATGTTGCCAGCCTCCTTGTAGTCTCTGATGGGACGTCTCTAGATGATATTTTTTTATTTATAGTTTTATAATATCGAACACCCTATATCGAATTTTCTGTTTTTTTTTGCGCGAGTATTTTTCAGTACTTGTAAAATTATTCAGCTTTATTATTAAATCGAACTTTTTAAAATACTCATTCATATTTTTTTACAATTAGGAGGAATTTATTATTTAATTATTAAAATTCACGATTTAAATTTTTGTACAATAAATGCAAACATATACAAACTGCGTTTCGACAAATTCAATTTAAAATGAAGAGAATTATGATTGAAGAGGCAATTGGGAAAACAATTTTATCGCATATCGAGCTTTTGTTCAAATCTTTTGTGTTTTAAAACTCAATTAGCCTGCCCGAAAATACGGGTTTTTCGCCATTCCAATAGTACTTTAATATTATTTTAAATTCAAATATTTCTTAACACAATATCTACTTATTAGAACTTGAAGGCCAGTCTAATATTTTAAAAGAGCAAAATTTAAACTATACTATTTTTTTATTTTTGAATAACAGGACCATTATAATTAAATAAACCACACATCAACTAAATTAAACCTAAAATGACATTTAGATGATTAAGCAAAAAAATATTGTGTACGCGATTGTCAAAAATATATTTCGTTAGATTTAATGAATGTTAAAATTAACTGAAGATACAAGTAAGTAAATTATAAAATAAGGCAGTCGTAGGAATACTCTTTTCTTTAATTCTCTTTTTTCTCACTATTTCTGCCCACTGATCTACACACATAAAGTATAAAGCCGGAAGTAAAAAAGAACGCTGGCATTGAAGCTGTGCAGTAATATGTTTTGTTACCTACTTACTTTGCGTTTTACGCATGTGTATAAAATTTTAAATATTATTAATTATGTGCACGACTGTATAAAAAAGCGGACTTGCTTCCACGGCAGTCGTTTAGAGCTCTTCTAATCTGCCGACGCTTATACTGCGCAGCTCAAAAATCAACGTTATTTTTATCTGCCGGGAACTATACCTACAGTCATGAATATCTTACCTTTCTAGCTTTTCATTTAACTTCCATTGGTTTTAAGTGTTAGGTTTAGCCGCAAACAGGCGCAAGACTCAGCATAGCTTACATCAGTATCATCAAATCATTATTAATCACTTTCTATTTTTACCACTTCTAAAAACGAGTTAGAAAATAAAGAACGTGCAATATAAAGAATAGATCACTCGTCGTCGTGTGTATAAAAGCGAGATAGACACTAAACTTTAATTGGTTGTGAGTAAAAATCAATACTTAGACCAAAGTATTCAATTAATTCTACATGTTGCAGTATTCATTTAAAGGTTGTTTGGCATACACCAATAATATTCATTGGTGTATGCCGAAATTGTTCAAGTTCAAAGTTTATGATTGGTCGAATCAATTAACGTATTTTTTTATTTCTTTATTGTAGGTCGTAGTTACAATGGTTTTAATTGAATAATTAATATCGATGTTAATTAATTACTTTTGCACTGTACTAATTGAAAAAGGAGATTTTGTCCTTCATTAGAATGATAGAGCAGTCGATTTTATAATATAAGTATTTTATTTTTAGTTTTGGTCATAATTGAAAAGGATAGTATTATACAACTGTTAAAAAAAATATTACAGTCCTAATATTCGGAAAACCCCCATCCACTGTTTGCTAGTCCCCAACCCGTTACTTTCCTGTGGATAAATTATTTACACTTGGCCTATTAAAAAATCGATTCAGTGTGTTGCAGAAAAAAGCAAATATATCAAAAAATATCTTTAAAGGTACTACTCTATTTCAAGAGTACGCGACTAATTCCACAGGCAAATATTTGCCATCCTACATGACATTGTGTAGTCAAACGGCTTTTAAAACAAGACATATAAATTTTAAAATATTTAGGAACGGTAGGCAAACTTTAAAGTTGGCGGTTGCAACTAGTACGGCAAAGTAAATGTGACGGCTACTTGCAGTCGCACACTTATTAATAAGTCGCACTCTAGCTTAACATCTGACTAAATGCTGTCATATTTTGAGCCACAAAAAAATCAAAGCATACAGAAATATATTTATGCTTCTCACATTTTTATACTTCTAAAAAATCCATATGATTTCAAACGAGATACAACTTACGACACCCTAATACGAAGAAAATATTTCTAGAATTTTCTCCTACATGCTTCAAAACCAGATACTATATTCTATATATAGTTCAAAACAAAATCGAATTGGTAACGAATCAAAATCGAAAGTAAAACGTAATAAATAGTTATCTTACTATTGTACTAATACCATATATATTCTATATCTACTAATAATATTTGAAAATTATAGGTTGTGTTCTTAACTAAGAATCTAGAGTTTCATTTTATTCTTTTATATTTTATTACATTCCAATTTGTAGGAATCTACATGTATTTTAGTAGGCATATTCCAAAACGCGTCCGCGTGTATGAAGAGAATTGTGGATGTGAAGGAAGCAAGGGAGTTGTGTAAGGATCGTGGTAAGTGGCGCTCCATTGTCTCTGCCTATCCCTGTGGGGAAAAGGCGTGACAATTTGATTGATTGATTGATATTTTTATTTTCATAATGTAAAATATGTAAAGCCCTCGCGTGTAATAAACGCAAATGAATTATAATTCAACAGTTTTAAAAATGTTCTACTTTGAATAAGGTTCCACTTCTCTTTATGTTACCTGTCTGCTAATGGTACACTCTCGTTTAGAGCGAATGTTATACTGATGCTTGAAACTGAGGCGTTAGTTAGTAAAATACCCTATTATGGCTCCCTCAATTTATCTTAGAAATAAAACAAAAACAAACTACATTTTTGTTGCAATGTTTGCAATACTCTTACTACGATCTTTTATTTTGTTTCTTTATTTTTTTATAAGATAAAAATACGATTAAATTATTTGTTACTGCGCCGCTACTTTCGCAAAATAGCGGCGGCTCTAGAGTCATCGTCTATACATAACTCGTAACACGGACAGCTCGGCGCTGCAATAGGTATCGAGATGATACTCGGCAGAAACGTCCCAAAAGTGTGAACAATATTTTACGCAAGACTGAATTTGTGCTCTTGCGCCGATAAAAGTAATATAGTAAGATCGATAATTATAGTACTATAGTCTTGTAAGTTTCGTAACACATTCCGGAAGATAATGTGTAATCACTTAAGCGAGTTATGAATAGAAGTGACTTATAATTTTATTTCAATAGGTACACAATTATGTTTCCTATTATGTTAATTATAAAGACTAAAATGCATTTGACAACAATTCCGTTGATTTATTACTTCATTTCAATTCTGAAACACCTCGTAGCTTTCGTAAGCTTTATTAATATCTGGCGGAGGCAAACAGGAGACACCAAATTGCTGTGTACACAAGCGTTAAGCTTTTAATACATGGGTCTAATTAGAATACAGGGTGTGTTCACAAACAAAATACCTAAATTATAATTATTAAAGTCAATATACGAAATATTATTCATTCAACAACATAATAAAATATCTTTTATTATATCAAATTAATGAAAGGGTCGTACTGTTTGTTTGTCGTACTTATTTTCGGAAGGCTATAATTATGTATGTATGCGTACGTTTTTTATAAAATATGATTTGGGGGAGAGTTACCCAAACTGTGCCAAGGGTAAAATCATATTTCATACTTTATTTTATTAAAACAGCGTTCGTGAATCAACGTTTGGACTACAAGTAAAATCAGGCTGGTACTAAAGTAAAATTTATTTTTTGTGTACAGCAACTTGTCACTTGTCACCATTACAATATAATTGATAAGAATAGTCTTTATATAACATTTCTGGCAAACCCTTATTTGTTTAATTCTTGATATAAATATTATCTTTAACACTATAAATATAATCTTTAGCAGACACTTTAATGAAATTGTTATAATTCCTTTAAAAATTAAAACCTATCGAATAATTATTACTTAATTTAATAGTAATTATAATTAAACGTTTTTCGATCGATTGGTCGCTACTTTAATTAATAACAATAACATAATGTTTTATAATAAAATGAAAATATACGTGTAAGAGAATTCAGTTGCGCGTTGTTTTCTTTTATATTTATTTTTATATCCGTAAATACGCGGGTGGGATTATTATTGGAATGGAAAGTTTCCGATATTTCAGTGTAAAAAGTATTTTACAATGTATGTATTCAACAAAAGAATTTAATAATTGCGCAAGTATTTGAAATATCTTTATAACATGTTTAAAATAATTTTCTTAAATTTTGCGCGAACATGATGGCTGCAAAGCTCTCGAAACGTCGGAATAATAAAAAATTGCAAAATCAAAACCAAAAAAAAACGCGATAGTAAGCCGCATAAAATTTTTTAATTCTATGTTTAAAATAAACCTTAATTTATAATCTGTTACTTAATAACAACTAAAGTATTAACAGTTTAACAACTTGGTAACTAGAGGTCTTTCACTTCTGTTTCCTGTTTTACCATTTATAAAGGACTCTGGAATTTTAAACTCAACTGTTTTGTTCAAACAGCAGCGTCATAATATAACTGCATTTCTATCCCTTAACGATAAGTAAAATGGTATTAAAAGTATATTTTATAAAAGTCGCGCGCTTTCACCCTGTTAAGCTCTTTTTACATTTATTTTTATATCCGTAAATACGCGAGCGGAATTATTATTGGGATGGATATTTTCCGATATTTTGCTGGTAATCGTATTTTGTATTTAATTTAATAAGACTGGGTTTATTTATGCTACAAATTTATTTTGCACATTTGTAATGAACATACAGTTTAACATTTCTATTAATAAATGTAATAATAAAATTTAATTAATCCTAAAATTTAATAAGTCCTAATAATATTTTTTGTGACTCGTAAAAGGCAACTGTGATATAGTGGTAATGAAATTGGTTTTTTTTATATTGTAACTCGACATTTGACAGCACCCCTCTTGACGTTAAGCTGGAGTGTGGTCCATGATGTCACTGCTACTACAATTCAACTACTGTAAGTAGCAACTACATTGTCACGCAAACCTTCCGATTTCCGATTCAAAACCAATTGGCGTTTACAATATTTATATGTTGATATAAAAGAGCCACTTTGATTTACGCTGTGGTTTTCAAATCAATGATGCAGGAATTATAATTTCAAGTTAGCAGCATTGGCCAGCTGTCACCCACAAACATTTAATAGTTGATAGCTAAAATTATAATACTTGCATCATTGATTCCAAAACCACAGCGAAAATCATATTCGCACTTTCAAAACCTGGCTCTTCCCCTACTTTGATTTATGTACTTTGGACGCTTAATTTTTATGTAGCACGTATATTAGCAAAGTATAAAAATGTATTTTAAAAAAAATTTAAATAATATAATACTCAAACAACGAACACCTCGGAAACCAGAGTAATTTGACTCTACCGCTTACATAAACTTTAGATCTCTGTAATCTTGTAATATAAGAATATTTTTTTAGAAGTTAGCCGCCATTAAAAGTATATTATAATTAAGCACCAAAAACTTGCTATATAATTAACAGCACTCCGCGCTATTTCATTTCCATAAACGTAATTAAGCAAACGAATCTAATGCTTTTCTACACCACATTAAATGCGCACCAGAATAAACTTTACTTACTCATAAAGTTAAATAACTATTCTAAATTCACACCTAAGATTTTAAAGTCCAAATGGATGCAATTTTAACACAAATATTAATAATAACTTCATTAGTTTTTGACATAAATAAACTTGGATTATTTTTAGCATATATTCAAACATTATGAAAGTCTTTAAGCATTTCATGTTGAAAACCGGAATTACAATCGGTTTGATTTTACGTGGTTTATGAAGTTATAAGAGCGGCAGGCAGACAGTTGGTGGTCAATTGCCAAGTCTGCCGATCCGGGGTTGTATTGCTACTCACAAAAATATGAGTGGAAAGTATGAGTGAAAGTAGATTGACGAAAGGAATTTATAAATCTGGTGTGAATGGATGCGTTAATCGAGGCAAACCCCTCCTTTTCCGCTATGGCTTTCCACCATAGCGGAGACATCCTCAGGAAAGCTGGATTGCCTAGTGTCCATAACCGTAAAACATGTATGAAGAGAATTATGGATGTAAGAAAAGCGAAGGAGTTATGTCAGGATCGTGGCAAATAGTGACTGGCGCTACTGAGAATTATTTTAACACACTTTGCACATCAGTATTAAAATCGTTGAAATTGTACTTTAACTCACTTTAAATGTTAAATTGCTTTTTTTAAACCGCTATTAAATTTCAAATCCCTGAATATAAAAGTTATAACTCAGCTCATTTTAAATAACGGTTACATATATAGCTTATATATATTTTCAAAATGATTATGTCAGTATTTTAAAGGATTACCTACCCTTTTTGCATGGTACTTCTTAAGCTTAAGCTATCACGAAGTTCATTCATGACAGGATTATAAGAGACGAAGTTTTTATGTCGACCATTTTATAAAGATAACATTTAGAAATGATAACTTGAATTATAATTATTCGTATATACCATTCATAATGAATTCAAAATATAAAATTATATTAATTTAGATATGTTTATATTTTTAAGATACAAAATAAATTACTAACGAATGAATAATTCAGAATTTCAGATGAAACGCAAATATAACTTAGATAATCATAAAGAACCATTCTTGGAAAATCTTCTCTTATAAGGGATAAACACAGAAAGATCTTTATAAAGCAAATAATACCAGCGTTATTTATTGAATATTGGTTTATCTAAGAAATATATTGTAATCAATTTAGTTGATTTCCATTATATCGTACCTTGTCTGTTAAAAGTCAATTCCATTTGAAAATCGAACAATTCTATGAAATGTTGCGGCATGTAGAAGTATTCGAGGCTGTGTTTATATTTACAGAACACGAGACTCAACGAGAGGGGGACGGAGGCGCCCAGCTGAGATGCCCTGCCGCCCCCACGACCCCGCAGGCTTCTGCGGAAAATCGATAGAACCGACAACGCCGCAGAACTCGATGCGACAGACAGGTGATAAGACGCATCGCAACTTAACATAAAACTCCTTATTTAATTATTAATAACATACTTTATTTTATAAGTAAATAAGATCTTTATCACAAATACTAAAAATACTTTCATTAATTAAAAATCGTTAAGCATTTAATGAATCATTTTAAAAAAGCTTTTTATTGACGACCCATAATTACTTTTTAATTAATTACCTTTAGTAAGTGCTTATAAAGTTTTATTATTGTCCAGTGACTATATAAATTTACCTATAAATCCTATAATGTTCAAGGCATTTGTAGTCATTATAAAAACGGCCTGCTTAAACGGAAAACGAGCAAAACCTCATGCAAATATTATTATAATAATATGCGAAAGTTTAAAAGTACATTATGTATCCGTTTGAAGGCAGTTATAATTATTCATAGAAACACAGCATATCTCGTTACAATTTGACAAGTGAATTCTAAAATTAATTCACGACATACTCTATAATTTGCCGACCGTTCGTTCATAGCATACATAATAGTTCGCTTCAAACGAGACAATCGGGTTTCTCACTTGAACTCCGCATTATCCAAGCCAGTATTTACTGACACAGTTAGAATGCGAGCCTCTGATAGACGCCTCTGTTCTATGCTAAACATTGCTGCAGTTATACGTCGGCGGCATGAATTAATCAGCTCTTCCTTATGGTTATATAATTTAGGAGTAGATTAATATTATGCACTTAATCCCCTATATATTATGATTGTCTGTAGATTATCAAGGAGAATAATTATTTGCGACATACGAACATTAAACTAATAAAAGCAGAAACATGAATCTTTAAAATTTTTCGAAACCCTCATGGTCGCAGTGAGACTACCGACTACAATGAGTTTCGTAACGTATTAAAATACCTAGTCAAATTAAACGTAATACTAAACAAAAGTAAAAGTAAAACCTCAGAAAACACTAGATGTATTTTGTAAATTATTTTCTTATATCTAATCCGTTGCGCTAGGGCGTGTTTAATGATTTTTACACATATTGAGATATTTAATGGTAGTACATTAGCATTCTATGCTATAAGTAAAAGAACGTAGAGAAACCACAAAGTTTTTATCGAAAGCTGCAGGCGAAAGAAAAATTTCCTTGCACATTAATCACTTAGTTTTACACACCCGTCTAGATAGCAATGAAACATAGTAATCCTGTACATGTAGGTACTGTAAAATATATTTTATACTGTTGATTGACATTTTAATTGAACCTGTAAACAATGTCACTGTTACTACATTGGTGACAAGCTTGTTCACAGTGATGACAGTAAATGAAATATACTCGTTAGTATATTTACAAGCTAACATTTTAAAACCCAATATTTTTGCTTTAAGTGTGAAGGAAATTGATCTTTATAAAGATTATCTAGTGTTTTAATTACTTTACCAAAAATAAACATAGATTGACTGGCAGAGAATGTCTAAGCACTCTTTATTTTTTATTGTGACACAACATATGACAGCACCCCGCTTGATGTTAGGCCGAAGTGTGGTCCATAAATGAATGTCACTGCTACTACAATTCAATAACTGTGAGTAGCAATCACATCCATTATGCCGGCCTAGATGGAACCGGCAACTTACAAGCTGATCCTGAAACCTGACCAAATCACTTCACGGTCTGTATACTTGTAAGTGGTGGTACTACCCCGGATCGGCAGACTGGGCAGACTCTTTGATAACCAGACCCGAAGCAAATATCCATTTCTTTTTTTTTATTAACAAATATTTGCAATATTTAATGTTATTAAATATTACAAATAAAAGCTATAAAACAAATATTTGCTTCGACCGGGAATCGAACCCGGGACTTTACGCGCAACAAACCAATCGCTAAACCGTTCGTCCACGCCTGTCGTCAGAAAACTAATAAAGTTAACCTATTATACTCGTACTAGCTGTGCCCGCGACTGCGTCCGCGTGGAATAGTTATTTTGGGAATCATATTAATTTTTTGTTTACCTACCTGCTCAGCTTTATTATAAATTACCTATATCTGTTACCCGCGACTTATTTTAGACGATTAAATTACGTAACTAATAGAATATATTTTAAAGTAGTTTTAAAAAGAATATATTTTAAAGTACTTCTGCGTAAATTATATTTTGAGTTTTATTTTCTTGCGCAAAACTCGCAGCCGCTTTGCAGCAGCAGTCTGCCGAGAACGCTGAGTCCTTTTTCTAGGCATTACAGTGACGAAGAAAGAACGAAGGAAATGAAAACTTAACCAAACTAACTGTATGCTTAAACTAAAACCTAACCTAATAAGAATTGTAAAACCTAATCTTGAAAGAATGTAGATGACACCTACAGGTATTATTTACAACAAAACAAAAAAAGTGTTATTGTGAAAATATTAGAAACAAAATACTATACTTAAAACAAACACTACCTACTATAGAGAAAACTACTACAAAATGAAATTGTATAAAAAAGGATTTTGCACGATGATATTATATCGTAAAAACAAATTAACGCTGCATTCAACCGATCAGTAGGGAGCCGACCGCATAGTATGCTTGTCTGTCTATAAATGACGCGCCCCTCCACTTTATTAGTTTATTTAAATGTGTGAATGCAAATATTACTAACTATACTATTAAACTTCATCTCGTTTGTTCCTCCTTTGTATCTAACCAGCAACTGAATAACCAATTTCTGCATTTTCGGTGTGTTTTATCCATATTTTATATTTGCTCGTATGCGTAAATGCGGTGGAGGGGCGCGTCATTTCGGCTTAGACAGACTATACCTCGTAGAGCTCCACCCCCCTCCGCCAAGCACCGCCTCTCCTCGCCCGCCGGTTAGCGCTCATCATGCGACGCGTGTGAATTTTGTTTCAGAGTTATTTTAAAATTGTATTATCTTATATGATGTTTATTGAAATTAGGTGATGTTAATGACAATTTCGTTTACAGTTCAATACTCTTAATTAATAACACATTTATTTCGATAAAGAATAATACTATTATGTTAATACAACTCTGACAAATAATTTGTAATAATGCATTAATTTAGACCAAATTTGACTATCATAAAAACGGTTATTGTGAGTTAATCTTAAAAGATAGACATATACGGTCGCGGACTTTTTTTTAGATAATTTAAAGAGGAATAATTCTTTCATACATATTTTTTGAGTATCTCGAACGGTTTTCGCAGCGCACGCAACGGAAACCCTCAAAGACGAATAATATTCCCCGTTTTTTCCACATTTTCGACTGTTTCTTCGCTTCTATAAGTCGCAACGTAATGTTTTATAGCCTAAAGCCTTCCTCGATAATTGATCTATCCAACACAAAAAGAATTTTTTAATTCGAACCAGTAGTTCCTGAGATTAGCGCGTTTAAACAAACAAACAAACAAAGAAACAAACAAACAAACAAACTTTTCCGCTTTATTATATTAGTATAGATAGTATAGATTGTATACTCGTTCGTATATACAAAGTGTTAGAATATAATACATAATTAATTTTTCTACTGATATATAAAAGATATAACTGGATAGAGTTAGCAGGGAGTTAACACCTAAAGTAATGCTAATTATTAAAAATGTTTTTAATATTATTTTATTGTGACTTGACATATGTTAGCACCCTGCTTGATGTTTAGCTAGAGTGCGGTCTATGAATGGAGGCGACTGCTACCACAGTTAAATAATCCACTATGCCGATCTAGTTCACTACACGGACTGTGCACTTGGATAGTACGAGTCTGATAGTCGTAGTAGAGAATATATAGATAGTAGAGAAGATAGTCATAGTCTGATCGACAGACTGATCCTCCACAGTCTGCTTACCGCTATTTAAATTTAGAGTTATTTTATTTTAGTGTCGTTATTGTTATAATACGTATTGAAGTTCTATTTAAATCTTAGGTCAAGAGCTAGGTCACCTAATTTGAAAGTGTTACGTCACTAATGTGATTTTATACAGAAAGAAAATTAATTCTCTGTTCTCTCTGTTAAAGCTCAGTTTAATACATTGACACCTAAGAGAAACTCTAGACTCCAGAGTATGTGATAAAGTAAGATTAATGCGAATCAAATAAATCTATTGCTTTGATACTAAAATACAGGTCGACTTACTTTGAAAACTAGGGCAAATATCTTTGCACTCACTTATTCCTCCGTATATCGCTTTATAGGTTGGTAGCGATTTTTATTCTAATAAAAATAGAGATTTTATATCTATATTTTAAATAAATTGTTGTTTATACGTATTTATTTAAAAGTGTATATTATTTACTTATTTGATAAACAAATAAAATTTAAAGTATATTTAATTAACTATTAAAATAAGGTAACTATAAATAAAAAATATCATCTAATGACGTCGCATCAGAGATAGTCCCAAAGAGACTGGCAACATTTTTTGTATAGCAAGGCTAATATGTTGGCAGAAATAATTGCTAGCCTTCCTGTCTTCAGACTTCTTCGTCAGCCGCTTGGACAATTCCTTGTATATTAAAAGTGCGTTAAATCTGCTATCCTTTATTATGGCTCGACAGCACCTGGCCTGCATTAGACTGGAGTGCAGTCCATTAATAGACGCGTCAGCTACTTTTGTTTAATATCTGCGAATTACAGTCGCATCCACTATGTTGGCCTAGTTAGAACAGATAACTAATCTTAAAACAACACTGAGTCAATTAATGATCTTGAAAGTAGTGGTAGACTACCTCGGATAGATAGGCAGACTGGGTCGTTAAGTAATACAACGTTCTTCCTCATTGCGAGCTCTTTAATATTTTTATAAGCGTCGTCTTGAATAAAGAATATAAAAAAACAATTTAAAGAATGGCTTAACAGTTTAACTTTCAATAACTCAGCTATCGAAATATTCGCTATCAATTTCCTTATTAATAATCTTTTTAGCAATTCAATTTTAAAGAGTTGTTACTTAGTATTGCGAACCGCATACATTTCTTTAAAACTTTCAAATGCATTCATGAAAAAAAATCTAAAAATCCCTATTGAAATTTAAATAGCGCACGCTAGCAATAAACTTGGAGATTTCTACCGATATAAATCTTTCAAGTGGAGATGAATTCTCCCAGACTACGAAATGATACCTAAAATATTCATCCCTCTCAAATATGCAAGCATCTGTTTTTCACTCTGCTGAATTTCTTCAACCTTTTTTTATAATTCGAGAAATCGACAACGTTATTTATAAGTTTTCGCGCAGAATCCCTTTACAATAATAATAAGTTCTGTAGACGAGAGTACCTGACATACGTAGATGCGTAGGTGTACATTCTGTACATGTTTTGCTACAAGTCACAACCAAATTGATAATTTATTGAAGCTAACACGTATCTATATATAGATACGATTTATCTCTGCAAACCGATTTGCATAGATTTATCGTTTGTCATATCTGCTGATATTTATCGGTTGCATTTTTAATTCAAAGATACTTTTTGACCCACCTGGTGATATGCAAGAGGAGGTCCAAGTGACGACGACTAAAAAAATATCGTTAAACACACGAAAAGTTTATCCCTGAGCTTAAAATCATCTTGACCTATAAACAAAATATAAAAACAATAAGGTCTTATTTCTTTATTAACAATAATTTAACAATGAATAATTGTAATTCTATTGAGATGGTTGCCTTAGCGAATATTAATTCCCTAGGAAGTTCTTTTAAAACTGGTTGACCATTTTCTCGCCTCGCCTTGCTTACCAACAGTAAAGCCGAATCTAAAAGTAGTTTTAGCCTAGTAGTCCACTAGCAATGGCGACTGAAAAGCGTTTTTAGTTTACGGTTGCCTCAATCGCGCCACTATGCCATCCATAAATGCTCTTGGTTTTGGTTGGTTCGGTTGGTTGGTTCGCGCTGGCTCGCTCGTGGTTTTACTTTTGGTTAGTATTGATTATTTTATAAGTTTTAGTTTATAAATAATCTTATATGTGCTCTGATCACCTACCCATAGAGATGCGAATAAAAGATATTTCAGTTCTAAGCCGAATGCGATCAATATTAATGGACTAGCTTGAGTGGCGTCTAATTAAATTTGAAACTATTAACTGTGGACTAGATTTAATTAGTATTGGATAGTTCAGTTTGGTCTGACACTAGAAATTTTTAATTGTGGTTTGGAAATGGATTGGAATTTAATATAATTGAATTACGACTATTAGGAATATATTTAACTACTCGTATTTTTAATATACGATAATATTATTATTTACTTATTTTAAACCTAATTGCACTGTGTACAAAAGCGGACTTAATGCCGTTAGACAATCATCGACAGCGAAACCTTTAGGACATTAAGACATTATCAAATGAAATGACAATTTGTAAAACTGAAACACCAAATACATAATAATAGTACTGAAAAATACATTTCAATGCACATAAGTACATAAATAAGTTATATTATATGTTTGTATAATTTAAAAAAGTAGGTATGTATATATCATTATGGCCGTTACGCACTCAATCGTTACCTACTATCGTTAATACTTTTAAAACTATTTATATTGTATTGTATCACAGCTTTTTTGCACAAATAAACGATCGTGGCAAGTAAAGCTCCTTTGCCTCTGCCTATCCCTGTGTAAAAAAGCGTGAATGTCATTTTTAAATAAATAATAAAGCATTAAGCGACATGCCTTCACCAATTTCGATCCCCGGTCGCATTTGACCAATTTACACAAAAGTTTTTTAAATATATTTATTATTATTAATTTTAACAGTATAATACTAATAGCATTAGAATATGCCAAAAATTAAATTAAAAAATACCTTCAATTTACCAGAATTCACAGTAAGTATTTAAAATATTAAAAATAATGTTTTTTCATTCATTTAATTAAAAACAACATTATATTGTACATTTTCTTTTGGGTAGCTTCTAAGAATTCCTCTGAGTGAAAACTCGCAGACAATTGGCGGCAACAAGATGGATGGGTTAAATAACACGAAGCAATCTTTTAGGAAGGCAATGGCGGGAACATCTAAAGGGTTACTGCTCCAAGGATGTGATTTAGATTTATGACAGGCATCTGTACTACGCACTTAAAATGACCATCATTTTTTATCATCTACAAAGGATCATATTGTTTGTATACATTTTTGCTTTGTTCATTTTTTTATCTTAACATCTGACCTCGACTTGCCTGGTGATATGCAAGGGGACGTATAAAAGCGCAGAAGACTAAAACACCATTCTATTTTACATTTGACTGAAGTTGATTTTTTTTTAAGCGAAGCGTTTAGGGTTTTAGGGTAAGAAGAACACATGGGCTGGCAAAGCATTCCATTTGTCGATTGTCCTATAAAGAAACGACGAGTCGAATCGTTTAGTTGTCCTGAGCGGATTAAAATAATATTTTATAACATAAAGTATATTTTTAATTACAATTTATTTTGAGTTTGGCTACGTTTTACCGCATCAAAGTTTTAAGCTTTTCATAATTAGCGGTTTTATACCATAAATACATGTACGAGGATGATTTAAATTTAAGGCGACCGTAGTCTAGTGGTCTCACAAACGAAGAACTCCCGGTTCGAAACTGCTGGCCGAAACCAATGTATCATTTTTTTACATTTCTATACTAAGCTACTTAAATGCTTGTCGCATAGAAACAGGACAACCACAGATATCAAAGATACATTGGTACCGGCAAGTGGTTCTGAACCCGTGCTCTCGGTTTACGTAACCATTGCACTGCCACTACGCCAAGGTTGCATTTGATATAATTATGTACTTTAGTCATTTGGTTTAGCAGTATAGTATAAAAATATATTAAAATAAAACCCTGGAATATAAAGTTGAAACACTTTAAAACAAGAATTCTTTCCTCGCAATAACAATTATTAAAATATAATACTTGTTAGGGAGTATGAACCAACTTCAATTTTACAATGAGTTCCAGATGAGTCTAGATTTAGGTCAAACTCATTTCCAGATACTCACGCGAACTTGTATTGTTTCTCATTGCCATTTACAAAACTATAAGTCTAGTATTGTCATCTGAGCTCAACTTTCTGAATTAACTCTTCAACATTGCTTTTCTCGGCTCCATGAGTTTGCGTACCGTTTGACTTTATCAATTTATTTAATAGCAATACCTACAACTCCTCGTTGATGCAACTTAACAAGTTTAATTAACTAGAAAATTATTGTTTCTACTTGTATTCAGTCGTCTTGAATTTTAATTTACACAGGTAAAATATAACATTGTAGCAACATTATTACGGTAAATGATTCCCTGATCAATTTGAATGTTAATGTGAATTTGCCAACAAAAGTAATACTAAAAAATGTTTATAATTAACTGGATAAAGAAATAAAATGCGCGGTCAGTAGTTGGAAGGGTGCCCGTCGTTGACAATAGATGGCGATCATCAAGACGTCAGCATGTCTTATCACTGCCGCACTCCATTTTGTGTTGGCAAGCGTGTAGTGGAGAAATAGTCAAACTCCTGTCTGGATAGACGCCTGACATTGATGATGATAATTGCCCAAAAACTTATTTTTATTACATCAGTTGAAGAATAGCACAAAAACCTGTAATTTTAAGACCGGTTTCCATTAAGCAACTCAATAACCAAAGAAAATTACATATTTCAAAAATGATATGAATATTGTGTAATCTATTGCAGAGCAGGAATTAGAAGTTTAGCAGCTCAATACTATTAACATTAAACTTCTGGAAAACTAATCTTTCAAGTAATTTCTTATACCTAAATCCGTTAACACCAAAATTTGTCATATAGGATATTTGATAGAGTTTGTACTTACACTTTAGATGTATGTCCGATAAGCACTTGAGATAAACTGATCTAAATTATCGTATAATACGTAAAAAAAATTTTTTTTTTTTTATTGTGACTCGACATATGACAGCACCCCGCTTGATGTTAAGCCAAAGTGTGGTCCATGAACGAATGTCACTGCTACTACAATTCAATAACTGTGAGTAGCAATCACATCCACTATGCCGGCCTAGATGGAACCGGCAACTTACAAGCTGATCCCGAAACGTGACCAAATCACTTCACGGTCTGTATACTTGTAAGTGGTGGTACTACCCCGGATCGGCAGACTGGGTACCACTGCCTACCACTCTTTGAAATCCACAAGTTTGTTTAATAAACAACGTGCGGCAATGGTAAGTATCTGGCAACTTAGTTATTTTAATCTAATCGATTATCGCTTTACTTTTAGAATGAACTTGAACAGAACTCTTTTAATCATGTTACTATTCGTCTATTCGTATAGGTGTTATATATATTATAATAAACACATTGCACGTAAAATAGATGGCCGTAAAGGTGCTTTTTTTCAAATAAAGATCACGTTTTCAGCATAGGATGTCCACCTACAAGATAGAGTAATGACCTGCTGGTAGAAAACCGCTGAATACAGTTTACTCTCGTTTATTTCTATTATTTTTATTGACATCTGGCAAGAGAAGGTCCAGAGCGCCGACACGTCGCGACGACTGGAAAACCGTTTCAGTTTGGAGTTGCCTCAGTTGCCGCTACTATTTTTTATAATGTTATTTGTACAAATAATGTCAAAATGATCCTATAAATGAATATAAACGTAACTTATAAATTTTAAATGGTGTTTTTGGTTATCTTTCTTAAGTTTAAAGCGCTAATAAGGTCAAATTCTGTCACTAACAAAGATGTCAATATAATTTATTATCTAATAATAAATGCATATTTTTACCGTGTGATTCGGGATATACAGTAAGTTCAAAGTTCGACGACAACTGTGTCCTGAGTTATCGGATTTAAGATTATTATTTTTTTATCCTTACCCATTTTGAAATTTAAAAATAACAAATAAAATAACTAATATTTTTCATTTCGAATAACTATATCTTTACATGAAGTTATTAGAATTAAGGTGACCCTGGTGTAGTGAAACCAAGAATCCAGGATTTAAAACCATATTTGCGAATAAAATATACCGGCCGAATAGAATAGAATTGTAAAATAACAAAAACTATATGTTTTAGATATTTTACATTCATCTGTAGATTTTCATTTTCGTTATGAGTCTATATGATGCGTACCTATATTTGTAGAATTTACTAACCTCATTTTTCTCAGCGTGTTTTCCTTCTACGTACCATCCCTCAATGCGGTTCCCACCCTGTATGTATGTATACCTACGTACGCGTTATACATACATGTTTCTCGTTTATACGTGAGAAGTACTCGGTGCAAAATAAAAACTGGCAATATTTACGATTAGGAATATTTAAAATTAAAATAAAATAGTTTAATTTAAATTATTGTATAATTTTCCTTGGCCGGCATAGTGACGGCAAAGACGCAGCCGTGAACTAACTCGGTTTTTCAGTCGTCGTCACTCTTGGACCTCCTCTTGTTCATCATCAGGCAGGTCGAGGTCAGATGTCATGTCACAATAAAAAAATATATGTTTAATATTGAATAGCCGGCATAGTAGCGGCAACTGAGGCAACCGCAATCTGAAACGTTTTTTTCAGACCGGCGATCTAGGATCTCCTATTAGTGAAAATAAATGAGAGTATCTACAACTTTAATTTCAAAATATTAATAGGACCTGCACTTGGCTATAACGTCTGATGACTGACCTCAATCATCATGACTGTACTGTTCTGAACAATAATAATAAAAACAAATTAATAACACTAAATTGTACCCTAAATGAATTACAAACAGACTTGCCTGTTAATTATGTTAATTAAGGTCGCGAAAAGTCATAAATTATGTTTAGACTTGACATGTCAAATGAGTTGAACGACATTATAACAACGACATATTGCGGAACTAGCGACATTCACTTTTTACTCGATAACAAAGGATTTAATGAAGTACACAATGGCGTCGTATACGTAGGAAACGTATACACGTAAACAAAACCCCCTTTATTCCCTTTCACATACGCATATTGTAATTCACAATGTATTTCAAAATATAAACACATCATTCAGGCATTTTTTCTGTAAAAATGGTTGGCTACCAGAAATAGTTTGATGTTTACGAGTATAATAAATTCTATTACAAGTTTTATAATAAAAGTTTGTAGAGCTTGTACTTGTATGAGGAGAATTGTGGACGTGAAAAAAGCGAGGGAGTTGTGTCAGGATCGTGGCAAGTGGCGCTCCATTGTCTCTGCCTATCCCCGTAGGAAAAAGGCGTGACAATTTGATTGATTGATATTCTTTTTTTTATTCTGGCTCGACTAATGAGAACACCCCGCTTTTTATTAAACTGGAGTGTGGTCAAGGCGACTGATATACAGATTTACCTGCAAGTAACAGTCGCATCCACTATGCCGGCCTATTATATTAATATAATAAAGTAGGTACGTAAGTTAAATAGGCTAATGACAGACAACGCTATCTATATCAGATAGTATTGTTCTATATCTTCTCCTAAATCAGAATAATCATTAATTAAACACGTCAACTGGGTTTCTGAGTAAAATACCCAACGCAATGCGAACGAGGGTTGTTTTGTGGGAATAAGGGATGGCATCACAGAGCTGCTTTTCTAGAATAATGTTTACGGTGCGACAATACTAGATTTAACCTCAATTTTGGCATATCCAATTTATTACCTGTTTTATGCCCTCTTTGACAATAACGTTAAGTTTTAGTTTATATGAACCATTAAATTTGTGGTACGAATATAAGTGGAAAATCATGAGCTTTTAGAACGCTATTCCGAATGACCAAATGCTAGCTGCATCCACCGATTATTTGTGACTTTCGCTAAGTCGTCGGTCCACCTAGTGGGAGGTTCACTTACGCTGCGCCTTTCGGTTCGTGGTCTCCACTCAAGAACCTTTCTTGAATTTAAGAATTTGACGCACAGTGTAGCTCAGTGGTAAAAGTTATTGCGTGTCGATTCTGACAGATATGCTCACGTGAAAATTTCTATCTAATATTCATTAATAATTTAATAACTTTTAATAACTTAAAGAAATATTAATCCATAATTCTAATTTGATGGCAATTTTACCTCACATCTACACTTCCTTCGGTTATTAGGTAGGTATGTCTTAGGTTCAGCGCCGCTCTTAATACACTCCAATAAATGATTTATCTATAGTGATAAATATGTACATCAAAATGCATTTATATATTTTTTTAAATCTCGCGTAATAATACAATGGAGCGCCACTTTCACGATCCTGACACAACTCGCTTCCCTTGCATCCACAATTATTTTAAATATGCTCTATTAAACCCTGCCCTTAATATGAACTATAAATAACAATTATAAATTAAATACCTGTGCAGTTCTACCTACACAAATATTAACACAACTAGAGGTATTTAAAACTGTCGCCTATGAACACCGCGCTGCATATTTCTGACATTCATAAAACACAAATAAAAAGGTTGTTGCCAACTTGATTTATTAATGCAGTTACGTAGTTGCAGTGTGTTGTATCGTTTAAAAATTAAATTATTGCTTTTGTGAGCACATTCCTTGCGGTCCCGCCTCAGTAAATAGGTTAGTTACTACACGCTCTAAAAAACATATAAAACGCAAAGATTACTCCGCTGGGCCTTTTATTGTGTTGTTACAACATAAAAAGTTTTACTCTAAGTAAACAAAACGTTTTAGTTGAAATTGAATAAAATATATTATACATTTTCATCCGTGACATTATCTCGTTACAGACACAGCTCATCTCTTATTCTTAAAAGGAGCATCGGCTAGGAAAAGACATGATCGAAAGCATCGCAATAAAATTAGGCTTTATCCCGAGAATGGCGGACGTAGTGAAAGCGGCGACAGAGGAAGGGAGGGGGGACGCCGACGCGACCTACTTCCACAAGGGTCCCTCACCCTCAACCCTACTACCGCATAACCAGTGAAAGCGATAATATCGCCTAAACCTTTATCTAACGCAGCGTACGTTACTGTCGCGTTCGTACTTGAGAGCATTCACGGATCAATGTATGTAGAACAATATGAAAGACCGCGTTTTAGAAATATTTGGGGAAATTCGCGATCGATCGGTGAGAGTGAACGCCGACACCCTCTCTTCGTTCGGTCTTAAAGGAGGATCACAATTAGTGGCGACGTAACGCGGTTGCCGGCCTAGTGATTGATGCCTTCTCTATTCCTTTTACCCCGAGCTAAGACGAACCCAACTTTCGCATAACAATACTATCGTATTCACACTACATAGCCAGGACAAGTTATAAAATTTCTATTCAAGGTTTCTCAACAAGAAAGATAACGATAAGAAAGGAAACCCAAAGAAAAATTTGTAAAATAGGTTTTTCTCCTTGGAAGTGAAAAAAGTAATGTATTCAAAACTACTTTTGCTAAATATTCTAAATAGAGATGTTATGGATTTACTAGAGAACAATTGTATACAGTAATATATGTATCAATTAATTCTTAAAACTTTGCTATTTTACCTTCATTAATTTTTTTTGTGTTTGTTCCTAATCTTTACTTTTATTTCCCTCGCTAACTCAACTTTATAGCTATCAACTGTTTAGCTAATAGATAATGCCTAGGGGTATTAAGTTAGCCATTTGTAATTATAGTACAATAAAGTTTCAACTAAATGAAGAAATATTCATTTTTATTACAATGACTTAAAAACCGATTCAGTTTATCGCTGTCACTATGCAAATTATATATTTTTTATTTATTTTAAAGCCTATATTTTATTTTTAGCCTTGTCTTACATATTATTGTTTGTACTATTGCCGGTTCCATCTAGGCCGGCATAGTGGATGTGATTGCTACTCACAGTTATTGAATTGTAGTAGCAGTGACATTCATTCATGGACCACACTTCGGCTTAACATCAAGCGGGGTGCTGTCATATGTCGAGTCACAATAAAAAAAAAAAAGTTACAATTAATTGTAAAGAAAATACAACTAAGTTTTAAATATTTTATTCAAAATCTCACCGTCTAAAGAGTGGGGCAAGTTTTTTTAGGAGTAAAACCAAAAACGGAAGAGAAGTTACAAAGCGAACTTTCACTCGAATTTAGACAAAGAAGTTGTCGGTGCCTCAGGGAGGTACTGCAGAACACAACTCTTCAAGATTGAAGAAGTTCAGAGCCGTTTACTTTGTGCTCGATAGCTCGTACGTGATCTACATTTTATAAAAGAAATTCTAGATAAAACATTTTTATTTCAACACAAGTTATCTCAATTAAATACTTTAACAAAAAAAGTTAATTACAATTTCTTAATAATTACGCTATTTAATTTACTTAATAACCTTGGAATACCTAAACTCTATAACAAATAATAATTAACCTTGAAGACACTTAAATAATTATTTCACTTCACTTCATAATTCTTATTTTCCTCAAATCGTTATACGTGTTGTAACCCGTTTTAGGAGTGGTAAACAGACAGTTAGGGGTCATTTGCCTAGTTTACCGATCCAGCGTAGTACAGACCACTTTCAAGTGTACAGGCTGTAAAGTGAGAAGATATTTTGAGATCAGCTTGACAGTTGCCGAGTTCAGCGGCATAGTAGATGCAACTACTACTAACTGAACTGGAATTTGCCTGTAAATAAAAACCTATTGCTGTTTATTATAAATCTTTTTTTCAATCTAGAAAGTTTTTAATAAATCTTCTACATATATCCTATGGTTAATGGAATATGTTTTAAAAGGAACTTCAACTGATCGTAGCTGAAATATTAACATTCTTAGTCATAAGCGCGATCGGACACAGTGACGTCTACCACCGACTTAACTGATGGCGACTAAGCCAGACTTAAACTGACTCTGTCGGCACTCCTAAACCTCTTCCCTTTGTTTACAATAAAAAAATATATATTGTTATTATTTCTTTAGGATTTTTTTTTTATTAATTTTAACTATGTTATGTCGGTTAAAACAAATAAAAATATAGAATTTCCTAAGAAACACTAACAATCAAATACGTATTAGTTCATTACATAACCATAATTTAGCTAAGACGCTGAAAAGGCGAAGTACATATTATTATATTCCAGACACGTTTCTTCGGAACTTTGTAACTTGTTTCTGGGCACGTGTCACACAACGTGCTATCTTTGCTAAGAAACTACATTATCTTAGTAAAACACTACAATAATTCCAAATCTATTATCAATATAAATTATACTAATACTTGTATTTGTTGTTAGTTGCGATATTGTAATAAGTATACGTGTATAATTATACTATACCTATAGAATAAATTATGTATTTTTTTTTCGATATCTGACCTTGACTTGCCTGATGATAAACAGTGTGAGGTCCAAGAGCGCTGGTAATTCTTTAACCACCATAAGTGTTTTTTCAGTCTAATTTAATACATTATACTTGCATTAATATTATTCAGATTTCAAAAGATACAAATAATAAGTATAAGTTGTACTTATAAATTAGGATTTATTATTATAAGGTACTAATTTTTTTGTGTAACTTTAATAAAGTTACTATATTTTCTTTTTTTTTATCAAAATATTTCTAAATCATTAAAATTAATAATTTTTTATTTTTTATTATTTTGGGTAAGTGGTAGAAAATGTGCAAGGTCATTATGTTTTTTTTATTTTATTATGGCTCTACATAAGACAGCATCTCGTCTGATGTTAACCTAGAGTGCGGTCCATGAATCACGGTCTGTACATTTAAAAGTTTGTCTTTTGTCAACTAGTTTTCAGATATTTTGTGTAATAAATAAAATTTTGTATAATTATTAACATATAAAATAAAAGTCACTGCATATAGCTAAATGTAAGTAAAATATTGAACAAAAAGTAGATGACTAATAGTTAATAAAATTATTGAGTTTTCGGGAAGAAGGTTGATCTAAAAGTGGTAGTCTTATTACGAGTTGGTAAAACTTTTTAGTAAACTTTCGCTGCCAGTAGTTAAGGGATATTTGTGGGAATTACACTAAAGCTTAATTCAATGATATTAGAGTCTCTTTTTCTTTTTACAGAGGACAAACCACTTGCACAAGAGAAATCTCAAGCCTTTTGACCTTATCGCCAAGTCCGAAGTCACTTTAAGTCGGCTTTGGGAGCTGTTTAGATTGAGATAGTATAAGAAACGAATTAAGGATAATCCGCGGATTTCAGTAAATGCGGTAATTCTTTGGAAGAATTACTCTCCAATCTCCGCGGCATTAACATTAATTTATTATTTATTATGGTATAATCAAGCTTAAATCATACTTTAAAACAATACAATATCTTCAAATACATAATACATCAAATTCATATTCTAAATTCAAATTAAATAGGCGACCCGTAAAAAATAAATAAATGGCCACTTATAAATAGTCTCGCAATTCAAGGGCTCCAGGTTTAAAACCACTTGCCGGTGACAATGTATCTTTGATATGTGTACTTTCGTCGTCTGGTTTCTATGATACAAGCTCTATTTAAGAGCTTAGTATGGAAATGTAATAAAAATATGGAAATTGTATTTTAATAAATAATATGTTAGAGATCTACATAAAATGTAGGAATTGTACAGCATAATAAAAAGGGCGTGAATTTCAAGCAGGCATTATGGTAGCAATAAAACAAAGTCGACCCCGAGTGCGATACAAAGTTTTAGCGATTTTCACATAATCTTCGACTTAGAAACATTCTACGTTATACTATACATGTCAAGGAAAGTTACATACAAAGTAGGCAAGCAAGCACTTATGTAAAAGGAAATATAGTGATCGCGAAGTTTGTATACCTATACTTTTTTGTGATGATAAGCAAGTGGAGCTCTAAGAGCGCCGATGTCTGAAAAACAACTAAGTTTAATTTTTTTTATTATGACTCGACATCTGACGTCTACCTATGATCGCCTGTCGTCTATCGCCTGATGATAATCAAGAGTAGGTCCAAGAATGACAACGACTGAAAAATACAAGTTAGTTCACGGCTGCCTCAGTCGCCGTCACTAAGCCGGCCAAAGGTGCTTCTTCACGCATCGCTTGAATCTTGATTGAAATCTTGATCTAAGGTCATAGGATGGAGAGAACACATGAGTTAGCAATGCATTCCACTTGACGATTGTTCTACAAAAAAAGACGCACCGATATTTTTAGTTTACAATCGCCGTCACTATGCCTGCCAGTGATGCTATTTCACACTCCGCTTTAAGGAAGCAAGGTTATAGGATGGATTTAGTATTATTAAATTTGAATCGTTAATGTCCCAGCATTGTCAAAAACATTCCGGAAACCATTTTGAGTTTCAAAAAAGATAGTGTTTGAAAGTGTCTGTTAATAACAACGACGTTTGCAATTCTCCGAGTATTGCCGACAGCTGCCTGCGGTGTGTCAGCTCGTCGACCCAAATGGACTTCGGGATATGCTGATTCAATAAACACAATAATGATGTGTGCAGTGAAATTGCATTTTTCTTGCAATCGCTCCACATTATAATGATGTTTATTGTTTAATTTTATTATAATTGTATTTTATTTCATTTATTTAAAACTTTATTGACTTATGTATAGTGAATAAAGCCTTGATGTATAGTGAACGTTAAGATGATAAATTACATAATAAGCACCTACATAATTATAATATGAATTAAGATATGGACAAACTTCATATTTTAGGTTAACAAAGTGGTAACTAAAACATCGTAGGCAACGCGTGGGACTTTGGTTATGACATCAGTCCGTTACGCCAGTCCAGGTTTCGATCCCCGGTCGGAGCCAAGATTTGTTTTATAGATTTTATTTGTAATACTCATTAATTAGATTGAACGTTGCAAATATTGTTCAATAATAATAAAAAAAACAGGATAGGTTATTTGCTTCGGTTGGTTAGGAGGGCACTGGTGCAGTCTGCCGATCCGGGATAGTACCACAACTTACAAGTATACAGTGAAGTGACTTAGTCGCGTTTCGGGATTAGTTTGTAAGATGCGCCGGTTCCAACTAGGCTGACATGGTGGATTTGACTGCTACTTACAGTTATGTAATTACAGTCATCTCCATTTATGGACCGCACCCAAGCTTAATATTAGGCGGGGCGCTGTCATATGTCGAGCCACAATTACCAAAATATTTAGGTATAGCTATACCTAAATATTTTGGCTAAGCTTTTCTAACTATAAATGACGCGCCATTCTACTTTGGGGCGTTTATTTAAAAGTGTGGATGCAAATATTTATAACTATACTACATCGATCGTTCCGTCAACGCAGATTTGTGTGCGAACATCATGGTCGACTAGTCGCGTGACAAATCCGATAACGCATTTTGTATAGAGCGACGCTAGCGCATCGTATGGAACAGGACGTCCGAAATCATGCGCGGGTTGAAAAATTATGATTAGTTGGACAACAAATCCGAGACCGCCCCTTTTAGCAAGTATCAAACAATGCGTGCTCCTCCCTTAGTGTCTAACTAGCAACTGATGGACCAATTACGAATCGCATTTGTAGTATATTGCATCTATATTTTATCTATGCTCGTGTGCGTAAATGCAGTGGAGGGGCGGGTCATTTCGCCTTAGACAGACTAAGTAGTTATCAGGGCCGTCTTAAGCATATTCAGCGCCGGGGTGCGAAAGTCAAGGCTCCGCTCGCGTGGTCTCAGTGTAGTAGGTACCTATCGAAATTTGCGGCAGTCGGCATGCGCCCCCTAAGACTCTGCGCCCGGGTGCACTGCACCCCTTGAACCCCCGGGTAAAGACGGCCCTGGTAGTTATTGATTATATCTGTATATTTATTTAGGTATAAACATTTTGGTGCTAACTTGTTACATGCTTATCGCTGCTAACATCGTGATGGCCGCGTTTAGCCAACGTCTTGAAGAAGATCGTCTATTTGGCGAGGCGCCGAGAAAGCCTCTTGGCAACCTTCCGCAAAATGTACAGAATTTTGGAAGCCAGATACCAAGCGTTTTGGCGTCTGCAAAGTAAATAATGGAGACTGAGTATAGGTCGGCTGAGATTTCGTGATTGGAACTGTGAAGCCATTGTAAAAGCTTTATTGTTATTTCACTACTTGCCAAGTTTATAATATTCATGGCAAATTTTGTTTTATTTTTTTGTCAAACAGTTTCAAGGTTTAAACTTGATACAAGGCCAAATAGTTTATTCGGAGCTATATTTATAATGTACACGCTAGAGCTATGATGGCATCAGTTCAAATAGACGCTTATATTAATATTGAATATAGTCCAAACGTTTCAGGGAAATTCCCTCAAATAACACATAATTTAAGGGAATTTCCCTGACACATTCCCAACAGCACTGAACGACTTATGTCGGGGTTAGTACTTCATAAAATAAGTAATAACTAATAAATAGTATGCGTCAAACAGCACCCCGCCTAAATTTAAGCTGGAATGCGCTCCATAAATAACGGCAGCCATCAGTACTGATTAAACAACAGTAAGTAGCAGTCGCATCCACTATGCCGGCCCAATTGAACCACTCGCTTACATTTGAATAACATTCATTTCCAAATAAAATTATTATAATTAAAAGCGATAAACATATGAAAAGATGGAGCGACCGCGATCGGCGACCGAACCCGGTGTCTATCGCTAGTCCGATCCAGGTAATACAAATAACAATATACAGTAAAATAAAACTTTCATATTTCTGAATAAAACTCGAATAAACTTAACGCCATTACTGCCTTGCGTTATTGCACACAAAACTTTCTTACTAGATTCTATTTTGCTTAATGCAATTGCACAACTAGTTTCTATTTGAAAAAGCCCTTATTATTCAAACTTCTAACTTTATATTCAAAGTTCGTCCATTTATTTCAATATTCACTACCGGTTATTATACATAAACAGTAACTATTACAGTTATTAAGTAATTTATGCTCAACAGTTTTTCTTCATGACCTAACTTTTTATATTTATTTTATTAAGTATATATATCTAGGTATATTATATATGCAGTACATTTAAATGTCCTAATAGACCGAATATTAGTTTTTTTTACATCTCTATACTAAGCTACTAAAGTGCTTGTATCATAGAAACAGAATAACCAAAGTACATATATCAAAGATATATTGGTAGTGGTTTCAAACCTGTGCTCTTGGTTTGCGTAATCATTGCACTACCACCACACAACGGTCACCAATGTATTTATTCTTGATTTTTTTTTTTATCAGATTGATGTTAAGACCTATCTGTATATCTTGAATAAAATTACTATATACTTACTTACCCTTAGCTATATATACGAGTAGTTAATATAGAAACATAGTTGTAATATAAACATATCAAAGCAACGGAATACTCGCATTAAATTGCTAGAGACGGATACCATCCAATTACGCTACATGTATCAATTCGAAGCACCTCAACATTATACAACGTCGCAATATTCAATGGGTATGCAAATCGGAATTGTTGTATTGTACTGCGACAAGTGGTGCTAGCGACGAACCAATTGGTTATCACTTATCCTCATTTGTTGAAGGACCATCATTGACACGTGTTCTAATGGGTTAATGTTTTTATTTCTATAACTTCAATGATTATTTAGTTAGGTGTACCTATACGAAGGGGCAGAAGCATTTGAAATAAATAATTTACCTTTTTCATATCGAAATTTTCGACAAACAGAAAGATATTTAATTTCTAATTGCTAGAGTGAGATTCATGAATGGAGGCGACTGATATTTCAAGTGACAGTCGCATCCACTATGCCGATGTAGTTTGAATGGGCAACTTTTAAGCTGATAACTTAAGCTTTAACTTTAAGCTGGCAACTTAAGTGGTGATCAATAAACTGGGCAAATGACCACCGACTCTCCCTGAAGATAGATAGTAAACGATTTTATTAGTTACTAATAAATATTATTTCTAAAATATTATATTGATTTATTATATAAATAAATTATTATAAATGTAGAGCTTGTATGAAGGGAATTGTTAATTTGAGGGAAGCGAGGAAGTTGTATCAAGATCGTAGCTAGTGACGCTTTACCGTCTCTGCCTATTTCCGCGGCATGACAATTTGATTGATTGATATTATATAAATAAAACTAGAATGTTCTCGTATGTTCGATAAATATTAAAAACTATTCACTTTATTATTCACTCATAATAATATAATAGTAATAGTTTAACAATATGAAAAACCACAATCTGTCAATATCAATATCACAATTAGAGAATTATTGGTGTGGATTTAGTGTGTATTACCACAATAACTAGATTACGCATTTAATTGATTTACTGGATTTGGAGACTCAAATGGAATTGGTTACTGCGCTACTAATAGACGATAAGTTTTTTCTATTCTTTTTTGATTTGTTTTTGGTGGTTCGGCATATGAAGTGCAATCCATTAATAGGCGACTACAACTTTTTAGAACCTGCAACTATTAATCCGAGCCCCACAACACGACTCACGTTCCGGTTTCAAAGCAAAAATTTGCTTGATGCCATTAATATTTTTTTTTATTGTGACTCGACATATGACAGCACCCAGCTTGATGTTAAGCCAAAGTGTGGTCCATGAATGAATGTTACTGCTAATACAATTCAATAACTGTGAGTAGCAATCACATCCACTATGCCGGCATAGATGGAACCGGCAACTTACAAGCTGATCCCGAAACGTGACCAAATCACTTCACGGTCTGTATACTTGTAAGTGGTGGTACTACCCAGGGCCGTCTTTACCCGGGGGTTCAAGGGGTGCAGTGCACCCGGGCGCAGAGTCCTAGGGGGCGCATGCCGACCGCCATAAATTTCGATAGGTACCACACTGAGACCACGCGAGCGGTGCCTTGACTTTCGCACCCCGGCGCTGAATATGCTTAAGACGGCCCTGGTACTACTCCGGATAAGTACCACTGCCTACCACTCCTAGATAACCAGACCCGAAGCAAATATCCATCTCTTTTTTTATTAACGAATATTAAACATCGTGGTCAATATTATTAAATATTACAAATAAAAGCTATGAAACAAATATTTGCTCCGACCGGGGATCGAACTCGGGACTTTACGCGCAACAAACCAGCAGTTTGCTTCACGTTCTTTTGTTAGGAAAGCCACTCTCTTATTAGTGATCAATTGCCTACTCAGTCAACTAATATAGTGACACTCAAGTAATCCAGTCATGTTGCGTAATCATCTTAGGTTTCCAACTTATTGAAAAAAAGTTCTTCAATTAAATACTCTTTATAATTAAAGTTAAGCATCTAGGCGACATCGGGTTAAGAGGATGTCATCATTAAAGACGCGATACCGCTGCACTCTAGGCTGCCAGAGACACATGGATATTTGGGCTGGAGCCAAAGTCTTCCCAGAGATTTCATGAAGCGTACAGGAAAATTAATATTCTAGACGGAAAAAGTTTAATCTTGCTCAGCGTATGAGAGCTAAAGAGTTCATCGCTTTGATGGTCTTATCTGTGTTAAAAAAAAATGTACTTACCTATATCTAAGTATGCATGGTTATTCGATAATTATATTTCTAATATATCTATGTATGGATATGAATCTATGTTAATAACGATATCAAATTTTTTTTTAAAATCAAAATCATGTGTTAAAAACATAAATTCTGTCTCTGCCTTTCCCTATCAATCATCATCATCATGCACGTTTTCTGCTAAATCTAATAAGTGTATGTCTATACTAAGGTCCTCAACGCGTTTTATTCTTAGTAACTAGACGACCAAAGTACATTATTAAAATTTATACTTTGGTAATAGCCAGTGCCTTTGAACTGGGAGTTCAGTTTTAGATGGCTATTTCACTATCAATAGACTATAGTAGCCTGCTAGTGGACTAGTAGTTTTCTCCTACATTTTTGCCATTTTTTTCTTTTCGCGGCGCTGTAATGAATCAATGGCAACAAGAAGATACTTGGCAGAGTCGTCCCACCCCATAGTAGAGTAGTTACTCTTGGCTGAGTCACGAATCAAGAAATCATTAATAATAAACAAATTCTTAGTAATATATACATATGTAATTATAATAAAAATTATATTTTGTAGATTTCGCGCAAACGTTGATTAATAAATAAATAATATTTTATGCTATCCCGTTTAGTTTTGGTTATTGATCGATCTTTTTTTAATTCCGAGAGCTATGCAGCCATCCATCTTGGTCTCTCCGTAATATTTGTTTAATAAATATTCTTTTTGGGTCATTTTGTAATATACTAGTGGAAAAAATTTAGGGATAAAAAAAATGGTCATACTGGTATTACTTGAAAAATTTTTTCCTAAATTTTTTCCACTAGGGTATAATGTAATTGTAATGAATATAGTTTTTTTTAACTAAGAGTATATAAATAAATAGCATTGTTAACTACTCGTATTACATTTACAGTACATAGTTACTAACATATTATCATTATGTTATAAGGCGACCGTGGTGCAAAACGAGAGCACGAATTCAAAACCACTTGCCGGTACCACTGTATCTTTGATATAATATGTACTTTGGTCGCCTTATTTCCATTATACAAGCACTTTAGTAGCCTAATATAGATGTGTATGTACCATTAAAAAACATATAAGCTAATTGTAATATTTAATTCTAAATTAAACTAATAGGAATTGAGTAAAACTTTTTCCGATGTCGTCATAATAGGTGACTAACGAGGGGTGGGTTTTTGGCACAAAAAGTAGCGACCTCTATCCTAACCTTGTGTTCCTCTCGTTATTCACATTAATATTATTTTTATTTTTTAAATTACATTTTCGTATATTCCAATTCTAGTATTATGGCTGTATAAATTAGAAATAAAAATTGGATATAAAAAATCACGCTTTCACAGTTTTAATAAAAAAAAAATATTCCAATAAACAACACATATAAAAAGCCAATTTTCAATCATATTGTTTTAGAAATCTTACACACACACACACACATATTTTTATTTATTTATTTAAACACAAGTGTTTTATTAGCTAAGTCTAAGTTCTTTATTATAAAAAAAAGTTCAGAAGAGCACTGCGCCCTAATAAAGTATGCAGCTAGTTCAGGGGACAAAAGTCTTATTTTTTTGTGGGCAATAAAGTTTATTTTTGACGACAGGTGTGGTTTGTTAACCGTAGTCCCTAGTTCGATTCTCGATTGGAGCAAAGATATGTTTCATAGCTTTTATTTGAAGGTGAAATAAATGAAATTACTTTTTAACCTTTACTTTCCTATATCACCTTACTTTACCACCCCAATTGATTTAAGAAAATCAAATACCTTTTTTAAATATAACATTAAATAGATTTTATAAAACTTTTTTTATTTATTTTAATTAAATAGAAAATGTAATTGTGCAAAATTTTTCTGTTAAAGATTCCTGTACTTTTGTTGCGACAAGTCATTTGTTAGCGAAAACGGGGTGGGGTAGCTCCCTAACAACTCTTTTTCTTTCACTTTCATGTTCGCAGCCAACTGCTTTACAAAGCACTGATGAATTTTTTTCCGGTCTCAGCGTCTAAATTGATGTAACACATATCTATATTTAAAGTCGGGGGAAAAAATAATTCAAACACTTCGTTAAATTTTAAACTTTTGACCAATCCATTTAAAAGTATTATGTTTTAAAATTGAATTAAGTAGATATTAAAAAAAACTAAAGTAATGGTTTTGGAGAGAAAGGATGAAATGACAGAATGTGAGATAATGATAGACGGAAAGAAAGTGGAACAAATCAAACAATTTGTTTACTTGGGATGGGAAGTGTGATGAAGATATTGAGAGAAGAGTGCAAAAGGGTAACGTAGTGAAGGGTGCCATCCATAGTATAATAGACACCCAAATAGAGAATTGTGGATGTGAAGGAAGCAAGGGAGTTGTGTAAGGATTGTGGTAAGTGGCGCTCCATTGTCTCTGCCTATCCCTGTGAGGAAAAGGCGTGACAATTTGATTGATTGATATTAAAAAACATTAAAATTATAATATATCAGATATAGAAAATAGTTTTACTCTTATATCAAAAAGGCCTGATGTTAAACTGGAGTGCGATCTATGGATGGACAAACGTCTGAAGTAGCAGCCGTATTCACTATGCCAGTTCAGTGGGATGCAAACGAATTCCGAGCTAAGAATGCTCCCTATTAGGTCGTCCCGCTTTATAATTCCATTCTACTCTGATTTATATATAAATCACTTTTCGCAAAAATTATAATTTCCAAATAAATATTATGATAAATTAATAATATTAACAAAACATAATCCCTAATCTAATAAATAATCAATATTCTATCGTGTTATTGAATATAATTTACGTTTATTTCATAGCTATTAATCTAACTAATCCTTTTGAAAATTTGCTTATTACGACGTTAGCTATAATCCTAGTTATTAATTCAAAGTTTTACTCTCCAATCTTAAAGCATTGTTTATTTATGCAAATTATTGCTTATTTTATTATAAACAATAATTGTTAAGATATGAAATCGCAAAATAGCAAGGGTCGATAGTGCCCCGAACCGAACCGCTACCACATCCACAAGTCTTGCATGAGACTTGTGGATGTGGTAGCGGAAGAGTTATCTATGATTGTGGAAAATGGCGACCTAGGCTTGTTTGATGTTAAGGAAGAGGACGACACTTATGGGCAATAGGCAATCCAGCTTTCTTAAGGATTTGGTTAAAGGTCGTTAACCCAGGAGTAGCTAATTTTCTTTATTTATTTTAAAATTAGAACAGATATAATTTATATTGTCATGATAACAGGATTTTATACATATTCAGAAATCTCTGTAGCAATATCGTTTGGACTGGAATCGCAAACAAAATGTAAATTGCTATAATAATTGACAATAATGTGGATATTTTTTTTATCTAAGCGTATTTTCTTAATGTTTGTTACGACATACTGTTTGTTGAGGCGGGCTTATATTATCACCATTTTTTATTGTGACTGAGATCTAACCTCAACATGCCGGATGGTAATGGAAGATCTAAGAGTGCGGACGAAAAAACTGACTCAGATTACCTACGGCTTCCTTAGTAGCCGTCGGCTATAGTACAATTAATAATTCAGGGCTATAAGGAAATTTGCATTAAATTAATTGCATCCAACTTAGAACATGTAAGTTTACCTAGGTATATAAACAACATAAATCCTAAAGCTATGTCACAGTAAAACATCGAGCTATAAACTAAGTATCAACTAAGTTGACACTCGCTAACTTGTGTAATATTTTACATTAGCTTAATGTGTTTTCCTGGTACACATAAAATGCACTTTGTTGTTTTATAGCTAAAAACGAGCCAACGCTAAAAGAAAAATAACATTAAACCTCACGCTAAAATTAAAGTAAATTCACTGGGTATTTATGAATATATTCAAAGATTAAACGCCACTTTCAAATGTGAAAACCGTGAGTTCATTTAGTCAGCTCATGTGTTCTCACCATCCTTTAACCTTAGATCTTTTATTCGAAGCGTTTCTGGTCACTCTGGCCGGCATAGTGATATCGACCGAGGCAACTGTAAACTAAGTCCGTTTATTCAGTCGTTGACGCTCTATGACTCTATCCGTAAGTATAATAAAAAAATGCGTTTTGGGATCAACTTAAAAGTTTCTGGAACGATGTCTGTATTGCTTGGATACATCATTGGATATTCGCAAATGGTACGAGTTTGATAGATCAACCACGACTGGGCATACATACATACAAGTAAGAAGGTGGAATTGATAGCGAAAAAGAGACAATTATATGTTGTTCTACATCGCGACACTGAGTTCAGGTTTGCTTATTGACATAATCTTAACGTGGCTTGTTCGGAGCGCGTATGACATATCTACGTCTTTTCTTAAAATATGATTAATCAGTACTCGTATTATTCATGTCAGCATTGTTCACGTTGAGTTGACTCGTACGTACGTATTGCACGCACCTTCATAATACGAACAACTCTACACATATAAAAACCTAAGAATATGGAAAGAATATAATCTGTGCTAAAATAAGAACTAATTCAGTGTTACTTATTTCACTCGTATGTATACACCACGTGTGACTGAAAGAGACAACTACTTGTACTTCAATTCCTTTCTTTCAAAGGTTGTCACTACACGTAAGAGTAAGAGTAGTAAGAGTAGCGGCATAATTGTTCCGTCATCCTTTTTTGATTTTAATGTCATTTGTTAATCTGTCAAATTAGGTTGTCAAATAATCATTAAAACTAGTGACAACCTTCTAAATTACGAATGTAACAATGCATATTCGTCCCCGTCTGACTTCTTTTTAATGCCATAAGTAAAAATAGTATAAACGGTTGTATTTTAAAGCTATTTTAGGGCTCCTTCTATTTCTTAAGTCCAAATTCTTTTATAAAAACAAATAAATATGCTCAATGCCAAATTCACCATTGAAATAGTTTGTACTCGTAATCCGTAATTCAACTCTTAATTATATAGAATGAAATTAAACACACTTATTTTTATTGAACGAGCAAAAAATGTGAATAAAATTCTTCTTCAACTATAGTTCATTGAAAACAATGGAAAAAGGTCAAGTTTCTTACTCTTAGTTACAATGAAGATCTTAAATAATAGAAGCATTTTACTGGCGTTAATTACTCGAAAAAATCAAGTATTTCTAGAAGATTTATTCCAGTAGACGAAGATGCTTTTACTGGCCTGTTAAAAAATAGAGATTATATAAAATAGGGCTACTTCTTTTCTATTTATGTGAATGTGTATAATTTTGTACATTGTACATATCTATACCATGTTTACGTTATTGTATGTAAGTACATGTATTTATTATTGAGAAATATTCTCAATAATATAATTATGATTATGATTCGATTTTATAATTTTTACACCTACGAGTACGTAAATAAAACACTTCTCTCTTATCTCCAAAGTAAACTGACAGAAGGCTTCGACTCTCCTCGCAAAGAGCACCGACAACTGAAAAATCAATTTAGTTGTACGGTTGCCCCAGTCGCCATTACTAGGCCGTCTAGGGGTATCGACATTACTAGATGTATTGTTCTAATTGATATTAAACCTCTGAGGCTAGTCGATGTCATAAATTATTTCCGCACTGGTCGGGGGAAGCATTCACATTTTGTCGACAGAATCGGTAGTCGAACTAAAAAGTTTGGTGCATCTTTTCTTTGTAGAACAATCGACAAGTGGAATGCTTTGCCAGCCCATGTGTTCTCTCCCTCCTATAACCTTGGATCCTTCAAGCGATGCGTGAAGAAGCACCTTTGGCCGGCATAGTGACGGCGTGTGAGACAGCCGCGTACTAACTCGGTTGTTTCAGTCGTCGGCACTTTTGGATCTCCTCTTGCTTATCATCAGGCAAGTCGATGTCAAATGTCGTGTCACAATAAAAAAAAAATATAAGTCAAAAGAAAATAATAACTGTTAGTAAAAGTTTTAAGAATTTCAAATTTGTTTTCTTTTGCTATGAGAGTTTTCTCTTTGTAACTTTTTCTCAACATTGTTTTACTTTCCAAACGAGGTATTATAAAATAATAAAATTTACAAAAAAAACTCATTAATTATTAAGTCTAAATTATAATTGTAAATAACTACAATATAATTTTTATAGACTTTTTGTAATAAGCTACTTAACTCAGAGGTTCCTGGTTTGTGAAATCTAACCTTTACCACAAGACAGCGGTCGCCATAATTTAAAATTGATATCTCATTCATAGAAGTCAAATCATATTTTTTTTAACACACTTTTTTATTTTTGTGACTCGGTATCTGACCTCGATCTAACCTCGTAATCATGATAGAGGTCCAAGAGTGCCGACGAACCCTCTCAGTTCACGGCTGCGTCAGTCTCTATCACTATTTCTCCATTGGTACAGTTCTTCAAGCATAATAACATAGCATATAACAAAATAAAATAAAATATTCCTAAATAAACAATCTCAATAATTGAATGATAATATTTATATTACTTAAAGAATAAATTCTTTTAAAAGCTTTTAAATTAGATGGGACTAAATTATAATGTTTAAATAGTGACCTTCAATGTTCCGCTATTACGCTCCAGCTAGGCGCCAATTTTCACAAATTGTCTTTTAGAACACAAAACCATTTACTCAAAATCAAATGCCTGATTTCACCAACGATGTTTAACTTAAGTTTTATAAATTTACTTTAATCAACATTCGAATACTACTGACCAATAGTAATAGTAGAAGTTTATGAGCCAATGTACCAATTATTTAATTTATCAAAGATTCTCGTACAGTTTTCATTAAAAAAAGAAGTTTTTTTTATGAAAAATGAAAGTTGAATGTTTATGAAAAAAGAAATTGAGTGTCTTTAAAAAAAAGAAACTCAATTAAGATTAGGTTAAAATCCTAATTGAATTATTTAAAAAGGAATGCTTTGATAGTTGGATGTGCACTTGGAAAGGATGAGTCAAGATGATTGACAAAAAGAATTTATAAATCTGATGTGGAGACATCCTTAAGAAAGCTGAGTTGTCTAGTACCCATAACCATAGAGCTTGTATTAAGAGAATTGTTGATGTGATGGAAGCGATTAATTAGTGTCAGGACAGCGGCAAGTAGCGCTCCATTGTCTCTGCCTATTCTTGTGGAAAAGATAATTTAATTGATAATAGTTTTTTTTTATATGATTAATAATTTTTAAGCGTGTTAGACTTAAGTTAGATACTTAGCGAAGAATGGTTTACAGGCCCTAAATACCTAGAAGGCTTTAACAGGAGGAGTTAGTAAAGGAAATCCTGTTTGGTAATGGATGACCCGTGTTACTTCAAAACTCTATACAATGTAAAATACACTAATTGTTTATTTTATATATACTGACATAATATACATGTATGTATACAAATCAAAACAGCATTTATTAGGGTGTTATTTGATTTCTCAGTATTTAATATAAAATTGTAATGAAGAAATATATTGTGAACCACCTATCTCAACAATTTACATTGAGTAAATATAATAATAAATTATATTGGATCGTGGCTAAAATTTTAATTCGCAGAAAATGATACAAAATGAATATTGAGGAATATTTCCAACAACCTCTATGTGCGAACGCTTTCCCAATTTCACATTTCTTGCTTGAGGAACTAATTTAAAATACATATTAAACAATATTTGCTTTCAATTATTTTCTTTAGAAAAAAGTACCTATTTATTGTGCCGGGACATTTAATTGTCAATTGATAAAGGCAGCCGTGGTTTAGTAGTTATAACGTGATCACGCAACCCAAGAATCTCTGTTCAAAACCACTTACCGGTACCAATATATGTTCTTTGGTCGCCAAGTTTCTGTGATACACGTTATCATAGAAACTAGGCGTACAGAATAGCCTAGTATAGAAATGTTAAAAAACGTGAGCACTTGAATGCGTATATTAGATTTACATGGAATACGACCGCACACCACCTAAAATTAAGCTGTAGTGCGATCTGTGAGCGGTGCGACTGAAGCTCCAAACAAATGACTGTAAGCGGCAATGATGTCTACTATGCCAGACAAACATATGTTTAAAATACGGGCACTCTCTATTTTAATTAACTATAGTAATTTCCCGCATAATACAAATGAAAGGCTAAAACCTCTGTAATTTAATTAATGAATCAATAATTTGCACAATTAATTTAGTATGGACCATTCCGTTAAAGTTTATTTTCTATTGATGCCGATTTGTCTCTAATTAAAACTGTCACTGTTCACTATTACCAGTTCACTCGAGGGAAAGTATTTTGAATTTAACATTATGAATATTTAAAAAATGAACTTTATATGAAAAGATTATGGACGGGTCTTAAGCGGATTAATGTTTATATAAAAAATAATTAAATGATTATTAAGCGTTTATTTTATGTTAAAAGTCGCGCAAAACCTCAAAAAATATATTATAATGCTTGGTAATCTGTGTATGAACTCTAAAAACATATTTACTATAATTATTAGGTATTTATTTTATATAATGTATTAAATACATTATTTAATATGTATTTAAACTAACGTAAAACCATAGTGTAGATATTTAACCAAAATGAAAAGCGTAATATTGTTGTTAAAACATTCCCTAATAAATATTTAAACGTTTAGCTATCCTTTCAATCAAAGTACATAAAATATAGAAACCGGGAGAATCCAATAAATACCGGCCATTCGCAGCCGTTGACCGAAAAAGCGGGCTCAAACACCAATTAAGTAAAAAGAGGGCTCACTCATTTACAAATTCAAATAGACTTCTTAATTAACGTATTTTGATCGCGGCGAAATTGGATCCTTTAGATCATTAAGGGACGGCAATTCTTATGGCACCAAATGCAATTTTATTACTCGAAGGCCAAACCAATTTAGCCCTTCGGTGACATTATTCTGTCAATTCGAAATTGTTTTATCTACTACAATTAACTGCAAGAAAATTTCGTCTCTCTAAATACAAAATTAGAAATATCGATTAGAAACAGTTTCAAGAGAACGATTTATTAATTGAATTTACAAGGTGAATGGAATCTAAGAGAATTAATAAGTAAGTAATTATATTTAAGTACCTTTGAATCCTTTCTTTATAGCCTTACAGTGGAAACACAATATCTATTCGTAAATGCCATTCAATTTCCTATTGACCACGCAAACCTCCAATTATATCCCTTTTTTATTCGCCGTGATACGATAAGCTATTGAATAATATTTAGTACGAGAATACTTTAATTTGTTGAGTGCCTACCAATGACGCGATTTAAATGTCAACCTATGATTCGAAATTAATAAGTTATTAATACATATGTGGGCTGTATAGCAAAGATCAAATTTAATAGAATAATAATACGTGCATTGCTGTCATATTATAAATATAGGTTTTGTTCACGCCTTATTCTTAGAGGAAAAATACTACAGGTATCTTAGGTGCTGCACATAAGTTTTTTAAAAGTGGTAGGCAGACAGTTGATAATTTATCGATACCGCACCACTATCAAGTCTACAAAACAAGGTTTAACTTGAACGCATCCCTATTTATATTAAGGCGAGTAAGGCAATAATTGGGGGACGTCCAATAAGTATCCTAGATAAAATTAAATTGTAATATTAATCCATTTTTTTATTGTGCCTCATCATGTGCCAGCACCCCGCCTAATGTTAAGCTGGAGTGCGGTATTACTGCCTACCACTCTATGACCAAACCCAGAGCAAATATCCGCCTCTTTTTTAATAACAAATACTTGTAATATTTAATTTATTAAATAAATATTAGAAAAAAAGCTATGAAACTAATATTTGCTCCGACCGGGCATCAAACCCGGGACTTTCACGTAACAAACTGGTGTGCTAACCAGTGCGGAACGCGTGTCGTCAAATAATTTAATTCATATGTTCTATGTCAAACTTAATACTATATGTATATTTGTTTTATATGACACAGAGGAAAAATACTACGTATTATTATTAGGTTACATTAGGAACATTGTGTTTTGTAATAAAAAAAATGTGATCAGTTATAATAATCCTAATTCTTTTCAAAATAGGAGTTGTAATTTTGCCCGTTCCTACCCCTGATTTTTTGACGTAATAGACGTTACCTAATGTAAACTGTGGATACTGTGGATTTAGCTTATAAACTGTAAATGAGAATATTCAGAATAATAACTGTAGATTTGTAGAACCCAAACAAGCTCTTTGATATTAACGTTAAAAATAATAGTCAACCAAAAGATAGTATTATAAAATTCTTTAGTAGCAAACGGTAAACTTTATAAATAAAACATTTACAACCTCTGAATGTAACGAACTTGGCTACGACTACGAATGTGTACCTCTGCCCTATAAATTTTGCTGACAAATTTTTATGTTGCAATACTGCAGAACCTCTATCAAGGCTAGTACACATCAAATATAATAGTTATCTTATTGTAACTCGATGTTAAGCTGGAGAGAGGTCCATGAATAAATACAACTGCTATCACAGTTAACTAATTGCAAGTAGCTGTCTCATTCACTATGCCTGCCTAGTTGGAACTTTCAAGGTAATTCTAAAACGTGACTGAGTGGCTTCACAGCAAGGGAAATTGCTTCGCGGTAGACTGACTAGGACAATAATTACAAACGATATGCCTACCTCTCTTAAATTATTTTATTTCATATAAGTTATCTATTTATTAACGTATTAGTTCGCGTAGACCTCCAAATAATTATGTTTACTAAAAGTTTCATCGCATATATTGTTCACTTACGATAAATCAATCAAATTGTCACTCCCTTTTCCTACAGGGATAGGCAGAGACAATTAATCGAAAGTTGACACAATTAATTGAAAAAGAGTTTTGGATTGCTAACTACAATGTCTTGTAATTAATTTTTATATATGTATTCAATTGTAATTTGCAGCTATTGTGATAGCAGATTTTAAATTAGTTTTTCCATTGACTTACTCGTTTAACTTACTCGCATTTCCGAAGAAACCACACGTTTTTTTAAACATAGGATAAATGTACCCTTTGTGCATTTGCCTTAACTTTTAAACAGGGTTGTAAAAAGTTACTACTGGCTACAACGTACGTGTCAGATTTATGATGTTTTTAATTAACTGAGTGACACGTGAGGGTATGTCAATAGTCAGCTGAAACGTAATTTCACGTAAGTTATGTAATACTTACATTCGAGTATGCTAGTCTTTCATTCTCTTACTTTGTACCTACATTGTAAAAGACTCCATGATCTATGTGTCCTAGTCGAGTGCCAAATATATCTCGCTTATTATAATTTCACTAAGTAAAAAAGGTAATTTATTACGAATATTTTTAGCACAGCTAATATAAAATATTTATAAACATTCTCTATTGCAATTAGGACATTTAGGAACAATATTTAAAAAGGAGGGCCTGCAGTGGATGTGAAAGAAACTAGAGAGTTGTGTCAGTATCGTAGAATGTGGTGTTCCGTATTCTCTGCCTGTGACTGTGGCCTTCCTAAGTTGTTTCAATTGATGATGATGATAATAATGAAGATTTTTTATTTATTTTAACGTGTTATCTGACCTCGTCATGCCTGACGGTAATAAGTAAGAGCGCCGACGTCCGAAAATCTGATAATTTTACGTAAGTAATGAAAGATAAAAAAGATATAATTTCAAATGAAAATTAATATTAAACTATTCGACATAAGTAACTTGGAGCATTATATTCGTAACGAAAGATCTTAAAAATGATTATTTTACTAAGAAACACCCATTACTTTATTGTGAAAGATTCGTATTATTTTGTCATTTTGTGTCTTACTCGTGTCTTCCAATCAATGCTTTTAATAACTTCTACACCCACACACATTAATCATAGATAGTAATGGTAAATGTAATATAAAATCCGCCGAGATTCTTTTTCTTTCATTATTTTTATTGTAACGAGTTTTTCAAAGTGATCAGACTTCGATTTGGTACTAATTAATTGTACGTTAAACAAGGCAGGCCCAGGAGGGTGTTTGCTTACCAAATCGGAGACATCCTCAAGAAAGCTAAGTTGCCTAGTGCCAAAACAAGAGCTTGTATGAAGAGAATTGTGAATGCGAAGGAAGCGAGGGAGTTGTGTTAGGATCGTGTCAAGTGGCGCTCCATTGTCTCTGCCTATCCCTGTGGGAAAAAGGCGTGACAATTTGATTGATAATTAAGAAGATGTCCGAAGGTTAAATAGTAGCTTGACTATACTGGCCTCATTTATTATTTACATTTCTATACTACGCTACTTAAGTGCTTCATAGAAACAGGACGATCAACGTACATATAGTATATCAAAGATACATTGGTACCGGCAAGTGGTTTTGAAACAGTGCTCTCGGTTTCCATAATAATGCTCTGCTCTGCCATTACACCATGGTCGCCTTATATTGACTCTACTATACATTTTTACGATTTCTAATTAATGCTGGGGCACACAATGATTGCTCTTAACAACAATCTTTTGTTAATGGCAAGGAAAAAAATTATAAATGGGCATCGTTAGAACAAAGGCAAGAGGCAGTGGGTCAAAGAAATTATCCTAAGTGAGGTACAGTGATTTATTAGGGCATCCCCCTCTATAATAGGTAGGCTTCTAAGGAAAAACAAAGGTGGGTATATTAATTAGTTTTGCTCCCTACTAGATATTGCTTGGTTAATATTTAATTATTTACTTACTACTTTCTATTACGTACTTTGGTCGGCATAGTGACGGTGACTGATGCCAACGGAAAACTCTTAGACCAACTCTTGCTTAAGCAAGCCGGGGTTAGATGCCAAGTCAGAATTAAACAAAAATAGGCTATTAAGCATCATAATTAGTGTCTGTATGAAGATTGTGGATGTAGGGGAAGCGAGAGTGATCAGTCAGGATCGTAGAAAATAGGGCTCCGTTGTCTTCTAATTCCAGTGGGAATTTGAGTGTGACGATTGATGATAATAATGATGACTAACACACCGACTACATGATTCTTTCTTTGTAAGATAACGATTTTCGAGATAAAAAAGAAAATTATTTTTATTGTGTGACGACATATTATGTTTTTTATTTACATTTCTATACTAAGCTACTAAAGTGCTTATATCAGTTATATATAAAGTGCTTTATCATAGAAACAGAAAAACCAAAGTACATATGTATATCAAAGATTAGTACCGGTGGGTGGTTTCGAACTCGTGCTCTTGGTTTGTGAAACCATTGCACTGCCACTACACCACGGTTGCCTGAAAGTGTGTTAAGTGTGATGTTAAGAGTGCGGTCTATATAATATAGAGGCGACACCTATATTACTTTTTATTTTTTAATTGCGGCATTCGACTTTATCTTGCCTGATCGTAAGCATTTTCATGATTCAAGGTGACTGAAAAAACGAATTTATTATGCAACCATCATTATGCTGACATAGAAGCCTTTTCGTGCTTCGCTTAAAAGATCCAAGTACCACGGCGGACATAAAGCCAAAGGCATTCTCTACCAGTTAAAACTTTAGTATGTTGATCCGAAATTAGTTCAATACATGCATAAATATACTCTAATACATACATAACAGAATCTTATAACTGAAAGTAGCAGTCGCATCCATTATGCCGGACTAGTAAACACCGTAAGGAAGGCAACTGAGTCATTTCACGAACTGTATTAAAAAAAACTTACTTTTGTGTCAGCATTACACAAAAACCTTAATGTTTTTCACAAATATAACGTTTAAAGGACAACACTCATTTATCTTTCTTTACACAATGTACACAAAGTTCACGTCACCATATCAAATTACAATATCTATCGTATGTCCGTTGATATCAACAACACTGAACGAACTACTTCAGTGATTATCATTTTATCAGTTACAATAAGTAAACGTCATCTTTTTATATTTCTTAAAACAATCTATCATATTGTCACGCCTTTTCCCACAGGGATAGGCCGAGATAATGGAGCGACATTTACCACGATCCACAATTCTCTTCCTACAAGCTACACGATTATGGGTATAGCTTGTATGAAGGATGAGGTTCTTGAGGATGTCTCCAATTTGGTCGGAAAACACCCTTCTGGGTCTGCGTTGTTTGACGCATCCATCCACAACAGATTTATAAACTCTTTTCGTAAATCTACAAAACATTTCTTCTTTATTTACTAATTAGTTATATAGGTATATAAACGTGAAATTCTAAATGATATATATAAAAGTGAAGTATATATACATGCATTTAACACGATAACAGATGTATAGATATCACGGATATATAATTTGATAGGTAATATACAAAGATTATAATTCTAATATTTGCAAATTCAACGAGAAAGCATTTTGTATTCGTTGTCAATATTTAGTAAGGAAGCACGATCGTTAATCGTACCCATCATCAATCACACGTTATCAATCCCACCCACGAAATATTAACCAATTACTGAGAGCAAGCTAACCGACCGTCGATGTCGTTACTCGTAAATAAATTTTTAAATCCCAAAATTTTAGATGATGTCAGGTGCCCTAATGTTAATTAAATTTTTATATTGCTCATGTAAAACATATATGACTCTACGTATTTGAAAACAACTTTGAAAGACTTACCAATCATGCGAAGGTGGTGGTCGGCGGCGAGCCTGCACACAACATGGAGGCTCTTGAGGTTCGCATGGAAGCTGCAACGCCGGCGGCGGTGGTGGTGGTGGTGTGCAGGCAAGCCTTCGAGCTGCAGCAGCGCCCACATAGTCCACGTAACGGGAGGGTGGTGGTGATGCAGCCAAGTCCTCGCGACACGTGGGGCCACAGCACTTTCGTAAGGTGCCTGTGGGTGCTGCCGGCCGGCACGCCATCCCACAGTACACGGGTGGCGGCGGCCGTATCGGTGCTGGTGGTCTCGGTACATAGCGTTCCACGGGCACATGTGCAGCTGGTGGAACATACCGTGGTCGCCGCACCCGCTCCTGCTCCGAGCAACGTCGTACTCGACGCGGGGACGCCGAGAATCGGTCCGGAAGCGGCGCGGGCGGCGGCGGGCTGAGCCTCTCCGGCGGCGGCGCTACGCTGAAAGCGCCTGCCGCCGGGAAGCGCTCGCACGGTGAGCGCGCGTACTCCTCGGCCATGGCACGCGCTCAGGCGGGCCCGCCGCCGCCCGCGCGCCACTCCATCGGAGAAGAGACCCACGTTCACATGCCCGCTCACTGATGCACTCTCACGGGCAGGGTGCTCCGCTTGCGTGCGGCACGGTCCCGATGTCCGCATTCACTCCGTGAGCGCCATGGCGCTCTCCCGATCGATAACGCGGCGCGGCCGAGGCTCAGAGCGCTTCGGCCGCGGGGTAGCACGCTCGAGTTATCATCGTTGAAAATCACCACGTAGTCCTGCTAGGCCTGGTGGGCCAAGATCAGGACTTGGGGCGCGGTGAACCTGGGTAACCAAGAAAGATGGCCGTTCTCAACACGTCCTCCGGTACCGCGCCTGCGTATATCTTGCTTTTAGATGTGTTTGTTTTCACTAAACCTGTGTTCTTACTGACATAGCGTTATATAAAACCCAGTCCTATATTAATTCCTTAGAATAAACACTTATTATATTTGTATGATGCACAAGTATTTTGTCACTGCACTGAAATATTTATTTTTCGTGAGAACGTGAATAATTATATTTGTATGGAGCGACTGTGCGCCCCTGTACGCGGGCGGCCGACGTCAGAACTGTACGCGTATCGACTCCAGTGCGCGGATAGGAGCCGCGCAGCCCCTTAGCGGCTACCTTCATATCACTCCCACACAAACACACATTTAAAAGCTCCACACTCCACAAAACATGTCCATATTTCTTCATGAAAACTAATTATAACTATTTGAAATGCTAAACTCCTTGTGAAAAGCTCGATGTTGAGGGGAATACCTAATATGTATATATTCAACGTATGCCATTAAGTATATCAAAAGTTACGTTATTGTTGCTGCGCAATGAGCTCTATATTTATGAGACGCAGTAATTTTCCTCCAACTTTTCATCTTTGACCGCTGAGTATGATATTGTCGTATCATATGTTTATATGTACATAGGTGTGAAATTTTGCTAAACTTTTTGTTCAGACGCAACTTCTGGCCCCCGATTGCCCAAAAAGGACAGGCATGGCGCATAATTAACACACCAGTTCGTTACGCGTAAAGTCTCGGGTTTTATTCCCGGTCGGTGCAAAGATTAGTTTCATAGTTTTTATTCGTAATATTTAATAATTATAATAAATATTACAAATATTAGTTAATAAACAAAAACATATTTACTTTAGAACTACTTGTCAAATAGTGGTAGGCAGTCTGCCGCTCTGGGTTAGTTCCACCACTTACAAGTATACAGACCGTGAAGAGACTTAGTCGCGTTTCGTGATCAGCATGTAAGTTGCCGGTTTAAACTAGGCCAGAATAGTCTATGTGAATGCTACTTACAGTTATAGAACTGTATTAGAAGTCACCTCCATTCATGGACCGCACTCCAGCTCAACATCAGGCGGGTTGCTGTCATGTGACGAGTCACAATAAAAAAACATGGACATTGGACATGATTTTCGTCTTGTCCATTTATCTGTGGGGAAATGTGTCCTAGATCGCTGGGCATAGCATTGAGGTTATCCAGCAACATGCGTATACATAAGATTTACATTTTCATCTTAAAAAAGTTTTATTTTAGTAATGTATTTGCGAATAAAATAAATAAATGTATAAACAATGTTAAACATTACTTATATAAACACAGACCATCGAATAAAATAATAACAAAATTAATTTACTTGAAAATTAGTATAACAAAGCAATATTAGAATTAAAAAGGACTGAAGAGTAAGAAAGTGTAAGGGAAGGAGAACTGGTTGTTTTCCTCGAATTCATTAAAGTTCCCTATCACTTTACCGATCTTCATTAGTGCTAATTGTTATCTAAAATTAAACTATGTGCGAGTAAACGTGAATTATTTATTGCTGAAATTACTTGTAAATCTAAACCAACCTGAAAATGATGTCTTATTCACATTAACCCAAATCCCCTTTGATATTTTTTAATTCAATTTTATTACGGGAATTACGCGCATGAAATGGCGATGCCATTTCCATTATAAACTAAAACTAGACTATTTACAGATACAAGCTCATACAGATATAATGTGGATAAGGCTTGTAATACAAAACATAAGAAACAACTCACACGAAAATAGAATACAACGAACAAAAATAAGTTATTAAACCTATGATGCATTGGGTTTAGGGTCACCTCACCTCAAAGCATCACCTCCTTGATAATATTAGCAATACTATAAAGGAAAAAGTTAACTTACTTACTTAATTACTTCTGAAATTGCCTACTGCCTATAACCGTAGAGCGTGTATAAAGAGGATTGTGGATGTGAGGGAAGCAAGCGAGTTATGTCAGGTTCGTGGCAAGAGGCGCTCCAATGTCTTAGCCTAACCTTGTGGGACAAAGGCGTGACAATTTGATTGATTGATTGAAATACATTATATACTAGTTTAAGAGTCAGAACCTTATTAGGTTCAAACGTATGTAACAGTATTTTCTTAGATTTTGCGCGAACATTGATTAATAAGTTAAACAAATTTTATGCGGATTACTATAGCATTTATTTTGGTTTTGATTTTACAATTAAATTGATTTTACAATCTCTTCGTGACCTCGATGGCTGCAAAGCTCTCGAAACGTCGGAACAATAAAAAGAGTGGTAAGCAGTGATACCCACGATTTGGTCACGTTTCGGGATCAGCTTGTAAGTTGCGGGTTCCAAGTAGTGGATGTGATTGCCACCCACAGTTATTGAATTGTAGTAGCAGTGACATTCATTCATGAACCTAATTTCGGCCTAACATCATGCAGGGTGCTGCCATATGTCGAGTCACAATAAAAAAATAAAAAAAAGTTTAATTCGTATGTAACAGAATAAAGTTTTTTTAAGATTGTATTATTATTATTTATAATTTTTTTAAGGGTAGTGTTTATTTATCACATTTTTTTAATTCACGTCTTTTTTACTACTTTTTTTTATGGCGTTTTGACATATGTGTTAACATCATCCCGCCTAATATTAATTGTTAAGCTGGAGTCCGGTCCATGAATAGAGACGATTGATACGACAGTTAAATAAATATAAGTAACAGTCGCATCCACTATCCTGGCCTACTTATGCCGGATATTGTACACGTTAGGGAAGCGAGAGAGTAGCGTCAGAATCATCAAGCGTGGAAAGTGAGGCTTTACGAATATTGTCTCTACCTATCCCTGTGACAATTTAGGCGCAGGTATATATTGTAGATTAATATCGGACAGTGCGCTGTAATGAGAACAATGAAACCACAGATAATTATCTACAAGCAATACGTTATGACGGCTGCGCTAAATTTAGACTATCATTTTTTGGTGTATTTTAGAAAATCTCATGTGAATGGATACGTTAAACAAGCTAGGCCCAGGAGGGTGTTAGCCGACCAAATTGAAAACTAGTGCCCATAACCATAGAGCTTGTATGAAGAGAATTGCGAATGTGAAGGAAGCGAGGGAGTTGCGTCAGGATCGTGGCAAGTGGCGCTCCATTGTCTCTGCCTATCCCTGTGGGAAAAAGGCGTGATAATTTGATTGATTGATTTTTGATAAAACGCGTAGTGCAATGGTTAGCACACCAGTCCGTCCGTACGCGTACTGGACCAGGTTCGATTTCCAGTCGGTGTAAAGATTTCTTTTATAACTTTTATTTGTAATATTTATTAATTACATTGAATATTAATAATTGTTATTAAAAAAAAGAGGCGAATATTTATAATATAAATATTATAATATTGTCTCTTGCCTGGTGTCTAAGAGTGGTAGGCAGTAGAGCCTAGTCTGCCGTTCCGGAGTAGTACCACCACTTACAAGAATACAGACCGTGAAGTGCTAGGTCGCGTTTCAAGATCATCTTGTAAGTTACTGGTTCTAACTAGACCGGCATAGTGGATACGACTTCTACTTGCAGTTATTTAAGTGTAGTAGCAGTCGTCTCAATTCATAAACCGCACTCCAGCTTAACAGGCGTAGACGAACGGTTTAGCGATTGGTTTGTTGCGCGTAAAGTCCCGGGTTCGATCACCGGTCGGAGCAAATAATTCCCTTTTATTATTGTTAATAATAAAAGGGATGGATATTTGCTTCGGGTCTGGTTATCAAAGAGTGGTGGTACCCAGTCTGCCGATCCGGGGTAGTACCACCACTTACAAGTATACAGACCGTGAAGTGATTTGGTCACGTTTCGGGATCAGCTTGTAAGTTGCCGGTTCCAACTAGGCCGGCATAGTGGATGTGATTGCTACTCACAGTTATTGAATTGTAGTAGCAGTGACATTCATTCATGGATCACACTTCGGCTTAACATCAAGCGGGGTGCTGTCATATGTCGAGTCATAATAAAATAAAATAAAAACATCAGGCGCGGTGCTGTCGTATGTCGAGTCACAATATAATAAATATCATGAAACACGACTTCGTGGACTATTTCACTTCACCATCACTACCCTGGGTCAGTAAACTGGCCAAAGACTACGGATTGTCTGCCTACTTTTAAACATCTACCAACTTAAAGTTAAATGTATAGTAAAATTAACTTTGTACTGTTACAAGGTCATTTAAGAGCTTATTCGCAAAATGACGATTCGTATTTCTTCTGTATCGTCATTGTTTACAATTCATGATTTATTTTAATGATGTCAATGGTTTTTAAATAGCCGTTTTCACATTATCACAAATCGTGAAAAATGACGGTAAATCTTAAGTGTTTTAAAAATTACATACGTCAAAAAACACTATCGTTAAGAGTGACTGGTCCGTCCAAAACTTGGTCTGTGTCTTTAATTTATGGAGCCTGGGTATTATTTTGCATTTTTTTCTCTGTTTAGAATGTTTAGATCGACGATAATACCAATACAAGATTATAGTATTCACATGCATCATGTTGTTCATCAAAGACTAAAACAAACCAATTGTGAACTACTATTGGGATGGTGACCGTGCATCCGTTATAATACCGTTTTTTGTCGAAATGTCGGGTTCCTGTGAATGAGCTCTAAGCCTTTCAATAACAAAAATTAATTTGTAACAATTTATAGTGCGTGTCAATTTAGGTAAATAATTAATTAAATGCTAATCGTAAACAAATTAAAGCCATTACAATTGCACTTTCTTGACCGAATTAAAATTAATTTGTATGCACTCTTTTTATTTTAACTTTCATTTTAATTTATTATAATGTCAATAAAATAATTAATATCAGCTATTTTTTATCATTAATTAAATTATTTATTAAATACATGATGTTAAAAATTAATTTAACCAATCAAATTGTTATCTATGGCGACGAAAAGTCAGTGATGCTATGATTGCGATGATATTTGGCATTCTCGTAGGTCCCCATAGGGCCGTCTTTAAACTATTGGAGGCCCTGGGCACATTAGAATAATGGGGCCCCTGTGAGATTGAAAAGGTAGTAACCCTTCTACGGACAACAAAAAGGAGATGTTTTTAATCCGTTGATCGGATATTGATTTTAAATTAAAATTCTTCATTTTCACGGGCTGCGGTGGCCTTACCATAAGCAGCCCCCTTAGCACGGCAATCCAAGAAGCAAGATAAAGACTTGCAAGGAATATCATTCCAACTCATTTTAAATAACTTACTAGAACTGTATCAAAAAATATATTTAAGCGTACTGTAAAACTTTACACAAAACAACGTTGAAAACATTATTAAATATTTGTTTGAACATTTTGATGCGCCAGCCTAATACGTTATTTAAAATTAGTTACACTATTAGTCCTTGCACTTATTTATCTTGCTTCTTGGATTGCCGTGCTAGGGGGGCAGGTATTGTACATTATTGTTCGATTTTTTCGGAATAAATATTGAATGATCTGGCAGCAATTAAGGGGGCCTCTATCATATCTGGAGCCCATTAAACAGTGGCAGTTAGTGAAGTACGACCTATAAATGGAGGCGCCTGTTGTCACAGTGGTATCAACTATGTCGGTCCAGCTGAATTCTGGGAACTTTCAACTAATCACAGATTAAAGTTCAAAAAACGAATTTTAAAATTATAATTTTACTTTTTCTATTATAATTAGTTCTATTTGACAAAATTTGTATTAAAAAAGTGAATGGCAAGTTCATTTACTTTGTCGCGCTAGCTCAGGTAGATTGGCCATCAAATTTCTTATTCCGTGCGCAAAAGTAATTGGGTCAAAGCGTATTTTCCATTGGACTAATTAAATTTGATAATACATATATTATGTTTTATTTCATCAGTTATTTTCAGTATTTCTTTTATACGGTTAAATCTTTTATACTGACTGTCTCTTATGACTAAATACTAAGAATTTATTTGCGTTGGGTTACATATAGTTTACTTTGTAGAAAAATTTACAAATGGACTGCTTTGCCTGCCCATGTGTTCTCTCCATCATAGGACCTTGGATCCTTCAAGCAACGCGTGAAGAAGCACCTTTGGCCCGCATAGTAACGGCGACTGAGGCAGCTGTGTACAAACTCGGTTTTCTCAGTCATCGTCACTCTTGGACCTCCTCTTGCTTATCAGCAGGCGGGTCGAGGTCAGATGACGTGTTACAATAAAAAATAATAAAAATATTGTTACTCCCATTTTACCTCTGTTATTACAGATTAGAATTATCTAATTAAAGATAAGATAACTGCTGGTTTGTCAAATTTGGTCAACTTTGCATAAATCTTTATTTTTAATTTTATCTGTAGATTGTCTGAGATGAGATCTCCGCAATAATGTTATTTGGGGGGGGGGGTCAACCTATTTGCGTCAATGAGTCATCCTCAAGAAGGCTAGGTTGCCCATGACCGTAAGTATGGGGATGTAAGGGAAGCGAGGGAGTTGTGTCGGAATCGTGGCGGGTAGCGCTCCATTGTCTCAGCCTATCCCTATAAAGGACAGCGTGACAATAATTGATTAATTAATTGATATATTTGTTTTCTAATTATAGCTAGTATAGGAATAAATGAACAGAGAAATAATAATTTGTTTATAAATTGTTTATTTGGGAAGTAGGAAATAGTATTTTGCAACTGAAACTCATGAATAGGTTGCAACTTAAACAATTAACTCCTAATGACATTGCCAAACTTGAACACACGAGCACCTCACTAACGAACTGACAGGTAAATGCATTACCCTTCTCAGATTTTAACCTCGTTGTGAAGTTTATTAAATGCATTTCCCACTTTAAAGTAGACATGTGCCAGGTTTGATTGCAATTCAATTATTAATTCTCATTTTATTTATTTATTACCTAACAATAATTCGGAGGCATCCTCAAGAAAGCTGGGATGCCTAGTCCTAGTGCCCATAACGGTAGAGCTTGTATAAAGAGTATTGTGGATTCGAGGGACGCGAGGGAATTGTGTCAGGATCGTGGCTAGTGGGAAAAGGGCGTGAAAATTTGATTGATTTGATTGACCAACAAAACAAGCTCTAGTAGTATAGTAGTCGCATTCGCTATGCCACTTTTAAACTGATCCCGAAAGGCAACTTAGTTTTCGTTCTTTTTCTTTCTTTTTTTTATAATTCGGGACTTGTATGAAGGGACTTGCATCCGACTATCCCTGTGAGAACAATAGCGTCACAGTTTAGTTAGTAGCGATTATGTTGAATACTTTTGACCTAGATTTGGCCGATGGTAAGCAAAGGGGAGGTCCAAGAGTATCAACGACTGGAAAAAACGACTCAGTTTACGATGGCCAGACAAAGATTCATGCATTATTTGAAGGGTCCAAGGTTGTAGGAAAAGGAGAAGACGTGGGCTGGTATTTCACTTGTCGATTGTTCTACAACTTTTTATTTAGACTGCCGATTTGGTCAAAAGAATTATTTAAATAAATTCCAATTCCTAATTTAATTAAGAAGAACATCAATGAATTAAACAAATTTTGTGCGGCTTACTATCGTGTTTATTTTGGTTTTGATTTTTCAATTTTTTTATTATTCCGACGTTTCGAGAGCTTTGCAGCCATCTCTCCTAGACCACGATGGCTGCAAAGCTCTCGAAAAGTCGGAATAATAAAAAAAAATTAAAATCAAAACCAAAATAAACGCGATAGTAAGCCGCATAAAATTTGTTTAATTCATTAATCAATGTTCGCGCAAAATCTACGAAAATACTAAGAAGAACATCCTCATAAAATATTAATCTATACTAATATAATAAAGCGGAAGAGTTTGTTTGTTTGTTTGTTTGTTTGTTTGTTTGTTTAAACGCGCTAATCTCAGGAACTACTGGTTCGAATTGAAAAATTATTTTTGTGTTGGATAGATCAATTATCGAGGAAGGCTTTAGGCTATAAAACATTACATTGCGACTTATAGAAGCGAAGAAACAGTCGAAAATGTGGAAAAAACGGGGAATATTTTTCGTCTTTGAGGGTTTCCGTTGCGTGCGCTGCGAAAACCGTTCGAGATACCCAAAAAATATGTATGAAAGAATTATTCCTCTTTAAATTATCTAAAAAAATGTCCGCGATAGTATATGTCTATCTTTTAAGATTAACTCACAATAACCGTTTTTATGATAGTTAAATTTTGTCTAAATTAATGCATTATTACAAATTATTTGTCAGAGTTGTATTAACATAATAATATTATTCTTTATCGAAATACATGTGTTATTAATTAAGAGTATTTAACTATGAACAAAATTGTCATTGACATCACCTAATTTCAATAAACATCTTATAAGATAATACAATTTTAAAATAACTCTGAAACAAAATTCACACGCGTCGGATGATGAGCGCTAACCGGCGGGCGAGGAGAGGTGGTGCTTGCGGGCGAGGCGGAGGGGGGTGTAGCTCTACGAGGTATAGTCTGTCTAAGCCGAAATGACGCGCCCCTCCACTGCATTTACGCATACGAGCAAATATAAAATATGGATAAAACACACCGAAAATGCAGTAATTGGTTATTCAGTTGCTGGTTAGACACAAAGGAGGAACGAACGTGATGAAGTATAATAGCATAGTTAGTAATATTTGCATTCACACATTTAAATAAACTAATAAAGTGGAGGGGCGCGTCATTTATAGAGAGACAAGCATACTATGCGGTCGGCTCCCTACTGATCGGTTGAATGCAGGGTTAATTTGTTTTAAAAATTAGGATTGTTTGCAAAATCCTTTTTTATACAATTTCATTTTGTAGTACTTTTCTCTATAGTAGGTAGTGTTTGTTTTAAGTATAGTATTTTGTTTCTAATATTTTCACAATAACACTTTTTTTGTTTTGTTTTAAATAATACCTGTAGGTGTCATCTACATTCTTTCAAGGTTAGGTTTTACAATTCTTATTAGGTTAGGTTAAGCATACAGTTAGTTTGGTTAAGTTTTCATTTCCTTCGTTCTTTCTTCGTCACTGTAATGCCTAGAAAAAGGACTCAGCGTTCTCGGCAGACTGCTGCTGTAAAGCGGCTGCGAGTTTTGCGCACAAGAAAATAAAACTGAAAATATAACTTACGCAGAAGTACTTTAAAATATATTCTTTTTAAAACTACTTTAAAATATTATATATTCTATTAGTTACGTAACTCAATCGTCTAAAATAAGTCGCGGGTAACAGCTATAGGTAATTTATAATAAAGCTGAGCAGGTAAACAAAAAATTAATATGATTCCCAAAATAACTAATCCACGCGAACGCAGTCGCGGGCACAGCTAGTTTAATATAAAATTAAAATTAAAAATAAATTACATATTATGTACATTGAACTTTGGAGTTGGCACTCTTCTTTTAATTCTTTATACTTCATTTTATTGCAAGGGTTAGCAATCTCGACTTGTCAGCTAACCTAACCAATGAATTTATATCAGATACGTAACACTTTTTTAATAAAACGCGTCATTTGACCTCGATTTACCTGACGATAAGTATGGGACCTTCCCTTGCTTACCAAGATATAATAAAGGCAGCGGTGCCCAGTCTGCCTATCCGAATTAGGGGTAGGTTCAATTCTCAGTCGGAGCAAATATTTGTTACATACCTTTTTCGTGATATTTATATTATATTAAATATTTTAAACAATTGTTAATAAAAGAAAGAAGCCGATATTTGGTCCAGGTCTGGTTATCAAAGAGGGTAGGCAGTTGTGCCCAGTCTGCTGATCTGTAATAGTGCCACAACTTACAAGTATACAGACCGTGAACTGGCTTAGTCACGTTTCGGAATCAGCATGTAATTTGCCAGTTTCAAATAGACCGGCATAGTGGATGCAACTGCTACTTGTTGTTGTTTAACTGTAGTAGCAGTAGCCTTTACTTATGGACCGCACTCCAGGTTAACATGAGGCGGGATATTGTCATATTACAATCCACATATATTTAATAAATGTAATAAATAAAAAAATGTCGCCGATGACTGACAAAACCGTTTCTTTTAATGGTTGCCTAAGTCCCCGTCACTTAAAGTATCATTACACGTGCGGACTATTGTATAAATAGTATATTTAGGAGGTTTTTTGGGCCATCCTAACCCAATTATTCTTAATAGCCTAGAGACGAAGTGTAGCTAGGCCACCTCTACAGTAACGAATGCAGACACCTGTCACATAATCTTATTAGGTGACCTTTTTATGGGCTCTCCAATGCGGAAAATATGTAGGACGTTGAACGTGGCAGGAATAGAGAAACTAAGGAAATAACTCAAGATATATTTGTTTGGTAATTTTTAGTTGCTCCTATTAACTTTGTTTAGTATTTTCTATCCTAAACTAGGTACTTAATGTGCTGTACTAAATATGCTGTAGTTTTTAAACCAGAGTCTCTTGGTTTGTGTAATCATTACATAACTACTACACCACGCTTGTCTTTAATTAGTTTAGTTGTGTATATTTATTTTGAAATAAGTAGTAAATTTTTTAGCATATTCTAGAGCTATTTTACATCGCTCAAAAAACCGACAACCGATGGGAAAGAAAGGTTGAAAGGAAAGGAAGAAAGGAAAGGAGGCCACAAACCGGCAAACGCAGCGTGCGTAGGACTCCCTCTGGGTGGACTGACGACATAGTGAAAGCCACGAATAACCAGTGGATGCAACTGGCATTTTGTCGTTCGAAATGGCGTTCTAAGGGGGTGGCCTATGTTTGGCTGATGATGATTATTATTATTTTAAAAACTAGTAATGAAAATTACATAGAATAAAATCACACAAGGTCGGGTTCAATTTTGTTACGAAATTATAAAGTAAAAGAAATATTTAAATTGAATTTTGAAATAAAAATAAGCAAAAATATTCATTTCTCACTCAGAGCAAACAAACTTTGTGGAGTCAGCTATACATATATTTTGTTTTAAATTAAACGTACTGCTATAATAAGATGGGTAAATATTGAATTATAAAAATAAGTTGTTTATATTTGATCAATTTATTGCTACTTTCGTAAATATAGATAACATCATCGTAGCAAATATTGTAAATGGAGAACAGAAGCATGATCATTTATAACTTAATTTTAAATACATATCTACTATCCCTATGTTTTTAAATACAAATTTTAGGTAAAATAATAAGTATTTTTCTTTATTGTAAAATGGCTAAAGTTGTGGAACTTTGAACCTGAGGTCATTGCCCCATTGATGAAGATGTGCTCTAGATTTTTCGCCGTTTCTGTTTATTTATTCTATGGGTAGATGAAGATGTGCTCTAGATTTTTCGCTTATTTATTCTATAGGTAAAAATATTAAAATTAAACAATAAATAATTGTAAATTAATTTATTAACACTTTTACATCTTAGACTCAATCAACATAACAATTCACTGGTAATCGAACTACAAACATAACCAAATAAATCTACTTATATGGACTGTACCCATAGTTAGGCGCTGGTTTATATGGGTATACGGGCGGTTGTTGATGCTGTACTGGTGCTGGCTGACAGTCCTCCCACAACCACCAAACCAAAACCAACATCTCTAAATTGACAAGCAACAAAACTATCACAGGTATTGACAATTTACTAATCAATGATTTAATACCTCCCTTTGCTAACAACAGTGGCTTGACTATCCCGTTTATAACTAAATCCTTCACACCTTTCAGCTCTAAATCATCAGGAGTTGACCCACTTAGTAAGGCTAAAACAAGACCTATTATCCCGCTCACTTTTCCTGCCACTTTCGATACTAATGGCTTTTCTACGGCATGCGTTTCTATAGATTTTTGTGGATGACTTATTAATGCGAATGGCTTGGGTGGTGCTGGAGATGAATGCTGGCCGTACGTTGGTGGTACATAAGCATAGGAATGATCTTGATAATACGATGGTGGTGACGGTGGCCAGTACGATGGTGGTCCTCGAGGTGGGTATCCATACTCTGGAGGTGGTCGAGGATATGAAGGATATTCATAATCCCGGCCGGCAGCTGCACGTTCCTGCTCCTTAGTTTTTTCATGTTCATTTTCATTTATTCCGAGTGCCTTTAGCAAGTTATGGACACTTACTGTTTCGTTTTTAACCTCATTTTTTTCTTCATGGATTAGGTGTGGCGGCGAATTCGGCAATTGATTAGGAGCCGTTGGTAATTGCGGTTCTTGAACTTCGACTGTGTTGTGGTGAAATGGTTGTATTGCTTGTGGCAACGGTTGCTGTAAGGGTTGCTGCAGAAGCGGATTGGCGCCATTGGGATGTGCGACCGGCCTCACAGCTCTTAACTCGAACGGTGGAAAATACACAACAGGTTCCCCCTGTGCGCATTCCGCTAACTTAAACAGACTTACGACGAATAAAAAACAAAACTGAACCACACTCATGTTTAATGTTATATGTAATAAACAAATATCGAATCCTCATTGTTATTTATAATTAATTTTTCACACAATGCATAAGTTCGTAACACTTTTCTTGTGACACAGATCAGCTAAAACTAATGTCAGCATCATTGCTGCATGTTATTTCCATGCACTTAGCAACATTTTCACCTGCTAATAAATTAAACAATACTGCTCCGTATGATTCATCGTCGAAGTCTTCAATAAATGAGAATGCCACTGCAGTGCCGAGGTTAGTGCTCCAAGCCCCATTTACTGTTCTACGAATTACACATGCAATTCGCTCCGAACAGTCCACTATGGATCTTCCTTTTTGACCTTTTTTCTTCTTCTTATTTCGTAAATATTTCACAAACTTTGACACCATTGGCCACAATAAAAATGTTTTTAAAGCCACCTTTGCCATAATTAAAACGGCGAATGGCAGAAGTAATAACTTGCCGCCTATAACCTTTAAAAACGTTATAGCAGCAGCTGCTAACATTATCTTAGCTGCACTCCCGAGAACACTCGCATAAGATGACAATGTATCATGTTTATTTGTAGGGCAAATCGCATGACTGTGACTTGGCTCCGTGTATGATTTTCTGACAGGCTCAGGAAAATAACTGGAGGCAAAAGGAAATAGGTCGGAAAACGGCGATGGAGGTATTTGTGTCGATTGTATATCAGCAAGAGCATTCGATTGTTGAGCTTGAACTTGAGAAGCTACTAAAAGCGCGAGTACTAGTACCATAGCCATGGTAAAGGAAATGGCTAAGTTTTTACGTCGCAAGCTTATTTAAAACCTCACCATGAAATTTTAATTTCAACACAATTACATGGGAAAAATTATCCAAACTTAGTAGTACAAAGGCCATCGTTTAAAATAACTGTTAAGTACAATGAGTTCATTTGTTTGTCGTGCAAACTAGTTAAACATTATTATTTTAAAATAAATGTTATTACAATATTATTTTATAATAATCTTATAATAAATACTTTTAAAATAATTAGGCTGTATAAAATTGTCTCCTTTGCTTAAAATGAACCATAATAATTTAAATCATTTAAAAACAAATGAATATATTATGGCTGCAAATATTTGTATCCTTTGCCTTATTTAAATGTGAATACAAAAAATCCCGCCTATTTTTGTCACTACAAAAGAAAATTTATATTGTAAACTTCTGTTAAATACTAAAGCCATAAACAAGAAGAAGAACTTCTGTTAAAAGTTATGACAAAAAGAAATATTAAATACCGTCAAATAAGTAATAATGTATACAAAATACGGGATAATATGGATTTGCCTCCATGGTGCTCGGGTAAGTTATTAACTTTATATTTAGGGTATAAAATTATATTTGCCAGTTTTACGAGAACTTATATTCGAAATTAACCTAAATAAAACCTTGTTATTTAATTTAATAAACTGCCCCTAATTGGGCGACCCAAAAAGCGTTTCGGTTACCGAGTCGAGCTGTCTGCATAATGCAATTTTACCGTATTGTCACCTGCCGCGGCATTCATAATTGAACACAATTATCGAATTCACTACAATTGGTTGCATCGATTTATTTATTTATTCTTGCTTTACTTATTTGTAAAAGTTTTTTCACAAAAAATACTTTAAAAATATTTAGATTATTGGCAATTATAAGAATAATAATTATTATTATTAATTATTATTTATTATTTCAACGACTATGGGACGAGCCGCTCTGCAAAATGGTAATGGAAGATATTTTATCTTCCAGTAACATGAGAGAGCGGGCTCTACTAGGGAGTCGGTTGGGACAGAAATACCCTGACCCTGGCGGTATGTCTTCGTCTCGGAGCCCGGACTGTCCATCAACACCAGTATCGGTGCGGAGAACCGGTGGATAATCTTGGACACCACGGGCTTTCTTGTGCCAGAAGTGCCGGTCGCATTCCCCGTCACGCGGCACTCAACGATATCATCCGAAGGGCTCTTGTCACTGTTGGAGTGCCCGCAATTTTAGAACCCTGTGGTATTGCGCGGAGCGATGGCACGAGACCTGATGGAATGACTGTTGGGCCATGGAAACTTGGCAGGTCTTTGGTGTGGGATGCGACTTGTGTAGACACATTAGTCCCATCTCACATCCAAGCGACTTCGTTAAGCGCGGAAAGTGCGGCGATTTCTGCTGAGAACCTCAAGTTGCGCAAATACGCTAACCTCGGTACTGGTTACGAATTTGCGCCGTTTGGGGTCGAGACGATGGGCCCTTGGGGACCATCAGCTAAGCGCCTGGCCAATTTTGTCAATAAATATGTATCACACTTTCGATTATTGGCATACTTTTTTCTTCACTGCATATTTAACAGAGTAATAAATTTCTTTTTAGTCAGCATAGTGACGAAGACTGAAGTGTTTTATTCAGTCGTCAGCACCCTTGGAACTTCGCTAGCTTACTATTAAGCAAGTCAAGATCAGATGTAGAGTCTCAATATAAAAAACACGTATTTTTCTTTATTGTGGCTTGACATATGACAACACCCCGCCTGATGTTAAGCTGGAGTGCGCTCCATGACTAGAGGTGACTGCTACTACTACTAGTATAAGTAGCAGTCACATCAACTATACCGGCCTAGTTGATTAGATTTTTGTTTGGATTTTATTACATTTCTATTGTATCGATTTTACGAGTAGGAGAAAATCGTTGGTATCATAGAAACAGGACTACCAAAAGTACATATATCCAATATATGCTGTACCACCACACCACGATCGCCTACACTATTTACACCGACACATCGATATTAATTGTTTAAAGCGCAAATATAGTCGTGTGCGTATTACGAGTAACACACCTATGGGATGGTACCGCGAGGCGCCGATGGCCTTGAGTTGAACGCAGAGATGGCGATGAGACATAGCGGCGGGACATAGCCCTCTACTGCCACGGCGAATATTATGCCGTGATCCCTCCTGCTCCACATCATCCTCATCCTCTATCAGAGCAAGGAAATTATACTCCAAATCTTTGAAGACAAGAAACTTATAAAAGCTGTTCTAACTATAATTTATTATAAATATAATAATAATAGTTTCTGACGAGCATAGTGACGGCAACTGAGACGAGCCGTTGAGTCGTTTTTTTTTCAGTTGTTGGCTTGGACTTCGCTTGCTTGCCGCCAGGCAAGTCGAAGTCAGATGTTTTTTTAATTATTTATTGTGACTCGACATCAGATCTCGACCCGCCTGATGGCAAGTTTTATCTTTTTTATATTGAGTCTCAATAAAAAAGGTTTTCTCAGGTTTTTTTTATAGTGACACGACATCTGACCTCGACCCGCCTGTTGATAAGCAAGAGGAGATCCAAGAGTGACGACGACTGGAATAACCGAGTCAGTCCCCGGCTGCCCCAGCCGCCGCCACTATGCCGGCCTAAGGTGCTTCTTCACGCATCGCTTGAAGGAACCAAGGTCATAGGATGGAAAGAACACATGGGCTGGCAAAGCATTCCACTTGTCAATTGTTCCACAAAGAAAAGACGCACCGAACTTTTTAGTTCGACTGTCGATTCGGTCGCCAAAATGCGGATGCTTTTCCCGACCTATGCGGGTATTACGGGTGTGGAAGGACGAGGTAGGAACAAGGTTAAAGAGCTCTTCGGAACATTCTTCGTGGTATAGGCGATAGAGGACGCAAAGGAGGCGATAGAGGTGTGAGTGACTACACCATTACACCATGGTAGCCTTCAAGAATATCTCTTTATATCTTTTTAGGTACGCTAAACTCTACAAACAATATGAAAATTGATAAGACAGCGCGATTTCTTAATGATTTAAATATATCAAGAATTGGTAAATATGATAGAAAGAAAAAGGTTGAGAGAATTATCACCAAACAGAATATAATTAAAACGAAAAAACGTTGCAGTTCTCTTTTGTTATTTTCATTTTTAATTCTAATAACTGGTTAGTATGATTCCCTATTATTAATATACTAGAGGGGTAGACAGAGGTCCAAGGTAGTACCACCACTTAAAAGTGTACCTAAAGACTGTGAAGTGACTCAAGTTTAGGTATCAGCTTGTAAGTTGCCGATTCTAACTAGGCCGGCATAGTAGATGCGACTACTACTTGCAGTTATCACCTCTATTCATTGACCGCACTCCAGATTAACATCAGGAGATAGGCTGTCATATGTCGTGAACCAATTTTTTTTTAAATACATAAAAATAAATAATAATTTCATTACTTTAATAAAATTTTATAAAGCTGATGTAGCGACCCCTACATGCTACCGCCAGATGGCGTTGCATGTGTCCAATATCTCGCATACGATTTACCGACAAAGTAATCAATATATAATATGCGCTTCAACAAGAAGACGTCACCGGCTAAGTTGAGCCCAGTACGCAACACGCGTATTGTAGGAGATCTCCTTTCTTTTTCCAACATAGTGGAATAATGCTCCGCTAAACTATAATTTTATTATTACAGTTTCAATTACAATTTGTTCATGGCTGGAAATTATTGAAACACCTTCGTTACAAATATTTTGTGAGTATCCTTTATAACAATTTAATCACGAATTAAAAGTAAAATGGAAATAAATGATAGCTAGTATAGGAATAAATGAACTGATAAAATCGCAATTAGTGATAGTCTCTGCTTATTCCTGTTGGAAAAAGGCATGATAATTTGTCTTAAATTTTGCGCGAACATTGATTATTGAATTAAACAAATGTTATGCGGCTTAATATCGCGTTTATTTTGGTTATTGATTTTACTTTTTTTTATTATTCCGACGTTTCGAGAGTTTTGCAGCCACTGAGGTGTTGGTCGTCCTATTGGACGCGATAGTAAGCCGCATAAAATTTGTTTAATTCATGATAATTTGATTTGATTGATTGAAGTAGCCGTCACAATTCACATCCACTACGCAGGCTTAGTTGGAACCGACAACTTACAAGCTTTTGCATAAAGAATTTACTGGCTCTCTAAATAAGTAAATAACTTTCCACTTAGTTTCAAATAGTAGTAAATTTCAACTGGTACGTTTATTTTGCAGCGAATAAATTGGAGCATAGTTTGCCAGTACCTGAGGAATGTAAAGCTCGACTAATGCAACTCACTGCAGCCTTATCTCGAACAGAACATGCACTCAAGTATTTAATTTTCTTTTACTTTTTTAAACTACTTCACAGCTAAGAGGGGTAGACAGCCGATCCGAAGTAGTAGATTTCCGGCAGATGAAAATAGCACTGGCAATAAAGTATAGATTTGGCAATTAAGAGTGTTAGGCAGTGGTACCCAGTCTGCCGATCCGGGGGTAGTACCACCTCTTACATATATACAGACCGTGAAGTGATTTAGTCGCGTGTCGGGATCAGCTTATAAGTTGCCGGTTCCAACTAGGCCGGCATAGTAGATGTGACTGCTTCTACAGTTATTGAATTGTAATAGCAGTGACATCCATTCATGAAACCCACTCCAGCTCAACATCAAGCGGGTTTCCGTCATATGTCGAGCCCTAAAAAAGAACCGCTACTTCTGTAATAAAATCCACTTTGCCGGCCTAGTTAGAACCGGCAACTTTCAAGCTGATCCCGAAACGCAACTGAGTCCAATAAATATGTGTATTTAAGTTTTTAGTTAACAATACTGGTGGATAAAGACACCAAACTTTAAACGTAAAACTAAAACGTGGCCGTGGTGCCAGTGCCAGTGTAATGGCTACGTAAGCCGAGTGGCACGGGTTTGAAACCACTCACCGGTACCAATGTATCTTTAATATATGTACTTTGGTTGTCCTGTTTCTATGATACAAGCACTTTAGTAGCTTAATATAGAAATGTATAAAATAATAATCAAATCTTTAAGCGTAATTAAAACAACTGTTGGCGATTTTCAGACGGAACAGGCGTTACAATGAATTTTGGAATGCAGCTTATATAAGAGATTTAGGTAATTTTATTATTTTACTTTATTTCATTGAGTAGTTAGCAGAAGTGTCTAGTCTGCCGATCCAGTGTAGTACCACCACTTACAACTGTACAGACCGTGAGTGACTTAGTCGCGTTCGGGAACTGCTTCCCACTAGGCTGCTATAGTGGATGCAACTGCTACTTACAGTTATGTAAGTAGCATTCGTGGACCGCAATTCAGCTTAACATCAGGCGCGGTGCTGTCATATTTCGAGCCCTATTAAAAATAAATACTATTTCTGAGTTATGGTACTCCAATACTCCATTCGCAAGTGGCGCTCCATTGTCTCTGCCTATCCCTGTGGAAAAAGCGTGAAAAATCGATTGATTAATTAATACTTTAAGTGTTAACCACATTATTTTCTTCCTTCACATCCACAATTGTCTTTATACAAGCTTTATGGTACATAAAAGTTCAACATGCAATATATCAAAAGTTTACCAAACGTACAGTATATTTAAGTATATTATAGTATAACGTATATGAACGTATAGTATATTTAAGCAGTGTAGATTAGTAGCTTATAGCTAACTTACATAACCAGTCTTACATATAGACTATGATCAGATGAATTATTAGTAACAAGGGAGAGAGAGCTAATTCGGCAGAACATTTAATATGATAATCTGTAATACATTATTCTGTGTAGTTAACTGGATACCTATTTATAAATACATGTCTTATGTATTAATATTAATTATAAATTTCATAAATAATCTATTAATTATTACTAAGTTAATATTAATGTTAAAGCCGTTTAAGTGAAGTGGGATGGTCATTTATTTCGCATGTCTGATGGATGCATTATGGGCAAAGCTTATTACTCAGTGGAACAATATATCGAATAATAGAGAAATGAAATGCTTTCTCTGACCATGAATTGTGCCTTAAGTTGGGTTCTTTGGTCTAAGCTTTTTAGACGGCATAGTGACGCTGACTGGGGCAGTTGTAAAAGTCATTTTTCAGTCATGAAAGCTTGCTTACACCAGACAAAGTGAGATTATTGTCGCGTCATAATAAAAAAAGATGCCGAACTAACAACATAATAATTTACATAATTTAAAATGAGGAATTTCGAACAAAATAAAAATATTTTAATATAATATTGCCATTTTTATTTTGTTCTGGATCTGGTTATCTAAGAAGGGTAGGCAGTGGTGCCCAGTGTACAGAGCAAGACCCTTAAGTGGCTTATTTATAAGTAGTTATTTGACTATACTCGTACTAGCAGTCGTCTCCATTTCTGAACCGTATTCGAGTGACATCAGACGGGGTGACCTCATATCGTTCCCCAATAATAATATTTAAAAAAATCACCTTAATTACACTCTTACATAACCTATAAACCTATCTATGCCTACCGTGCTACGTACCTGCCTAAATCATAAATGGATAGAATAGAGTTAACAACGTTAGTATAAACTTTGAAGCAAATTGAATTGCATTGCGAATTCGTGCCACAACTAAAGTAGGTTACAATGTAACATAGATTTGTCACACGCTATAAAATTATCGCCTAAAACCAACTGCATTTAGCCGCAGTAAATTTAATTAGGAAATTGTAATTATTGTTTAGGTATTAAAATAGTATATGTACGAGTACTATACTTGTACTCGTATACTTATACATTTTTTACTTCGACAACCAACGTGGCTCATCGCCACACACACCACGTGTAACTCCCGGGTTCGAATCCCGGTCGAAACCGATTTGTTTCACAGCATTCATTTGTAAAATTTATTTAAAAAATCAAATTCTCACGTCTTTTTCCCACAGGGATAGGCAGAGACAATGGAGCGCCACTTGCCCCGATCCTGACACAACTCCCTCGCTTCCTTCACATTCACAATTCTCTTCATACAAGCTCTATGGTTATGGGCACTAGGCAATCTAGCTTTCTTGAGGATGTCTCCGATTTGGTGGGCAAACACCCTCCTGGGCCTGTCTATATTTATTCATTAAATAGGAAATTACAAATACTTATAAATTTTATTAAAATGGGTCAGTCAGTATTTGTTCCTGTTCTGTCTGGGTATGCCACCACTTTTAAGTGTACAGTCCGTGAAGTGACTGAGTCTCGTAGTGGATGCGACTGCTACTTGTAGTGAATTAACTGCGGTATTTAATATGGAGGGTATATTGGACTAATAAGGATTGCGTCAGCTGCCGTCAGTGCTTTTTCCGTTGTTTTTTATTTATTTTAATAGGTTTTATTTGCTATATTTTACAGGATAGATTTAATTCTTTAGAAACTTTACTAATATATTTGTTATGTTTCTATTTATATTTTTATATTTCAAAGGGATGCGTCGATGATTTGGGCACGTGTAAAGGATGAGTAAAAGTAGATTAGCGAAAACAATTTGTAAATCCGATGTGGATGGATGTGTTAAACAAGGCAGGCCCAGCAGGGTGTTTTCCGATCAAATCGGAGACATCCTAAAGAAAGTTGGTTTGCCTAGTACCCATAACCTTAGAGCTTGCCTGAAGAGTATTGTGGATGTGAAGGAAGCGAAGGAGTTGTATCAAGATCGTGGCAAGTGGCGCTCCATTGTCTCTGCCTATCCCCATGGGAAAGAGGCGTGACAATTTGATTGATATATTTCTATGTAATTTACAATTGTATAAGTATGTTCCCCTAATTAATTGAATAAATAAAACGACAGACAGTGACTGACCTGCCATTTATTTGCATTATCAAGGTATTGTGGATGAAGAAAACTATGTAAGTTTGGGAGAAGATGCTATTATAACTGTAGGGTCTGGCACTAAAGAGTGGACTGGTGGACGGGCAACCCTTTGGGGTCTCATACCTCTGTGGAAGACTTCTCCATCTCCTTACACTATTGTTGCATCGCGAAAACCTACACTTGGAGATTGTTGGCCGTTTATGTAAGTGTTTAAAAATCTATCTAAACAAAATAAAAGATTATTTCTGGTTCATGGTCTTTGCATATTTAGCATAAATAGCTATTGAAATCTCTGATCTAAATTAAAACGCTGATATTTATTTATAACTTGCGTAAATTAAACTAGAGTTTTTGTCGAATAATGATTTGGCATTTTTTTTATTAAATGGAAGTTACTTATACCCGTGGATGCAACTATCATTTTAACTTTTTTTTTATTGTGACACTACATCTGACCTCGACTCGCCTGATGATAAGCAAGAGAAGGTCCAAGAGTAACGACGACTGGAATAACCGATTCAGTTCCCGACTGGCCCAGCCGCCGCCACTATGCCGGCCTAAGTATGCCTAATGATGATGATGACTTATATATGAATTATTTAAAGATGTGACGGCATAGTGACAGCGAATAGAGTCGGTTTATACAGTTGTCGGAGCTTTCTAGAGTTTTCCTGACTTACCAATGGGCATGTCGAGGTCAGAAGTCACGTCACAATAAAAATGAAAATATGCATCCAATTTATTTTATGCACACCCGTTCAGCTAAGCGTAAAGACCCGAGTTCGATTCATGGTCGAAGAACATAAAATACGTTACGTTGCATTCATTTGTATTAGATTTTATTACAGATATTTTTTTAATAAAAATAAAGAGTCAGTTGCCTCTTGGTCTCGTAGTTTAAGAGTGTACTTGCAAGTGAAGTCTGAGAAGTGACTTAGTTGCGTTTCGGGATCAAATTGAAATGTCCACCAAGACCAGCATAAATTATGCGACGGCTACTTGGAGTTATTCGCCTTTATTAATGGATACGCCTATCCACTATAATTTTTTATTTTTATTTTCAGGGGTTCTCAAGGCGAAGTTGTTATAGAATTAACACGTTCAGCTCAGTTACACAATCTAAACATTGAACATGTGCGACCTGATTCAGCTAATAGTGCACCTAAGAAGTTTTCCTTACATGTAAGACGGTTTTTATAGACTCTTATAGTACTTGCCTGATGGTAAGCAAGGGAAAGTCCAAGAGCGCCGACGACTGAAAAAAACGATTCAGTATACGATTGGCTCAGTCGCCGTCACTATGCCGGCCAAAAAATGATCTACAATTTCAATAATTTATTCTCCATCGTTCTTTCCCACCCGTAATACCCGAACAGGTAGGGGAAAGCATCCGCATTCTATCCATCGAATCGGCAGCCGAACTAAAAAGTTCGGTGCGTCTTTTCTTTGTAGAACAATCGACAAGTGGAATGCTTTGCCAGCCCATGTGTTCTCTTCATCCTATGACCTCGGATCCTTCAAGCGATGCATGAAGAAGCACCTTTGGCCGGCATAGTGACGGCGACTGAAGCAGCCGTGAATAAACTCGTTTTTTTCAGTTGTCGTCACTTTTGGACCTCCTCTTACTTATCATCAGGCGGGTCGGAATCAGATGTCGTGTTACAATAAAAAGATTCATTTACATGACATTTTTTTATTGTTATATAATACATTTCTATACTAAGCTATGAAAAGTGCTTGTATTATAGACACAGGCCCCGATTATGGCGACGAAAATGCAGTGAAATTGCGCCGTGGTTGCAAATGACCAATTAATGTAGTTTTAAGATTATCTATTGATTAGTTAATCGCTGATTGGTTACGAAGTTGTCAAATATTAGTGCAAGTTCGTTATTACGCTGTCTTAGAACATACACGACCACCGGTACCAAAGATACATTGGTACCGGTAAGTGGTTTTTAATTGTAATATTTAATAGTAAGATAAAAAAAAATTGTTAATAAAAAAAGAGGTAGATATGTCCTTCGGGTCAGGTTGTCAGAGAGTGGTAGGCAGCGGTGCCCAGTTTGCTGATCTAGGGTAGCAAACCGAAGTATACAGACCGTGAAGTGACTTAGTCGCGTTTCAAGATCAGCTTGTAAGTTACCGGTTGGTGTGGTGGTGGTGTGACTATTACTTACAGTTATTGAACTGTAGTAGCAGTCACCTCCATTCATGGACCGCACATCACTGACCGACGTCGAGTCACAATAAAAAAAAGTCACAATAAAACAGTTTGCGTGACCACATCACTATACAATCGGTTTAAAATATGTTGTCATTATGAACAGGCTGTATTTGAAAATGGAACCCTAATAGAAATAATTAACGGACAGTACACAAAACATGGAACAGCGCAGCAGTTATACAGAATCAACATGGAAACGCCAGTCAAACGCATCATCTTCAAAATATTGTCCAACCACGGCAATGGGAAGTACACCTGCATCTACAGACTTCATCTGTATGGAAATTTTGATGTGAATGTGTAAATTAATAAAACTATCCCCTAATACATGCTTATTCATTTCTTTAATTTATTTTTACATTTCTATATTAAACTTGTAGCTTGTCTAACTATAAATAACGCGCCCCTCCACTTTATGAGTTTATTTAAATGTATGAATACAAATATTACTAACTACACTACTATACTTTATCAGCATGCGCCTCCTTGTGTCCAACCAGCAACTGAATAACCAATTACAATTGCATTTACGGTGTGTTGCATTCTACTGCGGGCGTACCACCATTTCTTATAGCAATATTGTTTTAATTGTCAAATGTCAATTCGTACGTCAAGTATGCTTATTTGAATAACATTACTGTTGGCAGTTTTGTGATGTCACATCAATAATCATTCCTCCAAAGCGTACCACCGCGGTAATTACAAAAGATAACATTATTGGATTTTGATATTGAAATGCAACAGCAACGTATAATCTATGCGAATGTAGGAATGAATTTGAAGGAATAAAACAAAATTGCAAATAAGAGATGGTGGTACGAAATCAAGTAATCTAGTTTTACACATCAAACAGGGGGGTTAGGTTGAAGCACTATCGTTTAGCACTCTCGTCCAGACGATAGCTTCTCTCGCGCGAACGATAGTAGCTAGGTTGGTACAGCACTCTCGTCCATCGCCCAAATGTCAATTACTAACGTTTTTATACTTAATTTTGTCTATGGCAGACGAAGCAAATCCTGTCATTATTGTCAAACTTCAGCTCAACATAAAATATTAAACGGTTGTTTATAACCTAATATAATATTTGTTTGGTTTGGAGAAAGAAAACATACAATAACTACATAGTAGCAGATGAGATTCATCGTGGAATTTATGCAGAAGTAAGTTAACATTAACATTGTTCTAAAATTATTTAAATTTACTTAATTGTTTTATGTGAATAAACAACATGTGAAGAATATCCTTAAAAATAATTTATAATCGCTTAAACATTATAGCTAGTTTCGGCATACTGTTATAATTTTACAATTTAAAATATTTTTTAAGGAATGGTGATATAAGCAATATTAAGGACACCGCAACCTCAAGGTGAATTAAGGAGAAATATTAACATCGATGGAAATAAACTGTGGAAGGAACTTGCTGTACAATTGTCTGCAACGCGTGCTGGGGCGATGAAAAATAGGTTTAAAATGGCAAGGTATTTAATATTAATTATATCATCTTTTTAAAGGAATCGTAACAAGATTTGGAGTGATATTAAATATTGTACAAAGTACCGTATGAGGTCACTCCAATTGGTACATAGCATCGATGGTACATAGTAGCACTCTTAAGAGGCACCCAGAATTGTTGAAGATAAAAAAATCAATTTTAATTAATAATTGGTGAGAAAGCAGTATGCAAGAGGCTGGCAATTATAATGTAAGAAAACAACAAATAAATTAACTTTGATGTCCAATAAATGTTAATAGTAACATGCCCACCTGAAAGTTCAAAGTATAAAATTTAATGGAGTAACAGAATGACAGTGTGCATATACCTGTAAACATTAAGGTGTGATAGATTGATAAATTTGCTATTATAAGGCTCGATTGTGATGTTACTTAATTCTTGGACTATTAATTATAATATTGGCCATTTTTATGTGTTGCATGCTGTTATTATATGTTATCACAATATAATGATTATATTTATTATATAATTACATCACATTAATAACTGAATATTTAATTTTAACAATGATATTCAACAATTATAATTAATAATCTTATATGAATAACAATTATATGAAAATAATCTTGGTCAAACAAATGTAGCACTCCGTTGTGTCTGCCTATCTCTGTGAGAATTGAGGCATAACAATTTTGTTTGATTAGAATTTTAGCCAATTAAAATTGAGTATTGTTCCAGGTTGAAAATTTAGTCGAAGATGGATATACTGGAGATAAAAAGAGTGCTGCCATTAAAGTAACTTCATTTGTTACTACTTACTATATCAATAATTATGTGGATGTCTGTATAGATAAGCGGACTTGCCCCACCACAGTCATCCAGAGCCGATCCTTACACTCGGCTGATACAAAGAGTCTGAGTCAACAGTCAGCACTCTTTTTGCCAACATCTGCCAGGATGTATACCGCTTCTACTAAACTTGTTTTAGGCAAGAACAGTCAGCATATATAAACCTATACATTATGTAAATTGTTTTTATTTTTTCAGATAATCAGAAAGAGATGGGGGTGGAAAATGAGGAGAATATTCCCCCATGCCTACATACATGAGAATACAAGGGGTCCTGTAATGTACTAAAGTTACGAGTCACAGTTTATAAACATGGAGAACAGCTAGTATTATACAAGTAATTGTGATATGCAAATAAAATAACATAGTAACTCGAAGTAAATAAAAACTGTATAGAATTATGAATTAATCAATGTGCTTTTATTTCAAAACCTGGTCTATATATATATTTCTATTGTGGCTCGATGTTAAGCTGGTGCGGTCCGTAAATGGATGCGACTGCTACTAAATAACTGCAAGTAGCAGTCACCTAGAGGAACCAACAAGTTGATTCTGAGAAACTGACAAGTGAATCTTGGCATCCTGATCAAGGTGACGAACAACATGACGACAGGCGTGGACGAACGGTTAGCGATTGGTTTGTTGCGCGTAAAGTCCCGGGGTTTATCCCTGGTCGGAGCAAATATTTGTTTCATAGCTTTTATTTGTAATATTTAATAATATTAAATATTGCAAATATTTGTTAATAAAAAAGAGATGGATATTTGCTTCGGGTCTAGTTATCAAAGAGTAACAGGCAATGGTACCCAGTCTGCCGCATTTTGTCGACCGAATCGGCAGTCGAACTAAAAAGTTCGGTGCGTCTTTTCTTTGTGGAACAATCGGTAAGTGGAATGCTTTACCAGTCCATGTGTTCAGCGTGGAAGTCAGCCGCCCGGGGCGGAAAAACAATTTGCCGCCCCCTTATTTAGAAGTTTCAATCATAGGTACAACAAAAATATGAAGTTCAGGTTCAAATTTTAGCGATATTTTAGTTTTTATAAATTTTGCCGCCCCCTCCGCCCCCGCCACACTACGCCACTGCATGTGTTTTATCCATCCTATAACCTTGGATACTTCGAGTGATGCGTGCGTAAAGAAGCACCTTTGGCCAGCATGAAGACTCGGTTTTTACAGTCGTCAGCACTCGTGGACCTCCTCTCCCTTATCATCAGGCGGGTCGAGTTCAGATGTAGATCACAAACAAATAAAAAGAGGATATATAAGAAACAATATACAAATATTGACGACAGGCGTGAACCAACGGTTAGCGATTGGTTTGTTGCTTGGTTTGTAAAGTCACGGGTTCAATTCCCGGTCGGAACAAATATTTGTTTGTAATATTTATTAATATTGCAAATATTTGTTAATAAAAAAGAGGTGGATATTTGCTTCGGGTCTGGTTATCAAAGAGTGGTAGGCAGTGGTACCCAGTGTACTGATCCGGGGTAAGTACCACCACTTACAAGTATACAGACCGTGAAGTGATTTGGTCGCGTTTTGGGATCGGGTTGTAAGTTGACAGTTCCAACTAGGCCGGCATAGTGGACGTGATTGCTACTCACAGTTAGTGAATTGTAGTGGCAGTGACATCCATTAATGGAACACACTCCAGCTTAACATCAAGCGAGGTGCTGTCATATGTCGAGTCACAATAAAATATTACAAATAAAAGTATGAAACATATATTTGCTCTGACTGGGAATCGAACCCGAGATTGAAAGGCGACAATCCAATGGTTACGCAAACCGAGAGCACGGGTTCTTAACCACTTGCCGTTACCTTTGATATATGTACTTTGATTGTCCTGTTTCTATGATACAAGCACTTTAGTAGCTTAGTATATAAATGTCTAAAAGAGTTGCGCGAAAGGGAGTATGGTTTGAGAATGAATGTCTTGGTGATCAAATATCTCTTGTACGCCGACGATCAAGTAATCCTTGCATCTAAGGCGTATGAGTAACATGAAATGGTTACTATTATTGTTCATAATGCGGTGCTTGTTCCTACATTAATGTATGGAAGTGAATGTTGGGTGTGGCAGAATAAGCATGTGAGTAGAATTAACGCTGTAGAAATGCGGTTGTTAAGGAGTGTATGTGGAGTGACGAAAATAAATAATAAAATAAGGAGCCGGCCGAATTTGGCCGATCAAATCGGAGACATCCTTAAGAAAGCTAGGTTGCCTAGTGCCTATAACCGTAGAGCTTGTATGAAGAGAATTGTGAATGTGAAGAAAGCGAGCGAGCTGTGTCAGGATCGTGCAAAGTGGCGCTCCATTGTCTGTGCCTATCCCTGTGGTAAAAGGCGTGACATTTTGATTGGTTGATTGATTGTATATAAATTTTAATTTATATACAATACAATACAACTTTAAATTACTATATTAAATATAACTTTAAAATTATAATTATAATTGCTAAAAATATACATACACAACTTTGGCACATAAAATATATTGAAATATTAGCGCCAAATTAAGATTAGGATAAATAAAAAATATTATCAAATACAAACACGCAAATTTCACTATCGTCGACAATTGACATTTCTTCTCTCGTCCGACGACAGACGATTATGCGCCAACCTACCAAATAAATGAGTTTTATATGAAGTATAACGTTCGCAGCTGTCATCCTTCGACGACTCTCGTCCGAACGAACGTTCGTCTCGTTTTAGTAGCTCCAACCTAGCTTTGACTATCGTCGACGCGAAACGATTGTCGTTTTATGCGCCCAACCTAACCCCGCAGGGGGCCTACCACGAACTTTTGAAAAACAAGCATGTTTCAAGACCCTGACGTATAAACCAAGATTACTCAATTTCGTACCACCATCTCTTTTTAGTATTTTCTTAGATTTTGCGCGAACATTGATTAAGAAATTAAACAAATTTTATGCGGCGTACGGGGTAGTTTTGGAAACAATAACAGCATCAACTAATAGGACGACCAACACCTTAGTCTCTCCGTGACCACGACGGCTGCAAAGCCAAAATAAACTTATTATAACTTATATTAAGCCGCATAAAATTTGTTTAATTAATTAACAATTCTTTTCTTCTTTCAAGTTTAATTCTTTTTTGCGATTTTGTTTTATTCCTTCAAATTCATTCCTACATTCGCATAGATTTTACGTTCAGAAACGTATTGCTGGTGTATTTGAAATTTACGTTGAGGAACAATTAACAAAATTAAACTCAACTTCAGAACGCTTATTTCAAATTCAACCACACATCATCATCCGATTTTGTTTGTATGCCCCCAAATTTACATAATGTACTCCGTTGCTCGCAACTTTGAAAATTTCCCAATGAACTATTACAGGACAATCTTCACTAACAGAAATTCTAAATTGGCCAATGAACGACCGTACTTGGACCCAGGCCTCGTTGCCAATTTGGATGGATGGATGGAGTCCTGGAAACTCGCAAAATTTCTAGGTAGCACTTCCAGCGTTTCTGTCGTCTGTGCATAGTATTGTCGAGCGCTACGGCTACGGGAGCATCACAAACCCATCTGGGTTCCGTGGAGCCGGGTACATATCGGATGCCAGAGATGCCTGGTTGGTTGCGTGCCCCAATATTTCACTACCAACTTCGCCAAAATTTCAACGACTATGGGACGAGCCGCTCCGCAAAATGGTAATGGAAGATATTTTAGCTTCCAGTAACATGAGAGAGCGGGCTCGCCTCATAGCCGTCTCTACTAGGGAGTCGGGTTTCTGGTTGCAGGCTTTTCCGTCTGCATCGGTTGGGACACTCGTTGACAGAAATACGACCATGGCGGTATGCCTTCGTTTTGGAGCCCGGACTGTCCATCAACACCAGTATCAGCAGTGTGGAAAACCGGTAGGTATCTTGGATATCACGGGCTTTCTTGTGCCAGAAGTGCCGTTTTGCGTGACAATTTCACTGCCACTACACCACGATCCCTTATATGCGCGTGCAGCCTTTTACGAGTAATGTGTAAAATGTTATTTAATTAAGTCAATTTGCTTGTATCCTATTCTAATCCTAAATATAAAATAAAGAGCACCCCAACAAACGAAAAATAACGCCATCGGAGCACCCCCTGTCAAAAATTCGAATCAGAAGTGGGAGTAAAATTAACTGTGTTGGCGAACTATTTAAAAACATATTTTTAACCAAACCTTTACGTTCCCAAACAACTGTGGCTCCATCTATTGCCAGAATATAAAACTAAAACAACACTACTGTAGGGCATACACTAACCTTTTGTTATTTAACCTATTACTGATAATAGAGAATAAGTATATAGAAATTATATAGTTACTGGCGGACCCGGCAGACGGTGTCCTATGCGGAAAAGAAACGACACATTAAATAATATAACTGCTATCTAGTTTGAATGAATCTGTATGATATTCATCGGAATCACACCTTAAGTTGTTAGACAAATTAGAATAATTTTTCAAATGTGTTGAAGCGAATGTGCTGAATGTGTGCGAAAGCGCTTTTGTTCTTGAAGAGAACATAATACTAAACATACTCAAACGCCTTTTGTAAAAAGCTGCAAGCCTGCGCATGGCGCTGCGCTATATTCGGTGGTGAGAAGTCGCTGAGCTGCATTTCGGGAACTGCGGTGCCGTACTTGTAATAATATTTTATCGATTATACAGCAACTTACTATTAACAAATGAGTAAGTCTACAATAATAAAGTTTTTATACCATTTGTGACATTGTATCAATAAAGATATCAAATTGTCAGGCGTTTTTCCCACAGGGATAGGCAGAAATAATGGAGAGCCACTTGCCACAATCCTGACAAACCTACCTTGCTTCCATGGGATCCACAATTCCCTCCATATAAGCTCCAGGTACTAGCTTTCTTTCTTTGAGGATAATCTTTACATCTTTCAACTCCAAAGATGTAAAAATTAATGCAAGCAATTAATTTGTTTTAATACAAATAAAGTAAGGATCAATAAATGATACAAGACATTATATTTTTATGTTATATTGTCAACTTAGAAGTTAAGCAGTCCAGTCCTGTGGTGCTCCTCCCCATGAGGGTGCGGCAGCTGGCGCAGCTGGTGCGGTGGTTGCGCCCCAATCCTCTTGAACCTACAAATAAACATAAAATATGCTCAAATTTTTACACTATATATGACTGTACCTGCCGATGTTTAGGTAGATTACGATAACTTCAGTCTCAGAGAGCCTGCAAGCAGTAGTCGTCACATATAGTATGCCAGCAAAGAATTATCTCGAAAATACGACTTTACGCCTCTACGACAGTTGTCTAAATTTCGCTTCAGTGTGATTTAACACATTTACAAAAAACACCACATATTTCTTAATTTAAAACTTAAAATTAGCTATAGTAGGCAGATAGTTGCTAATTTTGTAATAAATAGTTGTAATAGATAAGTAAATTTGTAATAGATAGTTGCTGTAATAAATAAATAAAACAAAATAAATAAATAATTATTTGCCCAGTCTGCCGATCCAGGGTAGTACCACCGCTTTCAAGTGTACATACTGTGAGGAAACTCAGTCGCGTTTCAAGATCAGTTTAAAATTGCCAGTTCGACTTTCCAGTCTGTAAACTTGAAAGTGGTGGTGGTACCCCGAGTCGGCAGACTGGACAAATGGTCAGCAACTGTCCAACTACCACACTTACAACACTCAGAGCAAATATATGAAATATATTAATTTTTAAACAAAAATTTCTGTTCACGTAAAAAAGTTAAAGAAAATTTTGAAGTATTCAATGGATTGTCATTAAAAATTTATACATTTCTATGAACTAAAATAAATTATGAATAGAAATGTAAATAGTTGACTTGGCCTCTACAAGCTAGTAAGTTCAAGCCAAAATATTATAGGATATTTTTACTAAATTTTTTTTTAAATAATTTTTACCTGGGCAGCCCAATCTTCTTGTGCTGGTGCTGGAGTTCCAAAGGCTGGTGCAGCGGCCGGTGCAGCTGGGGCACCTTCTTCTGCCCATGAGGTGGCCTCAGTGGGTTCACTCCAATCTTCATGTACTGGTGGTGGAGGTTCAACCTTCACAGGTGCGATTGCCTGCTAAAAATAAAAATAAATATTATAAGTGATGGTTTATTGTAGAAAATTTCCTCCCTAATTAAACAGTGGGCATAAATGAGATTAAAAATCTTACAATTCATGAAGATTTCTAAGTACCCAATATTTCTTTCACGGGTTTCCAGCATTTTTCGAATTTATGTAAAAAAAATTAAGATTATTTGAACCTCAAATGCTTTGTACAAGTCAGGACGAAAATCCTACTTGGTATTTAGCGATGGTAAGGCCATTTTTATTTTCCACTGCAGTGAGGTATTCAAAACTTTTTTTACACCCACGCGGTCATATGCTGTATGTAGCAAAAACATTTTTTTTAGCAGAAGCTGATCAATGTCAACAAATAGTAAAATTCGAAAAATTTTATTAATTTTTTTTAGATATCCATCCAAATACCCAAAAATGATTCTAAGGAGTGCAAACTAAACATCCTCTCAATTATAGAATTTGCAATAAACTAAATACAACTTATAGTGTCCTATGAAAAGATATTTCACTTTGGTTCATTTCATTGGCCGGCTGCTCCTCATTGGCCGTCCTTTGTTATTTAACATAATGTATATTTACCTGTTCCTTAGCCTGTTGTTCATCTTTCTCACTCTCATCAGGGTCACGGTAGAAGAACAAATCAACTACAACATCCCAACGTTGGTCTCTTGAGAGTGCACCGCGAAGTCTCAACACTTCACGGGCAAGTAACCACCACATCAAACCAATTGAATGAGATGACTGAAAGTTAAATTGTTTTGTTAGACTATTATATCCATTAAGCATGATGATCCTGACAAAAAAATAATAAGATGCAAAATTAAGGAGCAATAAAATAATCTGTCATTTTAAACATAAAACACACAAAAGTAGTAACTCTTGTTGTATTGTTTTGTAAGTAACATAAATAATAAAAGATTAATTACACAAATTATCAATCATTCACATTGTCTCCTTTTTCCCACAGGGATAGCCAGACAATAGAGCACCAGTTGCCACAATCCTGCACCAACTCTCTCACATCCCTCACATTCAGGGCCGTCTTTACCCGGGGGTTCAAGGGGTGCAGTGCACCCGGGCGCAGAGTCTTAGGGGGCGCATGTCGACCGCCGTAAATTTCGATATGTAACTACTACACTGAGACCACGCGAGCGGAGCCTTGACTTTCGCACCCCCGCGCTGAATATGCTTATGACGGCCCTGCTTACATTCACAATTCTCTTCATCCAATCTCTACAATTATGAGCATATCACTCCTTAAATGTACTTTCAAATGTATTTTGAATATATACTTGATTAAAATATATTAGAAAAAACAATCGTTTAAACATTATTTACCTTGGTGTTGCATGGGATAGCAATATCAACAAATCGCAGTGGTGAGTCAGTATTGCAGAATGCAATGACTGGAATGTTGACGTATGAGGCCTCAGTGATGGGCTGATGATCCTGAGCTGGATCCAGAACAATCAGCAGACGGGGCTCTCTGAAGGCAGCTTGGATCTATAGAGAAGAATTATGTTTTTGTATATTCTGATTCAACTTCTTTTAATTTTGTTTCACGATTAGATTTATATCAGATAAACTTTAATCATATGAGCATATTTTTATGCTATCAGTGGTTCCTTAGTAAAGTTTCATCATTTAAGTTTAATGTCTGGAACACATAACTTTTAAGTCAGAAGTCTGCTACCATTAAATATGTTCTTATTTGTTCAATAAAGTCCGTCTGTCTGTTAAAAACATTGTTTTCCCCACAATATGATAATGACTTAAAGCATAATGAATTATCAAAAAAAATCAAGCATACCTGATTGGTGAAGGCACCAGGAGTGAAACGTCCAGCAATGGGTGTTGCTCCAGTGTGGGCTGCAAACTTCAACACAGCACGTTGTCCAAATGGACGTGATGAAATGACGAAGACATCAGCTGGGTTCTCAATAGCTACAACAGCACGAGCAGCCAACATCAGCTTCTCCCAGGTGCGACGGAGATTGATGACATGTGTACCATCTGAACGACGCTTGTACACATATGTCTCCATCTGAAATATGGTTATAATTATCAAATCTTGTCAAAACCATTTTTCGTTTCTTATAATTAAATCATGGAATAATCAGTTGGGAGACATTTACATCAATAATAATCAGATTATTATAATGGAACGGATTGTCTTTCTCATCATTTGCCTTATGTAACACAAATAATATAATTTATTCATTCAAAACATCCAGTAGGTATCTATTGACACTTGGACTAATCATACACAAAATAAAATGTAATGCAATTTACAATTGTTTAAATATTATGCAGCCTTGTCAAATTTATATAATACAATTTATAATAGGTACAGTAAATAAATTAACAATAATAACATAAAATAATTAGTCAACTTTTAAATTCAATTTTAAAGCCTCATTATTCAGTTGGTGAACGCACTACTGGTCTCATAGATTCATACAAACCACCACACTAGCAGAAATTTTGTTTATAAACCCAGAATGTTCCTTATAAACTATCCTAGACAACTCATAAACCAGGCATGCCCTGGGAAAACAGGATAGTTGGGTTTTCACCCTTATACCATAGCAAGGACACAATACTAGCGTCACTAACCTCAAAAACAGTTATTGTAAATATCAGCCATAAGTACAATGTGTTACTAACCTGAAAGTGGACATTTTCAGCACCAAGATGAGTGGTTGCTGCAAGCATCTTGGTGACATCCTCCTCATTGAGGTTGAGCAGTTCTAGTCCTCCCGACATCGTTGCGTTTTTGTGAGTTACGACAAAACCTAAAATACATGAATTTATAAAACATTATTACCCGCAATATTTATATACCGCCTAAAAACACAAGTTGGAAAAATATGAAAATATATGAATAAATCGAGTAACCATTGAACGAGGAATCTTTTAAAGCAGATAAATAGTATAAAACATCCAAGATTACTAATATAAATACAGATTTTTCAAAAATACTCACGCTTATAATGCCACTGGGAGCGATTTCGATATGAAAAGAAATGTCAAATCTGACACATCCAACCAGGCGGCGAAAAATGACCAATATTGCTAGCATTTTATTACAAATACCTTAGTGTAAACACATCTGAAACATAAATTGTTTACATTATTATTGTGAAATATACATAAAACTACAGCAGTCGTAACTGTTGTTGACTAAAATAGATAAATATTTTTTTACTATACTTTATTTGATTTTAATAATGTGAATCAATCATAATCTTTTAATTGATACCATTAAGGCAATAAATCTTTTGGCAACATATTAGTTTAATTTGCTTTTTCATAATTAACTAAAGAAAAAACTATATTTTCCTCAAAGACAAATCATATAAACTTTTTTAGTGTGGTAACTTTAGTCTCGACGAGTGGCCTACCGAGATCGAAGTTGCGTTTTGTAATTGTCTCGATTTTATTAATTTTAATCTGATATTTGTGAATATAAATGCATTATGATTACGTTACTTTCTTGACGTGAAGTGCCGTAGAAGGATTAAGAATAATTGAAGTTATTTTATTCATTGGTGTCATATAAAAGTGTCTGCCTAATTTTGATCATGGAGGCTATTGCTAAACACGATTTCACTGCTACTGCTGATGATGAGCTCAGTTTCAAGAAGAACCAAGTTCTAAAGGTTTGTGAAAAGTCTAATAAATACATTTGTGTGGATATAAAACCGTTTGAGTAGAAAGTTACAAAGTGGCAATGTTTCAGATACTTAATATGGAGGATGACATGAACTGGTATAGAGCTGAATTAGATGGCAAGGAAGGTCTTATACCTAGTAATTACATTCAAATGAAAAATCACAGGTAAGAGAAACCATTACCACATATAAATTTTAACCATTTATTTTTGTCTATATATCCTACCAGTTCATGTTTGTGTTGTACCACTGTTTCACTGGAAAAGCTGTTTAAATATAATGTTTACTTTGTAGTTGGTACTATGGAAGAATAACAAGGGCAGATGCAGAAAAATTATTAGCAAATAAGCCAGAAGGTGGTTTTCTTATTAGAATTAGTGAATCAAGCCCTGGAGACTTCTCACTTTCTGTCAAGTAAGTTAATAACATTTAATATAAAATATATGTAGTATATTCATAAGTTTCATATCTATTTTTATGATAAATGTGATTTATGGTGAGAATCATTAGAATGTTGTGTGTTGGTTTGGGGTGTTGGGATGCATTAAAGGAAATTGACAAATGGGCATGTAACAATTTGATTTTATTTATTAATACAAAAAAAATATTTTAGCATTTTCAATCACAACAAGAGAATTCATATTTTTTTTTTTTTTTTGAAATTGTAAAATAATATATTGCGGATTACAGCTTGGCAGGTTTGATGGATGTGTGCTACTAGCAATTATTCAACTATACTTATAGACTGCACTCCATTTTAACATCAGGATGCTGTAATATGTCAATCCCTAGTAAACTAAATGTTTCAAACAATATTTTTCTCTCAAATTTTATAGCTGATGTAATAATGTTTTACAAAGTACCTAATATTTTGCTATGATAAGAACTAAAAATAATTTAGGTTTTTTTCACAATAGTTAGGAAGGTGACCATGGTATAGTGGAGGAAGGTGACCATGGTATAGTGGTAAAATAATAGAGAACAGGTAACCTTTCATGCAGGTAACTGTTCTTTGGCGTAGCCAGCTATGCAGGAACTGGAAAGGTGCTTATATTATCCCAAAGGTTGACTGCTGTATTCAGTCTATTCTATCTGTTTAATTTGTATGGAATGCTTTATTTATTTATTTGCTTCTCATTTAGATTAGGTTCAAACAAATGTAGGTCAGTTACCAAATACTATATAATTAATATTCAGTATATTGTTCCTTGGTGTCACGTACCAATCAATACCTACTCAGATATTTTCATGTATGTATATTCTGTTTAGACACAATTTGAACGTAAAGTCGTCCAAGATATTCACGACACCAGTTACTGGCGATTTATTGACAACTAGTATAATTAGTGTCCCCATCATCCTATTCTTGAAGTAAGGTAGTGGTAATGTAAACCAAATGCAATCAGTTCAAAAACACCTTATATTGGTCTGGTACTAATGTGTTTTTGCAAGTTAAAATCAGCATTTAAGTACTTTGGTCATCGTTTCTATAGTACTATTATTTTTCTTCTCTGCTATGTCAATGTTCCCCCTAGCTTTCCATTGATCATGGTGACTGGCCTGATGTAAAGAGATATCCAAATGTGGTGTCTGATCAGGGCTACCTAGCGCCTCAAACTTCTATTCTATAATATTTACATCATCATCAATGAGCCTGTGTGAAGAGAATTGTGGATGTAAAGGAAGCAAGGGAGTTGTGTAAGGATCGTGGTAAGTGGCGCTCCATTGTTTCTGCCTATCCCTGTGGGAAAAAGGTGTGACAAGTGATTGATTGATTGATCATCAATTGTCACGCCTAAATTCTCACAGGGACAATGGAGTGCCACTTTCTATGATCCTGAGATAACTCTCACCCTTCATTTACATCCACAATTATTTTATTTAAGTTTTATTTTATTGTGGCTCAACATATGACAGCACTCCGCCTAATGTTAATCTGAAGTGTTGTCCATGAATTGATGTCACTGCTACTACAATTCAATAACTGTAAGTAGCAGTTGCATCCACTATGCCGGCGTAGTTGGAACCGGCTACTTACAAGCTGATCTGTCATTTTACCGTCTGTACACTTATAAGTTTTGGTACTACCCCGGAGGGCACCACAGACTGCCTACCACTATGCTATACCAGATTCTATTGCTATGTGTACTGCAGTCCCTGACTTGTTTCTTTTATTTACATTTCAATACTAAGCTACTAAAGTGCTTGTATCAGAATAAGGACAACCGAAGTACATAATATATCAAAGATACATTGGTAAAGGTGCTTTCGAACTCACACTCTCTGTTTGTGTAACCATTGCACTGCCAATACCTACACCATGTTCGCCTTTTAAAATTTATGTTGACTATATAAATAATTATGTTTAGATTAATTTTTAACCTTCAGCAATCTTCTTTTTATTGAATTATTAATTAAATAAGTAGCTATAAAAGATAATACAAACAATAACAATAATAAATTATTGTAAAATTATCTTGTTGGTGTATTGACCTGTTAAAATAACAATGCATATGTAATACTATAATTTTATCTCATACCTTTACAGTTTATATTAAACTTAGAAATACAATAATTCATTTTGCAATATTATCATTTTTTTAATTACATAAATATATTAGGCTACTAAATTGCTTGTATCGTAGAAACATGACAACCATAGTACAACCATAGCACTTGAAGTCCTCTTCGGTTTCTTTGTACGTTCTTCAACTGTTCTCCTTCAATGGAGCCACCCGATCTCCTCCAGGAAGGCCAGGAGACCCTTTTCGTTCCTGCAGAACTCCGGGAGCGTCCTGGCATTGCCGAGGAATAAAGAATATATTCCAATTACATTTAAATCTTCGTACATAAAACTATTTTAAAGTGCATATTAAACTGTTAATACATTTAAGCCCCAGTCCGCATACAAAATGAATGGATGTCCTTTAAAATATTATTAAATATGTGCACTACTGTATAGATAGGCAGACTTGCTTTCACCAAAGTCGTGCAGAGCTGTTGTTATCTGCTGATCCTTGTACTTCCCAGCTCATAAGTCAGCACTCTTTTTTTATCTACCAGGAACTATACACCAAGTGGTTGGGTTTCCATTGGCACTACCACTACACCGTGCATACATTGTAAGAAAACATTGGCCAACGGTTCTATTTTGGCACTGAAATTTTCGAAACCTTTACCAAGGGGTTAAAATAACCCCATTAAGGTCCGATAAAATATATAGATAATGAAGCATAATGTAGTTAATCAAGTGCTCACGTACATGTTTATTTCTTTTTAAAAGATAGGTATTTCCGTAAGTTTTTTTATTTTTATATTTTTATTGTTGCTTGATAGTTTTTTTTATAGTGCAATATATAGATTTTATAGTGCAATGGTTACGTAAGCCGAGTGGCACGTGTTCGAAACCAATTACCGGTACCAATGTATCTTTGATATATGTACTTTGGTTGTCCTGTTTCTATGATACTAGCTAGCACTTATGTATAAAAAAAATAATAAGTGGTCACATTCACTATGCCCGCACTATGCAGATTGATAGTTGGAACCGGCAACTTCTAAGTTTATCTCGAAAACGTCACTTACACGGTCTGTATATTGTTTGTAATGTCATTAAGTAAGGGAATATGTGTACTTATTAAATCTCATACACTTTTACGACCTTAACTGGAAGAGGGGAGCGACAGAATGACTCAGCGAAACATTTTTTATAACATTCTTGTATGTCTTCATTTCCAGGAGAAATAAAGTTGCTTTAAAAACAAGCTATTACTCTAATTTCCAATTATCTTTTATTAAATTTTTTAACTTAAAGTGCTTGTATCATAGAAACATAACGATCAAAGAGCATATATCAAAGATACATTGGTACCGGCAAGTGGTTTTGAACCTGTGCTCTCTGTTTGCGTGACCACTGCACTACCCGTTACCACTATACCACTGTCGCCCCTTATCTTGCTCCCTTCATATCTATATCACACACACATTCAATGTATAGTACCTATAACAATTATAACGCCATGTTTTTAATGACGTGTCAATGTCCTCATAATAATAAACCATTAATACTTTATTATATTACTATACAATACTTTTTTATTGTGACTCGACATATGACAGCACCCCGCCTGATGATAAGCTGGAGTGCGGTCAATAAATGGAGTGACAGCTACTACAGTTTAATATCTGTTATGCCACCTGGTATGCCTCTGTGTATCTATCTTCATGACTGGTTTCAACTAGGCTAGCAAGGTGGATGCCACTGCTAATTGCAGTTATTTAACTACAGCGCCTCCATTCTTCCACCGCACTCCAGCCTAACATTAGGCAGGGTCATATTTCTAGCTACAATAAATGAAATGCTGTTTTCCAATACTCAATAAATATATCGAATAACTTATTTATTTAACTCTATTTAACCATAGAGCTTGTATAAAGAGAATTTTGGATGTGAAGGAAGCTATAGAGTTCTGTCTGGATCGTAGCAAGTGGCGCCAATTTGATTGATTGATTATGAATTGCGTATTATTAGGTAATAGTAATTAAATGTATAAAGTATATGTTAAATGTATTATAAACTTGCTGTAGGTGCTCGTTTCATTGTCTGCAGTATGAGAACAAATCTTTTATTTTAATGAGAAAAAAAAGTTTACGCGACACGAGACACGAACGCTTGCTGACTCACTCCATGTCGCTTGACTCTTGCTCGTTTAGTTTGTAGATAATATATGGAATTAGTTATTACTCATCCGAAGGCGGAGATAGATTGCTTTTCTATGTTTGAATTTATATGTTAAATGTTCCTATTTTTGAAAAGTGTTTTTATTTATTCAAAGAATCATCTTTTTTAAATGTTAAGTTATAACGAAGAACCGATTCTGTCAAACATTGTTGTTGACTTTATAATCAAATATACATTGGTACCACTGTGGTTTTGAACCACTGCTTGAATTATGCTACCACTAGACCACGGTCACCTTAAAAAACTTGTTTGTTTTATTGCCTAATCTCTATAAGTATCAGTTCGATTTAACACAAAATATTTTGGAATTGACAGGCGGTTTATTGAGGCTATTAATTAGACTATGGTCGTTTGACTAAAAACGGTTATAAAACCTATAACTGGCCTTTTATCAAATTGAAACCATTGACTAATAATGGACTCATAGTCCTACGTATCAGCTGTCAAGTTACGAGAAAGTTTTTAACCATACATAATTACAGAAGCGTATTTAATTTTTCATTGCTTAACCAGTTTCTGTAATGCAAGCATTAATTCATAGTAGCTTAGTATAGAAATATAAGAATATACTCCTAGTTAGTAGGTACCTATATATATATACTTAGTTTGGGCTTTTTAAGTAAGTTTAAGTAGGTTATTTTACTATGGAACAATTTTACTATTAAATACAGTCTTCTTAATGTGATAAATGACCTTAAACTTGATACCTTAAACTCTTTAATATACATCCACTAATGATTCATAATTAATTAAAGGGAGCAATTACTGTTTGTATATACCTAGAACACGGTTTGTTCGTAACTTTGTACAAATAAAACAGAATTGGATTAATATAAAACATAATGTTCTGAGAAGCTCTTTAACCTTGTTGTTCCTACCTCGTCTTTTTACGACTGGGATACCCACAGTTCGGGGGACGCATTCACATTCTGTCGATTGAATCGTCGACAGGTTCGACGTGTCGTTTCTTTGAGGAATAACCAATAAGTGGAATGCTTTACCAGTGCGTATGTTCTAAACATCCATCCTAAATCTCCTAAAGTGAGAATATTGATGGTGAATGAGGCAACCGGAAAATCAAAAAGTTTTTTCAGACGTAGGTGCTCTTGGGATGACAAGTAGAGGTCGTGTCTTTATTTTTTTTTTAAACTCGTAATTGCGTGTGTTTTTTTGGGTGTGGGGACACATAAAGGTAGGGCTAGAACTGAACGTCGCCGATCGACTTTAAGGGGCAATATACAAAAATTAGGTCAGCACAATTGTCCTCATAACTTCACACAAGCTCTTATAGAGATCATAATTGATGATCGCCAATTTGTTTAATTCATGTTGTATAGTTGGTATGTACAGCGACATGTGTGGCGCATTGGTCCGTTTACAAGTCCTAGGTTTAATTCCCAGTCGGTGCAATGATTAGTTTCATAGCTTTTCTTTGTAATATTTTACAATAATACTTCTTTGAATATTACTAACATTTGTTAATAACAAAGGTGTAGCTTGCTCCAAGTCTGGTTGTTTAAAAGTAGTAGGCAGACAGATCATTTGTCTGATTTTCCAAATCCACCACTTTTAAATATACAGCAAAGTGACTCAGTCACGTTTTGACATCAGATTGAAAGTTGTCAGTTTAAACTAGGCTGGCATAGTGGATGCAACTGCTACTTGCAGTTATTTAACTGTAGTTGACGATCGACTCCATTCATGATCCGAACTCCAGCCTAACATCAGGCAGGGGTGCCATCACAGGCCGAACCACAATGAAAAATAATACTTTGTTTTCATGTGCTTCAGTTATTTTCTGATATCTATGGAATTTCTATTAACAAGTATTTATAACGGTTGATTTTAAATGTTTCTAGCAATTACGAGTATAATAATGGGGCAACCGTAAATGGAGTAGGGTTTACTTTCAGTTGTCGGCGCTCTTTTTTATTGTGGCTTGACATATGACAGCACCCTGCCTGATGGTAAGCTAAAGTGCGGTCTTCGAATGACGGCGATTGCTGGTACAGTTAAATAACAATACCAGTCTCATCCAAGACGCCGGCCTAGTTGAAACCGGAAACATTTAAGCTGACTCCAAAAACGCGACTAAGTCACTTCAATGTCTGTACATTTAAAAGTGGTGGTACTACCTTGGATCGGCCAACAGACGACAGGCGTGGACGAACGGTTTAGCGATTGGTTTGTTGCGCGTAAAGTCCTGGGTTCGATTCCCGGTCTGAGCAAATATTTGTTTCATAGCTTTTATTTGTAATATTTATTAATATTAAATATTGCAAATATTTGTTAATAAAAAGAAGAGATGGATATTTGCTTCGGGTCTGGTTATCAAAGAGTGGTATGCAGTGGGTACCATCCGATCCAATTTAGTATGCGGATCCGGGGTAGTACCATCACTTACAAGTATACAGACCGTGAAGTGATTTGGTAACGTTTCGGGATCAGCTTGTAAGTTGCCGGTTTCATCTAGGCCGGCATAATGGATGTGATTGCTACTCACAGTTATTGAATTGTAGTGGCAGTGACATTCATTCATGGACCACACTTCGGCTTAACATCAAGCAGGGTGCTGTTATATGTCGAGTAACAATAATAATAAAAAAGACAAATGTCCTCCCCTCATACAATTTGGCGTCTCAATAAAAAAAGCTTATAATTAGTTATGTTTTTGAAGGCCTCTTTTTAATAAGGCGAAAATATGTATAATAGTGTCGTTACAAATAAGTTAGAATAAATTTAGTATTCGGTTGGTATTCGTGAGTCATGAGCCGATTAATACACTGGTTCATATACGAATGAAACCAGTTTTCCATCGCGCAATATATGTTGAATTTGAACTATACTTAAAATGAAAGTACTTAAAACTTACCTACTATATTGAATACTAAAAATTACCTCCTTTTGAATTTTATCCTTAAGAACGCTGTGTGTGGACAGAATTGTGGAGGTGAAGGAAGCGAGGGAGTTGTGTCAGGATCGTGGCAAGTGGCGCTTCATTGTCTCTGCCTATCCCTGTAGGAAAAACCCTTGGCAATTTGATTGATTGATTGACCTTCTTGTAAATATTTGACGACTTTTATTAGTGATAGGCAGAAAGTTGGTGGTGATTTTCCCTGTCAGCCGATCCATTTTTAAGTGGACAGAGTACAAAGCGTCGCGTTTCGGGATCTGGTTGAACATCGCGGATCTTACTAGACCGGCATAATGGTTGCGAATTCTTTTTTTTTATTATTGTGACTCGACATATGACAGCACCCTGCTTGATGTTAAGCCGAAGTGTGGTCCATGAATGAATGTCACTGCTACTACAATTCAATAACTGTGAGTAGCAATCACATCCACTATGCCGGCCTAGATGGAACCGGCAACTTACAAGCTGATCCCGAAACGTGACCAAATCACTTCACGGTCTGTATACTTGTAAGTGGTGGTACTACCCCGGATCGGCAGACTGGGTACCACTGCCTACCACTCTTTGATAACCAGACCCGAAGCAAATATCCATCTTTTTTTTTGATTAACAAATATTTGCAATATTTAACATTATTAAATATAATTAAATATTACAAATAAAAGCTATGAAACAAATATTTGCTACGACCGGGGATCGAACCCGGGACTTTACGCGCAACAAACCAATCGCTAAACCGTTCGTCCACGCCTGTCGTCAAATTACTGTAGCAGTCGCCTCCATTTATCGACTGCACTCTTAAGAATGGAACCTAACATCAGAAGATTTCGTCATAAGAATGCTGTCATAAGTCGAGCCACAATTAATAAATAAAACGTCATATTTTTATTTATTAAATCCGACGTTTATTTCGACGTATTCAATCCGACTGAATCGGACTCCCCTTGCTTACCCAGATCAGATATCGCAACAAAATGAAAAATTGAATACAGTGTAGATACTGTCCTCGTTGTCCCTTCCATATTATTTGCATTGATTGAGTAAATAGTCGCCAAAGTATGAAAGCAATCCAAATATTTGAACAAAATTATTTATCTACGTAAAACACAATGCGACGGTCAACATCCACTATATTTGGGTCAATTGGACCCGGTTTTTGGCTCCAATTGACATCGTTGTATTTTAAGTCGCGGTACCCTTGGACTTCCTCTTTCGCACCATTAGATAAGTCCAGGTTAGCTTAGATTTTTTTACTCGCGGCACCCTCGAACTACCTCTAGCTTACCACCAGGCAAGTCAAGGTTAGATGAAACGTCTCTAAACAAAAAAAAAAGTTTATGAAACATGAATATATTTTTACAACTGATATTAATTTAATTTCCGTTGAGAGCAACGTCTTTTATTTTATTAAGGTCACACACGTGGAAGCGTTCGTACGTGTTTTCTCATAGCTAATTTATTTGTAATTTACGTTTGTTTACTTATATTAAAAATGTTAATAAAAAAGGATCGGGTATTTGCTCAGGGTCTGGTTGTCAAAGAGTGGTGAGCAGGGTCCAGTCGGAGTAGTGTACAGACCGTGAAGTGTCTTGTTCGCGTTTAAGGATAAGCTTGTAAGTTGGATGTGGCATAGTGGATGTGACTGCTACTTTAACTGTAGTAACAGTCGTCTCCGTTCATGAACCTCACTCCAGCCTAACATCAGGCATGGTGGGTGCTATCATTTGTAGAGCCATAATAACGAAAAGTTTTTTATAATAATTTTGATCACTTGAAATTAGTTTTGCAATACTTTAAATCTTACTTTCATTATGTTAGTTAATTCATATAGTGCGTGAATCAGTAATATCTGTTTAATTGAACAAAATATTCATATCTACATTCGACACAAGTGCCATCAGCGAATGTATGCGTTGATTTTTTTACATTGTGGCTCGACATATGGCAGCTCTGCGCCTGTTAAGCTGAAATGGGGTCCTTGAATAGAGGCGACTGCTAATACAGTTTTTTAACTCCAGTCGAATCCACTGCACCGGCCTAGTAATGGTCTTTCAAGTATATACATTTGAATATGATGGCCCCTACAACTGTTCGGCCTGCTGGGCAAAATAACAACCAACTGTCTACCTACCGCTCTTAACATCTAGACGCGGATTAAATATCTGCCTTTTAATTTTATTAACAAATATTAATTGTAACATACAAACTAATTATAAAATACTACAAATGAATACAAATTTTTACTCCGATCGAGACTCGAACCCGGAACTTTACGCGTAGCCATGTTACCAACGCACCACGTCTGCCGTTAACTATTAAGGTTTCGACTTGTTAATTCTTGACTCATAGGCAGAGACAAAGAAGCGCCACTTGCCACGATCCTGACACAACTCCCTCGCTTCCTTCACATCCACAAATCTCTTCATACAAGCTCTACAAATTTGGTCACAAGGCAAATTACAAGGCTCAATGGCTTTCTTGATGATGTCTCCGATTAAATTATTATTAATGTGTTTTGTCATAATTATGTTGCGCAATTAGTAACATTGGTAAATTGCGCAGTCATGTCCGATATTCTTGCTAAAACAAATGATTCATCAATTGCTAGTTCATTTTGTTCGTCACTTCATGTTTTTATGAATGGTCAAAAAAACATGAATGTCGAGCCTGCCTAATATTCGTTACAACGTATAAAATAATAAGAAGTACATGGTTTCTCATATTATATCAATCCGCTTCTAATGTATCCATCCTCATCATGTCAGCCCAGACACGGCTCTAGCCCATGTAGCCTCCGTGTGCCCTGGCAAGTAGTAAGAAGTCAAAATGAAGCTAAAGGTGTCGGGAGTGGTCCACACCCAGCACTAATCTACTAGATTCTGTGTCTGTGTTTGTTCGCGCTCCACACCCAGCACTATAAGCTAAAGCCGGCTCTGACATAGGCCTCCCCCAGCGATATCTACGGTGTGGCCTGCTGAAAGTAGCCTATATTAAGTGGTTTCCTGCCACCTTTATCGGGTTGTCAGCACTACGCTGTCTTTTTTTGAGCGTGGGCCCAACGGTCATCTGTTAATTTAAATTCCTAATTTTTACCGTAGTTTGTAGAATTATTGTATTATGTAATCTAAGTTTGTGAGCTATGTTAGGTGGGAAAATGGTGTTTTATGGCCCATAATATGAGAATAATAAAATGTAGCAAGCAATTCATAGTCGTCATAGAAATCTTAACTATCTTAGCGCCCATAATTTTGTTTATATAAAGCTTGTATAAATTGAATTGTAGATGTGAGGAAAGCGAGGGAGTTGTGTCAGATCGTGGTAGTTTTTTTTATTTCTCTATTTACATTTCTATATTAAGTTACCAAACTACTAAAAACAGGACGACCAAGGTTCATATATTAAAGATACATTAGTACCGGCATGTGGTTTTGTACCCGTGATTTCGGTTTGCGTGACCATTACACTACCACTACACCACGGTCGCCTTATATGCTCCACGCTCCATTGTTTTCCATTTAGTCTATAGTTATTTAAATTGACCTTTATCGATTTTATTTTAACAAGAATTTGTTTCTCCAGATGTCCAGACGGTGTACAACACTTCAAAGTACTGAGAGATGCGTCCAGTAAATTCTTCCTGTGGGTAGTGAAGTTCAACTCACTCAATGAGCTTGTGGACTATCATCGCACAGCGTCAGTCAGCCGGCTTCAGGATGTTAAGTTACGAGACGTCGTGCCCGAAGAGGTAAGTGCAATGGGGATGTAAACAGGGCCGTCTTAAGCATATTCAGCGCCGGGGTGCGAAAGTCAAGGCTCCGCTCGCGTGGTCTCAGTGTAGTAGGTACCTATCAAAATTTATGGCGGTCGGCATGCGCCCCCTAGGACTCTGCGTCCGGGTGCACCGCACCCCTTGAACCCCCGGGTAAAGACGGCCCTGGATGTAAACTGTCAATTGTTCGCGGTAGATGGCGCATCGTCGACACTACCATAGAAGACGGTGATTCCTTCACAAAATATAAATTGTTGTCGTATTTATTATTATTTTCTCTGATATATTCTTTATTTATAATTTTTAATAATTAGATAAACGTTGCAAATATTTGTTAATAAAAAAAAGAGGTGGATATTTGCTCCGGGTCTGGTTATCCGTGCAATCCGTACCACCTATAACACCACATACAGACTGTAAACTTAGTCGCGTTTCGGGATCAGCTTGTAAGTTGCCGGTTTCAAGTAGGCCGACATAGTGAATGTGACTGTATTACTTAACTGTATTAGTAGTTACATCCATTAATAGACAGTCCGCTGGTGTAATGTCATATGTCGAGTCACAATAAAAAAAATATTCACTGTGTAGTTCCTCGTTCCAAAAATGGTGGCATATGTGGAACTTTTGGCTTAACTCATACGATGCCACGTTGAATGAATTCATGAAAACATTTATTTAAAACAGAAATACACTAAATTAACAGTTAACAAGACGACGCGATGGACAGACATCTAACTAAGGTCTTGTCGCCGGCGACGCCTAGACAAAACTTTTATTGTGACTCGACTTCTGACCTCGACCCGCCTGCTGGTAAGAAGGTCCAAGAGTGCCAACAACTGCAAAAACCGAGTCTTCACGTTTGCCCCAGTCGCCGCCACTATGCCGGTTTAAAATAGTATCAGAGGGATAGGCAGCGCCGCTATCCAGACACAACTTTCTCGCTTCCTTCACATCCACAATTCTTTTTATATAGAAGACTATGGTTATAAATTTTAAAAAGTATAATTTCATTTAAGCATTTTTTAAATTATTATTGTGGCACGACATGATAGCACAACGTCTGATCTAACTATGACGGCCTTGCTGAATTCCGGCAACCTTTAAGCTGATCACGAAACGCGACTAAGTCACTTTGTGGTCTTTACAGTTGAAAGTGTCGGTGCCACCCCGGGTCAGCGACTAGGCAAATTACTTACCAATGTATCCACACTTGAAGCTGGTATGCTAAACATTTTTCCAGCGCTTTTCGTGCCAATGTTTCGTTCGTAGAGTATTTATACAGACTGTGAAGTGACTTAGTCGTGTTTCGAAATCAGCTTGTTAATTGCCGGTTTCAACTAGGCATGTATAGTAGATGCGACTGCTACTTACAGTTGTTTAACTGTTGTAGCAGTCGCGTCTGGTACTTACAGTTGTTTAACTGTTGTAGCAGTCGCGTCTGGTACTTACAGTTGTTTAACTGTTGTAGCAGTCGCGTCTGGCACTTACAGTTGTTTAACTGTTGTAGCAGTCGCGTCTGGTACTTACAGTTGTTTAACTGTTGTAGTAGTCGCGTCTGGTACTTACAGTTGTTTAACTGTTGTAGTAGTCGCGTCTGGTACTTACAGTTGTTTAACTGTTGTAGCAGTCGCGTCTGGCACTTACAGTTGTTTAACTGTTGTAGCAGTCGCGTCTGGCACTTACAGTTGTTTAACTGTTGTAGCAGTCGCGTCTGGCACTTACAATTGTTTAACTGTTGTAGTAGTGGCGTCTGGTACTTACAGTTGTTTAACTGTTGTAGCAGTCGCGTCTGGTACTTACAGTTGTTTAACTGTTGTAGCAGTCGCGTCTGGCACTTACAGATGTTTAACTGTTGTAGCAGACGCGTCTGGTACTTACAGTCGTTTAACTGTTGTAGCAGTCGCGTCTGGTACTTACAGTTGTTTAACTGCTGTGCTGTCATAGAGTGGCACCAGCACTCTAGCTTTAAGTTAGGCAGGGTGCTAACTTTAAGCTGGAGTCATATATCGAGCCTTAATGTTTACTAAACCTTAATAAATGATACTGCTTTCAAATGCACAGACTGAGCAGTGACTCGGTCATGTTTCGAGATCAGCTTGAATGTTGCCGGTTCTATCAAGGCCGGCATATGGATGTGCCTGCACTATTTTTTTTTATTGTGACACATTTGACCCTGACCCGTCTGATAATAAGCAAGAGGAGGTCCAAGAGTGACGACGACTGGAAAAACCTAGTTAGTTCACGGGCTGCCCCGGTCGCCATCACTATGACGTGTCTAGTTATAGAACGCACACATCAGGGGGAGGGCTGTAATATGTACAATAATATTAATATTGACAGTATAGATAGATAAAAGGAGATTGACGAAAGAGGTTTATAAATTATTTCTCGTTTATATCAAGGACACCCTTAAAAGCCTGTAGGAAAAAAACAATTGAAATCGGACGGAAGCGAGAGAATTGTGTCCGTTTGTTAGTAGTTTGGTGACAGAAACCCCGCCTGATGTTAAGTTGAATATAGGTGACTGCTACTAGTGTAACTGTAAGTAGCAGTCACATCCACTATGCCGGCCTAGTTGAAATTAGCAACTTGCAAGCTGGTCCCGAAACGTGACTACGTCACTTCACGGTATGTACTTACGTACATAGTATACTTGTAAGTGGTGGTACTACTCAGGACCGGCAGATTAAGCACCACTGCCTACCACTCCTAAAAATCTCTGTTATCCCTGACTCATTGTCACCAAATCTTCTGTCAAATTGCATTTTCCTCTCGGAACTGAATTAAGTATCACTCTTACGTTTATATTTATAATTTTACATTTTTATACTAACCTATTTATTGTCTCTGTCTATCCCTGTGGGAAAAGGGCTTGACAATTTGATTTGATTTAATTAATTAAAATAATCATAGAGCTTGTATGAAGAGAATTGTGTATGTGAAGGAAGCGAAGAAGTTGTTTCAGGATCCATTGTCCAGGATCCAAGTGGTGCTCCATTGTCTCTGCCTATCCCTGTGGGGAAAAGGCGTGACAATTTGATTGATTGTAGTTAATAGTGATTGTAACATAGAAACTGGATGACCAAAGTACATAATATGTATATCAAATTTATATTCGTATTGGCAAGTGATAGTTTTGTTGTTTGGCCGGCATAGTGACGACGACTGAGGCAGCCGTGAACTACTCGAATTTTTCAGTCGTCGTCACTCTTGGACCTCCTCTTGCTTATCATCAGGCAAATCAAGGTCAGATGTCGTGACATATTAAAAAAAACCTACGGTCGCCTTATACTGTACCATAAAAGTATACTAATAAAGTTTTAGTATTTCGTTGTTTTTGTTTACATTTTATTAATTGATGTTTCTTAATAATTGTAGAACGGTTTTATCTCGGTGTATAATATTTTACTCGCTTAAAGTGGGCGTGGAGTGATTGATTTATGAGTTTACAAAACGAACTCTTTCCCGTATTTATGTTGCTATGTGCTGCTACGATTTTTGTATGCTTTTTTTATGTTTGTTTACGATATTTTAGTTTGTATGGCTTTTTTTTTTGTAATGGCTTAAATAGGAAATTCTTGCAATAATAAATTCAGCAGATAGGGCCACCTTGCCACCGTGGTGTGGGTGCCGATACCAATATATCTTTGATATATGAACTTTGATCGTCCTGTTTCTTTGATACAAGCACGTTTAATAGCTTAGCATAGAATTGTAGAAAAATCTTCCAATAAGCAAGTGTAATAAAAAAACTTATAAATATTCGATTTATCATTATATTTGATTTATTATTATATTTAATTTAATATTTCTTGCAACTGTTTACATTTATTTTTTATTATTATATAATATCATGTAAATTAATATATCGTTTTATAAAAAATTTCGTGAATTTTATTTCGTAAATGGTAATACCAAATTTAGGCAAAAAATATATGTAATCATTTTTTAAATTCCCACATGAATAGGCAGAGACAATAAAGCGCCGCTTTCCACGATCTTTTACTTCCTTCACGTGCAAATTCTCTTTATACATGCTCTTTGATTATGGCCCTAGCTTTTAAAAATATCCCCGTTTTGATCGAGGATTTTTTTTTCATTTGTCTCCATTTATAAATCAATTCTTTTAAAGTGCCCAAACCAACGCAACACACCTGTCTCAATCTTTGTCACTACACAATCAATCAAATTGTCACGCCTTTTTGCCACGATCCTGACATAGCTCCCTCGCTTCCTTTACACTCACAATTCTCTTAATACAAGCTCTATGGTTATGGGCACTAGGCAACCTAGCTTTCTTGAGGATGTCTCCAATTTAGTCGGAAAACACCCTCCTGGGCCTGCCTTGTTTGTATCCATCTACATGAGATTCCATCTACATGAAATTCCTTTCGTCAATCTACTTTCACTCATCCTTTCCATGTGCCCAAACCATCGAAGCATTCCTTTGTCAATCCTTGTCACCACATCTTTCAACCCACATATATCGCAGACCGTTCTTTTCCTTATTCTATCAGCTATCGTCACTCCACATACACTCCTTAACGACCGCATTTCTACAGCGTTAATTCTACTATAATACTCCAATAAACATGTTAATTTAATACTATCTTCGTATACATGATGTTACAAAATACACCCTAAAGGGGTTAAATGGTCTCTTATAAAGAGTCCAGTTATAGTATCAAAATACCGCTTTTTCCACATATACTTACTGCAAAAATTCATTAAAAAAATTATGTAATAATGTGCCAACCCTGTTTCAGTGAAATCAAAGATTATTTAAATTATATAGAACTATCATAATATTCTGAGTTAGAATGCATAACCATTTTTAGAACATACGAGTAGTTGGAAAATGAACAAATTTCAAAACTTTTGCTAAGATGATTTGAATTTGACAGCATGTTTTTATTTTTATTTCCAAGCCATTTCATTTTGAAGCCAGTACCTTGAGCATATTAGAATAGGATAGGATAGATATTAGGAGATAACAAACCTTTGTGAACAAAAAAAATAGAAAAATGGTTAAAGTAAAATTATTAGAGGTATTAGGGATAATAAAATTATTATTATCCCTCTGTAATAATAATCTTTGCCTTCTGACATGACTGATACTAGGGTTGGCAATATTTTTGGCTCAATATATTTTTTTAATTTTTACGGCTTATTCTGTAACACCTAGTATAAATGGAAGTAACTTTCCTGTCTCGTTATGAACTCGACAAACACGCCTTTAGTACATGTCAACATTCTAATTAGAGCTGTGCCCCGATTCTCATAATACACAACAGCAAAATAACTTTTACACCTATTGATTTGTTACCCGCTGAATGGTTGCCTAATATTATCGTAATATCACTGACTTTCCATCGCCATAATTATTATAATTTAGTAGTAAGCAGATTTTATACAATTCAATACCCCCCTGGTCAGAAAAAGCAAGACACTCCCCCCCCCCTTTATTGCTTACGTAATTCTTGAATGGCCCCTAAGTAATTTTCGTTTTTTATTGTGACTCGACATATGACAGCACTCCGCTTGATGTTAAGCTGGAGTGTGGTCCATGAATGGATGTCACTGCTACTAGAATTCAATAACTGTAAGTAGCAATCACATCCACTATGCCGGCCTAGTTGGAACCGGAAGCTTACAAGCTGATCCCAAAACGCGACCAAATTCACTTCACGGTCTGTATACTTATATGTAGTGGTACTACCACGGATCGGAAGACTGGGTACCACTGCTTACCACTCTTTGATAACCAGACCCGAAGCAAATATCCGCCTCTTTTTTTTATTAACATACTCGTATATTTGCAATATTTAATATACTTAATATTACAAATAAAAGCTATGAAACAAATATTTTCTTCGACCGGAAATTCGCAACAAACCAATCGCTAACCGTTGGGCCACGCCTGTCGTCTATGAGACTCGGGTCTCTAGGCCAGTGTTTCCCAACGTGGGGCCCACGCCCCACAGGGGGGCAATTTAAAAATGGACTCGACACGACTTTAACCCTTTCGCTTTGGGTTATTTAAATGCAATACTAGATATTTAACTAAAAATGAAAATTACTAAAAAAAATGCTGTAATCATTTATATTCCTTAAAGAAACAAAACAATTTTTAAATGTTAAAAATTATGTGAGGGGCATACAAATTTTTGAAATGTTAAGGTGGGGCATGGCCTAAAAAGTTTGGGAAACACTGCTCTAGACAAACCTTGGTTATTCATACTGTTTTTATAGCCAAGCATATAACTACTCGCAAATCATACAATATTATTAAATAACTCGTTATCAGTTATTATTATATTCGATTATATTATTATAAGCATGATTCAGTCACTAAAGGGTTTCATATTTTTTTAATCTTAAGTGAGTTTACGTCTCTTGTGGAACATTGGTTTAATTAAACACGCCAGTCACTAGATTTAATTTCTCTCTGGCCGGCATAGTGTCGGCGACTGAGGCAGCCATGAACTAACTTTGTTGTGTTCAGTCGTCTTGCTTTAAGATTGCATATTACAAATATTTGTTAATAAAAAAAAATGAGGCCAATATTTCCTCTGAGTCTTGTTAAGGAGTAATGAGTCACTTGGGATCTTTTAGGCCGGCATAGTTAATGCGATAGTTGGTGGTCATTTGCCCAGTCTGCCGGATCGACATAGAATCGAACCCGGAACTTGAACGTAACGGTGTGCAAACTAATGCGCCACGCCATAGAAAGGCCCATCATAGAAAGAAAACACGTTCACTCTTTATTCGTGATTATTTTATTCACCTGTCATCGTACGCTGGTAGACATAACTACAAAGTAATACATTGTTATTGGGTATGATATAATTAAACAAGTGTAGGTACGAGTAGGATGTTATTATCTTTCTTGCATTGTCTTTATTCAAATGTATAAAAGAAACATTAAACGTAGAATTAAATATAATATAGCCATTGGATATAACAATATTATTACTATTAAATATTCTAATTGAGGTTTTTAATGTATTTTTTATCAATAACTTCTAGACGATAGCGAATAGAATAAGAAATAGCACACTGCGTGATAGATGTGGTTTGAAAGAAGATGTAGTGACAAGGATTGACAAAGGAATGCTTCGATGGTTTGGGCACATGGAAAGAATGAGTGAAAGTAGATTGACGAAAAGAATTAATAAATCTCATGTGAATGAGGGGAGGGTGTTTGCCGACCAAATCGGAGACATCCTCAAGAAAGCTAAGTTGCCTAGTGCCCATAACTATAGAGCTTGAATGAAGAGCATAATTGTGAATGTGAAGGAAGCGAGGGAGTTGTTTCATGATCGTGGCAAGCGGCGCTCCATTGTCTTTGCCTATCCTGTAATTTGATTCATTGATTGAAATCCTCTTTTTGAATTTGTCATAAACCAATAATATTGATTCTGTTTTTTTTTCTACCATAGTTTTCTAAAATAATAAGAGATTGTAAAACATTTGTGGAAGTGAAGGAAGCCAGAGAATTCACAGGGAATTAAGAGGTTACTTAATACATAAATCTTTATTTTTTAATAGATCGCAAGTAATAATATTAAAGTTGTCAGCGAACACGAAATCAGCGATGGTCAAGCGGAGCGGCAGAGGAGCGGCAGCGACGCAAACAAATATATGGTGACTCTTTAGAGTGGGCACGAAACGAGCGGGGGCGGCGCGAAGCGACGAGCGATGATTAATCGTTGGCGGGGAGGATCGGCGGAAACAAACTTATTAGACTTCGTCACTCGCGCGACTGATCGCTAGTTTCGTGACCACCCAGAGCGGCGATGCTCACCGCGCCGCCCCGCTGTCGCATCGCTCGACCGTCGCTGATTTCGTGCCCGCAGCCTTAAAGCTGTGTTGTGAAATGTATTACATCTTAACATGATTAGATTTTATTATTTACTTTCTGTCGTCGACATACCGTGGGATGTCCGTGACACAGTATGGAGCGTCCGTTCTGTGTAAAAAGCATTGTACTGTTTACATGATAACTAACTAAAGTTTATTCATATTAGGGATGCAACTCTACGGTTAAATAGATAGATAAAAAACTAAAACTAATGTTTTTTTTATTGATAGATGAAAAACACTCTGTGTTTTTTTTTCTTTCGTTCCCAATTCGTAAATAGGGCCGAAATTGGGTAATATTAAAAAAATACCACGAAGATTCTTGGTATTTTTTTAAAGTAAGAACGCCTAATTTGACCTCGGCTGGTAAGCACAAGAAGGTCCAAGAGCACCGACGATTTTAAAAATCATTTCATTTTACTGTTACCTCAGTCGCCGTCACTATTCCGGCCATTTTGATATCAGTTTTGACGTCGTCGTTTCTTCACTATCGGTTCTCAGCATCCTGTTAGCAAAATCCACTATAGTTACATCCCTACGAAAATATTGAACAGCGCTATTTCCAGTTATCAGGGCCGCGACCGCGTTGCTATTTTACACGCACGTCAGACATAAAATTATTCATGATATAACTACAATATAACTGCCTCAAATCAAAATACTCTACTCTGAACGGTTCTTTCTTTATTCCTTAGTTACATCTTTTTTTTATTGTGACTCGACATATGACAGAACACCGCTTGATGTTAAGCTGGAGTGTGGTCCATAAATGGATGTCACTGCTACTACAGTGACTGTGAGTAGCAATCACATCCACTTTGCCGGCCTAATCACTTAACGGTCTGTATACTTGTAAGTGGTGGTACCATCCCGGATCGGCAGACTGGTTACCACTACCTACAACTCTTTAAAAAATCTAGTCATACTGCGTTTTGAAATTTTTAATAATCATATTAGTGGATATTCCAATTAAAATTGTATCTGTAAGTTTATCTTTGCTTACAATTTATACATACTTATTTACAATTAGCTTAATATTGATTTTTGATAAATTGTACCCACATTGGAGTTATTATTGGATAATTTGAGTTATAATATTATAAATAAAACATTATTATAACCACTTTACGAGCATCATAAAGTTAAAAACAGCCATGAAACACCTAAAGGACATCATTCATTTTGGGCTTTATGTACTACTTTTGTAAGGTCTAATGATGAAATAATATATAAATGGTACTTTTGATACTTGTATTGAAAATACTAATAACAATTTTGCTTTTAATTGCTGTGCAATTGAGTTATTTGTAAAATAAGATATGGATTTTGTATCGTTTGTCAATCACAAAGACACGCTATATTATCAGTTCTGCTTTGAACTGTCATAATTAAAGTTTGATCAATATGCACACCTAAACTATGCAAAATAAAGGATATATTAATACAATTAGGCCCAAGTCCCTATACAAAATGAATGATGTCCTTACTAACCCAATGGGCATGGCGTTCTATATTTACTGTATTTTGTTTATATGCAATCGTGTTCTCTTGTAATCTTTCACACAACGTTTACGTTCATATTTTACTTTGCGCTTTTTATTTTTATAGTTGGATATAATCGCGTTTTACGCCCGACTTCATATAAACATTTACCGTACAGTTTTGTTTGGTTCATGTAAAATTTTAATATTATTAAAGTTATCTCAATAAGTTTAAAGGAAGCCTAAGACAGTCAGTCTTAAGCTAAGAATACTTGAGTGTTGTTTTTAGGGTTTTGTAGCAAGAAAACAGAACCCTTATAGATTGGTCATGTCTCTCTGTCTGTCCGTCCGTATGTCACAGCCACATTTTTCCGAAACTATAAGAACTATCTGTTGAAACTTGATAAATAGATGTATCCTGTGAACCGCATTAAAATATTCACACAAAAAATAGAAAAAAAATACTTACTCGATAAATAATCGAAACCCGAATTTTTTTTCCGTCAAACCGATAGGTGTGGGGTAGATATGCATAGGTCTTTAAAAAATGATATTGATGTTTCTAATATCAGCGAGTAAAAATGTGTGTCCCCCTCCCTTGTAACTTCTAAAATAAGAGAATGATAAAACTAAAAAAAATATGATGTACTATGCAAACTTCCACCGAAAATTGGTTTGAACGAGATCTAGTATTTTTTTTAAATAAGTCATAAATCGTATACTGTAATTTACCTTCTCAAATTTAATCAACTCAAATATAAAAATCGATCAAAGTTATAACGAACTACAAGAACTCTTATGTTACTTGCTGCTACGGAACCCTTCATAAGGGAGTCCGACTCGCACTTGGCCGCTTTTTATTTTTTATGATAATAGTTTGACATTTCGTTAATACGAGTAATATTTTAGTTAACAAAACCAATGAACAGTATTAAAGTTTTTTTGATATATTATAATTATTGTTCCCCCGGTTTCTAGTTTAGTAGCTTAGTATAGAAATGTATAAAAGAGATGTAAAATTTATAAGTTTGGTTGTAGGAGATAATTTTCTAAAGTACTCCTCCAATTTTTGACCAACTAGGCCGGCATACTAGATGCGAATACTACTTGTTTAATAATATTAGTATGAAATTTAATAGCGAAATAATATAGGCCACTCCCTGTTTATTTTAGATGCCATATTGTGTTCTAGATTTCTTAGATTTAATTGTCTATTATATATATTAACAACGTAAAAAGTAGTCCATCCTTTAATGTAGGATGCTTAACTGCTACACTCTTTTTTTATTGTGGCTCGACTTAATGACGTAAACACCCCGCCGCTGTTTGTTGCGCGTAAAGTCCCGGGTTCGATTCCCGGTCGGAGTAAATATTTGTTAATAAAAATAATAAAAAGAGGTAGATATTTGCTTCAGGTCTGATTATCAAAAAGTGGTACCCAGTCTGCCAATCCGGAATAGTACCACCACTTCAAAGTATACAGACCGTGAAGTAATTTGGTCGCGTTTCAGGATCAGCTTGTAAGTTGCCGGTTCCAACTAGGCCGGCATAGTGGATGTGATTGCTACTCACAGTTATTGAATTGTAGTAGCAGTGGCATCTATTCAGGGACCACACTCCAGTTTAACATCAAGCGGGGTGCTGTCATATGTCGAGTCACAATAATATAAAAAAGCGAAAAAGTACAGAGACAGAGGCTACTGTTACTGAGGTTAAATAAACAAAGAAGCAGTCGCATCGACTATGCCGTTCTATTTGAAACCAGAACAATCATGCTGATCCCGAAATGCGTCTAAGTATTTTAATACTAAGCTACTAAAACTCTTTCTCTTTAAAAACTCTTTCTACAACAAAGTCACTTTAACTTTTTTAAATTACATTTCTATACTAAGTTACTTAAAGTTATTTACTGCTTGTATCAAAGAAACAGGACGTTCAAAGTATATATATCAGATACATGGGTTTCAAACCGGGGATTATCGGTTTTCGCTACCATCATACTACCACTACACCAAAATCGCCTTTAACCACATTAACTCAATCGGACTCTCAGCTTATTCTAAATAAATAAACTTCGTCTTCGTGGCATTTTTTGTTTTGTCAATCTATCAATAATCACGCCCTTTTCCCACAGGGATAGGCAGAGACAATGGAGCGCCACTTGCCACGATCCTGACACAACTCCCTCCTTCGAATGTCACAATTCTCTTTATACAAGCTCTATGGTTAGGGGCACTAGGCAACCTAGCCTAGTGCCCATAACCTTTTTTGTTTAGTGACTAACCTTATTCTTATTCCACTGACCTCGAATTGCCTGATTGAATTGCGAGATGCCTGAATTGGTGAGTCTATTCACGATTGCCCCAGTCGCCGTCACTATGCCGCCGGTCAAATTAAATAGTCAAAATGTCTGTAAAAATGTTTTTTATATCGATTTCAGATGCTGGTGCAGGCAATGTATGACTTTACGCCGCAAGAAGCCGGCGAGCTGGAATTCAGACGAGGTGACGTCATCACCGTCACTGACCGCTCGGACCAACATTGGTGGCAGGTTAGTCCTTTTTTTTTGTAGCGTCTTTTGTTGTTTTGTATGAGAGAATTAAGGATATGGGTGGTTATGAAGCCTTTTTTTTATCTAAGATTGTTTTAGAATTGAGAGCCTGTTTTAATAATTAAATCAAAAGTATTCGACCGTGGCAGTAAGCAGTGCAATGGTTACGCAATCCAAGAGTCTCCGCTTCAAAACCACTGTATATTCAATAGATGTACGTTTGTCGTTCTGTTTCTATGATATATGTTTAGTAAATTAGTATAGAAATGTAATAAAAACTCAGATAGGGACATCCAATTTTTTTTATTGTGACGACATCTGACCCGCCTGGTGATAAGCAAGAGGAGGTCCAAGAGTGACGACGTCTGAAAAAACCGAGTTAGTTCACGGCTGCCTCAGCCGCCGTCACTATGCCGGCCAAAGGTGCTTCTTCACGCATCTCCGATTGTCGATAAAGGACGCACCTAACTTTTTAGTTCGACTGCCGATACGGTCGATAAAATGCGGATGGTTTCCCCGACCTGTGTAGGTATTACGGGTGTGAAAGGACGAGGTAGGAACAAAGAGCTCTTCGAAACATTCTTCGTGGTATAGGCGATAGAGGACGCACAGAGCCGCCATGTCTCTGCGCAGTTGCAGGATACAGGAATTCTCTCTCTTTTAAGGAATTCTAGATAATAATGCATTATTACTAAGTGCAATGCTCATAGATCCACCAACTTTGGAATGTACATTTTTTTGAATAAACTATTATTATTTTATTTTTACTTGATCTATTATTTTCAGGGGGAGATAGCACATCGTCGTGGCTTGTTCCCAGCGTCGTATGTGACGGCATACCACTCATAGTGGCCCACTTGCTTGCCGCCCATCCCCCAACGCCCTGTATTCCGCCAACTTTTAGAACTTTACTGCTAAAATTAGGGCCTACTATGCGGCTGCACAATATCAAAGTACAGTAAGGTCACTTTTAAACAAGTTTTAACTGTCGTAAACAAGCTACATGAGCAAACATTTTGACGTATTAAAAAAACCTAGAATTATATGATAAGAAGTTTTTAATAATAATAGGATATATTAGAAAATTTCGAAATTTTGTTTTGGAACACTATTTTTGTTAATTATGATTATAAACTACTAATTCTATCTTGCGTAGTTTTATGAGTTCCTAATGTACTTAGGGTTGCTACTTTGACCTCATTTTATGCGCGTCCTAAAGCCTAAATCAACGTCCTTTATATATTTTAATTTCGAGTCCGGATAGACTGTTCAAAATTCATTTGTATATTTTTATTAGTCAATCTATTTTAATAGAATCGAGGTAGGCAGAAAGTTGGTATGCATTTGTCCTTATTGCCGAAGTGAAGTGACTGAGTCGCGTTTCGGGACAGCGTTTAAAAGTTGCCGGTTCCAATTAGGCCGGCGGTTATTTAATTGTAATAGCAGTTGCCTAACGCCTAAGTGGCGACCCACTTACTGTATTTTGAAATTTGGCAGCCGAATAATTTAGATTGTGGCGACAATTATGTGCTTCGCTTAGAAGTTCATTTATATATTTGTATTTTTTAAGTGACATTTAAATTTCAATATTTTTTTCTATGACGAAGAAACTTCTAAGCGAACCACAACAATGTGCCTTCCCTATACCTGTTTTAAACTAAGTATTGTAATTATAAAACCGTCTCAAAATTTAAATAAAAATGTAACAAATTATTATAAACCCCGGCAGTAGCCAATGCGCTGGAATCTCGTGAAAGTATCAAAATGTGACGTAAGCGGAGAGTAATGTGACTCTTGGACCTCCTCTTGCTTATCATCAGGCGGGTCGAGGTCAGATGTCGTGTCACAATAAAAAAAAAGTATTCAACTAAAACTACGGTCGATACGTCTGATGCAATTGGCCAATGTCGTACTAGCTACGTCACTATGACGTCTTCCTGTAAAGTGACGTCACATCCTAGCGCAATAGCTACTGCCGGGCAGAGTATTTTAAATATAAAATATTTAGGTATTGTGATGCGAAAAGAATTAATCTTATGAAGAAGTATAAAATATTATTTTTATACTTCTTATTTTTATTTATTTATTGAAGCTTGACATATGACTGCACCCGGCATGATGTTAAGCTGGGATGCAGTCCATGAATGGAGGCGACTGCTAGTATAGTTAAATAACTGCAAGTAGCGACTGCAGTTATGCCGGCCTAGTTGGATCCGCCAACTTACAAGCTAATCCTTAAACGCGACGAAGTCACTTCACGATCTGACTGTGTACTATCTGGCTGCCTATCATTTTTATCACTCTCTGTCTGCTTTTTTGAATCATTCATGCGAAGCGTGAAAGTTCACCTTTTTCAGGTATAGTGACTGACTGGAGCCGTAAGATGAAACGGGATTTTCGGTCTTTTGGACTCTCCCCCTCCCCCCTTTGCTTACCATCAGGCAAGTCGAGGCCAGAGTCACGTCACAATAACCAAAGTGTCAAAGCCAAAATAGTAATTATTTTAAAATGATTTTCGCATCACTTTTTATTGTCGTTCATTGATTTATAGCATGACATAGTTCATTATTATTTTAGAAGAAATTACTCCAAAATTATTCGGCGTTTTAAAATAAGGCTATCGTATGCTTTTGTTGTTGTTAACAACGCTTCATTTAAGTTGCTAACAAAATAGCTAGGCAACATCGGTTGCTTTACGAGCGTCGTCGTATGAAATTTAATTTTGAGTAATGTCTCTGAAAAAATCATTGTGTAGCTTAAGGATTTGGTCCAGGTTCTCCTTAGACGTTTTTATCGAAATGACCAGGTGCTTTTGGCCGGCATAGTGTCGGCGACAAACGCAATCGTACATATTTTTTTTGACTCAATAAAAAAGTTGAAACATTCTTTCAAAGCTGGTTATCTAAACTAGTAATGAAACTGGACCAAACCATAATTATTGTACGTGCCGAGGTGTTTTTATATTAGAGCAATATTTTAATAATTTTATAGTTAATGCAATAAAATATATCATTTTTGAAGTTGTTTTTACACTTTATAGTTGATTCGGAAGTTTTTACACTGATTATTTAAATTAAAGAGTTTTTATAGTCTATTTTTTTGGAATGATAATAGCTTAAAGTTCTTTTTTAGTGTTTTGGTGGATATTTGGTGCTTATTTTACAGCCACAATTATTGACATATTCTTTAGAAATGTAATTTCTGAAATTAATATGGAAGTTGCCTTATTTTCTGTTCGGACATATTCAGTAACCAAAATCTGTTTATTCATACTAAAATATTTCGTAAACCTATTTCTAGTACACAAAATTGGATTGCGAAAAAATATTTTCTAAATGCTGTTAAGGCCGAAGTTATAAAGATATGTTATATCGGGTGTAAACAGACACATAGCAATCCCGTAAGGTTGTATACATAATTCTCATGAGGTACAAGCCAATTGTTTTCTATGGGACCATTATTTATTAAAAACACAAAACATCAATAAATACAGTGGTAGATCATTTGACACTGAGGGTAATTGGGCACAACGACCTCGCATAGCGCTTGCGGTTATTAAACCTGATAACCCGATGTTACGCGCGTGCATTGTAGCTTGGTGAAAATAAAGTACTAATGTTTTAGCATTAGTAACATGTGATTAAATAACACGTGGATTCTTCTTCTTATGCCTGTTCTGATGAAGATTGGCCGTCAGTCTCATATACTTCTCTCTATCCAGCGCGAGGTGGATAAGCCGCTCAATAATAATTACGCTAGTCCACTCGCCGATGTTTCTTAGCCGGATTTTCTTTCCGTTTTAAGCGTGCCTGTGCTTCCCATTATAATCAGTTGTAGTCACGTCCGCTCCGATTGCTTTTTATACCCGGTTACTCCTGTCGATCAATAGGGGAAGGCCTATGTTCAGCAGTGGACGCCTTCTGGCTGATGATGATGACCTGGAACATTAAAGTATTAATTTTCAATAAATAGTCTACGCTGCGCTTATTATGGTAGATCGCAAAGCCAGAGAACCCGCTTACTGGTTCTTTGATATTATATGTATATAGGTTGTAAAAGAAATGATACCATGTGTCAAAATGCAACAAAAGTTTTGCTAGAACAAGTATTATATAAATAATGCATTAGATAGTTAATTCTATAACGCCATACTCTACATAAATATTCTAATATTTTCTAAAGTTTATTCGATAGAACTTCGATTTTCGATTGGTCGTTCCGTTTCCATGATAATAGCTTAATATAGATATGTAAAAGAAATATATAAATTTATGGTTACTGAATGTGTTTATTTGGGAGTACAAATTTTATAGGTGTCGTGTCGGTGTTCTGATGAATTTATTGATTTGCGCGCTGGAGCTCGTGTGGTAAGGGCGTGTCCTCGTATATTTGTGCCAGATGTTATTTTTAGTTTAGTGTAAATCAGTTATGAAAGATTCGAGATTACAACATGTGTCCCAATATTAATAATCACTTTTATTGTGATTATTAAATACACACACACACATCTTAGTATATAATGCTCATTTTTAATACCATCTTATAGATTTAGTTAGTGTTCTTTTTTGTTTTTATTATTATTTTTACAATCTATATAATCACAATACTATAATTTAGATTTAGAGATTTCCACGCTCCTCCCATCCAGGCTTATAGCAGTATTGTTGATTGTAAATATTCTTATAGCGTTGAATACAGTCGTACCATTGCGCGCTGACAATAATAACATGCGCTTTTTCTGATGAAAATCTGTGTAGTAGCAGACCAAAGTTCGTCTGTATGATAATGTTATGAAAAAATGTTAAACGATGTCTTTAAAACTTCTTTATTGACGTTAACCTCGAATTCAGCGCGGTTAGATTGGCAAGTTAAAACGATTGTCGTCTCGTCGGCGATTGTCAAAATAATAAAAGCTAGGCTAAATCCAATAAAACGAACTATTAATCGTCGTGACGAATATCGTCTGTTTGTTTACACGTTTCATCATTATCATCAATAGTCTCATTTTGTTGGATTTAGCCTAGCTTTTATTTTTTGCCAATCGTCGACGAGAGACGATAAACAATAACTTGTTCAACCTAACCCCGCTGGTTAAAATCAGAATAATAATGTTAGCTTAACTACTGCTGTAAGACGTGATTTGGATACCAAGTTTGACCTCGAAGTTTGCGCTTGACGACTAGACACTTAAGATTTTGCTTGTCATCTGTATGAAATCTCGGTGAGTTGCACAAACTTCGAAAAGCATTTAATATATAATTGGTCGTAATAGAAAATTTATTAGTGTTTAGTGTGCATAAATAGTTTGACATCATAGTACAAGCGTCCTTAAGATTATGTGTATAAAGGCAACAGATCCTTACAACACATACTATGATATTAAAATAAGAATAGGACGGGCTGTTGACTAACTTCACTTGACTGATTCAAAGGTGTCTTTTTCTTGACGGTCCGCAAAGAAAAAGACACTATACTAAAGTGAAGTTGGTTGCAGAGATAGACGTCACAAAATGGCGCCGATTCCGTCCTAATCTTATTTTAATCTCTATATACAGTCAGTTGCACAAATATTTTACAAGCTGGTTTCAGCTAGCTCGTCATAGTGGATGTGAATGCTCCTTACAGTTATTTAAATATAGTAGCAGTCACCTCTATTTATGAACCGCGTGTTTTGTCCGACGATTAGCAACAATTCCTTAAGATTGTATGGATATTGAAATTAACTATATTTTGCAACTGACTGCCAATCTTGTTTGCTGACCATGTTTTTTATTGTTTTATTAAAATAATAAACACATTATTATTATTAACGTTTTATGCTTTTACCGCTTTCAAAATATATTTCGCAGAGTTTTTATTATATAAATGATTAATTGAAATTAAACATTTATTACTTTATCTCAATTTGTATTATATTGAAGGGCAAATAACTTGAACAAAAAGCGTTCATACAGAAACATATGTGGGGGTATTAATGTGAATGGAGTTCTCTGACAGATGTCTTTACTATGAAATGAAATTCGAAATCAAATCTATGTTCATGAACAATTAATTTAATAATGAATATTTAAAAAAAATAATTCAGAACTGGTTCGGGTTGATGTCTTGTGTCGCAATTTTGTTTTGTTTAGTTTTCAAAACTATTGGGAAATGTTGTGAAAAAGCAGTGATATATCTAAAGAGTGGTAGGCAGTGGTACCCAGTCTGCCGATCCGGGTTAGTACCACCACTTACAAGTATACAGACCGTGAAGTGATTTGGTCACGTTTCGGGATCAGCTTGTAAGTTGCCGGTTCCATCTAGGCCGGCATAGTGGATGTGATTGCTACTCACAGTTATTGAATTAGTAGCAGTGGCATTTATTCATGGACCACACTTTGGCTTAACATCAAGCGGGTGCTGTCATATGTCGAGTCACAATAAAAAAAAAAGTTATATGTTTTGTCTCGAATTCCATTTCAGAGTAAAGCAACTTGGTCACTGGGTTACTTCACGGTCTTTACATCTAGCCGTGGTGGTTTCTCTTGTCGTCTTTTCATCCTAGCTTCTTGGTCAAGATGTTTGCCACTTCATAGTGGTTGAACCAAACGTTTTAGTATTCTTATTTTTATGGTGTGATTTTATTATATATGTGCTTTTGATTTATATGGGTGTCAACTAAGCTTCATAAAGTGATCTTTATTATAGAGCTATATCAACAAGTTTGTCTAAATAATTGAGTAAAGATAAATTAAATATTTTATGTTATTTACTGTTGCAAATGGTTTATTAAGGGATTACTTTGCTAAATGGGTAAGATACTGGTTTAAAATTTGTGATAAATTCTTCTATGAATTTGCAACGTAGAAAATGTACAATAAACCTAAGGTTATTTAGGAAAAATTGCAATGTTTAAATTTTTATTAAATTGGACCAAATTTTAAAATATATATTACGTGAATAGAGGTTATTTCGGACATATATATTTGCACATTTTCAAATAACATTATACCCCAAAATCCGTATAACAATAAGACCCCTCAATTTGAACGGGGGATTTTTCAACTATACTGCTCAGCTCAAAAGTCACCGCTCTTTGTTTTTGTCGAGTCTATAACGCAATAGTAAATAACATATTTTTTATGTAACACAAATTATCGTACTTAGAGTAAAATTTAGTCAAAAAAATATTAAATGAAACCGCTTGTTAATCCAATGTAGATATTTATTAATTGTTTTAATTAAATGTACTCAAAATGTGTAATTGTAATTTTTGAGATTTTAATTTTAATGTGCTTTTTTTGTCTACAGTATCCTTTTTTGTATTCTTTAGTTTTCGACCATGTAGATGAAGGCCGATTTCACCAGTCAAAATTATCTAAATCTTTATCGCCGATTAGACATCGACGCTTAAATCAAAGCAGTACTTTACATTAACAAATTATTTGTAATGTTTTTAAAATTTAATCCAATCATTAATTAACCGTCTGTAAAAAAATGACGTTTGTCTTGGTTAGACTTTTGTAACCGTGTTTTAACTGGATATTATTTAATTTTTTAATTAGTTGACTGGTGATATCGAGCCTTTGAAAATAATGTGAAAATTATATTATTATAGTCCACAATTATTTGTGCTTTCTTGCTGTAGTGATTCGTAAGTGAATAAATGCAGGTTTTTGGAAGAAAAAAATGAAACTGCAAAAAAAATCTATAATCTAAAAATATTTAAATTAAATAAGTTATGATTCTCCAATATTGTGGAAGATGTATAATATTTTTTACTAATAAATTTAATATTGTATTTATTGGTTTTATTTTACCGTAATAGTCAAAGTCAGATTTTAACCCGGAACTTTTTGACCTCTCTTCCTCCAATTCCTTACCGCCTAGAAAAACTGCCATAATACAGGAGCTTAATGTCATAATTTTTATTGGGTCGACTCGTCTGGTGAATAGACCTATAACTTCGCCAAAGTCGCAATCACCACTGGCTAAAGGATTTTCACTTGAAGAGTGTAGGATAGTGAGGCTGATAAAGGATTCCACTTGTCAATTCTTCTACAGAAAAACAACGGACCTTTTGATTGACTGAATTTGACAGGCGTGGATGAACGGTTTAGCGACTAGTTTGTTGCGCGTAAAGTCCCGGGTTCGATTCCCGGTCGGAGCAAATATTTGTTTCATAGCTTTTATTTGTAATATTTATTAATATTAAATATTGCAAATATTTGTTAATAAAAAAAAGAGATGGATATTTGCTTCGGGTCTGGTTATCAAAGAGTGGTAGGCAGTGGTACCCAGTCTGTCGATCCGGGGTAGTACCACCACTTACAAGTATACAGACCGTGAAGTGATTTGGTTACGTTTCGGGATCAGCTTGTAAGTTGCCGGTTCCATCTAGGCCGGCATAGTGGATGTGTTTGCTACTCATAGTTATTGAATTGTAGTAGCAGTGGCATTCATTCATGGACCACACTTTGGCTTAACATCAAGCGGGGTGCTGTCATATGTCGAGTCACAATAAAAAAAATAAAAAAAATTTGGATACTTCTGAGCTGCGATAAAAGCTTATATACAATACAAATCATTAAAAAACACAGTCAGCAACCAATGCAATTCCAATTTACTGCCGGCGTCTCCTTCAGCACCCTGAGCATACTGTTGGAACTGCCCCAGCATTCTATTTTTAATAAAATATTGTCGCTTAGAAAATAGATTAATAACAAGCTAAACTCTGATACCTGTCGTAGCCCGATCGTAAAAGTACCACATAGTGGTTGGCAGTGGTGCTGTTTGCCGATCCGGGATAGTAACACAACAGGCGTAGCCAATTGGTACGCGTTAAGTCCCGGGTTCGATTCCCAGTCGGTGCAAATAATTGTTTCAAAACAACACGCCTATTTTTCTGCAGGGATAGGCAGAGAGAATGGAGCGCCACTTGCCACGATCCTTTTCATTCAACCTTTACGTTTATGGGCACTAGGCAACCTAGCTTTGTTGAGAATGTCTCCGATTTAGTCGGAAAATATCCTCCAATAATATTTAATGTAAATAAAATTCAAATAATTTACAAAAAAAACCTTTGGCCGCGATATCAACGCAATGTTAATTAAGTTTATCACAAATTATTCTAGTTTCACCAATAGCTGCTTGGGTACTAATGCACCAATATAGTATTTCTTTAACAGGGGTAATAAAGGGGAAACTAAAAGACATTCAAACGATTAATAAATTTTATTAACATTCATAACAAATAATAAATTCTACTAAACATTATTTACAAAAAAAAAGTATAAAAATATTCGTTTGATTTTTATAGGGTACCTAATATATAAAAAAACACTAAATCACTATTAAAAACAATTGATTACTGCAAACACTAAATAAAATTTAAATTGCGGACATAGATACGCAAAAGGATCCACCAATAATAATTTATTATTAACTATTTACATATTTATGTTAAATCCAAGAATATAATATGTAATTATACAGCTCAATAACAAATTTACAGAGGGGAATCAAAAATGTTTTAAAAATAAATCGAGTAAGTATCTCAAAAGTAACTAAGTATGTGGTTATCAATAATGTTTAAGCAAAAATACCATTTTTAAATATCATTGATGGCTATCCTTTTTGTTTAATTACGCCCCAATAAAAAATTGCTTCGATAAAAAAAATATTACCATTTTCATGGTGTTTATCTAAAAATAAATAATGTTCCTAGCGGTAAGTAATGCACATTTGGATACAGATAATCTGATTATTTCGGCTTCATAGAGCATCGGGTCATCTCCCTCGCACATAGCACGATCCAGCGTCACATAAACAAGTCCAAGTCCGTGAGGTCTAAGCTGGGCTTTGAATTTGTGTGAATGATCACCAAAAGTAGAGTAGTATAAACCGGTTTAAACCAAGCTAAGGACGTGCTGTAGGTCGACGGAAAGATTACACTATCTATGTGCAAGCTAAGATAGTGTAGGCGTTGTGTCTAGCACACACACACACAAATGCAAAGCTTAGACCTTACGGATGGTACAGCGAGACGACGCGGCGCTCTAGAAAATAAACTGTTAACAAAAAAAATGTTAACAGTTTAAAAAAAAACACTAAAAGTGAAAAATAATAACCCTACCCAGTACCTACCTATAACTTTAATATGTAAAGTATATGTCTGCCTGAAGTCGGTGCCAAGCCCGAAACAAAATAAAAACTTACAACTTAACGGTATAAACAGCTTAAATTAATAATATTCCATTAAAATCGGTGCACCCAGAAAAAGAGGTAACACACATTTAAAAAAACATACGAGATAATACGAATTGGTCACTTCCTCCTTTTAGGAAGTCGGTCAAAAACCGAAACTAGCCGATCCATTTCCAAAGCATGATATGTTTGCGTTACTTACCACCGGGAACTTAAGTACTTTTTTTACATAATTTAAATCGATTATACAAGGCACAAAACTACATTTTTATTAACAAATATCACAAGATTTCATTTGGTATTTCTAAACAAGTTTTACCATAAATTGTGTTTGTTGACAGACTATAAAACCGGTCATAATCACTTAAAGGCCTCATTAATTATTATAAAATTATATTTTTAAATAACTACACATTATGCAATATAAGATATGAAACTAGCTTGTATTTGAATGTACTTTATTGTGCGATGATTGAGCTAAAATCGCAATAATAACTAACTATCACGAGAAAATGTTGGTGGTTGAACCATTTTCAAGAGTAAGGACCATGAAGTGACTCAGTTGCTCATACTTAAGTCCTCATAATATGCTAGTTTCATAATAAGCGTGCAACTTTATATAAACAGTACCTATTTATATCTAAATACATGTATTGGCTAAATTCAGCAGCGAAAAATATGAATAACAACATTTTTGCATATTTACCTATAATAAGTACATTAAGATAATAAAATAATTTTATATAATATTCTCAAAAATACTCGAGATATTGTAGATATTAATGTTTTAAAATATGAATTTATTGTCATATTTCCTTGTAAATTATTAATTTATATCTACTAGACATCACTAGATAAATAATTCATAAACATAACTTATTTCGTATAATTTAAAAATTTGTTCATGTTTTTATTAATATACTTTAAAATAATTGTACGATAGAATTTTCTTAGAGTTTGTGCGAACATTGATTAATGAATTAAACAAATTTAATGAGTCTTACTATAGCGTTTATTTTTTTGTTAACGATTGTACATAAAATCTGCAGATTTATTAAATTGTGACTCGACATCTGACCTCGACCCGCCTGATGATAAGCAAGGTGCGGACGACTGTAAAAACAGAGTCCTCGCGGTTGCCCCAGTCGCCGTCTCTATGCCGGCTAAAGATAGTAATTTTATAATAAAAATAAGCGCTACAGCAAGCCGCATAAACAATTCAATTATTGTTAGATTTACAGCCACATTTTATTTTTCTTAATTCTAAAGGAACATTCATTATTTTTCCCTAAATTTTCTCCAACTGATTGTTATAGGAAGACATCTGTTAGCTTTGAGTTATTCTCCGAAATCATAGATTTATGATTGGTCTCGGTGACGCTTTTATTTATTGTGCCTCGAAATTTGACAGCACCCCGCTTGATGTTAAGCTGGAGTGTGGTTCATGAATGGATGCTACTGCTACTACAATTTAATAACTGTGAGCAATCACACCCATTGGCGGCCTAGTTGGAACCGGCAACTTACAAGCTGATCCCGAAACGCGACCAAATCACTTTACGGTCTGTATACTTAGATGTCAGCACTGTCGTAGCGCGACCAATCATTAATCTATGTCCGGAATATTATTTCTTATTAACACAACAAATAATGTTGTCAATAATTACTGATTAACAAGACCAACAAAGAGGAAAAAACACAGTACAAATAGTCATGCAAAGTAAGACCGTGCCAGTTATAAATAAAATAGATACGGTCGTGGGCAACTCATTGTCTACTTTCTTTCGTCTGTCTGAGCTATTAAACTGAAAGTAGGCAAGGAAACGCTTTTTTTCTTAACAATCAGTTCGGAGTATAAAGTTTAATTTTACAACATTTAAAACCACAAGCATAATGCAATACCTGCAAAAGTTTAATAAATAACCCTTATCAATGTTTAACAAACTAAAATGTTCAAAATGTATCTCCACCAATAGCTATCATTATATTTTCGAATGCCATCCAGTTTACTAAAGCCCAAGGACCAAGTCTCATCCATAGTGGCAGAAAACCTTTGTAGAGTGCTAATACCCCTTCATTCTTTACTGATTGCATTGTACAATCAATCATTCCTCTATATAAGACTCCTCTGTAACAAAAGATTAACATTACATTAGTGTTTTCTTAGATTTTGCGCGAATTTGATTATTGAATTTTAAAAAAAATGTGCGGCTTCTATTACTATTGCGTTTATTTTGATTGTGATTTTATTATTCCGACGTTTCAAGAGCTTTGCAGCCATCGGAGTCACGAAGAGTCTCTCGCGATAGTAAGCCGCATAAAATTTGTTTAATTCCACATCACATTACCTTATTTTATTTTAAAAGATTGATTTACATTCTGATCAAATCGGAGACACCTTCAAGAAAGCTGGGTGGCCTAGTGCCCTTAACCATAGAGCTTGTATGTAGAGAATTGTGGATGTGAAGGAAGCGAGAGAGTTGTGTCAGGATCGTGGCAAGTGGCGCTTCTTTTTCTCTGCCCTGTCCCTGTGGGGAAAAGGCGTGACAATTTATTGATTGATTGATTTACATTTTCTAGTTTGGTGTAGCTATGATCACTGCACTATTTTGCAGATGTAATTTCTCCCAGTTAAATAGTTATTTTTACATTGCACCTATGACGACGACTGGCGTGGCCGATTGTCCAGCAATTGGTTCGTTGCGCGTAATGTCCCGGTTCGATTCCTTGTCGGAGCAAATATTTGTTTCATAGCTTTTATTTGTAATATTTAATATAATTAAATATTGCAAATATTTGTTAATTAAAAAAAGAGGTAGATATTTGCCAGACTTACGGGTCTGGTCTGGTCTGCCGATCCTGACCACCACTTACAAGTATATAGACCGTGAAATGATTTAGTCGCGTTTCGGGATCAGCAGCTTCCAACTAGGCCGGCATAGTGAATGTGACTGCTACTTACAGTTACTGAATTGTAGTGGCAGTGACATCCATTTATAGACCACACTCCAACTTGATCGGAATTTGATCGGAAAACACCCTTCTGAGCCTGCCTTGTTTAACGCATCCAACCACATCATAACTTATTGAACAGTTATTGATGTAGTTCGCCATAGATGCAAGCAATACATGTTATTGTGTTATTACACTCGGTGAGAGAATAAGAACTTCATTATATTCATTGTACATGTTGTATGTATTTTATTTTAAAATCTGAAAATACCCGTATGAATATCTAGTTAAATGCAGGGTTCGTGTTTAGGTCACTAAATTATTCCACAAAATCGATGATACAAAAGCGAAACGAAACTGACTTCCGCGGTCGAACTAACGCGCACCGGAATTTTAAATTTGTTATTAGTTTTTTTTTTATTGTGACTTGACATATGACTGATGTTAAGCTGAAGTGCAGTCCATAAATAAAAGTGACTGCTACTACAGTTTAATAACTGTAAGTAGTCACATCCACTATGCCGGCCTAGTTAAAACCGGCAACTTACAAGCTGATCCCGAAACGCGACTAAGTCACTTCACGGTCTGTATACTTGTAAGTGGTGGTACTAATCCGGATCGGCAATTTGGGCACCGCTGGCCTACCACTCTTAAAATTTTATCTTCATCTTTTAGCTAAGCTCGATTCACTTTAGCATTTCGGTCCCGTCAATAATTTTTTTGTTAATCGCTAACACCTGCACTTGTTAACTAGTATAAATCAGCTTCTATCATTACCACCGAATACCACCACAAAAAATATCTCCTGAGCCGAGTCGAAATTATTATTCAACGCACGAAGCGAGGCGTGGGCATTCGGTATCGCCATCTGCCAAGCGACACGACTCATTCTAAGAAAAGACAAAGACTTCATACAGCTTTTATTTCTTTGCGATAACAGCTTCTTTTGTATAATGTTCTTATCTTTTTTTATTATTCTATTTTATTTATATAATGATAGAACTTAGCGGTGTAGAATTAAACGTAAATAAACGCTTTATAGAATTTTTAAAACTAATTATTAAATCAAATTATCACGCCTTTTTCTTGCCACCCACCTGACACCCACGCTTCCTCCACATGCACAATTCTCTACATACTTGCTCTATGGTTATGGGCACTAGGCAACCTAGCTCTCTTGAGGATGTTTCCGATTTGGTCGGCAAACACCCTCCTGGGCCTGCCTTATTTAACGTATCCATTCACATAATTTTATACATATTAAATTAAAAATTGTGTTTGTAAGTTGCCGGCCTCACAGTGGATATGACTGCTAGTTGGAGTTATTTAACTGTAATTGCAGTCACCACCATTTTTGGATTGCACTCCAGTTTAACACCAAGCTGTCATATGTCGACCCATAATTTAAAATATCTCTCACAATCTTTATCTAAACTTGAATATACAGAATGTCCCATTTTTCAACGTAGTATAAATATACCCATTTTATACCTAACTTTACATTGATAGAAAGTACTAAACCTAATTTATTTTACGTAGGTAAATATTAAAAAAACTAAATATTTTAAGTGTCCCTATTTTTAAGGCGACCGTCGTGTACTCGTAGTAGCAGAGCAATGGTCACGCAAACCAGAGTAGCACAAGTTCGAAACTAATGTATCTTTGTAATCAATGTATCAATATATGTGCTTTGATTGTCCTGTTTCTATGACACAAGCACTTTAGTAGCTTAGTATAGAAATGTAAATAAATAAATTAATAAAAAAATATGATTTCTTTTTAAACTAAAAAACTCACGTCCCTATTTTCGTATATGACTTTAAAAATAGTCAAACAATAATGGATATAAAAGTAAAATCCTTGAATGCACTCTATAAATAAACCCACTCATACATAATTCTATAAATAACACATGAACCCGTTGCTCCGTGTTTACAAACATTCACGAGACAGGAATGTAAAACTATGAATATAGGTCACGTATCACGTTTAGGTCGAGGTGTTCAAAGCGTTGCGTCGACTTTGACCTCGTTACTGTGACCTCGACCGCTCTCGACACAATCCGCTATTCCACTTCACAATAAGTGCCTTCGTAATGCCTTATTTTTATAATAGTATAAATTTATCTTACGATATTAACAATGTATCTTTGATACACCTAAGTATCAAAAAGGTGATTATAAGATACGAGCATAAGCAATTTTAGTAGGTATGCTATTTAATATACAGCATGTTGTGTATATAGGTATGAACAAAACTAATACATAATATGTTTTAGTTTATCTGAGGTTTTTCGCAGTTTTCTAGGTCTCATTACCTATTATTTAATTTTATTTCATACCTTTATTTTCAATTTTATTTTCTAATGCTTTAGTAAACGCGATAGTAAATTGCAAATAACTTCTTTTTTATTAACCCCCGACCAAAAAAGAGGGGTGTTATAAGTTTGACTTGTCTGTGTATCTGTGTATCTGTGTATCTGTGTATCTGTGTATCTGTGTATCTGTGGCTCTGTGTATCTGTGTGTCTGTCTGTGGCATCGTAGCTCCTAAACGAATGGACCGATTACGATGCGGTTTGTTTCATTTGAAAGCTGACGTGATCGAGATGGTTCTTAGCTACAATTGATGAAGATCTGATCAGGGGTTTCAAGGTCATCAGCTCGATTTGTTAGCTGCGGTAGCGATATTAGACGCGCTGTTTAGGATGGCAACCCTTGTACGTCGCTATGCGACGAAGATTGTTATTTTATGTCAAATAAATATGCCAATGTAAATACACGTAAAAAATGTTATAATTTTTCCCTTAAAATATTCATATGGCGAGGTTGGTTTGCAGTTTAGATCGATTACCTTGATTGAATATTTTAGGGGAAAAATTATAACATTTTTTACGTGTTTTAACAATGGCATATTTATTTGACATAAAATAACAATCTTCGTCGCATAGCGACGTACAAGGGTTGCCCGTCCTAAACACGCATAAGGCTGGGAATACACGTCCGATATTGCTGAGCAAATTATTTACAAATCGGAAGTAGGAATCGGACGTCTATTTTGTTTCTGTATTTTGTATGAAAACTGCACCTTCAGACAATCGGATCGGCAATAAAATCGTAAGCGCCTTGGCGTTGTTTCCGATTCTGACATCCGATCCGACTATCGGATCTGACGTGTATTAAGTATTCAAACAAATGTATGGCACGAGTGACTATCGGATCGGACTATCGGAGAGGAAAATCGGACTTGTATTCCCAGCCTTATAGGTATTTACTTTTAAACATATCTGTGACTTAACATTTGAAATAAAAACGTATACAAATACATGTGTGTTTTAACTGGTACCACTGAGTTACTCTGATGATGGAACTCGAAGGTAGGAGACGAAATCCTGGATGTGTTCAAACTTTTTTTTGGTATACTAAGTTTGGACTTATTAGATTTGTCTTGAAGGTAGGAAACTAAGTGTAGAAAAGTTAGTGCGATAAAATAAAACATTCCGGATCTAAAAAATCTGATCATGGATCCTCTCAGATCAGCAAATCAACAAGAAATGGACCTGTAGTGCTTTAACTAAAATTGTTACTCACTATGAGCCATTAGCTGGACCGTTATCAAATTAAAGACCGAGAGTATCTGATGAGGCACCATCATGAATCCTCTCAGATCAGCAAATCAACAAGAGATAGAACTATAGTGCTTTCACTTAATTTGTTACTCACTAAGAGCATTTAGCTGGACCGTCATCAAATTGAAGACCGGGCAATCTGATGATGCACCATTATGAATCCTCTCAGATCAGCAAATTGATATCAATTGATCAGCAAAAAAGAGATAGAACTGTAGTGCTTTAACTAGGCCTTTAGTTGGGCCGTTATCAAATTGAAGATCGGGAGTATCTGATTATGAATCCTCTCAGATCAGCAAATCAATAACAGATAATATCATAGTGCTTTAACTAAAATTGTTACTCTCTATGAGCCATTAGCTGGGCCATTATCAAATTGAAGACCTGGAGTAGTTATCTGATGATGCACCATAAGGATCCAAGGGATATTAAAGGGATATAACTATTGAGCCATGACTAATGTTGTTTATTACTATAAAGCTGATGATATGACCAAAGTGGTTCCAGGCGTTTCGGGGGTTCCTTTAAAATTTTAATTTTGATTTTATAAAATGTTTAAGATTGGTACCTAGCTAATCAATTAATACGAATGTCGCATCCCAACAACTACAGGCAATACAACGGAGCTCCACTTTCTACAATCCACATCCTGACACAACTCTCTTGCTTCACATCCACAATGCTCTACAAGCTATGTGGTTTATTTTTATTTTCACTCGACATATGACAGCACCCCGCCTGATGTCAGACTGGAGGCGGTTTCTGATTGGATGTCACTCTAAGATTTTGTAGGTAGAGACGGGCCGCAGTCGTCTTACAAAATCTTAGATGTCACTGCTACTGCAATTCAATAACTGTAGGTAGCAATCACATCCACTATGCCGGCCTAGTTGGAACCGGCAAGTTACAAGATGATTCCGAAACGCTAAATCACAAACGATAAATCACTTCACGGTCTGTATACTTGTAAGTGGTGGTACTACCATGGATCGGCAGACTGGGTGCCACTGCCTACCACTCTATCTACTTTAGCAGTGTGTAGCTTTTTCAGAATGTTCCCTTCGTAGGAACGTTTTAATTAAACTCACTTTCGTCATTTTTTTATAATCAAAAAGTTCATAATAATCGGGAAAATTTATACTCGTATTATCATGAGGAATAAAACAAGAAGAAAGAAAAAAATATCGCAGGATAGTGCCATTCGGTATTTTTCTTTTTATTGTTTCTTTTATTCGAAATATATAATTAGAGGTCTCCGCTCCTTCGTTGCCCCAGGGCGTCCAGGTTTCCAATGCGGCACTGATATGATGATATGTCGAGCCTCAATAAAAAAATACGTTGCTTGGTTAAACCAATGTATTTATCTTATAGATATGGATATATGTTCATTCATATATCATTGTTATCGGCCACAGTATAATGTCAGGAGTGACTGTACTGGCATATCGATTACGATAAAATATTCAGGCCTTAGCGCGTAGGGTTAAAATACTCGTCGAACGCATAAACAGTTAACGGAGACAATTCCTTGCTTGTCTCACGTCGACAACTTTATAATTTTATTATAATTTTACTTTATTTCAATTAAAAAGTAACGACTTCGTTTAATTGCGTCAACGTTTCGTCTTAATCTGTCGTTTTATTTCGTCTTATTTAAACTTTAAATATAAAGCATACTTTTTTTAAATATAAAATGTCGTACGGTACTCGTACCTACCTAATTCTAAAAAAACTTTTTTATTATTATTGTTGTGTTCGACGTGAAAAGCTTTCCTATTCATGCTGTTAAACCGCCTGCTAAGTTTGAGTGCACCCCATAAAAGACTACAGATATATAACAGCAAAAAGCATCCTTGCCTTGGAACTGAAAACCTAATTGTAACTGGCAACTATTAGGCTATTAAGCTCCCAAAACGCAACTGAGCCACTTCACGCTCTACACTCTTGAAAGTGGTGGTACTACCACGGTTCGGCAGATTGGGAAAATGACCATCAATAGGTTGCCTACCATTCCTAAACACTCATACCCGGAGCAAATACCTGTCTCTTTTTTCTTTACTAATGTAAATGCATACAAAAATCTGATCTTATTGCATTACAAATAAAGCTAATTTTTTAATCATCTAACTCACCTTCCATCAGATCCAACTGGTTGATTCATAAGTCTAGTTTTGAGTACATCGGCTGGTGTTCCAATGACAGCGCCAACGAAGCCTGCTATGAATGCAGATGTCGCATGCAACACAGGATTGTCAGGCATATTAAATTCGTTCTTCAAAAACTGTTTCGCATAATCGTATGCAGCTAAATCCCCCATGTTTACTAAGGCAGCTCGTTGCACGTTCGGAATTGCACCTGTAATAGTTTATCAAACATATAACCGTCCATCGTCTGATATTATAAAGCAAGGGATTAGTTGTCTAAGCCGAAAGAGCTGAATTCACCGAAATTTCTGATTGTCTCACACCCATCCGCATCTTACGAATTAATTGGGACGAAAGAGCCGAAGTCAACGAAAAGTAAGCATGATGTTGAATCGATTACGTCATCAGAATTCTTCGAAGGGAAGTCAGGACATTCGGAATTCTTCTAGAGATTCGTTGCGTTCGGTGCTGATTAGTGAGTGAGGTTTCAAATTATTACATACAAAAAATCCTAAAATTCTGTTTGTTCGCTGCCACATATTAATGTCGCATTCTCTATGTGCCGCTGTACATACAGCAACTTTGCAGCAACTTTGAAGCTAATCCTAAAACGCGACAGACTTTAGAATTGCGACAGATTGAGAATGTTATTATGAAGTAGTTGAAGCTACTCGCACTCTTGGACCTCCATTATGCTTAACATTAAGCAGGTCGACGTCAGATATCGAGTCACAATAAAAAAACGCTTATTGTTAAGAAATAAAATCACAACAATAAAAATAATTATGTCAAAAGTAATCATAAAAGCAAGTTAAAATAACAAAAGAACTGACCTCTCCAAAACCCAATAACTCCACTCTCAGCATAAAGTAATTTGTATGCTTGTCTTGAATTCGTGAACCTTGGTGTTTTCCCCTGCAGTATTCTCCTTCCTTCAGCCTGCATTTGCACCTTAACCAAGTCAGTTGGTGATGCGATCAGTTGGGAGATGGAACCAGCTAATAGTCCGCCTGAAGCCATATGTTATGCTATGTTGAAAAAGTGCCTTACTTTAGTTTTGTTTTTATAGGTTGCTGGTATTTACAGTAATATATATTTTTAGAATATAATAACAACCTTATTTTTAGTTAAAACAAGTAGACATACGTATTCGGTTAACTATATCTTACCATTAGTTGTAGCTTTGCTTAGGTATTCACCGATTGTAAGAGTAATTGATACGTTCAATAGTCAATGATATGACGTTTATAATACGAGTCATCATCACCTTGATGACGTCCACTGCTGAACATAGACCTCCCCCCTAATACCATAATACGAGTATATAATATAAAAAAAGTAATAATACAAACTATTGTTCCAACATATTAAAATGTTTATTAATTGTAAATAAAGCATAATTATAAACATTTGTATTATACATTGTTAAAAATAAATAAAACTAATTCTAATTAATTAAATTAATATAAAATAACAATATCGTGATTCAAAAGTTTATCGTGTGTTGGAACATGAAGATAATAATATTAATGTGATATCTCTTAATTATAGGTAGACTTTTAATATCAATAAGTTTGACCTCTATCAAAATTTATCGTAACAAAATTCGTGGAGTCAATGTCGTAACCCCTCGCGGGATATTTTCATATTATCCGGTTTTTTACCAGAGCGATAAGTTTGAGGAACCACAATGAGGGTGGGAACAGTATTTATTTTATATTTTTTCCTAAATATAGACATTTTAACTTAAAATATGACATTAATTTTTTTTCTGTAGGTCTTCAAATTACTTCACAATATTTTTTTAAAGATTGCAATAAATGTCCACCGGCTCATGTTTTTGTTGAGCCACATGCGCTGGCCGTGACGTCATCGCATACCTCTCTTTGGGAAGCTTCGTCGCGCGCAAGTTATGTTTATTATTCAGGAATATTATAATAATGTCTTATTAAAGTACGGTGTATAAATACTGTATTATTTCTCAATGGACGCTACACTGCCCGCCCCGCAGCCGGAAAACAGGAGATAGCCGATATGAGAGAGTCTGTTGTAGCGGGGCTGAACCGGGTTCTTGATTGTATTACCCATTGGGGCGACGAGAACCTGGTTCAGTTCAACGCAGACAAGACTCAGGTGTGCGCGTTCTCGACGAAAAAATCCCCGTTTATCCCCCTTCCTTCTCTTCGTAACATTTCCCTTGGTACTTCGGACAGACTGGATATCTTAGGGATGTCCCTTCGCAGCGACCTGAATCACAGGGATCACATTGAGCGGGCTATTAAGACCATCTCCCGCAAACTTGGCATCCTGAACAAGGTGCGGCGGTTCTTCGCGCCAGAGCTTCGCCTGCTTTTATACAAGGCTCAAATTCGCGAGTACTGTTCGCATCTTTGGGACGGCTCTGCCAAGTATCTTCTCAATGCCCTGGATTCATTGCAGCGCCGAGCTGTCCGATCATAGGAGATGTAGAGGTTACGCGAACTCTGGAGCCTCTGCAATTACGCAGAGACATGGCGGCTCTTTGCGTCCTCTATCGCCTATACCACGGTGAATGTTCCGAGGAGCTCTTTAACCTTGTGCCTATCTCATCTTTTCACACCCGTAACACCCGCACTGGTCGGGGGAAGCATTCACATTTTGTCGACAGAATCGGTAGTCGAACTAAAAAGTTTGGTGCATCTTTTCTTTGTAGAACAATCGACAAGTGGAATGCTTTGCCAGCCCATGTGTTCTCTCCCTCCTATAACCTTGGATCCTTCAAGCGATGCGTGAAGAAGCACCTTTGGCCGGCATAGTGACGGCGGGTAAGACAGCCGCGTACTAACTCAGTTGTTTCAGTCATCGGCACTTTTGGATCTCCTCTTGCTTATCATCAGGCAAGTCGATGTCAAATGTCGTGTCACGATAAAAAATAAATAAAAAAATACTTTCATCAGTACACCAAATAAAATGTTTATTTGTGTGCCAAAAGGTGAAGAAAAACGAAAAAAAAAGTGAATTGTCATGAAAAGGGACTCCAAAAAAATCAAGCATAAGCATTCGTCATTGCTGTGAAGATCATTTCGATATAAGTTGCCTAAAAGATAAATTATTTTCTCTCTATAGCTGCTATTCGCGAAATAGTTCAAACGACCAACCGACTGTCAAATGTCAAACTGAGGACGTTTCTTTTATCACATGTTCATACTTACATCAAACGCATCAAGCAGGCAAGCTCTGACTTATTTTCTTTATTTACATTTATTTTATTGTGACACGACATCTGACCTCGACCCACCTGATGATAAGCAAGAGGAGGTCCAAGAGTGACGACGACTGAAAAATCCGTGTTAGTTCACGGCTGTCTCAGTCGTCGTCACTATTCGACCAAAGGTGCTTCTTCACGCATCGCTTTAAGGATCCAAGGTCATAAGATGGAGAGAACACATGTTCTGGCAAAGTATTCTACTTGTCGATTGTTCTACAAAGAACAGACGCTCCGAACTTTTTAGTTCGACTGCAAATTCGGTCGATAGAATGCGGATGCTTTGCCCGACCTGTGCATGTATTACGGGTGTGAAAAGACAAGGTTGGAACAAGGCTAAAGAGCTCTTCGAAACATTCTCCTTGTATAGGCGATAAAGGGCGCACAGAGCCGCCATGTCTCTGCGTAGTTGCAGGGGTTCCAGAGTTCGCGTGACTTCTGCATCACCTATAATTCCGACAGCTCAGTGCTGCAATGAATCCAGGGCATTGAGAAGATACTTTATTTATAAACTCTTTATTGCACAAAAATAAGGTACATAGGCGAGCTTAATGCCTTAGGCATTATCTACCAGCTAACCTTTGTTGTGTAGTGCTGTGATTGGATGGGTGCAAACCATTTATTATAAAGATTTAATATTATTTTAATTGACATTGGTTATAAAAACATATATATATATATATACATATATAAATATAAGCAATACATTCATTAGGCAACATATACACAAATATACATAAGATTAAACACATGTATGAGATAATAAGGATGTTATAAGGTTTGTTTATTTAAAAAGTGATTGGTGAGTAGGTGTTTAAAGTTGTTGATAGTTGGGGCTTGTCTAATAGTCAGGGGAAGCTTGTTCCACTGGTGAGCTGCAGAGACTGTAAAAGATTCGCCGTAAGCAGAGGAAGAATGAGTTGGAATTTTTAGTTGATTATTTTGGGATGAACGAAGAGAAAGCTGGTGGGAGTTACAGAGGAATTGAAATCGGTTTTTTAGATAAACAGGAGACAATGGATTGTAAAGGATATCATAAAGGAAGGTAAGGAGATGTGTTGACCTGCGAAAGCGTATGTTAAGCCAATTTAACTGAGTTCGATAAGCAGAGACGTGATCATACTTACGCAAACCAAAGACGTAACGTATGCAAAGATTCAGCAACCGTTCCAACTTGTTTAAAAGATCTTCGTTTAGATCACAATAACAAATATCAGCATAGTCAATTATAGGGAGCAATAGCGAGTTCACCAGCATGAGTTTCGCCTGGATAGGAAGGAAAAACTGAAGCCGCTTGAGCTGATGCATAGTGTAAAAAACTTTCCGACTTATCTCGGACACCTGAAACTCCCACGACAAGTCACAGGTCATGTGCAGGCCGAGATTTTTAACCTGCTGGTAAAAAGGCAGTTGCACGTTATTAAATTTTAATGGGGAAATAGTATCTAAATCCACTTTGTCTAGCATGTATCTCGAACCAATAATTATGACCTGCGTCTTGTCGGGGTTGACCAAGAGCCCGAGTTCAGCGGAACGGACACGAATAGCCTCAAGATCACTGTTAACTTTATGGAGAGCAACATCTATCTCTCTAACATCAAAACTAAGTGCCAGCTGCAAGTCGTCAGCATAAAGATGATAGGAACTGTGACGGATGATAGGAACTAGGGTGTTAATAAAAAGAGAAAAGAGCAATGGTGATAGCACGCCACCCTGAGGTACGCCAGTATTAACCGGAGACCAGTCGGAAAAGGCGTCATCAAGATTTAGGCGCTGTCGACGACCACGAAGATATGAATTAAACCACTGCGCCACATTCTGTGAGAAATTTAAAGATCTTAGTACTGCCAAGAGTATGTCATGGTCGACGCAGTTGAAAGCATTACTAAAGTCAAGAAGTACCATCAGCGTCAATTTCCGATCATTTATTGCTAAACGAATGTCATCGGTGATTTTAGTAAGAGCAGAGATGGTACTGTGGGCCGTACGGAAACCAGATTGATTAGGGTTCAAGAGATTATGTTTGTTGAGGAAAATAATTAGTTGGCGATGAACTACGCGTTCGAGGACTTTAGATAAAAAAGGCAGTATTGATATAGGTCGTAGGTGGCTAACATCACTGGGGTTGGGCTTTTTCGGAATAGGAATTATATGGCTATTTTTCCATGATTCGGGAAAAATGCCGGAAATAAGGGAGAAATTAATTATATGGGTAATAACAGGTAGAACAATATCTAAAACAGGAATTAGGAGGACACGACCCAGATTATCAGATCCGACAGCTTTACTACTAATAGATGTAATAATTTTCTTTATATCACAGCAGGTCACAGGGCAAAACTCAAAAGTTATGTCATTCGGCAGAGTCACCGAATTAATTTCATTAATTGTGACAGCCTTCACAGCCGGATCAATGGTGACGGGAGGAGAGGAAAAATGGAGATTGAGATCGTTTAGATCCATTTGCAGTTCTAGTTTAGCCTTAGGTTTCCCTAGACCTAAATTATTAAAAAGATTCCAAATATTTTTTGCGGGACAATTTTCGATGCTATTGTGAATATATTTTCGTTTGGCGTTCCTACACATCTGGTTGACTCGATTCCTTGCATGCTTGAAGCCATTCCACCCCTCCTCACTTGGTGATTTCCTAAATTTACGGTATAAAGAGTCCCTCCACCTCATAGCCTTCCGAATATGATCATCCAACCATGGAGCATGGGGCCTCTTCATACGTACTGGTCGTACGGGCGCATGCACATCAAATAAGTTTATTAGGCGGTCATTAAAGATGCGTACTTTTTCCTCAATAGTGTCGGCATTTACCACTTCGTCCCAGTCAATGATAGTTGCGTCAGTCAAAAGTTGCTCCAGGTTCATTTTGGAAAGGTTGCGTTGAAGAAAAGTTCTGGATTTGTATTTAGATGTTTTGATTTTATAAGAGACGTAAATAAGATCGTGATGAGAAAATGCGGGTGCAGCATATTGTCCGTAGGAGGAGATTTTCTCAGGTTTAGATGCAAGAATAAGATCAAGCAAACTAGAGGAATCGTTAACGTGAAAAGTGGTGTTTAAAGGGGGAAGAGTAATATTTAAAGATGAAGTAATAAGCTTTAGCTTTTTAGCTCGTGCACTGCTTTTTAATAAGCAGGTGTTAAAGTCTCCCATTATCAAACTATGCTCATATGAAGGCAGATGTTCTTCAAGCAAAAGTTCAATTGTGTTAAAATAGTTAATAGCAGGAGGGGCATACATAACTCCAACAAATATTTTTACACTATTTAAATCAATTTCAATAAAAATATGTTCTAAAGAAGCAGAATAGGTAGAAGGAGATAGTGAAAGTATTTTATATTTGATGTTAGCTCGTAAATAAATAGCGACACCGCCGCCACCCTTTCCAGTACGGTCGTTCCTTAGTAGTACAAAACCAGGTAAGGAATAAGATGTTGTAGGAAGAGATGGTTTTAGGAACGTTTCGGAGACCAAAACTATGTCAATATGCTCGCTGGCGAAAGAGGTAAGGAGATCGGGATAGTGAGACGGTATGCTTTGAGCATTAATGTGGCATACATTCAAATTTCTAGGATTAACACTAAAAGTCTCATGCAGCAAATCACCAAGGTGGGGTTCGTCCACACTAACATTGGGTGTATCCGAAATGGAAGATTCACAAGAAAAAAAGGCGTCAGAGTTTGAAGAGACATCGGAATTAATTGACATTATATTCAATATATAAATACTTATATAGTAAATAGATAATGTAACGTAATCAATGTGTGTACAATACCTAATATAGTATTATAAATATAGTATTACAATATAAATGTAATATTTAACTAAATCAACAATATACTTTAAATATATTTTCGTATGTAGGTGCTGTCGATAAGTGTACTAAGTATAATATAGTAATTAGTGTTATTAAAGTTTTTCAAATTTTAATTAAAAGCACGTCACAAACTGTAGGTTAATTGGTTTACAAATAACATTTACACACATTTAAAAATTGATAAAAACATTTAACAATATATGAATAAAAATTACAAAATGGTTAAAACGGAACGCATTTATATAAAACTACCTGCGCTCACAAAATAAATAAACATTTAAACTTTCTCCTGACATTATAGCATACTAATACAAAGTTGTTATTAATTGTATATTTATAATGATAAAGTAGAAAACAAAGCAAAAAAATTTAGATAAAAATATAAATTATGTATAAAATATAGTATGACTGTTTAATAGTGAGATTATGAGAAGTAGAAAAAAGAATGATAATAATAATAACAAGAGCCAGACTTAATGTTTATTCCTGGGATTTCTAGTCGAACGCGACGATTTCTTATTGATTTTATCAGCTTCAGCATGAGATGCCTCAGGGTGGTAGTTAGCGGCGAGTTCCTTCAGCTGGGCCATGGATTGTAGCCGATGTTTTGCACCATTTTGAATCTTAACATATATGTGATTATCTTGAGACCAACAGCCGTTCATACCAAAGATTCGTCGCCCTTCAGCCAGTATCTGCTTACGAAGTGGAGTCAAGAATTCAGCAATTGAAATACCAGATCCCTTGAGCTCCCTTTTGGCCCGCCACAGTTTATCCCGGACGCTCCAATCAAATAACCTCACTAAAATGGGTCGACATTTGTCATTGCCCGCACTCTTAACCCCAAGCCTGTAGGAGAACTGTATGTCTTCCGTACGCAAATTGGCATTTAATTTTTGAGCCGCGATATCAACCACCATAGCGCGAGGATTTTCATCAGCTCCCTCTTTAACACCTCGGAAGATCAGGAACTTGCGGCGGCTCCTGTTCTCCAAATCGTCGGTAACCATTGCCAAGTGTTGGATCTGTTGTTGGAGAATTCCAATAGTTTCCGTGAAGTGTAGTTTGAACTGCTGGAACTCCTGCGCCAGCTGTGACACTGTAGTCGAGGGAGTGGCGGCCAAGAGTCGTGCTTCAAATGACTCCATAGTCTTCGCCCAGCTGTCCTCAAGCGATTTAAGTGCTAGCAGGGGTTCCATACTATTTAGAGTGGGCGGATTCATGATAGAAGTACTTACGGTGTGTGTGTGGTGATGATGAACAGTTAGTGACGATAAAAATTATTACATTCGCATGGGCAAATGTAATAATTAGTGATATTTATATGTTTTATTGCACTGTGAGTATTATTATTGTTTATTTATATAATTAAAGTCAAATAAAACACGAGAGCACAACTATCGGATTTGCAGACCATAGACAACAATACTTGGCAGAGCCGTCCCAGAGATGCGAAAAGTACTCCGCGCAAGAGCAGATCTGAGCCTTGTATAAAAGCAGGCGAAGCTCTGGCGCGAAGAACCACCGCACCTTGTTCAGGATGCCGAGGTGGTCTTAATGGCCCGCTTGATGTGGTCCCTGTGATTCAAGTCGCAGCGAAGGGACATTCTAAGAACAAGGGACAAGTGACAAGGGTTGCAACTTTTTTATAGGGAAATAAAATATGAACATGCCTAAAAGTTATATAAGCTATTATTTTTTATCTATTATTAAATTAAATAAATAAAAATAAATATTGTCAATTATTTTCAGGGAGTTTATAGTTTGGCCACCCAAAAACAAAGTAGCTCGGTGTTTGCTAGCTTTTAGAAATATTTATTTCAATGTTCAGTCAATAAAAGACAGTTTTGAAATACAAATTTTAAATAAATTTATTTATTTGTACATTATTTTATGAACTCGTAAAGTAATGTACAAATAAATAAATAAATGATTAAAACAAGACTAATAAATATGCGTCTTTGGTCTATTCTAAACCAGTGCGAAGCGAATAATGAATGAATGTTCGGCCGTATAGGAAGGAATCCGGTGACGTCACGTTTTCTTAAGTGAAGGCCAGCTAATGAATCGAGTTATAGTGTTTTAAGTAAATTTAAAAGCATTATAACTTTTTAAATACGTATCGTATCGAAGTGAAATAAAAACTATTGGTTTAGTTAACTTGCGATCTTTAATTGTAGAAAATAAAAATTATATTTTTTTTCACTTTTCCCACGCTCATTGTGTCTATAACAACAATTGAAATTGTAATACACGTGTGTGGACGATTATATTTTGCCGAATATTTTATTGTAGTATTGTGGCACTTACGACAGCGTCCCGCTTGATGTTAAATAATTGCAGAGTAATTGCATCCGCTACGCCCGGCCTAGGTGAAACGCGACTAAGTCACTTCACAGTCTAACACTTAAAAGTGATGGTACTACCCCGAGTTATAAGACTGGACAAAATACCCTTAATTTAATTTTATTATACTATTTATTAATCATATATTTTGATAATATAGAACCTAGTCTGGTTAATTATACTTGGTTATGACTTCTAAGATTGCAGTTATTCAATAGGTAGTGGGTAATTTATTATTTTAATGGCCGGAACAAGGAATCATCTGACTCTATTAGGACTATAGGCTCTATCAGACTTATGTAACTATTAACATGTGGATCTAATGGCGTGAACAAGTCAATGGAGAATACGCTGAATTTCTGCCAAACTGACTTTGGGGCTTAGCATACCTACTACTCGATCTACAATGCTAACACGAGTACGAGAAACCGACATTTACCGAATCGATTAACTGACATAAAAGAATATATACATTTAAAAATGTAGCATAAGGGCATTTAAAGATAAAACCCAGCTGTTAAATAGTCGGCATATCTTTTGACGGCACTCGATATTATGAAATTGATTAGTATCTTATCAAAGCGCGCGTGCTGGAACCTGTGGAGATCACTTTAGAATCGATTTTAGTTGTACAATATATTTACAACTTATTTTGTCACTTAATTACTCAGCTAAATCAATTACCAAGAATAACAAGCTTTATCGTAAAGGCGGCACGCGCCATCACTAAGCGAACTTTTAAAATTTAAAAATAAACAATTTGATAATTTATCTGTCACATTTTAAATATAGATCATTATTAATTATAAAAGATTAAACAAAGTAAAATGTAATCAATTTTAAAATATAAAACATCTTGTTCGGCTATCTCGATTATTTATAAAACAAATTAAATTCAACTTATGCATAATAAAGATAGTTGCGACCCCAGATAATGATAATCAAAATGTCAAAATGGATAAAAAGATTTTATATGATTTTTTATATTTAAACATTTAAAAGTTATGTAGTTGACCTTGTGAAATAAATACCTATATTGCATTAACTGTAAATTAGTTACTAACACTCACATCGATACAATGTTTTTCGCAGATTTAAAGATAGAGTTTTGGCCAAATATCCATCCAACTGTTCTAGCAGTTGCCTTCATTCATGGACCGAACTCCAACCTAACATTAGGCGGGTGCTGTCATATCTTGATTCACAATGAAAAAAAATGTCATCCAAATAATTTACCCACTAGAAAATCATCAAATTTAATCAATCAAGTCATGCCTTTTTCCCGCAGGGATAGGCACAGACAATCATACAATTAAAATAGATTTACAATGAATCGTACTAAGTATTCCATTAAAAAATATATATCATAATATAACTAAAATTAATGATTATGTTGTAAGCTCAAACAACAGTGGAGTTCTAACGACTGACTCAGGAGCCGTTCGCGATCCTCACCTCTGTATTCTAAGTTGTTTCCTCAACACAACTTTTTACTTAAGGAATGTCCGTCTCTTTCCTTCAAATTTCAATTCAAGAAACACAGAATGAGACAGAGATTCCTTAAATAAAAAGCAAACATAAGGATGTGACTGAGAATATGTGTGTCAGTAACTGACACAAGAACCGACAACCAATGGGGAAGAAAGGTTCTAGAGTGGAGACCACGAACCGGAAGACGCAGCGTAGGTAGGCCCACCTAGTGGGAGGCTGACTGACGACATAGTGAAGGTCGCGGGTAACCGGTGGATGCAACTGGCATCTTGTCGTTCGGAATGGCATTCTAAGGGGGGGGGGCTATGTTCAGCAGTGGACGCCTTCTGGCTGATGATGAACTGACACAATGACAGCCCAAGGGTCAATGATGTAAAATAAGGTAGATACGCTATATACACCGAATGGCACGAGTTTGAACTGTCAACCACGACGAATTGGAAGTAGGACGGAATGATAGTTATTAAGAGCGAAATAAAGACAAATATATATTGCTCTGCATCGCGTCAGAGTTCAGGTTTGCTTATTAGCATAGTTTTAACGTGTAACTTTTGGAGTCCATAAAACATATCAACGTCTTTTCTTATTAAATTATCATTGCCAATGTTATTTCTAAATATATTTTATCAACTCACCAACGGAGGTAGCAGCTAAGGAAAGTCTTCCATTTTCATCTTTCCACAAGCTGCGTAGTTTTTCATAAATAATTAATCTACTTCCAGAATAGACCATGTGTCTTTGAAACATTGGCATTAGACCTGTCCACAATTTCGTCACGCCTTCTTTTTTTGCAATCCCAACAGCTGTTGTGATCATACCATGATTTTCCAACTGAAATTCAAATATTTTGGTAAATATTTTGGCCGGCAGTGACGGCTACTTAGGCTACCGTGAACTGAATAGATTTTTTCAGTCGTTGGCACTCTTGGACCTCCCCTTGCTTACCATCAGATAAGTCGAGGACAGATGTTGAAAATATGTAGAAATAAACTTCTACGAGTACTTAAACTACTTTGATTATTTGATCTAGGTAGGACTTAATCAATATTTTTCATTAAAGTCAATATTGTTTATAAATTTTAATGTACAATTTATTTTAAGAGTACTCGTATCTACCAATTCTACTGTAATACTATATATTAGTAGGCGTAATTTTCGGCAATCAATCAATCAAATTGTCAAGGCTTTTCCCACAGGGATAGGTAGAGACAAAAAAGCCACAAATAGGCCACCTGCCACGATCGTGACACAACTCCCACGCTGACCTCAAATCCACAATTCTCTTTATTCTGGTAACCGTATACTAAAGCATTTCTTTTCAGTCATCGGCGCTCATGGACTTCCCTTGTTAATCATAGAACAAGCTAAGTACGGTATTTCATGTCTTAATAAAAAAAATATCTTTGATGTACCATTGTTACTACAACCCGAGTTCATTCCACTCTGATAGACACACACTAGTGAGTAATCGCTGAGTTGATTGACTCTGCCACATACTCTAATCAATCACTTTATGAATAATCCCATCACAGGTATTTTAGTTTTTTATTTATTGTGGCTCGACATTATGACAGCACCATGCCTGGTGTAAAGCTGGAGTGTGGTCCATGAATGGAGGCGATTGCTACTTACAGTTATTAAACTACAAACTATTACAGTTTACTAACTGTAAGTAGCAATCGCCTCCACTATGCCGGTTCAGATGGAACCGCCAACTTACAAGCTGATCCCGAAACGCAGCTAAGTCACTTTACGGTACGGAGTGGTGGTAGGTACCTACTACCCCGGATCGGCAGACTAGGCATCACTGCCCTAATATTCTTTGACAACCAGACCCGGAGCTAATATACGCCTAATTACTAAATATATATAAAATCTATTAAACACATATTATAATATAATGAATAAATATATATAGATAATAGATATATAGAAAATATATATAGATAACCTATGTACCTATGTAATGAATAAATATATATATTAATGAATTGTGGCTGCAAAGAAGATCAGACTCTGTATATCCAACAAAGGTGACATTTTAATCTTCCCACGTTTCAAAGCCAAAGGAATTAATGAAACTTACTTTAAATCCCTGTTTAGCCGTTGCCACTTCAGACTGGATTTGAAGTCTGGTCTTTGTCAAATCAAACGGATATGTAACTAAAACAAAAATATTAAAAATAAAACAAGGTACCGAGTCGTGCCCATATTAATAGACATTTAAGAAAATACACAAATTTTGATATCTACTATTTATTTATATCTGATTATTTCCTGATGTTAAGCTGGAGTACGGTACATAAATGGAGGTTACTGCTACGACAGTTAAAGTGTAGTCGCAGTCATCCACTATGCCGGCCTAGTTGGAACCGCCAACATTAATTTTCGAAACGCGACTAAGAGACTTCACGGTCTGTACACTTGTGAGTGGAGGTACTAGTCCAGATCGGCAGACTGGCCACAACTGCCTAGCACTCTTAGACAACGAGATCCGAAGCAAATTTCTGTTTTTATATTAACAAATATTTGTAATATTTAAATTAATTTTTAAATATTACAAATAAAAGCTTTGAAACAGATAGAAACCTAAGCCGGGACCAGTGGCGTAGCGTGGAAGTCAGCCGCCCGGGGCGGAAAAATATTTGCCGCCCCCCTTTTTTTTTTATATATTATTTCAGTTTTTATAAATTTTGCCGCCCCTAAAAGTGCCGCCCAGGGCGGGCCGCCTCCTCTGCCCCCGCCACGCTACGCCATTGGCCGGGACTTTACACGTAGCGCGCAAATTTATTTAAAACAGTTTACTAATCCCTATTTATAATTATCCGTCTAACGTCACGGCCCGGCCCCACGATGCTCCAATGACGTCATAAAATATTCGATCCGCTTATCCAAGTGGAACGTCATCATGATTGATTAGTACAAACATACAGACATAATTATCTAATATTTAATGATGAATTTCAAGAATTTAGGAACAAAAAGAGACTGATAAATTGATAATAATAGGTATTTCCTATTTATATTTATATCAAGGCGACCGTGGTGTAGTGGCAGAGCAATGGTTACGCAAACCGAGAGCACGGGTTCGATACCACTTGCCGGTACCAATGTATCTTTAATATATGAACTTTGGTTATCCTGTTTCTATGATACAAGTATTTAGTAAGTAAGCAAGTACGTAGCTTAGTACAGAAATGTAAATTAAAAAATATTATGATAGCACCCTACTTGATGTTAAGCTACAGTGCAGTCCACTAATAGAACCGACTGCTACTACAGTTAAATCAGTGCCGGTCCTAGCCCTTTATCAGGGTAGATCAAGATTGTATTTCAAAGCAAATTATACTTCGGTTTTATATTGGTATGGAGACCGTGGTGTAGTGGTGTACATACATGGTCTCACAAACCAAGAGGACCACTTGCCAGTTGCTAGTACAATTTAATCTTTAATATAAAATATACTTTGGTCATCCTGTTTCTATGATACAAGCTAATTGATAAATAGATCAATACTATAATAATTGAATTTAAAATAAGTTTGGCGACGTAAGTCTACGAAAATTAGTGCTAAATCTATGCTCTAGAAAATAAATAAATCTATCTCGCTTTTAGCTTTTCTTTTTCTGCCCAAGAGCCTGCTACTAGGCCGGCATAGTGGAATGCGACTGCTACTTACTGCTGTTTAACTGTAGTAGCAGTCGCCTCCATTATTGGAATGCACCTCAGCTTAATATAAGCTGTCATACATAGAGCCTCAAATTAAAAAAAGTCGCTTTTGCATGTAGATCTTACTACAGCGAGTGCGTTTATTTTGACAAAAAAATCATGAAGAAAGTCTTAATCAATCAATCAAATTGTCACGCCTTTTTCCCACGGGGATAGGCAGAGACAATGGAGGGCCACTTACCACGGTCCTGACATAACTCCCTCGCTTCCCCACATCCACAATTCTCTTCATACAAGCTCTATCTATGGTTATAGGCACAAAGGAAAATAATCTAAATAACTTACACAATTCAGCAGTACAAGCACCAATAACAGCGACAACATATCTTGTATAAATTGAATTTGTATAATTTTGGTTCACCACTTTGTGGTCAGCGTTGCGCAGTAAGGGCATCATCTTGGATTATTTGATTTTTTAAACTAACACATACAAATTTATCATACCTGTAAAGAGGAAAATAATGTTTAAATTGTCTTGCGTCTAGCTAAGTTGTCTCGCCTCTCTTTCTCTCTCTTCAACTGTATTCATACATTTTTTATCGTTTATGACTTTTAAAACTTACTGCTGTAAACAAAATCAAAAGTTACTGATGGCTGTTCATAATGCGGGAAAATTAATGTAGGGAAGTGAATGTTCGGTGTGGCAGAAGAAGCATGAGAGTTGAGTTAACGCTGTAGAAATGCGGTCGTTAAGGAGTGTACGTGGAGTGACCATAGCGGATAGAATAAGAAATAGCACAGTGCGCGATAGATGTGATTTAAAAAAGGATGTAGTGACAAGGATTGATAAAGGAATGCTTCGATGGTTTGGGCAATGGGCAATGGATGGAAAGGATGAGTGAAAGTAGATTGACGAAAAGAATTTACAATTACATGTGAATGGATGCGTTAAACGAGGCAGGCCCAGGCCAGGGTGTTTTCCGATCTAATCGGAGACATCCTCATGGGCACTAGGCAACCTGCTACTTGCAACCTGTAGTTGCGAATTGCAAGTAGCAGTCTCATGCATTAGGTTTATAACAAAATAAAAAGAGGCGATTTTTCTCCGAGTCCGGTTATCTAGGAGTGGTACCACCACTTACAAGTAAATAGACCGTGAAGTAACCTAGTCGCGTATCCGAATTAGATTGTAAAAATGTTATCCCTGGTTTATCAACTACGAATATGTACCAAAATATGGTAAAACTCCGTTCGCTTTCCAACACCTAGCCATTGACTTTAAAAACTCTATTACTCACGTATGCATGTCAACAATAATCGAAACAATAAACTATATCAATTGATATAATATATTTATATATTTATCGATATCATATATTTTAGTCTATTTCTATATTTATCATTTAATACGCCCATTTTCGCACGATTACTATCGCGTAAGTATCTTTTATTTTTAAAGTTTTGCAAGTAATCTTTAATTACGTACCTACATATTTCCTACATACGAGATATAGATAAAACCTAATAAGGTTAGGAAAGATATGTATGTAGGAAAGATCTATATGTAGGAAAGATCTGCTTTCATAGCAACAAGCACAGAACTTATAAAAACAGTTTTATTTATTCATATGTTCTCTGGCAACAAGCTTGCCTCCCATGGATGTGACTAGGAAACCTTAAAGTGTCAGGGGAACACTTAATTGAAGTCGCAAAAATACGTCTAAGAATGATCTGGTATTTACCATACTGACACATTTCGTATGTGAAAGTACCAGTGCACTTTTTTATTGTGACTCGACATATGACAGCACCCTCCTAATGTTAAAATGGATCGCGGTCCATGAATGGAGGTGACTGTTACTACAGTTAAATAACAGTAAGTAGCAATCACTTCCACTATACCGGCGTAGTTTGAACCGGCAACTTACAAACTGATCCCCAAACGCGACTAAGTTACTTTATGGTCTGTTTACTTGTAAGTGGTGGTACTACCCCAGATACTGCCTACCACTCGATCGATCGAGTAGTAGAAGACGATTTTTTAAATCACGGCTTATTTTGCTTTTATAGAAGTTTTATCATTTGGTTTTTTTTTAGATACACTGTTCTTCATTATCAAAATTGCATAGTTAACTAATGACCATAACTAACATAATGACCATTTCGCATTTAAGAAACTAAACATACTCGTATTTTTAAAGTTATTATTAAAGCAAATGTCTAAATCTTATCATAATTTAATTTAAGATTGAGTCGTGGAAATTGCTTAAAGTTTAGGGCCTCGATAATTAACAAACGAACATAGCAATATTCTTCATTTATGAATATAACCATCATTGAAAGTGATGAACCTTGATATAATACCAAAATTGTTTAATCAATCAATCAATCAAATTGTCACGCCATTTCCCCACAGGGATAGGCAGAGATAATTGAGCGCCGCTTGCCACGATTCTGACATAACTCCCTACTTCCCTCACATCCATAATTGTCTTCATACAAGTTCTACTGTTATGGGCAACCCAGCTTTCTTGAGGATGTCTTCAATTGTCTTCAATCGGAAAACACCCTCCTAGGTCTGCCTGTCTTTTTATAAATATTTGCAGTTTGTATATAATTTATTTATCTTACATATTAATCTAGTGTTTATATTAATTTATTCGAATTGTAAGTACTTTACAAGTAAGCTAAGGCCTGAACAGTGGGACCTATAAATAGTAAAACCTACTTTAGATCTTATCAGAATATGAATGCAGATACGGTGATGTTTGACCAATTGACTTCATATTGCGTACGTTAGTGCCCAAATATGGAAAAATCCCATATTAGGGCACTATTCTACATAACCAATTTACCAAATATATTTATAATAAATTAAAATGGCCTTGAACTACGACAGGGTTTGTTAGCACCTAAACTGCGAGTCTGTCAAAAAGTCATAAATATAAACGCTATTTGGAATATAATAAATTTATTTATTATTAATTAAACTAGTCCCGATGACACTGGGAACATTTCTCCTTTGTAAAGCAAGGCTAATACGTTGGCAGAAATATTCACCAGCCTTCCCGTCTCCAGACTTCTCCGTCAGCCGCTTGGACATTTGGCTAAAATTCCCAACATTTGGAATATATAATTTAAAATAGTAGTACATACATGTAAGTAGATATAATTTCTTCTTAGTAGATGTATGAATGATTATCTTAACTTTTATCGACATCGCGTATAGTAACATAAAACTCTATCGAAACAATCTACTCAACAATGATTGTCGCGTAACAAACTTGTTTTTCATGGTGATTGAAATCATTACCAAGAATAGTAATTACCATCTAATGAAGTCAATTCACGTAATTACATGTTTATAAACACGATATTGAAATAACATAAGAAAGTATAAAATAATTAATTAAGTAATAGAATTATAATTACAAAGTTTAATGTTCATTTTTGACTGGGCATGTTTTGTGAAATTTAATTCTACGATACGACACTAAAGATATTTTGTTAACGTGCTGGGGTATAAACTCATTTTATAATTTACAGGTGAACTGTGGATATTAAATTACTCGTATAAAAGGCAGAGAAACTGGAGAATTTAGAAGTTTTAATAGTTTTTACCTACACCGGCTATTAACGCGCGAAACATAAGGAAGAACCTTGTATACTTTTCCATTGATTTATAAAATATTTTCCCCCTTTTTAACAGCTTTGTTAACACAAATATATGAAAACAATAAAGTAAAAATATTGAAGAAAATGCTTCAACCGTTATAACAAGTATTTTGGATGTTGTCCAAGCGAGTCTGAAATTACGCTTTGTCATTGGGACACAGATTTTCAGAATAACTTATCACGCTTTTACGACAAAAGAAACTTGTTATTTAAATATTTGTTTAAATAAATAGTTTGTATATAATTATGTATGTTACATAGTAACTATATTAGATAATTATTACTAGCAGGTATGAACTAAATAAATACACGGCAAGGTTACTAAACGTAAATGCACTAATTAGTATTTTACTATGTTTTAGTCGGAATTATTTTCAAAACTTAAAACACCATTTTGGCCGGCATAGTGACGGCGACGGGGGCAGCCGTAAATTAACTTGGTTTTTTCAGTCGTCGTCACTCTTGGACCACAACTTGCTTATTATCAGGCGGGTCGTGGTCAGATGTCGTGTCACAATAAAAAATAAATAAAAAAAACTAATAAACTATGAATAAATAATTTAATATTATTTAAACGAAAAAAGAAATAGATTTTAAATAATAATTATAATACCACAGAATAAAAATACATCGAAAGTTTTATCTCACCCTTTCGGACGCGATATCTCCTGGAATCCGTACCAGGTGGTAGTCAGAGCGCAACTGGCGAGTATCAATGCCGTAAACAAATCATATACTATCAACTTTAATATCAATTCGTCATTAATTTACTTTATAATGTGCAAAGTCCGAATTTATGAACACAAGCGTGCGCGGACACAATTTCATTCGTTAACGATCACTCGAACTTTGAACTACGTAAATCAATATAATTGTCGCTTTACGCTCAATATGACATTCAATTGACAACAGCCTATCGCCAATATCATAAATACATAAATATGTATTTAATATAATCTATATTTAAATGAGGTAAAAATAAAAATACATACATCCGTTTTTGAACTTTCCAAAAAAACAATGGCTTTTTGTAAAAACTACGTATAATTTCAGTACTTTTGCAGTTTTTTTATGGTGAATATTGTGCCTCGGCGTATGGACCTCGACACTTCTGACAATTCTGATGGTAAGCCAGTAGTAGAGGTCCATAGCACCGAACCCACCATGCCGTACTTCTTCGCACTCCGCTTGAAATCATAATATGATCCTCATGGTTGTGATTGTAATAAGAATCATAACATTATGCTATAAAATGAGGAGAACACGTATGCAGGTAAAGTATTCACGTTGTCGAGATATTAATACTGGGTGTGGTATGGAGCTCCGTAACCGTAACCGAAACTATCGGATATCCGAAATAAAAATCTATCAGTAACTGAATTATAAAAGTTATAAAAGTTTCGGATAATTTCGGATAGGGGCGGAGACTAAATGAAACATGTTATGACAGGCTTTCACTCTTAAAATTCCTTAAAAATCTAGTATCCGTAACCATTTCTGAAACCAGTATAATATAATAATAATTACATATCCGTAACCGTATCTGAACCAGTATAATATAATAATAATTACTTATCCGTAGCCGTATCTGAACCAGTATAATATAATAATAATTACTTATCAGTAGCCGTATCTGATACCAGTATATTATAAAAATAATTACATATCCGTAACCGTATCTGAACCAGTATATTATAAAAATAATTGCATATCCGTAAACGTATCTGAAACCAGTATAATATAATAATAATTACATATCCGTAACCGTATCTGAACCAGTATATTATAAAAATAATTGCATATCCGTAAACGTATCTGAAACCAGTATAATATAATAATAATTACATATCCGTAACCGTATCTGAACCAGTATATTATAAAAATAATTGCATATCCGTAAACGTATCTGAAACCAGTATAATATAATAATAATTACATATCCGTAACCGTATCTGAACCAGTATATTATAAAAATAATTACATATCCGTAAACGTATTTGAAACCAGTATAATATAATAATAATTACATATCCGTAAACGTATTTGAAACCAGTATAATATAATAATAATTACATATCCGTAACCGTATCTGAACCAGTATAATATAATAATAATTACATGTCCGTAAACGTATCTGAAACCTGTATAATATTATTCCTATAACCATATCCGTATCCATATAAAATTGTTACTTTACATGACAGCACCCTGCCTGATGTTAAACTGGAGTGCGGCCCATTAATAGAAATTACTGCTACTACAGTTAAATAACAGTAAGTAGCAGTCCACTATGCCGGCCGAGTTAACCTAGGGCTCCGGGATTATTCTTGTATAATATAATAAATCCTTGTGAATTTCCACTAGTTACACAAGGTACCTATTCTATTTTTAACTATATTTCTTTGTCTCATACAAAGAAATATAGTTATTGAGTTAAGGACTTCTTTTGTTTTTCACTTTAAGTCATTAAATACTTTGTTCATGAAAAACAAAGACTTAGATAGAGGAATCATTTATGCCAATCTGAAAAAGACTTCATCTTATGTTAGTTTGTTTTAAAATATTTAAATGCTGCATGGAAAGACTTACAAATTAGTCATATGGGCTGCTACCGTGTCAGTCTTCTCTGTCGGTTTTATAAACAAAGTTTATAAAAAAGTTTATAAAAAGTTTTTTTTTATTGTGTCTAGACATCTGACCTCGACTCACCTGATGGTAAGAGGGCCAACGACTAAAAAACCGACGGTTTCCTTATTAGTCATCATCATCACTATGCCGGCCAAAGAGTAATTACGCTGCTGGTTCGATCGAGCTAATCAAGTAACACTGTTTATATCGGGAGTCACTCGACTTCGGTGTGGTGTATTTAATCGCCTTTCAATTAATGTACAACTTGTTTTGTCACATGTTTAGTATATAAATCATCATCATTATTAATTATTTATTTTAAAAACTTTATTACATTTTGTATAAAGGCGAACTTAATGCCGCTAGACATTGTCTGCCAGTTAACCTTCGGGACAGTCAAAAAGTCGAATCATCACGCCTTATTTCTCACAGGGATATGCAGAAACGTCGGAGCGCTACTTTGCACGATCGTGACACAAGTCTCATGCTTTCTTCACACCCACAATCCCCTAAATGAAAAACAATGTTCTGAGTGCCCGTTTTATCATTCAACTCTCCTTCGATCTAAATCTCTATCATCATCAAACATATCATCTCAATAGTCAATATCAAAAATTAAAACTTATATTGCTATCAATACTTTAGGTTTCCTGATTAGAATTTTGTTTAAACGAGGTAATTAATTATAGACACGTTTCGAATTTACCGTCTTATTTCGAATGATACTATAAGTATACGTAGTCCACGTACGAACACATGAACGTCGACTGGTTGCCCAGCTTGGACTGCAAACTAAGTGATGTTTGCACAGCACACTGTAAGCATCCACTGTATAACAAATACCAATATTTTTTTTAAATTACACATTAGCAAAGGACGTAATGACAACGATGGCAGCCGTAAACCGAGTCAGTTTTTTTTATATTACACATTAGCAAAGGACGTAATGACAACGATGGCAGCCGTAAACCGAGTCAGTTTTTTTTATATTACACATTAGCAAAGGACGTAATGACAACGATGGCAGCCGTAAACCGAGTCAGTTTTTTTTATATTACACATTAGCAAAGAACGTAATGACAACGATGGCAGCCGTAAACCGAGTCAGTTTTTTTTTATATTACACATTAGCAAAGGACGTAATGACAACGATGGCAGCCGTGAACCGAGTCAGTTTTTTTTAGTACTCGGCGCTCTCGTCTTGCTTACTATCACGTTAGTCGAGGTTAGATGTCTCATCTTAATAATAAAAACTAAATCATGACAATTGTTTTGCTAAAACATCCAGGAGGGTGTTTTCCGACCAAATCGGAGACATCGTCAAGAAAACTGGGTTGCCTAGTGCCCATAACTGTAGAGCTTGTATGAAGAGAATTGTGGATGTAAGAGTATGCGAAGGAATTGTGTCAGGATCGTGGCAAAAGGCGCTTCATTGTCTTTGCCTATCCCTGTGGTAAAAAGGCATGACAATTTTTTTTATTTGTTCTTATAAAACATAACACTTTTTAGACTCGACCTGACTTGTAATCAAGGGGTAGTCCAAGAGTGCCGAGAACTGAAAACCCCTATTCAGTTTACGGTTACCTCGTGTGCTTTTTCACGCTTCGCTTGAAGGATCCATGGATAAAGGATGGGGAGAACTCATAAGCTGGCAAAGCAATCCACTTATCGGTTGCTCTAAAAAGAACCCACAAAAGAAAATATTTAGTTCGACTGCCGATTCGGTTGACAGAATGCGGACGCTTCGCCCGGTATTTGGCGGGTATCATGGGTGTAAAAAGACGAGGTAGAAACAAGATTATAAAGTATAGAGCTTCTCAGAACACTACCTTATATATATATTGCATAAAATACTAAAATTTAAAACATACACATTATAATGTATAATGTTAATAAAATACTTAGTTATTTTACGTCCTAATTCGTAAGGACTACTACGAGTATAAACGTAGACTGCTCTAACCTGTTTACATTTTCTAACTTTTCATTTCTTTCCTGTCCAGTTCTTGTTTCCTACATTCTATGTTATCAGTAATTCCAACTACAGACATAACAATAAAATTAAAGATTAGTGTTACCAAAATTAGATTTATAAAATAAACAGTCCTAATATAAAACAGTTTAATTATATTGCGACTAAATGTCCGCACTCCGCCTGATATATACTGAAGTGCGATCTATGATTTACAAATTATTATGTTTACAACTTCAATCAATCAAATTTTCACGCCTTTTCCCCACAGGGCTATCCCTAGAACATAGAACATAGAGCGTCACTTGCCACGATCCTGACACTCTTTATACAAGCTCTACGATTATTACAACATTAATCCATAAGTCTATTTATAATTTAAGAAAGTATCCGATCCTGAAAAGCTATTAAGTCACTTTACGGTTTCCACCTGAAATCATGAGATAGGCCTTGAACATTGAGCTGCCCTTGACTTGGCAGAAATGGCGTGAGAGAACACTATCTAAATGATGCATTTTGCAAAAGCAACTTATAATCATTCCGTGACAGATAAAAGGTTATCCGTATCAAGTAACAACTACCATAACAAAGGTCAAAAAGATAGATTAAAATGGTGCAAAAGATATTTTAATTAATATTTCTTATGGAATTGTGGTATATTAGTATGACCAGTAAATGACCCATCTACTTCTATGTAGGTAATTTTCGCAGGTCATATTATGGCTTATCTGAGCCATAAAATGTAGGTCAATAAATAATAAATGCATGCCTGCTACGTTACATAAATGTTTAGAATGATAGATGCATGATCATAAAGGACATCATTCATTTTGGGCTTTTATGTACTACATTTGTAATGTCCAATGATGAAAAAATCTTTAAATGGTAGTTTCGATACTTGCATTGATAAAACTAATAACAATGTTGCTTGTAATTGCTATGCAATTGAGTTATTTGGAAAATAAGATATATTAACAGTTCTAGTTTAATGTAGTTATTTTGCACACCTAAACTATGCAAAATAAAGGATAATTTCCAGTTACATTGTAATCTTCGTACATCAAACTGTTTTAAAATGTATATGCAACTGTTAATACAATTAAGCCCAAGTCCCCATACAAAATGAATATTCTTTTGAAGCTTGCGCATTAGCTGGAAAAGTATGTGGCACCGTTCTCCTAAAAAAAACAAGGTGGAAATTCTAAAATTAAACACAATAAATACCATGAAAAATGGCATGTAGGTATATATATGTATTTTTGTGATGAATTTTATTTGTTATTTTTTAGTTGTTAAACTTTGACACATTATTTAAATTTGAGGCGGTACGAAGTTCGCCTGGTCAGCTAGTATTATATAAAAGCAACCTAAATATATTTTAACAAACTTAAATTTAGTATGTATATATTAATTAGGCAATGTATTAATGAATTAAACAAATTTTATGCGGCTTACTATCGCGTTTATTTTGGTTTTTGATTTTACAATTTTTTTTTTTTTTATTATTCCGACGGTCTCTCCGTGACCACGATGGCTGCAAAGCTCTCGAAACGTCGGAATAATAAAAAAAAAAAATTGTAAAATCAAAAACCAAAATAAACGCGATAGTAAGCCGCATAAAATTTGTTTAATTCATTAATCAATGTTCGCGCAAAATCTAAGAAAATACTAGGCAATGTATTGTTAATAAATTCCAATAAATTTAGTTCAATTGGTCTGATTGGCGACTATTAACAATCAATTAACTAACAATCAACATTGATCTAAGTATGCAAAATTATAGAGCACGTTATGTAACCAGCAAATTATGACATTATTATATTATACCGGTTTTGTTTTATATGGCAGCCCAACTCTCTCTTCTTTATTGCATTATTAATCAATCAAATTATCACGCCGTAATTCCCACGGCACGCCATGGAGCATCATTTACCACGATCCTAACACAACTCCATCACTACCCCCACTTCCACTAATTTCTGGTTTACTCAATATACCGAAAGCAACATAAAATGATTGGTTATATCTACACTATATAAGGTGTAGTAATACAAGGTAGCTCTAGTAATACAAAGTTTTTTAAGACTTAAAGCCCAGGCCCCATATGGCCGTTAAACAACTTGTAAAAAAAATGCCTTGCATCGCTCCTTGTATTTGGACCTCCTTGTATCTGCACCGTGGCTCTATTCGCAACCGCAATCATGTTATAGTTCTCTTTTCACACATACATTTTTTTACATTCTATACTATGCTTGTACTAAACGAAATTGTACCTATCATAAAAGTGGTTTGAACCGAAGACTCTATATTTACGAGACCATATATTTACCAGTAGGCCACGATCTGCCACTTTGTCTACCTACTCTAATTTAGAGCTAAAATGATAAGTTTACTGCGAAGAGTCTAAAAATTGGACCTTCAGATTACGCCATGTGGTCGCCACGCCATATATTACGGGTTGGCCACATACCCATAATCATATTTAAACATTAGCCGTGTACTGACTGCTTTTTTTTCGGGTCGAGGTCAGATGTCGCGTCACAATAAAAAAAAATAGGATAATAAGCCAAATAAAGCAAGGCGACCGTGGTGTAGTGGCAGTGCAATGGTTACACAAACCGTTCGAGCACGAGTTCGAGACCACCCACCGGTACCAATGTATCTTTGATATATGTACTTTGGTTGTCCTGTTTCTTTAGTAGCTTAGTGTAGAAATGTAAAAAAGCCAATTTCATGAACATATTTTTGTAATGTATTTTATTTCTTTGCCTCTAAAATAAAACATTCTTTATCGGGTAACTATAATGTAATTCTTTACGATTTATTTTTAAGAATTTTTTTTCATAAGAAAATTTCAAATAAAGTTCTATTTTTAGTAACAGTTATTCATAACCTTTAAGTCTAAGAATACAAGAGCGATTTTAAAGTGTTTATTTCCTTGAAAGTTTGTTCAACTCTCGTCTAGTAACAGTCTAGACTAACACCGCTCGATTAAATAATACATAGGTTACATAAGACTGGGGAGACCCAGAAATGCAATACCTGGAATATCGAAGATATGGCACTTATTCAAAAGAGCTTAAGATTCATTTTCGCGTAATTTTGTTGCAATATAGTGTTCACTTAAAACCCGATAAGCACAATGACAGGGAAACTCTTCATTTTAATTAAGCATTTAAAAGGGAATAAACCAGTTATAACAAAGACAACAAAACAACTTTTCTTCTGTTCGTTCTGTTCTAGTTAAAGATATTTTTTGGTATTGACAATAAAAACTATATTTAAGATCCGCGGTTGCTTAATTTTGAGAGGTGGTAGCTCTATATACGAGTAAAATCTATAATTGCTCCCATAAAACATCATATGATTTGATGTGGTTTGAAAGAAGATGTAGTTACAAGGATTGACAATAAAATGCTTCTATGGTTTAGGCACATGGAAAAGGTGAGTGAAAATAGATTGACGATTTATAAATCTGATGTGGATGGATGCGTTGAAAAAGGCAGACCTAGGAGGGTGTTTACCGACCGGAGACATCCTCAAGAAATCTGGGTGGCCTAGTGTCCATAACGTATGGCTTGTATGAAGAGAATTGTGTATGTGAGAGAAGCGAGAGAATTATGTTAGGATCGTGACAAGTGGCGCTCCATTGTCTCTGCCTATCCCTGTGGGCAAAAACAATTTGATTTGATTTTTTTCATATGATTTGTAGAACTCCGTTAAACTTGCCACAGAAACTATGAAACTTACTTTTGAAACTTTCATGCGACTATTTCTATCGACCATAACGACTACTGTTACGATGACTATAGGTAACATAGTCGCTTAGTAAACAAATAGGATAATCCGAATCTGGTTTCAAACCAGTAATATAAACTGCAATCATTATTTAGTCGTCAAGCAATTAGGCAGATAATAATAAGCTTATTAAAGAAGTAATAAAATACTTCTTTCTAAAATTAATATTGTATTTCAAATAAGTAATAATACAATAATCTTGTTTTAATACTAATATAGTGAATATTATCAGTTGATAACAAATATCAAGTATTATGTACCTACAATTAATTGTATTTTTTCTTGATAAGAGTCGTGTTTAATGAAAATAGAACAATAAATGAGAAGCTAAATCATGTAACCATGTGCGTGCTACATCATTTTTTTCCAGTTTATTAGACCCTCGGGGGTGCTAGTTAAGTGTTAAAATCAGTTATAAATCCAATGAAAGCCGATCGTGAATTCGTCGATCAATAAAATAATTTCTAACAAAAAAAAAACCGACTTCAAATAGTAAACTAAAAAGCAAAAAATAAATTTTCTTCGCACAAAGTAATACATATTTTCATTTAGTTAAATAGAAATGATTAAATAATTACTTTATAATTTTAAAGTCGGTGCCAAGTAAAACAATAACTGTGTATAGATGAATCTTTCTAACAACTGACGATAATATTAGTAGGTAATTATCACGAAATATCTGTTCTGTGGTAATTATCAGTACTTCCTTATTATCCTTGTTTTGGTTTTGCTAACAGATTTTGTGATTTTTTTAAATTTAATACGTTCTTGCTATTATTATAAGTATTGGATAGTTATTCATATTTAAATGCCATTGGATTCCATTTTGAGTATTTCATTTTAGTAAATTCTTTTGATTTATTTCAACATTGATATATTGAGTACATTTGTTATGTAAATAGCTACTATATGTCTAAGTTGTATTCAGTGTCCTTTCATATTTCGTTTTCATTTACTAGTAGTTTGTAAGCCAGTATTGAGGTACATAATATTAAAAAAGTTACTTTGATAGTTAGTAGGTACCGATTCTTATATTTTTATAAGAATATTTAATATTATTGTGTGTACTTAGTAATTTGATATAGTAGTAAGGTTGTTGTAGCATTGACTTGGCACCGACTCCAAAATTATAAAGTAATTATTTAATCATTTCTATTTAACTAAATGAAAATATGTATTACTTTGTGCGAAGAAAATTTATTTTTTGCTTTTTAGTTTACTATTTGAAGTCGGTTTTTTTTTTGTTAGAAATTATTTTATTTTACTATTTTAAGTGATGGTTAGACCGAGCAAAGATGCTTCTCGAATGAAGAGAAGACGGTTACTTCAGACGGAAAATGATAGACGGAAACGATTAGACATAATAAAAAAAACTTAACAAACGCACTAGTCGCCCCTACGATGAAGATCCTCTCGATTTCTCTGGTCTGCCATCATCAAACTCTGATTTTCTTATCATGGGACCACCTTTGAAATATCTTCTTTCCAACAAAAAAAGAATAATCAAAATCGGTTCATTAACAACGAATATAAACGGCTGAATTGAGAAACTTCCTCTTTTTTTGAAGTCGGTTAAACTTTGATTCCCTTATCATCAAAATCGGTTCATAAACAACGAAGTTATCCGCGAACAAACATAAAAAAAATATATACAGTCATTTTAGAAACCTTCTCCTTTTTTGAAGTCGGTTAAACCCTGATTTCTTTATCATGGGACCACCTTTGAAATATCTTCTTTTCAACAAAAAAAGAATTATAAAAATCGGTTCATAAACAACGAAGTTATCCGCCAACAAACATAAATTAGAATGTTGAAAATTTAAGACTTATATGATTTTCTCATGGATGCCATTATCAGAACTGGACCAAATTAAAATGGGACCAAACGGGAAGCATCAGCTATCAAATAAAAAAAGAATCATTAAAATCGGTTCAACCAGTCAAAAGTTTTGAGGTAACAAACATAAAAAAAAAAACATACTGGTCGAATTGAGAACTCCCTCCTTTTTTGAAGTCGGTTAAAAAGCGTACTGCTATAAAGTGTCAATTTCAATGATAATTTAGACAAATCTCCGATATTGTGTCTTTTTTTATTGTGACATCTGACCTCGACTCGCCTGGTGATAAGCAAGAGGAGGTCCAAGAGTGACGACGACTGGAATAACAGAGTCAGTTCCCGGCTGCCCCAGCCGCCGCCACTATATACAAGTCTCTGTTTATCCTTTACCCGGCACCAACTATCCGTCAACCGGAACGTGTAAAAAAGCACTTACGTTTAATTAGAACCGTCATTAGTATAAACCGTCATTAATGGAAAAATTAAATATACATAATATAAATATACATTAGAATAATATTTAATCCAAGCCGTCATCTTCGAACAGTTCGTATTTGATTAGCGAAGCCATTTTAATTCACACCTTAATACTGACATACTGTTTTATAACAGTTTTTTATTAAGACTCGACCTCGACTTGCCTTTTGGTCCAAGAGCGCCGACGACTGAAAAAAACTATTCAACTTACGGTTACTTCAGTCACCATGCCCGCCAGCACAGTTCCATGTTTAATGTCAGTTAATTATCAATGATTAACATTGTAAATAAGCCACATTTAAGTCTAGCACACTTTCAATTTTTTTATCATTAAAAATATCGAAGTAGTTACAATTTTTAGCGTTTCGCTTATTTATATGTCGCTTATATAAAAACGTTATTTATATGTCTGAACCAAAGGCAGTGGAAAAATTCCGGAAGCGTCACAGATTCAAATAAATACAAACGCTTCACGTTAGTTATTGGTGAGCCAAATATTTAGAAGTCGTTAACGGTTTTTTTTGGCTCGACTATGACCACAAACTACCTGACGGTAAACTGGAGTGCCATCCATGAATTGATACGGCTAATAAAAGAAGGGCAATGTGGTTTTAGAATAAAACAGGCAACCGGCGACCTTCAAGTGTGCATCAATTTGGAGTGAAGTGTTGGACGGTCATGGGATGCCATTGGCTTAGATATCTCCAAAGCGCTCGATAGGGTCTGGATCAAGGCACTTCTTTTTAAAATCGAGGCAAACGGTTTTAAAGACCGACTGCATGGCTGAAATGACAATTTACTGCGTGGACGCTCTATACACGTGCTAGTGGATAAAATATCATCGCGTAGAATGTCGGTAAATGCCGGTGTCTCTCTGGGCTCCGTGATTGGTCCCTCTGCTATCAATAACATGGTGGACCTTAGATCCGGCATTCGTTGTTATGCAGACGACAGCACGAACACCACACTACCTATCCTGTTTATTACTCCCGTAATACCCTCACTACATTATTGTGACTCGACATATGACAGCACCCCGCTTGATGTTAAGCCGAAGTGTGGTCCATGAATGAATGTCACTGCTACTACAATTCAATAACTGTGAGTAGCAATCACATCCACTATGCCGGTCTAGTTGGAACCGGCAACTTACAAGCTGATTCCGAAACGTGACCAAATTACTTCACGGTCTGTATACTTGTAAGTGGTGGTACTACCCCGGATCGGGTACCACTCTTTTAAAACCAGACCCGAAGCAAATATCTATCTCTATTTGCTCCGACCGGGAATCGTACCCGGTACTTTACGCGCAACAAACCAATCGCTAAACCGTTCGTCCACGCCTGTCGTCAATTATAGTAAGATTTAATACTGGCTTTTTTTATACGTACGAATAATTGTTTTTTAATTTGGTTGCCAACAATGACGACTATGACGAAATGCAGGTGTGTCGTTTTTCCGATTAAGTGATTGGCAGATAATGTAGGAAGTAATCTATTAAATGACAAGTGGGTATGCTAAACGTGGCCATAAAGCTAATTAGATAATAATGCTTTATTAAAACTTGATCCCGGTGTTGTGAATGGACGTGATTATTAACTATAAATAGGTACGATTATATAATGTAGGTTATAGTAATAGTGCAAGTAGCAGTGCATCCATAGTCGGACTAGTTGGAAGTTTCCTTTCAAGATTTCAAGCACGCGACGGAGTCTCTTCATGGTGGTCTTTGAAGTGGTCATACTACCCCGGATCGGCAGACTGAGCAATTGACCACCAACTGTCTGCCTACCACACTTTAACACACATACCGTGGCCACATAAAAGGCGACTGCGGTGTAGTGGCAGTGCAATGGCTACGTAAGTGGCACGGGCTCGATACCACCCATTGGTGTATGGGTGGTATCGATATGTACTTTGTATCTCATCTATTGTACTATGTACAAAGTATCTCTGACATATGTGCTTTGATTGTCCTGTTTCTATGATACAAGCACTTTAGTAGCTTAGTATAGAAATGTATAAAAAAATAAAAATAAAAAATACCCGAATCAAATGAATTTAAGTTTCTATACTAAGCTACTAAATCGCTTGTATCATAGAAACAGGACAACCAAAATACATATATCAAAGATATATTGGTAACGGTGGGTGGTTTCAAACTCGTGCTCTCGGTTTGTGTAACCATTGCCCTGCCATTACACCACGGTGCCTTATTTTATTTTATTAACAAATATTTTTAATAAGTATAGTGTATTTATTTTGAGCGCCATCTAGCGTCTATGGGCATCACTTTTTTGCCATAATTATGCAGAGCTACATTTCCTGTAGCTGTTCTTTGAACAATGTTTACTTGTATTTGTAGAAAGGGGAAAACTCATCCTGCGTGACCATGGCCATGACCCTTAACCTGAATAACTTTGTCCCATTTATTCGTCACTGGAATAAAGAGGACAAATCTAGAGAGACCATCTCCACTTTTACCTGATATTTCAGAGTGCATCTTTTAGAAATTTATTAGGATCTGAAGGTGCAATTCGTTCTGAGGTTTCATCAATCATTTTCCATTTATTATTATTATCATATCACTACTCGTCCACTACTAGACATCTTGGGGCTTCCCCAACGGTTTCATGTAGTTCTCGTATGAAGACCCATACTAGAACTTCTCAGCTCTAACAGTCATCTGGTCATCTGTCAACTGTCGGCTCTGGATCCGGAACCGACTCAGGTGATGATGATAAATTATTTACCGTAATGTACTTATCTACTGAGGATGGTATTCTGGTTAAAAAGTTATTCTAGATTTAATAAAAATAACTGTTCTATAGATAGTTTAACCTAGAGATAAGGGTCATCGTAGCTGTTAGAGATAAACCTAGGTTATATAACATGTGTCTGTATTTCCCTGTAGATATATATGAATTTGATCTTATAACATTACTTACTTTTATATAGTTGCATTCGATAACGAGTTCCAACATAAAATCTATAAAATTGCAGCTGTAGTGATAAATCACCTGATAGCCGCCGCGCTTGTAAACATTGAAGTGATTCAAGCAAAGAGAAAAGATCAGAGAGAGACAAACATATAATTATGTAGTTTTGTCGAACAGAGAAGGGAGAGGTAAGCGCTTGGCCCAAATTACGCGGTGAGGCACGCCCGCGGGCTCGAAAGAGCACGTTTAAGAAGTGAACGGCACGTAGCGTCCGACTCACATCGCTACCGAGTTGTGACTAATTTGTAAGAGATGACGCCAAAAGAAAGAAGCCAATAAAACCTATTGAATATAAATATATTATTATGGTGACGTCACACTTCATTCAAGAAACGGAGGCGTTCCGTGAAATTTAAAGCCGCCTGTAGTAATTCGTTGTATTTACGTCATTCATTACCAACTTTCTGTTGCTGTGGCGTAAACAATATACCGTAAAATAATGTTAGTTATAATTCACTAGTATTCGCTCATCCGGGAAACGGCCATAAGCGGTTTACTTTTCCTGTGTATGTGGTAAAACCGTAGCCCCGTTATTCATAAGACCTACTACAAGTTTTCAATAATTGGTTTTGGTGAAGGACCCTTTATTCCTATTGTACAGAATACCGATACACGGAGTTCACACAAAATACCTAACTGTAAAATTAGTTTGAGAACGTGTAAATACAAACTTATAAATAAAATTTACTAATTCAAAGTATATTAATTAGGTTCATTATATATTCATCATCAATATTTTAATTAGGTTGGTATTATTTAAGTACTTTAAATGTGTTAATAAACTAACCATTTAAGGGTTTAAAAAACGCCTTTTAAGGGCGTACCACCATTTCTTAGAGCAATTTATTACAATTTTATTATGCAGTTCCTACAAAAGTAAGCTTATTATTAACAATATTACTTTGTTAAATTTTGTAGTAGGCCATTGAGGTAATATTTTTTTTATTGTGACTCGACATATGACAGCACCCCGCTTGGTGTTAAGCCGAAGTGTGGTCCATGAATGAATGTCACTGCTACTACAATTCAATAACTGTGAGTAGCACATCCACTATGCCGGCCTAGATGGAACTGGCAACTTACAAGCTAATTCCGAAACGTGACCAAATCACTTCACGGTCTGTATACTTGTAATAATACTACCCATACGGTCTATGTGGTAGGCCCACAGGTTTTAGCATACCGCCACTAAAGAAACAATAAAAACTATAGGTCTTCTGCATGATTTAAATTTGTAAAAGATGGTAGACAGTGTAGTACGCAATCTGCAGATCCGAGGTAGTACTACCACTTACAAGTACACAGACCGTAAAGTGATTTAGTCGCGTTTCGGGATCAGCTTGTAAGTTTCCGGTTCCAAATAGGCCGGCATAGTGGATGTGACTGCTAGTTACAGTTATTGAATTGTAGTAGCAGTGACATCCATTCATGGACCACACTCCAGCTTAACATCAAGGGTGGTGCTGTCATATGTTGAGTCACAAGAAAAATATAAAAAAAATACTTTTTCAAGATAATATTGTAGATATCAACTTATATCAGAAAAAGTAATTGCTTAAATTTTACATGTAGTAGATCCAATTTTCTTTGTATAAGCACTTGTTTTGTTTCAGTCGTCGGCTCTCTTGGACTTCCCTTTGCTTGCCATCAGGCATGTCGTGGTCAGAGTCTCAACCAAGAAGTTTTCTCAATAGAGTTTATATAATATGTATTTGATTTTTAAATTAATTGTTAAATTATTTTAAAAGTATGTTTTATGGCTTAGTATTTAACTTGCCAAAGACAGAGTTATATATTTGTTCAAACTTAAAACATTGTTAAGAAAAACGAATATGGAGATAAAAAAAACATTTGATGAGGGTGAGATGATGGTTTTTGCAAAGCGGCCGAAAGACGTAAACTTCCGAAGAAGTCTCGGAGGGAACGCGAAGAAAAACGTTTGACAGATTTAAATTTAATTATTATGGAGGTATAATAATTCTACCACATTAATTATTTAATAAAATACAGAATTAACAAATAATATCAATTGCAGATGCCAGCCAATACTTTTTATGAATTTAAATGCAAATTCATATTAGCTATTATTCCTGGCAGTAGCTAATGTGCTGGAACCATTAAATAGTAACACAACGTGATGTCATCCGGATAATTATTTTGCTAATGGCTCAGATCAGTCAAGTATAGTTAGTTATACTTGACGGATCAGTCTCAGATCAATCTCAGATCAATTGATCTGAGGCTGGTGGTATTGGGCAATGTCAGTAGAACGCTATGACGTCATCCGTGTGACGTCACGATACAAGCGCATTAACAACTACCGGGATGTGTGTATATGAATAATTCAAATTATATTCGAATTAAAGCTATACATTCGAACTCGATAGCTTTCGCTATTTCGAATGTATTAAAATTACTAAATGGATATTGAGAGAGAGAGTTGAGTCAGGATCGTGGAAAGTGGCGCTCCATTGTGTTGACTATTCTCTGACAATTGACAAGTACCTATTTATTTATTAACAATACTTGTACATCTACCTAGGTACAAGTTTATTCCATGCAACAAAACGAAACCAAGGTAAAAACGTGGCCTAAGAAATAAAGCTAATTGTTAGCTATTGAAACGACAATGCATTGTCTTTTGTTTTATTCAATAGCAACTGTATTGTCAACTGCATACTTACTATAATACTTAAGTACAGTGTATGTAACAAAGAATGAACGCTCCAAGGTCGTAGTTTGTATTTTTCTTACCTATCTTGAGCGTTTATCTTCACTGTTCAGCATATGAGATTCATTTGCCTGTGGCCTTCTCTCATCGGATCGCACTTTAGTTTAAACGGTGTTAAGCGGTGGGCAGGTCACACTTTTTTATATTAGCCTATAAGGCTCAGCCTGCGAATGAGAAGCACATGAATAAGGTCACGTAGCCCTCCCTTGTAGGTTTAGTGCACATAACAGCAGAGAAGATTTGTAAGCCCTGCCCCTCTAGGATGGCAACCCAAGAAGCAAGATAAAGACTTGCAAAGAGTATCATTCCAACTCACTTTAAATGACTTACTATAACAGTGTATCAAAAAGGATATTTAAACGTTCTGTAAAACTTTACACAAAACAACGTTGAAAATATTTTAATAAATATTTTTCCAAACATTTTGATGTGCCGGCCTAATACCTTATTGAAAATGAGTTACAATAACATTCCTTGCAGTTCTTTATCTTGCTACTTGGATTGTCGTGCTAGGGGGGCTGAAGACTAATAAAAAGCTGCATACAGTCCCGTATATATAGAATAGATATAGAAGTGCTAGATGTAGAATAATATACAGTACTCACTATTCAACCATACCTAAGTGTTTTAAACAACCCAGCTGGGTTGCCTAGTGTCCATAACTTTAGCTTGTTTCCATAGACCGTACAAGTAGTAATTATTACCTCAATGTTTGTTTCATACAAAGAATTGTGAATTTGAAGGAAGAGAGGGAGTTATATCAGGATTGGGACAAGTGGCGCTCCATTGTCTCTGCCTATTCTTGTCAGAAAAGGCGTGACAATTTTATTTGATTTGATATTTTATAATAGCATCTGTCCTATTCCTGCACTGGATCTTAGTACGATTATTTAGAATGCAAAAGTAATTAAATCAACTTTGAAATTTTAAAAAAAATGTAATACTAAAATTTTGTTATTTATTAAGTATTTACTTAGCAACCAAAATGTTTCTTAAAGCCTGTACCCTATTATTTTCTGGCGTAAAAAATAAACAAAGTCTATGTTAAAGAAACGTGTAGACAAATTGTTCTTTTGGCAAGAGCTCATTCTTCCTTAACATTGGTCCAATAACTGCATTATGACTGCTTGGAATGTTGCCCTGGACTAGTAATAAGACAGGATGTAAAAACCACAACCACAAACTCACAAGCGACTCGGTTGGGAATAGCATGAAAATATATTTTAAAGAGTGGTAAGCAGTAATCCGGGGTAGTACCACCACTTACAAGTATGTTTGTAAGTGATCGCCGTGTTTCGGGATCAGCTTGCAAGTTGGTGTCATAAAAAGTAGGCCGACATAGTGGATGTAACTGCTACTTCAGTTGGAAGCCTAGTTGGAAGCGTTATTTTTTTATGCCGACCTCGAAACGAAACTAAGTCTCGTAACGGTCTGTACACTTAAAAGTGGTGGTACTACTTCAAATCGGCAGAATCTGCCGTGTGGAGGCGACCCCTGCCACATATTAATGTAAGCAATTCACTATGTGGAACTGAAAATGCTTCTATACACAAAGTGTATAGAAGCACCGCAGACCTAGAACTACCGTAAACTGAAACTGAAGTAGACGTAAACTACCTAGAATACTATCTATGGGTGGAACTGCCTCGAGTTGAAAGACTGGGCTAACAACCTTTTTAAGACCAGAAGACGTACCACTTACTCTAGGGTTAGAGTAATATTATTACAATCCTACCATGCAGTTTCATACAACTTTTTTTTACAAAAGTAAGCTTGTTTTTAAATAAGTAATATTACTTTCTTGTAGTTGGTGGCAGGTCCGCTGAACTGTCTGCATACCCTACCACTAACATGACAAAATGTGTTAAAATGAACCTCTAAAACATTCCCACATTAAGTTATATTAATAAAGTTATTTACAAAGAAATCAAATGTTTTCAAAACGCAACTAAACCTACATAAAGAAATAACGATATTTATCGGCACGGCTCAAAAACTCCAACTGCGAACCAACCCCAGTAACAATATACCATTTCGGGCCGTTGCTAAAGTAAAAAAAATAATGCCTCAGACCCTTGTCGTTCGTTACAATCCGACCCTACTTTTTGCGCCTGCCAGCCGTTCGGCTTGGCGGCCCTTCTCGGGAACCGAGTTTTATTTCGCTCGAGGGTTTGTTCCTATGCACCCTTCTATGCAAACGAAAATGTTTTGTATTTCAAAATCGGTGCATTTGTTATTGTCTGCCTGCTATCTATTATCTTTGCTTTTAATGTTTGCGCGAGTTTTTTTTTGGGCGATGCTAAATATGTTCTGTAATAAAATAACTTAATGATGTCTGCGCGCACATTTGAGGTCTCTTCCAATGGGTTTTTAAAATATATTTTTTATGAAACACGTATTATCTGTGATAAAGTTTTAAAGTGTAAAACTTTTCTTTAATTTTATTATTATATGTTGTGTTCTTAGTTTTGATCATCGAAGTTTTTGATAAGAAGTTTTTAAAGACATAAATGGTGGATTTAATAATTATAGACTTTATACCTTACCAAATTACCGGCAAAACAACTTTGGTAACCTAAGGTTGAATTAAGATTCAAAAGACCTTTGAATGCCCTCTTGTTGCACAAATGTTCGCATATAATTATAGTCGAGAATATATTCCATGGTAGATAGCTACAAAGTACTCGTTAGATTCGATCAAGGGGTAGGCACGATGAACAGGAAATTTGTATTGTACGGCTTCAGTTAAGTGAAGAATACATACAAAAATAACAGTCCAATTTCTAAATTACTATCTACAAGAAAGATAATAGGTATACCCAAATATAACAGTATATTTGGGTATATACCTATGGTATGGTATAGTATGGTATGCTATACCTAAATAGGTAAGTATGCTGTATAGACATAGGTACCTATGTCAGCGAAGTTTAATAAATAAAGCGCCAACCACAATTAAATTGAGCAATCATAAGTAAAGCAATAACATGTCGTGCTTCCCAAAACAAATGAGCACATGGCAATCTATCAAAACAACAAAGGCGATTGGTGCGGTGACGCTATACCCCGGTGATATATACGTCCTACTACCTAAATGCCTTATGTACACGACTAGTTACTACTTCATGACTACTCGGAGCTCAGTGTGTACTGCATTGCAACGGAAAATATGCGTGTTTACCAAAGTCGTTTCGGCAGAACGGTGTCGTGTGTTGCGTCACGTTTGAGGAAATTGATAATACGAGGTCGCTGTATTGTCGGATTATAACCATTATGATCTCGTTTAGCGTGAACGTCTATTGAATTTAAGAAATTTGGTGAAGTGAAATCAATGGAAACTATAATTAAGTTTTCTTTTTTCCCGTTTCTTGTTCCCTGAGGCCACACAAATGTAAAGACGCCATTCGCCGCAATGACTGTGCAATATAACCTTGTCATATCAAGTGAGTACAAAATGTGTTCTCTCGACTACTTATAACTTGGATATTTCTATAATATATAATATAAAATTGTATAAAAGCATTATAAATATGAATTTCTATTAATATTTTTATAAATAATACAAGAAAAACGATAGAAATCAGAGAATTTTAAATAATAATATCGAGCGTCGACGCTACGTTGTTAAAACGGCAACATGGCGGCGAGTGGGGAGAGGGCGCCCAGTTGGCCAGGTGCTGCCGCCGCGTCGAGTTCGGAACTATAGCTAACTAAATACGCAGTGTTGTACATTTTAGAACGTTCACAATGGCTACCGCTAAAGACACGTCTGCTTTCTTTTTGGAAGCGGATGCAAAACAATTTGATAATGTTTTAAAGTTATATCCGCAAGCGATTAAATTAAAGGCAGAACAGAAAACAAAGAAACCCGAGGAGCTAGTAAAATTGGACAACTGGTAAGTACGAACGTCTTTGAGAGGAGAAAATGCGGCCGTGGCGTGTCAATGAACTTGTATTGTATATGTGCCCGTGCAAACTGATTTGATAGCTACCTCCCTCGCGAAGTGCATCTCTAGCTCGCGGACCGCTCATTAAAACCATGCGTCACGTGGGATCGATGTCAAATTTACTCGATCGCTTTTCCTGATGCCAGTATACGGGAAAATATTATGGCGTTCGAGCGTTGTAAAATGGTGGCTGTGCTCAACGTTAATTGCCTGTTTTAATGTATTTTAAGGCTTATTCCTACCGCGTTTTAATTAAAATGTTATGAATTCCTTCAAGGTTGTTTAATTATTAAAATTTAATTCATATTTTACCATTGGAATACTCTTATTTTAGACGATTTTAGCTCTTTGTTAACCACGTACCAGTCGCATCCGCTCAAAATGGTGACACGCTTCTTAGCAACATTTTATAAAAAAATATTTATAAGTTTTGATTGCACCTTAACATTTAAATTAGATAATTTAGTAGATAGAAAATAAAATTGACTAGTTAATTTTAAACCTTTCTTTGGACGCCGTTGCCGTGACGCTATGTGAATAGCTTAGGTACATCGATGTACTTAGATAAAACTTTGTTTACATTATATTGCAGTTTAGTATTTTTATTCATGCCCTAAAGTTTGTAGTAAGTAAGCGGAAGGAAAGTTCGAAAAACTTATCAAGGTCATGGCCCTCTCTCTTATCACGTAGGGGTTGTTTGCAGTTTTTACTAATGAATATCTAATATCGTCGTCGTGGAGGTCAATAGGTCTAACTGACAAATTATTGAAATCGAGTTAAGTACACAAAATGTCTTTAAAAAGGCCAAAGAACACACGGATTTATATGACTTATTAAAGCGTGTGCTTTAAAAAACCACAATATTATATATTGAATATATTATATTCAATATATAATATTATTTCAAGCACTCAACAACTTCAAACGCATTTTACGCAGAATATAGAACATGTGGAATAGCTCTATTGACTTCTACGGCGACGATATTTGCGTACTACTATTAATATACTGTTTATATTATTATATTGTTTAACTATATTATAAATTAATTTTTTTATATAACTATTTAAATATTTTAATTAATCTGTATTGTTAGATGTTTAAAAATGTTAAGAACCACAGATGTGTCGCGGTGTTGCGATTTTTACCACATCTGGTTTTAACATACTGTAACTATAAATGAATAATGAATAAACCTTGTCACACAATTTCTATAACACAAAAAACGAACTAATTAATAGTTAGAATGATTAAGAAGGACAAATGTCCTAGGGGGAATTTGCGAGAAGTGTGGGTGCTGCCAAATTATATTAAATAGATTTTTTTAATTAAAATTATCAAATAAAACGAAACGTCGAAGACATACATTTAAATCTTTGGGTTAAATTAGTTCAACCAAAGATTCATTCAAACACTGACAAGTTTCACATCAATCAATCAAATTGTCACGTCTATGTGACAATTTGATTGATTGATACTAAAAAGACTAAAAAAACTTATAATTTTTTTCGGTTTAGTTAACTATTTACGTTAATTACAGGTATCAAAATGAATTACCAAAGAAGATCAAATCTCGAGGGAAAGACGCGCACATGATTCATGAAGAGCTTGTACAATTGATGAAATGGAAGCAATCGGTGAGTCACCTCGCCACCCACAGCGTGTTTTCACTTTCCTTTACAAAGGGGGGTAAACCACCCTCTAGTACCCCCACCCCTTTCCCTCTCAAAGTATATTTACTTTCGCCTCTCATAAAAAGTTTTATTAAAACATATTGTTGTTATTTTTACAACAGATCTTTTAATAAGTACAACTCAACTTCACTGACACAACTCCCTTGCTTCCTTCACATTCACAATTCTCCTCATACAAGCTCCTACGGTTATGGGCACTAGGCAACTTAGCCTTCTTGAGGATGTCTCCAATTTGAATTTTATCCTAATTTGATATATACATTATATGAACCATACTATAAAATTGCGATTTTATAGTACAAATACATACAAATAATAAAATGTGTAAAGCTTTAATATCCAAGAAACCATTTGTACCTTAATTTTTCTTGTCACTAAAAAAATAAACAGCTTAAGTGATAATAAAAGTGACATGTGCAAAAGTGTGCACATGGGCATGCATGCTAAATGGCTTCCCTGTTTGTTTCAGAGAGGTCGTTTTTTCCCACAATTATCTTATTTAATAAAAGTGAACACACCGAGAGCAGTTATGCAGGAGACGAAGAAAGCATTCAAAAAGCTACCAAACATTGAATCTGCAATGACCGCCCTAAGTAATTTAAAAGGTGTGGGCACCGCTACAGCTTCAGCGTTGTTGGCAGCGGCGAGTCCTGAAATAGCACCATTCATGGCTGATGAATGTTTACAAGCAATACCCGAGATGGAGGGAAGTGATTACACTGCCAAGGAATACCTTAACTTTGTTACACATATTAAAAGTGTCTGTGATAGATTAAATAAGGTAGGTAACATTTCATAGTTTCTATTATTATATTTATGGAATAGGGAGGTCTGGCATGATGCAGCCAATATTTATAATAGAATAAATTTCTAAGATAATGGTTCCAAATTTTAAATTGATTACATTTTAATTACTAGTTGCTATTATCTTGTCCAAGATAGGGACTATACTTGAGAGATCTGAGGTTAAACATCAATTTATATTTTGTAATTCTTATTTTAAAATTAGAAATAGAGTTAATGTCATTAATTTCATACCTAAATTGGTCTTTTCCACTTTTCATGATCCTGACAACTCTCTTTTTTCCTTCACATTCCCAACATACATGCTTTTTGATGTATGATTGTGGATGTGAGACCTAAACTTTATTATTATTACTATCTATATTTTATTTCTATGTAATTGCATGTGCTATTAATTATTCTTGAAAGTTCCTAGTCAATTTACCACTCTCTGATCTTTATTTTGCTTACCATCATGCTAGTCTAGCTCAAATGTCTGGTGCAATAAGCATCCGACCTCGACAATGACAAAAAACATTCCACTTTAGGCTGCCTGTCCATTGAAGCAGAGCAAGCTTGCGGAGCTAATAAACATTAACTCCATAAAAAATCGCAAATCCCTGTCCACTGCAGCTGAGCGGAGTTTTTATGCAATCATATTGGTTAATATTTCTCCGTTTCTCAGCTCCACAAGCTCGCTCTGCTTCAATGGACAGGCAGCCTTACGTTGCCTCAGTCAACGAGACTATTATTGAATGTGTATTAAAACAATAAATGAGATTATGTATTACAGGAACAAAACGGTTGTGGTAAGAAATGGTCACCGCATATGGTAGAATTAGCACTGTGGACTCATAATATAGTATCAGATTTACAACCAGAGTTACTTGGCAAATCACCTAGAGTGACAGCACCAGTCATCAATGGGGAATCACTATTACCTAGCGATGAGAGTAATCTCGAACCACCAACAAATGGAAATGGTAAGTATTTTGGTTTAATATGCTTTTTACAGCACGTCTTTTCACACCCGTAATTTCGCACTGGTTGGGGGAAGCATCCGCATTTTGTCGACCGCATCGGCAGTCGAACTAAAAAGTTCGGTGCGTCTTTTCTTTGTAGAACAATCGACAAGTGGAACGCTTTGCCAGCCCTTGTGTTCTCTCCATCCTATAACCTTGGATCCTTCAAGCGATGCGTGAAGAAGCACTTTTGGTTATTTCAGTCGTCGTCACTTTTGGACCTCCTCTTGCTTATCATCAGGCGGGTCGTGGTCTAATGTTGTGTTACAATAAAAAAAAAGTTAGCTTAGTGGCGCATCCACATCCACTGCTGTTTAAAGAAATATGTGGCAGAACATTTTTATTTTATTGTGACACCATATGACAGCACCCCGCCTGATGTTAAGCTGGTAAATGAAGGTGTCTGCTACTACAGTTCAATAACTTTAGGAAGCAGTCACATTCACTCTGTTATTATTAAAACAGGCAGCTTACAAGCTGATCCCGAATAAGTCAATTTGCGGTCTGCACTCTTGTTAGTGGTGGTACTACCCCAGATTGGCACTATTGCCTACCACTCTTAGAGAACCAAAGCTGGAGCATTTGCTCCAAATATCTGTCTCTTATTTTTATTTTTTAACAAATATTTGGAGTAGCCAATCTCATTATTAATAATACAAAGAATGCTACGAATCAAATCTTTGCTCCGACCGGGAATCGACCTGTGACTTGACGCGTACTGGTCTGGTTCGCTATTCCACTTGCCTATATCAGTCGTGGTTAATCGTTCAAACTCGTGCCATTAGCGAACACTAAAACTCGTGTAGGTGACGTAACTACCGCATTTTATTTAATATCACTGGTTCAACAAATCGTTTCTCTGTCAGACAATCGACAAGTGGAATGATTTTCCCATACTAACCTTGGCTTCTTTAAAGCTCTTCTGAAAAGAATATGAAAAGTGAGATATTTTTTTAAAATTTACATTTCTATACTAAGCTACTAAAGGGCTTGTATCATAGAAACAGGACAACCAAAGTACATATATCAAAGATACATTGGTACCGGTGTGTGGTTTCGAACTCGTGCTCTCGGTTTGTGTAACCATTACACTGACACTACACCACGGTAGAAATCGTACCGTATACTGAGTCATTTCTCTCATTCCTTTGCGTTTTTGGATCCCCTTACCATCAGGCAAATAAAGGTCAGATGTCGCTTCTATATAAAAAAGGACGTTATTTTACATTTTATAAACATTTCTATCCTAAGCTTGTGTAATAGAAACCGGGCATCCAAAGAATACATTTATCAAAGATACATCGGTACCGGCTAGTGGTACCACGGTCGTTAAAGTTTTTTGCTATAAAAAAATGCTTAAGGTGGTGGTTAACAAAAATAATGTTATAGGGACTAAAACCTAAAAGCGTCCGGTAGACACGAAAATTCAACAAGAACACGTACGCCTTTTGAATTTAAATTGCATTTTACAATCACAATAGGTAAATTTTAATGTTACTTGGAACTTTGTTTTGTTGACACTTCGCAATTGAATTAGAAAAAATTATAGCTATTTGAGTATAGTGACGTCGTCGTGTAAAAACTAGTTGCCGGAGAGCATATATCTTTGATATAATATATGCTTTGGTCGTCTTGTTTTTAGTATTTTAGTAGCCTAATATAAAAATAACAAAAATGCGTTTTTTTTATTTATTTTACTACTTGGTACCTTTTTGCTGCCTCAATAAATGCTCCAGTGGTGGTGATTTGTTTAAGCAAACCAAGAACTTTGGCCGATACCAATGAATCTTTGATATGTGCAGTTTGGTCATCCGATTTCTATGATACAAGCACGTTTAGGAGATTATTACTGAAATTTTCTTAAAATATGTATCTTTTGTCACGCAGGCAAATTTGGTGTAGAATCAGTAAATGAGGATACAACGACGTCCTGTACAGAAGATTCCCTGGATAAGCCTGCTTCAGCATCAGCGTCACCATCACCCTCCGATAACAGTGACTCAGGATTAACCCCAATTACAAAGAGGTAAGATCAATATTATTTTTATTGTGACTCGACCCGCCTGTCCAAGCATAAGGAGGTCCAAGAGTGCCGACGACTGAAAAACCGAGTCAGTTCCCTAGTCGCCGTCACTATGCCGGTGTTTCTCATGCATCGTTTGAAGGATCTAAGGCTATATAGGATAGAGATAACACATATTGTATATTGTACTCAATAAAGAGTGGTAGGCAGTGGTACCCAGTCTGCGGATCCGGGGTAGCACCACTACCTACAAATATACAGACTGTGAAGTGATTTGGTCACGTTTCAGGCTCAGCTTGTAAGTTGCCGGTTCCAACTAGGCCGGTATAGTGGATGTGCTACTCACAGTTATTGAATTGTGGTAGCAGTGACATCCTTTCATGGAACATACTCTGGCTTAACATCAAGCGGGGTGCTGTCATATGTCGAGTCACAATAAAATATATATGTAAATCTGTGCAGTAGTAAAAATGTTTTTTTTTTTACTTATTTGCCCAGTCTGCCGACCTGGAGCAGACCACTTTCAAGTATCATATGACTCTAAAGTTGCCAGTTCTAACTTGGCTGGCATAGCAATATAACGTGCCTTAGAATCAAAATGAAATTTTCCCCCATTTTCATATGAACAAAAATATCTAGATAAGTATTATCCTTATCTATTGTTTATTTACTTATTTGTTAAGTATATTGCCACATGATGAAATGTAATGTTGTCCTCAGATCACTGGAAGAAGCCAGTTCAGCGGACGACAGCTCCCAAGACGGACCCGTCACTAAGAAACCGCGTGACGACACCCACTGACACGCGCCTATACCCCCACCACCCCGCGCGCACCTTATTCATCACATTTCTAGAATAAAATATTTGTACCTAGGTAATTTATTTTTGAATTCCGTTTAATTATAAATTAGTCCTAAGTTAAAGATACCGATCGATTTTGTAAGTTTTTTATAAGGGTATTATTTTTTAATTATAATGAATTAATTTTTGAATGTGTCCGACGCGTCGCACCCTGCGCGGTTGATGCTCGGTTGAACTCTGTGAGTGTATACGGAGAGGTACACGTGGAATAGTGTCCGACCGAAACTAAATTTCGGCGTCGGTCTCAGTTTCGGCCGAAACCGAAACTTCCTTACGACGATCATGTTTTGAGTGAAAAATAAAGAAAAAACATGATCAGTCAGTTTAATTTTTTTATCTTTAAATTACATAGCTATGCAGTCTTCGACATTTTTACTCATTGATAATTTTAAGAAAAAAATATTTGCGCTTTAAAACCTAGTTCCCGAATTCGGTCGTAATTTCGACAGGTTTGCCACCGAAATTGAAACTAAACCGTTTTTGCCGAAACCGAACTTTCGGTCGGACACTAACGTGAAGCCTTGATTAGTTTTTATATTATTGATTGTAATGATTTTGATCGCATCTCGCGTGACATTCCAATAAGTTTATAATAATGTGTTTGTGTGCGGCGGGGGTCGCCCGCTCGCATTGATGCCGGCCCCGCGTCATGTTCGTGAGGCCGCGGGGCGCAGATGCCTTGACCACTCACACCATTGCCTTATGACACAGTCTGCCCGCAGAGTTTATATGCAACAAGAGAATACAAAGGACGTGTTACCCGGGCGCCGGGACACGGGCCCATAATGTAGTTTTTATTGAACAAATATAAGATATTAATTTTATAATAAAGCAGTTTTATTTCCTAACCTCCTAACTACCTCAATACAGTGAAGTTCCGATTATCCGAACATTTTTTGATTATCGTAATGTTAAGCTGAAGTGCGGTCCATGAATGGAGGTAACTGCTAATACAGTTCAGTAACTGTAGGTAGTTATACCATCCACTATGCCGGCCTAGTTGAATCCGTCAACTTACAAGCTGATCCCGAAACGCGACTAAGTCACTTCACAGACTGTATGCTTGTAAATGGTGGTATTACCCTGGATCGGCAGACTGGGCACCGCTGCCTACCACTCTGACAACCAGACCCGGAGCAAATATCTGCGTCTTTTTATTTATTAACAAATATCTAATCATACTATTAAATATTACAAATAAAAGCTATGAAACAAATATTTGCTTCGACGGGGAACGAACCCGGGACACCCTCGTAACGGACTGCTAGCACACCACGCCTGTAAGGAAGTTATTGAACCGACCTGCATTAAAAAAAAGTGTTTATTTGAAAAACACTCCTCATATATAATTAAAAACAAATAAGCTTTTTCCATCGAATAATAAACGAAGTGTTTGACTCATAGAATGAGCGTGGTACAAATTGGAAAGTCAAGTGTAGTGAGTCAGCGTTCTGTGACCACAAAAGACCTTGCGGGACGTTGAAAGAAGTTAGGTTTTCCCTTTACGTTTTGCGGTCAAGCGCACGACCAATGTGAAAGTATACCTTATACGAATACTGTTAAAATTGACCCTAACTAGAGTAAAACTAATACCATTTACTTATTAACCTTATTTATTTAATACTAAATAATCACAGAAACTTAATTCTATATAACAAACAACGACGCTCTACAAAACAATTAAAATAGCATTGGAATATTAAAAAAAACTTCATTATGAATGACTAAATTTAATATTAGTACTATTTATTCAATAGGACACTATACTATGCTATATATGAAATATATATTGCTCCAGTGTCTCTGCCTATCCCCGTGGGAAAGAGATGTGACAATTTGATTGATATACCATAAACCATTTTTGTACTATTATAATCAGGGCGAACTATGAACCAGAGTTACTGACGCTCGTAGTATTCGCAAACTGAAGTGGCAATAGGCTTGCTACATCGCTACAAGAACCGATAACCGGCCTCCCAATAAGTGGATTGACGACATAGTAAGAGTCACGTATAACCGGATGCAACTGGCATCCTGTAGTTCGTGTAGCATTCAAAGGGGAGGTCTATGTTCAGCAGTGGACGTCTTCTGGCTTATGATGATGATGATGAATATTGTGAACTTTAAGCAAAGGGAAGTAATTCAATAAAGATTAAGAACAAAAATTAAAATATATCAAATTGTCACACCTTTTTCCCCATAGGGATAGGCGGAGCCAAAGGAGCGCCACTTGCCACAATCCTGACACAACTACTCCGCTTCCCTCACAACCACAATATTAAAAAATACACACAAATTATTGTATATAAATGTATCACGTAAAGTGTAAACAAATATTCTCTATCTATATTATAAATATAATAACTTCTTACACAATACAGAAATAACAAATACAATACACACTAAAATGGAGAAACACTATTTTGTATTTATAATATAGGATTAACGCATTTCGTCCCAAAAAACAGACAAAATGGTTTTACCCCATAGAGCAGAGGTTGCCAAACTTTTTTTACTCATAGGCCACTTTAAAAATTTTGCTGGATCCGGTGGATCCCCTGCATCAAGTCTTGACACGTTATTTGGAATATACAAGTTTTCTTAAGCAACAGTCGCTGAGCTTCCTAAAATATTATCTGCCTACATTGAGAGATGAAGTCAAGGAATCAATGCCATAGAGAAATGAAAAGGATGAGCGAATGATTCTTTTGAAGATGGTTAGACAAGTACTAATGTGGTTATATTTATAGTTTATTTTTATTGAAATTGGCAACCTTTACATAAACGCCTGTAATTTTAAACTTGTTAACTGAACCATTTATTCATTTACCTTTCAATTTCTGTACAATACCTACGAAGCGTATCTCTGTGTTACTGATCTCTGGTCACTTAAATTTTACCTATGAATTAACTGTAACAAGCAGTGATTAATACTTTCTAACTCGAGACTGAGAAGTATAAAGGGCATCATTTCATTTTGTATGGGGACTTGGGCTACATTGTATAAACAGTTGCATATACATTTTAAAATAGTTTAATGTACGAAGTTTACAATGTAATAGTAAGATTACATTGTAATTTCATTTTGCATAATATTTTTTTTTTTTAATTTTGCGCTGTTTAGGTGTGATTGATAAATTCTTTATTGCACAGTATAATAAAACACATGTACATAGGCGAGCCTAATGTCTAATGACAGTTCAAAGTAGAACTGTTAATATGGCGTGTCTTCGTGATTGACAGACGATACAAAATCCACATCTTATTTTCCAAAGAACAATTGCACAGCAATTAAAGCCAGAATAATTATTAGTTTTATCAATACAACTATCGAAACTACCATTTATATATTATTTCATCATTGGGCATTACAAAAGTAGTACAAAAATAGCCTAAAATGAATGATGTCCCTTCGAGTATAAATTTCTTTGAACAACCTGTCAAAGCTGTGCAATAAAATCTGTGACAAATGCGGTATAGCTGGAGAAAATTTGTTGAAGGGACTTTGAACTCTACATTGTCTCTGCCTATCCCTATGGGAAAAAGGCGTGACAATTTGATTGATTGATTGAACTTTGTAGGTGAGCCATTCCTGTACAAAACAGCTAGGCATCGACGTCCTGTTGTATCTGGGAATACAGAACTGCCACACGTGATCCAGCAGCCATTCTTCCGGCGAAGTCTGGTCTTCTAGATGGCTTTGGAGCACCTAATAATGCGTCCAGGACGGTTCTAGGTGCCCATACCTCACTTGCTGAAGGTGCAGGCGCTCCATTGCCAGACGTCGGTGATAGAGGACTGTCAGTAGTTGCTCTCATTATTAAGTTCCTTGATTCAGCTGAAAATGTGAAAATATATAAATAATAATTGTTATATCAATTGTCGGGGTAGGCAGGTACAATGGAGCCCACTCTCCACGGTCCTGGAACAATTTGTTCGCTTCCTGAAGAATATCCAGAGTCTCAAATTCCACAGTAGGCAGAGACAATGGACGGCCTTTCAGCAGTTTTCTTGTACCAGGGCTTGCTGGCCACGGTAGCAAATTGTAATTTTTGTATATTAGTAGCAAGTAAGAAGTAGCGTCGTAATTCAACGATGTACACTTACACGTATCAGCATGATTATGCGCTTTGCACTCCAACAGTGTTCTTAACAAAGCACGGTGTGATGGGGAGACTGAATACGCACGAACCAACGCCTCCAGTTCCGACCAAACTTGACGCCATTGCTCTTCACGACGAGTACTTGATTTGCCTCTGTATATACAAATATATATTAGTAATGAAAATTGGATAGAAAACACCGCAAGTTACGATCCATGTCGATTTTTTCTATATCTGATTTTCATTTATCATCTATCAACCTATATACGCCCTAGTATAGTTCCCGGCTGATTGCAAGAGTTTTGAACGACTGCGGTATATGCAAATTCGCAGTATGGATAGGTTCCTATCGTATAGATAGGCACATAATAAGTCGTAATAATAATATACATTTTATACACATGCGTAATACAAAAAATAAGTAGGTAACAAAACATCTGCCGGGAGATCTACTAAACACACAGACCTCTGTCTAGATTGTGATTATCCCGACAGGGTTATAAGTGATAGTTTTGTCAAAAAATAATAAACATAAAATGTGTACTATTTATATTGCAAAGCTTTCAGTGGTGCATTCTTACACGATCCAGTTGCTGGTAACCGGCGACGAAGTGTATGGCGTGTATAGCTTTCACAGATTCCGTCGTAATGCCCATAACTTCAACGGGTAATGAATCGCCAGATTAGAAGAGCTCTGAACGACGGCGGTGGGAGGAAGTCCACCTCTTATATTCAATAGCCTCTTTTTTGCTGCTGGATTTTATACTACTGGTTGCCGGGTAGTCGGCGCGAATATGTATGAGCATTACGCCGGAACGTGCGAATACGCACTTAGCCGCCAGAATGGCAATCAGAAAGAGTAAAAAGGAACGTCTCGCATTAAAAATTTCAAAGTAAACGCGATGTTAAGCCATACAAATTATATAAATATTATAAAAAAGCCTCAGAAAATTATACAATGTTTATATTTAGCGAACTTCTTAAATAAAACTGGCTTTTTTAAACCACTTTTCCATAAACGTCCATTTTTAAATTTAAACTTTGGGACAATAGTCAATGTTGATTATGCCAGTCCCATCTTAACAACTAACTAAAGTAGAACAGTTATATAATTAATAGCTTGATTATGTAACATAATTTAATCTAAAGATTTGATATTTAACATAGTTTTCATTTAAAAACATTTCTAGTATTAATTAATCTAAATGATATTTTCTTTATATTTTTTTTTCTATACATTTTCCAAGAGCACCAACAACTGAAAAACCCGACCTCGTTGACGGTTGCCTCAGTTGCCATCACGATGCAGGCCCTTTGTATTTCTAGTATTAATTAATCTAAATGATATTTTCTTTATATTTTTTTTCTATACATTTCCAAGAGCACCAACAACTGAAAACCCTGACCCCGTTCACGGTTGCCTCAGTTGCCATCACGATGCAGGCCCTTTGCAAAAGTCGAACTAAAACTAACTCGTTTTTTAGTCGTCGTCACTCTTGGACCGCCTCTTGCTTATCATCAGGCGGTCGAGGTCAGATGTCTTGTCACAATAAAAAATAAATAAAATGTGCATATACATAAATACAAATACAGTGAACGGATTTAGGATTTAAATACGAAAGACCAATCTATTTTGGGTGATCATGCATACAAAAAACAGGATATTGCGAACAAAAAAATCAATGCGAAAAACAATAGTGACTTGTAACAGTAAAATGTATTTATCAATTATATACCTATGCTTTTCCGCTCTGTACCTGTAGAAACGATAAAAATGCAAAAACCTTATTAATGTAAAACATTAGACATTATATTCTATTTGTGTGTAAATAAATAGCTACTGATGATTGACATTCTCGTAGGTAACCAATCAACGAATAAGATATCAATATTGATCCCGGCACACTAAAACAGCGCTGATTTTTAAGCTGCGCAGCATAGGTATCGGCTGATAAATAGAGGGCTGGCCGACTGCGGTAGGATTCTAAAATTCATAAAAGTAAGTAGGTAATAAAACAAGTTAGTACGCAGCGCTTCTTTTTATCTGCCGGCTTCTAAAACTACGTTAATGAGTTATGTCAATTATCAGTGCAAGTTCGTTGCCAAGTCATTGCGCTGTAGTGTATTAAGGAGAATCGGGTGATACCTACGTATTTTAATGTTGTGAAGAATTCAATCAATCAATCAAACGCATTTAAAATAGCTATCAGTGGCATAGGTAAAGACAACTGAGAGTTAATGCCCAACATCTCTCGCTTCCTTCACATCCACAATTCTCTTTTACAAGCTCTATAGTCAATGGCCCTTGCTTTTTTTAAGAATGTCCCCAGACCACTCTAGTTATTATAGAGCGGTAGGCAGTGGTGCCCAGTCTCCCGTTCCAGGGTCGTACCACCACTTACAAGAGTACAGACCGTGAAGTGACTTAGTCGCGTTTCGGCATCAGCTTGTAAGTTACCTGTTTCAAGTGGTCGGCATAGTGGATGTGATTGTTACTTACAGTTATTTGACTGTAGTAGCATTCAACTCACACTCCAGCTAAGCACCAGGCAGGGTGCTGTCATATGTCACAATTAAAGAAAGATTGACCGATGAGCAATCTTCTATTGTAAGGAAACGAGCTAAATAACCGCGCTAGGAATGCAGTTGTGACGTCATCGTCGCGTGTCTATTATGAATAGTGAAGTAAAATACAAAATGTCGATAACGATAAACACACACTTTCCTTAAAACGCAAATAGATTTAGTTATTAATAATTATAAATATGTATTAAATTTCAGTATAAACATTAGAGAGCAGCAATTTGTAATAAATAATATATTAATTTAATTTTAGGATTAGTGATTGCATGTTTATTTTTCTTTATCACACATTTTAATCACTTTTCTATATCTTAATTTTTCTAAGAACGATCCTATGACAGGTGTCAAACTTTCTTTACTACGTAACCCTTTTGATTTTAAGTAAAAAAATTTTTTTTCAAATCTTATAATAAGGGTTTTAACGCAAAATTTCAGTTGCCAATTAAAAATAAATAAATATTTTAACATAAAAGAATAAAAAAATCACAAATTTATTTTAATTATCTACATTTAGAAGCAAAACAAAATAATCACTAACATGCGGTAGTAGTTACGTGCTAAACTAAACCTAATGTCATTTTGCGTAGTGTTGTAGCTCGAATCAATACAAATTCAATTAATAGGTATTTATTTTTAACATTTTTCCTACATGATTATTTTTTTAATAAAAACATCCAACTCTGAGGATATGAGGAGATATGGGGTGAAATAATAAAAAATAGTATTGTGCCGACCTTCGAAAAAGTTCGCACATTTCCAGGGATTCTGGGGACACATAGCCAGGAGGGAAGTAACTTCAACCTGTCATCACTGTGACAGTCGTGAGGACACCCTCAACATACGTTGGAGATATGCCCTGCTTGGGCACAAGAAAGAAAGGCCTTAAGCGCTTCATTTGGGAGAAACCTCTCGCTTTCCGCTGTAATTAGAGCAATGGTCGAAAGCGAGAGTTCATTGAGAGCAGTCTCGCAATTCTGGGAAATTGTTCTCCTGCGTAAAGAGGTAGCGGAGAGAGAGATAGAGAGAGAAGCAACTTCTACTCTCTCCGATTAATAATTTAGTCCATAATTTAAAATAAATGTTTAAGATTTAAATAAATTATTTAATTATTTATAATTATTGAATTGTATAATATATTTTTCTAAAATTTAAAATCTATTCCAGTTGCTCATTAAATAATTTAATTATAATTTAAATATATGTTTAAAAAATAAATGTATTGTTTAAATATTTATAATTATATTATTATTTATAGAAACGAGCAATTATTGTTAACCATGTTTTTTATTCGCATAAAAATATTGACAGTGACAGCTTACTTCTACAATCGTCAACAATATAATATATTATGCTAAAATTTATAATTTATTTCAGTTGCTCATTTATTAAATAAATTAATTGTTAAAATGAATACTACTTTTTTACTTCATGAACAAACCGAATGCAGAATATACCTCACTACTGTTGAAGTGTCATAGGACCGTTCTTTGAAAAATCAAACCATAATAATGTTTCTAGCCTAACTACGGATGACGACTCTCTTTTTTTCAATTACCTCACGAAGTTTTCAATAAACATAAAAAAGGAAATAAGGACACATTTTTATCGCTTTGTGACACCGCCGAGCTATGCGCGTCACTAATAGCGGCGCCCCCGCACCGAATCCATGTAGATCGTTCCCCATCTATAGATCGTCCTTCCACAGTATAAGTTTAAGAACATACCTAGACGTAGATTGTGACGTTGGCATTTCGTGTCTGGTCTCCATTCCGAGTAAAGCTACCATAACACCTCTGCACGTATCAATTTCATCGTCAGTCAATGTCTCTTGAACGACTAGCTTTATAAGTGGATCCATTACCTACAAATGTATAAATATGAAATTAAAATAACAGTGTAAATTAATTGAATTGGATAGGAAAGTTTATTATGCTATGTTGGATGAGGGACGAGGACCCTCGCGGTCTTACTATGGGAGAAAATCTCGGGTGGGGAAATCCCGTCACCTATGTTATAGGCACTTTTTTGGCCACTTTTTTTTAGACAACCAGACCCGGAGTAATAATAAGCTTCTTTTTTTAAATTTGTTATTAAAAAAATAAGCTGATTATTTGTGATTTTCAATTATTAAATACTAGCTGTGCCCGCGACTGCGTCCGCGTGGAATAGTTATTTTGGGAATCATATTAATTTTTTGTTTACCTCAGCTTTATTATAAATTACCTATAGCTGTTACCCGCGACTTATTTTAGACGATTAAATTACGTAACTAATAGAATATATTTTAAAGTAGTTTTAAAAAGAATATATTTTAAAGTACTTCTACGTAAATTATATTTTCAGTTTTATTTTTTTGTGCGCAAAACTCGCAGCCGCTTTGCAGCAGCAGTCTGCCGAGAACGCTGAGTCCTTTTTCTAGGCATTACAGTGACGAAGAAAGAACGAAGGAAATGAAAATTTAACCAAACTAACTGTATGCTTAAACTAAAACCTAACCTAATAAGAATTGTAAAACCTAACCTTGAAAGAATGTAGATGACACCTACAGGTATTATTTACAACAAAACAAAAAAAGTGTTATTGTGAAAATATTAGAAACAAAATACTATACTTAAAACCAACACTTCCTACTATAGAGAAAACTACTACAAAATGAATTTGTATAAAAAAGGATTTTGCACGATGATATTATATCGTAAAAACAAATTAACGCTGCATTCAACCGATCAGTAGGGAGCTGACCGCATAGTATGCTTGTCTGTCTATAAATGACGCGCCCCTCCACTTTATTAGTTTATTTAAATGTGTGAATGCAAATATTACTAACTATACTATTAAACTTCATCACGTTCGTTCCTCCTTTCTAACCAGCAACTGATTAACCAATTACTGCATTTTCGGTGTGTTTTATCCATATTTTATATTTGCTCGTACGCGTAAATGCAGTGGAGGGGCGCGTCATTTTGGCTTAGACAGACTATACCTCGTAGAGCTACACCCCCCTCCGCCACGCCCGCAAGCACCGCCTCTCCTCATCATGCGTTCATCATGCGACGCGTGTGAATTTTGTTTCAGAGTTATTTTAAAATTGTATTATCTTATAAGATGTTTATTGAAATTAGGTGATGTCAATAACAATTTTGTTCACAGTTAAATACTCTTAATTAATAACACATTTATTTTGATAAAGAATAATATTATTATGTTATTACAACTCTGACAAATAATTTGTAATAATGCATTAATTTAGACCAAATTTGACTATCATAAAAACGGTTATTGTGAGTTAATCTTAAAAGATAGACATATACGACCGCGGACATTTTTTTAAATAATTTAAAGAGGAATAATTCTTTCATACATATTTTTTGGGTATCTCGAACGGTTTTCGCAGCGCACGCAACGGAAACCCTCAAAGACGAATAATATTCTCCGTTTTTTCCACATTTTCGACTGTTTCTTCGCTTCTATAAGTCGCAACGTAATGTTTTATAGCCTAAAGCCTTCCTCGATAATTGGTCTATCCAACACAAAAATAATTTTTCAATTCGAACCAGTAGTTCCTGAGATTAGCGCGTTTAAACAAACAAACAAACAAACAAACAAACAAACTCTTCCGCTTTATTATATTAGTATAGATTACAAATAAAAGCTATGAAACAAGTCTTTGCTCCAACCGGGAATTAAACCCGGGACTTACGCATAACGGACTGGTGTACTAACTAATGCGCCACGCGTTTTCGTCAAATCTATATATGAAAATGACCTCACAAAACAATAGTGGATAGCAATTATTTATCACTCTAAGAAATGGCTGAAAAGGTAATTGCGTCTTTTCTTTGTAGGACAATCGACAAGTGGAATGCTTTGCCTGTCCATGAGTTCTCTTAATCCTATGACCTTGGATCCTTTAAGCTATGCACCTTTGTCCGGCATAGTGACGGCGACTGAGGCAGCCGTGAACAAACTCGGTTTTCTCAGTCGTCGTCACTACTGGACCTCCTCTTGCTTATAATCAAGCGGGACGAGATCAGATGTCGTGTCACAATAAAATAAAAATGGCTATACCGGCGGCACGCTACGATGGCCGTTTTGACGTATGACGTTCATAAAGTTCTGTATTAATTATTACTTACCTTTGAAGGAGCAAATTGTCGTTTTTCATTGTCACTATAAAGAACAGAAATTAGCTCCTTCAAACGTAAGTATTTATTTATACAAAACTTTATAAACGGTTAACGAAGACATCCTCAAGAAAGCTGGGTTGCCTAGTGCCCATAACCATAGAGCTTGTATGAGGAGAATTGTGAATGTGAGGAAAGCGAGGGAGTTGTGTCAGAATCGTGGCAAATTGCGCTCCGTTGTCTCTGTCTATCCCCATGGAAAAGAGGCGTGACAATTTGATTGATTGATATAAACGGTTAAAACGGCCATGGTATAGGAATTATATAATTTTAATTTTTAATATATGTAAATACATACCGGCCCTAAATTAAATATAAGTGTAGATGATATTGTTAATGGCCAATATGTCGTCAGTCTTTGCAATCGTGTCCTCGCACGGCTGTTAGCATTCGCACCTCGACGCGGATACAAACGATTCGACTGCATCAGAGCACCAAATTCCTTGATTCTAGAATGAGTTAAATTATTGAATTAAACAAATTTTATGCGGCTTACTATTCCGACGTTTCGAGAGCTTTGCAGCAATCGTGGTCACGGAGAGACTGCAAGCTCTCGTAGCCGCATAAAATTTGTTTAATTCATTAATCAATGTTCGCGCAAATTCTAAGAAAATAGTACTTATTTTCTTGTTGGTAACGACATAAAATGGCGTGAAGAAGCATCTTTGGCCGGCATTGTGACATAGTTTGCAGTCGTCGGCACTCTTGGACCTTCATCCTGCTTTCCATCAGGCAGGTCCAGGTCAAGTCAAAGAAAAAAAAATAAAAAGACACAGTGCCGACGACTGAGACGACTGTAAACTGAATCGGTTTTGTTCTCATGGACTTCATTTTGCTTACTGTCAGGCAAGTTAAGGTCAGATATCGAGTCACAATAAAAAACAAATAAAAAAAATAGTTAAAAACACGCTTAAGTAATGTGAACTAAAAAGTGATTTCTTTTTTTTATTGTGACTCGACATCTGACTTCGATGACCTTGATGGTAAGCTAGAGAAAGTCCAAGAATGCCGACGACAAAAAAAAAACCATCAGTTCACAGTTGCCTCAGTCGCCGTCACTATGCCGGCAAAAAAAATTTATGAAATTATTGTATTGTCAGCGGTTTAATATATGTACAAATTTTCAATTTATTTAGACCTCTAGAAGTGGGTGAAAATTAATTTGTAAGATTCCGTTACATAGTCTCCATCCTATGACCTTGGATCCTTCAAGCGATGCGTGAAGAAGCATCTCAGGCCGGCATAGTGGCGGCGGCTGGGACAGCTGGAAACTGACTCGGTTGTTCCAGTCGTCGTCACTCTTGGACCTCCTCTTACTTATCATCAGGCGGGTCGAGGTCAGATGTCGTGTCACAATAAAAAAAAATACAAGTTAACTTATAAAAGCGTGTTAAAAAGCTTATAAAAAATGTAAAAAAAAATGCAATAATGTAAGTCATAACTAACCTATAATCTGTAACTCTTCCACCAGCGCCTTCAGAGAGAGCCGGTGGGTCATCATATGGTGTTCTACCTCCTAATGCTCCAATCCATAGCTCACCACCCTGAGCGGCTAAGATGTGAGAAGCTGATCTACCACCACCTATTTTTCTATTAAAAAAAACAATCAATTAATTAAATTGTCACGCAGCAGACAATGGAGCGCCTTTTACCATAATCCTGACACAACTCTCTCGCTTCCCTCACACATAATTCTCTTCATACAAAAGCTCTACGGTATTCGGGTCTGGTTATCAAAGAGTGGTAGGCAGTGGTACCCAGTCTGCCGATCCGGGGTAGTACCACCACTTACAAGTATACAGACCGTGAAGTGATTTGGTCACGTTTCGGGATCAGCTTGTAAGTTGCCGGTTCCATCTAGGCCGGCATAGTGGATGTGATTGCTACTCACAGTTATTGAATTGTAGTAGCAGTGGCATTCATTCATGGACCACACTCCAGCTTAACATCAAGCGGGGTGCTGCCATATGTCGAGTCACAATAAAATAAAAAAAAATTGAAATAGTGATGGTGACTGAGGTGACCGTATAATGAAACGTTCAGTCGTAGTTGCTCTTGGAACTCCTTTGGCATTATCATTAGGCAGGTGTCGCGTCTTATCATCCCTAGAATGCTATTTCGAACGACATGATGCCAGATGCATCCACTGGTTATTCGTGACTTTCACTATGTCGTCAGTCCACCTAGTGGGAGGCCTACCTACGCCGCCGTCTTTCAATTCGTGATCGGAACCTTTCTTCCCCATCGGTTGTCCGTCTCAATAAGAAAATAATAAATAGAAAGCGTTAAATAAACCTTAAACCTATTAATGCAAAAATATTAAACGAAATGTAAATAATCAATCAATCAAATTGTCACGCCTTTTTGTCATAGGTAGAGACAATGAAGCGCCAATTGCCACGATCCTGACACAACTCCCTCGCTTTCTTTACATCCACAATTCTCTTCATACAAGCGTATGAAGAGAATTGCGTACTAACGTTAAATATGAATAAGTTAATGCAATAGAAAATAAATGTATAAACTGATCTTACCTGGGTACTTCAAGGGTGACACTTCGGCCATTGAGTAAGAAATTAACAAGACAAGCGGAAGGACGCGACGCCACATCTGACGGAGTCACCCTCCATAGCGGGCCTGAACATCCACTCGCACCGCCCTCAGCTCCACGTGGTGTCCACCAACGGAGTACTACCTGCGATATGACAATGTGAACTAAGAAGTAAATAAATTGTAATCAAGAGGTCAGTTCATGGTTGCGGTCACCATCGCTATGCCGGCCAAAAATTTTATTTTATGAAATTGAAATATTGTCATCGTGTCATCGTTTTTATAACGTGTACGAAATTATTCGGACCTTTTAGAAGTGGGTGATTAATTTGAAAGATTCCGTTACATAGTATGTATGTATACATATAAGTCAAGCTAATAAAAGCGTATTTTCTTAGATTTTGAACGAACATTGATTAATGAATTAAACAAATTGTATGCGGTTTACTATCGCGTTTATTTTGGTTTATATTTTAATTTTTTTTTATTATTCCGACGTTTCTTAACGAAATTGTAAAATCTTAAACGACGAAATTGTAAAATCTAAACCAAAATAAACGCGATAGTAGGCCGCATAAAATTTGTTTAATTCATTAATAATAGCGTGTTAAAAACCTACCTAACATTAAATTGCTGCAAGTTGGCAACACTAAATACTTACAGGGGGAGTCCCCTAATATTGGCGGCTTCTTTGTACTTACTGAGTATCTGTGATACAAGAACGTTTCGCAGCTTTGTATAAGAAAAAAATACGTGACGTTTATGTCTGTTGAGCCGGGTGGTTCGAAATTATTGGAATAATCTTAGGTTGAAAATACACCGGCGTCACCAATGACTTACCGATTCCAATGCTTCTGCAGGAGTTTGTGATGCTCTTAATCCAGTATGTGCCTCAGAAGAATGTATTATTTCTACATCATAGTTAGCGCTGGAACTTGCATTTTGTTCTTCCTGAGATACGGGAAAAATATTTTTACATGAATAAAATCTTTAAATCTGTTCTCAAAAGCTATATAGGAATAGACTAGTTAAATTGGAGTCACAAATTCTTATCAGATCTCAGCACATACACACAGCGAGAGCTTTGCAGCTATGTACCGTCGGCGCGCGACATTAAACAAGTGGGTAGGGTTACCCACAAATGCATACTGGGCAGGCATAGGTAAAAATTTCAAAAACACTTTTCGATTTACTATGTCAAAAGCAAATAGTTTATTTACTTTAGTTAGAGGGATAGCTATTTTATTTTTTTATTATACCTTCTATACTAAGCTAATAAAGTGCTTGTGTCATAGAAACAGGACAACCAAAGTACATATATCAAAGATACATTGGTACCGGTGAGCGGTTTCGAACCCGTGCACTCTGCTTGCTTGACCATTGCATTGCCACTACACCACGGTCGCCTTCGACCTTCCCTAATTGCCCCCAAACTAAATTGCCAATTTGCAAATACTATCTGAGGCTGCAACCACTTTTGCACATAGAGAACAGTCCACATATCAGGTGATAATTTGAATCTATAAAGTTTCAATATATGTAAAAACATAAAAATAATATAGTATTATACCTTCATAGGGATACCAGTAACAGTGGTAACTGCTAATTTATAATGTGGCAACACTAATCTTCCTAAAAGAGGTGCAAGTTGACTGGCACGTGATACGATTACTTCTACACCAATTAATCCGCCTCCAATCTAAAAAAAAATATTTAGCTCAAATTAACATTTGCCAAATATGTTATCATCATATGATGTGTCATGTCGAGTTACAATAAAAAAAAACACTCAGCCAGACTATGATTAGATTTGTTGTATAACCATAGGCGTGTTGAGCGTTGCCGCCAATGAGGCCATTGCTTATTTTTGTTTTTTTTTACATTTCTCTACTAAAGTGTATCATAGAAGTAGTACAAGAAGTATCATAGAAACAGGACAACCAAAGTACATATATCAAAGATACATTGGTACCAGTGAGTGGTTTCGAACACATGCTCTCGGTTTGGGTAACCATTGCACTGCCACTACACCACTTATTAGTAGTGCAGCTTTATTATCTGCTGTCCACTTCATGGAAGTCACAGCGCTTAAGTCTTCCACTATATTTCCCACTGTCTTCCAGTAAAAATTAGTGCCTGCTTTTGTAAAAAAAATATGTAATTGTTTTTGTAAAATCTTGTTACTCTTACGGTGCCAACTAGGGTTGTGTTATTACTACACGACTTTGCAATTGAGGAGCAACCGCTCCTAGCATCGATTGTCGACAGAATCCCGAAGAAATATGTATTTGAAAAGAGCTATAAAATACAACTAAGCGAGGATGAAAAGGACCACTCTGGCGCCGAGGAACTAAGAATCTACACAGACGGATCCAAGACTGGTGCGGGAACAGGGGCAGGAACCTTCTCGTGGGATTTAAACATAAATATCTCAACAGCGCTAGACGTAAACAACTCAGTGTTTCAGGCAGAATGTGGTGGTATTCTGCAAGCAGCACACGCAATAGCGAGGAGGGGGATCGCCAACCAAAAGATCAGGATCCTCTCTGATAGCAAAGCGGTACTTTTGGGTCTGGGAAGCTACTGCAAAAACTCAGCTTTGCTCTATGAATGCCACCTGGCATTGGAGGACGTATGTACATCGAACCAGATCACTCTCCAATGGATCAAGGGTCATGGTGGATCGCTGGGCAACGACGCGGCAGATGAGCTGGCCAGGAGGGGATCGTCCTGTCGACCTATAGGACCGGGACCTATTATGCCCCTACCACTCCAGTTCCTTCGCAGCTGGCTGCGCCAAAGAACAGGTAACCTACACGAGAAAGCATGGTCACATACAATGGATTGCAGACAGTCCAGGAAAGCTCTTCCTCATATTGACAGACGCTTGACTGGACGACTGCTGGACCTTAGCCAAGCTCCGCACTATGGTGGGTGTCATAACGGGGCATTGTGGTTTTAATAAGCACCTGTACAACCTCAACATATCGGACAGCCCTCTATGTAGGGGATGCCTGAATGGGGAGGAAACAGCTGCACATGTGCTCTTGAGTTGCAGGAGTACAGGAGTGGCCGAAGTTCCTCGGCAATGCTAGGACGCTTCTGGAGGTCTGGAGGAACAAAAAGGGTCTCCTGGCCTTCCTGGAGGAGATCGGGTGGCTCCACTGAAGGAGAACCGTTGAAGAACGTACAAAGAAACCGAAGAGGACTTCAAGTGCGGAAATGAGCCCGCAAATAACTACATAACTACTACACGACTTTTGTTTTTCGTATCATGTAGAAAAGCACTTTTGGCCGGCATAGTGACGGCACATACTAATTTGAGTGGGAAAATTTAAACATTCATAAAACATTCCTAAAAAAGCAGTGCCCATATTCATGTAGCTTCTATGAAGAGAATTATAGCTCATCCCAAAGATAGGCAGAGATGCATTAATTTTCTTACCTCAGTCAATGGCTGATTTGTTACAGGTGTATCAGTTTTCTCTGGTGTTACATTGATTATTACCAAATGACAATAATGTATTACTAAAGGTCTGAAATTAAAAAAAAAAACATGTTTAAATATTATTCAATCAATCAAAAAGTCACGCATTTTTCTCATAGGGATGGTCAGAGACAATGAAGCGCCACTTGCCACAACACTGACATAACTTCCTCGTTTCCTCCGCATCCACAATCCTCTAAATAAATATTCATTGCATTTGAGCATCTTTATCATAGACTTGCATAGGTTTGGGCATAGACTGTTGTTATTGGGTCTGACATACCTCACCTGATGTTAAGCTGAAGTATGTCAATCAATGTAGGAGACTGCTACTTTAATTAAATATCTGCAAGTATTTAATTGAAGGTCCATGCCGACCTAGACCGGCAACTCTCAGATAGATCCCGAAACGCGACTGAGTCACTTTACAGTCTGTAAACTATATTTTAGAAACATTAGGTAATTAAAACCTTTTAAAAACCTAATATTTCATATTAGGTATAAAATTGGTGGAAAACTGTAATGGTGAATTGGTCACACAAACCATGATCAACCAGTTCAAAACCATTGCACTAATGTATCTTTGATATATGGTACTTTGGTTTTCCTGTTTCTATGATACAAGTTCTGTTTATACCTAAGCCTATAAATGTAAAAAAATATTAGACTGGTCTAATTATTTAAATCCCAATAACTTAGTGCTATTTTTTTTAGACACTAAGTTTAACCCACTGTACTAGTACTTGAGGGAAATAATTCTAGAATATTTCGGCCAAATTGGACATCCTTAAAAAAGCAGAGCTGCCTAGTGTGTTCTACAGTAGTAGAGCGCAACATGAAGAGAAAGGGAGGAATTTATTCCAGGATTGTGGCAAATGGCGCTCCATTGACTCTGCCTGTCCCTGTGGGAGACAGGCGTGACAATCTGATTGATAATTGCTAATGAAAGGGTGGAAAGACAGACTAGAATATAAAAACCAGCATACATACTGTGTTGCATTATTATCTGAGCTTGTACCAACAGGAACACTTGTCGCTTTCTTATTCTGTTGTATAATTTTATTTAATGCTATTTTTGTTAAGCTATTCAGTGATTCATCATCTCTTGCACTTGTTATGCATATAATGCGGCCCCTGTAACATGAACAATTTTATGCGGCTTTCTATCACATTTATTTTTTGTTATTGATTTTACAGTTTTTTATTATTCCGACATTATGAGAGATTTGCAGCCATCATCACGAAGAGCCTAAAATTTGTATAATTCATTTATCAATGTTCGTGCAATATTTATTAAATGCAATATGAATTTTGAAAATTACTTTTTTCATAATAAATTTTAAAAGTTATAAGTGTGAACTTGAAAGGGTGTAAAGACACACAAATATTATTTATTAAAATAATTTTAGAATACCTATTCTGAAATAATCTATCTCCAGGTGGTCTTGCAGCCTGTTCTGGAGAAGGCTCAGAAAGTGCCTCAACTGCAGCTCTTAATCCCTCCACATCCCCACCAGCACCTCTTCTTACCAAACCAACATAGCACAAACTGTTTAAAATCTAAAAAGATTTGATTTTGGTATAGAAATAAGAAAATAAAGTTCTCAATCAAATCATTAGTTTTTGTCTACATCCTTAAGACAATTTGGTCTAATGACAACCCTCAGAGTAACAGAGTGGAAGTTGAGTAAAATACCCCTACTAGAACAAGTTGTATCAGCTGAAGCTGTTGATCAATTTAAAAATAGAATACAATTTTTTTGAAGAATATAGGCTATATCCCTCTATCTATCTAACACCTGTTTTATAATAATAAATATTGTGGAGTCCCACATAAGCATGTCAAGATTGTGGAAAGATTATAATTTAAAATAATTATATTTCAGTTAACTATAAAATTGTTATTTATAATAAATTGCACATTTATCCTAATGTTGAAGTGCTTTCTATGAATGGAGGCAACTGTTACTCCAATTAAATCATGTAGCAGTCACATCCACAATACCAGCCTAGTTGGAAATCATCGATTCAATAACATTATAGTTTGATAAATAGCTGTAAATTATAAAAATAAATTACTTACATGAGTCAGATTTTGTTGTGCCAATGCCCATGTATTCAACATATGGGCAGCAGAATCACTAACTATGAATCTCACCTAAAACCAAAGAAATTTTATACATATCTACATCTGATTGTTTTCTGTATAAATAAGAGCTTAGATCTAAATAATTATATACTTTGTCTTACCAATTTTCCTTCAGGAAATAAATCCCACACTATTCTGCAATACTCTACTGCAGCTTCAACGCTACAAGTCCACAAAGACTTGCAGACCGGCGGCAAAGGCACATAACCTGGACCACGACTCTTAGAAGCATCAAAATCAATTGGATTTTCTGAAGATATACCAAAGTAAGGAGTGTGGTCCAACACAAATATAGTTTTATGGTTTGTAGGGTACATTGTGAAGACTGTTATTAGGATAAAAGTGCATTAGGATAAAAGAGAACTCTGAAAAATATAATAAAATACAAATAATAGCAACCACCGAACGAAGCAAATGTTGACATTTGTTCTTTTTTTTTAGTTTAGTTCTCACATTCTTGGAAGGCAAAGGAAACTTATTCAAATAGCCTAAAATGTTCTTTTTCGTAAAAGTGTTTGCGTTGCAGTATTTTATCCATTACATAAGGGCGAATATGACGAAACGATGATAACTACAGTAAAGCGGTTTTACTAAAACTTCGGAAGAAGTCTTGTCAGAAACACGAACATACCTGTTTTACAGATTTAAATCACTTGTCTTTACTCGATCATCTTCATAATAATTACTAAATAACAATTTCACTATTATTACACATTAATATCTAAAAAAACACAAGCTATACAAATAATTTAAAAATGCACGACCTGTCGCTTACTGTTGCCCGCTCAAAGTTTAGTTCTTCCGGTTCGAAAAGGCAAAGGAAACAGTGTCCTTACAGCTAGTCTTCAGTAAATGAATGATGGTGATGGTTTAAAACGGTAGAATAACTATACTAAAATTCTTCCAACTGCGTTTTGAAGAGACGTGAAGTAACACATTTCGCAGCTTCAAGTCAGTTGTCAGGGAATGCAACTGCAACTTTTCGCTATTTGTCCTAGTATAAACAGTAAAATTTAGTGGCATAAGTGAGCGGTTGCTAAACACTTGACCGATGTTAACCGGCCATTAGGCTAATACCGCGTTCTCACCGGGCGATTTCAGTTGATCAATATTTGTCGTTTAACAAAAATTATATATATTAATTGCTTCAATTTGGTTGAAAGTCTGTTCAGACGGTTCAAATCTCGAACGATTTCGCAGTTGATCAACTCAAATCGCCCCGTGAGAACGCGGTCTAAGATCGGTGCGATTTTGTGTCGGGCCTGTCCGATAATATTTTAAAAGTCACGAGCCCGCAAGTTTTTGCGATTGGACGACCACGATTTTATTTTTACAAATAATTTATTGTTTATTAATTAATCCAAATTAATTATAATTATTTTTTAATAATTCATTTAATTATTATTATTCAAAACTATCTAAATCGTTGTATAAATACACTCAGCATCAGCTTGAGAGTTGGCCGCCATAGTGGAGTTGAGAATGCTACGTGCATTTAGCTGCACTAGCAGTCGCAGTTCAGTTTTTTTATATTATGAGGATATATCATTATCGATAAATAAAACACGTGATACCTCTTTAATTGATAATAACTTGCGTTTAATAGAATCATATCATTATTATTAGCCTATTTATATGACCCACTGATGGACAAAGGCTTTTCTCACTTTTGGCGATCTGTTTTAACGACAACTATTGTAGGAGTCTATCTCATCTCGTCATTCCCGTTTGGGCCTGCAATCTGGGCAAAGTCCACTATAGTTGGGGAACGAGCTAAATGAATTTGGGGGCTGAGGTGCGGTGGGGCGTGAGACGACCACCACCCGTATCTAAGTGGCCGCTTTTAGTGACGCTCATAGCTCGGCGATGTCATTTAATATCGATAAAAACGTGTCCATATTTTCTTTGTTTGATTATTAAAATTTAGTGAGTTAATGGAATAAAAGAGAGTCGTCCTCCGTATTCAGGCTAGAACCATTATTAGAAACGTGATTAAAATGTGTGAAAATTGTTGTTTAAAATTGTTTATTAAAAATTGTTCATAAAAAATTGTTGCTGTCTAATGTTTATACTTCAATTTAATACACATTTATAATTTTTAAGAACTAAATCTATTTGCATTTTAAGTAAAGTGTGTGTTTATTGTTATTGACATTTTGTTACTTCACTATTCATAATAGACACGTGACCATGACGTCACAACTACATTCCTCGCACGTTCCTTTAACTCGTTCCCCTACTATACTTATAGAATAAGAAAAAAAAAATGATTCTACCGCCAGATATTGGTCAGTAGCTGTACTTGATGTTGTTTGTTCTCTCAATTTAAAAGGTCGTATAAATCTTAGTGGTCAATCTAATTGCATTATTGATAAAGTATTTTTTTTAAATATATATTTTACTTTCATTTTTTAAATTTATTCGTAATTCTGCCCAATCAGCGATACATTTTTGTGATGTCGTTTTTTTGTAATTATATTTGCGGGTAGTGTGTATGGTGACTGGTTCTCATACAAATGTGTTTTAATCGCACTTCTACAATATACTTTGTTCTGTGGTTCGATAATTTTTTTATGTGAAGTTTGCAATCAAAAATTTGTCCATGAATTGATATAGTCTCCATTAACTTATGTGCTGAATTAAAAAAAATAAAATAATGAAACCAACGATATTTTAATGGACCTATATTATGATTCCTAGGTCCATTAAAAATTCTGACTCGAGACCAGATTATCAGTTATCAGTCACTTCAGTATCATCAGGATTATTGAATTTTTATGAAGCACGTCATTTTGAAGTTGTAAGATAGAATACATTTAATATAGATTGTAATTTGTATGTATTTCGTTGTATTATAATTTCTCGTTTTAGTGTGAGTTGTAAATATTCTTCGAAGACACACGTGGGCGTATGGACCGCTGCTTCTTCCGGTATTTGCGCTGTACCCAAGCCTTCATAATTAAAATTAAAAATACAACAAAAAAATAAGAAAGAGAAGGAAGATAAAATGGTGCATTCGTTGAACAAACCGGGTTTTTCATATCTTGTAGAACGAAATTAAATTTACATCCACCATTTTGTTTATTTTTGAAACGAAAAATACTTCATATTGGTGAATATATTTATTACAACGCATAACAGCTTATAGGACCAACAATGGTATAAAGTATAGGAATGTGCGATTAGCGTAACTACATTTACATTGGGCCCCTGTGTGGAAATTCGCAGACATCGGCCGCGCCGCTAGTAAACACTCTTTGAAAATTAACATCTCATCCAAGAAAAATAAGAGTCCGGGGTCTCAGGGTGATATAATCGATGATAAAAATTCGTCGAAAAGTTTTAAGCGAATTTTTAACAAAAGCAAGGGGTCGGATCCCCTAGCGCCAAACGTAAGTAAACGTAAACGTCAGTTGTGAAATTTGATGATGCGTGCAATAAATATTTTTTGTTAAACAAATGGTTGTTTAGGAAATATCGAAGAGTGTTGGTATAGAGTCACTCGTGGCGCGCCCGGCCAACATGAACCACTCGCCTGCCCCGGACAGGCAGCAGAGCGACACAAATGTTACCCAGGTGGAAGAGATGGAAACGCAAAGTGGTAAGTTGAACGATATATTTTTGTAATTACATTCTTCAAGGTCATTAACACTAACATATAACCAAAACAATAACTGAATAAAGATAACATGTCTAGTTTTTCTTCATTATGTACATGTTTGTCACTAATTTATGTGCCATCATATTCTACAATTTTACATCTTTCCTGAAAATAGAATCATATGATAATCATAACCTCAAAAGATGTCATGCAAATAAACATTATATAGTGTTTGTTTTATTTTTGTTGTAATGCTTTTTATATTAAAATATTTAGATTCACATGATTTACATTTTCTTTAATAATTTATTTTTATGGGTTTCTGTTTAAAATTTTCATCCTTTGTTCTAAAAAGTGCAAGTCGCTGTCTTTGTTGTTCAATTGCCCACAAAGTCTGTTCTCTCTTTGTAAGTATTAAGAAAATGATTCATACAAACTTTGTTTATGTACTTTAATTAAGATAATGTTAACAAAAGTGTAACAAATGTGAATCTTACTTGCAGAGGTATTAGGTAATGTTAGAAATTCTCATTAAATTGATGTTTTTGTTTAAAAAATTTTTTAAAATGATTCTCTTAATTTATTTATCATAGAATAGAATAAAATATGTGACCAAACATAGACATCCTCAAGAAAGCTGGGTTGTCTATTGCCTATAACCGTAGAGCTTGTATGAAGAGAATTGTGAATGTGAGGGAAGCGAGGGAGTTATGTCAGTGCAAGTGGTGCTCCATTGTCTCTACCTATTATCCCTGTTGGAAAAAGGTGTATCAATATGTAAGGTGTAAAAAATGATTGATTAAGTAAAATCTATTACCTATAAAATATATATTTTTTCTTTGTATAAAAATAATACCTACCTCTTTGTGGCAGACATAACATGAGTGGTGAGGACTGAAGGACAACTGGACTGGATCTTATCACCAGGCCAGTTGAGGTTGCCATGACAAGGCAAAAAATCTTACGAAAAATGTATATTACCAGTTTTTTTTATTAAATATAGTCAATATGAAATAAATTGTTATCAAAGATCTATCACTGTCATGCTCACATTCACACTTGTACTCACACAAGCAATTTTTCTACATACTATAAGAAGATTATCTTAACTAGTATGAATCATACTGATAAAAATTTAAATCCATAACAATCTAAAACACTGGCAGTTAACAAAATGTAATGAATTAGAGAACCTTTACAATATAAAAAATAAAAATATGTGCCTAATTAAGTTTAATTTAAAAAATCTTTTTTGTTATCAATTTTTATCATATTGTTAATTCTGTCAAAATATTTGTGATAGTGTTAGTGAGTTGTAAATAATGTCTATATACTTTTCCTGTGTGCCATGCAGAAAGACAATGAAACGAACTAAAGTACCTAAGGTAGGTATGTATTGATTTTGGGACTTGAGTACATACTTGATAAATACCTTCTTACACATATAATTTTGTTATCCTAAAAGAATAAAATTGGTAATGTCAAGAGAAATATTCTCAAAAAGCCTGGGACAGTGCCCATAATAATTGCTTGCGTAAAGAGATTTGGGGATGTGAATAGAATTGTGGATCTGAAGATAATTGAGTATGTGAAGAGAATTGAGTATGTGAAGAGAATTGTGGATCTGAAGATAATTGTGGATGTGAAGATAATTGAGTATGTGAAGAGAATTGTGGATATGGAGAGAATTGTGGATGTGAGGGAAGCATGTTACATTAGAATTATTAGAGGTAGAGATTAATGTTTCTGCTGCAGATAGAGGTAGAGATTCATGTTCTGTAATAAATATATTTTCCATAAATATTATGTTCTAAAAATTCAATATAATGTTATCATTTTTATCTCATATTAAGCCATTCTTTAGTTACATCCAAGGACAGTACTTTTTCTTAATAAAAATGATAAACAATTGTTATATTTTATAGAGAATGAATAGAACGAAAGGACATCATTTATTTTTTATGGGGACTTTGGCTAAATTGTATTAACACTTGCATACATATACATTTTAAAATAGATTATTGTATGAAGATTACAATGTAATTGGATAATATAATTTTGCATAGCTAAGGTGCAATACCCAAACTATTAATAACCAAACTATAATTATGACAGTTTAAAGCAGAACGTTGACGTTGATTGACAGATGATAAAAAAATCCATATCTTATTTTCCAAATAACTCAATTGCACAGCAGTTGTCTTTGCCTATCCCCGTGGGAAAGAGGCGTGACAATAATAATTGATTGATTATTTGTTTTATCAATACAAGTATTGAAAATATATATTAAATATATATATATTGAAGTATTGAAATAAAAATATATAAACTACCATTTATCATTTTTCCTCAATGGACATTACAAAAATTCATTCATTAATTTTGGGCTTTTATGTACTACACATAAAAGCCCAAAATAAATGATGTCCTTTTGCAAGACATTTTTGTAGCATTAGTACAAATCATTAACTGACTAGGCATAGACATTAACTGCAGTAGTGGAGTGCTAATAGAATCGACTCCAATGGTTCAATTCAGTTTAATTTATTTAATTTTATTATCAACATATGACAGTACCCTGCCATACACCAAATATGGCAGCTAGAGTGCGATCTATGAATGAAGGCGATTGCTGCCATAGTCAAATAACTGCAAGTAGCAGCAATCACTTTCCACTATGCTGGATTAGTTTGAACCGGCAACTTGCAATCTGATACCGAAACGCGACTAAGTCTCTTGACCGTCTGCTGAGTGCAGACTTGGCACTACGCCTACTACTTAAGAACGGGTATCGAACCCGGGACTTACGCATAACGGCCTGGTGTGCTAACCAACGGGCCACGCGTTTCGCCGTTTCTCACATTGGATGTTAGAAAAGGCGAAACGCTTAATGTCTTTATTAGTAGCGCAAAAGTTTAAATCAGACGCTTGTTCTTTTAAATGTTGAATCACTGGATTTTAAGAATATAATGGTTTGTTTGCAGTAGAAACCGCAGATCCTGCTACAGAGAAAACTTGGGTGGAAGACATAACAATGAAAGGGAATGGGGAGGTAATAATGGATGAAATTATGGCCAATGAAGAAACCCCAACCACAGCAACTGTAAGTTGATTAAATTATCTGATTAAGCATAAATAAATATAATTTAAAAAATATATTTTTAAAATATTTACCTAGTTCTTATAGAGCGTGTAAAAGGGATTGTCTAAGCGAGGGAGTTATGTCAGGATCGTAGCAAGGGGTGCTCCTGCCACTTGTCGCTCCAGGCATCTGTCTTTGTGGAAAAAAGGCGTGAGAATTTGATTTTTTAAATTGATCTTAAGTATTAGAAGCAATTACTTAAGAACATTCACATCACTTTTTTATGCTATGCTATATATATGCTAGGTCAACGCCTGTATTTTGAATTTTTATAAATTTTCTTTTATTGTGACACGACATCTGACCTCGTCCAGCCTGATGATAAGCAAGAGGAGGTCCAAGGGTGACGACGACTGAGAAAACCGAGTTTGTTCTCAGCTGCCTCAGTCGCCGTCACTATGCCGGCCAAAGATTTAAATTATGTATTATGTAGTATTGCCAATTTAAAAAATGTTTTAACTTTTTTCTTTTTAATTAGGACGCAGAAATGGAAGACGACGAAGCAAGATCAGAAGCAACTTTCCGTTTTACAGTGAATAATATTAGAGGCCTTAAGGATTCTTTACTGTCTCCTCCTTGCTTTGTCCGGAACCTACCATGGAAAATTATGGTTATGCAACGTCAAGCGCCTTCAGCTGAACGTCAACAGCAAAAATCTTTGGGCTTTTTCCTTCAATGTAACGGGGAAAGTGAATCATCAAGCTGGTCTTGTTATGCTATGGCCGAATTAAGACTTATTCCACATAAACCAGAAACCGAAATATTTTATAGGAAGATACAACATTTGTTTTATAAGTTTGTATTATTCATCTTTATAATATTTTTATTTCAAACTTTAAGCAATTAACCTAATTTTGCCATTTTTACCTAATATCTATTTTAAATTAGAGCGTTTGAAATAGTCATTTTTCAAGCATATTTTTGTGCCTCTTCTGAGGGAAAAGGGAGGGATGAGGTACCATGTTATTAGAATAAGAACAGGACAGGCTGTTGTCTAACTTCACTTGACTGATTCAAAGGTCTTTATCTTGACGGCCTGCAAAGAAAAAAACACCATACTAAAGTGAAGTTGGTTGGAGAACGTCACAAAACGTCGCCGATTCCGTCCTATTCCTTTTTTTATCGCATTATACATATATCTACATGTTTACGTGTGTATCTGTAACACATCAAAACAATGACCTTAACCTGCCTGATGGTAAGCATGATGGAGGTTCAAGAGAGCCGACGACAGAAAAACCGAGTCAGTTCGCGGCTGCCACAGTTGCCGTCACTATGCCGACCAAATGTAGTTCTGTAGTTAGTGCAAGGGCCAAACATCGATTTCACATCGTCCGAAGGGCCACAACTTTTCACGACACTTTACCACCTTATCAATAAAATAAAAGACATACATAATTTCAAATTTCAATAATCTTTATTGGTTAATCAAAGTCAAGCCGCGGGCCGCAAGAACTTAGCTGGCGGGCCGCGGGTTGAAGACCCTAGCCTTATAGGATCTAACGTTATAGGATAAGGAGAACACATGGGCTGGTGCTCATGCTTTTCCGCTTATCGATTGTTCTACAAGGAAACGAAGAGTCAAACCTTTTAGTTTGACTGCCGATTCTGTCGACAGAATGCGGATCCTTTGTGAAAATACGAGGTGCCCAGAGAAATTATTAATGATAAATAAAATTAGATTCCTCTATTGTATAATATAAAATCATCATATAAATTTTTGTTATTTGTATTAATAGTTGACATTTTCTAAATAACTCTTTTTTACTTTGTAGTAAAGAAAACGATTGGGGATTTTCCCATTTTTTATCTTGGGGTGACTTATTTGATCCTGAGAAGTCTTATGTCAAGGATGATACTATTGTGCTGGAAGTGCATGTGACTGCTGAAGCACCTCACGGTGTTTCTTGGGATTCTAAGAAGCATACTGGTTTTGTAGGTGAGTTAAATTTACTATATTTATAGTACAAAATATATGAAAGGAGATTGGTGAAAGAGATTTATAAATCAGAAGAAGAATGTTGCAGTTCCAAACATGCCCATAAGACAATAGGAAAAGTTATTTGGTATAAAGAGAATTGTGGATGTAGAGAACGCGAAAACGTTGTGCCAGGATTGAGGAAAATGGCGCTTCATTGTGTCTGCCTATCCCTGTGGGACTTGAAGCGTGCCAATTTCGATTGCCCACACTAAATGCCTGGGAAAGGACATTCATTTTGGGCTATTTTTCTACTGCTTTTGTAATTTTGCTTTTAATTGCTGTGCAATTAAGTTATTTGGAAAATATGATATGGATTTTGTATCGTTTCTCAATCACGAGTACACGCCATATTAACAGTTCTGCTTTGAAGTGTCATAATAATAGTTTGATTATTTTGCACAAATGTACAAAATAAAGGATATTTTCCAATTACATTGTTAATATTCGTACATTAAACTATTTAAAAATGTATATGCAACTGTTTATACAATTTAGCCCAAGTGTCCAAACAAAATGAATCCTTTCCTCACGATGTTTTTTTTTTCACAGTATTCATAAAAACAGTATTTTAATATATTTTTTGTTTTAGGTTTAAAAAATCAAGGAGCGACATGTTATATGAATTCCTTATTACAAACGCTTTATTTCACGAATCAATTAAGAAAAGCTGTTTATAAGATGCCCACAGAGTCTGACGATAGCACAAGGTAAATAATATTGAGTGTTGAGTACGAAAATAAATGGAGAAGTTACTTATAATAGTAATCTTTTATTATACATTTTTTATTTATTTCTTGTGGCTCGGCATATAACAGCACCTCGCCTGTTGTTAGGCTTGGGTGAGGTCCATGAATTTTTTTATTTTTTATTATGATTCGACAAGGCCACCGTGGTGTAGTGGCAGTGCAATGATTACACAAACCGGAGAGCACGAGTTCGAGACCACCCACTGGTACCAATGTGTCTTTGATATATGTACTTTGGTTGTCCTGTTTCTATGATACAAGCACTTTAGTGGCTTAGTATAGAAATGTATAATAAAAAAAATACACATGACAGCGCCCAGCTTGATGTTAAGCCGAAGTGTGGTCCGAATGAATGTCACTGCTACTACAATTCAAATAACTGTTTAAATAAATTTAGGCAGTCTCCTGGACCGCACTCCTGTTTCTAAGAAACAACCATGTTTAATAGTCTAATATAGAAATCTATCAAATTGTCACGCCTTTTTCCAACAAAGATAAGCAGAGACACAGAAGCGCCGTTTGCCACGATCCTGACATTACTTCCTCGCTTCTCTCACATTGACAATTCCCTTCATACAAGCTCTACGGTAATGGGCACTAGGTAACCCAGCTTTCTTGAGGATGTATCCGATTTACACAGAAAACACCATCATGTGTCTGCCTCAATTAAAGCATTCATTCACATCAGATTTATAAATTTCTTTCGTCAATCTACTTTAGCATTGTTTTGTCAAAATAAAAGTCTTTAAATAATATAAATTATGTAATTTTATGTTTTAGATCAGTAGCCCTTGCTCTACAACGCGTATTCTATGAACTCCAATTCTGTGACAAGCCAGTTGGTACCAAGAAACTAACAAAGAGCTTTGGATGGGAGACACTCGACTCATTCATGCAACATGATGTACAAGAATTTTTGAGAGTAAGTTTCAAACATAATTGGCTTGGTAAAAATGAGCTATTTATACATGGATTTCTTCTGGACGCATTAACCCCTCCTAAAAGGCAGACTCAATTTGAATGATACTTTTTGTGTGTGTTTAAGTAAGTCCATAGCCTAGATGGCATAGATTCTTAATCGGATCTATTTGCGTCCGGTAGGTGGCGTTGCAATCAAAAAGTGGTAGGCAGTAGTACCCAGTCTGCCTATCCGGGGTAGTACCACCACTTACAAGTATACAGACCGTGAAATGATTTGGTCACGTTTCGGGATCAGCTTGTAAGTTGCCGTTTCCAACTAGGCCGGCATAGTGGATGTGATTGCTACTCACAGTTATTGAATTTTAGTAGTGACATGGATTTATGGACCACACTCCAGCTTAACATCAAGCGAGGTGCTGTCATATGTCGAGTCACAATAAAAAAAATATATCAGCTAGCACTACCTACATATCCATTTATATGACTATTATTTGACCGGCATAGTAACAGCGAATGTGACAGCCGTGACATAAGTTTTTTCAGTCGTCGGTACTCTTGGACCTCTGCATGATTAATTAGAATCAGACAGGTCGTCACAATAAAAAACAATAGAACAGGTTCATAAGTAGCAATCACATCCACTAGGCAACTTACAAGCTGATACCAAAACGCGACCAATTCACTTTACGGTCTGCAGTGGTGGTACTACCCCGGATCGGCGGACTGAGTACCACAGCCTACCACCCTTAATATTTTGAAATACTAAGTAAATGTATGTCGACAGGTACTGTTAGATAAATTGGAAAGCAAAATGAAGGGCACATGTGTTGAGGGAACAGTGCCAAGATTGTTTGAGGGCAAAATGACATCATACATCAAATGCAAGAATGTGAACGTCACAAGCAACCGCACAGAGACTTTCTATGATATTCAACTTAATATTAAAGGAAAGAAAAATAGTAAGTATTTATGATTCAAACGTTTATTATTATGCAACATCTAATATCAACTAGATAAGCAACGGACGCCTCAGTCGCCGTCACTATGCCGGCCGAAGTTTTAGGATGGTGATAAAGTTAATTTTAAATACAAGGATCTGTTTACAATATATTGTTTTAATATAAGTCTTATGTTCTTTTATCATCATCAGCTGCACATTGGTCGGCTGCGACCGCGAGCTGAACCTGGTTGTTCATGATGAATATGTCAATCAATCAATTAAATCAAATTGTCACGCCTTTTTCCTACAGGGATAGACAGAGACTATGGAGCACCACTTGCCACGCTCCTGACACAACTCACTTGCTTCCTTCACATCCACAATTCTTTTCATACAAGCTCTACGGTGGTTATGGGCACTAGGCAAACCGTCTGTCTTAGGATGTCTCTGAAAACACCCTCTATTTATTATTTAACGCATCCATCCACATCAGATTTATAAATTCCTTTCGTCAATATAATTTTACTCATAGTTTTTATGTGCCCAAACCAGCAGAGCATTCCTTTGTCACTCCTGCCATATGTCGTGCCAAAATAATAAAGAACTAATAACAATTTCAGTTGAGGAATCATTCAAGGACTACATTAGCACTGAAACCTTAGACGGTGAGAACAAGTATGATGCTGGTGAGCATGGATTACAAGAGGCAGAGAAGGGTGTTATATTTGCAACATTTCCACCAATTTTGCATTTACACCTAATGAGGTTCCAATACGACCCAATTACTGATAGCTCTGTCAAGTTCAATGACAGGTATGTGGTTTGTTTTTTACAAATTTATTACATATTGTCACTGTTAATTGATTTTTTTTTTTATTGAAACTCGACATATGACAGAACTCCCTCTAATATTAAGCTGGAGTGCAGTCCATAAATAGTTGGAACTGGCAACTTACAAGCTGACCCTAAAACAGGTCAAAGTCACTTATACTTTATATACTTTGTAAGTTTATATACTTGTAATTGTGGCACTACCCCGGATCAGCAGATAGGCACCACTGCCTACCACTATTTAACAACCACACTTGGAGCCAAAACGCTAACCAAAAGGACATCATGCATTTTGTATGGGGATTTGGGCTAAATTGTGTTAACATATACATTTACATTTAAAAAAACGCGTATATATTTTAAAATAGTTTGATGTACGAAGATTACAATGTAATTGAAAAATATATATATTTTAGATTTGAATTCTACGAACACATTAATTTGGATGCGTATCTTCAAGAGAAGACTGATACGCCAGCCGATTATACACTGCACGCTGTTCTTGTACATTCCGGTGATAATCATGGAGGACACTATGTGGTTTTTATCAATCCAAAAGGCGATGGAAAGGTTTGTCTGCTTTTTGTATCCTTTTTAATGAGTAATTTTAATTTTATTATGGCTCGACATAAGACAGCACCCAGCTTGATGTTAAGCTGGAGTGTGGTCCATGAATGTATATCACTGCTACAACAATCTAATAACTCACATCCACTATGCCGGCCTAGTTGGAACTGGCAACTTACAAACTGATTCTGAAATGCGACTAAATCACTTCATGGTATGTAAGTGAGGGTACCCCGGATTGGCAGATTGGAAACCATTGCCTACCACTCTGATAACCAGAGCCGAAGCAAATATCAGCCTCTTTACAAATCAAAGCTATGAAACAAATATTTGCTCTGACCGGGAATCGAACGCGGGGCAACAATCCAATCGCTGAACAATCGGCCACGCCTGTCGTCAAATAATAAATTATAACTCATAATAACATTAAAATACTCTGATTTTTTTTAAACCATCTTATGTTAAGCTACGGTGCGGTTCATGAATGGAGGCAACTGCGCCGCGTTAAATAACAGCCACCGCGCCAGGGAATGGAACTTTCAAGCTAATTTCAAAATGCCACTTAGTCACTTTGTATGTACACTTGTAAGTGGTATTGGACCGGCAAACTGGGCAATTGACCACCAACTTTACCTACCACTCTTAAAAAATGGAAATACAATATATTTTTGAGTACAGTGGTATAAATTCGACGACTATTAGGTATCCTAATGGTGGTACCATCCAGAATCGGTAGACAGATCAAATGACCAACCACCAACTGATGAAAGGGCTACCTACCACTTATAAAAAATAATTCATTATTATTTTTAAATACAGTGGTGGTTCATTCCACGACTATGGTATGTTGATGGTGGTACCATCCCGGATCGGCAGACTGGTAAAATCACTAAAATCATAATATTTATAAATTTTTATTATTTTTTTATTTACAGTGGTGTAAATTCGACGACGATGTAGTATCTCGCTGCACAAAGCAGGAAGCCATCGAATATAACTACGGCGGCCATGATGAGGACATGGCACTTACTGTACGCCATTGTACCAATGCCTATATGTTGGTTTATATCAGGTAATTCGATTTTGGTTATGTGAATCGTATTTCGGCCGGCATAGTGACAGCGACTGAGGCAAACTGTAAACAGAATAGTTGTTTACAGTCAGCGGTGCTCTTGGCCTTTCCCTTGCTTACCATTTAAGTAAAGGACAGATATCGCATCTCTTAAAAAAATGAATTTAATATTTGATGTTAAAACGACGTAATGACGACTTATCACCCGATGTCATGCTGGATTGTGACCCATTAGCGGTGGCTACTGCTGCCACTAGTGTTACACTAGCTATGCAATCAAGCTAATCTTTGCTCTAACCGAGAATCAAACCTAGACTTGCCAAGTAGTGGACTGGTTGCTAACTACTAATCAGCTACTCGGTTTGTCAACATATATGTAAAAAGTCTTAGATGGTTGTTTCTTAATCGGCGACATTTTTCAAAAAGTAGAGGTTTGCAATGTCCATAACCATAGAAATTGTATAGGATATTTGGATGTGAAGGAAGCGAAAGAGTTATGTTAGGATCGTGGAAAGTGGCGGTCCTTGCCTATCTATATAGGAGTAAATACGTCCTACATGGACTGTATGCAGTCTTTAATAACAGCTATTTTATACAGAAGATTTATGTGACCATTTACAAATTGATCTTTGATATTTTTACATATTTACATAAAGAGTGGTAGGCAGTGGTACCCAGTCTGCCAATCCGGGGTAGTACCACCACTTACAAGTATACAGACCGTGAAGTGATTTGGTCACGTTTCGGGATCAGCTTGTAAGTTGCCGGTTCCATCTAGGCCGGCATAGTGGATGTGATTGCTACTCACAGTTATTGAATTGTAGTAGCAGTAACATTCATTCATGGACCACACTTTGGCTTAACATCAAGCGGGGTGCTGTCATATGTCGAGTCACTATAAAAATAAATAAAAAACTTAAAAAATAATCTAGGTTTAAGAAAGTATTTACTAAATAATATTGTTTTGTGTCAGAGATTCGCAGCTGAAGACAGTCCTTCAAGAAGTAACACAAGCTGATATTCCCACTGAATTAAGTGAACGACTTGCCGAAGAGAAGAGAATTGAAACGGTAACGGAGCTTTATTAGCTTACATAACAATAGAAAAAACTTTTTGATAAAAAAAATATATTAATAAAAATATTACGACGGAATATCAGCTAACATTCTTAGGTAATAGCTAAGTGTGTTTATAAAAAAAACGATAAATTAGTTCCTGTGAACTAAAATTTTAATATCGATTACAGATTCGCCGCAAAGAGCGCAACGAAGCTCACTTGTACATGAGTGTTAATGTAGTTTTGGAGGAGTCATTTGACGGGCATCAGGGCAATGATCTCTATGATCCGGAGAAGGCCCACTATAGGGTGTTCCGTGTGAGGAAGCAAGCGACCGTTTCTGAACTCATGGAAATGCTAGTTGAAAACTTCAAATATCCAATTAATCAATTGCGACCATGGCCATTTAGTGCACGCTCTAACCAAGTAAGTTTTTTTTTATTGTGACTCGACGTTTGACAGCACCCTGCTTGATGTTAAGCCGAAGTGTGATCCATGAATAAATACCACTGCTACTACAATTCAATAACAATGAGTAGCAATCACATCCACTATGCCAGCAACTTACAAGCTGATCCCGAAACGTGACCAAATCACTAGACCGTGAAGTGATCTGGTCACGTTTCGGGACGTATACTTGTAAGTGGTGGTACTACCCCGGATCGGCAGACTGGGTACCACTGCCTACCACTCTTTGATAACCAGACCCGAAACAAATATCTATCTCTTTTTTTTATTAACAATTATTTGCAATATTTAATTTATTAAATATTACAAATAAAAGCTATGAAACAAATATTTGCTCCGACCGGGGATCGAACCCGGGACTTTACGCGCAACAAACCAGTCGCTAAACCGTTCATCCACGCCTGTCGCCACGCAGTTTCTGTGCTATTAAATAATTTAAAAAAAGGAGACAATCCAGAAGATTGTACTAGTGTTCATAACCACTTAGTCTGTATGAAGAGTATTTTGTAGATGATGTAGAAGGAAAATTCATTTTTTTTCTGATTTGTATCAATTAATCAATCAAATTGTAACGCCTTTTTCTCACAGGCATAGGCCTCTGGTAAGTGGCGCTCCTTTCGTCAATCTACTTTCACTTTACCATGTGCCTGAACCATCGGAGCATTCCTTTGTTAATCCTTGTCACTACATCTTCTTTTAAATTACATCTATTGCGAACTGTGCTATTCCTTATTATTATTATTCTGATTAGTAAATGAAAGTAAATAATTTGTTTCAGACTTGTCGCCCAACATGCATGGATATGTTAAATGACCATGCTAAGACTGTCGCTGATATCTCCGAAGGTAGTGCTCCATGGACCATATTCTTGGAGCTATTGCCACCTGACTCTGGATTGTTAACTCTGCCTACTTTTGATAAGGACAATGACGTCATACTTTTCCTGAAGTTCTACGATCCTAAGAATAAGAGAATACACTATTGCGGACATCATTACGTATCGATTTCCAGTAAATTAGTTGATCTTATTCCTGTACTTAATGAACGAGCAGGTACGTTTTTATTTTTAATAAAACATCGTAGACCAAAATCAAGATGCGAATTTTATATAGTAATCAAGATGAAATTCTATTAAAAGATGAAAAGAATAATATCTGTGCCTTGTCTAAAGAAATATTAAAAATTTTAGGCTTCCCCGAAGATACCTCTTTAATTTTGTATGAAGAGATTAAGCCTGACTACGTTGAAAAGATTCGTACTTACACAGAACCATTGGAAAAGGTAAAATTATTTTCTTAAACTTTATCTTTTATAATAATATTTTTGGTTTTATAGTTTGCCTAAACTGGAACTGGTATGTTATAGTAATAAGATGTTTTTGGCTTTGCTTTGAATTGCTATCTATATTCATATATAAATATTATTCTATATATTTTTGCCTAAAACAAGGATATATAAAATAATATTTGGTTTAAATTTAAAAAAAATGCTTTTCGCTAATGCATGCCAGTGTTTGGGTAATATTTCCAAAAATAATCCCCGGGGTGGTGTGTGGACTATTCCCCGTTACCTCCCCGGTTGAGCGCGTGCACGCCGCCAGGTACTGGACGAGCTGATGGATGGTGATATCATAGTCTTTGAGCGCGAGGACGCACGCCATCTCGACCACGAGTTGCCAACCTGCCAGGACTACTTCAAATACATCTACCACAAGGTCGAAGTTCACTTCATTGACAAATCTGTCATCAATGATCCTGGGTAAGGTTTCCTTTATATTTCATTTGCATATTTATCAAGTCATCTGTTTATTATTTTAGCTCAATACTGTTAAATGGAATTGAAGAACAAAAATGCATACAAATATTTCCATTCCAAATCAATTTGTTTTAGTTGTGAAGTTTTAAAATATCGTCTTAAAGTAGTACGCACGTATTAAACACACAAAAGAAAACTTTTATTTTATATTTAAACTAATATTTTAATTGTATAATTTTAGAAAATTAGAAGAATTGTTTCATGGAAGTAACAGCATTTTTATATAAAAAAAGCTGGTTTGCAATTGAAATCTTATATTATTATTACTTAATATTTGATACTTTTAACACCCTTAATACTTTTACTTTGCCGGCGTAGTGACGGTCACTGTGGCAGCCGTGATCTGACTTGGTTTTTTCAGTCGTCGGCACTCTTGGACCTCCATCATGCTTACCATCAGGCAGGTCGAGGTCAGATGTCAACATTAAAAAACCCTTCTAGATAATCCCAAATTAAATATGTATTACACAACGCAGAATTTTGACTTTATTTATTTAAGGATGTTTTATTAAAGTTACTCAATTCAAATATAATAATATTTGAATAATGTAATTAGAAAAGTTATAGCGACTTTAATAAACTTATAATCATCGTCGTCCGTCGTCGTCGTCGGACCTTACAATAATTCTGACTATGGTTTTTGCAATAAGACCAAGGTAAATTAAATAAACATATTTCATTACGTGTTAAAACCTGTTTTAACCTTAATGTACACAATCCATGTGCTCTTCTATTGGAAGTAATATTTTATTAATTTATTACACTTAATTAACTTTAACCATTTATTAATTATTAATTTGTTTATAATAGGTTCACAATGGAGTTGTCAATGCAAATGAGATATGATCAAATGGCACGAGCTGTTGGACAGCGACTTAATGTTGATCCCTTCTTAATACAATTCTTTAAATGTCATAGGTTTGTATGTTTAACTGTATTATTTAAATAATATAATTATTCCACGAGTTTTTTATTATTAGAGTTGTCAATGATAGTGTTCATTAATTATGATAATGTTTTTTTATTTAACTCCTTTTTGAATGTGTTTTTTATATATAAAATGTTGATTAGCGGTGCCTTGCGTTTGAGCATTGCATTTCGTAACATGCCTAATACCTCAGAATCGGAACCCGATAGTTTTTGATGACAGCATAGTTAGGTAAAGGCTAATTTTTAGGAACTAACTTTACTCCGCGTGGTCCATCATTAGCAAGGACGTTATAAATATGTTATAAATATTTTTCATTTTAGCTACAAGGATAGCCCAGGTGTACCTTTAAGGTATCCATACGATGGTGTCCTGCAAGACCTTTTAGTCTTTTGTAAACCAAAAAGTCCTAAGAAATTGTTTTATCAAATTTTATCTATTAAAGTAAATGAATTGGATAACAAGAAACAATTCAAATGTTTATGGGTAAGTTTTATAATTACACACATATATGATTTTTTAAAATGTAGCTTGACATACAACAGCACTCTGCCTGATGTAAGCTGGAGTGCGGTCCATAATTAGAAGCAACTGCATGTATGAATAACTGCAAGTACTCGCAACACTTGTATGTGACGGTACTTCCCCTGATCGGCAGACTGGTCAATTAATCACCAACTGCCTGCCTTACCACTCTTAAAATAACGTCATTGAAATAATTTGACTCATTTTAGTATTCTGTAGGAAGTCGTACCATGCTATTAGAATAAGAATAGGACGGGCTGTTGAATAACTTCACTTGACTGATTCAAAGGTGTCTTTTTCTTGACGGTCCGCAAAAAAAGACATCATACTAAAGTGAAGTTGGTTGGAGAATTAGACGTTACAAAATTGCGACGATTCCGATTCCGTCTTATTCCTATTTTAATCGCATTATACAAGTGCGTGCATTCATCCGCATCGTTCGGCCCGTCTGGCCAATGCCAATGATGTCGTACGGAATACTGATTGTCGTTTGACATTGACAGCCTGACGTCAAAGGTGTGATTCCATTGGCGACCGCAGACCGCAGACTTTTACTGCAGACTGCACTACTGGTTTGTAAGACGTATGGAGCGGTCGCAGACTGCAGCCCCGCTTTGCACGATCAATTTTATACAAAACAGTAGTGTGAAGTCTGCAGTCTGATGTCTGCAGTCACTATCGGTATCGCACCCTAACCTGGAGTGCGGTCCATGAATAGAGGACGTGAATCGCACCCCTGCTTAGTCATTGTTATTTAATTTTATTTTAAGGTCGGACTTAACTATAAAGAAGATAAGGAGTTAATTTTATACCCCAATAAGGGAGGAAAAGTGTCAGATATTTTAGAAGAAGCTGCCAAGGTTGTAGAAATGTCCCCAGAAGGTTCTGGAAGGTGAGATGGAAATTTTTACTTATTTATTTATTAAGATCTGATCACGACGGGCCTGATGGTATGCGCCGACGACTGTAAAAACCTTTACGGTTGACTCAGTCGCCGTCACCATGATGGTTTCGCAAATTGTTTATTACTGGTATTATTTGCAACTATGTAATTGTTTTTTTTTATGAACTAAAGTCGGTTCTACATAGGCCTGCTTTGTTTTGAACTGTCGTAGTTATATTTCGATCATTTTGCACACCCATTTTGCAATTACATTGTAATCGTCATGCATTAAACTATTATATAATGTATTATATATGCATCTGTTAATACAATTAAGCCCAAGTACCCATACAAAAAGAATGATGTCCTTAAAATAAACTCTTTGTTTTTCTAGATTAAGAATTGTAGAGGTATCCTGTCACAAAGTGTTACCAGGGCCGGACCCTGAATTGACACTTGACCAGGTTATTATGTCACCACCACGTCTCTACAGAATAGAGGAAATACCTAGGGATGAATTACATTTACAGGTATTTATTACTTATTAGAAAACTTTTAACGTCAACCATTTTTTTTTTATTGTGACACGACATCTGACCTCGCCCGCCTTATGATAGGACGCAAGAGGAGGTTCAAAAGTGACGATGACTGAAAAACCCGAGTTAGTTCACGGCTACCTCAGTCGCCGTCTCTATGCCGGCCAAAGGTGCTTCTATACATAAACATCTAAACTAAAAAAAAGAAGAGTGGTAGGTAGATGGTTGCAAACATATGTCCAGTTTGCCGATCTGGAGTAGAACCATCATTTTCAAATGTACAAACAGAACGTGAAGTTTTTGGTCACGTTTGCGTATCAGCTTGACTATCAGCTAATTAACTGTAGCAGCAGTCCCCTTTGTTAATGGATCGCACTCCAGATTAACATTAGGCGGGGTGCTGTTATGCCAGCCTAGTTGGAACTGGCAACTTTCAAGCTGATTTCTAAATACGACCAAGTCACTTCACGGTCTCTACACTTGGTACTACAAAATTAGCACAATGACTGTCTGCATACCACATTAAAAATTTGCTGTCCAGTCCCTACTTTTCTATGCAATTTTTTCTTTATTTTAAAACTCTGTATAATGCGATTAAAATAAGAATAGGACGGAATCGGCGCCATTTTGTGACGTCTAACTCTCCGACCAACTTCACTATAGTATGGTGTCTTTTTCTTTGCGGGCCGTCAAGAAAAGACACCTTTAAAGCAGTCAAGTGAAGTTAGTCAACAGCCCATCCTATTCTTATTCTTATAGCATAGTATATATTTTTTATTTATTTAGGACGATGAAATGTTGATACCGTGCGCTCACTTCCATAAGCAAGTGTATGCCACTTTTGGAGTACCATTCTTTACACGTGTAAAGCACCACGAGCCGTTCCGCGCAGTTAAAGATCGTCTGCAAAAGAAACTTGATGTTCCCGAGAAGGAATGGGAGAAGGTAACTAGCCTATTATTATTGCCCTAATAATAAAATCAATAATTTATATAGGATTTTCTTAGAGTTTGCGCGAATATTGATTAATTAATTAAACAAATTTTATGCGGCTTACTATCGCGTTTATTTTGGTTTAGATTTTACAATTTTTTATTATTCCGACGTTTCGAGAGCTTTGTAGTCATCGTGGTCACGGAGAGACAGAGGTGTTGGTCGTCCTCTTGGTTGATGCTGTTATTGTTTCCAAAGCTACCCTATTCGATGTTTTCATTTTGTTTTTCTGTTCCCGTTTTATTTCAATTTATTGCAAAAATAACTGACGGTGTCATCTGGTTTGGCAGTTTGCTGGACTTGAGTTTGTGTAACACAAACTAAACGCGATAGTAAGCCGCATAAAATTTGTTTAATTTTACAATAAACTGTAGTTTCCGTGCTTATCCATGTGGTAATTAAGACGTGAATAACTGAGGTTGCAAAATGTGTGTCACTTTCTTGGAAGGCAGTGACATTTTTTACTATTTTGATGTAATACTGGTAAGTAACTTCAATGGCAATCATCTATTTACAATGAGCCGACGACGACTTAAAATATCGACTCAGTTTACGATTGACTCAGTCGCCGTCACTATGCTGGCCAGTGGAGTGAAGCTCCCCTCGAAGGATCAAGGTTACCTGTTTATTTTAAAGGACATCATTCATTTTGTATTAGGACTTGGGCATAATTGTATTAACAGTTGCATAATATACATTTTAAAATATTTTTTGTACAATGTAATTGGTATATATCCTTTATTTTGCATTGTTTAAGTGTGCAAAATAATCAAACTATAATTATGACAGTTCAAAGCAGAACTGTTAATATGGCGTGTCTATGTGATTGACAGACGATACAAAATCCATATCTTATTTTCCAAAGAATTCAATTGCACAGCAATTAAAAGCAACACTGTTGTTAGTTTTAAGTATCGAAACTACCATTTATATATTTTTTCATCATTGGACATTACAAAAGTAGTACATAAAAGCCCAAATTGAATGATGTCCTTTGAAATCTTCGTGAATTAATTAATCTGTTAATTATGTTTTATTGTTATAATTATGTCAGCCGTTATTCGTCCAGCGCTGGAATATATTTTTAAATTTATATTTTCAGTATAATTTCGCGATTGTGACAAATGGTCGACCGAACTACATATCGGAAGAATCGACTATAAACATTTTTGACTTCAGGCCGAGTACGAATACAAGTGAGTATTTTACTTTTGTTACACCTCTTACAAAATAATAGCCTACCAGTTTTGAAGGAACTTTCTATCCATATTAATGTACCTATAGCTAAGGCAGTGGCAGTAAAATGGCTACGTAAGCCGAGTGGCACGGGTTCGAAACCACTCACCGGTACCAATGTATCTTTGATATATGTACTTTAGTAGCTTAGTATAGAAACGTATAATAAAAATATCTCCATAGTATAACAATTTCAAAGATCTGATATAGATATGGTACTTAAAAAGCTATGATGACACCAATAAATCATAAGTGGACAACAATAAATTACAAGTATACAGACCGTGAAGTGATTTGGTCGCGTTTCGGGATCAGCTTGTAATGTTTCAACTAGGCCGGTATAGTGGATGTATTGCTACTTATAGTTATTGAATTGTAGTAGCAGTGACATCTATTCATGGACCACACTCCAGCTTAACATCAAGCGGGGTGCTGTCATATTATGTCGAGTCACAATAAAAAATAACGACAGCATTAGTAGGTAATTAATGATAATACTTTGTTTTTCCAAAAAGTGCCTTATGTTTGGGATGTACAAGATACCTCAGGGTGTCAGACTAAATATTTCTTTGAGCAATGCACCTTAGTTAATTTAATCACTGAATTGTAGTATATAGTTTGACATCGACAATGAGCGCTTAAAATGCGCTCGTCCTTTTGTATGTAATGTAATGAATAAGTTGATATTTTTCCAGGTGCAACCGGTCGACCGTGGTTGGGCGTAGAGCACATCAACAAAACACCAAAACGTTCCCGCGTCAACTATCTTGAGAAAGCTATCAAAATATATAACTGAGAGTAACTTCCCATGCGTCACCGTTCGCGCCACCCGCTTTGAAAACTTACATCACAAAAATGCTTAACTGCGTTAATGTCCTTTCATTCGTGTTGGTAACTATAATCACGACTGAGGTGACGGTTTAGAAAATTATAAAACGCTAATTATTTGACAGTTAATGGGCCAATGAGTAAGCTGCCCTCTTTTCCTGCTTGATGATTGGCTGTCGAGTTTTACCACCATCTAAAGAAACCGAATCGAACACACATTTTCTAAATAAGAAGGCGAATCAAATCTCGTTAAGATTAATAATGATGTCTCGGTCTCTGTCTATCCCTGTGGGAAAAAGGCGTGACAATTTGATTGATTGATTGATTAATTATGAGAATTAAATATAGAGAATGTATATCGTGCTTGTATGTAATTTAAAGGATTTTTTCTCACACTAACACCTATTTTTGTTCATTGTACCATTTATTTGAACATAAAAGAGAATGATTGATTGAAAGAAATGTCAATGTGGATAGAGAGGTCTATTTACTGTATGATATACACTTAGGCTAATTACTAACTTATATATTTTTCATTTAAGGTTGATTTTTTATCTGTACATTGTAACATTTAAAAGGTTTTTTTTAGATTTTAGCTTTATCTGTCTGGAAATTTTTGTTGTCTGGGTTCAATCGCATTGCAGCCCAAAAGTAAATTGTTGATTGGACGGAGTCAGAATGTGACTTCAGAAGTATAAATGTAATTGGTTGTGGCTTACATAGACTGACGCTACTCTATTTAGAGGCATGTTTTAGCAGAAAATAGATATTTATAATGTTACAGCCCTATATATAAATATTTCTAATTTTTTTATTTGCGGATAGATAAATCGACAGTAAGATCACATTCTGATTCTGATCAATTAATAAGAATCTGTTTTGGTATTTCGGCAAAGTTAAGCATTCTACATTGTGCGAAACAAAATTTTCGCCTGTGAACCTAGTTCAAAATACTAGGCGCCTTTTGCGGGGAGGCCTTGAAATATACGGTGTCGTATGACTGTTTTAAATTTACGCGGTTTTAATTCATAATTATTGTGGAATAAAACTGGTTTTAGTTCGTTAATAAACATTTTTTATTACCTTCAAAGTTTCGGCCACGTTGCCAATGGGTTGGGCGTGAGAAGACTACGGGTCGGTGCTACAATTGCACTTGGAAAACGATTGTTTTCAAACTACCCACATAAGGTCTTTTTTGGTATCACGATATACCACACTCCAATTGTGTCCGAAAGTATTAATTATTGATGTAAGTAGAATGTGTCAAATAACGTGCTAATACCAGTTTTAAACTATTTTAATTACGTGTTTTATTGTTGTCTATTTAAATGTGTCAAAATTATTGGTTTAGTGTACTTAATTAAATCGAGGTTTCTATCTTATATGTTTATTACATCTTGATCTTATAGCTTTTATTATAATAAACGAAATTGTGATTATAAGAGCAATATTACACCAAGACTTGTTCTTCCATTATATGCTATGATAAAAATGAGTCGTATTTGACTTGTAGTCGCATTTCACATTAATATGATCTTAATACTTCTCCTAATATGGTAAATAATGGTGCGTATTTTATAATGAATGCAATATTTTTATGGGATAGTATTTTAATTCGTCAGTATGGGAAGGATCGAGTAATGTGATAAATAATAGTGAGCCTTGTACATAAGCAAAACAGATAGGTTAACATATTTTGTATGTAATTTGCATTTCTTTGCCGATTTACATTATAGAAGTTTTACATAGGAAATTACCAGTTAAAAGGTGCAGTGCGCCTTTTGCAATAACAAAAGGGTAAATTCAGTGAGTTTCAGTTTTATAACTTTGCTGTATTTGACGGGTATCACTGTGAACTTTAGAAGCCGAAATAATACCGAAATGGTATATCATAATGTTTTGAAAGAGAGGTTCGTCTGGTTGGTACCAATTATGAGTATTTAAATTGAAAAATACGCATACTTACATGGTTTTTTCTACCCGGATTCTAATAGGAGCGAATGTCACTTGAATATACCCTTTGTGTTGTCGCGAAAATTTCAAGTAATCCCATGGTTATTGTGTATTGTTAGTATATTAGGTTTTATAATAAATGTGCCCACGAGAATGGACACCGAATAGGAGGTCTATCAACGTATATTCAATGGCAATCTTATTGGGATACATTTTGACAGACCGATACAATTGATAAATATCCACGAAGTGGTAGGCAGTGGTACCCAGTCTACCGATCCGATAGTCCCACCACTTACAAGTATACAGACCGTGAAGTGATTTTGACGCGTTTCGGGATTAGCTTGTAAGTTGCCGGTTCCAACTAGGCCGGGATAGTGGATGTGATTGCTACTCAGTTATTGAATTGTAGTAGCAGTGATATCCATTAATAATTATCAAGCGGGACGCTGTCATATGACGAGTCACAATAAAAAAAAAACGCGGTGGTGATATGACCGCACTTTGCCTGGCGTTAAGCTGAGAGAGGAGTCACGAACAGGGCCAGTGGCAGCCTGCTCTCTATGACGGTATGGTGAGATACTTCTTGAAGCTGCGTTTGAAGGATAAAGTTTTATTCTACAGAAGGAGTACGGTTTTGGGAAGGTCGTTTTTTTTTTCATTTTTTCAATAGAAGTGACAGAGGACAGGTCGCCCAAGCAAATGACATTACTCGCCAATTGGTATTTAGATCACCACTTTATATAAATACGCAAACCTTTTTACACGGTTCTTCCCTAGATGGCTAATCACTATGGGATTTAATATTATATCTGCAGACATACATTAATTATATCTCGCAATTGCCTTACAAGTTGTGAGATATACATTGTGACACGAAACGAACTGAGGGCGATGCGTCCCAAGCGGTGTGCAGGAATGTGAGGCAAAATATAACATTAAAAAAGACATTGCACGTTCGACTATATGTATATCTCAGTGTAAACAGTATTCAAAATTGAAATGATTTTTAAGTTTTGCGCTTCGGTAATCTTCGTGTTTCCGAATTAAAACGCAACCAATGCCTGTCTAACGTCGCGTCGCTGAAGCTTCGTATATTATTTATATATATAGTTTTAATACATATTTAAAAAATATTTATAAATGTTTAATTCCAAAACACGTGGATTGCCAAAACATTTAACTTAAATCGTACTAGTTTATCAATATAATCCATGAATTAAACAAATTTTATGCGGCTTACTATCGCGTTTATTTTGGTTTTGATTTTACTGTTTGGGGGCTTTGCAGCCATCGTGCCATCAGTCTCTCCTCTGTGACCATGGCTGCAAACCTCTCGAAATGTCGGAATAATAAAAGAAATTGTAAAATAAAACCAATATAAACGCGATACTAAGCCGCATAAAATTTGTATAATTCATTTATCAATGTTCGCGCAACATCTAAGAAAATAATATAGTCCATAGTGAAAAGCCAGCTTTAGCACTATCAACTGTCAAAATTGCACCAATCACGAATGTCATTGAAATTGCGTGCCGTGGGAAATAACACTCGTTGGTAATTGATTTTGTATTGTGTTAGTTTTACATTACAGCGTTAAGGAATGGCCGAAAACAGACTAAAGTGTATAGTGAATAGTGTGTGTTGATTTAAGTCAGCGCGTACTTGCTACTTACTGAGTCAGCTATGATTATAAGTCAGTAATATATTCGGTACTTACTGCATATAAATCAGCTCAGTTGATAATCAGTTGGTCGATATTTATCCCTAACGAGTCAGCTCGGTTTATTAGTCGGTAAAATTTACTCGAAACTTACTGATAATGACTCAGCTCAATTCATTTGGCACTTACTACCAATAAATCGGCTTAAATGATAAGTGAGTGGTTTATTTATTCGGCACCTACTCCCTATAAATTAATTACCCGATAATTATTACTGATGAGTCAGATCAGTTTACAAGTCAGTAATTTATTCGATACTTTTAACTCATGAGTCAGATCAGTTCATAAGTCGGGAATTTACTCAATGAGTAATACTAATAGTCAGCTCAGTTTGGAAGTCAGTAATTTACTCGAATCTTACTGCAAAAAAGCTCAGTTTATAAGCCAGTAATTTACTTAATACTTACTGCTAATGAGTCCGTTCAGTTTGTAAGTAAGTGATTCATTCGATATTTATTGCTAATGAGTCGGCTCAGTTTGTAAATCAGTAATATATTTACTCGAGTCTCGCTGCCAAAAAGCTCAGTTTATAAGCCAGTATTAACACTTACTGCTAATGAGTCCGCCGAGTTTGTAAGTAAGTAATTTATTCAATATTTATTGCTAGTGAGTCAGCTGAATTATTAACTCAGCAAGTTACTTGGTACTTCTCTGTTTGTGGTCAGAAATGTTGGCGAATACGTTAGTCTGTTCTCGGTTTAAGGTGGTTCTGACTTTAGCAATTTTCATATGATTCGTGAGACATTCCAACACGTCTAATAGCGATAGGAAAAAATAATTAAATTGAGCTCTTTCAGTTTTACTACAAAAAATATTTAAAATTGAGTTTAATTATTTATGTGAAATTTAACGTAAGTTTGTGGTACTACATTGACATAAAACATGTTTGATGTATGTCTAAAGCGTGTTTAATTTTTTTTTGTATGGTAATACGGTTTAAGTTTTGAATATCAGTTTAATATACAAATATTTACTAAGTTTATACTAAAAAAAGGTTTTATATACTAGAAGAAAATATGTTTTCGCTTCGTATAAATTGCTCAAGTCAGCCCACAGCTTAATAATTGAAATGTCGAAATTATTTGTATATAGTTTTAAACTAATTTTTAATATTAGAATGAGGATTAAGTTTTTCGTTAGTTTCTTAGGACATTTTATAATTCAATTTTAATTGTCTTATTTGTTTTTTTAAAATTCACTTTAATTATACATGCGTAGGTAAGTCAGATGTTGGAGCATTGTGTTATTGTCAGATTGTCTACACGAAAAGTTGAAACCATGAAACTTCAGAGAAACCAACTTTAATATTTACGGTGATAGTAAGCCGTGGTACCTACCGCCTGTCGCGTTATTATGGTAATCACTGATCAGTGGTAGAGTCTGTGTCCCCCGCCTCAGTTTTTGTGTTTAGTACCGGCTCGCTATGTTGACCATTTTGACATCTTGGATGATATTGCAATTTTTCACTAATTTTGGTGCCCAAGTTTTAAATTCGAAAATAAAGAAAAACAAGTATCTTATTCAATTCATATAAAATACTTGGTTCCTTTTTTATTCGACATTAAATAATCGCAATACTATGAAAACAGACTCATACGATAAGTAAATGTCAAATTGTTATCGAAAAATCATTTTATTTAAATTACAATTTTGCAATTGCACGCCAATGAAATACAGCAATTGTTACTTTAATCGTAGTTGTAATTTTGTATTTATCATCACGTCAAGCGTCAAAACGGTCACAATATTGTGTTTGTAGTATAGTTAGAGTAATATTACTAGCATGGAAAAAAACTCCATATATAAAAAAATGCGCAAAGGCTAATTTAATTACATCAGACTTTCTCTACCCTTACGGACTAATCAAAGAGATCAAAAGAAAGGAAAGGAGGAAGTGCAAAAAAATGGTAAAAAGACAAGTTTAATCACTACAAATGTCAATATATATTTTTTAATTTCACGATTATTTATAAATGATAATAAGCGTGAAAAAGTGGCACAGCAACGGCGAATGATAAGGCAACCGTAAACTAAACCGTGGTTTTCATTCGTCGGCGGTCTTGGAATTCCCCTAACTTACTATCAGTCAAGTAAAGGCTGGATGTCGCGTCCAATAATAAAAAAATACGTCAGTATCAGGAAGTTTCAAAGACAATCGTTTAGCAGCTCCTAGATACGGCTGTGGAGTTTTTTTGAGGATTATGCTATCGCTTTATTACTCTCTACTGAAGCTCGGGGGGCCGTTTGTAGTCAATCTGTTGTTTACTTATAGTTTCAAACTTTAGTGTAGACAATCCTTAAGAATTGCGCCAGTTAAATGCACCTTTATTGCCTTGCATCTACCTCTACATCTATTATGTTGAATATTAATTTATTTTAATTCATATTTATAACGATAATTCTTCTATTATGGTCTTTGTTAAGAGTATGTAATGTTAAGTTTTTATGTTTACAAATTAGACTGTTTGAAAATTCAGGTAAAACGGAAGATGTAAGGCTAACCGGCGCATGTAGTACTGGCGCAATGGTTTGGAAGCTGCGGGCCAACCGCGTAACTCAACGACGTTGAGAATGGGCTTCGTTTTTACAGTTAAACTCCATTAATGAGCTTTAAAATTAAAAATGCGCTTCATTAAGAATCGATGTTCATTTTAATTAACAGTTCAAGCTCATTGTACGAATGACTAAAAGTTTTTTTTGACACTAACAGCGACCGTGTAACTTTACCGTGTTGATGTTACGCGGTCGGCCCACAGGCGGTACATACTGATAATGTTTAGATGTAATGAATTGGGTTGTGAATGCGCTGAGGGTGAGGATCGACCAAAGTTAAGAAGTTTTTAGTATGATAATTGAGAGCTAAGAGTATTTTCCTACTTATTTAGACTTACAGCTTAAAGCAGTTGCCGGCCTTCCTTTATTTGGCGGGCATAGTGACGACTGAGGCAAACGTAAACTGAATAGGTTTTTTTCAGTCGTAGGCGCACTGTCTTTCCCTCGCGTCACTTCACATACACACAATCTCACATTAACAATATTGGTTCAATTGAATCCTCAGCGTATCCTCAATCGGCTTTGTCCATGTTTACCCGGGTCTAAATCATTTGCCGATGCTGAAGTATTTTTGATATATTATGTATGTACTTTGGTTGCCCAGTTTCTATGATATAAGCACTTTTGGTAGCTGAGTATAGGAATGTAAATAATAATTATAATTAGAGCTTGCTACATGTTTAAAAATCATTCAAGATAGGCAGGCATAGCGTGTAAGACAGATAAAATCTTGGTGAAATCAAACTGGGCTTGAATCGTATTTTTGCAATGACATTACATTCTGAACTTTATTTTTTGATTTATAAAGCTGAAAATATGATGTGTTAATATTTCATTGATAAGAATGAAAATATGAGATCAAATACATTATAGTGTATTTGGTAATGCAATAAGTACGCAAACCATGGCCCTGGACTAAAAACAATAGCCGGTATAGCTTGTCTAACTATGAATGACGCGCTCCTCCACTTTATTAGTTTATTTAAATCTGTGAATAGAAATATTTCTAACTATACTATTATACTTTATTAGCGTGCTCCTCCTTTTGTGTCTAACCGGCAACTGAATGAACAATCACAATTTCGGTTTGTTTTATTCATATTTATTTGCTCGTGTGCGTAAATGCAGTGGAGGGAGACGCGTCATTTCGGCTTAGACAGACTATACCATCTTTGATATGTGTACTTTGGTCGTTAAAAATATATTATAATTTTTTAGTATAGAAATGTAAAAAAAATCAGTTACTCAATTAGATCTAACGGTTTAAGGTCGTGATCAAGAATGTGGTAAGTCGATAGGTAACGTTCGAATGAACTCGCGTCAGACATTGCCACGTGTCGCATTGGTTAGTACACCAGTCCGTTACGCCTAAAGTCTCGGGTACGATTCCTGATCGGAGCAAGGATTTGTTTCATAGCTTTTATTTGTAATTACTAAAAAGGGACATCATTCATTTTGGGCTTTTATGTAATACTTTTGTAATGTCCAATGATAAAAATATAAATGGTAGTTTTGATACTTGTATTAATAAAACTAATAACCATTTGCTTTTAATTGCTGTGCAATCGAGTTATTTAGAAAATAAGATATCGTCTGTCAATTAACAGTTCTGTAACTATAGTTGCATAGTTTAGGTATGATCATTTTGCATACCTAAACTATGCAAAATAAAGGATATTTTCCAATTACTTTGTAATCATCGTACGTAATCAACTATTTCATATTGTATATGCAACTGTTAATACAATTTAGCCCAAGTCCCTATACAAAATGAATGATATCCTTTAAAGTAATAAATAGAAAAAAAAAAGAGTCCAGTCTCTTAAAGTAACAGGCAGTGGCGCCCCAGTCTGTCGATCCGAGGTAGTACACGCGTATGTTGCCAGTTCTAATTAGGCTAGCATAGTAGATACGACTGTTAGAGCCAAGCCACACGGTGCGGTGCGGCGCCGCATCGCAAACATTTGCCGCATCACTACACATGCGGTATGCGGCGCTGCACCGATGCGGTGCCGTAGTATGCACGTACGCCAGAGCAACACTTCCTCCCCCTCGCGTCTCGCTCTATCAAAAAGTACGGTGTGCCTGCGGTACGGCGCCATGTGGCTTCACTCTTACTTGCAGTTTTTCTGTGTAGCAGTCGCCATTCATGGACCACACTCCAGCACTATAACCAGGCGGGGTGTCGTCATATGTCAAGCCACAAAACAAAGTAGACCCTATCTTCATGGTGTTGCCAACGTATTTTATCGTCATCAGCTTCCTGCCTTAGTGTGCGTACAACCTAATAATGCATGCTCCAGTCTGTACCTACAAACTATTGGTAAATAATACTTTACCAATTGGCTTGTGTTGGATTTGATTATTTCACTGAATATAATCCTATATTTGTTTAAGAAATTTGTTTTATTTCACACCTATTTTATTCTCAAAAGATTGCACCTTTGACCAAACTTCTGACTGATAACTTAAAATATTACTAGGTATATTATCATCGTTGAAGCATACCTTCCGTTTCGTCAGCCAGTATGTTTCATATTTGTTTTATTAGGACGCTTTTTTGCCTGGCGGTAAAAAAAACGCCGGCGACTGAGAAATACACTGTGTGGGCCAAAGAAATAACACTGGCGACGTAACAGCGAGCGTGGTAGACCAGTAGATTTTTTTTTGTTTAATCTACTACGAATTTCACACTAAACTATAACGTGGACCTATAATTATTATTTGAAGAAGTATAGTGGACTTGACCATGCGCTTGTGGTTTGCATAAGGCCTAGTTATAGATGCCGGCAGAAGAGCGCTGACATTCTAGCTGTGCGGTAACTTGTTTTGTTACTTACTTTTCGTTTATCTACTGTATGTAATTTTAGGATACACATCTAATATAATTTTTAGGAATTATGATCACGACAGCGCGGGCTTGCTCCTACGGCAGTCGTCTAGCGCTCTTTTTATTAGCCGATAGTGCGTAGCTCAAAAGTCAGCCGTCTTATTACCTGCCGGGAACTATACTTGCTAGGATAAAAGAACCACCGAAAAGTGGTTCGGTTCGGTTGTTAAAAGCCTTGGTCATTTTTTTGTTGCCACGCTGTCAAAGTTATTACCAGTGAAGCTCGAAGTCTTTTCCTACTCATGTGGTGCGTGATCGCTACACGACGCTACACTTTCGGGTTCGGCTTTAATGATAGCGGGTGCTCGCGCAAATTCAAGTTTGTAAATGTTTTTTTTAATGGTATGCGACACCTAATCTTGACTCGCCTGAGGTAGTCAGAGCGCCGACGACGTTAATAACAGATTCTAATAAGGTGTGCAGGAGGAAAATGAAACAAAATAGTTTAGTGTTTAGTTGGTGCTCAATTGTCTGCCGTGGCAGGCAGTGGAGTCATGACAACTTCATTGATAGAAAAAATTATACTAATAGTAATTTATATTAATTAAAAACACTTATAACTACTAAAATTGAATGGGTTAATCAATAAATACTGCCTGCTTATTTATCTTATCATCAACCACAAGGCGTTTATTGCTGAACATAATCGCCATTCCGAACGACATGCCAGTTGCATCCACTGGTTTTTGTGACTTTCACTATGTCCTAGTGGAAGAACTACCTACGCTGCGTCTGCCTATCGTGGTCTTCACTCTAGAACCTTTCTCATCGGTTGTCGGTTTTCCGAGCTTTTTTGGGGATCTTTAAAATTTGCGTTACGTAATACTTGAAAAGTTCTTGTTTGATAAATTTTATACTGATAATGAAATAATGTTTTCTGGCATAAGAGTGGGAACGAATTGCATATTAAAATAGTTTGACCTACAATATAATTCAATTACTATTTTATTATTGTTTTACTACTTTATGCTACTTTTTTTATTGTGACTCGGCATATGACAACATCTTGCCTGATGTTAAGCTGGAGTGCGGTTCATGAAGGCGACTGCTACTTACAGTTAAATAACTGTAAGTAGCAGTTAAATCCAATATGCCGTTGCCTAGTTGGAACCGGTAACTTACAAGCTGATCCTGAAACGCGACTAAGTCACTTCACAGTCTGTATACCCCGGTCAACAGACTGTGGTACACCTGATGTTAACACGTTCACTGCCACTACGATTTGCGTGAAGTTACCTCAGGTGCCACATACATTTCACAGTGGACTCGCTAGGCGAGTCGGTGGCACTGGAGTAAGAAAACACTGGACTCGCTAGGCGAGTCCAGTGGCACAGGGTTTTTGCTATTTTTGTGGTTATTAGAGTCTTTTTTACAGTTACAGGACATTTAAAAGGTGTTTGACGATCATTCCGTATGTTTAAACCTATAAATAAGGCAAATAACTCAATAAATAAAATAATAGGTAAATTTGTTTCGTAATTAAACCAGTGCTTTCCAAACTTTTATGAAATAAAATTTGTTGTTAATGTTATATTTTAATACTGTTTCAATTTTAATAGCATTTAATTCTATGAATGTGGTTTCCGATTTAGTTAACATATTTTATTTTTTCTCTAAGAATTTTATTGTTATGTTTATAATAACATAATATATTATAAACAATGTTAAAAGTTGTTTTGTTAAATAATTTATTGCTACAGGTTTTTTTTTGTCGGTGACTCTGACTCTGAACAAAAGCAATTCTTTTAAATATGAATTCTTTTTGTTACTTGCGCCATTTCTCAATAAATTTACTAATGAGATTTTAGAAACGCTTTGTTCAGATTGTTTGGTAAAAAAATACTTTTTTTTATTACTGCTTGGTTATAAAAAAGAAAACAAATGAGGCACTGTTTCTTTTTACCCGAATATGGCAAGGCACCCGATAATTGGGAATGATTTCAATCAGATGTGATTCAAACATAATTTTTCTCCAAAACTACTTAAAATACGAATTTATTTCATTATAAACTATGATGTTCATTATATACTTGTTCTGATTATATTTACGTGTGTAACACAATGACATAAGTTGGGACCTCTACATATTAAAGGCGGTAGGTTAAAATCTAAACAAATGTTTTTTTATTTAGTTAATTCTATATTTCCTCTAAGAATTTCATTGTTATGTTTATAATAACATATTATGTTATAAACAATATTAAAAGTGGTTTTGGTAAATAATTTATTGCTACAGTTTTTTTTGTCGTTGACACTGATAGTGTAACAATGGCAAATCTTTTGAATATAAATTCTTTTAGTTACTTGCGCCATTTCTCGATAAATTTACTAATGAGATTGTAGAAACGGTTTTTGTTTAGATAAACATGGTATGTTTGGTAAAACAATTGCTTTTTATATTACTGCTTGGTTATAAAAAAGAAAACAAATGAGGCACCGCTTCTTTTTACACGTATACGGCGAAGCAGCCGATAATTGGCAATGATTTCAATCAGATGTGCTTCAAACAAAATTGTGGTCAAAACTACTTAAAATATGTATTTCATTATAAACTATGATACACTTGTTCAAATTATATTTACGTGTGTAACACAATGACATAACTTGGGACCTCTACATATTAAAGGCGGTAGGTTAAAATCTAAACAAATGTTTTTTTAAAGCGGATCTGCCATTTGCAGATCCGCTTTTTACCACAAAATTATAACTCCGAAAAAATTGTAAGTTGTTTATTTATTACACAATAAATATCGAATAGTTTGCACATAACAATATCAGATGAGAACAAAAATCATAATAACAATCCTAGACATAAAATAAGTCCCTATTGTGATTATAATGTTTTATATTGAATCATAAATTCTAATGAGCGAATTGTATTTTGTTATAATTATTTTAAGTATAACCTTTTACTACATATTAAATTTTATAACATTAAATTACATTTATTAATTTAATAATAGGCACGTATATATACTTCTCGCAAAAATTAACGGAACAAGAAAATTTTCTAAATTTTTTGGCAATTTTCAACAGGCTGTATTTCAGTGAAAAATGGTCGTACAAGAAATGAAAAACATAGCTTTTGAAGCTTAAAGACTCTAGTTTTCGAATTTTTTAATTAAAAACTTTTTGGAGCACCGGTAGCCCTGAAATTCTTGGATAAAGCACGAATAAAAAACATTCCAAATATTTTATTATTTTCTCTACGGGCATGGAAAAATTTTTTCGAGCTAGACCAATGCATAAGTCCCATATCCTGTTTATTCAGCTTCAATTTCTTTTTTGCGGAATTCAGATACGATCATTTGTCTTCGAGATATCGAATTTTGAATGCAAAAGGATCCTTTTTCACTCAACTACCAATATCTCTGAAATTACTGGTCACCCAGCGAGCGGACAGAAAGTTTCGTTATTTGCAGAAAATTTCCTACAAAAATTTGTCATGGTGGATTGGAAAAAAAATTTTTTTCCACCTGTAACGTTAACGTGAAAAAAGAGAAAAAAAATGCCATTTTCTCTTTTTTTGGTTAATCGACTGTATCTTCGGCAATATTGGGGGAAAAGCTTAGGTTAGAAGAATTTTTTTCAGTCTAATGTACCTCAAAGGCCCTCCTAAATTTTTAGATCGATCGGTTCAGCGGTTTTCCTGGACCAAGTGGTTGAAATTTTGAAAAATTAAGGGAACAAGATTTTTGTTCCTTAAACTTGACTTAATCTTTTTAAAAATCAATAATTTCATTTTTTCGGCTTTTTACTCAATTTTGAGTTTTCTGAAGATTGAATAACAAAAAAAATCCGAAAAAAATTTAACGCCTAGCATTGAGAGTGTCTCGAACAATCACTAAAGGAGTTCGAGAATCCCGTGAAATTGCAGCCCAAACCATCACCGATCCCCACCGTGAGCGGCTATGGGACGAATAAAACACTGTTCATAACGTTGACCTGAACGACGCCAAACTCGAGGTCTTCGGTCGTTACCATACAGGCAAAACCGAGACTCGTCGTTTTTAATCGTAAAATTTTTTTTTCATTTTTTTCGGATTTTTTTTGTTAATCAATCTTCAGAAAACTCAAAATTGAGTAAAAAGCCGAAAAAATGAAATTATTGATTTTTAAAAAGATTAAGTCAAGTTTAAGGAACAAAAATCTTGTTCCCTTAATTTTTCAAAATTTCAACCACTTGGTCCAGGAAAACCGCTGAACCGATCGATCTAAAAATTTAGGAGGGCTTTTGAGGTACATTAGACTGAAAAAATTTCTTCTAACCTAAGCTTTTCCCCCAATATTGACGAAGATACAGTCGATTAACCAAAAAATGGGAAAATGGCATTTTTTTGCTCTTTTTTCACATTAACGTTACAGGTGGAAAAAAAAATTTTTTCCAATCGACCATGACAAATTTTTGTAGGAAATTTTCTGCAAATAACGAAACTTTCTGTCCGCACGCTGGGTGACCAGTAATTTCAAAGATATAGGCAGTTGAGTGAAAAAGGATCCTTTTGCATTCAAAATTCGATATCTCGAAGACAAATGATCGTATCTGAATTCCGCAAAAAACAAATTAAAGCTGAATAAACAGGATATGGGACTTATGCATTGTTCTAGCTTAAAAAAAAATTTCTATGTCCGTAGAGCGAAAAGAAAATTATAAAAAAAAATTAAAAATTTTTATTCGTGCTTTATCCAAGAATTTCAGGGCTACCGGTGCTCCAAAAAATTTTTAACCTAAAAATTCGAAAACTAGAGTCTTTAAGATTCAAAAGCTATGTTTTTCATTTCTTGTACGACCATTTTTCACTGAAATACAGCCTGTTGAAAATTGCCAAAAAATTTAGAAAATTTTCTTGTTCCTTTAATTTTTGCGAGAAGTGTATATACGTGCCTATATATATATATTTTAAATATACTGTTTTTGTTCGCCATCTGTTACTTATTTGTGTTATAAATATCGCATTAACAAAATGTTTGAGAAACTCTGGCAGTGAACTCGCCTAGCGAGTTCATGGCACTGGAGAATAACTTTTTTTCTTAAAAAAATAAAATAAGTCTTTACACCCGGGCCACCTCATAAATTTATAAATTAGCGCATATTTAGTCTACACTGTGATTTTGAGAAGAAAATACGCATACGTTTTCGAAATAATACAGAAAAACACTGGACTCGCCTAGCGAGTCGCTGGCACCTGAGTGAACATTTAGGTGGACTCGCTAGGCGAGTCGCTGGCACTGAACGTGTTAAGCTGGAGTGTGGTTTATAAACGGAGGCGATTGCCACTAGTTAACTATGCCGAAACGCAACTTTTCAAATTTCCAAACGTCATTCAAGTTCTGTACACTTGAAAGTGTTGGTATCTACTTTACACGAGCCTTAAGAGTGGTGCAGTCCGCCGATAGAGGGTAGTACCCCACCACTTAAAAGTATACAGACCATAAAGTGACTTACAGCCGGTTGTACCAAATATTATAATTTACGAACTTGTAAAAGTAGTAAAAGAAAAATGGGTTGCACCACTCTTTAACTTCACATTTTCGTTTAACGTTTATTTTATACAGAGCTAAAGGACATCATTCATTTTGGGTTTCTATGTACTACTTTTGTTATTTCTAATGATAAAAACCTATATAAATGGTAGTTTCGATATAAAATTATTAACAACCCAATTTACGATTTCGTAATAGTAAATGTAATAAAATAAGTATAAAGTAAAACTAAATTGGAAACTTTTTTGGTACAACCGGCTGTTAGTCACGTTTTAGGATTAGCTTGTAAGTTACCAGTTCCAACTTGTTTGGCAGTGGATGTGACTGCTACCTGAACAGTAGCAGCAGTCATTTCAATCATGGACTGCACTCCAGTTTATTATCAGGCAGGGTTTTGTCTTATGACGAGCCACAATAAGAAAGCCTACATTAAATCATTTGTATAAGAGGTAGTTATGAGTATTCAACAGTTTTACATAAACCTAACATAAATAAAGTAGGCTACAATTTTTGTATATTAATAAATAAAAACTAGATAAAAAGTTTATTAAGCAGTTGTTTTGACTTCTGGATTCTAACAATAGACACCTAGTTTGATCCCTGGTCACAGTTCACACACACTTTTTATTAACAATAGCATAGGAATGTTCCAAATATTACCATAACCAGCTACAATTGATTTCCTTGGCTTCTAACAATTTCAATAAGCATAAGAGGCAATACAAATATCTGTTTAAATCTGTTTAGTAAAGCAGTCCACTCTTCCTCAAAATCAATCTCTTGAAAACATGCATAAGCAATTGACCTACTTCTACTACATTCTCGAAATTGACGTAAAAATGTTCTACATCCAATACAAGCAGAATAGGTTGGAGGGAAAAGGTAAGAAACATAAGATTCTTGGTGGAATAGATAGGATGGCAAAGAAATTGTTTGAAAAGATATATCTGATTTTGAATATGTGTGGGCTTTAATAGGAGGTTTCACTCCCCATAAACCCAGTAATGCTTTTACATCAGATTCTTCAACTATAACAGGAATATTTGGTTTAATGTCTGTGTATGTTGATTGTCTTTGGATAATTTTCATTATTATAGAATTTATTAAGCTGTTTCTTCTTTTTCTGGCACTTTCTGACATTCCTTTTATCTCATCTCTCTCATATTTTGTAATAAGTTTAGTCATTTTTTTGTTAAGTCCAGTCAAGGCATCTTCTATTGCATCAGCCGATTTGCCACGTTTAAGTAAATGAGGTCCTTTACGTGGAGCATGTTTCAGATCTACATTAGGATGTTGTGACATAAACTTGTTTAATGTTTGATATCTGATACGAAGATTACATCTAGTTTTTCCAGGAAAGAGATGTACAATTTTACTATAATTAAGTGTTCCAGTCTGTCCTGCTAATATCTGCACTAACAATTTATCTTCATCTACTGTCCATTGTACAGAACATTTGGTATGTAATATTTTATATCGGTTTCTTAATTGCACTATATTTCTTCCCATGACAAACCTGGAAATCTTTTGGAAATCTAGACCAAACTTTTTGATACAAGTAAGAATAACGGTATCCTCCTCTGGAAGAAATCTGCCTTTCTTTAAATTTGATTGCAGACATTGTTTCCACCTTCCATAAACTTGTGTTTTATTCTTTTTCATTTTTGAGGCAATAATAGTCCAAGGAATTCCTTCTGTACATTCTAACTCCTTCACAAGCCTTAGGAGCATTTGGTCTTCATCTTCTGTCCACTTTTTCCTTTCTTTGTTTTTAAAATTTGTCAAGTAATATATGAAACACTGAAATGGAGATCTATTTGTATTGAGTTCTTTGGCAATGGCTTCCCAGTTTGACTCATTATATCTAATTGCGAGTTCTGCCAGTTTGAGCACTTCTTTCCTGCTCCAATCACCTTTGTTGATTGCCGGACATTCAAATTGGTGCCACATGCTTTCACATTCGAGGGCTGTGTGTCTGTTAAGTTTCTTTGCAACTGCATCCCAATCATAGTCAGCATTAGAGGGTAAAATGAATGGATCTGCATTTTTCATAAATTCTAAGTCTTTCTTGTATCTCATTAGTTCTAATGAATTCTGCTCATATTTTGAAATCAGCCTCATTTCTATATTGTGTAATTCTTTATTTATCAACTTACGTGCTTGTTGATGTAATGCATCACGGAACTTACGTTTATCATTGCCAGTCCAACGATATGGCACTCTGCATGGAAATGGAAAGTCATTATTAACATTTGTATTTCCTAATCTATCACTTAAACACATTTTATTTAGAATAAAATAACTCTCTATTGGTTGCTTTCTTTTCCCGGGATTTGCCCTTCTTTTTACTATGTTAGAAATTTTATTGCGACACTCTACTAATTTTTGTTGCAATAGTTTATACATTTCTGCATACTTTTCATCTAACTCATTATTAATTACTAGCGCATTTTTTACAGCTTCAATAGATGTTAGATTACTAGACATAGCTATTTGTATTTGCTATATTATGTACTTAAACTGTAAAAAATAAAGCAGCTCGATAGTAATAACACGTGAAGATACACATTACAGCAAGTATAATCAGATACAATTTAACTTTCTTATTCCTATCTTCCGCCAAACCAAAGAATCACTGACAGTCTGTTATTATTTTGTTGTTCTCTAGCGATGCGCATAATCGAATGACGATAATCGAATTAGTCGATTTTAGTAATCATTCGACTTAGTCGATTATTAATAGGGATTAGTTACTTTAGCGTCGCATAGTTCTCAATCAAGGGCGGGGAATCTTATATATTTAATTCTCTTTATAATTTATAGTGAGCACACTAATCATAATAATTTTATAAGAAATTGTTATTACTATTGTTACGGACTCATTTTTAACTAAACATAGGTTTAACAAAACAATTGAAATCTTTCTTCTTCAGTTCCGACGGAGTCTTGAAGGAAACACGAAGAGACACGTTAAACAGCTATAATTCATTTTTTTTTATACTCTAATAACTTAAAAATGATTACTGGATAACAATTTCATCATTATTACACATTGATATTTAAGAAACACAAGCTTTACAAATAATTTAAAATTGCACGACCTTTCACTTGCAGTTTTCCGCCATACCTCTATTTCCGTTCTTGTTGTTTCATTTTAAGGCAAAGAGATCGAGCCCATACAGCCAAATTTTCAATAAATCTTTCCTTATTTTTGTTTATGGCATAGTATTTAACTTGTCAGGGTCAAAGTAAAAATATATTATAGTTCAATGTAAAAACATTGTCAAGTAAATATAAATATGAAACACAAGATGACGATGATAGTGAGGTGGATGATGATCGTCTTAGTAAAGTGGCGGAAAGCCTTTACTAAAACTTAGGAAGGAGTCTTGGAACATGAAAAAACATGATTCGCAGTTTTAAAATACATGTCTATACTCGTAAAACTTGAAAATAATTACTGGATAACTATTCCACCATTATTACATATTAAGATTTATGAGAAACATAAGTTTTTCAAATAATTTGAAATTGCGCGTCCTGTCACTTGCAGTTGCCCGCCAAAACCCATAATTTAAACAGAATTCTTTTTTCAAGTATAGGCAAAGAAATTAAGTTTCCCCATGATGATAAAGATAAAACAAGCTACTGTTTCATGAGAAGGGTGGAAACAAGGATGATGGTTTTATTGTACATTTTTCCTTACTTGGCAAAAGTAGTAAACAAAGTTTCGGCATAATGATTGATTAACGATAAAAATAATTACTACAGACGCAAATCAATAAGAATATATAAAAATATCCGTGTATTATTTTATTAATATATATTATCAAATGAAGTATAATTTATATAAAAAATCTATAAAGTAAATATTAGTTTATAGTTTACGCTGGCACCTTCTTATCAACATGGAGCCAACAGCAGAGCTGGTGCGGCTTGTGAAGCGGCTGAAAAAGCTAAAGCGTGAAAATACAGGGGTCTAGGCTCCGAGTATGATTTTGTCCCATTCGGTGTCGAGACCCTTGGTCCGTGGGGTCCTAGCGCTTTAAGGCTTTTAAAGGAAATATCAAAAAGGTTAGTCGACATCACAGGAGACCGAAGAGTTGGCAGCTACCTCGGACAAAGAATTAGTCTAGCTATTCAAAGGGGGAACGCTGCCAGTATCTTCGGAACCTTGCCTAAAAGGACTCCTTTTAATAATGTATTTTAGTTTTTTTTAAATCAAAATATATATTAGGGTTTAATGTAAATATGTAAATAAATAATACATAACTCTATACGTGTTGATAGCTGCGACACAGTTTTAACTAGCGCAGTTATCATCGCTCACCTTTAATTCGTTTTTTTATATAGTTGAAAGACTTTTCAAATTTCTAGTACCACGAATCGATTGTCAGTCTATATATACTCGTAGATTATCACACAATCCAAGCTTATGTAGAACTTTATTAGATTAGATTATGTAAATCTTTTAATATTAATTTTATGGCTGTAATTAGCGAGTAGTGAATAAGAAGGCGTTTTAATTAATTCAGATATTATTCAATTCTTAGAAATGTAAAAGGAGGCGATTTGCTGTCGTAATTAATGGTGGACGAGGAGGGATTTACGCTCGTAATCCCCGTCTTTTCGTTGACGGAGAAAAACTATCCTAATTAATACTAAGCTGAGCTACAAAGAGGAGTGGCGCTTGCCGGAATGCAAAGTACCCGCATAACATGAACCGACTTAATGAAAAATGACGATGACTTTTAGCGCGTAATTTTAGGTTATGGTTTTAATTAATTTTCTTATTTTTTAATAAATATAAACAATGGTAGCATATTATTTGGACATTTCAATATTGCTTTTGTAACGTGAAAATGTAGAAAGTGACATTCCATTCTCTGTGCTTATCCTAGATAGTTTTATATACTTAAATTTAATAAAAAAATACTTATGTGAAGATAATAATAGGTGATATTATAGGAAATAGAGGAAATGTAGATCCGATTAATGCCATGCACAGGAAAACGCAACGCAAGACATCCACCAATAAGAGAGACTGACGATGGCAGGAAACCGCTGGAGGCAGGTCGTTTTAACAACTCACTGTGCACATCACTAGGAGATACCTATGTCCAGCAGTGTAAGATGATGACTGATATGATGATAACTAATACCACACTTATAACAAATCACTTGACCAAGGGGTGATATAAATTGAAACATATTTCATGCGGCTTACTATTGCGTTTATTTTGGCTATCGTAGTCTTGCCGTGGCCACAATGGCTGCAAAGCTCTCGAAACGTCGGAATAAAAAAATACAATCATTTACCAAAAGCAAATACGATAGAATGCCGCATAAAATTTGTTTTATTCATTAATTAATGTTCGCGTAAGTTCTGAAAAATACTAGGTTCTAAAAATTAAAGCTTTAAATTATTAGCTTGCAAAAAACAATTGTCTTTCGGAAATTGCAATTTATGCAAAACCACTGAAGTTGTAAAATAATGATGCCAATGTTTCATAATATTTTATCTTTCATGGACACACCCTGTGAATGCAGAAGTGGCGGGCAGCGTGAATGGGTGGTTGTTAGTGATAATCCGATTACTGTGGCCACCATTCCGTCGCTCTATCATGAGACATACTATGATATTAGAATAAGAATAAGACGGGCTGTTGACTAACTTTACTAGACTGGTTCAAAGGTGTCTTTTTCTTGAAGGTCCGCAAAGAAAAAGACACCTCACTAAAGTGAAGTTGGTTGGAGAGTTAAACGTCACAAAATGGCGCCGACGTAACTGACGTAGATCTCCAACTCTCGCACTAAAAAAATAAAATCGTAATTATTTAAAAATTATTATAACTAGGCACATTTTAAAAGTAAGCCCTTTAGGTAAAAACGGAAACCTTCTTCATAGATAAGGGATAAAGGGCTACCACACCATATAACTCCCTTGAGTCCCGGGTTCGAATCTCGGTCAGTCGGAAATAAAAATAGAGGCAGATATTTGCTTCGGGTCTGGATGACAAAGAGTGGTAGGCGGTGGACAGTGGTGCCCAGTCTACCAATCCGAGGTCGTACCACCACATACAAGTATACAGACCGACTTAGTTGCGTTTCGGAATTAGCTTGTAACCGACTTACTTGGGTCTATTAGTCATTATAATCCAGTCTACAAAGACGAGAATAAAAATTGTTTATTTGCGACACACAAATTAAAAATTATACTTTGTTTACTTGCGACACACGAATTAAAAATTATACTTCACAACGTTTACTATAGGAATCGTAATAGTTTCCCAGCGCCGCCATCGTAGCACACCTCAGCAATTCCTCTCTGGAATGCACATGCAAATCGAAAATGCCATTAGAACGACAAACAGATGCTTTGTAATCAACCCATTGTTTACTTAGATTGCTATTGCCAATCTAAACCGGAAAATGTGATCGTGACCAATCATAATTGCTCGTGTGTTTTATTAATCCACGAGCTTATGCGTTTCATGCGACCCAAACCACTTTTTTGTTCCAGACTCTACATCCTACCTCGACTTGCCTGATAACTAGAAATGAAACGATTCAACTTAGGCGGCTCAAATCATGATTATTCAAAGAGATTAATCATCAGCACTTGCGTTTCATATCAAATAACAATTTATAGACGCAATCACATAAATATCAATTTATAGATCACCTTCCTGTACTACGTAGTAAATAGCCTGAACCTCAGGCATTGGTACATCCGCCGCTTGTCTTTTGTTTCCTATTTCTACTACACTTTGAATTAATTTTAACCATCCGATCGTGCCTTTGCTTTTGACATAAAATATTTACCGGCTCACTTCAATCGGATTATTTAATTTTAGTTCGGAAGTATTATTGCCATCGCGGTCGAGTTTTTTTTACTGTCTACATTTACATTATTGTGACTCGACATATAACCTCGGTGCAAGGAGTAAGAGAAAGAAGTTGCTAGAGTGTCGACGACTGAAAAACCGAGTCAGTTCACGGTCGCCTCAGTCGCCGTCACTATGCCGGTCAACAAAACATTGCAATTTAAATGATAAATGCTGTTTAAATGAAATAGGCAATAATAATTAAGGTTAATGTAAAAATCGGCGTGTCAACTGAGTTTAACTTAATTGTTTTTGACGGGAACACGGGCAGCTTGATTACACCCTGACAGATGGCTCCCAGCGGTCGCGTCGCTGCTCCACGCCACCAATTTCACTTAATTTCTCTGTCTCCTAAAAAACTAGAATACGAACTAAATCAGAGTTTACATCTCTCTAGGGATGTACATTGTGGAAATTTTACGAGATAAACATTTTATAAATGAGTATTTTATGCTTAGTTGTTTTTCTAAAGTGAAATATATTTATGCCCGTGTCCGTCCAACATTATTTGCAAAAATACATTCCAACACATTTTTCATATCATAAATTTATTTTTCGAAAAGGACATTAAAATAATTTCATTTTAGAAAAATGCCCTTTCCCGAAACGGGTGGCAGAACTTTTTAGGAAAGCTTGACATCATATTTCGGGAAGTCAGGCCTCTGTGAAAAAACACGTTGGGTCGACGACTATGGCAACCGTAAACTGAGTCTGGGTAAACTGGGTATATTAGTCGCATTGACGGCCGGCATAGTGACGGCGAGTGAGGCAGCTGTGAACTAACTAGGTTTTTTCAGTCGTCGTCACTCTTTGATCTCCTCTTGCTTATCATCAGGCGAGTCGAGGTCAAATGTCGTTTCAGAATAAAAAAAATTGAATTCGATTATGAGAACCAGGGAATTCAAGATGTCACGTTACAATTAAACAAAAATAATTTGTGAGATAAGGAATATATCGAAGTGTGAAGTAACAAGTGGCATTCTTGATTAATCCCTGGTAATTTTTTTACTGATTATAGTTTGAGGCTGGCAACCCCGGCCCGGTAAACAACGTTGATAGTGCTCCTTAACAAATTAATATTAACAAATATACAGTGTCCCTAAACTAGATGGAAACTACTTTGTTATGTTCTAAAAGTGCAGTGAATTATTTTGTACAAGTTCTTAATTGTCTTAATCAGTGTTAAATACTTTTAATGAAATCAGTGGAAATAACAAATCGACATAAAACTACCAACAATAATTTTTAAATTTTTAATCTGAGATTTTGTATTGATAGACATTGTTAAATTCACCAAGCGCTAGTAGCACGGTTTGGCCTAACGGTTGAAATGGTTGAAATTCTTTTCGCGGAGGGTCGTCAGTTCGAGACTGCTGCAAAAGTACTCTTTCATTATTATTGTTTTTTATTTTAGTTTTTATATTATTTTGATTCATTTTTTATTTTATTTTTTAATGGATTTATTATTATTGTTTTTAAAATTTGATTTAATTTTTAATTTTGTTTTTTTTTTGATTCATTTTTTATTTTAATTTTATTTTTTAGTGGATTTATTATTACTGTTTTATTTGAATATTATAATAAGAACAAGCAGACAAATTATAAAATACCATTAGTAATTATTTAATGGTAATTGAATGAGAGTTGAAAATGGAAATAAATCAGAACCAGGGATTAAATAATAGTGAAAATGGAGATATTAATGTTTATGAAGTAAGCAATGACAATATAACTCACAGAAAAAAAACAGGGGAAAATGAAGACTTGTAATGAAGACATTATCTCTCCAAATATATCTGTTACAAACGTGAGTACGTCTACTTTCTGTGATGATAGCTTTACGAGTTTACCGGATGTATCAATTACATCGACAGATGAAAAAATTAGAAGATCAAGTTGAACAACTAAAACTACAACTAGACAATGCTTATAAAATTATAAATACACTTAATGCTAAAAATAAAGAACGAAAAGACATTATTAGAGATTACGACATGTCACAAAACGAAAAATCACTAAATAACGAGGTAACTGAACAATGTGCATCACAAATTAAAGAAGATACAACAAACAAACTGACAAAAGCAAATCAACCTGAACAAAACGAAAGTAACAAACAAAGATTTATACACAATAATATACAAACAAGCAAATTTTCACACAAAGTTAATAAAAATAATAACAATCCTAAACTACACGTAATTACAAGTAATAATAAAAACAAAATCACGACAATGATAGATGATTACTTCCGGGCCGACTTTAACTTCTGTCACTTCATCAGACCTAGATCCGGAGTGGAAATTTTGATGCATGATATTGAAAATAAATTAAAACAGTTTACAAAGAATGACTTCTGTGTGATCATGATAGGTGAACAAGATTTTAAACAAACACAGAACTATAATACTTTGATACACAAAATCCAGAATAAACTTTTAAGTGTAACAAACACAAATATCATCCTCTGCCTGCCAACATATAAAGTTAATAATTACTCAATGCTTTATAACCGCCGAATAGAACAATTTAGTCATATGTTGTACTTGGGATTGCAAGCAAATGAAAATATTTACTTTCTTGACTCAAACCTAAATTTACTTTATACACAGCAAATGTTTTATCCTAGTACTGGAAGAATTAATAACTATGGCATGAATATTATAATAAAGGACCTTCAATCACTGGTTTGGCAGATATGTAATGACTTCGAACGTAACAACGTAACGTAATAAACAATAACCCAAAACAGTTATTTCGCCAATAACTATATAACAATAATGCACCAAAACATAGCTGGTCTTATAAATAAACAAGACATACTAACGGTTGCACTTGAAGACTTAAAAGATAAGAACATGTCCGTTGACATACTGTGTATAACTGAACATTTTATGACAAAGGATGACTACCATAACTTACATCTATCAAACTATAAGCTGGCTGCTACATATTCTAGAAACACACACAGAGGTGGATCATGTATACTGATTAAAGAAAAATTTGAATACAATGAAGTAGTTGATGTTGTTAATTATTCCGTCAACGGTGTATGCGAATGTTGTGCGTTAGAAGTGCCCAAATATGACATTATCGTTGCTTGTATTTATAGAATTCCTAATAATAGTTCTGATTTGTTAAATTTGTTTTTTTATAGGTTATATTTAATACTTGACAAACTATGCAGAAGTACCCGTAAGAAGGTTATAGTATGTTGACTTTAATATTGACATTTTAATCAAAAATAGGTTAAGTACAAAACTGCAACATTTATTTCTTAACTATAATCTTAAATTGCAGTTTAACCAATTAACGAGATTTCAGAGTGGGACTTGTCTCGACAATATTGCAGTAAACTTAAAAGTATCTAAAAAGGATGTAATAGAATTGGGGCTATCTGATCATATGGCTCAAATTATTATATGTCCAATAAACATTAAATGTTTCCTTAAATCATGGTATATAAAAAGACGCGATTATAGTATTGAAAATTGTAAAAAATTTAATGAATGTTTGCAAAGTTAAAGTTTTTCTGAAGTACTGGACTGTACAGATGCTAATAAGGCATACACAAAGTATATGGAGTTATTTCATCTATTCTACAATCTCTGCTTTAATGAGAGAATAATAATGGTTAAATTAAGAAGAAAACCAAAATGGCTATCGAACGGAATAAAGTTATCTAGTAAAAAAAAAGTCAAACTCCTATGGACTTATAGGCATTGTCGTACGGAGCAAAATAAATTAGCTTTTAAAAACTTTTCTTCCAAATTAAAAAAGATAATAAACTTGACAAAAAAATCACAAAATTCATATCTATTAAAAACTGCTAAAAATAAATCGAAAGTCACTTGGCAAATAATAAAAAAATTAAAAAATCAATATCCTAAAGAAACAATAACCTCATTGAAAGAAAAAGAAGAATTAATTACAGATCCCAGTAGAATTGCAGAAATTGTAAATAATTTTTTTATAGACCAAGTTTCAAAATCTACCCCCCAAGTAAATGGGTGTACAACTAATCAAATTATTGAGCCTAAGTTATTGCAATCAATATTCCTAAGGCCTACATCACCCTTAGAAATCGTTAAGATTATAAAATCCCTAAAAAAATCAAATAGCGTAGGACATGATAATATCTCTACTAATATTATTAAACAAAATGCTGAATGGATTGCTAACCCCCTAAGTCATATAATCAACTTATCTCTTGTAGATGGTATATTTCCACAAGATCTAAAAATATCGATAATTAAACCTATTCATAAAAAGGGAGATAAAAAGAATAAAATTAACTACAGACCTATAGCCTTAATTCCGATTAATGCTAAAATATTTGAGCGGGTTATTTACAATCGTTTATATGCTTTTCTAGAAAAAAACACAGTATTAACAAAAGAACAAAAAGGATTTCGCAAGGGCAAAAGCACTAACATGGCAATTTTTGATCTTGTTAAACTAGCATTAGAATCTTTAGACTCCAAGAAACAAGCCTGCGCAGTCTATATGGACATGACGAAAGCATTTGATTTTGTAGACCATAAAATATTGCTCCACAAGATCAATGCCTATGGTATAAGAGGTAATGCATTAAAGCTATTAGAATCCTATCTTAGCAACAGAAAGCAACGTACAGAAATAACCAAAATGTGCCTCAAAACTAAAACAGAAACTGTATTTGCTTCCTCTTATGAATATAACAGGTATGGTGTTCCTCAGGGTTCAATTTTGGGACCTTTATTGTTCCTTATTTACATAAACGATATGCCAAAATCAATTGCATATCCCATGGTCCTATTTGCTGACGACAGTACTATGTTTATTAAGTCTGATGGCTGTATTAACGATTTGAAATATAACATAGATTCTTCAATGTCTAACATTGTAAATTGGCTAAATAATAATAATTTAGTCATTAATTTAAACAAAACTAATATTATGTATTTTACACAGCGGCCAACTAACTCTCCCAATATAAATATACATGTTAAAGGTCACAAAATAGAAAACACTAAGTGCACTAAGTTTTTGGGTATCTACATTGACAGCGCTTTGAACTGGAAGGCACATACTGAAGATGTATGCAAAAGAATAAATCGTTTTGTGTATGCCCTCAGACATCTTACAAAAGTTAGCGACACAAAAACTGCAATTATTGCTTATTATGGTTATGTTGCCTCAGTACTTAGATATGGACTAATATTTTGGGGAAATTCCACAAATAAAGAAACTGTATTTAAATCCCAAAAACGATGTGTGAGAGCCATATTTGGTCTCAAGCCCACTGATAGCTGTAAAGAATATTTTATTAAAGAAAAACTCTTAACTTTTCCCAGTCTTTACATACTAGAGATAGCCTTATTTGTAAAAAAATAATAATAATTTATTCACTGTGTCTAATCAAATACACAATAGAAATTTAAGAAATAAAGATAAACTTTGGTTAACTCAATGTCACACAACTCTAATGGAAAAAAGTGTTATAGGTATGGCTGTGAAAATATATAACCATATTCCAGGCACAATTAAGGTGTATCCATTAAAGAAGTTTAAATATATTTTTGCAAATTTTTTGTTGGGAAAAGCCTACTACACTGTTAGCGAATATCTCTTAGACAAATCCATAAAAAATCTAAATGTTGATTAATACTATAGACTTTACTCACGCGAAACTTCTGCATAGTGCTTATATATTTATGATTAGCTTAAGTGACATTTTGTTTCAAAATACAGACATTAAATATGTACTAATAAGTAAATAATATTTGTAAGCCCAAGGGCAGGTCATAGCGATCATATCAATATATTTTTGTTTTAACAACCTGTAACAACCTATGTACCACGAATAAATAATTTCATTACGTTTTTTTTTAGCGAGCAATCGGTCGTTATCCTATAAGATAATTATATAAAATTAAGACGCCGGAAAGCTAGAATTCGAAATATTGAGTATCAAGTAGAATTTTATTTTTTATTGTGGCTTCCTGTTAACCTGGAATGTGGTCCATGAAAGAGGGCGACCGCTATTATAGTTAAATAACTACAAGTAACAGTCGCATCCACTATCAAGCTGATCCCGAAATGTGACTGATTGATTCACTTCACGGTCTGTACACATGAAAGTGATAGTACTGTAGCACCTCACCATGCGGGTGGTGTTACGTGTATCCACGAACTGCTAATGAATATCAGCTTTCGTCTACTGGCAAGCTGATCCGCCCCTTTTTCTTTGTTTACCAGTTTCCAGGCATGATTTGGAATGAAAAACATACACAGTTTTCACATAAATACTTTTACATTTATCATTAATATTATAAATACTATTAATTTTAACTAAAGAGAAATTTCTACAAATTTGGAAAATGGAATATACGAAAATATCTTCTTTGACGGCTGATGTCAGAATCATTATTCGAACGTCAATTCATTTAAACAAATGAATAAACTATTTTAAAGAATATTCCTAAGCTTATATACAAGACAGATCCTAGGCCTCTTTCAGGAGTACCAGTACATAATACTGGCTGGGCCGGGCAAATAACCGCTAACACTCCTTAACCATTAAAATAGTATTATTACTAATAAAGTAGCTGAAATTAAAAAATAGAGTTCTATGAAAAAACTTTAATCATATCAGTTCGAGTGTAAAATTCTCGGTTGACGGGTACCAAGTGCAATTACTGAAGCCCGGCCTTAATCCTTAGCTTGCGACGGAGAAAAACTGTTCTAATTAATAGTGGAGCTTCCAGATTAATTAGCGAACGATCTCGCCGACGCGACGTGGAGTTACTTTTTATTTGAATTTTAACAGGAAAATTACAAAAATCTGAATCAGGCACTAAATAGAAACCATTGTTAACTATATGGAAGAAATTATTAATCTCTTCGATATAAATTGTGGTTAGGGAAATGCCAAATTTATTTACGCGTCTCTGCTCTATATACTTACAAGTATCTAACTTATTAATTATTACGTAGATTAAGTGAGAACAATGTTTAATTAAATATTTTCGCAAATTACTATTGTGTTCATTTTGATTATTCAATACGAAAATATTGCGGAGACGATCAACAAACGAATATTAGTAATATAAGAATGCCGTTAAAACATAGATTATGATAAAAGTGGTAAAGAGTGGTAGGCAGTAGTGCCCAGTCTGCTGATCTGGGGTAGTACCACCACTTATAAGTATACAGACCGTCGAGACGTGGTCGCGAGGAGAGAGGATCAGCGAAATAGGAGTTTCTAGTAATCAACATAAAAAATCGACATTATCTTGTAAATTATGAAAATAAGTTACCAAACTTAAGAAATAAAAATTAATGCAATAGCAATTTAAATGAGTATTTAAGCGCTATCTACTTCAACACGAATAACGCTTAACGACGACGTATTCATACTATATTTCTCATAAAATGTAGTTTACGTATTCTAGGTCTTCAATATTTCGACTAAAATGATTTCGAGAAATAAAGTGGTTTTCTTAGGAGATAATGCGATATTTATATTAAATCGTTGCAATAGGTGATTTTCGATTGTATGTATGTAGATAGACAATGTTATGTAGATTGATGTAAGTACATGGAAATTGTTTATTTTAATAGAGATAATAATTTACTAATATTATTAAATATTTTTATATTTTATAAATTGTTATAATCAACAAATGCTATAAAAATAAGGTAACATATAACCTAATTTTGTATATAATGAAAATTGGTAGAGAAAAAGTCAGTGTGAACATCAGCGCACAGTGATAATAGCGTTTGCACGTTAGTGAAACGACGCCGGCTTCGATTCCCGGTAGCAAACGACGCCTGCACGCGTGAATTTTTAAAATCTATTTTTCGCAACAAAACCGATATTATAATTTAAAGAGATTTAAAGGTAAAACATATTTTATAGTTTGTAAGCGTACATACAAAAAATGCATACATTGTTGCAATGTAATTTATAGCGCACACAAAAGAGATTTATTAGCAATAGATAGAACCGAGCTTTGTTTGAATACCAGAATTTAATACATAATATTATGTATATTTGTAATTTAGATCGGAATAATTCTATGAGTATCATAAATCTATGAGTATATTTTAAACCTATTTGTTTATTTTTTAAATAAATACAAAACAAAATAAAATAAAAGTAAAGCCAACCTGTACTTTAAAGATTATTTAATAAAATAATCTATATGATAGCTATAATATAATAAGTTATATTAAATTTAAAAGAAGACTTGTACGTTTTAAAACTGTGCTTACCACTCCCAACAAATAATGGTAAGCAGTTTTTAAATAGTGGTAGGCAATGGCAATCAGTCTGTCGATCCGGGGTTGTACCTCCTTACTTACAAATATACAGACCGTAAAGTGACTTAGTCGCGTTTCGGGATCAGCTTGTAAGTTGCCAGTTCCAATTAGGCCGGCTTAGTGGACGTATCTTCTACTTAGTTATTGAATTGTAGTAGCAGTCACTTTCATTCATGGACTAGACCAGTCTTATTTTTAAAATCTTATTAATTTAAATCTTAGTGGTTCTTTATACAAAAGGCGGCCTTAATGCCGCTTGGAATTCTCTAACAGCCAAATATTAAGAATAATGCATATAATTATAATCGTAGGCTATAGCAATAAAGGCTACAATAATATACTATAATCAACTCTATGGAATCAAATACATACACACTAGGGATGTATAGAGAGAGCTCCGTAACCGTAACCGAGTGCGTTATAAAAGATTTCGGATAATTTCGGATTCGAAAAAATCTAATATTCGTAACCGAAATTATCCGAAACTATCGGTTGTTTCAAAATAATTACGTATCTGAAATCGGTATAATTTTATTTCTATATCCGTATCCGAAATTTCATATTCATAACATTTCCAATACACACATTAATAATATCTTATCTAACAAAGTATTATTACAATCTCCTGCTGAGCATCTCACTAGTGAAACAACCATATTAGCTGTGGAGTAGCAGTTTTATTCATAAACGTCTTCACATGTAACAATGTTGCAACTGCTCGGGTGTCATGCTCGGAGCCAAATCAAAGATCCCTTGTGTAATACAGTTGCAAATAACATTTGAGTGGCATAATATAAGCTTGCACACAGTGCAATTAATTACCAGGTCGGCTATAAATTGGGTTTGCAGATACAAAATTTCCTCCAAAGTTGTTTTTTTTATTGTGACTCGACATCTGACCTCGACTCGCCTGATAGTAAGCAAGAGGAGGTCCAAGAGTAAAAAAATCGAGTCAGTACATGGTTGCCTTAGTCGTTGTCACTATGCCAGCCAAAAGTGCCTCTTCACGCATCGCTTGAAGGAATCAAGGATATAGGATGAAGAGAACAAATGGGCTGATAAAGCATTCCACTTGTCGATTGTTCTACAAAGAAACAACGCACCGAACCTTTAGTATAACTGCCGATTCAGTCGACAGTATGCGTATTTTCCCAAGACCTGTGCGGGTATTACGGGTGTAAAAAGACAAGGTAGGAACAAGGTGAAAGAATATTAAGATCCTCGGAACATTTCATTCATGTCCATTTTAATACACATATATAAAAAACAAATAAAACAAATATGTATATAATAAAACAAATTGCTCCAAAATAAAATTTATTAGCGAAAAACAATATAAATAAACAAGAGATAAAACTGATTGATTTATAATAAATAAAAATTATTAATAATAAAAATATATTTTGTAAAATTTATTTTTTATCTATTAATCCACCTTGCGATGTGAAGACTTGTTTTATTGAATTCAGAATCTTAGTATAGTATTTAACTTGGGAGCTTACTGATGTATTCGAGTTATCTTTACGCCCCTTTAGCTTTCTCCCGCCTAAAAGAAATATATTTGTAGTATATAGTCAAGATTAAGGTAATTATACAAATACATAATACAATATACAAATTCTGTTTATTGAATTATTAGATGTTATAATAATTAATATTTTAAGTATTTTTATTACATTTTATTTTAATAATAAAAGTTTATTTATTACATAAAACATTTTTAACAAATACATAGACCATATTACTTATAAGTATCAAAAAAAGATATTTGATATTTACATGTCCTTACCATCTCGCATCGTATCTCTTGACTTATTTTTTCACTAAGTTCTGATGGAATATCTTGCTCCGTTACATCTTGTAGAATGTATTTTAGTTGCGAAGTCCTAAAAAGTAATATAACTTATTTTAATTCGAAATGTAACGAGTCGGAGTTGTATCAGGATCGTGGCAAGTTGCGCTCCATTGTCTCTGCTTATCCCCGTGGGTAAGAGGCGTGACAATTTGATTGATTGATGTAACGAAATAAACAATGATAGTCTGAATGGAATCGAGAACATTCTAAAAAGACATTTCAAATACAATGTTACAGCAGGTATGTGAATAAAAAACGAAAAATGGAGACAACTGATAGCGTCAAGTTATATCATTATTTCTGGCCATGTGTTAATTTTGGCAGGCATAGTGACGCGAATGAGCGACTGAGACAGCCGTCGTCTAAAAGCTTGTTAATAAAAGTTCCAAGCTTCCAGAATTGTTTTTTTATTATATAAATCGTTTCGGTATATAACCCACAATCTGCTTGATCGTAGCCAGAGTACGGTGAACGGGATTCCAGTGTGATCCTATAGTCGGTGATAATCCTGTTCACTATTAGAGCCTGGTGAGATGTCTCTTTATGCTGTTTTAAAATGAATTTGTATCTATTTCTATATCTATTTCATATATTTTGAATAGAACCAGTAACATAATAGCACACATCCATCTTAAATTCTACAGCAACGTTACAGCTTAGTTAAATTGCACTTTAAAGTTTCTAAGCTAAATCTAAAAGCAGCTTTAACGCTTTGTCTGAAGTATACTAACTGTATATAGATGAGCATGTAAGCGCTAGTTGCTCGACGTGCAAGATACGGTACATCTTCTTTTCCACCAAAGTTATATGTAATAGCCTCCTCCTTCGTGCACTGGGATACTACGTCATCGTTAAATTTGTACCACTGTTTTCAATCAAATAACTTTTATGAAACAATCTTTTCTACATCAAGAAAACTACAATTCTGATATTAGCTTTTTGCCTGACTGCCGAAAAGAAGGGTTGTTTTCAGAGTATATGTCTCTGCATTCCTATTTCTTAGGTACGTTTTGTAGTCACGAATAGACGGATTTTAATTTTCCGTCAATCGTTTGTCATTTAGACTACACATCATTTAATTCGTTTCGGCGTCTGCAATACCTTTTCCAATAATTCAGTTTCAACATCCCATTCTCTAATAGCTTGTTTTACCTTTACAGTTAATATTTTATCACGTGGTCGGTTTTTTAAATAATTTAATCTATTCTATTCTTATAACTTATCTTGATGTTTTTTTAATTGTGGCACGACAACAATATACGGAGGCAACTGCTAGTACAGTTGAATAACTGGAACTAGCAGTCACTTCTACTATGCCGGCAAAAATCTATTCCCGAAGAAAATACGGAGAATCGAACTTGCGATTTACGCGTGACAGACTGATGTGTTCACCAATTTGCTATGCGTTTCGTTAAAATGTATGTAGCCAGCAGCATAAAAATTAGGTTGTATTCGTGTATTAAGTTAAAATAAATATTAAATTTTTATACCTTTCCTTCGCCATTGGGATTAATAAAAACAACATAATGCCCCCCATGATTATCGCCAGAGTGCACCAACACAGCATGAAGGGTATAGTGCGCAGGCGTTTGTGGCTTCTCTTGAAGATAAGGGTCTAGAATTATCTCTTCATAGAATTCATATCTAGATCAGAATACTTTAATCAGACTTTATGAAACTAACATCTTAACAAGTCGTTTTTGGATTAATAAACTATTTAAGAAAATCTTTAGGCCTAAATAAGACCTAAATAATTTCTATAAATAAGTTTATAGAAAAGAATTGTAATAAGTTTTTTTTTAATTTTTTTTATTGACACACGACATTTTATCGACCTGCCTGATGATAAGCAAGAGGAGATCCAAGAGTGACGACGACTAAAACAAACGAATCGGTTTACGGCTACCTCAGTCGCCGACACTATGCCGGCTAAAGGTGCTTCTTCACGCATTGTTTGAAGGATCCAATAGGATGGAGAGAACAGTGCCTATCCTTATGGGAATTGGGAATGAGGCCTGACAATTTTATTAATTACTAGCTGACCCGGCAGACTTCGTACTGCCTCAATCGATGAATAAAAGACCTAAACATTTGAATAAAATAAATTTATAACAAACAAAAGGAATCCATAAATAATTTTAAAAAATGCTCGTTATGAATGGTTTTATTATTATTTTCGATTAATTACACATGATGTTGCTTACTTACAAAATAGAGTTTTCCTGAAATACTGGCTATTTATAAGGTTTCAATTTGATATTGACAGACACACACAGTTATAATACAGTCTGTTAATCAATTTAAAGCTTTCTGATAAACTATATTTTTATTTTGTTTTGTGGTGCGTAAATAAACAAAAATGACGGTTTTCCGACGCGCGAACACGCGACGTATTGTCCATGCGCGAAACAGGGAAACTCCAAGTTGATTCTGAAAACTTCCAACGACTGGCCTTGCGATTTATTTATGGTCCTACTGGAAATTGTAAACGTTTAAAATCAAATGGTAAATCCGTTGGAATCATCGGTATACGCGGGATCAAGAATCCTCTCCTTTGTATTTTCCTTTTATGATGGTTGCCCCGATGATGTTTTTCATCACCTTTTTCACAGCCAGTCTTGTTCCATTGCACAGTCGAGGTTGATTAATGTCAAGCAGCATGATGACCCTACTTTTAATTGCAAATCGTGAAGTGGTAATCCAGGCAATTTCAGTGAATTTAAAGTCCGTGGGATAGTTGAGTACCTCATCCTGGTTCATAACGGTGTCGACTGATTTGAAGGAAACCAACTATCCCGAAAGAAAATTCTTAATGGTCGCATTAAGATCCTCGACATCTTTATTTTTTCCTGCCAATATTGCTCGTTCACCCAGTTTGGTTTTTGAACGCTATATCTGGAAAAACACGCTTAATAAGCTCATCTTTAACTCCTCTTTGAGCTCCTCTTTTGTGATGTGATGTGACAGAAAATCAAGGTGTCCACTGTGACTTTATTATTTCCAACAACTAACAACAACAACTGCTTCGCAAACACATTTTCAGTTTCATCTTGTAGCAAAAATACTCGCATGTTATTTGTTAATTAGAGTGCCTTTCCTTATCGCCACAAATTCGATGATTTTAGGCATGCATTTAGTGTATCAGCAACAGTTATTCGGGGAATAACTGGAAGAGTCTGACGAATAACACCCGACAACAGAATCATGACCCCACCAAAAATATTTGTGACAAAGACCTTTCAACGTTCTGTCCAGTGCCTCCAGTGACATCTTATGGGTCATTGTGCATTAATCCCAAACAATCAATTTGCATACCTGTAGGGTCTTGGCCATTGCGCTATTTGTGGCGATGTTGCAAATTGGTGTTTCGTTAATTTGCACGTTTAATGGTATTTTCAAGGCAGAATGTGCAGTTTGCCCGCCTTCTAGCAGAGTCGCAGCTATTCCAGATGAAGCCAACGCTAGAGCTACCGTGATTTCCAGTTGATAGGGATTTTACGGCTGTTGGGGTCAAAATGAACAAAAATTGTAGAAAAATATCTGAAAAACGATTAGTTCGATAGCGACGCAGACGTTAAGAAAATAAAAATTTCGAGTTATTATGCTCTATTAGCGGTTCAGTGGAAACACGTAGACGTCAAAATAGTTTCTTTAACTTGACAGTTGTATCTCTAACTTGACCTATATGTTTAGGAATCAAAAAAGTCCGATTTCGTAAACTTTTTTCTGATTTCGTCAAATTTTTTTTTTCGCATATTAAATGATGTTCGACGATTAATCGATTGCGCGAAAAAAAAATCCGTAAGCGGACAAAGGATCACAAAGAAAAAAAAAATGACAGTTAAAAATGTCAGATGTCAAAATTTGTGATTTAGCTGGGGGTCACATAAACTTTGTCTACAACTCCCCCTTACATGTCAAAACTGTCAGAGCACTCCTTCTGGAAAACTAACCTTCTACATCGATATATCGGTAGTGCGTCACGCAAGCAGCTGTATATTACACGGAACTTTCATATTTTTATTTACCTTTTAAACCTTCCCTGGACTTCCACAAATAATTCAAGACCATAGTTAGCCAAATCGGTCCAGCCGTTCTCGAGTTTTAGCGAGACTAACGAACAGCAATTCATTTTTATATATAAAGAAGATATATTTTTATTGAAAAAATAAATTTTTCTCGCCTTTTTCCACAGGGATATACAGAGACAATGGAGCGCCACTTGCTTCTTTAATAATTAAATATCTTTTATTAGATATTAAGAGAATTGGGTAACAGGCGTATAGGCTCGTTTTCATACCAATAGTATGAATGTTAACTGCGTAGTGCGCCTCGTGTATGCGTTTTTGGTATGAACACTGTACGTGTGTATTGCTAGTAAAATTACAACCGCATAATCACGAGCTTATGCGAACCGAAATTACGTCTAGTATGAAAACGAACTTGTTATAGGTAGGTATGTAAGTAAACTACGAAATTATCTCTTAAGTTGAGATAAGTTGAGTGTTAATGATGAGGGAGTTTATACATGATTGATTTTACAACAATAGAACGATAGTGGGCAGGGTTAATTGTTTCAGCTTCACTAATTTGAGTTTACAAAAACTTTATTTGATTATAAACTAATTTTATTGTTGTCAATTTGGTTTATTGAAGCATGACATTTGACTGCACTCTTCTTGATGTTAGGCTGGATTGCAATGTATCCATCCAACCGACAAGCTGATTCCGAAACGGGTCTGAGTTGCCTCAGTGAAACTGCATTGCAAGTGACCAATTAATGTAGTTTACTGATTTATTTGTTATGTTATTATTGCGATGAGGATGTCAACAAGTTTATCAATTCTATAGGAGGGTGGAGAAATATTTCTCTGGCTGGCATAGCGATGGCGACCGAGGCTACCGTAAACTAAGTCCAGTTTTCAGTCTTTAGCGCTCTTGGACTACCCGTTGCTTACCATTAGACAAGTCACCTTGACGTCACGTCACAAAAAAATATTAAAAAATAACGTAAAACCTGTTTTTGAGTCTTCGGCGCTTTTGGTCATCTCCTTGCTTAATATAATTAAAACGTAAAGATTATCAATCAATCAATCAATCAAATTGTCGCGACCCTTTTCCACGGGGATAGGCATAGACAAAGGATAAATAAATAAACAACTTAGAAAAGATTATAAAAGGAATATATTATAACTTACTTATCATTAAATTTAATAGAAGCGTCACTTCGGGCATCGTACTGGAACCGCATCAAATGCAAATGAAGAATTGGCGGGAACACGTCGAACCGTACTCCCTTTTCAGCGTCCTGCAGACCATGTTCTCCAGCATCATATTTGTTCTCCCCATCGAGTGTTTCAATACTTATATACTCTTTGAATGATTCGTAAACTAAACAAGAAAAAAAAACAGCTTTCTTTTATCACAATCATTATTTAAAATAAATCATTATTTATATTAAAAAGTTCTAATTAATTTGTTTAGGTTTTTATTATTGAGGATTATGTAAGTACCTAATCAAAACCTACATACATACATATCTGAAGGTAACACATTTGTAAACATTTATTTTATTGTGACTTGACATATGGCACCACCCCGATGTTAAGCTGGAGTGCGGTCCATGAATGGAGGTAACTGATACTACACTTAAATAACTGTAAGTGGCAGTCATATCCACTATGCCAGCCAAGTTGGAACCGGCAACTTACAAGCTGATTCCGAAACACGACTAAAGACACTTCACGGTCTGTGGACGGCACCATTGCCTACTCTTAAAATTTGAATGTCTGGAGGGAGAAAATATGAATGCAATTTTACGTCGAAATTGTAATAATCAAATTTGACTAAAGGAACCAATTTATACTAACTGTCATCCATTCCTTTTACGCTTAGTTGAATGTCATAGAATACTTCCTCTCTAGTACTTGTGCAGTTGACGTTCTTGCACTTTATAAATGATGTCATTTTACCCTCAAAGAGTTTAGGCACTGTTCCTTCCACACAAGTGCCTTTCATCTTATTCTCTACTTTATCTAGCAATATCTATGAATAGTAAATAAAGTATTATGCTACAGATTAAAATTATCATAAAACTGAAAATATCAACCATAAAAACTGGACTGTCTACAATGGCTCATTAGCTCACGTTTTATAACATTTTTATAATACTCTTAACCTTCGGACGACTGCTAAGACGAAATTAGAGAAAGTTAGAAGAATCTTTTCGATAGACGCAGCCTATGTCTATGCCTATGTCTATTTATCTAATAGACATAAAAATAGGTAGAAATCTCTATAGTAAATACTCTATCTAAATTTATTCTTTAACTCGTCAAACAATAATTTTGAGAAAGACCAATAAGTGATATAAATTTTCTTTACACCTATCTGGCCAGGCATGCCCATTGTTTACCATCGAGGCCAGATGTCACTATAAAAATGAAAATGGAATATAATAATATTAACCCTTAAGAATTCCTGAACATCGTGTTGCATAAACGAGTCGGTAGTTTCCCAGCCAAAACTTTTCGTTAATTTCTTTGTAGCAACAGGCTTATCTGAGAACTGAAGGTCATAGAAGACCCTCTGTAGGGCAAATGTCACAGACGTAGAGGTGTTGTTGGAGACTGTCGGAATCTTGTACACAGCTTTACGAAGGATATTTGTAAAGAATAATGTCTGAAGAAGTGAATTCATGTAGCATGTCGCTCCTTGGTTTTTTAGACCTGTAATTTAAATTTGTAGCTTGTAACGCGAATAGATACTTTTTTGTTAGAAAATGATATGAGCTGATATTTATGAGAGGTATTTCATGCAGACCGGCTAGACCAAGTTAGGATACATGAGAACCATTTTCAATAAAGTGAACAAAAAAAAAAACAAACAATTACATACTATCAGGACATCAGATGGAGTGCTGTATTAGTACTTTACATTACAGGTATAGGTAATGTATATTATAGGTAGAAAAATACCAAACTTTATTGTTAATAAAAATCTAAATACAAAATTAAATTGTATCAATTTTATAAACATTTTTAGATTTCCTTTTTGCAATTTTACAAAAAAAAGGCTACGTCTCACGTCCTGCAGTGGGACATATATATATTATACTATTATATATACTATCGTATACTATTATATATATTAATTTTACAAGATTAATATAATAATTATACCTATATAACCCGTATATTTCCTAGAATCCCAAGAAACACCGTGTGGAGCATCGGCAACAACGTGCGCCTCAATTGTTATGCAATCATCCTTTACAAAGCCTTTATCTGGATCCATAAGATCCCTCCATGGTATAAATTGGGTATAACCCCAATCATCTTCCTTGCTAAAAATAGAATCATTTGTTTTTAGAAAAATCCCGTATTATTCCCGAAATGTTAGAACAATGTAATTGTTTTTTTTTGTATTAACCACAAAACCTGAAAGTGGACATTTTCTGATCATTCTGTGGTTTGAACTTAATAGTATTTTTAAGAGTTTTGCGCGATCATTGTTTATGAATTAAGATATTTTTGTGGTTTATTATCGTATTTATTTTGATAAATTTCCACGCGCCCACGATCAAAAAGAAACCTTCGAAACATCGAAACAAGAAAACAAATAATCAAAATTAATGCTGAGGTATTACCAAAAAGTTAATATTTCCTAATTGATATTGAATTGAAAGCTCACATTTTATTAATTAAAAATTTCGAATTACTTACAAAAAGATAAACGTGCACAAAAATCTTTCAGTTTTAACAAAGCTTTCGCCACTTTTAAAAACAAGAACTGATATTTTTAGCACAAAATGTTTAACGCATTTATTGAAATATCGAGTATTTTACCTACATTAAATAAAATATATTTTCACATAGTCACGTTAGCTCGTAAATTATGACGTCATAAGCTAGGCAACGCGTTTCTGGTAATCAAGTTAACAGAAAACATAATATTGGTAATCAAATAAATAAGGCCTATATAAATAAATAAATAAAAAGGAAAAATTCTGGTATCTGAGTTTTCATGGTTAAACATGGTAACCAGGTTAGAGTCCTAATGACTATATGCATTTGTTATAAATTTTATTTGTAAAAGTTTATATATTGACTAAAATTTATGTTCAACAAATAAATTTGTTATCTCGTAATTATATAATTTGTTGTTATATAAAGCGTAATATTGAGAAAGTATGTTGCGTAAAAAGGACGAATAATAAATTAGAGATGACTGAAAGAATAAAAAGGAGATGTCTAGACGATCCTCGATGAAATCAAGGACATTCCTATAAAGTAGGAAGTGTTCTGCAGTGCCCATAATCATAATGTATATATAAAATTGTGAATATGAAGGAAGCGAGAGAACTGCAGCAGGGTCGTAAGAAGTGACGACGATCCGTTGTCCTGCCTGACAATGTGATTAATTAATTATAAAGCCATACGCTATACTGACCAATGATACATGTGATGTAACTTTTTACAATGTGGTTCCACATCAGACTTGTAGGAGAGCAGCTTGAGTTCCCCAATACCATAACAGGACCAAGCCGAGGAATCACATTCACCATTACATTGTATAAAAATACCAAGAGATTTCTGCGGTTGGCGATCAGGAGTTGTTGTTGAACGGATCAATACCAATATTTTCCATGGCAAGCATCGGATGTAGCAAGGTGGTGATAATACTTGGTTTTTTAATGTGCTCAAATGTTCTACTGTAAACCGGAATGTTGCTTCGGGACGTGCTATGTCCTCATCGTCATTTACGCCTTCCTGAAAAGAACACATGTTTTTTGAGACGCGACAGGACTTCGACTTGCAGATGGTAGCAAGATCGCCAACGACTACAAAAATCCAGCTTACAGTTGTCTCAGTCGCCGTCACTATGCCGGCCAAAAAATTATTTCCTCTAGATCTATATTTAGAAGGAAGAGGTGGCTTGATGTGACTATCGGGAATAGATGATAAGGTAACACTTTGTTATTTTCAGTAGTCCTACTATACCATTTGGGAATAAGTTCTGAACTATAATTAATTATTTACTATCCCACTCGGAATAATGTACGTCTACATGTAGTCATAGTGAAATGTAATTAATATAAGACGAATTTGTAACATATCACCAATTCGTCTTATATTTTGATAAGTTACAAATTCGCAAGCCCACTGTCGCATTCATACTAAACCTGGGAATTACCTCTTAGATAAAACAAAAGGAGAGGATACGGCATGCGCTTTATGGTTCACTACAAAATGTGGAACCGATACACCCACCGTCACACACACTAAAGAGAAAATTTTGTAACAGTGAGACGCGAGCGAGACAGAATGCATGAGAGTAGGTGTGCTCTAACGGCAGTAGGCCGTACTTTGGATTCAAGTGCGTTAGTTAGACGTAGTTTTCTAGTTCCACGCGTCCTACAACGAAACCCAATATCTTCGTCTTCGTCAATGATATTAAATAAGGTAGATACGCAACCTGTACGATTTTTTCATGTTCGCAAATGGCACAAGTTTGAACCACGACTACGCATACAGACAAGTGGAAGTAGGACGGAACGATAAAATTATTGAGAGCGAACAAGAGACAAATATATGTTGCTCTGCATCGCGACACTAAGTTCAGGTTTTCTTTTGAGCATTGTTTTAACGTGCCTCGTTCGGAGCGCGTATAACATAGCATTGGTCTTTGTCATACAAAAAGCATTATTTCTTCGTCGGAATTCGTGTTGCCACTATCCAATCTGATAAACGCGCGTCTACGCTCGTACAATTAAAACCGCACGATAACAAGCTTACACGCGCCGGAAATAAGACTGTTTGCAAAGGTCCTTTATATTTTTAATTTAAGATAACTTACTTGACATGTTAAGGATTCTTTTTCGATGTTATCAGATGTGATCATTTTAACACATTAGAAACATAAAAAATAAATCACTGTATAGTTTTATATATATGAAATATATATTTTCACCTTAAATCCGAATACATAATGTTTATAAAATAAGTTAGGACATAGAATTTGAATAGACCCAATATGACAAATGTCAACTCTTTGATAGTTTTATTTTTATAACGAACAAAAACCTAAATATAAAAAAGTTTACCATTATCTGGTCGAAGCAAAGATTTGTCGCATAGCATTTACTTAAAATTATTTATTTATTAGATTGGATAATACTATTAATAATTAAAAATGGGGCAGATATGTTCTAGGTATGAGGTATGGATATTTAGTTCTGATAGGCCAGTTGGTGGTTTTATAGTTAGATTTTTTGCGCGAACATTCGCGTAAAATCAATAACCAATAAATTAACGCGATAGTTTTAGGCGCATTTTGTTTAATCATTAGCCATTCGGTGATCATTTGCACAGTTTGCAGACCTGGGGCGTCGTAGTTCCACGACTCAGTCGCCTTTTGGCATGAGCTTGAAAGTTACCGGTTCCAACTGGGATAGTGAATCCGACCGCTCCTTGCAGTTTAACAGTCAAATTATTAGTAGTCGCCCTAATTCATGGATCAGCCTAACATCAGTCGGGGTATTGTCATATTATGTTATGCCCGAATAAAAAATATATGTAAAAAGCATGGTAGGTACACTTGAAAGCGGTTATATGCCGATCCGGGTAGCTAGGCAAATGATTACTGTCTCCCTTCCTGTAGACATTGTCTCACTGTCGCGCAATGTCTATTAAAATTAGATTTAAACACGTTTTCTAATACAATCAAACATTTTTCATGCCTTTTTTCCACAGGGATAAGCAGAGACAAAGGAGCGACACTTGCCTCGATCCTCACACAAATTCCTCGCTTCCCTTACATCCATAATTATCTTCATACAAGCTCTACGGTTATGGGCACTCGGCAAGCCAGTTTCCTTAAGGATGTCTCTGATTTAGTCGATAAACACCCTTTTGGGCCTGCCTTGTTTAATGCACATCAAATAACAGTTTGTGTATCAACGAATTAAAATAAATTTTATGCAGCTTACTATCGCGTTTATTTTGGTTTTGATTTTACAATTTTTTATTGTTTCGACGTTTCCAGACGCAGCCATCGTGGTCACGTAGAGTAAGCCGCATAAAATTAGTTTATTTCATTAATCTATGTTCGCGCAAAATATAAGAAAATACTTTGTGTATATCATTTATGGTATTTCGTTTTAAGTCAGTTGATAGGCAAGCAGTCGGGGATACAAGAATGCCTGAAATGTGGTTCAAGTCGGTCAATAAGCAATGATTGGCGTGCTGACCTAAATGTTTGACAATGGTATTCTGCATTAACCAACATCATTGTCCGAAGGTATTGAGATATATTGAAACGCAGTGTTGCAGTATCTTTGATTTTGCCAAAGGTTGTTCATTATAAATTAAATAAACAAACAAAAACTCAAGTGAAACTCCACTTTCAAGCAAATCTAAGGATATTGAGTCAGGTCTTTCAGTCATCGGCTTACGTCGGCAAATTTTACTAATCCTCATGCAAATAAGGGTCAAAGAGTGGTAGGCAGACAGTCGCTGTATTACCACTACTTTCACAGACCGTAAAGTGACTTTTTTATTGTGACTTAGACATTTGACAGCACCCCGCCTGATATTAAGTTGGAGTTCGGTCCATGAATAAATAACTGGAAGTGGCAGTCAAATCCACTATGCGAGCCTAGTTGAAACCTGCAACCTCCAAGCTGATCCCGAAACGCCACTAAATCACTTCACGATTTTTATATTTGTAATTAGTGGTACTGCAGTGCGGATTGCAACTTCAACTAGGCCGGCATTGTGGATGCGACTGCTACTTCCAGTTATTTAACTGTGGTAGTCTCTATGACCGCATTCCAGTCATCTTTTCAATGATATATTGCCGTACTTAATGAAGAGATGAGGGAAATTAATTAAAATCTCAAGCTTGCCTTGTGAAGATATCATTGTTGGGCACTGAGATTGATGGTTGCCTTTAATTAAAATTTATAAACATTCATTAACTAGATGTCAGCTTTATTAACGACTCATAAAATATTGCCTTTTTTATTTAACAGTAAACAAATTAACGTATTTTTCTTTTTTAATCCGTATTTTGTTTTTGATTAAATTAATAAATATAATGTGCTATCTTTATTTTATAAGATGTATTTATAGGTATATGCTGCATAATATTGTTTTTGATTAAATGAATAAATATAATGTGTAACCTTAATTTTTCCTACATAAAATTACAGTCACATAAAAAAATGTACGTATATACAACTAACATAAATCTTGAATCTTGTTACATTACTTTAGTAAAAGTAATATAACAATGTAAACAAGTACATTTTGTTAGCAAACAGTGTACAGAGAAGGGTCTAGGGCCTAATTAGTGCCTCCCGTATCATTGTTTTGTATTCATAATGGGACAACATAGCATGGCAGTTAATAACTTTACATTTATGCTTATAACAGTTTGTCATGTAAATATAAAACGGTGTAGGGTGATTATAAACTAAATCTGTTCTTCAATAAACGATCATGAGTACCAGATAATATAGATATTTTAGAATGTGACCTAACATTGGCTTTATGGTAAGCCAGAGGCGGTTCAAGAGTGCGGACTACTGGACAAACCGACTCAGTTAACGACTGCTTTAAAACACTTTTCCTATCTCCTATTCTTTCATCACAGGTTCCTCAGCTCCACTCAAAATCCTTTGTAGCATCATTCCAGAGCATCAACGCTCTGGAATGATGCTACTTCCTCTCTTCATTCGCCAATAACCAAATAGAGTAATCATCAAGAAGCTCTACACGACATACACTGTTTACTCTTGTAATGAACAATATTAGACTCGGCGGCATTAAGAACTTAAGTCGGTTTTAGGTTAAATTTGATAAATTCGTTGTAACTGTATTTTTGTTCAATACGTCTGCTGAAAAAACACAAAAGTTAAAGTGCTCTAATTCGTCCGACTGTATAGTCGACTAACAGACGACTGTGCAATTATGTATAGTAAATTGCGTAGTAAACAATTATAGTAAATTGTGTTAGTTTATTATATGTAGTTTTTATGTATTAGGTGTTATTTTTACATAATGATGTAAGTTCAATAAAACGTCGGAATAATAATCAAAACCGAAATAAACGCGAGCCGCATAAAATTTGTTTAATTAATTATTCAATGTTCGCGCAAAATCTAAGAAATTTCTATTTTACTTTTATAGCGTGTATTTATTAGTTTATTATTTTTTGCACCTTAGGTATGCTTTATTAATTTAATCTTCTTTTAGGCCGCTTTGCGTCTGCGCTCGTATGAAAGCTACCTTAGTCCCTAAGGTTAGCTGGCAGAATATGTTTAGCGGTTTAGTTCGTCTTTGTGCATATTGAATAAAAATATAAATTACATTAGAGTGTGTGGCGAATAAGATGTAAATACATTATTTTATGTTGAAGTAGACTTATTTTTTAGTCTACTTCAAATTACAGAATAAAATTAACTTATTTTCCTGGTCCAGTAATTCACTATTCCCGTAGCAGTAATTTACCAAATAGCACCAACTAAAAAGTCGCCTCTTTCCTTATTTTATGGGACGCGTTATGTAAATTCTGTTATTTTACAACGTCCAGTTTAATACGTTTTTTGCTCCTTTTGATGCGATGGGAGTTACTATAATATTTTAAAAGTAAGCAGTTTTGTATTTTATAAAATAAAGACTTTATTCTTTACTTTGTAGGGTACTATGATTATTCATGTTTTTTAAACCTAAACTTTGTGGCATGGTTAAAAATTGAGGATGTAGCCCAATCGAGAGTTACTACGTGCCCTTTTGTTAGAACATTTGTATTATTTTTGTATATTCCAATGCGTGTAAAGCGACAGACTTTAGGTTCGATCTCAGATTTGCTCATAATTATAAATAAATCTTATTACTATTATATTACTAATATATACAAGCTAATATATATAATTTATACAAGCTACCTTAGAGCTTGTAATTATGGATGTGAAGGAAGCGAGGGAGTTGTGCCAGGATCGTGGCAAGTGGCGCTCCATTGTCTCTGCCTATCCCCATGGGAAAAAGGCGTGACAATTTTCTTTATTTATTAATACTAGCATATGCCATAATCGATAAAAGAAAAAGAAAATACCGTTTATCGGTTCTATAGTTAGGCTGGTGGCGTAAATGGGGTTATGTCATCATGGCTAAACTATTATGTAGGCTTCTACATAGAATCCACACATTGCCTTGCCAGAGGCACCTTTAGCAAGTCGTCAATCTTGTAGGTTTTCATAGATAAAAAAAAGGTAAGATGCATCATAATTTAAGGAAATGGTGGTTAACAACTATTACAGTCTATTAGGCCGGCGGCGACTGAAGCAACCGTAAGCTGAATATTTATTTCAGTCGTTGGCGCAATTGTACGTTCTATTGCCTAACATCAGGCAGGTCGATGTTAAATATCGAGTTTAAAAATATACAAGAAGTTATTATATCAATGAATTAAACAAATTTTATGCGGCTTACTATTGCGTTTATTTTTGGTTATTAATTTTACATTTTTTTTTGTTATTCCCCCGTGTCAAGAGCTTTGCAGCCATTGTAGTCACGGAGAGACTCATGTTTAATTCATTAATCAATGTTGGCGCAAAATAAAAAAAAAGTCATTATATTGTTAACAAGTTAACTCTCATCCTTTCTCAGATAGAAAATTGTAGTTGGTATTATATTTCAAAGTGTACGGAATAAGGGCTATAAACCGTTGGCGTTCATTACGACGGCATCCCCCGGGTGTCGGCGACATTATAGCCGGCGCAGATGTTATCACAACATAAAACGCCCAAATTAAAACCTATAAAATAACACAAAATGATTTACAACAAACACGTTAAAACGGTGATAGACTTGTGACTCGGTGTATGGACTCGCGTACTAATGTTTTATTTAATAATTTTAATACTCCTAGGCACATCAAAAACATGGTTTAACATGGTACATACATATTACTAGTATTTAGACCAACATAAAACTTCATATTAAACCAAAATTATCACGGTTAATTTCTACAAGGATAGACAGAGACAATTAAGCTCCACCTACCGAGATCCTGACACAACATAATTTTCATACTATAGCGCATTTCTTTTAATGTTTTAATTTATTTACATTGCTATATTAGGCCAACAAGACAAGACGACAAACGTTTTGTTACGCATTACAAACTGGTGTGCTATTGGTTATTGTGGCAAATTAGTTAGGTTAGATTATTCACCAGTAATATAATATATAATACGGATTTTCCTATATAAAAGAAAATGGTTACTACGCTGATGAGTTGAGAATCAGGGATTTTATTAAGGTATATATTTTAGGCTAGGGGCTTACTTAAATATTATATTTCTGTATTAAGCTACTAAACGTGCTTGTATATGTATTGTGGAAAGAGTATGACCAAAGTACATAATATCAATATAATTGATACCGGCAAATGATTTTGAACTGGAGGCACTTGGTTTGCGTGACCACTATGCCACGACCGCCTTATTCATATATTGATATAATGCTCGTTTTAAATTACAATAAAAATGTATATCTTTCTAAAAAATATTGTAAAAGGTATTAATGTAACTGTGGATGATATACGTTCAAATATTATTGTAATCCTTTGAAATTGAACGCCGTAAAAAGGATCTGGATGCGTGATTTGTTCCACACAAATGACCATTGAGGTGTGAAATATTGAGTTTAATAACGAGCGAGGAGCGGATCGTTAACGTTTTAGGCCTATATCGGCTTTCATTTAATTTGAATTAATACAATATGTATGTAAACGAATACCTTCTACCTACACCTACGAGTATCTATGATCAAACACACGTTGCTAATTTGTGGTCATTGAACTATATGCATTTTAGAGATATCTAATGTATGTTGAATTTAGTAATCAGATTTTGCATTTACCAGCTGTGAACTGACTCAGTTTATTCAGTCGTCAGCACTCTTCGTCCTTTATCATGCTTACTATCAGGCAGTTCGACGTCAGATTTCAAGTCTGAGTAAAAAAAGATTTTAGAGTTACGAATCACATATCTTTCACTCGCATGAGTTCTTTTAATGTACGCACCTCGGTTTCCGTGCAAAATAAAAACACGGCTGCAAATCACGTGAAGTGTTTTATATTTAGATTAAAAAAAAGAGATTAATAAAAGATATACAAATCAAATGTAAGTACAAAGGTAAAATCGTCCCTCAATCAAGTTCTTAAAAAAACCAAGGCCCCTTAATGTCCTTAACCAGTGCCATGTTTGTATGAAGAAAATTATGAATGTAAAAGATTCTCGGTTCCTTGTGTCATCTTGGAAAGTGGCGCTCCATTGTTACTACCTATCCCTGTGGGAATTGAGGCGTGACAATTTATACTAAGGATACTTTTGCGCCGTAAAGAAGATCTAAGATAAAATAAATATAACTAAGTTAAACAGCTTTTATAGGTCCAAACTATAAATATTTTAATATGTAAATTAGTCAGATACAAAGTGCACAAAAGCTTTAACACGAACTCGAAGCTTAATGTTAAAAGTCCCACTAATTCAGGGGAATAAACTGAGATCGAAGTTGCTAATTTTGTAAAGTGGTGACTTAAAGAGCTTTCTGTTTTATTCCTATTTCGTTGTACAGATTTTTAATGTAAAGTATAAATATATTTTCCTTGAAAAGAAAATTCACTTAATTAAATAAAAAACTTACATAAAAAAATACAATTTATGCAAGTAAAATTATTATTACATTTAAAGAAATAAGAGATAAAATGTTTTTTTTCGCGAAAGTCAAATTTACATTTACAAATTACCTTCTTATCTTTTAAACAAAGCGAGGTTAGATATTGTAACGGCTCCGAGACAAGCGGAATTAACATAAATTGTTTGTAAACTTATATTCGGTCATTAGTATTCAGATTTTGCCCATCTTGTATCTAAATTAGCTTGAGACTTTCTAAAAAAGCTCGCGAAAATAATTTCCATCTGAATTATGAAGGTAAATTTGTTAGAAATGTAATTGAAAAAGTTATAAGGAAAACTCTTTGCGTCCGAGAAGTACTTTGCAGAATAAATGGTTATAATAAGTTCAATTTTATTATACATTTTTTTTGTGATTTTACATTTGACGAAGAGAAAGTCCATGAATGTATATAAGAATGTAAATGTAAATAAAGTGTGTAAATAAGAATAAGAACTTTTTTGTTACACATAGTATATACTCGCAGTACTCATTAATAACAGCATATCTATACTGATATTATAAAGAGGTAAAGTTTGTAAGGTTGTATGGGGTAATCTCTGGATTATCTGAACTGATTTAGCAAATTCTTTTACCAATAGAAAGCTACGTTATTTGTGAGTGTCATAGGCTATATAATAACCCGAAAAATGAAAAGATATTTTCTTAGTAGTCAGATTTGCAAAGTAAGTCAGAGAAAAAACGGTCGAACGAAAATGTTTGTAGAGCTTCAATGCCTAGAAAAAAGTCAGCGACAGCATATGTCTAATTTCATATTTAAGCCACAAAAAGTAGTTATTTATATTTAAAAAATAATTTAAATTGTTAGGTTGAGTTAAGTTATCACGTCAATCTATTTAACTATTTAGAAATAAATTGCTTTATCACTAGGGATATTTTATTTAAATAAAATTCCTTTTTTATAGTATAATTTGGGTTGCATAGTTTGAGAAGATAATTTAAAATATCAAATACGCAAGAAAATTTTATTATTGTTCGGGCAAAAATGTTTACCGCCCAACGAAGCTAGTACTATAATAATTATTTTATGTATCTAATGTTGTATGTTTTTTTAAATAAATAAATAAATTCTTAAAGTAACGTCCATAAAGCGGTTTATTAAAAGGCTATTTAACGAGCAGAGCTCATCAGGGACAGAAAGTTTACTTTAGTTGAAAACAAAGTTTAGAGTTCGACGAAACGTAGTTGAAACCGCAACGTCTATGTAATTTTCGAAACTTTCTTAACGTATATGCGAGTTTTACTACTTTAAAACGTTATATAATTATAGTTTACAAGCATAAGTATATAAGTAAACATAGTTACTGAGTAAAACTGTGTAAAGACACAGAAGGGACTGTCTGTCCATTCGTCTGTTGATCTGGGGTAGTACCACTACTTGCAAGTATACAGACTTAGACGGGTATCGGGATCAGCTTGTAAGTAGCCGGTTTTAACTAGGCCGGTATAGTGGATGAGACTGCTTTTTATTATAGTTATTTAACTGTAATTTCTGTCACCTCCAATCATGGACTCGACTCCAGCTGGCACAGTGCTGTCATATGTCGGAGACAAAATAATTTAATAATAATTTAAAAAAAGGTCAGCTATCATTATGCTGACAATCAGGTCGTTAACATAAAAAACAGGTATTTATTGTAAATAAACCAAATTATTTTATAGAACAAGACCAATATTGTGAAGCAGCAATTTTCAATTTGCACTTAGCGAAATTGGCATTGTCATTAAAAGCTGTACGCAGTTGGGATTCAACGACGAATTGGGTCAGACTATATTACATAAAAAAGCTTAATTAAAACAAATTTATTGGTGTTTTGCCAAATTTATTGGTATTTTATTATTTACGATGGCATAGTGACGGCGACTGAACTGACTCTGTTTTTCACTCGTCGACACTCTTGGATCTCCATCATGCATACCATCTGATAGGTCGAGGTCAGATGTCAGGATACAATAAAAAGAAGTATAAAACATCGTTAAAATGTGTTTTAAATATTAGGCTATTATGGATGCTAAATGAACATACTCAAATATAGGTTCCGGGGCGACGCAACCTGATTTATTTGGGGTATTTTTTTATCTAGCCGAATATTAATCCCTTAAGATATACAATAAAGACATATTGATTAACTATTAGAAGCTTTATTCCATCGCATTTGGTTTGCGAGCCCAATCTAGCACCTTTTTGTAAGTTTTAGCGTATGTCTACTCTGAATAGCCATTCTAAAAGAACCTAATAAATTATATATTAAAGTAAAGAAAATAACTTTTCCGCTCTTTCACCAATAGTGATTTTCGCTCGAGGGAAAAATGACAAAATGTCAATCCACGAATCCAGACTGAGGGACACCACGCTCACCTTAAATGAAATAAAACGTCATATTATTGTATTTTTAATGGCCGGCATAGTGAAGGTAATATTGAACTGAGTTAGTATTTTCAAGCAAACCGAGGTCGAGTCACAATAAAAAAAATAATTAAAGGAGTCTACCAAAAAGAAACACAGAAAAGGGTCTTCCTGCTACAATGATCTTTGACCACTCTGTTATACTAATAATTATCGTAATATGACTCTGACACCTTTTATATATCAATACCTATATCAAATTTGAAATATAAAAGGTGTAATAATATTATATCAAATTTCTAAATCAATCATGATCCTACATTAACATTACTTAATTTCTCAGTAGCAGTATGATAGTCATTTGCAGACTCTGCAATAAAGACGCTGAATCCCGTATAGTCATTTTCGCAGGTAGAAACGTAGTGCGAAGGGAAAGTTAAGTTCAGTGAGGCTAGCATGAGCATGAGTGGTAGGCAGTGGTACCCAGTCTGCCGATCCGGGGTAGTACCACCACTTACAAGTATACAGACCGTGAAGTGATTTGGTCACGTTTCGGGATCAGCTTGTAAGTTGCCGGTTCCATCTAGGCCGGCATAGTGGATGTGATTGCTACTCACAGTTATTGAATTGTAGTAGCAGTGACATTCATTCATGGACCACACTTCGGCTTAACATCAAGCGATGTGCTGGCATATGTCGAGTCACAATGAAAAAAAATGCGACTGCTTCCTACAGAAAACGGTTGCAGCATGCAACATACACTCCTTTTATTATGACAGCATTTCTACAGCATTAATTCTACCCTTATCTTCTGCCACACCCAACATTCACTTCCATACATTAATGTAGGACCAAGTACCGCATTATGAACAGCCATCCGTGACTTTTCGTATATTATTACTAAATTATATTAACCTTAGTTTCGGCTCTATAAGAGAAGCAATGAGCAATGCCTCTATTAGTACCCTGAATTATACCGAAGACATCGGCGTGGTTAAGCAATTCGTGTGTTGTCTCAGTCATGTCAGGTCTGACTGACACGACTGATACAGTGCCTGATACAACCCAATACATACTCGCTTCACTGTCGCCCGCAACTACAATGTAATTACCTGAAAAAAAAAATTATATGGCTTTTATATAGTGACTCGACATCTGACCTCGTCCCGCCTTATGATAAGCAAGAGGAGGTCCAAGAGTGACGACGTCTGAGAAAACCGAGGTTATAGCCCATATGCCTAGATTGCCTAGTGCCCATAACCGTAGAGCTTGTATGAAGAGAATTGTAAATGTGAGGGAGGCGAAGGAGTTGTTTCAGGATTGTGGCAAGTGGCGCTTCAGTCATTCATTCTCTGCCTCTGTGGGAAAAGGCGTGACAATTTGATTGATTGATTGATATAACTGATATACTCCCAACTCTTACCGAGTGACGCGTGAGTTCTACGTGACGCGACAAAGAGAATACAGTGAGTATTTATTATTTATTTTTTATTGTGACACGAAATCTGACCTCGACCTGCCTGATGATAAGCAAGAGTGACGACGACTGAGAAAACCGAGTTTGTTCACAGCTGCCTTAGTCACCGTCACTATGCCAGCCAAAGTTATACGAATTAATTGTGTTTTTGTTGCGAATGAAATAAAATACGACTCCCTGATTCAAAAAACAAACGACGATTTTTGCCATGAATCTTATCTATACTAATATTATTGGCCATGACCACAAATAACTCAGCCACATCAGTAGTGATCGTGTTTGTAGCAGCGAGTTGTTTTATTAGTAGCTCACAAAGGAACTATTGGCTACTACAAAAAATTTGAGTCATTTGGATAATTAACGAATTTATTAAGCGGCCTAAAAGTTCGCGGGAGTAGTTATGTACTACGTATAACTATAATACATAAAATATCTAGAAAAAATCATTAATAGGAAAAGAACATCTTAGTCTGCGTGTAGCTAAAGCCGGTATAAGTTAATATGTCTAGCAAAATATAAAAACAGGCATACCTGGAAAAAATATAGTATATTTCATAACTGCAGTCAGCTGTCGTAAGAAAGGTTCACCAGTGTCACAGAATAAATAAGAGTTTCTTATATACTGGCCAAACATAGCTGACATTAAATCACATCGACGAACATACGGTGTTTCTTCTAGAAGTGCTGGCAGCTAATTATTTAAAAAAGTAAAGTTAGTCCAGCAAATTCACAAAGTCTATGTTGAAATATGTACGAGTAAAGTAAAAGGAAATAACAACTAGTAAAGTACAAAAACAGTAGGAGGTAGTGGTGCCGATATTACCATCACTTACAAGCATACAAAGTTACTTTGCTGCTTCCAACTAGGCCGGTATAGTAGACGTGACTGCTACTTACAGTTATTCAACTGTAGCTGTCACCTCCATTCGTGAGCTGCTTTCCAGCTTAACATCGAGTGAGGTGCTGTCACATGTCAAGCCACAATAAAAAAACATAACTGCTATTTTTATTAAAGTATGTAATACTCTATTACTAGTCCCGGCAGTGGCTAATGCGCTTGGACTGTAACAATAAACGACGGGGTGACGTCATAGTAAAGTAGCACTGTACTATCATTGGCCAATACCATCAACAAAACAGTTCCTCAAATAACTCATATTTCTTTACTTTAACAAGTTCCAGTGCATTAGACACTATCGGGGTAGTACTTCAAATTAAAAAAAAGTTTCACTGATGTGATGTGATGAATGCCACAGTTAATCCAATTAAAAAATTAATAGGTCCTTGTATCATAGAAACAGGACGACAAAATCTACAAAGATATATTAGTAACGGCGATATACCACTACACCAAGATCGCCTTTTTCGCCTTGCCTTTTTCAAGATCGTGATTTTGTACGAATCAAAAACATTAATTATAATACGAGTATATTTGACGTCGTATATATATGAAGTAGACCGGACAAGACCTCAAATTTTTTGCGCCTAAAAGCGTGACCAATTGGCTCAGAATGAATGACAGGCGTTGCTCCGTCCGTTTCCGTGCTCATGTCCGCTCTATTCGTTTTAATCTCTGTGGAACGAATAATTTACATACCTGCCGACCACGTTCAGTATCCCATAGTTGAGTTATATATCTCAACAGTTTTTTTAATTGATAGTCTGCGTAAAAATAAATTAAATCAACAAAATAGTGATAGCCTGGGCCCCGATTCTCTTAATACATTATGGCGACGAAAAAGCAGTGAAATTGCGTCTCTATTTGGCATTCTTGAAGATGACCAATCAAAATTGTTTACCTATTGATTTGTTACTCGCTGATTGGTTACCTGCGAGATTGCAAAATAGAAACGCAATTTGACTTCTTTTTTCTAGCCATAATGTATTAAGATAGTCTTTCCCAACCTGGGGTCCTCGAACCCCTATGGGTCCGCGGACAAAACAAGAAATTTACGAAAGCATAGTGGTGCAGCCGAATTCAGTAAGACCATTTTCCCTTGTTCAGTTTCAAGATGGAATAATGTGTCAAGTAATAGGTGGCTAGCCTTTTACATACAAAAACACTGCATTAGAGTTTAATTGAGATATTGAGAATAAAATAGATTGACCTATATGAGTACTGCAAATAAGTTTTTTAGGGGTCCGCGGATCATGGTAAGTTGATGCTAGAGGTTCCGCAGCCCTTGGAAAAGGTTGGAAAAGGCTGTATTAAGAGAACCGGGGCCAGTTGTTTTTGTTTATTTATTTATCGTGACTCGACATATGACAACACCCCGCCTGCCGCATGTCTGATGCATTATAGGCAAAGTCTATTACTGAATGCACTCCAGATAGTTTCGTAAATGTAACTCGTGAAGAAGAATAACTCGTAATTATAAGAATAATTATACCGTTAAGTGATTTAGTCGTGTTACGAAATCAGCTTGTAATTTGGCGGTTCCAACTAGGCCGGCATAGTGACTGCCATTTACTGTTATTAAATTGTAGTAGCAGTGATCTCCATTCATCGACCGCACTCCAACGTAACATCATGCTGTCGGTGCTGTCATGTGTCGAGTCACAATAAGATTTTTTTTACATTTCAATTCAAAACTACTAAAGTGCTTGTATTATAGAAACAGGGCAACCGAAGTACATATATCAAAGATAAATTAGTATCGGCAAGTTGCTTTCGGTTTGCGTAACGATTGCACTGCCACTACACCACGGTCGCCTTAAAAATATTTAATATAATAATAATTTACCAGACAACCCCTGATTCTTCAAAACATCAACAAGCTTCTGCGTGTTCATTTCATAATTGTTCAACGTATATTTCGAAGCATATACAACCTGCATAGCCGTTGCTATACATATGGCGGCGAGTAGAACACCGCATACTTTACAAATAAGTATAATAACATTCAGTATGTAGCTGTTGATAACCAATTCGTTACCCCCGCTTGCAGTAAGTACAGACGATATTATGTACAAAGAGTTCACGTAATCCCAGCGATCTCGATTAAAGTTGCCAAACCTAAAATGTATTCGGAGTTGTGAAGCAATTTTGTGGGTGAATTTGGCAGTTAATTTTGTAATTAATTTGGACAATGGACACACTTTAATGTGAAATTTAAAACTTTGGCTTGTTGACCATGTATGGTTACATATTTTTCAATGTAAGTAGTAGTCACAACCACTATGCCGGCCTAGTTGGAACCGGAAACCTAATAGCTGATTCTGAAATGCGACTCACTTCACGGTCTGTGTACTCGTAAGTGGTGGTACTATCCCAGATCGGCACTATTTGTAATATTTAATATAATTATTATATACCTATATTACAAAATAAAAGCTATGAAACAAATATTAGCTGCAACTGGAAGTCGACTTGACGTGTAACGAACTAATGACTAACCAATGCGCCACGCTTGTCGCAAAAGACGTGGGTAATTACTGTAATTCATTTTTACTGGCAATACTATTTCTAGCCGTAGGCATTTTTTTATGTGGCTCGACCTGCTATTAAGCCAGCTACCTGCTTGATGTTAACCTAGAGGGCGGATTATGAATGGAGGCGACTGTGACTCTAGGTAAACAACAGCAAGTAGCAGTGCCGTCTACTATGCCAGTCTAATATTAATGCAAGCAAATGACTCACTTTACAGTCTATACACTTGGAAGTGGTACTACTAACCGGATTGGCCGACTGGGAAAATGATTAACAACTATCTTTCTACCAGGACCGTCTTTAACCTATTGGAGGCCCTGATACATAAGGATAATGGGGCCTACTATGAGCTTGATAGAGCACTATTTTGTTGGAATAGACAATTCAAGGTTCACAAGCATGTTAGTATTATGTCAGTCATTCGTTTGATTATTCCCATACAAATATGTTTTTCGGTAATAAATATCGGATGATCTGGCAGGATCACCCTAGGGGGCTCCTTTCGTCACGTGCCAAGAGTGCCCAGTAAGAAAGACAGCCTAGCTCTATATAAGACAAGTAACAATATAAGACTAGTTCTGTCTTATATTGTGTAATAATTTTTCTGAAAAATTTGTGACAAAGAAAAATACATACTTAGCTGATTGATACATCTTTATAGAGCTATATATTTTAAAAGGAGACGTAATAACAATTACTATAAGAAATATACAGCTCAATGTATGTATTAAGAGTATTAGAGTAAATGCTGTCATCAAAGTCTGCAAAAGAGGAAACTGTTATAGCATATACTATGGAGAATCTTTTGAAGAACTCTTTGGCTTTGCACATGGACCCAATTGTCGACCCAATTGGCAGTCGAACTAAAAGGTTCGGCGCATCATTCCTTTGCAGAATAATTGACAAGTGGAATGCTCTACCAGACCATGTGTTTTCGTCATCCTATAATATTAGTTCCTACAATCGAAGCTTGAAAAATCACGTTTGACCGGCATAGTGACTGCGACTGAGGCAACTTTATTTTGACACAGTTTTTTTTAGTCTTCGGCGCTATTGAACATCCCTTTGCTTGTTATCAGGGAATTCATGATCAGATGTCGTCAAAATAATAAAAAAAACATATAAAACTATTATAGTTACTATCATTGGCAGTTGGTAATGCGCTTGGATTGTGACGTCATACGACGGGATGACGTCATAGTGACGTAGCACTGTACAGGCATTTGCCAATACCATCAACAAAACTAGACTTTGACAGGGATCCAGCACATTTGCTATTGCCGATCCTTGTCAAAGTCTTGGAATAATACTTTAATGCAAATATTAAAAACAAAAACAGATATAAATTCTGACATCTTGTAATTTATTGTTCTTTTGCTTTGTATTTTTATTTTCTTTTTTTCTTTTAAATAAATAAATAATTTTAAATACAAGTATTGATCTTATTGCTAAAATACGATTAATTGAGTCAATTGTCATGGGAGTCATTGAAAAATGAAAAGGTAATTTTGGGGAAATAAAAGTGAATGAAATGAAAAGTGAGGGAAATAAATGAGTTAAAGTATGATGTTTTGAGTATATTTTTTGGTTAATTAGGTACCTGTAAAGTATTGAGATTGTTTGTCAGCTCAGCTGAAGTTTCCCAATAGAACTCAAACAAATACTTCAATCTGCCCAATTTCAATAATTGCGCGTAGTGTATTATCATTGAGTTATCACTGAAAACAAAAGAGTTATTTTCAGTCAAATTATTGATACTATGTATATTAGTGTTTTTATTGCGCTCGACAAATGACAGCACCCCGCCTGATGTTAGGCTGGAGTGCGCGTCACAGACAAAGACGACTGTTACTGCAAGTAGCAGTCGCATCCACTATGCTGCTGTAGTTGGAACCAGCTACTTACAAGCTAATCCCGAAACGCGACAAGTTACTTCACAGTTAGAAGTGAAATTAATGAAGGTAATATGTAATAAAAATTTGATGTATAAAACCACCGACAATTATTATAAGCCATTTCAAGTCTTGCTGATTTTTGTCGCGGACTCTTGGAAAAAATATAGAATAAAATGTTGATGTACTTAAAAGAATGAAACTAATACAATTCAAAGGTTTTAGGATTCAAATATCTTTAAAATTAAAAGAATCGCATAAATTAAAGCATAAAAATACAATATCTTAACAACACTTGAGTTGCGTTTTTGTTCTTAAAAGTAAATTATTTATTTTCACCCGTTAGAATTACAAGTAGTGCAAAACATTTTTTGACTAGTGTACATATAGGTATTTCAGTAGTTTAAAAAAGACACAGAGGCGGCCTATGCACACGTCATTCAGCGTTGTGATTTCTGAAAATGGGGGCTCAGATGTCTAACTAAAGTAAAAGTTTGTAGTAAAATTACCTGCAAAAATATGCAATTGGTGCCAATGGAAAATTAACTATAACGTCACTAAAAAACCGCCATTTCTTTTTGAAATATCTCTTTCGGCATTTTGCTGGATTCGTAGTTATCTCACCATATTTATTGCTGTAACTCTAAAATCATACAATAATGTCACAAGTCACATTCGTGGATTGGCAGATAGTTACAACGCTAATCGATAAGTTCTGGGGTTGAAATTTTAGAGTAACGTAGCTGCGTAACCCGGCGTTGCCCGGGTCAAAATACATCGCACGCTTAATGGTTAAATAATCCGTTTTTCTCTTAATGGTTTAACGTATACAAAATCTTTGTACCCACCATTAAACGTATATTGTTGTATATACACATACATATTCAGCCTTAATTATCAATCCATTTTAGGCATATACCATGGGAGACTTTTTTGTGAGTAATCAATCATGAGTAGGTACTATGAATATATAAAACACTATTTTATGAGTAAGTTTTTTACACCTTAGGTTACATATTCGAGATTTCGTACGGAACCCTAAACTTTTTGGAAATCCAATAAAGCCTACGTTACTAACGAAGAATGTAGATTTCTAATGGCGAAAGAATTTTTAAAATCGGGCCAGTAGTTTCTAAGCCTATTCATTACAAACAAACTTACAAATCTTTCCTCTTTATAATATTGGTATAGATATTTAAATAATATAGGTATATACATTATTATAGTGCAGAATATTTACCTGATGCAGTACTAAATAAAGTCTCGTATAGAAGAATATATCAAATATGCATTGACACCATGCAATCATTAAACAATCGTTCAATGTAACAAAGCAATAGAGATCTATTGAGTAGCTTAGTGTTGCTATGAAGCATGTTATATAGCCGAACACCTGTGTAGAAATATCAACTGTTAATATTTTATTATATCCGGCGTAACATCAGTCTGTTAAGCCTAAAGTCTCAAGTTCAATTCTCAGTCGGAGCAAAGATCGAAGCTTTTATTTGTAATATTTAATTTTTAGATTAAATATTACACATAAATAGGACTGCTTCTTCTCTTTCTTTACAGATGGGGCAAATGGAGACCACCTGTCTGCTTACCACTTTCAACTTTAAAAAATAATAAATACCTGGTAAGTTCTTGTGCCGGGTCTAAAATATATGCCAGTAACAGCACTATGTCCCGTCATTGTGCTGGGTGATTGAGATCTGGTGTCACTTTTACTAACAGAAGAATGAAAACTCGAAGTTGAGTATAGACCTCTTCCTAAGTAACAACAGACTTATTAATAATAGGAAACAAATACACAGCCTCACATAATAAGGCGACCGTGGTGTAGTGGCAGTGCAATGGTTACGCAAACGAAAGAGCACGGGTTCGAAACCACTTACCGGTACCAATGCATCTTTGATATAATGTACTTTGGTTGTCCTGTTTCTATGTTACAAGCACTTTAGTAGCTTAGTATAGAAATGTATAATAAAAAAAATAATAATACGTGAAATAGCTTTTTATTTATGTAATTATTATAAGCAATCAATCAAATTGTCACGCATTTTTCTTACAGGGATAGGCAGAGACAATGAAGCGCCACTTGCCACGATCCTGACATAACTCCCTCGCATCCATTACATCTACAATTCTTATCATACTCGTACCAATAAATTGGGCAACCCAGTTTCTAGTGCCTTTTTTGCCGATTTGGTCGGAAAACAAGCTCCTGGGTCAGTCTCGTTTAACACATCCATCCATCTAAATTGCTGTTTTTTGTTATCACTATAAAGAACAACATCATTCATTTTGTATAGGGCCTTGGGCTTAAGTGTATTTAACAATTGCATATTCATTTTAAAATAGTTTGACGCACGAAGATTACAATGTACTTGGAATATATCTTTTATTTTGAATAGTTTAGGTGTGCAAAATGATTAAACTATAATAATGACAGTTGAAAGCAGAACTGTTAATATGGCATGTCTTTGTGATTGACAGACAATACAAAATCCATATCTCATTTTCCGAATAACTCGATTGCACAACCATTTAAAGCAAAATTGTTATTAGTTTTATCAACACAAGTATCGAAACTACCGTTTATATATTTTTTTATCATTGGACATTACAAAAGTAGTACATAAAAGCCCAAAATGAATGATGTCGTTTATACGAAACTTCATGGGCGGGTCAAACGTAAAAACGGCTATCATAGCGTGCCGCTGGTAGTGAATGCTAGTTAATAATAATAATACAATAAGGCATGCCAAAACGCTGGTTCTGAAAATTTCAAGGTGGTAGAGAATTCCAATCGGCAATCTTCGTGACTTTTCTTTTATGGAACAAACAGTTAAATAAAATAAAGATGTTAATTTTAACTTACCTGCTATTTCCGATCTACTAGATCCGCTTCGTGAATCGCTCAATGAGTCAATTGGAGATGCGAATTCGTTATCATCATCGTCTGACTCTTCATCTGAAAGTACAATTGACAACTAAGAGATTCCTGTTGCGTTAAGTAGGCACATTATTCTTAAAACAACGCAAACAAAATTTACCAGCACGTTAAAAATCTAAAACTACATATTCAATAATAAAGGCGTCTTTAGTGTAGTAGTAGTGCAAACCGAGAACCTCAATTCAAACCACATGCCGGTTCAAATGTATCTTTGATAAATATGTACTTTGGTCGTCCTGTTTCTACCATATAAGCTTCTATGTAAATAATTTAATTGTAGATGTGATAAATAAACACAGAAACCAACCACTACTTTTTAGGTATTCAAAATCCATAGTAATAGGTAATATGTAATCCTGGGATCGTTCAAATGCTTTTTTTAATGGCTCCTGTATTTTAGGATAATATCTGACGAGATTGAAAAATATTTGACTTGATATTACTAATAGATCTAGATTTCTACTCGCACAAACTGTCACTTCTGCACAGGAAATTGATTGCTGCAAATTTACATAAGAACACATACAAAATGGTTTGATTATATAAATCTATTTGAATGTGCTAAGCATTGTAGTGGGTTAAAACTTTTTTGGTTTTATATGAAATTCTATTTAAAGCTTACTCCAGTGAAATTTCCAAACATTCCTCCTGGGCCCATACAAGTTATCATTTCATTGCATGAAGACAGTACATCGACCTGTAAAGAAACGTTTATATGCAAAATAATCTTGTTTGTGTGGAATACATCGATCGTATTTTCAATTTATTTAAATACAATTGACGAAAGGAATTTATATGATGTAGATAGATGGTTAAACGAGGTAGACATAGAAGAGTGTTTTCCGACTATATCGGAGACATCCTCAAGAAAGCTAGCTTGCCTAGTGCCCATAACCGTAGAGCTTGTGTAAAAGTGTGTTGAGTCAGGATCGCGGAATATGGCGCTATATTGTGCCTATCACTGTGGGAAAACGGCGTCACAATTTGAATGATTAAATACAATTTGACTCTTGATAAAGCATGACCGCTATTTTTCTCATTCTCATTTATTATAAATACCCACTTTAAATGTACTATACTTACTTGTGTTTAATTGAGGACATTCATGCGGTAGTGAAGCAGAGCGAAATGTGTGTGTTTTCGGTGACAGGTGACCGAAAAGACACCCATCTCGCACCGCTCCTCTGCAGGAAACAGCTCAGGTAAACGCTATGCCTGTAGGCTTGTAAAGCGTTTGCGTGAAAATATTTCTAGGAATTAAACCAAATTACTGGCGTAGTTAAGGCGACTGAGGCAGCCGTTAACCGAGTCGTTTCTTTTAGTTGCTAGCGCTCTTGGAACTCCTCTTGCTTACTATCAGGCAAGTAAAGGTAACATGTCAGTTAAGACATGTCAAGAGTAAGACATGTCAGTCTAATATGAAAAAAAAATGCGGCTTGTTGTAGTGGTTTTTAATTTTTGTATACAATATTCTAACGTTATCAACCATTACTCTATTCCGTTCATTAGAAAAATTAAAATTTCTTATGTGCATAAACAATAAATTACCTTGCCTCTATAAATAATATAGATATTGGGTTGAACATCATGACACTGAACAACTGTTTCACCTTTAAGAAAATACATTTCATGCAAATGTTGAGTAATGACTCTAATAAATGACCGGTCGACTTTCCCGAAGAGGGGCACCTCTCTCAAAGTCTTCTCGTACATAAAAACCAGGGTATCCTCCATCAAAGCGGAATTCAAACAGCGGCATATTTTCTAAATTATAAGGAAAATTATAATTATATTTTCTTAGATTTTGCGCGAACATTGATTTATGAATTAAACAAATTTTATGCGGCTTACTATCGCGATTATTTTGGTTTTGATTTTAAAATTTTATTATCCGACGCCGACGTTTCGAGAGTTTTGCAGCCATCGTGGTCACGGAGAGACTAAGGTGGTGGTCGTCCGATGCTGTTATTGTTTCCAAAACTACCGAAGCGTCCGAATAATAACATTGTAAAATCAAAACCATAATAAACGCGATAGTAAGCTGCATAAAAATTGTTTAATTCATTGAAAATTATAATATTAAATTAATAGTTGTGTCAGGATCGTAGCAAGTGGCGCTCCTTTGTCTCCTCTGCCTATCCCTGTGACAATTTCATTGATTGGTTATAATTATATACATAAACATAGCAATTCATTCTCCATGTCTTCAATTACCTGCGGGTTACTGCCATTAGTCCTTTTCCAAATATATTCAAAATATTTTATAGTTTTCATAGAAAGCATCGAATCAACATTAGATTGAAATAGAAAATTCTCCAAATCTTTGGTATTTTCCTGAAAAATTAGACATTGGCTTCGTACGACAAAATAACATTACATAATTACTGCTCAAATTTATTCAAATGATTTATAGGCCCATCCTTACGCACAAAGAAGCCGCAGAGGAATCAAGTGCGGAAACTAGCCCACACATAACAGTAGGTCCATCCTTGGATACTTCAAGCGAAAAGTAAAAAAGCCGAAATAGTGACGACAACTGAGTCAACAGCAAACTAAATCGTTTTTTTTTCAGTCGTCAGCGTTCTAAGATTTCCCTTTGCTTACCATAAGTCGAAGTCAGATGTCGCGACTCAATACAAAAAAATTGACTGTGAGTCGACAGATCGTCGCCTTAGGCATCCTTGGCTACTATCGTCACTGATATGACAATCGTTGCGGCTTTGCAGCTTCATGCCAGCTTGGTAAGTAGGAGCTATTAAAACTACCTTTTACTTTACTATTAATATATATGAAGAATTCTCATCTTGTTTTTTTACACTTTTTTACAATAGGCCTTAGTCAAGTAAGTGCCTTTAATTAAAATTGTTATTATATTATTTTACACCGTGTCCCAAAATTTAATTAAAATTTAAGTGGCCCATGTTGACGAAATTAAAAAGTTCAATTATAAAAATCAACAAATTATCAAAGACTAGTCTGCAATTCACAGATCGTCGAGGTAACAATCTTTTACCCATTAGGCGAGGCTTGAAAATACACCTCTAGCCGGCGTAGTGATGGTGACTGAAGCAGCCATAAACTGAGTCAGTTTTTTCAGCAGTATGAACTCTTGGACCTCTCCTTGTTTGCCCAGACAAGTTGAGATCAGAACGGAACAGAATCGCTTCTGTAATCAACTTATTTCACGTATAAAGTTAAAACCTCAGATCACCCAAGTGACCAGACTGATCTGAGGTTAAAACAAATATTTGATTAATCACTTGGGCCACCACTACTATAGGTATAATTTTATCTATGAAATTTATCTGTGGCATATATTATAGTATATCCATAGATATACATATAGTATATCACTTCTATATCAATATATCTAATATGTGTGTATAAACTAACCACATGTTCTAATAAAGCATTCGACGTAGATGATCTACTAGAAGCCACATAGCCAAACATAAACGCAAAGTACACAGTTCCTAGAATTTCCAATATCATCACACATATCATATCGCTCTCAAGAACTGGCGGCACAGTAAGACACCCACAATCTGTATAAAATAAAACGTAGGTTAAAATTTATACATGTTTATACTAATTTTTAAAAGTTGTTAAAGTATTTTTTTGTTCATTGAGACTCGACAACTGAATCTCGACTTAAGGACGTCTAAGAGCGCCGACGACTGAGTAAACCTTTTTATTATACGACTATCTCAGTAGCCGTCACTATGCCGGCCAAAAAAGTGACTTAAAACGAGTGATCTTTTAAGAGATGATTGCTGTATTCTATGCGGACATTTCAGCGTTGGTAAGAGGTGATGGATCATCCATCCATGAGAAAATTGCAGATAAAACCAAAGTATAGTGAATGAAGCTCGACTTTGGAAACAATGAATATGAAGTGTGTTGCAAGGCCTCCTGCGGGAATCTTGGAGAAATAAAGTCTTGGAGTAATCGAGCGATCTCTAGAATGGGATGACTTTATTTAAAAATTTATTTTACTGCAGTCAGTAAGTAGAGCAAGCCGTTGCATCTTCACCCACGGTGACAAGCAAGAGGAGGTCCAAGAGTGTCGACGACTAAAAAATCGCGTCAGTTCACGGCTGCCCCAGTCACCGTCACTATGCCGGCCAAAGATGCTTCTTCACGCATCGATTGAAGGATCCAAGGTTATTGGATGGAAAGAAGACATGGGCTGGCAAAGCATTCCAATCCAACTTCCAACAAGAAGCAATCCACTTGTCGATTGTTCTACAAAGAAAAGACGCACCAAACTTTTTAGTTTGACTACCGATTCGGTCGACAGAATACGGATGTTTCGTCCGACCTGTGGGAGTATTACGGGTGTGAAAAGACGGAACAAGGTTAAAGAGCTCCACGGAACATCGATATCTGTACGTGGTAAAAGCTGTAATGTGACGTATGTGGTCCAACACAGTCGTTTGCTTAGCCGCCCCGGTATTGTACAACCACTTTCAGTTGTAATAACTTTAAGGTGATTTAGTCGCGTCAGGCCCATAAAGTGAATACGATTGTTACTTGCAGATGTTTTATCCATCTTAACATCAGGCGTAAGTGTCAGCCGGCCGGGGCCAAAGAAAATTTTGCCGCCCCCTTATTTAGGTATTTCAATTTAAAAGACTAACAGCCGGTTGACCCAAAAATTTTAATTTACGAATTCGTAAAAATTTACGTATAAATAGAAGAAAAAAGGAAAAATGGGTTGCAACACTCTATCGTGTAAGTCGTGTATGTTGTCTGAAAACACACACACAACATACACGAGAGAGTGTTGCAACCCACTTTGCAGAACATTTCAGCAAGAAATCATCGTCTATTGTATAAGTTACAAAAAAGTTTTGTGTAAATACGAGGGTGAATCAAATATAAACGAACCCTTAATGTTTTTATTGTTTTTTAAACTTCAAGAAAAAATAAAATAATAATAATAATAATCGCACTTTTCAAAGCAACGAAAGGTGGGTTTATAGGGCTTGGGAGCGACCGGACCAAGATGTGTCTGATATGTGCCTACCGGATGATGACGCCATGAGTTTATTCTGGCGCAACATCTGGTCGGTGCCTGTCGGACACACCGAGGGTGAATGGACTCGAGAGGTTGAACGCGCGTGTGATTTTATACCAGAAATGGGGGCAATTATTATTAGCCCCCAGGATGTGGCTTGTGCAGTCCGTCCGTTATCTAACTGGAAGTCTCCAGGGCTTGACGGGCTGCACAACTTCTGGATAAAATGTTTCCAAAGATCACACGCTCGCTTGGCAGCTCAGTTCCAGTCTGCCCTTGAGTTGGGATCGCTGCCCCAGTTCCTTACAACAGGAATAACTCACCTTCTCCATAAATCAGGTAGTACTGCAGAGCCCAAAAATTATAGACCGATCACATGTTTACCGACGGTCTATAAAGTTCTTACATCCATTTTGAGAGCCAAAATTGACAAGCATATTGACACAAATTGCATCATGTCTGCCTCTCAAAATGGATGTAGGAGTGGGTCCCGTGGTACTAAGGAGTTGCTCCTCATTGATGTTGCCATTAGCCAACAGGTTCGTCGTTCTCGAAGAGATCTGTCGACATGTTGGATAGATTACAAGAAGGCCTATGACTCGGTGCCACATACATGGCTCATGAGGGTGTTGGAGCTGTATAAAGTAGATGCAGCTCTACGCACCTTCCTGGTGTCGTGTATGGGGCAGTGGAGGACGGTCCTTCACTATCCAGGATGTCGGCGGATTCTAGGGAACGGCGAACCGATAAAGATAGAGCGTGGCATATTCCAGGGCGACAGTTTGAGTCCACTGTGGTTTTGTCTGGCCCTCAACCCTCTCAGTACACTACTGGATGGTTCGGGCCAAGGCTACCGGTTGAGAAGAGATGGTCAGGTCATATCACACCTCCTTTACATGGATGATCTGAAACTCTTTGCCCCCAACAATTTGCAACTGATGAAGCTTCTGAAGGTAACAGAAACCTTCAGTAGCGCTATCAGCATGGAATTTGGTGTGGACAAATGTGCAATCATGCATGTAAAGCGAGGAGAGATTATGGAATCCGTGGGAACCCAACTCTCGGATTCCATACACCTTAGATCACTCTGCTCAACCGAAACCTACAAGTATTTGGGTATGTCGGAAGCGTTAGGCATCAATGCTGTTGATGTGAAGCAGTCGTTGAGAGATCGCTTCTTTGGCCGCCTGAACAAAGTACTGAATAGTCTTTTATCAGGCGGGAACAAGGTCCGCGCTTTCAACGGCTGGGTCATGCCAGTATTGATGTATTCTTTCGGCATACTCAAATGGACTCAGACAGAACTTGACGCCCTGGATAGACGGGTCCGCACACTGCTGACCGCAAATCGAATGCATCACCCACGATCATCGGTGATGAGACTGTATATCCCGCGGAAGTGTGGGGGTCGTGGCTTTTTAAATGCTAAGACCCTACACAACCGCGAGGTGTGCAGCCTTAGGGAATATTTCCTAAAAACTGATGTGGGTATGCATCGTGATGTGGTCGCTGTGGACAAGGGCCTCACCTCACTTTCATTGGCAAACGAGAACTGGCGCAAACCTGTAGTACTGGATGCTAATGACCGCAGGGAAGTATGGCAGAGTAAGGAGCTTCACGGACGTTTTTATCGGGCCTTACATGGGCCCGATGTAGATTTCTTAGCGTCCGTATCCTGGCTGCGTTTTGGTGATCTCTTTGGAGAAACTGAAGGTTTTGTCTGTGCGATTATGGACGAAGTTATGATGACGAATAACTACCGGAAATATATTGTGAAGGATGGTACGGTTGACATCTGTCGGGCATGCCACCGTCCCGGGGAATCAATCCGACACATTATTTCTGGCTGTTCTCGTCTGGCTAATGGAGACTATTTGCATAGACACAATCTTGTAGCCAGGATTATCCATCAGCAACTTGCTCTTAAATACAATCTTGTGGAATCAGAAGTACCGTACTATAGGTATGTGCCCGACCCAGTTCTCGAAAATGGAAATATCACATTATACTGGGATCGATCTATCATCACTGATAGGACTATTGTTGCCAATAAGCCTGACATAGTGGTGATAGATCGACTAGAGCGTCGCACAATAATTGTTGATGTAGCGGTCCCTCATGACGAGAACCTCGTGAAAGCTGAGAAAGATAAGCAAATAAAGTATCTTGATCTGGCTCGCGAGGTTGTCGACATGTGGGAGGTGGATACAGCAATTATTGTGCCAATAGTCGTCACTGCCAATGGTTTAATAGCCAAGAGCCTCGATGAACACCTAAAGAGGCTCTCGTTAGGTAGCTGGATCAAGCGATCGATTCAGAAAGCAGTACTCCTGGACACGGCGCGTATTGTTAGGAGGTTCCTTTCTCAGGAGCCCTGACCACCGGTGGCTTGGACCCTGTTCCCGATGCCGGTGGACAGCTATTTTTTATATTTTTTTTTTTTTTTTAATTTTAAAAATATAAAAAATAAGATTATAAATAAATAAATGGAATAATAATAATAATAATAATCTTTATTTATTTCACACAAATAATACTTAACATAAAATTAAACTAAATTACAATAATCAAGTGTGACTGGTGCCCCAAACTAGGTGAAAACCTGTATTTCAGGACACCAGGAGTTCACTCACCGAAATGCAATTACTTGAATAAAAGTGTTAATTGAATAAAACAAAGTAATGTTAGTAAAAATGTGTGTTAAATTATTTCCTTATTCTATGGTTAGTACAATTTGAGAAGAGTTGAGCAATAAATTTTCTGTATCATTATAATTTGTTTTAATTAGCCAGTTTTTTATAATCGTTATGCATCTTTTCCTGCACAGCGGATAGACATCCAACAGTTTATTAATTTTATTGTATAGTAAACAGCCAAGGTATAAGAAGAATTTCTGTGCAAATGAAGTGTTCCATCTTCTGGTTGGGCATAATATTTATATAAATATTTATATAATCTCCTGATTTCAAAACATTTTTCTTCCTAGCGTATAGGTAATTTAGATATGCCATCCTCGTAGCAAGAAGTTGGTCATGGTCATGTCTTTAGAAAACTGCGCACCCCCGGCACCCAAGACGCTACACCACTGATCAGGCGGTGTCGGTCGTGCCAATACAAAGTTCATCTTTACAAAATTAAAGATATAAAAAAGTAAATTAACTTACTAATGAATATAGAAAATGCCCAATAAAACGTGTTTAAGTATTCTTGTAATGCTTCTAAAAAGTAAAAACAAAATATATTAGACAGGCGTGACACATTGATCAGCACAACAGTCCGTCGCGCGTGAAGTCCGTTCTATTCCCGGTCAGAGCAAATATTTGTTTCTTTGATTTGTAATATTTAATAATTAGATTGAAATAAAAGATGAAATAAGAGGCGGATATTTGCTCAAGGTATGGTTGTCAAAAACCACATGCAATATCTGCAAGCTCATCTTAGAGAGTTGAGATCGTTGCTAGTATAAAATATGTGGTTTACTCGTGCACATCGGATATCACATCGGGATCGAAACGGGTCATTAACCTGATAGCAAAGAATAGTCCGAATCAATTAATGAGTTAACTCACCACTACGGATACCACCATTTACACCAGGCATTTTAACTGTAAAGTAAAAAGAAAAAGTTACATTTTATTTATTGTGACACCCCTGACACTACAATTAAATAACTGCAAGTAGTAATATGGACCCAATATGCAGATACGCGATTGAGTCACTTAAACAGTCTATACACTTGAAAGTGGTGGTAGATACTACCCCTGATCGGCAATATAGATATTGGGGGTTATATTATAGATATCAATTAAATTGTCACCTCCATTCATGGACCGCACTCCAGCTTATCATCAGGCGGGGTCGTCACAAAAAAATAAAGTTACCTAATTTTTTTTACATTCCTATTATACTAAGCTACTAAATTGCTTGTATCATAGAAACAAGACAACTAAAGTGTCAGGTGTGTAGTTGCTATGATAATATTCGAAGTTACTATAAATAAAATAATTTCCTAATAGTTTATCGTAGTTATTTATAGTCGATATAGGTAACATATTTCAGCGGTTAAAACTTGCCCAGTCTGCCAATCCGGGGTATTACCATCAATTTCAAGTGTACAGATTGTGACCTGACTTAGTCTAGGCCGGCATAGTGGATGCAATTGCTAATAAAAGTATTTAATAATTAGATTGAATATTACAAATATTTGTTAATGAAACAAAGAGGTGGATCATTGCTCCAATTATAGTTACGAGTATCAAAGAGTGGCAGGCAATGGCGGCAGTCTTCCAATCCAGGGTAGTACCACCACTTACAAGTATAAAGATTGTGAAGTCGTGTTTCGAGATCAACTTGTAATATGCCGGTTTCAACTAGACCAGCATTGACTGCTACTTAGAGTTAACTGTAGTAACAGTCAGCCGGGGTGCCATCATAATACTCGTATGTCAAGTCACAGTAAAAAAAACTAGCAGTCGCCTCCATTCATGGACTGCACTCCACCTTACTATCATGCGAGGTTCTGTCAAGTCACAGTAAAAAAAACTAGCAGTCGCCTCCATTCATGGACTGCACTCCACCTTACTATCATGCGAGGTTCTGTCAAGTCACAGTAAAAAAAACTAGCAGTCGCCTCCATTCATGGACTGCACTCCACCTTACTATCATGCGAGGTTCTGTCAAGTCACAGTAAAAAAAACTAGCAGTCGCCTCCATTCATGGACTGCACTCCACCTTACTATCATGCGAGGTTCTGTCAAGTCACAGTAAAAAAAACTAGCAGTCGCCTCCATTCATGGACTGCACTCCACCTTACTATCATGCGAGGTTCTGTCAAGTCACAGTAAAAAAAACTAGCAGTCGCCTCCATTCATGGACTGCACTCCACCTTACTATCATGCGAGGTTCTGTCAAGTCACAGTAAAAAAAACTAGCAGTCGCCTCCATTCATGGACTGCACTCCACCTTACTATCATGCGAGGTTCTGTCAAGTCACAGTAAAAAAAACTAGCAGTCGCCTCCATTCATAGACTGCACTCCACCTTACTATCATGCGAGGTTCTGTCAAGTCACAGTAAAAAAACTAGCAGTCGCCTCCATTCATGGACTGCACTCCACCTTACTATCATGCGAGGTTCTGTCAAGTCACAGTAAAAAAAACTAGCAGTCGCCTCCATTCATGGACTGCACTCCACCTTACTATCATGCGAGGTTCTGTCAAGTCACAGTAAAAAAAACTAGCAGTCGCCTCCATTCATGGACTGCACTCCACCTTACTATCATGCGAGGTTCTGTCAAGTCACAGTAAAAAAAACTAGCAGTCGCCTCCATTCATGGACTGCACTCCACCTTACTATCATGCGAGGTTCTGTCAAGTCACAGTAAAAAAAACTAGCAGTCGCCTCCATTCATGGACTGCACTCCACCTTACTATCATGCGAGGTTCTGTCAAGTCACAGTAAAAAAACTAGCAGTCGCCTCCATTCATGGACTGCACTCCACCTTACTATCATGCGAGGTTCTGTCAAGTCACAGTAAAAAAAACTAGCAGTCGCCTCCATTCATGGACTGCACTCCACCTTACTATCATGCGAGGTTCTGTCAAGTCACAGTAAAAAAAACTAGCAGTCGCCTCCATTCATGGACTGCACTCCACCTTACTATCATGCGAGGTTCTGTCAAGTCACAGTAAAAAAAACTAGCAGTCGCCTCCATTCATGGACTGCACTCCACCTTACTATCATGCGAGGTTCTGTCAAGTCACAGTAAAAAAAACTAGCAGTCGCCTCCATTCATGGACTGCACTCCACCTTACTATCATGCGAGGTTCTGTCAAGTCACAGTAAAAAAACTAGCAGTCGCCTCCATTCATGGACTGCACTCCACCTTACTATCATGCGAGGTTCTGTCAAGTCACAGTAAAAAAAACTAGCAGTCGCCTCCATTCATGGACTGCACTCCAGCCTAACATCATGCGGGGTGCTGTCATATGTCTAATAACAATGAAAACATTACACACTTTGATCTGTTGTGTTTGCATTGACCATACTTCTTGCACATACAGCTTGTAGAACTGGTGAGCCTATTTCCATATATGTGATGCATGCTCTAAAGAATAGATAAGAGGTAGCCATGTTAACAATCGTTAAGACAACTGGTATGAACTTCAACAGTACTACTACTTGGTGTACAGTCATTATATCACTCTCCCAATACGTGAATAGACTTAGGATTCTCGTGATCTGAAAATTTATTAGAATTTTAATAATTATGGAATAAAGAGCACGTATTAGCTATTGAATTAAACAAATTTTATGCGGCTTACTATCGCGTTTATTTTGGTTTTAATTTTACATTTTTTTATTATTCCGACGTTTGATTGTAAAATCAAAACCAAAATAAACGCGATAGTAAGTCTCATAAAATTTGTTTAATTTAATAATCAATGTTCGCGCAATATTTAAGAAAGTATTGGCTAGTTCTAGGCAACGTTCATTTCATACCCGAAAGTACAAATGCTAATTAAATAATAAAATAGATCTACGTACTTTTTTTTATTGTGACATGATATCTGACCTCGACCCGCCTGATGATAAGCAAGAGAGGGCCCAAAAGTGACGATGACTGAAAAAAACCGCGTTATTTCACGGTTGTCCCAGTCGCCGTCACTATGTCGGCCAAAGACTTACATGATGGTTAGCAAGGTTCCTTGCTTAAAAAAGGGACGACGATTGAAAACCCGACTCAGTTCACAGTTGCCTCTGTACTTTTTGAATAATGATTTTGAACTGGAAAACACTCAATTCACAGCTGCTTCAGACGCCGTCACTATGCCGGACGCATCGCTTGAAGGATCCAAGGTTCATATACGAGTAGGGTTGGATATATAGAATTGGAATATACATATAATGTAAATTATTTAAGTCACAGCACAGTTAGATCTAAGTAGTTTAAGTTATTATTAGAAAAAAGTTTATGAGACACAAACTTAATATAGAAATGTAAAAAGCAAAAAAAAAACTAGTGATGTTAATAGAATAGAATAAAATAAAATAAACCTGTAATAATTTATTTATTCGACATAAATTCATATCAATATGGGCATTGAAAATTCTAAGCTGAAACAAAACATATATTATATATTTATTGTTCACTTATATATAGTTTATATATATATAAGGCAATATACATGTATGTAGAGACCAGTTTTGACCGCAAAGCGTTACTTTCACAGTTTCTCAAACCTAAAAAAGCACTAGAAAAGTAATGCTAGACACGCAAAGCACATGAGAATGCTAATTGCAAACATTGACCTATACCTACGTGTCTAAGACAAGTGTAACTCCGGTTGCAGACCAAGAGCTTTGGCAGCTTAACAAATTAGAGATTTGTTAAGTGCACGGGGAGAGACAAGTTAGCGTTGTAAAATCGACGGATATGTTGCTTGGGAAGAATGATAAATGAAGTTCTATCTTATGAGGATTATATTCTAAATGAAAAAAAAAAGAATTTTGGCCATTTATATAAAGAAAAGCCACAATTAAATATCAAACCAAAACTGAAGAATTGATTACGCTATTTTATGATATGGACAAATATATTTTTAGTTTATCGTGTTTCTTAAGGACAGGCTTCATCTCGCGTATCTCTGGTTCCTCATAACAACTACGTATCTTAGCTTCACCTATTTTTGTTACTTCGGAAAGCTTAGTTTAGATAGTTTTCGTTCTGCACGCTAAGCTAAACTAACTTAGTTTAGATCTTGGTCTGCAAACTGCTTTAGGATGGAGCGAGATTCAATTACGGACATTGCTTGCCTCTAATGTCAACCAGTTTGGCGATTTTTTTACTTTTAGAGCCTGTGGTCGTTCGAGCACATAGAATGCCGCTTAATTTGCCTCATAGTAGAACCAGGGCGTCTATATATTTTAATTTTATTGTGACTCGACATATGATAGTTCACCGTCTAATATCAAGCTGGAGTGCGGTCCATCAATGTAAGTGACTGCAAGTTAAAATACCAGTAAGTAACAGCCACATCCACTATGCCTGCCTAGTTAAAAGCGAAAGTCACTTTACGGTCTGTATACTTGGTAAGTGGTGGTACTACATCGGATCGGCAGACTAATCACAACTGTCTACCATTCTTAAAGAAAATTCCATAAAATGAAGCTAATGAATTAAACAAATTTTATCGCGTTTATTTTGGTTTAAATTTTACAATTTTAAAACGTCGGAATAATAAAAAAATGTAGAATCTAAACCAAAATAAACTCGATGGTAAGCCGCATAAAATTTGTTTAAATCATTAATCAATGTTCGCGCTAAATCTAAGAAAATAAAGCTACTTACGAAGAATTCAAATGGAAAAACTATAAGAAAATCCCACAAGAAACTCGTCTTCCAATAATGTTTAATAGTGTACCACGGGTGCGTTATCAGAATATTACGTTCGTCGTAGTAAGCAACGTGGGCCATTACAAACATATCAATAATTAATCCAATGTCAAGGAAATGCAATACACCGCTAAATTTGTAATAACTAATCTAAAAACAAAAGAGGTGGGTCTCGATCAGCGGGGTTAGGTTGGGCAAGTTAAAACGATAATCGTCTCTCGTCGGCGATTGTCAAAATAATAAAAGCTAGGCTAAATCCACCAAATTGAGACTATTGATGATAATGATCAAACGTGTCGTCGCACAGACGATATTCGTCACAACGATTAATAGTCTCGTTTAATACACGTGTATAGGTTGTTGATGATGAATCATTTTTTTCTCGTATGTTTATTTAATTTAAAAGAATTTAAACTTACAAACTTACAATTAATAGAAATTAAAATCAATCAAATTGTCACTCCTTTCTCCCACAGGTATAGGCAGAGACAATGGAGCGCCAGTTGCCACGATCCTGACATAACTCCCTCGCTTCCTTCACATTCACAATTCTCTTCATACAAGCCGTATGGTTTTGGGCACTAGGCAACTTAGCTTTTTTGAGGATATCTCCGATTTGGTCGGCGAACACCCTTCTGGGCCTGTCTTGTTTAACGTATCCATTCACTTATAAATTCTTTTCGTTAATCTACTTTACATATCTTAAAGCTTTAAACTTACAGCTATATGATAAGGCCCAATAAGAATATAATAAACGGCACAGCAAAACCTCAGCTTAGACCATAATCTAAGAAATAAGCCGTGTGGCGTAATCACTATTGGTATTATAAAATATCTGATATATCTGAAATATTTGGATAATTATGTACTTACATAAATTATAGTTTGGTTAACCAAATTGTTTGCTAAGCTATAGCTTGTCTAACTATAAATGACGCGCCCTTCCACCAGTGGCGTAGCGTGAAGTCAGCCGCCCCCTTATTTAGAAGTTTCAATCATAGGTACAACAAAAATATCAATTTCAGGTTCAAATTTTAACGATTTATTTCAGTTTTTATAAATTTTGCCGCCCCCTAAATGTGCCGCCCGGGGCGGACTGCCCCGACCGCCCCCGCCACGCTACGCCACTGCCCTCCATTTTATTAGTTTATTTAAATGTGTGAATGCAAATATTACTAACTATACTACTATACTTCTTCAACGTGCCCCTCCTTTTGTGTCTAACCAGCAACTGAATGACCAATTATATATGCATTTTCGGTGTGTTGCATTCATATTTTATATTCGCACGTGTGCTTAAATGCAGTGGAGGGCAAGTGGTTTTGAACCGGGCACTCGCGGATTGCGTGACGTGACCACTTCACTAGCGGTCACCTTACACTTTATTAAAATAACATTACAAAATTACGAGGCACTGAATGTAAAAGGTACATAGGTACACCGGTTACGTTAATCGAAATTGCTTTAAAACTACTATCTCGTTTTTATTAGGTTTTTATTATTGTAAAGCGGTATATAATTTCAATTTGAAAAGGTTAAAGTCACTCAGCGGGCAATAGAGAAAATTATGCTTGAAGTATTTTTGCGCGACAGAATTCGGAACGAAGATATTCGCCGAAGAACCGACAGAATTTGCAAGCTGAAGTGGCAATGGGCCACATTACTCGAAGAACGGATAACCGATGGAAAAGAAAGGTTCTTGAATGAAGACCACGGACCGGAAGACGCAGCGTAGGTAGGCCTTCAACTATGGACTGACGACATAGTTAGTGTCACGAATAGCCGTTGGAGGCAACTTACATCTTGTCGTTCGAAATTGCGTTCTAAGGATAAGGCCTATGCTTAGCAGTGGACGTCTTCTGGCTGATTAATGATGATACAATTGCCGACGTCGGCACTCTTGGACCTCTTCTTGTTTATTATCAGACGAGTTAAGGCCAGTTGTCGAGTCTCAATAAAAAATGGTGTTACTTTAAAAGAGCAATGATACCTTAAAACACCTAGCTCATCATATATATTCATATAATCTTTATCATTTTCTCCTTTAGACATTACGAAGCTCTCTTTTAATTCTTGCTAAAATTAATATAGACATTTGTATTAACAATATTTTTACATTTAACCAAGGCGACCGTGGTGTAGTGGTGGTGCAATGGTCATGCAAACCGAGAGCACGGGTTCAAAACCACTTACCGGTAATTTTCATATATTATGTATGTACTTTGGTCGTTCGTTTCTATGTTTTGTAAGACGACGAAAATACATATATATATATCAAAGATACATTAGTACCAGCAGGTGGTTTCGAATGAAAGATCTGTTTTTGCGTGACCAATTTAATATCTACCACTAGACCACGGTTGCTAATGTTAATTAAATCACTTGTAAAAAATTGCTAAGCAACGCAATCGCGTCACCATATTCCATTCAATTGAAATGAAGATGGTGGTTATAATAGTTTCTGAACAACAGTTTTTTATTATTTATTTGTTATATTGCACTTCGCCTGCTGTTTTATGATGTTAAGCTGGAGTGCCGTGCATGAATGAAGGCGACTGCTACCACAGTTAAATAACAGCAAGTAGCATTCCCAATCACTACGCCGATTTTAAAATTAATCCCGAAACGCGACTAAATTACTCATGCTCTGTACCTACAGTTAAAAGTCTACCACTGTAAGCTGGAGTCTGCGGGCCGACCGCGTAACTCAATGATAATGAGCTTTATTTTGACAGTGAACTCCATTAATAAGCTCCTTGAAACTCAATGTCCAAATGAATAAAAGTAGTTTTTGACACTAACAGCGACCGAGTATCTGACAAATGGGAATGAATTTTATTGTCATTCCCATTGAAGTTGCGCGGTCGGCCTCCTGGTCCTTGAGCAGCGATCGCTGTTGTCACTCTGCTCTTCTCTCGAAGCACCGAGGATATAAGATTTATTTTTATTGTGATCGCATTGCCTGATGGTAAGTAAGGGGAAGTCCTGGAGTACCGACTATGCCGGCCATAGGTGCTTTATGTCGCACTTCCCGTCGTCACCTGGAATATGTGATTATGCAAACAATATTTTTACTTACAGCAATCCTGTTTGTTTTTGCATCAATTCTGTTATTAATGATTTTAATTGTTTCAAATTCAGAGGCCTTTGATATTAAAATAGGATCTTGTAATATCTATTGCAAATAAAATTAGAAATTAGTATGGAGATAAATTAAAAGACAGAATAAAGAGTGATTTCCTCCTTTGGCCGGCAGTGACGGCGACTGAGGAAATCGTATACTGACAGAATCGTCCATTTTTGTCGTCGGCGCTCGAGGGCTTTCCCCAATTTACCATTAGGCAAGTAGACATTAAATCTCATTAAAAAAATAGGACGAAAACAATCAAATATTATATAATTGAGTTATGATAAATGAATAAATAGTTAATCGCCGTATTTTTTTTGTGGCTCGACATATGACAACACCCTGCTGGTTCCAACTAGGCCGGCATAGTGGATGTGACTGCTACTCGTACTTGCACTTATTTAACTCTAGTAACAGTCACCTCTATTTAGGGACCGCACTTCATCAGCTTAACATCAGGCGGGGTCCTGTTAAAAACGTTTGAAAGCTGTGCGAGCGATCATTGTGTCGTTGTGTGATCAGGATGATAAACAGGCGCCAAATAGAATCACTTTCAAAAAACTCAACATTTGATAAGTCAGCAATAGTCATGTTGTTACCATGTATATATGTGTGTATTTCTATGTATGTATATATACATATATATTTAAATGTATAGCATGTATTTTTGTATGTATTTTATATATATTTAGTTACTTATATATATTATCATATTATGATTTTAATACTTATATAGCCATATTTTGAACTTTGTTGCACTACCCACCATCATCTTAACGTTCACCATATATGATGGTTTGGCTGGTAGAGAATGCCATGGGGCATAGTCTGCCTTTTGTAAAAAAACAATAAAGTTTTAAATAAATAAATAAAAAGTGCCGCTCCGTTGTCTCTGCCTATCCCTGTGGGAATTAAAGCAGGAAATTAATGATGATGATGACGTCTTACCGTGTTAATAGGATAGTAGATGTTTGGGAACGCACTCAGACTCTGTATAAGTGAACTGTAATCCAAATGCAATATAACGCAATTGGTTGTTGTTACAACTGTATACACCTGAAAAACAAATATTACACTTATATTGCTATGACAACTTTCTGCACTACTAAAGTATTACATCTTCTAGTAAAGTGTTACAATTTCCAGTAAAGTGTTACAACTTCTTGATAAAGTGTTACAACTTTTAGATAGAGTCTTACAATTTCTAGTAAAGTGTTATAACTTCTAGTAAAGTGTTACAATTTCCAGTAAAGTCTTACAACTTCTAGATAAAGTGTTACACTTTCTAGTAAAGTCTTACAACTTCTAGATACAGTGTTACAATTTCCAGTAAAGTCTTACAACTTCTAGTTAACTGTTACAACTTTCAAATAAAGTGTTTAAATTTCTAGGAAAGTGTTTTGATAAACAACTTCTAGATAAAGGATTTAATTATTATCATTATCTATTGTTATTATACTAATCTGATTATACTAATGTCTTGTATCATATATATTAGTAAATATTCAGATGGCCTTAGTTAAAAACGTAATCTTTAAAAACTCTTTCGAAACTCACTTCACGCTATTTATTTTAATCATACGATACGAGTAGGTAACTGCAAATCGTACTCGCATATAATATTATAGATTTTGTATTGTCTTCGCTCGTACGAGTAGGAGATCGGAGACAATGATAATATTCTAAGTATTATTTTCCAAGTATGTTGCACTGCCACTATACCAAGGTAACCGTCGTGTAGTGGCAGTGCAATGGTTATGCAAATCAGAAGCACGGGTTCAAAACCATTCATCGGTATTTTATTATGTGTACTTTGGTCGTATAGAATTGTGCATGCGAAGGAAGTGAGAGAGTTGTGTCAGGATCGTGGCAAGTGGCGCTCCGTCTCTGCCTATTCCTGTGGTAAAAAGGCGTAAAAATTTGATCTATTCATTGGCGTATTGTTTCTATGATACAAGCACTTTAGTAGTATAGAAATGTAAGTGAAAAAAAAATGTTTATTCAAATACAAAGTGCACTAAAATGAATGAGGCATCCCACAGTTAAGTATAAACAGAACTCTTGAGTTTTGTCTGCTGTTTTGACACCGTCTTTGGTGTCTCGCTTTTGAAACTTCTCTCTTGTTATCACAAACATAAAGGAAATAACAATGGCTTCCAATAGTAAGTACAACTAACTTGTGCTATGTTAGAGCTAAATATTAAATCTAAATCTTATTTCTAATCGGGCCGCATTCATAAAAAATTAAAACGTTCTTGACGTGTATGCTATGAAAGCCGCAAGATGTTATCTCCTAAAATGTTATAATGCAATTAAAATAAGAATGGGACGGAATCGGCGCCATTTCGTGACGTTTAACTCTGCAACCAACTTCACTTTAGTATGGTGTCTTTTCTTTACGGACCGTCAAGAAAAAGACACCTTTAAATCAGTCAAGTGAAGTTAGTCAAAAGCCCGTTCTATTCTTATTCTAATATCATTATATTAATTTAAATTGCAGTTGAGATGGTATATAAGTACTTGCCTATAGTTATATACAAGATCATAATTGATAACTTTGTTTCAGATAACACTTAGATTAGGAATCAAGTACTGAAAAAGTAATGAAAATGGTATACCTTAGGTATTCCGAAAAACATTTCCACAATTCCAAAGGTATTCCCTTCGGATACCGATGCGACAATTTTACCATAATTATCTATGACATTACAATTTCCCTGAAAAAAAAAATGTTGAATTATTGTAATGTCTACTTTGTTAACAAACCCTATTGTTTAATATTATCAAGCAATAAAAAATATCAAAGATTAATTTTCACAGAGATAGGCGGATATAATGGAGCACCACTTTCCTGGAGGCTGCAACAACTCTCTCTATACTTAAACGAAGAGATTTTTTTATATCATAATGTTGAAAATTGTAATGTTGTAAACAAGATAACTTAAGTGTTTCCTGCCATTATTTAATCAATCAATCAATAAAATTGTCACGCGTTTTTCCCACAAGGAAAGGCAGAGACAACAATAATAAAAAAGATATAATAAATCAATACTTAGCCTAGATTACAATTACTTACATTAGGGAACCCAGTGTCGTGAGGACAAGTAATATTTTAGACATAGTACAAATATTGTGATAGTTTTTTTTATTGTGACACGACATAAAAATATGGTTCTAAACGAGTAAAACAGAACTAATGACAATAAAACTTTTCATTCATGTTCTTCAAAGGTAACACATAACCGTCTAATCTTTTCCGATTAGGATTTTTCCCTAAGTATAATTTCTGCATGATTACCTTTCGTGGAGGCCAATATTTGTCGTACGTCTCTCGGATTTCCAAGAAATAGAAGCAATATCTACTTGAAGTACGTTCTTTTGGGCTTTTGTATTTCCCTTGAGAAATATCTGAGCCCAACACAAGGCATAAGTAAAATATATTTTCCTTATTAAAGTCCACATGATCAAACGATGTAAAATTACTGGCTAAACGCGAGAAAAATCTGTATTTGAATGGTTTCATAACATTCCAAGATCAAAGCATGTTAAAAATAATATTTGTGTAAGCAAAAAAATCAAATCTGTTTGTTAGTATATATTTGTAGATTTAAATCGTTTTAATGAATATCAAATATTATTAATATAAATTTTGAGAATTTCTAATTGACGTCCCTTTTGAAAAATATATTAAATTTGTCAGATAAGCGAGAGAGTTGTGTCAGTATCGTGAAAAGTGGCGCTCCATTGTCCCTGTGAGAATTGAGTCGTAATAATTTGATTAATTAATTGATTTTGGGATTCTCTCTACATTTTATATTAATTTAGCGCAGTGACTTAATACCGGATAAATTATAAATTCTTCAAATTTAAATTCTTTACTTATTATTTATTTATTAATAATATACACTTATTATATTAAATATTTAACCTGATTAGTAGTATATATTATATTTTATTCTAATATACTATCATAAATTATATATAGTTATCATGTAGATTAGGCGTTAAATTAATCCCTGATTAGATGCTTTTGTGTAACATTAATAACTTGATAATCTAACACAACATTGGAAACTAATCAATATATAATTCAATTACTATTTGATCCAATAGTTGATTTGTGTTCATTACCTTTTGTAATACAAATATATCGCGACTTATATCACCAGTCCTTTGTATAACCTCATTGTCAGGTAAAACAATAGAACGTGTTTGACCCGCTACAGTTTGGAGGAAATCTTTACTGCAATCCTAAACAAAAAAATATATATTACTACTTAATACCTATCAAATCAATTTGTCACGTTTTTTTTCCAGAGGGATAGGCAGAGACAATGGAGCGTATTTGCCACTATCCTGACACAACTCCCTCGCTTCTCTTACATTCACAATTCACTTTATACAAGCTCAAAGGGCAACAGCTTTCTTGAGGAAGTCTCCAATTTCTCAAAACAATCTCCTGGGTCTGCCTTGTTTAATCCACATCCGATTTATAAATTCCGTTCGTCAATCTACTTTCATTCATCCTTTTCATGTGCCCAAACTATCGAAGCATTCCTTTGTCAATCCTTATCGCTAGAGAGTATTATATTCCTTAATTACTACGCTTAACTATGTACAGTTCCTGCGCTATGGATGACATGTTAACGTAAACAGATCCCTCCCGCGTCGTTCCTTTACCGCAGAAACCTCCTAAGGTAAATTTAAAGAAATGTTTAGTTGCGTCTTTAAAACATTTCATGTGTTTTTAAAGGTAAAGACTTCTGTAGTGCCCATAACTGTACAGCTTCTATGAGAATAATTGTAGTTATGAAGGAAACTAGAGAGTTGTGTAAGGATCGTAGAAAGGGACGCTCTTAAGTCTCTGTATTAATTGAAGACGACCACAGTGTCCCACCTGATTTTAAGCTGGAGGCGGTTTATGAACGGAGGCGACTACTGCTTCAAGTAGCAGTGGAAATTGATAATGATGATAATTTATTACCTGGAAAAGCGGGCATAACTTTAAGGTATCAACCATTTCGATTGATAATACTTCCTGTTGTATACTCGGTGACATATCTTGAAATAACTCATTAATTGACATTGCTTCATTGTAATACCTAAATTTGGACATAAATTTATTTAAGAACATTTAATAATAATTTATTCTTGCGGAGAAAACCAACCAGTGTTGAGTGTTGTTAGTCTAGCCCAGATAAGACTGGACTCTCTGTTGTTTTATCTTTATTGGTGATAATTTTGATTCTAAATTATGAAATATATTTAATTTAATTCTAAATTATAAAATATGTTTCATAAATAATCTTAATTTTCGTTTATATTTAAAATTATCATTTTGTTTAGATTATTTGTAGTTAATAATTATGATATAAAAAATAGACTAATTTATAGTCTATTTTTTATATCATAATTAATTTTATTAATGTGGTTATTTTTATTTCAAAATAACTCTTCGATTATATTTTTGTATTTATTATTTTATAATTAAATTGGTGTATATTTTGTTCATAACCAAGAACACAAATTGTAAAATTTAATAATTATATACTTAATGATCATGCTAGAAAATATTTTACATTAGCAAGTATTTATGCTCTTTAGAACATTCCAAAAAGAGTTTATAAATAGAATTATTCAGTATTTTTTTTATTATATTATTTATTTATACATCAAATTATGTCAGTTGACGCATTCTTGGATCAAATTGATAATTGCCAGAATTGATTTTGGCCGGCACCGTGAATGAAACTGCTGCTTGTAGTTATTTGTTTGTACTAGTTTTTACTTTTACTTGTACAGTTGCCTCCATTTATAGACCGCACTCTAGCTAAACATTAACCATTAAGGTAATGTGTTAATGTAAAAAATGTTTACCATTGAACAGAAAAGAACTTCTTTACTCTCTTCTTGATTTTAGAAGAAACATTATTTGCTGACAGAAAATAGAACAATTCTCGCATAGACTCCTAGAATATTAACACAATTATAAACAGAAACAAATAACTGTACTTCCATGGACACGTCAATGAAGTACAAATCTTTTTATTTATTTCCTGAACAACGGTGCTGTCCTATGTCGAGTCACAATAAAAAATAATTAAAAAGTTCTTCAAATAATATTTTTTTTACAGCATGGATAGACTACGGGTATACGCTTATAAATTGTCGATCACAAAATAACAAAAACAACAATCAATTAATAATTAAAATTATAAAATCAAAATTTAAAAATAATCAAATTCAATCAAAATAAACAAACTTAAATCCCGGTTCATAACCACTTGCCGGTATCAATGTATCTTTAATATATGTACTTTAGTCGTTATGTTTCTAAGATACAAGCAAATTTTAATGTCAAATGTACCTATATTTTCTTATTGTGACTCTACATCTGACTTAGACTTGCCTGATGGTAAGCAAAAGTAGGTCCAAGAGTGACGACTACTAAAGAAACCGAGTTAGTTCAGGGTTGCCTAAGCCACCGTCACTATGCCGGCCAAAGGTGCTCCCTCTCTAAGATTAACTCAGATATACTATAACAGATCGAAATGAAGAATACAAAAAACATAAAATACCTTAAACTTCAATTTTCTTTGCGTTCCCAATTTATATAAACTGCATATTTTAGCAATGTAAAAACATTTGATGTAACTTCCAATTATGAAAAGTAAAGGGACCTGTGAAATGTTTTTTTTTTATTTAAAAGGTTTTGTTTTATTGTAGCTCGACATTATGACAGCAACCCGCTTGGTTTAACAGGCGATTGCTATCGTAGTCCTATCCATTATGCCGACTTAGTTGGAACCGGCAACTTCTAAATTGATCCCGAAACACAATTGAGTATAGTTGTTAGTGGTGATACACTTTCCTGGATCGGCAGAGTGAGCACTTATTCTTTTGCTCAATAAACATTTTTTTATGGCACCTATTTTGCAGTGGATTCGACTGCTACTTGCAGTTATCAGATTGCACTATCAGTCTCTTTTATTTACGGACCGCTCATTATTAGGCGGTTTGCGTCTTATTGTATGTCGTTAAGCGACACACAACCGGACTTTGAGCAAACTCCTCTTTTTGTTTCGATTTATTTTTATATACAAATACTTGTAATGAAAGCTCTGAAATAAATCTTTGCTCCAAACAAAAATCAGACCCGGGTTACGTGTAGTAACGAACTGGTGTGCACATAGCGTTTAGGGCATGCAAGATATTTTACGCCCCTATCTAAATTAATATTTTTTTAATACGGTCAGACAGGCATTGGAGCACGGGGCCCCCAAATTCTCGGGGCCTCTAGTATTTGCTATTCTTGCTATGTGGCTAATCTGGCATTGAATATAAGGCAACTAACAATTACTAGATCCTGGAACGCTGGAAAAATGTCTGATGAACCTGCACCAGTAAATATGCTTGTACCAAATAATAATGATGTTAATGTTATTTTCTCATGCTTTGCATATAATGTGGTATAAACCTTTGTCTCCCAAAACACCAGTTGCATCATCCAGGTATCCTGTTGGCAAATCAACATCAATTTTACGATTTAACTCTCACAGGGATAGGCAGAGACAATGGGGCGGCACTTTCAACGATCTGACACAGCTCTCTCGTATCCTTCACATTAACAAATTGACATCATACGAGCTGAAATACCTCGAATTGCCGAATAGTCAGCAAAAGGAGGTCCAAGATCACCAACGACTAAAAAAACGAATCATTTCACGGTTGCCTTAGTCGCCGTCACTATGCCGGCCAAAGGTGCTTCTTCACACATCGCTTGAAGGCTTTAAGGTTATATGACACATGGGCTGGTAAAGCATTTTACTTGTCCCTTGTTCTACAAAGAAAAGACGCACCGAATTTTTTAGTTCAATAGCTGATTCGGTCGATAGAATGCCCTTTTCCCAACCTGTGAAGGTATGTTGGTGAAGGTATGTCCCAACCTAGGTAGAGTAGAGTTCGCGTGACCTCTGTATCTCCTATAACTCGGAAAGCTTGGCGCTGCAATAAATTAAGGGCAACCAGAAGATACTTGGCAAAGCCGTCCATAAGTGCGAACAAACCTCCGCGCAAGAGCGAATTTAAGCCTTGTATAGTAGCAAGCGATGCTTTGGCGCGATGCTTGTTTAGGATTTAATGTTTTCGGAAGATGTTTCAACGGCCCCCTCGATGCGAGGCCACGTCGATGTAGATGTGTAAACTGAATATTAAAAAAATATACATACCTCACGACAAATATGCACAGGGCATGCAATTAAATACATTAAACAACCAGTCCAGTAACAGAAAATAGTTAACAAGATTACAAATTTGAAAAAATTTAGAATCTAAAACAATAAGATATTATAATGACCTATACATAGAACCTATAATAGAACCTATTTTCTAAGGTGACGTCTTCTGGCTTATGATGAATCACAGAACTACAAAATTCCTCAGGTATGAAATTTTAACGGAGATCAAAATGCAAAGCTTTTTGTAAATGTTGCCACTGGCGACATAACGGTTGTCAGATCTCACCGTCCTGTTAAATGTTTTTTCAAATAATTGTCACGCCTTTACCTACAGGGATAGGCTGAGACAATAAAGCGCTACTTGCCACGATCCTAACATAACTCCCATTGCTTCCCTCACATTCACAATTCGCTTCATACAAGCACTAGGAAACCCAGCTTTCTTGAGAATGTCTCTTATTGGGCGGAAAACACGCTCCTGTGTCTGCCTAGTGCATTAAAGTGACTACATTTTCTTTCAAACCATATCAATCGCACATTGTTCTGTTCTTTCTTCTATCTGCTATCGTCACTCCACATATACTCCTTAATGGCCACATTTCTATAGCTTCAATACATCTTGGGTGTGTCAGAAGAAGCATGAAAGTAGAATCATGAATTTGTCTTATATTATTTCTAGTTTAAATATCTTTAATAAGTCTAACCTTAGCATTGATATTAAAACACTTCTCCCACTTGGCCATGTAATCCCACAAATGCCACACTTGTAGTAATGGCACCAATTCGGCGACCTGGCCCAATGGTGTCGAATGATTGTGGTCGAAAGCCCTCGCAAACACATACATCGGGAATATAGATAGCACATCCAAATAAAACCCAACCGTTGACATTTTCTCCCTAACAATTTCAGCTATCTTTACTATTTTTTCATTCTTGAACAATTAAATAATATATATTTTAATATTTTTTATTGTGGTTCGGCATATGACGGCACCCTGGCTGAAGTACGGTCTATGAATGGAACCGGCACCGGAAACGCGAGTCACTTCACGGTCTGTACTCGTGAAATTGGTAAAACTACTCCGGATCGGTAGACTGGGCAAATTAACACCAACTGTCTGCCTACCACTCCTGAACTCTAGAATCTGACCTCGACTTGTCTGATGATAAGCAAGGGAAGGTTCAATGGCGCTGACGACTAAAAAGTAGTCTCTGTTTACGGTTGCCAATTCGCAATTACTATACTCGTATGCTACTTATCAATTGTTGGACAAAGAAACGATGTACTATAATAAATCTTTTTTTTTTTGTATTGTGGCTCTACCCCGCCCAATGCTAAATTGAAGTGCGGTCCATGAATTTAGGAGACTGCAATTATAATGATCCGCTGTAAAAGGGGATCAATTTAAATGTTCGACACAGAAACGACGCTCTAGAATTAAGTTAAACTATTCTTAAAACTGTAATATGATCGTTCAACTAACCTTTATAACAATCGCTGTGGTGAGTTGAAGGTAAATATTGAGTGCAAGTGATGCCATAAACACTTCATTCATTATATCCAATACTAAAAATTTTTTAGTTGCCAACGTTTCAAAGTAAGGCAGCACCAAACATAAATACAAAACAGCTATAAAATGCCATATGTCACACATGAGAGCCTAAAGGAAAGTTTATTATTATCCGTTATAAACTCGTAATCTATCGATCTCTAAGCACATACAATACCTAAGTTATTTGCAGCTATTAACATATTTGATACCTCTTCAAATAGGTTTAAATCACTTATTTTGCAGTCCTCGTTTTTTATGACTATTTGTTACCAAACCGCTCTACCGCATAAACCTACTCAGTACGGCAACCGTCGTGTAGTGGAAGTGCAATGGTCATTCAAAACGAAAGCACGGATTCAAAACTACTTGCCGGTACCAATGTATCTTTAATATATACGAGTATATGTTTTTATACGGCATGTTTATATGATACAAGTACTTTAGTAGCTAAATATATAATATACGTACAAAGTCAGTATTCGGTTCTAAGATCCAAGGGAAATTTTCACTCCAACATATTTTAGGCTTTTGTATATTGGATACGTTTTCAGATATCTTATAGAGATCCAAATAATCAGATATGAATTTTGGTGTTCGTACATTGTCGGTATCTATATTATTAAAGAAAATATCTTATTAGATTAATAAGAATATTGAAGAAAATTCATTTTGGGCTTTTGATGAATGATTTTTCATCAGCAATGATGAAAAAATATATTAATTTAATTCTTGTATTGATAAAACTAATAATAATTTTGCTTTTAATTTCTCTGCAATTAAGTAATTTAAAAAATAAGATATGGATTTTGTATCATCTGTCAATTACAAAGACACGCCATGTTAACAGTTCTGCTTTGAACTGTCATAATTATAGTTTGAACATTTTGCACACCTAAACTATAAAGAATAAAGGATATATTCCAATTACGTTGTAATCTTTGTACGTCAAACTATTTTAAAATGTATTTGCAACTGTTATTACAATTAAGCCCATACAAAATGACTGATGTCCTTTTTTCGGAGTCAAAAGGTGGTGGGCATTGGTGCCCAGTCTGTTCGGGGTAGTACCAGTACCACCACTTACAGGTGTACAGACCGGCATAGTGGATGCGACTGCAACTTATCAACTGTAGTAGCAGTCCCTTCAATTTATTGGCCGCATTGATTGAGAAAACTGAGTCAATTAACGGTTGTCTCTGTCGCCGTCACTATGCCGGCCGTCTTTATTCAATTCACATTTATCATACACAATTGAAATAAATTTGTGATAGTTTGTTTGCTTGCAACGATCATAAAATTGTAATAAACAAAGTAGGTCACCTCTAAAATATAAATGGGAATCATCAACGAAGGTGGGATCTTCAGACTCCCCGCCAGATAAAGATTCCTTCAACACCTTCATGGGACGATAACGTGTTCGAATTAAACGTGAATCACCGCTATCATATCTTGTAATAGCTTCCTACAATTTAAAATAGAGAAAATTATATTACAGTATACAGACCGTAAAGTGATTTGGTCGCGTTTCGGGATCAGCTTGTAAGTTGCCGGTTCCAACTAAGCCGGCATAGTGGATGTGACTACTCACAGTTTTGAATTGTAGTAGCAGTCACATCTATTCATTGACCACACTCCAGCCTAGCCGAGTTACAATAAAAAAAGAAGCATATGATTACTTCGAGAAGTACTTGACAATAGTGTAAAATTAGAGTAGATTGAAAACTATATTTCTAATAAAAAATACCAGTTATATTTGAATCTGCAATCATGGCTCTATCTAAAAAGACGACCTCACCCAACCTTAGTCTTAACCATAATGTCTCAAGAGCGTTTCGATATCTGCTTGAAGATTGACGGTCCCAACAAGACCGACATAGTGGTTGCGACTTCTACTTGTAGTAAATTAACTGTAGTAGCGGTCGCATTGATTTTAGGTAAGATGCCCCAATAAAAGAAATAAACGAATTAAGCACTTCAATAAATAAATAATAAAAACAGAATAAAATCGCATAATAAAATATCAATCCAATAAGTTACAAAAGGCAAATTTTATTTTGAATTGAAAAGGTGCTGTGAACGAAAAGTCAGGTATAAACTCCTCAAAATGATTTCCTTTGATGTCCGGAAACGTATATTTACTAGTACCTCTCGTATTCTTGCTCTCTTGACCCGTTGCCTTAATGTTGCACGAAACGATTTTAGTACAGCAGGCTGCTCCGACATTGCCCTTATAAAGTCTGTTCGCTTTAATACCTATTGCATAAAACATAAACATTTTGCATAAATATAAAGGCTGGACCCCATTGATACGCATGCAGAATTTACGGAAGCGATTCTTACTTTTGAAAAAGACATAAACGCCCTTGAATTGTGTCAGGATCGGTCAGGAAAGTAGAAAATAGCGCTCTGTTATTTTTGCCTATCCCTGTGGGAAATGAGGCCTAAAATTGCTAAAGATGATGATGAAATGAAACAAACCGATTCTCCGTGCGGGTGCCGGGTCCATCGCGTGGCAGGCGGGAGAATGAAGGCAGCGTTTCGGACTTGTGACCGAAATGTAGGTTTCAAAGCTTTTTGTGACATGTCAACACTCACCTTCCCTGCCTTCACTATCCCCTCTACCCAACCAAATATTGTAAGAACCCACTAATGCCGCCTAAGGATATGATGATGAATGATGAAATAAGAGTTGTCAGTTGTCAGCAAATGTCAGCTGCTGCGTACGTAGAAGATACACGTAGAACAACACGTATTCGTGTTGGTAGGCGCCTTTGGTAGAAACGAGAAGTCAACGCGTGTAAAAGTTACCTTTGTTTTAGACTACAGAATGTAGATACATAAGCTTTCCTCAATTGTTAGACAATGGTCAATGGTATGATGTTGTCATGGAAACGTTTGCGTTTCGAAGTTATATAGAAATGTTAACATGTAGATGTGTGTATCTTGTATCCGCAAAAAATAACAAAAAATAATGTAACCTTCGTAGGTCTTACTTAAGTCGAAGGTAGATAAAAGCCGAACTATTTTTACTAGTAAACCACTCTAAATAATTTTATATCATTAAATTGAGATTATACTTATATGTTTATTAAGTACAAGACTAGACAGTAGAAAATATTAAAATAGCAAACCTGTAATTCAACGTAAGTGGCAGCTTTTACAGTCACTTTTGCAGGAGTTGAATAGAATAAACTCATTTCACCGAGTACCTTTGAAATAAAATAGAAAATATTATTTTACCTTTTCTCTCTGTAATATCATTTTACTATTAAGCCATTTTTATTAGAAACATGCAACTAGTAGTAGTTTTTCTTTTGATAAGTTACTTGTATATTAGACTTTATGCTCATTCATATTATACCCATATTGCTTTAATAAAAATACGATATAATTTAAATAGAAATGTCAAGTATATAAGAAATATTATATAATTATGTAAACTTATAGAAATGTTGAATAAATAAAGATGATAAAAAATAACTAATATAATTAACTGCCTAAATTATAATAATTTATGTATTTAGTAAATGAAATAACAACTTATATTCGTATTCATAAATATACTCATAAATATAAATGTCACAAGAAATATGGAGAAAATTTATATTCATATAATTTAGAGGTTATGTGAGCTGTTTTATTATCGAAATGAAGAATCTCATTCGGTATACAACCATGAATGTAAACTAAGGCAAATAAAATAATTTATTGAGTTAAGGCCAAACTAGTAATTGTAGAATCACTTTACAATGTAGAAGTGAGCAAAAATTGTGGATGTGAAGGAAGCGAGGGAGTTGTGTCAGGATCGTGGCAAGTAGCGCTTCATTGTCCCTGTGGGAAAGAGGTGTGACAATTTGATTGATAGCATTTGAAGTGACCAAAAATACCAATTCACACCTGCCACCACTTATGTCGTTCTTTGTCTATGATAAAGAGTTTTCCATAGATTGAGATAAGTTTAATGTAATATATATGTTAGTGTAAAAGCCCGAACTACGGCAATTCCTAAGATTTCTAGTAAAACTAAGATTTACAAACTAATAATAGTAAAAGTCCAAGCCTTTTTCCAAAGTTTCGAGCTTTTACCACCATTCACTTCATAATCTTTCTTCACTTCGTAAATCTTCAGATATAATAATGACTTTCTTTTTGATTTACCCTAATTTTCCATCAGGTCCATAAGTCTCAATGCCTAGGATTCAATGCAGCGCCGTCCTGTCCGAGTTATAGGAGATGTTGAGGCCACAAGGACTCCTCTGCGATTTCGCAGAGACATGGGGACCGAATTTTCAGTCGAGCTAAACAATTTGGCGCGTCTTTTCTTTGTAAAACAATTGACAAGTGAAATGCTTTAACAGTCCAGCTCATGTGTTCTCCTCATCCTATGATCCCTCAAGCAAAGCGTGAAAATTTACATTTAGCCGGCATAGTGACGGCGTCTGAGGTAACCGTGTATTATTACAGGTTTTCAGTCGACTGTACTTACCATCAGGCTTCCTTAGATCCAGGTCAGATATAAATGTCACATCTCAATAAAAAAATTACCTACTCATTACTACTCATTAAGTTGATATTAAAGTAATTTCTCGTAAACGTTATTAAAATTTAAGTAATACTGTAAGCGTACTAACAGTGCCTTCAGAGAACGCAATCATTGGGCTTTCATCGTCTTCATCAGACAACATTTCAATAACACCACGTTTAACACAAATCATACCACACTTCACAACGCCCTGACTCCAAATATCTTGACCGGTGAGAAATAATTCATGACGCATGTAAAGTGATATTGTTCTCATCAAGGCTTCATCTTGAAAGTTAAATAAAGTGTTGGTGATTAGTGATAACCCAAAAGATTGTTCTTCGATTAGATTGGGCTCTCATTCATAAAAATTAAGGGTCTGGGTTGCCTTGTGCCCAAAACTATAAAGCTTGTTTGAAGAGAATTGTGGATGTGAGGGAAGCGAGGGAGTTGTGCCAGGATCGTGGCAAGTAGCGCTTCATTGTCTCTGCCTAATCTTGTTAGAAAAAGGCGTGTCAATTTGATTGATTGATTGGGTCTGCCGAGCCTATAACCATAGAGTATAATATTGTAAAATCATCTTGTGACTTTTAAATGAGTGTAAATATAATTTCAAAGTAATTTACACAGCTCTGAAATTCGTTGAGCATCACTTAGTAACTCACCGATATGTCTAAATATTAGGCTATTATGGAAGTAATCCACATTGATATCAAAAATCAATTCCATTTGCATTGAAAGTGGTAATTTTTCTAGATAATTAGAACTTTGTACTCCATCTTTCATTTTCCATAATGTATATTTATATTTCGTCGCTTGTTGCAATAATTTTGCTGATGCGCCGCGAAATTTTAAATATTTAATAATATGTCGGTACTGAAATTAAAAATTTATATTTACACGATTTAAATCCTCCCTGAATCGCAAAACATACAAATTATAGGTCATGGCGCTCACATAGATATAGGCTTATTTCTATCTGTTTTTGGCCGGTATATTGGCGTAAACAGGCAGCTGTGAGCTGAATCGTTTTTTTCAGTCGGCGACACGGCACTTTTGGACTTGCCATCAGACAAATCAAGGTCAGATGTCAAGTCGTAATAAAAAAAATATACTTATATATATTAACAATAATAAAGTCAGCAATATTCAAACACTTGCAGAATAATAGGAAAAATCCTCCAAACAAACATAAATTAATTCACGAAAATGTTTTCATTTTTTTCCAATCACTTTATGTAGGGGACAACACCGCAAACAAGACTGATGTTAAAAAATACGAAAATAGGCCGTCTTGCGTAATTAAATTGTGCAACAACAAAAAATAAGAAAGTCTTAGCCGAGCGAGGACCAATAATTATTAATCTAAGTTTAAATGTTTATTTTTTATTATTAGGTACTTACTTCATCAATAAAAATTATCATTCTAGAATATTCCTTTACATATTCCCAAGCCAAGATACCAATAAGGCGATATTTAAAAATTATACAACCAGCCAGCATAAGTAACGAAGTAAACCATATTTGGTCAGCGGTCTGTGAATTTAGATAGGAAATCAAGAATAGTCAATTTGGTTAGTTGAAAAGTTTTCTTCTGTCTTGACTTAACATGTGAACTTCACACGTGGCTCGACATATGAATTCATTCTATTTTATGCTACTAAACAGGATGACCAAGGTACGTGCATATATTAAAATACATTGGTACTGGCTAGTGGTTTCGAACCCGTGCTCTCGGTTTGCATGACCATTACACTACCACTACACCACGGTCGCTTTATGGTCCATCAATGGAGGTAACTGCTACACTTAATTAATGAAAATACTACACTACTAGCGCTTAGCTGAGTAGTCAAGCGGTTGAGAAGGATGAGTTTTTGTTCCAGTGTCACTCTCCCGCTCCGCTCCATTACATCAGGAACCTAGGCACCCAGTTAAGCGATGTGCCTGTAGCAGTCGCATCCATCATGCCGGCTCAGATGCGATGGAAAGCAAGAGGGACCAGTTTCTATGAGTAGGTAAACCAACATGAGTAAAATATTTATGAATAACTATTTATAAAGTAGGTACTTGTATATATACAGCCAGGGTTGCCAGGTTACCAAACCTAATAGCCTGACAGACCAGCCAGTTTGGCCAGACATTTGGGTAAAAAGACACATTATTAAGGATATTGTGTCTCAGTAATAATAGGTACGACAAAAAAATAGTTTGTAAATCAAGTTTTTTTGAATATTAATATAAATCTTGTTAAATTTTAATTCGCTGCGAGAACGAGCGACTGACAGTCGATTCGCCGAAGTTGAGTCGTGTTTGCGAAATGTAAAAAGCCTAACAAAAGCCGGACAGCGTTTATTTTGGCCGGACACACAATCAAAAAGCCTAACTATGTCCGACTTTATCCGGACGCCTAGCAACACTATATATACCTAAAGCTTTTTATGATAGATTAAGGATAGTTATTAAGGAATTAGGAAAAAAACAAGTAAATATTTCTTTGTTCAAACTCCTAAAAATACAGTTGTTTCAGTGTTTAACAGGTGTCTAAATATTATTTATGGAATAAAGAGAACCGTGCAGGATTTCATTGTAATTGGCCGGCATAGTGAAAGCGACTGAGACAACTATAAACTGAATATATTTTTGGTCGGAAAAGTTGAGGTCTAAGGTTGCATCCCAATAAAAAAAAAAGAATTAACAACTAATTGATTGAAAGAAAATACTAACATCAGGATAGGAATCGCCAAAAATAACACAATGAAACCGACAAGCGCAGTAATACCAGCAACTTACATAGCTGAAAATAATAAAATAACAATCTAAGAACCTTTATCTATACTAATATAATAAAGCGGAAGAGTTTGTTTGTTTGTTTGTTTGTTTGTTTAAACGCGCTAATCTCAGGAACTACTGGTTCGAATTGAAAAATTTTGTGTTGGATAGATCAATTATCGAGGAAGGCTTTAGGCTATAAAACATTACGTTGCGACTTATAGAAGCGAAGAAACAGTCGAAAATGTGAAAAAAACGGGGAATATTATTCGTCTTTGAGGGTTTCCGTTGCGTGCGCTGCGAAAACCGTTCGAGATACCCAAAAAATACGTATGAAAGAATTATTCCTCTTTAAATTATCTAAAAAAATGTCCGCGACCGTATATGTATATCTTTTAAGATTAACTCACAATAACCGTTTTTATGATAGTCAAATTTGGTCTAAATTAATGCCTTACTACAAATTATTTGTCAGAGTTGTATTAACATAATAATATTATTCTTTATCGAAATAAATGTGTTATTAATTAAGAGTATTTAACTGTGAACAAAATTGTCATTGACATCACCTAATTTCAATAAACATCTTATAAGATAATACAATTTTAAAATAACTAATTCACACGCGTCGCATGATGAGCGCTAACCGGCGGGCGAGGAGAGGCGGTGCTTGCGGGCGAGGCGGAGGGGGGTGTAGCTCTACGAGGTATAGTCTGTCTAAGCCGAAATGACGCGCCCCTCCACTGCATTTACGCATACGAGCAAATATAAAATATGGATAAAACACACCGAAAATGCAGTAATTGGTTATTCAGTTGCTGGTTAGACACAAAGGAGGAACGAACGTGATGAAGATTAATAGTATAGTTAGTAATATTTGCATTCACACATTTAAATAAACTAATAAAGTGAAGGGGCGCGTCATTTATAGACAGACAAGCATACTATGCGGTCGGCTCCCTACTGATCGGTTGAATGCAGCGTTAATTTGTTTTTACGATATAATATCATCGTGCAAAATCCTTTTTTATACAATTTCATTTTGTAGTAGTTTTCTCTATAGTAAGTAGTGTTTGTTTTAAGTATAGTATTTTGTTTCTAATATTTTCACAATAACACTTTTTTTGTTTTGTTGTAAATAATACCTGTAGGTGTCATCTACATTCTTTCAAGGTTAGGTTTTACAATTCTTATTAGGTTAGGTTTTAGTTTAAGCATACAGTTAGTTTGGTTAAGTTTTCATTTCCTTCGTTCTTTCTTCGTCACTGTAATGCCTAGAAAAAGGACTCAGCGTTCTCGGCAGACTGCTGCTGCAAAGCAGCTGCGAGTTTTGCGCACAAGAAAATAAAACTGAAAATATAATTTACGCAGAAGTACTTTAAAATATATTCTTTTTAAAACTACTTTAAAATATATTCTATTAGTTACGTAATTTAATCGTCTAAAATAAGTCGCGGGTAACAGCTATAGGTAATTTCTAATAAAGCTGAGCAGGTAGGTAAACAAAAAATTAATATGATTCCCAAAATAACAATCTCACGCGGACGCAGTCGCGGGCACAGCTAGTATTTTATAATAACTATTAGAGTTGCATTTGCCTTATGGTAAGGTAGGGACCAAAGCAACAACCTTAGGCAAGTTATCACTTTTTTGTTCAAAAATATTAACTTAATGAATTAAACAATCGTAATCACGTAAGAAAATACTATTAACTTACTTGTCAAATTTAAAGTGTTCCTTTACGTTTGAATTAGGAAAACCCAATTTGCTCCAAATAGCAGTCTTATAATCATAATTATTGGAAATGTACCACAATGCTGTGCTACCGTGTAATATTAAAACGACAGACAACACGTGCTGACATACGTATACTACTTTCCAAGAAGTATGCATCTGAAATGATGGGAATAAATTATAAAGAAGTCAGGAAACATATTATTACTAGCGGATCTGACACACGTTGTCCATCCCCGACAAAACAAACGATTGCAGCGCTACCTACCAGCGGGCGTACGCATTATTATTTTAATCGTCAAATGTCAATTCGTACGTCAAATATGCTTATTTGAATAAAATTACTATTGGCAGTTTTGTGACGTCACATCAATATTCATTCCTCCAAAGCGTACCACCGCAGTAATTACAAAAGATAATATTAGGTTTTAATATTTCAATGCAACAGCAATACGTTTCTGAACGTAAAATCCATACGAATGTACGAATGAATTTAAAGGAATAAAACAAAATTACAAATAAGAGGTTGGTACGAAATTGAGTTTTATCTTGTTTTATACATCAAACAGTACTGTCTTAAAACATGTTTGTTTTTAAAAGTTGGTGGTAGGCCCCCAGGTCCATTTGTGAATCCTAACCATCCAGAGAACCAATGTTTAAGGTAGAGTTAGTCACATACACGCAAAGAGAATAAATATATACTTATACGTACTAGCGGACCCGACATACGTTGTCCAGCCTGAACGTAAAATAACGATTGCAGCACCACCTACCGGGTCCAATTGTAAATCTAAACCATTTTCGAATCTACATAAACATCATAATCGGTCCAACTGTAGGAGGTACTGAACTCCTAAACTCTTAAATTGGCGACCGTGGTGTAGTGGTAGTACGTAAGCCGAGTGGCACGGGTTCGAAACCACTCACCGGTACCAATGTATCTTTGATATATGTACTTTGGTTGTCCTGTTTCTATGATACAAGCACTTTAATAGCTTAGTAAAGAAATGTATATTTAAAAAAAACTGTTGGACACACGTACAGAAGAATTTCTATATTTAGCTACCAAAGTGCTTGTAACATAGAAACATGTCAGACGATCAACCAAAGTAGTATATCACAGATACATTGGTACCGGATAGTAGTTTATGAACCCCTGCTTTCGGGTTTGCGTGACAAGTTAATATTCCTAGCTACATCCCCGGCTAGATCAACTAGCAAGGGCAGGTACAAGTGTACCGACGCCGACTGAAAAAACTGACTCAATTGTTTCACTATGCCGACCAGAGAATCCACACTGTGTGAATAGAAGCGTAACAATTTAGTTATATTTTGTTATAATACTTCATTGTATAATTATAATAGAGGATGCGTTAAATAAGGCAGGCTCAGAATGGTGTTTTCCGACCAAATCGGAGACATCCTCAAGAAAGTTGGGTTGCCTAGTGCCCATAACCGTAGAGCTTGTATGAAGAAAATTTTGGATGTGAGGGAAGCGAGGGAGTTGTGTCAGCATCGTGGCAAGTGGCGATCCTTTGACTTTGCCTATCCCTTAGGGGGACACGTGACAGTTTTGATTGATTAAATAACAATGTTGTTCGACCAAACACATTTTTTAAATTTTCTAGTTTAGTTTTGGACTAGGTTTCCAAGACTTTCACTACCACTAGACCACGGTCGCCTTATGTTTTAGCCATTCAAAAGGAATGGTAAAATAACACAAACAAAACTTACAATCTCATTGTATTTACTAGTGAACACAATCAATCTATATACACGAAACATAACAATGAAGTTTCCAGTAAAATGTAATGTTTCATAAGGAAGGTAATCACAGAAAGGTTTTGCTATAATTTAATGAAAATTATTTAGATATTATATTAAAAATTAATAGGTGTAAGTCTAATAATAATCAGACCGTGAAGTGACTTAGTCGGTTTTCAGAAACCACTTGTAAGTTGCCGGTTCCAACTAGGCCGGCATAGTCGATGCTACTGCTACGTACGGCTATTCACCAATAGTAGCAGTCTCCTCCATTCATGGATCGCAGTGCAGCTTAATATCAAGCGCAGTGCTGTCATATCCCAGTGAAAGTAAAATTCAGTGCAAGAGGAATACTGCAATAGTTCAGAAAAACTTGCATCATCTTTTAAAGGATCTTGGCTTCCCAAGGTCAGCAGTAATGTAGACCAAATGGATCCAAGGTTATAGGATAGAACACATGGGCTGGTAAATTCTCTTCCGACCTGTGCGGGTATCACGGTTGTATAAATAAAAGAAATGTATAAATCAGAGCCGAGTGAAATGACAAAACGGGGACGACATTGTTCTTTGATAAAATCGAGAACTTAGGAGTAGATATTTCCAAAAATCAGGGATAATTTTATACCATATCCATGGAGTCTGTGGGCAGTGGTGCCCAGTTTGCCGATCCGGAAAAAAGCACCACTTACAAATATACAGCTTATGTCGTGACTTCGTAGCGTCTCAGCATTAGCTTGTGCTCGAAGTTGCCGTTTTCAACTACTTGCGGGCGGGTAAGGCGGTAAGTACATTTGTCGACCAAATGTTGAAAACGGCATTAACAACATTAACTGGTGTAACAGTTGCCTTCATTCACGGACCGCACTCCAGATTAACGTCATATGTCAAGCCCCCGTTAAAAAAATTATTCGTCAACCTTTAATTTCTTTCAGTAAGATGTTAGTTAATGAACACAATATTACCTATGAAGCGCAGAGGAATTAGCGACACAATATCGTAAATTAAAAACAACATATGCCGTCTATATACTCTTATACGTGTTTTCAATGCCGGCCATGTGGCATGCATTAGATATATAAACACGTCGAAAACGAACACAGTTTCAGCCAGACAATTAAGCACATCGATGAAGATATTATATCGTACTGATTCGTGAAAGAACATAATAAAGTAGGTGTATATAATTGTTACTAGCACGAACACCTAAAATAATAAAATAGTTATCAATTATTCAAATTGTCCCGCATATTTTCCACAGGGATACGCACAGATAAGAATTGTTGCCATTTGCCACAATGCACAGGAAGCCACGACGGAACCAAATCTTCTTTAACACGTCTTTCTCTCTTAGTCATGTAATACCAAATCCATCAAACGCAGCGTGAGGATGCGTGTCAGTAGGCCAGCATGACATAGCTTACACAACTGCTACCATCTCAGAACCCTGTCATTTGCCGTAGCTAATTCTACTATTATTATAAATGTGAATGTGAGTTTGTTTCTTACGTTTTCACGTCAACTACTCAACCGATCATCATGAAACTTTGTACACATATTTTTGGAGGTACTAGAAGTAACATAGGATACTTTTAATTAAAATATATATATATATTTTAATATAGTTTCCAATTGACTATAGTTTCAGCTGTTTGGAATTATACTATATTTTTATTTCCGTCTGTCATTTTTCTGTCGAGTTATCGAGTTATAAATAAATACAAAAAAGGGATATACAGTCGAATTGAGAACCTCCTCCTTTTTATGACTGTGTTTTAAACGTAAATGCGACCGTGGTGTAGTGGCAGTGCAATGGCTATGTAAGCCGAGTGGTACGGGTTCAAAACCACTCACTGGTACCAATGTATCGATGATTTATGTACTTTGGTTGCCCTGTTTTTATGAAACAAGCACTTTGGTAGCTTGGTATAGAAATGTATAGTAAAAAAATACGCGGGTAAAACCGCAGGCACAGCTAGTAACTAATAAAATACCGACCGTCCACCATGGTGACCATGGCAACCGCATCCATTTATACATTATAACACCACATTTGCCTTGCCAAAGTAAGTCAGAAAAGCTGTTCACAGTTTGTTTATTTTTATTTATAAATCCATGAGTTTTGGCTGTTACAGTAGCGGTACTTCTGTAAAATAAAATGTTAAATCCATAATATAAATCAGTTAGGAGTAGTAGACAGTGTTGTCTAGTCTACTGATCAGGAGTAGTACAAGTATACAGACTGTGAAGTGACTTAGTCGCGTTTCGGAATCAGCCTGTAAGTTGGCGGTTCCAACTAGGCCGACATAGTAGATGTGACTGCTTCTTACTGTTACTTAACTCTAGTGACAGTCACCTCCATTCATAGACCGCACTCCATCTTAACATCAGGCGGGGTGTTGTCATATGTCGAGACACAACAAAAGAAATAACTTCTGATAGGCTCTATGTTCCTTTTTCTATTGTGGCTCGATATCTGGCAGCACCTTGCCTGATGTTTAGCTGGAGTGCGGTCCATAAATGGAAGATACTGCTACTAGACTTAAATAACTGCAACTTACTCATCACAACTTACAAGCTAATCCTGAAACGCGACTAAGTCACTTTACGATCTGAACACTAAGTGGTGGTACTACTACGGATCGGCAGACACGTAAATGCGTTTTAAATATTACGTCTACTTCTTATTTTTTATTTACTTTTAGAATTGTGGATGTGAAGGAATCGAGCGAGTTGTGTCAGGATCGTGGCAAGTGGCGCTCCATTGTCTCTGCCTATCCCCGTGGGAAAGAAGCGCGAGAATTATTTTTTATTTTATGTTGATTTACTTTTTATACTTAGGACCAATGTGCTTGTATCATAGAAATAGAACAACCAAAGTACATATATCAAAAATACATTGGTACCGGCAAGTGGTTCTGAACCTGTACTCCCAGTTTGCGTAAACATTGCACTACGACTACACCACGGTCGCCTTAATATGATTCTTATTTTACGCTAACATGGGTCGTTGACATCGTATTTCATGAATGTGTTTATTGCGAAATATGACGACTAGTGAACTATAAAATCTTTTTATGATCCTACATTTTAATTTATTGTGACTCCACATATGACAACACCCCGCCTGAGTTAGGGGAATTAAAGCAAGGCAAAATAATTTAAAATGCTAAGTTTAAAAGCATATTAATAGATTGACATCCTCAATAAAGCTAGGTTGCCTAGTGCCCATAATCATAGAGTTTGTATGATGAGAATTGTGGATGTGAAGGAAACGAGGAAGTTGTGTCAGGAACATGGCAAGTGGCGCTCCATTGTCTCTACCTATCCTTGTGGGAAAAATCTTGACAGATTTTTATTGATTAAAACACTGAAAACTAGAGGTACTAAAACTTAGTATTATGAAATAAAAAAAATACTAATACAACGCTTCCAATTTAATAACTGCTTTAGCGTTAGCGCGTTTGCAAAACAGTGATCTAGGCACATTCCTATAGGCAAAGCCGATGACATTTTCTCGATCTATTAAAGGCTCTATCGCTTCCTCCACATTCACAAATTTCCTCATGCAATCTCTACAATGGCTACCAGCAATTATTCAATAATTACCTTACCCTAATCCATCTGAAATTACGGACAATCGGTTAGGTGGATCCATTATTAAACTTATTGAAATTTCTTTTCAATATTACAACTCGTTATTGTTTTTTGCAAGTGAAACCGACTAGATTATTTTAAAAATATATAACTACATTGAATTATTAGGTCAACCGTGGCCTAGTGGTAGTGAAAATTGTCACGTGAACAAGAGCTCCCGGTTCAAAACGACTTGCCGGTACCAATGTTTCTTTGATATTTGTACTTTGGTCGTCTTGTTTCTATGATACAAGAACGTATATATAAAATATATATTATTTTTATTTTTATTATTAGCCTATTTATTTGTCCCACTGCTGGGCAAAGGCCTCTCCCCCTTTTATATATATAAGTAAAAAAAAACATGTTAATTCTGCGCTAAAATTTTATTAATGACATAAATAACCGACCATTACGTTTAATATCCAAAATAAATATCGAATCCAAACATAATCATTAAAAAAACCTTTTAACTTTTACAGCTTGTTTCAGTCGTTTCAGCAACCAGGCGAAATGAAATACCATATTTAGGTGGATATTGAAATTTTACTGCGAATTCGCGCCATCGCGACGAGTGACGGCCATAAAAGCCTGGGGTGGCGAAGAGGCGAAAGGGGAAACCTTTTGGTCGGTGATAAAGTGCAAATGGGGTGACTGTGTGAAACTCCTTAGCGATGGGATCGTCGTAAAACTCGGATATACGAGTATGTAATGATATACAACGTACTTGATTTTGAAAATTAAACATTTATAAACATAATATATATCCCGGCAGAAAATAAGAGCGCTGGACTACGCGGTGGGAGAAAGTCCGTGCATCTATACAGTCGTGCACAAAATTGATAATATTTTATACACATTCGTAAAACGGAAATTATGTAAATAACAAATCAAGTTACTGCGCAGTTTGAAAATTGGCGCTCTTTTTTCTGCCCGGATCTATACTTACTTGACAAATGTAAACATTATATAAAAAGCATGACCAAGTCATTTGATATAATTAAAAAGGTGACCGTGGTGTAGTGACAGTGTAATGATTACGCAAACCGAAGAGCACAAGTTCGAGACCACCCACCGGTATCAATATATCTTTGATATATGTACTTCGGTTGTCCTGTTTCTATGATACAAGCACTTTAATAGCTTAGTAACATGTTAATAAGAAAAAAAATATTTTCGATATCTCATATGATCTCGTGTGTTATTCGCATCCTGTGACCTTGCCGGCATAACGACGGCTTTACCTTATTCTTACTCCATCTTTTTAAACCCGCACAGGTCGACAGCCAAACTAAACTTGTCGATGCTTTCTATTGTTCCATGTATTTTTCCTATTGTATAATTTTGAATCCTTCGAGCGAGGCGTGAAAAAATATGCCAGGCCGCAATAGTGAGGCAGCCAATTTAATTTATCAATTAATAGGCTCCAGGGCTAGGCAGAGACAATGGAGCACCACTTGCCACAATCCTGACACAAATCGCTCGCTTTCCTCACATACACAATTCTCTTTATACAAGCTCTACGTTTATTCTACGCAACCCGGCTTTCTTGGCGATACTTACATGGTGATACTCAAATATCGCGTTACAATAAAATGTGCTTACATGATTTTACTACATCTAAATATGTTAAAAGGGTGTAAAAAAATTGACTTTTCCACAATAAAGTGTTGTTACTCGCAAAATATGCAAAATAGTCCAGTTTTAACACATATTCTGAGGTGTAATTTTCCTAGGTGCTCATATAATATGTAAAAAATAAACACAAGCCATACATGACCGAGAAAGAATAATTCATATTCAACGGGAGTGGACGTCCGCCCGTACATCCATTTTGTATGGTTATTTTGGCAAAATCCCGGAGCATCCAGCTCTCATGTAATTAAGAGATTAAAAGATCACTCTTGTCCGAGGCTCGGCTCACGTCCGCAACGAGCGCTCTTTATATATTTCATCACAACATCAAAACAGTATTTGCATATTTTTCATGCAAAACCTATATTTCGTACCAGTGAAGCGAGATTGAGAGATTTGATACGTTGATTGGATTTAAATAAAATAATCCTACCTTTTATTTTTTAAATCAATAATTACATAAATATGAAAAACGTGTTTGTGTCTCTTTTTTAACGTTGGGATGCAAACTCGTAAGCTGATATGGTTAATTAATATATATATTTATACTTGCAAAATGTGTTTTAATTCTTGACGTTCAAGCATTATTAAATAATCGTTTTGATCTTCGGTGGTCGAGGCCGTCGAAACGACAGATTGAGTGTATGAAAGAAACGCTTTAAAAATCTATTTTACACTTCTGCAATACATACAATTGTTCTGGATGATTTAATGTATGCATCCAGAACTATTAAGGATACCCATTTATAATTTGTTAGTGTACATTTGGCGTCTAGCATAAAAATTTACATGACGCATTCATACACGTTTGAAGAGGCGACCAACATCGTTGTAAGGTCTATATTAAAACATTAATCGAAATTTAATATTACTTTCTACAAAACATATATCGCAACATTATCAAACATGTTATAAATAAATCATTAATAAATTATAATTAACTTAAATGAAACTGGCGCCCGAAACTAGATGAAAATCTGTATTCACTCCGAAACATGTAGAACAGTATAACAAGATACAAGGTAAAGGTATACGAGTATATAGATACTTACATATAGCGGAGCCAATAGTACAAATACATATACCTACATATTACACTTACAATGATTAAATAAAACTAAAGCAGTCACTGTGATTGACTGAAATGCATAAATGTTTCTTAAAAACATTTATGGATAAGCACGCGTTTTGGAATAAAAGTTGAAGCGTTAAAGTTGCCAGTTTTAATTAGGCCGGTATAGTGGATGCTACTTGTTGTAATAACAGTCGCCTCGATACATAGACCGCAGGTAATCACGGACAGATGATACCAAAATAAATCTGTGAAATATCTACTAATTCGTATATACAAAATAGTGTTTTATTTTGTGAGTGGCTCCTATAATAGTGGTTGCAGTATTAAAATGTAGTTAAAAGCAAGTTGCAGTTGTCATGAGATGTGGCAATAAAGTAGACAGTAATAGGTTAATAGAGCTATCTCTAGTTCCAGTTGTTTCCTTCGTCATACAATGTTGTTTAAATGTAATGAAATGACGGGTTTCTCTACTGCTTCAATTGTCAAACAATGTTAGTGAGCTCGGACGCTTCAATGGCAAGAATTACAAATTAATTTATTATCTGGTTTAAATTTAAACAAAATAAACAATGTGATTTAAAAGTGTAAAGGAAATTAAATTATTTCCAATGGCAAAGATATGTTGAACAAAGACATTGTTATATAAAAATTGTATATTGTTTTAATACGTTTCTGTGCTAAGGTACTAAACGTGCTTGTATCATAGAAACTGGGCGACAAAGGTTCATTATATCAAATATACAGCCAGTGGTTTTGAACCGGGAATAATTTCTCTACCACTAGACTATTTATTTTAATGTACTTGTTGCAAATCGAGAAAAATTGGATCAGCTAATGTAATTATTTAGTATTAAAATTCGTATTTTTTTATTTAAAATTTAATAAATTATTTGCCGTAAGTAAACCGCGTTTTAAGTTGGGTAATAAAATTGGGTACTAAAACTCAATGTTGAAATGATAGTCCAACCTGCGGTGTTTGGAGATGTCGTTAACTACCTATTTATATTATGTTATAATATTATTTATTGTAAATAAATAACCAATGTTTTTTATTGAAATGTATTGAAGCATAAAAATATAGCTAATTAAATATTTTATTCTAATTAAGCATGGGCGTTTTCATTTTTTTTCGCAAACCGATATATATCCGATTTTCTATTTTGAAATCGATTTCAAAATCCGATTTTAGTTTAGTAGCGCCTTACCATAAAACAGATAAGAAAATTGATTAATTTAAAAAGTAAAGTACGTACGTACGGTACAATGATTTAATAATATCTATTTTTTTTTATTATTCTATTTCTTAATAACATATATTTTCAAAACTTATGTTTTATTTGGTAAGTATATACTCATATAATGTATACTAAAATTGTACCTATAATAATTTATAATCTATATTTTATAATATAATTTATACATTTTTAGAGTGGTAGGCAGACTAAGGTGACTTGGTGGCGTCAGCTTCAGATTTAGCTTGTAAGTTGCCGGTTTCAAATTGACTAGCATTGTGGATGTGCACTCATGGACTTTAGTTCAACATCAGGCAGGGCGTTGTCATATGTCGAGTCACAATAAAAAAAATATCTTAATAAATTTTATTTACATTTATTAAAATTTATTGACTCTTTTTTCTGAAAATGAATTCGTACCTCATAAGGTTTTTGTGACATTTCGAGGAAAAAAAACAAAAAAACTTAAAACGATGGTACTAAATATATTTATTTTAATGTCTAAGTTAAATTTAAATATGTTTTTTTATTATTGTGTCTCGACATATGACAGCACCCCGTTTGATGTTAAGCTGAAGTGTGGTCCATGAATGGATGCCCCTGCTACTACAATTCTATAACTGTGAGCAGCAATCACCTCCACTATGCCGGCCTAGCTTACAAGCTGATCTCATAACGCGACCAAATCACTTCACGGTCTGTATACTTGCAAGTGGTGGTACTACCCAGGATCGGCAGACTGGGTACAACTGCCTACCACTCTTTGATAACCAAACCCGAAGCAAATATCTATCTCTTTTTTTACAATTACAATTATATACACAATAAAAACACAACACTAATATGTCCTATCAATTTTTTAATTATAATATAAATTTACAAAGTCTAGTACTTGAGAAATTACCTATTTAAATTATTACAAAACATAAAATAACTAATTTACCTAAACGAAGTGCACGCATGTGTCGCCAAGGTCAAACTGCCTAACTTGCAACGAAACAAAACACCTAATACATTTCTTTCACTCATCAGAACTTCAAACATAAACAAATCCAAGTATCAAGTAATTGCAATCATGTACGCAAATATGGTCTCTAATTACATAGGCATAGGAGTAAAGTAAGGATAAAATGCGTTGCACTGCGTTCAAAAAAACTAACAGCGTAGCAGATGTAATCTAAAATAGATCTTATTACTTCGCGAGTAATTCTATGTTTCTATGTGCGATCGTAAAATATCCAAACCGAAATCCAAAACCGTTAAAATTCGCCCCATCCTTTTTACTCCGCTAAGGTATGCTGGGTTAGACAGAAACAAAGCGAATTTCGTTATCAGTTTTTAGTTTTATAACGTTTTTGTGCGGTTTGTGTTTTGGTTCAGCTACATCGCTAGTTCGTTTCTTATGGTTTTTTAAAATCCGATTTATTAGTTTCGGAAATCGATACAAATCGATTTGTGACTGGAATCGGATTTTAGATTCGTTTTGATATATCCGACACATGCCTAATTCTAATTATTTATATATATTTAATTATTTATATAATTAATTCATTTTATTTTATTTTATATATCAATTAGTATTTAAGTTTTAATGTTAATCTAGTTAAATTATGAATGCTGTGGTTATCGTTAAATAAAACTTAGATTTAGTTTTTTTTTTTGTTGTAATTATCACGGTAAGTTGTATCGGTGTATATTTTGTAGATAAGCCATTGATAAATAAATAGCTACAATATTATAGTGACGGTATGTTTTTGATATTTTTGACTACGAAGCTTGAGTAACAATAGATATTGTTTATTACTATTTTTTATTTATTTGAATAATCAGAAATAATAACTTTTATTTGATTCATAAAAAAAGACCTAAATAACCATGTTTAAAAGTAAATTTTAAATATATTTTTTTACATAAACTACACAAATATTATTTTCACTAAATAATATAAAATGACTACGCTGTTAATAAGCGCCTTTAAATAAACAAATTAAAAAAAACCGCTAATATATTTATCATGAAATAATAAATATATTAGTAAATTATAAAACACTAATATCTTAGACTTGATATTATCATAAAAACTTCAATACAAGACATTAGTTATCCATCAATAAAGTGAATAAATAATAAAGTAGAAACAAATGGGACGAAATCAAATGGCTCGTAACTGGATATCCCGGACATTTTCATTAAGAGTAATGGAGGTAATCCTAAATGCCGATTGGAACCCCTACTGATTCCACCTACTACTCTATTCGCTTAATTTGCTACTAGTTAGATTAACTAAACCCAGATTTATACAAATTATTTACAGATAAATGTGACGTCTATTGAACACTGAACAACTGTCAAGCATAGTCTATTATGCAACTTACAATCGAACAACTTACAATCGAAAACAATTATGGATGTAAGAGAAGCGATATAGTTGTGTCAGAATCGTGGCAAGTGGCGCTCCATTGTCATTGCCTATTCCTGTGGAAAAAAGGCGTAACAATTTGATTGACTTGATTGACTATTAAATATTTTTTACGTACCTAGACCATAAGAGCTAAGATTGATAATCGATACTAAGCGTATAGTGTTTTTCAATAGAATGTCACGCCTCTGTTCCCATAGGGATAGGTAAAAATTATGGAAGGTTTCTTTCCGTGCTCCAAACACAGGCTATCTCAATTTCCTTAATTTTTTAGCCGAAATAGTGACGGCGACTGAGGCAACCGCAAACAGAAACGGTATTTTAGTCATCGGAGCTTTTGGTAACAAAGAAACAATCCCTTGAACTCTCAATAAATAAATAACATTTACAATTCTCTTAATAGAAACCCAATTGTTATTTGTTGTCTGCATTAGGAGAATTATGGAGGAAAGGTAAAAAGTTGCGTATAGTCATGTCTGGCCATCCTTGTGAAAATGAGGGCGTGACAATTTATTGTTCTTAAATGCGCCCGTGTTGTTTCTATTCATCTATCACTTTGCCAATCTCAAGTATGGGACAAAACGCCGAAAAATAAAAAAAATCATCGTTGCTTTACAGTGGCCTCTGAGAGCAGCGCCACACCTTAGATTATAGCCATCAGCCAACAAGAACCCCCTTAAGGAAAGATAATTGATGCCCAGGATGCACCGGCCTATCTGCTTTCTGTATCATCAAAGCGAAATGGCGAGCAGACAGACACGAGGAGGTAGTCTGACATCGCACCCTACATTTAAAGTTACAAATGAAGATACAAGATGAAATACCCAAAGCAACACACTGCCAAAATGAAACCTCCTAACCTGTCAGATGGATGCTTAAAATATAAACTGAGTATAAAGCTTGTAAACTCTACAAAGCCTTCTTGTCTTCAAAGTAAAAACGATATATAAATTTATTAAAATCTTATAATGAATATTCCTTGAATATAAATTACGTTATTCATATTCATGAATAAATCCATTGTAAAACATTCTCTAGATCTATAATAATATTTATATGGGTCCCTTGGTTTACTTTAGACACATCGACATAAGGTTGATAATAATATGCAGAGAACCCTTAAGGATTATTTACTGTAACCTGGATTATAAAGTTTTAACCGACTCAGTTAGTATTAAGTGCTTCCAATATATTAAGTATACAAGTAAAGTTAAAGCAAATTAAAGGCGATCGTGTCGTAAAAGTATTAAAATGTTCATGCAAAACAAGCCCCGATATAATTCACTATTACTGTATCTTTGATATAATATGAACTTTGGTCGTCCTCTTTCTTTAATAGAAAATGTTGGTAATAAATAAATGTGTTTAAAAAAATGTGGCAAGGTGGTGTAAAATGTCCATAACTGGTTTTAAAATGTCCATAAATGTGGTATAAGATTATTTTTTAATAGGTGGACTTGGAAAATTTTGCCTGTCATACTATTATGTTGAGTCACAATTAAAATAAAAACTTTGCCAGTCTATCTTGGGGACAAGAAAGAAATGTTATATTTAAGTAGGTGCAAAGATATAAAAGATAAAACAATATGCTATTCACTCATATTTATTATACTATTTCTTGTCTTCATAAGGAGCCTCAATTCTCGAAGAGGCAGCGGAGCGCCACTTTTCAAAATCCCGAATATTTAATCCGCAAGTTATAAAAAAGCGTCTATGAATCCGTACCAAATGCCGGTACCAAAAGTAAAGTATGTATATTTTAGAAAGACTTTACATTTATTTATTTTATGTATTTCAACACTTTATTGTTTATACAATAGGTCACATATTCTATTATTGTTATATATTCTCTGCGAGTTTAACTTGGGGACAATACATGCTAGCCTATATTTATATTTTTTTCTTAATTAGATTAACAGATAAATTTTATATTTTTATTCATAAAAAAAAACTTTATCCAGCCCTTGGAATGACTGTACGATTAAAAGGTAGGAAAGAGGAATTTCGATAGGCAATGTGACAGACACCGGGTCCTAGTTGAACGATATGTGTATGATTAAAAAAGTAATGATATATAAATACATATTATCAAGTATTGATCAAATATATATCCATCACCTACTATAATCAATAAAGCAATACATCATCCGATGCTATTTTTTTATTATTATAGTATTTTTTAGTAACATTGTATTAGATAGATGCTAATTAATTCAGTGATCTTTGTAAAGTTGTCACTAAAGTTGACTATACTTAAACGATTAAGGATATATAGTTTGGAAATTCGTATACAAGATAATCCGTCGTGGATGTGGAAATGTGCGGGACGGGACTTACTTTGAACTACAAACTTTACTTTGAATAACTAATTGGGAGGCGAATGTGATAGGATGGTTTAGTTTCGGGTACAGATCGTCTAATGGTTTGTGACTTTGAGCAAAATTAATACTGTAGAGTGAGTCTTTTAATAGAGATGAATTATTTGTGATTTATGATTAAAGACGAAGATTGTTCAAACTAAACCAAAATTGTTACCATTTATTTTGCTGTATTTGCTGTTAGTGTCATAGTTTGTTTGTGAAAAACTTTATGGCTCTTAATATTGTAGTAAAGTTTCAAAGACGAAACGTTTGGAGTTCGAATGGCGCGAATCTATTTGCCAATATTACTTAGTTAGCAATTCTTTTTGCCATTTATTCGACTATTATGCCCTCTTAATCCTTAATTCTTCATTCCTACACGTATAAAGCCAGATATAAAAATTATTTTTTACCAGTAAATTATGACCTAAGGTTTTTGTCGTGTTTATTTTGAATATTTTAGTTCGTCATTTCAAAGGTTTTTAAGCTATCGCAGGAGACTATCTCCCCGGGACCACAATGGATGTAAAATAAACGAGAAAGTAACCCGCACTTTTTTCTTTCATAAACAATATTCGTACAAAACCTTAGAAAATACCACCTATATTGGTAAAAAAAAACACCAAAATGACAGGGTAAGTAGTGCCCATAATCATAGAGTTTATACGCGACCTTAGGCCAATGGTCCTCTTGCTTTCAACAATGGTTTAAATGTAATGGGAAAAGTGTTTAAAATGTAATAAAGAATACTTCGAAAAGCAGTAAATATATTAATTTACGCGTAAATTGTTTTATTAATAAGTTACGCAAAACCCATGAATGATATAAAATGAAAGACCATGAAAGATAATTGTGGATAATACGAGATAGTTTTGTCAGGATCGTGGAAAGTGGAGCTCTATTGTGAAAATTGAGGCGTCCCAATTCGATTGATAGAATAATCAAAGTAAACTCTACATACTCGTATGTATTTTAGAAGTATATTCTGATGTTATATTTACACTTTAAAAATATTAAGAAGCCCATGTAAAGAAAAGAGAAAACTAAATATAACTTAGAATCGTTTTAACAAAGCCTTTTATCTTTCCCTTCAACTTTTATATAACATTTTATAGGGGAGGCAATCAAATCACAGCTATTTTCTAGAGTGAACCACCCCGGGGTTGTCGCGGGTGCTGATGTAACTCGATCTAGCGCAAATGGCTCGGTCGGAGATAGCGGTATTGCGTTACACCGTGCGACATCGGACGTCCATTTCCTTGGCGAGGCGCTAACTCAATCACCGTTTCACAGGATTTTTCCCCCTACAGCGAGGGCACCGTTAACGCAGTAAGAGACGTGACCGGTGTTACACAGAAACGATTTTACCTACGGTGACTTAGTATTTATAACAATGTCAACTTGGCCCCTTTTCTATTTTAGGTGACTGTAACTGAGATATTAGTTTGAATTATGCAATAAAATGTATTATTCTTATCTTTATAAACCTATATAATATCTCCGTTTAGGAGGCCTTCAGTCACATACACACGGACAAAAGAAATATCCTCCTTAACGGCTTGACCGACTGTGTTTTAAGTGGGTCTTTAGTTGGTATAGACTCACAATAGGACCCGATAGAGAGAAAGCGAGAGAGTCGTATCAGGATCGTGAAAAGTCGCGCTATGTTGTCTCGCCTAACCTGGGAACTAAAGCATGACAATTTTATTGGTTGTAATATAGTTTTCAAACTTAAATATAAACTGGCTTAAAAATATTACATTCAAATTTCACATTTAGATATGAACACATGGCGTAAAAACAAACATTTAATATAGTTTTAAAAATATATATACCTACGTTATATATATTGAGATATGTATCTAAACAGGTACATAGTTATAGGTAACTTCGCTACATCATTTCCCTACCTACATCTTTGATGTAGCTACTCAGAACTGCTCAAAGGTTCTTCAACAGTACTAATTAGAAGTACAGTTGCAGCGAAATGCACAAAGTTGCCTTTCATACTACCAACTGCACTTTAGACTCAGAATAAATAGCACATTTTTACCATCCTCCGGCATATCACCTAGGAAACTATTATATGAATATGAAATGCTACAAACATCGCATTTTTATGGAAATTGTGCACTATTTTATGAAATGAAACAATTTCTTGGCATCCATGGATTGTCCGTGCCGGGTCCATCGCGTGGCAGGCGTGAGAGTGAAAGCAACGTTCCCGACTTGTGAGCGAAATGTAGGTTTCAAAGATTTTGCAACATGTCAACACTCAACTTCACTGCTCTCACTATCCCCTCTACCCAACCATATTATTAGTTAAATAAATATTACGTAAATCAAATAATTTGTTTTAGATTATATTATTAAAATGAAAGCATAATAAAAATTATTTATAAGCTGGGGTATCTCGTAAATTAATAAAATAATGTAAAAAGATCAGATAAACTACACTACATAAAATAAACAATACGAATTACCTAAACCAGTAAGTATTAACGATTAACGATTAAACGATTTAAACGATTAACGATTAACGATAAACGATTAAACGATTAAACGATTAACGATTAACCCATTAACGATTTCAGATAACGATATTTTTCTAATATTTTTTTACATATGTTAATGCTAAGCTATTAAACGTGTGTATATCATGAAAAATTAGACGACCAAAGTACATACATGAGTATTTCAAAGATACATTGATACTGGCAAGTGGTTTTGAACTGAAAACGAGACCGCTATTTTTTTATTTCCCGCTGGACCACGGACGTCTTATTGTTTGTATTATGTTTACGTTTATATTATTTGTTAATATTTTATGATAATTATTTAAATAGAGAACGCATTTGTTAAACATAATGTAGTAATTAAGGACTTCTGTGAGGTTAATTAGGCCAAACATAAAATTCATCGACACGATTTTCATACTCAAACTAAATTGTATAATGAAGTTAATTAATTATGACGCAAAAACGTAATAATAATAAATTTAATAATTTGCTGCAGGTTGTTCTGCATAATTTGATGTTTTAGCTATATAGAGCGGGCGTCAAGAAAATTTTACTTTGCAATACATAAACCCTTGTTGACTTTAATTTCGATTTATCCTTAAGGTTATAAATAGTTTCAACCAAATGTGTTTCTAATACTCTGTCTCATACAAAACGATTTTAGGATAGTTTAATTAAGATTAGTGACCCTGCTAGACCACAGCCAGTAGTAATATTGATAGCAATATCAAAACTATTTGCGACATAGTGACTTTCACTATAACGTCAGTCTACCTACGCTGCGTCTTCCAGTTCGTGGTCTCCACTCAAGAACCTTTCTTCCCTATCGGTTGTCGTTTCTTTAAGCGATGTGGCCACCAGTCCATTGCTACCTAAGCTTGCAAATTCTACGAGCTTCGATCAAGGCGACCTTTCAAAATTACTCACCGGTACCAATGTATCTTTGATATTATTATGTATGATATAATATGTACTTTGGTTGTCTTGTTTCTATGATACAAGCACTTTATTAGCGTAGTAAAAGTAAATGTAAAAAAAACAAAAAAGCTGTGTCGGTAACTCACAAAGAAAGAATCACACATCCTGATTACCTCAAAAAAAATCAAAGTCATTTATTCATCTGGTTTTTACAAACACTTAGAAACGTCATTAAGAAAGAGTGAGGGGACTCTACCGATCGTTTGGAAAGGCCAAAACAATACGATATTTATTATTTCGATGTTTACATCTCATCGAGCTGTTCTTGTCGAGTTCCTTTTAAAGGCATAAAGTTTGACAAGGGGTCAAGCATATCTGGTTATTACCAATTCCGCCAAATTATAGTTGCTAACAAACAGAATGCAGTATGTAATAAATGCATAGATCATAAATTATAAATCAATAGCAGAACGCATCGGTCATGAATAACCATATAAGAACTTCAGCATGACATATGGTAATGAATGACAGCAAAAAAATAAAATCACATTTCCTAGTATACTCGTAAATATTATGTAATATGGTATTATACAGATCATTACGGAATGGAATATCAAACCAAATCAAATTGTCACGCCTTTTCCCCACAGGGATAGGCAGAGACAAGAAAGCTGGGTTGCCTAGTGCCCATAACCCATAATAAACCAAAACCATAGCATAGCTCGTATGAAGCTTGTATGAAGAGAATTGTGGATGTGAAGGAAGCGAGGGAGATGTGCCAGGATCGTGGCAAGTGGAGCTCTGACTGTCTTGTCTCCCTATGAAATATCATTTCCAACATATTAACTCATCTTAACTTACTCTTCTTTATTAAACTATAAGATTTTATGTTTAAAGAATTTTGATTTTAAATTTTAGTCTTGTCTTATTGAAAATCCTTAAGCAACTCGTCCTGTTATGATAATTTCCAAAAGGAAAAGTAAAAAAATATCGTCCGAATTTTATCGAACAAATAGGTAGTCAAACTACTCGTAAATAAATCAGCGCGTCGTTTTTTGCCATTTTCCGTTTGTGACCAATCGACAATGGAGTGTACTAAGCTATGTATTCTCCCCGTCCCAAAAACTTAGGTTCTTCAAACAAACCGTAAAAAGCACCATTGTCCGGCGTAGTGACAGCGACTGAGTCAACCGTAAACTGAAAACTGTTTTTTCTGTCGTCAAATCGAAGTCAGATGTCGCGACACAAGATACAATAATAAAATAAACTTTTAACATTAACCAAAAAAGGTAGAATTAGGAGCTTATCGTAAATTCTCAACATATTCCAGTTTCCAATAGACCATAATTTTCTTGTGTGGCAAAGTTGATTAATGGACTATTAAGAACTTTGAATTGGTCGTGTAATTGGATTTTCCGAGGGTGTCACCACATAAAAGGGTGAAACTTTTCTAAATATGTTGCCTCGAGGTTAATCTAATGTTGTATGAGTATGACAAATTTTATTACAATACTATTTCTGATATTAGTTTGGGAACATCATTTATAGAGTTTAATCTGAAATTACCTTTGGCGACTACGTTTGTTTTGTTCGCATTTTGATTTACGGAGTTATTAGGAAATAAATGAGGGGGAATCATAATGTTAACCTTTTATTTAAAAAAAAATTAAGAACTTTATATTACTAGTACATCCCTAATATAAAAAAAACACTATAATTATATATACCATATTATGTGATATTGGTAGACAGTGGTGTCCAGTCAGCCAGTCTGCTAGAGTACGACTACTTATACAGACCGTGAAGTGACTTAGTCGCGTTTTGGTATAGGATTGTAAATTGCCGGTTTCAACTAGGCCAGCATAGTCAATGCGACTGCTACTCACAGTTATTTTTTCTGTCGTAGCAGTCACCTCCATCCATTCAGTAATGCCATATGTCGAACCATAATAAAATGTAAACTAAATACTCAATGAATTAAACAAATTTTATGCGGCTTACCATCACGTTTATTTGGTTATTGATTTTCCTTTTTTTATTATTCCGACGTTTCGAGACCTTTGCAGTCATTGTGGTCACGGAGAGACTGTTTGTTTAATTCATTATTCAATATTCGCGCAAATTTTAAGAAAATACTAAATAAAATTTTTTTTGCTGGTTTCTCTCAGTTTACAGTACATAAGACAATCTATATATAATAGCATACCTATATGGATAAATTGCCCTAACTCCATATTGTCACGATTGATATCTATGGATACGTGACAATCTTACACACAGCGATTATATGGTTAGAAATACAACTACGACTTTTATATATCCAGAAAATAGTTGGCGCTTATTTATATGTCCAGGTAGTTATAAAATTTAATCAATATTTTAAAGCAATAATTGAGCTATACAATTATGAGACGACCGTGGTCTAGTTGTAGTACAATGGTCACGAAAACCATGAGTCATCGGTTCAAAACCACTTGCCGATATCTTTTGTACATGTGTACATGTACTTTGGTTGTCTAGTTTCTTTAACACTCTTATTTATTTATTTAAATCCTTTATTGCACCAGAATAAACTTAAAAATAGGTACATAGGCTACTTTAATACCTTTTAGGCATCAACCCAAAAATGAGAAATTATGAGCAGGGTGAAAATATACTACAAACTACAATTACATAATCTACATACAAGTCGCTTTTAGTCCTTCCCTTGCTATCCTGATGTTAACACAATAAAGAAATGTTTTATAACTAGTAGATTATTTTATTTCCGGACCCAAAATTAAACAAATAGGCAGATTTCTGGGGGCCATTCTATCACCCAAAACCTCACCATGTCTACGAGTGTCGCGAACTTGATGACGTAATTTCAACTGACAAACTTTGAAAGCGGAAAAAGAACTACGGAGCACTCAGTGATGAACAGTTAAAATACAGTATGCATACAAATAGTACAGCTAAAGATATTTTATTACAAGTTTATACATACTATATTCGAAAATGCATTTTCCCCGACCCATGAATACATTTAAAAATAAAAGGTTAAAAAATCGAGAGTTAAAAAAATCATAAGCGCATTTTATTTAAAGTAAAAGCTCTTACGTAAATTACTTTATATCCGAAAGCTTTCTCCTCAACTTTATTTATTTTAAGTGATCTTACCACACTTAATGTTGTAAATACATTTCCCTTTTTAATATTCTAATTATTTTAAGTAAATTCTATTTTTGGTCCATTTCTTTTATACATTTCTATATTAAGGTACTAAAGTGCTTGTATAACAGGAACAGGATGACCAAAGTACTATACATATATCAAAGATACATTGGTACCGGCAATGTACATGGGGCGCAACTTTCTACGATCCTGTCTATTTTTTATTGAGTCACGACATCTGACCTCGACCTGCCTGATGGTAAGCATGATAAAGGTCTAAGGGTGCCGACGACTGAAAAAACTGAGGGAAGCGAGGGTGTTATATCTGGATCGTGGCAAGTGGCGCTTCATTGTCTCTGCCTATCCTTGTAAGAAAAAGGCATGACAATTTGATTAATTCAACAATCGGAATGCTTTACCAGCATGTGTTTTCTCCATCCTATAACCCTGGATCCTTCAAGCGATGCCTCAAGAAATACCTGCATAGTGAGAGCGAACTGAGTCGGTTATTTCAGTTGTTTGCATTCTTGTACCTCCACTTGCTTACCATCAGGCAGGTACAGTTCAGATGGCGCAAGTTTTCTATCCAATTTCCGTCACTAATTTTTAGAGAAATTAAACTGGAAAAGCATCGGAATATAGAAAATATAAAAAAAATTATACGTATATAACCAATATATTAAATATATTCTCCGCTTCTAATATAAAATTTTCCATAAGAAAATACAGAACTTAATTAGGTTTGGCTTCAGTACACACAGACGGGTTTTTTGTTAGAAATTTCAGTAATTTAACCAACACATACGAATTCCATTCCTCATTTCTACACTCTATATTTAATTTGTTAGCTTTAATTTTGAACTCTAACACTGTGTCATAGCTTTTAATATTCTATTTTCGTGTTCGGAGCTCTGTTAGTCAAAAAGGTGATGTTAAACGAAGATTACCTTACCTCATATGACATGCCTTTATTACTACACCCAAATTTACAGACAACATGTAAATATATGTATCTTTAGAATACGCTCGTAGTTATATGCTTTCTTTTCAATTATTTGTATTATTGTGACTCGACATATGGCAGCACCCCGCCTGATGTTAAGCGAGTGCGGTCCATGAATGGGAGTCACTGCTACTACAATTCAATACCAGTCACATCCACTATGCCGGCCTAGTGGAACCGGAAACTAACAAGCTGATCCCGAAACGCGACTAGTAAATAATCATTTAAAAAAACATTAACATAATATCTAAATAAAAACAGAATAAAGTTAGAAAATAAATCTTATTAAAACTAATTTAAGGGAAAGTTTTGAACGTTTCACATAGGACAGACGCTGTGGTTTTCACTACGAGACTGCAGTGAAGTTAAGCTACAGACCCAACTCAAAGTAAACTTTGAAACCCTGATGAGCTCTGACCGCCGAAAGCCACCTTCTAGTAACTTATGCTGTTGAAAGTTACACTTTACTTTTATGATACATTTTCATGCAAAGTCACTTTTTACTTTAAGCACTCCTTCTAATTAAAAGTACAGTCATGTAACTTATTTATATAGTTTTGCTTATTATTATTTTATACCAGCTGTGCCCGCGGTTTCACCCGCGTAAAATTAGGTTTATAACCCAGTCATAAAAATGAGGAGGTTCTCAATTCGACTGTATATCCCTTTTTTGTATTTATAACTTAATAACTCATATAAATGACAGACGGAAATAAAAATATAATATATAGAAAAAAATTCCAAACAGGAAACTATAGTATAAAATATATATATTTCTTTAAATTAAAAGTTACCTATGTTACTTCTAGTACCTCCAAAAATATGTGTACAAAGTTTCATGATGATCGGCTAAATAGTTGTTGCGTGAAAACGTAACAAACAAACTCACATTTACATTTATAATAATACTAGGATTTATGGGTTGCCTAGTACCCATAACCATGCTTGTATGAAGAGAATTGTAGATGTGAGGGAAGGGAGGGAGTTGTGTCAGGATCGTGGCAAGTAGCGCTCCATGGTCTCTGCCTATCACTGTGGTAAAAAGGCCTGACAATGTGATTGATTGATTGAAAAATTAAAGATAAATATTTAAGATAGACTAAGGTTATGGAGACCACGAACTGGAAGACGCAGCGTAGGTAGGCCTCCTACTAGGTGGACTGACGACATAGTGAAAGTCACTAATAACCGGTGGATGCAACTGGCATCTTGTCGTTCGAAATGGCGTTCTAAGGGGGAGGCCTATGTTCAGCAGTGGGCGCATTCTGGCTGATGATGATGATGATGATGAAGGTTATGGAATAAAATTTGCGGCCTACTTTTGCATTTATTTTGACTGCAAAGCAACCGACAACTACGATGGATACTTGTAAGACTTAGAAATGAATTTAATGTTATCAAAATAAATTAACGCGTTTGTCAAACGCTTTTTTTTTACATAAACAATGTTCGCGATAAACCTCAGAATACATCAGACATTTCACGTTTTTAAAGTTTTATAAGTTTGTGTTAAAAATTAAATTATATAAAAAATAAATTCATTGGGATTTTTCAAACTATACATTTTTTAATTTATTAAATATATTTCACTTAGAATTTTTGATAGAATTTGAAGCAACTTTAAGCAGGCGATAGGAAAATCTGAATACTAATAAATGAATAAAACTTTACAAACAATTTATGTAAATTTAGGCCTACCCACACTTTCTCTTGCTAAAATGGCTTTGATCCGCCCTTTAAAATGATATAGATGATAAAACAATATTTTTTATATTTGCAAGACTTTAGCTCACACCGCCTGATGTCAAGCTGGAATATGATAGCACCAGAGATTTGGCGAGCAACCTTGCTGAATATAAAACATAATAATCATTAGGAAAACACTTTCTTTTCACAGTGACATGCATCAGCTAGTTGTGAACCTCGCTTCAAAAGTAATCTTATCTTCCAGCATTTACTGAACATATTTGTGTTCGGAGTCTATCTTATCTTTACAGTCTCTTGTTCATGTCTGCTCAGTCTTGGGTGTGTATTTTAATTGTATACGTTTAGTATATAAATAATTTTACCAGTCCAATAACATAATACATTTTATTGAATTATTTTATGTAAGGAGGCTCCACTATCATTCCTGAGAGTTTCTATCCATCTCTTTCTTTATTCTTTCAAAATTAAAAATAATTGATATAAAAAGAATAAAGTGCCATAAAACATTAATAACATGAAGTATTAATTTCTCTGTCGTGCATAAAACATAAATTTTGAGATGTTTATTACTATAAGGATTTTAATTTTGACGTTTTATGTTGTGAAAACATCTGACTCGTCTATAAATTCTTCGAAGGAGGAATTTTACGATATCTATATAAAAAAGCATAATTTCTATTGAGTTTATTACCTAGAATTTATTTCGATTTTTCCTTAAATATAAAATTTCAATTGATCATGATTTTCTAACCAACAAGCCAAACGAAAAATAATTAATGGAGCAATTAGCAATTCATAAATATGGCGAAGTAACGCCTTATTGGGTTGAAATTTTCCGTTATTTGCTCAAAGAGTTCGGTTAGATTGTTCATTTAAATGCAAAATAGGACAATTTTGCGGCAACTCGTCGACCAAACGAGAAAGAACTGAATTAACTGGACGTTGAAAAACAGATAACTCAATTTGCATAACTCGTTCACACGAGAGGCATTCCCAGTTAACCTAATTAGAGGAGACGCTCGACTCGACGCATTCGTCTGAAAAAATAACATTTTGTGGTAAGTAAATTTTAATGTTACCGATAAATTGTAACTACGCGGTTTTAAATCATTAAAATGTGTTCAAACTTTTATACCTAACTAAATGTGAAATCAGTTTTTTTTATAATGTTACGTATACCAAAGTGAACTTGTTTTTGTTCATTTTCTTCCGTTGGAAAAAAGTATGTGCAACTGAAGAATTAGAACGTCCAAAAAATAAAACCAAAAAAATAAAATAAATAGGTTAATTTAAGTGTTTTGGTTGATGTGTATTATAAATGAAAGTGAAAAGAAACGTTTTTAAAAAGGCAACGGTCCGCAGTTTGCATAGTTATCGAACTTATAAAAAACCGATGTCAGGATCGTGGTAAGTGGCGCTCCATTGTCTCTGCTTATCCCTGGTGGGAAAAAGGTGTGACAATTTGATTGATTAAAAATTTGGCTATGGTACTAAACATTTCTATGCCACAAAGTACGGCCGAAATACTTACATAAAATATACGTAAGATACTTGACACCAGTCACCAGTACGGCGATATAGCTGTTTTATTTTGAATTCAGTCGGTTTTTGCGTTCACATTGAAGGGTACCGATTTTTATTGTGACACGACATATAACAGCATCCCGCTTGATGTTAAGCTGGAGTGTGGTCCATGAATGGATGTCACTGCTACTACAATTCAATAACTGTAAGTAGCAATCACATCCACTATGCCGGCCTAGTTAGAACCGGCAACTTACAAGCTAAACCCAAAACGCGACCAAATAAATCACTTTATGGTCCGTATACTAGTAAGTGGTGGTACTACCCCGGATCGGCAGACTGGGTACCACTGCCTACCACTCTTTGATAACCAGACCCATAGCAAATAAATATCGACCTCTTTTTTTATTAACAAATATTTGTAATATTTAATATAATTATTAAATATTACAAATGCTATGAAACAAATATTTTCTCCAACCGGGAATCAAACCCGGGACTTTACGCGCAACAAACCAATCGCTAACCGTTCGGCCACGCCTGTCGTCAGCTGCCATAGTGGCTGGCTTCTATAACTGTAGTAGCAGTGACTTCGATTAATGGATCGCACTTTAGCTAAACGTCAGGTTGTGTGTTGTTCATATTACGTCAAGCCACAATAAAAAAAATACAAAATTACGCGTGTCAAAATTACTGTTATATTTACTTTATTTTGTGCTGAATAGTGTTGTTAGCAAACTCCAACAAAGTTAAGTGAGTCGTAGTTTCATAGCTTATTCCCTTGGCGATGTATTTTATACGAGTATGATCCTAAACAGATACGAGTATCTTCACACATACATGCACAAGGCATAATATTTATTTATTTTATTATGATATACCACGTATCATAGACTTACCTTTTGTCCTATATGTTTAATTTACAGTTGCCTCAGACGACGACTGATCTAGATCCTTAAATTATGTAGTATAGTGACCATGGTTACTAAACCGTAAACCGGACCGACTGCCGTTTGACAGTTGAACTCCATTATTGAGCTTTAAAATTATAATTGCAACCGCGCAACACACTGAGAATCGATATTCATTTTATTTAACAGTTCAAGCTCGCCAAAATAAATAAATGTTTTAATGAGTTTCAAAACCAAATAACGCGATAGTAAGCCACATAAAATTTGTTTAATTCGTTAAATTGTTCGCGCAAAACCTAAGAAAATATCATTGAAACTCATTGTCCGTATGAATTAAAGCGCACCAACAGCGACCGTGTAACTTTTTGACAAATGGTCAATCAATTTTATCGTCTTGAATAAGTGAAAATCAAACTCAAATGTTGCATTTGATAACATATTATATTAATAATAATTTATTACTAATATAATATATAGTTATTTTTTTGTGCTACGGCCATTTTTTCATGTGCAATATATTTCAAATAACGCGTTGTGAATCGTTTATTATTTATAATTTATTAATTATTTATCCAAGAAATTTTCAATTATGCTGTGATTTTTTTGCCAGCATAGTTACAACGCAAGCGAGGCAAGCGTAAATTGAATCGGTTGTGTTAGTCTTTGGCGCTCTTCGACTTCCCCTTGCTTCCATAAGTCAAGACGAGGTCAGATGTCGCGTCTCAATAAAAAATATATACTAAATTTATTTTTTATAATATTTTTTTATTTATTTACATGAATAACTGAAAGCCATAACCGTAGAGCTTGTATGAAGAGAAGAGTGTAGATTTATAGAATACAACAGGCATTTATTGTTCTAACTATTTTTGATAATGCGTCGGCAATCATTTATAATAGTAGGGGAGCCCAAGCGGGGATTTCTGGATTTACTCCAGCGTGACAGATTAAATTATGGGAGATACCTTGTACCCTGTAGAGTATATCTACCAAGTATTAGCCCTTAATACAGGGGGGTTCGTGTATGGCAGCTGGTCAGAATTGTAAAAAAAAATCGATCTTTGAATATACTCGAGCGCGTCAGATTAAGCTAAGGTGAGTTAATTACATACTAATAAGTGCACGTTTTCTTTATCTGACGGATTGAGTATGACGGAAGAGAATGGGAAGGTCACAAACTTGTAAAAAAAATCGTCACCTGGACATTCTCGAGCGCAGTCGATTTTAATTTTATTTTGAAGAAAAATGACTAAGAATTACTAAAAAACTATAATCTGTCAATTTCAACAAGCCGAAGTAGCAAAAATCGTTGATAAAGTTTTGTGCGAGCAGTTGCAGTAGAGCATTCCCTACTTCGCGTCTCTCGTTCCCTTTCACTTCTTCTTTATCTATTACTCTCTCGCACAGTCTTAATATACAGGGTGTTACAAAACACCTCATAAAGCCGAACCCCCTTAAAGGTGTTAAATGGTCTCTTATAAAATATTTATTTCAATAATGTGCCAACCCTGTTTCAGTGAAATTAAACAGTAAATTACATAGAACATATATTTTATGGAACGTCTATGAACATTTTGACCTAATGTACAATGTAAAAAAGTATAAACTGTACAAGAAAGAAGATTTTAAGATCTTATCTTAATAAGATCTTAATAACCATAAATTATATATACTTTTTCGTAAGTAAAGTAAAGTTTATAGTATGTATTGTATGGATGGATGGATGGATGTTTGTTACTCTTTCACGCAAAACTACTAAATGGATTTTATTGAAACTTTACAATAATATAGCTCATGTTCCACACAGTTTCTGAGATATTATTACTTATTAGTAAAAGTGGGCAGTGATTGTGAGTGAAAGAGAGAGAAATAGTCTAAACTATACCGCGATTAGTGTGCTATAGTGAGTGTGTAACAATTAACTTAAAAAAAATTCGTTTTTTTTTCAAATTGTCAGATTAATGAAATCCCTCCAGATAATTGTCAGATTAAGGGTCAGTACAATTGGGTCATCTCACTGAACCTTCTGTATAAAAGACTGACGCGCTCGAGTATTTCAAATTAACGATTTTTTTTACATTTTCAAAACTCCGCCACGAACTTGCGTCATGTCGGAATGGTCAGTCTTTTGAATGGGAGCTTCTGTGGGGCTTATTTAACATCCCCTCTGAATGTCTGACGCGCTCGAGCAAATATATTTTTTTTTTGATTTTCTAACTTTCCGTACTGCCACCCCCACCATGCAAACCGTCAGATTAACATACCTACAGTATTATGGACACGTGGAGTATATACAATATCAAAATCTGACGCGCTCGAGTATATTTTTTTAATTGTTTTTTTTTTTTACATTTTTGAAAATCCGTACACCCTTCCCCCACCGCTAAAACCAAAAACCCACATAACATTTAATTTTTTTTATCACCTAAACTTTAATATTTAATAGGTCCCTACGACGCTCGAGTAAATCCCCGATTAGCCTCTTGGGCTCCCCTACTATAAATTATTACAGTTTTTATTATGACACTCACCGTGTTTAAGGTCAATTTAGTACCACTTCTGACACTTCAAATTGACCACAAAATGACGTTTGACTATATTAAAATATTTAAACACTGTTAAATATTTTTTTGTAGTGAGACCGTTTATATTTGCTCTAGCAATGTTCTTTTACTCCGCGAACTGCCATCCTCATTCTAAATTGTAAGAGAGACTACTTATAAACGGACATGACTTATTACTTAGATAGCATCATACATCGGGTGTCGCATCTCTTTGTGCACACAAAGCTCAATGGCCGAGGCCGTCTGGAATTAATGTTGGAGCTTTTAATAGCCCTTGTTTACTTAGACCTAGACGCGAACGCATTCATGCCTTTCTGTTTGACGTAGCTGTCTCAGAGGAATACACGGAGTTACTCGTGTTACTCGTTACTTTTATATGTACATGTGCGCTCATACGAGTATTAGGTATAAATAATGTATGTATGTGTTTTGTTTATTAAATATATTTTTTGATAAACAAGAAATAACAATAATGTATAAAATAAATAAGTAAGGAGTGTATGTGGAGTAACGATAGCGGATAGAATAAGGAATAGCACAGTGCGTGATAGATGTGGTTTGAAAGAAGATGTAGTGACAAGGATTGACAAAGGAATGCTTCGATGGTTTGGGCACTAGGAGAGGATGAGTGAAAGTAGATTGACGAAAGCAATTTATAAATCTGATGTGGATGGATGCGTTGAACGAGACAGGCCCAGGAGGTTGTTTTCAGATCAAATCGAAGACATCCTCAAGATGAGCTCAAGAAAGCTGGTTTGCCTAGTGCCCATAACCGTAGAGCTTGTATGAGGAGAATTATGGAGAATTTCTGGAAGCGACGGAGTTGTGTCAGGATCTTGGCAAGTGGTCTCTGCCTCTGCCTATCCCCGTGGGAAAGAGGTGTGACAATTTGATTGATTGTATAAAATAAATAAAAAACCTACCTAAAAAACACGAAGCAATACTTGAAAAAAAAAATTGAATGGTAAGCAATGGTACCTAGTCAGCAGTTCCGGAGTAGTACCACCACTTACAAGTATACAGACCGTGAAGTGACTTACTTAGCCGCGTTTCGTAATCAGCTTGTAAGTCGCCGGTTTCAACTAGACCGGCATAATAAATGTGACTGTAACTGTAGTTATTATCTGTACTAGTAGTCATTATTCATGTACTGCACTCCAGGGTATCACAACATAAAGACAAAGAGTGTACTTCAAGTCCTTATCAAAGCCTTAATGACGTCATTAAGTTTTACACAATTATTACAACTATCTTTTAGTAATACAAAACGAATCATCTAATTAGACATTACGTTACGTTACTGAAAATCCTTTGTATTGCAGAATTTTATGCGTTCTTTGTTCGTCAGCATTTTAAAAACGATAATCTCAAGTATAGTAATATAGACTTTATTGCCAATTGTAATAAAGGTAGTAATCGTTTGAGTGAATTTTGTTTGAGAGCTGGTGACAATCGACGGCTAGCGCAGTAAGAAGAATCTCGCTAACGAGGCTCCCTCCTTCCTCATTTTCATTTTATCGCCTACCCGCCTTCTCTTGACGTTTTTCTTTGAGAACAATTCGAACCATTTAAGTTTTAGATCTTAATTGACGACTAAGTGTAGCTTTATCGATGAACAATTATTTTCATTGAGTTTTCTTATTTTATAATGTTCTGTTAATAAAAAGATTAGTTGCAAGAAGCAAAGAACCTCCTTACATATAAATATATTTGCCAGTGTCAAGTACATAGAGTCTTTCATTATGAAGTAAAAATGAATATGAAGATGATACATGCGAGTGATTCAACCTTTGGATTGAGAATGGTGATGGTTTTAGTAAAGCGATAGAAAAACTTCACTAAAACTCTTCCGACGAAGTCTTAAAGGAATTACAATTGAATACAAGCTATATAGCAGCTTGATATGAATGAAATACAAACTAAACGAACACCGTAAAATCTGTACCGTAATATACCTACAAGGTTGAAGCTAAGGTTGAAATTTCGGTTATTATAACGATATTGGAAAAGCACAATGAAAGCACAGTATTGTCATTGTCAAGTTCACCAATAGCAAAATAATATTGTTTCTTTCTTCTTGTTTATGGCTTTAGTATTTAACTTGCCAGTGTCAAAGTAAAAATATATGGTTCAATGTTAAAACATTGTCAAGTAAATATGAAGATGAATTACGCGAGTGATTCAAAATAATGACGATGATAGTGAGGTTGATGATGATCGTTTTAGTAAAGTGGCGGAAAGCCTTTACTAAAACTTTGGAAGGAGTCTTGGAGGGAACACGAAGAAACACGTTTCACAGCTTTAAATTACTTGTTTATACTTGATCAACTTAAAAATGATTACTGGATAACAATTCCACCATAATTACACATTAATATTTATGAAAAACACAAGCTTTTCAAATAATTCAAAATCGCGCGTCCTTTCACATACAGTTGCCCGCCAAAAACTCCAATAATATTGTTTTATGATATGAAAGATATTTTCATATCATAAAACTATTTGGCCAGTGTATGTCACATTTTTAAATTACAATAATAAATATCACTATCAATTGTCACACGGTTATTATCACAGAGAAAGGCAAAGAAACCGAAGCGTCGCTTTCCACGATCCTGACACAACTCTCCGCCCGGTTCCTATATCTTTTATTATGGCCACAAAAGATTTTATAAGTTTGGCCCCGATAATAATGTACAAGTTACAAAATTAATTCTTAAATTATGTCTTCCTTCTAATTTTTTATAAATTCAATATTGTTATTATTTTAAATAATTTTCATTAAATTAAAAATAACTATATATATCATTTGTTAAAATATTATAAAATAAACCTATAAAGTATGAAATGAATAAATACCTCACGCGATAAAATTTTCTAACCATCCATATTTACAGTGTAAGTTCAGTGAAGAATTCGTTTCTCAGCCACTTAGTAAGTAGCTCGGGGCGCCCTAAGATTAGCTTCATAACTAGAGCCTCCATTCTCAAGGTAAAAAGTTTACAATTTTCAAAAATATAATGGAAAAAAAAAGTGAAAGTAGATTGACGAAAGGAATTTATAAATCTGATGTGGATAGATGCGTTAAAGGAAGTTAATCCTGGAGGGTGTTCCGTGTAAATCGGAGACATCTTCAAAAAAGCTAGGTTGCCTAGTGTCCATAACCATAGAGCTTATATTAAAAGAATTGTGGATGTGAGGGAAGCGAGGGAGTTGTGTTAGGGTCGTAGCAAATGGCTTCCAAATTTGTATTTCGTTTATTGATTGGCGTTCTTTTCACCCATTGTCTCTGCCTATCCATATGGCAAAGATTGATTGGTATAATCGTTTATTACTTCAGATTAACAATGTCCGAGTTCAATTAACAAATATCTATAAGGTAAGTAAAGAAAGCCAACAACTTAACGCCACTTTCTAAGATTCTGACGTTGTCTCTGCCTATCCCTGCAAGATTTAGGGCTTCAAAATGGTGATGATCATAAGTAATGAGATCATATTTAGCGAGTGACTCAAGTGAAGTGAGTGAAGCAAGTAAATAATAAAAGTTGTAATAAGAAGTAATATTTTATATTCGAGTCCAAAAATATCCTTACCCAGTCATAAATAATAAATCAGTAAGTAATAAACGGTAGCCCTAAATCGATAAAACTCGCTGAAATTCAAAGTTCGCAAATCGTAAAATTCCGATTTGTCGCCGTTGAACACCCTCCAGGTTTAACTCCCACTGAAGGTTTCATGTATTATAAAAATATTATTACTTTTCATATATGTATATATTATATCAATGTATTAATTAATTACCCTTATACATTGTGAAGATGGCGAAATGATGGAATTTCGTAGCTACATGGCGGCTCCTCTATCGCCTATACCACGAAGCTATTTGACTTTGTTCCAACCTCGTCACTTTACTCCCGTAATTTTAACTCTATAATACAGCACAGGAAAGGCATTGGATCGGATCAACAATAGAAGTTTTGTCGCGGCATGACTTCTCCGTTTTTTATTGAATGGATTTTTTTCTTTTCAACCAATAATCTTGAATCCTATAAGCAAAGCGTAAGAAAACAACTCTGACGACATAACCACTGCGCCCGAGGTAACCGTAAACTGAGGCGTTTTTTTTAGTTATCGATGCTATCGAATCTCCCTTCGCAAGTCGACATCAGACGTCGCGTTTCAATAAAATAATTTCATAACATTATACTAAAGCATTATACTAGAGCAACTAAATCTAATTACCCTATAAGTATTACCCTTAATTTCCGAGAGTAGCTATTAAAAAGTATATTTTTAAAACCAATAAAAGTAAAAAAGTCTGCATTTTAAATCGATGTTTTCACACAACTACAATCACGTAACTGAAAAACCTTTAACAAAAAAACATTAATTATCTTTTGCTAATAGTTACTAGGAATAGTTCATTAGCAATATTGGCAAAGTTCGCATTTTTGTGTATCTAATAAAAAATAATATGATATACGAATTGTCAACGCTGTACGATATAACTAAATTCCTAATCAGAAAGGACATAATTTATTTGTATGGGGACTTGGGCTTAATTGTATTAACAGTTGCATACACATTTAAAATAGTTTGATGTACGAACATTAAAATGTAATTGGAATATATCCTTTATTTTGCATAGTTAGGTGTGCAACATAATCAAACTATAATTAAGAGCATAACTGTTATTATGGCGTGTCTTTGTAATTGACAGACGACACACAATCCATATCTTATTTTCCAAATAACTTAATTGAACAGCAATTGTTATTAGTTTTATCAATACAAGTATTGAAACTACCATTTATATTTTTTTTCATAATTGGACATTTAAAAAAGTAGTACATAAAAGCCCAAAATGAATAATGTCCTTTCTACTAATGATATTGAACAGTATTTTCTACTAATGATAACAAAATACATACATTTTTAATTTAACATTTCGAGTTAATTATTGTAATAACAGTTCCAGAACTCGTCTGGAGTCAGGGCGCTGTTTACATTGCACTGAAGCGGACTAACAATGAATATTGCAGCATGTTATGAAATTTTCACTTTAATAAAACGGAATTTTGATACAACAAGTTCCATACGAGTGTAAATTTATATTAAAGTAACTTACTAATTTTATTGTATGTTTTATCATTATCTTGATGACAGGCGTGGCGCATAATCAAGTCGTTACGCGTCAAGTTCCGGGTTCGATTCCCAGTCGGAACAAATACTTGTTTCTTAGCTTTTATTTGTAATATTTAAATTGAATATTACAAATATTTGGTAATAAAAAAGGTAGATATTTTCTCCGGGTATGGTTACCTAAGAGTGGTAAGCTGTGATGCTCAGCCTGCCGATCCGGGGTAGTACCACCTCTTACAAGTATACAAACTGTGGTTTAGTCGGGTTTCAGGATCAATTTGTAAGTTGTCGGTTGAAACTGGGCCGGCACTCCAGCCTAACGTCAAGCTGGCGCTGTCATATGTCGAATTACAATGAAAAGGCCTTAGTTATGCTGGACATATACGAATCCCAAAACGCGACCAATACACTTCATTTTTTGTACACTTTTACTGAGGGGTACTTCCCCGGTTCGGCAGACTGGGCGAATGACCACCAACTTTCCCCATATCATTTACCCACTTACTATCCACTATCTATCCAGACTGCCTTACACATCCCACCCACTATGTGAAGGCCGTCTATCCAATTTTCATTACTAATTTACAAGCATATTTGGTCTATGTATTAATCGGTATATATGCATCCAACGCATAATGTTTGTAGTACCAGAGATAACCGCAGCTTGTGTCTAATGGCAGCAGTTAGTGTGACGTCACGCTCTGTGTCGCCTCGCATACAGATTACAGGATGATGTTACAGTAAAACCCAGAGCCTGCTGTAGGTCCATATTCGTAAATAATACTTACCTATTGGTAAGTAAGCAATTGTTTAACCATATTTAACGCATTATTGTAGAGTAGTACTATGGTATTAGATCTGTACTTATAAATTTGCCGTTCTGCAGTAACTGGCCATTTCAATATTTGTTGGCTTAAATTACATTTCAATTTTATTTTTATTTTAAAACATACAATCCTCTTGCCAAATCAGTATTTTTTAATTGATTGGCGTTTTTTTATAACATTTGATTCTTTTTCGTTATCGTCAACAATTCGAGTAATTATGGAATATACTCGTAAGTATTGTGCGTTGCCAGCCCATGTGAACTGACTCGGGTATTTCAGTCGTCGTTACTTCTGGACCTCCTCTTGCTTATCATCAGGCGGGTCGAAGCCAAATGTCGTATCACAATAAAAAAAATGTAGTGGTAACAACACGATACAAACAGTAATATCAACGACGTATACAAAGCGAAGATTACAGACGAACGCACAACTCATTATTGGTTAAGAGATAATGAGGCCCATAGTGATCTAAAAAATAAACCTCGGGGTCGTCTAAACTCTTTTATTAACATGGCGAGTTAAAGACGATTTCGAAAGCTCATGATACTCAATCTATGGCTTAATCCAGAATTCAGACAACTTTTTAGCTGTAAAAATATTTATACCCGAGCTGAGAGGTAGTACGAAATACTTTTGAAGAGTTTGTTGCCTCCAGCTAATTTCTCTAAATATGGCATCGGTAAACTTCCGATGCCATATTTAAAAATTAATTAATTCTATTAACTATTTAATTAATAGAAATAAATAAGGCGAAAAAAATGCTTCTATTTATTTCGGTAAATACCTATTATAAAACCTATAGTAAGAACACTCCACACAGATAAATACGTCATTCTTGAATAATAATTAAAATCATTATTATTTTAATATTTTTTGGCATATTCCAATGCTAGCTAGTGTTTTTCTGTATAAATTAGTGTTTGCCTGTCGCTTCTTTTTCTATCCAATGTTCATTACTAATTTATACAATAAAAACATTATAAGGGTATTTATTGTATAAATTATATTTTCACATTAAATGAAAACCGTTTTTATAGGGGTTCAACTGTATTACTAATCTAACCAAAATAAGGGTTATAAAATAAACTTCAGTATATTAGGAGAGATAAGCTTAGGACAAATACCCTTAAACGGGTAAAAGTTAAATATGGGTGGAAATTAAATAAATTTGCACAATATCACTGATAATGTGCAGATAACGATTAATTGTATGATTCAGTTCTTAAACCTAACGGGTTTTTATGGTTTAATTATTAAAATTTCCTTTTGATATACTGGTTTTTGAATTTAGGAATGAAAGGGTTCCCACAATTTTATCGAATATTTCATAAGGTTTAGATTTTTCTTTATTGGGACGCGACAACTGACCGAGGTCAGTTGAGACTTGCCTGATGGTAAGCAAGGAGGAGGTTTAAGAGCGTCCACAACTGAAAAAAATATCTTTTTACGGTTGTCTCAGTCACCATCGTTTAGGTTTATACGCCATGCGCATAAAATCTACCTTCTAATGTAAATACTAGCGCGATATATCAAATCAATCAATCAACCTGTCACGCCTTTTTTCCACAGGGATAGGCAGAGACAATGGAGCGCCACTTACCACGATCCTTACACAACTCCCTTGCTTCCTTCACATCCACAATTCTCTTCATACAGGCTCTGTGGTTATGGGCACTAGGCAACCTAGCTTTCACCCTCCTGCCTCAAGGGCCTGACTTGTTTAACGCATTCATCCACATCAGATTTATATATGTTTGGGAATAAAAGGTTTTAGCGGCATACTATCAGCAGTGTAGGATGTTCATTCTGAACGGAAAGAATTTTATTTAATATCGAAACAGAAATGTAATATATATTGTTTGTATTATAATCTCTTGTGATTTCCTTTACTATTCAAATTCAAACGAAGAAATATTTTAGTAAGTATAAAATACGTATCTTTTCAGCTGAGTCATTCAAGTGGAAGAACGTTAATGATCGCAAATGGCGCTGAAAACTGGAAAAAGGACTTTATCAGTAAAAGAAACCATTCTTTGGATAGTCAAAAGAGGATTATAAATTGTGATTTTATCGACGTTTAAAAAACATGCGAAGTTGGCATTATGATAAATTTAATCATTATCTCTATAAGAAGTATTATAAATCCTTAAAAGAGTTTGAGTCAATTAAAACATTATACTCGTAGTCTTTTGTCTAAAAAATAATTAGCAAAAAAAGAAAAAAAAATGATTAGCGGTACTCTTCATTTCTTAATAATTCTTTGGTGCGGAAAATGGCAAAAGGGTTTTAAGTGTTGCGAATCGAGGGGGACGGTGGATTAAAAGTGGGGTGGGGAGGGGAGGAGGAACAAGCTCGTTAGCAACATTTTTTCTGAAACTCCACCCAAGAGAGTCGTCACAATTCCGATTGTGACGAATTGCCGACTGAATAATTTGGTAATTTTAAAGGCTATTAAAAAAAGTTTTTTTAATATTATAGTAGGTCATTTTTCAAATATATAGGCACAATCATTCATACTATAATACTGCATACACTATACTTACATATACTATAATATCTGTGTTTTTAACTATCATGGCATCCCAGAAAAAAGGTAATATCACATTTCATTGAATTCACAATAACTCCCTTTGTTTTTATCTAACTTATACTAAATATTATAACTTATACTTATTATATACTATTTTACATATTATACTACATAAATCAATCAAATTGTCACGCCTTATTCTCACAGGGTTAGGCCTAGACAATAGAACACCACTTCGATCCTGACATAACTCCCTCGCTTACATACTACATTTATACTAAATTAATATCATAATACTATAATTTATCAAACTTTAAATTTAAGGCTTGTTAACAAATTATACATATAAATACGTACCTACAAAAAATACCCTAATATTAGTTTTTCTTTATTAAAATTTACATATCTAATTAAAATATTTCTGTCCTCTCAAAAGACAATTTTAATGAAAAACCTTAACTAAATCTAGTTTAATAATAAAATACTAAGGCAAACATTGACTGAGTCTACAAGAATTCAGCGAATAAATAATGGCCTCGTTGAAGTTTAATTTTTAGATAAAAAGGAATAAAATTTTGTGTCGTCGCCGAGTAGCGATTTAATCAAAGTCCGCTCAAGTGATTGTATTAAAAGGTAATTTATTTTAGTTCGCGTAGAAGCCAGCCAGGGTGGGCCTGTTAATTACGAAACTAATTAAAACTGTCGATTCCATAATTAATCTCTTCAATCTTAAGGAAAACATTTTCATAATACGTATAAGCTTTTACATACATATAAGTATACATTCTCCCTATCACCTTAGATCCTTCAAGCGAACCGTAAAAAGGGTATATTTAACCGTCAAAGTGACAGCGACTGAAGGCAAACGTAAAAATATAAGTTTTTTTCAGTCATCGATGCTCTTGAACCTCCATCTTGCTCACCATCAGGCAAGTCGAGGTCAGTTGTCGCGTCCCAATAAACAAAAAACCACGTATAAATCACGAATGGTATATTCAAGTTTGAAATGATGGTTATTTATAAAGACTATAATCCAATTAAATTAATGAGAAATTATATATTGGAAATAATGAATTTTCGGTGTTAATTATATTCTATACAAACAATACTTGTATATATACAGACGAACGTAATAATGGAGATGAGCACTGCTTTCAACCGCAAACAGAGAGCATATTCTGAAAATTAATCAACGATATGAAAGCGGCTCAAATCCCCAATTGGCCCAGTTAGATGTTTTCATTATTTATACATTATACTTTCAAGTTCATTTATAGATGACACAATCATAGTAGGCTTCACAAAGCTGCTTCGATTGAAGGATTCTAGTTCCCATTCTATATGGGGACTGTCCAGTTATAGTATGTACACATAGACGAATTTTCGAAATTCTGATAACTTTTAATATTATTATTAAGTATATTAACCATTATTATGTATTTTTATATTTTTAATTATATTTCTATACTAAGCTCCATAAGTATTTGTATCATGAAAACAGGGCTACCAAAGTACATAAATAGGCAAATATACATTAGTTCACAGTGGTTTTGAACTAAGATCTCTCGGTTTGCGTAACAATTTCACTGCCATTACACCATGGTCACCTACATTTGTTGTATTGTACATTACATTAAATATATATTTATTTACCTATTATATATTTATGTACGTCAGAATATTGTTATTGAAGTCATATCTGCGCGCTAAGGTTGACTGAGAGATAAAACCATTTTAACCTTTAAGTTCGTCTATGTCTATAGCTATTAGGATATAAATAAATAAATATTCAATTAAGCGGTAACGAGTGAAGATGACCTTGGTGATTAGATAGGTAAAAAAAATGATTAAATACTTTTTTTGGTAATTAGTTAGATACGATCTGCAATTCATGAAGTGCATAACGGAAGACCATCGCGTTTCATTGCATATGACCACGTGTGTACAATATTTGTGATGGCGGCTCTGAAGTTAGTCGCAAGTCGATGCGCAATACATATAATACGGCTACACTGAGATCTACGTAGTTAATAGAATTCATTTGTGACTGTATCAGCTAACTTCGGAGACGCCATAAAGTTTGGAACTCTCTCTATACCTTATCTTATTAATATTATTACATAATGTTCATTATTTATAATTATTTAATTTTAAAATAACATTTTTTAAATTTACATTTAATACACATTTTTAGTAAATTTTTAAGTTAAATTTATGATGACATTACCGCTATTATGGTAAATGACGAACGAGCATTTTTGGGGCAGATAATTAAAAACTTAAATATTTCAACGTTAAAGTGTTAACAAGTCAATTATGTATTTTGATTTAAATTGTGACATGTTTTGTAGTTTCCCACTACAATAAATGATATTCTGAACAACCTATTTTTACTATTTATTGCGACGCAAAACCAAATGTGTCAAAGCGGTTTGTTTACCATATGTCTAAGCTTGGTTCATGACGTTTTAGTTATGCCATAATCGTCCAGCACTTACTATTAGAGCCATCTCTTAAAAAACCGCGAAAACCTAGTATGTTTATATTTTATGCATATTTTAGTAACAGCAGATTAATTGTGACTGTGCGTGATAAGCTTGCCACTCTGCTTATCCTCGTGGGAGACAATTTGATTAACCAATTGATTGTCACTGTTACACATTCCAGTATTATCCCTTATCTTGCTAAAAGTGGCTACATGATAAAGTATTATTAATACGAGCTATAATACAAAATGTCAATCTACTCCGAATATTCCATTTTAATTGTTAAACATAATAGATGTTTAATATGTCAATTAGGTAAATAAATCAATAATGACATACGACTATGTAACTATCAATCAATCAATCAAATTGTCACGCTTTTTTCCCACAGGGATAGGCAGAGCCAGATTTATAACCAGTGGTTGCAACTAGCATCTTGTCATTTGTAATGGCGTTCTAAAGGCCATCAGCAGTTGCTGATGGTGACGATGATTATGAAATAAATCTGTATCTAAAATATGTTGTTTTATTTTTTCTAAAGTTCATAAAAATATAATATATTATTTTATATAGGCCGCAGCGGTTTAAAGTTTATTATTATTTAATATCTCGACTGCGGTCAGCCACACGCTGGTGCGGTGTTTGAATTAATAAATATGCGGTTTAATTTGTACTCCACACCGGTAAAATTATAAAGTCAAATGTAATAGGTAGAGAACAATATAGAGCACAATAGTGAGCATCACCATCATATCATACTATTACGCCTCAATTCCTACAGGAATAGTAGGAATAATAAATGTCGTGTCACAATAAAAAAAAGGCAAAGACAACAGAGTTCCGCTTTTCACGATCCTTGCACAACTTTCTTGCTTCCGTCATATCCTTAATTCTTCTCATGCATAGTTCCGAGTCACTATGGCCCCTGCTTTTTTACGAATGACCCCAATTTAATCAAGCAAAAAGTTCAATGCAAAGTAAAAATATATTACAAAATATTAAGAAAGTTTCCAGATCAATAATATAAATGGATTTGGATCGAAACACCTGAAACAACTTTAGCCATATCTCCGGCCTTATATCGGGTCCGCCAAATAACTTTTTCTTTGAAAATGCTAATAAAAATAATGCTATAAAAAAACTACTGAACCAGCCGAGGCAGCCTTCCATCATTAACCGGAAGGATTGTACTTTCAAATAAAAAAAGAAATTTGAAAAAATATTCAGTAGTTTTTTTGTATAGCATTTTCAAAAAAAAAGTTATTTGGCGGACCCGATAGTAAGAAACAACTTTAGTCATGGCTCCACAGTTATATCCCTTTAATATCCCTTGCATCCTCATGGTGCTTCATATAACACTCCAGGTCTTCAATTTGATAACAGCCCAGCTAAAGGCTCATAGTGAGTAACAATTTTACTTAAAGCACTATAGCACTATCTATATCTTGTTGATTGACTGATCTGAGAGTATCCGTGATCAGGTTCTTCAGATACAGAAAGTTTTCTTTAATTATACCTACTTTTCTATAGTAAGTCGCATAAAGGACATCATTCATTTTGTATGGGGACTTGGGCTTAATTGTATTAACAGTTTAATATGCATTTTAAAATAGTTTGATGTACGAAGATTAAAATGTGATTACAATATATCCTTTATTTTGCATAGTTTAGGTGTGCAAAATGATCAAAGTATAATTATGACAGTTCAAAGCTATGGCGTGTCTCCGTGATTGACATACGACACAAAATCCATATCTTATTTTCCAAATAACTCAATTAAAAGCTTTTAAAAGCAAAACTTTTATTTGTTTTATCAATACAAGTTGTCGTTGATGGAAATAAAGAAAAGTTTTACAGATAATATTTTTAATAAAAATATAAGGACATTTTTGTAAGAAATAAAATTGACAATTAATATCAACCCTGTTGCCCTGGCAACGGGTTACTTCCGAATCCAACATCCTCCCCACCTTGGATGAGAGGATCGAAATACAATAGTAAAGGAAAAAATATATATAATTTACAATTTAAGTAAAACAAAATAAATAACAAATCATTTATAAATTAAACCTAGAGGGCACCTTAATAATCCTACCTGAACGTGTGCTCCGAACTATATTAGACAGTGGAGGATCCTCTACCTCTAAAGGATAAAGTTTGTTGATTGTTCTAGTTTTTATCCCACTAGCTGTCCTAACTTTTACGACCCTTATATGGCCATCCAGGCCCGGATACACCTCCTCAATCAAACCGAGTGGCCAATTCACTCTTTTGCTAAGAGCCTCAACTAAAACTACGTCACCCACCTTTAACTCGCGGGTGACAGACTTATTTTTATAAATTAAATTCGACAGATATTCGCTCCTAAATCGCTGACGAAAATCGTCTCTCAATTTATGTAGATAATTCAAGCGAATATTTAAGTTTCTGGCATCAGCTGCATCAAGGTCCATTACGTCGCTCGTGGGTAAGGTCATTAAAAACATGGACGGTGTTAACGGTTTTAAATTCTCAGTGTTGTCAGTAACGTATGTTAATGGGCGAGAATTAATTGTCGACTCACAATCACACAATATCGTCGACAGTTCGACGAAATTGAGGGATGCCTTGCCCAATATCCTACGTAACATTTCCTTCACTGTCCTTACCATTCTTTCCCACCAGCCTCCCCACCAAGGAGCGCCAGGTGGTATAAACTGCCATTTAATTCTCTGGAAACAAGAATTCCCTTGAACTTCATCCCAATCAATATTATTAAGCGCGTTGTTAGTTCCAACAAAATTAGTTCCATTATCTGTGTATATAACTCTTACACGTCCCCGACGAGCAATAAATCTCCTCAAAGCCGTCATAAAAGATTCAGTAGACAAAGACAGAGTTAATTCTAAATGTATCGCTCTATAGACGGCGCAAGTAAATAAAACTATCCAACACTTTTCTCCGGAACGCAGAACTAAGGGTCCGGCTAAGTCGATACCCGTTACCTCGAAGACCTTCCCACACTTTATCCTGTTATCTGGTAATGGAGCCAGAGGAGCACTCGCAGAAGAACCTGTACAACGTCTGCAAACTACACAACGTCTTACAGTATCTTTAACTAATCTCCGCACCCCGGTAATCCAGAACGACTCACGAAGGTTCGAAATAAGTAATTGTGTACCGGCGTGATTTAACATCTCATGCATATTACGAACCAACCGAACTACTATAAAATGATTGCCTGGTAACAAAATAGGACAACAGAAATTACTGACTTCTTCTTTAAAGGACAATCTAGTCTTTACTCGAATCAGACCATCAATCATAATAGTCTCTAAGCCTTTTGAGACTCCCTCTTTATAGGTGACTTTCTGAATACACTTTAGGATCCTTAATTCAGCGTCTTCAAATTCCTCACTAGTTAATACATCCTTTCTCTTGTCATTCACATTTTGGGTGTTATAAATGAAACGTAAAACCCATGCTACCATACGCACTATTTTTCTGTAATTAGAAAAATATGACAGAGTATTTGTAAAGTCAATAAACTCGGTTTCCAAATCCGCAACAATTATACTCTTGCGTTCTTTATTAACCTCTGTCAAATCAACAGTATCAGTAGATTTTGGCCAGCATAAACTTGAATTCTTTAACCAGCCGGGACCCTCCCACCACCGAGAAGCAAGTAAAGCTTTCGCGTCGCAACCTCGTGAAGGTAAATCAGCAGGATTTGCACTTCCAGGAACGTAAAACCATTTAGCATCAGAAGTATTTGATCTTATCTCGACCACTCTATTATTTACAAAGGGTTTCCAGTGTTCACGCCCTTTAATCCATGCCAATGTTACAGTAGAATCAGTCCAACAAAATGTCTTATGACTGGACAAATTTTCTAGTAATTCTGAGGTTTTTATTTGTGTAATTAACCTTGAACCAATCAGTGCAGCCATTAATTCTAATCTCGGTATTGACATTTGTTTAATAGGTGAAACGCGAGACTTAGCAAGTAACAGTTGAACGTGAACATCGTCACTTGTCTCTGTTCTTAAAAATATACAAGCTGCGTACGCATCCTTTGAAGCATCGCAAAACAAATGTAGCTGTACGTCACAATCTTCCAGACAAGCTGTCGCTAGTCTTCTGGGAATTTTACAATCCTTGATATAGTGAATGTTTGTCAACCATGTCTTAAACTCATTTTGATATGTTTGCGGCAAGTCATCATCCCATTCTATATGTTTATTCCATGTTTTTTGCATAAGTATCTTAGGAATTATCGTTGCAGGGCATGTAAATCCTATTGGGTCGAATATTTTTTGAATAACGCTCAGTAAACAACGTTTGGTTATTTTACCACTAACACTAAGTAATGTATCGCAATTAACGGATAATTCATCATTATTTACATCCCAAACTATTCCTAAAACTGATATTGACTTGGTGGTATCTACATTGACAGGCGATGACACCCACTCGTGTAATTCAAAATTTGCAGACGACATTAAATATTTACATTCACCAATGAATTTGTGCAGTTCTTGTACATTATTTACACTTGTAACACAATTATCTACGTAAAACGAAGATTTTAGTTTTTGTGCCGTTTGTCGCATTTCTTGCGGACATCTATCTAAATGATAAAAAATTGTAGCAGATAGAAGAAATGGGCTAGATGTAATACCAAAAACTACCCTTCGATGTCTATATACAATTACTTTATCCCTTTTATTAATATCTGCCCACCATATAAACCTTACATAATCACGGTCGCTGTCAGTTAAAGATATTTGTAAAAACGCCTTTTTAATGTCAGAAATCACGCCAATGGCATTTCGTCTAAATTGAATCAATAACGTTGGAATAATGTCTAAAAAATTTTTACCCTTATCGAGACACATATTTATCGAATTACCTTTCCTATCTTTAGCTGAAGCATCAAAAACTGGTCTTATTTTTGTAGTTAAACTACTTTCTTTAATCACAGCGTGATGTGGTAAATAATGACCCATTAAACAAGATTGGTCTGAAGCAATTTCTATAATTTTAAGCCGTAACCATTCCATGAAAACACCATGGTAATCCGCCAAAACTCCTGTTGACAACAATCTTTTGGTGTTAGAATCTAAACGCCTTCTAGCCATTTCAAAATTCGGCTCTGGTTTTGGAAAACCATCTTTCCACGGCAGTCTCACCTCATAACGATTTTCCTCGTTTATTTTAATAGTCTGTATAAAATAATCCATTACATCATTTTCTATGACTTGACGAGACTTAATCTCATAAGGATCTCTAATTCCTAATGTTTCTAAAGACCATAAGGTTGACAGATCTAACTTAGTTAAACATGACAAAGTTGTAATATTATTTAATGTTGAACTATAAATCCCTGTTATAGGGCCTTGGACAGTCCAACCCAACTTTGTCTTAATAGCTACTAATGTATTATCTAATTGAACAATATTACCCGTCCATAACGTTCCTAAGTAATCGGCTCCAATCAATAACCCTACATCAACAGCTTCGTCACCTTTGTCAGATAAATTTATATCTAATGCTAACAATTTATTATATAATAATTCACCACTTACTCGAGGTAAATAACCGCATATGTTGTCTTTGCCTAAAACAGACAGATTAAAAGAAAAATCATTATTCAAACTAGTTATTTTAATTGGAAATATATTATATTTCACGTTTTCCGTTTGAATACCACCAAATAAACAATGCCCCAAAACTTCATGACCGCTAGGTATATAACCAAGATCAGAAATTAAACTATTTAAAATATAGGATCTCTGGGCACCACTGTCTAACAGAGCTCGGACAACTATACTCTTATTATCATTTACAATTCGCACTAACAATGTTTGTAACAATGTAGTTTTATTTTTGTGGCATAACAATGTGCGTTCAGTGCCTACATTATTTGTACTAGAATCATTTGTTCCAATACTAACACTTTCAGTCACACTTTCATGTTTATTATTTAAATACGGACACATTACAACAAAATGACGTTTCTTACAATTTAGACATTTTGGGTATAAACGGCATTTTTCTGCATGATGCCCTTTACACAAACATATCGCACAGCAACGTTTCTTTTTAAGAATGTCTCGTCTTTCTTTAAGACTAATATTAACTACTTTAAAACAATCGCTACTGCTATGATTACCTTTTTCGCACCATACACACAACTTCTCGACTTTCTTCTCCATTTTTACCTCAACTTTATTTTTACCACTTCGTTCTTCAGAAATGAAGCAGCTCGTTGTCGGCTCCTTAGAACTGGAAGATGCCTGGGCTGGTGCGTAATTTTTCGCGATTTGTATCCTTTCTTCGTTTTCTACCTCTCTTTGAATGAAAGCTAAAAATCTAGGCAATTGTTCTCCAACTTCGTACGTTCTTGAACGTTCCCACGCTCTAAGTACGTCCTCTGGTACTGCAGATTCCACTAGTGGGTACAGCATTGCTGCGTACTTTTCGTGCGTAACCCCTAGGGATTCCAGAGCATTTAATTGTGTAGTGAGTTTGTCATATAAGGAGCATAAGTTCGTTATCTTTTTTGACTGTAGTACTAAATTAAGCAATTCCCTCACATAACATTCTATTAAAAGCTCATCTCTTGCGAATCTTGCTTTCAGTTGATCAACGGCCTTGTGGTAATTAGTTCCATGTGGTGGATAGCTCTCTACGAGGTCTCTCGCTGGTGATCCACTTTCTGTAGCTTGTAGTAAATATTGAAATTTATCGTCATCGTCTAACGTAACGTCCGTATGTATTTTCTTGAATTGTCCCCAAAAAGATAACCAATTTTTTATTTGGCCATCGAATTTCTTTAATTCAATTTTGGGTAATGTAAAATTTCTTATGCCTTTAATATCTGGTACCTCACGTTTGCAAACTAAAGAACTAAGATAAGTTTCATACTCCCCGATTGTTTTTAAATATTTAATATGGTAGACTTCCGTTTTTTCTAAATCTTCGGAAAATTCTTGTTCGCTATTTTCTGAAGTCAACCATATATTACTAATTTCCTCGTCGATTTTAAATAACCTTTCCGCCCTCAACTTTAAATAGTCGTAGACTGCGGTTGTGTCGAGGATTGGGGCGGCAGTGTGAATCTTATCGTGCAACTTTTGCAAATTTCTTGTAATTTGTGTTCGTACAACAGTTCTTTCTTTTTTTAATAATTCCATCTTAAATATATTTTTTTATGTCACGATCGCCACTATGTCGTTGATGGAAATAAAGGAAAGTTTTACAGATAATATTTTTAATAAAAATATAAGGACATTTTTGTAAGAAATAAAATTGACAATTAATATCAACCCTGTTGCCCTGGCAACGGGTTACTTCCGAATCCAACACAAGTATTAAAAACACTATTTTTTTTTCATTATTGGACATTACAAAAGTAGTACAAAGAATCCCAAAATGAATTATGTCCTTTGTTTAATTCATTAACAAAAGTTCGCGCAATCTAAGAAAATACTATGATTTGATCTGTTTATGTAAAAACGTACATTCACATTGAGGTGAATTGAACAATTGAAGGTGAATTGTGTGTGAAAGTACCATCACTAAAATGTCCGCTCTATTGCGTCCTCAGTGATGCCGCAATGTGCCATCAAATATTAAAACACTTGCTCGCCAAGTTCTCACACAGTGGAACCATTCACATTTTAAATGTGGTTTTTAGAGAATATCTTTTCATGAGCTCAAATTTGCATTCAAAGGTGGGAATTATACTGGATTGTAGTGTCCTTTTTACGACAAACTATTATTAGAATAATAATAAGTTAACATCTTTCAAATTTCCTTTTTATTTATTGTGGCTCGATAAATCTGATGTGGATGGATGCGTTAAACAAGGCAGGCCCAGGGAGGGTGTTTTCTGACCAAATCGGAGACAGCCTTAAGAAAGCTAGGTTGCCTAGTGCTCATAACCACAGAGCCTGTATGAAGAGAATTGTGGATGTGAAGTGAGTTGTGTAAGGATCGTGGTAATTGGCGTTCCATTGTCTCTGCCTATCCCTGTGGGAAAAAGGCGTGACAATTTGATTGATTGATTGATTGGCTCGATAAATGACAGCACCCCGCTTTATGTTAAGCTAGAGTGTGGTCCATGAATGGATGTGACTGCTAATACAGTTAAATAACTGTAGTAGCAGTCACATCCACTATGCCGATCTAGTTTGAACTGAAGACTTACAAGCGGATTCCGAAACGCAACTAAGTTACTTTACGGTCTTTATACTTACTTGTAATCACCCCGGATTGGTAGACTTTGCACTACTGCCAACCACTCGTGGTGCTGATATGTGTATTTTATATGTATGTGGTTATTAGAGAATATCTTTTTATGAGCTCACAATTTGCATTCAAAGGTGGAAATTATACTGGATTATGGTGTCCTTTTCACGACAAACTATTGTTAACAAACAAATAGTGTAATATTGGCATCTTTTCAAATTGTAGTATTTGTAGTACGGCCATATAGGCCGACATAGAGACGGCAACTGAGGTATCCGTGAACTAAGTCGTTATTTTAATCGTTGTCACTCCTTTTTTTTTTTTTTGTTATCGCAGGAGAATCCCTTCGTATACCCCGCCACCAAAAGGGGAGTGACGGGGTTATGTGGTGCGCACTAAACTCCTGCGGCGACCATCTCGGCGCGTATACGAAGGGGGGCCCGGGAGTACCTGTAAGGCTTTCTACGGATCACCCCCTCCACGCCAGCTATTAAGCTCCGCCTACTTACGAGAAGAAAACCGCACCCCATCGTTGTCACTCCTGGACCTACCCTTGCCTACCATCAGGCTAGTCAAAGTCAGATGTGAACATGTACACAATTTTCTATCATACTTGGACAAAAGAACCTATGAAATAATAATACTATAAAAAATATGACATAACGAAAGTAACGCATATACTCGTACTTAAAATAATATTTTTTATACTATGACTCAAAATCTGACCTCGTGTTTCTGACCAGGGATCATAGACCCGACGGCATGTCAGGTCTCTGGTGTGGGATGCGACTTGTGTAGACCATTAGCCCCATCTCACATCCAAGCGACCTTGTTAAGCGCGGAAAGAGTGTCGATTTCTGCTGCAAAAAAAGGCAAATACGCCAACCTCGGTACTGGTTACGAATTTGCGAATTTAGTTACGTTTGGGATAGAGACTTGGGGTAACCGTAGAGCTTGTATGAAGAGAATTGTGGATGTGAGGGAAGCAAGGGAGTTGTGTCAAAATCTTGGCAAGTGGCGCTCCGTTGTCACTGCCTATCCCTGTGGGGAAAAGGCGTGACAATTTGATTGATTGATATAATAATATTTTAAATTATTTGTTTTACTCATTTTTTTGTTTTTTGAAGGCCTTTCTCTATATTGGTTTTTAAATAATTTTATAAAAATCTTTTTAATTTTTAAATTACAAATCAATTGAGAATTTTCTTACATTTTAACCCTATAAATACCGCAATAATTTCAAAATACATATCACTCCTGTACCTAAAACTTTCGGAGATTAAAAGTTAAGTTTTTGACTCCCTTATCCATAAACCCCTATTTGAGGACATGAATATTTACTAAACAGTAGAACCATTTTGCGAAAGGATAATGTAACATCGTTGGGCAACATTTGGCAGAGGAAGCACTAGGCGGATTATTTCAAAGCGGTTGTCTAATGGATGTTGCTTATCGACACCACTTCACGCAAGAAAGGTTCCATTTCGTCACCCTTTTCCTAAAACGTACTTAAAATGTTTGGCGTCTTTATTATTTGGTCCCGCTTTATAGTTTTTTCCGCCTATGTTTGTTACTTATTTTTATCCGACTATAGCTTGTCTAACTATAAATGACGCGCCCCTCCACTTTTTAAGTTTATTTAAATGTATGAATATATATATATATATATATATATTACTAACTATACTACTATACTTTATTAAGGTGCTCCTCCTTTTGTGTCTAACCAGCAACTAAATGACCAATTACAATTGCATTTTCGGTATGTTGCATTCATAATTTTCATTCACATGTGTGCCTAAATGCAGTGGATGGACGCGTCATTTCGGCATAGACAGACTCTACGACGAAACAAGAAGGAGGGTTATGATTTTGACCGGTATGTATGTAGCCGTAGAGCTTGTGTGAAGAGAATTATGAAAGTAAGAAAAGCGAGAGAGTTGTGTCAGGATCATGGCAAGTGGCGCTCCATTGTCTCTGCCTAACGCTGTGGAAAAAAAGTGATAATTTGATTGATTGATTGATGCATGTTATGGGTATGTGTGTATGTTCTGTTTCCTCATAGCTACTCATCATAACTTGACAAATGAGCTATTAATTGAAGCGTTTTGATCGTCTGCTGGTTATCTGTATCTGACGTCACATTAAAGTGAATATGGCGCCTTCTAGAGGGAGTCGTTAACTTTTTTTTCTAATGATTTGTGTTGGGTATATAATATTGTAAGCTTTGCTTGCTGCTTTCCTTGCATGAACCAAATCATTGGGAATAATTTAAAAAATAGGTGTTAGTCAAACATATAACTCTTTTTACCTTCCTTTCTAATTTTCGCACCACCTACCTCGGTTTCTCTTACAGACTAAAAATACCTCTCTTTGCAACATAAACAGAGTCGGTTTTTTTAACCGTCAGCGCTTACGGAACTCCTCTTGCTAAACATTTGGCAAGTAAATGTGCATATGTCTAGTCACAATAATATCATTCACAAATAAAAGTTCAATAATTAAAACACGTAACAATATATCTTATATTATAATAAACGACATTGTGAGCGAGCAGCGAGTAATTCTGGGTCGTGATTGAGCGAGTGCGGTACCCAATTCGTCAGTGACGTAGCTGTTCTATCACAGGCGATTATGGACGGTCCCTGATTGATATCCGGCGATCTATTCAATTCCGAAGCATTCGAAATTCAAGTGATACTCATTGGATCCATTTGATTCTTATTTGTAATAGTTGATTAAATATGTCGGAATACAATTTTAGGATAAGCTGGTTTTAATTAAGGAACTCTATTAGAAGAAATTGCTCTTTGTTTAATAATACTAACATCTCAATATTTCATAGTAAATTTAGTAAACTATACACTTGCTTAAATTAAGATTTGACATAATATGACAGTACTTCGTCTAATGTTAAGTTAGAGAACGGTCCATTAATGGAGGCGGCTGCTACTACTGTTAAATAGCTGCAAGTAACAGGCAAATTATATCAAAAATTACTAAGTAAATGTAGTCATTGTAATGAATTACTTGTTATATATCGTATATAAGTAAACAATAGTATATTAAATAAATAAAACAGAAATATAAAATATTGATAAAAAAAAAAAATAACTAAAATACATTATTAAAAGGAGTCCCTTTAGGCAAATTAACTACGATGTATGCCATATGCAAAAGGACACTTCTTTGTAGACAGAACTATTGTTAATAAAACTTATTAAGTTTTTTTAAGGTGATCCGGGGTAGTACTTAGAATTGTACAGACCGTGAAGTGACTTGGTCGCATTTCGGGATCAGCTTGAAAGTTACCGGTTTTGTAATAGGCCGGCATACGACAGCTACTTGCTGCGACTATTATTTTTATTGTAGAAGCAGTCACATTCATTCATGGACCGAACTTCAACCACAATAAAAAAAAACTTAAACCTTCTAGTTTATTTACTAAATAAGTTATAACAATACTTTTCTATATTGAAGTTGTGTACCTAATATCATACGTAATCGACAGGAGGTGACCCGACAGTATTTAGGGAAATGATATCAAGTTGCGACCCAAAAGTTTTTGTGGGTCTGTCCTGATAACATTTCTAGCGACCGTTTTCCATCAGAACGGATTTTGGGTACAAAATTTGCATACGAACACGGCCCATATTCGAAAAATATTACAAGATTATTATTTAAATGAGGTATCGGAATATTTTGTTGGTTGTTCATAACAAAAATATGGTAAACAGTTTTCCATTGTAATTATAATTTCCTTTTAATTTCTTTATAAAATAATATTTATTAATTTCGGGCGTGAAATTTGACGCTTTAGTTTTTGGGAAATATTTTTTGTATGCCCTTTGACTTTTAACTATTAAGGTATAATTAGTAGAAAAATGGCAATGTATAGGATAAATGGTAGAGCCGCCGCATTAATATTGTTTCCAAACAACATATTTATAATCTACTAGCTGCGTAACCCGGCGTTGCCCGGTTCAAAATACATCGCACGCTAAATGGTTACATTATTTGAGATTTCGTACGGAGCCCTAAACTTTTTGAAAAACCAATATAGCCTTACGAAGAATGTAGCTTTCTAATAGCGTAAGAATTTTTAAAATCGGCCCAGTTGTTTCTGAGCCTATTCATTACAAACAAAGTTACAAATCTTTCCTCTTTATAATATTAGTATAGATGACTTAGCAAATTCTGATTGTAACAAAAGTGTCGCCTTGCACGGAATCAATCTCATACAAACTAGTAGTGCAGTCTGTAGTCGCCGCCGGCGGAATCACACCTTAAAGAATTTTGTCTGTCTGTGTTAATATGTGACTAGTGTAAAGACAAGCACATAGAAAGAGAACGATGCATAAATAAAAAATACATTGGTACCGGCAAGTGGTTTTTAACCCGTGCTCTTGGGTTTGCGTGAACATTGCATTAACACTACACTACTGTTACCTCTATTCATGGAAGCTAGACTTAATCAACAATCGAGGTGCTGTCACAATAAAATAAAAAAATTGTCAGTAAAGTAATTACTTCATGCCATAAACGATTCCATCTGGGTTTATTGACAAAAAAATACGCTAAACTTTAAGCAAATCTCACAATTTATTTAATGGAACCTCACAATCTCGATTGAAGGAGTTATTTGTGGTATGGGGTGAAGAGTGCTTAGACCTATGAGGCCATTGAGTGTGGTCTGTGTAATGCGATAAGTGAAAGTTAGTGTTACGACCGAACGCAAACCTCTTTCAGGGATTGGCGACAGACTATAGAGTTCATTTTTAAAGCATTTTTGTCCCGGATTAGGTTCAAATGTGGATATAATACGTACCAAGCACTCTATATTACGTGATAAGCTTTGTCATTTCAAATAAACATTTTATTTTATTACATTAACGTGAAACGAATAAATACTCTAAAAACAAATATTTTTTATTAACATGCTTTTATTAGCTTAACTTGTATGTATGTAACTATGTAACGGAATATTTCAAATATATTTTATCCACTTCTAGAGGTAAAAAAATTATAAATTTCATGTGAATGGATGCGTTAAACGAGGCAGGCCCAGGAGGGTGTATGCCGACCAAATCTGAGACATCCTCAAGAAAGCTAGGTTGCCTAGTGGCCATAACCATAGAGCTTATATAAAAAGAATTGTGAAGCGAAAGTTCAAGTTGGAGTTGTGTCATTGTCTCTGCCTATCCCTGTGAGAAAAAAGCGTGACAATTTGATTGATTGATTCTAAAGGTCTGAATAATTTGAAAATAAATACTGGTATTAAAAACCGATGAAAATACAATAATTTCATAAAATAGTGATTTTTGGCCGGCATAGTGACGTCGACTGAGGCAGCCGTAAACTGACTCAGTTTTTTCAATCGTCGGCATTCTTGGAACTCCTTTTGCTTGCTATCAGTAGAGTCAAGGTCAGATGTAGAGTCACAATAAAAAAACTTACACTCTATAGGCATCATCATATAGGCATGTTTTTTTTTTGTTTGTTTTTTTAACTATAGTTTTATTTATTTGTTTTATTATGATTTGAATTACGACACCGGGGCTTTTACATCGCTGACGACCAGCGACTGCTACTACAGCTAAATAATTCCAAGAAAAAGGCGTATCCACTATTGCTGATCCCGAAACGCAACTGAAGTCACTTAACGGTCTGTTCACTTAAAAGTAATAGTTTCGACAGACTAGTTAATTTACCATTCACTGTGTGTGTTTAAAAGTCATGTTGTTATGAATACTTATTTTAATTGAAGAATGAGGCTCGTGAACATTTTTTTTATTGTGACTCGACATATGACAGCACCCCGCTTGATGTTAAACTGGACTATGGTCCATGAATGGATGTCACTGCTACTACAATTCAATAACTGAAAGCAATCACATCCACTATGTCGGCCTAGTTGGAACCGGCAAATTACAAGCTGATCCCGAAACGTGACCAAATCACTTTACGGTCTGTATACTTGTAAGTAGTGGTACTACCCCGGATCCGCAGACTGCCTACCACTCTCTGAGCTGATCGCACTTTAGTTTAATATCAGGCGGCATGCGGTCATATGTTGCGCCAAGCAGTATGCGACTACCCTTAAAGTTCTAAAGCTTGGCTTTGCTAGGCGAGTATATGCGTAGTGTAGCTTAGTATTCAGAGTGGTCGTGTCAGCAGCGTCAGTCGCGACAGACGCCGTGTTTATTCCCCGGTCGTAGCTGGCCGATGTGCACGCATAAATATTTTGTATCCAATTCTCATTACTAATTTATACAATAATAGTTAATGCCAAATATTTAAAAATAAATAGTTTTAAACACTTTTAATTGTTTTTTTTATTGCGACTAGATATCACACCTCGACCCGCCTGATGATAAGCAAGAGGAGTTCAAAAGAGTGACGACGACTGAAAAATCCGAGTTAGTTCACGGCTGCCTCGGTCGCCGCGCCGTCACTATGCTGGCCAAAGGTGCTTCTTCACGCATCGCTTGAAGGTTCCAAAGTCATAGGATCCTTCAATTGATGTTCCTAATTTTTGTTCTGTAATTAATGTTCTTAATTTATTTTACATTTCTATACTAAGCTACTAAAGTGCTTGCTTGTATCATAGAAACAGGACAACCAAAGTACACACATCAAAGATACATTTTGTACCGGCAAGTAGGTTTGAACCCGTGCTCTCGGTTTGCGTAACCATTGCACTGCCACTATACAACGGTCGCCTTCTATCGAGGTCTAACTTATATGTATTATATGATACCAAAGAGATTGGCACTCTTGGCTCGGCTCGGCTCGGCTCCCCTTTCTCACCATTAAAATCAGATGTTAAGTCAGAATAAAAAAGTATTATATGATAATTCGATATTAATTTTATCAAAAGGTAAATAAATCTTTTATTTGGTAGGTAATGGGCGGGAACCATTACCGAATGTGCAGAAACGGTATTAAAATTAAAATTTCAGCGGGCTGGCTAAACCACAATGAGAAGTGCTTGCTTGAGTGGAGCTCTCTTGACCTTTGTTAAAATGATCCTTGATGTCGTCGACATACTTCCTCATATACTTAAATGCAATTATATTTTATACATAGGTAACTCTGATATAGCCGAATTCGGTATATTTTGTTTATCGAGAAACGCAACTAAGTCACTTTAGGATCTGTATAAAACTAAAAAGTTATTATTAATAAAATAAAACTTCATAATACACAACAATATTACATATATTGTATAAATTTTGTATAGATATTTATGATAACCGAAATTTCAACTAATTACACAGATTAGATAAAATTTTCTAAATTTTGGCAGTTTTTCCTCAACTCCCGGAGTCTTGTGAGCAACCTGGGAAAGAAAATAAATGAATAATAGTAAGCCGCATAAAGTTTGTTACTATCGCGTTTATTTTGGTTTTGATTTTTCAATTTTTTTTATTATTCAGACGTTTCGAGAGCCACAATGGTGCAAATTGTGGTCACGAAATAAACGCGATAGTAAGCCGCATAAGGTTTGTTTGATTCATTATTCAATGTTCGCGGAGAATCTAAGAAAAAGGAAAATAAATGTTATATTTTCCAATTTATCAAACGGGTTACTATGCAACTGGTCCTAAAAAATCTGGGGCGCCTGGATGCGATTGCTACTTGCAGTTATTTACCTGTAGTAGCAATCGCCTCCGTTTATGGATCGCATTTAAGCTTGTCATTAATTTAAGAAAGTGGCAGGCGTGGCGTATTGGTGTGCTACCAGTCAGTAACGCGGGTGTCCCGGGTTCGATTCCCGGTCGGAGCAAATTTGTTTTATAGCTTCTATTTGTAATATTTAATAGTAAGATTAAGTTTACAACTTGGTTGTTTCAGTCTTCATCACTCATGGACCTCCTCTTGCCTATCACAAGGCGGGTCGAGGTCAAATGTCGTGTCACAATAAAAAATAAAATAAAAACAAATATTTGTTATTAAAAAAGAGGTAAATAATTGCTCCAGGTCGGGTTGTCAAAGAGTGGTAGGCAGCGGTGCCCAGTCTGCTGATGAGAGGTAGTACCTACCACCACTTACAAGTATGCAGACCGTGAAGTGAATTGGTCGCGTTTCGGGATAACCTTGTAAGTTGTAAGTAGGCCGGCATAGTGGATGTGATTGCTACTTACAGTTAATGATCTGTAGTAGCAGTCACTTCCATTCATGGACCGCACTCCAGCTTAACATCAAGCGGGTGCTGTCATATATCGACACACAATAACAAAAGTAAGTAAGAAAAAATACTGATAACTTTTTGATATATTCCATTTTTAAATTCTTACCATGATCGGGGCAGTAATGTCGACGACGTCTTCGCCGCCTTTGAGCGTCACATGCGTCTACACATGTCTCCTCTGTGAATGAATTTATAATAAATTATATTTTAAAATAACCAAAATAACATTTAAACAATTTCGAACCCTAATTATTACCTCAGTGAACTTACAGTACAGTAAATATTTAGATATATAAAGAGAATGAATATTTTATTCGTCAATACATTTAGCAATCAAAGGAATCACGACAATGGTGACAGGCGGGGACGAACGGTTAGCGATTGGTTTGTTGCGCGTAAAGTCCCTGGTTCGATTCTCGGTCGGAGCAAATATTCGTTTCATAGCTTTTATTTGTAATATTAATTAATTTTATTAAATATTGCTAATATTTGTTAATAAAAAAGAGGCGGATATTTGCTTATCAAAGAGTGGTATAGAGACCGTGAAGTGATTTGGTCACGTTTCGGGATCAGCTAGTAAGTTGCCGGTTCCAACTAGGCCTGCATAGTGGATGTGACTGCTACTCACAGTTATTGAATTGTAGTAGCAGTGGCATCCATTCATAGACCACACTCCGGCTTAACATCAAGCGGGGTGCTGTCATGTCGAGTACGAAACACAATTCTAAATGTCTTGAAATATGAGTACTTATGTTTTTGTTCATAATACAAACTCTCAAATTCACGCAAAACAATTTCATCGTAAATGGTGTATATCCAAAAATAGATAAAGATCATTTTATCCCTTTACGCATCACTTGACTAAATTAAAGTCACCCTCGTTTCCCATAGCAACTGGGATGTGAAGGAATATCTCTCGTGAGATTTCCCTAGAAGATTGTTCTAAGGTGTCATTATACTTACATAAGCAATCTATTATAATAACACGGAACACATTTCCAATTCGAAGCCAAATTATAATTATTTAATATTATAACGGACATCATCCAGGTTTCATACATTTTTGGTCCAAATGTGAAAGTGCCGGCCAATAAAAAAAAATGTTATATTCTGTTAGAACTTGCACGTCTGAACATTTTTTATTATGGCAAGTTGTAGAGCCACTCTACTACATTTTATTTGCGTTTGAAAAATCAATATTTTTTAAACATATTCGACAAAAAAATAGCAAAACAAGTAAAAATCCTACCCAAACAGGTTATTTTTCCTGGAATAATGTATAACAATGATAGAACTAACGGTAACGGTTTTAACTAACGACCCCTTCCCCTTGTAATGTAATAAGATCAAAATTTAAATAAATTGAAGCGCGACAGGCCTGTTAATAATTATTCAGAAAAATTTAAAATTAAAATATTTATTCAGAAATAAAAAATTAGCGAAACTTTGGCTCTTGATTCTCTTAATACATTTAGCGTCGAAAAAGCAATGAAAATCCGGGGCACTGATATTTGACATCTTCGTAATAAATCAGTGAATAACAAATCAATATGTAAACTACGTTGATTGGTCACTTTTCGTCGCCGTTAATATATTAGAAGAATCGGGCTCCTGCCCTTATCATTTAGTTTTGCAATAAAGTCGCCTATCCTATTTTATTTCAATATCGTTAGTACTAGCTTAGTATAGAAATAGAAAAAAGGCTAATAGAAAAATGATCTTTAAATGTTAAATACTATATGCTATATTATCTTACCGTCACAACATGATGGCAACGACGGTGGTGCTGCATCATCATCATGCCTTGCTAATGCTCGTAATTGCAATGTATAAGCTCTCGATGCGGCACTAACACCAGGTGGGCCAGCAAATGTTGCGTACGGACTTATTTCGTACACTTCTGTTAAAATTTATAAGGGTAAATAATAATAAATGTTGAATAAGCAATTTAATTGTGAAATATTTTTTATTATTTAGCTACGCACTAAAAATGGACATTGGTAATCTCCCACCTCCTTATTGTCCCACCAATATTTAAAAACCTTTTCCCCGTTGCGACACATCAGTAAATAGAAACCCCCATAGGTAAATTGATAAAAAAGGTCTGAATAAACATCCTCGAATACTCGAAATAAACTTGTCCCTCTAATAATACTAGAATATAAAGGAATTATTTTTGCAAAAGTTTTTGTTGTCACTTTCTACGTATCCATTGTCGGATTATGTCAATTTTTGTGTCTCTAGTAACAAAGAAATATGGATACAATAAAAAGTAAGAACTATTATTACATTTTCAAATAAAGGAACGTATCTGAAAATCATTAATTTCACGTCCTTAATTCCCACAGTTCCTATCCTAGTTAGGGAGGCCTATGAACAGCAGTGGACACCTTCTAGCTGATGATGAATTCCCACAGGGATATGTAGAGACAACAGAGCGCCACTTTCTACGATCTTCGCACAATCTTTCTTCCTTCACATCCACAATTCTCTTAATACATTCTCTTTGTTTAATGCAATCATATCAATGCCCATTATTTTTTAAAAGGCTAACAACTTATCAATCATAGGTATTATATTGCATTCAATTAAATACCTGTCACTATTATCCCCACAGTGATCCAAAATTGCGAAAGAAAGATTTAAAACATTACCTGGTGGATCAGGTGGAAGTTTTGGTGTTTGATGAGGCGGTGCCCTGTATGTCCCACATGCAGGTTTATCGATGGGTATTGATACACGAGGAGGCCCTGCCACGTCTCTGCAGAATGTTATTTATTATTTAAAATGAATAGCATAGCGGTTTAAATAAACTTCTTTTAACCTAATAAAATTAATTGAACATTTCTTAAAGTGAAAGACAGTGGTAATCTTTCCAGCCGAACTATCCGGGGTAGTAGCATTACGTTCAAATGGAGGACAGACTGGTGATGGTAATTTTTCCAGCTAACCGATCCGGGGTAGTACTACCACTTTCAATACAAAGCGTAAAGTAACTCAATTGTGTTTCGGGATCAGCTCGAAATTCGCCGGTTTTAACTAGGCCGGCATAGTGCATACGACTGCCTTTAATTGACTTGCTCGCGATTATTTTTTATTTTTTTATTTCTTGTGCCTCGACGTATGTCAAAACTCTGCCTGATGTCACGATAGCCTAGTTGAAACCGGCAAATTTCAAGCTGATCCCAAAACGCGACTAAGTCCGCTTTTCGGTCTACCCCGGATCGGCAGAATGAATTTACCTGTAGTAGCACTTGTCTCTTATGGACCGCACTTGCTCTTAACAACAGGCCGAGTGCTGTCATATAAAAAAGTACAAGTTTTCCTAAGTAGTCTTAACCAACACTTCGTTCTCATTCGACATTTAAGGTGTGATTACGATGGCGACGGCAGACCGCAGACTGCACTACTGGATTGTATAAATATATATGGGGCGGCTGCTTTCATTTTCATACAGATTCATACACCAATAGTGCGGTCTGCAGTTGCAGTTTGCATTCTGCGGTATGCAGTCGCCATCGGAATCGCACCTTAACAATAACTGAATATTACATCGTTGTGTGATTAATTGTGTACAAAATGTACGATAAGAACACGACCATCAACATTTAATATAAACCTGGTATTTTTTAATAAAAAATTATTATAATAAAGTTCTTAAATATCACTGATGCTTTATAATCAAATCTGCAACGTCGAAGCAAACTTTCCACCAAATTTTTGAAATATTGGGCCTTTGATACCGACCTCCTTGGTCACTACATTTTTTCTCCTAGAATGGAATTTTGCATGGAAATTTATCCATGCCAAAACGTTTGTATTTTCTTAAGAACTAATTCCGAAGTATTTAATTAAATAATCCTATTACAAATTACCATTAATCGTCACTACTGACACGTGGGTAACTAAAGGTTTGCGTGTGAAACATAATAACTCTCGACGTGTATGTATACGAGACTGGCCGGCTCATGTTTTACTGTACATCCAGCTTACAGCAGCCATAATTTAGCTCTCTCAATAAATTACTTCGTCTACCTGAAGCTCTTAGTATTTCAGTGTGGGATAAATATTCCTAGACATTGATAAGTCGTTTACAATTACATTACTAAACAAATGTAAAGGATTATTAATTTATTTTTAATTAATACTGAATAAGGTTTAAATCAAAACAAACCATTACTTATGACATGTAATCCTGCGTTAAGTGATTGAACCGATATACCCGACCGTGATTGACAATATAAGTGAAAAGGGTCTATGAAGATGTCACGTTAATTGCGACCAAAGTGAGGCCTGCGTCAGCGGCAGATCATTTCGACTAACGAACTTTACATATTAAAGATCTCTCTGGAAATTAAGTTAAATTTTGCGGATAATCCCTTTGATGCGCTTTGCTCGATGACATAAACGTTTGTGATGAGCGTACATATTTTAATTCTGTTGAATTTATATTAAAATAAAAAAGATATAAAGGGTGTAAATTATATGTATTTATTTTTTATTTTTTATTGTTTTTCTTTAGTTTAATTCTTAACTCTAATAACAATTATAAAATTCAAATTATGAAGAATATTAAAATTCCCCAATATAAATTTTCAGAATCACCGTTTTGAACTCAATCCAAATTGCACGTAGGATGTGTCCTGTTACGGGACTTCCGTAACTGATTTTAGAAGTTTATTTCTATACTAAAACCTCAAAAATATTTGTAATAGCAATCATATATTTATTATTCAAATAATTTGACAAAAATTACACTTACCGTTTTCTTCTTAATAATATAGCTAATATTGTTAGAGCTGCCAGTGATAAGGCAGCACACAGCGCTAATAACAACGCTAATTCCCCGGCCGTTGCTGGAAATGGTGCATCCACTTCCGCGGCCATTCCTCCTTCTGCCGAAGGAGTACTAAACTCATAGACTTCTCTTATCCAGCCGGCTTCATTGGAAGCTCTTGCTGCTACACGATACCTAGATCCTGGATTAAGACCTGGAAATAAAACTACGTTTACCTTGTACACCTTTATTTATGTATATATTAATTAGCTAATATATATAAATGAACAAGTAACCTGCAAGAACAGCTTCGCCTCCCACAGGAACATCCCTTGCACCAACTATACCAGCACCGGCCCATTCTAAACGTAAAGAAAGTGGTCCACAACCTCCATCCATCCACACACTTGTATCAAAACTAGCGTGTGTAGAATTCGTTCGTATCCATCGAGCATCGGCAGGAGCAGTTGGAGGTCCTCCTGATGTTCTCACAACCAATTCTGAGCCAGGGGCTCCACCAGCTGAAGCATATGCTTTGTATGCAGAGCCGCATCTTAATCCTGTGAGAACTATTGGTCCAGGTGCTGCCTGTTGTATTCGCCATTCACCCTAATTTATAAATAGAAATAAATAAAGATATAATAAATATTTATGTAATGAATCTCTATTGGATATAATAATAATTTACCTCTGGTGCAAAAAGTCTCCAGTGCAATGTGTATGAACGAGGCAAAGCGTGTCCTTGAGTTCTTGGTGCAGGTCGAATTTCTAACTCAAGTTCCCGTGCTCTGGCTTCCAAAAGTGCTAACAAAGGTGGTGGAGGTGGTCTCAGTACAACAAGTTTCCAAGTAACTGAATCAGTGCCATGGGGATTTTCAGCAACGCACGTGTAATTATCCGCGTGTGATAGTTCTAAATCTGCATATTAACATGGTTGTGTCAAAATGGTCTATTTAAAACTTTACAATTTATAGTGAATTAATGAAAATTGCATACTTCTTATCAGCAAAGCATCTCCATCCAAATAAAATGGTGGTCTGGGATGTAGTGTAACACCTCCCCGAAGCCAACGTTTTGCTGGCGGGGGAGCTCCACCAACTACACACCGTAATGATATCAATGTTCCTGCGGATCCTACAGCAACACCCCCAAACGACGAAATTCTTGCTGGTGCTAAACAAATATAAAATAGCATTTAATAATCAAGTGGAAGACAATTGTATGGATATCTAAATAATAATAACACGAAACGTACCAAGTGAGCTAGTTTGACAAGCGACGGAAGCAGATGAAGGTCCTTCCCCGGCACCTGTTGCTGCTTTTACCCAAGCTTCATAAGTTCGACCACTCCGTAACCCTCTAATTGATCTCATACATTCTACAGAACCATTATCTCCTTCCGTACAAGAATTCACTCTTGTTGCATTTGGTTCTTGAGATCTGTCAATAAAGCATTAAATTATAATTCACTTTGTGGTGACTGTAGAATTAAGAAAACAAAATCGCAAACCATAAGTTGATATTAATGAATCTTAGATATAAATGCTAGTAATATAGACGTTCTGAGTCTAAATACTAGGAATAGACGGAAAACATCAAATAAATCGCAATACTCACCCAGATAAATCTTTTACATACAACGTATAGTGTATTATTTTTCCATTTGGTTCTGATGGTGGTAACCATGAAGCTCTTAATGATCTTTCGCTTAAAGCAATAAGCTTCATTCCTCCTGGTGCGCTTGGTACTATTCGAAATATAAAATATGTTATAAACACAAAATAAATAATTACGAGTAATATGAATGAATATTTCAAATATATTTTGATTTTCGTAAGCTTTAACGAGATACGAGTATTACATAATTACGAATTTATGTTTAATCCCAAAGTGATTAATTTCTGTGCATTCATACTAAAAAAGTAATAAAGTTTAATACTTTTATTTATACATGCATGAATTTCCTACCATCTTCGTCAGTTCTACATATTTGAGGTGCCGAAAGTGGTCCGTCCCCTGCAGCATTGTGAGCACGAACTCTTACTTCGTATTCAGCATACGATGATAACCTCGATATTGTTGCATCTTCCCCCTATAAATTTTACCAAATTATTGTACGTGAAGGGAAATGAAAAATAATGTACAAGTTTTATAAAAGAAATATATTTGCAAAGCAAAAAGTACAACAAGTAAGTACCTATAAATAAAGTATGTATTATATTAAATAAAATTAAATCAAAACTTGAAAAAATAAAATAAACCATTATGGGGTTAAATTTAGGTCCTTCTATTCATGGAGCGCACTCCAGCCTAATAACAGGCGGATGCTATTATATGTCGAGTCGCAATAAAAATATTAGGTCGAAAGATAGCAGCTGCAATTCAGGCAGTCCAAACTGTACCAAGTAAATTCAACTGTTTTTGTTATTTTATTAAGTAAATAACAAAAACTTTTGATGTAACCTTACCTGAACTCTTAAATACCCCTCTTGACTTGTTGATAAAGGATCCACATCTCGTCTAGTATATTGCAAGGTATAATGTGTTATTAGGCCTCCTCTAGCCTCAACTGCTGGTTGATGCCAAGAAACCCTCAGGGAGGTTGAACCACTCGCAATACACGTCAAACTCTCCGGCCCACCAGTGGGAGCTATGATTTAAAGCGAAAACTCGAATAACTTTTCTTATAAAAATAACAGAACCATCTTAGTTGTGCAAAATTTTGCATTCTTTTAAAAAATATATAATATAAAAAAACTTAGTTTCTGGAAAGTCGTTTGAATAATCCCTTACAACTACCTGACCTAGTTTAAAAGGCCATCGTTCAATTAAGCCATTTTGCATTTTGATAGAGAATTTACGATTTACGAGTTTGTCAAATGGCTGTTCATTGTGTGCTCGGACTTTTAGACGTAAATAAAAGATAGATAAAGCATTAGGTTCGCCCATTGTAAACTTTTGTAGTTATTTATGTGCAATTGTTATTATTATAACAAGTATTTAAAATTGAATGCGGTAGTTATTGAAGGAAGCGTAAGAATTAGATCTAAGAAAGTGGCGCTCTATTGACTCTGCCTAGCTCTGGCGTGACAATTTGACTGATTGATAAAATGTATAATTTAATTAATAAATATCTGCAATTAATTATTGGCCAAAATAAATACTTACGAGATTCTAATGTGTGTCTGTAATGAGGTTGTGAGGCTGGTCCACTCCCAGCCGCATTATATGCTCGAACTGTCACAGCATACCTTGTGGCAGATTTTAAACCACGTATTGTGGCGCTGATTGCATCTGCGCTAGCACCACTTTCTGTACCCGGATACTCCTTTAAACCCGAATCTAAAGGCTCTTCGGATATTTCCCACCATCGAACTGTGTATCCTAATAAAGTTCCATGCCAAGTTTCTCGTGGAGGAGCCTATGATATTTTAAAAAAATATTTAAATAAAACTTATAGTCGAAAGTTTTATACTTTTCTACATGCCTAAAATACCTACCAACCAGGATACGTGTAGTTCTCTGTGTCTAAGAGCTCGTACTGTGATGTCACGAGGTGGACCACCAGGAGCTATTTAACAAAATATTTTTAAAAATAATTGAGAATAAAACTATTTAATATAGAGAATAATACAAATCATATATTTTACAAGTTTCATACCTTCTTCTCTCGTTGTAAAGTGTACAGGAGTAGTATAAGCTGAAGTCCCGACATCATTAAACGCAGCTATTCTTAATGCATATCGAGTATCTGGAGATAAACTAGAAACAGAAGTACCTGCACGCCCAGAACCTTCAGATCTAAAAAAAATCAATAAGATATATTAGTTATTGAATTAACTTCTAGTCGTCATTTAAACAAATACACAAAGTAAAAATAAAATTGTTAGCCTAATACTTACGGTATATTTAGGAGATCAGAATTCGCTAATGATATGTTTAAAACATCTGATGAACTCCAATCATCAGAAAGTGTAGGTAGCGGTGAGTCTAGCGGTATATTATGTTCTCTTGACAGTTCTCTATATTGAATCGTATAATGTGTTACCATTGCACCTCGAGCCATTCTCCATGTAATTCTAGCACGTCTGGACCAAACTTCTGATATCCTAACTTCCTCTGGAACACTTGGCTTTTCTACAAAACCACATTCAAAATCAAAAAGCCCTTAATGAAAGAAACAATTTAGATCACTAATAAAGCTTACCTTTAACAAATAGTTTAAACATAAGCTCATCGTTTCCGTATAAATTCCTAGCATGACATCTATATTCTCCAGCGTGTTCTGGTCCTGAATGTGTAATCGTCATTTCCGATATCAGTATTCCGCTTCCAGCTTCCCTAGTTTCAACACCACCTGCACCGCTAATTGTAATAATAATTATTTTTTGATGCTAAACTTCATTATTTAATTAAAGTCTATTTATTTATTGACTTACTGTAGTGCTAAAGGTCTTGAATCATGAGTCCAATGAACATGAATTTCGGGTTCACCACGAACAGTACAAGCTAGCCTAGCAGTGGCACCTCGAACTACCCAACGTGTTTCACCTCCATCACCAGATCTCGATAGACGAGGTGGTTCTATTATAGAAATATTTAAATAAATTATCACATGACCTAATTCAGTTTATTAATTGTTATGTTTTTCATTAAACCTCTTATATCCAAGTAAAATGAGTGATGAAGAACTGCATGTTGCGCTCGGGCAGCACATTTGTACCATCCCTCGTGTTGAGATATAGCCGACCGTAACCAGATTGTTCCATCTCCTAATATTGATCCAGAATTAGCATCTGCAGGTTCTGTTTGACCCCATAATATGTGCCTCCAGTTTTCTCCATCTACAACAGAATAAAAAATATATGGAGGTATTGTAACTTGTAACTTTTTTTGTGACCATATTTTTAAATCTTACATACCAGATGAATATTCCCACGATATCCTTGGCGTTGGTTGTCCTTTTGCTGAACACGGCAGAAGTAAGGCTGAGCCCGCTGATATAGATGTGTTTTGTGCTCTCCAAACCCACGTCGGCGGCTCTGTACGGAACCACTACTTTCCATATTACTTTATCCAGCTAATATTATTAAATATGTTATGTAAATTTAATGAGTTTAATTGATGTATGCATGCAAATAAAGTATATTATTAAATTAATTCATAAGTACCTTTGACTAACAACGATGCTGTATGAGTTACCGTACCAAAATCATTACTCGCTTTGCAAGTATATTCGCCACTATGTGACGAACTAAGTTCTTGTATAATGAGGATTGTAAAAAAGTCCATATTCTTCTGTTCTACCTAAGAAATATAAAACCTAATTACCTAATTAATCTTTTTGCTGATATTAATTATGTTTGAAATAAAATGTACCTTTAGCATAGGCGGAATTGGTAAATTATCCTTTAACCAAGTGAATTGTATAGGTTTATCTCCAGAAATAAGGCTACACGTGGCTTGAGTACTTCCACCAACTTCAACTTCTTCAGGGAAATGAAACGGCGCAATTTTCGGCGGTTCTATTATATATGACAAAGAAGATAAATATAAATAATTATTATCAACTCGTAGGTAGAATATGTATTTTTTTACTTACTATGAACATCAATCTTGACAGTGCGTCGAGCCAATTCGCCACTTTCGGCGCGAACTTCACAAGTGTAGCCGCCAGCTGTTGAACTGCGAACAGCAGTTAATCTCAATATTCCTTGATCACTACTTTCTATACTGGATTCTAATGAACTGCCATCTTCTTTTTTCCAGATAACTTCTCTAAACCGAAGAATAAGTGCAGAAACTTTAGTATCAATAAGATATTTTTTGAAAGAATATTACAAATTTAGTCATGACGCTTACTTTATTGGATATCCAGAATAAGGACAATATAAAGTCACATCTGAGTCAGCTTTAACATGGATTCCTGGTAAATATCTGATATTTGGAGGACCTACAAATAAGCCGCAATATTTATATTTATCAAATATGGTATATTATACGAATACTGTATATGTAATATTGTACCAAAAACGTTAAGTCTTGCATGATGAGTATGGGATCCTCGTGAATTGGTTGCATTGCACCCATACCTTCCACCTTCATCAGCTGTCCTGATAGTTACGCTAAGCGTTGATACTATACTGCTTTCTTCATCTCCTGGTGAAGTTTCTGCTCTTGTAGTTACCGTAAATCTGACAAATGAAGAATTTAAATCAAACAAACAATGTTAATATACAGTTAATATTCAAAATAATTATATACTTATTAAAGTACGAACTTATCTGGTGCCGCAGGTAATGGTCTGTCATCTAATGTCCAAAGTATTCGTGGGGGAGGAACACCAGCCGCTACACATCTTAATGCAATACTTTGTCCTGGCCTAGCTATTGTTTCTGTGAATGTTGTTAGTAGTCTTGGCGGTCTATCTAAAAGAAAACATATTTAATAGAAAAATGTTTAAGGTAGGTATTAGGGAGAAGTTTGGTCAATGGTGCCAAAATTAATAAACGTAAAACTCTTAGCTGTTTTTTTTTTCAGGAAAAAGAATAAGTTATTACCTGCAACTAAAAGCTCAGCTTCTGCCGTCCCAGTGTCAACGTGATCATGAGCAGTGCATTGGTATAAGCCAGCATGGTGAGCTCTTATTGGTCCAACAGGTAAACGAGCATGTGGAGCGTGTAACGATCTCCCTTCATGCTGCCAACTTATCGTAATTCCACTACCACGCCCTCCATGGACAGAACAATTAAAGAATCCTGATCCACCAGTACCTACCATCTAAAAAGTTAAGTTATGTTTTAGATTTACTTTTCATTCGATTCGCATTACACTGTATATTTATTTATAGGTATATATATTTTTCCTATTTAGGTTTTAACAATAAAACAGTTTTATTTTTATCACACCTTAATACACGAAGAAGGACACAGACACAAAAAGTACATTAGAATCGGCTCCTATGGGGTTTGAGCACAGAAACTTAAAAGCACGAGCATATGCAAATCAAATATTATCCTATTTGTAAATAACTTTCACTCACCATTGGATTGGGAGACACATTTACTGTCAAAGGCTCATAAACAACTAAACGTATTAAAATTCTTGGTGTTGAATCGGCTCCAACTGAACAAGCGTATCTTCCTGCATGATTATGTCTAGCTATCGTCATCACCAGGGCACCTCCTCGAACCACAACATCAGTGCCACTTATCGTACCCCATGCGCCACTTGAATCCTGTCTCTGCCAACTATTGAATATTATAATGAGTATGTAAAATCTGTAGAAAAAAGCACATTGGAAGTTTAGATTAATGGCTGTAATCACGTAATTTTGTTCAAATAGGTACATTTGCTTTATGCAAATATAAAGCTGTTCATTAAAAATTGTCTACGACTGTTAAAATGTACTATGGTATTTACTATTAAATAAGTCCAGCCCCCCTAGCACGGCAATCCAAGAAGCAAGATAAAGACCTGCAAGGAATATCATTGCAACACATTTTAAATTACTTATCAGAACTGTACATTGTAATCCCCAAATAATTTTTTACATTTTGATATGCCGGCCTAATAAGTTTTTTAAAATGAGTTACAATAATATTCCTTGCAGTTCTTTATCTTGCCATTTTAGAGGGGCAGGAGGGTTTCTTATATGCAATTTCAAACCTACGATGCTTCCACCAAAGTAGAAAACTATACTTAATAAAAATATTTTCTCTTAAATAATTATTTTCTCACACAATATCTCATAACTTTAAAGGCTGCTTCTGTTCACGTCTGATTCAGTCGCCGTCACCATGCCGGCCAAATTAATTAAAGAACTTAATGTGAATTTACCGCACACTTTTAATAAATAGTTTCTGTATGTGGTGAGTAAAATAAATTGTCCACAAAAGGAAAGACACCCTTACAGTACTAATGAATTAAAATGAAGCTTATTTATTTAACTTACATGACAGCATGTATTGGACTATATCTTTGAATACATGGTAATATAACGGTTTCGCCATCACGTGCCTCTATTGAATTAATTTCAACATTATCCAACCAGCTACTATCTGTTGAAAAAAGTAAAACACTTAAATTTTTGAAAGCTTTTGAAGTTTTGGGATACTTGTAGTTGTCATGAAATAGAAACATCAATGCCAATTTAAAAAAGACGACCGTGGTGTAGTGGCAGTGCAATGGTCACGCAGACCAAAAGCACGTGTTCAATACCACTCTCCGGTACCAAAGTATCTTTAATATACATACTTTGGTCGTCCTGTTTCTATGATACAATCACTTTAGTAGCTTAGTATAGAAATGTAAAACAGTGGCAGTCAATGTTGAGCAATTAGAAAATACCAACCATCAGTAGTGAGTTTCAATGGTAAAGTGGGTACATCCAAGACCACGCAAGTATACTCTGCTTGAATATCAGACTTAGTTACATCGTTGCCTAATAGAAGACCACCGGCTCCTGTTGTCCATCGTGAGTCTAAAGAAATAATGAAATGATAGATTTTGTATGTATGTAGGCAAAGATACACAGACTGCCAATCCAGGGTAGTACCACCACTTACAAGTATACAGACAGTAAAGTCATTTAGTCGAGTTTCGGGTTTAGCTTGTAAGTCCAACTAGGCCAGCATAGTGGATGTGACTGCTACTTACAGTTATTGAATTGTAGTAGCAGTGACATCTATTAATGAACCGCATATGTCGAGTCACGTTAAAAAAACTTATTATTAAGATTTTTTCGTGAATAATAAACCTTAATAATAATACAGGACATGACGAGTTTAAAAACATATAACACTTAAAATAGTTAACAATTAAATAAAAAGGAGTATTTTAATTATTTTTAATAGACATTGTATTAAATATATAGTCATATAAAATACAAATAACAAATTATATAGATCAAGTATTTAAATTAAATAAAGACATTGTTGAGAAGGTTTAACATTACAAAATAATTCAATAGATACAAAATGGGCAGAAATATAACAGAATAATATCTTACCAACAGCAGAAAATCCTAGAGGCAGTGGAACCCGATTTTGGAACCATCTTACATCGACGAGACCCAGTTGTGGCGAGACTTCACATTTCAATAATAATGTTTGACCAACTTTAGCTGGTGTTAGTTGCTTCACCGTATGAGATAATACGCTGTCTTCAACTGTTAATTAAATGATTGTATCACAAAACAAGGATAGAGGAATGAAATCTATAATTAAATATAAAACAAAGATGTATGGTGACAATATTTAAGAAAGATATGTTGCGATAGGTAGAATTAGATGTAGGTTGATAGAATTAGCCGAACAACAATTCGATTCCAGGAAAATTCCTATTAGCATAAAATTATTGGCTACATTTTTTAAAATTGTAATGAATTGTACCGACTAAAATTATTAGCTAAGGCTCCAAAAAGTGGTAAAATGGGTCAAATTCAGTGTTTTGCGTCTAGAAAAAAAACGAATCATCGTACCCAAAAATGTGGTAACAGGGAAAAAAGATGCGCAATTTCAAGACGAAGAAAATGAGTCAGTCAAGTTGGGCTAAAAGCGGTCCAGCGGTAGCATCGTCATTTAGTTCAATGTTTGTGGGTAAAAGTAGACGAAGCGCGAAAACAAAGTTTTAGGATCATTATTTTTCATACTTTCACTAGAAATAATGTTGTACAGTAGTTATCAAAGAAGAGAAGCGCATTTAAAAATGGCCCTATGTAGTTTAACAATTGTTTTTAAAGCTGTTTTTCGAAAAAAATATTTGCTTTGGGTCTGGTTGTCAAAGTGTGATTGGCAGTGGTGCCCAGTTTGCCGATCCGGAGTAGTACCACCACTTACAAGTATATAGACCGTAAAGTGACTTAGTCGCCAACTAGGTCGGCATAGTGGATGTGACTGCTACTTTAAGTTCTTTTTACTGTATAGCAGTCACCTCTATTCATGGACCGCGCTCTATGCGGGGAGCTGTCAATTATGTGGAGTCACAATAAAAAATATACATAAATAAAAAGGAAATGTAAACAAAAATTCGTATGGTCCATTTTTTCAATATAATTTTCACTCTTTAAAGGGAAATTCAAGCTTCATTTATAAACACAAAGGAAAATTTTCTAAAGAAAAATAACAGCTAAACATTGTCGATAAAATTTATAATAGTGGAACAAATGTAAAGGAATCGATCAACATTAATAATGATAGAAAAAGATCGAAGACTGTTGTTTGAGAAATAAAACAACGATAAATGAGATAATAATTGCGAAAGACTCTTGATGGTGAGTTTCTTTGTTCAAGATATTCCATGAGTATCGACTTTGTAATTTATAAAAGAACTTCATAAATAACATTTGCATCACAAAGGTGTAGTTTTATACCGAAATAATATACAAGAATATATTGAATGAATTCTTCATTATAATATACATCAAAATTTTTATTAGTTTTTTTTGTAACTCTGACATAGGTTGTTACTTTTCATATTTAACTAAAACAAATATATATGCTAGTAGGTATCTATATAGCATTAGAATTAACTTGACAAGAAACGGATAATGCTATAAATTACAACATCAAAGAGTCGAACATTCACTTGGAAAGTCATTTGAATAAAAATAAGCTGGATTGCTTCCCCATTTGTTGCTTTTCCATTTCGTCCTTTGTATCGCGTCGTCATTGTATGAGAAATATTAAAATATGGTAAGTAAAATCGGTAACTTCTGCACAACTTGCTAACAGATAGAAGTTCTCAACTTAACTACAACTTTATGGTAACTCGTTAAACTTACTTTGTCTATGTACGCCAACACAATGTTCGCACTTTATTAACTTTTATTAAAGACTCTACTATTACTACTCGCTATGTCCTCCTAATAGAATTACAATAATATTTACATTTTTCAAGTAAAAAAACTCTGTTAAGCGTAAGTCCTTGAACAAATAAAAAAATAACGTCAAGATACGGCTGGTAAATGTTATCTGAACGAAAACAGACTTTCCTTCAAGATAATGAATACAAAGGATCTCCATTAGCTTCAAAATTTAAAGCAAAAAATTACACAGTAGTGCAAACCTACACAAACCTATCTACAACAACCTACACAACCTACACAAACCTACCACTTCCAAAACCTAACACAAAAATTATAAAGTAAAACTATATTTAGTCAGAAATTCAAATTCACAAATTCAAGTCGGAATTATTCTAGGATAAAATAAAATATGACTCATGCTATGTACATGCTATGTAAAGCTCATTAACTTCTATAGCTATTTTTCCTCTGAGAATAATGAATCTAACTTCTTTTTTTTTCACCGACAGACATTCCGCGAACAAAAGGAAAGTTACCTTGTTGCGAGCTCACTCTAATGTCATTTGATCCTTTCATTAAAAGTTTTCCTTCGTATAAAAAAAAAACCTAAAGCTAAAGGCCTGTTTTTCATTTTATTTCATATTTCCGCGCTGTGTAACGAAAAGTTAATTGGTCCAACTCTGTTCCAAGTTGTAATTTATTTTGCCCTCTTTCATTCGTCTGTTTATCGCTGGAGTTCGCGGTTTTTACTATATTCGTTATTTAAATGTGCAGCGTAGCAATGATTCTGCTAAAATGAATACATAATTACGAGCGTAAATATTCAAAATACTTTACCTGGTTGCAGCAATACCGGTCTTGATAAAACAATCCCTGCTCGGTTAGAAGCTCGACATCTTAGCACAGCGCCTCCAGCATCTAGCAATGATCTTCGAGGACCAAGAACAAGTCGGCCATCACTCACCACATGCCTAACATACATAAAATTAGAAAATTGTTTTATTTCTCCAAATTTTTAAAATATTTTAAGACAAGAGTGTAGTCTTGAGGCGCACGGGGTATTACCACCGTAAAGTGCCTTACTTGCGTTTCGGAATCAGATTGTAAGTTACTGGTTCCTACTAGGCTCACATGGTGAGTACGATTGCTACTTGCAGTTATTTATTATAGTAGTAGTCGCCTCCATTCATAGACAGCACTCTAGCTTAACATCAGGCAGGGTGCTATCTATTATGTCAAGCCACAATAACAATAAAAAGCGTTAACGCTATTAAGGCCTTAACACTGTGGTAATAAAAAATGTTTTTCATTATCAGAGCTAAATATATAATACAAAATTTTATTATGACTCATAAAAATCACATCAAATGACGAAAATCCCCTGACATGACAAGTTTTTTTTTAATTTTTTTTTATTGTGACTCGACATATGACAGCATCCCGCTTGATCTTTACATCCACTATGCCGGCCTAGATAGAACCGGCAACTTATAAGCTGATCCCGAAACGTGACCAAATCACTTCACGGTCTGTATACTTGTAAGTGGTGGTACTACCCCGGATCGGCAGACTGGGTACCACTGCCTACCACTCTTTGATTACCAGACCCGAAGCAAATATAAGTATATAAAATAAATTACTTTATTCGAATGAATTGCGCGCAAAGATTTAGAATATTATTAATAGAATATCCGTATGATGTTCATCCATTATGGAAATGGTTGAGCCTACACAAGTAATGGTATAAAAATTGTAGGAGATTAATGCCGTGACAAGAGTGGTATCGTGCCGCCTACAGTTTGCTAAATTGACTGTGAAAAGTGCGCCTAATGGTAGGAATGATACTTAAGTGTTATTGCGCGTTCACATTATCAAATAGCATTTACTTCGTTTTCTTTGATTTTAATTCCTACTTAACTTTTTATTTTATTAAAACTCGACCTTGTTTTGTCTGATAGTAAAGCAAGGAAAGTTTCAAGACCGCTAAAACTTATAATTTATACTACTGTAAATGTTAATTCGTTATGTACTTGAAGAAATGTATCTTCAAGCACGGGGAATCAAAATCAAAGCTTTAGATTATGTAGAATATTCTTTAAATCGAATCATAGTTCGAACACCTATATTGAAACAACTTTGAGTTTAACTTTTTGCCTTTCTATTATCTACAAAACATATTATGTATATATGTATATAATATGATTTGTATATGTATGTGTAATAATGTTTCAAAATGTGTAATTATGAAAACTTTTATACGAAAATGAAAATCTGAAAAGTTAGTGTGTTTTCTTAAATTATGTTACGATGTGACTGTCATAACCAAATGTGTTTCAAAGTTTTTTTATGAATTTATATAGAAATAACATAAACAGTAGGTAATACTAATATTTATACATATGTATATATACGAGGCTTATTTAAGCTACTAGAATTTAACTGAGAAAAATTCTCCCCCTGTAACTTATGCATTATTCAAATAAAAGTTGATCAATACACGATTCCAACGATATCTACAGCAAACAGATTACCTATAAATTGTCACGATACTCGATCAACGTCATTTTTTCGGTGACGTGCAGATTCGATTGGAGCCTATATATTGACAGAGAAACGTAATTTTCTGCTTCAGTGTTCTGAAATTTGACTATTTATATATACCTATACCTTGCGACAACAGAGTGACAGTAAACTTTTGACATTATACGTAATGTACTTGTAGGAAAAATATGTAATTATTTTGACTATTCCTTATTTATTATTTTATCACTTTTTGGCGACAGACGAGACTGATAGATTAGCACACCAGTTTGTTACGCGTAAAGTCCCGGGTTCGATTCCCGGTCGGAGCAAATATTTGTTTTATAGCTTTTATTTGTAATATTTAATAATATTAAATATTGCTTAATTTGTTAATAAATAAAAAAGAGATAGATATTTGCTTCGGGTTTGGTTATCAAAGAGTGGTAGGCAGTGGTACCCAGTCTGCCGAGCCGGGGTAGTACCACCACTTACAAGTATACAGACCGTGAAATGATTTAGTCGCGTTTCAGGATCGGCTTGTAATTTGCCGGTACCAACTAGGCAGGCATAGTGGATGTGACTGCTACTTACAGTTATTGAATGGTAATAGCAGTGACATCCTTTCATAGACTGCACTCCAGCTTATCAAGCGAGATGCTGTCATATGTGTCGAGTCACAACAAAAAAAAAACTTTCGCTGTTGTTAGTACTCCACAGTCTTAATGTGGATATACAGCGATTTAAATATGCCAGGATCATTAAAAGTGACGCTCCTCTGTTTGAATCTGTCTATCCGTGTAGAAATCGAGAGCAACAATTTGATGATGAATTGACATTGCTAAGGTTTACATACGTAATTTTTAAAAAGTAATTATGGTATTAGAAATAATTAATATTTGGTACAATGCAAATGTACCTACTAAGGCACATTTGCTTATGTATAAATATGTTATGTATATTAATAATATATATTATGTATGTATATGTATAGGCTTATGTATAGAAAGTTTTGACTTGTTTTACGGTTTTCTAAAATTAGGCGGTTTCTTCATAAAATAACTCGTAGGTATGAATCGTAAATTACACAGAAATTATATTGTTTTTCTAAGAAATTTTGAATTGAAATCCGACCTAAAATATAAACTTTTCCGTAACTCTCGTTAAAAGTTTTGTAATTGGTCATGAATAATTTTGTTACTCATTTTTCAGACGACCATGCTCCGTTATTTGTTTTATTCATTTTTATTTTCAGAAATATAGGATATGCTTGGAAAAGTAATTATTATCAGTCACATCCACCGGCCTAATTGAAACCAGCAACTTGCAAGCTGATCCCGAAACGGGCCAAGGTCACTTCACGGTCACTTGTAATGGGTGGTACTACCCCGGATCGGCAGACTGAGCACCACTGCCTATCACTCTACGACAACCAGATCCGGAGCAAATATGCGCCTTTTTTATTTACTAAATATTTGTAAAATTAATTTAAATGATTATAAATTACAAATAAAAGCTATGAAAGAGATATATGCCCTGACCGGGAATCAAATCCAGGACTTCCCGCGTAACTGACTGGTATGCTAACCATTACGCGACGCCTATAGTCAAAAAGGAAAACATAATAACCTATGTATATACAATTAAAAAAAATTGCAATGATAAGAAAACCAAGTAAGAGTTTTTTAATTAAACCCCAAGCCTTATTTCCACAAGCGATTAAGCAAAGACCACAGACATAAGAAGACTACATTACGTTTGGTAAGACATCGCGATTGTTATGAAAATGTTTATTTGTGTTCGAAATATTCTTCAGTTAGCTTTTTTAGCCCATAAATAGAATATACTTACATGTAGTAAGAAATTGAAATTCAAGTAGAGGGATGGGGGACGGTGCATAACTCAGTCCATGTCCAAAACTTAGTTCACACGTCAGTTTCAACTTGGACATTGGCAAAATGTCACTATCTCAAAGTTACAGGATACAGTTTGGGCAACTTCGTGACAGTTGCTTCTTGGTAAACAAGAAGTAACTTTAAAAGTAACAAACACGAAATATTGATATTTAATACATAATAACTATCTCTTACTTATGCAAGGATTGACAAAGGAATCCTCCAGTGATTTGGGCACATGCAAAGGATGGGTGAAGTTGATTGACGAAAGAAATTTGTAAAATTTATAATAGTGACAAGGTGATCCTTTGTCTCCCTGTGGAAAATAAGCGTGACAATTTGATATATTGATATGCAATTTTTACCCTTTTCTATTCTATTTTTCCCTTTACATAATTTTATTTTATAACTATGAATTTAAAAAGAATCATTACAAAAAGAAGAAAAAAATTCTTCCGAAGTTGATTATAAAAAGCTATCAATATATTAAATAGCTTTAGTGTGTCTATCAAATCTTTGCTCAGACCGGGAATTAAACCAAGACTTACGAATATCGGACTAATATGTTCACCAATGCGCCACGCGGATAGTCAAAAGATTCTCTGTAATCCTAAACAATGAATAATTTATTAAAAGTTATTGTAATAAATATGAAAAATAATGCAATTCGTTATATTGTCGAAAAGTTATGAGACAGTTTGATTTGATGCTGTTTATGACAGTTCGTAGTACCGTTATAAGTTTTGCTAAAGGCTCAGAAAAGTTTTCACATAACACATCGATGAACTACACGAGGCACGTTCGAATTTATACAAACCAGAAAATGTGTTATAGCAATTTGAACTCTATGTTTAAATCATAAAGTTTAAATTACAACGTGACTATCTCGTGTCGACGTAAAAAGAAGAGAAGCGACGTAGAGTTCTAAAACTCCATTGCAAGTTCGGCAACTAAGCTAATTTATCGGATGCTTTTTCATTAAGTTGATGAGTTAACTTTATTAAATAAATGGGATGCCGCTTAACTTGATTAATTAACAATATTATTTTGATATATTGTTAAATACATTTAGCATATTTACGCAATGATAATACATATATGTATATTTATATTTAGGGATTCAATGATAATAATATACATTTAAGGCGACTCGACCGTAGTGTAGCGGTAGTGCAATAGTCACGCAAACCGAGAGCGCAGGCTCATAACCACTTCCCGGTATATTTGTTATAGTGTACTTTTGTCGTCCTGTTTCTATGATACAAGTAGCTTAATATAGAAATGTGAATGCTATCGCTACCTTGTTTTAAATTTACCGTTTACCGTGCTGTCTTTTTCTACTATTATCTAAATATCTAATTTTATATTCTTACAAAAATATAACCAAAGATAATTCTAAATAACTTTTATGTTTTCTAATTAATTTACAGTATATTATCAAGTATGGGGGGACAAAGTTTATACACGTCAGTAGACAAGTCGATCGCTAACTTTCCACAAGTCCATCTTCAGTTCGGTAACTCTCCCAATTTATTAGTAGTTTCGATATAATGACCACCTTACGTGGAAGAAATTAGTTGCAAGTCTGGGAATATAAACAAGGTATATGCAATAGAGCGCACATAACACTTCACTAGTTTCGAATTACAAGCCGTTCCGAGACCTACACGATACAATATGGTATAATTATGAAATGAACGCGGCCATACTAAATGTAATCAATAGCATCTCATGACATTGATATTAGGGATACCCGTTACACTAACACTAAAGGTTAGCTGGTAGAAAATGTCATTAGACATTAAGCTCGACTATGTACATGTGTTTTATTATACGAGTACTGTGCAATAAAGAATTTTATCTATCTATCTAACCGTAATTTAGGTCGGCGTAGTGGCGGCGGCTGGGGCAGCCGGGTTCCCGGCTGCCCCAGCCGCCGCCACGGTTATTCCAGTCGTCGTCACTCTTGGACCTCCTCTTGCTTATCATCAGGCGGGTCGAGGACAGTGACACAATAAAAAAAAATTAAGTTATGAAAACTGGAAAATAGCAACCGTCTTGGCGGTTCTTAGATAGACTAGTTTTTGTAAAACAAATACACATAGAAATACGCCTCCCTCAGGCTGCTGAAAACGGCAGCTTTAATTTCTTTGCTCTCTAGTTAAATATTAATTAGGTCCAAAAAATCAAATAACCAAATTGTCACGCCTTTTTCACGCGCCACTTGCCACGATCCTGACACAACTCCCTCGCTTCCTTCACATTCACTATTCTCTTCATACAAGCTTTATAGTTATGGGCACTAGGCAACAAGGCAGGCCCAGGAGGGTGTTCGCGGACCAAATCGGAGACATCCTCAAGAAAGCTAAGTTGCCTAGTGCTTATTTAATAAAATAGTTTGCCATATAGTCGGTTCATACGTGTGTTTCCAGTTCATACTCGGTCACCCGTGCTCCGTTTATTTATATTCCAAGTTCAGATTGTGTACAAAGTTTGGTCAAACGCGATATGTTTACCAAACACTTCGTTTGCGGAATATTAAAAAGATAATTTATTGAGACTTTGGGACATTATCAACAGGCGTGGACGAATGGTTTAGCGACTGGTTTATTGCGCGCAAATTCCCGGATTCGATTCCCGGTCGGAGCAAATATTTGTTTCATAGCTTTTATTTGTAATATTTAATAATTATATTAAATATTGCAAATATTTGATAATGAAAAAAAGAGGTGGATATTTGCTTCGGGTCTGGTTATCAAAGAGTGGTAGGCAGTGGTACCCAGTCTGCCGATCCGGGGTAGTACCACCACTTACAAGTATACAGACCGTGAAGTCATTTGGTCACGTTTCGGGATCAGCTTGTAAGTTGCCGGTTCCAACTAGGACGGCATAGTGAAAGTGATTGCACAGTTATTGAATTGTAGTAGCAGTGACATTCATTCATGAACCACACTTTGGCTTAACATCAAGCGGGGTGCTGTCATATGTCAAGTCACAACAAATAAAATTAATATCGTAGAAATATATAAATTTCCTTAAGTATTATTTTTATTGTGGATTATTTTTACTTTTATTTATAACAGCACCGCCTGATGTTAGGACGAAGCGCGATCCATAAATAATTGCTGTAAAATAACGGCAAGTAGCAGACGCATTCACTATGCCGGTTGCATAGTTGGAACCGGTAAGTTTAAAGCTGATCAGCTTGTTTCATTAGAAAGACCACCGATTGGCTTCCTACCAATCCTAAAGAACATTTTCTCCACACTCAAGCGAAAGGTTCTTACATGCTACTCAACAAGCAATTTTTAGTTAAAACCGCGTTCTCACGAGGCGATTTGAGTTGATCAACTGCGAAATCGTTCGAGAATTGAACCGTCTGAACAGACTTTTAACCAAATTGAAGCAATTAATATATATAAATTTTGTTAAACGACAAATATTGATCAACTGAAATTGCCTCGTGAGAACGCCCCCTAAGAAGCAGTATTATTAATTCTTATACTAGCATTATGTTCTTGGAAAAAATGTTTAAAAAAATCAAATACATTTTATGTTAAAGGTTTAGGTTTATATATAAATTTTCAAGTAAAGCTTTTAGTTTGTGAAAATTCAATTCCCTTTTGTTTTCAAACACATTTTATATGGAAAATTACTTTGTTTATTACTTAAGAGCTCAGTAAAGCTAAGTTCAGAATACAGACTCGAATTCACATGTATATTCCTATTGCTTACGAGTACAACAGACTGTGAATGACGAAATCGTCGCGATTCGGGATGGAATTGTAACTTACCGGTTTCAACTAAGCCATGTAGGCGAAATTGGATGCGAATTCGACTTATAGTGACTTAGCTGTAATAGCAGTCGCTTCCATTCACAGACCGCACTCCACCCTATCATCAAGCGTGCTGCTATGTGTTGAGATCCATTAAAAAATACAATTAAAAAAGCCCTCGAATTTACAAAAATAGCCTGTTGCTATCAAATCAAATTGTTACGCTTTTTTTCCACATAGATAGGCAGAGAGCATAGAGCGCCAGTTTTAGTAGATATGAATTTCATTTTCATGTATAAAGGTACGTATATTGTATACCTATACGGGGAATACCCAGGATATTGTTCCTTGATCAAATCGGGGACGTTCTTACCAAAGCAAGGGCCGTAACCAAAGAGCATGAACGAAGTGAAAAGTGGAGGGAAGAAAGGAAGAGTTGTGTCATCATCGTGGAAGGCGCCGCTCCGTTACCTATGCCTGTGGGAATTGAGACGTGAAACTGATGATGATGATGATGTATATTGTTTATCACTATTTCTCGTAACAACATCAATTAATCACGGACTCTCTTCAAGTTGACAGTTGATGGACATGTGATTACATATAGACACTCCATTCAATCAAAATTAGGTTAAAAAGTGTTTCTAATTAATTAATCAAAAACAGTTTTAAGAGTAAGGGCTATAGTGCCGATAAATTCTCGATTTAAAATTACTAAAGTTACGTCATCTGCGCCCTCGGCACGCGGATCAAACTTCTGCTCGTTAGTGCAAACTTTTCTGAGCCACCTGCCTTTGTTGTTTAGAAAAAAAAACTTTCTATGTACAACTTTTTCCTATTACATGTTCAACCTACGTTTAAATTAAGCGTTATAAATTTTTAATCTTTTTCCCTTTACCATTAAGTCCCCGGTTTCGACTCTTACTTGTTTAATAGTTTTAATATTTAGTAATTTAATTGAATATTGCAAATGATTAATAAATTCAAGGCGACTGTGGTGTAGTGGCAGTGCAATGGCTACGTAGGCCGAGTGGCACGGGTTCGAAACCTTTGGTTGTCCTGTTTCTATGATACAAGCACTTTAGTAGCTTAGTATAGAAATGTAAAAAAATAAACAAATTTTATGCGGCCTACTATCGCGTTTATTTTAGTTTTATTTTTACATTATTCCGACGTTTTGAGAGTTTTGCAGCCATCGTGGTCGCGGAGAGACAAGCCGCATAAAATTTGTTTAATTTAATGAATTAATGTTCGCGCAAAATCTAAGAAAGTACTATTGCAAATATTTGTTATTAAAAAAAGAGATATTTGTTTCATTCTGGTCTCGGACCCATTCTTGGTTACCATAAGACAGGTCGAGGTCAGATTTCGTGTCACAATATAAAATAATATATTGTGGCCATAACCGTAGAGCTCGTATAAAGAGAATTGTGAATGAGAGGGAAGCAAGGAAGTTGTGTCAGATAGTGGCAAGTGGCGCTTCATTGTCTCTGCCTATCCCTGTGGAATAAAGGCGTGACAATTTGATTAATTGATACTTCTAAAGTTGACTGTGTTAATTTAAAACTGTATTTATTTGCTCCTGATAAAATTAATATTTAATAGCATACAAATGATATTTTAATTAAGTAAACACACCCACCCACAATCCCTGCTCACCAAAAATTTGCTGCACACTATCCCAAAGGTTAGATGGTAGAAAATATCACTAGACATTAATCACGCATATGTACATGTTAAATGTGTTTTTTATTTACTGTGCAATAAAGAATTTAACTATCAATATATAATGATAGATTAAATAAAATGTAAAATGGTTCAATTCTACTATTCCCTGAGTTCACGGCAGTATGCAAGAGAACTCAACCCAAGTTAAATGCAGCCAATTAAACATATTAACTAACTCGCCGACTTCGAAATACAAGATTAGCTGTGAAACGCGACTAATCGGCCGAGTTCATGAACTTCGCAGATGCGGCTGAAGTTGGCTAATTTATTTAATGGTTCCGTCGTCGAGTCTCGCGCGGTGAGCGTGCCTCCAACTTTGTTGTGCAACTCACGAGAAATACTCCAGCGTCGACACCTTATACACCTTCATTATTACACTGCATTCAACAATAAGAATAATTATGCCAGAGTTAGAAGTTCGCGTGTTGTAAATAATTAGTTATATCAATGATTTGTATTTGAAAGACAACTGCTGCCAAATGGAAATGTCCACCAATGAATGCGGCTTCACGAAAGTAGTTCTATTAAATATTAGACACTTAAGTTTAAAATTTACAATATATCAATTTATTTAAAATAATATAATAAAATTATTGTAAATTTAGGTCAATATATTTGACTTAAAGTCAATCAAAAAAAAGTCAAATAAGACGCGACTTTTAAAATCGACTTGCCATTGGGTAAGCACGTAGAGAGAGACACTTTAAGAGCGCCGACGACTGAAAGAATCGATTCATTTTACAGTTGCCCCAGACGACAATTGCGCAATTTCCTATTAATATTTTAAAATTATACAAAAATAAATACTTATTGTATGTTATGTTTTCGTTTTGACATCCATCGGCAGAGTCTTAAACTATTTATTTTAAAACTATTTACTTAAACTATTTATTTATTAAATTGAGAGATCTCCAAATAATAAAATATTTGAGAATATAAATTTATTTTATTAAATAATGCTGAAGTTGTAATAATCTTTTAAACTGACACTGGTAATTTATTTCCACGAGCTTAAGAACTTAAAACGTGGAATCTACAAGAACTGTCTAACTTAAATTGACACTTATCAAGTCGCGTTCTACGTTGACAAGTAAGAATTCTGAAAATCTACTCATGCAACTTTCCCGCAAATTTTGTCACTCAGACTTAAAGCACTTTACTACATTCAACACTGTTTTCAAACTTTGTTCTTACTTTTTTTATTGTGACGCGTCATTTGATACTTAATACTCACTAATTTAAACCGTTTAATTTTCATTGAACAAGCTAAATATATAAAATACGAGATATATAGATCGTATATATAGATCCACAAACAACTATAGGTTTGCAACTAAAAAGGATTGTACTATGTTTTTTCTATACATTAATATTCTTTCTATATCTTAACAAAATCGACAACTCCATGAAAATTAGTTTGGCTATACTTAACATAAATTTACTGTGTAGTGAACAGTTGCTAACAATTACCTTCTAAAATATATGCATAAAGTTTCCTTTATTTAACAGACAATGTGTCTACTATTTTCGACACCCGCCGCACCTTTCACAAATTTAAATTATTCACCCAAATTATTCAATTAAATTTTATCTTAGTATTAAATAAACATTTTTAAATTACATTTTATTTATTCGTATATTATTTCTAGTAATAGCAACCGTGGTCATATCTCTTGTGTTTTGTAAAAGTTACGACTTTGATTAATTATGTTTACTTGGTATATAATGATTGTAGTTACTTTAATTCGAACATATGAAATATTCAGTTCACTACTTAATATTTTATGTTTACTTTTACTTTTTTTTTATAAAATAAATTAAATTATTATCCAAATATTTTAAAGTAGATAAAAAATTAAATACGAGTATATGTATTTAGAAAATTTATGTTCAATTTTATTTGTAATTTATGTAAATTAATATTTGTTTCATTGCTTTTATTTGTAATATTTAATTATAATAAATATTGCAAATATTTGTTAATAAAGGAGGCAGATATTTGATTCGGGTCTGGTAATCAAAGAGTGGTAGGCTCCCGATCCCAGTTCGTACCACCACTTACAAGTATACAGACCGTGAACTGATTTGATCACGTTTCGGGATTAGTTTGTAAGTTGCCGGTTAAAACTAGGCCGGCATAATGGATGTTACTGCTACTTACAGATATTGAATTGTAGTAGCAGTGACATCCATTCATCAACCACACATCAGCTTAACATCAAGCTGCGTGCTGTCACAATAAAAAAATATAAAAAAAAAGTTGAGAGGTGTCAAGGAACACACGGATGGAACAAAGTTCCTTTCGATTAATTAGTGAAGGAATTCGTTCGTTCCAAAAATAGTAATTTGACGTTTTAATTTACTTTATATACGAGTACTACCCGTATTAAATAAATAAATGCTTATTGAAATGGTGTTTAACTCAATACAAACCTTAGTCCTGGTATAGTTGTAAGTAATTGTCCTTCAGCTGTGATCCAATGTATTTCTGGTGTTGGATGACCAGTTGCACGACATACTGCATGAGCACCCCTTGTAGTTGGCCAATATAACCTCGAAGGTGGCTCTACGACGAAATGGGGACGCTTGTCTCCATTACATGACCCTCTTTGAACTAACAGTGTGAATAACACGCCACATAATATCCCGGGGACTGAAACAAGAATTTTATTATGCCGTTCGTATAAAGTCGTACATCACTTACATTTGGGTGGTTGTTGCAATTTTTTTAGTAGGAATTCCTACCCATCGATTGAATTAATATTACTAACGTACCCATCTAAGTTTTTGGTAGGAATTTGGTGCTGAGACGTGAAAATTAGACTTTTATTTGTTTATTTAATTATTGTAAGTGTGATTGTTTTTAGTATACATGTACAGTCAAATTAGCTTGGAGATGTTTTTGCATTTGTAGTAGTGTGTGTAGTACACGCCTAAGAGCGCGTTTCCATTATGTCGTGGCGGTAGATAAAGATTATACGATCTTATATCATTATGAGATCGTATGATATCGTAGCTGTGAGAGGTTTTTGCGTTTATAGTAGTGTACAAACAATAAATAAATAAAAGTTTCCGTTTCCAATTAAAATTTAAGGACATGACGTGTTTTCGTAACGTGTGTTAATAATGGAAACGCGCTCTTAGGCGCACTACTACGAATGCAAAACGTTTCCAAGCTAATTTGACTGTAATTCCGTAATAAATATTATGATTATCTTTGTTAGACAACTTATTAAGTACTTACACATCCTGGAAAAAAATACAATAAAGAACTCTGTTCCAATTTATAATTGGATAAATAAATACAATGTTACTTAATAAAAGCAAAAGAAGAAAAACTGTAATAAATGGTCTGTATCGAGTGCATAATTTAATGCAAAACCGTTAAAGCTGAAATTTATTTTCTGGGCATACACTTATAGAGGGATTTTTAAAGATTTACAGTTGTGCAGTGCGTGGTGGTCGCGGCAATAACTCAGCCCATGTGAAAGCTGCATTTGCGATAGCCTGGAAAATGCTGTCTCATTTTTTTATTCAATATTTGTTCGATGTTTTATTCTGGGTTAAATATGTCAGTTCAAAAAGAGTTTAAAAAAGTATTTCTAGTTTTAAAAGTGCAAATATATTGTTATTTAAAATAAACACAAAAAACAATTTTGCTCTTGATTGGTAGGGAACAAATCAAGTTTAAATACATTTTAGGTATTTTAAAATTATTTCCATCAATTTTTATTCAGATAATTCATAAAACACATTAAACATAATTAAATTATACATATTTAAGGGACAATATATAAAACTATAATAAATAAATACAAAGTTTATGTCGAGAGGTGGAAAAGTGTCGTGGAAAAAACAGAGGAAGTTTTCCCGCAGTGTCCTAATGAAATGGGTTAATAATAACTATATAGATTTAAATCCACTATAACCAACATTTTTGAACAACGTGTGAATTTGTCTTCTTTACAATAATTACACAAATATATTTTATATACCAATATTATTATACAAATATATAATTGTATATATATACAAAAGTCGATCTTAATTTCATTGTAATATTTTTTTATTAAATAATAATAATGTTGATTTTTCCAATAAAATTATTAATGTAAATTTAAAATATTTTGCATGTCAATATTGAATTATAAATTATATTCATGTAACCGGTGTAATATTTTACAGTAACATTGTTTAAATAGTTTCCACTAATAAATTTATTTGAAATGTAAATACTTATTATAAGTTATTATTTATAAAACAATTTATTAGTGAGAATAATAAAAACTCGTTCCATTTGCATTCATTAATTTTACTTTTGACACCTCGAGTATTATTGTATTAAATAATTATTTATTCAATAAAAATAACTTTTTATATAGTTATAAATAGTAAGTTTAATAACTAAATCTTTTAAAATTAATGAATGAATTTATAAAATCAATGAAAGTTTAATACTAATGTATAAAAAATATAAACTTACCAGCCATAATTTTTTTAAAACAAAACTACTTCACAGCTACATAACTCCAAAGTTTTTCAGTCAATATTCTCATGATAAACACTAAAAACCATACACAAGAAAAACACAATAAAATAAAGAAACAAATCACTATATTGCAAACAAGTAAAAATAAACTTTCGCGATGTATCTCAAGTTGAGAGAAGCAAGCGTGCAGCTCTCGTGGATTAGTCTCGCGTACTGAAGTTTGGGCGGCAGAATACCGCCCGCCCTCAAACGTAGGTTGCGCAAAATCAAAACAAAGTAAATAACAAAGCTACAAGGCAGTACGACTTTTAATATTAGGTTCAACTGCAAGTCTCACGCATACAAGTAATTTAATTTAGAAGTTTAATTTCTTTGATTATGCGATAACTCAAGGATCATGGATCATTTAAATACTGAAAACAGTTTACAATCTTTGGTCTACATAGTGACAATAACTAAGGCAGCCGTATAATGAAATATTTTATTTCAGTCGTCGGTGCTCTTGGATCTTCCATTGCTTACCATCAGGCAAACCAAGATCCGACATCGCATCACACTAAAAAAATATCATAACAACAAAGTTTAAAAAATCTCCTGACTTAACGTCATAAAGATTGTTTTCTGTTGTGTGACAATTCTCTTGTGCAAGTTTGGTATATATCTTACTATGCTTTGTTTTAATGCATCCGACATAGACGGAAATGATTAAAACCAGTGCTTACAACAGACAGGCCTGGCAGTGATTAAAGACCGCTTAATCTTCCTGATTATTTTTTTTAATTCACAGATTGCGTATTACAAATTGTTATGTATAACAAAAACACCTGGCTTTAATTTTTCTGACATTTTATGTAGGAAATTTTACTTTGTGAGATTTTCACATCAATCAAAAGAGCTAGCACGTTTGGTACGACGTGGACTCCGACGGATGTATGGATTAATTTATGCGATTAAAGTGATCAATCAATCAATCAAATTGTCACGCCTTATTCCTACAGGGATAGGCAGAGACAATAGAGCGCCACTTGCGACGATCCTGAAACAACCCTCTCGCTTTTCTCACATCCACAATTCTCTTCATACAAGCTCTACGGTTATAGGTTCTAGGAAACCGAGCTTTCTTGAGGATATCTCCGATCTGGTCGATTAACGTATCTATCCACATTAGATTTTTAAATTTTTTCGCCACTCTACTTTCACTGATCCTTTCCAAGTGCCCAAACCATCGAAGCAATTACAAGAATTCTTTCATATCGTATCTATCGCGCATTGTGCTAATCCTCATTATATCCGCTAACGTCACTCTACATAGTGTAATGACCTTAGACAGAAGATGTACCTAGAATATTTTATATAACTTTAAAAGATTAAATTTAAGTAAAGTAAAACACGTTTATTTAAAGTGAATATTATGAACATTTTTTTACCAAAAAAATCCAAGCAATATGAAAAGGCATTTAACATCGCAATAACAACCCTTTGAATATATTAAATGTAATTTGTATATACGAACTAAGTACTCGTAGACTAACAATGTAAAGTGGAAGCACTTAAAGCAAAATTTACTAGTAAGAACACTACACATTATAATAGTACTACACTTTAAACATTTACAACAATGAATAATTTTTATCGCCTAATGTTCTGAACAACTCTTTATTCGACCGACTTGACATTAATCGATTTAAGGCGACCGTGGTGTAGTGGCAGTGCAAGCTGAGAGCACGGGTTCGAAACCACCCACCGGTACCAATGTTTCTTTGATATTACGTACTTTGGTCGTCCTGTCTCTATGATACAAGCAAGCATTTCTTAATATAGAAATGTTATTAAAAATTAAAAGCTACTTTTGTAAAAGGGTATTAGTGTGTCTATAGGCTCTATGTTTGTCATACTCTTTACTGTTTATTAAATAAACTACATCATCATCGATTTCACACCTTAATTCCACGAACTGTAAAACTATTATCACATTATAACCACGAACTGGTAGAGTAAATATCCACCTGTTTAATTTAATAAATGATAATATATTTCGTTTAGTTTATATACGAAATACTCATTAATAAAATACATTAGGTCACCTAGTCCGAAACAGATTTGAATATGTCTCTTTAAATTGGACCCCTAAACCACATCGTACTATAAACATTTTAGTTGATTGAAATTCATTGACATTACGTGGTTGAAGTTTGCTTTCACATTTTGCACATTTGCACATCACATCACATTGCACACACACGTAAACACTTTGTTAATTAATTTAAGCTAATGAATATGTGAGTTAATTCAATATACCTAAATATAATATGAAAACTATATTTAAAGAGGAACAGGTCTTCATTCTTTATTTCTAAAGTAAAAATATTTTATAGTTTTTCTCTAGATAAGTTTGATGACAACTGGAAGATGCACCAATGGTGAATTTTGGATGCAGCCTATCTCTTCACTAGAAGCAAACGGAACAGACAGTTCCTTCTCTGTCGTTTCATTAAAAATTGGAATAACTTTTGTCCGTGGCAGCAGTCGTCTCTACTCAAGACCGTTGTCAATCGTTGTAAAATGCCGAACAAAACACAGACTAATTATTATTAAAATTCCTATAATTTAACAAATCCTTAATTACTTTCTGTTATTTTTCTTTTATTTCTTTGCCAGTCAGTGAAATGGCAAGTGTGTGTATTTGTTTATTTTGTGTCCACAACTGAAAGATTATTCATTCCTAAAGCAATACAAATACTCGATGCTTAGTTACGACTAAAATATCGTAGCGTCAATCGAGCTTCACCACTTAGAACATAATAACGAAATTACTGATACATATACTAGGTACGTATATTATTTTAGATAAACTATATAAAATTTTCTAAATCAAAATAATTTCACTCTCAGGTCGTCAGAACATTTTTTTTTTTGTGAAATTTCAACTAAATTCTAATTCATAAATACATACACGGTCTGTTAATAAGTTAATTCAAAAGGATTATATATATAACTTATATAAAGACGTTAATTGTTGCGTTTAAATCTTTTATTCAAGGTTCAAATCAAGTAACACAGAAATGTATTATTGTATAGATGAACTCAATCCTTGGCTGTTAGATAGAGTTGGTTTGCCAAGATTGACATTAATTAAATTGGTACTATTTGCTCTTCATATAAACTCACGAATTATTCCATTTTGGTATTAGCTATGTGTTTGTTTTAGGTATACATACACATAGATAGCATTAACAGCGACAGGTGGAAGTTTATAGAAAATAAGTAATTTAGTATTTCTTTGTGGTTTCTTCTCTCATTTTTTGTCTTTTTGATGTTTATATATCAAATTGTCACGCCTTTTTCCCACAGGGATAGGCAGAGACAATGAAGCGCCACTTGCCACGATCCTGACACAGAAATGTCAGAAATGTCAAACTCCCTTGCTTCACAATTCTCTTCATACAAGTTCTATGGTTATGGGGACTAGGCAACCCAGCTTTCTTGAGGATGTCTCCGAATGTTTATAGCTTTCTTGAGGATGTTTATATATTAATAAGGTAATTAGGACATGCAACAGTGACATGTGCAAAATATAATAAATGTATTTTAATAATTTACGCCTTAAAACTAGTCAAACTTATAGGAATATAGCGCACAAAAGAGGTACAAAAATATATTTAAAAAAAGGTATGCAATTTAAATTTGTATTAAAATCTCTATTTGCAGAATGTTGTTTAGATTTTCATTTAGATAGACAATTTTAAATAAGGCATAAAATTTAATAATTTATCTCGTTTTCTATAATCTCGGATTCGTTATTATTTGCTAAATAACACGTTTTTTAGATAATAAAGGAAAATATCAAATTCTAAAAAATGCGATTTATCATAGAGGTGGGAGTGGGATCCATTTCCTTGTTAAATAGAGTTAATTAAATTTGATATTTCAAAAATTTTGCAGCCAACGTGATCGCGGAGAGATCATGATGTCTTTAGTTCCATTTATCCAAAACACAACCTTCAATGAAGAGAATTGTGGATGTGAAGGAAACGTGATATTTATGTCAGAAATTTGGAAAGTGACGCTTTATTTTCTCTGTCCATAGTCATAAAAAATGAGGGGTAAGAATTTGAATACTTGACAACATTTAACTTTTATTATGCCTCGTAGTTGTGAAATTATAATATTCATAGACAAAACGGTATTCATAGAGAACTGTAACTAAGAAAGAGAAGTATTTAAATAATTAACATCACTACTAACACATTCATCAATGGCGTCTGAGGTACTGCAATTATAAAATATTAAACACCCCTTTACACTTGGCTCTTGAAATTAATTTCTATTAAATATTAATTTCAAAGAGAATTTCTCATTGTTGAAATTTGACATAGTGTTTTTTCATTGTGACTCAACATCTGACCTCAACCTGCCTGATGGTAAGCATGATCGAGATCCAAGAGTGCCGACGACTGAAAAAAGTGACCTAGATGCAATGCGTAAGTATACCATATTAGGGCTCCAGCAAAGGTCAGAACCCTAATAAGAAAAACAACTGCAACAACTGCGTATATGGTTTTATATACATATATATAATTCTTTTTTAAATAGACGCGACATCTGACCTCTACTTGCCTAATGGTAAGGGAAGACCCAATAGCGACTTTTCATTTTGCAGTTCTTTCAACTTCCAGGTTCACATCGTAGCAACTGGTAACCACATGCAAAACATGCAAGGTCCACTTTGCAGATAATCGTGGCAACTTAACGTTCCTCACTATATTTCTCTTCTGTATTAATAATTATTGGCATTGGAATATACCAGAAATAATTTAAAATAAACTTATCGTTTCAATTTGACGACAGGCCAATTGATCAGCGATTGGTTTGTTGTGCATGAAGTCCCGGGTTCGATTCCCGATCGGAGCAAATATTTGTTTTATAGCTTTTATTTGTAATTTTTAATAATTTGTATAAAATATTCCAAATAATTCTTTAAAAAAAAAAGAGGCGGATATTTGCTTTGGGTCTGGTTATCAAAGAGTGGTTGGCAGTGGTATACAGTCTGCCGGTCCGGGATAGTACCATCACTACAGTATACAGACCGTAAAGTGATTTGGTCGCGTTTCGGGATCAACTTGTATGTTACCGGTTCCAACTAGGCCGGCATAGTGATTAGGCTGCTACTTACAGTTATTGAATTATAGTAGCAATTACATCCATTTCTGGACCACACTCCAGCTTAACATCAAGCTGGGTGCTGTCATATGTGGAGTCACAATAAAAAAAAGGCGACACATTCAGTGACAAACCGGGTTCTATCTTCAGTCCCAATCGACCGTGTTTTTTTTTTAAATCCACGTATTTTCTAATCCAATTTTCATTACTAATCTAATTTATACATCTAACCAAAAATGTAAAATAAAATAAAAGAAATGATTAGGCTTTAGTATTATAGATTAGGTTTATTCCGCCGGACTATAACAGGCACCTGGCACGTTGTGAGCGAGCTGTGATTAGCAGCAGGCTCTGTCGGATTAATTAAGAGTGCCACGGACAGGGGATAGCAGGGGAATGACGAGAAAATACCTCGACCTAATACTATTGTATTTATACAGCTACGTGTAGCTTATTTTGTAAGGATTTTAGTCTGGCGTGCTTTTAGGCTTACACTGAAGCAGATTGACATGCAATTGATGTTTATGCAGACTTTTATTTCGATTTTTATTATTGAGGCTCAACATATGACAATACTCCGCCTGATGTTAAGCTAGAGTACGGTTTGCGAATGGGGATGTACGGCATGGACCGCACTCTACAATACGCAATCTACATTAAATACACAAAATCCAACTGCAGTCACATCCACTATGCCGGCTTAGTTTGTACTGGCGATTAGAAGCTGATCCCGAAACGCAACTAAGTTACTTCACGCTTTGTATACTTGAAACCCGTGGTTTGAAGGACTGGGCAAATTACCATCTGCCTACCACTCTTTAAGTAAAAATATGTACGAGTAGTGTACTTATATCGTACTCAGTTACAAAACAATGTTAACGCAAATTTAATTTAAAATTTCATTCGATCAATCATTCATTTTCGATTAATATTAAAAAGGCTTCAGCAGATTATCGATTTCCTTTTATTCAATTCCTGGAGGGCGGAAGGATAAGAGGCTGCCGATTTGCCGTCGCACGAACCGACTTCAAAAACGAACATTAATTCTGCTAATGCGCCATTCGCTTCTTGCCCTCAATTCTTAACTTCCAAGTTATTTTGTCTCAGATATGTATTCAGTTTATGTCGCAACTTTTTTACTCAAAGTAATGAGATCCTTTATCAATAAAAGCCATTGTGTAACTGTGTCGTATAAAAATCACTATTTCATTTGTTTAAGAGCTAATCCTACATAACAACTTCCATTAAATAAGAATTAAAACACATGATTGACGAAAGAACTTTATAAATGTTATGTGGATAGATGCGGTAAATGAGGCAGACACAGATGGGGGTTTTCCAATCAAATCGGAGACATCCTCAAGAAAGCTGTGTTTTTTAGTACCCATAACCGTAGACCCTGTATGAAAGGGATTATGGATGTGAGGAAAACGAGTGAGTTGTGTCAGGATCGTGGCAAGTGGTGCTCCATTGTCTCTGCCTGTGGAAAAAGGCGTGACAATTCGATTTATTGATTGAAAAACATGACTTTAAAAGTGGCCGTGGTAGTGAAATGGTCATACAAACCGAGACCACAGGTTCAAGCCACTTGCCAGTGCAATGTATCTTTGTTATATGTAATTTGGTTGTCCTGTTTCTATGATACAAACACTTTAGTAGATTATTAATATTGAAAAGTGAATAAAAAATATTTAAAATATTGTGGATAGTGTTCTCCTTAACTTTGACATTCTAGCATAAAATTTTAATCAATTCACAAAATTGCCATGTTTAAATTTCCAAATGGATAGGCAGAGACAATCGAGCGCCATTTTCCACGATCCTAACATTACTTTTCACACCCACATGTGGCAATTTCCAATGCTTGTTAAAATGGATACTATTATTTATTAGTGGCACATTAGGCGACAGAGAACGGCTTTGATCCCCGGTTGCAGTTGAACGATGTGCACACATGATTTTGTTCTATTTGTGTGATTTGATTCAGTACGAATTTATTCAGTAATGAATACCTAAAAATACCAAGCTTACCTTTGTATATTAAACGCTAGCGTAAAGCAAATAATTTGTGCCGATGGAAGTACAAAGCGGGTGGCGTGCGGTAGGCAGCGACACATAATTACATCTCTCATTATGGCGCTACAGGGCCGCGTCAGCGTCATTACGTGGTCGGCTTCAACATAAGGGGGTTTACTACAATATCACGTTTCACTTCCATCGCATACGCGCCCTATAGCAGTCCCTGTTTAGTGTGCGTATTACCTAACGAGAGTAAATAAACCAGCAATACTTTTATGTTGGTATACCTACTTATTTTTACTTATTTACGTGATCAGAGTAGGCTGCCTGTGTCATTACGTGGTTGAGTTTAGAAGGCTGCGTCAGCGAGTTTATTCTACCCGCGCGGCTGTTGTATCAAGCTGATATTGTTGACTGAAGCCTACCAGAGCCCGTGTTTATTGCTAGAAAAATGCTCAATACAAAAAGGTTACACACATATATGGCAAGGTCTATTTTGCACAATAAAGAAGAAACATGTCTAGTTTATTTACCTTTTATTTTGTAGGTGACATTTTACCCTTGTAGGTAAATAAGAGGGTTTTTATTTAAGTTCTTATTGTTTTATATCTGATGAATCGCAATGAATTTTTATACCACTAGACCACTGTAAAATGGTCAAGCAAACCAAGTACCCCCGGTTCAAAACTTGCCGGTACCAATGTATCTTTAATATACGAATAAATACTTTGGTGGCTCAATTTCTATTATACAAGCATGTTTAGTAGCTAGCTTAATAAAAATATATTTTAAATATACTGAATTAAATAAATTCCTAATAAATTGACAAAGTTAAGTTTTGACATTGTATTTATCTCCTAAGTTTAAATTACAGAACAGAATAGACTCTTTCTTTTCCTCGGTTTGAACAGAAATTATTGAATTGAAATCTGATCAATTATTCGATCAATATATTCCTTTGCACATTCCATTCTACGAGAAAGTTCTGAAACGCTGGAACTTTGAAAGTTGTAGTCCTGTTTGGCAAACTATGTTCAAGTGCGGTAGAACCTGTCTTCAATTACTATTTGACAGGAAATTCGATAAGTGACTGAAGCAAGCACAACTTTAACTCGCAAAGGGAAATGTACTGTCTACAAAATACTATTTCAAGTAAGTATTTACTGCCTTCGCTTCACTTCACTATGAATTAATAACAAACTGTGTTTTAAGTATGTATAATTTATATATATATGTATATAACGATATTTTTACTCCTATGATCGGGGATGCATCGATATTCTTACGAACGAATCAACAGTCAAACTAAAAGGTTAGTCCATCGTTTTTTTGTAAATGTCTTATTATAATCGACAATTGGAATGTTTTGCCATCTTATGCGTTCTCCTTCTTCTATACCTTTGGATCTTTTGGATCCAGCCAGTGGGAATGAAAACGTAGGATTTATTTTATTGTTGCCCGACTTGTGATACCACCCAGTCTAATGTTTAGCTAAAGTAAAGTCCATGAATGCAGGCGATTACTAGTACAGTTAGATAACTGTAAGTAGGCATGTACGCAAAGTCGCATCCACTATGACGGTCTAGTTGAAACCGGCTAGTTGATCCTGAAATGCGACTTAGTCATTTTACGGTCTGTATACTTGTAAGTGGTGGTACTACACCGGCTTGCAAGACTTGAAAACACTAGCTACCACTGTTTGACAACCAGACGCAAATATCCGGTTCTTTTTTATTAACAAATATTTAAAATTTTATATTATTTAAATAAATACTACAAATAAAAGCTATGAAATAAATCTTTGCTCCGGCCGGGAATCGAACCCCGGACTTTACGCCTAACGGACTAGTGTGCTGACCAATGCGCCACGCCTATCGTTGAACAATAATTTAAGAAGTTAATACATTACCTAAATTAATTTAATAGGATTAAATCATAATCCTTTTAAACAGAAAACATAAACTCTCACCTCGAATAAATCCGTATCTAAACCACTTACAAGTTGATAGTGCGAGCTCTGAAAGCTAGTTAGTGATAATCTGTTGGCGGCTAATTACTTTTCTGATACTATTAGTGATGTGTCAACGCTCAAATAATCCGAGTGTATCAAAACTTTGCTGATTACTTGTATACTTAAGCAACCGTAATAAATGATAACAAAATAGTATAATACCTATTGAGTTTAGTTTATTTTTGGTTATTAATTTTACAATTTCTCTCCGTTACCTTCATGACCACGATGGCTGTAAAGCTCTCAAAACGTCGTAAAATCAATAACTTAAAATAAAAGCATTTTTTTAGATTTTACGCAAACATTGATTAATGAATTAAACAAATTTTATGCGGCTTACTATCTAACACCTGGGACTCCAAATACACAAACTCAAGTCCAGCAAACTGCCAAACCAGATGACACCGTCAGTTATTTTTGCAAAAAATTGAAATAAACCGGGAACCTAAAAACAAAATCAAAACATCAAACGGGGTAGTTTTGGAAACAATAACAGCATCGACCAATAGGACACCTTAGTCTCTCTGTGACCACGATGCAAAGCTCTCGAAACGTCGGAATAATAAAAAAATGTGAAATCTAAACCAAAATAAACGCGATAGTAAGCCGCATAAAATTTGTTAAATTTAATAATAAAAATCAATAGCGTAAAATCTAAGAAAATACTACTAATACCAATATGATTACTTTTGACCGACATCGTGACGGCGACTGAGGCTGCCGTAAACCGAAAGGGTTTTTCAGTCGTCGGCGCTATTGAACCTTTTCACGGTTCCTATCAGGCAATATGAGGTCAAATAGCGTGGCTTATAAGCTCTATAGTATACATAATGCCACAAAATAGAGCTGAGAAATAAGCAGAGACAATGTAGCACCACTTGCTTCGCTTTCCTCCATACCTTTGGCTGGCATAGTGATGGTGACTTAGGAAACCGCAGCCAAATAGTGTTAATAAACATATATTTAATAACCAATGAAGTGAAAAATGTAATATTCTAAATGAGTATACTTATAGAGTATATAAATTCTTAAGTTAAATAGGTATTTAAAGTTGACGATAATAGAGTCAGTCTGTTTAGAGAGTGCGAGCTTCCGTACCGCTCTGGAAGGAAATGATGCCGCCCCGAAGACAACCTTCATTTCCGTTCCTAGTCCTTTGCCGGGACTCAACCGTATCACAGATATATATCTATAACAATACATACTTTACAACTTATTTATGTTTTTTTTTCTTTTGTTTTGTTATAATTTAGCTATATATCTACTCGGTTAATAAGTTAAAAAAGGATTTTTTTCTTTAAATGTGTTATAATATTTAATGTTTATTGAAATTATATTTCAGGAGGAAATAATGTTAACAAACATGACGTTTAGGCGACAACATTCAAAACATTTCAGGGATGTGACGTTAGAGAAATATTTGTGCAAATTGCAAATACACAGCACTTATACACGTCGTAAACACTAATAATTAAAAATGTTAATTGTAGCCGCATATTGGCATTGTCAATTATAGAAATTATACATACTTAAATATTATCGCAAGTGATGATAGCAAACACATTGTTAATCTCATAAATATAATTAACAATATTTATTAGCTGCTTGACACTTGACAATTTACTAATAACTATAGTCATCACACTAATAAAAACATATATTCCATCCAAAAGCTAGAAACTAATAAGAAAAAAACTACAATAAACAACTTTTATAAATCCGTATGTTATATTGCGGAAATGAAAAGGACTTTGTGCTGGACTCCCATTTCCTTGGGTCTTCATTTGACAATAACTACAAGCGTGAAGGAATATTCTATGACAAACCTATGTCAACTTTTCCCTTATGGAGCATTTGTTTGCTTTCCTAATGTGTGAGTTCCCTTCATGTCTATATAGTGTTTGTATTGCTTATATTGCCACTGTCAGACACATTCAAATATATTTTATTACTATTTATTTACTTAACTTATTTGTATATTTTTTTTATAAGTATTAATGTATGTAAAATTTTAGAGTTCAAAAGGGTAACGTAGTGAACGGTGCCATCCATAGTATAATGAACAGCCAAATAATGTCCCTAAAGTCACGGATGGCTGTTCATAATGCCATACTTGTTCATACATTAATGTATGGAAGTGAATGTTGAGTGTGGCAGAAGAAACATGAGAGTAGAGTTAATGCTGTAGAAATACGGTCGTTAAGGAGTGTATGTAGAGTGACGATAGCGGATAGAATAGGGAATAGCACAGTGCGCTAGCTTTCACACATAATGCCGATACACTTAGCTTCCGAGTATCCGGCACCAACTACTCGTCAACTATCTAGATGACGTAAAAAGGCACATCCTACATTTTTACTTTTCTATTTAGTTCCAAAGATTAACTGGCATTATAATTTTGCCTTTGTACATAGTTCAATAGAGATATCGCCATTTAAAAATAATGGTACTGGATAGAGATTTTAAACCGGAATTTCTTGTTTTCAGAGACTATTTAATTTCGCTACTACTAGACCGCTATCGCTTTAAATAAATATTTATAAATATCCAACAAATCATAAATCTGTCATATTTAAACAGTTAATGAACCTTTAAAATCATACAAATAATTACCAACAGGAATAAAATGGAACAAAAGCACGCCTCTCCAACATAATTGATGTCCGGACATGACAAACAAAAAAGGGGTTCTTCAAGCTGAACACAAATGGCTCACAATGGGTGGTAGCTGTCGCAGTCGCTCGTTAACAATCTTTACTAACATTGCAGAAGAGAGAACAATTCGTGTCAACGTACAACGTTGTCTAGTACAGCCAGATGACAGGTGAACGCGCAACCTGCGAACTTCAGGCGAACTACTCTTGTAATACAAGAATAATTATTTCAGTTAATTTGTTTTTTTAAATAATAATAATACATTGAGATGAACTATGACGTATAAGAAATCAATTAAGAATACGCTGAGAAATAAGGCGACTGTGGTGTAGTGGCAGTGCAATGGCTACTCAAGCCGAGTGGCACGGGTTCGGAACCACCCACCGCTACCAATGTAACTTTGATATATGTACTTTGGTTGTCCTGTTTCTATGATACAAGCACTTTAGTAGCTTAGTATAGAAATGTATAATAAAAAATTGGTCAAACGATTTTTCACTGTATTTTTAATAATGAAATTTTTTTAAGACGACAATACTGCTTATCCCTGTGGAAGAAGGGCGTTACAATTTAGTTGATTGATTGACTTGATGACGTAAGTATAACAAATCAATTAGGAATACGCTGAGAATTCGATCAAACTTTTTTTTACTCACATCCATTTATGGACCGCATTAGGTGGGATGCTGTCATGTGACGAGCCACAATGAAGAAGAAATGTTTATGTTTATTTTCATTATTTATATGTACTTAATGGTTTATAAAATACTTTTTTGAAATTTTATACAATTTTGCTCAAAAACTCTAAATATGTGAGTACAGTGTGTTTTAAAACGATTGATTCATGGAAACATAAGTATGCTACATCGCTCATTTACATTGCGAAATATTTTGAATGAATTTTTCGAATATCACGAGAATTGTCCCACAGATATTAAACATAAAGAATGCATTCTCTATAAGTATTTAACGAATATTACTCAAACTTCTCATTAAAATGCTGACAGCTCATTAAAATAATGAAGTAAAGGTTGTGGAACATAAAAGCAACTAAATTGTCCTTTGAGAGGAAAAATCTAAACACGTTTGTATCTACGAGTTAAATTTGTTTTTTTTAATTGGTGCATATCGCAGCATCCCGCCTGATGTATTATTTTTATTTTTTTATTATACATTTCTATACTAGTAGCCTTGTATCATAAAAACAGGAATTGTAAATAAAAATAATAAAAAAATACAATTTATTTTATTAGGACTCGATATGTGACTTTAATTTGCCTGAAAGTAAGCAAAGGGAAGTCGAAGAGCGTCGTCTACTGTAAAAACCCATTAAGTTTACGTTGCCACAGTCGCCGTCACTATGCAGATGCCGGAGTATGTATTTATTTTTATTATAGTTGTATGAATACAATGTTTGTATAATATAAGTAACTTTACGAGTGAGAATAACTAATTGTACTACTATGTGTATTAAACTACTGTACTGCTATAATTAATTCAGCTGTGTACACTACTATGTGTTGTAAATATGATCCAGTATAATATATTATCCTTATTAGAAGATTTAAATCAAACTCATTTGTAGATTTTTTTAATGATTATTTGATTATTTACTGACTTATTATATACTATTTTTTGGTTCGACTTATTTTTTATTAACGACCTATTTTGAATATTTTTTGTATATGTTGTGCATGCCAATAATTAAGTACCTATATGTAATTGCAAGGTTGAAAAATAATTAAGAGATTACATTTCTTTGGTGGCATAGTGACGGCGACTGGGGCAGCCGTGAACTGACTCGGTTTTTTCAGTCGTCGTCACTCTTGGACTTCCTCTTGCTTATCATCAGGTGGGTCGACGTCAAATATCGTGTCACAATAAAAAAAAAATAAAAAAAAATATGAACTGTGTACCTATATAACAAATAAATCATGTTTATTATCATCCTATTTTAAGAATAGTTTACGAATAGAATGTTTACTTTATCGTATTGTGTTATTACTGTATTGTATTGTATCACGGGTGCTAATTTTCCCTTCTTAGATTTGTTTGATAAAACATTTAATTGTATTATCGCGTGTCCCTTCTAATGCTTATAAATTGATGTTCATAATACTTACAAATATTTTATTTATAGATATTTACAGAGTAAACAAATGGCCTCCTTCTCTCATTTTATACTTTATATTTATTTCTTAAAATAAATGTTTTAAATAATGTCTTCACGTAAACAAGCTGTTTACATCTGAACATCTAATTGTGAAGTTCAGAGTATTTCAATCTATATTTTCATGATAAACTTTAAACTAACTTAACTTATAACTTATTTATGTACTTATGTGTATTAAAATGTAATTATTAAGTATTATTATTATGTATTTGTTGTTTTATTTTTACAAATTGTCATCATTATATTGCACCTACTTACCATTAATACTGTCTTAATGTCCTAAAGGTTTGGCTGTCAGAGAATGTCTAACGGTATTAAGCCGCCTTTTTACATAGTGCAATTAACTTTTAAATAAATAAACAATTTTAAATAAATTCTTAGGGAAAGACGTTTTACTAATTAATTTTATTAAATTATATTGTTTTTATTTTTGTGGCTTCCTTACCACTCTAAATATACATTATACTTATATATTGTAAAACAAAATTAGAATTAAAGACGTTAATACGAGTTTTAACTACTTAAAACATTATTCTAGTACTACTTAACTAGTTAAGTAACTTGTCGGCGGAGAGATGAGATGGTTATACATCATAATCAGGTTACCCCAGGTGGACATAATGCCCTAAAAGCTATTTCATGTTACTCGCCCACAATACCACCCAACCGATGCGAAGCGACAAATACATCACCCAGGGAGCTTTTCGCTACTAAAATTCATCCTGAAAAGCGGCACTCTTTTAAAATATGAGTCATAAAAACTCGTTTTATTGTACGCAAAATGGAGAGAAACAAATAATCAAATTACTTCAAACGAAATGCGTATTTTAAAAATAAATTGAACATTGGGTTATTTATACTTATTTATTAGGTACTTACTTATATATATGACTATATGTATATTTGTATATATCCTCGTAAATTCATATTGTATGTATTGTACTTATATGTATTTGTGTATACGGGAGTTGTGCCAGGATCGTAGCAAGTTTATTGATTGATTCATTCATAATTAAATCATATAAAATAAAATATACTATATTATATTTTGTGTGCTCTATTATCTTCCTAAATGTGCATCTTAATGTCCGCTCACATCTAACCATGGTTGGCTGTAAGAGCATGCTAAATGAATGGCATTAAACTTGCCATGTTATGTAAAAAAATATTATTATATACAAAATCAGTCAATCAATCAAATTGTCACGCCATTTTCCCAAATGGAGCGTAACTTGCCAAGATCCTGACACAACTCTCCCACATTCACAATTCTGAAAAGAATTGTGAATGTGTGGGGAGTTGTGTTGTGGAGTTGTGTGGGACAAGCTCTATGGTTGTGGGCACTAGGCAACCTGGCTTTCTTGAAGATGTCTCCAATTTGGTTGGAAAACACTGTTGAATATAGGAAATAGACTTATAAATATGACTTAAAGAGATTGACGTAAAAATTAGGACCGTAGAAGAGCAATATCCGGTATCTCTGCCATTCCCTGTGGTTCAAGATTGAAGCTTTAATTATAGGAACACCACTGTTATTTGTTGGCATATAAACCAGAGTTCCGGGTAAATGTGAGCAAGGCATGACGCAAATCTGGTTTTACTGGTCTCCCGGGCGTAAGTGGCGAACTGCAAACTGACAGGTTTTAAATAAAATGGAGCGCGGACATTTTTCCCGGGTGTGTTTTATTTTTAACCAAAAAAATAGCGAGTCATGAGAAATGCTACAAAGAATTTTATTTTAACTTATTTTTTAATTTAACATATGTATATAAAAGATAATATAGATATTTTTTCATAGAGATAGGCAGAGACTGTGGAGCATCACTCTCCACGATCCTGACACAACTCCATTGCTTCCTTCACATCCACAATGCTCTTCATACAAGCTCTACCGTTATGGGCCATAGGCCACCCAGCTTTCTTGAGGATGTCTCCGATTTTTTCAGAGCACACCCTTCTGGGTCTGCCTCGATTAACGATTAATTAAATATGAACTCTGGTATGATTTGGTATGAAAGCGACCGTGGTGTAGTGGTAGTGCAATGGTTACGCAAACCGAGAGCATGGGTTCAAAGACCACTTGTCGGTACCAATGTATCTTTGATATATGTACTTTAATTGTCCTGTTTCTATGATATAAGCACTTTAGTAACTTAATCTGAAAATGTAAAAAAAAAACAGCTAAATAAAATTATAAAGTTTTTAGGTGTAAAGTGAGTCAGTCGGGTGTTGAAATCGTTTTAAAAGTTTCCAAAGCCATTTGAATGTTGTAGTCACACTCCACTAGCAGATGTGATTGGTGCTTTCAGACTCATGCCTATGGAGCAGTCGTCTCCGCTCATTTAGGTACCACCTACAAACTACCATTAGGCGATATAGAGTCAGGCATCATCATCAGCCAGAAGGCATCCACTGCTGAACATAGACCTCCCCCTTAAAACGCCATTCCGAACGACAAGATGCCAGTTGCAACCACCGGTTGCAACCACCCGCGAATTTCACTATGTTGTTAGTCCACCTAGTGGGAGGCCTACCTACCATGCGTCTTCCGGTTCGTGGTCTCCACTCTAGAACTTTCTATCGCGCAAAGAAATACCGAGCATAGATCTCTCCATTGCCCGCTGAGCGACTCTGAGCTTTTCCAATAGGCCAACATTTAAGGGCCACGTCTCAGTGCCATATGTCATAGAGTCAGGCATGCATATATAAAAAAGATATTAAATTGTCCTGCCCTAATTCACACAGGGAAAGGCATAACAGATTACCACCATACCACCATTACACCAGCTATTGTCCTAACACAACTGTCTCGCTTTCCTAACATTCTCTTCAAACTAGACCTATGAATATGGACATTGTGTACTAATGCTTTTTTTTTAGGATGTTACCGGTTAGAATTTAGAAATTTATTATTGTATACTACTAAATTTTATATATCTAATTACATTACCTTAGTTTTAACTGAAAGGGTACTAAATTAGATGCAATCGCTATGTTAAAGGCGTGCGGTGTAAAATATAAGTGGAAAGTGTATTGGCTCGTTGTGTATTGGCTCGACACAAAGAGCCTTTTATCGTTCCACGCCCCCGAGCTCGATCGTCAGAAACGAGTTATCGCCTTTAGCATTAAAAAACAGGACACAGCTTGAATAAAACGGTAATTTCATTGAGAATAGGCGAAAATTGGATTTTGGATTAATATAAGTAAGGATAATGGATTATAGTCAGTAAGTTGAATCTTTTAAGATCAAAGTTAAATACGTCTTAAATACGTTTTTATAAATATTTTATTATTAATAAACAAATAAATATTTACATAATGTTAAAAGGAAATTTGTTTAATTTTATGTATTAAGTTTTCAATGTAAATCAATGTTATATAATATTTTACTCGTATAATTTATACTATTTAATTTGGCGGACACTTTTCGTAGCGGACGCCCCAGTCCTCTACGAAAAGTTCCGGGTTTGATTTCCAGTCAGAAGATTTGTTTTATTTTATAGCATTTGTAACATTTTATAGTTTAAACCAATTTTATGTGTTTTATGTGAGACAGCAAAGCGACTGGGTAGCGCTTCGGGATAAACTTGCCGGTAACAATTAGGTCGGCACTACTTGCAGTTTTTAAACTATAGCAGCTGTCGCTTTGATTCATGGACCGCACTTCAGCCTAACACGAGTGATGTCAATGTATCACTATAAAAACTAAATAGATTATCTACGCAAACTAAGTAATTTAGGTAACGTACAATTTTTTACATTATTCTGAATCAAAGGTTACTTACTAACTATCCATTTACTTCAGCTGACCATTAAAGCAAATTCATTTGTTTTTAGTGGACTCGTAAATGCAGATTCGAGTAAAATAGGGTAACGCCATTGCAAGCGTATCCAAGCGTTTTCTATCTGTCGTTGCATAGAGAAGGCTATTTATTCTCTACATGTAAACTTTTACAATAAAGGCCTTTTTTAGTACAAACATATCATTAGTAGATAAAAGCTGAATTATTGATTTATTTTAATTAGTCAACCAAACAGTCATGCTAACAACAGATATAGGCATTGTGGATGTGACTGCTATTTACAGTTATTAAAACGTAGTAGTAGTGACCTCTATTCATGGACCGCAATCCCGCTTTACTTCAAGCAGGTATTGACAAGTGGAAAGCTTTGCCAGCCCATGTGTTCTCTATCCTATAATTTTAGATTCTTCAAGTGATGCGTGGAGAAGCACCTTTCGCCGGCATAGTGACAGCGACTAAGGCATCCTTAAACTGACTCGGTTTTTTCAGTCGTCGTTACTCTTGGACCTCCTTTTGCTTATCATCAGGCCGGTCGAGATCAAAAGTCGTGTCTAATAGTGACGACGACTGAAAATAACTAGTTAGTTTACGGCTGCCCCAGTCATTATGCCGGCCAAAGTTTCTTTATGCTTCCAAATTTTGTTTTGTTCATCTAAATGTTAAGCTAAAGTGTCGCGAAGGTCAAAGAGTCGGTGGCTGCAATCCCTCCATATAAAATACAGATAGACAACATTCTTTAGTGCACAAAAATAAATATAGCTGTGTAATAATAATAAATAGAATTAACAAATAAAAGCCTTTACTTTGTGAAGGAACATACACAAAGCTTTAAGCTGCTTTAAAAAGTTTATTTCGACCGTAGTGATGGAAAAGCCACCCGAAAACATTACAGAATAACTGAACTTTCATGGCTTTTATCGGAACTTACCACAAGCATGAAACTGGACCATTTTACTTCAAAGTATAGAATGTGTGAACTATACATTGTATGCACGATAATTCCGTAAAGATTATGCTTCGATTCCCCCTTAATCTCAAGCTTACTAAGGAATAAATAATCAAAGGTGTTGATAGATTTATTTGACCAAGTATTTTTTTTTGTAGAATAATTAAAATTGAAAGTACTCTTTTACTGAAGGTGTAGGGTTATTTCTTTATTTTGAATCTTTATTGTTTACCCAATAGGTGAACCTAATGCCTTTGGGCCATTCTCTGTCAGTATATCTTAGAGTCAAAACTGGCCGTAAAGTCTTCCAGGCCAGTTTCTATAACTAAAGCTAGTATCATAGAAATCGGATGAACAAAGTACCAAAATCAATAAGTGAGCCTATTTTAACAAAAAAAAACAGGACTCTTCAGCGACCTTTATTGTAATTTATAAAAAAAAAGCTATTTTGAACCGAGGACTCGTATTCGCTAAAATATATAAAATATAACTTTTAACTAAAATATAATGATTTGGGCACATGGAAAGGATGAGCAAAAGTAGATTAACAAAAGGAGTTGAAAAATCTGCTGTAGATAAGTGCGTTAAACGAGGCAGACCCGGGAGGGTGTTTTGCGACCAAATCCTCAAGAAGTGCCCATAACGTAGAGCTCTTCATTGTCTCTGCTTTTCCCTGTGAAAAAAAGACGTGACAATTTGATTGATTGATTGATGATAATGCGCTTAAAGTTACTTGTCTGTTTGAAACTTATTAAGACTTGTATAAACATATATTTCTATGTCAATGAATTTATATAATACTATACGATATATTTCTACATTAATATTTTGTGTTTGACTTCTATATAAAGTCATAGATATTGTTTTGAAAGAACAATGGTGATAGATATCGCCTATTCATAATAATGGAACAATCAGTTACCCTCTGATATTGATACTGGCGTATGTCATTGAGACAGCGCGTATGTGAATACTGTAGATAAACAGGGTTGACGAAAATTAGAAAATAATATTAGAAATGCATCATCTGATCTTTTTGACAGTGAATACGATCTATAGCAGCAGTTTAGGAGTGGTAGGCAGTGGTACCACTTACAAGTATACAGACCGTGAAGTGATTTAGTCACGTTTCAGGATCAGCTTGTAATTTGCCGGTTCCATCTACGCCGGCATACTAGATGTGATTGCTACTCACAGCAACTCACAGTGACATTCATTCATGGACTACACTTCGGCCTAACATCAAGCGGGGTGCTGTCATCAAGTTGGGCACGTAGAAAGGATGAGTGAAAGTAGATTGACGAAAGCAATTTATAAATCTGATGTGGATGGATGCGTTGAACGAGGCAGGCCCAGGAGGGTGTTTTCCGATCAAATCGAATACATCCTCAAGCTAGTGCTCATAACCGTAGAGCTTGTATAAGGAGAATTGTGGATGTGAAGGAAGCGAGGAAGTTGTGTCAGGATCGTGGCAAGTGGCGTTCTGTTGTCTCTGCCTATCTCCGTGGGAAAGAGGAGTGACAATTTGATTGATATATCACAACAAATAAATACAATTTTGGGCGTATGTTGTACAAAACCATTTAAAAATAAACACACATATATAGATAGGTAAACTCAATAAAAATAAAACAACATTGTTATCTTTACGCCGTATATGTCGTTACAGGAAGTCGTCGTTAGCCTCGGAGTCACGTACCCACGTAGTGTTAGCAAATTATTTGCTATCAGATCTGCATGAAACGTGAAAAGCGAATAAATATACAAAATTTTCCTTCTCCACCAGTATCACTGTAAAATAATTGGGAGATTTTGTTTATCCGAGTTATTATAAGATTTTATTTAGATAAATTCTGTTTTCATAAGAATAATTTTGTATGGTCCCTACTTAAATAAAATGCACATAAGACAACTTAATTAATCTATGAATTTGTCACACCTTTTATTATAAATACTGAATTATAAAAAGTGGAGAACTTTGTTCGTCCTGTTTGTACCACACAAGTACTTATTAGTAACTAAGTATAGAAATGTAATTCTTTTAGATTCCTATACTTATATCTTCCTATATAAGCTATTTTTCCTTTAGCCGGGATAGTGACGGCCACTAAGGCAACCATGAACTGAACCGTTTTCTCAGTCATCGGCCCCTTCAGACTGCCCTTTCAGGCAAGTCGAGGTCAGATGTCGAATGTCAATAATAATATAAAATAACGAACTAATAAATAAATCGAAGATGCATGGGCTAAATAGTAATTGATTTGTGGGACCATTTCACTGCTTACCAGACCACGGTACTAATATTACCAATAAATGTGCTGCCTTATTTAATATAGATTATTAAACAGAATATATAAAAGAGTCTACCCTAGCAGTAATGGATGACAAAAAATGTTTCAAAATATGATACCTACCGTCTCTCAGGATACATTGCGAGTGAACCTCACTACCACGAACTGAGGAGGCAGGTGTCGATTACTTTACGCAAAATATAATGAAAATTATTATGAGTTTCTCTTACAAGTAAATTTAAAACAAAAATACGTACGAGTACATGCATTTACAAAAACACCTACATGCAAAGATATTAATTAAAACGTCATCTACACGAGTTTTAGTGTTCGCAAATGGCACGATTAACCACGACTAGGCACGATTAACCACGACAATCGTGGGTACAAGTGGAAGTAGGACAGAATGATAGTTATTGAGATCGAAACCGAGACAAATATATGTTGTCGGCAATCCAAGAAGCAAGATAAAGAACTGCAAGGAATATTATTGTAACTCATTTTAAATAACGTATTAGACCGGCATATGAAAATGTTTAAAAAAATATTTAATAAAGTATTCAATGTTGTTTTGTGTAAAGTTTTTCAGAACGTTTTTTGATACACTGTTCTAGTAAGTTATTTAAAATGAGTTGGAATGATATTCCTTGCAAGTTTTTATCTTGCTTCTTGGATTGCCGTTAGGGGGGCAGGTTAGCTTATTAGCATAGTTTTAAAGTGCCTCGTTCAGAGCGCTTATAACACATCTGCGTCTTTTCTTAAAATATTATTTCTTACACGTATTACAGTTTTACACGTGCAACTAGTATTTGTTTTTATTGTTGGTTGATGATAAACTTGAGTTGCGGCTCATGACTGGAGGCGACTGCTACCTACAGTTATTCAATCCAATATGCTAACCTAGTTAGAACAGGCAACTTACAAGCTGATCCCTTAACGCGACTAAGCCACTACACAGTCTGTATACTAGTAAGGCGACCATGGTGTAGTGGCAGTGCAATGGTTACACAAACCGAGAACACGGGTTGAAAACCACTTACCGGTAGAGTCTGTCTAAGCCGAAATGACGCGCCCCTCCACTGCATTTACGCATACGAGCAAATATAAAATTTGGATAAAACACACCGAAACTGCAATTGTAATTTGTTATTCAGTTGCTGGTTAGACACAAAAGGAGGAGAACGCTGATGAAGTATAGTAGTATAGTTAGAAATATTTGCATTCACACATTTAAGTAAACTAATAAAGTAGAGGGGCGCGTCATTTATAGTTAGACAAGCTATACCAATGTATCTTCTTTGATATGTGTACTTTAGTTGCCCATTTTCTATGATACAAGCACTTTGGTAGCTTAGTATGTAAATGCAAATAAATAATATTATTAAATAAATAAATAATATTACCTATTATTATACTACCGTGGATCGGCAGACTGGGCACCTAGGGCGGCTGTCCCTTAAGTGCGCTCGTGCGCTGAACCACCACATTTTAATAGATTAAAAATATTTTATTTTATCTAATTTCCAATTATGACGAAACAATTTAAACTCTTTGTTAAACTATTAAGATTTATTTTCGCTGTAAAGAAATTGTAGTTTTTCTATGAATTATCTTTTGTCCCACGCGTCTGGCCCACTAGCTCGTCTCCCATACAAGTTGTACTAGCGGCCCTCGTGCGCTCGCCGAAGCGCACGAGGGCCGCTAGTACAACTTGTATGGGATACGAGCCAACAGGCCCGACGCGTGAGACAAAATACCGTTCATAGAAAATGTACCGAGCAAATAGTCTATTGCCGTGCGCCGCACGCGCGAACCGAAGATTGCCGAACGAGCGAAAGCGCCTAAGGTTTGTTTGACAAAACGGCGTGGGCGGCGACGCAACGGCCATGTTGGATGACCACTCGTTATCAGTTATCGCTGTAAACCCGTGACGTGTTAATTATTGTTTGTTTACCTACGTAATAATTAGTATTTTTTTTTGTTTTCTATTTGTTTGAATTGAAAAAAAATTCAAACAATACCAGATTTTAATAAAAAAGTGATCGAACATTTCACTTCGGAAAAAATGCCGAATCGATTTAATTTATAAAAAATAAAAAGAACTATAGTATACATACAAAAAATGTTGTAATATTGCAATTTCTAACCATAAGACTTAGTGCGCAAGTAAAGTGCACCACCAGTTCGATGATCCACCAGCCGCCACTGCTGGGCACCACTACACCACTACAAGTTTTATAAGAACCTTATAAAACTTTTAAAGAAAAAACGTCACAGTTATTATTAATTCCTGTCCGTATAAAAATAACCGAATAAAATGGAACACAGCTGAAAATGTTTGAAATAGAAAAAGATCCCAGTTTCTCGGCAATAAACCTTTATAATCCCACTTTACCCTTATACAGCAAAACTGTTTCCCTAAATAAATGTTTCAAAAAAGTATTGATTTCATAAAACACATACAAGTATAATAACATTATAAATATTTATTATATTATAAATTTATGCTTAATTTTGACGACAGGCGTAGCCGAACGATTAACTATTGGTGTTGCGCGTAAAGTCTCGGGTTCGATTCCCGGTCGGAGCAAATATTTATTTCATAGCTTTTATTTGTAATGTTTAATAATTATATTAAATATTGCAAATATTTGTTAATAAAAAAAGAGGATATTTGCTTCGGGTCTGGTCATTAAAAAGTGGTAGGCAGTGGTACCCAGTCTGCCGATCCGGGCAGGTACCACCACTTACAAGTATACAGACCGTGAAGTGACTTAGTCGCGTTTCGAGATCAGCTTGTAAGTTGCCGGTTACAACTAAGCCGGCATAATGGATGGGACTTCGAATTACAGTTAAAGAATTGTAGTAGCAGTGACATCATGGACCACACTCCAGCTTAACATCAAGCGGATAGCTGTCATATGTCGAGTCACAATAAAAAAAATGCTTTGCCAGCCCATAAGTTCTCTCCCTCGTATAGCCTTGGATCCTTCAAGCGATGCGTGAAGACCTTTGGCCGGCATAGTGACGGCGACTGAGGCAGCCGTAAACTAACTCGGTTGTTTCAGTCGTCGTCACTCTTGAATCTCCTCTTGCTTATCATCAGTTGAGGTCAAATGTCGTGTCACAATAAATAAATAAATAAAAATTTAAAACTTTAGAGCTTAGTTTACGTTTTATATATAAAAACCTCATCGCTCGAAGAACCGACAACCGATGGGAAAGAAAGGTTCTAGAGTGGAGACCACGAACCGGAAGACGCAGCGTAGGTGGACTGAAGACATATTATATACAATTATATACTATATATATTGTATATATACAGGTATAATATATATTGTATATTATACCTCGACATATGACAGCACCCCGCTTGATAATAAGCTGGCGTGTGGTCCATGAACATACTGACATACTGCTACTACAATTCAATAACTGTAAGTAGCAATCATACCCACTATGCCTGCCTAGTTGGTAACGACAACTTACAAGCTGATCCCGAAACGTGACCAAATCACTTCACGGTCTGTATACTTGTAAGTGGTGGTACTACACAATATATATATATATATATATATATATATATATTATAAGAGTATAATATGTAATATATTGTATATATAACTTAGGATGCTGATTATGTGTGAGTGCTTGTGTGTATGTCTGTGTGGTTAGTTTTTTTATACTAACATTTAACATTTTTTAATATAATAATTTTCCCTTTAACAATTCAATAACCCTTATTGTGGTTTCTGAGGGTTTGCGCCATTGTTCAAGGAGTAAAATAATTAAATAAACGAAAAGATAAAACGTAATCTTACTATCAGACCGTGTATAACCTTGTGTTCTAAACGCTTGTGTTGAAATATTATACAAAGACTTTTTAAGCAGAAAATGAATTCTACATTTGACTAGAAAAATCATATGCACAAAAATATAGCAGAACAAAAATATTCATCATGATTTCGCGTGAACATTTTTGCCATTCCAACATAGAAAAGAGAAACGCGTCAACTTGTTTGGCTTTGTACTTTTACACTTTAATTTTTCTTCTTATTTGTACGAGTTCTTGTAGTTCCTCATTCAAAGCGGTTACTGTGAACGTTTTTAATAAAGAAAAAAGTCTAAGCAATAATTGGGTCAACGTGCTCTGGTTTTACTTACAAGTCTATACAACATATATATACCTATTTAAAATTATATAACACAAAAAAATCCGTTTAGTTTATATAGGTGGATGTCGTGTTGTTAATTCGGTTTAGGAGCACACAAGTTTGTTACGCGTTAAGTCCCGGATTCGATTCCCGGTCGGAGAGAATATTTTAGAGAGAGCTTTTATTTATAATATTTGATCATTAGATTATAACGAATTATTTATAAATCTGATGTGGATGGATGCGTTAAACAAGGCAGGTCCAGGAAAGTGTTTTCCGACCAAATCGGAGACATCCTTAAGAAAGCCAGGTTGCCTGGTGCCCATAACCACAGAGCCTGTATGAAGAGAATTGTAAATGTGAAGGAAGGGAGTTATGAAAGGATCGTGATAAGTGGCGCTCCATTGTCTCTGCCTATCCCTGTGGGAAAAAGGCGTGACAATTTGATTTAATTTTTTGTTAATAAAAAAGAGGCGGTTTTGCTTTCATATTTCATTTTGGCCATATTGCAAATGCCGTCCGTGGTCACGATAATAGATAAGTGAGTTTAAAAACTTGTTTTCTGACCCGTTTTGAAATTTCAAGTGGTGTCATATTTTAAGGGGTCAATGAAATTTTATACCAACAATCTCCTAAAGTTTCCTTGGCTTTTATGCACCTATTAATTGTCTTTCTGGTTAAATTTCTTATGATTTTATTCAGCCGCTATACATTTTATTTTATTGTAACACGACATTTGATCTCTTCCCGCCTATAGTAATACCGTTCAGTGGAAATGTTACATGGATTATGTGGTGCATTCTAATGTTTTAGTTGAGACTCCAACTGGTGCCCGGTAATGGCAGATTTTTCTGCTACATAACACACGTATCCTCTTTACAGAAATTAAGATTAACAATTACCATATTTAAAGATTAAAATTCCTTTTAATGTTGAAGGTATTAAAGTCATTTTTAATCCGAAACCTAAAAATAAAGTTTAATGTACGAGTAATATAATATAATACGTTTATTTAACTCTAATAAAAATAGAGACGAACCGTGATGTAGTAGTGCAATAGTCACGCAAAACAAGATAATGGGTTCAAAACCACTCGCCGGTAGCAATGTATCGTTTATATATTGTATGTACTTTGATCCTCCTGTCTTTATGATACAAGCAAGTGCCTAATAAGTAGATTAATATAGAAATATAAATAAAAAAATATGTAAAATAACATAAAAAATGAATAAATAATACTAATAGCTTATATAAAAAACATTATCGTCTAATATGTAGGATACATTAAAATCACTTTTGCGCTGAAGTTTTATAGCCTTCCATTGTTTATACTCGGGGCTCTTTGAGGCCATTATAGCACTTTGCGTGTGAATTATTTGGCAACTCGTGCTAGCGCCCATTAGACGATTTATGTACAAGCCAAGTCAAAAAGTATACACATTCTTTATAAAAACAAACTCTTTATATGGTTTGTTATTATGTTAACTTTCTCCTGAATGGTTGTTTTTAGGGTTACGAGTCTGTTACGTTTTGTAAAGATTTGCGTTAACATGTTACATATAACAACCTAAAGTAAATAAAATAATTTATCTGACGTAGTTTATAAGAGATATAATACGAGTATATTTAATTTGCACATAGATCCATAGATAGGTAATAACAACATGAAATTTTGTTAGTACTTAAAAGTAAAAATATAACATTTTGTGAGATAGATACAGCCTCACTAACTTTTATAGAACCATCTCTGCAACATCAAGGAGTCCCAACAAAGTTTATTTTTATGCGAAAATTTTGATTGGCATAGTAAAGGCAACTGTGGCAACCGTAACTTAAATCGTTTTTTTTTTCAGTCATCAGCGCTTTTGAACTTCCCTTTGCTTATCATCAGGCAAATCGAGGTTAGATGTCAAGTTCTAAATAATAATAAAAATTGCTGGTTCTTCGTTTAGGGCTTAAATGATAAATAAAATTTATTTAGTTTGAAGAAAGTGCAGGGTTAAAATATGAACAACCTAGAAGATGGTAAAATCGGGGAGATTTAAAAAAGGCAGAACTTGTATTAAGAGAATTGTGGATGTTAGAGAAGCGAGAGAGTTGTGTCAGGATCGTGAGAAAAGGCGCTCATTTGTCTTTACATAAGGATTGAAACCTTATTATAATTACCAAGTCAATAATAATATTTATAAAATTATTATACATTAATACCATTTGAATTTGCTGTCATTTAAATTAGGTAATACATACAATATAATTATAAAAGTGTGAGTTATGGAGTGATTGAAAGCCTGTTTTATATTAAACTAAACTGTTTAATCGTAAATAATAATCGTAAGTAAAAAATCACACACCAAAAATATTCGACAGACAGGACATGACAGTTTGTTTTCTTTTATATAAAAACTACTACAAGAATATAATAATTGATTTCATTCACACACCCCCTCAATTTTATATTCAACATGTTTAAACAAATATAAAAATCTAAAACAAACATTTATAATATAAAAGAATTAAACCTCCTAAGTACGCACACTTTCAATTCGGTATAATCCTTTAATACAAACTTTTTCCTAACTTATACTTAAATGGCTTTAACCATTCATCATCTTTCGAAGCTATCAATATAGCATCAGTATAAATAACTACAATTAACATCATACCATAATCTCTCTTTAGTAAGTTTAATTTTTTCAGCTTCTCATTTAACAGCTTATACCACTGCCTTCCTGATTGTTTAAGACCATACAATGATTTTTTTAACAAACAAATATCACCCCCTTGCTCTATATTTCGTAATATCACTTGAGCCTTCTCCTTAACATAAGGTTCAGAATCCTGATTAATCAAGATCTGCAATGACTCTTTCAGTAACTTAGAAATACTCATATATACTTCCTCTTTATTTATATCATATTTTGTAGGTAATACGGAGCGACATCCTACTACGTTGCATAATTTTTCTTTCTTGACAATGTTCCAAGTGTCATTTTTTACTAAACTTTTCACTTCTGACAGGATAGCATCTTTCCATTTACTACTATCCTCTCCTTCTAATGCATTCTTCAAAGAAATTTCACCAAAACCTACAAAATCATCATTTGTTTCGTCTTGATTTATTGTTTCTAACATATTATATATCTTTTTAGGTCTTCCACATTTACCTCTTTGTAACCTAGGTCTTCCTGGTCCTCGTTTTAATATAATATTCTTATCCGTTTCAACTGTTTCAGTCTTATCTTCTTCACTTTGATCAGACTTTACATCTTCCATCTTATCCAAATCACTTTGATCAGATTTTACATCTTCCATCTTATTCAAACCACTTTGATCAGGTTTTACTTTTTCTATTTCATGCAATCCTTTATGCACCTCAATATCTATCTCATTTCGTTTTCTATACTTTTCAGTATTTTCTATAAACTTGACATCTCTTGCTATTATTACTTTTCTCTCCTTAGGCATCCATACCCTATATCCTTTTGATGTTCTTGGATAACCAACCATTATTCCCTCTTTAGCACGTGCAGCAAACTTATCTTTAGATGGATTCTTATCTAAAACATATACCTTACAACCAAAACAATGAAAATAATCAATCTTTATTGGTATTTCATATAGTTTTTCATAAGGAGTCACTCCATTCAGACTGCTATTTGGACAACGATTTCTTATATGACATGCTGTCACTACAGCTTCAGCCCAAAATCCAGGTGATAATCCAGAAGATATAAGCATACACCTTGCCATCTCAACAATAGTCCTATTCATACGTTCAGCAATGCCATTTTGCTGTGGAGTATAAGCAACAGTTAGTCTCCTTTGTATGCCTTCGTTCAGTAAATACTCGTCAAAATCTTTATTGACATATTCAGTACCATTATCACTATGCAAATACATAATTTTTTCATTTGTCATTTTTTCAATAAAATTTTTAAACAATTTAAATGCTGTTAATACTTTACTTTTCTTGCTTAATAAGTAAACTTCACACCAACGTGTACTATCATCTATGAAGGTGACAAAATACTTTGCACCCCCAATAGACGCATGTCTCATTGGTCCCACAACATCAGTGTAAATTATTTTTAATTTTTTATTGCATGGTCCACTCAATCTATAAAATGGCAAAGCTCTCATTTTACCTTTTGCACAAACGTCACATTTGTATAATTCATTCTTATTTGACACATTTATTTTATACCCACACTTATTTAATGTTTTAACAAGATCTATAGCATTCACATGACCCATTCTCTCATGCCATAACCATAATTCATCATCAGTTGAAGAAACCATACAAGCATCTACATCAACATCCTGAATATGATACAAATCACCCCTACGACATGCTGTCAACCTAACATCCCCATTTGAATTGGTAACAAAAGCAGAATCCTTTTTAAAGGTAACAGTATATCCCTTATCAGTGATTTTAGCAACTGAGATTAGGTTACTTCTAAGATCAGGAACAAATAAGGTATCTCTAAAATTTAAAGAATTTACAGAATTATTAACACTATTAAAAGTAGACAAACTTACGTTTCCTTTTCCACAAACCTTTGTCGATAAATTGTTCGCTAAGTTTAATTTGCCATTAATATGTTGAAATTTAGTGTTAAACTTTTTACTGTCATTACATAAGTGAGATGTACAACCACTATCTAACACCCAACTGGTACTCTTTATAGATGTTGGCTTCACTTCATCAATGTTTAACACAACGAAACTGTCATCAACAGCTTCCTGACTCTCTACGTCATCTACTACATATCTCGAGTATTGTTGACCACCCTTCTTCACCTTACATTCACTCGCTTTATGCCCAAACTTGTGACATTTAAAGCATTTGAAGTTGAATGTTTTATTACTGCAATTCTTTGTTTCTCTTGCATGTTTATAATTATACTTTTTTGCATATAAAGCACCTTGAACTTGTTCCGGTACATTACTAGTACATTGTTTCCTCGAGCCCTCTGCTTCCATTATCTTAATTTTTAAAATTTCTGGACTTGGTAACTCGTCTCTCGCCTCAATCGCACATCTGAAGTTTTCATAACTCGATGGCAGGCTGTACAGTAACATTATAGCTAGCAAATCCTCATTTATTTTGATGTCCATGTCATCCAATTTGTCTGCAGTTTCAAAGAATTTTGACAGATGTTCGCGAATGTCATCGCCTTCACTCATCTTTTCCAACATCAATTGTTTTAACAATGATGCCTTCTTCGCAGGTCCCTTTGATACATATATTGACTCCAGCTTAAGCCATACCTCACGTGCAGTATTACACCCTCGTATATGCTTCAACTCGCTGGGAGTTATTGCCAATATTAAATCCGCTGTGGCCCTTTCATCGCCAGACAGCCACGACCGCACCAACTGCTCATTATCTGGTGTGTCCGCAGGTTTCACTTTAGTGCCACTTACATATTGCCATGTTTCATTTTTAATCAACAACGCTTTCACCTGAAAGCGCCAGGTGTCATAATTGTCCCTGGACAATAGTTCGATCCTCATGATAACATTCATTTTTATTTCGCAATATCACAACACATCCGTACACGATTATTTCAATTTTTCATATAAAATTTTTCACAGACTTTCAAACAGCGTTATGGTTTTAATCTGGTCTGGTTTCCTCTGGGTTTTAATCTGGTCTGGTTTTCTCTGGGCCCATAACCTGTGAGTTATGGAGTGATTGAAAGCCTGTTTTATATTAAACTAAACTGTTTAATCGTAAATAATAATCGTAAGTAAAAAATCACACACCAAAAATATTCGACAGACAGGACATGACAGTTTGTTTTCTTTTATATAAAAACTACTACAAGAATATAATAATTGATTTCATTCACAAAAAGATAATGCGAACCAAATTGTTTTCAAAAAGAATCCAAAAATTAGGCAGATCTTTAATTACACAAAGTGTACGCAAAAAGAAATGCTAGAGAGACAAAAGTATAAATTTTTAAACAAGAACTTCGTTAAGTCAGGAAATTAAATAAAAAAGATAATTCAACAGACGAGTCGCATAATTAAAGTCGCCGGTTTGAAGAACACGGACACAACACTTGTTCAATTATTCTGTTTCTTTTCAAAAATGATTTATTGTTCTGGCAAGACTTTTATATATTAGTAATTTCTCTATTTACTGTTATATGACTATATTAAGTTTGTTATTTACACACATTTTCTTATTATTCTGACGTTTCATGAGCTTTGCAGTCGTCGTAGTCACGGAGAGACGATATAACGCGATAGTAAGCCGCATAAAATTTCATTGAATTTCAATGATCACGCAAAATCTAAAAAAAATTATATACATTATTATATAAATATATATGTATGTTTTCTTGTGGTTGCCAATTCCACTTAACCAATAATTGTTCTTTATCAGGACTTTAAGTAGAGCATGACCCCCAGTCCGGCATAGTAAGATAAATCATTGAACTGATATTTAACTGTACTTGCAGTCGCCTCCATTCGTTTCCAGCTTAACAACAGGCGGATGCTATCATATAACGAGCCACGTTAAAAATAAACAATATTTTTACCATTGCGCATAAAAATATATACTATGGATTATTTTATCATTCACTACGTTACTCTTTTGCAATCTTCTCTCAATATCAAAGTCAAGGATGGCTGTTTATAATTTGACTGTCCGTGATAATTCATATGATTTTATAAAAATATCTCTACATTATTAAAAATACATAGACATTTTATATTATAATTTCCAAGGACGAAACTATTGTCTAATACCTAGTAGTAAGTCACAAATCCTTCTTTAAACTTCCTCACGCTTGTCTTGTAATAGGTAGTTGCTACTTAGAACTTCCTCGTGCGAGCGAAGCCAACTTCAGTAACTCTATACTGAAAGAGTCTTTAGAACTTAGAATCCATGTAAACATAACATGGAGTAATGTTTCATGATTAAATACTGTTTTTATAGAGTATTATTACTTTATAAAATAGAATAAACTGACTCGGTTTTCCAGTCGTGGTCAATCTTGCACCTCCTCTTGCTTATCATCAGGCGGGTCGAGTCAGATGTCGTGTCCCAATAAAAAATAAAAAAGAATTGAAATTCACTCATATAACATATTCGTGGACCCAACTGTGATTTCAATGAATCAAATTGTCACCCTATTTTCCCACAGAGATAGCTAGAACAATGAAGCGCTACTTGCCACGATCCTGACACAACTCCCTCGCTTCCCTCACATCCACAATTCTTTTTATACAAGCTCTACGGTTATGAGCACTAGGTTCTCTAGTATCATGACTTATTAATTACTACTTAATCGTAAAAATATATATTACATCATTTAGTGATAGCCTTTTGCCAATCATTCTACTCGACAGGTCTGTGGGTGACGTATACGCGCCGAGCCTACAACGTCATGCGCGTGCAGTACAACAATGCAATTAGAATGCTGCTGGGAATGCCGGGGCGCTTCAGTGCGTCGGGTATGTTCGCGGAGGTACCCGACAGACAGACGACTTCTACGCGATCCGTCCTCACTGCTGCAGCGCCTTAGAAGTAGTCACAACAGCATTCTGAAAACCATTGCTGCACGGTTTGACTGTCCCATCCAAAAACACTGGATGTAGACAGTTATTGGTCGTATTAAATAAATAGTTATTAGGTACTAACAATACTAACATAGTTTGCCACCCATTGTTACTAACAAAGTCTATTATATCATTTTGTAAATATGTATGAACTTTTTGTTTGAATTAAACGTTTTATTATTATTTAAGGTTAGGTACTGGTAATGTGCCAACTCTGATGCACGACTGAAGATAACTTTATTCACTTCATTGTATATGAATATCATTATTACTAACAATAATAATAAAATCACCAACAACAATAATGATAATAATCATAATGTTTACTTAAAACGTAATGCTTTTTAGTTAACGCTTGTATTAATTTCACTTCTTATAATATTTGCACAGGGGGCCTTTTATAAATATAGGTTCTTAATCGAACTCCAAACAAAATATATAAAATAGTAGTTTTATATATTATATTAAGTTGTAAAGTTTTGTAATTACAGGATTAGTGTAAATGTTTCTTTACAAACCTTTTGATTGATGACCAACACAAAAATAAAAATACGAGTAGGTATGTGTAGTCTGACAAATCCTGTTGTTTTGAAATGTCATAAGAATAACATTATAACTAATGTCTTGTCTTGTTGTAGACCCTTTTCTTTTGATCCACAAAAATTTTTTTTTTGTAGAACAAGGCTTGTCTTCAACACCATTTACTTTAATTTCTTATATTGTTGGAAAATATAAAGCATATTTGAGTTAATCTGATATCATTTTTTTTATCGAAGCTCGACATATGACAGCACCCTATCTGATGTTAGGCTGGAGTGCGGTCCAAAAATGCAGGTAACTTTTAATACAATTAAGACAAATAGTACTTGCATCCAAGCTGATTCTCAAACGCGACCAACTCACTTTACTGCCTTTACACTTGAAAGTGGTTGTACTACCCTGGTTCGAAAAATTGCGTAAAACTACCGACTGACTGCCTACCAGTATTTTACCCTATATTAAACCTATAAATAAATTTCAGTCACATTTCATTAAAGTGTGGAGGACACATTTATATTTATTTTTTATTATACATTTCCATACTAAGCTAGTAAAGTGCTTGTATCATAGAAATAGGACAACCAAAGTACATATATTAAAGATACATTGGTACCCGTGTGTGGTTTCGAACTTGTGTCACTCGGCTTACGTAGCCATTGCACTGCCACTACACCACGGTCGCATAATAATCTCAATAGATACTTAATTAAATAGAATAATTTTGAAAGTAGGAAACAAAGTAAAATTTACAATCTAATTAAGGCGACCGTGGTGTAGTGGCAGTGCAGCGGTTACACAAACCGAGAGCACGAGTTCGAAACCACCCACCGGTACCAATGTATCTTTGATATATGTACTTTGGTTGTCTTGTTTTTATGATATAAGCACTTTAGTAGCTTAGTATAGAAATGTAAAAAAAAATATCCTGTATTCTTTGAATTTAACAATAATCTTTATACAATATAACAATATTCATATTAGCTTTCAGTGTATATTCAGAAATAGGAAGTGAAATGCACAAACCAAAATGCATTGGCAAATTCTGAATTCATCATAGAAATCTAAACAAAACGTGCTATTCGGACATCTCAAATATAGGTTCGCTGGTAATCTACTTGCTATTATCTCTTGTCTGACAGGTTTATAACTACGTGACCACCAGTGAATGAATGAGGAAGCAGCATGAATAGAACTGATATAACCAATTTACTGTTGGTTATTATATATCTTTCGGTAATATCAAAGATTTATGAGTAGAGAATTTGAAATTTAAAACTACCCTACATTTGCGTTTGCCATAGCTTTATATCTGTTAAACTCATCGAGCTATAACATAATAACTCTATGTTTTTTTTATTAATTTTATTAAGAGAATTACGCACATAAAATAGCGATGTCATTCCTTCTTCATCTTTTTACAGATACAATCTCATAGATATAATGTGGATAAGGCTAGTAATACAAAACATAAGAAACAACTCACACGATAACTCTATGGTTAAACTACAGCTTTTGGTGACAGCGGTCGTATTCGCTATGTCGAAAACTGAACTCTGTTAATTCTTAATAATTAGTTAAGTGGTAGTGCCCACTCTGGTGTTTTCACAGTGTACAGACTGTGAAGTGACTTAGTCGCGTGACGAGATCAGTTTGTAAGTTGCGTTTTTAACTACCTAATATAGTGGATATGACTGCTACTTGCAATAACTTAACTGTAGTAGAAGTCGTCTCCCTTAAAAAATACTTATTATAAAAGAAAAAATAGTTTATAATAAATACGAACGAAGATCATCTTAACGTCACTTAAAGCCAATAGTTTCGTAGAAGCTGATAAAAAGAATTAGTTCAATAAGAACTAATATCAAAATAAATTATAATCATATGACAAACATATCATATGAAAAACTTGTCCTTGAGTCCTTTTTATAATAAATAGCTGATTACAAAACCAAAACTTATGTGTAGTTATATTTATATATTATTATATTTATCAACATAGTTATATTAAGTATATGTATATTAAATTCAAGCAATATACAGTTAATTTATTCGTTTACTTACAGTTGATCTTCCGTAGCTACCTGTAGGGGTGTGCCTTTCCGCAATATCTTCTGACTCCGCGATGAGATGCCTTCGTAAGGAGCTTACAACCTCATTAATCCATCTCGACAAGGATTTAGTGATTAGCCTTAAGAACGCTTTGCTCTACTCTAACGTAAAGCTTTGAGTCTTAAGTTTAGATTGTAACCAAATTACAATTTGTGGAGCTCTATCTCTCTATAGCCATAGTTTAGCTGTTTAATATAATAAATAACTTAATTATTTGATTATATTTATAGGTAATTATATTCACCTGGAGGATGTTAGCAATTTTTTTATCGTAAATTGTAAGCTATATTTTTAATGGGGTGAATAGTTGGAAGCTTACAAACTGATCCCTAAATTGCACACCAAAAATGAATATATACTATATATATATTTCAAGGCGGTATGAAACTTTTTTAACTTATCTAGACGTCGGATTAAAAACTATTTTCTTAGCTCTATATATACTAAAAAGGAAATAAATACCTATTAATGAAACTTTGATTAGTTAACAATAAGTAAAAATGATGAAATAGATAAGGGATGTTGAATTGTGAGTAGCAATATGCAGTACAGAAATAAACGCATTGCTCAATGGATGGGAAATCAGTTGAGACCCACTCATCGGATTGATGCACCCAATGGTTTGGAACATGGAGCGTATTGTTCCATTTACACATTCAATATCTACATACTCGTATATCAATATGTTTCCGAATGCATTTATTTATTTTTACGATAGTTGCTCTGTTTATTATTGTGATTTTCTCAGTTTCCTAACCAATCAATCAATCAAACAAATTGTCACGCCCTTTTCCCACAGGGCGGGACAGATAGAGACAATAGAGCGCCACTTGCCACGATCCTGATACAACTCCCTCGCTTCCTTCATACTCACAATTCTCTGCATAGCTCAACAGTTATGGGCACTAGGCAACCTAGCTTTCTTGAGGATGTCTTCGATTTGATCAGCAAACGCCCTCCTGGGCCTGCCTCGCTTAACGCATCTATTCATATGAGATTTATAAATTCTTTTCGTCAGTCTACTTTCACTCATCCTTTCCATGTGCCCAAACCATTGAAGCATTCCTTTATCAAGCCTTGTCACTACATTCTCTTTTAAACCACATCTATCGCGCACTGTTCTATTCCTTATTCGCAACTGAGTAGCTTCACTGCGCAGACTGGCCAAGTGATCACTAGCCTACCACTCTTCCCGACCATAGCTAAAACGACGAGGTTATAAAATTACTTTTATTAATTCGTTAACGAATATAGATTCTTATTTTAATTAATATTTAATTCAAAATAAGTATAGAAAGATTAAAATAAATCCACATCGCTCGAATAACTGACTACCGATGGGGAAGAAGTGGAGACCACAAACCGGAAGACGTAGCGTAGGTAGGCCTTCCACTAGGTGGAGTAACGACATAATAAAAGTCACCAATAACTGGTGGATGTAACTGGCATCTTGTCGTTCGGAATCACTTTCTAAGGAGGAGGCCTATGTTCAGCAGTGAACGTCTTCTGACTGATGATGATGATGTAAATTTGAAAAAAATCATCAAAAAGAATCCCATTGTCTTGTTTCCCATGATATGGTATTCCATATATTACGAGTAAAACCATACACAAATCCCGTCTCTTTGTGATTGTTTCGCAGGCGTATAACAAGGGATGCAATCGAACAATGCTACCGAAGCTTGATTATCAACATCAAAGGTACGAACTTTGAGAGCTCGCCAACACAAAAGCTGTGAACAAAGTTGTATCTACAATGGTACGCCTCTATCCAGCAATTATCTAAATGTATGACGTCCCTGAGGTGTCATTGCATTGGTGAGACAAGTATTACGAGGGGTTTTATAATGCGCTTTTACTACAATGTTGTGTGACTGGATATTACTTTACATATAGTACATATAGTCCTCCAACGACATATGTTGTACAGTATATACGAGTATGAGAAGTAACAGTTATTATTTTGTTTTAATCAATCAATCCAATTTTCACAGGTATAGGCAGAATGGAGCCACAATGGAGCACCTTTGTTCACAACCCGGACACAACTTTCCTCACATCCACAATTCACTTAATTTTCCTAATGGTTTTGGGAAATGGATCGTTCCATTGTTTGTCTTTCCATGTACTTCTGATTTATAAATTACCAGGTTTAAATAACTGAATACTTATTTTTTATTTTGTATTGATATGGAAACAATTGGGTAAAAATAATTCCGATGTTTGTTGCTTAATGGAACGGGTAACGCTTTACGAGTTCGATCCCTGGTCGCAGTTGACAGATGTGATATGTACTCATTAGGTAGCATTATTGGGTAATGTTAAAAATAAATAACTAAAAATATTAAAATAAACCTATTAATATACGAACCATAATATTTGTTAGAATTATAGGTAGGTATTAGATAATGTTTCAACCATAATAATGCCTTTGATGATCGAGGAATTCAGATCATAGACTCGCATAAATCTCGCTTTGAGTACGAGATTCGAATTCCTGGCAAAGTCTCGAACAGCAGTAATGAAGGTTTAATCTGGCAAATTCCTGCATATCCTCTGTGAATGCCGCTAAGGCTTTACTTGCTAAATACGCGTTCGCTGTATGATTTGTGTGATAAATATTTTAGTGTGGGTAGTTTGTTAAATTAATTCGAGAAAATTATTATTAATATTTCTATTAATAAATCTTCTTACCTTTTGCAAAATTATCATTGCATAAAGGCTTTTTTACTGCAAGACGGCTGAAAAACTGACGCTTGCCTTAGTCACCGTCACTATGTCGGCCAAAGGTCCTTCACATTTTGTTTAAAGGATCTTAGTTTATAGTAGGCTGGGCTGGTCACTGGTCATTTGTAGATTATTCGAAAACTGTGTGACTCTACAAACACGGGAGTGAAAAGACGAGTCAGGAATGCGGTTAGTAAAATATAAATTAACCTCTTATTAAAATAATTACTTAATTAAACATACAAGTATAAGAAATATAAAAGTCCAGAAGTAAAATCTCGAAAATAATTTAAAAATAAAATGTATACAAAACATCTTTAAAGAATTCTTCATTTCACGCTACCCGAGGCTGAATAGAACGGTGCACTCTGCCTATATGCACAACATGAGTAAAGCGTTATAAATCCTTTATTTTCAAAGTATAAATAGAGTGATTAAAGTCTACTAGACACTCTTGGGAGTTAAACGTTATTTTGAGTAGTACACAATGAGCTATTCAGTCGACAAAATAAAAGAGGGATATAAAAAGCTGTTAGAGGTGTTTTAAATAATTGCAAAGAAGGGGGGTGGACTTCCTCTTTTAGCTGATTGCGAGTAGTCTTTGTTCCAGCGCTGCCCTCTCGCCCGTTGCACCTTTGACGTGCTCCATTTTATGTGTATATAAAGACATACATTTTCTTTTATATGTAATTTTAAATTTACTCTTTTGATTATTATTAATTAACCTAGTTTTCGTATTGTAATGATTCAATTAAAGAAATAAATAAAACGCCTCAAATATTCACTCTTGTCTCAATACAATTACTACTATTCCTTATAATAATAGTATTCAGATAAATAATAAATTACCGTACGAATTAGGTAGGCATAGAGGATGTGACTGCTACTCGGAGTTATTTAACTGTAGTAGCAGTCACCTCCTTTCATAGACCGCACTTTATCTTAACATTAGGCTGGGTATATATCGACCCAAAATAAAAAATAAAAGTAATTAATGAGTAACCGTGATGTAGTGGCAGTGCAATGGTTACGCAAGCCGAGTGCACAGGTTCGATACCGCTCACCGGTACCAATCAATCTATCTTTGATATATGTTGTCCTGATTCTTTGATACAAGCACTTTAGTAGGCTAGTATAGAAATTATAATAAAAAATAAAAAACATATATTAATTTTTTTAATTCTATGATTCTTTACTATGCTAAAAAATTGTACAAAAACCAGTACTATTATGTTTGAAATGTAAGTTTTATTTCCTTCTTTCCCACCGTTATATTTTGTCACCGCCATGTTAGATAAAAAGAAGTTTCCTGAAAAAAAATATCAATGAAAAGGGTACACAACCGTGTCGCTTCGTGAAAACGGATGTATTGCGGTTTTATCATCCCGAAAACAAGTAAAAAATATGAAAAAAACTGTCATACTTTTTATTTCGTTCTCAAATATTTTATTTCATATTTTAATTTCAAGTTTTCAGATTTGAATATGTAGTAACGAAATTTAAAACTAAAATATCAACGTTTTAAAGATGCATGCAGGATGTTAGGTTGGAGTGCAGTCCATGAATGGAGGTTTCTGCTACTACAGTTAAATAACACTCACATTCACAACAAGTTAATCTCGAAACGCAAGTATACTGACCGCTGGGTACCACTGCCTACTTCTCTGACAACCAGACCTGATTATTCGCTTCTTTTTTTACTTACAAATATTCTACTATGTAGTCATTCTTATTATGCAATATCATAATAAAGCTCTTAAAAATTATATTCTACATAGTCCTAACAATAATAAATGATCTACAAAATAAATTTTCTTTGTATTGTCTTTATCTACAAATATTTCAAATATTAATAAGCCTATGAGAACATAAATGTACAAAATTGTGTACATAAATTAACAATACGCAGTTAAGTTATAAAATGAATGAGAACAACAAACCACTATTCCCCCACAAATAGCGTTACAGCCTCCACATAACGCAAATACAAACAGTACTTCTAGATATAATATTATTTACATTTATGTAAATTATTTGTGTAAAACATTTGTTATATTAAATTGTTGTCTTGAGTAATTTTTTTTAGTGGAAATCGTCACAAATTCATGGCTTTATGGCAAGTGACAATACTCATCTAAATAAAATAACACAATAATTAATGTACCTAATATAAATATCAATCAATCAAATTGTCATGCCTTTTTTCTACAGGGATAGGCAGGACAATGGAGCGCCACTTGCCACGGTCCTCACACAACTCCCTGGCTTCCTTCACATCGACAATTCTCTTCATACAAGCTCTATGTTTATGGCCACTAGGCAACTCAGCTTTCTTAAGGATGTCTCTGATTTGGTCGAAGAACACCCTCCTGGGTCTGCCTCGATTAACGCATCCATCTAATATAAATGTATCTGTTATAAATCTGTAATAATATACATCTGTAATAAATCTGTTTATTTAAAATCATTTGCCGCATATATGAAGGTTATTAAGAACGGCTCGATTGATTTATTATGCCTCTTTTATTACTTTGTGTTCGTTAATTTATATTGATTATTTTTGGGAAGATCCGCCGGAAAATTTCATTAGCATCTCAATAACTTAAACATAAATATTTATTTCTTTTTTTTTATACTGTATATTTTCTATGCTGTATATTTATATCAAAAAATATACAGCATAGAAAATATACAAATATATTATATAACAGCAAACTTCATATTGGGAAACATCTGAATATTATTTTACTATTCGAGTTTTTTTTTATAAATAAATAATATAAAATTATACATTCATATTAATATACGAGGACTAAGCTCGTGTATCCTACAAGTGGCCATTAGAGAGCTGATGCAGAAGTGCACTCCGCGGTGGCACTTGCTAAGGGTTCTTACTTCGAGTGCTTTGTCTACCTACCACTGACAGCCGTAGTTTATATGCAACGGATAAATGTCTACTTTAAAAACACATAACAGATTTACTTTTAGATTTACTTTTAATTTCTAAATATTCGGCGACCATCAATTTCAATGTCATAATAAAATAAAACGTAAGTTACTTGTACAAAATTAGGAAAAACAAGACAATTTCTACTATTTGCCAATCTATGATTAATGGAAAACTATACAAAAATATATTTTAAAAATACCCTTAAATAGTACTTATCTAGTTAATTAACTATTTTTACTCTTGGAAAGTATATCCCAAATATTTTGTAGCTAAGTATATTAGAATTTAAATAAATTGTACATTTTAAATTATTAAACCAGGCAAAGTTTTGTAACATGAGATGTAAAATTAGCGAAATTTCATACACGTCACTTTGTCATAGAATCAGTGCGTTTCTTTGGTGGCTGATTGAGATGACATTTGGCAATGCCCATTATGCTGCTCCTATTTTAGTTTTCTTTGTCATCTATACATATAAATAAAATTGAAGTGTCTGTTTGTCATATTGAAATAACCGTTTTTTTACACATGTAAATAACATTTTCTTACAATTTTTGGCTGTTTGTTTGTTTCGGCTAATCTCTGAAATGACTGAACCAGTTTCGACGGGACTTTTATTGGCAGGTAGCTGATGTAATAAGGAGTAACTTAGGCTTACAAATAAAAGCTATGAAACAAATAATTGCTCCGACTGAGAATCAAACTCGGGACCTTACGCGCAACAAATCAAGCGCTAATCGTTCGTCCATCTGGGTTGATATGATATTAAAAACCAGGAGTAGGTACGTGATGATGGACCATGAGGACCCCTTTCCTGTCATGTTCTCAGATTGCGATTACAGTTTATAAACGCGGGTGAAACCGCGGGGAACAGCTAGTCATCATCATCATCAGCCAGAATGCGTCCACTGCTGAACAAAGGCCTCCCCCTTACATAAGAACATAGGAATGGCTAGTATTTAAATATTATACAAAGATGTAAGCGGTGTTATAGTTATAAGGCGACCGTGGTGTAGTGCATGCCATATGAATGGGTTTGCCTTTGCAGTTTAGATCGTATTACCAAGTTTATTAATTAATTAAGGAAAAAATATAACATTTGTTACGTTTTCATATTGGCATATATTTATTTGACTTATAATAACAAACTACGTTACTATGCGGCGTACGCGGGTTGCCGTTCTTAACAGTCATATGGCGACCGTGACAGGACCTATTCACATAACGTCACATAGGTTCAAGAGGTAGAGAATGCCTTCGACAATAAATTCACCTTTATTGTTTATAAATTATTCATTACGCAATAAGTTTTAAAACATATGCATATTTTTATTCTGCCAGATTTTATAAAGCCATTTTATTTATATAACTACTAATTATTTTACTACCACTCTTTAACAAATACATCATTAAACTGAGTTCTGTAATATTGCGTAAGTAAATTACAACATTTTCCACGAATTGAAACATACCTTTCTATATCTATAAAGGATTATTCTCCGTACACCTATTGTACAGATCCATGGAGTTGATTTATCTTTCATGGTAAAATTAATTATGAAAATATGAATATACTAAAAACTTTATATACATAGATTTACTACTATTAAAAAAAGCATCGTGATCCCTCATTGCAGATGTTCATTCATTTTAACCATTTATTTTTAATGTCACTTTCTTACGATTTCCTATTTTGTTGTGGTTCGACATATGGCAGCACGCCGCCGGACGTTAAGCTGGAGTGCGATTCATAAATGGAGATGAATAACTGGAGGTTGAGTTCGCTTCCACTATGCTGGCCTAGTTACAAGCTGATGCCGAAATGCGATTAAGACTGTGCACTTCATGGTCTGTATATACTTGTAAGGGTGGTAATTCCCGGATCAGCGGAATGAGAACCTATGCCTACCACTCTTACAAATCAAAATCTGAATAAAATCAATTCATGTATTCAATAAAATAACTTCTATTGATAGATCCATCATGGATCTGGTAGATATTGGTGTGAAGAGAATGTTTTCCATTAATTGGTAACAGGTGTTTGGTACACCTCTCAATTTCACCCATTTCCATCCCTAATCCTTATATCAACCCAACGAAATATTAACAATATTTTTGACACGGCTCGATGGAGAGAGCGGTTAAGAATAAATGGAATAAGGGGAAAGGGCGCAGATGTGCCACCTTTATTAAGTGAAGTGTTTATCAAAATAATGTCTAATATTATATGCTTTTTTTTTCTCTCCAAATTATCTACTAAAATTGTATAACTTATTATCAATCAATGAAATTGATTCCACGATCCTAACATACCTGGGTTTGTCACGGAGCCGAACACGTCCAGATGAAACGTGATGAAACATCAAGGTAAATAAAATTTGCCTAATAACTCTTTGAGAGACTAATTCTAATATATTTTATTTATAATCTAACCTTGATTTTCTGCTGATGTAAGGATGGGAGTTGTTGCCGAGAGTTCTTCGGAACTCTGCTTCAATTGCGACGATCGTTCTCGCTTCATTTGTGTATCTTTTTTTAATTATTCTTCAAAGGCGTCGTGCCTTCGTATTATTCTGAACATTTTATTTCAAATACAATGTTATGTTTATATTTATGTTTCTTACACAAAATTTCATAAATGCATTCTAATTACGAATAAAGTATGATATAAAATATTTTGTGTGAGAACTGTTGCCTGAAGTAGGTGGGAAAATAGAAATAAATGGTTTTAAAAGTATTGCCAAAAATATATAAAGAAAATATTACATACCATTTTCTCAATACTCGTTCACATCTCGTCAACTGCAACCGGAGATCGAAGCCGTGTCTGTGTCGCATAAGTACACGCAGAGCAATGTGTTGAACCTTTATTTTCCATTTTATCTAAAACTATAAATAGCATAATACTCTTAATCTTAACTAAATCACATTGTTACAGTATACATTATTTGCAGGCACAAAAGCTCTATAATTATCCCTAATTAAATCCCTTAGTTATTAATATTACGTTCACGAATCTCTCATAAATCGATATAGTAAGATGTGTGTCTTACTATATGAAATATAACATAGAGGTGACATTGTCTTATCTAACATTAAATATTATTAATTTTATTCACAGGTTTTTATGACATATATTTTTTAAATTTAAATATTATTGGAATTATTAATTAAAATTGTATAGAACTGATATCCTTGAATTGATATTCAAGTCGTCTTTGCGACTTGAATCACATGGGTCATTAGGACAAACTTGGCATCCTGAACAAGATGCGGCAGTTTTTACACTAAAGTATCGCCTGCATACTTATTATATGAGGCACTAATTCGCTCCTGCGAGTAGTAGTGGTCGTACTTCTAAGGCGACTTTGCAAAATATCTTATGACGTGTCAATTTGAAAAAATGTCCTTACACTATACCTATATGTATGTATGTACTTGTATTAATATAACAGCTCGATATAGATAGGGCACGGCACGTGTTGACACGTTCCTCTTAATTACTACTCTATTATAATTACAATGGCTTTTATCCGCCAGTCTTCGAGTGCTTGTATTGTTTGTAGTACGATGCGTTATAATTGATACTTATATTTATATAGAGCACAATACATACTTTTGATACTTTATTGCTTTGTTATATTTTTATATACCAACAATGCCTATTGTTACTGGTCGCTTAGACTGATCTAAGGGACCAGGAAACTCTGAGATTTCCCAAACTATTGGTGGTGGGTCGCGAACGAATATTGAGTGCCTGCCTGTAGAACCGACACAATAAATTGGACTTATTAAACTCACTGCGATTGAAAGTAACTCGAGTTGGAATTGATGTCAAAACTGTAATGATGTAGTTTTTTTGAATGATGTAGTTAATAAACCAAGTACGTACCTAATAAAAATGGATTTTGAAATGTTCTTTTTTTCATATTGGTAACGGTTAAATTTCCTAGAGGTGGGTACCGAGTTTGCAAACTTGTATTAGATGGCTCATAGCCCAGACAACTTTGGGAACCACTGCCTTAGATAGTACCAAGGAACTGGGAATTATTGGTGTATATGATATTCCTTCTTTTATATTTCTTTAACGTGCTTGTATCATAGAAACTGGACGACCAAAGCATATAAATCGAAGATACCGACAAGAACTAATGTCAATAGAAGTTGCTACGCCCCATCTCCTACAGAAATCAAACAAGGCAGCACCACTTCTCTCGATCTTGACATGACTCTCCCGCTAAGAGGCGTCCATATCTTAATTCCATTCACCTCTGATTTAAGCCCCTTCGTCAATATTATTTTATTCATTGTTTTAATATGCCTAATTCAATGCAACATGTCCTTCTCAATCAAATAAATATAACATACTATTTACTTAACTGCTATAGTTGGAACCGGCATCTTACAAGTTGGCCCCGAAACGCGATTTTATCATCATCAACCAGAAGGCGTCCACTGCGTGTGGGACGCCTTAGAACGCCATTTCGAACGACAGTTGCATCCACCGGTTATTCGTGACTTTCACTATGTCGTCAGTCCAGTGGCGTAGCGTGAAAGTCAGCCGCTCAGGGCGGAATAAAAAATTGCCGCCCCTTATTTAGGAGTTTCAATCATAGGTACAACAAAAATGTGAATTTCAGGTACAAATTTTACGATTTATTATTGTTTTTTAAATTTTGCCGCTCCCTAAATGTGCCGCCCGGGGCGGGTCTCCTAGTGAGAGGCCTACCTACGCTGCGTCTTCCGGTTCATGGTCTCCACTATATAACCTTTATTTCCCATCGTTTGTCTTCGAGCGATGTATTTTATAGGTCTGTATAAGATAATATATAAGATAATGTATAAGATAATAAAAAAATAATACACATATTGTATTGCTTAAATCTGACCCAGTAATATTGAAATTATTGCAAATAATATGCATTTAATATACGAGGTAAATATTTGTAATATTTGATGATGTATCTGTTTACAAATTCATTACAATAATGGCACGCGCGTCGACGTACTTCAAATGATTGGAAGTTGCAATTTCATAAATATAGGTTGGGATGGAATTTTACTTCACACGATGAATTGTTTTGGAAATACACTGAGCTACGGATCGCTATCCGTAGTAGCACCTGTGTTCAAATGGTTCAATTTAATATTTATAAAGTTTTTAACCAAGAAAATAGAGTAACCGACTCGCTTAGAAAGTTACGAAACATTCTCAATATAAAATAAATTTAATTAGTTAAAAAAAAATTGGGTATAAAACGGAATAGTTAGTGGACGGCATGTGGATGCGACTGCTAATTTCAGTTATTTAACTGTTGTAGAAATCGCCTCCATTTATGAATCGCACTTAAGCTTAACATCAGGCGGGGTGCTGTCGAGCCACAATAAGAAAAAAAACTTTAAAATTTTAGCTTTTGGTAAGATTTCGGCAGATAAAAAGAGCGCTGGGATTGAAGCTGCGCAGTAACTTGTTTTGTTACCTACTTACTTTTCGTATTACGCATGTGTAAAAAATTAAATATAATTAAAAGATATGTGCACGACTGTACGAGTATGTATAGATAGGCTGACTTGCTTTCACCACAATTTTATACGGCGCTAAAAAAGTCAGCGCTTCATTTATCTGCCGGGAACTTTACTTTGTGCACATGATAAAAAATAATGTTAAAAACATACTTTTACTTATACGAGCTCTAAAAGTTAATTTACTAGCAACCTCCGACTGTAATATAAAAACAGTCTTCATATAAAACGTAGCACTATTCACCGCGTTCCTTTGTAAATATGGCTCTTATTTTCAAAATCCAAGTGAAATTGTGCAATGTAAGTATATAGAGAGAGGTGCACTACAACCGTTCGCTTGCAGACTCCCAGTGCGCCACTATGAGGGCCTCGGACAAAGGCTCCGTTCCACGCAAGAGGCACTTGCCAGCCCTGTTTGCGAGAACACAAGTGCTCAGTTTTTTATACCCATGCTTAAATACTCATAAAAGCCAGCGCATTGGAAACATTGTAAAAACTTAACGGACGCTATTTATTGACGATTTTTATTATTGTGTTGGGCTTTTTTTTAAATTGTGGAACGACATATGACAACACCGCTCCTGATGTTAAGCTGGGCGGTCCATGAATAGAGGCGACTGCTACCTATAGTTAAATAACTCCAATTAGCAGTCGCATCCACTATGCCAGCCTAGTCAGAACCGGCAACTTCGCTGGGTCATTTCACGAATAGTATACTTATAAGTGGTGGTACTAGATCGGCAGACTGGGCACCACCACTACTCTTCAAAAATTATGATTTAATTAATTGATTAAAACTAATAATAATACTTAAAATACTAATAATGGTATCCTCATAGTTTTTAATACAGTGTGATTAACTCCTTTGAGAACGTATAACCCTTATCGTCAAGTCAACCACACGTGCTGATGCATTAATGAAAAATGTCTGATCGTTAATTCAAATATCGATCTTGCATAAAATTATAATCTACGATACATCCCATAAACGTCAAATTCAACACTAGAACGATGGTAATACAGTCCATAATTGCCTGCACATACATCGTGCATTCAATTAATTCGAAACTTAATCCTAACTAGCACAGCAACAATGTACGCGTCTAGTACCAATCACTCGAGGTGTTTCCATTGATAACAATTGAAAATTGATTGAATATTATTTTAATCTATATCGTATAACTAAAGTTATAACACGCAATACTAATTTAAAATTACAAATAATAGTAAGCTGATAATCTAAGCGGAAATGACGCGCCCCTCCACCGCATTGGCGCACACGAGAAAACATAAAATATGAATGCAACACACCGAAAATGCAAATGCAATTGGTCATTGTTAGTTGCTGGTTGGACATAAAAGGAGCACGCTTATAAAGTATAGTTAGAAATTATTGCATTTATACATTTAAATAAACTAATAAAGTGGAGGGGCGCGTCATTTATAGTTAGACAAGCTATAACTCAAGAAAGCTGGGATGCCCATAACCACCCATAACCGTATAGCAAGTATGAAAAGTATTGTGAAAGTGAGGAAAGTGACGAACTTGTGTTAGTCAGGATCGAGGCAATTAGTGCTATATTAACTCTGCATATCCCTGTGGGGAAAAGACGTAACAATTTGATGAAGTAATTGCTAACTTTTTGCTTCGCCATGAAATTGTTATTGTTTATGGGAAAGTTTATTGTTCGCGTATTTTAAAAATTGTTTATCTATCAATCAAATTGTCACGCCTTTTCCCCACAGGGATAGGCAGTGCCACTTGCCACGATCCTGACTCAATTCCTTCGCTTTCCTCACATCCACAATTCTCTTCATACAAGCTCTACGGTTATAAACACCCAGCTTTCTTAAAGATGTCTCCGATTTGGTCGGAAAACACCCTTCTGGGCTTGCCTTGTTTAACGCATCCATCTACATGAGATTTATAAATTCCTTTCGTCAATCTACTTTCACTCATCCTTATCACGTTTTGTATGACAGAAACAGGACAACCAAAGTACCTATATGTATCACAAATACATTGATCACGGCAAGTGGCTTTAAACCCGTGCTCTCGTTTTGCGTGACTACCACTACACCACGACCACCTTATATCAAAGATACATCGGTACCATTCTCATTGATGTAACTTAATTCCTGCAGCACTCTTCAACTGCAAATTGCACTTAACAATTCTGCTGGCTTCAGTAAATCCTTTAGAGTGCAAACAGATAGACAATAGAGTTGTCGAAATCCGAAAGGCATAGACACGCCGTTCCAGGAAACACTTTTAGATTATTCATTGTGCATGTTTTTAATTATTTTTTTATTTATTTTTGTACATTTCTATACTAACCTACTAAAGAGCTTGTATCATAGAAACAGGACAACGAAAGTACATATATCAAAGATAACTTGGGACCGGTAAGTGGTTTCGAACCCGTGCCATTCACTCGGCTTACGTAGCCATTGCACTGTCACTACACCACGGTCGCCTCGTATTTTAAATAACATATTTAATATTAATTAAATCAATCAAATTGTCACGCCTTTTCCCCCAAAGGGATAGGTAGAAACAATGGAACGCCCTTGCCACGATCCCGACTTCCCTCACTCTCGCTTCATCACATCCACATTCCTTTTTATACAAGCTATACGGTTATCCCCTATTTATTTATAACATATCCAATGTTTTATATTTTTTTATTTTCTATCCGTCTTTCTCCATTTGCCTACTTTTTTGCCCCAAAGGTTGACTGGCAGAGAAAGCCTCACGGCTTTATGTACGCCTTTTGTATATTCAAAAAAATAAAGGTTAAATTCATAAAGTAAGGGCGTTCTATAGAGTTACAATTATGAAAGATAAGAGATAGGTCTTTTCTGCGCATTCTTATTTTTCCATCTTTATTTTAATTCACTAATTTGTGTATAGCAATTGTATTTTTTGCAGAAAACAAATCACGTCTTCTGCAAAAATATAAATAAACAAATCGAAGGTGATAAAGAATAAAAAACATAAAAAATAGTTTTGGACACTTTTACAAATATAGATGAAACAACCAAACCCCCTCAGTGGGGAGACCCCTTATTTAATTTCTTAAACATTATTTGCGCAAACGTTAGAAAACTTATTTTATATCAATAGCCAACAAAGTGTTGTTAAAAATGAAAACATAACCCAAAAATGAAATTACTTCATCAGGCATAACACACGCTTTGTGTGTCGAGGTCGCCATTTAATCAAACAAAGCTCTCCGTGATTCTCTTGCTGGCTGTCCATTATTAAATTATTAATCAAAATGGCCGTGTCAGTAATATGGACGTGCTGTGTAAACACTGCGTAGTGTTTATGTTGTTAATTGTTTCTATAGTTAAGTTTGTATTTATGAAAAATTAACAAATCTAGTTACTTAACTCCAGTTTGCCGACCCTGGGGTGTAGTACTACTACATTTAAGTGAAGCAGATTCATTTGAAAATAAAATAGTCAATTCCGACATTATCAATTAATTTTTAATCTATTAGTTTAAATACATCCGCGAGAAAATTATTGTTTTTACTAAATTTATTAAAAAGAAAACATTTTAACATTTTTAAGGATGTAATCTCAATTCTTTAGCAAGTAATCCGCCAATCATTATAATATTTACAGCCGGTTGTACCAAAAAAGTTTCAATTTACCAATTTAGTTTTACTTTATACTTATTCTATTTCATTTACTATTACGAAAACGTGGATTGGGTTGTTGTGATATTCAATTCAATGGGGTATTCAATTATTCCACTATCGGAACTTGAAAACCTTGTTGAAGACATCGCGCATAGATTGAATGACAAAAATTACAGATTTTACTTAAAACTTTTATAAAATATCCGTGAAACGTTATTGTAAATTGTAAAGTTAAAGAGTGGTGCACTCATTTTTCCTTTTTACATTTACTTATACGTTACTTTTTACAAAATTAAAATTTACAAATCGTAAATTAAAATTTTTGGTACAACCGGCTGATAAGATAAATTCGCAAAAACTGAAGTGACATAGATGTAAATTAAACGAAAGTAGCAACGCAAAAATAAAAACTGAAATTGTAAATTTAACTTTATAGTAGAGCTTCTTTACTTACTTACCTGAACCTCAAAGAATTACAATGCTACAGAACCTACCAAAGAAATATGTAAATGGGTACGCTTAAAAATATACCTTTTCGGCAGACGCGGCTAATCGGGTACAAAATAAATTATAATTAGGTATAATATACAAGATAAATATTGATGAACAATAAAGTTTTACCGTGTTACTGCAAATAAACGAGCTTTAAATAGGCATTAAACATGTTTTAAGTAAATTTAGTGCCACAAAATGACGTTTGACTGTATACAAATTTAAACAACGATTTAAGTACACTTTGTAGTATATAAGACCGTTAATACCTATTAATATGTATATCACCATCAAACAAAGATACGAATGCTAAAATGTTAATCGAAAGCCTAGGACCCAAATCAAATATTCAGTGTATATAAGACGAGTTGACCTGAATACAACTGAGCTATGCATTCGAATCACACGGCCGATTAAATCGATTAATCCACAACAATGTTCGCAAACAATACGCTACAACGAACAGTAACACCCCACTCGGCTATGTATGCGTATTATCCAACGCTTTATCCAATTATTAAGGTATTTGTTCAAATTATTTTGCGGAGATATTAGATTTTACAGCGCAGATATCGTTCAATTGTATAGAGACGAGTCAAATTATACTAATCTTAATGAACTTTTTAATTATATTGTTTTTATTTTTATTGTGACTCAACATGACGACGACAGGCGTGGACGAACGGTTTAGCGACTAGTTTGCGGCGCGTAAAGTCCCGGGTTCGATCCCCGGTAGGAGCAAATATTTGTTTCATAGCTTTTATTTGTAATATTTAATAGTATTAAATATAGCAAATATTTGTTAATAAAAAAAAAAGAGATGGATATTTGCTTCGGGTCTGGTTATCAAAGAGTGGTAGGCAGTGGTACCCAGTCTGCCGATCCGGGGTAGTACCACCACTTACAAGTATACAGACCGTGAAGTGATTTGGTCACGTTTCGGGATCAGCTTGTAAGTTGCCGGTTCCATCTAGGCCGGCATAGTGGATGTGATTGCTACTCACAGTTATTGAATTGTAGTAGCAGTGACATTCATTCATGGACCACACTTTGGCTTAACATCAAGCGGGGTGCTGTCATATGTCGAGTCACAATAAAAAAAATATACATAATGACACATGAGCATAAAGCTCAAAATAATATCAATAAAAATAATTTAATGTGTAATTACAAGGATGTAACATATTGTTGTTATTGTGGTTTAACGATAAGACAGCACTCCGCCTAATAGAAGCTGAAGGGGTTCGATGAATAAACAATACTGCTACCACAGTTAAAAAATCGCAAGTGATGCATCTACTATTCTAGTTAAAACCTGCAATTTTCATTTTTCGAGAGGTCACTTTGCGGTCTGTACTCATGAAAGTGATGGACCTACCCTGGATCGGCACAAACTGATCACCAACTGCTTGCTTAGTACTCGTAACAACCCGTGCAAAATCCTTTTTTTTACATTTCTATACTAAGCTACTAAAGTATTTGTATCATAGAAACAGTACAACCAAAGTACATATAGCAAAGATATATTGGTACCAGTGGGTAGTTTCGAACTCGTGCTTTCGGTTTGTGTAATCATTGCACTACCACTACATCACGGTCGCCTTAATTTATATATTACAAATGAATGCTGTAAAACACTCCGACTCCGACGACCGAGGACGGGACTGAGCCTCAATTCTCTTAACACATAATGGCGACGAAAAATCAGTGAAATTGCGTCGCTATCGCAATTGACCAATCAACGTAGTTTACCTATTGATTTGTTATTCGCTGGTTGGTAAAACATTGTGGTTTGTCATCTTTTCTCTTTGCCTCTTCGCATGTTTTTTTCCGTGATATATAAAAGGCCGTATGAACTGGTGGTAGGCCCATTTATGACCCAGGGCGTTAACGTCTAATTGAAATTCTATTATATTTTTTTTTATTGTGACACTACATCTGACCTCTACCCGCCTGATGATGAGGTCCAAAAGTGACGACAACTGAAAAAAACGAGTTTATTCACGGCTGCTTCAGTCGGCGTCACTATGCCGGCCAAAGGTGCTTCTTCACGCATCGCTTGAAGGATCCAAGGTCAAAATTAAAACTATCTATATAAATTTATCAATATATAAATTATAAATTGTTCCGAAGGTAGGCTAGTAAGAATGCCTAGCAGCATTAAGTCCGTCTTTGTACCTAGTGCATAAGGTTTTTAAATAAATAAATAAAAAACCACATAGATGGGCAAAACCTGATTGTTCACACTACAGATTCCCTATACTCGAATTGGACCAATATCGGTACAAAGTTCGTGTACAAAGTCAATGTCAAACAGCTCTATTCCTTGAACAAGGCAAGACACGAATGCTTAAGCTTAATTTATAACTAATGCATGAACAGCTAAGTGTGTGATTTCAGTAGCGTTTGAGCCTGTTGGCTTAAGACACTCATTTGCATTTCATATTTGAAGGGTATAATGTAACGAATATAACCAGACAAATAATTGTTTGCATAAAATATATGTTAGTTCTCGTAATAATATTATTTTAGATACCAGATGAGTAATAATTTAGATTGGGTAACAGAATAATAATATTAATTTGAAATACCTTATTTTAAATTATGTATTTCAATCAAATTGTCACGCTTTTTTCCCATTGGAATAGGCAAAGACAATGGAGCGCCACTTGCCACGATCCAATTTATAAATCTGATGTGGATGGATGCGTTAAACAAGACAGGCCCAGGAGGGTGTATTCCGATCAAATCGGAGACATCCTCAAGAAAGCTAGGTAGCCTAGTGCCCATAACCATAGAGCTTGTATGAAGAGAATTGTGGATGTGAGGTTAAGCGAGGGAGTTGTGTCAGGATTATGTATTTCACAGTATTAATTTGAAATTAATTGAAATTGTAATCACAAAATAAGTGATCGCGAATACATAAGTGTTTTTTTACAAATTCATATAAGTGGTGCCCTGTCTGCCGACCCGGGGGTGGAACCACCAATCATGAAACTTAGAACCGTGAAGTGACTGAGTCGCGTTTCGTGTTCAGCTTATAAGCTTCCGGTTCCAACTAGGTCTGAATAATTGGTGAGAATGTTACTTGCAGTTACTTAACTGGAGTAACTATCGCCTGCATTCGTGGATCGCATTTCAGCTTAATATCAGGCGGGGTGTTGTCGTACGTAGCTCGACATATGCAGCACAATACAGATGATACGCTGGAGTGCAGGCCATGAAGAGAGGCGACTGCTATTACAAGCTTACAAGCTCTTTTATGCCACATGAATAAATCTAGTTATTTATGTGTTGGTGCTTAAAAAGATTATTCTTTTATACATACATATATGTACCTAATATATTACCTACCACTATTGGCGTCTGTCATATTTGTATAAAAAAATTGCGATTCAAGTTGAATTATAAAATTATAAAGAAACTTTGATCTGTTATATCGCATCGTGTTACAATTCCAAATCTGTTTAGAGCGAGAATAGATACACATCTCTTATCGAAATAGAGATATGTGTGAATGCAGTTGAGCACTGTGCCGGAACCGGAAGTGCTGCAGCGGGCCGCGCCGGAAACGGACACGTTCCGGGCCGTTATCCGCGGAGCACTGCCGGTCCATGGGCACTATCATTTGTATACAACGCGTAATATAAGTGCCATTTACGATGAAATTGTGACCGATATTCTGTTAATCAAATTGATATTAAATAATTTAATTTTTAGGTTTAGTAATTAGTTTTCAAGAATCAATCAAATTGACACGCCTCCTTCCCACAGGAATAGGCAGAGACAAAGGAACGCCACTTGGCACTTTCCTGACACAACTCCTTCGCATCAATTCACAATTCTCTGTTTTGCGCTTCATAATTAGTTTTCAATGCTGTCGATTTTAATAATTATGGTTGTTCTTAGAGCTCGACATAATATAACACATAACCCTGTCTGAAGTAAAGCTAGAGAGCGGTACTTAAATAATATGACTGCTACTACAGTTAAGTAAGTGCAAAGAGCAGTCGCATCCATTATGCTGGCCTATTTGGAACCAGTATATATGTCATATGTTATGTTTACTATTTTATTCTTCTACTGGAAAATATACAACCTTGGTGACAAATTATTGCTCCTACTTTTAAAAAGATCCTACTTCGAAAGATCTCTATGAGATAAAGCGTAAAACCGTTGGATTTAAAATGGTAGGTCAATATATTTTTCGAAGTTAGTTCGGAACTCCTTAAAAATTTCACTTGTTTTTTATATAAAAACAATATGTAATATTTTTTAGGTATATTTCACACTAAGTTGTAATCATCATGACAGGCAAATACAATGAAGCGTCACCTTTCTTGATCCTAATACATCTCTCTTTCAATTAATCAAATTGTCACGCCTTTTTCTCACAGGGATAAGCGGCGATCCTGACACAACTCTCTTGCTTCCTTCACATTCACAATTCTCTTCATACAAGCTCTACGGTTATGCGCACTAGGCAACCTAGCTTTCTTGAGGATGTCTCCGATATGGTCCCTCCTCTCTTTCATATCTATAATTGTCTTTATACAAAGTATAGTAAGGGCACTGCTAACTCCAATATAAAAAAAAAATCATTAAAGAATTTATCTGAAAACGCAATTTTAAATTAATGTTTACGTTTAAAATTAAAGCGATTGAACAAAAGAAGCATAATTAAAATATTCCAGCTCGTACGTAATTAAAATCAGAAATCAAATGATAAAATATAATTGCTATGAAATCTTTGTCAGATTTAAATAAATGTCGGGGGCGAAACGTGCAAATTTTCATACAATTTCACCCACCGCAGTTATCGTGCATGCGTAAACTCCAAATTAGTGAGTGGGCCACATAGTCACGCTGCAGTTCTCCGCGGATTTACAAATTATAAAATTATACCACTATGTATCAATATAAATATTTAAGCGTTGTTAAAATTACTAAACAATAATAATAAACCTATTAATAAAATTAAAACAACTTTAATAAAACGGTAAATGTTACTTTTAGGTAGAGAGCTTTGTCCTCAAGGACACTGCCACATACTCGTAATTATCTACGGGGCAGACACTTGTACCCTTAAACAGCAAATTCCTTATACAACAATTCCTTATTTAAATACTTATACAACAAATTCCTTATTCAAATACCTATACAACAACTTCCTTAAACAAATACTTATAGAACAAATACTTATAAAACAAATACTCCTTAAACAAATACTTATAGAACAAATACTTATAAAACAATTTCTTATTCAAATACTTATACAACAATTTCTTATTCAAATACTTATACGACAATTCCTTAAACAAATAACTAAACAAAAATTGCTCGACATCTAACCTCGACCTACCTGATGGTAAGCTTGATGGAAGTCTACAAGTGCCGACGACTGAAAAACTAAATCAATTTACGGCTGCCACAGTCGCCGTTTCTATGCCGGCCAAAGATGGGTTTTCACGCATCGCTTGAAGAATCCAAGGTTATAGGGTAGGGATAACATATTAAGGGCTTCCAATTGTTGAGCTTTATATAGCTTAGCATAGACATTCTAAAAAAAGCATTCCTTTGTCACTACATCTTCTTTGAAACCACATCTATCGCGCACTGTGCTATTTCTTATTCTATCCGCTCTAATCTATTTTAATTATGGATTTATCGCATAAGTTTAAAACAATTTAGAAATAAAAATAAATACCATTTTTTTATAAAGGATGTATCCTTTCATATGCTGCCTTTCTCTATAAGAACAATAGTATCTCATATGGTTTAGCAAGCGTTAACAGAATTGTTTAACTGAGAAAACCAATGGCAGTAGTGGTTTTGAAAGTATCTAATTTTGTGTGAACAGTACCACTTCGTCCTACGGCTCGGAATACATCGTAGTCGTTCGCGGTTCAAGCGAAAAGTTCTGCTACATGGATCTGCTTTTAACCGGTTCGTGAGCTAGCATTCAACAATGTAATCCGCTTTATATAACTAACACCATATAGTGCTGCCAATGTATGGTCTAGAAATGTTTTATTTAAAACTATTCTGCACCGCAAATACGTAAATATATGGATGGGGTCTTATAGATTTAGACATCTATTATCTTTTATTTTTACGCTTGTATTATCCTCAGAAATTGCGAATGCTAATTAATAATATTAATTTGTGTAAGTATTGTTTTATATTATATAAAAATTCAACTAAAATATATCAAAATTCATAATGATACAAAGGCGGACTTAATGCCAAAGGCATTCTCTACGAGACACAATTTTGATGCGGCGATGTAGGTGCATAAAAAAGGCATAAATAATAAAGTAAATACCTATAGAATATTATTAGATAGTTAAAAAATCAAACCGTTGGCGCCACTTGACACTGTCCTGACAAAAATCCCTCGCTTCCCTTACATCCACGATTCTCTTCATACAAGTTCTACGGTTATGGGCACCAGGCAGGCGCCCCCCCCCCCCCCCCCCCCCCCCACAGCTTTCTCGAGGATGTCTCCGATTTGGTCGGAAAACACCTTGGGTCTCCATTAACATCTAATTTATAAATTCCTTTCGTAAAATCTACTTTCTCCCATTCTTTTAATAGTTATGGTTTGGGCCCATAATAAACTTATAATAAAATACAGAAATAGAGCAATTTCTCACTATTTGTTCGGTTGCGCTTTTTAAATGCAATGCTGCCTACTATTCGCACAAATGGCCGCTTTGACACAAAGGCTCTCAGTTCGCTTATTTCACACACACCATTTCCTAGTGTGAGAATGTTCTCGAATACTTTGCTGCATATATTTTTGTTATTTTTCTACTTTTAATGCCAGCGCTCACTAATGCGAATACACTTTGAACGGTTAATGTTACGCGAAGTTATTTCATAGACATCTCTTCTACGTCTACAGTTAAATAAATGTACGTAAACCATATATATATGAAATTTTATTATTATTTTATTGTAAATAAAACTATAGTTATAAAAATATAAGTGTGATGAAGATATTGAGAGAAGAGTGCAAAAGGGTAACGTAGTGAACGGTGCCATCCATAGTATAATGAACAGCGAAATAATGTCCCAAAAGTCACGGATGGCTGTTCATAATGCGGTGCTTCCATTAATGTATGGAAGTGAAGGTTGGGTATGGCAGAAGAAGCATGAGAGTAGAATTAACGCTGTGGAAATGCGGTCGTTAAGGAGTGTGTGTGGAGTGACGATAGCGGATAGATTAAGGAATAGCACATTGCGTGATAGATGTGGCTTGAAAGAAGATGTAGTGACAAGGATTGACAAAGGAATGCTTCGATGGTTTGGGCACATGGAAAGGATGAGTGAAAGTAGATTGACGAAAGGAATTTATAAATCTGATGTGGGTGGATGTAAAACACTCTCCTGGGCCTGCCCCAGGAAAGTGTTTTCCGACCAAATCGGAGACATTCTCAAGAAAGCTAGGGTGCCTAGTGCCCATAACCACAGAGCCTGTATGAAGAGAATTATGGATGTGAGGGAAGCAAGTGAGTTGTGTAAGGATCGTGGTAAGTGGCGCTCCATTGTCTCTGCCTATCCAGTGGGAAAAAGGCGTGACAACACAAACTAAAAAAACACGCTTATGTGACAATGTGAACTAAAAAGGTAGTGTACTTTTTTCTCGACATCTGACCTCGATAGTAGAAAGCGCCTGATAGTAAGCAAAAGGAGGTCCAAAAATGCAAAAGACTATAAAACCGAATCAGTTTACCGTTGTCTCAGTCGCTGTCACTATGCCGGCCAAAAATTATTGTTTGAAATTATTGTATTGTCATCGGTTTTCAATGCGTGTACAAATTTTCAAATTGTTCAGACATCTAGAAGTGGGTGAAAATTAATTTGAAAGATTCCTTTACATACATACATACAAGTCAAGCTAATAAAAGCGTGTTAAAAAGTGAGTATCAGCTCCGACGCACGACTGGAATTTACTTTTATTTACTTCACTGTATATGAATATAATTATCATATATCAGCAACCACAACATTGTTGATAAACAATATTAACAACATTAAACATCATCAACAACAATAATAATAATGAATACTTTTCACAATACATATGATTTTTACATAAAACATTGTAGTTACATTGTATAATGAGTTACATTAACTTAATAATTAATACAAGCATTAACTTAATGTTTTATGTCAAAATCATATGTTTATGTTAAAAGTTATCATTATTGTTATTGTTTTTGTTGTTGATAATGTTTAATGTCGTTAATATTGTTGATATTGTGGATGATTTGACGACAGGCGTGGACGAACGGTTTAGCGATTGCTTTGTTGCGCGTATAGTCCCGGGTTCGTTTCCCGGTCGAAGCAAATGTTTGTTTCATAGCTTTTATTTGTGATATTTAATAATATTAAATATTGCAAATAATTGTTAATAAAAAAAAAGAGAGATGGATATTGGCTTCGGGTCTGGTTATCAAAGAGTGATAGGCAGTGGTACCCAGTCTGCCGATCCGAAGTAGTACCACCACTTACAAGTATACAGACCGTGAAGTGATTTGGTCACATTTCGGGATCAGCTTGTAAGTTGCCGGTTCCATCTAGGCCGGCATAGTGGATGTGATTGCTACTCACAGTTATTTAATTGTAGTAGCAGTGGCATTTATTCATTGACCACACTTCAGCTTACCATCAAGCGGGGTGCTGTCAAATGTCGAGTCACAATAAAAAAAAATGATAATGTTGTCGTTGCTGTTATATTGATAATGTTGTGAAATTATTTCACTCCTCATAAAATCTGTAAAAGCTGGAAAACATTTTAGGTTTTATCAGATTTAGGGTTAACTAGATTTTTTTTAATTAGATTCAAAAGTTTTCCTTTTCTTTTCCTTTCCTTTTCACAATATTTTATAGTACCGTTTCTATATCATAGGGACGTTCAGATTATAATATTATCAACAAACACTATTACTAAAATTTTATTATCTGAAATATTTTCTCAAAATCTTCTATTAAATATTGTATTTTGTGTGAATTGTAAAAGAGCCATTACAACGTAGCCCACTGCACAATGGCCGGCCGCGACACGCAATGGCCTGAATTTAAATTAACCGACTCATATTCCTGCCAGTTATAGGGTGACCAATAAAACCTATTAAATTTCACCACAAACAAACCATTTTGTGTGTATTGATGTATAATTTTACCTTCTGCTCCATTTACCTAATTATTTTTTTATTATTTGTAGATCAACTGTAAAAATAAGAAGTATACAGACAGTGACGTGACTGCCGAGAAGTGAAGTGATCGGGATTATCTTGTAAATTGCCGGTTCCAACTAGGCGTAGTGAACAGCGGTCATAGTGGATGTCACTGCTTCTTGTAGTTATTTAACTGTGGTTTATTTTTATTTTTTGTATATTCAAATGCACTTGTATGAGTTGATCCCAAAACGCGATTAAGTTACTTCACGATCTGTACACTTGTGTAGCCGGATCAGAACTTGAATCTGGTTGACCCGAAACCAATATCTGCCTCTTTTTTATTAACAAATGTTTAGTCTAATTATTACAAATCATTATATTACAAATAAAAGTTGTGAAGCAAATCTTTGCATAACAGACAGGAATATGCCACGCGTGCCCACATAAAATGAAGCTATTAAATTGTAAACCATAATATCAAAATAATAGTAGTTTGTCCTGTATGTTTAGAGAACACATATTCAATGAATCCTGAAAGCTTCTGAATTCTGAATCATTGATATGACCGCAACACTCGTGACGGTAACTCCAACTATTACGAGAATTCACGTTACACGCGACATTTATTATTTTATTAAACATGGCGGAATGCGCATCTAAATGTAACTATTCCATTTGCATTTTAATATAGTAATCTAAATACTAAATGGTCATTTATTACTTATAATAAACAGTGGAGTGTATGTGGAGTGACGATAGCGGATAAAATGCGCAATAAATGTGGTTTGTAAGAAAATGTAGTGACAAGGATTCACAAAGAAATGCTCCGATGGTTTGGGCCCATGGAAAAAATAAGTAAAAGTAGTTTGACGAAAGTAATTTATGAATTCGATGCGTTGAAAGAGGCACACCCAGGGTGATTTCCCGGCCGAATCGACGACATCCTCAAGAAAGCTTGTTTGCCTAGTGTCCATAACCGTAAAGCTTGTATGGAGAGAATTGTGGATGTGAGGAAACCGAGGGAGTTCAGTCAGGATCGTGGAACGCCACATACTGACAATGCTTCCTTCACACATCCATAATTCTTTACATGCTCTTTGGTTATGTGACCCCTGCTTTTTTAGAATGACCCCTATTTAATCAAATAATAAAAATAAACAATTTTTTTACTAGAACTCGACATCTCACCTCGACTCGTCTGATGGTAAACAAGGGAAGATCCAAGAGTTCTAGCAACTGAAAATAACGCCTTAGTTCACGTCTGCCTCAGTCACCGTCGCTATGCCGGCAACCTGACGCATAATATAATTTAAACGTCGACAACCGAAGTCAACGAAGCGTAGCAGGTCACTGAAAAAGCAACGAGCCGCGTCGGTGTCTTTAAGTTCGATTGACGTTGTTGTGAATTGAAGGAATTCACAACTCAATGCAATATTTACGACTTTTTGATGATAGGCCTTGCAAAGAGCATGGCCGTTCAAAAGGTGATGTTTTTCAATTTATTTATTAAATATTACAAAAAAAGCTCTGAAACAAAACTTTGCTCCGGTCATAAATCAAACCCGGGCAATAAGGGAAAAGGATTAGTGTGACTGACTAACCAATGCGCCACACCTGTCAATAAATATACAAATATATAGAGCAATAGAATAGTGTAAGTACAATTAAACAGTAAGTAAATAAATATTTGTCATTTACAAAAAATATAACGTATAAATGTATACATATAAATATATATATATATTGTTCTTCCTACTTGATAAAAATAAAGATAGAGAATAACATCATTGCACTTGGAAATTAAATGACAGTGTTATAAATAAAAATATTTCCTTTGTAACAATTGTAAGGATTGGGATTGGGCATCATAAACGTACGTTGGATTTTCCGACCTATTTGCATATATTTGCCACAATAAACAATTACAATGCCCTTGAATTTATAGAATTAATAGTATTATTTCATTATATTTGAAATTCAGCATAGACAGAAATATTTTTTTAACTAAAAACACAGCCATGTCGAAAGTTTTGTTTCTAATCGTATCTCGTCATATGACAGGATCCCTGGAAATTAAGCTTCCATGAAGAGCAGTCCATGAATGGATGCGACTTCTAACACAGCTTAATATCGGCACACTATGCAAACTTCCACTAACTGTCTGGCTACCACTCTTAAATGCCCAGACCCGAAGCTAATATTTGTCTGATTTTTTATTGACAAATATCTAATTATCACAATATAGTGGCGCTTCATTTCTCCGCCTATCCCTGTGGGAAAAAGGCGTTTTAATTAATTTGATTGACAAATACTTTAATGCGTAGGGAACTAATATGTTAAGTAACTAATGATCTACAACCGATTTATCAATTGAAGTTTTTCAAATTTAAAGTTTAAATAAAAACAAATAAATTGTTAAGAAGGAATTGTTTAATAGTCAAGAGACTTTACGAAAAGCCTTAAATCTAAATTTCAGATCTTTTGGAATCCACAGAGAAAAATGTAATCAAGAATGATATCTTTCGATAAGACGTACCCCTAATATGAATCGTCCATACTAAACTGAGGATCGGCGCACAAAAAGTACAGTGCGGGGCGAATTTGTCTACAGGGTAAATACGACTAATTAAACTTGATCTATTTCTATTGCTTCTTTACAAAAATATAAAAAAATATTATTTAGTTATTATTTAATATTCATCAATAAGTGTCACTTTTGTTAAAAAGTAAATAAAAAACAACCAGTTGTTGCCGTTTGTCAGTTAATTGTTTTTTAATTCTAAAGCTGAAGCTGAAAGAATCATAAAAATTAAGTTACATATATTATTAAATGACTATAGATACCCGACTTACGTTTGAACTAAAATATGGCGGCCTAAAGGCTTGTAAATTGTAATTTACTTTATATATTAGTCATGAAAAAAACCTTTTAAAAATATACATATTAAAATTATTATTTAAAAATATTATTTAATAAAACAATAATGTTATGACATAGAATCATTCCCATAAAATTACTCAATAAAATCACTAAGCAATGAACATATTACTGTATATTATTCGATACAGTAGTATGTACTTGCCATGGTAGAAGTTAAGATTTCAGCTTATACAAATATATATAAGTACGTACGTTTCACAAATAAAAAATATATGAACCTTTTTCTTTTCTTTATTTCCTCGTAGGTACCTACAAACTCAGGTACCCCTGTACCACAGGAACTTATTCTAATTCAAGCACTTACAGTAAAAAAATCTTTTAAAGAATTAAACAAATGTTATGCTGCTTACTATCGCGTTTTTTTTTTTTGTTTAGATTATACAATTTTAAATTTAGAAGACGCATAAAATTTGTTTAATACATTAATCAATGTTCACGCAAAATCTAAGAAAATACTACAATCTTTTAAAATTAAATATTAGGCTACTAAGAGTGCTTGTATGATAGAAACAGGACAACCAAAGTACATAATACATTACAATGTAAAGATATATACAAACACACAGATATCTCGATGTGCGTGACTATTGGACTACCAATACACCAGGGTCGCCATTGTAAAATTATTGGTAAAAACATAATTTTACAATAGCCGTGTGCGGCTGCAATTAATATAAACAATGAATAATAATATTATGTTTATATATAAACGAATGGGTACTTAAGTGTACGAGTATCTACCTACTATGATACATACTAGATACATACTACTAGTATGTATCTACCTACTATTGTATACTGTTTCTATGATACAAGCACTTTAGTAGCTTAGTTTAGTAATAATTAATTAATAAATATTGTTATTGTAAGTAGCTACCTATTAATATACTTTTAATACAAATTAAAAAGTACAATAATCTATTATTTAATTATTTTTGACAAATAGTTTATACGCCATAGGAAAAATATAAAATGAGTAAGTGTGAATGAAAAATTATCACCCATGTTCACGAGGAAAACACAAATTTAAAACGTATTTCAGTTTGTTTATTTCATCGAATAAAGTGATACTTGAAAACATGAAGGTGTGTGATTAAAACTATTTTAGTAAAAATTATAATAGTAAAAAATATACAAAATTTAAGTTATAAATTGTAGGCCGTATGTGGTCATTTGCCCAGTCTGCCGATCCGGAATAGTAGTGAATAGTGAAGTAACTCAGTCGCGTTTCGGGATTAGCTCAAAAGTTATCTATAGGCCTCATAGGCCGGCATAATGGATGTGACTGCTACTTTATTTATTTTTTGTTGTGACTCGACATACGACATATGACAGCTGATGTTAGGCTGGAGTATGGTCCGTGAATGGAGAAGTAGAAATCACATTCACTATGCCGGCCTAGTTGAAACCGGCAACTTACAAAACTGCAAATCGTTATTGTTTAGTAGTGTAGACTTCTCGCCTCTATTTACAGACCGCGCTTTAGATTTAAATTATGTTTACATCAGGCGGTGTACTGTCCATAATAAATATATGTAAAACCTTAGTATTTTTTATTATACATTTCTATACTAAGCTACCAAAGTGCTTGTATCATAGAGACAGGACCACCAAAGACGTTACCAATGTATCTTTGATACGTTGGTAACGGTGTATCAAAGATACATTGGTAACGGTAAGTGGTTTCGAACCCGTGCCACTCGCCTTTCGTAGCCATTGCACCACGGTCGCCTCATTATATGCCTAGAAAAAAATATTCTCTCTCTTGCTCTCAGCCTTCCCCAGCGCTCCCCAGTGACTGCATTCAGCGCTTTCCTGCCACCTTTGGTAGGTTGTCAGTCCGTCTTGTACGTGGTCTTAATTAGAGACCTTTTCAGTTCCAATGGCTATCTATTTTATCGAAAATCTCAACCCCTGTGCCAACTTCGCTGAACTTCGGCTGATCCGGCTAATGTATTTGTAATTTGTCATTAATTGATTAAGATAAGTAAAAATAAATAAAAGGAGGAAATAAATAACTTTCCAGGGCATATTTGGAATTCTTTTTCTGGTGATTGTAGCATGTAATGTTATTGGAATTGAAACATACCAAGACGTAAGAGATCTGCCAAAAGACTTAATGATACATGAGAATGTTAGAGATGCCCATTCCAGAGTGAAACGACAATTGTACCCCTATGGTTTTCCATACCCCAGACGTAAGTGAACATTTATTATATTTTTTTATCAGAGGCAAATATCACTACGGGGTATTTATGAACAAATACGACTGCTAGCTCTCATTCTGTTTATTTCCTTACAAATGCCTGCCCTTTTTATGGGGTTCGATATAATATGATATATGCTTGTATCATAGAAACAGGACAACCAAAGTACATATATCAAAGATACATTGGTACCGGTGGGTGGTCTCGAACTCGTGCTCTCGGTTTGTGTAACTATTGCACTGCCACTACACCACGGTCGCCTTTGACATGTTAAGCCTGATGTTAAGCTGGAGTTCGGTCTATGCATGGAGGCGACTGTTAAATCTTAAATATCTTTAAGTAGCAGTGGCATCCAGTTGGTTCCGGCAACTTACAATCCCTATCCCAAATATATCCGGCTAATCCCAAAACGTGACATAGTCACTTCACGGTCTGTACACTTACAAGTGGCGGTAGAACCCCAACGTTTGGCCATTTGGCTTGCCGTGGCACTTTTATGAATAAGCAATTTGGGTCAGTATACATATAAATATATATATATATATATATATATACAGTAAAAGTATACATATTAAGCCAATGGCAACTCTATTGTCTATCTATCTACCCTACGACCGCATATTTTAAACTAAAATTAGTTTTTGCGAGTCCCATTAGAGCGCATCATAGTACTGACTAAGGAGTCGCCGGACACGGCAAGGAGATCATCAATTTAATTGCCTGCATAGTTATTACCCACGTAATGTTACATTAAAGATAAAGATACATGCGCGTGCTGTCATATGGCGAGCTGCAATAAACAGAAAAATACATGCATTACCATGTGGTTTTTACAGGGCATTATCCATTACCAGTAATCGTTGGACATGGCGGGTATTATGGTTTTGGTAGAGGATTTGGTGGTTTTGGTAGAGGATATGGCGGTCATGCATTCGGTGGAAGAGGATTCAGCGGTCGGGGATTTGGCGGTCGTGGAATAGGAGGGCATGGATTTGGAGGACGAGGAGGTGGAGGACACGGGCGTGGATAATATAATAATAAATATTTTATAAATATGAACATTTTTTGTTTTATTATAAAATGACTTATTACCCACGTTCGTTTGAAATACATACCATAAAATCAACATAGAAAATTGTTAATGAAATCTAAATAAATAATAAATTACTAACTAAAATTGCGATTATTTTAGTTTTTTCGTACAATATAAACACGTATAGCATATTGGATGTAATTAAAGCCACAACAATGAATTTTATAAAAACAACTGTCACTGTCATATAATTTTTGACTTTCTTGCTTTCGTCGGATAAAAATTGGGCGCATTCGGCCGTCTTACGTTTTCTTATAATAATTTCTAAACCCTTAATATGTTCAATATATACACGTAAAAAGAAATGCTCAAAGCCATAGAATCGGTTCAAAACTTGCGAGGTACTTTTATATAACAACAATCAAAATTTAATCAGGTAAGAAGACCTTAAAATTTAATCAATACATCTAAAGTTATCGTTCTTATTGGAATCTATCATATTAATAAAACTACAATTACTTTTACAGCGATGGAGTCTACATACGACGAAGCAATCTGCGAAAATCCATTTTACATTCAATTTACAAAGGAATTCAAAAACTTATATGAACATTGCATTACTCAGTCATGGATAATTTGCATTCCTCGAATTGGGAGCTTATGTTCCCGAGATTTTACAGTGGAAGACTTCTGCTCACATATTCTGGTACCTAATGATGAACTTCCTGAGACACACTACAGCACACTTACAGAAAAACAGGTAACTGTTATTAATAAAGTTATTACACTGGAAGTGACTAAAGGTTTGCCACTGCAGAGTCATATTCTGTTTGAAGAAACATTCTATACTGATGATAGATTAAAATATGTTGTTTGGTGCATTGAAGCCCCATTAGCACCAACAGCTAATAGAGATAACAATTCATTGAGAAATGAGCATTTATCATCTATAAATGATTGTGTTGACTTACTATGGACTCAGGCAGCTGGCCGTCAAATTCTAGATCAAATAGAATTTAATGTAAAACATTTTTTGAAGAAAAATAATGAATTCCCTATTGCAATAGCTCCTCTTAGAGATTTAGTAAGTGAGCTATACACACACTGTTTACAAGCTGCTTTGCAAAATAGACGACTGAGAGAGAGATCTAAGACATGTAATCATATATTAGAAAGTATAAAAGTAGCTGTTGAAAGTTATATGCAACATTTATTATACAATTCACTTATTAAACCAATATGCACTTGTAGTGCATTTGAAGATTCACAGCTGAACAAAAAAATAAGAAATCTCTCCGATATACAGTTGACTGACCTAGATATAAGAAAAGATCTGTACCATGCAGTACCAAGAGCAAAACAAATCTTATCACAAATAAACAATTATTCAACAGTTTTAGAGAAAGTCATTTGCATTAAAAGGTCATTAAATGCAATTAAAAAAACTGATAATTCTAATAACAAACAAGTTTTTCTTACAACTGATGATATGTTGCCAGTTTTTGTTTTTCTAATCATTAAATCAGGTTTACCTAATTGGTATGGTCAACTGATGTTTTTAAAAGAATTTAGATTCAGCGCAGTTGGTAAAGGAGATGGGGATGAGACTTCATTCCTTATCACTACTTTAGAAGCTGTTTTAGAACACATACAATCGGATGTGCTAGCAGGACCACCCAATCCTGAGTCATATTACTATGAAACTGACCTAACTGAAGACAAATTTGAATCCACAAAAGACAGAAGGTCTAGTCTTACCGAATCTGTTTCAACCGCTGACACCAATGGAGGAGAGGAAACTTTAGATTATGTGTTTGATTTAATTAAAGCCTCAAACAGAGACCAAGTGTGTGCAATATTGGAAAGGAACAAAAAACAAATTGCTAAAATGCAGAAGAATACTTTAAGCACACTTGATGCTGCGTTAGATATGTGTATTATAGACGATGATGATGATGACGAGACAACAACTCTTTGTCATCCTTTGTGTAATTGTAAGAAGTGCAATAGAAAAATATTTAAGAATCTCTTAAAAACATCACCTACAATCATGTCAAGAGACAGTCATGGTCTAACAGCTTTACATATGGCATGCATACATGGCAAATCTAATATTGTAGAATCATTAATAGAAATGGGAGCAGAAATCAATGCAACAGACTTGAATGAGTGTACGCCATTGCACTATGCAGCTTCGAGAGGACATCAAAATTCACTGTTACTTCTCATTCATGCTGGTGCTAATATAATTCCAGCTAATATTGATAAGAACACTCCATTGCACGTTTCAGTGAATAATGGCCATCTGAGTTGCGTTAAAGCACTAATTTATTATGCAGAACATAGCAGAAAAAATATAAATATAAATTGTATGAATCTTAATGGTAGTACTCCATTACATATGGCATCTAAATGGGGTTATGAAGGCATTGCAAAGTTACTTATTGAAAATGGAGCCGAACCTTCATTACAAAATTGTAATGGTAAAAGTTCTTTTGATTATGCACACAATCTAAGAATGTTGCAAATTTTAAAGTCTTGCACGCCAAGTCTATTTGAATACATACATATATCAGACATTAATGATGTAAATATTGAAGACACATCTGTCATGAAACATCCACAATTAAACAACACGAAAGACATTGATGTTAGTAAAATATGTAAAAGTGTGGAAAACTTGAAAAAGATGAATAGAGTAGCAAAAGCTATTTCTCATAATGACATAAAACTTGCATGTTTTTATCTTAATATAGGATATGAACCTAACAATACCAAAGATATAAATGACGATAACATAATGAATATTTGCCATCCATTATGCGAGTGTAATAATTGCAAATTGAAGAATAACTCCACCGATTTTGATATTAACTTCACTGATTCTAATGGCAATACATCTCTACATTTTGCAGCTAAATATGGCACTGAAGAAATGTGTAGTATTCTTATAAGAAATAAAGCTCATGTGAATTTTACAAACAAGAATGGAGAAACCCCGTTACATTTAGCTGCTGCGAATAATAAAACTGCAACAATACGTTTACTTTTAGAAAATGACGCCAATATTAACGCTATAGATTCTTCTGGCAATACAGCACTGCATAATGCTAGTCAAATGGGCAATATTGTTGCGACAAAAGTTCTAATTAATAATCGACCTGACGTAACTATTTTAAATGGTTCAGATAAGACAGCCCTAGCTATTGCTAAGGATAAAGTGCATTTAACTATCATAGATATTATTGAAAAGTATTATAGGAAGAGCATTGATTAATTTTCTTTTATAAATGGCTATCTAGCATATCAAGGCTCTTATTAACATCCAATTTGGATTATTATTAGCCGAGGTTTGGACGAGTGTAATGTTGTTTACAATTATTCACAGCTCACGTAAATGCCTGAAGCTCTCAGGTCGGGACAAGCTATATTTAGTATATTTTTCGTCGCGATCAGGCCGAGCCATACGTTTAGACCACCCTTACTACGAATTGAGCCACAACCAAACTGTATCTACTTGACATCCTCAGAGCTGGATAGACATTTGTAAAGTAATAATTACAAATTTGACTTACTAAAAATACTTAAGTATATTATGTAGTCATATAGGAAAATATATTTTTAGTACTAATTATGAAGACGTAAAAACACTGATTTTTTAATTTAATTTGAGCACATTAACTGTGGTATTTTTATTGTTTTTTTTTTTACTTTTTAAGACTGATTTGGTTATGTTTGGTAGTTAATTTTATTTTTTTTATTTTCCTTTATTATATTTAATACATAAAGCCATATACTTATATTTTATTCATTATTCGTGTATAGAAATTATTTATTGGAATACTGATGTATTTTAAAACATACATGTATCAACTGCTGTAAACAGAGTATAATAGATTCAATAAATTTAAAACATTAATTATTAACTGTATGACAATAGGAATAAACAAATAAAACAAATATTTATATTATGATTTATTTTATTACACATTTAAGACATCCCTTTTAAAGTAGACATTGGTGCCGTTATAAAAAAAATATATAATGCAATAACGAACTATATAAAAAATATATAATTAAAAACAAATAAATTCATATATAATTAGTAAATAACAATTAAATATAACTTTTGAATGCCTAATTTTGTACTTAAATATATTTGTGCGTGAATAAACAAGTACAACGCAAACATAAACTATAACTACTTTTAATAGTATTCTTATTAAATTCTCTCCTAGTTCAATAAACAGAATCATCTAAAGTCGCTCGCTCAGGACGAAAAGTAAATTGTAAAACAATACAAAAAGCATGCATTGGAAACTATTATTAGTCATAATTACACCGAATAATACAAATAAAATAACAAATATGAATTTCTGTCTGTCTACCAATTACATCTTTTTTATATTTATGAGGTTGGAGTCATTTTTATGATTTAGTCTTTAGGCGATAACTTTCAAATGGTCAAGTGAACTTAATCGACGTTCGTTCACAACTTGTCTCTCACTAACAAATGTCAACACAACATCCCGCTTTTAAGCAAGAGGAGGTCCAAAAGTGAGGAATACTGAAAAAACCGCGTCAGTCACGGCTGCCTCGGTCGTCGTCACTATGCCGGCCAAAGGATATCGCTATAACGTTTTTGTTCCATTAGGATGGTTCAACAACCACCATCCTAACCACAAATAAGTATTTTCAAGGTGAAAAATATTTTTTATCATGTACTGTTTTTGTACCAAGTTCTAGCTAGTATCACGTTGACATCGCAAGACTTAAACCTAGTAATTACTGTATTATGAGTTCCATTCGATATCTTTGTGAATATTTAATAATAAATCGGAATGTTTTATTACAAAAATTTAACTAAACGTTGTTTATATTATACAACAATAAATCACATCAAAAATTTCTACAAACATTCCTAAAAACTTATGAAGTAATAAATAGAATTAAGTACGATACCTACTATGACAATAAGTTAAAGGACAATAAAGGTGAACGTGCACTTGTCCGCAAAGAACGAGCCAAATTTTTTCGTTCGTATGAAACCTCGCTCACCAATCCACGCCGAACTTCATCGCTAGCTAGAGATTTTCGGAAAAGGTCGGGAATTCCCTTCGAAGAGTTCTGATGACGTAATCGATTCGGGCAGTTAGATCGATTAATCATCTACAAAATAAAGAACTGACAATATTCGTCAAGCAGTATACGTCCATAGAAATTAAATTTCAAATCGAAATTAAATGCGTAAGCGCGATGCGGCGTGTTCAATATATTTATTTCAGCGCGGTCAGTTCATTCCACGCGGATAGGTGTGCGTGACCATCAGATATTTCGTTGACTTTTTATTTTGACTCGACCGTAAAAACCGACTCAGGTCACGGTTGCCTTAGTCGCAGTTACTATACCGGCACTAAAACTGTCGTGCGCGTTCAATTTAAATATAAAACAAAATCGAAATCTATAAATATGTCATGTATTTTGTCAACTAGAATAATGTTATAAAACTGTTGAAATTAGAAGTGAAAATTCACGCATGCAGATCGGACTGCATTTATTCCACATATATTATCTGTCGCATAATATATGTGGAATAAACCTGTCTATATGTGATGCGACGTGCACTCAGTAGTTAGAACTACACGATAGGAAAGAGGTATTTCGACACTAGCACATAAGCGCTGCGTAGCTTGCTGGTCAGGGCGATTGCACCTTAAACGTTGTGCACGCGTGAATTTTTCTATTTAACTTTCATTACTAAATTAAACAGTAATATAATGCATAGTCCTATAACGCACACTTGCGGATCTATCGCACCAATTACATCCGTGACGTATGGTTATATATTAGTAATGCCAGCTTAAAAAATAAATTATGTACAAATAATACTTTTAAAATTAATTCTAGTGACGTCATTGATTCCTTTGGCATAAAGGAACAATAATTTCAATATTAATAAATAATCAAAATTGATTTTAAATCAACGCAATACATTAAGGTGTAAGGATCGTGGTAAGTGGCGCTCCATAGTCTCTGCCTATCCCTGTGGGAAAAGGCGTGACAATTTTTTATTTATTTATTTTATTGAATGCAATACATTATCTAAATAAAATATTCTATAACTCCATAAAAGTAACTACATAATTGGTCCCAAACATTAATTTTATATTTAAAAAAATGTTAAATTTTTTTTTTAGTCATTGATAATTTACTTTTAAGGTTAATTCGCACGGTTTCGGTTTACGTCTAGTGCGGTCTATACCATACGATTTTTTATTAAGGTATATTGTAATTTCTTAGATTTTACGCGAACTTTAATAAATGAATTAAACAAATTTTATGCAGCTTACTATCGTGTTTATTTTTGTTTGTTTTCTTTTGTTTCCGACGTTTCTAAAGCTTTGCAGCCCTCGTGGTCACGGAGGCGATGGCCACATAATATTTATTTAATTCATTAAAGTATATTTTAATGGCGCAGCGCTCGAGCTGCAGCGCGGTTATAGTAGGATTTATTAATATTAACTATAATCTAAAACAACATTATTAAGTTACATATTAATTTCTATTTAAATAAAAAATAAGTTAAAAAATAGACTCTTCCTAGAAACTCGAAGTTAAACACCAGGTTTACACTTTTGTATATTAGTATTAGGTCAGTCTGCAACTGGGATCACAGGAAACCTGATTGATCGAATATGATTTATTTTTATTGCGGCTCTCGTCATGATAGTACCTCGCCTCATGTTAAACTGGAGGGCGGTCCATAAATGGAGGTGACTGCTACTAGTTAAATAAAAATGTACAAATATGAACTAAATGTTTCATTTAAAAGCTAGTCAAGTTTTTTGTGGGCCGACTTGCAAACTAACATTTTGTATATACCTAAATAAGAGTTTTCATATAAAAGAACAGTAACCTCGATCAATGTTATACATTAGGATAGATATTTTGTTTACCCTAAAATATTTTTTTTAAATTGGACTAATTTTCGCACATCGTAAAATCACATAACACCCTCGCTTCCTTAGGCAACTCAGCTTACTTGAGAATGTCTCAGATTTGGTCGGAAACACTCTCCTGGGTCTGCCTCGACAATCCCTTTTAGCAAAATATTAGATTTATCCATTACATTTATAAATTCCTTTCGTCAGTCTACTTTCACTCATGTGCCCAAACATTACCTTATGAATCCTTGTCACTAATCTTCTTTCAAACCACATCTATAACGCACTGTGCTACTCCTCATTCTATCCACTTTCGTCACTCCAGATACACTCTTTAATAACCGCATTTCTACTGTCATGCATACCACACCCTCACCCATAATAGATCATTTAATATCCATAATAGGCCTATTTTATTGTATACAAACTCTTAATAAATAGAAGTTATGCTTGGCATATGGCCGGCATTGTGACGGCAAGTGAGGTAACCAAACCCGAGTTGTTTTTTTTTAGTCATCGGGACTTCCCCTTGCTTACAACCTAAACTGAGGTCAGATGTCGCGTCTTAAAAAAAAAAACAAAAACGGTATCATATGATAAACCTGCAATATTTCCAATAATTAATAAATGATAATAAAAATATTAATCACCTTCTATCTGATATAATTAAACTTTACGAGCAAATATACTCAACAAACGTCTACCTTGTTGAACAACACAGAAATTTAATACGCATCGTTCTAGAACCATCTAAAGAGCACAAGGGACCCGGCAGACCCACACACATCGTGAGCAGAGTATTTTATCTGTCCTTGGACTTCCATAACAACATACAATTTAATTGTACTCCTTAACTTATTCACTGTACTATATTCCACTTAAAATCTTTCTTATCTTCTCTGTCTTTCTTATTATTATGTCTATCTCTCATTCTTACGTCATCTAATCTCATGTCTCCATTACTATCACCGGCGCGTTCAAATCTGCTATCTCCATTACTATCCCTAACGCGTTCAAATCTCTTCTTCGGCATATACTTCTTATACTTAGGTTTGAAGTGTGAAAAATCAGTAGAATTTTCATCGACATACGTTTTGCTTTTAACAAATAGTTGATTTGAAGACGGATCGCATGCTTCTGGTAAGAACTCCGGCACATAACCTTCGTCGTTTAACTCCATGACGTCATTACGGTTAAATGTATAATTGGTAGGGTAATACGTGCGGAGTATATCTTCGTCTCTATATTGTTGCATTTGAAGCCACACGTGTGCAAGCAGGAGAGGGAATCGTCGTAGCCAATAAGTAATGAAACCTTCAGGTACTTTACCCAAAACCTCTCGCACCTCCTTGTCCAATTCGCGATAATGATGTTTCTAGAAAAAAAACATGCATTATTATGTATGTATCTACTACGGTCGCTATATAATCACTTCGCTACAATGCAATTTTTTTATTGTGACTCGACATATGACACGCACTGACTGATGTTAGGCTGGAGTGCGGTCTATGGAGGTGACTGCTACTGCAGTTAAATAACTGTAACCTTCCAATATTAAGTGTGGTATACTTAACATCAGGCAGTGTAGGTCATGCACTATAAAAGAGATGTTTGTGACCGAAGTACCAAATTATATTTTTAAAATGTTTATTCAACCATTTTTGGATTAATCAATCCTTTTCAATTCTATGGCCGGCATAGTAAAGGCAACCTAATTAAACCGGTTTATTAGTCGTTGAGGAAACGTACAAAGAAACCGAAGAGGACTTCAAATGCGGAAACGAGCCCGCAGATAACTGTAACTAGTCGTTGGGGATTCCCCTTGCTTAACATCAAACAAATCGAAATCAGATGTAGCGTCATAATAATAAAATATAACGAAACTATACCTTATTTCTAATAGCACGCAATAAATCCGTAACTTTATCACCACGATACGAACGCCTTTGTCTGAGATCAGCGGCTACTATGTTGCAGACAGCACCGCGCCAATCACCACGAAGCACTCGTTTGGTATTCTCTTCCAATGAACTTATCCATGTACGACCAAAGCCTTCTGTTTGGTCGCTTATATCCTAGAAATATTTTTATTGTATTATTATTATTCATGCTATATTGACTGCTATACTAAGCAGTATTGACTACGGTGGCTACTAAATGGGTGCACAAAACAAAACAACTACTGTTTGGTTTACAAAAACTGGACTATTGGACGAGAGCATAGAAACAAATGGAGTGGTAGCCAGTGGTGCCCAGTCAGGAATCAGTTTGTAACTTTCTAGTTCCAACTAGGCCCGCATAGTGGATGCAATAGGTAGCAATTGTTTACCTGCGGTAGCAGCCACCTCCATTTACTCTAACTTAACATCAGGTGGGGTGCTGTCATATGCCGAGCCACAATAAAAAAATGTGAAGGAAGCTAGAGAGTTGTGTCAGGATCGTATAAAGTAACGCTCCGTTGTTTCTAATCACTTTTAAAATTGAGGCATAAAATCGATTGATAAATACAAACAATTAATCGAATTGTCACGCCTTTTTCCCACAGGGATATGCAGAGACAATGGATCGCTCACATCCACAATTCTCTTTATACAAGCTCTGTGGTTATGGGCACTAGGCAACTCAGCTTTCTAGAATATGTCTCCGATTTGTTAAAAATTAAATGAAATCTCACCTGTAAAAAGTTAAGTGTAGTGAGCTTATTCCAAAATATGGGATACTTGAGTACAGCGCTACACGGAGGTCGCGAGTTAGGCGATGAAGATATCATGACACGTATTAATATTTTAGCTAGCAACACTTCGTCTTCGGCTAATGTTGTACTAAAAAAATTAAAATATATTTAAAAGAGTTTTGGCGGGAAACTGCAAGTGACAGGTCGTGCAATTTTTAATTATTTGTAAAGCTTGTTTTTTTGAATAATAGTGGAATTGTTATCCAGTAACCATTTATGAGTTCATCGAGTATAGACAAGTGATTTGAAGCTGTGAAACGTGTTCGGAGAATGTTCCAAGGCGCTTATTTAACCTTGTTCCTATCTCATATTTTCACACCCGTAATACCCGCACAGGTCGGGTAGATCGCATTTTGTCGATCGAATCAGCAGTCAAACAGGTTCGGTTCTTTGTAGAAAAAGCGACGACAGCCCATGTGCTCTCTATTCTATAACCTTGGATCCTTCAAGCAATGCGAAAAGAAGCACCGTATAGACTCGTTTTTTACTGTCGTCGGCACTCTTGGACCTCCTCTTGCTTGCCATGAGGTGGGTCTAGCCCGGATGTCGAGACGAAATTTAAAAAAATGGACTGCCTCTGAAGTCCAGTTCAGTCCATTAGAGTCGGGAGCCTAAAATCTACGCTAATATGAATAGCACTTACTCAAGTTGATCCAACTTATATTCGCCTGTTAATATATTAGCCTGTCTCCGCAACACATCACCGAATGGATGGTGGCCCTTTGATAGTACATAGTAGAACACGCAGCCGAGTGAGAAAATATCAACGGATGTTGTCTAAAAAATAAAATAAAGTCTCAAAAGTTCTGTAAATGTGGTCAGGATGAAATTATAATATAAACTTAATATTATTTATTTATTATACAAAATAGGCCGATCGTCCTGCGATTGCTATGATGGTAGACTTACAATGACAGTTTTATTTTTAAATTAAGTTATGCTCATAACACCTTCAATGGATTCCATCTCGAGGCAGCGTTCTGGAGTTTCAACGGAAAAGTTAGTTTAAAGCTTTTACGACATGACAACACCTTCACTGCCCGCACTATCCCCATTACCCAACCGAATATTGTAAGACCCTACACCAATGACGCCTTTGACATTTGGTTCAAAACAGTGCTTTAACAGCCTGCCCATACAGGCCAGTAGCACTACTTTTAAATGTACAGACAGTGAAACGATTCAGCCGGAATCAGCTTGAAAGTAGCCAGTTCCAATTAGGCCGGTATAGTGGATGCGAGTGCCACTTATACTTTTATAACTATAGTAGCAGTCACCTGTTTTTATGCACCGCACTCCAGTCAGTCGAAATGAGGCAGTTGCGGTTCGGGATTAGCTTGAATCCCGAAACGCTAGGCCTATCGCACTAGGCCGGCTTATCGGATGCGACTGATACTTGGAGTTGTTTAACTGTAGTAGTAGTCGCTTATATTCATTGACTGCATTCCAGCTTAACATCAGAAGGGGTGCTTCCATATGTCGTGCCACAATAAAAAAAAAATTGGGAAATTAAAACTAATCTTACCGTACGCTGTCCGTTAATCATCTCTGGTGCAATCCAACCATCTGTGCCAGTTACGCCAGAACGACTTGAGAAACTAGTGCGACCAATATTAAGTTTCTTTGATAATCCAAAATCTGATATCATTGCGCGAAATTCTCCATTACCATTTGGTGTAGACAGCAAGACGTTGTGTGGCTTTATGTCTCTGTGAACTGTTGTTTTTATAATTTAGTAATTATTATTATATCAATCAATCAAACGAACTGACATTCTGTTAACAAGCAAATCTCCTTCCACAATCTTAACATATCTTTTTTTTTTCCTTTTCTTTTTTCAAACACTAATTGTATTAACAGTTGCATATACATTATAAAATAGTTTGATGTACAAAGATTACGATGTAGTTGGAATAATTCCTTTATTTTGCATAGTTTAGGCGTGCAAAATGTTAATATGGCGTTATCTTTGTGATTGACAGACAAAACGAAATCCATATCTTATTTTTAAAATAACTCAATTGCACAGCAATTTAAAGCAAAATTGTTATTAGTTTTATCAATACAAGTATCGAAACTACCATTTATATATTTTTTCATTATTGGACATTACAAAAGTATACTACTTAATGAAAGCCCAAAATGAAATATGTCCTTTATATTTAAAAATAATATATTTCAAGACCACGGTCACCTCAAATATAAGTCTCTTGCTTCTTCACATCTTATTACGGTCCATTGTTTTTTTAAGTATGTCCCCAATTCTATATTAGAACGATGTTTAACAATACATCTAATGTGTAAAAATGTCTGGCAGTTTTCAATGGCTAAGGCGCTGTTAGAATTGTAGACTGCAGCGCCACCTACACAAATAAATAAAACTACTCACCTATATCCATAGAATGTAAATGTGACAATCCAAGTGTTGCTTGTCGTAATACTTCAATGGCGTCAATATTACATTCGAAACTTAATTTCTTTTCAACATAATCTTGTAACGTCGCCGAACATAACTCCAACGCTATGTACCTAAAAATACATATGTATAATAAAAATCTCTATGTATTACTTACTACCTGCACTCAATTCCTGCGACCGTGGTGAACCGGTGCAAGAATTGCAAAGGTCGCAGGAACCTACCAGTTCATAGAACAATCGCCAGGTAGAATGCTTTGCCAGCCCATGTGTTAGCTCCATCCTATAACCTTGTATCCTTCAAGCGATGCGTGAAGGAGCACCTGTGGCCGGCATTGTGACGGCGACTAGGGCAACCGTGAAGACTTGGTTTTTGCAGTCGTAGGCACTCTTGGACCTCCTCTTGCCCACCATCAGGCGGGTCGAGGTCAGCTTACGATTTACAATAGAAACAAAAAGTTAGGCGCTATGCCTGCAATGACCAGAGATATTACAACTATTGTTTTTTTTTTAATGACCCCGATTTCATCCAAAATCTTCTGGATCGTCTCCATTATATTTTGAATCATAAATCTCTCGTCAATCTCTTTTCATCCATTCTTTCAATATACCCAAACCATCGCAACATACCCTTCTCAATCTTTCTCACTACATCTTCTTTCAAATTACATAAGACAATTCCTATACATTATTTACTTTATCAAAAATTCACGCGCTCCTTATTTCTGCAGCATTAATCCTACTTTCATGCTTCTTCTTGCCATGCTAGGATGCCATATCTAGTCCATAGATCCAACATGGCCAATACCTAGCATGGCCCATACCGAGTACATACCTAAATTGTTTATCGCGTTCAGTGCAATAGTAACGTACGACATTTGCGTGCGCATCGGACTCACGGAGCAGGGCAACTTCCCTATCAGCAAATGTAAAACATTCTGGCAACAATCTCTTAACAGCCACGTCGCGTTTGTCAAAAGTACCACTGAGGACAATTAATTGCATTATATTTTGAATATACTGATTTAGGCAGTTCTTTCCCTATTGTTCCATTTTTTTTATTGTGACTCGACATATGTCAGCACCCCACTTAAGCACCCAAGTTCAGCTGGAGTGCGGTCCATGAATAGATGTCACTGCTACTACAATTCAGTAACTTTAAGTAGCAGACACATACACTATGCCGGCCTAGTTGAAACCGGCTAAGTCGTTTCACAGTCACTTGAAATATGTAACAACTTTCCCAAACAAAATTTATGGTTTGCAAATTTGTTTGTCGCTATTGTGACGGCCACTGAGGAAACTAAGTTAAATAGTTTTTTCAGTTGTCGATTCTTAATTTAAAAGAAAAACTTTAAGTGAAATATGAAGAGGCGATAATTTAAAGTATTTCATAATTTAAAAAAGACAAAATCATTTAAAGGAACTTATTTATAAAAAGACAAATATAAAAACTAGATAATTACCGATAAACAAATGTTCCTTCACACCCCTTTCCGAGTACGTGATCAGTTCTGAAGGATATCCTACCGATGCGTACCTCCCCCTCGCCGACATCTTCAAGGTAACCGGTAATTTCACCATTCGACGAGGTAGAATGATTCGATCCACGCGAACCACTCTGCGACAATTGTTGGAATTCACGTGCCTAAAACAAGTTTTTTAAAAGGTTTAAAAAGGTTGCCATATTGCCTATAATCATGGAGCTTGTATAAAGAGAATCGTGGATGTGGAGGAAGCGATGGAGTTGTGTCAGGATCGTGGCAAGTGGTGCTCCATTGTCTTTGCCTATCCCTGTGGGAAAAAGGCGTGACAATTTAAATTATTTTATTATTTATGACGTATCCTGATTATTTGTACGAAAGAAATAGTTACCTGTGGATGTGATCAAGAGAGAACTGTGAAAATAGTAGAAAGTAACATTCATAGAATATTGGATTTAAATTCAAGTATTTTATTAAAGAGAATACTTAAAATAGTTTATTTTTTATTTTTTATTGTGACTCGACATATGACAGCACCCCGCTTGATGTTAAGCCAAAGTGTGGTCCATGAATAAATGTCACTGCTACTACAATTCAATAACTGTGAGTAGCAATCACATCCACTATGCCGGCCTAGATGGAACCGGCAACTTACAAGCTGATCCCGAAATGTGACCAAATCACTTCACGGTCTGTATACTTGTAAGTGGTGGTACTACCCTGAATCGGCAGACTGGGTACCACTGCCTACCACTCTTTGATAACCAAACCCGAAGCAAATATCCATCCCTTTTTTTTTAATTAACAAATATTTGCAATATTTAATACTATTAAATATTACAAATAAAAGCTATGAAACAAATATTTGCTCCGACCGGGGATCGAATCCGGGACTTTACGCGCAACAAACCAGTCGCTAAACCGTTCGTCCACGCCTGTCGTCGTGGACGTCCTTTCTGCAGTACATAGAAAACTGATTTGGCCGACTGTTCGATCTATTTCGTAGCACATTTTTTTATACAATATTATAAATATTAATTTTTAAATGAAATTAACTATCAAATTAAAAGACAAAGAAAATTTGTATCTAAATAGAAAGAGATTACAAAATATTCATAACATTTAAATTCTTAGTAATTTTTTCACAACTGTTTAAATAATATAAAATAAACAATATCGTAATAATGGTTTTAACTAAACATATAAAATTAATGACTTATTAAAAACACGTTTTTTTGTATTAGTTATTATGTTGCAGATGTTCTAAATAAATATTATACAAGAGCATTTAAAGATATTAAATTATGACAAATATACAGTTAATGTGCATTTTAAGTCACTGTGAGGTGCAATAAAGTACCTTATAGTGACAGCGACTTGGGCAATGCTTTACTATGCTATTAGAATGACCCGCACAGGTCGGGGAAAGCATCCACATTCTATCGATCGAATCGGCAGTCGAACTAAAAAGTTCGGTGCGTCTTTTCTTTGTAGAACAATTGACAAGTGGAATGCTTTGCCAGACCATGTGTTCTCTCCATCCTAAGACCTTGGATCCTTCAAGCGATGCGTGAAGAAGCACCTTAAGCCGGCATAATGACGGCGGCTGAGGTAGCCGGGAACTAACTCGGTTTTTTCAGTCGTCGTCACTCTTGGACCTCCTCTTGCTTATCATCAGGCGGGTCGAGGTCAGATGTCGTGTTACCATAAAAAAAAATTAGAATAAGAATAGGACGGGCTGTCGACTAACTTCAATTGACTGATTTAAAGGCGTCTTTTTCTTGACAGTCCGCAAAGAAAAAGACACCATACTAAAGTGAAGTTGGTTGGAGAGTTAGATGTCACAAAATGGCGCCGATTTCGTCATATTCTTATTTTAATCGCATTATACCAATCCATGTGATCTCCCCATCCTATAACATTGGATCCATCAAGCGATGCGTGAAGAAGCACCTTTGGCCGCATAGTAACGGCGACTGAGGCAGCCGTAAGGACTCGGCTTTTCAGTCGCCGGTTTGGACCTCCTCTTGCTTACCATCAGGCAGGTCGAGATCAGGCGGGTCGAAATCAGATGATGAGTCACAATAAAAAATTACCGTAACCAGTATCGTTTTTGTAGTCAGCGCTCATGGACTTCCACTTGCTTACACAGCGTCTATGTAGAGCACTTCCCTCTACTTACCACCAGGCAAGCCTAGGTCAGATGTCGAGTCGCAATAAACAAAAAAACGTACCTGATATCTCAAATGCCAAAACAGCGTAATGACCAATCCAACCAATATAATGAGAGCCACTTTCAACTCCTTATTCTCTTGCTGATTTATCCATACGTACGCTCTCTTGTACAACAAATCCGGCCTGATTGTATAACTCTCAACATAATCATCCGTTTGAACAGACACCGATACAGAATTAGATTTCAAATTAGTCTCATTTTCTTCATCGCTCCTCACGTCACCTTTTATGAGTTTAACACTGGATTCAGGGCCAATTTTCAAGTAACTATTCGGTAACTGTGGCATCCAAGTAGTTGTTAATTCCGGTACTTTATAATGCCCTAAGAGAAGATAAGGGGCAGCTACGTGTAAATTTAAATCATTTAATTTGTAATGCACGTTTGCAAAAGTATCGTCATTGTATTTGTCGTTCTGTACTGTCTCTGACGGGCCTTCTAGTAACAGTGGTGCATGTCCAGTTGATATCGTTATGGTGTTTTTGTCCACTAATGATGATAGGGCGTAGAGGCCGTGGTTGTGCTCGCCTATGTACAGGGTTGGGCTGTAAAATAATTATAACTTTAGACTAAACATAGACATGGTCTAGTTGGTAGTCAAATAGTGACTAAAACCAAGACACTCAGGTCAAAAATCACTTGTTAGTTTTTTTTATTATTTTATTTTGAATTTATGTTCTTCGGTTAATTTATGTGACAAGGAATGACAAAGGAATGCTTTCCATGAAAAGGATGAGTGAAATAAGATTGACGGAAGGAAATTATAAATCTCATGTGGACGGATGCGTTAAACAAGAGTAGCCAAGGATGTGTTTTCCGACCAAATCGGAGACATCCTCAAGAAAGCTAGTGCCTATAACAATAGAGCTTGTATGAAGAGAATTGTGAATGTAAGGAAAGCGAGGGGAGTTGTGTCAGAATCATGGCAAGTGGCGCTTCATTGTCTCTGCCTATCCCTGTGGGAAAAAGGCGTGACAATTACGTGATTGTACTTTAGTTGGTTGGTATTAAACCTAAGACTCTTGGTTTGCGGGGCCATTCCATAACAAGGCAACACCAAGGTCACCTTAAACCTCCCAAAATACGTATTTAATCTTAGCATTGCTAGAGCTAGTATTGCTAAAGACACAAATGAAAGACAGATTACTTTTGTGAACTTTATCGATACTGCGCGATGCACCTGACTGGAAAATACTCATGAATCATTTCGGGAGCAATATAAAATACTAGATCAACCTATATGATCTAGCAGTATCAGCCTATAGACCGGACATTTGAGTTTCCAAATAACCACAACATCAAGTCAAGTAAGTATTATAATCTCACGAACAAGACGAGAAGAAAGTAGAAGCCGGTGCAAGAGGAATACTTGCAAAAAACTTGCAACATCATTTAAAAGAAAAGGCGTTACAATTCGATTGATTGATTGCGTTATTAATGGTATTAATCAAATGAAATTTATTGCTTTGTTATCGCTATTTTTATTAACAACAACCATATAGCTATAACTACGTCTAAAAAGTTAAATATTGTTTTTATGCTTACTATTAGTGGGTTATCGAATTGAAGTCATTACGCCGGTCAAAAAACTACAAAATATTAATGTATGTTATAAAGTACAGAAACCAACTTTAATTTTCGACTTTTAAAAATATATAAATACAAAGATAATTGAAGATATAAAGAAAGCAAGAGTTATGTCAGGATCGTGGAAAGTGGCTCCCCTATCACTATGGGCGTAATGATGATGATGATAAAAGTAGTTGAAGTAAATGATAAATTATGCCCCCACTGTCGCTTTACCTACAGCAAGAGTGCCGATGACTAAAAACAGTCTCATTTTACAGTCACCTCTTTTTTTGTAACACCTGACCTTGACTTGCCTTATGGTAAGCAAGAGGAGTTTCAAGAGTGCCGATGACTGAAAAAACTTAGTGAGTTCACTGTTGCCTCATTCGATATCACTATGCCGGCCAAATCAATAATCTAAGAGTACTTACTAAAGCTCGATATTGGAGTTTTTAATGCCATGTCCATTACTTAACGTCGACGCATCTTCCATAATATGATCTAGCGTATCGTCTCCTAGCGAATTGAATGGTACAGTAATCAGCCCATTTGCATCCAACAAATAGGCTGCTACGACTGGCGTTTCGAAGTTATGCGACCATACCAAATCGCCGGTTTTGCGATTAAATGACATCACACGGCCGCTCGATGTCGATGTGAAGTGGATTATTCCTACAAGAAATTATTATGAATAAATATCAAAACTTTGATATCCAATTTTGAGGGTACAGACTGCGAAGTGACTTAGTCGCGTATCGGGATCTGATTGACAGTAGCCGGTTTCAACTAGGCCGGCATAACACAATATGTCAAGCAACAATAAAAATAAACAATGGACAAGTCTTTTACAAAGAAAACATCTTTACAAGCCCATGTGTTCTCTCCATCCTATAACCTTGGATCCTTCAAGCGATGCGTGAAGAAGCACCTTTGGTCGGCATAGTGACCTATAAGTATACTTGTGATACTTGTATGTAATTTATGTAATTCTCATCATCCCAAAGGTTAGTTGTTAGAGAATGCCTAATGGGCAAATTAAACTCGCCTATGTACCCATTTTTAAGTTTATTCTGGTGCAATAAAGGATTTAAATAAATAAATAACTAAATAAAAACTTACCATAATCGTTGAGCATTTCTTTGCCCATAGCATGCGATGTATAGTCATAGAACGTAACATTCCATTTTTGGTCTTGATTCTTAGAATTGTGCATTAAAATATTATACTCAGTGCGTGCCACATAGATACCTCTCGCTTTATCTGGAAAACATGTGTTCTTCTCTCCTGTTTTAAATATGTCAGCCTTATCAAACCCTATAAAAGTAATTATTTTTATGGCTCTAATGGATTTACCAGCCCATGTGTTTTCCCTAACCTAGAACCTTGCATTCTTTTGGCCGGGGCTTTTGGACCTCCCTTTGCTCACGACCAGGCAAGTCGCGGTCAAATTTCGAATCTCATTAAAAGAAGGTCTAATATCCTTAATTTTGTATACCCAGTAATTACGATGTTAAACTTTCAAAAAGTATTGTGGGCGTAGCGAAAGTTTTAGGTAACCTACTGATCACTTTAAGTGAGCACTTTCCACCAATCAGACAACCTTATTTTGACAGTCATAGAAATTCAATATTAAATAAAGTAATTCTATTTGTGTACAAAGTTAATCTAACGCTGTACATTACGGCCACTGCACTTTCTAGATTACTACTTTGTGTGACATATTAATGAAAAACAATATCAATATAATCTCTAGGCAATTTGTTTGCAGACCTTTATTAGTTAAAGTTGGGCTCAACATCTGTCTATATTATATATTTTAAAATGTGAATACAAACCTGATACATGTTCCCTGGACCCAGTCAAAGGATCTATCATAAACCAAGTATCACTCTTCTTCCCCGTATAGAGGATACCATCAGTCGATCTACAAGGTGCATTAGCAACCAGTTCCGGAATAGTAAAGGGCAACTTCTTCAACATTTGTTGGTCACCCCTCGGACCATACATGTATAAGAAACCATGGCGAGGATCGGGCAAAAATTGGGGCGATAAATTCGCATCTTGACTCGGTACTTTTACAGCTGGTTCTAAAAATATTCAAAAGATTAACGTTAAATTTTTGTTTTCTTGAAACTCGTAAAAGAAACCTTTTTCGAGTCAATGACCTTAATCGATATTGACTATTTAGCTGATTCTAAACAAAATTGTTTTTGCGAGTTACATTAGAGCAAATCACCGTACTGACTAAGCAGTTGCTGTTGCTGGACATGGCAAGATTATCATCGTCTTAACTAATTCTTTTTTTAAATTTAAACATTAGGCATTAGTTCTATATTATTTTCGTTTTGTCATCATCATCATTATGTCAGCCTTTAGACCACTGGTCGTTAGCACATTGTCAGTCTATCTTGGGAATAGACTGTTTACTCGTAGCGTTAGTTTACTCGTGGTCTTCATTCGAGAACGTTTTGGCCCTGACGGCCATCTGTTTTACGAGCTATGAGCTATTTTTTATTATAGGGGCTGAAACTCTTATCTAATCGGAGTAACACATGTAGTTAAAAACTACAACTAATTAATCGATTTTGTTTATTAATTCCATATGTGTATAATAAACTTTTTCTTTATTTTTACATTTCTATACTAAGCTACTAAAATGCTTGTATCACTGAAACAGGTCAACCAAAGTACATATATCAAAGATACATTGATATCGGTGGGTAGTCTCGAACATGTGCCCTCCGGTTTGTGTAACCATTGCACTGCGACTACACCACGGTCGCCTTTAAACTGTAATAGATAATATTCCCATGTATAAACTAGTAAACTAAATTTTATTATAAACACCGCCAGTTTGGGCTGTAGCGATTAGGAATGTTATAGAGCGTAACGGAAAGGTCAACCACTTTCATCGATTACAATCATACGCCAGTTTTCAGCACGAAAATATACAAAATATATAGGAAACGTGCCAATGCACGTAGTACAAGCGTGAAATAAAAATAAGACGTGAATCCATTAATATGTAATCGATAGATTTAAAGACAAGGAAGGGCTCACTGGAGTTAGCTAACCTTAAGGTCAATACATACACGTACAACAAAATGACAGCGGAATGACTTGCACTGATATTAAATAAAAAATAAGATATTAAATAAAGTCTTGTAGGTAACCGATCAACAAATAACAAATCCATAGGTAACTACGATGATTGGTTAACTTAGAATCAGTGCAAGTTCGTTGTTAAGTCATTTCACTGTCGCGTATTAGGAGAATCGGGCCCAGCAACATTTTCAAAAATATTTCCAATTAAAAGTTTAAATGATACGTTATAGCAGTGGTTGACACAAAAATGGTTATTAAATATTTAAAATGTAAGCATCACAACAATAACATACTTTGAAATTATTGATAGAGCAATTATATTTAAAAAATGGCATGCTAAAATGGTAAAACTGTGTATCTTCGTGGTAAAACTGTATTACCACGTATCCTACAAATATAGTCATTCCATTTAGCAGCTTATACAAAGATTGCTGCTAGGTAGAAGCTGAACATCGCTCGAACACACGCCCAACGTTTGTAATATTCTATTTTACTTGATTTTAGATAAATATAAATAATGGTAAATATTGTTTAAATATACAACTTAAAATTACTAGCACTACTTATTAATGTCAATGAAGCCGAGTTTATTGTGGCTTTCTTTATCCAGTGTAGTTGTAGAATCATTTTTTTCATTGTGACTCGACATTTGACAGCACCCCGCTTGATGTTAAGCTGGAGTGTGGTCCATGAATGGATGTTACTGCTACTACAATTCAATAACTGTAAGTAGCAACTAGTATGCCGGCCTAGTTGAAACTGATCCCAAAACGCGACTAAATCACTTAACGGTCTGTATACTTGTAAGTGATGGTACAACCCCGGATCAGCAGACTGGGTACCATTTTTAATGTTTCGTTTATATATAATATATATTTTTAAATAACATTTTTAATTTAGTCCAATCTAATTTCATCCTACTATCAGTCGACTTTTTATCACTTCATACAGCCGAAAGTTAAAAAAAGGTGTTTTCCTTAATTGCCATTGAACTCGGGTCAGATAACGATAATAAAGTCCAATTATTATGTAATTAATCGACAAAACTATAACATATAAAACAATTTACCAGTGCAACGAGTGACCTTAAGAACAGTTAAAATAAGCCAGAATACTAACTGACTTGGGCTAAATTGTATCAAAAGTTTAATATGCATTTTAAAATAGTTTGATGTACGAAGATTACAATGTAATAGGAATATATTCTTTATTTTGCATAGTTTAGGTGTGCAAAATATTCAAACTATTATTATGACAGTTCAAAGCAGAACAAATACGGCGTTGATTAAAAGACGATACAAAATCCATATCTTCTTTTCCAAATAACTCAATTGCACAGCAATTTAAAGCAAAATTGTTATTAGTTTTATCAATACAAGTATCGAAACTACCATTTATATATTTTGGACCATTTATATGCATTGGACGTTACAAAAGGAGTACATAAAAGCCCATAATGAATGATGTCCTTTCCTACATTTTCACAAATTAGAATTGTTCTCTATCAAAAGTTTCTTTAATCTGAGTAAATTGAATATCGAATCATTATAAAAGATTGATATCCTCGACAACAGCGGAAATCGAAGGAATGGGGAGGCATTATATCGAGCAGTGGATATGTTAATACTGTAGAAGAAAATAACATAACTTTCCATGATCCTGACACAATTCATGCTTCCTTGACATCTACAATTATCTTCATTATTGCTATTTGTCATTTAATACTGCCGATGCAGGGTTGTAGGTACCTTTAACTTTATTTATTATTCCAATGTTGTAATAAAAAAGATATACAATAGACGTAAGGCTTTATCTGGTAGGTAGATGGAGAAAAGCGCATAGTATAAATAAATAGATAACATGAAAGATTTATTCTCTACTAGTTATATTATATACCTACGCTGCGGCAGACGAAGCGTAGGTAGGTCTCCCACTACCTACTGACGACATAGTGAAAGTCACGATTAACCGGTGGATGCAACTGGCATCTTGTCATTCAAAATGGCGTTCTAAGGGGAGAGGCCTATTCAGCAGTGGACGCCTTCTGGCTGATAATGATAAAGATGATATTATTTTAATGGGGCTCGACTTTTTAGAGCACAGGTTGACAACAAAGTTGCCTTGTGCCCATAACCTAAGATCATGTGGATGTGAGGGATTGTGAAGAGAATTGTGGATGTGAGGGAGGCGAGGGAAATGTGTCAGGGTCGTGACAAGTGGCGCACGATTCTTCCCTCGCTTCCCTCACATCTACAATTCTCTTCATACAAGCTCTACGGTTATAATTTTGTAGATATATTTATGTAGAAAATATAGGTTAGGTGTATTAATTTCAAGCTAATAACAATGTGATACACACTGCATACATAAATATAAATACGATCGTAGGTACCGTATGGTATTTTAAATAGCATTTTCAAGGTGAACTCAATTATTTTCAGTATTCAATTGTATACCTATATTTAACTTATATGTAGATCTATAGGCTACCATAATTATAGTTTAATAATGTGAAAAACAATATGTTTTAATGTCTATCAGAGGTGAGTCGAAGAATAATACGAGAATATTCATAAAAAAATCATTAATCCGCATAGCCTTCAACCCGCATTAGAGATTGTAAGAACTAGTCGTGTTTTTTTCAGCCGTCGGCACCCTTATTTCACCCCTTACCAGGCCAGTCAAGGTCAAAAGTGGAGTCATGTGATACTTTTTATATCTGTACTAACAAACCACTGTCTACACATTTTAAAATTATAAAACATAAAAGATCGTATGAAGAGAATTGTGTGTGTGCGTTATATCAGTATCGTGAAAAGTAGCGCTCTGTTGTCTTGGCCTATCCTTGTAGGAATAGAACTGCGACAAATTGATTGATTCGATTGATTTATTAGAAAGTTTTTGGCCAACAAATATCAAATTTAAAAGTAGAGGATTATCTTAACAGCTAAACAACTATTGTAAACTCATTTTAATAATATTTTATTAGCTAAATATAGGCCTAAAAATAAATATATTTTAATATTTATATGAATTTTTTTTTTCTGAATAATTTATTTTAAATATTACTTTAATTATAGCTAAAAGCAGGCATACAGGTGATCTTAAATCAAAATGGCTTATTTCACATTCAACCAGGGTTGCGCAGATAAAGAGAATAATTAATAATTTTTAAAAATAAATATTTACATCAAAACAACCAGAGATAAGAGACAGTTCACTTGAAAAAATACCAGATTACTCGGTCAAAATTATTATTAACATATTAAAAAGTAATGTTTGTTACATTGATAAGCAATCTGTTATGTATAGGCAGCCAGCCTATATAGATTAATAAATATAGATAATTATAAATCAGCTGCTCAAATCAAAGCATAGTAGACTCCTATTATAATTTTATATACAAGCAACAATGATATATACAATAATACATAATTTAATATCATTGGAAAGTAATAATAATAACACATTATCTGTAGACCTTGCTGGAGTGTGAAGCCCCACTCCCTAACATCTGAATAAAATGTTAAATCGCTGTCTAGGTAGCCTAGAGATCATGAGTGAAAACCCGGCTTTTTTATTTAATTATTTTTTGTTCAACATTGTAGAATCCGACTTAGTATTTTCTACTAGCTAAATTTTTAGGAATAAGAATATTTGACAATCTTAAGTAGATTTGGCTATCCAAAAATAGCCAAATCTAACAATTTTTTACTAGCAGAACATAGTAAAAATCGGAGTCTGCATCCATGAAGATTTACATTACCAATGTTAAGTCTTATGACATACATATATTTTAAACATACAATACACATAGTTATATAAATATACAAATACTATATAAAATACAGATTTGATAAGGGCCTCCATAGAAAAGAAATAAAGTATTAAAAAGCTAGTATTGTATATTGCCAACATTTAAAATGAAATACTTTGTTTTTATTTTAAGCATTTTTGATAAATGATGTTTTTAATGCACAGAACTCTCTTATCTCTTGTGGGACGTGATATAATCAATGCATGGTTTACAATATCATTTTTAAATTTGTTTACAGTTTTTAAGCAATTATTTTTGACTATAATATTTTAAGGCTAATCATTTACTTATTTATGACAACAGATTAATAAAATATAATAATTTATATGTGTATTTATTTACTTTTATGTTGCATCCTGCCTCTCATCTTCATTTTTGGATCAAAATCCTAAAGGTTGACTAGTAAAGAAAACCTTTGGTATTAAGTCAGCCTTTGTACTCTTAAGCATTATGTTTTTAAATTTTAAATAATTAATAAATAAAAACAAAAATTTCAATATTTTCAATATTAATTTCAATATTAGCACCCTAATTCTTACAGGGACATGCAGAGTCAATGAAGCACCACTATTCATGATCCACAATTATTTTCATATGGACTGTATGATTACCCAACTACACTTTAAAAACTAAGAATTCACATTTTTGTTTGAAATGCATTAAATTGTCATGTCTCGATTCCCCCATAAACATGGCAGAGACAATGAAGGCCGGTATCTATAAGCCTAATAAAACTCTTTCACTACATTCACATCCTATTTGAGATGCATAGAACCTGTGGGCACTGCACAAAACCCTGTTTTTTTAAGTCGTCCATTTTATGTAATATCAATATTCTCTGTGCATTTTGTTTGAAGTCACAAAAGTTGATTTACACTTTGTAATCAATATGATTTATACAGCAAAGAAAATCAATTACACACGCTAATAAATACCTATTTATTATGACATGCATTAAATACAAAGTAATAAAAAAAAATTAAAATAAATTGTTTTTTTTTTATTGTGACTCAACATAAGATGGAAGTCCAAGTCCAGAAAAAACTAAGTCTGTTCACGAATGCCTAATTTGATTCAAAACATATTTTTTAGTACCTAATAAAAAAACTACTTTGTATTAGATACTTTAACCAAGCGATAGGCAAAGGCAACCTACTCTAAATAATAAAAATAAATAAATATTGATAGCTCATGCCTTAATTCCCACAGGGTTAAACATAAACAATTGATTTGAATTACACTGCCTGATTGTAAGCATGATAGAAAGTGCAGACAACAAAAAAATAGTCAGTTCACAGCTGCCGCAGTCATTTTTTTATGGTTGTTTAAAACATTAGGTACTGTATGTTTTATAAAATAAATAAAAAAGTTATTTTCACAACCCTGTCTATACTCATGTAAAATATAAGTTGTTTATGGCATATAAACAAGTTAAGCTGAATTATTAAAATCTAAATTTCAGATGGAAGCCACCACTTCTATCGAGTTAAAGCAATTATTATATTGCATCTACTTACCATCTTTTAATTTCCAAATTATGTTCCCAGAAATATTATCTACAGCCACCATACCACCACCTAAGGTGGCAAATAACAAAGGCCGGTCATCCAACGCCCTTGATAATTGTGTTAATTCCTAAAAAAATATATTTATCATAAGAAAAAAGTTACACTTCTGATACAAAATATTAAGAAGTATTTCTTTATTATTGCATACTTTGTCATCATCCACAGTGGTACATAATCCATAATACGTAAAAGCAAACAATAAAATTAATATTATCTTCATGTTTAATTATAACACTTTGATGAAATACTATAACTTAATGTTAATCCCATTATTAATTTTGATTTAATGTTTTTAAAATTAAAAAGTAAACTTTTTTACGTGCGTTTCTATTGTAATCGACACTCGAAATTGACGTAAATGACAAACAAACAACCTCAAATGAAAACAAAAATATTAAACAGATTAAACACAACCGAATTTTAAATTATTTGCTATGTCCAAGCCGTTTATTATAAGTTGATAAAATATTTAATGACGCTTGTGATGATAAATATTTTTATAAATACACTTAATGATAGTCCTTTTAATTTACTGATTAGAACATATAAAAATATATGTTTCTGCTGTTGTAATTAAATAATATCGATCAAATCATCTTTACATTTAACAATAATTTGTTTGAACACACCTATTATTTTAAATAATCCCATACACAGTTTAAAGTTGATAATATAAACAAAAGTTAAATTTTTCTTATTAAATGGAGATATTATTTGAGGTTGAGTAATAGCTGCAATATTTGTTTTATAAATGCATATAAAAATTAATTTTAATCTAATTTTACGGTTTATTGGTGAATATTACACAAATGCAAATATTGACGTGACATTTGTTTGCTAATATCGCGACGTCAGTAAAATAATTATTTCAAGTCTTTATTCTTGGGTATTTATTTTTTTATGATGAAATATTTTTACATAGGAGAACATTTAAATGATAAACATTTTTGCGGTATTGGTATAGTTTTGTAATTTTGAGTAAAATGGATATATCCGGTCCAGGTAAGTCTCCTCTCGTTTCATTGTTTAATTATTTCCCAACATTCCTTTTATTTAGATCGTTTGTATTATTCAGCACAAAGTGTGAATTGTTTTTTTTTGCCTTTAATATAACCATTCACTTGTAGTAATTTATTTGCTAAGTATGATTCATACCTTGTAAGATTCCACTTTTTTAAAATGAAATTATTAATTTTGTTTTTGAATTATATTTCATCTAATGATAACCCATGAAAATTATTTAATAATAATTGCATGTTATTTTGTATTGTTTAATTTTTTCCAAAGCCATAATGTTTTATTAATTATATTTACATGTTATAAATATCTTTAAATCACTTCACAAATGAATCACCTATAAGTATTCATAATAATACACATTAGAAAATTAACAAACATAACATTTAAAACAGGAAAATCTCCAAATAGCACACTATCATTTCGATATAATGCTAATAATGAGGTGCTAGAGCAACTCTACAATGAAGGTGCGGACGACCCTCCTACACCACAATTTGATGCATCACCTAATGCTCTCAGCGAAAACGCAAGCCCCAAAAAGTTAGATAAAACATCTTCACTTATAGACAAATATTTTAAAAGATCAGAAAAAGAAAAGCCAGATGAACCGAAATCAGAGCCAAAAGTTGATGAACTAAGAAGTGGAAGTGTTCCTAAGGAAGTAACATCTTCTCCTGTAAAAGATTACCTCAATAGGCTCAGTAAAAGGAATACTATATCAGAGGGAAATAGTGAAGTGAAGGAACCACCAAATGAAACCTGGAAAATATTTAGTGACTTCAAATTTAAAATTGCTCAAGCTGTAGAGGATATTAAGTCTCGTTCTAATGAAGGTAAACATTTAAAAAATATATTTATTGCTGGACTATACAATGGTTGCGATAATTATTTTATTTCTTTACATGATTATTTATTTTGCTTTTATATGTCAAATAACTTTAAAATGAGGTAATGTAACTACCAGATAATATAAAACCTATTTATATTTAGGCTTTTATAAATAAAATACAATAAATATAACAGGTTTATTAAAATAAATTTATACAAGATAATGAGGTGGATGTTTGTCATTTATCCCACGGGTAGCGCTAATGTTTGCTGTTGCTGTCAAGCTGTGAAATCATTGAATTTCATTAAATGAAACAATTTCTTAGCATCCATGGATTCTCCGTGTGAGTGCCAGGTCCATTGCATGGCAGGCAGGAGAATAAAGGCAGCGTTTCAGACTTGTGACCGAAATGTAGGTTTCAAAGCTTTTTGCGACATGTCAACACACCTTCCCTACCTTCACTATCCCTCTACCCAACCAAATATTGTAAGACCCCACCAATGCCGCCTTCGACATATGATCTAAAAATGTGGTTACGGCGGACCTTGGAAGGCCAAGATTTTTTTAAAGATCATGCAAGGTTTTTGCTGGTAATTCTCTTGCGCCTACTTCCACTGCATAGAGCTGAGTTTTAAAACAGTTTTTCGTTTGCGATGCAGTAAATTGCAACGAATGAGCAATATTTAAAAATTAGCTTTATTTATGATACATAGACTGTGGCAGAGTTAAAAGTGGAGCTTATGAAATGCAAAAACAACTGGCAAAAAGAAGCACTAATTATAAGAAAATCATCTTAGCTTAAAAATAAAGTTGTTTAAATTAATGGGTTCTGGACATTTATTGTTTTAGCTATTGGTATCATAGTAACTACCTATGATTTTCACTCGCTGAGTATATAGATTTATTATACATAATTTGAAGGCAAAAAAGGTTTTTTCATAATCAAAATCCTGAGTTGCCTAGTGCCCATAACCATAAAAATTGTATGAAGAGAATTGTGGATGTCAAGGAAGCGAGGGAATGGTGTCAGGACTGTAGCAAGTGGTGCTCTATTGCCATTGCCTATCCCTGTGTGAAGAAGGCGTGATATTTTGATTGATTAAAAAAAACTGTGTTGGCTCATAATTGTCTCTCCGTATAGCCACAAGCCACTTTTTTTTTTCAGATTTTTGTCCTTGAATCGATGAACAGACATCCTTGATGTACACATCAGTACATTACTGCAAGAAGTCATGATTATCAATAATTATTTTTCATTATATGTTCAAAAAACTTATACTAAAAGAGATTTGACAGGTCTCCAGACACAGTGGCGCTGCCCAATTGGATATTTTTGAAACTACCCAGATTACTCATTGGGTTGTTGAATGTAATGTGCGGGCTCATTTCCGTACTTGAGTTCTCTGCGCTTTTTTTGTGCGTTTTTCAACGGTTCTCTCTCAGTGGAACTACCCAAACTCCTCCAGAAAGGCCAGGGACTTTTGTTCCTTCAGACCTCCGGGACCGAGGTTGGATGAAATCTCAACAATTTTTTACGAGATACAACATCCAACCACGATTTGTTTAATAGTATGCGTATAAAAGGGAAATCTAAGAGCACTAATGACTGAAAGAACTATTTTAGCTTACAGTTGCTGCCACTGTGCTGGCAAAAACATGCCACAATAAAGTTTAATGTATCTTTACAGAGATCAAGGAAAAAGTGCCAAGAGAAGGCTCTATGTCCGACTCTGAAGATTCCCCTAACAAAGACTGTGATCAAAGTACTGGTGACACTGATAATCAGGTAAATATTCATTACTAATTATAGCTATGTTTAGTAACAAAGATAACATTTATCACTTTTCAAGTACACTACGGGGAATTACTCATAACAAATAAATAACTATATTTTAAAGATATCTTTATCTTTAAAATATTTACTATTCAGGACTTTATGTATACAATTAAGTAAATAAAATACCTAATATTTATAAGGTAAATAATAACACACACTAAAATTTAAACTATGTATACACATAATCACATAATTGTATACATATACACTATGGTTGACTAAGAGATAAAGCCATTTGGCTTCAAACTGACCCAGCCCATTGTAGCTATGAAGAAATGAATAATAGTATTTTCTTAGATTTTGTGCGAACATTTTGTGATTAATGAAGTAAACAAATTTATGCGGCTTACTATCGCGTTTATTTTGGTTTAGATTTTACATCTATAATCGCGATAGTAAGCCGCATGAAATAAATAATTTTATATATATATTTATAGAAACTTTATATTAGATGTATGTAAAATAGACTTGCGCAAGTACTTATGATTAGTACTTGTGCAAGCATCGTCTGCAACATGGATAAATATCAATGATAGGTAATTTTTGCCTGTTCGTAAGCAAGGAAAGGTACATCTGACCTGCCTGATGATAAGCAAGAGGAGGTCCAAAACGGAGGTCCAAAACGGGAGGTCCTTTGACGGAGACCGAAAAAAACGAGTCCGTTCACAGCTGCCTCAGTCAAAGTCACTATGCCGGCCAAAGGTGAATTGAAGGATCCAATTCAGCTTAGCATGAGTCTGTGTACTGTCTCTAATGCATGAGAAAAAAGCTATGTACTCGTAGTTCCGGCTCTAGATTAGTCTTTGTAATACTATATTTTGTTTCTCGTAGGTTTCATCACTCGACAGCAGTATACAGAATTTATCTGAACTAACACATCCAGTAACAGCTAAAGCTACAGATTGTGATGGAAGCCTGCTTTTTGATAAGAAAAATAGTGATTCAAGTGACAATACTCACAGGAATTTAGGTAAATAGTATTTTTTGCATTTGATTAAGAATTTATTCACTGGTGCCACATTCACTGGTGGTACATCCCCCAGTAATCACATTTTTTGTGATTACTGGGGGAAGTACTTTGGAGTGACTCAATTGCGTTTTCGGATCAGCTTTATTTTGATCAGCAAGTGGATAGCATAGCTTTCATTTATGGATCACAATCCATCATAACATCATCCATGATACCACAAAAAAATTAAACGAACTTTAGACAGGCATTAAACAAGTTTTAGGTCAATTTAGTACCACAAGATGACGTTTAACTGTATACGAATATTTAAGCACTGATCTAAATATTTTTTGTTGTAAGACCGCATACGTTGAACAGTCATATATGTCATAGCAAAATTTAAAATAAACTAAGTAGATTATGTACTAAGTAAGATGATATAAGAGTCATAGGTTTTTAATAAGAGATTATCTATTATCTGATCTAATACTTTTACAAGCTATCAAATAAAATGATAAAATTTTCCAGGCCAAACTGAATCATCGGATACAAGTCGCGATTTACTCGACGACAGTCTAATGGACGTAGAGTCTGGTGTCGAAGCAGTCGAGGACTCACCATTCGACATGGCGGACTTACAATCGATACCAATCATCAACCCGAATAATCAAAATCCACTGGGACAACCTTATGTACAAACATTACCGTCAATATTAACACCGTCGCCTAAGAAGAATTTTCCACAAGAAAAAACACAAAGTTCACCGACACACTTCATAAATTTTATTATGTTATTTCTAACATTTATACTGTTGTTGAGTTATTTGTGTTTTCCGAAATCAAATACTTGGAATGGCTTTCTGTTGGGCCTGTGGATATTTTATTTGCTAAGTGAAATTAAACGCTATGTCGTGAATACTTACTTCTGTGATTGGGAGACTGAATATAATTGTACGTTTTATAAGGTTAAAAGGAATGTGATGCCTAATACGTTTTATACTATACCCTCTGTCAAGGAGCACCGCCCATTAAAGAAACATGAGGTATGTAAGGGTTTTAATTACAATTATTTCTCTTATTAACTCTCCACCCAGTGCGGTTGGATACAAACAGTTTTTTTTTAAACTAGGTACATAGGCAGTTTATTGTCATAATATGTCAGGTCACAGTAAAATAAAAAAATAAATGTATAAAATAAATGTAAAAAATAAATTTTATTCTTCTATTATTTATACATTTACCTAAATAACTATTTGTGATATACAATCGAGATCATCATCAATTTCAAATTAAATCAAATTGTCACGCCTTTTTCCCACAGGGAGAGGCAGAGACAATGGAGCGCCACCTGCCACGATTTTGACACAACTCCCTCGCTTCCTTCACATTCACAATTCATCATCAATTTGGTCACCTCAATTCCCACACAACTCTTTCGTCACATCCACAATTTTATTCATACATACATGTGTATGAGCATGAAGTAACCCTGCTTTTTTATGATATACAAATCGCTACATAATAATACTCTGCTCAGCGCTCATAGACAATCAGGTGACCGAGGCATCGCAATAAAATAAAAATACAACCTTCAAATGTCTTTCTTCACCAGGGTTGGATCAATCACTACAGAATGTCAGAATATGATGTTAGTACATACCATATTAATCAGACAACTACTGCATTTATGAAGTTAGAAGGTAAGTCATATAGCTTGCACTGATATTCTATATATACCTATACTGCCCACATAAGTCGTGGTGGATATGACTGCTACTTGCAGTTATTTAAACTAAAGTAGCAGTAGTCTCCATTCATAGGCCACACTCCAGCTTAACTTAAGCAGGTGCTGTCAAATGTTAAGTAACAATAAATAAATACCTGACTATTCCCTATAACCCAACCAATATAAATATTATATTGGGGAAAAGTATTTCCGCATATAGTATGTACAAACTTATATCTGACTGGTTTTCATGACATTAAAAAGGTTTGTTTTTGAATGAAAAATAGCAGGATTTTTTTTCCTAATTTGATTCCCTTTTTTGAAATGTCACCTTTTTAATGTCATGAAAACCAGTCAGATATAAGTTTAAACTTTCTTTGACTTTCTGTCAAAATGAGTGAATCAAAGGAAGAAATTAGATACATTATAAAATTTTATTACAAAAAAGTCTCACTGAGAGAAAGCTAATCAAGCGTGTACAGCAACGGGATCATGTCTCTATCTACAAGATGACAGAAAGTCTACGTACAAAATGGTACATATATACTGTAATTTAATGTAAATAAACTGAAAAAAAAAACGGTCTTGAATTTTCATATAAAATGCGAAGAAACCTTTTCCCCAATCTAATAGTTCAAATAATATTAAAGTAATTATATAAGTTGAAGGAAGGAATGCTTCGAAGTATGAGTGAAAGGAGATTGACGAAAATAATTATTAAATCTGATATGAAATGAGTGCGTTAATCAAGGCAGACCCAGTAAGGTGTTTTCTAACCAAATCGAAGACAACCTCAAAAAAGCTGAGTTGGCAAGTACCCATAACGATAGAGGGCTTGTATGTAGAGAATTGTGAATGCGAGGGAAGCGAGGGAGTTGTGTTAAGATCCCTGTGAGAAAAAGGCGACCATTAGATTGATTGATATTATAAAATAATTTTCTTTATAGGTAGCCATTTAAGGATATCATACACAAGAGCTAAAATAGCTAAACGTGAATTATGGGATGAGAAACTAGAAAAAGTTGATTTTTACCAACATAGACTTTATAATATAAGCGGAGCACGTGTAATATTACTCCCACAAGGATTAGTACAGAGAAGGTTTGTGTTGTTTTAATTAGCTTGTAGCGCCGTGTACTAAACACGGTGCTATAGCTTGTCTAACTATAAATGTCGCGCCCTCTACTTTATTAGTTTATTTAAATGCGTGAATACAAATATAATTATTATACTTCATCAGCGTGCTCCTCCTGTTGTATCTAACCAGCAACTGAATGACCAATTACAATTGCATTTTCGGTGTGTTTTATCCATATTTTATATTTGCTCGTGTACGTAAATGCAGTGGAGGGGCGCGTCATTTCGGCCTAGGCTGCCTGTAAACAATTCGTCGTTATTAATTTTAATTCTTTATGAGTGTAAGAACGAGTCATGTAGCACCATGTTTAGAACACAGCGCTACATTTTATCCACAACCTCGCGCCGTGTACTAAACACGTTGCTACATGACTCGTTCTTGGTATTTACAATATACAATATACACTCGTAACCAAGTAAATAAAAAGAACTAGTTATGTAGCACCGTGTTAAGTACGCAGTGCTACAAGCTCTGGGGCTGGGCTTTTAGGAATTCGTTACCTAAATACCTAATGTTAGTGGCTACTGGGGCAGTCGTGAACTGGGACGGTTTTTCAGTCGTCGGCACTTTTGGACCTCCCATCATGCTTACTATCAGTCAGGTCGAGATCAGATGTCAAGACACAAAAAAGCCTGTTGACCTCCACAACAATGTGTAAAGATCGCGTTTCTGTAAGAGCTTGGAGTTTAGTTCAGCTAAGCCTCCACTGCTGCTTGTAGAAATCTTTTATAGCTTCTGGATCGTACCCCCACCTTTTATTGTTTATGTATTGTGGCTCGGCACATGTGAGCACCCCCCTGACGTTAGGCTGGAGTGCGGTCCAGGAATAGAGGTAACTACTGTTAAATGTCAGTAGCAGTCACATCCACTACGCCGGCCTAGTTGGAACCGGCAACTTGCAAGCTGGCAATTTTATGAAAGGGTTATTTGTGTCAGGATCGTGGCAATTGGCGCTCCATTGTCTCTACCTATTCTTGAGGGTAAACCCGTGATAATTTGTTTGATTTTGATTGATATCTATTCTAACTTTAAATATTTGATTGATATCTATACTTTAATTATTTGATTGATATCTATCCTCACTTTAAATATTTGATTGATATCCATCCTCACTTGAAATATTTGATTGATATCTATGCCTATTTCAAATTTACATTCGTAATAATAGGATACCTCTAAATACTTTAGGAAATGCAAGTTAAATTTAAGATATAAAATCATTTCTAAGTTTTTTTTAAGTTTAAAATAAGATTGCACTATTTGGCTTATTACATCTGCGGACTGACCGCGTAATTCAATAACAATGGGCTTCTTTTTAACAGTTGAATATCATTAATGAGCTTTAAAATTACATTAGGAAATTGATGTTCATTTTCATTACCAGTTCAAGCTTATTGAAACTCATTGTCCGAATGAATAAAAGTTGTTTTAACTCTAACAGCGACTACGTAACTTTTTGGCATAAGGGCGTTAAATTTCATTGTCGTTGCCATTGAAGTTGCGCGGTCAGCCCCTGGTGCCTAATGCATTAAAAATTGTTTTATTTTAAAGATACTGCTTTTTGGCTTAGGCTGGGAATACACGTCAGATTTAGTTCCCGATTGTTCTGATCGACCATCCGAGAGGAAAATCGAAAATCTATTTCCAGCCTTAAGGTGGCAGACCTATCAATAAGTTTCATTTAATCGCCATCCCTTTACGTTCTTAAACCTGAAGAAATTAAGAATCAAGAAATGAAAATAATAAATAATATTTTTTAGGCAATGGAGTAAGAAATATCCAATTTGCGTGATACTTAATGAAAAAGAAAAGATTCAAGTTCTTGAAAAGGATATTTTTTCCGAAAAAAGAGACTCAACGATTAGTGAATACTTAGAAACTAATGCTAGCCCAGAGAAGAAAAAGAAATTTATATGGAGGAAACGAGAAAAATCGTAATTATTAATTCTCATTCATTTAGGTTTATTATAAAAAGACAGTGGCTAAGGTTTTTTCAGTCGTCGGCACTCTTAGACCTTCCCTTGCTTACCATCATGCAAGTTAAGATCAAATGTCAAGTTTTAATAATAAAAAAAGAATCTGATAGATTTTAATGACGTATTTTATTAATTGTGGCTGCCCGCCTGATGTTAAGCCGGAGTGCGGTTCATGATTGGAGACTACTGCTACTACAGTTAATTAATTGCAACTATACCGGCCCGGTTGGAACCAGAAACTTACAAACTGATCCTGAAACGCGACTAAGTCACTTCAAGGTCTAACAGACTGTATAATTATTTTAAAATACGCTGGTAGTACCCCGGATCGGCAGATTAGGCATCACTTCCCACCACTCTTTCCAGACATCCAGACCTGTAGCAAATATCCGTCTATCAATCAATAAATATTTGTAATATTTAATCTAATTTTTATACATTACAAATAAAAGCTATGAAGCAAATATTTGCTTCGACCGGGTATTGAACCCGGGACTTTGCGCATAACGAACTGGTCGTCAAAAAACCTTATACAAAAATGACACAAGTTGTCAAAAGATTATAATTTTAATGTTCATAAGTCTTTTGCCTGTTTTATTAGCTTTTCTAATATTTATATTTTATTATTTTTAGCATACCAGAAGGTGAAACGTCTAAGGAAGGACTGCGACAAAGATTTGCAAGGAAGTTACATAAAGGTAAAAAATAGTCTAACAATTTGTCAAGCCACGCAAATTGACGACCCATTAGATTTTCGGGCCGAGCAAAGATTTATTTTATAGCTTTTCTTATGGTCCAAAATCCCAGAGCCCCCCATATAACTTATTATGGACAAAACTAGGCTTATTATGTTCATGGGTATTTTTAATACTTGCATACCTACTAAGCCAATTTAAAGGTGCCAGGTGAGAATAAATAGGGCTCACTCAACTTAAATTCTGATGGATGATTTATAGATATAAATATTTTTTGAATGTACGGTATTAAATTCATAATTCCACAAGTTTTGTCTTTCAGAAAATATGTTATGTCTGGGGGATCTGGAATCTTTACTCTTTTAGTAATATTTATTAATTATTTTGAATATAACATATATTTGTTAATAAAAAAGGAATGGATAATAGTTGCGGGTCTGGTTGTCAAAGAGTTGTAGGCAGTGGTGCCCAATCTGCCGATCCAGGGTAGTATCATCACTTACAAGTATTCGGACCGTGAAGTGACTTGGTCGCCTTTCGACAAAAGCTTGTTTGTTACCGGCTTCAACTAAGCCGGCATAGTGGATTCGACTGCTACTTGCAGTAGTAGCAGTCGCCTCTATTCATGGACAGCACTCTAGCCTAGTAAAAATCGTGTGTTGTCATTTAATACAAAAAACACTACGAAGTATTTAAAAATTTTATGTACAATCTTTTTAGATAAAAAGTCTGATAGCATTACGACACTTCTTGAGCCTCAATTGCAGACCACAGAAAATGGTAATGAAACCGAGGTAAGCACACGAATTCGTTACTTTAAGGCTGCGGTTTTGAGCCTAGCGGAACAGCGCGACGCCCAGCAACAAAAACAATTGTTTGGCCGAGTGGTTTTGAGCACAGCGAAGCGGGTTAACGCGGCCGGTGCACGACCGGCTATTTGACGCGTTGTCAAAAACCGCATATATCGGTAGAGCGAAATCGCCCCGCTCTCACCGTTAGTCTCAAAATCACTGCTCGATTCATAGTCTTTCAACGTGGGTAAAAACGCTCCTTTGTGGGCATTTAAGACTTTCAGGGGATTGTTGGCCTAGAAATCGCAAAGACATTGAAGCGATGCTTTCCACGATCCTGACACTTCTCTCTTGATTCTCTCGCATCCTCAATTCTCTTCGTACAAGCTATGTAGTCTATGTAGCTAGTTTCAATATTTATATTGTGTCTACATCTGACCTCGACCTGCCTGATGGTGCGCATGATTTAGGTCTAAGAGTGCCGACGACTGAATCTAAGTGGCAGTCACATCCACTATTCAATCACAGCTTCCTATCTTGTTTTATATTAGCTTTGACATATAATGAAGCTTCATCTGATTAAGGACTCACAATCCATTATATATGAAGCCGCCATTTTTCTTTAGCCGGCATAGTGACTGCAACTGAGAGCAACCGTGAAGACTTTGTCTTTACAGTCGTCGGCACTTTTAGACCTCTTCTTGATTGAGTTACAATAAAAAAATACTACCTCACTTTAAAACAAACTTACTTTTCTAGATTCTAAAAAAGTATGAAATGAACATTAGAAACCTGGAAGATGATTTAGATGAAAGTGAAATTTCTAGAATAAAAGATTATTTTGAAGATGCTGTAAGTAAATCATATTTTTTATTGCGGCACTCAGCCTAATGTTTGGTGGAGTGCGGCCATATATAGGCGCGACTGCAACTACAGCCTAAATAAGAGCAAGTAGCAGTCATCATCATCATCATCAGCCAGAAGGCGTCCACTGCTGAACAAAGGCCTCCTCCTTAGAACGCCATTCCGAACGACAAGATGCCGACAAGTAGCAGTCGCATTCACCTAATTGGATCGGCAACTTTCAAGATTATCCCGAAACGCGATTGAGTGGTACACGGGTACTACTCAATACTTGGTGAATTTCTAGAATATTTATTTATTTATTCGGAAAAAAAACAACAGAAGGTACAAAATAAAAACAATAATTAAGAATTTTTCAAACATTAACATAACCTAATGTTATAATATTTCTCACTAAGACACAAAATAAAATATAAAAATAAAACAAAACAATACCATAAAATAATATGTAGTTAATAATCGCATCATCTCGGCCTATCCCGATGGAAGAAGGGAATGACAACTTGACCTGATTATTAATTACATAATAATCATGATTATTCATTTATAATAATCATGGGGACAAATATATTTCGACATCTGACCTCGACTTACCTGATGGTAAGCAAGGATAGATCCAAGGGTGTCGACGACTAAAAAACCGACTCAACCGGCTCAGTCGCTGTCACTATGCCGGCCAGAGGTTTGTTGTCACACCTCACTTGATGGGAAGAACACTGGGCTAGCAAATGATAATCTGGGATCTAGAGGTAAATACTACATAAGTATCCAATGACTGCAAGTAGCAGTCGCATCCACTATGCCGGCCTAGTTGAAACCGGCAACTTACAAACTGATCCCGAGAGGAGACCAAGTCACTTCAGGGTCTTTATAATTGTAAGTGGTGGTACTACCCCTGATTGGGTAGTACCACCACTTACAATTCCTACCACTCTTTAATGGTTATCATTTGTATAGGAAATTGAGGCTACAGCTGATGACGTGGAAGGAGCATGGAGTGTTCACGTGAAGCCATCGAGTAAAAAATATTCCTATTTATATTTATTTGCTCGAACTGGACGTGATAAGCTTGAATGGTATGTCTATGTATTTTTTTTATTGTGATACTCGATGAGAAACGGCGGGTCTGACCTCGACCCGCCTGATGATAAGCAAGAGGAGGTCCAAAAGTGACGACGACTGAAATAACCGCGTCAATTCACGGCTGCCCCAGTCGCCGTCATTATGCCGGCCAAAGGTGCTTCTTCACGCATTGCTTGAAGGATCGAAGGTTATAGGATGGAGAGAACACGAGGGTATTTTTTAAAATATTGGCACGACATATGCACGAGATGTACATCATTTGATGTTAAGCTGAAGGAGGTAGATATTTTACAAGCTCTTACATTTTGCTGTAGCATTTTATTTATAAAAATAATATACAATATTTCGTTTTCATTTATAACTTTTAGATTTTTTTATTAACATTATTATATTAAGCTATAGCTTGTCTAACTATAAATGACACGCCCCTACACTTTATTAGTTTATTTAAATGTGTAAATACAAATATTACTAACTAAAGTATAGTAACTTTATTAACGTGCTCCTCTTTTTGTGTCTAACCATCAACCGAATGACCAATTACAATTGCATTTTCGGTGTGTTGCATTCATATTTTATATTCGCACGTGTGCTTAAATGCAGTGGAGGGGCGCGTCATTTCGCCTTAGACAGACTCTACTAAAATGCTTGTATCATAGAAACAGGATAACTATAATTGTATTAGCAAGTGGTTTTGAACTTGTGAACTTGGTTTGCGTGATTATTGCTCTATTACAATACCACAGTCGCCTCAATATATAATAATAAATATGATTTTCTTTTTAAAATGTTTATACAAAAGTTATTAATACAGTAAACTACGATTAGAAAAACACGGCCTTTGTAACATGTCTGAAACATTGAGGCAAATAAAATATTTCAACCTTTACCATCGCGATTATTTTGTTTGTTTTATTCCGACGTTTCGAAGGCATAGTGGTCACAAAAATCGATTGTAGGCCGCCGATATCTTGATAAACAATGTTCGCGCATAAACATATAATACTAAATGTAAATATATTTAATAGGTCATTAGGACCTGTTTTAATATTTTTAATCGTCTATTTTAATATTTTTATTTATTTTGCTAGGTTCCGTAGGTTGATAACTGCTGCTGAAAATAGCGATGGAAATAATGATGGTACAGATAAGACTGATAAAGCTAACAATGAAGAACATCGTGAGGACCTCGCCGTCTTTCATGTTACTACTGGTGATAAAGATAGTGTTGCATTTGCCAAACCTCATGTTAGTATTTTGTTATAATGCTATTAGAATAAGAATAGGATGGGCTGTTGACTAACTTCGCTTAACTGATTTAAAGGTGTCTTTTTCTTGACAGTCCAAAAAAAGACCATACTAAAGTTAAGTTGGTTGCAGAGTTAAACGTCACAAAATGGCGCCGATTCGGTCCTATTCTTATTTTAATTGCATTATATTAGACCTTTTTTTGAAAAAACTTTTTTTGTTGAAGACATAGTTTTTAACCTGCCAGTATTAATCATCGTTAATACCCCAGTGTTTTTCTGTATTATTTTAAAAACTTTGAAACTAAATTAAACTTGTTTTATGGCTAGGATTGTGAATACGAATTATTTTTTTATCATAAATACTTAAGCCATTTCCGGATCTACAATCTCATTAGTGAATTAATGAGATTGTAGAACTTTGTTCTGATATACATATTTAATTTATTTATTTGGTAAACACAATTACTGAGATTTTGAGGAGAAATTACATACGGATTTGTTTATGTAATAATACGGAAAACTCAGAACTCGCCTAGCGAGCTTTCGGCACTGTGTTGTAATTTATATAAACTCGCGAGAGGTCCGCGGAATGAACGTATTAAATTACACAAATAGTTAAAAAAAAACTAAAATATTATTAAATTAAAAATTAAACAATAATTTACAATAGATGGTAAATTGACAAAATGTTTGCCATCTATGGCGTGCGGGTAATGTTTACCATTACCCTGGGGCGTGCGAGCGATAATAGCGGGCCGTACGCGGGTATAATCTGCGTTGTTGAGCGTCGTGTTGAATGGGTTAAGGTTTAACGTAATTCCTTTCGTCAATCTACTAAATATTAATGATGATAATAATAAATTATTGTATAATACGTGTACTGTCTCTGCTTATCTGTGTGGCGTGATTTTAATAAATAATATCATTTTTGTTCCACAGAGCAAATCATTTGATTTGATCACAAATGACATTTCAAACAATATGGGAATGGGATATCCTCTAAAGCAGTCGGATTTAAATGCCTATGAGAAGATATTTTGGCCGTATCTCTTTAAAATTATTCAGGTAACCTTATTTATTGAATATTTCAAATCGAGATTTTGGAGGTGAAGAAAGCATGCAAATGTTATAGAATATCGAAAAAAAGGCTGTCAGTTATCTCCCCTTACGACAAGTACTTTAGTCGTTCGGCGTCAATGGTACAAGAACGTTTAATAAATGTATTTATTTAAAAATAGATAATCTACTATCTGTGCACAAAATCATCCCTAGGAATGTAGAGTTAGAGGACAAAAGCCCACTGCGCAACTTGACATGGTTAAAATTAACGGCAAGTGTGGCGTTTTGTTAGTACACCAATTTGTTACGCGTAAAGTCCCGGGTTCGATTCGCGGTAGGAGCTAAAATATTCGTTTCATAATTATTTTTTGATTATTCCTAATATTTTTATTTAATCTGGTTGTCAAAGAGTGGTAAGGAGTGGTGTCACAATAAAAAAAAATTAAAAATATATTTATTATATTATTATATTTAATATAATTATTAAAAATTACATCTTTGATCCGACCAGGAATCGAACCCGAGTAATAATATGTGGTGTATATGTCAAGTACCTATACAGACCATGAAGTGACTTGTCGAGCCACAATAAAGAAAAAAGGAAAATTGCATGATGTTCACAGATAATATGAACGGTTGTATATAGATACATGTAATTTTATTTCTCCAGGCTCATGAAGTTATCAATAAGCGTACGAAAGATGTTGGCACAATGTGTGAAATAGAACGGCCTCCCCATAAGACGAAGAAAAAGTCTGATGCTGTGTGTTATTATCATATATATTATATAGATATGGCCTGTAATTGAAATGCACACACGAATACAGTAGTACTATTTTATAACCATAACTGTCGATTTTTCAGACGACGGGCAGCGCTCTTTTATCTCCTTTTGCTTACCAAGTTACAATAAAAATAAAATTTAACGTCATTTTTTTAAATCTTATAAATTTTGTCTCTTATAAATCTTATAAAATTTTACTTATAATTCGTTATTTTGGAGCAAAAAAATATGGCAAAACTATAAATAATAGGCCACACAACATTTATATTATAATACTACTAAGTGAAAGAGTCTTTACCATCAATATGGACGCTAGCCCACAAAGTTATATACACTATACAAAACATTTAAAACTAATATACAGATTACACATAATTTAGAACTATATATTTAGGTTTATTTCTTATTTAAAAAATCTCATGTGCTAGGATTTGTTTGCCAGACTGTACAAGAAAACAAAACATAAACTGTATGGATTATATTAAAGTTAAAACCCAACAAGTTGAATGGCTTTTTTCCTGAAATGTTTTAATTGTAGGTAGCGACTTCTTCATTTGGTAAGATTATAATATATGTTTCGTTTGCGTTATAACCTTTTGTTATTTAACTCCTTCATAATTCAATTACAGGCTGTACTTTGTGGTGTTCGTTTTCTGTTAGTACTTTATAATTTCTGAGTAAATTTATTACATTGTCGCATAGGTTTTATTATAGACCAGTGCCGGATTAAGCCAGCGCGGGGCCTGTAGCTAATTCTGTCAAGGGGCTCTTGCTTTAGGTTCTCAAGTTTAGGGTATTAAATAAAACAAAACTGTTACAAATAAACTTTTCTGGTTTAATATGGGCAAATTTAGAGATAACACTTTCAAAATCGACTTAATTTTTTAAGTGAAAGTGAAGCATAGCCTAAGCGCTTTGCATTTAAGGCATGCAAGATATTTTACGCTCCTATCTAAAGTAATATATTTTTTATTACGGTCAGACAGGTGTGCGCGGTGCCCCCAAATTCTAGCTACTCTTGCTACGTAGCTAGTCCGGCACTGTTATAGACATATAGTTAAAACAATAATAATAATAGAATCCCATTGTAGTTATTTTGAATAGAAATCATTTCAGAATTATTACAATTTCATTCGCGTTTGAGTTGTGTTTAAGATTTGTAATGTAATATTTATTATTAAATATTAAGAATACATGAAGGGCAGCCTACCACTCTCCTTAAAGAGAAAGCTCATGGACATGTGCATTCTCCCTATGGTGCACAGACTTGGTCTTTGACGGATTACCAGAAGTCCAGGCTCGGGGTTTGTCAAAGAGCCATGGAGCGCAGTATTCTGGGCGTAAAACTTACAGATAAAATTCGTAACGCCATACTGCGCTTCAAAACACAAATGGCCGTTGTAGCTGAAAAGGCCGCCAAACTGAAGTGGGACGGGGCAGGTCCTCTCTGTCGCATGTCCGATGCATTATGGGCCAAGTCCACTACTGAGTGGACTCCAGATTGCAGAAGACTTCGCGGCAGGTCCAAACAGAGATGGCAAGATGAGATGGACTCCTACAATAGATCGTGGCGAGGAATCGCCAAATGTAGTGAGTCATGGAAAAAAAAGAGAGAGAGGCCTTTGCCCAGCAGTGGGACGAATAAATAGGCTATTAATAATAATAATAATAATAAATTAAATATTACAAATATAGGTTTAAATAAATAATTTAGTTCAACATTGCAGCAGAAGAAATCCATCAGCGATTGCGGTTGCAGCACGTTGCCTGGTGAAGTCACATGGGTGAATACATTGTTGGCACGTGTTGTGTTTGATATGATGAGGGACCCCGTTATAACAAATAAATTGCAAGATAAAATACAAAGAAAATTAGAAACACTCAAGGTACAACACTAATGTATTCTTATTAATGCGGCCACAGGCAATCATCAGTGGCATTCATTATGCTGAACTAGCTGAACTCAGACAATTTTAAAGCTTGTACTGAAACGCAACTGTGTCACTTTACGGTCTTTACACTTGAAATGATTTATACTACCACCAATCTACAGACTGAGCCTACCTTAGTGGACATTTGCTTACAAGTATATAGACCGTGATTTGGTATGATTCGGGTCATGCCTCATCCTTCCCTATTTTTGTTTATATTTTTTGTTTCCGAGTAAAACTTACCTTAGTAAAAATGGTGTAGTGGCATTGCAATGGTAACACAAACCGAGAGCACGGGTTCAAAAACACTTGCCGGTACCAATGTATCTTTGATATATGTACTTTGGTTGTCCTGTTCTATGATACAAACACTAGTATAGAAATAAATAAAAAAATGACTACACATTTGATTTTCAGTTACCATCATTCATGTCACCGTTAATAGTAACAGAGGTGAACTTGGGAACTGTGTGCCCGGTGGTTGAGCACATATGGGGACCAGCGTGGGACGAGCGTGGCGTGTGGCTCGATGCGGACCTGCGTTACGACGGTGGCGCCTACATAACTATATTAACGCAGATAAATCTTATGAAGCTTAAAGAGAAAGGTAAGTCTTTATTTCATCATCATCATCAGCCAGAACGCGTCCACTGCCTCCCCCTTAAAACGCCATTTCGAACGATAAGATGCCAGTCTTTCTTTAGTCTATTGATTTCAAAAGTCCACAGAGTCCACTTGAGGTTTGACGGGGGTCTACCTTGGGCGTGACAAAAAAATTTGCGCAAACATTGATTATTGAATTGAACACATTTTATGTTTTTTTTTTATTGTGACTCGACATATGACAGCACCCCGCTTGATGTTAAGCCAAAGTGTGGTCCATGAATGAATGTCACTGCTACTACAATTCAATAACTGTGAGTAGCAATTACATCCACTATGCCGGCCTAGATGGAACCGGCAACTTACAAGCTGATCCCGAAACGTGACTTACTATCGCGTTTCATTCATTATCTAATTTCGATAGTGAAGACGTATCAACGTAGGAAAATTATATTTTAAGACGTTTAGCAGTCGCTTGTAAAAACTTGACTATTCTATATTCAGAACTTGTCGAGACTTGCAAAGGCGGTTTTTGTCGAGTTTTGGGAATATGACTGAAATGTAACTTCCACTGGAGCCAGCAAATTTTTCAAAGTGGTCATCAGAAAAAAATAAAACCTCTGATTTAGTTAGTTGTTTAACTGCTATCCCTGTGGAAAAAGGGCGTGACAATTTGATTGATTGATTGATTGAGTATTCATCTCCATAATTGTAAAGCTTGTATGAAAAGAATTGTGAATGTGATGTAGTTGAGTCAGGATCGTGGCCAGTGTCACTCGATTTTGATTAAATTGATTTTTTATTTATTTATTTTACAGCTGAAAGTGATGATGATAATGAAAACACGAACGAAATAGATACAGAGGCGAACGAAAATAAAAAGAAAAATGCAAACGTGAGTTTTACATTATTTTACGTTTTTTATTACCTTTTTATATTGAGAATTGTGAATTTAAAGAAAGCGAGGGAGTTGTGTCAGGATCGTGGCAAGTGGCGCTCCATTGTCTCTGCCTATACCTGTGGGGAAAAGGCGTGAACATTTGATTGATTGACATTTCTATACTAAGCTACTAAAGTGCTTGTATCATAGAAGAAGGACAACCAAAGATACATTGGTACCGGTGGGTGGTTTCGAACTCGTGCTCTCGGTTTGCGTAACCATTGCACTGCCACTACACCACGGTCGCCTTAATATAAAAACATACTTAGGATAATTAATATTTCACCATATTTTATACTTTTTATTTAATAATTAATTACATAAAATAAGTTAATGAATCATTATATTTATAATCAAAAATTAATATCCCATTCGAAGTCATCCTCAAGAAAGCTGGGTTGATCATGGCAAGTGGCGCTGCATTTCTGCCTATCTCTGTGGGAATAAGGAGTGAGCTAAAAATGAATAAAACATGAATAATACAATATAAATTTAATTTTTATTATTATAAATAGAAATGTAAATAAATGAAAATTTATGTATATTTTTATTTTAGAAGAAGAAGCTGGCAGCTTTCGATGATGACATAGAGGATTCAGCTGAGTCAAGTACTGACGATGAGGCCTTTATGCGTTTAGAAGAAGATGAATTGTATATTAGGTGCGTAACTAAGTTCTCGCTGTTTTTTTTTTATATAATGCCACTTTATTGTGAAAAAATGGTTACAAACCGCCAGCGACAAGAGCTACTTTTACTATAGCTTTTGTAATATGAAGGCTTTAGAGGTTCGATAGCGACACAAGACCTGGCGCGTGGGCAGCAACGGCCGTGTCACACACAGGGTTGACTATAATTCGATTCATGTATGAATTCAAAATCGTTTATTTACATATCAGTTTTTTTATTTATTGCTTCGTCATATCTTAAGTTGGAGTGCGGTCCATGAATGGAGGTGACTGCTAATACAGTTAAATAACTGCAAGTACTATGCCATAGCCAAAACTATGCTGTCCCAGTTGGAACCAGCAACTTTAAAACTGATCTCGAAGTGCGACTAAGTCTGTTCACGGTGTGTACTTGTAAGTGGTGGGACTACCCTGGATCGGTAGGCTTGGCAAATGACCATCTTCCTGGCAGAGCTCGAATACCGTCACGGTAAAAGTGTTTCTCTTTCAAAGCCATTTTGAGATGTCTTCAGAAGAGCGGAACCCGCTGATTATCCAGACCATGTGCCATGTGAACATGTGGAATATGGCGGGTGGGGTAGAACTTTCCATTTAAGGGTTTCTAAGTAGGTTTTAACGGGTTTGGCAACGTGAGCATTGTCATGCTGTGAAATCACTTTTTTGTGCTCGGCTCAATCGCATCAATTGAGTTCGATACCGTTCCCCAGTGATGGTTTTGCCCTTCGAAACGTGAATATTCGGCCGAGCCGACGACGTAGAAGTATGGTCGGGAGTCCCTATGATTTTTTGTTTTGGATGTGTTGAAGAAAACCCTTCCTTTTTTGCCGCTGGGGCAGTTGTTCACAGGCGAAAAAACAATTGAATACAAATAAAATAAATAAAAACTATGAAACAAATATTTGCCCCAACCAGGAATCGAACCCGGGACTTAACGCTCAACAAACCAATCGTTAACTGTTCGGCTACGCCTGTCGTCAAGTATAGATCTACATTGCTATAAAACAGCTTTATTTCACTAGTGGAGCATGCAGCCGACAGCAATGATACAGAATATATTTACGTGTAATGTGAAAATAATATAAATTGCGTTTGTTGCAGTGGACAATCAACACATCCACCTGAAGGTCATTCATCTAAAAAGAAGTTCCTACGAATGGTCGACAAGATTGCTACTAATAAATATTTTCAACAGGTATGTTTTTAAACATCGCTTGAAAAAAACCGACAACCGATAGGAAAGAAAGGTTTTTTATTTTTTTATTGTGACACGACATTTGTCCTTGATTCGCCTGATGATAAGCAGGTCCAAAAGTAACGACGACTGGAATAACCGAGTCAGTTCCTGACTCCCCAGCCGCCACCACTATCTGCCGGCCTAATGTGCTTCTTCACGCATCGCTTGAAGGATCCGAGGTCATAGGATGGAGAGAACACATGAGCAGACAAAGCATTCCACTTGTCAATTGTTCTACAAAGAAAAGACGCACCGAACTTTTTTTCGATAAATGTGGTTCTAAAGTGGAGACCACGAACCGGCGAACGCAGCGTAGATGGGCCTCCCACTAGGTGGACTGACGACATAGTGAAAGTCACGAATAACCAGTGGATGCAACTGGCATCTTGTCGTTCGAAATGGCGTTCTAAGGGGGAGGCCTATGTTCAGCAGTGGACGCCTTCTGGCTGATGATAATGTTTTTAAACTTGCATATTATACATACGAAAAAAAAAAATTGCGGCTTACAATCGCGTTTATTTTTGGTTTGTAATTTTTTACTCCGACCTTTCGAGAGCCATTGTGGTCTCTCCGTGAACACGGCATCGAAACGTCGGCATAAAAAATGTACATGCATTAATTAATGTTTGCGCAAAATCTAAGAAAATTCTAACTTCTAATTTAATTTATTATATCTAGGGTTGTTTATTTTAATAAACGCTCAGTTAATTTTAATTGGTGCTTCTCTTGTAATAAAGACGAGTGGTTCAACCCTTTAACTATATTTCAGGTAACAGATTACAAATATGTTAAGCGAGCAATGGAGGGTCTATCACATACGGATATCAAACTCCAAGTAGATATACGAACAGTTGACGGAAGACTTGCGTTTAACCTGCCACCACCACCCCATGATAGGCTCTGGGTTGGGTAAGTTAAACCTTTTTTTTTCCACCTTGATAAAATGTTGGACTTTTCACCCTATTTTTTTTCCACCTTGATAAAATGTTGGACTTTTCACCCTATTTTTTTTCCACCTTGATATAATGTTGGACTTTTCACCCTATTTTTTTCCACCTTGATAAAATGTTGGACTTTTCACCCTATTTTACGGGAGAAAAGTGCCACATTCTCTCATTGCCTATGCTCATGCGTCAAGCGTTCCTAACATTCACGTAGCAAGGGATTGTATTTATCAGTAATTACAAGATCAATGGAAAGGATGAGTGAAAGTAGATTGACGAAAGGAATTTATAAATCTGATGTGGATGGATGCGTTAAACAAGGCAGGCCCAGGAGGGTGTTTTCCGACCAAATCGGAGACATCCTCAAGAAAGCTAGGTTGCCTAGTGCCCATAACCACAGAGCCTGTATGAAGAGAATTGTGAATGTGAAGAAAGCAAGGGAGTTGTGTAAGGATCGTGGTAAGTGGCGCTCCATTGTCTCTGCCTATCCCTGTGGATAAAAGGCGTGACAAGTTGATTGATTGATTGATTGATTGACAAGATCAATTTAATTGTATATTTTATTAAACGAACTTTTAATCTTGGTGTGAAAAAAATGTATACGCACCATAGAACTCGCCTTGGGCTCGGGAATTAATTTTCGCAAGGCTGCCCTACTTTGCTCCCTGGGTGCGTCATATACTATTTTTGTTGTTTGGCTTGATATTCAGGGAAAATGTATAGGTCTGAGGTAGCCTCCAAGAATGAAGTTTTAGTAAAGTCTTACCACTGCTTTCTTAAAGCACCATTACTCACGCAATGGATTCATCTTTCCTCCACTAAAAAGGATAAACTGCCAACTAGGATGTATTTATTTATTTAGCCTTCCAACAAGATTACATTGTTTACAATACACACTCATATAGCACTATATAATATAGCTAAATGCAATCTCAGTTATAGGACAGGACTGCATGCAATAATAATAATAATGACAATATCTAACAAAAACACTTAGTATTATTAGTATACAATAGTTACTAAGCACTGAAATATAATAATTAAGGTTTGTAAAATTTAGCATGGGTCCTATGACAGATGCCAAAATGACTTTACTAGTCCCATCACTATTATAGTACTCGTATTTTTGTTAACGGAGCGTTGGATGTTGGCGGAGCGGCAAGATTTCTTTTTGTTACATGATTTATTAGATTTATTGTTGTTTGTTTTAAAAAATATTGTGTTATTATTGTTTGATAAATATTATTGGTAAGCTATGGTTGTAACTACGAAAATAAATAACTTTGAAATGAACGATCGAAGAGAGACGCTGCTACAATGTTAAGTCGTCCGAAAATTTCTCATGTGTCACAGGACCCAAGCTACATTTTACAAAGTATAAAACATAAAATAATTGAAATTAAATTTACAATAATAAGAACTGTACTATACTAGAAAATATTAAAATTACAATTATTAAATAAAAATATTACAATTATCAAACAAAAATATATTTAAAAAAAATACAAATTAATCATCGATCTTCAATTGTCTGAGTTTCATTTTTTATATTTGCTTCTTAGAGAAAACTGTGATTACTTTGGCTTGAAATTAATAATAATAAACTACATATCTATTTATGTATAATTTCAGATTCCGAACAAATCCTCAATTGATATTAAAAGCCAAGCCAGCATTTGGTGCGAGGAGTCTTCGCTTCACACACATATCCAACTGGATAGAAGAAAAATTAACCAAAGAATTCGAGAAGATTCTTGTATTACCAAACATGGAGGATTTTATAATCGACTTTATGATACCTACTCCCGTATATTTTGAACCTTAAGTTTATTGTTATAAAGTCGGATTTGGTATTCCTTTCTAATCGTCAGCTGGGCTCGTAAGATTCCAAATATACTTTACTTTAAATTATATTTATTAATTTATTCCTAGCTAGTTCTATTACTATAGAGTTTCTTCTACCAAACTCATTAAAATTTATACACATTATTTGATACAATAAAACCTATTTTTTATAAAACGATTTTAGAAACATTCTATAAATATTTTAATGTAAAGATGAATGAGTCCATCGATCAATTTTTCAATTGAATAAATAGTTTGGGTACATCCCTATAAATGTCAAAAGATAAGTGCACATTGGAATGAAAATCCGACATTTTCTTTTTTAATTTTTGCCTTAGTATTATGATGGCGCTCCATTGTCTCTGCCTATCCTTGTGGGAAAAAGGCATGACAATTTGATTTTTGATTTTATAATACTAAATGCAAAATGTACTATTTCTTATATTAATTTTATTATTAACTTTAAGATATGATTATTTTAAATGGACATCGAATGAATTCTGTCCCTAAAAGTATTTTCTTATTGTCAACATTTGGGTAATATTAAATAGAAATTCTTATGAAATATATTTAATTATTTTTTATATTTGTAAATATATAAATACTTCCTATAATATATTAAAGAGATTCGAAAATCGAACGTAGTTCGTATTAGCTATCAGTCAAGTTTCAATCACTCTTTGATTATGAAATGAAATTAATACAGTTATAAATGCATTAAGAAAATTTACGGTATAACGTTATATCACTTGTATGCCGTGCCAATAAGCGGGAGAAACGGCCTAATTGCAAACGCCAAAATTAATTTGAAAGTAATACGAGTAGCTCTTGTAGGTGGGGTCTTTAAGGATGCAATTCCACAGCAAAGGGGCACGGAAGCCAAAGGAGGCTAAAGGTATACTGCACGTTTTAAACCGCATGCCCTCTGTCAAAGCGGTCATATGTTAATCGGTAAATAGATTCGATTAAGATAGCATTTCTGTTTTTTATTGCCTAGTACATGGGACGGATGAAATTTTCGACTATTATGGACGCCACAGAGATATTTGCTTCGGGTCTGGTTAGGCAGTGGTACCCAGTCTGCCGATCCGTATACAGACCGTGAAGTGATTTGGTCACGTTTCGGGATCAGCTTGTAAGTTGCCGGTTCCAACTAGGCCGGCATAGTGGATGTGATTGCTACTCACAGTTATTGAATTTTAGTAGCAGTGACATTAATTCATAGACCACACTTTGGCTTAACATCAAGCAGGGTGCTGTCATATGTCGAGTCACAATAAAAAAAGCATCCCGGCCTATAGTGACAGCGACTGAGGCAATTGTAAACTGGATCGGTATTGTCAGTCAGTCGTCAGCGTCTATTCCAGGCCGTCTAAGACCATTTCTTATTAGATCCTCTTGCTTATCAGGCAAATCGACGTCGAGTCCTTGTTCATCGTAGCATCCGTGACCTTAAGTAGAACGCTGACTTGATATTGTTTTATGGTTTGTCTTTGTAATGCTTTGCTTTTTAAATATTAATTAAAACCCAAAACATATGTTTATCGAAGACGAGCTTATTTGAAGGATTATTACAAAATTGATGATATTTACTAATTATTTGCTAAGTTAAAATATACGTTATTTTCCTAATCTACTAAAGAATATGATGAATATTTCTAAGCTCCTCCAAAATAAGATAAACAAAATGACAATAACATTTTTACTATAAATCTCTTCATATTTTAACTCTTCTAATATTTCAACATTTATTATCCTTAAATTTACTATTTATACTTGAAGATTATAAATATAGTAATGGGTGATGCCCGAATGTGTATACTTACTTAATTTTGGCTTGGATAACATTTTATTTTTATCCTAGGAGACTATTACATTATTACAATTTTGTGAATTTCATTGTTTAAATTTTCGGGACGATTTGTAATAAATCTCTGTATCAGACAAAATAAATTTTCCGGTAGCAATTTATTATTCATAGATGTACTTTTGGTATAACACTAAAACATGTTATTCTGGCTACAATTTTGAATGCGTGTTAGTACATTCCACCAGGGCCGTCTTAAGCTTATTCAGCGCCGGGGTGCGAAAGTCAATGCTCCGCTCGCGTGGTCTCAGTGTAGTAGGTACCTATCGAAATTAATGGCGGTCGGCATGCGCCCCCTAAGACTCTGCGCCCGGGTGCACTGCACCCCTTGAACCCCCGGGTAAAGACGGCCCTGCATTCCACTATCAGAAACTAATATTATGTTTTCAAATTAACCCTATTTAAATTAATGTTTTATATTGCATAATTGAAAATTCATTTAATGTATTGATTAAAGCGTTACTAAGCATTATTTTATTTACCTCGGCGTTGCGGCCACGAGTCTACAGGCCCCCCAATTCTCTTAATACATTATTGCGATGAAAAGCAGTGTATTTACGTCGCAGTCGAATGTGACCAATCAGCGTAGTTGACCTATTGTTTGGTTATTCGCTGATTGATCACTTGGGCAGCAATTTCACTGCTTTTCCGCCACCATAATGTATTAAGAGAATCGGGGCCCAATACCATCGCAACATACTAAATTGGCAATATCTGAAATTTTATCTGACTAGCCTATATCAAACGTCATATATCTTTAAAATCTCTTTTAATCTGTTCTGGTTATTGGGTAAATATGTTTTTAAATAAACGCGACAAATAAATGCTAAATTATAAACCTAAAAAACATAAAATTAAATTTTTTTAGGTTCATTAAAGTACTTTTAATGTATCGGAGACTGTTTCTCGTTCTCGAAACAATATTAAAAGCATTAGCTATGGAGCTTGTACGAAGAATTCTGTCTGCGATGGGAAATTGATTTTTGTTGGAGATAGACAATAAAATCACAAATATTTTGCACTCATAAGAATTTTTACTAGAGGCGCAGATATTAACATTTACGCACAAAATAATATTTTTTTAAATATTCTAAATTTATAAGTATTATAATTACTTTTTTATAGAATACTGTTTTTAGGCTGTTGAGGGCGTTTGTAAAATTTAAAATTACAGTATAGCATTTCAAATAAAAATTATTAGTTAAGTAATATGTAACTAGGATTATAGCCAAAATGTATTTTTTCTAATATCTACTTTTTAATGTCAAGAAATATTTTCTTATTGTCTATATCCATAAAAGTTATTTGTGAATCTTGTTAACATACTTAATATCTATATAATATATAGAATTCTTGGTATGTTGAATAAATAAATATTTACTTCGAAGTGTGATTATGAACCACTACACGAACTTCCTATACTCTGAATTGGAATTTGCGTTCAAAGGAATGTCACTTTCAAAGTGACACTTCGGGAGTAGTCCACATTTTCCTAGACGAAATTCAGAAACCGAATGGACAAAATCTGATTATTATTTGTGTTATTCGTTTCTTTGATATTAGTAATTAAATTGTTCATAAACACTTTTCACTAGAGGCCGGCATAGTGACAGCTATTGGATTGTTTAGCATTGGATGTGGAAAACTCTCGGTTGTTTATTATTTTAATTATTTATTAATATTAGGTAGCTTCTTATTTTATTACTAGTTTTATTATAACTTTTTGTTTAAAGGCGATAATGCTCTGATTTGATTTGATTGCGAGGCTCTGATTTTTATTTGGAAATGGACAATCAGTAATGGACTGAGTGTAACCTAAACCAATAATAATAATATTTAGAAGTCAAATCTAATCAATTTGTCACAGGGATAGGCAGAGACAATGAATCTCCACGATCCTGACACAACTCCCTCGCTTCCTTTACATTCACAATTCTCTTCATACAAGCTTTATGGTTATGGGCACTAGGCAACCTAGCTTTCTTTAGGATGTCTCCGATTTGGTCGGAGAACACCCTCCTGGGTCTGCCTTGTTTAACGTATCCATTTATTGTATTCGTACGTATTATTTATACGTATTTAGAATTCCTGTAGTATTAGGAAAGAAGTAACAGACATCGTATAAGAAGTGCACCTTCCACTCACTTTGCTTAATATCTGTTACTTCGTAGTATTTTCTTAGATTTTGCGCGAACATTGATTAATGAATTAAACAAATTTTATGCGGCTTACTATCGCGTTTATTTTGGTTTAGATTTTACATTTTTTTATTATTCCGACGTTTCGAGACCTTTGCAGCCATCGTGGTCACGAAGAGACGCGTGATCCCGAAACGCAATCAAGTCCCTTCAAGGTCTTTACACTTGAAAGGACATCGTGGTCACGGAGAGACACTGGCTGCAAAGCTCTCGAAACGTCGGAATAATAAAAAATTGTAAAATCTAAACCAAAATAAACGCGATGGTAAGCCGCATAAAATTTGTTTAATTCATTAATCAATGTTCGCGCAAAATCTAAGAAAATACTACGAAGTAACAGATATTAAGCAAAGTGAGTGGAAGGTGCACTTCTTATACGATGTCCTTTCAAGTGTAAAGACCGTGAAGGGACTTGATTGCGTTTCGGAATTTGCTCGAAACACGCCGGAGTTCAGTTAAGACTATTTCAATATACTCTAATGAATATACTATTCATCCTAGTCTCTCCCCTTATTCAATTTTCTTTTAGGGCCTTATACAGAAAAACTATTATTATTAAAGAATTTAATTAAACCGTCTTTAGTACCTTTTTTATAAAGAAAAGGAAACATGTGGCTAAAATATAATTTATGAATAAGATTAAAATATTAAAAATAAATAATCGAGGGTTTTATGAAAACTGTAGTTTTGTTTAGAAGTAAAATATAAAATGTACTCAAATGATATATTCTAAGTAATATTTTCAAAATATGCCAAAAATGTTTGATACTTTCACTTTAAATTACTGTTGATATATTTTTTCGAAATGTTACACTTTTTTAGGAAATTGATCATCTTTTTTACTTACATATCACTTACTGTTTGTACCTGTCTTTACATATTTATTACATTACATATTTATTACATTACACATTTATTACATTACACATTTATTACATTACACATTTATTACATTACACATTCCTTTAAAATTAAATAGTTTCTATAATGACACAGGAATACATGTTAGCCTAAGTAAGACCTTTTAAAATCAGTTGTAAAGATTTTAATGCCAGTGGGAGAATCACGAATTTCTTTTCCTCAAAAGCATAATAAATTCCTTATTTTGTAGTATATTATCATATAACCTTGGATCATTTAAGCGATGCGTAAAGAAGCACCTTTAGCCGGCATAGTGACGACGGTACCCGTGTACTGACTCGGTTTTTTCAGTTGTTGGGAATCTTGGACCTCTTCTTGCTTACCATCATGCGGGTCGAGGTATAATACTTGTAACTATTGTGGTTAACCCACAGATCAAATTAAAATCTTTACCTAAAATGTATGTATGTATAGTTAAAACTTAGGTTTGTCGCATTAGTTTAAGGTATGGTTGTAATGGGTAAAAGTATTTTGGTTGGTAGTATATTGATAAATAGTAAATATATATTTATTGTGCAATATTTATTTTTCTTATTTATTACTAAAAGATTGTAATATAATATTTGTTTGTATGGTTTTATGTTTGGTCTTTGAGACATAATATATTTAAGGATCTGCACTTGGTCACACAAAAACTGCGCCATTTTTGTTAAATAAATTCATACAAAATTACGCCCGGTTATTATGCGGCCGCTTGCACTGATTCCTTATTCCATTTTATTTTTGTCGTTGGTTGCTATTTAATACTTCAAAAGTAGATCGTGTATATTTTTTTCATGTCATGTCTGCGGGCCGACCGCGTAACTCAATGACAGTTTTGACAGTTGAACTCCATTATTGAGCTTCAAAATTATAATTGAGACCGAGCAATACACTAAGAATCAATGGTCGTTTTCATTAACAGTTCAATCTTATCGTTCGAATGAATAAAAGTTGTAAAAGTTGACACTAACAGCGACCGCGTAACTTTTTGACAAATAGGAATGAATTTCATTATCATTTCCATTGAAGTTACGCAGTCGGCCCACTGATCGTGTGTTCATTCGTAATCAGTTATTCCCAAACTGTGTGGCAGAACTACTTGGAATAGCTTGACATAATACGCATTGAACTATTTTGAGTAGATGCATTTAGCGAGATAATATTGGAATATAAGGGATAATTTTGGAATGTGAAGTAACGGTAATTTCATTTTTGAACGAACATGCGGTCAAAAGGTACTCCAGTAGGCATTTCGGTACATTCATTATTATATACTATTTTATATTATTTTAAATAATACGTAAATATTTTTATGAACACTAATTTCAATTTTTATTATAAATATTTAGAAATGAAAATTTACTGGTTTTATGGAAATTCCTGATAAAAAACAAAAGTATTTTATAAGAGGAAGAAGTTCCCAATTATGATGTTAAAATTAACTTACAATCTTAACAAAATTAATTTAAAATTAAAATTTAATCTTCCTTAAAGATTTTCATACAGGATAACTGTTTTTTTATCCTTCGGTTATCGCGTAAGTAATTTTAGTGTTTTTATGAATAAAGCTCTATAATTATAGTATATTATATGAAATTGAAGTGTTGATGTGATATAGGTAAGTGTTTAACCGTGCCGAGTAGATTTTCTATGTTGTAATAAGTTGTGATTTTTTTCTTTCAATAAATATTTGCTATATTATTTAGTTGTTTTATTTTTGGGTGAAATAATCAGGTTTTTAAATCAGATGTGAGTGGAAGGATCAAATGCGGATCTCAGAATATGGCGACCGTAGTTCAGTGGTAGTGTATATACGCAATTCGAGAGCCTCTTTTCAAAACCACTTGTAAGTATCAATGAAGACTTGGTTTTCGCAGTCGTCGGCACTCTTGGACCTCTTCTTGCCTACCATCAGGCGGGTCAAGATTAGATGTCGATTCACAATAAAAAAAGTGTATCTGATATATGTACTTGGGTCGTCCAGTTTCTGTGATACAAGTCTTAGTATAGAAATTTAAAAAAAGGGAATGCAAAAGATTATTCGTTCATACGACATAAGCATTGTTATCTGCAATTATGATTGCGCTGGATAGGTTCTGGAAAGTATTCTACCTCCACGATGGGTTGTGTGACAGCGAAAGTAGTGTTTTCTTATGCGTCATTGCCGTAGTGGCGTGTCGAACACGCACCAAAAATAAAATGTTACGCCTTTTCTCCACAGGGACAATAGAGCGCCACTTGCCACGATTCTGACGACTCCTTCGCTTCCCTCACATCCACAATTCTTTTCATACAAGCAGCTCATTATTTACTGTAATGGGCACTAGGCTTTCTTGAGGATGTCTCCAATTAGCTGCCCCCTCCGTAAAATATGGATGTCCAGGGCGTTATACAAGTGACCGGGTGCTGCGTTTTACTCCTGTGTACCATGCATTTCTCTTGCTTGTTTTTTTTATATATATTTATTTTGGTTTACCTGTGTGGTTGCAGCGTGGATGCGATATATTATATCATTTAAATTATGGATATATTATATATCCATAATTTACGGATAGTAACTGTTATCTTTTTTATATACCTATTTGTTAGGTTTATAAAAAAAGTAAGACGAGTTAATTGTGGCTTTCTCCTCATATGCCTTATCGAAGCCATGGTAGAATCTGACAATGATCAAGTGCATGGTAAGCCCATGCTAATAAAGTAGTTTCATTTCAGCATTAGTCTCGCTTACACTAATTTAAAATAACCTCAGTATATTTTTTAACATAATTTAAAAAAAGAGTTGGATATTTGCTTCGGGTCTGGTTATCAAAGAGTGGTAGGCAGTGGTACCCAGTCTGCCGATCCGGGGTAGTACCACCACTTACAAGTATACAGACAGTGAAGTGATTTGGTTACGTTTCGGGATTAGCTTGTAAGTTGCCGGTTCCAACTAGGCCGGCATAGTGTATGTGACTGCTACTTACAGTTATTGAATTGTAACAGTGACATCAATTCATGGACCACACTCCAGCTTAACATCAACGGGGTGCTGTCATATGTCGAGTCACAATAAAAAAAAGGTTTAGAAAATAAACAACTGGTTATATTTTTTTAAATTTTATTATCAACTCTTCATTCTATTCCATTCGTTCTCTTTTCAAATCATCACATTTTATTTACAATAGGTAATATTACATAAACATCTATAAAATATATTTAATTGTAAACTATATCACATAAATCTTTTTTATTCTTTTTAAATATATATAATCTATAAATATTGCCCTATATTATTTAAACAAAATATAACTTTATACATTATTGTGAATAATCTGTAACAATTTTTTTAAATTTATCTGCGCCTCCTGTAGGAAAAAGGCGTGACAATTTGATTAATTTATTTCTTCAAACAAATATATTTTAGGTTTAACTATGGTTAAAGATCTATACTAATCGCAAAGATTTCGGTGCCATCTTTTACGGTAAGTGTGATAAATGCAGTAATTCCAATCAGACCGGCATAGTGGACGCGACTGCTACTTTCAATCATAATAAGTTCTATTGTAGCAGTCATCTTCAATCATGGATACCATTATAGCTTAACTTATTATTACTTTTAACAAGTAATATTATTTTTTTAAATATTATTTTATTTATTACATTTACCGTAACATATTCATGTTTGAAAATCGCGTAATTTTTAATGACAAAACAGCTGATTTATTAGGTAAATTGTCTTTAAAAAATAATTAATTTTCGGCCACAACATTCGATGACATTGCATTTTAAACAATAATAACAAAATATATATTTCTATAAACATTAACTATACATGTATTAATACAAAAAAAAAACATAAACTAATTTGTACAAAACTATGTACATTGTTGAGATCAACTTATACATTTACAAACGTGAAGATCTTATAGATTTTGGCACACACGACCACAGTATAACAATAGATATATATATACATTTTAACACTAACATATTATAAATATACTTTGTACAATATATTTTGTAGGAGCTATATGGCAAGCACATATGGTTAACAACTAGGAAATGGAAGACCATGTTAGGCTAAAACAATTTGTAAACCAAGGTCTGGTTCACTATCTTAAGGTTGGTTGCCTGCCCCCCTAGCACGGCAGTCCAAGAAGCAAGATAAAGACCTGCAAGGAATATTATTGAAACTCAATTTAAATAACTTAATAGGCAGGTACATCAAATTGTTCAAAATAAAAGATTTTTTTACATTGTTTTGTGTGAAGTTTTAGTAAACCTTTAAATATATTTTTTGAACATTTATTTATGATTTATTCATTTTATCATAATTTCTCATCATCATCTTTATTATGATTTTATTTCACTGTTCTGGTAAGTTATTTAAAGTGAGTTGCAATGATGTCCTTTGCAGGTCTTTATCTTGCTTCTTGGATTGCCGTGCTAGGGGGGCTGGAAGTGATTGCGTTTTAATGTTAATGCCGCAAATTATACGTCTTGTTTTATTTTTATTGTCGTTCTACATAGGCAATAAAACATACGAACATTCTGTTTTGTGCAATTCAGTTTCCCAGTAACAAGTCACTAAAGGCGATTCCAGTGCAAACTATTATTCTACACAGATTGTTCCACGAACTTTATCTCAGTACATCAATAGTCATTGAGATGCTAAAACGAAACTACATATAGATAGACACATAACTTAGTTACTGTAGAAGAAAAAAAAGAACCTTGTTTCAAAGCAATAAGAATCAATTTACAATACAAAACAATTAACTGTACGCTATTATCACAAGTCAGTAAAATGACATATAATTTGTGTGTTTCAAAGCACCTATTCAATTCTAGTGTTGTAGTAGACAATGGGCAGTTCCGTCTGCGTTTCTAGCATTCACGAGTCTCGCCCAGTCATCAGCTCGTGGCGCGCACACAACAGACAACCGCCCTAACCTCCTTCTAGCCATAACAAGGAATTCCCCACCACCTCCCGTAGCTCCACATTCAGAAGGCACATGTACGTGAGCATGGAGACTTAAGCTCCTAGCTCTTCTACCTCCATAAGTTTTTTCTTCTAACTCGTTATCAATATCGTATTTGTAATAGTCTTCGTCATTTTTCTCTTGATTGAAGTCGTGATGGTCATGTCCGTCTATGCCGGTCGCTCGGATCAGTTTTGTTAGTTTGATTGTTAGCTGAGTACTGTCCAGATCGTCTCTTTGTTGCGTGTCAATGATCAGTCCACGGGATACTGTTGACAAAGAGATAAATTATTAGGTTAAAATATTACTTTAAGAGCAGCAAGACAGTTGGTGGTTATTAAACCACCACTTTCGAATTCGTCACCACTGCACAGATCGTTACTCAGTCGCGTTTTGGAATCGGCTTGTAAGTTGCCGGTTCCAACTAGGCCGGCGACTAGGTGCCACTGATCCTTAGTTAATTAACTGTAGTGGCAGTCGCTTCCATTAATGGACCGCACTCCAGCTTAACATCGCTCGAAGAACCGACAACCGAGGAACCGGAAGACGCAGCGTAGGAAGGCTTCCCACTAGGTGGACTGACGACATAGTGAAAGTCACAGGTAACCGGTGGATGCAACTGGCATCTTGTCGTTCGGAATGGCGTTCTAAGGGGGAGGCCTATGTTCAGCAGTGGACGCCTTCTGGCTGATGATGATGACTCCAGCTTAACATCAGGCGGAGTGCTGCGACTTGTATGTTTACTAGTCGTTACAGTAACCGCTTTCTACAAGTACGTTCAGTTGCTTAGTAAAAAACCTTAAATGCATTACGTCATTAGATGTTATATTTTAGGTTAGCAAAAAAAAACCTCTTTGTGTGCATTGGTTGTACATTAATCACGAATGTCGCCATTACGGCAAATAGTTTTTTTTCTTGCATGACTAAGCTCAAAACGTACACTCGACAAAATAATTGCCCACAATTAAAATCATCTTGCTCATCATAAAGTAATAACATTATTTTTGCTACTAAAATAATTGACAAACATTTTTTATAAAATTGCCAATTTATAACTTATTTTATTATTAGCTTACTTATGTTTTTTTATTATGTTTTTTTTCATGAACCGACATTTTTTCTTATTATGACATGACATCTGACCTCGACCCGCCTGATGATAAGAAGGAGGAGGTCCAAGAGTAACGACTGAAAAAAACTGTTTGTACACGGCTGCCTTAGTCGCCGTCACAATGCCGGCCAAAGAAACACCCCGACAGCACCCCGCCTGCTTTTATTCTAGAATGCGTCATGAATGGAGGCAAATGCTACTACCGTTAAAACATTGCAAGTAGTAATAGCATCCACTAGGCCAGCACCGGCAACTATCAAGCTGATTATAAACGCGACTAAATTACTGCACACTTAAAAGTGATGGTACTAACCCCAGATCGGCAGATTGACCACTATGACCACTAACTGACAGACTGACTAACTATTATTATACCCGTAGAGCAAACTTTTGTTTAAGGAGACCGTGGTGTAGTGGCAGTGCAATGTCTACGTAAGCCGAGAGCACAAGTTCGTAACCACTCACCGGTACCAATGTATCTTTGATATATGTACTTTGGTTGTCCTGTTTCTATGATACAAGTACTTTAGTAGCTATGTATAGAAATGTATAATAATAATAAAAAAATATTAATAAAAATTGTCATAATAAGTAAATTCTTTGGGATCGTTTACTAAATGACTATAAAGCTACAATTTCGATCTAATGCCAACTTAAATGATCTCTTTTTTTTTCGTTTGTGAGATTTGAATTATATATTATTTACTTTTTAAATTCATTAATTATAAAACACATTAATAAACACTGCGTTCCATTATTAGTTTTTGAGAGCTGGAGTATTATTGGTTGACTGATTTAAATGTATTATTAGATTATATAGTAATTTAATGGAGGTTAAAAGCTTTTTTTTTTAATATTAAAAGTTCGTAAAATCATTTTTCCATTCGTTTATTTTACATTTGACATATCCTTAAAACGTAACCTATCAATAATATCATTAATAGGTAAATCAGTTGAACAATAAAACTCAGTCAAAAATAAAACAAAATAAATAAAAATGGTATAAATCCCAACAATATATCACTATTAACAAAATTCAAATTCCTCCGCCTTTATTGGACAAATCATCTTTTTATGTTAATAAGCCAAGTTTATTCCCCTTTCTAGATTAGGCTCCTCCAGGCATCTCCGGGGTGCTTAAGTCCTCGCGAGACGACTATTATAGTCGACAGAATAAAGAATATCAATATAATTATGTTGCATGACAAACACAAATTTCAATAATAACTCATACATAAGCCTAATAACAACCGGCCCCGAGCGGCCGCCCGCAGTGATCGCCTATACACTCTAGCTGCCATTACTGTCTTATTAACAATAAACAAATAAAATAAATAATAATTTTGACGACACTCGCATTGTTTAGCACACAAGTCCGTTACGCCTAAATTCCCAGGTTCAATTCCAGGTCGGAGCAAATTGTTTAATAGCTTTTATTGCTAATACTTATTAGACACAACTCCCTCGCTTCCTTCACATCCACAATTCTCCTTATACAAGCTCTACGGTTATCATTTGGGAGCTGCGTCAGGATCGTGGCAAGTGGCGCTCCGTTGTCTCTGTCTATCCCCGTGGGAAAAAGGCGTGACAATTTGTTTTTAATTTTTTTGATTTGATACTTATTAGATTAAATAGGTATTTACTTGTATTACAAATGTTTGTTAATAAAAAAGGTAAATATTTGCTTCGGGTCTGTCTATTACAAGTGTAGAAATTGTCAAATGCCTTAGTTGCTTTTCGGGGTCAACTTGTAAGTTGCCGGTACCAACTAGGCCGGCGTAGTGTATGTGATTGTCACGTTTAGCTGCAGTAGCAGTCGCATCCACACAAGGACCGTACTCCAGCTTAACATCAGGCAGGATGCTGTATTACATCAAACCATAATGGTAAAAAACACAAGCGAAAAGAGGTAAATCTGCAAACCGATAACAAAAGTAGTGTTGTTCTGTAAATCACCATTAATATACCATTAACAGGTACAACTAACAAAGCAGTGGCCCACCACTTTGGCCAACAGACAACAAAGCTCCTGCCGAACAATGCACCACTTGTCGGAAGAATTTTTTGCACACTTTTATCCATTTTAACGAGTGAGTACTGTGACATTACTTTTAAAGGAAACAAGTTCACTGTATATGATGAACGCGGGTCGCACCTTCAAATATTTCTTGTTGTTGAATTATTCTCTTGTAATAACGCTTAATTTAATTTCAAGCGAGCGGAATCTCTATTATGGCGACAAATTACCGTGCGGTCTGCGTCGGGGCGGCTTTTATTAACATTCATGAGGACGCGGCCTCTGTGCCACCGTTTCTCACTACTCATTACTGGCGTTGCGGTTTTGGAAATTGCATTAAACAAAGGTCGCCGGAGGTCCAAATGTACTAACTACAACATACCTAAATCACTTGTGCAGAAGGCGAGTTCCATCTCGGAGTCCGTGCAGGGTCGGCAATCAGCAGTCGCGGGGTCGTAGTGTCTACGTGCTAGCGGTTTCGCTTCATATCTCAATGCCGCAACACGTCGTTTGGTCCCTTCTTCAGGTTCCGCTTCAACGTATAAAGCTGCTCTACCACGCTTACTTCTAAAGCAGCGTAACTCGCGGGGATCGTCGTCATCGGGAGCATACAAAGGCACCAAACGTCTGGCGCCTTCCACAAATAATCGAGCCGGAAAACGCTCAACATTATCTGGAATTAATATTTTTATTTATTACTTATTAGGTAACTTAATTCAAGTTTATAATTACGTATTAGATTTATAACAATACAAGTATGTTGTAGTCATAAAATAATAACTTACGCGTGTCATTGTGTTGATCTGTATGGAAAAGGTCAGGGGGGTCTGGCCGTCGCAATACCCTTACACAGATACGGAAGTCTCGTTCGGCGGCTGGCAACGGTGGCCGAAACAACAATCGCAACGCACCCCGAGGATACACCCACGAGAGGCTACCTTCCCTACAGCGGAGATAAACCGGTGTCACCCCCCTCTCAACGTTGTCCGTTAAACCACTGCAACAAAATAAAAATTCTCATTATACAAAAGCTCATTAGCATGTTCTTCGTAAAATCTGTCGTCGGGCATCCATTAGTTGCTACCGAATACTACACCCATAATTATTTATTGCAACGAAAACTCGTCTTAATCATATTTGGACGGTTTGATTGGGATGAGGCTACCAAAATTATTTTTATATAAAAAGAAAGCTCATTACGTATTCCAATAACGGCGAGACGCGACACGGGCCGAACCACTTATTTTCACCATAAAAATTATTAAAAATATTCCCAAATTGCATGAGCGAGGCAACCTTGTACGTGGGTGCAAAAACAAGTGGTATCTGTCAGCTTTATTGAGCCTCATATCTTTGGGCGCGAGCGCATTATAACAATTTTAATGTTATTTCTTTCATATAGAGCATTCTTGTAAATTTTATTACGATATCAGGGTGCCTACCACCAACTTTTAAAAACAAGCATGTTTCAAGACAGTACTGTTTGATGTATAAAACAAGATTACTCAATTTCGTACCTCCATCTCTTATTTGCAATTTTGTTTTATTCCTTCAATTTCATTCCTACATTCGCATAGATTCCACGTTCAGAAACGTATTGCTGCTGTATAAAACCTAATATTATCTTTTGTAATTACCGCGGTGGTACGCATTGGAGGAATAAATATTGATGTAACGTCACTAACTGCCAATAGTAATTTTATTCAAATAAGCATATTTGACGTCCGATTTGACATTTGACGATTAAAACAATAATGCTATAAGAAATGGTGGTACGCCCGCAGTTATCTGTCGATGAATTATGACTTAAATGTTAAATACATTGGAGGGCGCAGATTGCCAGTGGAGATGTAGGTGTCATTTCTTGGTGATATCAGCTAAACCGCTCCCATAAACAAGCCGCGAGCAGACAATGGTATCTGCAATCGTATGGCACGTGGGCAGCAATTCTGGAGTAGCGCCCACGCCAGCCGCGCCGCCTTCACAAATACGACCACTATAACCTGAATATACGACCAAAGAAAGACAACCTATAAAAGATGGCATGAAAAGATTTTACACAAGAGCGCGAGTTATAAAGCCAGAACTCGGCGCATTCATTTATTGTCTCCAATATAAGCCGTCCGTCTCGCCATGTAACCACTTACACGGACGCATGCTAATAGCTATACATTAAAACTTATTTATTGCCTTTAGAAAGCCATGGTCAGTATAATTCATTTTGTGTTTTTTAGATACAATTCGAACATGTTACTGATAAGAACGATCATTATGCGAAACACTTTAATATAAAAAGCATGCTTAATGTGTCGTATAATATTTAAATAGTTGATATATTTTGTTAATACCCTTCCTAATGCGTTCGTGTTGAAAATTGTAAGCTCTAAGTTATTATTAATTATCGTTTGGTTGGAACAAGTGCAGTGCTAATGGTGCGGTCTACGTCGCCGACACACGTGCGGGCATAACTCACCCCGTCGCGTCGTCGCCCAGCCAGGGGTGCTAAACCAAATATACTACCTGCTAATAGAAAAATATCACTAAGTTGTATTATTGTTTAGTTTGCACTTTATAATATTGTTTGGTGTGTTAGTTTAGGTTGAGACTAAATATGCGCATGAAACCATAGATATACATACTTTAATACCAGTATTCATATTCGGGATTGTTTGTATTTTCTAAGTTTTGTTAAACTTAAGATTTCATAACTTTATAAAAAATCCATTTGCAAACGATATTGCTTTCTTTTAAATTCAATCTCGCAAGCATGTAGCTTGAATAAACTTAATAAACGTTGGTTTACGACTCCTGGCTGCACCCTCAAAAGTCGTGCCTTTAACTTATCAAGGCGCGCGCTAAAACAAACATAGAAAAACTTGTCATAAAAACGACACAAAGTTTTTTGAAACCTCGAGCACATTAAAAACAAAACCCAACGAGTTGTTCCGCGTTTCATTGCCAGCCGTGACATATAGAACGATAAATCACCATTAACATTACACGCAACTTATAACAGTATTTTATACTTATAGTAGGTGTAAGGGAATACAATTCATATTTATTACCTATTTCGAATAAGATATAAAATTAGAAATACACAATTCTTCACATGTTTATTATACGAGTAGTCGTCGCTAAGGCAAAATAAAAATACAAAGCTTACAAGTGGCATTCAAATTAAAGCAATCTGTCGTGTTCGTGGCAGCCATTACAAGGCAAATGACGCTGGCGCCCGATAACAGCCCAGTTAAAAGCTCCTAATGCCTCCTCTGGCACTCCGTCTCTATCGTCCTCCGAGGCCTTTATTTATTTCATCGCTGTTACTCCCGGTGATCTCGACATGACATTATCTCACTTGCACGAATCAAAAGGCGCACCGCCGAAACGAAGTCACGCGCGCTCGCAACCAAATCACAATTAGTGACCCAACTCGGACGACAACCGGTCAATTGAGATAACTGACAAAGAAAAATGACCAAACAAAATAATTATTCAAATCGCGAGCGTTACGACGCCGTTTTGCATAAAATTGACTTTTAAAAATCCTGTTATTGTGATTTTATCTTAATTATACAAAAATGTCAACAGTCATCCGCGTTCGTTCGCTTCTATTTTTTGTGAATAATGTTGAACAAGGAATACGTAAACTTGCACTTATCTCGTAGAAAGTCAGTTCGAATGCAATAACAGGTACCATTAAGATTAATCGCAGTTTTACAACATCACAAGAATAATAAATGTATATCTTTTCTAAGAAGACTTTTTTATTTCTTCTCGCCCAAATCTGGCCCGAGATAACAATGACGCCGTACGTTCAACCTCCAGTGAAGGCGTTAGGGTTCATCACGTACATTTGTTATTTGATTAGGATTTATATTTATGAGCTAATATTTACCCATGTCATATTATTCAATTCACATGTTTAATGAAGCCCTAAAAATTCCATTGAAGTAAATAATGAATGTGACATTAATTATAAGTAGATACTCATTGGAATAAATATGATGCATAATTAGTTATTATATATAATTATAAATTCCTAACATGAAACTCCTCTGAATTCCAATATGAATTAAGCTAAGGTTATTAAGAGAGGGGTAGGTAGACAGTTGAGGGTCAATTGCCAAGCCTACCGATCCAGGGAAGTACAACTACTTACAAGTACAGACCGTGAAGTGAAAAAACGACTTAGTCGCGTTTCGAGATAAGTTTTAAAATTGCATGTTTTAACTGAGATGGAATTGCTTTTAAAAGTTTCACTTGCAATCATTTAACTGTATTAGCGGTCGCCTCTATTCATGGACCGCACTCCAACTTAAGATATGACTGAGCAACAATAAATTTAAAAAAAATATATGTAGATAAACGATTTTAAATTCGAACATGAATCGAGTTATAGTCAACCCTGTGTGTGACACGGTCGTTGCTGCCCACGCGCCTGGTATTGTGTCGCTATCGAACCTCTAAAGCCTTCATATTACAAAAGCTATAGTAAAAGTAGCTCTCACACAAGTTCGTGATACGTTTTTTTTTTCTTTTTCAATTCTGGGTCACCAGCCGCCAGACATCACGCCAACCCGGTTGCATATTGCAAGGAACACCTAAGTAAACTTTCTGTCTTAATTTGGTATTTTAAGAGTGGTACAATGGTGCCCGGTCTGCCAATCAGGGTTAGTACTACCACTTACAAGTGTAAAGACCATGAAGTGACTTAGTCACGTTTCGGGATCATCTTATAAGTTGCCGTTTCCCACTAGGCCGGGACACGGCCGGCAACGAATATTTGTAATATTAATTTTAATTATTAAATATCACAAATAAAATCTATGAAACAAATTTTGCTCCGGCAGGGATTCGAAGCCGGGACCTTACGCGTAACGGACTGGTGCTAAAATAATATGGTTGTATTCCATATTATAGGCCCAGGGTGGGGTGACGGGTGATATCCGATCAAATCAAAGACATATCCTTAAGAAAGCTGGGTTACCTTGTGCCTACAACCTAAGAGCTTATATAAAGAGAACAATTCTCTTTATGTGAGGAAAGCGAGGGACTTGTGTCAGGATCGCGGCAAGTGGTGCTCCTTTGTCTCTACCTATCCATATGAAAGAAAAGCGTAACAATTTGATTTGTACTACATATTCAATAAAATAGTGTATATACCGAACCTCGGATCACAAGACAATAACTTTAAAATATCCGTCCTTATGGGCACACAGATGGGTGTATAAGAATAATTGACAATATTTTATGTTGGATTCCGTGAAACAATAGGTGGTGGAGACAATGGAGGTGGCCGCGAGCGACGTCGCTGCACGTGCCCCATTGTATTCATACGGTGATATAAAACCGATACACAACACGTAGGATACAGCTCATCCCTCGAGCGTAAGCTGAATCGTTAAACTTGAGCCTTCATGCTACAATAGAAAGCAAAAAGGCAGACAATATAAAAAGTGTTTTAGTGCTTTGGTTTTCTCTTAGGCATTATTTTGTGGAGTTTACAACGCACATACTTTTATTGTAGTCTTTTTATTATTGTGACTCGACATATGACAGCACCCCGCTTGATGTTAAGCCGAAGTGTGGTCCATGAATGGATGTCACTGCTACTATTCAATAACTGTGAGTAGCAATCACATCTACTACATATGACAGCACCGCCATCTGAAGTAAAGTTGGAGTTCGATCCATAAACGGATACGACTGCTACATAACCCCTGATCGGCAAGCTGGGTAAATGATCCACTAGGCCGTCTACCATCTAGGCCACTACACATCTAGGCCGGCATAGTGGATGTGATTGCTACTCACAGTTATTGAATTGTAGTAGCAGTGACATTCATTCATGGACCACACTTTGGCTTAACATCAAGCGGGGTGCTGTCATATGTCGAGTCACAATAAAAAAAAAATATTTTGAAATCTCACGAAAATATGGTATGATTAATATACATATATGTATTTTTTATGAACATGTAAAAAGAGAAGACAAAAAGAGGGCTGACTTTTGAGTTGATTGAAAGTTCGGTGGACGACTGCGTATCTATTGGTCTTCGAACAATGTGTGTTGCCAGTGATGACATATGACACTGAAACGTGGCCCTTAAATGTTGGCCTTTTGGAAAAGCTCCGGAACAACAACAATCCGGAACAAGGATATTCGCCAAAGAACCAAAGTTACCGACATAGCCCGTAGGATTCTCAAGCTGAAGTGGCATAATCGCTCGAAGAACCGACAACCGATGGGGAAGAAAGGTTCTAGAGTGGAGACCACGGACCGGAAAACGCAGTGAAGGTAGGCCTCCCACTAGGTGGACTGATGACATTGTGAAAGTCACGGGTAACCGGTGGATGCAACTGGCATCTTGTCGTTCGGAATGGCGTTCTAGCCTATGTTCAGCAGTGGACATCTTCTGGCTGAAGATGATGATACAGACATGCATATAAATGATAAAATTATTTAAGATTTATACACATTCGTAAAACGAATAGTAAGTAGGTAACAAAAGAAGTAACTGCGCAGTTTGAACGCCAATGCTCTTTTTATCTTCCGGTATATATTATTTGTTCCCTTATCATAATCACAGTCTGCACAGATTCCCTCCGCAGCGGATTGAACACATTAACGCTTAATGCGTGGGCGACCCACGAGCTCTCAATTGATTGGTCCCATGCACATACAGGAAAATATTATTTACTCAAAATGTGAAGCATGATTCGATGTTACAAATGTTGACAATTCACTTAGTGTTATATGGTGAAATGAATGCCTTCCTTCCGATTGGTGACAAGTTCCATGACTAGCTGCTTACGAGTTCTCTGTTAACATTTTTTTTTGGTTTTTGTTTATTGTCTTCTACGACTTCTGACCCTGACTTGCCTGATGGTAAGCAAGGGGAGGTCTAAGATCGCCGACAACTAAAATAATCAAATCAGTAAGTACATTATACATGTTGTACATAATTGCACTTTTTTGTATTTTTATGATGCATTTAGGCAAAGGATGACAAATCACAAATTTGGCCAGCATGGAGACGGCGACTGTGAAAACCGTAAACTAAATTATTTGTATCTCGTCGGCGCTTTTGGCTTACCCCTTACGAGGTAGTATAGCTATTTAATATTTTTAAGTTCAGAAATATTCACAGTATACTATTCTCAGTTTGTTATAAGTTTGGTGTCATTGTTTACAATTTATGGCAACCTACTGCATGTGTCCATGTTTTTTTGATTTAAAAATTCAATAAATATTGACCTGTGTCGTCTCGACATACCCGACACATGTGCTGGGATTCTGGCGTCTGTTTGTGCGTCACTGGCCCCTAACTTTTCAATACGTTAAAATCCAACCGTTTTACTTACAACATTATCTTAAACACATTCGGGTTTTTTTAGCAATCGTTCATTTATTTTTATTTACATTTCTATACTAAGCTACTAAAGTATCATAGAAACAGGACAACCAAAGTACATATATCAAAGATACATCGGTGGTCTCGAACTCGTGCTCTCCGGTTTGTGTAACCATTGCACTGCCACTACACCACGGTCGCCATTACATATTTGATTTTGTTTGAATACTCTGAGTAAGAATTTTTAAACTAGGTCTCTGGTTTAGTGTAATGATTTAGAAGAAATACGTGAACAATTAAAAAGATTTTTCTAAATTAAAAAATATTCAAGTGGCGGCATTTCACGACAATGGCTAAGATGTAAAAAAACTTGTTTGTATGTGGAAATAAAAGCGAAGAATACTATAATATAATAGCGTTGAGTAAGACTTCAATTAGACGCAATTTTCCTCCGAGTGTAATTAGGTAAGGGGCATACCAACCGCACTACTGCGAACTGCTGACAAAGGCATGCTTTTGCTTGCATTTTAAATAATATAGCAAGAATACATTATTTTTTTTATTGTAACACGACATTTGACCACGACCCGCCTGATGATAAGCAAGAGGAGATCCAAGAATGACGGCTGAAACAATCGACTTAGTTCAAGGTGCTCCTTCACGCATCGCTTGAAGGATCCAAGGTTATAGGAGGGAGAGAACACATGGGCTGGCAAAGCATTCCACTTGTCGATTGTTCTACAAATAAAAGACGCACCGAACTTTTTAAAGCACATATACATTATAATCTGATGCTCAATGTAACAGAATAAATGGCAAATAATAAAAAAAGATAAATAAACCATGAGAAAGTGTTCCAAAATATATTCCCAATAACACTATGGGAAAGCATATCGATAAGGAGATAATGGCAAAATTATTCACTCTATCAAATACTCTCACGAAGTGGGCACGCGACTTATGAGTATCCGTGAGAACTGATAAGCGTTTTGCACAAATGATCGACATTTTAGCAAAGCATTCGTGGCATATTAGCATTTAATACATGTTTCAAAATGTAACTTTGACGAGGAAAAATAACTATTGGACTATTGTTGTCGTCACTCTTTATTATTTTACGAAAATCGTGTGTCAATCTTAATGATTGACGACGAATTAACCATTGATGGTATTATTGACTAACCTGTCACTTGTCGTATTTTGAACGTATAAGATAATATCGATAAGTTTGGTATTTCACACGCATCTCTGTAAATAAGATAATGATAAACATTTCAAACTTACACGAGTGTAGGTATTAAACTTATTATTTATGTATTTCTTCTGACCTGAAGTGACTAAACTCCTTCTAATCGGATGGATTGATTTTGGTGAAAATTTTTGTGTGTTTAGAGGGTTTAGATTTAAATTCACAATTGGACTCGGTAGGTGGTGCTGCAATCGTTTTTTTTTATTGCAGGACAATGTCTGTAGGGTCTGCTGGTAGACAAGAGTCGAGTGTATATAAAATTGCGGTGAAAGTGAAGTATTTATAACACTTAAACGTATTATGTATTAGGAAATGTTGCGTGACTGGTTCTATGTTCACCTCGTTAAAGATACTATCTGCGGCCTCATTATTATCTAACAAACACCAAAACAAATACTTTTGTAAGTTGTAAAATAGAATAGACCACAATTAAAATAATTAGTATTATTTAAAGTTATTTTCTCTTAATTAAATTTTAATAAAAGCTATTTATTCTAATGTCATACTGGAGGTTAATCTGAAGCTCTGTCCAAAAATGGAGGCAACTGCTACTATAGTTAAATTATGCAGTAAGTTAACTATAGTAGCAGTCGCATCCACATATCGGCCTAGTTAAAAACGGCAACTTTCACGCTGATCTCGAAATACGACTAAGTCACTTCACGGTCTGTACACTTGTAAGTGGTGGTACTACCCCGGATCGGCAGACTGGGCACCACTGCCTACAACTCTTAAATGATTTATTTGGTTTGCGTAAATTCGAAAGGCGAAGTAACTGTTGATTAAATCGATACTAAATCATGTTATCCTTTTTGTAAGTAAAACTTGTTCGATGATTATCTTGATCTATAACAGTAAACTAGCGAAATCGGTTCGAAGCGATCATTTGGCCGATAAGTTTGTGCGAGTGTTACTCTAAACGTTGATGTTCCGATTACATTTCCCGGTATCTGTGGCATTTGTTTATTTGGTTGTTGTGAAAGGGAGCAATGTAGATCATTTGCGATCAGCATGCCCGCATGTTTGGTGAGCTACGGGTGAGTAAGTGAATTCTACGTTGTTTCTCACGCAACCGCGCGAGTGGAATACGCAAGAAGCCGTGAGAACCGTGTGCGACTCCGAACTGAATACTAACTCGTCACTTACAATTTCATCGCCCTATTTTGCATTAACTGTAATAATATCATGTAATACGTGCAATACGTGATTTTTAACCTTAGGTAATAGCTTGTTTGGTCACCATATAGGTTCATACAAAGTATCGCTTGGTTATTTATTATTTGTAGATACGAATAGTTATCATTCATCATATTCATAAATTGTATTTAAGGCGACGGGGTGGTGTGGTGGTAGTGCAATGGTCATGTAAACCGATGGTATCAAGCACGGGTTCAAAACTACCTGCCGGTACTTTGCCGGGCTGCAAAGCTCTCGAGACGTCGGAATAATAAAATAAAATAAAATTGTAAAATCAAAACCAAAATAAATGCGTTAGTAAGCCGCATTAAATTTGTTTAATTCATTATTTATTATTGTCAATGTATATTTACTTTGGTCGTCATGTTTCTATGGCACAAGCATTAAGCTACTTAATTTAGAAATGTACATGAAAAAAATATGTTTTCGTTTTAATTGTTTTCGAGTTATATACAATATTTATGTTTTGCAGAAAAAGATAAAACTGCATTTTGGTAGTAAGCCGCAAGGATTTTTGTTATAAACGATTTTTGCACGTAACCTCAGAAAGTACAATAAAAACTATTTTAAGTGACATGAGCACTCTCTTCTAAGCAGTTCCATTACCTATTTAGTAATAGCATTCGCCACATTTACCGAGTTACAAGAACTTAATCAACGTCAGATAGGTATTCATTTGTGTAAACTCTAACTTCTAATTAATAAAGTAAAAAATAATGGCCGGCATTGTGAGGGCTTTTAAGTTTGAATCAACTGTAAAATGGATTAGTATTTTCAGTGGTCGGCGCTTTTCTACCTCCTGGTTAGTAACATCAGGCAACGCGAGGTCAAAAGTCGCGTCTCAATAAAAAAAGTAAGTATAGCTTCTTTTTAGTAATTTCTTTTTAAAATACGACAAACCTTATCACTTTACACGTCCCTATTATGTGGTTTCACATAAAAAACCACTATTACGAACTGAATAAGCACGCTTTAATTAAAGCTCCAGTGAAGCGTTGCGGCGACAATGCGATGGAATGCATCAACTCGACCGCCTCGATGCACACCACGACTGAAGCCACACTTCGTACGAGTATCTACTAATATTTTGGCTTCACATCACAGCAACTACGCCTAAACCGCAAATTAATTATTCAACATTCATACACGTATTTCGAGATATCACTATTAGGTTGGGTAGAGGTTACACAGATTATCCATCATTTTATCATGCATTTATTTATTTCAGTAACTTTGCAGTCCAATCGCATAAATTTAAAAAAATACTAAGGCTTCTTTTATTATTCATGACGACGGTAAGCATGATAAAGGTCCAAGAGTGCCGACGACTGAAAAATCCTTATCTGTTCACGGCTTCACTATTCCGGCCAAATGTGCATATTGAAGCATCGCTTGAAGGATCCAAGTTAATAGGATGGAAAGAACATATAAGCTAGTAGAGCATTTCACTTGACGATTGATCTACAAAGAAACGACGCGCCAAACCTTTTGCTTCTGTTTCAACCCTTTAATCTGTAGGTACTGTATTTTATACATTGCTATTAAAGTTATTTACAAGGCGTTCTAAGATGGAGGCCTATGTTCAGCAGTGGACGCCTTCTGGCTGATGATGATGATTAAAGTTATTTGTTACGAGTACAGGAATACGATTTATATAGGACAGTGGACAATAAACATGGATGTATTCTTAATAAATAAGAGTAGGTACTACATATTCAATGTACAGGAGAGCATATGCAGGCGAAAGAGCGCAAGAGCAACAATGCTAAGTTGGTTAGCCGGAGGCGGGACCGGCTGTGCAGTCTAGCTCTATACCTAGGTATCAGCTGCACAGGCATAATATTTTCCGCGTTGAGATTGCGTGCCGCGTGCCCGGAGGCTGTGGACAATTTATAGCTGGGTACCTAAGGGACCGTTTGCGCTGAGCTCTAAGGCGGTCTATACATTGGTTAGCACACCAGTTCGTTACGCGTAAAGTTCTGGGTTCGATTCCCGGTCGGAGAATATATTTGTTTCATAGGATGAGTGAAAGTAGATTGACGAAAAGAATTTATAAATCTCATGTGAATGGATGCGTTAAACAAGGCAGGCCCAGGAGGGTGTTTGCCGACTAAATCGGAGACATCCTCAAGAAAGCTAGGTTGCCTACCGCCCATAACCATAGAGCTTGTATGAAGAGAATTGTGAACGTTAAAGAAGCGAGGGAGATGTGTCAGGATCGTGGCAAGTGGCGCTCTATTGTCCCTGTGGGGAAAAGGCGTGACAATTTAATTGATTGATTGTTTGTGATATTTAATGATTAGATTAAATTAGATTAAATATTTGTTAATAAAAAAGAGGCGGATTTAGCTAGTTGCCAAACAGAGGTGGGCAGCGGTGCCCGCCCAGTCTGCCGTTCCGGGGTAGTAGTACAGCCACTTATATAGTATACAGATCATGATGTGACTCAATCGCGTTTCAGGTTCAAATTATAAGTTACCGGTTTCAACTAGGCCGGCACAGTGAATGTAACGGCTAATTATAATTATTTAACACTCCCGTTTCATATTAGGTTTTTTTAAATTATTCATATCACATGTTTTTTTAAATTAAATATATTTAAGTTTCAGAGTTATAAATGTCAAAGTGGCATTGACCAATTTAAATATAGAACAAGCAAAAAAACATGCAAACAAGTCCATATAGTTAAGGTTATTAATGTTATTATGTACAATCTAAAACTTGCAAATAGATAATGTGGTCAAGACCTCGGTCGCTTTAGTTGCCTCGGGCTTATTACCGTTGTACTTTACATCTGATTCAGGATATAAATGATTACATGGAGAAACAATTTGAGAAAAAACTAATTGCCAATATTTTAATTTTTATTATACATTTCTATACTAAGCTACTAAAGTGCTTGTATCATTGAAACAGGACAACCAAAGTACGTATATCAAAGATACATTGGTACCGGTGAGTGGTTTTGAACCCGTGTTAATCGGCTTACATAGCCATAGCACTGCCACTACACCATGGTATAACTAAAACAATTACTGATTTGTATAATTGTTTTTATGGTTTTTATTGTAACTCGACATCTGACCACGATCTGCCTGATGGTAAGCATGATTGAGGTCCAAGAGTGCCGACGACTGAAAAAACCGACTCAATTCATGGATGCCTTAGTTGCCGTCACTATGCCGGCTAAAGACGCTTCTTCAACATCGCGTGAAGGATTCAGTTATAGGATAGAATAGAAAGAAATCTGGGCTGGTAAAGCATTCCACTCATCCGTATCATTGTTAAGAGTAAATTATTTTGCCTATATGCAAATACAGACACTAATTCATAATTTAAATACTCAGTTATAAGTACTTGGCTATAGTGACGGCGGCTGAGGCAACCATAAACTGAATCTGTTTTTCTTTTCAGTCGATGGTACTCTTGTACTTCACCTTGCTTACATTGGACAAGTCGATGTCAGATGTCGAGTCTCTATTAAAAAGTAAATGGTAGATATTAAATCTTACGCTTCCAAGATCTTTTGTGAAGTTTTCCTTTCAGCCAGATAATTCAGTATTTTCTACTGTTGAACAGCAGAAAAGCTGACATTATTACAAAGAAACAAAAAACCTAATATGGCCATAAGGAAATCGTGGTGACGAATACCTAATAAAGTTGGAGTGCTATGCTGCATTCTTATATAATCCTTATAGAGAGAGTTATAGATATAAAGGTAGTGGTGGGTGCGAGCGAGTGGGCAGCTACTCGGCAGGATATCTTGACTACTCGATTTAAGTGGCCTTGTGGCACGCGCCGTACCAGCTTTGTGCAGCATTATTCATCAGATTTATGGACTTCATTAAAGTTATATTGTGGACTAGCAATCAATTTGCTTATATATACTTACAATTGCTATTGGCCACATTTTTTTTACTAAATAAACTTTGTGTTAATATTTACTTAGATTTTGCGCGAACATTGATTAATATTGGCTTACTATCGCGTTTATTTTGGTTTTGATTTTACAAGTTTATTTTATTAGTCCGACGTTTCGAGAGCTTTGCAGCCATCGTGGTCACGAAAATAAAATTGTAAAATCAAAACCAAAATAAACGCGATAGTAAGCCGCATAAAATTTGTTTAATTCATTAAACTTTCTGTTTTTGGTTTTGCGTGACCATTTCACTATCACTAGACTACGATCACCTTAAACATACACAACTCTTTCCTAAGTAAATATATCCATAAAAAGTAAGTATTGCTATATAATACTAGCAAATGTTACTAATTATGAAAGGCGACCGTGGTGTAGTGGCAGTGCAATGGTCACGTAAACCGAGAGGCCCTGGTTCAAAACTACTTGCCGGTATCAATGTATCTTTAATAATAAGTACTTTTGTTATCTTGTTTCTATGATACAAGCACGTTTGGTAGCATAGTATAGAAACGTAAAAATAAATATAATAAGCGACAATGCCAAGTAGACCAATTAATTATTTATTTCAATTAATCAAATTGTCACGCCTTTTCCCACAGGTATAGGCAGAGACAAGAGACCACTTGCCACGATCCTGACACAACTTCCTCGCTTTCCTTACACCCACAATTCAAGTACAAATAAAATAATTTAAATAAAGACGACCGTGGTGTAGTGGCAGTGCAATGGTTACACAAACCGAGAGCACGAGTTCGAAACCACCCACCGGTACCAATGTATCTTTGATATATGCATTTTGATTGTCCTGTTTCTATGATACAAGCACTTTAGTAGCTTAGTATAGAAATTTAATAAAAAAAGTAATGTAATAAAAATGTTACACCTCTTTCCCCAAGGTGATAGGCAGAGACTTTGGAGCGCTATTTGCCACGATCCTGACACAACTCCCTCGCTTCTCTTACAACCACAATTCAAGTATTAATAAAAAAATACAATTAAATACTTATTTCAAATATAATTATGTTAGTTAACAAATAATGTAACACTGCTTAATTGTTAGTCAATATTGTATATTTCTCCGATTGCCCACTAATAACAGCTAATGAATATCATTAACTCGACTGATTACTAATATAGTGACTGGTGTTTACCAACAGTGGATTACCTTCGTTGACTTTATTTTTTTTAATTTGCCTCGAGTGCCTTTACTTGGATAGCGACCTACTATGAATTAATTAAAAGCTATAAATGGGCGTAATTTGAATACATTTTACTTAACGACACGCCTGGCGCATCGGTTAGTCACCAGTCCGTTTTATTATTTATTATACATTTCTATACTAAGCTACTCAAGTGCTTGTATCATAGAAACGGGACAACTAAAATACATATATCAAAGATACATTGGTACCGGTGGGTGGTTTCGAACCCGTGCTCTAGGTTTGCGTAACCATTGTAGTGCACCACGGTCGCCTTAAATTAGATTGAACAAACTAAGAGATTGTGTAAAGAGAATTGTGGACGCGTTTCATTGTCTCTGCCTAACCTTGTTTCAATTTGATTGATTGTTAAAAATAAAAGAGGCGGATATTTGCTCCGGGCCTGGTTGTCTGAGATTGGTGCCTAATCTACCGATCCAGGGTTAATAGTATTGAGGCAAGACAATTTGATTTGTTGATAAAACCCTAAAATACACATTTACTGTGTGAAATATATTATTTAGTAACTTAAACCCTTTAAAACCAATCCTTTATTGAAAATACGTTTCCAAACTATAGATAGTTATGCATGAACTAGATCGTGATTGGTTAGGCCCGTTAGGTTCAACGCGGCTGCCTACGATCGGACAATAGCTAGAGCAGCTCTCCATCCACTAGGATTTATTACAACTATAAACATAAATATATTTATAGCCAATTAAAAAACAATATAATAAACCTTAAGTAATCAAGATAAATTAGTTTTACTATTATTGTGGCTCTATATGTGATAGCATTTCGCCTGATGTTAAACTGGAGTGAAGTCCAGGAATGGAGGTGACTGCTACTTATAGTTTAATAACTGTAAGTAGCAGTCACTTCCACTATACCGGCCTAGTTGGAACCAGCAACCTACAAGATGATCCTTTTTTTTTTTTTTTTTTTTTTATTGTGACTCGACATATGACAGCACCCCGCTTGATGTTAAGCCAAAGTGTGGTCCATGAATGAATGTCACTGCTACTACAATTCAATAACTGTGAGTAGCAATCACATCCACTATGCCGGCCTAGATGGAACCGGCAACTTACAAGCTGATCCCGAAACGTGACCAAATCACTTCACGGTCTGTATACTTGTAAGTGGTGGTACTACCCCGGATCGGCAGACTGGGTACCACTGCCTACCACTCTTTAAAATCCTTTAAGATCCTAACCGCGACCAAGTCATTTCGCAGCCTGTATACTTGTAAGTAGTGGGTGATACTACACGGAAATATACACCTTTTTATATAACTATATTTTTAGGTAATTAGAAAAACAATCAATCAATTAAATTGACACGCCTTTTCCCACAAGGATATGCAGAGACAATGGAGCGCCACTCGCCAAGTTCCTGACACAACTCTCATGTTTCCCTTACTTCCACAATTTTCTTTATACAAGCTTTACGATTCTTAAGGATGTCTACAATACCTATGGTATCGTTAATATTAGTAGTTTAAATTTGAAACTATTAAAATTATTAATATCAGGGAGGATTGAGTACTAGTGTGTTGTAGGGCTAGCGCGGCGCGTGCGCATTGATCGCCTATTACACAAGCAGTCACCAGACCGGTCCCACTGCTTATAAACCTAACCTGGCATCTAGTCTGGATATGTCCAGATTTAGCCACCGCATACTTAATACTTATACATACACGTCAATACTATAATTATTCCTTCCGGGAATAACTTTACATTCTAAACTTAACATCATGATTATTTATTAGTTAATGGAATTGATATAATTGTATGCTGTGATTGTAAACATGTGTAGGTAGGTAATAAATAAATTTGAGTAACTGATAATTAAAGATAACTAAAATACCAAGAACTAACTAGTATCATTTTACGTATATTGACATGTTAATTACTATGACAGGTAAAAGTATTTGACATGGCAATAAAACGCAAACGCTGAGACCAATAAATAACAATTTATTTAAAATATTTAACTAAAAAGGCAACATCACAATTTACAAATAATGCCCCAAAGTCATAATAACCACACATCAAACGCATTGGATGTTTGCGAAATGTTGCGATTTAAATGTAAATTGTTTGCAGTCGTCGGGGTTTTATTCAAATGAGCACCGTTTGAAATATGGTGGGCTCAACACAGGCTCCAATTAGAGTAGCCCGAGACGTTGGCGATCGTAAATTTGTGGAGATGACGGCCTTTTGGACTGTCGCTGCCCATAACAATACGACAGACGAAACAAAAAGCCATAAACTGCATCAGTGACCAAAGTAGGACGCTGCAAAATGTTGCCAAGAGGCTTCTAGACATTCAGAATTAAGGATTATAAAATATATTAACATATCGACAACAATAAACTTTTAAAATATAAAACTGGTATTTGTTTTTTTGATGTGTTTTACCATTTTTATGACAATTCTAAAATTCTTTATTATGTTTTATACAAAACTGTAAATTGACAAAAGATATAGGCAATATAAATTTTGATTTCATGGCTTTATATCTCGAAGGCTTTTAATATCGACATTTATCGTCCGACTTTGAGTTCGAAGACGAGCTTAAATATCAAGAACACCGGATTATTATCAACTTTTTTTATTGAATATTATAATGCGACAGGTAGATGTTGCTAAAACGAAAATATCACAAAATTCGTTACCTATTAAGGTTTTCCTTGTTATTAAAAATTATAATACAGCTACTAAATTTAAAAAAATATCTGTTCTTTTAGTTTGGTAGAGTATCTTTAAATTTGTAATGGAAATTAAATAAACTACACCATACTTTATTGTGATTTCTATTACTATAACTGATATTAAAGCATAGAAATGTACAGCATCAGTGGTAACGTTGTCATAAGAAATAATATATGTGTACTTTCCAAACATTCGAATGACACCTACGAGACGTTATAGCCACAAATTTATGTATATTCAGCTACTAAGCTTATGTAGGCTCTTGTACATATCGTGACAGCCGGCCAGTCTTCTTTGTGTTTGTTTAACGAGTTAGACCTTACGGTGGACTCGGTAACCGCCTACGCCTTCAAATATTACTATCCACTTCTAATACTATTACTGCTTAGAATATACCATGTTAATAATTTCACTATTGTGACTGTGCATTGAAATGCCAACGAAATACTTTTAAAGTGATCGTTTATTAAAAATCTGGTTATTTTCGTTTATTGAATTTTGTGCGGGTATGGCATTCTTATGTGTAATTTATGTTCAACAGTTAAATAATGAGTGGGATGCACATTTTTTATTGTTACAGAGGTATCGGTGAAGACGCTCTCCTCCAACGCCCATGAAGAAGATAATGTAATTTTGATTACTTAACTAGTTGGAACTAAAGATAATGCCGCAATAACCCATAAATCACGTAAAATATTATTCCTTGGGCCTTTAGTAGGTATATTTTTGAACAAAGGGAAATATTGTACGAGTATGTATATAGGCAGTATTCGCAAAATGTAACTTAAAGCCAATGTTTATTTAAGTGTTAGTCAGCGTAGTTTTCATAACACGCAAAATGATCGTAACGCTTCGACTTTCACTTAAACAATGGTACACAGCTCACGACCTCCAGTCACGCAGAATGTTGGAGCGAACTTTAACCAAGGCGCTCGAACCTAAGACCTCATTGACGACTCGCAAAAAAAGGTCAATCATTAATTTCCTGGGATATTGTACTTAAAGTTAACGGATGCACGCACGTTCAATATATAACAACTCGTGAAAGTTTGAATAACAGAGTCACGCCAGCGAGCAGTGAGGCTTTTAGTTGCTTACAAATTCAATATGTATTGAGGAATGAGCTGAGGGGTTGGTACACACGAGGCGTGAACGTTAACACGGAGCCCAAACATGGAGGTGTGAAAAGCCTCAGGTCCGCGTGATCGGGCACTATTATTGTACTCGGTGGACGCTAAGCCGCTTACTGAACCAGTCCCCATAAATCCGAATGGCCGACGACCGAACGCCTATGTTCTGTTATATGTTGTACTTCATTACAATACTGCTACCTCAACTCAAACCAAACTTGATTCTCTTCGAATTTATTCGTATGCAAATGAAGAGATGTTATATAAAATCAAGTTGGAACTACACGCGTTTGTTTATAACGTGGACAACAGTGAATATTGTACTGTCAATACCAAAACTTCCGCTCATTATTATGACCCATTAATCAGCTTCAATAAACATTTGCGTATCAACTGTCCATCCGTCATTTAATGCAGTGTACAGCATTATCGTCTCGAGTAACATTTTGCATGTTCCTGTATCATCTTACTGGGCACTGGAGTGTAAAACATATATTTAAAAATGAAAATGTTCATATTAAATATTAGCCATGTCCATATTTGCAATAATGGAAGGTAGGAACATTAATTTTGCATTAACGTAGAGACGTTTTACTGACGGCAATACCTTCAAAGAGTGGTAGGCAACTATACAGACCGTAAAGTGACTTAGTCGCGTTTCCGGATTAGCTTGTAAGTTAGCGGTTCCAACTAAGCAAGCATAGTAGGTCACCACCATTTATGGACCGCACATCAGGCGGGGTGCGGTCACATATCGAGCCACAGTATCCTCATATATTTTGAGATAAAAGGAGCATGCCGCGATGTTCAGATAACGACTTAAACCTATAGATTTTACAGACAAAAGCGATTGTTGTAATTGTGAGACACCTTAACTTGTCACTGATGTAGCGGCAAAGCTCCTTATTAAGCTCACTGCAGCCAATTTAACCATTATCGGTGGAAATCTGTATAACGAACGTTTCCCCGCAACGTTTTACCTATGGAAGCACTATACACTTTGGTAGCGCCGAGCGTTTGTTATTGTGTCGCCATATATTCAAAGTGAACGGTGGTAACAATCTAAACAGGCTGAGCGACTTTCTTAAACATTATTTTACAGATGCTTATATGTAGATCGTTGTTTCTAATTGTAAACGATGCTGATATTTGGTCCGGGTCTAGGCGTTTAAGAGAAGGCAGGCAGAGAGTTTGTGGTCATTTGCTAACCGATTCAGGCAAAGACCACACACTGTAGTAGCATTCGCCTACACCACATTCCGGCTTAACATCAGGCCCCTTAAATAACAATAACCGTTTCACCTTAATAATAATTTTACAAAAAATCAAAATGGTAAGCATAAATTTGGTGTTATCGATTTAGCAGCAATATAAAGGAGAAAGGTAAATTTTAAAACTCCAATGCCAAAATAAGAAGTCTGCCTCTAAAACGTGCCTACGCAAAGGTATTTGTACCAAAGAGAGACGAGTTCCAAACTGTGGACGAAGTTTTTTGTATTTGAAATTCGAGCGACCGCTTCTCATCTGCAGTCTTGGGCAATCGATAGATATAGAGAATGATCAACTAAAGAAATGTTGCTTCGTTATTTTTTAGCAGCCGAGATTGCAAAGGACCCTTAAAAGGCGTAGTGAAGCCCGAGGCGGTCGCCATTTGCAATCGGTTATGGAACGACCGCGAACCTCTTTTTACATTATAATCGGTCGTCCTCGTCGTTTTCTTTTTGCGGTGTCCAGATAAGCGATGGTTGTCCTACACGACCGTGAATACAATGTGGCTACGACAATGGGTTATATGTCATATTATTTAGATTCTTGACAACCCGTAATAAATCCCTGCCTACATGTACATGTATATCTAATTATATATTGCACCAGTTTCACCAATGGTTAATGCATTTATGGGAGGCCAGGTTGGTTGAAGGTTTGTGTGCGACGTGTGGCCTGTGTGGCTCATGTTACCTTCGAGCACATTTAAGTCGGCCCGTGCCGCCTCATTAACGAGGAAACCTGAGATTCTGCCCTCAATAGATTTGCGTGCACGCCGTCAACGCACAATATTCGTTCTCTTGCAATGCCTTGTTTATTCTAAATATGATTTAAAAAAATGTATTTATCTTATGCGAGTCCATATAAAGAACAATCTTGTAAATAATAAAAATGCTGAAAATTTATACCTACGTCACAAAATAACGGAATTTCGTGTATGCATATTTTAATTTAAATTGTTTTCGGATATAGAGAACAAAAAATAACTTATTATTGGGAGACAGCGTGCCAAGAAAATTGATCAACATTAAAATTCAGCTCGTGCGGCGCGACGATCTGCCCCCTTCCTTCACCTTTGATGCATTATTCAACAAGTCCTCTTGATCCCGAATCTGACGTTTTCGGAGAAACAGCATTAGAGATACACTTTTTTGTGTCTCATGCATTCTATGTCAATTTCACAAACATTTTAAAATACTTTTGTATTTTATTAGTCAGTATAACAACAGTTTTTTTCTAACTACAACTCACTGAGTAATACAGCTATTCTATCATCAAATTCATCATATCATCATGAGAGATGTTTTTAAAGTATATAATTAATAACATGAATAATAAATAGTTGGAGGCCGTCTATTACAACGTTTGGAAATCATAAAAACGGGCATCGGTTTGGATGTCAGCTATGGCGGCTTACATTACAATTATCGCCACTGTAATTAACGTAGACTGGAGCGGTTCACAGCCGAATACTGTGGAACATATTAAAAAAATAAACACCCAAGACAAAGAACCATTCATACAAAATAAGAATACTATTGTACTATTAGCCGCTAATTGTCTTCAAAGAAAGCATCCATTCAAGACTCCATCCTTGAATGTAGGTATTCATAATTAAAAAGCATCCACTCTCAATTAAAATCATGTCTCGGCGTTCTGTTCTAATGGGTAAACTGATACTTGGTCACATATTATCTCATGCGAATGGAGCTCAAGTATTCATATAAAAGGCGATCATGGTGTAGTGGTAGTGCAATGGTCACGCAAACCAAGAGCACGGGTTTAAAACCACTTGCCAGTACCAATGTATCTTTGATATAAATGTCCTTTGGTCGTCATGTTTCTATGACAAAAGAACATTAGTATCTTAATGTAGATATGTAAATAAATAATAAATAGTAGTTTTATGTTCTAGTGGCTGGTTGCAAGTGTAAAACTAGCTTAGAAGGTGACAGGACTTAGGCCCAAGTAAAAAGATATGAAATTATTTACATGTAATCGAAAACCGTGTTGTTAATATAAAGCACACGTCATCTATGAGTATGTACTCTCAAGACAACTAACTAGCTCAATAGACAACGAACGAAACGTCTCAAGCGAGCGGAACACGTGTCGCTGATTGCCCCCAATTGGCGAACAAATAAAAACAATCGTCGCTTAAAAATAACCGTGATTTCATCACAGAGCCTCTTCACATGTGACGAATGTTTTCTCTAACTGAAGCGTTCAGCTGTAGGGAGGAGTTCCCACAACACCATGTGAAATGGCGAAGCGTTGCGGTCCCACCATCCTCGACCAAAACATCGCGGCACTTCTGAATCACTAATGATGTTAATAAATTACGTATGTATTATATGGAACGCGCAAAATTTCCTGGAATCGGAAAACAAAATGCTAATTTCATTATTGTTTTGCATAATATTGCAAAATCTGCAGAGGCGGTCACTGTTGCTGAAGTAGGTTGATAATGACATCCGCATTTTGCGGTTTAGCTAGATAGGTCATAACTAGATCGAATTTACGTATAACAGGAAACACAACCACGTTGATAACCCATATTTTGTTATATTCCCACCAAAAATTTGCAACATTTTTTAATTATTTTATCATTCCGAAGAGATTACTTTTTATGGAATATTTAAAGGTTTGAAGCAATGACGTTGCGTGTTACAACTTCCGCTTTTTGTTGGTAAATTTGATCATGTATCAGAGAACTTTAATTGCGTGTCGTCGCAGGCGCTGCATTACCCGAGACGCCTTTCACGTTGTTGTTTTGTCGCGAATGTCGACCACGCATGTCTTGCAATAATTATTAAATCGAAAAGGAAAAAGTCTTGCATGACATCAAAAATAATAACTGGAGAATATTTTAAATACATAATACTAATTGTGACGAGTAAAAATATTTTTTACTCGCCATGACTGTTGGATTTTTTGTACTTTTTATTGGGGCTCGATCAATGCTGGCAGAGCTACTATCCACTCAGCCAGCCTATTTGGAACCGGCAAAGCTGATCCCGATACGCGAATAAGTCACTTCACGGTCCGTACACTTTTAGCAAGTGGTGGTTCAGACTTCAGACTGGGAAAATATTAGCCTTTTTTTATAAACAAATATTTAATCTTATTATACAATTTTTAAACCAGCCATAGTATTGTAATTACTAATGTACGAGTAGCTATCGACTGCATTTTATTCGTGTCGTAGGAAATTAATAAAAGAGAAAAGTCTTAATTTCCGCCACATGTTAGAATGTTTTGTTAAGTACTATTGTAAAGTTCGTTTTTAATCAAGTCATACACGTCATTAAGTTTCAGACGTCATAATTAGAAGACATTAATAAATAATAAAATAAATTTGTAGTCAGTAGATGAATCAGTCAGGATATGGGGTATTGTATTTCAATTATACTAGGAAATCATAATGTTCTTTTTAAATAATATTTTTCTTATCTAAGTTATATTGTTAAGCTTTATTAATAAAAAGTAAGTAACTCTTAGCATTAGTAACATTTATTTTTCAATAATCATGCTCGTCAAAAAGATAATAATCTCAAAGTATTGCATTATTCATATTCTTTCTTAATACTTGAATAGTTGCCGATTATCTTTACTTGTTAGTTCAGAATAAAAGTTAGAGAATTTTGACCCCGTTACGGTATTTAAGATAAGTTTATCTAGACATTTTCAAATAGTATTTACTCTTAAATATTCTGGAATATTCTTTGATAAGTACCCCGAGTGGTTATATTTATAAGTGACACTATCAATCCCAGTGAGTTGATATCGTGCGAACGCGTTATAATTCGAGGAGGATATTATAATAAACAGATCCCGGCCGTCCCCTCTGCCATCCTCTGCCCTCTCTAATAAATATTAATGTTTGAACTTGAATAGGCTTTACAATACGTGAGGACGATCGAGTGATGCTGGTACATTGACACTTTATTTGCTTTTTTCTTTGGAATTCCATTTAGAGGCCCTAAGTTAAGACACATCGCAGATTATAGTTAATGATAATCATTTGTTTTTTTACTCATGTTGTACATCTTTGTACGTCTATATAAAGTAAAAGTAGCATAATACAAGTACATACTAAGCTACGTAATAGGCTTGTATCATCGAAACAATAAGATATAAAGATAGAAATTACAAAAGAAATAAAATAATAGAAAAATAGGAATTTTCAACTTATGAAATATGATATTAAAAAACAATACTCCAGTTTGGTACCCAATGAAATAGATTGGGCTGGGTATTTCATTCTAGTTCCAATGCAAGGATTTTTTTTTATTGTGACTCGACATATGACAGCACCCCGCTTGATGTTAAGCCGAAGTGTGGTCCATGCATAAATATCACTGCTACTACAATTCAATAACTGTGAGTAGCAATCACATCCACTGTGCCAGCCTAGATGGAACCGGCAACTTACAAGCTGATCCCGAAACGTGACCAAATCACTTCATGGTCTGTAAACTTGTAAGTGGTGGTACTATCCAGGATCGGCAGACTGGGTACCACTGTCTACCACTATTTGATAACCAGACCCGAATTAAAATTTGCAATATTTAATGTTATTAAATATTACAAATAAAAGCTATGAAACAAATATTTGCTCCGACCGGGGATCGAACCCGGGACTTTACGCGCAACAAACCAATCGCTAAACCGTTCGTCCACGCCTGTCGTCAATATAATAATAGTCTGCCTTCTTGTTGGTAGTTCTTATGTGAGGACCGTAAAAGTAATTGCAAATGTATTGTCCAAGATAAAGATACCTACGCGAGAATACGAACAAAAGAAGCTATTGCCCACACGAGCGTATGTGTCAATTATATAGAAAAACGGCCGTGGTCTAGTGCTACAGAAATGGTCTCGCAAACAAAGAGACTGCTTAGTAACTTAGTAATTAGTACTTTCTTAAATTTTGCGCGAACATTTGTTAATGAATTAAACAAATTTTATACGGCATACTATCGCGTTTATTTTCGGTCATTGATTTTACAATTTTGATCTCTCCGTGACCACGATGGCTGCAAAGCTCTCGAAACGTCTGAATAATAAAAATGTAAAATAAACGCGATAGTAAGCCGTATAAAATTTGTTTAATTCATTAGGGATACTCCGAGTATAGAATAGCCGAGTATAGAACTGGTAGCGTATCGTGAAATAATTTCGATACCTTATTAAAAACGCTGAGTGCGATAGGGGTGGCAATAATAACCAACAACCTCAATTGAATTGTTTTATAATTAGTATTTTTTTAAATTTTATTTTTGTATTTAATAAGAAATAGATATAGAAGATACACTTAAATACAGAAAAAGAAATTTGATTTAGTGTTTCTAAATAAGGGTATTAGATTTCTATTAATTCTAACTTGACACTGACCTTAACTTATCTGATTGTAATCAATATTGTAACTCGACATTTGACCTCGACTTGCCTGATGGTAAGCAAAGAGAGGTCCAAGAGTGCTGATGACTGAAAAAACCGTCTTAGTTCTAGGTTGACTCAGTCGCCGTCACTAAAAAGACATTATACTGAAACTAATAACTTTAAATTGTTTACATTTTTTGTTAGCTAATCAATTTCTTTTAGCAAACAATGACTTTCCCTTTATTATTAACTACCCTTCGATGGTTTAAGGATCACCGGAAGGGTCACGTGTCTCCATAAATATTTAGGGTTGTAGTGAACGTTCTGTAGCCCTGTTTCCCACGCCACCCCATCGAATAGGAAACTTAAGTTGGGGGTGCATTATGACCAATTTTATTTCCGTATCTTTATTAATGACGATCTGTTTTTTTTGTTTATCTACTTTTAATTTATTTTGCGACATTAATCTGTCAATTACGTAGTTTAAAAGTTATTGTTTAGTTCAGTTGTTTTTTTATCGAAGTTTGACATATCAGCGCCCCATGTTAAGTTGGAGTGCAGTCGAATCCACTATGCCGGCCTAGTTGGAACCGGAAACGTTAAAGCTGATTTTCGAAACGCAACTAAGCCACTATACGGTCTGTACACTTGTAAGTGGTACTACCCTGAATCGGAAGACTGGGTGAATGACCGCTCTTAATAGATGTAAAAGAGTTAATAGAGCGCAGATACAATTTATTTAGACATTCTAATGTACAAGGATATTGTTATATTTTATACCTACTTACTTGGAGATTGTTATTATTGTATTAAAGGTTAAATAAAGCGACTGTGGTGTAGTAGTATTGAAATACTCACGCTAACCGAGAGCTCCCGGTTCAAAACCACATGTCGGTATCTTTGATATATTTAGATTGGTCGTCCTGTTTCTATGATACAAACAAGCTCCAATAGTAGCTTAGTATAGAAAATAACACAAATGTTATATTAAGTACAACTTAGTGACAAAAGAGACTTAGTGACTTAGTGAGAAGGCCTATGATCGAGTGAACAGGAGTGAATTGTGGCAGCAGCTGTCCGGGTTTGGGTTGGGGGAGCGTTTGGTCCGTGCACTGAAATCTCTCTATGAGGATTCCAGTGCATGTGTTCGAATTAACGGGGCGCTATCCGACTGGTTTGGCATCTCTAAAGGTGTCAGACAGGGATGTGTAGCGTCACCATGGCTCTTCAATCTATTCATGGACAGTTGTCTGAAAGAGTTGCGTGAAAGGAAGTATGGTTTAAGAATGAATGACTTGGTGATCAAATGTCTCTTGTACGCCGACGATCAAGTTATCCTTGCATCTTCGGCGTATGAGTTACAGGACATGGTTACTATAATGAATGCGGAATTAGAAAAGAAAGGTATGAAAGTGAATGTAAGTAAAACAAAAGTAATGGTTTTGGAGAGAGAGGATGAAATGACAGAATGTGAGATAACGATAGACGGAAAGAAAGTGGAACAAGTCAAACAATTTGTTTACTTGGGAAGTATGTTTACTAGGGATGGAAAGTGTGATGAAGATATTGAGAGAAGAGTGCAAAAGGGTAACGTAGTGAACGGTGCCATCCATAGTATAATGAACAGCCAAATAATGTCCCAAAAGTCACGGATGGCTGTTCATAATGCGGTGCTTGTTCCTACATTAATGTATGGGAGTGAAAGTTGGGTATGGCAGAAGAAGCATGAGAGTAGAATTAACGCTGTAGAAATGCGGTCATTAAGGAGTGTATGTGGAGTGACGATAGCGGATAGAATAAGGAATAGCACACTACGTGATAGATGTGGTTTGAAAGAAGATGTAGTGACAAGGATTGACAAAGGAATGCTTCGATGGTTTAGGCACATGGAAAGGATGAGTGAAAGTAGATTGACGAAAGGAATTTATAAATCTGATGTGGATGGATGCGTTAAACAAGGCAGGCCCAGGAGAGTGTTTTCCGACCAAATCGGAGACATCCTCAAAAAAGCTAGGTTGCCTAGTGCCCATAACCACAGAGCCTGTATGAAGAGAATTGTGGATGTGAAGGAAGCAAGGGAGCTGTGTAAGGATCGTGGTAAGTGGCGCTCCATTGTCTCTGCCTATCCCTGTGGGAAAAAGGCGTGACAATTTGATTGATTGATTGATTAGTGACAAAGTGAAAGACGCGAGGGTCTTGTCAGGATCAAGGAAAGTGGCGCTCTGTTGTCTCTGCCTATTCCTGTAGGATTTGATGCGTGATAATTGGTGCATTATTACAAGAGTCGCGGGTTCAATTCCCAGTCGGAGCGAATATTTCTTTCATAGGTTTTATTTGTAATATTTAATAATTACACTAGATATTACAAATATATGATAATAAAAAGTAATGTGGCAGACATTGATATTGGCCGACTGCCGGCCGGTAGTATACCACAGTTTGTACTTTTAGGTTTGTACAATCAACGTTGCCAGTTCCAACTAGGCCGGCATAGTGAATGCGACTATGCAGGTCCGGGTATTGTAAATACCGATTCAAGAACATACATAAATATCAAATAATTGTAAATAAAAAAGAAAACTGTCTACCCCACACAAGCAACTACAATAATGATAAACTTTTAAATCAATCAAATTGTCACGCCTTTTTCCGTCAGGGATAGGTAGAGACAATGGAGCGCTACTTGCCACAATCCTGACACAACTACCTCGCTTCTCTCACAAATACCTATAAAAAAATCTATCGTGAAAAAAATATCAAAAAATGTAATATTTTTGTTGAATTAAATAAATGCTAATGGCGTATTTAGGCCCAAGTTTTTATTGATATGTACCTATCAATAAAAACTTTTTTAAATTTAAATATCTTCCCTATACTTAGTACTGATAGACAATCTAATTGGAACTTTTCAAGGAATGTAAAAAAACTGATTTAATAACGTTATAACACGAAATGTTTTGATATCGTTCCTACATTTGCGAAATTTTTGCTCAAATTATAGTTGCCTAAAGGGTTATATTAAGAATGTTCCGAAACTGATGTATCATTTATAGTTATTTTATTAAAATTTTAAGTATTACCCTTTTTAATGGTTTATGGGTAAAGTGGAATGCTTTGCCAGCCCACGTGTTCTCTCCATCCTATGACCTTAGATCCTTCAAGTGATGCGTGAAGAAGCACCTTTGGCCGACATAGTGACGCCGACTGAGGCAGCCATGAACAATCCGTTTTTTTCAGTCGTCGTCACTCTTAGTTACTTTTGCTTATCATCCTTTTACGATCAACAGGACCTTGTGGTCCAATGATAAATAAAATTAGGATTATTGTAAATTAAAAGTGGTGGCAGTGGTGCCGACCGGGGTAGTACGAACTTAGTCGCGTGTTAGACTAAGTTTGTACGTTGCCTGTTTCAACTAGGCCGGCATAGTGGATGCGACTGCTACTTGTATTACTTTCCTTTGATAGTAATCGCCTCCGGTTATGGACCGCTCTCCAGCTTAACATCAGGCGAAAGTTTAATGTTAAGCTGGACTAAGCTGGAGCTAATACCTAAAAATCCAATAAGAAATAAAAGCATTTAAAAGCGGGAGAGTTAGCCCAAGAATTAGTTAAGTCTAATTTAAAAAAGTCTTCCAGCAGTCCACTATGGAGATCGCTGGGGAAGGCCTATATCCAGCAGTCAATGACTAATGTTTTATAGTGTGTCTAATCCTTTTGTTTATTGAAACGCGACATCTAACCTCGACTTGCCTGATGTTAAGCAAGGGAGGTCCAAGAGCGTCGACAACTGAAAAAAGTTTTAATTTACAGTCCCCTCAGTCGCCCACGCAATTGTATAAAAAGCATTAAAAGAAAATGTCTAATCCTAAGATTATTATGAAGTAAAAGCATTTAACCAATGAAATAAATAATGGTTAATACTTGTAAGTACGTAATGACCAAGAAACAGCTTATTAAGCTTGAAAAAATGCACTAAGCTATTGTATATAAACAATGGCTTATCCATTCTATATAGTTATAGATGTTTATTATGTTTATAAGATGATAATTTCAACATACCTGCCAGTCCAGTCACATTGATCACCAATCATGACCGCCTCCGCAAAAGAAACACATCCCAAGAGTATTGTCCAAAACTCAATGTTCAACATCGCGAAATACAACTAAATTCACTTAATATCTATTATAAATACATACACTAACAACTAAAGCACCTATCTTATTTCCATTAGTAACGAAATTATAAAAGTTTTTCTTAGTAAACAATACATAAAAAGTTGTACACCCTACCCTTCGCACAGAAGGTTTCAAACTGAAGAAAATACAAAAAGATCTCGTCACCAAGCCAATAACATGAAAGTGCAAAAGAGATAAAAATATATTGCTATCTCGCTCTATTAGCTCTGTATTGGTCTGCGAATTGTATTCTAAATTCAACCTTATATCTCCAGTAGCAAGTCGGGTTTTAGAAAATGGATTAAATTAGAGCGCGAAATTGATAGCAAGAATTGGCGGTAAAATTAACTTCAGCGAATTTTAGGAGTCAAGTTTTGTTAAGTTTCTTATCGTAATTCCTTTTATTTTTTAAAGCCTATAGCGATATGTAAACACCACATTCCGGCGTGTTGTTTACTTTTCAATTGAAAATTAAAGAAATCGCAAAAAGTAAACGACAGCCATTTTGATTATTTTGACCGGTGATTTTGATATTTTGGATAAGTAAATACTACTACTTATACTTTATACTTTTTTATTAAAATACTTATAGATTTGTAAGTAAACTCCAATATTTAAGCAATTAATCAATTATTAATAAAAATTAAGTAAAAATTAACCGCGATTCGCCAAAGAGAAGGAATTTTATTAACTTATAATTTGTTAGTAATTTCCCTAAGATTTATTACTTATTTATTTATAAATATCATGGTCCATTAAGTAGTCCTTTCAATATGAAGTTAAAGGCATAATTATTAGTGTTGAACTATTTTGTTACCTGCCTTTATTTTTTATAGGTTATGACTAAGCAAGTTTTTTTGTTTGAGGTTACATCCCTTAAAGCTTAACTTTTAATGTTTGTGGTCTTTACCGACCCAATAAAATATATCTTAGTAATTACATAGCTTAATGGATAGAGTTTTTTTTGGTCTTTTTGGGTTGCGATTTTTTTCGGTCACAATCGTTTGTCGATTTGCCATAAGCGATTGAAGTGTCAGATTATTACTGATTTGTGATTTATTATCTGTATCTAGCATTGAGGCAATTTCCTATTTGCTTCAACCTCGCATAATATTGAATTATTGCTGCAAATTACATAGGATTGGTGGAAACAAGGCGACCGTGGTCTAGTGGTAGTGAAATAGTCAAGCTTACCGAGTTTCCCCGATTCAAAACCATTTACCGGTATCAATTTATCTTATTTATACGGTTATTGGCACCAGCTTTCTTGAGGATGACTCCGATTTGGCGGATTATAAGCTGCGTAACGTTGTAAAAATATAATGATCAAAGTACATAATATCGTATTTTTACAACGTTACGCAGCTTATAATCCGCCAAATCGGAGTCATCCTCAAGAAAGCTGGTGCCAATAACCGTAGAGCTTGTATGAAGAGAATTATGGATGTAAAGAAGCGAGGGAATGGCGATCCATTATAGTATCGACATGTAAAAAATATACAAAATTACTTGTCAACTAATTTAACAGAAATTCCAGGGTATTGGCATGTAATTTCTCTATCTATAAGTTTTAACTGAAGGTAACCAACTAGATTTTTATTTTTTTTGCAAATATTAGTTTTTAATTTAATTACAATAGCCAATGATAGTTTTCTTTAAACAACCTTTTTCTTAAAACATCGTTGACAACAGCTATCTGTAGATCATAGTGGGCTATCAGAATAAATTCACTGATGGGCTCATCTCGAGTTATACCAGTGTTGTCATAAGTTTCGAATCTAAAAAGAGAAAATGCTGACCTATAGGTATCTAAAGTGCAGTACAGAAATTTAAAATTGCATAAAATATGACAACACAGTTTAAGGGACAAAGTCAAATGTGCGGTTGCGGGTTTTGGTCCTTACGTCGTGTTATTTGTAAAACTTGGACATTAATGTATATGTTTATTTTATTGTACTTAATTATGAGGCAAATAAATTTTAAGTTGTTGTGAGTAATAAATACATTTAAACCTACGAGTATATTTGTATGAAAATATTTTATGGGGTGTTCCTCAAAATTATATTGAAGAGTACACAGAGAGCATACAACCATATCTTAGAGAAATATTATTATAATATTACCTTGCGGTTTCGTGCCACTTTTTCTACAAAAGTAAGCTTGTCTTAAATAATAATGAATCAAGTTTAAAGAAAAACTAAAAAACACGCCTGTATGACAATGTGAACTAGAGTGTACCTTTTTTATGGTGACTTGACATCTGACCTTGACCCGCCTGATGATAAGCAAGAGGGGGTCCAAGAAATCCGACGACTAAAAAAACCAAGTTAGTTCATGGTTGCCTCAGTCGTCCGGCATAAGGCAAAAAAATCGATATTATTGTATTGTCATCGGATTTCAATACGTGTACAAATTATTCAGACATGTAGAAGTGAGTGAAAATTAATTTGAAAGATTCCGTAACATAGTTACATACATACAAGTCAAGCTAATAAAAGCGTGTTAATAATATTACTTCTTTTTTGAAGGCAGGTCCAGTTCCAGTCGTAGTTGGATAATATCGGTTGGTATCTATCTATATGACTTATTAAATGCCTGTCTATACTTGCAAGCCTATCAGTATCTGTTGGTTGTTGGTATAGGCAAGTAGATATCTTTATTTTATTAACATTTCATCTACGCGTATAAAGTGACAAGTTTTGTGAAGTTGTTTGCTTGTCTCAGCCAATGTTTGCTTGCAGATAAACTGAATCAATAGCCCAATGTTTACACGACAGATAACGGCTTTTGTGGCGATTGTCGCGTGCTTGTTTAGGTCGAAGAGACAATCCCTTATCAGGGTATAAAAGTTAAAATTATAAAAAGTTGTGGTTTAAAGTGTAGAAAGATAATAGTAGAAACTTAATTCTCCTTTCCTTGGTTTTGATTCATGCTGTTTGCAGAGCCGATAATGTGTAGTGAAATTTAACGCAACTGCATAACTTTAATAAATACTTGAAATTACAGAATAATAAACCTTTCTACAATATAAAAGCTGTGTCGCTGTAAATCATTTAATTTCCTGTTCCCTCCAATTTTTTAAAGTAAATTATTCCACCGCTAAATTAGTCATGTAATGTAGAAAAAAATGAGTTTAGGCGGGAAACTGCAAGTGACAGGTTCCCTTCAAGACTCCGTCTAAAGAGTTTTAGTAAAGCTTTTCCACCGCTTTACTAAAAAAACCATTACCAACATCTTCACTCTCATGAAACACTATTTCATCTACATCCACTGAAGACATTATAACGGATGACTAGAGTGTATAGACTAAGTTTCCTTTGCCTTCCCATAAAGGGAGAATTGAACTGAAGAAGAAAAAATCCTAAATAATCATTACTTACATTATATTGTAACGCCATGAAACATTAGCTTATTTAATTAATTTACATCATTTATGCACTGGCATCTTGTTATTTAAAATGGTGTTCTAAGGGGAGGAGCAAGGAAGGAGGAGCGTGTTTAGCAGTGGACTCCTTCTGCCTATACTGATGATGATAATAATGTTGCACTAAAGAAATTGTAAAATGCATTTACTGTGATTCCTATGCCTCCACAAAATGGTAGAACTAGATTGTCACTTTGACTTTTCTGTGCCGTGCCGAGTTTTTTTTTGTGAAATACTTTAAAACTCTTGCATTTTATTTAGAGACTGATCAGTTAAAATGTTACGTACGTGCTTACAAGGTGCAAAGATTTGTGTGGCGCAACATTCACATCCTCAAATTAGTAAAAATTTGAGTATAAGGTTATGTTATTTACCTCATGACCAAATAAGAATATCACGTAATTTATGTACAAAAATTGATAATAAATATAATGAGAAAATATATTATGGACCTCTAACACCACAACTCAAAGCAGTGAAGATTTTTTCTTTAGGTTCAAGTCTAACTGGACTATTTGCGCAACCTATAATAATAAAACAAGCCGCAGCTATTGGTAGTACATCGTTGCTAGTGGCAATATGTTCTGTTGTTGGATTCTTCACATTCGTAACACCAGTTTTATTACATTTAATCACAAAGAAATATATCACAGAGATGCATTACAATCAAGATGAATCCAAATTCAAAGCTATTACAATAAATTTCTTCTTGCGTAAAAGAGAAGTAAGTAAATTAGCTCTACTCATTTAATTTTTATTGCTTAATAAAAAGTTAATATATGTAAATAAAAATATTTAGTATGAATGTTGAATGTTATGTGCGGGCTCGTTTCCGCACTTGAGTTCTCTTCTGTTTTTTGTATGCTCTTCAATGGTTCTCCTTCAATGGAGCCACCCAATTTCCTCCAGGAAGGCCAGGAGACCCTTGTCGTTCCTACAGACCTCTGGAAGTGTCCTCGCGTTGCCCAGAAACTTCTGTCTCGCGTCCGCTACAATACAATACATAAAAGCACCTGCATAGCTGTCTCCTCCTCTCTCAGGCAGCCCCTACAAAGGGGGCTATCCGTAAGCTATAGGCCTATTAGTATTGTCCAAAATTTATAAATAAACAATAATTTAATATTTATATTTACAGCACATATTCACGGCGGAAGACGTAGATGTACCTGAGGTACCTGGAATGTTCACAACATTCAAAGTAAAAGGAAATGGATTGTTTGTTGAACCCAGACACTTCACTAATCCACTGCATTATGCCAAACTAATGGGCTATGATAAGCCAATGGACTTCAAACTAGGTGAAGGAGCACAAAATGAAACCAAACAATAAGTTTTATTTTTAGATATAGATAGATAGCACCTTTGTTAGTCACTATTTTTAATCAGTGGAATGTAATGATACTTAATGCCTATGATAGACCTTGTAAGTTAAGAAAAACAATGCCTACATCTAGTTTCATACTTTATGGCATCTCTGAAGTTTCCTGCTATTGAAATGGCACAATTATAAGCTCAATCTTTTACTTTGAGTCTTGCATATTGACTCACACCCTACTTCAGAGTAGTTAGGTTTAAATTTAATTACAACAGATTTAGAGTTTGAATCACTAATTTGAGTGTGATCAGCTGCCTTCTGTAGCTTTTGACTATATACAATAGTCCCAGTAGACATGGCTGTCCAATGACCTTTACTTATTGTCATGTCGTTATAAAAAAAGAATTTAATAATCTTAAATCTTTCTGAGGGAAACTTGAAAAAGCACTTCTGGCTGGCATAGTGATGTCAACTGAGGCAGCTATAAACTAGTTAAGGTCAGATGTCGAGTATTGATAAAAAAGAGTTATAATTCCATCAATTACAGTACTTCTACAAGAAAAGGTGATTTATTTCATAACATAATTGTGATGATAAGATATAGTAGAATAATAATTTCAAGATTAAATAACTTATTTTACTATAATTGTTTAATTGTAGAGTAGTGTTGCCAACATAATTATCTGGGCGTTCCTCTTGCTTATCATCAGGCGGGTCGAGGTCAAATGTTGTCACAATAAAAAAAATGAAAAAAGTTTTTTAATCAGTTCTCTTGGACCTTGCTTATGATCAAGCAGGTTGAGGTTACATGTAAAATAAGTACATGAAAAGGATAATTAATAAAAGCATTGGTTTCCTTTTCACCCAAATGTTACCTGGAAGAGTTTGGTCACTATGCTTATATTTATGTAGATGCATTTAAGTTTTAAAAGTGGTCGGCAGTGGTGCCTAATCTTCCAATCTGGGGTAGTAACCACCACTAGCTAACATACTGACAGGAAAGTCTTTCGGTCACGTTTTAGAATCAGCTTGTTAGTTGCTGATTCCAACTAGGCTGGCATAGTGCATGCGACTGCTACTTAGGTATTTAACTATAGTAGCAGTCACCTTCATTCTTGGACCGCACTCCAGCTTGACATCGGGTGGGGTGTAGTCATATGTTGAGTCGCAATAAATACATAAAGAATAGAATGTAAATAAAATATTTATTTCCTTAAAGCCCTACTTGCTTTATTGTAACTTATTAATATATTAATAGCTGTTAGAAAAATAGATGGCCTATTTAAGTTTTCATATTGTTAGGGCTGGACAGCATTTGAGTGGCGCTGCACAGCGAATAATATTCTTTCGGGGCACCTATGCAGCGCCGCTCTAATGCAACATGCACCATAAAAGATTTTAGAAAATGACTAAAATAATAATTTGACGAATTCTGCAGTGCCGCCGCTTAAATGCTGTCCGATCTTTATTATAATGTGACCTGTTAATCAATCAATCAAATAGTCACGCCTTTTTTCCACAGGGATAGGCAGAGGCAATAGAGCGCTACTTGCCGCGGTCCTGACACAACTCCCTCGCTTGTAAAGCTTAAAAAAAAACAAATAATATGGTACACTTAGTTTATTTATACTATATAACATCAAAAATAAAATAAAAATAGAATGTAAATATAATAGTTTAGATTATAGACTAGTTTTAGTAAAATGTATAGAAAATATTGCAGTAATGAACTTTTGTGAATACTTTTGATTTAGAAAATATATCTGACTAGAACATTAATTAGAACAAATTAATATATTTGTTGATTTATCTAAATAGTTTTTTTTTATTTAATTTTGGGATTTACCCTTTTTTGTTCTGAAGAGATTTAGGTAATGAGTCCATGTAAAGCACAATAACTATATCACACAAGTAGACCTATATACAACATGCTTGTATCATAAAAACAGGACGACCATCTTCGCTTTTATCTAGAACTTAGATGACAAAAATGATAGAGTATTGCGTATAACTATGCTATAATAATAGGATGGGCTGTTGACTAACTTCACTTGACTAAACCTAATAAACTTTTTTTTTCATTTCTATACTAGGCTACTAAAGTGCTTGTATCATAGAAACAGGACAACCAAAGTATATATATCAAAGATGCATTGGTACCGTTGGGTGGTTTCGAACTCGTACTCTCTTTTTGTGTAGCCATTGCACTGCCACTACACCACGGTCGCCATAAAGGTGATTCAAAGGTGTCTTTTTCTTAACGGTCCGCGAAGAAAAAGACACTATACTAAAGTGAAGTTGGTTGGAGAGTTAGACGTCACAAAATGGCGCCGATGCTGTCCTATTCTTATTTAATTCGCATTATAACACAATTTTAACTAGTATCTGCATCGCCGTTTGGTAGTTTGTGTGTTACACTCCGTTCTTTCTTTTTGTTGGCCTCAACAGAAACTTGGCACTTAATATTTTATTTTAAAATAAAATTCATTACTTAAAATTAGTTACAAAAATAGATTTTATCTTATTTAAAAATATTTTAGATTATACATCTCTATTCATTTAATACTTAAATGGAATGTATTTGTAATTCAAATTTTGTAAGTAGCATTACTTAAATGATCTAAGTTTTTCGTTCACAATAAGATATTATACAACTAAAGTGATCTGGTCGCGTTTCGGGATCAGCTTGTAAGTTGCCAGTTCCAACTAAGCCGGCAAGTGGATATGATTGCAACTCAGTTATTAAAATTGTAGTAGCAGTGATATCCATTCATGGACCACACTCCAGCTTAACATCAAGCGGGGTGCTGTCATATGTCGAGTCACAAACAAAAAATTCGAATACACCCGTGTACAATCATAGAGAGAGTTCTGAAATTCAGCTGCGTTAGCAGTGCTAGATTTAGATAGCCAATTTAAGCAAGAATAAAGAACAAGTTTCTTTATGACAGAGGTTCCTAAACCTTTTTTACTCATAGACCTTTTTTTTAAATTTTGCTGGTTCCGGTCGACCCCCTGCCGCTACATTTCCACCATATTCCCAAAATTCGACAAAAAATGTGAATATTTGATTTTGATAGAAATTTAGCGGCGCTTTTATAGCTTCGAATCGTTGTACTGAACATGGAATATACAAGTTTTTACAAGTAACGAACGATGAGCTTCTTAAAATATTATCTGCCTACATTGATATAAGTGATGTCAAGCCAACATTTTTTGTTCTTCACTATCGAAACCAGATAAATTTTAGTGGACCTCCGCTTACGTAATGTGAACCCCCATCAAGTCTCTCGTGGACCCCTTCCACAAGCAAAACATAATAATTAGGTTCGCCATATGACAGAACCCCACCTGATGTTAAACTGGAGTGCGTTCGAAGAATGGAAGCGACTGCTACTACAGTTAAATAATTGCAAGTAGGAGTCGCATCTACTATGCCAGCCTATTTAGAAGCGGCAACTTTCAAGAATCGCGAGTAAGTCAGACTAGGTAAAAGACCACCAACTACCAGATGGTCAATAGATACCACTGTCAATAGATATATGTGGTTTTTGTAAACGAAAATTCTCATTATTTCATTGAAATTAATATTGGAATGCTTAAAGGTACAAAACATCAGTCATATTATGGTCTAACAACCACATTTTTTTTATAATTATCAATTTCAAATAATTCAGATATACGTGATATTAACTGCCGCTGGGGTAACGGAAACCGAGTTTATAACTTTTAAGTTTATATATTTTTATAACTTTTCTATACTAATGTTAAGTGGAACAGCGGGGTTAGGTTGGGCAAGTTAAAACCATTATCGTCTCTCGTTCGCGATTGGCAAAATAATAAAAGCTAGGCTAAATCCACCAAAATGAGACTATTGATGATAATGATGAAACGTGTCGTCGCACAGACTATATTCGTCACAACGATTAATAGTCTCGTTTTAGTGGATTTAGCCTAGCTTTTATTATTTTGACAATCGTCGACGAGAGACGATAATCGTTTTAACCTGCCCAACCTAACCCCGCAGGACGACGAAAGTAATTAATGAATATCCATATATCAAAGATACATTATTACCGGGAAGTGGTTTCGAAGTGGAGTCTCTTGGTTTGTGAAACCATTACAGAATTATCTAAGTAATCAGTTAAAATTTTAGGCGGTTTTGTAATTTCGCATTAGCTGTGTATTTTCCAAGTTAATTTACAGTCTGTAGGTACACTTGTTAAGTAAAGATGGGATGATCTCGAATTTTTTTAACCGAGTTAGGTCGATTTAAAATATGGATAATCCGATTCAAACCGGTTTACAAACTGATTTGACAATTCGAGTGAGTCCGACAATCTAAATTGCCTAATACACAGTATGGTTTGCTATAGAATTTCGGATGTCAAATACTATTATAATTAAATAAATTTGGTGTCTAATCTAAAATTATATATACTTTAGTATTTAATAATTCAAACCGGTTTATTGTAGATGTTAACCGACCCAACTCGGTTTAGGTCTCAACTAGGTTTAACCTGGCTGGTAAGGTCGAGTCGTTACATCTCTACTACCCCGGGGTGTCATACTAGGTAAATGAAGACCAACTGTTCGCATACAAAAATGGACTTTATAACCAGCTGATTAGAGCGTAGTATTCTCCGTTTCCCCTAGCGGCAGCGAATAACACTCATCTGTACTTTGGAAGTAAAATCAATCGTAACTCATAACATTATCTGCTAAGCCATGTGTGGCTGGTGATAGTTTATCATTATTGATCTCAAGAGCCCTCGCCCTGGCTCTAGCTTTGCCGGCCCATTCCACTTTGCAGAAGGTCGCAGCCCCGAGAGTGGCCAATATGCCAAGTATTCCAAGTTGTACAGAGAGTAAGGCACGTGATGAGTAGAAGAAACATACTGCAGCTGCCAATGACTGAAAATATACGTAATTTATATATTACAGCTGATAGTGAAATATAAACATAATATCTTTAATGAATTAAACTTTAAGCTGCTTACTATCGCGTTAATTTTGGTTTTGATTTTACAATTTTATTTTATTATTCCGACGTTTCGAGAGCTTTGCAGCCATCGTGGTCGCGAAAATAAACGCGATATTAAGCCGCATAAAATTTGTTTAATTCATTAATCATTGTTCGCTCAAAATCTAAGAAAATACTAAACTATAGCGTTGCACACAATTCTGAACTGACCTGAGTGAACTTGAAGATAGCGAACGCTGGTGTACTGTTATCGGAGTAGTTACCACCGAGGATGGAGTAGATCTGTGTATTGAAGCAAGCGTCACCGAATCCTAGTAGAAAGCTGCAGAACATTGCTAAGTAAGCTGATGGATTTATGTAGGACACGTCAGTTGTATCTCCAAATGGTGCCACAGTTGGTAAATTGAGGAAGATTAAAAAGAAACTGATCATGTGGATTATGAAACCCATCAGTACAATAGGGTCGCGACCCCAACGCGTTGTTTTCGAGCCGAGGATACCGAAAAGAGATCCACCTGGAACATTATTTTTGAAAAATTAATTACACAGAAATTTACTATACTGACGACAGGCGTGGCCCATTGCTTTGCACGCCAGTTTGTTACGCGTAATGGTTCAGGTTCGATTTCCGGTTGAAGCAAATATTTGTTTTATAGCTTTTATTTGTAATATTTAATAATTAGATTAAATATTTTTAAAGCAAGTAAACAGACCGTGAAGTGACTAATTCCATAACGTGTCTGAGTCTTACTAGTCTGTTGAAAATGATGGTACTACCCTAAATTGGCTAACCGGGAAAATATAGCCAACAACTGTCGGCCTACAACTTTTAAATTACTATTTTACTATAGTAAATTTAATGCAAATATACGTTATAATTTTCGCTAGTTTCTGTTAAACTTGAACCTTGATTAGGCCTATTTAGGCTCAAAGAATGGAGAGAATAGGCGGGCAAAGCAACGACACACCAAAATATTTAGTTGTTTTTTTATTGCGACTTGGCATTTGATCTTGACTTGCCTAAGCAAGGAGAGAAAATAAGTTTAATATCTAGTTCTGGAAATATACATACCCAAAACTTCGCCAACTCCAATAAACACACCAGACAGACCAACAAGTTGTTTTGAATTTTCCCCAAGTGACAATGTAAAACCAATGCTAGAAGAATAAACACCACTGAAGAACGATAATTCCACTCCTGAAAGCAAGCAGACATAGCCAAATTAACTTACTATATTTTACTATGCATTTCTATACTATGTTACTAAAGTGCCATGTACTTTTTTTATTGTGACTCGACATATGACAGCACCCCGCTTAATGTTAAGCTGGAGTGTGGTCCATCAATGGATGCACTGCTACTACAATTCAATAACTGTGAGTAGCAATCGCATCCACTATGCCGGCCTAGATGGAACCGGCAACTTACAAGCTGATCCCGAAACGCGACCAATCACTTCAGGGTCTGTATACTTGTAAGTGGTGGTACTGCCCCGGATTGGCAGACTGGATATCACTGCCTACCACTCTTGAAATAATATGATGAATAATTTTTTATTTTATTTTATGTATTTTTTTTCTTTTGTGAGTTATCTTTACCCTTCCTAAGGGCCCCCAAACAATTTTTATACGGGGCCCCGCCAAGGCACGCTACGCTTCTGTTTCTATACCAAGTTACCATAAAGCTTGTATCGTGGAAACGGGACAACCAAAGTACATATATCAAAGATATATTGGTACCGGTCAGTGGCTTTGAACCCGTGCTTTATGATACAAACACTTTAGTAGTTAAGTATAGAAATGTGAAATAAAATAATACAAAGGCGGACTTAATGCCAATGGCATTCTTTACAGGATGTAGATAAGATGTAGAGTGAAAAATAAAAGTAGCTAACTATTAAACTATATATAAATAATTCATAGATACATAAATTACATACATACTATAGACAGGATAAATGTGATGCTATTTTATATGTATATTGTATATGTGTAATATATGTATTAAAATTGTTGATTAGTTTGTTGAAGAAAGTATAAATACGTTTTTTATTGTGACACAACTTCTGTCCTCAACCCACCTGATGATAAGCAAGAGGAGGTCCAAGAGTGACGACGACTGAGAAAACCGAGTGTGTTCACGGCTGCCTCAGTCGCCGTCACTATGCTGGCCAAAGATGCTTCTTCACGCATCGCTTGAAGGATCCAAGGTCATAGGATAAAGAATCCAAGGTCACGGGCAGGCAAAGCATTCCACTTGTCAATTGTTCTACAAAGAAAAGACACACCGAAGTTCGACTGCCGATTCGGTCGATAGAATGCGGATGCTTTCTCCGACCTGTGCGGGTAATAAAAAGACGAGGTAGGAACAAGATTAAAGAGCTCCTCGGAACATTCTCCATTGTATAGGCGATAGAGGACGCACAGAGTCGCATGCAGTTGCAGGGGCTCCAGAGTTCGTGTGACCTCTACATCACCCATAATTCGGACAGCTTGGCGCTGCAATGAATCCAGGGCATTGAGAAGATACTTGGCAGGCCGTCCCAGAGGTGCGAACAGTACTCCACGCAAGAGCGAATCAAAAAACGTCGTTTATATTGTATATAGGAGTACATACCTGTATATATAAAAGTAATACTAAGAAGGAGCATATCCTTGGTGCAAAACAATCTCCATGCACCTTTGAATGCCTCCAATGGACCCTCGGATATTGGAGATACCACCTCTACCTGAAACATATATATGTTTTGATCATCAACATGTAACTAAGGTTCTAGAGTGGAGACCACGAACGAAACTGAAGGTAGGCCTTCCACTAGGTGGACTGACGACATAGTAAAAGTCACAAATAACCAGTGGTAGCAACTGGCATCTTGTCGTTCGGAATGGCGTTCTAAGGGGGAGGCATATGTTTAGCAGTGGACGTCTTCTGGCTGATGATGATGATGTAACTAAGGCGGCCGTTGTCTAGTAGTAATAATATCGTCTTATAAACCTACAAGCTGATCCCGAAACGCTGATCACGGTCTGTATACTTGTGGTTTGTATAACTACATTATGCCTGTACTAATGTATCTTCAAAATAAGAATGTCTGTAGTAATAACAAATTCAAAATAATGTTAACTTACTTTTCCATCTTCTATTTGTTGTGACTTCCTAGCAGGTCTGAGTAACAGGAGGCATATTATACCAACAATAGCAACAGCAGTCAGACCACCAAATACAAAGTTTCTCGTGTCCAAATCTATATGCGTCTTGCCTTGGAACTTGATAAAGACAAACAGGTTACCAAAGAACATGCTGCAAAATACAATACCATATTTTATTATATTTTTTATTGTGACACGACATATGACAGCACCCCGCTTGATGTTAAGCTGGAGTCCGAAAGAGGCACGTAAAACTATGCTAATAAGCAAACCTGAACTCAGTGTCGCGATGCAGAGCAACATAATATATATTTATCTCTTTTTCGCTCTCAAAAACTACCATTTCGTCTTACTTCCACTTGTATTCTTGACTGACTTGCCTAGTCATGGTTGATCGTTAAAACACGTACCATTTGCGAACTTTAAAACTCTTAACAATATCAATGTATACCTACATCTATGTTTATTTAGCTTTGACTCGACATCTGACCTTGACTTGCCTGATTGTAAGAAGAGTAGGTGGACGACATGACCACTACTGGATAAACCGTTTCAGTTTATACATTTCATAGTTATACATAGTTTCAGTGCCGGATTTAAGCATAGGTAACAAAGGCATTTGACTATGGGCCGTCATCACAAGGGAGCCGCCACCACGCCACAAAAAAAATCGATAAAGGCTCAGTAGAAACAAAAAAATACTGAGTTAGTTTAGAGAGTGATGTTTTGAGGGAAACAGACTTCGACGATATCATCGATACGTTTATTAATATGAAAGTCAGACGAAAAATAATTTAGCTTGTGTGTACCTAGTTTAATTTTGAATAAATTCTATGTTAGCCAACTTATTCCGTTACTCTCTTCTTTACCTTGAACGTAATAGAAACTTTCAACAACGATTTAAAGGTCCTCCACCACATGCTCTGCCACATGCCATTGTTTCCCAACCTTTTTTTAGGCCATGCCCCACCTTAAAATTTCTAAAATTTGTATGCCCCCCATACAATTTTTTTAACCTTTAAAAGTTTGTTTTGTTCCCTTAAGAAATATAGAATAAATACAGCTTTTTTTTCTTCAAAAATTTGCCTTTTTGTTAAATTTATCACCGATATTTAGCAACGCGTTTAAATAACCCAAAGCGAAAGGGATAAGGTCGTGTCGAGTCCATTTTAAAATTGCCGCCATTAACTATCAAATTACCCCCTTGATGGGTGTGGGCCTCACGTTGGGAAACACTGCTATAGGCCGCCGAAGTTTAAATCCGCCGATGCATAGTTTATGATTTTAGTATAAAACTAATAATAATATCTAGGAGCTAATAATAGTAACAACAATTAACGTTAGTACAATACTATATATTCTTATCTAAAATTTATACAAATGATTCATTAATGTTAAGCGTACAGTTATGTAACCGATGTTCAGTTATATAATTGAGAGCAATTTAAAATAAAAATATAAAGCAGACTATTAGAGGTTTCTTTTTTAAACTAAAACTTCGTAAGTATCCGGTATTAGGGGATCACCCAAATACTACATCTTTTAATTATCGTATTATTCATTATAATACGAAAATGAGTTAAATGCTGTTCCTTCTCTTACAAGATAACTATTTCGTCTCTACTAGGTATATGAGCGGCTGGTACGTTTACACACGTTTCATGGAATATGACTCTAGGTTTAGACCCTTCAGAAGTGAGGACAATGAGACTATCGATAATGTCTCTAATTATTTTAAATCACAGTGAATTTTTAGTAAAAAAAAGAGAACAAGTAAATGGTTGCATTTGCTTTATATAAAACTGGATTCAATTTTTTTTTACAGTTTTAAATTAAGCTACTAAACATGCTTGTATCATAGAAAAAGCACTACCAAAGTATATAATATCAAAGATACATTGGTAATGGACTGGGCGGCAAATGGTTTTTAATTAGGAGTTCTTGGTTTGCGTAACCACTTTTTATTTACAAAATGAATTCCATTATTGTTAATGTTGACAAGTACTCGTACTTGTGTCAACATTGTTAAAAATGTTTTTAAAAAGTTTGTAAACACATTTCTAATTGGCATAAGTAGTTAAATATTTAAATGTTATGTAAATTAATTTAAATGCCTTTGTGAATCATTTGTGTCCACGAGCGGAGATTTTTTATTGTGACTCGACATATTCAGCACCCCGCTTCATGTTAAGCCAAAGTGTGGTCCATGAATGAATGTCACTGCTACTACAATTCAAAAACTGTGAGTAGCAATCACATCCACTATGCCGGCCTAGATGGAACCGGCAACCGGCTGATTCCGAAACGTGACAAATCACTTCACGGTCTGTATACTTGTAAGTGGTGGTACTACCCCGGATCGGCAGACTGGGTACCACTGCCTACCACTCTTTGATAACCAGACCCGAAGCAAATATCCATCTCTTTTTTTTATTAACAAATATTTGCAATATTTAATTTTATTAAATATTACAAATAAAAGCTATGAAACAAATATTTGCTCCGACCGGGGATCGAACCCGGGACTTTGTCGTCAAAAAGGCGTCTATAGTCTATTTATTTTAGACTACAGAATCTACATGATCACTCAGCCAAGTAAGGATTACAATTCTCATATTGATAAAAAAAAAACTAATTCTAATGAATCGATGTGAATTTGAATAGATCACGAATTTCCGGCTACAAAAAAATAAATAGACGATTGATTGAAATTGATTTGGTTTAAACTTTGATAATAGGACTGCGAAAAAGAGCTTTTACCAAGGTAGCAAAGCCACCATGGTCTAGTGGTATTGAAATGGTCTCGCAAACCAACGGTTCAAAACTACTCGCCACTAATGTATCTTTGATATACTCGTAGTATTATGCATCGAGTAGCTTATCATAATATAAAAAATGAAAACAATTGTACCCATATTTTAGATAAACTCGCATCCGACGATAGTTCTAGATATAATTAAACGGTAAGTGCCTTTTCTCACGTTCCGGTTGTACCCGGGTAACCGACGCGGGCGAAATGTATGGGCATTTCTATACTAAGATGTTTTCTATACTAGTGTGTTTGTATTATAGACAGAACAGAATAATCTACTTTGATCATATATCAAATATTCATTGATACCTGCAAGTGGTTTTGAACCTCGGCTCGCGTAACCGTTGTAATGCCACGGTCGCGTTAAATACTAGTGCATACATTTCGCCGCCGGTTAGAACTTTGGGCACTTGCCCAGGGCCTGCGATCAATGGATTAAAAACTGCTTGTAAATCGTAGAAGGGTTACTATCTCTTCATTTAACATAGATTTTTAACAGTAAATAAATAATAATAAATCCAGAACCTTGCTACTACTTTCTTTGTCTTATCTAACAAAATAGTGCTCTGTCAATCTCACAGAGGCCCCATTATTCTAATGTGCCTGAGGCCCCCAAGAGGCTATATGTGAGTAATACATTCCCTTACCTACATTGCAGCATAGCCCAGAATACGCCAGAATTCCTTGATATAGTATCGCTGTCGCTGTTTATTGTGAGATAGTTTCCTTGTCCAGTCCATATCATAGCAGCGCCAGCACCAATTAGTACACTGGCCACGTACAACAACCAAGTGCGGGGAAACAGGAAAGTCACTATGAAGAACCTGCAGAACAAACACAATTTTATTTATTAATGCAAACATATTTATTAATTGTTGATTTATTATTTCATGGCGACCGTGGTGTACTAGTAGTGCATTGGTCATGCAAACCGAGAGCACGGGTTCAAAACCACTTGTTGGTACCAATGTGTGTTTGATATATGTATATTGGTCGTCCTCTTTTTATGATACCTGTTTTTTATCTGTTATGCGGACTCAGATGTTATAAGTCGCAAATTTTATTGGTATTTATGGTAAGTGTATTATGGTATACCAGCCCCGGCAGTAGCTAATGCGCTTGCATCGTGACGTCACACGACGGGTTGATTTTATAATGACGTCATTGGACAAATATCATCAGTTAAACAATTATCTCTGTCGAAGCATCGCAGAATTATTTATTTTCAATACGTATTATTAAATAAATACTTGCCTACATTATCATACAATACGGTAAAGTTAATGACGTCATAGGTTACACATCACAGTTTTGGTTTGATAAAGATCCAGCGCATTAGCAACTGCCGCGGACATTGATTATCTAGATCTATATCATTGCCCAAATAAAATAATACCTATTAAACAACAAAACTATTTTTCTACTACTAGTATATACTGCATATCTATTTATATAAAGGATGTTAAAATATAAATATAACGATAAAACCAGAAGACTCATTACACAGACACAATCATAAACTATTTAGTATACGAGTATTATCAATCATAATATTATGTATATGATTTGTATACTACATTGTAGACTTGTTTTTGAACACATCACAATCAATCATTCAGCAAATTGGCACGCTTTTTCCCCACAGGGATAGCCAGAGAAATGGAACATAAGCTATTGGATCACAACGCCCTCGCTTCCCTCACATCCACAATCCTTCTCATACAAGCAAAAGAGAAATAAATTCTCTTATATTTGTTCTGTGGGTTGCAGTTAGCTTTAATGAAATTTTGTAGAAGGAAACAATTCCTATTACTCACAAACACTAAACTCGCGTTAATTATGGAAATGTTTACTTTTAGTTATATTTCAGTTTGTAATTACAATATTACTACGTTTAGTTTTTCTGCAATTTGGAATTATTACTCGTTTTCAGACGTAAAAACAATTTAATGTACTCTAATTAAATAATTGCGTGAGTCAACGTAAAAATGTTTAATTATCTTTTAGTTTATTTAAATTATTTTTCTCTAAATTTGTCCCTACTATTAAAATTTAATAGTCTATAAATTGCGATAATTTTGGTGCTTAAATATATTAAAATATAATATTAAAACTAATAATTTTACTTAATTAAGTATATTTAAAAGCATATTATTAATTGCTATGCGCTCGCGTTATCGATGACTTATGGCATTTTCGTGTTTATTAGACCTGCATAATGGATGTGACTGACACTTTTTTTTTATTGTGACTCGACATCTGACCTCGACCCGCCTGATGATAAGCAAGAGGAGGTCCAAGAGTGCCTACGACTGCGAAAACCGAGTGTTCACGGCTGCTGCAGTCGCCGTCACTATGCCGGCCAAAGGTGCTTCTTCACGCATCGCTTGAAGGATCCAAGGTGGAGAGAACACATGGGTTGGTGAAGCATTCCCTTGTCGATTGTTCTACAAAGAAATGACGCTCCGAACTTTTTAGTTCGACTGCCGATTCGGTCGACAAAATGCGGATATTTCCCCCGAGCTGTGCAGGTATTACGGGAATAAAAAGACGAGGTAGGAACAAAGTTTAAGAGCTCGAGAAAAAGTCGAGGTCATAATGTCGCATATTGATAAAAACAAACCAACTAAAATGACTTCACAACTCTTGATCTAAAATCCAGACAACTCTAGTGTCTTATAATGATTGTAATGTTATGTTTATAATAAGTCCAAATTAGTAAACAATGTGTAGTGAGCGGGTTCAATAACTAGCATACAATACAACCTTGAGTGAAAAAGCCTTGCAATATCCGGTTAACATTTCTAGGCGTAGACAAATGCCGCACTATCGCAAAATAACAACTTACAAAGAAATATCAACTGTAAAGCGATATATTTAAGAAATCTTATCGTGCACCTAAATATTGAAAATCCAAAAAAATGTAGTTTTATTAGCGTTTTATTGTTTTGGTTTTTAATTAGTGTTTCATTTCAATTCTAATCTAAAGTATTTACATCATAAACTGTATTAAATACAGTTAAATATATACTATATAAGTGGTTTTTTTTATTGTGACTCGACATATGACAGCACCCAGCTTGATGTTAAGCCAAAGTGTGGTCCATGAATGAATGTCACTGCTAATACAATTCAATAACTGTGAGTAGCAATCACATCCACTATGCCGGCCTAGATGGAACCGGCAACTTACAAGCTGATCCCGAAACTTCACGGTCTGTATACTTGTAAGTGGTGGTACTACCCCGGATCGGCAGACTGGGTACCACTGCCTACCACTCTTTGATAACCAGACCCGAAGCAAATATCCATCTCTTTTTTTTATTAACTAATATTTGCAATATTTATTATTATTAAATATTACAAATAAAAGCTATGAAACAAATATTTGCTCCGACCGGGGATCGAACCCGGGACTTTACGCGCAACAAACCAGTCGCTAAACCGTTCGTCCACGCCTGTCGTCAAAACGTCCGTCGCCTGTTTTCATTTAATTTCAAGTTTACTCTAAAACCATGAAAGCCATGACCAGGGGTCGTACCCCTCCCTATCAATATAATTAAGTATAATCGTAAAATAAAATTTCGAACCACTTTTTTCGTACAAAAGCAAGTAAGCTTAATATAAATTATATTACATTCTGAAAGGGGGCTCTCATTTTTATATGAAACCAGACTACGCAGTACTATCTACTAAGAAGTACTATCTATAGGAAGCAATATTATACATCGCGTGTGTCCATCCATAGTCCATTTTTTACCATCCTAAATTAATCTACTAAATGTGCTTGTATCATAGAAACTGAACCACCAAAGTAGGTACATGTTTTTTTAATTTTTTATTGTGACACAACATCTGACCTCGTCCCGCCTGATGATAAGCAAGAGGAGGTCCAAGAGTGACGACAACTGAGAACACCGAATTTGTTCACGGCTGCCTCAGTCGCCGTCACTATGCCGGCCAAAGACCTGTATGAAAGATACAATACATTGGTACCGGAAAGTGGTTATAAACATTCTGGTTTGCGTAACCATTTCACAACTACTAGACCACGGTCGCCTTACAATCCTTGGTTAGGTAAAGAATCAGTCTGACAGCAACCCTATACGAACAGAGCGTTAATACCATTTAACAAATAGTAAAGCAAGGCCCTTATCGCAAGTATAGTAATAAAACTATTGAAAACGCCACAGATTATAGCAAAGTAAAACGTTGAACCGCATAGTGCAACTATCTCGTAATAGTTATAAATGCCAAATTGGCGGTTATATCATAGTAGTCACAGTTTGGCAGTCGCAACCTACTTATTACTAAGCATCAATTAACAATTAGATTCACTGTCATTAGTTTTAATGACGTCAAAACAAACCGTTAATCTAGTATAGTATACCTTATTCTAATATAAGGCAACCGTGGTGTAGTGGCAATGCAATGGTCATGCAAACCGAGAGCACGGGTTCAAACCACTTACCGGTACCAATGTAAATTTGATATGTGTACTTTGGTTCAGAACTTTAGTAGCTTAGTAAAGATATGTCAAAAAATAATAATAAAAAAATATAAAAAAAGTATTTATAAATTTATTTTAGGCATTGGTTCCGACTTCGATGGCAGATGAGCGAGTGTGTTTTTTTATTCTATACAATACTTATGACTAATTTATTCAAGCTGATAATTAACCATACAAAAAAATGTCACCTTGATCTTAAGCTCGATCGAAATTCTCCAGCGTTTTATTAATCAACTTTGTCTCGTCATTAAATATATATATATATATATATATATATACCGCACTCCAGCTTAACATCAGGCAGAGTGCTGTCACATGTCAAGCCACAATAAATATATATATATATATATATGATGTTAAGCTGGAGTGCGGTCCATGAATGGAGATGACTGTTACTAGAACTTACAAACTGATCCCGAATCGCGATTGATTGATTGATTCTTTGAGGGATTGAATATAAATCATCAAATACATATTATATGAATCGCGTCTTTTTAAATTACAGCTTCTACTAATCTTTACCAGATGCCACTCATACCGATATATTTACATTTCTATACTAAGCTTGTATCATAGAAACTAGGCGACCACTACCGGCAAGTAGTTTAGTACCGGGGGTACTCGGTTTATGTGACTATTGCATTACCACTACACCACGGTGGCCTTAACTAGTAGTGAAAACCATTGGGATTAACTTGTAACGAAGCCAATCCGTTATTTAAGTATCTATACTGTGTCTATAACATTTCTACATAATTAATATTCCGTTCAGTGAAAAACAGTTTTATTGACATAGCCTTTCTCCTTTACTCTCATCCTGAATTACATCTTGCATCTCTTTCATGTAGATCTTGTAAATTAGCGTTGTAGGAGTGAAAGCGAGGGAAATCATTTGTGATTCTATCATGAGGATTCAACTATGATGATGGGTGCATATGTAGTTAAAATAGACATTAAGCGGTTTTAAATATTTATAGACTGCCTAATCAGTTGCACAAACAAAAGGTTAAACAACCCTATGTACCTAAGTAATAATTTATTAAACACTGTCAAGATAGACTACGGTTTATTTATATATTACATCTTTGACGATATATCACATAATCATACATTTGTTAAGCAAAATATATATATATTTTATTAGCTCCTAATAAAATAAAATTAAAATATACTTATTTATATACTCATATACTTATTTCACATACGTGTGTGTGTGTGTGTGTGTGGTTCGACTCTTTTTGCTTTGGTTTACATATCTGAACTAGTTCATTATAAAATCCCTTCCCTTCTCGCTACTTAAATAAAAAATAATAAACACATCCAAATCATTGAAACGGAAATCATTGAAAATGTTGTAGGTATTACAGCTGCGATTAATGAACAAACTCATGGTGTAATTAGAGATGGAAGACGTGGTTGCGAACGTGAGAGATCGCTTGCGTAGACGCATGTTGGGCACCCGTAGTTTTATTTGTTCCATTAGTTTGAAAATAATATAAGACAATATCGTGCGCACTAGAAAAGTTCGGAATACTATGATAGTAAATTCCTAAGATTTTATAAGACGAAGCCCTAGAGGCCGTAAATTCGAGTCGCTGAGTAAGTTGGTATAGTTACATTATTCAGCACGCGTTTAGTAACACACTTGATAGACTCACAGAGGTCTAAGCAATCTATAATTGAATAAATTGTTGTCTTTGAATAAATATTGTTACATCAGTATACCTAACTAGATATAACTAGAGTTACGTAAATTATGACAGGCGGAAATTGATAAAACAATTACATATTCGCGACCGTTTTTATTATACTTGAAAAAGTAGTAAATAAGGTAAAGTCTCGCTGTATGTAAATTACTTTCTCCTACATAAAATCGCTCGAAAAATTCCATATTTATATGGTATTATTTATCGACTATTATTTGCAACATTGTTGTGCATATTACAATGTAAAATATCTTTTGTGTTTATATTTAAATAAATAAAATAAAATGATATCATTGGGACTTCGATATTGTTTAAAACGATGTAGCAAAAGGATGTTTTATAAACTTTAACCTTGTAAAAAAATACATGTAGACAATTTCGGAAGTTGAATTATTTTTAACACGCTGTTATTAGCTTGACTTGTAACTATGTAACGGAATCTTTTAAATTAATTTTCACCCACTTCTAGAGGTCTGAATAATTGAAAATTTGTACACGTATTTAAAACCGATGACAATACAATAAATTAATATTTTTTTTGCACGGCAAGTGACGTCGACATGATCTGACTCAGTTTATTTAATCGTCAGTCTTCTTATAGCTCCTCTTGCTTAACATTTGTTTACTTTTTAGTTTACATTGTTTTTTTAACTATAGTTTTATTTATTATGACAAGACATCTGACCTCGACTTGCCTGATGGTAAGCTAGGAAAGGTCCAAGATCGCCAACGACTGAAAAACCGACTATGTTCGTCAAGCCAACACCTGAATTCCGTGAATATAAAATCGTATGAAAATGAAAACGTATGTGATTATTAAACACACTCTCTTACCCTTACAGCTCTTACTTACCCCTACGTCATGTGCGCAAACACAATCAATTTTAACATGCGGGTAATAACGTCGATCAAGGCCCCGATATAAACCCGCCATTTAATGGAGCAATTCAGAACTTTCTTTCTAAAGTACTTATTTTGACATTCCTCTACTAAGCTATTAACGTTTTTGTATCATAGAAGCTGAGCAACCAAAGTAATACGTGCTTTGGTAAAAGATATATTGGTATAGCTAAAAATTACGCGCCCCCACTTTATTAGTTTATTTAAATGTTTGAATACAAATATTACTAACTACTACTATACTTCATCAGCGTGCTTCTCCTTTTGTGTCTTACCAGCAACTAAATGACCAATTACAATTGCGTTTTTGGTGTGTTGCATCCATATTTTATATTTGCACGTGTGTGTAAATGTAGTAGAGGGGCGCGTCATTTCGGATTGGACAGACTCTACTGGCAAGTGGTTTCGAACCGGGGTCTCTTGGTTTATGAGACCACAGGCAGTTTTATTCCCATCACTGTCCGGGTCTGGTTGTCAAAGAGTGGTAGGCAGTGGTGTCCAGTCTGCCTATCCAGGGTAGAACCACCACTTACAAGTGTACAGACCGTGAAGTGACTTGGTAGCGTTTCGGGATTAGCTTATAAGTTGCCAGTTTCAACTAGGCTGGCATAGTGAATGTGACTGCTGTAGTTGTTGACCTGTAGTAGCAGTGACTTCCATTCATAGACGTCACTCCAGCTCGGGGTGCATCAGGCGGGGTGCTCTTACATTCGAAATAATAAAAAATATGTTTTTTATTATTTCGAATATTTTTTTTTATTGTGACACGACATTTGACCTCGACCCGCCTGGTGATAAGCAAGATGAGATCCAAAAGTGATGAAGATTGAAACAACCAAGTTAGTTTATGGCTGCTTCAGTCGCCGTCACTAAACCGGCCAACGGCTTTCACGCATCGCTTGAAGGATCCAAGGTTATAGGATGGAGAGAACACATGGGCTGGCAAAGCATTCCACTTGTCGATTGTTCTACAAAGAAAGGACGCACCGCACCAAAGAAAGTTACGCGTCGTATTAATATAAAATCGCAATAATGCATTGTCACTCACAAGTATGTGACGGCTCCTATAATCATCGCTCCCCGTGGTCCAGTAAAGGTGATAGCTGAAGGTGCAAGCCAATTGCAAACAGCCAATGTTGCATATATGATAGCAAGCGACGTGTACCCATCGCCAATGAACGTCGGATCATCACGGTTTATGCTGTCTAATATAGTTTTCTGGAATAAAATATACAATTTGGTTTAGATTTAACAATTTATTATTTGTTATTCTGACGATTTGAGAGCTTTGCAGCCATCGTGGTCACGAATAATTGTAAAATCTAAACTAAAATAAACGCGATAGTAAGCCGCATAAAATTTGTTTAATTCATTAATCAATGTTCGCGCATAATCTAATAAAATATTAAAAAATGGGCTTTTATTATTATTATTCTTAAAAAAAAAGCACAGAGCCTGTATGAGGAGAATTGTGGATGTGAAGGGAGTTGTGTAAGAATCGTGGTAAGTGGCGCTCCATTGTCTCTGCCTATCCCTGTGGGAAAGAGGCGTAAAAATTTTATTGATTGATATTTTTGAAAGTGGTGGTGCTATATCGGCAAATAAACACCAACTGTCTGCCTACCACTTATAGTATTATCCGCTTTGGGCATTTGAAATACAAACTTGACCCCTTGGCCTTTATATCCTTATGTAAGATTATCATTGCGACAAATATCATAATACATATGTAAGTATTATGTAAATCACATCTTTAACACATAATTTATTGATCTGGGCTTCACGTGCCAACCGCTTAAATGGTTAATGTCGTATATCCATGTAAAATAAAATTATTATTATTTATTATTACTTTTTAATAATATTTTCGAGAAACGACATCTGACCTCATTTTAAAATTAATAAAGGATATCATACATTTTGTTGAGGACTTGGGATTAATTGTATTATCAGTTGCATATTTTCAAATACTTAGTTTGATGTACGAAGATTACAATGTAATTGGAATATATCCTTTATTTTGCATAGTTTAGGTGTGCAATATGATCGAACTATAATTATGATAGTTCAAAGCAAAATTGTTAATATGGCGTGTTAATATGTCTTTGTGATTGACAGACGATATAAATTAAACATCGATGTATAAAATCCATGTCTTATTTTCCAAATAACTCAATTCCACAGCAATTAAAAGCCAAATTATTATTAGTTTTATCAATACAAGTATCGAAACTACAATTCGTATATTTTTTCATCATTGGACATTACAATGTCCTTTATTTAATATTATGATTATTTAGTATTATAATAATAAGTGACGCGCGTTCGGCGTGTACTTAATAGATTTAAACTTATACATATTGTCGCAGTATTTTTTACTTGCTTGATGGTAAACAAGGGGAAGTCCATGAGCGCCGACGAATGAAATAACGATTCAGTTTACAGTTGCCTCAATTCAATTCAAATGTGCGTTGTTTTTATTATTTTTTTATTATAAATTTCTATACTAAGCTACTAAAGTGCTTGTATCATAGAAACAGGACAACCAAAGTACATATATCAGAGATACATTGGTACCGGTGAGTGGTTTCGAACCCGTGCCACTCGGCTTACGTAGCCATTGCACTGCCACTACACCATGGTCGCCATAAATTTTGGATCCAAGCTTATAGGCCGACTGTCAATTAGAACACGTAAGTTGGTAAAGCATTATACTTATCGATTGTTAAAGACACGCCGAATGTTATCGAACGGTTTAGCGATTGGTTTGTTGCGCGTAAAGTCCTGGGTTTGATTCCCGGTCGGAGCAAATATTTGTTTAATAGCTTTTATTTGTAATATTTGTTATTAATAAAAAAAGAGATAGATATTTGCTTCGAGTCTGGTTATCAAAGAGTGGTACAAGCAGTTGGTACTTAGCCTGCCGATCCGGGGTAGTACCACCACTTACAAGTATACAGACTGTGAAGTGATTTGGTCACGATTCGGGATCAGCTTGTAAGTTGCCGGTTCCAACTAGGCCGGCATAGTGGATGTGATTGCTGCTCACAGTTATTGAATTGTAGTAGCAGTGACATTCATTCATGGACCACACTTCGGCTTAACATCAAGCGGGGCGCTGTCATAGTCACAATAAAAAAAAGAATGTCGACATAGTTATATCATAAAGTTGTGACTTTGGAAATGTGACATTATTCGTTTATAGCATCAGCAAATAATTCAATTTAATTCGTTACGAGGATTTCAACAATATAAAATGCAACGGACACAAAGGACTTTTATTAATATGAACCAGTTTTCTTAATACTATTACGGCACACGCAGTCACTGTGCAACTTTTTGCATCATCAGCGTAGGACGAGATTACGTTGTTAAAAACCAAAACGAGTTTGAGAGAAAGTGCATTGTAGTTATTTATGTTTTTGTCAAATGAATTGAATAATGAAATGTAACAACAAACTTTTTTAAGTAAATTTTATTACGTTTACGTTATTGTTTATCGTTTAAACTCGTGCCATTTGCAAACACTAAAACTCGTTACCTACAGGCTGACGTTACTACCCTATTATTCTTAATATCATTGTATATAGATAGGTATATTTTGAGTACTCTAATTAATCTATCCCTGTACGCGCTGAGAATACTTTTGGTGTGAATACGCACTAATAGTATTATTATTAAAATAACAAGTTTCAATTTTTAGATCTTGTGGTTAACCACAGTCAATTGTAATGTTGCCTGGTTTTGTCTTGTATGTATATAATTTCATCATTGCCCCGCTTGGAGTCCAGATGATGGGCCCTTGGAGACCTTCAGCCAAGTGCCAACATGGAGACAGGATGGCTGGCAATGATTTCTGCCAACGTATAAGCCTTGCTATACAAAGAGGAAATGTTGCCATTTTCCTTGGGACTATGGGACGTCATTAGATGATGTATATTTTGTCATGACCCGCACACCGCCTGATGTTTAGCTGGAGTACGGTCCACGAGGGGAGACGACTGTTGCTAACAAATGCATGCAATCAGGAGAAGAAGGATTGAGAATATAAGAATATAATTCTCACTAGAAAAAGGTACCTAGAATCCATGTTCTCAGCTTATTGTTTTATCGACGGAGTACCGTAATACATGGAATGTGTATTTCATCATAATACACATTGATATGCGATGTTTTGTAAACTATAAGTACTTAATTCTATCGGCAATAAATATATTATTAATTGTGTATTCAAATAGATATAATGAGATTCAATTGTTAGATTATTTTATTACAAAATACTTCGTAACTTTGACCGACATTTTTGGACATTACTTAATTATGTAGGTATATTATAATTGATTTTTGTATTATATTATATTTTTGTTTAATTTATAGTAGGAGGTGATATTATGATAATTTTAATAAAAAATGATATTATTAGGTACCTATAATATCTTCTGATCTTTAATATGTATGCATACATTAATTACTTAGACAATAATTTTAGTTTATTGGTAATAATGTTAGAGAATCTTACTATACTACTAATGTTAAAGCATCAAAATAACAAACGTTTTCCCTGGCCATCGCATTAGCCAGACCTCAACATAATTAAACCATTATGGACCGTTTTCGAGTATGAGTATAAGATTTTCATAGTTTTTTTTTATCTACACTCGACATCTGACCTAGACTTGTCTCGTGATAAGCAAGAGGAAGTCCAAGAGATGACTGAAAAAAATAATTCAATATACAGTTGCCTCAATCGTTGTCTCTATTAAACCATCGCATAGTGACGGCGACTGAGGCAGCCGTGAACAAACTCGGTTTTCTTAGTCGTCGTTACTCTTGGACTTCCTCTTGCTTATCATCAGGCGGGACGAAGTCAGATGTCGTGTCACAAAAAAAAATTGGCGGATGTTTTGGTTAATGAATAGGAATTTTTTTTATGAACTGTTCAGAGGCACCACGAATCTATTTTGCGAATAATTGCAGCTGTTTTAAAGGTAAATTCATGTCCCAATGTTAGATTATTATTTATTTATTTTATTATTATTTATTTCTATACTAAGCTACTAAAGTGCTTGTATCATAGAAACATGACAACTAAAGTACATATATCAAAAATACATTGGTACCGGTGGGTGCTTTCGAATTCGTGCTCTCGGCTTGTGTAACCATTGCACTGCCACTACACCCCGGTCGCCTAGATAGATATTTTTTTTTATTGCACAGTAAAATGACAGTAAATAAAACACATTTAATAAGTACATAGGCGAGCTTAATGTCTAGTTAATAAATAATTTTGTATAAATATTAATTTGTCCACCCCCGTACTCATATTTATAGAAAATGGCATAAACACTTAAGAACTAATATTTAAATCTTAATTTTAAAGTAAACCTACACGACCTAATTAAAGGGTCCTTGAGTCTTTGAGTATATCACTTATCAATTACTGATATTGATTAAGACACAATAACAAAACCGTTAAAGCAATCATAAGAATCGATTAATATTATTGAAAAGAATTTTTAAATCTCATGTGAATGGATAACAAGGCAGGCCCACGAGGGTGTTTTCCGACCAAATCGAATACATCCTTAAGAAAGCTAGGTTGCCTATAACCGTAGAGCTTGTATGAAGAGAATTGTGAATGTGAAGGAAGCGAGGGAGTTGTGTCAGGATCGTGGCAAGTGGCGCTCCATTGTCTCTGCCTCTCCCTGTGGGAGGAAGGCGTGACAACTTTTTGTTGTTGTTGATAAATAAAAGATCTGTGTAAAGCTTGCATGAAAAGAATTATGGATGTGGAGGAAGCGAGGGAGTTGTCAGGATCGTGGCAAATGCCGTTTTATCGTCTTAGTCTATCCTTGTGGAAAAAGGCGTGGAAATTTGATTAATTGATAAACAAAAAACTTCAGAAAATATATTATATAGAATTTAGGTGTAGGTAGCTATTATTTAAAAAAAAGCATTTAATTTGTACTTTACATGCAATGCTTCGTATTGGTTCTATTTTTGCCTATTCGTTATTTCTTTCTGTTATAAATAAACTTAAAGAATGACCATAGTAAGTTTGTAAATACAGAAAATGCATGAGACGGGTTTAATGGCCACGGCGGCGTTTGAAGAATGCTATAAAAGTTAACATTAATGATAGGGCTTACGTGCTTTACATTTACATTGCCATACGTAAACCACGGTGTAGTATTTCTTATTTTTTTAATTATTATTGTGTCTCGACATAATAACGATAGCACCCCGCTCAGTGGCGGGTGCGGTACATTTAGGGGGCGGCAAAATTAAAAAAAAACTAAAATAAATCGTTAAAATTTGAACCTGAAATTCGTATTTTTGTTGTACCTGTGATTGAAATTCCTAAATAAGGGGGCGGCAATTTGTCTCCCACCCTGCGCCACTGACCCCACTTGATGCACCCCGCTAATCATTTTTACGTAAAATATCTGTGAGCAAATTGTTCACAATAAATTAGTCAAATTTATACCGATAGAATTGTTAATGATTTATTTGACCTTTTCCTAATAAAAATAAAAAACAATACAAAACGAGTTTTAAGAGAATCGTTAACTACCTACATGATATCGTTAATATTAAGTAAAATATCGTCCTTGCAAATTTAAAATCTCTGTTAAGCAAAAGCACTTTTAACATTGAACTTTGCAAAATTGTGGGCTTATTCGTTCTTGTTCTTGTACTAATGTGCAGTGTACCATATATCTGTTGTACATAAGAAATTTAAAATACGCAACTATGGTATGTAAAACTAGTTTTCTAACAACAAAATAATAACAATTAGATTCTTATCCATTTATAAATTTTAAATACTAGTTTAATGAATTTTTAAAAATCCTTATACCTCAAAGGTATAAGGAATAGGTTTTGGGGCCATAGGAGGAAAAAATAAAAGTGGGCCGTAGAAATGGGACATACAAGTAAACAACCAAATAAGGACCTCAAACTTAACTTATAAAATATATTTAATTAAAATCATTATGTGTATGTTTTGCATTATTAGTTACTTGTATATCATGGGCTGGGTCACCTATCTCTAAACTGAGTGAAAACAAGTAAATAGAAGTGGTCAAACAATTTTTGGGGCACAACTTCTGACCTCGACTTGCCAGATCGTAAATAAAGAGAGGTCAAAGAGTGCTGACTACTGAAAAAACCGTCTTCTAGTTGTTAGTACCAAAGTGAAAAATTTGCCCTTTAGCCGACATAGTGAGAAAACCATATACAGAATCATTTTTCAACAGAATCAAACAGAAACCAGCTGCGGCTCTCTTTTTACTTCCTCTTGCTCATCAGGCAAGGCAAGTAATTGAGGTCAGATCTTGTGTCTTAATTATAAATAAATATATGTTGTAATAAAATAATTCACAGGCATATTTATTTTTTATATAGATTCCAATTTAAAAGAGATAACTATTTTTAAATCAATTTAATTGTCACGCCTTTTTCCCACAGGGATAGGCAGAGACAATGGAGCACCACTTGCCATGTTCCTGACACAACTCCCTCGCTTTCTTCACATTTACAATTATTTCATACAAGCTCTATGTTTTTAAATAGTTTATAAAATTGTCAAACAAATAAAATTAATCAATAAATTAAATCATACTGCCTCAATTTCTACTGAGATAGGTAGATACAAAGTAATGCCACACTTTCGACATCCTGAAATAATTATCTAGGTTTCTATATATCCACAAAAAAAAACAAAAGAAATATGTTCATAATTATTAATTTTGATTATACATTGTTATTTTTAATTAATTGTAATGATAGGAAAAATATGTATTTCATGTATTAATTGGATTCATCTTTAACCTGTGACCTAATTTAAAAATGATTGTATATTTATTAATGTTTCTTTAAATAACATATGAAATAATACTGTTTTAATACTGTTTACCATATTTATATTTTAATAATTATAAATTAATCTTAAACTTTTGAAGGATACAAAATGCATCTTAAATCTAATATTAAAAGATTTAATATAATTGGTAGAGATGATATTGACAGTAAAAGCCATTTAAATACAGTACAGTGTAATATTTATTACAACCAAACAGTAATTATGTTAGATACAATATGCATTATTAATAAAAATAGTAAAACAAATTAGAAATATTATTAGTTTATTAATAAATTGTGTATTAGAATTCATTTGAATAGTTATAAAAACATATTTAAAAGAGTATTTGATAATTAGCACTTACTTCTATATTTCCCATAGTTTGAAACGCTGTAAAAACAAACATAAAACCAAAGCCTAACAGGATAACGTTTAAAAATTTACTATCCATTATGATTTTTTATTATATATTCGCGAATAAATAATAAATAAAACTATGAAGCGACCGCTAGCCGCGTGTTTTGTTATTCAACTGATTTCTCAAATACGACGCGACTTTAATAAACAGCGTATAAAGTACGCCTCCCTCCTCTAGCCTTTTAAAGAATAGAACGCATAAATGTATATAGCATTGTAGAAGTGTTTCCGTATATTTTCTTCAAATATGATTTCTACGTAAACACCTATACTATATCTAGATGTTTTTAACATAGTATAAAGACATTTTTGTAAGAAAGGTTTGATTAAAATCCTCATGTAAACAAATTGTTTTAAACTTTTTGGGAACTTGTCAAAATTATATTTTTATTTTGCTTCTCCAGAAGGCGAAGGGAACTTAGTACATAGAGCCTAGTCTTCAGTAAATTAGTTATAATGTCTTCAGTAAATGATTAATTAAGATGAACTAGTGATTCATCCATTAGATGAAGGTGAAAGTTTTGGTGAAGCAGTGGAAAAACTTTACTAAATCTCTTAACGGACGTAGTCTTGAAGGGAACACGTTTCACAGCTTTAAATTACTTGTTTATACTCAATGAACTTTTAAATAATTACTGGATAACAATTCCACCATTATTACACATATGTAAGAACAAGTTTTAAAAATAATTAAAAATTGTACCATTTGTCATTTGTCATTTGTCTCTGCCTATCCCCGTGGGAAAAAGGCGTGACAATTTGATATTTCATTGATTATTTATATGAATTGACTTGTCTCTTGCAGTTGCCCGCCAAAACTTCTGTCAAACTTGAACCCAAACGTATATTTTGTACATTTACATGTCAATATAGGATTTTATGTAATAGTTATCATGGACGAATAATCACAATTATTAATGATTATTCGTCCATGATAGTTATGCAATAATTTTTGACAATTTAAATGTATGTCGAAGAAAAAAGTCACGTTAATTATTTTTTATGTAGTTTATTAACTACTATAATTGATTCAATTTATATGAAAACAGAAACAATTTTGTCTATGTCCCATGAACTTACATTTTTATCCGTGCCTAAAATGGAATCCTTTTATAAATATTTATTAGTCTGTCTATGATTTCTTATTAGCTTGCTGGAATCTTATTTTCGTCGTTCCTTTATTGTGTGAATTATCTTAGTAGTGTTCATTGTTTTAAATTCATGAATACGGTACAATACAGAACATAAAATATGTAATTATAGTGCCTTATACTTTATTGTAATTCAATGCTGTATCATCTAACAAGGATGATCTCATAGACGTTCTGACATTACGCCTAATTCTTTTTTAGCAAAGATTCTCTTAATCCTTTTATGGTTTTACAATAATTAAGCCTAATGACCTTGTAAAGAAAACTATATATTTAATTATCTGGGCAAAATGAAGAAACAATTCTACCGTGTAAAGCAATTAGCCGATCAGACGTTTTCCAGGTACGTTTTTATCTTATACACATCAAGATAAGATTTCTTTTTATTGTAATTTATACCTAGTCCTAATCGTCTTTGCTGGTGTATGGTGAACATTTATTAATTATAAATAAGTAAACAATTATTGTTATTAAATAAGTAAACAAACCAAAAGTCATAAGCACAAAGTTGTCCTATATAAATAATATTGTGAACACTGACTAATCCTTGCTAATTAATGGTAATATTAATAAATGTTATACTTTATAAATTAATAAAAATAAAACAACAATCGAATTTATCAGTTATTGTTCTACTTTGTTATTTATGTCCAATGTATAATGCAAACTTATATGGTCAACAATGTATAAAGTTAAATTTGTGATTTGTAATCTATTTCACAGATCAGGAAAAGGTGAGGCTCTATCAGACGAGTTATTATTAGCAGATAGAAAAGTAGAGCATCTTCGTAATGCTCTTCAATTGGTTAGTAAAAGGCTTTCTACTGGTGCTGGTAGCACTTTGGGTCAAGACCCTGCTGCCCGTGAAAAAAGACTGAAGAAGATTCCGGAATATATGCTAGGATTGTCCATGACAGAAGCAAGTAATTTTGATGATGATAGCAGTATTTTGAAGTTTATTTTATGTGAATGTGGTAAGTTGATATTAGCTTATAAAGCAAATTTTAAATTAAACATAAATTGTAAATTTGAACTGTATTTGATACACAATTTCCTAACAAAATATATATATATATAAAAATATAAAATCAGTTAGCGAATGGCCATCTCTTGAGCAATTCTTGGGGCACCTTACATTTTCAAACAAACTATAAAGCTTGTACTAAACATGCTTATAGAAACAATTCAACCAAGGATCACAGGTACCTCATACAATGGTTTTGATATGAGAGCTCTTGGTTTGCCTAACCATTTTTCTACTACTATACAAAAGTCTAGCTATAAACGACGTGCCCCTCCACTTTATTAGTTTATGAATGCAAATATTTCTAACTATACAACTATACTTTATTAGCGTGCTCCTTCTTTTGTGTCCAACTAGCTACTGAATGACCAATTACAATTGCATTTTTGGTGTGTTGCATCCATATTTTATGATTTCTCATGTGCGGTAGAGGGGGCGCGTCATTTCGACGTAGACAGACTATAGTAGATAAATGAAGACCACAAACTAAAAGAAGGGGCATAGGTAGGCCTCCCACTAGGTGGACTGACGACATAGTGAATGTCACGGGTAACCAGTGGATACAACTGGCATCTTGTCGTTCAGAATGGCTTTTTAAGGGGGAGGCCTATGTTCAGCAGTGGACGCCTTCTGGCCGATGACGATGATACCACACTTGCTTTAATGTATTAGCACAAATTAACATTTATGATACTTGGACTGTGGATGTGTTTGTTTAGTTATCACATTTTGAATTGAGTGATTGAAACTGTTGACTTTTCATATTAATCATGTGACCCTTTGTGCTAAATGGTGCAAACGTACTAATTAAGAACATCTTATCTTAATTGTTTTACTGGAGCTGTTATGCACTTTGTATGGCTGTTGTTTAACAAAACATAATGATGTCATAGGAATAATAAGGACAATAGTATTGCAGCCTACTTGTTTTTATACTTGGATATTGATTTTTTAGATTTTGCATAAACATAAAACATTACTATCGAGTGTAATTTGGGTTATGATTGTAAAAATATATATTCTGACATTTCTGAGCAGATGCAGATGCTGCCTAGAAGCTTAGCTCTCTGCCTATCCTTGTGGGAAGAAGGCGTGACAATTTAATTGATTGAAAAAAAGTTAATTTTACTTATTTTAGCATATTTAGATGATTAACGTATTAACAATGGTTAGCTTCGACTGGCGTTTGCATTATTATTATTAATTTATACTGTAACATATAATATATTTTATAGGGTTATACATACAACGTACAAAGAAACCGAAGAGGACTTCAAGTGCGGAAACGAGCCCGCAAATAACTATAACTAGGGTTATACATATTTATATGTTGTTTTAGGAAATACTGAAAAATTTCTTGCCAATGAAATGGTTGAACATGAATTAAAAGTAGAAGATATGGTGTGCACTCCTCTTTCAACCATAAGCGAGCAGGATGTGCCGGCCATTATGAAAGCTAAGAAAAACCTAAGCAGAATGATTAGTGAGAAAGAATCTGCGGCAAATAGATATCATGTAAGTATTACAATTATATTCATTTCCACTTTTGTAACCTGCTGTTAGGAATAAGAATTAAGATTAAAAGTTTTAGGCATCCAGATATCCTGGCAATCCAAGGTAGTATCTGTCTAGTGCAGATCATGAAGTGGATGCTTACTATTAGAAATTATCTTTTAAATAAAGTAACAGAAAGTCAACTTAAGTAACAGAAAGTTCTTTGGCCGGCATAGCAACTGGCAAAGAAAGGCGACAAAAGCAAACGTGAACTGTAACTGTGAAACTTATATGTATCTGCTTTTTCAGTAGTCGGCGATATATCATAATTATCAAATAAACCTACCTACATTTAGAATTAAATATAATACATATAAAATATTGGTTTACTTATACTCGATTTTTTAAAATACTTAAATGTAATGATAATAAAATATAGCTAATAATAATAAATGATATCTTTATGACTGTAAAGAATAATGATACCGAATTCCAAATATAATAAGTTTTATGAATTTTATATCTTTCCAGCATTTAGAAAGACAAATAGAACAGAACCCAAGTAAGTTGATAGCTGCTCGAGACGAGCTAGAGGAGGCGGCAAATAAAGTGGATGCGGCAAGGGACTCATTGGCTGCGGACATGTTTTCATTGGTGGCAAAGGAGACACAACTAGCACACACTTTGTTACAATATGTCAAGTTGCAGAGGGCATATCATGAATCAGCATTGCATTTCCTACAGGACACTGTGCCTGAATTAGAAAGAATTATAAGTAAGTTTATTGTTAATTAAAATTCAATTCAACTCAATGGCGTCTCTGTAGTTATTATAGGTGCATGTAGATCAGTGTTTCCCAATGTGGGACCAACACCCCACAGGCGGGCAATTTAAAAATGGACTTAACACAACTTTAACCCTTTTGCTCTGGGTTATTTAAATGCAATATCATTTAAGGGAACAAAACAATTTATAAAGGTTAAAAATTATGTATGGGGGGCAATTAGGAATGTTAAGGTGGGGCATGGCCTAAAAAAGGTTAGGAAACACTGATGTAGATGTTCATACATAAAATTCTGTATAAGGGGGCCCGTAGAAGTAGATGGCACTTTGGTTACACAATATTTTTTTTACGCGTTGTCAAAGATTGGTAGGCAGTAGTATAAAGACCGTGAAACGACTTAGTCGCCTGGCACATGTCTTTCCTTTCCATCCACAACTCTTTTTAATTAAGGCTCTTTAAAAAAAGAAGATCTGCCTGACACTATTTTTTCTTTATATTGTGTCTACATCTGACCTGGATGTAGGTCCGAGAGTGCAGACAACTAAAAGACCGTCTCAGTTCACGGCTGCCTCGGAGGCAAAAAAAAATAATAATTATATATCTGAATTTCAGATAATAGTGCAGTGAAACCAGTATTTGGATATCCATTGGAGGAGCATTTGCGTGTAACGAATCGTGTTATAGCATTGCCCATAGAAATATGTGTGTGTATGTTGCATGAATTAGGACTTAATGAGGAAGGTGTCTTTAGAATTACAGGAAGTAAGTCATATATATATATTTAACACGCTTTTATTAACTTAACTTGTATGTATGTAACGAAATCTTTCAAAAATAATTTTCACACGCTTCGAGAGGTTTGAATATTTTGAAAAGGACATCATTTATGTTGTACTACTTTTGTGATGATGCCCAATGATGAAAAAATATTTAAATGTTAGTTTCAATACTTGTATTGATAAAACTAATAACAAGTTTGCTTTTAATTGCTGTGCAATTAAGTTATATGTAAAATAAGATATGGATTTTGTATCGTTTCCTAATCACGAAAACACGCCATATTAACAGTTTTGAACTGTCTCAATTATAGTTTGATCATTCTGCACACCTAAACTATGCAAAATAAAGGATAATTTCCAATTACATTGTAATCTTCGTATATTAAACTATTTTAAAATGTATATGTAACTGTTAATACCATTTAGCCCAAGTCCCCATACAAAATGAATGATGTCCTTTAATGTTACTTTTTTTAAATTTGACTCAATATATGACAGCACCACGCTTGATGTTAAGCTGAAGTATGTTCCATGAATGGATGTCACTGCTACTACAATTCTATACCTGTAAGTAGCAATCACATCCACTATGCCGTGTTAAAATCTAGTTGAAACCGGGAACTTACAAGCTGATCCCGAAACACGACCAAATCACATCACGGTCTCTATACATGTAAGTGGTGGCTACCACTGCCTTTCACTCTTAAGACCGTTAAGACTCTTACCTTTTATCTGACTTTGGAAAACGCAGCGTGCGATGACCCCTTACGATGGATGCAGGTGAACTGATGGCTGACTTGATAATAATGATGATCTCATTTCCAGGTGCAACAAAAGTCCGCCGGATGAAGTTATCACTTAATGCTGGATTATTCACAGTGCCACTACCACGGGAATATCGCGACTTGCATGTCGTGGCCGCAGTACTCAAGAGCTATCTCAGAGACCTGCCAGAACCACTTCTAACTTATTCACTATATGACTCTTTTATTGCGGCATCGCAAAAGAATTCCGTCCAGGATAAACTAAATGCTATATGGGAAGCCATACACCTATTACCAGAACCTAACTTCAATAATTTAAGATATCTCATTAAGTTCCTCTCAGCATTAACGAAAAACCAAAGCCGTAACAAAATGACACCGGCGAACTTAGCTATTGTCATTGCGCCGAATCTACTATGGTCAGGTAATGAAAATACATTTGACATCACGCATATAACAACATCAATTAATAGCGTCATAGAATTGTTGATAAAACACGCCGATTGGTTCTATAAAGAAGAAGAAGAATTCTTTATCAGTTTTACTAAAGAAGACTTTTTACCTCCGGAACAGTGTGACTATGGATTCACAACGAATTTCGGTCCTGGTAACAATCAAACGGCAGCGCTCAATCAAGAACATTCTAATGGTGAAATGAACAGCATGAGCAAATCTATGTATGACAGTGGCCAAGTTAGATATAAAAATATGAATAAGGTTCCTGGAAGACATTCGAGGAGTAATAGTCATGATACCAGTTTAATATTGTTAGAAGGTGAGATGAAGAAAGCTCAGTCAAATAGCTCATTATCTGATCAATCTAGTCCCCCTCATGGTAGCCCCAAACCCACTACTCGTAGAAAGAATAAGCCTCTAGCACCAGTGCCTCCTAATTTCACACCAGACAAAAATAGAACTAGTGATGGCTTAGTAGAACCTCTCACCAAAGGGGAGAACGACAAGCCAGCGAAACCGCCGCGGCCTGTATTATCAGACACGGGAAAAGTTATCTCAGGCGTCCAAACTATAAATCGGTCGACGTACAAACAAAAATCAAGGGACGAAAATGCTAAGTGCGGTAGCAGGGAAAATCTTTTCGACAACAGGCGCCAGAGTCTAGAACTTGAAAAGGAGAAAATCGACTTAAGGTCGGAACAAAAAAATGACAGGGAATCCACGCTCGTTGTAAAGAATACGAGCGCTCAAAGCGGTGTCGTCGCCAGAATGAAGGTCAGCGACCCTGTGTGCGTGGTCGGCAACAAGCCGCGACCAGTGGCCGCGCCCAGAACTATTGTGCCCGCCCCAGAAGACACCGAAGTGGTGCTTCGTAAGCCTGCCGTGCCGGAAAGGCCCGCGGCACTGAGGCCCAACAGTTTCCGTGCCGGCCGTGGGTCACCCGCAGACGCGGAGGCGCCAACGCAACTGGAGCGTGCTCACGTGTACAGTGTTGACAAGCAGCACCCCACTGTAATCCAGGTGGGTGGCGATGAGTCGCGCGTCACAGTGCAACGCACGCATAGCTCCGGCGGACGGGATGATGAGCCTCGCGCGCTCTGCCGTCAGCTGTCGCACTCTGAGGGCAGCATCACTGAGCCGGAGCTGCGTCCGCGTCCACCACGGCCGCAGGTGCCACCGCCGCCCACACCTGCGCCTGCACACGAGAGCACAGATCTATAGCATACAATGTTGCTGCATCACATATACTCTCTAAACGACTCGGTCGCATTGCATATAAAAATATTATGATATTTCCTAATAACAACAGTTATAACAGGGCCCCGATACATTATGGCGACGAAAAAGGAGTGAAATTGCGTTGCTATTTGCCATTCTCGCTAGTGACCAATCAACGAACGACAAATCAGTAGATAACTTAACGTTGTTTGGTCACCAGCGGGAATGACAAATGGCAACGCATTTTCACTGCTTTTTCGTCGCCATGTTTTAAGAGAATCAGAGCCCAGTTCATTGCAAGGGATATTATTGTAAATGAATGTAACTTACATGCCTTTACAGCATTTATCATGGACATTTAACCAAATTATTATTTTAATATTAGTGTTAAGCTGTGTTGTCATAATCACAGCCATGTACAATAAATAGATCACTCCACAATTGTTTTTGAGACTGAATTAGTAAATTTAAAAGTCATCTTCGACGTGAAGCTTTTGTGTAATTTATTTAGCGGTAGAGTCTCACTGTTTAACTATAGACATACATTGTATTATATAAAAGTGTGATATAATTGCGTCATACTTGATTGAGTTCATTGTAGATTAGTCATTGGAAACATTTTTTTGTTTGGGGGGCCGTCCTTTAATCACGTGATCTTTTTAAAGACACCCCCCCCCCTCCCCCCTGGTGATACATGGTGAGGTTTAAGACTACCCTCCCATCCCCCACTTAACATCATGTGTATTTGTAGTATCTACAAAAAAACTTATTTTTTTAGAATATTATCTTACAGGTAAGGTAAAAGCCCCAGTATCTGCTCAGGAACCCGTACCTGAGCAGATACTGGGGATCTTACCCTATGAAGTATAATCTTATTTTAAAATAATATATTTAAAATAATAAAGAAATACACGTGATATGTTACTACACCCTCCTCCCCCCTTGTGACATTTCGTGGAAAATTGTTCGCGATTTTTGTCAACCCCCCCCCCCCCCCCCCCCCTTTCCAAAGTCTTACGTGATTAATGGACGGCCCCTTGTCAGTATGACATTTAACATACATTTTATAGGTTAGTTTTATTATTTTAAAGTTATTCGTACGACATCAATGTATCTAGTGCCTCGGTTGTTTTTTTAGTGTTGTAAAACTTTTATTTATTATAATCGAATTTTAGTGTTAAGTTATTTTGTGATACCAAACGACATCAGTGCAACTATCATTAGCATATTTATTTACAAAAGTACAATTATATATTAGTAATGAAAATTGGCTGCTACTTCTTAAATACAGCATTTACCATTTGACGTGACGTGACATTCGCTATCTTGAGATTTTGTGTTTCTAGAGCATTGGCCAATTATTAATAGCCATTTTATTATGTTTTGAAATGTTCCTAAAAAGTCTAAACTACCTTTGTTAGTTAAACTTATCGAGATTTTGCTTTAAACACATTACAAGATATAAAGATTACCTGAGAACATTTTAAAAGGTAATAAGTACATTTATATATGCAAAGTATTGAATTTAAAAACTGGTAAACAAATTTAGTTTTCTGTTGTACATCGGTTGGTTGTGACCGAGGACGGAACCCGACAATTCACCTCTAAGCTACCACTAAGTGCTCGCTTCAAAATTCCTCTATCTTGCGGTTGTTTTAAGGTGACCGTGATATAGTGGTAGTGGAATGGTCATGTAAGCCTTCAAAACCACTTGCCGGTACTTTGGTCGTCCAGTTTCTATGATACAAGCACTTCTAGTAGCTTAGTGTAGAACTGTATTAAAAACTGCAGTGTCCATTTAGCTTGATGCCGCTTTAATCCCTCACGCAATATTTGCTAACACAACGTTGTAGTTAAAATCGTTACAAAGTAACCACTGGTCGCAGTTAACCGATGATCGCTCGTGATTTTCTTTTATCCAATTTTCATTACTAATTTATACAGTAATAGTACTAGCATTGAAATATGCCAAAAATTAATAAAAAATACTTACATATCATATATTCATCCAATATTTTTAATATTAAAATTATGTACAATTAAGGAATTTTTAAATTGTTGTTAAATTTGTAAATCTAATCACCATGGTTGGATCCTTTGGTGCTTAAAGCAAGTTTAGACGAAGACAGTACGCTGGCGCCAGTGCTAAAGACACGCCAGTATATCTGAAAGCCAGCACTGGCTCCGTGTAAAGCATGCTTAACAGTTTAATAGACCATTTGCATTATTTGTTTTTATTTTTTCGTTTTGTGCACAGACACGCACACAACTTTATATTGTAATTTTTCTTTGTACATACATATTTGTAGTTTTCATCATTCATTTATTGACGATATACAACATAGTTGTTTATATATTTTTTTAGTAATAATTATGAGGGTCGCCCGTCGCCATTTTACATGATTTTGTATATATAAGTATACTCGAGACAATATAGGGTCCACTTCTATTTTAATTCCCCAATGAAGATGGTTTAAATATACCAAGGGCAACTAATTTATCATAAAGCAGCATTATCGTTTGTGGGCGGTTGGCATGCAAGAGAGCCAATATTGAATAAGGCCCCCTTTCAAGGAGAGATTTATGTCAGACACGGTATCTGAGATTTGTTCCAGTTTCAACATCAATACGTTGATTTAAGTCTTGATATAAAGTCTATTCTTTCGGAATCATGAATATTGCTAACACGCCTGAGATACCTTCAGCATGTTGGTTTATAATCTATATCGCGAGATTGTAAACTGTCGATAAAATTGTGAACTGTACCATACTGCTTTCAATATAACGTATTAATTTACGATAGTTTATAATCTATTCATGCCAAACCGTCAAATTGTGAACTGGCATCGAATCGATATTGTTGACGCTTGCAGAAAATGTCACGTAGTCCAATGACGCACTCCGTAGTCCAATTGCTGCAAATATGAATTTTGGGTAAATCCATCGAGTCGCTACATATTTGACAGACTAATATCAACTGATAGACAGAGAGTTGGTGGTAATTTGCTGCGCAGACAAAAGTCGTGTTTCGGCATCACCATGAAAGTTGCCGGTCCTAACTAGGCCAGCATAGTGGATGCGAGTTATTTATGCAGGAGGTACAGCTTCGGATCGGCAAACTGGGCGAATGACCATTAACTGTCTACCTACCAATCTTAAATATATATTTTTTTATTAAATATTACAAATTGCTCCGACCGGGTATCGAACCCGAGACGCGAAACGGACAACCAATGTACCTCGTGTCTGCCTATAATTATGAAAAGACTAATGAAAAAGGGGGAAAACAGTGGACTATATTTGTTGAGGGTAGTTTTATAAATTCATTGCCCCAGTGAATATCTATATCTAAGTATGTTATATAGTATTTACGGTTGTTTTATGTGATATCGCGTTTTTATCATACTACAAGTATACAAGCTTCTGTTGTAAAAAAACAAAACAATAATTATACTGCTTACAATAATGGCTTTCGTTTCATTTTTGTTCCCAAAAAGATGTTTTTCTTTTATTGTGACTCGACATATGACAGCACCCCGCTTGATGTTAGTGGATGTGACTGCTACTTACAGTTATTGAATTGTAGTAGCAGTGGCATCTATTCACGGACCACACTCCAGCGTAACATCAAGCGGGGTGCTGTCATATGTCAAGTCACAACAAAAAAGTGGTGGTACTACCCCAGAACGGCAAACCGAATACCACTGCCTACCACAAAATTTTTAGATGCGATATTGCTTGATAGTAAGCAAGGGGAGTTCCAAGAACACCATTTTATTTACCGACTGCCTCAGTCGCCGTTACTATGACGACTGATGGTGCTTTTTCATATGTGGTTATTGGCGCTTAATGTTAACTGGCAATATAAATGTTACCCCGCCTTTGTATGTACAAAGATTTGTATATAGACCGGCATAGTGCATACGACTGCTACTTGTAACTGTTGTAGCAGTCGTATGCATATGGACCGCACTCCAGCTTACCATTAGGCGGGGTGCTCTGTCTTATGACGAGTCACAACCAGAGCTTGTTTCTAGCCCTTGTGGCGCCCGTCTGCAACTAGTACCCTGGCGCTCTCTAGTCTAGTAGGAGCGGGGCCAAAATGGAATACTAACCGGTAATGCGACACTTTGGAGTGCGCCCCCTTAGACCCGGCGCCCGTGTGCGTCGCACATCCTGCCACCATAGGTAAAGACGCCTCTGGTCAAAGAGATTGAAAAGTCCAAATTTTACAAAAGAAATGGACTGGTGTCCCACTTAGGGAAACTTTGTAATAACTAAAGCATAATGATAGGAGACCGTAATATCTTTATTTACCGCCACCGACATAATGGAAACGCGCTTTTAGGCGCACTACTACAAATGCTAATTTGACTGTATCTATGTATTAAGCCCCCCTCTCCTCCTCCATTAATAACATGGTAAAATTAAGATAGCGCCGTGTACTAGAATTGGCATTTAATTATGACTACCTACTTATTTATAAAGTATGAATCACGCTAAATACAGTATTTTTCGAGTGTAAAAAACTTAAACTAGGTTGCTGACTAAATTAAAATCATTACTCGAGTTAAATACAGCGAAGTCCGCAGTTAGTAACCAAGTGTCATTTTATTACAAAGAAGGCACCTTGGCACCGTAAATTTTTATCACGACCACAAATAAAAATCCTAATCTAAAACTCAAGATAAACTATCTAGTGCTTACATTCACTCATTCGGTCAATACTATCTATCAACGATTCATCATTAAAATGTTATATTAATTAGTGTAAAGTTGTAATAGTTTTGTTTGTTGTAAACATGAAGAAACAGTTTTATCGTGTCAAGCAATTGGCTGATCAAAAGTTCTCAAGGTAAGCTTATCAAAGGTGTCTATAGCTATACTTAAAGATAATATTATTGATATAAGTTATGAAACTTCACTTTGATTCACAGATATTTTACAATTGAATAATTTTTTACCTTTAAAAACAACGATAGACGTCCTTCATGTAAACAATTTGAGTTTTTCCTCAAGTGAACGTAATCGTAATAACTTGTTTTTATGTAATAATACGGATAAACTTTATCTAAATATTAAGTAACTTATACAAAATACAGTTTAAAATTTGCCACATTAGCAGAAATAAAAGATAATTTTCCATACTTTATAGCAATTAAATAATGCTTATGCAGCATTCTGTGTATGACCGCTCAAATCATTTATCTGCGGACGACTGGTGTAGTTTACCGCGGATTCATAGTCGTCGGTTTTACAGTCACAGCTCATAGTCACATGAGATGACTTAATATAAATGCATAATTAGTTAGTTACATATATGTTTACATAATATATATGTATTTATTTATAGTATTTTTGTATACAGTTAGTTGAATCATATATATAAATTACATGATAAATAAAAAGATAATGCCCACGTTTGTGATTGATAGAATTATGATAATGTAGGTATTGATATAATCCTTATTTGCTTGTTGATTTTAAATTAAAACTTAAAGTGGGGCTGGTAGATAAAATTGATGCGATTTTACACCACATGAACAGCCCAAGCTTTTACCGCGAACATAGTTTACAAAAATAATTATGAAAATCTTGTACATAGTTTTATTTCTGGATAAAATAGCAAACATTTCAGTGACAATTGGTTTCAAAAAGGATTTGGATTATAAAGTAATAAAAATATACCTTATACAAATTTTATAATATAAGTTTTTTTATACATATTCATTAACTTAAAAATGTACATTAAATTCTGATACTTTCTATAAAGTTTGGCAAATTAAAAAAAAAACAATTGCTGCTCTTCTACAAGTTATGATACACTACAAGAAACAATACGTCCTCACCCAAGGCCATTCATAAACGCACCACGAAGGCCTGTAAAAAGAGGGGTCGCAAATTAGGCCTATCTTTTATTTTATTTCTCAATTTTCTTATTTCACCTACCTAACAGTTGATCTATTATGAATGTTATTGTTTAGCGAACATGACTGTGTATATACATTTTTGGGTTGCAAACCAACATATTTTTTAAAAATTATACTTGTGACTTATTAAATACATTATGTATATACCTTATTAAATAAGTGAACATTATGATCTACCTTTTACACCCCCGCCACGCTAAAATATATACACAATAGAATGAATATTCGACATTAATAGAATACTGTTAATATTAGTAATAAACGTTCGCCGTCCACCAATACATACATAAATATACATTTATTTTACATTTCTATACTAAACGTACTTGTATCATAGATACTGGGCGACTAATCAAATCAAATTGTCACGCATTTTTCCTACAGGGATAGGCAGATATAATAGAGCCACACATGCCACGATCCTCACACAACTTCCTCGCTTTCCTCACAACCACAATTCTTTACATTTCTACATTAAACTACTAAAGAGTTTGTATGGTAGAAACAGCAACTAAAGGACATATATCAAAGATACACTGGTTTTGAACCCGTGATCTTGGTTTGCACCACACCGCGGTCGCCTTTTTTATATGAATCACTGAGTTCTTACCTATTGTACATACTTTCGCTCTATGTCTAGGTCGGCGTCACCCATACTTTCATTTTCTTATTAAAGATCAAGAAGAAACAGCGAAGTATATTCAGACGAACTGCAGTTAGCAGATAGAAAAGTAGAACATTTACGTAATGCTATAACTTTAGTGAATAAACGTCTACCATCAGTAAGCAGCGTATCTCAGTCCTCAGACCCATCAGCCATTGAGAAAAAGACAAAGAAGCTTCCAGAATATTCGCTGGGAGTCTCAATGTGTGAAGCAGCGAGTATAGATGATGATGATAGCATTTTAAAATATATTTTGGATGATTGTGGTAAGATATTCTTTAACCTACGACCAATGAAATTTTAATAAGTAAAGACCAGCTTTGGATCTACGATTTTTTCGAATATTTTTTTGTAATAAATTATTTTCAAACAAACTCACAAATAGATAAAGTTCACCTGTGGTGTGGTGCCTTTTTCTTACAAGTCGACACGATGAGACATCGTGGCTTCCGTATGCTAGACGCTTTGTGGAGTTTTTTTCATTGTTTACTAAAACTGCCGCCCGGGGCAGGTGCAACAGTTTGCCCTCCCCTAAATCCGGGCCTGGAAAAGACGTAGGTATACGCGCTCTGAAAGAGGCACGTTAAAACTATGTTAATAAGCAAACCTGAACTAACTCAGTGTCGCGACGCAGAGCAACATGTATTTGTCTCTTTCAAACGCTTCATTGAAACGAATAACTTATTTTCCAGGAAACATACAAAAATGTTTAGCGCAAGAAAAAGCACAATTAGAATTAAAAATAGAAGAGCAGGTCTGTGTTCCACTACATGGAGTCTGCAATGAAGACCTCCCAGCCATTACTAAATCAAAACGGCAACTTAACAAATTGATTAGTGATAAATATTTTGCTTCGAGTAAATATCAGGTAACTATACAATGTAGTTGTAAGAATTTCATAACTTAGTACAGTCCGCTGTCTCAGCATCATCATTGTCCGTTGTTCATGTTAGGGTGTAAAATTGATGTTGATGGTGAAACAACAAGCCCTATACTTTTATAGGGCTATACCAAAAATTTTGAAAGAATAGAATCTGTGATAAAATTAAAACTAATTCATTGTTATTTGTCTCATTTATATTATGTTTATATCATGTGACTGAAAGAGACAACTACTTGTACTTCAATTCCTTTATTTCGAAGGTTGGCACTATTTTTTTGCAAATACAACCACTTGTAATTGTGGTTGATTTTTAATACTGCCTAATTTAAAGTCACGTGGTAGTAAGAGCAGTGGCATAATTGTTCCGTCATCCTTTTTGAAGTATTTTAATGTCATTTGATATTCTGTCAAATTAGGTTGTCAAATGATCATCAAAACTAGAATAGTGACAACCTTCTAAATTACGAATGTAAAAATGTATATTCATCCCCTTCTGACTTCTTTTTAATGCCATAAGTGAAAATAGTATAAACAGTTGTATTTTGTAGCTATTTTAGGGCTCCGTAGGGTTTAGGGCTTTGTAGAATTTGGACTTAAGACACAGAATCCAGTCCAAATTCTTTGTGCTATACGCCCATAACTCAATACGTTACATATATTTCATAGCGGAACAAAATTTGAACACTGCGCAGTATGGAGGTACTTAACTCGTCTTTCTTACCCCAATCCAATACCCAATTGATAACACCTTCATTCACAGCAACTACAACGCCAACAGCAACAGAACGCGGCAAAACTAAAAGCCGCACGTGACGAATTAGAAGAGACCAAAGCAAAGATGGACGCCGCACATGACAATTTGGCATCAGACATGTTCACGTTGATAACACGAGAAGCGGAAATAGCACACGCGTTGTTAAGATACGTGAAACTGCAGAGGGCATACCACGAAGCAGCTCTAATGATGCTTGAGGACACTGTGCCAGAAATTGAAGGGTTTATAAGTAAGATTGACTTTTTATTAAGGGTATATAATTTTGATAACAGTTGTGGCATATTGTTAAGCACACCAGTTTGTTACGCGTAAAGTTCTGGGTTCGATTCCCGATCGGAGCAAATATTGGCCGGCATAGTGACAGCGACTGGGGCAGCCGTGAAACAACTCTGTTTTTTCAGTTGTCATCACTCTTGAACCTCCTCTTGCTTATCATCAGATGTGTCGTGGTCAAATGTCGTGTCACATTAAAAAAAAGTTTGTTACATAGGTTAATATTTATAGTGCCAACTAAAAATCGGCCAAAGAAACCCAATTACTGTTAAAATCGTCCACTGGAAGATAAATCAGTCAGTCAGTGGTGATCTTTTACACACGCGGCAATTATTTTTTTTATTTAACTTTATGTAAATTACTTGTCAATTTTTTTACATATTTTAAATAATAACCGTTTATAATGATTGATTTCGTTTGTGTTTATGTGGAATCGAGTAGCTGTTAGGACCACATCTGTCGAGTCCGCGAGTACTTAATAAATCTACATTTTCAGATGACAACTCAATAAAGCCGACATTTGGTTTCCCATTAGAGGATCATTTGAGAGCGACAGGCAGAACAATCGCATTCCCTATAGAGTTATGTGTTTGTATGCTTTACGAATTGGCGCGCGATGTTGAGGGCATTTTAAGGATACCAGGCAGTAAGTGCATATTATATAACTACCCTCTTTTCTCTGTTAATTGTATTCCCTATCCTAAAGCGACGCGTGAAAAGCATCTCTGACTGACAAAGTGATGGCGACTAAGGCAACAATAAACTAAGGCGATTTTTTCCATCATCGGCACTGTGATCATTTGACACCACGAAGACAATAACTTACTATCACCTTAACCCATTTTTTTTATTTTGACTCGACATATGACCTAGCCTCGATTTGCCTTAGTAGCCGTCACTATGCGGCAAAAGGTGCCAAAGGATCCAAGGTTATAGGATGGGGAGAAAAAGCGTTCCACATGTCGATTGTCTACAAAGAAACGACGCACCTAACCTTTTAATTCGACTGCCGATGCCGTCAACAAATGCGGATGCTTCGTCCGACCTGTAAAAAGACGAGTTAGGAACAAGGTTAAAGAGCTCCTTGGTATAGAATAGTAACATCCTCCGTGGTATAAGCGATAAAGGATGCTTAAAGCGAAGGTGCAGAAACTTCAAGGTTCTGTGTCACCTATTACCTATGCATCTTCTATTTCTATACATATAATCTCGGACAGCTCGGCGCTGCAATTTGCTGCAATTTCTGACCTTCCAATCGTAAGCTCTAATTGTTAAAAATTAAGATTTTTTTTAAATTTCAGCCTCGTCAAAAGTAAAGAGCATGAAGTTATCATTCGACGCTGGTGTGCTAACAATACCATTACAACGCCAATACATTAACATACACGTCATCTCTTCAGTCTTCAAATCATATTTAAAAGAACTTCCCGAACCATTATTAACCTATAGACTTTACGACAAATTTTTGGCAGTATCTAAGCAACCCACAGAACAAGATAGAATGAATTTAATATGGGAGACTATACACCTATTACCAGAGGCTAATTTCCAGAATTTACGATATTTAATTAAGTTTTTGGACGCTATGAGCAAGAATGAAGAAAAAAACAAAATGTCGCCCTCCAATTTAGCCATTGTTATAGCGCCCAATCTTCTCTGGTCGCCTAGTAAAACGATGTTCGATATGAATGTTACGTCCACCATTTTGTGCGTTGTTGAAACGTTAATACGTCACGCTGATTGGTTCTTTAAGGACGATGTAAACTTCTTTATAACTTTTACCAAAGAAGAGTTGTTGCAAGATTACTATGAGGCGGAGGCAGCGTCGCAGTCGTTGTTTCAAACTGCTGGTTGATATTTAGCTTAAGATACGCCCGTCTAGTGTTTATGAATAATTTGTCTGTTTAGGGGAAAAACGGAATATTTAAAAGGCCAAATAGAGCATATTTAAAATCAAATGGAACAGATTTCTTCACACAATTTCAATCATTTTGTTGAAAAATTAATTAAACAAGACAAATTAATTAAACATGATTAAAGAGTTTGAAATGTAGTTTAAATCGACAAAAATATCTAAAAGAAAAGTGAGCACTTGAGCCTTTGTTTTTAATATATAGGTTTTTAATACCAACTAACAGATGATATACATGGTGTAACAATATTAACACCATGTTGCATGTTTTTTACTATTGTGACTGGACATATGTGACATATGATTTTATTATTGTGACAGGACCCCGCCTGATGTTGATGTTAACGGTCCATGAATGGCGGTGACTGTTACTGCAGTTAAGTAACTGTAAGTAGCAGTCACATCCACTATACCGGCCAAGTTAAAACCGGATGGCTACCACTCTCTGTATGTGTAATATTTTTTAATATTAAAAGTCTTATTTATTACAAGAATGTATTTTATTTAACTTAATAATAATAAATTAACTAAGCCATTTAACAATATAATAATTTCTTTTACCAACTCTTAATAGTGATATTAAATTTGGTAATATGTGCGCGGACTCAGTGATAACTTCTTCGATGTTTTGTACTTTTTGATGATTTATATAGAAACCTCCAGCTTTTATTATTCTCATCGCATCACCTGAGGAGAAAATTATTTGTTAGAAATACCGGACATGAATAGCATGAATACAAGAGGTACGGACGTAAGCAAAAGCTATACTATGGGCTGTTTAATGATGAATGAAACAAGATAAAAAAAATAATTTCGGTTTTAAAAGTGGGCGTCAGTTATTTGAATCTAGACAGTTAATAGAGATTTAGTTTGAGGTCGAAGTATTGTTATATGTTGATGTGAGGCGTTTGATCGTAAGTGAGAATTTGCTTGTCTTTTATCGCGAAAGGCATAAAAGGTACTTCATCTACGTTTAAAAACTACGTCTTTTTATGTCACGTATACCTGGGTTCACAATTTGACACTAGCTCAAGTTAAGGCTTATGGAAACAATAAAAAACATTACAGTTCTACTTTACATATCTCTTGGATCCTCAGAGCCCATCATCAGATACTTTAGATATTCAATCTTCATCTAAATCCGTCCAGCTGTTTTAGCGTAAGGATAACAAAACATCCTTCAAACTAACTTTGAAAAAAAAGTTCCTCTTTCAAAATTAATATATTTAAACTTACTTTCAGTAGAGAAACACTGAGCTTTCATTCCTAATTGTAGTACCGTTGTGCCTGGTGTCATAAGTAATCGTACAACAGGTGCGCCAGAAAACACTTGTTCTATCTCAGTTGGTGTTAGTTCTAATAGAGCATTCACATTTTTACTATAAATCGCCTCAGATGCTTTCTTTGCTCTTTCTAGACCTTCGTCTGTGAACATAAAATAAATAAAATGATATTTGTTAGAATAATAGATTTATTATGTAAGGGGTCCCGAATTAGGATAGAATTCTGTATCTCTGGATGGCCCTATTGACAAACTATTTTCCATTGATGCGGTAAAGGTGAACATTATAATCAAGTGATAAGCACCTATGGCCGGCCGACAAAGTTCAACGAATAAGGCAACCGTAAACAGGTTGAGTTTTTTCAGCCGTCAACACTCCTGGACCTCCCCTTGCTTACTACCAGCCATACCGAGTCATATCGCGTCCCAAAAATAAAAACTTAAAAAGTCGATTAGAACGCTGACATTTTACCAATATCTTGGCGTCACTGACATGATATATTTAATATTCTTTGGAATCAACTTCCATGATCCACGGTTTTCCATCGAGACTCGTGTTTTACGATTTTATAGTCATCATAACTTATGGATTTTCGCTGCTCCTTACGTTCTGACCAGCAGATGTCAGGTCGCTCATCAACAAAAAAAAGAAAATTACCTCCGTGAACAAGCATAGTCAATTGATCAGCTAAACATGTTTGTGGATATCTCTGTTCTGGATGTTGTTCATGTTTATGCATTATATCTTTAATTTCACCTAAACTATAAAATGTAAATAATTTAAGAAGTCTTTCCACGTCACTGTCTTTAGTCCTCAGAAAGTATTGGTAAAGGGAGTATGAACTTGTCTTCTCTGCGTCCAGCCAGAGGGCGTTACCAGCCGATTTGCCAAACTTATCACCTTCTTCTGATGTAACTAATGGCAGTGTTAGTCCTGCAATGAGGTTAAAATATTGCTGATAGCTATTTACAATAGGAGTATATTTGATTTTAAATCGAAAATTATAACGTAATTTTCAAATGAAAACTTAATGAAACACAATGATGGAGGGAACCCAATAATTCGTTAAATATTACGACATTTGTCTATGAATGCCTACGCCCTATAACAAACTATTAACCATTGTATTTGCATCGCTGGTTTTTGATGTTTTGTGTATTTGACAAACGCAGGTTCCGTAGTGTTAATCACTAGACAAATATCAGATCAGCTTGTAAGTTGCCGGTTCTAACTAGGCCGGTATAGTGGACGTGATTGCTACTCACAGTTATTGAATTGTAGTAGCAGTGGCATTCATTCATGGACCACACTTCGGCTTAACATCAAGCGGGGTGCTGTCATATGTCAAGTCACAATAAAAAAATTATACAATAGACATAAACAATATTGAACAAATAAATATTATTACATGTAGAAAAAAAATGTTACAGTATTAGTATAATGTACGCAATGTCTGGTTTGCGGGATTGCTCTATGCTTATTTACACCCTGTATAAAATAATAACTTACCATAAACTTCAGTTTTAGCTGTTCTACTAATTAACTCATGGCCTGAACTTATGTTTCCCATTTGGTCACTTCCGCCAACCTAAAAATATTAAACAAAATCTTCTGTAAATACCATAAAAAACAAGGAGCCCATTGAAGGGCGGTAAAGTCGCCTATTTTCCTTTTATGGTTGTCAAATTGGCATATTTTGATAAGTTATATTTAACGTGTTCTTAACCTGTATAGATTACTAATAAAAATTCGATAGAAATATACCATCTGTGCTGATCGAACAGCAGCGACCGGGGATCGAACCCGTCGACTGTCGTTTGCATTTTGCCTACTAAGCTTCAGAGCGCCTATGTTGAAGTTCCTCTATCTTATCTTTTTAACGTGCTGTTTCCCCTAATACACAAAGGCGAAATAGAAATAACTTATCAACAAACTTGCACCCTTTATGCTGATCTAAATAATAATAATTATGGCGAAGGAAAAGCGGTGATATTGCGTTGATGTTTGGCATTCTCGCGAGTAACCAATCAATTGATTTGTTATTTGGACTTTGGTTATTTGTTGGGTGTTTTCCGATCAAATCGGAGACATCCTCAAGAAAGATTTGCCTAGTGCCCATAAGCTTAGAGCTTGTATGAGGAGAATATCTCAAACTGTAGATCGGGCGCTACTATCAAGTTTGTGCCCCGGTTCGAAAAAATCGTAGATATATTCGTGGATAAGTCATTTCGCTGTTGTGTATTAGGCTCTAGGCTTATTATAGGTTAAAACCAATATATGCAGCTTGCATATATTGAAACTGAAATAAGAAATCAAATTGAAACTTCAATATATTTACCTGAAATCTGCAGTTATATTTTTGCAACAAATATAACCAATCATAAGCTTGAAATATTTGATAGGCAAACTCAGTGAAACTCATTCCACTGTCGGAACTAATCCGCGACTGCACACTTTGCTTTAACAGCATCGTGCCCATACGAAAGTTCCTCCCAACATCACTAACGAATTGGACAGAGTTCATTTTCTTATACCAATCAATGTTATTTACTACTCTGAAATATAAAAAAGAAAATATACGATTTTAACTATTTTTACATTCTCATACTACTAAAAGCAGTGGCGTAGCGTAGAAACCAGCCGCCCGGGGCGGAAAAAAAATTTGCCGCCTCCTTATTTAGGAGTTTCAATCATAGGTACAACAAAAATGTGAATTTCAGGTTAAAATTTTAACGATTTATTATAGTTTTTTTTAAATTATGCCGCCCCCTAAATGTGCCGCCCGGGGCGGGTCGCCCCGCCACGCCACGCTACCGACGAAAAGTGTATTACAGAAACTGGACGACCAAAGTACATATATTAAAGATACATTGGTATAGGCGATTGTTTTAAAATGGGGACTCTGGGCTTAAATAGGTAATATCTCATTAGCAGAGGTAAGAATTGTAGATGTTAAGGAAGCGAGAGAGTTATGTCAGAATAGTTGATATTAAGATTAAGAATAACTTAAGATTTAACGCAAAGATCAAAGAACCATTCTGCCTTTACCTAATTGGCTGTAAAGATTTCGTCTTATCGGCAAGATATTTTTCATGATTATTAAAAACTGTTTCTATGTTCTTTTTAATACAAGCTGCATTTTCTTGTATCAAATCTTCAGACATGGCTACTCTATCAGATGTCCTACCACTTGGATCACCAATGCACCCTGTAGCTCCACCTACCTAAAAACATATTTAAATGGATAAAAATTTGCAAAGCAAAGGCCCCAAGATTAAAAAAAAACGCAACTATGTCTAGACAGCAAGGATTTTTTTTGAGAAAATATATTTTTTTAAACTATTGAGCAATTTCTTTAAATATGTGTAATTTATTTAACACCTACCTAAAAACATATTTAAATGGATAAAAAAATTGCAAAGCAAAGGCCCCAAGATTTAAAAAAAAACGCAACTATGTCTAGACAGCAAGAATTTTTTTTTTGAGAAAATGTATATTTTATCAAACTATTGAGCAATTTCTTTAAGTATGTGTAATTTATTTAAATATACATCAATGCACATTATTAAATACATACTTTCAATTTCATTAAAATGACATCAAGTGTTGGTTTAATTGCGGTGTGAACCCTACTTTAGGTTTTGACAGCTGCGCAGGCGCCGATGCCGGTGGATTTTTAATTTGCGGCTTTTCGATTACATTAGATTAAATAAAAATGAGAAACGTAGAAATTAAGGCACGCGTTCACGACGAAAACCATATAACTAACATCGCTAAGAAGTTAAGTAATTCCAATGGAGAGAGGATGCATCAGAGCGATTATTTTTACAATGTTAGCAGTGGCCGTTTAAAAATGAGAAGACTTGAGAACAAAACAGGTCAATTAGTCCGTTACAGTCGTGATGATGTGAAATCAGCTAAATTGAGCACTTATAATATATTAAATTTAGATGAACAGCAAGCAAACATACTACATGAAATTCTAATTGATGCTTACGGCTTGAAAGGAGAAGTGCACAAGATAAGGTAGCTATTATTTTCTATTCCACCATTGTAATAGTGATAAATGCTGCAATCGTTTCTATGTTTTATTATTATCTAGTATTAGTCAAATTGACCTTGTAAACTTATCATAGGAATATACAGCATACTTCTCTATAGTCATATAAAGGTATTAAATGTTAAATTAAAATTTAAACCTATAATGGATTAAACAAATTTTATGTGGCTTACTATCGCGTTTATTTTGGTTTGATGAAACACCGGAATAAAAAAAGTTGTAAAATTTAAACCTATAATTTACTGTTTTAAAATAAATTTGTCATTCCACTCATAGACCAAATCTTCTTATCATGAGCCGAATATAATTATTATGACTCTTTATTAATTAAAATAAATTCTCATCTTTATTTCAGAACTGTATATATGGTGGAACAGACTCGAATTCATATTGATGATGTTGAGGGTTTAGGACATCACATGGAATTGGAAGTTGTATTGGATGATAATCAAACTGTGGAACATGGCCAAAAGATTGCTAAGCATTTACAATTAGAACTTGGAGTAAAGGATGAAGATTTAATTGATTGTGCTTATCTTGATTTGTTAGCCAAAAATAAAAAGTAGATATTTTATCCTTCTAAACTATGTGTTTGACTTTTTCTAAAGTATTATTAAAAGTTTTTATTATAATTAAGATTGCTAGGCATAGTGACGGCAACAGTGCATTGTCTTGTTATTTTTTAGACATTTGCACTCTTGAACCTACTCCTGCTTACCATAAGGCAGGTCTATGTTGTGTCACAATCAGATTAAAAAGAAAGTTATGGAGAGTGGCTCTCTCTCCATAACTTGTGGCGAATCTCTGCCTATCCCACAGGGAATTAATATGACAATGAATGTTGAAGTATAGTTTTTAATAAAGTAAATAATATATCTCACCAATGCAATGACGTTATGTCCACCTCTTTGCCAATGTAGCAGATTGATAATGACTAGGAGGTTGCCTACATGTAAACTGTTTGCAGATGGGTCAAAGCCAGCATAAACACACTGTGGGGACTTGTTCAAAAGATCTCTTATATCATTCCTTAAAAAGAGAATAAAGAAACGTTATCAATTAATCAATCAAATTGTCACACCTTCCTCCCACAGGGATAGGCAAAGACTTGCCATGATCCTAATACAACTCCCTCACTTCCTTCACATTCACAATTCTCTTTATACAAGCTCTATGGTTATGGGCACTAGGCAACCTAGCTTTCATGAGGATGTCTCCGATTTGGTCGGAAAACACCCTCCTGGGCCTGCCTTGTTTAACACATCCATTCACATGAGATTTATAACTTCTTTTCGTCAATCTACTTTCACTCATTCTTTCCATGTGCCCAAACCATTGAAGCATATTATATAGATATTTTTTCCCTTCATTTATAATAGTTCTAAACTAATCATATTTGTAATTATTATAAAACTGTAATAAAAGATTACCTACCTAATAAAAGATCAATAGTTTTGGCGACAGGCATTTTTTAGCGCATCAGTTTGTTACATGTAAAGTCCTGGATTCAAATTCCAATAAATTTCATAGCTTTTATTTGTAATATTAATTATGGAATTACAAGGGCGGGCTCCAGGTCTAGTTATAAAAAAGTGGTAGGCAGTATGCTTATGCAGAGTAGTACAGACCGTGAAGTAACTTGGTCGTGTTTCTGGTTCAGCTTCTTAGTCGCCAGTTCAAACAAGGCCGTCATAGTGTTTGCGACTGCCACTTACAGTTAATTAACTGTAAGTGGCAGTCGCCTAGTATAAAATAGTTTTTTTTACTTACGCTGCTGTATTTGGGAACATATCTTTATACATGCCCCTCTGGCTAAGCTTGAGAATGTTTCTGGTGTAGAATCTCTTCACAGACCATGACCGGTTCGTTGTTAACCGTATTTTAGAACTCAAGAACATTTTTATAAACTTAACCTAACCTATACAGATGAAGTGTAGTATAATTTTTCATTTACACTAGAATCTATTGTAAAGATATGTAGAAATCAAGAGCCGGCGTATATATAAATAATTCGCTTTTTTAAATAAACAAATAAATTACTAGAAATGCAAAATACAATATTATTGGTTGTTGTTTCAGTTTCATTTAAAGGCAAAGGGATCGAGCCCAAACAGCCAACAATATTATTGAAAATTATTTACAAGTTTAAAACTTTTTTTATGTGTACGGCTTAGATTAATTTGTGCTTGCCAGTGGCAAAGTAATAATTGATGTTCAATTTCTCATTGTCAAGTAAAAACGGATGGGTATACGTATTCAGGCGCCACTATTTAAAAGTATTACATAATCAATTTTTAAAACTGGTTCCTATTTTGGCCGGCATAGTGAGGCAACCGTGAACCGAGTGTGTTTTTAGTCGTTGGCACTTTTAAACCTCCCCTTGATTACCATCAGGCAGGTCGAGGACAGATGTCATAAAACATAAATAATATTATGTTTTAAATAGTAATAAAAATCTGTATTTAATCAATTATTTAAACCTAATCTTTGCAACCGTATGTCGACAATTTCAAATAAAACACAGTAGATTTTTATTGGTGAAGCATTTATTTCGAAAACAGGTGCTCAGTATTTCTTAAAACTAATAAAAATTATAAAACACATTTTTAATTTATATTCTGGCGATAAAACTCGAACTTACATATTGTTGAATTTCCTTCTGGGTAGTAACAACGAATATACGATTAGATCGTATAGTTAATCAATTACTTGACTATAACTATAGATCTAACTAACTATAGACATCTATAGTTAGATATTTGTTGTAACTCCTTTGAAGATAAGAACACCAAGAACTCTATTATTTCAAAAGATTCCATTATACGGCTCTTTAGTTTCATGTGATTATCTAAATAGAAAATTAAAAAGAGTTATGTTGGAGATTTGACTGAAAAATTGTCTCATTTGCGGTCGTCGAAGGAATCGGATGTTGAACCTAATAAATTTATTAATTAACATCTTATGAATAATTAGATACTTTAATTATATTAAAATATTTATACATATTTGGAATTAAATTTACAGTATTGAGAGCTCTACTACAAGTGTGTAGTAGAGCTCTTTCTATCCAACCTATTTAATTTCTACTACTAATTAAATACAATACACCATACACACCTATACACTAGTATAGCTTGTCTATACTATATAAATGACGCGCCCCTCCACTTAATGAGTTTATTTAAATGTGTGAATGCAATAATTTCCAACTATACTATTTTACTTTATCAGCATGCTCCTCATTTTGTGTCCAACCAGCAACTGAATGACCAATTACAATTGCATTTTCAGTGTGTTGCATTCATATTTTAGGTTTTCTCGGTGGAGGGACGCGTCATTTCGGCTTAGACAGGCTATATAATAAGATATATAAACTTAATTTTCTGAGTTTTTATGTAGCAACAAATACGAGTTAATCCAATCCAATTAAAATAAATTAATATACGTGTAATACGTAACTAATAAACAATTTTAATTAAACCAGCGGCGCGCTAGTACGGCCGTTTTAAAGTTTGACCGTTCATGAAGTTTTGTATTAAATAAAAACTATAGTTAAAAAAAACACGCTGTGTGTGACTAAAAATTGTCTAAATGGTAAGAGGAGGTCCAAGAATGCCGACGAATGGTAAATCCGAGTTAGTTCACGGTTGCCTCACTATGCTGGCCAAAAATAATATTTATTAAAATTATTGTATTGTCATCGGTTTTCAATGCGTGTACAAATTTTCAAATTATTCAGACATCTAGAATTGGGTGACATTTCATTTGAAAGATTCCGTTACATAATTACATACATACAAGTCAAGCTAATAAAAGCATGTTAAAAACAATAACGTTTAAAGAAACAAATGGCTGTTTAAATAGATAATAAAGAACGACAATTTGCCTTTTTAAACGTATTTAATAATTTATTAGAAACTTCATAAACGGTCAAACGTCAAAACGACCATTCATAGCGTGTGGAGTTTTGGCGGGCAACTGCAAGTGACAGGACGCGCAATTTTGAATTATTTGAAAAGCTTGTGTTTTTCATAAATATTGATGTGTAATAATGGTGGAATTGTTCCCCAGTAATCATTTTTAAGTTGATCAAGTATAAACAAGTAATTTAAAGCTGTGAAACGTGTTTCTTCGTGTTCCCTTCAAGACTCCTTCCGAAGTTTTAGTAAAGGCTTTCCGCCGCTTTACTAAAACGATCTTCATCAACCTCACTATCATCATCATCATTTGATGAATCACTCGCGTGGTTCATCTTCATATTTACTTGACAATGTTTTAACATTGAACCATATATTTTTACTTTGACACTGGTAAGTTAAATACTAAAGCCATAAACAAGAAGAAAGAAGAAAGAAATTCATAGCGTAGCCCTGGTATAGTCTGATTATATTTTAGCGATATAAAGCGCTGTTTGGTGGTATAGGAACGTGTCCGACTTTTGGAATGTAAACATTTGGTTCGCCTTTTTGAAGTAGAAGCGTTTATTCGACTCCCAACGAAAGAAACAACAAAATATAAAATAAAGTAAAATCAAATCAAAATCAATAAATTATTTACAAATCCAATTTCGGTGGAGCTGATCCGAGTACGACACGTCTGTGTCTATATGTCACGATTTCTTTCTGCTTACCATCTTTCCACCATAGGAACTTTACACATTCTCTGTTTGCTGAAGCGTCGAAGATGTGTCGAACTCTAGTCGTTAGACTGGACTCTTTTATCACAGCGTGATGAGGTAAATAGTGACCTTTTTTATTGACATCATTAATCACTTCTATAACACCTCTTTGCATCCAATCATCTAACACGTCTTGGTAATGTTTGTAATTATCCGTAGAAATAAGTCTTTTAGTTGTAGACTGTAATCTTTTCTTAGCTAATTCATAATTACTCTTTCTCTTCTCTTTCCATGGTAAATGGACTTCATAACTTCCCTCATTATTAATATTTACAGTATTATGAAATTTAATTAACTCACACTCTAACATTTCTTCAGACTTAGTTTCAACAGGATCTCTGATACCAATAAATTCTAAATCCCTTAATTCAGAAATATTTACATTGTTTTTACAGTTTAAAATAGTAGCAGTGTTACATACACCTGATTGTTGACCTTGTACAGTCCATCCAAGTCTTGTGTTTACCGCAAATAAGCCATTATTTAGTTCTATCATATTACCGGTGTATAAATAGCCGGAATAATCAGCTCCAATTAACAAACCTATTTCAAGTGGATGGGAGCTTACATCTGTTAAATTAATGTTATGCTTTTGAATCGTCTCGTAACACAACTCAGAAGTTTTGACAGTAGGTAACCTTCCACATAATTTATTTTCATCAAGAACATTCATTTTAAACTCAAAATTATTATGAATGTTTACGAGAGTAATATTATACAATGAATGTACTTTTCTTTTAGTTTCAATCCCTCCAAACACGCAGTGAGCTAACGATTCTTTAGCAACCATAGGCAATTTTAGTTCATCTATAATATTCTTCTTCAAATATGAACGTTGTGCGCCATTGTCGAATAAAGCTCGTACCACTAAATATTTATTATTATACACAATTTTTACTAACAATGTCTGAAGAATTGTGATGCTGGTGCAATGACTTAGTGACAGTTCTGTGTTCTGCGTTATAACTTCTTTACACTTATTCTTCTCTTGTTCAGATGGAAGCTGTGGACACATTATAATATTATGTTTCTTTGAACACAGAATACACTTCAAAAATGATTTGCATTGGCTTGCATGATGACCAGCTTTCAAACATAAAGTACAGCCTTTCTTTTTCATAAGACATGTAATTCGTTCTTCTAATGAAAGTTTAGAAATTTTGTAACATTCAGCGCTACAATGAGACGGTTTATCACACCAAATGCAGAGTTTAGCTTTATTAGTCTCCACTAAACATGAAGCAGTGGATGGCTGAACTTCTGTATTTGTTATTCCGCATACTGTGTTATCATTGCCAGAAAATCCTGCACGGGCTAGTGAAATGCGTTGATTACCTTCTACTTCAAACTTTAAAAAGTCTAATAGGTTATTTAAAAGTTTACCTGAATCATTATTTCCACTGCCAATTTGGGATCTTTGCCATGCCTTTAACACTTCGACTGATAACGCTGATTCAACTATTGGGAACAACATAGCTGCATACTTATCGGTAGTCACTCCGAGAGTTTCTAAAGCTCTTAATTGAGTATTGAGTTTGTCATATAATTCATCTAAGCTCATTTGATGATTTATTTTAGTTTGTGTAATAATAAGAGTTAAAAGTTCACGTACATATACCTCAATTATTAATTCGTCACGTGCAAAACGATCTTTAAGATGACGAATTGCAATGGTATAATTATCACTAGATGGTGGAAAACTTTCTACTAAAGATCTTGCCTTGGAACCTTTTTCGGTTGCTTGTAATAAGTATTGAAACTTGTCATGCTGGTCAATAGAGTCGTCATTATGTATTTTTTGAAACTGACCCCAAAATGCAATCCAGTTCTTTACCTCACCGTCGAATTTAAATAGTTCAAGTTTTGGCAAATTAAAATTTCTTTTGGTGAAATTAGTGTTGGAAAAATTATGTAGGGATCTCACCTCCTCGTCTTCTCTCACCTTTCTACCATTATTTAATTCTTGTATATTGGCCCATTTATGTCTGTAGACGTCCGATTGTTCTTGCTCTTGTAATAAATTTTCTTCTTCCATATCTGTCTCTATTATCAATTTTTTCATAATTTCATCATCTAGGATGAATATCTTATTAATTGTATTAGATAAAATCTCTATATCGGCGGAAAATTCTTTTTCATTTTTGACGTCTTCTAATTTTTTAATAAATATATTTGATTTATTTGAAAAATTTCTTCTCAACATAGAACGCTCTTTCTTTAGAGCCTCCATTATTAATATTTTCGCGGTCGCCAGTTGTTGTGAATAGAGAAAATTAGTATAATCGTTTCTCTTTAGAAATTAAACAACATTTATTTTTGAGTAATATTTTTTACTGATGTGTCTAAAACTGACACTTTACTTTCAATCCTCAACACTGGGCACCACTGCCTACCACTGTTTCGAATCCCTGAATTTACGTATACACTATTTCTAGGTGTTCGTGGAAGTTACTTCAGATGTATCTGTGCGACGTAGTCGTTTTCGTGGAACAGGATCAGTCTGTGAAATTAATTTTTAGTATTATTACCGAAAAACCATTATAACGTTACGCTTTGATGGTTTGACGTTTGACCCACTCATGAAGTTTCATATAATTTATTAATTCCGTTTGAAGGATCAAACTGTCACTAAAATTGTTTCTTCAAACGTAATTATCAATTTATACGAAACTTCATGAGCGGGCCAAACGTCAAAAGTCAAAACGCGTGCCGCTGGTATAGATGAAGTATAATGTCCCTATTACACCTATTTACGCCTCAGTCTTTACAGGCTTAGGAAGTAACCACGGAGCGCCACATTTCTCAATTCTGTTAGAAGTTGAAACCCTCTTGCTTCCTTCATATCCATGCTTCCCTTTCTTTTGTGACTGTCGTCGGCGCTGTTGAAACCTAACTGTTTTAAAGGCAACCGTGGTGTATTAGCACGGGTTCAAAACCACTAATGTATCTTTGATATATGTACTTTGGCTGTCCTGTTTCTATGATACAAGCACTTTAGTAGCTTAATGTAGAAATGTTAATTAATAAAAATAAATGTTAAACAAACCTTTTGCGGGTTTTCATTTTGTATTTGCGTCTTGGATTTCCGTTTTGGATTTTCGTCTGATTTTCGTTTCAGTTTTTCATGTACCAACTTATTGTGAGTATATAGTGCAGCACTGTATCCGGTTTTGAATGGACATTTTTTGCACTGATATGGTTTCTCCCCTGTATGCTTTACATAGTGGTCTTTTAAAATCCGTAGCCCCTAAAAATAAGGTTTATAATTAATTGTGAAGAATCAGCTTGAGAGCTACTGGTTCCAACTAGGCCGGCATAGTGGATGTGATTGCTACTTGCAGTTTATTTATTAATTTAACAACAAAATATACACTAATTTAATATAAGTGTTATTTAAACATAGACAAAATACTTAAAATTGAACTAATTAAGATCAAAAATAACAATTGAATACTACGCGAGCTATAAATTATCGAAAAAAAACAAACGGTCAAAAACAGAGACATCTGAACAAAAACAGACCGATCTGGGCTGATTAATCTAAAACTACTTAATTGCAATTGCAAAAAAATCATAGCTTAAATAAAATCATAACGTTGTATTCACTCTACATGTTGAGTAACTAAACTGACATTTAGAGCTGTCAAAGCTTTAGAGAGGTGTTAATTAAACCAGCAGTACGCTAATATGGCCAGGTCGGGGGTTAAAAATAGTGTATTATTAGGTCGATTATTATTGAACCGTGAGAACCCTACAGTCAGTATTCGCTTTTTTTTGTTGAACGATAAATATTGAACAACTAAATTAGCTTGAGAACGACTTATTTCGGCACTGTATTATTAGCGAAATATTAATAACGGCGAAATACTTACCGTAAATCTAAGCCCGCATACATCGCATATACATCGAGATTGTTGACTATAATTTGGATCATGTGCTTTACTATAGTGTCTGTTTAAGCCGTTCTTTGTAGTATATTTCTGAAACAATATATATAATAAAAGTGGTAGGCAGGCAGTGACGCACGTCTGCCGATCCGGGGTAATATCACCACTCGAGTATACAGACCGTGAAGTGATTTAGTGGCGTCGCGATAAGATTGTAAGGTGCCGATTCTAACTATAACGGCATAGTGGATGTGATTGCAACTTATCACCTCCATTCATGGACTGCACTTCAGCTTAACATTAGGCGAAATGCTGCCATATGTCGAATCACAATAAAAAAACATTTGTATATGTATATACAAATATAAAAAAACAATGTTTATAATTGGGAAATATAAGTTTTAAAATACTATAACAATAAAGTTTCATTATTATTATTATGTCAATGTTTTTACTTTTGTATGTACTTCATAATATAAAAATATGTCTACAATAATATGAAGCGTTAAAAAGCACCTTTGGCCGGCATAGTGACCCCCCCTTGCTTACCATCAGGCAGGTCGAAGTTTTATGTCGCGTCTATATAAATATTTTCAAAATGACTTTTTTCTTCAGTATTTTTTCTTATCTCAGACTCGACATCTGACCTTGTGACTCGACCTTAATTAGCAAGGGAAAATCCAAAAGCGCCAACAACTGAAAAAACCGCTTACGGTTGTCTCAGTCGCGGTCACTATGTCGGCAAAAGTATAATACTAATGGATTTAACGGCATGTATTTAACAGTATAAAATTTTATTGTAAGTATCTTTTTTAAGTCAATACGTCTGTAGAAAATCAAAATATCAATAAAAATCAATGGGGATACTTGTAGTTAATAAACCAAATCCAAACCAAACCGTAGTTAATAAATTATTCTAATAAAAAAAAACAGAAAAAATGTATAGTATATAAAAAATATGCACCCCGCTAGATGTTTAGCTAGAGTGCAGTCCATGAATGGATGTCACTGCTACTACAATTTCATAACTATAAGCAACAATCACATCCACTTTGCCGGCCTAGTTGGAACCGGCAACTTACAAGGTGATCCTGATACGCACCAAATCACTTCACGGTCTATATACTTGTAAGTGGTATCCAATCAATCAATCAATCAAATTGACACGCCTTTTCCCCACAGGGATAGGCAGAGAGTAGTATCCCCGAAGCAAATATCCACCTCTTTTTTTATTAACAAATATTTGCAATACCGGGACCGAACCCGGGACTTTAGGCGCAACAAACCAATCGGTAACCGATCGTCCACGCCTGTCGTTATACATACCTTATCACATTTTGAGCATTTATGATCGTATATTTGTAAATGAATAGCTCTTATATGTCTACAAATGTCAATATAACGATAAAATTTCTTATGACAATGATCACATTCAAATCTGAAACAATTTAATAGAACAATCAAAGTATTTTCTTAGATTTTGATTAACATTGATTAATGAATTAAACAGTCATCTCTCCATGACAAGCTCCAACTTTTTAATTTTTTTGGAATGAAGTTCCTTATCGCGCCTTATCCTTATATCGCGTTAGACGGAAAAAATTAAGAACAAAAGTTGTAACGACACTTTTTAGGGTTCCGTAGTAAAAAACGGAACTAGATTCGTCATGTCTGTCCGTACGTCCGTCCGTCCAGCCACTTTTTTCCGAAACTATAAGAGCTATACCATCGATGCAGTTTTTTTCAAGACATTTAAATAAAATAGAATCCCAAACATATGTTTCCTACTTCAGTTACTCAAGCCAATCTATCTATACTAATATAATAAAGCGGAAGAGTTTATTTGTTTGTTTGTTTAAACGCGCTAATCTCAGGAACTACTGGTTGGAATTGAAAAATTCCTTTTGTGTTGGATAGAACAATTATCGAGGAAGGCTTTAGGCTATAAAACATTACGTTGCGACTTATAGAAGCGAAGAAACAGTCGAAAATGTGTAAAAAACGGGGAATATTATTCGTCTTTGAGGGTTTCCGTTGCGTGCGCTGCGAAAACCGTTCGAGATACCCAAAAAATATGTATGAAAGAATTATTCCTCTTTAAATTATCTAAAAAAATGTCCGCGACCGTATATGTCTATCTTTTAAGATTAACTCACAATAACCGTTTTTATGATAGTCAAATTTGGTCTAAATTAATGCATTATTACAAATTATTTGTCAGAGTTGTATTAACATAATAATATTATTCTTTATCGAAATAAATGTGTTATTAATTAAGAGTATTTAACTGTGAACAAAATTGTCATTGACATCACCTAATTTCAATAAACATCTTATAAGATAATACAATTTTAAAATAACTCTGAAACAAAATTCACACGCGTCGCATGATGAGCGCTAACCGGCGGGCGAGGAGAGGCGGCGCTTGCGGGCGAGGCGGAGGGGGGTGTAGCTCTACGAGGTATAGTCTGTCTAAGCCGAAATGATGCCTCCACTGCATTTACGCATACGAGCAAATATAAAATATGGATAAAACACACCGAAAATGCAGTAATTGGTTATTCAGTTGCTGGTTAGACACAAAGGAGTAACGAACGTGATGAAGATTAATAGTATAGTTAGTAATATGTGCATTCACACATTTAAATAAACTAATAAAGTGGAGGGGCGCGTCATTAATAGCCAGACAAGCATACTATGCGGTCGGCTCCCTACTGATCGGTTGAATGCAGCGTTAATTTGTTTTTACAATTTAATATCATCGTGCAAAATCCTTTTTTATACAATTTCATTTTGTAGTAGTTTTCTCTATAGTAGGTAGTGTTTGTTTTAAGTATAGTATTTTGTTTCTAATATTTTCACAATAACACTTTTATTGTTTTGTTGTAAATAATAGCTGTAGGTGTCATCTACATTCTTTCAAGGTTAGGTTTTACTATCTTATTAGGTTAGGTTTTAGTTGAAGCATACGGTTAGTTTGGTTAAGTTTATATTTCCTTCGTTCTTTCTTCGTCACTGTAATGCCTAGAAAAAGGACTCAGCGTTCTCGGCAGACTGCTGCTGCAAAGCGGCTGCGAGTTTTGCGCACAAGAAAATAAAACTGAAAATATAATTTACGCAGAAGTACTTTTAAATTTATTCTATTAGTTACGTAATTTAATCGTCTAAAATAAGTCGCGGGTAACAGCTATAGGTAATTTATAATAAAACTGAGCAGGTAGGTAAACAAAAAATTATGATTCCCAAAATAACTATTCCACGCGGACGCAGTCGCGGGCACAGCTAGTTATTACTAAAATTGAGCCTACTGATTAAGTTTATATTACATTATATTTGTTAATAAAAAAAAAATTATTGTAACTTTAAAAAAAAAATTACAATTCCTTCACTAATTAATCGAAAGGAACTTCGTTCCATCCGGGTGTCCCTTGACACCTCTCAAGTTTTTACTTTGAGAATCGATATCTGAACTTGACGCCTGATAGTAAGACAAGGGGAAGAGCGCCGACCTCTAAATACTGGTTTATCCTACGGTCACCACAGTCACCGTCACTGTGCCGAGCAACTGGGAGCCCAATTCTCTTAAAAGTAATACACGAAAGCGAATTAAAGCGACTTACAAATGAATTCGCACTGATATTTGGCATTCTCGCAATTAATAAATCAGTGAACAACAAATCAATAGGTAACTATACTGAGGGCCAACCAAACACTTCATTTAATTTCGTTGGGAAATTATTTCGCTGTGGTATATAACGAGAATCACACTCAAACGAATAATATACGGAAACTTACTTCTTCATATGTGGTCCAAGATGCGTAGCAGAGCGCAAATGCGATTTATACGAATAAGACATAACAAATATATTACAATGTTTGCAAAACACAAATTCCTTCTCTTTATGGACCATCGCCATATGCGTGCGCAAATTCTGCAAACTTTTAAATGCCTTATGGCATTTGCTGCATTTCACTGGATCATTCACGGGGTGCTTCATTCTGTATATGGAGAAAGGAATATCTTAAGGTTGACTGGGGGTGGTATAAGAGTGCCAAAGACTGAAAAGTACGACTCAGTCCACGGTTGGCTCAGTTGCCGTCACTATGCCAGGCAAAGAAATGGTAATTTATTTTTTGTACAGTCGTATAGGTCTAAGCTTTCGCTTAGATTAAGGAAGCTACACCTGACCACGATTTGCCTGTTGGTAAGCAAGAGGAGGTCCAAGAGTGTCGACAACTGATAAAATAACAGATATATTTGAGTATTTACAAAAAATACAACAATAAAATAGGTAAAACCTTGGATCCTTCAAGCGATGAGTGAAGAAGCACCTTTGACTGGCATAATGACAGCGACTGAGGCAACCGTAAACTGAGTCAGTTTTTTCAGTCGTTGGCAATCTTGTACCTCTATTTACATACCATCAGGCAAGTCGGTCTTATCGTAATAGTATAATAAATAATAGCTTGTATGAAAAGAATTATCGATGTGAGGAATGCGAGGGAGTTGTGTCAGGATCATGGCAAATGGCGCTCCATTGTGTCTGCCTATCTCTGGGGAAAATAATCGTGACATTTTGATTGATTGATAAAATACATAATTCATTTTGTATATGGACTTAGGCTAAATTGTATTAACAGTTGCATATACATTTTAAAATAGTTTTAATGTACGAAGATTACAATGTAATTGGGAAACATCCTTTATTTTGTATAGTTTAGGTGTGCGAAATGATCAAATTATAATTATGACAGTTTAAAGCAAAACTTTTAATATGGCGTGTCTTCGTGATTAAGAGGCGATACAAAATCCATATCTTATTTTCCAAATAAATTGTACATCAACTAAAAGCAAAATTACAATTGTTATTAGTTTTATCAATACAAGTATCGAAACTACCATTTATATATTTTTTCATCATTGGACATTACAAAAGTAGTTAGTATAAAATAGCCCAAAATGAATGATAAATATAAACTTGAGAAAAATACATTAGATGATACTATATGTGTATTATACTCGTCAGTACTGAGCTGTTTCTTGCATATGCCACATTGAATTAACTAAAATAAACAGACTTTTAATCAAGTTAAAGCAATAAATATCGGTTCAACAAAAATTAAAGACCTATCAACTTCTAATGATCACCCATCAACTTGTCTAAACTTGTTCGTTCAACTCGCATTGAATAATTAGTCCAATCAGTCAGTCAATCAGCGCGACTGAGTATGTATTGTATTCCTCTGTCTCGAGTTTTTTGTTTGTTTGTAAAATAAAATGTAAATTATGGCGTCCGCATCCACGAGAAAAATACTAAAATGGACAAATAGTGTGTAATATTGAACCGTGAGAACGCTAGTCAATATTCGCTTTAAATTTTTTGTTGAACGATACATATTGAACGACTAAATTCGGTGGATATAATATTCCAAGAGCTAGCGACGAAAATCGACAAGAGTTTAGTAATGGCTCATAATTCAATATGATTTAGTATTGAGGGTGTACATGAGTCAGCACCCACTCGCAAGGTCAGATAGTGGAACAGCTGGCGGCAGCACGCTTTGATGTATGTAAAATTTCAACATGCTCTACAAGTGTTTAGTAATGAATGAAAATTGGCAAACAACTAGTTTATAGTATAAAAAAAGAGAAAAAAGTGGTCAGACCGCATTATTGTGGAACGCTGCGAGTCAGCACTCCACATAAGTTGTCGCCAGAATGATATCGGTGCAAGAGTTTAGTAATGGCTGGAAATTGCCATACTGCTTTATTATTATATATAATTTAATAGAAAAATAGTCAGATCACAAATTAATGGAACAGGGGTAGTCAGCAGCCGCTTAAAGTGCGGATATCGAATACGCGCGTTTTTTCGGGGAACTGACCTGTTTTATAAAATTGGTTTGTTGGGGAGCACTTTCCTGTTTTATAAAATTACAAAACTGCAATAGAAAACATTTTGACGTGATAACGTATTATAAATCGATGAACACCGGCTGCACGCCGGAAAAATGTCACGTTATGTTATGTTATGTGTGTGTGGCTGCGTGTGTGGGTGCGCGCGCGTGTGTGTGTGTGTGTGTGTGTGTGTGTGTGTGTGTGTGTGTGTGTGTGTGTGTGTGTTTGTGTGTGTGTGTGTGCGTGTGTGAGTGTGTTCCTTCCTCAAGAAAGCTAGGTTGTCTAGTTAGTGCCCATAACCACAGAGCCTGTATGAAGAGAATTGTGGATGAGAAGGAAGCAAGGGAGTTGTGTAAGGATCGTGGTAAGTGGCGCTCCATTATCTCTGCCTATCCCTGTAGAAAAAAGGCGTGACAATTTGATTGATTGATGAATAAATAATATTAATTGTAACTATTATCATATGAGTTCAATATATTTCAAAAATGTGTTTTATGTTAAGTTGTAAATAAATTGTTAATAGCACATTGATACTTGTAATTAATCTGTATAATTTAAGTTTCATCAATGTTTTCTTATGACATTATTACGTAAAACTATCGTCCGTAAACCGACTTTACATATAACCAATTTTTTAACAATAAATATAATACACCATCGTATATACAAGTATACAGACCGTGGATTGATTTGGTCGCGTTTTGGGATCAGCTTGTAAGTTGCTGGTTCTAACTAGGCTGGCATAGTGGATGTGATTACTACTCACAGTTATTGAATTATAGTAGCAGTGGCATCCATTCATTCGCACTTTAAGCGGCTGCTGACTACCCCTGTTCCATTAATTTGAGATCTGACTATTTTTCTATTAAATTATATATAATAATAAAGCAGTATGGCAATTTCCAGCCAATACTAAAACTGCAATAGAAAACATTTTGACGTGATAACGTATTATAAATCGATGAACACCGGCTGCACGCCGGAAAAATGTCACGTTATGTTATGTTATGTGTGTGTGGCTGCGTGTGTAAGTGCGCGCGTGTGTGTGTGTGTGTGTGTGTGTGTGTGTGTGTGTGTGCGCGCGCATGTGTGTGTGTGTGTGTGTGTGTGTGTGTGTGTGTGTGTGTGTGTGTGTGTGTGTGCGTGTGTGAGTGTGTTCCTTCCTCAAGAAAGCTAGGTTGTCTAGTTAGTGCCCATAACCACAGAGCCTGTATGAAGAGAATTGTGGATGAGAAGGAAGCAAGGGAGTTGTGTAAGGATCGTGGTAAGTGGCGCTCCATTATCTCTGCCTATCCCTGTAGAAAAAAGGCGTGACAATTTGATTGATTGATGAATAAATAATATTAATTGTAACTATTATCATATGAGTTCAATATATTTCAAAAATGTGTTTTATGTTAAGTTGTAAATAAATTGTTAATAGCACATTGATACTTGTAATTAATCTGTATAATTTAAGTTTCATCAATGTTTTCTTATGACATTATTACGTAAAACTATCGTCCGTAAACCGACTTTACATATAACCAATTTTTTAACAATAAATATAATACACCATCGTATATACAAGTATACAGACCGTGGATTGATTTGGTCGCGTTTTGGGATCAGCTTGTAAGTTGCTGGTTCTAACTAGGCTGGCATAGTGGATGTGATTACTACTCACAGTTATTGAATTATAGTAGCAGTGGCATCCATTCATTCGCACTTTAAGCGGCTGCTGACTACCCCTGTTCCATTAATTTGAGATCTGACTATTTTTCTATTAAATTATATATAATAACTAGCTGTGCCCGCGACTGCGTCCGCGTGGAATAGTTATTTTGGGAATCATATTATTTTTTTGTTTACCTACCTGCTCAGCTTTATTATAAATTACCTATAGCTGTTACCCGCGACTTATTTTAGACGATTAAATTACGTAACTAATAGAAAATATTTTAAAGTAGTTTTAAAAAGAATATATTTTAAAGTACTTCTGCGTAAATTATATTTTCAGTTTTATTTTCTTGTGCGCAAAATTCGCAGCCGCTTTGCAGCAGCAGTCTGCCGAGAACGCTGAGTCCTTTTTCTAGACATTACAGTGACGAAGAAAGAACGAAGGAAATGAAAACTTAACCAAACTAACTGTATGCTTAAACTAAAACGTAACCTAATAAGAATTGTAAAACCTAACCTTGAAAGAATGTAGATGACACCTACAGGTATTATTTACAACAAAACAAAAAAAGTGTTATTGTGAAAATATTAGAAACAAAATACTATACCTAAAACAAACACTTTTTACTATAGAGAAAACTACTACAAAATGATTGTATAAATTGTATAAAAAAGGATTTTGCACGATGATATTACATCGTAAAAACAAATTAACGCTGCATTCAACCGATCAGTAGGGAGCCGACCACATAGTATGCTTGTCTGTCTATAAATGACGCGCCCCTCCACTTTATTATTTAAATGTGTGAATGCAAATATTACTAACTATACTATTAAACTTCATCACGTTCGTTCCTCCTTTGTGTCTAACCAGCAACTGAATAACCAATTACTGCATTTTCGGTGTGTTTTATCCATATTTTATATTTGCTCGTATGCGTAAATGCAGTGGAGGGGCGCGTCATTTCGGCTTAGACAGACTATACCTCGTAGAGCTACACCCCCCTCCGCCTCACCCGCAAGCACCGCCTCTCCTCGCCCGCCGGTTAGCGCTCATCATGCGACGCGTGTGAATTTTGTTTCAGAGTTATTTTAAAATTGTATTATCTTATAAGATGTTTATTGAAATTAGGTGATGTCAATGACAATTTTGTTTACAGTTAAATACTCTTAATTAATAACACATTTATTTCGATAAAGAATAATATTATTATGTTAATACAACTCTGACAAATAATTTGTAATAATTCATTAATTTAGACCAAACTTGACTATCATAAAAACGGTTATTGTGAGTTAATCTTAAAAGATAGACATATACGGTCGCGGACATTTTTTTAAATAATTTAAAGAGGAATAATTCTTTCATACATATTTTTTGGGTATCTCGAACGGTTTTCGCAGCGCACGCAACGGAAACCCTCAAAGACGAATAAAATTCCCCGTTTTTTTCACATTTTCGACTGTTTCTTCGCTTCTATAAGTCGCAACGTAATGTTTTATAGCCAAAAGCCTTCCTCGATAATTGATCTATCCAACACAAAAAGAATTTTTCAATTCGAACCAGTAGTTCCTGAGATTAGCGCGTTTAAACAAACAAACAAACAAACAAACAAACAAACAAACAAACTCTTCCGCTTTATTATATTAGTATAGATAAAGCAGTATGGCAATTTCCAGCCATTACTAAAACTGCAATAGAAAACATTTTGACGTGATAACGTATTATAAATCGATGAACACCGGCTGCACGCCGGAAAAATGTCACGTTATGTTATGTTATGTGTGTGTGGCTGCGTGTGTAAGTGCGCGCGTGTGTGTGTGTGTGTGTGTGTGTGTGTGTGTGTGTGCGCGCGCATGTGTGTGTGTGTGTGTGTGTGTGTGTGTGTGTGTGTGTGTGCGTGTGTGAGTGTGTTCCTTCCTCAAGAAAGCTAGGTTGTCTAGTTAGTGCCCATAACCACAGAGCCTGTATGAAGAGAATTGTGGATGAGAAGGAAGCAAGGGAGTTGTGTAAGGATCGTGGTAAGTGGCGCTCCATTATCTCTGCCTATCCCTGTAGAAAAAAGGCGTGACAATTTGATTGATTGATGAATAAATAATATTAATTGTAACTATTATCATATGAGTTCAATATATTTCAAAAATGTGTTTTATGTTAAGTTGTAAATAAATTGTTAATAGCACATTGATACTTGTAATTAATCTGTATAATTTAAGTTTCATCAATGTTTTCTTATGACATTATTACGTAAAACTATCGTCCGTAAACCGACTTTACATATAACCAATTTTTTAACAATAAATATAATACACCATCGTATATACAAGTATACAGACCGTGGATTGATTTGGTCGCGTTTTGGGATCAGCTTGTAAGTTGCTGGTTCTAACTAGGCTGGCATAGTGGATGTGATTACTACTCACAGTTATTGAATTATAGTAGCAGTGGCATCCATTCATTCGCACTTTAAGCGGCTGCTGACTACCCCTGTTCCATTAATTTGAGATCTGACTATTTTTCTATTAAATTATATATAATAATAAAGCAGTATGGCAATTTCCAGCCATTACTAAACTCTTGCACCGATATCATTCTGGCGACAACTTATGTGGAGTGCTGACTCGCAGCGTTCCACAATAATGCGGTCTGACCACTTTCTTCCCTTTTTTTATACTATAAACTAGTTGTTTGCCAATTTTCATTCATTACTAAACACTTGTAGAGCATGTTGAAATTTTACATACATCAAAGCGTGCTGCCGCCAGCTGTTCCACTATCTGACCTTGCGAGTGGGTGCTGACTCATGTACACCCTCAATACTAAATCATATTGAATTATGAGCCATTACTAAACTCTTGTCGATTTTCGTCGCCAGCTCTTGGAATATAATATGTATGTATGTATGTGTATATTTATTTATTTAGTAGGTATTTATTTATACATTTAAATGTGTTTATATTGTATATATTTGTATATATATGTATGTCTTATATTTTTCTCTGTATAACCTTCCTTCTGCTCACATTTTGGACTTGCTTCTATTGTTCCAAAGGTTGGCTGGTAGAGAATGCTAACTAGCATTAAGTCCGCCTGTGTGCACCATAGTACGGCAAGTAATAAATAAATTAAATAAATAAACAAATCCGTGAGAAAAATAAATTGGATGATACTAACGCCATATGTGTATTATACTCGCCACTCCTGAGCTGTTTCTTGCATATGCCACATTGAATTAATTTCGCATGAGTTCGCTTGTGGTTACTTGCATCCCTGAATTTTCTGTTAAACATAAAAAAAACATTACATTTTTTTACTGTGACTCGACATATGACAGCACCCGCCTGGTGTTAAGCTGGAGTGTGGTCCATGAATAGAGGTTATTGTACTGCTACTACAGTACAAGAACTGTAGGTAGTAGTCACATTCACTATGCCGCTGCCGGGCTAGTTGAAACTGGCAACTTACAAGCTGATCCTAAAACGCGACTAAGTCACTTCAAGGTCTGAATACTTGTAAGTGGTGATACTACCCCGGATCAGCAGACTGGGCACCTCTGCTACAAGTTGGGTGTCTATTCTGCCTCTTTTTTTATTAACAAATCGTACTATTAAATATAACAAATTAAAGCTATGAAACAAATATTTACTCCGTCCGGGAATCGAACCTGGGACTTTGTAACAAACTGGTGTGCCAACCAATACCTAACAACAACAATATTGTACTTACTCAAAAGTTTTCCCACATATCTTACAAGTGAAGTCAGTGTACGGATGTTTGGTGTATATGTGGTACTGCATACGACGGTACTTCCATTTGATATCATCACATTTAGGACATTTATATACTAAATAGTGTCTCTCCTGACAATTGGTATAATTCACCTCCTTGTCATATCTACGTCTACATATTCCACAAACATATTTGCCAATAGACTGAAAGGGGATACACATTTTTATTATTATTCTCGCTATTGTGGCTCTATATGGCTGATGTTAAACTGGAGTGCGGTCCATGAATGTAGGTGACGGTTAAACAAGTGTATTTGGGAGCGAACGGAGCGTTGATACCACGCGGGAGTCGATGATCGACTGACCAGCCAATCGCGCGCACGGAACTTGGTTACCTCATGCTCCGCGTCCCGCGCCATACCTAAACACATCACATGTTTATATATATAATAATAGATATAAATCTATTGTGACTAGAGCTTGTATGAAGAGAATTGTGGATATCAAGAAAGCGAGGGAGTCGTGTCAGGATCATGGCAAGTGGCCGTCCATTATCTCTGCCTATCCCTATGGAAAACATGTGATAATTTGATTGATTTATTGATATAAACATACCTCGTCATGTACATTTTTATTATGCTTTTCAAAATCCAGATGACACCAAAAAGATATAATACAACTTTCGCATTTGTATGTTTTTCTTAAATATAAAGGTTTCTTCAATTCCCTTTCTCTATAAAAATGTAATTCCTCCGTTGTTAACACACCATGTATTGGTTCCACTGGTTGCAGCATGGCATTCCACCGTGCCTCAGTTCCATTGCTATTACCGCTGTTTATCATTATTGTATTAGCACTATTGCTTTTATCATTGTTTATAGGGCTTTTATCATGGTTTATAGGGCTTTTATCATGGTTTATAGGGCTTTTATCATGGTTTATAGGGCTTTTATCATTGTTCATAGTGCTTTTATCATTGTTCATAGAGCTTTTATCAGGGCTTTCATCATTGAGCGTAGGGCTTTCATTCTTTATATTGAATCTAACTTTGCGTGTATTACTTTTAACTCCGCTTGTACTGCACTCATCATGTTCATTTATAATCGCAAAACTTTTTACCTAAAAAATAAAATAAAATTATTCAGCTTAACATCAGGCCATATGTCTAGTCACAATGAAATTGTCATTTTTTAATTTTTATTATTTACATTTCTATACTAAGTTACTAAAGTGAAACAGGACAACCAAAGTACATATATCAAAAATACATTGGTACCAATGCGTGGTCTCAAACTCGTGCTCTTCGGTTTGCGTAACCATTGCACTGTCGCCTTCCAATGCCAAAAATCTTTTATATATATATCTTCACACAATACTAGTTTCAAAAAAGCCTGCAATTGCGAGTGAGAGGTCTGACAAAATATAGTAACTCAGAAATAAATAAATAAATCATATTATATACCCATATCTGTGGAGTTTTTTGTAACTGTACTGCATGTACTGAATCTTCATTTTGGTTTAAAATACTATCTTTTTTATAACTTTCTATATCATACTCATCAGGGGACGGTGCAGATTCTGTTTCTTCATCAAATGGGTCAGTCCATACAGAAATCCCTAAATCATTCTGGAATAAATTATTAAACATTATTCTTAATTATGAAACAATTTTCTTAAACAAAGAAAATTATGATGATAAGAAAAAGAGTATGAAGAGAATCGTGAATGTGTCTTTGCCTATCTATAAGGCGAGACAAAATCTGATGATGATAAAGAAGGTTTTTTATTTTAATTTATAAACGAACTCAATAAACTTTGATTTACCTCAATCTTAACAGTAGTATTGGAAGCATATAGATGATCATGATTTACTTTCTCTACTAGTAACATTCCTTCGCCATCAAAATCATCCGTATCCATATAAGATTTTTTATAACAGTCATATAAATCATTGTGTATGTTTACATTTTCTATTTTTTTTAAACATAACGTTGTTAGAGAGTTATATTTGTAATTATTATGGATCTGTAATAATATATAAGTTGTGCATATACTATAGCTGTGGGAAAATGATAAGGAAGATCTCCCTGCCACGCGCATGACGTGCGGGGCCGTCAACTTGGCCGTAGTGAGCTCGCGTCGATGCTGGTATATATTACAGAGTCAATACTATGAATATATGTCAATACTACAGAGTATTACAATATACCAATCAAAGAAATTGGAAAGAATAGAATCTGTGTTAAAATAAGAACTAATTCATTGTTATTTGTCTCATTTATATTATGTTTATACCACGTGTGTCTGAAAAAGACAACTACTTGTACTTCAATTCCTTTATTTCAAAGGTTGACTTTTAATACTGCTTAATTAAAAGTCACGTGGTAGTAAGAGTAGCAGCATTATTGTTTAGTCATCTTTTTTTGAAGTATTTTAATGCCATTTGTTATTCTGTCAAATTAGATTGTAAAATGATCATCAAAACTAGTGACAACCTTCTAAATTACGAATGTAAAAATGTATATTCATCCCCTTCTGACTTCTTTTTAATGCCATAAGTGAAAATAGTATAAACGGTTGTATTTTGTAGCCATTTTAGAGCTCCTTCTATTTCTTAAGTCCAAATTCTTAGATACCAAAACTCTGTCAAAATATCGTTTGCGAGATATTGGAGGCTCAACGCCATTGGTTGTTGTACTGTCGCATGAGCTGACAATCCTGTGCATGTAGCGCCATCTAGTTGTATGTGGTGACAACCTTTTGTATTTTTTCAATTCTTATGAGCTACTTTTATATGTTAGGATTATTTTAACAATATTTTAATAGAAAAAGTTAAAAGAATGTGCTGGCTGTATCATTTTCATTTTTTTACACTAAACTAAGCTTGCTTATATCATAAAAACAAGACATCCAAAGTACATATTTGCTTCAGGTCTGGTTATCAAAGAGTGGTAGGAAGTGGTACCCAGTCTGCCGTTTCGGGGTAGTACCACCACTAACAAGTATACAGACTGTGAAGTGATTTGGTTACGTTTCGGGATCAGCTTGTAAGTTGCCGGTTCCATCTAGGCCGGCATAGTGGATGTGATTGCTGCTCACAGTTATTGAATTGTAGTAGCAGTGACATTCATTCATGGACCACACTTCGGCTTAACATCAAGCGGGGTGCTGTCATATGTCGAGTCACAATAAAAAAAAATACATAATAAATCAAAGATACATTGATACTGGCAAGTGGTTTTAAACCAGAGTCTTGGTTTGCTAGGCCATTCTACAACTACTACACCACAGTCATCATAATGGTTCTCAGTACAAGTTACTATACAGAAGCTTTAAATATTATGTAGCAGGAAACCCTTTTCTTTTTTATTACCTCACTTTTCTGATAAAGTTCTTGTAGTCTTTGTGAACTCTCAAGAGCCTTATTCTGGAATTTCCTAACATTATTTAATTGTGCTTTACATTCCCAACACACTTTGTTACCTATTCTTATTTCTTCATAACCCTGTAAAATTCAAATGGAACTTTAATTGCAAGATATTGTTTTTATTTTTTCCCCTTTAAGTCGAAACCTTTTAGGTTACATGTAAAGGGTTTATACTAAGTCCTTCCCTGGGTTGGTTTTAATTTTTGGCAATCTTGGTCCTCCCCTGACTTACCAAGAAGCAAGATGAAGTCAGATGATCATAATAAAAAAATAATTCCAACACAACTCTATTGCTTCCTACATCCACAACTCTTTTCATACATATTTAGTATGAAGAGAGGTGGGTCCCGAGTTTGGTCGTCAGTCTCTCTTTAATAACCGTATTTCTACATAATTTATGTTACTTTACAGATGAGATTTGTATTCATAATCTAAGTAAGAAATAAAACATCAAATTGTAATCTATTAAATAGATAATGTACTACTAACATAAGTGAGTAGTTTGAACTATTTGCCAAAAAAGGAACTAAATAAGCAATAAATACAAACGTTTTGTGAACAACTTACATTTTGCACCATGATTAAATGTTTTAATATAACAAAACATCTGGAATCCAAAGTTTGTAAACTCCGATCGGTTGCCAAACATGTAACACATATATTTTCCATTTTGTGTACTTATACATACATTAAAACAACAATTACATTAAATATTTAATATAAAATATTATATTACCAAATAAAGTAAATAAGCAGAGACAACTGACAATAAACAAACTTCAATTCTTTTATGGCTTAGGTACCAGTTAGGGTTGCCAACCATACTTTATAATAACGTATCTTACGTTATTTTTGGTAATTATACTTTATACTTTTGCATACAAATAAAGTATGTGAAAATACTTTATTTCGATTGCGTAGCAAACGAATTGCTTATTTAAGTATATAAAGGACATCATTCATTTTGTATGGGTCTTGGGCTTAAATGTTACAATGTAGTTGGAATATATCCTTTTTTTTGCATAGTTTGGGTATGCAAAATCATCTAACTATAATTATGACAGTTCAAAGCAGAACAAATGTAGCGTTGATTGACAGATGATACAAAATTCATATCTTATTTTCCAAATAACTCAATTGCACAGCAATTAAAAGCAAAATTCTATCTACTATTTGTATTATATATTTTTTTCATTATCGGACATTACAAAAGTAGTACATAGAACCTCAAAATGAATGATGTCCTTTAAATGATGATTGTCAAACAAGCTTTGAAATATTTAAAAATAGCAAAAAATTGTTAGCAAATTCTAAAAGCACACAAAATACGTTTTTAAGGCATAAAATTTAAAAAATACTTTATTTTTCTTCCAAATACTTTATTTTTATCCTATTCAAACAATGGTATACGTTTTTTTTTGTCAAAAAAGTTGGCAACCCTAGTACCAGTCAAAGTACAACCAATTAATATCGAAGGAGTTTTGGCGGGCAACTGCAAGTGACAAATCATGCAATTTTAAATGATTTGTAAAACTTGGGTTTTTGGAAAATCTATGAATAATAATAGTGGGATCATTCATTCAGTAATTATTCCAGTGATTTAAAGCTGTGAAGCATGTTGCTTCATCTTTCATCCTAGACACCTTATTATTGGGAAGTTTAAGTGCGCAGCTGAGATTTAGTCGTGTTTCGGGATCAGCTCGTAAGTTGTCGGTTCCAAAAATGCCGCCATAGTGGATGTGACTGCTACTTACAGTTATTAAATTGTAGTAGCAGTGAAATCCATTCATGGACCGCACTCCAGCTTTACATTAAGCGTAGTGCCGACATATGTCGATTCACAAAAAAATTAACACATACTTTTTTGTTGACCATATCATACGAACCAAATGATTTAGGGAATACAAGGTAAGGCTATTGTTATCTCGTTCTCGCTACAGTAAGAGTACGTCTCTATCCCTATGACACGTTATAGCATCTTTGTTTACATGTAATTGTATTTTGATTTATTTTACGTGGGTGAGACTGGCCTATTTAACCTAACAATAGGGCTTAGGTTACTGAATCAGTCTATCTATCTTATATCCGTACGAACATAAACGTCGAACAGTTATTCGACGATGGCTTAAATACAGCAACTTGCTTGTATGATCATTCGTACCATGCAATTGATACTCGGAGGGCAGACTAGGCATTTTTTTATTGTTGAGACTTCTGACCTCGACTTGCCTGATAGTCAGACCGTCGACGACTGAAAAATAAATTTAGTTCCTCAGTCGCCTTTTCACGCTTCGTTCGAAGGATCCAAGGGATGTAGGAAGAAGAGAACACATAAGCTGGTGTAGTTCCACTTGTCGATTGGTCTTTAACGAAACGACACGCTAAATCTTTAGATTCAGTTGCCGACTCGGTCAACAGAATACGAAACCTTCCCCCGATGTGTAAAAAGATGAGACAGCAACACATTATTTAAAAAAAAAACAATAATTAATCACAAATATATTTATTGCAACCATATAGTCTAACAAATTTCCACTTTACATAATTATATATCCATTATTATTATGTACTACATTATTTTAACACTTAGTGCACAGAGTATACCTACATATTCACAAAAGCTTTACACAGGTAATGAGTAAAAACCTTGGAAAACTATATGGAAGTGTTCAAACAATAAAAAAAAACATTAACAATTACATTTTGTCGTCACATAGACAATAAAACTGAAATCTATACAATAATTCGTGTCTTTTATTTAAATGTTAGATTAATAAAAACTGCGCAACATCCCATAGTAATAATACTTTTAATATTGTTAGTACTTAAAACATGATTGTTGATAGGCCAATACTGCTTCATTATGCCATACTAAAAACATCTAAAAATATTTGTATTGTATTGCTGTATCCATGGCATAGCTTAGACAGTTGAACTATCAACAACATCATTATTATGTTAATATTTTACCAATTAGTAAATGAGACCATAAAATTAACATATAATATGGTAAACTTAATAATAAAGGCGCGATTGCACCTTGTCGTTAGCCTGTGTTCGCGTATTCGAATGACTACTCATTTGGGCAATCGATGCTGTTATTTTTATTTGCAATTCTAAGTCTATACTAGTATATTAAGTCAGTACACGTGCTTGTTTCGTAGAAACTAGGCGACAAAAGTACATATCAAAGATACATTGGTATAGTCTGTCTAAGCCGAAATGACGCGCCCCTCCACCGCATTTGCGCCCGAGAGAAAACATGAAATATGAATGCAACACACCAAAAATGCAATCGTAATTGGTCATTCAGTTGCTGGTTGGACACAAAAGGAGAAGCACTCTGATGAAGTATAATAGTATAGTTAGAAATATTTGCATTCACACATTTAAATAAACTAATAAAGTGGAGGGGCGCGTCATTTATAGTTAGACCAGCTATACTGGTAAGTGGTTGACGTGCGTGACCATTTCACTACTACACTAGCGGCACGCTATGACGTTTGCACCGTGTATCAAGTTTCGTATAAATTAATAATTACGTTTAAAGAAGAAAATTGATGTTTTTATTGTCACCGTAAAGAACAGCAAACTATGGTCTAGTCTATAATAAATCTCGAATCCACACTCTTTTATTTTCTTTTCTGTAAGCTATTTTTTGCGGTAACATGTCCGAAGACGGGCGTACATGTTTCCATTGATTTGAAACATGGTCGCCCGAGTTCCATAGTCAATTGAATTCGAACTCATAGGGCTAACAACCATGTGTAATCGCGCCATAAAGGGAATAAGGCATATAAGGAATAAAAGAGCACTTAATCATGCCAGAATATCCTAATTTGTACTAAAATTACAATTCAATAGTAAAAAAATAATATAAATATATAAAGACCTTATTATCAATTCTCTTCACAATCCCCATAGGAGACGAGACATCGGAGCGCCAAGTAACACTAAAACGACACAATTCTCTCGCGTCCTTCACATTCACAAATCTCATCATACAGACTCTATGGTTACGGGCACTGCGGTTTCCTGTTTTTTTTTAGGAATGACCTCGATTAAATCGAGGAACAAACTTTTCCGTTTGATCGTTCGCCAATCTCCTTTCATCCGTCCTTTCAAGGTGCCAGACCAATGTATCATTTCCTTTTCAATCTTTGTCACTACATCTTCTTTCAAATCACACACAGGAATCCTCACACTATCCGCTATCGTAATTCCACACGCACTTCTACAGCATTATTCTTACTTTCATGCTTCTTCTGCCATACCCAGCTTTCACTTTCCACACATTAATGTCTGAAAAAGCACCGCATTGTGAACAGCCATCAGTGCCTTTTTGACATTATTTGACCATTCATAATACTTAAGTCTATTTCTAGGGCAGCCAGAAAAACAGTAGACATATTGTATGTTTGAGTATCAAAAAAATAGAAAACGAGAGGTACTTATAGATTTCTGTCGCTTTGCTTTTCATATCTCTATCGCTAACGGTTAAAACGCGTTTATAGGTACGGGATGCGGCAAGCGACGATGCCATAACTAGTTAAAATGTGGTAGAGTTTAAAGAACAACATTCATTTTGTATGGGAACTTAGACTTAAACGTTTTAACAGATGCATATACATTTTGAAAATAGTTTAATGTACGAAGGTTACAGTTTAATTGGGAAACTGTATTTTGCATAATTTAGGTGTGCTAAATATTCAAACTATAATTGTGACAGTCAAAGGAGAACTTTTAATATGGCGTGTCTTCGTAATTGACAAACAATACAAAATCCATATCCTATTTTCAAAATAACTTAAATAATTGCACAGTAATTAAAAGCAAAATTGTTATTAGTTTTATCAATACTACCATATTGAACAAGAAACTACCATTCATATATTTTTTCATCATTGGACATTACAAATGTAGTACATAAAAGCCCAAAATGAATGATGTCCTTTCCCGAACAACACCAAAAATGGTTGATTATCCCGTGTGGCTGGCCTAAAGGCAATGATGATATTAACGGAAAGATGAGTTACGAATGCACGGCTTTCAAATATTGTTCAGCTGTGACATACAGTATATGGGTGGTGTATTATCACTTTTGGGTAACATAGAAAGAGATAGCTTGATAGGGATCTCAACTCAGAACAAAGAACTTACGACAATTGTCCTGATTTTACTTCCTCATTATTATTATTTTTTATTTAAATTTCTATACTAAGCTACTAAAGTGCTTGTATCATAAAAACAGGACAACTAAAGCACATATATCAAAGATACATTGGTACCGGCAAGTGATTTTGAACCCGTTCTCTCGGTTTGCGTAACCATTGCACTGCCACTACACCACGGTCGCCTTAATTGCGCGCTAGTAACGCATTTATTTCTTATAGTATATAATATCATAGCGTAAAGGTGACTGTCATTTTGCCTCCCCTAGAAAGAGATGGCGCCATTCACAACAATACCCATCCTTGTTCACCTTTCAATGTCGTCCTTGTTCAATGCTCTTTTTTTGTAAACATACCAAAAGTACAACATTTATAAATAGATATATTAATAATATTCCTTCGTAAAAATTTGGTCCTGACATAAAATAAAAACATGTTTTAAAATTGAGACTCGGCATCTTCGACTTGTCTGCTGGTAAGCAAGGAAATTCCGAGAGCGCCGACGACTGAAAAAACCAATCCAACTTGCGGTTGCCTCAATCGCCGTCACTATGCCGGCCTAGTGCAAAACTTAGTAATACTTTTAACTACTTAATGGAAACAATTGGAATAGGATACTTTAATCCTCCAGAGTGACATTTTTGAAGAGATACGACATCGATTCCTTGTTATGGATGCGTCTGATAGCTTCACTGAGTAACACGGAGATATCAACAGTTTTGATCTTGGAGCACTGCATCTTCTGTAGCTCATGTGGAATAGTATTAGTGACCACAATCTCATCAATAGGCGACTCTTCGAGCAGGCGTGGCGCGTCAGATGATAGTAAACCGTGCGTGGCCAGCACATAAATCTTATATGCACCTCTTTCTTTCAACACTTCCGCGGCTGCCACGAATGAATGCACGTCATCTATCATGTCGTCCTGTAATTTAGAAATTTATTAAAACCTTTTTAAAGAGTGGTAGGCAGTGGTACCCAGTCTGCCGATTCGGGGTAGTACCACCACTTACAAGTATACAGACTGTGAAGTGATTGGTCACGTTTCGGGATCAGCTTGTAAGTTGCCGGTTCCATCTAGGCCGGCATAGTGGATGTGATTGCTACACACAGTTATTAATTTGTAGTAGCAGTGGCATCCATTCATGGACTGCACTCCAACTTAACATCAACGGAGGTGCTGTCATATGTCGAGTCACAATAAAAAAAAAATGCCATTTGATATATGACAACACCCCGCCTGATATTAAGCTGAAAGGGGGGATGATATTACAGTTAAATAACTGTAATTAGCAGTCACATCCACTATGCCGGCCTATTTGAAACTGACAACTGATCCCAAAATGCGACCAATCACTTTACGGTATGTATACTTGTAATTTTATCGCGAAATTGTTTTAGTTCTATTTGTTTTGAAATTACATATTTAGCCTTACTTTTTTTAAAAGTCTATGAAAGCGACTACAATTACAATTATATAACTGCAAGTAGCAGTCATATAAACACTATGCCGGCCTCGTTGGAAACGACAACTTTCTACCTAATCCTGAACCGTGACTGTATCCTGAACTGACACACTAGAAAGTAGGTACCACCCCGGGTCGGCAAAGTGGTACTCAGAGGACGTTTAAAAATTACGTAGTGTTTTTACTTGAGATAGAAGTAGAAACAGGACATAAATACATAGTACTATGCCAGTCACGTTCGATTCCAACTAGTTATAATTGGACTGCATCTTATAGTTATTAAATTGTCCAGGGCTCATAACAATAGAGCTTGTATGAAGAGAATTGTGGATGTAAGAGAAGCGTGGAAGTTGTGTCAGGATTGTGGCAAGTGGCGCTCCAAAAAGTCGTGACAATTTGGTTGATTGATTGATTAAATTAATATTATATTTTAAATCATCTTACCACCATGATAGCAATTCTGCCACCCACATCACCTACAACTGATATTGGTGGTTTCTCTTTAGCTGGATGCACAGGCACTCCGACGGCAACGTCCATGGTTCTTGATCTGCAAGTTAATTTAAGTTAAAATTATTATTAAATTGAATCAAGGAATGTCAAGTTCGTTGCACCTTTCGACTTTTTTATAAAACTGATCTTGTCTGATGCTAAGCAAGAGGAAGTCCAAGACTGCCGATGACTGAAAACACCGTAGCTTACGGTCTGAGTCGCTATCACTACGCCGAGGGTGATGCTTCGCTTGGAGAAACAAAGATTGTTGGAATGGTGGGGAAAACACATGGACTTGTAAAGCATTCCACTTGTAGTTCTGTGTAATTTATCTGTCGATTCTTGCGAATTCTTGCGTGCGGACCCTGATAATAATTTATAATTTAACTAGTAGACCCAAGAGATACCCTGCCCGAAAGTATAATAGAAGCGTTCGCCACCTAACGGGTCTAATTGTAAATCTAAACCATCTGAAGATCCACTTGTCTACACGCAGAAATATTAATTAAAAGCAGATAGCCGTTTAGAAGGAGTTCAGTCAGTATCCCGCCTAATGTTTTGGAGTACACAGTCCACGCAGGGAGAAGAATCCTACTACAGTTACTAAACTGCAAGTAGCAGTCACATTTTCTATGCTGGTCTGTTTGGAATATTACAAGCTGATCTGGAAACGCAACAAAGTCACTTCACAGTCTGTACACTTGTAAGTGGTGGTACTACCCCAGATCGACTACCACTGGTAATTGTTTGACTGTAATAGCAGTCGCCTCCATTCTTGGACCACAGTCCAGCTTAACATCAGGCGGGGTGATGTCATATATCTAGTCACAATTAATAAATATAAAAAAAACATACACATAGACAGAGTATATAAAATAAAAATATATTTATTAAATACAAAATTATATAATAAAATATAATATTAAATATAACCATACAAACCTCGATATACAGGGTGGAGAATACCTCCCGTCAACCTCATCACTTTCCGATTCTTTTTGTTCACCATGTATAACAGCAATGGCTAGTCGGAGCCGTTCAGCGTATGACGTAGCTTTCTTAGCAGACCCTGGGTTTCGCGCCACAATAACAGAGTTGCGGTAATCAGGTATCTAAAACAAATTAATATATTTTAAAGTTTGCATTCAAAACCAATTGCCGGTACCAATGTATCTTTGATATATACTGATATTTTGGTCGTTCAGTTTTTATGATACGAGTAATTACTTATTTTGTAATCGACCTCGTTGGTAAGTAATGGAACATACTAATGGTTACTGCCGACTGATAAAACCGTTCTATTCCACGGTTGCTCCAGTCGCTGTCACTATGCCGGGCAAAAACATTCATGAATGTCAAAAAACTTAGTATAGAAATGTAAATAATAAAAATAGAGAAATACTAAATTCAACACCAGACTTCGGGGACATGATGTTAAATTTGTGCGAAATCTAGCCAAGTCGTTACCATTTTATAATTTTATGTCCAACCGTGTTGTGGATTCATGGAACAGTTTGCCAGCCGATGTCATTGGGGCGGAGACAGTTAACCAATTTAAAAATAAACTCGACAAGCACATGACTTCTAAGTAAACCACAAGTGTTAATAATAGACGCATCAGCGAAAGCTGCTAGTCTATCTAATAATAATAATTTGTAATTAGAAGTTATAGCGGGTCTTAACTTTGCGGTAAAAATGTGTAATTACGTGCTAAGACTTGTCTTAACATATTCTCGTAAAATTAGTTATCAAGGTTGTATTAAATTAGTTATTTCTTTAAATATCAAGGTTGTTTGTAACCATAGTGACTTCATTTATAGATTAATCTAAATCCATTGTTAATCCATGAATAACTTTTGAATTTTTTATATATATTTGGCTTATTATCGGGCAAAATGCCACGGGCCCCAGCCAGAGTGGGCCTGAGCCCCAAACCAATAATAAATATAAGTTATTTATTAAAGTAATAATACATTGATGGAGAGTCTTACCAAATTAATTTTGCAAGTACCCTCATATGGTATACTCACGCCACTGTATAACAGCTCTTCACCTTTTTTTTATTGTGACATCTGACCTCGACCCGCCTGATGATAAGCAGGAGAAGGTCCAAGAGTAACGACGACTGAAAAAACCGAGTAAGTTCACGGCTGCCTCAGTCGCCGTCACTATGCCGGCCAAAGATGCTTCTTTAAGCATCGCTTGAAGGATCCAAGATCATAGGATAAAGAGAACACATGGGCTGAAAAAGCATTCCACTTGTCGATCACCTGATGTTATGCTAAAGTGTCATCTATTAATAGGAGTCCAATTAACTTAAAGAAAGGATATTGACATAAGTCAGGAGTGGGTTAAGCGACAAAACTAGGATGATTGGCAAGAATATTCCTTAATCAAATTGTCACAACTTTTAGGCAGAGACAATGGAGCGCCACTTGCCACGATCCTGACACAACTCTCTCGCTTCCCTCACATCCACAATTCTTTTCATACAAGCTCTACGATTATGGGCACTAGGCCACCCAGCTTCCTTGAGGATGTCTCTGATATGGTCGGAAAACACTGCTTTTTTTAACGCATCCATCTTCGCAACATTTCTTAATCAAATTAAATTTAAAAGAGCCTTTATCAAGAGATTTGTCGACGTGAAAGTTGTATCAAGGCCGTGGAGAGTGGCGCTCCATTGTTTCTGCCTATCCACAAATATCGCTTGACAATTAGTGGATTGATTGTTGTTGCGTATTCAAATGTATTTATATTACAAAAAACCACTCACACACTCCTGAATGTACTGCAATAGAAATGGCGATGAGCGGAGATTATCGACGGGGCAATCAAAGAATCCTTGAATTTCTTTCTGATGAAGGTCCATGGTTATGATATGTGTTAGCCCTGACTTGCACATCATCTTTGCGAGCAACTTAGTGACAATGCAACCACGTTTCCTCATCTTGCATTGTTTACTATATGGCAAATATGGTATGACACCAACAATGGAGCGCGCAGATGACGTTTTGCATGCATAAGCCATTATTAACAATTCCATTATGTTGTTGTTCACGTCTCTGTAAACAAATGCTTTGTAAACATTCACATGTAAACAAAAACAAAAAGCGACCGTGGTTTAGTGAACCAGGTTCAAAACTTGCCGATGTCAATGTATTTTTTATTTTTTTATTATTGTGACTCGTAGTGAATTGTAGTAGCAGTGACATCAATTCATGGACCACACTCCAGCCAAACATCAAGCGGCGTAAATAAGAATTTAATAAATTTTAACAAATTTTTGTCTGTATACTTGTAAGTGGTGGTATACTTGTACCATCACTTACAAGTATACAGACCGTGAAGTGATTTGGTCACGTTTCGGGATCAGCTTGTAAGTTGCCGGTTCCAACTAGGCCGGCATAGTGGATGTGATTGCTACTCACAATTATTGAATTGTGCTTCAGCTTAATATCAAGCGGGGTGCTGTCATATTTCGACACAATAAAAAAAAAATTAGATATAATAAAAATATATATTGCATGTGTAGATTATTATTTAGGCCTATATCAGGCAGGACTATTGATTATTCAAGAAAAAAGAAAAGCAGTCGTCAAATTACGAGTACATTTTCGAACGAACATTTTGAACGAGGGGTTAATTTCCCTGGGTGATGTTTTTTTAATGGAAAAACTCAACAAGATATTATTAAAGCAAACAAAATCCCAGTTAAACAAATTATTTACATTCAAATGAAAATGCAGTATTCGAATAGCAATGAAATTGGCTCGTTGCCATTAACTGAGAACAGTAAATGAACATGCAAATTCCTCAGACCAACAAAAACAAAAGACTCAGCACTACAAACGCTGACGACGCTCGCGCATCAAAAATTGGCTATGTTTATGTAAAGTTCCTACCGCCATGAACTATGTAAGCAAATAATTAGAGATTTGTTAAATTTGGAATTTAAAAAAACTAATACCATTGATAACTCGAATGAGAGCGTGAGCATGATGCGTCTACTTTGAAATAGCAGACCGAAAATTTACATTCGAGGACACGAACGCGTTCTAGTACCACATTAAAACTTTTTTTGGTATGATTATTGCATTATCCATAGAATTTTTGTGTAGAGGCGATCCATCAGAAAATTGAAATTGAATTAATAATAGCCCAATAATTAATTATGGAGGTATATTCTAGTAGGGATGGGCGAGGGTATACTGCAAATCATTGAACGACAGAGCGTTAAAACGCTAAAATATAATCAGACTGTAAAATGATTCATTAGTTGATTGGGTTTGTATTAACTTGTAGATGTTTAGTAGCTAAGTATTGAAATGTAAAAAAATATAACTTCTAGTGACACTAAAGTACTGTCTATATTTTTTTGTTGGTCTGAAGTTAAGGATAAAAATACCATGAAACTGGCAAACAATGAAACTTGTACAATTGAAATAGAATTCAATTTAATGAGTTAACAGAATCAAAAATAATGAGGAAAAACATGCATTGTTTCATTATTGTATATTTTAAGTATGTTTTACAGAAATTATTTGTACTTCTGGAGTTTACTTTGCATTCTATATTTTTTATTTTACTCTTATATTAGCTATATTTTTGTTTTCTTGAGACGCTACATCTAGCCTTGACTTGCCTAATGTTAAGCAAGAGGATTGCCACTTGCCACTTGAATTTACTATCAGGCAAGTCATCTAGATTCAGGCAAGTCTGAATATCAGTGAATTTTAATTGATGAAAGTTATACATACTTGTTGCCAGTCTGAACGATGTATATGTTTTTGCCACGAATTGAATCAGCTATTTCAACCATTGTCTCCCTGTTAGTCTTGTGATATACTGAACAACCTCCCTTACGAACACCCAGCCGACTGCAACAATGAAACATATATTAATTTTTTTATTATTATTATTTTTAAATATAGATAAATGTACTCTTTATGGTAGCTTAAAAATATTTTTTTTTTTATTTAATGAGGGTACTTAAATTATAGATATATTTATAAGTAATTTTAAAGAAATCTCTTAAAGGACATCATTCATTTTGTATTTGGACTTGGGCTAAATTGTATTGACAGTTGCATATACATTTAAAAATTGTTTAACGATACATTGTACGGAGGATACATTGTAATTGGAAAATATCCTTTATTTTGCATATTTTAAGTGTGCAAAATGATCAAGCTCTAATTATGACAGTTTGGAGCAGAACTGTAAATATGGTGTCTTTGTGATTAACATACGATACAAAATCCATATCTTATTTTCCAAATATTAGTTTTATCAACACAAGTATCAAAACTACCGTTTATATATTTTATTATAAAAGTAGTACAAAAAAGCCCAAAATTAATAATGTCCAACAAAGTGCTTCATCATTTTAGTAATACTGGTTCTCTTCAAAATCAATATCTGTACATAAATATTTTAGTTGATATTGATATATATAGTTGATGACATCATATAGTTGATGACTAAGTCACCTTGTTCCCCTGTAATCCACTCACAGGGATGAGCCAGAATAATAATTACAACAGGTAATTATTAACATTTTTATCATCATATAAATATATTTTAAATACCACTTATGTGTATTGGTATGAAGGCCATTGGAGACTTACAAGTGCTAATTTGCTAACTAAATAAGCTACATTTAGGTATAGAAATAATATAATGCTTAAATTCATGTATTTTTACTAAAAATTGTATCCAATAAGTAAGCATTTCAGATGTAAATTAGGTGTTATCTAGAACGAAATTAATTGACAACTTCTAATTAGTTTTGTGTATATTTTGGCTTCAAATTGTAAAGATAACATGCGCGTTTTAACAATGTTTAGTCACTAAAATATTTTCTGGGTCATTTTAATAAAGCAATAGTGTTTACGTACTTAGCAACCAAGTCGGCTAAATCCGGATGAGAATTGCCACTTATAATGACGATATCCGAGGTGGAATTTGCCTCCATCTCGAAATTATGTGATCGGCTCGATGTAAAGCCCACAAGCCTGTAAAATAATAATGTATTAATTATAAGACACTTCAGGTAAATGCGACACAATGCAAATAAATGGTTAGTAAGCCTGATAAGTAGGAAAAAAGAACAGAAAAGAAAAACCTGGTCTTGTTGAGTAACATAATAACCTGATGAATACTTTTATAAACAAAAAACGGCTCTAAAAAGATAAAGCCAAAGAAAAAATTAAAACTACAATTAATTTCAGCAACACGCAGACTTTGCCTTCACTCACGTTTCAAGAAAAATCAAGTAACTAGTGTTGTCTGTTATTATGATTGGATTGGTTGCATTTTTTAGTCCACTAGAAAACGAGAATCCTCAAATCCGTTTATAATTTACGACTTCTCCAATGATATTAGCTAATGTTCTAAAGATTGAAATTCTTTAATTAATATGGGTATTAATTTATAAATAACGATTATTTAGTGATTTTAATAATAAATACTTTGATTTTTATGTAATTAAATGAATTACAGATAAAAGATTTAAAAGATTTTAAATTAGAAAACGAATCTAAATTAGTTGATATTGTGAGTTGAGTTGTGAGCACAGACTAGTAATAATGGTTGTGAGTTACATTTTTATTAATTACTTTTAAGTACATCACTATTATAAGTTTTTTTATATTAACTTATTGGCTTGGGCTAATATTTTTTAGAAATTCTAATTCATATGCAAATAATTACTTAATAATACTAAGTGTTTAAAACATGTTATCAAATTTTAAATGTGAATAAAATTTATATTTAAATTGTTTGTATTAGTTAACTTAATGATGTGTAGGCTTTGCCTTAAAATGAAACAACAACAGAAAAATAGATATGGAGTTTTGGCGGAAAACTGCTAGTGACTGGTCGTGCGATTTTAATTTCTTTGTAAAACTTGTGTTTCCTGAATAATATTGCTTAGTAATGGTGTAATTGCTATTCAGTAATCATTTTTAAGTTGATCGAGTATAGACAAGACGAACTGCTTAACGTGTCTCTTTGTTTTACCTTCTAAAGAGTTCCGTCTGAAGAGTTTTCGTAAAGTTTTCCACCGCTTTAATAAAACCATCACCATCATTTTCACCCTCACGTAATGGATGAAACACTGAAATGTTTCATCTTCAATCTCTGAAGACTTTATAACGGAAGACTAGGGTGTATGGACTAAGTTTCCTTTGCCTTCCCAGAAAGGGAGAATTGAACTGGAAAAAATAAATAGATATGTCAAAAAAATTGTAACATGTAAAATTTTTGGTTATATTTTGATTATTTTCATAATAAATTATTATAATTATGGGTTTAACTAAACAATATCTACGCTACGCTCCAAGCGGAATCTTTAATATAATATCTAGTGCAGACTGTAATAGTACACATGTGTCATTAAATGGTGTAAGTGGTAGATATGTTGCAGTCGGTGCATGTGAACATGTTATTATTTGGGATTTAAGGCTCGGAGAAAAGGTAATTCTTAGTTATTATACAGGTGTATTTTCGATGAATTATATACCTTAATGGTTTGCTTATTAAGTTTAAATTCATTAGAACTAGTACATTAAAACACTAACAATTTTTTAATTTGTAGGCCCAAGTTCTTTCGGGGGAGAATGTAGTGGTATCACAAATAGCTGCAAGTCCTACAGGCAACCATATGGCAGTTGGTTATGTGGATGGTAACATAAATATATTTGATTTAAACAATAATGAAATAGTTTGTGTGTTTGCTGGACACAAATCTGCCATAACTTCACTGCAATATGATGAACAAGGCCATAGGATTGTGTCCGGATCGAAGGTAAGTAACAACACATATAATCTATACTAATATAATAAAGTGGAAGAGTTTGTTTGTTTGTTTGTTTAAACGCGCTAATCTCAGGAACTACTGGTTCGAATTGAAAAATTCTCTTTGTGTTGGATAGATCAATTATCGAGGAAGGCTTTAGGCTATAAAATATTACGTTGCGACTTATAGAAGCGAAGAAACAGTCAAAAATGTGGAAAAACGGGGAATTTTATTCGTCTTTGAGGGTTTATTATTCATCTTTAAATTATCTAAAAAAATGTCCGCGACCGTATATGTCTATCTTTTAAGATTAACTCACAATAACCGTTTTTATGATAGTCATATTTGGTCTAAATTAATGCATTATTACAAATTATTTGTCAGAGTTGTATAAACATAATAATATTATTCTTCATCGAAATAAATGTGTTATTAATTAAGAGTATTTAACTGTGAACAAAATTGTCATTGACATCACCTAATTTCAATAAACATCTAATAAGATAATACAATTTTAAAATAACTCTGAAACAAAATTCACACGCGTCGCATGATGAGCGCTAACCGGCGGGCGAGGAGAGGCGGTGCTTGCGGGCGAGGCGGAGGGGGGTGTAGCTCTACGAGGTATAGTCTGTCTAAGCCGAAATGACGCGCCCCTCCACTGCATTTACGCATACGAGCAAATATAAAATATGGATAAAACACACCGAAAATGCAGTAATTGGTTATTCAGTTGCTGGTTAGACACAAAGGAGGAACGAACGTGATGAAGTTTAATAATATAGTTAGTAATATTTGCATTCACACATTTAAATAAATTAATAAAGTGGAGGGGCGCGTCATTTACAGACAGACAAGCATACTATGCGGTCGGCTCCCTACTGATCGGTTGAATGCAGCGTTAATTTGTTTTTACGATATAATATCATTATGCAAAATCCTTTTTTATACAATTTCATTTTGTAGTAGTTTTCTCTATAGTAGGTAGTGTTTGTTTTAAGTATAGTATTTTGTTTCTAATATTTTCACAATAACACTTTTTTTGGTTTTGTTGTAAATAATACCTGTAGGTGTCATCTACATTCTTTCAAGGTTAGGTTTTACAATTCTTATTAGGTTAGGTTTTAGTTTAAGCATACGGTTAGTTTGGTTAAGTTTTCATTTCCTTCGTTCTTTCTTCGTCACTGTAATGCCTAGAAAAAGGACTCAGCGTTCTCGGCAGACTGCTGCTGCAAAGAGGCTGCGAGTTTTGCGCACAAGAAAATAAAACTGAAAATATAATTTACGCAGAAGTACTTTAAAATATATTCTTTTTAAAACTACTTTAAAATATATTCTATTAGTTACGTAATTTAATCGTCTAAAATAAGTCGCGGGTAACAGGTATAGGTAATTTATAATAAAGCTGAGCAAAACAAAAAAATAATATGATTCCCAAAATAACTATTCCACGTGGACGCAGTCGCGGGCACAGCTAGTTAATATATAAAATATAATATTGAGTCACAACATCTGATCTTGATATGCCTTACCAACAAGCAAGAAGAGGGCTTAGAGTGCCAACGACTAAAAAAAATCTCATCCTATGGTTGTCTTAGTCACTATTCACTATGCTGGCTATAAGTGCATTTTTACGCTTCACTGAAGGGTCCAAAAATATAGGATGGGAAGATCACTTGCAGATGCAGATGCTCCTGACCTGTGCAGGTATCAAAAATGTTCCTACAAAAATGTAGGAACAATGTTAAAGAACTCCTCAGAACATTCTGGCATTCAAAACCACTTGCCAGTACCAATGTACTTTGAATATGTACTTTGGTTGTACTGTTTTTTGAATACAAGCTCTCTTACCAGGAGACAGAACGATCTTGGGGAAACGGATTTGGATGAAATTTCGTGTAGTGGTAGTATACTCCTAGGACTCCAATGTCTGTACATTACAGCAAAAGTAGTATTAAGGTGTAATTCTGCAGACTACACTACTTTTTGTATAGGATTGATTCCGTGCAAGGCAACACTAATTTGTAGCCGCTGCATTAATATTGTTTCCAAACATAATGTATGACTTAGCAAATGCTGATTGTTGCAATAGTGTCACATTTCATGGAATCAAAAGATGTAGTGCCGTCTGCAGTCGCCAGCAGAATCACGCCTTTATACATGAATAAACTTTTATGATAAGTAGTAACAACCAACTTAGTTCACGGTTGCCTCAGTCACTGTCACTATAGCAAAAAAAAAACATTGTATAACTATTTTTTTTATATTTTCATAGGATACGGAAGTGATATTATGGGATGTGGTATCAGAAACTGGTATAGGCAGGTTTAGTGGACATAAAGGAGCAATAACAGCTGTATCATTTATTAACACTAGAAACTGTTTAGTCAGCTCTTCAAAGGACACTTTTGTAAAGTTCTGGGACATAGAAACTAAACATTGTTTTAAAACACTTGGTGGACATCAGAGTGAGGTAATTTTATATTAAATGGACATCATTCATTTTGGGCTATTTTTGTAATGGCCAACATAGAAAAAATATATAAATGGTAGTTTCATTACTTGTATTATTAAACATAATATCAATCTTGCTTTTAATTGCTGTGCAATTGAGTTATTTGGAAAATAAGATATGGATTTTGTATCATTTGTCAATCACAAAGTACAATATATTAACAGTTCTGCTTTCAACTGTCATAATTATAGTTTGATCATTTTGCACACCTATAAACTATGCAAAATAAAGGATATATTCCAATTACATTGTAATCTTCATACATTAAAGCATATGCAATTGTTAATTCAATTTAGCCTAAGAAGTCCCTATACATAATATTGTTGTACAATCTGCTGTGTACCATTAAAATGTCATAATCATGAAAAGTGGTGTGATAATAGATAGTTATTGAATCATTATATTTTTAATAAGCACCTACAGTTGTAATAACTTGAAAACTGTTTCTAATTTAGGTATGGTCAGCAGTATTAATGAAGGAGGAACAATTTCTAGTGACAGGCAGTACTGACTTAGAGTTAAGAGTGTTTAAGTTGAATTGGACTACTGATGAAAAAGATGAGAAACTTGCAAGACAATTAGAGATTGTTAAATTAGAAGATGCTGAAACTTATGAGGAGAGTTCTGTGAGTTTTATAAATTTGTTGTTATTTTTTGATTGCTTTGCCAAGACTAAAAGGTGGATTTTTGCTGTGGGTCTGGTTGTCAAAGTGTAGATGGCAGTGCTAACCAGTCAGCTGATCTGAGGTATTACCAACACTTACAAGTATACAGATGGTGAAGTGGTTGGTTCCAACTGTGCTGGCATAGTGGATGTGACTCAGGCCAACGTGCATTAGCAAAAATTAATAAAAACTTTAGAAAAACTAATCATCAATAATTTGAATTGTTTGTAAAAGTTTTGGAAAAAGTGACAGATAAATAAATTATGATGAATAAATATTTCTTTTAATTTTATGCAAACATTTTTTTTTCTTCTGTGAAAAATCTTTACCCTTCCTAAGGACCCCCACACAAATTTTTATACTGGGCCCCGCCAAGCCACGCTAGGCTTCTGATGTGACTGCTAATTATAGTTATTTAACTGTAGTAGCAGACATCTCAAATCATAGACTGCACTCAGCCAAAGTGCTGTTATATGTTGAGCCACAATAAAAAAAAGCAATGATGAGTGGAAGAACAAAAACATTGGAGCCAATAATGACAAACCTAATAATTGTTTCTCGATCATATTAGGGACATTCTTAAAAATGCAGAGGTCCGCAATTTCCTCGACCAGAGTATGTATAAAGAACATTACGCATATGAAAGAAGCTAAATAATCGCGGCTTAATAAAAAATAATAGAAACAAAACACTATTCTCAAAGATTTTGCCATCTCATTAGTTAATTTATAAAATTATATTTACAATCTATATTTTCCTGCAGGTGTTACAATGTCACCAAGTTGGCACTTTGGTGCGTGGTGGACACGGACGAGTGGTTGGTCTCAATACAGATCTAGGACAGACTGTGTTGTCGTGCTTTGGGAAGGATTCAACATTAGAGCTATTTGCGTTCTGCACAGATGAAGAATCTAAGCAGAGGATGGAGAAACGAATTAAAAAACAAAGAAAAAAATTACAGTATGTTTGTTGAGTTTTGATTGATATTTTCACTGTACCAATATTTTATGTGTCACAATAAAAAATAAAAAAAAAACCGTTACTAGTATTTGTTTGTAAGTGGATTGCCAGCAGGACTAGCAGTATAGATACACACATCATTATACTTTTTAATTACATTACTTTTACGGTTTGCAGTTTATTATATGGTTTGGGCACATGGAAAGGATATGAGTGAAAGTAGATTGATGAAATTAATCAAATTGTCACACGTTTTTCCCACAGGGATAGGCAGAGAAAATGGAGTGCCACTTGCAACGATTCTGACACACCTCTCTCGCTTCCCTCACATCCACAATTCTCTTTATACAAGCTCTACGATTCTGGGCACTACCCCACTACATTATTAAGTGTATTAGCAATTGCCGCCATTCCATGAATTCACACTTTGACTAATATCAGGTGGAGCTTTGTCATATGTTAAATCACAATAATTTAAAAAAAGATAAAGATAATCATATATGACGACAGGCGTAGTGATGTGCTACTAGTCTGTTACGCGGGTGTCCCAGGTTCGATTCCCAGTCTGAGCAAATATTTGTTCCATAGCTTTTATTTGTAATATTTAATAATAAGATTATATTTACAAATATTTGGTAATAAAAAAAGAGGCAGTTTTTTGCTCCGGGTCTGTTTGTCAAAGAGTGGTAGGCAGCGGTACCTAGTCTGCCGATCCGGGGTAGTAATCAGCTTGTAAGTGGCCAGTCTCAACTAGGACGGCATAGTGGATGTGACTGTAGTAGCTTGAACTGTAGTAGCTGTCACCTCCATTGATGGCCCGCACTCCAGCTTAACATCAGGCGGGTGCTGTCATATGTCGAGTCACAATAAAAATAATTTGATCAACATTGCAGAAAATTAAAAGAAACAAATCCAGAGGAAGCTGAATCTTCAGAAATACCTCAAGTATTGACACTCAATGATGAAGTTCGCCGTTTGACGTCAATTAAAATGGATGCTAAAATTAAATCATGTACTTTATTGTTGGGAACCACTGGAGAACTCAGAGTTGCTGTCACATTGGCTAATAATACAGTTGAGATGCACAGTTTAAAATTAGATGAACCTAATGAAGGTAATAATACCTTACTTGACTTATTACCAGCCCACTTGTTGTCCCCATCATATGACCTTGGATCTTTCAAGCAATGCGTAAAAAAGCCCCTTTGGCCGGTGTAGTGTATGAGGGCACGCACATTATATACATGTACAATTACTAGATGTAGGTGACACAATCTCAAGCGTATCAGGAGAACACGACAGCCGTCGGCAAGGGCAGACGCGTGGCATAATACTGTCAGAGAACGAGCTAAATAAACGCGGTAGGAATGCAGTTGTGACGTCATAGTCACGTGTCTATTATGAATAGTGAAGTAACATGCAAAATGTTGATAACGATAAACACATACTTTCCTATAATATAGTATAAACATTAGACAGCAACGATTTTTAATGAATTAAGTATTAATTTAATTTTGAGAATAGTGACTGCATGTTTTTTTTATTTTTCACAGATTTTAATCACGTTTTTAATAATGATTCTAGCCTGACTACGGATGACGACTCTCTTTTATTCAATTAACTTACCAATTTTTCAATAATCAAACAGAAAATATGAACACGATTTTATCGATATTAAATGACATCGACGCTAATAGCGGCTACTATGTTACGGGTGGGGGTTTTTTGACGCCCCACCGCACCTCAGCCCCCGAATCTATTTAACTCGTTCCCCATCTATACATTGGCGAGCCTGTGATTATAGTAATCCTCAGTTATCGGTGTTACTACTGCACTGCTGAATGAATGTACTATACAAACACTACAGCCGGTATAGTGACAGTGACTGTCGTGACTGTCGTTTTTTAGTCGTCCCATCAGGCAGATCTGTCACATAAAAAAGTCTTTATTTGAAACGGGGATAAAAAGCCTACAAGTTATTTCTCAATCATAATAGGGTTATTCTTAAAAAGCAGGGATCCTCTTGGCAAAAAAACACCCGCCGGTACCAATGTATCTTTGATATATGTACTTTGGTTGCCCCGTTTCTATGATACAAGCACTTTAGTAGCTTAGTATAGTATTGTAAATAATAATAAAAAGAATTGTGCGTTTGTCTTTTTTAGTGAATTGTCTGAAACAGATAACTCTGCCAGGACACCAGAAGGACCCTCGTTGTGTTGCCATAAGTTCTGATAACTTAGCAATACTATCAGCATCTGGTGACTCGATCAAGTTATGGAATAGGTAATTCTATTTTTATCAATTTTAGTTTTCTAATAAAATCTAAAATCGAAATGCATCATTGAACAACCAATTGTTTTTTATGATTGTGTCATAGACGTGCCGACGCTACGACTGAAAGAACTAACTCCGTACGGTTGTCAGTCGTCATCACTATTCCGGCCGGCCGCTTTTAGACACTTTCACCATTATTTTAATACTAAAATCGCAATAGACAAGATTAGTAAGGCAACTTTTTAATTTTTAAATGAATTTCTTAAACTTATTTAGTATTCCATTATTATGAAGCGTTGTTAAGCTGGAGTGCGGTCAATGAATAGAGGCGAATTCTACTACAGTTAAATTACTGCAATTTGCAGTAGCATCTTTACTGTGCCGATCTAGTTGGAATCTGTAACTTTACAAGATAATCTTAAATCGCGACTGATATACTTTGAACTTACACCACGGAGACCAAGGCAACCGTGGTGTAGTGGCAGTGCAATGGTTACACAAACCGAGAGCATAAGTTCGAGACCACCACCGGTACCAATGTATCTTTGATATATGTTACTTGTTGTTGTCCTGCTTCCATGATACAAGCACTTGGTCTTATGTTATTGTATTATAATCTTAGTTATATTGTTGTTTTTTCTTAATTACATAGGTGTTTTATTATTATTTAAGACAACTTGTAAGTGGCCTTGTCTAGAAATGTTTGTTGTTTCTATGTGATTTTGTTAGCCGTAAGTTGTCCAATCACTCTTAAATAAATAAATATACTTTCAGACCATCCCAAACCTGTCTCCGTACAATCCCAGTGCCATGTGGTAGGCCAGTAAGTGTATGTTTTGCACCAGGAGACCGCCATGCCTTAGTAGGATGCGTCGATGGCAACCTCTTGGTAGTAGATGTGGCTGCCGGTGTAGTTCTAGAACAAGTACCAGCGCATAGTGAAAATTGCTGCACTGTTGGACTTATGCCTGATATGGTAAGAACAAAATATCTGTTGTCTGTAAAGTCGGTTTACTGACGATAGTTGAACGTGACAACGTCATAAGAAAATATACTGATGGAATGGTTGCATTTTTCAAAAGAAAATTTTATTTTATTTGTTTGATAGATATTTTGTATGGGTATAGGATATATGGAAATCACAATTGAATTGATCAAGTTATATTTATTTGTACGCATAAATACAATTATGTCATTTTTTATTGTATATTAAAATATTCAATATTAATAGTATTAATATTAGTAATATTAATAGTGTGCATCCACTCACTCAGGTAGAAGAGAGACAGATGTCGAACGCTGCCGAACGCGGAGGCCGATTGTGCCTCTTTGTCGCTCGTTCCGCGCTCTCGCTTGCACTTCAAGCCATAGATGGAACGCCGTAACGCCGCATGAGTCATGTTTTTTCGTGCGTGCAGGCGGCTCCATCAAATTATAAGTCGTTGTCACGTCAAAAATAGCTATATGATCAATCAATCCGTTAATTAATTAAGGTGACCATTGTGTAGTGACTGTATGATGGTTATACAAACCGAGAGCACGAGTTCGAAACCACTATTTAAGTAGCTTAGTGCAGTAATGTAAAAAAAACAATCAAATGGTCACGCCTTTTTCCCATAGGGATAAGCAAAGACAATGGAGCGCTACTTTTTTTTTATTGTGACTCGACATATGACAGCACCCCGCTTGGTCTTAAGCCGAAGCGTGGTCCATGAATGAATGTCACTGCTAATACAATCCAATAACTGTAAGTAGCAATCACATTCACTATGCCGGCCTAGATGAAACCGGCAACTTACAAGCTGATCCCGAAACGTGACCAAATCACTTCACGGTCTGTATACTTGTAAGTGGTGGTACTACTCCGGATTGGCAGACTGGGTACCACTGCCTACCACTCTTTGATAACCAGACCCGAAGCAAATATCCATCTCTTTTTTTTAATAACAAATATTTGCAATGTTTAATATTAATAAATATTACAAATAAAAGCTATGAAACAAATATTTGCTCCGACCGGGGATCGAACCCGGCACTTTACGCGCAACAAACCAATCGCTAAACCGTTCGTCCACGCCTGTCGTCAATATATTGGCTCGACAATTAATGAACAGCTCTTTTACTTTTTTTTTCGAAATAAACAATCAAATAGTCACGGCCAAGTATTATTTTCAGCGTGGTTGTTTCTCTGGCGGTGGTGACAAAACAGTGAAATTGTGGAGTTTTGAACTAATACCCGACCCAACTGGTGAATCCAAAGCTAAGGTAGAATATTTGTTTTATTTAATTGTAATTATTATTATGACGTTCTAAGGGTTTTAAGGAAAAAGGATTTGTCTACAGCCCCACCTAAATGTTTTACCATGTAAACTGTAGTTTTTACTTTCTTGCAGGTTTTGTCATTGTTACATACAAGAACATTGGAGCTGGAGGAATCAGTGCTTGCAGTAAAAATAAGTCCAAATAATAAGTTTATTGCTGTAGCACTGCTTGACATGACTGTTAAAATATTCTTCCTGGATACTTTTAAGGTTAGCATTTTATTAGGAAATATAAAGTAATGGATGGAATCCGAGCACGTGGACAGAGACCACTTGCCGGTACCAATGTATCTTATATGTACTTTGGTTGTCCTGTTTCTATGATACAAGTAAGCACTTTAGTAGATAAAAAAAAGAAATGTATGTATAAAAAAAATGTCACGCCTTTTTTACACAAGAATAGGCAGAGACAATGGAGAGCCACTTGCCACGATCCTGACATAACTCTCTTGCTTTCCTCACATCCACAATCCTCTTCATACACGCTCTACGGTTGTGGGGATTTAATTGTTTACTACAACTATACATACCGTTAAGTGACTTAGTCGCGTTTCGGTATTAGCTTGTAAATTTCTCGTGGTCTAGTGGCAGATAATTCTTGCAAGCTAAGAGCTATTGGTTTAAAACTACTGGCCGGTACCAATGCATTTTTAATATAAGTACTTTGGTCATACCGTTTCTATGATACAGCATAGAGTTTAAAAAATGCAGAGGAAAACATGGGACAGTTTCTGTAACATGGTGTCTTCCGGATCGTTTTTCCACTCAAGAACCTTTTTTCCCCATCGCTTGTCAGTTCTTCGAGCGATCAGCATGACATGTATTTTTTTATGTTTTATTTACATTTCTATACTAAGCTATTAAAGTGCTTGTATCATAGAAATAGGACAACCAAAGTACATATATCAAAGATACATTGGTACCGGCGGGTGGTCTCGAACTCGTGCTCTCGGTTTGCGTAACCATTGCACCACGCTCGCCTCAATAATCCTTTTTTGTTTTTTTTTTTTTAGTTTTACCTGTCACTCTTTGGCCACAAATTGCCAGTGCTATGCTTGGATATAAGTTACGACTCCGCCCTCATAGCGACGGGTTCAGCTGACCGCAATATAAAGATATGGGGCATGGACTTTGGTGATTGTCACAAGTCAATATTTGCGCACAATGATTCAGTAACAACGGTCCAGTTCGTACCAACAACACATTATATATTTAGTGCTGCGAAAGATGGCAAAGTCAAACAGTGGGACTGTGATACTTTTGATAATATATTGACTTTGAATGTAAGTGTGCTTTAAATAATTAAATTAACAGTTTTAGTTCAGGCGTGGACGAACGGTTTAGCGATTGGTTTGTTGCGCGTAAAGTCCCGGGTTCGAATCCCGGCCGGAGTAAAATTTGTTTCATAGCTTTTATTTGTAATATATAAATATTGCAAATATTTGTTATTAAACAAACAAAGAGATGGATAATTGCTTCGGGTCTGGTTATCAAAGAGTGGTAGGCAGTGGTACCCAGTCTGCCGATCCGGGGTAGTACCACCACTTACAAGTATACAGACCGTGAAGTGATTTGGTCACGTTTCGGGATCGGCTTGTAAGTTGCCGGTTCCATCTAGGCCGGCATAGTGGATGTGATTGCTACTCACAGTTATTAAATTGTAGTATCAGTAACATTAATTCATGGACCACACTCCGGCTCAACATTAAGCGGGGTGCTGTCATATGTCGAGTCACAATAAAATAAAAAAAATCGTAGAACAATTGACAAGTGGAATGCTTTGCCAGTCCATGTGTTCTCTCCATTCTATGACCTTGGATCCCTCAAGCGATGCGTGAAGAAGCACCTTTGGCCGGCATAGAGACGGCGACTGAGGCAGCCGTGAACAAACTGGTTTTTCAGTCGTCGCGTCGTCACTCTTGGACCTCCTCTTGCTTATCATTAGGCGGCTCGACCCATGTCGACAGATGGTTCGAGTCGCAATAAAAAAAATACGACGGTGGTGTAGTGGTAGTGCAATGGTTATACAAACCGAGAGCACAGGTTCAAAACCACTTCGCTGGTACTAATGAATCTTTAATATATGTACTTTTGTTGCATGTTTCTATGGTACAAGCTCTTTAATAGCTTAGTATAGAAACATAAATAATAATAATAATATTATGACGACAGGCGTGGCGCATTGGTTGGCACACCTGTCAGTTATGTCATTGATTTGTTTTATTTGTAATATTTAATTAAATGGAATATTGGTGTCGATTCTCTTGGCACATTCACTAACTTATCCTAAATTTTAAACTTGTCAAACATAAGTTTTTTTAAAGAAAACGCAATTCTATTGTCGAAAATGAATTAAATATAAGAAATGACAGGCCTAAATTATATTGCCAACGTAAAATTTATATTTTTGAAAAATAATATGAAATAATAAGAAAGTTATATAATTATTAATAATAAATAAGTAATAATGTACCATATTGAACGTTATAATGGTTTGAGTAAATAAAAACTCAATTTCACGTTAATAAAAATAGAAAAACTTTGTACTTTTGTAATAGTAACACAATTAATTTTTGAACGCATTTTGTTGGATAGATAAGTTTTGGCGGTAATTACAGGAGACAGATTTTAATTATTTGTAATACTTGTGTTTCATGAATATAATTGTATAATGATGGTGAAATTGTTATTAAGTATATGTTATACAGTATAATGACAAGTAATCTAATGCTGTAATACGTGTTTTCGTTCGTTCGTTTTGTTCCCTCCCAGACTTCTTCAGATTGATTCAGCGCTTGATTATCCCAAAAGCCACCAAAAGCCCTTTTTATCTTGATTTTTCAAATTAATGTAAAGAATAATAAAAAACTCTTTTTTAAAATACCGTACCTTTTTGTGGGAAATTTATTCAAAATTTCAAAACTCTCTTTTAAAACAGCAAATTTAAGCTGAATAAACAAGTTATCCGATCCATATAGTGATTAAGTTGGAAAAATATGTTCCAAGTTCGTAGACCAATTAAAAGAACCGAAAAAAAAAATCGTTTTTTTTTCTCGGGTTTCATTAGGATTGAGCGGAACATACAACATCGAGCTTTAAAATTCATTTTTAAAGATTCAAGTATGACCATTTTTTAAGGGAAATACAGCCACTTGAAAAACTTCAAAAAATGAATTTTTTTTTTGATCCTTTAATTTTTTCCACTAGTGTATATATGAAAATGTATTGTAGGGTCACGTAGGCGAATGTTGGTGTTTATCAGTGGGTGCTGGTGGTCAACATGTTGTGTCGTGTGGCGGTGATGGTGCATTGAGGTTATATGTGAGGACTGAGGAGCCATTAGTATTAGGTGATACGGATGAAACAGATGAAGGACTTGCTACAGGTGATAAGGTGATGTTACAAATGTGATTGTTTTGTTAATGAAGCTACAGATTTTAACGACAAGTGTGGTAGATTGGTTAGCACACCAGTTCGTTACGCGTAAGGTACCAGGTTCGATTCCTGGTTTGAGGAAATATTTGTTTCATAGCATTTTTGTGATATTTAATATTTTGATTAAATATTACAAATGTTTGTTTATAAAAAATAATAATAAGAGTTGGCAATTTGCTCCCGGTCTGGTTATCAAAGAGTGATGTCCAGTCTGCCGATCCGGGAAAGTACCACCACTTACAAGTATACAACCGTGAAGCGACTTAGTCGCGTGTCGGGATCAGCTTGATAGTTGCCGGTTCCAACTGGGCTGGCATAGTAGATGTGACTGCTACTTACAGTCACTTACAATAATGGATCGCACTCCAGCTTAACATTAAGTGAGGTGCAGTTATATGTAGTCACAATGAAATAAAATATATTTTTCAGGCACCAGTACCAGGTCTACCAAATATAAATATGGCGACAAGGAAAACTATTGGCGCTGAGAAAGCGGTAAGTTAGATTTATAATTACCGAACGCTATTAAAATTTATAATTTTTAGCCGGCCGCGAACTGAGTTGTTTTTTTCAGTCGTTGGCGCTTACTATCGGTCGAAGATAGATGTCGAGTCACTATTTAAAAAAAACTCGCCAAATGTCAACTTATTTTTGACATTTGATTAATGTCAAATTAAGGCGCCCGTGGTGTAGTGGCAGAGCAATGGTCACGCAAACCAAGAGCACTAGAGAGAGTGGTTGAAACTACCACTCGCCGGTACCAATGTATTATTGATATATGTTCTTTGGTCGTCCTGTTTCTACGATACAAGCACTTTAGTAGCTTAGTATAAAAATGAAAAATAATAAATAAATAAGAACTATAATTGTAGAAATGCGTGTGTAAATACTTTTTTATTTGTGGTACGATATATAGACGCTACAGCCTGATGTTAAACTGGAGTGTGATTCATGAATAGAGGCGGCTACTGCCACGGACGAATGTCTGCAAGCAGGAGTTGCATCTACCATGCTGCCTTTGTTGGATCCGACAGGTGACAATAAACTCGGAGGCGACTGCTACTACAGTTAAATAACTGCAAGTAGCAGTCATATTCACTATGCCGGCCTAATTGGAACCGGGAACTGATCAAACTGATCCCGAAACGTGACAGTCACTTTACGGTCTGTGACACGACATCTGACCTCGACCCGCCTAATGATAAGCAAGAGGAGGTCCAAGAGTGACGATGACTGACAAAACCGTATTGTTCACGGCTGCCTCAGTCGCCGTCACTATGCCGGCAAAAAAAGTGAAAGTGGTGGTTCTACCTCAGCAGATTGGTCAAATGACCTTTAACTCTACTTAACCTCTTCTAGGCTGATTCTCTTCTGGAGTGCATAGCAGTTGGTAACCAATATCGTGATGAATTGCAAGAGGCACGTGGCCAGCCAGTTCAGGTACCAGTTCTGATGGCTGCGTACAACTGCTTTACACCAGAAGAATTTCTACTTGAAACTGTGAAAAGAATCAGGGCTAGGTATGTATAAAATATATAGTTTATTTTATTATGAATTAACGCTGTAGAAATGCGGTCATTAAGGAGTGTATAATGCGATTAAAATAAGAATAGGACGCAGTCGGCGCCATTTTGTGACGTTCAACTCTCCAACCAACTTTACTTTAGTCAGTGAATCAGTCAAGTGAAGTTAGTCAACAGCCCCTCCTATTCTTAATTAGAATAGAACTATATGCGGAGGGACTATAGCGCATAGAATGAGAAAGAGTGCTCGATAGATGTGGTTTGAAAGAGATGTAGTGACAAGGATTGACAAAGGAATGCTTCGATGGTTTAGGCACATGGAAAGGAGAGTCAAAGTTGATTGACGAAAAGAATTTATAAATCTGATGTGATGGATGCGTTAAACAAGGCAGGCCCAGGAGGGTGGGCATTGAGTTGGGTTGCCTAGTGTCCATAACTGAAAATAAAAGAGGATTGTGTCGAGATCGTGGCAAGTCGCGCTCCATTGTCTTTGCTTATCCCTGTGGGAAAAAGGCGTGACATTTTTATTTTATTTTATTTTATTGTGACGACATATGACAGCACCCGCCTGATGTTAAGAAGTGCGGTCCATGAATGGATGTGACTGCTACTACAGTTCATTACCTGTAAGTAGTACCCACATCCACTATGCCGGCCTAGTTGAAACTAGCAACTTACAAGCTGATCCCAGAACGGAACTAAGTCACTATACGGCTGTCTCCCACTCTTTAAAATTGATTGATATAAACAAAAATTATACTCCAACCTCGGTACTGGTTACAAAGTTGCGCCGCGCCGTTTGGGGACAATGGGCCTTTGGGGACCTTTAGCTAAGCGCCTAATAATAATAAATTGTCAACAGTGAATTAGAAGAGGCATTGCTCCTGATACCATTTTCAACAGCCTGCGAGATCATACGCATTGTACCTATGTTACTGGAGCGTGGTGATTGCACTGAGCTCGTGTGCAGACTGGCATTGTTCCTTCTGCGGGTTCATCATGCACCGCTCGTCGCCAGCCGTGGGCTATTGAAGACAATCACTTTAATACAAGCGAAAGCTACCATGGCTATTAATCAATTAAGGGTGGGTCTTTTTTTATTTTTTATTGTGATACGACATTTGATCTCGACCCGCCTGATGATAAGCAAGAGGAGGTCCAAGAGTGACGACGACTGAAAAAACCGAGTCAATTCCCGGCTGCCTCACGATGCCGGCCAAAGGTGCTTCTTCACAGATGTTATCATTATGTATTCTTTTATAGTATCGTAACTTACAATCTAACAGCTCTATTTACTCTAGGACGTGGTCGGTTACAATGTGCACGCCTTGCAATGGCTCCAACGTGATGCGGAAGCAACGGAGGGCGAACAACTGTTCAGGGAAGCCATCGCTGAGAAGGGAAAGAGAGATCGCAAACGAAGAACAAAAACTGCTGTGAAAAGGCCTATTATAACTGTTACTTAAGTTTTGTTATTTATTGTTAATAAATATCGTTTTAAGCTTCACATTTGGTTTTAATTTTAAATGAAATGAAAATCACTCCTTATTCTAGACAGAAATACTAATAAAATAAGGCGGGTAACAGCTGATACCCGCACTGGTCGGGGGAAGCATTTTGACGACCAAATCGGTAAAAGGTTTAGTGCGTCGTATTTTTGTAGAACAATGAACAAGTGGAATGCTTAACCAGCCCATGTGTTCTCCTCATCCTATAACCCTGCATCATCTATACGATGCGTAAAAAAGTACATTTGGCCGACGACGGTGGCAGCCGTGAACAGACTCAGTGTTTTCAATCGTCGGCACTCTTGGGCTTCCATCATGCTTACCATCAGGCAGGTCAATGACTGATGTCGAGTCATAATTTAAAAAAAAGCTAAAATATTAAATATATTTTTTAATTTTTTTACTAAGCAGCGACTAAGGCAGCCATGTACTGGGACGGTTTTTTTAGTAGACACTCTTGGACCTCGATGAAGCTATCAGGCAGGTCGAGGTCAGATGTCGAGTAACAATAAAAAAGGATGACCAAAGTAAATATACATTATATCAAACTTTCTTTCCGGCAAGTAGTTTTTAATGAGTTTTATTGTAGCCTTATCATATGCTTTTCCGAAGCCATTGTAAAATCAGACCATATAATTATAGTGTATGTGTATGGCCATTTGTGGAGTCCATGCTAATCCCAGGCCTTTCCACCATTTTCCTATACCTAAACGTAGAAATATTGTACTTTAGTGTGCAGGGCCGTCTTAAGCATATTCAGCGCCGGGGTGCGAAAGTCAAGGCTCCGCTCGCGTGGTCTCAGTATAGTATCTATCGAAATTTATGGCGGTCGGCATGCGCCCCCTAGGACTCTGCGCCCCTTGAACCCCCGGGTAAAGACGGCCCTATTAGTGTGCATCGGGATGACTTACTAGCATTCTCTGAACTAACCTGCCACACGGTATCAGTATTTCCCTTTTTTGGCGAGGCTCGACATATAGCAGCACCTAGCCTAATGTTAAGGCTGGAGTGCGGGCTATAAATAGAGGCGACAGCTACATAACAGCTAATAACTAAGTAATCCACTATGCCAGTCTAGTTAGGGTAGAGGCGATAATAAAACAAAACACATTAGCTGCTATAATTTATTTGTAAAAAAATATTCTACTCACTACATAGCCGTATATCAGTTAAAATTTTAATAATTTAAGTATCCGTCCCTGCGTATAAGTCACATTTATTATCTATGCAACCATAAATTTGAGTATTCCCGTTGCTGTGTTCATTTTAAACCATCGGGTGATTCAATTCAAGTATAGTGAAACTTAGAAATATCATTAATGACTTCATAATAATAACGTGTTTATATAACACATGGTATCAAATCGTGGGTCACACTGCGAGCTAATTTAGTTAACAACTTGACAATGGTTACTCAAAGACTATGAAAAAGACATTTAAAAGTCACGGATTCGTGTTCTATTTAAATAAACATATTCTAATGAACGTTTCCAAATATTTGTGGATGTATTAAGGTTATATTCATATTGAAATTGTGTTTCATCAATAACATAGTGACGTGACAGAGTTAACAAGGTTTGTCATATGGTCAGAGAGAACAGAAATGTCAATCGGTATTTTATATTTTCCTAGCTTGCTGTGTGACTTATTATTCTGTAAATGAATCAGTTTAATTATGCGTATCTTCTTATAGAATACGAAAAGAATAATGTTAATAAAGATTAATTTTCGTCTTTGAAATTTAGTCAAGTATTTCGAATCATCGGTTAACTAGCTCGCAGTGTGTCTTACGCATTATGGTCCTTTAACATTTATATTTCTGTTAATAATAAATATAATTTGGAATGAACAATGAGAATTGAAACAGCATTAGAAAATGTAATAGATTTTAGTAAAGATTATTTTAAAACGAAGCACCTTAATTAAATACAAGAGCCAATCTTAATACGAAGGCATTTTAAATATATCCACAACTCTTAATATTTTATTTAATAATACTTTTATTGCTGCACAGAAATTTCTACTCTTTTAATTGACAATAATCTCTCTATCACCACTTCTTTTTAGAAATTGTAAACTATGTAAAACAAAATTATTAAATTAGTGACAAAACGTTTTAGGTAACTGATTATTTAAAGTAATGAGGCCTGTAAATTCAAATCAATGAATATATAGTGTAGTGTTATTATATGTAGCAACTTCGACAAAACTATACTAGTTTCTGACAGTCTTCCGGCTAATGAGAAGGCCCACCGGAATTGCGTTGGGAATAGCGAGTTTTTGATTGGCATTTCTAAAATCTGCGAGGTTAGGTTGGCAAGTTAAAACGATTATCGTCTATCGTCGGCGATTGTCAAAATAATAAAAGCTAGGCTAAATCCAATAAAACAAGACAATTAATCGTTGTGACGAATATCGTCTGTGCGACGACACGTTTTATCATTATCATCAATAGTCTCATTTTGGTGGATTTAGCCTATCTTTCATTATTTTGTCAATCGTCGACGAGAGACGATAATCGTTTTAACTTGCCCAACCTAACCCCGCTGAACAGTTTTATACGCGCTTTTACGTCATCACCATAAAAACGTCATTGATTGTTCATTCAGTAATATTGTACATTAAGCCGATATAACCACTACGTTACGTTAATGCAATATTAAATATATCTTAAAAAAGAATGAATTGGGCGCGCTCAGAACGTTTTAATCAAAGTTAATTCAATTTGTAATGGGGGGTCAGCCAAAATCTCGTAATCGGTTTTATCGTTTTCTGAGTGAATTTGTTTATATAGTTTACATGTTCTAAAAAAATATTCTATAGTAATTAAGTTCAAATAAAATTCTTAATCCGATCATACAATGTAAACACAACCTATCACATTTTATTATATTGCTTTTCTGTTCCTTATATTCCAATCAATATCACAATATCCAATTTAAATTACATTGCTTCAAATAGGGTCCTTTAATACTATTATGGGCTTAACAATTCACTTGTATCGGCGTTGATGCAAACAAATTACATATAGAAGTACAATAAAAAAATAACGAACTATTTTCATACAGTTCCAAAAGCCACCGCAAGATGGCGCTTCAAACGTAATTATTAATTAATACGAAACTTCATGAGCAGGTCAAATGTTATAGCGTGCCGCTGGTATAGCTAAAGGTGAGTGCCCATGACTAAAGAATGAAAAAACAGCACCAAGAAAATAATTCAACAGTTTTCAAAGAACTTCCTATTTAATTAATATATCATTAAATTTGTTATTTTAATAGAATAACACTTACAATGAACTGAAGGAGATGCACAAATAAGGACAACCACAATAAATGACAGCATCAAGATTGTCAATTATCAATCAAATTGTCACGCCTCTTTCCCATGAGGATAGGCAGAGACAACTCCCTCGCTTCCTCCACATCCACAATCCTCTTCATACAAGCTCTATGCTTATGGGCACTAGGCATCCTAGCTTTCTTGTGGATGTCTCCGATTGGCAAATTATATTTTATAGCAAAATATGACTGTATTGATTTATTATATGCAAGACGATAATGTCAAGCCGTTTTTTTTAAATAGAACACGACCATATTAGTAATTGAGACAAAATAAACTGTAATACCGATACCAGTAAAAAGTTAAGCAAAAACTAGGATTTATCTAACAACAAAGTTTCTCATCAAACAATATAATAATTATAAGATTTATTATATGGTTAATATAAATAGACTATTGTAAAGCACACCGTAAACAATTAACTAAAACTACAAAGATGTCTCCAAATTAAAACGTTATACGACTAACAATAGGTAAATCTTTCTTGGTCAAATAATGGGGTAATCTCAGAACTTCGAATAAAAAGATTTTGTACATACATTAAGTACAAATTAGTTATAATTGACTTCAGACGTACTTTTTTCTACGTCATCAGCGCCTTTGAACCTAATTATAAAACTTTTTATAATTAGGATCACCATCATAATTAAGGTCTTATTTATGTCATTTTAATTTTATGTCAATCAATCAAATTATCACGCCTTGTCCCCACAGGGATAGGTAGAGACAATGGAGCCAATTGCCACGATTCTACTGGGTTGAGACTAAGTAATCCAGCTTTCCTAATTTTATGACATGTCATTAAATCAAATGACAACTACTGTCAGTGTATGACTTGGTTTTGTATTATTATAAGTTTGAGCATTCTAATGTTAACCTGTACGCATCACAATAGTGAATGCGTCCCAATAATTTGTTTTCCTTATGTAGTAGTAAGTCCCCCTTAGGCGTTCTAATGGGGAGGCCTATGTTCAGCAGTGGACGCGTTCTGGCTGATGACGATGATGTCATCAGCCAGAAGTAGTAGTAGTACTAAATGTAGTTTATAGTTAACGGTGTGCTTTTTATTCAAACAAAGAACAGTTGTTTAAGTAACTTTTGCACAAATAAGTTCTATAAATTGACATTCTCAATATAACAAATTGTCTTTCAGTCTTAGTCCGAATGTTTCACAAAACTGGATTAATATATTGCTTCGAAAGCCAGAGCATAAAAAGTGTGTATATAATTATTTATACAATAAGTACACAAAAAATATAAGATCAACCAAAAAGAGATTTAAGTTAAGATTTGAAGAAGACCTTTTATTCAACCCTAAACTTATAATTTAAATCTGTTCACACAAATCTATAGAAATTTAGAAATTGTGAGATATAGATACGGCATTTTATGTGTTAGAAAGAGAGAAAGCAACTCTGATCTCGTATTTATCACATTTCCCATCTACAGTGATGAATTAATTATTGTGTTAATTCATCTTTGTTGAAAACTTCGGTCTTCCCCAAACTCATTAAAAATAATAATCAAACACATGCTTTGTTAAATTGTAAGCACACAACACAACCAGTTTGTTAGTATCAAAATATTACATTCATTATAAAATTTAAATCAACACTAATAAATTCACAATTACAATATACCTAAATAAAATAAAAGGTAATTGGAAGAACAAACAATTCTTTTCATTACTTCAAATACTTTTCAATAGAATTCGGAAAAAATAATAAGTTTGATACCGACTTTTGCAAATTCTACCAAAATTAAGTATAATACAACAAAAACAGTGTTCTGAATTCATATTAATCTATAATAAGTAGTATAACTAGGGTATAAAGGATAATAAAATAATACTGTAATAAATATGACAACAGTAAGTATCAAAATTGTGTGGCAAAAGTTTACTTTAAACAGTTTAATCGACAAATACTTAATTTCATTTGCAGCCAATGGATAAGGTTGAACCGGAGGTGGATACGATATAATTTTTCATAGGACTAGTGATGGACGATAATTGAAACATTTTGAATTCGAATACATCGCAAAAATACGCCGGGATTCAATTATGGTTCCTAAATATATAATAATTTACTGCATATAAGACTCGCAGAGCGGATTCCACATTATTGGCAATTAACTGTCGATCAAACTTTTTAATAAACAAATATAATAAATTTGTTAGATAGCTATAACAGAATTACATTTTCTAATATTAAAATACCATATAAGTCTTATATTAATAAAGATTTGAAACTTTAAGTTATATATAAAAATATTTTTATAACTTTATTGCTGCGTTGTCGATTTGGTCACAAAGTGCTCGAATTGCATAACATAGTTTCTTTCTCTAAAGTAAATATTGCTTTTGAATACACTTTTAATTATAGACTTAAATTTAAATTTTAACCATACATTTAATATCAATTTGAGCAGATAATGAGGGATACAAATAGGGGACTATTTTTCACAAAAACTATACGTTAGGTATAAAGAATAGTAAATGCTTTAATAAAAATTAATAATGCATTACATTAATAAAAACGTTTTTAATTTATATCGGTTTAGAATAGATTAAAACGGGTCTTAACGAGACAAAATATGTTTTATTAAATTCGACGTTTTAGCCCCGTTCACTAGAAGAATACGGATTCTAATTAACATTCGACAAGCATGCAATTTTTTAACTACCCGCAACCTTTTCTTTTTTTCCTTGAAATCGCAATTTTCAAACCGACATTTATTCTTTGCGATAGGGTCAAAACGCCGAGATAAATAATTTTGTTTAATTATGCATTAGGACGCGTTTTAATATACTCTAAAATGAATTTGAATCGCGTTTGTTGAAACAATATATTGGTATAAAATGCGAGTATTGAATTAATACTAGATGTTTATACAAAACCCATTGTTATAAGCAGAGGTACTATCTTTTACATCTAAAGTACAGAAGTATATGATTTATCATTATAATAATATACGGGTAAATAAATTCAATTATAATCCAACCATTTTTCAAGTAATATTTTTTTAAGTACATAGAATATCTTAAAATTATTTGTTCATGTTTTTGTTCTTTATTTTATAATGATTATTTATTGTAACTAAACTAGGAAGCACTAACATAAATAAATAATACTAATATTCAATTAAAAATAATAAAAAATGAGAAAAATGTAAACATTAAGAATTAAGTAGTTTGATCACATAATCACAATAATATCAATTAGGCTGTTATTACACGGTCAAATATTTGATCATATATTTGATTAAAGATCCGTCAAATGATTTTTTAACTTTGATCAAGGTTACATTACATTGTATCATTTTTGTCATAGATCTTCGTCACATAAAGACAGTGTAACGTCAGCCATAAGAGAGCAATTTGTTATAAATTAGAGAGCGTATAATTGTAAAAAATTTACAATTTGAATCAATAAAAACCCGAGATTCAATTTAATCACAAAAAAATAATATCTTGGTAAGGAGTAATCTCAAAAATTTAAAGCTCTGAATAAAACCAATAGCTTTTTTAAGGTACGATTAAAACTAACGTAAATAATAACAAAATATGGATGGGCCATCACTAAACGAATGAATTCAATGATTGTCAGTCGCATCACTATTATTGTCATGTTTCCTGTGACATCACTCGATTGTACTCAATAAACAATGTTGTGTCTCTATTTACACATGTCTATATTCCGCTATTTAATGTATCATAGACACTGAGCAACCAAAGTATTTACATCAAAGATACAATATAATAAATATAATAATGAAGTAGACGCCCATCCAAAGAATATCAATGAAATTAAGGATAAATAAATAAAGGTTTGATTGCACGATCTCAATTCAACGCTAAACGTTTTTAATGTTATGATCTAGATTATTCTAGATACATAGTTGCGACAATGGCAGATATGACAAGTAGAACCGCGACATATCTGCGACTTTATAATTATAAACACGTCTAAAGTCTGGTTAGAACCGCAACATATCTGCGACTTTATAATTATGAACACTTCTAAAGTCTGGTTAGAACCGCGACGTATCTGCGACTTTATAATTATAAACACGTCTAAAGTCTGGTTAGAACCGCAACATATCTGCGACTTTATAATTATGAACACTTCGAAAGTCTGGTTAGAACCGCGACATATCTGCGACTTTATAATTATGAACACTTCTAAAGTCTGGTTAGAACCGCGACATATCTGCGACTTTATAGTTATGGACACTTCTAAAGTCTGGTTAGAACCGCGACATATCTGCGACTTTATTGTCGTGTCTTTGTCGCACCTATGTACCTAGAGCATAACATTAACAACGTTTAACGTTAACATAAACGTTAGGCATTGTACCTAAGATGAGCATGCGCAGGTATTAAATGGGTTCCGTTTAGCTGATGATCTAGTATCAGTAGTTGGGTTGTTAGTCCGGCTGAGAGAGCTGGGGAATCTTTTCCCGTGGTAATTGTTCGTTTATTAAGAACTGCAGACTTTATCTAGTGATAAAAGAACTACGGACCTGTTTTCGGTCGATCCCTACATCTCTATACGTTTACTTTTAAAAATACAATAGTATTGTTATTATTTTTGTCTGATGATGTCTGGTCAATTATTATTGAATATTCTTTTCCTTTCCTAAATTCCATAATACAAAAGTATTTCATTATTATTAGGAGAAATGTCACTACTTACGTATTTATTTAGTTACGTTCTATTTAGTAACTGGACTATTGCCACAGAGTACTTTGACTATAGACTTGACTATAGACTATAGACTTTAACTGACGCATGACAGAGATCGTGACAGTTCGTGTTCTGACACACGTTACGATTACAATATTTAAACCGTACAATGACACTAACTAAAACAAAATTATATAATTGTTGTTGATACTAATCTATTAATAGCTTAGTATCATAGAAACAGGACGATCAAAGTACATTTATAAAATATACATTGCTATAGCTTTTCTAACTATAAATGTCGCGCCTCCCACTTTATTAGTTTGTTTAAATGTGTGAATACAAATATTACTAAGTATACTACTATACTTCAACAACGTGCTCCTTCTTTTGGGTCTAACCATCAACTGAATCACCAATTACAATTGCATTTTCGGTGTGTTGCATCCGTATCTTATATTCGCACGTGTGCTTAAATGCAGTGGAGGGGAGCGTCATTTCGGCTTAGACATACTCTACTGGCAAATGGTTTTATACCGTAGGCTCTCCGTTTGCGTAACCACTATACCACGGTCGCCTTATAACTGTGTCACCGCCTAAAGTGTAATTCTGTCAACCGGACTAACATACTGACACCAGAAGTGATTACATTGAACATTAAAACTGGCCATCAGTTAATCTAAATATTATCACAACGTCTCATAGACTGATGTATTACTGGCCCGTGGGTATCGTTACTAAAATATTTAAAAACTAATATTAAGTAAATAATAATAATAAGGACGGCAGTAGGACTAACTTTATTATGTAGGACTTCGTTAAGAACTTAAGTCGGAAGCAATAATATAAGTACAGTCATTCAGAGATCGATTTTAACGATTCATTTTATAAAAAAAGAATACTCTATTTAATTATTAGAAGACCGTGTGTTTTTATTATTTCATATTGGTACGAATATGACAATGCAACGATGCCAACTAAAAAAATTGGGTGCTGCAGCCGTATCCATTATGATACCTTAGCTAAACTTTTTTTGTCATATACTTAAATGAAAAATGGTATCTTTACATTCAAAATTAATTTAGACCAAGTTTTCTCAAACGTCATAAAATGTAAACATATTACATTATGATTTTATATTAATTTTATTTCAGTCGTATTAATTTTAACGAATATTACACAATAGAATAACAATGTTTTTATTGTTTATGTTGTGTTATCTTTTGTGCAACTAAGAAATAAATAGAGTATAAACGTTATAAATAAGCTGACATTCCGAAGAGAAATAGATTAAATAAATACATATATAAATGTGTAGTATGTAATATTAACTCTACTTGTACATTGAATTTTTCTCCGTTTTAATTTTATTAGTAATCTAGACCTTAAGTCTAGGTCATCTATATCAGCCAGGCGTCATAGCCAGGCATGGGGCGCAAATTTACGGACCCACTGACGTCGCGTCGTCTTGCCTGATGTCAAGCAAGAGGAGGTTTAAAAGCGCAAACGACTGGAATAACCGTTTCAATAATCGGTTGCCTCAGTCGTCGCCACTATGCTGTAACTGTATTGGGGAATAAGAGTTTTTTTTATATTGTGACTCGACACAGCACCCCGCTTGATGTTAAGCCGAAGTGTGGACCATGAATGAATGTCACTGCTACTACAATTCAATAACTGTGAGTAGCAATCACATCTACTATGCCGGCCTAGATGGATCCGGCATAGTGGATTAGTAGTACAAGTAGAATAAATAGTATAAAATTAAACGATGAACGACTGTTGTATTTAAAAATAACGTAAATGCCATTGTAACTGACCACGCGGTTCAAAACTTAATGCCATATTTTGGTTACTTTATGCATTGGAATATTAGTTAAGCTTGGTGTTAAATGCATAAGGATTTCGAGCTGTTTGTTGCTGGTAACACTAGCTTGACATATATTACCAATAAGAATTGTTTTAGTGACCTTTGCTCAGCAGTGAGACGAAGCAAAGACTTATATTAATTTAAAACTTTATGTACCAAGGCAAACTTAATGCCGTCAGACATTCTCTGTCAGTTAACCTTTTGGTCCCTACCAACAAAAAGGTCGAAACATTTTTTTAGAATTAACCAAACTGAAATTGCTGTAGTCCCTTCAAGAGCTAATCAGCGCGTTTAAGAGTTGGATCACTTTTTGGTAGAATGGAGGCCTCAAAAGTCGGGGCTTCTTGACTTTAGAGTCAACTATAATTTTTTGATGAATCACCCGCCACCTCTTACCCACGCTAAAATGTCGCTAAGGAATACAGCGATTCCTTACTCTGACAAAAGAAAGACTGCAGATCTTCCTTTTCTTGTCCAACAGGAACATAAAACAACAAACACAATTCTTATTGGTCACACCAACATGACAGCTTAGTATGACTGGCAAAACAGCTGTGTGAAAGGTTCTTGCACCAAATAAATTCATTATCGGAAACTTAACATAATGTAAAAATTACTGACCAACGTACAGACTAGTTTATGTACTTCAAACTGAAATAAATTACAAAACAAAACAGCTTGTCAAATGGTGCAAGAGAATACTTACATTGCAATTGTTAGAGCAACTGGTCTTAACGTGATTAGTCAAGTTCGTAATTAATAGCTGTTTTATGGACGTCCAAGAGCGCCGACGACTGAAAAGACGTTTCAGTCAACAGTGGCTTCAGTCGCCGTCACTATGTCAACTTGACGGCGCTGATAAGCTCGACCAATTTTAGGCAAATTTAAAACAACTTAACGAATCAAGTCATTACCAGATACTTGTCTAAATAATAAAAAGTAACAAAAACCTAACTACCGAATGCCCTGGTTAATACGCCATAATTATTGCTTCTGATATAATAATATATAAATAAATAAACTAAACTAAACAATACTTGTAACTAACGCTGTAAATACTGACCGATACGGGAAATAAATTAGAAAACGTAAATTAATTATAAAGAAGAAATTAATATCGTAATCTAATAACTAAAATACGCAAAATAATGTACAATTATTTTTAAAATGTCTTACATCTAAGAGAATACTTCTGTTCCGATTAGGTAACCGCATTATAATTTCAATAATAAAGAGAGCATTTTAAGGCAAAACCTATAAGGCAATAATTAATAATAATATTGCTAAATATAAAGTTATTATTTCAATATTATGCATGAGAAGTTCGCGTATCTATATTCGCTTACAATTTTGTGAAAGAAAGAAAGAACTGTTGAACATACAAATTACATAAGGTTGTGGTAACGAAAGGGGTAAACTATTATGTTATCTGAAGTGTGGTTCATGAATGTCACTGCTACTACAATTCAATAACTATAAGTAGCAGCCACAACCACCATGCCGGCCTAGTTGGAACCTGCAACTTACAAGCTGATCCCGAAACGCAACTAATTCACTTTACGGTTTGTATGCTTGTAAGTGGTGGTCATCTTAAAAGTAGGAACATTTACTATGGCTGAGCCAATAACAACTTCAGCTAGGATGCTATTTTATTTTTTAAATATTCACTTATGTAGATTCGGCTAGATTTAGATAGATTTATGAGTCTGGCATATCACAATAAGAATAAAGATTCTAAAATATTAAATTTATAGAGAGCTTTGAGATTGTATTCACGAAACTAAAATGACACCGAATCTTACTTTCCGTGGAATATAGACACACGAACGTCCCGCTACGCCTCCCGCCTATTGTTCAAGATATTTGCCAATCTAATGAATATTTAATATCATTTGCAAAACATGTTGTTTAATATGTAAAAATACTAATAACAACTCATAATAATAAAATAATGTACAAGGAACTACTCAGACATAGAAATAATACTTTTGTGACAAAATTTATGTAAATATTACCCTGTCATTTTAAATTGCAACGTTGTCAACTAATAGCAAGTCATAACCCATGACATTCGCAAAGTAATCGGTTAATAACACAAATGGGGTTTCGTAAATGTGTCACTGATAGCTGTCAAAAAGAACAGCAATGCTTTTTTTTTAATGGGCTGCTCTCATTGATCATATATTTTTAATAGATACAATAAAGAATTTGGAAAACACAGAAGGAGCCATAAAATAGCTACAAAATCAACCGTTATACTATTTTCACTTATGGCATTAAAAGAAGTCAGAAGGGGATGAATATACATTTTTACATTTGTAATTTAGAAGGTTGTCACTAGTTTTGATGATCATTTGACAACCTAATTTGACAGAATAACAAATGACATTAAAATACTTCAAAATAGGGAGGACGGAATAATTATGTCGCTACTCTTACTACCACGTGACTTTTAATTAAGCAGTATTAAAAGTCAACCACAATTACATGTGGTTGTATTTGCAAAAAAGTAGTGCCAACCTTTGAAATAAAGGAAGTAGTACAAGTAGTTGTCTCTTTCAGTAACACGTAGTATAAACATAATATAAATGAGACAAATAACAATGAATTAGTTCTTATTTTAGCACAGATTCTATTCTTTCCTAATTCTTTGAGATACACAGTCCTATACAAAATAATGTCATAAAAGTGTCCGCGCGTCAGAATTCACTAATACTGATATAAACTGTGTAAGTGAATTGAATGTGAATTGTAAACTGAACCTTACCACATTGTTTTAAAGTATAAACTTGTCACGAATGTCACATACATCATTTCAGACTGAGAACGAAAGCAAGTCCAACATCAATCGGACGCGTTTATTTTGTCGCTTTTTGAGCGGCAATTGTGTATCTATATAATATATGATCAAAGGCTACTCTAGATAAAAAAAAGCGAACGATGTTCTTCAAATACTAGCCTTTAGTAACACCCCCAATGTATAAGTCGTGAATTTATCGTTCATATTATTCAAACCAATGATTCAACTAAGAGACAATCATGTCATATCTATGGTAAAAGTAATGGACTTAATTTTGATACCATTAGTTTATTGTGACACGACATAAGACAGCACCCTGCCTGATGTTAATCTGAAGTGCGGTCCATGAATGGAAATGATTGCTACTACAGGTAATTAACTGTAGGTAGCAGTCACATCCACTATGCCGGCCTAATTGGAACCGGCAACTTACAAGTTGATCCTGAAACGCGAGTTAGTCACTTCACGGTCTGTTATTAAATGGTATTTAACTGTTAAAAAGATTGCCATGACGATTGTCATTGAAGTGTCGTAAAAGGGAACAAGCTGCTTGAATGGTTTGTATATATAGAACGAGTTGTGTATTCTCGTTTTAATGGTTATTATTCTAATACTATGTCCGAAGTAGTTCCTCAATCAAAATAAATGAAATGACATCAAAAAGACATCGTTACCTAGCATACCCGCGTTTAAAGAATAGGTATAATACGTAGAATAGGCACAAAAGGCGTATATGAACGCCTATAACGAGATTCATATAAAAAAGACGCGTATAATTCCAAACATAAACCTCAAATACATAAACCAAAAATATAGTATTTTCTTAGATTTTGCGCGAACATTGATTAATGAATTAAACAAATTTTATGCGGTTTACTATCGCATTTATTTTGGTTTAGATTTTACATTTTTTTTTCATTATTCCTACTTTTAAACAATTGTAAAATCTAAACCAAAATAAACGCGATAGTAAGCCGCATAAAATTTGTTTAATTCATTAACCAGAAATATGTTTTATACATATTTTTTCAAAACACGTTTTAGTGTATAGGTTTGTGTACTTGAGGATTTCTGTAGACTTATTAATAATGTTTTCTTTTCATATTGTCGAAGGTCACTGGCCTCGTTTATCACTTTCGCGTGAGGTACTATTATATTACAAGTATGTATTACCTATACATAAAACAGGCATACATATAAAATAAATATAATACATAAACAGGAAAAAAATAGGGTTTTTATCTCTACAAAATTATCTATAAAATTAATAGGTCCATTGAAAATATAAGTATTTGTATGGACTTTGGTGAATTATGTATACACCATTCATTTATTTTACTTTTGACAGCTTGAGTATTATTGGTCTACTGATTTACCTATTTATTAGATTTATAATTTTTTTATTCAATTAAAATAACTTTAAAAATTTAATAAATATTAAAGGTATGTATAAAATTCTTTTGATTAATTGAAATATAACAATTTTTTCAACCGAATGAACCTAACCCATACGTAACCAAAGTTTGCATTAACGCATTACTCGATCTGTCAAAAGTAAAATAAAAATAGAAACAGTATATTTGACAAGTAAAAACACCGTTCAAAAATTTCGTAGAGATAAAATTTCGATTTGATCTTAGTGAGAATATTTGACAGTGCGTGCATCACGGACTGTCAGTGAGACTCTTCAGCTGCTACATTGCTTGACACCAGGTTGAGTGGTCCTTCTTCGTAATCAGGTGCGGCACGTATTAACTGAAAGATTCAATTAATCAATCATTTTACGCCTCGATACCTACAGGTATTGGTAACAAACAGTCAGGCTATTGGTAACAACACCAGTCCACTACGGGTAAAGTTCCAGATTCGATTCCCGGTAGGATCAAAAAATTTGCATTTATTTGTAATAACTAATAATTAGATTGTATAGGTATTACAAATATTTGTAATACCTATACAATCTATTGCAGTATTTATTATTTCGTCTGCCGATCTGGGGTAGTTCCCACAATTTCAATAATACAAGCCCATTTATACAAGCAAAGGTTTAATTCGACTGGGTGACGGCGGCAACTAAGGCAGCCATACCTACCATCAGGCAGGCAGGTCATAATAAAAATAAAAAAAACAGGACTAATTGAGGCCACCGTGGTGTAGTGTCAGTACAATGGCCATACAAACCGAGATCACGGGTTCGAAACCACTTACCGGTGTATATTTGATATATGTACTTTGGTCGTCCTGTTTCTATGATACAAGCACTTTTGGTAGCTTAGTTTAGAAATAAATAATTGGCTCAACCAAATACCTGTGGACAATGGGGGCTTGTATTCTGCGCATGTAAGGCCGCCAACAAATGTGGTTGTAGTTGTCTTCTTAACGCAGCTAACACAGCCTCTTCTGCTGCTGCATCATTGGCATTGTTCACTTGCGCTTCGGCAACTGACACCTCTGCACCACTATTGCCACTGCGGCGAGACTCTGAAATATAACAAAGATTATTCATTGGTTAATCTTAAAAAAGGCGCTTTTATTGAGAGGTTATATAATAACCTCGACTTGCCAAGCAATAGGAGGTCCAAGAGTGCCGACGACTTAAAATTATTTTTATTTAAAACATCTCAACCATTTTATTAAATCTGAAAATGATTGTTGTATTACAGAAATGATGATCTTTGGCGGTTGGTTCATAATGCGGTGCTTGTTCCTACATTAATGTATGGAAGTGAAGGTTGGGTATGGCAGAAGAGGCATGAGAGTAGAATTAACGCTGTAGAAATGCGGTCGTTAAGGAGTGTATGTGGAGTGACGATAGCGGATAGAATAAGGAATAGCACACTGCGTGATAGATGTGGTTTGAAAGAAGATGTAGTGACAAGGATTGACAAAGGAATGCTTCGATGGTTTGGGCACATTGAAAGGATGAGTGAAAGTAGATTGACGAAAGGAATTTATAAATCTGATGTGGATGGATGCGTTAAGCAAGGCAGGCCCAGGAGAGTGTTTTCCGACCAAATCGGAGACATCCTCAAGAAAGCCAGGTTGCCTAGTGCCCATAACCACAGAGCTTGTATGAAGAGAATTGTGGATGTGAAGGAAGCAAGGGAGTTGTGTAAGGATCGTGGTAAGTGGCGCTCCATTGTCTCTGCCTATCCCTGTGGGAAAAAGGCGTGACATTTTGATTGATTGATTGATTGATCTTTGGCCGGTATAGTGACGGCGGCTGAGGCAGCCGAGAACAAACTCGGTTTTCTCAGTCGTCGTCACTCTTGGACCTCCTATTGCTTATCATCAGCCGGACGAGGTCAAATGTCGTGTCACAATAAAAAAAAAGAATAAATAAGGAAAATACAAAGTTCCATATAACAGATAAAATACTGCAATACCAATACTCGTAATTTGATAAGTGCTATGAATCATGGCTTTTGTTTTGTTTATGTGGACAAACCTATTGATTCATTTGTTGATTGGTAACCTGCGAGAATGACAAATTTCAACGCAATATCAGTGCAAATTCGTTGCCAACTTCGCTGTTGTGTATTCACTTAGAATTGAGGCCCAGGAGGGACGCTGTCATATGTCGTCTTTTCACACCCGTAATACTGAGCGGGGGAAGCATCCGCATTTTGTCGACCGAATCGGCAGTCGAACTAAAAAGTTCGGTGCGTCTTTTCTTTGTAGAACAATTGACAAGTGGAATGCTTTGCCAGCCCATGTGTCCTCTCTATACTATAACCTTGGATCCTTCAAATGATGCATGAAGAAGCACCTTTGGCCGGCATAGTGACGGCAGCCGTTTTTTTCTCAGTTTTTTCAGTCGTCTTCACTCATGGACCTCCTCTTGCTTATCATCAGGCGGGTCGTGGTCAAATGTCGTGTCACAATAAAAAAAAAAAACAATCACTCACTATTTCTGGCGTGTTTTCCATCATGTCGTGGTCTCCTACGCCTTGTGTGTATCGTGTCCCTCCTCATGGCTGTGGGTCGTGGAACACCATGCAATTTATAATATAAACCGCATGCGTTGCACACCATCTCACCACGGGCGTCCCGCCGCCATATTGTCGTTGTATGTGTCCCGCAATTCGAACATGTCAACTCCACTCTTGGTCCTGGACGAGAGCTGCTTTTCCCTGATACAGATAAGTCCCCTGGTTCTTCGAGTGATAATGTGTACTAGAGAGTAAATAAAGAGATTATAATATTTTCTTTAATGAATTAAACAAATTTTATGCCGCTTACTATCGCCTTTATTTTGGTTTTAATTTACAATTTTATTATTCCGACGTTTCGAGAGCTTTGCAGCCATCGTGGTCACGGAGAGTAAAATTGTAAAATCACAACCAAAATAAATGCGATAGTAAGCCGCATAAAATTTGTTTAAATCATTAAAGAGATTATGTTAAAATTTATTAACCAAAAATTATAAATCGCCCTTTTCCCACAGGGATAAGGGGAGACAATGAAGCGCCATGATTCAGTAACAACTCCTTCGCTTCCCTCACAATTCACTATTCACCCGACCGCAGAACCCCGGTTCTCTTATAACACAACATCAAAATTACTTTTCTGCGAACTATCACTGCTTTATCTAAATAACAATATTTATGGCGACAGTGTATCAGTGATATTGCGTTGATATTCGGCATTCTCAACCCTCTGTCCTCTGAATAAGACAGCCGTAATTGCATCAGTTGCTTCCCTTACTTACCATCAGGCAAATTGAGGACAAATATCACGACTGAGTAACAAAACGTTTTAATTAAGAGAGTCGTGTCATTATTTACATTTCTATACTAAGCTACTAAAGTGCTTGTATTATAGAAACAGGACAACCAAAGACATATATCAACGATATATTGGTACCGGCAGGTGGTTTTGAACCCTGCTCTCGGGTTGCGTAACCATTGCACTGCCACTACACCACGATCGCCTTAAGTTAAGTTATAACTTACGCTGTCAATGGAGTTAGGAGCACAATGCTGAGGGTTTGGTGTAGAGTCCTGCAGTGGTTGTGCCCTGGCTGGAAAACTCTGTTTCCTGCGTGCCGTGCCTGCTACCAAAGCGCCACCACGTTGCCATTCGCCATTCTAAAATATCATATAAATAATATAATATATTTTAAAAAAATATTAAGGAACAAAATAAATATGAAAAACAAGGACCCGCAGTTGTTCTCATCTCTATAGATTCTGCATAAAGAAAGTTGTAGAGCTTCTTTCACATCCATAATCCCGAGTCACTTTAAGGCAAGGTTTTTACAGTTGAAAGTGATGGTACGTACCACCACGGGTCTACCAACTGTCTGTCTACCTTTTTTATTATTTATTTTAATACAATTTAATTATAAATGCAATAAATCAAAATCTTTGCCCCGACCGAGAATCGAAACCCGGAACTTTAGGCATAGCTAACTGATGTATGACCAAGCCGCCTCGGGTGTCGTAAAACGTACACGACTCTAGTTATAAATGCGGGGTCGTGCGTAGCTTGACGAAGGACTTTAGTAAATAATAACAACACAAAGTTTAGGTCGATACTGATTTAATTCTCATTGACAAGGGTTTATATATTGGTGTTTTGAACAGTTACAAAAACATGGGAAGACAAACTCCCACGATTCCAGCGTTAATAGGTTATCCTAATTTCATTATTTTTAGTAATAAAAATAATTTATTATTTCCCAAAGGGTCCTGAGACTGAGGGCAAAGTTCACATTCTATTTTTAGCGATGGTATGTCTGTTACGCTGACATAACTCTCTTTACAATTATTTATAAAATAAAATTATTACAAAACGTACCGGTGATAGAGAGCCGTTCGGCGTGTGTTGTGGCGACGCTGATAATGGCGATGTGTTTGCACGTAATGGCGACACTGTCATGCCCAAATGTTTGCTGTTGATCAATCTGCGCAGGAGTTGGGTAGCCTCACCACCACGACCTGGGGAAAAACATTTATAGTCGTTTATTATTAAGGGTTAGTTTAAATTTGGACTACAAAAACTTAGGCAGCCGTGAATTGAGTTTCTTCCGTTTTTTTCCGTCGTCGGCACTCTATGACCTCCCCTTGCTTATCAGGCAATTGATGTCTTATATATACTCATTTTGCATTTTTTACATTTTTAAACTAACCTACTAAAATCATAGAAACAGGACAACCAAATTACATATATCAAAGATACATTGGTACCGGTAAGTGGTTTTGAGCCCGTGCTCTCGATTTGCGTGACCATTGCACTGCCACTACACCAAGGTCGCTATTTTGGATTTTGATAATCGATATAATAGATATCTCAAACCCCTATAACTCAAAATACTTTAAAGAGTGGTAGGCTGTGGTGCCCAGTCTGCCGATCCGGGGTAGTACCACCACTTATACAGCCTGTGAAGTGGCTTAATCGCCTTTCGGTGTCAGCTTGTAAGTTGCCAGTATCAACTAGATCGGCATAGTGGATGTGACTGCTACTTACAGTTAATTGACTGTAGTAGCAGTTATCTCCATTCACGGACTGCATTCCAGCTTAACATCAGGCAGGGTGCTGTCATATGTCGAGTCACAATAAAAATAATAATACAAACACATAAATGGCAGACTTTCACCACATACGCGTCCATATTGTTCCATATAGAATATAATTTGGAGATGCTATTACGTCATTGCGGTTAATTATAATAAAGTATTCATTCATATTATAATAGTCACAGACTTAACACCAATAGACACGTATTCATTAAAAATAAGCGTTAAAAGTTAAACAAATTATAAGTGCTACCGTACAATGTGATGTCTATATGTGTGAAGTCATTTATAAGTTTGACCGCACACGAGCGACTTACAGACTGTAAGAGAGTGCCTGATGGCTTTTTTCACGCCAATGTAGTGTAAACTTTAGTGCAATATTCATTACTATTGTTTATTTATTTATTTGTACCCGGAATTCATGATCTATTCAAATTCACATCGATTCGTTAGAATTAAGTGTTTTTTTTAATTTAAATCCTTTTAGACGCCATCCCTACTAGACGCTCAGTCAGTCGTGTGTGGTCACTCTAATGCTAATGCTAATGGTTAATTTAAATAAATTAAAATTAGTACCATTCTGTCGATGTAACGCTTGCCATAGTGATTCCTTATCAGTCTCGTCGTGCATCGGTTGTGGTGACGAGTGGCCTGATCGCGCTGATTGTGTCTCCTCAGGGTCATCCTGTTGTAAACAATGCATTTGTGTTAATTCAACATTTGTAATAGTTTTGAGATTATTAGTAATGAGTTTTTTTTAAATCAGAAGATGTAGTGTTGACAATCGCCGACGAGAGACGATAATCGTTTTAACTCGCCAACCTAACCCCGCAGTAGGGTGTTATCCGACTCGGAAACATCCTTAAGAAAACTAGTGCCCATAACCTTAGAACTTATATGAAGAGATTTGTGGATGTGAAGGAAGCGAGGGCTCTACAGTGACAGCGCAAATAATTAAGGCCTGCCATGGAAGTATCTAAAGACTTACTTCGAAATCAGTAAATACAAATCAGGAGCACAGTTAACCTAAAAAGAACATCATCAATTTCACGTCCTAATTTCCATTTAGGCAGAGACAATGGAGTAGCGCTCTAGGATCTCTTACATCCACAATTTTCTTCCTACACGTTTAATTATAAGAAGTATAAACTCCTTTATGTATAAAGTATAAATTCCCGAAATGATTATTGTTTATTTTATTAATAGAAAATTGTCATTAATTACCTGTGACATTTGAGAAACGTCCATCTGCAATCTATCTGGATCCGTATCACTGCTGCATGGACTACTCGCATCATAATAACCAGGGGTCATATCTTTATTAGGACTCGCTTTATTAAATTGTCTCACTGAGATGTGTGGTCGATTCTCACATATCAAATCATTATTTCCCTGACTCTGATGAAAGTATGATGAATATTCGGATTCTGTCGATGTGTCTTGTTCACCGTGTTCGTCTTTCGTCGATCCATATACTGATAAATCTATTTCTTTATTTTCCGTGTCATGTTCTGCCGCCGAAGGACTACATCTTGTCATGATTTTCGGAGAAGCCTCGCCGCTTTCGTGTATGTCTAGTGAATGACTATGTGATGCGTTCTTTGCTTCTTCACTTTGTCGTTGCGCGACTGCTTTACTTAATATATCGATGACAGCGTTACAATGCATCGCCTCACGTGATCGTTCTGACGGAGGCAGACTTGGTACGCTGTTAAATATAATTTGACTGTCATCCTCTGTTTTTACAACATATTTCATTGGATCATAGTTTTTAATCTGCAATAACGTAACAGCTGCCTGTCTGCTCTCCAAATATTTCATTTCCTCTGTTGAGTCTGGTGAGCCATTATTGCTGTAGACGCCTTCTTTCAATGCATTGTAACCGCTGCCATTCGGTGGTTTGATGATCTCCTCCAATTTACAAGATGTTATCTTCAATATGTCCTGCAAACATAGCTCGTGTTTATTTAAAGCGGCAAATCAACAAATCCTTATAGAAAGTGATAACTAGCGGGCGCATACGTACTTTGTATACGCGGTTGATTTCATGTTATCACACAGTGATAAGATAACTTGTGGCAGTGTCCTCGCGATTAACTTATAATAAAGACATAGTTGGTTTGTCTCCTAACAATATAGTGAAAATGTATTTACAAAACTTATTCAAAGTGAGTAAAGTGTTGCGTAACTAATGCGAGGTTATTGTAGGATTGTATATTAATGTAATATTTGTTTGTAGGCTTCGCTATTTTTGTGTTTACTGATATCTGTGTGTCATTGTGAAGATACGAAGACTGAAAATGATCTGTGTGATTTTTTTATTGATGACGCAAAAACGAATACATTAAACTGCTCTAAGAGAGCACTAACAACAATTCCAAATAAATGGCCAGTGAAGTTGCTAGAAATAAACGAAGGTATTAATTTTTTGTTTAAATTTCTATAGATATGAAAACGAAATATGTTATCAATTGTCGAGTTTATTTAACCATTATATTTTCTATTAAATAACTAGTTAAATATACCTATTACGTATTTTGTAGACCTAAAATGTTTTGGTAACAAATTTGAAATCCATAGATCTTAATCTAAGTATAAATCATCATCATCATCATCAGCCAGAAGGCGTCCTGATCATATGCCTCTTCCTTAGAGCGCCATTCCAACGAATTTAAAATCTATAGATCTTAATCTAAGTATAAATAATATAAGTATATTTGAAGCTAAAGATCATAATAACATCACAATTTAAGCATTGGGATCCGAGGCATTGTGACTCATTATATGACAGCACCCGCCTGATGTTAATCTGGAATGTTGTCCATAAATAGAGACGACTGCTATGCTATGTTATTTACAATGCTGACTCAGTTAAAAATTATCAATTTTCCCAAGCCTAACTGGCAGAATTCGTGAAGTTAAAATCATACAATTATTATTATTCCTTTTAATTTACATTTCTATACTAAGCTACTAAACGAGCTTGTATCATAGAAAATGGGTTACCAAAGTACATAATACATCAAAGATACATTGGTAAAGTGCCAGCAAGTGGTTTTGTACCGGAGGCTCTCGGTTTGCGACAACTACACCACGGCCGCCTTTTAGCTTATAACACGATCATTTTGATCATAAAGTAATTAAAAATGTGGATATTCCAGTAGTAAAGGATTCCATCATTCATTTTGTTATGGATTTTGGCTTAATTGTGTTAACAGTTGCATATAAATTTTAAAAAAGTTTGTTTTATTACAATGTAGATTACAATGTAATTGGAATATATAGGATATTATATGCAAAATAAAGGCATAGTTTAGGTGTGCAGAATGATCAAACTATAATTAGCAGAACGGTTAATATGGCGTGTCTATATGATTGACAGACAATACAAAATCCATATCTTATTTTCCAAATAACTCAATTGCACAGCAATTAAAAGCAAAATTGTTATTAGTTTTATCAATACACGTACCGAACCTACAATTTATACACGACATTACAAAAGTAGTACATAAAAGCCCAAAATGAATAATATCCTTATATTTAGATATAATATATTCATATATTTAGATATATTTTATCAAAAAAACAACAGGAAAAATAATATGAGTAAAACATTCTACTTTGTTTTCTATTGTCAAAATGATAAATGACATTTGTAAATAATTTAGGACAGATTTATCTAACTAGTCTCTTTGACTGATAAAAAAAGAATTTTTAGATATTTTCCTAAAGGTATGACACCTTTATTCCCACAGGGATAGGCAAAGAGAATGGAGCACTACTTTCAAAACCCCTAACATAATCCTCACGCTTCCTTCACATCCACAATTTCCTTCAAGCTCTATGATTGTGAGAATTTCAAACCCCTGTTTTTTAATAATGTTTTTTTTTTTATTGTTACACGACATCTGACCTCGACTCGCCTGATGATAAGCAAGAGGAAGTCCAAGAGTGACGACGACTGGAATAACCGAGTCAGTTCCCGGCTGCCCCAGCCGCCGCTACTATGCCGGCCTAAGACCGCATAGTTTACATATAAACTCTTTATTGCACAAAATAAGGTACATAGGCGAGCTTAATGCCTTAGGCATTATCTACCAGCTAACCTTTGTTGTGTTGCGCTGTGATTGGCTGGGTGCAAACTATTTAACAAAAGATTGAATGTTCGCGATTTGATTGAGGAACTATTCCCTAGGACCTAGGGTCGTCCTAGTTTTATCTCACATTTCATTTATAAATATATTCATTTAATATTGGCTCATCATACCGTCTAATGTTAAGCTGAAGTGCGGTCCCTGAACGAAAGCGACTTCTATTGTAGTTTACAAGAAGCAACTAGCAGTTGTACTCACTATGATTCCTTATCTCATTTGTCAACTTTCTTTTAATCAATCAATCAATCAAATTGTCACGCCTTTCTCCCATGGGGATAGGCAGAGACAATGGACTCCCTCGCTTCCTTCACATCGACAATTCTCTTCATTCGACAATTCAAGCTCTAAGGTTATGGGCACTAAGCCACCTAATTTTCTTGAGGATATCTCCAATTTGATCGGAAAACACCCTCCTGGGCATGTCTTGTTTAACGCATCCATACATATTTTATTTATTTTAATCATCCTTTAATTTAAGGCATGTGTAATCTATATTAGCGTCGGCATGTTGATTTGTATTTAATTTAAATATAAGGTATTTTTTTAAATTTTACTTTTCTATACTAAGCTACTAAAGTGATTGTATTATAGAAACAGGACAACCAAAGTACACATATCAAAGATACATTGGTACCCCAAGTGGTTTTAAACCCGTGCTCTCGGCTTACGTTTACGTTTTACCATTGCACTGCCACTACACCACGGTCGCCGTATTATGATTTTCTAATTGACTTTTCAGATGACCATGTATTGTTAACATTTGTATCAAACAAAATCAAGAACGTAACACAATTAAACGCTGTCAAAGGGAGCCGAATAGCAATCACGTTCAAATCCAATTTAATCACCGATATAGCCGATGACGCCTTCAAAAACATACAAAACATTGTTTATTTGGATTTAAGCAATAATAATATCACAGGTAAATAAAACCTTTTATTTAGATATTGTACCTCCTCCTGCTTATCATCAGGCGGGACGAGGTCAGATGTCGTGTCACAATAAAAAAATAAAAAAAATGTGAGTCTACTACATCAGACCGCGATGGTAAGCATGAAGGTCTAAGAGTGCCGACGTCACTATGCCGGCCAAAGGTTTTTCTTCGCCCTTGAAGGTTTTTTTTATTGTGACACGACATCTGACCTCAACCAGCCTGATGATAAGCAAGAGGAGGTGATGACGTCTGAAAAAACCGGCTTGTTTACGGCTGCCTCAGTGAAGGTGAGGTGAAAGGTGAAGGTTTCAAGGTTATAGGATGGGGAGAACAAATAATCTGGTAAAGCATTCTATTATTTAAAAACATAATTAAAGCAACTATAGTCGGCTGAAAATGTACTGAGATTCGAATAAGTGGAGACCGTGAAATGACTCAGTCGCGTTTCGGGATAAACTTATAAGTTTCCGGTTCCAACTAGGCCGGTATAGCGGACGCGACTGCTACTTTATATATTTAACTGTAGCAGCAGTCCCCTTCATTCATAGACCGCACACCAACTTAACATCAGGCAGCTTAACTTAACATCGAGCCACAATAAAAAAGAATAGTATTAATAAACAAGTTTTAAACAATGAGTTTTATATTAAAAATCTATTCATTGCAAATGATCAGCTGTAACTTGATAAATATTAATGAATATTGGAATAGAAAATATCACGCACTCATTGGCGGTTTAGATATCAACGCCAATATGATTTTTTTTATGAAAGAAGACTGCTACTAGAGTTAACTAACTGTGAGTAGCAGCTACATCTTCTAAGCGACCTAGTTAAAACCAGAAACTTACGAGCTGATCCCGAAACGCAAGTCCCTTTACACTCTTTATACTTGTAAGTGGTGGTACTACCCCGGATCGGCAGACTGGGCACTACTGCCTACCACTCTTTATTCATACTATCCAGCAGTGATACAACTCCATGAACCAAAAAAGGTTATACGAAATAGGCGCTGTGCAACACAGTGATCAATAGCAAGGCTATTAAATCAAATCAAATTGTCAAGCCGTATTCCCACAGGGATAGGCAGATGACAATGAAGAGCCACTTGCCACGATCCTGACACAACTCCCTCGATTCCCTCACATCCCCAATTATGTTCATACAAACTCTACGATAATTAAAGTATCTAATTTAATATTTGCTGTACTTTACTGTACTTTACTTTGTACTTTGCTGTACTTTACTTTACTGTTTTTTGCCGTACTGTACTGTTCAATTTCCGGTCACAGCTGGTCGAAATTCTAGCATGATCAAATTTCATTATTAAATCATAATTTTACTGCCAATGTACAATATGTATATTTTCATAAATTATTTTTAAAATTGAACAAACTTCATAGTAGCCTTGGTCATGAAGGAAAATCATGAGTTATGTGTTTGTGAAAACCATTATCATTTATTATTAGTTATAATACTGGAAAACAATATTAATAACAAAGATATATCAAGTTTACAAGCACCATATCGTAACATAAAATAAACTATAATATCTGTCCAGCCACCCTAGCATGGCAATCCAAAAAGCAAGATAAAGACCTGCAAATAATATCAATGTAAGTCATTTTAAGTAACTTAATAGGCCATCAACATCAAAATGTTCAAGAAAATATTTAATAAAGTTTTGTGTAACGTTTTATAGAACCTTTTTTTGACATTTTGACGCACTGTTCTGGTAAGTTATTCAAAATAAGTTGCCAAGTCTTTATCTTGCTTCTTGGGTTGCCAGGCTAAGGGGGCAGGGCAGTAGATAATGCGCTTAGATGGAGACGTCACACGACGGGATGACTTCATAGTCGACATAGTTTGACGACAGGCGTGGACGAACGGTTTAGCGATTGGTTTGTTGCGCGTAAAGTCCCGGGTTCGATTCCCGGTCGGAGCAAATATTTCTTTCATAGCTTTTATTTGTAATATTTAATAATTATATTAAAATATTGCAAATATTTATTAATAAAAAAAGGAGGTGGATATTTGCTTCGGGTCTGGTTATCAAAGAGTGGTAGGCAAGGCAACCTAAGTTGTATTTGCATTTTACATTTTTATCTGATGGTCGCTCTACAAGTTTCCAAGTGTCATTAAAGAATTATACTTTTCGTTCATAGCCTTTTTTCATAGCTCTCTGCCTGTACTTGACATGGCATTGAATCTTTATTGATTTAGGTTAAAAAAAATTGTCACTCCTTCCTCCCACAGGGACAGGCATGACAATGGAGCGCCATTTGCCACGACCCTTACACAACTCTCTCGCTTCCTTCACATTCACAATTCTCTTCATACTCGCTCTAGGTTATGGAAGTAACATTATTATTCACAAGAATGTTATAATCTAATATCATCATAACTTTTCGGTATGTGTCCTCGTATATTTAAAAGTCTTCCTAGGAGTATCAGAGATGTTAAAAATATTGAATTGTATAAAAGGAATCTTAATTCATTTTTAATAAATAAGACATATTATTCAATTAAGTAATTTTTAAATGACAAATTGTGAATTATTATTTTAACAATATATTCATTAGCTATAAAATTTTAAAATATTTTGACATTATTGAATAAGTTTTTGTATTTTATTTTTTATTTGTATGTCTTTTGAGGCGCAACATAGAGAATTTATTTATTTACCAATCATTTTATTTTATTTATAAATCTATTTGCAAAATCTGTTTGACAAATAAATGATTTTGATTTTGGTTTTCTATTTCTTAGAGGATATCGCCTTACAATCTGTACATTGACAATAGGTAAAGTTTCACCCTACCACTCTTTAAAACCTATTCAAATATGTATAATGTATTCAAAATATGTATTTCTATAACAGGAGACGTATTAAGAAGCGAAATATTCCGAGGTCCCTACAAGGATGGCGTTTATGCGAAAATTGCAATAGAAACATTAAATTTAGGCTATAACAAAATTCATTCAATGGACAAAGACCTATTTGTATACACACCAAATCTCACAAGATTATATTTGAATAATAATCCTATGGAAATATTGGACCATGTCACTTTAATAGCGATCAGCACTGCTGTGAACTTAGAGGTATTTATTTATATATGTTTAAAATCAATAAATTAAATTATCACGCCTTTTCCCCACAGAGATAGGCAGAAACAATGGAGTACCACGATCCTGACACAAGTCCTTAGCTTCCTTTACATTCACAATTCTCTTCATACAAGCTCTATGGTTATGGGCACTAAGCAACTCAGCTTTCTTAATTACATTTCAATATTAAACTATTAAAGTTATTTTTATTGTAACTCGACAGCACTCGACTACTATATATATGCTATGACAGCACTCCGCCTGATGTTAAGCTGGAGTACAGTCCATGAATGAAGATAACAGCTAGTTAGTAGCAGTCACATCCACTATAGCGGCCTAGTTAACACTGACAATTTACAAGCTGATCTCGAACCGCGACTTCACAGTCTGTATACGGGTACCACTGTCTACGGCAATACAATCACATTTTCTAATAAAGACCCCTGGAAGTTCCTCAAAAACCAGAACATGTCCTGGGAAAACAAGTCCTGGGAAATTAGTAACACTATGTTACCCTATTATACAAGCAACACGCTATGGTGACCGATTTAACGTTTGACCAGTAACAAAGTTTTGTATAAATTAATAACTACGTATACTTAGAATAAAGAGCCGTTTTGACGACAGGCGTGGACGAACGGTTTAGCGACTGGTTTGTTGCGCGTAAAGTCCCGGGTTCAATCCCCGGTCGGAGCAAATATTTGTTTCATAGCTTTTATTTGTAATATTTAATAATATTAAATATTGCAAATATTTATTAATAAAAAAAAGAGATGGATATTTGCTTCGGGTCTGGTTATCTAAAAGTGGTAGGCAGTGGTACCCAGTCTGCCGATCCGGGGTAGTACCACCACAAGTATACAGACCGTGAAGTGATTTGGTCACGTTTCGGGATCAGCTTGTAAGTTGCCGGTTCCATCTAGGCCGGCATAGTGGATGTGATTGCTACTCACAGTTATTGAATTGTAGTAGCAGTGACATTCATTCATGGACCACACTTTGGCTTATCATCAAGCGGGGTGCTGTCATATGTCGAGTCACAATAAAAATAAAAATAAATTGAGGGTAAAAGTTAGTCAACTATATTACAAATACTATACATGTCTATTTAAAGACAAATATGTATGTTAAGTCTATTTGTTCTATTGAAAGATGTAGGTCATCTCGACTTGTAAATGTCTAATTTACTATTCATGTATTTCCTAGAAATAATGTTCTGTTTTTTACCTCGACTTGATAGTCAGCATGACTAACGACTGATGGAAAGCAAGACTATGAAAACTGTTGTCACGTCTAAACGCTGTCACTATGACGGAAAAAGTTTAAGTTTGAATGAACTTTAAAAATAATACTTCGTGTAGCTTAGATCAAGTTATTTCTAAAATCTCATTCGAATTTATAACAGTTTATCAAAGAATTAAAAAAACACCTTGCATTTTCCAATTCTTAGAACGTGAGTAATTATTATTAATCATATATTAGGATTGTGAACGAATAAGAATGTGTCATCAATAAATGATAAATGAACTGATATTATTGAGATTTGTATGCCCGGATCCGAAACTTGTAGCTAGGAATAGCAGTTATTTATAGGAGTGGTAGGCACCCTGCCGATCCGGGGTAGTACCACCACTTTTGAGCATAAGTGTAAAGACCGTAAAGTGACTTAGTCGCGTTTCGGAATTATGTGAAAAGTTGCCAGGTTAAACTAGGCCGTAAAATTAGATACGACTGCTACTTGCAGTTATTTAAGTGTATTATTATTCGCCTTCATTAATGCAACTTTTAAGCTGGTTTCGAAACGCGACTAAGTCAAATCAAATTCTCAAATTGTTACGCCTTTTACCCACAGGGATAGGCAGAGACAATTGCCATGATCTTGATACAACTCCCTCGCTTCCATCACATTCACAATTCTCTTCATACAAGCTCTATGGTTATGGGCACTAGGCAACCTTCGACTAAGTCACTTCACCATTTAATTATTTAATAAACAAAATTTTAGATTCTAGATTTGGCGAACACACAAATAGAAAGTATACCACTGGACGCATTCAAAGATCTCATTAATCTCAGAGAGATTGACTTGTCTGGTAATAAATTCACCATGGTACCAGAGAGTTTACGCTACGTTGGAGACACGCTTGAATATTTGAGCTTCAACAATAACTCCATTATAGAGCTCAATGACGACAGTTTCGTAGGTAAGTCAAATTATAATTATTACAAACCTACGCTAACCGTATATTCAATCAGACATTTTTTTATTGTGACTCGTAATCTGACCTTGACCCGCTTGATGGTAAGGTCCAAGAGTGCTGACGACTACAAAAACCGAGTCTTCACTGTTGCCCCAGTCGCCGTCACTATGCTTGCCAAAGGTGCTTCTTTACGCATCGCTTGAAGGATAGAAAGGCTATAGAAAGGAGGCTCTCGCTTTGTGTAAAGATTCCACTACCACTACACAACAGTCAATCAATCAATCAAATTGTCACGCCTTTTTCCCACAGGGATAGGTAGAGACAATGGAGCGCCACTTGCCACGATCCTGACACAACTCCCTTGCTTCCCTCACTTCCACAATTCGGTTTTTTTTTAATAACGTCTATGCAGCATCATTATTTTCTATACGCTTCCGTAAATATTCATACACGTGCAGGTTTTAATTAATACGTGCTAATCTTCAAATAAAAATATCATAATCCAAAATACTAAACACTATCTTATCTAAGAGTGGTATTTTATTTAACAAGGGATCATCTGCCGATCCCGGGTAGACAGTGACGTAATTTAGTCGCATTTCGGATTAGCTTAAAAGTTGCCGGCATAGTGGATGCGACTGCCTCTTTCAGTTATTAATTTGTAGTAGCAGTCGCGCAATAAATGGACCGCATTCCAGCTTATCATCGGCGTTATGTCGAGCTACAAAAATCAATATATTTAATAAAAGAAATTATCGGCACAATGTTCGTGCCAATAAAAGTCAATAACGAGTCCCGCTAGGATCATGGTGTGGTAGCCCTTCATCCCTCATCCATAAAGAAGGTTTCTGTTTTTACCTGAAGAGCTTACTTTTAAAGATATAAGGGCTTGAAGTTTTGCTCTATGGAAATTTCGAAAAAGTTTAGAATACTCGAGGGTATTCCACAACATTCCAGAGAGTCCTCGTCCTATTTTTCTAGATATATCCAGAATAATTTGGAAAGCTCTAAAATGTATTCAAAAACATTTTACCTACGTGGCTAGTCTAGTAATAAATAAATATTATTTTTTGTGCAATACGTGCAGGTTTTGCGGATAATTAAATACGTGCTTAGAATGCTAACCTTGAAATGAAAATAGTATTATAATCGAAAATACAAAACGCATGTAAAGAAAATGCAAGTGAAATGTTTTATTTACTTATCTAATCTTATCTATTGTTGAAATAGTTAATCTTTTGAAAGTTTGTAGACTATTTACAATTCCCATGCAATGACTGGCCTGTAAAAGTTAGTCGATAACATGGCCAGAGATATCGCGATTAAACTATAGACACCGTCTTCGATCTCTGGTCTCAGCTGACTGATATGCATGCGTAAAAACATTTTCTAAGTAATTTTTATTACTAATTCATATAGTAATAAAACTATTAATATGACAAAAAGTAATATGCTTTGAATGACTGTGGATCCATCTCTTTTCTATCCAATTTTTATTACTTTTTTAAAACAGTTTTAATACTACTATTGGAATATGCCATTAAATAATATAAAATACTAAGTACTGTTAGTATCTACAAATAACTGGACAATTTTTTTTATGTTTTTTTATTATGACACGACATCTGACCTCGTCCCGCCTATAATTATATAATTATTGCAATGCTACATTTGACCTCGACTTCTCTGATGGTAAAGTAGATGAGGTCCAAGACTCAAGAGCGCCGTCGACTAAAAAAACGATTCATGGTCACTAAGGAGATTGTTAAAACATACCCCATTGTTTCCCAGGCTTATCCAGTCTAAAAGTACTAGAAATAGCTGACAATGAAGATTTAGAAGAGATCAAGAGGAGCACATTCACACCTCTGACGAGCTTAAAGACACTACACTTGTGCCGGAATGACATGCTCAGATATATTAGTCACACCGCGTTTAGAGGTATGAAGACTCATTGGACTATTAAAGAGGTTCGTATCTTTTCCGCAAACAAAAAAAAAATAACGCCGATCACTGTCTCGTTTGTTTTTATTATTTCGATCGATGATGATTCGTGATGGCTGGCATATCGACAGCGACTGAGGCAGCCGTGAAATGAAGCGGTTTTTTCAATCGTCAATGCTCTTGGACCTACCTTTGCTTGCCACCAGTCAAGTCGAGGTCAGATGTCGAGTCTCAATAAAAAAAACGGACCAAGATGCATAGAAAGTCTTAAGAATAATCTTACAAACCAATGTCAAAGACGTTTGACCAATAAGAGCCATACGAGGTTTTAACGCAAAGATTTAAGCGTAACCATCTTTGCAACATTTGGGGAGTTCCACCTAGCTACAGACACATTTAGAATAATGTCAGGAGCCGTCGCGAAGACAAAAAACACAATCTTTTATAGTTTTATTACAAATATATTTTAAAACAACTTTTTAAATCGGACGATTCCAAATCTAATTTCTTAAATAGTTCCAGAAATTAGTGCGTCCTAACATACAATCTCTTTAGATTTTTAATATGTATTAGTACACATTTTAAAGACCGCATAAACATAAATATTCTAAACAGTGTTTTTTTCTATAGTTAACGATGTAATGTTTTTTATTATGATACTACACATTACGTCACTAGCGATTGCAAAATTTTCCATAAAATCGTACTCGAGTGTCATCTTACTTTCTCTATGCGAGCGGAAATTATCGGAACAACCATATTATACAAGTCACAAATAGTGATGTCCATCGATCGAACTTAGTATTCATTAGCACAACACTATTATGCTGTTACTAAGATTAGATTAAACCGATCAGGTATATTGGATGGCTAATTAAGTATTTTTAAAACTTTATTTATATTTATATTAGGCTACTAAAGTGCTTGGTATCATAAAAACAGAACAACCAAAGTACATAATATCAAAGATACATTGGTACCGGCATGTGGTTTTGAACCAGTGCTCTCGGGTTGTCCAGTATAGTGACGGCGTTGCGTAGCTGCATAGTTGCGCCGCGCTTGGACTTCCCTTATTTACCATCAGATAAGACCAGGTCATATCTTACGTCGCAATAAAAAAAAGCTGCATGAAGAATAGTATTTTTGCAGGGCCGGATCTACCATATGGCTTTTTGGGCTTCAGCCCAGGGCCCCGTGGATTCAAGGGGCCCCCAGCTAAGTCAAGTCAAAGTCAAAAATAGACGATAATGCGAAAAAATCCATTATTGTGGTCCCCTAAGTAGTATTAGCCCAGGGCCCCCTAAACTCACGGTCCGGCTTTTTTTTCTGATCCTCTCTTTTATCGTCCAAAGCGTGTTTTATCTCATATATGAGCAACACTAGCACATAATTATATAATTGCGTACCGTCCGATGGATCGAAATTAAGACGAACATATTAAATGAAAGTGTGTAGCCCACACGATTACGGATGAACTTCACAAGTGAGTCATCTTGTGAAATACTTTGTTCTATAAACAACTTAATCGCTCCGAGAGGGGTCTAGAGGCCTACGATGTATTATCAGTGTGTATCTTTGCTGGGTTTTCCCACGTTAAGTTTACAAATCAACGGCCATATAAGGTTTCTTTGAAATCTTAGATCAATTCAGATTATAATTATATTGACGTTAGATTTTAAGAAAGCTGGGTTGCCTAGTGCTCATAACCACAAAGGCTGTATGAGAAGAATTGTGGATGTAAAGGAAGCAAGGGAGTTGTGTAAGAATCGTAGTAAGTGGCGCTCCATTGTCTCTGCCTATCCCTGTGGGGAGAAGGGGTGACAATTTGATTGATTGATAGATGTTAAGCTGGAATGCGATCCATAACTTGCGACGACTGCTACTTCAGTTAAATAACTATAAGTAGTAGTATCATCTACTATGTCGGCCTATTTGGAACCGGCAACTTACCGAAACGCCATTAAGTTACTTCCCGGCCTGTACTGTACACTTGTATGTGGTTGTAGTTACTACCCCGGATCGTTAGATTCAGCACCACTGCCTACCACTCTTAAAAAATGCATTATAGGTTTACAAATATGTAGCCATATTCGGTTTCTTTTGAAGGTAGATAATTATATTGACGTTAAGATTGTCAAATTAACGGAATCCTTTGTGTATAATGCCCACGGTACAGATAAGGAAATGCTTTCAAGCCAAAAGTACCTGTGGTATATGGAAATAGAGTACATTATAAAGTTTTCAGTGTTCCTGATTGTTTATTGTAATTTTTGTAAGAGTGCTAGGCAGTGGTGCCCATGGTGCCAATCCAGGGTAGATTAGATTAGGTACTTTGGTTTATGATTTTAATATGTACTAAAATTTAAACTGCTAATAAAGTAAAATGTAAGTACAAAACAGTAGGAAGAGGGAAGTGAGACATTTGAGAGACGCAACTTTATAACTTTCGTAACTACTTGAACAACCACCTTGTAACAACTTGTTTACACCTATTTAACTGTAGTAGCTACCATTGATAAACCGCACTCCAGCTTGACGTCAGACGGGTTGCTGTGTCATATGTCGAGCCATAATAAAAATTATAAGGAAAACATGGCATAGTTGATAACAAACGACTAAACATACAATGTTGTCTACTATTATTATGTTAAGAGATTAATAATATCACTTCGTAATCATCTAAGGACGGGTGTAGACTAGCGACACGAATTATGTTGTCCAATAAAACGTCGATAATATTTAAACTAGCTGACCCGGCGAACTTCATACCGCCTAAAAGTCAATGAATGTTGTGTTTAGCAGATTAGCCGAACTTAAGTTGGGTGAATCTAAAATATTAATCGATCTAAATCAAATCAATCAAATTGTCACGCCTTTCTCCCACAGGGATAGGCAGTGACAATGGATCCTTACACAACTCCCTTGCTTCCTTTGTATCCACAATTATCTTCATACAGGTTCTGTGGTTATAGGCACTAGGCAACCAAGTTTTCTTGAGGATCTCCGAACTGGAAGGAAAATACTCTCCTGGGCCTGCCTTGTTTAACGCATACATCCACATCAGATTTATAAATTCCTTTCGTCAATCTACTTTCACTCATTCTTTCCATGTGCCCAAACCATCGAAGCATTCCTTTGTCAATCCTTGTCACGACATCTTTTTTCAAACCACATCTATCACGCACTGTGCTATTATTCCTCAGTCTATTCGCTATCGTCACTCCACATACACTCGTGATAAAAATACTAAAAACAACATTTATATGATAGAGATCTTTGATCATACATAACCGAATTAAACTAATTGCGGCTTACTATCGCGTTTATTTCGGTTTTGATTTTGCAATTTTGTATTATTCCGACGTTTCGAGAGATTTGCAGCCATCGTCGTCACGGAGAAACTGAGGTGTTGATCATCCTATTGGTTGATGCTGTTATTGTTACCAAAACTACCCTGTTCGATGTTTTGATTTTGTATTTCTGTTTCCGGATTAAATCATTTTTTTGCAAAAATAACTGACGGTGTCATATGGTTTGGCAGTAAATATAAATAAACGCTATAGTAAGCCGCATAAAATTTGTTTAATTCATTTATCAATGTTCGCGCAAAATCCAAGAAAATACCATACATAACCGTGTAATATCAGCCCAACATAAGACACGCCGTATTATAATATGTGAAGTTACCTATCTTAGGTACCAACTCATGAGTAATAATCTTGAATTAATAATATACAGTAGAAAACGTACATTGAAATGACTTAGCTAATAGATAAATTGAGACACTGCGTAATAGCTGACTTCACTATGAATCAATATTATCTTACGCGGTTAAACAAATTTTATGCGGCTTACTATCGCGTTTATTTTGCTTATTGATTTTTTATTCCGACGTTTCGACATTGTGGTGTCTCCGTGATCACGACGGTTACAAAGCTATCGAAACGTCGGAATAATAAAAAAATGAAAAATCAACGGCCAAAATTAACGCGATAGTAAGCCGCATAAAATTTGTTAATTTATTAATCAATGTTCGCGCAAAATCTAAGATAATACGCGGTCTTATAGAAGTAAATATATTTTATAGTTCACGGCTGCCTCAGTCGCCGTTACTATGACGGCCAAAGGTTCTTCTTCACGCATCGCTTGAAGGATCCAAGGTGGATAGATGGATATAGGATGGAGAGAACACATGGGCTGGCAAAGCATTCCACTTGTCGATTGTTCTACAAAGCCGCACCGAACTTTTTAGTTCGACTGTCGATTCGGTCGACAAAATGCGGATGCTTTCCCTGACCAGTGCGGGTATTAATCTTAACCAAATGACTAAGATTAATGACTATTTTTCAAAAACAAATGTTATTGAGCGCAATAATAAACATCGTATGGTGAGCATCGAAAATAGAATTATCTTCAAGCGATGCAGATTTCGAATTCAATGAACTTTGGGACACTTATCACTATATAAAACCAAACCCACGCTTTGTTTTTTTCTTGTATAAAGTATACAGACCGTGAAGTGATTGAGTCGCGTTTCAGGATCAGCTTGTAAGTTGCTGGTTCCAATAAAAACTTTAGGTAGCAGTCGCCTCCTCATGGACCGCACTCTAGCTTAGTAAACTACTAACTACAAGTATACTTCCCGTATACTGTGGTGGTACTACCCTATCGGCAGACTAGGCACCACTGCCTACCACTCTTAGAAGAGCGGTTAATAGATATCATAAAGAACCAATGGAATAGTAAACATAGACACATAATAAAATAAACGTTGAAGGTAATTTGTTATCTACTAAGGCCTATATCATTTTCTACAAAGCTAAGGTCGAGAGATCGAGCTTATGACTAATGGCATTATTGTTTATATTTAGAATAAAGAATACTTTTTTTTATCTCAAGAGATTAATTATATAGATAAACTCAGCAGTTTCATTGGTTGGCATAAAGATGAGAGAGTGAGCATAAAAATATATCGACATAATATATCCAATTCGGGAATAACGACAGTACAATTCCCAAGAAGACAGATGTTTATATCGACATACTTATCAAATCCCCGAATATTTTTTTATTATTTTTTATTTTATTTACATTTCTATATTAAGCTACTAATGTGCTTGTATCATATAAACAGGACAACCAAAGTACATATATACAAAAATACATTGGTACTGGTGGGACAACGTGCTCTCGGTTTGTGTAACCATTGCACTGCCACTACACCACGGTCGCCTTATATCAACACTTATTTACGATTCCTGAGTAGACTGAGGATTAATTAAAAATTCATTTTAATAGACAATTTTTTTTATTGTGACGTGTCAAATAATTCAGTCAATCAAATCGTCATGACAAATGGAATAGGCAAAAAGGTGTCAACCCTAGCGGGGCAGAATTCACCAAGATTTAAGACTTGAGGAATATACCCCCTTAAATACGGGGGCAAATTCGCTTTCGTCATTAAAAGGCGAACATTGATTATTGAATTAAACATATTTTATGCGGCTTACTATTGCTCTTATTTTGGTTTTGATTTTACTATTTAATTTCAATATTCCGACGTTTCGAGAGCTTTGCAGCCATCGTGGTCACTGGGAGAACAGAATAAAATAAAATTGTAAAATCAAAATAAAAGCGATCCGCATAAAATTTGTTTAAGTATTATTAAGATAAATTATGTAGGTACATTATTTTATATTGTGGCTCGACATATGACAGAACCCCTCCGTTAAGCTAAAGTGCAGATCATGAATAGAGGCGCTACTACTTCAATCAATTGATTGAAAGTAGCAGTGGCATCCACTATGCCGTCCTAGTTGGAATCGGCAATTTACAATCTGATCCCAAAACGCGACCAAGTCACTTCACGGTCTGTATACTAATAAGTATTAAACGGTTACAAAAACAAACGAGGTATGCTATAATAATCTTGCGTATTGTTATTGTAAACATGTTATTGATAAGCGAAAGGTTGATGCAACAAAATTTGTATTACGATTTACAAGAAAAACATATTTTGATGCGTACGCTTTAACCATAACCTACTAACATAGTTTTCATACCATTTCCTTAATATAATTTACCCATTCTATCGATTAAATTGTCACGCCTTTTTCCCACAAGCATAGGCAGAGAAAATGGAGCGGCACTTGCCACGATCCTAACATTACTTCTTCGGTTTCCTCTCTTCCACAATTATCGCAAAAAACACTCCTAAGTCTAACGCATCCGTCCACATCAGATTTATAAATTCCTTTCGTCAATCTACTTTCACTCATCCTTTCCATGTGCCCAAACCATCGAAGCATTCCTTTGTCAATCCTTGTCGCTACATCTTCTTTCTCATTCATTATTTATGTTTATTAATTACTTATATTTATAATTCAACCTAACAGATTCACCTTTTTTATTATCACTTGGTATCTGACCTCAACTTCCCTGATGGAAAGCAAGAGCAGGTCCAGGGTACCGACGACTGAAGTATCCGACTTAGTTCATGGCTGCGTATAATTGTTTATTAACCCCTCGGGTGCGAAAGACAAAGGAGACAGTGCGCCAATCAGTGTCATTAGCAATATATGAAGAATTTATAAATCTCATGTGAATGGATGCGTTAAACGAGGCAGGCCCAGGAGGGTGTTTGCCAAACAAGTTGGAGACATCCTCAAAAAAGCTGGGTTGCCTAGTGCACATAACCATAGAGATTGTATGAAGAGAATGTGAAGGAAGCGAGGGAGTTGTGTCAGGATCGTGGCAAGTGGTGCTCCATTGTCTCTGCCTATCCCTGTGGAAAAAAGGCGTGACAATTTGATTGATTGATTCCTATGATGCTGCGCAGGTGATTATTTTCTTGTGTAAATAAATATTATTTTGTTCACAGGTACACCTGGATGATAACAACTTGAGGGAATTGCCCGGAGATCTAATGCCCTGGCAGAAGTTGGACGTGCTTACAATGTCTGGTAATGATTGGCTATGCAATTGTGATTTAGCCAATATTATTATTACACAAGGAGCTGGTAAAATATTCAAAAAAGACGAAATTCCTTTGTAAGTATAAAGTTTGCAAACACAATAAGTCAACTGTGATATAGTGGTACTGCAATGGTCATGCAAACAGAGGGCATGGGTTCAAAACCACTTGCCGAATCAATGTGTCTTTGATATATGTACTTTGGTCATTCTGTTTTTACAATTTAGTAGCTTAATATAGAAATGGTATATAGAAATTATATAGTAATGCTTTAAATAGATATAACACATATAATATAGCCCAGGAGGGTGTTTTCCAACCAAATTGGAAAAAGCTGGGTTGCCTAGTGTCCATAACCACAGAGCCTGTATGAAGAGAATTGTGGATGTGAAGGAGGCAAGGGAGTTGTGTAAGGATCGTGGTAAGTGGCGCTTGTCTCTGCCTATCCCTGTGGGAAAAAGGCGTGACAATTTGATTGATAATATGGCGGTATATTGTTTCTATCCATCCCTGTGAGAATAGAGCCATTCATTGATTGTTAAAAATTCATTTTATTTTAAATAAAATATGTATTTGAAAAAAATATTATTTATGTAAAGTATTAACTTTTACAATATTCTGATATGGCATGTTTTGGTGTCTTTATCTTTGACCTACTTAATATTTAAATACTTTTTTACAGCTGTTCCTCACCATCCAAGTTGTATGGAACTTTATTGACGGACATTCCTGTGGACAATTGCCCTTCAGACCCAGACTCAGCACCTAAGGGTTCTTTCCTATCTAACTTAAGACCTAAACACATATTGTGGAGCATCTTAGGTGTAGCTTTAATTGTTCTAATTGGAATGGGCTTTGGTCTACTTGTTAATACAACAAAAACATTCATTCAAAATAGACAAGCAGATCAATCTATCCGTTATGTCAATCTGCATACTGGAATTAATTCTAGTTTTGCTTAATTGTATATTGTTTTTTGTGATAGAAATTTAATTTATATGTAATATAAGATTATATCAGAGAATTAATTTAATAATTATTATTATAACACCAATTTTAAATATAAGATATTTTTAAAAAGTATATTTTTAAGTGTATATATTTTGCTCAAAATATATTTTTTAAATATAGGAATAAACTAATAAAATTATTTATTATATGTATTTTATTTACCTCTTTAGGTCCTGTGAGTGAATTTGCATACTGTACAAATTGTTCCATTAATTTTTCTGACTTATGTGACAATTCCCTAAATGTATGAAACTCATCAAGTTTATTTGCACAGCTCCCACATATCACTTGTGGCAATAAATCTGTCGGTGATACCTAAAATATAAACAATATACAAAAATCAATTATAATACACATATATAAGAACAAAACAATACTGATTTTCATTCATATTTACTAGTTATTTAAAGATTGTAATCTCAACAATAGATAACAAACATCTCCCCACAGATAATCCCCCCATTAAAGGAATATATCTATTTTTAGATGGATATTACCCTCCCCAAAATAGCATGAAAGATGTATAAGATGTGTTGTGCAGCTGAGGTCGGCGACGAGCGAGCGGAGAGGTGAGTCTCCTGCCTCACTCGCGCGCTCCTTTGTTATCAGGGACCTGATACGCACTCGCAACCGCCTTGGCTATCATTTCCACGAAACACATTAGTCATACGCTCCAACTACTAACGCGTGGGCAGTAATATGATATCACAATGCGAAAATATCCAAACCCGCGAGAAAGTTAATGGCGCTTATCAGCATCCATAATCTCGTACGCTTATGCTTAACTTTCACATGATAAAACACCGTCTTCCGAAGGACTCTTCTCAATAATAAGTTGCGAATCATTACCATTATTGATAAGTAAGTTATTATCATCTCGGAAAGTCGAGATTTATCCTTATCACGGTCGAATATTGACAATTTAACATCACTGCAATTATCACCACAAAATGATAAACAAAGACGACACACTGACTGGTACTTCGGCGGCAAATTACACATATTTAGAAATAAAACTCAACATAGACGACATCGACAAAAGAAAACATTTAGAAATAAATCTTGCAAACTAATACAAAAATTAAAAGATTTGTTGAAATATAATAGAGCATGCGATGATAGTACATCACATCGCGATTGTCAACCAAACGAACAAGCTACACACACAAACATATATGACCATTGTTTACAGAATGCTGATTACGCTCTCTTACACACATATGAGATGAAATAGGCTTGTTTTCTTTTACACCCAACTGATGTAACAAAATCCTATTGTTTGAAATTAAATTATACAACCAGTGTAAAAAAAGCAGTCTCATTTACTTAAAGGACACTGAATAGAGTGTGTTTTAAAAAGAGACCTAACTTAACTCTGTTGCTTATCGTGAAGCCTACAGAAAGTAAATGGAAACTTTGTTTTCTATTACAGCCAACTAAATTTATATCAGCTGAATTTTAAAGTTAGGCAACACTGGTCCGGGGCTGTCATATAATATTGTCAAAACAAAGTATTTTCCATTATCATTTCTTTATTTTATTCCAAATAGCTTTTAGTTAAAGGATTTATTATTAACTTAGCATGTAAGTAATGCCTAATATATTATTTTATGTTTTATATATACGTCATTATGCATCTACATTTAACCCAAATAATTCAATAAGCAATTTTTTTATTAAGAACCGTAACATTTTTATGATATAATTTACAAAATTTACCTTATATTTATTTTCTTACTTTTTTTATCATATCCTCAATTGTATTACACAAAAGACAGCTTAATACTGTTATGAAAATTTTAATTTTGTTAGATTGCCCGTAATTTGTTAGCTGATAAATATTTTATTGTTTTATTTAGTAAACTCTCCTTAGAGGCAGCTATCCTAATTTGCGATCTTTATATAACTAAAGATTTATCGGTAGATATTTTAATAGTATATTCAAATAATATAGTTTTAATATTAATGAAATTTAATAATATCTATTTGTAAGTATGAAATATGCCATCACATTTATTTGATACATCGATTTTAAAATAGTTTCCTTTGTTATATGATTCATTTGTTTATATTTAAAAATTTTAATGGTAAATAGATTAACAATGATCTAAATATTTATTGTAGCAATGGAAATATAAAACTATTACATAAAATATAAGCAGCGAATAATATGGATCTAAATCCAGAAGATAGTTCTTCTGAAGAACCAATATTAGAGCAAACTACATCAGACACAGCCAATCTCATATCAGAAGCTAGTACATCTTATCAGATAAACAAATCTGTGCGTTTCGAGGTAAATATATTATTTTACAAGAATAATTAGTGGATGTGAAGAAACAAAACAGTTAGGTCGACACCTTTTGTTGTCTTGGATTGTTGTCTGTGGATTTGTTGTCTGAAGAACCATTAGGTACCTCAATTCTGACCTGGTAATCTGTGGCGGAGGGGGCTGCAAAATTTAAATAAACTAAAATAAATTGTTAAAATTTGAACCTGAAATTCATATTTTTGTTGCACCTATGATTATAATTCCTAAATAAGGGGCGGCAATTTTTTTTCTGCCCTGGGTGGCTGACTTCCACGCTAGGCCACTGCTGGTAATAATGGAGGTGTGATAGTTTTATACATTTTACTTTTAATTTAGTAAGCATGTGGAACATTGGCATAGTCCTTTCGGAGGTTGCCAAAATGTTATTCAAACTTGTGGCAGTGTATTTAAAGAAAGGAACCAATCTGGTGTGATACTTTGAGAATCATGCCAGATTTTAAAAATTTTGTTTTTTAGTCTAAATGTTGTTTTTTTTTTGTTATTTATTACTTATAGATCATTAGCTTATATTTATAAAATAGTTTAAGCTTATAATGAGAATAACATTGCCATTTTATGCTCATAATGTTTTTATATAAAAATAGAATAACAATGCATTTAACAAAATAGTAGATTTATATTTTTTTGAATTAATTTTACCATATATGAACAAAAATACTATCATTATAAGAATGTTTTGCCTGATTAGAGATACCAAATTCCATACATTGTCTGCTTATCTTAATAAAATTAAAATGTTATTGAGATAAGCATAACTAATAAATATGATAATAGTGGCTATAACTAACTTTTACAATCATCATCACAAAGACATGGCATGTCCCCCCTGGCAGGGGGTAGCTTTGCCAGGCGTCCAGATAAAACCTGACATAGTTAGACTTTTTGATTGTGTTTCTGGCAGAAATAAATAGTGTCTGGCTTTTGTTAGACTTTGTTAGAGTGGAGTCGACTGTCAGTTGCTTGCTCCCGCAACGAATTAGAATTTGACAAGTTTTATGGTAATAATAAAAAAAGCTTGATTTTACAAACAATTTTTTTGTCATACCTCTTAATACTGAGACACAAAATCCTCGATAATGTAGTGTGTCCGGAATTTTAACCCCCCATGTGATTATCCCATCCAATAACCTCCCATCCTTCAAGCAAAGGTAGAAAAAAAAGCATCTGGCCAGCTGTTCCTGTCGCCATTACTATAATGGCGACAGGAACAGCTGTAAATTGAATCGGTGTTTTTTATTTGGCTGCGCTCTTGGACCTTCTATTGCTTATCATCAGACAAGTGGAGGTCAGATTTCGAATCACAATAATTAAAAATAAGATAAGATTTTTTTACATTTCTACACTAAGCTAATAAGCATGCTTGTTTCACAGAAACTGGACAATCAAAGTACTTATATCAAAGATATATTGTTATAACAAGGTTATTTATTTGAGTGATCACTTTACTACCACTAGACCACGGTTGCCATATCAAAACATAAACACCAATTAGCTGTACATTGTTGATAAACTGATTCATATAATTAGGTTACAAGTACTGATATTAAAACAAGTGATAACAGATATTTAATGCCATTTTTTTTAACAAAACACGGCCTAATTATTATTCCTAACTTTATGGGCTAATTTCTTAAATTTCGTTTTTGGCGTTTATTTCAATATTTTAATCCGACGGTTCAATAGCTCTATTCTGACGTTTGTCTATCAATTTTTTTCATTGTGACTCGAACTCGACATTTGAGTTCGACCTGCCTGATGGTAAGCGTGGTAAGGTCCAAGAGCGCCGACTGAAAAACAAACAGTCTTAGTTCACGGCTGCTTCATTTATTAAATAACTACCCGGTAGCTGCACGGAAAAGCCAAAGATGCTTAGATAATTTTTTTTATAATCGCCCCAAAACATCTTTCGATCATTGTTTTAAAAAAAATTAAAGGTGTATCTCTAAAGTAAAACAATCTGTATCTAATGAATTTTAGGTGTTGTGAATCTAAATATCATTTCAATTTATGCCATATAATTGTAGGATGAAAACAATCTGGAGGAAGATGGTGATTTTGAAGGTAGCCATGGTGTCCGAAGAAGAAATCCAGTGCAAAAGATAGAACCTGGCTCTACAAACGTATTATCTGCTAAATATGAGGTTAGGACTAACAAGAAATATTTTAGTGACTTCTAAATACTAGATCTGTGCTTAATGTTGAAACCCTACTACATTTTTTTTTTACAAATCATGTAGTTAACTCTTGTGACAAATTGCCATAAGAACAATGCAACCACAGTTGCACAATTTAAAATTAACCTTGATAAATACCTAACAACTGAATAGTGCGCAAGTGAAGATATAGACGCATCAGCAAGAGATGCTAGTCTATTAATGAATAATAATAATGTCTTATCTGGTCGAACCAGCACCTCAGACTTTTACCGGCATTCCTCCCCGTTTTGCTATGAGCCTCTCCAGGTGTCGCTCTTACTACATGTACGTAGAGAAAGCATGTCCAAAATAATTCAGAAGACGCGTCTGCCGACCGGATTGGGATCACCACTTACAAGTATACAGACTGTGAAGTGACTTAGTCGCGTTTCGGGATAAGCTTGTTAGTTGCCGATTTCAACTAAGCAGGCCTCCTAGTTGAATCACCTCCATCCATGGACCGAACTTTAGGTCAACATATCGCTGGGTACTGTGATACGTCTAGTTACTAGTTACAATAAAATACCACGAAGAAGGTTCCGAGAAGGTTCTTTAACCTTGTTACTACCTCGTCTTTTCACATCCGTAATACACGCATGGGTTGGGGAAAGCAGACGCATTTTGTAGACCGAATCGGCAGCCGAATTAAAAAGTTCAGTGCGTCTTTTCTTTGTAGAACAATCGATAAGTGGAATGCTTTGCCAGCCCATGTGTTCTCTCCATCCTATAACCTTGGATCCTTCAAGCGATGCGTGAAGAAAGCACCTTTGACCGGCATAGTGATGGCGGCTGCGGCAGCCGTGAACTAACTCGGTTGTTTCAGTCGTGGACCTCCTCTTGCTTATCATCAGGCAAGTCGAGGTCAAATGTCGTGTCACAATAAAATGTTTTGTTTGTTTTATTTCAGAGTTTAGATTATGACACATGCGAAAACCACCTCCTGTTAGAGGAGGAGAGGAAGCGTGGTTATCCATTTATAGTGAAGAAGGATATAGCAAGATGGTTTATATTTTTACAAATAGGTGTAATAACAGCATTGATAGCTTTCATTGTTGATGTGTGCATTGAAGAATTCTCAAAATTTAAATATAGGGAACTTAAGAAATGTATCCTTTTATTATTAATTATTATTCATTGCACCAAATATCTACAAAGTAGTTTAAAAAGGTAAATTGGCTTTGTGAATTTTTTTATCAGCAATCAGCTTTGGGAGGTGTGTGTATCAGCTGTGCTTGTATTATAGAAACAGGACTATCAAAGTAGATATATCAGTGGCAAGTGGTTTTGAACCAGGGTCCCACGGTTTTTACGCTACCACAACACCACGATCGCCTTACAAACACTTTACTTTAAAAAAGCCCAGCAAACAGTCGCCGCTTACAAACCAGATTTACCATTAGGCGTCCGATCGCGTATGGTGTATGGAAGCTTTCCTACGTACCGACCGGCGCTGTCAGTCGCCCAAGCACTCGGAAACCAGGACGTATGAAAAGCCAATGAAGCGAATAGTGGGCAGGACCCGCTTTTTTGGTCAAGTCCCGCTTTTTTTGATCGAGTCCCGCATATTAATTTCTAGCGGGACTAATTCAAATCAAATTCATTTTATTGTGAAAGCAGGTTACATAATAGATCTTTTTTTTATTTAAATTCGTTAGTTCTCTACTTTCTGCCCTGTACTAGGCGTACAATATTACATTACATTACATATTATGTTAATTAAAATAATTTATTGTCAAGTTTATTTACATATTATATATATATTTATGCCTGTTCACAACCTTCCTATCTTTAATGAAATCCTCTACGGAATAAAAACATTTCTCCAGTAGAATGTTTTTTATTTTTAATTCGCGACTAAGAGTTGGCAAGACTAAGAAGCGCGGCCTTGTGTGCAGTATGGGTTTGGGGAGCTCGCTCGCTAAGACACTGTCGCGTTCGACGTCACCCTGCCCTCAGTCCATTCGAGATTGACACACGAATGTCTTATTTACCTTTTCGGTTTATACTTCACAACACAAGAGTGGTAGGCAGTGGTGCTCAGTCTGCTGATCCGGGGTAGTACCACCACTTACAAGAATACAAACAAGCTTGTAAGTTGCCGGTTCCAAATAGGCCAGTATAGTGGAGGTGGCTACCTACAGATAAAATTAGTCACCTTCATACATGGACCGCACTCCAACTTAACATCTGGCGGGGTGCTGTCATATGTCGAGTCACCATAAAAAAATGGTACTATGGTTTCGTTGTTTAATAAAAGCAATCCGTGGGCAATTAGTTATAAAAAAGAACAGGAAGGTATATATTTTCTCTACAATATACAACCAGCTGTTGACACATATTTGATGGAGGACAAACTATACATTCCGTATCTACTGTGGGTACTGACAAATGTCTGCATTGTATTTATTGGATCATTCCTTGTAGCTTATATTGAGGTTTGTATTTACTATTGATTTATTTAAATACTACAAAGTTTATTTGGTCGGCGTAGTGGCGACGACTGAGGCAACTTAAACGTTTTTTTTTCAATCGTCGGTGCTCTTTGACTTCCCCTATGCTTACTATCATGCAAGTCGAGGTGAGACGTTGATTCTATATAGCAAAAGATTATCTATATAGATAAGAAGAAAACAATAGATACATACGTCACTATAGCGAATGCGAAAGCTGCTTTCAAACATCAACTGACTGAAGACGACAGACCGTGAAGTGACTCAGTCGCGTTTCGGCATTAGCTTAAAAGTTGCCGGTTTAAAATAAGCCAGCATAGTTAATGTGACTGCTACCAGTTAATTAAATATATAATAGAAGTCATCTCCATTTATAGATCACACTCCAGCCTAACACCAGACACTTTGCTGTTTCACAGAGACAATGGAGCGCCACTTGCCACGATCCTGACACAACTCCTCACTTCCTTCACATCCACAATTCTCTTCATACAAGTTCTAAGGTTACTTTGATTGTGATGTATATTTTGTCATTAACTCATACATGAACAAATAATGTCTGTGATAGCTACTTGCAGTTAATAAACTGTAGTAGCAGTCACCTCCAATCATAGGCCACACTCCAGCTTAACATCAGGTGGGGTGCTGTCTTAGGTCATAAACAATATTTATTTCTAGCCCGTTGCTGCGGGAAGTGGAATACCTCAAGTGAAATGTTACTTGAATGGTGTTAAGGTGCCTCGTGTGGTTAGGATTAAGACATTGTTTGTGAAGGCTATAGGTGTCATCACAGCAGTGGTTGGTGGACTTGCTGGTGGAAAAGTAAGTATAAAAATTAAAGGTTGTTTGACGATCCGAGTATATTTTTATTTATTGAGATCTTGTATGAAGAGAATTGTAAATGTGAAGGAGGCGAGGGAGTTGTGTCAGGATCGTATCAAGTGGCGCTCCATTGTCTCTGCCTATCCCTGTGGGAACAAGGCGTGACAATTTGATTAATTAATTTATTTATGACTGCTCTCTGCCTGATGTTAAGCTGGAGTGCGATCCATGAATGGAGGCGACTGCTAGTATAGATCCCGGCCGGTGCGCGCTGGCATTGAACTGGCATAGTGACGGCGACTGAGGCAGCCGTGAACTAACTCGATTGTTTCAGTCGTCGTCACTCTTGGATCTTCTCTTGCTTGCGTGTCAAAAGATAAAAAAACATCTTTTGTTACCTATTTACTTTTCGTTTTGTTCGTTATCATTCATTTTGGGCTTCTTTGTACTACTTTTGCAATGATAAAAAAATATATAAATTGCAGTTTTGATACTTGTATTGATAAAACTAATAACAGTTTTGCTTTTAATGGATGTGCAATTAAGTTATTTGGAAAATAAGATATGGATTTTACCTTTGAACTGTCATTATTAGTGTTTGATAATTTTGTACACCTAAAGTATGCATAATAAAGAATATATATCAATTACATTGTAATCTTCGTACATTAAACTATTTTAAAATGTATATGCAACTGTTAATACAATTAAGCCCAAGTCCATATACAAAATGAATGATGTCTTTAAAATATTATTAATTATTTGTACGAGTGTATAGATAGTCGGACTTACTTTCACCGCAGTCGTACGGAGCTCTTCTAATCTGCCGATTCTTATACTGCGCAGCTCAAAAGTCACTGTTCTTTTTACCTGCCGGCATCTATACAGTACAGCAAATACAGTCGCATTCACTATGCCGGCCTAGTTGGATCGGCAATTTACAAGCTGATTACGAAACAGGACTAATTCACTTGTGTGAAGAGAATCGCGGATGATAGATAAGCGACAGAGTTGTGTTTGTATCGTGAGAAATAGCGATCCATCGCTGTGTTGAATGAATGAGTGAATAAGACGTATCAGTTTGAACTAAATACAATATGTTTATAATAAAATTAGAATTCTTTATTGCATATAAATAACTAGAAAAGTTTACTAGACCCGAACTTTATGCTTTTAGGCATTTGCTACTAGTTAACCTCTAGGAGATGTATCCGGTGATTTTTTCAGTGCAGGAAGTGAAAGAAAATATAAATAATTTTGAATATGAAAAATAAATAGATATAATACAAATTACATACATACTATATATACATAAATACGCATACATACATAAACATAACTTAAATACATATAAATCATTGTCAAAGATTTTAATTATTCTGGTTCCTTAGCAAGTAATTGTGCAGTCTTAGTTTAAACATATTCAGTGAAGGACTTTGTTTAATGACAGTTAATCTGAAAATCAATTAAATTGTTACTCCTTTTTCCTACAGGTAAGCAGTGACAATGAAGCACCACTAGCCACGATCCTGGCACAAATCTCTCACATCCACAACTCTCTTTAGGAACCCAGCTTTCTTGAGGATGTATCAAATTTGGCCGGAAAAAACATCTCCTAAAATATATTTAAAAATAAATATTGTTTCATGCAGGAAGGCCCTATGATCCACAGTGGAGCCGTAGTCGCTGCTGGTATATCACAAGGCAAAAGTACAACATTTAATAAAGACTTTAAAATATTTCAATATTTCCGCGAAGATCATGAGAAGAGGGATTTCGTTTCCGGGGGTGCTGCTGCCGGAGTGTCCGCTGCTTTCGGAGCACCTATCGGTCAGTTATAAAAAAAATATATAATTCCTTTTTATCAGTCACCTTTTTGAACGCGGAACACCCGCGTAACAGAATGGTAGTACACCACCACCCTATGCCTGCGTAAGGATAAGCAAGGGAAGACGTTGACACTTTTTTTCTTTGACACTCTTGGACCTCTATAATGTTAGTAGTAAGGCATTTGATAATATAGCCTTAGAGCCTTTTATCAAAACGTAAAACGCACCTTTGGCCGGTATAGCGACGGCGACTAAGACAACCGTAACCGGCATAGGCTTATTCAGTCGTCGGCGCTCTTGGACCCCTTGCTTACCATCAGGTAAGTCGAGGGCAATAAAAGCATTTCTATAAACAAAATCCAAGGCGACCGTGGTGTAGTGGCAGTGCATTAGTCACGCAAGCCGAGAGCACGGGTTCAAATACGGGTAATTTGGTTGTCCTGTTTCTATGACACTTTTTATATACATTTCTATACTAAGCTACTAAAATGCTTGCATCATAGAAACAGGACAACTAAAGTACGTATATCAAAGATACATTGATAAAAGTGGTTTAAAAGGATTTACAAGGAATGCTTCGATGGTTTGGGCACATGGAAAGGATGAGTGAAAGTACATTGGCGAAAAGAATTTATAAATCTCATGTCAATGGATGCGTTAAACAAGGCAGGCCCAGGAGGGTGTTCGCCGACCAAATCAAAGACATCATCAAGATACACATAACCATAGAACAGAATACAAGTATGAAGAGAATTGTGAATGTGAAGGAAGCGAGGGAGTTGTGTCAGGATCGTTGTAAGTGGCGCTCCATTGTCTCTGTAGGATCCCTGTAGGAAAAAGGCGTGACAATTTAATTGATTGATTGATTGATACATTGGTACCGGTGACTGGTTTCGAACCCGTGCTTTTGACTTGTGTAACCGTTGCACTGCCACTACACCACGGTCGCTTTTAGTAGCTTAATATAGAAATGTGATTTTTTAAATTAAACCTACAGGTGGAGTACTATTTTCCCTGGAAGAAGGCACCAGCTTTTGGAATCAGGCTTTAACATGGCGTACGTTCTTTGGCACTGTTGTCTCCACTTTCACACTCAATTTCCTTCTATCTGCTTACCATGGTCACCCTGGAGAGTTGAGTTACCCAGGTAAATATATAATAAATAAGAAAGGACATCATTCATTTTGTATGAGTACTTGGGCTTAATTGTATAAACAGTTGCATATACATTGTAAAATAGTTTGATGTACGAATATTACAATGTAATTAGAATATTATCCTTTATTATACATAGTTTAGGTGTGCAAAATAATCAAACCATAATTATGACAGTTTAAAGTTATGGCGTCTCTCCATGATTGACAGACGACACAAAATCCATATCTTCTTTTCAAAATAACTCTATTGCACAGCACTTAAAAGCAAAACTGTTATTCGTTTTATCAATACAAGTATCGAAACTACCATTTATATATTTTTTCATCATTGGACATTACAAAAGTAGTACAAAGAAGCCCAAAATGAATGATGTCCTTTATGGCGGGCGTGGTCTAGTGGTAGTGCAACTTTTAGGAGTAGACTAAAGTATTTTTCTTGGGTTAGGTATTATTATTTTGACGACAGGCGTGGCGTCGTGGTGTGCTACCAGACCGTTACGCGAATGTCCTGGGTTCGATTCCCGGTCGGAGCAAATATTTGTTTTATAGTAGCTTTTATTTGTAATATTTGTTAGTATGATTAAATTTAAAAATATTTGTTAATAAAAAATGCAGATATTTGCTCCGGATCTGGTAGTCAAAAAGTGGTAAACAGCGTTGGCCAGCTGCTGATCCGGGGTAGTACCACCAATTACTACCGTGAAGTAACTGAGTAGCGTTTCGGAAACAACTTGTAAGTTGCCGGTTTCAACTAGGCCGGCATAGTGAATGTGACTACTCGTTACAGTTATTGAACTGTAGTAGTAGTCACCTCCATTCATGGACCGCACTCCAGCTTAACATCAGATGGGTGCAGTCATATTATGTCTAGTCACAAAAAGATATGTGATTTTTTGTATTATAATCGAATTTTATTATAAAAAGTAGTCCCAATTTTTGTGAGATCTGTTGACACAAAAACTGCATTTTTTGTTAGTCTGGTTGCAGACTAAAGTTTTTTGTTGCATCCGTAAATATAATGAAAATGTTTGTTCCAGGTCTTCTAAATTTAGGCAAGATGGAGCCATTCCCATTCCAGTTCTACGAGGTACCAGTGTTTATATGTTTTGGTGCTGTCGGTGGTCTTTTGGGCGCTCTGTGGAATTTTATCAACTACAAATTAACGGTTTTTCGTATGAGGTAAGAACCACGGCCTTCTTCTTCCTCTTTCTTTATTTAATCAATCAATCAAAATGTCACGCCTTTTTCCCACAGGGATAGGCAAATACAATGGAGCGCCACTTGACACGATCCTGACACAACTCCCTCGCTTCCTTCACATTCACAATTCTCTTCATACAATCTTTACGGTTATAGGCACTAGGCAACCTAGCTTTCTTGAGGATGTCTTTCTTTATTCTTGTGATATTTAAAATACTACTCTTTAGTCAGATCGAATTAGCGAAAAAATCCTCTATAATCAAAGAAATTCCTATTGGAGCAAAAAAACATTTTTAATATTGATTTAGCTATCAGGAATTGATTGCAAGTAAAATTATAGCATGATATTATCAGGCAAGCTGTCAAAAAACATGTCAAAAATTGTAAAAACCTGTTTTTTGTATCTGAAGTGAAAACTAAAGCTTTTACAAAAAAAGTTTAAAGAGGGACATACGTGCATTAAGAACATAAAAAGAATGATATAAAAGAATGGTGTTTTATAATTCGAAAAATGTAATTATTTTGGCGCGAGTCTGTTAAGGAAGAGTTCTACTACAACTTTCCAAATTTTTAGATCATTTTACAAACGTAAAGATGTTTAAATAATTAATCTAAAAAGGTACTTGCGCGGCCTAAAGCTGCGGCCGTAGAAGAGAGAGCTACCGCAATAGGCCACGCCCACTTCCCCCAGTATTACAGAATATCGCAATTAGACATAATCTCGACTTTTTAATTCTCGTAATTCTTTGTGAACCGTCAACTTATGCCAAAAGTTACGATGTTTTCAGCTGACTTGGATGGTGTTTTATTTTTGTAAAAATGTATTTGTTTTGGCGCGAATCAATTTAGAAAGAGTTTAACTACAACTTTTCGAAATCCCAGATACCATTTGACAAACGTAAAGATGTTTAAATAATTTATTACACGTTCACGCCGGGGCCGATTATAATTTGTTTTGCTATTAGGCGGCGTTCAAATTAATATCGCGCTTCATCTGGCGGCGCGTGATTTTTGCCTGTTCAGACCTGTATACGCGTTGTTTGTTTCTCTGCAGTACAGTGAGATTTATTGTGCAAGTTTTTTAACTCGTGCCTAACCACAAATTAACAAATGAACAAAAATTATGTTTCTGATACATTATTGATTATAATTATCATTAAAATTCAATGTTTAGTGCGGGTCACCGGTGACCCACGCCGCCTGATAGGACAGTTTAGTGCGGGTCACCGGTGGCCCACGCCGCCCGATAAGACGGTTTAGTGCGGGTCACCGGTGACCCGCGCCGGCGTGAACGTGTTAAAAAGGTACTTTTTGCGCGGCCGAGAGCAGCGTGTGTAGAAGAGAGAGCCACCGCAATAGGCCAACATATCCACATCTCAGCTCTTTATGACTTTCAAAACGCGAGTTATAATATTTCAAAAATTCGCAAAAACAGAGTGTTTTTGCGAATTCCGATCGATCCACTGGTCCGATTTTGCTCTACCAGAGCTCATTCTTTTTATGTTCTTAATGCACGTATGTCTCACTTTAAACTTTTTTTCGTAAAAGCTTTAGTTTTCAAAAAACAGGTTTTTACTACTTTTGACATTTTTTAGACAGCTTGCCTGACTATATCATACTATAATTTTACTTGCAATCAATCCCTGATAGTTGAATCTACATTAAAAAATTTTTTTCGCTCCAATAGGAATTTCTTTATTCAAAAAGCTAATGCGATCTGACTAAAAAGTATCTTTTTTATTTTATTATTTAAACATCTTTACATTTGTCAAATGATCTGAGAATTTGGAAAGTTGTAGTTAAAGTCTTTCTTGACAGACTCGCGTCAAAATAATTACATTTTTCGAATAATAAAACACCGTCCAAATCAGTTGAAAAAATCATAACTTTTTGCATAAGTTGATGGTTTGCAAAAAGTTTACAACATTTTAATTTAAAAAATTAATTGTAACGACAGTACCGCAACATTGACAACATATCCACATCTTAGCTCTTTATGACTTTCAATACGTGAGTTATAAGATTTCAAAAATTTGCAAAAAAACAGAGTATTTTTGCGAATTTCGATCGATCCACTGGTCCGATTTTGCTCTACCAGAGCTCATTCTTTTTATGTTCTTAATGCACGTATGTCTCACTTTAAACTTTTTTTCGTAAAAGCTTTAGTTTTCGCTCCAGATGCAAAAAAACAGGTTTTTACTACTTTTGACATTTTTTTTGACAGCTTGCCTGACAATATCATGCTATAATTTTAGTTGCGACCAATTCCTGATAGTTGAATCTACATTTAAAAATTGTTTTTCGCTCCAATAGGAATTCCTTTGTCCAAAAAGCTAATTCGATCTGACTATCTTATAATATTTCAAATATCACCTTTTAATCTTTTAGATACGTGCGTGCGGCCTGGCTACGTGTTGTTGAAGCGTGTTTGGTTGCGGCCGCTACTGCTACTGTTGGTTTCCTCATGATGTTCCTATTGAACGACTGTCGGCCACTTGGGGAGGATCCTACTAAAGTCCCCTTGCAGGTAAAGGATTTATTAATGCACTGTCACATACAGGGGGTGGATCCTAAGAATATGGAAAGAATAGAAGCTGTGCTAAAATAAGAATTTATTCAGTGTTATTTATCTCATTTATACTATGTTTATACCACGTGTGACTGAAAGAGACCATTATATATACTTCAATTCCTTTGTTTCAAAGGTTGTTGCTACTTTTTGCAATTACAACCACTTGGTTGACTTTTAATACTGCTTAATTAAATATTTGTTCCGTCATCATTTTTTGAAGTATTTTAATGTCATTTGTTATTGTGTCAAATAAGGTTGACAAATGATCATCAAAACTAGTGACAACCTTCTAAATTACGAATGTAAAAATGTGTATTCATCCCCTTCTGACTTCTTTTTAATGCCATCAGTGAAAATAGTATAAACGGTTGTATTTTAAAATTTTTTTTTTTCGGAATCAACTTGTAAGTTGCCGGTTCCAACTAGACTGGCATAGTGGATGTGATTGCTATTGTTGAACTGTATTGAAGTTATTGATTTGTAGTAGCAGTGGCATCCATTCATGGACCACACTCCAGCTTAACATCATATGTCGAGTCACAATAAACAAAAAATAAAATAAATCCATTTTGGTTACAGTTATACTGCGCAGATGGTGAATACAATGTCTTAGCAGCTATATGGTTCCAGACCCCAGAAGCATCAGTCCGATCACTGTTACATGACCCCATAGGCTCCTATAAGCCTTTGTCCATATTGATATTTCTCGTGTGCTATTTCTTATTGTCGGCTTGGACGTTCGGCCTGTCAGTGTCAAGTGGGCTGTTCATACCCAATTTGTTAACGGGAGCTGCTTGGGGAAGATTGTTAGCTATTGGTATGCAATATATTTTGCCTTCTAATGTAAGTGTTTATCAATATTAATTTGTGATTTAGTAAATTTCTTTGTAATAAAACAAATTATGTATTCCTACGTATGCGGAGATTTTGTAGTACCGCCATCTTAAAAATATTAATATTATTCAAATAAATAAACCAAAATTGGTACCACCCTTCGCCAAGCTCCCAGGTCGCACGCGCCGGTTGCTGAGTGCGATATCAAAGGACTATCTATCTCTTTTCTGCAATACTGTACTTATGCACTTGTTTCATTCTAATGACTTTTCTTTTTAATTTATTCGTGGAATAGATAACTTCTGAAGTATTTTTATAATGTACAGGTAATTTAGAAAATTGAAATAAATTCTATTAATATCTTAGAGTATTTTAGTTTTCCAAGCGCTAAAAATGCGAATACATACATGTGTGTTGATTTAAATTAAGTTGCCACGCAGTATAGCAATTTTTTAAAGACTGAATGCTTGTTCTTGATTAAATACCCCATACGAAAAATCTGCTCTAATTTTTTTATCTAAATTACCAAAAAATGTTTCATATTCTTTATACTCGTTTACTGTTTACTTAACGTGCGGCCGCTTGGTCTACTAAGCTACGCATTTATCATACATATTTAAACTCCCCAGTTATTTTGTTAGGAATAACAAATCGCATTGGTGTAGTTATTTACACTTAATTTTGCAGACAATCGACCCAGCGAAATTTGCCCTCATAGGCGCTGCTGCCCAACTGGGTGGTGTTGTTCGGATGACAATATCATTAACAGTAATTATAATTGAAACAACAGGACAAATATCAAACGCATTACCCATTATTATAACGCTCGTCGCTGCCAAATGGACTGGGGATTTCTTTAATGAGGTATGAATTTTTAAATGAAATTATTCATGTATGCTGTGCTATTTTTAGTTAAAGGACATTTATTTTGTATGGGGACTCGGGCTTAATTGTAAGGTGACCGTGGTGTAGTGGCCACGCAAACCAGGAGCACGAGTTCGAAACCACCTACCGGTACCAATGTATCTTTGATATATGTACTTTGGTTGTCCTGTTTCTATGATACAAGCACATTAGTAGCTTAATATAGAAATGTAAATAAATAAAAACTTTAATTATGACAGTTCAAATCATAACTGTTAATATGGCGTGTCTTTGTGACAGACTATACAAAATCCAAATATGTAACTCAAATGCACAGCAAAATTGTTATTAGTTTTATCAATACAAGTATCAAAACAACGATTCATATATTTTTTCATCATTGGACATTATAAAAGTAGCACATAAAAGCCCAAAATGAATGACGTCTTTTGTCTAATTAATAATTACCCAAAACATCCTATAAGTGTATTTCGGTAAAAAAATATTTCATTACTTATTTTTTATAGGGGTTTGACATTGGTAGAGAATCCCGCCTGTTTATGAATGGCGGCGACTGCTACTAACAGTTAAATAACTGTAAGTAGCAATCGGATCCACTAGGCCGTCCAAGTTTAAAAAAAACGATTCTGTTTCACTTAACGGTCTGTTAATGGTGGTACAGCAGCAGATATATCTGAGCACGCAATGTGATCAAAAGTATCTACTCACCATTAGATGTCGTATTAATGTGAGCATTTAATGCGTCAAAAATATCTACACACGCAAATAGTCAAAAATATCTACACACTCATATAATATGTAATATTTTAAAATAAATTTACTGAATTGTCTGTTGACATATTTTTGACAAGTGAGTGTGTAGATATTTTTGATGCATTGAATGCTCACATTAATATGGCAACTAATGGTGTGTAGATATTTATGATCACCCTGAATGTATAGATACTTTTGATCACATTGCGTGCTCAGATATATCTGCTGCTGACTGTACTACACTAAAGACACATCTTTTTATGAATATACATCAATAGAACTTTTTTTTACATAGGTCCTAATAATATAATTTCCTTCTCAGGGAATCTACGACATTTGCATCCAATTAGCTGGAGTGCCATTGTTGCCATGGGAACCCCCGCCATTAACCCATAACATTTATGCGTCAGAAGTAATGTCACATCCAGTATTCACGCTGCGAACAGTGGAAAATGTCGGACATATTGTGGAATTACTAAAAGTTGTCACCTACAATGGTTTCCCAGTGGTCGATCCACCTGTCGCTGATGAGGTAATAAATTATGATTTATTAATCATCACCAGCCCATGTGATAATCACCATCTCCCCATTCTATAACCTTTTTTTTATTGTGACACGACATCTGACCTTGACCCGCTTGATGATAAGCAAGAGGAGGTCTAAGAGTTACGACGACTGAAAAAACCGAGTCAGTTCCCGGCTACCTCAGCCGCCGAATCATTGGATAATTCAGCGACTGTGAATGAGACGACATTAAAACAAACTGACAAACTGAGTCGACTTTGTTAGTCGTCGGTGCCCTTGCCCCACTTGCTAACCATCAGACAAGACGAGGTATGAAGGTAAGTGTCTGGTCTCAATAAAAAAAAGAGTGATTTAAGAATTTTACATTCTTAAATTAATGCCTTACATGAACATGAACAAAATAAATCAATCAATCAATCAAATTGTCACGCCTTTTAGGCAGAGACAATGGAGCGCCACTTGTCAAGATCCTGACACAACTCCCTCGCTTCCTTCACATTCATAATTCTCTTCACACAAGCTCTATGGTTATGGGCACTAGGCAACCCAACTTGGCAATCAATCAAATTATTTCCTTTAGGCTTGGCAGATAATGAACGCTACTTTCTACGATGCTTCCTTCCCTTCAATTCACAATTCTCTTCTGTGAATATTAGCACTGCGAAATCCTGCTTAGAGAATGTCCTTTAATTGTCCAAAAAACAATCCTCTGTTTAATCAATCAATCAAATTGACACGCCTTTTTCCCACAGGGATAGGCAGAGACAATAGAGCGATGTTACGATCCTTACACAATTCCCTTGCTTCCTTCTCATCCAAAACTCTTTTCATACAGGCTCTGCTTTGTGGTTATGGGCACTAGGCAACCCAGATTTTTTGAGAAGTCTCCGATAACGCTTCTATCCGCATCAGAATTATAAATTCCTTTCGTCAATCTACTTTCACTCATCCTTTTCATGTGCCCAATTATGTGATCAAAATCATTTCCTTTGTAACCTTCAACTCGCCCCTGATTCTTAAATTTATTCTGTCATGTATGTCCTTCTTATAGGATTATACAATTCTTTTATATAATCCTATAAGTCGATTAATTAACTTATTTGCAGCCAGAAGTAACTGTATACAAACGATTAAGAGGACTGATATTAAGATCTCAATTAATAGTTTTATTACAAAATAAGATATACAATGAGAATGCCAACAGTACCTGGTCTAACTTTAAAGTTGATATTGATATGTTTAGAACAGAATATCCAAGATATCCTAGTATAGATCAAGTAAGTATTTTAGATTAGATCAACAATAAGTTACCATATCTCATTGGCCAAGCTAGGGAGATTTTCCCATGTACTTTTTTTTCATACTACTATGTATGAGGCAGATATTTATTTGCTCCAGGCTGGATCTTGAAGTGTGGTAGGTCTTTACAGTTGGTGGTCATTGCGATACGATTGATACTTAGTTATTACTAGGGGTGATCTAAAAGTAATGATAATCGGTTATTTACAGTGCACATATAAAACAAAAATATATATAAAATAATTGCTACACTACCTATTGTAGGCTAAAAAATCATATTTGACGACAGGCGTGGACGAACGGTTTAGCGATTGGTTTGCTGCGCGTAAAGTCCCGGGTTCGATTCCCGGTGGGAGCAAATATTTGTTTCATAGCTTTTATTTGTAATATTTAATTATTACATTTGATATTGCAAATATTTGTTAATAAAAAAAAAGAGACTGATATTTGCTTCGGGTCTGGTTATCAAAGAGTGATAGGCAGTGGTACCCAGTCTGCCGATACAGACCGTGAAGTGACTCAGTCGCGTTTCGAGATCAGCTTGTAAGTTGCCGGTTCCATCTAGGTCGGCATAGTGGATGTAATTGGTACTCACAGTTATTGAATTGTAGTAGCAGTGGCATTCATTCATGGACCACACTTCGGCTGTACATCAAACGGGGTGCTGTCATATGTCGAGTCATAATAAAATATATATATATACATATAAATAGGCCGTGATTTTCGGGAGCTACATTCATTTGAATACGATCTGTCGAAGAGAACATAAAAATGGAGAAAAAAATAATTAGAGATGTCATCAAGTACCTCTGTTTGTCTATGTCTGTCCAAATGTCCAACAAAAACTTGTTAGAAACATTGGGGGACTCTGCTCCTCCATATTCCACAGTAACATGCTGGGCCATGGAGTCTAAGCTGAGCATAATGTAAAAAAGTTGAAGATATTGTATTGGTAGATAAGAGTGACCATCTATCCTCCTGCTTATCATCAGGCGGGTCAAGGTCAGATGTCGTGTCACAATAAAAATAAAAATCAGGCACATAGAGGACACAGGGATGGCAGTGTCCAAAGAATCTTTGCGAATGATTCGTATATGAGAAAGGTGTCTGCGCATTGGCTACCGAAAATGTTAATCGAACGAACATCCACAACTCTCTTCATACTAGCTTTATGGTGATGGGCACAACACAAGGCAACCCAACCATCAGATACTTTATAAATAAAATGTGAAGCCCAAATGTTTGTATTGTATTTATGTAATAATTGTAATTATTCCTTTAGTTGGAAATCTCAGAGTGGGAGAAGACATGCACAATAGACCTGAGACCATTCATGAATCCATCACCATACACATTGCCACACAGAGCATCTTTGCCAAGGATGTTTCGCTTGTTCAGAGCACTAGGGCTGAGACATTTGCCTATTGTAAATGATCATAATGAGGTACTGTAATTGTTTGCTTTTTTTAGTAAAGATCAGCTTAGATTAGCTGCCTTCTGCCTGTTAGCCATGAAACAATATTTGTCTTTAAAAAAATATATAGTCTAGGACCTTATATCAAGATTCAAATATAACGACCGTTTATGGCGACCATGCAATGGTTACACAAACCGAAGAGCACAAGTTCGAAACCACCCATCGGTACCAATGTATCTTTGATATGAACTTTGGTTGTCCTGTTTCTATGACAAAAGTACTTTAGTAGCTTAGTATAAAATGTAAATAATAATAAAAAAAACTACATGTAATGACAATTTTGCACCACTGATAAAACTATCAATAAAAAAGTGTTTTTTGCAATTATTGAAGCAGTACTATAATTGACATTTGTAATGAAAAATTGTAAATTAAAATTAAATAGATATGTAATTGATTGTATTGACTAAAAGCCTACATGTTTGGCGTTAGCTGTAAGCGTTGGTTTGTAAATGAATAAATAAATAAACTCCATTGTGTCTGCCTGTCCCTGTAATAATAAGAGATGACAATAAGGTTCATTATACATAAAATGAAAAACTTGTGATTGTAAATAATTTATAATTCATGTAGTACAAATGTTTCAAATTTCTGCTCAAAATGATGATTATTTTTCTTATTACAAATTATATTTACAATTGTAGGTGGTAGGAATGGTGACAAGGAAAGATATAGCCAGATACCGTGTATGGAGACATCGTGGACATATGGGAATGGAAGAATTATTGTTGTCCGGAGAAATTTAATACCAAATATTAAGTTGATAGTCAATTGTAGTTGTTAATTGATGTTATAAGTTTTGTTTATTTTGTTTTGTATATCAGGAAATCAAATTAAAGTGATGTGTCATATAAATGTTTTGTATTTGATAAAGTTATACATATTCTGTTAAGCTTTAATATTTATGATATTAGTAAGATTTTTATTATAATCAACATATTTTTTAAATAACTATAATTTATTTATTAGTACTAAATTAAAATATATTGTTCATATTAAATAGATTTATACTATTAAGCACCTTTTATTTACAAATATCCTAAATGTGATCTGTAGTCTCGTTTAAAACTATAAAACCATAAACTTCTGCTTGATCCAATGATCGATAGAAACTGGCACCACTGTATAGCATTTTTGTATATTGATCATGAGACTATTTTATAAAGCATCACAGTATAAACTTAACACGGTCATTTTACATTCGAAAATAAAACAATACACCTTATAGAACTTTAATTACATTACTTAATAGGATTCTTAGGCATGTATAAGTTTTTTCAATTATTTATGAATAACTCCCAACCAATTCCAGCCCAAAGATTAATAAATAAAATCACTGGAAGTATTACTAATATCAACAAGATGTAATTCACCATTTCATCCATTGTCTAACAGAAAACTTCCGAATCTTGGCAGACTAGTATTATATTCAGGAATAATACAGTTTTCAGGCTATAAGATTAATTTGAAAGAATAATGACCGCCCAATCGTCGAAAAATAATCAATGACAGTAATTATTTATCTTTTTCTTTCTTCTTGTTTATGGCTTTAGTATTTAACTTGCCAGTGTCAAAGTAAAAATATATGGTTCAATGTTAAAACATTGTCAAGTAAAGATGAAGATGAACCACGCGAGTGATTCATCAAATGATGATGATGAGAATGAGGTTGATGATGATCGTTTTAGTAAAGCGGCGGAAAGCCTTTACTAAAACTTCAGAAGAAGTCTTGGCGGGAACATGAAGAAACACGTTTCACAACTTTAAATTACTTGTTTATACTTGATCAACTTAAAAACTATTACTGGATAACAATTCCACCATTATTACACATTAATATTTATAAAAAACACAAGCTTTTCAAATAATTCAAAATTGCGCGTCCTGTCAGTTGCAGTTGCCCGCCAAAACTCCGATAATCATTTATCTTCAGTTCAATAATTCTTCCTTTCTGGGAAGGCAAAGGAAACTTAGTCCATACAGCCTAGTCTTTCATTATAATGTCTTCAGTGGTCAGTGGATGAAGATAAAACACTTCACACGAGGGTGAAGATAACAATGGTGATCGTTTTAGTAAAGCGGTGGAAAAGCTTTACTAAATCTCTTTAGATGGAGTATTAAAGGGAAAACGAAAAGACACGATAAAAAGCTTTAATTTACTTATCTTAACTAGATCAACTTAAAAATTATTACTGCACAACAATTCCACAAACATTATACATTCATATTCAAGAAACACAAGTTTTACAAACAAATCGAAATTGCACGACATGTCATGGGGCGTTCTCACGGGGCGACTTTAGTTGATCAACTGCGAAATCGTTCGTGATTTGAACCGTCTGCACAGACTTTCAATCAAGTTGAAGCAATAAATATCTATTCAACAAAAGTTAAAGACCTTTCGACTTTTGTTGATTCATTTGATAGCTGACAGCGAATCGACTCAATCGACAGCGTTCGTTCAACTTGCATTGAATAATCAGTCCAATCAGTCTGTCAATCAGCGCGATTGAGTACCTATGTACTGTATATTGCATTCCTCTATCACCAGTATTTTGTTTGTTTGTAAAATAAAATGTGAATTGTGGCGTCCACATCCACGAGAAAAATGCTAAAATGGACAGATAGTGTAATAACACGTGTAACATTGAGTTGATTATTATTGAATCGTGAGAACGCTACCGTCAATATTTGCTTTCGAATTTTTGCTTAAACCGCGTTCTTACGAGGCGATTTCAGTTGATCAACTGCGAAATCGTTCGAGATTTGAACCGTCTGAACAGACTTTCAACCAAATTGAATCAATAAATATATATAAATTTTTGTTAAACGACAAATATTGATCAACTGAAATCGCCTTGTGAGAACGCCCCATTAACGATAAATATTGATCAACTAAAATCGCCCCGTGAGAACGCCCCATAAAGCCCATACTCCTAAAATATAGTATGTTTTTCCATTACTTCTTATGGAATATGTTTCACCTACGACCCCGAATACTTCATGATGATTTATGATTTAAGGAATTAACATTTTTCAATTTGAGAAACTAAAAATAACAAACGCCTATTTTTAAAGAATAGCAAAACAATATTCAATGTTTTGACGCCTTTTTCATACAGGGATAGGCAGAGACAATGGAGCGCTACTTGACACGATCCTTTTTTTTGTTATCGCAGGAGAATCCTTTCGGATACCCCGCCACTTAAGGGGAGTGACGGGGTTATGTGGTACACACTAAACTCCTGCGGTTACCATCTCAGCGGCAAACACGAAGGGGGTCCGAAAATACCCGGAGGGCCTTCTACGGATCCCTCTCCACCCTTCTCTTTTTACGGCAGCGCTATGGTCACCCTGCGCTGCCGTCCTCTCGGGGCCGTGTTGGCTGGGTGTGCAGCACCCCTACGCGTACACACCCCACGACACTTTACACGATCCTGACACAACTCGTCGTAACGAGACCATCACTAATGTATGTTTTGATTATTATTTAAAAGAAAGAAGATGGATTGACAAAGGAATGCTTCGATGGTTTGGGCACATGGAAAGGATGAGTGAAAGTAGATTGACGAAAGGCATTTATTAACCGGATGTGGATGAAGGGTTCTTTACAACTAATTCGGAGACATCTTCAAGAAAGCTAGGTTGCCTAGTGCCCATAACCATGGAGAATAAAGAGAATTGTGGATGTAAAGAAAGCGAGGAAGTTGTGTTAGAATCGTGGCAAGTGGCGCTGCATTGTCTCTGCCTATCCCTGTGAGAAAAAGGCGTGACTATTTGATTGATATTTAATTGCAATAACAAATATTTAGTTTATTAATCGAGATGAAAACTATTATATCTTTTAAGTTGGACCACTTTGTGCAAAATTTCATAATTTAATAATGATGAAGTTTCAAGACTGTGTCTCGTAACGTTTGGACCTTATTGTTCCTTCTACATCGGCCTTCGTGTCTAAAATTTGATAACAGCTCAAGTAAGGGCTTTTGCATCGATGGGCTTTTGTAAGCAACAATTCATATTAAAGCGGCATATTTCTATCTCTTATACACAAGGATCCTTATGGTTGGTTCATCACCAGGTACTCCAGGTCTTCATTTTGATAACAACCTAGCTTAAGTCTCATTGCTACAAATAATTGTAATTTTATCGTCAGTTATATTTTTTGTATATCCACTAGGAACCTTGTAGTTCATCATCAGGTATTCCAGATTTACAATCTGATATCAGGTCAGCTAAAGGCTTATAGTAAAGAAATGTCATGAAGTATTATATTAGGTAATAAATGCCGCTTTGTTTCGTTGTTAGTTAGGAAGTTTGACCTTGGTGACACACGTGCCTTCGTTCGGTAACTAGGTACGAGGCACGTGCCGATTTCAATAACATTTTTTTGAGATCGGTCTAGTAGTTTCGAAGCTTATCGTGGCATAAGATTTTTATATACAAAGATACCTAATAATTTATTTATTTATTCGTAAATTCTACAGCTTTTTTTTAACAATATTATAATCCAAGGATATAGCCATTTACAGAATTTATCAACTAATTATACATATAAATAACAGTAACTTTTGATGTCTCTGGGTGTGTGTGTTTGTGTTTTAAATCTAACTGTAGTAACAACAAATTATCGAAAAAAAAAAAAACAATACAATTTGATTGTTATTCACATTTTGGGTTAATAAAACCTGTGATTGTAGACATTGCATTGTCGTGTTCATGAGGTCAATATGGGAGTATTTTGTATTGTATGTGCGCATGGCCCGGTTAGGTACGTACAGTTACAGGTTCAACATTGCCAATAGTTCCGGGCTGTCGATGCGTCCAGACAATAACGCGTGCAACAGCAGCATGTCGCACAGTTGCCGTCGATCAGCGAGATTAGGCAGTTTGTAATGTGCACATGCCGAAGCATAGTTTTCGAAACAATTGTAGAAAATTCTATTAATAATAATAGCAAAATTACTTGACCTACTTACTTGGCATATATCTTTAATTCTCTATGCTTATAAGATGAATTATTTATACCTACCTATCATAATGCCATTAACTTAACACCCGCATCTATAGTTAACAATTACAAAATTATATTTACAAAACAACAAAAACTAAATTAATTGGGGAATTTAACAAGTAAGTCCTTTTTTTGTGACGACATTTGACAGCACCCCGCTTGATGTTAAGCTGAAGTGTGGTCCCTGCTACTACAATACAATAAGTATTGTACTGTGAGTACTGTAAGTAGCAGTCACATCCAATATGCCGGCCTAGTTGGAACCAGCAACTTACAAGTCGATCCCGAAACGCGACCAAATCACTTTACGGTCTGTATACTTGTAAGTGGTGGTACTACACCAGGTAGGCAGACTGGGTACCACTGCCTACCACTCTATGATAACCAGAACCGAAGCTAGTATCCACCTCTTTTTTTATTGAAAAATATTTGCTCCGACCGGGATCGAATCCAGGAATTTCCGCGCAACAAACCAATCTGTTCCGTTCGACCACGCCTGTCGTCCTTATTCTTAGATTCTACCACTCCTAATAGTGACAACGGGTCCTCTAAAGCAGTTCTTTATTTCTCCGCATCGAGAACTCACGCGAACTCTAACCGGTCTATAGATACAGATTTTTTATATATTGCGAAATGTTATCGTTAGCTTTTTGTGCAACTGCTAATTCCTCGTAATCTAAACTGGGGCACTTTTTATTGTTTTTAGTCGCGACAATGCGTCATCAACTATATTCTTGTCGCCTTCTAAGTAGGTAATAGCCGTTGTAAATTCGCTAAACAATACCTATTTGATTTGTTTGTCTAGCTAGAAACTTCGACCCAACTTTTGTAAACAATTGCTCGTGGTCTGTATATTTTTTTTAATTCAAATATATTTTTGAAAATGTTTGCTGAATAGATGGCTAATAATTTCTTGTCATATGTACTTGCACTGAGCTTCAGATAGCTTTTTCGAGAAGTATTTAAGAGCCCAAACTACTTGCAACAAAGGATGGATTCCTTTGTTGCAACACGGCTCTGAACCATGTACCGGAAGCATTAGTTATGAAGGAGTACGAGTTCGCTATCTGCTCGTGGGCAATAAAAGGCTTTCTTAGAACTTTATTTATCGTGGAGCCTCTGACCATGCTTTCTTCGTGCTGTCATTTTTTAAGAGTTGTGATGGTACGCACTCAACCCAGCCTGTACATTTGCTGCGTTAGGCAGGTGTGGTATGTAAAAATTAACCAGGCCCAAAAGATCTACGCAAGTACTTTACACACGGAGGAACAAGCCACATTATATAAGCTACTTAAATATAATGAAGGAAGAAAAAACAATGCATGCTTTTTACCCTACCATATTATAATATGGCAGTAAAGTTGTATTTTGTTTATGTTGGCATTTATAAATGGCAACATAATAAAAACAAATATACCTATAGAGCTTGTATGAAGAGAATCGTGAATGTGAAGGAAGCGTTGTTACAGGATCGTGGCAAGTGGCGCTCCATTGTCTCTGCCTATCCCTGTGGAAAAAGCGTGACAATTTGATTGATTGATGTTGCCATTTAATATAAAATGACTCATACTAATAAAACCAATTGATTAAGTTGGATAATTTTTATTTCACAGCAATTCTTTTAAAATGGCCGCAATTACTAAATCCCCTTAATTACTTGATATATTTTTTTATACATAAAAACGTTCGTTGCCAAGTGGACGTATTTGAAGGTCGCCTTATAATTGATCAGCCTGAGAACATGACATGTGCTGGGGCGGTCGCAGAACAGCGCGATTAAGTAGTGGACCCCCCCCATAAAGCGGGTGGTCCATGAGAAATACAATTTTCTCAGTTAACTGGAGTGAGGTATGTATGTATAATGAATGTGAGGTATGCTGCGGGGAATTAGTTGGCTAAGAGAGGGAGATAGACCTCTGGTGGGCGAGGCCTCTTTCCTCAAGCCTTCCTGTGGGAATTCCGATTGAATTATTCGTTGTGACAAATATACCAACTGCCCCCTCCTAGCGTTGCCGTTTGGATCTACTTTGACAAACATGTCTTCGTGACATGATGAATTATCGCTGATTTCACAGAGAAGTTAAAATTCCAAATGCGCAATTTCCGAGGTGATACATAATGTTCGAAGGACCATTGCCTGTTGATTCATATGCTAATCGTATACAAGAGAGAAAAAGACTGACTGCATAAATAAAAGCCTAGTCAATTACTCCCCTGACACGTTTAACAAAATTAGACTTCATGTACATCTTCAGTTCTTCACTTTAACTGCAGTAATAACTAAAAAATGTTTTAAAATATTACGTTATCAATTTACTAGACTGAGTACCTAATACGCTATCACTATGCACGTTTCTAAATTTATTTAAAATGAAATTAATAATATCCGTTAGTCTGATTTATAAGCCCATACTCCTTCGATTATTTGTGTTTAAGTATTATTATTGAGACACGACATTTAACCATGATAAGCAAGAGGAGGTCCAAGAGGAACGACGACTGAAAAAAACGAGTTAGTTCACGGCTGCCCCAGTCGCCGTCTCTATGCCGGCCAAAGGTGCTTCTTCACGCATCGCTTGAAGGATCCAAGGTTATAGGATGGAGAGAACACATGGGCTGGCAAATAAGTGGTATCGATTGTTCTACAAAGAAAAGACTTAAGAGCAGTATTAATCCTTAAGTGATGTCTGGTTTGACGCGCAATGATCGTAACTTTCCTGCCTTGGATGTAGTAACAGCATTTCAGAACCAACTACTCATCCTATAACTTTGGATGCGTGACGTGACGTAACACCTTTAGCCGAACTAAAAATTTGGGTGCGTCTATTTTTTATAGAACAATAAACAAGCCTTACCACAGCCCATAATGTTCTTCCCATCCTATAACCTTGGATCCTTCAAGCGACACATAATAAGTGTTCGAGGGACCATTGCCTTCATTGTGGTTTATATGCTAATCGTATACAAGAGAGAAAAAGACTGACTGCATAAATAAAAGCCTAGTCAATTACTCCCCTGACACGATTAACAATATTAGACTTCATGTACATCTTCAGTTCTTCACTTTAACTGCAATAATAATTTTTGTTATAAAATATTTCGTTAATATTGTCTGGAATATTAAGTACCCCGGTTACATACACCCTTACATTCGCTTTAATACTTTTTTTTTTCTAATTTGGTATTCATATTACTAACTATATTCTGTAACTCATACGCCGAAAATGCAAGGATATTTTGATCGTCGGCGTACAAGAGACATTTGATCATTCATTATCAAGCCATACTTCCTTTCACGCAACCCTTTTAGGCAACTGTGTCCATGAATAAATTAAAGAGCCACGGTGACACTACATATCCCCGTCTGAAACCTTCGAATGGCTTCCTCATAGAGATTTCGGCGCACGGATCAAATCCAACCCAATCTAAACACGTTGCTGCCACTGTTCACTCGATCATAAGCCTTCTCAATGTCAACAAAAAAACATTCTGGTATTTTTCCAAACATTATTTCGCTGACGCATCTCAGAGAGAAGACTTAATCCATTTTTCCAACCCAGAAATTTTCTCACCTGTTTCATGCATCACTCTTTTAATTAATACTTTTGCATACAACTTCTCACCAATACTCCCGGCGCCCTGCATACTCCTCGCTTCCCTTTAGGCTTGAATATACTCTGCAAGCGCCTGGCAGCTACAACTTCTTGTTTATTTATTTATTTTGATTTGCGATGTGCAATTGAGTAAGCCTCTTCTATAATCGGATGTCATCTTCTATAGTTTTATTTTATCTTTTTGATAATTATTTGAGATCTTTATTTCCGCTATACTTGTTCATAGATTTATTGGTTTGGAACATTGGTCGCCACTGTTTAAAATAGTCAACGGCACAAGTTACCTGAGGCCGGAGCGTACATTTTTAATCACATATAAAAAATAATACTACTAATATAATACCTAATGCTACTAGTATATTAACAAATAATGTTGGCCTGATGTCGCGGTCAATATTCTTAATGTGTGTCAATCGTTATACTCGTGACGTAGTCGAAACTATGTCAACAGCTCGCGTTGCTTTTTCTGCGCCTCCGCGCAGAAAAGTTATCGGCTGACACTTCAAGACACGTTTAAACAAAGTCCAATATCTGTTGTTGCCGTCTGAGTTGCATGGAGGATCCTTCCCTGTACCTCCTTTGGGTACGTTGGTTTTCAGGCCAGAATCCACGAGGATTCAGAGACAACCCGGCTCCTCGAATCTTAGTGTCACTAATGTACACTAGTACACTAATGACGGCCCGCAGTCATGACGCCCTACGACTGCAATTTCTGAAGAAATGATAAATTACGCGGCCTGCACATTTTCGACGAATGTGCAATGGGCGAATTTACTTGTAATCGTCTATGATCGTCCACGATCGAGCGCAATCGCCGCTGTGACACCCCAGCCCGGTAAAATATTACATTTTCATAAACATCAATAACCAACCGACCGTAACAGATATTCTGATACTTCAAAAATGCGCCTGCACGAAATATTGAATATTGTAAAATAAAGTCACATTGTTTTACTTCAATGTATAGTAAGTATCATCACCTTTTCCGCCTCCATTTTCTTTTCACTACTCTTTTATGGTACACATTTAAATATCGGTTGTAGGCAGTAATTAAATAAACAGCTACTTTACTTGATGAGACGCGTGGCGCACAGATTAACATATCAGTCCATTACGGGTAAGTCATAGGTTCGATTCCCGGTCGGAGCGATAATTTCCTTTCATAACTTTTATTTGCAACTAGACTGGCCTAGTGGATAAGACTGCTACTAAAAGTCACCTCCACTCATGGACCACACTTTAGCCTAACATCAGATGGGGTGCTGTCATATGTAGTGCCACAATAAATAAATGCCGTCTGGATCTAATTAAAACAGGCATAAACATACACATACTACAGTTGAATGTAAATAAAATCTTCAATGTGTTTGTGTCATGATGAATTTTAGGTGATTTCACAGAGAAATTGAAATTCCCCGGGTTTACGAGTGACACATATTTGGTGTTACAGCCTACTGATTCATTGTGGTATATATGCTCATCATATAGGAGAGAGAAAAAGACTGACTGTATAAGTAAAAGCCTAGTCAATTACTCCCCCCGACACGATTAACAAAATTTAACTTCATGTTCATCTTCAGTTCCTCACTTCAACTGCAAAAATAAATAAACTTTGTTTTAAAACATTTACAACTTGTACATTTACGTGTACATGTGCTTTGGTTTTTATGATACAAGCACACTTAATACCTAAGTCAAAGAATTTGGGCTTAATAAATAGAAGTCAGAAGGGGATGAATATACATTTTATACATTTGAAATTAAGAAGGTTGTCACTAGTTTGATTTGACAGAATAAGAAATGACATTAAAATACTTCAAAAAAGGATGACGGAACAATTATGCCCGTACTCTTACTACCACATGACTTTTAATTAAGCAGTATTAAAAGTCAACCAAGTGGTTGTATTTGCAAAAAGTAGTGCCAACCTTTGAAAAAAAGGAAGTCAAGTACAAGTAGTTGTCTCTTTCAGTCACATGTGGTATAAACATAGTATAAATAAGATAAATAACATTGAATTAGTTCTTAGTTTAGCACAGCTTCTATTCTTTCCATATTCTTAAAGCTAAGTATAGAAATGTAAAAATATTATATGATGCCAGCACAATTGAGTTTAAACCATTTGACCAAGGTCACTATCAGATACTAAATTAAAAAGAAAACTGAAACCCAAATGTTTGTATTGATAGACCTGAGACCATTCATGAATTCATACACAAATTTACTTTCTGCTTAATTTTACTTACGAATGTTCCGATTATTCAGAGCACAGGGGCCGAGGCATTTGCCTATTAGAATTAGCCAATTGGATTCCAAGGGAATTCCTATTAGCGCTCACTAGGTTTTTATTAATGTAGTCAATTGTATTAAAAATGCACTGCACTTGTCACTGAAACTGGCACCATTGTATTCCATTTTTTTTATTCTTGATCATGAGACCATTATGTGGTATGACGAGGGGTTTTTACGCGCGCGCATGCGGTTTTGAAGCGCGTTCATTTTACATCACAAATTAAAACAATACACCTTATATTAACATTACTTAACAGGTCTCTTGGGCATGTATAAGTTCTTTCAATATTTTAGGAATAACTCCCAACAAATTCTACACCAGATAAATTAAATCACTGGAAGTATTACTAATGTCAATGAGATATAATTTACCATTTCATCCATTATTGTGTCACTTTCGAGTATCTTGCCCGTTAATTAAAACTAGTATTATATTCTAATAATACAGATTTCAGACAAATGCTGATTTCCATCCTACTTTTGGTTAAATGGCGCCTTATTAAATGCTAATTTGAAAACCTATGCGTGTTCACTCCCCAAAAATCTAATCAATAGATAAATGACAGTAAACTATTTTTATTCTGGGAAGGCAGAGGAATCATAGTCCATAAGGCCTAACATCATAATAGTAATCTTATTATAGTTATTACGTTGATGGGGATAGTTTTAGTAAAGAAATGAAAACACTTTTCTAGATCTGTTAGAACATGACGGAGACTTGAAGGGAAGACGATGAAACTCGTTCTACTGCTTTAAATTATTTGTCTATACTCAGTGAACTTTTAAATAATTACTAGAGAACAATTAGACTACTATTATAAAATAATATTTAGAAAAATCAAGCTTTGCAAAAAATTAAATGGCTTGATTTGTCACATGCAGTTGCCCGCCAAAACTCTTTTTTTTTTGCTTATTTCAAGCAAAGGAATCTTGGTTAAGCAACCTAATTTTTAGTTATATTTATCATGTGTTGTACAGTAAATGAATAATGAAACAAGCTATAACGGGCGAAAATAATTATAGTTTTTGTAAAGTAGCGAAATTAAAACTTTCCTAGTAGAAAATTATAATGCGGACCATAGATAGATTTGTACCAGCAAGTGGTTTTAAGCCCGTGATTTCGGTTTGCTCAACCATTGCACTACCACTACACCACGGTCGCCTTATAAATAGTATGAAATAATTTCTTAGCATCCATGGATTCTCCGTGCGGGTGCCGGGTCCATCGCGTGGCATGCAGGTTTCAAAGCTTTTTAGCGACATGTCAACACTCACCTTTACTGCCCTCTCTATCCCCTCTACCCAACCAAATATTCTAAGACCCCACCAATGCCGCCTTTGACATACGATCTAAAAATGTACTTACGGCTGACCTTGGGAGGCCAAGATTCTGGAGGCCGTGAGATGATCTTAGGTTATTGGACTTGATGTTGTGGTCCTTTGGTATCATTGTTTCCCGCGGAACGGTGAGCTCTATGATGATAGTTTTTAAGTGTCGAGTAAACTAAAATGTCCAGTCTATAAGCTGATACTGCTAGATCATCAGGTTGTAGTGCTTCTCGAATGTATCTATATATCTCGAAAGTATTTTCCAGTCAGGTGCGTCGCGCAGGATCGAGAAAGATTTATTTTGTAATTTCCTGAGATGGGACTTTCACAAAAGTTATCTGTCTTTCATTTGTGGAAAAACCTTTCCTAGCTCTGCCAATTTTAAGAAATAAAACCATTTTCGTAAAATAACATTTTATATTATATTTAATTACCATTGTTATAGTTTGACCAATACCGCTGTACCGCTCCTTGGTAGGTGCGCGGCGAGGTGGGGGCCGGAAAGGGAAAAGCATGAGTTCACATGAGATCGATATTGTCGGATAGATCTTTCGATATCAGTTTACAGTTCTAAGGCACGCCAGTTTTTTACACGCCAAATGTTGTGCATAGGCTGTATGCAATAGAATTTTATAGTCTGTGGACATTAAAAAAATGTTCTGCCCGTGTTAGTTATGGAGGTCAATTTGTACTCTGCTAAAATACGAATAAATAAGTTCCCCAGTGTAAAAAACCTGTTGTTTACTTAATTTCCAATAATTAAATTAATTATTGGAATATAAAATAAGAGCTATACTTATAATTCAAATGAGGACTTGTTTTATTGAAAATTGTTTAAATTTACAAACAAATAATCTATAACACATGCGTATGCCTCGCCGCGCGCATACCCAAGGCGCGGTACAGCGGTAATGGTTATGATATAATAAAGATGGATGTCAAACATTAATGTCCAAAGTAAAATACAATACAAATTACATAAAAACTTAATATATTATTTTCTAGTTCCAAACTATGAATTCTGCGAAGTTAGTTGCGAGCGTAGTCACAATAATGTGCTCTCTCACCTACTTCGTGTCCCTCTTTAATGTATTGCGCATGGACTTCGCATGGTACTTAATAATCTCAAGCAATATTAATGTTAGATGAATTATCATAGCAATTTAAAGTAGTATGAAACATTACATATCCTTCATTATAAGATTGTTTTTGTCTTATCACGGACGTTCGCAAAAGTTTCGCCTGACCGTGAACTTTATTTATATATTTAAGGTTGTTTTTTTTTAATTAAAAATAAATTAATTTTTGACCTAATTTTGAGGTTCTACATCATAATATTAAAATATATTTTTTGTGACTTGACACATGAAGGACAATATACCTCCTAATGTTAAGTGCAGTCCATAACTGAAAGCGACTGCTACTACAGTTAAATAACTGCAAGTAGCAGTCACATTCACTATGCTAGCCTAGCTGGAACCAGCAACTTACAAAGTGATACCGGAACCCGACCAAAGTGACCTGTATTTGTTATATAAAAGAGTGGATTGGACTGCTACTCAGTTATTTACCTGTAATAATGCAGCACCTGGGTGCTGTCACAATCAATGATAATAAAAAAAGACGTATAGATGGGGAACGAGTTTAATAGATTCGGGGGCTGAGGTGCGGTGGAGGGTCATAAAACCCCCAACCGTATCATAGTAGCCGCTGTTAGTGACGCTCATAGCTCGGCGATGTCATTTATTATCGATAAAAGCGAGTCCATATTTTCTTTGTTTGACTATTGAAAAATTAGTGAGTTAATTGAATAAAAGAGAGTCGTCATCCGTAGTCAGGCTAGAATCATTATTAGAAACATGATTAAAATGGGTGAAAAATAAATAAAAACTAGCAGTCACTATTGTCAAAATTAAAATAATACATAATTCATTAAAAATTGTTGCTGTCTAGTGTTTATACTTTTATTTAATACACATTTATAATTTTTAATAACTATATCTATTTGCTTTTTAAGGAAAGTGTGTGTTTATCGTTATCAACATTTTGCATGTTACTTCACTATTCATAATAGACACGTGACCATGAAGTAACAACTGCAATCCTACCGCGTTTATTTAGCTCGTTCCCCGACAGTAGATATGCTATATGCGCTACGAACGAGGCACGTTAAAACTATGCTAATAAGCAAACCTGAACTCAGTGTCGCGATGTAGAACAACATAAATTTGTATCTTTTCCACTCTCAATCACCTACCTCATTTTACTTAATATCATTAAAAAAAGTTGTTAATGCGAGTACTATACATCTATTTATCTATTTACAACTTGTATGTTTTATACAGACATTCAATGGCTTTAAGTGGATCTTGAAAATATCTTGGTTTATTTGCTTTAACGATACCATAATCAGGTTCTAAAGCAGGTAATACACTAGTGTTGGATCTTAAAGAATAGTTTACGAGGCTGTTATTCATTTTCTTAGGCTGTGGGTTGTACTTAACACTCCTATTCATGTTTACTGTTCTCATTCTGACCATCCTCTCAGTGTCCTTTTTGATTGCATCCAACGTCTTTTGGAGCTCAGGCGTACGGAGATACTCAGACAAGTCCTGTAAAACAGTAAAATGTTATTATGGTTCGTATGAAACTTTCTTCTGTTGATTATTAGAGAAATGTGAATGTTAATAATTGAGAAATATAAGCATAGATTATAGGAAAAATCATATCTATACTGAGATACTACATATATATACAAAACGTGTTTGTATCATAGAAGCCAAGTGTATATTCAACCAGGTTACCCTATAGTGGATTGCGGGCAATAATGCTGCAGATGAACTGGCTAGGAGGGGATCATCCTCGCAGCTTAATAGTCTGGTACAATTAGATTCCAGTTTTTCGTAACTGGCTGCGCCAAAGAAGAGGTAACCCACATGAAAGTAGACAGACTGCAGACAGTCCCTGGTCTAGTTGGCTGCGTCCTGTTTATTTTTGGGACAAACGCTAGTCTACGTCCTTCTCCAAGGTCCAATTTATCTCTATACCAAAATTCATCGAAATTGGTTCAGCAGTATAGGCGTGAAACGAAACAAACAAACAAACAGAGTTACTCTCGCAATTATACTAATAGTATGGATTACAGTAGTCTATTACACAGCTAATACATTACCTCACGTATATTATCGTACTTCTTAAACAGCCATACATAAGTGCAGAGTATACAAACAAGTTGAGTTTCTTTGGTACAAAAACGCAACACGAACAACAGAACTGTGTGGATACGCTCTCTCTGAAATATCAATAATGTTAAATTATTAGAAATAAAATAAGCACTATATATAACGTCCAAATTAATGACTTGAAAGTCCATATCCTATACATGAATATCAGAATGATACTCGACAGTTGCGGTTTTAGCGCGCTTTGACGCCATTGGGACGTTTTACTGACGGCCAATACCAGTGAAGTGATACGCCAGTTAAAAAGCCTTCCGGTCGTGTGACGTCACTATTCAAGCGCTTTACCTAGCTGATGGAGCTATTAACAGATAGGATATTATTAACAGTCTGTTGATCTGAGGTAGTACGGTGGAACTTACAAGTATACAGACGTGAAGTAATTTAATCGCGTTTGGGGATCAGCTTCTCAGTTGCCGATTACAACTAGGCCGGTATAGGGGATGCGACTGCTACTTGCCGTTGTTTAATCCATTCACCGCGGCAGACGTCCATCGCCGTCTTTTATGTTATAAATCCAGGTGCGGAACATGCCGATCGGGTTTAAACTTTATTGGCTAATAACTCGGCGAAATATAAATACACTTTTATTACATGACTGCTATAAAAACGTGATGCTTGCCGGAGTAGGGTTAATCTGTAGTAGCAGTCACCTACATTAATATATTGAGCCACAATGAAAATACAAAAAATGTAATACGCACCTCGTAAATGAGTACAGCAGTATGCGGATATCTCGCGAAGTTAACAAGAACAGCGGCAGCTGATGAAAGCATTTCAACACTTGAAACGGAGCGGTTGGCAACACCCATGCACATGTAGACACTAGTAACAACTTCGTCCACATTATGTTGGAATAACATGGGATACACTTCTGACACCAATTCTGTAACGAATAAATTTGAATAACCTGATGTTAAGCTGAAGTGCGGTACATAAATGGAGGCGACAGTTACTACAGTTGAATAGCTGCAAGTAGCAGTCGCATTCACTATTCCGTCCTGTCGAAACTGGCATCTTTCAACTTCTTTACTTTATATTTATTTACGCGATATCTAACGTTAACTTTCTAGTCTAGATGGTAAGCAAAGATCTCCCAAAAACCAGCGCTGATGACTGTAACTGTAAAACGACTTAGTTTACAGAAGCCTCAGTTGCAGTCTCTATTCCGGCTAGAGAAGCGTTTTCAAGCTTTGCTTAAATGATCCAAGGTATCAACAATTTATAGGTGGTGTACCGGTACTGGAATTGGGTCGTTGAAACCAAGAGCCTTTGGTTCAAACCCTTGCCGATACCGATGTATGTTTCATATTTTTGTACTAATAGTTTAGTACATTAAATTTATAGTTTAGTATAGAACATTTAAAAAAATTGGTATCAACGATTTTACTCAAAAAAAAACCTTTCATTGGTCTTTTTGTACGCTTATAATCTCGGTAGGCATTCGGGTCGGGGTAGTATTTCGGGGCCGGCATAATAGATACGACTGTTACCCTGGATCGGCAGATATGGTAAATTACCCCCACTGTCAGTAAATATGCTTAATGACAGTGACTGAGGCAGTTTTAAGTTGAGAGGGTTTTTCAGTCGTTGGCGCTTTAGATTACCATCAATCAACTCGATATAAAATGATGCGTCCTAATAAAAAATAAATGATTAAACTTACCTAATGATTTAAAAGCTTTAATAACAGCTTGAATATCATAAAAGTTGGCAATAATTTCCAGTGCTTCCAGACTACGCTCTCTCATACTTTGTTGATTTGATTTCAATGCACCCTTCTGCCACCGCTTTCGAAGTTCAACAACTCGACAATCAGATGAGTTTTTCTTTCGTACTACATAACCGCGGTAACATGCCTAGAGATCAAAATAAAATCATTGAAAATAATTACTAATTAGTTTTTTTAAATTGTGACACTACATCTGACCTCGACCCGCCTGATGATAAGCAAGAGTGACGACTACTGAAAAAACCGAGTCAGTTCCCGGATACCTCAGCCGCCGTCATTATGCCGGCCTAAAGTGCTTCTTCACGCATCGCTTGAAGAATCCAAGGTCATAGGATGGAGAGAACACATGGGTTGGAAAAGCATTCCACTTGTCAATTGTTCTATAAAGAAAAGACGCACCGAACTTTTTAGTTCGACTGCCGATTCGGTCGATAGAATGCGGATGCTTTCCCCGACAGATGCGGGTATTACGGGTGTGAAAGAACGAGGTAGGAACAAGGTTAAAGAGCTCTTCGGAACATTCTCCGTGGTATAGGCGATAGAGGACGCACAGAGCCGCCATGTCTCTGCGTAGTTGCAGGGGCTCATTAGTTTATCATCAGTTGATGTTTTTAGTTGATGTTTACATGGCAGTATATTTAAAAATGATATTTTATTTAATCAATCAAATTGTCACGCCTTTTTCCCACAGGAATAGGCAAAGATGAACGACAGGCGTGGATGAACGGTTTAGCGATTGTTATGTTGCGCGTAAAGTCCCGGGTTCGATTCCCGGTCGGAGCAAATATTTGTTACATAGCTTTTATTTGCAATATTTAATATTATTAAATATTACAAATAAAATATTACAAAATAAATTATTTTGTTAATAAAAAAAAGACATGGATATTTGCTTCGGGTCTGGTTATCAAAGAGTGGTAGGCAGTGGTACCCAGTCTGCGGATCCGGGGTAGTACCGGATCCGCACAAGTATACAGACCGTGAAGTGATTTGGTCACGTTTCGGGATCAGCTTGAAGTTGCCGGTTCCATCTAGGCCGGCATAGTGGATGTGATTGCTACTCACAGTTATTGAATTGTTGTAGCAGTGACATTCATTCATGGACCACACTTCGGCTTTACATCAAGTGGGGTGCTGTCATATGTCGAGTCACAATATAACTAAAAAGTTCGGTGCGTCTTTTCTTTGTAGAACAATTGACAAGTAGAATGCTTTGCCAGCCCATGTGTTCTCTCCATCCTATGACCTTGGATCCTTCAAGCGATGCGTGAAGAAGCACCTTAGGCCGGCATAGTGGCGGCGGCTGGGGCAGCCGGGAACTGACTCGGTTATTCCAGTCGTCGTTACTCTTGGACCTCCTCTTGCTTATCATCAGGCGAGTCGAGCTCAGATGTGTCACAATAAAAAAATAAAAATTAATAAAAAAAGATGAGGGATTTTATACCTGTATTTTAGTCGCAGCCCAAGTCCTCATATTCTCCTCGCGAATCCTCTCCAATTCTTGACGTTTAATGGCGAACTCCCGCCGAACCACGAACCCTCTTATAAGAGCCTGCAACTTAATGATGAGCTGCCTCTTGTGCAAATAAACACATCTCAGGTATCTAACACAAAGTTTACTTTTCCATGCTTTTTGAATTAAAATTACATTCCTTCTATATTTTATATAACGAGACCTCACCAAATAACGTCGAACATATTTTTGTATGACAACCGCAGCTTGGTCCTTCCGCTCCTGAATTTGAGCTTGTATTTTCCTTCTTAATATGTACCATTTAAATTTACATTGAATAGTTATTACCGCGCTTCTGAGGCTGAGATAACGGCGTCTATCATACAAGTAACATCTGTAGTACCTCTGTATGACCATTGCAGCGTATTTAGTCTTTATAAAGTCCAGTCTCACCGTCTTCATTAGCAAATAATATCTAAAACGATTTTGGATCACACAGGCTGCACGTTTCATTTTAAGATATTGATCCCTTTGCCTTTTCATTGCGATGTTAGCTTTGATTCTCCTCTGCATTCTTATAATGGAATTTTTTTGTTTCAAATACTCCAATCTAGTCTTTTTAGCTCTATATGAAGCTGCAACTAATGTAACAGTTCGTTTTAATAGTAAAAATTCATCCCTTGCCTTCCTCATATTTATTAACGCAACATATCGATGTTCAACAATTTTAACGGAATGCTTAAGCTTTTTATACTGTTTCCTTATAAGTAACATACGGAAATAACTTTGAATGCGAATTATGCTTTGCCTCTGTGACAAATATTCAGACCTCGCCTTTTTAGTTCTATATCGTGATTGCATCATAATCACAGTATTTTTCAACGATTTGTATTCATTTTGAGTTTTTCTCATTACAACTAAAGCTCGGTAACGATTCTGAATAACTTTTACGGCATTTACTAATTCTTTGTATCGTTTACGAATTATAAACATACGGAAATAACTTTGAATGCGAATTATGCTTTGCCTCTGTGACAAATATTCAGACCTCGCCTTTTTAGTTCTATATCGTGATTGCATCATAATCACAGTATTTTTTAACAATTTGTATTCGTTTTGAGTTTTTCTCATTACAACTAAGGCTCTGTAACGATTCTGAATAACTTTTACGGCATTTACTAAATCTTTGTATCGTTTACGAATTATAAACATACGGAAATAACTTTGAATACGAATTATGCTTTGCCTCTGTGACAAATATTCAGACCTCGCCTTTTTAGTTCTATATCGTGATTGCATCATAATCACATTATTTTTTAACAATTTGTATTCGTTTTGAGTTTTTCTCATTACAACTAAGGCTCTGTAACGATTCTGAATAACTTTTACGGCATTTACTAAATCTTTGTATCGTTTACGAATTATAAACATACGGAAATAACTTTGAATACGAATTATGCTTTGCCTCTGTGACAAATATTCAGACCTTGCCTTTTTAGTTCTATATCGTGATTGCATCATAATCACAGTATTTTTCAACGATTTGTATTCATTTTGAGTTTTTCTCATTACAACTAAAGCTCGGTAACGATTCTGAATAACTTTTACGGCATTTACTAATTCTTTGTATCGTTTACGAATTATAAACATACGGAAATAACTTTGAATGCGAATTATGCTTTGCCTCTGTGACAAATATTCAGACCTCGCCTTTTTAGTTCTATATCGTGATTGCATCATAATCACAGTATTTTTTAACAATTTGTATTCGTTTTGAGTTTTTCTCATTACAACTAAGGCTCTGTAACGATTCTGAATAACTTTTACGGCATTTACTAAATCTTTGTATCGTTTACGAATTATAAACATACGGAAATAACTTTGAATACGAATTATGCTTTGCCTCTGTGACAAATATTCAGACCTCGCCTTTTTAGTTCTATATCGTGATTGCATCATAATCACAGTATTTTTTAACAATTTGTATTCGTTTTGAGTTTTTCTCATTACAACTAAGGCTCTGTAACGATTCTGAATAACTTTTACGGCATTTACGAATTCTTTGTAGTGTTTACGAATTATAAACATACGGAAATAACTTTGAATTTTAATAATATTATTCCTAATCGTTGTATAATTAACGATTTCTTTTTTCATTTGTAAATGTGCTCTGTATTTGCGTTGAATTATTATTACGCTTTTTTTAAGATGCATGTATTGTTTACGTGCTATCCTCATCCTGAATAAACTTTGAATGCGTATTATGTTTTCCCTTTTTTGTAAATACTCTAGTCTTGCTTTCCGAGACCTATACAGAGATTGTATCATTATTACATTCGCTTTTAGGCGTAGGAATTCTTCACGAGCCTTTCTCATGTCTAATAGCGCTCTATAACGAGTTCCAATGTTTGTGACGGATTTTTTAAGAGATGAATACTGCCTACGAATCAACATCATTCGTATATGACTCTGAATACATATAACACTTTCCCTTATTTTTCTATAATTATTCATTTCTTTTTTCATACAAAGGTGAGCTCTATATCTTTGTTGCAAAACGATAGCGCTCTTTTTCAATTGTATGTACTTTTTCCTTACAAGGTAACCCCGAACAACGCTTTGTATGATAATAATCTTTCTCTTTATTATTTTATACTGCCTAACTTGTAGCCATCGTTTCACATAACTCTGTATTACTGTTGCCGAATTATTCCTCATTAATAGACGTTCATGTTGCAATATAGCAAGAGTTCTCTTTGCTGCTCTCATCATTTTCAAATTCTTCCACCAACTCTCCACTATCAACACACTCACTTTTAATTTAATAAGTCGACGTCTACATATCCACATTCTTACATATTTTTGGATAATAATAGTAGCGGCCGTTAATTGCTGTGTCTTCATTTCGACTAAGCGGTTATACTGGATACGTCTCCACCAACATTGAATGACACTAGCGGCGTTATGTCGTCGTTGCAGAATTTCTTCTTCTATTTTTCTCTGCACCATAATTACTTCATATTTCTTTCTCCACCAAGTCTGTATGACAGTTGCTGCCGTTTCGAACAATGGTGCTCGGAATACATGAATAATTTGCCACAGCAACGATAGAGTTTTCTCTCTATGTCCATCAGCAATATCGTAAGGTGCAATGTCACCAACTATGACAAAATTAGCTTCTTTCAGGGCATTCAATGCTACATTAACGTTGTGAATCTTCTGCAGTCTCGAAATAGCTGGTGTGCGTAACTGTGTCAAAAGCCCATTCTTCATTAATATAATCTCCATAACTTTAGTGAGCCTCACACCATCTCTAATATCTGTAGCTATATTGTGTACTGCATACTTGTATTCGTCCAAATAGGATTGTTTGTGACATACAACATAACCCAATGGCCGCAAATGTCTTGTGATATCGCCAATACCGGCAATTAATTCTCTTGTGAATTGTATCAATATCTCTCTACTTTCTTTATATGTTGCATTTCTACAAAATAGACAGGGATCATGGGAAATCAACCTTTTCTGTTTGGCGCGATCCAAGAAAAACACCAAGACAAAGAATTTTTTCAAAGTAAACTTTCTAATGGCTTCAAGATACGCAGGCAAGAGCATGTTTGGAATATTGCTTTTCGTATTTTTATTTTTTATATGAGGATTTTTGAACATTCTTTGAATAATGAATGTGGAAATGCCTTCAATATCGCTATTTGATCTTAATGGAATGACAATATTGTAGATTGCTTCTAATCCAATGCGAAGCCACAGGGGATTATAGCATAATAACAGCTCCATTATTATTTTCTGCAACCCAACATCCAAATGCAGATTTTTGTCGCTTCTAATAGAAATTAATTTCTTTTCAATTTGAGCATTTATTTTTGCAACAACTTCAGATATTTCCGGACTTTTAAATAGAATGCGGGCTGCTTTTCTCAACGCCTCTAGTCTGTGACTGTTGTGATATTTGCTTGACACCTGTTCTTTTGTTGGCGCAGCTGGGATTTCCTTATTACGATTCTCAATCCATGCTTTACCAAAGTCAACTTTATGTTCTATGTTGCTGTCAAGCTCAGCAGGAGGAGTAAGGATGTAATTTAACCATCTTTTGAATTCATTCTCAAACTTACGAACTGCCCGTTCATCATAGAAATAAGTGGTAGATAAAAATGGATCTACAGTGAATGATTGGCAATATACGTTGCCTGTTGGGATTGTAACAGACGTTATAGAATTACGATTGTCGCTGACATCCAGTGTCTGGGTAAGATCACGCTTTATATTAAAAGTATCTCGTTTATTTATAGATTCCCTTTTGGGTGGTGGAACAGGTATCTTCCATAGTTCTGGTTCACATTTTACAGATTTCTTTGACCAAGAATCTCTGGTACTACGCGCTTTAGATGTAAAGCTTTTGTCATCTGTTTTATAAAAAGTGCGGTTGACAGTAAAAGTGGTCATTGGTTTTTGTGATGTGTCAAATCTACTATCAGAGTATTGGCTACTCTCCTCAGCTATTGCCTTAAGTGGCATGGGGCTAGCGGATCTAGGGGGCGACGAGTTCGTATGCCTCAAGGCTTCCAAAGCTTTATCAATATTTCCGTGATACATATCATTTCTTCCAAAAGATTCCTTAAATAATGATTGCCTACTTTTAGGGTTATTGTCAATTGGCTGATTGGCCTTATGGTAATCCATTGACATATATCCATGTACAGGTGATACTAATTTTGTGTAAGTATCGGAACCAAATATAGGATTGGGATATGTTTCTTCCACATTGTATAGAAGTTTAGTAGAAGTTTTCTTTTCAGTTGAGAATCTATGTGGTAAAAATGACAAGTCATTACTTATACGGGAAAAATCTGTGTTCATTGAAAAATTAATATTATCTAGTTCTTTAGGTGATGATGTGTTGGGTAGCTTTTTATTAACTGGTTTGTCTGAATTCTTGGTATTGTATGGCGTTAAATTTCCTAATTGCGGCCATTTTATAGTGTCTGGTTCTGCAATGTTGACATCTAAATTGTTTTCTTTGTCAAACATTTCCAAACTCCCATCACTATCTTCTTGCGTTAATAACATTTTAGGAACAATATTTATGTTTTCGATCTTTTGTGGTCCACTCTTTAAAGGCGTAAAGTTAATATTATCAAAAATGTCAGAGCTTGAAGTGTTTTGTTTATTTGATGGTTTTAAAACATTGTCATAAGTGTAGTCTTTGAGTTGTTCATTTTTAACTTCCTTACTATAAGTAGTTTGTAAGTTTGTGCGTTTTATGTTGGAGAACATTTCGGATGTGTCAAAAAAGACATAATTTGTGTCAAAGGGATTCCCATCATCATGCTCAATTGAATAATCAGTATAAATTGTTGGTATACTTTCTGTATAAGTAGAGTTTACTGTTTTATATTTAACAGTAGTTTGAACTACATCTAAAGCCTGTTTTATTTTAAACCCTTGGAAGTTGGGTGATACTTTTTTAATATTGGAAGATACAGGAGACTTTTTAGATACAGGTTTCTTTACAATTCTTGGTGTAGATTTAACATTTTTACCTTTCATTTTTTTCTGGGCAGTCTGAAATAAAACACATCATTTTTCTATTTATTATGATTAGACATCTGACCTCAACTGTCTGATGTTATGCAAGGGGAGGTCCAATAGTACCAATAACTAAAAAAACTGAATCAGGTCACGGTTGCCTCCAAAGCCGTCACTATGCCGACCAATCATATCATTCTACACAAGGGCATATATAGCATTCTATGTCGAATACAAAATAAAAATATTTAAAAAAATCAAGTTTAATAGAAGACAAAATTTCTTGCATCAAATCCAATCAAGCATCAATAGCTTTATATTTTTAGCTTATTGTAGCTTAACCATGACAGTACCTCGCCTGATGTTAAGCTAGGGTGCGGGCCATGGGCAAAGAATAATGTTACTATAGTTAAATGCAAGTAGCAGTAGCATCCACTATGCCACCCTAGTTAAAATCTATATCTTTCAAGCTGAACCCAAAACACAACTAAGTCACTTAACAGTCTGTACACTTAAAAATAGTGGTGCCACCCCGAGTCAGCAGTTTGAGTAAATGTTAGCCAGCTTTGTACTTGTACAACATACAATTTATATACATTTTGCAATATCAACTTATAGCCAGGCCATCATAGGGTATGTCCCAGGCATTCAAGAATCAGGGCCCCTATAAAAATTGAGGATGTAGAGAACATTCAAATTTTTGTGTTTGTACAATTGAAAGAATTGTAATTTTTCTATAATTGGCATTTATCAAGTAAGACCTCTGTGAGTGCAGGGGCTTCGCTTGCCCATTTAGTGATAAATAGTCAACTACATTCAATAAAAATAAAATGATTTACCAAAGTTTTAAGAATTAAAATAACATCAAAGGAACGCCTATTTTCATTCACAAATCTAAGAGTGTCCCTCAATGCCATAGGTTGTGGCGGAGTCCATTGCAATATGAGACTGTAGCAAGTCTGTGGTTCTAATTCCAGCCATTCTCTCGGCAGGTCTAAGTGTAAGCCAGGAGGTAAAACACGCCCCAATGTGATCTGAAAGATTTACAATTTTTTTACCATCACCATAAATTTTCACTGCTCAATTCCCACAGGAATAGACAGAAACAATAGGGTGCAACTTTACATGAAATTGTAATATATAAATTAACAAATATAAAAAGTATATATATATATTGTTTAATATTCTCAGTGTAAACATATATGTATATATTTATGTTTGCACTGAGAATATTAAACAATTTATAAAAGGCTAAGTTGTAGAAATTTAAACTTTCAGTTTTATTGCCCAAGGACAGAAATGATAAACAGGTAACGATAAAATTAAGGTGAAAACGTACCTGTTGAATACTTTTGGAAGGATTTAGGATCTCTAATTCCTTACGAATAGTTGAGCCAACAGCAACTTTATCAAAGACTACTTGTGGAGGCCGTGTAAACGGCGCCAGCACCAACCGAGGAACTTCCTCAATGGGATCCTCACTTGGAGCTGCTGGAACTTTTCGAGCTCTCTTCAAGTGCTCAGGAGTATTCTCAATCTAAATAAAATAATTTAAAAATATAAAACAAAATTAACTGCTCTATAACTTGCAATAACTTTACAAACTTACCTCGAAATACATGATCGAAACACTATATGATCTTAAATTATTTTCAAATGAAACTAGATCATTTTAAAGTTTAAGAGGAATAATACTATTAAACTTAACACCTTAACACAATACTCCCAAATAGCCGTTTAAAATTTCAAAAGTTTGGCAGTTGACAGCACAGCGCAACAATAGTTTTTTTTTAGTTCACTTATTCTGGAAAGGCAAAGGAAACATAGTCCATACAGCCTTGTCTTGAGTATAATACCGGAAGGATTACGGAGGGCGTTGGCAGTGCGAGGTAATATGTTGGCTCGCAGGTTTGCACATTGTTCAGGTGAAGTTAAGGTCACCTTGTTAACCGATTCATTGCCGATGAATCAGATTTGATTCCTGTCAAACTTCTTGGGTGACAGCTTAGTTCTTAAAGTTCACACGAAGCGCTGCACAAAGTACGGAGTAGCGATGTACAAGTCGAATGATTTCATTAATCGAATAACCAATTGATTATTGAACTAATATAATCAAATGATAATACTAATATTAGTAGCAACAGCAGTAGTGGAGAACTTACAAAAACATAATCATCTTTGTATAGCACATACTATAAATTTAACGAAATAAATACTAGTGATGAATGTGTTTCTCTGTGGGCACATTTTGATCAAATGTTTTCCCAAAAAAATACCTCCGAAACCCCCAGTATTACGGCTTATATAATGGTAAAACAATATAAAGATATGGCTCTGATAGATAGAAACACGAATCCTCTAACATTTTGGGAAGACCAAGACCAAAATGAAAATGAATATAAATTAGCCAAAAAATATTTATATATTCCTGCAATATCTGTCCCAACTGAAAGACTTTTTCCAAAAGTAGGATGTTTAACTGATCGGCGTAATCGGTTAAGTCCAGAGAAGCTAGATTCTTTCAAAATGATAATGTCTAAATAATTTTTAGATATGTATTTTCTTTAAAATGATTTTCCAACTAAATAGTTATGTTGATAATTTACATGTTAACTTCTATTTAAATTATTGGAATCGGATCTTTGGTTTAGATGTTACGACGACAGGTATAAAAATGTCTTTCGAATGACAGATGTTTCCATACATAAATGCTGTGCTACGAGCGAACAAATCTATGTTTAGTTTAGTTTATTTATTACTAATAACTTACTTACACATTTTATTTTTATCTGATTATGTTAACCCGTCGTATTCCATTGTCGCAGATCTACGACAAACAAAAACAACTTTTTTTTATTCACTTCTTTGTGTCTAATTAAACGATTGTTTTTATATATTAGTTTTGTTTTACTTTAATACGTGTCTTGCTCGGACACGCTTTTTGTTACTTTTTGTTTAATAAAACAGTAGTAGTTGCAATAAATCGAAATCCATAATACTAAGTTTTAATCAATTTATTCGAATTGTCGAAAAGATAATTTTTTAAACAAATGTATGCTAGTAAATAATTACAACGTAGTTTATTGTTCTTAACGCTAAAGTTAGTAACTAATCCCTATTAACAATCGACTAAGTCGAATGATTACTGAAATCAATTAATTCGATTATGCACATCACTACTGTGGAGTGAAAATGGCGTTCGCGTTCGCTAGCGCTGCGTGTGAACTTTTAGAACTATAATAACTAATGAAAAAGCAGCTGTCCATCTGTCAAATAGTGAATTTGACGTGGCAATGAATCGGTTAAAATCATTCTGCCAAGCTTTTTATACAAGCGGCCTGTGGTCTAGTTATACCAAAAGCACTCTCAGCGCCCTTCGGGTGCAGTACAATAATGCGTGCAGTAGTAAATCCCATGGGATTATATTCGACTATTAATCCAAACCAAAATGCCCTTACTTCTATAATAAAAAAAAAGGTTTCGTTATTTCTATTATATCAATAAATAAATTGAAGAAAACCATTTTATGAAATCCAATGATTACACAGCACGGTAGCACATAACAATATGTATTTAATGGCATTTATATGTTACTGATTATTGCTCTGGCCCGAAGACAAGAATTTCTCCTACTAGTACGAGATTGACGAACTAATTGTACCAGATAAATGACATTCCTGGTACGAGAAAAAATATTTGGCGCATGGCAACCCTGCGTCTCAATACATAAGTTTTAAGAACACATATCGGAATATCACAGGACGCAAGAACGCAAGCGTTCTACTTCTATTGCGTCGTTACTATCGCAGCAATAACTTCGTAGCCGTCCTAATACATATTGCACTAAAAACATATATCGCAATAACGCATGCGGTAATAACGCACCGGTATGGTAGAGGCTTAATTTAGGGAACGCAAACAACATGACCTTCGACCGCGTTCTCACGAGGCGATTTGAGTTGATCAACTGCGTAATCGTTCGAGATTTGAACCGTCTGAACAGACTTTCAACCAAATTGAAGCAATTAATATATATAATTTTTGTTATACCGCGTTCTCACCGGGCGATTTCAGTTGATCAATATTTGTCGTTTAACAAAAATTATATATATTAATTGCTTCAATTTGGTTGAAAGTCTGTTCAGACGGTTCAAATCTCGAACGATTTCGCAGTTGATCAACTCAAATCGCCTCGTGAGAACGCGGTCTTAAACGACAAATATTGATCAACTGAAATCGCCCGGTGAGAACGCGGTATTCTTATAACAAAATATTTAATTTAGGACTTGTTTAAGCCCTACATATATCAATGTATTGAGATATTTTTTGTGAACATATTCAAACATAATTATTTTCTTAACATTAACGAAAAGAAAACATTACTTTTCTTTTCGAGTTATTTATTGATTCATCATTCAATTTATTATTCTTTTCACATCACTTTTAATGTCAATTTATTTTGTTCTGTCGTGTATCTATTTCCCTTACGCAAGAACGCAAGCGTTCTACTTCTATTGCGTCGTTACTATCGCAGCAATAACTTCGTAGCCGTCCTAATACATATTGCACTAAAAACATATATCGCAATAACGCATGCGGTAATAACGCACCGGTATGGTAGAGGCTTAATTTAGGGAACGCAAACAACATGACCTTCGACCGCGTTCTCACGAGGCGATTTGAGTTGATCATGAATGCGTTTGAACGAACTTTGAATGCGTATTATGTTTTCCCTTTTTTGTAAATACTCTAGTCTTGCTTTCCGAGACCTATACAGAGATTGTATCATTATTACATTCGCTTTTAGGCGTAGGAATTCTTCACGAGCCTTTCTCATGTCTAATAGCGCTCTATAACGAGTTCCAATGTTTGTGATGGATTTTTTAAGAGATGAATACTGCCTACGTATCAACATCATTCGTATATGACTCTGAATACATATAACACTTTCCCTTATTTTTCTATAATTATTCATTTCTTTTTTCATACAAAGGTGAGCTCTATATCTTTGTTGCAAAACGATAGCGCTTTTTTTCAATTGTATGTACTTTTTCCTTACGAGGTAACCCCGAACAACGCTTTGTATGATAATAATCTTTCTCGTTATTATTTTATACTGCCTAACTTGTAGCTATCGTTTCACATAACTTTGTATTACTGTTGCCGAATTATTCCTCATTAATAGACGTTCATGTTGCAATATAGCAAGAGTTCTCTTTGCTGCTCTCATCATTTTCAAATTCTTCCACCAACTCTCCACTATCAACACACTCACTTTTAATTTAATAAGTCGACGTCTACATATCCACATTCTTACATATTTTTGGATAATAATAGTAGCGGCCGTTAATTGCTGTGTCTTCATTTCGACTAAGCGGTTATACTGGATACGTCTCCACCAACATTGAATGACACTAGCGGCGTTATGTCGTCGTTGCAGAATTTCTTCTTCTATTTTTCTCTGCACCATAATTACTTCATATTTCTTTCTCCACCAAGTCTGTATGACAGTTGCTGCCGTTTCGAACAATGGTGCTCGGAATACATGAATAATTTGCCACAGCAACGATAGAGTTTTCTCTCTATGTCCATCAGCAATATCGTAAGGTGCAATGTCACCAACTATGACAAAATTAGCTTCTTTCAGGGCATTCAATGCTACATTAACGTTGTGAATCTTCTGCAGTCTCGAAATAGCTGGTCTGCGTAACTGTGTCAAAAGCCCATTCTTCATTAATATAATCTCCATAACTTTAGTGAGCCTCACACCATCTCTAATATCTGTAGCTATATTGTGTACTGCATACTTGTATTCGTCCAAATAGGATTGTTTGTGACATACAACATAACCCAATGGCCGCAAATGTCTTGTGATATCGCCAATACCGGCAATTAATTCTCTTGTGAATTGTATCAATATCTCTCTACTTTCTTTATATGTTGCATTTCTACAAAATAGACAGGGATCATGGGAAATTAACCTTTTCTGTTTGGCGCGATCCAAGAAAAAAACCAAGACAAAGAATTTTTTCAAAGTAAACTTTTTAATGGCTTCAAGATACGCAGGCAAGAGCATGTTTGGAATATTGCTTTTCGTATTTTTATTTTTTATATGAGGATTCTTGAACATTCTTTGAATAATGAATGTGGAAATGCCTTCAATATCGCTATTTGATCTTAATGGAATGACAATATTGTAGATTGCTTCTAATCCAATGCGAAGCCACAGGGGATTATAGCATAATAACAGCTCCATTATTATTTTCTGCAACCCAACATCCAAATGCAGATTTTTGTCGCTTCTAATAGAAATTAATTTCTTTTCAATTTGAGCATTTATTTTTGCAACAACTTCAGATGTTTCCGGACTTTTAAATAGAATGCGGGCTGCTTTTCTCAACGCCTCTAGTCTGTGACTGTTGTGATATTTGCTTGACACCTGTTCTTTTGTTGGCGCAGCTGGGATTTCCTTATTACGATTCTCAATCCATGCTTTACCAAAGTCAACTTTATGTTCTATGTTGCTGTCAAGCTCAGCAGGAGGAGTAAGGATGTAATTTAACCATCTTTTGAATTCATTCTCAAACTTACGAACTGCCCGTTCATCATAGAAATAAGTGGTAGATAAAAATGGATCTACAGTGAATGATTGGCAATATACGTTGCCTGTTGGGATTGTAACAGACGTTATAGAATTACGATTGTCGCTGACATCCAGTGTCTGGGTAAGATCACGCTTTATATTAAAAGTATCTCGTTTATTTATAGATTCCCTTTTGGGTGGTGGAACAGGTATCTTCCATAGTTCTGGTTCACATTTTACAGATTTCTTTGACCAAGAATCTCTGGTACTACGCGCTTTAGATGTAAAGCTTTTGTCATCTGTTTTATTAAAAGTGCGGTTGACAGTAAAAGTGGTCATTGGTTTTTGTGATGTGTCAAATCTACTATCAGAGTATTGGCTACTCTCCTCAGCTATTGCCTTAAGTGGCATGGGGCTAGCGGATCTAGGGGGCGACGAGTTCGTATGCCACAAGGCTTCCAAAGCTTTATCAATATTTCCGTTATACATATCATTTCTTCCAAAAGATTCCTTAAATAATGATTGCCTACTTTTAGGGTTATTGTCAATTGGCTGATTGGCCTTATGGTAATCCATTGACATATATCCATGTACAGGTGATACTAATTTTGTGTAAGTATCCGAACCAAATATAGGATTGGGATATGTTTCTTCCACATTGTATAGAAGTTTAGTAGAAGTTTTCTTTTCAGTTGAGAATCTATGTGGTAAAAATGACAAGTCATTACTTATACGGGAAAAATCTGTGTTCATTGAAAAATTAATATTATCTAGTTCTTTAGGTGATGATGTGTTGGGTAGCTTTTTATTAACTGGTTTGTCTGAATTCTTGGTATTGTATGGCGATAAATTTCCTAATTGCGGCCATTTTATAGTGTCTGGTTCTGCAATGTTGACATCTAAATTGTTTTCTTTGTCAAACATTTCCAAACTCCCATCACTATCTTCTTGCGTTAACAACATTTTAGGAACAATATTTATGTTTTCGATCTTTTGTGGTCCACTCTTTAAAGGCGTAAAGTTAATATTATCAAAAATGTCAGAGCTTGAAGTGTTTTGTTTATTTGATGGTTTTAAAACATTGTCATAAGTGTAGTCTTTGAGTTGTTCATTTTTAACTTCCTTACTATAAGTAGTTTGTAAGTTTGTGCGTTTTATGTTGGAGAACATTTCGGATGTGTCAAAAAAGACATAATTTGTGTCAAAGGGATTCTCATCATCATGCTCAATTGAATAATCAGTATAAATTGTTGGTATACTTTCTGTATAAGTAGAGTTTACTGTTTTATATTTAACAGTAGTTTGAACTACATCTAAAGCCTGTTTTATTTTAAACCCTTGGAAGTTGGGTGATACTTTTTTAATATTGGAAGATACAGGAGACTTTTTAGATACAGGTTTCTTTACAATTCTTGGTGTAGATTTAACATTTTTACCTTTCATTTTTTTCTGGGCAGTCTGAAATAAAACACATCATTTTTCTATTTATTATGATTAGACATCTGACCTCAACTGTCTGATGTTATGCAAGGGGAGGTCCAATAGTACCAATAACTAAAAAAACTGAATCAGGTCACGGTTGCCTCCAAAGCCGTCACTATGCCGACCAATCACATCATTCTACACAAGGGCATATATAGCATTCTATGTCGAATACAAAATAAAACTATTTAAAAAAATCAAGTTTAATAGAAGACAAAATTACTTGCATCAAATCCAATCAAGCATCAATAGCTTTATATTTTTAGCTTATTGTAGCTTAACCATGACAGTACCTCGCCTGATGTTAAGCTAGGGTGCGGGCCATCCCGTGGTCGTCCACAGACTATGTCTGTGGCGACAGCAATCACGCGCAGGTGATTGCTGGAGTTTTGCTGGTCTCCCATCGGGCGCGTTCCCGGGTGGCGGATAGGGAGCCGCGACGGTGTACTCCGTCGCGGTATCGGGACCCGGGCGTAGTGCCCCCGGGTTCCGACGCGGACCAAAACCAGCGTGTGGGCGCCCCGGCCTAATGGCCAGCGTGGCGCAACCCGAGGGCGGTGAACTTCACACCGTCCTTACCCCGTCCTCTTCCTGTTAGCCTCTGGCTACCAGAGGCGCATCGGGAAGAGGACACGAGAGGATTGTCCCAGCTGGGTGTCTTGGCGCCTGGCTGGGACGGAGAGCGAGTGCGTCGCCCGGGCAATGACCGAACATTGCCTGAGCGGCGCACTACTAAGAGGTGGCGCTGCCTTGAGCGGTTGCTCGGCAGCGCCAAACTCGGTGCTCCCTCGGGCAGTGCTTTTTAGCATAGCCCGAGGTTGAGCGATTGGAGGATGCCGCTGCCCAAGCCGGGCAGTGGCAGTAAGGGAGAGACGTGCAACCGTTTCCGCACGTCTCTCCCAGAAAGAGGGGCCCGCTCGTCGTGTCAGCAATGTCGCGACTGAGCGGGCCACATTGTTAGTTGGGGCCCGAAAGGACCAACGTCGGCGGAGTTACGCGGGTTTGCTAACGCGATACCAGTGCTCCGCCGATGACGGTTTGTGGAAACGGCGTGGGAGGTTTTAGCCGGTGAAAGTCCGGCACCTCGGCTGGTAGAGCTTTCCTCCCACGTTAATAAAAAAAAAAAGGGTGCGGGCCATGGGCAAAGAATAATGTTACTATAGTTAAATGCAACTAGGAGTAGCATCCACTATGCCACCCTAGTTAAAATCTATATCTTTCAAGCTGAACCCAAAACACAACTAAGTCACTTAACAGTCTGTACACTTAAAAATAGTGGTGCTACCCCGAGTCAGCAGTTTGAGTAAATGTTAGCCAGCTTTGTACTTGTACAACATACAATTTATATACATTTTGCAATATCAACTTATAGCCAGGCCATCATAGGGTATGTCCCAGGCATTCAAGAATCAGGGCCCCTATAAAAATTGAGGATGTAGAGAACATTCAAATTTTTGTGTTTGTACAATTGAAAGAATTGTAATTTTTCTATAATTGGCATTTATCAAGTAAGACCTCTGTGAGTGCAGGGGCTTCGCTTGCCCATTTAGTGATAAATAGTCAACTACATTCAATAAAAATAAAATGATTTACCAAAGTTTTAAGAATTAAAATAACATCAAAGGAACGCCTATTTTCATTCACAAATCTAAGAGTGTCCCTCAATGCCATAGGTTGTGGCGGAGTCCATTGCAATATGAGACTGTAGCAAGTCTGTGGTTCTAATTCCAGCCATTCTCTCGGCAGGTCTAAGTGTAAGCCAGGAGGTAAAACACGCCCCAATGTGATCTGAAAGATTTACAATTTTTTTACCATCACCATAAATTTTCACTGCTCAATTCCCACAGGAATAGACAGAAACAATGGGGTGCAACTTTACATGAAATTGTAATATATAAATTAACAAATATAAAAAGTATATATATATATATTGTTTAATATTCTCAGTGTAAACATATATGTATATATTTATGTTTGCACTGAGAATATTAAACAATTTATAAAAGGCTAAGTTGTAGAAATTTAAACTTTCAGTTTTATTGCCCAAGGACAGAAATGATAAACAGGTAACGATAAAATTAAGGTGAAAACGTACCTGTTGAATACTTTTGAAAGGATTTAGGATCTCTAATTCCTTACGAATAGTTGAGCCAACAGCAACTTTATCAAAGACTACTTGTGGAGGCCGTGTAAACGGCGCCAGTACCAACCGAGGAACTTCCTCAATGGGATCCTCACTTGGAGCTGCTGGAACTTTTCGAGCTCTCTTTAAGTGCTCAGGAGTATTCTCAATCTAAATAAAATAATTTAAAAATATAAAACAAAATTAACTGCTCTATAACTTGCAATAACTTTACAAACTTACCTCGAAATACATGATCGAAACACTATATGATCTTAAATTATTTTCAAATGAAACTAGATCATTTTAAAGTTTAAGAGGAATAATACTATTAAACTTAACACCTTAACACAATACTCCCAAATAGCCGTTTAAAATTTCAAAAGTTTGGCAGTTGACAGCACAGCGCAAAATAGTTTTTTTTTTAGTTCACTTATTCTGGAAAGGCAAAGGAAACATAGTCCATACAGCCTTGTCTTGAGTATAATACCGGAAGGATTACGTAGGGCGTTGGCAGTGCGAGGTAATATGTTGGCTCGCAGGTTTGCACATTGTTCAGGTGAAGTTAAGGTCACCTTCTTAAAATCATTCTGCCAAGCTTTTTATACAAGCGGCCTGTGGTCTAGTTATACCAAAAGCACTCTCAGCGCCCTTCGGGTGCAGTACAATAATGCGTGCAGTAGTAAATCCCATGGGATTATATTCGACTATTAATCCAAACCAAAATGCCCTTACTTCTATAATAAAAAAAAAGGTTTCGTTATTTCTATTATATCAATAAATAAATTGAAGAAAACCATTTTATAAAATCCAATGATTACACAGCACGGTAGCACATAACAATATGTATTTAATGGCATTTATATGTTACTGATTATTGCTCTGGCCCGAAGACAAGAATTTCTCCTACTAGTACGAGATTGACGAACTAATTGTACCAGATAAATGACATTCCTGGTACGAGAAAAAATATTTGGCGCATGGCAACCCTGCGTCTCAATACATAAGTTTTAAGAACACATATCGGAATATCACAGGACGCAAGAACGCAAGCGTTCTACTTCTATTGCGTCGTTACTATCGCAGCAATAACTTCGTAGCCGTCCTAATACATATTGCACTAAAAACATATATCGCAATAACGCATGCGGTAATAACGCACCGGTATGGTAGAGGCTTAATTTAGGGAACGCAAACAACATGACCTTCGACCGCGTTCTCACGAGGCGATTTGAGTTGATCAACTGCGTAATCGTTCGAGATTTGAACCGTCTGAACAGACTTTCAACCAAATTGAAGCAATTAATATATATAATTTTTGTTATACCGCGTTCTCACCGGGCGATTTCAGTTGATCAATATTTGTCGTTTAACAAAAATTATATATATTAATTGCTTCAATTTGGTTGAAAGTCTGTTCAGACGGTTCAAATCTCGAACGATTTCGCAGTTGATCAACTCAAATCGCCTCGTGAGAACGCGGTCTTAAACGACAAATATTGATCAACTGAAATCGCCCGGTGAGAACGCGGTATTCTTATAACAAAATATTTAATTTAGGACTTGTTTAAGCCCTACATATATCAATGTATTGAGATATTTTTTGTGAACATATTCAAACATAATTATTTTCTTAACATTAACGAAAAGAAAACATTACTTTTCTTTTCGAGTTATTTATTGATTCATCATTCAATTTATTATTCTTTTCACATCACTTTTAATGTCAATTTATTTTGTTCTGTCGTGTATCTATTTCCCTTACGCAAGAACGCAAGCGTTCTACTTCTATTGCGTCGTTACTATCGCAGCAATAACTTCGTAGCCGTCCTAATACATATTGCACTAAAAACATATATCGCAATAACGCATGCGGTAATAACGCACCGGTATGGTAGAGGCTTAATTTAGGGAACGCAAACAACATGACCTTCGACCGCGTTCTCACGAGGCGATTTGAGTTGATCAACTGCGTAATCGTTCGAGATTTGAACCGTCTGAACAGACTTTCAACCAAATTGAAGCAATTAATATATATAATTTTTGTTAAACGACAAATATTGATCAACTGAAATCGCCCGGTGAGAACGCGGTATTCTTATAACAAAATATTTAATTTAGGACTTGTTTAAGCCCTACATATATCAATGTATTGAGATATTTTTTGTGAACATATTCAAACATAATTATTTTCTTAACATTAACGAAAAGAAAACATTACTTTTCTTTTCGAGTTATTTATTGATTCATCATTCAATTTATTATTCTTTTCACATCACTTTTAATGTCAATTTATTTTGTTCTGTCGTGTATCTATTTCCCTTACGTACGTTTTTTCTGCTATAGGTCTATTTCTGCTAAATATTTGATCATAACAATATATAATTGCAGTTTCAGGTCAGTCTCTGTTGGGTGTAACTTATAAATTTAATCCACAATGGGTGATTTTCAAGCAAATGATAACAGTACTTGTGTAGTATGCTTCAAGAATGTCCTATATTATTCTATTGGGGAATGTGATCACCCAGTTTGCTACGAGTGTTCTACTCGCATGAGGGCACTCTGTGTACAAAATGAATGCCCTATATGTCGCCAGGAACTTGCCAAGGTATGTATTAACCTTTAAATTACACACCTTGTTGTTATCATTTACAATATGGGTAATAAAAATTTGCTTTTTGAATAATATTGTGAAATGTTACTATGCAGGTTGTGTTCACTGATTCCATCCTTCCATACAAAAGTCTTCGTAATAAACCATTCAAGGATGAACTGTTTGATAGAAACTATAAGATTGTTTTTTGTAATGAAGAAATTAAGGAGGCTTTTCTATCGCTATTGGGGCATAGATGTAAGATATGTGAAAACATACAACCATTTAGGAGTTTTGGTCATCTCTCTGAGCACATGCGGAAAGTTCATGAACGGTTTTTTTGTGAGTTATGTGTAAAACATCTAAGGGTAAGTGGTATTTATTTTTAATTGTACGTCTTATGAAGTATAATTGCAATCAAAAATACTAAAATAATGCCTTTTTTGTGATTTTTCAGATATTTTTTATTTTTTTGAAGTTTTATTTGTTTTTCTAAAATATTCATAAAATATTATTTTAAAAAAATATTAACAAAGCAAAATTTAATTTTTACAGATCTTTTCACATGAGAGAAAGTATTATAATAGACAGGAGTTAGCACTTCACAGGCGCAAGGGTGATGTTGATGATAAATCACATAGGTAATACATTTATTTTATTTTTGTGTTTGACAAACAAATAACCATAGAGCTTGTATGAAGAGAATTGTGATGTGATGGAAGAGAAGGGAGTTGTGTCAGGCGTGTGGCAACTGGCGCTCCATTGTCTCTGTCTATCCCTGTGGGCAAAAAGCATGAGAATTTGATTAATTGATTGACAAACAAGTGTACAACTATGTTTGAACATTGTCTACTAAATATTAGCTATTTTAGTATTATACAAATAAATAAATATAGGTATACTTTTAAATTCCTAATAATCAGATACCTATATTAAAATATAGATATTCAGAGTATAAAATTTAAGAGTATTCAGTTTAGCCAAGCCAGCAAAATGGGGTTGAATTACTATTTACAAATATTTATCTCTGGTAGATAGTGAATAGTACAAGGAATAGCACAGCGCACGATAGATGTGGCAAAGGGCAGATTGATAGAGGAGTACTTTAATGTTTTGGGCACATGGAAAGGATGAGTGAAAAAAGGACAAAAGGAATTTATAAATCTTTTTCAGATTTATAAATTCCTTGGTTGGGATGGTTGCATAGAACGAAGCTGGAAAGCTGGAGCGCCAATAACCACAGAGCTTGTATACAGAGAGTTGTGGATGTGAGGGAAGCAAGGGAGTTATGAAAGTTAAAACTTTTTGTAGTGCACTCTAAAATTAAATGTCCTAAATTGACACAGGGGCCATCCTCTATGTGAGTTCTGTGGGGACCGGTTCATGGATGCGGATGATCTTTATCGGCATCTTCGGAAGGAACACTTGTATTGTCACCTTTGTGATGCTGATGGAAGGAACCAATACTATCCAAACCATGAGTCACTGGCAAAACATTTCCGGTCTGACCATTACTTGTGTGAGGAAGGTGATTGTGCAGACCAACACCTGACATCTGTGTTTAGAAGTGAAATAGATTTAAAAGGTGAGTGTTGATCATCTGTAGGAGTAATTGTTAGATTAAATATTACATTTAAAAAGTAAAGCAGATATTTGCTCTGTTGAGTCCGGGTATTTAAAAGATAGTCTTCATTTTCGCAGTCTACCAATCCAGGGTAGTACCACTACTTTAAATTATCTAGTTGTGAAGTGAAACTTGCCAGTTCCAACTAGGCCGGCGCAGTGAATGTGGCTGCTACTTTCTGTTGTTAACTGTATTAGCAAGCAGACCACATATTTAAATTTGTCTATTAATAAAATTGGAATATTGACTTACCGGTTACGAGCCGGTTGTACTAAGAAAGTTTCAATTAACGAATTTAGTTTTACTTTATACTTATTCTATGACATTTACTATTACGAAATCGTGAATTGGGTTGTTAATAATTTTATATCGAAACTACCATTTATATACGTTTTTATCATTAGAAATAACAAAAATAGTATATAGACACAGAAACCCAAAATGAATGATGTCCTTTAGCTCTGTATAAAATATCCGTTAAACTTAAATGTAAAATGTGAAGTTAAAGAGTGGTGCCACCTATTTTTCTGTTTTTCTTTTACTTATACGATACTTTTTACAAATTCGTAAATTATAATTTTTGATACAACCGGCTGTTAGTCAATAAAGATCATAGCATCATCTATTGAAATCTAAGATATTTTTATTTCTAAAAAAAAACTGATCTCATATCATAAAGTTAAATAAACTGATCTTGCATGTAATATGTAATAAAATAATAAGGTCTATAATAATATCATTTATCATGGTCATCATAGTTGTGCATTATAGTGACCAGAGTTCATTTTAATTGTGAAGGAAGAGAATACAAGAATACAAGGAAGAGTTAAGGCATGATATTTGATGATGATCATCTAATTGTTATGCTAATGAGATATTTTCATCCTTAAATATTATACCATATTATTATTATTTGTCCCACTGCTGAGCAAAGGCCTCCTCTTTTTTCACATATATAAGTTGTTTTGATTTTTTATCTCACTCAGCTGCACATCAATATTTTGTACACCATAGTACATTATTTACCAGTATCATAATGTTATGCAATATAAATTATTATCAGTATACTGATAACAAAAATGTAAATAAAGATCTAATTGTCACCGCTAAGACCACTAATTGCATATTGTTGTTTTGTGTGTTTGATGATATATTTATTTATTTAGGCATTTTAAGCGATTACATAACAAACATTTAACTTAAAATTAAAGCTATCGCAATTATGTAGTCCATCTTAAAACATTTAATATGAATATTAAGGATCAGCCCAGTTTACCGATTCCGGGGTAGTACCACTGCTGACAAGTGTACAAACTGAGAAGTGACTAAGTCACGTTTCAGAATCAGCTTTTAAGTTGCAGTTTACCAGTAGGCCGGCATTCAACTGTAGTAGCAGTCGCCACCATTCATAAATCGCAAAATGAATCCGATTGAATAAAGTTAAAAAATATTAATAATAAAAACCATTAGTGAACATTTTATTTTATTATTTGGTAACATAATATGACAGCATCTTGCATTTTGCCCGTTGCTGGAGTGTAGTTTATAAATGACGGCAAGTGCTTTTACAGATAAGACAATTAATTTTTGTTTATTTAATGCAGTAATAGCCCCCATGAATCCCAAGACTTTACAATTGCTTGGTTCGCATTTATATGCTATTGAGGCAGCCGGGAATTGATTTGGTTTTTTCAATCGTTGTCACTCTTGGACCTTTTCTTGCTTAGCATCAGGCAGGTCGAGGTAAGATGTCGTATTACAAAAATTTAAAAAAAAACATGCTTGCAAGTACTTCAGTGTGTTGCAAGTGCCCTTTGATTCCTGTTAAAAAACCGACTCTCGACCGGACCGACGACAATTCTAACACACTTCACACTCTAGTTCTTATGGACGGTTGCAGAGGCTTGGCAAGCATGTTAGCATAACATTATTTAATATTATTTTAGCTCACCAGGCGTCTGTCCATTCCCGTGGTATGACAAGAGGTGCAACCAGGCAGGTGCGAACATTGGGACTGCAGTTCAACATCACACCACATCCTGGTGGGCAGAGGTACCAAGCATTCCCTTAACTTATTTATTTTTTGTTAAGACTTGATACCTAACATCAAGGAGTTTCCAAAATTTTTTTACTCATAGACACTTTTGCTGGTTCCTGTGGACCCCCTACATATAAATTTCTACCATGTTCCCAAAACTCGACATAAACCGCCTTTGCAAGTCTTGACACGTTATACTGAATTTGAAATATGCACGTTTTTACAATTAACAGTCGCTGGACTTCTTAAAACATTATCTGCCTACATAGATAGGTGAAGTCAAGCCAACATTTTAGTTTTTTACTATCGAAACCAGTTTGTGGACGAATTGTGAACCCCCATTTTTTTGTCACTCCAACATAGACCCCTGGGGGGTCCACCTGGACCACTTATCTGCCTACATCAATAGGTGAAGTCAAGCCAACATTTTAGTTCTTTACTATCAAACCATCGACCTGGACCACTTCGGGAATCAATGCTTTACAAGTTTAGATCTTTGTCAAACATTTTTGATCCTGTAAAATATAGATTCTTCTGTAGTGTAATGTGCTCTAATGTAACTTGCTAAACCATTTTGTCTTTTATTGTGCCTTGACATATGACAGCACCCCACCTTATGTTAAAGCTGGAGTGCAGCCCAGGAATGCAGGTGACAGCTACTATCTCCTTGATTTTTACAACAGAACATGTATTTTGTAAATGTGTCTTTTAATTCACAATAACCCCTGTTCCATATGCAGGGTTGATACAATGGTTACACCAATATCGGAGAACTTGCCATCACAACGCATTGACACCGGCAGTGTTGAACAGTTCCCCAGTCTAAGTACTAACTCATCAGCAGCAGCACCATCGATAATTGCACCACCGTCCAGAGCTTATCAAGGTAATATTATTAGAAGTACCTAATTAATAGATGATTGAAAAAACTAATAATAGGCTATTACAAACTTGTGAATAGAGACATGAATAATTATGTCAAAAGTGTGTGCGAAAGCTGCACAAGTCGATAAAAGGACGCGCCGCTTGCACGCCGGTAGCTGGTAAAGTATATCTTTATTATCTATTATTGATAATCAAAGAATTTGGAAAGAATAAAATCTGTGCTAAAATAAGAACTAATTCATTGTTATTTGTATCATTAATATTATGTTTATACCATGTGTGACTGAAAGAGACAACTACTTGAACTTCAATTCCTTTATTTCAAAGGTTGGCACTACTTTTTTGCAAATACAACCACTTATAATTGTGGTTGACTTTTAATACTGCTTAATTAAAAGTCACGTGGTAGTAAGAGTAGCGGCATAATTGTTTCGTCATCCTTTTTATTCTGTCAAATTAGGTTATTAAATGATCATCAAAACTAGACAACCTTCTAAATTACGAATGTAAAAATGTATATTCATTTCTGACTTCTTTTTAATGCCATAAGTGAAAATAGTATAAACGGTGGTATTTTGTAGCTATTTTAGGGCTCCTTCTGTGTCTTAAGTCCAAATTCTTTTTTGATAATGCCTTTATTACATCTACACACAACACTAGGGACGTTGCATAGGGTCAGCGAGTCATACAAACATGCAAACTATCGCACGTTTATAATAGCTCTAGTATAATAAAATAAGTAGCTGCGCGTCAGTGTATGTGTGTATGTAATCATACTTAGTATTATTTCTATATATTTTGACATCTTGTATTTACTATATTAGTTTTTAATTTACTATAAGACAATTATCTCAGTATCCATGGATTGCGGGTGCCGGGACCATCGCGTGGCAGGCGAAAAAGTGAAGGCAACCATCTGGACTTGGATCGTATAGTAGGTTTAAGGTCTTTGCATTTTGGTCTAAAAAGTACTTACTGCTGACTTTAATAGGCTAAGATCCTTTAAAAGATGACACGCCTGAATCGTCCAGATAGTCCAACAGTTCTGATTAATGAAGACCGTGTCATTTAGAACGGCAAGTCGCCTTTTACAATAAATGATTAACTAAATACAAATTAATTCACTATAAAATTAAATTAAAAATATTCCTATAATTATTACATACCAAGGAGACCGTTTAGTGGAGTGATCTCTGCTGATGGGGGATTGGGCATTACTAACTGTACGACATGATAGCATCGCTAGAAGCGGCACGTGACACACAGGCTCTCAATCGCGAATGTCTGTATGCCGGCTAGCTTGCATTTTTTTATAAAACATGCATTTTTTATAAAACATGGATAATTTTACAATTATTTGTAAGGCCCATCCTCCATTGATCATTCGTGTTTATGTTTTAGTAACCGTAGTGTTAATGTGTTGTATTAATTTTAAAGGAATGTCTGGTTTGACGCGCAATGATCGTAACTTCCCTGCGTTGGACGGAGCAAGCGCCACTCCACAACCAACTACCCGGCCCACAGCGACACCAGTCGCTTCAGCTATTCTAAGAAATTGTAAGTTCAAATCGTAATTATATTATTATCTGCTATTCTTTTAAGATACCTTTCACTACTAACAAAGGAAAAATAGTAAGTATTCTCTATGTTATTGCAACTGACCTCATGGATAAAAGGAGATTGACGAAAGAGATGTATAAATCGACTTTTCCATTATAATCAACAAGTCAGTTTTCTCAGTGGTCATGGACTCTTGATTTGTCAGCCCATGTGTTATCTCCATCCTATTTAATCTTGGACTGTTCCAGCAAGGCGTGGCATGGGCGTGAAACTCGCATAAAAATTCATATTACTATTCTTCGCTCCAAGACATAAATTGCCGACGTGGCCGAAAAAGCCGTCAAACTGAATTGGACAGGTCTTATCTGCCCTGTCATCTTCACTAATGAGTGGACTACTGAAAAAAGAGAGGAAAGCCTTTCCCCAACAACAATGGGCTATAATTATTAATAACCGTTTTTTGACGACAGGCGTTGATCGACGGTCAGAGATTGGTTTGTTGCGCGTAAAGTCCTGGGTTCGATTCCCGGTCGGAGCAAATATTTGTTTCATAGCTTTAATTTGTAATATTTAATAATTATATTAAATATTGCAAATATTTGTTAATAAAAAAAAGAGATAGATTTTTATTTCGGGTCTGGTTATAAAAAGAGTGGTAGGCAGTGGTACCCAGTCTGCCGATCCGGGGTAGTACCACCACTTACAAGTATACTTACTTACAAGTGATTTGGTCGCGTTTCGGGATCAGCTTGTATGTAGCCGGTTCCAACTAGGCCGGCATAGTGGATGTGACTGCTACTCACAGTTATTGAATTGTAGTAGCAGTGACATCCATTCATGGACCACACTCCAGCCTAATATCAAGCGGGGTGCTGTCATATGTCCAGTCAAAAAAATAATTTAAAAAATCATTTGTATTGTAGCCAAACCGGGAGTATCAATACAAGTTCATGGTCAACCTACAAGCGCGAGTAATTTCCGACTGACACAAACAAGTGGTAATCGCATATCTATACCACAACAGCAGCAGCAAAAGAAACAGACCGCCCTCAGTGACGATGATTTCCCATCACTTGCTGGTATGCCACGAGATGATCATCCTAGTTTGGGCGCCGGCACGTCTCAACCCTCTAAGGTAAGGACACGATTTATTAACAAAAATAACGTTGTAGCGTTGGTGTAGTGGTAGTGCAATGGTTGCGCAAACTGAGGGCACGGGTTTAAAACCACTTGCCGGTACTAATGTACATTTGATATGTACTTTGATCGTCCATTTTCAATGATACAAGCACATCCCGCAGCAACGCACCCAATGATGTTTTTTTATTGAGACGCGACATCTGACGAAATCAGATTACCTGATAGTAAGCAAGGGGAAGACCAAGAGCACCGACGACTAAAAAACCTGTTCAGCTCAGTCGCCGTCACTATGTCTGCCAAGTTCGTGTTAATCAGCAGAAACTTTTTTTTTACAGGTAGCATTAATAAGTAGCCAAGAAATGCAATCAATAAAGAAAACATCACAGCAGCAAAGTAAGAAAGCTAATTTTAGCGCTGAAGCATTCCCTGCCCTCTCCTCAACATCTGCGCCTGTCACCACTCCACAGTGGATCACTGTTGGCAAAAGCAAAGAAAAAAGTAAATTTAAACCAGAACCTTCACAGGCGACGCCGCAATCATTTAACCCGATATTGGATTTTCCAACATTGTCTATTAAATCGAAACCACAGAAAACACAACCGCAACCTAAGAAGCAACCGCAACAAGCACAACCACCGCCTAGTCACAATGGCAACGCCGCCAAAGCTTCCAATAAAAAAGAAAAAAAGAAACAAAACAACAATTTGAAAAAAGAAAACAATGTCGAACACAACCATGTGAATGGTGCTACTAATGATTTAAATTACGATCATACCCATTACAACAATGACGACTATACGTCAACCTCTGCAGATCCAAAGTTAACCACAGTCGCAGAGACACCGACGACCAAGCCCAAGAAAAAAAATGCAATTGACTTCTCTATGAAGGCAAAAGATTATCCACCTCTTTGTAAAGGTGGAGCAGTTCCTGTTGCAAATGGAAGCGTGGTGACGGGTTTTGCGGCAACTTTGCAGGCGCGACCTGCCTGCGAAGCTAACATGACATTCACAAACTCCGCTGGAGAGACGTTTCCAGCGCCGGTGCATTCATACATACCTCCACCGAATTTCGACAAGCGAAACATTGACTTGGTCAATAAATTCATAGCCGCCTTGGGAGGATCAGAGGCATTGGGAAGCTTTCGTGTGGCCTCGGACGCTTTTCGCGATAGCGTCATCTCCGCTGATGAGTTCTATGAAAATTGTAGGATGGTACTCGGTCAGAAGTTGGACGGGATATTCCCGGAGCTGGTGGCGCTTTTACCTGACATAGCTAAGCAACAGGAGTTGGTATTAGGTCGACCATGGAGGACAAGTTTGACCGTTTGCTCTACATGCGGCCAATTGGTCGCTCCAAGTGACGCCATTGCACACGATACTGAACATTGGCCAGCACTTAATTCACGTTAACATAGATTACTTAGCTATATAGACACAGGATATATATAATAATGATTTCAGATATAAAAGAGATTATACGACAGGTGACGTTAATAGAATAATAAATAGGTCAATTATTAAGTAAATCCTGGTAAAGCGAAAGTCGACCATGGTCGACCATGGAGGACAAGTTTGACCGTTTGCTCTACATGCGGCCAATTGGTCGCTCCAAGTGACGCCATTGCACACGATACTGAACATTGGCCAGCACTTAATTCACGTTAACATAGATTACTTAGCTATATAGACACAGGATATATATAATAATGATTTCAGATATAAAAGAGATTATACGACAGGTGACGTTAATAGAATAATAAATAGGTCAATTATTAAGTAAATCCTGGTAAAGCGAAAGTGTTTCATACAAATTGTTATATAACATTTCAAATTAGAAAAGTGCTTCTATCCAAGTTTGTATTGCTGTGTTTACGACGAATTTATTTGATAATTTAAGTTTTAATTATTTGTTAATATTAAAGTTTATTATAATATTTAATGTTTGAAAACATAATTACGTATTTGGATTTTTTAATGTCTTAAAGAACAGTAGATTGTTAGGTGTAAATTGAGTTTTTAAAACCTTGCGCGTTGTCTATATGAAAAAATTATAGTAAAAATATGGAGGAATAATTATTAAAATTATCATAAATGTAAATATAATTTCTGATTACATAATGATGCAAATAAACCCTAAACTTTTATGCGTTATCAATTATTTCATTCATTGCAAATAATTTGATATTTCCTTTCATTTGTAAAAGCCGTAAACATGGCAATTCACCATGGGACAATCACGAAACTCATGCGTCTTGATAACATATATTATGTATTAAATTTTGAACATCGCTTTGTTTTGGTTTTTGAAACGAAATACAAAATATAAGACACTGAATTAACGTAGAATAAAATGGCGACTATTTCATCGTATCGAGTACGTAAAATCATTGTTGAAATTAGCGTCTTTCGTGATTGTTCTACTGACATGTAAATTTGACATTTCCCGAGCATTTATTTAGGATGAGTCTAAACACAATATACGAGCTCCAACGTCTCGTACGACCAAAACATCTAGGTTAACGCTATGGTAGAGCATTCCGCGGTAACTCGCCGAAACGGACGTTCGGGAAAGGTCAGTGTTGACTAAAGGTAAGCGTCTACATAAACGCATGTTTCGGCTCCGATTATTGGTACGCTCCTCAATTCGCTTGCGCGATTAGTGTTCCTCAGGATCTGACCTAAAGAGGCTCTAAATAAAAAGAAAAACAGTATCACAAACGAATCCATTGCGATGCTTTGGGTCCTAAGTAGATGCCTTACCTCAAAAGTTTACAAATGAGTGTCTAATAAAAATGTATCTTAAGCATTAAGAATTAATACGAAGTTTGTTTTTATATCCATAGATATTTATTTTCGGAATGAAAACATTTTGTTTATTATGTTATATATTTTATTAGATGTACTTTTGTAATTATAATTTATATGTTGCTTACGTAGTTTGTTTTTATTCAATGTTTTTGATTATTCAAGTATTTTGCAATAGATAGCATTGCAAAATTATGTAGGAAACGGTATTGACCGTTTATTACAATGACTTATTAGGTGATCGGTGGCGGTCACGATGTACAGTCTACATCATGTAAACATAGTCAAATATCACTTGTTTGTTCACGGGCAGCTGGTTTAATGACGTGACAAAGTCGATTGAGAGTTCTGCAGCCTGACTTTTAATTTGATTGACAAAAATAACAGCAGTGGTCAATTTTTTAGTTAATTTTCAAGCGTGGAGCGGTGTTGTAGTTTTGCTCATTCTTAGGTGATTCTTCGAACCGTCTCCTCGGTTTAATTTTACTCGTTAGTCTGAATAAATACATTAAATATAACAATATAATACATAAACTAATCTCGTAATAAATAAGAAATCAGTATAATGAGTTAAGATGTTCGTAAATGGGTAGTTTAGAAAACTTATTATACCCATTAAAAGTGTAACTACAATTATAAATCCACGCTACTTTTACTATTGTTCAACGCAAAACTAATAAAAATTCATTATTTTAAAAATAAGATTAAATCTTAACATTTAGTAGTTGATCACTCAGGATACAAAACTATTTTCACGTTACAATAACGTTATGTGATTAGAGTTTAGTTGACATTTAGTTCGACATTTGCTTCGGGTCTGGTTATCAAAGAGTGGTAGGCAGTGGTACCCAGTCTGCCGATCCGGGGTAGTACCACCACTTACAAGTATACAGACCGTGAAGTGATTTGGTCACGTTTCGGGATCAGCTTGTAAGTTGCCGGTTCCATCTAGGCCGGCATAGTGGATGTGATTGCTACTCACAGTTATTGAATTGTAGTAGCAGTGACATTCATTCATGGACCACACTTCGGCTCAAGATCAAGCGGGGTGTTGTCATATGTCGAGTCACAATAAAAAAAAACATGAGAAGAGACACAAGTCCCACTTGCTTGTCACTTTGCATATAAAACAAATGTCACTTTGATTCGATCGAACTAACAATCAACTTTGTGCCATTAGACCTGCTGGGGACCTAATGAAGTTGTAAAATTGCGATTTTCCATGAAAGAAGACAATTTAACCCGGGGCATTCTCAGTCGACTTTAGGCCACTCATCAGCTCGCATATAAACGGTTTTATTTGTTGATTGATGGTACTAGTTATGACATGACGGTGCTGTAATCTAATTCATTAATATTTAATGTCCGAAACACTAAAGTTTATTAAGTTATTATTAAATAGGTACTAGTACAAAATGTACAAAGTGACGATGGATGTCAGGTTCAGATTCCTATGCATTGAATGTTGCTTCAAAAGGCTATTTAGGTCTTACAGAATATTGCTTTTAAATGTTTTCTTGTAAATTGGCTTGCGATTTGTAGCACAAGAAAACGGGAAAGGGTTTTGGCGGGCATCTGACAAACCGTGCCATTTTAAATTATTTATCAATCTGTGTTGCTACACTAATAATTTGAATTACTGTGAATTTTTCGTTCGTGCTCCTTCGACTCCGTCAGAAAAGTTTTGGTAAAATCTTTCGCTATCATCTTTATTGATAGTGCGTAATGAACACTCGTGAATATATGAAAGATATTTTAGTAAAGACTTTTCTGAAGGACTTGTATCCATACTTTTTTTTCTATTATTTAGCCTAAATATGTCATGCAAGACAAAATTTGATACTGCTATTGTTTTGTTTATTTCTTTTTGGCTGTTTTTAATAAATTTGTGTCTTTAAATACAGAAGAGAGAAAAAACAAGCAATTTTGGATTTATATTAGATGTACCAAAACTAATTACTCAAACTTGAATAAATGTATCAAGAATCAAAATATTTACTGCATTTTGTAATAATTATTATACTATTTGTGTTGCCATGTGAAAAATTTGAATAAATTCTTGTGCCACGATTCACTTGCCATACTCTGCATAGTCAGTCGTATTTAATACCCCTTCGTATTTATTCCTCTATAATGTATATAATATTACAATACAATCTAATATATACCCAATATCTGATATATAAGTATTATAGATTTGATGAAATGTGAATCAGTTATTTAAATTACGTAATCGCAACATTTTGTACTGTCATTTAAATTGGTCAACATTGGCGTAAATGTTTCTAAATAAATGATTTTGGTACGTAATTGTTTTTTTATTTGTCCGAGTATATTTTCACAGAAATATGTAGTTGTATTCAGTAATGAATTAATGCGTAATGTCTATAGGCTACTAACGTAGACGACAGGCGTGGACGAACGGTTTAGCGACTGGTTTGTTGCGCGTAAAGTCCCGGGTTCGATCCCCGGTCGGAGCAAATATTTGTTTCATAGCTTTTATTTGTAATATTTAATAATATTAAATATTGCAAATATTTATTAATAAAAAAAAGAGATGGATATTTGCTTCGGGTCTGGTTATCAAAGAGTGGTAGGCAGTGGTACCCAGTCTGCCGACTTGGGGTAGTACCACCACTTACAAGTATACAGACCGTGAAGTGATTTGGTCACGTTTCGGGATCAGCTTGTAAGTTGCCGGTTCCATCTAGGCCGGCATAGTGGATGTGAGTGCTACTCACAGTTATTGAATTGTAGTAGCAGTGACATTCATTCATGGACCACACTTCGGCTTAACATCAAGCGGGGTGCTGTCATATGTCGAGTCACAATAAAAAAAAACGTGTATCATGTATGATTTTTTTCTAAAATAGTCATCCTTAAGGAAACATTTGTTGAATACGACTACTGTTTCCAAACTTACACAATAGTAGTTGGGACTAAACGTTTAGATGATTGTTAACAGTTCAGTCGACAGGTTTGTTGTTAGAAATAAAATGCCAATGGACATGGACCTCTTCCAGATTGAACCATTCCCCTTGAACTTCTTGCCTTACAAATCCAGGGAATGCCTTACAATCTCCACTCGCATTTTATCCCGTAGAAAATTTTCGAGCATAGCTCTTTCCATTTCCATGGCTCCTGTGACCGCATTTCGCTGGTAGGACCCACTGGTTAAATTTGTGTGTTTAGGCTTTGTGAAAATGCATCCTCCGTTTGACTTTCAATTCGAGGCTGTGTAAAGATTGTCCATAGTTACATAGTTTACGGTAACTAACATCGACTCCACACGATCAATCGACTTGACCTTGGTTTGTCGTTGCCTTCGACAGGACTTTCATTATGAGAGAACACGTGAGGCATTATTCAGCCTATGCAGCAATTCTTAGGGATCCTGTGACTTTGCATAACGACTATATCATAGACGCTTTAGAGACATCTAACGCATTTGTGAAAAGTTTCGGATATATTGCGCCCCATTTATCTCACTCCACTCCTATGAGTTTTGATTAGGTGTCGTTGATCGGTTCTGTAATTGAATAGTCATAGTATTGGCGTGCAAAGTTCTCAGCACCTTGACTTGACATACTGCACCGCAGTTGTCAATTTGCTACCGCTGGTACTATTGGTCCCGGTTCAATTGGCTGAGAGGGCGATCCTCTTCTATCATTCCCTCGCCGATCAGGGTCATAGTGTATTCCAGCGCTACAATAAGACCCTGATCCATTGTAGAGTAACCTGGTTTGTCATACATTTACATACGTCCTTCAGTGCCAGGTGGCATTCATAGAGTAAAGCTGAGTTTTCGCAGTTGCTTTCCAGACCTAAATGAACCGCAGTGCTGTCACATAGGAATTTAATCTTCTGGTGAGTAATCTCTCTTTTTGTTATTGCAAATGCTGCCTGTAATATATCACAACACATGCAGCGTGGAATACAGTGCTGTTGAGATACTCATGTCTAAATCTCACGAGAAGGTATTTAACCCTGTTCCCCCGCACCTGTCTTGGATCTATCAGTGTAGGTAGGTCCTTATTTCCTCGGCACCAGAGAAGTCTTTTTTCTCCTCGTGAAGCTGTATTTTGTAAATTTTCTCGAATATCTATTTCTTTGGGATTCTATCGATGATCGATGCTAGAAATGGTTGCTCTGCAATCGCATCGTTGAGAATTGTTGTGTGTGTCGCTCGCCAATCCGAGTTTTAGAGTTTTAGTGTGAAAAGTCTCGTCGCCGTTAATATCGCCTCCAACTGTGCATGTAGAATACTCATCGCCTTTTGGTATCTCGTAAGCATGCAGCCCGTAATTGCCATGCACACTATGCGTTGTAATTGTTGTAGTTTGTCTTGAGTGGTCTTCACTTTGGTTCTGGGCCTCCAATTCTCTAATACACATGGTCTAAAAATGTAAGTGTACAGCCATTTTATGGTTTTGGGGCTTATGCCAAAACCATTGGGCCTATTTCTTACCCAAAAGTCTGCGACCCGGCTTAGAGTTAGGGTAGCGTTGTTTGTTAGATGTTCGATCCAGTTCAGCCTACTGTCTAATGTGATGCCTAGATATTTTACCTCTGTTGACAGTTGGATCTCTGTATCAAACATCTTTGATAGTTTGTCTTTTCCTAGGTTTCTTTTTACGCGTGAACAGTACTAGTTCAGTTTTGTAAGGATTCACAGACAGGCTGACCTCGGTGCACCATTGTTGTACGACTTTTATTGCGGATTGCTTGGCTAGATCGTCTGCGTATCCTACTGTGTAATGGTTTTTGTTGTTCAGCTTTGTTATAAGGTTGTTGGTTACAATATTCCACAGCAGGGGAGACAAGACTCCGCCCTGATTTTGCTGCGATTCCTCGTTTGATACCATTTATATCAAATTGAATCGCCTTATGTCAGCATAATACTTGCTGTTTCATCAATACCATGCTAGTGTGGTGCTCTTTCTAATAATAAATAAAACTAATGTTATTTATGTATCTTTATAAATAAATAACTTTTATTTATATATTATTGTAAGTACTTTGATTAAATAAAAGTAAGGTAAGACCTATCAAAGCCTTACTACAGTATTGTGTTAGCACGTAAAATGGATTTTATGAACTTAAGTATGTACCTATTCGCTTCGCACTGTTTAACCATACGATCATTAACAATGATAATACAATTTTGATTAGCATTCGTATGCTACCTAGGTCGGTCGGTATAACCTATAGGTATTGTAAATGTACGAATAGCTGCTAGTCAGTTGTTAGTTATTACAGCCCAGTTGACTTCCTCTACGCTTTGTGCTACGTCCCCTAAATTAAATGTTCGGTATTTACATAACAATTTGCGCTTTACCTAAAATTGTTGGAAACAGACTAGCCTAGTATTTATTTTTTGGTGTAAAATGTGTCGAAAAAGAAGACGACGTTCCATATCAACGATTGGAACAAAAGGACCGTAGAGTGAAGGCGAACGCAGCAGTGTTGTGTTTATTTATATGTAGCGGTGACTGTCTACGATGCTAATAAATAAAAGGTAAATTTAAACAATCTCGCAAAGTTAGGATCTAATAAGAAACTTCTCGTTATCCATTAACGGATTTAATTGATATGGATATCCAGGTATGTGGCTTATTATTGATCGGTTTCAGACTATGTGTGGATAATGGTGTGGTACCTAGGTCACCTATTACAGAAATATTTGTTTGTATTAAGCTCTTCATTTATTTTACCTAAATATGTAGACCTCATGGATAATTAGACTCTAACTTGAGACTTGTATCGATTTCCTAAAGTTGAAACGCAATAACGCCTCATGATAAACATCGGCCATTTGCAATCGTGAATCGTGAAGTATGATATATATATACATGTAGTTTATAGATATACATAATATAACTATACATTTGATTTTATATAGACATGTATGGCATCACTACTAACCGACTAAATATTGAATGTCGTTTCTTTGCTGTCGTAATATCGCGTATAACGTATTTTTTAGTTGGCAACTTATTCGTATTCTACGTGCGAACCCCGACGAATTCATTCCATCCATCCGTCGGAGCTGCGTTCTCAAGGGGTTTCAGGTAGTGCAGTTTTGTTAAGTTTTGTTATTTACGTGCCAACAGCTACCTAGAACAAAAGGTATGGTTTTGAATAATTACTGTTTTGCGAATTTTTCAAATTGGAGCTTCTTTCGCCATTAGCATTTATGGCATCGCTTTCTCGGTGGCACGTTTCTATCCTACTTCGACTTGTGGTTTGAACACGATGTTTGGTGTTCCTTCTCTTTCTAGTAATACAACACCGTTGTGTTCGGTCATGTCACGTAAGATATTTTTTATATTGGTGTGGTTAAAATAGAATGAATTTAACTATATAATTTAAGTGGAGCACGCTCTTGACTTTATATTTTGATTGCACTAATTGAAAATTTGTTAGGAAGTGTTCGGTATAATTCCTAGACCTGTGATAACTTTCACTCTATATAGATAGGTGTATTAGATAGAGTCAAATACAAGTTGGCGATACTCAAGGCTAAATATTGTGCACAAAATATCTAAGTTCGTAACGTATGTACTATTCTAGTCAAAAATAACGAAGTTCACATTCTCATTATCGTTATTACGTTGTTGTATTGATGTAGAAAATGGCTGTCCTAAAAATTAACCTAAACTTAATTTATGTTAATATTTTGCTAAGGTGACCTTTTTCAAATTTCTAGTTTATTATTTATTGAGAGTGTATAATTGATGCATTTTAAAAGTAAATTGAATGTAACAAATTTCATAAGTGCTGTACAATAGTTTAGGCATAATTTTGATAATTTTCTATTACTTTGGAAAAAATGTAGATATTTAAGTACTTGTAAGTAAAACGGGTATCTGTTTTACAGACTACAACAAAGAGCTGCCTGTTGAAGCTGCTATATAGGATCTGCGGAGCCCTTACTATCTGTGATACTGCTCAGCCTCTCGTCCGTCCTACAAGGTATTTTCTATGAGTTTTGCAATGTAAAATGTTTATATACATGGTTATATGTTACACACAAAAAATACATTAAATTGTAAAGAGATAATGGAGTACAAAATTCGAGGAAATCTTCTAAAGTTGTGAATTTGCTTTTAGCCTAGAGAATATGTCAACCTTATCATCCTATACAAATAATGCTAATTTGATATTAGTTCTTATCAGCATATTCTCATAGCTTTTTTTTCAGATATATTTTTTACATTTCTATATTAATTACTAAAACTACTTGTATCATAGAAACAGGACAATTAAAGTATATTATCAAAGATACATTGCTACTGGCAAGTAGTTCTGAATGGTTTCAGTGACTGTTTTCCTACCACTTACTACACCATGGTATCTAGATATATATATTTTGAAGAATTTGATTTGTATTTTAATTATTTATAATAATATAAAATTGTTACACTTCTATTGGAGTCAGTAAAGCATCACTTTCCACAATCTTGACACATTCACGAACTTTATTTTATTTTTTATCGTCATTCTACCCTCCTGATGATAAGCAAGAAGAGGTCCAAGAGTGCAGACGACTGTAAAAACTGAGTCTTCACGGTTGCCCTAGTCGCCATCAATATGCCGGTCAAAGACTTATATTTTTTCACATCCACAAGTTCTGATGACAAATCTAGGATTTTTTTAAATTGTATAATTTTTAGTCCATCTTATGCAGATATGATTTTGTTTATAAGTGATAATTGAATAAGATGGTGAAGTCCATATTAAGTTTGTGCACCCTGTTGCAGGGCTGGGCCATTTGGGGCTAGGAGGCGATCCAGCAGCTTCCAGTGGTGATCTCAGCCAGTCCTCCTAGAGAGGCATCGTAACACTGCTACCTGCTTATTGACTGCATCACGAACCATTGTTACTTAGTCTTTAATTGAAACAATATGCAATCTGTGAGAATAAGTTTATTATTAGATGGAATATAGTAGAGAATTATTCTATTAAGGGTATTTATGATAATTGTCTGATGTCTAATGTTCTGTAATATTATGTGTTCCATGTGTATTTAAGTATAATTGTTACTCCAATATTGATACTGTTACCGAACCAATGCAATGTAACTAAGCCGCCTGAAGAAGGAGGTACACAAATATATTTGGTGCTTTTAAGCAAGTCGTCTCAAGTATGAAAGTCAGCGACTTAGTATAAAGATGGTAGATTATGATATTTATTATGTAGAGATTGTTGATAGTATCCGAAAAAACCAAAAGATTGGCGATACGCCTAACTACTGCATTCCTTTAACGATTAACGCCATAACAGTCCAGGGTATCTCATACAGTGACCCATTATTCAGTAGCTTTAAATTAAACTATAAGATGGCGTTAGGAGCGCCGGAATATATGAACAAGTCTGATTACGCTTTTAAATCCTCTGTTTGTATGAAACGAGTGGAGGTTAGCACGAATTCGATGCGACCACTAAATGAAAAGTCTGTTAAAAAACATTGTGAAATGAACTCAGAAACTCGAATGATTACCAATGAAGATGACTCCGAGAGAATACACCATGACAATAATGTATTAAAAAGTGAGAGCAGCAGCAAAATGTTGAGATCCTTTACAAATGGTGATCTCACTTTTGATGCTCTGTTGGAACTCAGTCATGACCAAGAGAAAATCACTAGAGTGATGTGCGAGAGACAAGGATGCGACGGGTGGGGGACACCTCGTGCATTACGTTTGTGCGGCGGTGGAGAGACTTCACTCAACAGTGCAGCCGGCTGGGGCAGCCCACCAGCACCTTCGAGCAATGGTAAATATCACATTTAAAGTTTCATATGAGCTTGTATGAAGAGAATTGTGGATGTGAGAGAAGCGAGAGAATTGTGTCAGGATCGTGGTAAGGAGGCATTACAATTTGATTGATTGAAATTTCATATTCTTAGTTATTTTGTTTATTTATTGTATTTTAATTATAATTATAATTTCACAGCTGGCAATTGGAGTGGCAGTGGTGCCCAGTCAAATCCCCCAAATAATACTCAACCACAGTGGAACAATGCAAACCAGCGACCTCCTACTTGTCAATCTGACAGTATGTGTCATCTATACTCATTTTAAACCTGTTTAAACTTCATCATTTAACACATGTTTAATATCATTTGCCTAAAAGAAGAAACATATACACACGTTCCTTTCTGCCAATGAGCTATGATGATTTTGCCCATTTGTACAGTACACACCGAGAAGTGACCCAGTTGTGTTGTAGATCAGCTTGAAAGTTGCGGGGTTCCAACTAGAACGGCATAGTGGATGCAACTGCTACTTGTAGTTATTTAACTCTATAGTAGCACTTGCCCCATGGACCATATTCCAGCTTAGCATCAAGTGGGGCGTTGTCACACATTATATATATGAAATAGTGTTACTATGGAATTATTTTTGTAACTGTATAATTTGATGAATTAAAGAAATTTTATGCGACTTACTTTCGCATTTATTTTGGTTTTGATTTTACAATTTCCGTGAACATGATGGCTGCAAAGCTGTCGAAACATCAGAGTAATAATAGAAATCGTAAAATCAAAATAAACGCGATAGTAAGCCGCATAAAATTTGTTAAATACATTCATCATGTGCAAAATCTAAGAAAATACTGTGCATAATTTGAATTTGTTTCGATATTTTGTGTGATATTTGTCTATGCCTATTCTCACGCCTAAAAAGGCGTGAAAATTTTATTGATTGATTGATTGATTTAGTGTGAGTTTATAGGAGTATCTTGTATCCTCCTGCAAAAATAGCTGAATAATGTTCGGGGAATTGACGTCTTGTTAATGTCGATTATTTTAATTAACAGATGCTGCTAATAGTACAAATGCCAACAACGGTGGTAACTCGCCAAATTCGCCAGCAAATGCACCTGGAGGCAATGGGGCAAATGGCAACAATGCAAACAACACGTCGTCTGCTAAGATTGAACAACTCAACTCAATGAGGGAAGCATTGTTTAGCCAAGATGGTTGGGGTGGTGTAAGTATATATATATTTTTAATATTAGGACCCGACATTTGAGGGCCCTTGTCGTCTCCCGAGCGCAGCACGCTTGGGCCCTTCTCACCCACTGGCCGTAAGTCAGAGCCTGTCCTCGGCCTACTTGCCGGCCCCCTTCCCCCTTGGGCCGCAAAACAGCGCCTGTCCTCAGTCTTCTTGCCTGCCCGTTCTTTTCCTTCCCCCCTCAGCCACGCTGTAAAATCCCGTCAGGATAATAGCAAAAAAGGACCCGACATCTGACCTTGACCTTGACCACTCAAGGGCACAGATGATTGACAAAAGTGTCCCTGCCGAAGAAGCTTTTTCATGCTTAGACTGATTTTGTTTATTTACATATAATACAAACCAATGTTTACATATTGTACAATACACACAGGGAATTGTTCTTTGACATTAAACTAATTGAATTGGTTCCAATTGTAATTTTAATTAAGTAAATAGAAAACTTAAACTAGAAAAAGTATAAATTCAGAATTATAATTAACTATAATAAAATTTTAATAAGCTTCTATTTTTTTTGTTGTGATGATATGACAGCAACCTTATGTTGAGCTGGAGTGCAGTCCATGAATGCAGGTGACTGCCACTACGGTTCCATAACTAAGTACCACTAAACCAGCCTAGTTCAAAGCGGCAACTTACAAGCGGATCCCGAAACGCGACTAAGTCATTTCACTGTCTGTATACTTGTATGTGGTGGTACTACCCCGATTGGCAGACTTAATTCCATTGCCTACCACTCCTAAAATATTATGGTTATTTTGTTTATTATTTTAGTTATATTTCTTGTTTATTTTCTGCTTATTATTATTTTATTGTATTGTATTTAGTTGCTATGTATTATACTAAACAATGAATCAGGGGCAACATATCAATGTCTCTATTATATTTATCATAACTTTGATTGTAATGTTAATGTATATATTTTCTTTAGCAACATGTCAATCAAGACACCAATTGGGATGTTCCTGGATCCCCTGAACCTGGGTCAAAAGTAGAACCCACTGCAGGTGGACCACCTGCTTGGAAGCCTAACATCAATAATGGTAAATATGCACACAACAAATTATTTTAAAAAATAACAATTCATGTCACAAGATCTAGATTAAACGAAATTATCTTGTAGGTACTGACCTATGGGAGGCCAATCTACGTAATGGGGGACAGCCCCCAGCTCAGCCCGCATCTAAGACTCCTTGGGGTCACACGCCAACTACCAATATTGGCGGAACATGGGGTGAAGACGACGATGCTGGAGACTCCGCTAGTGTATGGAGTGGCCCACCTCCTCAGCAATGGCCCGCAGGACCGCCGCAACAGCAGCACTGGAATGCGCCTAAGAAAGATGACTGGAACACTTGGGGCGAACCACATCGCTCTTCTGATCCACGCCTCGACTCACACCGTTCGCAGGATCCGCGAGCTCCGCCCACCGACCCGCGTCACGACCCCCGCAATGAAATGCGCGGCATTTCCGGTAGACTTAATGGTGAAATGTGGGGACAACATGTTCAGCAACACACTAACAAGATGATGCCCGGTGGGGGCATTAACCAGTGGAACTCCCAGGTGAACATTTTATATATTGCGCCATATTAGTCAATAAAATATCTTTTGTTATTTCTCAAATATCATTTGAGTACTAGTTTATATAATTTACTAAAATAATATGTTATCTATTTAGGGTCCTAAGGATTCAATGAAAAGTTCTGGTTGGGAGGAGCCATCTCCACCGGCGGCTCGACGCTCGGCTTCCGGTTTCGATGACGGCACATCACTGTGGGCACAACGCGGGGGTGTCGGCGGTGGCATGCCTGGGCGCGGAGGACCACAAGGTCCACCATCTCAACAGCGAATGCCACCAACGCCAACCAAACCAGACGCCGTGTGGGGCTCGCACGCACCTCGTAATGGAGCCTGGGAAGAACCGCACACGCCGTCCTGGTCTGATAGAGATGTCGGGGGCTGGCCTGATGCGGGCGGTCCTGGTCTGTGGCCATCTAAGCATAAGCCATCGGGCCCAAGTGGCGCGTGGCCCGATGACATCGGTGAATGGGGAGGTCCAAAACATCCACCTGGTGGTCCATTGACGAAGCAGCTACCCAAAGATGTAGTATGGAACAGTAAGCAGTTCCGTTATTTGGTTGAATTGGGTTACAAAAAAGAAGACGTGGATTCGGCTCTCAGACGTTGTGATATGAATGCGGAGGACGCATTGGAATTGCTCGCTGCTGCTGCACGTGGCGATTGGCGTGGCAATGATCATTTCCATCACGCGGGTTTCCCACCATCGGGCGCGCCAGCCGTGTCTCCGGGGGTGCAGAAGTTGTTGAGTCAGCCACCACCCGTACACCCCTCGTACGGCAATGGCGGCCCACCGAGTGCAGCTCAATTGCGCATGCTGGTGCAACAAATCCAAATGGCCGTTACTACAGGTTATCTCAATCATCAGATCTTGAATCAGCCTTTGGCCCCACAGACACTTGTGCTGCTTAATCAGTTACTTCAACAGGTAAGGTTTGACAGGGAATATTATTAATAACGTTGCATAACTTAATTTAATAGATGTGTAGTTCTAATAAGTATTATTATATCTTTTAGATAAAAGCGTTGCAGCAATTGGTGCAACAGCACACATTGGCTGCAACCAAAGGCAATACGAATCTCGCCGTACAATGTTCCGTACAAATTTCGAAGGCTAAACAGCAAATATCTGCCCTACAGGTAACAATTTATACATTTTATCTTCAAAAATCTTCAAAAATTGTGTTACTTAATGCTTGAACGCTCCTTAAGACTAAACTTCACAGGAGAGACAAAAAACCAATAAACTTTTATTGGAACTATTATTAGTTTATTTTAAAAAAATCTAATAAACATGTTTCACATGATGCATCATCATAACATATAGTTAAGTTACTATAATTTTAAAATGTTTAGTTAAATACAAATTAATATTTAAAGCCAACATAAAACTTTTTGCAATATCAACAATATGTATTTTTGAATTATATATTAATTTTAACAGGGTCAGATATCAACACAGCAAGCACTTTATATGAAACAGCAAGCTGGCACGGACTTATTTAAACCAAATCACGATCCCATTTCGCAATTACAAAACAATTTTGCTGACATGGCAATGAATAAAGATCCGCAAACTGTAAGTGTTCTAAAAAATATTTAAAATTGTGTATGTGTATATAAAATGTGTATTTTTGACCGGCATAGTGGCAGCGACTGAGACAACCGTAAACTGCGTCTGTTCAGTCTTTTGCGCTCTTGGACCTGGCAAGCCGAGGTCGTATGCTGGGTCACAATAAAATAAATAGAAAAAATAATTATTTTTAGTCTATTTAATTTTCCCACTGCTGGGCAAAATCCTCTTTCTATTTCTGATTTACGACACTGCTGTCTTTAGCCACAAACTATTGTAGGAGTCTAACTGTACTCTCACTAGAGATATTTGCTTCGGGTCTGGTTATCAAAGAGTGGTAGGCAGTGGTACCCAGTCTGCCGATCCGGGGTAGTACCACCACTTACAAGTATACAGACTGTGAAGTGATTTGGTCATGTTTCGGGATCAGCTTGTAAGTTGCCGGTTCCAACTAGGCCGGCATAGTGGATGTGATTGCTACTCACAGTTATTGAATTGTAGTAGCAGTAACATTCATTCAGTGACCACACTTCGACTTACCATCAAGCGGGTTGCTGTCATATATCGAGTTACAATACTGTGACTACCCGATTTTTAATCGATTTAAAAAGACATCGCTGTTCATAATCTTAGGTATATACTAGTCAATTATACTAGTTATAATGTAATAAATAATTTTAAAGGGATATGCTGGCAGCAGTAACCAACAATCTCGCCTCAATCAATGGAAGCTGCCATCATTGGACAAAGACAGTGAAAGTTCAGAATTCAGCAGGGCTCCGGGCACTGCCAAGTCTACAACTAGCCCCCATCTTGGTCAATTAGGCCTGCAGCCTGATTCGTAAGTACAAATATTCCTGACAAAAGTCCCTCGCTTCCTTCACATTCTCAATTTTTTCATACAAGCTCTAAGGTTGCCTAGTGCCCATGAAAAGTTTCAACTTTCTAAACAAAATTTGATTACTATTAGCGCAACTAAATAGCGTGATCTGTGTCTAATTGTATGGGATGCGAGTTCCAAGAGCGCCAGTCGTTCTGACTGACTGTTCACGGTTGACTTAGTCGCCGTCACTATGTTGGTCAGAGGTACTTTTTACGGGGGTAAATGGGCGGGTAAACAATTCCATTACTTGATTGTTGCTTCCAAATGATACAGGATTATGATATATTTCGACTATCCTTCGATCATATTGGTCAGCTTCTTTTTTCCCGATTGAAAAATGTTAAATTCTTCCAAGCTTACGAATGTGCGATAACAAATTTGTTTACGCAACAAAATAACAAAATTGGAGCAGGTTTTATTCTAGTAGTTTTAGTTTGATTACGTAAGAGATAACGTTGATAAAATAAAACTGATAATTTTGCCTCTGTTACTATCATAAAATTAAAAATAATATAAACGTAAATATGGTAATGATAAGATAGCGAGGTATTGGAACATTAAATAAAAGTTATCATTTATATGGAATTATAATATGCTTTTAACAGGCTAGGTTTTTTTTATTGTGACTGACATATGACAGTACCTCACTCGATGTTAAGCTGGAGAGCGGTCCATGGATGGACGTGATTTGTAGTTAAATTATTTAAAAATATTACAAATAAAAGCTATGAAACAAATCTTTGCTCTGATCGAGAATCGAATAAACTTTACTGTTTATTCTAATGATGTGTCAAAATAAATTGTGAAAAAGATGCAAGTCAATCGAGAATGGGGCGTAATAATAGTACGACCACTCTTACAAGAAGCATCGGCAATATACGTTTGCGCAAAAAAGCCCAACCTGACGCCGACTAAAGCGTAGCGTTAATCAAAACAACCAGCTGTCACGCGAATGCCGAGACGAATAGCGGACGGACATGTATCTCTTGTATAAGTGACGCGCTATAGCCTGAGAATTATGCTACATTCTAAAATTCTGCGCAGGTGCATCGACGTGACTTCTAAAATTGATAACTAACTTCCCAATAAAAATAATGCCAATTTGACATATGATCAATTAAACAATCGACAAGCGGAATGCTTTACCAGCCCATGTGTTCTCCCCGTTGGGTCCTTTAAGCGATGCGTGAAGAAGTACCTTTGGCCGGCATAGTGGCGGCGACGGGGGCGGCCGTGAACTGACTCGGTTTTTTAGGCGTCGGCACTCTTGGACCTCTTTTTGCCTACAATCAGGCGGGTCGAGGTCAGATGTCGAGTCACAATTCGCCATATTCGACTGTTTCTAATAGTTTTTAATCACGTCGAAATTTTCCAGGCAGTTGCTAATGCGCTTAGATCGTGATACGATTATATAGATACGACGCATGACTTCATAGTGACGTAGCACGAAACTTATTGGCACATTACAGTCCTGTACCAGCACAACACTGTATGTACTGATGTAGCATACTGTGAAGTTAAGTAGACCTCGCTCAAATGACTGCACATTTTGTTACTTTGACAAGGTACTAACAGATTAGCATCTGCCGCGGATAATATATTTAGTCGACCAATAGTAGGTCATACCAATAGTTTCAATTCAATTGCAATTTTTATTATTTCATAGGACATGGGGTGTGGACCGTTCAGGAGCAGGTCAAGGTTGGGGCGATGGCTCCGATGTAGCTGATGGAAAGGACACGTGGCCTTCACATCAACCTGTTTATGACCTAGTGCCAGAGTTTGAACCTGGAAAACCATGGAAGGTATATTCAATGTTTTATTAATATTGTTATTAACATGTGGTTTGAAAGAGGATGTAGTGACAAGGATTGATAAAGGAATGCTTCGATGGAAAGGATGAGTGAAAGAAGATTGACGAAAAGAATTTATAAATTTCATGTGAATGGATGCGTTAAGCGAGGCAAGCCCAGGAGAGTGTTCGCCGACCAAATCGGAGACGTTCTCAAGAAAGCTAGATTGCCTAGTACCCATAACCATAGAGCTTGTATAAAGAGAATTGTGAATGTGAAGGAATCGAGGGAGTTGTCAGGATCGTGGCAAGTGGTGCTCCATTGTCTCTGTGGGAAAAAGGCGTGATAATTTGATTGATTGATTGATTAACGTAATATTATGTATAAAATGTCTTGAACAATTTAACACGTGGAATACAATGTTTTCTCAGGGTAACCAAATGAAAAGTGCAGAGGACGATCCCGCAATGACTCCCGGGTCTGTGGTGCGTTCACCGTTGTCTTTGGTGGCTATTAAGGACAGCGACATCCTCGGCGGCAAGACTTCTCCTCCGTCCGGCAGCGAGCGTTCGTTGTCATCGTCAACATGGAGTTATGCGCCGCCGTCGTCGACCAACGCCGTACTCAAACCACCCGCCGATGCGTGGGGTGGTGGGAAGGCGCGTGGTGCAGCACCGCAAGCGCTCAACAAACCATGGCCCCAACATCACAACGCAAACAACAGGCAGGTGCCAACGTGGCAAGCGTCCTCTAACTGGCTGCTACTGAAAAATCTCACTGCACAGGTAAATCATAATTTAAAAAATATCACTTTTTTTATTGTGACTCGTCAACTGTACTTGATCTGACATATTTTTTTATTTTTATTGTGACACGAAATTTGACTTTGACCCGCCTGATGATAAGCAAGAGGAGGTCCAAGAGTGACGACGACTGAAAAACCCGAGTTAGTTCCCGACTGTCTCAGTCGCCGTCATTATGCAAGAGAAGGTTCAAAAATGCCGACGACTGAAAAAAACGAGGTAGTTCACGGTTACCTCAGTCGCCGTCACTATGTCAGCCGGTCACTATCACTGGCCTTTAGATGTTTCGAGAAGCATTATGACCAGCTGCAGTCTGTCTATTCGTCCGTAAATACCGCCAACTAGTAGTTCTATTGGTTTTTCAAGGGTAGGAGTCAAGCTTTATGTCTATTCAGTGTGCCTGGGTACATTAATATCTTTGAATTTTGTAGAAACTAAGGTTTTATTTTTAAATATAATTAATAATTATATATATTCTACAGATTGATGGGTCAACTTTGAAGACCCTTTGTGTACAACATGGTCCATTGCAGAACTTCCACCTGTATTTGAATCAGGGCGTCGCACTCGCCCGGTATTCTACTCGCGAGGAAGCTGCCAAGGTAAGGATGCTTCTTTCATTTGTGAAGCGACATTTAACCCCGACTTGCCTGATGGTTAGCAAGGGATCTACTCTAGCGTGCTGAAAACTGAAATAAAGCTACTACTAACATCAGTCGCCGTCACTATGCCGGCCGGATGTTTTTCTTTTCTCCTCCTCGTAAGGTTAAAGGGTGTGTAGAACAAATGGGCTAATAAACTTACGCAACATGTTTATTTCATAGGCTCAAATGGCGTTGAACAACTGCGTCCTGAGCAACACTACGATCTTCGCGGAATCGCCGGCTGACTCCGATGTGCAGATATTGCTGCAGCACCTGGCGGCGGCCGCCGGCGGTGGTTGGCGTGGTAAGGAGCCCGCCTGGAACAGCTTCCCATCCATGTGGACGACCGAGCCGGAGCAACGCTCCACGCCGTCGCTCAGCACCTATCTGCCGCCGGATCTGCTCGGCGGGGAGTCCATTTAAACTAGTCCGTGTCTTCGTCGCCGGCATATGATGTACTCGGCTCGTTAGTATTAGTGTAGTGTACTGTGCTTTACTTAATTGGATGACGATACTGCGGGACGTTATCCGGAGTTGGTTTGCTCCTGTAAAACTACCAAATAATCGTAGATAACAGATTTAGAGTAGTGCGGTCGCGGGCTACCTCAGTCACTCGCCCCGTGGCCTTATATTTTACTATATATTTATTTTGTTACGCTCGAGGGCTGTTGTCGTTTTGCCCTTCGGGCATTTGCGTTCCGATTTTCTTTCTTGTTTTTATTTATCGTGTTTTTTTACGATACTGTATTAAATTATTTATTTGGTTTTAAATTCTCAGTTATAAGTAAGCCTTTGTTTTCCATTAGTGATATTTTTATTCAGCAATAAAAATAAGTGCATTTTGCAGACTAACAAATGTTTTATAAAAAATAGTTTGTAATTTTATATTTAAAAAAAAGTTAAAAAAAAAAGAAAATATTGAGATTGAAGTGCATTCTTGTAGACGTAAATTGTTGTAAGTGTGTATAGTCTGAGATGAGATCGCTATATTTATTATATAACCTTTTGATTGTCGATTGGGTGCCGGCCGATGGTGGTCGCGCCCATTCGCAATCCGGAGTAATCCTGTGATGTAAAGTATCTTGCCTAATCTAAAGATAATCTATTTTGTTGGAGAGTATCTGAATAGGTAGAGTCGCCGGCGTCTACGGATGCTACTATTTCCCAAATTTTTCCAGTATTTGTGATTCAAGTGCCACTTTATGTTTAATATATAAAACAATTATCTAGATTATACGATTAATATAAGGGTAATAATATATTACATTGAAAGTCGTTTTATCATTTTATATTACATTTGTGAGAAGTGTTATGAAGTAATATTATATAATTGACAGTAATTTAATTATTACACTTTTGTGTATAGCGATAGAGTTGTAACCTAAATTTAGCCATATCAATATCTATTAATGAAAAAAAAAAAATAAGATTTGTGGTATTTTCTATAGGCTCAATATGAACGTTATTCAAACTGACATATGCTTTAGATATTCTGTTAATGATATACTTATTGTAGTGATTACTTGAAGCTGTAGCTCCTAAGTATGTTGAGTAGGTGTTAGGATTTGTAAGGACACTATGATATTTGATGCAACGATTACGTGTGTAGGTGTTTATGATGGGACAATGTTCATTTAGTACACGTTGGAGGTGTGTGCCACAGAGATACTCTGCCAAATTTATATCATTACCAGTTTATTGAGGACCCGCGCGCCGTGACGCGTCTACTTGTTTATAAATGTATATCTTCCAGTGATGTTAACAAGTATGTCTAGACCTAAGTTAGCCGCCGTAAGTGATCACTGTACCTTGTCTGAGCTGCTCGCTCAAATACTTCACAAATTTATAAACTAAGTTAGATGTCGCTTTGGACCGTAGATGTAAAATGGATTCAGTCAATGTTGTAAGAGAATAATAATATATTTTGAATAGCATTTCTCATCTTAACTTATAAAATTGTTGATATTTTCAGTATTTAATAATTAGGGTGTGTTGTTAGTGTCCGCCGCCGGACTGACGCTTGGACGGCGGACGTTTATTAATATAAATGTAACTGACAGTACAAGTGATGTTAACACCAATGTTTATACACTAAGCTATTTGTATTTTTTAATAAATTTTTGAGTATTACTCTGAGCATATCTTTAAACGCAGCAAAAGCAATTTTACGTTTAATTGTTACAAAAGTTATGATATAGTTGGTTTGTATTGGATTTACACATGTTTAGTGTTAGGTGCCAAAGAGTGTGTATCAAAGAATTAAAAAAGGATTGTCTTGTATCTGGAATTAACACTTGTTTTAAAGCCACGCGAAAATTGGTATTACGGGTTATTAACCTATTATGTTCCTATAATTAATATAACACAAATTAGCAGGTCGAAAAGTCAATTTATTAAATGGATCAATTTATGAGAGAAAATTTAATATTAACAATATATTTTTTATTTTATTAGGTTAACATATCGAATATTGCTCAGGAATCAGGTTTTCTGTTGCTAGTTTTTAATGACCGGGTCCATATTTATTTGTAATTATAATTTTAGAATTTCCATCACGACTTATACGAGTACCATATCAGTGTTACATAGGTTAATTCAGGAATGGTTAACCTGCCGCCCTCTTGGAAGGATAATTAATAAGATAAACGACAGGTGCCGAGAGTATTAATCGAGTGGGCTCGTAACTTAGAGAATCCAAATTTGCATAGGAACGTTTACGAGTTATATATGGCATGTCAGGTTGTTTGTATTTGTTCCTTGCGAACACGAATCATCGTTTCCTATTAGGGGGGTTTTTGATTATGAGTCCCGTTCCGTGGCGGAATTGGTAGAGGTGTAGTAGTTGTGAGTGCGGGAACGCGGACGGGACGACCACGGTTGTGACGCGCGAACGCCGCGCATTATATAGAATCTCCTGTCAGTTCAATGACTGCTTTCATTTCGTGCACACAGTTGCCCCGCGTGCAATTTAGTCTGTGTTATTATTAAGTTGTTGTGTATTTATATCTCATTCTATGCTCTAATGTGTATATTGTGAAGGATTCTTAAAGATTTTATAATACGCTTCTCGCTTTCAATTATTTTTATGTGACTTGTTTCTGTTGTTTAGGATAAATTTACGTACCTAAAATAAATATAATAATTATAATTATCATAGTGAGTAAGTGATAAAAAAAAGAAAAATACAAAAAAAAAAAACGAAAACTTGAAAGCAATTAAAAGAAACCAATGATTGTGCCTCAATATTAACTGTGGTACGGTTACCGCGGCGGCGGTGTTAGGTGGCGGGCGGGTGGCGCGTGGTCGAGTTACTTGCACCACGCCAGCCCCCCAGCCCCCCAAACTCTGATCATTAATGAGCTTAATGAGTTATTTATTTTGTCATAAGTGTTATATCATCGATCAATATTTATATATATATCTCTATTATATTATATTTTATGTATATGTAGATAAATAATTTTTATATTTATTTAGACACCATGAATTTATAAATGTTTTAACTTTGTTTACTTAATTCTTCTAATATTTTAGGTTATTTATTTGTATATTTATATATATATCTATAACTCATTAGATGTCGTATATAATATAAATTGAATGCACTTATTCCATAAAGTTTCAATGCCAAAGTAGACCTCTACTGCAGAATGCCATTTAGTGAAGCGGAACGCGTCTGAAGTAATGTTAGATTATTATTATTATTATATTAGAGATCTCCCCACCATTTTGTAAGATTGGTACAAATATTAAGCCGCCGCACGTCCAAGCTGCCACAGGCTTTTAAGCTCAAGTGTTCATCTCGTAGTTTGCTCATTGTTATTCCTTTTAATATTTATTAAATGTTTTTTTTTTGAATATTCTTGCATTAGGTAAAGTAAATTCTAAAGTATTAAATAAAAATAATTATATAAAATATTTATAGTTGAATTATATTGTGAAGGACCACACACACGAATGGTTTATACATTTACAAAATGTTTAAAGTATTTTAAGTATATGCCAATAATAATAATAATGTTGTCACTCTCTGGATCTTCCATTTTGTATCGTTATAATATAGTTTTATTTATACACATATAATACATAATCTGAATTAGTTGATTTGCCTTCATGTTGTTATAGTTAATGATAATTATTATATTAATGAATAGTCGTGTTATTTGGGACCAAGCGTATCACTGGAGCATATGTTGATTGTCACTGACGTTGTTGCCACGGTGGATTACACAAATTAAAAGACAAATTATGATATACCGGCCGTTTATATTTTTTTGAGTATTTTTAACGAGTATGATGATCTTGTGCAAAATGTGTCATGCGGTGTATTTACTATATAATAATGTTTTGTATAATTGGAATGTTGTATCTTCTGATGTTTGCGCATTAGGGGGGGATGTTTATGGACTAGTCTTCCTGGGGCGTGGTTGGGTGGCACGAGGGGCAATCATTCCTCTAGTCTTATTAATGTGGTGCGAATAGAAAATACCAAATATAAGCTTTTGTTGTAGGTAGCGGGTAAGTAGGGCCTGGCAGCTTGGACACACGAGGAAATTTTCACTAGTATTATTGTAATGCATTTATATCTCTTCGTCATTGTGAACGGAAACGTAAATTTATATTTAAAATATCGACCTAATGCCTCAAATTGGAATATCAGAGTTTATTTAGGATGTTTCATATTTTACATTATATAGCGTGTGTAATTATCTAAAATTTACTCGTAATTCTAGTGAAGCGATTTTTGTATTATTGAAATATATTGTAGGTTAAGTCAAGAGTTCTTGATTAACACAAATAATATACCTAAATAATATAATTACGTATATTTATATATATTGAATAAAAATATGAAAAAAAACAAAAAAAAAATAATGTACTGAGTGACTTCATTGTGTAAACAGAGGGCCATTGATTTGTTGTCGTAAGCTAGATTGTCTCTTAAAATATACTTGAGGTTAATGTAACTAATGTGATGCTGAGTATATTTTTACCTATGTAAAGCTTAGTCACCAGTATGTCTGTTCATGTAGAACACATCTAAACCTGTAATATGTAAGTCTGAAATACTATTTTTGAAATAATAAATATAAATATATATATATTTTTGTCCGTTGTCGATGTGGTTGTTGGTGATAATGTAGTTGTTTGTAAAATTGTTGGCCTTTCCGTGACCACTGGCATGTTCGTTGCGCTGCTTCTCTAGTCTCTCTCGCATTCAAACATTCGCTTTAAACGAGCTTTTGTTATCGAGCATAATAGAAAATTAATCTTAATATTATAAAGACTAGTTTTTATTCGTATTAATATTTATTAGATCTCTGTTGTACCTGTGTGAAATGGTTGATGTAAGACAGCTGCAATGTGCGACGACCGCATTCTTATTGTCTATATACGTAACGCAACTCGATGCACGGCCTGTTCGTGTTATATTGGCTTAAAAACAAATACTCTGTGCTCTTAAAATTAGTCATTTAATTGTACCTTTGTAGTGAACTCGTACTATAATTATTTCAATATTAAGTGAGGACGACTAAATCCGATTCTAAAAATATACTTAATTTTTAAATTTTAACAGACTGATATCTGTGATTGAGAGTATATTTTAATATATATCCAGTGAGTCTAAATAATATAAAAAAGTATTTATTTTTATTAGACATTTCCTACTGCCAGCGACGCATAAGGTTGGATTTAAGTGAATTAATTTAATAATTGGTATAATATCATAGATTCGTGCATTTTATTATCTAGTTATTGGGTCTATTAAGTTGTACAATGTGGATTTGTATGCCGTGTTGTCTAACCCCACCACTGTCGATTGGATCGCGTTACATGACACTATGGTTATCATTTGTATGGAGACTGATGCCTGGTTAGTTCATACCACCGAAGTCATCTCGAACTAATGATCTATTTTATATAAACAATTCGCATATCAACAAGTTTTTGTAGAAAACTTTCAAATTCCGTTCTTTTTATTGATCTTATTCCTGCTCATTAAATGTTACAAAATTATATAATACAGATACATATAATGTTTATATTTGTTGTGTCAGCAAAGAGTTGGTTTAGTCTCCGCTCGACCATAGGGATTACTTTGTGAAATTACCACCTGTCTGATTTAGTATTTAAGTTGTAGTTTTAACACGTTTGAGTTTATTTTTAAAATATTATCCTTTGTTAGTGTTGATCGGCATATATATATTCAAAATTGTATATGCGGATGATATATGTCTTAACACACGTTGCAATAAAACTTATAATAAATATTAATTGCCGAATGATTTCTCACCAATAGACTTAATGATGTGCAATTTTCTGTGATGGAGTAACTAATGTGTAAAATTGCCTAGTATTATGAAAGTATAAGCAGGTTCATTGTGACTTTAAAAGTTCAACTTAAATCAGTCTTTTCGCGCAAAAGGTTGTGTATTTTATGTAGTACAAATACGTTCGCAATTTGATTGCTATGGGTAGTGTGTGTGTGGGTATTTTATTTTCATTTAATTGTTTACTTTTGTTATTATGTATTTTGCTACTCTGTTTAATTGAAAGCCGTACCTCTTTAAGAATAATAATAATAGTTATGACTCGCGTAAATGGTCACATTTTATATTCAATGGTTAGTTTTATTGTTTAGTTCCCTTATACAATTTATTCTTGTCAGACTTTATTTATGTTGTTTTTAAGATAATAATTTAATAATAAATAATTTATGACGAACTTTGTTCTTATATATAGTTTGAAGTAATGTTGTTATTTTTCTGAGACTACCTAAAAGCAATGTAAGTGTGTATTAAAATAATGCAGAACAATAATTAATTATGTAAGTGTAACAACTAGTGAATTTAAGTGTGCTATTTTCCATTCCAGAACTCAACGATATCAAAGTTCTTAATAATTATAATTAATGAATATGTACTTGTGTTCGGTATTGAATGAGAATGAAATGTTCTTATTGTGTAAAACTAAACCTTATGTGATTGAAATGCAATGTTTAGAAGTATTTTATTCTTTATTATTTACCATTAATATAATAGTTAGTAGAGTTCTATTTGAGAGTTTAATGTATCAATTATATTTGTAAAGTTGGCTGTAACTAATTAGAGGTTACAATAAGTAGAAATATTTTATTATAAATATTTGGAGCAAATTTTATGTAGATGACAAATAATGATAGTGTTGTGTGTGTGGGATGTATGTCGTATGCGCACAAGGAAAAGGGGGGCCGGTGCGGGGCGCTTAGGCGTGGGCGTCGAGTCTCGCCCGCCGTGGCCTTATGATTTCGCGTGACGTTTAAAAATGAGTTTTAATATAATATATGTAGGCATTAAATTTCTATATATATACATATATATATAATAACAAAAGTCCCTATGTATAAATCGAACTGATGACAGAAACGCATGTTATAATTGTGGCCTCTTTATTGTTAAGATCTATGTTACATGTTTTAAAAGATAAATAATTTTGCTATGCACATAAATGATACTCAATAAATTGCCAAAAAGTATATATATTCATAGTTCAACAAATATTACTTTTGGGCATATTTACTTTGAATTTATGCAAAACTTAGTTAAAGAGAGTAAGTAGGGTTGTAGTATATAATTGTTTAGATTGAATGCATATATCTATATAATAAGTAATGTGAATTTGAGGTGTATCAATTTCATGTATTGTTCATAAGTTTAGATAATTAATGGGTTTAGCCATAATTCGGCTGGTTTGATATGTATGTTATCTGATTAATTGTAAAAAAAATAAAAAAAATGTCAAAAAATTATGTTTTATTTATCTCCTGTAGCATAAAACCTGGTAGTTTAGTTGTATTATTTGATTGTCACGCAATCATTCAAACAGGGATAGCAGACAATAGAGCGCCACTTTTCGCGATAACTCTCTCGCTTCTTACACATTCACATTTTTCTGCATACCTACTTACTCATCAAGGAACGATTTCTGGGTCGTCTAACATTTGCCTCCACCCGCATCCGATCCAATTTCGTTAGTCTTCCAACCACGGCTAAACCGTCGTAACACACCCTTCTCAATCTTTATAATAGTAAAATTCGAATACATTGCCAAGGTCTTGTCATAAACCTGTATGCGAACTAGTAACCAGACAAATTAGAAATTATGGGATCGCAAAATTATAAAATGCATATCTTAATTTATTATGTATAGGCGAGCCACTGAATGGTATCGGCTCATCTTGGAAGACTCAAATGATCGATTGCTGCTAAAGTTAGCGTCAACTAACTTTGTTGAACACATTACAAAAAAGTTATCTCATTTTAGAGCCTTACAGTCGAGTTATTCCCGTTTCCTACGCCCCCACCGGTGGCGAACGGGAACCTGTTTTAAAGAATTTCAATCAGATAATCCCAGGCGCCGCCGCTAATAAAAGTAATATAATAAAACATAAAATACAGTTTTTCATTTAGAATGACATTTGAAAAATTGTGTATTGTTAACACGTTCACTGCCATACTACGATTTGCGTGAAGTTACCTCAGGTGCCGCATGCCTTCCGGCCTAACGGCCAGCGTGGCGCAACCCGAGGGCGGTGAACTTGACACCGCCCTCACCAGGTCCTCTTCCTGTTAGCCTCTGGCTACCAGAGGCGCATCGGGAAGAGGACACGAGAGGATTGTCCCAGCTGGGTGTCTTGGCGCCTGGCTGGGACGGAGAAGCGAGTGCGTCGCCCGGGCAATGACCGAACATTGCCTGAGCGGCGCACTACTAAGAGGTGGCGCTGCCTTGAGCGGTTGCTCGGCAGCGCCAAACTCGGTGCTCCCTCGGGCAGTGCTTTTTAGCATAGCCCGAGGTTGAGCGATTGGTGGATGCCGCTGCCCAAGATGGGCAGTGGCAGTAAGGGAGAGACGTGCAACCGTTTCCGCACGTCTCTCCCAGAAAGAGGGGCCCGCTCGTCGTGACAGCAATGTCGCGATTGAGCGGGCCACATTGCTAGTTGGGGCCCGAAAGGGCCAACGTCGGCGGAGTTACGAGGGTTTGCTAACGCGATACCAGTGCTCCGCCGATGACGGTTAGAGGAAACGGCGTGGGAGGTTTTAGCCGGTGAAAGCCCGGCACTTCGGCTGGTAGAGCTTTCCTCCCACGTTAATAAAAAAAATAAAATAAAAAAAAATAAAAAAAAAAAAAAAAAAGGTGCCGCATGCCTCCCGTGGTCGTCCACAGACTATGTCTGTGGCGACAGCAATCACACGCAGGTGATTGCTGGAGTTTTGCTGGTCTCCCATCGGGCGCGTTCCCGGGTGGCGGATCGGGAGCCGCGACGGTGTACTCCGTCGCGGTATCGGGCCCCCGGGTTCCGACGCGGACCAAAACCAGCGTGTGGGCGCCCCGGCCTAACGGCCAGCGTGGCACAACCCGAGGGCGGTGACCTTCACACCGCCCTTACCCCGTCCTCTTCCTGTTAGCCTCTGACTACCAGAGGCGCATCGGGAAGAGGACACGAGAGGATTATCCCAGCTGGACGTCTAGGCGCTTGGCTGGGACGGAGATGCGAGTGCGTCGCCCGGGCAATGACCGAACATTGCCTGAGCGGCGCACTACTAAGAGGTGGCGCTGCCTTGAGCGGTTGCTCGGCAGCGCCAAAACTCGGTGCTCCCTCGGGCAGTGCTTTTTAGCATAGCCCGAGGTTGAGCGATTGGTGGTTGCCGCTGCCCAAGCCGGGCAGTGACAGTAAGGGAGAGACGTGCAACCGTTTCCGCACGTCTCTCCCAGAAATAGGGGCCCGCTCGTCGTGTCAGCAATGTCGCGACTGAGCGGCATTGTTTGTTGGGGCCCGAAAGGGCCAACGTCGGCGGAGTTACGGAAATTATGCTCACGCGATTAGTCGTGCTCCGCCGATGACGGTTAGAGGAAACGGCGTGGGAGGTTTAGCCGGTGAAAGCCCGGCACTTCGGCTGGTAGAGCTTTCCTCCCACGCTAATAAAAAAAAAGATGCCGCATGCCTCCATGTCCGTAGAGCAAAAAGAAAATTATAAAAATTTGGTTTTTTTTTTATTCGTGCTTTATCCAAGAATTTCAGGGCTACCGGTGCTTCGAAAACTAGAGTCTTTAAGCTTTAAAAGCTATGTTTTTTTATTTCTTGTACGACCATTTTTCACTGAAATACAGCCTGTTAAAAATTGCCAAAAAAATTTTTATTTTCCTTTTTTTCCTTTTTTTTTTAAAGTTCCTTTAATTTTTGCGAGAAGTATTTACATTCACATAGAATAAAATGCTTTTCCGATTTAGTTAATGTAAATATTATTTTTCTATAAGATTCTTAACATCAAGCGGGGTCCTGTCATATGTCAAGTCACAATAAAAATAGTCTCTCATGGTTTCACTATCTCAATATACAATAAAATTCAGGTAAATAATAATAATAAGTTTTAAGATGATACTTTGCAACTGTACACAATATAAACTGAAAGCGGTGTGTTTTTCAGGTTTAGTAATGAGAGGAACGCGAGTAAGGGAGTCGACGACGCGTCGCATTAAATATGCAAGCGTCTGAATAATGCAAGCACTCAGCACCCGTGCCCGCCCGTCAACAGTACAACGTATACACACCATCAACACACAGACATACCATTCGTACTCAATCTAACCTCACCATAGAGTTCAAAATATAATTAACTACGCATGCGTTTCACTACCAGTGGTATGTGTACGAGCCCCAAACCAATGCCCTCGCTTTTCACCTTTCAAGGCGAAACTCTAAACTTCCGAAGATATACATAAACATAGCTGTGTAGATAGGAGCTATCTGCTGCCTTCTACAACAATTGCTTAATGGATTTTTAAATTCAAACATGAATACCAATGAATTAAAATACGATTTCCTTTCAAAACTTTTTAAAAGATGTGCTCGTAACTGATTTATTTGAATAACGGAACCAGTGGCGTAGCGTGGGAGTCAGCCGTCCGAGACGAAAAAAAAATTGCCACCCCCTTATTTAGGAATTTCAATTATAGGTACAACAAAAATATGAATTTTAGGTTCAAATTTAACGATTTATTTTAGTTTTTTATTTTTATTTTACCGCCCCCTAAATGTGCCGCCCGGGGCGAGCCGCCCTCTCCGCCCCCGCCACGCTACGGCACTGAACGGAAAAATTAATTGGCAAATTAATTGGCACATTAAAATGATAGATGTGATAAGATTGACAAAAGAGATTTAATAAACGAAAACAAGCGACGGTTCAGAAGATTGTTCCTTGATCATATCCTTATAAGGCAGGTGTCATGACCACAGTCTGTTTAAAATTACAGATGGATGTGACGTAAGCAAAAGAGTTGTGTCAGGATTATGAAATACGGACTAAATCACAATAAAGCATTTCTTTAGTCCTTGTTTTTAGAAATTAGCGTTCCATTGTGTCCGTCTGTCCCTGTAAGAACTGAGATGTGCGTGACTCTTGGACCTCCTCTTGCTTATCATCAGGCGGGTCGAGGTCAGATGTCGTGTCACAATAAAAAAAACAAAAACAAAAAAAACACCTATTACCATGTAAAATATATTTTATGTAGGTAGTTTTAACATCCTAATTACATAACTCGTAAATCAATATAATAAATTTTAACATTTGGTACCTAAATTATAACTTAAAAAATAACACTACGAATATGAACATAATTTTTTTATTTTTTGTTTCGTATAAGAATACAAAATATTTTGTGCATATATTTGCTATGCTATTCATGAATACAGACGTAAGTAAACATGGAATAATATGTCTCTACCAGTATATTTAAAAAAATACATAATAATATTTCATTTAATTTTGGTAATATACATGTATTTTATACTTAAATAACATCTTAATAACTATACATATAAAACACGTCACCTATTCATAGGTACACAGAATAAAATCATAAATTCTTTATTAAAATTTCACGCAAAACAACGGCTGATATCTGCGTTTACAAAATTTAAATAAAATTATGGCACTTTTTAATTTCTTTTTTTAAAATTGGTCTAGATTAAGCCAGAAGTCCAAATCATAAAGTTTATATTTTATAAAATATTTCTTAAGGATTCCTATCCAAGGGGCAAAGCGAAAAATATAGACAGGAAACAGACCAATTTAAAGAGCAAAAAAAACTTCCCATCTCTTCTTTCCCAAACACCAAAACTTGATGTTATAAACATTGATGTTATAAACCCGCAAATGACATTTCGCCCAGATAGGTAGTTTTGATTGATTGCAGACTAAGTTTCGAAGTTCGTTACCGTTGCTCAGGCGAAACAGGGTCAAGTTGTTGGAATATGTGCTTATACCAGAAACCAACGACACGCCCCCAAGAGCCAAGTGTGTTTTCATCCAACTTCAATACTTCTATGAACATGTTCACTATCACTTCTTTTAAATCCTGAAAAACATAAAAAAAGTTAATTAGGCCTATTTATCTCGAAATTTACATTAGAATATGACTGATATAATTTTAAACCGCAATTTAAAAAGATAAGAAGTTCATATTTATATCGAAAAACCTATTTTAATAAAGTTAAAATGTTAGTTACATATTAGCTGTAAACAGCTAAAAAGCTAAAATAAACTTTTAGTTTAATAATAATCAATCAAATCAAATTAAATTGTCACGCCTTTTTCCCACAGGGATAGGCAGATAGGCCACTTACCACGATCCTTACATAACTCTATTGCTTCCTTCACATCCACAATTCTCTTCATACAGGCTCTGTGGTTATGGGCACTAGGCAATCTGGCTTTCTTGAGGATGTCTCCGATTTGGTCGGAAAACACTCTCCTGGGCCTGCCTTGTTTAACGCATCAATCCATATCAGATTTATAAATTCCTTTCGTCAATCTACTTTCACTCATTCTTTCCATGTGCCCAAACCATCGAAGCATTCCTTTGTCAATGTTTAATAATAATATTGTGTTTAATAAGGTTGTTTAATATAATTTATATGCTGGAAAATATATAGTACATAGGCGAGGATAGCAAAAAATATTAGTAGTAAAAATTTAGATAATTTCCCCTAAACACCAACATATATAAAATTAGCCTCCCATCCACCCTTTTTAATATTTAAGTTCCAACATTCTATGATTATAGAGCTTTTTTAGCTTTTCAGTTATTATTTTAAAACACAGTTACCTTTTGTAAAATATATTCTTTAGCATTGTTTTAGTTTTTTTTTAATTAATAAATAATTGTTCAGTTAAATTGCCAACTAAGTAAATAAGCTCTACGGTAAAGTTAGATTTTAAAGATACCTAAAAGATTACCAAGATAATTATTATTTAGATAGATTCGATACTTTTTCACTTTCACTATTAGGATGAATATAGACTAATTAAAAGATTATTTCAAACCATTGAGCGTGCTAAAAAAATACATACAGACGCCCGAAAATCATAACCCACCATTTGGGCATAAAGGTAAAATCTATTATTGCAATAATGTCCTACCTAAGCACTTTAAGCTACGATATTTTCGTAGCTATTGAATTAAACTGCACAAAATTAAAACATACGTTAAAATGTTGTTCCTTTATTTTTCTTCTATTGTGCGACTCTCCTATTTTCTGCATCATAGCGGCGACAATATCAGGCTGGTGAAGGTTATTGACAGCGAGGTTCAGGGAGGTCATAAGATTAATAACATGTGCCTTGAATTGTGCGTTCTCTAAAAACTTATCTTCAGGCACATTCTTTATCATTCTGAAGAAGTTTTTCGTTTCTGGATAAGCTCGGAAAAATCTGTGAATTAAATAAATTAAAAAATTAGGAACAGTATTAGATTATTATTATTTCATTGATAAGATTTGTTCCAAATACGAATACATTGAAGTAGTAATCGAAATTCAAACTCTGGCATCTCTCCTAGCAGTAGTACCTTTAGATGTTATAGAAGGTAGTTATATTATTTCATAGGATAAGAGTGTTTTTTCTCCCACATGAGATTAGCATATAAATTGTGCTTAGTACAAATAATTCAGCCCTCAAATGAAACCAATTTATTTGTCTAAAAATAGATCTCCAAACGGAGATGTTACTATAAATTGTGTTTGCATATAAATAAGTTAGACGAGACGCTCCTTTCCAATGAATTCAATTGACTCGAACTCTACAAGTGGTATTGAATTTGATGAGCTGACATAGTTGCAGTTAACTAACTACTATGTTTGTCACTGAATTAAAATATATTTGACTTGCAATTCATTTTAAATTAACATCAATTGAATAGGAATTCTCATGTAGAATTCAGAAGGCAACTTCACAACCTCATGTTCCTAAAACTAATAGTATCGTGAAATTTTAAATCTAATTGTGTATATTCATTTATAAATGATATATTTGTAAACTTTTTAAAAGAAATTAAATACACTGGGTTAGCAACTGGAGAGACGGCGAGTAAAAACGCAGGCGGGGGTGGTGCGTTCGGATTACAGATTAGAAGAGTTTCGAATTAAAGAGGTCCTAGTGTATACGTATAATGAAATAACATAATTCAGAAAATGAAATATAAAATGAAAAAACATATGGATATCTGTTTAGCAGTAAGAAGGCAATATTTATAATAAACTTGCTAATAATAATGAACCGCTTTTTAACAGTCACCCAAACAAAGAATAAGAAAATAAAAGTTATTTTAGAATTAAAGTTATTGAAAGTTTCTCTCCTAGCGCCACAATGCGCGACACCATAATGAATTTGTTCAATTAATATAATTTGTGAGGCATTAGTCACAATAAAAGGTTATAGGTTTCGCGCCCTTGCAATCCGTAAACATTGGCAGCTGCGATAAATAACAAAATCAATTCCGTAGTAACTCGTAAACGGGGATTTATGGCGAACAACAACTTCAAATAGATTTAGAACGATTTATGGCTGTTCAATAATTAATTTGTTATTTTACGATAGTGACCGGACTGCCTAATAATGTTTTTAAAGTAGAACTTTAGAGACATAATAAAACAATCAGGTTTACCTACTTCACAAAACCTATGTAAACGATATATATACGAATGGCGTTGTAGAACCAATATATATTTTTTATTATACATTTCTATATTTAGCTACTAAAGTGCATAGAAGCAGGTATCATAGAAGCAGGACAACCAAAGTACATATATCAAAGATACATCGGTACCGGTGAGTGGTTTCGAACCCGTGCTCTCGGCTTGCGTAACCATTGCACTGGCACGTTACACCACGATCGCCTTAAATTAAGAATGAGGTTTATGTGCCAAACAAAAATTACGGGTAATCAATTTACGTTTAAATCTTTGAAAGAATTTTCGAGTTTAGTTTGTTAGAAAATATAAACGTTCATTTCTAAAGTAAAGGAAACGAAATCTATTTAGTTACGGATATTGGAAGTACAAGCGACATGTCTATTGTATAAAATATTTTTGTTACAAATATATGAAAGCATGTCAAAATATAGAATGAGGAAAGGGACAGAATGTCCTCTTTATTTCCGGTTCATACCCGATTAACTGGTATTTTTTTCAAATTCCCATCTTTAAGCAAACGATTTATATTGGGGGGCCTACCTTCAAACGGCGACAAGATAATTATTTAATATTTTAATTATACATTTCTATACTAAGCTACTAAAGTGCTTGTATTATAGAAACAGAATAACCAATGTACATATATTAAAGATACATTGGTACCGGTGAGTGGTTTCGAACCCGTGCACTCGGTTTACGTAACCATTGCACTGCCACTACACCACGGTCGCCATTTATAGGATTTTTTCCGAAATTGCGGAGCATATCAGTAAAAGTAACGGCGACGCGACGTTTCAAAAGCTTAGCAGCCATTGTGGTCGCAGAGGCACCAAAGTATTGGCCGTCTCATTTGACATTATTCTAAAGGTTTTCATTGGGGTAGTTTTAGAAATCTTTACAATTATGTCAAATGAGACGGGCAAAATATTAGTGTCCAGACCGCTATTGGCTGCATAATCAAGGTCATAGTAAGTAAGCCCCAAAATTTTGACGACAGGCGTGGACGAACGGTTTAGCGACTGGTTTGTTGCGCGTAAAGTCCCGGGTTAGATCCCCGGTCGGAGCAAATATTTGTTTCATAGCTTTTATTAATAATATTAAATATTGCAAATATTTGTTAATAAAAAAAAAAGAGATGGATATTTGCTTCGGGTCTGGTTATCAAAGAGTGGTAGGCAGTGGTACCCAGTCTGCCGATCCGGGGTAGTACCACCACTTACAAGTATACAGACCGTGAAGTGATTTGGTCACGTTTCGGGATCAGCTTGTAAGTTGCTGGTTCCATCTAGGCCGGCATAGTGGATGTGATTGCTACTCACAGTTATTGAATTGTAGTAGCAATGACATTCACTCATAAACCACACTTTGGCTTAACATCAAGCGGGGTGCAGTCATATGTCGAGTCACAATAAAAAATAAAAAAATATATATTTATTCCAAATTATAACAACAATTATGATTTATTTAAGTAGTATCCGTGTTTTCACCAAAAAATAAACTTGCATTAGACAGGGATTATACATGATTTAAGTCAATTTAGTACTACAAAATGACTGCATACAAATTATTTAAACACTGTTTTAAATATTTTTTGTAGTAAGACCGTATATATCGAGTGTATGCATATATTGTACTGTTATTAACATAATGTAATGTGACATGTCTTAAGTGAATCATAAAAATGTATTTTACAGCAATTGATATTATAAATTGGCTATTGTTGTTGAATTGAATATATGAATAGTGAATATAAATTCAAATGTCTCGAGGTCATGTTTATTTTATTCGCAGTATTCATAAGACACACAAGTATTATGAAAAAAAATTATTGAGTTGTATCATCAAATTAAATATTTTTTATTAATTACTAGCTGCGTAACCCGGCGTTGCCATTTATGGAGACGCGACTATACTTTTGTATTTGTATTTTAAGCTCGTTAAATGACTCCGCCTGATGTTAAGCTTGAGTGCGATCCATAAACGGAGGCGACTGCAGTTGCAATTGCAGTTGCATCCACTATGATTACCAAACGCGCCACCTGTACACCTGTAAGTGGTGGTACTACCTTGGATCGGCAGACCACTACCTACCATACAATTTACTTTTAATATAGTTATTATCTTCTAAATAAAGTCACGCTCGTAAATGAGGCTAGAGATGTGTGTGTTTTGAAATTTAATCGGAGACGCTTGTTTGGTAGTTCGCGCAGTGTTTTGAATACAACTCACGTAGTATTAGCTATTGGTACGATTTTAATGGAAGATTATAACGTTGTATAATGACATCATTATAATATTATATCTATACTGGATGTCCCAAAAATCCACGTCAAGCCGAAAACGCTTGATATCAGTTATCAGAAAAATAATTAAAATAAATCTAAGGTATGTACTTTTTAAATTATTGACATTAAAAAAATTGAGAAAATTGTCATCCTGTGATGATCTTTTAAGTACTGTGACTAGAAATCTTTTTTTTTGTGAGTGGTGTAACCCTCAATAACCCTTCTGTAAACTACAGTCTAAAATTAAAACACAACTGCCTCAGTTTGACTGACACCTGGTACTCGTATATCTTCAGTTAGGGATATTCAACGTTCCAATTAATTTTTAAGTTATAAGTTTGACTTGTCTGTGTATCTGTATCTGTCTGTCTGTCTGTCTGTGACATCGTAGCTCCTAAACGAATGGACCGATTTCGATGCGGTTTTTTTTTTCGTTTGAAAGCTGACGTGATGAGCCATTAGCTGAACCATTATCAAATTAAAGACTGAGATTATCTGATAATGAAACATTATAAAGGATATATTAAAGGGATATAACTATGGAGCCATGACTAATGTTGTTACTTACCACAATAAACCACAATAAAAAAAAATTAAACAAACCTTTTTAACAACTCTGTGCCTGTACCAATAGAATCTGCATACGCCACTGCCCATGATCTTTGTACTGCATGAATATCTCTTCTACTAAGACCTGACACTGGATTCTTCACATCTGGATCACCACCCCACCACATATAGCTTAGCCAACCACCCATGTCTGTCAAACATAGAATTTATTTATTTATAACTTGCCGAACTATGGTGCACGCATGCATACTTAACGCTATTTTATTTAGCATTCTCTACCAGTCAACCTTTGGAACAATAGAAGCCAGACAAAAATGAGCAAGAGAAACAAAGTCAAACAAAGTAATGAGACAAATAAATAAACACATACATACTAACATATAAATATATACACATTTAAATAAATAGGTGTATATAGTATTGTTTTAAGTGTACCTTAAGATCTACCTTAAGATGTCAGGACTTTTTAGCAATATGAAAGAAAAGTAGATTATTAAAGATAATCTTGTTAGGAGCTTCATGAATGTATTGAGGATAATCATTTCACAACCTGAAGGCAGTAATAGCAAAGGAATTAGAAAGGAAAGCAGTGTGATGGAAAGGAATTGCAAGAGTAAGGTTGTTAAAGGTATAAATTTATGTTTAAAACACTTAAGTAGAGAATGCGCATGTCTATACTATATTTGTATTGGATATTTGTATTTTTTTTTGTTAGGTCGCAAAAGACAGGCGCTGAGTTCCTGAATGACAGTATATATTGTCATGAACTGATATAACTTTATTGTATGTACTGTTTATTTCTCCTGAGCAAATACGCCAACCTCGGTACAGGTTACGAATTTGTGCCTTTTGTGGTCGAGACAATGGACCATTGGGGACCATCAGCCAAGCTGCTGACCTAGAAGTCTGGAGACAGGAAGCCTGAATTATTTTCGCAGACGTATTAGCCTTGATATACAAAGGGGAAATGTTTCCAGTCTCCTTGGTACTATCTCTGATGGGACGTCTCTAGAGAATATTTTATTATTTATAGTTTAATTATAGTTAATATACTTTTAATTTTATATGTGTAATAAAGAAATAATGTACTGTTCATAAAGTATTCTTATTAAAATGTGACGTCAGCAGTTTTAGTGTAATTCTATACGATGTATGCAGTAATATAGAAACATGTAGAGATGCCTGCTAAGCCAATAGTTATTTAGTTTATTTATAAATACAATTTATTATTAGACAAGTCATTGAGCGTAATAAATCAAGACTTCAGAGAAGTTATTGACAGATTATAAAATAAAACAGAGTTCAAATGCTCTCCATATGACGTCATGTATTTTTTAACTGCGAAGTTGAAGAGTATTTTGAGCTTATTATTAAAATATAATATGAAGGTCACATATTCATTGAATGGCATAGAGGACGAGTGGAATTACTCGAGCGTGCCCTGGGCCATGCGATACGAATTATAACCAAATTATCAAAGAGAAATAATGGCAACTGTCGGCTGATCACAATGACCGAATACTAAATCTGACTTGTGGAATAATTGAGTCAACCTCTATTTTTTTATTTTAATTTGACACCTGACATCTATTTTCCTGATTGTAAGTTAGAGGAGGTCCAAAAGTGACAGCCATTAAAAAAACCGACTCAGTCGCTGATAAAAACTGTAATCGTTATTCAAAGACAGCAGATTTTAAAGATTTAGAGTGCCAAGTTTGCTCTTAAAAATATAGTTTAGATAGAATGATTAAATTCAAATTTATAACAAAAAATATAACAAAACGGATGATTTGTACCTACACACGCTCGCTTTTTTAAAGTATTTTCGTAGGTTTTGAAAAGCATTAACGGAATAATTTAATGTTATTAATCAATGATCAATTGTTATCTACAAATAAAAAGCCACGCTTCATAATCGAATCTTCAAAATATGAATCCTCAATTTGGTATAAATATTAAGTTGCAACCATTCGCCTAAATGGTTAAAAAACAACCCCTCTTTTTACACTTTGTTTATTAGTATCTATAGGGATATTATAAACAACATGAAGTATATTAGTCGAGACAAAAAAATAAAAACACTAAATATTGCAACATGTTTAGAAAAAACACACACACGAATATATTTTTTTACGTGTTTTTTTTTATTTATTTATTTAAAGTCGCTTTTTTTTTTTTTTTTTTTTTTTTTATTGTGACACGACATCTGACCTCGACTCGCCTGATGATAAGCAAGAGGATATATAAAATATATATATATAAACAGCGTGGTCATTTGCATATAATACATTCATATAAATGCATTTATATGAATGTATTATATGCATTATATTCATATAAATACATTATAATACATTCAACAATTTAAATTATGTTTTAAAAATTAATAAACTTTAAAAAACTTAATGTGGTAGCAAAATTATCTCAATTACTCAAGCACTCATAAAGCAAGTATAAAAAATGTAAAAAAAACTAAATAATAATGTTTATTATCGTATTCTTTCAATTTTAAACCTTTTTTATTATTTATATATTGTATTTATCTAACATTTAAAGAAATAATTGAATAAATTAATCTCAAAAATAAATATCGTCGTCGGCGTCGATATTGTGGCTTATTCTGGATGTTAAGTACGGTGTTTTTAAAGGTATCATCGATGTTTATTTAATATTTAATAGGCATTATTTAATATGTATCTTTTTTTATTAAGACACGACATCTGACTTCGACTGTCCTGATGGAAAATTAGGGGAGGTATTTTCCAATAGTGAGGCCACATATCGTAGCGTACATTACACCCAACCACAAAATAAAATACATAATTATATATTGATCCAAATTTAATAGTATTATAGCAAACGACTCACATAGATTTGTGTAGATAAATAATTTACCTTAAGATCTTCACACAAGAGCGTTTAAAGAAATCGATGAGATCGGTCTGAGAGGAATTGATATAATGAAACGTTTAAATGTAAATAAAGGCAATAATAAATTTTCGTAGAGATAATGAGGACCTTTTTATCTCGCGGTCAAGTCTTAATAATATACAATCGTTATCTAATAGAATGTATTGAAATTGTATTGTATAATTGTTTCCGTTGTCCGCTAAGAAGTAATGATTAAAAATTTAACAATATTACTATTTCAATTTTATTATAAACTTATTTAGTAATTGTAAGTTGGGCTAAGAAACACCTTTTTCTGGAATATTTTAAATAGAAACATTATACATCGTAAAATAAGCTTAATAGACAAATACCTATTATTTAGATTATAAGTTGTAATGACAATGAATAAAAAATCATTTATTTATCATTTAAAATCTTATTCTATTGTTATTTAAGATAGTAATGGGGCTTGTATGAGCACGTACTCACTAACTATTAAGGTACCAGCATAACAATTGCATTATATTCACACATTACACATTTATGTTTTTTTAATAGAGACATCTGACCTCCATTTGCCTGATGGTAAGCAAAAAGAATAGTTCCGACGACTTATAGTTACAATTGCCTCAGTAGCCGTCACTATGCCGGCTAAGAGTGTTTTTTAATGCTGCGCTTGAAGATTTCAAGATTATAGGATAGGGAGAACATGGCTTATAAAACATTCCACTTGTCGATTGTTATGCAAAGAAACGAAGCGCCGATTTTTTTATTACGGCTGACGATTCGTTTGACAGAATGCTGATGCTACTCTAAGAATAAGATGTAAAAACATGTACTATGCTATTAGAATAAGAATAGGACGGGCTGTTGACTACCTTCACTTGACTGATTCAAAGGTTTTTTTTTCTTGACGGTCCGCAAAGAAAAAGACACCATACTAAAGTGAAGTTAGACGTCACAAAATGGCGCCGATCCCGTCCTATTCTTATTTGATTCGCATTATAAAGACAAAACATATCAATGCAATACACTCATGAACTATATTTCTACGTTAGTACTAGGAAACTATAATTAGAAGCACCTATGCAGTAAATGACACGCGAGTACTATGACACAATATATAATATAACAATCGTAGTACCTAAGCCGCAAAAATCCTTTAGTTATAAATAATGAGAAACGCAATAGTATAGAGTATAGAGTAAAGTAATTACAATTAATCAAATTGTCACACCTATTGCTCTCGGAGCAGAGATAATAGAAAGCCACTCTGCACTAGCCTGACATTTAACTAGTTTTGTATATCCACTATTGTCTTCATGCAAGCTCTGTGGTAAGCATTGTTAACCACTTAAACTATTCTGAATTGTATTAAAAGATTAAAAGGCTGAAATCACTTTAAAAGAGTGGTAGGCAGTGGTACCAAGTCTGCCGATCCGGCGTAGTACCACCACTTACAAGTATATAGACCGTGAAGTGATTTGGTCGCGTTTCGGGATCAGCTTGTAAGTTGCCGGTTCCAGCTAGGCCGGCATAGCTACTTACAGTTATTGAATAGTAGTAGCAGTGACATCCATTCATGGACCACACTCCAGCTTTAACATCAAGGAGCTGTCATAATTCGAGTCACAATATAAAAATAAAATATAAAAAAATTGAAAAAACAACCTAGATATTTTCCAATGAAGTAACTATATGTTAGTTACTTCATTGGACTACTAAGCTAGAGATATTTTTAGCAAGCATGGATTCTCCATGCGGGTACTGGATCCATCGCGTGGCTGGCGGTAAAGTGAAGGCAGCGTTCCGGACTTGCGACCGGAAAGTAGGCTTAAGATTTAACACCTTTGCGACATGTCAAATGTCAACGCTCACCTTCACGATAGCATTTAATTATCCACGTAAATTAGCACCTACGTATTTCTTATGACAATTCTATACTTACAGCCGGTTGTACCAAAAAAGTTTTAACTTACGAATTAAGTTTTACTTTATACTTACGTTTACTATTACGAAATCGTGAATTGGGTTGTTAATAATTTTATATCGAAACTACCATTTATATATGTTTTTATCATTAGAAATAACAAAAGTGGTACATAGAAATCCATAATGAATGATGTCCTTTAGCTCTGTATAAAATATCCGTTAAACGTAAATGTAAAATGTGAAGTTAAAGAGTGGTGCAACACATGTTTCTTTTTTTCTTTTACTTATATGATACTTCTCACAAATTCGTAAATTATAATTTTTGGTACAACCGGCTGTAAGTTACAAAACATGCTTGTATCTAAGAAATAGGACGACCAAAGTACATATATCAAAGACAAAGATACATTAGTATAGATCGCGGCAGAAAAAGAGCGCTAGTATTCAAGCTGTGCAGTAACTTGTATTGTTACCTACATCGTTGTATTGTATCGTTTTAAGAACCGACAACCGATGGGGAAGAAAGGTTCTAGAGTGGAGACCACGAACCGAAAGACGCAGCATAGGTAGGCCTCCTACTAGGTGGACTGACGACATAGTGAAAGTCACAAATAACCGGTGGATGCAACTGGCAACTTGTCATTCGGAATGACGTTCTAAGAGGGAGGCCTATGTTCAGAAGTGGACGCCTTCTGGCTGATGATAATGATGAATAATGTACACAACTCTATTTATGCGCGGTCTTGCTCCCACCTCAGTTGTCCAGCGCTCTTCTAATCTGCGACTCTTATACTGTGCAGGTCAAAAGACAGCGCTTTTTTAATCTGCCGGGATATATATGGTTATAAGTGGTCTTGGTTTGCGAGACCCTTCATCTACTACTACACCATGACCGCAAAATACATCACTTATAAAATTATACAAGATCCAGCAATGGATTTATAGGTTGATTAACGTACTTACTTACAAACTCTTACAAACTCTTACAAACTCTTCCAAAACACTGTGTTATTAAATTACGTAACAAACGTGCTATTAAGGCATAGTTAACGAAAGATGGTCAAAATAAATCTGTTGAGTGCGTCTTAAAACCTGTTCGAAAATCTTAAACAAGTTTAAATAATTATATGTTTATGTAGTTTTTTTAATACAAAAATATGTGTTTTTACATTTTAATACATATTAAAATATCGGTTGCCTATAACCGTAACGCTTGAATGAAGAGAATTGTGGATGTGAGAGAAACTAGGAAGTTGTGTCAGGACCGTGGCGAGCGGCGCTCTCGTCTCTGCCTATCCCTGTAGAAAAAAGCCGTGACAATTTGTTGTTGTAATACAAATAATAAGTTTTTGTTATTATTGTGCGTTTGACACCTGACGTCGACCTGCCTGATGGTAAGCAAGAAGAGGTCCATAGTTGCCTCAGCCGTCGGCACTATTCCGGTCAAACTAAATAACGACAAAATCCATAGTAGTAGGGAACATTTAATAAAAAGCTAGTAGGAATTATCTATACCACTATCATAGAATACGACTGTGGTACGAGGTAGTTGCTTTTGCTACAGTTAAATAATAACAGTTGGCCTAACTAGAAACCGCAACTTCCAAGCTTATTCTGAGACGCGACAAAGTTACTTCACTGTCTGTACACTTGTACTACCCCGGGTCGACAGACTGGACACCACTGCCTACTATACCTAGGCCAGACTCCGAACAAATCCGCCTCTTTTTTTAATTAATAAACATTTGTAATCCCTAATTACAATTGACGACAGGCGTGGACGAACGGTTTAGCGACCGGTTTGTTGCGCGTAAAGTCCCGGGTTCGATCCCCGGTCGGAGCAAATATTTGTTTCATAGCTTTTATTTGTAATTGTTAATAAAAAAAAAGAGATGGGTATTTGTTTCGGGTCTGTTTATCAAAGAGTGGTAGGCAGTGGTACCCAGTCTGCCGATCCGGGGTAGTACCACCACTTACAAGTATACAGACCGTGAAGTGATTTGGTCACGTTTCGGGATCAGCTTGTAAGTTGCCGGTTCCATCTAGGCCGGCATAGTGGATGTGATTGCTACTCACAGTTATTGAATTGTAGTAGCAGTGGCATTCATTCATGGACCAGACTTCGGCTTAACATCAAGCGGGGTGCTGTCATATGTCGAGTCACAATAAAAAAAAAATATTTATTAAATTTTACAAATAAAAGCTATGAAACAAATCTTTGCTCCGGCTTTGAATCGAACCCGAAACTTTATACGGAACAGACTGGTATGCCAACCGATACGCCACGCTTGTCGTGAAAAGCTTTCCATACTATAACTTTGTATAAAAAAATGCTTATATACGTAAGCATTTCTGGTCACCGGCGACTGAGGCAGCCGTAAATCTCGGCGCTCTTGGACATCCCATCGCTTAATATAAGGCAAATCGAGATCAGATGATGCATCACAATAAAAAAATATGAGACAACTATTACTAAACAAATTACTTTAGCGACAATTTATTGGTAGAAACCTTTTAGTACCAATTTTATAAAAGGTATCAAACGACGTGAACGCCCATAGAACGGCTGCGATTATGGAACATCAGTTAATAGCTTTCGACATGCAACCCCGCTTACTTCCACAATTAGATATTTCTTTTAGTATCATAAACTACTTAGACATTCTTAGAAGACTTCGATTTGTATACCCGATTTAAGCCAGGGTATTCTTATGAAGTTACCATTTCGTGAATTTTTTAGGATATAAAAATTGTAGAGTTAGTCATTAGTCGTCTTCTACGTTTTTAAACTCGACCAGTCCCATTGGAGGATGACCAGCAGCGTCCTCTTAACGTGCGGTGAGTATCCTATCAAATCTGAGACATCCTCAAGAAAGCTGCCTTGTTGTCTAGTGCCTATAACTGTAGAGCTTGAATAAAGAGAAGTGTGGATACGAGGGAGTAGTCTCAGGATCGTGACAAGTGGCGCTCTAATGCCTACCTCTGTGGGAAAAAGGCGTGACAATTTGATTGATTGATTGTTGTTCGGTGTGGTTGGTTACACCTAAAAGTGACTTAGTCCTAACTGTTCTAGCAGTGACCTGAACCTGAATGTGGCATTCCGCCTAATGTTAGGTGGAATGCCACAATAAACATAAAAAAAACTTTCGTAAAACTTTGTTCTATTGGTAGTATCAAGGACGGTTAGAACATAACAAATTAGGTATTTATAAAGCTTTAAATCGATTTATCTTTTAAATTATTGTTATTAGAATTATTATTGTGAATAAACAATGATTTTACAACATTCCCTTATGTAAGTTACGAAACAAACGATCAATGGTTTTAAATTAACAAGCAATTGACATAAATATTTTATGATATGACCTATCAGCCTTGTGACTACATATATTTAGGTATGACGAATTATTTATAAATTAAACTGTAGAAAAAGTGTTTATTATTTTGTGAACTCATAATCAATTACGTGGTTTGTTTTATATTTCTGATAAAGACCTCCGCGGGTGACAGATATTTTTGGTGATGATTACAATTTGTTTTTATGTAATAATTAGATATAAGCTAACTTACACACCACTTACAAGTATACAGACCGTGAAGTACCTTAATATAAATTATTTATATAGTTTTTTAAATTTTGATTCCGATGGTTATGTATTAGAGTATATTTATAAGAGCGCCGACGACTAAAAAAAACATTCCAGTTTACGGTTGCCTAGTCGCCGTCACTATGCCGGCTAAAGAATAAAAATGTGCAAAGAATAAAATATACTAATTTGGAATATATAAAGTGATTAAAACGCATGGCAAAACAACCAAACCATAACGTTTGCCACAAAATCGTGAGAAAAAGTATTTATTGGTTGCGGCCAGACACTTTCTTATAATATGATACTTATATGTATTTTTTAAAAACACTTTTTTCATTATCGTGGTTCGATATATGTACAGCACTCCGCTCGATGTTAAAATGGAGTGTGGTCCATGAGTGATGGCGAACGCTAGTTACACATAAATAACTGTAACTAGCAGTCACATCCACTATGCCGCCACTACCACTCTTTAAAACATTTCTTAGTAATAATAAAATACTGGCCTTTATAAGTTCAATCAATTTAATATTCACGCCTTAATTTACACAAGGATAGGTAGAGGATAGGATAGGTACACAAGGATTGTTAAGAGTATAAATTTTGGAAAAACTATTTTTATTTTCGTCTTGTTCTAAAATGATTTTAGTAGGTAATTTAAATTTTGTAACAACTATGTAACAATGTATTTTTAGGTACTTGTAGAATGTATTGTAGAGTTTATTTCGGTCTAGTTAAATTGCAAAGCTATTGGTTAGGACCGGTATTCACTTCCATACATTCACAACGATTTTATCCATTTATTTTTGCAATGATTTATTTTCAAGCAAAAATAAATATATAAAACATTGTGAATGTACGGAAGTGAATGCTGGTGTAACAGAAGACGCATGATAGTTAGGACCAGTTAGGACTAGTTAGGATCATGATTTTTAAGAATATTAATACAATTTGTTAGAGTAATATTTCACCATCAAATTGTCACGCCTCAATTCCCACAGAGGAAGGTAGAGACAACGGAGCGCCACTATCAGCGATCCTAATACAACTTTCTGGCTACATTCACAATCCTATTTGGACAGACTGTGTGGTCCTGGAACACTAGCTTTTATAAAATCTTTTCATACCCAGCATTCACTTCCATGCAAGTATTGTATCCATTCATTTTTGAATTGAATTGAGGCATGACAGTATGATGATGAATTTATTTATTACTATGACAAAGGATATCAATCATTTTGGGCTTTTTTGTACTACATTTGTAATGTCCAATGATGAAAAAATATATAAATGGTAGTTTCAATACCTGTGTTGATAAAACTAATAACAATTTTGCTTTAAATGGTTGTGCAATCGAGTTATTTGGAAAATAAGATATGGATTTTGTATCGTCTGACAAAAAGACACCATAGTAACAGTTCTGCTTTGAGCTGTCATATAGTTTGATCATTTTGTACACCTAAACTGTGCAAAATAAAGGATATATTCCAATTACATTGTAATCTTCTTAAACTAACTGTAAACTGTTTTAAAATGTATATGCAACTGTTAATACATTTAAGCTCAAGTTCCCATACAAAATGAATGATGTTCTTTATTTTTACTATGACAAATCTGTAAAAATATAATTATTAGACATTTAAATATTTAATTTAATATACTCTACTATCGAATCAGTATCAGCTTGAAAGTTGAGCAAAGAGGAATTCAAAAGTGCCAACGCAAAAAAGTGCTAACGGCATCGTGAGAGTTGCCTCAGTCGCCGTCACTATGGAGACTAAAGGTGCTTTTTTACGCCACCACAACGAGAAAAACATCAATAGTTGCTAGATATGATAAAGGTATGAGTACTTATAATACAGTACAATAAAATTTCAATTAATCAATCAATCAATCAAGTTGACACGTCTTTTTCAGGTAAAGGCAGAGACAATGGAGCGCCACATGCCACGATCCTGAGACAACTCCCTCGCTTCCTTCACATTCACAATTCGTTTCATACAAGCTCTATGGTTATGGGCGCTAGGCAACCTATTTTCCTATGTACAATCTTACTTATATAAACTGTAAGCATCCACTAATACCTATCCTACAGTTGAGTAACAATGTTGCGGTTAAGCACAGCAACATTGTACGGTTAGCCCGCATATCCCAAATGACAAGGAAGAAATAACCGAACCGGTATCCATTATTACTAGCTGTGCCCGCGACTGCGTCCGCGTGAAATAGTTATTTTGGGAATCATATTAATTTTTTGTTTACCTACCTGCTCAGCTTTATTATAAATTACCTATAGCTGTTACCCGCGACTTATTTTAGACGATTAAATTACGTAACTAATAGAATATATTTTAAAGTACTTCTGCGTAAATTTTATTTTCAGTTTTATTTTCTTGTGCGCAAAACTCGCAGCCGCTTTGCAGCAGCAGTCTGCCGAGAACGCTGAGTCCTTTTTCTAGGCATTACAGTGACGAAGAAAGAACGAAGGAAATGAAAACTTAACCAAACTAACTGTATGCTTAAACTAAAACCTAACCTAATAAGAATTGTAAAACCTAACCTTGAAAGAATGTAGATGACACCTACAGGTATTATTTACAACAAAACCAAAAAAGTGTTATTGTGAAAATATTAGAAACAAAATACTATACTTAAAACAAACACTACCTACTATAGAGAAAACTACTACAAAATGAAATTGTATAAAAAAGGATTTTGCATGATGATATTATATCGTAAAAACAAATTAACGCTGCATTCAACCGATCAGTAGGGAGCCGACCGCATAGTATGCTTGTCTGTCTATAAATGACGCGCCCCTCCACTTTATTAGTTTATTTAAATGTGTGAATGCAAATATTACTAACTATACTATTAAACTTCATCACGTTCGTTCCTCCTTTGTGTCTAACCAGCAACTGAATAACAAATTACTGCATTTTCGGTGTGTTTTATCCATATTTTATATTTGCTCGTATGCGTAAATGCAGTGGAGGGGCGCGCTATCCCCTCCGCCTCGCCCGCAAGCACCGCCTCTCCTCGCCCGCCGGTTAGCGCTCATCATGCGACGCGTGTGAACTTTGTTTCAGAGTTATTTTAAAATTGTATTATCTTATAAGACGTTTATTGAAATTAGGTGATGTCAATGACAATTTTGTTCCCAGTTAAATACTCTTAATTAATAACACATTTATTTCGATAAAGAATAATATTATTATGTTAATACAACACTGACAAATAATTTGTAATAATGCATTAATTTAGACCAAATTTGACTATCATAAAAACGGTTATTGTGAGTTAATCTTAAAAGATAGACATATACGGTCGCGGACATTTTTTTAGATAATTTAAGGAGGAATAATTCTTTCATACATATTTTTTGGATATCTCGAACGGTTTTCGCAGCGCACGCAACGGAAACGCTCAAAGACGAATAATATTCCCCGTATTTTCCACATTTTCGACTGTTTCTTCGCTTCTATAAGTCGCAACGTAATGTTTTATAGCCTAAAGCCTTCCTCGGTAATTGATCTATCCAACACAAAAAGAATTTTTCAATTCGAACCAGTAGTTCCTGAGATTAGCGCGTTTAAACAAACAAACAAACAAACAAACAAACAAACAAACTCTTCCGCTTTATTATATTAGTATAGATTAGTGGCCCAAATTCTTATTGGTATATTTAGACATACGGCTACAACAGGTATAGCACACCAGTTCAATACGCGTTCGATTCCCGGGCGGAGAAAAGTTTTTTTAAAGCTTTTATTTGTGAAGCTTAATAATTAGATTGATATAAAAAAGAGGCAGATATTTGCTTCGGGTCTGGTTGTTTAAGAGAGGTAGGCAGTGGTACCCGGTCTGCCAACAAGGGACTGTTGACTCTAATTCTTTTTTTTGTTATTGTGACACGACATCTGACCTCGACCCGCCTGATGATAAGCAAGAGGAGGTCCAAGAGTGTCGACGACTGAGAAAACCACTTGTTGGTACCAATGTATCTTTAATATATGTACATTGGTTATCCTGTTTGTTAAATTGTCACGCCTTTTTCCCACGATCCTGTCACAACACCCTCGCTTCCTTTATATTCACAATTCTCTTCATATAAGCTCTACGGTTATAGACACTAGGGAACCTAGCTTTCTTGAGGAAGTCTCCCATTTGGTCGGCGAACACCCTCCTGGGCCTGCCTTGTTTAAGGGGTGACGATTTGATTGATTGTCCTGTTTCTATGATACAAGCGCTTTAATAGCTTCAGTTACTAGAACTTCAGTTATAGAAATGTTAATTATAAAAAAATACATACACCCTTTCCAGTCTAGACGTTTTAATCAAATTAAAAACTATTCTGTACTAAAAAGAGAATACTTGGAATAATTGCCATATTTCTTTGACTCGGGTACAGTTGTGTGGCTGTCAAGATGTGGAAGATGCCACTGTGGGGACATTGACATCTGTACCGCTTGCTGATTATCTCACACACACAGACATACAAATATAAACTCTACGTTGCTATAAACACATTTTATTTTACAATAACAAAATACTATTATATTATAGTATTATATCACACATGATAATAATATTGTTATAGACATTTTCAATAATTAATTGTAAATTATAATTAAAAATTATAAATAGTGTAAGAAATTAAAATAATAGTAGATTAAGATTTTAATTAGGAATTCTCTTAATTAAATTTACGTGTAATATGAGTGTAATGATTACAAATTGTAATTAATAATTATAATGATTGATTAGGGTAAACTATCAAGTGTTTGTGATTACATTAATCTAAAAATAATTTAGATAAGAATCATAACATTTCCATAAAGATATTTTTTGGGATTAATTTCTAGATAATATAATAACAAGTGCATAAAGCGTTGTTGTGCTAAAAGCCATGAGCAAAGGACATAATTTATTTTGTATGGGGACTTGGGCTTAATTGTATTAACAGTTGCATATTCATTATAAAATATTTTAATGTACGTACGAAGATATCCTTTTTTTGCATAGTTTAAGGATGCATAATGATCAAACTATAATTATGACAGTTCAAAGCAGGACTGTTAATATGGCGTGTCTATGATTGACAGACGATACAAAATCCATATCTTATTTTCAAAATAACTCAAATGCACAGCAATTAAAAGCAAATTTGTTATTAGTTTTATCAATACAAGTATCGAAACTAGCATTTATATATTTTTTCATCAATAAACATTACAAAACTTGTACATAAATGACCAAAATGGACGATGTCCTTTATATAATAATTGATATTCAGTTTTTTAAATATATATACAATTTTTAGTACGAATGTCACATTTAATATATTCTTTGTAAACATTTTAGCATTTAGGATTGCAGTGATAATTGATAAATATTTATAAAAATAATATTTGTATTGGCTATTATATTCTTTATTGCTTAATAAAATTAGATATTTCTATGACAAAATAAATATAGGATCGACGCAACAATTATTTTGCAGTAAATACATACACGAATACCATAAAAAATGTTTAGTTACAATTGTATTTATTAAAAGTATACTTACCTATACATATACAGCACTTTTTGTCATTAATATTGCGTGGCATTTTTTGCTCTGAAATACGTGCAAAGCATGAAGACATACAATTCTCAAGAAACTACTAACAACAATAAAACAAAACGTCGCAAACTACATAAAGCAAACAAACATCAACAATTAAAAACATGTTTTTTAAACACAACTCACCTATAAAAGAAGGCAACACAAAAACTATCGGAAACCGAGTAAATTCGATCACTTGCAACTTTGTTTACGTTTGTATTTACTAACTTATTATATTAAACAGTTCGTCGTGCTACACAGTTTGCGGCGGCACACGTATATTTCAGACCAGCACTTCAGACGTACTGTTTGAGCTACGAACGCTGAGCGCTGGCTACGTGTCTGTTTGCAATGCGAGAACCCGCCCGCCCTACTAACTTTATAAGCCTGAAGAAAAAGGCAGCCGGAAGCCGTGACCCTCTCACAATCCTCCTTCAAGTGTTTTACCAATGAAGTTATCAGAATAATTCAATTGTTATTAACTGCATATTCTATCATAAAAAATAATAAGAATATAATTTTGTGACAAAAATAAAATAAAATAATATGATATCTAGTTACGAACCAACTAATCTAATATTCAAAACTACATAATAGAGACAAAACTTACATTTGTATTTGAGTATGATAAGATAGGTACCTAATAGATTAGATTTTAAAAGAAAATGCATATAAATAAAAACATTTATTGCTTTACCAGTAGTTGCTAACCAATAATCATACGTCTATTTGGCATTTTTTTTATATATATGATAGCACCCAGCATGTTAAATCCGGCAACTTACAAGCTGATCCTGAAACACGACTAAGTCACTTCACGAACTGTATACCATGTAAGTGGTGATATAACTCCAGGTCGCAGACTGCCTACCACTCTTTGACAACCAGACCCGGAGCAAATATCCGCCTCTTTTATTTAATGACAAATATTTGTAATATCAAATTGAATTAATAAATAATGCAAATAAAAGCTATGTTGCTATAAAAATGTCTGAAACAAATCTTTGCTCTAACCGGAAATCAAACCCGGGACTTTTTATTTTTATTGTGACACGACAACTGACCTCGACCCGCCTGATGATAAGCAAGAGGGGGTCCAAGAGTGACGACGACTGAGAAAACCGAGTTTGTTTATAGCTGCTTCAGTCGGCGTGACTATGCGTAACGAACCAGTGAGCTGATCAATGCTCAAGTTACTTTTTAACCGACTTCAAAAAAGGAGGGGGTTCTCAATTCGACCAGTATGTTTTTTTTTTTATGTTTGTTACCTCAAAACTTTTGACTGGTTGAACCGATTTTAATAATTCTTTTTTTATTTGATAGCTGATGCTTCCCGTTTGGTCCCATTTTAATTTGGTCCAGTTCTAATAATGGCATCCATGAGAAAATCATATAAGTCTTAAATTTTCAACATTCTAATTTATGTTTGTTGGCGGATAACTTCGTTGTTTATGAACCGATTTTGATAATTCTTTTTTTGTTGAAAAGAATATATTTAAAAGGTGGTCCCATGATAAAGAAATCAGGGTTTAACTGAGTTCAAAAAAAGAGAAGGTTTCTAAAATGACTGTATATATCTTTTTTATGTTTGTTCGCGGATAACTTTGTTGTTTATGAACCGATTTTGATGATAAGGGAATCAAAGTTTAACCGACTTCAAAAAAAGAGGAAGTTTCTCAATTCAGCCGTTTATATTCGTTGTTAATGAACCGATTTTGATTATTCTTTTTTTGTTGGAAAAAAGATATTTCAAAGGTGGTCCCATGATAAGAAATCAGGGTTTGATGATGGCAGACCAGAGAAATCGAGGGGATCTTCATCGTAGGGGCGACTAGTGTGTTTGTTAAGTTTTTTTTATTATGTCTAATCGTTTCCGTCTATCATTTTCCGTCTGTAGTAGTTTGTAGTTTGTAAGCCAGTATTTAGGTACATAATATTAAAAAATTTACTTTGATAGTTAGTAGGTACCGATTCTTATATTTTTATAAGAATATTTAATAATATTGTGTGTACTTAGTAATTTGATATAGTAGTAAGGTTGTTGTAGCATTGACTTGGCACCGACTCCAAAATTATAAAGTAATTATTTAATCATTTCTATTTAACTAATTGAAAATACGTATTACTTTGTGCGAAGAAAATTTGTTTTTTGCTTTTTAGTTTACTATTTGAAGTCGGTTTTTTTTTGTTAGAAATTATTTATATTAAGTACTATAAACTAAAGTAATATAAAACAAAATATGTTGTATAGGTTGTATTTTTACATGATTATGTTGAAAACCACTTAACTGATATTATTTATGTAATAGCTAGACGTAAAAAAGTTGTGTGACTACTATTTTACTATTGTAAGTAAAAATAACAATTCGATACGAGTTATTATTTACAAAATGATGTTATTAACCATGACATGTTATACAAAATACATTAGTGTTTTGTGACATGACATTTGACCTCGTCTGATTGGAAGTTCAAGAGCCCCGACGACTAAACTAATCGATGTACTTATGTAGTTTACGTTTGCGTCAGTCGCCGTCACTATTGTTTTTAAAATAGCTTTAGTTTTAAATTGACGAAGGAATTTATAAATCTGATTTGAATGGATGCGTTAAACAAGGCAGGCCCAGGAGAATGTTTCCGATCAAATCGGAAACGTCCTCAAGAAAACTGGGTTGCTTAGTGTCTTTAACCGAGAGCGGGTGTGAAGAGAATTGTGGATGTGAGGGAAGAGAGTGAGTTGTGTCAGAATCGTGATAAGTGGCGCTTCTTTGTCTTTGCTTATCGCTGTGGGAAAAAGGCGTGACAACTTGATTGATTGATTTGAATAAATATGATGTAGTTACAAAATTATATTCTTAATTGAGAAACAGACTACTATGAGAGAAACTATAAATAAAAAATATTATATAATATTTTGTATAGCAATATTTGTATAGCCTTTGTATAGCAAGGCAGAATAACGTTGGCAGAAATAATTGCCAGCCTTCCTGTCTCCAGACTTCTCCGACAGCCGCTTGGACAACTCCTTGGTCAGGCGCATAGCTGAAGATCTCTAAGGTAACAAAATAAATTTCCCTTTCCGAAGTGTGTGTTATCAAGTTTATACTAAGTTAATATAATTTAAGCCATGCAGGTATATTATGAAGCTGGAACGCGAATAATAATAACGTTCTGTATTCAAGCAACAGTCGGGAGCGGCATAATGAGGGACCTCAGCATCTCTACACGCCACCTGAATACAAATGACACACAGGAAGAAATACTTTTCAATTTACATTTCCACCAAAAACAATGATTATGACGAATACTAATTACCTTTGTTGGATTTAAATATTTAATTGGATAATTAAATTACTTGATAGTAATTTAAGATGAATAATTATAAAGTTTAAGGCGACTGTGGTGTAGTGGCAGTGCATCTATGTACTTTGGTTAAACTGTTTTTATGATGCACTTTAGTTTTTTAGTTTTAGATTTTTTTTTAAATGTATCTTGTCTTTTTTTTCTTTGTATGTTGTTCCCTACAGGAAAAGGCGATTCTGACACAATTCCCTCGCTTCCCTCACATCACAATTCTTTTTATACAAGCTCTACGATTATGAACACTACGAGTAGGCAACCCAGCTTTTTTGAGGATGACTCCGATTTGGTCGCAAAAAAATCTCATATAACGTATCTATCCACATCAGATTTATAAATTCCCATCGGCAATTTTCCTTACATGAATATTAGATAATATTTCCAACATCATTACACATTAATATCCAAGAAATACAAGTTGTACAAATATAATTTAAAATTTCACGATCTGTCACTTGCAGTCACTCGCCAAAACTCATGAAAAGTTTTATTAATTTGATTACTTTTCGGATGTACTGACAAAGATTGAGAAAACTTGTAATAATGGTTTGATGATAGATGAAAGAAGATTGTCAAAAATGGTTTTATAAGTCATACCCTCAGATCATATAAGAATATTATATGAACTAAGCAGGATCGTAGCGTGCCTTGGCGGAGCCCCGTATAAAAATTGTTTGGGGGCCCCCACTGAGGGTAGTTTTCTCTCAAAAGATTTTTTTTTTATTAATTTTTGCTTACGCACGTTGGGGGCTCCCGGCCCAGGGGATTTGGCAGATACGGTGGTAGCTACGCCCCTGGATCTAAGGTCATACCTATAGGGCGCATTCTTAAATAGGTAAATGTCCCAGTTCCAGACCATAGGGTCTGTATGACGAGAATTGTAAATGAATTAAGGAAGCGAAATACCTGTAAAAATAATGTAAATATATTGTAGAGATATTAGGATTGTCAAGAAAAAATTAAAAAAAAAACTATATAAAGATTAAAGTATATATTTAAATACAAATAAATCTTAAGTAATCATTGATATTATATTTAAATATGAATACACAAAATGTCAGTTACAAAGTTGAATGCTTTCTAACGTCTCCAATTAGCAAATGTGCTATAATTTTGTCGCTTCAGTCTTTACATAGCATATTATTGTTAATTTAATTTGTTAGATGTTTCTTAAAATATAGTTTACATTGTTGTGGTTATAAGCGGTGTGCCGTGGACAAACATTTTATTTTGCACCTGTCTGCCTGCCGACTGATTGCTATTATAGCTTCATGAAAGTTTCATTTCATTACCCAATGCTAATACTTTAATTATTTATTGTTATTACTTGTAACATAAACGTATAATTAAGGCGACCGTGGTTTAGTGGCAGTGCAATGGCTACGTAAGCCGAGTGCCATGGGTTCAAAACCACTGACCGGTACAAATGTGTCTTTGATATAATATGTACTTTGGTTGTTCTAAGATACAAGCACGTAATAATAATAAAAATGTACAATTAATATACAATAAATATACAAAATTAAATGCATTTTCAATAGAGTTATTTAAATACGGCGAAAAACTGTAATTCTTCTAATTATTGATTAAGTATGGTTGGCAGGGAATTAGAAGTCATTTGCTCCGTCTGCCGACTTTAAAGTGTACAGATCGCGAAGTGACTCTCTCGCGTTTCAGGATCAGCTTAAAAGTAGTCGGTCGGTTTCAACTAGGCCAGCATTGTGGACGTGACTGCTAATATCAGTTAAATAAGCAGTATATAGCAGCAGTCACATATATAGAGCCACAATAAAATATTGCCTTTCACCGAACTATTGGGCATGTCACGGTTCTTAAGTAACTCAGTTCTGCCGGCATAGTGGATGCAGACATCGTTTTTTAGCATTAATAAACTGAGCTTATGCACTCCAGAATATCATGAGGCGGTATACGTCAGTCGATATTTAAAAAAGCAATTTAACCCATTTGGTATGGTTGGGGCCGAATAGTTGTAGAATAGAGACTACGTGTTGGATGTTCACCAACAACATAAACTAACAACCCGCTAAAGGTGACAGAAAACCTTTAGTTGTAAGCTACTTCTAGCTGGCTACTATTAATTCGCTGGAAGAGGCCTTTATCGACTAAGGGCTGAGAGAAAAAGAGAGGTACCTAGTAAACTCTATTTGCATAATTAAAAATAACCTATCATCCGGTATATTGACGGCATCTGAGGTAACCGCAAACTGTGTCTGTTTTTTAGTCGTCGGCGCATCAGGCTAGTCGTTTGATAATTGAGTGATAACACAAAAGTTAATTGAGTCGCGTGTCACACTAAAGGTTAACATTGTCAAATAAATTAATTACAATGAATTAGGCCACGGGCAATTAACATGACACAAATATACCGCTTTTTGTATACACACTACACAATTAACATTGTGACGATCTTTATCATATTCGCTTAGTTCATATTATTAGAATAGTTGTACAGTCAACAGCAGATATATCTGAGCACGCAATCTGATCAAAAGTATCTATACATTCAGAGTGGTCATAAATATCTACACACCATTAGTTGTCATAATAATGTGAGCAATCAGTGCGTCAAAAAAATCAATACACTCAAATAGTCAAAAATCTACACACTCATATAATATGTAATATTTTAAAACAAATTTACTGGATTGTCTGTTGGCATATTTTTGACAAGTGAGTGTGTAGATATATATCTGCTGCTGACTGTACCTACAATTTTTTACCAGCTCTGCCCCCCGGTTTTATTTCAAAATGCATCATCAGGGGGCTGATTGCGCAAGTTGAGTGGTGATGACAATAAAATTCATTCCCATTTGTCAAAAAGTTATGCGGTCACTGTTAGTGTTAAAAACAACTGTTATTCATTTAGACAATAAGTTTTATTGAGCTTGAACTGTTATTGAAAATAAACAACGTTTCTTATTGTGTTGCGCGGTTGCAATAACAATTTTGAAGCTCATTAATGAAGTTTACCTGTATAAAAGAATCCCATTATCACTGAGATACGCGGTCGGCCCGCAGGTTCTGTACATGTTTAAATTTATATCCATGGCCTGGGCTGATATAAAATTCAGGATAAAATATAAATGATTTAAATAAAAGCTTATAGTAAGAACCGATTTGAATTAATGCACTATACCAATATCCTACATTTCTCTTAGATCATCGTAGCCTATAATCAAGTACTCCAGGTCTTTAATTTTACAAGAACCCAAGTAAAGGATCTTTTTTTATTAGTAAGAAACAATATAAGTTAATGAACCTTTAGTTCTATCTTTTATAGTTTGTTGATCTGAGAGGATACATGAATAGATTTTCCAGATCCAGATATGTTATATAGCCTTCCGCAAAATATGGGCTATAAAATGCGAAAAAAATAAAATTCCGATAGTTAGTTCCAGAGATTTGCGTATTTAAACAAACAAACAAACAAACGTTTCTTTGTTTAAACATTCATATTATGTATTAGTATAAATCTATAAGCACTATGGCCTAATAGTTTTGTAAGAACTTCCTATCAAATAATATATCGTTAATAGTTGCATTTAACTAAAAGAGATGCATGACCATCTCTTCATTGTGGTCGAACGCAAGCTTATTGAAACAAAATAATTACTAGCAATGTTCGAAAAAAATACACGGGGATAAGCAGAAACAGTAGAGTGCAACTTGTCACGATGTTGACATAACTCTCTCGTTTCTTCACGCCACAATTTTCTTCATATAAGAAAATTGTTATGCTTATAGGCAATGCCACCCTGATTTTTTAAAAAGTAATAAATACTATAAATGTTTTATAAAATTAATCTATACGTCGCGATAATTATAATTTTAAAATACCAATTATTATTTTATTACCTATTAATCTACTGCTAAGGTAATTTCTTTTGTTAGTTCTGGGTAAATATTTTTGTACATGAATTTTATGAAGCGCTCCCACGATGTGAGTTTTGCTTCGTCAAGTTTAAGAACTGTATTTAGCACATGAAATAAAACTTCTTTCGTCTCCTGTAAGATAAAAATTATATTAATTATTATAATTTCTAAATATTTCCAAATTTCAAATAAGTAGCAACAATAAGTCTTAAAATATTAACAGCAAATTAACCTGCTATTTAACCTAAATCGTCAAAGAGTCACAGAATTGTTTGGTCATTTGGTTACCGCCAATTGATGAGTTGGTACCAAAGAGATCAATGTCCGAACAATGTTTATTGATATAGTCGATTGTTTGACAATGAAACGTCGCGCCAAAACGTTTAGTCAATGTGAAATTTCGGTGCTCTGCCAAATTGTTACGGCCTTCTCAGACGAGTTCCGAATTTGCCATTATTTTATATACTTAGATCTTAGATTTTTTTAATTGTGACTCGACATATGACAGCACCCCGCTTGATGTTAGGCTGAAGTGTGGTCCATGAATGGATGCCACTGCTACTACAATTCAATAACTGTGAGTAGCAGTCACATCCATGTCAGCCTAGTTAGAACCGGCAACTTACAAGCTGATCTCGAAACGCGACCAAATCACTTCACGGTCTGTATACTTGTAAGTGGTGGTACTACCCCGGATCCGCAGACTGGGTCCACTGCCTACCACTCTTTTATAACCAGACCCGAAGCCAATATCCATCTCTTTTTTTTTAACAAATATTTGCAATATTTAATATAATTATTAAATATTTTTAGGCCGGCATAGTAGCGGCGGCTGGGGCAGCCGGGAACTGACTCGGTTATTCCAGTCGTCGTCACTCTTAGATTCCTCTTGCTTATCATCAGGCGAGTCGAAGTCAGATGTCGTGTCACAATAATAAAAAAAATATATATTACAAATAAAAGCTATGAAACAAATATTTGCTCCGACCGGGAATCGAACCCGGAACTTTATGCGCAACAAGCCAATCACTGACCGTTCGTCCACGCCTGCCGTCAAGTACAAAAATCAACGTATTTACCCACTGTTCTTTAATAAAATCTCTGGTGAATGAAGGTAGTTATTCACTTACCTCAAAATGTCTTTCTTTAATATCTCTGGCACCATGGTTAGATCCAATTTTCATGCACAATGCTGCTGCTATTTCAGGATTGTTTAACTCCACAATAATAGAGTTAAATCCGTTCATGAAGTTAATGACGTGTGCTCTAAATTGAGGTTTAATTGGCAATTCACTGTTGTCGATATCCATGAACGATTTGAAAAACGTCTTCGTTTCGGGATTCTTAGTAAAAAGCCTAAAAATATTGGTATCATTAGCAATCCTGCTGTTTAATCGTTGTGGCTTGACATATGACAGCACCCCGCCTGATACGATAAGCTGAGAGCGGCCAAAGAATGAAAGCGACTGCTCCTACAGTTTAATAAATGCAATTTGTAGTTGCATTCACGATGAAAGCCTAGTTGGAACTAGCAACTTTCTAGCTGATCCTGAACTACCGATAAAAGTAGTAAGCACCACCAGTCTGCCGATCGAGGTAGTACCACCACTTACAAGTATACAGACCGTGAAGCGATCGCGTTTCGGGATCAGCTTGCAGGTTGCCGATTCCAATTAGGCCGGCATAGTGGATGTGATTGCTACTTACAGTTATTGACATCCATTCATGGACCACACTCCAGACTAACATCAAGCGTGGTGCTGTCATATGTCGAGTCAAAAAATATATTTTTTTAAAACTTATTGAAAATCAAACAACCTACAAAAACAATAATAAAGTTTAATAAGAATGTTCGTATCAGCTTTAGTTATTTAGAGTATGGCGGCATAATTAAAATATGATTTATTGTATCATCTCTTAAAATAAACTATGTTATTGATATTATAAGGTTAAATAGTTTAATTAAGATTTCAGTCACAAATCGGCGAGTACTCGGGCATACTAAAAGCTGTTCAGCTGCAAAAGGGAACAATAGATAAAGTTTGCCTTATTTACGTTTTAAAACTTTATTGTTAAGAGTTGCTCACAAGAATAATATATGAAGAGAATATCATGTTTAATTCGTGGCATGCAACTTCTTAACTTTATTATATTAACACTATAATATAATAAAGTTAATTTATTATTATATTTTAAAAGATGGAAATTTGTATAATAGAAACGGAGCGACCAAAGTATATTACTTATAATATCAAAGATAAATAGGTACAGTCAAGTGGTTTTGAACCACGAGTTTATTTATAGTTTATCACCAAGAGATATTTTTTATAAAAAGAATAGAGCAGGCGCATACAATTTGAGGTCTTGTCCGGTCTACTTCATATATGTATATATATTTATTGTTTTATCACTAAGTCGGAATTCGGAATCAACTTGAAGTTGCTGATTCTAACTAGGCAGGCATGGATGCGTCTGCGATTTGTAATCATTGCACCGTAGTAGCAATCGCCTCCATTCTTGACCGCATTCAGCGCCACATCAGGCGGAATTCTGTTATATTTATGTCGAGTTAAAAAATACATATAAATATGAAACTTTCCTTTGGCCGGCATAATGACGGCGACTGAGGCAGCCGTGAACTAACTCGGCTGTTTCAGTCGTCGGCACCTTTAGATCTTCTCTTGCTTATCATTAGGCGGGTCGAGGTCAAATGTCGTGTCACAATTAAAAAAAAAAAAACTAGCTGTTTCCCGCGGTTACACCCGCGTTTATAAGCTGTGACTCTTGAGTACATTAGAGGACCCCTGGCATCATCGTGGTCCATCATTAGGTATAGCTTGTCTAACTATAAATGATGCGCCCCTCCAGTTTATTAGTTTATTTAAATGTGTGAATACAAATATTACTAACTATATTACTATACTTTATCATCGTGCTCCTCCTTTTGTGTTTAACCAGCAAATGAATGACCAATTACAAATGCATTTTCGGTGTGATTCATCCATATTTTATAGTTGCACGTGTGCTTAAATGCAGTGGAGGGGCGCGTCATTTCGGCTTGGACAGACTCTTCTCCAGATCGTTAATGTCAGATCAACTTCATATTGTTAGTGAGTTTTGCCGTCGTTTTAGTGTTAGTAATAAAACTTGCCTGAGGAATACATCAATGCCAAATGCTACTTTGTTATTATTGTAAACAGAAGACCACGATCTCTGTACATTCAATACGTCCCTTTCGCTCAGACCCGTTAATTCATTTGGAACTTCGTCGGAAATACCATTTCCCGATATTATAGATTTTAACCAGTCAAACATTCTAGAATAGAGATTATGCGTAGTCAATTAATCAATGTGTCATGCCTCAATTCAGGCAGAGACAGTGGCAGTGGTATAGTGGTAGTTCAATGGTCAACGCAGGGGGGTTGAGTGACCATTGCCGGTACCAATGTGTTTTTGATAAGAGTATAAGTACTTTAATAGTGTAGTATAGAAATAAAAAATATATATATTGGGCACCACTTTCCACGATCCTCACGGATCCGCACCGTAAAAACATCAAGGCTATTGTTACAGCAGGAGCCTTTAGCTGCCATACTCAGAGCTTGTATAAAAAATAGTGGATGTGAAGTAGAGGAAGCGAGAAAGTTATGTTTGTGTATACTCGTATTATAGAACTTCAATCAATCAATCGAATTGTCACGACTTTGTTACACAGGGATAGGCAGAGACAATGAAGCGCCACTTTTTACGATCCTGAAACACTAATTGTAACACGGATTTTTGTTATTACTTTAAATAAAAAATTTAACAGATTTTAACATAAGAAATTAATGTATCCAAATTAGAAACGAACTATCTTTGTTGGTCAGTAGGATTTTAAGATTTGCGTATGAAAAACATTGTTTTTAAATTAAAATGAAACTCACGTCTCGGCGTTCACACTGTTACGCAGTACAATAACACTCATTCACTGTTCAAACTTATCAACAGTTATTTGGCAAGACCTCAGATCATATAAGTTTAGATATTACATTACATTAGATATTACATTATACAGATATTACATTATACAGATATTACATTATACAGATATTATATTATAGATATATATTACACAGTTTATATTATATGATCTGAGGGGAAGACATATAAGACGTCGAATTCGTGGTAGATTTTTATTATTTACATTAAATTATTATTTTTGTTTTATTTATTATTATTATTTTATTTATTTACATTTCTATACTAAGCTACTAAAGTGCTTGTATCATAAAAACAGGACATCCAAAGTGCATATATCAAAAATACATTGGTACCAGTGCAGTGGGTGGTTTTGAACCCGTGCTTTCGGTTTGCGTAACTATTGCACTGCTGCGACTATACCACGGTCACCTATAATTTTTTATTATTATTATGGCTTGTTGGCATAGACCAATAACTTGACGTAGCCCCAAAGAAAATAATGTAAAGGCGTTAAATCACAAGAACGAGGCGGCCAATCGACTGGCCCATTTCTTGAGATAACACGCTCATTAAACTTACTTTTTAATAAATCGATTGTATGGCACCGTCCTGTTGAAACCACGTGTCGTTCAAGTCCATATCTTCCAGTTCGGGTCAAAAATAATCGGTAATTATGGCGCGATAACGATGGCCTTTTTTTATTTTTTTATAATTTGCCGTTTTGTACTTTTTTATAATTTGTCTGTTTGTGTACTTTACCACGATGAAAATGTTGAGTTTACTAAATAAATTAACAGTGGCAGTTCGATGATTAGTGAAGACCACGATCTCTGTACATTAAGAAATTAAATTCAAAGTTGTCAAGTCCCTATTGGAAAACCCTATATAATATTTAATATTAAAAATAATGTGTAACTGTGCAAGGGACATAACACTCTCAAGCGTGAATAATTTTTTTTATTTGATTTTCCCGTGGTAATTAGGGCGTGAATAATTATTACATCTGACCTACATTGTACCTTTTAAGAAATCCATCAATCGTTTCAAAAATTTGAAAATAGAATAATCTGAGTCATTTAAAATTATTGTGGCAATATTAAAATTAGCATAGCAACACAGGGTATGAAATGGGTGCCCAGTGTAATAACTTTCCCATTATATATGGAAAATTGGTTTATACACAATATGTTAAGGCAATTCAACAGCATAATATACGACGATAGGCAATACAATAAATAAAAGTGCAATTACAGCTATTAATAACAATATATAAAATTTTGATAACCTTATTTCTAATTATATTACATATATAATGAATCATAGTATTATTTCTTAGAATATATTAACAAATAAAAATAATAATAAACAATAAGAACAACCCAGTGTCATTTGGTATTATTAGAGTTTGGCAAACTAGGCAAACCTGGCAATGCATTATTTCTGGTAAACGATGTATAAGACATTCTTAATTACCCTTGCCTATAATAATTACATAATTGTCAGTTTGTTCACATTTACAATATACAAATTCATGCATTTATTTCATCAAAATTATAATAATAAGTTCATAAAAAATAACAAAAAGTTTAACAAACCAGAAAAAAACATAATTTTGTTTTATATTATAAACCTTTAACTTTTTTTTACAAATTGCTTCACTTTATTGAGACACTACTACCGGCCAGACGGCAATACTGCTGTTTCCGTGGCGCCGTAATATGATGATGGATCAAGGTTAGATGGTTTTGAACGAGGGTGCATAAACTTCAGAAGCTTGCCTTTCAAATACGCTAAACCAATGGTCGAATATATCTAACAGGTTATGAACAAGGACTGATTTATTAAAAGCTCGACGCATCCGATATCTTAAAAACTAAATGAGATTTCGAAAAATTGTACTCCAGCATTTCGTTCTGTTTCGTCGAGTTCTATAGAATCAATGATTAGACTATGTTTTAACTTAATATTAAATAAAAATAAATTTTAGAATAATAAAACGTGCATAAAAAGCCAAGAACCAATAAAATAAAATAGATAAAGGAAATTTAGTTTTAAAACCTGGCAACATTTTATGTCAAAATTGACATTGACTTCCGATCGTTTGTTGTTTTTCAGAATCCACGTTTTGCGAGCGTTTACTAACAATTTTGTATTTAGAAAATGGCAAATATTACTGAGCCGGCACTTAAAAACATAGGAAAAGTGTTAAATGATCCTACAAGACCTATGAAGGAACGTTTTCGTGCTTTATTTACCTTAAAAAACTTGGGCGGCGAAACAGCTATTCAATGCATTAGTGAATGTTTTAAAGATGAGTCTGTGCTTCTGAAACACGAATTAGCTTACTGTCTAGGACAAATGCAGGATAAACAAGCTATTCCTATATTAATAAGTATTTTAGAAGACAAAACGCAGGACCCCATAGTGAGACACGAAGCAGGTTAGAATCATTTTATTCTTTATTAGTACTTTATCTCAACGTAAATACATCTATTAAGAAGTGATAATTTTTTTATTTTAAATTCGTCATATTACTTTTTGACTTTTATTATGATTTCACTAGTTATAGCAAATCCTATTAAAAGACAATTTCTATAATTTCAAAATTAATAAATAATAAAAATATTGTTTCTACTGTTTCAGGTGAGGCTCTCGGTGCAATTGGAGACTCAAATCTTATTGAGGTGTTAAAAAAATATGAACATGACACAGCTGTAGAAGTAGCGGAAACTTGTCAAATAGCGTTGGAGCGTCTTAAATGGATTGCTGATGAGAAATCTAGGGTGGAAAAATTACAGAAATCTAGGTATGCATCAGTGGACCCAGCTCCTCCAAGCATTGAGAATAATATAACAAAACTTGAAGAGACTTTAATGAATGAAAAGGAATCATTATTTAATAGATATAGAGCTATGTTTAGCTTAAGGAATTTGGGTACAACAGAAAGTATTAATACCTTGGGTGAAGGTGAGATACATTTGAAAACTATAATCTTTTGTAATAAAATTTATTATTCTTGTAATCCCATTTGATTGTCCTACACCAGTAGTAACACCGGTACCAATGTATCTTTGATATATGTACTTTGGTTGTCCTGTTTCTATGATACAAGCACTTTAGCTTAGTATAGAAATGTATAAAAATAACATTAAAAATAAAAGTAGTATCTAAATGGTTACACAAATCAAGAGTACCAAAGAACCAAAGTACTTTAGTAGTTTAACAAAGAACGGTAAATAAAAATAAATGAGCCGCACTTAACAAATGAATATTGTAATTGAATTCCAGGTTTTAAAGCTAGCAGTGCATTATTTCGCCATGAGGTTGCCTTTATATTTGGCCAAATGCAAGATGAGCGAAGTATCAAATTTCTACAGGATGCTTTAGAAAATACATCTGAACATGAAATGGTTAGACATGAGGCAGCGGAAGCCTTAGGATCCATTGCTACTGAAGAATGTACTCAAATACTTAAGAGGTTATTCAATAATTTTTATTATTGTTATTTACATTTCTATACTAAGTCATAGTATAGAAATTGCACTGCCACTACACCGTGGTCACCTTGAATTTAGAATTTAGAGTAGTAGGCATAGTTAGTGGTCTTTTTCCCACTCTGCTGACAACCCCTACTTTGTTTTGGGATAAGTTTGAAAGTTGCCAGTTTCAACTAGGCTGGCATAGTTGATGCAACTCCCTGCTTCAGTTATTTAAGCTTAGAAGCAAAACAGCCTTTATTCAAAGACAGCAGTCCAGAATATAAAATGGTTTTAAATCTCAGCTCTACGCGGTAGAAGTTGGTGCAAGGGGTATACCAGCAAAAAACTTGCATCATCTTTTAAAGAATCTTTGTCTCCCAAGGTCAGCCGTAAGCACATTTTTAGATCGTTTATCAAAGGCGGCATGGGTGGGGTCTTACAATATTTGGTTGGGTAGAGGGAATAGTGAAGGCAGGGAAGGTGAGTGTTGATATGTTACAAAAAGCTTTGAAACCTACATTTCGGTCACAAGTCCAGAACGCTGCCTTCATTCTCCTGCCTGTCACATGATGGACCCGGAACCTGTACGGAGAATCCATGGATGCTAAGAAATTGTTTCATAGTGGGCCTGCTACAGATAAGTCTGCAAGCACCAGTCACATCCACTATTGATGTTCAGAGAGGTTAATACAATAAAACATCCATAATCATTAACATTTTTCATCCATTGATAACATCCATAACATCCATTTTCCTAAACATTTAGTAACTGCTTATTATTCATTAATATTTACGAGGTTCTTAAAATTATATTTACAGCCAAATAACTTAAGTATTTAGGCATTGTATATGTATACAACACTTCACTTGAAATACTGACAACTGATGGGGCAGAAAGGTTCTAGAGTGGAGAACATGAACCGGATGCAACTGGCATCTTGTCGTTCGAAATGGCGTTCTAATTGGGAGGCCTATTTTCAGCAGTGGACGCCTTCTGGCTAATGATGATGTGTATTAAAATACAAAGTCACTCTAAATTACTTTTATTTATTTTCAGGTATCTAAATGATCCTAGGCCTGTCGTGAGGGAGAGTTGTGAAGTAGCATTAGACATGTCTGAATATGAGAACAGTCCGGAATTTCAATATGCCAACACACTAGTTGCCGCTAAGGCATAATTTATTAATTGTTATAAAAAAAAACTTTGAGTTTAATAATTTACAGAGTGGTAGGCAGTTGTGCTCAGCCTACTGATCTGGGGTAGTACCACCACTTTAAGAGTACAGACAGTGTAGTTACTTAGTCGTGTTTTGGATTCAACTCGAAAGTTGCCAGTTTCAACTAGCCCGGCATAGTGGATGTGGCTGCTACTTGCAGTTGTTTAACTGTAGAGGTAGTCGCCCCTATGAATAGACTGCACTTCAGCCTAACATCAGGCAGGTTATTGTCAAATGTCGAGTGAGAATATAAAACAAATATCCTGTGACCTTGGCTTGCCTGAAATATCTTATTCAATTTTCATTACTAATTTATTCACCCCTAAAAGTATCATTAACAATGTATAAGCGAGAAAATACTGTGGTGTGATTACATCTCAAATAGTTTATGCAAATTTATGTATACACTGACTCTGAGCAAAAAATAAATTTACCCCATCCTATAACTATAAATCCTTCAAGCGAACCGAGAAAATGCATAGTGCTCAGGCCGGCATAGTTAGGGCGACTGTGAACTGTTCAGTTGGATCTTCCCTAGCTTACCATCAGGCAAATTAGCCTGTAGCATTTCAATATAAATAATAAGGCGCCGCCTATACATTAACATTATATTTATTAATTTTATTTTATTCCATGTTTGCTTGGGTGGGGAACTGTCCTAATTGCACTGGCCTAATTGTGCAAATAATAATGAACAAGAAAGCTTTCTTTATATATTTTTTTGTATATCAGAAATTGTCCTTTGTCTCTGCCTATCTCTGTGGGAAAAAGGCGTGACAATTTGATTGATTAATATATCAGAAATTATTATTTTCATTTTGTTATTTATAAATATACTTTATGCCTATTTATTATATTCTTTTATTTTATGTTACGCAAATTAGTACATAAACGAAAAGGTTGTTTAAATTAAGTATTTGCTACTTACTGCTTAGTATACTTACTATTTACTATCTAGTGAATAATGTAAGTGTGGACTATGGATAAATATTAATTATTTTAGTATAGAGGCCGGCAAATATAAAGAGCGATGGCATTTAAGCGTGCAGTAAATTGTTACCTACTTACCTTTCGTTTTTCGAATGTGTATAAATTATAGAATTTTATCAACTATGAGTACAACAGAATAGATGCGCTGACTTGCTCTTACCGTCCAGTGTTATTAGATGATCTTTATGATGCGCAGTTCAAGTCAGCGCTCTTTTTCTCTGCCAGGTTTCAATACAGTAAGGTACATTTTTTTTACAAAAATATTGTGTTTTAATTGAAATTATCTAACTTTTATATTTTGACAAAAAAATATAAATCTCATGTGAATGGATACGTTAAACAAGTCAGGCCCAGGAGGGTGTTCGCCGACCAAATCGGAGACATACTCAAGAAGTAACCATAAAGCTTGTATGTATAAAGAGAAATGTGAATTTGAGGGAAGCGAGGGAGTTGTGTCAGGATCGTGGCAAGTGGCGCTCCATTGTCTCTGCCTATCTGCGAGGAAAAGGCGTGACAATTTGATTAATTGATATATTTTAATATTCAAACTTTTGTATAAGTGTAACAACAGAAAAGATATGCTTTCTCCTTAACATACATAAACAGATATATTCTATATATACGAGAGTAGAATTAGACGAATGAGACCGGGTATATGGAACTGATACGTTTCATAAAGCCGTAGGTAAAAAGTATTTTGTAGTAAGGAATATACCTCTGAATTTCCTCCCAAATCACGCAAACAGAACATTGTTAAGCAGCTGCTTTTATATGAAAAAAAAATAAATAAAACATGGAATTTTTATTAACTAAGGCTGTAATTGATTATTTTTTTGAGTATTTCTGTTGTCTAGGTAATTCAAAGCCGTTTAATTTGAGCTCTCGGGATGTCTTTAAATTTTGTATTTACAAAGTAAACGGTTTTCAGTTTCTAAAGTTAGGTCTTCTTTAAGATTGTTAATCAGTGACTTACATAGTCTATCTACAGTACAAAATAAAATGAATAAACTAATATTTTATTAAAATACATGTTTTCGTAATGGTATTTGTAGATTTACAATATTTTTTAATAAATGATTTTACTTAGAATATGCGATGTTCTTTTATTTATCTTTCATCCCGCGTCATTCTAGAACAATTTTACTTGATTATAAGTACATATTTATTTATTTTAAAGTTATTTTTTTAATTTTCTCTATAATGTCTTACCCGAACACGTAGAAGGGCGTATATATATATATATATATATATATATATATATATATATATATATATATATATATGTGTGTATATATTAAGGATTAGCAGTAACTACAATAATTAGTTACTAATTGAACAACTCTGTAATTTACGAAGCTTAACTGTTCAATATGTAGATAGGTGTAATTACGCTTAGATTATATAGATTGCGGGGAACGTTCACTTTATGATAGACGGCATTCTATATCTTAACGGCACGTATTTCTATTTCTATATCGGCACGTAATATCTTCTTCGTACATATTACGTATAGTCTGTCTAAGCCAAAATGACGCGCCCCTCCACTGCATTTACGCACACTAGTAAATATAAAATATGGATAAAACACACCGAGAATGCAATTGTAATTGGTTATTCAGTTGCTGGTTAGACACAAAAGGAAGAGCACGCTGATGAAGTATAATAGTATAGTTAGTAATATTTGTATTCGCACATTTAAATAAACTAATAAAGTGGAGGGGCGGGTCGTTTATAGTTAGACAAGCTATACCTTACTATAATCCGTTACCTTGTCATACGCGCTAATAGAAAAACGGAGATTGACCTCGACTTGTTTGATCGTAAGCAAGGGAAAAACCAAGAGCGGCGACCACTGAAAAAATCGGTTATTTTGCCGTCGCTGTTACCATGCCGACCAAAGATGCTTTTTTAACGTTTCGCTTGAAGGGTTCAAGTTTATAGGATAGAGAGAGCACATGGTGTTGATTCGTCGAGGGTTCTACAAAGAAACACGGCAGAACATATCAGTTCGGCTGCCGATTCATTTGACAGAATGCGAAAGTTTCTGCCGGAGTAAAGATAGGAGGTAGCAATTATTTCTGTTATGGAAATCAGTGCAAAACATAGTTTTCTGAACTTATAAATTCAGAATTTTATGAAATAGGTAAAAAAGATAATACTTAGTAAATAATGGAATCTTAGTAAATCAGGAATCTCTAGTTAATTTTAAAACTGGTTAAATTAACTAGAGATTCCTGCAACTGACAGTATGACCGCCGCTAGGGTGCTGTACATGAGCAGACGAGATTGCTACCGCCTACCACAGGCATGATTAAGGAAGTACTTACGACTTGTTTAGATGTCTAGTCCTGCTGCCTTTGACCTTTTCTTAAAGCTTACAAGTCTTCAACTGTCTGAAAATGCAGAGACTTGTCCAAGTCAATTATTTACTATGAATTAAACAAATTTTATGCGGCTTACTATCGCGTTTATTTTGGTTATTGATTTTAAAATTTTTCATTATACCGATGTTTCGAGAGCTTTGCAGCCATCGTGGTAAGCCGCATAAAATTAGTTTAATTCATTAATCAATGTTTGCGCAAAATCTAAGAAAATATTTATGGTTGAGTGGTAGGCAGGCTGTCGGTGGCCATTTGACAAGTCTGCAGACTCAGATTTCAAATGCGTTGTAACAAACTGGAGTTCAGCTGGCGGATTCATATGTTGTCATATGTCACACACGTAAGAAATGAAACTTTTTTAGGTTATATATCAGATATTCAAGCTCTACGGTTATGGGCACTAGGCAACCCAACTTTCTGAATTGCAGATGTGAGAGTAGCGAGTTGTGTCCATTGTCTCTGCCTATCCCTGTGGAAAAAAGGCGTAACAATTTGATTGATTGATATCAGATAATTATAATTAAAAATACACATCTGATAAAAATAGACATCTGCAACCGTAGCGGGAGATTATGTCGTTCGTACTAAAATTTCACCCTACGTGTATATAGAAGTTTTACTTTATAAAAATGCATTCAGATATAAAAATATACGTTGTAATACATAAAATAATTTCGTATATAAGTAGTGGCTAGGTGTTGCAAGCGAGTTGTAGTGTTTCGGTTTATCAGCGAACACCAGGACGGGAATTTGCTGGTTCTCTTTATTACTGGATTACTTCGTAATTATGTGGACGTCTCCGCTAGATACGCCCAGACATTCCTTTTTATTTTCTCTCACTATTATACGGTCAGAAAAAACATGTTGCAGTAAAATGAATTAATATTAACTTTCGCTTTATTATATATTTATTTTTGTTTGGGTGTTTTATTCCGTCTTTTTGAGAGCTTTGCAACCATCGTGGTCACGGAGAGATGATATTGGTTGTAAAGCTCTCGAAACGTCAAAACAAAAAATAAATGCGATAGTTAGCCGCATAAAATTTGTTTAATTCATTAATCAATGTTCGGTCAAAATCTTTATAATTTATTTTATTTATAGCAAATTGTAAGTAATTTTCCTTATTCTTGGATACAGTAATATCTAACACCACACATCAATCATGGTCTTTTCATAAGCCTGTCCGCCAGGTGACCTGCCTTTTTATTTGAGGTTATTTTTAGTTACTTGCTACATATTATGTAATAAATTCACTTAATATAATTAGTAAGAAACGCGTTTAACATCAATCAACAAACATCAAACGGGGTAGTTTTGGAAACAATAACAGCATCAACCAATAGAACGACCAACACCTTAGTCTCTCCGTGACCACGATGGTTGCAAAGCTCTTAAAACGTTGGAATAATAAAAAAATTGTAAAATCAAAACCAAAATAAACGCGATAGTAAGCCGCGTAAAGTTTGTTTAATTCAATAATCAATCAACAAGTCAAGAGTTGGTAGTCATTTGATGGGTCTGACAATCCAGGGTAGTCTATCAAGTGTAGACCATGAAGTAACTCAGTTGCGTCGCGTTTCGAAATCAGTTTCAAAGTTCCGGTTCAAAACAAGATTTTTTTGCACCTTTTTTTATATTTTTTTTATTGTGACTCGACATATGACATATGAGTGTGGTACATGAACGGATGTCACTGCTACTATAATTTAATAACTATGAGTTGCAATCACATCCACTATGCCGGCAAAACTCTAGTTTTTAACTGTAATAGCCTTCGCCTCCATTGATAGACCACATTTCAGCTTAACATTAGGTTGAGTGCTGTCATATACATTTTTGATAAAGTCAAACTTGTATTAAATACTTTTATGATTCAACTTAACTTATAATTGCAAATAATAAGTATTTCAATTGACAAATTACCATTAATAAGTATTTTAACTTACCTTTATGCACGTTAGTTTTTTATTAAGAATTTTTTACCAACTCAATATTTGAAAAGAAAGTCGTTAAATGTAACATACTCGTATTATGCCATAGGTACGCTAATATTAACATTTACAATAAACCAATATTAATCTAAATTTTTAATTACCTTGCTCAAAATTTTAATTCAAATCAATATTATTGTTTATCAATTATTTCTGCTAACGTATTAGGTATTAGCCTTGCTTTACAAGGGGGAATTGTTGCCAGTCTTCGCGAGACTATCTCTGATGCGACGTCATTAGATGATATTTTTTATTTATAGTTTAATTATAGTTAATATACTTTTATTTTTATCTGTTTCTCAATAAAATATTATTGTACTTTAATAAAAATTAGGACAGTTGACTTTATTCAGAAACCGCGCTCCAGCTACACATCACACGGGACTTTGTCGTACAATATAACATCCTAAATACACATAAAGAAAATATAACATTAGTATTTTTGTGTTATCCCTACCCGAACGTGTTCGAATGAGAGCGATTATTTCTTAGAAAAAAATCCACCTCGTACGACCGTAATTATTTACAACTTAACGTTCATCTGGCTTCGTTTTGACGGTGCTATTAACTTATATAACAAAGTTATGTCCTTAATCTTTATTTTATAGGAAATCAGAGTTTGGTATATTTGCATTCAAGTATTTTAATAACTCTTGTAAAAATAATAACTCTTTCAAGGCTCACTTCAGTGTAGTCATACTAAGTTTGTTACTATAGTGGTCTGGCGAATAGTGGACTTAGATACACTTGCAACAATGTCATATACTCGTACGTATGAGTAGAATGGTGTCCATGGTACAAACATTAACGAGTAAAACATTTAAAAGCTTACTATTAGGCCTTAGCATTGTGCTCTTCCAAAATCATGGAAAAATAAATTGTCGGTACGAAAAATTGTACATTTTTTAAACAAAAATAAACGCGTTAGTAAACCGCATAAAAGGACATCATTTATTTTGTATAGGGACTTGGGCTTAATTGTATTAACATTTTAAATAGCATTTTCAAATAGTGTAATGTACGAAGATTACAACGTAATTGGAATTTATCATTTATTTTGCATAGTTCAGGTGTGCAAAATGATCCAACTAAAATTATGACAGTTCAAAGTAGAGCAAATGGCGTTGATTGAGAAATAGTACAAAGTCCATATCTTATTTTCCAAATAATTCAATCGCACAGCAATTTAAAGCAAAATTGTTATTAGTTTTATCAATACAAGTATCGAAACTACCATTTATAATTCTTTCCATCATTGGACAATACAAAAGTCCAATGATGGAATAAAAGCCTAAATGAATGATGTCCTTTGTTTATTTCCTTTTGCTTAAGCAATAAGCATAAGCAAAATTATGGCAGGTTTTAAAGATAACATTTTGTAGATGAGTGCCTGCCATTTTAAAAGGTTTAAGTGTCATAGTCCTATGAAAGGATTTATAAAAAAGGTTGCTGCTTTTCAGCTGTATTCAATTGAATTGTAATACAAAAGAAATTCTATTTTCACAAATTCTCTAGAACACTTGTTATATGTTTACGAAGGATTTTACTTCCACGAAAATCTGTTTGAGTGTAGATGCTTTTACTTGCAAATGAATTGCTATTTTAAAATATATGAATACTTAGAATTTCCTTTACATACACATTTAAAGATACGCTTTTAAATTTTGCTAGCGTAAGTTTTTAAATTTATTATGTTACAAATATCGCGAGAAACATAAAGAAATAAATTAGTCTCTTTGGGTTGGCAAGGAGAAACACATGGGCTGGCAAAGCATTTCACTTGTCAATTGTTCTACAAAGAAAAGGCGTTTAAACTCTTTATAACATATTTTATTAGTGTATGGATAGAATCTATGCACATAACTTGGATTAGGTATTTATTCACACACTGAAATTCTTTGAGAGTCGTGTGTATTGGTGACAAGGCAGTTGATATTCATGAAACTCAATTTATTAATATGCACAGTTTCGTATAATGAAATAGGAACTTCCAATTCGTATTGCTGGTATAAACTTGTGGTATATGCCAGCTTGTGGCTTGAAAGAAGATGTAGTGACAAGGATTGACAAAGGGATGCTTCGATGATTTCGGCACATGGAAAGGATGAGTGAAAGTAGATGGACGAAAGCAATTTACAAATCTGATGTGGATGGATGCGTTAAACAAGGCAGGCCCAGGAGGGCCTTGTTTAACGCATCCATCGAAGCATCCCTTTATCAATCCTTGTCACTACATCTTCTTTCAAGCCACAAGTTTATACCATCAATACGAATTGGAAGTTTTTACATTAAATCGGAGACATCCTCAAGAAAGCTAGATTGCCCAGTGCCCATTACCGTAGAGATAGTAAGAAAAGATTTTCTCTGCCTATCCCCATAGGAAAAAGGCATGACAATTTGATTCATTGATTAATCTATACTAATATAATAAAGCGGAAGAGTTTGTTTGTTTGTTTGTTTAAACGCGCTAATCTCAGGAACTACTGGTTCGAATTGAGAAATTCTTTTTGTGTTGGATAGATCAATTATCGAGGAAGGCTTTAGGCTATAAAACATTACGTTGCGACTTATAAAAGCGAAGAAACAGTCGAAAATGTGGAAAAAACGGGGAATTTAATCGTCTTTGAGGGTTTCCGTTGCGTGCGCTGCGAAAACCGTTCGAGATACGCAAAAAATATGTATGAAAGAATTATTCCTCTTTAAATTATCTAAAAAAATGACCGCGACCGTATATGTCTATCTTTTAAGATTAACTCACAATAACCGTTTTTATGATAGTCGAATTTGGTCTAAATTAATTCATTATTACAAATTATTTGTCAGAGTTGTATTATCATAATAATATTATTCTTTATCGAAATAAATGTGTTATTAATTAGAAGTATTTAACTGTGAACAAAATTGTTATTGACATCACCTAATTTCAATAAACATCTTATAATATAATACAATTTTAAAATAACTCTGAAACAAAATTCAGACGCGTCGCATGATGAGCGCTAACCGGCGGGCGAGGAGAGGCGGTGCTTGCGGGCGAGGCGGAGGGGGTGTAGCTCTACGAGGTATAGTCTGTCTAAGCCGAAATGACGCGCCCCTCCACTGCATTTACGCATACGAGCAAATATAAAATATGGATAAAACACACCGAAAATGTGGAACACACAAAGGAGGAACGAACGTGAGAAGTTTAATAGTATAGTTTTTTTTTTTTGGTTATAGATATTAACTTTATTTGACAGAATTAACAAATCACAAAAAAACTAATTAAAAACTAAAAATTAATAAATAAAATTACGACTATTCGATGGGCGTAGTGTGCCGAGGACACTCGCTGCGTTCCCCCGTTGAACAGCGAGGCTGACCCTTTGAACGAGATATTCTCTACTCAAAGGGTCGCCCGTCGCCAAGTAGAGTTTCTCGCCAAGCTCGCGGGAGAACACAAGAGCATCCTCGGACCACGGGCCCATCGTTTCAACTGCAAATGGAATAAAATGGTGATTGATGATGATCTCCGCGTACTTGTTGCGCTTAAGGCGTGCGGCTGATTCTGCAGCGGCCCCAGGTTTCTTATGGCTGGATGTCACATGTGACTGGCAGAGTGTGTCAACACATGTGGCATCCCAAACCAGTGCGCGGCCTCTAGTATATGGAATTAATGACATCCCGTCCGGACGCCTACCATCATTTCTAACTATCCCCGATGGTTCTAGGATGCAGGGGATGTTAGCAGTTGTAAGCGCCCTTGACAGGATGTCATTAATAGCATGATGTCTTGAGATTCTGCCGGCACTTTTTTGGCAGCATAAGGCATGGCGACCTAGTTCGTCTGCATTGTCACCGCAAAAACAAATATGTTGACCGGAGACCTTGCAGCCCAGTCTTAAGGCTGCAGCAATGCGGAGTGTGCTGGCGTCTAGCAGCGTGCCTGTATAGGGAGAAGGTATAGCACGTAGCCAGGCACCAGCCTCACTCACACAAGATGCTCGTAGACGAGCCTCTTCCGTTATTGACAACCTAGGTAATGAATTATATATTTTTATTGTAATGGGACGATCCCAATCCTTTTGTGATGTTTTTAAAGAAGGTGATACAGGTGGTAGGTCTTCTGATGATAGAGTTTTCCACAAGGCAAGAGCTTCTTCTTCTCGGTGGAATTTATCAATGTTACAGGATGTCTTTGATAAAATTGTGGTACAGAGAGATTTTGTAGAATTAATGGAGCAGAGATAAGCAGGGACAGTAAGGTCGGAAATTTTTCTAATTCCTAAGCCGGCGAATTTAACTGGAAGAGATGCTTGGGTAAATTGAACGCAAGTGAGGCTTATATTTAAGATTGTTTCAAGCGTTATTTTTAAATGATTGTCTATATCTGATAGTATCTCTGAATCCCAACATGGTGTGGTGCGTAAACTGTAAATGAACTTAGGGGCAGCGAGGCAATTCTTTAAAAGGTAAAAAGCAATATGTGAGTCAATGTCTTTCAATCTACGTGTGGCTAATTTGAGCTTATCAAATTTTTCGTTTAGTGCTGTAGGAATTCCGGAGTCGGTGAGATACGTTCCGAGTAAGGTCATGTTATTGCTATTTAAGACACGAATCCCGGGGGCAACGGATTGAAAAGATTTAATTACGTTGTCTCTAGGTTCGGAGAGAAAAAATAACTCGCATTTGGATGGATTGACTTCTAAGCCAATGGCTTGTGAATCAGAGATAATTGATTGAAAGTCAGAAAGAACAGTGCTAGGGTCACCGCCGATGGTACCATCGTCCAAATACCAGACGTTCAACTCAGAAGACAGCTTGCTGATTATGGAATGAATTGAAAGTGAAAATGCTGCAGGACCCATCGGATCTCCTTGTTGACATCCAACTTTTGATTCTATAATTTTGTCGTTGAAAAATAAAGCGGAAGGAGTATGGTAACATTGATACATATAGTTAAAAACATTGGGACATGTGTTTTTAATTTCATTAAGCATGCAGTCTCTCTCTACAGAATTAAAAGCATTTTTATAGTCAATTTTCAAAATGATTCTTGGGGACATTTGACTCGACTGAATAAACTGACGGGTGGCGTGGACAGCAGCTTCACATCCATTTGGAACTGCAAATCCTATCTGAATAGGTTTTAAATGAGATGCGAGCGAATCAGAAACATTTTTACATGCGATTTTGGATGCAATACGTCTAAAAACATTACCGACTGCTATTGGTCGTAAACCACCACCTTTCTTCTCTAGTGCGCAGAGGGAAGCGCCATAAAGAAACCTTGTAAAGTCGTTATTTACTGAGCCGGCAAGCATAATATTTGTCAAACCACATAAGTGATCCACAAGTTTGGGACCAGCAGCACCGGCTGAAAAAGAGATAAGGTCTTTTAAGATCTGTGGCCTAAGGCCATCAAGGCCGCCAGAGGAGCCATTTGGGAAACTCCGAATTGCGGCGATTATTTCATTCGGTGAGACCTTAATATTGTTGTTATCAGGATCTGGGTGAGGGAATAATAGTGGTCTTGACGGAATAGGATGCTTAGCACGAAGTGATTCAAGTGTTAATTCATTATTCGGAGCAAACTCGTCGTTAGAAAATAAAAGACGTACAGCACCTCGCACATCACCATCTGCAACTTTCGACTCAATGCGCTTTGTAATGTTAGTGTGGCGTTTTATTTGTTGATCCTCTGGAATTCCAAACGTATTAAAATTGTTAATGTTTTCTTTTATGGCAGTGGTTAGTGATACTTTTGAACCTTTATTTTGAGGTATGCGAAGAGCAGTATATGAAAAAAGAAATAAATTCTGCCATGCCTGAATTGAATCGTTATGGATGCAGCTTGCAATTAATTGGCACAGTTTAGTAGCGGCCTGATGACGCGCTCCTTTTGGAATTCTTTACATAATAATATAATAATATTCTTTTAATAGTATAGTTAGTAATATTTGCATTCATTTAAATAAACTAATAAAGTGGAGGGGCGCGTCATTTATAGACTGACAAGCATACTATGCGGTCGGCTCCCTACTGATCGGTTGAATGCAGCGTTAATTTGTTTTTACGATATAATAAATAAATAAATATGTTTGTTTTAAGTATAGTAGTTTGTTTCTAATATTTTCACAATAACACTTTTTTGGTTTTGTTGTAAATAATACCTGTAGGTGTCATCTACATTCTTTCAAGGTCAGGTTTTACAATTCTTATTAGGTTAGGTTTTAGTTTAAGCATACAGTTAGTTTGGTTAAGTTTTCATTTCCTTCGTTCTTTCGTCACTGTAATGCCTAGAAAAAGGACTCAGCGTTCTCGGCAGACTGCTGCTGCAAAGCGGCTGCGAGTTTTGCGCACAAGAAAATAAAACTGAAAATATAATTTACGCAGAAATACTTTAAAATATATTCTTTTTAAAACTACTTTAAAATATATTCTATTAGTTACGTAATTTAATCGTCTAAAATAAGTCGCGGGTAACAGCTACAGGTAATTTATAATAAAGCTACCTGTAAACAAAAAATTAATATGATTCCCAAAATAACTATTCCACGCGGACGCAGTCGCGGGCACAGCTAGTATTATATATAATATATTATAATCAAAAATACAATCGGTACCGGTTTTGAAATATTTTGATAACGGCTCTGGGTTTGCGAGAACATTTCACTTCCACTACCTCTAACCATGGTTGCCCTAATAATAATAATAATTTTTCATTATATCAGATGATTTTTGTATGAGATTTGTTTGAAAATTTTCAAAGTTCAAAGTTCTGTTACGCAATTTATTCAAACACTTATTAGCATTGGATGTGTCCTTTTCTAGCGTTTCTTCTTGATTTTTGTTATTTAGAAAATCAATCAAATGTATTCGAATACAAAATGCAATCGAACTAATGCACAGTCTCGGTCTCGGTCGGGGATTTTGAGTATGCGAGGAAAATGCTTCACATGCTTTTTCAATTTCAATACTAATACATTGCTGGGCCCAAAGAATTTGGACTTAAGAGATAGAAAGAGCCTTAAAATAGCTACAAAATACAACAGTTTATACTATTTTCACTTATGGCATTAAAATTAGTTAGAATGGGACAAATATACATTTTTACATCCGTAATTTTGAAGGTTGTCCCTAGTTTTGAGCTTTTTTTTTCTGCTGAAGGTAGGCAATGCTACGGAGCTAAACAAGGTCGTCAGTAGTGCACTTATCGCTAGTGATGTACAAGATCGACGTCAATATCGATAAATTTTAAATGAATCGTGCTAGTACAACGTATGAATTTGATAGTATTTTCCTATCATAAAAAACAGTTTTTGCGGTTTAGTATTCAAATGAGCATTCTGTTAGATGCAAGGTAAGTAAATGCCTTTCATTTACTTACGTTACTAGACGCAGTTCTTAACGCAGAACATGGCTACTACTTAATACATTATACATACACTATTTACGCACTTAGGGATAAAAAAGTAGGACATATCAACCCGTGTGAATTGACTACAGAGCCTAAAGTGAGGTTGGCAACCACACACGCGTGATGAGATGTTCTGAATTCTCCCGTGGTGCGTGTACATTTTTTAACATCTGTATGAATAGTTCGACTTTTTTGTCCTATTTTATAGGACGAGAATGTTGCTCTTTTTTTTTGTAAAAGAGAGTGCAGTGTAATTTTTCATCAATATTAATAATGTATTCTTATCATATAAATTAAAATATATAAATTAAGAACATAATACATAAAGCACATACAAACACACTAGATGACTCGGTAAACTTCTCGGTAAAGGTGGTACCCAAATTTCTTTAAATCGTAACTGTTCCTTTTTTAATAATCATATCAACCTTTGATCTATAATCAATTGAGATCGATAATATTTAATATTAATAAACCGCAACGTGTACGGTTTAATGTTTGTTTTGTTATTAAATGAAAGACGTTCGTTATTTAATTAAATTTAATTACTTTAATTAGATTTACAGATGCAGTAAAAAATCAACACAAAAAATTATATAATATATTTTTAGTTTAATTCCTTCTAAAGATTATGAATTTACAACCCGCGAGCACGAACCGCAAACTTTACGAACATAGGCGTGGTCCATCTCTTTTTGACGACAGGCGTGGACGAACGGTTTAGCAACTGGTTTGTTGCGCGTAAAGTCCCGGGTTCGATCCCCGGTCGGAGCAAATATTTGTTTCATAGCTTTTATTTGTAATCTTTAATAATAATAAATATTGCAAATATTGGTTAATAAAAAAAAAGAGATGGATATTTGCTTTGGGTCTGGTTATCAAAGAGTGGTAGGCAGTGGTACCCAGTCTGCCGATCCGGGGTAGTACCACCACTTACAAGTATACAGACCGTGAAGTGATTTGGTCACGTTTCGGGATCAGCTTGTAAGTTGCCGGTTCCATCTAGGCCGGCATAGTGGATGTGATTGCTACTCACAGTTATTGAATTGTATTAGCAGTGACATTTATTCATGGACCACACTTTGGCTTAACACCAAGCGGGGTGCTGTCATATGTCGAGTCACAATAAAAAAAAAAAATATTATTACAGATATATAATTCCATCTTTAGTTCGGATTGCTGGTTTGGACCGTTTTCTTTCTGGGTTTTCTTGTTGTGAATCCGAAAGTGGCCTCTAAAACAGGATAGTTTTCATTAGGCTACTGTAAGTACATATTCAAATTGAAGACAGTTTTAACAAAGTTTTTACTTAACGCATATTTTATATTTAACAGCTGTTAAATGTAAAATATCTCACCTTATAGTATAGATGAGCTACTTGAAAGTGAATAACTTTATCATTTAGTTCTGCATCTGGACCTGGAGCTTGAGTCTGCAATTTTTTTTTATTGTGACACGACGTCTGACCTCCCTCCGCCTGATGATAAGCAAGAGAAGGTCCAAGAGTGACGACGACTGAGAAAACCGAGTTTGTTCTCGGCTGCCTCAGCCGCCGTCACTATGCCGGCCAAAGGTGCTTCTTCACGCATCGCTTGAAGGATCCAAGGTCATAGGATGGAGAGAACACATAGGCAGGCAAAGCATTCCACTTGTCGATTGATCTACAAAGAAAAGACGCAATATATTAATTTATATTTCATATATTAACACTTTTAAGACAATATTAGGTTGAAATGTCCGCTAGCGTACATTGTATTAACTGTTTCTCATGGCACATATTATGTACGGTACTGACATAGTTGTAGTCATGTAATAGTAGGAGCCGTGTAGGGGAGCCAGGCCTGGTAACACATGAAAATTAAAAACTACTTAGTATAAAAAATATGCATGAAAAGATGATTTACTAAATAAATGTACCATCACAACCACCACCACAGAAACCACTACTTCGAACAAAACTACTACCTCCATCACCACCACTAAATTACCATCGCCATCACCACTAAAATCACCACTGCCACCACCAAAACTAACACCACGAAAACCACCACCACCAAAACTACAACACCACCACCACCATCACCACTACTACCAACAAAACTACGACCACCAAAACTTCCATAACTAAAACTACCATCGCCACTACCACCAAAATCACTACTGCCACCACCACCGCTACAACCAACACCAAGAAAACCACCAAACTAAAACACCACCACCACCAAAACCACCATACTAAATCTGACATCGCAACCACCACCAAAATCGCCACTGCCACCACCATCACCAAAACAAACACTACCACCACCACCACCACCACCACCAAAACCATCATTGCCACTACCAAAACCATCACCACCACCAAGATAAAATTGCCCCCAGCGTTACACAATGCCAGCGTCACAGCATTAGATATTATCAATCAATCAAACTATCACGCCTTTTTCCCACAGGGATGGGCAGAGATAATTAGATAAAACTACATGTCAATAGATGTTTTACACCTATAAATATAAAAATTAAATATTACCTCTTCAACACTTTTAACGGGTAAATACAAAGTTGGTACAGCATCTGTTTTCAGTCTCCTCCATTTTATATTTTTATTCGGAACAAATGAATCTGTGCAGAAATGTTTGAAACAAATATGTCTGTTTTTTTTACAGTCCAATTCGTTCTCCCAATAATCCGTGCCCACTCCTTTTTAAAATTTTCATCACAAGGAAATCTGAAATATATAGGAAACTTTATCGATATCGGTATCCATTTCCACATCTCTATTTTTTCCTTTATTTCTAAAAAAAAGGTATGAAACAATAAAAGCTATATATTACTTTGTGTACAATCAAAGTTATGACTTCGATTTTATTATTTTAGATTGAATACCACATTATTATGAATGGAAATATGTATAAAATATGAAACTTACCGATGAAAAGATAAAGCCGCATATTATCGTTTTCTTTGCAGGATGTATGCGATTTTCATCCTTGCACTACAGATGCCATTTTATATTATTATTTAAAGTAAATTAAATTAATCGTGTTTTATAATTTTAGGCAAAAAAACAATAAGTTTAATTTATTATAATATATTAATTGACAACTCGATCACAATTTGACATAATGACAATTGACATTAAAATACTTCAAAAAATAATGACGGAACAATTATACCGCTACTCTTGTTACCACGTGACTTTTAATTAGGCAGTATTAAATTAGAACCAAATGGTTGTAATTGCAAAAAAGTTAAGCCGTCCTTTGAAATAAAGGAATTGAAGTACAATTAGTTGTCTCTTTCAGTCACACGGGTATAAACCTAATATAAATGAGACAAATATCAATGAATTAGTTCTTATTTTAGCATGGATTCTATCTTCTCCATATTCTTAGGCTGGGCCATTGAAGTAGCATTTATTCCACCCTACTATGAGTTGCTATCGTATGTACACGTACAGTTAAGATTGTTATTTACAGAACAGTGATATTTTTGTTGTTATTCATAGAGTTCAGTTTACTATTACTTCAAGTTAGTGTAGCTCGATAAAGGTTAGAACAATTTATATTTTAAGCTTAGATGCTAAAGGTTTATATTTGTTATTCCTTATAAGTTTTAAATATTATTTGCCTGTTAGATTTATTTCTTAGTGATAAATGCGCAGTAAAGGCAATATGAAGAAAAGCGGTTTATTAAGTCACCTCCTGACCTAGGCCTTTAGCTTGTATCGAAGATAATTAATCTTCTTTAATGACGTGTATTCAAGGCTTGTTTGAATTTCTGCTTCCTGTAAATTTCTCTTTCGGTAAAGCAGTAAAATGGCGAAAGACATTACCGTATTTCACGGTGACACGGAGTAAATGAGGTTAAACCTTAGCTGAGCCGCGGAAAGACTCCCTAATGAGACGCTTTTATAGCACCTTTTATAGTGTCCCGTGATGACGTTGTCTAAACACTCGTATTTACAAAAGCTGTTGCTTGTTTGCAAGATTTAATAAGCTTTATTACGGGGTGAAAAATTGGTTATATGTAATCAAAAATAAAAAATATTTATGTATTTTATTTTTAATTGCCTTAGGACTTTCCTAATTTATTGTTGATTACGCTTTTAAGTATTTATATGACTCGTTTATATATAAAGGTATAAATGTAATAAATAATGTAAAAGGATTAAAGGTAATAACTGTGCCTTTATTATAAATTTAGTTTGGATAGTGTAGTCTGGCCAAGTGATTCGAAGTACTGTAAATCATCTTATTCCGTATTCCCTCTAAGACTCAGTCGGAAGTTTTAGTAATGTTTTTACCTCTTGACTAAAACCATCACTTGCATGTGATGGATAAAACAGTAGCGTGTTTTATCTTTATCATCTTCTGTAGATTTGATAAGTACACTATTTTGTATGGACTACGATATCTTTACCTATCGATTTCTAAACTTAACAACAACGCAACAAAAAAATATTATTGAATATATTCCGTCTAAAACACTTTGGCAAATTATTGTAATATCTGTACATAAAATTATACATTATATAGTAGTAAATATTATGAAATTCAGTCTATAAATACTCGTAGCTGCAACTTCATAAAAGACCATTCTGCACCTGTCCTGCGAGACGCCTTGCTTCTTCGGTCGCTAAACGACAATCCAATTTTAAGAAACTGTAGAATACATACTAAGAGACTGCCTAATTATATTAATTATACTGTAAAGGTACACTTAAATTTGTGTTACTACAGTTATCAATTTCTTTCTTGTCGTTGTATAGTATATATGTTTTGTGACTGTAATTTGAAACTTTTAAGAGTAATAGACAGTCAGATGATGTTTATTTGCACAGTTTGCCGATCTGGTGTAGTCCTGTGGAGACGGCGGTACTTCCCCAGATCGGCAGACTGGGACAATAAAGACGGAAACTTACAAGCAGAACACGAAACACGACTGTCCGAAAGTTTCCGTCTTCAACTAGGCTAACATAGTGGCGCATCCAGGCTTGTGATTTAACTATGGTGGCAGTTGCTTCCATGAATGAAAGTATGTTTTGTATGTTTTGTGCACGCTGTGATTAAATACATGGGTGGATGCAATAATCACAAAGTTTTAGCTGTATGATAAATGTATTAATTGTAAGCTATGTTTGGCGATTTAAAAAAACAATTATGTAATCCATTTCAATTTATTTATTCTACTTTATTTTTAATAAATTTTAATTGTTTAATTTTATAAAAACTATAATTAAATTTCAATGTTTAATAATTTTGCTGGTTTATTATGTATGCAATCCTGTCCTAGACTAGAGTATGTCTGAGCTTACACTTACCTGTATTATAAATATTATACATTAAAGTATTAAAAACTAATGACGTCTCGTTAGAAGATATAATAAAACCAAAAAATAAACTGCTGTTTTATGCGATGTCTAGCAGTTTTCAGTCTGTGCCGCAAACTTTCTCAGTGCACAGAAAGTTGCTGCGGCGACAGATAAAAACCGGACTCTTCTTTGTAGTTAATATTAAATTGTAAATATTCCTGACAGTTTAACTCCCAACCACTTAAATAAGTAGCTCTCTTTAGCTGCAAATTGAAAAGCAGTCCACAGATTTGTATGAGGATAAAAATTATATTTGAAAAACTTAATTTAAACATTTCTAAAGTATCGTCTCTTTTTATTATGTAGGTATTTTATAATTTACATTGTTATATTAAGCTTTTAAACGTGCTTGTATCACAGAAACAGTGCGATCAAACTACGTATATCAAAGGTACATCGGTATCGACATCGGTTCTCTACCACTAAACCATAGTCACTTATATTTGTATAAGGTTTTAAATAAATGCCATCGTTCTATATACGTAAATTTGATAATATTATTTAATAAGGGCTGACATGTAGTCTTTAGCGGGCTCGTTTCCGCACTTGAAGTCCTCTTCGGTATCTTTGTGCGTTCTTCAAACGGTTCTCCTTCAGTGGAGCCACCCGATCTCCTCCAGGAAGGCCAGGAGACCCTTCTCGTTCCTGCAGACCTCCGGAAGCGTCCTCGCGTTGCCAAGGAATTTCTGTCTCGCTTCTGCTACTGTTGTGCTCCTGCAACTCAAGAGCACATGTGCAGCTGTCTCCTCCTCATTCAGACATCCCCTACAAAGGGGGCTGTCCGATATGTTGAGGTTGTACAGGTGCTTATTAAAACCGCAATGCCCCGTTATAACACCTACCAAAGTGCGGAGCTTGGCTCTGCTGAGGTCTAGCAGACGTCCAGTCAAGCGTCTGTCTATATGAGGGAGAGCTTCCCTGGACTGTCTGCAATCCGTTGTTTGTGACCATGCGTCTTCATATTGGTTACCTGTTCTTTGGCGTAGCCAGCTGCGCAGGAATTGGAATGGTAGGGGCACAATAGGTCCCGGTCCCGTCGGTTGACAGGACGACCCCTTCCTGGCCAGCTCGTCCGCCGCGTCATTGCCCAGCGATCCACTATGACCCTTGATCCATTGGAGAGTGATCTGGTTCGACGTGCATACGTCCTCCAATGCCAGGTGGCATTCATATAGTAGAGCTGAGTTTTTGCAGTTGCTTTCCAGACCCAAAAGTACTGCTTTGCTATCAGAGAGGATCTTGATTTTATGGTTGGCAATTCCCCTCCTCGCTATTGCATGCGCTGCCTGCAGAATACCAACACATTCTGCTTGAAACACAGAGCTGTTTACGTCGAGCGTTGTTGAGATATTTATGTTTAAATCCCACGAGAAGGTTCCTGCCCCTGTTCCCGCACCGGTCTTGGATCCATGGGTGTAGATTTTAAGGGCTGACATGTAATAGGAGACCGCCTGATGTTAAGAGGAAGTGCAATAAAAAGACAGTTTATTTTAGTTTAAAAAATATATTTTAGTTTAGCGACCCCTGCATGATTCGAAACACTGGGCATAACCACCTTAAAAACAACTTGATACTCTGATACCTCTTTGATACTCTTCATTATCATAATCAATCAGAAGACGTCCACTGCTAAACAAAGACCACCCCCTTAGAACGCCTTTCAGAACGATAGTCCTAAAAAGTTGCTTAAATACATATTTACTAGAAGAAAATATTTTAATATATAAATTTATATGGAAGAAATTGAATCCAGTAAAAATCTCTGAAGGGCAAAGGCAATAGAACTATGAAAATGTTCTCTCTTTTCATGCGTAGATACAAATAATAGCGATTTTCTAAACCACATCTTTGATCTGTTCAATCAGTGCAAATTGGCCTCGCGAGGGCCTTCGGTCGGCCACCTGCGGCCTGCGTTCATTTATTTTATACGTTCTCTTAATAAAATACGCGATGAAGATCACCCACTACGAACGAACCGCAAGATCTTACACTATTTTCTCAATCGGATATTCTCGGATAAAAAAATATACTCGTAGAAATCGACGTGAAAAGTCGGAACATAAGATAAGTATTGGTTTTCTCATTTGAACAAAGTTCGATTAATATTATAATGGAGTATAACTGTTATAGATAATTGGTATTTTGAGTACAATTATTGTGTTTTTTTTTTATTGTGACTCGACATATGACAGCACCTCGCTTGATGTTAAGCTGGAGTGCGGTCCATGAATGGATGCCACTGCTACTACAATTCAATAACTGTGAATAGCAATCACGTTCACCATGCCGGCCCTTACAAGCTGATCCCGAAACGTGACCAAATCACTTCACGGTCTGTATACTTGTAAGTGGTGGTACTATCCCGAATCGGCAAACTGGGTACCACTAGGATGTGAGGGAAGCGAGGGAGTTGTTAGGATCCTGGCAAGTGGCTGCCTATCCCTGTGGGCGTGACAATTCGATTGTTTCATTGATTGATTATATTATTATTGATTGAATGATAACATATATCTAGTAGTGGAGGCGACTGAGGCAACCGTAAACTAAAACCGTTTTTTCAATCGTGTCGCCGCCTTTGCTTATCATCAAATAAGTCAAGGTCAGATGACTTGTAAATTAGTAATAAAAGTTGAATAGAAAAATTCACGCTTGCATATCGTTCAATTGCGGCTGGTGATCGAACTCGGTGTATGTCGTCTGACACATGATCCCTCGGACCACTAAGCTACATAGCGCGTATGTGCTCGAGACGAAATTCCTCTTGGTTGCTCGAAAATCTTGGTTGCTATTTACGGAGATATCAGTCAAATATTTTATAATAAAAATATGTAGATTATCTGACCGACTTTCCGGGTTAGAATTAACTTCTATAGGTATATCTACATATGCCTTTTTCAGCGATGTACAAAGTGGAGGCTGTGAAAATGTGTCCGTTACTACTTTAAGACATGTAGTCGGAGGTATACTTCACGCACGAGTCGTTTCTGTGCGTAAGTTTGAATGAAATAAAAATGCCTTTTCCGGTTTGTTTATTTTCATGACAATGCTCGAGAAGATTATCCTTTTTACCTACTTACATGTCGTTTCAGTGAAAGCTTTTCAAAACATGAAGAACACACTTTTTTTTATTGTATTGTAATACTTAGCAATTGAATTTGTTTCGCTTTATCGTAGACAGCGCGAGTGAATTTAAATAGCTTGTAAACTTGCCAACTTATTATAATATCTCCTGCAAAGTTTTATTAATCCAACTTAAGTGCTTTTGCAACAATATTATGACATGAAAAAAAAACAAGCCGTCACGCAATTATTCCTACAGGAAAAATCAGACACTTTCCACAGAAACTTCGGAGACATCCCCAAAAGCTGAGTTGCCTAGTGCCCATAACCATAAAGCTTGTATGAAGAGATTTGAGGATGTGAGGGAAGCAGGGGAGTTGTGTCAGGACCGTGGCAAGTGGCGCTCCATTGTCTCTGCCTATTCCTGTGGGAAGACGGCGTGACAATTTCATTTTGATGATTAAATTTTTGATTTCTATGATCCTGGTACAACTCTCTCGCTGCGGTTTGTTATTTATTCTGTGTTCATCAGGATTACTATTATTCCGATCTATTCAAATAATTTATACGATTTGGTACGCCTGTATATTTTTTAAAATAACCGTAAATAATGTTAAACTATATTGCTGAATAAAATTATAAAATTTTAAATTGTTTTAAGATACTCAACTCAAATTCATTTAAAAGCGACGCATCGCTTATTTTTAAAAGTGTTCTGTTTAATTGAGATTTAGTGTTTTCTGTGAATTTCGTTGCAGATTTTAAGTGTTTGGATGGGACAGAAAAAATACTCAAACACTCACCAGACCGTTTTTATTTTAATTTTAGTGGATATAAAAAAACCTGAAATGTTTTACATTTAAATTTAAACTTTAGAATACATTACCACCACTTTAACATCAGGGTGCTTTCAATGACGAGTCACAATAAGAAAGGTAGGCATCACATTAACATAGGTATTCTTAGTGAGCTTGTACATTTTCTTACTGGTGCGATTTTTTCAAGATGCGTTCCTCAAGCAGTTAAAGTACACTGAAAGCGTAGGAAACGCTAGGAACTTCAAGTCTGATTTAAAAATGCATTACGTTAGATAGTTTATTTATTGAGGAAGATAGGCTTTATAATATCCCTGGATCTAGAGAATCTGGTAATGGATCCTCACAGATCTGTAAATCTATAAGAGATTAAACTATGGCCTTATAACTTCGTTTCTTATTATCAGCTTTCAATCCGAACTGATTTTAAATTGAATAAAGAACTTGATGATGGACCATGAACTTTCACGTTCTCCGTTATGTTGCTTTTTATTAGTGAGGATAACTGCTATTTAACATCATTTAAAGAGTGGTAGGCAGTGGTACCCAGTCTGCCGATCCGGGGTAGTACCACCACTTACAAGTTTACAGACCGTGAAGTGATTTGGTCACGTTTCGGGATCAGCTTGTACGTTGCCGGTTCCATCTAGGCCGGCATAGTGAATGTGATTGCTACTCACAGTTATTGAATTGTAGTAGCAGTGACATTCATTCATGGACCACACTTCAGCTTAACATCAAGCGAGGTGCTGTCATATGTCGAGTCACAATAAAAAAAAAGGCAGGGTGCTATCATAGAGCTACAACAAAAAAGCTCTTTATTCCTGATTAATATTAACAGGGTTTAAGTTAACTTACTATCTATAGTCATCTTATTTTCGAATAAAGCCATGAAATTTATTTATACAATATACCTAAGTACAATAAAGTAAAACAAAATAAAACTGTAGGATTAATAATATGAACTACCCACAACTTGATCTCAGTTTAAATTCAGGTTGAAAGAAATAGTCTTCATGAGATGTAAATCTGTCTGAAAGAAAATGTAGGTAAGATTTTTTTGCTTAAGAAAAATAAGTTTTTCCTCGGAAAACGGCGAGGTTATTCGACGTGGTTTTATAGATGGTGGAAAATTGAGTGGCTTCTAAAACTAGACCTTTGTTGACTCGTCGCGGCCAAGTTTTACTATTGTTTTTATATATATATATATATATATATATATATAGTTTCAGTCATAATCAAAATCCAATTTGCAGTAAAACAAATTTGAATGTTTTTAAATGTTTAGAGAATTATAATAAAATGTTAATCTAGCTATTTTTAAATAGATTTTTCAAAGAGATTTAAAAAAAGCATGTTGGCAATTTTCATACAAAATCTTTGTCACATTAATTTACAGCGAAAATAAAAGGATTTGAAAATAGAAGGGTCTCGTCAATATCGAGTAAGGCACTGTCTTACGTTCTGAGAGAATTGGTCCCGCTTTTAGGCGCAAAAAAATTAAGGTCTTGTCCGGTCTACTTCATAATAATAAATATATATTTAATGTCTTTGGGCTCAATGTATCTTTAATATTATATACTTCGGTTTCTATGATACAAGCACGTTTAATAGCTTAGTATAGCACGTATATGACGACAGGCGTGGCGCATTAGTTCGGGTTCGATTTTCGATTGGAGCAAAGATTTGTTTCATAGCTTTTATTTATAATATTTAATAATGATATTGAATTTAAAAAAAAATTAAGAAAAAAAAAAGAATGGATATTAGCTCCGGACCTAATTGTACGAGTATAAAAGTGGCAGGCAGTGTTGTTTAGTCTACTGTTTCGGGATAGTACTACCACTTATATTAATACAGACCGTAAAGTGACTTAGTCGCGTTTTGGGATTAACTGGTAAGTTGCCGGTTCCAATTAGGCCGGGGTGTCCCATAATGAATGGGACTGCTACTTGCAGTTTTTTAACCTGCAGTCCATGAATAGCAGTCGCCTCCATTCATGGACAGCACTCCAGCTTGATATCAGGCGTATTGCTGTCATTATGTCGAGTCACAATAAAAAGCAATAGTAACAAACAACAAATATATAGATTTATATATATATATATATATATATATATATATATATATATATATATATATATATATATATATATATATTGTTGTTACTATCGCTTGCTACAACCAGCTTGCAGCAGGGATGTCGGCTAAAATAATCAAAATAAACGCGTTATTAAGTCGCAAAAATCTTTTATTATTTAGTATATTTGAGTTTTTAAGTAATATTATTCACGTGCATAAATTGATTTGTGTCTAAACGGTACAAATATTCAAATGCATATAATAGATGTGCTCATACATAATATCAACCACATAGATAGAGGCAGCCGATCAAATACCGAAACAGATAATCTGGTTTACACCGGTTACGCAAGTTATAGCGCGCTCAGTCGTAAAATATAGCTTTACTGTTTGATGGAATCCAAACAGCATAAATAATAACGACACTGTAAAATATTTACAACGGCACAGGCATATTGTGAATTGTGATTGCTTGTGTAGAAAAATATTTGCGTAAATCTCATGATTCTTTTAAACACAAACATTGCAATGCGCCTATGTTGAATTTTTAACTCCCCGCAGTATAATTTATAATTGAGAATCAAACGAACTTACCTGTAAGTGAAGTTCGATGATAATTGTACGAACTTCCTTAGTGCTCCGCCGATTTTCATATTTAAACAAAGTAGTATTCGCATTCGATGGCTACTCTCACACGTTTAATAGTAATCAGTTTTTTTTTTTTTTTTTTGGATGAATATACGGTTGTCCAAGCCTCGATTTCTTTAAGACATCATTCTGTTTATAGTGTTCCTGTGCTTACAAACCTGAAACTCACCTACCTATTTACATGTAGAGGTGGGAGGGTGTGGCTTTCACAATCGGCGGAGCACTAAGGAAGTTCGTACAATTATCATCGAACTTCACTTACAGGTAAGTTCGTTTGATTCTCAATTGTACTTTACTTCCGCCGTGCTCCGCCGATTTTCATATTTAAACAAAGTAGATATTTAAAGGTTGAAGGTTTGTGGACTGAAATGGAAGTATTACCAGACATTTGGATGATCAGAACTCCTCAATCACATTAACTTAGTTCTATAACAATTATTTCTTAAATTTATATAATTATGCGTCCTCTAAGTCATTACAGTGATCTAGTACAAGTAATAAATATATATATAATATATATATATTTTTTTTAAATCAATTTTTGCAAAAGTGTTGGATTTTTCGGACCATCCAACAGTTCTACGAATAGTGTCAATATTCTCTCCTAATGTTTAAATAGTAGATGTTGACAAATGACCATTACTATGATTTTCAAGTGTATGTCATAATTATCAAGATATAAAGTGTATCTTTATTTTAATTGCTTAAAGTTTGTTAACGAACAAGATTTTTTTTATTTTTTTATTTATTTTTCATTTATATAACTGAAAGAGTTTTGTGCAGGGTAGATAAACTCTCTTTTATAAAAGATATTTTAGGATTTATACAATAAAGGCAATAATAAAGTTGGTTGTGTACGACCTGGCCCTAGGTTTATTGAAATTTATTATTTATATTTTAACTCGCAATATTTTAAATAATCATATTATTATATTTAATTAAAGATGAGGATTATCCTTTATGAGCGGTTACAAGAGCTAACAATGTTATCACATTGGATAACAAATTAAGTGAAATATTTTCATTTGGATATAATTTATATAATAATTCTTAACCAACATTGGGTTCTTAAATCATATTTTCGAGTTTGTGGGCGAAACCTAAAAATCTCTTAGATAGTATCTTAACACAAATGTCAGTGGTAAGTTCATTTGGTAAATGAGGGCTATTGCTGAATATACCAATTTACTGAATTATAACTATAGCCTTTATTAGAAGTATTAGAAAAAGGTTAATAAATAAGAATAAATAAGAGAAATCTTATCTATCTGTGAAGTGTAATGTATCTGTATATTTGTGATACTATTTTTTTTTACTATTACAATTAGGTATGTATTACATTGCTTCAAAATGTTATCGACAATGAAGCACCTGCACTTACAGGCAATATACCGTGTAACCTGGAGAAAGGATACTATGGTTGCAATGGTCAATATGAGCCAACTATAATTACCCTAGGTGCCTTGTTACAAAATTTAGAAAAGCTTTATTATAATTGAAAAGGGTGGAAAACGAATGATATTTGTAAAAAGTCCTGTATGGAAAACGTCCATGAGATTGTGAAAGAATCTCTTGCGATAGCATAGTGGTCTGGTCGCCAACAAATATATAACTTACACTTATGATTATGTGTAGAGGCAAACAAATCTTTTTTAGAAATACCAAAACCTGAAATAATCGTATAAAAGGCATATTTTGCCGTTTTTCACTAGGTTCTATTGTTAAACTGTCTTGAAGCAGTGTCAACTGATTTTATTTGAAGCAGTATTGTTTTTGATGGTATATAATCTGTCTATACGCACATACTTGCATGCTTACACCACTGCTAAATTAGTTTAGCTAGACTATCAATATGTGGTGTTGTTAATTCTTAACATGATAAAGCAGTTACTTACTTTTATTACATGTAAATGATTTTAAAGCAAAAAGACAGCCAGTAAATTTAGGTAATTATTGTGTTCATATATTTATTTATGAATCTTACCGAACCCTATTAGTGGTACAACATAACCGCAATTTAACAATAATGCATCTGCATAAATTACTTATTTTGGCTGATTAATTGATTCTTATGAAAGTGAAACAAATTATTTTGTCACCAGGATAGTTAATTATTGGCACCTTGTGATATTGGTACTTGGCTATTATATCTATTATTATTTAATGCATTTCCATAGTTCAAGTTGTTTTGTATGCGCATCAGCTATATTATGTTACACCTGAAGTCCTGGACATGCTGCATATAGCATGCCTGTTATAGTGGCCAACTTTGAATAGGACGTGTTTTGTTCCAACTGTCATGTTTTCAGAACCTATTCTCATTCATTATGCTTGTGGAATTAATTTACTTTTAGTTGTGTTTATAATAAAACATAAACTTACCAATATATAAGTCTCCTTTGTGGCCATTAGACATGATTATTATGTCTTTATCTAAACATTTAAATATACTAATGAAGTATAATTCCTGTTTTTATTATATTTATGTATGGGTGTCAAAATCATCTTTAATATCAATATTGGTCATGTATAAAAATCCAGAGCAGTTATTAATAATTTAAGAGCAGTACGTATTTCCTCAATTTTAAAAGATGTTAATTTTTTAGGAGTAAAAATAAAACTTTTTTTTTTTTTTTTTTTTTATATGTATTATTTTGGAGACAATAAAGTGAGGATATAAATTAATTGGACTCTGGTGAGCTCAAGATAAATAGCACCTTTACATAACAGTTCATTTATTGAACTATTAAAGTCAGCAATTTCTTCCTTAGAAATTAGGCAACCTGACCAATTGGAACCTGACTTATTGTACAGGTATTAGATTTATAAAGGTATTATATTAAATGGAATATTGTGTCCCAGATCCATGAAAAATAAATAAATATGTCAGAGGGTACCTTGTAAAAATATTGTAATCGTCTGTTGACGCTGTTTGTTGTTGCCTTTCGTAACAGCATATTGGTAGCAACCACCTTCTCACATAGTCTTCCGAGGGAGTCCCCAGTAGTTTAAAGGATTTTATTTATTTAAAAAATCAGTGGTCGAACTTGCTGCGGCTTTACTATTTCCCATTTTATCACCAAAAGTCCAAAGTTGACTTCAAAAAGGGATATTTCAGGAGTGGAGTCCTGTGCTGCATCTCTGGCAACTTCACCTGAACTAGCCTGAGGCTAAAAACCTTCTTAAAGAGAAGTTCATTGAAATAAGTTTTTCAGTATCTTTCTGACATTCTGAACATTTTTATATTAATAAATGGCGGTATTGATATATCTATATAACACCGTATAATTTTATTCTTAATACTGTGATCTACTGTATTTGCATGGCATGGCAAAATAGTGAATACTTTTTGTTTTATCCCTCTTCAGAGAGGGTTTATTGATTGCATATGTGACCTCAGGGTTTATTTTGCAAGGGTTAACCATTGTGTTAAATACATTTTCCCTCTCTCTTTTTTTTTTTTTTTACACCAGACTAACTTTTTGGCCAACGGTCTGTGGGTTCTAGTTGTGTATGGCTGGTTCTGGCACTCACGTTCTTTGGTATGGTCTAGAGCAGTGTTTCCCAAAGTGGGGCCCACGCCTTACAGGGCAATTCGATAGTTAAAGAGGGTAATTTCAAAATGGATTAGACACGACTTCAACCCTTCTGCTTTGGGTTATTTATATGCAATGCTAGATATCGGTGACCAATTTAACAAAAAAGGCAATTTTTTAAAAAAAATATTGTAATTATTTATATTTATTAAGGGTAAAATACATTTTTTAAAGGTTGGGAAACACTGGTCTAGAGTGACTAATAAAACAAGGTCAAGAGTTTATTGACCTCGACTCTTTATTGAGTTGGTGCTTAAAAGCATAAACCCTGGGTAAAAATGTTATAACCTGAATTAGGATTCTCATTATATATAGTACATTTTTCTAATAAAAATCATACACATCAATATATGGACGACGTAGGTTCACCCATGCTCAAGAGGTAATAATATTGGATTGTGACGATGTAATTCCTCGAAATACATTCAAGCACAATAATAAAATAAATTGCGACGTTGCAGTTCTTCAAACTACACTCAAGCACAATAATAAAATAAATTGTGACGTTGCAGTTCTTCAAACTACACTCAAGCACAGTTATAATTAGTTGTCACATTATAGTTTTTCAAACTACCATCAATAACAGTAATTATAAATTGTAACATTGCAGTTTTTCAAACTACACTCAATCACAATAATAATTCATAAATAGTGGACGTTATAGTCTCACGAAGTATTAAAACATTTTGGTTGCAACAAATCCACTTATGTAAAAAATCCAGTATCGGTATTTACCTGAATCGTTTTGTTCATGCAGGTAAAACGAACAAACGTGGATGAGGGCGACCGTGATGGCGTCGTATTCGTGGAGCTCCGTTTCTCCAACCATCTTATTTTCTACGGTATTTGCCAATTTGCTTGTTCGTTTTCAGCTTCTTCTCGTTGCCTTTTACCCATTTAGAGTAAGATTGTATAATTATTTACACTAAAATTTACAATAAAATGCGGACAACCGATATACACGTGCATCTCGTAGCACACGAAATACGGAATGATGTCTTAAAGAAATCGAGGCTTGGACAACCGTATATTCATCCAAAAAAAAAAAAAAAAAAAACTGATTACTATTAAACGTGTGAGAGTAGCCATCGAATGCGAATACTACTTTGTTTAAATATGAAAATCGGCGGAGCACGGCGGAAGTAAAGTACAATTCACCAATGATATTAAATGAGTAGAAACGTCACCTACAAGAGTTAGTGTTTGTATTTGGCACGAGTTTGAATGATCAGACCGTCCGCCATGCTCTAGCGCTACTAGCCCGGTTAGTGATGATAGCATATAGCTTGTCTAACTATAAATGACGCGCCCCTCCACTTTATTATTTTTATTAAATGTGTGAGTGAGTACAAATATTACTAACTATATTACTATACTTTATCAGCGTGCTCCTCCATTTGTGTCCAATCAGCAACTGAATGACCACAATTACAATTGTATTTTCGGTGTGTTGCATCCATATTTTATAGTCGCACGTGTGCTTAAATGCATTGGAGGGGCGCATCATTTCGGCTTAGACAGACTCTACAAAGATATGATTAATCGGGAAATAATACCAAGTATGGTATACTAACAGTATGTAATTTACGTTATGGTCTAAATTACTAAATATACTTACCAAAATAAATCAAACTAAGTATGTAAATAGGCATTTGATAAAAACAGCCTACTTTGTTAAAAGTATAGCCACAATTTTATGTCGCCTCTAAAAGGATATTGTGTCGAAATTGGTCATAAATTGATTTTCTTAGTGCGACTCTCACATGTATTCTCATTACCCAGATTCTCGTATAAGTCCATAGGGACCTTTAGAAACCACTCATGAATAGAAATAAGGGTAAAATGACTTCTGTTTTCTTTTTTACCCAGATTAAAATTAATTTTTAATACCGACTCGTTCTATGTTGTAACGTATAAAGCTGTTTTAGGATTTTTATTTTCTTTTTTTATTTAGGTTTAGGATTTTATTTTTAATGTAAAGTAATTTAGTAATAGTTTTTAAATTTTATACAGTAATTATTATTTTCTTAGATTTTGCGCGAACTTTGATTATTGAATTAAACAAATTTTATGCGGCTTACTATCGCGATTATTTTGGTTTTGATTTAACAATTTTATTTTATTATTTCGACGTTTCGAGAGCTTTGCAGCCATCGTGGTCACGGAGAGACTGGGGTGTTGGTCGTCCTATTGGTTGATGCTGTTATTGTTTCCAAAACTACCCTGTTTGATGTTTTAATTTGGTTTTTATGTTCCCGGTATAATTATGTTCCCAGAAAAATAAAATAAAATTGTAAAATCAAAACCAATAAACGCGATATACAGTAATTATTTGTCGTCATATGACAGCACCCTACCCCGCCTTCAGCTGGAGCTGGAATACCGTCCACAAATGAAGGCGACTGCTACTACAATACCAATGCAAGTACCAGTCGCACCTACTATGCTGGCCTAGCTTGTCAAAACTTTTAAAAATAATTACTTCGATACTTATCCATATGAGAACTTTAATTTTGTAATAAATCGATAACCGTGTCGAACGGCCGCCTTTCAACTTAATAAATGAAGGTGTGGATTGCAGCCAACACTCTGTCGCGTTGCAGGAATAAGATTTATATCTACTAGCAGACTTCGGGGGAATTCAGGTTGCAAACGCTTATCTATTAAATTAATGCGTTTAAATTCTTATTTAAATGAGATAGATTACCTCTGAGAACTAGTTAAAGAAGTACTTTAAATTTAAATCCCGTATTTAAGGAAATAATTAAGTTTCCTCTTTGACGAAATTTTTAGCTCATAATAACGACTAGGTAAATATTAATGTTTTTGTGTGCTTAAAAATGGTTCCATGTAGGATTAAGATTCAAAATCGTTTTTTTACTTTTAGGACAACATCTGTCGTTGTCCGCAAGTTACTTTAAAATTTACATTTACCTACGCGAATACATTGGTTAACTTTTAAATAAAAACGATTTGGTGATTGGAGGAAGTTCGAGTATAACTAGCTTTGGAATAATATTCCAAATATGCTAAATATATTGAGCACTCAATGGAAACTTTCAGTAGTGATTATTGTACTTAAAACAATTTGTACAATAACTCCAGGTTTTTTAAGCTAAGTTACTAAAACTGACTACTATGCTATACATTATAGACCAGTGGTTTCTGAACCGGGAGCTCTTGGTTTGCGTTATTTTTCGCGACCTTACAGAGTGGATGAAGCGAGAGATCAGGAAAATCTGGATCGTGAAATGTGGCATTCCATTGTCTCTGTCTCTCCCGGTGCAAATTCAGGCGTGGCAATTTATTTGATTAAATATTACTAATTACTACAAATCTTGGGCTAGATAATGTTATCTGAATAATTAAGTAGATGCAAAAAAGGAACATACGTACGTATAAAATGTAGTATATTTAAAACTCAATTGAAATGTTCTTTGAGGCATTTATAATCTGAAACATTTATTATTCAGTTAAATTTTAAATGTATCACACAACAATTGACTCTATTACGTTCACTTAAAGTTGAATATTGAATTATTAACTGAAGTTAGTAGGAGCCATGGAAGGTGCAATAGATTTTATCGATAGCATGAGTGTAAAAGACACGGATGAAACATAGTGTCCTTGTTTTCACAATGCGGGCTCAGATAAGTATGTGCCAAAAGTATTTCTATAAAAATTGCTTACTACAAAACGTCGATGTAACGTAGAAGTTAAATTTATGGAATCTCATATTTTGTAAGAATATATCCGCCTCCAATTTTGTTGAAACTTGTACAGCTATTTGTAAATAAACTTAAGATGGTTTGTAAATAACGTGTAAGTAACAATTTGTAAATAACGTGTAAAGTAAAAATTTGTAAAGTAATATTGGGTGGTCTGTATATAACAAGTAAAGTTACAATTTGTAAAGTAATATTGGGTGGTCTGTTTATAACATGTAAAGTAACAATTTGTAAAGTAATATTGGGTGGTTTGTAAATAACATGTAAAGTAACACATCGTGAAAGGGATGCTCTTTTACTTTGCCGTTTGTAACGTTAGACACATCTGGCCGGTATAGTGAGCCGTATAGTCAGCCGCTGCGTCGGATCTTCATCAGGGCAGGTACCAGTCAGATCATGAGTTAAAAAAAAGTATTATTCTTGTCGATTATTAGAGTCATGTCAGGATCATAGTAAGCGGCGCTTCTTTTATATGCCTTTTTTATATCTAGATTGTGATATTTTAGTTTACTTATTCTATTCTACTAACAATTAATCAAACTGTCACGCCTGTGCCACAGAAATTCTCCTTTCCACAATACGAATGCATCTTTGATATTTTTTATATGTACTTTTGTCGCCCAGTTTGTATGATACGTTTATATATATATAATCATATATCTCACCATCTGGTATAAGCTACAAGTTGATTGCTAATTAACTTTCGCAACATATTTCTGTACGATATATATTTTTTATATATATCGAATTTGTAAACATTAACGTTTAGAAATACACTTGAATAATGTACATTGGAATTAATCATCGAACTTTCCTAACTTGTACAGAAATATGTTGCGAAAGTTAATTAGCGATCAACTTGTCCATTGGAGTAAGCTAACTGTTGATGCGAAAGTGGAGCTGGTGTTTCGTGGAAATCAAACCCTTGTTTTGTTCTTGATGAGGCTTTTAATGAGTTATTTTACATGCTATTTTTAAATTGAATTTAAATTAAATCATTTTTATAAGGCGGGTGTTGTCGATGGCTCCCGTTCAAAGTCTGTCAGATGCCCGGCCACGCGCATCGCAGGCGCCGTGTTTTACCGGTGGGGGCGCTGCACCGCGTTGTCCAATCGTCACTGATGACGCTTTTCATGTGGCGCGCAATTTGAAAATGTCAGCGCGGCGCCATATTTGAAATGCGCGAACATGCCCCCGGCCTTGGAATCACCAGGTTCCAAAATCTGATGATAATATAATGAGATGTGATTAGTTATGCTATATAAGTAGTGTTCCCACGCTAATGTGAGAGCGTAGAACTCAGAGCTTCATGCACGTGTTGCCCGTCTTCTGAAGAGTCTTGTGTAGCAACGACGGCCGACTGTGCTGGTAGTAGACAGAGTTTGGTGCATGCACGTCGTATAATGCCTGTTGCAGTCTTGATGGAAGCGACACGTGTGACTCCGTCCTTTCCTGTGAATAAGTCAACAATCCTGCCTAGTCTCCATTTGAGAGGAGGCATATTATCTTCTTTAATTATTACTAAATCGTTAATTTTGATATTGATAGTTGTAGCTTCCTTCCACTTGCTTCTGGCTTGCAGCTCAGCTATGTATTCCATTGACCATCTCCGCCAAAAGTGCTGACGCATCTGCTCGATTCTGTCGTATCGTGACAGACGATGTGTTGTGGCATCGGCGTAGTCCTGGCAGGGTGGCGCGAGCAGCGATCGACCAATAAGGAAGTGAGCTGGTGTCAGGGGCAGTAGGTCGTTTGGATCTGTGGACATAGGAGCTAAGGGACGGGAATTCAGGACGGCTTCGATTTGCGTCAATGCCGTGCTGAGTTCCTCGTATGTTAAGTGTGCGTTACCCACTATGCGTCTAAGGTGATACTTGCATGACTTGACCCCTGCTTCCCATAAGCCACCAAAATGAGGCGAATAAGGTGGTATAAATTTAAAGGCGATGGAATCCGTTGAGGCGCAATCAAGAATATAATGAGACTTATTTTGAAGAAATTGTTTGAATTCTCCCATTGCACCCACAAAATTTCTACCATTATCAGATATTATTTCCACTGGCTTGCCACGCCGTGAAATAAATCTTTTTAAAGCGAGTAAATATGATTCTGTAGTGAGATTTGTAACCAATTCAATGTGTATCGCGCGAGTCGCAGACAAACATAACATTTTTCTAATTTTGCTCCCCTGCCCTTCCGGTTTAGTATGAGCAGTGGTCCGCAGTAGTCAACTGTGATCATAAGAAAATAATAATGTAGTAAAGCTTGTCTAACTATAAATGACGCGTTTTTCAAACAAATAATATAAGGTGTGTTTTACTATAACTAAATTAATGCGAATTTGCTAACCTACGGCTTACTCTAATTATATCATTTTTGTCAATGAATAAATTAAGACTAATATTACTTATGAAATTTAATGAGATTATTTTGTTGCATGTGATATTTTTATTAAGCATTTTTTGCATCGTTAACTTCTTGAAGTGATAATAGACCAGTTTTACGTACTAAATTCTTTCTAAATATGAATTTAATAAATGATTATCTACAATTGGCGTGTCCCACCTAAGTTTGAAAGCCATAATTTTTGAATTAATCTTTTGCTGTTATCTCAGCTGGTGTTAGTAAACAAACCTAAGGAGGTCGTATATTTGCGAAATAATAGAAAGCATAGTACGTTTTGTAATATGACTGGGTGGTTCGATGCTAGTTGTGAAATAAAGATGATCATCATCCGCTGACCAAACTATTCCTAATGTCTTACATTCAATATTATCACCTAAAGTCAACAATTCACTGATGTATCAGTGCTGTCACCGGCAAATATTGATTTAATGTTTTTTAATATTAGATTAGGGCAAATAATTTTTACTTATGAGATGAGGAGATTTTAATGAGAAGATTTTAATAATTATATTTTATGATTTATGATGTTCTTCACGAACGATTTTTTTTTTTTTTTACATATATTGACTGAAGACATGTGTCCTAATAATATAAAGTCGTAATAATAAGGTGATATATAATAAGGTGATATGTGATAAGGTGATATATAATAAGGCGATGAGTAATAAGGTGATGTATAATAAGGCGATGAAAGTTGCAATTTATTTTCTAAAGCGTAAATATGTCTTTGGGCTGAAGAGTCAATTTCTCCGAATTGTTGAGGAAATTTCTTTATTGGGATCTTTTCTACAATCCTACCACACTTTGTGCGTATGGTAGTATCTTTAGGTTTAAAAGGTTTTGAAGGTCTTTCCTCAGCCTTCCCAAACTGTTGTAACTGTTGAGCCAGTATACATGAAAGATTGCATTGAATTTCATTGTTATGTAGATATTTGTTGTCTATAATTGGACCGGATATAATCCAACCTAATAAGGTGTTGATTAAATGAGGTCCGTTAATGAGTTTTAATTTACCTTCGCTTAATAGGCCCCAGAACAAATCTGCTCCTATTAAGAGATCGATTTCGACCTGAGTGTCGAAATCTGGATCTGCAAGTTTAATGTTTGCAGGGATTTGTGTACGAACACACTGTAAATAAGGCGTATAATGAGCTAATGTTGTTGTAATACTCGGCAGTATTAAACAATTAAGGTGAGTGGAATAAGTACCATAAAGAGATTTTATTTGGATATCGCAAGCTTTCGTGCATTGCGTTACTGTACTGTCTATTCCATTTATGATGTGAGTGGACTGTATCGTTAAAGCGTTTATTTGTTTGCATAATGAGCCTGTGATGAATGACCGCTGACTTCCATTGTCAAGAAGCGCGCGCGCACGTACGTATTTACGCGTCTTTGTATTGTATACATCAACAAGCGCTGTTGAGAGCAACACGTCGCTCGTTGCCTTTAGTTGTGTTTGAGCTGGCGGCGACGCTATTCCAGCATGAAGCGTTTGGCTTTGACTTGACAATGTTTGTCCGTTGCTGTCATCGGTTTCGCTGTCTTCGTGCAATAATGTGTTGTGTTTAGAGTTGCATTTTTTGCACGAGCCAAAAATGCACTTAGTGACTGTATGTCCTGAACGAAGACAGTTGAAACATAATTTGTTTTCGCGAACAAATTTAATGCGATCTTTAATAATGAGATTATGAAACTTTAAACAGGAATAAATGCCATGACTATGATTGCACATGGGACATTTGCGAGCGTGAGAATTGCCTTTTAAGTGTGTATTTATGGGCTGTGCGACATAGCAGTGATTATGATGTGAAATATTATTGCTCGGGTGCGTGGGTTGTTTGTGTTCCGCAGGTTTTCTGTGTTCGGCAATACTTTTGTTTTTCACCATGTCTAACATATCTGCCCTTTCTTTTAAAAACGTTAAGAGGGTATCAAGCGTAATATTGTTTTGTGAGGTACTCGGTATTAAACTTTTATATTGTTCCCACTCATACTCCAACGATGAATCTAATTTTGAAACGATAAAATAAATAATGAGCGTATCCCAACTGTCTGTGGGTTCACCAAGGGTTTTTAATGCGCGTAAGTTGCGTAAGACGTTATCTATTAATTTGTGTATTTGAGATGAATTTATTTTATTTATTGTATTGAGGGTAAACAAATATTTTACATGATTATTTATTAATATACGTTTATTATCGAACCTTCTACCGAGTAATTCCCACGCCACTGTATAATTATCTGTAGTAAACTCTAATGCTTGAATAACTTGTAAAGCACTACCCGACAATGACGATTTTAAATAATGAAATTTTTGAATATTGTTTAAATCTGAACGCTCATGGATCATGGTGGAGAATGTATTTTTATATTCCAACCACTGATCATATAGACCATCAAATGTAGGTAGCTTTATATCTGGCAATTTCACGTGCTGCGATTTATTATGCGAATTATTATAATGAGATTGATCATCAAGTAACGATTGAGCTGTGGCCATTATTCTGTAATATTGACATTCAAAAACTTCCCTTTCATTGCTATCGATTGTTTCCGAAATACTGTCTAATTTATCCTGAATTACGTAAAATCTTTTAATATTTTTGACGTGTTATCGTACCGAATTTTTAATTCTATTTTCTGTTTATTGGTTATTGTTAAAATTGATTGTTCGTATTTAATTAGGAAATTTTCAAAAAATGTCAATCTAGTCCTGACTGCGCCTCTTTGTTTTCGCAAATCTACAATTTCACTGTCTACTGACCTTTTTTTTGGAGATTTACTCATGTTGGATTCCACCTGTACCTTCAATTCGCCGTCCGGGTTCATTTCCTAGCAATGCAAGTACCACGTGGACGCTGGACGCGATGACAAAATGTTGAGGGTATGAAGGTAAGCTGAAAGTATTTAAAGAGCACGGCGTTAACGCAAATCAATGGTATAAGGAGTGATAGGAATAATACTGGCCTGATCGCTGCCTGCCCGATCCGATGTCCTCAAATGTCCTCTTCTTCTTTTTCCACGATTTCGATGCGACGAAAATCTGAGCTCGATTGGACCAAAATATGTTGATGCGAAAGTGGAGCTGGTGTTTCGTGGAAATCAAACCCTTGTTTTGTTCTTGATGAGGCTTTTAATGAGTTATTTTACATGCTATTTTTAAATTGAATTTAAATTAAATCATTTTTATAAGGCGGGTGTTGTCGATGGCTCCCGTTCAAAGTCTGTCAGATGCCCGGCCACGCGCATCGCAGGCGCCGTGTTTTACCGGTGGGGGCGCTGCACCGCGTTGTCCAATCGTCACTGATGACGCTTTTCATGTGGCGCGCAATTTGAAAATGTCAGCGCGGCGCCATATTTGAAATGCGCGAACACTAACATTTAGCTAACGAAGCTACCTATGGCAGATGAAGTAAACGTGCACTGATATGAGATAGTTCTGTTTAACCCGTTTAAAGTGTGGAGGCTTCATGAAGTTAACTGGCTTCCGGTGGAGTGGCACGTAGAACTTACTAATCGTCCTAGTTGGACATTGCAGCACGTCTAACATTGTGTCGCGAAAATATATTTTTATTATTATGGCACGACATGTCACCGCACGTTGCCTGGTGTTAGGCTGGAGTACGTTCTATAACTGGAGGCGAGTTCTGTGCTGGCTTGGCTAAATTCCATCAACTTACAAGTGGCTAATGTTAAACAAACCAAAACAACTTGTAGTTTACAAATTTTATTGCACAAAACATGATTCTATGTACACAGACAATATTTAAAACAAAAAGTAATTTACAATTAGCGAACTTATTACTAAAAAGCAAACTCTTTCAGGCAACCAACTTAAAGGTAGTGAAACAGATATAAGTGAAAACATATAATTATGGACCCATGGCATAGTTACGCAATCTGGGGGACACATCACAAATAAAATAAACGCTATTTTTATGAGTCTATTCATTGCAATTTTAAATAAATTCTATGCTTGCACATAACTTTTTCCTTTGTTAAATCAATTGTTAAGGAACATAAAAACGTACAATCGGAATTTTTATTCAAATGTATTGCATGTACCCCATACTGCAAAATAAACTAAGATTTATAACAAAACTCAATGTATATTAAATAAGATATATTTAATATACATTGTGTATAACATAAGCAGCTTGTTGTTTAGGTAAATCAATGTTGTCGTGTAGATTGAGTTAACTAGTTAATACGATGCAAGTATTGAAGTATGCAACGCAATGTGATGCCCAGTTAGGACAAAGCTTTAGTGCTCAACATGTACAGATAACGAGCGTACCAGACAGCGAACTGCAGTGAAAACCTATACAGAAAATTCATTGAAACACATAACGTTACACTCTTTCACAATAGAACTTTTAAACTACAACTTTCTTCTTTTTGGTTCAAAATGCTACTTACTTGTACTCATCTGTTACATATGAATCTGTTATAGTTGTATCTATTATAAATATCTATCTGTTTTCATTCATGTCTTCATCAATTTCTTAGTAATAAGATTCAAATGAACAAAGATGGTAGACGGGTCTAAATTGACCTTTATTTTTATTTTTTCATTTTAATATTAAGCTACTAATATCATAGAAACAGGACAACCAAATTACATACATACATCAAAGATATACCGGCAAGTGGTTTTAAATCCGTGCTCTCAGTTTGCGTAACCATTGCACCGCCACTACACCACGGTCGCTTTAACGGTCGATTCTAAACTTAAAGTGATTATGTCAAGTGTACACACCATGAAGTCGTTATTTTCAGTCAAAACGATGCTTCTACATAGTTTTACGTTTAGCAACCAGATAATAACAAGCATTTGTTTAATTATAACATAAACATTTTCAAAATTTCAATATCTTAAGAACCACTTGACCTATTATTATTTTCGTCGGCTAAGAACTTAATTTCATCGAGATATTTCCAACAACACATCTTTCGTTTAATCATTTTTTATTGTTGCTCTAATGTGACAGCAGACAGCAGTTATATTTACTTCGATTGTAACTATAATTAAACTACAAATAATAAAATATCATCTAATGACGTCGCATCAGAAATTGTCCCAAGGAGACTGGCAACATAATAGCAAGACTAATACGTTGGAAGATATAATGCCAGCCTTCCTGTCTTCAGACTTCTCCGTTAAGGCCTTGGACAACTCCTTGGCCAGACGCTTAGCTGAAGGTCCCCAAGGGCCCATCGTCTCGACCCCAAACGGCGCAAATTCGTAACCAGTACCGAGGTTAGCGTATTTGCGCAACTTGAGGTTCTCAGTACAAATCGCCGCACTTCCCGCGCTTAACGAGGAAAGATTCAATTGTTATGTTTTCTATATTTGTTTGTCTTCTAGATAAAAGTTCCAATTATTGCCTTTGAAATATATTGCTTTACCTAGTTTAACAGCAATCTATTAGTACGGGACTGCGTTTCTAGGAGAATGGTAAACGATACGCATGAAACGTAATGACGAGCGTTGTTCCATTTCACTTCATTATCAAATGGTTAATGTTGAGTGTAATTCGATGTCCGGATGAGTGTGCAGATCTATTGAACACAAACGAATTGGCGATCTGTTTTTAACACCACTTCCGTGTCTCGAAGGTATCGTTAACCCAGTGATGTAATCACGTTAGCGATCGTAAACACTTTTATGAGGAACCGCAAACAAATTAAGAACTTTTACTGCTAATAAATGGAGACAATAAACATTGTGGATATATTTTTATAAGTGTAGATAAAAAAAACCAATATCGCATCTCGGCGATGCTTAATGAAACACAAGGCTGGTACTGTTTGTTTGGGTAGAAAACAATATCGAAAGGTTGATTTTGTTGCTATTTGTTCCATGATAAAAGGGTATATGATCGATCTGCTAGAATCAAATTAAAAAGTCAAAAATGTTTACTTTTTAATTTGATTCGAAGTTTTTACCGACAATGGGTATCGAAAATGTAGTCATTTTATTGATACGCTCCAAAACTATTTAGCACAAATGTTGTCGTGTTTCATGTAAATTTTGAAAATCATAATGCAGTAATCGTTTTTAACGTTTTTTTAGTCGTCGGCACTTTTGGATCTCGATCATCCTTACTATCACAGGTCGAGGTCTGATGTCGAGTCACGTTAAATAAAACTTTTTTCCTAGTGTCTTGTAACAAGCATTTTTAGTAGTTTAATATAATAGGCATGTAAGTACATAAATCTACTATAAAATTTGTATAGTAGATTTATGTACTTACGATATTTATAGATAGACATAATATCTATCCAGTTATTGATCGATATCTAGTTATAACAAGAATCTCATGAAAGACGAAATTTAATTTTTAGTTTGTGCTGATTATTTTTAATTTATTTCGTTTAAATATATATTTTTAATTTCTTTGTGTAAAAGTAAATTTAAAGGAAAATTAATGTTATCAGATTAATTGGAAAAATAATAATAAGTTAAAAAATATTCAGTTATGTTTCTATTCAAAATGCCTTCTACTTGGAATTTATATTGAAGATTGGGGTGACATTCAGATGTCACCCCATGTATGTCACCCATGTAACCTGAACTTGTGCCCATGTGACTAATGCCAAAATTTATTTCTTATTGCATATTTCTTGATTGTATATTTCTTATTTGCAAATTTCTTTTTTATATTTCTTATTTGCCATAATCACATTGCGTAAACATTAAAATTCAATTATTTTAATAAATACGTATATAAAGAACTTATTTTTTTATTACATATCTATTCTAAGCTACTAAACGTGCAGTAAAGGCGACAGTAGTGTTGTAGGATTGTTCAAGATCACTTAAGGTAACAATGTGTATTTGATATATGTATTTAGGTTGTTCTGATTTTATAATTCAAGGACTTTTAGTGGCTTAGTATAAAAAGGTAAATGAAAAAAAAAAAGATACATAGATAAAGTGGCTTTTGATTTTCATGGTTATTCCACAACCACTACAAATAGTTCGCCTTTAAAACTAAACGATACAATAGCATCGTTGTCGCTTGTATCAAATTGTGTATCACGTCCAAAATGTACCAAATGTGCTTACTCACCGTTCATCGTCGATAATAGCGAACGTTTGGCTGATAGATAATGTAGCGGCATTAAGGCCGTCTTTGTAATTACAGTACAATAAAGTAATAAATAAATAACATAGTTCGAGTTATATTTCACAAACTATACGGTAGGGTACGGACGTAATGACTAGACGTTTTATTTGTATTTCCAAATTAGTTAAATAGGTATTAGGTAAATAGGCCGGCATAGGGCGGCTGCTTGGGCAGCCGGGAACTGACTCGGTTATTCCAGTCGTCGTCACTCTTGGACCTCCTCTTGCTTATCATCAAGCGAGTCGAGGTCAGATGTCGTGTCACAATAAAAAAAAAGGTCATGTATTTTTTTTAGATAATTTCCGATGTAATATCATACTTTAAAGATCAAGGTTATTTCTGATTATGATTTTCTTTTGTTATAGTATTTTCTGAGGTTTAAACAAACATTGATTATGAAAAAAAAGATTTTAGATAAGTCGCGGGGAGGCTCCGACAGTTTCCCCGCGACTACGATGTCTACGAAGCTTTGAAACTTCGGATTAAAGTAATCAAAACAAGCGCAATAGTAAACCGCTGGAGTTTTTTTATATGTTTATAAATATAATTCAGTTAGAAATGTAAAAGGTGATAATCTATCATGTAAGTAATTATTTCTATAATACAAGCACTTTAGTAGTTTAATATAGAAATTAAAAACAATAAATAATAATTTAATTTCAGAAATGCTGAAATCTGAAATGGAGAGTGAAGTATATGTATGACGGCATCTTTTACCACAGTACATACGAGTATGTTCAGCAGTGGACGTCTTCTGGCTGATGATGATGATGATACGTATATAACTGCAAGTAGAAGACGCGTCTTATCCACTGTGCTGGCCTAGTTAGAACTGGCACTTTGCTGATAACGAAACATGAATAAGTTACACGGTCTGTACACTGGAAAGTAGTGGTACTTCTTTGGATCAGTAGACTGGAAAAAATGAACACCAACTGTCTGCCTACCATTCCTAAACAATAAATATTTGCCGAATTATAAAATGTAATAAATAACCACAATAATTATATTAAAAATATATTTGCTACGATCGGAAATCGAACATGTAGCCGCTGATATGTTCAGCAATGCGCCACGTGGTTTGTAAAATCATATAACAGTCGCCTTCATTTATGGACCGCACTCCAGCTTGTCATGTCAAACCAATATGTAATAAAACAATGCAAATAAATTCCGCGAACCGGAAAAACGTACCAAACACAAAATACAACGGTATATTATATTGTATAAAAAGCATTGTCATATTTTATGGTAATTTTGCTAATGAAATTTGAAGATGCATAATTTTATATACTTTGAATTATGAATACAAAATGAGAAATGTTTTTACATGAAAAAGTGCTTTTGCATAGTTTAACTTACCTTCTGATGATTTATAATGGACACATACGGGGAATATATTGCTTTAAATATGTAAAATTAAGGATGTCATTTTAAAGTATTATTTTAAATGTTGTTTAGTAGACGATTTGTTTTTACGATTGCTAGTCTCAGATCAACAAAAAAGTAAAGACTGAGCGCGCCATACATAAATCCCGAAGTTAGATGATAAACGAAAAATGTTAAAATGTTTATTAGCCAAGACCTTATATGGCCATTTTTCTCAAGAAATAAGTGTTTTGATACACTACCTGAACTGAATTAGTAAAATAACAGAAATACTCGTGATATGCGTAGTACTGTTCGGAGGAAGCGTCCAAATGACATCATTCATTTTTGGCTTTCATATACTACTTTTGTAATGTCCAATGATGAAAAAAATTATAAATAGTAGTTTTGATACTTGTGTTGATAAACTAATAACATTTTTTCTTTCAATTGCTGTGCAATTGTGTTATTTGGAAAATAAGATATGGATTTTGTATCGTCTGTCAATTACAAAGACACGCCATAATAATGGTTCTGCTTTGAACTGTCATAAGTATAGTTTGATCATTTTACGCACCTAAACTATGCAAAATAAAGGATATATTCCAATTACATTGTAATCTTCATACATCAAACTATATTAAAATGTATATGCAAATGTTAATACAATTAAGCCCAAGTCTCCATACAAAATTAATGATGTCCTTTTACCGACCGACCAGACAGTAAAACTGTTCAGTTTCGGCGCACGTAACGTTAGGTTCGGTGTACCGTGTCTTTATCGAACAAGTAGAATGCTTGTAGATAAATAACTATATTTTATCCTTTTTCTATAACTTTTGGATCCTTCAAGCGAAGCGTGAAGAAAACTTCTGCCACTGCCGACATAGTGACTGCAACTGAGGCAACCGTAAACTAAGCCGGTATCCTGGACCTCCCTTTGCTTACCATGTTGTTGCTATACTAATAAAATAACACCCATGCATTAATTCTAATTATATGCATGGAACCGAATTAGTTACAATAATTAATAATAAATCAAAATTGTCTCGCTTTTTACCAACGGGGATAGGCAGAGACAATGGAGCACCACTTGTCATGATCCCGACACAACTACCTCGCTTCCCTCACATCCACAATAAATAAATGTTCTAATTATAACTTTAGATTATGTACTTTAGTTGTCCTGTTTCTATGATACAAACACTTTATCAGCTTAATATGGAGAAGTAAAAAAGCATTAATTTATTTAGAATATAAATTATACATATAGGTAAGTCCATTAAATTACTCTTATAAATATATTTTTAAATGAGGGTATTAATTATACATTTGAAGTTACTTTCAAAGCTTGAGTTTTACTGTTTATAATACAAGCTCTGGTGTATAATTTTAATAAAACAATTTTCCTAATAGTAATGAGCATAGAGAATAGGAAATGCAACGTTCGCCATGATTATTAATTGAAAGACTGAAGACAAAGGCGAGGTCGTGAATGTCTCAGTTTGGCGCCACAGAAATATCGTTCCACTAATTGGTGACAATTTGCTTCAATGCAAATGACGGTGAATAATAATTTGGTATTTTGTAAATTTTATCACACATTTAGGTTTTGTGCAACCGAAAACTATTTGTACTGAAATTCGTTTAATTGCTTTAATATTTTAGTTCTACAAAGGTTTTTTCTTTATAATATACCTACTATTTTCTATTTCTATACTGACCTACTTATTATTTTATTTATTTATTTATTTAATTTTCACAGTAGGCGACAGGCGTGGACTAACGGTTTAGCGATTAGTTTGTTGCGCGTAAAGTACCGGGTTCGATCCCCGGTCGGAGCAAATATTTGTTTCATAGCTTTTATTTGTAATATTAAATATTGCAAATATTTGTTAATAAAAAAAGAGGCGGATATTTGCTTCAGGTCTGGTCATCAAAGAGTGGTAGGCAGTGGTACCCAGTCTGCCGATCCGGGGTAGTACCACCACTTACTTACAAGTATACAGACCGTGAAGTGATTTGGTCACGTATCGGGATCAGCTTGTAAGTTGCTGGTTCCAACTAAGCCGACATAGTGGATGTGATTGTTACTCACAGTTATTGAATTGCAGTAGCAGTGACATTCATTCAAGGACCACACTTCGGCTTAACATTAAGCGGGGTGCTGTCATATGTCGTCACAATAAAAAAAAGTTAGTTCATTGAATCCCAGTGAGTGATAATAGGATAAATAATATAGGTAGTTATTTATCAGTGCATCTAAGCTATTTCACTAATGGAATTCTCAATTTAGAACATCAAGTGCACACAATTGGGCGCATGCCTTACAACGGTATTAGCTTAAGATGAATGCTACATACACCTCTACTACGAAACAACCATAACGCAATGTTGCAATGTCCATATATATTGTCAAAAAAAAAAGGTTTTTTTTGTGGCCCGCCTGGTGTATTTTTTTTATTTGGACTCGTCACATTTAAGGCGACCGTGGTGTAGTGGCAGTACAATGGTTACATAAGCCGAGTGGCACGGGTTCGAAACCATTCACCGGTACCAATGCATCTTTGATATATGTACTTTAGTTGTCCTGGCTTACGTAGTCATTGCACTGCCACTACACCACGAACGCCTTAACAACATACCCCTACTATTAAACAACATAATAGTAAGGGCACTTATTACGAATATTTACGACACCAACTCTTAACAGAAGTAACGTATGGGCATGCATACCAATCACGGACAGTTTGGCTTTCATTGCACAAAGGCAAACAATATTAATGATATTGTTTAATATTTGAACATTATCATCCAGCCTAAAGTCCTGTCGGCATACAGGACTGTGACAGGACTTTAGGCTGGAGTGCGGCCCATTAATTGAAGCCATTTATACTTCTGGATTTAATTGATTGAGAATTGTGGATGTGAGGGAAGCGAGGGAGTTGTGTCAGGTCAGGATCGTGGCAAGTGTCGCTCCATTGTCTGCCTATCCTTGTGCAAAAAGGCGTGACAATTTGATTGATTTATACTTTTTTATATTGTGAATCGACATCTGACCTCGATCTGCCTAAGCCTGATAAAGGTCCAAGAGTGCCGACGATTGAATAAACCAAGTCAGTTCACGGCTGCTTTAATCACCGTCACTATGCCGGCCAAAAACAATGGCTTACTACAAAATAAATGCAAGCAGTCGCATCCATTATGGCAGCATAGTTAGTTTTTTTAATATATTTTTTTAAATTGTGAATCGATATTTGACAGCAACCCGCTTGATGTTAAGCTGGAGTGCGGTCCATGAATGGATCTTACTGCTGATATAATTTAATAACTGTAAGTAGCAATCACATCCACTATGCCGGCCTGGTTAAAACCGGCAACTTTACAAGCTGATCCCGAAACGCGACCAAATCACTTCACGGTCTGTATACTTGTAAGTGGTGGTACTACCCAAGATCGGCAGACTTGGTACCACTCTTTAGTGTTCAGACATACTCAATAACCTCGCAGTAGTTTGTTAATCAAATAAAACTTTTAACTCAGAAGTTAAAATAGAGATGGAATAGCAATTAAAGCGAGCAAGTGAAATTGTTGGAGTAATTAAATGAAACAGGGTTATATCTTCTTAAATAAATAAACATCATCAACTTCTACAGGGGCACCGGAATGCAGTGGCGGTATTACTAAAAATAGTAAGTTGAAAATAGTTCAAAAGAGTAATTAATTAAATTACTTTTCTAAAATAACATCGTCGCTTAAAACATACTATCTGTATAATGTTTAGAGAGAGATTAGGTACACTTTTGGTGGTCATTTACACAGATCCACTTTTAAGTATCGCAAAGTGACTCAGTCTTGTTGTTGCCTGTTCCAACCAAGTCGGCATATTTATTGTGGTTATTCATTTATAGAAGTAGTTCCCGGACAGACTGGACATCTTAGGGATGTCCCTTCGCAGCGACATGAATCACAGGGACCACATCGAGCGGGCCATTAAGGTGCGGCAAGGTGCATGAACAAGGTGCGGCGGTTCTTTGCACCAGAGCTTCGCCTACTTTTATACAAGGCCCAAATTCGCTCTTGCGCGGAGTACTGTTCGCACCTGCGGGACGGCTCTGACAAGTATCTTCTCAATGCCCTGGTTTCATTGCAGCGCCGAGCTATCCGAATTATAGGTGATTCAGAGGTCACGCGTACTCTGGAGCCCCTGCGACTACGCAGAGACATGGCGGGTTTGTGCGTCCTCTATCGCCTATACCACGGAGAATGTTCTGATGAGCTCTTTAACCTTGTTCCTACCTCGTCCTTTCACACCCGTAATACCCGCACAGATAGGGCAAAGCATCCACATTCTATCGATCGAATCGGCAGCTGAACTAAATAGTTCGTTGCGTCTTTTCTTTGTAGAACAATCGACAAGTGGAATGCTTTGCCAGCCCATGTGTTCTCTCCATCCTATGACCTTGGATCCTTCAAGCGATGCGTGAAGAAGCACCTTTAACCGGCATAGTGACGGCGACTGAAGCAGCCGTGAATAAACTCGTTTTATTCAGTTGTCGTCACTTTTGGACCTCCTTTTTTTTATCACCGGGCGGATCGAGGTCAGATGTCGTGTCACAATAAAAAAAGTTTTATTTCCATTCATGGACCACACTTGAGCTTAACTTTAGGAGGGTTGGTGTATATCTCGAGCCACAATAAAAAAAATTATTTCAATCCAAAATTAAAAGATCAATTCTCATTTTGGGATAATTTTTGTGATTGGGACTTCTCGCTATATTTTAATATCCCATAATGAAAAATTTCATATATAATTAAGGCAATAATCGAGATCGTGGCATATTATTATTAGTAAATTAGAGTATATGTTGTCATGTTTTTATGATTGATTACATTGAACTACATAATAATTAACTCTAATGGAGTGGCGGTTTATGTATGGCGGCATGTTTGTGTTATACCTATATAATACATAGTATATTATACATATATGCTACCTGGAATAATGTATGATGTAGGTAAGTACTTGTAAACTTATATCAAAAGTTATTAAACTCCTTATCCTATATATACGCAGTAATATATTGATTTTATATTAATTCTCAAGTTTATCAATATTTGACACTAAAATTTCTTTAAATTAAGTACAGTTTAATTTAAAGGAATAAATAGTCAAGATAAACTTGTGAGATTATACATCTGAACTTTAATTAAATAATTGCACTTTAATAATAATTAAATTATTTTATCAATCAATTAATCAAATTGTCACGCTTTTTTCCACAGGGATAGGCAGAGACAAAGAAATGCTCTCGTCAATCTACTTTTGTTTAAATCTAGTCTATTATTTCTATATAAAAAGAAAACGCTAAATCCTAAATAATGAAACATTTTAAATTGGGTTCCAAATTCGTGTACAAAGTTGCAATGTTAACAGCGCCGGTTTCGTAGTAGGCTATTGTATTCGCATAGTTTTTCTGCCAGTTGCTGACAGGAATGGGTGGTTGGTGCAATTATCCTCGGTCTTACGGAATCCATTATCTCAATGTATGGCTACGTCCCCCGTTGCGCTTTAATAAATCTTTGTACGCCGCACAGATACACAGACTACTAACAGTTGGATGTCTACATTCATCTGATCTTCCTTTTAGGTATTTAGTAAAGTATTTCAGAAAAATATTATAAAGCAAAGTCTAAGTAGTGTTAAGTCCGTAGTCAAAAGCCACTCGATGGTCATTGAAATTCGATTCATGTTCTGAGGAGCTCTTTTTAACCTTGTCTTTTATTAACACGTTTATTATTAACTATGTAACGGAATCTTTCAAATTAATTTTCACTCATTTCCAGACGTCTAAATATATCATATCAATAAATTGTCATATAAGCGTGTTTTTTAGTTTATTTCTAACTGTATTTGTTTTATTTTTTCAACAGGTCGGATCAACAGGTTTCTTAAGTAACCGATTCCTCAAGCGAGGCATGTAAAACCCTCTTTAACCGGCATAGTGACGGCGAATGAATCATAGTCGCGTTAAAATTATGAAAAAAAGGAAAAGAAAAGTTCTTCTATCCGAATATCGTAGTGACGGTGACCACAAAAACCGTAACCGAAATCACTTTTTTTGTCGTCTAAATTATAGTTTATAGTTTTTATTGATGTAGAGTCTAATCGTGTATTATCTTTGCACAACCCTAAAACCGTGGGGAATTTAGGAAAAATAGGAATCGTTATTTACAGTGATATTTACGGTAACTAGCACACAAGCATTATTTTAAATGAATTGTAAAGTAACAAAAAAATATTCTCGAATATTTTAGATTCTATATTTAACAATCAATCAAACAACTACACCTTTTTTACCAGAGGAGCAAGGAGCGCCGCTTTCCATGATCCTGACATAACGCTTTCGCTACCTTCACACATCCGAAATTTTCTTTATTTATTTAATGGTTATCGACAAAATATACTCCGATACAATCAAAGTGATTACTATAAAAATCTTAAATCTAAGTGTTATTTTATTTAAAGATAACCATAGCGTACACTATTAATCTAGATTGATATAGAATACTGAAATAACTAATATCTAAAAATAAATTGACTAAATTAAATTTTAGTACATAAGATATGACTTATTAACCTTATAAAAATATTACAAAACATATAAATATAAATAAACCTAATAGAGATAAAACGGCAGAAAGTATAAACATGTCTTCTTGGTCGTCCTAGTTTTATCCTTCCCCTCGCCTTTGATTTAATAATAACAAAGCTGGAATGCGGTCCATGAATAGAAGTGTTACAGTTATTTTGCAGTTACTACAGTTAAATAACTGTAAGCAGCAGTCACATCCACTATGCCGGCTTAGTTGAAACCGGCAGCTTACAAGCTGATCCCGAAATGCGACTAAGTCACTTCACGGCCTGCATGCAAGTGGTGGTACTTCTCAGGATCGACAGACTGGAAACCACTGCCTACCACTTTTAAAAAACCAGACCATGAGCAAATATCCTCCACGTTTGTTCATTAACAAATATTTGTAATATTTAATTAAATTATTAAATATTACAAACACTTACAGCTGATACAAATATCTGCTCCGACCGGGAATCGAACCCGGTGCTTTCCGCGAAACGGACTAGTGTGCTAACTGTTGGTTAGCACGCTAAAGATTGACGCCACGCCTGTCGTTAAATCTTTATTATTCCTTGTCTATATTTATACATTTTAGTATTTTGATAGTGTTTGCCTAACCAATTTGTTTAATATTAAGTAGGTATGAGAGTGTAATTTTGAAATATGATTTAACATATTTCAAACTTTTTTAATCCTCATTCTAAAATATAAATTTAATAATTCATTGACATGACATTAAATATGTTTAGTTAAAATTCCACAGTGAAAACATTATAGGAAATTGCGAACTGTGAAACGAGGTATCGACTAACATTTGTATCAGAATATGAATTTAGATTTCCCGGCAGAGGTAACACGCAAATTACTGGGAAATTCAAATAGTTACTGGAAGTGATTGCTGTTTAGTAATAAGGTCCTTTGTGTTACTATGCTCATACATTTAAGTTTATTAAGTTGATTAGTTAAATTAATTATTTAAAAAAAACATACAATTATTCAAATAGTAATCAATCAAATTGTCACGCCTTTTTCCCACAGGTCTAGGCAGAGACAATAGAGCGCCACTTACCACGATCCTTACACAACTCCCTTGCTTCCTTCACATCCACAATTCTCTTCATACAGGCTCTAATATTTATATTTTATATTTATTAATATTTTTCATATTATGCGAAAAAGGAATTTATTTTTAATTTAAAACAGTTGGATAGCGTCCCAGTACTCATAATCACAGGACCTTTTTTATTTGTGCCTCGATATGTTACATAAATTGCCTAATTGTAAGCAAAGGGAGATTAGAGTTGTCGAATGCTATGCGAATGTTAGTAAGTTGGTCGATAGAACGCGAATGCTTTCCCTGACACGTGCGGGGAGTAAAAAGGCGATATAGGAACACATTTAAAGAGCTTCTAGGAATATTCTTCGTGGTATAGGCGATAAAGGACGCATAAAATATAAAGTTTTGTTAAATTGCAGGGTGAGCTTGACGCTGCAATGAACTAAGGGCATCGAAACATGGTTACCTATAGTATGATTATTATCATCTCGCCGGAAAAAACATGCCTTAATATGGTGCATATATGTACCATATTTATTAACTTCCTACAATATATCTAATTTTAAGACCTGCCCTAATATCAGATATTTTAGGATTTGAACTACTTATCTTACAAACAATGCTTGTATTAGGTGTGATCGGACTGTGAAGACTCAGATTATACTTGACTTATACAAAATATTGTGAATTTATTATATTAAAGTCTAAATATACTAATATTTTTACAATTTATTTCTAAGAAATGCTTCATCTTAATTTTAGCGAACAAGATCAGTCAAGTTGACAAGGCCGTTTTGCGTTCATGATTTTATTTTGACACGCAATAAAAGTAATATAATAATAAAATTATTATTTTGTCACGTTAAGGTGAAGGAATTGGACATGGCTTCATGTTAAACAGTACATATTAATCTGTACACTGCTGAACATAAATGCCTTTTCACTTGTTTTCAATTTTCTTTGTTATGGTTCTTCCTGTTTCAGATGGTTCGGCAGTGGCTTTGGCAATCCTTGCGTCTTGCAGAAGGTTTTTATACAGTACATCTCTTTTTAGTAAAAAAAGCTTTAAAAGTAACATAATATGTTAGTATTTTCTTAGATTTTGCGCGAACATTGATTAATGAATTGAACAAATTATATGCGGCTTACTATCGCGTTTATTTTGGTTTTGATTTTAAAATATGTATTTTAAAATATTATTTTATTATTCCGACGTTTCCAAAGCTTTGCCATCGTGGTTACTGTGGCTGCAAGCTCTCGGAATAATAAAAAAATATAAAATCAAAACCAAAATAATATTATAGTAATTTTAAAATATTTAGGTTAAGCATAATAGTAAGCATACTAAATTATTATTATATTATTACTATATACATAAATAAATAAGAAACCAGTTTCCAATAAACATTTATTTACAGTATACTGAAACAGTAAATAAAACAGTTCTCTCTCTACATTGAAAGTTGGGTACTTGTGTTAGGAAAACGGGCGTAATGAATATTCGATATTGAACTTCGAAATAAAATAGTTAACAAAGCGTCGATTAAGGAAACTCTCTCAATTTAGTTCAACGCGAACTGAACTTGCAAATGCATATAATTTAGAATCGCAATCGAAACTAAATTGAATTCTACAATTTACATAAACGTCCCTAACTAGCATTAATGAGTTACAAGTACATACATTCGAGTATATATGATAAACTAAACTCTGGATGTCAAGGAAGCAAGGGAGTTGTGTCAGGATCGTGGTGAGCTTTACGATTATGGGCACTAGGTATAAATATGTGTAATAATTAGAATAAATATCATAAATATTTGTTATTAAAAAAAAGAAGTGGATATTTGCTCCGGCTCTCGTAGTCTAAGAGTGCTAGGTAGGCAGTGGTGAAGTAAAGTAACTTAGTCGCGTTTCAGTATCAGCCTTTAAGTTTCCGGTTCCAATTAGGCGGGCATAGTAGATGTGAGTGCTACTTGCAGTTGTTTAACTGTAGTAGCAGTCCAGCTTAACGACAGGTGGTATGCTGTAATATGTTGAGCCATATTAATTTTGAAATACTTTTAACTTACTAATATGATTGAGATATAAGTATAGTAGTTGCATTAAATGAGAGTATACATGTATATCGCATATACATATGTATATCGTAGTAGAGTATACGGTTTGTGTATACTCTAAGCTATTTATAATATTACAAAATATCCGGGAAAGCCGTTGTCTAATTTTCGTATAAGTATAAAATTCATATAATACGAAAATAGAAGTAATATATAAATTTTCCTCTTTCTTATTAAGGTAATATGATTATGTCATATGAGTCTTTGGATTTGATCAACCAATATATAAGAAAAAAAATAAGATTTAGAATGTATTTTTCTTATAAAATACAAAGCAATATTACCTCCTTTGTGATAAAAAAGGAGAATAATTTAAAAATATATATTTATTTTTGATACCGATTATTAAAACCAGCATGTTAACGGCTTTGGTCGTCATAGTGACGGCGATTAAAGAAACCGTAAACTGAGTGGGTTTTTAAGTCGTTGGCGCTCTTGGACCTCCCCTTGCTTATTATCAGGCATATCGAGGTCTGATGTCAAGTCACAATCAATCAACCACATTCAATCAATTAAATAATCTTGGACACCACAGGCTTTCTTGTGCCAGAAGTGCCGGTCGCATTCCCCGTCACGCGGCACTTAACGATATCATCCGAAGGGATCTTGTCACTGTTGGAATGCCCGCAATTTTAGAACCCTGTGGTATTGCGCGGAGCGATGGCAAGAGACCTAACGGCGTGACTGTTGGGTCGTGGAAACTTGGCAGGTTTTTGGTGTGGGATGCGACTTGTGTAGACACATTAGCCCCATGTCACATTCAAGCGACCTCGTTAGGCGCGGGAAGTGCGGCGATTTCTTCTGAGAACCTCAAGTTGCGCAAATACGCTAACCTCGGTACTGGTTACGAATTTGCGCTCTTTGGGGTCGAGACGATGGGCCGAGGCTAAGCGCCTGGCCAAGGAGTTGTCCAAGCGGCTGACGGAGACAGGAAGTAATTATTTCTGGCAACGTTAGCCTTGCCATACAAAGAGGAAACGTTGTCAGTCTCCTTGGGACTATCTCTGATGCGACGTCATTAGATGATATTTTTTCTTTATAGTTAATTATTACTTTTAATATATAGTAAGGTAATATAGACGAATATCTTTATTCGTGGACCGCACTGCAGCTCCACATTAAGCGGGATGTTGTTACATGTATAAATAAATGTCGTGTAGAAAATGAAAGAGTAGAGTCTGGAACGTGAAAAGTAGCGCTCCATTGTCTCTGCCTGGAGAATTAGGCTTAACGATTTAATTGATGTCATTTGTAATTTTTTAATTGTATAATTCGTTAAATATTTATTTATAAACATTTATAGCCCAAATTGAAACTGGCTGTTAATAAGATCTTATATATAAGGATATACAGTTACATAACTGCAAGTAGCTAAAGTTTTACAGCCGGGAAGTATTTAAAGAATCCCCCTATATTTTCTTATATTTAGATTTGACATCTGATCTCCACTAGCCCGACAGTAAGCTAGGGCAAATCCAAGAGTGCCATCGACTGTATAAACCGACTCAGTTGCCGTTGCTAGGACGGCTAGAGGTGCTTCTTCACGCTTCGCTTTAGGGATCAAAGCATTCTCCATATTCTAAGAGTGGAAGATAATGGTGATCTGGGGTAGTACCGCCACTTACAAGCTAACAGACATTGAAGTGACTTAAACGGCGTTTTCGTGGCTGCAAAGCTCTTGAAACGTCCGAATAATAAAATAAAATTGTAAAATTAAAACCAAAATAAACGCGATAGTAAGTAAATTTGTTTATTTCATTAATCAATGATCGTGCAAATTCTAAGAAAATAATTTTTATTTATTACAACCGGATATTGAATGTGCTCTCTCATTTATATTTTTATGTTTCATTTTAAATCGTTAAATTATAGAGTGAATGCAAATAGGACTGGCAGCTGGCTGATATTGTCTGTTGGAATTTCTATGCAAAGTGAATTCTGTGAGGCAGCCGCGTCTCTTATCCAGAAATGCTAAGGAAAGATAATTTCTCGAAAGGCTTACACTTATTCAACACAGATTTAATAATATTATCCGGAGTATGAACGTCATATGCAGACTTTTTAAAATTCAATTCAATTTTTAGGAGTACCTATATATTTATTCTTTAAAATAGTATAGTTTAAATTAATATATATATATATATATATATATATATCAATGTCTGTGAATTAGGAGGTCTTCCAGTAATATTAATTTATGCCATGCTTTTTGATTTTATTAATAGTTCAAGTAGACAACATTTAACATAGGTAGTTTATTTGGATCTACAAAAGTTACATACAAATAATATGTGTAACTTTTTATATAATAATAAAACATAAAGTAGTATAAAATATTTTAAGGTTTATTTACATTTATTTAACTGCAACTAAAGATCAAAAGCGGATTTTCCACTTAACGTATGACTAAGTTAACCTACGAGTATAAACGCGTAAATTTATTCTATTTAATTTCCATTACTAATTTATATATAACAAAAATATTAAAATATAAATATATTCAATTTATATTATTCAAGTTAATTATTTAAATAGGTAATTGAAGTTGGTACATAACTGCTCATATAAAAAGTGGTGTAAAAGTGGGTATGAAGAAAACTAAAGACTTGAAAAGTGACGTCTATCCCTGTGGGAATAAAGCCATGACAAGTTTAGCATACTGTTTTTTTATCTTTAATAAATATTACATCATTTTATATTGAACTAACAAAATCTTTAGTGACACATTTCTCATATACATGATTCCCCTATTTCTCAGTACACAGAGCTGAAAATGTTCTATGTCGAATAGGAAATGGTGGACAATTAGTTGAGCCATATATTGCAGCAGCTCGCTTAGACATTCAAGCCATTAGTATTACGATATAAGTAGGTAGGTACACGACAAGCTTTACAATTTCAGTAATGCAAAATGGAATTCTTATTAGACAGCATCTCACCTGATGTAAAGCTGGAATGCAGACTATGAATCGAGGCGACTGCTACCTCAGTATAACAATTGTAAGTAGAAGTCGCATCCACTATGCTAATCTATTTGACACTGGCAACTTACAAGCTAATCCCGAAATGCGACTTCACAAGTCTGTTCACTTGTGGTACTACCCCGGATCGGCAGACTGGACAAATGACTACTAACTGCCTGCCTACTATTCTTGAAATACATCACAACTCACAAGTACATACCGTAAAGTGAATTAGTCGCGTTTCGGGATCAGCTGGTGAGTTGCCGGTTTTATTGCAGGAATAGTGGAGTTGACTGGTAGTACAGCTTAACATCAGACGTATGTCCAGTCACAAAAAAATGTTATTAGGATTAAATAAATTATATGTGTAGTATGCTATACCAAAATTGCTTAAAGGTTTTATTAATTTATTTTTACTAGTTTAAAACCACTTGCCTGTACCAATGTATCTTTGATATTATGGTTGATATGATGGTTGTCCTGTTTCTGTTATACAAGCACTTTAGTAGCTTAGTATAGAGATAAATTTTATTTATAATTTTAAACATTTCGTAGCACCCATTGACCCGTTCTAATCAGTTAAGGGCGGAGGTAATAGAGAAGTTTGCTTAACGGCAAAAAGCTAGACATGTGTAAAAACCGACGTTACACTCGTAAAAGTAAGAAAAAAAATAACAGCATCAGAGGATATTCTCCCAGCTCGCGCCGCTAGTAGAAAAAAATACGCGCTCATTACTTTCAAGACGCTGAACTTAGTATTTTTTTTATTGTGCAAATTATACAATACAGGTAGCTTCATAGACCGTATATGCTAATGAATGGAGGGGACTGCTACTAGAGGTAAACAACTGTAAGTAGCAGTCCCGACTACTAGTTGATCCTGAAACGCGCCTAACTCACTTCACGGTCTGTACGTACACTCGTAAGTGGTGGTATCGTCAGAGATTTTTTATGTGTGAGAAGAATGGCTGTATTCCATTCGGATAATTCAGCGCGATTAAGTGGTGGACGATGAAGCGGGTGATCCATGAGAAATAGAATTGGCTAATGAATGTGAGGTATGCTGGGGGGAACTAGTTGGCTAAGGGCGGGAGAGTGACCTCTGGTGGGCGAGGCCTCTTTCCTCGAGTCTTCCTGTGGGAAGAGATTTTAGAGTTGGGCGATTTGCGAATGGTCCTGGGTGGTTTTGGTGGTGGTGGAGGTGCGTTTGAGTCGTGTGTCTGTCTATAATGTGACCGAGTGCAGGCTGCGGCAATCACCCTGTTAGTGTGAATCGGCAGAAGTGGTGCCTACTGCCTCTTAAATATTGCAAACTTAAAATAAAATTTACATAAGACTACTATGTAATATTATGACAATCTCTTATAGACAACCAAAGTCTATCAGTATTAAATATATTGAAGGAAACTATGAGTAGCGCACAAAAAAATATAGATAATATTTTTTAGGCAAATAAGAGGAATAAAGAATGATGTAGATTAGTATTTTTGTATGTATTTTTTTGCGTTTATTTTGGATATTGTAAGTCAGCCACATTTTTTTTGGTTATTTTTTAACTACAAGAAATACACTATACGTAGGAAATATTTTTTAATTGTTTTTATGTGAGATATATTTATTATATATGCGATAAGTCTATGTCATAACAAAGTTTTGAAATGTTATAAGTCTAGAAATCAAACTTGAATTATACATAGTTATATTTCGTGAAGTAGGTATCATTTAGAAAATTATCCAAACCTACTATAGTATTCAATAAATAATTGAAGTCACTAACAAACTTGTTAAGGCGACTTTAAATAAATTTATTAAATCTCGAATTAAACCTTTAACATCAAAGCTATGTTCAAGTGTTTTCATTACACTTTTAAGTTAAAGATAAACAAGAATTTTTGAGATTAAATGTACTTGTATAAACTATACAAATAGTTGCGGCGAGACGCTGCTCTCTGATGCTTGAAAAAGATATAAATGTGGGTCAAAAGTCACAAAATCTTCAATCTCAGTAATGGAATGTTTCACTAGGTAACAATAAACCGTTTTATTCGTTCAGTGCTACTCAATTTTTTTATTACGCTATATAAAGGGGGTTCCGCAGAAAAACTATGTACTTGAGTTACATTGTTGTCATCATTTGATACAATGTACGCTTTATGAAGATAACATTTTATAGGTTAAAAGTCAAGTTCTTATTTATGTTATCTTATTCAAGTTTCGAGGAGTCTGTGCGCAAAATAAAGTTCTATTATTAAGAGGAATACTTTTGTTTTGTTACAGGGAAGAATGAAAGTGCAGAATATTACATTCTTACTTTACGAGACACAGTTAAAAAAAACTCAGGGTACAGGTAAAACGAGTTGACCGACATAGACATACTTTTCGAAACTTTAAAAGCAAGTATATTAAAAAATAGAAAACATTGCGAAAATTCTCGGCTTCTATTTCTTATTACTCTATTTCAGAAAGTTGAAGAGCAGCAGAAAGAGTATTGTGAATGTGTGGGAAGCGAGAGATTTATGTCAGGATCCTGGCAAATGGCGCCTATCCCTGTGGGAAAAAGGTGTGACAATTTAATTGATTGATTGATTTCTATTTCATAGTACGGTATATTGTCAGTAAACACAATACACCATCATTAAACATTTAACAACTTTGCCTAAACAATGGCGTTTGATTTATGAAAGCCTATCTATCACAGTTCTATTAACGTTTTGACCGAAATCCAATTATTCGCACGTGAATGATACATGCAGGACAATGATGACACATTAAAAGAACGAAGAGACATTGGCACATTGGTTGACATGCTATTCCGATGCGTGGTTCGATTTCCAGTCAGAGTAAAGACAAATCTTTTATTAGGACATTTTATTCATAGTCTTTTTTAACATATATTTTTTTTATTTTTTTATTGTGACTCGACATATGACAGCACCCCGCTTGATGTTAAGCCGAAGTGTGGTCCATGAATGACTGTCACTGCTACTACAATTAAATAACTGTGAGTAGCAATCACATCCACTATGCCGGCCTAGATGGAACCGGCAACTTACAAGCTGATCCCGAAACGTGACCAAATCACTTCACGGTCTGTATACTTGTAAGTGGTGGTACTACCCCGGATCGGCAGACTGGGTACCACTGCCTACCACTCTTTGATAACCAGACCCGAAGCAAATATCCATCTCTTTTTTTTTTATTAACAAATATTTGAAATATTTAATATTATTAAATATTACAAATAAAAGCTATGAAACAAATATTTGCTCCGACCGGGGATCGAACCCGGAACATTACGCGCAACAAACCAGTCGCTAAACCGTTCGTCCACGCCTGTCGTCAAAAATTTTAAAGACTTAATATATTTTTTTTTACTGTGACACGACATTTGACCTTGGCTTGCCTGATGGTAAGCAAAAGCGTCCGAGAAGCATAAAAAAATGTTTCCGACCAAGTTTTTTTTATGAAGGAGTCATGGTTATATGACAACTATATAATTCAAAATAATTAAAAATAAATTTACATATTTCCATATTAGCACATATTTGCTTTGGATCTGGGTGTTTATTAAAAGAGTGGTAGACAGACAGGTCATATGCCCGTCGGCCGATGCGGGGTAGTACCACTTCAACCTCTGTAAAGTGACTCAGCGAATCGGAATTGGTTCAAAAGTTGCCGTTTCCAAGCATAGTGGATGCGCCAGCGACATGCAGTAATCGCCTAGTAATAGTAGTCGCCTTTAATATTAGGCATATGTACTGGCATATGTCGAGCCAAATTAAAAATATAATAAAAATCAGGTTTGTATACATACGAAATTAAGGATTTTTAAAAGGTATTTTTTTTAAAAGATTTTTACGAGGCCTGTCGCTTGTTTGCGCTTATAGATGTCAGATGAATGATCTTATACGACGTATACGTACCTTTTATATCAACAGCTTTATTCTTCTATCACTAATACACTCGTGAATTATTTATAGATAAACCACGAGTGCAGCAATGAGATTTCGGCTTTATACTAATTTACATAACACTCCATCGTATAGTATTTACTTATTAAACTTCACGTTTGATTGCTTTCGCACAGTGTTAATTTGTCGTCGTCAAAACTTGTTGTTGATGTTGGTTAGGATTTTAACCGATTACGATAACTGTAATAACAAGCGCCATGTGTTTGCTATAAGTTTGTAAAATAAACAAACACTTCTAGCTAATTAATATGCGTGCGATTTCATCTAAAATATATAGAGAGTACTGTAAGTTTTAATTTGTTTGGCGGAATTTAGTTTAAGGGCTGTTGTATTTTATTTACAGGTATTTAAATGCATCGAACAGTGGCATCCATTTCGCGCCTGCTTTACTGGCCATCTTATAACCTATATATATATATATAACCTTGACTTGAGGAAAGATCGTCATCACTATGTCAGCCAGAGGTATTTTTCACGCTTAGCTTTAAATACTATTGTATATATATTATATAAGATTATTATATACTATATATATATATATAAAACCCGGTAGTGCGTGTTTAAAAAAAAACCCTAATCATCACAAAAAATTAATTGAAAATCGGATGCCTAACTGGAGATGGTACTTAAAGTAGGATTGATGGTGATAAATAAAAAATACTGCAATGAATAGGAAATAAATTAATTTGATTGAAAATATCAAAGAGTTTTCAGCAATGGAACATTTCGCATTTTTTTGGATATTTTTGTATTCTTTTAATGAGGGCGTTTACCTTTGCTTTACTTTGACGTAAAAAAGTAATATTCTTTTGTTTACATATTTGGTATTAGTTTATCCAATCGATACAGTTAAGAGGGTACAGCTTGTTTGGCGAAAAGGTTTTCGGAGTACACTTACATGAAATATGATTCAATTTAAATAAGTACTCGTATTGTAATAAATACGCAACTTGGAATGTATATTTGATTTCTTCCTTGAAAAATCATTTTAATCATTAAGGGCTAATTGGAGAATATTTAAAGAATGACTAAAGGAATTTTAATATTATTTTTGTTAAAAAAAAAGCGTTATAATTTGTGTAACAGTTATAAGTTACATAAAAAAAATATTTTCTAAGTACCTGCAATTTTTTACCTGCAAGTGGTCGTGAACAGGGGTCTCTCGGTTGGCGTGGCGTGGTAGTACTTCAACACGGTCGCCTTTGAATTTGTATTGTAGAATTGTTTTTTTTTTGTAATTCTTTGAAGTATTAATAATAACAATTGATTTTGGGAACAAGGTTGTAACAAATAACGAGTGACAACGTCGGAAAAGAAAAATAACTTGTCAAAACCTTTGAAAGACGAATTTTCAGCTACTTTACATAAGAATTTCATGAAAGTTGTCTTTGATGAGGAAAATTCCGTCTTTAGTATGGCAGACAATAGGTATTGTCGATGCTTTGATGTGCCAAGAAATTTTAATCTCTCTTTTTTTGCTCGGACCAATATTTTGTTTGTTTTATGATAAATTGTTCAAAAGCGCGATGAATATTGTTTGCCTAAACGCAACTTTGTTCTTGTCGTTTAAATATTATAAAATATATTGTTGCTTACAAATGTTACTTACAAATGCATTTTATAGACCGTTTAACCAATTGTTTCATCAAAAAAGACATTTATTATTCTACAATTAAAATTTATTTGAAAACAACGAAGAGTTTAAAGTCAATAAGTGTTTCTATATTTTTTATTTCTTGGGACTCGACATAAGACAACATCCCACCTGATGTTAGCCTGGAGAGAGGCTAGCGAATGGATGCGACTACTACTCAGTTAATCAGCTGCAACTAACAAGTAGTAGACGCATCTTCTATGGCGCCCTAGTTGGAACTACTAAAGTGAAAACTAATTTCACTTTTTAATTCTTATCTAACACAATAAAGCGAACTGTGGACAACTCCATTAAGCTATGCACTAACGACAACTTTAGATTAAACAGAATAATCTCCCTATCATACATTTGAGAATCAAACGAACTTACCTGTAAGTGAAGTTCGATGATAATTGTACGAACTTCCTTAGTGCTCCGCCGATTGTTCCGTATTTAAACAAAGTAGTATTCGCATTCGATGGCTACTCTCACACGTTTAATAGTAATCAGTTTTTTTTTTTTTTTTTTTTGGATGAATGTACGGTTGTCCAAGCCTCGATTTCTTTAAGACAACATTCTGTTTATAGTGTTCCTGTGCTTACAAACCTGAAACTCACCTACCTATTTACATGTAGAGGTGGGAGGGTGTGGCTTTCACAATCGGCGGAGCACTAAGGAAGTTCGTACAATTATCATCGAACTTCACTTACAGGTAAGTTCGTTTGATTCTCAATTGTACTTCAATTCCTTAGTGCTCCGCCGATTGTTCCGTATTTAAACAAAGTAGATATTTAAAGGTTGAAGGTTTGTGGACTGAAATGGAAGTATTACCAGACATTTGGATGATCAGAACTCCTCAATCACATTAACTTAGTTCTATAACAATTATTTCTTAAATTTATATAATTATGCGTCCTCTAAGTCATTACAGTGATCTAGTACAAGTAATAAATATATATAATATATATATTTTTTTTTTTTTTAAATCAATTTTTGCAAAAGTGTTGGATTTTTCGGACCATCCAACAGTTCTACGAATAGTGTCAATATTCTCTCCTAATGTTTAAATAGTAGATGTTGACAAATGACCATTACTATGATTTTCAAGTGTATGTCATAGATATCAAGATATAAAGTGTATCTTTATTTTAATTGCTTAAAGTTTGTTAACGAACAAGATTTTTTTTTTTTTTTCATTTATATAACTGAAAGAGTTTTGTGCAGGGCAGATAAACTCTCTTTTACAAAAGATATTTTAGGATTTATACAATAGAGGCAATAATAAAGTTGGTTGTGTACGACCTGGCCCTAGGTTTATTGAAATTTATTATTTATATTTTAACTTGCAATATTTTAAATAATCATATTATTATATTTAATTAAAGATGAGGATTATCCTTTATGAGCGGTGACAAGAGCTAACAATGTTATCACATTGGATAACAAATTAAGTGAAATATTTTCATTTGGATATAATTTATATAATAATTCTTAACAAACATTGGGTTCTTAAATCATATTTTCGAGTTTGTGGGCGAAACCTAAAAATCTCTTAGATAGTATCTTAACACAAATGTCAGTGGTAAGTTCATTTGGTAAATGAGGGCTATTGCTGAATATACCAATTTACTGAATTATAACTATAGCCTTTATTAGAAGTATTAGAAAAAGGTTAATAAATAAGAATAAATAAGAGAAATCTTATCTATCTGTGAAGTGTAATGTATCTGTATATTTGTGATACTATTTTTTTTACTATTACAATAATCTACAATTAGGTATGTATTACATTGCTTCAAAATGTTATTGACAATGAAGCACCTGCACTTACAGGCAATGGTTGCAATGGTCAATATGAGCCAACTATAATTACCCTAGGTGCCTTGTTACAAAATTTAGAAAAGCTTTATTATAATTGAAAAGGGTGGAAAACGAATGATATTTGTAAAAAGTCCTGTATGGAAAACGTCCATGAGATTGTGAAAGAATCTCTTGCGATAGCATAGTGGTCTGGTCTCCAACAAATATATAACTTACACTTATGATTATGTGTAGAGGCAAACAAATCTTTTTTAGAAATACCAAAACCTGAAATAATCGTATAAAAGGCATATTTTGCCGTTTTTCACTAGGTTCTATTGTTAAACTGTCTTGAAGCAGTGTCAACTGATTTTATTTGAAGCAGTATTGTTTTTGATGGTATATAATCTGTCTATACGCACATACTTGCATGCTTACACCACTGCTAAATTAGTTTAGCTAGACTATCAAGATGTGGTGTTGTTAATTCTTAACATGATAAAGCAGTTACCTACTTTTATTACATGTAAATGATTTTAAAGCAAAAAGACAGCCAGTAAATTTAGGTAATTATTGTGTTCATTTATTTATTTATCAATCTTACCGAACCCTATTAGTGGTACAACATAACCGCAATTTAACAATAATGCATCTGCATAAATTACTTATTTTGGCTGATTAATTGATTCTTATGAAAGTGAAACAAATTATTTTGTCAACAGGATAGTTAATTATTGGCACCTTGTGATATTGGTACTTGGCTATTATATCTATTATTATTTAGTGCATTTCCATAGTTCAAGTTGTTTTGTATGCGCATCAGCTATATTATGTTACACCTGAAGTCCTGGACATTCTGCATATAGCATGCCTGTAATAGTGGCCAACTTTGAATAGGACGTGTTTTGTTCCAACTGTCATGTTTTCAGAACCTATTCTCATTCATTATGCTTGTGGAATTAATTTACTTTTAGTTGTGTTTATAATAAAATATAAACTTACCAATATATAAGTCTCCTTTGTGGCCATTAGACATGATTATTATGTCTTTATCTAAACATTTAAATATACTAATGAAGTATAATTCCTGTTTTTATTATATTTATGTATGGGTGTCAAAATCATCTTTAATATCAATATTGGTCATGTAAAAAAATCCAGAGCAGTTATTAATAATTTAAGAGCAGTACGTATTTCCTCAATTTTAAAAGATGTTAATTTTTTAGGATTAAAAATAAAACTTTTATTTTTTATATGTATTATTTTGGAGACAAAAAAGTGGGGATATAAATTAATTGGACTCTGGTGAGCTCAAGATAAATAGCACCTTTACATAACAGTTCATTTATTGAACTATTAAAGTCAGCAATTTCTTCCTTAGAAATTAGGCAACCTGACCAATTGGAACCTGACTTATTGTACAGGTATTAGATTTATACAGGTATTATATTAAATGGAATATTGTGTCCCAGATCCATAAAAAAATAAATATGTCAGAGGGTACCTTGTAAAAATATTGTAATCGTCTGTTGACGCTGTTTGTTGTTGCCTTTCGTAACAGCATATTGGTAGCAACCACCTTCTCACATAGTCTTCCGAGGGAGTCCCCAGTAGTTTAAAGGATTTTATTTATTTAAAAAATCAGTGGTCGAACTTGCTGCGGCTTTACTATTTCCCATTTTATCACCAAAAGTCCAAAGTTGACTTCAAAAAGGGATATTTCAGGAGTTGAGTCCTGTGCTGCATCTCTGGCAACTTCACCTGAACTAGCCTGAGGCTAAAAACCTTCTTAAAGAGAAGTTCATTGAAATAAGTTTTTCAGTATCTTTCTGACATTCTGAACATTTTTATATTAATAAATGGCGGTATTGATATATCTATATAACACCGTATAATTTTATTCTTAATACTGTGATTTACTGTATTTGCATGGCATGGCAAAATAGTGAATACTTTTTGTTTTATCCCTCTTCAGAGAGGGTTTATTGATTGCATATGTGACCTCAGGGTTTATTTTGCAAGGGTTAACCATTGTGTTAAATACATTTTCCCTCTCTTTTTTTTTTTTTTTTTTTTTTACACCAGACTAACTTTTTGACCAACGGTCTGTGGGTTCTAGTTGTGTATGGCTGGTTCTGGCACTCACGTTCTTTGGTATGGCCTAGAGCAGTGTTTCCCAAAGTGGGGCCCACGCCTTACAGGGCAATTCGATAGTTAAGGAGGGTAATTTCAAAATGGATTAGACACGACTTCAACCCTTCTGCTTTGGGTTATTTATATGCAATGCTAGATATCGGTGACCAATTTATCAAAAAAGGCAATTTTTTTTTTTTTTTTTAAAATATTGTAATCATTTATATTTATTAAGGGTAAAAAACATTTTTTAAAGGTTGGGAAACACTGGTCTAGAGTGACTAATAAAACAAGGTCAAGAGTTTATTGACCTCGAATCTTTATTGAGTTGGTGCTTAAAAGCATAAACCCTGGGTAAAAATGTTGTAACCTGAATTAGGATTCTCATTATATATAGTACATTTTTCTAATAAAAATCATACACATCAATATATGGACGACGTAGGTTCACCCATGCTCAAGAGGTAATAATATTGGATTGTGACGATGTAATTCCTCGAAATACATTCAAGCACAATAATAAAATAAATTGCGACGTTGCAGTTCTTCAAACTACACTCAAGCACAATAATAAAATAAATTGTGACGTTGCAGTTCTTCAAACTACACTCAAGCACAGTTATAGTTAGTTGTCACATTATAGTTTTTCAAACTACCATCAATAACAGTAATTATAAATTGTGGCATTGCAGTTTTTCAAACTACACTCAATCACAATAATAATTCATAAATATTGAACGTTATAGTCTCACGAAGTATTAAAACATTTTGGTTGCAACAAATCCACTTATGTAAAAAAATCCAGTATCGGTATTTACCTGAATCGTTTTGTTCATGCAGGTAAAACGAACAAACGTTGAGGGCGACCGTGATGGCGTCGTATTCGTGGAGCTCCGTTTCTCCAACCATCTTATTTTCTACGGTATTTGTCAATTTGCTTGTTCGTTTTCAGCTTCTTCTCGTTGCCTTTTACCCATTTAGAGTAAGATTGTATAATTATTTACACTAAAATTTACAATAAAATGCGGACAACCGATAGACACGTGCATCTGGTAGCACACACGAAATACGGAATGTTGTCTTAAAGAAATCGAGGCTTGGACAACCGTACATTCATCCAAAAAAAAAAAAAAAAAAAACTGATTACTATTAAACGTGTGAGAGTAGCCATCGAATGCGAATACTACTTTGTTTAAATACGGAACAATCGGCGGAGCACTAAGGAATTGAAGTACAATTGCTCGTTGTAGTGCAGTGTTAATTTTCCAAGTATAGTTACGAATATTACAACATAGACTATTTGCTACTAGATACAGCTGATTTGGATAAAAAATATTAAATGAAAAAAATTAAGTGCGCTGAAATTAGCTAATTTCTTGAAGAGACCTGAATGTGAGGTACTCTGCGATAGTCTTCAAACTTTAGAATGTAACGTAATACGTTAGCGCTCGAATCAAATTCCACGTTTAGTAATATCTAACTGTCAAAATGTTATTTTAGAATAAATAAATCTCTGTTTCATTATTATGAAAAGATAATAATTTATTATTAACGAGCTTAATTTTATAAAAAAATATGTATAATATATTTGTTGTCATATTTATTTTAATTTTTAAACTTGTCAATATCAATATAAAAATATTTATTTTGAAATATTAAAAATAAAACACACACAATTGGCAACATATTCAACTACCCTGCAATTCAACTAAATTTCTAACTTAATGTCTTTATTGGCATATTGTTTTTGGATAGTAATTGTCTTTAATTTATAAGTAATATAATGAAAATCAAATTAAAATGCAAACAAAGTACGTACTTAATATGTAAAAACTGATGCGTTGGGCATTCCACACAATTTTAATTCTCGTGCGTACAAAATTTCATGTATTTTATAAAAATCACCTCGAATAGCTCAATTTACCTTTAATATATGTACATATATTCATACCTACATTTATTTATACCGATAGCAAATTAATAGTAGGTGGTGCCACACAGCTTAATTTCATTGTTATGTTTCGCACTTAATTATTTGTGTTAATTAAAGAACCATTATCGTTAACATAATAATATCGGGTCGCGATTATCGTTCAGATTCATAGTTTTGGCTATTTTGTTGTACCTTTATGTGCACTCGTATCATAAAATACTTTATTCTACATTATATGTAGAAAACATGTCCAGATGCTATTCATCAACTATTCATCAGGGCAAACAGAACCCCGTCGTTGATAAAAAAGCCTTCAGGGATAATCAAAAATTTTACGGATTTATGATCATTCAGATTGTGGTAGCTAAGAGAAGAGAGTATAATTACAGAACTATATTTAAAAATTACTGTTCTTAAAACTTGATTTAAATGTGCAATTTAAAATTGTGTATTAAATGTGCACCATAATTGTGTATATACGAGTAGTAATTTTTGAGGTTTAGCACAAACAGCCGCAAAAATAATTTACAAAAAATGTTTTTGCGGCTTACTATCGAGTTTAGTTTGATTATTTTATTAGAAACTTTGTAAAAGGATAATTTTGTATAATTTTAATATTAAAGACATCTATTAATTTGTTGTAGTAATTACTAGATTTTTGAATTGTGGCTTAACATACGAGTAACATAAGCACCCTGACTATTAGCGTTAAGCTGTAGTGCAGCCGATAAAGTAGTACAGTAAAATATGTGCACTTGTAACAGTGAAATAAATTATCGGGTTAGAATTATCACAAATTATAGATTTTCGCGCATTTTTTCTGTATTTTATTTACACTTAAGAGCTAAAGGTTTCTTAATAAGTAGCGGACATTGCACCTTTTCCCTTTAGACAATTCGCAAGTAAAATGAATTTCACATATTCTAAGTTTTGTTAGTTTTAAACTATTATCCAAGTGTGATAGTTACATAATAGTGCCAGTGATTTATCTTTGTTTATACAACTGCTTGTGTCTCCCGTGTGTTGCAGTTTATGTTGTTATTACTGTATATTGAACATGACTGTGTATTATAAGATAAATAATATTTACATTGTTTTAATTGTTGTTGGATTAGCGTCGGTGTAGAGATGTTTATTTATTTATGATGTTTGCACATGACGCCTGATATTTAATGAATGTAGAAAAATAAAAACCATCTGTTTATATCGTTTAGATTCTCTGAGAAATGAAAGAATCTGGTTTTAATGTACTTTGATGAACCTACCTTCTTTTCTTAAATTGAAATGCAAGATCTGACCTCTTGACTTACCAAATAGTAAACAAGGGGAGGTCCAAGAGCGTTGATCAATAAAAAAGATCGTTTTATATTACAGCTGCCTCTGTCGCCGCCATTTGCTCAATTCATGTTTATAGTATGGGTAGAAAACATAGACTCCAATTGTCCATGTTTGTAAACAAGCATTCTACATATCGATTGTTCAACAAGTAAACGACTCAAAAATATAGAATAAATTTCAATTTTAGGATTCCTTTTAATTAAAAAAAAAAACTGTTTCTTGTACTTCTATTGCTTTAAGCGCAATGTAGCGCCATTTACCATCTGCAATAGGGACCGCTAATTCCTATAGATATTCTAATTATAAAATAAATATCTGTAATTTCTCGTAACAAGAAATGATTTAGAATCTTTTAATGTTTCGTTTCCCCAATTATAAATCAGTGCTCACAAATCGTTATCTAATAGCATATTTGTTATATCAAGGTCAATAACCATAAGTTACAAAGTTGTTAGTAAAAGCAACAGATTAGGAGTGGCGTTGTCCGCCCCCGCCCTTGGCCGGTCACGTTGCCTCGCAACTCTACTTCACCACAAATTGCTCTTTTATTGCTGACCCAACGCCCATACTAATTACGATAACATCTTTTATATCACTTTTAATACAGAGACCAATTAAAGCATCCTCTAAGTACTGTTATATCCGATAAGGTGATGATAGAGTAAGTCGTTTTTTGGTTTTATGGTAAAATTTTATGGGATTGATATTGCTTTTTTATGATATGGTTAAAAAAGGCAATTATAAAAGTATATGGCATGGCTTACAAGCTTTTTAGACCTTTTAATATTTAATTAAATTAGACGTATAATTGTTATGTATCTGAAATGTAATTATTATTAAACCTAATATCACCCTAAAAATTACACACACACTTGTAAATTATATGCATACAGAACACGTTACTAATACAATAAAAGCCAAAGGAAGTTTTCGGAGCAATAAAGACTGTATATCTGTAGCATATAGTGCATTATAGACGAAATAGCACGTAGTATAAAAGTAGACCTAATATGTTTTTTTTTCAGAAAAAAAAATCAATGAAGCCTACATTTTTATTGTTTTACTTTATAGAGTTATTAGTTTCTTCGAAAACGTGCACCATATCGTATAATATAAAAAAATATTACCCATTTTAGAAGGGTTTGAGAATTGATTGAATATCCTTATTGTCCTCTTCACCTTCGAGATTGGTTTGGCAAGTGTAGCGTGAAGGAACTTATACGCGTTTCGGGATCTGCTGATGATTCCAACTGTGCCGACATAGTGAATGCGACTGCTACTTTATATTATGTAACTGTAGTAGCAGTTGCTTCCATTCATGATCCGCACTCCAGCTTGACATCAGGCGGAGTGCTGTCACATGTCACATGCTGTACAAAGAAAACATAAGAGTCCGGATCCTATTGATTTTTATTTGACGAATATACATTTTCATTTCCATTTTGAAGCTCAATGTCTTGAGAGTTATCCACGGTAATATTAATAAACTAATGGTTTTTGCAGTCGTCGTCACTCTTGGACCTCCATCTACCATCAGGCAAGTCAAGGTCAGAAGTCGAGTCAAAATAAAAAAAAATATTGCTTTGTATAAATTTCGTCGAGCCAACGATTGCCTTAGAACAAGAAAGACTAGTAAGTATATTCCTTATCTTTATTATAGAAAAAACATAATGTCGGTAATAAAATCTAAGAAATCAATCAATGTGTATTGATCCACATTCGCCCTTAGATTAATTCCGTGCCATATGTTTCCCATTTCCTTTGTTTTCCTCAATCATGTTAAGAACTTACTGGAAACATTTGTTTATTACTCACAATAATTTATTTTATTACTGATCTAATATCAAACAATCTGTGATGCCTCTAAAGGGTTAGGCAGTAATAATAGTAGGTCTAATAAGGTAGAAAAGGTTTAGAATACGCTGAAAACCAATTGGAAACATGCCAAACTTTTATTTTAAATTTAGTTTATTTATACACTAAGCTACTAATAGTGCTTGTATCATAGAAACAGAACGACCAAAGCACATATATCAAAGATACATTGCCAGTTAGTAATAATGCTGGCTAGCATTGGAATATTAGTTATTAATAAATTTAAAAATTAAATAAATAGGTTCCTATTCATTTACATTTAATTAACAAAGTATTTAAATTTTTAAATTTAAAAATATTATATATATAATTTTTAGTATAATATATTAAAAATTAAAAATGTAATTTATATGCAATATTTCAGAAAAAATGTGCGGAAAATTCCTTAATATTATGCAAGTTATGTGTTAAAGCATAACGTAAAGTTATGATCTTTTTGAAGCTTCGTTTATTCGAAGTAAATACCTGAAATCGTGCGTTGTTTCGTACATGAAAAAATGTATAGTAAAATATGTGGTTGGTGTGAGCGAACGTTCATGGCGCAGAGGGCACGTCATTTGCGAATTATTAAAATTGTTCGACAGCATATTGGCAAAGTTCGTGCGATCCCCAAGTTTTTGTCATTAATTTTAATGTGAAAGCGACACGAAAATTTTCAATAACAACTATGTTTTTGTTATTAATACCATGTTAAATTATACAGCGATGATTTTATGGCTTTTTAATCGCTACGGGCTATATTTGATTTAATTTAGTGCATGTTATTTATTATTTAATTCTGTAAATTAATGTTTTAATCTATTTATGAAAGATTATTTATTATTATTATTTATTTGGCCGGCATAGTGACGGCGGCTGAGGCAGCCGAGAACAAACTCGGTTTTCTCAGTCGTCGTCACTTATCAGACCTCCTCTTGCTTATCATCAGGCACGACTGATGTTAAGCTGGAGTGCGGGCTATGAATGGAGTTGACTGCTACTACAGTTGTTAAGTCCCATAAGACAGGTGCCCTGCCTAGTATGGGTCCACATTCCACCATGCATTTTTTCCTGGATGTCCGTACACAATTTTGAAGCTCCTATTATGTAGCTCCTTTTTTTACTGTGAATAAAGTTTTCGTATTTTTTAAAAGTTAAATTACTGTATATAACAGTCAGAAAACACCCTCCTGGGTCTGCCTCATATAACGCATCTATAAACATCAGATTTATAAGATATCCTTAAGAAAGCTGGGTTGCCTAGTGCCCATAATCGTAAAGCATGTATAAAAAGAATTATGGATGTGGAGGAAAGCAAGGGAATTGTGTCAGGATCGTGACAAGTAGCGCTCCATTGTCTCTACCTATTCCTGTGGGGATAAGGCGTAACAATTTGATTCAGTTACATCCAGTTTGCTGGCCTAGTTGGACCTGCAACTTACAAGCTAATCCTGAAACGTGATTGAGTTACTTTTACTCAATCACGTTTATTTGTAAGTGCTAGTACTACTGTTCTGGTGATCAGTAGGCAGTGGTGACACTGCCTACCACTCCCTAAATATATGTATGTCTAAAGATGTAAGAAATAAATCCCAATAAGAACAAAAAAGTATTTTAACAAATTTCAGTATTCTCACATAGTACTAGACTTCAGTAGTTGTACAATAATAAAAAAAATCATTTACATATTCCTCATATCGTTCTTGAATCTCTTTTTCATGACCTCATTTGGCAACCCTACGCATGTAGATCGTAAAACTCCCAATGACTTTGCTTTATACAAACAAGGCTTTCCCATTCGTCTTCCTATAGGTATATTTATGTGTTTTCTGTAACACAAAACCTATATGTAATGTCATGAGATATAGTATATCATCTTATCATTTAAATACAGCATACTTTATTTAATATCAGCCGTGGTCCAATAGTTGTAAAATGATCTCATAAACTAAGAAACACAAGTTCGAAACCTCTCGCTTTAATACATGTACTTTGGTCGCCCAGTTTCAATGAACAAGTTTATTAGCTTAGTAAAGTAAAGTGAAATAAATAAATAAATAATTTAAACTTAAGAAACATAAAATAAAATATTTAAAGTTTATTATGTTTCTGAAATATTCTACCGTATTATTTTTTAAATATTTTTTTATATACGTATACCACCTATACGGTATATGACAAAATATGGTGTTAGGTATACGACATGCGTAAAGTCCAGGGTTCGATCGAGCAAAGATTTCGTATCTTTGCTCGATCGAACCCCACGTACGTACCTTAAATAAGGCGACCATGGTGTAGTGGTTGCATGGTCACGCAAACCGAAAGCATGGGTTAAAAACCACTTGCCGGTACCAATATATCTTTAATATATTATGTACTTTAGTAGGTAGTGGTTGTTTTTAAATGTTAGTATTCGTATCTTAATATAAAAATGTAAATAAAAATGAAATACAATAAAATTTAATTAAGCCTTTTTCCAACTTTTTTATTGAGACGCTGGTCATCCGCTGGCCAGAATTATTAGTTGCAGAATTTTCGAGATTCCTTTACATATATTATTCATTATCTACATATATTACTGTACTATACATATATGTATGTTTATGTTTCGCAGTTTTATTATAGTGATGTGACTTGTATAATAATTTTGTGACATCACTAATATAGATACGGGAACATTTTATGAGCACTCCGCTACTTATAACGAGTTAGTGGAAATGTTATTAAGTTGGAAATTCATTTATTTTTGTCTTAAGAAACTGTAATTGAAATTAAAGCTTTATGCAGTGAGTGGAAGCAGTTCTCATACACTAGCCGATTAAATTACTTATACCAAAGATTGTTTAGTACTTTTTGTGATGTTTTAAGTGGACACAGGATTTAAGTGATGTTTGGTCGACATAGTGACGGCATAAGTTTCTTCGGTTTTTTAGTCGTTGGCGCTTTTAGATGTTACCTTGCTTTATCCTTTATTGCTTTATACAAGTCGGGATTATATGTCAAGTCTCAATAAATAAAACTTTCCGTTTTTGGTTTACAAGACCAAAAGCCGTTATTTTAATATATCCTTTTAAGCATTATTATTCCAATTATATAATTATTCCAATTATAATGATATTTTTTATTGTATAATGACACACCATACTCCGTTGTTAAGCTGAAGTACGGTCCATGAATAGAGGTGAAGAATTGTGAAATTTTATTTTTATAGTCTTTTTATTTATTCTGTTTCTTGCAATGAAGAGTTTTCACAGTCTCTTTGTCACTATACTGTACACTTAAAATGCCATTTGTCCGTTTACCAATATTTAAGAGGAAAAATAAAGCAAATTCATCATAGAACTAATAATTTTGGTCGCTTTATTTCAAACTTCATGTAGTGGTTTGTGCTAATCTCCTGGATATTTACGGCTTTTCATTTTACATACTAATGTCAAACACTGATTTTGTTCGTAAATTTATTAGTTGACGCACTAATATCAGGATCATACGCTCATTAGGTTTATAAATTAAATTTGTAAAATATAATTATAAAGTGAAGCAAGGTATTAGCTTTGGTATTTGGAATGAAATTGTACATAAAAGATCGCGGTTTATTTATTTTAATGATTGAGATTTTAACTCTGTTTTAATCGTATTAGATTATATTAGGGATTTACCTATGAAATTGCCGACCTCGAGTAATATTGAAATAGTATCAAGTATCAACAAGTTATTGGTAAGCCCGCTTTTATTCTAGATGTTTTTCCAGAAATGACCATCTCTTTGGCCACTGTTTGATAGTCTTGTGTCGGTGCCATTCATTACAGCTTCTTGCCAAACGGGATAAGCAATACTGCAGATCTGTACTGTATAGAACTAAACTTAATCATGAAGAAGCATTGGTTAATTCCCGATGCTTCTGCACGACAATGCGCAACACCATATTGCACAACAGACGGTCTCCAAGCCACAAGAGCTGGGGTTGGAAGCTTTCCGTCATACGCTGTACTCACCAGACCTTGCGGCTTCAGAATTATACTTTTTTTTTTACAGAATTTGGACAACCTTTTAGCTGGAAAAAAATCAATACCAGACAGGCAGTAGGCATTTGAAGAGTTTGTCAAGTTGATTTCATCTAGAAGGACGTCGATAAACTGTTCTTGCGTTGGCAAAGATTCATCGTTTTCATGGATTATAATAGAAATCAAAGAAATACTAAAATACCTTAATTTATTTTGTACAAACGGCAATTTCGTAGGTTTAATATTTATGAGAATGATATGCCTTTTCATTTCATTTTATAAAATGCTTTTTTTTTGATTGTGACACGACATATGACAGCACCATGCTTCATGTTAAGCCGAAGTGTGGTCCATGAATGAATGTCACTGCTACTACGATTCAATAACTGTGAGTAGCAATCACATCCACTATGCCGGCCTAGATGGAACCGGCAACTTACAAACTGATCCCAAAACGTGACCAAATCACTTCACGGTCTGTATACTTGTAAGTGGTGGTACTACCCCGGATCGGCAGACTGGGTACCACTGCCTACCACTCTTTGATAACCAGACCCGAAGCAAATATCCATCTCTTTTTTTATTAACAAATTTTTGTAATATTCAAATGCTATTTGTAAAGTAAATTATGATTTCATTTATTGTAAATTTTAAAAATGCTTTTTAAGTACTATTTATTAATAAGTCATTTATCATTCTGTAAAAGTATATTTTGTAGAAAAATAATTGTAATAAAAATCTGAGCATTACTTATTTTAGTAACAAGTTAATGTCGTTGAACTTGTATTTACGCTAAGGCTTGAGGCGAAGTTTATTGTTAGGGGTTGACACGACCCTTATTACTGTACCTACGTGATAACATAACTGAAACAATAATTACGGTAACATTAATTACACACTTGTGTACACACACCCTGATTATTGCGGAGTGTGGCGAATATAAAAAAAGTTTGTAACTAAATGAGATACTCTGATTTAATTTAACTATTATAAAAAAAGTCCCGTGAAGATTAAATTAATTAATCAAATTGTCATGCCTCAATATTGACACAGAGATAGGCAGAGACAATGGATTTGAAATTTCCACAATCTTAACACAACGCTCGCTTTCATTATTTATACACAATTGCAATGGATTTAAATATACCTAAATTTTGCGTTATGGATAGGTAAGACCCAGTTTTGTGAGGAATGGAGGGACCTATCATCAAAAGATGAGATATTTCTCAGTCTGCAGTCTGCCCAGTCTGCCGATCCGGGATAGTACCATCACATACAAGTATACAGACCATGAAGTAATTAAGTCGCAGATCAGCTTGTAAGTTGCCGGTTACAACTAGGCCGGCATAGTGGATGTTAGCGCTACTTACAGTTATTGAATTGTAGTAGCAGTGACATCCATTCATGGACCACACTCCAGCTTAACATCGAGCAGGGTGCTGTCATACTAGTCACAATAAAAAAAGTTATAGGAAAAGGTATCTTTTTACGAGAACGAATGTTAAACCAATCAATTTATATTATATTTACGAAAAAAGAAACATAAACTTACTCGTAATACAGGAGATAAAGAGGCGATCCAAATTATCAAACTGCATTTTTGTATTCTATATTTTATTTTTACATGGTATATTTACTGTTTACACCTCACCATACTAAATGAGGGAAAGAAGGACTTTTAGGCAACTTACAAGCTGATTCCGAAACGCGAAAATCGCTTAACGGTCTGTACATTTGAAAGTAGTGGTACTACCGCGGTTTGGCCAACTGAAAACAACTGGAGAATAAAAGCTATGACCGGGAATAGAACCCAGGACGTTACGTGTGACAAACTGGTGTGATAACCAGTGCGCCACGCCTGTCATCAATAATCGTGTCTAAATAAATTTATGTGTATTTTATGAACTGCAATTAGAAGAGCTATGTTATTAGTCTGTGAATGTTGGTTTTAACATTTAGTACGCCCTGCGTCCACGAGGCAAAATAATCGTTAGCGACCAGAGACTTCGGGTAATTGACGCCAAGAAAATGAATGTGTATACTCGTAAAATGAAGGGAATAATCGTGGGCAATGTCTTTATTAAGGGATAAGCTTGTTATTGAAGATAAGGACACACTTTATTATATAAATAAAGCACATATTACACTATATTGTATTAAGTAGAAATCCTAAAGGCGAGCAAAGTAAATGCGATTCTTTGGCCGGCATAGTGACAGCGACTAAGGCAACCGTAAACTGCATCGGTTTTGTCAGTCGTCGACGCTCTTGGACTTATCATCTTGCTTACCACCAGGCAAGTTGAGATTAAATGTAGCGTCTGTAGTGAAACACAAGTACCAACAACATACGAGTGTAACACTACAGCGTCTTTTTAAAAACTACTGGGAAAAAGTATACTGTGTGTATGTTTAAGGTGACCGTGGTGTAGTGGCAGTGCAATAGTTACACAAATTGAGAGCACAAGTTCGAGACCACTCACCGGTACCAATGTATCTTTAATATATGTACTTTGGTTATCTTGTTTTTATGATACAAGCACTTTAGATAGTCTTTATGATTAACTAAACCTGATGTCAAATAAGGTAAGCTTTTGTTACACAAAAATATATTTTAAACCCAATCACACGAAGTAGGTACTTAGTTAAACTGTTTTTAAACAACTTTTTTATTAAATTTAATGCAAGTTAAAATTAACTAGAGCTATCTGCACAACCACAAATCAATCTTTTAAAAAAGTCGTGCTCGACAAAGTTTCCTGATGTACGGATGACTTTAGTTTCAACATTTAAATGTATGTCCGTTAAAGCACTTAGGGTTGGTTTGTTTATACAACTGAAAGCTTCTTTATTGTGTTCTTGGAATTTACTAATAACATTCACTGCAGTTTATATAATGACATACATACACAGGGCTAAATAATCACATATTTTTGAGTTACAAGAATTTGAGGACACTATATCAACGGCACGGTATAATGAACGTTTTGACGTTTGACCTGTTCATGAAGTTTGAAGAAATATTTGTTCTTGTGACAATGAAGAACAGCACGACGACAGGCGTGGGCGAACGGTTGGCGATTGGTTTGTTGCGCGTAAAGTCCCAGGTTCGATTCCCGTTCAGAGCAAATATTTATTCCATAGCTTTTATTTGTAATATTTAATAATTATAATTAATATTGTAAATATTTGTTAAAAAAAATAGGTAGATATTTGCTTCGGGTCTGGTTATTAAAGAGTGATAGGCAGTGGTAACCAGTCTGCCGATCCGGGGTAGTACAAGTATACAGACCGTGAAGTGATTTGGTCGCGTTTCGGGATCAGCTTGTAAGTTACTCACAGTTATTGAATTGTAGTAGCAGTGGCATCCATTCATGGACCACACTCCAGTTTAACATCAAGCGGGGTGCTGTCATATGACGAGTCACAATACAAAAAATGAACGGTCAAACGTTATAACGGTCACAAAGCGTGCCGATGATATAATGCATATATTGTTATTTGATATTCAGGTTGTTTTCTGGCAATATTAACCTGAAGGGCGGTCGATGAGTGAACTGAGTTTTTATTGTGACTCGACATGACTGATGTTAAGCTGGAGAGCTCCATAAATGAAGGTGACTGTTACTACAGTTTAAAAACTGTAGCACCCACATCCACTATACCGGCTTAGTTTAAACTTTTAAGCTGATCCCGAACTAAGTCTTAAGACCTCGACCAAATCACTTCATGGTCTCTATACTTCACGGATCGGGATCAGCAGACTTTGTGTCACTATTTGATAACCTTTAATAGTCTTACCATCAGTTCGTGACCATCAGGTTTTGGTCACGACATTTGATCTCGACCTGCGTGAGGTCGAGGTCAAATGTCGAGTGACAATAAAAAAATACCAATTTACGAGGATTAAAGTTTTGTCAAAAGCAATTTATCACATGGTAAACATATTTTTTTAAGAAACCACTGATCACAATTTTCAAAGGTTGACTGTCAGAAAATGTTTAAAAGCATTAGGTTAACTTTCTGTAAACTATTTTGCAGCTATTTTGTACAATATAGAATATTTATGTTTCGAAAACAGCGCTCTAAATCAGAGTTATTTAGAATTGTTACTGATATGTCTGAAATATTTCACTGAAATGGCCAAGTTTACTTTAATTATTTCATAAGGCTATTGTGAAAATTACAATAGATGCTTTAGATTTCTAAACAAGGGCCCTTTTGGACTGAGTGCTGAAATTCCTTACTGAATGGCCGAGATTAAACCTTCGTATTGTATTAACTAGGGACAAGTGTCGTAACAAACAAGACTAGTATTTCTGAAGCAAGTTAATGAAAATACGGTTAGCGTTGCTTGACAAATGGTCGAGACAAATGCTTAGTTTGTAGTGGACGTATTTAACCAAGTATGTGACAGCTACAATTTATGACTTTAATTTGGAAATATCTTTATAAATTTTATTAATTACTCATTTGATTCCAGAGACAATGGAGCGCATCTTTCCACGATCCTGTTACATCTTTTTATATTTAGACGCGACATCTGAACCTGACTTGCCTAATGGTAAGAAAGTGAAATTTCAAGAGCATCGAGGACTGAAAAATAGATTCAGTTTACAGTTGCCTTAGCCCTCGTCACTTTTCCAGCCAAATGTGCTTTTATACGTCTCGTTTAAAGGTTATAACTTATATATTGTTCTACAAAGAAACGACGCGTCGAACCTATACATGCGTCGTGAAACTTATACAGGCAGTTTGACCGATGCGGTTGTCAGAATGCCAATGCTATTTTCGACCTGTGGCGAATAAAATACGAGGTGTTTCTTGCTTCCTTCACTTCTACAAAAAAAACTCCTATACAATCATGTCCTTTTAAAATAAAATTACATTATTACGAATAAAATTTTGCACATCGGTCAAGTGTTTAAATTTATTATATTACTGCAGCGATAACGTCACCACAGTGGCAGTTAAATCTACTTAATATGAAACCTTGTTGGAATTGCAAACGGAACGCGCGCATTTGCATTTCAATTTCGACCATTAAAAGAGCAGGCATGAAAATATCGGAGAAAAATTGTCCATTAGAGCAACGATGGCCATGAATTTATGAATAGAAAATGGCCCTCACCAACGCCGGTGGAGTAGAGCGGTTTCGGCCTGCGGGTATTATATATATTTTACGAGTGTACAACGATTTAGGTTTCTCCCTGGCTGGTTCTATTTATATTTCGAATAACACGGCGAGGTAAGTAATTCATTGGTAATGAAGCACCTAGCTATAACCTAAATATTGCGATAATATTTTAGGGAATGGAAGATTGTTCTATACAGGCTTGGAATGAGGTCAGATGAATGTTATTAAATAACACTAGATTTTGAGTATTAATATTTCACACGAAAGCGTGTTGTTACTAAATTAATAATTCAATTGTTTTTGTTAATTGACTAATATTGCTTTGTAACGGGTAAAATCCATTATAACGCCCTCAGAGGTTTGATTCAGTAATTAGGTACTGATTTAGTTATTATGCCATTGATTATTTGAATTGAACTCTTACTTCATCTATTCATCCAAGTATTAAATTACTGAAGACGTTGAGATCCTGTTAACTGAACGAACGAAAACTCCTAATGACAATCAAATTTCTGTTTCGTCTTGACAATATTAAATTGTCGAAATTAACGGAGAAGTCGGTCGCCGGGACAGCTTTGTGAGTTGAAACAAAGTTTCATTTACCAAATCTCAGAAACAATTTTGTATTTCTCACTTATTAAGTTTGAAGACAAATAAGATTGGGCGGCCCAAAATACTTCGTGACGACAATTTAAATTTTTCTCTGTTTAACAGTTTGCCTTGGTGATGTTTATTTTAAAGAAAACATAGTAGGATATGAATTTATAATAGTGCAGTTCAGAAAGGTGTATGGACTTAGGTAAATATGAGTTTAATATTTCTCTTCCAACCGCTTCGCCTCCACGCTTGCCAAGGCGGATTTGTCTACAAATATGCTGAGAAAAAGATAGCTCAAAGGAAAGCGCGGTCACTAAGCTACGAAGAAAATCCCGACTCAATACTTCTAACAACGATATCCAGTACACCCCAAAGGATGGGTCGTAAATACAAATTTTAAACTTTCGCTCGATGAATTCCAATAAATATTAACAATAAATTATTCAAGAATTTTTATGCTGTATATTTTAATTTATATTTTTAAATATTTTAATATTGAGCGAATAATAAACTTTCCGAGAATCATAATATAAAATGCCAGCTTTTATCTTAGCTTTAATATTTGAATATTAATACCAATTATATTAAATTGTCTTAAAGCTTCAACTTTATTGCCTTCTCCGAAACTCAACCTTTAGCCCTTCATACTTCACAAATAAAGTGAATGCCGAGGCGGGGATTTGATGGATGGAGGCACATCATCGTAATACGATCGTCTGAAGGTCCACCACCCTTTATATTCTGGGGTCGAACAAAATATGTGAATGACATATTTCGATTGACATATTCGACAACAAACTTGCCCTTAAAACAACACTATTTATTTTAAACATATATACAGATCCCGTATAAACTGAATAAATTCCAAATTTTATCTTCTATTTGCTTTGTCTTTTAGATAAAAAGCTATGGACACTCTCATTACTTGTATAATTGCATAATTATATATTCATTTATATATTATTTCTTATTTATTTATACATTGATCTAAGCTGGGCATATTTGTTTTTGAATATTTGGCTAACTGAGCCCGTATAGCAGATGCGACTGCTACTTAGTAACGTCTATAAATGGACCAAAGTCCAACTTAAAAAAATCTAGCTCACTAAAATCATGAACTTTATGATGAAATTTTGATTACTTATTGTCATCGTCATCAATTTCACGCCCTAATTTTCACATGGATAGGCAAAGACAACAAAGAACCACTTTCCACGATCCTGACACAAATCTCTTGCTTCCATCACATCTATTACTCTTCTTATATGCGTACGTGCTCTTTGGTTTCACTTCGGATACTTAGGCGCAGTGGACCTTTGCTTTTTTCAGAATGTCCCCGGCTTTACAAGGAACAATCTTTTGGGTCGCGTTCGTTGTGACTTTCCACTCGCCTTTGCTTCTTTATATTCTGTACTATTATAAAACGAAAATTGTTTAATGAAATATATGTGCTTTCAAGATATTATGGATACGTTGTATTCAGACGTATGCTACTTAAAGTAAATTTGTAGTGGAAATCTCTGTTTATTCGAAGCTGTTGTTTTGATCTTCCTTTGCACATAAATTGTTGCAACGTAAGCTTTAAGAGTCGCATACATCACTTACCTGTCTCACGGCATCTCGGCCATGACTTGCATTCTTACTTTGATTTTATTTCCTTAATCCTACATAGAACTTATACTCAACTTTTAAGATCAACATTTGATATATTATTTATGTATTTATTTATCGAAAATTTGACACATAACTAAAGAAAAGCTAGGTTGCCTAGTGCCATAGACCCTGAGAGCGTGTATGAAGAGAATTGTGGATGTAAACGAAGCGAGTGTCAGGATCGTGGGAAAAAGGCGTGACAATTTGATTGATTGACGTTTATTTGTAGAACAATCGACAAGCTCAATGGTTCTCTAGCCATTATTATAGGATGTGTTCGCCCTATCCTATCAGAACTTGGATCGGTTAAGCATGAAAAGGTTAGCCACCACAGTGACGGCGACTAAGGCAACCGTAAACTGAAATGTTTTTTTCAGCCGTTTGCGCTTCTTGGCCTCCCCTTGCTTATCATTAGCCAGGTTTATGTCCGATGTAGCGTCACAATAAAACTGGTATTAAAATCATATGAAAAGACTTTTACACGAATTCATAAATTTCTACATACTAGTCTCTGCATTTTAATTCAACAGAAATTTATGCATGTACAATTAATTAATTTAACTTAATCCCCTCTAGATGGCTATATCATACCTGTAGTTAGTTAAAACCTAAATGTAAACAGTAAACTTGAATTTCAGAAATGTAATGAAGATCTAGTGCACTTTGTGAAATGTTTGTTACGACAGATTTAGAGGAAATCCAAACAGAGGGCGTTTTAGTGTTCTTCTCTTAAGCCTGCATTTAAAATCGTATTCATGTGAGACAAATGTAAACGAAAGCGTTACAATGGAACATTTATTTCGAGTTTCAAATGCATTGTAGAGGATTTATTAAAGTTATTCAGTATTTTCTTAGATTTTGCGCGAACATTGATAAAATGAATTAAACAAATTTTATGCGGCTTACTATCGCGTTTATTTTGGTTTTGATTTTAAAATCAATAAAATCAAATTTGAAAATCAAAACCAAAATAAACGCGATAGTAAGCCGCATAAAATTTGTTTAATTCATTATTCAGTATTACTATTATTTGTTGGAGTTGTGTCACGATCGTGACTAGTGAAATTCTATTACTCTGCCTTTCCCTGTGGGAAAATGTGTGCGTGATAATTTCATTGATTGATATTATTATTCCTTTATAGTGCTACTACAAGAGATATCAATGTATTTTTGATATCTCAGGTTCTATGATAAAAGTACGTTAAGAAGTAGTTAAAATATTGTTATTTCTTTAAGAGATTTTTCATAAACATTTGTATAATAAATATAATATAATATAATGTTTTTAAATATATTTACGGAGATGAAAATAATCCACATTTACTCGTCGTAAAATATGAAACATAACATCACACATTGCCTAAATCAAAAGAATAAAAGCGTTTCACAGGCAAAAATATTCGTAATCCTGGCTGCACTCTTCCCCTCTGGCTTGTGTAAATAAAAATGGAATGATAACGTACACCGTATTTAAATATTATCATTCAGAGAGAAGTTCTGCTTTCTCTTACCTGTCTTGTTTTATTTGTGTATCTCTATGACACTCGCGAATAAATTATAGTACTTTATAATTTAGCTGGGGGTTACGGTAATTAAATGTTGTCCCATAGTTTAATTTGTGAATATAATCGTAATTATAACTCACAAAACTACAGTGGTAGTTGGTCAGTTGATGGTCATTTGCCCACTCTGCCGATCTGGGATGGTACTGCTTTAAGATCAACTTGGAAGCTGCCGGTTCAAACTAGATGCCGGCCTAGTGTATGGAACTGTTACTTGCAGTCCATTCATGGACCACACTCCAATTCAACATCAAGCAGGATGCTGCTTTGTTATAATAAAATAAAAACTTTTAAACTTTTCAAAATATAAATCGAAATTCATATTTTGCGATCAGAGTAAATGAAAGATCCATATTGAGTCTCCTACCCACGGCTTCGAAATATAAATAAAGAAAGTGTCAGGAAAGTGTATGAAATAAAAAACTTTTAACAAAATCTTTATTATCAATTGTTAATTCCCACAGGGATTGGAAGAGACAACAAAGTGCCACATTCCACGAACTCTTTAGTTTTCTTTACATCCACAAATCTCTTCATACTGATTGCAGTGCCCAATCCCATAACCATAGTCTGTATGAAGAGAATCACATTCCTATTCAAAACTAAAGATGCATGATCTTGTTATTAATGTAACATATATAGCTAAGGTAATTAAGGTAATAATTCACAGAAATACGCGGAAGTCGTCGGACCGCGAAGGTTCCGGGGTTTCAAATCCAAATTAGTAGTATCTTGATGAAACGTACTCAGTGGAAAATTACAAGAAATGTACGTTACATTTATACCTTCCAATTACTAGCGACTTGTTTTTATTATTTCTCTATTGTGACGCGATATTAGGCCTTGATTTGCCTGACAGACAAGGCGAAGTCCAAGAGCTTCTACAACTGAAACACCCGGTTGGCATTTGTCGTCGTCGCTATGCCGGCCATCTGTGTTAGGATCTTATTCCAAAAAACACGATTTATTTGAATTTATTATTAATGGAATAAAAGATTTTACATTTATAATGAGAAGCAAGCTACTAAATATGGTTTCAAATTGTTCAGCGAGATAGAATGTAAAACAACTTTAAAGTATTTTGACCAAATTGTTGACCTTCACAAGCTAGGAGGACCTATGATTTTTATGTTTTTGTCAGGGACAGACTTCAGACTTCACTCGTCATCGCAATTTAAAAGTAAAAAAAGTCACGCCCTTCAGTATCTTCATCAGGCGGGCCAAATAGCCAAAATAAAAAGCAAAACAATATATTTTCTCTAACAATAATAATGCATGAATAAGCAATACATAAATATTATATACATACATACCTACTCGTAACTATGAGGTTTTGCAGCTAACGTGGCATCAAGACTTGAATTGGTTCGGGAACTTCGTTAAGTGTATGCATGGTAATGACCGATGCATGTACGTGCTAGTTTCTGTATATTGTAGAGTAGGTGGTGTAGCCGTAAATCAGAAGTAAATATAGGACAATTTCAGAAGCTCGTAGATTGTGTGTGGGAATGGAAAATAATTGAGCATTCAGAGCGGCTATAGCCAGGTGAATTGGCCAAAATTCACCAATTTTAAGTGCGCAGACCGTAAAGTGACTTAGTCCGACATAGTGGATGCGACTGCTATTTGCAGTTATTAACTGTAGTAGCAGTTGGATAAATTAGGTCTTTAATTATGTACCGCTCTCTAGCTTAATATCAGGTGGGCGGTGATGACGACCTAAAAATATTTTTAGGTGGGTAAAATCTTGTGATAAAAATATTAGTGTGAAATATAATTGGCATAACCTTCGCAGCGACCTGAATCACAGGGATCACATTGAGCGGGCTATTAAGACCACCTCCCGCAAACTTGGCATCCTGAACAAGGTGCGGCGGTTCTTCGCGCCAGAGCTTCGCCTGCTTTTATACAAGGCTCAAATTCGCTCTTGCGCGGAGTACTGTTCGCACCTTTGGGACGGCTCTGCCAAGTATCTCCTTAATGCCCTGGATTCATTGCAGCGCCGAGCTGTCCGAATCATAGGAGATGTAGAGGTTACGCGAACTCTGGAGCCTCTGCAATTACGCAGAGACATGGCGGCTCTGTGCGTCCTCTATCGCCTATACCATGGAGAATGTTCCGAGGAGCTCTTTAACCTTGTTCCTATCTCGTCTTTTCACACCCGTAACACCCGCACTGGTCGGGGGAAGCATTCACATTTTGTCGACAGAATCGGTAGTCGAACTAAAAAGTTTGGTGCATCTTTTCTTTGTAGAACAATCGACAAGTGGAATGCTTTGCCAGCCCATGTGTTCTCTCCCTCCTATAACCTTGGATCCTTCAAGCGATGCGTGAAGAAGCACCTTTGGCCGGCATAGTGACGGCGGCTGAGACAGCCGTGAACAAACTCGGTTGTCTCAATCGTCTGCACTTTTGGATCTCCTCTTGCTTATCATCAGGCAGGTCGATGTCAAATGTCGAGTCACAATAAAAAAATAAAAAAAAAAAATAAAAAAAAAAAATTTGATTGATTGATTAAAACATATTGTGACAAATATGTTTATATGACTAGAATTTATGAAGAAACATGTGACTTCAATTTGCAAAAGTCCAAGAGCACCAAGGACTTCCACAGTTTCCAGTTGCCTTACTCACTGTAACTATATATACCTACATATAGTCAGTGTTTTGCAAATAATGTAGATGCTTCGTAGAAAGACGACGAATGAACAAAATCAAAGAGTGCTTCAAAACATTCTTCGTTATGTGATAAAGAACACTCAAAGCTACTATCTCTATATCTATATATAAAATGTATTTATATATAGCTTATATGCGTGTGTACATATCTATACGTTATAGTAAACATATATATAATTTTATATTGTGACACGACATCTGACCTTGACCCACCTGATGATAAGCAAGAGGAGGTCCAAGAGTGACGACAACTGAAAAAAAACGAGTTAGTTCCCGGCCACCTCAGTCGCCGCCATTATGCCGGCCAAAGGTGCCTCTTCACGCATCGCTTGAAGGATCCAAGGTCATAGGATGGAGATAACACATGGGCAGGCAAAGATAGATAAAGATAGGTTTATTATTAGGTATATAGCAATTAGTTTTAAATTTATTTAAAGAGTGAATTCTGTGCATAGTAATATCATTAACAAGTTACCATTAACGTTAATGTTTTCTGTTCTGGCCTTAACGCGCTTCGTAATTCCTATGTATTGCTTTTAAAAAAAGTTAAGATTAGTTTGCGATAAAAGATTATGTGGCTTACTATCAGTCGATGGCAAGGCTTTAAAAATGATGGATTAAAACAAAATAAACGCGATAATTAGCCGCAAAAATATTTTATTGCACAAAACAATGTAACGCAAAACTTTCTTTAAAATTCCTTATATTCAACAAATCATTATTCCCTAAAGTACCGGCAGGTGGTTTTGAACCCGTGCTATCGGTTTCCGTAACTGAGAGCAAACCACTACATCACGGTCGCCTTTTTGACATTAAATATTCAAAATTAATTTTGTGATTTATGTTGATGTGAGATAGGAGAATTAAACCAGGGTAAAGTGGACTGTATTAAAAATTGTAGATTTTAAATTGATTCGTTCTGAAACGTTGCGATTCTAGATATTATACAAATTCACTTCTCCGAGGTTTTCGTGTGGCATAGTATGCGCTCTCAAGAAGAAGTTACCTCCTAGAATAATCGGAGACTTATACCTCACATGTTACCCAGCTGCAGCCTTCTTCAACGGGATCATCGCCAGGCCAAAAAGGCAGGTTAGACTAACTACCCTCATTTAACTCGCTAACCTATATGTACGATAAAGTATTTTAAGTTAAAACAATTAGCCAATAGGTTGTATCAAATAGAAAGAAAGAAAATCAATTTAAAATATACGTTGAATCATTTACATAACTTTTTCACAGGTTTTTTCAATTTATAGAACGCCACATGAAAGTTAACTCATCACGGTATCCGAATGACTAGTATATGTGGCGGTAAAAAATTCAACTGTTTGCACGTACGAGTATCACATATTACAGATAGATAGCAAGTTTGTATTTTTTTGGGGAAGTAAGTACAAGATTTACTCTTGTATTAGCTTTTAGCATTTTAATTTTATTTTAGAATATTTATTAAATCAAATCAAATTGTCACACCCTTTTCCCTCAGGGATAGGCAGAGACAAAGGAGCGCCACTTGCCTTGATCCTGATATAACTCCCTCAGTTCCCTCATATTCACAATTCTCTACATACAAGCTCTACGGTTATGGGCTTTAGGCAACCCAGCTTTCTTGAGGATATCTTTGATTAGAAAACAACTGGGTCTGCCTCGTTTAACACATCAGATTTATAAATTACTTAGGCCGGCATAGTGACGGGGACTGAAGCAACTGTAAAATAAAACGGTTTTTAGTTGTCGGCGCTCTTGGACCTTGTTTACCATGTGGCAAACTGAGGTCAGATATCGCGTCTCAATAATAATAATAATAAAGAATTGGTAGTTATTAGGATAGTGTATGATATTCTATAGAAACACATAGCAATAAAAAACATCTCTTTATATAAATATTCTCAACTTTATATCATTTTAAAAATTTTGACTTTCATCCGAATATTCAAGCCAGCGAGCTGCATAACTCCAATTTGCCTGTCGGCCACTGGGTACGTTCCAGACTCCTCATACATGCACGCTTCTGTACACTGAATCAACTCTGTTAGTATACGAGGAAGGAACACACCTTTATCCATCTTCGAATTCTAAAATGGTTTAACTCAAGTTGGACTTTCTGGAGAGTTCATCACAAAGATAGATAATGGACTCAAATAACAGTTCGCAATTGGAATGAGTTTCTCTAAAATATATTATGGATATGCGGGAAGCAAAAGTGTGTCAGGATCGCGTAAAATGAAACTTCATTATCGATTTGATTTGATCTCCTAATTTATTTATTTATTTTATATTGTGGCTCGACATATTACGGCACCCCGCCAGATGTTAAAAAGAGCGGGGGCCATAACCAATACAGTTAATTAACTACAAATTAATTTGATTGGAATGATGAGTTCAATTGATGATTTTTCTTTGTTATATAAAATTGACTATTTTTGTTTATACGTACTTTTTAACTAATTTCATATTTTGTTTCTAAACACATTTTTTTCTGTTGACTGTTAAATGGCCCTATATTAGTTTAGGATATCGTAATGAATTAAACAAATTTTATGCGGCTTACTATCGCGTCTATTTTGGTTTTGATTTTATGAAATAAAATTGTAAACTCAAAACCAAAATAAAATTTGGGTTGGCGATAGTAAGCCGCATAAAATTTATTTAATTCAATAATCAATGTTCGCGCAAAGTCTAAGAAATTATTAGAGTTATAGAAAGTCAACCATAAATACCATAAAAGCTGTAAGTCAACCATAAATAAATGAAAACAAGCTTGATAGTTATGAAGCTCATACCAAAACGCGACTAAGGCACCACGGTCTATGCATTTAAAAGTGGTGGTAATACCCTGGATCGGCAGACTGGGCCAATGACTGGACACCGTCTACTAATCTTGATAACCTAGTTTTGTTATTGATAGCATCACCTTTTTGAGCCTCGGTGTCTACATCAGACGGGAAGTCCAAAACTGCCGACGACTAAAAACCCGGTGCAGTTTATGGTTGCTTCAGTCGCCACTGGCCAAAAACATACTTTAATTTTGTTTAATCCTATCGTGGGCGCAAGAATACGAAACTGTAAGACAGAGTAAATCAAAGTGTAGTGTAAAAAAGTATAAAACAAAAATTCAAATCAAAATTTATATAGACCATTTGCGCAAATATAAAAATCTATTACAACCGGGCTCACGTTTATCTTAAAACGCGATTCGATGTCTTTGAAAACCTGTTGAAGACTTTTCAGTCTACTCTTGAAACTGGTTGTACTACCCAAGATTGGTTATTAGGAAGGTTTAAAACCTTTAGTATATTACCAGTAATAGTATATAACCGGGAATAAAATATTAAAAGGTACATGATTGTCACTGCTACAATGTCACTGCTACTACAATTCAATAACTATAAGTAGCAATCAAATCCACTATGCTGGCCTAGATGGAACCGGCAACTTACAGGCTGATCCCAAAACGTGACCAAATAAGTGGTGGTACTACCTAGGATCGGCAGACTGGGTACCACTGCCTACCACTCTTTGATAACCAGCGGAAGCAATTTTTTTTAATAACAAATATTTGCAATATTTAATGTTATTAAATATTACAAATAAAAGCTATGGAACAAATATTTGCTCCGACCGGGAATCGAACCCGGGACTTAACGCGCAACAAACCAATCGCTAAACCGTTTGTCTACGCCTGTAATGGTAGCATAATGGAGGTCCAAGAGTGCCTACGACAAAAAAAACGTTTTAGTTCATGGCTGCCTTAGTCGATGTCACAAAAAATCATTAAGTATACACCATACATAGTGGTGTGAACAATATCATCATGGTAGAATTTATAAGTACAAAAAATGAAACTTTCGCATCGTTGCACAATAGTTACGGTTTATATTACAAAATAAAGGTGAAAAAATTCATTTCGTTCTGTGCTGGTCGGGGCTTTAGCCGAATATTCTCGCTTTTTTGAGGGTTTATACATGGCGTGCCTGGTAAATGACTCAATTCCCTTTTGTTAAACTTTTTTATGAATATTTAAGCAAACGTAAGCTTATGATGTTTGATTAATACATTTAATTTCTTATTAAAGGAATGATTCGATAATTTGGGCACATGGAAAGAATTAGTGAAAGTAAATTGACGAAAAGAATTTATAAATCTGATGTGAGTGGATACGTTGAACAAGGCAGGCCAAGGAGTTATCCGACCAAATTGGAGACATCCTCAATAAAGCTAAGTTGCCTAGTGCCCAAAACAAAAGTTGTGGTGCTCCATTGTCTCCGCCTATCCCTGTGGGAAAAAGATGTGACAATTTAATTGATTGATTAAAGGTTTATTAAAGCCTACCAATGCCAGCTTGAAGCTAATGAGATTTTAAACTTTTTAAAATTGTTCCTACCTCGTCTTTTTACACCCGTGACACTCTTTTTACTTATCTTTTCACAAGTCAGGATAAACATCCGTACCGAATCGACCGAATCGACAGTCGAAATAAATGGCTCGGCGCATTGTTTCTTTATCAAGCAAACGACGAATAAAAAACTATGCCAGCCTACGTATTCTCTCTATCCTATAACCTTGGATCCTCAAGCGAGACGTAAAACAGCATCTCTGGTCGGCATAGTGACGGCGATTGAGGCAGTCGTAAACTGAGACAGTTTTTATTGTCGGCACTTCCCTTCCTTCTACCTGGAAGATCACAATATAAAATATATAAAACAAAGTTTTTTCTTATATCACTATGAAAATTTAAAAGTAATTAAAAATTGATAGTTTAAAGAATATTGCACAAAATACTTTATAGACACGTTGCTAAGTATTCTTTAAAGAATTTTAAATTAAAAGTTGAACTATCGTAGCTTTGAAAAGTTCGGCGAAAAAACAACTACGTACAAGATAATATCACGTAGAAGTTTGCCAGTCTCTTAGTGAAGAAGTTATGTTAATATTTGTGAATCGCCTTAACTTACTTCAAGCGTTCTTGAACGACAATCGGTTTCTTTTTTAATTCTCAACTAGTTTACTTTTTATAAGAAAGTTAAAGAGAGATAGTGATTTATGGGGAGATATTTTGTTGAAAGTGAATAATAAAAAAAAACAAGATCTATTTTATGATTTTCTGTATAAAAGTTTTGCATTTATAAATCTCATCTGTAGCATAATTTGAATTAAGGTGTAATGGCGGTGCAATGGTTGAGCAAACCGAGATCATGAGTTCTAAACCACTTGCCGGTACCAATGTATCTTTAATATATGATATGTACTTTGGTTGTCCTGTTTCTATGATACAAACACTTTAGTAGCTTAAAACGGCTAACATACATTTTTCATTACTAATCATTTGAAATAGATAACCTGCATTGGATATTTTGTGATATGAAATATTATTTGGTCGGCAGTGACGACGACTGAGGCAACAATGAACTGAGTTGTTATTTTCAGTCATTTTCACTCTTGGAACTCTCATTGCCATTGCTTACCATAAGGCAGGCCGAAGTTAAATATGAAGTCACAATAAGAAAAAATATCACTAGACTCGACATTTGATGTCAGCCCTTGAATGGCTTGATGTTATAATATAATGATGTCCTCGAATAGTAGCGGTTATCTATGTCGTCCTAGATACATAGAACTAGAATACGTAGAATACGTACGAATACGTAGAATAAGTCCTAAATAGGTAGAACTAACAAATTTAAAGCTGATCCTGAAACGCGACTGTGTCGCATCATGGCCTGTGCGCTACAAAATGGTAAAGGAAAATCAAAACTATTAAAAATTTCGTTTTATTGAATACCTAGTTAAACAATTGTAGATATGAAGAAGAATAATGAACTTATTTAATGTTTTAATAAAATTTTAATGCAAATAGAAAATTAAATTTCTTTTAACTTTCAAAATTAAATGCTTTCGCTTTCACGTAGTTTTTCCTTAAAGTTCTGTGGACAATTCAGTTGCTTCAAAAGAGTTTAATTAAGTTTGGTATTGTCAAGAAGCCGGACAGTTTTTAGTAAAACTTTTAATTTGTAGTTAATACTTCACAACCTTTGCACACAGTGAAATAAAGGAAATGAATAGCACATTTTAAAACTATTTATTAAATTAGATTTATGAAGTTACTTAATGAATCAGTTTTTTTTAAATAGACCTTTAAAAGTTGTGCATCAATATCTGAGGGTCGTGAAGAAAATCATAACAAATTCTTTCATTGATATTCAATAATAATTGAATTCTCATTTTAGCGCCACCTTTCACGATCCTGACACAACTTTCTCGTTTCATTCTCGTTCGATTTTTTAAATCAGGAAAAATGTTTAGGGTCTTCTATGTTTTAATACTTCCACTTACATCTAATTTATAAAACTCTTTCGTCAATCTCCTTACATCTAAAATTGAGAAGTGTCCAAATCAACGCAACATACCTTTTACAATCTTTGTACTGCATCTACTTTCAAATTACATTTATCACGCTCATACGTATTCCTTAATCTCATCGCAATCGCTACCCTACATATACTTCTTATTGATCGCATTTCTACAGCAATAATCCTTCTCTGATTTCTAATCTTTACTTATAATTTTGTACTATTTATTTTCACACATTAAACAAATGTCTAGGTATATATATTTTACTTTACTTAAATAAATCTGTGGAACAACCTGAAACTCAATATTAAACAAGTATTAGACAAAGTAGATTTTGCGCGACTTGTATATAAGTAATATATTATTTAAATAGTTCATAATAGCCAAGCAAGCAAAAATGTATTTTAGGTAAGTACATTGTTAGAATTTAAATTAGTATAAAGTATAATATTTATAATAATAAATATAATAATTACTTTCATACAGTTAATCGTAAATTATAATTACTGCAGTCTCCATGTTTATCGACGTTCATATTATAATATTTTTAAAGTTTGACTTTGAAAAGAATTCCAAAATCAATACAACCTGCTTTTAGTAGTTATGTAAAACAATAAAGATTCAAGTAAATAAATAAATACACCGTACATATATGATGATATGGGAATAATGTACGTAAAATATTTTGTTAAAATAATTAGCGGCACATACATTTGGTGTTTATAATTAATTAAAACGAACTCGGCTGCGTGCAACTTCCGCGATTTGATGAAAACTTTATTTATCTCGTAATGCGGAAACTGGGCAGGAACCGTAGAGTTTATCTTCGTAATTTATTATCTACCAACAGTTTCAATGAAAATTTTGAGTTTATCAATTATTCAACTAAAGAATTTAAACAAGGGTAAAAGATTAATTGTTGTACTTGTTTATTAGATATTAAAATTTAAATACGATTAGCTATCCTTCATTCTGTTACCACCTTCACAGCTTAAACATTAATTAAATCCAATTGTTAGGTACGATTACGGGGTGGTATGTATGAGGAGTATTATTAGGAGAGATGCAAGAGAGTTGTGTCAAGCTCGCGAAAAGTGGCGCTAAAAGATGGAAGAGGCCTACATTATATTTATCTCTATATTTGTGGGATGCGAAAAAGATCTTCTGCCGTACACTATCGTGTACTGGCCCACCGCGCTGGATTACATTCTTGTGTCAAACATGGATGGCGAGATATATATTTTATAATTTTTATCGTGACTTGACATTTCGACTTGCCTGATGGAGGGCAAAGGTAGGTGTGCCAAGAGTGCCAGCGACTGAAAAACCGTCTCAGTTCATTCCTGAACTGATTGGCTGCCACATTTCTCGACATTTACAATAAAAAACAATCCATTTATTATTGCAGAAACCATTTAGCGAAGAGATTAAAAACAGCGCGGAAGACATAAAACAAGGGCAGCATTATCCCTTTTAAGGCTTCAGCATAAAAGCTATAGATAGGTTGTTAGGAAACTCCGAAATGACATGACTTTTAATTTTACTGTTGTCGTTTAGTTGGAATTCAAACTTCCCTTCAAGAGGTCGTTATGAGCGTCGTTAAAACTTTTGCTCGATGTTATAAGTTCCTAGTCTTTTCGTACCTTTCGTATTAGGGAATTATTACTATCAACTATTTATATACAGTTATAACTATTTATATGTAGTTGTGCCTATATACGAGTATATTACAATTATTTAGTAAATATATTTATATTATTATGACTCGAAATATTACAATAGCCAGATGTTAGGTTGAAGGGTGGTCCATGAATGGAGACAACTGCTATTACAATTATATTACTGAAAATAGCAGTCCTAATTGGAGCCGGCAAGTACACTAGTAAGTGGTGATACTAATCTGAATTGGTAGACTGGGCAAATGAACACCCAGACTCGGAATAAAGACTGCTCCATTGATTCTATATTAACAAATATGTGTAATATCTAATTATTAAATCGGTACAGGTTACGACAATGGGCCTGGCCAAGGAGATGTCCAAGCGGCTGACGGAGAAGTCAGGAGACAAGAAGGCTGGCAATTTTTACTGCCATCGTATTAGCCTTGCTATACAAAGGGGAAATGTTGCCAGTCTCCTTGGGGCTATAACTGGTGGTACGTCTCTAGATGATATTTTTTATTTTAATTTCAGTTATTTGAATAAATTATTTTAATATTAGATACGAGTATTATTATTAAATGCTACGAAACAAATCTTTGCTCCGACGAGTAATCGAACCGGAGACTGTGTTTACAATGCGCCACGAGGGTCCTCAAATTTATAATACGAAACAGGTGTAATATTTTTTTTTTTTTTTTTTTATTGTGACTCGACATATGACAGCACCCCGCTTGATGTTAAGCCGAAGTGTGGTCCATGAATGAATGTCACTGCTACTACAATTCAATAACTGTGAGTAGCAATCACATCCACTATGCCGGCCTAGATATGGTTGCTAAGATCATAAATTCAGTATTTGTCATAACTTAACCTAGCTTAAAATCTTGTTCTATTTTTATTGTGACTCGACCACCTGATGTTAAGCTGGTTTTTAAAAAAAACAAGTATTTGTCATATTTAACCTAATAAATAAAAACTATAAAACAAATATTTGCTCCGACCGGGAGTTGAACGTGTGACTTTTCGCGTAACTAATCAATACGTGCTAATCAATACGTCATGCCTGTCGCCATTCCTTCATTTCCTCATGAAGAAATGGTTCTTCTGAGCTTTTATACAAATTACCATAGAGATTGTATGAAGAGAATTGTGAATGAAGGAAGCGAGGCAGTTGTGTCAGGATCGTGGCAAGTGGCGCTCCATTGTCTCTGCCTAACTCTGTGGGAAAAGGCGTGACAATTTGATTGGTTGATTATACAATTTCTGTTAGATATAGCTATGATACGTGTAAAAAGTCGTGTTAAATATACCATAACTCCTAATATGTCTTTTTAATACAACGTTCAAATTCAGCAAGTATGTTAGAACGCACTTTATGAAATTACGCCGGCTTTATGTTGCATGATTTTATTCGCTGTGCCCAAAGAATATTTTATATGGTATATCACAATTTGATGTTCGTTGACGTTGTAAAACCTCGCAATCCTAGATATGGCAAAATTATAGCTGATATAACTTTTATAGTACAGTAATGTATTAAATACAAATTGTATGGAGTAAAAATGTAGGTTATAAAGAGCAATTTACTTGACTGCCAAATAAGGTTTTATCTAAGATTGTATTTTATTATTTCGTTACCCAGATGTTATGTATGTTACCCATATGTATATTATGTATGTTACCCATATGTATGTTATGTATGTTACCCAGATGTATGTTATTTCACACGACGTAATGTGGCTTTGTCTGTTGGAGAGGTCTTACATATTTTTCCTGTGTTAGAATTTGATCTTCTTTAATTATACAACTAATTGGTTGTGAAAAGTAATTACCATAATAATTTCGCTTACAAAAACTCCTACCAAAAACAGTTAGAATAATATGACTCCAGATAGTAGACTTGCCAGATAGTAAGGAAAGGGCCTACCAGCGACTAAAAAATACGCCTTAGCTTACGGCTGCCTCAGTCCGTCACTGTGCCGTTCAAAATATGATCGCATTCTGCTTGATGATGATCTGCAGTCTAATAGACAACCGTGGTGTAGTGGTAGTATAATGGTTACGCAAACCGAGAGCACGGGTTTAAAACTACTTGCGGTACCAATGTATCTTTAATATATGTACTTTGGTTGTCCTGTTTCTATGATACAAGCACTTTAGTATCTTAGTAAAGAAATGTGAAAAAAAAAGATGAACGATTTTAGTCATTTTTTTTACCTATTGCGTTTGTTTGCTACATTGTCTCGTAGTTTCCTACAAATTAATCTGTAACAACTTCAGCAAAGTCTCTACTACGAGTAGTTGGCGCGGCAATACAGTAATATTGACAGTCCCTAATGAGAAGTTGCAGCCAATATCTCGTAAACCCTTTTCAGACACTAACTTAGCATACAACTATAAATAGATACAACGAAACGCCGCGTCGTAGTACTGAAGCAGGACTTCTGCGCTAAGGACTACTTCCCTATTGTCCGGTGTCTATAAATCATAGTCTGTAAAGATCGAGTGATTAACGAGAATAAGATATTAAAGCTGCATTGAGCCTAGTAATTATAATATGATATTGTGACACATGCAAAACAAACAAACAAAATAATTTACATATTTGACAGTGTATTCATGTATATATAATTTATATATTATAATTTATATCTATTTATTTTAATATTTAAAATGAATTATCTTCCTGCACTGAAGAAATCACCGGATACAAATGTTAATTGGTAGAAAATGGCTTAAGGCATAAAGTTTGTCTCTTGTAAGCTTTTGTACTTTTTTATGTGCAATAAAGATTTATTAATAAAACGTTGATTTGTTATCAAAAGTATATACATAATATATATGTATTTATTTTATTTCTTTTAGGGAATTGTTTCGTGGGTACTATCTCTTAATTATCGTACAGACGGATAGACAGATTAATAATGTCTCCTCGCAGTAGCTTGACAATTTAGTAGTCACGCGACAAATTGCGGCTGTGAAAAACGAGCATGGCCGACGTTAAACTTCCGGCGGAAGCGGGCGTCCATCACGCTAGTCACTACAACATCTCGCCAACACCGTCTACCCCAATTAGTAATTGTGCACGTTATTTCTGCTATGAAAATGTGCTACCTTTTTATACAATTTATTATTATTATTATTATTAAACAGGCGAGCAGTTTTTTATTGTGACTCGACATATGACAGCACCCTGCTTGATGTTAAGCTGGAGTGTGGTCCATGAATGGATGTCACTGCTACTACTACAATTCAATAACTGTTTGTAGCAATCACACCCACTATGCCGGCCTAGTTGGAACCGGCAACTTACAAGCTGATCCCGAAACGCGACCAAATCACTTCACGGTCTATATACTTGTAAGTGGTGGTATTACTCCGGATCGGCAGACTGAGTACCTACCACTGCCTAACACTCTTTAAAATAGATACATTTTTTCATGAAAATAATTTCTATTTACTTTTTTCATCTATCTACTTACTAAGTTTTATTGAGTAGAGTTTTGTGACGTTTATCGGGCTGGACACTATATTTGTGAACTAATACATAAAATTTAAAACTAAATATATAGCTGAATATTTAAAATCTTTACAATCACAACCCGAACGCAATACCATAAGATGTATGTATCTTGTTATTATTGAGTAAATTAATATTATAAGTGTATACATATTTTACTTATTTCATGTCCTCAAGTAAAAGAACTGTTTATGCCGTTTCTGACAGAGGACCTCAAGTAGAAAACCGTATTTAAATAAAAACCGTATGTAATTAGAGACACTGAAATATATTTTCTTAAGTTACTTCGAGGAGTAATTATGTACTCAAAATAGTAATTATAATTAAATGGTAAAACTGTAGCCATAAATTACCCAAATTATCAGTTAAATAATGATTAAAGTTCATATCTAATAACTTTATAAATTAGATATTCAAAATAAAGATTATATAGATTTATAGGGAACACTAAACTTATTGGAGAAGCGTTTTTAATTTTCTGCTTTCGATATGTGTTTTTTATTTCTATCCACTCTTGTACCCTGATATTAAAAACTATAAAACAAAGATCCAGCTGCATTTTGTACTTTTCATATTGAATATTAAAGAATTTAAACTCTTATAGAAAAACAAAATAGCTCCACTATACCGGCCAAAAATACTTTGGAAATGTTGTGAATCTTGTAAAACTAGTTTTTTTTACAATACCACATGTAATAAAGTATATACGACAGTTCACCGCTAGAGATCCATCTATGAGCAGAGCCGACTGTTGTCACAGGCAAATGTCTGCAAGGAGCAATCACATCCACAATGCCGGCGTTAAAATACCCAGGACAAATGAAACTTGTAAAATTAGTACCTTCATACGAATATGTATTACCTTATTAAATATAGAATGTAAATACGACCGTTTACTACTGGAGTTCGATTCATGAGAAAATTGTCTTAAAGGAGCAATGCCTCAATGAACTTAGCAATTAACAAACTGAACCCAAAACACAATTACTATAATTTAGTAACTATATATAACAGTATAATAAATAGTATATAACAACTACTGAAATAATATTTTCTAAGATTTTGCGCGAACATTGATTAATGAATTAAACAAATTTATGCGGCGTTTATTTTGGTTTTAATTTTACAATTTTATTATCCGACGTTTTGGAAGCTTTACAGCCATTGTGGTCACAGAGAGACCAAAATAAACGCGATAGTCAGCCGCATAAATTTGTTTAAGTAACTACTGAAATTTTGAATTTAATTAAGGCAAATTCTTTTATAGAATTAAAATCCAAGTTAAAAAGACTTATTATCTATATCGGATAAATCTTTTGGTTTTTTTCTTGAGTTATGTTCAATTTAATTACTATGAAACATTTGTAACTAATAATGTTTTTTTTTAATCGTGACTCGACATATGACAGCACCCCGCTTGTTGTTAGGCCGAAGTGTGGTCCATGAATGAATGTCACTGCTACTATAATTCAATCCCACTCTTTGAAATTTTGTATCCCACTTTTGTATTCTCACGCAAGTAAATGTTATGTTCGTGTAAGTAATAAAGTCTTTAAACCTAATTTCATATTTATTTGCGTAGGTTTTTTCTCTCATGAATACGGTATTTTATTAAAATAGATTTACAAGTATGTAATAGCTTTCCAAGGTAAGATGAGAATTTTATTACCTTAATTATTCTTTATGTTAGCTAAAATAACAACGGTTCACATAATAGATAAGATTATATTAACATTTATTACGTATATTTAGAAATACGTGGGTATACTGGCAACCTAATATGTGTTTATGATAAATTCGTACGTGAAAGAAATCCCGTAAAGATATTCATTGATTTTGAATATATTTCTATACTAAGCTACTAAACGTGCTTGTACGAGTACCATAGAAACAGGACGACCAAAGTACAAATAATATATCAAACTATACACTTGGCTAATCCTGCAGTTATTTTTAACCCGTAGAAGAGGCTTTTAAACCACGATCGCCTTAAAAATGTCGTGCAGCGTTGTACGTTCTTACTCCTTCTGCTCAACATAGGTCAACCAGAGCAGGTGGTAGAATGCACAAATAGACTTTACAGTAAACTACGCAAAAGGTTTATAATGAACTATATTTTTAGTTGAAATTTAGAACACTTTTTATAAGCAAGTCTCCTCTCTCTATTCTTTATACCTGGATACTATAAACGCAAGATCAGGCTGAAATCACGGACATAGCCGTTTTCCATGGTTCATGGTTCAGTGAACGCACTCAAATTTAATATCAGGTGGGATGTGGTGTTTAAACTACATAATATATTTAACAAAAACATTCTATTTTAATTGTAGGCTCTGTTAAACGTCCTCTATAAGGCCATTTGAGTGTCCGAAGTAACAACCATAAAATCATGGGTACGAACAGTTCAATATTTACCCATTTAATTCTTTGGCCGACATGGTGACATCGCCTGAGCCAACCGTAAATTGGAGCTAACTTTATTTGGACTTACCATCGGATCAGTTTTAATAAAAAAAATCATTGTCATGAGCACGAGCTATAAAAACATCCGGTATAAACACTCATAACTATTGCTACCGTGCTCATATCCAGTATACAACAAGTACATGTTTTTAATAAATAGCAATACCCAGCAATAAAGGTAACATGCTTTAATTTGTGTGGTATTCCGACAGTTTGACCCTCCTACATAATATCTCGATGGCGGCGGCAGATAGATGCTACACTAAATCACATTACACGCCTCTTTTATTTGTTCAGGAGCTATTCCTCACGGCGTGAGGCCACAATTGAATACAAAGAATACACGTGCCCTTAGCGCTTACAGCCGTAACTTTACGCTACTTCCTACAATTTGTTATGTGGGAAACAAGCATATATCTTTATGTTACACAAATTTAATTCTTATTAGTATTGGGATAAGATTTAATTTAGAATATAGGACTAAAACGTTTGGTATTGGTTAGGGTTAGATCTTCGTCTCTTTAGATAACTTTTACGATTGCTATTTTTCTCATTTTGTTATTTCGTATGTTTTAATAATAAATTTATAATGACAGGCGCGGCGCATTGGTTAGCACACCAGTCCGTTATGCATGAAGTCCCGGATTTGATTCCCGGTTAGAGCAGTTTTGTTTCATAGTTTTTTCGTAATATTTTAATTGAATATGACAAACATTCGTTCATAATAGTAGTAATCTAGGGGTAGTGCATTGGTCACGCACACCCCCAGATTAAAACCAATGTATCGGTACCAATGTATCTTTGATACTTTGGCCGTTATGTTTCTCTAATACAAATACGTTAAGAAGTTTAGTATAAAAATGTAAAAGGGAAGTATTCTTATTTCTATTTTAATCCCCGTGGGATCTGAGGCGGTGATATATTAAGGCAAAACATTTTTTAAGTTTTGTAAGCATCTATTCACAAAATGAATGAACTTTCTTGAAGTACAAGTTGTCTCATTATAAAGGACTTGAAGTAAATATAAATAGTGTAAAAAAACCTAGCGCAAGTCTTCGCGGTTCTGTTGCAATAACTTACGAATGCTACCCGAATGGTGTACCCATTACTCTAATGACGATGGTCGCTAGAGGTGGCGCTGTATTTTTTATATGCAGACCAAACTAACATTACTCTCATTTCCACTAGTTCTTACATTTAGTAGTAATTAATTACCACTTTATTTGCACAGAAATAAGTTGTTTTAATGTTGTTTTGTAAGGTTTTTTGTATTATGAATTAAACAAATTTATACGGCTTACTATCGCGTTTATTTTTAATTAACGATTGGACAACGGAATAAAAAATGTACACTAACCAAAAATAAACGCTATAGTAAGCCGCATAAAATTTGTTTATTTTGTTTTTCAATGTTCGCGCAAAATTTAAGAAAACTAATATAATATTTTATTGAGATACAATTTTTGACTATGACTAAAAAAACTTAAAAAAAAGATTCAGTTTAAGGTTGCCTGAGTAACCGGTCGGAAGGGTCGCTCGAAGGGTCCTTTGCATGGAGAGAAGACATGGGCTGGTAAAGCATTAGATGATTTTATTTGCTTGTTTTTTATTTTGATATATTGATACGCGTAGACTAATCTCAACCTGCCTGATGCTAAGCAAAAGGAGGTCCAAGAGCGCGGACAAAACGGATTTTATCTACCGGTCAAAAATGGAAAAAATAAATATTTAAAAAATAAAATATATTATATAAATTATTACAGTATGAATTATTATAAAAAAATTGGAAAATCAGGCAAGCATATCGATTAATCAAGCACGCGTGAATTTTTTAAATCCAATTTTCATTACCAGTATACAGAAAATTTGTTTTATATAAAAGGTTTTCGAGATGAAAAATACTAAACGAAAAATAGGAAGTTTAGGAGCTCTAGTATTCTGAAAATTCTAGCTGCAAAATAGAATCCTTATTGCTTAAGAATTTACATATTTGTACATGCACGCCAGCTGTGAATAAAAAAATTACCGTGAAAGTATAATTTACGAAATTGAATAAGGCTTGGTAACTTCAAAATCAAATTACCTGGATAATTTTCTTTTTTTTATTCACAAACAAAATTATTCTTTGAACAGAATCGATTTGACCAAACAAGATTTGTAGATAAACAGATCAGGCGTTTGGTATTCAAGTATTGGCTAACGGATATATTGGGTGATCATTTGAAAAGCAATTCCATTTTTAAATTCAAACATGTATTAACTTCGTTTAGTACATATTTCATCGTATTTGATTTAATAGTTGTTCATCTACCTGCGGCGTTTTTTTATGGCTTTAGCGTAAAAGTCGTAAACTTGGATGGGCCCCTATTATCGTACATCATTTGGGCATAAAGTAAATGGTAGCGTAATAAAAATGTACGCGAAAATCAAGTTTCACTGTCTCTTTATGAAATAAATGAATTTCATAACCCCCATAACTTAATTTGTAGTTTTTACTGTCTAGGTTAAACTAAAGTTGTTTGTAGTTGTATTTTTATGACGGATGTCGCTTTGAATGGTGTGGATATATCAAAAATATTACAGTTTTAAACTTTGTTTTCTTTTAGAATAATAGTTTATTCTTGTAATTAGAATATTTTAAGATTAAATGGGAATGACATCTCGCAATGAGCGTAATTCATTCATTTTACGTTACGTCATTTAGTATTTTCAATGAAATAGAATTCTAGAATTGAAGTGAATTCTATTTTTGTCTTTAGATTAGAAACACAAACCTAGTGCCGAAGTCTACACCCAATATTTAATTCTAAACCGCACTTGTTGACGCAAGAAGCCCCTCTGTTGTACAGATTAATTATACTACATTAATTTTAATTTTGCATATATTTTTTAACATATAAATTTGCATTTGGTAAATTATTACCCATTATTTTTATTGGCTGTCTAGCTGACCTCGACTTGCCTGATGACAACTGAAGTAACCGACTTAGTTCATAGCTGCCTCAGTCGCTATCCCTATGCCCAGAGGTTCAAAAGGTTGTAGAACATAAGTTGACAACTGTAGAGAATAAATGATAATTTTTACTTTGAATAAAAAGGATTAGAAATAGAAAATTTTATTTACCGTCACAGTTACGTGGACTGAGGCACCCGAAAACTTAGAGAGTTATTTTTGTCGTCGGCACTCTTGTCCATTATGCTTTCCATCAAGCAGTATGATTTTATCGTATTTAGGTAAAAAGGCAGTTTTTCGTTTTTATTTTTTATTTTATGGTTGCTTAATTATATATCTCATGTTCCTATACTTAGTTTATACAGCGAAACCTGTAATTAACTTTACTACTAACTTTACATTTAGTTTTAAGCCTTCTAAACTATGTTAGTCTAGCCAAAATAAATAAGAGATTATTAATTAAATGCAAATATGAAATATACCTACATTTAAATAAATAGGTTGAACTGGTTAATAAATAACAGAGTACGTAAATAAACAATTAATCAAGACTCGTATCAATTCTCTCAAAAGAAAGCGAGTTAATATACGATATTAAATCTGAACTATTGAAAACTAATACGCTATCATATTGCAAAGGCTTTATCCCACATTGTTAAAGAACTGCCCCAAGTAATTTCTATAACAATGACTTCATTTTGTTCTCATTCCTAGTTAAACATTATTTTATCAAAGCGTTCAGGCCGTGTTCATTTGAGAAACATTCACTATTTTGCATTGACGTTACGCATACGTCTGTTCTTACCGCTCAAAGTTCAGTGCTTCAATATTCGAGATTCTTCATTTGATTAGATTCGATTCGAGATTCACTAGTTTTATTTACTAATATTGTTTTAAGAGAAGAAGCTATTTAGAGAAAATATAAAGATACAATAATTATAGTAACGCAATGATAATATCGCGGTCCATTGTCCGATATTGAATGAGGAATCAATGATATTAGTGTGGATGACTTCTAAACGCGTATAATTTTATTTTGTATTAGAGCGTGTGACGCCGCCGGCTTCGTCTCAACTTTTAAGACAACGCGCATAAAATCGCTTTTCCGTAATCGCTAACGTACAAGTACATCACTACATTTGTTTGAATTCAGGACGGGCGAAGCGACGGCGCGCGACGCATTGCGTCTCCGTAAATACAGCGTGTAGAATAGGTGGAAGTGTGGGCTTACTGCCTTACTTACTAGTAATGCATATCGGTATTTGGAAAGAGATAATTGTCTCAATTCTTTGTGGAGCATTGTACTGCTCTCGCTCGTAGCAGTAACGGTGACGAGCCACTGTCAAAACGTTGCAAAAGGTACTGAGTGACAGGGACAACACTCTACAAAGCCTAAACTAGCCGATTATCTCTTTCCAAAGCCCGAAGTGCATTATGACTACCGGAGACTGTACAATAAAGGCGATAAAGTTATGACTCTAAGCAATGATTTAGTACAACAGTTGTTGGAATTATATGCTGAAATTCCAAACACATATGAAAGTGGCTTTTGTATGACTATGATGCATCGCTTCCGATATAATTGGTCAAGAGATTAAATTTATTGAGTTTGTAAATGCAATACAAATTTAATAATTGTAATACTTATGGGATGTTATTGTATATTTATAGGGTTTAGAATATTGAACCATCGGCGTTACGTATTTATCAGTTATAGGAAGTATTAATTAATTAGAATGTTTTTTTTTATGAAATTATAACAATAATTTTAATTTTAATTTTTATGATATTATAAAGCTCATTATCACTTTAAAACTATTAATTGACATTTTTTTATAAATGAAATAAGTAGTCAATTGCTGGACACACACATCCCCCAGCTATTTCCACAGTGGCCTGCCATCCTGAAATTTCCTGTCACCTTTAGCAGACAGGACCTTTTAGATGGTCATCTTACTGTGCGTGGTCTTCATTCGTTAATCCTTTGTCGTCCTAAGGGCCATCTGTTGTACGAGCTATATGCCTCCTACCCATTGCCACTTCAGCTTACTTACCATCTACTTCAGATTTATATAAAATATTTTTTAGCATTCTAATCTAATAATATTCTTATTATGACCTTCAGGGTCCATACTGACTGTCAGGGTCCACGTTCATATTTTATATATTAAAAAGAAATAAAAGTAATAACATTACGTATTGAATAAACTGAATTCGTAGGGAGTTTTTCCGACAGCATTCGCCATTCAAACGTAGTTAACTACAAAGCGTTTTCACCGTTTCCGTCAAAGGCAATTAATCCAGTTTTTTCTTGAATGCAGGAAATGTCAAACAAAACTTATAAACCAATTAGGCAAGTTTAAATTAACTGTACGGTACTCGGGAAAGGCTTACTCGAATTAGAGAGAAATCGCTGCTGCTTCCATTAGGCGAGGTTTTTACTTCTTTTATCGTACTCTTCATTTGTTTTTTTTTATTGTGACTCGACATATTATGACAGCACCCCGCTTGATGCTATGCTGAAGTGTGGTCCATAAATGAATGTTAATGCTACTATAATTTAATAACTGTTAGTAGCAGTCACATCTACTATGCCGGCCCAGCAGAAATTGGTAACTAACAAGCTTATTCCAAAACATTACGAAGTCATTTCACGGTCGGTGTACTTGTAAGTGATGATACTACTCTGGTTCAACACTACAGCTACCTCCGAGCTTTAAAGAACAGAATTGTAGGCATAAAGGAAGCAATAATATTGGGACAGGAACGTAGAGAGTAGAGCTTTATTGTCTCATTTAATAATGAAAAGTATGATAATTTATATTTTGCAGATAAATATAAGTTTAAAATAAAGGTACAATATACCTTTTAAGCTCAAGGACCAGTCTCCTACAAATATAATTTCTCTTAATAAGAATATTAATTAACGCGTTAATAATAAATAATTAAAAGCTATAATCAACATTATTAAAACGGAAATTTCCTTAATTAAAAACAAGTATGGTTTCCAAAGTTACGGTGAATAGTATAGTAATTTAAGCTTCATCATTTAATTTGAGATAAGAATAAATAGGTTTATTTTAAAAATATCACAAAAAACCCTATACTTTCTTACACAATACAAATATCATTTTTTTTTGTTTCCCACCCTTTGTTTTACAATACTGTTCTTTTTACCTAGCTTTTTTTTTATTGTGACTTGACATTTGACAGCACCCTGCTTGATGTTAAGCTGGAATGTGGTCCATGAATGGATGTCACTGCTACTACAATTTAACAACTGTAAGTGGCAACCACATCCACTATGTCGGCCTAGTTGGAACCGGCAACTTACAAGCTGAATCCGAAACGCGACTAAATCACTTTACGATCTGTATACTTGTAAGTGGTGGTACGACCCCGGATCGTCAGACTGGGTACCGCTGCCTACCATTCTTTCAATTCAATCGAGAGAATTATGTAACATGAAATAAAGACGCGACATCTGACTTCGCCATCTGACCTGGACTTACCAGATGGTAGGCAATGAAGTTAGTTGCCTTAGTCGTCGCCACTGTCTGCCTCGTCTTACACAAAAAGTTTTGTAATTTCGCTAAGTGCGCTTCATATGATAAACAAAATCTGTAATAAAAGATAGATATTTGACAGTAATGAAATACGTTCATTTATATGTAATATTAACTTTTGAAACTCGTTACTGTGGAGCTGTTGAAGCGATTGACGTCCCATTTAATCTGGTTCTCGATTTCATATTTACCAATGGGCCGGGTAAATATAATGGAGATTAATAAAATTTAGTCACGTGTGAATGACTCGGATATTACTTATTTGAGTGTTATAAATTGCATAGGAAAATATTTAAGAGCTAAAAATATGTATGCTTTAATGTTAAGGGCCAATAAAAAATAAAGTACTCACATAACCCTGTTTGATGGCTATAGATAGACTTTGAATGAATTCATTGAATGGAGGCGTGGAGGTCATCAAGCTCGCTAAACGAGTGCATTCAAGGTCTCAACACTGCGCTGAATTAATAAAATGAATGTAAAAAGATATTTTTTCGTCTTATATCCCAGAGTGAGTTGAATTCGGCAATAATTTTTTAAATAAGAAAAAAGCGCCCGTCTCTGGCGAGCTGGCGGGTCCCACTTCATTCCTAGCTACTCCAGTTGCAAAGTCAACAATAAAAAGTCATATAATCAACAAATCGAGATTCGTCAAGGAACTTTAGTTAATACGCAGCAATATATTATATTAACAGTTTGAAAGGTAAGAGTTTGTAACGCAAATTAGTTTAGTTGTGTGTAGATAGATACGAAACTCAAATGTTGTATAGATGGTAATAATTAAAATTATGAATGCAAATTTTCACCGAAGACGAATTACCTAAGGTGTTGTGGAATGTTCTAGAACGAGAGGTTGAAACTTGTGTAGTGTTCCCAGCGAGTCACCAAAATTCAATTAAGGAATAAGCATCGAAGCGTGAAGAGAGTGGCGCTCATTTCGTTTGCTGTCGTTCCTCCGTTCACAGTTGTGGCTTCGTCGTATTCGTGAGACAAATACTTGAATCTAGACAGTTTTCTTTGTTACAACACTATACAAGTATTTAATTAATTACTTTATTTAAATAATGTTTTGATTCAAATTAAAAATGCGATTTGAAAATTTTCAATTGCATTTACAAATTCTACAATTATGTATAAGTATTTAATTTCATATACGAGTAACCTCACGCACGTAGTACTCCGTAAGTTTGTCTAGAAGATAATATTGGTAGATAATAAATATGTTACATATGTAGTAATCTAGCTATATATCCCCGTAGTTATACTCACGTTAGTTAGTTCAATCATCATCATTTGACGACAGGCGTGGACGAACGGTTTAGCGACTGGTTTGTTGCGCGTAAAGTCCCGGGTTCGATCCTCGGTCGGAGCAAATATTTGTTTCATAGCTTTTATTTGTAATATTTAATAATATTAAATATTGCAAATATTTGTTAATAAAAAAAAGAGATGGATATTTGCTTCGGGTCTGGTTATCAAAGAGTGGTAGGCAGTGGTACCCAGTCTGCCGATCCGGGGTAGTACCACCACTTACAAGTATACAGACCGTGAAGTGATTCCATCTAGGCCGGCATAGTGGATGTGATTGCTACTCACAGTTATTGAATTGTATTAGCAGTGACATTCATTCATGGACCACACTTTGGCTTAACATCAAGCGGGGTGCTGTCATATGTCGAGTCATAATAAAAAAATAAAAAAAAAACCTTATATATTCCTTGGACCCTTATGGCACTATATCATCTACTCCAGGTCTTTAATTCAATATTAACCTAGGATTACCTTGCCATTAGGCTCATGGCAAGAAAGAAGTTGACCTATAAATATTAAAAATAATGTTTCGAATCTGACTGCCAGTTACAGATATTACAGCGTTTAAACAAACAAACAATCCCTTGAGTTTTATTATATAATTATATAGATATCTATATAATTATATAGATATGTAAAATATTGAACTGGCTGTGATTACTGTATAAAACTATTTCCCAATAAATCCGAGAGAATCCGAAATAAATTTACATATTTGTTATAATTAAAGGAACACTAATTAAACAAAGGCATAGTATTTTTTTGACCTAAGTGTCCCCTAGACGCAAGGTTACGCATAGTTCAGATATAATTCTATACCTACGTAAGTGTTCCCTTGATAAATGATGAGAAATGTTCGTAACGTGAATGTTTTATTTAACATTTGATTAATTGTTTAATTTGTAAAACAATATATTCAGGTATAAGGTTTCTTGTTATTCGATTAACGAATAACTACAAGTATGTATAATGAATAAATGTTTTGGGAGGTATTTAAATTTGCTCAAAAGATATTTTGTATTGGGATTTGACATATTACTCTAACCCGCCTAAAGTTAAAATGAAATCAGGGCCATGAATGAAGGCGACTACTTGTACAGTTAAATGACTGCAAGTACCAGAGGTATCCACTATGCCTACCTAATTCCAGACAGTTTAAATCATTATTATTAGTTACTCGTATTTAACCAAAAAATCTACAAATCAATAACTTTAATGAATACTTTAAAAATCTCAAGTAACTCTTAACAATCCAAAAGCCAGTATATATGTCTTGTTATATATATGTCTTATTGCAGAAAAACCATACAATACAACTTTGTAGAAAGGTTGATCGACTGTTTCTCCGAGCTTGTTGAAAACAAAATAATTTAAAGTTTTGCATTGCTTTAGCATTGGTAACAATGGCCAAGTTTGGGAAGAATGTTAATTCTAAAAACAATGAAAAAGCTAAATGCCTAATTACGTTTATTAATTATGACATTATAAACAGTCCAAAATTCACAATTAATGCTAAAATTACTGTTTACAATGAATTTCTCATTGGTTACAACTGAGTCGTTTTTTTCACTTACCGGCGCTCTTAGCTTCACCCTTTGCAAATATCAAAAAAGTCGAGGTCAGATATATTTTTTAATCACTTTTATTAGGGGAATTACGCACATAAAATGGCGATGCCATTTCCATTCTAAACTAAACCTAGACTATTTACAGATCGAGCTCAACTCATACAGATATAATGTGGATAAGGCTAGTAATACAAAACATAAGAAACAACTCAAACGAAAATGAGGACAGATATTAAAAAACAAAAAAGTAACGCGTCTTAGCGTTGCTGAAGGAAATCAGAAATAATATAGTCTTTAATTAATTAAACTTTAGATAGATAATTAATGTATATTTTTAAGAATTACTAATAAATAAAACTCGTTAACTCAAATATTGTTTGAGTGAAATATTTGAACAAAACGGTGATACGTCATGTCTGTGTTATATCAACATAAATCCTGTACGTCATGTTCGCCGCTGTTCATAAAATTTCCTGTCATCACATTGTCTCACATCGTCTGTGCCACAACTGCCTCATTAAATAGAAATGTTGAAGCCAGCAGAACTTCGCTCTCTCGAGAATTTGAGCTGTCATTCGTGCTATAATTTTAACTCATCTAATATCATGCGTTTAATAGTTTTAATTACAGTTTGGCCAGTTATTTGGAAGCGCTATTAGTTTGTTAATTAAGTTGATGAGTGCTGTTTTAGTTTAAATAATAATGGGTGTCTTTATAAGGCACAATTTCTGAAAACATTATTTTAAATTTTTTTATTTTTTTTTTATTTTCACTCATTGAAAGGATGAGTGAAAGTAGATTGACGAAAGGAATTTATAAATCTGATGTGGATGGATGCGTTAAACAAGGCAGGCCCAGGAGAGTGTTTTCCGACCAAATCGGAGACATCCTCAAGAAAGCCAGGTTGCCTAGTGCCCATAACCACAGAGCTTGTATGAGGAGAATTGTGGATGTGAGGGAAGCAAGGGAGTTGTGTAAGGATCGTGGTAAGTGGCGCTCCATTGTCTCTGCCTATCCCTGTGGGAAAAAGGCGTGACATTTTGATTGATTGATTGATTATTTTAAAAATGTGGAAATATTATTATTGTCTACTCCTACTAGTGCCTGTTCGCTGATAAATAGAACCCTTCATCATAACCCTATTCGAGCGTGAGGCTCAAAAGAGGTAGGTATGTTAGTCCTCTCTCGAATGTTAGTCGAGAATGTTTTTTCGTGTTTTCGCTTAATATAGGCCTTAAACCTACATTTCGGCCACAAGTCCAGGGAGCCCACAACCAACTTTTAAAAATTTCATGACAGTATTGTTTTTGTATAAAACAAGATTACTTAGTTTCGTATCACCATCTTTTATTTGCAACTTTGTTTCATTGCTTCAATTCAAATTCGTTCCTACATTCGCAATACGCATAGAAACGTATTGCTGCTGCATTTGAGTAATAAAACCTAATATTATCTTTTGTAATTACCGCTTTGGTACGCTTTGGAGGAATAAATATTTATGTAACGTCAAAAAACTGCCTATTAGTAATTTTATTCAAATAAGCATATTTGACGTACGAATTGACATTTCATGATTAAAACAATAATGCTATAAGAAATGGTGGTACGCCCGCAGAACGCTGCCTCCACTCTCCCGCCTGTGGGACCCGCGCGTAGAATCCATGGAATCTAAGAAAATTGACTCTCTGGATGGTGAAATGCCAACCAAAGAGGTGGATGATTAGGTTATATGAGGACTGCAATAGAATGAGCTAATACTTTTCATTCATGTAACATCTCGTACATATTGTATGACAATTAATTATTGTACTATGTGTACCATTCACTACTATTAATGCATTTATGTTATACTGTATAAGGAAACTTTATCTTTAGTTTTTGGGAGTCATTGTCTGTAAGAAAAACAATATCGTTTATTTTAAATTATTGTCCGCAAATTTATGGAAGCTTTACGCTAGAAAACACTGGCTGAGTTGAGAACTACGGCTGAGATAAGAGTTTTAATCGACATGGAAAGAAGTACTAGTTTATAAGAAAGAAAGTTGTTAGATTTTTTTAACCAAATATTAATCTTTTTTATAATTGTATCTATTTCAGAATAAATGTTAATTGAATATAAGATATAACTTTTGCGTTATTAATATTTATTTCACATTTTCATACTAAGCTTCTAAACGTTCTAGTAAAGTACGTGTGTATTTAAGGTATATAATATTAGCAAGTGGTTTTGAAGCGGAGTCTCTTTGTTTGCGATGACTCACTGCCACTACACCATAGTCACACATGTTTTACATGTTATTAACGAATTTTTATATATTTCACAAAACAAATCAAACGAATTTGTAACAAAAGTAAAAGCTTGGAAATGACGTCTGCAACATTTTCTATTATGTAAAATTAGGCAGGATAATCAAATACATACATATCCGACAAGTTGACTCGAAGCCAAAATACCAAATAACAACTAAGTTTAGCATTCCATTGCATTACAAATTCTAAATTTAGGTTTTTTGAGGCATTGCCAAACGGCCGCTTGAATTGAAAATGGTATTCTTTGTAAATCTTTACAGTTATTTTGGGAGGTACAGTTTGTTTTACAAATTGAAAAGGTTTATAAATTGCGGTGTATCATGCCGAATCAATCTACTTAATTGATTGACGGATTGCTTAAATGTTCGTTTTTTATACATTTACATTGATTGTTGTACGCAGTTCAAATATATTATATTTTTGTCCCAAAATCCTTTATGATAGATTAAGTTACTGCAAAAAATTTTCCAACATTAGGCCTCTATTTTCTAGACTTTATTTTTATTGTATGTTCTGAAATTTCGCCCATTGTTATTAAAATAAAATATTTTTGCGGCTTGGTATGACATCGCTCGAAGAACCGACAACCGCAGCGAAGGTAGGCCTGCCACTAGGTGGACTGACGACATAGTGAAAGTCACAGGTAATCAGTGGATGCAACTGGCATCTTGTCGTTCGGAATGGCGTTCTAAGGGGGAGGTCTTTGTTCAGCAATGGACGCCTTCTGGCTGATGATGTAGATGACTTTCGGAATAATTTAATCAAAATAAACGCGATAGTAAGCCGCAAAATCCTTTAATTTAATAATATTTATTCTTAGAATTGGTTCTTAATTTTTATTTATTACCTTAAATTTTAGTAAAAGTATACTTTATACTAGTGTACCTTACAATCATATACTTTGACATAACATATATTTTAAACTTAATTTCATATATACGACTTATGTACTCAAGTCTTTGTCATTCTGCGGTAAACAGCTTTTAAATGTACGAGTAGCTCTACTATTGTATTGTACGAACAACTCAGTGTTGGCCATTGAAATATATTTTGTTCCAAAAGAATTTATGTCCCTATTGAGGATGTGTTTGATAGTATAAGTACTATATTATTATGGTAATCGGATTGATTAAATAAAGGGATTCATTAGTTGGAAAAGATAAGAGGGATCTTAATTTAGTACAAATTTAGACAAATTAGGTCCACTATTTTGTGGGGTTGTAACCTTTTTGTTCTTGTATTAGTTAGTAATGAAATTTAGATTTTTTTTTTACATTTCTATAATGTAAAAAAAATGTAATGCTTTACATTTCTAAAGTGCTCGTATCATAGAATCAGGATAACCAAAGTACGTATATCAAAGATACCGGTGGGTGGTTTCGAGCTCGTGCTCTCGGTTTGTGTAACCATTGCACTGCCACTACACCTTTTATTTCGCCTTTTATTTACAAACCAACACTATGAACGTCAGACGTGGGCTCTTAGTCAATACAATTGCATAACTCACATACAATAACAAATTCATATTCCACATCAATTTCGATAAATTAATGTGAGTTAGTATCAATTATTTCTAGGAAGCGTCCTGCTGATGCCAGAAATCTCGTTTCAGAGTAGGAGAACATATCAATAGATTGGTATATTCATGCATATCGAACAACTGCGACCGAGAATCGAAACCGGTGTCCATTAATGCGTCATATCAATAAAAAAAAATAATATAAAATATATTTATAACAAAAAAAAATACATTTTTGACCGGCGTAATGTCGGCGAGAGGCAGGCGTGAAATAAAACGGATTTTTAGTCGACAGCGTTCTTGGACCTCTTCTCGCCTAACATGGACCTAATCGCACATGGATGGCTTATCGTGTCCCAATAAATAAAAACACCGGATTAAGCCAAAAAATAATAAAATAAGTTTTTTCTTTATGGAGTTTATAGAATAAACCTGTAATGAATTAAATAATATAAATTGTTAATAATAAAGAGCGATAAAATTTTGTTTATGAATATTTAGGAAAATGTTGACTTTCAGACAAAGGTAAATAATTAAATAAATAATAAGTATATTTTTTTATTGTGACTGATGGTAAGCAAGAAGAGATCCAAGAGTGCGGACAACTACAAAAACCGAGTCTTCACGGCTGACCCAGTCGCTGCCACTATGTCGGCCAAAGGTTCTTCTTCACGCATCGCTTGAAGGCTATAGGATGGAGAGAACAGATGGGCAGGTAAAGCATTCCACTTGTCGATTGTTCTGCAAAGTAACGACGCACCGAACTTTTTAAAATAAAATAATCATATTCTGAATAAAACATAAAAAAATACGTGTCATGTTTTTTTTGCTATTTGTTGATATTCCTCTTAACGTTTTAATCCAATATGTTGAAGCTCCACTGACTTACAGAATGTAATAAAGTCGTGTCCGGTTGTAAAACGATTCTCCATACATTATCCAAAACAGAGTTCATCTGCATCTCACCTGTGCTGTCCTGCACGACTACAGTTTCTTTATTATTGCGGCAAATGATAAAGTGGAATTACTGAAAGTAGCCGTCGCATCTACTATGCCAGCTTAGTTAAAACCGTTCCTTAAAGTCATATCATGGTCTGTACACTTAAAAGTAGTGGTATCCCCGGATCGACAGACTGCGCAAATGACCACTAGCCGTCTGCCTACCACTATTAAATAACCAGAACCGAAGAAAATGTTTGTCTTATATTTTTTATAACAAATATTTGTAATTTACAATCTAATAATTAAATTAAGGCGGCCGTGGTGTAGTGGCAGTGCAATGGTTACGCTAACCATGAGCACGGGTTCAAAAAACTTCAAAGTACTTTGGTTGTCCTGTTTCTATGATACAAGGAATTTAGTAGCATAGTATAGAAATGTAAATCAAAAAAACATTTAAAAAATATATATAAATAAATGCTATGAAACATATCTTTGCTCCGACCGGAAATCGAGGTCGCGTTTTGGAATCAGCTTGTTAGTTTCCGGTTCTAACTAGGCCAGCATAGTGACTACTAATTGCTGTCACATGCTTTCATATGTCGTCACAATATCAACTTCTACAAAATTCTCAAGGAAATACACCAAATCCAGTTATACTATTATCCATATTATATGTCTATTAAAAATTTTAAAATCCATTATTAATTTACTACATATACGAACAGTCAGTCGTTCAAACATAATATATACAAATAGATCTCACGTACGTTAACATCATTATTCAGTAGGAGCGCCAAAGTAACTTATTTCCTTTTACCTCATATCCATTTGCTTGTTCCAAATTACTTTAGTATCCCGCCTATTCCAAGTTCTGGATTTTTTCTTTTATACTAAGCTTGAGTTATTAGCCGATTCAATGTGCAGTTAATGTCACAACTATAATAATCAGTTTTGTTAATTGTGGCTGCAACTGTCCATGAATGAAGGCGACTACTGCAGCTATTTTATCAAATTTAATTTTTTAAAGTGACTCGACTTTTGATAGCACCCTAGTGTTAAACTGGAGTGCGGTCCATAAATAAAGGTCACTGCTTCGAAAATTCAGTAATTATAAGTAGCAGTCACATCCGCTATGCCGGCCTATATGGAACCGGCAACTTACAAGCTTACTGATCCCGAAACAATCTGGTGTGGTAACCAATTGACCATGTCTGTCGTCAAATAGCCTGTAATTATTTTATGATGTGATTAATAATATTTTTATTCCTAAAAACATGATGTTTAATGCTCGTTTGAGTACCTTTATTTATTAAAATATCACTAAGTATTTTCAATTAAGTTTTTTTTACCGACAGAGCCTTTCGAAATAAACTGAATGTATATTTATTTAATAAAGTAAATCATTTGAAATTATTATTATTATTAAGTCGTGTGTCAAGGACGATCATAATAAATAGTTTTGGCAAAAAGTTTTGAACCGGATGCTTTAGACTTGGGTGACCATCGCAATGCCACTAGACCACGGTTAATTCTCCTATGATAAGATATTTCTTATTTAATTTAATAAACTAAATATAATTGCAAAGTTTGTTCCAAATATCTACATAACACAAGTTAGTAATTTTAATTAATATACAGGGACTAAGTCTTAAGAATACTTCAAATATTTACTCATAAAGTTTCTTTCGATGGCTCCTTGAACCCACGCATATAGCAAATTATAGTGCTTAACGTAATTTATCTACGTGTTACTACACATTTCTTCAGACAACACCCATAAGTTAAGAACAGCAACATATCCCGTGCACCCTAGCTTGTGCCCTTAAAGTATACATACGAGTATAATCAATAGCGCGCACGACTGAGTATGAACAATAAATACATTTATGAACAACATATGTATCTTTTATTAGTATTTTCTTTGGTTGGCATAGTGACGGCGACTGGGGCAGCCGTGAACTAACTCGGTTTTTTCAGTCGTCGTCACTCTTGGACCCCATCTTGCTTATCATTAGGCGGGTCGTGGTCAAATGTCGTATCACCATAAAAAAACTTAAGCTATTAAACTTCATAAAATAGACACTGGGGATAAAAAAACAGGCAGTTAAGGCGAAGATTCACATTTTACGATTGATTTCTAAAACTGCTGACACAATTTCTAGCTTCTCTCACACCCCAAATTGATCAAGGATTAATTGTCTGGTTCATCTGTTTTACACTTTCATGCACCTTTGAATTATTAAATTTTCTATGCATTTGTTAAATGTGTCCAAGCCAAACATACCCATATATTGAAAATATTGTTTTTAATATTGATTTATATATGATGCCATTAATGTAGAAAACATACGCGTACATGCAATTTTTGTGCTACATAATAAATTCAACGAAGTGCTTACAATCGTCACAGCGCACTACGCAATATGCGCGCTCTATATTTTATTTGTACTCAAAGCTTGTACCTCATAAATAATGCCTTGGATGACTCTTTTATTTGTTTTATCATCGAAAACTTTATCCATAACACCCCGCTAAGTGAATATAAAAAAGTGATGATGGAAACAAAAATTATAAGGCTTACTCGTATATCTTTCATGGTTATTTTTTCCGTTTCATGGTTTACCCCAGAAAGTAGAGTAAATCAATTTGGGCTAAACTTGTTAGGGACAGACTCTGTGTGTCTTAGCTAAATGTCTTTTACGACAGTTAATCCTTTCTTGTAAATTATTTGCTTTTTGTTGTTGTTGGGAAAATATGCAAACGGTTTTACCATTATAACTTTATTTTCATTCATGCACATATAAGATTGAAGATGGAGCTTTGAGTAAAAGATTTATGGCTGTGTCAGGGTCGTGGCAAGTAGGCATTCGTTGTCTTATTTATTTACATATTCTACATGTACATAGTTGTACATTAATATACATGTGATACAAATTCTCTTGATATTCAACTATTAGCGAAGAAAAACTAAAAACTTAATAATCATATAGTTATTATAAAAATTAATATAAACTCGATGTACCTTTTACTAGGTATGAAAAAAGCAATATAAAAATATATTGGCTCGAGTAACACAAACAGTCCATTCAGCTAGTCTAATTGACTTCGCTGTCTAATGGAGGTTTAAAGTAGGTATTACCAGAACAACAATTCTTTTATCTCTCTTTATCCCTGAAATTATGTTAAATTAATGTATGTGTATAAAATTATAGTTGTCGTTATCATAACTATTGAGATGCAAATCAAATAAGTTCCGAAGTTCAGTGAGTTTCAGTATTTCCGCAGTACGTCAGTGCTAGAAAACATGGATCTATATAACATAATATAAGGTAGTTTGTCAAGGATGTCATGGAAATTCACGAGTATCATTATATAGAAAATTACATTACCTGGAATGTACGGCTTTATAAATTAGTATTCATTAACATTAACACGATAATTTTCATGGTGACTTGACATCTGACTAACTTGCCTGATGGTAAGCAAGGGGCGGTCCAAGACTGCTAAAGACTGAAAAAAACGACTCAATTATACTTCCTTATACGGTCATGGATTAGAGGCCAGAGGCACAGGCCGGTGCGGCAACCCGCCAGATAAAGCAACGACCCTTAAATATTGGCACAATATCGGTAATTATCCTTGAGGGAAGATGTGTTACAGAATGTCATATGGAGCAGGGATCAGCAACTACAATATAATATCGTTTTTAATTATTAATGTCATGGGAAAAAACTGGTGATGGTGGTATTCATAAGTCTCAAGGATCTACTATTTAGGAAAAGGCAAGGCGAAAGTGGTCAAAGTAAAGTTCAAGGTTTATTTCCTTTGATAAATCACCCATTCATATATATTTTCTTTACTAAATAGTTTTGAATTTTTAATGGTTTTCATCTGCCAGGTGTCTTATAACGACTCACTTTTTACATTAACAAATATTTGTAATATTATATTCAATCAAATTAATTAAATATTACAAATAATAGCTATGATACAAATCTTTGCTCTGACCAGAAATCTAACCGGGACGCGTATCGAACTGGTATGCTACTCAATATGTGCCACGGCTGTCCTATTGTTATCCATAATGTCAGTAATGTTGTGTTGACCAAAATAAAAAGGTGTAATAATCCCTATTTAAAATAAAATAATGTTTAAACTATATTTTAATCTCAGCCACTGTTAAATTATCCTTCAAAATTTAATTATGGCAACTTCACAAGTTAAACAATGCATGTACTTAATAAGAGTTGATCCAAGCCTAATATAAACCAAACAGTGTACAAGGCAAAGCTTAAAATGTGCGTGAACATGAATAATTATGAAACAAGCTGAATACTTATAGTATTCATACGAATATAATATATGAATACTAATATTTAAAGATCAATCAATCAATCAAATTGTCACGCCTTTTTCCCACAGGGATAGGCAGAGACAATGGAGCGCCACTTACCACGATCCTTACACAGCTCCCTTGCTTCCTTCACATCCACAATTCTCTTCATACAGGCTCTGTGGTTATGGGCACTAGGCAACCTAGCTTTTTTGAGGATGTCTCCGATTTGGTCGGAAAACACTCTCCTGGGCCTGCCTTGTTTAACGCATCCATCCACATCAGATTTATAAATTCCTTTCGTCAATCTAAAGATTAAAGATTTAATTTAAAGATGTCATTGATATATACAGTTACTACAGTATTTTTTGAAATTTAGCTTGTATATTGTTTTCATTTAATAAAATAAAAGCTTTGTAAACTTTAGGATTAAAATAACCTTTTTTGACGACAGGCGTGGACGAACGGTTTAGCGACTGGTTTGTTGCGCGTAAAGTCCCGGGTTCGATCCCCGGTCGGAGCAAATATTTGTTTCATAGCTTTTATTTGTAATATTTAATAGTATTAAATATTGCGAATATTTGTTAATAAAAAAAAAGAGATGGATATTTGCTTCGGGTCTGGTTATCAAAGAGTGGTAGGCAGTGGTACCCAGTCTGCCGATCCGGGGTAGTACCACCACTTACAAGTATACAGGCCGTGAAGTGATTTGGTCACGTTTCGGGATCAGCTTGTAAGTTGCCGGTTCCATCTAGGCCGGTATAGTGGATGTGATTGCTACTCACAGTTATTGAATTGTAGTAGCAGTGACTTTCATTCATGGACCACACTTTGGCTTAACATCAAGCGGGGTGCTGTCATATGTCGAGTCACAATAAAAAAAAAAACCTAAATAAACGCTAAACCTTAAATTTATTTTATGTCATATACAAGTCATATCCTATTTTTGTTAATTGATAATTTACTTTACTAAATACTACTGTTACTAAACAAACAAATATTAATATTTGTATTAAAGTATATTATTCGGAGTATACAAATAAAATGTGTTATTATTAAAATTTTATTATTTTATAATCTAGGTTTAAATAGCCCATCGCTGAGTCAGAATATTTATATCACTTTGCTACTGTGACGTAGGTACTGAGTAATTATGTTTTTTTCACATTTCTATACTAAGCTACTAAAGTGCCTGTATCAAAGAAACAGTACAACCAAAGTACACATATCAAAGATACATTGGTATCGGCAAGTGGTTTTGAATCCGTGCTCTAGGCTTACGTAACCATTGCACTGTCACTAAACCACGTTCGCCTTACTACTACAGATATACATTTATCTTTAGTACTAGAGTATACATATATTTAATTCTGAAAAAAAACCTTAAATATATTTTTTTTTATTGTGACACGACATCTGACCTCGACCCTCCTGATGATAAGCAAGAGGAGGTCCAAGAGTGCCGACGACTGGGACAACCGAGTCAGTTACCGGCTGTCCCAGCCGCCGCCACTATGCCGGCCTAAGATGCTTTTTCACGCATCGCTTGAAGGATCCAAGGTCATAGGATGGAGAGAACACATGGGCAGGCAAAGCATTCCACTTGTCGATAAATCTACAAAGAAAAGACCACCGAACTTTTTAGTTCGACTGCCGATTCGGTCGATAAAATGCGGATGCTTTCCCCGACCTGTGCGGGTATTACGGGAGTGAAAAGACGAGGTAGGAACAAGGTTGAAGAGCTACTCGGAACATTCCCCGTGGTATAGGCGATAGAGGATGCACAGAGCCGCCATGTCTCTGCGTAGTTGCAGGGGCTCTAGAGTTCGCGAGACCTCTGCATCACCTATAATTCGGACAGCTCGGCCCTGCAATGAATCTAGGGCATTGAGAAGATACTTGGCAGAGCCATCCCAGAGGTGCAAACAGTACTCCGCACAAGAGCGAATCTGCGCCTTGTATAATAGCAGGCGAAGCTCCGGCGCGAAGAACCGGCGCACCTTGTTCAGGATGCCAAGTTTGCGGGAGGTGGTCTTAATGGCCCGCTCGATGTGGTCCCTGTGATTCAAGTCGCAGCAAAGGGACATTCCTAGAATCTCTAGTCCCGACTGTCCGACGTACCAAGGGAAATGTTGCAAAGAGAAGGAAGGGGAGTAAACGGGGATTTTTTCGTCGAGAACGCGCAAACCTGAGTCTTGTCTGCGTTGAACTGAACCAGGTTTTTTCCGCCCCAGTGGGTAATACGATCAAGAACCCGGTTCAGTCCCCCTACAACAGACTCTCTCATATCGGCTATCTCCTGTTTGCCGGATAGTTTCCAATGTCCTGGTAAACGATAGCATAATCAAAAGTCCGGTTGAGGTTGTTAGCGTAATGTGGTGCATTTCCAGTGAGTGATTACATGACATTATAACTTGCAACTATGCTCGATCCGACATTTTGTTAATGGGCTATGAATTATAGTTGGAAAAGGTGCTCACGACTAATTTTGGTGTCACATAATTTTGTTTAAATGTTTCATTAAACGACAATTAAACAAACGCGTTAAGCGACAATAGCTGGGATCGTTTTTAGACAAAGTTTATTTAAAAGCTAGGTTGCCTAGTGCCCATAACCTTAGAGCTTGTATGAAGAGAATTGAGGATGTGAAGGAAGCGCGGGAGTTGTGTCAGGATCGTGGCTGGTGGCGCTCTATTGTCTCTACCTATCCTCATGGGAAAAAGGCGTGACAATTTGATTAATTGATTGATTGATTTATTTAAAAAAATATATATTTAATTAGCTAATTTAAAAAGCACACAATAATAAGTTAATTTGCAACGATCCCAACTGCAAAGAGATTTGTAAAAGAACTGCACGATAAAAATATAGTAATTTAATTCTGACGCCGGATTCAATTACTGGTCTCAGCCGATTGATGTGCACTCATAATTTTTTCTGATTTATTAAAAATTGGGAATAATATTTTAAAATGTAATAAATTAATGGATTATTGGATTTTTAAAATCACATATTCTTTTACGACGGATCCAATTTAATTATTCCCGTTATAGGATTACATGTAGTTATTATTGGTTTATAATTTTTAAATGAACATCATATTTTCATATTTTAAGTATATTAATCTGACCGTCTTTACACCTAAAAGTGGTCATACTATCCCGGGCGGGGCCTTTTAAATAACTCTGTATCTATTCTATTATAAAATTTAATATTATTTCTGTCTAGAAATAATATTAAATTATCAACGAATCTTCGTTGTTGATTAAATCGTTAAGCTAGAAAAAGAATCTGGATTTAGGTTAGTTATCGAAAAGAGAGAAACGAGACAAATTTTCCATATTCCTTGAACGCGAAATCGTAATAAAATTTACATATGTAATGTAAGCTTGTCTTTTACAGAGAATGCAGCGAAATTGTGAAAAATTTGTTAGGTTAGGTTAACGTGTTCAAGAGTCTATTGTTCCTAAAATGAAGTTATCGTGTTCCTTTTATTCCGTCAAAAAGGAATTAGAATGAAGATTACATTTTTAGCATCGCTCATCTTAAAGTGATAACGTGTAATTTCCCGGAGGGCTATCGTCGAGGTTAAAATAATATAATATGCAGAACAAATTTGTATTTCACTAACTTTTAACGTTAACTTATTAATATTTAAAATGTTTATTAGGGGATGGTGGGTATCCTTCACTGAATTTTGTCGTTACAAGCGTAGCCTAAAACATATTTTGAATGGATTAATGAAGAAATATTACACGGTTTTAAACTTTTATTAGCTTTTCTCCGCTCTGAATAAAATATTTATTAAGAGAAAGTATTTTATCCTGTATTTTAAAAGATCATTTTGTATTTTGTGAAGGTTAAGTGATGGATGAAACAAATCTTACAGAAGATGAATAAAAAGAAAGATGAGATGCATCCTTTAATGTGTTTTATTAATTTCAAATCATTTAAAGGTTCTATCAATTCTTTTTAACTCTGTTCTTTTTTTATATAACTTAAAACTAATTTAATAAATATTTTGTCTAAAATGTGTTTTTGCGTTACACACACACACAAAATTTATGTGTAAAAATATACATTTATGTGTGTCTATTAAGATCAATATTTTATAAAATATTGTATAATATCTCTAGTATTTTTAAAATGGATAAATTGTTTAAAATATTATTTAAAAAGAATCTAAAAATAAGGAAGTAGAGAGTAATTCCAATTTCATTCATATTGTTATGTTTCTTGAAGCAAATAGGAGGGAATATTAAACTGCGAGAGACTGAGCTCGCGTGTTTGTAAAATTGTTCAAATGAAACTTTTATGACTGATTGCTAACGAAAAGGAAGGGCGGGAATGTAGTTTACACAGTATATTCGCTTTATTACTTGTCATTAGTATATACTTTATCATTCGTAATCATTTTGACAACAGTAGCAGATAGCAGTTTTGAAACTTAAAGTATTAAGGTTTTAGATATTTATAAAACTTTGCATACTATACATCTTTTGTCTTTATGGCTATAACTTAAGGCCGTGTTATACTAAAAAAACGATAATAAAAATGTGTTTTTTAAACCGGCCCTACAACCCTGGATTATTTTTACCAGAATAATAGGCGCAGCGTGAAGAGGTATCTTACCAGGCAAAATTATCAACGAAATTATTGCTGCTACCGCCTCTTTAATGAGCCTTGGCATAGAGCCTTAATGGACAACTATTAGTTTACAATGTGATCGTTATTTTACCTCTTATTTCATTAGGCAACAAACACGAAACAAGTGAAATGCAAAAATGCGATGACATGACGCAATTAGCTTTTGCATCACGTCGTTACACGTGGTTTTGACGTTTGATTATGGTTATTATGTCGGCGCATCGTCATGCACTAGCAGGATCCTGATTAGTCAGTTACCACGTCTTGCCCCCCTATCACATACAAAGTTTTCTTTCTTGAGCGCTGCAAGAGTTATTGAAAAGTTTTGCTTTTTATTGCAAAAAAATTGATATGAACAAAGTTTGTTGCTGTTATTAAATCACTAGATACGTGTACGAGTATTGAGAGAATTGATTCAACTACTCAACTTTCAACTTTCAAAAATATATAATAATAAATTGAAATATTTATATTGTGTATTTCACTGTATATTTTTAGAAAATCTGTTCTAAGCTTTCTTATATTTTTTATTAAACAATAATAAGTTCGTTATTTATAAGATCTTTGAAATTCTTATTTCAATTACAGAAATACGCTTTCGGCGATATTTGATGAGACTGTTTCTTTTACGTAAATTGTTTTAGACGCATGAAACTTTGTACAGAATTTAACAAAAAACGTTTTTTTGGAATATTTTATTTGTTTATTTTAAATAAATTAATAAAATATTGCGTATACACCCACAATTTGTACAATGCGAGTCAACAACCCAACGTCTTTTGTTAATTCACCGACGACTTGTGAGCGAACATTTCTGAACACTTGTGAACAACCAACGACTTAACGTGAACATTTCTGGTAATAGAAGTTTATTAATAGTAATATGGATGCACTTATTGTTAAATTTTAATAATAAAAATATCAATCAATCAAACAAATTGTCACGCCTTTTTCCCACAGGGATAGGCAGAGACAATGGAGCGCCACTTGAAAGTATAAAAATATTCATTGGATAATATATAACTTAATTTACCTACCTACGCCATTTGAACACAATAAGTCTAACAAAGCTTCTATCGTTGTTATATCTATTTAGGGTTAGTAGGTATAGACGGCTGCTTCAGTGCAATATTATCGAGGGTTGCCAGATAATGGAAAATAAATTCTTTGTTTGTCAGAATAATGATATTAACCAGCATACTGACTGCGACTGGGGCAACCGTAAGTAAAATTCTTTTTTTAAGTCGTCGGGGCTCTTTGAAAACCCTTGCTCCAGTGGCGGATTTACACATTTGTTGTAAGTGGGCTATATAAGATTTGCCCCCCCCCCTTTCCCCTTCCCCCCTATCGACCTCTATAATTGAATTGAGGTTCACATAGTTCACAATCAAATTCTTTACATTTATTTTCAAAGCAATTGTAATTTTATGATTGGTGCAGTTTTGTCTGTTTCCGGTAATTTAGTATGATTGTGAACTAAGGTATCGGATGTATCAGTTCCTAGATTATTGTTACGACTCAATTTTTGATTTAAACATATCGATACAAATCTATCAATGAGCCTACAAAAATAGGCTAGAGCCTAGGTGCCACTAAAATCTACCGTCCTAGATTCCAGCCATGTAAATCAACCACTGCCAAAATCTCAATTATGGAGTAAGGCTACGAATTCTTATTTTTATTCTCTCTTAGCAATAAGTTGTCCAGATCTAGACATAAGCTAGTAATTTTTACACGTCCAGCGATTTCCTTTATCAGTCATCAGTCCTTTTTAGTCTCAGTTTAAGAATTTTCGGTCGCAACAGCTATTTGTTCTACAATTACTTAAAATAAAAATAAAAGTGCGTTTTAGGATCGCATTACAAATTTAGGCAGTTTGTAATTTTACAATTATTGTACAATACTTTCGCTTTAAGATGCGAAAGTTTGTTTTGAAAACTTTAGGTATTTTTTTACATCTGGCAACACTACTTCTGTAGGGTATATCAGGTCGATTGTGTCACAAGTGACTGTCGTATTGCCATTGAAGATCGTCTTTGATGGTGTATTGTATGCTTAGCTCTATTTCTTAGCTTCTGGCCGTGTTAAATAATAAATAAATACAGAGCTGCTAGTGAAATAGCACACATTACATAATACTGTACTCGACATATGACAGCTCCCTGCTTGATGTTAAGCCGAAGTGTGGTCCATGAATGAATGTCACTGCTACTACAATTCAATAACTGTGAGTAGCAATCACATCCACTACTAGGCCGGAACCGGCAACTTACAAGCTGATCCCGAAACGTGAACAAATCATTTCACGGACTGTATACTTGTAAGTGGTGGCACTACCTCGGATAGGCAGACTGGGTACCACTGCCTACCACTCTTAAATGATCTTGACACAACTCTCTCGCTTCCTTCACATTCACAATTCTCTTTATTAACGCTCTATGTTTTACCGTAAATATAAAAAATGCATAAACCAGAAGATTTTAGATAAAATTAGTAAATTAGAATGCGAGTTATTAATTCACTAAAAATGGGTAAATATAGGCGATTTGTGAAAAAGCGGCTGATCTTGGTCCCACCGCCCAACTCAACTTATTTTCTTTGCCTTGAAATTGCGCATCTTTTTTCTTTTACTAATTTTGTAGTACAAAGTTTTATTTTTCTTGTAGACGCAAAAAAGGGTCTTGACTTTCTTTACCATGTTATTTGGGGCGCTAGCTGACATTTTAATTGATTCCAAATCGATTACAATTCCAAAAACATGACAAGTATTTTTTTGGTGCTAAGTAATAAAAAAATATGGTCCTTATTATAGTCTGGTAGAAGTAGTCATCTAATTTCAAACTAACCTATTTTAAAAGCAATTCTCAAATCAGTTGTAACTCGTTAATAACGACAATTAGTGTAAAGAGACGAATTTCAAGTTCCCGTAAAGTTTGTTGGATGCGGTGCTCGTGACAATGGAAAACACGTTATATCATACAAATTTACATACATCCCCGAGGCAGCCTCAACATCCCACTTCATCTGTTCACCAAGAGATATTAATCATAACGCAATCCCTGGGACTTGGTCTGCAAACAATAGACAAGCTATATCGACCCCGCACTGATTCATTCATTGTAAGGCGACCACATTAATGGATTACACAGGATAGTTCCATTATGAAGGAAATTACAATTGTGTCCCATTTTACGCACCAATAGGTGTTTAAATGGTTTTCTGAAATTTTATAATGTTTACGTGTTTTATACATTTCTTTATAAAGCTACTAAAAGTGCTTGTATTTCAGAAACAAGATAAAAGTATTATACATATATTTTTTTATTGTGACTCGACTTATGACAACACACCGCTTGATGTTAATTTGGAGTGCGTTCCATGAATGGATGTCACTGCTACCACAATTCAATAACTGTAAGTAGCAGTCACATCCACTATCCGGTCCAGTTCGAACCAGCAACTTACAAGCTGATCCCGAGACGCGAATAAATCACTTGACCGTCTGTATACTTGTTTGTAGGTGGTGGTACTGGCCCGGGATCGGCATACTGGGTACCACTGCTTACCACTCTGATAACCAGGTCCGAAGCAAATATCCGCCTCTTTTTTATAAACCAATATTTGTATTATTTAAAATAATTATTAAATATTACAAATAAAAGCTATGAAACAAATATTTGCTCCGACCGGGAATCGAACCCGAGACTTTACGCGTAACATATACGAACCAATGTCAGTATTGGTACCGACAAGTGGTTTTGAACCAGTGTCTCTCCCACTGCGTGTCTATTGCACTACCACTATACCGCAATACCACTTTCTATTATCATCGTCAATTTCTCTTAATTCCCATTAGTATAGGCAGAGACAACGGAGCGCTACGATTCTAATACAACTCTAAGGATCACATACACAGTTCTCCTTACTACGGACCCCTGCTTTTTCGTCTTTTTATGGCCCTTTTGTAATGGGAATATATATATATATATTCAGTAATTGAGAATCCCTTCGGTATTAAGTTCGCCTTTGTACCGCCTTTATATATATATATATATATATATATATATACATATTTAAATAATATTTATATAAGTCAAGCCTCCAATAACGTCTAGATATATATATATATATATCCAAATTAACATCAAGCGGTGTGTTGTCATAAGTCGAGTCACAATAAAAAAATGTATGTATAATACTTTTATCGTTATTGGAGGCTTGACTTATATAAATATTAGTTAAATATGTAAATGGAATAAGAGTGAAGAGTTAATTAACTTTTGGGCTTTCTTTGAAGCAATGAAAATGCTGAAAAATATATTTAATAGAATTTTGCGTTTCGTAAATTGATATTTAGTTCGGATTCTTTAAAGGATATTATTTACATACGGATAATATGTATATGTCACCATATAATTTTAAAGACCGTTAGTTTATAATATATCTAGCGAGTTTATCTACAGTTTATAATCTATCCATGTCAAATCGTCAAATTGTAAACTGGTATCGAACTTGAATGCGATGGAACGCCCTTTGCGGCCTCTTTGGTTGGACGCCAGCACACCAGTTTATTACACGTAAAGCCCCGAGTTCGATTCTCGGTCGGAGCAAACACTTGTTTCACAGCTTTTTTCCTTTATTTAATTTAATTAAATATTAAAAGTATCAAAAAGTCAAAGGGTCTGATTATCAAGTAATATTTTATTTTATCAGACCCTTTGACTTTAAATATTTTTAATATTTAATTAATTAAATATAAGAAAAAAGCTGTAAAACAAGTATTTGCTCCGACCGGGAGGCGAACTCGGCGCTTTACGACATGGAAAGATTATAAACTAACGGTCTTTACAATTATACAGTGAGATATTGTATATAAGGCAACTGTGGTGTAGTGGTATGGTAGTGGTAGTGGTATGGGTACGCAAACCGAGAGCACCCGCTTCAAAACCACTTGCCGTTACCAATATATCTTTGATATATTATGTACTTAGGTTTTGCAGTTTCTATAATAATGTAAAAATATATATAATAGTAAATATAGGTATACGAGTCGTCATAAAATATCCGTCTCGTAAATAAACAAATATGGAACAATCGGGTAAAATCCCGTGACAACCCATGGATTATTTAAGGTCTTGTAATTTATTGCATTACAAAGAGGTAATGCTAATATTTTACTCGGCCGAAATATTGCTGTCGGCGTGCCCTGGAATATTATTTTGTTCAATGTTGCCAAAGCAAAACTATATATAATTATATAAATAACTATAAAAAACAATAGAGCGCCATTTTCTACGATCTTGATCGTATTCAAACTAATTTAGAAAAGGAATGTAATGTAATGTAGTATAGTTCAAAACCAATGAAAAATGATCTCAATATTTCTTTTTACAAAACTTAATGAAAAATGGTACAAAGGCGGACTTAATGCCGAAGGGATTCTCAATTACTGAAACCTTTAGGATGTTGATCCGATGATGTAGATGAAATGTACTTTATTTAAAAATATGTAGAGAATTAACATTAGATATCCAAAAAGCTTAAACCTACTTAAAATGTGTTTGAGAGAGGAAATATCGTATTTTAATTAATACAATTCGCGAAACATTAGTAACTCATGAATACGCACAAGCAGAAGACAGAAAGGTCACCGTTAAACTCCTCCGCGTTAAATTATTCCCAGGTTTCAAAAATGGTGATATATATATTCAATGATGTGTATTAAAAACTGGCAAATAAAAAAAATTAACTGTAAAGTAATATATAAATGGGTCAAGTTATAATAGTGTAGATAGAAAAAAAATCAAATGTATTTTGTTGGATCCGTCCCAATAAAATACAAATGTCTATGGTACTTAGACAAAAATATATAAGTAAGTACGATATATAAGATTGTTATTGGTTATTAACTATTTAGTTTTTTATTTAATGTGGCTCGACTGTGGGCAATGAATGGATGCGACATTTACTACATTAGCAGTCGCATCTACTATGCCGACCTACTTGGAAACAGTAGGTCTTGGAAACAGCAACTTATTAACTAATTCCGAAACGCGACTAACTCACTTTACGGTCTTTACACTTGAAAATATTAATACTATTCCGGATTGGCAGACAGAGCAATTAACCGCCAACTGTTTGCCTTCTCCAAAAAATCTTTAGTTGTGTTAAATCAATTGCAAATTTATTGTTATTCCTCTAATACAGGAAATAACAGAATAGTAAATCATTTATTGAACTCAATTCAATAGTTACAAAAAATACTCGTAAACAAACGACAGTAAAATTAGAATAATAGGTTTAAAGAATTAAATGTCTGTCAACAGCAATAAAAATAATCAATTCCGGCATTTTCAATCGAATGAATGAAACGATGAAATCAATTGGTGAGGAGTCCTGAGGAGCTTTTAAAATCTAAGACGCTCATTCGTTGCCGACTCAAATAAGATGGCGAGCGATTCATGAATACACATGAGCGAGCCGAAAACCTCGGAAACATCATTTGCCGGTTTACTTCCCCGAAACAATTCAAATAATTCTCCCGAGACTAAACTTCGAGTGCGCTTTATTATATACGTATACATTATTGTATACATTATTGTAGCATATGTATTAACATACTATGTGAAATACACAGATTCAATCTGCCTTACCACAGCTTTTATTCCGAACATTGTTGTGACATTGTATTTTTTGTTATAAGACGTGTAATCTAACCTCGCCTTGCCTAGTGGCAAAAAAGGGCGCCGACAACTGAAATACCGGCTCACTTCACGATTGCTTCAGTCGCTTTCACTATGCCGGTTAGAGGTACGGGTTAATGAAAAGCAATATCGATATTATTTTCATATTAAAAGCAATTTGTCAAGCCTCAATTCTCACAGACATAGACAGAAACAATACTTTTTAAGATGCTAAAAAAAAGTACACAAGAAAATAAATATGATAAACACGAATAAAGAAAGGAATGGACAAATAGAACACTTTAGAGAGGTATACAAACTTTATTTTAAACTATTCATCTGTTTCATTGTGATGTGAGATCGTACTACGACTTGCCTGATGGTCGAATGGCAATAGTATAAAAATAATCTTACTATTTTACGCGATTTATGAAATAAAACAATTTGCAACATAGTAACGCGTTATGATTAATTATTTTAAAACCATAATTTCGATAGCTTTACAGCTGAGGGGAGATTATTTCGTCGAGCTTATTTCACGCTAAATTCACAATTAAAAAATGTTAAAATGGACCTTGACGGGTTATTATAAATAATCTCGCAATCACAGCTTTTTGTAACAGGGCATCAAGGTAAAAATAAGTAGTATTTTCTTAGATTTTGCGCGAACATTGATTAATGAATAAAATAAATTTTATGCGGCTTACTATCGCGTATTTTGGTTTTCATTTTTTTATTATTATTCCGACGTTTCAAGAGCTTTGCAGCCATCGTGGTCAGATGCTAACGATCAGTCAAGTCGATGTGAAATGTCGCGTCTCATGAAAAAAAAAAAAAAAGGACCACGTCCATTTATAAGTTCACCTGTCTCACGAACTGCTTTGAGTAGCGAGAAACCATTAGATGCAGGCCGCTTTCAGCAGACCTTTGTCCAGATAATGGCTGATATGATTATTATTTCTTCATTATATTAGTGATCATCATCATCACTGATATACTTTTTTACATTTTTATATTATTACCATTGTTTTGACACATTATGCTCTGTTTATCATTAATTTACGTTTAATTGAAATCTTATTATCGGTCGTGTGTGATACTTTTTTGGGCTATAGTCCAGCAATGTAACTGATTTTACACATAATGTTTATTTTAATACAGATTATAGCATGTTGTATCGACCTATAAATTTAAATAAATTAATAATTGTACAGATAATTAGCTGATATGTAGATAAATATTAGTTTTCACCTACTTTAATAACATATAAAATAATCTGTATTGCAATCACAATGTTTTGTATCTTACAAATTACTAATGTAAAATGTTGAAACTCGTACGTATCTCAATTTGTATTTGCGAAACTTTGAAATTTGAACAAAGAACTTTTGGATTTGTATGTAACATCGAAAGTTTACAGTATATTTGAAGCTGGTTGTACTGCTCTTGAAGTTTCCACCTACTTTGTAAGTTCCTTAAGAGAAACCATAGAAAAGTGTTACAAATAAATCCAATGAAATAAGCAAGTAATTAAATTGTCTATTGCATTAAACAAATTTTAAGCGGCTTACTATCGCGTTTATTTTGGTTTTGATTTTACATTTTCTTATTATCCCGACGTTTCGAGAGCTTTGAAGCCATTGTGGTCACGGAGAGACTAAATATTTAGTAAATAAAACAATTGGCTGACAATTGGTGGTCATTTCTCCAGTCGGCTGATCCGATGTAGTACCACCACTTCCAAGTATAATACCGTGAAGTGACTTAGTCGCGTTCAGGTATAAGCTTGAAATACATAGTTTCTAGCTAGGCAGGCATAGAGGATGCGACTGCTACTTGCAGTTGTTTTACTGTAGTACAGCCGCTTAACATCTTAATAACATCCCCGCCTTATGTTAAGCGGTAGTACGGTCCATGTTGCTGACATATGCTGAAATATATCAAGCCATAATGATATATATTTTTATTTTAAATAACTTCGTAAACTATGGATAACAAGGACAAAAATACGTGCAATTTTGCATATTTTATAAATTCCAGTTTTGTCAGCGCACATTATAAAACTTTCATAGAATTCCCATATTCCTGCTTGTTAGCATACAAATGCAACATTGCTTGAATAATATTACATTTATACGTTCCTTTTTTGAAAATATTATTTCAACCTATTAACTTATTTATGTGAATGTTATTAAAACCTAAGTGGCAAGTGGCGTTCCATTGTCTCTGTCTATTCCTATGGGAAAAAGGCGTGACAATTTGATAGATTGATTATGAAAACATAGTCCGCAACATTCAATAAAGGTTATTAGGCAAGCTATGATGGCTATGATTTTGACATATTATATATTACAAATTGTACTAATGTTGTGATTATTTCAAAATTACGATCCGAACAAAAATAGTTTTATGTAATTTCGGCATTGTGATGGCAAACTGAATATAGAATTTCACATTAAAAATATTTCAAAATCTAAAAGGTTTTTAATTAAGCTATTTATATTTAATCATCGATGTTTAATACAATTTATTACTTTATATTAATAAAGTAAAGAATTTCTGATTGAACAAAAATAAAGCTCAAAAATATTTTTTTATTAAAATTGTTTAAAAGTAGTCGTTAATTTTATTTGAAGTGTAAAATATAATTAAAAAATCTGGCAATGTAATTTGCATTTTTTAAATTGTAACATGACGTATATCAGCACGCGCCGCCTGATGTTAAGCTGGATGCAGTTCATGAAACGAGGTGACTCTGACTACAGTTAAACAGTTGTGAGCCGGCCTAGTTAAAACTGGCAACTTACAAGTTGATCATGCAACGCTCCTAAGTCACTTCACGGTCTGTACACTTGAACGTGGTGGTACTACCCCAAACAAACAGACCCGGAGCAAATGACTGCATCTTGTTTATTAACAAATATTTGTAATATATAAAAGCTGGGTTGAACTAGCCCATAACAGTAATTGTTGTAACAGAAAGAGCTTGTGTAAAAAAAATTGTAGATGTTAGGAAGGCGAGAGCGTTGTGTCAGGATCGTGGCAAGTGGCGCTCTATTATATCTTTTGTGATTGCTACTTATAATTATTGAAATGTAGTAGTAGCCACCTCTTTTCATGGACCGCACTCCAGCTTATATCAGGCGGGTGCTGTCATATGTCGTGTCACAATAATAAAAAAAAAACAAGTATAGGTTTGTTAGTTTTTACTTTGACAAGGGCAAAATAGCTGTTCTCGTAATAAAACTCCTTTCAGAACAGCGACCTTTTTATTCAATTTGTTGGGTTTACAGTATTTTTTACAACGCAACCGGCCTCAGTTTGATTGTGCATTAAAAAGACTGTTCTACTGGAAGCCTACGTTTTGATGACTTAAGTTTATCCACTCGTTTTGTTTTTCTTTATAGTATTTATTACCATAACGTTGCGACTTTTAAGAAGGATAGGTTGATGGGTATTATTTTTTAATGATCTTGGGTAAGCCTCTAAAAGTGCTTGTATCGTGGAAACTGGACAACCAAAGTTACATTCATTGGTACCAGTAAGTGATTTTGAACCGGAGGCTCTGGGTTGCGTGACCACTACACTACGGTTATCATTTTCCAAAACTAGTAAAAAAATCTTTTATCAGATATTCAAATCAAATTGTTACGCCTTTTTCCCACAGGTATAAGCAGAGACAATGAAGCGCCACTTACCACGATCCTGACACAACTCCCTCATATATATATTATTATAATTTACCAAAATGAATGAATTGCCTTCAGTTAGTAACATATAATTAGAAACCAAATTAACATAGAACCGATCAATCTGCCAATCCCGGGTACTACCACCATTTACTTTCACCGTAAAGTAACTTAGTCGCGTTTCGGGATCAGTTTGTAAGCCGATTTCAACTAGGCCGGCATAGTGAATATGACTGCCATTTACAGTTATTTAACTGTAGTAGCAGTCGCCTCAATTCATGGACCGCACTGCAGCTTAATATCATGTGGCGAATAGTGATATGTTGAACTATAGGAAATTATATAATATTAAATATTATGTTTTGTACCTATGCGGTTGTTATATCGTCGGTTTGTTTCAAACTATGGAAGCCCGATTCCTATATTAATCACGTCGCTCTCTACGCATCACTGGCTACCCTCTATAGACAACGAGTAAATAATAATATGCTTTGGTAAACACTTGTGACAATCTATCGAAAATAAATGAAACGAAAAAAGAGAAAATAATAATAAAAATACTTGTAAATATTTTTAAGCTTGCGGTACAATTTTTTTGACACCAGAAAGGACAATGTATTCGCTGTTTTAAGTGAGTATTCTTATTCTTCACGTATACTTGCAAGTACAACCTCGGATCGGAAGACTGGGACCAGTGCTTACCACTTTTTAAAATTGGTGGACCGAAGATCCATAAACGCCTAAATTAACCAATTGTTTATTTTTCTAAAATAATACCTAAAAGCTGGTATATATTAAAACCATTTTAAACTTAATTCATTTAAAGAAACTGCCTAACAAACGTAACATCTAATTGTATTTTGTTCTGGAATTGCGAATACTTTCCTTTCTGTAATACCATATAATTTTAGTGTCTTGGAAGTCCATAATAGCATCTGCAGTGTTATCTTATACCTTGTATTTTAACCTTGTATTTTCTTTATGTTGGTAATTGTTTTTTGAATCATTATTTGTTATTTGCTGCGACTAAGGCACCCGTAAGATAAGACGGTATTTTAAATCTCGGCACTTTTTCGCGTCTTAAAAAGAAACCTATAAAAATCTGACGATGATTTAGATGATGTATTGAGATTGGAAACCACTGCATCATATAGTCGACAAATAAATTTAAAACTAAGTACTATATTTTTTAAATAATTGAGTCTGGGTTTTATTTTTTTAGCTTCATTACAAATCTGAAGGGGCTAGCAGTAAACAAGGAAATTGATTTCTCCGAATCTACACATTTAATATTTAATTATTTTCCCCAAATAATTACATTTTACCGTGTCGTGTTAATTATAATAATGTGACGTCATATTTCAGCACCTTTTTCAACACAATACATCATAATCAATTCTAATTTAATTATTAAACTTAATATTCGCAGAGCCCTTTGATTAACTCGTACTGTAACACATTTCCCTTAAAACGAGGGATCTGTTTACCTTATATTACCTTATTTAATTTACAACATGTGAATCCGGTACAGGATAATGTTCCGTCTGATTTTATAGCCCGACCAAAGAACACCCCTGAGAACTATAAATGGACGCTGCAGGCTTTATCCTTAATTCGTGTGCTCGAAAACTTCGTACGATTGTTTTGATCATTAAATGTCCATTATATATTGTATATAATCACATATATAAAGGCACATTATAGACGTTTTATTAAGCCAATAATATTATCTTTTTACGACTCTTATATGTATTCTACTTAAACATATATAAAAACATGTTTTTCTAACACTATCTGTTAAGCAAATCAGCTTAGATAAATGTACGATAAAAAAAATGATTTATTTTTGTCCTAATTTTCATTGCCAAAAGGAAATATGAAGAGACAGGAAAGCCTTGAAGGTACATGAGATAACTTTGTTGTGTATGAATGTTTCAAAATTATACAATTGGATAGTGTCGCTTTCCTCAGCCCGAAATTATTGTCAAACAACTGTCGTGGTTTGAGGTTGGCCTTTGAATATGCGGTTGTTAGGTAGAGGAACGCCGATCAAAATTTGAACATTTTGAAATATAAATATGTAGATATTATAATAGATTATTTCTAAATCTACATATTTTTACATATACACCTTCACTGGTCTAATAAAATGTATATAAATTTTATAATATATAACGGACAAAATGCGTGACGTTCCATACCCTAACCACCCGATCCCACTTGTCAGATGTCGAGCCCGACAAAATATCGGGCGCTGTAGTGGCTGAACATTTTATATAAAGCTAAAATGTGAACTATTGGCCATTTCCGACATTAAAATTATGTATAAATCGAATCTGTATATATGAATCCGATGCCAGCGCCTCTGTTCACACTAGTCGAATGTCGGACCTGATTGAAGTTGGAGTTCATTTTTGACAATCTACGCGAAGCGACTGTACACGATGGACAACGATGAAATTAATATTTCAGAAGCAATGTATTATTTCAGAAGAAAACAAAGAAAAACAAACAATAAAATACAATTTTGTGTGCACCCAATTCTGAGGGAAAAAAATAATTTGGGAACACACAACTCACCGTAAACTGGTAGCGGGGAGATGGTATCCGAACCCGACAAAGAATCTTTACCGGAGAAATGTGAAAGCTTTATATAAAATGTTCACCCACTAGAGCAGCCGACATATTGTCGGGTCCGACATCCGACAAGTGGGAACGAACGTTAACGCGATGACGTCTCCTGATTAATAATTTTCTTTAGGTTTGCAGTTGTTTTGTTTTAATTTGATAACACATCATTGATCATCTTTATTTACTTAAGATTTATACAAAGATAATATTTTTATGGAAAAATAGAGTAGAGGTAATAGATTTTAAATACAGAACTATAACTTTACACTATGAAACTTCTATTCACAATAAGTTGTTATCTCTATTGTTATTCTACGTAATCGTAACATCACAAAACATATCCTTGTTCGTTATTTCAAAATAATTATCAAAACTTTTATATAGCAAATAAATGAGTAATAATATCTGTAATATAATTATTTTTTATAACTCTGTTACCAATGATATTAACGAATCTCCATATTGCATATAACATCATTGTCTTTTACCATACACAACGACAAGGGTCATAGACAAAATTTGCATAAACACCTCTTTTTTTGGGGCTCGATGCATGACAGCACCTTTAAGCTGTACAGTCCATGAACACAGTTGCCTGACCCCACAGTTTAATGTTTATGAATAACAGTCGCATGAACTATGCCGGCCTAGTTGGAACCGGCAACTTACAAGGAGACCCAAAAACGCGACTTAGTCACTTCACGGTCTGTAAGTGGTGGTACTACTCCGGATCGGCAGACTAGGCATCACTGCCTACCACTCTTTAACAAACAGACTTAGAGCAAATATCCGCGTCTATTTTTTACTAACTAATATTCGTAGTATTTTATCTAATTATCAAAAATTGCAAATAAAAGCTATAAAAGCTATAAATTTTTGCTCCGACCAGTACGCAAACCCTGGACTTTAAACGTAACGAACTAGTCGTGTGCTAACAAATGCGCATCGTCTGTCGCATCGTATGCTTCTTTACAGGATACGTGATTTAATTTTTGTCTATATTATTATTTCTGTTTTATTACATAAAAATGATGAGCATTTTAAATATAGATTTATAAATATTTGAATAAAATATTGACTGTCGAGTTTGTGTTAATATACAATAAATTTAAAGTTAGGAATATGCGTGAAGCCCTTGAGTAATTGTTTCCGAAAGCTTAGCACCCCACGGCGGCATTCGCTTTCTCCATTTATATTCATGAACCACACACATCCCGACTATTCTCGACACGCCTGTAAACGTTTTACCGAAATTTGAAATCGTTATTTCTACATCATCTATTGAACCCATTCAAACGTCATAATGACATTTTAATATTCTGTCAATGTTACAAATTACAATACAATATATTCGTGATTTATGGTTTGTTTTTAGTAAAATATGCTAATTCAAACTACATAATACAAGAAAATAAACTTAAATTTAATATATTTATATCAATTTATAATAAACTAGCTGTGCCCGCGACTGCGTCCGCGTGGAATAATTATTTTGGGAATCATATTAATTTTTTGTTTACCTACCTGCTCAGCTTTATTATAAATTACCTATAGCTGTTACCCTCGACTTATTTTAGACGATTAAATTAGGTAACTAATAGAATATATTTTAAAGTAGTTTTAAAAAGAATATATTTTAAAGTACTTCTGCGTAAATTATATTTTCAGTTTTATTTTCTTGTGCGCAAACCTCGCAGCCGCTTTGCAGCAGCAGTCTGCCGAGAACGCTGAGTCCTTTTTCTAGGCATTACAGTGACGAAGAAAGAACGAAGGAAAAAATGGAAACTTAACCAAACTAACTGTATGCTTAAACTAAAACCTAACCTAATAAGAATTGTAAAACCTAACCTTGAAAGAATGTAGATGACACCTACAGGTATTATTTACAACAAAACAAAAAAAGTGTTTTTGTGAAAATATTAGAAACAAAATACTATACTTAAAACAAACACTACCTACTATAGAGAAAACTACTACAAAATGAAATTGTATAAAAAAGGATTTTGCACGATGATATTATATCGTAAAAACAAATTAACGGTGCATTCAACCGTTCAGTAGGGAGCCGACCGCATAGTATGCTTGTCTGTCTATAAATGACGCGCCCCTCCACTTTATTAGTTTATTTAAATGTGTGAATGCAAATATTACTAACTATACTATTAAACTTCATCACGTTCGTTCCTCCTTTATGTCTAACCAGCAACTGAATAACCAATTACTGCATTTTCGGTGTGTTTTATCCATATTTTATATTTGCTCGTATGCGTAAATGCAGTGGAGGGGCGCGTCATTTCGGCTTAGACAGACTATACCTCGTAGAGCTACACCCCCCTCCGCCTAGCCCACAAGCACCGCCTCTCCTCGCCCGCCGGTTAGCGCTCATCATGCGACGCGTTTCAGAGTTATTTTAAAATTGTATTATCTTATAAGATGTTTATTGAAATTAGGTGATGTCAATGACAATTTTGCTCACAGTTAAATACTCTTATTTATTAACACATTTATTTCAATAAAGAATAATATTATTATGTTATTACAACTCTGACAAATAATTTGTAATAATGCATTAATTTAGACCAAATTTGACTATCATAAAAACGGTTATTGTGAGTTAATCTTAAAAGATAGACATATACGGTCGCGGACATTTTTTTAAATAATTTAAAGAGGAATAATTCTTTCATACATATTTTTTGGGTATCCCGAACGGTTTTCGCAGCGCACTCAACGGAAACCCTCAAAGACGAATAATATTCCCCGTTTTTTCCACATTTTCGACTGTTTCTTCGCTTCTATAAGTCGCAACGTAATGTTTTATAGCCTAAAGCCTTCCTCGATAATTGATCTATCCAACACAAAAATAATTTTTTAATTCGAACCAGTAGTTCCTGAGATTAGCGCGTTTAAACAAACAAACAAACAAACAAACTCTTCCGCTTTATTATATTAGTATAGATTATTGTCTTCTCTAATTAAATCAGATCCTCTTTCTCCAATCATAATAACAGGTCCATTTGTGTTTCCACTGATTTCATTTGGCATAATACTAGCATCAACTACTCTAAGATTTTTTACACCATGAACACGTAGACGGCTATCAACAACAGAATTAGTAGAACTTATACCCATTCTTGCCGTTCCAATTGGATGAAAAACTGTGGTAACAAGATCTTTCGCAATACATTTCCAATATTCAAAGCTATCGAGTTTCAATGAGTTACATGGTCCCCAATTTAATCTTCCCACAAAGCCTCCAATAGATTGAAAATATTTTGAATGTACAACTTCTGTGATCATTTTAATTCCTTTAGCAGTATTATTAAGGTCTCTTTCGTCAATAAAACTTTTAGAATATATTAAAGGATGTATATTTGGATCTGTTGATTGTAACGTAATTTGTCCCCGTGAAAAAGGATGCAGTAGAATAAATAAGTGTAAATATAAAGAATAATTCTTATTTAGTTCAAGAGCGGAATTTAATATTTCTTCTTTGTAAGAACTAAATTGACGACGTACTTTTGAAGATTCTTTTGGAAAATGCACAAAATGATTTTGATAAATAGGGTAATCTAGATTTTGGTTATTTGTATAAAATGAAACAATGTCAGTAAAGCTAATCTGAGCAAGGGAACCTTTTCTGTTATAGAGATATTTTATTGCATTAAAATGAGTGTCTGCAGGATTTTCTGTCATGTTGTCATTGCCATAGATTGTTACAGGAACTATGAGATGATCCTGTAGATATTTTCCAACAGGTAAATCAGCAACAACTGTAATATTAAATTTAGATAATTCTTCTTTTGGTCCTATGCCAGAAAGCATAAGGAGCTGAGGTGTATTTATAGATCCTGCACTGACAATAACTTCTTTAACAGCTATATATCGCCGCTTAATATTATCTTTGATGACTTCGACGCCATAAGCAAAATTCATTGCATTAACTAATACCTTAGTTGCTAATGTATGTTTTATAACCTTTAGGTTGCGTCTATTTCTTATAGGATTCAAGTAGGCTTTACTAGAACTTTCTCTTTTACCGTCATATGCGGTAGCTCGGATAATTCCTGCTTTCGTAACTTCAGGTCCATTTAAGTCAGGAACGGTTGTGATTCCTATATCCTTCCATGCACTTAATACATTATCAGTTAATATTCTATCTGTATAGTTAAAGGTATTTATCACAAGTGAACCGTTGTGGCCATATAAATTGTCTATTTCAGTGTCTTTATATCTGAGGTCCTGAAAATGTTCAGCTTTATGGAAATATTTTTTAACTATATCAGGATGCCATTCTTTGTTACCTTCGTTATACCAGCGCAAATAATCGTGCTTATTTCCTCTCATATAAACCATTGCATTTATTGAACTGCTTCCCCCAAGCATTTTTCCTCTTGGCCAGGGACATCGTTCGTTTATGTTACCATGATTAATTCTTTCATCATACGCAGTAGTGTAATTCCAATTATATGGTGAAGTAAATAATGCTTTGTCCATTGCGGGAATCTATAAAAGAAATATTTTAATTACAAAACTATATGAATGTTTATATATAATACTTAATCTATATATAATTAACCTACAATACTTTCCACTGGAGGATCTCCACCAGCCTCAATTAATAATACACGAACTTTTTTATTTTCCGTTAAGCGATTGGCTACGACACATCCTGCAGATCCAGCTCCAATTATTATGAAGTCAAACACGTCATAATCTAAAGAAAAATAAATTAAAGTTTTATGAAAGAAATGTAAACATTGTATGATGATGCTTTAAATTAATAGAAAGTAATTAAGTGAATAAAACGATGAAATTATATTATGGTAATTTTACTTACTACATATTTTAGCGTCAGGTGGCCAATTTTCTGTAATTAAACATTGTGCTGCTGCAAAAAAGTTTAAAGCCGATGCAAACGTCTGTGGCGCTACACCCACGGCTGGAGTCGTACAAACATTAGCACTACTATAATAACAGAAAATATATTCATTTACATAATTAACGTCAGATGTAGAGTCTCAATACAAAAAAATATCATAACAGGTTTGGCCGGCATAATGACAGCGACTGAGGCAACCGTGAACTGTGTCGGTTTTTTTCTGTTATTGGCGCTCTCGGACCTCCCCTGGTTACCATCAGACAAGTCAATGTCAGACGTGGACTCACAATTTAAAAAAAATATATTATCAAAACGAAATAATCAACTTACCACGACATAATGAGACTAAATAGTAAAATATACTCGCGTTTCAACTCAGAGTGTCTGTTTTGATAATTTATATATCCTACACGGTGTAATAAAATTATGTTAATTTTCAGATAATATAATTAAACATTTCAAGGTTCAGTTACTTTGTCATGGTAAAATAGATATCATGATCATTATTATTAATATTTATAAAAGTATTTAGTTACATAAATTAAAAACAAAAATGAGAAAAAAAGCAATATTATTTAATGTTGATTTTTATAACACTATAACACCATGATCTTGTTTTATTAAATCAGATGCTCTTTCACCTATCATTATTACTGGAGCGTTTGTATTTCCACTAGTCTGCGATGGCATTATACTGGCATCTACTATTCGAAGATTAGATATTTCGTATACTTTAAGACGACTGTTCACCACAGAGTGTTGAGGATCTGCTCCCATTTTTGCTGTTCCAATAGGGTGATATATTGTTGTTACCATATTGAGACAAATACATTCCCAGTATTCATCGCTTCCAAGCTTAAAGTTATTACATGGACTCCAACTCATTCGTCCTAAGAAACCATCAATAGATTTAAAATAATTTGAATCCAATACTTTGGTTAATATTTTTATTCCTTCAACTGTATCTTTGAGGTCCACATCCTCCTTGAAATAGTTTGCATATATAAGTGGATGTATTTTCGGGTTAATTGATTGTAAAGTAATATTACCTTTAGAGGCAGGATGCAAAAGGTTAAATAAATAAACGTATAAAGTATAATTCTTATTTAGTTCTACAATAGAATCTACTACTTCTTTTTTATATCTTACATTAAAAGCAAAATATATTTTTGTTTTTGGAGAATTTTTAGGCAATACCCCAATGTGATTTTGGTAAATAGGGTATTTGGCTGTTGTGTTTTTAGCATATAACGCAACAATATCAAGCACACTACCATGGGATAAATAACCCTGTCTTTTATGGAGATATTCCAAACTTTCTAAATAATCAATTTGTGATTTATCTTTCCTAGGCTCGTTTCCATAAATTGTTATTGGTACAATGATATGATCTTGTAAATTTTGACCCACAGGTAAGTTAGCTATGTTTGTTATATTCATTTCATGTAAATGTTTTTTTGGGCCTATACCGGAAAGCATTAGAAGCTGAGCAGTATTTATACTTCCAGCGCTTACTATTATTTCTTTCTTTGCTAAATATTGCAATGTTTTTCCTTTTTGATCGACTTCAACCCCATAAGCTTCTTTGGCATTATTAATAAGTATCTTTGTAACTAGAGTATTTTTTATTATCCTTAAATTAGTTCTATTTCTTACTGAGTTTAAATAGGCTTTGGCAGTGCTTTCACGTTTTCCGTCATTTGCAGTAACTCGAAAAATACCGGCGCCATTACCAATGTTTGTATTTAAATCAGGTACTGTTGGTATACCCGCATTTTCCCAGGCACTCAATAAATCATAGGTTAGTTCTCTATCAGTATGATTAAATGTATTTATCGATAAAGGTCCATTATGACCATAAACATGTCCATAATTGGATTTTTTTACTTTATGATCCTGTATATTTTCTGCCTTCTTAAAATATTGTTCTACTATATCGGGGTGCCATTCCTTGTTTCCCTCATTAAACCATGATTGATAGTCATATTTGTTTCCTCTTATGTAAATCATAGCATTCATAGAGCTGCTTCCGCCCAGCATTCGCCCCCGTGGCCAATAACAACCTTCATCCACGTTCGCTTGATTTATGCGACCATCGTTTGTTGTGACATAATTCCAATCGTATTTCGAATGAAATAACGTTGCATCTAGTCCTGGTATCTACAAAAAAATTCAGAATTTTATAAATATATAAAATAATAACAATAATAGGTAGACGGTTGGTGGTTCCGAGGTAGTATCACCCTACCACTATTAAGTGTACAGGCTGTGAAGTACGAGTAATGCGTTTTGGAATCAGCTTAAAACATCAGAATGAAACATTAAGCAGGGTGCGGTCATATGGCCGAACCAGAATTAAATAATATTAAATAAAAAATATACCAACTATGCTCTCAACGGGTGGGTCTCCACCGGCTTCAATTAAAAGCACTGTCCAGTTCTGAATTTCAGATAGACGATTAGCAACTATACTCCCAGCAGTACCTGCTCCCACCACAATGAAATCAAACGTTTTATAACCTGTAATTGTAAACAATATTTAATATAGTTCGTACGACTCAACGACCACTTAGGTGTTCCTATAGGATTACTTCTACTATGACCTCATTTTATACTTTTATTATGTCAGGTGGTTTAACGTATCTATGACACAAATGTGTCCAGATACTAAATGCAGCAAAGGTAAGAGGCACCTCACGTGATTTTAAAGTGAAGTGCTGTCCATGAATAGAGGCGACTACTAGTACAGGTCAATGCAAGTAACAGTCGCATCCACTATGCCGGCCTAATTGGAACCAACAACTTTCAAACTAATCCCAAAACGCAACTAATTGAAAGGATAAAACGGGGACTTAAAAAAAGCAATTATATGGTGAGATTTCTGTCAGGGTCGTGGAAAGTGACGCCCTGTTTTGCCTATCTCTGCTGGTATTAAGGCGTGTCAATTTTATTTAAAGACTTCACTTTTTATTACAAAGATAACTACAATTAGCACAATGAAAAGCAAATACTATTATATTGTTAAATAATTATAATATGACGTCACTAGATGATATTTTTCAATTATAGGTTTACTTATAGTTAGTTATTTATAAAATTTTGTGATTATTTTATATAAAGAGAGTGGATGAAAATTAAAAAATGTATATTTTTTAAATAAGATATACCTACTTGGAACTTGAGCATCTGAAGGCCAGTCTTCTGTGATAAGACACTGTGATGCTGCGAAATAGTTTAAAGCAGCTGCAAATGTCAGTTGTGCTGCACCTATTCCTTGAATAGGACACGCATTTTGGCTGTAAAATATATTTTATTAGCACAACATAAAGACTACATATTGTAGTCTACTGTGGGTGGGCCTGATCTTAAGGTCTACGTCTAAAAACAGAAACACCGATCCAACTTACGGTTGCCCCAGTCACCGTCACTATTATTTTTATGTGACTCGTCATATGACAGCACCCCGCCTGATGTTAAGCTGGAGTGCGGTCCGTAAATGGATGCCACCGCTACTACAATTCAATAACTTTGAGTAGCAATCACATCCACTATGCCGGCCTAGTTGGAACCGGCAACTTACAAGCTGATCCCGAAACGCGACCAAATAGCTTCACGGTCTGTATAATTGTAAGTGGTGGTACTACCCCGGATCGACAGACTGCCTACCACTCTTTGATAACCAGACCCGAAGCAAATATCCACCTCTTTTTTTTAATTTAACAAATATTTGCTTCGACCGGGAATCGAACCCGGTACTTCACGCGCAACAAAGCAATCGCTAACCGTTCGTCCACGCCTGTCGTCAAAACCGTCCACGCCGTTCTACAAACATTTAAGTACTTTATTTTTCTGATAAGTGCATAATACTAGAAATTGTAGTTTAATCGAATCACATCACAATCACATCTTAAATGCCACAATCCTGACGCAACTACCACTTTTCCATCACATTCATTATTACATTACAAGAAAAAAAGACAAATTACATAGCCATTTTAATCCTTTTATTGACTTCTTACTAGTAGTTTGTTTCTTTCTAATAATGACACATTTTGCGAATGAGATTTATTTACTTTAATGTAAAAAAATAACGTCTTTACGAAAAGATATTGTTGTACTGAGAAGAATAGATAAAAAATGATTGTTTATATTTCCTATTTCGAAATATATGTGATAATTATTTAAAACATATTATAATTAATAATGCATATAAAAAATACTGCTAATTTAACGCTAATTACGGGCCTATATTTATTTTCTCGCGAAGATATTAAAACAGGTTGAACCTAATAGTTATTTTTTATTTATTTCATATTTAGGTATATAACTTTTATTTCTTTACTCACATCAACTTTATAAATTTTTAGGCTCTATGGAGCTGACATGTCTTAATAGACAAAAGCTCCCAATAAATATAGATTAAAAAAAACTTTATAAATTAAATTTAAGTAGTTTTTTTAAAGTGGCGCTTCATCTTGCTTGCCTATCCTTTTGGAAATTGAAGCGTAATGATTGATGATAAAAGAGATATTAATTAAATTTACTCTCAAAGCTGTCAGTAAACCACATTTGTCCTGTCTAATTATCAAATACAAATAATATCAATAAAATCGTTTATTGATATTATGAAACACTAATAGATCAAAAACCCCGTTCGATTGAAAAGCCTTACAGAGAAAGCCTTGGCTGGGTAACGATTGTGGTAGCGAAGAGATCTGCTTTTATCCATATTTTGTTTATTTGTTTATGTGTCCTTGTTTGTATCTCTTGTTCAGTAGTTTGATTTCACCTATATGCATTGGCCTTTGGAGCCGCCTTGCATCTTGAATAGCAATGAGCAGATTATCACTTAACAATTAATCAAATTGTCACGCCTCTTTCCCACATGGGATAGGTAGAGGCAATGGAGCGCCACTTGCCACGATCCTGACACAACTCCCTCGCTTCCCTCACTTAAATGCACTAATATTTATCACTTAATATGCATTAAATGAGGCATCTCAAATTCGATCAAATAAAATAATATTTTTCTATATTACTCGTAATTAAAATGTCGATTACAATAAATAATTGCGAATTTAGATTGGGTTAAATTTGTATTAAATTGATTAAGGACTAAATTAATTATTGCAAATATGTTCTCACAAAGCTGCTTTTATAATATTATGTAATTCGGGAATATGTAATTAACTCTCCGAATAGATTTGGGGTGTTATCGTTGTTTTCATAAATACGAATCATGCAAATTAAACAATAATAATAAAACTTATAAATGGATAGGTTACTGACTATCAATCAATCAATCAAATTGTCACGCCTTTTTCTCACAGGGATAGGCAGAGACAATGGAGCGCAACTTATCACCACCACGATCCTTACACAGCTCCCTTGCTTCCTTCACATCCACAATTCTCTTCATACAGGTTCTGTGGTTATGGGCACTAGGCAACCTAGCTTTCTTGAGGATGTCTCCGCTTTGGTCGGGAAACACTCTCCTGGGCCTGCCTTGTTTAACGCATCCATCCACATCAGATTTATAAATTCCTTTCGTCAATCTACTTTCACTCACTAGCATATAATAAATAGAATATGCAATAATAATATGCAAATTATTTTCATTACATACAGTGTAAAAATACAGTGTAAGTTACATGAGTGGGAAAGCAGTTAGTGTTTTGTGTGTACTTAGCTGGGTGAAATAACTAATGAAGATACTTTAGATGGTTTTTTATATATTTGTAGAACAACATAAAGACACTGTTCGATATAAAAATCGCTATTCGACAAGTTTTAAGTTGATTCCCTAACGGGCTGAGTTGCTTTACGGTCTACAATTTTTCAAATAGAAAAGTAAACATACGTATTACATGTAATTTATAAGTATAACACTAAAAAAAATTGACAGCCTTTTTAGCAATAAAATGTTATTTGTAAATTTAATTACCCCAAATATCAATCAAATTGTCACGCCTTTTTCCCACAAAGAGAATAACCCAAATAAAATAAGTTACAATATTTATCGGTTTCGATTTTCGTTCTCCTCCGATTACTTCAGCATTAAAATCTTATAGAAACCATTTCATGTTTGAGTAGGAATTTATTATGTCAATTACAAAGTGAAAAATAACAACTGAGAAACGCCTTAATTTTGTGTTAATGCAACGTTACATTTATATCTTATGGAATATTTAAAGGGTAGTAATTATTAAAGGTAATAATTCGGTTTATTACTGTTAGGTATCAAGAGAGTTTCTACTTCAGTGCTTAGTACCTGTATTATCTTTTATTATAATTATCTACGGGATAACAGTAACACAGTGTAATTAAAAGTTGTTACTGTTTTATATTAACTTTTTATAACTGCGTGTTTGAATGAGGAGAATTAAGAATGTGAAAAAGTTGTTTAGAGTATAGGATTGCATATTCGGATCTCTGTAAACGAATCAACAATATATTTATTGATATAAAACAGTAAAATTATTATTCGTAATACTATTATTAGGAATATTTAGCCTTGTTCTTATTTCGTTTTTTTATTTGGGGAAACATCCACATTTTATCAAAAGAACGTAAAGAACAATGGCCACAATGCTTTAATAGCTTTTGAGTTCTTCCTATCCTATAACCTAAGCGAAGCTTTAAACACAAAGCAGGCGTAGCGACGACTGAGGCAAGTGTAAAGTTAATCGGATATCAGTCCCCTTACCGCCTCAATTCAACAAGAATATTTGTGTAAACTACCATTATTATGTTTTATTTTAAATATTCTATTCGATCACACTCTGCTATGTATCCTGGAATAAACATACCCTGCCTATCCATGTGGGAAAAGAAGCATTACGATTTTTTTGAGTGATTTACTTATGTAATTGCTTTAAATTTATATTTGCTTTGCTGGGTTCTCAAAGCTCATTTATTTATTCATATATTTTATTGCACCAAAATAAACTTAAAAATAGGTGCATAGGCGAGTTTAATGCCATAATTTCTCATCATAATGTTGGGATGATGAGAAATTATGGGCAGGGTGCGAATATAGGGACTACAAACTACAATTACATAAAATGCATACAAGTATATCACAAGTATATGTAGGTAAAAATAAACATACACAATTATACAATATTTTGTGCCAAATTATTTAATATGACCTCGATGCTGTGAGCTCCTGTTTATCAAGAAACAAGTTGGTGACTAATCGTTTAGGCATTGATCGTAGCTCATGGGTCTACATATTTATTATTCTATGGGTATTCTTAGAAAACGTTTAAAAGACCTATTGTTAAGGTGAGAAAAACGCGGTCATGCTCTCGCTCATTAGGAGTTCAAAGAAAAGATCTTTATTCCATGCACAAAGTTCTCTATAATATATTTATTGAGTAGATAGAAGTTATGAAAATGTTATAATAGTTATTATAATTTTATAAAAATTCAATGTTAGAATGTACTTTGGCCGTACTGTTTCTATTAAGGTCGGTAATTTAGTAGCTTAATATAGGAAAGTAAATTGCAAAGAGATTTAGGACTTCATTTTTGATTATGACACGACATCTGACCTCGGTCTATCTAATGATAAGCTAGGCGAATGGATTAAAAAAACCGACTCAGTTTATAGTTTATTCTTTTATTTAATTTTAATATATTGTAGATAAAAAAATATAAAACAATAAATATTATCTAATATTATATACTAGATAATATTTAGTATAATACATTATGCAAAAGTAAAAGGGGAGCAGTTGGCAAATGTTATTACTGTTACATGTATTCATAATAAGTTCAGCGTCTAGACTCCCAAGTAGCTCATTGTATTATTTAAAAATATAGGCAACTCTTCCAATCTCCATTTTCGCTAATATAAGAATATTACTAGAATGAATCTACTTGAAATAATAAAACAAAAAATAATACAATCTTGTTATATCCTACTATTATTATAAATGTGAATACGCGTTTGTTTGTTACGTTTTCACGCAACAACTACTTAACCGATCATCATGAAACTTTGTATATATATTTTTGGAGTTACTAGAAGTAATCCTATGTTACTTTTAATTTAAAATATATAGGTTATTTTAAGGCAAATAACCTATGCTGAACTATGTTTAAAACTATAGTTCTAAACCAGTTGCCGGTCCCATGTAGCCTTGATATATTATATACTTTGGTCGTCCTGTTTCTATTATACAAGCACGTTTAGTAGCTCAATATAAAAAGATATACGGCGATAATATACCTATAGTATATATTATATACCACGCGGGACAATTTCGAAGTCGCGATCATGTGAAGACGCGTGTCAAGCTCGTAAATTCAAATCGTGTGTGTATTTTTATTTTGTATAAAACGTAACCCAATGCAAAAATATAAATGATGAGAGATGAGTGGAAGGAATCCGAGGACTACCAGAAAATTGCTTAGCAATCAAATCGATGTTTATAACCGTAGATTCTATAATTTATCAAAACAATTGTAGTATGTGCCAGTGTAGTTTTTTCTGACTACCTGTGGAAATTAAAGTATGATAATTTAATTCTTTATTTAATTGTAACCCATCTTAATACAAAGTAGATAATATTAATTTAATCAAAAGGCTACCGTGGTGTAGTGGTAGTGCAATGGTTACGCAAACCGACAGCACGGGCTCAAAACCACTTGCCGGTACCAATGTACTCGTATCTTTGATTTCATATTAATATAATACGTGAAGAAAATCTCACAGATCGAATCACGTTTAACTCCAATCGTTGTATGCATCACATAAAAAGGCTGATGATAAATTACCAGATATCTGCATACGAACCAGACAATCTGTAGCGGCAAAAACTTTTGGCCACCCTAGACAGTCTCTTGGGACGTTAACAAATAGGCGCTATTTTTCACACGCATCTGATTAAAGTTCCTTCCAAGATTTGCAATAAAAGAGGATGTACGTCTTCTTCAGAGAAATCTATTTCACAACATGCCCCGTAATATTATTATTATGCAGAATAAATAGGATTTCCCCACAATTTCTTTAATACAATTCTATACAAAAGTAATCTATTGAAATTGTTTGCAATAATAATGGGTTTTTTAATTATTTTATTAGATATTACTAAAAGTTTATTACATTGTTTAAATAGTATACTGCTTGTACCTTTTAAACCTTTTTAAAATAATTTTTTGGCATACTATTATATATTTTGGAGTCAGACAAAAAATATTTAAAGTATTAATACTGTCCGCTTTGTCTTTTCTACTAATAGACTTTTTTCTTTTTTTATTGTGGCTCAACATATAAAAAAACTGGAGGCAATACTAGTGGACTGCACTAGAGCCTAATATCAGACGGGAAACCGTCATTAATATAGAGGTATAATAATAAAATACATAAAATTTGTTTAATTCATTACATAATATATTCTTATAATAGCGCCGTCGCGGTTAGATTAGTTAAATAGAGCTATTTAAAAAATGTAAATCACATTTCAGAACGGGTTTGTTTGTAAAACATACATTTCTCATGTGCATATGATTGTGGCAATCCGAAACACTGCGGTGCCTCGGGGGACGTTGCGGTGAAACCCTGAGAGGCTGCGTGGGAATTCATGAAATGAAAAAAAAAAACATGTGTACTAGAAATTCATCATTAAAGTTTTTTTTTCACTTCATTCCAGAATATACTTGTACATGAATATTCTATTTCGAGGTGTATCTACATAATGTTAACGATCTCATAGCCCAAATTTAAAACCATGTTTTCGTATACTTTTCAAATGAGTTTTTATAATGTAAACATTTTTTTTATTAATATTATGAGTATATTGTATATATATTTACATTTCTATATTAAGTTACCTAAATGCTTGTGTCATTGAAACAGCACGATTAAAGATACACCGGTAAGTGGTTTTGAACTCTTGTTCTCAGTTTGCGTGACCATTGCGCTACCATCACACCACGGTCGCCTTATAATAGCGCACCGCCTAATGTTAGGAAGAAGTGCAGTCTATAAATAGAAGCAACCGCTACTACAGTTAAATAACTTCAAGTGCCAACCACCGCAAGTATGCTGGCCTAGTTTGAATCGGTAATTGTCTGTACACTGCTGGTAGTACTATCCCGGATCGGCAGACCAAACAAATGACCACCATAATTGCCTGATTACTCTCTAAATAAATACCACATTTTGAAAGTATATCCAATGACTTTAACGAGATAATATTTTCTTCACGTTCGTTTTCTTAGGGTGGTACCACTTCTGTGTATTTTCACTTTTTAATGTAAAGACCGTGAAGTGACTGAGTCGTGTTTCAGTGTTTTAGGATTACCTTGAAAGATGCTGGACAGGTGTAATATAAGTCGTAAAAAAATTTTGGAACATTTCTTTTGATTTGTTTAAAGGTTTTGTCGCCATTGGATTAAACTTTGGATCAAAATAAACACAATAAAACAAAATAGTAAGCAGCATAAATTTTTAATAACAGTGGTGGCGCAAAACCTCTGAAAATACTATGTAGGAGTATCGTGTTTGGAGACTAGTCTTTGATAGTTGATTGATAGTGACAATTAGCCAGGCTACAATAATGACCTCCTACTTCGTACTCTGGGAGAACTTGTGATGCACGGAAGTAAAAAAAAACGCTTGCAGCACCACCTATTGAGTCAAATTGTGAATCTAAACCATCTAGAGACCCACTTAAACACACATGCATTTTCGTATTAAAATTGGTCCGTTTAGGAGGAGTTTAGTCACACAGCCAGAGGAAATATATATATACGAGGAGGATTATATCATAATCCCATGAGGTAACTGGAAAACATTCGCATTAATCAAGCAAAGTGGATGAGCTCGTTAATCGTAGTTGCAACGTTGTCGCCGTTCATTTTGAAAATATTAAATTAATTCCCGTGATGAGTCTCTCTGAAAATTATTCAAAAGACATAAATATAAAACGAAAAACTTTAACCTCTACATTTACTAAAATAAATGAGGTGCAATTTTAATATTTAATTTTAATATGGAGGGTACATAATTATTAATTTTGAAACCTGAAAAAAAAACTTATTTAATTAATAATTATTCTTATACATAATTTATTATGTGAACCTCTCCGTTCTCAATTTCATATTTCTCCCTCTTCGGGAAGGTAGGATGGTATATATATAACGGACGCCTGTTAAAATTTCCAAGACGTAAAGAATGCTATCTGTTTTGTTTCAATATTTTTTACTTCCAAACTGGTGTTGGTTTTCTATTTAATTACTTAAAACAAGACAGTTAGAACGGATATAAATCAAGTTGACTGAAATACCCGTTTTGAGGTTACTGCTAAGTTCTTGCCAAAAATCTGTTCACGGTATATACTTATTATATTCTGTTTTAAAAAGAATGTGATTTCTGTTAGTATGAAAGTTTCAAGCAATAATATATCTTATTTACAGTTGACCAGTTTGTACAATTATGTATATATACATCTTTATAAATTAGGACATATTGGTATATATATTATTCAAACATATATTTTATTAGACACTGGATAGTATAGAGACCCTGTTTGATACGCGTACCCAGCAATATGCGACGTGGAGTCAGCAGTTGAAAAAATAAGAAATATATAGGATAGAGAAATTTCGGCGCGTAACTTTGAACGTAACGCGTTATGCGTTATGAACGTTATGCGTAACGCGCATAAAATTTGAAGCTTGGCTTAGCGGTCGCGCGTAAAGAGACACACACCGGGTGCGATCCCCAGTCGCCAATGTAGTTAGTGCACGTGTGGATTTTTTCTATCCAATTTTCATTACAAAATACAGAACAACAGTTGTCGGAATAAAAAATTAAACATTCCATGATTATAATTTCAAAATAGCGCACAGAAGAAATACAGTGAAATAGAGATTTCCTCATTTTAATGGCGCCGTATATAAAAAGAATCGTGAAACCTAAAAGTTTTTCAAGCGAAGCGTGAATAAGCACCACTAAAAGTTAGTAAAAGTATCGGAAAGTATGAAGTAGCTCTAATTCGGATTTCCATTCGAAATGTCTCTCAAATATGAATACCATTTTTCTCTGCTTTAAGAATTACATTAAAAAGAATAATTAGTCCATTATTATGAATATTTCATTATCATTATGTTGTGATCTTAATAGCCATTCAAATTTAGTTTTTTAAATAATATTTAAAAAAGTATATTTATTCAAATAATATTTATTTATTTTTGTTTCTCTTTTATTCTATACTAACGCCCGGTTCTATCTGTATATATCTGTCAAACGGATCGTTTTTTAATACGAACAGTTAAATTATATACCAGCAGTAGGTCAAAACCGTTCCTATAAAATAGCTCTCGTAAGTCAAATTATCGACAACTATTAGCATAAAAGAAAACTGTGTTTTTTATGAATTAAACAAACTTGATGCGGCTTAATATCGCGATTATTTAGGTTTTGATTTTAATTGTTTTTATTACACCGACGTTTTGAACTAAACCACGAATGGTTACTGTTACCGATGACGGATATTTTATTATAGGAACCAAGCAAAGAATACTAAACGCAGTATAGAAAAAAGTACGGGGATATAAAATATATACGAGTATTAGTATTGGTAGAGTAGTTTAGATAATATATATATATATATATATATATATATATATATATATATATATATATATATATATATATATATATATATATATATATATATATATATATTATGTTATATCGCTCGCTGGTGGATGATGATGTTTGCACTAGTTTGTAATCTGTACTGAAGACATTAATTCTATGCCCTTTATGTGTTTTATATCTTCAACTAAGACTAGTATTTTATGAGTAGTAATTAATCAATATAGGTAATTAAAATATACTTCTAAAGGCCTATTGTAAATTAATAAATCGTGTCAAAATTCCTGTCAACTCGAGTACAACTTCAAACAGTATGAAAATAATGACGTTATGGACCGTGAACTATTGACACAGAAATAACTGACTAAGCGATAACCCGGTATAACAAAGGCGTCAGGAATTCTAGGCAAAGTGCCAAATTTTAATGATATCCTCTGACGGATAACGAATAAAATAGTGTATAAGCAAATAGATAGGCCTTGAGTTTTATTTGTTGGCTGTATGCATAATTATAGATACTCATCTTTGGTAAACAATATGTAATGGTATATAAATGCTTTCTCACATACGAACCGATTTTGGCAATTGTCCAAAGTTGGGGTCATCGTCTTCTAAATGCCTTCCTTTACCTTTTTAAAGAGAATAATCTCTTAAGAAACACCGCTACGATTTTTTATTAAAATAAACTAAAACATTTAAGGCTGTTGTTGCTCATTTATCGATGTGCAAAATAATGAACTATTTTTTAATTTCAGTACTCAATCAATCAATCAAGCTGCCGCGCCGTTTTTCCACAGGAATAGACAATGGAGCGCCAGTTGCCACGATCCTGACACAACTTCTTCGCTTCCCTCATATCTACAATTCTTTTTATAGAGCCCTACGATTATGGGCACTAGGCAACCCAACTTTCTTGAGGATGTCTCTGATTTCTATACTAAGCTACTATAATGCCTATATCATAGAAACCAAAGACCAAGGTACATATATCAAAGACACGTTGGTACCGGCAAATTGTTGCCTGTTGTTGCTCATTTATCGATGTGCAAAATAATGAACTATTTTTTAATTTCAGTACTCAATCAATCAATCAAGCTGCCGCGCCGTTTTTCCACAGGAATAGACAATGGAGCGCCAGTTGCCACGATCCTGACACAACTTCTTCGCTTCCCTCATATCTACAATTCTTTTTATAGAGCCCTACGATTATGGGCACTAGGCAACCCAACTTTCTTGAGGATGTCTCTGATTTCTATACTAAGCTACTATAATGCCTATATCATAGAAACCAAAGACCAAGGTACATATATCAAAGACACGTTGGTACCGGCAAATTACTTTCGAAATTGATAGTGGGAGCCACTAGACTACCACGGTCGCCTTAAATCTAATTCATTATGATTTTTATAATGTATTAGGAAATGATTATAAATTGTAACCTTGCACAACGTATTAAAAAGAACAATGGCATTTTCTACAGCAAAAAAATATAAAAAATGTACAATAGAAGAAACTTTATGTGCTCATTTCTTAGAGCAGCTAAAATACTTACTCAAGTCACACTAATTACTCTGTCCCACAAAGAAAGTCGCTTTTAGGTGTCTCTTCTTAATGCACCGCCATCTGTTCTCTCCTTGGACTCGATTACATTATTTTCTCGACAACGTAACTCAATAAATTATATGACTCATCAAAATTCGAATTCTCGTTTCCTTCAAGTTATCAAGCAAATGGCATGTAAATAGTATTCCTTTGGCCATTTTGAGCGGGATGGCCAACATAACTTCCAATTTGGCTCAGCAGATGGCCGCCGGGAACGTAGGAGGTGTTCCATTAACTTTACACAGCCCTCGCGGGACTGCCCGACACACCTGAGCTCCAAAAAACATTGTTTTGTCATATAGAGTTGCATTTTCTCAAATTTTAAATGTTGTTCTTACTCCTAATTACGTGTTTAATTTTGTGTAATATATTTTAACTATTTTTAAATTGTGATTTATTTAAATTATGTTTGTCCCTATAACCACAGATCTTGTATGAAGCTGGGTTGCCTAGTGCCCATAACCATAGAGCTTGTATGAAGAGAATTGTAAATGTGAAGGAAGCGAGGGAGTTGTGTCAAGATCGTAGCAAGTGGCGCTCCATTGTCTCTGCCTATCCCTGTGGGAAAAAGGCGTGACAATTTGATTGATTGATTCATTGTTCCTAATGTAAGAAAGTGAATGCTGGGCATAGCAGAACAAACATGAAAGTAGGATTAATGCTGTGAAATGCGGTCTTCAAAGAAATGCTGTACATGTTAGTAAACTGATTGAGGATAGAGTGACGCATGCAGTGGCGCATGTAATTTTAAAGAAGATGTAGTGACAAATATTAAGATATGAATATTGCAATGGTTTAGGCACAATAAAATAATGGATAAAAGGAGATTGATCAAATACATTTATGAGTGGAAAAATAAAACGCGGACGACCCAGAAAATGGTTCCTTGATAACTAAAGTAATAACTAAAGAGCATATATGAAGAGAATTGTGGATGCGAAGAAAGCAAGAGAGTTGTGTTAGGATCGTGGAAAGTGGCGCTGCGTTCTCTGCTTGAGATTATGGAGAAATAAATAATGATGATGAAATTCATAGAAATATAGGGAATAAATGAATAGAAATAAAAAAGTTATAGGAAATACAGAGATGATTTGAACTCTGGAGACTCTGCAACTTCGCAGAAACATGGCGGCTTTAAACTTTCCGAGGTATATGTGACTGAGTTACTTTACGGTCTGTACACTTAAAAGTTAGTTAATAATTAAATCCTATTGATTGAAACTCGACAAAAGAACGCATATGTTAGTACACGAATGTGCTGTAAACCGTATATCTTCATTTGAATTGGTAAAAATCCAGTCAATGCTCAGTTGAAATCAATATTCATGACATACGGTGTTTTTAACCCTGGAATAAATTTCGTAGCGAACTTTTGAGGCCAATTCTAAAACAGCTTTGATTTCGCCAACTGCTTATGTCAATAATGAAATCTCAATGGGTGGATCTAGGTCGGCACAAGAAGTTAGCGAAGTCCCTCGAGCCAATAAGATAGACAAAAAGTAGCGTGACATCGCCCGGGCGGAGTCTCCGAAAGAAAATTATTATGCCCTTTTGTTTTATAAAGATAGGGTTTGGACTTATTTTTAGAACGTTTTCGCTGCCGAAAGTTAATGTTGTCTCCAGTGATGGTAGACACACTAAAACATAAATAGTGTTTATTTTAAATTAGGGTGATTTAAATTATGAATTCAATTTTATTTTTTATTTTTTTACTAAAAAAACCGAGTTAGTTCCCGGCTACCTCAGTCGCCGTCACTATGCCGGCCTAAGGTGCTTCTTCACGCATCGCTTGAAGGATCCAAAGTCATAGGATGGAGAGAACACATGCGCTGGCAAAGCATTCCACTTGTCAATTGTTCTACAAAGAAAAGACGCGCCGAACTTTTTAGTTCGACTGCCGATTCGGTCGATAGAATGCGGATGCTTTCCCAGATCTGTGCGGGTATTACGGGTGTGAAAGGACGAGGTAGGAACAAGGTTCAAGAGCTCTTCGGATAGGTGATAGAGGACGCACAGAGCTGCCATGTCTCTGCGTAGTCGCAGGGGCTCCAGAGTTCGCGTGACCTCTGCATCACCTATAATTCGGACAGCTCAGCGCTGCAATGAATCCAGAGCATTGAGAAGATAGTTGGCAGAGCTGTCCCAGAGACTTTTGTTATTTATACTCTCAGTTTAAAATTTGATACGAGTAAATTGTTTCAGACACAACATTAAGAACTGAAAATTAATGAACAATGTGCTATTCTTGAGAGTATTAGCATTCGTTCAATATGCCTTGCCTGGGGCGAGGTATCCAATACCGCAAAACAATCAGATGAAATAACTATTCAGAACAATGTTTGCCAACAAATTTGTTAGGAACCTAAAATTTGAATTATTTCCCAAATATATAGATATATAACAATAACGATTATATATATAAAGGGTAAGCATACTAACTTTTAAGGTTAATATATGGTTTGAACAATATTGTTTCATATTTATTGTTAAAATTACTATTCATTCACCATCTAATTGTCAGTGGAATTATGCCTATATTAAGAATCTCCGTCTATCTAAAATTTAATAGGTGTTACTATTTGATTCCTACATCTTGGTATGTTTGTATGTCTTTATTTATAGAGCCAGAGCTTCGTCTGCTACAATACAAGGCTCAGATTTGCTCTTGCGCGGAGTACTGTTCGCACCTCTGGGACCACGGATAATGTTCCGAGGAGCTCTTTAACCTTGTTCCTACCTATTTTACACCCGTAATACCCGTACAGTACAGGTCGGGGGAAGCATCCGCATTCTATCGACCGGATCAGCAGTCGAACTAAGTAGTTCAGTGCGTCTTTTATTTGTAGAACAATCTACAAGTGGAATGCTTTATTAGCTCATGTGTTCTCTTCATTCCATAACCCTGGATCCTCCAAGCGAAGAATCGCCTTTGGCCGGCATAGTGTCGGCGATTGAGGCAACCGTGAACTGAGTCGGTTATTTCCGTCGTTGGCGCTCTTGGACCTTACTTACCATCTGGCAAGTCGAGGCAAAATGTCGAATCACAAAAAAAACTATTATTTTATTAAATATCATTCGCACTAGGCCATTTGGCGAATATTTTAGGGCGAGCTTAATATTTTAAATTAAATAAATAAGTAAATAAACCTCCAAGGATTACAATAAAGCAAACCATATTCCATAAGTATGCCAAGCTCTTTTCAATGGCCCGATTGTACTCGTCAAATTTTTTTTTTCGTTTATTTTCCAACACATGGAGCGGCGTGAAACGCATTATTGTATTCGATTTAGGCGCAATTAGAAACCTATTCTGGGATTTAGTGTGGAGTTATTGACGGTGCGGTTGTTTCGACGTGTAAATTTAGTAGCAGTTCCAATCGATATCTATAAAAAAAAACATCATGGAAAAACATGTAAAGCTATTAACGAAATTTCACTACAAAAAAATAAATAAATACCAGTAAGTAGTATTGCTGTCGGTGTTTTGTTTTAATTATTCCTCCATATCTTTTACAATGCAGATTCACCTGCTAATGTATTCGACATGCCAGATCGATTACCTTTTCCGCGTTCCATTTATAATGTTTAAAATTTAAGGCAAAGGAACACATTCATGTATTTTTATTGAATAATTCAGTTAGATTGAAAAAATGAAAAGGAAAACATCATAGCTACTGTTTTTTTATTTTTTATTGTGACTCAACATCAGATTTGCCTGATAGGAAGGAAGGAAAAGTTCGAAAGTTCCAATAACTAAAAAAAAATATTTATATCTCAGGTGCCGTCATAGCGCAGGCCAAACTTGAAGGATTCAAGGTTATAGGGTGGGCAAAACACAAGGGCTGGTAAAGCATTCCACATTGTGCTATAAAGAAACGATGCACCGTATAGTATGTATAGTATAGTAAAATAAATAACACTGTAGTAGTATTTTCTTAGATTTTGCCCGACATGCGAATAACACATGCGGATTACTACCAGCCTTGACCACGATGGCTGCAAAGCTCTCGAAACGTCGAAATAATAAAAAAAATGTAAAATCAATAACCGAAATAAACGCGACAGTAATCAGCATAAAATTTGTTTAATTCTTGAATTAATCGTAACTGTAAATAATAGCTTTCATCCGCTGTAGCCAAATCCACTTAACTTGACCAAGTGGGCCATAGTTTCCAACAACAAAAAATGTCAAAGCATGTAAAAGAGTTCATAACTTTTATTCAATTAAATATTTAAATGGCATTTAAAATTTAAGAAGATCGGTTAAGGTTGAGAGCACATAGAAACCAGAAGCGGTCTGTGGTTACCCATGCCTGCCGTTCAGTAATAGGAAAGCCTGTACAAATTGTAGAATACTCAATACTCGCATACATTTATTGCCGTCTCAAACGGTGTACTACGAATCGATATATTGGTACTCTTACATTAAAATATGAAGTACTTATATGATTTCTGGAAAAGTAATATTATGATTGGTACTATTTCTTACACATTTTCTTAATTAGATATTTTTCTCATATTTTTATTATTTATTAAAGATGTTGCTGTTCTATGAATCATTGGGTGTTTATTAAATTTGTTATAGGGATCTTTTTATTAACTTCATTTGTTATTAACTTCTTCAAACTAAAAAAAGAAAAAATATAATTAACGTAAGTACTTACTGATAAGCATATTTTTTTTTTATTATAATGGGAATTAATTACTGTGATACAGTAATTGCAATCTAGGGCTGGAAAAGAATATAACTTAAAGAGATAAGGTTTTCTTTTAAATGGTTTTTTTTTAAATAATTTTAAATACAAATATATGTAATCTTAAATACATATTATGATGTTTTAATATTAGTATAAACACAGAAAATACTACTCAATATTCTTTCATTATAAAAAGATCTAGCTAACTTTTAAATTTCTATAAATAATAACATTCAAAAATTGTCTTAATCGCTTTGGATTTTTTTTATATGGTATTTTTGTATAATTTTGAATATTTTAAGTAATATACATTATTTGTATAAACGTAGTAGTGAAAAACGCTAGGTTTAATTTTTTTATTTTATCTCGACATCTGACGTCAACTTGCAGGCAAGAGGAGATCCAAAAGTGCTGACCACTGAAAAAAAAAACAACTCCGTTCACAGTTACCTTAGTCGCCGTCAATTAGTTCTTTGTGCCGTATCTGTTAGGATTTATATAAATATATATACATTTATACCTATTTTACTTATTATATTAATGTACCTAATAGTTAAATATTTTATATATAATTTATTTATTTTCTATACGATTTAAAGTTCTTATATCAACTATCGACCGACAAGTTTGTTGTTAATCCCCTAACTTGTAACAAGTATTATTAGGGCCTACAAAGTTTTTACCTTAAAAATAGTTTAGTTTGTTAAGTCGTTACGATGAGCGTAGTTCTAAAAGTATATAGCCATTAAATATTATATGTCGACAAAATATAATTTCATCCTTTTTTTATTAAGATGCGACGTGTGACCTTAAACTGCCTGATAGTAAACAATGGGAACTTTTAAAACTCCGACGACTGTAAAACCGTTTACTATGTCAACCGAAGGTGCTTTTTCATGCTTTATTTATTTATTAATTTATAAGATTGTTAACCAAGTTTACAATAATAAAAACATAATACTAATTGCAAAATACAGATGGAACTAATTGCAACTTCTTAAATAACAATCATAGCATGCATCTTAAAAAGTAATGTTACAGAAAAAATATGTATTATAAAAATGTATTAATTTCTTATGTATATAAAATATGTATTATAAAATTAACTAAAAATTAAAAAATATCTATTGATCCATCAAAATGATAATAATTAATTATGCCAAAAGAACTTGATGGGGTGGGGAAAATACGACTCAACCAAAATTTTTAGTTCAACTCCCTATTCAGTTAAAAAAAAATATTATTACCAGTATAGATACCAATTAAAATAAAAAACCTATTTATATCTCATAAAATAATATAAGGCGATGGTGGTTTAGTCTGGTTTGGTCTCTATTCTAAAAGCTTTCGATTCCAAACCAATTGTAGGTATCAACTTTTTCCATCTTACAAGCATGCTAGCAACTTAATAAATGTCAAAGAATAGAAAAGAAAAAATGGCATATTAAAATAACGCCCAAGAAAAATGTATAAAGAATGTGGCAAATAAATGAATATTTTATACGCAATATTATTTTTAGACGCAAATTGAGTGGAAGAATTACGTTATCTATTTTTGTTCTATGAATATGGTGACAATTTCTATAACATATGCTACCGTTTGCTAGAGGGGAGATGTGATTGAATCCCGGTTAAACGTGACAAGACAGTTCCGAGTTTGGTTTTTGAGAAGTGTTGAAATGACATGTGACATTCTATCGCGGTTGATGTAAAGACAGCTGTCACGCATCTGTTAAACAGCTCTTTATCAGATTTGTTAAAAAAAGAGATTTGTGTACTCATACATTCAGTAGAGGGGGGTATACGTAACAATTATAATGACAGAGTGAATGATGAGTCAGTGCTTGAGATTAGATCCTTTTAACGAGTGACATCCATTTTCATGATTGTGATGTACTGTATTAAATTAAAGTGTATGATTAATTACATTTAAAAGAATTAATGAGCGTACTTTTTGTAAATTTATATTGTAGAATTTAATATATAGTTCATTTATTTCAATCATATAAATTGTCACACCTTTTCTCTACAGCGACAGTTACAGGTACATACAATTGAGCGCCACTTGCCACAATCCTAGCACATTTCCCTTGCTTCATTCACATCCACATTTTTTATACAAGTTCTACGGTTCGCTACTTATTTTTTTAAATATTATTTTATTAAGATATACTCGTATTAAGATAATTCACAGCTAATAAATAAAAGGCACAGATAAAGCCACTTATGCAAAATTATTAAAAAACACTATTATATAAATTTAAAATCAACTTAAAAATTAGAATAAAATACAATATTCGTCCTATTTGCTTCGTGACTGCTGAGTATTACAGTAGTATTGAGTATATAACAGTAAGTTAATAACTTAATCAGACAACGTAGGTTTATTACAAAATAGGCCATCAAGGTGCAATATGTATTAAAATAGTTGAAACTCCTCCAAACATATGAATTACGCTCATAATAAATAATATTTTTGTCCGCTGACCTATCTTACCCAGGAGTTCCGGAGGGTCAATTTTACTATTTATTACCTTTAGAGAATGGTATCAATGCTAAAAATTTAATATTTTGATATTAGATATGCAACTGGTTCATTATTCTGTAAATTAAAAATAGCACTGATTTTGAACTTCATTTAATTACTTAAAAAATCGATTCTATAAAATATTCTACATATGAAATTGAATCTAAAGTCCACTTTTACATAATGTTGCATTTCCTATGATATATGTAGGTATTAAAGTTTTTTTTATGAAGAAAGTATTGAAATGAACTCTGCGTTGAAAATTCTAGAAACATGAAATAGCTTTTTACTAGTGATGACAACTTTGCTGCAAGTATCTTTATTCTGATTCTCTTTGATGCTACACCGATAAAAAATAAGATGCGTTGTATATTTTTCAATAATAAATATGTGATAGTATTCTTTAATAATATTCAAAAACGTTTGTTTTATGATATTTAATTGATTTGATTAATATTCATTTTTTATAAGATGGACAAAATGGATTTAGTGAATTATAGGAGTGAAATAATACAACGAGGAATTAACCGAGGATTATGCAGCCCCGTAATCTTAGAACCTGTATGAAGAGAATTGTAGATGCGAAAAAAAACAGTGGTTGTCGTGATTGTGGAAAGTAACGCTCCATTTTCTCTGTCTCTGTGGAAATTTGGGGGTTACACTTTAATTTAGACATTAATTTTACAACATACATTATATATATATTTTTTATTTTTACTGTGGTAGGCAAGCTCATACACTAGCTAGCGCATATAAGGTTATGGGGTTTATGAATCGCTGATTTTTTAAACAATTATAGGTGCCTGTGGTAATTCTTATGGAATAGTCTTGCAAAGAAAGAGACAATGGTTTAAAACCCACTTACCAAACCGGTACTAATGTACCTTTGATATAATATGTTTTATAGTGGCCCAGTTTGTTGACACAAGCACGTTCAGTAGAATTGTAAAAAAAAGTTATGAGGTTTATGAATTCCTGATTAAGAATGGTTATGTTTATCATACATCACTTGTTAGAACAAAATTTAACACAATATGTATATATCAACCGACATTGATTTGATGCATTAAACATTTATTGGATGCAGTGTCACCATCGATTATTCAAAATTATGTCAAACTTGAAATCAGAGGTGGCTCTACCCTGTCAACGTTACAGTTCTCAAATTTCTAATGTGTGGCATGTTTGAAACTACTCTCAAATTGTATTTATGAAACCTGTACAAATTAAAATTAGCTCATACGTCAATATGAAAAGACACAAAAGGATATTTAAAAAAAATCATATTTTGACGAAAGATGTGGCGCACCAGTTCGTTACGCGTATAACCCCGGGTTCGCTTCCCGGTGTCGCAGCAGACTTTTGTTTCATGGCTTTTATTTAACCAAATATTACGAATACAAATAATTTGTAATGAAAAAAACTCCGGTTCTGGTTGTCAGAATGATGGGCAGTGGTGCTCAGTCTGACGATCCTTAATAGTACCGCCATTTACAGACCTTGAAGTGAATTAGTCGCGTTTCGAAATTAGCTTGTAAGCTGCCGGTTTCAACTGCTACTTGCAGTTGTTAAACTGTAGTAGCAGTTGCCTCCATTCATGGACCACAACCTACTTTATCATCAGGCGGGATGTTTTCCACCAGAGAAGTCGAGGTCATATGTCGCGGCCAATTAACTCCATGCAAATTACCTTTCACTACCCTTAAACACTTGGTTCTTAATTGTTAGCATTCATGGACCTCCATTGCTGTTTATCATCGAAGAAATCCACATGTCGTCCTTTAATAAAAAAGGAATAAAAGTTTTGTGTGGTAAAACTTAATTGGTCAATAAAAGCTTTTACACAAAATGTGAACTATTGAGTTTGATATTTGGCTATTAACAAACTTAAACCAAAGATCAATCATCAAGGTAGATAAAACAAGTTCAAAGTTTTCAAGTTTTCGCCAGTTTAAATAGATACCATAAGATGGCTAAAAAGATGGCCACTCATTGGCCCATTAAAGGCTGCTTTCATACGAACATCTGCGCTTCGTTTGCGTAACGCATACGCAACGAAGACGCGTTTCTATTAATCAATCAAATTGTCACGCCTTTTCTCCACAGGGATCTGTGTAGGTAGAATGAAGTGTCACGTTGTTTCGCGAGTGTCTTCTGCATTTGTTAAAAAATAATTAGTAAAATGATTTAATAATAGTAGCATTGTTTTAGATTTACTAGTAAATAGTCGCTCGCTATAATGTTGGACGAACGGTACGATCCTGCGAGGGCTGCATATTTAGTCGAATAATATTGTAAAATATTATATAATATTGTAAAATAAATATAACAATAAAGAGTATATTTAATCGTATTATTGGTACGCTGAATAAAATAGGTGCTGCAAGCAAGAGACTAATATTCAAATTAGCATATAGTCCATGGACGCCAATGGCTGTTGGTAAAGTCCATTTTAAAATTCCTTTTTCACGGAAATATCTTCACAGAAAATTCCCTTTTCACTGTTAGTGGTTTTTAAATCCATTTTGTATTTCTTTCGGTTTAGTTATTGGTATTCTATCAAATTACGAGTATTTTTATGTTTTTGGTTAATGTAATGGTTTCATTATTTATCCTAAATATCTTCACTAAATATATGCCAAGACAAAGCGGCGCTCGATAGTTTTAAGGCAATTATTACCATAATTTTATTATTTATTCATTTTGCACATCTACACTAATCGTATCATACATAGAAACATGACAACCATTGGTACAGGCAAGTGATTTTTAACCAGCGCACTCAAAATCACCGCGTAACTCTATTATAATGAGAATTGGCTTCGTTTTGACATTTGAAAACCATTAATGAGATTTAAAATAAAAATAACGACCACGCAACACTAAGAATCGATGGTTATTTTCAATAACAGTTTAAGCTCATTGAAACTTATTGTCCGAATAAATAAAAGTTGTTTTCAACACAGCGACCGCGTAACTTTTTACCAAATGGAAATGAATTTCATTGCTCCAATAGAGTTGCGCGCTCGGCCCCCTGCCCAGTAATATTACTGGTAACTATTTATATATTGATTTATACTAAACTTGTTTAATTGTCATCATTGTTTAATTGGATTAATGTATTTTATTAAACTGGCTTGTTTTAAATACACTAGGAAACCAAAGTCCTATGAAAAATATTATGTTATTTTCGGTACAAATTATGGCAGTTAGCCGCCCACTTTTGGTTTGTAATATTTAAATAATTATATTGTATGCACGATAAATGTTTATTGTGTTCACTTTTTAAGTAACTTTTGAGTAACTTTTTCTTTAATTATTTTGGATGCCATTTTAATGTTATTTTTCTTTATTCCGACGAGACATCTGACATCGACTTACCTAATGTTAAGCAGGGGGAGGATAAAGAGCGCCGACGACTGAAATACGTTTTATTTTAGGTTTGAGAAAAGGTTGACCAGATCAGAGATCACGTTCAGATGCCGATGCTTAGGACATTGTTTAGAAACAGGCCAAAAAACGTGCTCCATGGAAAAGCCTGACAGACAAAGCATTGGTGCAGTCTCGATCCTCGGCATTGATGTAGCGAAGGCAAGAGAGAGAGAGAAAGAATAATAAAGTTTTGTATTTAGTTAATGATTTTTAGATTTTTATATAATTATTATTCGACATAGTGAAAGTCACGAATAACCGGTGGATGCAACTGGCATCTTGTCGTTCGAAATGGCGTTCTAAGGGGGAGGCCTATGTTCAGCAGTGAATGCCTTCTGGTTGATGATGATGATTCATGTTTAAGGATAACAATTCGTTGAATGCAAAAAGCTGGAACATACGTCGAATGTGAATGTTCCAGTTTTGTTTATTGTTTTAGTTTAACCTCAAAGTCATACAGAAATAAATCTGTGTAGCACCCAACAACTTTCGTATATTTATAGCGAATTAATTATTTGCAACGGTGGCATTTCGCCAGCCTTGTAGTACATTTGCCTTTGTACGAACTTTATAAATAGATGCCATTTGAAAATACATCCACAAATGAATGTTGAATAGTCTATTTTGTACGCGACATAGAACACATTCATTGCATTCTTGGATTGCTCAAAATTGCTTGGCATTCAGAGAAATTATAATTAAATTATAATATATAATTAACTATTTTTTATTATAGGCAGTATTTTCCAAACTGTGAACACCTGGACACTTTCGATTGGTTAATTAAAATAAAGGTTTTTATAAATATTTACAAGATTAATCAACTTATATTGTACTTTTAATATTATTAAAAGTACTTTTATTTCAGGTGGCGTAACAATATTCAGCCTCTTATGAAGTTGAGTTGAGTTGAAGTTGAGAAAAAGGATTTTACTAAAAAAATAATTTAGAAGTGTCTAGAAAAAGTATCAGATCCATCGTCAGTTTACATTTTAAATGACAGTAAGCCAAGCTAAATAATATTTCTACTTAATAAACTGACTACAGTATTACAGTTTGACAGGGTTATTATAAAGTGAAGAGATAGGTCCAATAGCACAAACCGCGCGCCGCTGCGTCTAGGCATCTTGCCAAACGTCAGCATCAGGACACAGGTGTCTCTACGTTAATGGACGTTCCATTTCAAAAGAAAAAAATGCATTGAGTAATGTGTCTGTGGGAATTAGAACGTGTAAATGGGCTTTTGGAATACGTTCGCTACTTTTGGCGGTTTTATCTGAGCCAGTTTTTGGTTAAAGGTTAAAGAATTTTTGTGCAACTTCCTACATTTTACATTTTGTAGTAATACCTACGTAAACGAGTTTTTGTTTTTATTATGAGTTTTTGAAAGGAATTATGTTGAAAAAGCTAGCGTGTACTAGTAGCAAAATATATCATTTACCAGCTCAAGTCGGATTAACTTGTGTATCAGTCGTATTAAAAAAGTACAGAGAATCGTTTATTGGACAACAATAGATTCCCACTAGTCACAATAGTCACTTAACGGTCTGTAAGTATTGGTACCACCCCGGATCGTCAGACTGGGTAAATGACCACCAATGGTTATTGGTCTGCTTACCCCTCTAAAATAACCAGACCCGGAGCAAATATCACCATCTTTTCGCCCACTTTATAACCTTGGATGATTCAAGCCAAGCGTGAAACTGGCTGGCATATGACGGAGACTGAGGCAACTGCAAGCTGAATCGTTTTAGTGCTCTTGGACTTCCTCTAGCCTGATGGTAATGGTAAAGTCGAGTTAAAATAACGGGTTTTAATAAAATTTAAATTCAATAATTTAAACATATAAAATGATTTTAAATAAACTTTTACTTTATTGATCCGTTCACGAGCAGCTCATGTACATAATCCAAATTTTCCGCTTAAACCGAAACATAAAGTTATTTTATTATAAAAAAGTAATTAATTTCTTATTTATTCAACAAAACAAGTATTACAAAGACGGCAAGATAAATGATGGACACGATTGGTATCTTCCGAGAATATGGGTGAGATCTTTTGTGAAAAGGATTTGTCCATGGACGCCTCTATCAAGATTCTGGCTTTATCGCAGTTTTGGGGGATCTTTCTCCATTTACTAATGTTAAGCTTTGTTCAATTGGATATTTGTTTGGATTACTGATATGGGTGTAATAATTTATTTAATTTATTGGCTTTTCAGTCCGTCAAGCGCATATTGAACCCGGGTGAAGCAAAGATTTGTTTCGTCGGGTATTGTGTACCTATAACAAATATTTGAATAAAACGATGGTGATATTTGCTTCGGGTCTGGTTGTTTTGGAGGAGTAGGCAGATCAATGAACATTGGTGGTCAGTCTGACGATCCGGGGTAGTACCACCACTTACAAGTGTACAGACCGTTAAGTGACTTAAAATAATAAATGTGGGATATCTCCTTTATAATTTTAAATATTTTGAATCTAAATATACCAGCAAGTTTTAAACTTTTAGTTTCTAAAGTATTTTTTAATATACCAAAAGGCCTACGCGTAATTATGTTAGTAGTTAGAATTGTGGATGAGAGGGAAGCGAGGGAGTTGTGTCATGATCGTAGCAAAAGGCGCTCCATTGTCTCTGCTTATCTCTGACAATTTGATTTATTTGAGTTTTTATAAAATTTCTATTTTTTATATAAAAAAAATATACTTCTCGCAAAAATTAAAGGAACAAGAAAATTTTCTAAATTTTTTGGCAATTTTCAACAGGCTGTATTTCAGTGAAAAATAATCGTACAAGAAATGAAAATACATAGCTTTTGAAGCTTAAAGACTCTAGTTTTCGAATTTTTAGGTTGAAAAATTTTTGGAGCACCGGTGGCCCTGAAATTCTTGGATAAAGCACGAATAAAAATTTTTACAAATTTTTTATAATTTTCTTTTTGCTCTACGGACATGGAAAAAATTTTTCAAGCTAGACCAATGCATAAGTCCCATATCCTGTTTATTCAGCTTTAATTTGTTTTTTGCGGAATTCAGATACGATCATTTGTCTTCGAGATATCGAATTTTGAATGCAAAAGGATCCTTTTTCACTCAACTGCCAATATCTCTGAAATTACTGGTCACCCAGCGAGCGGGCAGAAAGTTTCGTTATTTGCAGAAAATTTCCTACAAAAAATTGTCATTGTCGATTGGAAAACAATTTTTTTTCTACCTGTAACGTTAACGTAAAAAAAGAGCAAAAAAATGCCATTTTCCCTTTTTTTGGGTAATCGACTGTATCTTCGGCAATATTGGGAGAAAAGCTTAGGATAGAAGAAATTTTTTCAGTCTAATGTACCCCAAAGGCCCTCCTTAATTTTTAGATCGATTGGTTCAGCGGATTTCCTGAACCGAGTGGTTGAAATTTTGAAAAAATTAAGGGAACAAGATTTTTGTTCCTTAAACTTGACTTAATCTTTTTAAAAAACAATAATTTCATTTTTTTTGGCTTTTTACTCAATTTTGAGTTTTCTGAAGATTGATTAACAAAGAAATCCAAAAAAAATTGAAAAAAATTTTTTAAGATTAAAAACGACGAGTCTTGGTTTTGCCTGTATGGTAACGACCGAAGACATCGAGTTTGGCGTCGTTCAGGTCAACGTTATGAACAGTGTTTTATTCGTCCCTTAGCTGCTCACGGTGGGGATCGGTGATGGTTTGGGCTGCAATTTCACGGGATTCTCGAACTCCTTTAGTGATTGTTCGAGACACTCTCAATACTAGGCGTTACATCGACCGAATCTTGCGACTTCAGGTGTTACCTTTAGCAAGAAACAGGAGAGGATTTATTTTTATGCAGGATAATGCTAGGCCTCACACAGCGAATATCACCCGTCAATTCTTTCAGACAAACAACATTAGATTGTTGAGGCATCCTGCAATGAGTCCTGATCTGAATCCCATAGAGCACGTCTGGGACATATTGAGCCGCCGATTGCGTCAAAATTATCTGAATAATTTAGCAGCATTAGAAAACGCTTTGATAAGAGTTTGGCGTCAGATCCCTCAACAAATGATCCGAAATTGCATTTCGAATATGCGACAAAGATTGCTGTGATTAGGAGTAGAGGCGGGAACACTCGATACTGAACACGATACACACATACACACACACACACATTTCACACTTTAGAAAATGAGTTTGGAGTTGTTAAATACTGTGGAGCTAACGACCTGTGGGTCTCATTTTTTCCGAAGAATCATAACACACGTGCGTAAGCACAAAAAAAGCGTAAATCCGACCGTGCAACCGCCACGTGGTATGCTTTGGATAACGCTAATGCCAGCGGTGAATCAGTTATCAATTATCAATCAGTCCAGGAAAACCGCTGAACCGAGCGATCTAAAAATTTAGGAGGGCCTTTGGGGTACATTTGACCTAAAAAAATTCTTCTAACCTAAGCTTTTCCCCCAATATTGCCGAAGATACAGTCGATTAACCAAAAAAAGGGAAAATGGCATTTTTTTGCTCTTTTTTCACGTTAACGTTACAGGTGGAAAAAAAGTATTTTTCCAATCGACCATGACAAATTTTTGTAGGAAATTTTCTGCAAATTACGAAACTTTCTGTCCGCTCGCTGGGTGACCAGTAATTTCAGAGATATTGGCAGTTGAGTGAAAAAGGATCCTTTTGCATTCAAAATTCGATATCTCGAAGACAAATGATCGTATCTGAATTCCGCAAAAAACAAATTAAAGCTGAATAAACAGGATATAGGACTCATGCATTGGTCTAGCTTGAAACAATTTTTCCATGTCCGTAGAGCGAAAAGAAAATTATAAAAAATTTGTAAAAAAAAATATTCGTGCTTTATCCAAGAATTTCAGGGCTACCGGTGCTCCAAAAAATGTTTAACCTAAAAATTCGAAAACTAGAGTCTTTAAGCTTCAAAAGCTATGTATTTTCATTTCTTGTACGACCTTTTTCACTGAAATACAGCCTGTTGAAAATTGCCAAAAAATTTAGAAAATTTTCTTGTTCCTTTAATTTTTGCGAGAAGTGTACATAAACGTGATAAAAGTGAATAGTGAGGGCGACTGAGACAACCACCAGTTAATTTAGTCGTCGGTGCTTTTGGACCTCCCCATACTTATTTACCATTAGGATAGTCGAAGTCAAATGACACAATAAAAAAAAAAAATTGTTAATATAGTTAACAAAATTATACATAACGTACATGAGGTAAGCATTCAAATTATATTTGGGCCAGGTTTATAGCCAAAGTCCTACCCGCAACGGTCACTTAGAATCATACCTCTCATGAATACTCACCTTATTGGCATACAAGGCACGCATCAAAAAGGGTTTATGCCACGGAACTAAAATAATACAAGGAATTCACTTAGTATCTTTGTTATTTTTCAAATAAGTTTAAGAATATTACTATGCTAGTGTTATTAATGTATAATTTTGTAATAAAAATTGGATGAAAATAACAGTTGACCAATTTACACGTGCGTCTTTTCTCTTATTTATCGTCATCAGCCAGAAGACTGCCACTGTTGAACATAGGCTTCCCCCTTATATTAGAACAAAATCTCTTATTATTATTATCTAAGTAGTTTTTTATAATTAGTAGTAGATATGATTTGTCGCACTAAAAGGTCATGAACGCTTGTGATTATAGAATCTCAGTGCATCGTAAGATTAACCATTGTCACTATTAATGCAATTACATGCTTACATGCTATTTGGTAGCTGTCTACTATGTAGTTTGATACTTAGTAGTATGTACTTTGCCCAGTCTGTAAAGACCGTAAAGCAACTCAGCCCGTTAGGGAATCAACTTAAAACTTGTCGAATAGCGATTTTTATATCGAACGGTGTCATTATGTTGTTCTACAACTATAAAAAAAAACCATCTGAAGTATCTCCATTAGTTATTTCACCCAGCTAAGTACACACAAAACACTAACTGCTTTCTCACTCATCTAAAATTACCTAAAATAAATATTTTATTTACAAACCTAAAAACTCTTATAATAATAAGAAACAATCACCGGAAATGTCAAAAACATCTGGAGTTGTTTGTCTTGAAAATAAATCTTGATCCGAAATATAAAGAAAATGTTGATCGCTTAAGTTTTAATTGGAATAAGTCATTTCCTAGACTGGTATAGCTGTTTGTTTGATTTGCGGTTTCCGAGACGCCACTGCGCTGAATTTCGGACAAAAAGCTATCACGTAACTTTAATGCCAATTAAATAATTTTAGTCAGTTTTTATATTAAGACTCGACGTATGACGTATGACTTGCCTGATGAATTGAGAGTTAATTTATTACAGAGTCCTGAAATTTATAACTATTGGTATACCCTGTAAAGTACCATATCTGAAATATTATACTTCTTCATACATCATTGAGTTGTCCTCTCCAGCGTGCAGATTGCGGTCACCCACCTGCGGTTTAGTCACAAAACCTTGTATAATGATTTTTATTGGTACCTTTCTTCCTCTAAGAATGGTTAGGTAAATTATAGTCGCTTATAAAAAAAACAGTCACGTTTCCTACAAGCTTATTTAATTTATGAATGAATAATTTTAGGGTTATGTCTTAAAATGTATTATTAAGAATAATGTTCGTAGGATATTTAATTTTACCAAATGTTTTATTATTATTATCCGTATTTAGTATACTAAGATATTTATGAAACCATTTTAGTAATAGAATATTAGATTGATTTAAATCATTATTAGAACAATTCAAAATGGGTTGTGTTAGGAATAATTCATTTAACTTATTTACGGCATTTTAAATTTGTTGCAATGTAACGAGATGTCAATCAATTTGTCACGCCTTTTTCCCATTGGGATAGGCAGAGACAATGGAGCGCCACTTGCCATGATCCTGACACAACTCCCCCGCTTCTTTCATATCCACGATTCTCCTCATACAAGCTCTGTGGTTATGGGCACTAGGCAACCTAGATATCCTGTCTGTCCGTTTAATAACGCGATGAAACACGTTAATTATAATATACCTTTTAAGATATTTTAAATTAAAATGTGTTAGATTTAGGAGTATGATTTTATCAAGTGTTTATTTAAAAGTAATTAAACAAATGGAATTTTAAATATGGTAAACAGGTCACAAGTAAAAAGAAAAGGTGACCGATTTACTAAAGTTATGAAACCATGCACTTTACTTGATTGCTTATGTTGCTCTGCTCTTTGTAAAGGTTTTTTGCAGTGTAGAATTTAATAAATAAACAAACTAGAAATTTATATTAAATTTATTTATATAATAAAATAATACAACAAAATTCAATGGTTATACACAAATTTACTTTTTGTTATTTTACGTTTCGTTATTTTCAAAAGAACGAAATTATATACTTGATTTTTTACAATAAGGCATTTTCTTTCATTTCATTAAATTATAATCTATGTTACAAAAAAATATCAATAATATATAATTATTTCGTGAAAGAAGAATTCGTAATCAGTCGTTTTTATAAATGCTAAAAATTTAAAATCTAACTCAATAAAACTATATCTTAGAAAATTCTATGTAATTTATCGATAACGTGTTTTTAAAGATTTTCACTAAACTCCATACATTTATAATAAAAAGAAGTATTCATTTTTAATATCACAGTTTCTGTATTAAAAAGTAGGACTTGTGAACAGTAACGCTAACATTTTCACTAATAGTCAATATTTACATTATTTTACACAACTTTAACTAGAAACAATATGTTCTCGAGACATCTGAACACTGAGGGTCTTGTCACCCGAAGTAATACTGTGCATTTGAATATCTATACATAGTTCTTGCATTGGGATCATCAACATGCTGTACTTGAACACGAGGTAAAGTTTTGACTGCCATTCCTCTTCCTAACGTACCGTGGGGCATTGTTCTGAGCGGCATTTCTATGGGGTATTCAGCAACTTGTCCATACATATTGGTGCTCACATGCGGGTATGTGTTAGGCACCGGTCTACCAACGTATCGATTAATTTTAGGACTTAAAGCTACGTCAGTAAATTGAATGCTGTCTGGTTTTACACTCGAATCCACTGTATCGACTGGTCCTGAGAGGCTTGTAATGTTGATATCATTGTCAACTTCTGATATGCTGTCATTAAATCCATTGGGAATTTCTGTAGTGGCCGATACGTCAGGACCCTTTGATTGGTCGCTACTTTGTCTGTGAATAACACACCGAACTATTCCAATACCGATGCAGAGTAGAACAGATACAGCCACTGCTATGATTATGTATACGTATATTATGTCGAACGGTTCTGTGGATAAAGTAAACATTAGCTAATATTAGTGTATTAGGTAATTTTGTGACAAAAGCTTGTTGCTAAATGCTAAAATATTAATTACAATGTTTTCATTATAAAACAAATATTGAAAGTTTGTTATGTAATTTTAAATAATATTTTATTATAATTTTAGACACGTACCATCTTTAGAAACATGATGTCTGGGCGGAGATGCAGAAGGTTGAACGTCTCTATAAATAAGTGTTGCGTTAATGACATTGGTTGCGGACGATGGTCTCTGAGGGGGTACAGCAGCCACGGCCGGGGCCGGTGGAACAGCTGCCGACTCGCCCCACCATCGATCATTGCTGTCATCTGCAACAAAGAATAAGTTTTTAAATAAAGAAAAAAGTATTCCGCCGAATCATGATTCACGAACTGATAAGTTGCTTTGAAAAGTATATTACTCAAATAGATTCGTAGATATTTAAAGAATATTTGGCAAAGAAGAAAAGGTTGTTAATTTCTTACAAAATACAATAGATTTTCTAAAGCTTTTGTAGTTTTAATCCGAGCTTATACTAACAAGGTTGCGACTACGGTCCATTAAAACCACAATGAAAACACAAGAGGGAACCGGCGTTTAAACGAAGCCGAGGAGATTGTATGGACACAAATTAAATGCGAATTACACAAATTGTTTCACTTTTATTGCACTGTTCCTACGCTCCATTTATATGTTGTTTACGTAATGTGATTTTGATAATAAAAGAATCATGTTTAGTTTTAAGATCACAACTCCAGCCAATTATGTAAATGTTTTTTTTTATTGTGACTCGACATATGACAGCACCCCACTTGATGTTAAGCTGAAGTGTGGTACATGAATAAATGTCACTGCTAATACAATTCAATAACTGTGAGTAGCAATTACATCCACTATGCCGGCCTAGATGGAACCGGCAACTTACAAGCTGATCCCGAAACGTGACCAAATCACTTCACGGTCTGTATACTGTGATACTGTACTAGTAGTTTCGTTTTCTAATAACAATTGGTTTAAATATTTCATTTCATAGAATGGTAAAATCATTTGTAATTCAACCAATTCCAGTAAACTCTTGAATCCTTTTGGAAATGAAACTTAAATTGTTTAAATGGATGTAGAACAAAAGTAATAATTTAAAAGAAAGTAGTTCCTTTAATTTTTAAAGTACTATCTAAGCAGACAGTAAGTAGAGTTGGCCGCAAACTGTAGAGTGGGCTTTAATAGTTGAAAAAAGTTATTACGTTCTTGTTAATGAAACCGTGGAAGAATCTCGTCTATTTTTACTTTAGGAAAACTGCTTTTCGCTTTTTATTTTTGTTATAAATTTAAGCTAGCTTGACGAGTAATCTAAATTTTGATGAACTTGGCGACACGAGTAGCGCATTGGTTAGTATAGTCTCGGGTTTTATGCCAGGTCAGAGCAAAGATTTGTTTTAAAGCTTTTATTTGCAGTATTTAATATAAGATCGATATATTACAAATAATTTTCTGTTTTTATTGTATTTGTTAATAAAAAAAACAGACATTTACTCTGGGTTACATTGTTTAGGAGTGGTAGGCAGTAGTGCCCAGTCTACCGATCAAAGGCAGTAACACATTTGGTAACACATCTGTCCGCTACGCGCAAAGTCCCGGGTTCGACTCACGGTTGTAGCAAAGTTTCATAGCATTTATTTAATTATTAGATTAGATCTACTAGCAGTTATTTAACTACATATACGAGAGGTCGCTTCCATTCATGGACTGCACTTCAGGGTGCTATCAAATATCGAGCCACAATAAAAATGAGAAAAGGGTATTTTTTTGTCGCAAAATATGTGAAATCAGTGTCACGTGTGAAAGGGTTTTCACTAAAATAGCACTTTCTAGTTTGTTATTACCCTTGTCAGTACTTTCGTGTGGGTGTTGACTAAGGGAAATAATATAGGATATACCTGTCCTCACTCTCAAACATGGTTGTCACCTCTTCGAGTATGTTTCAGATTTTTTAATCTCATGTTAGAAGTATTTTTTTATATAGACTTAGCAAAAATTATCATTGACAATTTTATAGACGAGTTTTTTTATACTGTGACTTAAAATCTGATCTCGACTTGCCTGATCAAAGATTTTCTGAATAAGAGCCTACGGTAATAAAGAATTATAATTGATAATTTTTAATAATATTTAAATAAAACATTATAATTATTATCATTTGTTTTTAATGTTTGTCTTTTACAAATCACACGGATAATTTTGTAAAATTGACCCAGGTAATTAAGTTATACTCGTATAGATATTAATTTTATTAATTTGACATATTATGAATTCAATTATTATTATTGTATACGATGGGCGACTATGCGTCAATATGCAATTACTGGTACCTATATATAATAAGTATTTATATTTATAAAATTATAATCACCATAATAAATGATTGGATTTTAATTTGTATTGTAGCACTTTATATCGAAAATTTTTAGAAACCCAAAGAAATAATGATACCACAAAAACAGTAGAAATATTTTGGTTATTAAAATTGGATAGATAATAGTAAAATTTACGCGCGCACACCGGTCTACAACTGGTGTTATTTTTTAAATTGTGACCTTACATCTGACGTCGACCTGTCTGATAGTAAGCATGATGAAAGTCCGAGAGTGTCGACGACTGAAAAAACCGTGTCAGTTCACGTTTGTCTCAGTCGCCGTCATTGGCATAGAAATTTACGTAATTTGTTTGTTACGTAATGTTATTTCAGTTTATTATAATTTTTATTTTTTAAATGATTTATCCATATATCTCATAGAAACAAAGGTTCTAAGAGGTGTAAACCCTATTCTCATAGAGAAGATATCTCGTAAGTTTGAAGTAGGTGTCCATTGATATTCAGTTAAGGGGAATAATCATTTAATTGGTAGACCAGTAGAGTTTGGACAAGTTTGATTATACGGTTTTGATTAAAGATGGTTTCTACTATAAATAGATGCTCGATTAATTATATTAACATTAATTATTTATTTATAATATACCAATTAAACTTACTTTATATATTAAATTTTAGATTATTGTTTTATTTTAATGATGGCTCTCCTTGATGTTAAGTTGAAACTCGGTCCATGAAGGGAGACTGCTACTAGTACAACTAATTGACTGAAAGTAGTAGTTGCTTCCACCATCCCGGCTTAGTTGAAATCGGCAGCTTTCAAGCCGATTCCGAAACGCGACTAAGTCACATCACGGTCTCTACACTTGAAAGTGGTGGTGGTCAGTTGGTGAAATGACCACCAACTGGTGCAACTCTTGAACACCCGGACTTAGACTGGTCTGGGACCGTTTGCTCCGGTATCTGACTTATTTTTCATTAACAAATATTTGTTATAACTAATTTGATATGAAATGAAGTCGAACACACGACTGGTTAACTATTGCACCACGTTGATCGTCAAGATGTAGTTAAAGTAAATGCAATTTAAATAGTTTATAAATGCAATTTAATAGGAACTTTTTTGTATAAATATTTAAATGGCCTGTTAATGAATAAAACAAACTTTGTGCGGCTAACTATCGCGTTTATATTTTGTTATTGGTTGTACAATTTACGAGTATTATTCCGACGTTTTGTTTAATTCAATAATCAATGTTCGCGCAAAATCTAAGAAAGTACCTGTTAATATTCAATCAATGTTTCTTCCTATCGTTTTATTTATTTGCATCCGCTCGAGTTAATATTTTTATCTACTAAGTTGCAGAGTCAAGTTAGTTAGAACACGGACAATTTAAATCGATTTATGTGAGTGCAGACAAGGCAGATGCTGTTAACTCAAGACCGTATTTTTACGATTTTCCACGTTATAGCCTTTAGACGTTTCGATTAGTTGCAGCAGCAGCTAGATTTCTTGCTTCTTTAATATGTTTACACTTTGGAGTGATTTAAAGCTGTATTGCTTATACGGGTATCTCTGAATGTAATGTTAGCATAAAACGTATTAGGTATTAGTATTCTTTGTTATGTTTATTTAGGAAAAACATAAAGCGGGGAGGACTCTGAAGATTGTTTCTGGATTAAGCCGGGGACATTAACAGGGGTCCGTGCAAACCATAAGTTCTGTATAAAGAGAATTGTAGAGCGAGAGAGTTGTCAGTATCGCGTGAAGTGATGATGATGGTAAAGATTGGAGACGCTTTGTCAGATAAGTTTATTAAGGTTAGAACCTCAGTAAACCATAGATTAAGAATGTCTAACATAATCTAGGTATGTGCAGTAAACAATTACGAACATGTAATTATGCAAAACTTCTGAAAAAACTACTAGCTTACTGGTTTATTTTGTGTATGAATGTTTTCAAACGTTGATTAAAAATGGATAAGTAAGCTATGAAATGGTGAATTTCTATTTCGCACTCACCGACGTCATCGTGGTCTATTTCTGATACGTCATGCACAGCCTCGTCCTCTTCGGGTGCACTCTCGTAACGCTCTTTGAGGACCGTTCGGGGAACTGCAAAATAAACACAACGATCAACATCGATGGGAAAAACCTTTGAATCAACATTTTGAACTAGACGAAAAATTCCCGCTAGCATTTTTTCCGCATTAACAACATGCAAAGTGAGTATAAAACGTAAAATGTATTTTGGGATTTTAATACATTTTTCAGTACGTTTATTACCGAAACGAAATATCTTTTTAATATTGATATAAATAAGCAAGCGACATATTATAGTTAAATTTGACATAAACACCGTATCAGTATACAGTGAAACAGGAACCAACTAGAAAATGCCGGACGGAACATTATGATAAAAAGGTCGCTCCAGTGGAGTTTCTAGAATGACATCCACGATCTCTGAGATAATAAAATAAAACTTGAAGAGAGAGTTTCGGTGGCAAGTCCGTCCGCGGCTCGTCCCGCATTTTTATATCTCGGATTTATTGTGGACGCCAGCCAGACTGGAAATTTTGCAGAGTTCAGACTTTAGTCTTTATAATGAGACTACCGTTCAAAATATAAACAACTCTATTATATTTTGCCATTATATGTAAATTTTAATTATGCCTTGATGGAATCCTGTGAATAAGAGGTGAACTTCGGGCGCAATTGAATTATGTTTTAATGAGACTCCATATTCATTTCCATTTAAAAGGGAATAATAAATAATATAATCATATACCAGTGATCGAGCTCATAAAAAATATGACTGACATGGAGTGACAAGAAATACTAAATAAAATAAAGAACGAAAGGTAACAATCGTTCGTAAAGAAAATATTTGATAGAAGGATGAAAAAATACGTAATGTCGACAGCCAATCTCCGTAGTAAGAAAACAAAATAATAAAAACAAGGAAAACTTTTTGACTGATTGACGAAGTATTACTTATAGGAAATGGAAATAACGATGTTTCATCTAAGAAACACTTCTATTTTATAAGGCACTTCCGACAAAAAACTGACTTGTCATCATTTCAATGTAATAATGTAATATATAGATATAATATAATCCTTTGGGAACATTATTGCTTTTTGAGCCATGATTTTATTCTATGTAGGGTATTATTTAAAAAAAAATGTCTTCAATAATAAATTGATATTATGATATCTAATATGAAGAGGATTGTGGATCTGAAGAAAGCAAGGGAGTTGTGCAAGGATCGTGGTAAGTGGCGCTCCATTGTCTCTGCCTATCCCTGTGGGAAAAAGGATACAATTTGATTGATTGATTGATAATATCTACATATATGGATCGGGTGGTAGTGATGGGCCATGACTACAGTTTAAATTTTATTCTTTATCCTAATTGAAGAACCATAACCATAGAGCTTATATAAAGAGAATTATGGATGTGAGGAAAGCAAGGGACTTGTGACAGGATCGTGGCAAGTGGCGCCCCATTGATTCTGCTTACCCCTGTGATAAAAGGGCATGATAATTTTAACGATTACATGAATCTTAATTAATAACTTAAATATTAAATTTAGATATGGAACGGCACACAATATTAAACGCCCTGTTTGAAAGTTCAAATGATTCGAAGCTGAAATGATTACATTTCAGTAAATGAATGCGTTAAAAACCATGCGATGGATGAGCTTATCTAATCAGGGAACATACTAAGTATTTTGCATATTCTTACCACATGTATAAACGACTTTGAGATAAGTACGTGAGCCAGGTCTGCAGGGTTTGCCAAACATCTTGCTATCAGCTGACAGCACGCACCGTCTTTTCCCATGGCATTCCTTCATTGCTGTCTCCGTCGCATACGGCTCCATGCAAGCTGATAAAATAACGTATAAATTATTACTTTACTTCGGCACTAAAAGCGCCAGTCCAGGATGAGTAAGCGCGTGGCCATTTCACGGGTTTTGCTTTTCGGACTCTGCATACCTCTTATTTAAATGCAAGTTGCAGAATGCTTTCTTCTGTTTTTTTTTTCCGCCTACGTAGTAAATATTACTATATAAATGTGTTATGCAATCTAAATAAGTAAAAATTACTTTCATTCTATTTATTTTATTGTAATAATAGACTCGGGGTAGTACGACTACTTTCAAGTGTATAGACAGCGAAGTGACTTAATTGCGTTTAAAGTTGCCGGCTAGTGGATGCAACTGCTACTAGCAGGTATTTAATTGCACTGCTAGTCGTCTCCATTTATGGACTATACTCCAACTTAACATCACGCGGGTGCTGATTGTCAGTATATCGATTCACAACGATAATTATAAAATCTATACAGTTGCCCCAGTTTTCCTTGAATTCGCCTTTGTTATTATATTACATGATCATTAGCATAATTAAGTAATAATACAAAGATAACTTAATCAACAGGTAATCAATAACGCGGCAGTTTATAGTCGTCCATGTCTCATTAATTTAATGAGTAATGGGTAATAATTCACCACCATTTTTGACATAAAATTAAACAACAATAGCTATGGCCGTCTTTTATTACCCGTAAAATACATAAAGCTTTTTGTTTACAGGGGAAACAATTTAAATTGCTATTGTGTCTCGGATCTATTTAATTAGAACCAAAAATATTAAACTGTATAATATTGTAAACGCCGACTCTCTTTTGATAAATACCACGCTTTTCAAGGAATTCAATAATTAATGTGGTCTTCGCAAATAATGAAAAAACAAGATATTTCACGCCGTATTCGTTTTATTCTCTTTGTTCATAATTGGGTACTGGAATAAAACAAATAGGTCAATTTTGTAACTACGACTACGCATTGAATTAAGAGTAGATTGTGGTAAACAATATTAAACTTACATTTCACTATAAAATAGTGGTAAACATAGGATTTCTTTAGGATTTCTGCCGATCGGGGTAACACTACTACCACCACTACAAGTAAACAGACCGTGGAGTAATTTAGACGCGTTTCGGGATCAGCTTGTAAGTTGCCGGTTCCAACTAGGCCGGGATAGTGGATGTGACTGCTACTTACAGGTGTGAAATTGTAGTAGCTTCCGTAGGTGCTGTCATATGTCGAGTCACAATAAAAAAAGTCACTAATACTTGCAATTTATTATGTTAAATAATTGCAAGTTCTAGTTCCATACCAGCCTTGTTCCAACTAGGCCGCATGACTTTAAAGCTGACCCTGAAACGCGACAGAGTCACTTCACGTTTATAGCCAGACAGGCAACTCTGGTAAAAAACGTTTCTCTACTAAAATATCAGAATTCAGCGTTCCAACACTGTGGAATAACTCCGTACAACGCGATGATTCAACTACTACTGTAGAATTGTTTTATTGTCATATAAAACAAAAAAAAAGCCTTTTCACCGTAAATATACGAAATAGCGAGATAAATAGGCATAACAGTAGACATCTATTACAATAAAAACATCTATTCACAGATCATATAATACTAGACTTTACTTCATCAGAAATATGAATTCTGTGGATTGGTGTTACAAGAAGACAGTAGAAGCTAATTCGAGAACACATAAATGTGGTGTATTGTAGTGTAGCTTTATTGTTCGTATCTATTTGTCCTATTATGCTACGTTCTTTTTATTGTTAGGCGACATCTGGCTCCGCATTGGCTCAAGAGGGCCGAAGACAGCCAATCTTCGTAAAAATGACTCAGTTTATGGTCAATATTCCAGAAGGATCCTTAAAGAATCCAAGGTAAAAAGAAGGGTAGAGCACAGTGGATGATAAAGCATTCATTGTTATTGTCAATTGATAGACAAAGATATGACACGCCGTACCGTTTACGAGTAGATGGATTGTTGATGAGTCTATAGTAGATGTCTGGTCCACAAATTTGAGTGAATGGTTATTTGAATTTTATTTTCGATATTTATAATTTAAGGTGACAATTTCGGTAAAGTGTAATGGTAGTGCAATAGTTACGCAAACCGAGAGCACGGGTTCAAAACCACTTGCCGGTACCAATGTATTTTTGATATATTATTTATGTACTTACTTTTTCTGATTTTATATTTTTTTTTATTGTGACATGACGTCTGACCTCGTGCTGCCTGACGATAAGCAAGAGGAGGTCCAAGAGTGACAACGACTGAGAAAACCGAGTTTGTTCATGGCCCGGCCACTATGATTCTATGATATAAGCACTTTAGTAGCTTAGTATAGAAATGTAAATAAATAAAATATTGCTATAATAAGCTACTAAACGTGCTTGTCCCTTAAAAATAAGACGACCAATATGCAAAAAATAGGACATAATATGTCAAAGATACATTGGTACTGGCAAATGGTTTTGAACCTGAGCAAGAGCCAAGAGGTTTGCGAGGCCATTCCACAACTACTACACCATAGTCGCCCTTGTAACATATAGAACCTTACACGCAATCTATATCTCACTTGTCTCTTTTGTTGGTCTCTGCGGGTATATAGTCTACATTTTTAGTAAATAAATTCTCCACTTTGGAAAGAACATTTCTTCTTTGTAAATTGTCATGTGTTTCTTTTTATACTGTTTTAGTATATCAACCCTTCTTATTATTTATTATAAGGTAAGTTTTATTATTTGTCATTAAATTTTATGAGTTTGCAAGTTCGGGTGTAAAATATTCAAATATTGTTAAATGTTCAGCCGGGAACTGACTCGGTTATTCCAGCCGTCGTCACTCTTGGACCTCCTCTTGCTTATCATCAGGCGAGTCGAGGTCAGATGTCGTGTCACAATAAAAAAAAATAAACGAGATGAAAAATTCATGCTTTTAATTTAATTTAGGAAAAGTCAGGTCGTGCCTTTACGGCATCTTAGTAGAATATATTTTAGTTTAGGCTTTGTATTTATCGTTATTTATCTAAATAAGTTTTTAAAGTATATTTTAATAAAATATTTTAAAGTAATAAAACCTGTATTGTATCTTATTGATTTTACTACATATTATTATACTAAGTCAACTTACTACTAACAAAAACAAATATAAGAGACGAATATTCAAGATTAAGGCTACTTACAAGTTGAAATGATAAATTTAAAAACTTAAAAAATATAATATATTAACAAATATTTGTTATATTTAAAGTAATCATAGAATATTACAAATAAAAACTATGTTTGTGACATCTTCGCTTCGAATCAGACTTTACGCCTATAAACTAATGCGCCAGGCCTATCGTCAAAATGCCTTAAACTTTTTATGCATAAATTGGTTCAGAAACATTTTTAAAACTCAAATATTTCTATTAAAACATCGTGTTTAAAATTCAATTTCTTATAAATATAATTTATTACTTTTTTTTAATCGTAATTTGTTACAACATAATGTAATACAATTAGCTAAACAAAATGGCGGTTGTCGTACTTAGTAGTACGATGTTGCTCCTAATTTTCGACTTTGTTTAAATGTTGAAACTACATACAATGGTTGTAGAAATAATTAAAGTGCGGTTTCTATTTCTTTCTTAATAAGGCACGCCTGGGTTAATTGCACGCTTTTGAGCACTTTGGATTTGGAACCGAGATATACTCGTAGTCATAAATAACTCTCTAAGCTATTAGATGTGTTAATTGGTCTATAAAAGTCAAGAATTCATAATTAGTTACTTACACATGTTCTAAACAAAGATTCTTGTGATTGAAAGCTCAAACTTTTGTCAAACAACACAGTATATTGTTTGTTTTACTTTCTCTTTTATCGTGTTTTTAGAAACTTCATACTTTGTTCTTGACATTAATTATAAAAGTATAATTATAATTATTTTTTTTCAAATTGGAAATAAATAATTATATATTATATTTTATATTTTATGAAGTGATATTTGATTTTATAAATTTCAGAAAAGTTATTTCGATCTACTCAATAAACTGACCTCTCTCAATTTCAGTTGTAACTGTAGCTTAAACATTTCTACTGAAAATAGACTTGTTCGAAATGTACGATCGAGGAATCCACTAGAGTGGGTTTTGAAAACCAACGGAGTCTTTCATAAAAGAGAGTAAAGTTTTTCTATGATGTTACCTCGAATGCTATTGTAGTACTAAAAGTCAAGTATACTCTCGAGGTTCAAACTTAGAAAATTTAACCTCAATAGAAAATTTTTATAGCTGTTATTATAATGTCGTTAAGAAGTCCAGTTTTATTATTGAAATAAAAGTGGGGTTATGAAAAGGAACTCGAACTATTTATCTGCTGATTTGGTTTTATTGAGGTACCATTTCTTTTAACTTTTAATTATTTAAACTTGTTGTTCTTAAACAAAATTTCTTGGAAATGATTACAGGATTATAACTTGTAAGAGAAAAATTTCAGAAACATTATTGATTTATTTATTGTTAAAGTAGGATGATAAAAAACACGATCGTAGGTTGAATATTACGTTAAAGTCGATGTGATCAATCAATCAATCAAATTGTCACGCCTTTTCCCCACAGGGATAGGCACAGTTATTATATTCGATGTGATGATATTAGGAAATTGATTTTGGTTTGTATCATATTATTTAGGTATACCTAATTATAATATTATAATTAGAATGGACATGAGGAATGCTTCGCCCATCCATGTGTTCTCTTTATCCTATGACCTTGGATCTTTCAAGCAATGCGTGAAGTAGCCTTTGGCCTTTGGCCGGCATAAAGCAGTGACGGCGGCTAAAGTAGCCGTAAACTAACTCGTAAACTTTTTTTAGTCGTCGTCACTCTTGGAACTCCTCTTGCTTATCATCAAGCGGATCGAAGTCAGATGTCCTCTCAATAAAAAAACACAAAAAAAACTTTTTTGTGATAGTTGTATGTTTACATAGTCGCCAATTTCTAATCGAATGTAGTATATGTACTCGTATATAGTATTTTCTTAGATTTTGCGCGGTCGTTGATTATTGAATGAAAAAAAAAAGAAATTTTATGCGGCTTACTATCGCGTTAATTTTTGGTTATTAATATTACATTTTTTTTATTATTCCTAATTCTGACGTTTCGAGGGCTTTGCAGCCATTGTGGCCACGATCTAAATGCCTAGCTACGCGGGTATCACGAAGCCGAAGTGTGGTCCATGAATGAATGCCACTGCTACTACAATTCAATAACTGTGAGTAGCAATCACATCCACTATGCCGGCCTAGATGGAACCGGCAACTTACAAGCTGATCCCGAAACGTGACCAAATCACTTCACGGTCTGTATACTTGTAAGTGGTGGTACTACCCCGGATCGGCAGACTGGGTACCACTGCCTACCACTTTTTGATGGTACCCATCCTAGGGTAAAAGTACAATTTAATACATTACAAATATACTCTACTAACAACGAAGTTTATACTCACTTTCCTCTTTCATTCCTCTTGGCTGTGGGCACTGAATAGAGTCATACTCCGTTCGGCCATATTGAGCCGAGTAGATCGCCACTCTCGAATGTGGGTTACAGCTGAGGTGTAGTGCATCGTTTTCACATCCAACCTTGCTTCTAAATTCATCTATAAAAAAGATAAAACTAAAAATCACTAATACCAAACTTATCCAAAGGCCAATATAAACTTGAGAAATGAAATGAAATGAAATGAAATGAAATGAAATGAAATGAAATTATTTATTCGTGGTACATAGGTTGTTACAGGTTGTTAAAAATATATTGATATGATCGCTATGACCTGCCCTTGGGCTTACAAATATTATTTACTTATTAGTACATATTTAATGTCTGTATTTTGAAACAAAATGTCACTTAAGCTAATCATAAATATATAAGCACTATGCAGAAGTTTCGCGTGAGTAAAGTTAATAGTATTAATCAACATTTAGATTTTGTATGGATTTGTCTAAGAGATATTCGCTAACAGTGTAGTATGCTTTTCCCAACAAAAAATTTGCAAAAATATATTTAAACTTCTTTAATGGATACACCTTAATTGTGTCTGGAATATGGTTATATATTTTCACAGCCATACCTATAACACTTTTTTCCATTAGAGTTGTGTGACATTGAGTTAACCAAAGTTTATCTTTATTTCTTAAATTTCTATTGTGTATTTGATTAGACACAGTGAATAAATGATTATTATTTTTTACAAATAAGGCTATCTCTAGTATGTAAAGACTGGGAAAAGTTAAGAGTTTTTCTTTAATAAAATATTCTTTACAGCTATCAGTGGGCTTGAGACCAAATATGGCTCTCACACATCGTTTTTGGGATTTAAATACAGTTTCTTTATTTGTGGAATTTCCCCAAAATATTAGTCCATATCTAAGTACTGAGGCAACATAACCATAATAAGCAATAATTGCAGTCTTTGTGTCGCTAACTTTTGTAAGATGTCTGAGGGCATACACAAAACGATTTATTCTTTTACATACATCTTCAGTATGTGCCTTCCAGTTCAAAGCGCTGTCAATGTAGACACCCAAAAACTTAGTGCACTTAGTGTTTTCTATTTTGTGACCTTTAACATGTATATTTATAATGGGAGAGTTCGTTGGCCGCTGTGTAAAATACATAATATTAGTTTTGTTTAAATTAATGACTAAATTATTATTATTTAGCCAATTTACAATGTTAGACATTGAAGAATCTATGTTATATTTCAAATCGTTAATACAGCCATCTGACTTAATAAACATAGTACTGTCGTCAGCAAATAGGACCATGGGATATGCAATTGATTTTGGCATATCGTTTATGTAAATAAGGAACAATAAAGGTCCCAAAATTGAACCCTGAGGAACACCATACCTATTATATTCATAAGAGGAAGCAAATACAGTTTCTGTTTTAGTTTTGAGGCACATTTTGGTTATTTCTGTACGTTGCTTTCTGTTGCTAAGATAGGATTCTAATAGCTTTAATGCATTACCTCTTATACCATAGGCATTGAGCTTGTGGAGCAATATTTTATGGTCTACAAAATCAAATGCTTTCGTCATGTCCATATAGACTGCGCAGGCTTGTTTCTTGGAGTCTAAAGATTCCAATGCTAGTTTAACAAGATCAAAAATTGCCATGTTAGTGCTTTTGCCCTTGCGAAATCCTTTTTGTTCTTTTGTTAATACTGTGTTTTTTTCTAGAAAAGCATATAAACGATTGTAAATAACCCGCTCAAATATTTTAGCATTAATCGGAATTAAGGCTATAGGTCTGTAGTTAATTTTATTCTTTTTATCTCCCTTTTTATGAATAGGTTTAATTATCGATATTTTTAGATCTTGTGGAAATATACCATCTACAAGAGATAAGTTGATTATATGACTTAGGGGGTTAGCAATCCATTCAGCATTTTGTTTAATAATATTAGTAGAGATATTATCATGTCCTACGCTATTTGATTTTTTTAGGGATTTTATAATCTTAATGATTTCTAAGGGTGATGTAGGCCTTAGGAATATTGATTGCAATAACTTAGGCTCAATAATTTGATTAGTTGTACACCCATTTACTTGGTGGGTAGATTTTGAAACTTGGTCTATAAAAAAATTATTTACAATTTCTGCAATTCTACTGGGATCTGTAATTAATTCTTCTTTTTCTTTCAATGAGGTTATTGTTTCTTTAGGATATTGATTTTTTAAATTTTTTATTATTTGCCAAGTGACTTTCGATTTATTTTTAGCAGTTTTTAATAGATATGAATTTTGTGATTTTTTAGTCAAGTTTATTATCTTTTTTAATTTGGAAGAAAAGTTTTTTAAAGCTAATTTATTTTGCTCCGTACGACAATGCCTATAAGTCCATAGGAGTTTGATTTTTTTTTTACTAGATAACTTTATTCCGTTTGAAAGCCATTTTGGTTTTCTTCTTAATTTAACCATTATTATTCTCTCATTAAAGCAGAGATTGTAGAATAGATGAAATAACTCCATATACTTTGTGTATGCCTTATTAGCATCTGTACAGTCCAGTACTTCAGAAAAACTTAAACTTTGCAAACATTCATTAAATTTTTTACAATTTTCAATACTATAATCGCGTCTTTTTATATACCATGATTTAAGGAAACATTTAATGTTTATTGGACATATAATAATTTGAGCCATATGATCAGATAGCCCCAATTCTATTACATCCTTTTTAGATACTTTTAAGTTTACTGCAATATTGTCGAGACAAGTCCCACTCTGAAATCTCGTTAATTGGTTAAACTGCAATTTAAGATTATAGTTAAGAAATAAATGTTGCAGTTTTGTACTTAACCTATTTTTGATTAAAATGTCAATATTAAAGTCTCCACATACTATAACCTTCTTACGGGTACTTCTGCATAGTTTGTCAAGTATTAAATATAACCTATCAAAAAACAAATTTAACAAATCAGAACTATTATTAGGAATTCTATAAATACAAGCAACGATAATGTCATATTTGGGCACTTCTAACGCACAACATTCGCATACACCGTTGACGGAATAATTAACAACATCAACTACTTCATTGTATTCAATTTTTTCTTTAATCAGTATACATGATCCACCTCTGTGTGTGTTTCTAGAATATGTAGCAGCCAGCTTATAGTTTGATAGATGTAAGTTATGGTAGTCATCCTTTGTCATAAAATGTTCAGTTATACACAGTATGTCAACGGACATGTTCTTATCTTTTAAGTCTTCAAGTGCAACCGTTAGTATGTCTTGTTTATTTATAAGACCAGCTATGTTTTGGTGCATTATTGTTATATAGTTATTGGCGAAATAACTGTTTTGGGTTATTGTCTATTTTATTATTATTGTTTATTGAAGTGGAATGTTCGTTGTTATTATTCTTAATACGTTCGAAGTCATTACATATCTGCCAAACCAGTGATTGAAGGTCCTTTATTATAATATTCATGCCATAGTTATTAATTCTTCCAGTACTAGGATAAAACATTTGCTGTGTATAAAGTAAATTTAGGTTTGAGTCAAGAAAGTAAATATTTTCATTTGCTTGCAATCCCAAGTACAACATATGACTAAATTGTTCTATTCGGCGGTTATAAAGCATTGAGTAATTATTAACTTTGTATGTTGGCAGGCAGAAGATGATATTTGTGTTTGTTACACTTAAAAGTTTATTCTGGATTTTGTGTATCAAAGTATTATAGTTCTGTGTTTGTTTAAAATCTTGTTCACCTATCATGATCACACAGAAGTCATTCTTTGTAAACTGTTTTAATTTATTTTCAATATCATGCAACAAAATTTCCACTCCGGATCTAGGTCTGATGAAGTGACAGAAGTTAAAGTCGGCCCGGAAGTAATCATCTATCATTGTCGTGATTTTGTTTTTATTATTACTTGTAATTACGTGTAGTTTAGGATTGTTATTATTTTTATTAACTTTGTGTGAAAATTTGCTTGTTTGTATATTATTGTGTATAAATCTTTGTTTGTTACTTTCGTTTTGTTCAGGTTGATTTGCTTTTGTCAGTTTGTTTGTTGTATCTTCTTTAATTTGTGATGTACATTGTTCAGCTACCTCGTTATTTAGTGATTTTTCGTTTTGTGACATGTCGTAATCTCTAATAATGTCTTTTCGTTCTTTATTTTTAGCATTAAGTGTATTTATAATTTTATAAGCATTGTCTAGTTGTAGTTTTAGTTGTTCAACTTGATCTTCTAATTTTTTTATTTTTTCATCTGTCGATGTAATTGATACATCCGGTAAACTCGTAAAGCTATCATCACAGAAAGTAGACGTACTCACGTTTGTAACAGATATATTTGGAGAGATAATGTCTTCATTACAAGTCTTCATTTTCCCCTGTTTTTTTCTGTGAGTTATATTGTCATTGCTTACTTCATAAACATTAATATCTCCATTTTCACTATTATTTAATCCCTGGTTCTGATTTATTTCCATTTTCAACTCTCATTCAATTACCATTAAATAATTACTAATGGTATTTTATAATTTGTCTGCTTGTTCTTATTATAATATTCAAATAAAACAGTAATAATAAATCCACTAAAAAATAAAATTAAAATAAAAAATGAATTAAAAAAAAAACAAAAATAATTTTATCAAATTTTAAAAACAATAATAATAAATCCATTAAAATATAAAATAAAAAATGAATCAAAATAATATAAAAACTAAAATAAAAAACAACAATAATGAAAGAGTTCTTTTGTAGCAGTCTCGAACTGACGACCCTCCGCGAAACGAATTTCAACCATTTCAACCGTTAGGCCAAACCGTGTTACCAGCGCTCGGTGAATTTAACTATGTCTATCAATACAAAATCTCAGATTAAAAATTTAAAAATTATTGTTGGTAGTTTTATGTCGATTTGTTATTTCCACTGATTTCATTAAAAGTATTTAACACTGATTAAGACAATTAAGAACTTGTACAAAATAATTCACTGCACTTTTAGAACATAACAAAGTAGTTTCCATCTAGTTTAGGGACACTGTATATTTGTTTAATATTAATTTGTTAAGGAGCACTATCAACGTTGTTTACCGGGCCGGGGTTGCCAGCCTTCAGATGTTGTATAATTTAAATAAATAATACAATAATATTTTTAAATTAGTATTAAAATAAGATATTATAGAACAAAAATTACGCTATATGTGAGGTAGACCCAGCAATTAAAAATGCGCTATATAAAGATAGGATTGACAAATTTCGTAGGAATTACGTAGTCGCTCAGTGGCCAAAGCCAAGTCTAAGCCAATGCCATGCACGCGTAATTTTTTTCTATCCCTTTCTACAACTTTTTACTGAGGCTCGAAATTTTATGACACCACGTCTGATGTTATACTGGAGTAAAATAACTGCAAGAATGCAAATAATCTACTATGCCGGCCTAGTTGGAACCGGCAACTACTGGAAAGTAAATGAAATATCGTAGTTTTTACTTTTGAACTTCAAACTTAATTCTATATAACTTATTGTAACTTGGTCAGCATTGGGATTTAAACTGGGCGTTATTTCAGAGCGCTTTAACATTAAATAATTATGCTTGGGAAAGTTTATAAGGAGTCCTTTTGACGGGTGCAAACGTTCCAAGTTTTAACAAAGGAAAGTTGTTGCAAGAAAAAGTGTAAACTACAATAGGTCAACAATTAGCGTTCTTTTACTATCCTTTTTGCGTAACTTTTGTAAGATTGTATATTTTTTATTAACCCAAGAAATATTTCCTAATTTGTTAAATAAAGTATCAAATAATTTAACACCTAAGCAAATTATCATCATCGTTAAATTAAATAATTTATGTTACGGGTTACGACTATAGGCAGAGCCTACGAAGCGCCACTTTCCACGGTTCAGATAAAACACTCTCAGTGACCGCAGTGTCCATAACCTCAGTCTGTATGAAGAGAATTGTGTATGTGAAGAAACGAGATCAAATTATCTAAGACATTTTTACTCAATAGATTTTTTAAATTTCCGATATTAGTTAACTGATAAAAAAGTTAACTGAAAACACACATCTGTGGGTAAAAATTTGTTCGTAAGTTCAGATTTAACTTTAAAATATACTGCACGACAACACGATATGCATATCTTGGTGTGTAGCGTTGGGGAGTTCTACCCTACACCCGCATACCGCCCACAACGCTTCAGCAAGCATGTTGCACCATAGCTATAGAACACAAATCACAAGACACTGGCTGTTAGGAAAATAGTTTACACAAGACTAACAAAACATGAAAGCATAAGGTGTCACGCGTACGTTCGAATTGTTCTGAAATAAAGCACTCGTTTGTTTTATAGTCACTTCGTTACGGGATAAACTTTTTTCGAGGTCTATATGTTATGTTATCTGTGACTGAAGCTTTTCCTCGTAATTATCTATAAAAACTTGAAACCGTCGTGTTACGTGTTCAAGTTACGTACGCTATTAACTCCGTCGACTTAGCGTTTAACAGCAAATTATTACTTGAGCTTTACTCAATTTTCTGCCATGTTTTTACGAAATACGTTTTAAAACATTTTTATCCATACACCTAACGTGAGTTGCAAACCATCCCCAGTAAACTGTTTTTTTATTTATTTATATTTTCGACCTGTAGCTAATAAATGTCACTAGGGAAATAATAAACCGTAATCCTGACATGACAAAGTCTATTCAAAATACACTTTAAAATCGATCCAGCTAATGTCAGATACTTTTTTTTTAATTTATATAGGTACTAAGCTTAATTGTATCATAGAAACCGGGCGACCAAAATACCTTATATCAAAAATACATGGGCACCAGCAAATCATTTGTATTAGGAAATAGGTTTGCAAGACTATTTATCTACATGCTAGACTACAGTATTCTTTATTAGTTTTGACACGTCATCAGACCAGCTGACACAATTCTTTCGCCCCGGTATTGTTTTAATACCTAAAAAGCATCTAAGTCGTAATTCTAAATAAGTCTCAGAGATTTATACTCCAACAAATTCTCCAAAAGTAGAGGTTTAAATAATGTATGAAGTGTTAGAATTGACTTACAAGGACGGCATTTGTATGCTACTTCGACGAACTTCCTCGAACCTGGACACGGATCCACTCCAAATGCTTTAGGACTTGTGTGAAATTTACACGATCTCTTCTTTTGGCAGGCTTCCACAACGGTCTGTAACAAGGAGTACTAACCACATAAGTTAGCATGCAAGTTCTTTTAAAACTATTTCTCTTAAAAATAACTCGTTTTTCTATACCAAGCTTGTACCATGGCGACAAAGTATCTACATACATACATACATATCTATATCTAAGATACTCGTACATTGGTTTTAAACCGAACGCTTTTGGTTTGCGAGACAATTTGACTACTAAAGTATACTTACAAGTATACAGACCGTGAAGTGATTTAGTCACGTTTCGGGATCAGCTTGTAAGTGGCCGGTTCTAACTAGGCCAGCATAGTGGTAGTGATTGCTACTTACAGTTATTAAAATTGTAGTAGCAGTGACATCCATTTATGGATCAAACGTTGTCACAATAAAAAAATACGCTTAAAATTAAAATTCCCAAATTTTTAAAGATGCAACTCAAAGTAAAATAAAAGCGACCGTGGTGTAGTGGTAATGCAATGGTTACGAAGGCCAAGTGCACGGGTTTGAAACCACTCACCGGTACCAATGTATCTTTCATATAAGTACTCTGGTTGTCCTGTTTATATGAAACAATCACTTTAGTAGCTTAGTATAGAAATGTATTTAAAAAAGTAAGATAAAAATAAATTCCCTAAATAATTTTTTTTTTTTTTTTAATAAATTAACACTTTGGAATTTGAAGAGTTTATATTATGTTAGTATCGTAATATACAGTCATATTAGATATAGTATAGTTAACGAAAAAACGTTGTTGACTAATATTATAAATACTCGTATTATATAATATCTTCCATTATGTGAAACTTATGTAAATTCCCTTAATTCTATGAAATATTTACATAACTTGTTATAAATAAATTTATTGTTGTCTATAAATAATGGAAAGTTTCCTTATTGCCATGCCATATACAAAAGATATTACGGTGCAGCGAACAGTTATCTATTGAATTTTCCACATGATTAAGCATCCGTATATCAAATTTAAGTAAATTTACAATATAAATAATCGAAATGATTCCGTGCGGCCTTCTTCCAATTCAATTGGTTCTGTGGGACTGGGCAATATTAAATATTAAAGGTAACTTAGTTGTGATTCGTGAATGTTGCTAATATTAATAAAATAATAAGTTATTTCTTCGTACAATACTATAGTAAGTTACATGATATGTTTGTATTATACACACTGGATGACCAAATTTATGTACAGAACGAAAGTTACACGGTAATTGCTGAGTAATCTGATGTTAAACTGGAGTGCATATCTATGAGCGAAGACGAATAATGCCACAGAAAAATTAGAGCAAGCAGTTCTTATGTCGATCGCTGAGTTCGGGAAACTTTCTAGCTGATCCCGAAACGTGACTGTGTCACTTCACGGTCTTTTTACCTGAAAGTACTTACCAGGGCAAATGACTACTAACTTAATCACCTTAAATGTTATAATATTATTTTTGTGATGTTTAAAATCGGTGTATGCCTTATCCTAAATTAATTATAGACCATAAAAGGTTACTTTTACACGCATCGCGTAACCAAGTAGCTTTTAGGCTATATTTAAATTTATAGCCTACAATTTTAAATAATAAATTACCCGCTCTTTACGACCTACTTCCATCTTTTCTTAGATAAATAAATTTGGTGCTTTCTCGTCCATAAGGTATAAAATTAGGTTTAATATTTCCAGAAAGGTTGTCTGATCTCTTAAATATTTATTAATAAAATAATTTTCAAATTATGTCTAATTCGAAATGAAATGAATTCGTGCTAAAATATTTTAGCGGAGATAAATGTATAATTAATTATGTAGAATGTAGGTATTAATTATACATATTAATTATTAATATTTAGTAATAAAATTAATTAGTAAATATTTTACCTTAAAAATATCTGAGTTAATTATAAAATATATCATTTTACGATAAAAATCAATCAAATAAATTGTCACTCCTTTTTCCGACAGGTATAGGCAGAGACAATGGAGCGCGACTGTGTCACTTCACGGCCTGTACAGTCTCGGATCAGCAGACTGGGCAAATAATCACAAACTGTCTACCTACTTCTCCAGTCTGCCTTTTGTAATATTCAATCTTATATTAAAAATCTATGAAACAATTCCTTGCTCTGGCCGAAAATCGAACACGGAGCCACGCGTGTTGTCAATCCATTACTTTAGATGCAAGACTCTAAATTAAAAAATGATAATAAATAAAGTCTATAATTTAAATTTAACTCTAACCCTAATTATAAGTATTTAATAATAAATAAATATTTATTAGTTTTTAGAGTAGTAAGCAGTAGTTCCCAGTCTGTCGATCCTGGGTAGTACCACCACTTACAAGTATACAGAGTGAGTGACTTGGTCGCTTTTTGGAATTAGATCGTAAGTTACCAGTTCCAACAAGGCCGATAGTGAATGCAACTGCAACTTACAGTTATTTAAGTTACAGTAGCAGTCACCTTCATTCATGGAACGCACTCTAGCTTATCAGCAAGCGGGGAGCTGTCATATGTCGCGCCAAAATAAATAAAAATCCAAACCTGCAATGTGCTTGGCCAGTTGCATGACGTATCACCTACTACTTCGACAGCCACAGGTTGGTACTCAGCAAGGTCGGGGGTGCAACTGTGACTATGAAGATGTGAGGCGCCGTATTGGGCCACTTGTATACTGATTGTTGTCCCATGAGGACAGATAAGCGTAACAAGCTCTTCGTCACATGCCGCTCTTTGATGCGTACGTAGAGTACCCAGAAGTAATTCTGTTGACAAAACAGTGATATTAGCAAGTATAAGGTATGTTGTATTATATTGTCTCTGCCTATCCCTGAGGGGAAAAGGCGTGACAATTTGATTGATTGATTGAAAATATTATCTTAAAAGTTACTAGGGTTTTTATTGAGACTTGACATGTGATCTCGACTTGTCTAGTAAAATGGACGTCCAAGAGCGCCGACGACTGAAACTTTTACGGATGCCTCAGTCGCCGTCACTACGCCGGTGTATTATTTAAAGTGATGTATTATTCCAAAGTTAAAATTACTGTAATAAAAATGCAATATATTTAATAAGTTAATAATACAAAATACTAAAAGAACAATAAAAATGGGTATCAATATGAAATTGGACATTGTCCTCCAACGCCGATATAACATGAACTCTATAAAACCTGAATCAACAAAAACGTCACTCAAATCGCCCTGATTTTATCATGGAGATAGGTAGAAAAAATCAAGCCTCACTTTTACTATGCTGTCACAACTTTTACATATTTTTTTACTACAATAGAAAGTTAAAGTTGTAAACCCACAATAAAAATTTCAAATGTAATTCGAATTTAATGTAAAACTGTAAGGTAAAATATTTTTTGTTATGTTATGCTTTAAACTTGGTGGCAAATTTAAATTTTAACCGCATGCAAGGAAATTTACCAAAATGTTAAATACAGTTGGAATATTATGTTTTACTTTTTTTACAGTTTACGTATTGGAATCGGCCTGTTTTACACATTGCCCATTGACCTGATATAGCAGGAAAGATTGGACTTTATCCAATATTTTATTTCATAATTCCCCTTCTCGCTTTCTTCCAATCCACAATTATCTTCATAGATATTCTATAATCGTAGGCAACTGCAGATCTTATCGAAACTGCTTATTAATAATTACATCAAGGAACAATCTTCTGTGTCGTCCCATTTAACAGCAATTCTTTTATTTTTTTACATTTCTATACTAAGCTACTAAGCACTTGTATCATAGAAACAGGACAACCATAGTTGGTACCGGCATTAGGTTTTGAACCTGTGCTCTCGGTTTGCGTAACCATTGCACTGCCACTACACCACGGTCGCGTTAATGTTAATGTGCCCAAACCATCGCAACATTTCTTTCAAATCACATTTATGACTTACACTCTAATCGCAATCCTCACACCACCACAACTGCGTAATGCATTACAATAATAAGAATATTTGTTATAATTATTTAGGTAAAGATTTTTACAATTTCAAATTTTAATAAGTAGGGAATAGGGGTAATTTGGAATAAAATCCATTAATTCCAACTAGAGGGGATATATCAGTAGAACGAATGAAGTAACCCCCGAAACAGTAGTGGCCTTTTTACATAAAATGGTGTTTAAAATGCAACAGAATAATGTGAAAATATTTATCAGTTCGCTTTTTCCACCAGAATTAAAATACAAAATAATTAACTTTAATATAATGTACAAAATATTAAATAAATATATGTTTGTATTCGAAATAATAGCTAATGTTATGAATTGTTTGCTTAATAATTGGACCTATATATTTCATTGGTAGATATACTAATCTATTTATTAGAGTATAATTATGTTTGTAGGTGATTGAATTTTTGTATTTTCTGTTCATTTACTTACTAAATGTCGCCTGCGTTTATAAACTGTGACTCGTAAAGTGAGTTCATGAAAAACCCATTGCATCCTCAAGGTAACAGCCATCCATGTGATAGCGATTATAGTATAAATGCTATCTGCATAATAATAATAATCGCATTTATAGTGTAGATGAATTATTGAAGTGAAATATTTCTATCGTTGAATGCAAACATTCTAGCATGAAATGTGATGAAAATGTACTCATTGTGACGCTGCGATAATACTACTATGAATCAATATATATATATATATATATATATATATATATATATATATATATATTTAATAAATCGTGCACAAGTAATAAAATTTCTCAAAAATGTCGAAATGTCGAATTCTGTAACTGTATGTTAGTACTGTTTAGTTTGCATACTTTCTTTCAATAATAATCACTCGAATAACTAATACGGTACATTATGACACAACTTAACAAAAACTAGAGCAATTTTTTATCTATTAAAAAAACTAAGACATTAAAATCGAAACAAGCTTCACAAAACTGTATTAAAAAATAACTCACAAGTTGCGTATGGTCGGTCTATAGTTTATGACTATTTTACGATACCCCACCATACTAAAGTATTATCAAACATATTGTTTAGTATTTACATAGTTTACGACCACCAATAATATACGTCAAACACACCCTCTCGTTCCCACGTGTACATCTCTGGATTTGTTGATAATAAAAACTTTAGTTTGTGCATTTAAAATGAACCACCGTTTAACATTCCGATTATGCACACAGATCATAGATATCTAGATCTGTATGCATAATGCCTGTGCATACTCTAGATCATTTATTCTTATATTCTTACTATGTACTTGTATTCAGATCATTTACAAAGTTGACGGTTTTAACTAGGCCGGCATAGTAATGCGACTGCTACTTGCAGTTATTTAACAATATAAGCAGTCAGCGCTATTTATGGACAGCAGTGGTGACCTGTAAGTAGAAGAGTCACATACAAAAAAAAATAACGGAATGCATGCATTAGGTATAATTTCTAGCGGAGTCTAGTGATATGAGATCTATGTTTCTGCATAATCCAGACGTAAGCCCTCAAGAAGCCACTCACAGTTTTAAGAACAAGTCACTTAAACAAGGAATCATTAAGGGGAATACTGCTATTTATAGATGGAGATGCTCGTATTTCATACTTGATGAGCTTTGTAACGGTGAGCACGTGGCGGCAAACGCGCCTTCAACATCTGCCTCATTGTGGTTAACGTACATGCCGGTTCAAGGGGAAACGCATTTAAAACAAGTGATGTATTATTTTAAGAAATATCACAGAACTTACTGTCCATTAACAAAAACGGAAACTTATATATTAAAAAGCTATTATCGGTTGCTTACGGGTATTTTTTTTTGACAGCACCATGCTCGAACTTGAGCTTGAATGTGGTCCATGAATTGAGGCGGCTGTTACTGTTAAAATTAAACAACAACTACTGTTCAAGCCTAGTTGGAATTGACAACTTTCAAGCTGATTCAGAAACGCGACCGAGTCATTCCACGGTTAGTACATTTGAAAGTGGTGATACCAACCCGGAACGGCAGACTGGGCAATCAACGATCTAGAAATAGCTTGATATATATATTTAGTTACCCAGATTTGGAGCAAATATTTTTCTTGTTATTTTAATTAGGAAATATTTATATTATCTGTGACATAAATATTTGCTCTGACCAGGAAACGAACCCTGGAATATAGTGTTAACCAATGTGTCACGAAAGTCTTCAAACGCTCGAACCAATCTAATTATCGACCAAACGAATCAAATTAAAACATGTTTTTTTATTTAATTGTGACACGTCATTTGACCTCGACCCGCCCGATGATAAGCAAGAGGAGGTCCAAGAGTGACGACGACTGAAAAAAGCGAGTTAGTTCCCGGCTGCCTCATTATGCCGGCCTAAGGTGCTTATTTACGCATCGCTTAAAGAATCCAAGGTCATAGGATGGAAAGAACAAATGGGCTGGCAAAGCATTCCACTTGTCAATTGTTCTACAAAGAAAAGACGTACCGAACTTTTAGTTCGACTGCTGATTCTGTCGATAAAATGCGGATGCTTTCCCCGACCTGTACGGGTATTACGGGTGTGAAGGGACGAGGTAGGAACAAAGTTAAAGAACTCCTAATATTTATCTATTGTTTAACAGTACTTTCACTAGCTTACTTTCTTACTGTCTTTCTTACTTTCTTTACTGTCTTAATTTGTATTAATGAATCAATCAAATTGTCACGCTTAAATTGCTGCTGGGATAGGCAGATACTCTTATTGTTCTTATATTGAACACATATTGGGAACCTGGCATATATTTATTATTAAAAAAAGTGTTTTTTTAAATTATGTATAAGTATTAAAAATATATTTTATTTGTTGTTTACAATTACTTTTGAGGCCTGTACAAAATCTGTGGGAATGAAAGGAATTTATCATGTTTCTGATAAAAGAAATTGTCATTTGCTCCTTCTTTTGAAATCCCGTAAAATGAGAATTGAAAATACTCGTATAAAGAATCACAGCCACCGCAAATGTACGTATTTTATTTACATTTTATGTGGAATTAGTTTTTGTTTTTTATCGGTAAAAGAAGGAAATTACTTTTCTAACATTCGCCGAAGTTTATATTATGTACCTGCTATTTGTACAATCATGGTTGAGTGGTTTTATGGTATCGATCTAAGACCACAGTTCCAAAGTTCTTGATAGTCCAAAATTTGATAAAGACATTAACAATATTCTATTGATTTTTTTGTTGAGACTCGACGTCTGACATCGTGGCATGGCAAGCAAGGGAAGGACCAAGAGTGCCAATGAATAAAAATATACTCTCATCATGGTTGCCTGAGTTTCTATGATACAATCAATTACTTTAGTAACTTAATGTTTTCATAGATGTTTACAGGTCCAAAATTAATATATTTAAGAAAACTGTTTTTAACTATTTTGTTGATAAATGATATTTTATTCAACTGGTTATAGTTTTTTAGTTCAGATTATCATTTACTTTGATTTAAACTTTAGTTTTAAGTAATAGAAGCACTGTTTTTTAGTTTTTATGTTTAGTATTTTTTATTTTTGTATTTGTACATGCCTATAATTGGTGTAAGTCTGTTTTTGTTTTAATAATATTTATTAATTTAAAAGAGTTATACATGTATCACTGTTGGTGTGTCTTAATATAAATAAATAAATATAGAAATGTAAAAAAAATATATAGTATCATCTATTTCAAGCAATTCAATTACTTCTGTTCCCTGATGAAAAAAAGGCTTGAAAATACTTATTTTTTTCTTCCCTTTTCAGTTAGCTTTTTATAGGTTTTTTCATATGCTACCCAACACCCATTTCTTTAATACTTAATAATCTCCACTTTCCTCAATCTAGGATATCCTGAGCTGTCACTGCGAAGGGTCAGTATAATATAATCCTTTTCAATGTCAAACCTTTGTAGACGACAGCCGCTCACTTCAACGAATACCGCAGTAATTTATAGACATATTTTTTGAAGTTAAAGGCAGAGCGTTGAAGGTCATTTACCCAGTCTGTCGATCTGAGGTAGAGGATCACCACTTTCAAGTGTACTCAGTCGCATTTCAGGGTCAGCTTGAAACTTTCCAGTTCCAACTAGTGGATACGAACTAGTGTAGAAGCAGTTGCTTTTAGATCTTGGACCACACTCCACATTATATCAGGAGAGGTCCTGCCATATGTCGAGAATATTACTCATCTCTATGTTACAAAAATATTAAGTTTTTATTTTGGGTAATAAAGATAAAGAAAAACTTGGATTTAAAAATATACAATATATTTTATTGACGTTTGACAATGGAAAGTTATTACCGATATTATACAGCTTCTTAGTCGTATTTTATATTTATATTTCAAATGATAAATGCCTTCATTACGTAATTTCTAATCCCATCCCACACAGAGACAGCAAATCAGATAAAGCTCTTACAATAAAATCTAAAATAACATTCTAGCCATTATTTCTATTGACCATGTTTGTTACACTCGTAAAAATGTTTTGAAAAGTCTTGAGACATGGCCCCGCACATTCTGGGAGGACATTAATGTCAAGCTGTCTCTCATGTCGTCTGCAGCATACTGCCCCTTTTTTTCCTTTGACGGCCGTAAAGCGATCTCTTTGAGTGATTTCATGGAATATAAATAACTAAATCTTCCATAGTTTACTTCAAAGAGGATATACGATTCCTCAAACACGTTTTTTGTATACAAACAATAATTGAATAACATGTTCTGTAATTGTATACATCAAACAATGGTCTTGTTAGCTCGTTAAAATTATAACAATAAAATCTTCTTATGTTGCTACACGATTTCGCATCTCGTCAGAATTTAAAATAAAGTTGAAGAAGTTCTTTTCTATATATTTCAAAACGCAAGTCCTCATAACTTATCTGACAAATCTTGTTTTATGTATAATATTTTCTACTCGTAAATATATTAATTGCTTATAAATATCTAACCGTGTTTTTTTGTGACACGACATTTGACCTCGACCCGCCTGATGGTAAGCAAAAAGAAGTCCAAGAGTGCCGACGACTGCAGCAACCGAGTCTTCACGGCTGCCCCAGTCGCCATCACTATGCCGACCAAAGGTGCTTCTTCACGCATAATTTTATTATACTATATTTGTTATATAGTATGAATATAAAAATTAATCAATGTTTGTAAGTATAAGTAGTTGCCCGTAGGTATACTAGTAGATGCGAATAAAAGACGAATAAACCGCAAGCATCTTTATAAAAACCACTAGCAAATAAATCCTTTATTAACTCATTCCTAATATTTGGCCTTTTTATTGTTGAATCACCTGTGGTTACATGATGATTAAATTACTCATATAATAATAATTCTAGTATTATTTTCCCATTTAAAGACTTGCACGTCTGTTTTATACGGGCAATATTTCCAAGCACGAACGACACTTTTATGGAAAATAAATGTTCAGATTAGATTATTTATGAGTAAAGAAGAGAGGACGAAAATTAATCTTCTAAAGTGGGAGTGTATATTACAGTGCTTCGTAATATAAAATTGTAAATTGAATGATTTCTGTACGTATTCTGTACACATTTTTCCACTCCGGAAAGGCCACATGAGTTGTGAAAAGATAGCAATTTGATCACTTGCCGCTCCCCAATATATTTTGCGAGAAACTCATTCGTTCATATCGACACTCGCTTTTGAATCCACACAAGTTGTAGTTCATCAAGTATCCTATTCATGCAACTATAATTAGATAACTTTAAAATAAGTTACTAAGCAAAATGACAGTGCATTTTCGTCTCGATAAATGAAAATTGGTAAATAAAGCCAACTAGCAATTCCAAACACCACAATTGACTCCGGTTCAATGAAGACCAAAAGTTCAATCGACCTAATTTACGCTAATTCACGGAACGAATTGTGTTGAACGTTTGAAAGCAGCGCGCGCATTGTTTATCTAAATCTTTTGTTCCATTCTAACATAACGTATGTAAATCGGGTTGATAAATATGGCAAAACTTTTCAAAGGTTTATTCAATCAATAATTTTAAAATTATTCCTATAAGAAAAGTTGTTTAAAAACTTGAACAAAGTAAAGTCTTCAAGAAAGTACTTAAGAGTCTAAGCCTGTGCTTATTAACCCTGCTGTAGCTCAGCCATTGCCTAGTAAAACAGAACTTTGCCGTGACTTTGCTTGTTTAACTGAGAATACACGGCTCGTATTGTTTGTAAACGAGATCAACTTAAGTTTGCTACTCTAATCAGGGTAACCATATAGTTTTAAACTATATTATTAAAGAGGCTAATTAATGTATATATCAAAAAAATATAAAATTAATTATAAAGTACTATAATATAAATTCTACTCTCTTACAGACAAGTAACAACACTTTAGTACTAATAATTTTATTTATTACGAAATAGTAGTAATTTATTGCTAGTTTTTTGGACTTATAGAAGTTTCTAATTAACTTACCATTAAGCAAGTATACGGCATGCTTTGTGAACGATTTTTAATAATGTACACTACATATATAGTTAACTATTAAATTATGTAGTATTTTCACTGTTAAAAACTTGAGTAGTAGAATCTCAATAAAAGTTTTCGATTTACATACATTGTTATTATTTTTTAGTCATGTCTCAACGCATGTCAGCACCTTACCTGATGAATAAATAATCAACTCCAGTTAAATGACTGCAAGAAACAGTCGCATCCACAATGTCAGCCTAGTACGAACTGGTAATTTTCAAGTTGATTCCACAACAAGTTAGTTACATCACGGTCACTTAAAAGTAGTGGTACCAACTGTGACCAGACCACCAACTGTCTGAGAACCACTCTTAAAATTAGTAAACAGTCGAAGAATCAAAAGATCATAATTTAAGAACTGGGTGTTATAAATCATAATATATTTTATTTGGAAAATTGTGGGTAAGACAATTTACTAAGTTTACCGTTTCAATCAAACATCTGGCTAGTTCAGAGGTTGACCAAAATTTTGGAATCTGTAGGAAAACTTAAAGGGATAGGAGATGATCCTCTCACAGAGTTGTCAAACTTAGATAAGTTTGTGGGCATGACCTACAACATTTTCTCAAAACAAAATTTACATAGATAGGTACTCCTATATTTTATAATGTATGCAGGGTTTTGAAGATAGATATATAAGATAGATTGTAACTTAAAACTATATACTCGTATAAGTAGGTACAAAATTCAAATTCAGGCAAGCAAGGAGAAATATGTTAAATAAAATTAAAGAAAAAATACATTATTAAAGCTAAATATTTTGAGACACTGTATTTCAAATTAGATATAGCAGATTAGATTAAGATGAAAGAAGAGAAAGTTTTATGTTATTTATATAAGGATTTATTCATGAAGAGTTAACGGGTTATTTGAATTTGAACATTTCTAAATCCAATTTATTGTAACATTTCTATAGTAAACTATTGTATAAAAAAATGAACGTAATATGTCCGATGCTTTGGAACAAGAGCTTACATGCTACTTCTGACGCCACTAAGTAACTTATTTATTTTAGACAATGATATCTATAATTTAAATCACATGTAAAATATACCCTTAGCGTAATTAATAATAATAAATTGATTTTTTGCTCTTTTGCTTCCTTTACTAAGTACATTTGTATATTTGTAAAAATACAAATATCTTAAAGTATAAGAAATTTAATATGTATTAATAGTAATTATTAAAAATATGAATTATATTTTATTTTTAATTACGACGTCTGATAGACTCCAGTGACCACCCACTGTCTGCCTACCACGGGAGACAGTCGGCAATATCATCACGGAGTAAAAATACTAAGTAGGAACAAGGTTGTACTATTGAAACATAATGAACTGTTTGTATTATTGTAATTTAGGTTTTCTTTTTATTTAACATCTCAATCAGCCGCAGCTCGTTATCGTTACACATTGAATACATTAGGGCACAAAAGGTATGTTCTCGCAGACGATTAATTTTACTAAAAGCATTGAATTTTTGTGTGACAACAGGATACTTTATTCTATTTTCCGTAAGGGAGATAAGGATAGAATTAAATGACGTCGTAAAGCGACGGCTGCAGTAATTTATGAACATCGGGAAATAAAAAATAAACCACCATATCCTCTTTGAGTTTTATTGACAATTTAATTGTGAATACAAAATGTAATTATTTAAATAAAGACCGTTTGAATTACATTAATGGATAATAAGCTGTATTATTGCCTTAAACGACAGTGAGTTGTGCATTTTTACGAAAGAAAATTCATAACAAGAGCGGGTAAATAGTGCTACGTAATACAACCCCTTCGCCCCAAGTCATTTTACTACGCGAAACTCGGTCAACTAAATCACGAACTTCCTTTTTTTCGTAATAACAACTAACTAATGGCCGTATGTATTTCACTTTTTTTTCTACTTTTGCATTTGATTAATGGTAGTTATTATACATTTTTTGTTAAAAAAAATGTATAACCTATATTTATTTTTCAATTTGGTTTTGTATTTTTAAAAGGATTTTTTATACGTATAAAACCAATGGGTTTTCTACGGAGTTAAGTAAATGCGGTTTTAATCCTATATTCGTTTTGCATACAATAATTTGGAAAACTAAAAATATAATCATTCACATTTTATTTCCAAATGGCGTGCTTGACTCATGGAATAGGTTGCTCACTGAACATAGGGTTCGATCCGATACCTAGTTAATTTATTATTGTTATAGAGGGAAGCTATAGAGCTTCCCTCTATTACCAAAAATCATAATGAGTATAGGCTTTCACATACAACAGCACCTTCGCTCATGGTAAAGTATATATCGCAGCAATTAAGAAACTGCACTGTGGATAAAAGGTATGTATGTGGTGGCAGTTACACCGGGTTGAGTGCCTCCACATATAAAAAAATGATAAAGAAAAGCTTAGACTCAGTGACTTAAACAAACGAATTTAAATCACAATTCCCAAGGTTCGTATAATAAATGATACCTCGTGACAGATCAAGAGAAACATTTTCATTCTGTTGGCCGAATCGACAGGCGAATTAACAATTCTGCGCGTCCTTTCTCTGATGATGATTTAGCAAATGGAATGGTTTTGTGTATGTGTTTACCCTAATCTACAATCTTGTATCCTTCAAAAAAGCATGAAATATATTTTGTCCGGCATAGTAAAGGCGTCTGACGTGATCGTGTACTAAGTGACTTTTTCAGACATCTTCAGTTAGGTTGTCAAATGTCGAGTCACAATAAAAAAACACTTTCTTGTTAAAGGATAATAACATAGTGTGTATGACTTCTGACGTTAAATTTGTGTGTAGCAGGCAAGTTAATCTTACAGCTCGATCAAAGTTTATTGCAACTTTGGATAAAGGTAAGATGGAAAACTAATACAAGTTTTAAAACGAACTAGTAAGAGTGGTAGACAGGCAGGTTGGCAGTCAATTTTCCCAATATGCCCATTCGGGTAGTACCACCACTTTCAATTGTACAGACCGTGAAGTGATTTCAGAATCAGAATCACCCAGAAAGATGCTGGTTTAAATTTTTTCACGAAGATAAGTAGAGATAATGTAGAGCCACTTTGCTAAGTTCTGGAACTCCTTGCTTTCTTCACATGCACAATTCTATACTACGAGTTAAGTTATATCTTTCAATCATGTTTATTTCAGTTAAGGATGGTTCGTAGTTTATTATATTTGGGTTACAGAAATCTATTTCAATTTGTTCTCAGAGTGAAGAAAAATTACATGTGTGGAGTAATAAACGACCATTTGTAAATAAGGAAAAATTGTAACTAAAAATCTTTATTTAAGACAGAATATCGTTCGCTGAAGCGGTCGATTGGTTAAAATCGCCTACGTGACACGCACCCAGAATAAACTCCCCTATTTTAATATCATAAACAAGGGGATACTTTGGGCTTTATTGCTACGTGTTAAAGTTGAAAATTAGGTTTAAGACTAAATGTATATTTAAGTACATTACACGCGTGCTCTCGTTTCCAAAGTACAATAAAGCTCTTATGAAGCGAGCGCTCGTTAGAGTACGTGTGAGGATATATTCTGGTATCTAAGACTGCAATGTGTGCATTTTTCATAACACACCCGCAAGTATGTGAACGATTCATATGAACGTTAATGAACTTTTATTGGGAACAAAATTATATATTATATTATAAGTGGTAAAAGTTTTACCGTTTTTAAGTTAAGGAGTATTTTTAGTACAGTTTTCTAAAGTTTATTTCCTTACTAGTTCAAGTTTTCCTGGAAACAATTTAATTATTTTAAAGCAAATAATTCTTACGCAACTAGGCAACTAATGCCTAACTGTAGAAAAAGCAAAATAACAAAATAACAAATTGAATATATTGTACAATACGAAATTTCAATTTCAATATGAATTTCGTCTTCACTTTCTCACATTATTAATATTCCAAAAACGTAGCATACAAACGCCTCGACTTTTCGGTGCCATATTTCCCTGAAACTTTGACCCAAATAATATTGATTCCTTTCAAACCTATACTTTATGCATACTCGCAAGTTTTAGAGCACTCGTAAGGAAATTAGCTAAAATACAATACGAGTATTTGTATAAATATTGTACTTACTGTTGGTACTGGCTGTTTTTTTTAAATCATTTTATTACTTTATTCCACGACTTACGACATTTGGCGATCTCTCGCCACAAACTATTGTAGGAGTCCATCTCATCTCGCCATCTGCGTTTAGGCCTGCCGCGATGTCTTCTACAATCTGGAGTCCACTTCGTAGGACTTGGCTCATAATGCATCGGACACGCGACAGAGATGCCTGCCCAGTTCCACTTCAGTTTGGCGGCTTTTTGAGCTAGATCGGCAATTTGTGTTTTGGAGCGCAGTATGGTGTTACGAATTTTATCTGTAAGTTTTACGCCCAGAATACTGCGCTCCATGGCTCTTACACAAACCCCGAGCTTGGACTTCTGGTAATCCGTCAAAGACCAAGTCTGTGCACCATAGGTGAGGACAGGGAGAATTTACATGTCCATGAGCTTTCTCTTAAAGGAGAGTGGTAGGCTGTAAAAAAAATGGGAGTCCTTTGCCCAGCAGTTGGACAAATAAATAGACTAATAATAATAATTACTTTATTATTTGTACATTCAATGAACATTTCTAGATTTCTAGATTAATGCCTATTGGGCATTCTCTAGAAACAAGAGAGAAATGTAATATTTACTTAGGTGCTAAGAGAAACATATAATTTTCACGATATTTAATTGGACCTTTTATTATTATGTGTGGTTACTATGAGTTTTTGTTGCATAGTTGGCATAGTTTCGATATTGTAAAAAATGTTTTATACGAATAATGAATTATTACAGTATGTAGTTGCAATATATTTAAAGCGACCGTGATCCAGATGAGTTTAAAACCACTTACAGGTAACAATGCATTTTTGATATTTGTATTTTGGTCGCCCAATTACAAATACTTTGTTTGAAAATAAATTTTTACATAGTTTTCTAAATATTAGCCCTAAATATATATTCCAAAAATATTCTTTATCATAATTCGTTGTCTAGACTAAATTACCATTATAACGAATCATTAAATGGATAAATTCAGAATCCAACAAAACACAAATATTACAATTATCGTATATTGCATGCTTTTGAAAGGGTAAAGCAGTTTACAACTAACGAATTGAACTCCAAATTCTAATAAACATTTGGATATAAATGACATTTAATTGACATATCAACTACTCATAAGTATAGAGTTTAATGTTATCCTGATGATTAAAATACATACTTCATTTGTATTGTATCACTAATTAGAAGAAAGGAAATGGGTTAAAATCCATTATTGATTATGTATAAGAGAGAAACAATGGATAGTTAAAATGAAATCACTTCACAAATTGGCATAGTCCACACAAAGCACGTTCAGCTGGACGGTAATAATATCTAAATAAGATAGATGATATTACTATGTTATGAGATTTTCGATATTTCTTTTATATTATTTTATATTTTGAGCTTGTATGAAGATGATTATGGATGTGAAGGAAGTGAGGGAGTTGTGTCAGGATCGTGGCAAGTGGCGTTTCATTGTCTTTTTTTATGTGTCTATTGTTTTATAGGTACGTTATTATTACTATTTAAAACACAAAATAAATGTTGACAGTTGGATATTGGTGGCAACCTCAGATCAAATAAGTATATTATATGACCTGAGGTGGCTACTGACTTTCCTTTGCCACAATAAATACTATTGGAATATCGAATAATGTCACTTTGACAATTCAGTGGTCAGTCGTCGACACGCCATTTCGCTGTTTATATTTATGAGATGGTAAGCAACGGTAAGCGCCGAAAACTGTCCTGTCACCAAATTGAAAATGGCCGTCACTATCCCAGCCTAAAGATCGTAACTAACTGATCTATATGATTTGTGAACATAATTTTTGACAAATAAAGTGCGTTGTGTATTCTTAGATTTCACAGTAGTTTACCTATTAGTGTTTTTTGACCAAAACGGAGACATCCTCAAGCTAGGTTGCCTAGTGCTCATAACCATAAAGTCATAATCAGCTTGTATAAAGACAATTGTAAATGTGAAAGAAGCGAGGAACATGTGTTAGGATCGTGGCAAGTGGCGCTTCATTGTCTCTGCCTATCCCCGTGGGAGGAAGGCGTGGCAATTTGATTTTTTTATTTTCTACCTATTAAGCCACTCCTGCAAACTTAAATTAACATTAAATTTATAATTTTTGCAATAATTTGCAATCATTTTGCAGTATGATGAAGAAAATGCGTATCATATAATATATTTCAATAAATAATTTATTTAAAAAAAATAGCTACATTTTACTAGCTTTATTTATATATTTTAGTTACAATAAATAAATTTATTGAAATGTGTTGAGAGACATAAAAATGTCACGTTTTTCCAATATTTTTATGCTTCTTTTAAAGCGATAACTACATTTGATCCGAAAATAATCAGGGAATATTTTTGTTTGGATCATACCTATGCCGTTTCAATACCGTGAATAATGTAAACAGTGATTTAATATTAAAAAATAAAATATGTATAAAAACAAAAGAGAATAATAGAATAATAAATACCCTTAAAAAATTTAATGCAGTCATAAAAAATATCATTTCAAAGAAACGGTTTATATTTTTATTTTAATTGGGGTAAAGTGGGATAAAACTATTATTCTATTATTTGCTATATTATTGTATAGGTATATTTGTTTTTGTTATGCTCTATAAGTATATCCAGATGAAAAGTTTTTACAAAACAAAATATTTTTAATTGGATCATTAATTTGGTCTTACCTGACCTCAGTATAATCAAATCAATCAAATTGTCTCGCCTTTTTGCCCACAAGGATAGGCAGAGACAATGCAGCGCCACTTGCCAAGATCCTGACACAACTCCCTCTCGCTTACTTCACATTCACAATTCTTTTCATACAAACTCTACGATTATGAGCAACCCAACATTCTTGAGGATGTCACCGTTATTTAAATTTATTTATTTAAAACTTGCACACAAGCAGACATACCTAATGCTGTTAGGATTTTCTGCCAGTCTTTGGGAATCAAGTATATTTTAACCCTACATAAGTTTTGTAATAACAAGAAACGAGAAAGGTGCAAGCATAAGCTGAAAATTTATATTTTAGTAAAAATAAGAAAACATGACACCCATATTGAGGATTATGGAGACGAAAGAAGTAAATAATAAGTGAGGTCTCTCAGTCTTGGGATGTCGAGAAGGTCAAGAATGTAATAATATAGTGTATGGAAAGGGCCTTTCAAGCTCAGAGCATTTTTATCTTGAAAGAAAAAAATATTTATCTTTCTGCTACATTTAACATTGACTTGATAGTCAATGTTTAATGTAGCATTTTTGTTTGCTATCACACTTAGTTCCTAATTGTTTATTGGATTAAAGAAAGGAAAAATAAATATGGCCGCCAGAACGCGGGGTTGTGAAACATCGGAATTGAAGCAAAACAATAAATAAATATATAATTATATAAACAAAAACATACAGTTATCCTAATAAACTAAACATGTATTTCTTATTATTATAATACAGAGTTGGCGACTTTGAGTGGGCATGACAGCGTTAGTAAACGTCATGCCGTTGGCCGTCACGTCATACGAGTCGGTCTTACCTACAACGCACAACAAAAACAGTATCCTGTTTTATTTTGCTAAGAAAAATATACATATATAAAATCGTGGTCTATTAATTAATTTTATGTGTCATAATTTTGCATCGTACCATAAAACTTGTTGGAGTAAACTTTACTCTTATACGAGTATGTTGAGCAACATTATAATGTAATAATAGAGTTGTTTCTCTACTGTAAGTCATCGCATATGATCCGCAGTAACAAAACAAAAGCATCACAAAACATGATAACAAATTTCATTATATCACAAGTTAGGAACTAGGTAACTGATGTTGCCAAACTTTTGTATCTTCTTTGTTCGCATCCGTTTTCACGTGAAAGCAAACACTGAATTTACACAAAAGTGAAATAAAGTGGGAAAGTTTGAATATTGGACAAGTCTTGCACTTTGTTAGCATGCATGAAGGGGTTCCGGTAAGTGCTCTCAACTGATTTTTCTAGTTTTGAATAAACTTCATAGAAAATTAAGTTTACCAAAGTCGTATTTTATTTCGCTGGAGTCACTCTCTTATGGTAATGAAGTTGCTTTTGGAAATATAAACAAATCTGCAAGAACATAGTTTCAGTTAGGTTTGAATAGAATCTTGTACAAATCTGGAAAGGAATTTTCTATAACAAAGTTTTAGTATTAGCTTTTTTCTCACGAGCTGAAAACGGACACAATACGGCGCGAGTGGCGTGTTACATACAATTTATTGTTTTATTTCTATAATAAGCTACTAAGGTGCTTGTATCATAGAAACAGGACGACTTGAGTATTACTATAAAATAGGTAAAAGTTTCTTAACTTTTTTAAAAAATGTAACTTAACTAAGGTAATGTTTCTTATAAATATGGGAATTGGTTACGTTGATACTATTCCATTAAAAATTATGTATCTTGATTAAAATAAACTAATAACAGTTTCATTATATCATGGTTTATACGAATTAAAAGCAAACGAATTCTCAATATTATGTTAAAACATAAAACAAACATTTATTTTCGATTTACAAAATTTTGCCGGAATTTACCAAAATCCTATTATCAATTTTCATGCTAATTTTGTTTGCTTTCATTTAATTTGCATACTTATCTATGTTTTTAGGCCAATAAATAGTTTTGAGGGAATATAAAAATAAGCCGGGCATCTAACTCCTGGTAAAAAATATTCTTTAAAAATATTTGTTATAAAATTCTAATTTACATATTACATATTTAGTATACTTATATAGGTACAGTATTGAATGAATGAATTAAACAAATTTTATGCGGCTTATTATCACGTTTATTTTTGGTTATTGATCGTAAAGACAATAATGTCGACAAGCTTACTAAATAGGCATGTCTGCAATAAGCTGCTCGCCTATCAATTATTATCAATACTTAATAATAAATATTACTCAAAATGTAATCTGGTCGAATCTAATTGTTTCGCCTGAATTCCCACAGGAATAGGCAGAAACGATGTAATGACACCTTTTACGATCCGGTCACAACTCTTTCGGTTTTCTCCCATTCACAATTATCTATCTTCATACAAGGCATTTAAAAAAAAAAACAAAAAAAAAGTAGAAAAAATAGATTTGTCATTCTAAAGTACTATTTCATTTGAAGTACTTATGGTTAATAATATTAGGTGTAGAAATAATTTAGGACGCTTACTGTATGTAGTATAGGTAGTATTTATTGGTGCTGGTAAATAGCATCGCAAACCAAGTGGGGGTATAAAACTTTTAACTTAGAATACGGGTTGATTTTATTTTATAAAAATGTTCAAAATAACAACTATTCCCAAAGTGCACGATAGTATATAATAAAGTTTACAATAGATGAGAGTATAGGTTAGTAAAGTTATGCCTGGAAGTTAGACGTAATCGGTGTGTTCCTGGAACTTATGCTTTGATATTAGTTGGGCTTCCTCACCGACACCCACATATGTTTCTTAGAAATACATAATGAAAATTGGAATTAACCTTCGGTTCCCTTGTGATTTTAAGTGTTATATGTACTATAATGAGGTATAAATCGGTGGCTCGAATATAACAAGTATTTAAGACCTCTACTTGCTTGATGCAAGGGGATAAAGGGGATGGGGATAAAGGGGATAAAGGGTTCATGGGGATAAAGGGAAAACATAGATGGGTAAAGCATTCAACCAACTTGTCAATTGTTAGACAAAGAAAAGACGCGCGATCTTTTTTTTAATTGAGACACGACTCTATCATCGATTTGCTTGACACAGGTGTTGCAAGGAGAGGTCCGAGAGCGCTGACGACTTAAAAAAACTGTTTCATATACGGTTTCCATAGTGCCATTATTTCGGCCAAAAAGTCGATTCAGTCAATAGAATTTAAATGCTTTCCTAAACTGTTAGGTCTCTACCTATCCCCATAAGAACGAGTGCGTGAAAATTTTTGATTTAAAAATAAAGTTTATAAAAGTCAAATAGATGATAAAAGTTTTCATTTTAAAATAAATTTTAAAATGTTTCTTTTCATAAAAAATGAGTACTCTTCTCTACAATACTATTATATAGAAAGTATAATGCACATGTCCACTTACCGAGATTATCAGCCCTGTAGAGTGGAAAAGTAGCTATCCAGAGCACGATAAGAACACTTGCTGTATCACGCGCCATTTCCAACAATATCTATTCAAAACATCAGCAAAACAAGATACATTTCAACTCACAACACTTCACTATATACATTGTGTCTTTTAACTACTATAAAGTTACTACAACTGCTATCTGATTATGATCATTTTATTGTCTATTTTATTGCACTTTATTGACTAAAATGTTTTTCTTATTTTTTATTAATCTGAAACAAACAAAAAGCATTTTTTGTAAAGTATACATTTTATCGACCGAATCGGCAGTCGAACTAAAAAGTTCGGTGCGTCTTGACAAGTGGAATGCTTTGCCAGCCCATGTGTTCTCTCCATCCTATGACCTTTGGTCCTTCAAGCGATGCGTAAAGTAGCACCTTAGACCGGCATAATGACGGCGGCTGGGGCAGCCGGGAACTGACTCGGTTTTTCAGTCGTCGTCACTCTTGGACCTCCTCTTGCTTATCATCAGGCGGGTCGAGATCTGTTGTCATGTTACAATGAAAAAAAAAGTAATATATAAGGAATTGGAGTTTTGTTAGATAAAAGGAATACGCAAGTTATTTTTAGAATGTTTTCATTTATATCATTTAAGTATTATTATTGAGGTTTCTATGATAATGGAGAAAAATGTATTGTTATGAAATATGATAAGGCTTTTATATTAATAACTATCTTATTTATATCACAAAAGGATGTTTTTTGAGACGAACTATGGGACTGAAGTAATTTTATATAGTAATGTCTACTAGCAGTGTCAAGTGTCAGAATCAAACAGGGATAGGCAAACGGAGCACAACATTTTACTATATTGACACAACACTCGAATATTTCACATATATAAGCTTACGGTTTCGTGGATTACTTGTGGACTCAAGCTTTTTAGGCATGATCTCTGTTACATACATGATTGTAAAAGTTTAATGTTAACATTAAAGCCTGTATCTTTCAATATAGATTGCATACATTTGCGTTTATTTATTTACGCAAAAGCAAAAAAATATATAGGTTAGTTGTATTAAAACTTCTTCCGTACATACAACACAAGCCCATGCTACTCTATATATTAAAAGTTGTAAAATATAACAGCGAAATATTAAGCTAAGAGATGAAATTATGTTCCTCCTACACGTACAGTCAAAAATGATCCATTTACCGCTTCTATACGCGAGTGAGAGATGGTAATTCTTTTAATATTCAGCTCCCTCTCAAGGTATATTACTTTAACATAAGAGCTTCATAAAAACTTCATAAAATTCACTTCACCGACAACTCACAGGTGGGTTTTTAACCACACATTACCTACTTACAGCTTCTTTCATGGATTTTAAGCTTTTCCCTTTGTTTAACTGTTCAACTGTTTATATTTTTGACCACTTTCTTGAAAGAACTTTTGATATTAATGTTTCAAAAGTCGTTAACTCAATCATTAAAAGCATACTCATTCACGTGTTGAAATACGGGGGCAATAACAATGAAACTTAATGACTAATTTAAATTGCGGTATTATTATGAATTTCAAAGTGTACGAAATTAAAAACAAAAAGGAATTAATAAATCTGATGCAATGGATGCGTTAATCGAGGCAGACCCAGAGTGACCCATCGGTCATTTTGAATCTCATTAAACATTGCTAATTTATAAAGCAATAGTACTCCTTTATAATTGTATTTTATAAATTATTCTAATGATAATTTATAAACCATTGGAATGTTTGACAAAATTTAATAATAAATTGGTAACTTTTATTATTGAAAACTTTTCATCCATAAATAAAACAAACAACAATCCAATCTGATTTAACGACCCGAATGACAATAAATAAATTGAACAAATCTAGTTGTATAAAAAATAAATTCCTTCAAATGATGAAAATTCATTCGTTCGAGCCTCAAATCACGTAAACAATAGAACACAGGGCTCAATTAAAGATATACTTTGATGTAAAAAGTAATTTGTTTTGTCATTAAACTGTGGGCGGATGTAAGATGGTTCTGTGACCCGGAACGATTGCCTTCATTTATTCTTAGTCAGATTGTGAAAGGAAGAAACTAGGGGAGAAAAGCTTCCATCTAACTAAACCCAGGTTATTTTTTTTTATTCCAGCTACAGCTGCGGGCAAGAAAATTATTATTCTTTTACATCAAAACATGTTTAATATTCATCGTACCTGCTTCACTTCAATTTCTAAGAAAATTATTGTAATAATAAACCTTAGGTTGTAGTCGACAAATATCTTATTAAATTTCTATAGGATTTTAAATATTCATTGGTTAAAAGAAATAGTAGGAATTTTTAAAAATATATCTTATAACTAGTACTGATTCTAAAAAAATTGTATAAAGCTACGGTATTTGTAGAACAATTAAGAAGTGGAATGCTAAAGCATACCTATAATTTTAGATCCTTAAAGCAAATCGTAAAAAAAACATCTATGGCGGCATAATAAAGTTAAATAAATAAAGTTAAATAAATAAATAGTGACGGTGACTGAAGCAAACGTAAACTGAAACGGTTTTTAGGAAGTCAGCTCTTTTAAAACAATAATTATCAAATATTATATGTAGTCACTAGGAAAGTTAAATATAACAAAGGGCTCTAAATCATCCGTTTAGACAAAATTAAACACCAGAAATGTCCGTCGGTCAGAGGCGACCAAAAACATAAATTAAAAACATTGTAATTGGAGCTAACAAACAGTCTGTGCAATGAAATTAAGTGTACAAAACGGCTTTATTGTAGCTAGTAATAATTCCCATCTGGCTGATGTCCAAACTGCGGCGGGCCAACTCCTAATTCACTATAACAATTCAGCGGTACTGTAAATGACATTATCTTTTAATATACCAATTAATACGTAGAGTCGTCTTTCAAATTCTCTTTAAACCTCCCATGTTTATTGTGACATATGACCTAGATTTGCCTTATCGCAAGCAAGAGGAGGTTGTCAGTGACTGAATAAACCGCCTCAGTTCACGGTTGCCACAGTCGCCGTTACTATGCCAGAAAAAGAATACGAATACTACTCGATTAAGTATAATTTGGTTATACATAGTTTATAAATCTCATGTGAATGGATACGTTAAGCAAGGCAGGCCCAGAAGTGTGTTTGCCGACCAAATTGGAGACATCCTCAAGAAAGCTAGCGCAATAATCATAGAGCTTATATAAAGAGAATTGTGAGTGTGAAGGAAGTGAGAGAGTGGTGTCAGGATCGTGGCAAGTGGCGCTCCATTGTCTCTGCCTATCCCTTTGGGAAAAAGGCGTGATAATTTGATTGATTGATTGGTTATAGTTTCGTGCATATCAGGGATTATATTACTACTTAAAAATCAAAAGAATGTTAAAAAATGTTGAGGTAAAAGGTTATTAGGCATTAAAAGTCACGAATCAAGCTTAACTATATTTTTTGCAATTTCCGCAAAGGAATTATATTATAAAATAAATACTTTTTGCAGTAATGTGGCGTATTTTATTCTGCCAACCTTTACTATTCAGTTTAACAAAGTTTAAGTTTTAATTAACGGTTGCTGATGCCGTAAAGGAAATCTTGGCGAGGTCGGTGAATTAAAAATTATGATGCCAAATAGTAAGAGTCGGTCCGATAAATCTGTAGATAGTAGAGGACTTTCCGACTAGGTGCCTTGTGAGACGATGCGCTAAAGTGGATTGCGTGTCTAGCTACAATATACCTACATAACTTCATAGTATATCTATATAAATATCTACAAATATATATTTATTTTTTATTAAGCTACTAAAGTGCTTGTGTTGTAGAAACAGGACGACCAAAGTACATACATATATCAAAGATACATTGGTACCGGTAAGTGGTTTTGAACCTGTGCTCTCGGTTTGCGTGACTATTGCCCTGCCACTACACCACGGTCGCTTTAAAAATTTAGCTAACTTAAATACTTTTTATATTTCGTTTATAAATATCCCGCTTACAAAAAAAATGAATAAACAAATATTTTGTTTAATACAACAATTAATTGCAAATAAATGTCAGAAACATTCTTTATTCGTCTTTTATTCTTAAAAAGTGCTTAAACAAAGTTAATAATATTAATTACAAATAAGAATAGAGCGGATCTGTTGTTGAATACAAAATCAAGGTATGAAGAAGTTGTATAATAAATGTCACCGTTAATTCAGAGAACAATGTTTCTAATTTAAATTTCAACCGCTAAAATTATTTCTATTTTGTTTTCCCTTTGGTGAGTTAATTCAATTATACAGTGTCACACCTTGATGAAGGAAATCACATTAACACCACAAGAAGCAGACAGCAATAAGATATACCAACCATTAACAAGTAACCACATCTTCAAAGAAACCATCATAATGACCTAATTATTTTTTTATTGATTAGTTTCATTCACTCACTTTGTCACAATACTTCACAACACGAAGAAAGTTAATACACAAGACTATGCTGATATCGCGAGTAAACGAAAATTTTCCGTGGAGAGCGACAGTACGTGCGGTTGAAGCGAGATCGCAAGCCTAACTGATTCAGCAGAGATTCGTTTCAGAGAGCTTTCACCACATCCCGCCGCGTGCCGCCCAAACTGCGCAAAGCATTTACTGCGTAACTCTAAAATTCCTATCCATCAATAAGAAAATAATTTGCTTCAAGTAAACATAAGATTGATTCCATAAATATCGATGTTTCTATATTAGGTAGTCCCCGAGTAAATATTTACATGTTTGTACTGTTATTTGAAATGTAATTATCAGGTAAATAAGCTAATTTAAATAGGTAAATAAACTTGATTTCTGTAATTAATTACTTGATCAAGTAATTAATAATTATGCTTTAAATGACTTAATTTATTGCAATTTAAAAAGATACAAATTTATTTATCTTATGCAACTTAAATTTATATGGTCCGTTTATTCCTTTTTTTTTAATAAAAATCAAAACCGAGACACCTCAAAAAAGTTGGGTTGCCTAGTGCCTGTAACCTTAGAGCTTGTATGAAAAGAAATGTGGATGTGAGGGAAGCGAGGGAGTTATGTCAAGATCGTGGCAAGTGGCGCTTCGTTGTCTCTGCCTATAGCGTGACAAACTGATTGATTGAAAAAGGATTAAGTATATGTGGGTTTGTACCTTTTAGACACTCGTAAATCCACTTCTTAAATTTACTTCAAATAAGTCGATAACTATAGTTTGCGTTAGATGGTAATGCTGCTGGCGCTGGTTACCCAATATCCTTCAGTCTTCACGACAATCGGTTTCCTGTGTGATTAATTTAAATGACTATCTGGAGTGGACTATTTACATAATCTTCGTAATCGCGTGTAATCGCTGTATATTATTTTCTGAGAACATAGAATTTCAGTTAGGTTTATTGAGAAAGCCTATTTTGTTTACAACTTTCTTCTTTGTGATCTTATCAACATTTATATTATAATAATTTATATATAAATTCTAAATTACATTTTTGAAAAAATATTTGACAGTCATAGTAAAGGCGACTGTGGCAACATAACGGTTTTTTTCAGTCGTCGCTATTGGATGTCGTCGTTTTTTTATTGTGACTCGACCTATAACAGCTTCCTGCCTGATATTAATCTGAAGCGGTCCAACAATTGAGAAAACTGAGATGAAGAGGGCCACTTACAAGCTTATCCCGAAACGCGACTAAGTTACTTCACGGTCTCTATTACTTGTAAGTGGTTGTACTACCCCGGATCGGCAGACTGGGCACCAATGCCTATAAGTATATAATTTTTCAACATTCAACACTTGGGAATATAAACATGCGCAAAACAATCTTTGTACATCCACAAACAACATGCTTAACAATCACACGTTTTTATTTTCGTTCACAAAAAAGGAGACACTTTTGTTAAACGGTAAAGTAAAGAATAGATCTAAATATAGATTTACGACATTTCGCTCCATATGTAAAGTTACAAAAACTGTAGCTGGCATGTGAAGATAGAGGTTTTTTTTTAGTTAATGTTTGTCTTTTTGTGGTTATAAAACAGAACTCTCGCATCAACTGGCAAACAGCTACAACTCGCGACATTAGATCTTTTCGACAGTAATTTTGTCAGGTTTCTTTTTAAATAATAAATTTTCATCACTATAAAGGCGATCCTAATACTTTTAAATATTCTCTGTTAGTTAACCTTGGGCTCTAAACAGAAATATAGAAAGGACAGGGTGACCGGTGAGGTAAAATATTTATCAATCAATCAAATTATCATGCCTTTTTCCCACAGGGACAGGCAGAGACAGAGACTTGCCACTATCCTGACACAATTTATGTCAGGATAGTAAAAAATTTAACACTAACTTTCTTAGTATTTAATTTTCTTAGATTTAGCACGAACATTGAATGAATTAAACAAATTGGAGTGATCACGGCTGCAAAGCTCTCGAAACGTCGGAATAATAAAAAATGTAAATCAGTAAGCAGCAAAAAAAATTGTTTAATTTATAAATACTAACTTACTTACAAAAGAAATTTATTAATTGTTGTATAGACTTATAAATTAAAATCATATTTTATATCATTTTGAAAGATTTATTTATTTTCCGACCAAATCGAAGACATCCTTAGGAAAGCCTAGTGCGCCTTATTTATTTATTTTTTATTTACATTTTTATACTAAGCTACTAAAGTGCTTGTATCATATAAACAAAAAGTACATTTATCAAAGATACGTTGGTCAGTACTTAGTACCAGTGTACTAAGTGGTTTTAAAACCCGTTCTCTCGGCTTGCGCAACCATTGCACTGCCACTATACCACGGTCGCCTATGACCGTGGAGCTTGTATTAGAAGAATTGTGGTTGTGAGGGAAGCGCGGGAGTTGTGTCAGGGTCGTGGCAAGTGGCGCTTGATTGTTTTGCCTATCCCTGCGGAGAAAAACTGTAACAATTTGATAGATTCAAAGATGTATTTAACATTTATTATTGGCAAACAATTATATGGTAAACATTTACTAAAATCAATCAATCAAATCGTCACGCCTTGGGATCGTCAGGGATAGGCAGAGACAATGGAGCGCCACTTGCCACGATTCTAACACAACTTCCTCGCTTCCTTCACATTCACAATTTTCTTCATACAAGCTCTATGGTTATGGGCACGGGGCCACCTAGCTTTCTTGAGGATGTCTACAATTTGGTCGCAAAACACCCTCCTGGGCCTGCCTTGTTTAACGCATCCATTCACATTACTAAAATTATCTCTTAAATATCAAATTATTTAAAATGGATTTTTTTATCAGAGTAACTTTACTTAGTTATATAAGTTTATAGAAATATTTAAATAAATAAATAGGTAGTTACTTCTTATAATTAGAAACAAATACAGGCTTACATCTTGCTATTATGGTATCTCTAAGAATTCATTTTGTAATTAACTAACTAAACTAAAATGTCATGCCATTATTGATACAGGGATAGGCATCGTCTTTTCCACTTTTCCTGATCCTGATAAAACCTTCCTAGCTACCTTCATATCAAATCTGTTATTTTAAATCTACAAATATATATAATTTATAAATGTATCTTATAACATTCATTGTAATAAAAGTAACATTTTATGTGAATAAATCTACATTTTGCGGTAAAAATATCTTTGAACAATTTTATGCCATTATCGCTCGAGAAAAGCACTCTTGAAAGACCTGCAGCAATCATTGATACCATCAAATATTCCTTTTCAACGAGAATTCAAAAGAAAACTCCTTGTTAGTTTGCAAAAATATATTACTAAGACTAACTCGAGCGGCATTATTTATCACAATAATGCCATAGCATTTTTGTTATAAATTAAAAATATTCATCAATCAAATTGTCGTTTTTTTAAGTCGTCAGCGCTCATGATTACCCCTAGCTTGCTATGTGACATGTCGAGGCTCTAAAAAATTAAAACATGCTTGTTAAAATTAGAATCCATAATAAACGCGAAGTAATCTTGATTTTTTTACATTTCTATGCTACAAAGATATTAAATGAGGACTGGACAAGATCTCTTTTATGCGCCTTAAAGCGAGACCAATTGGCTTAAAATGTGGCTTCAAATCCTTTTATTTTCGCTGTAAATTAATGTTACAAAGATTTTGATGAAAATTGCCAACATGTCCGTTCTATTTATTTTAATCTCTTTGCTATGTTAACATAGCATTTTCTTAGATTTTGCGCGAACATTGATTACAATTCCGCCGCATAGAATTGTTAAATTCATTTCTATGCTAAGTTACTCAACGTACCCATTATCATAGAAACCAAAGTACACATTCTTTGATCATTTTGAACCGGGGTTACTCGGTTTGTGTGACCACTAGTTCTACACAACGTATACCTTACCAACGTATATTATTATAATCATAATATTAATGTAGATACACTCTTATCAAGGTCAAAATTTGTAATCTTCGGTTAAAGGTCGGATAATCCAATTGAATATTACTATCACATGGATATAGAGATTTCAATATCCGTCGTAACTGGATTAGCCGAGACCCAATTGAGGTCTTCACAAGTTATTGCTACTCGAAACTAGGCTTTATATTCGATATGAAATATCCACGAAATAAACTATAACTTGTATACAATTTTCTTGTAATGTATAAAAGTTAATAGTATATACTACTATTTATTACAGAAATTAAATAATATTAATACTTTTATGAAAGAGTCCTATCTCAGAAAATCACAAAATAAACCTTTCTCGATCCTGCGCGACGCACCTGACTGGAAAATACTCATGGATACATTCGAGAAGCACTACAAGATCTATCAGCCTAAAATGTCCGGATTTTAGTTTACTCTCGACACTTAAAAACTATTATCATTTTAGAGCTTACCGTTCAGTGGGAAACAAACATTCCAAAGGACCACAACATCAAATCCAATAAATATTATGATCTCACGAACGAGATGACGAAAAACGGTTTTAAAACTCAGCTCTACGCAGTAGAAGTTGGTGCAAGGGGAATACCAGTAAAAACCTTGCATCATCTTTTAAAGAATCTTGGCCTCCCAAGGTCAGCCGTTAGCACATTTTTAGATCGATTGTTGAAGGCGGTATTGGTGGGTTCTTACAATATTTGGTTGGGTAGAGGGAATTCTTGTAGTGAGGGCAGGGAAGGTGAGTGTTGACATGTCAAAAAAAGCTTTGAAACCTACATTTCGGTCACAAGTCCGGAACGCTGCCTGACGGAGAATTCATGGACGCTAAGAAATTGTTTCATATTATTATAAATAGTGAATAATCTCAACTTTTTATGGACTGCGGCTGAGACTAAATCCATTAAACTGAAACTCGCATTGTACTGTACGGTCTATCAGGCGGAACTCCTAGCTATATGTAAAGCAACGAGGTGGATCCTTGGCAAAAATGAGACGAGTTTCGGGATCTACAGCGACTCCAGATCGGCACTAGAGTCGGTGGTCGGACTGGGTTCCCTCCATCCCCTTGCGATAGAAACAAGAAAAAACCTAAAGATCTTGTCCAAAACAAGGAAGTATCCTTGTTTTGGATAAAAGCGCATGTGGGATTGGAGGGCAACGAACGAGCTGACCGTTTTGCTAAGGATGCGGCTCACAAACTAAAAACAAAGCCAAATTACGACCAGTGCCCGACTTCATTCGTCAAGCGACAACTCCGGAAGCGGTCGCTTGACGAATGGAACCGGAAGTATAAGTGTGGTGGGGGGCTACGGAATAGTACGGCAGTTGCAGCCGGTGGGTGTGTTAACACAAGTGCTGAAAGGGCATGGTGGGTTCTTCCAATATCTATGCAGGTTTAGATGTAAGGAGAACCCATCATGCATCTGCGAACCGGGTATGGAGGAATCAGTGGCGCATGTTCTTTTTACCTGCCCCGTTCACGAAATAGAGAGGTATAACCTGGAAAATAAAATTATAACGTTAAATGAACACAATGTTCATAACATATTTAAAAATAAACAACATAGGATAGAAATTGTAAAGTATTGTGAAAAAGTTATAAAAATAGTTATAGATAGAAATAAGACTAGATAAATAAGATATGATAAATATATATTAAAGCATATAAAGATAAATAGATATAAGTTAAAATGTACACAATAAATATAAATGAAACCCTAATACTTAGTTATAATACCTTTTTCAAGTTTCAGCTGCCAAAGGATAATATGCAACAAAAAAAAACAAATGAATATAAAATGAGTATATAGTAATTAAAATAGATTAGGTAAACTATAGATATAATACAATTAAGTAAATTACAAAGTAATAAAGTAGATAATATCAAAGTAGTACTTTTATAACACAAATCTAATATATGAAAGTACAAAATTAAAGATTACATAAAATAAAATTGTAGTATTATAAAAAAACTCTGAATAACATGTAAATTGACATTTGACGTCTTTAGATTATCAACCAATGGAACGTGTAAGAGCGCGTCTACTGAAAAAAAAACGAGTCCGTCCACGGATACTCAAAGCTCTAAACAGATGGACAAAACAGAGCTCTATGGACAACGCGAATGTACCCGACGCGACAGACCCGAATGGACAACGCGAAGCTCAAAACAAAGGCGTGGAAAGACTGCTGATGATGAATTAGATAGTAAATTGTATTTTAAAAAATCAAGATTTTATTCAATCTTTTCACTATAATATGCAAAATAAAAAAATAAATATTTGTTTTTAATATAAGTAGTAGCTCAAAGTATTTTCTCCATTGAGATTCTATTATGTGAGGCAAGCTTCTCCTGACGTTCCGTCTGGCTTACTTACCCTGATGCTATTTGCAGTCCCCTTAGTAATGGACCAGATGATAAATTAAATGGCTTAATATTCGCCGTCGTAGATCTGTCCATGTCATTTGATTCCTTTTTAATCATAATATTTTTTAATTTATTTATTTTACATAAATAAGGGCTTGTATGATAGAAACGGGCGACCAACGTACATATTATATCAAAGACACATTGGTACCGGCAAATAGTTTTTGAACTCTCGGTTTGCGTGACTGCACTACGAATAGACCACGGTCGCCTTAATCATATGGTTTCTGTGTACCTAAAAGATCGATTCGTATTATTCTATTAGTCCTTCTTCTTATATGACGTTTTTTTATTTACCATCTTAAAAAAAACAGTTGAATCTCACACTTTTTTTTAAGTCCTTTATTATAGGTATACTTACTGTATAGGTTCACTCGTATATGTATAACCAGATATGTTTGTGGATTTTGATGAGATTTTTTTTTAATTTAATAAGCCACTTATCGTTATAAATAACAAAAAATATCTGACGGATAATGACTAAGGCATAGGCTCGCCAATGTAAACGTATAGCTAAAAATTTGGTGTAATAAAGATTTTAAATAAATAATATTCAAAACATCATGCATGTACTTCCTTTGATTTAGAAATAATTCTAATTAAATCATTGCTAAACCGTTAATTATATGTTATCATATTATAATAAATTAAAGGTTAAATCTGCTACCCTTAGACATAACATAATAATGTTGAAGATTCGCTGAACAAATATATAGGTACGAGTATATTAATTATAATTGGAATAGACGAAGGGTTGAATTACATTTGCAAACAAATTTACAAATTGAATTTGTACTTGTTGTCGATGTATCAATTATACTTTACTGACAAGCCCAGTTTTAATACAAAGCGGAAATTAAATATGTAGTTTTAATTGATAAAGTACTTTACAAATAAATTCTATTCGTACTAAGAATAATACTTACTAACTTGTAGTTTGTAAATCAAAATACGTTTTGTTAGATACAAATCATTTTTTTCTGACAAATCCAACACCTACTTTATCTCGCGGCTTACTGAAAATATCCGAGGCCTTTTCAGGTTACAGCGTCGTCTTATAATTCAAATACCCCTAGAAATGCTTACCGACACCTGGCTACATGTAATAACAAATATTGGGCGACATTATCGGCTGGCGCTCGCTACCCCGTCGCCTCAGCTTTTTATTGGTCTACATGAAATATTGGGACGGAACACGGAATCTTGTTTGGATTAAACTGAGCTTTTATCCAATTGATTTTCCAACCGGGCGAAGGAAATATGCAATTTGTTTCGACTACAGTATAATCGCGGCTTATAAAAAATATTTAAGGCTTATGTTACTGCCTTTTAGATATTAGGCATGGGAATCTAGCTCATTTTAGAATGCTGTCGTTTGGCGCAAATTCAAACTTGAATATAACAGCGCCCAAGTTTCCCAAACATGGGAAAGCAAACAAACACGTAAACATAACATACTTAACTACGTAATTTTAATGCTTTTGAATATAAATTTTATCAAATACTTCCCTTTAAAATATCAATACCGTATACTTCATTAAAATGAAATTTATCCTTTGTATTAAAATGTTTTCATCTATCAAAAAGAAGAAAAAGAAACGGCCCTCGATCTATACTAAACTTCTTTGATCATAACCAAATTACTCGCTAATTTAATTCGTTACGCATAAAATTCCTGGCACGAATTAAGAGTTATAGCTCCAGCCACACCTCGAGGAAACGATTCCAATATTGCTAAAAGAATGAGAGGTTATTACCGCCCCTTTGTTTTATGATTTCGGATATTATTTCTGATCATGCTATGTAGCCGGTAGCGATGCTTTATAGATACAATAAAGTAACATAAACCTAGTTTTCGTGTTATTTATTGGCAGTGAATTTCGTAATCTCCAACCGAGTTTCGTTTTCCGTGGCCTTTACGGGGTTGAATTTAACAGATTGAAATTGGTTGTAGATTGTAAAATATTGTGGCGCATTTAGTCACAAAAAATAGGCTTTTTATTAGACGTTATTTATATGCAAAGTTGGTAACATAAATAACATGTTTGTATCTATATCAGGTTATTTAAAAAAATATATTATATTCTTCAATGTTCGATAAGCTAGCATAATGGATGCCACCATTACTTGCTAAACTTTATCTTTATCTGTAAAAACTGTCTCATGAATAACTTCACAATTAACACTCACAATTATTAAAAATAAAGTTTTTGTGTATATGCGTGTGTGGGTTAGTATGTTACTTCTTAATGCTAAAAAGACGATGCAGTATGAAATCAAATTTGAGATAAATATGGTTCATCCCCTGAATCAACATACCTTTATTAAAGACTTAAAGTAGGTACCATAAGGGTCCAAGGGACGTCCAAGGTCACGTCACGCATACTTAGTAAAAGTCAATCAATCAATCAAATTGTCACGCCTTTTTCCCACAGGGATAGGCAGAGACAATGGAGCGCCACTTACCACGATCCTTACACAACTCCCTTGCTTCCTTCACATCCACAATTAGTAAAAGTATAATTTAAAATTACAAAATGTAAGCTCTTGAAAGTTTATAAAGATACTCTAACATTTCGAGGTTTTACAAAATCAAAGGAGCATTAACGCTTCAGGGAGTACGTGAACTACGTGCTAACGAAAGTTTATACAATTACCTATACTAACCCGCCCATAGTACTAAAACTGTATCCATTGTATCCGCTGAAATAGAATCCTTTACGTTTCATTTTTAGTATTAAATTTACTGTTTACAGATAATGCACTATTTTTTATTTTTTTGTTCTGCATAGACAAAGATTATGGACTGAGCAATAGCCTAACAAAATTGGCCACTCTCTAGAAAGAGAATTGTGCGGCCCATAGACATAGACCTAGATTCTCTATGTCTAGTTGTTTTGTCACTTACTTCGCTTCTCTATTCTCTATGTCCAGTGGTATGAGCGAGCCAGTGGTAGTAAAATTGTCACGCAAAATAAATCTCCTGGTACAATACCACTTGCCAGCACCAATATGTTCATATGTTCTTCTTTGTGTATTACATTAAATATTTAAACACTCTATATAATAAAATAAGATGCTACTAAGAATTGAACTTTATAAAATAATTATACATAAAAAATCTCTTTTTAATTTTATTGGGATCATAAAAGTTCTACCAAAATCGTGTATCTCTATTTTTAAGCACTTTCTTGTACTTTTACTACAAGTATAGATTAATGCATCTACGCCTGTCATTTACATTCCATAATATAATCCATTTACAACATAAATCAAAAACAAAAATATAACAAAAAATCTATTTTTTAATTCAAAGACAAAACTCAGTTATTACGCACCAGACGTAGATTTTTGGGCTATTGATGGCTATTGTTCATGTTATTATGCCTATATCAAGTTAGAGTGCCACACAAATTCGCCATCAAACACCAGAAATCTTTGCTTAAAACTTCCAAAAAGTTAAGAGTCAAGTTTTCTTCAATGTTTCGGTAGACCAGGTAATGTACTTAGGGAAGCGTACTTAGGAAGTGAGTTGCCGATAACAGACTTAACGAGACTGGAAGAAAATTACAACACCATTAGTGACATACACTTTATGTTCTACTATCAAGACGAAAAAGATATTGACATTTTCTAATAAACAAACCCCGCACACTTTTTAGTGGGTCGACATATATGACAGCACGCAGCTACTACAGTTAAATAAACATTAGCTTTCATTATGCCGGCCTAGTTAGAACTTACTTTACTACAGAAGCTAATTTCGAAACGCGACTAAGTCACTTGACGGTTTGTACACTTGTGGTGGCACGGCCCCGGATCGACAGATTCTTTTACTTACATTTTTTAAGACTTACAAAACTCTTCAAAAGATCCTTGTACCATTTAAATTATCCAATAATTAAAAAAAAATACAACGGCTATGTGAATAAATATCTAAAACCGCTCGCTGTTTTCTGTGCAGTTTCGTTTATGTCGGTGGCTTGTCGGCTACCGAAATGGTATCAAAGCTGAACGCCTATAATATCATTACGCTAATAACAATTGCAAATTAATTTGAATGTTTTAAGCATATACAGTGTTTATTCACTAATGGGAAACGCAGTCTATTAAAAACTGATAACAAACCGTACCGAAAAATCAGGTAACGGCCCTAGGTGGGTTACCTAGCATTGCGGCAAATTCACTTATCAGCGCTCATTGATCGCCGTTGTATATAAAATCAGGTGAATAAACACAAAAGAATGTAAATGGCAGCGTTTTTTTCTTATTGTTTATAAAATACTGGTAAAATAAAACTATTTCTATTGAGTATTATTACAAATTTTAGTATCTCATACCCATCTTTAAGTTTTTCAGGTTGGTTACCTGGATAGACTTTATCCAGGTAACCAACCATTATAGACTTAATTCTCTTGTGGGTAATTCAGAATTTTACCTGTCCGTCTGTGTATAACGAGATTCAAAATAAAGTTTCTCTTTAAATACTTTTTTTTAATTTTTGATGATTGTCATCTTACCACGACTTTCACTGACTACTGTATAAATGAGACAGTACATATAAATGAAACTGATATCATATTTATTATTATATTGACACGACACCTTATGTTGGGGCCTACCAGCAACTTTTAAAAACAAGCATGTTTCAAACAGTACTCTTTGACGTATTAAAACAATTTTGTACCACCATCTCTTATTAGCAATTTTGTTTTAGTCTTTCAAATTCATTCCTACATTCGCATAGATTTTACGTTGAGAACATGTTGTTGCTACATTCGAATACTAAAACCTAATATTATCTTTTGTTATTACCGCGGTGGTACGCTTTGACATCACAAAACTGCCAATAGTAATATTATTCAAACAATCATATTTGACGTCCGATTTGACATTTGACGATTAAAACAATAATGCTATAAAAAACAGTGGCCCGCTGATGAATGTCTGCACGCGGCAATCGAATCTACTGAACGCTTTTGCTGACTGCGGCAACTTTTAAATTAAAGCTGATACCGATACGCTGAGTCAGTTTTCAGTCTTTACCATAATTATTATTACATAAATGACTCTGGATTTATTTAAAAACAGCAAGCTGAACATATGAAATAACGTATTCCAATAATACCAAGCATACCCTTCAACTATAACAAATTGAACATAACATCAGACATAAAATGACAAACAGATGTAAAATCGAATGAACGTTGAAAGCAAATACACGAATACAAACATATAAGATTTTATGGAATTACATAAGTCATGAATCTAAATAGCTATTTCTTGCGCATTGTACTATCGTTTACGAAAAGAAGAATAAGTGAGAGAAGTGCAAACTTAGCTGAATTTTCGATCATGTAAAGTAAGGGGATCACGAGATTTTGTATATATAAATAGCAGTTATAAAAACTAAACAATAATTAAATTCGATGCTAGATTATATTTTTTGTTTAAGTTTGTTAAACTGTAACCAAAAACTATGTGTGCAAACTTAGCTGAATTTTCGATCTTTAAAAGTGAGGAAGGTAGAACCGCATTTTACGAGAATTTGTTGATATAGATAGTATTTATAAAAATCAAAACAAATATTAAATTCTTTGTAAGATTTTTCAAGATATTTTTTCTTGCAATTTGTTGAAAGTGTGCAATAAAGAACTTTGCCAGAACCTATTTAAAAGTAATCTTCTTTTATGCGTTTTGGGTACAGTAAAAAGTAATAAAATATTGTCTGCACCTTTGTAGACAATCTAATAAATTCAATGAAAATAATAATACTGGATTGAATTTGTACGAAATTGATAGAAAAATGCAATAGAAAATGAGATACATATTCTTTGGCGTCAACTAAGAATAGCAGATAGAAACCATATTATTTTCAATATCAGTCCTCAAGGTGGTATTGGAAAATTCAGGAATATTCGGCGTCAGTGCCACTTGTACCGAACTACACTTGAATTGTATATAAAATTCTAAGGAAAAGGAAAATACGTTATGCAATATTCGTAACTTTGCTCTTTCAATATTATTAAACGTTTCACCAATGTAATTTAGTATTCAAAATAAAATCTATTAACTTAGCTCTCATCAAAAAATGACTTATATCATTTTAAACATTTGTTTTATATTAAGGTGACTTTTATTATTAATTTTTATTTGTAGAGAACCTAAGTTTTAGGGAACCAATCGCCGAGAAAAGAATAGTGCCCAGTCTGATGTGATGTATACAGACCGTAAAGTAGTGTAGTCGCATTTTGGGATCAGCTTTGAAGCCGGTTCGAACTAGACCGGCATAGTGGATGCGACTGCGACTTTTAGTTGTTTAACTGTAGTAGCAATCACCTTCATTTATGGACTGCACTTCACCTGATCTTCACGCGGGGTGATGCCATATGTTGAGCCAAAATAAAAAAGAGCTGTCTCCAAATCACAATTTTATTGACTTAGCGCTAGAGTTTATAATACATAAGATAACTACAGATAACTACAAAAGCAATATTTCATCAGTAAATGACTCACAATAATTTTTTATTTTATTTATTTTAATGGTGTGCAAAACAAATAGTAATCTATGATTCAGCATAAAAATATACTGTTAAATTTGAACTAGATTGCAATTCAAAAATTATACACACAATGCAAACATTAATGAAAATTACATAGTACTATAAATTATTAACCATTAACTATAAATTACATAACTCTAAATCTATTAAATAATTATTTTAAAAGGGAACTATCATTATACATATCAAATCATAACACACAAACGTCGAGACTTTTATATAGAGACTTGACATCTGACCTCGACTTGCCTGATGGCCTTGTAAGGGGAAATCCAATAGCGCCGACGACTAAAAAAGCGACTCAATTTACAGTCGTCTCAGTCGCCGTCACTATCCCAACCAAAATGTTTTTCTGTAATAATATTCTATTTTGAATATACAACAATTATAACAACATCAAAACCCACAGGAACGTAAATCTCATTACTTTAGTAATGTGTATTCGGAGAAAATAATATTTTATATTATATGCCTACATGCGAAATAAAAAAAAAAATGTTTTTTAATAAACCGTTGTCAGTTTTTAGGACTTTTACATGTAAGTAGATACCTACTCGCATATATAATAGGAATATACTTTGAAAAGTGCTCGTTATTTTATTTACAAGAATCGTAATTGGCTTTATTATTTTAGATTCGAAAGAAAGTATTTTTGTTAACATTTTCTTTGTTTATTATTTTGGAATATATTTTACTGATACGGATAGCTGTTCACAATGAGGTAATTGTTCCTACGTTAGGTTTGATTGTTAAAAAAAACCTTAATCAATGCTATAGATTGCTGTTAACAAGGTTGGTATAATGGAATAGGAAATTAGGATTAATAAAAATAATGCATTTATTTTATTGATTAATGTGGTACGACATACGATAGAGAAGGTAAATGTGGATTGAGAAAGGTAAATACGTATATATAGAGAAGATAATTAACAGACTTTACTAATGAATTAAACAAATTTTATGCGGCTTACTATCGCGTTTATTTTGGTTTAGATGCTTTTAGATAAATTAAGATAAAATTGGTTTAGATAAATTTTATGCGATAGTAAGCCGCATAAAATTTGTTTAATTCATTAATCAATGTTCGCGCAAAATCTAAGAAAAGATTACTATTTTGATATTGGAGAAGATTTTTCTAAATAATTCTTATCAAAATTTTAAATGTTTAACAGTTTTGTTTGATTGTAGTATATTGTATCCTATCTGAGCGAAACAGGCTCGTCCGGGGAGTTGTCCAGTGCGCACATAAATTAATTTACTGCTTTGTTTGTCATACAATTTCCCCTGACTGTTGGATTAATTTCTACACTCGCTTGTTGCTTGTTTTACATATATTTTCACGTATTAAATTTAAATATTTACCTTTTCATTTATTATTAATACCACAAAATATATTTAACAAAGAATTCGGGATATAAAGTTTGGGATCGTGGAAAGTGGCGCAACGTTTTTTCTGCTAATGTGGGAATGGAGGCGAGGCAGTTAGATTTTGATTGATAAAGCTTGGCTTTCTACAAAAGCTCATTAGACAAATATATTTGTACCATACCAATAAGTATTATTTTTTATTTACATTAGATTTTTATCAAGCATTAGAACTTACATCAAAGATACAATCAAACATATCCATCAATACAATTGCCACACCTCACCTTACACGGGATAGGAGACAAAGAAACTCCAATTCCACAACCATCTCGCTTTCCTCACATTTAAAATTCTCTTCATACAGGCTCTATAATTATAGATACAGTCAGCAACAGATAAATCTGAGCACGCAATGTGATCAAAAGTATCTATACATTCAGGGTTATCATAAATATCTACACACCATTAGATGCCATATTAATGTGAGCATTCAATGCGTCAAAAATATCTACACACGCAAATAGTCAAAAATTTCTACACACTCATATAATATGTAATATTTTAAAACAAATTTACTAAATTGTCTGTTGACATATTTTTGACTATTTGAGTGTATATATATTTTTGACGCATTGAATGCTCACATTAATATGACAACTAATGGTGTGTAGATATTTATGATAACCCTGAATGTATAGATACTTTTGATCACATTGCGTGCTCAGATATATCTGCTGCTGACTGTACTGGGAATATCTGTATTTTAAAGTATGTCGCCGGTTTGTTTACAATCTTCTAAGTTGTCCTCGTTTTATCAACCTCTGATTTTTTTATTAAGACGCGATATTTGTCCTCGACTTGCCGGATGGTAAGCAAGGGGAGGTCCGAAAGCGCAAAAGACCGTTTGATTTGACGCTTGCCTCAGTCGCCATCATAGCGGCAAAAGGTGTTTTTTACTCTTCAGATCCAAGGTTAAAGTATAAGAATTAAATGAATAATAAATTAAAATTATGTTTTTAAAGTAAAGGGTGCAGTGTTTTCTTTTATTACAACTACTTTTTCAACTTTATTACTATAGCGTAGTTGATATGACACTAAGATGGGTCAACCTTCATATATAAAAAAGTTTTGAAATCTCTCAGGGGCATATTTCACACAAATATCTACTGAGGCAGGATTCATAGTATCATTATAGGAGATGTATGCGACCATTCGTTATCTAGACTACGAAAAAATGGACTTTTTTATTTTACTCGTATATAATGCTTTAAATTTTTAACTTGAATTTAATGTTAGTATTTGATAAACTCGTTTATATATTTCAACTATTGATAGGCCGGTATAGCGGATACGATTGTATTTTGTAAACATACATATCTTTATTGCACCATTTGCATTGTTAGGGCTTTACTTATGAAAGCACTACCGTTTTTAACTTAAATACGTTTTTTTTAATAATTGAAAGCGACTGCTACTACAGTTAACTAATTGCAAGTAGCAAACGCAGCACCCACTATGCCGGCCGAGTTGAAACCGATAATCTTTACGTTACGTAGTCGCTTCACGGTGCACTTGAAAGTAGTGGTACTTCTTCGGATGGGTATACTAGGCAAATGACCTCCAACTGTTGAATGATTAGAGCTGGTAGAAGATACCAAACGGCATTAAGTCTACTTTTAACACCTTTTTACAAATAAAAGTCTATTAATATAAAATATTCCAAGCTGTTATTGTATCTGTAATAAGACGATGGTATAGATATTATTTCCGATTGTCTCCGTCGTCGGGAGCGGAACTCTACAAATTGCTTCGGGTTAACTGAAATAAATTCCTGTTAATTTATCAAAAAGCCATTATCTCAGTAGAAAAAAACATCAAACGGAAATGTTTCAAAATAAGGAAGAAAGAGCTCCTCAAAACAAAGGGAACGAAGAAAATATTTTGTAAGACGCTATTTGTCTACTTTACGCCTGAATGTCCTGATGAATGAGCACGTTTGTTGAAAAACATCTATTCAATGAAAGGAAACCAAATTGTTTTCATGTAAAAGAACTTGAAATTTTTATAGTGATTCCCTTCCTGAATTTGTAATATCATGGTATTTTTTACTTAATCAAGGTCACGTATATTCCTTTAGTATTAATAAAACCTCTAAGTAATGCTCTACGGTGGATAATTATTCACGCCTTTTTCCCACGGGGATCGGCAGAGACAATGGAGCGCCGCTTGTCACGATTTAAGTAAGTAATTACAATTAAATTTAAACTGGCCAAATCAGAGCTGATTTATCAGTTCTATTACTGTGATTGTGCGTCTAAGTATACTGTGCACTACTAAGTATTCTACTAGAAACCGTACTAGTCGTTATGTTATCAAAGTAGTTCCTTCGTAGGTAAGTAAAATAATGAGGAAACAACTTAGAAGAATATTCCTAATCGGAATCGCTCTTCAAAAAGCAGTAGCCGTCGTGTCCATAACCGTAAAGTTTGCATTAAGAGAATAGTGCATGTGAAGAAGCTAAAGTTGTGTCAGGTGGAAAGTGGTATTCTATTGTATGGGAACGAAGACATGACAAAAATTAATATTAAAATTAATTTAATCAAAAATCATTTTTCAGAAACATGATTTTAGATTAAATTCAAATTTTAAATTAGAATGTTGGTATCATAGAGGTTTCCAGTATATATTTTGTAAACACGCATACAATAACACGTTTAAGCCGTGTGGAATTAAATTTTAAAGAACACTGCAGTACTAAACTGTAGTTTGGGATAGTTCTCATTTTACGTACAAAATTTACCCGCTACCCTATCCCACCTTTGGGGAATACGAACACATTGTAACCATTTATTGCAAAAGCTAATTTGGTATCCTCCTATATGTATATACTTTTCGACATATACTTTGAATATAAATATAATTGAAGGATTATTATACAAGCTATACAGCTTATACATATATACATGTTTTAAGCCTCTCACTAGGACTGACGTCATAATAAAAGTCAAAATATAACCGGTGGATGCAACTGACATGTTCTAAGGGGAAGGCTCGGGTTCAGCAGTTTGACATCTTCTGGCTGATGATGATGATGTATGTATGTACTTTTGGTCTTCCTGTTTCTATGGTACACGTTTAAATGATTTGTTCCGTTTTCGTTATGTTCCTAACTCGTCGTATTCCAGATTCGTCGTGTTCCAGATTTGTCGTGGTACAGTCGACAATAGAAATTAAGCACCACTTATAAATATTTACCTTAATAAACAAATTAAATAAAAAAAAACTCATAACAAAAAAAAAGTTATTTGTAACAACAAGTAACTGCATAAAATTAAAAAAAAATTTGGCTTACAATTTTATCTATTAAGTCTAGAAAAGCTCCTAATCATTGTGGATTTTTTGTTTATGAGATCATCAATAATCTCCTTTTCTTTTCTGTACTTAATGTATTAAAATTATATGAATTACCTCTTTTTAATAACATATTGTATAATTAAATATAAATAATATTTAGAGGTTAAAATTAAACTTTGTAAATCGCGAACGCGTTATTCGCTTCACTAAAAGATTTTTCAACCTGTCTGTCATTTTTAAACGTACACTCCAGTACGTTTGCATGAATTATAAATTGTTGCACGAGTTTCAACATCAAACGAAGTAAATTTACCTGTCATTTGCCTTTACTGGTAACTTTATACATGCGCTTTACTATATAACATTATATCATATATTTTTAAACCGATAATTATTATAATGGTTGTTTTTTCCCAAGCTAACGTGAAAAATCACCTCTGTCCGGCATTTTGAAGGCGACTGAGACAACAGTAAACTAAGTCGGATATTCAGTCGAGTCAAAATAATATTATTGCGCACTAGGAAGTTAAGGTTTTGTTTTGCCTTTTGTTATTTACTAACATAAATATTAAAAAAGAAAATAGAGCACAGTATCCTAGGAGACCGACTTAGAGATGAAATACACAACACCTTACCATACGGAATTTTCTTAGATTTTGCGCGAACATTGATTATTGAATTAAACAAATTTGATGCGGCTTACTATCGCGTTTATTTTTGGTTAATGATTGTACAATTTTTAATTTCGACGTTTCGAGGGCTTTGCGGCCATGGTGGTCACGGAGAGACTGAAATTGTACAATTATTAACCATAAATAAACTCGATAGTAAGCCGCATAAAATACGCAACAATACTCCATACTTTCGAAACTCAGATTAGCCGCCATGCTAAAACCGCACTATGCGAGTGAAATGGATAAAGGGAGGAGTTACATCCTAAGAAAAATACAGAGTCGTGAACTGCGAAAAGGCTTCTTTAGGCAACTTATAATAATACAAAACCTAAAATTAGTATTTTCTTAGATTTTGCGCGAACATTGATTAATGAATTAAACAAATTTTATGCGGCTTACTATCGCGTTTATTTTGGTTTTGATTTTACATTTTTTTATTATTCCGACGTTTCGAGAGCTTTGCAGCTATCGTGGTCACGGAGAGACTGCGGTGTTGGTCGTCTTATTGGTTGATGCTGTTATTGTTTCCAAAACTACCCCGTTTTATATTTTGTTTTTCTGTTTCCGGTGTATTTCAAATTTTTGCCAAAATTTGGTTTGGCAGTTTGCTGGACTTGGGACTTGAGTTTGTGAATTATGGGGTCCCAGGTGTTAGATAATCGTCAACCACCAAAACAATAGCCTGGATGGTACGCGAGGCTATTGAGATTAAATAACATCCTAATTTCAATAGAGAAGGTTTCAAAATTCATTCTAATTTTAACACCGTCAGTTATTTTTGCAAAAATTTGAAATAAACCGGGGACAGAAAAACAAAATATCAAACGGGGTAGTTTTGGAAACAATAACAGCATCAACCAATAGGACGACCAACACCTCAGTCTCTCCGTGACCACGATGGCTGCAAAGCTCTCGAAACGTCGGAATAATAAAAAATTGTAAAATCAAAACCAAAATAAACGCGATAGTAATCCGCATAAAATTTGTTTAATTCATAAACCTAAAATTGCTAATAATTTAGATTGTATTGTACTCTTAATATAGTTTAGGTAAAGTAAAACTAAACTGCGTAGTCTCTTTAAAATTATTATTAACGCTAAAAGCCCTAATAGGGCTATCCACTAGCTGTCGTATAAACTTAGATATATGTTATGTTACTGTAAGTTTTATAACATAACTGCGGAGTTATGTTATAACTGCTATGATGTCTGCTGAGAATTTCAGGCGTGTAGGTCTACCGGCTGTTTATATTCGGCATTCTAGCTTTTCTCTCCTTTTTTCTATATTGTGGTGTAGGCTTGTTGTGTTGCCAGGGTCTGGCTTTTAGTGCTTTTAGACCTGCTTAGAAACTATTCTCACTAATATAGAAAATATTCTCAATAATATTGCAGCTCATCACACTCTTATTTAACAACACATATAGCGTATCGGTGCTAAGTGTTGATGGATGGATTGTGCCTAGTGCTCGAAACCGTGCAATGATGAGAATTGTGGTCATAAGAGAAGCGAAGGAGTTATGTCAAGATCGTGGCAAGTGGCGCTCAATCATCTCTGCCTATTCCTGTGGCGTGACAATATAATATCATGGAAGACTGTAAAATTTATAAACAAAGGAATTCTGATTGAAATTATTGATTATAAAATTGTATTTGCATTATCCTTTTCTATTGAGTGTCTCGCAAATGAACCCTTTACCCAAGTGGGGCAATAAATTATACGGTAATGAAGGCAGCAGGCAGGAGGGACCCGCAACACTCTGAAAGGCGCTATCGTTCCCTCTCAAATGATGGATGATTACAAATGTGCTTCGCAACTAGTGAATATTACGAATTATTTATCAAAACGATATTCTTAGTTAAGTAATGTTTAAATGACGCAATGACGGAATTAATTTAGTTGCAAATGAGTTATGTAATTTAAGATTTAGGTCTTTTATTGAAAAAATAATAACTAATTAATAATAGAAAAGAGTAAAAGGCAGACGATTGCTGGTCACATTTCCAAAGTACAACATCAAAGTACATTGATAACGGCAAGTACATAGTTATAAAACCTTAACGTCACCGTAGCTGTGTATTTACAAATGATTGTATTGACTCATTTTTTATGATCTTTTCATATAGGTAAGGTTAGTTTCTGACTATACTGGCTGGAGTAGTGACAGAAAATGAAACAGCCGTGAACAGAGACGTTTTTTTTAGTCATTGGCGCTTCCCTTGCTTACCATCAGGCTAGTCAAGGTCAGACGTCACAAAGAAGAAAAGCACATTCTTCTTTTTTTGTGTCGAAGAATACAATGAATAAAAAAAACTATTTAAAATTAACAAATTAATATTTAATGATAAGAAAATACTTTTGGGTGTTGGGGTAATATCAAGCCTTCTTGACGGGATATTTTCAAAGCAGTGTCAATCTGCCATTCTCGGACAGTCTTCACTCTAGTTCCGGGAACAGTATTTTTAAGCAAATACTTAGCATCAAATAATTCTTCTCTAAATATCTTCAACTGCTCCTTAATATATTGTATTGGAATTTGAGATACTGCCAAAAGACTTGGATTAAATGTACGTATACTTTGGGTTTTAGATTCGTATAGCTCATAGTTTATGTATTCGTCATTCAGATGGGGAATTTTTAAAAATACTGCATATTGTTCTCCTATATGGAGAACTCCTGTGGTAGTTGTACTATTAGAAGTAGAATTCATAAATTTGACAAAATCCATTAAGCGTATTGCCTTTGTAGTTCCTAACATTACGCAAATAGTGCAAAATAATAATAAACTGTTCTGAAAATAAGAAGTAAGATCTATTGTGGATTATTATATTTAAAATGTTTCGAAACAATTTTGTTAACAAAACTAACTAAATAAAGATGTTTTCAACTATGTTCTCAAAGCTCAGCACAAACAATTTTATTAAGAGTTTGATAGAAATTGTAAGTTATGAGATTTATTATTTAAAAAAAAATCATAATGTTAAAATATATATGAGGTATACTCACGTATTTCATGTTTTTTATGTATAAAAATCAAATGTGTACATACAAACTTCAGTAAACATTTAAATCAAATATGTGCATGTAGGAATAATAAATAAATGTTAAGTTTATTACACTATAAAATTTTAACGGTTCTTTTTATATTATGTACAAATCCGATACGATGTAGTTCAATAAAATGTTTTGATATTTTATTATTGATGTCATAACGACACGCTACCCGCGCGGCGCATTGGTCCGCTACGAGTGAGTTTCGGGTACAATTCCAAAGATATTTGTAATAATAAATAACTACAAACATAAGTAAATGAAACAAACGAGGAAGCTATGCGCTGCAAGTCTGGGTGTTGAGTGATACTACACCAGTCTGACGATTTGGTGTAGTTCCACCACTTCTAAGTGAAGTGACTTAGTCGCGTTTTGCGATCAGCTTAATACTAGGACTGCAGAATAAGTACGACTGCTACTTGCAGTTATTTTCACTGTAGTTTATGATAGATGCCCTCTTACGCTTTATCTGTAGCTGCCAGAAATTCAACGTGGAATGTTGACAATTTATGTTTAGCCATATAAATATACTTTTTAAATATAATTTATACTTCATATTTTGTTACTTCATTATATAAAAAGCAGTTCCTGAATGTCCATTGCAATGGAGCTTGTTGGAAGAAAATTATAGATGTGAAGGAATTCAGTATCGAAAAAAGTGTCATTTTTGTCGTTTCCTATTCCCATTGAATGATTGATAAGTCATTAAACAGTTTAAATAATATGGTTTGGAGGAACTTCAACTTAAAGTAAAACAAATAAAATATACTTACAATACAATTCATCTAATGAGCCTTAACTAATTCAGCTTAACACCCAGACTAATGTTAAGCTGAAGTGCAGTCCCTGAATCGAGGCGACTTCTACTATAGTTATTTCATAATATATTAAACCTTTTTATAATTATCTTGTCAAAGATAGCAGTATTACTCTGAAATATACGAGTAGCAAGCACATTATCATAGCTAATTAATAAGAAATTTGTAATTTTTATCATTAACCCGCTACATACGTGGGAAGATTATATGTCCCACATTTAAGCAAAGGTATTCAGATTTGAGATAAGGGTAGACAGTTTCCGTGGCACGTTAAAATTTATAGTCTGCGTTATAAAAAAAATATAAAATGGGATAATCCTGGTAAGAACGTTCCCGTTGGAAAAAGTCCGCATAAACTCGGATTAAATTTACAAGCGAATTATAAATTAAAATCGAAAACTTGATAAATTGTTCTACTTTTTGACCGTTATTCAACTTAGCAAGAAATTCCCAGTTGATTTTGCTATTTTGTAATATTTCAAACAGTAAATACACGTACATAGTAAAATAATAAATAGCGTACAAATTTAACATTCAGCAATATATTATTACAAACTACTGAACTTCAGATTATATTTTCAAAGAACAATAAGTAGTGCACAAAATTCATGGAACTAAAAATATATCAATCAATCAATCAATTAATCAAATTGCCACGCGTGCCAGGCATAGGCAGAGACAATGGAGCGCTTCTGACACAACTCCCTCACTTCCTTCACGTTCACAATTCTCTTCATACAAGCTCTGTGGTGGTTATGGGGACTAGGCAACCTAGCTAAAAATATAACATTCTATGAAATGATATAAAACATAAACAGGTAGTTCCTTTTATTATGTTTATTGTCAATTAATCAATTAAATCGTCAATTCTTTTTCCCACATTATGTGAAATGTAATATTTGGCGGTTAAATTGAATATCAAAGTTTAGTATTGATGCACGAAGGCTGTCGATGGCCTGACATGTTATCGCCTTAGTTTCCAGTTGAACTGCTTTCATAACTGACGTGAGTAAGGTTGCAGCTTATCGTCCACCTTCCCAAATTTCTAAGCAATCGTCGGTCGAACATATCTGACCTAAATAGCTTTACATTTATAGTTTCATCAATTTTGGGAGACGTTTCCTTATTTTCGCATGACCGTCTTATTATTTTGTGGTTATCACTTTCAATTTAGATACACAAAGCAATAATCTATTTTGTCAGTTTTATTCTTACTAAGACAATTAATATTGGTTACGATTATTAATTTGCAGTACGGCAAATTTAAACTCTTTAAAAACTAAACTAGTTTTTTTTTGTAAATTATTATTATTATTACTGCATACACAGAAAATGATAGGAGGAAAAGAAAACAGAAAAAATATATAAGTATAACTTGAAAAACTTTTTTTTTATTGTGACACGACATTTGACCTCGACTCGCCTGATGATAAGCAAGAGGAGAATCAAAAGTGCCGATCACTGAAACAACCGAATTCCTCACGTATCGCTTGAAGGATCCAAGGTTATAGGGGGGAAAGAACATATGTGCTGGCAAGGCATTCAGTTGTCGATTGTTCTACAAAGAAAAGACGCACTTTTTAGTTCGACTACCACTTTTTAGGTCCTCAACCGAATAGTTCGATTCGGTTGACAAAATGCGGATGCTTCCTCCAACCAGAGTAGGTATTACGAGTGTGAAAAGTCGAGGTAGAAACAAGGTTAAAGAGCTCCTCGGAACATTCTCCGTGGTATAGGCGATGGAGGACGCACAGAGCCGCCATGTCTCTGCCTAATTGCTGGAGCGCCAGAGTTCATGTAACCTAATTCAGACAGCTCAGCGCTGCAATGAATCCAGGGCATACTTGAGAAGATACTTGGCAGAGCCGTCCCAGAGATGCGAAAAGTACTCCGCGCAAGAGCGAATTTGAGTCTTATATAAAAGGCACAGGGACTGTTCTTTACTTCAATTCTATAGAAATAGGCGGAGAAAATGGAAACACTTTCCACGATCCTGACAGAACTCTTTCACTGTCTGGCATCCATAATTCTCTTCCTAGAAGTTTTATGGTTACAAATACTACAGTCTCCTGCTTTTTTAAGAATGTCCCCGATTTAATCTAGGAACTAACTTCTCAGATTTATATATCTTTTTATATGCCTAAACCAAGCAACATATCTTTCTGAATCTTTGTCAGTACATCTTCTTTTATCGGTGATAAGTATATTGTCGAACGCCAAAGTCATACTTCGTATATTGGGAGTACATATTGCTAGTTAAGTTGACCAATCTCGTCATGAAAACGTATTGATAGCAAGTCACGCTCCAAGTATTATTAGTACCTCCAGTTTAGGTGGTCACGTCTTGAAAATACATTCTCGCTTAAGCCATATTATACGTGATCATGATACCACGAATTATATCGATAACTAAGTATTAGATAACAAGTTTAAATACTTTGTGTTCTTTAATAAAGATTTCTCTTGTTCGCTTATTCTATTTTTAAAATATTATGACAGCATCGCGCCTAATGTTAAGTTCGGCCCATGAATTTATGCCACTACTTATACAATTATTAATTGTATTTCAGTCTATTTGGAACCGGCAACTTTGAAGCTGATTTATAAACGCGAATGGAGTGATTATTTTTGAGTTTGTGCACTTGCCCAAAGTGCCCTGGGTTGGAAGACTGGGCAAATGACCAGACTGCTTACCACTCTTGCAACTCTGGTTTTTTAAAAGTGGTCAGCTTATCACTCTTAAAAAACTTTTTAATATCTTGTGCCGTATTAAACATAATTTTAATTTACTGATTTATTTTGAGGGAAACAAAATATGACTTTATTTTTAAGTAAACGAATCGATTTGAAACTAAGTTCTAACTAATAAATATTACTAATCAATCATTCAAAATTTCCTTCCTCTTCGATCAAAACTCTTTAGGGATATGGGAATACTTGTATCAAAGTCCTGACAAAACTCTCTCATATCTCATATAAGCTGTTATAGGCATTGGGGACAAAATAAACATATCCATTAGTTTGTTTTTAAACGTAATTCCTTTTTTATAAACTAAAATACATTAAAAAGTGATTGAATATAACGTTTGCACATCTATCATTTGCCACTGGGTATTAAGCCCTGCGTCATTATAATCATTAATCTCATGCCTTAAACCCCACAGGGATGGTCAGAGACAAAGGAGCGCCACTTTCCAATCCTGAGACAACTCTGACAGACAGACGGCGGGTATCATTTCCGGTCGTAGTTTCCAGATATGCATGCGTAGATTATTTTTATCCAACTTTCTTTACTAATTAAATTGTTATCATTATATTGCACTTACATACCATTAATACTGTTTCAATGTCCTAAAGGTTTGGCTGTCAGAGAATGTCTAACAGCATTAAGTCCACCTTTGTACATAGTGCAATTAAGTTTAAAATAAATAAATAAAATTATATAATGCCAAAAATTAACAAAAATATATTATTGTCTATTTTGTTTATTACAACTGAGTTTTAGTATCAATTTTTAGGTTTATATTTATTTTAATTAATGTTAATGCACTATATACAAAAGCTATATTATAATGCCGCTACACATTTTCTGCCAGTTAACCGGAACTACAAAAAGTTCAAAGGTGGATGCAACTGGCATCTTGTCGCTCGGAATGGCGTTCTAAGGAGGAGGCCTATGTTCAGCAGTGAACGTCTTTCGGCTGATGATGATGATGATGATAATATAATAAACTATTAACCCAAAAATCAATGTTTTTAAGAAGTATAATGTTATGTGTATCTATATAGCATAAGTTTTTGTTAGTGAGCTGTCAAACGACTGACTAACAAAACCCAGTTACAGAACAGTGAAAAACAGTTACAATAAAGCGGACTGTGGTGTAGTGTTAGTGCAATGGTCACGCAAACCGAGAGCACGAGTTCGAAACCTCTTGCCGGTACCAATGTATCTTTGATATATCTACTTTGGTTGCCTCGTTTCTATGATTTGCATTTTTGTAGTTTGATACAGAAATGTGCATTAAAATAAATAAAATAAAATTACAGTACAATGATATAATGTACATTATACCAAGTTACATTACAGTAAAAGAAATTATGTAAATTATATCATTATGTTTTATGTAAATTCCGCAAACAGGAAATTTAAAAACTACATTTACTCGTAGTATTAATGTTAAAGGAGAACTTTCTTTAGCGAGATGTTATGTACAGATAGGACTTAGGCTGAATTCACAAAAATAAATGGACAAATGAAACAAATCGAATGAAAATGAAACAAATGAAATAAAAAGTTTGGTGCGCCTTTTCTTTGTAGAACAATCGACGAGTGGAATGCTTTGCCAGCCCATGTGTTTTCTCCATGCTATGACCTTGAATCCTTCAATCGATGCGTGAAGAAGCACCTTTGGCCGGCATAGTGACGGCGACTGAGGTGAACTAATTTTTGCTTATCATCAGGCGGGTCAAAGTCAGATGTCGTGTCCCAATAAAAAATATTTAAAAAAAATGGAAATTTAAATTTATATCAATGACAACTTTAATTATAGGTGAGTTTTTAAGAGTAGTAGGCAGACAGTATATGGTTATAATTCCAGTTGACCGATCTAAGGTATCACCACTTTTAAGTGTACAGACCGTAAAGTTACTCAGTCGCGTTTCAGGATAACTTTTCAAGTTACCGGTTCCAATTAACTGTAGTTGTTAGTCGACTCTTATCTGCAATCTGAATAAAAAGGGGTGATCCACGACCGTCGGTAACTGAAAAAAAAAATCGGCTTAATAGACAGTTAGTTCAATCGCCATCACTATGATCCGTGTGAATACAGCCTTATGTTTAGGTCATCCATCATGCATGTTTGTAATTCAAGTGGAAAGGTACATTTTTGCACGACGACTATTCCTTTATGCATTTTCTCTTGTAAGAAGATGTTCAGAGTTCTCTTACAAATATCTTTATCTAAGTTTGGTCATAATAGCGTTTATGCCATTAGAATAGTAAAATCTAAAAATACAAAGAGTGGTAGGCAGTACCACCAGTACCAGTGTCGTACCACCAATTACAAGTATACAGACCGTAAAGTGATTTGGTCACGTTTCGGGATTAGCTTGTAAGTTACCGGTTCCAACTAGGCCGGCTAGTGTATGTGATTGCTACTCACAGTTATTGAATTGTAGAAGCAGTGACATTCATTCATGGACCACACTTCGGCTTAACATCAAGCGGGGTGCTGTCATATGTCGAGTCACAATAAAAAAAATACAATGTTTCTATGGTATGAGCATTCATAATAGCTAAGTATATCAATCAATAAATTAATCAATCAAATTGTGACGTCTTTTCCCCACAGGGATAGGCAGAGACAATGGAGCGCCACCTGCTACGGTCCTGACACATCTCCCTCGCTTCCTTCACATCGACAAATATCTTTATATAAGCTCTATTGTTATGGGCACTAGGCTACTCAGCTTTCTTAAGGATATTTGGTCGAAGAACACCCTCCTGCCTCAATTAACCTATCCATCCACAGCACATTTATAAATTTCTCTCGGCAATCTACTTTTACTCATCTTTTCTACGGGCCCAAACCATCGAAGCATCCCTTTGTCAATTCTAAGTATATAAAAGAAACAAAATAATAATAAACTATTTAAAACTATTATGAATTAAAAACTGTTAGAATATTTAATAGTTCTTCACATCATCATCTATTGTCTCGCCTTGATTCCCACAGTAGCAAGTAGCAGCCGAATCAACTATGCCGGCCTAGATGGTAAACTTTAAAGCCGATCACGTAACGCGACTGACTCACTTCAAGGTCTACAGACCTTAGTACACTTTGTCAGTACACTGTACACATGCAAGTAGTTGTTCTATTCCGGATAAACAGATCTGCTTACCATTCTTTTAATATGTTTTTTTATTTAGTAGATTTAAACCTAGTAAATTAACCATTTGTAAAAGTAAATATCAACATACGCGCATTCGTTTTATCTTTGTTAATGCCAAAATTATGGTTTGTTAATTACAATATTATTTACCAACTGACCACATTTGCTTTAATTTCAAATATAAAATGTCCTGTTTATTATTCTGATGTTTGTCAATCTCGGAATTCGTATTTTAAATTTCGTAATACCTCATAATTGTACAATTTTTGACGACTCGCATTGTGCTATACCTTTATACCTACCATTATTTTGGTAATATCCGCTACTTGTTACTTTCTATGATATATATATATATATATATAAACTACCTTTATGTATATCACACCAATACTCAATTATTTTTAATTACCAAAAACGCAAAAAATGTGGGTGTGAGGGTAGCGAGGAAGTTGTGCCAGAATCTTGGCAAGTGGCGCTCCATTGTCTCATACTATATATGAGGGAAAAGGGCGTAACAATTTGATTTGATTGATATAATTATTTTAATATCGATCTCGTAAATATGAACGAACTATTATACATTAATAACTAGAATGTATTATTAAAGTGGAATGTAGACTGTAATGTTAAAGAATCCTATTAAAGGGATTGGAACAGATTTGTTGCAGTTTGGATAATTTTGCTATGAGAAAGTTTTCTGGAATTTATCGGTTTTAATACTTTAAAAAAGCTGTTAGGTAATAATAGTATAATGTAATTTCAATAAAATGAATTTGCTAATGACCTTGTAGTCAGACGACTTAAATCAATGAACAAATTTAAATCTAGAATGAATTATATATTCTGATTACTACATTGTATTAGTTGGATTAAGTCTGTAATGTACAATTTTCTGTTAAATAAATAAATAAATTTTTAATTCAATTTTTTTCAATATTTGAATAATATAGTAGAAAACTTTTACTTTGTCAAAAGAGGTCTAACTTTTTAATTAAATAACCCTTAAGATTCAAAGATCGAGAATTAAATTCAAAACAAATATTACAAATCTATTCATATTAGTATTTTTTTAGCATTAATTTTATTTATGAATATATATATTCACTTACACTCCAAACAAAAATAAAAATCCTAAAATAACAAAAATAAATGGGCTTGTGTAAAAATATACTGTCCTATCTTTATTTACATCGTGCAGTTCTTTTAACTACTGAGTCCACTTTAAAATGCAAATAAAAACAATCCTAATTATTATATATGAGTCTTAGTAAAAGCTGTCATTGTCACGATACTGTAATATACTTATTTTAAATTATAGCCGTCTGTTTACTTTATTTTTAACCTGTATACTTTACAGGCTGTGTGCCATTGAAGGAATATTAAATCAAAACAATAGATGTTTAAACCTTTCGTATGCAACAATGTTGTTTTTATTGTTTCCGGTATACAAAAGAAATAGAGACAATAAATTTTAATATATTGTAATATTTCTTACAATATTTACTTTTAGGCACATTTACATTATATTATAAAATATTTTTAATTGATAAATGTGGTTTTAATGTTTCTAGAGATAGTAGTAAGTACCCTATTTACATATGAAATCATCTAAAAATCAGGGGTCCATAACTAAAGAGAGAGCTTGATTTATTGAGACACGACAACCGACCTCGTCCCACCTGATGATAAGCGAGAGGAGGACCAAGAGTGACGACGACTGAGAAAACCGAGTTTGTTCACTGCCTTAGTCGCCGTCACTATGTCGGCCAAGATTGAATAAAGATGATTGTGAATGTGACAGAAGCGAGAGATTCGTGTCAGGATTGTAAAATGAGGTATTCCATTGTCTTTACCTATCCCTGTAAGAGTTATAGCGCGACAAAATGCATTATATATTATATGTTTACCAAATATTTTAAATCAATTAAATATTACAAAACAATAATTTTAAATGTTAAAATAAATATACAAAACAAACAAAGTAAAGCATGAACAAACTAAATTTATCTCAAGAATCTGATCCCTAAATACAGAGGAGTTTTTTCACTGAACTAAATGGAAAGAAATAATTAAGAGAGGAGACGAAGCGGCTCGTTCTTGTGCCGTAATAAAACACTCCACGATACAGACAGCCTACTATTAGACAGCGCATAAGAAGTTAATGTTGAGAAGTTTCTTTATTGGACATGTTTGCTTCAGCTGGTAGTTTAAAATCCTTTTTTATTGTTTACTCAAAAGTCTATTGTTTTTGGTGCTCGGACAGGCCACAGCTAGCGGGATCATTAAATATATGGTTATACTCGTAATGGATGTGTAACCAAGTGGTTATTGCACAGTGCACTTGATCTGGGAGTTAGGCTATGAATGGCGCGGTTAATAGTTAGATCAGTGATCGCACCTAGATTTTGAACGTTAAACACTTGGTCCCAGTCATTGTCACTAAATAGCGGTGGTCAAGACGTCGCGGAGTCGAAGATGTAGGGGAGTAGCCAAATCCTAGCTGGATAATTATGATCGGGACAGAACCCAGTAGTAGAACTTTTTAAATCAGGACGGTGTAGTCTGGTGATGATGATGACTCTGGTGATGGTGATGAACTATTGTTCCTACATTTAAATTTTTTTTTATTCTATAAAATGGTATAAATTTATATGGGTTTCGAACTGAACCTTGTCAGTCAACGTAAGACACAGATCTCACATTTGTGATTAAAGTATGCCAAAATCTAAGATATAAAACAGCTAATTTTGTTTGCTGATTCAAACGACCAGACAATATAATCACCAAAGAGTACTGTTTCAAGTCAACCTTAGATATTAAAATAAATATTTTTAGCGACGCCATAGTAAGTCGCATTAAAATAATCTACAACCTTTGATTGTGAAGTGGCGTCTAGTGATGTGAGATCTGTGCCTCACGTTGAGTGACAAGATTCAGTGCGACACCCATATATATCATTCAAAAGAATAAAAAAAATTAATGAGCATCTTATTTTAAAATGTAGCAACATTTTTCGGGTCTAGAGGGAATTTTGTAGCTAAAGTAATGTAAACTTAATTACTGATAAACTGTTAATTAGTTAATAAATAAATTTAGTTTTTGAGTTTGTTATATGATAGAACTACGATGTTTTTAATTTATATTTTAACTGATATTTAAAGAGCCGTTTCAAAGTTGTTATTATTTATTCGTTTAAAAAAGATTATTGTATAACAAAAGGTGAACTTAATGCTTAAAGGAATTCTCTGTCAGTTAAACTTAGAGACAAGAAAAGAGTTCAATTGAGTGGGTGCAAAAATGAAGTATGACAAACAGTAGAAATAAAAAAATATATATCCAAGTTGTCACGCCTTTTTTCCACAGGAATAGGCAGAGACAAAGAAGCGCCACTTGCCACATTCCTGATACAAATCACTCGCTTTCTTTACATCCACAATTCTATTATAACAAGCTTGAGGCCTACATTATTACTTATTTATTTATATTATTTTAATTCACTGTAACAAATCCGCAAGAAGAAATCGCGCTAGAAGAAAACATGTCTTGTTATGGTAATTATACCAATTATATTGAGGATTCTACCTAGGCGATAGAATATTGTCGAAAGCCAATTGCTGTGAGGGCTATTAACAAAGAGAGTACTTTCGGGTCAAAGCTGATGGATAAAGAAGCTGATGATTTGAAATTTTCTAAGGTTTGGTCGGCAATATGGCGATCGATTTTATCAGTCATCGGCGCTCATGGACTTTTCTATCAGTCAAGACAAGTTTAAATTCAAAACTATTTAATATAGAAAACATGCATAAAAGGATAAATACAACATTACCAACACGATATAACACCACCATATAATTTAAACAATTGACATTATATAAAAGATACTAAAAAAGAATGTAGTATTAAATTAGAATCGTAAAACAAAAACCTTTTTACATAATAACAACTATGAATTTTACATAAATATTCATGTTCAGATTTATGTACGTATTTTTTTAAATAAAGTGTTTTTCTTTTTGTATTTTTAACAAAGCTACTCGTATGTTAAATTTATTAGGAACACAAAAATAACAAATGTATTACATATTTTATATTGCAAATATTCGTATACATATATATATAGGATATAATAGCTAATTTAACTTCATAATGATCATAGTGAAGGTTCAAAATGTCACCACTTAACACCTAAATCACAGTCACATAAATAAAAATAAATAGAATTGTCAATGTGAAGGTAGGTGAGGATCGGAGATGGTGGCGCTCCATTGTCTCTGACGTGACAGGTATTAAGGGTCACAGGGGGTGATAATTTCATTAATAACAGGTCGGGAAAGCATCCGCATTTTGTCGACCGAATCGGCAGTCAAACTAAAAGATTTGGTGCGTCTTTTCTTTGTAGAATAATCGACAAATGAAGTGCTTTGCCAAATCATGTGTTTTTTTAAATTGTGACTCGACACTTAACCCTGCCTGATGTTAGGCTGGAGTGCGGTCAATAAAAGGAGGAGACTGTTACATTATTTAAATCAGTTAATTACTCAGTTAATTATTGCTGACTAGTTTAATTCTTTAATGAGTCAGCAATAATTATAATTCAATTGTTTATTTGACAATGATGAGCAGCAATAAGACCAATCACATTGTTAGAGTAACATTTCTTCGTTTATCAATGAATAAACGAAGAAATACTTAACGAATTACGGTTCCGCGCTCGGTATAAAATTGTGATTAGTAACATAATAGTAGAGATAGTGAATACATTAAAAGCATGTAGATTGCGCTAATGTATTAGCGTTTAAAGAAGAATACACTATTTTCATAATAAGTATAGGCTATTCCTATTGTCCATTTTGTTTATAAAATATGTGGTACGTAATATTAAAATTATCTATGTATTGGGTAAGAAGTGATTATGTAGAGTATATTTTCTAATGTAGTTTATCCAACAGTTTCAATATATCTATTAAAATATATTTTACCTTTTCAGTTTTGTTTTTAATCCTTATTGCACTTTTACTCGCAAATCCATTTTTACAAAAACACTGAAGGTTAGGCTGGTAGATAATGCCTGGCGGCACTAAATCTGCATTTTATAATTATAGTTAAATTAATAAAGGCAACAATGTAACTGAAAGTGTCAAAACCACAAATGATCCATTCGTTGTAAGTGCACCGTTAGCAATAATTCGCACTGCAAAGATTAAGCTACGCTAGTGTCTAATTTCACTTTGCCCTAGTTTAACACTTTAACAACCAAAGTTTAATGACTGGTAATGGACGCACTTTGTAAATGAAAATTTTCGCCATGAAGTTAAAGCTCTTAACTTTAAGCTCGCCACACACGTAATCAATAATATATTTTTATATAAATAGCTAAAATTATTATAAAAGGACATCATTCATTTTGGGCTTTTTAAATGGCCAATGATGAAAAAATATATAAATGGTAGTTTCGATACTTGTGTTGATAAAACTAATAACAATTTTACTTTTGATTGCTGTGCAATTGAGTTATTCGGAAAATAAGATATGGATGAATTAAACAAATTTTATGCGGCTTACTATCGCGTTTATTTTGGTTTTGATTTTACAATTTTTTTATTATTCCGACGTTTCAAGAGCTTTGCAGCCATCGTGGTCACGGAGAGACTGAGGTGTTGGTCGTCCTATTGGTTGATGCTGTTATTGTTTCCAAAACTACCCCGTTTGATATTTTGTTTTTCTGTTCCCGGTTTATTTCAAATTTTTGCAAAAATAACTGACGGTGTCATCTGGTTTGGCAGTTTGCTGGTCTTGGGACTTGAGTTTGTGAATTATTGAGTCCCAGGTGTTAGATAATCGCCAACCACCTTCTCTATTGAAATTAGGATGCTTTTTAATCTCAATAGCCCCGCGTACCATCTTGGGTATCAGTCGACTTTCCTTTTACTATCGCGACCGAAATAAACGCGATAGTAAGCCGCATAAAATTTGTTTAATTCATTAATCAATGTTCGCACAAAATCTAAGAAAATACTAATAAGATATGGATTTTGTATCCACTGTCAAACGCCATATTAACAGTTCTGCTTCCTCCTTTATACAATATAGTATGCCAAGTGTGTTTTTAGTGAACGTTCTTACTTAACTTTACTTTCCGGTAATCAGACAATCTTCTTTTGACAGTCGAAAAAAAATTAAAATAAAGCAATCTTATTAATATAATGTGCTCACCTAATGCAATGACAACGTTTACTTTAAATTTACACTTGGTATGTAGCTTTAAACTGTATAGAAGGCATAATATACAAATGGCCGTCTAAAAGAGTTAAGCAGTAAATAATTCATTGTAAAATGGTCAGTGCAGTTATAAGTAGGTATAATTAAGATAATAGTACTGTAGCACATATAATTTGGATAGATTTGGATGAAATGGGGAAAAGTGTTCATTTTGAATGAGTTTAGCGATTTAAATAGTGTAATAGATATAATATAATATATTTCGATATATTTTTCATAACATGATACTGAGGCTATGTTAAATTATATTGCGGATAATATATTACATTAATTTTTATTATACACATACATACCAAATCGACCAAATCGGAGACATCCTCATGAAAGCTAGGTTGCCTAGTGCCTATAACCATAGAGCTTGTATGAAGAGAATTGTGAATGTGAAGGAAGCGAGGGAGTTGTGACAGGATCGTGGCAAGTCGCGCTATATTGTCTCTGCCTATCCCTGTGGGAAAAAGGCGTAATAAATTGATTGATTTGATGGATTAATATTTTATAATTGATGAGAAGCGGATATATTTCATATTGTAGCATATTTTGGTGTTTTACGGGCTTTAGGTTGCAAGCACTTTAGTTTTTACCCAATATTGTACTTCGTTGTTTGAGTTAGGTTAAACTTTATCATCGATAGAGTTTCAAGTTTTTATTTTAGTTTGCTAAATCCAAAATAATTGCCGGAAAACAGATTTGTAATTTTGTAAACCAGAGTGTATTACAGAGTCAATTTTATGAAATAACTGCATTAAAATTAAGATCATTAAATTAAATTTCATTCTCTATTAATGTCAGAAGAAATATCTTGTACGCAGTGGGAATGAGATTATTCCTATTTAGTCATCAAGCCTAAGTGACTATGCTAACAATTAATTATTTATTTATTTAATAAAAGGTACCCTTACAACATAACATATACATCAATGATAACTTAATATTAATATCATTTAAAATAGGTACATACATATTATTATGTCTGTTAATTACAAGTATACACAACATTTGTACGAGAATTGTGATCAAGAAAACAAAAAAAAAACTAAAGATGAATCCTTTAAACATTATTTACCAAAAATACTAATGAGACTATTAAAAAAGTAACAAACTTAAAGTAGAAAAATAAAAATAAAAACGCAATACTTAAAATAACTTATAGTGTCTACAAAATAAAAACGTAACTACGAGTTAAACCTTAGGTTATTCTGTATTATATTAATATCTTAGCCACGTATGTACATATATAATCTTACACACATTGTCACATAGTTTAATGCCTTCAGTAGGAACTGGCAATCAGTCGCATAGCAAGATTAATTAATCTGCACAAAGACGTTTACGCATTAATCACAGCATCAGAGCCAAGCTTAGCGGCTAACCATGCATTTAGAGACTTTTTGAAGATTATTTTAGCTTCTCATATAAAATTACTGTAGCTCCTGCCGTTGTTGTTTAGTGATGTCATTATTAAAATATGTTCTTTATTTTTATTTTGTTCTTTGTAGACCATGTTTTATTATAAAGTAATACTGAATAGTTACTTGAAGAGTAGGCAGTGTTACCCAGTATGCCGAGTCACTTACAAGTATTCACGTAAAGTTACTTAGTAGCGTTTCAGGATCAGCTTGTAAATTTCCTCTTTTATCCAGGCCGACATAGTGGATGTGACTCCTACTACAGTTATTTAACTAAAGTAGCAGTCACCTCCATTTATAGACCGCACTCCAACTTATCATTAGGTGGGGCGCAGTCATATGTCGAGCCACAATAAAAAAATATATACGAACATACACTTATAGGGCTCTACCTATGACTTGCTAAGAAATGTTCTAATCACTAATACTTATAAATAAATAGTTAGTTAATTATAAATCTGAATGAGTAAATTTATTTTCCTTATAATGCCTTTTTAGGGCTTAGCTATCAGTTTCTTTCAATCGATAAATTATATTGTCATTTTCCACGGGGATAGACAGGGACAATGGAGAGTCACTTGCCAAGGTCCTGAGACAACTCTCCCGCGCTTCCCTCACATCCACATGTAAGTTGCTTATATCTCTTTTTATCAACCGCGAGAGTGTACAGCTACTTAAAATAGGTATCGCCAGTCCGCTTACGGATGATTTCTTTTTGCGTCTAGGGCCCCGTTTTCCTTTCAACTTGCCATAGCGGGCGTTACATACCTCTAATTATTATTTTTAGTTTTTAGGTCAATTTAGTAATATAATCAATCAAATTGATACGCCTTTTTCCTATAGGGATAGGCAGAGACAATAGAGCGCCACTTGCCACCCTCCTGACACAACTCCTCTGCTTCCCTCACATCCACAATTCTCTTTATACAAGAGTATTACAATAAAATAAAGAATTCCAACCGTATTAATAGACAGTATTTTTGGGTAGTTATAATAGGCTATGTTGTAAATTCCTTTACAAGCCTCAAAGGTACTCGTATTGTACAAAATACTTGAACATAAGAAAGTAAAGCTTTATCTTTTGATTATTAATATCTATTAATTAAACAATATTTAAAGTTCAACCCTATTACTTAAGTTATAAATTGTATTGTAACCAATATTAGACTAACAATCAATATTCAAAATAGAAGTAATTAACAGGAATGCTCCGAGCACCTAAAATAATGAAGTAATAGTAACCTTTTGATACTTTGAACGTCCTTGTGATCGTATTTTAGATGGTAATTTTATCCAATTTTGTTTTGAAGTTGTTAACTGGCTTTCATTTGATCCGAGCTTATTGTTGACAGAATTCAAATGGTGGTAATAATATCAATTTATAACAATATTATGTTGGTAATGGCCCATCATATTTTAACCTTTAGCCTTTGGAATTGTTTTGTGACAGAGACAATTGGAAAGGGACCTTAGGTTTTATAAAAAAAGTAAGTATTATAAAATATATCAATAAATATAGTTTAATTCTTATTTTGTATGGCTACGAATATTATTTGTAACACTTAATATACGGTATAAACACCAATATGTAATATGTGAAAACTCATTTGCCCTTCTGCCGATCCCCGTACCGGTAGTGTTGGTACCCCGGTAGTACAGTCAGCAGCAGATGTATCTGAGCACGCGATCTGGTCAAAAGTATCTATATACATTCAGGCAGATCATAAATATCTACACACCATTAGTTGTCATAAATATAATATGTATAATTTTAGAACAAATTTACTGAATGCATCCTTAAATAATATTTTTACTAATTGTGCATTGCTTACATAATTGTCAAAATAAATTTGTTTGTTGACATAATTTTCACAAGTGACTGTGTAGATATTTTTGATTATTTGAGTGTATAGATATTTTTGACGCATTGAATGCTCACATTAATATGACAACTAATGGTATGTAGGTATATAGATACTTATTAGATACTTTTGATCACATTGCGTGCTCAGATATATCTGCTGCTGACTGTACCATCACTTTCAAATGTATAGACCGTTCACTCACGTTTCGAGATCAGCTTAAATGTTGCCAACTAGGCCGCCATAGTAGATGTAGTACTGTAGTAGCAGTCGGCTCCATTCATGGACCCCATTTCAGTTTCATACCAGGAGTGGCGTACTCATGTATGCCCGCAATAATAATAAGAAAGCAAAATAGTATGTATATAACGATAACTTAAAAATAACAAAGAAAATTATATAGGTGAACTGTGCTCTCGAAAAGATTTAGAAAAGTTATAATTTCATGAATACATTATTTTAGGCTTATTTAATTTCAGTGCTAAAAACTCCTCCAAGTTTGTGCATAATTAAGTCCGTAATTGGACTTTTTCATGTTTGAAAGTCATTTTGAAGAATTTCTCTTCCGAAAACGAAATTCTTTGAATACAATTCTATAAGAACCTTTAACAATAAATTGAAATCTACGATTGTAAATTGGAATGAAGAGGCAACAATATATTTAAATGAATTAAGACCTTATTTATTATACGACTGATTTCACAATAAATTCCTTTACAAGAAACGTATCTTTTATAATTAGGTACCTATTTATATATATCCACAATGCCAGCCTAGTTAGTATCAGCAACTTACAAGCTGATTCCGAAACGCGACTAAGTTACATTACGGTTAATGGTGGTGGTAATACCCCGGATTGGCAGACTGGGCAGACTGGGCACTACTGCCTACTACTCTTATACAACCAGACCTCGTGCGAGTTATCCAAATAAAATACCCGCCATTTTTTTATTATTACATAATATTTGTAATATTCAATTCAGTTAATAAATATAACAAACAAAAGCTATGAAACATATCTGTGCTCCGAAAGAGAATCAAACCAGGAACTTTTTCAAGCCTCGGCGCTCTTCGACCACCTCTTTTTAATCAAGCAAGTTGAAGTCAGATGTCGCGTCACAATGAAAAAATAGGGGACTTATGGTTTAAGGAGGTTTCTGCCACAGAGGTTTTCCACTATGCCTGGTGCCACGCAAATTAATAATAAATCAATAACTATATTATAATCAATAAAATATATTATATTATAAAAAATAGCATAATATATTTTACCTCGAATAAACTTTAATAGTATACTCTACAGCTTATTGTCTTAGCTATTACGTACCTGTCATTTCAATGCGAGTGCAGTGTGAATTTACGTCCATCAAATTGAACATAGTGAACACGTCTAGGGATTACAATTGACTTCGAATGAGGTATGTTATAGTTAACATTAGTTTTAGTACAAATATATGGTTATTCTTATGTGGCATAATAAATACGATTGTATAAAGTTTCGAAGAACCCACATCGCTCGAAGAACCGACAACCGATGGGGAAGAAAGGTTCTAGAGTGGAGACCACGAACAGGAAGACGCAGCGTAGGTAGACCTCCCACTAGGTGGACTGACGACATAGTGAAAGTCACAGGTAACCGGTGGATGCAACTGGCATCTTGTCGTTCGGAATAGCGTTCTAAGGGGGAGGCCTATGTTCAGCAGTGGACGCCTTCTGGCTCATGATGATGATGATGTGTAAAGTTTAGCTTGAATATTTTTTGCTTCAAGACAATACAATTGTACTTTGTTAAATAAAATTATTACCTACGTAAAAATAAGCTCATATAAAAATTTGTATAAAAGTAAATCAATCAATCACGCCTTTTTCCCATAGGGATAGGCCGAGGCACACGGAATCCACAAGGAAATCACTATAAACATAATCATAAAAAGAAAATTGAATGTAAAGAAATCATAAAAATGTTATTTTTACTGTGGAGGCGACTGCTATGAAAGTTAAATAACTGTATGTAGCAGTCGCTCCACTATGCCGGCTTAGTTGAAACCGGCAACGTACCAGCCTCACGGTCTGTATACTTGTAAGTGGTAGTAGATACTACTCCGGATCGGGTAAAATAGTCTCAGCCTATACAAGTGAGATTGGAGTAGTAATAGCGTGAGTTAAGTCGCTGCCTTGTTCGGTATTCATACAGCCGTTCATTAAACGTATTTGACAGGACCTCGCCTTATGTTAAGCTGAAGTGTGATCAAAGCGACTGTTTTCACAGGTAAATAACTGCAAGTAGCATGCACATCCAATATGCTGGCCTAACTATAACTGGCAACTTTCAACCTGATCATAAAACGCTACTGAATAACTTAACGGTGCACTTTCTCAGATCGGCAGACTGGGCAAATGGCGACAAACTGGCCGGTACAGTGACGGTGACTGCGGCAAATGAGGCGGATGAGACGGACTTTTCAGCTGCCGGCGCTCTTACATGTCCCCTTACTTATCATCAAGCAATTCGCGGTCAAAAATCGCATCTCAATAAAAAACAATCTACCTACCACACCTGTAACTTAAACAATAATTAAATTTTAAATATTAAAGTCTTAAGATATCTTAAAAGTAAATTAATCCCTATTGTTTAGTGGAAAATTCTGATAAGCACCTTTCAAATAAGTTTCTAAGCCTTTGCAACAAGTCTTTGCTAAAGTTTATTTTTAGATAATATTATGTAAGTAGGTAAATGGAACTACGAAATCTAACTAAGAAATGGTTGTTACACCGCAACTTCAATAAGATTAATTTACTTGGAAAGAAACATCAATCAATCGAGCACTGGTACAAATTAGATATTTATTTATGTGCGACTTCGGCTCGGTGATTCGTGTTATGAAGTTTGGTTACTATTATTTATGCACCAATTCTAAAATTCTAATTTCCTTGGAGATAGGAAAGGAAATTAGACAAAGCAGGTTATTCCCTTGTTGAATTTGAATTGGTCACATGCCGTAGAAATCCATGTATCCAGGAACTTTATTTATTTATTTTATTTTTTATTGTAATGCGACATCTGATGATAAGCATGATGATAAGCAAGAGGAGGTCCAAGAGTGACGACGACTGAAATAATCGAGTCAGTACCCAGCTGCCCCAGCCGCCGCCACTATGCCGTCCTAAGGTGCTTCTTCACGCATCGCTTGAAGAATCCAAGGTCATAGGATGGAGAGAACAAATGGGCTGGCAAAGCATTCCATTTGTCAATTGTTCTACAAAGAAAAGACCTACCAAACTTTTAAGTTCGACTGCCGATTCGGTCGATAAAATGCGGATGCTTTTCCCGACCTGTGCGGGTATTACGGGTGTGGACGGACTGTAAATAGCTGCGAGTACACCAGTAAATTTTCGACATAATATCATGACCATCATAAGTCGTCCACAGCTTGACATTAGCCTTTCTCGGCTATCTCTATAGTGGTCTGTTGAAGGCAGGTTTCCTCCTACATTTGGCAAGTATTTAGTCCATTTTATAGGGCGGTCCTGAGGTGAAGTGTTTGGTCGCTAGGATTATTTAATTTAATCTTTTAATGAATACTTAATGCAAGTATATAAGTATATGTATAAAATAAATAAATCATTTGTGATGTTTTAATTTACTTTTATTAAGGGTTTATTCTACTTTTATTAATGGAAGAGTGGAAGACAGTGGTACCCAGTCTGCCGATCCGGGGTAGTGCCACCCTTACAAGTATACAGACCGTGAAGTGATTTGGTCACGTTAGTGGATGTAGGCCGGCATAGTGGATGTGATTGCTACTCACAATTTGTAGCGCCGTGCTTTTACACGGTCTTACATAATTCATTTTTAAGCTAATTAATTATGTTATACTAGTTCTATTTGTGTTTATTTGTGAATAATTGCGTTACATACCTTAATGTTAATATTTTTATCACTTATAATATACTTCTGTAAACGGGTTTTTACGTATCGATAGCCTTTATATTTTTCCACATATTTCACTATTTATTTTATTAAATTATCTCTGAAATAAGCCTGAAAATACACTTTTTATACTTTGTTTACATATTTTGACATTTATGTCATCGATACGTGACAACCCGGTATTTTTCTTAATTTGGTCCAAAATACGCCTGTATGAAGGCTATTTCACAAAAATTGACCACTTTTGGCATAATATCGTTTTTATTGCATTTGAAATTGGATTATTTTACCAATTTCATTTGATTTTGGAATGGAAAGATTTTATGCCTATATAAGCAGGCAAAGCCCAGAATTCGGCAGTCTTCCTCCAGTCTTGTATTGACTATAGTATTATTATAGGCCTTGTTCTGGGGCTAGTTAACCCCAGAACCTTGCAGTGCCTCATCATAAAGTACGTCATAAAGATTTTCACATCCAAATTCATATGGAATATTAAATTTATGGATTAATGGAAGTTTAACATTGAACAATTTTGGTAGCCCACAATCAGTTTAATTAAAGGATTTGTGGAAAGGATTTGACTCCAGGAGTTGCGTGAGTACCCTTTAAGTCACATCCAAACATTTGGGGTCCAGGTGCCACGTGTCCTGTCATCAGTGTTCCCTGGTCGAGTGAGCCTCCAAGCCGCCGACCTTTATTGGGATCAATCGTATTGTGGACGTCTTAATGTCGTCCACATAGATTATATATATTTTATAAAATTATCTGTCATTTATATAGACTTTGTAATTAGTATTTAGTTATTTTTAATATATTATCAATCTAATTAAAGTCTATTTATTTCACGACAGATTGGCGCCCAACTTTATTAACTTATATATCTAATAAATTAAATATAACGAATGTTATATATTAATAATATTTAATTTTCTTTCAAATTCAAATTTGGGCTTTTCAGAAGTTACCACAAACATTATTTGGCTTGATCATTTCGATATAAGTTAGAACTCACCCATCCCATCGCTCATTATTATTTATTTATCATTTATAGATAATTTTAATTATTTAATTTTTTCTTGATATATATATTTTTTTTTTCTTTAACATGCCGAAAACTAAAGATCCCAGTACCCCTGGTCCTGCGTCTCTTAGTATAAAACCATGCTCCCACCAGTTCGTTTTACCTCAACCTCCAATAAATGAATTAAAAAAAATCTCTTTTAATGGAAAAACTTGTCCGCGAACTTTTATTCGTGATTTAGAAGAATTTTGTATCACGAGGAAACTTTCAAAAGAAAATCTTCTTGATTTTGGTTTTGAATTATTTACGGGTGTGGCATTACATTGGTATCGTTTCCAACGCCAATTTAACCCTGATTTATCGTGGAAGGTTTTATGTACTACATTGATTAAAGATTTTGGAGAAAAAGACTTTGATTTTAAATTATTAAATGCTATTAATAAAAGAACACAAGGGGCTGATGAATCAATAACAGTTTTTGTTTCAATTATTTTTGCCATGTTTTCTCAATTATCCGAAGAGATAAGTGAACGTGAGAAATTAACAATTTTATTGAGGAATATTAAACCTTGTTATTCTACTTTTATAGCGTTAAATAATGTAAATACGGTCCTAGAGTTAATTTCAACGTGTCAAAAATACGAAGAAATTATCGATCATAAAAAAAATTTTGAAGAACCTCAAAATAATCTTGGTGCTTTCAATGCAGATTTTGCGTATAAAGGCTCTTCTTCTGCTACTGTTGACTTACCTCAACATACGAAAGTTTTTAAAAATAACGTTAATGTTGTTTCGACTACTAATGATTTTCGAACACCAACTCCGTTTTGTAAGCGTTGTCGTATATTGGGACATTCTTTACGTGAATGTTCTCAAACACATATCGTTTGTTTTAAATGTGGTCTTAAAGATTTTAAATTTTACAATTGCCCTAGTTGCAATTCGAAAAAGAAATTAAATTCTACTTTACCGTTAAAAAAACTAACTATCGACTTGGTTAATAAATTCGACCCAGAAGACTGGCATAATTGGTTATCTACTATTAAAAACTTTTTAAATTGTTACAGAACTACTTCAGTTCTGTACGATAATGAAAAGGATTACACTCGTCCTTTTATTAACGTCTTTGTTAATAATAGTCCTTTATCTGGTCTGCTTGATAGTGGCAGTTCCTTGACTATTTTAGGGAGTAATTCTCATCTTCAAATTATTAAACTGGGTTTTACATTATCCAAGTCTGTACCTATTATTATATCTACTGCCAATAATTATAAACTTAAATCTTTGGGACATTTTGATCTCCCTTTTACTTTTAACGGGCAAACACATTTAATTAAAACATACGTGTTTCCTGAAATTTCCCCATCCCTTATTCTTGGGACGGATTTTTGGAAAAAATTCAACTTAGTCCCTAAATTATTATCTTCAGCTTTTAACACTACGGGTCAATGTCTTACTATTTCTGAAATTGAAAAGAAGATTCTACCGTATGAGAATCTTTCTAATTCTCAAAAAGCTATTGCTGACGACTTGATCTTCAGATTTAAAAGTATTTCTTTTGAAGAAAAGGGCATACTAGGTCGTACTGACCTGATTTGCCATAGAATAGATACCGGAGATTGCCCTCCTATTAAACAACGTGGTTATAGACTTTCTCCTGAAAAACAGAAAGCTCTTATTAACGAGGTTGATAAAATGCTGGATTGGAAGGTGATAGAAAAATGTGAAAGCCCTTGGTTATCACCAGTACTCATTACCCCCAAGAAAAATGGAGAATGGAGATTTTGTGTAGATAGCAGAAAATTAAACTCTGTTACTCGGCGTGATGCCTACAGTCTACCTTTGATTAATGAAATACTTAATCATCTTACTAATGCTAAATTTCTTTCTAGCATTGATATTGCTAAAGCCTTTTGGGAAATTCCTTTAAACCCTGCTGATAGAGATAAAACAGCGTTTTATGTACCTGGCAGAGGCATGTATCGTTTTGCCGTAATGCCTTTTGGTCTGACTAATGCTCCTGCTACACAGCAGAGACTCATGGATACGTTGTTCACACCTGAATTTGAAAACAAGGTGTTTTGTTATCTTGATGATATTGTGATTATTAGCGAAACCTTTGATGAACACATTTCATTATTAATCAAAGTTTTTGAAAAACTTTCTTTCGCTAAACTTACTATTAATTATGAGAAAAGTTTATTTTTTAGAAATGAACTTAAATATTTAGGTTATATTGTGGACGAACATGGTTTACGTGCCGATCCAATGAAAATTAATTCTGTTCTCGAATATCCTGTTCCTACTAGTCGTAAAGAAGTTCGCAGATTTCTGGGAACATGTAGTTGGTTTCGACGATTTATTTCTAACTTCAGCTCTATTGCTGCTCCTCTTAATAAACTAACTAGCAATGGTAAGAACGCTCCTAAATTCGTTTGGAATCAGGAAGCTTCTCAAGCTTTTCTAAAACTAAAAGAAGCTTTAGTAACTACTCCAGTTTTAGCTTGTCCTGACTTTAACCTACCTTTTTCAGTTCATACTGATGCTTCGAACTTTGGTATTGGTGCAATGCTTACGCAACAACAAGGTTCAAACGAAGTAGTCATTGCTTATATGAGTAAATCACTCAATAAGAATGAACAGAACTATTCCACCACTGAGAGAGAAACTCTTGCTGTTATTACTGCACTCGAACACTGGCGTTGTTATCTTGACAATGGCAAACAATTTACCGTTTTCACAGATCACGCTGCTCTCCAATGGTTTCTTAAACTTTCGAACCCTTCGGGTAGACTTGCTCGTTGGACTATACGCTTATCATCCTTCAATTTCTTACTTAAACATAAAAAAGGTAAAGAAAATGTTGTCCCTGACCTCTTGTCACGGTCTAGAAATTTGACATCCGATATTGCTACCTTAAATGTTTTGACTCTCACGGCGCAAGATCACTATAATAAAGTTCTTAGTGGCTGTCAAAATAATCCTGATAGTTTTCCTAACTATTCTCTTAAGGATAATAAACTGTATCGTCTCACTCACTCTCGTAATGTGATAAATGATGACTTTATTTGGAAAGAAGTTCCTCCCCCAGATTGTAGATTAAACTTGGTTAAATCTTATCACGGATTACCAGGTGAACCTCACCTTGGCATCTTTAAAACTTATAAAAAGCTTTCGTTGCTATATTATTGGTCAGGTATGTTTAAAGACATATCTAAATTTATTTTAGATTGCGAGAATTGCCTTGCATATAAACATCCTAATCATTCACCTTATGGTCCTATGGGTAAACCTAAGATTTGTTCAAGACCTTTTCAATGTATATCTCTTGATTTAATGGGTCCCCTACCTATGACCAGAGGACGCAATCAATACATTCTAGTTGTTAATTGCTGTTTTTCTAAATATACTTTAATTTTCCCGCTTAAGCGTGCTATTTCTAAAAATATTATCAATTGTTTGGAAAACTTTGTGTTTTTAGTTCACGGTGTTCCACAAACAATTATTATGGACAATGGTCCACAATTTCAATGCAAGGAGTTTAAATCACTTTTAAATAACTATAAGATACCATTCGTGTCGTATTCGCCTTACTATTGCCCACAGGTCAATCCCACTGAGAGATATAACAGAACCATTGGTACTGCTCTAGCCTCTCTTGTTGGTGATGATCATAGAAGCTGGGATATTCATTTATCAAAAATTCAATATGTTATGAATAGTACGGTTAACGCAGTAACGGGATATTCTCCGTCATTTTTAGTTTTTGGTAGAGAGACCATAAATTGTGGATCTATATATACTCCTACTAATGTTATTGATGATTATACATTTATGCCACGCGATATTTACGCGGATAATATGGGGCTTTTGTCAACTATATTCGACAAAGTCCAAGTAGCATTATACGCTTCTCATGCGAAAAACAGTTCTCGGTATGATCTTCGTCATCCTTTTAAAGAATTTGATATTGGCGACTTCGTCTGGCGAAAGAATTACGTTTTAAGTAATGCTGGAGCCTACTTCAGTGCGAAATTAGCGCCTAGATATATTCGGAGCAAAGTTGTTCGTAAACTTTCTCCTCTAGTTTATATTCTTGAGGATAATAACGGGTTACGAGCTAAATGGCATATTAAAGATATTAAAAATTAGATCATATATACTGAAATTTTTCTTTTTCATTATTATTCTTATTTATTTATTTTACTTTATTATTTTAATAACTTTAATAATTTTATTATTTGTTATTACTATAACATGCTTAAATAATAATAAAATGTCTTCAACTCTACTTAGTTGATAATAATTAAAAATGAAAATAATATTTATTATTTCATTTATTATTGTACAATGTACATATTGTACATTTTGCCTTTAATCCTATTATATGGATGGCATATTTCATATTATTATTATTTAATTTTTAAGAATTCAATGTGTTGTATACCTAATATTTATACTGACATTTCTTGACATTGGTTTTTATTAGTTTGGTTTTCCGAAGCCAAAAGATACTAAGTCCATAATTCTTTTTTTAATTAAAATATTTTTTTTGGTTTTCCATAGTCAAAAGAAACTAAGTCCACAATTTTTAGTTTGGCTTTCGGAAGTCAAAAGACACTAAGTCCAGATTTTTTAAATTTTCCTAAATTTAAAACTTTTTTTTAGTTTTCCAAAACCAAAGGAAACTAAGTCTATATAGCTTAATTTTTCTTAAATTGCATCTGGCAACGGACTTTACCTAGTCCTACCAGATTTTTATTTTAACCCTACCATATCGACAATTTATATTGACGATTTCTTTTAATCCTACTAAGTTGATGATTTTTTCAAACATACTTTCGAGCTTTATAGCTCACGTTTTGAATTTAAAATGATAAATAAAATTATTATAATTTTATTTATTTTATATTTTACATTTGTGCTTTATTGTACATTTTGCCTTTATTCCCATAATAGGGGTGGCATATTTTATATTATATTATAATTTTTTTTGCTTCTCATCTTCAATTAACTGAATTTATTTCGACTCCTTCATTTCACTATGGTCATCCATTATTAAAGGCTATTAAGCTATTTTTTATATAAAAAATAAAAAAATAATAAAAAATTAAAAAATTAAAAAAAAATATTTTTAGAATGCTAATACCCTTCAGCATTCTATATTCTATCATATGAGCGGATGATAACTCATTTTAAAGAAGCCTAGGTCAATTGTGTGCGCTTTTAATTAGCGTAACGCTATGTTCATTTGAATATCCCATTTCGGGAAAACTATTAGAGCTTTTCTTAGCTCAATTGTGTGCGCTTTTAATGAGCGTAACGCTATGTTTGTTTGAACATCCCATATGGGAAAACTATTAGAGCTTTTCTTAGCTCAATTATGTCGAAATACCAATTTGACTATAATTTTAATGACATTACTTCGTCATTTGTATATATTTTATCATCTCATTATACTAGGGATTTCATACGAGAGCGGAATGATAGACTCTATAAAAAAGCCAACTGTCGCGTAATAAAGGTACTTCTCTTGGAGTAGGAGCCATAAGTTGTGAGCCCTACCCCTTGCTCTGGAAGAAGACAGCGTGAATGATGAATGAATGACTTATGAAAGGATGATATGAAAGAGTTGAGAAGATGCCCATAACCTCAAAATTTTTCTCTGAGTATAAAAATTTTCTGGGGTCGTGGGGGAAATGTAGCGCCGTGCTTTTACACGGTCTTACATAATTCATTTTTAAGCTAATTAATTATGTTATACTAGTTCTATTTGTGTTTATTTGTGAATAATTGCGTTACATACCTTAATGTTAATATTTTTATCACTTATAATATACTTCTGTAAACGGGTTTTTACGTATCGATAGCCTTTATATTTTTCCACATATTTCACTATTTATTTTATTAAATTATCTCTGAAATAAGCCTGAAAATACACTTTTTATACTTTGTTTACATATTTTGACATTTATGTCATCGATACGTGACAACCCGGTATTTTTCTTAATTTGGTCCAAAATACGCCTGTATGAAGGCTATTTCACAAAAATTGACCACTTTTGGCATAATATCGTTTTTATTGCATTTGAAATTGGATTATTTTACCAATTTCATTTGATTTTGGAATGGAAAGATTTTATGCCTATATAAGCAGGCAAAGCCCAGAATTCGGCAGTCTTCCTCCAGTCTTGTATTGACTATAGTATTATTATAGGCCTTGTTCTGGGGCTAGTTAACCCCAGAACCTTGCAGTGCCTCATCATAAAGTACGTCATAAAGATTTTCACATCCAAATTCATATGGAATATTAAATTTATGGATTAATGGAAGTTTAACATTGAACAATTTTGGTAGCCCACAATCAGTTTAATTAAAGGATTTGTGGAAAGGATTTGACTCCAGGAGTTGCGTGAGTACCCTTTAAGTCACATCCAAACATTTGGGGTCCAGGTGCCACGTGTCCTGTCATCAGTGTTCCCTGGTCGAGTGAGCCTCCAAGCCGCCGACCTTTATTGGGATCAATCGTATTGTGGACGTCTTAATGTCGTCCACATAGATTATATATATTTTATAAAATTATCTGTCATTTATATAGACTTTGTAATTAGTATTTAGTTATTTTTAATATATTATCAATCTAATTAAAGTCTATTTATTTCACGACAAATTATTGAATTGTAGTAGCAGTGACATTCATTCATGGACCACACTTCGGCCTAACATCAAGCGGGGTGCTGTCATATGTCGAGTCACAATAAAAATTTAAAAAAGACTTATATTCTGTGGATTGCAGATACCCAACACAGATTTATTAAATATTGTTTTGTCGACCCGCCTGATGGTAAGCAAGAGAAGGTCCAATAGTGCCGACGACTAAAATTCATATGCTGGTGCACATTTCTTTAAACATTGGTTGATTGAATTACCTAATAGAAACTGCATTGAGAATCTTTTTTTTTTATTTCTATACTATGTTACTAAACGTTCTTGTCTCATAGAAACTGGGCGATCAATCTACATTATATCAAAGATACATTGATACCGGCAAGTGGTTTTGAATCAAGAGTTATTGGTTTACGTGACCATTTCACTACCACCACACCACGGTCACCTTCAAAATAATATACTTCCTAAACTGATTTCCATATTATTTCCCTTTCTAATTAACGTATATCGTTCATGAATAATTAAAACTATAGTGAGCAAACATTTTGTGGCACGATGAAGAGTAATTAGCAAGTTTTCTGGGCGACTCCCTTTGTAATATATTCTTGAGTGTCTACACAAATAGAGAAGAAAGTGCAAAACTGCTACTTTACAGGTTAGCGATGAAGACATTAAGGCGAGCATTATGACAACACATTTGTACCATTTGTAGTGCTTGTATCATAGAAACAGGACGACCAAAGTTCATATATCAAAGATACATTGGTACCGCTGAGTGGTTTTCAACCCGTATTCTCAGCGCACTGACTCTACACCACGGTTGCCTTAAAACCATTTCGAACCACTCATTAAATAAAAAAAGTACAAGTTTTTATTTACTTTAACTTTAAATGTACAAACTATTTACTAAGTTAAATTTAAAAGTTTTTTGGAATAGTTAATGAAACTGAAAATCCTAGTATTTAAAGTAATTGTTATTTATTTTTTTCACTTTCAATATTATTCATCCTGACGGTCGTTATATACAAAGCAAAGTTAGATTAAAACTTCCGTTGACATCCAACCCAAAAAGTTATAAAGGAAATTACCCTTAACATTCGCATTTGTATTAAAAGAACCTTTTGCAATGGCTAACGTTTTCATCCACGCATCGTTTTAGAATATTGAACAAATCCGAAGCGGAACACGGGTAAAGAGACAGCTTCAGGGCTTACCTGAATAGGGAAAAGTAAAAAGCTGATTTTATATAAAGTCTCGCAAGGAATTATCGCTTTGAGATGATTTTGCTTTTAGATTGCGTTAAGTGCGAAAATAAACAAGTCTTTTAAATACCTTTAAAAAATATTATTACTATAATCTTAACATACTATCGAAGACATCCTTAAGAAAGCTAGGTTGCCTATTGCCCATGTGCGACAGAGCTTGTATGAAGAGAATTGTGGATGTGAAGAAAGCAAAGGAGTTGTGTAAGGGTCGTGGTAAGTGGCGATTTATTGTCTCTGCCTATCCCTGTGGGAAAAAGGCGTGACAATTCGATTGATTGTGTGATATGATCTTGAAACCTTTATGCGAAGCACCTTAGTCGGCATAGTGATGGCGACTGGGGCAACCGTAATATAAATCGGTCTTTAAAGTCGTCAGCGCTTTTGGACCTCCCTTTGGGTAAGCAAATAAAGGTTAGATGTCTCAATAAAAAATATAATAATAAATCTTTTTAAATAACTATTTGTATATTCTCAATTACGAAGACAAGCCATATTAACAGTTCTGTTTTGAACTGTTATAATAATAGTGTATTGCATTATATTATATTGTATTGTATTATATTATATTATATTATATTATATTATATTATATTATATTATATTATATTATATTATATTATATTATATTATATTATATTATATTATATTATATTATATTATATTATATTATATTATATTATATTATATTCAACTGTTAATACAATTTAGTCCCCATACAAAATAAATGATGTCCTTTATCGTTATTTATTATTTCGTTATCTATAAATATAATTTAGAAGATGAAAGTAATAAAATTGGTAAATAGGAGCGTGGAAAAAATATTATATTGAATAAAACAGATGGATGTCTATCAAGGGAAAATGTAAGCATGATTGGGGCCATATTTCTGAATGGCGCACCTGCAACCGCCTCGAATGTTCATTAACACAGGCAACTCACTACGATTTGTCATGAATTCAGTGTATTGAACGTAGAATCCTATAAATTTATACCTATGTATTTAAGTAATATAGAACGCTCTAATAAGTGCAATAACGAAAACTTTTGAAAGGCGTGGCGTAGTGGTTAGGACACCAGTCTGTTATGCTGAAGTTCCGGGTTTGATTCCCGGTCAGATCAAATATTTGGTTAATAAATTTTTATTTGTAATATATAATATTTTTAAAAAATAAAAAAGGGGCAGTTGTGCTGATCCGGGGTAGTACCATCACTTACAAGTAATCAGAATGTAAAGTAACTTAGTCGCATTCCAGAATTAACTTGTAAGTTGCCGGTTCGAACTAGGTCGGCATAGTGAATGTGACTGCTACTTACACTTATTTAACTATTACTATAGTTAAATAAGTGCTACTGCAGTTACCTCCATTCATGGACCGCACTCCAGCTTAACATCAGGCGGGGTGCTGTCATATGTCGAATCACAAATAAATAAATCTTTCTATAATTAGTTATATTTTAAATTTTATTTTTCACCTACTTCAGTATACTTGCCTCTTGTCACAAAGGTCAACTGGTAGAGAATTCCCAAGGGCACTAAGTTTACCTATTACTTAATAATGGGTGAACTTTTTGCCCTTGAGCTAAAGTTTTAATAAAGTTAAAAAAAGCTATTGAAAAATATTCTTATTCGGTTGATTTTTCGCATGCTTTATTAGATTTATTAGCGCATGCTACTCTCATGCAATCACTGTCGATAAGGGTAATTGTAAACTTAGAATTGTATTAGCAGTGACATCCAATCATTAACCACGCTCCACATCAAGGAGCGTTGTCATATGTCGAGTCACAGTAAAAACAAAACAAATTTTTTAATCACAAGAAATATGAGTATATTCTAGTTTTCTATAGGTATGTCTAGGTACCGACCAACTGTCGACCCTGGACTTAAAACATCAATTTAAATGCAAATTGTCTTGTACCTATTGTTTTGGTAAGATTCTATGGACCTTCTAAAAATTACGCTATGAAAGTTTTATTTTGAACACCAAAAGTTTAAAAAGTCAAAACATTAGGTGTATGAACACTAGCCAGCTGTTAAACCACAACATCAGACTATTATGATAAAGGTTTATTGTGATTTGACAACAGATCTTGTCTCATCTCATGGTAAGCAAGGAAAGGTCCAAGAGTGGCGACAACTAAAAAACTGATTTAGTTCTCTGTTGCCTCAGTCGACGTCACAATAGTATGGGGAGAACACATGGGCTAGTAAAGCATCCAACTTGCTCAAAATAAAACCAAATAAGAGTAGTGGTTTTAAGATAGGTAGGCTGTCTGCCGATCTAGGATAGTACCACCACTTACAAGTATATAGACCGTGAAGTGATTTGGTCACGTTTCGGGATCAGTTTGTAAGTTGCCAGTTCCAACTAGGCCGGCATAGTGGATGTGATTGCTACTCACAGTTATTGGATTGTAGTAGCAGTGACATCCATTCATGAACCACACTCCAGCTTAACATCAAGCAGCGTGCAGTCATATGTGGAGTCACAATAAATAAAAGCCCTAGTTTTAGTTAAATATATACATTACTACTCTAAATTACACTACATTGATTATAGAAATTTATTCATTATTGTTTTAACATTTACGAGTATTAGTCCGTAACTTCAATTTCTTTTTGCTCTCTGTGTTTGTTATAAAAAATGTTTAATGTTGAGTTACCTGTAGTTTTAAAATATGTAATATTGCTGAATTCCTAATATTAAAATTGTAATGTAATGCCAGCCCATGTGTTCTCTCCCTCCTATAACCTTGGATCCTTCAAGCAATGCGTGAAGAAGCACCTTTGGCCGGCATAGTGACGGCGGCTGAGACAGCCGTGTACTAACTCAGTTGTTTCAGTCGTCGGCACTTTTGGATCTCCTCTTGCTTATCATCAGACAGGTCAATGTCAAATGTCGTGTCACAATAAAAAAAAATGTAGTTTTATGGACACATTTAACACATGACGAACTAGTTTCATATGAGGAATAAAATATTTTTAGGGCTTAATATTGCGTTCGTTTATTTTAAATATTTTATTGAACATTGAATAAAAATGTTTCACGAACAATATTCACGTAAAAGCTCAGAAAATACCAACTTATGAGGAATTTCACAATATTTTATTTATTAAATTAATGAATTATGCGTCGAATATTGCTAATACAAATCAAAATAATATAAATATGTTAATAATAATTATATTAAGCCGGCATAGTGACAACGACTGAGGTAATCGTAAACTTAATCGGTTGTGACGTCGCGTCTTAATAAAAAAATGCATTCAAAAACTTTCAACTGATCTACAATGATGCCAAAGCGAAAAGTAAACGAAAAACATTAAGAACCTTAATACCTTGTAAAACTACTGTCATAAATAAATCTGCCTACAGGGTGAATTAATGAAGTCGTTTACAAATAATTTAATAAATCATTTACTCCACTTACTCCCTCATTATAAAGTGAGGTGAATTTTACAAAACAAACTGTCATATCATTAAGACCGGACATTTTCGAAGACCGCCACCGAAATCCTGGGCTTAATAAGCTTCATGTCCAATAAAGAAGAGAATTTTTACCGGATTATCCTTCTTTACTCTCAACGTTACGCATAATTTAACGTGGCGCGTAACTGTCGACCCTCATCCGTACGAGAATAAAGTGCTCATGCAATTTTCACTGTTACATCTGTCATTGCGTAGATGGTTTTTTATACGACTATGACATTATTTTTTTGTCCCTTATATTGTTTAAATATGGTTTTACCCTAAAGGTTTTTATGTCTTAATAATTATGCTTGTTTTAAGTATGATGTTAATTTTTTGGATATATGTATCCATATACTATAATATATCCATATATATAATGTATCCATACTAAAGTATACATATATTTAAAGGATTTAGGATATGTGCATTAAGATGTTTACTTTTATTTTTAATTAGTTATTTTAAAACCTAGGTATTCTGCCTGGTTGTAATTATTCTAAGTGTAAGTAGTATTTTTTTAAAATACCATTATCATCGCGCCTTATTTTTTACACGGCGGTGCGCCACTTTTAACGATCCTGACATAACTATCTCGCTTCCTTTACATCCACAATTCTTTTCATACAGACTTTTAAAGGCAGTGTAAACCTGCTTTTTAAAAAAATCTCCGATTTGAGCCGGGTCGTACCTATTTTATGTTTCCGCTTGCATCTAATTAATAAATCTCTTTCACCAATCTCCTTTAATCCATTCTTTTATATGCCCAAACTATTGCAATATACCTTCCTCAATCTTTTTCACTACATCTTCTTTCAAATCACATTTATCACGCACAACTGTATTATTAACTCTATCTGCAATTGTTACCTCACATGCACTCGTTAATGACGGCTTTTTTACAGCATTAATCCTAATTTCATGTTAAATGTTTATGTTATGTTTTAGTTTAGATGTTTTCTCTGCGTTAGGCCGGTTCAAAGTAACTGAGAAAGACTATTAGTACAAGGCGTTATGCTGTAGCCATGATTATTTTTTTATTTATATGAATACAAATAAAGCTGGGTTGCCATAACCATAGAGCTTGTATAGAAAGAATTGTGAATGTGAGGGAAGCGAGGAAGTTGTGTCAGAGTGACGCTCCTTCGTCTCTACCTATGGACAAAGGAAAAAACTGTAAAAATTTTATTTGATTTGATAAATAAATACAATAATACATATTTTTAAATATAAAGATTATAAATATATAACCTTGGATCCTTTGAAGGCGCAAATAAGCACCCTTGTCCGGCATTTTGACGCGACTGAGGCAGTCGTATTTTAAATAGGTGTTTCCGGCGCTCTTAGACATCCTCTTGCCTACCATCAGACCAGTCGAGGTCAGACGTCGAGTCTCAATAAAAAATAGCTAATTACAATAACTGCAAAAAGTTAATGTCAATGATCTTTCTTATTAATAAACCTAGAGGTCGTTTCAAAAAGCTATCTGAATATAATTAAGCGTAATTTAATAGCATAATTAACTTGGTAATTGGTTGATACAGGTCGTAGATACATTGCCAGCAAACAAGGGCGAGGCATTCAAAAGAAAAAGCTCTTTGTGATTCTGCCGTTACACTTAATTGATTTACAAGAAACCGCTTTCGCTTCTGAAAATACTCTACTTTTAAAAGACCTTTTTTTATTTTTGTATTGTTTTGGATATTTACAAAAAGCTAAACGAAATGATAGAAATATTTAATTTCGTTTAAACAAAGACAAAAAGAATACTGTTAATGATTTTTGATTAGTACTTTTGTACAAACCTTTGTTTCCACTGGGAGAGGGCAGAGACAATGAACCGCCACTTTTCACGATCCTGACATAAACTCTCGCAATATGATTCAACACAATTTTTATATAAATATTTGTTCGTTACATATCAAAATTCATAATGCTATGATAACTTTTTGGCAATGCGGTTGTTAACTATGCAGAGGAACTAAATGCAAATTAAACTGGACCTCAGGAGAAGCAACATAAGTTCAATCATGGATGTACATATAATATCTATCTATAGATAGACAAAGGTACATTGTGCGTACGCGGTAGATAAAAAGAGCGCTAGCATTTAACTACGCAGTAACTTTATTTGGTACCTACTTACTTTTCGTTTTACAAATATGTATAAATTTTAAAATATTATCAATTATGTGCATGATTCTATAATTGCGGACTTGCTCCCACCGCAGTCGTCCAGCACTCTTATAATCTGCAGACCCTTATACTGCGCAGCTCGAAACTTAGCGCTCTTTTTATCTGCTGGGATATATACCTGCACAGAACAGACGCGAAACTAACTCAGCCACATTATGTTCGCGCGATGCATGTTTGCTATTGGTTTTTGCGGAAGTGCTAGGCAGATATGCTAAAATTAAATTAAAATAACATACATTCGATAAAGTGGCGTAGCGTGGCGAGGGCGGAGGGGGCGGTCCGCCCCAGGCGGCACATTTAAGGGGCGACAAAATTTAAAAAACTTAAATAAAACGTAAAAATTTAAACCTGAAATTCATATTTTTGTTGTACCTATGATTCAAATACCTAAATAAGGGGGCGGCAAATTTTGTTTCCGCCCCGAGCGGCTGACACCTACGCTACGCCAATGATTCGATACTTTCTTGCGTATCGTAGTTAGCGTTAATGTAAAATACCATCTGCTCCAGAAGAAAATTTAAGTTAACAGAGTATTCTTAATGATATTCGCCGCTGGTCAGGCTTCCTTTAAAAATATTTTATATTTAGTGGGAAAAAGGCGTGACAATTTAGTTAATATAGCAACTTATAGCTTAATAATGATCTAATAATTATTAATTTAACTTATTCCCATTTATAAAAAATACTAAGAGAAAAACAGTTTTCGGTCCCAAGCACTATTGTGTAAAATATCGTATTACGACCATTTTGTGAAGAAATTGCAAAAACACAAAGAAAATAAAATATATTCCAATTACAAGTTTGTGTCTAACATACAAATACAAGTTTCATAGCGCTATTTGTCTTAAACGATTGATTGGCTCTATACAAGACTTCAATTTTTATCGATGAGTGGTTATGCCATAGTTTCATTTTTTTACATTCCTATACTAAACTACTAAAGTGCTTGTATAATAAAAACATGATGACCAAAGTACATATTATATATAAAAGATACATTGGTACCGCAAGTGGTTTTGAACCCGTGTTCTCTGATTGCGTAACCATTCCACTACTCTACACCACGGTCGCCTTTATTTCTTGAATAAATAAAATTGACATGCATCTTACTTTCTAGAACATGTAAACATGTATAGGCAGCGGGACGGATGTTGAGCGATGACGGTTTTATGCGCAGAAGTCACTTTTTTTCTACTTATAATTTTTCTCAAAGATTTGATTTTGTAATTCGTGTCCGTTCGCTTTATTTAGTCGACGTTAGGTTATTGTTTTCTGACAAACCAATATTTCCGATGCTAGATATGAAAGTGGTATACTATACAAAGCATTATATGATTTTTAATTACTTTCTTTATTGTTCTATATAATTTGTGTAAATAATAAATTATTCAATAAGGCAATAAATTCAAAACGTGCTCGATATTTCAAAGAGGAATCTGCGCTATATCAATCCATGCCAACAAGATCTGTCAAGAAAGCCCCACTCAAATTTATTGCTCAATTTCTCCGACTTCAGTTGACCACTGGGCCCTATTTTGAATTCAAATTAATTGTACGAGTAGCTTGACCAGTATATAAACTACATCAACATTACTATTAACCCATATAATACAGCTTTTTAGTAATGTATAAATCATATTTATACATTACTAAAAATATATTTTAAAAAAGAAGAATCCGGGTCAAAGCAAGGATTGGTGAAAGGAATACTCCAAAAATTACAGAACTTATTGGAATCGAAATAATTAAATTTGTCAAAATTCAAGTTAAATTTCACAATACTGATCATTCACAATGCAGAGAAAAAGAAGCGCCCCTTTTCACTTTCCTGACACAACTCTTGCTGCTTTTTATACTTGCTCGTTGGATATAGGAATTGCGGATTTGATCAAGGAACAATCTTATATATAACCCTATATCTACTATCTTTAAATAAAATTGTCATGAATGTCAAATTATTCAAATAAAGAATATACCTATTATTATTCGAATATGAACACTATCTGTAAATAAATAAAAATCACATTTGCATATATAGCACTTACAATAAATTTACAACTAACGTATAGTGAATAAAACTACATTGAAACAATTATAATTGTCATTTATTATAACAAATGCGGACATTAAGGTAAACATCTGTTGCACCATCAAAATGCGAAATGCTCGAGCAACGTCTGTGCTTCCATATTTTAAACCTAAGTACCTCAAATTTAAAATAATTATTCTCTGCAAAAGTATAATAATATCGCTGTAAAACTAGTTGACTTTATAAATACGTTAACTAGTACGTTAAAAGTACTTTTCTTTTTGCTATTGTGACTCGAATACACCCCGCTTGACGTTAGGATGGAGTACAGACCATGAATGTAGGCGACTGCTACTGCAGTGTAATAACTGCAAGAGCGAATCCACTACCATCCTAGTTAAAAGCCGAAATTTTCAAGCTGATCCCAACTAAGTCACTTTACGGTACTAAGTAAAGTGGTGGCCTACTCCGGATCGACAGACTGGGACTACACATTTAGTATTTAGTTATTCTTTTGGTTTTTTTTTTAATCCTAGTACATCTTATTGATTAGTAAAAAAGACTTTATCCGCCAAAGGTCCGCCAAAAGACTTTTTTTTTAAAAGCTATAAAAAAAACTACTGAATATTTTTTCAAATTTCTTTTTTTAATTGAAAGTACAATCCTTTCGGTTAATGATGAAAAATAATTTCATTCAAGTGGCTGCCTCGGCTGGCCATGCAGTAGTCTACACGATCGGTCCAATTTTTAAGTACATTATCGATTGTGTGCTTCACGAATATTGTTCTTTAAAGCATCAATTGTCTCTGGCTTGTAACACTTATCTTTAACGGCACCCCACAAATAATAGTCCAACGGTGACATTTAATCTTTTAATTTATTTTTAATATTTTTTACCTGTAACTAATAGTAATACATTATAATAAACATAAAAATAAAATAAAGTTTTTTATAAAGTTATTAAAGAATCATAAATTTCTCCAATAACGGACAGAAGTCACAATGTAAATATAGCACCGTTAATATATTTTAACCATATATTTTCCACACCTGATTATTATGTACATATTTATTACACAACTCAATTGTAAACAATACGAATTTTTCATTAATACAACGCTATCAGGTTGATAGGTTTTAATTTTCTTAAAAGCATTTATTTCTGTTTTTGCCGTGTCGAATTTTGCCAAGTAAGAGCGCTTCGCAAATTACTATAATTCAAAATGATCCCACTTTCAGGTATTTTTCCATTTCAATAATTAGCGAAAAAGCTTAGTAGACAAAAAATAATTTAATTACTCGAATTACTTTCTAGACTCTTGGAAATTACATTTAATTTTATTTTTTCCAAAAATTCTATGAAAGATTTTCTGAGACGTAGACGTAACGGCGACTGAGGCAACCGTGAACCGTGACTCAGTCTCTTAATTCAGTGCCAACTTTTGAACCACCCCTTGCTTATTATTAGGCAAGTCTAGGTCAGATGTCGAGTCACAGTAAAATAAAAAAGAAAAAGAAGTATGTATTAAATAAGAGTAGTTTAAAATAACACCTCCTATTATACGAATACCGTGCTCTGTCTTTTCGCCGCTGAATCTAATATGTTATTCTAAGAAAATTCATACAACGTTTCAAGTTAGTCTCGTTTGTTCAGACTGAAGTATTTCCCGAAAGTGACAAAGTTTGATTGAGATTCTGTCTTGAAGCGAGACTTTAAACGAAGGACAAAGATATTCGAAAACTTTGTAACCTCACCTTATTTTATAATAATGAGAATACCTGCTAAGTGTAAAATGCAAATTTAGCATCTTCACGAAATTTTATGCAACTTTGCTCCTTTGCCAGCGTCTCATATTGTAGTTGCAGTTTTCATTACATTACGGTGGCACGTTTTCATATTTGTGGGACAATGTTTGAATTTACTTCATGATCAAAGTTTTCTTATAGCATTATGTTGTAGAGTGATTTACGTGAAATGACACGTAGATAAATAATTCGTTAGTAAATATACTGACAGACCCTGTAGTTGTAGAACGAATTTGTAATTAGCAAATTATCTAACCCACTGACTAAAGTTTGCCCTTCCAATTTCGATCTCTGGCGGCGGGCGTTTCATTTCAATTTACCGAGGATTAGCGTGCTTTAGCTGAGAGTGTTCGTCTCACGATGCGTTCCACACAATCCACCCTTAACAAATACTAGGACTCGCGAATAAGGGATACATTTAATACCACTTTAACTCGAACAGCTTAAAGGAGTTACTTAATAGATGCCTATCTTGGAGACACGACTTGCTCTTGATCGCTAGTTTGCGAAGATTTGTGTTCGATTTACTTAGCTGCTGGGTTAGATAAGATTCCCTTGTGTTCTATTGTTATTAGATTTCAAACATTACTTGTGTGTAAGCACATAATTTATTATGTTAGTGAATAATTTATTTTGTGTACCAAACTCTTTGTTCGAAAATTAAATGTAAACTTTACCACTATTTGATTGTAATCATGAAACAATAGTAACAATGTAAATAAAGTTATTTATTAAATATAAATTCAAAAAAAAAACTTTTTTGATTAATTATTTTCCCTCGATTATTGTTTTATTCTTCAATGGATGTATGTAATGAAATTTATGGCTTCATAATAACCGCTTTAAACACAATAACCAATGCAGTGCGTTTATTATCGCTCCAATTTTATTCTTTACATATTAAATATAATTTTCTCTTTTTTTTATATTGTTACTCGACCTATTATTATTACCCCGCCTGATGTCCAGTTGGAGTGCAATTCAAAAATGGAGGTGACTGCTAATGCATTTAAATTACTGTTAGTAGCAGTCACATTCACTATGCCGGCCTAGTTGTAACCGGTAACTTACAAGCTAATCCCGAAGCGCGAATAAGTCACTTCACAGTCTACAAGTAGTACCTCGGATCGGCATATTGGGCACTGCTGCCAACCACTCAGTCTTTGACCAGACCAGACACGGAGCAAATATCTGCCTCTTTTTTAGATTTTGTTAACAAATATTTGTTCCAACTGGGAAACGAACCCGAGTCTTTCCGGGTAATGGATTGGTGTGCTTACCAATAAGCCGCGCCTGTTGTTAAAATGTACATATTTTTAAAGATGTAGAGTAATAGTATATTTCTATATAAAGAATTAACTCTACAAGTTAAAACTTGAATTGTCAGGAAACACGCGGAATCTCAACCTCATGATTGATGTCCCTAAACGGTTTAATTAATCTTGCTCATGTCTATAGAATGCCCCTAACATGCTTGTATATATGTCGGTCGGTATAGTACTTAAGAAATTATGTGACAAAATTAGCCCAACACCACAACCTTCCACATACTGACACTGGTCAACTTTTAATCATTGTTTTTTTATTAAACTTTTAATCAAACATTGACCAAGGAGTTGTCCAAGCGGCTGACGGAGAAGTCTGGAGGCAGGAAGGCTGGAATATATTTCTGCCAACGTATTAGCCTTGCTATACAAAGAGGAAATGTTGCCAGACTTATTTGGACTATCTCTGATTAGACGTCTCTGGAGAATATATCTTATGAATAGTTTATTTTTATTATAATTTATATAATTTATTTACACGGATTTATTCCTTTTGAGTACCTTTATCCAGTTTTTAAAGCATAGTTATTATTAAAGCAGTATATTGTTAGGCGGATTTACTGAGCATTAAGCTGCGAGCATTTTCCAAACACAAGTTGTTAAAACAAACGAAGGACTTTCTCTATCTGTCTACATCTAAGTACAGCATTCAAGTACAATTATAAATTTTGTTTTTTTAATAATAAGACCTATAATTGTTTGATTGTAGGAAAATATAAATCCTTTTGGCACTGTTAACATTTTCAGTTTTAGTAGAAGTGTTGTGCGCAGTTACATTAATAGTGTTTGGTAATGTATTCAGGGATGTTTCCAATATTGAAATGTGTCCGGAGAAAACGGTGAACGGCTCGACCTTTCCAAATGTATGCGACGGCGTGACCGAGGTCCGAAATGGCCGAATTCACTAATATGAGATATTTTGTAAATAAGTTGATTGTTCTGACATATGTTAACAGATACCAGAATAAACAAGTATCGATGTAACTTTACACCATTACTCAAATGTTTAGCGATGCAAGCGTTATTTCTGCCAAAATGGCACGTTTATATTAAGAAAATAAAGTCTAATTTTTCGTTTAAATACAATGATTGATTGATCAATATTTTCCCTTTTTTATTCTTAAAAGTTTATTCAATATCGAGTTGACAGATTCTGAGTGCTTCTGACACCAGCGTATTCTTCACTTTTAAATAAACTTGTACAAAATTCATTTATATTTTTATACATAAACAAAAATTATCAAAATTAAAATAACCCAAATTCCATTTATTTAACTACTCGCACTTTTTAAATTATATTTAAGTATATGTTATATACGTATGTACAACATCTGTATTATTTAATAATCATACATAATGTGTTGTGATCTTGGATCGTGGCAAGTGGCGCTCCTTTGTCTCTGCCTATCCCTGTGGGAAATTTGATTGATTGTTCCAACAATGTATAAAAATGCTTTATCGAAGAACCACTTTATTATTTTGTATCGTATCCTCGCTTATTATCTCAATCGTCTATAATAAAACAATATAAGCTTCTACCATAGTGAATAGCCATCATTTTTAAACAATTTATATTTCATCCTGCTAATGGATTCCATTACAATCATTACTAGTAGGGGCTCACACAATGAAATCGCTTATCTGAAATTATGGGACATATTTTTCGATGCTGATAGAGTGCACGGCAAAGGGATCGTAGGATCTGTAACTAAAATGGGACAACCCAGTTTTGTCCTGTTCATTCCTTTTTCCTGTATCATTATTTATGGTTATTGTATCCATTTCACAGTTGGGATTGCCCACTGTTTTCAAATTGTAGGTTCGACTGCTGTTTGTTTTAGTTAGGGTGTGTGATATTTGACATTTATGTGGGATTCCTATTTTACATATTCCAATCTTTATAAGCAATTTATTAGTAAGGTATTTCATTTTCTTTCTTGAAGTTTTCTTTTTCCTTTTTCTACCCGAGTGCGCTAGTTAATACGCCAGTCCATACAGTTAGTTCGAGTGATTCCTAGTCCAATTACAAAAAATGTTTTATAGCATTTAATGTTATAATCACTAACCAAACATATAATTGTTATTACAATATATATATATATATATATATTGCTCTGAATTTGAATAAAATAGTGGTAAGCAGATAGTTACTGGTTTGTGATACTATCGGGGCTAATACCACGTTCAAGTACGCAGACCGTGAAGTGATTCGTCGTCTTCATCGAAAGTTGTTGTTTAACCTAGGTTACTTGCTATCTCTATACTCTGCCTATCCCGGTGGGAAAAAGGCGTGACAATTTGATTGGTTGACTTTTAGTTATTTAACTATAGTAGCAGTCGCCTCCTTTCATGGATCGCACTCCAGCTTAACATCGGTCGGGGTGCTGTCAGATGACAAGCCACCATAATAAAATACGGCGATTCATTTTATTTTAAAAAACCTATAATGTATTCGATCGATCAAACTAGTTAAACTGCGACAATCTGTTATCGGAAACATGACCGCTTAGCAATCCCTCAATCATATCTATTGCAGTGCACGTTAACAACGAGGAGTGGATGACGTTTAGCAGAATTGGTTTGAATCATGTAAATGGGTTGATCTATGACTTCGCATTTGAATAGCCGCTTTTGTGGGTTAATCCTACATGCTCCAATTCTAATGTATTGTTATTAACTAATTTCAATTAATTAGTGATATATAGCAGTGATTTCGACCAACAAGGAATATTATGCTGCGTATTTCTACAATATTTTAATAAAAGTGGAATAGGGTCAAAATTCGAATTTATTTTTTACATTTTTATATTAAGCTACTAAAGTGCTCGTTACATAGAAACAGGACGACCGAAGTACCAAGTGGCAAGTGGTTATGAACACGTGCTCTCGGTTTGCCTGACCATTGCACTGCTACTACACCACGGCCGACTATTATTTTAATATATTAGGCCATACTATTTAAATTTAATTAAACAATTATTTATTTTATCTTTTCATTAGCCTAATATTCCAATATTTAAGTTCCTTAACGTAGAAAAATATATCTTAAAGATTTTATTGGTTAACCGCGACCACGGCTGCTTTTAAAATGCGAAACCTTAAGAAACGGTTTTTTCAGTCGTCGTCACTCTTGGACCTCCTCTTGCTTATCATCAGGTGGGTCGTGTCACAATAAAAAAATAAAACATTTATATTTCTTTAATATTATAGTTATTTTCTCATAAGTATAGATTTTTTGCTATGGCCTCTGTGACACTCTTATAGTGAGACTTTAGAAATTAATCTTAAACTAAAATAGGTAATATTTATATTTATGAAAAATTATTAATTAAAATTATTCATAAAATAAATTCTTCACCTTAGTCTCTGTGACCGCCGATGACGGTCTTTAAGTTCGCTGGTCGTGTAGGGGTGCTGGTTCTGGAGTGTGCTCCTCGCTCTGTTTGCGTCGCGTTTCCTGGGGTCAGGAAATCGTGCGTGGCGGTCGGTCAATGACTGACCTCCAAAATGGCGGAACCTGGGTGACGCGACTAATTCAAACCAAAATAACGGACTAACCTGATTTGCAGTCGACGTACCACGGCCAAGCGGGTTCAAAGGATTCCTCTTGATGCGTATGGTTTACTGCTCGATCTCCCAGTTGATGTGCAGATCACCGTAATGCGATAGGTTCGATGCGTTTAGATGCGAGTTCGCGCGCGGTCAATTCCGTTGCTTCTTGTCGCGAGACCGGTACGGAGAGGAATGCCATCGGGGAATCAGGGCGGCAGGCGTTCGCCATATTGGCTGAACCGTCGCGAACCAGGGCCACCAATCTGACGTCCGTCATAGACCGCGCCAACAGTCCCTTACCCTGTAATTTCGATGGCTGCAAAGTCGGATTAAAATAATCTAAATAATATAATAAATAAATATCAATCAATTACTTTCCATTCCTTGTAAACATACTTTCTAAGTAAACCAATTGTTTGACTTATTCCACTTTCTTTCCATTCCCACGTTCTGTCATTTCATCCTCTCCCTCTCCAAAACCATTACCTTAGTTTTACTTACATTCACTTTTATACGTTTATTTTCTAATTCGGCATTCACAATAGTAACCATTGCAAGGAAAACTTGATCATCAGCGTACAAGAGACATTTGATCACCAAGTCATTCATTCTTAAACCATACTTCCTTTCACGCAATTTTTTCAGGCATGTTTTAAATACATTGAAGGCCCATGGTGACGCGATAAATGATTAAAATAAACGCGATGGTAAGCCGTAAAAAAATCTTTCATGATAATATTTCATAAATAATATTGTCTGTAGCCACGGTTAAGAGGTTGGTTTCTACAAGGTGGTGACTCAAGTCGTGTTCGTGCCGCAATCAATCACGGGTGCGACGACCCGGTCCCGGTGTGCCACTGCTGAACACCTAATCAATCAAAGTCTACGGATGCACAGATCTGATGATTATGCCAGATTCAACTGGATACCACATACTGCACAGATCATTTGAACATTAAATTATAAATATATTAGGCAACTATTTAATTACTTACAGCTAGCTAGTAAATAAAGTTGAAAAAGATTTTTTTTTATGTTTTATTGAGATTCGTCAGCTGACCTTGACTTGCCTAATGATTGCTATAACTTACAGAGAACATCCTCATCAATGTATCAACTAAAATATATTTCCCTTGCATTTATTACATAGGAAAAATAACTTGTTGACCACTCTTTGACAACCGGACTCGGAGCAAATGTCTGCAATATTTGTAATATTTAATCTAATCAATAAACTATTATTACAAATGAAAGCAATGAAACAAATTTTTGCTCCGACCTAGAATTGAACCCGGGATGTTCGCGTAACAAACGGGCATACCAATGCGCCACGCCTGTCGTCTCTTTCCAACCGCAACTGTCAAGTTATATTATGTAGTGGGTTGTCGTTAACAGCCCTGATGTCAATTCCGTGGGACGCAGGTGCCTCAATCGACCTTTGGGGGCAGTTGAGTTGGATTGAAAAAAAGAAATGACGGTCAAGGAGCTGTTAGGGCCGTCATAAAATCGACCTCTTATATTTTGAGTAGTGCTGGGAGCCATTCTTGTGATACCCTTAACGTGACATTTGAAAAATAAATTAGTTTTTAGGTACAATTTCAAGTTTTGATATTGGTCAGGAGTTTTGCAATAAAAGTATAATAAAAAATAAATATCTCTAACGCCTTTTACCCAAACGGAGTGGCAAAATTACATCTACCGATTGTGGGAGTACATGCTACCAATATCAAATGAATTACCTATAGAAATAAGTGATTTAATAATAAATAGGAATTATAAATAAATAAATGAATAACATTAAAACAGTAGCATTTGTACCTATTCTTAACGTTGAATAATTATAAATTAGAGAGGAACTGACAACTGTCTACCTTACACAATCAACTAGCTTAAGAGTGTAGAGTGCTTATACATTTATATGTACCTATAAGCAATTTTAACCTACTGCAAAAATTAAATCAATAAATAATAATAGTTTATTCCTTGATATTTTCCATCTCCGTACAAACTACTTTAACTATAAGAATTTACATATACTATAAGAATTTACTATAAGAAAGTACAGAATTTACAAATTTTACATTGTTGCCAGCATTAGTGCTGGGTTTTGGGTATTTACTATAAGAAAAGCTTATAATTTTACAATTTTTATATTAGTACCGGCATCGGTACTGGAGTCATGAATACATACTAACTACTACAGCACACTCTACACTCATACTACTACAGTTGAATAACTGCACAAGTAGCTGTCATATCTACTATATTGGCCTAGTTTACACCGGCAACTATTAAGGTGATCCAAAAACGCAACTTAGTCACTTTACTGTGTCATTGTTTAAATAAAGCAATTTAATTTTATATTTAAATAAAACGAGTAAATTTAGATTGAATTATAAAATTAGAAATTACGCCAAAATTCAATGATGCGAGATAACGACATGTGGGTTTAATAAACCTTTTGTAAAATTAATTAATCCTAAAACCAACCGTTTAACCATCAAAGGTAAATTATAAAACGTATAAGCACATAAAACCGGAATTTGTTGACTCTCGGAAAATGTAATGAACTGGAATTAACTCTTCACGAGCGAGATTATGATACTTACATACATTCCAATCACGTATGAAGAAAACCCCTGTTTATGTATTTGTCCATTTTAATTACACTATACAAGTATGGCGACGAGTTAGACGACACGCGTGGCGCATTGGCTAGCACACCAGTTCGCTACGCGTTAAGTCCTGGGTTTGATTCCCGGTCTTGGCTAATACTTGTTTTACAGCTTTCATTTGTATATTGTCATATTTATTAATTATATTAAATACTATAAATATTTTTTAGTAATAAAAAAAGAGAAGAATATTTGCTCTAGATCTAGTCGTCTAATTCACCTCCATTCATTACTACTGCAGCTTAATATGTACTTTGTTAGTTCTATTTCTATGATTGAAGCACATTTAGTAGCTTAGTATTATATAAAATAGTAAATAGCCTTTATTTACATAAATTTAAAAAAAACTTTTTCTGTATTGGTATTTTTTCATTATTTATAAATTGCTAACTCGTAAGCCACTAAAAATAACTTATAACACCCATTTCAATGCCTTGGATATTTTCAATTTGAATCAGAAGCTGAGATTTTTAAGTTCATTAAGCTACAAAAATGTTTATGCACAAACATACGCAATAACAGATAAACATAATGTAACTTAATCTGCTGTCCTGTGACGCCTCCATTTCTATAGAGAAAGGCGAAGATAAAATATTTGTCTGATCTTTTCTGTTTCTTTCCGCCTACGAAGTGGCAAGAACCAATTGCTAGTACATAAATAAAAATGTCTCTAATAAGTAAATAATAACTTAAGGCTTAATTTTAATTAATTAATTTTAATTAAGTATTAGTATGCGAGAAGAAGAAAAAATGGCAGGATTTACTAGCAGTTAAAGCTAGTAGACGAATAAACGCGGGTAAGAAAGATGAAGATGTAAGTAAGGCAATGAATGAGTATAAAGTAATTAAAATTAAAGTGAAAGAATGTATAGAACGAAAGAAGAAAGAGGTGAAAGAGGATATAGAAAGGAAATTCTCCAGAAATTTCCGGGATAATATTAAACTGTACTGGAAACAGGTTAAGATAGCCCGGGGAGGACTGGAGAAGTCTAAAGTGAATGTGGTTAGAAATTCGAATGGTGATTTAGTGACAGAAGAGAAGAAAGTGTTAGGACTATGGAAGGAGTATTTTGAAAGTTTATTTGTGGGGGATGACAATACAGCACTAGAGTGTGTTGATGTTTCCTCCACGCTGAATAATAGTGAATCTGAATGTGATATAGATGTGAAAGAGATTTTGAATGCATTAAAAAGAATGAAAGTTGGAAAAGCGGCTGGGTGTGACAGAATAACTGTCGAGATGCTGAAGGGCGGTGGTCAGCTGGTGGCTTCCTGGTTGTGTCTCCTTTTCAGTAAGTGTTGGGTGAACGGTCGTGTCCCAGGTGACTGGCGCAAGGCTGTCATAGTTCCACTGTACAAGGGGAAGGGGTCGCAACAGGAACCTAAAAATTACCGCGGCATCAGTCTTCTCAGTATTGTTGGCAAGTTGTATGCGAAAGTATTGATTGAAAGGGTGATGCATGAAACAGATGATAAAATTTGGGATGCGCAAGCGGGATTTAGGAAAGGGATGGGATGTATGGATCAAATCTTCTCTCTAAGATGCGTCAGCGAAAAAGTGTTGGCAAAACACCAAAAGGTGTTTTGTGCTTTTGTTGACCTTGAGAAGGCCTATGATCGAGTGAACAGGGGTGAATTGTGGCAGCAGCTGTCCGGGTTTGGGTTCGGCGAGCGTTTGGTCCGTGCACTGAAATCTCTCTATGAGGATTCCAGTGCATGTGTTCGAATTAATGGGGCGCTATCTGACTGGTTTGGCATCTCTAAAGGTGTCAGACAGGGATGTGTAGCGTCACCATGGCTCTTCAATCTATTCATGGACAGTTGTCTGAAAGAGTTGCGTGAAAGAAAGTATGGTGTAAGAATGAATGACTTGGTGATCAAATGTCTCTTGTACGCTGACGATCAAGTTATCCTTGCATCTTCGGCGTATGAGTTACAGGAAATGGTCACTATAATGAATGCGGAATTAGAAAAGAAAGGTATGAAAGTGAATGTAAGTAAAACTAAAGTAATGGTTTTGGAGAGAGAGGATGAAATGACAGAATGTGAGATAATGATAGACGGAAAGAAAGTGGAACAAGTCAAACAATTTGTTTACTTGGGAAGTATGTTTACTAGGGATGGAAAGTGTGATGAAGATATTGAGAGAAGAGTGCAAAAGGGTAACGTAGTGAACGGTGCCATCCATAGTATAATGAACAGCCAAATAATGTCCCAAAAGTCACGGATGGCTGTTCATAATGCGGTGCTTGTTCCTACATTAATGTATGGAAGTGAAGGTTGGGTATGGCAGAAGAAGCATGAGAGTAGAATTAACGCTGTAGAAATGCGGTCGTTAAGGAGTGTATGTGGAGTGACGATAGCTGATAGAATAAGGAATAGCACACTGCGTGATAGATGTGGTTTGAAAGAAGATGTAGTGACAAGGATTGACAAAGGAATGCTTCGATGGTTTGGGCACATGGAAAGGATGAGTGAAAGTAGATTGACGAAAGGAATTTATAAATCTGATGTGGATGGATGCGTTAAACAAGGCAGGCCTAGGAGAGTGTTTTCCGACCAAATCGGAGACATCCTTAAAAAAGCTAGGTTGCCTAGTACCCATAACCATAGGGCCTGTATGAGGAGAATTGTGGATGTGAGGAAAGCAAGGGAGTTGTGTAAGGATCGTGGTAAGTGGCGCTCCATTGTCTCTGCCTATCCCTGTGGGAAAAAGGCGTGACAATTTGATTGATTGATTGATAAGGCTTAATTTTGAATATTATACGTAAAGGCCTGAGTTTGGATCTATTGTAAAGAAAAAGCAACGTAGCTCACCGATTGGAAGTGAACCCTTTTTCATGTCTAGTAGGGTTATATGGAAACTGGTCGTCACGCGTATGACGTACAAAAAACATAAATTCAGCATGTCGAGATCCACGACAAGGAAAATGGAGGGCGCTCTGTCGAGTCGTTTCGCTTTGCGCTAAATTCATATAAAACACGTGACACGACTGACAAGAAACCTCTGTACTTTCTTTCACCTCTCACGACGCTGAAATATCGCAAAGGTCTATGACAATAACATGTCAGTATACTTTCATTAGCACAAGAGCCTTTGTGTGTCTACATGTAAACTCCAACAACTAATATTGTTTTTTATTGTAGCTTTCATATGACAGCACCCCGTATGATTATAGGCTGGAAAGCGGTCGTTGAATGAGGCGACCGCTACTACAGTTAAATAACTGCAAGTAGCAGTCGTATCCACTATGCCGGCCTAGATAAATATATTTATTGCAATGATTTTATTACATTTAATAACTGCGAACTTATTTATAGTTCTTAATAGACATTCACTTACACTTTTACAAAGAGTGGTAGGCAGTGGTACCCAGTCTGCTGATCCGGTATAACCACTTACAAATATACAGACCGTGAAGTGATTTGGTCGTGTTATAGGATCAGCTTGTAATTTGCCGGTTTCAACTAGGCTGGCATATTGGATGTCATTGCTACTTACAGTTATTGAGTAGCAGTGACATCCATTCATAATTCACACTCCAGCTTAACATCAAGCGGGGTGCTGTCATATGTCGCCTCACAATAAAAAAAAGTGGTAGGCAGACAGTTGGTAGTTATTTGCCTAGTCTGCCAATCCAGGTTAGTACCACCACTTTCAACTTATACACTTAAAAGCCGTGAAGTCACTTAGTGGCGTTTCGGTATAAGCTTAAAAGTTGCCGATCCTACTAGGCCGACATAGTAGACGCAACTACTACTTGCAATTATTTAACTGTAAAAGTCTTCGCCTCCATTTATAAACCGCTCTCCAGCTTAACATCAGGCAGGGTGCTGTCATATAACGAGATATTTAATATAGCGTCATAAAACAAATATATATTTAAAAAAACACGAGATGTGATGTGATGCCGGCCACATAGTGACGGTAACTAGGACAACCGTGAACTTGCTCGGTTTTTACAGTCGTTGGCACTCTTGGACCTCCTTTTGCTTATCATCAGGCGGGTCGAGGTCAGATGTCGAGTCACAATAAAAACAAGATGTTTAAGTAAATTAAAATTGTCAACATAGAATCACAATAATTAAGTACTGTTTGCAAAATCAAGTCTAGTTTGTAGTAATTAAAGAGGTTTGTCTCATAAAGCTTAATAAACTCTCAATGATCAACAAAGCTTTGTCAGTAAACAAACAAAGAGACTAAATTGCGTCGCAAAATGCAAAGTGATGACAATTGTAGTGCACTTTCTTCGATTGCATCTAAGTCGCAATGCGTTGTCATGTCAAGATCCTTTGTATAAAGTGCTGTGAACTCTTTCACAATCAAGTATTCTGCTCGATGGTAAAACTACGAGCTTTCTTTTTATATTTATGAGGTTTAATCGAGTACGTGCATATTTCTAGCTGAATATTTCTAATATTATAAATAAATATCGAATATTGAGACGCGACAATTGAACTCGCCTTGCCTGATGATAAGCAAAGGGAAGTCCAAGAGCTCCGACGACTATAAAATCTTATGAAGTTCACAGTTGCTTCAGTCGCTGCCACTTTTAGAGCTTAGAATTAGAGCTGAGTCAATTTTATGCCGTGCAATTTTAAAGTATTTCTAAAGCTTGTGTTTCTTATGGTAGTGTAATAAATATGCAATTGTGTACAGTAATCATTTAAAAGTTGTATTATTTTATTGTGACTCGACATATGACAGCACCCCGCTTGATGTTAAGCTGGAGTGTGGTTTATGAATGGATGACCGTGAAGTGATTTGGTCACGTTTCGGGATCAGCTTGTAAGTTGCCGGTTTCAACTAGTCTGGCATAGTGGGTGTGATTGCTACTCACAGTTATTGAATTGTAGTAGCAATGACATCCACTCATGGACCACAGTCCGGCTTAACATCAAGAAAGGTGCTGTCAAATGTCAAGTCACAATTTAAAATAAAATTGTAAAAATTAAAATGCGTTTTACCATCACACAACATACAATAAAAGGAATGTATCTAGCAATAAAATGCGCAGAAGAAAGGTTGCAAATATTACTTTTGTGTTATTTATTTAAGTTTGAGACGTCTGAGTGCAAAATTAATTAGAGACTTAACTGTTTATTTCGCAGCTGTTTAAAAGTTTAAAGCATGTGAAAAAGTTTACATTATTGTTTTGACTGTGTTGTTGAATTTTCTCTCTGTTAAAATTTTTCATTTGAGTAGATAAAATATAATAATATGTGTGTTTGAGTGTAAGTTATTTTGTCGTTAAATTACTTTTTGTTTGTATTTTTTGTTAAAACATAAGTTTATTTTGCAACTAATTAAATTGTGACGCCTTAGTGCTCACAATAAAGTGCTACTTTCCACGATTCTGACACTACTGATAACGATATTAGGTATTACTCCCACAAGTGTACTCTCTATTCTATAACCTTGGATCCTTCAAGCGATGCGTGAAGAAGCAAGCACCTTTGGCCGGCTTAGTGACGGCGAGCAACCGTGAAGACTCGGTTTTTACAGTCGCCGGCACTCTTCGACCTCCTCTTGCTTACCATCATGCAGGTCGAGGTCAAATGTCGTGTCACAATAAAAAGAATCGGAGACATCCTCAATAACACTGGGTTGCCTAGTGTTAATAATCGTAGAGCGTCAGTTGTGTCAGGATCGTGGTAAGTGTCACTCCTTTGTCTCTGCCTATACCTGTGGAAAAAGGGCGTGACAATTGATTGATTGAACATAAAATAATGAGTACAAATTTTTTGTATAATAAAAACAAAATAGCATGTTCTGAAAATGTTTTTGCAAAACACGATCTCGATGGCTATTATTGGTGCACTTTGGGACGATTATGAAACGCAATAAACTGCTTACAAAGAAACATTCTATGGCTATCTAACCCGCCATACTCCCTTGTGCACGTTCCAAACTGAAAACCTGATTTCAGCTGAGAAGGTATAAAATTATACAACGTATCGATATACCTAGATATTTTTATAAATTCTATTTTTAAACATTTCTATATAGAGCTACTAAACGTGTTTGTATCAAAGATACATCGGTATTTTCTTTACTTCGCCCTGCATACATCAGGCAAGTCAGGGTGAGGTCCTTTTTCATGTCAGCTTTTTGTGTCAGGACTGTGACAAGTGGCGCAATCCTCTGCCCTCCTGTGGAAAAAAGGCATGATAAATTTAATTATTTATTAAGGTCACATTTTTCGCACTTAGTCGACCTAACCGCTAGACGTCGTTGCTCCGGTGCGTCGTTTCTTTGTACAAAACCTACAAATTATAATGCTTTACCTTTACCAGCCTGTGTTCTCGCCTCTCTTGGATCCTTCAAGCGATGCGTGAAAAATCCAGCTATAATGACGGCGACTGAGGCAACAGTGATTTTTTTCAGTCGTCCGCACTTTAAAACCTATTGCTTTTGTCATCAGGAAGGTTATGGTCAGATGTTAAGTCACGATAAAAAAAACATAATTAATCTAAAAGAATAAATGTCTCTTATCCAGATCAGTTTATGTATAACTAATGCATTAAGCTATTTTTGGCTATTGTTGTGTAATTACAATATAAGGAAAACCATTTAGGTTTTAAGGTCAGCCGTGCATAATTGTTGTTTTACTCGGGAGTAATGAGGAACAAAAGCCAAGTCCAAAAATAACGTGACCATTACTAATTTATAGGACTACAAACTAAAACGGAGTATTTGCATCGACATAAGAAAGCAATTGAATTTAGACAATTAAAAGTTCATTATATATTAAACTTTATTGTGTTGTTAATAAGAATACAATTACAATTGTATTTTAGGAGAATAGGTAAATGGGAGTAGCAAGAAATGCCTGGATCTTAGTACGAACATAAACTTCCCATTTGCACATTTCAACAGTATCTACCTACTTTACGGCGTTGTAACCGAACCCTCATGTCATTTAGTACCCATAAAAGTATGCTTAGAAACATATTAAAATTTTATATACTGCCTAATTTTAATCTATGATATAACTCACCTTAAGATGAAGATAAAATTAACTTAACATCCTAAGGGGTTTATAATTATTTTTAATATATCTTAACATATCTATACTAAGGTACTAAACATGTTTTTTTTTCTCGACGACATCTGACCTCCACCCGCCTGATGATAAGCAAGAGAGGGTCCAAGAGTGACGACGACTGAGAAACCGAGTTTGTTCACAGCTGCCTCAGTGGCCGTCACTATGACGGTCAAACATTGATACCGACAAGTAGTACCGGTGCTCTCGGTTTGCGTGACCAATACACCACGGTCGACTTAAAATTTAGTTTTTATATGGGCGACTGCTTCTATAGTAAAATAATTGCAAGTAGCAGTCCACATACCAGCCTATTTGGAACCGGTATCTTTCAAGCTGTCTGCCTACCACTCTTAAATACCTACCCCAGGACCAAGAACAAATATCTGCCTCTTTTTTTAATAAGTTATTTGGTAACCAGTTTAATAATAAAAAAAAAAAAGTTAATGATATGTGAACCAAATCTTTTGCTCCGACCAAGAAAATTACTTTGGTCTTACCCGTGGCGAAGTGTTATGTTACCCAATGCGCCACGGGGATCGACTTTCTATTTCATCTAAATAATTAAAAGTTTTCTAATTAGGTTTTAGTTTACATTCCTTCGCATTTATTTTGAGGTCCTATGGGAGGTAAAAAATACAAATTAACAGATCAATGAGCCAAACTCTGTTTAGGGAGGTCGGTGACTTGAGACAACTAAAAATGTAAATTTTTAACTTTCAAAAGGCTCACGTTCGGAAACTTTAAATGGAAATGTGCCAGAAATTTTAAGTTAGTGGCAATAGGGCCACATGACTTTCCTAATTACACGTTCGGCTGCTTTTGAGAAATACAGATTTGAATTAAGAAAAGTTAAATTACTTTTGTTCGATTTCATCGCTATTTTGATCAACTCACTTTTATTAGCGTAACTTAATGGAGATCACAATGTCATAGTTATCAGGACCTACAATCAGAAAATTTAGAAATCGCTGAAAGGATAATAAATGAACCGGTTCACAACAAATAAGTAAAAATATATATTTCTAAAAATATGATATTGAAAGAAATAGAAATGTAATGCTGGGCGCACGTACCTGGACAAGCACCTTAAGTCCTGACTTTTGGCTCTAAATGTTGTATCTTCGTAACAAATGAGTAAGTCGTAACTGTCGAAAATGGGGTAAGGCAAAAGCTTTCCCTGATAGCGCGTTATGGAGGTAAAAGGGGCGTGTGAAGGGCCCTTTATTAACGTTTTACGAGGCTCACACCTACGTGTGAAAAGCAAAATTTCATGATCCAGCAAAATGAAATTTTATAGATTCACAGCGGATGGTTATAGATTTCATGAATGAATAAACTCAGAAGTTTGTACAATGACGTCATAACATAATAATGTATTTAAAATATTATTATTAGTATTTTCTTAGATTTTGCGCGAACATCGATTAATGAATTAAACAAATTTTATGCGGCTTACTATCGCGTCTCTATTTGATCAGGATGGCTGCAAAGTAGGAATAATATCAATCAATCAATCAAATTGTCACAGTGACTTCCTCCCACAGGGATAGGCAGAGACAATGGAGCGCCACTTACCACGATCCTTACACAACTCGTACACTACACAATCCTTTCACTACAACCTTGCTTCCTTCACATCCACAATTCTCCTCATACAGGCCCTGTGGTTATAGGCACTAGGCAACCTAGCTTTCTTAAGGATGTCTCCGATTTGGTCGGAAAACACTTTCCTGTGCCTGCCATGTTTAACGCATCCATCCACATCAGATTTATAAATTCCTTTCGTTAATCTACTTTCACTCAGGATCGGAATAATAAAAAAAAATGTAAAATCAAAACCAAGATAAAATTTGTATAAAAAAAGCATAAAATTTGTTTAATTCATATTATATTTTATATATCAAATTTAAAAATAAAATTACGTTACAATAAATAGTAGCTACTTATAATTTGTGTGAAAGGCAAATACCGATCGCCGTTTATCATATCATATACCACCCACGAATACATCGAACGTTGTAGTAAAGTTATAGGTTTTATATTAGAAACTATTTTGTTTCCAATATTGCGGTCCCAGAATACATTATGCATAAGGACGGCTCTTAAAATTTATGAAGAATAAATCTGTCACCACTCACCTACATTATTCACAAAACAAAAACAAACTTTTCTTTTTCAATGTATATAGAAATTGTTTTAGCCTATTCTTCGACTAAAGCTATTGGAATAGGCGAGAAAAACCTAAACCCGATTTACATAACCAAACACTTTTAAAGAAGTATGACCTAAATAAATTCTCAGTAAACTGGAAAGTTTCGAATTAAAATGAACAACGATAACAGTTCAAAAGTAAAATTATTCCTATTTCAAAGACAAAACTTATAGATATCAAAATACAAATTTAGGGAATGAAGGAACCGGTGAAAATTAACTAACGCACGAAATTAAACTTCGCCAATTAAACTTTTAAGCTAACAAAATATCTGTTATATAAAATGTATGAGGGTATATTGTTAAAGCTCTACGTGAAAGCTCAAATTAATTACAAACCGACAGCTAACTTCGTTAAAACCCTCTAAATCTCATACGAGTATTATATTTTAATTTACGTTTGTTTTGATTGCATTACGTTATGTAAGACTATATAAACAAACAAATAAGCAGAAAAACACATTTATACTAAGTAAAATTCTAATTTGTATTTTATAATTATACATACACCGCATCGTGCAGTGCAGCTCCCAATTTTTCAGGTTCATTGAAATTTAGTGCTACTTACCTTTAGGAGCTTGAAGCAAAGATGTAAAGAGCTGAAATGTATTTTTTTGCATAATTTTTGGATACATGTCTATTATTCTATCTCTCCCATGGCTTCACTGTGTTTAAAAAACCTACTAATCATATTGAAATCTCCCCTTAGAATCTATATGTCTAATAGTCGCTTGCTTTTAAGCACAACTATTTAAGGTTTTATCTATAGCTTTCAAGTTTACTCAAGGATTCATAGTTACTTTTATAGATATATAATGTAGGTTAGAAAGTTTGACGTTACCAGAAGAAAAGTCTTTTGCTTTATTCGTGAATCTAAGTTGATTAAACTTTCTTCAAATGTACTGTATTTTTATTGACTAGTCGGTCTCTTTAGACTAATGGAGGTGTATTCCTGGTTTAGTGTATTTACACTAAACCTAATGTATTATAAGTTTACTTTTCTAATTAAGTTGGTAGGTACAATTAATATAGTAGCAATTGTTACAAGCGAAGATCTATCACAAAAACAAGCACGCTGTAAGTTTCGGAAACTCGTCTTACAAAACTGAAGCATGGCTTATGACTTCGAAAGCCACGGAGGCGACGTGTCGCGAATAAAATTCTTAAAAACCTTTAACTTTTCTAACAACATACTTTTATTGTTAAGTTCTATTAGTTAAGCTCAAATTACACGGTTATAATTTTTTTACTTTATTTACAAGTGGTTTGACATTTATTTAATATAAAGACTAAACAATTATTTAAAAAGTTATTAAGTTAACCAAGAGCCCCGGTTCAAAACCACTTTCCGGTACTATTGTATTTTTGATATGTGTAATTGTTGCCGGTTCCAACTAGGCCGGCATAGTGGATGTGATTGCTACTCACAATTATTGAATTGTAGTAGCAGTGACATCCATTAATGGACCACACTCTGGCTTAACATCAAGCGGGGTGCTGTCATATGTCGAATCACAATACAAAAAAATGGTATTCACAATACATTTTTTGACGAAATACAAAAGCGATCGTTTTTTAAAGATCATATAGGGCGCTTTGGTTTAATGTCAAATAATCGCCAAGTGAATTATTGCTCTTTACTTTTCTTAGATCCATCAAGTGAAGCATGAAAATGAAACCCAGGCGTATAGTAATGGCGAGGCAACCTTTACGGTTTACCTTTACGGTTTACCTTACGGTTTACCTTTACGGTTTACCTTACGGTTTACCTTACGGTTTACCTTTACGGTTTACCTTACGGTTTACCTTTACGGTTTACCTTACGGTTTACCTTACGGTTTACCTTTACGGTTTACCTTACGGTTTACCTTTACGGTTTACCTTACGGTTTACCTTTACGGTTTACCTTACGGTTTACCTTTACGGTTTACCTTTACGGTTTACCTTACGGTTTACCGGTAACCTTTAAGTCGTCTTTTTTAGCCGTCGACGCTCCTGTACTTCCTTTGCCTAACATCAGTGGTCTAGGTCAGATAGCGCGTCACCATAAATAAAACGTAAAATAACAAATGTAAATATGTTAATTTTATCATTCATGACTTAAATTTGATTAAAAAATAAATCGTCTGATTAGGAAGAAATAATGCATTAGATTAGGCTAGAATAAGAATGTTAAACGATTATCGCAAAGTCGAAAACGACACTCAAATGGAACCTATAACAATAAATAACATCCTAACGACTAAAGAAGATCCAATGAACTGGATTTTAAATCGGCTGCTTCGTAATCTATGACATTGTCTTCCTACTTTTTACAATTTTCACTGCAATAACATTAATTTCTTTTTGCTACCCATTTTCGTCCATATTAATTAATCAATTAAATTGTCACGTATTTTTCTCACAGAGATAGACAGAGACAACGGAGCGCCACTTGCCACGATCCTGACACAACTCCTTCGCTTCCCTCACATCCACAATTCTTTTTATACAAGCTCTACTATTTATTATGGGCACTAGGCAACGATGTCTCTGATTTGGTCGGAAAAAACCTTCCTGGATCTGCCTCATTTATTTTCTTCTATAATATAAGAAAATAAACGAGGCTTTTTTTTCCTCAACATACGAGGTCTACCTGCCTGATAGCAAGAATGATAGAGGACATGATGGAGGTCTAAGAGTGTCGACGACTGAAAAATCAAGTCAGTTTGCGGCTGCCACAGTCGCCGTTACTCTGCCGGACAAAAGTTCTTTACAGTGATGACAAAGACTCAACTATAAAGAAGAACAGAAAGAAAGACAGGACGGCCAAAGTGGTTTTGAACCGGGCATTCTCGCTTTGTATGACCATTTCACTAGCACTAGACACGGTCGCCTATAATTTAATACTAAATTCAATTACTATTATTTAATTCGATTTTCATTTTTCTACGTATTTACTTCAAAGCCGTACTTAAAGTTAACTGACAGATAATGTTTATCACAGACATTATCTGCCAGTTAACCTTTGGGACTACACAGAAAATTAAAAATATCAGATAAGGTTAATAAAAAAATAATCAATATAGAAACATATAAAAAAATTAAATAAAACAATTAAAAGTATAGAAATAATATAACGGGGACGAAACAGAAGATTGTTCCTTGATCAAATGTTGTGTCTATGGACTAATGAATACAGTCCGTATGAAGAGAATTGTAGATGTGAAGGAAGCTAAGAGTTGTGTTAGGATTGTGGAAATTGGCGCTCATCTAAGAAAGAGAAGTTCCATGAGCGCCAATAACTGAAAAAACCGTCTGCTTCACGTTTGTCTTAGTCCCTTTCACTATGCGGGCCAAAAATTTATATATCAAAAAATAAATAAATACTTATATCTAAAAAGTAACAGGTAAAAATATTCAATGATACAATTTATTCGAGGGAATATTATTACATTACACAAACTTGGTTAAATTTAATTCTTTGAAAGAATAATTTTATTTGATGGCGGTCTTTATTTTATATAGGCATCGATCGTTTGAAGGCTCCGTCTAAGTTGTAAGCTCTGGGATTAGTCAAGTTTAAAATTATGCAAATTCCCTACCCACCCTTTTAACTTGCTGGCATAATTCTAAAGAAAATTATTTCACAAAGGGTTAAGAGGAGATGAAGAAGATATAGTATTTTATTTGCAAAACTCGTTGCCAATCTAGTTAATTCTGTAAACATTAAATCTGCCGACATCTACATATTTTCTAAATATAGGTCTACCTATCTAACTAAAATAACAACTAAACTATTATACCTATAGCCAAATGGCGCCAAATTTAACCTATAACCCTTGGATCCTTCAAGCGATGCGTGAAGAAGCACCTTTGGCCGGCATAGTGACGGCGACTGAGGCACCCGTGAACTGACTCAGTTTTATCAGTCGTCAGCACTCTCTGACCTCCATTATGCTTACTACCAGGCAGGTCGGGGTCAGATGTCGAGTCACAAATAAAAAAAAACTTTGAATAACTCTCTCCATAAGGATGTCTCTGAGTTGTTCAGAGAAACTATTTTAGATGGCCGTAAATGTGAAAGATCGAAAATCAGTATAATATATCAATCAGTTCTCAAAAAGTTTGTTTATTATAAATAAATAATTTACTTTTTTCTCATTTATACCTTAAATGAGATGCCAGTACCTTCAGACCACATGTTTTAAATTTTAAAAATTTAGATAAATTTTTTACTACTTAATATTTTGTTACCTTTCGCCGAGTGTATTTTTTTATTGTGACTCGACATATGACAGTACCCCGCTTGATAAGCCGAGGTGTGGTCCATGAATCAATGCCACTGCTACTACAATTCAATAACTGTGAGTAGCAATCACATCCACTATGCCGGCCTAGATGGAACCGGCAACTTACAAGCTGATCCCGAAACGTGACCAAATCACTTCACGGTCTGTATACTTGTAAGTGGTGGTACTACCCCGGATCGGCAGACTGGGTACCACTGCCTACCACTTTTAAAACGTGTGCGTGCTACGTTAACATTTTTATAAAGAAATGCTATAAATTATTTACGATCGTCGATTTATTCATTTTGTTGTTTCTTTAATGTTGACTTCATGGGTTTGAGGATAATGTGAGGAAATTAAACACGGTTCTTTCTAACTTTTTATTGCAAAAAGTAAAAAATGACCTTTTTACAAACATATTATTTACATTAGTGTTATAATTATTAATAAATTTAACGTCGTCTTTCGACGTACTAGATCACAGATATTATTTTTAAAATATTTACAAAATACGCATTAAAAAGTGCTACAACGTGATGTGTTAAAGTTACGTATTTAATTTGATACACGAGTAGTGTGCGTGATACCGAAAAAAAATTAATTGTCTCAATTGCCTTTGTGCGAATAAAGAGCAATATTTTAAAAGTTTTATAATAAAATATTAAGATATAACAGACTATACAGCTGCCAGATTTATTTATTACATTGTTAAAATACTTTATTTTTATATTTTTGTTAAGTCTTGAGACTTGATCTTAGGCTGGAGTGCAGTCCATGAATAGAGGCGACTGCTAGTATAGTAAGATGACTGAGGTGTCATTCTAGTTAGAACTGGAAACTTTCAAGCTGATACCGAACGCGACTAAGTCACTTTCCGGTCTGTTCATTTGAAAGTGGAGGTACTATTACGAATTAGCATACGGGGCAAATAACCAACTGTCTGCCTACCACTTCTTGCCAACCATACCCAGAACAAATATCTCCTTTTTTATAACAAATCTTTTCATTGTACAATAAATATTAAAAATAATTGCAAAAAACCTTAGATTGTACCGGCTCAAACCTGGGACTTTATGCGTAGTGTGCTGGCGTGTTACCAAATGTGTCACGCGTGTCGTTAAGTTAATCAATTGAATTTAAAAAATATTATTGTAGGTATAGCCTGTTTATCTAAATATTTATACTTCGCCAGCACAAAAAAAATGTAACGCTTCAAAATTAGGCGTTGCTAAAAACAATAAGTCCTAGAGGAATCATCGACTCCCCTGGGCTCCTCTCGTCAGTTGTAATAAAATTGTGAATTTGAAAACCTGCCCTCCCTTAAGCTCTTAGGGCTAACTAACACTTCTGGATCTAATTCTATATCTCCATCTCTTTTATATCTTGGAGTTTCTCTACATTCTAAACTTGATTGCCTTGGAACATAATCCACTGTTCCGTACATACTTGCACCTGCACAGGGATATATAGTTGATAAGGGCCTCATAGCTCTTAAAGTGCCTTTGGTCATTGTGTTTTCTCTATAAAGTATCATGTCTGGATGCACAGGATCATAGAATGTTCCGGAAATGTGGCTTACATCAATGTCGTTATCGATATCTGATATGGCATCGTTAAAAACATTTGGTACTTCTGTCGTAAACATATCCGGGGATTTAGTGTTCCGTGCATCCCGTCTAATTATGTAACACCGGACTCCAACTAGTAATATAGTAAGTATTATAAATATTGATATGCCAACACCGATGTACACGAACAACTTGCTATTTGCGTCTGAAATCAAAGATGCAGTTTAAATTCAGATTAAATTCAGACCTTTTAATATTAGAAGTAAGCTGTTTTTGTTTTACTGTGACTCGTCATCTGACCTTAACTTGCCTGGTGGTAAGCAAGAGAAGGTCCAAGTGGTGACGACTGAAAATAAGTCAGTTCACAATTGACCGTCACTATGCCGACCAAAGGTGTTTCTTCGTCATATTATTACCTACACATGTACAAGCTAGACTTTTGCGTTCCATGATACTTTATTTAGGTGCCGCATTACCTATAAAATGTGTATATAGAGAATGTGAAGATAGCAACGGAGTTGTGTCAGGATCGTGAAAAGTGGCATTTTGTTGTTTCTGCTTATCCCTGTAGGCATTGAGGTATATCGATAATGATGTCGTAATTTAAATATCAATATTCTAATAAAAACAAATAAAATATTACCTGAACCCTTATTATTTCCATTTTGATTCCTCGATCCTTCTTTATTGGGTTTTGGTGATAACGTCGCCTCTTCTTGCACATGAGGTATTACAGGATTACCAAAAACTGCTGGTGCAGGCGCTACCTTACTTGATTCGTCCCATCTTTCTGCTAGACCATCTGTCATAAAATCTTTATTTAAAGGTATGTATTTAAATTAAACTTCAATTACAATTTTAATCAATATAAAAAACCGATGCCACAAGAGCCCGTACGAGGGCTCTTGTGGCATCGGTAAGACAGCGAAGTGAAGACGAATAGTCACCATCCTGAACTATGGTCCATTATCTGCCTAACTATCATTACCTTGTAGTTGTAGTTAGTGTTTAGTCCATAGTTATAGACTAAACAGAATTTAGGCGGTTTATTTTTTTACCCGCGTAGTTATGACGACTGATGCAACCGTAAAATAAGACTGTTTTTACAGTTGTTGTCGGTCTTGGGCCTCCCCTTGCTAACTTTCAGCCAAATCAAGATCAGATGTGGAATTTCAATATAAAAGATATTAAAGTTTGTAGGTGTACCTGGGTCATCGAATAAGCCAATTCCTTGGCGATTTTCTGTTGATTCGTCCTTTTCTGGTGGGCTTTCATATCGTTCTGTGAGAACACCCAGTGGAACTATAAAATTTAAATATAAATTATTATCCAATTTGTAATTTTATACAGTTCTAACCTATTTAAGATTAGAACTGCATAAAATTATTTATTTTACTTGTATTATAATCCTATGCGAAATGAGACGCATTGTTTATAAAGTGTAATTGTTTGCGACTTGCAATTTAACAAGAAATCCAGAATTTTTCCCCTGGAACAAAGCCGGATTATATTCTAGGTATATTAGTCAGCAAAAAATTGTAAACAAAGAAACATTAAGTAGCGAATCCGATATACTAGTACATATACGTTTATGTAAACCTGTATGATAAACTATATGTAATTGTATAATTCTGATCGGAAAATATTTGTATTGTCAGGTCATAGACAGAACTAACATTAAAATATCACTTTATTTTTTTATATACATAACTCATCATTAGGTACTATTAGCCCATATCAATAAATAGAACATTAAAAAATTGACCTTAATAAAATTCAATATTAAAAAAGAATTTCCAAATCTACGATTGATACTAATAGATTGATTGAATCACTCAGCCATTCTAATTATAATGTAATATACAGACCACAAGTATAAATTATCTTCAAGTAGGGTCGGGAGCCTGGCTCGCACGGGTCCCCAAAGGTTTGGTTGTTTGCGGATACTTCACACCGACGCTTCCCGTGGCATATTTGCATCACAGTTTCCGCCGCATGAGCTACCTCACATGCTACGGAGCATAATTAAACCTATTATTGATTTAATTACTTTTTGACAACCATAGACTAAACAGTTTTTTAGTCGTCGACTCTCTTGGAGCTCCTATCTCTTAACATCAGGCAAGTCAAGGCAACATCAGGAGGCGCATCTTTATACATATATTCTCAACATAATACACGTATTCTTTGCTCAAATAAGGACCATAATATTTTTTACTTTATTATTTAATAGTAACTAACAACTACTTAATTAATATATTTAAATTATGTTAAGTGAAACTTCTAGCACACGTCCCTATAGATTTAAAAGATTATTAATATATTATATGTACATATGAAGTATTATAAAGCTTAAGAAACATAATACAAAATGTGTAGCAGTTTATGCTTATACTTTTAGGCATGGAGGTGTAAAGGCTTAAAATAATATCTAAATATTTTACTACATATTTAGCTTGTAATTCAGGTTCAAACAGAACATACGCGAAAAAATATGTAGAAAAACAAAAATTATTTATAAACGAAATCAAATTAAAATAAACGTTCGCCAAAAAGAGCGTTCGAATTTAATAACTCGATAATAAAATTTGAGAAAGTTTTGAATTAAATTATTCACAAAGACAATATTGGCGACAGTCGGCTGCTCTAAATCAATGATTGAGTTTTGCAGCGCTTTATAGAATTAAATTTACATAATAATAACTAACAATACAAATAATAAATAGAAGATGATCAAATCATTGACATCCTTAGGAATGCTGGGTTGCCTAGTGCGCATAACCGTAGAGCGTGTATAAAGAGGATTGTGGATATAAGGGAAGCGAGGGAGTTATGTCAAGATCATGGCAAGTGGTGCTCCATTGTCTCTACCTATCCCTATGAGAAAAAGGCGAGACAATTTGATTAATTGATTGAAAAATATGAACATATATATATAACTTTTAATATGACGTCGTAAAACCATTCTAGCTCCAACGGACATTATCAATATCATCTAACCACGCCTAGAATTCAATTTCCTTAAATTATACAGAAAATATTACGTCACTTATAAATAGGTCTAATAACAAGGGCATATGCGGAAAAATATAATATGCGGGTCCGAAACTAGGCATAAAAGGGGAAGCTCAATGACTATCCATCATACGAAAATGAGGGCTGCCCTCTACACCTGACGTGAAAATATACAAATAACAAAAAAATACAAGAATATTAATACTAAGCGAAAAATTTAATATCCATGTGATAGACAAGGCTATGACCCTGTTATACTAACAATATTCATATCTAAACATGTATAACGTTCTTTTTTCGCACATGAACTAACCAACTTATTGACAGTCAACTTTGTTACGCATAAAGTCACGGGTTTAATTCCCAGTCGGGGAGAATAAATATTTCAAAATTTTGTAATATACATAATAATAAGAATAATTTTTACGATTGTTTGTTAATAAAAAAGAAATGGCTATTTGGTCAGGTTATCAAAGAGTGGTTCCCAGTCTGCTGATCCGGGGTAGTACCAACAAGTTTTTGTGGTAACACGGATATTCTTTTGTTTTATTTATTTAACTGGACTCTACATTGACCTTGACTTGCCTGATGGTAAATAAAGGGAAGTTCAAGATTCAGTTTACGGTTGTGTCGGTCACCATTACTCTGCCGGCCAAATATCATAAAACAAATTACATTATAGATATTTTTACTTACATTCATCTTTGATGCCTTGTTTTTGCGGACACTGTATAAACTCATGCGCTTTTCTACCATATTGGGCATCGAAGATAGCCACTCTTGAGTTAGGGTTGCAGCTCAATTTTATTGTTTCATCTTGACATCCAACCCTACTTCGAAATTCATCTGTTAAAAGAAACAAAGATAAGTTTTTATTGCCATAATTTAATTTAATTTTGTTACACAAAGACTAACAAATAATGCGTTAACCAAGTAGAGATAAGATGTTTTCTTTATTTCTTCTCATTTCTTTATTCGACTTTAGAGCTTATATGGAGAAAATTGTAGATATGAAGGAAGCGAGGGATTTGTGTCAGGATCGTGGTACATGGCGCTCCATTATCTCTGCCTATCTCTGTGGGAAAAAGGCATGACAATTTGATTGATTGATTGACCTTTTTCGTCTGCCCACATTTTTTGCTTGGTTCTATTGTCCCAACAGAGGTTGGCTGGTAGAGTCTGCGTCATTAAGTCTGCCTGCGAGCATCATAGCACAGCAAGTTTTAAATTTTAGCGGGGTGCTGTCATATGTCGAGTCACAATAAAAAAACAAATGAGTATATATATTCCTTTATATTATAAAACTAATCCTTCTTTTTATTTGCTTTTGTTAATATTATTACTGTAATTTCACTACTAATTTTATCTTTTTTTAATCTGTTGTTTCTTTTGTTTTTTGAGGGTTGGCCGCATTCCGACTGGCATTAAACTAAATTGCGGTCCATGGGTCTAGATAACAACTGACACAGGCAGTGATTTGAGCCAGAGCGGTCGTCTCCGAATGATCGGCTCTTCACGGCTCTTTTTTAAAGTATGATGTGGCCACACCTTGCTTAAAAGTAAAAGCACCGCTGACGATAAAAAAAGCCAAATACGACTGCCTCAGTTATCGTCACTATACCAGCCAAAGGTGTTTTTTCGAGCTTCGCTTAAAGGTTCAAATGTTATAGGATAGGGAAAACACATGGACACAAGCATTTCACTTGTCGATTCTTTGATTTTTAGGTACGCTATTAAGTTAGGGTATTTAATCTCATTTTAGCTAAGAAAATGATATCTATTGTATAAAATGCTGATTACTACAATTACCTAAGTAATTTCAAAGAGTGCTTCAGGTTGAATATTAATTTACTCAGAAAAATCATTTTTCCTTAAATTATATTTTCAAATACTCATTTTTTTCACCTGAATATTTTTTAGTAACTTATTCATTTATTTATAACTTGCCGTACTATGGTGCACGCAGTCGGATTTTATTCTAGTTAGGATTCTCTACCAGCCAACCTCTGGGACAATAGAAGCACGTCACAAGATGAGCAAAAGAACAAAAATCAAATAGATAAATGAGACAATTACGCATACATATAAATATATACTACGCACTCAAATCAATATGCATATCTATAGACATTCTCAAATATCTACCATAAGATAGATACGAGTATATAACTATATTTGTCGTTCTTTGTGAATCTGAAACTACGATTAATATTTAGTGGTTTTACAAACGGTACCACGTAGTACCAGAATTCGTGGAATTCGTATAAATATTAGATGCAACGATAATTAGTTTTGTCTACATTCAAAAACAGCCCTACCTGTTTGGCCGCGCCTAAAACGTTCCACACCACGCCCTCACCATAATATTCCTACCACCGTAACCCCCGCGTTAAGAATTTATTAACATCACATAAATCACATCAATACACATTCACGGGGTATAATCAAAATGTTACACGCGATTACGGAATTTGTGCCCCTCACTTTATAGACAGGAAAAATGATGAGCAACTTTTTTCAACTAAAAGCAGCCAGTTTAATGGATTTGTAGTACCCTCCTTCATAGTTTTATTGAATTCTACCATTAAGTACACGAGTTTTATTACTTTTAAAGAAATTTTCCTTTTAACAATTTTTCAATAAATTACGAAATTCTTTTATTTTATTGAAGTTTGACATATAACGTCGCCTGATAATAAGCTATAATAAGCTGAGGTGTGGTCCATAAAAGAAAGTGAATGCTTTGACTTCAAAATAAATGCAAGTAGCGGTAGCATCCACCATGCCAGCCTAGTTAGAAGAGGCAACTTTCAAGCTGATTCTGAAACGTGACTGAGTCTGTAGCAACAATTAAAAGTAGTGGTTACTGGTACTTTTAATTTTTATTTTATTTTTAAACAGGAAAACAAACGGTACGTAATAAAATATTTGTAGTTATCAAATTGCCATTAAAATGTTTTCACATAATAAGAAACCAGCCATACAAACCATACAAGTACTAATAATAATCTACAATCAAATTATAATACAAATTTATTAAAATCAATCGAATTATCAAAATCAAACAAATTGGCACTTATTTTCCCACAGGGATAGGCAAAGACAATGGAGCGCCACTTGCCACGATCTAATTACTCGTATAAGATATTTAATACTTGACTGGTACTGAGTACCATATTAATATTCTAAACATTAACAAGAACAAACACACAGAGTGGTCAATATTTTCGTAATCAACGCAATGATCGAAAAAAGACCTATAGCCCCAATGAAAGAAGAATAAATCAAAAAGACTACAACAAAAGGCGCAGAGCTCGACGGACTTAAGTAAAACAAAGCGAGGATCCTATAACTTCCTGATAATGGCCTGGACGATTTAGTCTTTTATTCTCATAAAGGGGAAAATAGCACCACAGTTATTCAATGTAATGTTTTCTCTAAATACGCAAAAGAAAATATCGATATCAAACGAATGGGAGGGAATTCAATAAACCTCTTTGAATATATTATGTTACTAGGGCATTTTCGTATTAGAGTTTCGTATTTTTATTGTTGTTATTGTATTCGTAATTTTTAACGCATTATTTATGACATGTAATAATCCATCTCATTTCTGCCTTTATACACTAATATGATAAATACGTACATACGAGTAAAACGTTTCATGATGTATATTGAATTTTCTATTGCCAAAATAATACCCTCATTTTAAAATATATTCGTCAATAGAAACCAATACTTATACTTACATGGACGGCACTTGTAAGCAACTTCGACGAATGTCCTCGCCGCAGGGCAAGGGTCAACGAGGCTCTTCGGCTTAGTGCTAAATTTACATTGCGGTTTCTTCTGACAAGCTTCCACTACCGTTTGCAATAAGGAATACTGTAACAATATATTTTGGTTATTTTATTTTATATAATATTATAAAATAATAAATAATAATTTGCTGATCCAGAATAGTATATCTCCGCCAACCGTATATAAACTCAGTCACGTTTCAAACTTCGAAGTTTCGGGTTTTAACTAAGCCTACATATTAAATACGACTTCTACTTGCAGTTATGTAACTGTCGTAGTAGTCGTCTCGGTATCGCGGGGTGCTATCATTTCGAGATATATCTGCCGCAATTTAATATATGTATACCTGCATAGAAAAAGGCCAAAGGCATTTCTGTTCCCCAACCGCCTCCACTGTCACTGGAGGAGACCGTTCACAAGTGTGGCCATGTAGCGCCGTCTTTCCATATTGAGCCACTTGAATACTTATAGAAGTCCCTCGAGGGCACGATAATGACACGATTTCGCCGTCACAAGCAGCTCTCTGCATTGTTTTCAACGTTCCGGCTAATAGAGCTATAGACAAAAAGAGAAAAACTTTTCCACGAGCATACAAATCGGAAACGAACGAAGAGATTAGCAACAGAGAGAAACAAAAGACAGAAGCGCCGTCACATCCAATACACATGGCATCGTAAAGGAAATCGTGTGAAACAATAGTCGGACAGATAATGTGTATAAAAGGTGTTTGAAGAGTTCCCACGAGATAAGTGTTGGTTGTAATCGAGACTGGGTTTGCGGGATTGATGGGCGGTCGGGTTGGGCGGCCGCGTAGATAGCGAGCAGTGGATGAGGTCGAGTGTGTATTGTGACATGTCGAATTTATTTTGATGAAAATTAACCTTTTGAGGGTTAGTGATAAAAGCAACGTATTGTTCGAGTTTTATTTGCACAATTTGTTGTCGGACAGCGGTGATGGGTACATGAAACAAAGAGAAAAGAATTGTTAATAAAACGACAAAACATAAAAGTCCTCTTTAATTTTTGAGAACTTAGCACCAGTTGTTAACTTAGATCTTTAACAAGCATAATAAATACGAAAATAACCTCTCATTATTTATGTAATTTATTTACTTTTGAAGTAGGTATAATTTAGTTAATATTAAATTGGGTATTGAATGAGATTGTAGAAAAGTACAATGAAAATATTTTTATGTCAAAAAAAGAAAACATTAAAAATTTCATTAGTAAGATAAATAAATATAATGAGTTTTAATTAAAGACCGGTTCAAAATAATGAAATAAAAGAACATAAGAAAATAATTTCCAATAGCAAGAAAGAGAAATTCATATAATTTACACTAAAAATAACTGAAAATATCCAACAATTTTGCGAAAAGTAGAAAATGGTTTTTCACAAAATGGGTCAAATTTAAGTAATTTTATGTAAGAAATGTAAGAACTCTGCACACATGTTTTTGAGCAATAACAGTAGAAAGTAAGAATTGTATGTTCCTTACACCTGTTTGGTACATTTGGTTAACACCTCGCTTGTATATAAAAGAATACGAAAGAAACATTACTCAACACTAAAGGCAAGCTTATTTACTATAACAATAATACTTATGCGTATTTTTTTATTTTTCTATGCATTATTATTTTACCCATAATTATTATTATCGGGCTATTGGTCAACGTTTTCGTCTTAATCTACGATTTCTTCAATTACACTTGAAAAGATTTGTAAAAGAATAATTTAAGTAAAGGTTTACGATTATAAATAATTATTACTTATTTATAAATAAAGCAAGCGTAGTGAATTTTATTATATTTAGGCAACTTCTGCGATCCAGGATAGCACTACCACATATAACTGTACACATCGTGGAGTGACTCAGTCGCGTTTCGAGAACAACTTGTAAGTTGCCGGTTCAAACTAAGCCGGCATAGTGGATGCGACTGCTATTTGCCTTTATTTAACTAGTAGCAGCCGCACGTCGTTGTCGAGCTTAAAAACAACTATATTTTTTGTGACTGTATAATATGTGGGTCAATAAAGATTTAAATAAATAAATATACAATACCCTAATAAATCTTAACCATATTAGCATTAACAGTTCGGAGAAATAATCTAGTAATCGGGTTTTTCTTTATAGACATTTTGTTCTCAGAATCTATTAAGACCTCCATTACTTGTACGAGTATATGAACCTAAGTAAATTATCATAATTAAAGCAACTGAGTTAACAGAAAAAAACACAAACATGTGAAAGTAATTTCGGCTTTTGTGTAGTATTATTCAATTAAACATTTTTTTGCGGCTTACTGTCGCGTTTATTTTGGTTATTGATTTGGTTATTGACGACATTGTTTTTTCGTCGTTTACAGGCATCGTGGTCACGGAGAGACTGAGTTTGAGAACTTGTTTAAGTCCTAATCAATGTTCGCGCAAAATCTAGGAATATAAATTTAGCATTATTGTTTTTGTATATAGTTTATTACAAGCTGTGACTTTCCAATAAGTAAATCAATATTAATTTTACGCCTTAATTCCCAGAGAGGTAGGCAGATACAACGGAGCTCCACTTTCCACGACGAACTACACAACTCTATTGCTTCCGACACACAGACTATGCTTGAACCCTATTTTTTTTTAAAGAATATCCTTGATTTAATCAAAGGTTTTATCAAACATCACTTGGGTCAACCCCGCTTTATCTTTCCACTCAAAATTATGAAAATCATCATAATTTTTCGAATAAACGAAAAAACAATACGTTATTATCTCGTACTGTTTCTATTAGCAAACATCATTCATATTCACTCTTAAATAACTAAACCGCTATGATATATCATTGCACTTATATTAAGTAGTTATCCATGTAAATTTCAGTCTTATTCCTAAGGGTTAAAGTTCTAAATAGCACATTAGAGACACATTGATAAGGCAACGACATTTGTGGCCTACTATACAGGACAAAAGAGGTCATGCGTGATCCTTAAGGGCGCACCTACTCGTATATTAATTAAAAACGTGACAGCCGCGAATTTGGCCCCTTTCATGTCGTGACACACGACCGTTACTGAGAAAATAATGGCCTCCACTAATAAATAGAAGATGTAATTCAAGACAATGTTGCAAAATATTTAATTCAGATTCTAATAAAAGTTAACACAAGAGACTTTTATTGCGAATGTCAATGTTATAAAACTGTACGTGTACATGTGTAAAAATATATTTAAAAACATTATAGACACGAAAATTTGTTAAATAGGTAATTTCTTTTTTTATAAATAGTTACTCAACATCTGACCTCGTCTTGCTTGATGGTACGCAAGAGCACCAACTACTGAAAGATCCGATGCAGTTTTCAGTCAGCGTCACTATGCCGGCTACAAAAATGTTTTATTTTATAAAATATTCGCATTTACAAAATCAAAAAAAATTAAATTAAATATATATTGCCTAAACATTGCTATTCTTTTTCTTTTCAATTAAAGAAAATTGAATCATAGTCCTTAGTCTTTAGTTAAATTATTATACTGTGAGGCAGATTGGTAAGCATTACGCGTAAATTCCCGGGTTCGATTCCCAGTCGGACTAAATATTTGTTTCATAGCTTTTATTTGTAATATTTAATATTACAAATAAACCGGTTGCAACTAAGCCGGCATAATGGATGTTGCTGATACTGCCACATCCACTATGCCGGCTTATTGAATTGTAGTACGCACTCCAGCTTAACATCAGGCGGGGATCGTCCATTGATAATAATATTCATTTACAGTAAAGTGAATAAAAGTGTACTCCATCGTGAGTCGGACACACGAACTTTATTTATTGACACGACAATAAAAAAACATTTATAATGTCGCTGTATAAAACGCTGTATAAATAAAATAACATACGTGTATAAAATGACCTCGCCTCATATTAAAGCTAGACCGTATAATATAAACGTAGGTAACTGCTAATACAGATAACTGTATATATAAATAAAAGAGATAAATCAAGTAGTCGCATCCACTATGCCGTCCACGCTGACCTCTAATAACTTTCAAGGTTATTGGAAACGCAATTAAAGTAGCCGGAGTATTTGTCTCTCATACGAGTACCTACATACTAGAACTGTGCGCTTCGCTTCAGATCAACTGCGAGTTTTGATTTTTTATTGTGACACGACATCTGATCTCGACCCGCGTGATGATAAGCAAGAGGAGGTCCAAGAGTGACGACGACTGAAACAACCGAATTAGTTCACGGCTGCCTCAGTCGCCGTCACTATGCTTGAAGGATCCAAGGTAATAGGAGGGAGAGAACACATGGGCTGGCAAAACTGTATTTATATTAATATTATTGTGGCTCGACATATAACAGCACCCGCCTAATAATGGCCTAGATTATGTGCATGGAGTCGACTGCCACTACAGTTAAATAACTGCAAGACAACTTACAAAGAAGCCGCAGAAGACTCAAGTGCGAAAACGAGCCCGCACATACATAACAACGACATAACAACAAGCTAACTCAAAACACAAGCTGATCCCGAAATCCGACGAATCCCGAGTCACTTTAAGGTCTGTACAGTGGGGAGTACTACTTTTTATAAAAAGTAGTACTCCCCACTGATCTGATGTGAATGGACCAACATGGACCAAAATGGACCAACAAGCTAACACAAAACACACAAGGTGATGCTGAAATACGACTAAGTCACTTTAAGGTCTGTACACTTAAAAAAGTGGTACTACCCCACTGATCTAATGTGGATGGATGCGTTAAGCGAGGCAGACTTAGGAGGGTGTTTTAAGACCAAAGCGGAGACATCCTCAAAAAAGCTGCCTAGTGCCCATATGGTATTGGGCTAGAGCTTGTATGAGGAGAATTGTGGATGTGAGGAAAGCGAGAGTGTTGTGCCAGAATCATGGCAATTGGAGCTCCATTGTCTCTGTTATACTTGTAGGAAAGAGGCGAGACAATTTGATTTTTAATTTAAACTACCCCGTTCACCAGGTCTCTTAGTTGTAGATATGTGAAATTCTGACCAATCATTTAAATTTCAGACAAGCGAAAAATCGATTATTCAACCAAAATGTCACGTTCTCACTCCAATTACGCATTACTTTTCACCATTCAAATACAAACAACTCTCTTGGTTTCATAATACCTACACTTTTCTTCATACAAGCCATGAGTAGCTTTTGAGGAAAATCGTAAATAATATTTACTTTTAAATATAAATAGCTTTAATGTTATGAACCGAAATTTTGAATCAGATCGCAAAGTTAAATTTGTTTTTATTTTCGTTTATACCTTTTAGCGTAAAATTATTGTTATCATTTAATTAATTTTTTAAATATAATATTTGGAATTTTATTTATTTATATCATTATGCGATAGGCGCATCAAAACTGCGATGAAGAACTGCATAAGATAATTCGACGCGAGCGCAGAGGCGCTGTGTAGCATAGTGATCATAGCGGGTGGCGTTAAGCTACAGACACTGGGTTCGATCCCCAATTTACTTTCGCAATTTATTGTACAAATACTCCAATATTAAATAATAACAAAACCTTAATTGTACATAAAAATAATACTAAAAGCATTCTCTACCAGCAAACCGTTGGAAAGAGAAGTAACAATAAAGATTGAGGGTACTAACTAAGAAATGTATTAGATACTTATAAAGTAATATAAATATATAACTTATACACATGATATAATAATGTGACAATTAGGATAAAACAAATATTTTATATTAACTCCTATCTTGCATAGCTAGTTACAAACTTCGAAGACACCATGTCTACGAAGTTAGCTGTGAGCGCGCTCTGAGTATAGTCACAATAAGACGCTCTCTCACCCACTTTTAGCCCCACTTCACCGGATTTTATGTATTGCGCATTGACTTGCGTCTATCTAAGGAGACGCCATATTTTAAATTGTACCACAATAAATACAATCGACTTTTATAATAGAAAAGTTTTATTTGGCTGTAAAGTAGTAAATATCACTTTCACTATCCTGGTTTATTTCCTGCTTTTTTTTCCTCTTTCGCAAGACCCCGTTGGTTGATTCCCAATTGTCCAGTGCTTATTTCACAACTACAATAGTAAATTAAATATGAATATGATTTTTTATTAATTAATTTATAATGAATAATGTGACGAAACATATAATACTCATAAGACAAAAAACATCATTTCCTTGTTTCCCAGTAGCCAAATGCACTAACGAAGACGTCACGGTCTTATCTTCAGAGCAACCGGTTGCAACCATTCGTTACAGTAGCATTAATTAACCCTCGTTTACAAGTATTATCATCCTCACAATAAGAACAGTATCAATTTCTTTTTCAATAGGTTTTTTAATGTAGTTCGATGACAGCTATCCGCTTGATGTTAGGCCGAAGCGCAGTACATCACCATTATTCCTGTCTATCCTTGTGAAAAATAAGGCGTCACAAAATAATCAATAGTAACTAATTTAAATATATATTTGATTTAATCAATAATACTAATGTGAAGAAACATTCTAATAATCATAATTATTTATTTCGATGGTAAAAAACAATACAATGGGCAAGATTAATGCTAAATAGCATTCTCTACCAGCTAAGCTTAAAAAGGAGTATACGTCAGATTAATCTACCTGAAGAATTAAATACCTATTATTAAAAAATAAGTACGTAATTTAAATTAAATAAATTAACCAATAAAATATATTTAAATTGTAAATATTTATTATTATTTGATTTATAGTTCCATGTTCATGCTGATTGACGATAAGCCATGTTTCTAGAGGGCTCCATTTTGCGAAGCGTACCTCTCCTGCATTATGCATTCTATAAGCTTTCCTCTCCTCCTGCAATCTTGGGAAACTCCTGCATTACTCGCCATAATGTCGAGTGAAGCCGAACTCTAATAGTTAGTCAGATAATTTCGTATTCAAAATGCAATATGCTCTGTTCTCTAGAACTGGTTCACATCTAGAAATAACTAAGCTCTGAATGTTAATGGACTTTAAATTTAAAACATTTATAAGTTGTTTATTTTGCATATACTTTTTTAATACTTATTTTTTGTTGGATTCGCAGTCCAGACTGTCCATCAGATATTATTAGGTCTTCAGTTAGAATAGTTTGATCTAAACTAATGTGGGAATGCAGACGGAAGCTATTCTTCTCTCTTTTATTTTATTTTTTTCTACCGCTGATAAAGTACGCTCAGACGATAAAATGGTGAATCTTACGCTTTTCTTTATCATCGTTTTATGTGACTTAGTTCGAGCCGTAAACACGCATAAGACTCGACGTAAAAAGCATAACCTCATTAAATTTAAAATAGAAAAATCTTTTGCGAATACTATAGTTCAAAATTAAAAGAACTACAACTTAGCAATACTCTATAGTAGTCGTATCTTTATTTAAATTATTTAATACTTTTTTGTGCAAAATAATATACTTTAAAATATTATTATGTTTATTACCTTTGACAACCTTTAGCGCATTAATAAAAAAAATACTTAATAAAAATCATTAATATTATAAGTAAATACAAAGAAAACATTCCTCAGGGACAATACTTCGCGTTACTTGGAGCTATTTATATTTTTCTTCAAGTAGGTAATTAGATTAAAAGTCAAACTTATTTACCCACATATGTTTCCCTAGCCAAAGCAAACACAACAAAGTAAAATATTAGTACAATATAGTATTTATTTACAAAAATATTACTATTTTAACGATGTATATTTAAGTTAACGATGCATGGCTACGGTTTTAATTTTCTTCTAAGTACGAGTATGTATGTTTATTACCATTATTTTTTTAAATATTAATACATAATTTATAATATTCTTTTTTCTTTATTGGAACTTATGTTAAGGTGGAGTGCGGTCTGCTGGACTGTCACTGCTGCTACAGTTAAATAATTTCAAGTAGCAGTGTCTCGTCCACTATTCCAGCGTAGCTGGAATCGGCAACTTACAAGCTGATCCCGAAACGCAACCATAAACCGTGGTACACTTGCAAGTGGTGGTACTACCCCGGATTAGAAGACTTAATTGTAATATTTAGCAGGTTCACCCTAAAGGTAGCCTAACGACAGGGTACCACACTACTTCGATACACGGAAAGTCCCGGGGCGATTCCCAGTCGAGGTGAATATTTATTTCATAGCTTTTATTTTGTAATATATTCAAATCTACCGATACAGGGTAGTTCCACCACTTACAAGTATACAGACCTGTCGCGTGACTTAGTCGCGTTTTGAAATCAGCTTGTAAGTTGCCGATTCCAACTAGTAGATAGGACTGCTGCTTAGAGTTATTTAAATGTAGTAGTAAAAAAAGCCTGATTGTATGCAATTTGAGGTCTATATCCGTAAAAAAGTATATTAAATACGCGTATAATATATCATATATGTTAACAAATAAAATAGGTCATGTTATTTTACCAAAACTCGTATCTTTCCTTTCGAATTGATGGAACAGATCCACCCATCTCTGCTTTTGACATTTAATAATTATTGAGTGCGTCCTAACAGAGGACCCTACATCCAATACATTACATGTACTTCCATATTGTCCTCTCAATCTTGTACGCTGATTTTATACTGACATATATAAATACAAAACAAATAAAATATATATTTATTTACAAATTAACATTTATTTATTTTTATTGAAAGAACCTTATGTATAGAAGTGAATGTTGAGTGTGGCAAAACAAGTATGAGAGTAGAATTAAAGCTGTAGAAATGCGATATCAATAAGGGATATATGTGGAGTGACGATAGCGGATAGAATAAGGAATTGCACAGATATATGTGGTTTGAAAGAAGATGTAGCGTCAAGGATTGTAATAAATATAATAAATTATTTGTATACTCGTATTTTCATTTAATTGCCACGCCTCAATTCGCAAAGGGATAGGTAGCGCCGCCACCTTCCAACGATCCTGACATAACTTTTAATTTTCTTTACATCAACATTCTCAACATTCTTTACATCAAAGCTCAATGGTTATGGTCATTATCAATCTTCTGGGTTGGCCCCGTTTTACCCATCCAGTCTTTTCATAATTTTGTGTAATATACATGTTAAGAAGTATGTCAATTCAAATTGTCACGCCTTTTTTTCACAGAGATAGGCAGAGACAATGAAGCGCCACTTGCCACGATCCTGACACAACTCTCTCGCTTCCTTCACATCCATAATTCTGTTATGTTATAGTATATGTATGTAGGTATAATAATTATTTACTTTTTGATTCATTGTTTTATTTATTTTTACAAATGTATATCACAATTAATGTCGTAATTAGATGTTGAGTTACAATAAAAAATGTACCTCCCTGTCGTATATCCATCTCGTCCAAAAGAGTATCACTCTTTAAATGGTATTCGTAAACTTTATGTGGCACGATATAAGCATGACAATATAACGATATAACAGCATGATTATATAGCGATATGACAGCATGACGATATAGCAATATGACAGCATGACTATATAGCGATATGACCGCATGACAATATAGCGATATAACAGCATGACAATATAGCGATATAACAGCATGACGATATAGCGATATGACAGCAACGCGCCCTAAGTTGCAAGTTAAGTTGCCATTTGTAAAACTGCGGTTTACAAATCCTCACTTGATAATAAAATTCAAAGTACATAATTATGACCATGACTTACTGATAACATTATGATGACAAAAATAATAATATTTAGCGAACACCACGATAACTGCGAAGATTTCGACGTTTAAATTAAGGTTAAAATAACTATTATACTAAGCCACAAAAAATCATATATTTCATGTATTTCTTAGAGTTTTATTATCTATTTAGGTAATTAAAGTGTCACTCCTGATTCCCACAGGAAAAGCCAGAAACAACGGAGCGCAACTTGCGGTAATCCGTAGCCAATTTTATTGCATGGTGTAAGTATATAATGTTTTTACTTTTTATTATTAATAAGACGCGACATTGCCTTGCAAGAGCGCCGACGACTGAAAAAAACGATTCAATTCATACGGTTGCCTCAGTCATCGTTAATATACCGACCAAAGATTTTTTACGCTTCCAAAGGATCCAAGGTTATGGGATGGGAGAACAAGTAAATCTTATAGTCAGCATAATGATGGCGTAACGGTATTCACTGTCGTTGATGCTCTTAGACCTTCCCTTCTATTTGCTTACCATCAAGTCGAATACAGAGGTAGTGTCTCAATAACTGGCGAGTTTAAGGTTAAAATATATTTCTTACTAGCTATCGTACAAACATATAAAAAAGTTATTATAAAAAAGTTCAGTATTCTAGTTTACATGTCGAAGCCAAAAAAATATTATGTTTCTAAAGTAGCATAAACTAAAATATACTTAAAGTTTGAAATAATAATACTCTAAAACATTTTATTACTTGTTACTAAAATATCGCTTTAGGTCTCTAATTAAAATCTAACTCAATTTAAACACCCCTGTAAGCAAAATAAACAATACACTGACCTAAATTATCTTGATTGCTACACGTGGGCTGCGGCAATATTAATAACTCCACTATTAAAACATAAATTAATGTTCGACGAAACATATTCATATTTTTTATAACCTTACTTCACAATCTAGTAATTAAAAAAAACAACTCAACATGCATACAATGTAAACACTCTATTCGTATTCGTAATTCGTATTTTAAAATCAAATGTCAAGTTATGTGAGCATTCTAATGAGTTATTACAAATCCGCATAGTTCATTATCTGAACACAGATGCATAGTTGAGCACAGTGCATAAGAGTTTGTTTTTGACACATGTCCAACACCGCGTGGTGGAGTTAACCCCCCAAAACACGAGCGTGTGACTAGTACCGCGGCAGAGTTACGACTGGCTGCCGTGAAATAATAGATCCACAACCAGTTGTCCGCAGCCACGAGGGCCCATCAATTTTACTTGACATTTCAATGAAATTTTCCCTTTTCTTTATGCCAAGAGGGAAATTATGTTCGGCTCATGTCGTGTACAAAGTCAGGGCTTGCCATTTTATTAAAAGTGGTTGTTGCTCGTCGCTCCAAACTCCATAATTGAAAGTCACGGCGCGTATTAATTTGGTTGAGCAAAAAATTCTGCGTAGTATTTTAAGATTTTAACAAAGAATTTATAACACGACGAAACAGATTACAGATGATAGCATTCCCCAGGCTCCTTGTTTAATTAAATTATTTAAATACTTTAGTTTAGAATTATAACTAAATACGTTCATATTTTATTAATATAATGTTCAAACAATTTTATGAATACATAAAGTTGAATAAACCTAAACCTGATATTAAATACATAATCCATAATCACAAACATTTCTCATTAAGGTAGACTGAAGCCAATGAAATCGTAGTCCATACAGCCTGCACCTTAGTTAAATATTTATCATACCTGATCCATGTCCTGATTTTACTCTTATCCTGACCTGTTTGGTATAAAATGTTTTGAATATAATTATATATTCATTTTTAAGAGTGGTAGGTAAACAGTTGTTTACAGACCGTAAAGTAACTTAGTCGCTTTTCAGGATTATCTTATTATGAATTTCCGGTTCCAACTAGGCCGGCATAGTAGATCAACTGCTACTTGCAGTTATTTAACTGTAGTGGTAGTCGCCTCCATTTATTGACCGCACTTTAGCTTAAAATCAGGTGTGGTGGGTCGAGCTTCATAAAAAAAATTATTATCTGTTTGTCTTTTGTTAGTTGGGTTGGTACATAATAAAGATACTATATCCTGTAAATCTGAAGTTACGTCTCTGCCTGAATTAATATGTCTCCAATAACAGTATACTATTTTATTATTTATCAGTGTTATAATAACAACCGAGTAATGGATTATTGCGTAATAATCAACATTGTCATTTATGTCATACTCTCTATTCTATATAAAGGATATATGAGAAGGTGTAAACAAAACAATATGTTGTGCTTCCCTTACAAACATTGTTATTGTTGTTAACATAATAAATATAGCGGAAAAATACAACACTACTATTTGTAAATATAATATAGAAAATATAAACATACGTACATGTTTATGCTCTATTAAAGTGACACACCAAGAGAAATGGTCACGACATGACCCGTTTTGGTAACCTATTCAAATTCTTTAAACTTAATACGAAAACTATAAAAAAAAGTTATGCTATTAATAACTAAAACCATACGTCAGTAAATTTAACAGCATAAAGGGAATGCCTTTAAATTTACGAATAATTATTGAAAATACTCGTACAATAGAAATCATATAAGAAGATAGCTAGACATTTATGAACAAAATAATACAAATATAAACCTTGTTTTATGTAAATTAAAATGTATTGAACGTATTAAATGTATAAAAAATCTTACAAAGCTTGGTTTTGGTTGCATAGTGACATTTTGTATATTCGGTTGTGTAATGGTCGGTGCTCATAAAAAACCTTTTTCATATAAGAAATTGAGTAGTATCCTGGGTTAATAGACTAGATTCACCAACAGTTTATATATCATTCTTTGAATCTACCAGTTTACCTGTGTTTTCTATAAAAAAAATACTCCTTGCATTATATTATAATGTTTTCATAAGTCTAAACTATTCGTATATATAGGTAGTCGCAGAACCTACTACTACGAGGTGCTGCGACCCGCCCAAATACATTAATTAAGTCATATCTTTTGAATTTGTGTCGGCCAAAATCAATGAACAAAGCACAGGCAAGTACGTTGAAGATATCAACCTTTTGTTTAATATAATAAGCAGACCGCCTTAGGTAAGATTGAAATCCCTTACAAAGTAAATCAAAGTATTTGAGCATAAACAAAAGATGGTTTTGTTAAGTAAAAAATAGCTTTCATTTAATTTAGAATTTGGTGGTAGATTAACAAAAAATAGATAAATTTTGTATTAACTATATTTCGAAGAAATAATAAAGAAATGAGATACCAGGCTAAGTGGAAAAGAAATAATCTCGCCCACAACCCAAGCCCACGAACGTAATTTTATATAGGAACTTTGGTCGCCTTGGGTCCATAATAAAACATTTAGCATATTTGTAATTAAAGAGATTAAAGAGTAAACTTTATTTTTTAAAGATCTTTTGGAAATAGTTAAGAAGAAATTAGATTAAATATTATATTATATGAAAGTAAGTAGATTATATAAGTCATACGTATTTGGAGTAAATATTTTTTTGGATCAACTGTGGCAGCCGTGAACTGAACTGAATTTTTCAGTCGTCGGCACTCTTAGACCTTCATGTTCCAGTCATGCTGTTTATTATTGTAGGATATATAGTATTTTATGAAAAAAAAACAACTGGCATCTTATTTTGTTATTACATATGCAACAAAATAATAATTAATCAATCAATCAATCAAATTGTCTCTGCCTTTTTCTGTGAAGCACCACTTGCCACAATCCTACCGAAACTTCCTCGCTTTAAAATAATATAAGCATGGTTTCACTATGCTGACCTAGGAACAAACCTAAAGTTTATTTTAGTTTTGACACGATATAATTATAAATATACTTCATCTAAGGTTAATGTATATGTACTTAGGTGATCGGTAAACTAGACAAAACGCACACAATCAACAAACTGAACACATTTTACCAAGAAATGTGTGAAGAAATTACGAGTATATTTACGGTTTGTTTAAATAAGAGTTCCAAATAAGATGTCGAAAAGTAATATTATTTGAATACTATGTTGACTACTATTGTTTTGTTTTGAAATCCCTAATTTTAGGTAACAGATTTATTTTATATTTTTATTTAAATTATCTTTATTATCTTCTCGTGATAGAAGTATCTACTTTCATTTTGACAAGAATTGATTTTATTAAAAGTTAAAACAAAGGATATCACATTTCGCTTCTGTGTCATTCTATAGTTGTTATCTTGTGTTAACCTGTCTTTCACTCAAAGAAGCTACAAAACCGTTTATATTACGCATTTTTATGAAAATTCAGTTGCGCAACCTTACAGTTATAAATATGAATTATCTTGGTTATTTTTTTTTCCATTATCTGTCTTTCTGTCATATTATTAAGCCTCAATGATTCTGCCTGTAACAACTTTCTCCCTTTCCTCACATCCTTAATTCTCTACGGTTTAGGGCGCTGATGTTTTAACAATAATCAATTAAATTTTCACGCCTTTTTCCTACAGAGATAGGCAGAGACAATGGAGCGCAACTTGCCACGATTCTGACACAACTCCCTCGCTACCCTCCCATCCACAATTCTCTTAATACAAACTCTACGGTTTTTGGCACTAAACAACCCAGCATTCTTGAGGATATCTCCGATTTGGTCACATTTATAAATGTCTTTCGTCAATCTACTTTTATTTTATGTGCCTAATAAATGGAAGTTGAAAAAAATTGTCAATCCGTGTCATTACATCTTCTTTCCAATTGCGCACTGTGTTATCCTCAGCTATCCGCTATCATCACTCCCTAATGACCACATTTCTACATCGTTAATTCTACTCTCATGCTTCTTCTGCCACCTGCAACATTAACTTTCATACAATATTGTAGAAAAAAATATCTTAAATATGTATTAATGTAATAAGAAAAAGATCCAGATAAAGTTGTTTACGATAACATATAGAAACATCTGAAATGCAGAGACAATAGAACTCGGACACAAAAGCGACCGCGATTTTTAACAAAAGTACGCAAACAATAGGTGTTTACTGTTTACATTGTGTTTTTATAAACTTGTTTTGACTGGAAGCTTTAAAAGTGTTCGATTGAGTAGACTAAATTCTATGTATTAATTTTAGTGTCTCCAAGGCCGGGTTTCATTCGACTTTGGGTTTCACTCCAATTTTCTGATGGATCACCCGCCTCACGGGGAATTCACTTCTACTAACGCTGATGGTCCGCGTTTCGCTTTATCACAAAAAAGCGATAAGGATTTTGGACTTGCGAATACACTTCCTATTATATTGGATAAAAACTTCGGCAAGAAGTACAGACCTGCAGTTCCTGCAATGGTGACGCGAAGTGGGTGTGATTTCGTTCAAATGTCATCTCTCCCGCACTGCTCCATTACCGCAGGAACCTCCTGAGGTACAAAAATTACTTTTGTACAGACAATAGAGCTTCGTTGATAAATTATCATTTAATTTTTTCACGAATACAAAAGTATAATGAAAAGATATCCGACATGTAACGGCGACTGAGGCGAGGTTAGAAGTCGAGTCACAATATAAAAAAATGTTCCGTGGAGCTCTGGAGTCAAATCTCGGAGTTCGATCTAAAAACAACTTTACAACTAGACAACCTATCCATTTTTGTACTAAATCTACAAAATAATACGAATAACAAAATGTCGAATAATACCTCATTCGTGTCGTTAAGTAATAAATCTCCACATAGCTACGAGTATAATAAATCGGAAATGTTCAAGACGAAGTAGGTCCGGGTTTTTTGTGTTTTTTCTTTGTTAGTCATCCATGCATGATTTGAATATTCCCTTCCGAAGCACGCCTCTGACTGTGCACAACGGAAATTGGCAAAGGGCTTTGCCAAAGACTTTATCGGATGTCGAACGAATTGGCATTATCTACAGAGAAGTGTTTTTTATAAAAAATATATACAAAATTTAATACGCACGAAGGATTATTATTTGAGGTCTGATTGTTCAAGTAGTGTTGATTTGTTTTATACCTTTTCCCGTTTTGTCTAATATCACCGTTAGTCCAATTCTTCGATTGTTTGACATGATATATTATTTTGATGTGTCGAGGCCACAAATTAAACCGCCACAAAATCATTTGCTTCTCGTAGCTGAAACGTATTCCAGGTCGACAAAATTAGTAAATGGCCATCATACTTCTCTTTAAAATCTTCGCTGTTTATAATTGGTATTAAAACATCTCCATAATATGGATCTTAAAAAAACTAGCCATTACACAGCACCAATGGTTTTAGCTTGTCGGTATTTGTCTGCGCTTCTCTAGTCATCAAATGCTACTATTAATTCAACAGAAATTAACTAGGTATAATTATATAAAATGAAGATATTTCTTATTGTATATTTACAAAAAGATGTATATAAATATAAAAAACAAGTCAAATAAAACAAGTGTATTTCACATTTAAATTTCACAAGTATTTCACAAGTAATTCAACATTTCTTTTCGTTTATTTACAAAACGTGACTTTGAAGAATTCTAAATATCGAAATAACAAAATCTTGTATAAAATAAAAGAAAGATAAGTTCACCAAGACAATGCTTTTGAGAAATATTGTATGACAAATATACAGAATTTAAAAGAAATAGCATAATAACTCGTATAATTTACGTCGTATAATACACGTCTGCGAAAAATCTCGAACTTTATATAATTTTCAAAAAAATGCACGAAGCAACTAGTTATCCTTTTTCTTAAATGCGTTTTTTTATTAATTATATTTCTTTTAATAATAATTAATAAATATTTTGTGTAATATGAAAATACTTTAAACATAAATTATGTCTGCGACCTGATTTTTTGTCGCTACTTAGCTATTGAGTTGTTAAAATGGACCTATGAATCATAATTAAAAATAATAGTTAATAGATACATTGTTGTAAACTTACGAGTAGGCAACACTTATAAGGAAACACCAATTATAAGAGTGGTAGGTAGGCAGGTGGCCTTTTTGTTGGTGTTTATCTGTTGATCCGGGATTTTAAGTGTATAAATCGTGTGGTGACGCTGTTGATATCAGTTTAAAAGATGCCGGTTCTTGGCCAGCATGGTGTATGCAACTGCTACTTGATTACTTATGCTATACTTATGTGTTCAGTCATTTGTCTAGCCGGTCTAGCCACAATACAAGCTTTATAACAAACACTAATAATAATATCTGTGCCCAGTGTTATGTTTCTAATTGTAACTTAGTATCATCATTAGTCAGGGATTTACATCCGAATCACTTCATTAAACACTGAGCCAGTAAAATTATATTGACTAACATATCACTTTAATAGTAATTCAATATTATTACAAACCCACTTGAAAACTTAGAAAAATACTTTACATGATTAAATTGGGCTAAGCATAACAATTTGAAAATTGCTTTTTCTTATTCTAAAACTACTTGTTTCAATAAATATATATTGTGTTGCGACGCGACATTTTACCTCGACTTGCCTTATGTCAAGCACGAAGGGGTCCGAGAGCGCCGACGACTTAAAAAACCGACTTAGTCTTCGTTACTATGCCAGCCAGAGGTGCCTTTTCATGCTTAAAGCATTTAAGGTTCTAAGTTATAAGATAACACTGGACAGATTTTTTATTTAATAAAATATAAACAATGTATCAAAAAGCGTGACAATTTTATTGATTGATTGACCAATGTATCTTTAAATTTATTGTGTATTGTAAGAGTCAAGTTAATAAGTAACCAGTCATTAAAAAAGTCATAAAATATAATTCCTGGTTTTGGTATATTCCAATAAATAGCATTCATTCAATTTTAAGTTTCGAATAATTAATATATTGAGTGACAATTCAAAATGCAATTAAATGCAGAACATGACTAACAGGGACAACCACTAAGCTGGTTTTCGATGTGCCTAAAACCGGTCATGACAAAATAAACCACATCTTTATAGGAATAGAATTGAAAATGTTAGGTTAGAAAATGTTAGAATACGAGTAGTTTAAACGTTGACGAGGAAACAGATAATGGTCCTTCCTAGTTGTCACTAAAGAGGTATTTAATGAACTGGGCTAACTAGACCGGCTTAGTGGATGCGACTGCTACTTGTTATTTAACTGTAAGTCCCCAAAGTTCTCTCTTAACATCAGATGCGATTAAGCCGAGAACTGCGCGAAAAGCTGCCACAATACAAGCAGAGACACGAAAAAGTGATTTTACAGCATGAGAATGCTTGGTTTCACGTTTCCAAACCCGTTAAAACCTACTTAGAAACGCTGAAATAGGAAGTCCTCACCTACCATATTTTCCAGATAATGCGCCGTCCGATTATTACTTGTTTTACGTTTGTAACCACTTTTTCACAAAAATGGCATTTTCATAAAAAAAAAAACAGCGTGAATTTAGTTGCACTACTATGTAATAAATAACGGATCCCATATTAAAAGGACATTTTTTGGAAATTTTTACCAAAGTTCCATCAAGTAAAATACCCAACATAAGCTTAATTTTAAAACAAAGAAGACTAAAATTTACTGATCTTACACTATAGACATTTTAAATATGTAATTTTGTTTCGTATTAATTAAATCGATATTCTGTATTGGAAGCTTTAATTAGATATGTCAAGAACAACCTTCGTATGTTAATAGGTTACATAATATGTTTCAATTACCTGTGTGTTAATTATTGTTAATACTTAGGTACCACAATCTAGACATTATATTGAAAATTAGGATGGAATTTCCCTTTAACTAGTTCTAGAAGATGTTCACAAATTCATCAAGTAATGTGATTAATTTGATTTTTTTTATTATTGTGACATGACACCTGATCTCGACTCGCCTGATGATATGCAAAAGGAGGTCCAAGAGTGACGACGACCGGAATAACCGAATCAGTTCCCAGCTGCCCCAGCCGCCGCCATTTAAATTAAATTAAATTGTCACGCCTTTTTTCCATGGGGATAGGCAGTTGAGCGCCTCGTGGCACGATCCTGACACAACTCTCTCGCTTCCTTCATATCCACAATTCTCTTCATACAGGCTCTAAGGTTATGGAACCTAGCTTTCTTAAAGATGTCTCCGATTTGATCAGAGAACACCCTCCTGGGCCTGCCTTGTTTAACGCATCCACATCATATTTATAAATTCATTTGAAATCATCCAGATCTAATTCAATTAAATAACAAAAGAACAAAATGACTTAATGACCAGTTACAACAAATAGTCGCTACGTAGTTTTCACTTATTTGCATAAAATAGGTTTTAGTATTGTTTTAAAAATCAGAATACAACCAAAACAAAAATCTAAATCAAATTCAACAATCAGTCTGCTTGCTTTTCATGGAGTTTACGTATCTTCTTCTTGCGTCGATTCCTCACTGCTGAGGATCGTGGCTCCCGTGGGATATTAGTTTCTTACGTCTCGTATTGGCGATACAAGACGACGCCAATTTCTATGTGCAACTGCATTATGCAGCGGGGTTTAAGCTACTACAAAACCTTTTCAAATGTTTTCCTATATTTAACTAAATTTTTCCGACCTATATGGTATATGTATATAAATTAACGAATATTTGCTTTAGGTCTTGTTTGAAAGCGGTATGCCGACAGTTGGTGGTCGTTTGCCCAGTCTACCGATCCGTATCCATTTATGGACCGCACTCCATCTAACATTAGGCTGGGTGCAGTCATATGTCAAGTCTCGACAAAATAAATAAAAATGTAGTAATTTTTATTATCGAGACTCGACATTTGACCTTTTGCTTTAGTCGCCGTCACTATTATGGCCAAAGGTAATATTAATCAATCAAATTGTCACGCCTTTTTCCCACAGGGACAATAGAGCGCCGCTTGCCACGATCCTTACACAACTTTCTCGGTTCTTTCACATTAAAGGTAATAATCATACTAAATACATATTTTTTTATTTAAATAGCTGACTATACAAATAACAGATTAACCTCACTTATCACAATATAGGTTTTAAGTTTGATGGCATCATAAACTTACAACTATAATGAATAAAGAAAAATTAAAAAAAAGAGATGGATATTTGCTTCGGGTCTGGTTATCAAAGAGTGGTAGGCAGTGGTACCCAGTCTGCCGATCCGGGGTAGTACCACCACTTACAAGTATACAGACCGTGAAGTGATTTAGTCACGTTTCGGGATCAGCTTGTAAGTTGCCGGTTCCATCTAGGCCGGCATAGTGGATGTGATTGCTACTCATAGTTATTGAATTGTAGTAGCAGTGACATTCATTCATGGACCACACTTTGGCTTAACATCAAGCGGGGTGCTGTCATATGTCGAGTCACAATAAAAAAAATAAAAAAAAATAAAGAAAAATCAGTCAAAGAAAACGAATGTCGATCTTCAATTCCATTATGCGCTCAGTGGAAATAGCAGCGTAACAAACCACCGTAATAATAAATAGACGGAAATAACATTGTGTTAATATCATTAGTAAGTAGAATATCAGTGATGCGTCACACCGGTGGACTGGGGGAGTTCACAAATGACCCTAATAAATAACATTCCTTATAAACGTGTCAAACACCCCCACGGTATTATAAAATATTATATTATTATGCCTCCAATCGTACAATTTAATAATTATTGTAAAAAAATTATACAGATGGGGTTGTTTTACGCTAATAAAATTATAACAGACAAGACTATTTATAACGCAAAACAGAATAAATAGAAAGACTAGTGCATACAATTCCTAATTCGGTTGCTTGTACGCACGGGATATACAGATACAGAATACAGGAAGATGATGGACTCACGTGCAGAATAGGTTCGTGGATTCCTTTTCTTCAAATTCTAACAATCCTAGCGGCACCATTTCTTCAGGGTAAACCTTTGTAAGAGGTTTCGGGAAGGACACTATCCAGAATATTGGGATACGCCTACTTTGATACTTGCTAATAAATTTTGGTATGATGACCCATACAGTTAACAAGGAAATTATTACAGTAAATTCAGTACAGGTAAGTCACTACAGTTGTTACGGAGTAAGTTACAGAAAATAAAGTATTACAGCAAATTCAGTACAGTTGTCACTACAGAAAGGTTTAGAGAGAAGTGCACCTTCAATACATTTTGAAAAAGGGTACTTAAATTGTTACTAGACCAAAAAATAAATATTCCAGCAACAAATAATAAAAAATAAAAATACATAACATTTAGAGCAAACAAAGACAATAAAATAAATATATAATTAACCGCCTCATTACTAAAAACGCAAGCCGAGAGCACACGTTCGAAACCACGCACAGGTACCAATGTGTCTTTGGTATATGTACTTTGGTTGTCCTGTTTCTATGATACAAGCACTTTAGTAGCTTAGTATAAAAATCTAAAAAAAAATCTAAAAAAAAATCAATCATCCTAACATGAATAAAATAACTGACGAATTATCTACATTTTCTGCGTATATATACTTTTTGATAATTCTGTTCTAAAACGCAATTTAAATTACATTATATTTATAGACGTTAAGTACTTCTTAACTTATATAACTGAGGTTAAATAACTTGGCGACTAAATTACCATATTTATATATTTTTAATCCAAGGAGGTTGAACCGTTCGCTGGATTGCGAATTGAAATTTTTATCGTTAGATCAAATAGGAAATAAAATTTATTTATTTATTGACCTGATGAATTGCCGTACAAACAAATTAAACACTTTTCCTAAATGTATTTTATATACGATAATCGTAAAAAAATATACTCGTAAAATGTCTCAAGTTATCAAGTTTATTTTATGTGAAAACGTAAATATAAAAATGATATCGACGGTTTCCGGGCTATTTGTTTTAAGCGACATTTTGACCGATATTGACTTATATACATATTCAGAATCAGCGATTTTTTTTGCGTCGACTGAGTCGACTTTGGTGACGATCAGAGTACTTTTTTGGCGCTTAAAACAATGCCATTTTTTGGGGCGATCCGAAATTTCATTGTATTAACCGACGCGAAATATGTCCTTTTATATAGAAAGTGTACTTGAGCCACAAATGTTTTTATTGGTTATTTACTTAAGCGTTTTTGCCTTACACACAAATCATCCAAACGGGTCATTTAAAGCGTTTTTCCTGAAGTTACATTCTATAGGTAATGTCTGTTAAAGCATTACACCTTCCTCAAAAAAGATATGGTCATGTCGCTTAAAACATTTAGCCTGAATCCCAAATTGGTATGCAATGTCGCTCAAATCATTTCGCTTGCATCTGTTTTTAGTGAAAAAAGGCTATTAAAACATTTTCCCCTGTAGTTAAAATAGTCTTTAAATGGCAAATCAACCTTTATTCCTAAATCGGTAAATTTTCGATTGGTCGCTTCAAACAAATTAAAAATACAAGTACTAGTACTTCATTCATTTTTCCTATACCGAATACATTAAAAACTTTACATTCAGACACTGCAAATTTTGTATAAGTCGTTGTACCAAAAGTCGGTTAAAACAAAACATTTTCGGCGCTCGCGTCCATAAAACAAGCGAGTTTTTATACTATATCCCCCCCAACGGTACTGTACTGTACTGTATTATTATAATTAAGACCGTTGATTAGTAACCAAGAATACTGTTGTTTAGGACTAGACAAAGATTTTAACGGTCCTTAATAAGCAACCAATTATGGTGAAAATTGTATGCCAAAGTGATTCTTATTCAGTACAATACGATATTTGAATAACATTATGTTAATAAATAAAAAAATGGTAAGTTTTAATAGTTTTGTTTTATTAGTTTTAATTTTATTATTGAAACAACAAAGAGTTATTTCCCTTCTAACCAAAGTATTATTATGTTTTAACCGACTTTTTTTTTGAAATTTACTAATTTATTGTCATTTCAAACAATTACTTTTTAAATACTATTTGCCTCTTTAGTCATTTATCCTGTATCTCAACTGTGTTTTACTAGTCGTATAAACTAATTTGCCTTTTTCTGTTTTATTCATCACGTTGTAATTGATACAATTAGCCTTACTCTAAAAAATACAAAAGTTATACTTAAAGCGTTTTGCTTGAATCTATTACTTGCAACATTTGGTGCTTAAATCATTTAGCCTGATTCTACAAATTGATTAAGTATGGGCGTCTTGTATTAAGCGACACATATATCTGCTAATAGCGCCTTTTTAAAAGAAGTATCTTAATCAAATTATGGGGGATATAATATGAAAATAGAAAAACTTTACTTTTTTGAAAATGAACCAGGTTTTAAAAAGTTATGAATTTTTTTCTCGAAATCAAAACTTTAAATCGCTCTCCTGTAAAGTTTTAAAAATGTCGCTTAAAACAAATAGCCCGGAAACCGTCGATATATATATAAATATTTTAACAATAATAAATTTTGGATGATATCTCAATTGGCATTAATACTTTTACGTTGCCGTTTAAAGACACTTGTAACATAAATTTTATAAAATGATACCCGTACAGATCGGATGAAGCATGAAGAACGCGACGGAACAAGATTAGTCACTCCAACTAAAAGATTTGATGCGTCATTTCTTTGTAGAACAATCGATAAGTGGAATGCTTTACCAGGCCATGTGTTCTCCCCATTCTTCATTCTTCTTATTCTTCAAGCGGTACGTGAAGTAGCACCTCTGGCCAGTATAGTGGCAGCGACCGAGACCACCATAAACTGAGTCGTCATTTCAGTCGTCAGCACTCTTGGACCTTCCCTTGCTTACCATCGGGCAAGTCGAGGTCAGTTACGACTCACAATATGACGACAGGCGTGGACGAACGGCTTAGCGACTGGTTTGTTGCGCGTCCGGGTTCGATCCCCGGTCGGAGCAAATATTTGTTTCATAGCTTTTATTTGTAATATTTAATAATATTAAATATTGCAAATATATATATTTATTTAATAATATTAAATATTGCAAATATTTATTTATTTAATAATATTAAATATTGCAAATATTTGTTAATAAAAAAAAGAGACGGATATTTGCTTCGGGTCTGGTTATCAAAGAGTGGTAGGCAGTGGTACCCAGTCTGCCGATCCGGGGTAGTAAGTACCACCACTTACAAGTATACAGACCGTGAAGTGATTTGGTCACGTTTCGGGATCAGCTTGTAAGTTGCCGGTTCCATCTAGGCCGGCATAGTGGATGTGATTGCTACTCACAGTTATTGAATTGTATTAGCAGTGACATTCATTCATAGACCACACTTTGGCTTAACATCAAGCGGGGTGCTGTCATAAGTCGAATCACAATAAAAAAATAAAAAAAACAATAATGAAAAAGTTATAGTCTATTTTATTTGCTTTTTTGTTTTTTTAAATGAATCTCTTCTTATAACAGTTTAGACAATAAAATAAATTATATTGCTATTAAAAATTGAAACAAATCAATAAAGTGTGTTGATGTGTAACGATCGTTCTATTGTTTTAAGTGAAAAACAAACAAAAAAAATCATTCTTTGTCTGGAAAGAAAATCCTTTAAAGTCTTTGAAATTTTCTACATCAATATCTACTCTTGCTACTGATTTGAATAACTGATGATAACGAGTAGTGGAGTTTCTAAGCCGTAACGACTTCAGAAACGTAATTTTTGTGTATTTGCTTGTCAGATTACAGAGTCTAGCTAGACCATGCTGGCTTAGCGTACACATTTTCTCAGTCGTCGTCACTCTTGGACTTCCTTTTGCTTATCATCAGGCAGGTCGAGGTTAGATGTCGTGTCAGAATAAAAAAAGCATAGCTGGCCGGTTCCGTAAACAATATAAACACGGTATAAACGACACGTGTGACGCATTGTTGTTTAGCTAGCACACCAGTCTGCACGCATAAAGTCCTGGGTTCGATTCTCGTTTGGAGCAAAGATTTATTTCATAGCTTTAGTTTATATTTATTATTTAAATTGAATAATACAAATATTAATTATTAAAAAAGGCGAATATTTGCTTCGGATTTGGTTCGTCTAAAGGTGGTAGGCAGAGGTCTGCCGATCCGGGGTAGTAGAAACCGTTAAGTGACTTCATCACGTGTCAAAATCAACTTGTAAGTTCCGACCGGCATTAGGGATGCGACTGCTACTGTCAGTTTTTGAAATCAGACGCCTATATTCATTGACCACACTCCAGCTTAACATCAGACGGGGCGTTGTCATTCGAGCCACAATAAAAAAGTAAAATATAAAAAGGTCTACGTAAAAACAAAATTGGATCAATCAATTAGTAAAAAGCGGAGCAATTAAAAAAGGTACCTAACAAACAATATATATATATATAGAATTGGGTTCATATAGAAGAGTATGGTATCGTGGCAAATGAAGGCGAACTATTTATTTAGGATCAAATTCGTAACGTTTGCCCACACGCCTTGTTTATTGAATCGAAATGAAATAAACGTTATATGGACTGAAGTCAATATTCATTAATAAACATCAATATTATGATTTCCTAATTAATTAAATCTATTAATTGTTTTCTGATATTTGAGTGACTGTGACAGGTTGGTTCCGGTTTTGGATTCGCGGTTTTCAAGTTGAACTCAAGTTCTGATCTCATCAACATTTAGTAACGAAAATATTCTGTTTATAATAAATACAATAATTATTTTTATAACTAAATATACTAATTCAAATAAGAAAAGGTAACCGTGGTTTAATGGTACGAGTAGATAAATGACTACGCAAACCAAGAGCCCACGGTTCAATATCACTTGCCGGTACCAATGTATCTTTGGTCGTCCTGTTTCTATAATACAGGCACGATTAATAGCTTAGTATAGAAATGTATAATTTAAGAAATTAAATCATCAAGTAGGTAGAGAGCCATTTTATACGACCCCGACCGACACTGCTCAAAAGAGTTTTATAAATCAGAGGTTAATGGAGGGATAAAAACAGGAACGACACGGGAGACAATCGAGATTTTATTAAAGCAGGGATTTTATTTTATTGTATACTGTTGTGTCCGTAATCTTGTACAATAAGCTTATACTTCATTGACTACGAATATCTCTGGTACGAATATCTGATGGTAAACACGAAGAAAAAGCAACTTATGAAAAAAACGACTTAGTTCACAGTTTTCTCAGTCGCCTTCACTATGCCAGCGAGAGATTTATGCCTGGACAGTGAAAAGTGTGAGAGCTATTGGTTAGCACACCTGTCCGTTAAGCGTAGAGTTCAATTCTCGGTCGGAGCAAAAATTTACTACAAAGCTTTATTTTTAATAATTAGGGAGTTGTGTCAGCATCGTAGCATGTGGCACTCCATTGTCTCTGCCTATCTCAATGGGAAAAAGGCATCACAATTTGATTGATGAATTAAACAAATTGTATGCGGCTTACCATAGCGTTTATTTTTGGTTAATAATTGTACAAATTTTTATTCCGACGCGTTGAGAGCTTTGCAGCCATCGTGGTTTGATAGAGATTGATTAATACAAATATTTGCTAATTTTCTTTCTGTCTGTAACAGTTATAGATAGTTGGTGGTCATTTGACAGTCTGACGATCCGGAGTAGTACCACCACTTACTAGTGAGATCGTAAAGTGACTTCGTCGCATTTCGGGATTAGCTTGTAAGTTGCCAATCAAACTAGGCATAGTGAATGCAAGTTATTCAACTATAGTAGCAGTCGCATTTATTCATGGATCCACATCAGGCGGGATGCTGTCATATGTCAAAATCAATCAATCAAAGCGCATGATCAATCAATCAATGAAGCGCCATTTGCCACGATCCTGACACAACTTTTTTTTCATTCTGACACGACATCTGACCTCGACTCGCCTGATGATAAGCAAGAGGAGGTCTAAGAATGACGACGACTGGAATAACTTCCTCGCTTCCTTCACATCCACAATTCTCAACCTCACACCCGCAACCTAGCTTTCTTAAGGATGTCTCCGATTTGATCGGAAAACACCCTCCTGGGCCTGCCTTGTTTATGACATATTTTATCAGATGTCGTGGCTCATTAAAAAGCATCTACAATACGAATATAGATATAATAAATAATAGGTAGCTATAAAGGATAGTTAAATGCGGTGCTAGACTGAGTGGTTGGGAAATTATGGCACGCTTTGCCACGTCGGAACTCATTAGGTGGCAAACGGTGTTATAGATAACAAAGTAGAGTACTAATTACAATGACTCACAATAGTTAGTTTTGGGAACTAATGTTTATTAACTATTTTATGTTATTTTTACAGTTATAACTGGAAGTAGCAGTCCCATCCACTTTACAAAGTTGAAACCGCCAATTTACAAGATCATGAAACTCGACTAAGTCACTTCATGGTCTGTAGCACTTGGTACTATCCCTGTTCGGCAGACTAACAAATGACATCCAAATGTCTGTTTTTAATATACATTTTAGGATAATAATATCTTTTTTTTTTTTATTGTGACTCGGCATATGACAGCACCCCGCTTGATGTTAAGCCAAAGTGTGGTCCATGAATGAATGTCACCGCTACTACAATTCAATAACTGTGAGTAGCAATCACATCCACTATGCCGGCCTAGATGGAACCGGCAACTTACAAGCTGATCCCGAAACGTGACCAAATCACTTCACGGTCTGTATACTTGTAAGTGGTGGTACTACCCCGGATCGGCAGACTGGGTACCACTGCCTACCACTCTTTAAATTAATATAAAATCTCTTAATATTAATATAAAATCTTCATTATTATTTACCTAGTTATTTTATCATCGTATTATGCTTGCGTGGTGAGAAGCAAGGGGAGATCCAAGAGCACTTACGAATAACCGCCTCAGTACGTTTGTATGCTGCCTAAACCAACAAGTAATTTGTATGAATAATTTCAGTACAAAAGGTATACCAAAAACTTGTTTCAACTGCACATTGGTATAGCCAGATCCCGTAGTAATTTCATTTAACTATATATCTAAAGTTTTAATGAGTTTATGTAACAATGCACTAAATCTGTTCTATTATTCCATTAAACTTTTGCACCCACATAAAAAATTCATACACTATTAACGTTAACTGCAACATCTAATTCTATGTTTCGTATTTCAAGAGAGTCACTTAATAAACATAACAAAAACACAGGAACTTTAAGCTTTGCATTTATGTAAGCATATATTGCAAATCAATGTAAATATATTGTATTTTAAAACAAAACTTGCAATGTAAATTGTTGATTTAGTTTTTAACAAAGTTAACTTTCGATTTGCATTTAGAATGTCACTAAAGTTAACGCTTACTTATTGATGCAAAACTGCTCTAAATTTGAAAGCACAACTTTGACCAATCTCTATTCCAACTTTCACAGTTTGATACTTATAAGCAGGTGCCAATGTGGCTTTTATGATGATAATTTTAGTTTAATTTATTCTCACCCGAAGAGGTTCAGGTTGATTCTTTTTTTTTTCTTTTTGATTCACATTTTTTCACCTTATTCACAAGTTGTAAAAGTGCTGATATTATATAAACTTGACAAATGAAGTACTTACATACGATATATCAAGATATTAAAGAGTGGTAGTCAGTTGTACCCAGTCTGCCGATCCGGGGTAGTACCACCACTTACAAGTATACAGACCGTGAAGTGATTTAGTCGCGTTTCAGGATCAGCTTGTAACTTGCCGGTTTACCGGCCAACTAGGGCGGCATAGTGAATGTGATTGCTACTTACAGTTATTGAATTGTAGTGGCAGTGACATTCATTCATGGACCACACATCATGGATTCATAGACTTAAAATCAAGCAGTTCTCTCCATCCTATGACCTTGGATCCTTCAAGCGGCGGCAACTGAGGCAGCCGTGAACAAACTCGGTTTTCTCAGCCGTCGTCACTCTTGGACCTCCTCTTGCTTATCATCAGACGGGACGAGGTCATATGTCATGTCACAAAAAAAGAAAAGAAAAAAGGGTGCTGTCATATGTCGAGTCACAATAAAAAAAATACATTGGTGCCAGCAAGTGGTTTAGAACCGGGTGTTCTCGGTTTGCGTGACCATCGCACTAATCGCAATGGTCACTAATCGCTTAAAAATGCTTACGATCATTATAGAATCGCATACTACTAGCGCCCAACTGAATAGGTAGGTTCCTGAGCGGTGCGGGAAGGGTGGATTTTCGATCACATATCACTTCTCCGCATTGCTTCACTACCGCAAAGGCCATTTCCGTTTAGCGCGTGCAGCTTCCTATTTGTATAAATAATAATTTTATTATCTAGACGCGACTTCTTTCTTTCTTCTTGTTTATGGCTTTAGTATTTAAATCGCCAGTGTCAAAGTAAAAATATATGGTCCAATGTTAAAACATTGTCAAGTAAATATGAAGATTAAAGATGAACCACGCGAATGATTCATCACAAGATGACGATGCTAGTGAGGTTGATGATCATCGTTTTAGTAAAGCGGCGGAACACAAGTTTTTCAAATAATTCAAAATTGCGCGTCCTGTCACTTGCAGTTGCCCGCCAAAACTCTCTAGACGCGACTTCTGTGTAGTGACGTGACGTTTACTGGCCTAGGTCTTACTATGCCGAAATTAAGTACCTTTTCATATTCCACTTGAGGTATGCCTTTTTATATGATTGTGTTTGTCTGTATAAAGAATTGTCAACGTGAAGGAAGCAAGGGAATTGTGTAAGGATCGGGGCAAGTGGCACTCCATTGTCTCTGTCTATCCCTGTAGAAAAAAGTTTGATTGATTGATTCGAATATTTTAAAACAACACACACACGCACGAAGCTTTATTAATATTTTATTGCTTCTTTAATAAACAGGTTTATAGTTAAATCGTTCGATTCAGTTTGTGCTTTGGGCGGCTACTCACCTGACAGAGTGCTCTTAACGTCGCCAGCGAAGCATTAAGCTCGCATTTATAAAGGCACTTAGCACACTTGCCCAAAGTACTCGATTTAAATCGATTTAATACTCGATACGCATTTCATAGGCCTATCCTAAAGATTTCCTGCCTGATGATAAACAAGGGGATGTCCAAAAGCGCCAACGACTTGGTTTACTGTTTTCAGTCGTTGTCACTTTGCCGGCCAATAAACAGACAGATTTAAAAGAGAGGCACACATCTCCCAGATATACTTTTCTTTAAAAAATCATGGAATGTTTCTCTTTGGAAAACTGGTGGATAAATAGTATTGAATATAATGTCAATTAATTAAATTGTAAAGGCAGAGACAATGGATCGCCACTTGCCACGATCCTGACACAACTCCCTCGCTTCCCTCACATCCACAATTATTTTGATACAATTATGGACACTACGCGACCCAGTTTTCTTGAAGATGTCCCTGATTTGGTCGGAAAAAACCCTCCTGGGTCTTTCTCGTTTAACGCATCAATCATCAGATTTATAAATTTAATATAAAAAGTAAAAAAGTGAAGAATGTTTATTTTAAACATTTATACTAAGCTTGATTCTACTCGTAACATAATATAAAGCCATATACTAAGAGACCAAGATATCTAAGAGACCAATTAGTTTTTTCCTTTATTTTGATACCCGAAACAACCAATTCGGCCATGAGAAAAATCTTGTTTACATGTTTGTATTGGGTATTAAAACGGGACAAGAGTCTGGGTCAAGTCGTTGTATGAATGTCGCACTTCCGATTGATCTATATAGTCTATTTAAAGTAAACATTTGCATTTAGGTCAACTCTCTAATTTTCGAAATTATGTACAAATCTTTAGGAATTTATTTAATTTTTGTATAAGTAGTTCTAACTTATATATACTAAACATAACTTATACGCCTTTTTTTCTTAAATACTCTTAACTAAGGTCGAATTACTAACTAATAACTACTACCAAACCATGGTAGCTTATGGTAGCTTCCCGCCTTTTATTAGGCTAAAGTGGTCCATTATGCCGGCCTAGTTTTACCCGGAAACTTTTAACTTCAAAAAGCGACGTCACTTCACGATCTGTACATTAAAACCTAATCGGCAAACTACCACTGCCTGCCGGTCTTGTTACCTAATATAAATAATAAATTATTTTAAAACAACCGTAGAGCTTGTATGGAGTGAATTGTGGATGTGAGGGAAGCGAGGGAGTTGTGTCAGAATCGTGAGAAGTGGCGCTTCATTGTCTCTGCCTATTCCTGTGGGAAGAAGGCGTGACAATTTGTTTGATTGACCTAATTTCCAATAGGTGAAAGGTATTTTATCCAATAAAATAAGTTTGGGCCTTAGTCCTCGACCCGAAAATAACTGGATAAGCCTCTTGATTAATTCTAGACAGCGTTTCAGAGACTTTCTTCCAGAAAAGATGCTACGCGAATATATTTGCGATTTAATCTCCAAAGTCATATATTTATTACTAAACTAGAACATTTAAATGACACTTGTTAAATCTCGGTTTCATTTCTTTATTACCTTAAAACTTTAAATTTATAATTACAAATGTATTATTTGAACTGTAAGACCATGGCTTATTTCAAATTGTGACCTATAAATGTTTAAGTAATAAGACTAATACGTTTATTGGATTAGGGAAAATTTTCCTAAGTTGGGCCTTTATAATTACGACTTCTGTAGAAAATATTAATTATGAAAACTCTTAGATGGAGTGTCAGCCCTACTTCAATTGTTAAGAGATTCAACATTAACATTATTTTTTATGAACTTCATAATTTCACTATAGAACTTCACTATGTTTTCATGAAGACGACTGCTACTACAGTTAAAGTAGCAGTCGCACACACTGTTCCAACTCTGTTGTACCCGGCAACTTACACAATAAAAAAGTCCGTCTGTTAACAATTTATTCCACCAACTTCTATGTAAGCGGTGTTTTGGAAGAGAACTCAATAAGATCACATCAAACCCATGAGATTTAAATAATTGGACAATTAGTTCGAGAGTATTGATGTAATTCATCATCTAAGGTAAAAAATGCGGAACCTATGTTAAAGCATTCAACACTTGTATAGATTTAATATTGTGTAGATTTTATGCCCGACTTGTTTTGTATATTGTTGTGTGAAAAGGACTGATTTTATTAAAAAACGAACTCTCTAATGTATTTTATTAAAGAACGCGAGACCTTAGCAATAGAATCCTTTATATAATATCGCTGACTTATATTTTATTCTACCTTTGCCTAATGGTACAATGCAAATTGGGATGTCCTAAAATTCGACCAGTCTTACCGGAGGATGGGTAGCGGCATTCTCTTAACGTTCCCCTTGAACTATTTTTTTTGAGTTAATAGGAATTAACGGTTCTCAAAAGCGAATTCTATCAGTCTACAAGATAAATCTAGCAAAGGGTCTAGAAAGCGCTACTTTCCACAATTCCAACATAACTTCCTTAACAATGACTTCTAAATTTTTATTTTATTGTGACCCGACAAGCACCCCGTCTGATTGGCCATAAACAAAATCTACTGCAGTCGCATCAACTATGCCGATTTCACGTATAACGCAACTGAGTCACTTGACGGTCTTTGCACTTTAAAATGCCGGTACTAACCGAAATCGACAGACTAGGCAAATGACCACCGACCGTCTGCCTATTAGTTAGTAATCCTAATTAACATAAATGAAAGTACTTATTAGAAGGTTAAGTTGAATTCGTCGCGGTCAAGTTTGGGATGAATAGTAATTTAGTGGTGACTAACAAACTACATTCAGACCCTTGCTTAATATGTCCAATTAGCACTTTATTATCCCTTGTGTAACAAGAAATAGTTACTACATAATTAGGTACTACCTTAGATTAATGATTGGTCTCACTGGCGCTACAACTGGTTGTATCGGAGCTAGATCAACCATTAATCTATACGTACTACATATTTCATTTAAATGTGACGATTAAAATTGACAACCCGCCTGATACGTTGTTTAACCCACCAATCCACTTCTCGTAAGTCATTCTCGGTTCATTTTCTGCTTAGTGCAAAAGTTTGTTAATATAAAAATACACCCAGGCAGATATTTGTTCCAAGATACATATATTTGCTAACCATGCAAATAAAGTGCGTTAAAGCCCTAAAGCTAAACTTTGGACGCCAATCTCTTTTGAAATCAAATACTTACCTAAATATGTTTTTTTTTTCTTAGGGCTCGACATATGACAGCACACCGCCTAATGTAAGGCTGGGTGCGGTGACGTAACTACAGTTACATAACTGTAAGTAACAGTCACATCCACTGTGCCGACCTATTTGGAAACAGCAACTTACTAAACGCCGAAACGCAACTAAGTCACTTCACGGTCTGTAAGTGGTGGTGTTAACCCTAATCGCCAGGGAGCACCACTGCCTACCACTCCAAAAATATTATATAAATTTGTCGTATTATATAAATAAGGAATTTTTAGATCTGATACGGATAGATGGGTTAAACGAGGTAGGCCCAATAAGGTTTTGTCGGACCAAATCGAAAACATCCTCAAGAAAGCAGGGTTGCATAGTGCCCATAATTGTAGAACTTGTATGAAATGAGTTGTGGATATCAGAGAAGCGAGGAAGTTGTGTCAGGATCGTGGCAAGTGGCGCTCCATTGTATCTGCCTATCCCTGTGGGGAAAATAAATTATTGATTGATATTTTTAAAATTATTTAGTATACAATATTCAGAGACGAATTTTGTAGCATGATTTTTTTAATCCAATATTCCTCATTATGATGTTATAAAAAAAAATATTATATTTAAAACGATATCTTTAAATTTGTTTTAAAAAATATAATAGATACATACATATATATTTTTTAATAAACAAGAAATAGCAAGATTCACTAAAGGCATGGACACATAAAGAAAGTAGTACCTATGCCTAACCTTCCCTACGGACACATTTTCTTGTGAAACGTCAAAAATGTTTTTATCGATAGTACCTATCGTACCGAAACAATGTGTTATTCCCTTGAGTATGTTGGATAGAGTTCCTCTGGGTTTTTATACTCTATTCCGCAGCTAACAATCGAATTTTGGTTTACGCTTGATAACTCCGTGTCCTCTACAACGTTATATTAGTAAACAAGGTCTTCTTGGAAATTATTTGTCGTACTAAGAAAATAAATTTAATATTCGTACAATGAAAAATATTATATCATTTTTGTATTTTTCATTGCGGCGTAATATCTGCCTGATAGATCCAAAGGTAGCGGCGACAATTGTAAAAGCCGACTAAGTTTCGGGTCCCTCAGTCACCGTCACTATTCCGGCTAGCGGTACTTTTCTGTTGAAGATTTGCTTGAGGGATCCAAGCTTATATTATATAGTATGGGAAGAACAATGGAGCCGGTAAATCATTCCACTTGTCGTTTTTCGACAAGGAAACGACACGCCGAACCATTTACGAGTACTTCGACAGTCTACAGAGAGTTCTGATTCTTTCCCCGACTAGGTCAAGGTTATCATTGTAAAAATAATAATAAAAGAGATAGGGTACTGATTAACATAAATAATTATAACAAACATAGCTATTAATAAATATTTTTGAAATTAATTAGTGGCATATTTCAATGATAAATATTGTACTGTAAAATTTTATGATGAAAATCTGATTTTCTATCCAATCTTTAATATTAACCGAGAGCACGGGTTCAAAACCCTTTGGGGCGCAAAAGGTGCTATAATTTATAACAACACTACATTGTACATTAATAAAATATTCTCATAATAAAAAGATACATACATATATAAGTATGGACCACACTTCGGCTTAACATCAGCAGGGTGTTGTCATATGTCGAGGCACAATAAAAAAAATGTCCTCTGTTATTTGACTGTAGCAGTAGTCTCATCCATTTATGGACCGCATTTGAGTTTAACATCAGCCCCCTCCCTCTATTCACAGTTATTGGCTGTCAAAGTATAGCATGACATGCAATCGAGAAAATTTAAATTGACATTTTGAACAGGAGCTTTGTGTCAGGACATTATTGTGAAACAAATTTATTTGCTATATTCATAGGAATTGATATTGATCAAAGTTAGTGATATTAATGGATACTGATTAAACGATCCATTAAATTTTTATGTCTATTTAAAAACTTAATGCGTAATAGTACAAAGACGAACTTAATTCCAAATGCATTATCCATTATGCAATCTTTAGTATGTTGATCCGACGCTGTAGACGAGAGGTATGATGCAAAATAAACAAATAAAAGTTTTTTTATATACATATTAAATATTTTGTATTTGATTAAAAGTTGAAATCGTTAAATTTTAAGTAAAGTAAAATTGAAATGCAATCACAAAGGAATCGTAGTTTTTTTTTGTTTCTCTGCCAATCATGTAAATATATCGTCAATTGGTATTGCCCACAGTTGGGTGAGGCTGGCATTCGATTACGGTGCCGTTCGTCACGAATTGCGCAGGACTTACTACAGGTAAGTTCTACTCGATATGCAGATTGCTACCTCGTTAGCTTCGAGTGTTTCTGAACCTCCTCCTACCTCGATACTCTCTGTCAAGTTGGTTCGAATTTATTAAATTGCAAATTCGATTTCAATCTTCGCAAATGGAGCTGATTTTGTTGATAGCATTTGCACAATTATTTACCTTCTAAACAGAACATTACCAACTAATGTGTTGTTCCCATCCTTGGATCCTTTAGGAAAAGCACTCTGATAGTCGTAGTGATTACGACTGAGGCAACCGTATACTAAGTCAGTTTTTTAGAGCCACCGCGCTTTTGAACCTCTTCTTGCTTATTATAGTCAGGCAAGTCGAGGTCGAATTGTAATTCTTATAATTCTATGTGCTACTGTATTTGATAACATACATACTGAACATATGACAGCACGTTAAGCTGGAGTTCGGTCCAGGAATGGAGGCGACTACTACTGCTACCATCCCCTATGCCGTCCCATTTTGATTCAGCAACTTTTAACTTCTAAGAGGCGACTTTACTTTAAGTCATTTTACGGTCCTTGAATCTTGAATGTATAGGAAGCAAGAAAGTCTGATCTCTTTACCGTTTTTTTGTGAAAATAGAAAAGCGTGACATTTTTAGTGAATTATTTCTATTTATATATTGCAAAAAACGATTTTCATTTTAGTATGATCACAGTATGTTTGAAAAAGCATTTGGAAACTTGTTTGGTATAAATTTGATATTGTTTGTTCAGTAGTTGTCAAAGCATGTAGAGATGTATCAACTTACAACCGTAGCTACGACAAAGAATAGAAATCCTATATTACAACAAAGAAAAATGAGTTAGAATATCTATTATTATATTTATACTCATTTTTTGATCATTATAATAATGATTGTTTCTGATCTCCGTGATTGAAACAAAAACAAACTAACGACACAATTTGATGTGAGCATTTTATTTTAGTAAGAAGTAAGACGTGAATACAAGTCTGAGTTTATGTTTTCTACGATATTTCCTTAAATATATCTAAAAAAGAAGGTTAGTGATTAACACGCCCTATAAAACAAAGAACCACAAAAGTCATAGATACCATATCAAACCAAGATAAAGAAGGAATTAAAGAAGAAAATTAATTAAATTAAACTCTGTCTTTTGTGGTCGATCAAGAATAAAGAAATTAATAAATCAAATTAAAGAGAAACAACCCTTATTTATAATAAATTCATTTACAGTGATCATTGTGATAAAAAAGCTAAGTTGCCTAGTGCCCAAAACCATAGAGTTTGTATCAAGAGAATTGCGAATGTGAAGGAAGCGAGAGAGTTGTATCAGGATCGTGGCAGGTAGCGCTCCATTGTCTCTGCCTATCCCTGTGGAAAAAAAACGTGAAAGTTTGATTGCTTGATTGATCGTTTTAAAATACAAGTTCAACTTTAAGAATTGTAACGACAAATATTTAAGAATCATAAAACCTGTTGTACTGACATTAGTATAGTACGAGGAATAATCTAATGAAACAAAAACCCAAAAGTTTATTGATATTTTACAGATTTTATCATTACAAAATCATCACCAATTTATTTTGTGTTTTACTTTGAAAATCTTTATCTATGTACCGATTTATTCCTCTTAAACATTATTTGTTGTCATTATATGTATCTTTAAAATTACATTATTTATTTATTAAAAATAAAATATTTTTTATGTTTATATTTTACGAATCCCGAGTGGTTGCGTATGCTAGGTGGCGCTACAAACGTGCACATATCCAATATGGTAGACATACGTATGTTAATATGATAGACAATGATAATTTAATAAAAACGTATCAGGATCGGTAGTCTCTACCTATCTCTGTAAAAATTAAAGCGTAATAATTTGATATATTAGTACCTAGATAATCGATATAATAAGGTTAGTATAGCCTGATTTATTAAAAGTTAGAGGTAGTTATCTGAATAAAATTATGTTGTTGCTTAACGTAGCCCTACGACGTCCATATTTTTTAATCAATCAATCAATTAAATTGTCACGTCTTTTTCCCATGGGGATAGGTCTCTGCCTCTGCCTATTGTCTCTACAATGGAACGCCACTTACCCCGCTTCCTACACATTCACAATTATCTTCATACAAGCTCTATGGATATGGGCACTAGGCAATCATAGTTTTGCACGTTAATATTGTTTTATTATTTTCCTTCTATATACTAAGTCAGATTTTTCAGTCGTCGCCGCTTTTGGACCTTCCCTTACCACACAAGTCAAGGTCTCAATTAAAAAAGATACTTATTTTATCTACACGTAAAATCAAATTATTGTCTACCAAAAATAGAACCTAAATAAAACTTAGCTATGAAAAGACGAAATGATCCTAAATACTTAATAATTAATGTATTCCACTTCATAAGATATTTATTAAATAGAGAAACCTCATCCATTACATCTAATTATATAATCTTAACCTCATTTTGCTGTTAGTCTCTCTAAGGAGTATGATTTCCCTGTTAGGACCAGCACACATAATAAAGACTTAAGCATTCAAACATTTAACGTAACTAACCAAATGACGAACATTCAAAATTGTTTAAATATATTTACACGATATATAGGTGACTCGAGATATGGTAAAGCGTTATCAATTAAGAATTAGTTAAGAATTGAAATAAATTAAACACTGTGAAGTGACTCAGTCGCGTTTCAAAATCAACTGGGAAGATACTGGTTCAAATAATAATATAATATTTGTGTTATTGTAGAGTATTATATTTGTAATATTGCAGAATTTTAAAGGTAAAACCTATCATAAAATAATAATAAGCACTTTTTAAAGACGGGACTATATTGCGTTTTGGGATAACCTTGAAAAGTTTCCGGTTTCAATTATGCCGGCATAAGATGCGTCTGTTACTTACAGTTATTTAGCAGACGCCTTCATCACTTGATTTCTTTTTTGCAAGATCTTGATTTGCACAACCACTAGACAACGGTCGCCTTATCTTATGATCATCTAGTCTTTGGTATGTAACAGGCCTTAAGTAAAATTATGTAAAAGTCTCGCTTCAGAAGATTTCTCGGCTCCTCTACACGATGTCAAGTATCTAAGTTTTATACAACTTTAATTGTTCTCTATTGGCGCATTTCACCTAACATCACGTTCAACCTCTTTGTACGGCATACTTTATTTTGTTCCGACACAAAAGGAGTTTACCAAATAATTTACGAGTTTTATCACAATAAAGCCCTTTTCAGCTAACGCACTAGTGGTTCTTGTTTTAACATCTATGTTTCCCTCTGCGAATGTTGTGTAGAATATTAATACATTACGAAACTTAACTTCTTAAATTTCACCTCATAAAGTTCGTACGTAGTTTTTGAAACTTGTGATAAAGTATATTTTTATCTTTAAAATTTGTTATAAAACACAATTAAACAAATCATTGTTTTTTTAAATTGATTAAAACATAATATAATACTATTCCGCCCAATATTGTAAATATTGGCAATATGGAAGCTTCCTTCGACCTTTGCGGTTATCACTAGAGTAAAAAGACAAAGTTCTGAGATTCTCAAAGAATAATCCATGGTATTATAGGCGGAAAGAACTGAGTAGTTCAAATAAAAAATTAAAATAATAAATAGTTATATTTATAATAATAAATTTAATATAATAAATTGTTATTATTATATCTTTTTTCTACTTATCCAAACTCAAATAAATGCACGCACAGTACATTAAACCAATCTTGTATGTATTATTCCCAAACCTTTCTAAACAACTCTACCAAACAGCTAACTCAGAGAGCATTATGCGATTTCATTTGCCTCGTAAGCTTTTCTTGAATAGTTAAATTCCGTTCTTTTATACAAACAAAAAACGCTATACAAAAAGGCTTCCTTTTCGACACCAGGAAGAGTCTGAATAATTTGTAGTGACAAATGTTCTCCTATTCAAAACAAAAGGGGCTGCTCTTACCAGATTTATGAGTGCTTGTCTAGCACACTTCACGTTTGTACCGCATATTTATAGTAAATACTACGTGAATAAAATGGTAAATTTAACATTTTAACCATAAAACTCCACTCAACATCGGTAATCGAATAACACTCGAGAAATATAACGCAAAAGAAGCAGCCACTTAAGTTGTTTGTGCAGAAAATAATAGTACGCTTTATGTTTACGATGTTTGTAAAGAAAATTTCTTTTAACAAAATATAATTAGAACGGTTTAAGTTACAAAGAAAATCAGTAGACTAATTTCTTCATTAAAAAAACACAGAAATAACATCCAATCCTATACATAGTACTTGAGTCCTTATTTTAAATAATTTAATACTTCTATGAGGATATCATAACTATTATTTTATTATACATTTCTATACTAAGCTACTTATGAGCTTGTATCGTTGATCATAGAAATAGAACAACCAAAGTACATATATCAAAGATACATCAGTTCTCAGTCTGTAGCCTTTCCGAATACTCGGTAGAGTCCCCTCACTCTTTCTTAATGACGTTTCTAAGTGTTTGTAAAAACCAAATGAATAAATGACTTTGAATTTTGAATTTTTTGAATTTTTACATTGGTACCGGTGAGTGCATTCGAACCCGTGCTCGCGTAACCATTGCACTGCCACTATACCACGGTCGCGTTATTATAAAGTATTAGGATTAAAATAATAATAGACAGTTGGTGGTCATTTCAGCCGATCAGCGGTAGTAAACCCCGTTTAAGTGTAAAGTCTGTAAAGTGACAGCCGTCTTCGGGACCACCTTTAAAGTTGAAATAACATTTTAATTCGAATATTTCTACACACATAGAGAAAGTGCGTTAAATTAAGGAAATGCAGGAAGTGTAAGGTATGATACCCATTAAAGACATTTCTATAGGTGCGTAAAGTTTAGGGATATGGGTTTCAAATCAATTATAGTCTTCTCCATTTTCTTGATTATATGAGACAAATTTATTTTTTATTATCGTTTATATAATAATATTAATATTAAATATTTATTCGAAGTTCCTTATAAAACATGTACCAATATAAAATTTAGAAATACAGTTAACATTACAACTATAATATAATAAGATATATTTATTGTATTTGTATTTAATATAATGTATTTAAAAAATATAATGTTTAATAAAAAAAATAGTCAATCGCTTTTGTCGCCGGCACTATTAAAGCTGTCATATTTTCTTTTGTGCCAATGTTCTACAATACGAGATCTAATAGATGCTTTCAAAAAATTGTGTACTGTCCTCCAGGAAGAATGCATGGTGGACTGTGGACCCATACTAGGCACAGCGCCTGTCTTATAGGACCCAACAAAAGGATGCTTGAAAACAACCTTGGATATTTAAACATCCAAGGTTGATATGTACACATCTTGAATTTCCTATCTTATAACCTATCTATAGTAAAAATATGGTCTTCTTATCCCTCAAACATAACCAGCATTGTAACTACGACCAAGGCAACCGGAAACTGAGTGGGATTTTTAGTCGGTCTCTTGTTTATCGTCAGGTAAGTCGAGATCAAATATCACGTCTCCATAAAAAAATGTTTGAATAGTAATAGAAGAAGTAAATTAATTATAATATTTGAAATAGGTCAACTTTGCGTTATAACAATTTCTCCGAAATCGTTAGCGAGTTCATGTTGAGGAATATAATTGTAAAGAAATGGGTCATTTCGAGTTTATTATTGTATAAAATGTTATTGCTCTAGTGAGATATATTGCGCTTGTTCGCAAAAGGCCAAGCTCTCTATTTAGACTTTGGCAAGGAGCAGTATAAAAGAGACGAGAATAATGAGGGACGAAAATTAATAAATGAGATTACAAAAGGTCTTATTACGCCCATTTCCCACAGCTCCGCCTTCGCTCGAGCAATAATTAGTGAATGAAATGGGGAAGAAGATCTAAGGAAATCGAGACAAAAATTAATCTTGTACAATACTGATGGGACTGGGACCTACAGAACTTGTTTCGAATTTCAACATTATGTTTGCTTTAATATGATTTCATTACATTTAATTTTAATAGACCCAGGAGGGTGTTCTACAACCAAATCGGAGACCTCTTAAAGAAAGCTGAGTTGCCTAGTGCCTATAACCATAGAGCTTGTATAAAGAGAGAATTGTGGATGTGAGGGAAGCGAGGGAGTTGTGTCAGGACCGTGGCAAGTGGCGATCGTTTGTATCTGCCTACTCCTGTGGGAAAAAGGAGTGTCAATTTAATTGATTAATAATTTTAATATATTTCTATATTAGGTGCTTGTACTTATATTAAAAATACATTGGCAAAACCATTTAACTAGCACACGGCCATGGTTGCTTTATACCGTTATTTACGTTGTTAAACTTAATAGTTCTTTTTAATGTAAATGGAGGTGGCACCGTTGTAAATATACTTTCATTATATATTATGAATACCCAGAAAGTCCCCTCCCTAAACCCTCGCACATACACTAGTAAATGTCATGGTCACAGACGTGAAACTAACTTCTCATCACTAGGTTGTTTAATCGCATTGTACCGGACAAAAATATTTAAAATTGTTTAAATAAATTAAGTAAATTTGTATAATAATGAAAATTTTATTGACAACTAAAAATAACCCATTCCAGTGCTCTATATACCCTCTGATAATTTTAATAACAATAAAATCCTCTATTGCACAGTAAAAACACAATACAATGGGCCAGCTTAATGCTAAATAGCATTTTCTACCAGCTAACCTTTGGGAGTGGGGTGACAAAATATGTTGAGGGTGCTTATACCTAAAATTTGAAATAAATATAATATATCAATGTATGTACATACATACCCGCATAACACAACATATACATATATAATATTATAATAAGATATAAACCTATTACATATAATATTATATACTTATTAATAAATAAATACATTTTACAATAAACTAAGCACCAAAACTAGTTTGTATTTAAAAAAACGTCTTTATTTTTGTTAAAGAGTTTGTTATACACATACATATCCGGCCCAGTGAGAAAGGGCACCTCCCGGCGACTGAAAAATCGACTCTGCTGCGACTGTTGGGGACTGTTTATTGAAACTATGCCAGCCAGATAATCATATTAAAATCATATCGCATTTACATATATTTATGTACCTATATAATAGATATGCAATATAGATAGTGGCATCTGTGTAGTGTAACAAAAGCAAAACTTATTGATAAATATTATTTCTCGCTATTCAAAATGCAATTTTACCAAATAAGTATATTTAGAATATTAATTAACGCTTCACTTGATTCAGGGTTAATGAAGTTTAGGGACGGTAATCAAATACTTGCTTAGATACATCTTTTAACACAAGATGTCTTCTAATTTTTGTTTGGTTTTGTATATGTAAAAGCTTTAAATAATTACATTGTTAAAGACCAACTCTGAAGCAATACACGTAATAGTATCTTTAAATTTTTGCCATGAATTTACAAACTTAGTGAATAAAACACGTAAGTCATCTTATCACATTATCAATTAATTAATTAAATTGTCACGCCTTTTTCCCACAGGGATAGGCAGAAACAAGTGGCGCTCCACTTGCCTCGTTCCTGAAACAACTTCCTCGCTTCCTTCACATCCACAATTCTTTTCATACAAGCGCACTAGACAACATAGCTTTCGTAATTCACAATTACTATTACTTATAATTTAGTAATATAATCACAAATACACAGTATGGTCGACAAACAGGTAATTTATTTATGTCATTTACCAAAATTCCCCAATATCATCATATTAAGTATCTGCGATGATAATCTTAGAATCTAAATCTCCCTCCATTACACCTCACATATATTGGCTCCCAAGTCGGCCTTCACTCGACTATAGTTCAAATCCAATTTTCATAAGGATACCCACGCGGAGTTCACCTCTAACCCACGCTGATACGAGTATGTCCCCATGTGTATTGTGGATTACAGTAAAACACCAATAAAATATTTTAAAAATAAAATCTAGTGTTAGTAAGCTGGCCTGCTCGGTCGATCGAAAAACCGATAGCGAAAAAATTCTCTAGAGTGTAGACCACGAATCGGCAGACGCAGCATGAACTGACGACATGGTGAAAGTCACGGGTAACCGGTGCGGTGGACGCAACTGGCATCCACAAGATGCCGTTAGTTATGTCGTTCGGAATGGCGTTCTAAGGGGGAGGCCTGTGTTCAGTTGTGGACGCCTTCTGGCTGATGATGATGAAGTCATTTGTATATGATGTATAGCCATTGTATATACGAGTATATAGTTTTGAATATAGTTAGACATGTTTAATATTATAATTTTAATAATAAATAATATTTATTATTTAGTGTGGTTCGACATACCGTCCCTAAGTCGATGTTTTGGATGAAGATCATTTGCATGCGTAAGCACGCGAACCTGAACATGAAAACTAAGTACCAACGTTCCGTTAATAGGCTCCAATGTTAGCTTAATGATTAGAAAACTTTTAATTAATTTTAAACTATGTGTGCACCTAAAGATAATGTAAATAAGTATTATACGAGTACATAGACAAAATTTTGTTAGTTTTTTGTGTTAAATATCGCAACTCTATTCGTGCAGTCCAGTTTAATCCCTAAACTTATTTTCTTCTAGATCAGAAAATAATTATAATTTAATCAAGTTATGCCAACTAAACGATTGGTTAATTGTGATATATATACCACTATACAAAGAGTGGTAGGCAGTCCTGGGTGGTACCACCACTTACGAGTATACAGACCATGAAGTGACTTAGTTGCGTTTCGGAATCAGCTTGTAAGTTGCCGGTTTTAGCTAGCATCCGGCATAGTGGATGTAACTGTTACGTATAGTTATTGTAGCAGTGACATCCATTCATGGACTGCACTGCAGCTTAACATTAGGCAGGGTGCAGTCATAAGTAGAGCAACAATAAAAAAAGGTATTAAACAGTTTCAGTAGTTCATTACAGTTATATAAAGTTTTATTATTGCATTTAAAGTAAAATCCACTCCAAAATACCAATTAAGAGTAGCCGGTTAGCTTTTGCAACTTTGTCTCGTTACTGTACCTACAGTTTGTAAAGTCGAGTCCTCACTAATTGTAGTTTTCACTACAGATAATGTTACTAGCAATTATTTGGATAGCGGGTGCGAGTATATTAGTTTTCTGTAGCCTTTGTTTTTTTTTTATATAATAACTCGACATATGTCGATATACACACATTCATGGACCACTGGAGTGCAGTCCATAAATGGAGGTTGTTGAAACCGGAAACTTACAAGTTTCTTTACAAGTAGCTTTACAGAAGGCGAATGCGGTCACTAAAACAATTTTGCCTCCTTAACTTAAAATTGCAAGTCTATATTCTGTGGCTATTTACCACACAGTATCATTTCACAAAATATAATAAAATATTTATTAACTAAAATTTATTCATAATATTCATCAGTGTACATATTTGTAGCAATTTGGTTCGTTAGACATTGTTTGAAAGTGGCTCGATGTTAGCATTGTAGTTGTACACCGCACATTATGACAATGTTATCAATTTCATATAAAATCATATATTAGTTTAGTACTGTTTAAATTAAGTCATCTGTAGACAAAACTAGAATTGTAGTAGCAGTGACATCAACTCATGAACGACACTCCAGCTTGACATCGAACAGTGTGCTGTCATTATGTCGAGTCACAATTAAATTAAAAATAAATTAATTTAATTAAAATCGAAGTAACTATTAAGATAATTCTGAAACGCGACTTAGATTCTGAAGCATTATTCCAAGCCTTTTTATATTACATTACATTTTTAAATTATTGGCATATTTTATAAAAACAATTTTCTTGGCATCCATTGATTCTCTGTGCTGATGCTGAGTTTTTTTTTTAAATTCAGATTTATTTAGGTACTTGGAACCTAATTAGATTATGTCAGTCCCATTGTAACTTAATCAAAATAGTAGCAAAAAAACGTGAAAGTTTGTGAGTATGTATGTGTGGATGGATGTTTGTTACTCTTTCATGCAAAAATTACTGAATGGCTTTTTATAAAACTTTACAATAATATAGCTTATACATCGGAATAACATATAGGCTAAAATTTATATACATATTTTGTGAATTGTCCAAAGTATAAAGATAAGCTATCCTGGCATGCGTTGCAAAACCGTAACAGCACATCTTTATCTTTCATGTGTAAGACATCTTCGCTAAAATAGAGAACCATTTAAGACTGTGATAAACTTAATTTCACGCGTGTGAAACCGCGGGCACTGCCAGTTACTGTATAAATTAGTACTAAAAATTGGATAGAAAAAATCGTATGTGTTTTTTTTCTTTTCTAATTTAATTTAGATACTTTATACCTATAATTTTGTGTAACAAAACGATTAATTAGCGCTCGGGTTTTGTTTCACAGTTGAACTTTGGTTGTGAAAATGGATATTGGAAGTTTGGTAGGTTAATAGTTTGCTATTAATTAAACTACTAGGTTTCGTGGTGGTTTTCTAAAAACCACAAATGCGGGGAAACTTGCCACCAGGAATACCTTTACATTATTTTATACTTAACTAGCTGTGCCCGCGGTTTCACCCGCATAAAATTAGGTTTATAACATAGTCATAAAAAAGAAGGAGGTTCGCAATTCGACTGTATATCCCTTTTTTGTATTTATAACTCCATAACTCACATAAATGACAGACGGAAATAAAAATAAATTTAGTAAAATTCCAAACAGCTGAAACAATTAGACAATTGGAAACTTGTGCACGACGCCTCACATGTAAATATAGTTTATTAATTAATACGACATTGCATTTTGTATATAGATAGGTATTCAACCGAATAGTCAAATAGTTTCGCACGTAGGCGTACCGTTGGAATGCTATTGTTCGCGAATGTTCCCACGTCGACGAAATTCCTGTCTCACGGCGCGCTTATAAATAGGGCGCACAGAGCGCAGCCGCTCAATGCGCCGCCCGCACCCGTAGAGAGAGGACGTCATCGCTGTGCCCATCGTCGCTACGCCCACGCCATAGAAGAACAAAGGACCCTTGAAGGATATCTTGAAGACTTCACGTCGCGTCAAGAAAGAAACTGGGCACAGCACTCCTCTCTCACAAACAGCTCTTTTCAGAGCTACTACGTGTTATACGGGTGCTAAAGCAGCTCTTTTCAGAGCTATCGACAGGACGGCGCATTTCCTCGGTTTCTGCTCTTGACGTCACTACAAGTTTCTCTGCTCTGATCGTCAATGTAGATAGATAGTCGCAATGTCATAGGTAGGCGTTCTAGATATAAGTCGTCTTACAATAATAGGTAGGCGTTCTAGATATAAGCTGTTAGGTAATAGGTAGGCGTTCTAGATATAAGCCGTTAGGTAATAGGTAGGCGTTCTAGACATAAGCTGTTAGGTAATAGGTAGGCGTTCTAGATATAAGCCGTTAGGTAATAGGTAGGCGTTCTAGACATAAGCCGTTAGGTAATAGGTAGGCGTTCTAGATATGAGTCGTCTTATAGGCATAGGTAGGCGCTTTAGATATAACTCGTTTAGTTATAAGCCGTTAAAAAAGTATAGTTAATAAGACGTATCGCACATAGTTATAAGTAGACGTCTAGTCTTAAGTCGCGTCACGTTTAGCTTAGTTTTTAATCACACATAATTAGCACATTCGAGAATACGAATCTATTATTACGTATATAGACTAGCATACCGTATCAATAGATAATAATTTAGCCCGCCACAAACACTAAATATTAGTAAGATAGATTTCGCCTGCTTCAGGGAAATATAATAGTTAGGGCTTAAATTATTAAGTTCGGTTCTTTAAAAGAACAAATAGTTTATCTACCACTACAGGGTCGATATACGTACCAAATCACATAGATGTGTGATTTGGTAACATAATTTATCAAATCACGTTATCGTATAGCATAGAATAGATATGTGATTTTGATCATGTAATTATGTTTATAGAACAGGAAAACCTGCAATGGCCTTTTCTAGTACAGCTTGGTATTTTCCAACAGGAATAGTCAATAGGAAAATACCAAGCTAAGGTGCAATAACGGCGCGCTGCTTTCACGCCATTAGCTGATAATGTAAGCGCTGCCATTGGTCGGCGCAATAGACTTGAATCCTTGCCATTGCAGTGCTAATAGTTTTATAGTGATACCTATTATTTTATGTGGAATTGGATAGTTCTAATATAGAATGATAGACGATATCTCATTTTATGTAAAGGCACTTAAATAAGAGGTAATATTAAAACCTAGTCAGCATTAGGCATACTAGAATGTTCGGACCTAATTATAGAGTTTAAGTATTAACTTTTCTACTTTAGGTCTTAGTATTTAGATAGATTATAGCTTCTACTACACTTATAGATAGTTAAATTGGTAAAAGTAACCAATGTAAAGTGTATAGAGCTACTTAAGCATATAGGATTATTCGGACGCGATTTAAGGCTAGGAATAGAGTTTATAGACATTGTAAATAGGAATAGGATAGATTTAAGCTCTTTGTATAGTTATAAGCACTTAGTTAGCACCACTTAGAGCTTAGAATAGTCACTTAGAATAGTTATAGTATAGAAGAATGGTTTCTTATTAGATTTATGTAAATTCCAATAGTTTATAGATTAATATAGATATAATAATAATTGTTAATAGTATAAGAGAATTGTAAATATAAATAAATAGTATTTTCGTGCAATTTTCTTATCCCCATTCTTGGTTGATCGGCGAATACTCGACGCTCATTGGCTCTCGCGTCGCGGCATGCGAGAGTCACCGAGCGCCGGGAGAGGTGGCGAATAAATATAGGCGGCCTAGCACGCAAAAATCAGTTCGAAGTTTACCACCGCCGCACACGCCACCTCACCGCCATCCGACCAAGACTGGGGACTATAGAAGAGGAACGAAGCCTGAACTCTCAAGATCTGGTGTTTCATTTCATCGCATCACCACCCATCGTGCACCCCGGCATTTCTTCGGTGCATCGGACCGTTCGTCGGCAAGCCCAAACTCACCGGTACTCTCCAGCTCTAGGCTAACGGACGTTGGTCCTCTGGAGAGACCACTGGTGAGCGCGGGAGTCAGCCTGCCGTAGAATTGGAAACCCGTAGATCGACTTTCGTCGTCACGGCTGAGCTCGTCTTTCGACGGCCGCGTTTCCAAGTTCTGCGGAGGTTCGATTTAGTCGACCCGGTCCCGCACATTTTGGTCCTTCGAGCCGGATCCGTGCACGATGCCGATCACCAGATCGAAGAGGGGGAGAGACCAAGACGAGGCTTCACACGCAGAGTCATTCGACATCCCGTCGTCGCGAGACTATCGCCCTGTCAGACGCACGCCACCGATGACCCCTGCACCGCTCGCGCCGCGCGCTACATCGCCGATGCCACAAGCAACCTCGTCAGCGCCGCGCAAGACCTCGTCAGCGCCGCGCAAGGCCTCGCCAGCGTCGCACAAGATCTCGCCTGCGCCGCGCACAACCTCGCAAGAGCTGCGCACAACCTCGCCAGAGCAGCGCACAACCTCGCCTACGATACGTACAAGCTCACCGACGCCACATGTTTCAAGACACGAAATCACATCTCAATACGAGCTACGTGTCGCACCTACGTCGTTTGAACACTACGCATCTACGCCGACCGCCTCAATACCTGCGCCGTTAGCCTCAACTTATGACATGGCCGCGCCGCAACATAGAAAGAAGAGATCATCAAAAGAGGGACGAGACGAAAATCGCCGACTCGCCCAGGCGCTAGAAGATATAGCTCTAGCTCAACTCAAGCTGTGCGAACTCCGAGCACATAGATTACAACTCGAGGCCTCCGAGTCAGAAGAATATAGCTCCAACGAGTCACAGCAAGAAGACGATATCTCTCAACACTCTGTCAACAAGTCTTGGTCGGATGACAGAGTCACGGCAGAAGCAAATAGAAGAAGCACCTCACACTCACGAAAAGAAGTGAAATCGCTTATTAAGGAAGAAAGGGACAAATGCAAATATAAGGCATCGCAACCGAAGTCGGAAGAGCTAAAGCCGACCGAACAACCTCCTACGAACCCTCACGGATCTTCGCAAGGACTCACAGACTTAGCTATGGCAATTACACAAGCTTGCCGTATCAGTCAACCCACGCAAAATGTCACAAGATATACAATGGACCTCCCACCATTCAACGGTTCATATACACAATGGTTGACGTTTAAAGCAGCATTCGATGAGTCAGTCGAGCACTTGTCAAAGGTCGAGAACACGGCCCGTTTAAGAAGAGCCCTGAGAGGAAGAGCGAAGGAAACAGTGCAGCCCCTATTAATAGCGAATGCCGACGCTCGAGAAATCATGATAGAATTAGAAGAGAGTTTCGGACGTGCAGACGCCATCGCAAAGGCGGAGATGGCTAAACTACGTGGCATTGGGAGAACTACGGACTCACCTAGAGATATATGTCTCTTCGCAAGCAAGATTAGAAACAGCGTAGCTACACTTAAAATATTAAAGAAATCGCGCTACCTGTATAACCCGGAGATAATTCAAGACATAGTGGACAAATTGACGCCTGCTCTACGATACCGCTGGATCGATTTTTCAAGTAACAGAGCCGAAGACGAGCCAGACCTTGTTCAATTCGAAGAATTTATCAAAAGGGAAGCGAAGATGTGTGGAAGATTCGCCCCACCAGAAGTCATAACAGACGAAACTCTTATATCAAATAGAAGGTTTCAGCGGTCGAATTACATCGAAGAACAGACTACTGTGAAACAACAAAAGAAAGTTGAGAGTTGCGACAACAATAGGCATAGAGGACCCATAAAGGCATCGAGCTGTTTTCTTTGCAAGAAACAAAACCACGCAGAACACGACTGCGAGATATTTAAGAAAGCGGACTCAAAGACAAGGTGGGAATTGGCAAGGAAGAATAGAATGTGTTATCGCTGCCTACAATATAAAGCAGCCAAGCACACTTGTCCCAAGAAGAGGTGCGAGAAAGACGGGTGTCTCAGAACTCATCATTCTCTTCTACATTTCGACCCACCTAGCACAAAGAAGAACGAAGTAGTGGCTTCTACTTATTCCCGTACTTACACATATTTGAAAATAGTTCCGATCAAGTTAACGGGACCCAAAGGATCCGTCGACACCTTCGCACTGCTTGACGATGGATCAACGGTCACCCTCATAGATGAACGCATAGCTCAGCGTATCGGCGCAAAGGGACCAATCGACCCCTTAAATATAGAAGCCGTCGCCGGGAAACAAACAAAGGCGACGCGCTCTCGACGAGTCTCTATCAATATTAGCGGTCAAAAGAAGAGTTTCGAGTTGAAGGCTCGCACGATCCAGGGACTCAAGCTGTCGCCGCAAACAATAAAACTTGAAGATATAAGAGGATGTCGTCATCTCAAAGAAGTGGAAAGTTACTTGCACCATGGGAAAGCAACGCCTACGTTGCTGATAGGCCAAGATAATTGGCACCTGTTAATGGCCCAGCAGACGAAGACAGGACCGCTTAACCAACCCGTAGCTTCCTTAACAGAACTGGGTTGGGTTCTGCACGGAGCAACGACTCGACAGCTGGGACATAGATTAAATTACGTGGTCGAACGAGTATACACTCAGAACTCAGATGAAGATATCAACGAAGAGATAAAAAAGTATTTCGCCATAGACGGATTGGGGATAACGGCCCGCCAAACACGCGCGGATCCCGAGAAACGCGCTATAGAGTTGCTGAACAAAGAGACCGTGAGGTTACCGTCAGGTTGCTACGAAACTTCGCTATTATGGAAAGAAAAGGAGTCTCGACTGCCGAACAACTTCGATAATTCTCTAAAACGACTCTACACGATAGAGAAGAAATTAGACAAAGAACCCAACATGAAGATCGAATACAACAAACAAATAGAAAACCTGTTAGCAAAGGGTTACGCCGAACCCGCCACCGCTGTTCCTACACCGGGAAAGACATGGTACCTGCCCCACTTCGCGGTTACTCACCCAGCAAAGCCAGGAAAAGTACGTGTTGTATTCGACGCGGCCGCACGCACAGGAGGGACGACCCTTAATGAGCACCTCCTTACTGGCCCTGATTTATTGCAATCGTTACCTGGAGTTCTAATGAGATTCAGACAACATAAGATAGCTGTAGCCGCCGACATAGAAGAAATGTTTCTGAGAATTGGAATAAAAGAGACCGACAGAGACGTCCTTAGATTCCTTTGGCGCGCTGACCGGCGGGAGGGCCCACCCAACGAATATAGAATGCGGTCAGTTATCTTCGGTGCGGCGTGTTCCCCCAGCATCGCACTATACATAAAAAACACGCACGCTGAAAAATATAGAGAAGAGTACCCGCTAGCTGTAGAAGCAATAATATCCAACCACTACATGGATGATTATCTACACAGTTTTAGAAGCATTGGCGAAGCCATCGAAATATCTAAACAAGTAAAGAAAATACATAGCGAGGCGAATTTCAACTTAAGAGGTTGGACCTCTAATAGCGACGAAGTTGTGGCGGAGTTTCAAGAAGTTACAGAAAGCCAAATAACAGATCGTCATCTAGAAGACGGAAATAGAATAGAGAAAATATTAGGCCTTATATGGCGGCCTAAATTGGATACCTTAGGGTTTAACCTGAACTTTGCTAGGGTACCCAAGGAGATCACCGATGACTTAAAGGTCCCAACAAAGAGGGAAGCTTTAAAGACAATCATGTCGGTATTCGACCCACTGGGCCTAGTTTCGCCTATCACAGTCCAGGCGAAGCACATTATTCAAGAGACCTGGCGAACAGGAACCGGCTGGGATGAGAAATTGCCAGACCATTTAGCTGAGAGCTGGAGACAGTGGGTAAAAGGCATTAAACTTCTAAAAGCCATCCATTTACCTCGCTGTCACCCACACCTAAGCGAGAAAAATGTAGTGAACGAGCTTCACACCTTTGTAGATGCCAGCGAGAGGGCATACGCCGCAGCCGTCTACTGGCGAACAATAGATAGCAATGGAAACGTTCATGTGACTTTAGCAGCAGCCAAGGCCAGAGTAGCACCACTGAAACTCGTATCCATACCAAGGCTGGAGCTCCAAGCAGCTCTGATAGGCTGTCGACTAGCCTGCACCGTCGCAGAGGAGTACAAGATAACGATAGAAAGTAGATTCTTCTGGACCGACAGTAAAACCGTGTTATCATGGTTGAGGGCTGGGCCTAAAACATACAAGTCTTTTGTGGCTCATCGGGTCGCCGAGATCGAGGAATGCACCAAAGTTAACGAGTGGCGTTGGATCCCGACTCGACATAATGTAGCCGATGACGCTACCAGAGACGTGCCCCCGCACTTTGACCACAATCATCGATGGTTCACAGGCCCAGAGTTTTTGCGTGAAAATATAGAAGATTGGCCTACGGAGAAGATAGAGGTATTAAATCAAACTGGCGAAGAAAGGACTTGCCATATAAAGACAAAGTCTTCAAGTATATTAGAGGCGCTGCCCAAAATAGAACGATTTTCATCGTGGTTGCGTCTTATCCGAACAACGGCGAGAGTACTAGAAGCAATAAATCGATTCAAGAGTCTTAACGAAAAAGTAAATTACAAAAGGACGGCGAGAAGGTCACAGGAAGACCCTACGTATGGGAAAGAGAAAAAGAAGAAGGTTATCAAACCACGCCCATCCTTACATAGTACGAGTACCCAGACCCCACTTGATACACATTACATCAAGAGGGCAGAGGAACTTTGGATACAAGCGGCGCAGGAAGAATCCTTCCCAGAAGAATTAATCGCGTTAAGATCTGAGAATCAAATAGACCAGAAAAATAGTAAACTTCGTCTACTAGCAGTGGAAATAGATGCAGCTGGGAAAATAATCCTGAAATCAAGAATAGCCGAAACTCCGAGAATCTCAGCAAGTCAGCGTGAGCCATCAGTCCTCCATGGCGACCATATATACACTCGACTATATATGGCGCATATTCATGAAAAATTAAATCACGCAGGAGTCGAAACTTTAATTAACGAGGTTCGACAACACCTCTGGATACTTCGCCTACGACCAACTGCTCGAACTATAGTAAAGAACTGTTTGAAATGTCGAATAAGGAAAGCCGAACCAGCCGTGCCACAAACCGGCAACCACCCTAAGAGCCGGCTGGCTCATCATCAACGACCCTTCACATATACAGGGCTCGATTATTTTGGACCACTATCAGTGACAGTAGGACGCCACCATCAGAAGAGATACGTGGCTCTATTTACTTGCCTGACGACTCGCGCAGTACATTTGGAAGTTGCTGCAAACCTGTCTGCTGACTCAGCAATCCAAGCACTAAGACGTATGATAGCGAGAAGAGGCTGTCCGACAGAGTTATACTCGGACAATGGGACTAACCTCCATGGCGCAGATAGAGAACTCCGAGAGGCGTTGAAACATGAAGCTTCAAAACGATCGATAGTGTGGAAGTACATTCCGCCCGGAGCCCCATTCATGGGAGGGGCTTGGGAGAGGTTGGTGAGATCGGTCAAGACAGCCTTATATAATGTCTTAGAGAATCGCCACCCCACAGAAGAGGTTCTACACACATTACTATGTGAAGCAGAATACACAGTAAATAGCAGACCACTCTCCCATGTATCAACAGACGCAGAAGACGACGAGTCCCTAACTCCGAATCATTTCCTGATAGGAGGATCAGGTCAAGTGCAAACGCCAGGAACCTTCGACGAGCGAGATTTGAACCATAAATCTCACTGGCGCCGGGCTCAGCAACTCGCCAATCATTTCTGGTCGCGATGGCTCAGAGAATATCTGCCCGACCTACAAAATCGGCGGGAGCCAAGGAGCAAGGGAGCGGCGTTAAAATTAGGAGACGTCGTCCTGACCTTGCCCCGCAATACCTGGCCAAGGGGTAAGGTAGTGGCAACATATCCGGGCAAGGACAACATTGTACGAGCCGTGGACGTGCAAACTAAGGGTGGAGTTCTAAGGCGTCCCACAAAGAAGCTCATCGTCCTGCCAACCGACTACAAGCCAGACGTCGTGACACCGGTAGCAGAGGATGCAGCGCCATAGTCAACAAACAGCAGCCTACGTCACTGCACGGCGGGAGTATGTGCACGACGCCTCACATGTAAATATAGTTTATTAATTAATACGACATTGCATTTTGTATATAGATAGGTATTCAACCGAATAGTCAAATAGTTTCGCACGTAGGCGTACCGTTGGAATGCTATTGTTCGCGAATGTTCCCACGTCGACGAAATTCCTGTCTCACGGCGCGCTTATAAATAGGGCGCACAGAGCGCAGCCGCTCAATGCGCCGCCCGCACCCGTAGAGAGAGGACGTCATCGCTGTGCCCATCGTCGCTACGCCCACGCCATAGAAGAACAAAGGACCCTTGAAGGATATCTTGAAGACTTCACGTCGCGTCAAGAAAGAAACTGGGCACAGCACTCCTCTCTCACAAACAGCTCTTTTCAGAGCTACTACGTGTTATACGGGTGCTAAAGCAGCTCTTTTCAGAGCTATCGACAGGACGGCGCATTTCCTCGGTTTCTGCTCTTGACGTCACTACAAGTTTCTCTGCTCTGATCGTCAATGTAGATAGATAGTCGCAATGTCATAGGTAGGCGTTCTAGATATAAGTCGTCTTACAATAATAGGTAGGCGTTCTAGATATAAGCTGTTAGGTAATAGGTAGGCGTTCTAGATATAAGCCGTTAGGTAATAGGTAGGCGTTCTAGACATAAGCTGTTAGGTAATAGGTAGGCGTTCTAGATATAAGCCGTTAGGTAATAGGTAGGCGTTCTAGACATAAGCCGTTAGGTAATAGGTAGGCGTTCTAGATATGAGTCGTCTTATAGGCATAGGTAGGCGCTTTAGATATAACTCGTTTAGTTATAAGCCGTTAAAAAAGTATAGTTAATAAGACGTATCGCACATAGTTATAAGTAGACGTCTAGTCTTAAGTCGCGTCACGTTTAGCTTAGTTTTTAATCACACATAATTAGCACATTCGAGAATACGAATCTATTATTACGTATATAGACTAGCATACCGTATCAATAGATAATAATTTAGCCCGCCACAAACACTAAATATTAGTAAGATAGATTTCGCCTGCTTCAGGGAAATATAATAGTTAGGGCTTAAATTATTAAGTTCGGTTCTTTAAAAGAACAAATAGTTTATCTACCACTACAGGGTCGATATACGTACCAAATCACATAGATGTGTGATTTGGTAACATAATTTATCAAATCACGTTATCGTATAGCATAGAATAGATATGTGATTTTGATCATGTAATTATGTTTATAGAACAGGAAAACCTGCAATGGCCTTTTCTAGTACAGCTTGGTATTTTCCAACAGGAATAGTCAATAGGAAAATACCAAGCTAAGGTGCAATAACGGCGCGCTGCTTTCACGCCATTAGCTGATAATGTAAGCGCTGCCATTGGTCGGCGCAATAGACTTGAATCCTTGCCATTGCAGTGCTAATAGTTTTATAGTGATACCTATTATTTTATGTGGAATTGGATAGTTCTAATATAGAATGATAGACGATATCTCATTTTATGTAAAGGCACTTAAATAAGAGGTAATATTAAAACCTAGTCAGCATTAGGCATACTAGAATGTTCGGACCTAATTATAGAGTTTAAGTATTAACTTTTCTACTTTAGGTCTTAGTATTTAGATAGATTATAGCTTCTACTACACTTATAGATAGTTAAATTGGTAAAAGTAACCAATGTAAAGTGTATAGAGCTACTTAAGCATATAGGATTATTCGGACGCGATTTAAGGCTAGGAATAGAGTTTATAGACATTGTAAATAGGAATAGGATAGATTTAAGCTCTTTGTATAGTTATAAGCACTTAGTTAGCACCACTTAGAGCTTAGAATAGTCACTTAGAATAGTTATAGTATAGAAGAATGGTTTCTTATTAGATTTATGTAAATTCCAATAGTTTATAGATTAATATAGATATAATAATAATTGTTAATAGTATAAGAGAATTGTAAATATAAATAAATAGTATTTTCGTGCAATTTTCTTATCCCCATTCTTGGTTGATCGGCGAATACTCGACGCTCATTGGCTCTCGCGTCGCGGCATGCGAGAGTCACCGAGCGCCGGGAGAGGTGGCGAATAAATATAGGCGGCCTAGCACGCAAAAATCAGTTCGAAGTTTACCACCGCCGCACACGCCACCTCACCGCCATCCGACCAAGACTGGGGACTATAGAAGAGGAACGAAGCCTGAACTCTCAAGATCTGGTGTTTCATTTCATCGCATCACCACCCATCGTGCACCCCGGCATTTCTTCGGTGCATCGGACCGTTCGTCGGCAAGCCCAAACTCACCGGTACTCTCCAGCTCTAGGCTAACGGACGTTGGTCCTCTGGAGAGACCACTGGTGAGCGCGGGAGTCAGCCTGCCGTAGAATTGGAAACCCGTAGATCGACTTTCGTCGTCACGGCTGAGCTCGTCTTTCGACGGCCGCGTTTCCAAGTTCTGCGGAGGTTCGATTTAGTCGACCCGGTCCCGCACAAAACTATAGTAAAAAATATATTTTTATTTTAATAAAAGTATCCTATGTTACTTCTATTACCTCCAAAAATATGTGTACGTTGCATAATGATCGGTTAGGTAGTTGTTGCGTGGAAACGTAACAAACAAACTTACATACACATTTATAATGATAGTATAATGGCCCTTTTTTCACCCTATGGTTCTATAGCTTTTATGAAAAGAATAGTGGATATAAGGCACCAGAATGTCATGATCGTGGAAGGATTTACATTATAAAATAACCTAGGTAGGTATTAACTTTAACTTTCATTTCCATGTGGATATGTAGAGACATTGGACTGCCTTTTACAATTATAACGTTGTACTTTATTTTGCATTCTTGTGCCTTTATTTTAGTTTAATTTAAATAATAATTACTCTTGTAATTATTCAATAATTAGAATAAATAAATTGTTATAGAATAATTAGGGTGAAAAGTATGTTGCCGTAGAATCTTTTTATTTAACAAAAATGAAATTTTCTCAATTATGTATTCAGTATTTAATTTCACTGTTCATTAAATATTTTAATGAATAAATTGTAATTTCATTGGTTAAGGGCGGAATGTGAGTGGAAACAGACACGATTTTAATTTTTAATTTTTTCATCAGCGCCTCCATGGAGGCTGTTTGCGGTTATGAAGACTGTCTACTTTCAAATGATTAAAATGTATTCACGAATGTAATTACGAGATGTTTTTTTTATATTAAAATCTAGAATTATACAACAAACTTACTTTAACTGACCTTCATTCTTAACTTAATAGGCGTCAGGAGCGTCACTTTTCACGATCCTAGTTTTTTGTGATTTTTTTAAACTATTAGTCTTATAACCTTCAAATTACAATATTAAATAGTTCTGACATAGCACACTTTAGCCTAACATCAGAAGGTGACATATATATGACGTGTCAACTTTTTTTTCCAAAAATACCATTAAATAAAAACTGTAATTAAATAGAGTAATCGTTAGTTATAATAATATTATTTTATATTATAATTTACTATATTTAATTATGGTCCACGAGTCAAGCACATTTGGTCAAGCATTTCCTCTCGGGCTAAAACTCGAAAAATGCTTAAAAAGTTGTATTTGTACATAGTGCATAAAGTTTAAAAATAAAATTTGAAATCACTTGTTTATGTGTACATCTCAACAAAATTAAAAACTTTACTTCAGAAGTAGAAGGAGCAACGTGCATCAAATTTTACAGAGCAAGCTATTTGGTTTAAGCCAATCTGATAGAACTTCTGCCCGTCGTAGCCAAAAACTTGGTTAAGCAATATTATTAAACTAACTGGTTTCTTGCGTTTAGAATATATCGAATAATATTTTTGAGATGCAATATCTGACTTCGACTCATCTGATGGTACGCAACGGGAGTCGTCTTTTCAGTTCAATAATAAGGACACACGGCTTAAGTAGGTCGCCACATATTTAAATACAATGCACGGTGATAAGGGCATCCCTAAAATATTTAGTCTCTCCAATCTCCAAGGTACTGAGGGAGGTGTTACGCCACCAGGTTCAAAAACCACTCGTTTCGACAGTTAATCTCCATTAATGAGCTTCAAAATTAAAATTGCTACCATGCAACACACTGAGAATTGATGTTCTTTTTTATTAACAGTTCAAGCTCATCGAAACTCATTGTCCGAATGAATAAAAGTTGTTTTTAAAAAGGTATACGATTCGATCCTATGATATTTTTGACACTAACAGTGTCCGCGTAATTTTTTGACAAATAAGAGCGACTTTTATTATCATTCCCGTTGTACTTTGATATATTTGGTCGCTTGGTTTCTATGTTACAAGCACATTTCGTAACTTAGTATATAAACGTATTTTAAGAAATTTACGCATAAGAATATACAAATAAAAGTCAAATTTCTATCAAACGTCGTCGTAGGTAACATTTTATTCAACATTGAATCCAATGACTCCATTGAATGGGTACACGACAACGTCGACATATATTCAGATATGTGGACCACTGAACTTGAAGACAATTTTCATGCTATATTGAATAGAAGTGGAATAATTGAATTACCTATTTCTTTGGCCAGATAGATTATATGAATAAGTTTACTTATAACCAACTCTTACTTTGATTTTATCTGATACTCTTTTTGATACAAATACATTTAGTTGGTTAGCTTATTTAATAGCCCTATTCAAAAATTATTAATTAAGTACTACGTTTTTCTAAGGTTTTGTGTGAACATTTTTCATAAAAAGATGTTTGCGACTTTAGATGCGTTATGGTCACAAAACCTACGAGCTTTCGAAACGTAAAAATGGTAATTAAAATTAATAATTTTAATACTGTATTACCAAAGGGATAAGCAGAGACAATAGAGCACCATAAAATCATAAAAATAAAAGCGGTAGTGAATCGCAAAACTTTTGCAAAATCATATTCTAACATATTTTTCTATACTAAGCTACTTAACGTACTTGTATCATTGAAACAAAACGACCAAAATAAATATATTGGTACTGGCACGTGATTTAGAACCGGGCGTTTTGGTTACCACCCGTGCCACACCACGGTCGCTGTGTGACTCGACTCAAAGTCAGTGATCCGTTTGATGAAGCAAGAGGAGGTCCAAGAGTATTAACAACTGAAAAAACATAATTAAAAATTAAGAATATTTGTCAATTGAGTAATTGAAAATGACGTTCGACAGTTTACAAATATTTAAACACTGTTTTAAATATTTTTTCTAGTAAAACCATGCGCTAAATACTTTGTAAAATATATTTAAAAAAACTTTATTCATTTCTAAATTATTTTTTGTTTAGAAAAGATATAATTGTATTTAGAAATACGTACAACATACAAAATCATAACGAAATGAAAATCGAGAGACGAGCGTAAAGTAAAAGATAATGAGACGCTTTTTTCTCTAGATTTATAATTTAATCTTCTTGGATCTTTTACGTTAGCAAAAAGATCTTTCTTTTTCCTATTTCGTTTTATTGATATTCATACTTTTGCTTTATATTAAAATCTATAAACCTAATGTTATTAAAACCTACATTCCGCCAAATTAAGTAGATTCAAATTAATTTAATGTGATTTGAAATTGAATTTTTGAGCTTGAATTGTTATGAAAATGAACATCATTTCACATCGATTAGTGTGTTGTGCGGTTGCAATTTTAAGGTCATTAATGGAGTTAAACGGTTAAAACGAACTGCCCATTCTAATTGTTATTAAGTTACGCGGGCGCTAGTTTAAAGATAAGATAATAATTTATATGGAAAACAGAAGACCGTGGCAAATATGTAATGATTTTTATCAATTTTTTTGGCTCGATACCCTACAACCTTAGTTTAAGTAATTAGACCATATTTTGTGAAAATTACTATATGTTATAAGTTGGTCTATGTTTGTGCCGACCTCATTTGACACAGCTGGAACAGATCCAACAGTAGTGATTTGTTGCACAAAACTTGAGTGCAGTGTTAGAGATTAACTTAAAAACACTGGGCAAGCATTCCTGAAATTTCGAGTGGGCTGACATTCGTAGTTTCTTTTTACTACTTTGATTGTAAAGTAAATATTTAAACACTACGAATATCAGTTACAATATTATTATATTGAAATAGGTTCGATTTCCGGTCAGAGCAAAAATTTGTTACATAGATTCAATAATTACGGGATTAGTAGATTAAATATTGTTAAGCGGATAACTGCTTCAGGTCTGGATGTCTAAGAGATGTAGTTAGTGGTTACATGTCACAACTGGTTTTTATTTGTGATTTTAGCGGCCCCAACAGCGTAAGGGTTATCTTCGTATCTTATATGTTTTATTTTATTTGTTTTAGCTTTCTTAGTTAACGGCTTGCATAAATTTCAATAAATAACGTAGACAAGTTTTACAAGGACATAGAATAACAGACGTTGTGTACAATCCAAGTCAACTTACTTTATGTCTCCAAAAGGAAACGGAGCGAAAAATTTTTGTCTACGCAGAACCTCTTTCGTTGGTCTTATAGAAAAGTTGTGAAAGTTTATCCAGACGTGTGCAAAATATAGAAAACGATTTGTCTATGTCGTTTCTTCGTCGCCCGCCTTCCTCGAATACACACCAACTTTTTGGTCGTGGGATTTTGCGCGCGAACAGAGTGTTAACATCGGCTTTACTCGGCGACGTGAAAAATTTACCATCTACTCGCATTCTTAAATGAAAACACGCTGAACTTGTTTGTTCATACAACAAATTTATTTTCTTTGAAACTAAAAAATACTACAATTTAAAATAATTATATGGTAGAGCTTGTATGAAAAGAATTATGGGTGTGAGGGAAGCGAGGGATCGTTTCAGGTTCATAGGAAGTGGCGCTCAATTGTCTCTGCCTATCCCTATAGGGAAGAGGCGTGAAAATTTAAATGCTGCATTGGGATGACATGTTCTAACTGTCTTAAAATGCTAAAATAACGAAAGCAACCGGAACCAAGAAAACTAAGTCTCGCCTTGGTTTAACACAACTTGCCGGCTTCAATATATCTATGATACCTTTTGGTGTCCTAGTTTTTATGGTACATAGGACAAGGACCTTTTATTAGTAAAATAGACAGAAAAAGAGCAAGCAACATAACTTATTTTAATCAAGTATTTTCGGTAACTTACAAGCTGGTCCCGAAACGCGACTAAATCACTTCACGGTCTGTATGCTTGTAAGTGGTGGTACTACCCAGGATCTGCAGACTGGGTACCACTGCATACCACTCATTGATACCCAGACCCGAAGCAAATATCCACCTCTTTTTTATTAACAATTTTTATTTGCAATATTTAATATAATTATTAAATATTACAAATAAAAGCTATGAAACAAATATTTGCTTCGACCGGGAATCGAAACCGGTCAACTGTCAACAAAAAAAGAGTAATCAAAATCGGTTCATAAACAACGAAGTTATCCGCGAACAATCATAAAAAAGCATAATATATACGGTCGAATTGAGAACCCCCTTCCTTTTTTGAAGTCGGTTAAAAATGCTTAAAATAAGTTGTTATCCATTTGCATATCTTACATTATGTTCTACAAGTACAACATAGAATATTGGTCTTGTCAGAGAAGTACCGTGATTGGCACTTTGAAAGCACCTCAATGCCTTAAACCAACAGACACGACCTTTCAAAAGAAAACTGAAGGGAAGTCTCAGCCAGTGACTGTTCAAAAGCTCTAATTAAGCTTATTTTGTTAACTAATTAGGTTTCGTATTGGATACCAAACACGGATAAAATTAATAATTCTTTTTAAAACGTATATAGATTTTTTTATTGTGACACGACAATTGACCACGACATGCCTGATGATAAGCAAGAGGAGGTTCAAGAGTGACGACGACTGAAAAAACCGAGTTAGTTCACGGCTGCCCCAGTCGCCGTCACTATGCCGGCCATATTTATATTTATGTCTATGTACACAATGTTTTTTTTTTTTAATTTTGTCTTATATATAATTTTAATTTTCTTTAATACTATTAATAATATTCTGTTAAGCGAGTTTGACTATTTGTGTTTATGAATTTTTGGGCTGCAAGTTGAAGGCGACTGTGTTGTAGTGGTCTCGCAAACCAGGAGACTCCGGTTTCCACTTACCTATTTTATTTTATTTTATTTTTATTTCTTTAAGGATAACTTACAGCTAACTAGATATATATATAAGTAGATAAGTTGTATACAGTAAAAAAGGCCAGTAACAAGTTACCACCGATAATTAGGTTTAAAAATAGCTTAATAATCTAACTACGATAAATAAATCTAAAAATAACTTACGACTAAGAGTGGGAACCCATAGCATATCTGCGTGTAAGCAAGCGTTTTAATGACGCTGGCGTTGTAATGAAGGGATCAATGTCAGCACAAAAATCATTATAGTAATTGCAAGTTCTTATAAAAAATGCATTTTGTATATAGTTGGTTCTGGCAAATGGTACGTGAAAAATCCTCTTAATTCTAACAGAACAAGGTACTTTGAGTCCTATGTACTGAAGCAACTCAGAACAATCGACTTTAGATTGGAGAATAGCAAGCAGATACGCAACGTCAGCGATGGAACGACGCAATGAAAGGGGTAATAAGTGATGGCGCCTACACTTATCATTATAACTCAACTGGCTCTGTCCAGTTCTGTGACATATATATCTCAGGAACCGCCTCTGTATGGATTCAATGCGATTTTTATATACGCTGTAGCAAGGGTTCCATACTTGGGATGCGTATTCCAGATGAGATCGTACTAGGGTGCAAAACAGGACTTTTAGGGTTTTAATATTCTTGAACGTCCTACCCATTCTAATTACGAATCCCAATGCTTTGGAGGCTTTGGTAACTATGCTGTTAATATGCTCATCAAAAAGCAACTTACTATCAAGAAGCACACCTAAATCAATAATATTATTTGTTTGAGATAATAAGTGATCTTTAATATAGTAATCGAATTGAATTGGTTGTAGTTTCCGCGTAAACGTTACAACTTTACATTTTAGCGGATTTAGGTCAAGTTTGATTGTTGCACAGTAGGTATCAAGTCTATTCAAGTCCTTAAGAAGGTCCTCACAATCCCCCACAGTATTAATGCTCTTTAAGATTTTCATGTCATCAGCAAAAAGCAGGACTCTGGAGTGTTTAAAACATGAATCAATATCCTGTATAAAAATTATAAACAGTAAAGGACCAAGTAAAGATCCTTGTGGGACTCCCGACGGTATCCCGGACCATCCTGATATGTAACCACATGTAGCTATAGCTTGTGACCTATTTCTGACATAGGAACAGAACCATCTGAATAGATCTCCATGTATTCCAGCTTTAAACAGTTTGTGCAGCAAGATACCATGATCTATCCTATCGAAAGCTTTGCTGTAATCAGTGTAGACGACATCCACCTGACCACCACCTCCCATATTAGAGGATATAAACTCACACGAAAGTAAAAGATTTGAAATAGTAGACCTGCCTTTCAGAAACCCATGCTGCTGGTCATTAAAAGTCCCTTTTAGCGATTCATAGACCTGGGTATACACTATTCGCTCAAAGACTTTGGCAAAAATACAAAGCTTTGATATGGGTCTATAATTAGTTACATCATTTTTTGAACCCTTTTTATGGATTGGGGTAACAAATGCAGATTTCCATAAATCAGGCATTAGACCCTCGTTGAGAGATCTACGGAACAGAATAGCAAGCGGGCGGGATAGGCTCTTAGCACACGATTTAATGAATATGGGCGATATATGATCAGGTCCGGCAGATTTGTTCAGGTCCACGGCCTCAAGTAGTTTACGGACATCGGAGTCAAGCACTTCAATATTACTAACACTATGAGGAGTAACAACCTCATTCAGGGACAAAGTATTTGGATCCAATTCACTAGAGGTGGATAAAAATGTCGTCAAGAAATAGTCGGAGAACAGTTCACATACCCCCAATCCAGTACTTGATGAAGCTAAGTCATAATTCATAGTGCAGGGAATGGAGGATGATTTGTTTCTTTGCTTAATGAAAGACCAAAAAGCCTTGGGATTTGATGCAATATCAGACTCAACCTTATCTACGTAAGCGGCATATAATTCACTCTCCACCGTCTTGGCTCTCTCCCTGAGTATCTCGTAAGACTTTCTATCAGCTTGATTACCGTAAACTTTAAACTTCCGCAAGTATCTATATTTTTCTTTCAGAATTTTTTTCAAAGGTGTGTTGTACCAGGACGGATACGAGTTGTTATTTATCAATCTACACGGTATATGTTTATCGCGCAATGCGTAAAGCTGATCGTAAAAGAAATTAAGACTTTGGGAAAGACTATTAACTGATAAAGAAGAATCCCAATCAATGGCATCTAGTTCATGGGATATTAAGCTGTAATCAGCGTAGCGATACCTGTACACTGACTTGGGTGCCTCCTTTAGAGAAAGATAGTCAACATGATTAGATACGAACGAAATAGCTGGATGATGGACATTAGTATGTACTAAAGGAGCTAAACATTCATTTACGACGATAGTGTCATTGGAAAGTATCAAATCCAATAATCGATTGTTACCATTGCGCACAGTGTTGAATTGAGCTAGATTGCAAATATTCAAGACATCAAAAAATTCCGTCTGTATGGGACCTGAGATATTAATTGGTGACAAAAGATTATCACCCTCACATTTCCAATCAACATTAGAAAGATTGAAGTCACCTGTAATGATAAATTTGTCAAGAGGTGAGGAACTAGTTATATTGAGTAACTGTAATCCAAAGTTATGAAGTTGAGTATCATATGAATTACCCAAGGATTGTGCGCATAAATAAAGGACTCCAATATGCAAGTTGTAAACTGAACGGGGTTTTGTTGTGGTTAGCGTTAAAGTGATCCATAAATCCTCAGCTGAAGAACGCCACTCATATTGGCGATTGGCCGCGATGAGGACCCCACCTCCATACTTTTGTCCGGTCTTGGAGTAGTCCCGATCCCTACGGTAAATGATATATCTGTCATCAAAAAGTTCCTCATTATTAATCCCATCCAATAACCACGTTTCGGTTAAACAGATAATGTCAAATACTTGCAATGATAGATTCCTTCTGAATATTTCAGTCTTTGTTCTAAGTCCCTGCACATTTTGATAGTAAAACGAAATTTTATCACTATTCATTTTGTTTTAGAATCTTAAATATATAATTAATAAGTAGTACAATATAGTATTTAAGTAGTATATAGTTATTACAAAAATAGGTAATATTATTGAGGCTTAATATTGTAACCAAATGAGTAGAAAATGATACCAAAATAACAAAATAATAATAATAATAATCGTGGTAAATTATCGTTAAATAATGTGCATTGTAGGTAGTTGTATTTAAGTCAATTAGAAATCGGTAAGTATTAAAGAGTATTATATGAAGACACCTGCAAAGATATAGTTGGTACCACAGACAAAGAATCCGATCAAAGCAATGCTCAGCTCTATTCAATAGAATACAACACAAAAGAAATCGCAAACAACTAAAGGTTCCCAATCTTAAAAATAAAAAATATGTAATAATATAAAAAAAATCAAAACAAAACTTAGGAAATAACTTATAAATAATTTTCTTTAGATAATATTTTTCTTGATATCCTTTTCCGATCGAATATCTACTATTGGGCAGGATGGACTTTTTCTCGCCTTTATTTTTCCTTCCTTCACCCAGACATATTGAAACCCCTTGTCCTTGGCAGCTAATTTCGTCTTAGTAAGTAGTGCTTTATTGAAAGCTGACAGATGTTCGTTAATATAAACACGTCCGTCGGTCACAAATCCCAGATCCTTGCAGGTCAGCGATTTAAAGTTTTTACCCGCTGCTACAAACTCACGCTTGATGAGTCTGCTTAAAAAGCTCACTACAATGGATTTAGACGTTTGCGATCCTCTGTTAGCGACTCGGGAGACAAAATTTATGTGAGTTGGCAATATGGGGTTACCGATTTTGTTTCCAATTAGAGCAATAATATCAAGCAGATTTTCTTCCTTTTTAAAAGGTATACCTTTAATTTCAATATTATTTATTCGGGCCCACTGTTCTCTATCATTTTGAGCGTCAACAGATTTCCTAACAGCGTCACTGTAGGAAGAGATTTGGGAAGAAACTTCCTCCAACCCGAAAACCCGGTTTTCCAGTAATTCCACATTTTTTTGGATTTTGTGCAGGGTGTCCGTATCAATATTAAATTCCTCTAGTTTTGTAATTCTGTTCTCCAATTCTAAGAACCTAGCATTGTTCTCACGGATTGCGTCATGTGCGGAATCAACCGAGGTTTTTATGTTAGACAATTCCTCTTTAACACTTCTCATGTCACCGACGAGTGAAGCCATATTGACTGACATATTTCTTACTTCCGCCAATACATCATCAAGGGAAGCAGTTGGCGAAATTGGTATTGGGCTAAGTGTTCTGGAACTACCGGTTTTACAGGAATGACACCGCCAATGAGCCTTCCTATCACCTAACTTGCGAAAGCCCACTTCCGTTATACCGGCACACTGAAAGTCGTACCATGCACCACAAGCACTGCATTGCGGTCCTTCGGAAACGTTTTTTCTGCAATCCGCACACTTCGGCATTTTGTAATAGCTATGACAATCACTTTGAAAACAAAATAATTATAATTATTATAAAACAGCCTCTGAGAGGATAGCTAAGGAACTACAAAGAACTAAACGCGCAACAGAATATTTGTTCTATGGCTGTGACGTCAAAACTTGTTCAGGCAGCCTGCAAGAGCGCGTTGCAAGCGATATTGACCCGTCCGCACAGAGCACGTACGCGTCAAAGTTATCTGCACGGTTTCTCGATCCACGGGAGGGTAGGCGCGTGAATGCACAATACGATTACAGTTTTTTTCACAAAATTCACCAAATTAACAGTCAAAACAGTACAATAAATGTTTAATAACAAACTTACAACACTATTCTTGCACTTAAGTTAATCAAACGTTTTGTTTATGCACTTTGAACACTATAAAACAATAATAAATGTCGGAAGAAAAATATATAAGTGTTTACTGTACGATCGATACCAATGTATCTTTGTTATTATATGTTTATTGTTGTCCTGTTTATATGATACAAGCTCTAGTATAGAAATAAAATCATAAATACCTAAATAAATAAAGATTGTTCCATTTCTTGAGGAAGTTACGCATTTTGTTTATTAAATTATTATCGTGAACAAAGTCTACGTATTATTTCTTTTTTTAATCAATCAAATCGTCACGCCTTTTTCCCACAGGGATAGGCAGAGACTTTTTTTTATAATCAGTTGTTATAACTTTATAAAGTTGTAGGGTAGATGTCTTTTGTGTTCCATTTATTTGACGCATCACAGAACGAATTCTTTAACTTGAACTTAACAAAATAATTTCCACTTGGCGGGAGAAAAATGCGAAATAAGTACAAACACCCTTTTCAACAAGAGAAGGCGCCTGAATAATTTGTTGTGACAAATTGCTGGCCTATTCAAAGTAAGCGGTGGCGGGGGCCTAGATTTATGACCCAGCCGATGCAACACATTTATATTTTAACAAATAATATCCATTGTGTCTCTTAAAAACGTGATTTAATCATGATTTGTGATCAGCATAATCTTTAAAGGCTGCAGGCAGACAGTTGTAGACATTTGCCCAGTCTACCTATCCAGGGGTAGTATTTGTCGCTGCATTGTCTCTGCCTATCCATGTAAGAATTTATTATAATATATATACCAAAGTATCAAAAGTTGGTATAATAGTTAAAATTAATTTTCTTTTTAGTTAACCTCAAATATTTAAAATATAATTATCTCTGTCTAGTTCATTAAACCAGCTGTATAAATTACTTTATAGAAAAGTAAACAAAAAAATGTGACTCGACATCTGTCTTCGACTTGCAAAAGAGGTCCAGGACCAAAATCCGTCTCAGTTCACGGTTGCCACAGTCAATCAATCAATCAAATTGTCACGCCTTTTCCTCATAGGGATAGGCAAAGACAATGGAACGCCACTTACCACAATCCTTACACAACTTCCTTGCTTCCTTTACATCCACAATTCTCTTCATACAGACTTGTGGTTATGGACACTAGGCAACCTAGCTTTCTTGAGGATGTCTTCGATTTGGTCGGAAAACACCCTCCTGGGCCTGCCTTGTTTAACGCATCCATCCACATCAGATTTATAAATTCCATCCGTCAATCTACTTTCACTCATTCTTTCCATGTGCCTAAACCATCGAAGCATTCCTTTCTCCATCCTTGTCACTACATCTTCTTTTAAACCACATCTATCACGCAATGTGCTATTCCTTATTCTTTACGCCTTGCTTGAACCATCCAAGGTTATAGGTAAATCTTTTACTTACTACGAGTAAGTAAAAGATTTGTAAACACGTATGTAAACACGAGTTTTTTTTATTGTGACGACATATGAAACCTTGATGTTAAGCTAGGGTATGGTCCATGAATGGATGTCACTGCCACTATAATTCAATCACTGTAAGTAGCAATCACATCCACTATGCTGGCCTAGTTGGAACCGGCAACTTACAAGCTGATCCCGAAACGCGACCAAGTCACTTCACGGTCTGTGTACTTGTAAGTGGTGGTACTACGCCGGATCGACAGACTGGGTACCACTGCCTACCACTCTTAAAGTAGTTATAAACCTAGTTGATACATAGCAGCGATGACATCCATAAATAAATAATAAACGTAAATCAAAAAGGGTACTTCCTCGCAGACAGCCGCTGCATGTGAATAGAGTAATTCCGAATTCACAATATTGATGAATATTCAGTAGCCCGCAGTGCGTTAAAACATTTGCCGGGTGTATAATCATCCAACATTTACAAATGGTTAAAAGTTTTTCCATATTGCAATAACATATTTAGTGCATTGAAAATACCTTTATCTAAGGTGACCGTGGTGTAGTGGTAGTTTAACAGTCGTTCTCACAAACCAAGAGACCCTGATTTATAACCACTTGCTGATACCAATGTTTTTGTACTTTGTTTGTCTTGGTTTTAGCTTAGTTTAATATGGAGCTTGGCTTAGTTTAGTAGCTTAGTATAGAAATGTAGAAAAAAACATTGAAACAAATAAAATCGTTTGATTACAGATTTCCTGTTTCTAGGAATATAATAAATTTATTCGATTTAAATTCATAATTAGAATAAACTAAAACGGGTCTAAAGTCAAATTATATACCTCGGTGTTTTTTGATCCTGATTTAAAGGCTGACCACGAGAATATTGCCCGTGCGTAGTCTTCATTGACTGATGAAGATTGTCCGACTGTTTGTTAATTGTATTTCAACTTAATAATAACCTCTTTAACCTCGCCTTTTTTATTTCCGTAGTACTCAGACAGGTCGGGGGATGCATCCGCATTCTGTCGACCGAATCGACATTTAAACTAAACATCGTTTTATTTGTCTACTATTCATCAAGTGGAATGCTATACCATACTTTTTGTTTTCACGATCTTTTCACTTTAGATCATTAAAAAAGCATCTCTGGCTGGCCTAGTGACGGCGATTCAACCAACCATAAACGAAGTCGGTTTTTGAAGACACATCGCGTTACAATAAAAAAAATACGAATATCTAAGAAGCTTTCCTTACAAGCTTGATGGTTCAATATTTCTAAAATTACTACAATAACTCATACGCTTTTTTGCCGGCATAGTGACGATGACTGAGACAACCGTGAACTGAGACGGTGTTTTTAGTCGTCAGTGCTCTTGAACCTCCTCTTGCTTACGAGCAGGCGAACTGAAGTCAGATGTCGAGTCAAAAAAAGTCTGGGTTGAATCCTGTGTGTCTAAAAGAAAATCATCGACCTATTTTAAGGTAGAGGCGTGAGGATTTATTTTTAAATATTAAAATAAATAGTTATATAATAAAATAAACGCCAATATGATAAACAAATGTAGATTCAGCTATGTTGAATACTACCAGTACGAAATGCTTATCCTCATACTTACGACACGTTCTCAATAGTCCGATAGTCATAGGCTTCATTCAAAACGGAAAGAGTTCAAATATCGCTAAAATATTGAAAGTGGTCGCTTCCGCAATTTCGTTTCAATTTACGTTTCTTTCAAATTTCTGAATATGCCGTCTCGGTCAGTTTAAAATATGATAGATAGACTTTAGCAATATTTTAAAAGAAAAATGGTAAAAACGTTTTGAAAACATCTGACCTTGACTTGCCTAAATGTAAGCAAGGCATAGTGACGGCGGCTAAGACAGTCGTGAACTAAGACGGGTTTCTCAATCGTCGGCACTCTTTGAACTCCATCATGCTTACCAGCAGGCAGGGGAGGGGGGTTCAGATGTCGACTCATATTTAAAAAAGGGTAAGGTTAAGAGTGCCGACGACTAAAAATCCGACTCAGTTTACGGCCACATCAGTTGCCATCAATATGCCGGCCAGCACCTCAGGCCTCACTTGTAGTATAAAAGGTTATAGTATGGGGAAAACACATGAGCATGTAAATTATAATTTAATTAAAATGGTGCAATATTTAATATTTTACATGTCAATACTAAGTTACTAATCATCCTTGTATCATATACACTGGGCCAAGTAGTTATATTAAAGATACATTGGTACCGGCACAACGTTGTTTATAGGTTTATTTATAATTTTTCGTAATGACCTTAAAGCTATATAATAAATATTTGAATACACCCAATTTTCAATTAATTGCAGTCATTTAAAAATACATTAAACCATTAATTTCTGATTGTTATTATAATTTCATTGATATGGCATACTCAAATTGTCGCCCAATTAACTGAATTCGCTTTACTATATGAGATTGCATTATAACTCGTAATTTCTCTCTGCTACGTGACATCATATCAACGGTTAAAAGGACATAAGACTTAAGCGGCAATATGTCATCTTTTATGGACGTAGAAATTACGTATTTGAGATGATTCGCCGGCATAGTGAAGGCGACTGAGACAACCGTGAAATCAAACGGTTTTGTCAGTCATCGGCACTCTTGAGATCCCTTGCCTACCATCGACAAGTCAGTCAGTATCGTTCAAATTAAAAAAAACGAAGTCATAGCATAAAGATCGAAGAGACATTCCAGATAGCCCGCTTTGTAAAGGCTGCCTAAATGAGAAGGAAAAAGCTGCGCTTGCATCAGCATAGCCGAAGCAAGACAGAAGTTCCTAGGCAACGCGAGGACGCTTCCAGAGGTCTGAAAGAGATCTCCTGGCCTTCCCGGAGGAGATCGGGTGGCTTCGCTGAAAGCAAACCGTTGAAGAACGCAAAAAGAAACCGCAAAGTGCAAAAACGAGTAACAAGTCGAAAGGACCGCAATTTTCGCTTAACCTCAGGTAGAGTTCTGTCATAATTTAGAAGAGCCCCATTAAAAAAACTTAATTTTAAATATAATGGTGGATAACTCAAATTTCATTTTAACCGTTGACATAAAGCTTGCTGGCAGTGGCAATATTCTTTCCTGAAATTAAATACGTACTTCATTTGGTCACACTCTTTTCAGACTGCAATTTTTAATGTTGTGTTTAAATTTGCTTTTCTATATTGTAACTGCAATCTATTAACGTTTTTTTAATTATAAAATACTTTCCTCTTGTCTCTATTCCTCTTGCTTCCTTCACATTTTAGCTTAGCAAGAGTTTTTTTTAATTATCTACTAATATTGTTTCAGTATTATTGTCCTAATTAATAAATCTAAATATTAAATAAATTGCTTATTTAATATTTTAATTTAATAATTGTTTACAAGCTGATCTCGAACTGACTTAGTCGGCTTAGTATACTTGTAAGTGGTGGTACTTCCCCGGATCGACAGACTGGACACCGCTGCCTACCACTCTTTGAAAATTATGGATTCTTCAAGCGAAGCGTGAAACGACCTTTAGCTGATATACTATAGCGACGGTGACTGAGGCAACCGTAAGATGAGACGGTTTGGATCTCCCTTAGCTTACAATCAGGTAAATAGAGGTCAGTCGAGTTTTAATAATAATAAAAACATTGCTTAATCCACGTGATCTAATAATCTGCGTATTCACTACACGACTACGGTCCTTACACTACCTATATAATACTATCAAAATTTATAATGTTAAATTATCACAAACTTTATGTAAATATTCAAATTAATTCTCAAGACTGAACTGGTAGCTGATAGCTCTCAATAACTATGTTATATGGTTTCAAGTTAGTGCTGCTAGACTGTGGCAATACCTGCGGCGATAGATATTGAGCGATGTTAATATTATTAACATAATTATAAAGCGCTGGCAGTGCTTTAAGCTATTTGTTAGCTAAGACTATAGGCGTTTATTTGCAAGTTACTAACAAAGAGGGGTAGGCAGTGGTACCCAGTCTGCCGATCCGGGCTAGTACCACCACTTACAAGTATACAGACCGTGAAGTGATTTAGTAGCGTTTCGGGATCAGCTTGTAAGTTGTCGGTTATAACTACGCCAGCATGGTGGATGTGACTGCTACTTACAGTTATAAAAATTGTAATAGCAGTGACATCCATTCATGGCGACACTCGAGCTTAACATCAAGCTGGGTGCTGTCATATGTCGAGTCACAATAAAAAATAATATAAAAAAGTAAAATACATCGACATAAGGCGTGGTGTAGTTAGTGGCAGTGCAATGTTTACGCAAACCGAGGGTTCAAAACTACTTGCCGGTGCCAATGTATCTTTGATATATGTAATTTGGTTGTCCTGTTTCTATGATACAAGCACTTAGTATAGAAATGTAAATAAATATATAAAATAATAATAATAAAAACAAAAAAGTATGAAACCGTCATGTTTAAGCTAATATGAATGCATGTACTTGTAGTACAAGGTAACCAACTCCTAAACTAAGATTACTCGTAGTATTTTCTAAGGGAATACTGTTTGTGAAATAAAAGATTAACTTGAAAAGGAGTTAGTGACATTGTGATTGTATTAAGACAAACATTATTATAATATTCTACACAAGGTTTAAATTGGTATATATTTATTCTTATATAGCCCGCGGTTTCATCCGCGAAAAATTAGGTTTATAACACAGTCATAAAAAAGGAGGATGTTCTCAATTCGACTCATATAAAAATGACAGACGAAAATCAAACTAAATATAGGAAAATTCCAAACAGCTGCAACTATATCCAATTGGATACTATAGTTAAAAAAAATATATTTTTTTAAATTAAAAGTATCCTATGTTACTTCTAGTACCTCCAAAATAATGTGTACAAAGTTTCATGATGGTTAAGTAGTTGTTGTGTGAAAACGTAACAAACAAACTCACATTCACATTTATAATAATAGAATATATAGTAGGATGTTTTCAAATATTCAGAATAGACATAAACATATTTAGGATTTTCTTATTGAGGCTCGACATATGACAGCACCGCGTCTGATATTAACCTGGAGTGCGGTTCATGAATAAATGCAACTGCTTGTACAGTTAAATAACAAGTAGCTGTCCCTTCCATCGTGCCGGCCTAGTTTGACCCGGAAATTTACAAGCTGATCCTGAAACACAACTAAGTCATTTCACGATCTGCATACTTGCAAGTTGTCGTACTACCCCGGATCGGCATACTGGTAAAATGACCACCAACTGTCTTTCTACCACTACTAAACAACCTGACTCCGAGCAAATATTTGTCTCTTTTTTACCAGCTATTTCATTATAGCTTTTATTATTATAAATAAACGCTATGCAACAAATCTTTTCTCCGACCGGGAAACGAACCTGAGTAGCGTAGCGTAGCGCGCCATGTATGTCGTCGATTTAGACTTATCGATACGTCCATTACGGTTAAAGATTGCAGTTAAATGTTAAGTCTAAAGAAATGCCGTAACATTGATAGCTAATTTAATATTCGTTCACATGCGCAGCTGCAGATCATACGTGCTCAGCGCTTCTCAACACGTAGCCATGCGGCAAAATTATAAATCATCTTACTGTTTTGGAAATTATGAAGAAAATTATTTAAAAAGTGAGTTATTTATTGTTCATTGATAACTTTATTTATAATTTTACTAAATAATTTATCAGGGACTCTCTAAGAAGCAGAGGCTGCAGCATTCACAACCATAAAGACTGTATAAAGAGTATTGTAATTATAAAGAAAGCAAGAGAATTATTTCAGGATCATTGAAAGTGGCGGCCCGTTACCTTTGCCTATCCTTGTGGGAAATGAGGCGTGAAATATTTATTTAAAGTAGAATTGTATATGGCTCTATAAAACTTTAATCACTGAAATTCTATTTAATTTAAATATTTTATATACTTGTTCAAAATAATATGAGAAACCTAAAAAATATATCTCGTTTAAAAATGGTAGTGCTATTTATTCCCATTCTTAATTAAGCTTTCCAGACAACAGCCAAGGGTAGGATATTATAATCAGACAACGCCACAACTTAATCAAATAAACCCTCAAATGTCAACAAGTAAACTACAGCCGTTAAATGCAAGCCAAAGCAATTAAATCAAATTTCAAATTAGCATAAAACCAAGATATCACGTAACCATCTACTACTTAACCCTAATATGATATGCTGGCATCTAATTAAAACGAAACATAGCTGTTCAATTAACTAATGGGTTGGTCAAACACGCCTAACAGGGTGCGGCCAACTAGCTACAAAATTTTAAGGACATCACACCCTTATAGTTCAGGGGTTGGCTTTTATTACTAACAATGCAGGCAGGTACTCATTATTTCACGCTTTTTAGGTTTATAATTTATAACATGTCCTTACTTATTTTAGTATGAAGGAAATTATATAAAGAATTATAAATTTTCGTACTTAAATAAAAAAAACTCAATGTATGACTTCTCTTGTGGTATTAAATTAAACAGATATAAATAAGGAATACATTTATTTCGTGAATAGCATACATGTTTATTTAATAATTAATAAAACATAAATATTATTACTAAATTATTTTACCTTCAGTATTAGCAGGGTAAGTGCAATTAATATAAGGAACAAAACAAGAAGTTAAATTAAACCAATGCATAGATTTATAATTAGTTTCGCCGACGCTTCGACCGTAGCGCGACCAATCATTAATCTATGTAACCAATGTATTGATGATATATCAACTTTAGTTGTCAAGTTTCAATTATAAAAGCAAGTTTAATAGCTTAGTATAGAACAAAAATACATATAATACATATCATAATCCAGAAATACTAATTCCTTTAAAATTTGATTTTTAAAATTTAGGTTCTACATATGACAGCACCATCAAACTCACATATAACAAAGTCTATGAATCCAGGCGACTGTTACTGCAGTAAATTAACTGCAAGTAGCAGTCATATTCACTATGCCAGCCTAGTTGAAAACGCGACTAAGTCACATCACGGTCTGTACACTTGTAGTGGTGGTACTAGCTCGGATCGGCAGACTAGGCACCAATGCCTACCATTCTTTGACAACCAGACCCGAAACAAATTATCTTTTTTTAATTTTACAAATATTTATTACATTTGATTTAAAATGAAAAGCTATGAAACAAATATTTGCTTCGACCGGGAATCGAACCCGGGACTTTACGCGTAACGGCCAGTCTGCTGGCTAACCAATGAGCCACTTAATACTCGTAAACCAGTAGATTTATTATTTAAATGCCGATAAACGAATGAGTGCTTATTTTATACGTTTAAATCCATTTAAAATATCACTCGGTCTATCTCCACACCTTTAGTAGAGCCAGACTGTCACGCCCAGGAAGCAGTGTTCATTACACACTGCGCTTCCTAGACACGTCTAGACATCCTAAGGTATGATCCTTTAGCACGGAATTCGAGACTTTGTAGCGAAAAATGTCCAATAAATTCTTTCTTTGAGAAATTTTAAACTCAAGTAGAATGGCTTTATATTCTTCAACATTATTCTATTAGTTAAGAAGCGAGAGGGAATTTTTAATATTTTATAAGTGTCCTTAAAAACTTTTAAATGCCACATAGTTGCTTAAAATACAATAGCCCCAAATAATAAAAGTTATTAGTTGTTTTCTTTAAATTTAAAAATATATTCGTGTTTTCGAGATTTGAGCTAACAAATACTTTTAAAGTACCGACCGTCAAGTGATTTTTTATCGCAAGTCATTTAACAGCACCCATATGACGTTATACTCGTATATAACACCCCGCCTGGTGTTAAGATGGAGTGTGGTCCATTCATGAATGGAGATGACTGTCAAATAACTGTGGGTAGCAGTCACTTCACGGTCTGTATACTTGTAACTAGTGGTACTACCGCAGATCGGCAAACTGGGCACCACTGCCTACAACTCTTAGAAAACCAAACCCGGAGCAAATATCCGCCTCATTTTTGCCATGATTCAAATTTAATTTTTGTTCCGACTGAGAATTAAACCCAGGACTTTAGGCGTAACGGAATGGTTGTACTAACCAATTTGCAGGTTCTAACAAGACCGACTTCGTGAATGCAATTGCTACTTGCAGTTATTCCACTGTAGTAGCAGTTTATGGGGCGCACTTCGCCTTAACATCAGGCGGGTGTAAACATAATATTCCTCGAACCATAATAAAAGAAATGAATGCACATTTTAATCACGAATAATAAATCCCTAATGGTCATGACATTTTATATTTTTATTTATTTTATATTTCTATATTAAGCTATAGCTTGTCTAACTATAAATGACGCTCCTCTCTACTTTATTACTTTCTTTAAATGTCACACATGCAAATATTACTAACTATACTGCTATACTTCATCAGCGTGCTCCTCTTTTTGTGTCTAACCAGCAACTGAATGACTAATTACAATTGCATTTTCGGTGTGTTGCATCCATATTTTATATTTGTTCGTGTGCGTAAATGCAGTGGAGGGGCGCGTCATTTCAAGCACTAAAGTGCTTGAATCATAGAAACAGGACGACAAAAGTATGTAGCGACCGCTACATGCTACCGCAAGATGGCGTTGCATGTGTCCAATATCTCGGAAACGATTTACCGACAAAGTAATCATTATATATACGCTTCAACGAGAAGACGTCACCGGCTAAGTTGAGCCCAGTACGCAACACGCGTACTGTAGGAGATCCCCTTTCCTTTTCAAACACGCGGAATAATGCTTCGCTAAAAGTACATATATCATACCGGCAAGTGGTTTTAAAGCCGTGCTCCCGGTTTGCGTAACCATTGCACCACCTATACAACACGGTCCCTTTTAAAAACTAGTTATAAGATTAATCTGTCAGAAAAATATTCAGGAAAACTAATTACTTTAATAGCCATGTAGAATGTGAGAAATAAATTATTAGAGCGGATAATTTCCTCTTTTAAAAATAGCTACCTATGCGACCAGACTGTCGCCTACTGAAGCCCCTTTGTTTTCACGTGTCATGAAACTTAAAAAGCATTTTTTGAAAATTCTCTAACATTTTATGTAACTTTTGACTTGAAAGAACGAATATAAATACTGAACCAATATGGTTTAAGTTTTCTTTTAAAACAATTGTACTTATAGAAATAAATAGTTTTTTATATTTTTTTTATTGTGATTCGACATATTGCAGCAACCTGCTTGATGTTAGGCTGGAGTGTGGTCCATCAATGGATGTCACTGCTACTACAATTTAATAACTCTAAGTAGCAATCACATCCGCCATGCCGGCCTAGTTGGAACCGGCAACTCACAAACTGATCCCGAAAAGCGACAAAATCACTTCACGGTCTGTATTCACGGTAGGCAGTGGACTGAGTACCACTGCCTACCACTCTTTGATAACCATTATTTGTACTAACATTAAAGGATTATTTTATTTATTATTTATTTAAAGTGTGTAGCGTAGTTAAGTCGACTGAGACAACCCCTTGCTTCATCATCATCATCAGTGTCGCCCTGTCTATATAGTCATTAGGACTGTGTTAGATTTGAGGGACTGGAGGGCCTAGCGGATTTCATCTCTCCGTGACCACGATGGCTAAAAAGCTCTGGAAAAGGCGGAAAAAAAAATTATACAATAATCCACATAAAATTTGTATAATTCGAGATCAAATATCTTGTCACGTTAAAAAAAATAACAATGTTCACGCTTTATAAAATTGAAGACGGTGATTATTCCCCTCTTTATCATGTCGGATATGTTGTGAAAAACGCAAGTCAACAATCGCTGTTTGATAAAAACAAATTTACACATGGATTGACGACTAACAGAAGGCTCCTTTGTTGTATCAGTAAACATAAAAAAAACATATAAGAAAAGAAGATCCACAAAAATGAAGTGTACAACGAGAAAACAAAATACTTGAGTTTTATGTTCCCATAAAATACTTACCAAGATATTTGTTTGTTTGATTTTTATTTCTAATACCTAACACTAAAAAAATTATTCACATAAACTAAAACAAGCCAACTTGTATAATTATTTGTTAGTTTGTTTTTAATGTTAAAAGAACAATTAATGGGATTCTTGATAAACGGATTCGATAACCTCAATCAGGAAAGCGAGAGAGTTGTGTCAGGATCATGGCAAGTGGCGCTCGTTTATGCCTATCCTTGCGGAAAAAAGGCGTGATTGATTGTTAGTTATAATTGATTATGATATCATGTGTGTATATGTAACAGTATTGTTTTCTCCTGTATCCTTCTTCACCTTGTATCTTTAGTGTTTATATCATTTATTTCATTTTTTTTAAATAATAATCATTAACTTTACACCTCAATTCCTACAGGAATAAGCAGAGACGGTGCGTCACTTTTCAAGATCCTGATACAACTCTCTTGCTTCCTTTACATCCATAATTTTTATTTCATTTTTATTTCTACTATTTTGACAAAAAAAAACTAACAGTTTAGTTTACCTTTTGTTAGTGCAAATAAATTTTGAACTACCTAAGTAAATTATGTTAATAATATAATATAATAAATAACAATTCAGTAGGTCGGAAGTAACAGAAATGTAATTAGAAGTCAAGAGGCGTAAAAACATGACAATTTCATCGCAACCGTCTACGGATATAATAAAATGTTTCCACTTTACGAGTAACAGCTGTTTCCAAACGTTTCCCAAATTTTATTGTCACATAAAGAGAGTAACCATCAACAAAAACGTAGGGGAGTTTAAAAAAAAATTAAACTGTTTACCCTTTACTGCTCTTTAAAAGAATTTTATCAATCAATCAAATTGTTACGCCCTTCTTCCACAGGGATAGGCAGAGACAATGGAGCGCCACTTGCATCCACAATTCTTTTCCTACAAGCTCTACGTTTATGGGCAATAGGCAACCCAGCTTTAATTAAATAGTTGGAATTAATTAAAAGTGTAAAGGAAAAAATTAGTTGTGTTAGGATAGGGGAAATTAGCGGAAATATTGTTAAATAAGCCTCCTACAATGAGTCTTTGATATAAATATAATGGTGGCCCAGTATATATGATACGATGGTAGGATAGACAATTAGACATCAAGTCAAGTCAAGTCAAATTGTCACGTCTTTTTTCCACAGGGATAGGCAGAGACAATGGCGCGCATCCTGCCACGGTCCTGACACAACTCCCTCACATTCGTCACATCCACAATTCTCTTCATACAAGCTCCATGGTTATAAACCTTAGAGCGTGTATACAAAAAGTATAAACCTTATTATACAATATTACTTAATTAATAAATAGGTAATCAATTTTTAATAAATTTTTACTACGGTAAGTATAAACTTTATTATACAATATTACTTAATTAATAAAAAGGTAATGAATTTTTTATGAATTTTTACTACGGTAAGTATAAACCTTTTTATACAATATTACTTAATTAACAAATAAGTAATGAATTTTTAATGAATTTTTACTACGGTAAGTATAAACCTTATTATACAATATTACTTAATTAACAAATAAGTAATGATTTTTTTATGAATTTTTACTACGGTAAGTATAAACCTTATTATACAATACTACTTAATTAATAAATAAGTAAAGAATTTTTAATGAATTTTTACTACGGTATCTACATCAAGGAAATAATCTTAGAAAATTATTAACCATTAAGTATTCGTGAAAACCTGTGGCTTTTAACATCTTTTAGACTCAACTAAGCCGTATGAAGTGCGTTAATGTCTAATAAGTTACTAAAACCTCACTTCATATTCCTTCTGTGCCTTTTACACCATTAATATAATTTATTTTATGCATATAATTTATTTATGACAAATAAACTGCATCACTCCTTTCTTAGATTTTGCTTGAACATTGATTAATGAATTAAACAAATTTTATGCGGCTTACTATCGCATTTATTATGATTTTGATCTTACAATTAGCCCTTCCTTTAAATTACTAAGCTATCTATAAAGATATCTGCATTAAAATACGACGAAAATTATTTAAAATACTCGTATTACATGTTGTTGTGTAGTTTTATAAAGGCCTCCAGGCTAATATTTTTTTATAAAGGCGACCGTGTTGTAGTGGTAGTGCAGTTCACGCAAACTGAGAGCACGGTTTCAAAACCGCGCCCGTTGCCAATGTATCTTTGATATAACTTTGGTCGTCCGGTTTCTATAATGCTTATATTATAGTAGCTTAATATAGAAATTTAAATAAAATGACATCATTCATTTTGTATGGGGACTTGGGCTAAATTGTATTAACTGTTACAAATATATCAAAAATTGTTTAATATACGAAGATTATAATGTAATTGGAAAATATCCTTTATTTTGCATAGTTTAGGTGTGCAAAATAATAAAACTATAATTATGACAGTTTAAAGCAAAACTGTTAACATGGCGTGTCTTCGTGATTAAAAGACGATACAAAACCTATATCCTATTTTCTAATTGCACAGCAATTAAAAGCAAAATTATCATTAGTTTTAACAATACAATTATTGAAACTCCCAGTTTCATATTTTTTTCATCATTGGGCATAACAAAGGTAAATGGTGTATGTCCTTTGGGAAAATTAAAAAATATAAAAAAAATTAGAAACTCACAATATGGCATTCCCCAAACAATTGTGATCTGAAAAATATTTGCAAAACGTAAAACGCCATTCAAAGTAACAAGTAGATGGTTACAGAATCTTAAATTTATATATTATTAATTCATAGCTCTGCAACTGTAAGAAGAACAATACTAAAACTTTTACTTAAAAGAATATTTTATAACTTTGTATTACTTTTAAATACTTGTAAAATAAATGCAAAACGCACGAGGAAGAGAAAATAGCCACAAATGTTATGAGGAAATGTTGTTCAATTAGTTTGAAGGCTTCATTTTACTACAGGTTTATTGAAATTGACACATCTATCTAATTGTCACGCGTATGTTCCCACAAGGATAGGCAGGAACAATGGAGCACCTTGACACATTTTCCCACATATTGCAAGTCGAATTAAATTTATAATCCCGAAGATTTGAAGTAGCGACGTTGAGTCCGTCTTTTGTATTATTATCTATTGTATAGTTGAGTTAAGCTTTTTTTTAATAAACTAATATAGTTTAGAAGGTGTATGAAATCATAATCTTAGGGCAAGCTGGAATAAACTTTCGTGTACTATAGTCAGCCAGTGACATTATAGAAGCACGTTTATTAGCTCATACAAAAAGACCCCTCATAATTTTAATATTGACTCTATACCACATTATGAAATATACATCTTTTAAATCCTACTTTATTTGTTATTTGCAAGTTTTCATATAAAAATAGTACTGTAATATATTTAAGTTACAGTACAATTAAAAGGCAGTATGCAGTTTGTCTTGGCGGTGTCCGTCGCTTGGCAAGTGGTAGGCAATGCCGTCGTCCACTAACTGTACTGTCGGTTATGTCGCTGTTGAGAAATTATTGTGTAGGTACCACAAAACATATTATCAGGGATTCTAACCAAATCAACTGACGACTACGGCATTTTTTAAATTAAATATGTGTCATAATTTATTACTTTTCTTATCGAACATAAATATTTACTAGAACATTGTAATTTTCTTTTGCATAGACACTATTGCATATTTTTGAAACAAACAATCTTCATTGAAACTTTCAGCTGGTGATTTATTGTATAGCGTTTAAAGCCAACAACGCTGTTTTTAAACAAAGTTCAAATCTCTACAAAGTAAAATAATTTTGTAGATTTTATTCTGTACTATAAATATACAATTAAAAAGATAGAATTTAAAAATTAGATTGGAAATCGCGAATCACTAAAAAATACAACAATAATTGGTATATGCAAAAATTACCTTAAAAGTTTAATTAATTTAAAGCTTTAATAGTAAACAAAAATTTCTATTTAAAATTTAAAACACATATTAAAATAATATTAGAAATACTTCTTTTCACATTATGTTTGCCTAGTAAAGTACATAGGCATACTAGAATCTTTGTTTGTCGATGGACATTCGGTAATGGGCTGACGCGCAAACTACTCGTCCTAAGTAAACTACGAAATGGTTTGTAACGCGTAAATATTTTAGCAATATCCCGCGAGGCACTATGCCTGCTTTGTGACTGCAAACATTGTCTCCGAAAGGGTGAACAACCTAAAGATTACAATGTTTTCAACTCATATTTGAATTCAAAGCTTGCTTTGCTTTCACCAGGCTTTTTTATTTACTTTCATAGCATTCTTTTCAAAAGATGGGATCCGCAGTATAACCATAAAAACTCTATGCAGCGAGTTATGAAAATCAAGGAGGGAAGATATAACTTACAGGATCGTAGAAAGTGGCATTTCCCAGGTAGTGACAAAAGCGTAACAATTTGATTGATTTACTCGAATAAATAAAATACTATAATATGTGGTCTAAAATTATTGTATATTGTGATTTCTTTATGCGAACCAGATTATTTTTATGTATAATAATAATCATTAACATTGGGACTTAACATAGTGTATAAAATAAATCACGTATTGCATCACGTATATAAAATAAATTAAACAGAATTCATTGAAGAAGTTTGTAACTAAGACGTATGGTTGTGATTGATAACACAAACTTGTAACTTAGCTTATTTTGTTCGGCGTCTCAATCCTTTGAACATTCCAAACAGATTTCCAAGTTTACTCTTAGTAATGTATCTTAGGTCCCAGTTATTTAAAATCGACCTGACAACTTGAGATTCTCTAAATATTTTATTACTACAAAGAATTTATACAAGCTTGTATGAAGAGAATAGTGGATGTGAAGGGAGCGAAGGAGTTATGTCAGGATCGTGGCAAGTGGCGCTCTATTGTCTTTGCCTATCCCTGTGGGAAAAAAGCGTGACAATTTGATTGATTGATTGAACTTATAATAAAATATGTTTTAGAAAATACACATAATGGATTTATTGTATAGAATGTAAAGATAAAATTATAATGAAAAAAATACCCTGGTTGGTAAAATCAATTAAATAAAGTTAAAAGCAGTAAAATTCTTAGTTAAAATTAAAAATACCAGGCGCTTAGTCTTGTGACAGAGTAAAGAAAACTAACAGGAAATGTTTTAGATATTTCCTTTGCGGACCAAATTCGGCAAATTTACAGATCATTTATCTTCTATTCCCCATTTGATGATCGATGTCATCGCAGAAAAAAACAAGGAACTTTTCCTCGCAGGTAATTTGTCGCTGGGACCTTTCACGAAATCTTGATTGTCTAAAATTATCTAGTTATTTAATATTCTAGTTATTTAAGATTCTATCTGGTTCTTATTACTTGAGTAATATAAAAATATTGTTAGGCGTGGACGAACGGTTTAGCGATTGGTTTGTTGCGCGTTAAGTCCCGGGTTCGATTCCCGGTCGAAGAAAATATTTGTTTCATAGCTTTTATTTGTAATAATTATATTAAATTTTGCAAATATTTGTTAATAAAAAAAGAGATGGATATTTGCTTCTGGTCTGGATCAAAGAGTGGTAGGCAGTGGTATCCAGTCTGCCGATCCGGGGTAGTACCACTACTTACAAGTATGTGAGTGAAACATTTATTCACTCGAATGACAAAATTGAGAAACAATCTAAAGTAAAACGCTCACATTTTTTAAATAATAAATACCTAACATTTATGTTTCCACTCATTCTTTAAGTACGCTGAATCGAGCATGAAAGCATTTCACCAGTCATCCTTAAAATTCCACTTGTCAACCTAAATAGTTTAGATAGTAACTCTACTTTCAAAGAGATAATCCTATTACATTTTGCGGTCAGGAGCTGGTATAAATCTGGACATACCTAAGAGCTTATTTTGTTTGAATTTGCCCAAACAAGTAAGGTAAATAAATAAACTATATTCATGCGGTTGTTTTAATAAACCAAATTGAAAGCTTACGAAACTTCTGTTTAGTTTAGTTAAATAAAGGATTAAAAAACCTTAATAAATGTGTGTTTCATTTATAAATAATTACAAATAAACTTAACTGTATACAATCCAATGCGTTAGTATTAAGGCAACCGTGGTGTAGTGACAGTGCAATGGCCATGCAACCCGAGAGCACGGGTTTAAAACCACTCACTGGTACCAATGTATCTTTGATATATGTACTTTGGTCGTTCTGTTTCTATGATTCAAGCACTTTAGTAGCTTAGTATAGAAATGTGAATTAATAAAAAAAATGTATGCCGAAATACAGGCATATCTAGTAGCATACATTTAAAAACATATTATTATACCTCCTGTACTATAATACTCGTATAAAATAATCCTTAACCTTTAAATTAACCTTTAATTAACCTTAACGCAAATATTTCCATTGATCCCAAAGGTTACCTGTCAGAGAATGTCTAGCGGCATTAAGTTCGTCTTTGTACATAAGCATTAAAATTTTAAAATTAATTAAATATTAAGTTAATTATAATACCAATAATTAATGTGAAATTCCAGTCATAATCCATTTATATTGCCCAATGTAGACTTACTGAACTTAATCCTTTTGCACGCAAATAGGTCCTGCAAATGGCAATACAAGAAACAAGACCTGCAAAGAATATTATTGTAACTCATTTTTAATAACTTAAATGTAAAACGTTTTTAAGAGTAGTAGGCAGTGGTACCCAGTCTACCGATCCGGTGTAGTACCACCACTTCCAAGTATACAGACAGATTTAGTAGCATTTCGGAATTAGCTTGTGAGTTGCCGTTTCCAACTAGGCCGGCATAATGGATGTGACTACTACTTACAGTTATTGAATCGTAGTAGCAGTGACATCCATTCATGAACCGCACTTCAGCTTAACATCAAGCGGGGTGCTGTCGTATGTCACAATAAAACATGGAACATCAGTTTCCTCGTGCGATTACGACTATATTCAACCCGCTCTGACTCGATCGTGGTATTTTGCCTGATGTACTACGTATATGTCAGAATTTGAAAAAACTTCTTTGTTACTACTTATTTCATTTACTTATGTAAATAATTTGTTTCATCTTTGCAATGGAAGCTGTTCCTAAAATACTAGCAACCATTCACAATATTATGAAGTCTATAGACAGTTTTTTGAGTGATTGGCACTAGTACCCCAGTCTTTCGATCCGGGGTAGTACCATCAACAATACTTACAAGTATAATACCATCACTGAGGTGCGGTCCACGGATCAAAGTTACTGTTACTACAGTTAAATAACTGTAAGTATTTTTCACGTCCACTTTGCGGCCTAGTTAAAACTAGAAACTTACAGGCTGATTCCGAAACGTGACTTATTTGATTCATTCCTTTATGTCCTCTAGAGGGCGCCACGTTCACTTAAATGTGATGTCACATGGCCTATTTTTAGTAAACGATCAAAGCGCTTCTACCGACACCTTATTTGTCAAATTAAAATAAGTACTTTAGAAGTTATGAGGTAACAGACGAACAATTTAGTCCAGTTGCGGGGTTGGTCCAGTTGTGGACTAGACTAACCCCGCATCACAATGTATTGAGAAAAAAAAACAATCCATAAAATATATAGTCATGTATTTAGGTTTAAGAGATTTTCGGCTATCTAAAAATTAATCGAACACCTATCAGAGGTTTTATGGTCAAATATACAATATCATCCGAAAGGAATGGAGTAGCAAGATGTGATTGGATGACTCTGGGTGTAACTTCTCTTATCCAAACTTCAAAATGGATAAGTTCTCTCGTGCCAGTGCCAATGTACCTTTTGTGTGTTAACTCTGCCTTCGTTACAAGTTAGATATGTTTTGTATAAGTTAGTAAACGAATAGCGTAAATAACTAAATGTATCTTAGCCAGGACTTGTTATTTTTGTGATACAATATTTATTTGTAATATTATATCTCAAAATAATAATAATATTTACTATTCTTATGAATTTCTTAATATATAGATAGCGGTTATACTCGTATTACTTTCATATCCTGAACATAAACAAACACTTAATAACAATATCTCTGTAATTGTTTTGTTTGTGCAAGAAAAACATAATGTTATTTTTACAATAGTATTCGTAATAATAGCACAAGTTTAATAATAATGGAATTATATTATTAGATTCCTGTATACCTGTTTTCGTTGTCGACAAGTAGAATAACCAGCCAGTTCTCCCCATCCCATATTTCAGGCAAAACGTGAAAAAGTCTCATTAGACAGATATTCGTTTTCTTCTGTTTTCGCATAAATTCTTAGCCCTTTGTGGTACTGTTAAGTTTTTTTTTTTTTTATTGTGACTCGACATATGACAGCACCCCGCTTGGTGTTAAGCCAAAGTGTGGTCCATGAATGAATGTCACTGCTACTACAATTCAATAACTGTGAGTAGCAATCACATCCACTATGCCGGCCTAGATGGAACCGGCAACTTACAAGCTGATCCCGAAACGTGACCAAATCACTTCACGGTCTGTATACTTGTAAGTGGTGGTACTACCCCGGATCGGCAGACTGGGTACCACTGCCTACCACTCTTTTAAACTATGCCATGACTTACTATACAATGCCGGGTGGCAATTAAAGCAATTTCAAATAAACTTTTGCACCCTTCAAAATGAGGACTGATTCCTACACTGCGTATACCGATATTAAATCTCAAAAAGCCTTTAATAAATAGGTTTATTCAAAATATCAAATATTATCTTTGCTTTTAGTATTTAATTTCAGTTCACCACTAAAATAAATAAATGTTTCAGAAATATTTTTTAGTATAACCAACAGTATTTGATAGCGTCACCTCGGCCTCAAATAGTAATAACTTATTTTGCCCATCACATCCCAATATGTGAAGGAGCCTTAACGTACGTTTCTTGACAGCCTTCACTGACATTTCTATGTAGGAAGGCAATGACGGAATTTCTTAGAGACAGGAAATAAAGAGCCTGTAGCGGAATAAGGGTAAATAAACAAACAACCTCCAGATTTCATTAATTAAGCCCTCGCTTCGTTTATTTTGTTTCATATATTTACAGATGTGAAGGCGCCTTCTCTTTTTTCTAGCGTGTAATTCTAATCTTAATTAAATTTAATAATCACCATATAAATTATATATTATTTTGTTGAGAATAATTATTTTGTGTTTAACAAGGTAGGGGGTGTTTTCCGATAAAATCGGAGACATCCTCAAGAAAGCTAGGTTGCCTAGTGTCCCATAACCTTAGAGCTTGTATGAAGAGAATCGTGGATGTGGGAGAAGCGAGGGAATTTTGTCAGGATCATGGCAAGTGGCGCTCCGTTGTCTCTGTTGTCTCAATTAAACAATTTAATTGTTTAATTGATTGATAGTTGAGAATACCGTATTAAGAATAGTAGCTAATTTTTAATGATATAATGATGGCCGACTAAGGCAACCGTAAAATGTAACGGATTTTTCAGTCGTTGGCATTCTTGGCTGATTTACCATATTCTCATAATTATAATACTTTATACCCAAGTACACTGTTCAGATTTACTTAGTAATCAATATAGTAGATTATTCTAAAATAATTATGGTGTCGTGCAATTGTAAGTTATTATTATTTTGAAATAAAGATGTCTGATATTTATATGGTCTCTATAAATATTGTTGGGTTATTAATTATGTAACAATTTCTATCAAAGTTGTTGGACAGATTTTACATGAGATCTCACAACTTTTTATTGCGGAAGAACTGCTTTGCGTGACTTGACATTTTTTACATTTTGGATATATCGGTATATATATAAATAATCGGTAATAATGACGTCGAGTCAGTTTTTGCACTCGTCGCCGCTCTTGGATCTCCCCTATTTTTACATGACGCGTCACAATAAAGAAAAAACTGAATGTTATTAAAAGAAATGTCCAACCAACACGTTGCAATGCTTGTAAATAACAATTTCATAATGTCGTACAAAGACATTGTGTATAAATAAATAGACATCGCTTTGTTTGTATTAAAAATAAATCCCAAATAATTGGTTCCTACCAGAGAAACAAAGCTTTGTGCAAGGCTATTCACGTTCACTGGTTTGCTTGCCATTCCAATTATCATACGATCTTATGCGCCATCTAGTTATATATAGGCTGTGAATGTACGTGACTTAATGTGAAGCTCCCAGACATCGGTTTAATACACTAAGACCGTTGTAGCTGAATATTCTGTATGTCATTTCAGTCGCATTTATTCATTAGACAAGAGACAGTATATTAATTATTATAATAATAAACAATTCTGTTTACATTAAACGTATATAATCCATTTACTCGTAAAAGTATCAGGATTGTTTTTATTTCATTCATTGTTTAAAAGGTTTTTCTTATTTCTTCATTATGAGGCTACGAAGTCATTTGATTTGACTATCTCAAAAACATACCCGTAGTCCTCAATTCTACATATCTACTATGTTCTATGGTGCTGTACAGTCTTTAAATGGTACAGTCATAAAATCAACTTATTTGCCAAATTGTACCCAATAATATTCGAAAAAATTAACAAATACAATCCATGACAGAACGCATAAGTCGGTCGTAATACTGGCAACTTCATATTAATTAACAGAGAGAAAATCGGTCATGGATCCTCCGTCCATGCCAGTAGGCAGGAAAGTGAAACGACCGAACCGGAAACCGAAAAATTGATTAAGGGTCTTTACGACAGAGAGAGACAATTTTCTTAGCTTCCATGGATTCTCCGTGCCCGGGTTCATCGCGTGGCAGGTGAGAGAGTGGAGGCAGTGTTCCGGACTTGTAACAGAAATGAAGGTTTAGGGCCTTTACAACATATCAACACTCACCTTTGTTGCCCTCATGTTTCCCTCTATCCAAATAAATATTGTTTTAACCCACAATAGTGTTTTTGATAGTGTTGCTGCCTTCGACATTTGGTCTAATAACGTATTTACAGCTGATCTTGAAAGGCCAAGATCCTTTCAAAGATGATGCAACGTTTTTGCTGGTATTCCTTTTGCACCAACTTCTACTGCGTAGAGCTAGGTTTTATATCCGTTACTTGTCATGTCGTTCTTGAGATCATAATACTTATTTGACTTGATATTGTGGTCTTTTCGAATGTTTTTTTCCCACAGAACAGGAGCTCTATAAAGATGATAGTTTTCAGGTATCGAGAGTTAACAGAGAGTTAGCCTCGTCCTGCCTGCTTGAATTTTATGATCTCTTTGGTGACTTTATTCCCCAAGTTCAGTACGTAAAAGGAAAATTAAATTAGGAGCCACAAAAGTTTTGGTATTTAGTTCAATACAACAATATTGTTATAATTTTGAATGAAGTTGTTGATTTACAAAACTTTTAATGCTACATTTTGTTTACTGACAAAAGTTTTTAGCTAAAGTTGTTTACGTATGAATCAGTACTAAAGTTTTATTTAGATGAAAACTTTCAAGAATAATGTTTGGTACAAAGTCAAGTTACCTATAAAATAAGATTGTAAATCATATTAAATTACTCGTATTGACAATTTTTTTTTTCAACTATATATTTATTTATATTGACCTATTAACTATCGTGTGGTACCCATTGTATCACGCACCGCTACCCTACCGTTATATAATGCTTTTACAATTTAATGCTCAATGTCCGCTATTATTTTTTATTGTAACTTGACATCTCACCTCGACTTAACTAATATTAGGCGCCACGAAGGAGGACCAAGAGTGCCGCCGCCGACTCAAATAAACGACTCAGTTAACAGCTGCCTCAGTCGTTGTCACTATGCCGGCGAGAGAAAATTTCAATACATTAAATAGATACATTTATCGACATAACACAACACTTACAAAAAATCATTTACAAGAACAGTTTTATGAATAAGAATTAGGTTAATAAAATTTATTCGTTAAATCAATCAATTAAAATGTTGCGAATCATTTCCCACAGTCATAAACCGAGTCAATGGAGTACCACTTTCTGTGATCCTGACAACACTTTCATTTCCCTGAGACCCTTAATGCGTATTGAGACTTGGCATTTAATTTCAATTAAAAATAATATTTAGAAACTGCAATTTAATCGCAGCAAACTCCATCACAAGGCAGCTTGTGTTTGTGGTGTAAAATAAAGCTGTTATAATTCTACAGTTTATAGCTAATTGGTTATCGGGTTAGTACAAACAATATCTGCAGTGTAAACACGTTTATCTAACGCTTCATTGAAGATTAATTTTAAACTAATGCTCCGATAAATTATTTTGTTTATTTACGCTCTCTTATGAACGTTTTTTATAGTTATACAAACTTTTTAAGACTATTATAAATATTTAATAGTATATATAATCTATTATATATACTATTAAATCCAGCAATAGTTTTCATATTATTGGCCCATCAGGCAGGACCTCCTCCTACACTTCAATTTCCCCCACTGTTGAATGCAGTTGAATCTTGCTTCTCCCTGTTGACACTGAAGTTTTTATAATTGTTAACTGTTTATATAATTGAATATTAAATAAATTCATTATCATTACAGATAGATAGATAAATTCTTTATTGCACAGTATAATAAAAACACATGTACATAGGCGAGCTTAATATCTAATCATTATTATCACTCCTAGCATAGCCCTGTCTGTGACTTTGAGCTTCTTCATAAAGCCCATAGTTGAGACACCACGTGTCAGCACCACCATCACCGCTATTAACACATAAATTTAAAATTATAGTAAAATTAAAATACAGGCTTTAAATCTTCTAAAAGAAACTCTAAATTATTTTATTTGGTTTTTGTTATTATTTGAACTCCATAGAGTCTGTAGTTTGCCAAGTCAGTAACTGTTTAGTTAACGATACAAAACTAACGTAATAAAAACAAATGTAACAGTTATCGTAAGAATTTATATCGACTACTTCCGCTCTGAATCCAAAATGATACCATTAATGCAACCTACATTATTATTTTATCTCATCGGAACGTCCGATATGAAATAATAACTCTATATTTTTTTCTCTCAATTTCAATAAACTTTTTGTTATAAAGTAGTCATAATATTTAAACTATATTATTTTATTATCGTAGAACGATATTATTGTAACAGCCTGATGATAAGCTGGACACGGTCTATGGTCAGCTTCTACTACAGTTACATAATTTCAAGTGGCAATCTCATCCACTATGCCGACCTAGTTGGATCCTACAACTTTTAAACTGATCCCGAAAAGCGACTAAGTTACTTTACACTCTTTACACTTAAAAGTGATGGTACTACATCGGATCGGTAGACATATGAGCACCAGCCGTCTGTCTACCACTCTTTTTTATTCATTTCGGTCTTTTTAGGTGATATTTTTTCTGCAGTAGTCACTAGTCGGCACTACAGGTGGACATATCAATAGGATTAAGACATATTTATGTATTTTTTAATAGTAATAGAAAAGGATTTTGAATAATTTCAACTTTTGTATTGCGGCTTACACAATATACTCGTACTTAGATAAAACGAAAACGATTCAAGTTAAAATTTTATTATTTCAAAAAACGTAATTTTAGTGTCGGTGTCGTTGTCGGTGTTGAGTTAGTTTTAATTTAAAAAAAAAACTTTAATCAAAGTTAGGTGGATATTATTTTGGGGACAATAAATCTTGAATTTTACAAAAGTAGTCTCAAAGGCTTTGGAGACATCTTAGCTTAATATTCATTCGCAAAACTTGGTCCTAATGAACCTTAGTGTAAGAATAAGACAAATCACCGAGACATAGTTAAGCCGGACTCGCTCCACAATTAATATCGCGTAATTACACCCTCTGCTTCAGACAGTTCGTTAATTGGCTACCTTCTAAAAGTTGACAATTCTTATTATTAAATTGATTGCAAATTTTTATTAATTGCAGAATAATATAATATTAATTTAATTTCTTGTTCCCAACTACTAAAAATAGCCTTAAATACTATTTTTTCCGGGCGAGGTTAATGACAGAACCTCGCCCAATGTTAAGCTACATTATGAATGGAGGCGACTGCTATGATAGAAACATAACTGTTTAATAGTTATTGCTGGCAAGATCGCTTCCTTTTCAACACTAGATTATGTCCATTAATTCATAAGAAAAATACATAAAAAATGTACCGTAATTTTAAGCCTAAAGAACAAGATTGATAAGAAAGATAAACAGGGAATTTGTTAAAATCCATAGTAAGTATATAATACCCCCATAGCGGCCTCTATGTAAACCTCTTCTGTATTGACTCTTCCTGACCCTTGTAATGGAATATTAGGATAACAGAAGCTCAGTAAACACTTTCATAAATTTAATGCCTTTACAACTGTAACGTTTGCGTAGGATTAAGCTACCACATTTCGCGGTTTCCCAAAGCCACAAGGGAAAATGATAGCTATTTAAAGTCGTTCAGAAAATTCCCATTCAAGATAAGAGCCGTAATTGCCGAAGATCTTCTGACGGTTTGAAAAATTCCAGGCAAAGAAATTTTACGGATAACATAGCTTTAATATCGTCATTAACAAAATATGAACATGAAGAGATAAATTTTACCTTATAAATTTTAAACTTTTGGTAAAATTAAATATCCTGTTTTATTTTTAGAGCTTCTTAATAAAACATCTCTATATATATTCTTATATGTATATTATATGTATATGTATTAAAATATATATATTCTTTTTTATTGTGACTCGACCTCTGACGTCGACCTCGCTGATAGTAAGCATGGTGGAGATCCAAGAATGCCGACGTCAGAAACCGAGTCCGTTCATGGCTGCCACAGTCGCCGTCACTATGCCGCCCTGATGTGCTTCTTAACGCATCGCTGAAGGGATTCAGGGTTATATGTGCGTATTAGGATTTAATTATTTAGGATCTCTGACAAGAACGCTGAATACTGCAAAAACCATTTTAGTTTACGGTTGCCTCGATCGCCATTGCCAGCTATAGGATATTTTTTAAATTTTATTCATAGCACAAAAAAAAACTGTTTTTAAATTACACAAAACAGTTTTTTTACATGTTACAATATGAGAGGGTGCGCTGCATTCATGTTAATGTGTGATTCTCTTGGCAACTGCAGACTGAACTACTGGTTTGTATGAATCTGTATGAGATTGATTCCGTGCGAGACTACGGCCACCTTACACAGATTCATACAAACCAGTAGTGCAGGCTACGGTCGCCATCGGAATCAGACCTTTAAGCTACTAAAATTATCACAGAAATAGGATAAAACAAAGTAAGGTCACTGGGTTACTCGAGGTTAATGCAACTATGGGGCTAAAGCGACTAACTGAATTTTCTCTCAATCTAATGATTTTTGTAAAACAAGTCATGTATTGAAGTGTAGAGCAATCATTGTTTATTCAAACAGAGTAAAGATGAGCTTCCTAGAACGCTGGCCCCGATTTTGGAGCAAAGATTTGCGGCGTCGTGTGTTTTGTTTTATGGTATAACATATTTTACGTCCTCTTCAGGAGAAATAGAAGTTTATCCTTAAAACAAAATAAAACGTAAGTTAAACGTAAACGTTGGTATATTTGGTCAAACTCCAGGTGTTACGAGTTATATAGTTATATTAACTCCAACTTTTCGTGCAGATGGGGTTAATGCAACTAATTGTGAAGTTGCAATCGCCCCATAGCTTTTGTTTGAAAAGTGCAAAACGTTAGTGATGTTCCGTGTCGACATTTCTCTAATCATCATCATCGTCAGCCGTAAAACGTCCATGCTGAACATAGGCCTCCCCCTTAGAACACCATTCCGAATTACAAGATGCCAGTTGCATCCACCAGTATTTTTTCGTTCATTATCCCCATGCTTTGCTTGGCAGGCAGCTTGGGGATCAGTTATCGTTTGCTGTACCTAAATAAGTTACTGGTTTAAAATAAGAATTCAATTATAAAATTTAATTTAAGTAGATAATTGAATTGGTACATCCCTACTTTTGTTTCTTGCACGAGTAGCTAGAAGGACCTAATTTTACGATTGACCCCTTTTAAATTGAGGTTTAACTTTATTATAATGAGAATAAAACTGGAATTTCTACAGATATAAACAAGGATAGAATGACTGGGTGATTCGAAAGACTCGCGTTTTTAAATTTAGTATTTTTAAAGCTACAGTTACACATGCTCATTACTAGCTCGAAAGGATGCTTTTATTGAACATATGCTCAATTTGTATTTTGCTCATGTGTATTTTTTTTTTTTTGACTCGACATATGACAGCACCCCGCTTGATGTTAAGCCAAAGTGTGGTCCATGAATGGATGTCACTGTTACTACAATTTAATAACTGTGACTAGCAATCACATCCACTATGCCGGCCTAGATGGAACCGGCAACTTACAAGCTGATCCCGAAACGTGACCAAATCACTTCACGGTCTGTATACTTGGTGTATACTGTATACTATAAGTGGTGGTACTAACCCGGATCGGCAGACTGGGTACCACTGCCTACCACTCTTTGATAACCAGACCCGAAGCAAATATCTATCTCTTTTTTTTTATTAACAAATATTTGTAATATTTAATACTATTAAATATTACAAATAAAAGCTATTGCTCCGACCGGATATTAAAACATTGCTAATAATGAGCATGCTCATTTCGAGTATGCTCAAAAATCGACAGTCGTGCGATTTTTGAGCATGCTACCTGCAGCGCGGGTGTAGGGGGGCGTGCGTGAACAGGTTTGCTTATGGAATATGCTAGTACAAGTAGCATGTAGAATGTATGTTGTATGTATGTATGCATGTATGTATGTATGCATGCAGTAGTAGCATGTCGCATGTAGTAGTATGTATGCATGTAGTATGTATGTAGTACGAGTAGTAACCAGCATAGTAAACCATAGTAAAGTAAATCATAGTAAACCAGCATGCCCATTGCTAGCAAATGTAAACTGCTCATAAGCATGCTCATATTGAGCATACTCAATAGCACGCTTTTTAGCATGCTAATTTAAAGCATGTGTAACAGTAGCATGATTCTCGCCACTGGTTAGCACATCAGTCTATTACGCATAAATTCCTGTGTTTCATTCCGATCGGAGCAAAGATTTGTACAATTTACAGGGCCGTCTTTACCCGGGGGTTCAAGGGGTGCGGTGCACCCGGGCGCAGAGTCCTAGGGGGCGCATGCCGACCGCCATAAACTTCGATAGGTACCTATCACACTGAGACCACGCGAGCGGAGCCTTGACTTTCGCACCCCGGCGCTGAATATGCTTAAGACGGCCCTGACAATTTAAGTGTAATTTTACTAATATTGATAAAATAAAAAAAGAGGCTGGTATTGCTCCGGTTCTGGTTGTCTAAGAGTGGTAGATAGTAGTGCCCAGTCTGCGGATCTGGGCTACTGCCACCACTTACAAGTGTACAGACTATGAAGTGAATTATTCGCGTTTTGGGATAGGCTTGTAAGATGCTGGTTCCAACTAGGGCGGCATAGTGGATGCGACTGCTATTTACAGTAATTTAACTGTAGTAGCAGTCGCCTTCACTTATGGCACTCGAGCTGAACGTCAGGAGAGGTGCTGTCACATGTCGACTGAATGACTGAGACATTTGTAAACTGTCACTGTCTCTCTTGGATATCCCTTTACTTATTGTCACGTCTCTCAATAAAAGGTGATCGTGGCATAGTGATAGTGCTATGGTTACGCAAATCGAGAGCACGGGTTCTAAATAACTTGCCGGTAACAATGTAATCTTTAATAAATATGTACTTTGGTTGTCCTGTTTCTTTGATACAGGCGCTTTGGTAGCTTAGTATGGAAATGTGGACAAAGAAAAATAAAGGGTTTTTCAGTATAAAAGAATTGTAGATGTGAAGGGAGCAGAGGAGTAGTGGCTCTCCGTTGTCTTTGCTTATTCCTGAAGGAAATTAATGATAGTGGTTATTATTGTTTACACATTAATTTCATCAGACCAGTTCTTCCCGGTAAAGTCTAACTTTAAAACAATACTCGTTTTTATCAGGAAACTAATTTCTGAATATTTTTCTTGGTCCTTTGTTAGGTAAATTTCTTATGGTTACTTAAAAATATTTTAAAAGTGTGAATAGGTTTCATATTTTAATATAAAAAACAAAAAGCTAACTAAATTTTATTTATTAACTTGTGCCATATATCAATCAATCAAATTGTCACGCTTTTTTCCCACAGGTATAGGCAGAGTTCCACTTGCCACGATTAAGGATCCTTAATCGTGGCAAGTGGCCGCGATAACTTCCTCGCTTCCCTCGCATCCACAATTATCTTTATACAAGCTCCATAACCATAGGGCTTGCACTAAGCAACCTAGCTTTCTTGAGGATGTCTAAATATTATAGTACCAATATTACGTATAACTAATAATACCTATTGTATAAAATAATGAAAATTTGATAAAATTCACTCGTGCACATCAATCAACTGCAGCTGTAAATCCGACCCGCTAACTATCTATTAACGCCTTATGATACCAATTTAAAATTAAAAAAAAACTTCTTTTCATTCTTTACTCTTGGATTACACAATGTTATCATCAGTCTTCATAAAAAGGCGATCTACATAAAAATCAAACAAAATTAAATGTCGTTTGGCCCTAACGAGCACTTTATGGCACTTTAACAGAGATCATAAATTTTTAGCTAATTTAAAATACTACTTTTATTATAACTATTTTATTAAAAATGTGATTGAACTACCAAGCATTAAGTCCGGTGTACCGACTCCCACTACCGCTACATTTATGTCAATAACTGAGTAAAGTGAAAAAAATCACGAAATTAGGGCTATTTTATTTTCTATTATTACCTTTTTTTATATTACCTAAAATTATTATAATAACCTACCTACACTTCTACTTGCACGTAAAATATTAAAGCTACTTATTATCTATTCGACAAGAAAAAGCTATCATTAATTTAACAATTTTAATTTTGCAATTGTTAGAATTTAATATAATGTTTCTGAAAAGTCGTTTTTTGGAGTACAATGAATATAGCAATTCTTTAGGCAACGCGCGAACTTCAAGAGAATTAAACTTTCCCTAAGAGGATTTGTAAATTTCATAAGAAAAAATGTTATAAGATCTCTTTTACAAATAAGAGGACATACTTATAAAGTTTATAACAATTTTTAAAATTAAATCGATAAAATAAAGTAACATTATTAAAGCCTAATAATGAAGCACTTTATTGTTTTTTTTTTATATTTTGTAATACTACTCTTTAAGAATTACTAATAAAAATTGGATAGAAAGGGTACGAACCCGGGACGTCTGTTACTTAACGCGCGACCGCTCTGACAACAAACCTACACAGTGCCGTTATTTTTAAAATGTGAGTTAAAAAATATTGCTTAAAAACCTATTTTGTATTATTTATAAAGGGAAAAGATAATAAATAAATATTTTCCCAAACCACAATTGGCGACTCGGAAACCATCTAGATCTCTTTTTCGATCTAATTAATTTTCCCCATTAACGTCAACTGAAAAATTAACAACTTCATGTCAAAATTATTCTATTTTATCTTTTCATAAAGTCAAAACATGTAAAATCCATAAATATTATCAAAGATTTGTTAGATTACAGTTATTATGGATTACTCAAACATTTTCTTTGCGTACGTCTTACTCGTAAATTGGGTTCAAAACCTACTTACGTGCAATTCATTAAAAAACCATGATATCACATCAAAAGCAGCAATGCTGTCAAAAGGTATTTCCTCGCAATATAGCCTCTTCTAAGGAATATATAATATTGAAATTGATGCGATGACATGAAAGTACTTATATTTTAATAAGTGAATTGTAAGGGGGCCGTAACCGTAAAGATGCAGTTAACTATACTTTACATTTTTCAGTCTTTTAAAAACCACAAGTTTATTACAACAGAGCGCCACTTTCCACAATTCTGACACAACTCTCCTTCACACCTACATTGGCCAGCATAGTGACCGGCGACTGAGGCAACCGTAAACTAAATCGGTATCATCGGTCGTTGCCGCACTTACTTCCTTTACTTACCATAAGTCAAGTTAGGTTAGCTAGCTATGAAACAAATATTTGCTCCGACCGGGGATCGAACCCGGGACTTTACGCGCAACAAACCAGTCGCTAAACCGTTCGTCCACGCCTGTCGTCAAGACTGAGGTTATGGGCACTGCAAACCTTTTGCGTAAGCATCATGCAAGTCAAGATTGGATGTTGCGTAGTGAATTAAATATGAATGTTAAGCAACATTAGAGTAGTAGGCATACAGTTTCGGTTTTCGTTACTAGACGACCAAGTACATGAAATCAAAGATACATTGGTACCGACAAGTGGTTGAATACATCCACGGTTTTAATTTAGGCACCTGCGAGTTACATATTAAAAAAATGGTCGTATTACCAATTGAACTCTGAAAATCAACACCTATATTAAATCTGATGGATGTTTATTTACTCCAGACGAGTGGTTACGGAAATAAGTCTGGCAAGAGGCCTCGTTTCGTGTAATCATTGAATTCATACTACCAGAATTGGCAATGAATCAATTTTATACCAAAAAAAATACACTGTAACCGGCAACTTTTAAGCTTTTCCCGAAACGCGACTGAGTCACTCTACCTACACTTAAACGCTACTACCCTGGAACGGCAGACAGTGCAAATATATGCCCACCAACTGTCTTTAAAAAAACTAGTAAATATTCTTGATTTTCAATCAATCAATCAAATTGTCACGCCTTCCTCGCACAGGCATAAGCAGAGACAATGGAACGCCACTTGCCACCATCCTGACACAACTCCCTCGCTTCCTTCACATTTACAATTCTCTTCATACAAGCTCTATGGTTATGGGCACCAGGCAATCTAGCAGGCCCAGGAGGGTGTTTTCCCACCAAATCGGAGACATACTCGAGAATGCTAGGTTGATTTTTATAAAACTCATTATTACTTTTCTTTTATTAATTATATTTAAAAGTGTTTATGTTAGTTAATCTTTGAAATAAACGAGCGGCAAGATTAGTGTTTACTCTGCACCGCATCGAACCCGGATTCAGAGAAAAAGATTAACTTTTTCACCGAACCAATTTTTAACTGTTGATATTTGCCATCAAATTGGGTCAAGCTTACTTTATACACTTCCAACCATTTGATACCAAGACTTCTTCAAATTGTTTCCTCCTACCGTTATTTTTATTCAATCGGCCATTTTTTTATTGTGGCTCGACATATGACAGCACCCCGTCTGATGTTAAGGAGTGCAATCCATTGATGAAGAGGCTACTACAGTTAAATAAATGCAAGTAGCAGTCGCATCCACTATGCCAATCTACTTAGAAGTACATTTCTAAGCAACTAATACGATAGTCGCCTCCATTCATGTACCACACGCCAGCTTAACATCAGGTGGGGTGAGTCACAATAAAAAAATGGCCGATTAAATAAAAATAATGGTAGGAGGAAACAATTTGAAGAAGTCTTGGTATCAAATGGTTGGAAGTGTAAAAGTGTAAAAAGTTTTAAAAATATTTCAGTCCACGCCATAACTCTTTACTTTTACGTATCCACTCTGTGAAGGTCGTCGCTCCACCTAGTCGAATGGGCTACAGTACGTTTACCTATACATAGTCTTCACCCGAGAACTTGCCCACTGGTTCTCATTTCTTCTACAGATGTGCCCAGCCCATCGCTGTCTGACGGTACTTTGTAGACTAAAAGTACCGTCAGTCTTAATCAATAAAATAGACGCCAACCACATTTATTACCTACCCTTTTTTTACAAATATTCGTGATATAGATCAATCAATTAATCAAATTGTCACACCTTTTTCCCACAAAGTTAGGCAGAGACAATGAAGCGCCACTTGCCACCATCCTGACACAACTCCCTCACTTCCTTCACATCCACAGTAAACACAATATAATAATGATAAATATGCTACGATACAAATCTTAGCTTCGGCTGGGAATCGAACCCGACTTTGCGCGTTGCGGACTGATGTGCTACCAAATGCCTCACGCGTGTCGTTAAATGTAGGTAATAAAAGATCAATTTTACATATAAAATGTAGTTTCTATTCTAGCTCTAGCTACGAGCGTACGAGTTAAAGGCAACTTGATTAGCGATCAAACGAACATAGCTAATGCGAATGTTCATTCACTTTAACTTGATTTTCATATCAAACCTCAGTATCGTCTCAAAGAGCATATTTTATACTATGATGCTAAACTAAAAAGCCTTTTTTTAACGTGGCTCCCTACCTGATATAAAGCAGTAGTACAGTCCATGCATGGAGGTGACCGCTATTAAAGTTAAACGACTACAAGTAATAGTCACATCACTAAGTCGTCGTCACTCTTGGACCTCCTCTTGCTTATCATCAGGCGAGTCGAGGTCAGATGTCGTGTCACAATAAAAAAAAACCGGCAACTTTCAAGCAGATCCATAGACAGATCCGAGACGCGACCAAATTACTTCATGGTCTGTGTGCTTGTAGTGTTGGTACTACCTCGGATAGGCAGATTGGGTACCACTTTGCCGTACTCCAGCTTAACATCAGGCAGGGTGCTATCATATGTCGAGTCACAATATAAATATATTTTATCATTAACTATTAGTAGATATTAAGTTACCATAGATATATCGCCATGCCGTATATATTTTTAATAAATTAATTAAATATAAGGACACACCTCTGAAACTTTAAAACATTGTTTTCTGCATATTTATAGTACAAGAGAAAAGAAATAGTTGCTCGACTACGTTTTTACTTGAAATTTTTCTCTTGTTCTTTAGTATGCTTATTTAATTAAAACCGCACTAACTAATTATAATTCATGTCTAATTTTCTTTATTATTTCACTTGTTTAAAAACATTTCTAAAATTTTTCATTCATCATGGATTTTAATATTTAGATTACGTAGACTTTTTGTGAAGAATCCTTTTTACCGTGGTTTATTTCCTTCGTCATTTGCTGATGTGGTGCCAGCTTTAAAGTTATCACGCCTTAATTCCCACAGGGATAGACAGAGAGAACGGAACGCCACTTTCCATAATCCCTACACAACTTTCTCGCTTCCTTCACATCCACAATTCTCTTCAGTCAGGCTCTATGAGACCACTTAGATTTTTCTTCGATCTATCCAAAGACGTTTAAAAAAACCCTTTGTTGTGTCCATAATCATAGACCCTTCAAGGAATGTTCCTGCTAACATTATAATTCTAAAGATTAGTGTAGATGCCCTCTTTTACCATAGATTTAGTTTACGTATTCTAGGTCTGTGGTCCAAACAGCAAATGGCGTGTCGATGACCACTGATCTGTCAAACGGATATTTTTACACTAATCGGAATTCTACTAAATAATATTTGTAGCGATGAAAATTCAGTGGTCACTTTTTTTTGTTACTCGATATCTGACCTCGACCAGCCTGATGGTAAGCAAGAGGAGTTCCAAGAGTGCAGACAACTGCAAAAACCGAGGCTCCACGGTTACCTTAGTCGCCGTCACTATGCCGGCCAAAGGTGTTTCTTCACGCCTCGCTTGGAGAATCCAAGATTATAGGATGGAGAGAACACATGGCCTGGCAAGCATTCTACTTGTGGATTGTTCTACAATTAAACGATGTATCGAACCTTTTAGTTTGACTACCAATACAGTCGATAAATGTCATGAATTATTGCGACGTTTGGGTTAAATAACAGTGTCGAAATTACTTGCAGTAGTAGACCGTAAAGATTGCGTTTCGGGTAAGATACCGGTTCCCACTGGTATACTGGATTTGACTGCTACTTGCAGTTTATATCCATCGCACTTAACCTTAACATCAGGCGGGGTGCTTTCATAATATGTCGAGCCACAATAAAAATAAATGCTGCACGTAAATGGTTGTTAATTAAGAAAATTGGGTCCAGGTTAAATAATATTATTTTAGCATAAAAACATACAGAATTTAAAATATATCCTTAGCAATATTTTTCCAACATATAGCCGTGCTTTCATCAGACGCAATTACGTCATAACGCAGCGGCACTTCGGATCTTTTTAAATGGCTCATAAATATACAAGTTAATGCCGACGTCCTGCTATCGCGTGTCCCTACGATTTATTAAACGAGCTTCCCCTTAATTACGCGCCCATTCATTCGTTCGTTCACGATTAACCGACCTTAAATACCTCCCAGTAGTCGGGTATCTCAATAGAATATTATAAATTCGATATTAATGTCCGGTGACCATCAATGATGAAGGATCCTGATATTTTACTAGAAAATAAAGTTATACATGCATTAACCGTACAATGAGTACATACTTCCCTTGGCCAACATTTCTAATATAAAATATCTTAAATAGATTTTTGATATTGGTAATACTAAATTACGTTACCGCAGTTTATTCGAACACTTTCCATTTAGTGCATGCGAGTTGTCGTCAAGGAAAGATATTATGCGCCAAAAGTTAAGTTTCGTGTTAAGTACGACTCGGTATTATTTCAATATTGTTATCGGGCTAAACTATATTCATCTGGTGCTTTCGCTAAGTTTTTTTTCTAATTTGTTAATAAATTGATCAATTGGCAATATCTTTTAAATTGGACATGTCCTTATGCGTAGGTTTCCCTTTTATGAGAACATCTATTTATAACAATATTTTGTAGAAAATATTTACTTTAGCTATTGTTTTTAACACTTTTTTACCAATAGATCAACTATCATGAATTTTATTGATCAATGAAGCAGTTAATAAAGTAATTATTAATCAAAGAAGTGTTTATTAGAATCGTCAGAGAAAGAGCCCCGGATTGGTTCGTAAAACCATTAGGTATATAATACACGTATTAAATACCTAATGGTTTATTATATGGATGTGAAGGCAGCGAGAAAGTTGTGTCAGGAACGTAAAAAGTGGTGCCCCATTATCTGCTTATTCGTGTGGTAACTAAAGCGTGACAATTTGATTGATTGTCAATCATAGGAAACTGATTAAGCCATCTTACGAGTCCACGTTCATTATATAATTATAGTAAAGTCTGTGGTTCTGTTTCAAGATAAATGTCCTTATACTGACAAATAAGGAACCCGAGGGGCAATTAGCTTTCCTCTGCGATGCCTTTTCTTTTATCTTAATCCCTGCAGCGAGTGCTCGGTGGCTTGGAATCTAATATAATTAGAAATTGTTTATCCAAGTTAGTTCCCGGAAAAAAGTTACTAAGTAAACAGTTTTGAGTGTTAAATGTCTTTGATGCCCAGTTTCCATCATAAACTATCTGTCATCGAACAACCCCTTGTTCACTTCACAATTCACTGACGTTTGAAAAATAATATTTAAAAAAATAGTTTATCTCTTTTTCATACATTATGCTAGTAGTTGTCGGTAACTTGACTTACGAGGCGTGTTTTATAGGAATGGTTTTGACCTATGGCTGGTAAATAATTTAACTGTTCGTATCAAAAACGATCCGTTTGACCTAAGATTTTGTAACACGACGCGCGGCCCGCCGTAGAGGCAGGCGCCTCGTCTTACAAAATCTTAGCGTTTGACATGAACCGGGCATAAATGCAACAAAAATGTTACAAATGATCATGTTGTGGGCGATCTAGGCATGATTCACTGTCAGCAGTAAAGAAGAACCTATGTTAAAACCAACTTGGATTATAATATCAACTATATTATACAATAATAGCAAACCCCAGCAGGATAAGGTTGGACAAATACTCGTAAGAACGTTATCATCTTTCGTCGGCGACTGTCAATTTTTTATATGAATTGAGGTCACTGCTACTACAATTCAATAACTGTAAGTAGCAGTCACATCCGGCCTAGTTGGAACTGGCAACATACAACCTGATCCCGCATAGTAACTAAATCACTTCACGGTCTATATACATGAAAGTTGTGGTACTACCCCGAATCGGCAGACTGGGTACCACTGCCTACTGCCCTTTTAAATAGTCTCGATTTGGTGGTTTTAGTCTAGCTTTTTACTATCTTGACACGCGCTTCAAATAAAATATCATTTTTATTTGTCGGCGTCCTACCTAACCTTACCCTGTTGTCCTCGAACCTAAATAATTTTGTTATTGTTACTCGACATCTAACAAGGTCGAGGTAATGGTAAGTAAGCATCCAATGATAAGTAAGGTGAAGTCTAAGAAAACCGACTGAGTTCATGTATGCCTCAGTCGCCTTCACCTTGCTTTGCTTGCCTTTAATAAGGCTATAGGCCCATCCTATAACCTTAGTAAAGGCATATACATGAGCGCGTAAAGCATTTCTTTTGCTGATTGTTTGACAAAAGAAGGACACACCGAATCGTTTAATTTGGTTCTCGATGCTTCCTCTGGCCTGTGCGGGAAAAAAGACGAGGTAGGAAGTTTATTTTAAGCTTCGTCAGGTCCATTGTTCTGACAAAATATTCTGATTATCCCACATATTAATTGGATGTTTAACGAAAATCCAACACACCGTAATATAAAGCCCACGCGTCAATAGTCTGGATTGTAATAAAATTTAATTAATTTTGAAATCGTATAAAACAAAGCTAATTGCCTTTTCAATGTCGGAAAAATCCCTCTACGTACTTAGAGTAGGTATGTTTTATAAAATCAATATTCTTTTTTCTTAATCTATTTTTATTGGGAGCCTTTATATCTTTTATTATCCTTCAGGAAGTTTAAGATATAACACGAAACTTTTTTTTATATTTTTTATTGTGGCTTGACATATTATGATGGCACCCCACCTGGAGTTAAGCTGGAGTGCGGTCTATGAATGGAGATAAATAGCTGTCACACCCACTATGCTGGCCTAGTTGGAACAGGCAACTTACAAGCTGAACCCAAAACGGCACTAAGTCACTTCACAGTCTGTATACTTGGATTGGCATACTGGATACCACTGTCTACTACTCCTATAACCAGCCCGGAGGAGTCACATCCACCATGTCACCCTAGCAACTTTTAAAATGATCCCGAAACGCGACTGTGAAGTGACACGGTCTGTACTTTTGGTACGTGGTACTACCCCCAAAGGGCAGACTAAGCAAATTAACACTTCTAAGGCCTAATTCATTGTATCTTTTCTACAAAGCTCATTATAGGTATGTATGGAATTGATTTTTTCCATTGTAATTCAAATGTGTTTAATTAATGCGTATCGTAAAATAGATGAGAGCTTATAAATGAAATTGATGACTCTCCGTGGTCGGTTTGACACAGCATTCCATTGATTGATAGCTGCTAATTAAGGGTTAGATTGGGTGGGTATGGGGCGATAATGGCTTCACAGAATTATTGAAAGGAAACGCAAGATGTTGCTGCGATGGCAATATTTCGGCCAAGGACAACTTGCGAGAAAATCTTTTAGATATTTATATACGAGTATTATACTCGTATTTATTAAATTTGAAATATAATGTGATGGTTTGGGCACACGGAGAGGATGAGTAAAAGTAGATTGACAAAGGGAATTTATAAATCTGATGTGGATGGATGCGTTAATCGAGGCAGACACAGGCGGCGTTTATGTAAAAAAATTGTGGGTGTGAGTGAAGCGAGGGAATTGTGGCGAATGGCGCGGCGTTCTTTTGTCTTTACCTATCCCTGTGAGAAAATTTCATTTAATTGATTGAAGAAAAATAGTTTAAAATTTTTCTGGCCGGCATAGTGACGACTACTGAGGTAAGCGTAAAATGAGTCGGTTTATTTAGTCTCCGGTATATTATAGTCCATAATTTAGGGATAGTAATTGTTTTATATAAATACATATATAATCAATTCCATACACACCTTTTTTTTATTTTTTATTGTGACTCGACATCATATAGCACAGCTTGATGTTAAGCTGAAGTTTGATCCATGAATGAATGTCACTGCTACTACAATTCAATAACAACCTATAATGAGCTATGTAAAAAAGATACAATGAATTAGGCCTTAGACCGTGTCACTTCACAATCGCTTTTCGCGACATGATGGATACGACTTCTCCGGGCTAGTTATCAAGGAGTAGTAAGTAGGCAGTGGTAATCCAAGTATACAGAGTGTAAAGTGACTAAATGGCGTTGAAATTGGCTTTTAAGTTGCCTGTTCCAACTAGGACAGCATAGCGGGTGTGACAGCTACTTATCTCCATTCATGGACCGCACTCCAGCTATATATAGCAACATCCTGCGTTCCCTTTCAATAATTCTGCGAAGCCATTATCGGTATATATTATGCTTTACCGTCTTTATTCTACAACCTAGGATTCTTTTAGATTTTTTCTATTGTCTACGCTCTTGCTTGTGTCAAATAAGTCGCAAAATTGATAATTAAATATGTAGAAATAAAATATTTTTTTATATCAAACATTTTATTTAAAAAAATACTTATTTTAAGTACGAGTATATAATCGTAAACAGATTTTTGATAACAAATCATTTTTACAACTTTATATTAACCTAACCTTATAAATAATTCAGCTTTCTAGTCGGCATAGTAATGCCGGCTGAGGCAGTCGAAAATTCTGTCGATTTTTTCAGTTGCTGCTTTCAGTCGAGATGGCCTATCCTCGCTTATCAATAAACAGTCGAGGTCAGATGTCGCTCCACAACATGTAAAAGAGCCATTAACTTTACCTAATAAAGACTAATATTAAACATAATTGTGAAAGTTTTATTACGCAAGTGATGTGAGTGAAAAGTCATGTAATCGTAATATGACAACTGAAAGCCTCCTTATACCCCAGAGCAGAATTTAAACCCATTTTATTACTCGTCTTTTCTTCAATTTATATCCATGAGGAGCTTTTACTGTTACCAATCTTGAATTAAATGAATACGTAATGTTATTGACAAAGACAATCGTTTTTATTTTTATTCACATCATCTCATCACACCTAGTTTGTTTTGCAAACAAAAGATCATCCCTTTGTTTTGTCTAGAAAACAGAAGGATTATAATAGATTTATTTTAAAGCTTTTTTGTTTTTTTTTTCAATAGAGAAACTTATTGCCTTCTTTCCTTGCCAGACTACTTAAGCACAAAATATAAATGTGTTTACATGCAGTTTTAAAAAGTCAAAATTATAACTCTGTTTTTTTTTTATTGTGACACGACATCTGATCTCGTCCCGCCTGATGATAAGCAAGAGGAGGTCCAAGAGTGACGACGACTGAGAAAACCGGGTTTGTTCACGGCTGCCCCAGTCGCCGACACTATGCCGGCCAAAGGTGCTGTATATTGATCTTTATATATTATTTTATATATAAACATAGTTATAATATTACATATACATATATACATACATACATATAATTAAATATACCTATGGTAATAATAAAATATTCTTAAGCGACATATCTGCTACTATAATCCTTACAAAGAGAATATTCTGATGAAGATTAACTTGTCGAGGTAACAAATTACTTCTAATGACTTAGATATTAACAACTCAGTTTTGGCTATATTTCAAACTAAGCCTAAACATATACAAGTCAGTATATTAAACAAAACTCAAGGCTTTCCTAAAACGTGGTAGACATTTGTTTAGAGTGGTGATGTTCATTTGCCCAGTGTACGAGTTAGAGACTCGCGTGTCTGTATTAGCTTGGTAGTTGAATACAACCGGGCCGGCGTAGTAAATGCGTCTGCTGCTTACAGACATTTGTACAAACAATTTTATTTTTTCTTGTGACTCTACATATGATAGTACCCCGCTTGATGTTAAGCTGGAGTGTGGTCCATGAATAGATGCCACTACAATTCAATAACTGTGAGTAGCAATCACATTCACTATGCTGGCCTAGTTGGAACCGGCAACTTACAATCTGATCCCGAAACGCGACTAAATCACTTCACGGTCTGTATACTTGTAAGTGGTGGTACTACCCCGGATTGGCAGACTGGGTCCTACTGCCTACCACCTTTGATAAGCAGACCCGAAGCAAATCTCCACCCCTTTTTTATTAACCAATGTTTGTAATATTTAATAAATATGTACCTAAGTAAAGTAAAGTATTCAAAAGATATGTTAGTAAATAAAAGCACTCATCTCTGCCAGGGCCGTCTTAAGCATATTCAGCGCCGGGGTGCGAAAGTCAAGGCGCCGCTCGCGTGGTCTCAGTGTAGTAGGTACCTATCGAAATTTAAAGCGGTCGGCATGCGCCCCCTAGGACTCTGCGCCCGGGTGCACCGCACCCCTTGAACCCCCGGGTAAAGACGGCCCTGATCTCTGCTTATGAAAATAGAGATTGAGATATTCGCTATTCATATTATTGGCCACATCAATACACAAATTGTTTACTAAACACTTCAGTTTACCATTAATATAAATGTACACACAAAAGTTTGAAGGTTTGTCTGTGGTCTAAGTTCAAACTACTAGTAGGTATAATCAATTTCAAAGCAACCTAGACTCGAAAACTTTGCTCTCGTAAAGTCAACGTACACTTTACGCCACTTCAGGGAGGAATATTTCATTCTACAGCAACAATCTCTGTCTGAAAACTCTTCTAGGACAATTTAAATCGTAAAACTTGGTGAGTTATTGACTATAAACTGCTGACACTGCACTAGCCTCATAACTTTGAACACTTTGATTTCATTACATTTGATCTCTATAACGAAATAAATTTTATTACATTGAATTCACTCCACATTAGTAAGTACCTTTATTAATATTCTACACAATTAACATTTTTCAAGATAAAAATCTGGAGGATATCTTTACCGAATTACATTGCGTTTATTAATGTACTATATAACTGTCTTTGCGTATGTGTTTCTTTTGTAACTCTTTTTTACGTTACATAGCTGTTTAAATTAAAATTTAAAAGGACATCATTCATTTTGTATGGGAAATTGGCCTTAATTGTATTAACAGTTGCATATATCGGGTCCGCCAAATAACTTTTTTTTTTTGAAAATGCTATAGAAAAAACTACTGAATATTTTTCAAATTTCTTTTTTTATTTGAAAATATAATCCTTCCGGTTAATGATGGAAAATAATTTCATTCAAATGGCTGCCTCGGCTGGCCATGCAGTAGCCTACACGATCGGTCCAATTTTTAAGTACATTATCGATTGTGTTCTTCACACTTGGCTTGGCTTGTCGGCGTAACACTTATCTTTGACGGCACCCCACAAATAATAGTCCAACGGTGTCAAATCTCAGCTCCGAGGTGGCCAAACGACATCAGCTCTGCGGCTGATAATGCGATTTTCAAAAACACGGCGCAAAACATCAAGTGTATCGTCGGCTGTGTGGCACGTAGCGCCGTCTTGTTAAAACCAATGATGCCAATATCCTCCTCTTCAATTTCTGTGAACAAAAATTTGTTCAACATGGCCTGATAACGATCGCCATTGACTGTAACGGCCACTCCTTGCTCATTTTCGAAGAGCCGAGGCAGCCATTTGAATGAAATTATTTTCCATCATTAACCGGAAGGATTGTACTTTCAAGTAGAAAAAGAAATTTGAAAAAATATTCATTAGTTTTTTTTTATAGCATTTTCAAAAAAAAAGTTATTTGGCGGACCCGATACATTTTAAAATAGTTTAATGTACGAAGATTACAATGTAATTGGAATATATCCTTTATTTTGCATAGTTTAGGTGTGCAAAATGATCAAACTATAATGACAAAACTATATTAGTTTTATATTACATTTTATTATTTATACATATAAGTATTTATATATTATTCATAATTGGAAATTACAAAAGTAGTACCTACATAAAAGCCCAAAATGAATGATGTCCTTCAGCTGTTTAAATTGAGAAAAAATAAAAATAAAAGTAAATTAAAATTAAATGTATTATAAACAAGTAATCTTGTTTTTATTGACTAATTTTAATTCTACTTCATTTGTTTCATGTTTATTAACAGTATTATTACTTTCTGCATAATGAATGCCTTGCATCTCCTTCAATATTTCATGTAAACTCTTTTGTTTGGTTTCCGGCAGATAATATTTAACAAAAGCACAACCATAATACGTTACTGTTGCAAAAACTAAAAACACGCCGGTGAGCCCTGATAAATCTTTAATAATTTGATAAGTATGAGCTACTGCGAAGCCTAGAGCTCCGCCATAAACACTTAAAGTGCTCAGCGCAACTGCTTTAATATTCGTGGGGAATATTTCCCCTGGTATTATGAATATAACAGAATCTATAGCTAAAGTTGATACTACATTTGAAAATATTATACAAATGAAAGGTATGAAGCCAAAACTACTTAAAATATTAATGTCCAATTCGATTATATCCTTTAAAAAGAAATAGATTGCGACGATTGTTAATGATATACTATAAAATAAACAACCGTAAAATAGTAGAGTTCGTCGACCGATGCGGTCCACCAAAGCTGTAGATATCAATACTGAAAATTATAACCAATAAATCAATAATTGACACGTAATAATAGTACTAGTAATTAGACCAAAAAATCAAATCAAAATCAAATTGTCCCACAGGGATACGCTAAGACAATGGAGCGCCACTTGCCACGATCCTGAGACAATTCCTGCGAGTTGATTGATAATACGATAAAACTGTATCTTACCTACTATAAATCTTATGATGCCGAATATTATCAAAACTAATTTTATAGATATATTGGCCCCACTTTCTTGCATTATCATACCAACATACTGAGTTATTGATCCACTGCCCATCATTATTTGGACTCCTTTCAAAACTAAAAAAAATATTTTTATTCACATTTCTATACTAAGCTACTAAAGTGCTTGTATCATAGAAACAGGACAACCAAAGTACATATATCAAAGATACATAGGTACCGGTGGGTGGTTTCGGGATCAACGTGTAAGTTGCCGGTTTCAACTACGCCGGCATAGTGGATGTGAATCCAGCTTAACATCAGGTGGGGTGCTGCCATATGTCGAGTCACAATAAAAAATAAATAAAATAAAAACATACTCGTATATTGAAGATACATTGTAACTGGCAAGTGCTTTTGAACCGGAGCCTTTTGGTTTGCTAGGTAATTCCACAACAACTACACCACGCTCGCCTTTATATTGATTTATGAGATTTAATATTTTCGTAGATTTTGCGCGAACATTGATTATTATTAATAAATTAAATAAATTTTGTGCGGCTTATTTATTTTGATTTTACAATTTTATTTTATTTAATTTAATTTTATTATTCCGACGTTTAATAAACGCGATAGTAAGCCGCATAAAATTTGTTTAATTCATTATGAGATTTAATACCTGCTGCTATAACAATCGCTTTGCGATAAGCTACTCCTGTAAATAATTCCCGTGGAGATGTGGATCGTTTCATGTCATTATGTACTTGAAATTGTAGTGCAGTCAATTCCTCTTCCAAAGTCTAGAATACATATTTTAGGTATTTTATTTGGACATGGAAATTACCATTACCATACAATAGATACATTTATTTTTTATTGTGACTACATATGGCAGCACCTCGCTTAATGTTAAGCTGGAGTGTGGGTTTATGAATGGATGTCACTGCTACTACAATTCAATAAGTTGCCGGTATCAACTAGGCGGAGATAGTGAATATGACACTTATTTTACTTTCCTTGCAGTCTGCTCCATTCATGGACCGCACTCCAGCTTAACTAACATAAGGCAGAGATTTATCATATGTCGAGTTAAAATAAAAAGAATAAGTATTGCTACAACTAACTTTGTCGTCACTATGCCGGCCTTATACGCATATGAAAGATTGTTTAAAATTCGTACAGGGTAGTTTGATATGAATGTTTAAAAAATAACATTTTACAACAGATTATTAAACCCACCCTTCGTAGTGTCATAAAAAACTTACCGATTCATCCTTGAAACCTCTCAATTTCCTCAAAACTTTTCTCGCTTGAAAAAGCTTTCCGTCTTTCAAATAATAGTAGGGAGATTCGGGTATAAAGAGGCAAGCAAATAGGTAAAAGCCAGGTAATACAAGAAGAAAGATATTTATAGTTTTGTATGCCACAAGTGGTCCTATAGTCATCATAATTAAACCTCCAAAGTTATATAGGACTTTTGTTATAAGCATCAAAGTACCACGGATATCTTTATCGGCGATTTCTCCTATATACATAGTCACGGTCTGAAACCATACAATGAGCAGCACACAGAGTTCCCATTAAGAAGAGCACTCGTATCCGAGTTTGAACTGTAAACACAGGTGGGAACATCGCGGCGTTTCGTTTCCAAACGCTAGTAGTCGTCAACGAGTATTAGGAGTGGGCGCCCAGACGCGCATTACGGAGGAATCTTTTTTTATTATTCCTCTGAGGAGCAGCATATTTAAGGCCAAGTAACATCAGGCAAAGTAGACAAATGCCTAGGGGCACCGCATACGCATAAAAGAAATTGTAAATGTTTTATAGTGTGAAAATTTGTATCGTCAATATCAAATAAATAGTTATTGTATTTGCTTTTTTATACGCATGCTGCTAGTGAAAAACCCTGTTAAATAAATCTTCTATATTCTATCAATCCTTAGGCCGGCATAATGACGGCGACTGAGATAGCCGGGAACTAACTCGGTTTTTTCAGTCGGCGGGTCGAGGTCAGATGTCGTTTCGTAATAAAAACAAATGAGATATAAAATAGCTTTAAAGAATACTTTTTTTAAACAGGGCCCCGAATATTGCATTTCCTCGGGGCACCGAATTGAACAAGTTAATGTAGATTAAAGATGAATAAAAAACATCAAAAAGTTAAATTTTAAATATGATGTACACATATTGATTTGTTAAATCAAATATGTACGCCTCAATTCCCATAAAGGCAGAGACGTGGATTGTGGAAAGAGAGGGCGTCACTTTCCACAATCCACGATTGCTTCCTTTACATCCACATATCTCTTTATACAAAAGTCTTAAAGAACTAAATTTATTTATTATAAATCGAAGTAGACTTCAAAAACGATGATATTGCATTTTAAATAAAAAAATAATCTTCGATTTCGAAACATGGTCAAAACAACATTTTACCCAAGTAAAACTATTTCTTAGTTCTTAAATGAATAAGATATGTTATACAAGTATAATCCCACTAATCTAAATCACGCCCTTCCACTTACCATTCCAACGATTCCAGTTCCACATCCCCAAAGAAATCGAGTTAAGTAAAGTAACATTGGTTTTATAGCTGATATTGCAATTATCTGAAATAAAGGAATTATATTATAATTCGCTCCCCGTATTTTAATTTCTATATTATTATTGAAATGAAATTAAATGAAAATATTTTATTATCACATCACATTAACATAGTTAATGATTTCGTGAATACATAAATTAAGAAAGCGATGTGGCAAGGAATTAGGCACAGCAATGCCCCAACAGGTTGGCACACTGTTCGACGCTGTTTATCAGCCCAACCCTATACTCACATTCTAAATTATACCTATATACAAAAACGACTTGCAATTTATAAATAACACACAGAGAAAAAACACACATAACACTAGGTGAACATAACATATAATACATACACACACATGCTAAGTTATACCTACCTATATACAAAAACGAACCGCAAAAACTTATAAATAACACAGAGAAAAAACGTTTTAGCGTATTTAAATGCCCCACTGCTGGGCAATGTGGGCATTCTTTTCATGAGTGCCCATCTTTTCATGACTCTCAACACTTTTCGTTCTTTTGATGGTTAACCCCGATAGTTAAAAATACGATATAGCCATGCCAGCTTATTTGGAACCGATAACTTTTAAGCTGATTCCGAAACGCGACTAAGTCACAGTTTGTACAATTAACGGAGGTATCACGTATTGGCAGACTGAGCAAATTTCCACCAACAGTCTGCCTACCACTTATAACCAATGTACGATAGTTCTATATTTATTCTCCAACTAAAAAATCAAAACCAGCTTACCGTGCCTAAAATCAAAGGTAAAACGCTCGCCAAAATGGTGCTTCTGCGACCAAATCTATCAACTGTACAGCCAGAAATAAGACTGCCAACCATGTATCCAGGGGAATTTATAGCCATTAACCAAGCTACTTCGTGCTAAAACAAAGATGCAAAAATAAGATGCAAATTAAAGGCGACCGTGGTGTAGTGGGGTGTAGTGCAATGAATACGTAAGCCGAGTGGCACGGGATCGAAACCTCTCACCGGTACCAATGTATCGTTGATACAAGCCCTTTAGTAGCTTAGTATAGAAATATATAATTTTAAAAAGTGCCAAGCTAATAAACGTGCTTATGTATAGTGAAGATTAAAGGTGAATTGGTAGCGACAAGTGGTTTTGAAGTGGTTCTCGGTTTGCGTAAACGTAGTGGTTATACCATGGTCAAGTCATATAGTATTTTTATGGTGCTGAGAAGCGGAACATTGATGTTTGTCTGCATTGATGTGTTAATTCTACTTTCAAGCCTTTTAAGATCCGAGGGTCCATAACTTATCATCATGTATTATACGTTCGCTGTGGTATGTAGGTACATATAAATAATTTAACAATTATCTAATAATTTTGTCTACCACCAAGAAGAATGTTTCTTGGTCAAATTGGGAAGAACATTGCTTTAAAAGCATAGATTCGCAGTGCTATGGGTCTATACGAGTATGAAGAGAATTGCGGACGCAAGATAGTTTGTCAGAGTCGCAGAAAGTAGCGTTCTGTTACATCTGCCTATTCCTGTGGGAATTACGGCGTGAAACTGATAATTATGTCTTTACCATTTTTCAAAACTGTTAGGCTATTTCTGCTGAGAACCTCTATATTTTTAAATCAATCTAACTCGGTCCGAAAAAATTCGAGATCGTCCCATCTTTGATTTATACTAATATTTACCTACATTTGTTATTCTAACTTCTGTTTCATTGTTGAAAAGTTTCGGCAACACCGGACTGGGCCATGATGAAGTTGCACCAAGACATAACGATGCTAAAGCAACTGCGACAAATACAATTATAAGTCAGTCGGTAGTTTTATACAGGTTGTCCCAGAAGTCGACACCAAGCCGGAATCGAGTGAGTCATAAGTTATTACAAAAAAATAAATTAAATTCCTTATATATTTTTAAAAATATAGATAGGAATTTAACAAAGAACATGAATATCTATCAAGGGGAATTCATACACTGTGAATTCTTAATAATACATCTATTATTCGTTGCCTGATATTTACAGCCAACTGCTGTAGTTCGAAAGAAAATGCCACTTACCAATTAAAAGGATTCCAAATTATTATTTTGCCCAGTTTTAACTGAATGTACTGAAAAAAAAACCACTACGCGGGTTTGGAAAGTAACCTTAAATGTTGGCGCATTTTATAAGGATTCCAAAATTATATAAAACTTGCGAGATTATTTGGTAAATTATGTAAAAAATAAAGATATCTGTTTTTTTATAATAATTATTATGACCCGATTCCAGCTTAGCGTCGACTTTCAGGACATTCTGTATAAATGGATATAAGTAGAAAATAATATGTAGAAGGAGTCTAATCTGCCGATCTAGTCTACCTCCTTTCAATTAGGTACACAGACCATAAAGTGACTTGGTCGCGTTCCTGTTTCAATTAAGCTGGCAAAGTAGTTGCGATTGCTACTTGAGTTACTTAACTGAAGTAGCAGTCGCCTCCATTCCTTGTTCGTATTCAAGCTTGAGAACAGGCAGGGTGCAGTCAAATATAGAGCCACATAATAAAAAAATATCCTTTAAGCCTCTAACACACAGGCGCGTCATTATCGGTCGATAATACCTGATGCGTTATTGCGATATCTGTTTTTAGTACAATAATTATTAGGACGACTACGAAGTTACACACTGCTGCGATAATAACGACGCAATAGAAGCAGGACGTTGCAAGGACGTTGACGTTGCAGTTGTGTGCAAGGAATCGGGACGCATTATCGCAATAACGTATCTGATAATAACGCACCTGTGTGGTAGAGGCTTTAAGAAGTTCAAAGTGCATTGTTTACATTTTAAAGGTACAGTATTATGATTCATAGCTCAAATTAAATTTAAACACAAAGCTTTTGTTGTATAACAATATTTTACAAACCGCAAAACAAGTCATATTTATGAATAAAAGTTATATTTAAGTGTTCTGTGTTACAAACAATACCCACAGTGAAGTTAAAAATAAATAACACACTTAATATGTAGGAAGACAAAACAATAAGTTTCAAACTATGAACTTAAAAAAACCTTGGCCTTCATTAGCCTCCTAAACATAACAGGCCCATATTTACCCAGTCTGCCGATCCGGGGTAGTACCACCACCCACTTACAAGTATACAGACCGTGAAGTGACTTGGTCACGTTTCGGGATCAGCATGTAAGTTGCCGGTTCCATCTAGGCCGGCATAGTGGATGTGATTGCTACTCACAGTTATTGAATTGTAGTAGCAGTGACATTCATTCATGGACCACACTTTGGCTTAACATCAAGCGGGGTGCTGTCATATGTCGAGTCACAATAAAAATAAAAAAAACAATCACTGAGATAATGACCCTTTTTTTTACTCGACATTTGACCTCGACCTGACGACTAAAAAAACGAGTTAGTCACTGCTTCCACAGTCGCCGTCACTATGCCGGCAAATGGTCTTCACACATGGTTTGGTTATAGGACAGGGAGAACACATGGGCTGGTAAAGAATTCCACTTGTCAATTGTTTTACAAAGAAACGACGCTCTGAAACTTTTAATTCGACTGTCGATTCGATCGGCACAATGCGAATGGGTCAAAAATTGTGTAAAAAAATCGTAAATGAGAAAGAGCTCGATTAAATTAATGCCAAGGTCCTATATATAATATAAGAGATAATGTGGTATGAGAAGAGAAGTGGCTAGAGGTAAGCTTAAAAGTTGCAGATTGCTACGATCTGACCTTGACTTGACATCGGACCTCAAGTTGGTTGAGAGTGCCATCGACTGTAAAAAACCCCTAAGTTTACTGTAGCCTACTGACTTATGGCTAGGCTACAGTAAACGTAGGGCTTGTATGAAGTGAATTGTGGATGTGAGGGAATCGAGACGAGGGAGTTGTGTCAGGATCGTGGCAAGTGGCGCTCCATTGTCTCCATTGTCACCTATCCCTGTAGGAAAAGGCGTGACAATTTGATTGATTGACTGAATAGCTACTTATTATTGGTTTAGTAATTACTCCCACAGAGATAGGCAGAAACAAAGGAGTAATTTTTAATTATTACCCATTTACACCTTTTAAAATATTTGCAGTTCACACAGACAAACACACACACACACACACACAAACACACAAACACACACACGCGCACAGCACGCACGCACGCACGCACTCAATCACACACACACCCACACGCACATCGACACGTCACACAAAGCCAGTACACGATAATCGCCGCTAAAGAAATGCGGTTAAATTAGACCGCGTTCTCACGAGGCGATTTGAGTTGATCAACTGCAAAATCGTTCGAGATTTGAACCGTCTGAACAGACTTTCAACCAAATTGAAGCAATTAATATATATAATTTTTGTTAAACGACAAATATTGATCAACTGAAATCGCCCGGTGAGAACACGGTATCAGACTAATGTTTGCCCGATAGAAGGAAAGAACGCACTTACCACAAAATGTTGATAAATATTGTATATTCCTGTTATTGTGTTCCATTCTGAAAACAAATTAACATCATATGCAACAGTAAAGTTAACTAAAGCATCACTACTTATAATAAACAATGCGAACGATGAAAATAATACTACAATACATTATACATTTAGGTGTTACATTTCTCTGTACTAAACGATACGAGAATGCTCTCTCGTATCATACCTATGCAAATACCCGCAAAAATACATATTTGTGATTCGTGTTCATAGTAATTATTATCTTATCAAAATATTTAAGCCCATATGATGCAGTATGTATGTATAAATAATTGATTTGAGTTAAATATATTTATAAAATCGTATAAAATTAGTGCTTAGCTAAAGGAATAGGATTTCTACTTAAATTCGAATGAAGAGGCGACTGGAGTCGCTCGAAAATACGAGTTAATTGGCAAAATAAAATACTGGCAACTGAGTTTTGACATTTATTGTCGTACTCTCTGTATAGTAGTCTATGTTTGTTGTAGTGTTTTATCAATTTAAAATTTTCGAAAATGTAAAAGAAATCATTGATTGAGTTGTTAAGCAAGGGCACTTGTTTATGAAGTATTTCGAAAACAAGCAAATCAGACTTGTAAACCTCGCTAATAAAGCTAAACGGTAAGTGCAGCCGAGTGATTTTGATACTTTCAAAGAGTGGGTAAGAAATTGATTTATATAACTACCAATTTAAAAAAAAACTTGTTGCCTAATACGTAATTATAATAATATCTTTTGTAAGTCATTCTTAAGAAAATGTTACTCACACTAGTTATATTTTGCATGTGAGAGAAGCGATGTTTTTGAGTAGTTTTAGAAAAAAATATGCTTAACTCACCCCACCTAATAAAATTGATAAAAAAAAACTCACTCCTAAGGCGTAATTTTAGAATTCATTCCCAATTATCAGGTGTGTGCAAGAAAAGCAACAGCTAGCCAACACATCATTAGAAAAACAAAAGTTCATGACTTTATGTCGCCATGTTCACTTTATTATCTCATCACATAGCCTGGATCATAATAACATATCGATTAACACCTCATTCATCATAATCGGATGAATAGCTTAGGCATTTACATAGACTACATAGACTATGTAAAAATACATATATAGACTGCTAAAATTCTTACCCTTCCTTCGCTGTAGTCGGTTAAGAACAATATTAAGAGCACGATGGAAAAGCTAATGTAGGATAGTTATCTGACTCATTCAGCATTCAAGTATTCGAGCATTCGAGCAAAGCACGAGTTTTGCAGATGTTTTAAAATAAGACACTATACAATTGAATAAAAACTACGTCATCTGTCGGTGAATGAAATTTAATAAAACCTATGAATTATTTATTTTCAATTATATGACATGAAATCTGTATCTCAAAAATAAGAAAAGAAAAGTTATCTATACTTGTGATCACTTTGTGTTTTACATATCACTATACTTTGTAAAATGTAGCTTGGGTCCTGTGACAAATGAGAATCACAAAGTTCATTTAAAAAAATATAGTATCAAATTCGTTTACTCTTAGTATACTTTTCTCACCAGCTTTTTAATTCCTCTAATTTTCATAAGATTCCATTCGACCTTAAGTGCTGGCGCATACATGCGGAATTCCGGATCTGAATTCAGATCAGGAATTCGTGAGTCTAGTGCACACTTCCGGTTTTTTTTTATTAGGAATTTTTAAGACTGGTAATTGTTGAGACGCTATTGTGTTAAAATTTAAAAAATTATCAACCCCCGATAACACTTAAAACAACTTTAGTCATTGTATCATAGTTATATGTGAATTAAACAAATTCAGATCTTCAATTTCATGACAGCCCAGCCAATGGCTAGTAAAATGGAATAATTTTAGTTTAAGCACTAAAGTTCTATCTCTTTTGGGCTGTTATGAAATCGAAGACTTGAATACCTGATGATGGACCATGATGATGCAAGGGATATTTAGGAAATATAACTATATTTTCTTAGATTATGCGCGAACATTGATTAATGAAATAAACAAAGGACATCATTTATTTTGTATGGGGACTTAGGCTTAATTGTATTAACAGTTTAATATGCATCTTAAAATAGTTTGATGTACGAAGATTACAATGTAATTAGAATATATCCTTTATTTTGCATAGTTTATGTGTGCAAAAAGACCAAACTATAATTATGACACTTCAAAGCAGAACAAATATGGCGTTGATTGACAGCTGATACAAAATTCATAGAAATTTCTATCTTATTTTCCAAATAACTTAATTGCACAGCTATTAAAAACAAAATTGTTATTAGTTTTATCAATAGAAGTATCGAAACTACTATTTATATATTTCTTCATCATTGGACATTACAAAAGTAGTACATAAAAGCCCAAAATGAATGATGTCCTTTATGCCGCTTGCTATCGGGTTTATTTTATTTTGGCTGCATAGCGTTCTCGAAACGTCGGAATAATAAAATAAAATTGTAAAATCAAAACCAAAATAAACGCGATAGTAAGCCGCATACAATTTGTTTAATTCAGATATAACTATGATACAATGACTAAAGTTGTTTTAAGTGTAACACAATATTTTAACACAATAGCGTCTCTATAATTCTACCAGTCTTAAAAATTCCTAATCAAAAAAAACCGGTAGTGTGGGCTAGACTCCTGAACTGAATTCAGATCCGGAATTCCGCATGTATGCGCTGGGGCTAAATTATTATTAAAATAGTAGATCTACTTATAGATAAGTTGTGGATAAAGAAATTCTGTTGTCTATTAATAAATGTTTTTGAAATCTGTGCCACATAAAATAAATAATAAAGTTTTTGTCTATGGTCTTTAGGACGTCAGCGAAAAGTGTGTGTGGCGTTTATGAAAAGTTTTTAATATTATCGTGTAATAAAAGACAGAAGACGGGGTAACGACTATGTCGGAACATGTATTGCCGGCCGAAGAGCCGATTAAATTCGTCGCTCCGGTGATACAAGACAATCCCTTTGGATGGGGTCCTTGTGACTTGCCCGACCAATTTCGGGATATGCCTTACCAGCCGTTTAGTAAAGGTGATAGGTTGGGTAAAATAAGTGATTGGACTGTCACCCAGGATAAGAAGTATGCCAGTAAGTCATAGTATATTCATGTAAAATATATAAATTACTGTTGGAGAGGTTATGTTCGGCTTCCTTGCGTTTTGCATACGTTAACCTATAAATTAAACTAAAATAATATCTAAAGCGTTGACAATATTGTTCACAAATAGTTAGACAAAGGACACTAGAGTAAATTTTTGAAAATTCTCTAAGAAACTTACACATTACATATTGTTATTAACAATTATTTATTCTTCTATCTAAACAACTAATTTCAGATAAATACGCGTCACAATTTGGTGCTGGTTCTTCTTATGCCTACTACCATGACGAGGATGAATCCACCTTTCACTTGGTGGATACCACTAGGGTACAGAAACCACCATACCAACGCGGACGTGCTCGTGGCCAGAGAGGGCGTGGAGCTAGAGGTGCCCGCACCCCTGGCGGGATGACCACCCTTAACAAGGTAAAAGTCATTTTTTATATTAATATCATCACAAGTTTACAAACCCACTTTAATAAGAGTAACTAATTTTTTTTTATTGTGACAACATGTGACAGCACCTTGCTTGATGTTAAGCCGAAGTGTGGTCCATGAATGAATGTCACTGCTACTACAATTCAATAACTGTGAATCGGTGGTACAACCCCGAATCGGCAGACTGGGTACTACTGCCTACCACTGACCTGAAGCAAATATCAAATATCTTTTTTTTTAAATTAACAAATATTTGCAATATTTAATATAATTATTAATTATTACAAATAAAATCTATGAAATAAATATTTGCTCCAACCGGGAATCGAACCCGGGACTTTACGCACAACAAACCAATCGCTTAACCGTTCATCCACGCCTGTCGTTAGTTCAACAGAGAGTTGTTGATAAACTGTTAACTTCACTTAAAATTTTAAGTCACAGTGTCTTGAATTAACAACTATCCTGTGAACTATTAAACCCACTATATTTAAAACTGTAATATATATTATTTGTTTAATATGTATTTATATGAGAATTTTGGCATTAAAATAACATCTATATAAATTTAGTAAATCATATTTGTTTTCAGCAAAGGGATCGTAAATTGGGTAAGAGATGGGGCCAGAGAGGTGCTCCTATGAAGATCCGTGATGCATCTGTAACTGTGCGGCCTACTTGGGTCACTATTGAGGATATGGACTTTCCAAGGCTTGCTAAGTTGTCTTTGCCTGGCATAAAGGAAGGTTTGTAAATAAAAATATTTATATGCAATGTTGCAATTTATTCATTATCATCAGCCAGAAGGCATCCACTGCTAAACATAGGCCTCCCCCTTAGAACACCATTTTGAACAAGATGCCAGGTTCATTCATCCACGGGTTATTTATGACTTTCCCAATGTCATTATATCTGAATATTAATCTGAAGCAAATTATAAGAGCTTAATTGATGTATTCCGGGTTAGGATTGCGTTGGCTTAATTTGTTTCCATGTACAGCTAGTTCAAAACTTAGCTGCGTGTGCATCATTGGTGTGTTTAGTTACAATAATGACCTCTATCACCTACTTCAAGCCCTACTATGCAATATTTTATGAAATTGTGCCTAACTTCAGAATGGTCAAAGATTGTATTGAATTATAAGTGAACTGAGATTTGAATATTTTTCAGTAGATTATTAATAGTTTTTAAAATAACTTGTATTATACAAAAGCGTAGCATGCCTTGGCAGGGCCCCGTATAAAAATTTGCTTGAGGGTCCTTAGGAAGAGTAAAATTTCTCACAAAAGAAAAAATTTTTTTGCATAAAATTAAAAGAAATATTTATTCATCATTAAATATACACTCTCCTTCTCTTTTTTCGGCGGATTTATTAAATCATTTATAGCTGATGATGACTTTAGTTTTTCTAAAGTTTCTTCCTTTATGGACAATAGTGACAGGTCTGAAAGGCGTTCCTGTCCCATTAAAGTTATACATTCTATGTCAAATTTGAGAAAATTTTATTGATTTTTGCTTTTGCACGTTTGGGGCCCCGCATAATTGATACGGCTGTAGCTACGACCCTGGTATTATAACTTCTTGATACCACCAACACCATGACCAAAACCACCATATCAACCAAATATCTAGATGCTATGTCATGGCAGTAGATGTCACCCCATTTGATTTTACTGCATGCAGCGTCATGCAGTTTGATGTTATAATATCTGATTGTACTGCATGCTAATAGATATTTTCTCTATACAAGGGTGTCTTAATAAAATTACAAATTACTACCATACTCAGCTTCACTAAAACAAATAAACTGGTATGAATAGACATCCGGGATACCAAAGATACAGTACAGAGTAAGTGGAGTGTGGTCTGTGAGTAAAGGCAACTGCTTCTATTAAAATAGTTCTGCAAGCAGCAATTATTGTATCCACTATGTCCATCTAGCCTGGTTCTAACAACTTACAAGTAGATGCAATTGTGTCAAATGTCTTTATGAAGTAGGGTAGAATAGGTGAGGAACAGACATGACACGTCAAATGACCACTCTCTGACCACCAACTTCATGTTAATGAAACAATCTTTATTACAGGTGAAGACATTGTATGTTGTGGTACATTGGAGTATTATGACAAGGCTTATGATCGTGTTAATGTTAAACATGAGAAGGCATTGCAACGGATTGATCGCATCTTCCACACGGTAAATATATTTACTTGCTGTTACTACTTTCTTCCTACAAAAAGTGAACTTTATTATAGCTTCTCTGCTAGTCTAACTTAGGGACACGAGATAAATGTAAATCAAAACCATCATATACTATTACTCACTCACTACAAATACTCCCTAAAATTATTACTCATTATAAATACATACACATACATAAAACACATACAAATAAACAATGCACATGAAATAGATTTATTTTTTATTGGGACTGCATATGACAGCACCCCACCTGATATTAGGATGGAGTGCGGTCTATGAATGGAAGTGACTGCTGCTACACTTGAATAACTGTAAGTGGCAGTCAAATGCACTATGCTGGCCTAGTTGGAACCTGCAACTTACAAGCTGATCACAACTAAGTCACTATACGGTCTGTATAATTGTAAGTAGTGGTTTGTGTTCTCTCATTCCTTATAGCCTTGGATCCTTCAAGCGATGCGTAAAGAAGCACTTTTGGCCGGCATAGTGGCGGCGACTGGGGCAGCCGTGAAGACTCGGTTTTTGCATTCGTCGGCACTCTTGGATCTCTTCTTGCTTACCATCAGGCGGGTCGAGGTCAGGTGTTAAGTCACAATAAAAAGAAAATTACCATAGACACCACTATTTGGTGCCTACCACTCTTTAACAACCAGACCTGGAGCAATTATCCACCATTTTTTAACAACAAAAATTTGTAATATTTAATCATGTTATTTAATATTTCAAATAAAAGCCAGGAAAAAAAATTGCCCTGAATCGAACCCAGGACTTTCTGCGTTTCGGACTAGTGTGCTAACCAACACGCCTGTCGTAATTTTTCCATAGGTGACAACCACTGATGATCCTGTAATCCGTCGGTTGAGCAAGACAACTGGCACTGTTTATGCCACTGATGCTATCTTGGCAACTATCATGTGCTGCACTCGGTCTAATTACTCTTGGGATATTGTCATTGAGAAAATTGGTAAGGTTGACATTTTTTTATATATTATTTTTATTGTGAATCAACATTTGACCTTGACTTTCCTGATGATAAGCAAGAGATCTAAGAGTCACGTTTTGATGTTTGATCACATTTGTCATCACATTTGATGTTTAAAATAAAAGCAAAAAATTAATATATATGTATATTAAATATTAATTTAAATTAAAAATCGTTTATTAGGTGATAAGTTGTTCTTGGACAAGCGTGACAACACTGAATTTGATTTGTTGACTGTCAACGAGACATCAGTGGAACCTCCCGCAGACGATGGTAACTCCATTAACTCTCCACGCAACCTGGCTCTGGAGGCTACTTTTATCAATCATAACTTCAGCCAGCAGGTAAAACAATTATATTCTTTTTATAAATATCATTATAAAAAAAGTTGTATGCAGTGGTGCCCAGTCTGTATACTGACCGTGAAGTGACTTAGTCACGTTTTGGGGTCAGCTTGTAAGTTGCCGGTTTCAATCAGGTCGGCATAGCGGATGTGACTGCTACTTACAGTAAATTCACTGTAGTAGTAGTCGCCTCCATTCATGGACTGTACTCAAGCTTAATATCAGGCGGGATGCTGTCATATGTCGAGTAACAATAAAAAAATATGTTTTTTTTACATTTCTATACTAAGCTACTAAACTTGCTTATAATGGCAAGTTGGGTATAATGGGGTGCTGTCATATGTCGAGCGACAAAAAATAGGTAACAAATGTAATATTTTACACAGGTATTAAAAAATGGTCCAGCGGAAGCCAAGTTCAAGTTCCCGGAAGCAAATCCGTTTGTATCTGAAGAAGAAGATGGTGAAGTTGCATCTGTTGGTTACCGCTATAGAAAGTGGAACCTTAATAACGGTGTTGTAAGTTTTTTTTATTTACATTTTTATACTAAGCTACTAAAGTGCTTGTATCATAGAACAGGACAACCAAAGTAAATATACCAAAGATACATTGGTACCGGTGGGAGTTCTAGAACTCATGCTCTCGGTTTGTGTAACCATTGCACTGCCACTACACCACGGTCGCCTAAGTTGTTTATTATGTTTCATTTTATACTTACACAATTTTTTTATTGAAACTCTGAAGATGATCGAAACTTGCCTGATGGTAGGCAAGGGGAGCTACAAGAGAGCTGAAAACTGACAAACCATTTTAATCTACCCTTACCTCAGTCCATTAATTGTCCAGCATAGTGACAAACTATGCTGGACAATTAATTTCATTCACAAAACCATTAATATCAAACATATATTGGCGCAAGTAGTTTTGAACTGGGAGATATCAGTTTGCGCGACCATTTCTCTACTACTAGACCACTGTCTCCTTAATCATTTCAAACCAATTATTATCTTTATTAGGTGCTGGTAGCCCGTTGTGAGCATGATGCTGTAATGCTGGGTCCACAAGGCGAGACCCAATTTTTGTCTATCAAGGCACTTAACGAATGGGATTCTAAGTTAGCCAATGGTGTGGAGTGGAGGCAGAAGTTAGACACACAACGCGGTGCTGTCCTCGCCAATGAGTTGAGGAACAACTCCTGCAAGCTTGCCAAGTGGACTGTTCAGGTAATATTTTTATTGTGGGTCGACATGAACTTAAGATCCTGCCCAATTTTAAGCTGGAGTGTGGTCCATGAATGCAGGTGTCTGCTGCTACCGTTAAATAACTGTCTATGTACAGTTATTTCCATTATGCTGGCCTAGTTGGAACTGGCAACTTACATGCAGAATCCTGGACGGGACTAAGTCTTTACATTATATATACTTCTAAATATTTATGCTCGGACCAGAAACTGAAGCCTGTCGTCAAAAATTATAAGAGATTTTAGACGAGACTTCTATTCGTATTTTGTAATTGTTTATATTTCATTTTAATGATATTTTCATTGTTTAAATTTTTCTTTTTTTTTGTTATTGTGGCTTGACATTTGACAGCATCCCTTTAATTGTTAAGCTGTAGTGTTGTCCATGAATAGAGGCGACAGCTGTCACAATTAAATATCAACAGTCGCATCGACTATGCCGGCCTAGTCTAACAGTTCTTTCAATTTTTGGACTACACGTCACATACTAGTACAATACCAGATTCTGAGCTTACGCTGTTTAGCTTAGTAGTCTGAACTAGGCGCGTCATGCTACCGGGTTCCATTCCCGGTTTGCACTTATATTTTTTTATTTATTTTCTATTTAAATTCTTAATGCTGGTAAAAACAATTTTAACATACCTAACTTGTCACAGACAAGTCTTCTCTAACCTATCTTAAATCTTTTTGAATAATGGACAGATACCGTCGAAATCTATATTCTATTTAACAGAACTGTTTTATGTACATAAATCTTTTTGAATAATGGACAGATACCGTCGAAATCTATATTCTATTTAACAGAACTGTTTTATGTACATTTCATAGGCGCTGCTGGCCGGCTCTGATCAAGTGAAGTTTGGCTACGTGTCACGCGCTCAAGTCCGTGATAACTCGCGACACGTGATCCTGGGCACGCAGCAGTTCAAGCCGCACGAGTTTGCTGCCCAAATCAACTTATCCATGGATAATGCTTGGGGTATCCTGCGTTGTATCATTGATATTTGCATGAAGCAAAAGGATGGTATGTATTCCTTCCTATTTTTATATTATTATCATCATCAGCTAGAAGACGTCCACAGACGGCCCCCCTATTTTTATATAGTATAATATATTTATTTCTTTACCATTAGATCCTGCATCTGCAAGCTCTTTATTTACTTTTGGTAAGGACGTTTGTCGGGTCCGCTAGTATATATATATTATTGTGATACAACATCTGACCTCTACTAGCCTGATGGGCTACTTGATTATTCGACTTAAAAACGCAGTGCTGAACCGTTCGATCCGATTGTCGATAAGGTCGACAAAATGTAATAATAATAGTTATATGCAGTAAGAATTTTTATATGAAGTTGTGTTTATTATTTTACAATAATTGTGTTCAATTTAGGTCCCTATATTCATCACACTATTAACAGATCCTCGCATTGGTCGTAGTTTTTAGCAATGAGCCAGTTATTTACAGTTCTTTTCTCAGTTTGTCTTGTGTAATTTTCAATGGATAGCTGTCTGTTGACTAGGTTATACAGCAATGGTCCCGAGATAAACGGTTGTCTTCTGGCAAAGGCTGTCTTAACCTTCCGCGAGGGATGCTACAACCGATTTGTGTTGGTAACATTCTCCGTGGTATAGGCGATCTCGCCATGTCTCTGCGAAATTGCAGGGCTTTAAAGTTCTGATTACTTTAGCGTCGCCTATTACTCGGACAGATTTATTACTATTTTTCATATACTGTGGCTCGACATAATGTCAGTACACTGCCTGGTGTTAAGCTGAAGTGTCTGTCAAAGGTGTAATGTAAGAAAGCCCCATTACACGCTGATTATCTTCAATTATATTTAGCTATGTCAACTATCTAAGTCATACAAATATGTATGACACCGTGTAATATCCGCTTGAAAATAATATTTGATTCCATTGTTGTATTTATTTGCTACAAGTGTATGAATTCAAGTCTGAATTACGTCAGATAATGATAACAATACTCTATTATTGTTTATTGTTATTTGTTTCAATTCATTAGATCTTATTTTGCATTCTTGGGAAACTGCGCATTATTTATTATCATTATTGTTTTGTTGCTTGCTTAGTATTTAACTTGCCAGTGCCAAAGCAATAATTTGTTTTATATATAAAATGCGGGCGTAATACCGCCTGGTATTCTCTACCAGCCTTAAGGTTTGGCGAACATTGATATTAAACGTGGTAAAAATTTGTTTGAAACAAAAATTTCAATTGGGTTTTTCTTATTACAATGTAGGTTACATCACGGTAGGCGATTGCAAAGTAACTGCAATCATAATGGGGTTCTTGTTAATAGTAAACTGATACTGGTTCTATCGGGTTATTGAGGTCATATACATATAGAGCATCTTTTTAGAATTTGGACTTTGTGGTAATTTCTATTGTCGATGGTTTATGATGACTCATAGGGATGTGCTATGAATGAACGTGATTGAATAATCAAATAAAAAGAGGATTAAAAGCTAAGAATATAGCTAAGAAAAGCTATCGTAAGAGCTAAGAATATAGAATCTGTGCTAAAATAAGAACTAATTCATTGTTATTTGTCTCATTTATATAATATTATTATGTTTATACCACGTTTGACTGAAAGAGACAACTATTTGTACTTCAATTCCTTTATTTCAAAGGTTGACACTACTTTTTTGCAAATACAACCACTTGTAATTGTGGTTGACTTTTAATACTGCTTAATTAAAATTCACGTGGTAAAAGTCTAAATTACGAATGTAAAAATGTATATTCATCTCCTTTTGACTTCTTTTTAATGCCATAAGTGAAATAGTATAAGTGGGTTGTATTTTGTCGCTATTTTAGGGCTCCTTCTATTTCTTAAGTCCAAATTCTTTGATTAAAAGTTATTATTACTTTAATTTTTTTGTTGTTTCTTTTCCAGGTAAATATCTTATAATGAAGGATCCGAATAAGCCTTTGATTCGTTTGTACGATATCCCCGACAATACATTCGAGTCGGACGCTTCTGAGGAAAGTGGGGATGAACCCGTGGATACGCCATTTGCGCCCTTGTATTCATATGGCAACAACAAGAGGGTTTAATACAATTTATATACTTTTGTAATCTTTAATAAACAATATTAATCATAAGTTGATTATGTTTTTCTTAGTAATTTGGAAACAATACAATTTTTATTCGAACATTTTTTTTTGTTTTATTTTTACTTTTAGATATCCTTGGCATCTTTATTTTATATGCACATGAGATGAAGAGTAACTAAGACAAGTATTAAAGAAAAAATCAAACTTCTAAAATAGTAATGGGCCGACGGTTGGTGATTGTTTACACGGTCTGACCCATGGTAGTACCACTGACAAATTTTGGAATGAGACTGTTTCAACTAGAGCGACATAGTGGATGCGACTACTACTTGCAGTTATTTAACTGTAGTAGCAGTCGTCTTCGTTTATAGACCTCACTCCCCCTTAACATCAGGTGTGTGGGTTTCATGTCGAGCTACAATAAAAAAATCTTTATAAGGATACTGACTAGCCGGTTTCAACTAGGCCGGCGTAGTGGATGGACTACTACTTACAGGTATTTAACTGTAGTAGCAGTCACCTCCGTTGTCTATCCATAAGGCGACCGTGGTGTAGTGGCAGTAGTCACGTAAACGAAATGGATTCAAAACCACTCACCGGTGCCAATGTACTTTGGTTGTCCTGTTTCTATGATACAAACACTTTAGTAGCTTAGTAAACAAATGTAAAATAATTAAAAATAGTAGTGATGTCATATTAGCCTAATAACAAAACTTGTGTTAAAAAAATATGCTTATATTTGGTATAATAATTTCTTATTATTAAATTCGCAAAATGCAATTACATTAATTAAAGATAAGGTATAATATATGTATGACTTATACTTAATACTAGCTAATTTCCCGCCTGTCTTCTCTTCTGTTTAATTCTACCGTTTCACACTCCAATGTATGAAATTGAACGTTATGTTGAATTTCCTCCAATGATTTCCCTTTAGTCTCAGGTACGAAGAAGTAAACGAATATAATCCCAACATATGCCACTGATGCAAATATCCAAAAGACAGCATAATGCCCAAAAATATCTTTAACACTCTGGTAGCCTTTCGCAACAATAAAAGAAAATATACACGCAGACATCGTCGCAGCGCTCGAAGCTATAGCTTTGACGTTAATGGGAAATAATTCTGCTTGCATGACATATGGAATGTTGCCGATTCCAATAGAATAGAGGACATTAAACCCTAAGATGCCGGTTAAAGGTAAAAATGCTAATTTCGAAAGCATGTCTGGATTTAATTGCACGTAATCTTGCAAGAAAAAATATGTTCCAACAGCCGTTAGAGAAACCGCTACTCCCAATGATGATGTGACTAATAATATTCGTCTGCCAAATCGATCTACTAAGAACGTAGCGACCAGCCCTGAAAGAGAATAAATCATTATTTAGAACATTCTCAAAAATCCAGTTTACGTAGGTATAGCTTTTTTATTTGGTAAGCAAGCAAAGAAAAGTCCAAAAATTTCATCAACTGAAAAACAATTCGATTACGGTTGCCTCAATTGCCACTATGCCGGCCAATTGTGCTTTTTCACACTACGCTTGTAGGATCCAGGATGGGGAGCACACACGATCTGGTAAAGTCTTTGGCGATTGTTCCACAAAAAACGACACGCAAAACCTTAACATCGATGAAACCTTATATCGGGTCCGCCAAATAAATTTATTTTTTTGAAAATGCTATAAAAAAAACTACTGAATATTTTTTTAAATTTCTTTTTATATTTGAAAGTACAATCCTTCCGGTTAATGATGGAAAATAATTTCATTTTGGAACGACAAAGAAATGTATTTATAATCGCCTAATTTATATTCTCTTTATACAAGCTTTATGGTTATGGGCGCTAGGCGACCTAGACCTAGAGAATTGTGAATGTGAAGGAAGCGAGGGAGTTGTGTCAGAATCGTGGCTGGTGGCGCTCCATTGTCTTTTGTCTCCTGTGAGGAAAAGGCGTGATTTGATTGATAACTGTTTTAAACTGGAGCGAAATCATAATCCAACCACAGAGAAATGTCTACAAGCTAAAATCCAGCAACTTTCAACCTAAAACACCACAGAGACGGCTGACAGCTCAAACGACAACCAACAGTTTGATTACAACTCTTTAACGCATTTAAAGGAGCCAGGATCCCTGCGGAATTGAGGCGTGACTTTTTTTTTATAAATTTAAGCAATCTAGGTCAGTTTTAAACAGTGACTTGACATTAGACCTCGATCCGCCTCATGGTAATCAAGAGAAGGGCCAAAAGTTTCTACGACTGAAAAAAACCGAGTCAGCTCGCGGCTGTCTACCTATATCGGCAAAAATTAATCACAAAATGGTTATGAAAAATTCTATATCTAGATCATAGTTATAGGCCTCACGTGACGCCTTTGAGCCTCTTAAAACGAAATGAAATTAGGTAAGTACGTACATCTTATCTGCGTTATAACACATCTAAATCCAATGAGTTTTGTTATCAAAACATATTAAGTTCGTCATGAGTAAACGAAAAATTAAGAACTATTTATCTTAAATTACTTTCTTCGACGATAATTACATTGTTTCAAATTAAAAAATATAGAACTTTCTATTTTTATAACTTTTTTTATTGTGACTCGACATCTGACCTCGACTCGCCTAATGGTAAGAAAGACGAGATCCAAGAGTGCCGACGATTGAAATAAAACGAGTCAGTTACCGGCTGCCCCAGTCGCCGTCACTATGCCGGCCAAAGGTGCTTCTTCACACATCGCTTGAAGGATCCAAGGTTATAGGATAGAGAGAATACATGGGCTTATAACCAAAGATTTAAATCTTGGCTTATTACTTGTTTAGAATTTAAAATATATGAAACTAATACTAATTTAGAAAAAAACATAGATATGTTATATGCGCCGAAGGAGGCACGTTAAAACTATGCTAATAAGCAAACTTGAATTCAGTGTCACAGTGTAGTGCAACATAGAATTGTCTCTTTTTCGCTCTCAATAACTATAATTTCGTCCTACTTCTACTTCGCCACGGTTGACCGTTCAAACTCGTGCCATTTGCGACCTAACACTGGTGTATATAACGTATCTACCTCCTCATTGGCCTTAGCAGTACTTCAAAATTTTTACTTCCTAAACAAAGTATCCTAGACTTTACACGTGCAATCATAACAATACCTACCGCTAAATGAATTGGTATGACCTATAGTAACATATCGGAAGTCGGACTAAATTGTTCAGCCCTTTGTTTCTTCATAGAAGAACCGACAACTGGAATGCTTTACTAGCCTGTGTGTTCTCTCCATTCTTTCCTATCTTTGGCCGTCGCCAGGGTCGTAAAGGTGACTGAGGCAACCATGAAAAGTCGTTGGCGCTCTTGGAGTTCTGCCTGCTTGTCAAGGGCAAATATCGCGTCTCAATAAAAAAAAATAGAGTTGGTCAAGAAAGGCTCAAAGTTTCCAAAGATCAGTGTACTGAAATTTTGTGTGTGGTTAAGATTATTTACCAGATATACCGTCCAATCTGACAAAATAAAACAATTATAATTACTTAATAATGTATTTGGGCTTACATAAGACAAATATGAGGTTAATAAAATGAAAATTACACAATAAATAATCTAAAATTATTAATGAAAGAAAAAAATTTATGCATTAAAGATAAATTGAACTACGTTAATAATCTACAAAACATATAATAAATGCAAAGGAAACTTATTGCACAAAAGGGAGCTTGGAAGTCTAACAAAATGACATTAGGTAAAAGTACTCATGTTGGTACTTGTTAAATTGACATTTTTGAAATGGGTTCGTGTATCGTTTTTTTTTATTATTATGACACATCTGACCACGACTTGTCTAATGGTAAGGGGAAGATGAGGAGTGCCCCAGTCACCGTCACTATGCCTGCAGATGATTGTCGATCAACTGCAAGCATGTTCTTCATTTTGTAACTACATTACACACCGGTCCAGACTCGACCAGCTTTACTACAGTACTGAATCTGTTCAGCTTAATATCTCCTAATATTAAGCTGAAGTAACTGTGAACTAGATACAAGTTGCCTATCCAACTGAGAAATTAACTCCAGCAATTGTTATTTCTTCCTATTTATGGTCCCCGTTGATTTTAAATAATAATCTCTATTAGATATTTCATTATAAAAAAGCAATAGTCCGACTCGCATTGGTCTAGACAAATTTTACTGATAGAATGATTTTACCAATAAATAAAAATGCTCTAATGCATTGAAATTAATTTGTATATAAGATGTTTCATTACAAATATGTCTCTTTTTAAAACAAAGTCTCAGATGAACACAAGCCCCAAGTTCATTAATATGTTTATTATATAGAAAGTTATGAATTGTATAAAACTGACTTAATCTACCTTATCCATTTACATTCTTTTCTAATAAAGGAGTATAACATATGTTACAATCCAAAATAAAAGATTAAATATTATCAAATTATATTGATTTAATTATAATACCAAATGTTTAAGGAAAACTAGAATATACTTCATATAATATAAAACTGGCAGGCCCAAATAAGATTTTTAAAAAGCCATTAGACCAATATATTGCAAATTATGGTCTTAGAGTGTTAAATATTCTAATAATCAAATTGCATACAATTATAATTCACAAAGCACCAGTATACTGGCACTATTTGACACTCTAACACTATAGTTTGAATCCATTTATATGGCATAATACACAATAATTACTATGCATTTAGAAAAATAATATTATATGATGTAATATTTATTATATTGCATATAAAACTTCAATATAAATGATTATAGAAGTACACATTTCCTTTTCTTGACTGGTTCTGGCGGCTCCAGTGCAGCAAGTATCGCCTCATCAAATACATTCTTGAGCCCTCTCTGAGTGAGTGCAGAGCACTCCACATATTTAACTGCCTTCAATTCTTTAGCTAGCTTGTCCCCCTGCTCCAGGGAAACTGGCTTTTGTTTTATTTTAGCTAATTTCTCCATGGTAGTGGCATCGTCGCGTAAGTCTATCTGAGTACCAACCAAAAGGAAAGGTGTCTTCTGTTGATGATGCGTAATCTCAGGCACCCACTTCTCTTTCACATTTTCGAAAGAACTCGGGCTCACAACACTAAAGCATACGAGGAAAACGTCAGTTTGTGGATAGCTCAGTGGGCGCAGTCTGTCGTAATCTTCCTGCCCCGCAGTATCGAACAGTCCCAAAGTATACGGCTCACCGCCGATCATCACCGTCACCGCATAATTATCGAATACGGTTGGAACATATTCCGAAGGGAATTTATTCGTGGTATAACTTATGAGTAAGCAAGTTTTACCCACAGCACCATCTCCGACAACTACACACTTGATCGTTTGCATTTTTATCTCTCGGTGTCAAATGACTTTTCTTGTTGTTTTACTTTAACTTTATTTGTTCTTCACATTTATTTGTTATAATAAAAATGGTTAAAACAAATCTCCACACAGTTAAAAGATAAAAACACAGGATATAATCATAATCCAACACCTTGTTCACAAAATGGTAATCACAAATTTTATAGTGATGTGAAAAACACAACGCATCAGAAAAGTAGTAATCAATTAATAGTACGATCACACGATTGGAAGAATAAAAATTTGAATTCAGAAAATACTGAGTTCATATTAAGCATCTTTTAAAATAAAATATTATTATTAATTTTATTAATATAGAATTCCGATTCCTTAAATTTATTATAGTAATCGTTAAAAATAACTCGTTTTTAATAAAGAACCGTTACGAATATAAATCACGTCACCGTTTGGCGCTTACATTGTATTTAATTTCCTGATTTAAATTCCATTGAAATAAATATTCAAACAATTATCGAAACAAATAGTTTACCTGCAATTAACTGAACAAATCCATAAATGATACTAGCTCGAGGACCGGAAATGGAACTGCTTTGACGAAAAATTACTTCTAAATAAGATTGTATCGCCAGGGCTCCAGTTAAGTATTGAAGTAATTTTAAACCTATAAACAGTTTACAAGTATTTTTTCACGAACAATTTCTTATTGAGTAATTTAATAAGAAGTACCAATTAAGAAAAAACTTAAACAAAACAAAAGATTTTAGAGATAAACAATATTTTATAGAAATTATACTATTTTTTTCTCTAGATATTCAAGATATTGTGTAGTCATTTTAGTGCCGTATCAACCCGGCACTTAAATATATTCTTTAATTAAAATATATCCTTTATTTTGCATAATTTAGGCATGCAAAATGATCAAACTATAATTATGACAGTTCAAAGCAGAACTATTAATATGGCGTGTATTTGTGATTGACAGACGATACCAAATCTATATTTTATTTTCCAAATAACTCAATTGCACAGCAAATAAAAGCAAAATTGTTATTAGTTTTATCAATACAATTAATAAAACTACTTATTACCATTTATATATTTTTTCATCATTGGACATTACAAAAGTAGTACATAAACGCCCAAAATTAATGATGTCCTTTACCATGGAGAAAAATCATTAGTGCAAAGAACATTTTATTCAAGATAGTGTGATATGGTAATTAAAAATAACTTAATAAGGTAATTGTTATGAATATTTACCTGCGATAATATAAATTGCTCTACGATATTTAAGATTCGTTAATAGCTCTTTAAGAGTACCTTTATTTTCCATATTTTGTTTTACGCTAACTCTAATTGTATCTAGTTGTTCATCTATCCACTAAAACGAAAAATTGCTACATATAACAAACGTTTGATAAAGCACATATATAATAAAAATAACCGAAAAGTATTAATCATCTAAATATTTTGTAGATTTATTGACACATTTAATAATATTTTTTACGGTAATATGATTTGATAATACAACATGTAGGTGCAGTGTTATGAAACTTTTTTCTTAATGCATCATTATTTTTTTTAGTGCAAAATAAGTATACCCTGAAATGGATTCGAGATCAAAAATATAAATAACGAAATTTTATTGTCAAAGTGACATGTTTTCCTTGACGAATTTCAGAAACCGAATAAACAAAACTACTATGGCAACCTACTATGGTGGCTGGCACTAATCCAAGGAGCATTATAATCTAGAGTTAGGAACATTATACTGATCACTAAGGACCTGCGGGCTTACCACCATTTCTTATAGCATTTTTTTTTCATTAAATTTGCTTAAAAACATGGCTTCAATAAAATTGACATGTCACAAAATTATTACTTTTGTCCTTTACCATGGAGAAAAATCATAATATATGCCATCGCTAGGGAACGGTATCGAACTCTATTGATGCGATAGAGCCGAGCACTGCGCGAAAAGCGGTCACAATACGAGCAGAGACACGAAAAAGTAATTTTACAGGATAACAATACTCGACCTCACGTTGACAAACCCGTTAAAACCTCAACCAACCAACCTCAAAAACCTAAATGAAACGCTCAAATAGGAAGTCCTACCTCACCCGCCATATCCCCAGATATTGCGCCGTCTGATTATTACTTGCTCCGTTCGATGGCACATGGTCTGGCTAATCAGCAGTTCCGCTCATATGAAGACATCTCAAAATGGCTTGACTTGTGGATAGCCTGATTCGTGACGGAATTCGAGCGATGGGAAATATTTTGAATGATTCATTTGTAACCATTTTTCACAATAAAGTGTCATTTTCATCACAAAAACAGCGAGAACTTAGTTGCGCCTAATATTCATATTTATTATTGGATCAAATTTTAGGCCACTTTACACCTTTGTTCACATTTTGATTACGAACTTCATTTTAGAGTATACCTACTATAGCACTCAATTGTTCATATTACAGAAGCCTGTCGCAGGATTCCACGTACTTAACAATATGAATGCACTTTATTAAATAAATTGCATTAGCAAATGGTGAAAATATAACAAAATTAAAAGATTCATCAATCGCTCAAATTTAGTCACAACTAATTTTAAACTTTATGGCGTTTCCCAAGTTGGATGCGAGTGCGACTTCGCGCAGGTGAGCTTATTATTGTGAAATAATAAGCTCTCTCACCTACTTCAAGCCCCGCTATGCCGCATTTTATGTATTGCGCATCGACTTGCAGGCATGGGTTTGAATTGAAACAAATTGTGAGACTGTAATTTTGATCATGTCTTTTTTAAATTTGAGTGGTAGTGAAATTAGTTCAAAACCACTTGCCGGTACCAATGTATCTTTAATATATGCGATTTGATGGCAACCAAAGTTAATTCTTTGACCGTCCAATTTCTATGATGCAGGCACATTTAGTATCTTAGTATAGAAATGTACAAAGCAGACAATACTTGCCTTTTCATCATTGACTCTTTTAAGTTTTATGAATTCCTTCCTAGCCGATGCAACTCGGCCATCTTTTAAGTAATAATATGGAGATTCTGGTATCCATACACAAGCGACAACATAAACTATTGGTATTGCTAGAACTAGGCAGTTAAGTACTGTGTAAGAAACAAAGGGGCCGATTGAATACATAAGCAGACTCCCAATATTATTCATAACTTGCACTAACATCCCTAATGCCCCGCGTACTTCTTTATCAGAGATTTCCGTGATGTATATCATTGTTACCTAGAAATTAAAATTAATTTGTTATCGTAATTATCAATGATATTTTAAGAAAAGGCGTAGATATGATATAAGCAAAACTATGCTAATAAGCAAACCTGAACACAGTGTCGCTATGCAGACCAACTTATAATATATTAGTATTAGTCTCTTTTTATATTACAAGACAACATATATTGAAGTAATATATTGTTGTCTTGTTTGCTCCCAGTTTAAACTGACATGAGAAATACGCAACACCATCAATCTTAATTGATTCAATTAATTGAAAAACTTTGCCTGGCCTAGTGATGGCGACAGAGGCAACCGTAAATTGAATCAGTTTTTTTTTTGGTCGTCGGCGCCTTTTAGACCTTCTCTTTTTTACCATTAGGCAATCGAGGTCAGACCTAAATACTTTAGAATAAATAGGTATTCCTATTACCTTGGATATTATTTATTAGTATTAGGTGATATGCCTTTGAGAGCGCAGGTTAGGATCCATTTAGTTACCTGCGGTCAATCGCCTGCACCCTCCTGCGTCTTGTCAGTCGTACCGGACCCCCGGTCCACTGACCCCGGGACGTGAAGGGCGAGAGAGTGGTCTTGCACCAGCGCAACTGTTTGGCCACTTAAATATATTCACGCGTAATTGACTCCAGCATGTTAAAAAGGAAACGATTACAAGCCCTGCGGCGATGGAAATTCCAATGGTGGGGTAAGGATCTGGTGTTGTCCAAGCCTTAGTTGGTATCTGCACGTAGGCGGTCAAATGGTGATGGTCGCTCAGAATCTTGATTGGGATGGGAGATCAGTTCGGCAGCTCATTTGACGACAAAGCAGCCCTATTTAGGGAGCGCTCTGCTTTCCCCAATCCGGGGAGGGGCCTAGAAAAGGTGGCCTAAACACAGTCCATCCTACTATTAAGCAGATGGCAGGCCACAGTCATGTGTTTTCACTAATTTTTAATGTGGTCCAAAAAGGAAAATAAATCAAATAAATATAAATAGTTTAGTAATAGGCACATGGAATGTTCGCACTCTTTTGGATAGCGATGCAGGCACTTGTCCCGAAAGGAAAACTGCACTTATTGCCAGAGAGTTAAATAGGTATAGGATTGACATAGCTGGTATTAGTGAGACTCATCTTCACGACACTGGAGAGTTGCGTGAGAACCTGGGCGGATACACTTATTATTGGAGTGGAAAACCGAGCAATGAAAGAGCTGCAAGTGGAGTGGGTTTCGCTATTAGGAATGATATAGTTCCTTGTCTATCGGAGCTACCAAAGGGGATTAATGATAGAATAATGAGTCTTCGAGTGCATCTGTCAGCGACGAAATACATCCACCTCATAAGCATATACGCACCCACGCTACCATCACCTGATGAAGAGAAGGTCAAGTTTTATGATGAACTCCGATTGCTTCTTTCGAAAATCCCGATTGTGGACAGAATAGTTTTAATGGGAGATTTTAATGCTCGCGTCGGCTGTGACCGCAGTGCGTGGGACGGAGTACTTGGATGTCATGGAGTTGGCAAATGTAATACTAACGGCTTGGATCTTCTTACACTTTGCGCTGAATTTGAACTTTGTATAACTAACACCTATTTTCGAATGCCTGATAAATATAAAACTACATGGATGCACCCAAGATCTAAACATTGGCACCTTTTAGACTATGTCATCGTGCGCAAAGCAAACGTCGGTGAAGTCTCAACCACTCGTGCAATGAGAGGAGCTGTGGGCTGGACGGATCATCGCCTGGTAAGATCTTTTCTTCGGGTTAAGTTGAGATCTGCGAGAAGAGCCCCACGTAAGAACCCCTCAAGATTGGACTTCACAAGGCTGATCAACGATCGAAACTTGGCACAAGAGTTGGACTGTGTCTTTGGTGCTACTGTAACGGAGTCTCCAGAGCCTACATCCGTTGATGGAGAGTGGCGTACCTTTGCCTCAAATCTTCACGCCTGCGCCTCTCAAATTATAGGTAAAAAACCAAGACATCATCAGGATTGGTTTGACGAAGCAGACGAAGAAGTAAAGCACCTAATAAAAGAGCATAGACGTCACTTGCTTTCTGCGGATGTCAATGAGCGAAGGAAAGCTCATCACGGACCAAAAAAATCAAGGTACGCGCTCTTAAGGATAGGTGGTGGATGGAGAAAGCTTCTGAAATGCAGAGGTATGCCGATGGAAACCAAGTGGGTAGATTTTTCGAGTGTTTGACATCTATCTTTGGCCCAAGAATAAAAAGGACAGCGCCCATTTATAATGGTGATAAAACCCAGCGACTGACGGAACAGTCAGAGATTCTTACCCGTTGGGCTGAACATTTTAATAGTGTTCTTAACCCGGAGGTGGTGACCTCGGACATGTCATACATAGAAACACTCGAGGCATTGCCAACCGCTGAGAGTTTGGCCGTACCTCCGTCGTACAGGGACTTTACTGCTGCAATAAACAAGATGAAGAATAATAAAGCTCCTGGGATGGATAGTCTTCCTACAGAAGTCTACAAATACAGTGGAAATAATATCAAGAACAGATTATTTCATCTCACTTTAAAGATTTGGCAGCATGAAACTATTCCCCAGGACTGGAAGGATGCCTCCATTTGCAAACTATACAAGGGAAAGGGTGACATCTCAGACTGTGGCTCTTATCGAGGTATCTCACTGCTTTCTGTGGCTGGAAAAATATTAGCAAGTATAATCAACACAAGATTATCCCAACATGCTGAAACAATGCTACCTGAAACGCAGTGCGGTTTTCGCCCGGGTAGGGGGACGGTTGATGCCATTTTTGTGGTTAAGCAGTTGCAGGAAAAGAGCCTGGAGCAGCATAGGCCTTTGTATATGTGTTTTGTCGATTTAGAAAAAGCGTTCGACAGGGTGCCGAGAGAGGCTCTATGGACTGTGCTAAAAAAGGTAGGCTGCCCTGAGAGACTAATAAATTTGGTGCGTCAACTACACGATAATATGAAAGCGCAAGTGCTACACGAAAATAGTTTCTCGAACCAGTTTCCAGTGACATGTGGTGTAAAGCAGGGTTGTGTTTTAGCTCCAACCCTTTTCGCTCTATATTTCGCTGCGGTGATGAAGGATGCAGTTAGGACTTGCACTGATTTGATCGTGGTCCGTTCAAGGATGGATAAGTCAGTCTTTGATCTGTCACGTTTTAGGGCCAAGCGTCAAACTAAGATGATCTCCATATTGGATGTCCTATACGCAGATGATGTTTGTTTAATGGCAGATTCTATGGAGTCTCTGCAAACGTATGTAAACGCACTTGATGCATCCTGCCGAAGGTTCGGTCTGGTTATAAGTGTCTCCAAAACTCAAATACTTAAACAACCACCCAGAGGTAGTGACAAAGACCACTCCAACATTATTTTAAATAACGCAAATTTGGAAGAAGTGTCATGTTTTAAGTACTTGGGAAGCCGTATAAGATGTGATAACACCTTAGCATCTGAAATACCTGCTCGTATAGCAAGCGCCGCGGCAGCCTTCGGTAGACTGAGAGCTCGCGTCTGGGACTCACATGACATTAGACTTCGCACTAAGATGTTTGTATACAAGGCAGTTGTAATACCCACTTTACTCTACGGCGCAGAAACCTGGTGCTGTTATAGAGGTGATATCAAGCAGTTGGACATTTTTCACCTCAAATGCTTGCGGTCTATTCTGCGCGTAAAGTGGCAGGACCGCGTCACAAACACAGATATCTTGAGACGCGCGGAAATTCCCGGAGTGGAGGCGCTCATCATGAAACACCAGTTGAGATGGAGTGGACACGTCGTGCGTATGGATGACACTAGGTTGCCGAAAGCTGTTTTCTACTCAGAACTTTTACATGGCAAGAGAAAGCAGGGCGGACAGTATCTTCGCTATAAGGACGTCCTCAAACGGCACCTAGCTGCTAGTGAAATTCGTAGTGATGGATGGGAGGAAATGGCTGGTCACAGAACGGAATGGCGGAATGTTGTTTCCACTAGCGTAAATACTTTTGAGCAAACTCGACTAAAAACGTTAGAGGAAAAGCGCCATGTTCAAAAATCTAGACCCAAACGTAGCTATCATTACACTTATAGCGCTAATGGACAACTCTTTTGTGAACCCTGCAACCGCACATTTAAAACTAAAGTTGGTTTTGCGAGTCACATTAGAGCACATCATAGTACTGACTAAGGAGTCGCTGTTGCCGGACACGGCAAGGAGATCATCATCACCTTGGATCCTTCAAGCAATGAGTAAAGGACGATATAATGACGGAGACTAAGGCAACCGTAAACTGACTCGGTTTTTTCAGTCGTCGGCTCTCTTGGACCTCCATCATGCTTACCATCGTCCAGGTCGAGTTACAATAAATTGATAAAAAAACATGTTATTGTAATTACAAACATTGTTATTGTAAATCTATTATATATGATTTTATACTCACGACAGCCACCATACCCGTAGTACATCCTTCCAATAGCCTTGCTAAATAAAGCAATTCCGGAACTACAGCGAATATTTTAATAGTCTGCAAATAAACTAAAATGTTTTATCTTGGAATCATAATTATTATAGTTTTGTTTGAGTTAGGATAATATAATAGTTACAGAGTATACTATGGTACTTAAATAGTAAAATTCCTACCTTGATAAAAAGGACAATAAAACCTTAATAGAAGCTACGTTTGCGGATGGGCTAGTAAAACTATTGAGATTATTTATTTTTATTGTGGCTTGACATAATATCATAATATGACAGCACACCGCCCAAGTTCTACTACAGCTACATAACTGCAAGTAGTTGAAATCAGCAAAGGATATCATTCATTTTGAGCTTTTATGTACTACTTTTGTAATGTCCAATGATGAAAAAATATATAAATAGTGGTTTCGATATTTGTGTTGGTAAAACTAATAACAATTTTGCTTTTAATTGCTGTGCAATTGAGTTTCTTTAAACTGTCATAAATATAGTTCGATCATTTTGCTACAATAATTACATTGTAATCTTCGTACATCAAACTATTTTAAAATGTATATGCAACTGTTAATGCAATTAAGCCCAAGTCCCCATACAAAATGAATGATGTCCTTTAATCAGATCCCGAACACTTCACTGGGTTCGACCCACAAATAACCACAGCTGGACTTTCTACAACCAAACCCGGAGCAAGTATTTGCCTCTTTTAGCAAAGGTTATATTAAGAAATATTTGTTACGTATAATCAATTAATCACTCAAATTATCACGCCGTTTTCCCACGGGACAACGGAGCGCCACCTGCCACGATCCTGACATAACTCCCTTGTTTCCCTTATACCCACAATCCTCTTCAATATATAATCTAATTAATAAACAATACTGCAAATAAAAGCTATTAAACACATCTTTGCACTTGCGTGTAATAAAGGACTAGTGCGGTAACCCACGGAACATATGATAAACAATAAAATGAGTTCTGTGCAAGAATCAAAATTGTTAAATAAAAGATAGTACTCAATGGAATGTAAAGGAATAATAAACTAGTGACCTAAATTGAAACAAGCAAACTCATCGCATTTAGATTTTTTTAAATAATACGATCCACCATATTAACAGCAATTACCAGAATGTCATGTCATCATCAATTAATTGTCCACTGCGATCCAGTTAAGACAGCTTACTTATTCCGGTGAGCCAGGCCAGTCACTTTAGTTCTTTTACGAATCTCCCCTTTTTTGATACGTAGCCCTTCTCATATCTCGCTTGGTGTCTTTGTTATTTAATACAAATAAAAATAATGTAATATTAGGTAATTATGTAAAAATTCAATTCGATTTCTCCTAATTCATGCATTTGGTGTTTAGGAATAAGAAAATCTATAATTATTTAAATGAGTTTAGTAAAATTTTCCATTAATTACGTAATGTTGTCGAGTCGTCTTTCGTTAAAATTACATTTGAATTATTTTCCAATTCTAATGGCTGTTTTATTTAGTGCCAGTACATTAAGTACAATGTGTATCCAATTCGTAAGATTATGTAAGTAGGTATTGCAACAATAAATGATAAAATAAACAAATAAATTTATTTTATTTGTAACTGCTGTAATCGCGAACAAAAGGACAGTAACCTGTGCCAAAATGATAAACGAATAATGAATTAAACAAATTATATGCGGCTTACTATTGCGTTTATTTTTGGTTAATAATACTAAGCCGCATAAAATTTGTCAAATCAAATCAAATCAAATTGTCACGCCTTTTTCCCACAGGGATAGGCAGAGACAATGGAGCGCCACTTACCACGATCCTTACACAACTCCCTTGCTTCCTTCACATCCACAATTCTCCTCATACAGGCCCTGTGGTTATGGGCACTAGGCAATTTAGCTTTCTTAAGGATGTCTCCGATTTGGTCGGAAAACACTCTCCTGGGCCTGCCTTGTTTAACGCATCCATCCACATCCGATTTATAAATTCCTTTCGTCAATCTACTTTCACTCATCCTTTCCATGTGCCCAAACCATCGAAGCATTCCTTTGTCAATCCTTGTCACTACATCTTCTTTCAAACCACATCTATCACGCAGTGTGCTATTCCTTATTCTATCCGCTATCGTCACTCCACACACACTCCTTAACGACCGCATTTCCACCGCGTTAATTCTACTCTCATGCTTCTTCTGCCATACCCAACCTTCACTTCCATACATTAATGTAGGAACAAGCACCGCATTATGAACAGCCATCCGTGACTTTTGGGACATTACTTGGCTGTTCATTATACTATGGATGGCGCCGTTCACTACGTTACCCTTTTGCACTCTTCTCTCAATATCTTCATCACACTTTCCATCTCTAGTAAACATACTTCCCAAGTAAACAAATTGTTTGACTTGTTCCACTTTCTTTCCGTCTATCATTATCTCACATTCTGTCATTTCATCCTCTCTCTCCAAAACCATTACTTTAGTTTTACTTACATTCACTTTCATACCTTTCTTTTCTAATTCCGCATTCATTATAGTAACCATTTCCTGTAACTCATACGCCGAAGATGCAAGGATAACTTGATCGTCGGCGAACAAGAGACATTTGATCACCAAATCATTCATTCTTAAACCATACTTCCTTTCACGCAACTCTTTCAGACAACTGTCCATGAATAGATTGAAGAGCCATGGTGACGCTACACATCCCTGTCTGACACCTTTAGAGATGCCAAACCAGTCAGATAGCGCCCCATTAATTCGAACACATGCACTGGAATCCTCATAGAGAGATTTCAGTGCACGGACCAAACGCTCCTCCAACCCAAACCCGGACAGCTGCTGCCACAATTCACTCCTGTTCACTCGATCATAGGCCTTCTCAAGGTCAACAAAAGCACAAAACACCTTCTGGTGTTTTGCCAACACTTTTTCGCTGACGCATCTTAAAGAGAAGATTTGATCCATACATCCCATCCCTTTCCTAAATCCCGCTTGCGCATCCCAAATTTTATCATCTGTTTCATGCATCACCCTTTCAATCAATACTTTCGCATACAACTTGCCAACAATACTGAGAAGGCTGATGCCGCGGTAATTTTTAGGTTCCTGTTGCGACCCCTTCCCCTTGTACAGTGGCACTATGACAGCCTTGCGCCAGTCACCTGGGACACGACCGTTCACCCAACACTTACTAAAAAGGAGACACAACCAGGAAGCCACCAACTGACCACCGCCCTTCAGCATCTCGACAGTTATTCTGTCACACCCAGCCGCTTTTCCAACTTTCATTCTTTTTAATGCATTCAAAATCTCTTTCACACCTATATCACATTCAAATTCACTTTCATTCAGCGTGGAGGAAACATCAACACACTCTGGTGCTGTATCATCATCCCCCACAAATAAACTTTCAAAATACTCCTTCCATAGTCCTATCACTTTCTTCTCTTCAGTCACTAAATCACCATTTGAATCCCTAACCACATTCACTTTAGACTTCTCCAGTCCTCCCCGGGCTATCTTAACCTGTTTCCAGAACAGTTTGATATTGTCCCGGAAATTTCTGGAGAATTTCCTCTCTATATCCTCTTTCACCTCTTTCTTCTTTCGTTCTATACATTCTTTCACTTTAATTTTAATTACTTTATACTCATTCATTGCCTTACTTACATCTTCATCTTTCTTACTCGCGTTTATTCGTCTACTAGCTTTAACTGCTAGTAGATCCTGCCATTTTTTCTTCTTCTCGCATACTAATACTTCCGTTTCCTTATCCCACCACATGTTGGGCCTTACTTTCTTCCTCTTGCTCACTCCACACACTTCTTCTGCAGCTTCTGTCATACCATTCCTCAATTTCATCCATACTTCTTCCACACTATCATTTTCATAATTACAGGCATCTCCTATTTTTTCACTTAACTTACTTACATACTCCTCTTTCACTTCTGCATCTTGCAACTTTTCTCCTTTTATTCTTGTCAACGGTGTTGTCGACCTACGACTGCGGTTTCTCCAACCCTTGAACAGACCATTTATTCTTGACATAACAAGAAAATGGTCTGTTCCAATGTTGACCCCGCGATAAACCCTCGTATCGACAACATTGACTTTCAACCTTTCATCCACAATCACAAGATCTATCATACTTCTCTCTTTATTTCTCTCCCATGTATACATGTGAATCTCCTTGTGACAAAACTTCGTGTTTGTCACTAGGAGATTCTTCTCCAAACAAACATTCACCAGACTCACTCCATTCTCATTCACACGCTCATCTCCATACCTTCCCAACACATGGTCCACATTCACTCTTTGCACACCTACCCATGCATTAAAATCACCTAACATTACAACCCTTTCATTCGATCTAGCCACATTCAAAACATCACGCAGGCTCTCCCAAAACTCTTCCCTTTCGGTCTGTGGCTTAGATATATCCGGGGCATACACACCAACTACAAATAGTCTGTGCAGCCCCACTCTAAGCCTGACCCATAAGAGTCTGGGCGACATACATTCATACTCAGTCATACACTCTGCCATTCTCTCAGACATCAATATTCCAACACCCTGACACGCTCTGGCTGTCGAGTCAACCCCTGTCCAGACTGCTGTGTAGGGGCCATGGTGGGTGACATCTGAGCCCTTTCGCTTCGTCTCATTCACACACAAAATATCTATTTTCTTATCATCCATCATCTTACATACTTCATCTAACTTAGCCTTCATTCCTCTACAAACATTCAACGTGGCAAAACGGCTCTCCGCTGCCCGCTTTTCGCCCCGTGGGAACATTTTGCGTGACTTTTGGCGAGAAATGTCGCCGCTATTGCTAGAATTTTTTATGTAATCCATTCTTGATCCCACGAATAGCAAGGGAAATATAACTCCACTCCGACAGAGCCCCGCATGTCGGAGTGGGGCAATGAATTAGTACCCGATGGGTGCCAACCATCGGGACTGGCACGCTCGCGACTAGGCCACCCCTAGCCATTCATCCTTGGGCACGGCAGACCACGGAATTAGCGGAAAGGGAAGGGAGGAAAAGGAATTAGCGGAAGCGAAAAGGGATAGATAGGAATTTGGGGATTGGGTAGGTTTAGGATACCATTACTATAGAAGGAGCAGGATATAGTAAATGGTAGCTCGAGGTGTCCGGGGTCGCGTACCCGTATTCGTCCTATAAACACTGGACAAATATTTATAAACGAACCCTCTGAACTCGAATAAAATTTGTTTAATTCATTATTCAATGAAAATTCTACCATAAACTATACTAGGTAAATATATATTTTATTGAGACGCAACTTCTGACCTCGACATGCCTGAAGGTAAACAGGGGGAGGTCCAAGAACGCCGACAATTGTAAAAAGCATTCAAAAGTAACGGTTGACAAATAAATATATTATCAAATCTATATAATATATAATCTATTTTTTATTATAATTCGCTTTACTTAACCTAAGCTAGTGAATTAGTGATCATAGCTGGCTCTACCATAGAGTTATAACATGAGCCGCTCCAGCCAGTCTTATGACATGACAAAGTTGTAATTTACTAAACAAACAATGTAAGAGTTACTTTGACGTTTGTCCAATTTAACTCGCGGCATATCACAATTGTTTTAAGTCGCTTTATTAAAATGGCTACTGGTATAAGGCATCAAAATCCAGTGTAAGGTTCAGTGATAAAGAATTAGACTGTTTTTTTTCGCATAACTATTTTGTTTTAGACTGTTACGTAAAGGCCCGAGTTCGATTTCCGTTCAAAGTAAACATTTGTTTCTTAGCTTTCATTTGTAATTGGATTTTAATAATTGGACATATTAAAAATATTAGAAATATTATTAATACAAAAAAGAAGGCGGATATAAGCTCCGGGTTTGGTTATCAAAGAGCACGATCCGAAATTCTTTGATGTAAAAATAATCAAGGATCTGACATTTACCTTAGTTTCCAATAATATTAACCACACGGAAAAAATTGATGTAACGAGGAAGAGGACGAAGGAACACAATCATAAAGTTGGAATTTTATTGATAGAAAATGTGGACTAAGGTATCAAAATTCAGAGGCGGCAAAAATTGAATAGCCTACAGGCAAATCTGTAGGCCACTGTTCCCACACCCTAGTTACGCCAATGTGCCCCAGTCAGTTATTCAAGCCAGAGACCAGTGGCGTAGCGTGACGGAAGCGGAGGGGGCGGCAAAATTTAAAAAAACTAAAATAAATCGGTAAAATTTGAACCTGAAATTCATATTTTTGTTGTACCTATGATTAAAATTCCTAAATAAGGGGGCGGCAAATTTATTTTCCGCCCCGGGCGTGGGAGTCAGCCCCCACGCTACGCCACTGCCAGAGATATCTAAGTCTTATTAATTGTAATTAACGTACCGCACCAATAATACCAGGAATAGCGGATGCGTAAAATGTCTTCTTCCTCCCCAATTGTTCAGCGAATATTTTACCAATCACACATCCTGGGAGAGCACCAGCAGTCACTAATGCAACCATCCATGAACTTTGTACCTAAAATATTTAGATATTATTTTTCAAAGATCTTGCGGTATTAACTCAATCAATTAAATTGTCAAGCCTTTTTCCCACAGGAATAGGCTGAAACATAATAGAGCGCTTGCCACGATCCTGACATAACTCCCTCGTTTTAGGATAAAAAGGATAAAATCTTTTATTTTAATAATCCATGTTCGCTGGTGGACAAACAATTTGTGGTCATTACTCCCTTCATAACTCAACTTCAGACGGAGTACTGTCTTATGTCTATCCGCAATTTAAAAACTCAGAAAATACAAACCAATCCTAGGTGTCAATAGTAAATATGAGCAATACCTAAAACCTATTTAATATTCTGATATAAGACTTACTAATATAGAAACCATAATTGGGTGTTTACAAAAACCACAATCGTGGTCATATTGTAAAAAAGCTATTACATGTATATTGACAATAATTGTGGTGACATTTATTTATTTATTTTTTTATTCTGACTCGACATATGACAGCACCCAGCTTGATGTTAAGCTGGAGTGTGGTCCATGAATAGATGTCACTGCTACTACAATTTAATAACTGTGAGTAGCAGTCACATCCACTATGCCGGCCTAGTTGTGTACCTTAGAAGCATTAGTAACAGGAACTAACTAATATATCTATTTAAAGAATAAACATCCTAATTTAACCCCAGGTTCACACTACTCTCTTTTACCCGGGCCTCGCGTCCTTTGACTCCGGCCAAAAAACCGACTCAAACCAGAGCGCGCGCGAGGCAAGGGCGCCATCCACACTATCGTGCTCGCTTTACTTCGTCTTGCTTCCTGGTGAGTGTAGACCCCAGGTTAGACCTTTCATAAGAAGATTCCGGTGTGCTTGTATCATAGAAACAGGACGACTATACTATTAGAGGAAAGTACTCTTGGTTGCTAGACACTACACCACGGTCACCTTATTTCACGCCTTGATTCCCACAGAGACTTTCTTCACATCCACAATTTTATTCATACATACTCTGGTTATGGGCACTAAGGACCCCTGCCTTTTTAGCAAGGTCACGTGGGTCGTCCCTATTCTATTTAATTCGATATATTTATATAATATTGTTCTTACATCTGTAATCTGTACATTTGTTTCGTTGTTTTTAAACTTTGGCAATGCAGGCGATGGCCACGATAAAGCTGCACCAGTAAACAAAAAACCCAAGGAGGCTGAAAGAGATTTGCCATAGTTTAGCAACAATATTACAAAACTTTGTGAAAGCGCACATTTTTTAACACGCTTTTATTATTAGCTTGACTTGTATTGATGTAACTATGTAACGGACTCTTTCTGATTAATTTTCACCCACTTCTAGATGTCTGAACCAGTTGAAAATTTGTACACGTATTTAAAACCGATGACAATACAATAATTTCAATAAATATTTTTTTTGGACGGCATAGTGACGGCAACTGAGGCAACTGTGAGGCATTCTTGGACCTCCTCTTATTTACCATTTATTTCGTTTTAGTTCACATTGACGTTTGCAGTTTTTTAAACGATAGTTTTATTTATTTAGTTATCAAAGTACACATATCGAAAATACATTGCTACTGCCTGCAAATGGTTTTTGAACCGGGGGCTTCCGGTTTGTGTGACCACTATTTTACTACTAGACCACGGTCGTCTTAAGGCAATTAAACATTTGTTGGAAATACTTAATCGCCACAGTGCTTACTCGAAAATAAAAAGTGGTAGGAAGTGTTCATTTCTCAGTTTTATGATCCGGGGTAGACATGAGACTTTTCTCGCGTGGCGCATTATTAACACGCCAGTCCAGTACGCGTAATTCCGGGTTCGATTCCCGGTCGAAGCAAAAGTTACACAGCAATTATTTGTAATATTTATTAATAAGATTTGTTTAAAATTATCACGAATTAATCAAATTTATGCGCATTACTATGGCGTGTTTCGGTTATTATATATATATTTTTTAATTAATAACCTACTTTTCGGGACCTTTGCAGCTATCGACCAGTTTTCGCCCAAAAAAATTGAGATATGCTTCGTGTCAAATGGTCAAATACCCAATTTTCCGGTCTGATGTTGTACCTTCAACAGATCATGAAGTGACTCGCGTTTTAAGACTATGCTATAAGTAGCTTGTTCAAACTAGGCCGGCATAGTGAATGCGACACATTGATTCCCCACACACCAGCGCTGTCATGTTTCGAGACAAAAACAATATTCCTATACTAATCTAATTTTGGATATAAAAGCGTCTTAGATGTTTATTTATGCACCTACTGATATAAAATTAGACAACAATTATCGCATTAAGTGAATGTTTCTTATTATTGTTCGTATTTGTTATCTTTACGCTCGACATTTCTTATCATGACATAATGGGCTGGCCAGTTAGTTCGCAGATAATATAATAGCTACTATTTTTTGTAGGAGCAGTGAACTTAAGCTGGATTCTTCAACTTCATACCAGGCGAAGTACGGCCATAGACTCATGGCACAATAAAAAAAATATATAAAAATGATTCGTCGGCATAGTGACGGCGACTGAAATGAAACTGTTTTGCCAGTCGTCGGCGCCTTGTTTATAACGATACAAGTCAAGGTCAAATGTCGTGTCTTAATAAAAAAAGACGAAGATATATTAAAACGATTACCTCCGCCTAATTTATTTTGTGACCTCGGCTTGCATGATGGTAAACAAGGGGAGGGTCAAGAACGCTGACGACTGATAAAACCGGCTTTGTTTACGGTTGCCTCAGTCATTGACGCTGTCGGATTAAAGGGTCCGAAATTATGTGAAGTATAGAACGAATACTAGACGACGTTATGACATTTTCACAGCTTTGTGATCTTGTGTTGTATTTGAATCTGATAAGCAATCGTTTATAGCCTGATAAAGACTTTGTTATAATTATGCATCATTAAATTAAATAGACTTCAATTGTATTGTCTCATAGTAACAAGCGAAATACAATAAAATAACCCATCAAACAATAATGATTTTATTTATTTGTCTCAATTCTAAAATCTACGAATTCCAGTTTTGTTGACCTTGTTTCAAAACATACGCTTTACAAAATGGGGTCAGGTATTTTAGATTAGCCTGCAAATGTATACGTCTGTAATTTTAAGATGATTAGGTAGTTAATCCCATATCGCATTATTTAATCCTAATTAATATTTTATTTATTATTATAAAAAATGTTTTACTAATTTGTCTTTTGCACTTCATATTTAAAAATAATTTCTTATTTGTTAACATGGTATATTCTGACATAATCTGTTCGCAGTTTCATAACATAATCCGCTTGGTCCGGTCGTTTAGATGTTGTCAAGAAACTTTTAAATTTCCCGCCATATCTAAAATATACATTTTAAACTTACCACATATCCCGGCCAAATACTGAATTTTTCTATTAGATTGTGTCATTTTTATAAGAATAATGATCACATAAACTAATACATTCTTATATTCTATCACTACTCTACTATGTAAGTATTTAAATTATTACGGCATGCGATATAAACATAGATAATGTTGCATGTAACCTACATCACATTTTACAGACACTCCTGTGTGTAGTCAAACAAGAGATTTATGAATGTCGAGCGCGCCGATAAAAGTGTATGCTAATAATAAACTATGATAATAACCTCTCTAGTGATTATTCGAATACAAATAGTAATCAATTCAAATTTTGAACAAAAGCCAACTATAATACTTCCGGTTAGAGCCGACAGAGGGGGCTTATGACGGTTAATTTATTAATATTTTAATTATTATTAATATTGGAATTTAGAAACATTAGCTACTCAAAATGTCCACGCAGTCTGTAACAGTGGACTTGCGGTCAGATACTGTAACAAAGTTTACAGAAAATATGAAGAAGGCAATGATTTCTGCTGAAGTTGGTGACGACGTCTTCGGAGAGGATCCCACAGTGAATATGTTGGAAAAAAAAGTTGCAGAATTGCTTCAAAAGGAAGCATCTGTGTTTGTTCCTTCTGGAACTATGGCAAATTTGATTGCAAGTATGTAATATATTACTGTTTCAAGACCTTATTCCCACAGAGGTGAGCAGCAGCGACTACCTTGAATATGCCTGCATCATTAAAAATTTACGAAGAATCCGGTTATGAATACCAAATCACCCATCATTGAGAAATAGTTTAATCTCGCCTCCATCTCCTCCATCCTAGCTCCTTCAGGTTGTCAAGAAAAACCTTACTGCTGCACCTTTTGCAAGCTTAGATTTTTTAGATTTGCAAGCTAATTTTTTATTTTGTAATCATTGTGTCTACAAATGACAGCACCCCTTCTGTTGAACTGGAATAATGGTCCATTAACAGTGGTGACTACTCCTCTATTCATGGTAAAAAAAAACTAGTGGTAAATAACTGCGAGTAGTAGTCATAACCACTATGCCGGTTAACCTAATTAATTTGTTCTTAAATATATGTATATAAGTAATTTTTTAAAGTTTGACAACAGGCATACCACGTTGGTTAGCACCATTGCTCGAAGATATTTAATAATTAGATTAAATATTACAAATAATTGTTAATAAAAATAAGTCTGGTTGGCAGAGTAGTAAGCAGTAGTGCCCAATCTGGTGGTTTGGGGCACTGGCATGACATCACTTTTTAAACTATAGTAGACTTGGGGGCATATAAAATGAGCGCTGGCCTTCTACCTAAATATATAAACATGTGTACATATGTACAGATGCGCGAACTTGCTCCGCCCATCGTCGTCCAGCACTCTTTTTAACTGCTGCCTGGTCTAGCAGTCCCCTCTATTCATAGATTGTACATCATTCGGGATGTTGTCATATGTCCGGCCACAATAAAAAAATGTATTTTATTCTATTCCAGTAATGGTACATTGCAACAAAAGAGGTGCAGAAATGATATGTGGAGATAAAAGTCACATTGCCAAGTCTGAATTAGGTAATTATATTTTTTAAATTAAATAAAGGAATTATTGTCTTAATAGTGCCAATTTTTGTTTATTGTGCCCCTACATATAACAGCTAAATGGAGTTTATAAATCTGTTGTGCATGGATGTGCTAAACAAGGCAGGCCCAGCATGGTGTTTTCCGACCAAATCGGAGACATCCTAAAAAAAGCTAGGTTGCCTAGTGCCCATAACCATAGAGCTTGTATGAAGAAAATTGTGGATGTGAAGTAAGCGAGGGAGTTGTGTCAGGATCGTGGCAAGTAGCGTTTTATTGCCTCTGCCTATTCCTGGGGAAAAAAGGCTTTATTATTATAAAATTGTTTAATATGACAACTTGTGCTTGTTATGTATGGGCTTATATATAAGACAGCACTCCATCTGATGTTAAACAGAAGTGTGGTCCATGAATAAAGAGGACTGCTACTACAGGTCAAATAACTGCACGTAGCAGTCACATCCAATATGCCTAAAACTTGAAATGCAATCCATGAGTGGAGGCAAGTGCTGTAACAGATAAATGTATGAGGAGCAGTCTCATTCACTATGCCAAAAAAGTTTCTCTATAATAAAAACCTCTTTATGTAAAGGACATCATTAATTTTGTATGGGGACTTGGGCTTAATTGTATTAACAATTGCATATACCAATGAATGTACGAAGATTACAATGTAATTGAAATATATGCTATATTTTTAAAAAAATAGTTTAGGTGTGCACAATGATCAAACTATAATTATGACAGTTTAAAGTTAATATGGCGTGTCTTTATGATTGATAGGCAATACAAAATCCATATCTTATTTTCCAAATAACTCAATTGCACAGCAATTAGAAGAAAAATTGTTATTAGTTTTATCAACACAAGTATCGAAACTACCATTTATATATTTTTTCATCATTGGACACTACAAAAGTAGTACAGAAAAGCCCAAAATGAATGATGTCCTAATAATAATTTTAGGAGGTGCATCTCATGTGGCTGGTGTATATGTATCTACATTGAGGAACTTGGCAGATGGTACTTTTGATTTAAATGAATTAACATATTGTATTCGGAGTAGTGATATTCATGAGCCAATCACAACATTGATAGCTGTGGAGAACACACATAATTTCTGTGGAGGAAGGGTAAGCTCTTTTTATTTACATTTTATATGCCTGATGATAAGCAAGAGGAGGTCCAAGAGTGACGACGACTGAAAAAACTGCCTTAGTCGATGTCACTATGCCGGCCAAAGGTGCCTCTTCACGCATCGCTCGAAGGATCCAAGGTCATAGGATGGAGAAAACACATGAGCTGGCAAAGCATTTTACTTGTCGATTGTTCTACAAAGAAACGGCGCTCCGAACTCTCCAAAGATATTTTGAAGAAAAAAAAGTACCATTGAAAAAACCGCGTCAGTTCACGGTTGCCTCAGTCGACGTCACTATGCCGGCAAAAGGTGCTTCTTCACGCATCGCTCAAGGGATCCAAGGTTATAAGATAGAGAGAACACATAGCTGGTAAAGCATTCCATTTGTCGATTGTTTTACAAAGACGCACCGAACTTTTTAGTTTGTCTGCCAATTCGGTTGACAGAATGCGAATGGTTCCCCTACCAGTGCGGGTATTACGGGTGTCTATTCAGTATTCTGACATCATATAATTTGAGGATTGGTGCAACTACTGTTTGCTGATACTCTATTATTAGATGATTATAAAATGATTGATTTTTTGTAAATGAATCTATTATTTATTATATTTCTGTATTATATATGAGTCTAATGCAAGTAAAGATAAAAAAATAAATCTTTTCAAAGAAATTTAATTATTATTGCATTTGTTTTTAAACACTTAGACACTGAGCTTGTATCATAAAAGCAGGATGACCGTAATGTTGTTTATCAAAATTACATTAGTACCGACACGTGGTATTGATCCTAAAATTACATTTTCCCTTTATTTTCTCATAAATAAAACTAACATACTTTTTCTCTGCCCCTTTTCTTTTCTTACTACAGATACTCTGGCCTCATCATCTTGATTTTAGGAGTGAGTAGATTTTACTATTTCCCCATCAGTCATTACATTAATATTATTTTCCATTACATCTTAAATGCATCCTGATTCATACCTACTTTACTTTACTTCTTCACTTTACTTTAACACATTGAAGTCCCTCCCGGAGGTCTGCAGGAACATGAAGAGTCTCCTGGAAGACATCTTGCGACTGCAGTAACGTGGAAGTCCTGGGTAAACATACATTGAAGTAAACTATTCGCGCGTTAAACTTGCTGGTTCCTACTAGGCCGGTATAGTTAATACGACTTGCAGATTACCAAGGCGATCATTGTATGCTAATGATTACGCAAATAAAAACATAACGATGGACAGATACAATGGAGCGCCACTTGCCACGATCCTGACACAACTCCCTCGATTCCTTCACATCCACAATTTTCCTTATACAAGCTCTATGGTTATGGGCACTAGGCGATTAGGCATTATGATACTTAGGTATTTAAAATCTACCTTTTCAGGTACTGCCTCTGGAATGGTTGGATAAGCTGGCCGAGATTGCTAAGAAGAACTCACTCTTACTCCATATGGATGGAAGTAGACTTTTTAATGCTTCCGAGTATTCTAAAACGGAACCACATCGTATAGTAAGGGACTTTGACAGTGTCTCTATATGTTTTAGCAAAGGTTTAGGTGCACCCGTCGGAGCTGCTCTGGCAGGAACTAGAAGATTTGTTGAGCAGTAAGTATGTCTTCATATGTTTTAGTCCCCATTAACGTAGACATGGCGCATCGAAATTCTTTTCATCATGCAATTCTTCAATTTTTATTATTAACTAGCTGTGCCCGCGTGAAATTTGGTTCTGGTGTGTCGTCAGCATATTGGCTTACACGTAAAATATAAATATATGCTGTCACTGGCTTTTTTGTAGAACTATTTAAGATACACATTTCCATCATACATTATTTACGTGTAGCTCTAACGGTTTTTGCAGCGCATTCCAGAATAGCTCGCAGATGACAGATATTTTTCCTACTTACTTGAACTTATTGCTATATTTTGGAAACTTCAATCAATATGTTTATAAATTATAGCCTATGCGTTATTCTGATGTTAATCAATCAATCAAATTGTCACGCCTTGATAGGCAGAGACAATGGCGCTCCCACGATCCACTCTCCAAAACTCCCTTGCTTCCTTCACATCCACAATTGTCTTCATACAGGCTCTGTGGTTATGGGCGCTAGGCAACCCAGCTTTTTTGAGGATGTCTCCGATTTGGTCGGAAATTACCCTCCTGGTCCTGCCTTGTTTAACGCATCCATCCACCTCAGATTTATGAATTCCTTTCGTCAATTTGCTTTCACTCATCCTTTCCATGTGCCCAAACCATCGAAGTATTACTTGTCAATCCTTGTCACTACATATTTTTTCAAACCACATTTATCGCGCACTTTGCTATTCCTTATTCTATCTGCTATCGTCACTCCACATACACTGATATATAAGCTTTATTATTGAAGTTTCATTAAAATCCATTCAGTAGTTTTTGCGTGAAAGAGTAACAAACAAACATGCATCCACACACACATACTCACGAACTTTCGCGTTTATAAGTAAGGATTTGTATGAATTTCCAGAGCCCGCCGTTTGCGCAAAATGCTTGGTGGTGGCATGAGACAAGTTGGTGTGTTGGCAGCTGCCGCCATTGTTGGTTTAGATGATATCATACCGTGTTTGTACTCTGATCATAAACGAGCACATTTTCTTGCTAAAGGTAATTTAATCCCCTTATAATAAATAATAGTACTATTCATCAAAAGACAAAGAATATTATAGTCTATCAAGACAGAGTACAACTTCGAATCATACATATTTGTTCATGCGTTATTTCTGGTGTCTCATTTTGAATGTACAATAGTAATAAAGTAAAAAATACCAACAAATCAAGAGTACAAAGGACATCATTCATTTTGTATGGGGACTTGGGCCTAATTGTATTAAAAGTTTAATATGCATTTTTAAATAGTTTGATGTATGAAGATTACAATGTAATTAGAATTTATCCTTTATTTTGCATGGTTTAGGTGTGCAAAATATTCAAACTCTAATTATGACAGTTCAAAGCAGAACAAATATGGCGTTGATTGACAGACGATACAAAATCCATGTCTTATTTTCCAAATAACTCAATTGCACAGTAATTAAAAGCAAAATTGTTATTAGTTTTATCAATGCAAGTATCGAAACTATTATTTATATATTTTTCATCATTGGACATTACAAAAGTAGTACATAAAAGCCCAAAATGAATGATGTCCTTTCACGGTCATCATAGCATGGAGCGGCTGCTACTCCAATTAAATAATTGCAAGAAGCAATGGCATTCTCCTCTGTGTTGGCATAGTTGGTATAGGCAACTAACATACCTTACACAAATGACATAAAAGCAATTTTTGCAACGATATAGTATGTTACAAAAAATTTCTATCTTTTCATTTTGCGCAGCCACATGAATAAACCATTAATAGAAATATATTTTCAGCCATACACGATTTAAAACTGAAGACGTTCAGTGTGGATATAAACAATCAACAAACTAACATAATCAATGTTAATATCAGTGACCAGTCAAGTTTGACCAGCTCAAAAGTCGTCTCTAGAATGTGCACGGTCACCGAGTCTGAACTTAGTGGTGACTGCAAGAATTCTAATAACAATGGAATTATCGTTAAAGCAAGTGGGAAACATCCAAAAGTTATAAGATTTGTTTTACATTATGATGTTAATGATGAAGAATTAAAACTGGCAGTTAAGAAAATATGTTTCGTTCTTAAAGAACAAGATCGACTCTAATAGTGGTGGGTGTCCAGTCTTCCAAGTGTACAGATCGTAAAGTAACTTAGTCGCGTTGCCGGTTCTAATTAGACCATAAATAGTAGACTGCTACTATTTATGGTCCGCATTCCAGCTTAACATCAGGCGGGGTACTGACATTATGACAAGCTACAAAGACAACATGAGCATTTTTAGGTATTAAGTACAAATAAGCTTTAAGAGTGAATCTTGTATCACGTTATTGTGATAATTATAATTAAATTATTGTTTTAAAATGTCTTTTCTTTTATCATCATTACCGATCTCATTATAGAGGGTGCAAGTTTGAATAAGTCATTTTTTCAACCTTTCGTATTCTAGAAAGTTTGACGAACATTTCACTTTAAAACGCCACTGGTAGATGTAAAACAATAAAAAATAAATCTATCATCCAATCGAATCGTCACGCCTTTTTCCCACAGGGATAGGCAGAGACAATGGAGCGCCACTTACCACGATCCTTACACAACTCCTTGCTTCCTTTATATCCACAATTCTCCTCATACAGGCTCTATGGTTATGGGCACTAGGTAACCCAGTTTTCTTGAGGACAACTCCGATAATTGTCTGTAATAACTTAAATTAAATCTAGTATATAAAATTTAGCGTTTCGGGATCAGCTTGTAAGTTGCCGATCCCGGTGAAGTGGATCTGACTGCTCCTCACAGTTATTGAGTTGTGGTAGCAGCGACATCTATTCATTGACCACACTCTAGCGGGGTGCTGTCAGCTCGACAAGCAAGGGGAGGTCCAAGAGCGCCGATCGGATCAGCTTGTAAGTCGCCGGCTCCAACTAGGCCGGCATAGTGGATGTGACTGCTTACAGTTATTGAATTGTGGTAGCAGTGACATCTTGACATCCAACAATAAAAAACATCGGACCTCGACTTGCTTTAACACGTTCACTGCCACTACGATTTGCGTGAAGTTACCTCAGGTGCCACATACATTTCACAGTGGACTCGCTAGGCGAGTCGGTGGCACTGGAGTAAGAAAACACTGGACTCGCTAGGCGAGTCCAGTGGCACAGGGTTTAGGTAAATTTTGATTTTTGCCATTTTTGTGGTTATTAGAGTCTTTTTTACAGTTACAGGACATTTAAAAGGTGTTTGACGATCATTCCGTATGTTTAAACCTATAAATAAGGCAAATAACTCAATAAATAAAAAATAGGTAAATTTGTTTCGTAATTAAACCAGTGCTTTCCAAACTTTTATGAAATAAAATTTGTTGTTAATGTTATATTTTAATACTGTTTCAATTTTAATAGCATTTAATTCTATGAATGTGGTTTCCGATTTAGTTAACATATTTTATTTTTTCTCTAAGAATTTTATTGTTATGTTTATAATAACATAATATATTATAAACAATGTTAAAAGTTGTTTTGTTAAATAATTTATTGCTACAGGTTTTTTTTTGTCGGTGACTCTGACTCTGAACAAAAGCAATTCTTTTAAATATGAATTCTTTTTGTTACTTGCGCCATTTCTCAATAAATTTACTAATGAGATTGTAGAAACGCTTTTTGTTTAGATAAACATGGTATGTTTGGTAAAACAATTGCTTTTTATATTACTGCTTGGTTATAAAAAAGAAAACAAATGAGGCACCGCTTCTTTTTACATGTATACGGCGAAGCAGCCGATAATTGGGAATGATTTCAATCAGATGTGGTTCAAACAAAATTGTGGTCAAAACTACTTAAAATACGTATTTCATTATAAACTATGATACACTTGTTCAAATTATATTTACGTGTGTAACACAATGACATAAGTTGGGACCTCTACATATTAAAGGCGGTAGGTTAAAATCTAAACAAATGTTTTTTTAAAGCGGATCTGCCATTTGCAGATCAGCTTTTTACCACAAAATTATAACTCCGAAAAAATTGTAAGTTGTTTATTTATTACACAATAAATATCGAATAGTTTGCACATAACAATATCAGATGAGATTTTTTTCTTGTTTTAGAGCGTCTTTGTTTAGAACAAAAATCATAATAACAATCCTAGACATCAAATAAGTCCCTATTGTGATTATAATGTTTTGTATTGAATCATGAATTCTAATGAGCGAATTGTATTTTGTTATAATTATTTTAAGTATAACCTTTTACTACATATTAAATTTTATAACATTCAATTACATTTATTAATATAATAAGATATAGAAAATAATAAGAAATAGGCACGTGTATATATACGTGCCTATATATATATATTTTAAATATACTGTTTTTGTTCGCCATCTGTTACTTATTTGTGTTATAAATATCGCATTAACAAAATGTTTGAGAAACTCTGGCAGTGAACTCGCCTAGCGAGTTCATGGCACTGGAGAATAACTTTTTTTCTTAAAAAAATAAAGTAAGTCTTTACACCCGGCCCACCTCATAAATTTATAAATTAGCGCATATTTAGTCTACACTGTGATTTTAAGAAGAAAATACGCATACGTTTTCGAAATAATACAGAAAAACACTGGACTCGCCTAGCGAGTCGCTGGCACCTGAGTGAACATTTAGGTGGACTCACTAGGCGAGTCGCTGGCACTGAACGTGTTGACGGTTGCCATAGTCGCTTCAACTAGGCCAGACTGTTTTGTCACGTCTGCCAGCCGGTAAGAGTGAAGCCACACGGTGCGGCGCGGCGCCTGAGCGACGTCCGGCATATAAAAATGATATGCCAGTTGGTGCGTTCTGCATTTCGATTGAGCGAGACGCGAGTGGGGAGGATCCATTTTGCACTGGGAGGTTAGGTCCCCGCTCCGCATACCACATGTGTACAGTGATGCGGCAAAATGTTTGCATTGCGGCGCCGCACCGCACCGTGCGTGGCTTGGCTCTAAATGGGTTAGAATTTATTTTTATAAATAAATTTACGTAATTTTTATAAATAAAACAAAGTTATGTTTTATAAATTTATTATCTTAAGCCTAATTCATTTCTTGGCCTGGGTCTTAGCTTCACGAGAGGCTTTCCTTTCGGCAGCTTTAGCTACTTGTTTGGCAGGCTTAAGGTTGTTCTTTTTACAAAACCTCTGGTTTCTTAAGAATTTGGGGTCCATCTGAAAGAAAGTTTACTTTTATTTTCGTTACATACAAGTGTGAAACGGACAGAAAACATATTTAGTGAAATAATAAGGTAGACTTGTGTATCAACATTTATTTGCAAAACTTTATTAGGACATTGTTATTATATTTACATTTTTATACTAATGAGAGGCGTGGCGCATTGAACAGCACACCAGTTTGTTACATGAAAGTCCTGGGTTTAAATCCACTATACCAGCCTAGTTGCAAGACCAAGTGGTGGTGCTACCCAGGATCGGCAGTAGCTTTCCCTCTTTGATAAACACACACATAGCAAAGTCCACCTCTTTTTTCTAATAAGAAAAATTTCTAATATTTATTCTTAATATTACAAATAAAATCTCGTTCGATGAATTGAACCTGGGACTTAAGATGTAACAAACTGCTGTGCCACGCCATATCAGATAGCCCCTTTTGTAGAGGCTGTCTGATTGAGGAGGAAACAGCTCTTAAGTTGCAGTATTGAAACAGGAACAAGAAGGGTCTCCTGAGCTTCCTGGAGATCGGGTAGCAGCTCCACTGAATGCAAACCATTGAAGAAAGCACAAACAAGCTGTGAAGAACTTAAGTGCAGAATAAAGACTGTACTTTTTTATATTTATTGTGATATTTGACCTCGACCCACCTGATGATATGCAAGAGGAGGTCAAAGAGTGACAACGACTTAGAAAACTGAGTTTATTCACAGCCGCCGTCACTATGCCGCCAAAGGTGCTTCTTGACAGCATAATAGGGCCACACCTGTCTTCAAAAGCTTTACATTCCAGTAACCCTTAATTTTCCTAAATGAAACTACAGTTTATATGTTACAACATGTCAAGTTATTTTAAGCAGTCTTAGAAGAACTTACTATCCCGTTTTTAAATAAAGCATTGAACCATATAATGAATATTACATAGGAAACACAATTTTATCATATTACATGACCTAATATTATTTACGCTACTACATGATCCATTAACATAGGTAACTTCAGTCACATAAAACACGAAGGTAATGTGTATAGACCAGAAAGTGCATTATAAATAATCATATTAGCACTCCTTTTTAATTATACAGATTTCCTTATAAAGGTTCAAAAGTTTGGAATATCAATATTGTAATTAAATCACCAATCAACACAGTATTATATGTCTGCCGTAATAATGTTTAACAGTTGATATGAAGTATATACAAATTTCAATACTTACGCCAAGAGTTGATTCGTGCCTGAACTTGGTTGGCTTTTTGATACCATTTCTATGAGCCTTTCGGTCTGTAAACAAATAGTATTTATTGAAGTAACAATAGAAGTCCCGATTTCCTTAAGTGAAGTGATGTTTTTTCAACTCCGAGTACCATAATTTACATTGTAAACAATACTCACTTTGGTTATGATTTGTATGATTCTTCGACTTTGCCATTTTGTTACTTAGCTATCTGAAATAAGAAAAATAATGTTATAGTCGTTAAATATATAACACAAAAACAATACGAAAATCGGTGACGGTTAAAAACACAGCACGATCGCACAGATATTTATAGATAATTGTATTTTTACAATAACACTAACCTAACAGCGCCAAAGTTAAAAGAAAGAGACAAGAGATGCAAATGACAGTAGTTTTTATAAATTCATGTAGGTTTGGCTTTCAAAGATGTTTATCGACACAGATAAGGGTTTACTACAGATGTTACCCTTAAGTAAAATATACAAGATAGCAATTTTCGATAACTGTGCTAAAATATATAAGCCACGTGAAGATATTACAGATTCCTTCTGATTTAAAAAAAAATCAACGTATGTAAATATTTTACAAAAAAAGGCAAGTGTTTAGGCATCTGTGGTGAAAAAAATACTATGTAAACATAAGTGGCCAATTATTAAAAAAAGGTCCGTTTAAACCAGATTTAAAAATGGAATAATTTACTATTGTGGCTAATGTGGTTAGTGAATTATGCCTAATAATATCCAACATAAGTGAGTTTAACTAAATTTGCAATACGCACAGTTGTACCTAACCATTGGAATTTAGTGAAAACTATAACTAGATGTTAGCGATATTTTATATCAATAAAATAAAGTAAATATAAATAAATTGCTCATAAGGTTTGTCTATAGGAGGTTGTCTCTGCACCGTAGTGTAAAGGAATCCTTTATAATAGAATACGAATGTTAATAACGGAAATCGTTGCAACGTCATTTCGCTTACGAAATCCTTTAAAAGAAACAGAATCCCGCTGCAGACTCCTAAAGTATTACGTTCCTTAGTTCGTAGTTTATCTGGTTGCTAATTATTTCACCTGTTATTTAAGTCGTTAAATAAGCTGACAAGAATTTTTATGAATTTAGTGGTTCATCTTCATCATTCGACTACTGAAAACATGCGATGAGAAGACTAGGCGGTATGGATTGAATTTCTTTGACTTGAATTATAGCTGTATGGGCTCAACTCGATCTCTTGTCATGTGTCAATCTGCTGTCAACTGACGTTGACATTTTTCCATCGTGCGAAATTGTGATTTAAGTGGAGTGGGTTAATTCGTGGATGGAGCAATAAATATTTTAAATTAATAACTTAATTAATATCATGGTTGTTATGGAAAGTAATATAGAAAATACAAAGCCATTAAATGAGGAAGTTGAGAAGCAAGAAGAAGCTAAACCACCCAATGTCTTGTCTTTAGAAAGTATCCTTTTTTTGAAATATGTATATATGATAAAATATGAATGATAATCATTATTACAATGTAATTTTCAAAGCTTTTTGTCTATATTGTATGTAAGTTTGGCAAATTTGAATTGCCGTCTCTTTTTGTAGTGTTTATAAACTTTGTCACTGATAATTTTTAGTTCAATAAGTTCAAATAGGTATTTGATAATTTTCCTTAACTTGTCTCAGTATTTCGTTTAACAAAAGATGCTCAGCAGCAGCATGGTTTGCGTCATGGTGACTATCAACGTTACCGTGGATATTGCTCTAGGCGTTTAAGGAGGTTGCGTAAAGTGTTAAAGATCCCACAGGTAATACTGGAAAACGTAATATAATAATAAATATTCTATATTCGACACAATGCCGTGTGTATATGTGTAATGGTCTTTTTGAGCATAATATGTATATATTTTTATAGGATGTGTCTTGCCTGATGATCAGCTCAGTGGGTATTCATGAGCGCATTGACTAGTAAAATGTTAATTAAGGTTATCCAGTCTCTATATCTATAATGGTGATCAATCTATCAATTGATGTTAAATAATCTGATATTTTATTTGTAAGTTTTACCTATTGTAGGTAATTCAATATTAATAAATACAAATATATTTTATGAATTGAATGTTTGTTAAGTATGGAATTTTCTACAGCAGATTGATGGTGTTATTGGGATATTCTAATACACATAGGAAGCGATTCTGGTATCATCTAGAGTCAATTAAAAAAGATTTAAGTTTTCCAATTAAATCTTATTATTGATTAAATAATAAGGTAATAGGGATTTAGAAATTCTCCAATCTATTATACAATTAGTCAGGCAGTTCGTGATTATTTACTTAGTCTGCAGATCTGGGGTAGTACCATCAGTTACAAGTGTACAGACTGCATAGTCAGATTTTGGGATCAGGTTGTAAGTTGTTGATTCCATTTAGACCCACATATGACTGTTATTTTCAGTACATTTTCATACTATATGATACTGTATAGCCATAACCTTCGTTATTGGACTGCACTCCTGCCTAAAATCAGGTGGGGTGCTGTCAAATGATGACTAAAAAAAGGGCTATTTAAAATTTTAATAAAGGAACAAATTATGTTGTAACAGGGAGACCGTCGTCACTACAGGCGTCGTGATGTGACAACGGCCCATCTAACATCAAATAATGCGGAGAATCGTTTGCTATGTGTGCCTCTTCTTCAAGCAGAAAGGGCTTGGGCTCATGCGATGCAGCTCCGTCAAGAGTCAAATACTGAGCCTAGAAAGAGGTTCCATCTTGTAGCCCGATTAAGGAAAGCATGTACTCATGCGCAAACACTACTAGAACTTTGTGAGGTATTACTATTTTTCGTTAAATTACTATCTTAGAAATAAGTCTACCTAACCACTTATGAATTTGTTTATATATGCAACATCAGTTGCCTGATAAATATATAATTTAAAAAAAGTTGGTGATCAGGTGAAAATTTTGTTGAGTAAACGTAAACTGAGTATGGTTTTTCAGTTCAGTGGCACTCTTGGATCCCCACTTACATCAGGCAAGTCGGGATTAGATATCAGGTCACAATTAAATAAAACATTGTACAGAAATAGCAATAATAAGCCGTTGTAAGACCGTTGTAACAAATAAATATGGTTGCTTAGCTGAATCTATCAACTACTAAAGATGTTGAAAATATTACTAAATGTTCTATGTATGGTCCCGTAAACTTTTTGACTTGCCGTGATAACTGATAAAACATGACTTAATTATTCCTGTTTGTATTAGTAAAATGACTATGCTGCATGAGGCAAGAACGAAACTAGTTAATAAAAAGCAAGGTGACTACTAGTACTGACTTTAAAATACAGTACAATGTTTTGACTACAATGATTGACTTGCCTGATAGTAAACTAGAAAATAGATGCAAAACTGATACAGTTTACGGTTGCCTCAGTATAAAAGATTATATTCTGCTTTATTTCAGCTGCCAGCAATAATAAATGATTTCACTTACAAGAAACAACTTCTATGCTTTTTAGGGTGGTATTTGTGATGCTCGTACACAGCTAGAAGCTGGTGCATATAGCGCATGGCTACTTGGTGTTTTACTTCTGGAACTACAGAATTGGAGAGCTGCTGCTGAAAGTCTTACTAGGGCTCAATTGGTGCTCGACAACTTGTCTGCTGCTTTACCTGATGAAGAGAAGGCATTATACAAGCAAAAGGTAAATTAAAGGAGAATAAAAAGTGTTATTTTCAGTACTTCTCTAGTCCACTGCTGGACATTAGGGTTGTTGAGGATTCTGCTTCCTAATAATAAAAGGTTCCTCTTCAACTTTCGTTTCTCTTAGGTTCTGAAGAATCTTCATTGTGTTTTCATCAGCAAATTCTATTAGTTGTACTACCTGTAGATTGGGCACCATTTTCTCTCACCCCTGTAGCAAATCTTTAAAACAAATAAAATCTATGAATCAAATATTTGCTCCGATCGGGAATCGAACCAAGGACTTACGCGTAACGGACTGATGTTTTCGTCAAACCACGCGTGTTTTCAAAATTAATATTCTATGTATTCCTAGGTAGAGGAGCTAAAACCAAGTCTACGATACTGTGCTTACAATATTGGTGAAGGGTCTGAAGCAGGTGATCTGCTTTCTCTACGTGGCAGTGGGATTGTAGACAATTTGGACACACTTATGGCTCAAGCCAAGTTAGTATACGTTTTTTAAAATAAATTTCTGGCTTATTTCAATGCTTTAATTACTGGATAAATTAGTAATAAAAACTACATTGAGAATATTCACACGTGCACATTGGTCCTAGCAGTGTGTCCTGGATCCAGCAGTTGAAAAAATGACTTGATGAAAACTATAACAAGCAACAGACATGGGGTTCGTTTATCGATCGCAGTTGACCAATCTGCACGTGTTAGTTTGAATGATTAATTACCTAGTTATACAGTTTTTACTAGTTTAAATTTTAGACTATACTTCATAGTAATTTAGGCGACCGTGGTGTAGTGGCAGTGCAATGGTTACACAAACCGAGAGCATGAGTTCAAGACCACCCACCGGTACCAATGTATGTTAGATATATGTACATAAGTTGTCCTATTTCTATGATGCAACACTTAGTATATAAATGTAAACAAAAAATAATAAAATGTTTTACTAATCACAAAATATTTACAGAGAGTCACGTTCGGGCGTTATGCATGATGTCGAATGGCGTGGTCGCCGTGTTACTGTAAGACCTGAAAAAGTCCGTCTCTTCCTAATTGCACTGCAAGACTTAGATAAATCTGTCACCAATGCTAAAACCGTTGAAGCAAAAATTGAAATCCTCGAAAACATCCTCATGGACTGCAAGGATGCTATATCTGCTATTAAAGATGAAATGAAGAATGATCCCAAGTTAAAAGCCACATCAGATACACAAATGACTGGTATTCAATATCTGTTGTCTTATTTAATGTACATCCGTTTGGTACGCACAATTGATAGAAACAATTTACTGGTGCAGCAAGCAGAAGATGCTCGAAAGAGCAATAAACAACTCGACGGCAAGAAAGTGCGCCCTCAAGACTTGACCAGGCTCTATGAGATTATATTGCAAAACTTCAACGAACTTCAGCAACTACCAGGCTTCGAAAATGATACAGCTTATCAACAAGAGATTGAAACAAGTATGAAGGCGTACAAGGGTTTCCGTTGTTTCTACATTGGACAGGTATTGACAAGCTTGAGACGCTTTCGTGAAGCGCTCGCCATGTTGGAGCGATCTATGAGTTACACCGAGGATTCCATTAAATCAAAAACGTTGGACAAAGACTTATTAAATAAGTTGCAAGTGCTCAAGTCGGATATAGAGAGTTGTAAGTTTATAGTGCACGCTGATTCTGTTCTCGAGGATGATGATGACGATGATGAATCTAAAGTGTCCGGTAAGCTATATAAAGATAAGAAACCCCTTGTCGATAGACTGGACGATTATAGGGAAGACTCGCAGTACCTTAGTAAAAATCCGAACATCTACAAATTGCCGCCGCCAATGGAGCCCATACCATGCAAACCTTTGTTCTTTGATTTGGCATGTAACTTTGTTGAATTCCCTTCACTGGATGACAAGACTGGGGCGACCGACAACAAGAAGGGCGCAGGCTTGACTGGTCTGGTGAAAGGTATCCTTGGGTGGGGCAAAGGCGATAAGTAATTTATTTTTACAAAATTATACATTTTTTGTATTAAGTTTATTGGTTGAAATATAAATTGTGTAAAATCAGGTGGTTTTATTTAACAAAAACACAAAACTAGGCTAATACATAGATATATTTTATCGGATATATAATTTGATGTGTTTATACAATTTAACAACTGTTTACAATATTAGGTTCCATCATTTGGTCAATTAGGGGCAACGTTTCTACGTTTGATTCCTGTTTCTCTTCTTCAGGGACTGACTGATGATTATATTCAAAAAACTTAGCAATGAAGTACCTTTAACAAGCAATTTTACAATGATATAAAAATGTTTTCATAATATGGGCGAAAAGTAATCTGTCCTATCTGTGCAGCTATGTCGGGCAATTTAGTTATGTCCACAACAAATTTTCGCTAAAATTTAGCTGTAGTAAGCAAAAAGAGGTCGAAAAGAACTGACTATTTTACCTAAAAACTTCTGTAGAATTACCCAAAACAGTGTCATAACTACTAGGCACAGGATGTTGACCCTGGAGGAGCGTAAAAATGACGGCTATGCACAGTAGTTAGGAAATACATTATCGATACATTATTTTTTTTAATTATCGAAAATTTTAATTTTTTACGTACCTTATAACAAAATTTTAATGATTGGATCATATATATTTTTAATGGCATTGTGAATTTTATCCCAGAGCCGACTGCGATATCTTGGCCGGCGTAGTGATGGCTACTGTACTGAGACAACCGTGAACTGAATCGTTATTTTTTCATTCGTCAGCGCTCTTGGACATCCCTTTGCCTACCACCAGGCACCAACGGACACGCATTAAAAGTACTATGCAATATTACGTACCATACGAGGATTTCAATTGAAATTAAAATAACAGTAGAGACAATATGCAATAAAAGCAGCAACGGTTCTTCGGTTCCTTGTAAAAATGTAGCCAGTGTCGCTTCACCAGCATCGGACACCACTTCAAGTGCAGTCACTAATAACGCTGGCACAGCTAACCACCGTACTCCTCGTTGCCACCAACATCTCTGAAATATAGCCAACATATTTTATTACAACTCATAAGCTTAAACACTTGTAATAATGCACAATATGTATACTAAGGGAACGAGCTAAATGAACACGGTAGAAATGTAGTTGTGACGTCATGGTCACGTGTCTTATGAATAGTGAAGAAGATGCAAAATGTCGATAACAATGAACACACTTTCCTTAAAACGCAATAAGATTTAGTAATTAAAAATTATAAATGTGTATTAAATTGAAGTATAAACATTAGACAGCAACAATTTTTAATGAATTATATATTAATTTAATTTTGAGAATAGTAACTGCATGTTTTTTTTTCTTTTTCACACATTTTAATCACGTTTCTAATAATGGTTCTAGCCTGACTACGGATGACGACTCTCTTTTATTTAATTAACTCACTAATTAAGAAAATATGGACACGTTTTTATCGATATTAAATGACATCGCTGAGCTATGAGCGTCACTAAAAGCGGCCACTAAGATACGGGTGGTGGTCGTTTCACGCCCCACCGCACCTCAGCCCCCGAATTCATTTAACTCGTTCTCCAACTATAGATAGTTTAAGCCAACTTTGAATCCATACTTAGGTAATTTTAGTTTCGCTTAAAATTAGTTTCATATTAAAATATTCATTTTGAATAAGTTTCTGTACCTTAGACATAATTGCAATTAGCAACAACAATGACGTGCCGGCGGTTACCAAAGCGCTCGTTTTCCCATAACCTATAACTAATCTTATTGTTGGTTTTGTTATTCTGAAATAAATAATAGATATGAAATATTAGTATGGGTTCGAGTTGTGGAAGCTTACGCATTCTGTTGACAAAATCGTCTACGGAACTAAACGATTCGGTACGTCAAACAATTGAAATGCTTTACTTCTTTAGTTCCTATAATTTTGGATCCTCTCTGGCCGACATAGTGACTACTGAGACATTCGAGAACTACTTAAATAGTTTTTTTAGGACCTCCCTTTGATTTTGCTGCTCTTCTTTATTTTTTTGGGTTACCAACCAATCAATGGATATAATACGGTAATTTATACATTTGGTTATTATAGAAAACAACAGCATGCACTAATCTATCATATTATCTAGTGAACAATTGTAACAGTAAACAAAAGCAAACTTATAATTGAAACACAACTAAGTAATTAAAATTACCTTTTACCTAAATAATATTTGGTATAAGAGCTGATTGAACCCGTATTATAATCAATTTCATGTCTTTCAGTTGTAGGTATACTTATATAAATTTAAATTATTTTTAATATAATTAAATTGGTTAAACAATTTCACTGCTCTCTTAGGTCAGATGTCGTCTCACAATAAATGAAAAAAATCTATGTAATATATAAAATAAAAGCTCTACGATTATGGGCACTAGCCTAGCTTTCTTGAGGATGTCTCCGTAGAGCTTGTATGAAGAGAATTGTGGATGTGAGGAAAGCGAGAGTTTTGTCAGGATCGTGGTAAGTGGAGCTCCATTGTCTCTGCCTATACCTGTGGGGGAAAAGGCGTGTCAATTTGATTGATTGATATAGAATAAATCGCACCTTCTTGCCAAACTGACGTTATTCAATCTCTGGACAACATCTTCATCCTGAAGTTCTAATTCAACAGGTTGTGATGCGAGGGCACAGGCTGACATTGAAATACTAAACAATGCTACAAGTAATGCACGCACTCGAAGTTTAATGCTTTCCGAATACATATCGTCCATTGAATCAATTTCCTGGAATATTAACATTATGTGGTACTAATTAATATTGGATAGGAGAAATTCACGCGTGCACATCGGTCAGCTTCGAACGGCAATGGCACAACGGGCGCCGGAGCAAATATTTGTTTCATAGCTTTTAGGTATTTGTAATATTTAATAATTAGATTCAATATTACAAATATTTTTTAATAAAAAAAGAGGCGCATATTTGTTGCCAGTCTAGTTGTCAAAGAGTGGTAGGCAGTGGCTTGCCCAGTCTGCCGATCCGGTGTAGTACTACCACTTACAAGTATTCAGACCGTGAAGCGACTTAGATGGGTTTTGCCGGTTCCAACTAGGCCGGCATAGTAAACTTACAGTTATTAACTGTAGTAACAGTTATGGAGGCGATTCATAGACCACGCTCCAGCTGAAAATCAGGCGGGGTATTGTCATATGTCGAGTCACAAATAAATAAATAAAATTATTAACAAATTAGGCGGTTTCAACCAATTTACTAGTAAAATGCATCGTTGTGGCACGCTGTATGTGATACAAATTATGAACAATGAAAATCCCGCATTGTTCGCCACAATGTCCTTTTTCGCACTATGATACCGATTCAAAATCTTTCGAATCTTAATGGCCTTGATTGACCTAATCTCCCATCTTACTAGTAGGAGGACTTTAGGGCACTAAATTGAAGCCATTTCTAAGAAACTTTCAAACCGTTATAACCAGGATTCGGTTAGGTATTTCCTCGCGTCGCGTTACAATAGGCAAGAATTGATTTACCATCCCTTTTATCTTGAAATTAAGGAACAGATAATTTTCAATAATAGATAATAAATGACGTGAAAAGTTGAAATAATATGATGGAGTGGAGAGAATACGTCTCGTAAATAACGATTCTCGTTAAATTTAAATTGGATGGGTATACATATGGCACATCCTCTCCATCCCGCTTTAAAAATATGAGCCTTACTGCGCTTGCTTCATTCTCATGCCTCACATGAATTTCATCCAGTGTGGAATGAGTTTCAGGGTCCATGTTGATGGTAGATGATATTGTCAGCCCGTTGATTACGATAGATCCATCAGAGATTAAATAGTGTTAGTAATAAAAAAAAGTTATGTTTGTTACATGACTGATTACGCCCGTTGTAATTGGTATAATGTCATACTGACATTTGCTTTTTATTTTGGATTATTTAATTAATACCAGTGTCAGGATTTTAGAATAAAAGCCAGAGTATCAATTAAACGATAATATTAAAATTTATGTTCTTTCAATTTAGACCTTAATCCATGGCGAGAATGTCGACAATATTCCGGCATCCTATTGGCCAGTAGAGTGTTAGTTCGTTTCGTTCCCAATTTTTACTGACCAATGAAACACGGGAACTTTTAAATGTTTACATTTGCAGCAGGAAACGATTCCCTTATTTGTCTAAATTGCGAGTTTACGCCAGCGCTCTCTTGGTCCTAAAGTGCCAAAATATATTTTGACAATGAGCTTGTAGGCTAAATAATAGCGATAGAAATAAATCAATCTATAAAATGAAACTACCTTTGAATATAGTTTTGGGTCCAATTTTGAGATTGTATTTTAGTCAAACTAGGAAATTTTGTCAACGGCCGATATTTAGAATTAGCGGTCTTTATACCATATTTTACGCTATACTTGGATTGGTAAGAAAAACATTGATTTACATGCAATTATTAATATAAAAGTTCGCCGCCAATGATAAGCTTGAGTGCGGTCCATTAAATCACTTCACGGTTTGTACACTTGTAGCTGGTCCTACTACCCCAAATAGGCAGTCTGGGTACCACTGCCTACTACTTTTTGACAACCATATCTGGAGCAAATATCCGCCTATTTTTTTTAAATACATAAACTGTCGCCTTCGCTCTGTGGCGTAGTGGTCACGCAAACTAAGAAATTCCAGTTCCAAAACCACTTGCCAGTTCCAATATCTTGATAGGTATGTCCTTATACACGCACGTTTAGTACTCGCAGTATACTAAGGTATAGACATGTAAAAATATAAATAAATAAGGTTACATAGTTCGTTCATTTTCAGTGTATAAATATAAATTATTTAAGAAACAAACTGGGAGTACGTGACTACGTGCCAATAGAAAATACGCAGAATCTGATTAAGCATGACTTGAAAGTAATTTCGTTATCCCTGGGCTTATTTCAGTACATTTTTCTGCTTATTGGTTGTTTGACTGTAAGTAGATAGGCGAAACTATTTAAGTATAGCGAGCGTTCCTTAATATCTTTCTACGTCCCACTGGTTGGGAACCTCTGGTATGGATATCAAGATTGGATAGAATAATTTGGGTGCATTTTGACGACAGGCTCGCACCCGGGTTCGATTCCCAAAGACTTGTTTGAAAACTTTTATTCGTGTACTTGTAAACCCTCTTTAACGGATATAAAGATTTCTGTAACTATTATAATGGTGTTTGCCATAAGGGTTTTCCGCCCTGGGCCAATACGATAAGAAGCTGGCCGGCATAGTGAATGTGACTACTATTTAGCTGTAGTAGTAGTAGTCATCTTCATTAATGGACCGAATTTCAGCTTAATATCAGGCGGGGTGCTGTCATAAAATATGTCGATACACAATAATAACAAAAAAAAGTAATGATCCACGGAAGAATTATACCGGCACGCTACGTTGAAGGAATAATTGCGGTTCTTTATAGTAACAATAAACAACAGCAATTTTCTCCTTCAAACGTAATCATTTATTAATATAAAACTTCATGAACGGTCAAACGTCAAAACAGCTATCATAGCGTGCAGCTTGTAAAGTGATGTAAACATTGATCTATGGTTTTAGGACAATCCAGCTTTGTTCATGCCCCAACTGGGTGTACAATTGTTGACAGTAGTTGGTACATTATTAAATATATTTACCAGTGTAGCGAGTCTAAATAGAAGATCATTGAGTCTCATCAAACAAAACATTCCCTCAATTATATTTATGACGTTCAGTTGGTGCCAGGAGTTTTGTACGTTTCGAAAGCATTTGTGCATTTGTGATCTGTAATTGCTTATAAAAATTGATAAAACTGATTTTTGTCTATTATTATTTTATTAGGTTGCCCGTAGGTCCATAACCGTAGAGCGTGTATGAAGAGAATTGTGAATGCGAGGGGACAATGTGACGATAATTTTTTTATTATACATTACGATACTAAAGTGCTTGTATCATAGAAACAGGACAACCAAAGTACATATATCAAAGATACATTTGTACCGGTCGGTGGTCTCGAACTCGTGCTTTTCGGTTTGCGTAGCCATTGCACTGCCACTACACCACGATCACCTTTTTTGTTGGGTTGGGTTGCCTAGTGTCCATAACCGTAGAACGTGTATTTTTTTATTGTGACTCGACATATGACAGTACCCCGCTTGATGTTAAGCCGAAGTGTGGTCCATGAATGAATGAATGAATGCTACGACAATTCAATAACTGTGAGTAGCAATCACATCCACTATGCCGGCCTAGTTGGACCTGGCAACTTACAAGCTGATCCCGAAACGTGACCAAATCACTTCACGGTATGTATACTTGTAAGTGGTGGTACTACCCCGATGGGCAGAATGCCTACCACTCTTTTATAACCAGACCTGAAGCAAATATCTATCTCTTTTTATATTATTAACAAATATTTGCAATATTTAATATAATTATTAAATATTACAAATTAAAGCTATGAAACAAATATTTGCTCCGACCGGGAATCGAACCCGGGTACTTTACGCGCAACAAACCAATCGCTGCGTAACCACTGCACTGCCACTGCACCACGGTCGCCCGGGGAGCGAGGGAGTTGCGTCAGGATCGTGGTAAGTGGCGCGCGCTCCTTTGTGTGACGTGACGATTTGATTGATTATTTTATTTAAGACTAGCTGTGCCCGCGGTTTCACCCGCGTAAAGTTTGGTTTATAACACAGTCATAAAAAAGGAGGAGGTTTTCAATTCGACTTTTTTGTATTTATAACTCGATAACTCATAAAAAATGACAGACGGAAATAAAAATAAATATATATTCCAAACAGTTAAAACTATAGTCAATTGGAAACTATAGTAAAAAATATTTTATTTTAATTAAAAGTAACCGATGTTACTTCTTAAAAAGCGTAACAAACAAACTCACATTCACATTTATAACAATAGTAGCATATGCATATAGTAACAGAAGAAAATAATATTTAAGAAAAATTTCAAACAGCTGAATTTATAGTCTATGGAAAGTATAGTGTATAGTCTCCATAGTACAGTTGATTGGATTAGATGTTGACGTGACAGTCGGTAAAACAGTGCGATGGTATTATGTACTCAGGGTTTGAACCAACGCCTTGCTAGATGCAAGGCGTTGGTTTATAATAGGAAAAAAATTGACAAAACTTTTTTATTTTCGTAAAAAAAAAATGTATACTATGTTACTTCTGATACCTCAAGAATATGTGTACAAAGTTTCATGATGATCGGTTGAGCAGTTTTTGCGTAAAAGCGTAACAAACAAACGGACATTCACATTTATAATAATAGTAGGATAATAATATAATAATTTGTTTTCGATTCTCAACAGCTTGATATATAATATTTTCCTTAGTTTATCCAAAATAAATTTCTGAACGCACGCAATTTTGTATGGAAAAATTATTTTCTTTTATTTATTATAAGAGATTTTTTCTAAAATAAAAGTAGCCTAAGTTACTCCTTATTACATCAGCTACCTGTCAATAAAAGTCTCGTCAAAATCGGTCCAGCCATTCCAGAGATTAGCCGGAACAAACAGACAAACAGACAAAAATTGTAAAAGATGTCATTTTGGTGTATGTACCGTATATATATTCATATACATTACATGTATATGAATATATATACAAAAACAAAATGGTTTGCTAAATGACGTCGCCACTTTTTTTTTGTAACATATATTTTTTTGTGGAATACTGAAAGTGTAAAAATATCTCTCAGACAGACTCAGTGACCGGTCGGCGACACGTCATTTCGCTGACGTTTACTAGAAATACCCCTGATAATATAGTTCCAGACAGTAATATAGTGCTGCGCAGTATAAGGATCGAAAGATAGAATAGCATTAGACGACTGCGGTGCAAGCAATTCCGCTCGTGCACAAAATTAATTATATTTTAAATATAATCAAACACACGCGGAATACGAAAAGTAAGTTAGTAACAAAACAAGTTACTGCGCAGTTTCAATGGGTCTACTAAGCTGGAGTGTTACCAGTTAAGTAACCGCAACTAACAGTCACATCCACTATGCCAGCCAAGTTCGACCCTGCAACTTACAAGCTGATTCCAAAACGTGACTAAGTCACTTTACAGACTGCAGACAGGGCACCACTGCCTACCACTCAGAATCCCGGCAACTTTGAAGCTGATTTAAAAACTTTAGATTGGCCGAATGACTGCCTAACACTTTACACAAATAAAACGCTTATTTAAATAAAACTTTTATTTTAAACCAATAAAATATTGTATATATATAACTTATATATAATATATTAATAATATTAATAGAATATAAAAACACAAAATGTTAAGGCACTTAATGTTATCCAGTAAAATACATTTAAAACTTCAAAAATACGTAGTTCACTAATATTGTATTACACGACTATGTTCATATTTAATTTAGTAAAATATTTTAGAATATAATAATCACAAAATATTAAGGCACCTAATTTTTTCCAGTATTTTTTTAAAACTATGTTCATATTTAATTTAATAAAATATCTAAGAATATAATAATCACAAAATATTAAGGCACCTAATTTTTTTCAGTATTTAAAAAAAAACTATTTTGAACTTATAGATAGGTATAGATTGCGACAGATAAAAAGAGTGCTGGCATTCAAGCTGCGCAGTAGCATACTTTGTCACCTACTTACTTTTTGTGGTTTAAACGTGTATGAATCATAAAATATTGTCAATTATGTGCACCAATGTACAGATGCGTGGGTATTCTCCGCTCTTTTAATACTGCGCAGTTTAAAATCTAGCGCTCTTTTTATCTGCCGATACTCGTAGTTTATACCTTTACTACTAAGCCTAGACCATTAGACCAAAGGACGCGGACGTTCCCCTCTGCTAATGAGTTATGGTCACATCATATGATGCTGTGTTCTGTCATGGCAACTTTTTTTTATTGCGACACGATATGACTTCCTGATGGTAAACCTTCCAAGAGCGCCGATAACGGAGAAAATCGATTCAGTTTACATTTGTATGATACAAACGTAAACTGAATCGATCGTTCTCAGCTACTATGCCGGCCAGAGGTGCTTTACACGCGTTACTCAAATATCCATCGCTATGAATATCTAACGGGGACGGGGAGAACGCCTAGACCTGGTATCGCTATGAATATCTGACAAGAGATGGCGCATCTACAAATAGCTATGCGTTTGGGTCCCCATTGATGCAGCTATTGTTTTATTTTTAACCATTTTGAATACGAGTATTTGAGTGCAATTGCGCGAGTACGTGCGGTAGAACCTATAGTACATTTTTCCTTACTTGGCAAAAGTAGTAAACAAACTCTCGACATAATGGCGGATTAACGATAAAAGAAAAAAACAACTTCTACTGACGCAAATCAATATGAATATATAAAAAAGCTGTGAATTACTGTGTAAATGTTATTAAAAAATAATTATTATTATATTATATTTGGGGCACAACATTTTCATTTGTGAATTTATTACTATTTTATTTATTTATTTAAAAAAATTATGCACTTATAGGTACAAAGGCGGACTTAATGCCGCAAGGCATTCTTACTAGCCTACCTTAGGAACAACCGCACTTTTTTGTATGAGGTAGGTGCAAAATAAAATAGAAGCATTTAGTCTGAAACATACTACTACTAGTTCTAATATACTTTATCGTTTCCATATAAATGGTTTGTAATAAAAATATGTATATAATATTATGTGTGTTATTTTAATAACTTTTGTGCATTTGTTACATTGTGTATGTTTATCCTATAGAATAAAACAGTAAGAAACAGTTTCCTTAGATAAAGGGCATGGGAAATGGTGATTTTCATGTTTGTTTACTAATTGTGCCAAGAGGGAAAAAACACAGTTTACAATATATTAGCTTATTTCTACTACTTCTCGAATCCATAGCTTACAATAATTGCCCCTTGGACTGTTTAGTACTAAAGCCTATCACCACAATTTTTATTCTATTGTCATCTATTTAATTTACTATAGAGTCTATAGTATAGACAAAACCGATAATGACGTCACATCAGTTCTTCTGGTAAATAATATTATATTGTTTTTTTTTGTTATTATGATTCGAAATATGACAGCACCGCGCCTGATGTTAGATTGGAGTGCGGTCCATGAATGGAGGTAATTGCTAATACAGATAAACTAACAACAGTCACATCCACTAAGTCGGCCTAGTTGGAACTTACAAGCTGATCCTAAAACCCGACTAAGTCACTTAACGGTCTGTATACTCTTAAGTGGTAGTACCACCCCGAATTGACAGACTGGGCACCCCTGCCTACCACTCTTTGAAAAATCATTATAACTATTTAAATTACGGTACTAATCTACACTTAATATTCAAATGATATACCTTAAAGACATTACTTTCCTCATCCAGACATATTAGGGCGACCGTGGTTTAGTGGCAGTGCAATTGTCATGAAAAAACGAGAGCACGGGTTCGAAACCACTTACCGGTATCAATGTGTCTTTGATATAAGTACTTTGGTTGTCCTGTTTCTATGATACAAGCACTTTGATAGCTTAGTTTAGAAATAAATAAGTAAAATATTCATATTTTCCTATAGATTCATACCCTCATGATTATAACACTAATAGTTGTATTTTTATAACTAAACTAGCAATAAAAAATCGGGTATTACTGTCACAAAATTTAAATGCGTATATTTTTATAATGCCTTACTGAAAACTAGCTAAACCTATCGTCGGCTTTTGCTCAGGCCAAACTTGATCCTAAATTTCTAGCGTACGAAGGAAAAAGCTAGTTTATTTATTAGTTTTTTTTAAAAATAAATGTATTATAAATCTTGATATGTATTTCATAAAGCCTTTAGATTCCATATAAATATTTAAAATTACATTTTAAATACTTCATATATTAAATAACATTATTTATTTATTAAAATTCAATAATAATTAGGTAAATAAAAAACTAAAACTAGAAAAAGGAATAAAAACTGCCAGTCCTTGGTACTTTTGGTACAGGTTATTTATTTATAATTTATCCCTTTTTCTAGTTTTGATTTTCTATTTACTTAATTATTCTATTGAATTTTAATAAATTACATTTTATTTTAATGAAATTGATTTGACATACGACATGCCGAACCTAGGTAATGTGATAATCGACACGACAAACTCATTAGACATAAGGCATGCTGAACATAGGTAATCAGTCAGAATATCGATTCAGTCTTATATAAAAAATATGTGGAAATAAAGAATTAATTTGTGGATGTGAAGGAAGCGAGGGAGTTGTGTCAGGATCGTGGCAAGTGGCGCTCTATTGTGCCTATTCTCATAGTAAAAAGGCGTGAGAATTTGATCGATTGATTGATAAAAAAAAACAATATAATAAGTCTGAAACTGTTTGAGTAAGACCAAAAGAGGTGTAATTTAAAAAGTGTTATCCATAATTTTTGGATAACACAATAGTTCTCTCCCTGACATTTTTTTTCTTAAATAAACCGCGTTTTTAAAGAAATCTGTTGTTTAGTTACGTTACGTTTGAGGAATCTCACAGAGCTAGTAATGCCAGATGGGCCAGTGCCCTTTGTAGATCTAATCTAAATAATTGCCACTCTATGGTATTTTCTTAAATTTTGCGCGAACATCGTTTATTGAATTAAACTTTATGCGGCTTACTATTGCGTTTGTTTTTGTTTATTGATTTTACAATTTTTTATTAGTCCCACGTTTCAAGAGCTTTGCAGCCATCGTGTTTAATAAAAGATTGTAAAATCAATAAACAAAAATTATTGATTTTTAATAATAACCAAACAATAATAAAATAAAACCGCGATAGTAAGCCACATAAATTTGTTTAATTCATTGCAACTCTATGGCCAAAACGTTTAAAAAATACGTTTTATCAGTTGTTGACACAAAATGTTTTTTAATATATTCTACTTTTTTCTAAAATTTGATATTTTAGTTATATACGAGTATGTATATAAAAATGCATTCCAAAATGGTGGATTATGCGAAACTATTACTTATGTATCTTTTACATATTGTATTACCCATGTATACTATAATTTTTTTTTAATTCTATTAAATATTTTTTTTTTAAACGAAATAATTAATATTGTATGGAACTTTCACTTGTTCCATAACATATTAATTATAAGGTTTTGGCGATAGTGTGCAGTATCGCCAAAACCTTACACCGTCGGAATATAGAATTACAAGGTCTATATAAATATAATGTAAATAACACAATTGCCTTTACGTCCTTTATAGCCGGATTTAATTTATGCAAACCTCACACCTTCGCATTGAGGGCATATAATTTGTTTTTTGTTAGGATAAAGTTGTCTGTCCCTCTCTAATTCAGCATCTAACCAAGATATAAACTTCTGTTTTAAAATTAAAACCGTTTCCCTTTTAATCATCCCGTCTTGGAAAAATTGAGCTATTGCACACTGAACTATACCGTCAGTGTCTGGACATGGATCACCCAAGGGTCTGTTATGTTTCAAATATTGCACGACAAATTTCACAACTTGTACTATAGGATTCCCATTCGGACTTAATATTTTCAATTTAGCTATTTCCCTTGGAAACAAGTTTGACAGTAAATTAGAGGAGATTGTCATTAGATTAACGTGAACCTCAACTGAAAATTGCTCACAAATAGAAGCGATTTCATTGAAGTCAGTTTGAGCTACACATATGAGAAACTTTCCAATTCTGATGAATTCTTCCGGTCGTATGCCTCCTAGTGTTACACATTCTGTTTCATCAGTTTTTCCCGTACTTGTAATGGAGCCCTTTGTTAATTTCGTAGAAACGTTGGGTGCACTATTTGTGTTTGGTTCAAGTGTTGTGAATAAATTGCCTCTGCCATCTTTGCCCAAATTAGAAAGATCCGAAGGGTGGTATTTGTATTGGGAGTTTATATTCACATGACCATCTGAGGTCATAGACATTTTCATTTTGTATGTGTTTACATCTTTGTTAATTCTTAGTACGTCAGCGAAGAATTGATCTTTGTTACTTATATTTTTTATACCTTTAATCACCTCTGTGTTACCCCTCACACTGCCCTGAATACGTCTTGTTTCAGCACTGATTTTGTCAAATATTTTTCTGAAATAAAAATACATTAACATTTGAATATCAGTTAGCTAGATAAATAACAACGTATGGTGACGCCATCGATCTAGTTCTTGTCGCATTAACATTTATCCTAATATTGATTGGCACGCAGTTGTCCTTTGTTCCCTTTTCCTCATCCATGCACTTGTCCTGGCGCAGGTAGCGCCGGACGGACTCTCTAGAAGAACACCGTCGCGTTAAGACGTGACATATGGGTTTTTCTACGAACCTTTAGCACAGTTCAAGGGTAAGTGCATTTTCCATCTAAACTGCCTTTCATATAATTTTTCCGGGAAAGCTTTGATATTTTACTTCCCCTAACCAAGCGGTGTGTCAATCTCAAATTTATACCCTATACAGTCCACTAAAACATACCGTTACCGTGACAGTCGCGTTTCAGGATCAACTTGAAACGCGACGTTGTTGACGGTTCCAACTAAGCTGGTATGCAACCGCTACTTACAGTTAATTACCACACTTCTTAACATCAAGGGGAGTGCTGTTATATTCCCAGCCAAAGTACAGATGAATAATTCTTATTAATAAATAGCAGTCTTAGCCACTATCTCGGCCTAGTTGCAACCGGCAATTTTTAAGCTGATCCCGTAACGTGATCGAGTTATTTCACGGTGACGGTCTGTAAAGACTACCTTGGATCGACAGACTGGCCAAATTACCAACAAATGTCTGGCCATCACTCCTATAAAAATAGGTATCCAGCGATACCTATTTTCGTTGTCGTTAAACCATACAAACTGACAAGTCTGTATTACCGTTACGTTATTTATGCCAAAAACCACTTGAAACCGACCCCGAAATTTTCTCTGGGTTATCATTTTTCCTTCAGCAAATAAATATTTACCCTTACAGAATTGATGAATGTATAATACAAAATTATTACCTGTGCCTATTGCTCCTTAAAGAAGTTCTGTATTCATTGATAGTTTTTACTTGGGCATCTTCAATTATTTCCTTCGCAGTACTATTAGACATGACAGAATTGCAAAAGAATAGTGTTGCAGTGGTCAGTTGAAACAATTCTAGCTTTGTCGGCGTTTCTCCGTGGTTATGATACTAAAAACAAAATGTTTCTTAAATTACTTAGCGTTCTTTTACGCTAAAAAGGTTAAATGATTAACCAAATAAGAGTAACTGTGTGCATTTGGAGCTGTTACGAGGGCGACACAGAAAGTTTTTAGAACTGGCCACTTGTAAAAACAGTATAATAATAAAATATGTTCAACTTTTAAAAATGGAAGTCTGTCATTATATTGGTTTTTTAAGCAACACCTGACCTTGATTTGCTTGATGGTCAGGAAAGGAAGGTACAGGTTGAAGAAAACCCACTGAAAATGGCGACTCAGTTTACGGTTGCTTCAGTCGCCGTCACTATTCCGGCCAGAAAAAAAAAACACAAGAAAATCGCAAAATTCCAAAAGACGTTTAAAAAGCTCAATTGAAAATTTATTATTATCACGTATTTTTCCATAAAAATAACATTTCAAATTTGACATTAGCTGGAATAAAAAATCTGCATTTTCATGAGATTGTTTAGAATGGGTAACTTGATTGGAAGTTTATAAGCTGGATGAAAAAGAAGATTTATTTCATGTACTTACATTTACGATCATATTAACGATTCCGTGCACAATGCCAGCACCACCCGTTACCATGTTGGCATGCCTTAAAATGTCACAAGTCTTTGCAATAACCTCACCTGTCTGAAAAATATTATGTTAGCCATTAAACGCCTATTGCTGGACATACGACATGCCTCCCTCAGCAATTAGCACAGCATCCTACTTTAAAAATCGTTAGTCGACCTTGTGGCTGGGCGTTCTATGTTGAGTTTTTCTGTACTTTTTGACGTGATAACGTCTTATAAATCGATGAACACCGGGTGCACACCGAAAAAAATGTCACGTGAAGTCGGCAGCAAATTGTGTGTGTTTATTTACACGCCAGTGTATTAGGCTAACCTGCTATTATACTCGGCCAAGGAGGAAAAAAATTTTGAAAAGAAATCACATGTATATAAGTTGTAAATAAATTGTTAATAGCACATTGTTACTTGTAATTAATCTGTATAATTTAAGTTTAATCAATGTTTTCTTATGACGTTATCACGTAAAACTATCGTCCGTAAACAGACTTTACAGACAACCAATTTTTTTTGTATGTTTTATCGTCCAATGTTTATTTATATTGTACCGCGACATCAGACCTCTGATTTGTGTGGTGTTAAATCAGCCTTGGCCTGGAGGGTCCGGTGTATTGTAAACGACAATTTATGTTACACTTTATAGATTTTTTTGATGAATGATCTAAAGTAAAAAGTATATGGTATAATACCATACAGTGTGAGCCTCCTCGAATACCATGGTTTAGTGACATGCGAATTAGTAGGTTATACTAGGTTATAATAAGTGTTTAGACTGCGTTCGGGTCATTACCCATCTGCGTATGTAAATGTAATTGAAATGTGTATGTACAAAATTTAATTGAATCTTCATATTGTGACACTTGTGGTGTTCTAGATGACGTCCAACATATGATGATGGAGTGCTCTAAGAGCCAGAAGGAGAGGAAAGCTCTGGTGAAGGAATTTAAACTGAATGCAATTAATATTGGTTTACCGCAGAGTATGTTATCTGAACCAGCATCAAAGATATGTTATAAATTTTGCAATGTTATTTCTTTCCTTAATCGGCGACTTCCTCCCAAATTTATTTTTATTGTGACTCGACATATGACAGCACTCCGCTTGATGTTAAGCTGAAGTGTGGTCCATGAACGGATGTCACTACTACTACATTTTAATAACTGTGAGTAGCAATCACATAGACTATGCCAGCCTAGTTGGAACTGGCAACTTACAAGCTGATCCCGAAACGCACCCAATTTTTTCACGGTCTGTATACTTGTAAAATAGACTTAAGATGATGTTGATGTTATGTTTTAGGCTCTATGGAGCTGACATGTCTTAATAGACAAAAGCTCCCAAGAAATATAGATAAAAAAAAAAACATTTAAATTATATTTTTAGTAACTACACTGCCTGTGATGTGTTGCAGACTCGGTGTCTCTGATACTTATGTCGCATGTAGCAATGCGTTTTAGTTTACGTTTTATACTTACTGTGGTCATGTTAGCCCCAGAAGCAGCAGTTTTAGAGAGTAGTCCAGCCGCCGCACTGAAACTAAGGCCAGCTGTCGAAGCTGCAATATTGATCCAACTCCCTCGTGCTTCCGAATCAGTTGGACTTAGAGTCTAAAATAAAAATATATAAAATTATTATAATATACATAAAAGTTTATTACAAATCTTTAATTCCCCAATGGAGCACCACTCTCTACTATACTGACTACACTCCGCTACCCTTACATCCACAACTCTTTATACGAGCTATTGTGGCGTTCTAGGGTTTTTTTTTTTAAAGAAATACATTTAAATGCCAGTTTTCTCGAAGAAGTGCTTTATTCACATAATTCAATTACCCCAACCAGAGTCAAGCACATCGTCTTCTAACTCATACCATAATCGCAGGTCTCGCTGTCCAAACAGAAGTCCTCGTTTTCCAATCGCTGTGGTATCGCAGTCATCACTGCTGAACATCCATCTTAGAACGCCATTCCGAATGACAAGATGCCAGTTGCTGGCTGGCGCCCACGAACCGGAACGAATAGTAAAAGCCTTAAATAACCGAGGACGCGACGAAATGATACTGCCGTCCTCGATTTTCAGCTACGTCATTTGGCTTTGCTCAATAGAAGCATTCTTAGCGACTACTTTCGAGCCTTTGCTCCGCTTAATTCCGCTAAAAGTCCTCGATACATGTTGTATTGTAGGAACGCAGCACGTGTCGCATAGCTTTTAAGATTCTTCTATTAGGCTTGCCATATTCCGACATGTTAGTCTCATTTCTCTCTGATCAGTTTGATTCTGTAAAGAGTGGACTTCACCAGACCTGACCTTTCAAGCTTGACATTGATATTCAATGTGCGATCACGGAGACATTATCGAATATTCGCTCCTGGGTCTTCATAATGAAGTCGATCTGATTTCTGGGTTATCGCAGTAACGCGTCAAAATTAGAACTGACTCCTGTATATACGGTACTAATAGAACATTCCAGTCGTTCTATATGCTAAATGTCAAACAACTACTGTCCGCGATCTGATTTAGCTTAAAAACTGCCGGTTTTAACTGGGCCGGCATAGTAGAAGCGACTGCTGCTTCTAATTATTTAACTACAGTAGCAAATCGCCTGCGGGGGATGCGGTTCATGAACCTAAGGCGACCGTGGTGTAATGGCATTGCAATGGCTACGTAAGCCGAGTGGCGCGGGTTCGAAACCACTTACCGGTACCAATGTATCTTTCATATATGTACTTTGGTTGTCCTGTTTCTATGATACAAGCACTTTAGTAGCCTAGTATAGAAATGTTAAAAAAAATGAACGTCATATAATAAATATTGAGCTTCAATTTAAAAATAATCAGTAGTCCTTTGCATACAGACCTGCTCGTGAACACTCCTATCTCTTAAATGGAAGGAAGATCTAAAAAGGCCATATACACCACTTGCAACAGTTGCGACCGTTGCCCCCACCAATACAACAGGGGCAACAGGTGTAAATGCCGCTACTCCCAATACGCCAATGGCTCCCAAAGAAACCACAGTATTTGTTGTGTCTGCTCCACTTAAAATCTTGGCCCCTGGACCCAATTTTGGTGATGGTACGACACTAAGTTTAACCGCAAACGTGTCATCCTGCAAAAATACAATGTAAACGCTAGAAAGTGGTCTTGTCCGTTAGAGAATCATCCCGGCACTCCATTTTCTCTGCCTATCCCTGTGGGGAAAAGGCGGGACAATTTAATTGATTAATTTTTGAGTTTATCGCGAACAGACAGACGCGGCGGGGGACTAATATGTAGTAAAACTATTAGTATGATACGAAAACCAGTGATGCACCATTTTACGCGGGAGCGAACAGAGCGTGAATGCCACGCGTGAGTCGATGATCGACTGGCCAGCAAATCGCGCGCTCGGAACTTTGTTACCTCATGCCCTGTCATGTCACCTCATGTCATGTCTCTCGCGTACCTAAACACACCTAAAAAACGTCTTCTACGCATCTGACTGCTCTTGCCAACTTACGTGACGCGAACTATAACGATATACTAACATTAAAAGAAATATATTTGTTATTTCTAACCCGTTAGAAAAACGTATTAACTAATGTTATTCTACAATTAAAAAATGTAAACTCAAACAATATAAAATAGCCAAGTGTTTTTGTGCACGCAAACATATTTCTTCCACCGGGCGCTCGTAGCTCTTTTTACAATCGTCGGATTGTAATACAGAACTTCCAAAAGAGTCTAACTAAAATATTAAGTGAGTTGTTTCTTTGTAGAACGATCGACAAGGGGAACGCATTGTCAGCCCATGTGTTCGCCCCATCCTTTAACCTTGGATACTTCAAGCGATGCGTGAAGACTTTCCTTAGGCCGGCATAGTGACGGCGACTGAAGTAGCCGCGAACTATGACAGTTATTTATCAGTCGTCGGCATTTGAACTTCCATCATTCTGACCATCGGGCAGGTAGAGGTGAGATATCGAGTCACATTAAAGAAAGAGCTACCGTAATTTTTTCTCCTTTATATTCTCCACCCTCTGGAACTATAAGTACACATTTTGGTTGTGTATTGTTGTGTAAATATGAATCCCAATCTTGATATACTCTTGCATTTTCGTCTATAAATATGCGGCAAGATTTAGCTGAAAGATGTTTCGTCATTAGTATACTTCTGCTATAGCTTGTCTAACTATAAATGACGCTCCCCTCCACTTTATTAGTTTATTTAAATGTGTGAATGCAAATATTACTAACTTGTACTACTAACAAATACTACTATACTCATCAGCGTGCTCCTCCTTTTGTGTCCAACCAGCAACTGAATGACCAATTACAATTGCATTTTCGGTGTGTTGCATTCATATTTTATAGTTGCTCGTGTGCTTAAATGCAGTGGAGGGGCGCGTCATTTCGGCTTAGACAGACTCTACAAAATTATACTTAGGCTAATACTTAAAATCATATATAGGTCAATCAGTTGACCAATAATAAAAAGAGATGGATATTTGCTTCGGGTCTGGTTATCAAAGAGTGGTAGGCAGTGGTACCCAGTCTGCCGATCCGGGGTATTATCACCACTTACACGTATACAGACCGTGAAGTGATTTGGTCACGTTTCGGGATCAGCTTGTAAGTTGCCGGTTCCATCTAGGCCGGCATAGTGGATGTGATTGCTACTCACAGTTATTGAATTGTAGTAGCAGTGACATTCATTCATGGACCACACTTCGGCTTAACATCAAGCGGGGTGCTGTCATATGTCGAGTCACAATAAAAAAATAATTAAAAAAAGCTGTCAAAAATAAAATAAACAAATGAAAATAGTATAGTAATGTGCAGAAATAGTGTTAAGAACTTATATTAACAATTATAATCACGGCTGCGCTACTGATAATAGATGACATCATTTATAAAATATACGGATCTAATTAAATGACTCATAAAACTCATAGATAAGACTTTATATGGAAGTGACCTTCGTTATCTTCTTCTATACCTATAAAAAGGAAAGATTTGATTTTTTGTGTGTTCGTTATGATTTAACTCAAAAACTACTCGACCGATTTTAAAATTCCTTTGAATGTTAGAAAGCTATATCTTCGCCGGGTAACATAGGCTATATTATATTATAAAAATTTAGAGATCCCTACTACCTAACAACAATGTAACCTAAGGTATCAAAATGTTACCTATATAAGTCATTATTTTGCGTGCGCTGCAAAAACTATTGATGATATATAAAATATCATTTTTTTGTGTTTCATATGTTAATAGTACTAATAAAAAAAATCCGCGAGTTTTTGTTTAGATTATTAAGCTCAAGTACGGGTAAAATAGAATAGTGGTGATATTTGTATCATCCTTGATCCTTATCCATTTAAATGGTTTAATAAATTAGGCTAATAATTAGGTACGTGTAAATTACACTTTAAAATAGTTAAATCGGACTTTTCGTTTAGAATTTAGAAGTTATGACGGGTATAAAATTTCTCTAAGTAAGAAAAAATCAGGATTTATTGTTTATAAACTTGTAAATATGCAATAAACAATTTTTTTTTTAATATAACAAACTACTTTCGAATATGATTTATTTACGAATATGATTTATAGTTATTTTAATAAATTAATTTATATTCAATTTTATATACACTATATACAACAACATTTATGTTTATTGGTAGGCACAATGATAATACATAAGAGAAAAACTGATTATTAATAATCCATTAAGCGTGCGATGTACGGCGGCAACACCGGGTTACACAGCTAGTGAAAGAATAAAATATTAACATCTGATCCAAACCACACACGTCCACTATACATTAAGTTTTGGGCTCGACTACGGATGACTGACTACGGATTTAAAAAACTAAAACTAGAAAGTTATTTTTATTTTATTATTGTGACACGACATTCGACTGTCACATGATAAGCAAGCCTGATGATAAGCAAGATGAAATCCAAGAGTGACGACGACTGAATATATACGAGTTTAGATACGAGTTAGTTCACGGCTGCCTCAGTAGCCGTCACTATGCCGGCCAAAGACGCTTCTTCACGCATCGATTAAAGGAACCGAGGTTATGGGAAGGAGAAAGATAGTTCCTTTGCTAAGTCAATAATTTGTTTTATATCATTGTCCCTGGCCACGATATTAGTAGCTTCTAAAGTTTGCTGTCGATACAAGACTGTGTACAGTCTACTGCATTTATTTCACAAATATGGATGGTATCAAACAGCTGCATTATTCAAAGAGCATCTAATAATTTGACCAAGGACTGTATATCATAATAAAATATCGCTTTAGACTTAAAGTACATATTTATTTATATTACATACCTTCTGCAATAGTTGGTACACACTTTCTTATCCGGAATACAGCAGTGCATGTTATTATGCTATCAGTTCTAGTGTGTAGATTATGCCAATAATCGAATGGTTCAAATTTATAAAACTTTATTGGTTTTGGTTGAGCACATACAACTAATATCACAGACATAAATATATCCTTATCATTTCTTGAATATTTACCTATAATTAAATATATTTTTTTATTGGGACTGACATCAACAGTAAGCAAGGGGAAAGCCAAGAGTGCTGATGACTAAAATAAAACGATTCAACCTATGGTTGGCTAAGTCTCAGTCACAATGCCGGCCAAATACATAACAACATGTATAGTGCATTGGTTCCCAGTCCTAGGTTCTATTTATTATCTATTCGATCATATTCAAAGATTTGTTCCATTGTATTATTATGTAATAATTAGATTGAATTTTACAACTATTTGTTAATACCTAAAAACAAGAGGAAGTTATATGCTGCAGGTCTGGTTGTTTATGAGTGGTAGGCAGGGGTGCCCAGTCTGCCGATCTAAGGTAGTGCCTCTACTTACCAGTGAACAGACCGTGAAATGGCTAGCATAGTAGATGTAACTGCTACTTGTAATTATCTAACTGTACTAGCAGTCGCCTCTATTTATGGACCGCACACCAGCTTAACATCAGGCAGATGGCCGACAATTTGTCATACTCAAATGACTCCTTTAGCAAATTCATCAATCAATCAATATCTTTGGTCGGCATAGTCATTGCAACTGGGGCAACTGTGAACTGACTTAGTTTTTTCAGTTGTCTGCAATCTTGGACCTCCTTTTGCTTATGTCCTTTTGTCAGATGTTGTCACAAAAAACTCTCTTGTATCACATCCATGATTGTATTCATACAGGCTGGATGGTTACAGACACTTATACAGAATCTTGCTTTTTTTAAAATGTAATCTCATACATTAAAGTAGGAAAAAGCACTGCATTGTGAACAGTGATTCATGCAAATTCATATTAAGACTTTATCACACATAAAATAAAGTTGAAGTGAATCTTTGTCAGTGTCCTCATCAGTATTGGAAATTAATTTGTTGTGTCGACTTACTCTGCTCGCAAACTTTCTCATAAACTTGCATTACTCGTTCCTGTTGCCTCGATGTATATCCTTGGAGATGTGCAGACTCATTGGTAGCAACTGCATGAAGTTCACCTTCAGTAGCAGGAGCACCATATAAAGCAAAAGCCATATTCTGTAGTATATGGTTTCTGTCACTTAATTCATATCTAAAAATATAAATAATTCGTTTATTAAACGTTCAGTTAAATAACTGCAAGTTGCAGTCACATTCACATAGCCGGTTTAGTCCACAGATAACTATTATACTAGTAATAATAGGTCTAGAATTTTCTTAGATTTTGCGCGAACATTGATTAATGAATTAAACAAATTTTATGCGGCTTACTATAATAAACGCGATAGTAAGCCGCATAAAATTTGTTTAATTCAATAATAGGTCTAGTCGGAATCAGTCAAATTAAAGCTGGAACCATTGTGAAAATTGCACACAAGATTTATGTTTCTTTTAAAATGTTAATCTTGCAATCAGGTTGTGAACTTTAAGCAGATTGGTTGATTGGAATGATGGCGTGTAAAGTAGGCTGTGTTTCAAAGACCACTTTTTTAATAACGGGTTGCATTTTCGGGCCTTCTTGGAATAAGTTGGGTGGTCTACATAGGACAGACTGTTCTAGGATGTACATAGAAGCTTTGAAGGTCGCAATTGCGGAAATTAGCCCGTACAAAACAATAACAAGCTGAAACCGAAAGCGACCATGTCATTTCAGGGCCTTGAAAGTGATGATACTACCATGAAGCAGTAGAAGAGTATTTAAATATGTTTTTTACCTGATCCAATCACAGTCTCCAACTTCTTCAAAATATTCTTGTTGAATCTGTACCGGAGTTAAAGGCACTTGTTCAGTCTGCTCATCTCCTTCCATTTTACAAGTGTAAAGAAATTTCTTAGCTCAATTTCTTTATCAATAAATATAATTTCTTTATCAATGCCACCTATGGAATTTTACAAACGTGCTAAATAGGTATAAGTATACAAATTATATATACACAAATAAACGTCATTACCAAAAACTAGGATTAAATTAACCCATAACAAGGAATCAAAGAATATTATACTACAGAACAATCAATCAAATTGTCACGCCTTTTTCCCACAGGGATAGGCAGAGACAATGGAGCGCCACTTACCACGATCCTTACACAACTCCCTTGCTTCCTTCACATCCACTACAGAACAATAATTATATTTGTCAAATATTTAATTAAAATAGAAAGAAATAACGTTTGGAAACAAGTAAGTTGTAAATTATTATTAAGAAAAAGAAAAAAAAAAGTGTATACCTTTACTGGTTTAAATTTTTTTCGTAGAAAAACTCACTTTCCCACACAATCACAGACTACATAGACATTAGACACACTATTATACTAGTAATCTTGCCCAAGGAACATTTTACCACAGACTAGTAAGAGTAATACAGACTGCTCACTTCCATATAAAATTTTCTCCAACCAACCTACTTTAGTGATATATGACAGTTCATTTTTTTTTTAAAACATTAGCATAGATTTTGTTTCCTCTGCCGCGCGCCCTTTTACTCCCAATTCACTATTTATATTATATATTATGGTAGAGGAAAATGAAACACAATTCTGGTAGCAATTTTTTATTAAAAAATAAAACGTTTGGCACATAACCGATGTTCATAGTTCCTATAATTCAGTGAACAGATATTTATATTCTACTTTATCGGAGACAGATATCCATTTTTATACAAACTTAGATAAAATAAAAATGGTGTAATATATTATATATTTTTAATTTACTAAAAAAAACTTTTTAGTCGTATATGTTATAGTTCACCATATACGTTAAAATTTGGCAAGGAACTATTCATCCTTACCAAATTTTAACGTATATGACAAAGCTGCTGCCACAATTGCACTGAAGATCTTTACACAATATTTTACCTGAAATTCAAATAAGGTAAATGCTACAGAGGATCCAGCCTAGTGGTTACATCACTACAACTAATAGTAGGGTTAGGCAGGTTGATAATATGTCGTTATTACGATGGGTGACCGCTTTAAAAATTGAGGTTATAGCTCATACCATTATAATTATAAACATTGCGAAAACCCTGCCACTTGGTGACCTCTAAATACTACCAACGAAAATAGGATGGGTTAATCCCTCCGCTGAGTACCCTGAGTTTGGGTTCTTGGGAGCCGAATGGCACTCATAATATTTATTATTCAAAATGTAACAAGTGGTAAACAAGTGTTTATTTGTCCAGTCTGCAAGACTTACACCTCAATGCAGTAAGTCCACATTGAGGTGTAAAATATGTAAATGACTCACAGTCTGCATTATAGCTTATAATCAGGTCCCCACCCGCATTTTGTAATAGGTTCATTGCCACAAAATTAGTAACTAAATATGTTAATATATTAATTACCTTCATCTTCTTTATTTTATGTTGAATGACATGCTGATCATTTAGTTTGTGTTAAAGTCTGGCTTCAGTGTGGTGGCAGTCTGTTTTGTAAACGTCCACAATGTCATTCCATTTAGATAACATTTCCTCATAAATTATATTTTTGTTTAAAAAATTATTAAACCCTTAATTAAGTGTGAAGGGTCATAAATTACACTTAGTGTGACTCCATTAATTGCAACAGCATCATCTGTAATAATATTACAAAATTAGTATGGAATTACTGCTACAATGAAAAGAATAAGGATACATAACTTAAATAAACATTACTACACAATACCATTAATAACACAATACTAATATTACCAATTCCTATTTTCCTTATGGTTGTCTTTTAAATATCTCAATAGGTCCTCTGGCTGTGTGAAATGTGCAGATGAGGCTGTTGCATGAATTGTTTTATCAACTATGTTGTGTATAATGATTTCATTTTCCAGAAATATCACATGCATTTATTAAAATCATTTTATCATAATAATAGTCTTTGATAGGTTCACCAATCCTTAAACGCCTATCCAGCATCTCTGTTAATAGAGCTCCATAATTTGTTTCATCAGAGAAAGCGTTTTAGAGTAATGTCTGCCATTCTTCCCAATTGTGCAATACCGATGCCTGGTATCGCATTGCCTACCAGTTTAGGCAACGCATTATGTATTATGTGTGTGTCATCCCAATTATTAATTTTGGCACATTCATTAATTTTGCATCACCAGCGATCAATTCTTTGATGTTTTATGGCATGATCGAATTCTGGGATTATGTTAAATATGCTGCCAGATGGCAAGGTAGGCTTAACTAATGTTTGTAAAAGTTTGGTTAAATCATTCGTGTTTAACGATATGGTATTAGACCTACTTGGGTCTGTTGTTACCTCTGGCAAATTTCCTTGGGTGCTAGCCAAGATGTCATCGCTCGGTATCGATTCTATTTCTACAATCGCTAACGCTCAAGCGTTAACGATAATATGTGCGCAGCCAAGATGCAATGGACTTAGCGATCGCTTATTCTATGGCAACTTTCGATAACTGTCTATGATTTTGCTCAATTTGGCGAACGGAAATGTCATTAACGTCAAATTCACAAATGGGGAGTTTTGGCGGGCAACTACAAGTGACAGATCGTGCAATTTTAAATAATTGCAAATCTTGTGTTTCTTAAATATAAATGTATAATAATGGTGGTAAAAATGGTTATCAAGTATAGACAAGTGATTTAAATGTGTTTCTTCTTGGTTTCTTTAGGCTCTTTCAGAAGTTATAGTAGTGTTTTCTCCGCTTTACTAAGACCATCATCATTAACCTTATTCTCACCCTCATCTTATATTCGTTTATCATCGGGCACGCTTGATGGGAGTAGAGAAGAGGTCCAAGAGCGCCGACGACTAAAAAAATTACTTCTCTTACGATTCCCTCGACACTGGCCAAAAATGCCTTTTTCAATTTAATATTAGAATACAGTAGATTAAAGTTTAATACTGCTTTCCTAAACAATATGACGCAGTTTAAATTATTTATACCTATTAACATGTAAAATCAAAAATGTACGCATTTTATATGTTAATACAACGCCTACTAGACATAATAATGTGATTTCCACCATCTCATTACGATGACTGAAATTATTATAATGTGATTTTTACTTAAAAAAAATGCATAATTAACGATTTTTAGCAAAATTAATCTAATAATTAACAAAAACGCACATATCTTACATATTTTAAATCAGCTGATCGAACAATCCGCCATTTTGTTTCGTTTTCTACAGCATATTGACGTTCGATAACTTTGAATCGCCAGCAAGCGAACGAGCTGTCAAAAAGTGCATCTTGGCTCGGGTTATCGAAGGTTTTATCGAATCGTTCGATCGAATAGAAAGAAATTGTTGACTTGGCTACGAATTTGAAGATCGTTTCGCTAGACCACGTGACTTTTCGTTAGCAAATGTCATTCCCATACATTTGTGTTTCTATTCTATAGCGATTTCGATTGTAGAAAGGCAACTTGGCTAGGACCCCTTGGCTCGGGTTATCGAAGGTTTTATCGAATCGTTCGATCGAATAGAAAGAAATTGTTGACTTGGCTACGGATTTGAAGATCGTTTCGCTAGACCACGTGACTTTTCGTTAGCAAATGTCATTCCCATACATTTGTGTTTCTATTCTATTGCGATTTCGATTGTAGAAAGGCAACTTGGCTAGGACCCCTTGTCGACTTATCACGATTTACTGGCAGAACAGGTGGTGTAAAACTCCTTGATTTATATTTGTGTCTCCTCGTCGGCTATTCATCATTAGAATTTCTAGAAGACTCACTCGTGGAACCAGAGTAACGGCCATGATGCCGCGATCGTTTTCTCTTCGACTTACTCTTGGATCCTATTATATCCCGCTTTTGATAATAGGTTCTTCTAAATAAAACGCTTTAATACTGTTCTTTTATATTTTACTGCGCAATAGTTTTACGTCGATAGATAAAATCGTACAACACAATATTTATAACCATCGTATACACTACCGCATTTTAGTGTTATTACTAATATACACAGCCACATTATTCCATCATCCTCAATAAACTTATCCTTACAACATTTTTATAATAATTAATAATATCTAACACAAATAAAGGGAAGAGAGGATCACACGGCACGGTTCACTCGATCAACGCAATATGTATAATGGCGGTTTGACATGGGTGTTTGACCGTAATAGATAATATCGCGGCTCGCGGTATGTTGTAATAGAAAAACAAACAAATGTCATATATCACCAGTGCCATAGTCTATGTCGCCAAAAATTAGTCTATGAAGTGGAAGTACCATGCATTTTACATTTTACTCAATGGTGCTATACGTACCTATATTACACAATATCTTATACACTACCAATTTATTTTTGTTCCTCTTAGAGTGAACACACGATCAATAATATTGTTGGAATATCACTTAGAAAAAAATATGAATGCAAATGATTAACAAAAGGAATGGTAATTTCTTTTAATCCCAGTTGCGATTCCGACGACAATGAGCCGTCTCGGTTCTCCTTGCATTGCACTAGTCTAGCTCAGACTTAGCTCAGTATCGTTCTACAGGGAAAATACCGGGGGGAATCCCCGGTAAGACCAGTTTGGTTCTCTCATTTTACAAAGGCAAAGAAACCTTAGTTTATACAGTCTTTAGTAGAATTGTTCGTATGTCTTCAGAGGATAAGTAATGAAGTTAAAACCTAATAAAACAATCGTGTTTAATTTAGGGTAAAGATGATGGTAGTGATGGTTAAGGTGAAGAGATGTAAAAACTTTACTAAAACTCTTCCGATGGAGCATTGAAAGGAACACGAACTAACACGTTTTATAGCTTTAAATCACTTGTCTATACTCGATGCACTTTTAAATAATTACTAGATATCAATTTTACTAATACTAATCATAAATATTTAATAAACACAAGCTTTACAATAAATATTAAAATTGCAAGACTCTTTACTTATAGCTGCCCGCCAAAACTTTTCTTTTTCTTTTTTATGGCTTAGTATTTAACTTGCCTGTGTCAAAGTAAAAACTTATAATCCAAACGGTGTGGAGTTTTGGCGGGCAACTGCAAGTGACAGGATGCGCAATTTTGAATTATTTGAAAAGCTTGTGTTTTTCATAAATATTAATGTGTAATAATGGTGGAATTGTTATCCTGTAATCATTTTTAAGTTGATCAAGTATAAACAAGTAATTTGAAGCTGTTTTCTCGTGTTTCTTCGTGTTGCCTTCAAGACTCCTTCCGAAGTTTTATTAAAGGCTTTCCGTCGCTTTATTAAAATGATGATCATCGCGTGGTTCATCTTCATATTTACTTGACAATGTTTTAACATTGAACCACATATTTTTACTTTGACTCTGGCCTTGTTTATAAAGCAAGAAGAAAGAAAAGAATCCTAACGGTGCGCTAACATAGGCAATAAATATTGCTCAAATATAAGCAATATGGTCGATTGCGACATGACAAAATATCAAGCAATTTACGGCAACGGCAACAAGCATCAACTTGGCAAAATGTTTTGTAACAACAATATTGAGCAATAAAGAGCAATTTCAATTTGTATGCCCACTGGATATTCGGCAATTCGTATCAGTGACATTAGGCTATACGGAATATATGGTGCAATATGGAGCAATATTGCCGAAGCAATTGAAATAGCTCCATATTTTTCTACTAATTACTCCAGCTTGGTCCATTCGTGTTGCCGAGCAATTATTGCCTGAATGGTTGCTCGTGTAAGAGCACTTTTACAATATGGACCTAAGAAATAGAAGGAGTGTTAAAATAGCTTCAAAATACAGCCATTCATACTATTTTTACTTATGGAAAAACAAAAGGTAGAAAGGGATTAATTATTTTTATATTTGTAACTTAGAAGGTTATCACTAGTTTTGATGATTATCGAAACATCGGCATAAGTGTATTAATCATCGATGGTATTAATATACCACTCTTGAGAGGGTGTTGGTGTTGTTAAGCCCCTTAACAACAATCCATACGATTGGCTGTGAAGGCAGTGAAATTTCCCATGGAAAGAATGCGTGCTTTTATTGATAACTGGCCTCAACGTTTAAAGGACTGTATTGCAGGCAATGGAGACCACTTCGAATAGGCTTTATATATTTTAATGGTTTTATATTAATGTATTAAACTAATACTGTATTGCAGGCAATGGAGACCACTTCGAATAGGCTTTATATATTTTAATGGTTTTATATTAATGTATTAAACTAATACACTGTAATAGTAATAAATGTTTCGTTAAATAGAAAAAATGATTTTTCTTTGCAACAATATTAATAGCAAGACTATATATGTTATATATATGAATATATTAATTAAAAGTCGCTTATAAACAGTGTGGTCATTTGCGACTACAATATAATATACATTTAACAATTGCATATTTAAATTTTGTTATAAAAATCAATATACTTTAATACTTTAATTCAATATATACTTTAATTCAAGAATCATTTTACATCTGCCGTTCCGTTACGGTAAATATTGCAATCAAGCCTAGACGAAGGTTTTTGTGGCAAGTGATACAATGTCATTACAAATCCACAACCTGGAGTAGGTTTCCGACTATGTATATAGATATACATAGCCCCTTCAATTTCGCCGAGATGCAGTGGTATGCGTCCTTTATCGCCTTTATCAATGTGAATGTCTACGTACAGCTAGCTCTAAGGGAGTATCTGTTTACACCCTGTCGAACTTTGTGGGCAATAGACACATGGAATGCTTCACCAGGCCTGTGTTATAATTGGATTCATAAGAAATAGAATTATGTTGTTAAATATATGGTGTTCGCGTTTCCAGGAGGGATATACTCGTATTTATGGGACTTTTGCCGTTATTACGCCATAAGGAAAATTTCCGTTTATTATTTAAAATTGTATGGGTATGAAATTGGTTTAACAGCAATTCTGAATTCCATCCAACAAGATTTTTCGAATTTCGTTACATAAATAATTTTCGTTCGACGACATTTTGATTCCACGTGCCTGATGGTAGGCAAATGGAAGCCCAAGAGGTCACATATTTTATGAATTGTGTTTTTTTTCGACAAACACTATGTATAAATACTAAAGTAAACAAACCAACAATTAATTATTCTTACAAACTACAATTATCGTTGTAAATTATCTGTGAAACTAAAAATATGAATTTTGATTTCACGCCGCTTGTATTAATTAAATATTGTAAAACAATCTACTAATTGTATATACACTATGATTATATTTACCAGAATAGTTTTTTTATCTTTATTTTATTGGTTCCTTTCACGATAAACCGCTTAGCTCCCGAAATAACCTTACTCTAGCTATATCTACGCATCATCTCAATTTTATTTCTAACTCTTTCTATAACCGCCGCTGACTTGTGGACTCTCCACATCAGGCACATCTTCCAAACAGTGGTGTATTCCTTCAATATAATAATCAACACCTTCAGTAAATTATAATTTTGTGTATAATAAACTGTATTGTACTCGTATTTATTTGTGATGATATTCCTGTCTGTATTATATTATTATGTATGTATTATTTATGTTATTTATAAGGTATGTGTTTTTTTAAGTATCTATGTACGAGAGAGTATATATATATGTACTCGTATTAAGTACATATATTTATTGTGATTATGTATGTATTTTTTTGTATTCTATATATTTAATTATTTGCGTTATTACGTATGTCTTTTATTTTGCACCCTACTTCTCATCTACATCATCGGATCAACATCCGAAAAGTTTGATTATTGAAGAATGCCTTTGGCATTAAGTCTGCCTTTCTTCCATTGTGCATTTTTTATTTACAACATATAATATTTATATACAAATGGGTATGAAGAGATAATTTCCTTGTTTATTTTTATTTATTTATTATTTACCTTTCTGTATTAAGTTACTAAAGTGTCTTGTACGAGAATCATGATAATAGGACGACTAAAGTACATAAATCAAAGATGCATTGGTACTGGTTTTGAATCCGTGCTCTCGGTTCGCTGACCATTGCCCTATCACTACACCACGGTCGCCTTCTAATGAAACACTGTAATAGATTCCAATACTGATCATCATAGTATCTTTATTCTCATTTATATATCGAGGGTATACTAGGAAAACATGATAAGTGCAGAATGTTATGTTTCGAGATATTTAATGTAAAAGGTTTAATCTAATATAGACTGCAATTAAAGCTATTTACAAACATATATTTATGATTTTTGGATAGATAATTTCATTAAGAATATAGATATATATTTAACTGTAGTATTTAATATCGCATTTTAAGATTATTGTGACTTTTTAATCAGGGGGTACGCACTTAGCATGTTTTACCAGTAAGCAATAAATTGAATTTTTCTCTTGAAATATAGCTTTTCCAATCAAGAGACATACATTTAAAGCTTTAGATACTAAATTATTAATTTTACAACATCTATAATCCTGAAATTAAACAGTATATTGACAGTAGAGCTATTGTTGTACAAATTAACATGTTCTACTTGTAAACTTTTTGGTTGGATATTAAAATGTGTTAAGATGAACTGAAAAAATACATGTTAAATACATACATAACTAAGTTCTTTGAAAAAATGGTTACAAACGAATCATTTAAAATATTTCCCATCGCTAGCGACAACGCTTTCCACCTTTCTGGCAGAGCTCGAATACTGTCACGGTAGAAGTGTTCGTCTTTCGAGGCTATCCACGAATCAAGCCAATTTGAGATGTCTTCATATTAGCAGAACTGCTGATTAGCCAAACCATGTGCCATCGAACGGAACAAGTAATAATCGGACGGCGCAATATCTGGGAAATATGGCGGGTGAGGTAGGACTTCCCATTAGAGCGTTTTTAAGTAGATTTTAACGGGTTTGGCAAACGTAAGGCCGATGCTGTAAAATCACTTTTTGTGGCCGCTTTTCGCGCAGTGCTCAATCGCATCAATTGAATTCGATACCGTTTTCCAGTGATGGATTCGCCCTGTTTCAACAGCCCATAATAAATAACACCGTCCTGGTCCCACCAAATACACAGCAAAACCTCCGAAGCGTGAATATTCGTCCGAGACGACGACGTTGAAGCATGACCAGGCGGTCCCCATGATTTTTTCTCTGTAATGAATCCATATTTCATCACCTGTAATGATGCGATGAAGAAAACCCTTTCTTTTTGCCGCTGGAGCAGTTGTTCACAAGCAAAAAAACGACGCTCAACGTTTCTTGGCTTTAAATCATAAGGAACTCAAGTTCCTTGTTTTTGAATCATTCCCAACACATGCAATCGCTTGGAAATGGCTTGGCGGGTAACTCCCAATGCTGAAGTTAGCTCATTCTGCGTTTGGCGCAGATCATCATCGAGCAATGGCTCCAATTCAGCGTCTTCGAAGGTTTTAGGCCTTCTTTCACGCGAACGGTCGTCAACATTGAAATCACCGTCTTTGAAGCGACGGGACCAATCATGGTACGTTGTTTCACTTAGGGCAGCATCGCCTTAAACTTTTTGGAGTTCTCGATGCGCTTCAACCGCCGTTTTCTTAGAATGAAAGAAGAAAAGCAACACTTCCTGCAAATGACGATTATTTGGCATAAAATCAGACATTTTGGCACAACCAAAAGTATACGACGCAAAACCAAACCCACTAATGTGTTATAGCGATTTATTTACCATTACATATCTAAGCTTGGTTCATGATGTTTTGGTTATATCATAATCGTCCAGCACTTACTAGTAGAGCCATCTCTTGAAAATATAAATCCAATCCATCATAGAATACACTCAAGAATGCTTTTTTACTCTCTCTATGCTCAAGTTATCATGCTCCAAGTAAGTGTGTCCAGATTCTAGGAATTTCTGTTCGACAATTCGAAGGTTTACATCTTTCTGTTAAACTAACCATAGAAGTAATGTAGTTACAAATTGATTACGGTTCTGTCCGCCGCATGTATCTGAATAAAGTGTTCTTTTCGTAATTGCGTAGGTAATACATTAAAATGGTCCCAATTTCGCAGCTTCCCCTTTTTCCATTTATTTCAGACCATACAAAAACATATCCGTGATTTGAAAGAGCAAACTTATATAATGAGATTTTAAGTCCATCTAGTTTTCGGGAATAATATGGGAAACTAATATTAGATATTGCAGTTACTCCAACGTGGCTGATGCAAAATGACGGTTCATAAGGCCCTTTTCTTTCTCTTTATTACAGTTCCCCTTTCTCTTAATGTGACTTTTGTAACTGTTGTCAAGTTCTTCCTTTTTTTCATTATCCTCTCTTCCATATTTTGAACAAATTACGCAAATATCTTTCTTTGGCATAAACAAAAACAACTCAAATTGTAATGATTTTATTGTAATTTGTTTCAAGCAAAACAAATTAACCGAACTTATCATATTCTACTTGAATAACATCTACCAAAGTCATTAATTTTGTAACTAGTAAAAAAATGATAATGCAATTTATGTGTTTTTACTTGAATGTGTTTCTATAGTGAAATGAACATCATTATGCTAAGATAACATATTAAACGTCTTTATAATGTTGTGTCAGAATATTTTCATATAAATTAGTAGTTAAGAACCTTTAGCTCAACGTACCTGAAACGAATAGACCTTTACATGTTTGATATCCTTTTATCAAAGACTATAACTTCGTAACTATTCAACCTAGAAGTTAGTCTGTTATATCAGTAGAAAGAGCATAAAAAACTGAGTTTAACCATGTACTTAAGTCGTTTTCGTAAAAATTGACACTTATCATGTTCTGCCAGTATACCCTCGATATTATCAATACGGACAATCTATTTAACTAAATCTTTTAATATGTTTTAATGTGTTGGTTACTCTATCAATTGTTATCAGTTCTATCTAAATCAGAAAACCTACGTACCGTATATACAGATAATAATATTAAATTTTAAATTGTGTTTACCAGACGTGTCTAGTTTTCTGCATACAGTCATAACTACGAAATTATATAATGTTTGTTATTAGAAAATTATGTAAAAATAAAAATATATTTTTCTCTATAAGTGTTTTTATATTATATTTTATAATATATAATAGCAGTAATATAAGTGATAAGGGTTTGTTTTTAAGTGCAATCACGTATGTTAGATGGAACCACGAATTGAGTGTAGACAATTTTATGCAAATGAGAAAGGTATTGTACACTTTATTAACTTATTAAATATTAGATGACTTTTATTATTGGCTCGGTATTATGACAGCATCGCTCCTGATATTGCGTCCGAGAAAGAAACTTCTACTACAAAAAAAAACAACGTTAAGTAGCTGTTGGAGACTACATTCAAGTAGATCTCTTTACGATTGATTCACTTCACGATCTGTATGTACACTAATTGTACTCTTCGTTAGAACACAGCTGTGTTTTTGATCGAAGCTAACAAATTATACACTTTTATACTGATTGTAATGGGAACTAGCTCTATGTCAGTGGAGTGGGGTAGAACTAAAAACAAAAAAGATATATAGTGGCACTGGAGAAAAAGGCTACAAAGAAGGTTAAAGAGTTCCAGAAAATATTTTTCGTGGTGTACGAGTACCTAGGCAAAATCGTGACTTGTTATAACTTTTGACTCAATTAACCTTAGTTTCTATTAAACACTAACAGATCTGAAGACTTTTTTTTATTGTGATTCGACATATGGCAGCACCCCGCTTGATGTTAAGCCGAAGTGTGGTCCATGAATGAATGTCACTGCTACTACAATTCAATAACTGTGAGTAGCAATCACATTCACTATGCCGGCCTAGATGAAACCGGCAACTTACAAACTGATCCCGAAACGTGACCCAAACACGGTCTGTATACTTGTAAGTGGTGGTACTACCCCGGATCGGCAGACTGGGTACCATTGCCTACCACTCTTTAGCCTACCATATTGAAACGCGACATCTGATTTCGACTTGCAAAGGGAATTCCAAGAGCACCGACCACTCATAAAACCGATTCAGTTTACGGTTGCCTCAGTTGCCGTTACTGTGCTAGCGTTATTATTTATTATATTGCATTGAATTTCACTTAAACTATATAACATGAAAAGCGGCAATAAAATCACAGTTTTGATTGATTATTTTGATACGAATCTGACCCATAATCGGTATCGTAAAATGTGTGATAACAGCTAAGCTAACAGATTGCAATAAACACTTAGGAATAGAAGGTTGTTCTGCCCGGATGGCTGGATAGAATAACTGGATCGTAACCTTGGATACTTTAAACGAAGTGTAAAAAAGCACCGTCAACCAGCATAGTGCCTAAGAAAACAAAGTACTTTTTTTTGCCTCAGTGATAGACAAGGGAGGGAGGGGGGGGATTGCGTTTAGCGATTGGTTTGTTGCGGTTCGATTCCAGGTCGGAGCAATTATTTGTTTCATAGCTTTTATTTGTAATATTTAATAACTTATATTAAATATTGCAAATATTTGTTAATAAAAAAAGGGGATATTTGCTTCGGGTCTGGTTATCAAAGAGTGGTAGGCAGTGGTAACCAGTCTGCCGATCCGGGGGAGTAACACCACTTACAAGTATACAGACCGTATAGTGATTTAGTCGCGTTTCGGGATCAGCTTGTAAGTTGCCGGTTCCAACTAGGCTGGCATAGTGGATGTGATTACTACTTACAGTTATTGAGTACAAGTAGTTACATCCTTTCATGGACCGCACTCCAGCTTAACATCAAGCGGGGTGCTGTCATATGTCGAATTACAAAAAAAAAGTTTTATTTATGTTTTGGAATTCAATATTTTGCTGCATTTGCTACATTTGTAATCGGTCATAATGAATCCGACTGCCACTTGCAATAGAGAACACCTGCTCATGAATACAATGTCAGTATAACTTCTGTCGGTCTATTATATTTACTTATTAAAACATTGTGTTAAATCTATTTAAAGTAGACACGCCAATACAAATAAAATTAAAGTAATTGTAATTGCATTAAATATTGCTGGGCTGATATTAAATTAATTATAAATATATTTTTTATAGTATTTACTTAATTTTCCGCGAAAATTTATTTATTTATAAACTCTTTATTGCACAAAATAAGATACATAGGCGATGTATTATGCGGCTTAATATCGCGTTTATTTTGGTTTTGGGTTTTACATTTTTTTATTATAATATTATTCGGATGTTTCGAGAGCTTTGCAGCTATCGTGGTCACGGAGAGACTGAGGTGTTGGTCGTCCTATTGGTTAATGCTGTTTCCGAAACCTATTTTTAATTAATCATAATTTTTATTTCAGGATTGGAACACGTCGAATCTTGGAAAAAGAATATTTTTATATGAAAATCCAAAGAAAATAGACACAAGTAATAAAACTTACGTAGTTTTAATTTGGAAATATTATGATTGGCTTAAAAAGCGTCATATTATGAATTATGGTTCAAAAACGTAATTATTTACTATACATATTACTGATTATAGATATAGTTCAATCATTTCTCGATATTTTTAAGTACACATATCAAAAACCTATGTTAGGTACCCCATTTTACATAATCAATCAATCAAATTGTCACGCCTTTCTCCCACAGGGATAGGCAGAGACAATGGAGCGCCACTTACCACGATCCTTACACAACTCCCTTGCTACTTTCACATCCACAATTCTCTTCATACAGGCTCTTTGGTTATGGGCAGATCGGAGACATCCTCAAGAAAGCTAGGTTGCCTAGTGCCCATAACCACAGAGCCTGTAATTTTCTATAATTCCAAGATAAAGGATACCTTGCAAGGGAATACCCAATTTCAATTTAATTGAGCATTCCGGTAAAAAGTTTTTTAAAATTAGATAGATTTAAAAAAAATAGATTTTTAATACACCGTATCGGCTGTCGTATTACATCTTTATATAGCTTTTAACTCACCCTGCACTCGGTCATTGTTACTTTTATTATTTAGATTTACTGGTACAATAACTAACCTTGGACTTTTGCACCTTTAAACAGATTGCTTAGAGGAACAATTTGTATTTGTAGTAAGGTTGGCTTAACTGATTTGATTTGAGACTGTTTAAGCACCCCGCGAGATGTTAGGCTGGAATGCGATCAATGAATAGTGGTGACTGTTACTACAGTTAAATAACTGTAAGTAGCAGTCACATTCACTATGCCGGCCTAATTGGAACAGACAACTTAAAAGTTGAACACGAAACGCGACTAAATCACTTTACGGTCTGTATACTTGTAATTGGTGGTACTACCCCAGAATGGCAGACTGGTTACCACTGCCTACCACTCTTTGATAACCAGACCTGAAGCAAATATTCGCTTCTTTTTTTATTAACAAATATTTGCAATATTTAATATAAATTATTAAATATTACAAATAAAAGCTATGAAATAAATAATTGCTCCGACCGGGAATCGAACCGCAACAAACCAATCGCTAACCGTTCGGCCACGCCTGTGGTCAGACTTTTAGCGCATATGCCCCCAGATTAGCCAATTGAAGTGGCCATCGCACAGGTCGGGGAAAGCTTCCGCAATTCCCAAGTCACTTCACGGTCTGTATACTTGACACGGTTAACACGGTAGTCTGTCGGTGTCTGTATGTCTGTCAAGTACTGTACTGGTACTGGTACTGGCCTGGATCGGCAGACCGGGAACTATTGCTTACTACTCTTTGACAATCAGACCTGGACTCGATTATTTTATTGTGACTCGACATATGATAGCACCTCGCTTCATATTAAGCCGAAGTGTGGTCCATGAATGAATGTCACTGCTACTACAATTCAATAACTGTGAGTAGCAATCACATTCACTATGCCGGCCTAGATTAAACCGGCAACTTACAAACTGATCCCGAAACGTAACCAAATCACTTCACGGTCTGTATACTTGTAAGTAGTGGTACTACCCCGGATCGGTAGACTGGGTACCACTGCATACCACTCTTTATTTGACTTGATATCAAATATCAGTGCGACGACATTTCACTGCTTTTTCGACGCCAAATGTATTTAGAGAATGCCCTGAAGACAGCTTTGCATGAACGACAAAATTAAACAAAACGTTTTTATTGTAGAACAAACCCTCTTGATGATTGTAGTGTAAAGAACTGTCATTTTACTGGTAACAACAAAACTTTTAAGACAGCTGATGCAGTCGTGGTGCATTTACAAAAAGGTCAAGTTCCAGTAGTCAAAAAACGCTTAAGTAATCAAATCTGGATTTTTCTTAGCGACGAATCTCCAAGTAATACTTTGAGCATGAGCAAAAATAAGAAATGGACTCGATTCGTAGATATATTTAATTGGTCCATGACATACAGGTTTGTTTCTTTTCTTTTTCCGTTTAGGTTCCTATCTACTCCTGTAGAAATTCGGTCATTAATAAGTGTATTTAGGGTAACGATTGCAGTTGAGTAAAAAATGAACCTGAGTAACTATTGACAAACAATAGCGTGTTAAATAATTACTCTAAATAACCTAATTATTTTTAATGGCCGTTTTTCCGAAGGATATTTTAAATACATAAGATGAATTCATATACCTACGTACTTGAGATAAATTGGTGAGGATTAAACAAAGGTTGCGATGGTTTGGGCACATTGAAAGAATGGATTGACGAAAGAGATAAAATAAAATGGGAACGAATAAGTAGATTGTTCGTCGATTAAATCGGGAATATTCTTAATAAGGCAGGACCCTTTGGGTATACTTTAGCCATAATGTAAACTCAAAGGCAGGACCCCATATCAACTTGTATGAGGTATAAAGAGAATTTTTGGATGCAAAGGAAGCAAGAGTGTTGTGTCAGTATAGTGGAAAGTGGCGCTGCTTATGCCTGTGGGAATTAAGGCGCGAAGTTGATGATTATGATGAATGATAGTTTTATTAAAGATGATGCATATTTCAGAAGCGATGCTGATATTCCGGTCCCTTATGGTAGGGTGGTACCATTACCGTTAGCAGACTTGAATTCTACAGAAGATCTAATACCTAACTGGAAAAATAAAAGAAAAGTTGTTTTAGTTGCCATACTTTCTTCCAATTGTAAAAAGAGTCGTATGGAATTTATAAAAAACCTAAATAAATTGGTAAATGTAAATATATATGGAAAGTGCTCGAAGAAACATCGTACTGTGTATGTTTTTATTACTATTCATGTACATAATTCGTTCTGTCGGTTGTAATAAAGTTATGAATAGGTCGAACGTCGATAGAGAACTCTCAGAACTCATTAACTATGCCATTCAAATAATTTTGATGACAGGCGTGGCGTTCTTTTTAGAACACCAGTCTGTTACGCGGAAAGTTCCCGGTTCGATTCCTGGTCGGAGTAAATATTTGTTTATTAGCTTTTTTATTGTGATTTGACATCTCGATCTGCCTGATTTTGTTTGTAATATTTAATAATTGGATTTAATATTATCAAGGCAAAAAGTTGCAAAATTATAGTCGTTTCCTTATTTTACTTATTACTCGTATAAATAATAGTAATTTGTATTTAATCGACAAGAATAAATTTTACAGACCCCTGTTTATTTTTAATTAATTAAAATTGAATAATCGGTAACACATTTATTAAATTAATTAAAACTAATATATTTAATTATATTTAGTATTGGAACATGTCCTGCTTTTCCATGTCCATGGATGGTTCACCCGATACATCATAAAGTCATGATTATAAGTAAAGAAAGAGGATTTCTATATAAAATGATTGTCTGAATCTTTTAATCATGATTAAATGAGTCATGATTGATCAATTTGATTGACGAAATCAGTTGATTTGCACAATATACGTATGTATTTTTGTTTCAGATGTCCAGGACATTATAAGGCTGACTGTAAAGTAGTTGACGATTATTACTTCTATTTAGCACTAGAGAATTCTAAATGTAAGCAATATATTACTGAGAAAGTATTTTATAATGCATATTCCAAAGGATCAATTCCAATAATCATGGGACCTACTTTGGAGGAATGCAATTCTTTGCTTCCACCCAATTCATTTATTCATGTAGATAATTATAAAACGATGGCAGAATTAGCAAACGATATAATTAGTATAAGTAATAGTACAAATAAGCTTTTATATTACCATAAATGGAGACATCACTTTAATGTATTAAATGAACATGGATATTTCAAAACACCTTCGAAACATTTTTGTAGAATTTGTGAGGCTTTGAACTATAACGATCGAAGCACAAAAATATATAATCATGATTTACTTGCTTCTTTTCTCGATGTCAAAGATTTGTGTCGCACTTGAAAGGAATGTTAACCTGCTTTTGAAAAACAATTAGTGTTATATTTGCCTTTTACACGCATGTTCCATAAACCCGCCATTTACGCAGGAAGGCATTCATAGCAATCGTGTGTGATTCTCTCCGCTGAATCTGGTGATTTTCGCATCAGATTCAGCCGACGGCTCCAGCGAATCACGCTGGAAAGATGGGTAATTATTTCATTCATTATTTAGTTTAAACATTAAGAATCTGCCAAAAAACTGCATCTGAGGGAAAAAAGTACTGTGGTATAGAAAATGAACTTTATTAAGCCCGATAGGTTTATTAGGTTTTGAGTAAACGCATTTTTGGCTAATTTTCGAAAAAAAAAAACATTGCTCGCGTTGTATTCAATATTAAAACTTTTAATTTTAGGACAATATGTTATTTGTATTTGTATACATACAAAATGTCAATAAGACCTTTTGTTAAAAGTTGATAAATCACGTATATGAAATATCCTTCGGAAAAACAGCCATTAGAAAATTGTTAGGTAACTTAGAGTTAATTTTTAATGCGCTTTTGTTTGTTAACATTTACTCTTACACTATTTTTTAACCAAGAGGAAGTACGATCAAAATTGATTGCAAAATACAGAAAAGCAAGCAAGGTGAAAGAAGGTCGGTGATTTACATGAAAATGTCTTCTTATATCTTAATTTTTTAGTAATATATTAATCTCTATTATTTATTGAAAACTAATTCATTTCGAGTATGCTGATTTGATCCGACTATTTTTTCTAAGGTTTTGCGCGATCTTTGTTTATAAAATAAAGTACTTTTGCGATTTATTAAAATATTTATATTCCGACAATTTAGCAAATATCGCAGCCGTGTCGTGGTCGCGGGGAGACACGACCACGACACGATCACGACACGGCTGCAAAGTAACCGAAAATAATTTTTATTTCATACAAAAAGTACTGTTACGTTGAAATTAAGTTATAAATAAAATATTATGTTTGTATAAGTTTTAGTTGAAGGATTGAAGTACGACTAGGTATTTATTGACAACAACTAAATATTTCCTGAAGTAACCCAAATATTGTTAAATGATCTTTAATGGCTAATAATTATAGTGTAGGTTTCTTTAGTACAAGAAAGTTTATTATACTGTATAGTTTTTGTATCCCTTGAATTAATTATCAAATTAGACAGAAATCTGATGGCCTGAGCAAGATTAAACAAAATGCTTATTAATTAAGAGTGGTAAGGAGAAAGTTCGTGGGGTAGTCATTTACCCAGTCTGCTGATCTGCGGGCCGACCGCGTAACTCAATGACAATGAGAATAAACTTTGTTTTGACAGTTAAACTCCATTATCGAGCTTCAAATTTAAAATTGCGACTGCACAACACACTGAGAATCATGTTTTTTCCAGTTTAAGCTCATTGAAACTCATTGTCCGAATCAATAAAAGTTGTTTTAGATACTAACAGCGATCGCGTAACTTTTTGACAAATGGGAATGAATTTCATTGTCATTTCCATTAAAGTTGCGCGGTCGGCCCCCTGGAATAGTATTTCACTGGTGTTTGGTGGTGGCATAGTGGACACAACTCTCTTAATTTAACTATAGTAGTAGTCCCATCCATACATGGACCGTATCTGAGCTTGATGTTAGGCTGATGGGTGCTACGGGGTGCACGTATAGTTAATTAATACGCGTATAGTTTATTAATTAAAAGAAAAACCTTAATTTATATTGCTTCAAACAACACTTTAGTATCCAAATTTTTAAAACGCAGATTTAGATGTCGGATCACGTAAAAGTTAAGCATCAACATAAAAGAGGGTCTGGCAGAAAATGGTCGGCAACAAGCGCATGAGGCCGTTAAATGTTATTATAGGGATTTACATTTAGATTTAATTTCTGTGAGCCGGCAGTGGAGCGGATTCGAATCTAACTAAGGAAATTGTAAATCTTTTTTAGGATTCCGTGGGTAAAAGACTATAGCATATAATGTATGATTTATAGTAATAAAAAATAATAAATTTACTATCTTTTCTAATTATTATTGTTATCATTTATTAAAACCTATTAAAGTTATTTCAATATTGTAATTTTATAGATTTGTTATTGCGAAATGAAATGTCGTTATTTCATCTCGACGTTTTTTGACCTGCATAGTGATGGTAACTGAGGCAGCCGAGAACTGAGTTTTTTCAGTCGTCAGCACTCTTGAACTTTTATCATGCTTTTATCATTTAGACAGGTCAAGAAAAACTTCCTCAAGAAAAAAAAAACAAGGAGAGCTTCCGACGAATGAAAAAATTAGTCTCATCTTACGGTTGCCTCAGTGCCGGCCATTGGTGCCTCTGACTAAATGAACTTTATTCAATAGAATATTATTTTAAAAACGTATTACTTTTTTATTTACAGTTCTATACTAAGCTACTAAATTGGTTGTATCATAGAAACAGTACAACCAAAGCTACATTGGTATCGGCAAATGGTCCTGAACCATTACACCACGATCGATTTATATCCAATTTTGTTTATTGAAATCTAGGCCTCCCAAGTTCAGCCATAAAGACATTAAAAAAGAGGCAAATATTTGCTCTTGGTCTGGTTATTTAAGAGTGGCAGGCAGAAAATATGTGGTAAATACCCTGTCTACCGATCCGGGGTGGTGCCACCACTTACAAATATACAGACCGTGAATTGATTTGGTTGTGTTTCGGGATCAGCTTGTAAGTTGCCGGTCCTAACTAGGCCGGCATAGTGGATGTGATTGCTACTCACAGTTATTGAATTGTAGTAGCAGTGGCGTCCATTAAAGGACAACACTCCTGCTTAACCTCAAGCGGGGTGCTGTCATATGTCGAGTCCCAATAAAAAAAAGGTAAATTATGCTTCGAATGACTAAATTACCGTCAATTGTCTATCAACCACATTCACCGAACTTATGGTAGAAGTAGTAGATTTAGTATGGAATTTTGTATTCGTTAAGTACCATTTTGTACTTGTGTACCAGTGAAGTTTGAAACAGTACTCGAAAATTTTATCCCCGTTGTGTACTGGAACTTTTTAACGATGCAACTTTTAGAACACGACTTTTTGTCACACAACACATGTGTAGTATTGCGTATAATTATTTAAATTCACCAGTAAATGCAGAGGTCAATAAACAATTCCTAAATAATTTCCTAAATAAATAACCAATCATAACTACTCCAAATAAACAATTAACCCGATTTTTATTATTATTATACATTTCTATACTAAGCTACTAAAGTTCTTGTATCATAGAAACAGGACAACCAAAGTACATATATGAAAGAAACATTGGTACCGGTGAGTGGTTTCGAACCCGTACCATTCAGCTTACGTAGCCATTGCACTGCCACTACACCACGGTCGCCTCAAACTTGAAAGTTGTATCGTTTTAAAAAGTTATTAATAAATAGATTTATAGTACACTAATTATATTAATAGTATTTTTTGTGCACTACCTATTATTCTTTAAATTATTATTGTTAATCTTTGGTTGCCTGTATAGTTATGTATAGTTTTTAGCCTACAATTTGCACAATAAAGAGTATAGTTGGTAGAAAATGGATAAGCAATAAAGAATTAAAAAAATCGTATTTACTATTGATCTTTTTATAAAAATAAAAATCATCATCAGCCAGAGAAGTCCACTGCTAAACATATTGTTCTCTAAAACATAAGTAAATATATTTATTATTATTTTATTAATACATCACCTAGAAGTAATAGAAAGTACTACTTGTGATACCGAAATATTACCGCAACTTATATTTTTTTGTGACTAGTATAAGTTTCTGAGTAAGTGAGTATATAAATATGAGTAAATAGTTAAAACCTTTTTCTTTCTTTTAATATTTATCGCTAAGGTTGCATTAAGTATACTTGTTGTATAAACAATAATATATCACATTAAGATTTTAAAGTTTATTAATTTTTATAACAAAATTTAAATTCTTGAATGTTTTAGTATTATGATGTATTTAAATGTAGTTGCAAATAACCACCTGGTTATAAGCGACTTTAAATAAAATAATCATACATCTTATTATTTTACGAGTGGTAGGCAGTGGTACCCAGTCTGCCGATCCGGGGTAGTACCACCACATACAAGTATACAGACCGTGAAGTGATTTGGTCACGTTTCGGGATCAGCTTGTAAGTTGCCGGTTCCATCTAGGCCGGCATAGTGGATGTGATTGCTACTCACAGTTATTGAATTGTATTAGCAGTGACATTCATTCATGGACCACACTTTGGCTTAACATCATATGTCGAGTCACAATAAAAAAAAATAACTTGACACGAAAAACATAGCTTATTGAAAGCATTGTGTTTGATGTAGTTTGTTGTTAGCGCAAAACAATTCATGTAAGGTTGTTTCGGTAACAAGGCGAGAGTTGGACCATTTGTAAGTGTCTCACAGGGACAGATGGCGATGCCGAGACAATTTCAGGAGTATACTCTTGTTTTTCAATGGCCTAGCGAACCTTCGCCGTGATATATTGCTGACCTGGTCCCCTGCGCGTTTGCTGCTTTTTAATCCAGTGATTTATGGCGCGAGAGCAAAACGATTTTGAATACAATGGAATCCATCTGTGCAAAAGAAACTATACATTACACAATGAAAAATATATTTTAATTTATTTAGGTCGGGTTGCCTAGTGCCCATAATCGTAGAGCTTGAATTGAATTGAAATTGAATTGCTTGAATTGAAAAGGATTGTGGATGTAAGGGAAGCGAGAAAGGACAGGTCAAAGAGGTTATTAATTATTAAACATTTTCTTTTATTATGGCACGACATATGACAGCAACTCCTTTTATGTTAAGCAGAAGTATGGTCCATGAATTTTGCGACTGCTACAACAGTTGCAAATATTAACCAGCAAATAGCAGTCCCATCCAATATACTGATCTGGTGGGACCGGCAGCTTTCAAGCTATTCCTAAAACGCGCCCTAATAGTTCCTTCGAGCTCTTTGAACTTGTTCTACCACGTCTTTTTACACCCGTAATACCCGCATAGGTAGGGGGAAAGCAGCCGCATTCTATCGACCGTTTCGGGCAGTCGAACAAAAAAGTTCGGTGCGTCTTTTCTTTGTAGAACAATTGACAAATAGAATGCCTTTCTTGCCCATGTGTTCTCTTCATCCTATGACCTTGGAGCCTTCAAGCGATGCGCGAAGAAGTACCTTTGGCCGGCATAGTAACGGCGACTAATTCAGGTGGGAACAAACTCGGTTTTCCCCGTCGTTGTCACTCTTATAATCAACGTCTTCTTGCTTATAATCAAGCAGGTCGAGGTCAGAAGTAGTGTCACAAAAAAAAACTGCGAAACAGCCAGATCTGCACCATTTTTCCAAAAAAAAAGACTGAGAAATAAAATGCCTGTGTACTATTACAATATGTATAATAAGTTTGTATGTATAATAGTATCAAACAGTACTTATGACTAATAGAATATTAGCTTAGCTTAAACAGACAATCAATAATAGCTATAAATAATTAACTGTAGTACTTAGTATAGAAATATAACTGTAATTAGCTTAGTATAGAAATATAATAAATGATAAAAATGAATAAATTACTTGTATTGTAGTTGTTACCTAGGATCTCGGTCTATGTGTACACAAAAGTAAGCAATACGAATTAAGTTATCGTTAACGATCGTCGAGCTTACAAACTTAACTATTATTGGTCTGGTGCTTTGATATTTCAGTCGTCTACAAAAAGTAAGTATTGAATAATAATAAGTAAGTGCTAATATTAATCCAAATAATATTTCATAAAATTTATAAGGATAAAGTATTAATAATCGTTGATACGGTTTTTAAAAATAATATTCATAGATTTTTCAATTCTATATTATGAAAAACCTATACATAATATTATATATTTTTATGTCTATAATAATAGAAAAATAATAAAAAAGTTGAGCTCAAATGTCGCATTTTAAGAAAAATATTTAGGAAAGAATGCACATACTCGTAGGTTGGCATTCTAGTTTAACTTTCAGTCTGTTCACGACTTATTTAGTCAATTTATTAGACGTCCGAGGAGTTTTATATTCATTATCAAACCCATAACCCTCTTACCCGACATGTTGGAATAATATTTTGTAAACGCTTGTAGACTTGATGTTGTTTTACCTAATTCTATGCAATAATGCACCATTTTATGCTAATTTCTGTGGTTTATAATCTGCTTTCTGTAAGAATCATTTAGACACCGAAGCATTAGAAACTGTGTAGAGCTGTCATAAAAGATTATCACATAAGTGGTCGGGTAACAATATTTAATTTAACTTTCATTTACCTTTTTTTGGCCGGCATAGTGACGGCGACTGAGGTAGCCGGAACGTTTTTTCAGTTTTCAGTCGTCGGCGGTCTTGGAACTCCCCTTACCACTTGGCAAGTCGAGGTCAGAAGGCGAGTCACAATAAACAAATCCTATAGAAATGGAAATTTCAGAATTTGAGAACTATGGAACGTTGGGAAGGAAAGACTGCAATTGTTACTGGTGCTAGCAAAGGCATAGGAGCTGTTACTGCTTTGGCACTCGCTGATGCTGGTCTGGTGGTGATTGCGGCTGCGAGAACTATGACCTTACTTCAGGTAAAATACCACCTAATTACCTTACCATACGAAGCTATGTATACCTATGTATACGAGTAGATCTCGGTATAGATTGGGATAGATCTCGGTAGATATAAGACCGGTGACAATCAAGCTTGTTTTACTTATCTTACTTTCCATTTTTTTTATGTATTTATTTTTCTATCCTCAAGAAAGTTGGGTTGCCTAGTGCCCATAACCGTAGAGCTTGTATGAGGAGAATTGTGGATGTGAAGGAAGCGAGGAAGTTGTGTCAGGATCGTGGCAAGTGGCGTTCCGTTGTCTCTGCCTATCCAAGTGGGAATGAGGCGTGACAATTTGATTGACTTTCCATTTTTCGAATATGTATAAATTTAGATTTGTTTTTAAAATGTGACCACGACAGAATAGAGGCGCGGACTTGCTCCCACAGCAGTCGTTCAGCACTTTTCTTATCAGCCGATCCTTATGCCGCGTAGCTCAACAAATCAGCGCTCTTTTTTCTGCCGGGAACTATAATATACCAGAAACTGTTTTTTATTACATTGGTACCAGCAACTGGTCTCTTTGTTTGTGGTTGGTTGCTTAATTTTTTTGTTTTTTAATTGCAACTCGACATATGACAGCACCCTGCCTGATGTTAAACTGGAGTGCGGTACATGAATGGATGTCACTGTTATTACAATACAAAAACTGTTAGTAGCTGTCATATTCACTATGCCGGCCTAGTTAAAAAGCCTTACAAGCTGATCTCGATACACGACTCAGTTACTTCACGGTCTGTATATTTGTAAGTGGTGGTACTACTCCAGATTATCAGACCCCGGTACTAACAATGCCTACCACTCTTTGACACATAAATATATGCACGCGTGAATCTTAATAAAGAAAAGGTTTTTTGATTGTGACACGACATCTGACTTGACCTGTCTGATGATAAGCAAGAGGAGGTCCAAGAGTGACGACGAATGAAAAAACCGAAGGATCCAAGGTTATAGGATGGAGAGAACACATGGGTTGGCAAAGCATTCTACTTGTCGATTGTTATACAAAGTAAAGACGCACCGAACATTTTAGTTAAGGTCCAATTTTACATTAACAAATTCTGTATACAAGACACAGCTAAAGTGATAAGGTGTTATCAGGAAGTATTGTTGCAGATAAATTGATTAAAAAATAATCGTTGTTTTAATAATGATAATAGCAATAATAAAAAACTTAAATTTCAGATACAATTTAAAATGAAATATAGGTCAGCGATAATAACTGCATTAGTTTAAGCTGTGACGCCAGCTATCGACTCTTTTTTTACATCTAAGTTATACGTACTGTACCTATACTTGTAAGTGGTGGTACCTCAGAACAGAGAAGAAGGTTGCTCTTTGTTTGGTTTATGTTTCTCTGTTCTACTCCAGATCGGCTAAATATTCCAATAAATGTTTTTAATCAACTTTATATCACTGCCTATCACTTTTAATTGTTATCATTATAAATAGTTTCCTTTTACTTTTTTTTACACTATGTTATGCTTATTATATTATATATTAGACGACAGGCGTGGACGAACGGTTTAGCGATTGGTTTGTTGCGCGTAAAGTCCCGGGTTCGATCCCCGGTCGGAGCAAATATTTGTTTCATAGCTTTTATTTGTAATATTTAATAATATTAAATATTGCAAATATTTGTTAATAAAAAAAAAGAGATGGATATTTGCTTCGGGTCTGGTTATCAAAGAGTGGTAGGCAGTGGTTCCCAGTCTGCCGATCCGGGGTAGTACCACCACTTACAAGTATACAGACCGTGAAGTGATTATTTGGTCACGTTTCGGGATCAGCTCGTAAGTTGCCGGTTCTAGGCTGGCATAGTGGATGTGATTGCTACTCACAGTTAGGGTTGCCAACTTTTTTGACAAAAAAAACGTATACCATTGTTTGAATAGGATAAAAATAAAGTATTTGGAAGAAAAATAAAGTATTTTTCTAATTTTATGCCCTAAAAACGTATTTTGTGTGCTTTTAGCATTTGCTAACAATTTTTTGCTATTTTTAAATATTTCAAAGCTTGTTTGACAATCATCATTTAAAGGACATCATTCATTTTGAGCTTCTATGTACTACTTTTGTAATGTCCGATAATGAAAAAATATATAGTAGATAGTAGTACACATAGTAGATAGAATACAAATAGTAGATAGAATTTTGCTTTTAATTGCTGTGCAATTGAGTTATTTGGAAAATAAGATATGAATTTTGTATCATCTGTCAATCAACGCTACATTTCTTCTGCTTTGAACTGTCATAATTATAGTTAGATGATTTTGCACACCCAAACTATGCCAAAAAAGGATATATTCCAACTACATTGTAACATTTAAGCCCAAGACCCATACAAAATGAATGATGTCCTTTATATACTTAAATAAGCAATTCGTTTGCTACGCAATCAAAATAAAGTATTTTCACATACTTTATTTGTATGCAAAAGTATAAAGTATAATTACCAAAAATAACGTAAGATACGTTATTATAAAGTATGGTTGGCAACCCTACTCACAGTTATTGAATTGTAGTAGCAGTGACATTCATTCATGGACCACACTTCGGCTTAACATCAAGCGGGGTGCTGTCATATGTCGAGTCACAATAAAAAAAATGATAAAGTTTTATAAATGAATCAATCAATCAAATTATCACGCCTTTTCGAACAGGTATAGGCAGAGACAATGGAGCGCCACTTGCTACGTTACTGACACAACTCCTTCGTTTCCCATCCACAATTCTCTTTCACGTCTACAATGATTTATTATCTTCATAAAAGATAATAAATCATCATTACCTTATCATCATTATTAAGTAACTCAATATAGGTACGATTATATTCTTATTAAATAATTAAGAACATTATATTATCTAATCACATTATAGTGATAACAAACATAATTCACCTACTTTTTTATTGTGGCTTGGCATACGACAGCACTCCGCTGGAAATTTGATCCGTGATTAGGTGACAGCTACTATAATAACTATCTGCCTGCCAGTCTTAAGTGTAATTAATAAATTCCGAGAATGATGATGATAATGTGTCCGGCAACAGATACTCCTTAATGAGTAATGTAAGAATTCATATAAAATTCATAGGCAATACTAGAAAGAGTCGATGAGGAAATTATGATAGAATTAGTCTCTATATCACAGGATTCTCTTAACTTGAACGCCAGTTTAACCTAACCTTTGAAAATCAGTAATTAGAATGATTAGTAAATGATTTTTGTATTATTGTTATAAGTATACGTCACTATGTTATTAGTTCGAATGCTACTGTTTGTTCCTAACTTGTAACAGTTAAAGTAATGTTAAGATAAATGCCTATATTCGGAGATAATTTCAATGAAAGACCTAGATTTCTGGCGGAAGCCCTGATTACGTTGTGGATTAAATTTTGATTCGGCATGAGGACAATTTGCCTATAATAAAAACGAATATAAGTGCGAAATATTAGCCAAAAAACGTTACAAATTATGCTTTTGGTAACTAAACATACCTAAAAACTGCGTAATATGTGGTATTTTTATTTTCATAGGAATTAGAAGTAAAAGTAAAGGGTAACGGTCGTATTATTCCCTTCCAATGTGACATTGTGAAGGAAGATGACGTAACAGCTCTTATTGAGTTCGCAAAAGACCAAACTGGTGGTGTTGATATACTTATTAATAATGCAGCACTCATGCAGACTGGTACGGTCACTGGTAAGTTTATTTCTATTAGTTCGAATTTTTTTTTATTGCAGAAAGGTATGAAATTAAAATCTGATGGCTTGGTATTCCATAGGACTGACGATTAAGATGTAGGAGCATTTAAGCTCGCTTTAACTCTATCACTCCAATCATCACGACTATAATATTGGCTCCTTCCAGCGATGCGTGAAGAAGCACCTTTGGCCGGCATAGGCGACTGAGACAGCCATGAACTAACTTGGTTGTTTCAGTCGTCATCACTCTTGGATCTCCTCTTACTTATCATCAGGCGGGTCGAGGTCAAATGTCGTGTCACAATAAAAAACTTTTACGCTGAGAAAAAAAGGTCGATCAGATTTTAAGATATTTTTTACGTCTGTGGGCTAGATATGATGGCTACCCATGGTTTCCGCGTTGTTCTATTGTCTGTATTGCTGTCATAGGTCGTTGCTTTTATTTAAACACTAGGTGCCAAAAGTTGAAATTGAATACTGCTTTCAGAATGCAATGGCTTAGGTCTTTCATTGAAGGAGTTGGAAGACAGCGTCATTTTAAACATAATGAGCGTTGTAATGGTGACCCGTTTGGCAGTCAAGAATATGGTTGAGAGAAATGTGCCTGGACATGTAATTAATATTAACAGGTAAGTATTTGCAATAGTCCGCCTACACTGCCTTTTTATTAGGAGTGATTTGGAATCACGGAAAATCTGTGTTCAAATTTTACAGAGTTATCCGGAAATTTTCCACCGATGGTCATATGAGGGGTGCATGCCAATTTTTCCAGTGTTTTTATTACAAAAACTTCCATTCTTTATATCGGCATGCAATTTCAAAACACGGGATTGCCCTTTAATTTTGTTCAGGTTTTCAGAATCCTATGATCATCTTGGGCCGCTGCGGAGTGCATGCCATCAATTATTACAACTTTAATTTGTTTAAGCTAAGGGAAAAACACGAAAATCCTCTACACAAAGAAAAGCGTTTTTCCTTATGAAAAGGACGCGCGGGGGGGGGGGGGTGCTAAAACCACGACTATCATTGATATTTATAATAAGTTATTAAGCCTTAAAAAGGCATGCACGACATAATCGTGGAACGTCACCTGTCACCAGCTCCCGGTCTATATTGGTATGCCCCTTTTACTTATCCCTTCTACCTTTTTTATATACCACTACTTATAATGATTGCAGTGTCTTCGGTCACAAAATGATAAACATGGGCGTAATACAAAGCATTGGACTTTATTCGCCAACAAAGTTCGCCATAACATCTATGTCGGAGGTGTTCAGATTAGAGTTCAACTACACGGGTGTTCCAATAAGAGTTACAGTAAGTTAATAGTATTTTCTTAGATTTTGCGCGAATATTGTTTATTGAATTCAACAAATTTTATGCGGCTTACTATCGCGTTTATTTTGGTTTTGATTTTGCATTTTTTTATTATTTTATTATTCAACACTGGGGTGTTGGTCGTTCTATTGGTTGATGCTGTTATTGTTTCCAAAACTACCCCGCTTGATGTTTTGAATTTATTTTTTCTGTTCCCGGTTTATTTCCACTGACGGTGTCATCTGGTTTGGCAGTTGTTGTAAAATCAAAACCAAAATAAACGCGATAGTAAACCGCATAAAAGTTTAACTTAGTAAGTTAATATTCAAAATCATTGATAAAAGTGCCCATATCCATCTGTATGAAAAGAATTATGGATGTGAACGTTGCGAGAGAGTTTATTAGGGTCTGCTTCGGAAAATGTACTTGTATTTACTTGTATTCATCTTTTTTTTTTATTGCGTTACATTTCGTCAAATGGAATGCTTTACCAGCCCATGTGTTCTCTCCATCCTATAACCTTGGATCCTTCAAGCTATGTGTGAAGAAACACCTTTCGCAGTCGTCGGAACTCTTGGACCTCTTCTTGCTTACCATCAGGCGGGTCGAGGTCAGGTCACAATTTTAAAAAAACTTATTATTATTAAATGCATTGCTTACAGAGCATTTCTCCTGGTGCCACTGATACAGAATTAGTATTGAAAGTACCATTTTTGCCTGCCGAAGCTCCTCGTCTCAACCCAGAAGACATAGCTGGAGCAATTATCTTTGCTCTTTCCACGCCTCAACATGTGAATGTAAGCATTGATTTAAGTCATATTTACGAGTTGTTAAGATCATTAAGATGTTCTAAAGATTTTTGTCTTTAAACATTGTTATATCTTCGTTTAAGCATTAGTACAACGTGCTTAAATGAATTCCAGCTATGGGATTCCAGCTTTACGCGTACAGTCAAACTAGATTAAAGACGTTTTTGCATTTGCAGTAGTGCGCCTAAGAGCGAGTTTCTATTAACACAAGTTACGAAAACACGTCATGTCCTTAGGTTTTAATTGGACGCAAATGGAAGATAACCGGAAACTTTTAATGGAAAAGCAAGAAATTCAGTACTTACAAATTGAATTTTTAATAAAAATTGCAGAATATCGTCCACAAAACCGAATTGTTTCCACCGACGAAACATATTGTATATACGAGTACATATCTCACATACCCTCTCAAAATCTTGGTCACATAAAAGCACTTCAGGTTTAAAGCGACATATAATAAAAATATATATTTAAATAAATATTTAATATTTTTATCAATTAAAGTTGTTTATTTAAATTTTTGGTTGACTGTACAGTGTACACTACTACAAATGCAAAAACGTCTTCAAGCTAATTTGACTGTACTTCTTTCTTTCCAGAGGTTGTTTTATTAACATTTCTATACTAAGCTACTAAAGTGCTTGTATCATAGAAACAGGACAACCAAAGTACATAAATATCATACGTACGATACATTAGTTACGGCAAGTGGTTTTAAACCCGTGCTCTCGGCTTACGTGACCACTGGACTACCACTACACCACGGTTGCCATAAATTAATTTGCTTTTGGATTCATAAATATCTAAGTAATTTGCTATTATTTCTATCTCCTAGCTTATTCCTTAACTTTTATACTTACAGATAACAGAATTGACAATTCAATCCACTGGCGAGGTTGTTTAAAAGACCAACAGAGGACCACAGCAAAATGAAATTGTAGTGCACTTAGTGAAAACGTGACTTAGTAGCGTTTCCTGATAAGCTTGTAAGTTGCCGGGCCCAATTAGGCATAGTGGATGTGACTGCTACCTACAGTTATTAAATTGTAGTAGCGTCATCTCTACTCATGGACCGCACTCCATTTTAACATCAGGCGGGAGGCTGTCATAAAAATACACTACGATTAATTAAATTAGTTTAATACACAAAAAGTAGAAATAAAATATTGCAATACAGTTATCTTTGTATTATTTTTACCCAAACTTACGACCCGAGAACCTTCTCGGGTTTTTTTCAGTCGTCGGCACTCTCAGACCTCCACCATCGGGCTGGTCGAGGTCAGATGTTGAGTCACAATTAAAAAAACTTATGAAAATCTCATTGAGACTTGCTTGATGGTAAGCAAGAGCGTCTACAACCGAAAAAATCGATTCAAGCTAAGGTTAAATCCCTCGTCACTATGCCTACCAAAGACTTCGCTTATAATCTGTTGATCGAGGATAGTCCAACATTTTCAAGTACTTGTGATTTGTTGATTACAATCAGACGGGAAACTGTTATGTTATGGCGAGTGACAATAAATAAAGACATTAAGGCGACCATGGTGTAGTGGTAGTGCAATGGTTACACAAACCGAGAGCACGAGTTCGAAACCACACATCTTTGATTTATGTACTTTTGTTGTCCTGTTTCTATGATACAAGCACTTTAGTAGCTTAGTATAGAAATATATAAATATATACTTACGTATAGGCTATAAAACTAGGCGTAGAATTACTATGCAATCTTTAATACCATATGTAGATGTACTCGTACTTCACTGGACCGTATAGTTAACACACACTGACGTTTAATATCTGTAATTTTGTTTACCACATATTGTGCCTATATGACAATGCACAATGTTTTAGGTATTATTTGTTTTGTACTAAGTCTCATTTTGGCCAAGAGTTTCTTGAAATTTTTGAATTGAAAATTCTCGAGTACCCAAACCAAATATCTGTCAAATTGATTTATTTCACTTTGACGCAGATATTTATAGGTCTTTTGTTGGGGCATGAGAAAATACGCATTTTTTTAAGTGTCTCTGACATCGATTGGCCTAATGGTAAACAAGAAGAGGTCCAAGATTGAAGACGACTGTAAAAATCGAGTCTTCACGGTTGGCCCAGTCCCCGTTAATATGCCAACCAAATTTTGAATACGAGATCAATCATAAAATGGCCGAGATCTCGTGAGATCTATAATGTAAACGTGGGGTCTCCTTTTGTTCAAGTTGAGCATGTAAAACTCAACAGTCACAAGAGCCTTGATTAAAAACCACGTGCCGGTACCAATGTACTTTTTATATATGTACTTTGGTCGTCTTGTTGCTATGAAACAATCACTTTATAGCTTAGTATGTTAAAATAAATTGATTTTATGCAAAAATGTTAATTAAATTCTAACGTTAAAAAAATAACCACAAACAAATGATCTTGTATTTGTGCGGTTAAACGAAATGTGATTTGTACCAAATAGTACTGCATGACATACAAGTTTTATTCCTGGTAACAACAGTTTACTTGTTTACCGTTCAAAGAATACAATTGAACATTATACTCGTGGATTACACAAAGGGACGACAAATTCATTATATTTTAAGTTACCGTTTAATAAGCACGAGTAGAAAGGACCGTAAGTACTTTTATTGGCTATAATTATTAAAATAAAGTAAAAAATATAATATAGGGATTCCATATTGACTCCATAACTATGATTAAGTGTGATAGAAGCAATCGTTAAGCTTATGTTTTCTCTCCAACCTATAAGTCAGGGCCGGACCGTGAGTTTAGGGGGCCCTGGGCTAATACTACTTAGGGACCCACCTAATTGCTCAAAGTATAGGAAAAAAAAAGTCAGTTCGAAGTATCAACACCTGAACGTAGATTTGAATTTAAAAAAAATTTGATTAATTGCAGGATTTGCAGGGCTGCAAACTTTACGATCTGTTTAATTTTATAAAATTATGGATTTTTTTCGCATTATCGTCTGTTTTTGACTTGACTTAACTAGGGACCCCTTGAATCCACGGGGCCCTGGGCTGAAGCCCAAAAAGCTATATGGTAGATCCGGCCCTGCCATAAGCGAAGTCTTTGGCCCATATAGTGACGATCGCTTTCTGATATCATAAAAATGTAGCTACTACAAATTGTAACTACAGTCATTTATGTCGAAAATAGCTGTTTACAATACGATTCTGGTTCTTTTTCGATGGTGTGCCAAAAGAAGCATGAAGGTAGGATAATGTTAAAAGAGAAGAATACTGTAGAAAAAAAGATGTAGTGACAAAGATTAAAAAGTATTTTTTAATTGTGACTCGACATATTTTTTTTATTTTTTTTTTATTGTGACTCGACATATGACAGCACCCCGCTTGATGTTAAGCCAAAGTGTGGTCCATGAATGAATGCCACTGCTACTACAATTCAATAACTGTAAGTAGCAATCACATCTACTATGCCGGCCTAGATGGAACCGGCAACTTACAAGCTGATCCCGAAACGTGACCAAATCACTTCACGGTCTGTATACTTGTAAGTGGTGGTACTACCCCGGATCGGCAGACTGGGTACCACTGCCTACCACTCTTTGATAACCAGACCCGAAGCAAATATCCATTCCTTTTTTTTATTAACAAATATTTGCAATATTTAATACTATTAAATATTACAAATAAAAGCTATGAAACAAATATTTGCTCCGACCGGGGATCGAACCCGGGACTTTACGCGCAACAAACCAGTCGCTGAACCGTTCGTCCACGCCTGTCGTCAAGTGACATATGACATATGACAGCACCCTGCCTGATATTAAGCTGGAGTGCGGAATGAACGTGATATATTGCGTTGTATTTAGCTCACTGAAAGGGTGGATGGAAAAATATTGACGTAAGAAATGAATAAGTTAGAGATGGAAGAATAAAACAGGCACGATCTAGGAAATAGATCAAATCGGTTACATTCCAAAAAGCGTGGGTCTTGGGTCTTGGTGGATGTAAAGCAAACGGCTAGAAGTATGCTGAGTGTCTGCATATCCCTGTGGGAATTGAGGCGTAATAATTTAATTAACTGATTGTTAGTACACGTTTCAAAAACCTCAGGATTAACAAAATAAAAAACACATATTCGTTATTTTTATTGCTATTTTTTTATAGGAAAATATTATTTTGTTTTAATGATAAAAACAGTCAAGTGCGCGCTGAATTAAAAAGGTGCATTATTCAATAGATGAATAGAGGCGAGTGCACTACAGGTAAAGAATTGCAAGTAGCAGTAGTATTCAATATGCCGCCTAGGCAGAAATAGCAATTACCAAGCCGAACCTGACACGCTACTTCACGTGGTACAATAAAAGTGGTGGTTAGCACACCACACCGCCAGAAGACCCGGGTTCGATTCCCGGTCGGAGCAAATATTTCTTTCATCGCTTTTATTTATAATATTGATATAATTTATATTTCTTTGATTTATTTAACAGATTAAACCTTATTATTAGAGATAATTTATTAATTAGATATCTATTTATTTATTCTTTTTTATTAATAAATTTTAATATATATATTATTTATATAATATTTTTAATTTAAATCAATTATTTTTTAATAATTTAAATACAATAATTATATATTTTTTTAATCTTTTACCCTATCCTTTATTTTAATCTTTCTGATAGTCCTTAATGTTAACTAGCAGAGCATATATACAATATCTAGCGGCATTACGTTCGCCTTTGCACATAGTGTATAAAGTATTAGACCGTGAAGTGACTTAGTTGCGTTTTGGGATCATCTTGTAAACGCCAGTTGCCGGTTCAAACTAGGCCGGCATAATAGATGTGACTGCTACTTACAGTTATTTAACTGTAGTGGCAGTTACCTCCTTCCATGGACTGACTCCAGCTTATTATCAGGTAGGGTAAAAAACCGTCTTCAATTGAATTGTTTCAAAGTTATTTTACACAGAATCATAATGGAACGTTGGACTGGAAAATGTGCAGTAGTTACTGGTGCAAGTGCAGGTATTGGTGCAGCGATTGCAGTGGCTCTAGCTGATGCTGGTATGACAGTAGTTGCTGCTGCCCGACGATTGGACAAGTTAAGAGTAAGTTTATTATATAAAATTTATTTGTAAGTCGTTTACTAGTAGGACTCATAACATTTTAATTTTTGATTCAATTGATTAATCATTGTGTCATACCTTTTTCCCACTTGCTACGATCATGACATAATTCCCTCACTTCTCTCACATTCACAATTCTCCTCATACAAGCTCTACAGTTATAGGCACTAGGCAACCTAGCTTACTTGAGGATGACTCCGAAATATCCTCCTGGGTCTGCCTGGTTTAACGCATCCATCCACATCAATTTAAAAATTTCGCTTATCGTTTTCTCTCATTTCCATATGCCCAAACCTTCAAAGCATTCCTATGTCAGTCCTTGTCACTACATCTTCTTTCAAACCACATTTATCATGCACTGTGCACATCTATCATTCCTCATTCTATCTGTTATCGTTACTCCATACATACACTCCTTTATGACCGTACATTTCTACAACGTTGATTCTTCTCTTATGCTTCTTCCCAACGATCACCTCCATACATAAATGTAGGAACAAGTACCGCATTACGAACACCCATCCGTAAATTTTGGGACATTAATTGGCTGTTCATTATACTATGGATGGTACCATTCACTACGTTACCCCTTTGTACTCTTCTCTTAATATTGTCATCACACTTCCCATCCCTTGTAAACACACTACCCAAGTAAACAAATTGTTTGACTTGTTCCACTTTCTTCCGTACCATTACATTTACTAAACCATTACTTACATATCTTTCTTTTTTAATTTTATTATTTTAAAGAATTACTGGTACAAACGATTTTTTTGTTTTACTCGTATTTTTTCAACACTTGTTTTTATTAAATTCTTATTTTTAAACATTAGGCACAAATTATAAATATAAAATGTTCTTCATTGAATTTCTAATTACAAAGGAATCAATTTTAAAGGAATTAGAAACGAAAGTGATCGGTCGTGGGAAAATACTTTGTTATTGTTGCGACGTTGGCAAAGAAAATGAAATTACTTCCTTGATGGATTTTGCCAAAAGGGAAGTGGGAGGTATTGATGTCCTTGTCAATAATGCGGCAGTTTTACCAACGGGAAGTATCACAGGTATTTATTGAGAACATACCTATATTTATATTTTTATACAAGGATTATCAACAAAATATACGAGTAGGTGCTCACCTAGGTAAACTCAATGACACTCGAGTCATTAGCTATTGGTAAGATATAAGCAGCAATAGATAATATTTTATGTGTAAAAATTCTGGCTAATTTACTTTAGGGGATATGAACAAAACTTCCCTTAATCATATTATTATAGCAAGCATTAACTGTTATTTAATAAGTAAATGTTTGAATGTAAGAATTTTGTATTTTTAAAATTTTTTTAAAATATATTTTTTATTGTTATTAACTTTTTGGTATTTTAACCAAATTAAATAATGCATGCATGTTGTAATTGTCTCTAATTAAATATCGCTTTGTAATTAATTGGCGTAAATTATAAAGCACCTTTGGCCGGCATTGACGGCGATTGAAGCAGCCGTGAATAAACTCGTTTTTTTTCAGTTGTCGACACTTTTGGACCTCTTGCTTATTACGAGTATCAGGCGGGTCGAGGTCAGATGTCGTGTCACAATAACAAAACGACATTTATAATAATAAATAAAAATGTATTTTATCAGGCGAAATAACTTATGTTGTTTGTACCATCATCCTCACCATTCACATTCAATAAGTTAGATAAAATATAAGTTTACTGAAGATTTAAGTTGTTAGTATTATATTTAGTGGAGGTATAATGAAGTCCATATATATTGAAAAAGGCCTCTAAAATTTAACTGAAAAAAAAACATCACTATTATTCTCACGTCCTAATTCGCACATGGATAGGCGCGACTTTCAATGATCCCGAACTCTCTTGCTTCTTTGACTTTCACAATTTATACAAATGTTGGTTATGGGCACTGCGGAACTCTGTTTTTGTTTTAAAAATATGTTCGATTTGATCAATGAATAATTTTGTGGGTCTGTTTTATCTTTTCACTCGCCCAGTTGAAAGGAGATTTACAAAGGAGATGGACGTAGGCGATTTTAAGCAATATTCTTAAGGTTTGACTTGTGGATAATGCCAAGCGGCATTTTGACGATAGGCGTGGCGTAATGGTTAGCACACCAGTCCGTTACGCGTAAAGTCCCGGGTTCGATTCCCGGTCGAATCAAATTTGTTGTTTTATTTGTAATGTTTAATAATTACAATCAATTTACAAATGTTTGTTAATTAAAAATAAGAAGAATCTCCTTAAGCCGGCATAGCGACGGCGATAGATAGGTTTACCATTAGAAAAGCCAAAGTCTGTCAAATCACATAAAAAAAAACACAAATTTATCAAAAACCCGCAGATTGCGATGGGCGTGGGCAAACAATAAAATCAATTGAGGAGTCATTCCAAATCAACGTAATGTCAGTGGTTACGGCTTCACGGATTGCCGCTACAGATATGAAAAGACGAAAAGTACCCGGTCATATAATTTTGATCAATAGGTAACTATTGGAAAAGGTTCCATAATTTAATAAACATCCCTGGCCACATTGCTCGAAGAACCGATAACCGGTGGGGCAGACTTTCCACTAGGTCTACGATATCCCACTGACATCATAGTGAAATTCACAAATAACCGGTGGATGCAACTGGCATATTTTTGTTGGGAATGGCGTTCTAAGGGAGAGGCCTATGTTCATAAGTGGGCGTCTTCTGGCTGATGATGATGATCCTATAAAAGTCCCTACTTATTTAATATTGTGGCGAGACAGGTGAGTACGGGACATAAATAGAGGCGATTGCCAGTAAATATTTGCAAATAGCAGTTGCGACTACTATGCCGGCCTAGTTGGTAAATTCCAAGCTAATCCGAAACGCCACTAAGTCATTTCACGGTGTGTACACGTTGAAAGTGGTGAATCTACGGGCAAACTGGGTACTGAACTACCACTCTTTATTCACATCATTTTTTTTATATGCGAACATTCATGGAAAAAGTGAAACAAGCCAAACAATTTATTTACTTGGAAGTATGTTTACAAGGGACGGAAAGTGTGATGAAGATGTTGAAAGAAGAGTGCAAAAAGTGTAAGTTAGTGAACGGTGCCATCCAAAGTATAATGAACAGCCAAATAATGTCCGAAAAGTCACGGATGCCTGTTTATAATGTGTTACTTGCTACTATATTAATGTATGGAAGTGAATATTAGGTGTGGTTGAAGAAGTATGAGAGTAGAATTAACGCTGTAGAAATGCGGCCATTAATGTGAATTGACGATAGCGAATAGAATGAGGTATACCACAGTGTTTAAAAGATAAAGTAGAGAAGGACTTTGATGGTTTGCTAAATCACATGCTTTGTTTTCTTTGTGTAAGAGAGCTACAACGTAATCCTTGAATCGTGTGATCTACAAAAAAAAATAAACTAAGTCAAGTTGCGTTCAACTTTGAAAACTATCACTAATAATCACCATTAAAACTGGTTCAAATATATTTTTTTTAGTATTGCTGGACATAAAATTATAAATCTGGGTAGTGTGCCGGGCACTACAGTGTACTCTGCAACGAAGCACGCACTGACAGCTATTAATGAAACTATAAGACTTGAGTTCAGTTACACTGGAAGTCCTATTCGTATGACGGTAATTATGTATCATTTCAGTATTTTTATGATTCTAAACAGTATTTTATTAAAACTCGACATCTCACCTCGATCTGCCTGAAAGAAGTCCGAAACCTTCTACGCGTTTTTTTTTGCGCCGACAGCTGCATAGTACCGATTCAGTATGCGATTGCCTAAGTCGCATTTACTATGCCAGTATCGTTAAGCATTGTTGAAGAATTCAAGGTCCTATAACCGTGGCGTGAACAGAAGCTGGTAAAGTATTTAATTTGACGATGGTAATATTTAGTAGGAAGCCTTTTGATACGGTACTTTAAATACAGTATAATAAATAAATGCAAGACACATACTAGAAAATATAATTTACATGAATAAAAGATAAGTTTTTCTGAAATTTAAAGATTCTTTTTGGGTACATAGTAAACATTTTGATTTTTACTGTGCATCAAGTATACAACTCTCGGGTATACGTTTAATATTGTACCTGAAGGTTATAATGCGTAAAAATATTACGTAAGTCAGCATGAAAAATATGAATGTCGGTATAAATTTTTTTAAAGACCTTTTCATGCAAAAGTAGGTTAACATCTGCAGATACAACTTTAATACTTAACTTTTACTTGTCTATAAAAAAACATAATTTTTATTTTTACTATTCATATAAATATCTTTCAAAACTTTTTTACTGAGGCTCGACAAATGACAACCCTGCTGATGTTAGGCTGGAGTGCGGTCCATGAATGGAGGCGACTGGAACTATAGTTAACAAACTGCAAACTGCACCCACTATGCCGGCCTACGGGGAAACTGATCCCGAAACGCGACTAAGTCAATTCACGGTCTGTACACTTGTAAGTGATGTGATGGTATTATCCTGGATCAGCAGTCTGGGCAAATGATAACCTAGCTTTGTAGATTTATAAACTATTTACGAAGTCGGAAATAATTCACGGCGACCGTGGTGTAGTGGCAGTGCAATAGCTACATAAGCCGAGTGGCACGGGTACGAAACCACTCATCAGTACCAATGTATCTTTGATATATGTACTTTGGTTGTCCTGTTTTATGATACAAGTACTTTAATAGCTAAGTATAGAAATGTATAATAATAAAAAATGCTGAGTGTATCATTAACATCAGAAACATCCTTACTAGACCTAATCACATATTGTAGTCTTTTATTTCATTTTTAAATTACAGTAAAAGTTGTTCACTTATTAGAAAAACACATATGTCGTGATCGTAAAAGGTGCAAGGGCAAAGTCTCTACTTTTAAATTTCATTTACGTATTTAAATGTGACTGCCTTCTGAAGCTACAGTTAAGTACTTGAGACTTAGCCACTAAGTCAGTAGTCAGTTCGCTATGATGTATCATGATGATGGCCAGCCTGGTGTGATGGCCTGGTTTCAAGAATATATTTTTATATTGAAATCGACGTCCTCAAGAATGGTAGCCTAACCGTGTAGTTTGTATGAAGAGAGTTGTGGATGTGAAGGAACAAGGCTCCATTGTCTCTGCCTATTCCTGTGGAAAATAGGCGTAACAATTTGATTGATTAATTGACATATGGAAGGTCGCCGGACGTTTATTAGCTTTTCGGGTAAAGGTGTGTTTTTATATTGATTACAGAGCATATCCCCCGGAGCTGTAGACACGGCCATGTTGCATAACGTCAAAGAGCTGCCTACTAATCTACCTCAACTACTACCCGAGGATATAGCCAACGCCGTCCTTTATGTTATCTCTCAGCCTCAGACTGTTAATGTGAGTTTATATTTTAACTTAACCGTAGAACTTGCATTAAGACAATTGTGGACGTGAGGGAAGCGAATGAGTTGTGCCAGGATCTAGCAAGTGGCGCTCTATTGTATTTGCCTATCCCTGTGGGAAAACGTCGTGACAATTTGATTGATTGATATTTTAACTTATACCACGGAGGTTTTGAGGAGCTCTTTAACCTCTTATTTTTAGAGCTGTAATACCCGTAGAAGTCGGGGAAAGCATCTACTTTCTCTCGAGCGGAACGGCAGTGGTACTAAAAGGTTCGGCCCCTCCCCATCCTTTAATCTTGGATTCTTCAAGCGAAGTGTGAAATATCGCCTCTGGTCGGCATAGCGACGTCGACTGAAGCAACCGTTATATATGTCTTTTTTTATATGTTTTTTTTATATGTCTTTTTTTCTCAGATTACAGAATTAACAATTCAGCCTACGGGGGAGAAAATGTAACGTTAGGCTGCACTCAAGGTAAAGGAGAAACAACATCGTCATTATCAATTTCATGCCTTACAGAAATCAGCAGGTACAACAGACCGCTACTTTCCACGATCCTGACACACCTCATGTGCTTCCTTTACGAAAACTTTATAAAATTAAAATGAGCCATAACAAGAGTTTTCGGAATAACTTGATGAAACACCTAGTTTTGGTAATCAAGAGATTTAATAAAGAAATTGAAAAGTTTCGATGCTAAGGAAGCATCCGCTAACCAAGCTGTGTTAATTTAAAGGTTCATTCAAGCTGATGCCGGGACTTTCAACAAGATAGTGGTTTCATAGTCAGTATGCAGTGTAGATAACTTGGTTTAGACGAGGAAAATGAATTCAAAAGTCAAAGACGCGACTGGCGTATTCAAGTCCAGACGGACTTTCAGACACTTGAGATATTTCCACTTTAATTAAATTTCATTGAGAGGAAACTGGATGCATTTTGAAAACGCCTCAGAGATAATAGTGGTGAATGGTAGAATATTTTGAGCTTTCATTAGTAGCGTCATTTTGGCTTAATAGGTTTAAGTGTGTATATTGTTATCGATTAATAATTAATAATTATTATTGTTCTAATAACACAAATATATCTTTGTTTGTTTTGGTGTGACTGTTTTTTTTTAACACGCTTTTTTATAAGCTTGACCTGTATGTATGTAACTATGTAACGGAAACTTTCAAGTTAATTCTCACCAACTTCCAGAAATCTTGAAAGTTGAATATTTCTACACGTATTAAAAACTAATGACAATACAATAATTTCATAAAATATTTTTTTGGCTGGCATAGTGACGGCGACTGAGGCAACCGTGAACTGACTTGTTTTTTTTCAGTCGTCGGTATTCTTGGATTCTTTCTCTTGCTTATCATCAGGCGGGTCAAGATCAGATGTCGAGTCACAATAAAAAAATAGTACACTCTAGTTCACACTGTCATATAGGCGTGTTTTTTACGTTTAATGCATTTCTTTTATATAAAAGAGTTATAGACAGTCGGTCTACAGTGCGGTCATTTCCGCAGTTTGTCGACTCGGGGTAGTACCACCTCTTTTAAGTATACAGACCGTGAAGGACTTGGTTACGTTTCGGGATCATCTTGAAAGTTGTCGGTTTCAACTAGGATGGCATAGTAGATGCGACTGTTAATTGCTAATATTAAACTGTATCAGCAGTCTTTTCCATTCATACACCGCACTCCAGCTTAACATTAGGCAGGGTGCTGTCACATTTCGAGTCACAATAATAAAAAAGTTTAATATACTTTTTTTTGTTAAACTTCAATAGTCATAGTTTAAGGTTGAAACTGCTTAAAATATTCTTATTTATAGATTCACGTCTAATACGCGGGATCGTTAGATTTATTCTCAAAAATATGAAAAGGTGCTTGGGTATAAATTACGTCAAATTGGTCGAGTTTGGATTGTGGCCGACCCTTTAGGATAGGAATTTGGCGGATTAAGGGGGATTGTATTGTGAATCGTACGGCCATCTATCAGGGGATATGAATGTAATGGTTGGCGTTTTATTTTATAAAAAAAACAACTTATGGAAATTTCATTTTTACCCAAAAGGATTTCAACTGGATTATTTAGAATAACATATAAAAATTGTACTATCAAAAATAGGACCTATAAAATAATAGTATTATCTTGAAGAGGAAACAGAAATGTTGGAAACACATCGATGAAATCTAATAATTTGAAATTATTTATTTGTGTTTTTTTGTCTATCTTGGTTGTAGTCTTTTTGTTGGGTCCTATAAGACAGGCCTAGTCCTACACTAGGTTCATTTTATATCTGTTCCTGAATGTAAGTACACATTGTTTGGCACTAAAGTATAGCTTTAAAGTAAATACATATTTATTTATTTACAACTTGTCGAACAAAGCAAGCGGATTTAATGCTAGTCTAGTAAAACCTTTAGAACAATAAAAGCAAGTAAAAATCTGAGCAAGAGGAAGACCTTCTTTTTTCTTCTCTTCACAGGGATAGGTACCAGGCAGAGACAATGGAGCGCCACTTGTCACGATTCTGACACAACTCCCTCGCTTCCCTTACATCCACAATTCTTTTCAAACAAGCTTTACGGTTTGGTGTGGAAGGCCTCGTGCCATTCCAGGAAGAAACTCTAAATAAATAATTATTAAAAGGTGAACACATCTAACTAAAATAAGCTAAATTTTTTATTTAGCAAAAAAATTAAAACAAATTATTGAACATTCAGCTACTAGTCGTACACTCCCCCTGCGATCTTCACCTGCATTCAGCGGTTTGACAAATATGCCAGATTTCTCTGTCAGATAAAATATACAAAGAACAAATAAAATCTGTATATAAGTAAAATATATGAGATATTGTAGGTAAATTCTATAAAATATTCTATTGGTATATCGAATACAATTTAGAAAAGCGTTTTTTTGGAATAAAAAAGAAATCAAAGCAAACATATTCATAATAAGGATCGCACGGTCCTTCAATATGGCTACCTAAATCAGAAAAATGCGTCGTTACCACAATTTTGCGTTGAGCTCATGTTTCTTAGTAGATAAAATATTTACGCAAACCCTCCAAGGAGTTGGGGAATATAAATAACAACACCTCGACAGGAAGCAGCCGATATAAGGCAATTTACTGGCGAAAGAGGAATCTTCTTATCGTCCTATTTTGCCTTGCTTATGAGGACGTTGAATTTATGTCTACATAATAAGATAATATGTTTATTCTAATAAAGTATAGTGAGAATTTATTAATAAAATTATATTTCTCGTATATTTTTTTATCGCGGTATAAAGACGAGGTTTGTCTGACGGTAAACAATGGGATGTCCGAAAACTGAAAAAACTATGCCGGCCAAATAAAGAATTGTGGAAAATAAAAGGATTATTACCTATACATTTTATTTATGAGGGTAGCGTAGGAGTTGTGTCAGGATCGTGGCAAATGGCGCTTTATTGTTTCTGCCTATCCCTGATGAAAAAAGGCTTGACAATTTCATTAATTGACTGATATTAATTTGTGAACTTATCTGAAATAATTATTTTGGAAATCTGAACCCACATGTTACTGGAACCCAATAAATGGCATTATAGCATAGATATATATGGTGTATACGAGTATAACTCGATGCATTAAAGGCCATTTATTATTTCATTCTTTGCTTCCAGCTGAGAAGGCCGTATCTTTAACTCTCTTTCTCATTCCAAATATAAGTAAACTAAAAATCAATACATTTACAAATACGATTCGTTTCGTATTTCTGAGCCCCAATGGCCGGCATAGTGACGGCGAGTGAAGCAACCGTAAACTAAGTTGGTTTTCTAACTTTTAGACCTCCCCCTCCTAACCATCAAGTAAATCAAGGTCAGACAGATGTCCGAGTCATAATAAAAAAGTCGTGAAGATACAACAAAAATCCCTGCTTAATATCCCAATGGTTAAATTGTAGAAAATATCACTAGACATTAAGCACATGTTAAATGTGTTTTATTTACTGTGCAATAAATAATATTTGTACCCAAAAACACGTAATTCTATATTATGCATTGCTAACATTCTAAAGGCCATTATTATTTTTTAGTCGTACATGTAACCTTTAATACTGCACTCTAAAAGAAGACCAAACCATTACACGAGCGTGTCTTTCGTCTCGAGTGTCCGGGATAATTAGCGGGTAGTGTATAAAAAGGCTTCTCTGGTCACATAATGCAGCAATTCCCCGAGTTGAATACCTCCATTATGTAGTTTCCGGAACACTACCGCATCACTTTTAATACGAATATTTACTACTAGCATGTTATTTAAAGTATGCCTAAAATACTTCTATATTACTCGTACTTATAGACGGTAGTCGAACTAAATGATTCACTGCGTTGTTTCTTTGTAAAACAATAGAGAAGTGGAATGCTTATCAGCCCACGTGAACTTCCATATCATATATCCTATAAAAGCGTGTAGAAGCAGCACATTTTGCCGGTATAGTAGCAGCGACAGAGGGAACCGTAAATTGTCTCGGTTAGAGTCGAAGTGACGCGCCCCTCCACTGCATTTAAGTACACGTCCGAATATAAAATACGAATGCCACACACCGAAAATGCAATTGTAATTGGTCATTCAGTTGCTGGTTAGACACAAAAGGAGGAGCACGTTAGTAAAGAATAATAGTAATATTTGTATTCACACATTTAAATAAACTAATAAAGTGGAGGGGCGCGTCATTTATAGTTAGACAAGCTATACAATGCTTACCATCATTCAAATCGAGTCACAAAAAAGTTTGAAATGTAATTTTTTGACTATATTATTTTGAACCAAAGTTCTATTAAAGTTTGAGTTGATTAAATAATTTTCTAAAGTTTGTCTGATATTGTCGTTAAAGTTGGTGAATCTCATTAGCAGTTTGCATACAGAATAAAGTTTGAACGGGCTGTCGAGTGATCCGAAACTTAGGGCACTTGTAAACTTCAATAACTTCAGACGTGTGTTTCAGACGACGGTGATAATGAAACAAAACTTATATCTATTCATAAATATATCAATATCAATATATCATATTTATTCATATTAAGGCGACCGTGGTGTCGTGGCAGTGCAATGGTTACACAAGCAGGAGAGCACGAGTTCGAGACCACCCACCGGTACCGATGTATCTTTGATGTAATTATGTACTTTGGTTGTCCTGTTTCTATGATACAAGCACTTTAGTAGCTTAGTATAGAAATGTAAATAAATAAAAATTCTAACAAACCTTAGAAGGCTGTAACTATTATTCTGACCCAGTGTCGGCGATTGAGATAGCTGTAAATCGAGTCGGTTTTTCCAGTCGTCAACGCCCTTGGACCTCCTCTTGCATCAGGCCAGTCGAGGTTGGATGTGGCATTTCAATAAAAACAAATTTCATAAGATCAGATTTAAAACATAAATCAAATGTATGGACTAATGGAGGGTATGAGTGTGACCTATGTATGAGGTATGAGGGTATATGAGGGTATGAGTGAGGGTATGTATGTACTAAAATTTGACCAGTCTCACAGGAGGATGGGCAGCAGCGTCTTTTTAACGAGCGGTGAGTATACTGCGATCCCAGAGCTGCCTGCTAAGCGTGGATTTGATCGGAAAACATCTTCCTGGGCCTGCCTTGTTTAACGCATCCATCCACATCAAATTTATAAATTGCTTTGTTAATAAAGATGTGGTGGCAAAAATTATAAAAAGTAATTTGCGTTGGGGGCACATTAAGAGGATGGATGAAAAGAGATTGATAAAATAGATTTGGTGAGACGTTATGAAAATAATTGTGGATATGAAGGAAGCGAGGGAGTTGTGTCAGGATCGTGGCAAGTGGCGCTCCATTGTCTCTGCCTATCCCCGTGGGAAAAAGGTGTGAGAATTTGATTTGATTGATTGATTGGTGAGACTGATGTGACGGGTACAACTCAAAAGTAATTTTTCTAAAAAGCTAGAGTGGCCTCGCTCATACTCGTACCATAAACTGCAAAGTTTGCATGAATATACTACTGATTGTATATAAGCAAGTCATGTCAGAATTGTGGAAAGTGGCGTTCCTTTGTTTCTTCTAATCTCGTGAGAACAAATATGAGACATCTTAATTAGATTATTTTATTAATATGAGCAAAACCAATTATTTTATTAATTTTTATAACAAAATTTAAATTGTTAAATGTATTATGTATGTTAAATGTAGCAAATGGCCAAGCTGTTAATAAGCGACTTTAAATAAATAAATAATAATAACAATAATTTTGTTTTATTATTACCATAATGTTAATAATAACATGAATTTTAATTTTTACATAATATAATATCATAAAAGCCTAGCAGACTGTAATATTAATATATTGCATCGCTAAAGTATTAACTGCAGCTGTCCGTCATACTTCATCGGCTGAACAATTTCACATGAAATATGATGCGTCGTAAAACTCTTTTTAAACAAGCATGAATAAAAAATAAATCTTAAAACTCAACCGATCAATCAAATTGTCACGCCTTTTTCCCACGGGGATAGGCAGAGACAAACCTACTTATAACTCTTTATAACGTAACCTACCTAACCCCTACAATGTTGTTTTTGTGATAACTATTTGAAATACGGGCTAAAAAATAAATATTGGAAAATCATTCACTAAGGGGTAATGATTAAATTTTTTTTCTTTATTGTGGCTTGACATATAACACTATCCAGCCTTTATGTTGAGCTGGCCTTTATGTCCTAGTTGGAACCGGCAACTTACAAGTTAATCCTGAAGCACGACTAAGTCACTTAACCTTTTTGTTTTTTAATTTTTTATTTTAACCCTTAAAACTACAAGTAAACCGACTTATAAGTGGTGGTACCCCTGATCGGCAGACTGGGCACCATTGTCGTTCTACCACTCTTTAACTGGTAGATCTCTTTGAATGTCACCGATATTTAAGTGGAGATTTTACTATAACTTCTTATGTATAGGAAACTCATAAACAAGAATTTAAATAATAATTTATAAAATATTAAATGGCCTCTCTAATAAAAGCTTAATACTGTTCAATCAAAATGTAATACAATAGGGAAGCATTTCACTTTGTTAACAGTGTTCACAGACTATATACAATTAAAACCCGTTTGATTAGAAAACTCATTCAAATATTTACCAAATGGGACTAGACAGGATAAAGCCCAATGTGATTAAATAATTGTCACAGAAGTTATTTACCTTTGTGGCGTCTCATCGTGTGTGTACTATGATTAGTGTAAACAACGATATTTAACCTACAATACCAATGAAATTGAATAGAGCGCTATAATTGCTTATCGGATATACAAATTGACTGTATCTCTATACAATCATTCGCTCGCATTATTAATCAAAGAGCATAAACGTATATAGAATGTTAATTTATATACTGCATAAAAAATATAAAATGAATAGTATGTGTTCGTTAATGTTAAGCAGAAGTGCAGTTTTTGAATAAAGGCAAGCTACTATATAATATAATAGCGGTGATATATAATATATTATTTACTATAATACATAATAATTAAATCAAATACAATATCACTAATCGATAGGTAGAACTAATTTCTACAATTATGTTTTGTGCATACATATTTTTGGTAAAGAAAAAGTGTCTTAATAAATTAAAAAAAGGAGAGTAAATTATATTATGATGTAGGTTATTTAAAGGGCGCGGACTCAAGATTTTCACGAGAAGAGCAATCATCTTAGGTAGGTATGATTCTTTATCCGTTTATAGCTGACTGTGTAAAATTATGAGCCTTTTTTTATCAATTATTTAGATCGCTGACTAGCATATTTAACTAAATATGCTACTTTCTTTTTGGTATAAGTCCAGATTTTATATTCAGCATATATTTTTATAACAGATTTTTTAAAAATTTACATTTCTTCTCTTTGGATGAAGGATCCTAGGCGGAATTTGTCGGATATTAGGCGGTCTATAAGTGGAAGAACTATTAAAAGATCTAAGCTCTTTGATATGCCGAAATGGTCATATTGATGAAAGGTAAAAGTTGTTAATAATTTAAATTTATTATTTCGGTACAATGCTATTATACACAGACTGACACAGAATGTCAATCAGTCAAACAACCCAATACAAGTAATGAAATGTACAATAATAATTATTAAAATAGCTTGTTTCTTAAAAAAAAGCGTTTAAAGCGTCCTGAACTGGGTGTATCATGAAGCACGAGAGAGGCATTAAGTAAACCAAAGGCTGTTGTGAATCGATCTGCATTGTTTTCAAAGTAATCTTGACTGGTTGGAAAACAGCTAAACTATCTCTCAGAAATTCCTTTAACATAACATTTTACCACGTTTTGAATTTTAAATCTAAATAAAACATTTTGATACCAGTTTGTTAAGCATAAAGTCCCAGGTTCGTGTCCCGGAGCAAATATTTGTTTTATATCTTTTATTTGTAACATGTTCTAATTAGAACAAATATTACAAATGTTTCTTAATAAAAAAAGAGGTAGATATTTGCGACAGGTCTGCTTATCAAAAAGTTGTACGGGCACCACTGCCTACAAGTATACAGACCGTAAAGTGACTTAGTCGCGTGTCGGGATCAGCTTGTAAGTTACAAGTTTCAACTAGGCCAGCGTAGTGGATGCTACTGACTGTTATTAAACTTAAGATATAAAAATTCTGTCAAACGTATCGATAGTCAAACTAAAACGACGGTTATGTGGGTTATTTCTTTTTAGAATAATCGATTGTCACAAGACACAAGACCTCTACTTAAGGTAAGCAAGACCGCCGATTACTGGAAACCCAATTTAATAATTATATTAGAAATTCTTGATTATTTTAACTCGTTAATGTATTGGCAGTACAGTACGTTGTTCGTTTTTCTCGCCCTTCTTTGGCGACAATGATTGGCATTTCAATTTGGGCGCGGCGAGTCAGAGATAACTACGGGACTTCGGGTATCTGTCAATTTATTTCTCCCATTGTACCCTCGTTAAAACCTTTGATGTTGCCGAATAAAATAGGAACAATAAAGTTTCTTTATTCTGTGGCTTTAGTAGATTCATCTAGGATTATGTTTGTGTAACATTGTGTGAAGTGTAAAAGATCAAAAAAATGCTATTACAAATATACAAATCTTTTAAATTATATTTGATACATATTAATTTTGTTAAGGTTCATTAAAAAATATATATATATAAAAATCAGAAAGCGTTTCATTCAGGTAACCTAATAATGATTATTTTCTTAGAATTTGCGCGAACATTGAATTATTCAATTAAACAAAAAGCAAAATCTCTCCGTGACAACGATCGCCGCAAAGTTCTCGAAACGGCGGTATAATAAAGAAATGTAAAATAAAAATCAAAATAAACGCGATAGTAAGCCGCATAAAATTTGTTTAATTCATTAATAATTACTATTTGTATACAATGTGGCTCGACATATGACAGCACCGATTATATTAAGCTGGAGTGCGTTTCATAAATGGAGGCGACTGCTACTAAAGTTGAATAACTAGTAGCAGTCTCACCCACAATGGCCTAGTTGAAACTTACTGTGACTCAGATCGTGAACTAAGCTGGCATAGTTGAAACTTACTGTGACTCAGATCGTGAACTAAGCTGGCCTAGTTGAAACTTACTGTGACTCAGATCGTGAACTAAGCTGGCCTAGTTGAAACTTACTGTGACTCAGATCGTGAACTAAGCTGGCCTAGTTGAAACTTACTGTGACTCAGATCGTGAACTAAGCTGGCATAGTTTATGATACTGCCTGCACCTTGCAGTTATTGAATGTAGTAGCAGTCCCCTTAGTTCATGGATCTCGCTCTAGCTCAACGTCTGGCGGGGTGCTATCAAATATGTTGAGCTACTATTTGAGCCTTGACGGTCAGAGATTGGTTTGTTGCGCCTAAAGTCCCGGGTTCGATTCCCGGTCGAAGCAAATATTTGTTTCATAGCTTTTTTTGTAATATTTAATAATTATATTAAATATTGCAAATATTTGTTAATAATAAAAAAAGAGATAGATATTTGCTTCGGGTCTGGTTATAAAAGAGTGGTAGACAGTGGTACCCAGTCTGCCGATCCGGGGCAGTACCACCACTTACAAGTATACAGACCGTGAAGTAATTTGGTCGCGTTTCGGGATCGGCTTGTAAGTTGCCGGTTCCAACTAGGCCGGCATAGTGGATGTGACTGCTACTCACAGTTATTGAATTGTAGTAGCATTGACATCTATTCATAGACCATATTCCAGCCTAACATCAAGCGAGGTGCTGTCATATGTCGAGTCATAATAAAAATAAATAAATAAATAAAAAACAAAAAAAAACATCACATCAGATAATTAACCATGTTTTACAAATAAAACTCATCCTTTTTGTGTTCTTGCTTGTAATATTTCTCTGGATAACACTTTATAAATGGTAGGCTTTATATTTCGCTCGAAAAAAGAGGTAATTAATTAGATGTTATTTGTAATCAGTGAGTGACGTGGGGCAATAAGCGACTCAACTTGTGGCATCTGCTACCCCTGTTATTGCCTTTTTGGGTTTCTTAATAACCTACATTGTAGCAGATAAATGTTATGTTATAAATGGAGATACATTGATTTTCAAAAATATGTAAAATTAAAGTTAAAAGATATTGGAATGATACATGGAATATTAACAATAACAGTTTCCTAAAAAATAATCGTCAATCTATATTTGAAATAACTCCAATTCCGATAACATGCAGAAGGGATCAGTCCGTTCTCACACGTTTACGTATAGGTCATACAAATCTTACCCATGTTTACTTAATAACCAAAACCGCGAGGAACAAATGTATTAATTGTAATATAGAGATAAGTGTGCCACATTTATTACTGGAATGTAAATTATTTCAAAGTGAAAGGAACAGATTTAAGCTACCGGATAGTACACGTGAGTGCTTAAATTGGGATAATTTTGCTAACACATTAAGTTTTTTAAAGTTTATTAATTTTTATAACAAAATTTAAATTGTTAAATGTATTGTGTATTTAAATGTAGTCGCAAATGACCTAGCTGTTAATAAGCGACTTTAAATAAATAAATAATAAAAAAAATGTTATGTCTTGTTGATGACATATATTAATACTTTCAAAAATATTATGTAGGTTTGTTTTATATATTAAGAGTGGTAGAATAAATAGAGGCGACTGATACGACAGTTAAATAACTGCAAGTAGCAGTTGCATCCTAGTGGATTTAGATAAGACCAGCAACTGTCTAGTTGATCCCGAAACCCGACCGAGTAACTTTAAAGTCGGCACTGGACAAATGACTACTATCTGTTTGCCTACTACTCTTAAACAACCTCTTATTACTATGATTTGTACTATACAAATTTACAATTAAATTTATAGAAAGGATGGGTGTGAAACTTTTTTTTGTCTGACCGGAAGAAACTTTAAGCGTTGCAGACTGATGTGTTACAGTTACTCCCACTTATAGAAGAGATTTATAGGATTTTTTGGAATTGATTCGATGAGAGAAGCTTTAATAACAACTAAATAAAACCAACCGTTTAATTATAAAATAAGACAAAATACATATTTTTACTAGCAGCCTCCATTAAATATAGGATTATCATATTATTCTAAATAGAAACATCTAGTTAATTTTAACATCCAAATGACTTATTAGTTTGAATTAGATGTCATTGGATTCAAAACACATTTTTTCTCATTTGACATTTGAATTAGTTAATAAATACGTGTTAAAATCGAACTCCCTTTAAAATTAAAATAGGCTTGCGACTCACTGATAAAATCTATTGACGCATAAAATAATTGGTGTTTATTTTTAACGGCAGTTTAAAATAAAAATAAAAAAGTATTATATCCGTAATTGCTATATCCATTTACGAGCCTTTTCGGGCAAAATTAAACTGTTTTGATTCTAATAATTCGTAGCGTCACACCGGAAAAATTATAGCAGGTTTTTAATAAAATAACTTTTAGAGGAAATATTGCGAGGGTTGAGAAATTAACTTTTCTCCGAAACGTGGTCTTCTTCTTTATTAAACGAGTCATTCTTTATTATTACCATCAGGCAAGTCGAGGTCAGATGTCGCGTCTAAATAATAATATCAAAAAATGTTTCCATTGTACTTCAATTCCTTAGTGCTCCGCCGATTGTTCCGTATTTAAACAAAGTAGTATTCGCATTCGATGGCTACTCTCACACGTTTAATAGTAATCAGTTTTTTTTTTTTTTTTTTTTGGATGAATGTACGGTTGTCCAAGCCTCGATTTCTTTAAGACATCATTCCGTATTTCGTGTGTGCTACCAGATGCACGTGTCTATCGGTTGTCCGCATTTTATTGTAAATTTTAGTGTAAATAATTATACAATCTTACTCTAAATGGGTAAAAGGCAACGAGAAGAAGCTGAAAACGAACAAGCAAATTGACAAATACCGTAGAAAATAAGATGGTTGGAGAAACGGAGCTCCACGAATACGACGCCATCACGGTCGCCCTCAACGTTTGTTCGTTTTACCTGCATGAACAAAACGATTCAGGTAAATACCGATACTGGATTTTTTTACATAAGTGGATTTGTTGCAATCAAAATGTTTTAATACTTCGTGAGACTATAACGTTCAATATTTATGAATTATTATTGTGATTGAGTGTAGTTTGAAAAACTGCAATGCCACAATTTATAATTACTGTTATTGATGGTAGTTTGAAAAACTATAATGTGACAACTAACTATAACTGTGCTTGAGTGTAGTTTGAAGAACTGCAACGTCACAATTTATTTTATTATTGTGCTTGAGTGTAGTTTGAAGAACTGCAACGTCGCAATTTATTTTATTATTGTGCTTGAATGTATTTCGAGGAATTACATCGTCACAATCCAATATTATTACCTCTTGAGCATGGGTGAACCTACGTCGTCCATATATTGATGTGTATGATTTTTATTAGAAAAATGTACTATATATAATGAGAATCCTAATTCAGGTTACAACATTTTTACCCAGGGTTTATGCTTTTAAGCACCAACTCAATAAAGATTCGAGGTCAATAAACTCTTGACCTTGTTTTATTAGTCACTCTAGACCAGTGTTTCCCAACCTTTAAAAAATGTATTTTACCTTTAATAAATATAAATGATTACAATATTTTTTTTAAAAAAAAATTGCCTTTTTTGATAAATTGGTCACCGATATCTAGCATTGCATATAAATAACCCAAAGCAGAAGGGTTGAAGTCGTGTCTAATCCATTTTGAAATTACCCTCCTTAACTATCGAATTGCCCTGTAAGGCGTGGGCCCCACTTTGGGAAACACTGCTCTAGACCATACCAAAGAACGTGAGTGCCAGAACCAGCCATACACAACTAGAACCCACAGACCGTTGGTCAAAAAGTTAGTCTGGTGTAAAAAAAAAAAAAAAAAAAGAGAGGGAAAATGTATTTAACACAATGGTTAACCCTTGCAAAATAAACCCTGAGGTCACATATGCAATCAATAAACCCTCTCTGAAGAGGGATAAAACAAAAAGTATTCACTATTTTGCCATGCCATGCAAATACAGTAAATCACAGTATTAAGAATAAAATTATACGGATATATCAATACCGCCATTTATTAATATAAAAATGTTCAGAATGTCAGAAAGATACTGAAAAACTTATTTCAATGAACTTCTCTTTAAGAAGGTTTTTAGCCTCAGGCTAGTTCAGGTGAAGTTGCCAGAGATGCAGCACAGGACTCAACTCCTGAAATATCCCTTTTTGAAGTCAACTTTGGACTTTTGGTGATAAAATGGGAAATAGTAAAGCCGCAGCAAGTTCGACCACTGATTTTTTAAATAAATAAAATCCTTTAAACTACTGGGGACTCCCTCGGAAGACTATGTGAGAAGGTGGTTGCTACCAATATGCTGTTACGAAAGGCAACAACAAACAGCGTCAACAGACGATTACAATATTTTTACAAGGTACCCTCTGACATATTTATTTATTTTTCATGGATCTGGGACACAATATTCCATTTAATATAATACCTGTATAAATCTAATACCTGTACAATAAGTCAGGTTCCAATTGGTCAGGTTGCCTAATTTCTAAGGAAGAAATTGCTGACTTTAATAGTTCAATAAATGAACTGTTATGTAAAGGTGCTATTTATCTTGAGCTCACCAGAGTCCAATTAATTTATATCCCCACTTTATTGTCTCCAAAATAATACATATAAAAAATAAAAGTTTTATTTTTAATCCAAAAAAATTAACATCTTTTAAAATTGAGGAAATACGTACTGCTCTTAAATTATTAATAACTGCTCTGGATTTTTTTACATGACCAATATTGATATTAAAGATGATTTTGACACCCATACATAAATATAATAAAAACAGGAATTATACTTCATTAGTATATTTAAATGTTTAGATAAAGACATAATAATCATGTCTAATGGCCACAAAGGAGACTTATATATTGGTAAGTTTATATTTTATTATAAACACAACTAAAAGTAAATTAATTCCACAAGCATAATGAATGAGAATAGGTTCTGAAAACATGACAGTTGGAACAAAACACGTCCTATTCAAAGTTGGCCACTATTACAGGCATGCTATATGCAGAATGTCCAGGACTTCAGGTGTAACATAATATAGCTGATGCGCATACAAAACAACTTGAACTATGGAAATGCATTAAATAATAATAGATATAATAGCCAAGTACCAATATCACAAGGTGCCAATAATTAACTATCCTGTTGACAAAATAATTTGTTTCACTTTCATAAGAATCAATTAATCAGCCAAAATAAGTAATTTATGCAGATGCATTATTGTTAAATTGCGGTTATGTTGTACCACTAATAGGGTTCGGTAAGATTGATAAATAAATAAATGAACACAATAATTACCTAAATTTACTGGCTGTCTTTTTGCTTTAAAATCATTTACATGTAATAAAAGTAAGTAACTGCTTTATCATGTTAAGAATTAACAACACCACATCTTGATAGTCTAGCTAAACTAATTTAGCAGTGGTGTAAGCATGCAAGTATGTGCGTATAGACAGATTATATACCATCAAAAACAATACTGCTTCAAATAAAATCAGTTGACACTGCTTCAAGACAGTTTAACAATAGAACCTAGTGAAAAACGGCAAAATATGCCTTTTATACGATTATTTCAGGTTTTGGTATTTCTAAAAAAGATTTGTTTGCCTCTACACATAATCATAAGTGTAAGTTATATATTTGTTGGCGACCAGACCACTATGCTATCGCAAGAGATTCTTTCACAATCTCATGGACGTTTTCCATACAGGACTTTTTACAAATATCATTCGTTTTCCACCCTTTTCAATTATAATAAAGCTTTTCTAAATTTTGTAACAAGGCACCTAGGGTAATTATAGTTGGCTCATATTGACCATTGCAACCATTGCCTGTAAGTGCAGGTGCTTCATTGTCAATAACATTTTGAAGCAATGTAATACATACCTAATTGTAGATTATTGTAATAGTAAAAAAAAATAGTATCACAAATATACAGATACATTACACTTCACAGATAGATAAGATTTCTCTTATTTATTCTTATTTATTAACCTTTTTCTAATACTTCTAATAAAGGCTATAGTTATAATTCAGTAAATTGGTATATTCAGCAATAGCCCTCATTTACCAAATGAACTTACCACTGACATTTGTGTTAAGATACTATCTAAGAGATTTTTAGGTTTCGCCCACAAACTCGAAAATATGATTTAAGAACCCAATGTTTGTTAAGAATTATTATATAAATTATATCCAAATGAAAATATTTCACTTAATTTGTTATCCAATGTGATAACATTGTTAGCTCTTGTCACCGCTCATAAAGGATAATCCTCATCTTTAATTAAATATAATAATATGATTATTTAAAATATTGCAAGTTAAAATATAAATAATAAATTTCAATAAACCTAGGGCCAGGTCGTACACAACCAACTTTATTATTGCCTCTATTGTATAAATCCTAAAATATCTTTTGTAAAAGAGAGTTTATCTGCCCTGCACAAAACTCTTTCAGTTATATAAATGAAAAAAAAAAAAAAACTTGTTCGTTAACAAACTTTAAGCAATTAAAATAAAGATACACTTTATATCTTGATATCTATGACATACACTTGAAAATCATAGTAATGGTCATTTGTCAACATCTACTATTTAAACATTAGGAGAGAATATTGACACTATTCGTAGAACTGTTGGATGGTCCGAAAAATCCAACACTTTTGCAAAAATTGATTTAAAAAAATAAATATATTATATATATATTTATTACTTGTACTAGATCACTGTAATGACTTAGAGGACGCATAATTATATAAATTTAAGAAATAATTGTTATAGAACTAAGTTAATGTGATTGAGGAGTTCTGATCATCCAAATGTCTGGTAATACTTCCATTTCAGTCCACAAACCTTCAACCTTTAAATATCTACTTTGTTTAAATACGGAACAATCGGCGGAGCACTAAGGAATTGAAGTACAATTGAGAATCAAACGAACTTACCTGTAAGTGAAGTTCGATGATAATTGTACGAACTTCCTTAGTGCTCCGCCGATTGTGAAAGCCACACCCTCCCACCTCTACATGTAAATAGGTAGGTGAGTTTCAGGTTTGTAAGCACAGGAACACTATAAACAGAATGATGTCTTAAAGAAATCGAGGCTTGGACAACCGTACATTCATCCAAAAAAAAAAAAAAACTGATTACTATTAAACGTGTGAGAGTAGCCATCGAATGCGAATACTACTTTGTTTAAATACGGAACAATCGGCGGAGCACTAAGGAAGTTCGTACAATTATCATCGAACTTCATTTACAGGTAAGTTCGTTTGATTCTCAATTATTCGCGAGCCAAATATTGCTATGTACGAGTACTGTTGTATACATAAAGCGAGCAAAACGTACGTACTTTTCTTAGACCGGCATAGTGGCGGCGGCTGGGGCAGCCGAGAACTGACTCGGTTATTCCAGTCGTCGTCACTCTTGGACCTCCTCTTGCTTATCATCAGGCTGGTCGAGATCAGATGTCGTGTCACAATAAAAAAAAGATATACCTGATACAACTTGCCTTACTTATACGTACTTCATACAAGCGAGGCAAGGCCTCTATTTTTTATAGTATCCCCGATGTATTAATCAATCAATCAAACTGTCATGCATTTCTCCCACATTCGCCATCATACAACCTTGGATCCTTCAAGCGATGCACTCAGTTCGGCACCTTTGGCCGGCATAGTGACAGCGACTGGGGCAGCCGTGAACTAACTCGGTTGCTTATCATCAGGTGGGTCAAGGTCAAATGTCGTGTCACAATAAAAAACATAGATAGGCAGATAGAATGGAGCGCCACTTGTCACGATTCTGACACAACTGATATACAAGCCCTACGGTTATAGACACTAAGCAAGCTAGCTTTCTTGAGGATGGTATTTTCTTAGATTTTGCGCGAACATTGATTAATGAATTAAACAAATTTTATGCGGCTTAATATCGCGTTTATTTTGGTTTTGATTTTACAATTTTTTATTATTCCGACGTTTCGAGAGCTTTGCAGCCATCGTGGTCACGGAGAGTGCTCGAAACGTCGGAATAATAAAAAATTGTAAAATCAAAACCAAAATAAACGCGATAGTAAGCCGCATAAAATTTGTTTAATTCATTCTTGAGGATGTCTCCGATTTGGTCGGAAAAGAGGAGGGACTGTGTCTGCCACATTAGATTTATAAATTCCTTTCGTTAATTTAATTGTAAACTCAACCGAGAATAAATCCTATGGAGCATCCCCGTTATTGACCACAATATGACATTGTACGGGACATTACATTCCCTAACATTGCAATACATTTTGCATAAATCCCTTGATGCTTTAAAGCCAACTCAAAACAGATTGATATTCCATGCATGATAAGCATGCAAGTACCAACAATTTGTTATAGGTATATTGTATCTGTGATACAGTATAATTATATTGAAACAAGTTCTTGTAATCAAGTTCACATAACCACTCAAAACTTCCTAATTGCATACATGAAATTATAATTAATATAAGATGTTTATTTCTTTAATGCTAGCAAAGTTGTGCGTGGGTGTATTAAATGTGAAAGGTTTCAATAAAACCTGTCACAGGCAATATCTTTTCAAGCGGGTGAAATACCTGAAAAAGAAATATATCTTATTTACGTACGAGGTATTAAAGGTAATAATATGTGGGGGCGTACCTAGATATTGAAATATCAAATTTAATATTTTATTTATTACTCTATTCCTAGCTATCAGTGTGCGACCTAAGGTAATTTTTTTCCAAATTGAAGTCAAAGCTGAATAATTGACTATCGCGACAACCTTTGGCCCAGTAGTGTAATTCCCACGCATGGGGCTTGGGGATTGCAGTATACTCACCGCACTACTGCCCATCCTCCGGTGAGACTGGTCGAGTTTTAGGACATCCCGGGTCCATGATTAACTGTTGTTAAAAACGAAATCTAATTTATCTCAAGAAATGTTATTTTACTTTGGGTACAATAATTCTTAATATTAAATTTAGTTTCCTATATTGTGTTTATTGGGAAACAAAGTCCGAAAGTAATAATCCGAAAACTCGATGGCTTCTCGTTAACGCGACACAGCAAAAGGTCTAACACACACAATACAAAACTTTACACACTATCTACTCGGAATTTATACAATTGCTTAATAAAAACATACGTATCTCTTCGTTCGGACCCTCAATTGGATCTCAGAAATTACTGTAGTTTGGAAGGATAAGCACCGCCATATGTCACAAGGGTGAAATTCTTCGGATATAAAAACTACGGAGCCCTTCCCAAACTATCTATGGGACGGACATTTGCGGCTGGATCTCATTTTACAACTTTACTAATTCATGATCTAATAAAATCGAACACTTTTCGAGCTTCGTATTACTATTGGCAAAGGATGGAATGATTTTCATGTTATTTTTTGTTTACTTATTATTATACATTTTTATACACACATTTCAATGTGAATTAGAAAAGGAAAATAAACATATTGCTTTTTATTGAGATACCTTCTTTAATCTCTTTAAGATCATATAATAAGAGAGCTGTCCATCCATTCATTCATGGTCAGCTCTCTTACTTAACATCAAGTGCGGTAAGATAAACTTTTTCAAATTGCTTTATTTTTATTTTTATTGTAACTCGACATATTACAGCTCCCCGCTTGATGTTAGGCCGAAGTGTGGTCCATGAATGAATGTTACTGCTACTACAATTCAATAACTGTGAGTAGCAATCACGTCCACTATGCCGGCCTAGTTGGAACCGGCAACTTACAAGCTGATCCCGAAACCTGACCAAATCACTTCACGGTCTGTATACTTGTAAGTGGTGGTACTACCCCGGATCGGCAGACTGGGTACCACTGCCTACCACTCTTTGTTAACCAGACCCGAAGCAAATATCCATCTCTATTTTCATTTTTATTAACAAATATTGGCAATATTTATTATAATTATTTAATAATACAAATAAAAGCTATGAAACAAATATTTGCTCCGACCGGGAATCGAACCCGGGACTTTACGCGCAAGTTGCGATTGGTTTTTTGCGCGGCGCAACAAACCAATCGCTAAACCGTTCGTCCACGCCTGTCGTCAAGACGTTTTAGTAAAACGTGTAAAGAATTTTGACTTTCTAATATCACGGACACTGACGAAAGTAATTAATGTCAAATTTCTCTAAAAGGCTGGAATTTCATAATTGCGAATCCAAATAATCGTAATTAAAGATTCGTCTGTGTTTGCCTTTTTTCCACAGTGATAGGCAGAGACAATAGCCATTTGCCACAATCCTGAACACAATTCTCTCCCGTCCCTTACATCCACAATTTTCTTTTTAGACGACATAGGAATGCTTCGATGGTTTGGGCACATGAAAAGAATAAGTAATTTATAAATCTGATTTGGATGGATGCGTTAAACGAGGCAGCCCTAAGACACCTATTTGTTTTCCGACCAAATCGTAGACATCCTAAAGAAAGTAAAGATTGTTTGTAATTTTTATTGAATAAAAAAAATATTCACTACATAAAATAATAAATGTATGTAATATAATATAAACATGATACACACAGTGACAATAATTAATTGTGACGCCGTGGGACAAGGTAATATTATAAACAGTGTACTGTAATTAAATTTAATACCGGCTAAACAACGGATACGGGATAATATGCGTTTTAACCCAGAAAATTCCCCAGGTGCCTTATTTACGCCTAAAACCTGACCTCCCATAGACAACATAGTCAATAGACATCGCACAGAAGAGCTTTTATAATGTATAAGAAACGACAAGATTATCTCATTTGCAATTAAGTTGATCATAGCAGTGAAGGACCGCCACCGAAACGCTTATTTTTTTGCCGCTTGACATATCACACCACCCAGCCAGATGTTAAGATACACAAAAATAGGTTAACAATAACTATAATAATATAATATAATATGGTTCCAACTAGGCTGGCATCACTATGCTGAAGATGTGACAGCTACTTACAGTTATTGAATTGTAGTAGCAGTGACATTCGTTCATGGACCACACTTCGCCTTAACACCAAGCGGGGTGCTGTCATATGTCGAGTCACAATAAAAAATGAATAAAAAAATGGTATGCAGTAGAAAAGATAGTTGTTTTCTGTCACACATGGTTGCATGAAATTAATATTTAGGTTTTATTTTTAAACATTTTATTTAAATTTCTATACTAAGCTACTGCATTAATTTCAAAGATACATTGGTATCCATTAATAGACTACACTACAGCTTAACATCAGGTGGGGTGTTGTCACATGTCGAGTTATATTATTAAAAAATATATTATTTACATATTTTTTCTGATTCTTCTTTTGAAACGCACTTACCATAATAGTCTATGCTTCCCATGCTATCAGGCAACTCCCCTGGCGTGACTTGAATTTCACACGCTATAAATCATTATACCCTGACACTGTACATACGATATATTGTAATTTATTGGCGATTCATCGTTATTTTTACCATTTTTCTCATCTGACATTGTTCTATAATATTTCGGACACCATTATTATGGCAAATGGAACCATGGAATCTACAAAACAAAGCGTGAAGAAGCATCTCTAGTTGACATTGTGACGGCAGCTGAGGCAACCGTTTACTATGGTTAGACCTTCCATTACTTACCATTAGGAAAGACGATGTCGGATATCGAGTCATAATAAAACAAATAATTAAAATTCCTTAATTAATAATCATCTACATTATGATATTGAATACCACTTAAAGGAGAGAGCAACCGCATCATAGGTTTAATAATTTATTTTTGTTCGTTGTATTCTATTTTCGTGTGAGTTGTTTCTTATGTTTTGTATTACTAGCCTTATCCACATTATATCTGTATGAGCTTGTATTTGTAAATAGTCTAGGCTTAGTTTATAATGGGAATGGCATCGCCATTTTATGTGCGTAATTCCACTAATAAAATTGATTAAAAAAAAAATGATATGGAATACCAAATTATATCCCATCGGCATGCAGTAGAGAAAATTGCTGTTTTGTGTCACACATGGTTGCTGAAGGTTGCATTTTAATTAAATGTCAACAACTAAAGTTCATAAATATCAAAGCTACATTGGTACCGGCAAGTGGTTTTGAACCCATACTCTCGGTTTGCGTACCCACTGCACTACCACTTCACCACAGTCGCCTTGTTGTACAATAAAATAAATCTATACATATAAATAAAATTAAAGTGTCTGTTTGTAATATTGAAATTACAGTTTTTTACTACATGTGTATGAATATATATACGGTACATACACCAAAATAACATTTTTTTTAATTTTTGTCTGTCTGTCTGTCTGTTTGTTCCGGCTAATCTCTGAAATGGCTAGACCGATTTTGACAGGACTTTTGTTGGTAGGTAGCTGATGTAATAAGGAGTAACTTAGGCTACGTTTATTTTGGAAAATTTCTTTTACAATAAATAAAATAAATGAAAAAACATTTTCCAATACATTTTTTTTCCGTCTGTCATTTTATATGAGTTATCGAGTTATAAATACAAAAAAAGTCGAATTGAGAACCTCTTCCTTTTTTATGACTGAGTTATATAACTAATTTTACGCGGGTGAAACTGCGGGCACAGCTAGTAAATTATATATAGAGAAGTATTATAGCTAGCTTTTCAGGAGATATTTTAGCCTGCAGATTCACTAGGGAATGCACATTTGGCGTAGTAATTGAAACGAACTATTTCAATTCGATTTATCTTACTTTAAAAATTCTATCTGTTCAGAGCGCGTATTGAGAACCAGTTTTTTTTTAAATAGCTAACACTCGTCGTCTAGTAATGTAAAAAATTCCCAAACCAAAAGTGGCGTTTATATTGGTGACACTATTGACCTCAACTTGCCAGATGCATAGAAATAAAATAAATTCAATGCTGTTTTATTTTGATGGCTTGATGGATAATTATTACTTTTTATTTATATTGCGATTTTACACCTGACCTCGAATTGCCTGATGTTTACCAAGAGCGCCGACGACTGAAAAAACCGACTGAGTTCATGGTTGTCTCAGTCGCCGTCACTATACAGACCTAAGGTGCTTATTACGCATCGCTTCAAGGATCCAAGGTTATAGGAGGGACTTCCCCTGGGATTGGTAAAGCATTCTTCTTGTGGATTGTTTTAAGTTAAATTAAACAAAATTTACCTAATACTCTTATAAATAAAGCTAGGTTTCCTAGGGACCATAACCTTAGAGCTTGTATGAAGAGAATTGTGGACGTGAAGAAAGCGAGGGAGTTGTGTCAGGATCGTGGCAAAGTCCATTGTCATTTGATTGATTGACTCGTATAATTTAGCTGCTTATTATATTTAATATGAATGACACCATTCACTACATTACTCATTTGAATTCGTCTTTTAATATTTCCCATCTCCTGATTCCAAACCAAATTGTCTAACACGTAACGCAATGTGCACTAAAAAAAATGATGCGTTGAAGTAATTCTGTCGACACTACGTATGTCAATGCTTCCTCGTCCAATGCCGAATAAGGTTAAAGAGCTGCTTGCAAAATTTCCCATGGTACTTCGTACTAATATACCCGTTCTTGTTAATAAATACAAGGGTTAAGTAGGTATACTGGATAAGTACACTTAGATAAGTAAAACTAGTACCGAGTCTAAATTAAAAATAGTTCCAATCACATTTCTTCTTCTTTGGCAGCAGTGTCCACCGTCTGATATTGGCCTTCCCAATGCTTTATTGTATGTACCTTTCTTATCCCATGTTAAATTTGTTAGTATTGATATCGTCGGCCCATCTGGCGGTAAAATTCATAAAATTCACACTTAATCTGTTAGGTATGAATTTTATCCAACGACAATAAAATTCACACGTAACAGATTAAGTTAATGTAATTTGTTTTGTATATTTCACAGTTTACTATTTGAAAAGAAAGCCGCTGACATATGTATTACAGTAGTTGTTTCCTGTAGCATAACAACAGAAGCGAAAGAAAGACTATCTTGTGGGCAAACTTATATCGTGTGGCCGCGTGTCGTACGCATAAACCACAAACTATTACAACTTATTGTCTTGTAGTTTGTTTTTTATTTGTTATACTGACGCTTTAACTTTTAAATCAAAAATAAAATAGGGTATTTTCTGAGATTTATTTTTGCAATGAAAGATTTTTGCGGTTTACTATATATATTTTTAAATATATTATTATTTAGTACGACGCCGACGTTGAGGATACTCTGCAGCCATCGAGGTCGCAGGGATAAGTGGAATGATTAAGAAGTGTAAGAAGAAAGGGGCCAAAGGGCCGGCATAGTGACAGCGACTACGTATCTACATTAGTAGATACTAGTATTAACTAATATAGCATCCAATTGTTATTATTTCAATCATTATTTTTAGTATATTTTTATAGATATAGATGCTTATAATAACATTTTGTTTTGTATTATTTTTTTTTAAAATATTAATCAATTAATTAATTAAACTGTCACGCAATTTCCCACAGGGATAGGCAGAGACAATGGAGCGCCACTTGTCACGATTCTGACTTAACTCTGTCGCTTCCAATATATGTATTAAACAAATACCTATTTGAAAATATGCGCACGTTTTTACATAACCATTACTTTCCCAAAATTTTGTAACGCCACATGTCACAAAAGTCTATAAACGACCAAAACTTTCTTTAAGCACTTATCTTTAAAACTTTCTTCTTCCAGCCTGGGGATTTCAAGTTGCTTGCGATCTTCGGTTGCCTGGCCACTATAAAAGACCACTAAATACAAATAGTGAGACTTTGTCTATGAATTTTTTTATTCAAACAGCAACTTGTATCAAAACTATTTTAATAAATTTTTAAACTATGTATATTATTTTTTTTAAATTTATTTATTTATTAAGGCAACAAACAGTAATCAACAAACAAGTAACTTAAAAATAAATTTTACAACAATACCAGATAGTGCCGAAAAGTTATACAGTTTGTGGTAGATATAAAACTAGTTATACAGTTTAAACAAAATAAAAATTGAAAAAAATAGAAAAAAAAAAATACTGTGCTAAAAAAGAGAAATGAAAAGAAAATAAACATAATATTAAATCCTTATTTATTATACATATTATACATGTATATTATCGTTTTTTTAATTGAGTCGCGACTTTTGATCTCGACTTGCCTAATACTTTCGGCCTCATAAGGACATCCAAGATGGCCGACCGACGACTGAAAAAATAACAAATCCGTTTACCGTTGCTTAGTCGCAGTCACTATGTCGGCATAAACAAGACGTGAGATATAGTTTTACTTTTATTTATAGGTTAAAAAAAATAGAAGAAATGTATAAAAAGAAGATTTAATAAAGTTGGTCTATTAATTAAAAAAAGTAATTTCTAAGAAAATTGCCGGATTTATGGTTGATGTCAAATTCACAAAGACGAAATCTTTGATAATTTTCCGACCGCCAATTAGGCTGAATGTCGTGCTTTGTCTTATTCCATAATAATGGGCAGTGATTTATTTCAACCAAACAATATTCATTTTAATATATAAGATATAATATAATAGAATAATAGATATAATAGTATCCCTATTATGGTTATCTAAGAGTGGTAGGCAGTGGTACCCAGTTTGCCGATCCGGGGTAGTACCACAAGTATATAGACCGTGAAGTGATTTGGCCACGTTTCGGGATCAGCTTGTAAGTTGCCGGTTCCATCTAGGCCGGCATAGTGGATGTGATTGCTACTCACAGTTAGTGAATTGTATTAGCAGTGACATTCATTTATGGACCACACTTAGGCTTAACATCAAGCGGGGTGCTGTCATATGTCGAGTCACAATAAAAAAATAAAAAAAAACTTATTATAAAGCGACCGTGGTGTAGTGGCAGTGCAATGGTTACGCAAACTGAGAGCACGGGTTCTAAACCACTTACCGGTACCAATGTATCTATGATATATTTATATTTTGAATGTCCTGTTTTTATAATACAAGTAGCTTAGTATATAAATTTAAAAATATAAATAAATGAAGAGTAGTAAGCAGATGCAAGGTAGTACCACCAATTTCAAGTGTAGACCGTGAAGTGACTAAGTCGCGTTTCGGGATAAGTTTGAAAGTTGTCGGTTTCAATTAGGCTAGTATAGTGGATACGACTGCTTCTTTCTGTTATTTAACTGCAGTCGCCTTAATAAGACCGCACTTTAGGCGAAGTGATGTGACATAAAAAGCGGTAAGGGACTATCGCTAATGTATTTACCAAGAAAATTACCTTTATTGAGGCTCCACATATAGCAGCCGGTGTTAAACTGGAGTGTGGTCCATTAATGGAGGCAAGTGTTACCACAGTTAAATAACTGCATGTAGTAGTCAGCGCCACTATGCCAGTTTCGCTGGAACCTGTAAACTCTAGCTGATCCCAAAACGCAACTGAGTCAGACTGGGCAAATAACCACTTACTGTCTGCCACCACTTCACTTTACGGCCTGTAAAATCTATGGGTTTATCTTTTCCAGATTCTTGTTTTCTTTTAGTTTCTTTTCAGAATGTCCTTATCTTCTTTTGGACTCTATCCCGATACTTGTACAATTGTGTATTTAAGTTTTTTGTTTCTTATTCAACTTGTTATTAAAGTTTAAAGGAAGCTTAAAACTTTTGAACCTTTTCTTGTAAAGAGAATTGTTTTAAAGATTTATTTTCGTATATATCGAACATTTTGGCACGTAAATTGTACAATTTAAGCCTTGTTTTCTATCAAACGACACAATATTAATTTTATTATTTATTTTTGATTATTAACAAAATGATTAATTTGATTATATCGCGATGTGTTTGCGCATTAAATACGTATTCTTTTTTTTATTGTGGTTCGACACATGACAGCACCTCGCCTGATGTTATGTGAGTGCGGTTCATAAATGGAAGCTACTGTTAGTACAGTTAAATAACTGCTGTATCATTCGCATCCACAATGCCGGCCTAATTAGAAGCAGCATCTTTGAAACTGACTTTTACGACATTATTATTGTCTCTTCCTATCCCTGTGGGAAGAAGGCGTGACAATTTGATTAATTTTGATTGGTCCTTTAAACTGATCCCGAAACACAACTACGTCCCTACACTTACTTGAAAGTGACTAGACACATAACCACCAACAGTTTGCCCATCACTATTCGCATGGAGTCTGATTTGGATTTTATTTGTAAAAGAAATAAAGTTAATATTCTATATAATTAAACACGGGAATCTGACTTCTGCGCCAAATTTTTCGCTTCATTTACCCTTATCGAAGATGATATCAGAGGAAAGTAAATCAAGTTTTGCAGACAAGGTAAAAATGAAGAATAATAAATGAATCAATTACTGGAAAGTTGGAGCCATAGACACTTGACAAAGAGTTCTGCTCAACTTTGCCGCATTGAATAGGTATTTTACGCTAATCACCTAACTTTTAATTAATGACATCGTTTATAAGTCAGAGTACAACACTGATTCTTAGAAAAGACTTGCGATTTAGCATTTAGTTAAATATGTCTTTTAATACACCAGCCATTCATTGTGATGTTCGCCATTAAATACTTTTTTACCCGACTGATTCCGATCAGGATCAGGAGTGTATGCATGTACTTATACTTCTTTGGCACACTCTGTAGACTAAATGGTATGACAGATTTTATTGTTTAAGATGTAATTAGATTCGTATTAATTGTGATAGTGATTATAAGGTAAACTATTTAGTTGCGCCTCCGAAAAATTTTATACATAAACCTTATAAAAAAATATCTTTAAAGTTGACTAAATTAATAAATAATAGCTAAATTAAAAATAATATTTTTTAGTATAGTCGGGTTCAATTTTTTAAATATTTTTTTTGTCCCCGAGAAAGCCTAGAGCTTGTCCATAACCGTAGAGCTTGTACGAAGAGAATTATGGATGTGAGTGAATCTTTATTAAGTTTATTACTACGGGAAAAATGCGTGACAAATTGATCGATTGATCGATTTTAATTTATTATTATAAATAAAAGCTTTTCAGATTAGATTTGAATGTTGGGATGAATTATTATCAATAATTATAAGTTCAGTTAATAAAGCAATGATAGTTCCTGGAAAAGTGATTTCGTTTTTGTGTATTAAGAGAAAAGGGGCCCAGCGAGCCTACCACCAACTTTTAAGATCAAGCATGTTTCAAGACAGTATAAAACAAAATAACTCAATTTCGTACCACCATCTCTTATTCGCAATTTTTTTTTATTCCTTTAAATTCATTCTTACATTCGTATAGATTTTACGTTCAGAAACGTATTGCTGCTGCATTTGAACCTTACAACCTTTTTTTTGTAATTACCGCGGTGGTACGCTTAGAAGGAATAAATATTGATGTGACGTCACAAAACTGCCAATAGTAAATAGTTTTGTTTAAATAAGCATATTTGACGTACAAATTGACATTTGACTATCAATAGTAGACTCGAAATAGTAGTACGCCCGCTGGACTCATGAGCGAAGACGGATTACCATCGTAGAGAGTTTTCCTCTTTACCTTATCTTGTCATCACTCAAAACCATTTCAAAACACTCCAAGGTAAACCAATAAACGTGGAAGCTACACAGTAATAGATTTGCACGAACATCTCCGTTGAGTTTATCCAACTTAGAATTTAATTATAGTTTCTAACTTAGCCAGAAACATTTATTAATCCCAAAGTTGTTATGCACATGCCGCATAAGTGTGTATGTAATCTAGTTGTTTGAAGCGTGTGGCAAATAATGCGACAGCTGAAACTCGTAACTATGTAAACAAAATCCTCGAAATAAATTCTATGTAGACCGCATCCTACGAGTATTATGCAATTAGGTACTGCATTACCATATTTGCATCTAAGGATTATATAACTTGGGTGTGTGTGTAATGAATATGAGTTCCCAGTACCTCGTCGTATTAGGAACTACGACATGATTGGTAAGCAGTGCCCAGTCTGCTGCAGTATACAGACGCGTTTTGGGAACAGTTTGAAAGTTGCCCGTTTTAACTAGGCCGGCATAGTGGAAGCGACTGCAATTATTTAATGGAAGTCGCCTCCATTCATATACCACAATTAACACCATGCGGGTCATATGTCGAGTCACAATAATAAAAAAAATATATCCTGAGTAGATCGCATCATATTTTTATTTATTGTTTTATTTACATTTCTATATTAAGATACTAAAGTTCTTATGTCATAGAAACAGGACGACCAAAGTACATAATCAAATATACTATACATTGGTACCGACAAGTGATTTTGAACCCGTGCTCTTGGTTTGCACCACTACACCAAGGTTGCAAAGTAGTACTGCATTGCCATATTTCCTAACCTGGGTATGTGTGCAATGGAAATGAGTTCCCAGTACTTCGTTTTAATAGGAACAATGACATGAACACGGGAGGGGCGTTTGCACGCGATAATTGAATTTTGACTGACATTCTGATATTTTTCTGTCACATAGAAATTATGACGACATAGATGTCAGGTTGCACGTTCGATTTATTCGTTTTCACAGAAATAGCAAACGCGTTTCAAAAGCTTTGAAGCACGATAGATAGAGCGCGATTGTCGTGCAAAATATGTGCATATGCTATTGTTTTAGTAATTTAATACATTTAGACGGAGATAGACAATTAATAATTGCATTGTATGTTTTATTTGACTATCTAACAACTATGGGCCATATGAATTATTTTATTTATTCGATAATATCTTTTCTATTCAATCTGTCTAAATATTGGGCCTCCATTTGGACTGTTAGCTTATCTCGCTATACCAACTGTTCAGGTAACTTGCTCAATCTTCAGGTAAGGTTGAATTAACAAAATAGATGAAAGTTAAAAGTTATTATTATTATTATTTTTTTTTTTATTGTGACTCGACATATGACAGCACTCCGCTTGATGTTAAGCCAAAGTGTGGTCCATGAATGAATGTCACTGCTACTACAATTCAATAACTGTGAGTAGCAATCACGTCCACTATGCCGGCCTAGATGGAACCGGCAACTTACAAGCTGATCCCGAAACGTGACCAAATCACTTCACGGTCTGTATACTTGTAAGTGGTGGTACTACCCCGGATCGGCAGATTGGGTACCACTGCCTACCACTCTTTGATAACCAGACCCGAAGCAAATATCCATCTCTTTTTTTTTTATTAACAAATATTTGCAATATTTAATACTATTAAATACTACAAATAAAAGCTATGAAACAAATATTTGCTCCGACCGGGGATCGAACCCGGGACTTTACGCGCAACAAACCAGTCGCTAAACCGTTCGTCCACGCCTGTCGTCAATTCATAAGCTATTCACACACAAGCTATTCAAATAATTCAAAATTGCGCGTCCTGTCACTTGCAGATGCCCGCCAAAACTCCGACTGACATAGTTTATTAGTTGACATAAGCTGTCATATAATGTAATGTATTATTTATTGTAAATCATTGGCATGAACTTGAAATAAAGATTAATATTATTATATGTACGAAAGTTAAAAAAACATAACCCTCCTTTTCGGTAGTCGTGTAAATACAAAATAGAATATTAAATTACACCAGAAATAAGCCACTAATACACTGCCAGGCCGAAGCCACGTATGCTATTTCTCTGTCAAAAACTCAGCAGTTACTCATTTTTAGACTTTACCTAGACTACTTTAATCAATTACTAGTTTAGCTAAAAAACATCTTATAGTATTTCTTATAGGTCATAGTTTTTATTTCATAAGGTTGGTGACAACCACCATGTCAATCCGAATAGTGCTGGATGTAGTAAATTTCTAAAAAATCAATTTGAAAATGAAGGAATAGAAGCCCCTTTAAGGGATGCTATATGGCATCTGATGTCTTAACGAGCACATGATAGGTATTTTTTTTAAAAGCCTGTACTAAACATGCTTGTATCATAGAAACAGGACAACCAAAATAAATTGGTGCAACCAAAGATTGCTTCGTGCCGGCAAGTGGATTTGAACCGGTAACTCTAGGTTCACTCCTACTACACCACGGACCAAAAATTTATAATAAGCACCAAAACCTTGTCTTCGATGGGTCTAGTAGACGTCACTATGCGGGCTTCGAGTCTCTTATTATATTTGTTAATTAATGTCTGATTAATGGCCTTTGCATCCACAGCAGTGGAAGAGTGCCTTAATTATTCTACGTATAAATAATTTTAACAGCTACGAGTTACGATCGCGGCTTGTATTACCCGTTCATATGAAATTAGACCTAAAACATTTCAAGTATGAATTTAAATGAGGTCTTAAATAATAAAGGTATAACTTGGATACATTCACGTTTGTTATGGAACTTCAAAAACACTTAGGGCATGACAATCAATTTTATTTTATTATTGTGACGACATATGACAGCACCCCGCCTGATGTTAAGTTGGAGTGCAGTCTGGAGGTGACTGCTTCTACAATTTTATAACTGTGAGTAGCTGTCACATCCACTGTGCCTGCCTAGTTGGAGTTGTGTTTTTTTCTTTTTCCCCCAGGTTAATTAAAAAAAAGTATCGTCACTTTTAAGTGTATAAACCGTGAAGCAGTTTAGTCACGTTTAGGGTTCAACTTGAAACTTACCGGTCACAACTAGTAGATGCGACTGCTACTTAAAAAACTTTTTTTTATTATGACATCTGACCTCGACCCGCCTGATGATAAGCAAAGAAGGTCCAATGCTGACGACGACTGCGAAAACCGAGTTAGTTCACAGCTGCCTCAGTCGCCGTCACTATGCCGTCCAAAGAATAACTGTAATTGTATTAGCATATACGTTACTTAATAACAGTAACCTAATAACTAATAACACTTCAGCTTAATAACAAGGGGGATGCTGTTGATATAATGTCAAGCCAAAATAAAATAAAGTATTAAAAAAAACAGTTAATAAAATCAGATGTTATGTTTGACTTCTGGATTGGTCATTACACTTCTTATACTCGTACGTGTTACTAACAAATTTCTGAATTATTCTAGAAATAAATCCCAAAATATTCTTAGTGTAGCTAATGCAACTTTGATGTTGGCTGAGATTTAAATAAAGTTTTCCTTTTGACTTTATACTTTTAACTCTAAAAGATACATCTGGGAAAATGTGAGTTTCACTTTGCTAAAAGCGTATAAATAGAAATATATTCTCTTTACATATTACTCACTATTATATCTAGATCTAACGATTATTCTACTTTCTAATAATAACTTTTGTAGATCCGCTTCATTACAGGAGGTTGGCAGTTCCTTAATCATGGTCTGGTCTTGTCCTTGCGCAAGTCTGAATTAATTTATTCTCTGATGTCGCACAGCCAGGTTCAGGATGTGCGTTCTACTTTTTTTTTTTACCCATGCGTCGTAAATTCTTAAAAAGAATAATTTACCTTTCATTTTTTTTCGGATATGCGCTTGCTGGCAATTTTACCCATAATAATTAACTTCAACAGTGCATACTGGACGGTAATTAAAATAAGGCCTAGTACGCTACTTTACGCAGCTTTATAATAATGGTGAGTGCGATTTCTAATAATACTCCTAGTTTTTTCACCGTCCTTTTGATGGATTCTCCGACATGATCACAATTTATATGCTTCCAGTTTTTTTATGTGAAAATGAATTTCTTACGTGTAATAAAATAAAATTAGTAAGTAAGTTGTTTTTTATATATATTTCTTTACATTCCTATACTAAGTGGCTGTATCATACACGTGCCCGTATCCTAGAAACAGTACGACAAAAGTACATATATCAAAGATACATTAGTTTCCCGGTTTGCATGACCATTGTACTACACCACGATCGCCTCAATTTTTTTATATTATTGAAAGGACATCATTCATTTTATATGGTCACTTGGGCCTAATTGTATTAACAGTTGTATTTACATTTTAAAATAGTTTGATGAACAAAGATAACAATGTAATTGGAATATATCCTATATTTTGCATAATTAATGTGTGCAAAATGATAAAACTATAATTATGACAATTCAAAGCAGAACTGTTAATATGGCGTGTCTTTGTGATTGACAGACGATACAAAATCCATATCTTATTTTCCCAAATAACTCAATTGCACAGCAATTAAAAGCAAAATTCTTATTAGTTTTATCAAGTATCAAAACTACCTTTTATTTCATCAGTAGAATCAGTAGTAGAAATTACATAAAAGCCCAGAATAAATGATCTCCTTTAGCAAGTAAACAAGTATTGACGTAAAAAAAAGATTTATACGCGTATACATACGTCGAATAAACTCAAAAACAAAATATTTTTACAAGCCATTAGCTTAGTTGAAATAAAATGAACAATTTATCCTTATTTTTTAATGCATGGAAGCTTTTGTATACCCTACAGCCCTGTCTTGAAAGTTCTTTAGAAACTTTTAGTCGACTTGGCGGCGTACTATTAGAGACATTCTCGCATGATCACCTTTAATAAATGTGCCTATTGTATATGTATAGAAAACTATAGTGACACCCACTGTGACAACCGTGAACTGACTCGTTTTTTTTAGTCGTCGGCACTCTTCGACCTCCATCATGCTTACCATCAGACAGGTAGAGATCAGATGTCGAGCCACAATAAAAAAAGAAAAGTGGCCTAGGGTTTTTTTAAACCACATTACTTTTTCCAGTGAAATGTTAAAGTGTGATTAAAGTACAATAATTAATCATGATAGTCAATCAAATTGTGAAGCATTTTTCCTACTGAGATGGGCAGAGATAATGAAGCGCCATTTACCACGAACCTGACACAACTCCCCCGCTTTTCCTGCTCGACCTGCTAAAGGTAACAGAAAAACATTGAAGCTCGTTGGAGAAGGCCTATCTTCAGCACTAAACGACTGACATAATGACGATAATATAATAATGTACATACGAGTATATTAAGGCGACCGTGGTGTAGTGGCAGTGCAATGGTCACACAAGCCGAAAGCACGAGTTTCAAACCACATGCCGGTACCGAAGTATCTGTAATACATGTACTATGGTTGTCCTCTTTCTATGATACAAGTAACTTAGTATAGAAATACAAATTAAAGAAAAAAAATCCAGCCTGTGACTTGTAATAATATTTTTCATATTAAAAGGATATTTTTTTCTTAAAAAGCTGAAACAATATTTTTTTCTATAAATGGACTAGCTGATATGTCTCTAATAGTACAGGGTAAGCGAGTCTCAACTTCTGTTAAAACAATAGTCCTTTGGATAACTTCGCACAAATGTTTCTCCAATAGCTTTGTTTAAACATAAATTTATGAGCATTTTGTATTATATTATAATTTTTTATTATTTGTCGTGGGCTAGTGGTTAGATTATAAAGAAAAGTTCTCATCCTACTTCGAATATTTAAGTAGAATTAAATGTAAAAAAATAGTAATAAAAAAGACCTTTTAATTTTACTAAAGCTTTCACACCTCCCATAATTATACATTAGTTTAAACTCGGTCAGTACATTCACGAAGGTTCTATATAGGTTATTCATACTATAGAATTATTCTGTATCTCGTTTCCGCACTTGAAGTCCTCTTCGGTATCTTTGTGCGTTCTTCAACGGTTCTCCTTCAGCGGTGCCACCCGATCTCTTCCAGGAAGGCCAGGAGACCCTTTTTGTTCCTGCAGACCTCCGGAAGCGTCCTCGCGTTGCCAAGGAACTTCTGTCTTGCTTCTGCTACTGCTGTGCTCCTACAACTCAAGAGCACATGTGCAGCTGTCTTTTCCTCATTCAGACATCCCCTACAAAGGGGGTAATATATATACCGCACTGAATTGTACACTGTTAAGTTGAATTGTAATGATTGTGTAACACCCTTACATTTTCATTGATATTATTTATAAATAAAATATATAAAAAGCAGCTTAAATCACTCCAAGAGCGAATAAAGAATACCTAAGGCACATTTGATTTACGAACGCAAAGAAAAATACAATGAAACGAACAACAAAGACTTTTCCAAGGGATACAATAGACATTTTGAAGTAAGCTCCTATTTATTCCACTATGTTTGTGAAAATATTTTCTATAAAGTCAATGCACTTAAATAATATTTTCTTTCCTTTTTACAGCAAAGTCGGCACTTGTATACAAACTTAACTCGACATATGACAGCACCCCACTTAATGTTAAGCTGGAGTGTGGTCCATAAATGGATGTCACTGCTACTACAATTCAATAACTATGAGTGGCACTCACATCCACTATGCCAGCCTAGTTGGAACCGGCAACTTATAAAGTGATCCCAAAACGCGACCAAATCACTTCACGGTCTGTATACTTGTAAGTGGTGGTACTACCCTGGATCGGCAGACTGGGTACTGCCTACCACTCTTTGATAACCAGACCCGAAGCAATATCTATTTCTTTTTTTTTATCGAGATACTATATCCGACCCGATTCGCCGGGTGGTACTCGTAAGCAAGAGCGTCAACGACTGACGAAACCATTCAATTCTACCGCTGCCTTAGTCTTCAGGCGTGATTTAAATAAAAACTGATTTAAAATAAATTTTATTTTCTTGTAAAATAAATGTTGTTGTTTTCATCGTTAGTCTTGGGACTTATTGAACGATGTGTTATACCTCGATCAATCAATCAACCAAATTGTCACGCCTTCCTCTCACAGGGATAGGCAGAGACAATGGAGCGCCACTTGCCACGATCCTGAGAAACTCACTCGCTTCCTTCACATTCACAATTCTCTTCATACAAGCTCTATGGTTATGGACACTACGCAACTCAGCTTTCTTGAGGATGTCTTCGATTTGGTCGGAAAACACCCTCCTTGGTACCTACTTATATAAATGTGTTTTATTGTAAATAATAAATTAAAATGAATTCGTTTTTTAAATAATAAAAAAAGAGCTATATTATAATTATGAGAAAACAAAAAAAAACTGTAATTAAATGGAAGTATGTATATTTTTTCTCAACGACATTTTTGAATACAAAACTTTCAACCTTTTTTTGTAACAAAAAGAAGTCAATGTAAAGGATGAAAAGTAAACATTCATTACAAACACTTCAGACATTAAATACAGAGATTTCTTGCTTTATGAATAACCCTTTCACGAGCTACGCAAAAGAAAGCCCAGAGAATAATACCGGATGATTTTGCAAAAATAATTATAGCCTTCTAATGTCTTTTCTTTATTATGAAGCCGACTTTTTATTATAAATGATTGATTAGGTTTTATTCATAAAAGGTTTTTATTAATAACTAATGTCTTTCATCAGTAGTTTTTATTAATATAGATAGAGATGATGGATGGCTATTGTTCGCTAGTCGTTAGTCGTCATGAATCTTTACTTATGCGACAGTATAGATGTTTTCTACGCTAACAATACATTATGTGTACAACAACTCAGTGGTTAAAACTATTTTTTATGTTAAATTTCTATACTAAGCTACTAAAGTGCTTGTATCATAGAAACAGGGCGAAAGTACATATTTCCAAGATACATTGGTATCAGTGAGTGGTTTTAAACCCTTGCTTCTCGGTTTGCGAGACCATTGCACTGCTTGTACACCACGGTCATATAACAACTTTTAACATAGCATAGATATTTTCGAGGATAAAAACTAAAACATCCCTAAAGGGTGTCATTTCCAGATGACAAATACGTATGTATTGTTTTTATCTGTAATTTTACTCTCTTATTCTCTGTTTATGTATTTATATTATTCTTAATTTCAAATTATAGTTATTTAAGATTATATTCATTTTGTTTCATAAGTAGGCTTACAACAAGGTTGTTGTTTTTGTTTTTATCAATTTCTGACTGTAATCAATTTAAGTGCACCTATAAAATAAACGCATAGAAATGTACTTTTTAACTACGGTTCGATATCTGATCTTGCCTTGCCTGATGGTATGTGGTAAGGGAAGTTCCATGAACGCCAATGGCTAAGAAACTGTTTCGCCTTTAGTTGCCTGAGTCGCCGTCACTATACCGGCCAAAGAGAAATAAATAATGTTTTGAAGTTCCTTATTAGTGTATCAAAAAACAACGATTGCTATTTCATTTTTAGGAAAAAAGATTTTGAATACGTCTTCACATAAAATAGAGTCTCAAATGGCGTTTTGATGGATTACGAACATCTGTTCAAGCAAATGGGGTTGGTGAAGATAAGGGCTCGGCGGCAGCTGCTTTGCGTTTTTTTTACTTTCTTTACATTTCCTTATACTTCTTCAGTGACGTACAAAGTACTTGAGAATTAGATATTTCTCCGAAATGGAACTTAATATCAGGTTTACTCGCTTTCATACTAAGTGCTTATAAAACGCCTTTTAATAAATGTTGAACATACTGTTAAATATATATATTAGTAATTATATTAGTAACAAATATCTACCAATTTACCTGTTAAAAATATTATCTACGTTTTTTTTATATTCATTTTGGCAACTTCTAATGCTAGATTTCTGTGTAAACGATTGTTTGTTACCAAGATGTAGTGGCAGTGCAATGGTTACACAAACCGAGAGCACGAGTTCGAAACCACCCACCGGTACCAATATATCTTTGATAAATGTACTTTAGTTATCCTGTTTCTATGATACGAGCACTTTGGTAGCTTAGTGTAGAAATGAAAAAAATAAATAGTGTAACCAAGATTGTACTTATTACTGTACTATAATTATTAATAATGAAAACAGAACGGATAAAATCCGTACAGCGACAAACTGGGCGCGTCTGTTATATTTTCTACTTTGGTCCATTTTTGTATAAATAAAAATAAGAAAATGAAAGCTAAGAAAGGTGTGTCTGTATCATTAAAATATTGACCCTCTATATGAAACAAATATATTTACTATCCCTTTAACGAAACCTTCGTAGGTTTAGTGTGCTAATTGTCCACTTAGTTTGTTCTACTAGGTGGGCCACCACGACCTGTACTTTTTTTTATTGATAATTTGGTTTAATATTAATCTAAAATAAATATTCAGGTACATCCCCCTTATTGCTTACCATCTGTAAATTTAAAAGAAGAGTTGGTGTTTCCAGTTGTAGGAACTCGTGGTTAGTAAACAAGAAGAGACCCAGGTTTACCATATGCAAGCCAATTTCAATAACAAAAAAAAGAAATGATAACATTGTATTAATATATAAGTACTAAGCTAATTAGATATATAGATTTATAAAATACATATTTTCTTTTAAATATTAAATTTTTGTCATATAGAAATAATTCACCTGATGCTAAGCCAGAGCACGGTCCTCGCTGCCATTAACAGAGGTTGGGTTTAGATTATTTTATGTATTGAAGCCCGACATACTTTACCCATTTTATGTATAACTTTGACCACCTCAACTGATGTTAAGCTGAAGTGTGGTTAATGAATGGAGACGACTGCTACAGCATATAAATAACTGTAACGAACTCTGTCACGCGAACTCTGGAGCCCCTGCAACTACGCAGACATGGCGGCTTTGTGCCTATACCACGGATAATGTTCCGAAGAGCTCTTTAACCTTGTTCCTACCTCGTCTTTTTGCATTCTATCGATCGGATCGGCAGTCGAACTAAAAAGTTTAGTTTGTCTTTTCTTTGTAGAACAATCGACAAGTGGAATGCTTTGCCCATGTGCCCATGTGTTCTCTCCATTCTATGATGGATCCTTGGATTCTTCAAGCGATGCGTGAAGAAGCACCTTTGGCCGGCATAGTGACGGCGACTGATGCAGCCGTGATCAAACTCGGTTTTCTCAGTCGTCGTCACTCTTAAACCTCCTCTTGCTTATCATCAGGCGGGTCGAATTCAGATGTCGTGTCACAATTAAAAAAAACTGTAACGAGCAATCGTATCTACTAGTTGGAACCGGTAATTTTCAAGCTGATTCCGAAAGCGGTTAAATCAAATTTATTCGTATTCTTGTAAGGGAACATGTTAGGTGGATGGGCATTAAACCTTAATACCGAATTCGATATTTTAACGACATCCCTTGCGTAAACTGACCGTTTGTTTGTCTAACTAATGCATAGTGTTGTTGTCTCTCTAATGGAATAAACTATTTGGAGAGAGGTCCACTAACGTTTTGATTTAGGTAATAAATTGGTAGGTTGCTTACCCTCATATTTTATTTATTATTATTACTACCAATTATTACTACCATTATTATTATTACCAAGGTACCTATTAATATCTTACACTACTATCTTCCACATAGTTAAGACAAGGCATTGTTATAGATAGTATAAAATGTACTAGGATCAAGGATATGGCGTCCATTTTATGCTTTTTTGTTTCTACGCAGTACTGAAAAGCACACTGTATCTGTATCATCAGCGTGTGTATTCGTCTGTCTATCCAGAGAGGTTATTCCTCCTACGTCAATCGTTGTAGTTGAAAACACTTTAACAAGATTAGCTCTAAGATTAATATACGGCAGATCAAGTGGTCCGAAAGATATTAAGTATATATAATGACAAAAGATGAAGAATAGTGAAAAGTGGTGCTTCATTTAACTTGCCTATCCTTGTGGAGACATGGATGTGTCAATTTATTTATTTTCTATTTAGTCAAGCCAACAGTACAGTAAAATACTACCATTAATAGCATTGATCATTATTATCTCACATTCAACTTATTTACACTACAAGGGTAAGTATTTATAAAATTATAAAATGAATTAGATATATAAACAAATTGTGGTATATGAGAAAATAAAAGGCTCGGTGAGTCGTTTCTTTGTAAAACAATCGATAAGTGAAATGATTTTCCAGCGTATGTGTTCTCTCCATCTTATAACCCTGGATCCTTCAAGCGAAGCGTGAAAAAGCACCTTTGGTCGGCATAGTGATGGTGACTTAGCAACGGTAAACAGAATCGTTTGGTTTTTTAGTAATTGACTCTCTTGGACTTCTTTTTGCTTACCATTTGGTAATTCGAGGTCAGATGTAGAGTCGTTTAAAAAATTGTTTTGTAAATTCTTTTTTGTAAGTAAATAGAATTTAACTAAAAAAGGTAAGGATCCCCTAAAACAGACGCAGAGTTAATTATGTAGATTTAAAATTGACTATTTCCTTCGGGTGACATAAGATTAGCATAAGCAAATTATTCCATTCCTTTTTTTCGGGTTCAATTACAAGGGAATTTTAATTATTTTATATCCATTAAGTAGCGACAGTTACTGTTAAAATTACAGCCATTATTGCAATATTCATTTTAATTTAAGTTGTCATGACGCTATTTTAGTAATGTAATATGTTTTTGTATTATTTTTCTATTTCCGCTACACGCAAAATTTATGAAATTAAAAGCGCTGTGTTAAATAAATAATGTAAATTTAATTTAATTTGTATTTAATATACTTATTTCTCATTTTAAAAATATATATTGTATTTAGTATTTCTTAGATTTTGCGCCAACATTGATTAATGAATTAAACAAATTTTATGCGGCTTATAATCGCGTTTATTTTGGTTTAGATTTAACAATTTTTTATTACTCCGACGTGTCTCTCCGTGACCACGATGGCTGCAAAACTCTCGAAACGTCGGAATAATAAAAAAAATTGAATCCATATACATACCTATTTCAACTTATTTTAAAATCTCGCGCTTCAATTTCCAATGTAATTAATTTTACGGCAACAATTTCCTGGTGCATGATTCACAAATTGTATTGTCTCGTTCACCAGAATCACACGTTTATTGCCAATCTCGGCTGCCGTAAATAAGAACAAGGTAAGAACGACACTTTATAAATAATTTACAAAAGATTTGTTTAGATATTGTATTGTAACCTTGTGTGGTGCTCTAGATGAAAAGTGAGGGGCAGTTAGTGAGTACTTCAAAGAGTGGTACCCAGTCTGCCTATCCGGGGTAGTACTACCACTTACAAGTATACAGATCGTTTTAGCTTGTAAGTTGCTGCTTCCAACCAGGCCGGCATAGTAGATGTGACTGCTACTTATATTGAATTGTAGTAGCAGTGACATCCATTCATGGACCGCACTCCAGCTGAACATCAAGCAAGGTGCTGTCATATGTCGAGTCACAATAAAAAAAAACTAAAAAAAGTCTACCATATGATAATGGAGTGCTTTTAAGCCTCAAGGAGAGAAAGGCACTGATAAAGGCATTTAAGCTGGATGTATTTGGTGGTGGTTTAGTGCAGCGCATATTGTTTGAAACGGTATGAAAGATACGAATATGTAAATATATAAATTTTGTAAACCTTCAGCAACGCCTCCCTATCAAATAAACTTAAGATTAGTTTTGTGTAATGTTTTAACTTGGAGCTGATCTTATACTTTAGGCTCCCAATAAATATCAATCAATTAATCAAATTATCACTCCCTTCTCCCACAAATATAGGCAGAGACAATGAAGCGCCACCTGTCGCGATCCTGACACAACTTCCTTGGTTCCCAAACATCCACAAGCTCTACTATTATGGGCACTAGGCAACAATCGTGCCGATACCAGTGTATTTTTGAGCACTATACTAAGCACTTTAGTAGCTTAATAGCCTGTACATATTTATAGCAGTATGCTTTCGAATACAGAACATAGAAGATACGAGTATACAAATAAAGAATATAATATAAAGAATAATACATGTCATTAAGGGAAAAACAATTTGTACTGTATTTTGACTTAGGGCAGTTGATCTGCACAGTTTGATAGAGAGTTCATCCATCTCTAACAAGGTATCAATCACAGGTGAAGCAACAATGCATGCTTAATGAATTCTATTATCCTGTAGTGACTTCACTTCACTCTATACTACTGATCTATCTGTACCAGATCGGAAGCTTTGTACTACGTTATGCTTGGTGTCTTGTATATACCATGGCAGGAAATAGGATAAAGTAGCATTTTATCCATGTAATTAATACCAGGTAGCGTAGCACAAAATCATGAATCTGTTATCTGGCCTGCGTAATTAATGTGTAATCTTTTAACCGGCATAATGACGTGACTGAGTCGTTTTTTTTAATTGTCGGGGCTCTTAGATTTCTCCTTACTAGTTAAATCGAGGGTACTAGTATGAATGTAATCATGAATATGTAGATTTGTATTATAGTCACCAATTTTTAAAGTTCAAACAACATAAAAAAACGTAGATTTAAGAAAAATAATAATAAAAGGTATGGGAAAGTTTTTTATTTAATATTATTATTCAAGCCAAAGGACTGAAATTAGACTTAAATAACTAGGTACTTTAAAATCGTGATTTACTATAATAATATAGTTTCTATAATTCAAAAGTATAAAAGTAGTATGCAATTATCAAAGAAGCATTGTTAAGGATGGCTAATTAAATAGTATTAAAGAATTCTCCGTTCAATGTAATGATAAACACAACGTTTCTTCTTTAGTGCCTCTATTACGACTTATAAGTAATAACGAATGATGTTCGGTTCCCGGGGCGGTAAGTAATGTTTTGGAAAGAGTTAATCGGTTAGTTTTGGATTTTATTATAAAGTAGTACTGACAGTGGCGAGTCGGCGTCCGAACGTCAATTTTTTTTATGGTGACTCGACATCAGACCTTGACCTGCCTGATAGTAAGCATTATGGAGATACAAAGTGCCGACACTTAATAAAAACGATGAAGTCGCTGTCACTATGCCGGCCAAAGATGACAGAAACGAACTCATATTTACGACTTATAACCCAAATTTTGGTCAAGTCAGCTCGGGCGTTAGTATCGGTATAAGAAAGTATAGAGCAAAGATTATTGTTCTAAACAAGGCCTTATGATCCTCTTATCATCATCGCTGCCGTAATCAGACAAGCGAATAGTACGTTACAATGAAATGCTATGGTCATCATACTCAGCATCGCGTATGATGTTTTTTTTTGCGATTTCGATAGGTAGCACACTCGTAATATATTATATAGATACCTATTAATTATCTTTACCCTTTTTGTTTTTTGAATATATATGGTAATAGTCTCACTTCCGCAAACCAGGGTAGTACCACCACTTTTTAGTATACAGCAGTGAGGTAAATTAGTCGTGTTTCAGGATTACCTTAAAAACTGCTGGTTGTAACTAACCCGGTGCAGGTGTAGTGGATGCGACTGTACTTAAGTAAATATTCAAATATTTGTGTAACTTACATTCATGATAGAGGCATACATTATCTGCTTCGATTCTAATGAAATAAATCTAAAAACAGACATTGAATTCTTAATGAAAGTTTATCTATTTAATTTAGACGAAATTGATTTTGTCTTCATTTGAAAGGGTAATTTTATGAGATCTATATTCTTAAGCGAAGTATCGTAAAGATTTCTTGGCGCGATATTGGGATTCTATTCTAAAACCGTCTAATATTTTATCTTTTCGTAATATGTATAGTATTACCTACGGCAGGTTTATTTATTCAAATAAAACAATATTCCTAATATACTTTAGTACAACATGTTTAAATACACTTTCCTTAACGTATGGAAGTGAATGTTGGATGTGGCAGAAAAAGCATAAGAGTAGAATTGACGCTGTAGAAATACGGTTATTAAGGAGTGGATGTATAGAGTGTCGTAGAAAGATTTTTTTAAGACGTGATATCTGATCTCGACTTGCATGATAACAAGTAGTGCTCCAATAGCGCCGAAGACTGAAAAACTGTTCCAGTTTACGGTTGCCTCAGTTGCCGTCACTATATCGGCTTTGTCATGTTTTGATTGAAGGATCCAAGAAAATATGGCGAGGAGAACACATGTGCTAGCAAAATACACCACTTGCGATTATTCTACAAAGAAACGACGCGCCGAATCTTTTACTTCGCTGCTGATTCGGTCGACAGAATGTGAATGTTTCCCCCGACCTGGCGGGTATCACGGGAGTAAAAAGACGAGATAGAAACAAGGTATAGACGAAAACATTGTTATTTTTTAATGTTTCATTTAGAAATTTAATTAAGACATTGTTAAAACAAAAACAAAACCATTCATAAAATCTCATTATTAAATTGAAAATAACATTAAAAGAAATGAGGTGTTGGATAATGTTTCTTTCACAGTATGGGGTGTAAAAATGGTAATGTAAAAATAAGGGCGGGTTTCACGCTGTGTTACTCTTGGTTGAACTGCCACTTCAAATCTAAAAGGAATAGAATGTGAAGATGAATGAACTATTAAATGTAATGGATCGATGTAATTGCTCGTTTGTTGAAGATATGAGAAAATCCTTAATAACCAGATACTTTTATGAAAATTTTATCGAAATGCGACATCTGACCTCGATTTGCCTGATGGTAAGTAAAGGGAAGTCCAAGAGCATTGACGACTGAAAAAACTAAATCACTTTACTTCGTTCCGAGGAGCTCTTTAATCTTGCTTCTCGTCTTATCACATCCGTAACAACCGCACAGATCGGGAAAAGCATCCGCTGTCTGTCGATTCTTTGTAGAATAATTTTCAAGTGGTATGTTTTGCCAGCCCACGTGTTCGATTTATCTTATTTTCTTGGATCCTTCAATTAAAACGTGAAAAGCAACTTAAGCCCGCATAGTGACAGCGACTGGTGCAGCTGTAGATTGAAACGGTTTTGTCAGTCGTTGGCCCTCTTGTAAGACTAATAGTAAGCAAGCGGAGGTCTCTTGTTTACCATCAGGCTAGTCTAGGTTAGACAAAAAAGGGTCTAAATAAAGAAAACGTTTACCCCATTCACTATGCCGGCCAATGGTGCTTTTCACGTTTCGCTTGAAGAATCCATGAAAAATAGTGGATGTTAAGAAGCGAGAGTCTCTGTCATCCCTGTGGGAATTAATGCGTGAAACTTTATTAATAGATTGAACTCAGCTTGATAATAAGAAAATAAATTCAGCCATAACGTAGGATTTTTTCAATTATTATTTTTTCCAGCCAATATTCAAGTTAAAATTTGCAAAATTAATGCGGAAGTTGGTAATTTATTTTCACGGATGCTTTCCTTTCAAAATAAATCTTATTTTCAATATTGTATCTAAGATATCGAAATCAATTTATCAAATCAACGTCATAACACCTTTGGGCCGGAACACTTTATCCTGTATTAATTCCAATGAGTGCGATAAATTTTCGTTAAAGAAAAAGGCCCATCAAATTGTAAAGTACTTATTAAGGCTCCAGAGTTTATGAGAAGTTTGATGAGGGTGCTAATATAATTGACATTTTTATTACGCCAGACCCTTTTAGGCAAAGTATCCAAAATGAATCGCGGCGAAATAACGTTGTCTTGAATCGCTTTGTTAATGACATGTTGGTACGAGTACAATCGATGGTATATGCAAACCAGAATCGATACATAAAATATGATTCTCTTTGTAAGATTTAGATGCAATGATAGCCGCCTATTTAGTGGACATACCAGATTGGTCTAGTTGTAGGCGATCGACTTCATAATCGCAACCGACCACGATCGCGAGCGGTATTACAAGAATAATATAATACTCGTAATAGTACAACAAGATTTATGAATAATACATATATGCACTCGTATATAACAAGATATATGTCGTTCGGAATGGCGATCTAAGGGGGGAGGCCTATGTTCAGCAGTGGACGTCTTCTGGCTGATGATAATGATGATATAACAAGAATATTTATCAAGAATAATATAATAATACAAGAAAATAGTATGTGTCGGTATACAAAGAAGTTAGCTTGTTATGCTTACACTGAAATTGTGTTTAAATGTAAGACCTGAAGTCTCTGATGATAGACTATGAGAATTGAAGGGAAATGTACGAGATACTACTAATATAGTATTCGTGAGTGTATTAAGTATCACCTGACACATTTGCGAGATATAGTTTTAAAACGCGGGTAAAGCCGCAGGGGATGGTCTGTATTCCTAAAAATATTATTGTGAAAATATTTCTATAAATAAAAACAATCAAATTCCGTGGATTTAAAAATACTGTTTTTCCAGTTGAATTTTAATAAAAAAAATCAGTTGAACATTCGAGTGGGATGCAATAATCCGATAAACTAAAGGATTATTGGTTTTAACGTGGATATTTACTTTGAATGTAAATATTTAGTTAAATACCAGATACAAATAAAATGTAATACTGTTTTTTTTTATTTTATTTTCTAAATTATATTATTTTCTAATATTGTTAGGAGTGCTTACAACTTTAGGAGTGGTGGGCAGACAGCTGGTGATCATTTGCCCAGTCAGCTTTATTTTTATAACTCAGTAGCTTACGAGTGCTTGTATCATAGAAACAGGACGACCAACGTACACAGCATTAAGTACCGGGGATCTCGGTTGCACTACCATATTACGGTCGCTTGAAAGTTTACTACTCCAAATTGGCCGACATAGTGGATGCCACTGCTACTTTCAATTATTTACCTGCAGTAGCAGTCGTCTTTAATAATCGCACTTCTGCCTAACATAAGGCGGGGTGCTGTCATATGCCAAACCACAACTACAAAAAAACTAACGGTTACGATACAAAATCTCTTTGACAACGATGTATTAGCTTAGAAAGGTTAGTTGGTTAGCTATTTAGCATTAAGTTCGCCCATTGTATTGTGATTTTACTGTGCAATAAAAAAAAATATTATTCGAGTATGTATTTTAAATGTATTTTGTCTAGGCAGGTCATCTCCGCCGCATGTCTGATGCATTATGGACGACTTTGCAAAAGACAAAAGACGGTAGGTGGCGAGATTAGATTGACTCCTACAATAGTTTCAGCCGGTTGTACCAAAAATTTTTATTTACGAATTCGTAAAAAGTTACTTATAAGTAGAACAAAAAAAGGAAAAATGGATTGCAACACTCTCTCGTGTGTATTGTGTGTGTGTTTTCAGACAACATACACGAGAGAGTGTTGCAACCCATTTTTACAATACAATTAGGTACAACTGGCTGTTTTGTGGCGTAATTCACGAAAAAGAGAGATGGAGGCCTTAGCCCAGCACCGGGAGAATTTAATGTGTTTACAATAATAATTGGGTTGTAATTAACGACAGTTTGATACACATATACTCGTATGTGAACCCTTTTTTTTATCGCACCTAACCTAACTCTTTGATATTTATGGCACAGGTAGTTAGATACAGCGGCGTAATGCCCAGCTGGCAATAACACGGTCATTTATGTCGAGGGTAGCGAAAAAGAATCACCATTAAGTTAATTGGCGAAAGGCCTGCCTTATCAGTTTTCCGGTCGAGCGACTGATTAACGATTTACGAAAATAGCTTTCGGTTGCGCCTATAGTAAAATACGCATTGTTATCTACAATTTAATGTAATTAAATTTATAATATTTATAAAATTATAATATTTATATTAGAGAATTGTAAATTTGAAGGTAACGACAGAGTGTGAGACCTTTCTTTCAGATATAGCTTGTAAGAAGAGAATTAAAGAAGCGATGTAAAGAAAGCGAGGGAGTTGTCTCAGGTCAGGACCGTGGCAAGTGGCGCCCCATTGTCTCTACCTATCCCTGTGGGAAAAAGGCGTGACAATTTGATTGATTGATTAATTGACAGAGTTGTTAAAGTTGAAAATAGCATTCTGTTGTTTCTGACTAGTCTTGTGGGAATTAGGGCGTGAATTTTTTTTATTGTGACGACATATGACAGCACCTCTAACAGTAAATGCCACAAACCGGTAAGTAGGAAAAGGGTAGGAAGACGTTTTGGCTGAAGGGTCGACGATATCAAAGATACTGCTAGCATAGTGACGGCGACTGAAGCCGTTTATATTATAAAACGGATTTTAGTCATTGGCGCTTTTGGACGTCCTTGAAGGTCTAATAAAATAAAGGTCTTCTGTATTTTATTAGACCGGCAAAGTTTTAGTTGTCGGTTTTGTTGGATCTTCTCTTACGTTTTTTTATTGAGTCTCGACTTGCCTGATAATAAGCAAAGAGAAGTCCAAGAGCGCCGACGACTGAAAAATAACGATTCAGTTTACTGTTGCCTCAATCGCTGCCACTATTCCTTACCATCATGCAAGCGCGGTTAGAAGTCGTGTCACAATACAAACTTTTGTGTGGCTAAATAAAAACCCCTTTCCTTACATTTTTTTTACTAAGCTATTAAATTCGCTTATAACCACAAAGAGTGGTAGGCAGTGGTACCTAGTCTGCCGATCCGGGGTAGTACCACCACTTACAAATATACATACCGTGAAGTGAATTGCTTGCGTTTTGGGATCAGTTGGTAAGTTGCCGGTTTCAACTAGGCCGGCATAGTAGATGTGATTGCTACTCACAGTTATTGGATTGTAGTAGCAATGACATCATTTCATGGACCACACTCCAGCTTAACATCAAGCGGGGTGCTGTAATATGTCGTCAAAATGAAAAATAAAAAAAACAGAACGAAAGTACATATATCGGTACGTACATTGTAAGTACCGATAAGTACATTGTAATTACATTTGTAAGTACATTGGTATCGGCAATTGGTTATGAATCGAGGCCTCTCGGTTTGGGTTACTATTGCACAACTACCACACTACGATTGCCTTATTTAAGTTAATAGTACTATTCCGAATCGTTAACATTAGTTAAAGTAACGAATGAAGTTATGTTAGCATGAACATTTATTAGATGATAAATTAATAACCTTTGAATAGATGGCGGTGAATAGAAATCTATGTTACCCCAAAGAGGGCATCGCATCTGATTGAAAGGCTTACCTTGATTCTGCAGTCTACGTGCACAAATTCAACGGAGGTGGTTACAGGGGGCGAGGGTGTTTAACAATATGGAACGGCGATGGGGCAGTACTTTTACTACATTCAATAACGTACGCACAAAATTACAGTACAATCAAATACATTGCTGCTCTATTTACGCTCGGATTTTTCGTTCCTCTTATTAAAGCAGCAATGAATATTAGTTTAGATAAAAATGTTCTTGTTATATTAAGCGGTTTACAGGGTATGTAGCAGGGTAGTTCACCGACGAGTGTTCTTCAGTTTGGTACCCGCAATGAACGTGGGAGGTCGTTCCTTTGCTCGAAAATTCTGTGCCGTTTAAGTTCGAGAAATGAAACAAAGTTGTGGATTGCAAATTGAATAAAGTTTCAAGTTTTCATAATTTAAAAGATTAAGTTAGTGTAAGTGTAAACTGTTTTGTATTAATTTAAATATAATTAGTAGGTTTAATTTAATTTGAATACCACATTAATTGTTGCCGTAGTTCAATTATGCCGGCACAGCGGATGCGACTACCGGTGCGAAAGCCCTGGCGGTCATATGTCAAGGCAATAACTCGTACAATTAATAAATACAAATAGATTATTACTCTCTTTCGTTTATTTTGTTGTGACTTGACATCTGACCTCGACTTGCTTGAAGAGTAAGAATGCCAACGACTGATAAAACCAACTCAGTTCTCGCTTGCGTCAGTCGGCGTCACTATGAAGGCTAAGTTAATTATGCAATTCAGTTTATTATTGTAGTTTTAAATACGTGCCTATATCATAAAAAACTGGATGACCAAAGTACATAATATCAAAGATAAAAAAATGTAAGAAAATTACACGTAAAACCAATATTATTTATACTTTAACTGATTCTATAGGGTTTTATTAGAATATGATTTATTATTATTAAGCTTCGTCTTAAATTTTCTATTTCTTTTAAGTTATAAATAAATATAAACATTAAAATTATTTCTATTTTTTGTATTAGGTACTTGTATGTATGTGGATATATGCATGTATATATAAACAAATGAATAAATAAACATTATCATAATCATTATCATATTGTAATTAACTTTTATTGCCTGCACTGAAATTTTGTATCACGTAACACCAGGTATAGCCGGAGCCGCATAAAAATAATTTAAATCTTTTAATGTATTATTAATTTCGAGTTTTAAATGTAATTTTATTACATTCGTGTTAAAAATAAATACATCGAAGCATAGGTTGCTATATTATTTTGTACATAAATATTTTAAGTATAGGTAAGAACTAGATTAAGTTAAAAAATATTGATAAATTAGGTAGTGTGTAAGATATTACAAGGTTTTATGTTGGCATGATCCAGATAAGGCCAAAAGATTTAAAAATATATGCGTTTCATTTCAAAACCACTTGTCGGTACCAATGAGTCTTTGATATGCGCCTTAATAATCCTATTTCTATGCTACAAGGACATTTAGTAGGTTAGTATAGAAATTGAAAATAAATCTTTATTATAACATTTTTTTAACAAGTTTCTATGATTAAAGCTATAAATATAGCGAAATTTGAAAGAAAATGTAGTGAAAAGGATTGACATGCTTCGATGGTTTGAGCACATGGAAAGGATGAGTAAAAGTAGATTGACGAAAGGAATTTATAAATCTAATGTGGATGCATGCGTTAAACGAGGCTGACCAAGGAGGGTGATTTGCGACCAATTTACCATAACCGTAGAGCTTGAATGAATAGGCAGTGGTACCTAGTCTGACAGTCCGGGGTAGTACCACCACTTACAAGTATACAAACCGTGAAGTGATTTGGTCGCGTTTCGGGATCAGCTTGTAAGTTGCCGGTTTCATCTAGGCCGGCATAGTGGATGTGATTGCTACTTACAGTTATTGAATTGTGTTAGCAGTGACATTCATTCATGGACCACACTTTGGCTTAACATCAAGCGGGGTGCTGTCATATGTCGAGTCACAATAAAATAAAATAAAAAATGTTTTTTTTTTAGTCGTCGTCACTTTTAGACCTCCTCTTGCTTATTATCAGGCGGGTCGAGGTCGGATGTCGTCTCACTATATAAAAAACAATCAAATTGTCATGACTTTTTTCCACAGGGATAGTCAGAGACAACGGAGTGCCACTTACCACTATTCTGACACAACTTGCTCGCTTCCTTCACATCTACAATGCCCTTTATACAAGCTTATACCAGCACTGCGGACTCTGCTTTTAGTCCTCGATTTTATCAAAGAGCTATGTGGTCGTTTCAGCTTTATCTTTTACTCACCTCTGATTTATAAATCTATTTCACCAATCTCCTTTCATCCAGTATTTTGTACACAAAACTTGAAACATACCTTATTAAAAAAAACTAATAATAAAATAAATTTGACCAGTCTTCATAAACGGTTGTTAGTCGTCGGCGTAGTAGACATTATACATTTTCTGGCCACAGTATTTTACGCGTAAAGTCCCGGGTTTAATTCCTGGTTGAAAATATTTGTTTCATAGCTTTAATTTGTATTATTTATTAAAACAATGAATATAACAATATTTTTTTATTGTGACTTGACATCTGACCTCGTCCCGCCTGATGATAAGCAAGAAGAGGTCCAAGAGTGACGACGACTGAGAAAACCGACAAATAAAAAGAGGCAAATTTTTCCGGGTCTGGTTGTTAAAGAGTGGTAGACAGTAGTGCTCGATCTGGGGTATTAGCACCGTTATAAGTATACATCAGCGACTTAGTCGCGTTTCGGGATCAGCTTATAATTTGCTGGTTTTAAATAGGCCGGCATAATTTTAATACGGCGGTTTCAAATAGGCCGAAAATGGACCGCACTACAGCATAACATCAGACAGGGTGCAGTCATTATATAGAGTCACAATATCACAAAACTAGTCGAGGTCAGATGCCGCGTCACAACATAAATTCAAATAAAACCATACTTATAATTAATGAGAAAAAAGCTAAAAAAGAATACTATATTTAAACTTCTAAGAATAGCATAATTTATAGTTTATTTAAGACAGTATAATAGTAGAATTGAATCAAAGAAATATTTAATTTGGACTAATTTATAGGTTTATTTTTAAAAGTAAATCTTCTATAGGTAAATATCAGTGGTATGTTATAGGGTAGTACGGGGACGGTACTAAAGGTCGTGATGACAAATTAACCGATACCAATTCATAATTATTTTTAATGTAGTACCTACGTATTAAAAAGTAGGGGACCGCAGTGCATTTATCCATAGAGCTTGTATAAATGTTTTTATCAATATATTTAGGAATTAAGGCTTAATAATTTGATTGATTGAAAGACACAACCGGTCGAAAGATCGAAAAAACAAACCGAAAATTATGAATAGTGAGATAAAGGTTTTGAAACATTTATAAACATGTTTCAAACATCTCTGTGTTTTCGCGACCACGATGGGTGCAAAGCTTTCTAGCTCTTGGATTAAAATAAACGCAATGATAAACATAAAGCTTTTGTTTCTTAACAGTGATCGCACAAAACTTAAAAAAAAACTTCTCGCCTGCATTCTTGAACCGCACTCCAGCTTATCAGACATTGTGCTGTTATATGTCGAGCCACAATTAAAATTAATTAAATATGGAGTAGCTAATTATTTAACCTCTTTTTTGTTTTAGGTAATAAATCTGAAAATGGCGAGCTCGACTCACTTTATGTGTTATTTTGCTGTCTTATTCGTTTGTGTTGGTGGGTATAAATTGTATTTTGCCCATTTTCTCTCTCTATATATATTTTAACACAGAGTATTAAATGTAAGTAACAATCACCACCTTACTTATTTGTATAAACAACAAATTCACAAATCCTTCATTGGTGATTTCGTCTACTTACAAATGAAATTAATTTTTTTTAGAATATATATTTTAAATTACCTTGGTTTATATAATATAAACTTCAGACAACATTTACCGTGTACCACAAAAAATAAAATAAACGCACTTTAGATACGCTTTAAATAATGTTTTAATTAATTTAGTTCCAGAAAATGACGTTTGACTATATACAAATATTTAAACACTGTTTTAAATATTTTTAGTAGTAAGATTGGTAAAGTTTTTAATATATACCTATTTTAATTATGTACTTTTGATTAATTTGATGAATTACCGACAGATCAAGGACAAGGAAGATGGAAAATGTCAACTAGAGAAAAACTTGAATATGACATTGAGAGCTTTAGAAGAATGAGTGGTATGTAAGCATGGGCGTTTTCATTTTTTTTCGCAAACCGATATATATCCCATTTTCGATTTTGAAATCGATTTCAAAATCCGATTTTAGAAATCCGACAGATAAGGAAATTGATTAATTTAAAAAGCAAAGTACGTACGTACGGTACAATGATTTATTATTATCTATTAATTTTTTTTAATATTCTATTTCTTAATATTTTCAAAACTACTGTTTTATTTGGTAAGTATATATTCATACAATGTATACTGAAATTGTATAATTTATATTTCATAATATAATTTATACAATTTTAGAGTGGTAGGCAGACTGTAAGGTGACTTGGTGGCGTCAGCTATGGATTTAGCTTGTAAGTTGCCAGTTTCAAATAGACTGGCATTGTGAATGTCAGGCATAAGGGCTATGGATCGCACTTTAGCTCAACATCAGGCAAGGCGCTGTCATATGTCGAGTCACAGAAAAAAATATAAATTATCTTTATAAATTTTATGAACATTTTTTTAAATCGGTGGACTCTTTTTTCTGAAAATGAATACATACGAGTACCTCACAAGGTTTTCGTGACATTTCGAGGAAAAATAAAACAAAAAAATTTAAAACGATGGTTCAAACTAAATATTTTAAAGTCCAAGTTAAATTTAAATATGTTTTTTTTTATTATGACTCGACATATGATAGCACCCCGTTTGATGTTAAGCTGGAGTGTGGTCCAAGAATGGATGCCCCTGCTTTTTTTTTATTGTGACACGACATTTGACATCGACCTGCCTGATGATAAGCAAGAGGAGATCCAAAAGTGCCGACGACTGAAACAACCGAGTTAGTACACGGCTGTCTCAGCCGCCGTCACTATGCCGGCCAAAGGTGCTTCTTCACGCATCGCTTAAAGTATCCAAGGTTATAGGAGGGAGAGAACACATGGGCTGGCAAAGCATTCCACTTGTCGATTGTTCTACAGAGAAAAGATGCACCGAACTTTTTAGTTCGATTACCGATTCTGTCGACAAAATGTGAATGCTACTACAATTCAATAACTCTAACAGTCACATTCACTATGCCGGCCTAGTTGGAACCGGCAACTTACAAGCTGATCTCATAACGCGACCAAATCACTTCACGGTCTGTATACTTGGTATACTTGGTAAGTGGTGGTACTACCCAGGATCGGCAGACTGGGTACCACTGCATACCACTCTTTGATAACCAAACCTGAAGCAAATATCTATCTCTTTGTTTACAATTACAATTTACAATTATAAACACAATAAATACACAACACTAATATGCCTATCTATTTTTTTATTATAATATAAATTTACAAAGTATAGTACTTGAGAAATTACCTATTTAAATTATTACAAAAACATAAAATAAATAACTAATTTACGTAAACGAAGTGCATGTGTCACCAAGCTCAAACTGCCTAACTTGCAACGAAACAAAACACCTAAAACATTTCTTTCACTCATCAGAACTTGAAACATAAACAAATCCAAGTATCAAGTAATTGTAATCATGTACGCAAATATGGTCTCTAATTACATAGGATAAAATACATAGAGTAAAGTAAGGATAAAATGCGTTGCACAGCGTTCAAAAAAACTAATAGCGTAACAAATGTAATCTAAAATAGATCTTATTACTTCGCGAGTAATTTTATATTTCAATGTGCAATCGTAAAATATCCAAACCGAAATCTAAAACCGTTTAAATTCGCCCCATCCTTTTTACTCCGCTAAAGTATGCTGGGTTAGACAGAAACAAAGCGAATTTCCCTATCAGTTTTTAGTTTTTTAACGTTTTTGTGCGGTTTGTGTTTTGGTTTGGCTACATCGCTAGTTCGTTTCTTATAGTTTTTTAAAATCCGATTTATTAGTTTCGGAAATCTATACAAATCGATTTGTGACTGGAATCGGATTTTAGATTCGTTTTGATATATCCGACACATGCCTAGTGGTATGTAATTAAATAATTAAAAATATCAAATACGTCATTTTGTAATATATTAAAGTTTATTTTTCTTGCAGAAAAAATTAAAAAAGAAATTGAAGAGTTCTATATGAAGAATCCTGATATGTCAAAGAAAAAAGACTATTATAGTAGCATGAAAAAAATTAAAGATAATATAAATTGGAATAAAGAAAAATATTTGGAAACAATATTGAAAAAACAAACCATAAATTTAATTCATGCTTTGCATAACACCACGGTTGATAGACAAACAAGCATAAAAGAGATTCAAGGAAATTATAAATCAGATAGTAAACGGGAAGAAAAAGATATATTTTTGCGAGGAAACGACATTAAATCAGAAAATATATCAAATAGAACGGAAAACCATTGGCCGAAGTTTGACGATATATTATTAGCTATGGGAAAGATATACGACTGGAAAAACGATAGATGGATAAAAGTAAAAGAAAGAAATAAACAGTTGACAACCCCTTCTGGTGTGATTGATAGTAGAATAGAGTTTTTATCTAAACATAAGTTTGCTTATAGAAGTGTTAAGTTAAATAAAAGTAAAACAAAAAGAAAATTAGTGATAGCAGTCTCTGCTATAAGATAAAAAATATTAGTGTTGAAATGTGTGCAAAGTTTTGGGGACCAACAGGAATGTTGTGAAAGTGTCCGTTGGCTTCTAATGCAGCTTAAATTTATTTCAAACCTAAAAACATTTGTAATTATTTGCCTCCATTTAGAGTGTTTTGAAATTGCCATGCTTAATTTTAACTATAGACATTTAGCCTGTTGTTTTGTGTAATTAATTAATCTGTCATTATTCACTTCCTTAAAATAAATTGGTTCAATTGTACACTTCTGTTTTTTATTGTCTAATATAAAATTTATATTGTAGGCACCTGAACCTTGGGGAATTACCTCGGGGAGTTACCTCTATAGCAATTTAATCTATATTTCAGCACCTAGTTTAAAAGTAGGCAGACAGGTCATGGTTACCCTAGTTTTGCGATCGGGTAGTACCACCACTTGACCACGAAACGCACCAAGTGACTTAGTGCGTTTTGAGACTAGCAGAAACGTTGACAGATCCAACTAGGTCGAAATAGAGGATGCGACAGATACTTTTATATTTGTTTATTTATATTTGTATATTATATTGTTATTTATATTTGTATGAAAAGAATTGTGGATGTGAGGGAAGCGAGGGAGTTCTGCCAGGATCGTGGCAAGTGCCGCTCCATTGTCTTCGCTTATTCCTGTGGGAGAAGGGCGTGATAATTTGATTTATTAATTGATTGCAGTCGGCTCCATTCATGAGCCGCATATTTGCCGCGCTCCGGCAAATATGTCGAGCCTCAATATAAAAAAAGGATTTTATATAACACCAATTATTGTGAGTGCTAGAGAAATAGGGTTTATTGTGGCGAAGTCTCAAGAGGTGTTGCGTGTCTGATCAATTTTTCATTGGCACGTTGCGCCTACAGCAATGAATTCAGTCATTTATCATTTGCGAGCCTGTTCTGAGAACGATACCAGCATAAATAACTTTTGAGGTAATTTGTTGACTACACGGAACATGTGTTTGTATAGAAAATCCACACCTGCCAAGGGTGGAAATTTTATGGCCATACAATACGTTATGGCTGTAAAATGAGTTTCCCTGCTCCGTTTGTAATGTATGCTTATGTTATGCTTCTTCATCGTTAATATACACACATTTTCCCTCTTAATGTTTCCTTGTTATTAGGTGATGAATAAGAAATTTTGCTTTAATATAATACACATATAATCCACTTACTATACAAGAACCGAACTAACTTAACCGAATCGGCAGTCGAACTTTGGTGCGTCAATTCTTTGTAGGACAATCTACAAGTGGAATGCTTTACCAGACAATGTTTTCTCTCCATCTTATAAACTTGGATCCTTTAAGCGATGCGTGAAGAAGAAACTTTAGCCGGCATAGTGACGGCGACTGGGACAACTGACTCGGTTTTTTCAGTCATCGGCACTCTTGGACTCTTGGACCTCCTCTTGCTTACCATCAAGCGGGTCGAGGTCAGATGTTGAGTCACAAATAAAACTTACAAAGAAAATATGTTTACTACTGGAAAAAACGGTTTTATATCTAAAATAGGTAGACAGACTGTGCTTAGTCTGCTATCCAGTGCTGGTTCCAAATATACTGGCGTGGTGGATGCGAATATTTAACTGTAGATGCAGTCGCATCCTGCTTATCATTAGGCAGGGATAGCCATGTGTCAAGCCATATGGCTATAAAGAAAATTCTTTTAACGCGTTCCTCCAAAATTCTCTTATCGATTCGTTTAAAGAAAACGATTTATTTTAGAGGTGTACAAAAAAGCCCTCCATCATGTCGAATTACCAAAAAGGATTTGTTGCCCTGGAGAAATCGTAATGAAAGATTCATTACGAATATCTGGAGGAATAAGAAGATGGTACCTGACTGATGGCAGTGATATAGTTCTGTGGGACGTCCGAGTGTTTTTTTAAATTGTGTTTTGACATTTGGCCTTGACTTGCCTGATGGAACCAAGAGGAAGTTCAAGAGAGCCGACGACTGAAAAACCGAGCCAGTTCACGGCTGCCCCAGTCGTCGTAACTATGCCGGCCAATTTTTTTAAATATGTTTATTATATACATGTGTACACTGTACATATTGTATTACATGTACAAGTACTAATTCTCAAATCCACTAAAGGTCAATAAATTAAATTGTCACGCGTCAATTCCCGCGGGGATAGGCAGAGATAACAGAAAACCCACTCGCTGTGAAATCCTGAATTATTTATGTCCCTGATTCGAGTAACAACCTACTGGGTCTTCAGGAGCTAATAAACGAGTTCTAATTGCATATTTAGTGATGAATTGGTTAACATTCAAGTACAATTCGCGTAATATAAAGGAGTTTAGCTTTTTATTGTGACACGACATATGACAGCACCCTGCTTGATGTTAAGCTGGAGTGTGGTCCATGAATAGATGTCACTGCTATTACAATTCAATAACTGTGAGTAGAAGTCACATCCACTATGCTGGCCTAGTTGGAACCGGCAACTTACAAGCTGATCCCGAAACGCGACCAAATCACTTCACGTTCTGTATACTTAAAAGTGGTGGTCCTAACCGGATCGGCAGACTGGGTACCTCTGTCTACCACTCTTTGCAAACCAGACCCGAAGCAAATATCTATCTCTTTAATTATTAACAAATATGTGTAATATTTAATATAATAATTAAATATTACAAATAAAAGCTATGATGAAACAAATATTTGCTGCGACCGAGAATCGAACCCGGGACTTTAGGCGCAACATACCAACCGCTGACCGTTCGTCCACGCCTGTCATCTAAGAAAAGACGTAGGTTTATTATGGTGGTACTATTTGACTTCTCCTGGTTTACCATAGGTAAGTAGAGGTCAGATGTCGCTACAATTATACCAAAGGTACGGCTTTGTGGGTCCTCTATCGCCTATACCACGGAAAATGTTCCGAGGAGCTCTTTAACCTTTTTTTATACTGTGGCTCGACATATAATGTGGCTTGATGTTAAGCCGAAGTGTGGTCCATGAATGAATGCCACTGCTACTACAATTCAATAACTGTGAGTAGCAATCACATCCACTATGCCGGCCTAGATGGAACCGGCAACTTACAAGCTGATCCCGAAACGTGACCCGGTACTACCCCGGATCGGCAGACTGGGTACCACTGCCTACCACTCTTTAAACCACCTTGTTTCTACCTCATCTTTTTATACCCGTAATACCCGCACAGATCGGGCGAAGCATCCGCATTTTGTCGACCGAATCGGCAGTCGAACTAAAAAGTTCGGTGCGTCTTTTCTTTGTAGAACAATCGACAAGTGGAATGATTTGCCAGCCCACGTGTTTTCTCCCTCCTATAACCTTGGATCCTTCAAGCGATGCGTGAAAAAGCACCTTTGGCCGGCATAGTGACGGCGACTGAGGCAGCCGTGAACCAACTCGGATGTTTCAGTCGTCGTCACTCTTGGATCTCCTCTTGCTTATCATCATGCGGGACGAGGTCAAATGTCGTGTCACAATAAAAAAAAATACACCAAAAGTGAACATTTTGCAATTGTGTGTGACATGTCTACTAGTCCCCAGTACAAGGAACAAAATTTTTTTTGATACATACAAACGTAAAACTTTGTGAGTGCCTTTTTTGTGACGAGTCCGACAAACTTTTTAATGCGACAACTCTTGACGCTGCTGCGTTTTCGTATGCCTGATTCCCGAAATTGTCGATATGACGTCACTATGACTCTCCATACATACAAGTTTGATTTTTTGAGAACTGTTTAATAAAGTAAGTTTAAAAATAGTGGTCAACTTGTCCGACAAAAATCATGCTGCGTATGGCGTGTCCACCACCCTGAAAATGTCGATATAACGTCACTATGACTCTCCATACATACAAGTTTGATTTTTTGAGAATTGTTTAATAAAGTAAGTTTAAAAATAGTGGTCAACTTGTCCGACAAAAATCATGCTGCGTATGGCGTGTCCACCACCCTGAAAATGTCGATATAACGTCACTATGACTCTCCATACATACAAGTTTGATTTTTTGAGAATTGTTTAATAAAATTAGTTTAAAAATAGTGGTCAACTTGTCCGACAAAAATCATGCTGCGTATGGAGTTTCTACCACCCAGAAAGTGTCGATATGGCGTCATTATGTCTCTCCGTACATACAACTTTAAATTAAATTTTTATCGATTTAAAATAGAGTACTAATTGTAAAAAAATATATGTCCGTCAAATACACGCTGAAATTGTAGTGGTTTAACAAACTTATTCCTGGATATACTAATCAGATATACTATAAATTTTTCGTAAAATTACGTATTTTTTACCGATTATTATAGTCCGGGAGGTAGCGTAAAATTTTTACGGTGATTTTGGCACGGCTCTATGAATTTATTTTGATAGTTAGTACTTGTATGAGAACTAAAACTGATGTCTCCTGGCGCGACTCTGTGGCTTTTGGGCTATAGAAAATATTAACATAACTGAAAAAAAAAAATGCGTGGATATTTTGGCAAACATGAAAAAGTATTAATAAATAATTTATGAATTGCAGATCTTAAAAAAAGTATCAGCTGCATCATGTACGTGACAAACATGTTAGCTGATCATGTGAACATTTTTTTTAAATCATAAAAACTCGTATCATTTTGGCAAAGCTGAAAATTGTTTATATTTAAGATTATAATTTAATAATCATAATAATTCATGTCAGCTGGAATATTAACGAGTCAAAAGCTGTTAGCTGGACTAAAAAAACAGCCTACTCTAAAAATTGTGTCTTGCTCTTCCAGCTTTTCATGCTTTGACTGGCTGTGATTTTAATCCAGAATTTTACAGAAAAGGAAAAAGAAACCGTTTGAATTATTGAGATATTATAAAACTTTTACTAATGTGAATCTCGAATCTCGGTTATGTGTAGAAGTTGTTTTCGAGAGTCATTACGAACCGTCTCAAACGCAGGTTTGATGACTTCCAGCCTCCCGAACAAGCCGGTTTCCGACCATAGACCACATACACACGCCCTGCCAGATTATACAGAAGACTGAAAAGTATAATCGGCCACTGTGTCTAGCGTTCGTGGACTATGAAAAAGCCTTTTCATATTTAATCGAGAACTAGGCAGTATTGCAGTCCCTTCAGCGATGTCATATTGACTATAGGTATATCGAAGTGTTGAAGTGTTTGTATAGAAATGCCACTATGTCGATCCGGTTACAGGATGAGAGCACAAAACCAATCCAGTTGCAGAAGCCGTAAGACAGGGAGACATCACTTCTTCGAAACTGTTCACGAATGCACTGGAGAATGTTTTCAATCTCTTGGACTGGAACGGATACGGCATCAACATCAAAGGCGAATACATCACTCACCTTCATTTTGCCGATGATTTAGTCATTATGGTCGATCCGCTGGAGAACCTCAATGCTATGCTCAGCGACCTGGTAACGTTTTCCAACAGGTGGGTCTCAAAATGAACATGGACAAGGCAAAAATCATGTCCAATGTCCATGTTGTGCCCATACCGGTAGTCGTTGGGTACGATACTCTCGAAGGAGACTATATACTCGGATGGGCGGCGTTCAGGAAATTGCGTTATATCTTCTCGTCAAACATCCCACAGTGCCTGACGGGTAGGCCTTTCCCCTAGGTGGACTGACGACATAGTGAAAGTCAAGAATAACCAGTGAATGCAACTGGCACCTTGTCGTTCGAAATGGTGTTCTGAGGGGGAGGCCTATGTTCAGCAGTGGACGCCTTCTGGCTGATGATGATGATATAATACATATATAATATAAGAAAAAAAAGATCTGATATACCTTATATTTCCTATTGTGTTTTTTACAACTAATTATAACTTATACATTATTATTTCAATTAATTTATGTGTAGTTTAGCCTAGTTTTACAGAAGTTGCAAAAGTTGTAACAAACTTAAAAGTTGTTGAGAAAATGAAAAAAAAAATTAGCTGACAAAAATAAATTATTATGATTATCTTTAATATATTCAATTTGTTTCTGATTTTTTGACATGTTCACATGGTCAGATAACATGTTATGTCAAGTACATGATGCAGCTGATACTTTTTTTAAGATCCACCATTCATAAATAAATCATTATTACTTTTTCATCTTTGCCAAGAATATTTTTTTACTATCAAGTTTCTTGGCATTTTCTCATCTTATGCCCCGGACTTGGGCCAACTGACACCTCATTTATTAATAAGCGTTGGAACAACTGACTATACAAAAAAAAGAAATGCCATGCCAAAATGCTCCGGTCAAATTTGACGCCACCTCCCGTACTATTATTACAATCAATATATATTTTTTAAAAATAATAAAATTTACAGATTTTTGGATTAAAATTATTTTATAATTGTAATTTCATACCACAAATTACATGTTAATATAATATATTTAAATGATATACGTGAATATTTAAGTTTTTTCAGTCAGAAATTGACCAAAAGAAGTTTACCACTAGTAATGTTTTATTTTTGTCGGACTGATTATTTAACTGAATATATTTGTCGGACAAGTCGATATTTGCATTTAGAATACTATTATATATCATTGTTATTTTTGTCCGACATGTATGTCTGGAGAGACATAGTGACGTTATATTGACATTTTCAGGGTGGTGGACACGCCATAAGCAGCATGATTTCTGTCGGACAAGTTGACCACTATTTTTAAGATAATTTTATTAAACAATTCTCAAAAAATCACACTTGTATGTATGGAGAGTCATAGTGACGTTATATCGACATTTTCAGGGTGGTGGACACGCCATACGCAGCATGATTTTTGTCGGACAAGTTGACCACTATTTTTAAACTAATTTTATTAAACAATTCTCAAAAAATCTAACTTGTATGTATGGAGAGTCATAGTGACGGTATATCGACAATTCCGGAACTCGAGCATACGAAAACGCAGCAGCGCCGAAAGTTGTCGCATTAAAAAGTTTGTCGGACTCGTCACAAAAAAGGCACTCACAAAGTTTTACATTTGTATGTATCAAAAAAGATTTAGTTCATTGTACTGGGGACTATACGGCATGATATTCAAACGCTTTAAATTAGGACACACTCCATGTAAAAATTGATTATTGTATCTTTTTTCCTTTTTGTTTTTCGAATTATTATTTTTTAATTTATTTTCATTGTTTTATCATTTACATTCCTATACTAAGCTACTAAAGTGCTTGTATCATAGAAACAGGACAACCTTAGTACATATATCAAATTGTACATTGGTACATTGGTACCGGTGAGTGGTTTTGAACCCGTGCTCTCTCGGTTTGCGTAACCATAGATTGCACTGCCACTAAACCACGGTCACCTTACACCATAATGACTAAGCAGATGAGTGATTATTGCGATTAGGGTAAATGTGTGCAGCTTTTAGCTGAATTTCGGCAACTTTTGATTTTACCCTTATAAAAAATAGCTTACGATCAAATCATCATTAACTCAAAAGTCTCATAACAGGTAGATATGATTTATAGAACATGATCTAGAGAAGTTAATTTCACGTTTTTGTTATTTTTACGTGAAAGTTCAAGTACATAAAGGTGCTGAAATTTATGATAATGCCACCTTCATGCCACTCTCGACGCGTCGTGTTTCATTATAAGAAGGCCGTCTTATAGCATCAAATGTGATCGATAGCTTCCATTTCCTAGGGGTGTCGAAAAAAAAGTGTTACGAGTTACCTTATAAGTAATAAAAAAATATTAGTTAATATTTATAATATTTATTTATAAATTAGAGCTTGTATGAAGAGAGATGTGGATGTGAGGGAGAAAGTTGTGTCAGGATCGTGGCAAGTGGCGCTTCTTTGTCTCTGCCTATCCCTGTGGGAAAAAGGTGTGACAATTTGATAACGATTTGATTTTTATTTATAAACTATGACATTTTATAAATAGATTTCCTCAGAAACTAAGTAATTATCCAGAGTACCTAAAAACACATGTTCTTCTCCATTATTAAACTTATATTTTTAATTACTAACCTCGAGTTTCTTATTTAAAAACTTGTTTTCTTTTTTAACTTATTAATGAATAAAAATATTAAAAGTTTTATAAAACATTTTATTTTAAAGAATATTATTAGTAACTTTTGTAATATGTTGGTATTTTTTTAAATTCTAATTAGTGCTGTGTAATGAAAATTGGGTGTGCACGCGTGTATTCAAGTTTTAATAACAATTTAAACTGTAATTTACCCTTTAATTAATAGTCACGTAAAGTATAAGATAAAAAAATGACACAGAAAGAAGTAAAAAAACCTAACAAATGAAGATAAGCGTTGTAACTGACAGTAGAGGCAGCAAGAGTAGCGAATCGACATTTTATGTTTTTCATTTTAGTGGTTCGAAGCTTCAATAAAACTGCAAGAATTGTCCTTTGAACAGTTTTAGCTTCAAATTGTACTTTATTACTTAAAAAACGGATAAACTTTTTTATGAAATTCTCGTTTTCCCGCTGGGGATCACTGAACTTTTTTTTATACCTCCTTTTTGAAACAAAACTTTGTGGCAAAAATAATCAGTTTAGTACTGGTTATTTGCGCCCGTCGAGACATGGGCCCTTGGGGACCTTCAGCTAAGCGCCTGGCCAAGAAGTGCGGCTGACGGAGAAGTCTGGAAGGCTGGTAATTATTTCTGCCAACGTATTAGCCTTGCTATACAAAGGGAAAATGTTGCAAGTCTCCTTCGGATAGTCCTGATGCGACGTCATTAGATGATATTTTTTACCTATAGTTTAAAATTAGTTAATATACTTTTAATTTTATCTGTTTCTCTTTCTCTATAAAGAATTTAAGAGTTTAGTTGAAACATTTTCACTAATGCTACAACATTATTTAGCGGGAAATATTGTGTTTTATATTGCAATAGACACATCCGTATTCAGTTTTTGCGAGATACAACCATTCATCAGACACATATGTTACTGAGCGCAGCTACACAAAAACATTCGAGATTACTCACGAAAAAAAAAACAAAACGTACGTGATCTCACTCCGTATACGTGCCTAGAATGACATATGGTGAAAATCTGAAGTTTATGATTTTTTTATGACCCTTTTCTTGCTTAACGAATGACTTTTTCATTTGTACTGGTATAAAAAAGTTTCAATTTGTACATTTAGCTGTATTGTTCTTTCGATACAAAACGTGACTGAATTTAGTATCGCTAATAATTCTATCAATACGGTGTGTAACTTAATTTTCATTTAATATAATAAACATAAAGGACATCATTGATTTTGTATGGGGACTTGGGCTTAATTGTTTTAACAGTTGCGTATACATTTTAAAATAGTTTAATGTACGAAGATTACAATGTAACTGGAAAATATCCTTTATTATGCATAGTTTATAGTAGGTGTGCAAAATATTCAAACTATAATTATGTCAGTTCAAAGCTATGGCGTGTCTTCGTGATTGACAGGTGACACAAAATCCATGTCTTATTTTCCAAATAACTCAGTTGCACAGCATTTAAAAGCAAAATTGTTATTATTTATAATAATACAAGTATCGAAACTACCATTTAAATATTTTTTTATCATTGGACATTACAAAAGTGGTACTAAGAAGTCCAAAACAAACGATGTCCTTTAACGAAATCTTTATAAGAAATATACTGAACAATAGTATCTCATTATTTATTTACATGCAAAAGGATTGTGGAACTTTATTTTTACATCCATCCAATTTTACCACACAAAAATCTCAAGAGAGCCGACGACCAAAAAAACCGTTTAATTTACAATTGTCTAAGTCGCCGCCACAATACCGACCTAAAGTGTTTTTTTAGCTTAAAGGTTCCATAAAAATACTTATTAAAAAATATAGTATAAGAAATACTACATAATAAAACCATTGTTTATGATATTTTTTTTTAAATAGGAACCAGGTGAAAAAGTAGTTTTTATTTCATCCTTTTTAAAAAGACTTCATTTCAAAGTATTTTAGAGTTTATTTAATTTACGACACAATATACTCGTAGTTTAAAAGCTCCATCCAGTACATCGTGCAAAGCTAAGAACGTTACCGCACTGCTCGGAGATTGCTACGTAATTTGCGGCGCTGAAACTAATGTTGCTTTCTCCTTTCAGTTTCAGATTCTCTTACTTTTGTGGCGAAACTTAAGACATTGCTCTATTTTAAATATATTGATTTCGACAGGTTAACTATATTGTCAATACTTGTGTACCGAAGAGAAAATAATATAAAGTAAATTAAGATGTGTTTTTATTTTGTATAAATTTTTTTTTCTGATAATGCTAAAGGAATCACTGATCACATCTAGCAAAGAGTACAAATATTTGTTAATAAAATAAAAAGACAGATTTTTGCCCCGGGTCTGGTTGGCAGCGGTAGGCACCACTCTTTCGATCCGGGTAATTAATACGAGAGCAACAGACCGCGAAGTAATTTAGTCCCGTTTCGGAATTAGCTTGAAGGCTGCCAGTTCCAGCCTACTAGGTTAGCAAGTGGATGCGACTGCAGTTTTTAAACATTCGTAAACATAGTAACATTCGCCTTCATTAACAGATTGCATTTCAGATAATCATCAGGCCTGTCATATGGCAAGCCCCATGAATTTCAATGGCCGGAATAGTGAAGGCGAATGTTGCAATCATAAGCTCAGATGGTGTTTTTAGACGTTCGCGTTTTTAGTCTTCCTAGGTAAGTCAAGTAAGTATATATGCTGAGTAAAAAATATATTAACACTTTTATGTATGTAAGATTTGGTATTTTTTTTCACATTTAAATACTAAGCTACTAAAGTACTTGTATCATAGAAACAGGACAACCAAAGTACATATATCAAAGATACATTGGTACCGATGAGTGGTCTCGAACTCTTGGTTTACGTAACCATTGCACTGCTACTACACCACGGTCGCCTCATATATCTAAGTTCTTTTACCCAACTTTTTTATTTGACACATCAACAATGATATTTTAAGAAAAATCATAGCATATATTTATACCTCTTAAAATATCATTGCACAACAAAAAGTGAATGCTGTTTTATTTATGTATTTTATTATACAATATTTATGTCAGTATCACATTACTTACAACTACGAGTATAAAATTATTAATTATCTAATCTGATCTACGTTTTGACAATTAATTTTATTAGATATGTAAGTTTTAAAACTGTGAATTTGGATAAGAAATTAAATACTTAGTATAGTTAGGATCAAAGAGGTTTCCGTTTATTTACCGTTCGTAAATGAGCTAAAATATATGGTTTTGACAACCGTCACCGGACGAACCAGGATCAGACGATATTTATCAAATTGGGTCGTGAAAATCAAAAGTTATTTCCAACAAGTTTAGACTGATCTAATTTGCCAGATCTTACGACGTCTTTGAAGTAGGTCCTGGTATCTGGTATAAGTATATGTTCCATTTTTTGAAAACATAGAATAAATTATACATCGATGATAATAAAACACTTTCAACGCGAATATCATATTTTACACTGTAAAATATTGATACTAAACGTTCTTAAACAAAAAACGTATATCCTTAACGTATATCCTTATTCGTATATCATTAACGTATATCCTTATTTGTATATCCTTAACGTATATCCTTATTCCTTTATCTTTAAAATTCGAATGCTAAAAATAACAAATATTTATATGTAGTTTGCATTTTTGGAACAATTGGATAATTTTTCATTACTTATTTTGCCTGAAACATTGTAACGTGGTTCAAATCAAAATATGTTTTTATTCTAAAAAAGACCCGTTACCACATAAAAAACACAGGTTACAACATAAAGACCAGTTCCTTGATTAATTTCATCTCTATTAGGAAATATATGTATCTTAGTGGTATAAGACAATTTTACAAGTGTAAATTTAATTAATACCGCACATCTATCATCTCAATAAAACGTAAATGCTTAACCACAAAATGCTTTTGTAACACAATTTATATACAGTCAAATGGCAGCAAGGTGTACCCCAAAATAGCCCATATTTTATAGAAATGGGTAACCCACAAGTATCACATTAGTGTGAATTCACATTACCGTGAAGTTCAAGCTAGTGAAAACTTCTTCCTGCAAATTCGTAACTTGGCAGCGACTTAAGAAAAAAACTTTTAACTTTTTAAATTCCAAGTCGTTCCTTTAATCGGTGAGTAGATTGTATTAAAGTTTTGGATACTTTAAAATTCGAGATTTTGAATGCTTACTAAAAAAATATCGCCAAGGTATCATAATACAATATTTATTTTGAAAATCGTAACTATTATTGTTTGGTCCTGCGAGAAAAATATTTATTCATCCTCATATCGCAGAGAGAATAGCAGAATGTCTTTTAAACGTTATCAGATTAAAATATTTCTAATACTCGTAAACGAGATAGGAAGCCGCAAATAATGGTACCTTTATTTTACAATACTAATAGGTACTAATAGACAAATAAATATAACTAGGCAACCGTGATCTAGTGCAATAATTTTACTTATAAACGGTATTCACAATATTTTATTTTCATGACACTAAATTATTTTATACATTTGTCCTTATGGCTTGGAGTCTGTCTTTCTTAAAGCTTGTCTGTGTTTGAGCTTGTCTCTCTCGAACCTTGTATGTCTTGGAGCTTGACTATCTTGAATATTGTATGTCTTAAACGTTGTCTGTCTTGAAAATTGTTTGTCTTAAACGTTGTCTGTCTTGAAAATTGTTTGTCTTAAACCTTGTCTGTCCTACATCTTGTCTATTTGGATCCTGGATACATAGACGAAGTTAACTGCTACCACAGATAAAAGTTTTTAAATAACATTTATCGGTATTTTTTCCATTATAACATTAATTTTTATTAGTAACTACTGTAAATGGTCTACAGAAAAACATGTGCATATTGGCTAACTACGACCGAGTATCAAATCTAGTGTATCAAATCAAACGCGCGACAGTTAATGTTCTTAATTTATTAAACTAAATACGAAATTTCCTGCCTTGATATTTCTACATAATATATTAGTGTATATGGGTATCAGTTACTCTCATAAACGGAAACTTAAGTTTCTGAAGATGAATTTAGCGGCACTTTAAGTAAAGTTTCGACAGTTGTGGAATATTCATTTACTGCCTATGCTTATATGGTGAACTAATTGGAAATTCGTCTTGATTTTGAAATTATTTTATTTATTTTTTTATTTTTTATTGTGACACGACATTTGACCTCGACTCGCCTGATGATAAGCAAGAGGAGGTCCAAGAGTGACGACGACTGAAATAACCGAGTCAGTTCCCGGCTGCCCCAGCCGCCGCCACTATGCCGGCCTAAGGTGCTTCTTCACGCATCGCTTGAAGGATCCAAGGTGACCTTGAAGGACCAGACGTCAAGACGGAAGTCAATTCCGCTGCACAGGAATTGAGCACAAGCGCTGGTAAGAAGTTTATTTGTGTGTAAGATCAATGAATCAATCAAATTGTCACGCCTTTTCCTTTTTTTATTGTGGCTCATTATATGACAGCATGTTGTTAAGATGTCCATTACGGTCCATGAATGGAGGTGACTGCTACTACAGGTAAGTTAAATAACTGTAAGTAACAGTTACATCAACTATGCCGGCTTAGTTGGAACCTGCAACATACAAAATGATCCCGAAACGCAATTTACAGATATTTAAAATAAAAGTTATGAATCAAATGTTTGCTCCGACCGAACTGGTGAGCTTACTAATCCGCCTTGCATGTCGTCATCAATTGTCACCTTAGGTACAGGCAGAGACAATGGAGCGGCGCTTTTCACAATCCTGAAACAATTTTCCCGCTTCTTTCTTCACATCCACAATTCTATTTAATTAACTTTTGCAAAGTGTATCACTTTAATAAAAAAAGGAGTTTTTATCCTGTAGCGAGCATTATTCCGCATGTCAGAAAAGGAAAGGAGTACTTCCAGCTGTACGCGTGTTGCGTACAGGGGTCAACTTAGCCGGATGACGTCTCTTCGTTAGAGCGCATATATCGGGTCCGCCAAATAACTTTTTTTTGAAAATGCTATAATATAAAAAAAACTACTGAATATTTTTTCAAATTTCTTTTTTTATTTGAAAGTACAATCCTTCCACAATAAAAAAATAATATACATTTTGTTGGCCAAATGGCGGCCTTATCACTAATATGGCGATCTCTTCCAGGCAACTGAAGAACAATATGAAATAAATAAAAGGAAATATAATCATGTAAAAGAATGTTTTAACTTAAAAAAATATTTTATCTGACAAAGTCTGACACAACTACCACAAAAGCCTTACGCAAGAAAGTGTGTGCTAAGTTGCTGTAATCTGGCGCTCTATTGTCTCTGCTCTGTTCTCTTCCTTTTATTGCTTTGTGCAAACGGAGGTATGAGAGTTTAAATTTGGATAAAATTAAGAATAAAATGGCAAATATAATATTAAAAAAAATTAATGTTGAAACATTGTAAAATACGTGTTAAAATAAATTTGTTCAGATGTTGAAGTTTTTAATTGACTTAGTTCGTTAGGAGTCGGAACTTACTCGTATATTATCGTTATAGCGAGCAATAATTATTACTTCGTATATTATGAAATGTCCTTTTGTCTTTAAGAGACTATTTCCAAACTCAATAAAATTGACTTATAATTTGGTTATTTATTATGTAAGGATCGTGGAAAGTGTCTTTTGGTTGATTGTCATGTTATGATCATTAATTAATATAATCACATTCACTGAATTATTAAATATGTTACAAGCTAGTGTGATCCCTAAACGACGTCGTTTCGGGATCAATTTGAAAGTTGCCGGTCCTAAATAGATCTGCTGTTATAACTGTAGTAGCATTAGGTTATATGACGAGCCACAATTTAAAAAATAATTAAAAAATACGAAACTTCGCTTTTAATAGCCGTTCATTGTTATATTAATATTACTAGAACCATTCCTAAATGAAATTATTCTGACCAATAAGATATTTTCCCCTTAATAATAAATAAACTATTAAAATATATTTTTTTGCTAAAATCTATAAATAAATTACTCAAAACACAATAACTAAACTCTCAAATAAATATCAAATATTTATACCAACATTTTAGAACAACAAAATCTACGAAACAAATCTCACAACACAATCGAATTGTAAAAATATAAATTCTCATACTATTAAATTGGATACGTGGTCGTCTAGATTTCATACAAAGGACAATTTCAACAATATGTCTGCTATTGTAAAAATCCATGTCGTTGCTCTAAAACCTACACTCGTGTCTTTCGTGCACTGAACAATAGTAATATGATGGCTCCTAGACAAAATCTAGAGCTACCGGAAATCCCAGTGTGCAATGCGGTTGCGCTCTATAGAGAAAGAGGGTGAGAAAGGCTTTTATTTTAGGTTGTTTTTGGTGTTTTTGTATTTTGAATTAATTAAATTTGAATTAAATGGATTATGAGAGTACACATTATTTAAACTTTATTATAATTCTATTATTTTATACCTATATTTTTATTGTGACCCGACTTTTGGCAGCCCTCCGCCTGATGTGAAGTTGGAGTGCGGTCCGTGTATGGAGGTGACAGCTACTACATTTCAATAACTATAAGTAGCAATCACATCCACTATGTCGGCCTAGTTGGAACCGGCATGTTGCAGGATCGTGGAAAGTGGCGCTCCGTTGTCCCTACTTAGGAATTAGAGCGTGAAATTGAAGATGATGGAGAAATAAATGAAAACTGATTAAAATCGTGAAAATGAATTATGTATATATAATAAAAACAATATTATTCTTAACAAAAATATATTTGAAATAATACAATACCTTAGACAATGCCTTAGCCTTAGACTATAAAAGCTTAAGTCTTTTCATTTAGAGTATAAGACGTAGATATACTCGATTATTTCTCCGGTTTAAACGAGATCGTAAAACTTTTTAGTGATCTTGAAACTGCGTCTATTAAATATAATATCTTCAAGTATAATAAATACCTGCTATTTTTGTCATGAAATATATTTACGACGCCGTTTATATATATATTAAATACTTAATGCAGGTACCATCAGAGGAATAACAAATACTACTTCATTATTGTTAGGATATTTTTACAGTTAATAAAACAATAAATTAACATAGAAATTAAAATTACACAATTATAAAATTAACATAAAACACAATATCGTTCATTTAAATAACACATTTTATATTTTTTTATTTGGAGCTTGGTAAAAGCTTACGTTACGCGTACCATCCTGGGTTCTTTTCCCAGTCAGAGGAAATATTTAGTTTTTCATATTTAATCATTAGATTGAATATCACCAATAGATTCAAGTTAATAAAAAAAACAGAGCTCCGGTTCTGGTTGCCAAAGAGTGGTAGGCAGTGGTGCCCAGTCTGCTGATTCGGGGCAGTACCACCACTTACAAGCATGCAGACCGTGTAGTGACTTAGCCGTGTTTCGGGATCCGCTTGTAAGTTGCCTGTTCCAACTAAGCTAGCATAGTGTATGTGACTACAATTATTTAATTGTAGTATCAGCCACCTTCATTAAAAACAGTACCCCAGCTTAACACCAGACCGGGTGCTGTCATAATGCCGAGCGGGTGAATGGGTAGTAACCCCAAATTGGCAAACTGGGTAATAAAATGACCACCAACTACTCTTTGATACTATGTTTTATTAAGTTACTATTGCATTAAAAAGGCTAACGTGGTGGGTGGTATAGTAGTAGTGATATGTCACGCAAACCGAGAGTTGCAGAAAACCGGCAATATCAGTTGCTGGTACCAATGTATCTTTGATTTGTACTTTCGTCGCTCAGTTTCTTAATACAAGTACGTTTTGTAGCTTGTAACTTAGTATAAAAATGTAGAAAAATCAGCAGACCAATATGTTTATACCTCTATATGTCTATATTCTAGAATGTACAAAGTGGCTTTCTCGTGAAAAGTTCACGTAAACTATTTAATTTGTTTCAGTAACTACTTACTCAGGTTGGAGCAATTTGAAAATGCGATTAAAGCTTACAATGAAGCTCTCCGTTGGAACGTGCGTAATACAAAATATATACTTTGCAACTACAATTATTATAAAACAAATAAAAGTCAAACCATTGCCTGATAAAATTTATATTTAATAATTATAGATAAAACAGCACACATATTACATAATATCAAATGTTTATTTATTTATAACTTTCATTAAAATATAAACTTGATTGGAAACATTACAAAAGACGGGTCTATTAATGCTGATAATAATTTAGGAATTATCATCATTATTATTAGAATTATTTATAAATATTCCTAAGGATATAAAACAAATGCAAATGCAATAGCTGATAGATAATCATAATATTAAACCTTATTATATTAATAAATATACTATAAAGTGTATAACTTATACACTTTAATTTAAATACCATGTCTAATCAAATATCAAAATGTCACGCCTTTGCCCCACAAGAATAGGCAGAGATGTAGACAATTGCCATGATCCTGACACAACTCTCTCGCTTCCCACTTATCCACAATTCTTTTCATACAAGCTCTACGGTTATGGGCACTAGGCAACCCAGCTTTCTTGAGGTAGTCTCAGGTTTAAATACTACTTTTTTATTAGATACAAATATATACTTAATAAGTTATTAAATTACGCGATTTAAATTAATAACGTAACGGATATTTCATAATGAAACGGGTTTAATCAACTTTAAAGTAAATAAAATATTCTTAATTATGTTTCCTGGTCTCTCTCCTGGTATATATTCCTGGTATATCTCGACTTTCCTGGTCCAGCAAGGGGAGGTCCAAGAGCACCGACGATTAAAAAAGGTTCAATTCCAGGCTGTTTTAGCTATCAATATGCCGGCGCTTTGCTTAAAGAATCCCACGAAATTATTGTTATTAATGTTGATAAAATAACATGGGCGGGTTAAAATCTATTTTAATTATGAAATATATGCTTTAAAAAAAAAATTAGCCTATTTTCTAATATAATACATACACAGCTTTGTGGTCTAAATCACACCCGAAATTTCAAGATTAGAAAGAAAACTTCAAGCAGTTGTGGTTATTTAAAACCAAAAACAAGTCTAAATGTATTTATTATCTTTCTTTGCTATTTTTCTTTCAACTTTTTTACTTATTTATATTACATTATTTTTTATTATCGCGATTTCGACGTTAAAACATCTGTGGTTACAATAGTAAAAGAATCTTAAACAAAAAAATTAATAATAAAATATCTACTTGTGCTAAAAATAATGTTTTCTTAGAGCCTTTTAACTTTTAAGGCTTTTAGTTTTTGTATTTAATGAATCACTATTTAAGCTACATACCGTGAATAGACAATAATATACCTACTATTGAAGCTCGAACATTAGGCTTTAAGCCAATTCTATGTTCGCAGTATAGTAGTAGGCACTACGAGTATTTGCAGACTTATCGGAGCTTAACTACTAGATGCCAATTCGTGATACTCGTACCCCGAAGTTGAGTTATCAAACACTTTTCTAATTTAACTTACTCGTTACGAACTAAGTGGTCTTTAATAGTGTTACCCAATATAAGCACTTAACGAAAAAATATATCAAAGGCATTTATTACTTTTTAAATAGAGTTCAGTCAAATTAGCTTGGAGACGTTTTTGCATTTGTAGTAGTGTGTGTAGTACACACGCCTGAGAGCGCGTTTCCATTATGTCGTGGCGGTTGATAAAGATGTTACGATCTTCTATCATTATGTTTAGTTTTATTTATATTCCCAGTGGCATTCGTGGTGACTAATACGATGTCATCTTCCGTAACGTAAAATAATGGTTGCATCAACTGGCATCCTGTAGTTCGGAATGGCGTTCTAAGGGGCTTTCATATGTTATGTTCAGCAGTTTTCCGGCTGATGATAGTGTTGATAAAGGCTTTGGACTACTTTGGTTCTCAAGGCTAAATTAAATACAGTTATTTTTGTACGTTTGTAGGCAGATGATGTAAAAACCTTACTTGGCCGCAGTAAAGCACGGGCAAAAGCGTCGTATAATGATGGCGCTATGGTCGATGTTTCGCGAGCTCTAGGTAATGTCTCAAATTTATTTTCTTTTTAACCTAAAATCAATTTTGTTTTTATTGTTACGCGCCATGTGATGGCAAGGGGAGGTTCCAAAAACTGTGGGAGTTTGCCTTAGTCGTCGTCACTATGCCGGCTAAATGTAATTTTTCAAGCTTCGCTTAAAGGCTCCAAGTTTATATATGATGGGGACATCAATCAATCAATCAGTCAAGCAATTCCTTCAATTCTCTTACATCCACAATTCTCTAATTCAATTCATACACGCTCTACGGTTACAGGAACCAGGCAACCCAGGGAGAATATATTGGCTGTAAATATAATAACGATAAAGAAGACCAATTTTAAAGGACTTTTTTATTTTGATAATTGTAAACAAACTGCGCGCCGACCACGTAACTCTTTTTTTTTAATGTTTATTGTGAATCGACATATGACAGCACCCCGCTTGGTGTTAAGTGTGGTCCATGAATGAATGTCACTGCTACTACAATTCAATAACTGTGAGTAGCATTCACATCCACTATGCCGGCCTAGATGGAACCGGCAACTTACAAGCTGATCCCGAAACGTGACCAAATCACTTCACGGTCTGTATACTTGTAAGTGGTGTTACTACCCCGGATCGGCAAACTGGATCGGCCTACCACTCTTTAAAAACTCAATGACAATGGGCTTCGTTTTGACAGTTGAACTCCATTAATGAGCTTTAAAATTAAAATTGTGACCGCGCAACACACTAAGAATCGATGTTCATTTTCATTAACAGTTCAAGCTCATTGAAACTAATAAAAATAAAGTTTAGACCGCACTCCAACTTAGCATCAAGCGGGGAGCTGTCATCATATCGAGTCTCAATAAAAACTACATTTAGTTCATATGGCTAATAAGTTCACATCTTAGGTGGATATAATATGTATGTATGTATGTGTATATTTATTTATTTAGTAGGTATTTATTTATATATTTAAATATGTTTATATTGTATGCATGTAATATATATTTTTGTATATGTATGTATGTTTTATATTTTTCTCTGTATGACCTTCCTTTTGCTCACATTTTGGACTTGCTTCTATTGTTCCAAAGGTTGGCTGGTAGAGAATGCTAACTAGCATTAAGTCCGCCTGCGTGCTCCATAGTACGGCAAGTAATAAATAAATAAATAAATAAAAGAAAACTTAATGAATATACTCGTAACTTTCAGAATTGGAACCAGAAAACATAACAGCCAAAGAAATACGCGCACATACAGAATATGGCAGAGGCAACTTTGAACAAGCGTGGATTCTCGCACTACGCGGTGAAGTCGTTAGAACCTTTCCTCATAGCTTTAGGGAATGTTCTAGAACGGCCGAAGAAACGGTGATTATTATCTTTCACTAACATTGTATTTTAACACGCTATGTTAACTTTAATTGGGTCATCAGCTTGAAAACGTTTTTATCTTATAACTTATGTATTAACAATTTTATAGTATTTCAATTACCTAATGAATAAAATTGTCACACCTAAATTCCTGAAGGTGTGAGACAGGCGTTTGTACCAATTCGTGACGCGTAAAGTTCCAGGTTCAATCCCGGTCGCACCAAAGATTTGTTTCATAGATTTTATTTGTAATATTTAATTTCAATTAGATTAAATAATACAAATATTTGGTAATAATAATAAAAAAAAGGAAATATCCGGATCACGTTGTAAAATACCTTGTAAAGTTGTAAACCTCTCTCCAGTAATTAATTGTCCACTGCTGCAATTTCCACAGTGGACTGCTGGAAGCGACCTGTTTTTTAGCAGTATAGATACGTCCACATATATACCATACACAAGACGTCAGTCCGTCTTGTGGATGAATGTCCCACCTATGCTATGTGTTCATGTTTTGGCTCCAATGACAGCCGTTTGTTCTACGAGCTATGTACCTACCAAACCATTATTAATAAAATATATATATATTTAGGTAAGAGAATGTACAGGGAAGAGTGCCTCAAAAATGTTATCAAGCGGCATAAATATATTAAAACAGTATGACAGGGCGGGCTCTTCGAATGCTGAAATGAAATCAACACGCAGATTGCCTCGGTTTCTCCAAGAAAAAGTTCCTCAGGTGAATAAATTAGCCTTTACAGAAGTTCTCTCATTTACTTGCTTAACATAAATTAAACTCGCTAAGGTATCTATTTCCCCTCTTTATGTTTCTTTTTAAAGTACATTTTTAACTAAAAGTTGTAAGAGGATAAAAGATCTCTTATTTTTTGTAATTGTATGAAAAGAATTGTGGATGTCAGGATCGTGGCAAGTGGCGCTCCATTGTCTCTGTCTATCCCTGTAGAAAAAGGAGTGACAATTTGATTGATTGATTGATTTTTTAAAGTTACGTAGGTACTTAAATATGTAATTAGAAACAAGTGTATAGTGGATAGTGCATAGGCCGGCATAGTGCAACTATTACATGTACTTACTTTGTATGTACTTATTTAATTTTTGTAGCAGTCGTTTCTGTTAATAGACCGCACCCCAGCCTAATATCAGGCAGAGTGCTGACAATTACCTTTTAGTTATGTATATCACACTTTTACTTTTGGATATCGATTGTTATTTTTAAAAAATACAATAATAGAGGTACGAGTTGGCAACAATAAAGCTACCACAAAAATACAATAATTTAAGACTGTATAAAAAAATCATATCTAAACATTTGTGTAAATTATTTTAGAATATAAGAACAGCCGATACACAACGCACTAACCGAATATCCAGATTAATGGCTAACTTATATTTTGGCCGAATGGCACACGACAAATATTTCTTAGAAACCCTACACAAAGACGAGCGACTAAATTCAGCCAACAAGAAAGGCTCAAAAGAATTACAGGAAGTCTCTGAAAAAGCTCTCACAGATATGGAAACTCAACAGGCAATGCTTTACTACTATTATTTACTTAACATCATGAAAATTCATGTGATTCATGAAAGCGGACATCTGCTAATATAGACAATTGTCTAGAAGCAGCATACGAGTACAGATATATGTTATACGAGATATAGATATATGTTATACTCGTATTATATGTTATACTCGTACATTGATATATGTTATACTCGTACATAGATATATGTTATACTCGTATTAGGGCGACTGTGGTGTAGTGTCAGTGCAATGGTTACGCAAACCGAGAACACGGGTTTAAAACCACTTGCCGGTACAAATGTATCTTTGATATATGTACTTTGGTTGTCATGTTTCTATGATACAAGCACTTTAGTAGCTTAGTATAGAAATATAATTAATAATAATAAAATATATCTTTATGACAAGCAGGACTCGCATCCACTATACTATGCTATAATTTTTAATTCCATATACTGGAATGACAGCTGGGGATTCAAATGTTAATTTAGATACAAATGGGATTTTTTACATTTCAATACAAATCTATTAAGGGTGCTTGTACCATACATATAAGATAATCGGAACAAACAAATTATATATGGTATTTCCTTAGATTTTGCGCGAACATTGATTAATGAATTAAATGAATAAAAAAATGTAAATAATCAAAACCAAAATAAACGCGATAGTAAGCCGCATAAATTTGTTTAATTCATCTGGGGGCACGGCCGTGCCCCCACCAAGTCGAGCAAAGCGTCACGGCCGTACCATCCTTTTCTCGAAGCAATTCAGACCATTTTCGACCCCCTGTAACTTCGTTGTGGATAAAACTAGAAGACTGAAATTTTCAGTAACCACATGCAGGCATTGTAAAGACACGTATATTTCAAATTTCATTCAATTTGAACCAGTATTTTAAGAATTATAACGGGTCAAATTTCTTAAATTTTGTCACTCACTGACTCACCGATCATCAAAATTCTAAGGCACTTCTAGCAGACCTAGAAGATTCAAACTTGGAATATAAGTAGTGTTTGGTGTATGAATCAAGGAAAAACATCTAGAAAAGACCGCAAAGAAAATTAAGCCCATACAGCCAAGTCTTCAGTTAAATTTTTCAATATTGGCTTTATTCGTAACGATGTTTTACGATTTTATTTATTTTACGGCAATTATTATTATTGCTAGCGCGAGGGCGCGGGGCGGGGACAGTGGCGGGGCGCGCGGAAAGGTGAATGTCGCCGAGCGAGCAGCAGCCGAGCTCATACGCGCGAGCGACCCGATGCAGTTCGGATGTGCCCAGAATTCTTACCTATAAATTTGCGATTTTCATTGATAATTTCGATTGCTATATTAGTTTGACGACTAAAGGCTACTCTCATTGGTTTACTGATATTATTTGCTTACAATTTGGACGTTGTTCGTATAAATAATTTAAATTAAATATTGATACTTTAAGTACCTAAGTATTTATAAATTTCTTATTACCTAATCGTATTTTTGCATAAAAATAACTTTGCAATCTAACTTGTAGGTAGTCGCAATGGATTCAGTAATACTGTATGTGAATGATCAGCCTTGTCCACACTGAGTTATTCCTATACCTGGTGATGGTTCGTGTTTATTTCATTCTTTGTCATTCTCTATGTATAGGAATATTGAGTCGTCGTATGATATTAGACTTGCTATAATCGAGTATATGGTAGCGCATTACAAAATAACCGTCTACAAAATACAAAAAGAAATGAGATCCCATCAAAAACAATACTTGTCAAAAAAAACAAGTCTCGCAACTCAGTTGTTCTGCGGTAAAAAGTTGTGAGATCCATGTAATACCAAGTCGGTTATTAATTTATTTAGTCTCTACTTAAGCGACTTTCTGTCATAATACGTCCAGTCTCTAAGACCACGATCGTGGTCCATAACAATTGAAAATCAATTGTGTCTGGAATCTCCGTACTCGAAGCATTAAGTTGTTACGTAATAATTAACAGCATCTTATAGTGACGCATATCAATATTAAAATTCTTTCATGTTTTATATAAATATATTGAGACTTGGCCATCGCCTGAAAACACGTGTAAATTCAATCGCCTGAAAACACATGTAAATTCAATTATTTGATACAACCGTGTGATTTACTTTCGGATTTACTGCTCAGAATGTGGGCACAACTATATTAGTAATTGCATTTTAATAAAATACGCTCCAAAACTCAATTTACCAACTTTACTCAAATAGCCGCCAATCTTTTATATGTATGTACTTTGGTCGTCCTGTTCCTACAGAAGCACGTTTAGTATAGAAAGGCCTACTTATATTGCTATGTGCAAATGAAAACTTAGAATACTATAGTACTCTGGGGGCGCTTTTAACCCTTATCAGAGTTTTCTTTACCTATTCGCGGTCGTAATTCGATTAATAGCTTTTAAACTTTAAATTTAAGTGTAAAGACGTGTAAAGACATTTTGGGATTAGATTCAAAGTTTACGGAATCCAGCTAGGCCGAGATATGTATAGTGGATGCGACTAAGGACGAATGCCATATTGAAAAAAACCCTAAAGAGTCGTAGGCAGTTGCATCCAGTCTACCAATCCAGGGTTGTACAAGTACGAGTATAAGTGATTTAGTCGCGTTTCGGGATCAGCTTGTAAGTTGCCAATTCCAACAGGCCGGCATAGTGGATGTGATTGCTACCCACAGTTATTGAATTGTAGTGTCAGTGATATCGATTTATGGACCACACTCCAGCTTAACACCAAGCAGGGCGTAGTCATTTGTCGAGTCATAATAAAAAAAATGTCAAAAAATGTCTATCTATTTCTTTTTTATTGTGGCTTATATGCTCTTTAAGAAACCACAATAAAACAACTACTCTCAATTTTTATTTTGTTTCCGAAGGATTAGGCAATTATGCCTGCAGTTGAAAACTAATGATTAATTAAGATACAAGGTAATCTTATTTATTATCCGTAATAATAAAAGAAAATATCTAATGAAAATAGTGTATTATATTTTCACCTTAACCATGTTTTTGCCTAATTGATGTCGATAATGCGTCATGATCAATCTTCCGTAATTTCCCGATGAAAGTGGTAACTAATGGTATTTTTTCCGAGGCATTTTAGGGACCTAAAAGAAATATTGTAAATAATAAATCGACTGCGTAAAAGCATTACTTACAAGTTTTCTCTTAATTATCGTTGTTGTAAATATAGGATTCCAAAAATAGATTTTGTTACTGTGTTATTAAAAAAAACGTAATATGAGGGCGGTAATTTATAATTTCTTTTACTTTTTTTTCTTTATAATTGAGGTACGATTCATTTGATTGCATTTACATGAAGTGAATTTCATAAATAGAGTTAAATTACTACTAGTACTCGTAGCAGGCGCATGTACAATACTGGCTTAGTTGGAAGCGGCAACTTACAAGCTGATTTTGAAGGCGACTAAGTAATTTCACGGTCTGTACCCATACTACAAGTGGTAGTACTACCCTGGATCGGCTGGCACGCACCACTGCCTACCACTCCTACTTTTTATAAAACTTAATATATTTTTAGTTACAATAAGCTAATACAGGTAAAAAAAATATAAGTTAACTACACAGACTGTACAGCTTTACCAACTGAACTAAAGTACAATATCAAAAGGGCTGACATTAAAAATAAATCTAGAGATTTAACTTTTAGGTTATATTGCGTGAAAGATTCCCTCTATATGCGGCTCTTGCAACAGGGGAAGCAGCCCGGGCGAGACTCTCTGGTGCTAGAAAAGAAGGACTCTATAGAGCACAGCAACAACACGCCGCAGACGCGAAACGTTTAATAAAATCAGTCAGAGAAATGTATGAAACTTTTTACATTATTATATTTTATAATAATATTAAGTGAAGTAGATCGACGAAAGGTTTAACGAGGCAGACCCAGGAGGGTTTTTCCTGACTAAATCGGAGACATCCTCAAGAAAGCTGGGTTGTCTAGTATCTATAATAGTAGAGCTTGTTTGAAAAGAATTGTGGATGTAAGGGAAGCGAGGGTGTTGTGTTGGGATCGTGGCAAGTGGCGCTCCATTGTTTCTGCCTATCAATGTGAAAAATAAGCGTGACAATTTAATTGAATGATTTTATAATGACGTCATCAGATTTATATTGGACTAATAAATATGCAAGTAAAGTTATCGATAATTTTAATCGTGGTCCGACATATAACAACACCCCGTCTGATGTTAATTTGGAGTGAAGGCGACGGAGAAAACGGTAAACTGGGTGGGTTTTATGAGTCGACTGTACTCTTGGACCTCCTCTTGCTTATTATCAAGCAAGTCGAGTCGAGTGGAAGATTAAAATGTCCCCGTTTTAATCTCAGGAGAATGTTTCTTAAAAAAATCGAAGGCATTGCTAAAAAAACAGGGATCCGCTGTGCTTATAACCATAGGGGTCTGTATTGAAAATTGAGGGCGTGAAGGACGTACCACTGATATATTTTATAACAGTATAATAATAGTATAATGTATAATTACGAGTAATTGTAAAAAGCTAATTGTGAGCTTTGAAACCTACATTTCGGTCACAAGTCCGGAACGTCATTCTCCCCCTGCCACGCGATGGACCCGGCACCCGCACGGAGAATCCATGGATGCTACGAAATTGTTTCATTTTCATTATTGTTTTTTTTTATTTCAGTAATAATATACTGAAATGTGTATATTTTTATCTTTGTGAATTTAACGTGTAAAAGCCATGTGTACAACCTATTTTCTGAATAATTAATTAAAATTTAAAAAAAGAGTTGTGTCTGGATCGTAGAAAGTAGGGTACCGTTGTCTCTGTCAATCCTTGTGGGAATAAGTCGTGACAATTGATAGTGATTCATTTTATAGATATGAACAACAGAACACACAAAAATGTCTTGAGAATGCCCAGTTTGCAATGGAGCAAATATCAAGAAAGCCTCTACGCTTTTTACCGAGGAAAGACAAATATTTGCAAGAACTATATGATATTATTGCTATGGCTTTCTTGGATCAGGTATTGATTCGTATAGATAATATTTATATTAGGCACTATCTAATATATTATTCCAACAGATATTTTATTATTATTGTGGCTCGACATATGACAGCATTTCACCAGAAATGAACTGGAGTGCGGACCATGAGTGGATGCGACTGCTACAGTTTTCGGTTCAGCATATATCGGATCGGATCAAATAGTGGCTGTAGAACTGCTATTTTCAGTTATTTACCTGAAGTAGCAGTCGCATCCACTCATGGTCCGCACTCCAGTTTATTTCTGGTGAAATGCTGTCATATATATGTATATATATATATATATGACAGCATATATATATACATATATATATTTGTTTGTAATATTAGAATATTACAAACAAAAAAATATTACAAATAAAACATTTGGATCTATGCTCTGATCGGGAATCGAACCCGGTATTGATGCTCCACTTATCCCTCTGACAATGAGAGCAGTGGAACAGCGCCACACGTCAGACTTTTTGCCATCAGCAGACAAGAACCCCCGTAAGGAGGCAGAATGCACTGGCCTATCTGATTTTCGTATCACGTAAGCGATATGGTAAGCAGATACCGGAGGAGGAAGTCTGACATCGCACCCCAATGTCAAGCATCATGAAGATGATACCTCAATAGCCGTTATTATGACTTTTCGTATTAATATGTTAATACCCAGCACCATAAGTTGGAAGAGATCGTCTTAATATTCATATTATAATAAATGAATAACTGTTACCGCACCGGCAGTCGAACTAAAAAGTTTGGTGCGTCGTTTCTTTGCAGAACAATCGACAAGTGGAATGCTTTACCAGCCCATGTGTTCTCTCCATCCTATAGCCTTGGATCCTTCAGCGATGCGTGAAAAAGCACATTTGGCCGGCATAGTGGTGGCGACTGGGGCAGCCGTGAAGACTCGGTTTTTGCAGTATTCGGCACTCTTGGATCTCTTCTTGCTTACCATCAGGCGGGTCGAGGTCAGGTGTCGAGTCACAATAAAATAAAATAAAAAGGTTTGGTACGACTTCAACGTTCCCGAGATTTTGCCTCAGAAATGCAAGTCTAATTCTCCATCCCTTCATACTGTAGCTAAGGATATAGGATAGACACAGGAAGTACCTAATAACATATTTGGTGTCATTTTAGAAACGTATACTTGATAGTATCAGCGAATCAGTACGTGAGAAAAGAGCTCTTGTACTTTTGGGTTTGACTGTGTCACGAGAACCGAGTAAAGATAACATTTTGCGTGTCCGACCTGTTGCTACGAGAGATCCTAAGTACTTATGTTTTATTTATTTTCCACACTTTCCTTCTTGTAAAAATGTACTCTGAGTTTAATATGATTTATGTATATTATAATAAGAAGGTATAAACAATACTGAGAGATGGTATTCGTGCGTGTTTTTGGGCAGGGACAGCAATCAAGTAAAACAAATTATAAAACGCAGAACGGTTTCTATGAACGTCAACAAATATGGCGATACGTAACCAACAATGAATGTATACGTCCCTAGCACCGCTTTTAAACTATGCCAAGCGACCTCTGTAGACTGTACTCATTTTTTAAAGTAACAAATAAAAGGTCATGAGAACGGACAGATTAAACACGTGACCGTACCGTATCGTATGATATGATACGATACGTGATAAAGCTTGAATGAATGCTTTGCCAGTATAGTGACTGCGACTGAGGCAGCCGTGAACTGACTCGGTTTTTTCAGTCGTCTTGGACCTCGTCGACCTCGTCTTGCTTATCATCAGGCGGGTGTCAGATGTCGTATCACAATAAAAACAAAAAAAACACCTTCAGCCGGCATAGTGACGGCAACTGAGTCAACCGTGAACTGATTTAGTTTTTTAGAGTGATTTGGTGGCACTTTTGTACCACTCTTGTCATCAGACAAGCTAAAACCTTGTATATTGTACTTTTTTAGCTTGCCTGATGTAATATACAGAAGGTTTACAAGAGGCGAACTTAATGCCTTAAGGCATTTTTTATCAGTTAATCTTTGGGAGATGTATCCGGTAATTTCTTTAGTGCAGGAAGTAAAAGAAAAGATAATTAGTTTTGAATGTTTTTAATATTAAACCTTTTTTAAAATTATATTATATACTCTATTGACATAATACAGATCTCGTGAACGCGCACTTCTAAGGTTTTTAGAAATAAGCGTGCGGTCGTCAGAACGATGCTATTTATTACACGAACTATCTCGTTTACTTCTGGAAATGAAACAAGGACTCCGAGCACGCTACTTCGCAGTTAAATGCCAAAATGGTACGTGTGAACATGATGTATTAACCTTACTATTGGTATTGTTGTTCCCTAATTTACACTTCTTGGATGATTTTATTTATTTAAATGTTACAAATAAAAGCTATTAAACGAATATTGGCTTTGACCGGGAATCGAATCCGGGACTTTACTCTTAAATATTAAAGGACAGGAATGACTCCTACACACTAAGCCAACGGCACAGCCGGTGGGCTTCATTGGGTATACTATGCTGTGTAATAGGTCGCAAGATACAAAGCCACAAAATCGCAACGATTGTCTTTCAGTTGAAACATACGGTAGGTACGCTCGGAAAAATACGTCTTAAGTGTTGAAGACATTACAGAGAATAAAAGAATATGATTTATCTCTAAATACGTTTTGTTTTAGAATCTCGCAAGGCGTCTCTACGTTTGTGGTATTTGAATGCAACCTTTTTACTTGCGCGCTGTCATGTTCTTCAAAATAACAGGTTTTGAACTACGTATTTTAACAAACTATATATTACATAATAACACTTTAAATCACTCTAAAAAATATCTCTTATTCTTTCTACACACTATTATGTGTCCTGTGTGAATAACTACCGCGATGAAACCAAGTCCATTCCTTGATAACGGCCTTTGTAACAGTAGGCGACACGAATCGATGTAGTATTGTGTCGTGTCGCTTTGCATCGTGTCGCGTTCGTCGCTCACAAAGGACACTCGGTTACTACCTACATATTGTGTATACCATGTATAATACATGTCGTTACTTAGAATATTATACAAAAATGGATGTTATCATATTGTGTTTTCCGCTTACAGCAAATGTCAAATTATGTAACTCTTTTTTAACATTCAATGCTTGTATGAGGAGAATTGTGGATGTGAAGAAAGCGAGGGAGTTGTGTCAGGAACGGGGTAAGTGGCGCTCCGTTGTCTCTGCCTATCCCCGTGAAAAAGAGGCGTGACAATTTGATTGATTGCAGATAAAGACTATATTATGTGACACACAGATATATAATATATTAGACTTATCTTATAATATATTATAATTATATCTGTATAAGAAGGATGATGTAAAGTTAGGCCGGCATACCGAATCCGACGACATAAAATATAAGTGTCTGCAAGCAAGTCGCGCTTCAGCTCAAGATAAGGCGGTGGGTGGTGCTAATGTCTTGCCTCTATAAAAAAATTGGGCATCAACTTGGTATTGGGTTGATAAACGTCTTTACATATTAACGTAAGTGTTAACACACTAAAAATCAATTACAACGGTTTTTTTTGTAATCTTATTTTTAGACCGGACGCTCGTGCTACACTATTGGAAGGTGCCACAATTGCTAAAACTTACGGACAACAAGATGTATCTTCCTTCTTTGAAACTGTAAGTAATACTGATGGGGAGAGTTTGTTTTAACGAAAAAAAACAAAAACTTTTCGCCAAATATAGATTGACATGACTCTCTAAGTATAATCTTCCTCAAAGTTCCAAATTAAATTATTTTAAGGCCGAATTATTAATAGCTTAGTTAATAAATTAGAAATTCTGATTAGTGAATTAATTTAATTATTTTGTTAATTAAATTAGTTTTGCTTTCATCAAATTATTATATCATGTTTTATTATTTTTAATTTATCATGTTTTATTATGTTTGTTTGGAGAAGAATCTCCTTGTGACAAACACGAAGTTTTGTCACAAGGAGATTCACATGTATACATGGGAGAGGAATAAAGAGAGAAGTATAATAGATCTTGTGATTGTGGATGAAAGGTTGAAAGTCAATGTTGTCGATACGAGAGTTTATCGCGGGGTCAACATTGGAACAGACCATTTTCTTGTTATGTCAAGAATAAATGGTCTGTTCAAGGGTTGGAGAAACCGCAATCGTAAATCGACAACACCGTTGACAAGAATAAAAGGAGAAAAGTTGCAAGATGCAGAAGTGAAAGAGGAGTATGTAAGTAAATTACGTGAGAAGATAGGAGATGCCTGTAATCATGAGAATGATAGTGTGGAGGAAGTATGGATGAAATTGAGGAATGGTATGACAGAAGCTGCAGAAGAAGTGTGTGGAGTGAGCAAGAGGAAGAATGTAAGGCCCAACATGTGGTGGGATAAGGAAACGGAAGTATTAGTATGCGAGAAGAAGAAAAAATGGCAGGATCTACTAGCAGTTAAAGCTAGTAGACGAATAAACGCGGGTAAGAAAGATGAAGATGTATGTAAGGCAATGAATGAATATAAGGAAATAAAAATTAAAGTGAAAGAATGCATAGAACGAAAGAAGAAAGATGTGAAAGAGGATATAGAGAGAAAATTCTCCAGAAATTTCCGGGATAATATTAAACTATTCTGGAAACAGGTTAAGATAGCCTGGGGAGGACTGGAGAAGTCTAAAGTGAATGTGGTTAGGGATTCGAATGGTGATTTAGTGACTGAAGAGAAGAAAGTGTTAGGACGATGGAAGGATTATTTTGAAAGTTTATTTGTGGGGGATGATAATACAGCACCAGAGTGTGTTGATGTTTCCTCCACGCTGAATGAAAGCGAATCTGAATGTGATATAGATGTGAAAGAGATTTTGAATGCATTGAAAAGAATGAAAGTTGGAAAAGCGGCTGGGTGTGACAGAATAACTGTCGAAATGCTGAAGGGCGGTGGTCAGCTGGTGGCTTTCTGGTTGTGTCTCCTTTTCCGTAAGTGCTGGGTGAACGGTCTTGTACCAGGTGACTGGCGCAAGGCTGTCATAGTACCACTATACAAGGGGAAGGGATCGCAACAGGAACCCAAAAATTACCGCGGCATCAGCCTTCTCAGTATTGTTGGCAAGTTGTATGCGAAAGTATTGATTGAAAGGGTGATGCATGAAACAGATGATAAAATTTGGGATGCGCAAGCGGGATTTAGGAAAGGGATGGGATGTATGGATCAAATCTTCTCTCTGAGATGCGTCAGCGAAAAAGTGTTGGCAAAACACCAGAAGGTGTTTTGTGCTTTTGTTGACCTTGAGAAGGCCTATGATCGAGTGAACAGGAGTGAATTGTGGCAGCAGCTGTCCGGGTTTGGGTTGGGGGAGCGTTTGGTCCGTGCACTGAAATCTCTCTATGAGGATTCCAGTGCATGTGTTCGAATTAACGGGGCGCTATCTGACTGGTTTGGCATCTCTAAAGGTGTCAGACAGGGATGTGTAGCGTCACCATGGCTCTTCAATCTATTCATGGACAGTTGTCTGTAAGAGTTGCGTGAAAGGAAGTATGGTTTAAGAATGAATGACTTGGTGATCAAATGTCTCTTGTACGCCGACGATCAAGTTATCCTTGCATCTTCGGCGTATGAGTTACAGGACATGGTTACTATAATGAATGCGGAATCAGAAAAGAAAGGTATGAAAGTGAATGTAAGTAAAACAAAAGTAATGGTTTTGGAGAGAGAGGATGAAATGACAGAATGTGAGATAACGATAGACGGAAAGAAAGTGGAACAAGTCAAACAATTTGTTTACTTGGGAAGTATGTTTACTAGGGATGGAAAGTGTGATGAAGATATTGAGAGAAGAGTGCAAAAGGGTAACGTAGTGAACGGTGCCATCCATAGTATAATGAACAGCCAAATAATGTCCCAAAAGTCACGGATGGCTGTTCATAATGCGGTGCTTGTTCCTACATTAATGTATGGGAGTGAAGGTTGGGTATGGCAGAAGAAGCATGAGAGTAGAATTAACGCTGTAGAAATGCGGTCGTTAAGGAGTGTATGTGGAGTGACGATAGCGGATAGAATAAGGAATAGCAGACTGCGTGATAGATGTGGTTTGAAAGAAGATGTAGTGACAAGGATTGACAAAGGAATGCTTCGATGGTTTGGGCACATGGAAAGGATGAGTGAAAGTAGATTGACGAAAGGAATTTATAAATCTGATGTGGATGGATGCGTTAAACAAGGCAGGCCCAGGAGAGTGTTTTCCGACCAAATCGGAGACATCCTCAAAAAAGCTAGGTTGCCTAGTGCCCATAACCACAGAGCCTGTATGAAGAGAATTGTGGATGTAAAGGAAGCAAGGGAGCTGTGTAAGGATCGTGGTAAGTGGCGCTCCTTTGTCTCTGCCTATCCCTGTGGGAGGAAGGCGTGACAATTTGATTGATTGATTATTTTTAATAAGTTCATATTTAATAAGATTTATACATATTTTTTTATATTTATAAAGTTTTAGGCCTATTTCAATTCGATGACTATTTCATTTTCAAGATTTCCCTACATTAAAAAATATTTTACAAAGTAAACTTTTTTGATGTCATGAGTAGGTCAGGTCATGAGTAGCAATCACATCCACTATGCCGGCTTAGATGAAAGCGGCAACTTACAAGATGATCCCGCAACGTGATCAAATCACTTCACGGTCTTATATAGGCATTCTGTGTGACCAAAGTATTTATATCAAAGATACATTAATACCAAACGAAGGAATTGGCTTAGCATACTTTTGGTTGCGAAACCTTAATGGTCTCATTACCATATTAGCACGGTTTAACATTTTGTGATAAAAAGAATTTCGTTTTGTCGTTTACTCAAAAAGTCGTTTTGAAATGCAGAAAGCTCTTTTGGCGGAGGAATAGAGATGGCGGCCGAAGCAACCGGTTAATGAGACGGTTAAGCTGATGTTTAGCTAAAATGCGGTCTATAAACATGAAGGCGACTGCTACTAACTACAATTAAATAACTGCAAGCAATAGTAGCATCTTCTATGCCGGCCTTCTTCTGTGTACTATCAATTTTAAAACTGATCCTGAAACGAAACTGAGTCACGTCACGGTCTTGAAAATTATGGTAGCAGCCCGGATCGGCAGACGGTGCAAATGGCCACCAACTGCCTCCTAAAGTGGAATGCTGTGGTTTCTTCAAGTGATGCTTAAAGAAGCACCTTTGGCCGGCATAGTGACCACGACTGGGGCAGCCGTTAAGACTCAGTTTTCGCATTCGTCGCCACTCGTGAACCTCTTCTATAATAATAATAAAACAATAATAAGATATATTTTACTTTCCAAGTGTGCACATGTCGTCGTGGAAGGAGATACAGAATATGAGGAGGCACCCATAGAAAAGAGAGAGAAGGCTCTAGTGGAGCTTATGGCTGATGATGAACTCAAGTCTCAAGCTAAACACTTATTTAGACGCATGTCTGTTGTTCCTGTGGCAAGGTAATTTATTAGATGAAAGTTTTCAATATACTTATATCTTGTATTGTGAATCATAGGAAGCAATTCTTGTAAGTGCTATCTCTATATTTAATCCCGAATTGCATGAAATTTGACACCTGAAAACAGTCAAGTACTTTTCAATTTCTAAATTCCTCCTACTCTAGTTGTCGGAAATGATTCACACTTTAATCATTTAAAAGCAGTGACTACGGAGCGTCACTTTAAAAGATCCGGACACAACTTACGCCATTTCTTCACATCCTGAAAACTCTTAAATTTTTGTAGTGATAGTGGATTTCCCCGTTTTATTTTTTCACTCACTTTTAGGTGATTTAAGTTAAATTTAGTCAATTTAAAAATCAATAATTACAATATAATATACTGAATTACCGTGCATCCAATCTCAACGGTCCATAATCGCTATAGATTGAAGAACCGCATTTCACAGTAGTGTGTAAAATCAAAATTCAAACCAAATCAAATTTTGTAACGCCTTGATTCCCTTAAGTAAACTCAAGATTATTAATAAAATTATAAAAATCGGATTAAATATTACACGTTAGGCACTTACTCGTATCTCCGAATTTTTGCTATCAAAATTTTATTTAATATTTATCAGTTACCAAATTTTATAGCTAATTAAAAGGTTTCATGGGTCCATGAAAACTTTTATGAATCTTTTCGTGATATTCAATATTTTCCACATTATTACTCATCGAAAATTTCAGACAATGAAAAAAAAAAACTCATAATATTCATTATCGACTGTATTAAACCGAAGTTTATTGTTTTACAAATAACTATACCTTTAAATACTTTATTACTTTTGGCACATTACAAATAAAAAGAACAGTAGTTTACCTTGGCAGTGTCCTTGAAATAACTACCCACGCTAGCTCAGTTGGTAAATGCAAATGCATAAGGGATGTCCACTGACTCTCGCTTATGTGCTAGAGTGCTAAACGTCGGAATAATAAAATAAAATTGTAAAATCAAAACCAAAATAAAGCGGTAGTAAGCCGCATAAAATTTGTTTAATTCATTCATTTCATTTCATTTCATTTTATTTTCATTTCATTCATTCATTTACAATTGTTTCTGCGTATTCATTGTGGATATAGAGATGTTTGATTTAAAGTTATATTATGTGAGAGTTATTCAACATTACCCTTACATTAATTATTACCGTGTCGTAGTAGAACAATTAGAATAGTTTAACAAACTATTCTCAGGAGTCAAAGGGATAATTAATATTGCAATGTGAAGTGGAACTGCGAGATTAAGGAATTTCCTCATCATCATCTGTTCCAATACACTGCACATTACATGTCGTACAGTTCTGTTAAGACAGACAGGTAAAATTAAATATGAAAAAAAAAGAAAGATAATGAAAATAAAACCTAATGATATCCTACAATTGGCGTGGTGGCTTTGTGTGTAGCTAAAGTCTATAATACTTTAGGAGTAGTGGTCATTTGTCGGACGTCGATCCGGGGCAGTACCACAACTTTCAAGTGTATAGAGTATAGACCACGGGATTAGCTTCAATGTTGCCAGTTCCAACTAGACCAGCATAGTGGATACGACTGCTACCTGCAATTAGCTGCAGTAGCAGTCGCCTCCATTCATAGAGTGCTTCAGGCAAGGCGTAGTCATATTATGTCAAGCCCCAATAATAGCAAAGACTTTGAAGTAAGTTGGAGTGTTTTTTTTGGTATGACCGCATCCCGCCCGATGTTAAGCTGGTGTACTATGAGTAAAAGTCACTGCTGGTACAGATAAATGTCTGTTAGGAATGGTCGCATTTACTATGCTCTCCTAGTGAAAAAGAGAGAGAGAGAACTTTATTTTATACTTCTAGAATAAGAGAATAATTAACATTATAAAACATTTGTTAACAGACGATTTTCAATCATGCCCGGAACAAGAGCTGATGATATGAGTCCTGCTTCTGGTGCAGGACGACGGGCATCCATCATGCCAAGAACTGAGGAACCACCCAAGATACAGAAAAGCAAATTAAAACTGCCTCTAGGCTTTCAAGACTTTGATATATGATTTTATATTTTTATATTGCACATACTCTTTTTTATAATTGTATGCCTTTATAATATAAATTTACTTGAATAATAATTATGTATATATTTATTTATTATACATAATGTTATTTATTCTTTTTCACTAACCGTTTTTTATTTTACGAGTAATTTTATTTGACTACACCACGAACGCCTTAAAGAGAATTCATATCAAGAGACAGCACAATGTAATTAAGAGTATAAATATAGACAGAGAGACAATGTTCTTTATTGCATAAAACAGAATTCATGAAAAGACTACAATTAGCGAGTACAATTATACTTAAATGCGTCCTTCCAGGCAACCTATTTACCTTCTTGCTGCTGGCAGAGACTATGGTGTCTAGCGAGGGGTCATAGAGGCTGTCTCCTTCTGTGGGTCTATAATGCTTCAGAAGGAGATTGCAGATAACGAGCGGGAGCGGGGATCCCAGGTCGCTCCCTCGATTCCAGCGGAAGACCCAGGATTCTGCAGTCAGTCCTGAAGGGGACTGTCGCCATTTAAATTCTAGAGGCGGGGCGAATGGCAGCGCGCAATAGTGTCTTGTGAAAGAACTCAACTCAACCATAATAAAGATCAGAGGAACACCGGATTTTTTTTATTCGGCGCTTTCGGTTGTCCACCTTCATGGGCGATAGGTGTCAGTCAAGGATTTTTCCTCGTGATATATATATATCTCTGAACTGAGATGGATTTTTTCAGTCGTCGGCAATCTTCGACAATCTTCGACTTCCACCATGCTTACCAACAGGCAGGTCAAGGTCTAGTGTCGAGTCACAATAAAAAAACAATTGGGGTTTTAAAAATCTAATCTATCTATAGAGATATAAATATATATAAAAATCCATCTCAGTTCAGAGTAGCTATGCCGGCCAAAGGGCAACTTAAAATAAATAAAAAATGTTTATTTTAGTACAATTAACATTGTATTTAAATGTGCGAAATGAATAACTAAATTATCTACAAATTAATTGAATATAAGACAACAAACGTCCAACTGTAGTGAGAGGTAGACAATTAGGTTTGAAATAGTGACTGTGGGATGTAAAGCTAATTTCTGCTACGACTTAGACTATAAATATGTAGAGAGCGCATAACGAACTTTTGTTATTTATTTAGACAGATCAACAACATGTAAGTATAAAAAACTACATAATATAATGATATTATAGAAAAGAGGAGTAGATACGTCATTAGCGCGCAAATACTAAGGCAGTAATGTCAATCCAATTGTTGTGGTTTGATTAAGCTATCTGGTGAATCTATCTCTTTCTTTCATGTCATTGTTTTCATGTCATGTCATGGTTTCATATTAGCTATAATGCAATTAAAATAAGAATAGGACCGAATCGGCGCCATTTTGTGACATTTTGCCACTTTAGTATGGTGAAAAAGACACCTTTAAATCAGTCAAGTGAAATTAGTCAACAGCGCGTCCTATTCTCATTCTAATCCTCCTATGTCGTATTTTTGTTACCGCCCATAATTCAGTATGTATGTAAATGTCATGAAGGAACCTAATTAGAACGCCCGCGCAATATGAAGGTACTCATATTTTCCTTAATATCATTGACATCAAGCCAACTTAAAACTAGTATACATATTATTTATAGACATGCACAACGTTCACATAACAAACTAAATATATATTTTTAAATGTGTACAGAAATTATACACAAATGTGTTATTACTTTTAATATTAAAAGTTTTCATGATTTTGTCGGTTTTTTATCCTTTTATTTTTTATTGTGACACGAACTCTCGCCTCGACCTGCCTGATAATAATTAAGAGGAGGTCCAAGGGTGATGACGACTGAGAAAACGAGTTTGTTCATAGCTGCCTCAGTCGCCGTCACTATGCCGGCCAAAGTTACTTACACTCTCATCACTTTCAATTATACACACTGTCGTTACTCCAGTTGGTTTCAAATTTACACTGCCCACAGCGATACCAGATCATTAAACAAAATGTACCGTCTTGTCTAGATGGATAGATGTTTTAAAACACATCTTTTGAATATCCTATACACGCATTTGATACACAGGCAATTGCAATCATTATTGAGTGAAAACCACGTTTTACTTTTTATGGTGACTCGTTGATTACCATGCTCAGAGCATTAGCCATTAGCTAAATGTTTTTTTTTCTTATTTAATAATAATAGTATTCTTTATTGCACAATTAACTATAAAAGTTTTCAAGAGACGAACTTAATTAACTTAACTTTAGGGCATTTTCTACCAGTTAACCTTTGTGAAATGTGCAGGAAATACATATAATTTTGATAAAATAGATATAATGTATAAATAACATGCACAATAAATAATAAACACAAATACGCACTCATACATAATTTAAACACCTGTACATACAAGAATTTACATTATTTAAGATGTAAATTCTTCAGCTTGATTCTTTAACTAAATTAGCTGTAAATCACATAAATAAAATAAAATATTTCGAACATACGTATTTTAAAAAAAGCTTACCATCATTATGCGCGCTCTAATGTATTTGTACACTAAGATTAAGTCCGCTCTCGCCTTAGAGACAAAAGCCCCAATATCACAGCTACCCCACATAGCCCGAGATACCGACTAGATAAATTTATAATGCTCAAATTAAATCTAATTTCCTAAATTGTTTCGGGAAAACCTATTTCATGGTGATCCATTTATAATAATAGAATTGAAGTTTTAATAAGAAAATGTAAATAAATAAATCAGGGAAATGCTCAGATCAAATCGGAGATATTCTTTAAGAAGCCTGGGAATTGTTACAATCGTAGAGCTTCTATGAGAACAATATCTAGAATTTATGTAAATGTATAATATTTATTATATTGTATTATATGTATGTATGTAGTGAATATATTTTTTTATATTATGTACATTCCTAATGTACATAGATATTATTGGAATATCTCACTTGTGTATGATGTATGTATGAGTTTTCATACCTTAAAGTATTTTGTGTGTTGGTCTGAGAGAGGTAATAATAAAGGTTGAGGATACTTATATATAATATGCGTAGGTACTAATAAATTAAAATTTATAGGTGTTGTACATAATCTTACAACGTAATATACGTTGTATTTGCTCATATTATTTTGTTATTAATATTTATTTATTATATGTATAAAACACAATATAATAAATATTAACATTTAAATATAATGTAAGATCTCGCGCTAAGAAAGGGGAAGTCGCAATTAAGTCCCAGTTAAAATCACAATAAGACCGGGTGACGTATGTCCTGAGCCCTTTCATTTATGTTTCACGTGCATGTGAAATTAAATCCGTTGACAGAGGATGGGAATTAATTCATTAAGGAATTCTCTTAAAATGAACACACGTTGCTTTCTGAATATTCATTTTTATTCATATGTAAATGTTATTTATACAACTATTTTATAGCATTACGGAATATATGAACCTGCTACAGAATTATTATTTATACAAAAATAACAGTTTTCTGTATATTTTTACAATGTATTATAATTATCAATCAATCGTCCGTCGTCTGTCGACCGAATCGGCAATCAAAATAAAAGGTTCAATGCGCCGTCTCCCCATCCTATAACGTTGGATCCTTCAAGCGATGCGTAAAGAAGCACATTAGGCCAGCATAGTGATGGCGACTGTGGCTGCCGTGTGATAAATCCAATTATCACGCCGTTTTCCCACAGAGATAGGCAGACACAAGGGAGCGCAAAAAAATACTAATAAAACATTAATTTTGTGGGACACAAGGGATACATAAGAGATAATAACTGTGAACTTATTAAGTGACATTATAGATCCTAAAGAAGTATTATGTTTATTGATGGTGAAATATATTAGATGCTCGCACTTTAAGAAGTAATTATAAATATCCGTAAACGTGTTGGAAGAAGAATAAATATGTTGCAAAATTAATTAAATAATTCTTATATGGTGTTCGAAAAATATTTTGTTTGCCAGTTGGTAGGAAAAGTTTGGTTTAATTAAAAGCACCGCTTGATGGATACGATGTACGCGTTTCATTATTATAATGAAGTAACATTAAGTTTAATTTTGTTTTTAAACTTAATTGTTTACAAAGATAATGGTATACAACTTTTGCGTGTACAATGTATACAGATATTGTCTGTTATGGTTTGGTTTTGTTAATATTGCAATTTTGAGCTTTGCGTTGGTTTTATGCTTAGCTTAGCTCAGCATCCAAGCCTGGGGATACCTAAACCTGCTAATAACCAGCATGGAGAAACACTGTGAACAAAGTATAGGAAAGACAGGTACCTGGCAATTACTCGACGTGAAACACGGACCAACGGCACTAGCACTCGTTTAGCACTGCTTTGTTATCACGGCTAACTGCTTCGACTGTCTATTTTCTCACTTCGTTATTTAATTAATGTATTTAGTTAATAGATGTATGTTTCAACAATGTCACTTGCTAGGGCGACTGTTTACGTGCACACCGCGGAAACTCACACACAAGTGCACACTAGCGCCACACGCTATTGGCTGGCGTGGCGTAGCCCGCGAACTTTGAATTGCGCGGAATAAAGGAAAGTGGAAGGAAATTTAGGATGGGACGATACCAAGCCACAACATTTCCCCCCACTTGAAATCAGCCAGGGATTTCACAAGGCAAACCCTTTCCTGAATGCTAGGCCAAGAAAAGCAATTTGTGTTCGGATAAACATATGGACGCTATGTACTACCGAAGCTACCTAGTTTTACTACTAACTAATTAAGACTAATGTAACATTAATAATAAAACTACTTATGCCTATGAACTAAGTCTAAATTAAGATTATTAGATAAATTATAACCTATGTGGCTATAGGAAGTGGGCAAACTTTTTTAGCGGGTCTAGTAAAAGTGCCCTTAGCCGTACGTATAGTCACTACGCGAACGTTTCCGTCTTTACCCGGAAATGTATTTACAATACGGGCTAGTTTCTACTCTGCAGTAGATTGAACATGTTTTATTAGAATATTTAATGCGCAGGCTAACTCTTCTGTAGTTAGTGCGTTATAAACTCGCATTTGAGGCGTAAGTTTACAATTGTTCGAAAACCTGATGCAATAAGCTAACGTTCGCTGCATTCTCGTAAATGATGTGAAGCGAGTAAGAAATGCGTGAACCGAATGTTTTCCTGCTCTCTTTTCGTCGGTGCATGCGACGAATGATGAGGACTTCAGCTCACTCTGCACTTCCTGTGGCTCTGGTTCTTTGCTTATCGGCCATTGGGTTGACTCGCAAGTGAGCCAGTCGGGACCCGACCACCAATGATTGCAGGCAGCGAGCTGAGAGCAGCTCAGGCCGCGGCTACAAAAATCGGCGGGGTTCTCAACTGTCGATACGTGCTGCCATTGAGATGCGCGAACTGCGTCTGTAGCTTGGACGACGCGATGTGCTACGAATGTTTTAAGTCTGTGCGGTTCTGTGTGAAGCCAGGACAGAACGGTATTGCTATCAGTGAAGGCAATTTGATCAGTTATGTTGATTTTGTCCCTAAGTAGACTGAATAAATGTTTCATTACTCGCGAAAGCAAGGTCGCGCCGCACAATTCCAGTCTATTTACCGTAAGTGGTTTTAAGGGAGCTACTTTAGACTTTGCTATAAGAAGATGCAAAGTTACGGAACTGGTTGATACCGCACGTAGGTAAACACAGCATCCGTACGCCTTCGTGAAAGCGTCGCAAAAACCAATCAATTGAAAAGTGGTAGCTTCAGATGGCACCACTAAACGTGGGAGTTTAATCAGATGTAAATTATTCAGAACAAATTCATGCCAAATCCGCGCCAAATCATACGGAACAGGTTCGTCCCAGGTGAGCTTCAGGCGCCACAGATCTTGAAGGAGCAATTTTGCTATAAGCGTTACTGGAGTTAGCCATCCCAGTGGGTCAAAAATACGAGCATCGTTGGACAAAATCGAACGTTTCGTACACTCGACGCTTATTGGTGAAGCGGAGTAAGTAAAAAAATCACCCACGGGATCCCATTTCACTCCTAAAATCTTCAGAGTAGCCTGATTAGCCTCTCCAGAAAATGATTTGGGAATTTGTACATGTTCAGAATGTAAATTGTTTAGAAATTCAGAAGAATTACTTGTCCATTTGTGGAGCTTAAAATGAGCACATTGAAGTAACTGAGTTAACTCATTTTTCAATAGAAGAGCCTGTTCAATAGATGGCGCCCCGGTAATGACGTCATCCATGAACACATCATGGCGTACCACTCTTGCAGCATGTGGCCAGGTAGCTCCATGATCGGCTGCTAGTTGTTGCAATGTTCTAATTGCTAAAAAGGGTGAACTGCTCACACCGTAAGTGACAGTGCGGAGCTCGAATTCTCGTACTGAGTCGGACGGTGACTCCCGCCAAAGAATATGTTGCCACCGACGATCCTCTGGTCTGGATAATATTTCGCGATACATTTTTGTTATATCGCTGGTGAAAACTACGGCATGGAGGCGAAATTTAGTTATAATGTCGGTGATATCAGCTTGAAGTTTTGGACCAGTGTAGACCAAGTCATTAAGAGACCGGCCATTTGATGATTTGCAGCTTGCGTCAAATACAACACGTAGCTTCGTCGTTGTACTTTCTGGGCGAATGACGCAATGATGTGGTATGAAGTACTGACCAGCTGGGGATTCAGACTTCACACGTTGCATGTGATTAAGAGACTCGTATTCTTGCATAAATGCTGTGTAATCCTGCTTCAATTGTTCGTGTTTAGCAAGACGTTTTTCTAAATTTATAAGTCGAGAGACGGAATGCTTGTATGAATCACCAAGCATGGGGCGATCCTTTAGTAGAATAGGCACTACATATCTTCCATCTGGATCTTGATAAACCGATTTTTTGTATTAGGCTTCGCATTCTTCATCTTCAGGAGCAGCAAGGCGGGTTTTTGGGGGTTCTTCGACTTCCCAGAAACGTTGGACTACCTCGTCTATGGCGCAGGTAGACGCAACTAAAGAAGAAACGAATGAAGGTGGTCGACATTTGGAGTCGAGTTTTCCTGTGAGTACCCATCCATAGATGCTGTGCAGGGCGGTAGGTAATCCAGGCCCTGGACACAGTCGCTGTCCGTCGTAGATGAGATGGAATAATTCTGCACCCAATAGTAGATCAAATTCGGATGGCTGATCGAAAGTTTCATCGGCGAGTTTTAAGTGACGAAAATGACGTCGTACGGCATGAGGTACTGCAGCAGTTGGCATATTTGTGGTTACAGCATCCATCACAATTGGGCGAATGTCGAACTGTGGCTCCAGTTGGTCCCGGGGTAAAATCGTGCACGCAGTGACACCCTTGACGTGATGAACTGTATTTTGGCCTAGACCAGAAACCGTGAGGTTGCAGCGACGCATAGTCAAACCAAGGCGTCGAGCGCAGGCGGTCGTCATAAAGCAATCTTGTGCTCCGCTGTCAATAAGGGCGCGAACAGGCTGCGGCGGTCCAGTGGCGGCGCGCGCCAGCAGTGTACACGTACCTAACAACACAAGAGAGCGGCCGTGCCCAATGTGAGCACTGGTACTGGCGTGACTCACTCTAGAAGGGTCTGATTCCAGAGTGGTAGGCGTGTCGCTATGCAGAAGTGTATGATGTTTTTCTCCGCATGTCAAACAACAGGTTTTGGAATAGCAATTGTTTGCGCTGTGGCCGAATCGCAAACAGTTAGCGCACAGGTTCTTTTTTGTTACAAAAGCTATCCTAGCAGACGAGTTGAAAGTCTGAAATTTTGGACATTTATATATGCTGTGCTGAAAGTCACAGCATGGACACTTAAATTGTTTAGAGAAAGCATTTTGAGTTGCAGACGAGTTGTAGTTTTTACTGGACTTAAAACGAGGCTCGGTCGCCTTATTACCAGATTTAGGGAATGCAGCAGCATGTGGCTGATGAAAACTAGTGATGGGCTTGTGTTCACTAGTTTCTAGGATCTTGACGTAATCCTGAAGAAACTTTAAAATATCAACAAAGTTAGGCATCTCCTTGTCATTTTGAACTTCGAATCTCTTTCGAGTATCGCTATCCAGTGCTCGAAATGTAAGATGAAATAAAATGTAATCGCCTAAATTATCAATATTCATACTCTGGAGTGCGCTTACAGACTCATAAAAAGTATTACTTAAAGTTAATAATTGTTCAAGAGAAGATGATTTTAATGTAGTAAAATTTAATATTTTGTCTAAGTATTTTGCCGCTATAAGTCTTTTATTTTGAAAGCGGTCTATTAATGCCGTAAAGGCTATTTGATAGTTTTCTGTGGTCACCGGAAGACCCTTTACAATTGTTAGAGCTGAACCAGACAAACAAGAAATGAGGTAATGGTACTTTTCGACGTTTGATAAAGATTCGTTATTGTGAACTAAGGCAACAAACGTATCGTGAAATGTTTGCCAGTTTTCGATAAGGCTGTCAAACTTGGGAAGGTCAAGTTTGGGTAAACGCACGCGTGACGAAGCTGTGGCTTTGCCATCAGCTGTTGTAGCTGTGGAACGATCGCTTGTAGTGGCTATGCTGTCGGCCGCGGCTATCACCTCATAATACATTTCGTCAAAAGATAAAACAGTCTGAAAGTCGACATCAGAATCTGGATTTAATTTAATTTTAATTTCATTTATTTTTTCCGTGACGTCCAGAAAATCGGAACGTACTTCAATTTATCCTTATTGTTCAACTTCTTTGAAAGGTCATACAAGATTTGCATACATTTAAATATGTATTCCCTTTGCTTAATATAAATCTTTTCTTTATCTGCCATAGCTATAGTTTAATAAACGATATAACTATTTAGTAAAAAAATATAATGTAAATAATATATTATGTATAGATACTATGCAATATTCTGTTATAAACAAACAAATGAGTCATTAGTGCTTGAATGAATAACAAAATAGAAGTGAATTTAAATGTTAATGTTTTACTAATAGATTTGAGTATTTTGTTTTATATTTATTATGAATAGTTTATTATATAAATAGGAATATTTTATAGTTTTTTAAAAATAACGAACCTACCTACCTATCTATAAAATATAATATATTTGTTGAATGCTAGGTCAACTGTTCATTTAAACTAACTAAATACCTATTGTAGCATATGTTTATCCGAACACTACGACACAAAACAAAACTGCAATATATATATAATTTTTTGATTTAAAAAAAAAGATTTTTGTTTAAGTTAGTTTTACCAACTTATTTGGACTGTATATTGTGTTATACTGGAATCAAATAATTACGAAGTTTTCATTTGTAGAAATTGAACTCGTAATTTATGATCAATATAATCACTCCATAGGAATCCGGCTCGAAGGACCAAAAACAATGTTATGGTTTGGTTTTGTTAATATTGCAATTTTGAGCTTTGCGTTGGTTTTATGCTTAGCTTAGCTCAGCATCCAAGCCTGAGGATACCTAAACCTGCTAATAACCAGCATGGAGAAACACTGTGAACAAAGTATAGGAAAGACAGGTACCTGGCAATTACTCGACGTGAAACACGGACCAACGGCACTAGCACTCGTTTAGCACTGCTTTGTTATCACGGCTAACTGCTTCGACTGTCTATTTTCTCACTTCGTTATTTAATTAATGTATTTAGTTAATAGATGTATGTTTCAACAATGTCACTTGCTAGGGCGACTGTTTACGTGCACACCGCGGCAACTCACACACAAGTGCACACTAGCGCCACACGCTATTGGCTGGCGTGGCGTAGCCCGCGAACTTTGAATTGCGCGGAATAAAGGAAAGTGGAAGGAAATTTAGGATGGGACGATACCAAGCCACAACATTGTCTATAATAAATATTTCCTTTAGAATTGTCTTAAAAGTTTTAGAAAACATATATAATGAAAAGTACACTTTTCGAATCCCGATGGGAGCAAATATTTGTTTTATAGATTTTACTACAAAACAAATGTTTACTGGGCGACCAAAGTACATTGATTTTGAAGCAGACTCATATTATTTATAATTCATATAAAGTAAAATTATAAGATAAATTGTAAAATAAATTTATTTAAAAAATTCCTACGTTATTAAAGTTTAAGAATTTTTTAAATAATAGAAATAATACTTTAGACATTTTTAGCTACTAATAATATAATAAAATCAAAATTAAAATTTTAAAGGAACCCCCGAAACGCCTGGAACCACTTTGGGCATATCATCAGCTTTATAGTAATAAACAACATTAGTCATGGCTCAATAGTTATATCCCTTTAATATCCCTTGGATCCTTATGGTGCATCATCAGATAACTACTCCAAGTCTTCAATTTAATAATGGCCCAGCTAATGGATCATAGAGAGTAACAATTTTAGTTCAAGCACTATGATATTATCTGTTATTGATTTGCTGATCTGAGAGGATTCATGATCAGATACTCCCGATCTTCAATTTGATAACGGCCCAGCTAAAGGCTTAGTTAAAGCACTACAGTTCTATCTCTTTTTTTGCTGATCAATTGATATCAATTTGCTGATCTGAGAGGATTCATAATGGTGCATCATCAGATTGCCCGGTCTTCAATTTGATGACGGTCCAGCTAAATGCTCTTAGTGAGTAACAATTTTAGTTAAAGCACTATAGTTCTATCTCTTGTTGATTTGCTGATCTGAGAGGATTAATGATGGTGCCTCATCAGATACTCTCGATCTTTAATTTGATAACGGTCCAGCTAATGGCTCATAGTGAGTAACAATTTTAGTTAAAGCACTATAGGTCCATTTCTTGTTGATTTGCTGATCTGAGAGGATACATGATCAGATTTTTTAGATCCGGAATGTTTTATTTTATCGCACTAACTTTTCTACACTTAGTTTCCTACCTTCAAGACAAATCTAATAAGTCCAAACTTAGTATACCAAAAAAAAGTTTGAACACATCCAGGATTTCGTCTCCTACCTTCGAGTTCCATCATCAGAGTAACTCAGTGGTACCAGTTAAAACACACATGTATTTGTATACGTTTTTATTTCAAATGTTAAGTCACAGATTTGTTTAAAAGTAAAGTAAATACCTATAAGGCTGGGAATTCAAGTCCGATTTTCCTCTCCGATAGTCCGATCCGATTGTCTGATCAGACAATCGGAAAGCACTCGTGTCATACATTTGTTTGAATACTTAATACACGTCAGATCCGATAGTCGGATCGGATGTCAGAATCGGAAACAACGCCAACTCGCTTACGATTTTATGGCCGATCCGATTGTCTGAAGGTGCAGTTTTCATACAGAATACAGAAACAAAATAGACGTCCGATTCCTACTTCCGATTTGTAAATAATTTGCTCAGCAATATCGGACGTGTATTCCCAGCCTTATGCGTGTTTAGAACGACAACCCTTGTACGTCGCTATGCGACGAAGATTGTTATTTTATGTCAAATAAATATGCCATTGTTAAAACACGTAAAAAATGTTATAATTTTTCCCCTAAAATTTTCAATCAAGGTAATCGATTTAAACTGCAAACCAACCTCGCCATATGAATATTTTAAGGGAAAAATTATAACATTTTTTACGTGTTTTAACAATGGCATATTTATTTGACATAAAATAACAATCTTCGTCGCATAGCGACGTACAAGGGTTGTCGTTCTAAACAGCGCGTCTAAGATCGCTACCGCAACTAACAAATCGAGCTGATGACCTTGAAACCCCTGATCATATCTTCATCAATTGTAGCTAAGAACCATCTCGATCACGTCAGCTTTCAAATGAAACAAACCGCATAGTAATCGGTCCATTCGTTTAGGAGCTACGATGCCACAGACAGACACACAGATACACAGATACACAGATACACAGATACACAGATACACAGATACACAGAGCCACAGATACACAGATACACAGATACACAGACAAGTCAAACTTATAACACCCCTCTTTTTTGGTCGGGGGTTAAAAATTACTTCAAAAGACTTATGCAAAAGAGTAATGCCGTTAATGGCGCCCGTCATACGAGTATATAAAGAGCAACCAAATTATGCCAAAAAGGCACGGATTGCTATTCATAAAACGCTGCTTGTTACTATAATAATGTATGGAAGTTAGTGCTGGGTATGGCAGAAAAAGTATTTGAGTATGATTGCTAGATTGATTGTAGAAAAATAGTCTACAGCATTAAGAAGTCATGTAGGGTAACTATTGCTGATATAATAATGTGATAAAGATGTAGTAATAAGACTGCAAAGTTCGCGAAACGTCAGAATAATAAAAAATGTAATTTTAAAACCAAAATAAACGCGATAGTAAGCCGCATAAAATTCTTTTATTTCATTAATCAAAGTGCGCGCAACATCTAAGAAAATACTATGTACCTAGTAATAAGGTTTGATAAAGCTATGCTGCATTGGATGGGCCAATCAAAAGGAAAGGAGATTGACGAATGAGATATATAAATCTAATTCGAGTTGAATGATAGAATGGGGACAGCCCAGAAGATTGTTCTTTGATTAAATCAGGGACATAAATCGGACACATCCAGGGCTGCATATACCATTGTAGAGCTGCCTTAGAAGAAGCGAAAGTTGTGTCAGGACCTTGGTGCATTGTTGTCTCTGCCTATACCTAAGAGAATAGAGGCAGTAAAAAGTATACATAATCAAAGATAAGGAAGGAATTTGTTGCAAATGTAATTTATTCTATTCGTAGTTATTTCCGAACTTAGATGTCTCGTCTTCCTTAGAACATACTAAATACATTTATCGATTTACTATTCTCGTACAAAATGTCTCTGCAAACTTTGTTTAATGGAAAACTATTGTTGAAACCGTAATTTTCTCTTTAGTGCTTTTCAGGTATTTTGAGACTTAAGAGATTTTTAGTACGAGTATAAATAAGCATTGTATAGTGCTTAGTTAATATTTTTTTATTTTTTTTTATTTACATTTGAATACTAAGCATTTATAAACGTGCTTGCTTCGTAGAAATTAGGCGGCCAAAGGACATATATGAGTATGTCAAACATACATTGGTATCGGCAATATAAGGTTATAAATTATTACTAAGCTACTACAATATGAAGCTTACACATATCGTAAACACAGGGCGATAAAAGTGATATAGTAGAGATATTAAAAATTATATTAACGCGGTAATCCGGAAGGGGGTGTTCTGTGACCAAATCAGAGATCAGAGAACACCCTTCTCATGAAGACTGGGGTGAGGGGTGACTAGTGCCCATAACCGTAGAGCTTGTATGGACAGGATTGTGGATCTAAGGTAAGCAAGGAAGTTGTGTCATGATCGTGGCAAGTGCATCATAGTGGATGTGACTGATACAGCTATTAAACTACAGTATAGTCCGTGGCACGCAAGTTGGCAAGATTTTAACGTCGAGGGTGAAACGACACGCTTGGAATAATGCTCCGCAAAAAGGGGAAACGTTTGCGCATGTACACTGGCCGTGCAATAAAAAAGGGTCTCTTTAGATTCATAAAAAAAATTAATAGTAGTTTAAGTGAAAGTAGATTGGCAAAAGAAATTTATAAATCTGATATGCATTGATGCGTTAATGAAGAGAATTGTGAATGTGAAGGAAGCGAGAGAGTTGTGTCACGATCGTGGCAGGTGGCGCTCCATTTTCTCTGCCTATCCCTGCGGGGAAAAGGCGGGACAATTTAATTGATTGATTTTTCAGTTTATCGCGTACAGACAGACGCGGCGGGGGACTAACATGTAGTAAAACTATTAGTATGATACGAAAACCAGTGGTCAAAATTCAGTATACCCAAGTATACGCGGGAGCGAACGGAGCGTGAATTCGATGATCGACTGACCAGCCAATCGCGCGCACGGAATTTTTTACTCCATGTCCCGCGTCCCCCGCGTTCCTAAACACACCTAAAAAACGGCTTCTGCGCATCTGACTACTCTTGCCAAGTTACGTGACGCGATCTATAGCAGGCAGGGTGCTGTCATATGTCGAGTTATAGTAAAAAAGTTGTGTAAAGTTTTTATTAAAAAATGGATTTTGTAATAAAAAAAAAATTAAGTAAACATTGTACTTGTAAAGACTAATGCTTAAAGGGATGAGGGATTAAATGTCATAGTAAACATTTGGTTTGGTAACCCGATTGCCGAAGTTATTCAGGCCCATTAGCTATTCCGTGCGGATTAAGGTTGACACGTCTGGAAGTGTGAGAAGTGTCACGACAGGGTTTATCCATTAATGAGTGAAAACCAAACACTAATTGCAAGATAGAAGCTTCCCGAAAGCTCAATATAAATGTGTCATTTACAAACCTAAGATTGACGTTTATTAAGCTCAAAATCTAGGATATAATAAATTGAAGTACCTACCGAAGTTATATTATATTCATTAATTCATAGAACTTTCTTAGATTTGAATAATAAATGAAACAAATTTTATGCGGCTTACTATCGCGTTTATTTTTGGTTATTGATTTCCTATTTTATTATTTGTCAGACGACTCGAAAACTTTGCAGCCATCAGTCTCTTCGTGACTCTTCAATTATATTTATAATAAGAAAACTATAATGTTATTATTAATAAAGACTATCGTAATCTAGGTATTACTTATCAATCTGTCCATCATCTTAATTGCGTACGTGTGTGAGAAGCAATTAAGATCTGTGACGGATAACACAACATGTGTCTTTAATTGGTCGATAGTTTGCAATTCCAGGAATACAATTATAGTTAAATCTGCATAGATTAATCAGGGTAAATACATGTGTATTATATGTAAAATATATAATATGCTGAATAATACTGTCATATAGCAACTTAAGAGTGGTAGGCAGTAGTACCCAGCCTGTCGACCCGGGTCGGGCAGTAGCACTACTAACAAGAGTAACGACCGTGAAGTGACTTAGTCGCGTTTCGGGTTTATCTTGAAAGTTACCGGTTTAAGCTAGGCCGGCATAGTCGATGTGACTTATTGGTAGTAAACCGAGAGTCACACAAACCGAAAGTCCCGAGTTCAAAACCACTTGCGTTACATTGGTATTTGGTATATTTGATATACGATGAACTCGTAGGTACTTTGGTCATTATGTTTCTATAATACAAGCACGTTTAGTAACATTACTTAGTATAGATGTGTAAAAATATTTATTAATTAATAAATTCTTTATTCAAAGCGGATGACGCTCTAGTTTCTATTCATCGAAATAATCGTATAATTAATTTGTACACAACAACCGTTGCTGTCAAACGTAATGAAACTCTCATTGCGAGCGTTGCGGCTCGTTCATTAATTATTGTTTTGCCACGTCAGGACAAAACACAGGTCACGTCGGCTACGACAAATTGTAATATTCGTCCCCATGATTAATGTAGGTATTTTGCTTACAATGTATTTTTTACTACCCTCCCCTGATAAATTTATAGTAGAAGCTTGGCAAAATCCTACTATTATTATAAATGTGAATGTGAGTTTGTTTGTTACGTTTTTACGCAACAACTACTTAACCGATCATCATGAAACTTTGTACACATATTTTGGAGTACTTTAAGTAACAAAGGATACTTTTAATTAAAAAATAAAATATTTTTTACTATAGTTTCCAATTGACTATAGTTTCAGCTATTTAGATTTTTTCTATATTTATTTTTAAATCTATCTGTCATTTAAATTATCGAGTTATAAATACAAAAAAAAAAAGGAATATACAGTCGAATTGAGGGTGAAACCGCGGGCACAGCTAGTAAGTAATAAAATACTAACAGAACAACAAACAAAACAACCCGTCTACTAACAAGATAAAATTATATCTTTGTTATTGCAAACAATTTTAATTATCTAGTTCGTTCACAATTATTCTATATGCTTTATAGTACCATCGCCATCAATTTCACTCCTTTGTTTCTACAGAGATAGGCAAAGACTACGAAGCGCCACTTTCCATGATCCTGACATAACTCTCTTGCTTCCTTCATATCCACGATGATCTTTATACATGCTCTTTAGTTATACGCACTGAGGACCCCTGCTTTTTTTAAAGAATGTCTCTGCAGTAAGCAGCATGTTTTATCTTTTTTTATTTTATTATTGTGACTCGACCTATGACAGCACCCCGTCTGATGTTATTTTTTAGTGCGGTCCATGAAGGTAACTGCTACTATAAACAACTGTAAGTAAAAAATACATCCACTGTGCCGGCCCGGTTGGAACCGGCATCTTATAAGCTGATCCCGAAACGCGACTACGTCACTTAACGGTCTGTATACGTGTAAGTAGTGGTAATATCCCGGATCGGCAGCTTGGGCACCATTGCCTACCACTTTTTGACAACCTCTTTGTGCCTCTTTTTTATTAACAAATGTTTGTAAATTTCTACAAGTTATTAAATAATACAAATCAAAGCAATGAAACAAATAAGCTAACCAATACGCCATGCGTGTTGTCACTATCATTAACTCGAATCTAGCGTATAAATCTATTTCGTCTATCTCCTTTAATACATTCTTTCAATGTGCCCAAACATGGCAATATACCTGTCTCGAATATTCGCTTGAAAATTGATGTTAGAGATTTATTAGGACATACATTGTATTGACTTTTGAATACAAGCTCAATTTGAATTCGGCTTGCATTCGGCGCAACGCAATGAATGCCCCGGTAGGCTTGGCAATTTTCATAATTGCAGTCTGCCGGCGAAACAAAACTGATTCAGCCAATGAACATGTGTTAGCATTAAGCCCATACGTTGAAATGTGGCAATAATTTACATATTCCTTTTATTTGCAAGCAAAAATTCATGTTTCATTTGTATGAAAAGTATTTTTTAACTCTCAGATTGTTTGCGCATCGGATGTATTCATAAAATAAACATATCGTACATACACAAGCGAATGCTCATAAAAGCAAACGTTACAGCTAAAAACAGGCAAAAAAGTTTTTTATTTTTTAGTAGATGCTTGGTGCAAATGTACCATCGTAGAAAATTAAACAGTACCACGTACCTATGAGGTTTGCAGAACGACTTAATTTCCGCTTTGAAAACTTGAATCGTACCTTTCGAGCGTAGCAACGAACAAATAGATATAAAACTAAGCTTAAAAGTTTGAATACTTGATGATTTTAATCTCGGTTTAACCCTTGTGAATACTTGAATAACTGGATGAATATATTAGAATATAAATACATAACTAAAACAATTGAATACATATTTTTTAAATAATGTTCGCCTGAAGGGTTTTCGTGACCTGTCTTTCATTTGCCTTATGTATGAGGATATCCAAGAATGCAAAACGCATAGAAGTTAGTGGTTATTTTCCCAGTCTGCCGATTCAATAGCCCGCAAAACAGCACTACTTTTAAATGTACAGACCTATTATTAGTAGTATAATAGTTATCTGTGGTACAGACCATGAAGTGACTCGCGTTTCGGAATCAGCTTGAAAGCTGGAACTTGGCTGGGCCGGGATCGTGGGTGCGAATGCTACTTGCAATTATTAAGCAATTAGTAGCAGTCGTTTCTATTTATGGCCGCACTCCAGCCTAACAGCAGGCGGGGTGCTACCGAATGCCGAGCTACAATAAAAACTATCTTGTGACGACGTCATTTGCCTATAGGGAGATCTCTATTTGGGAACTTTTGAGCGTCAACAGTCACTTATTGCTGCTTTTGCTTGAGTATGACGGCTGTCAGTCAGTTTACTTTTTTATATACGATCACGTAAAGAAGCTCCTAAAATAGCCCTCTCAATAGTTCGCTTTAATTAAAAAAACCGCTCTTTTTTTAATTAAAGCGAACTATAGAATACATAAATAATACAATACAATACAATACAATAATAATGAATACGTGTACAATAATAAAAGCGATGTCCAGTCCATATTTATTGTGCAAGAGTGAAACAAATAAATAGGTATTACAATTGTGTGCAATGAATTTCAATATTCTTTTACAATATTTTCATTCGATTCTTTTGTAATCTATTTTGTGCAGGAATCAAATAACAAATATTTATTTAACAAATTCTATGAACGTTCATTGGAAATATGGCTACACTTTTTTCTCCTTTATGTTTCGACTTTTGAACGAGTAAATCATAAATGCACCGGGAGGTAGCAGAAAAATGAAAAATATTTTTGGAAACCTTAGCAATTCTAAGTTTAAAAAATATCTATATCAATACATTTATTTATTAAAAATACATTTACAAGGGAGTTTTTCGAACACATCGGAGACATCCTCAAGAAAGCTGGGTTGCCTAGTACCCATAATCGCTTGTATAAAATGAATTGTGGATGTGACGGAAGCGAGGGAGTGTTTTCGGGATCGTGGCAAGTGGCGCTCCATTGTCTCTACCGAACCCTGTGGGAGAAAGGGGTGACAATTTGATTGATTCATTGGTTTACACTATTTTTAGGGGTAGGTTGGACGGTTGGTGGTCTTTTGCCTTGTCTGCCGATCCGAGGTAGTTCAAGTGTATATACAGATCGGAAAGTAAAATATACCTTTACTGCGACCGGGTTTCAAGCCTTATTACTGTCTCTTAACTGCCCGGTGACTGCCTTAAACACTAAGCTACACAATAACTAGGTATGCGTTGAAAATCCCCTAACCTATATTTTTATCGTAGATCTTGTATAATATAGAAAATTTTGGATGTGAGGGAAGCGAGAGAGTTGTGTCAGAATCGTGGCAAGTGGCAATCCATTGTCTCTGCCTATAACTGTTAAAAAGAGGCGTGTTTAATTTTCTTTTTATCGTGCAGTTCTTCCAAGTCCTGGGTCCACGTCAAATGTAATATATGAGAGAAAAGCATTTACTAAATATTGTACTTTACTTCCGCCGTGCTCCGCCGATTTTCATATTTAAACAAAGTAGTATTCGCATTCGATGGCTACTCTCACACGTTTAATAGTAATCAGTTTTTTTTTTTTTTTTTGGATGAATATACGGTTGTCCAAGCCTCGATTTCTTTAAGACATCATTCCGTATTTCGTGTGCTACGAGATGCACGTGTATATCGGTTGTCCGCATTTTATTGTAAATTTTAGTGTAAATAATTATACAATCTTACTCTAAATGGGTAAAAGGCAACGAGAAGAAGCTGAAAACGAACAAGCAAATTGGCAAATACCGTAGAAAATAAGATGGTTGGAGAAACGGAGCTCCACGAATACGACGCCATCACGGTCGCCCTCATCCACGTTTGTTCGTTTTACCTGCATGAACAAAACGATTCAGGTAAATACCGATACTGGATTTTTTACATAAGTGGATTTGTTGCAACCAAAATGTTTTAATACTTCGTGAGACTATAACGTCCACTATTTATGAATTATTATTGTGATTGAGTGTAGTTTGAAAAACTGCAATGTTACAATTTATAATTACTGTTATTGATGGTAGTTTGAAAAACTATAATGTGACAACTAATTATAACTGTGCTTGAGTGTAGTTTGAAGAACTGCAACGTCACAATTTATTTTATTATTGTGCTTGAGTGTAGTTTGAAGAACTGCAACGTCGCAATTGATTTTATTATTGTGCTTGAATGTATTTCGAGGAATTACATCGTCACAATCCAATATTATTACCTCTTGAGCATGGGTGAACCTACGTCGTCCATATATTGATGTGTATGATTTTTATTAGAAAAATGTACTATATATAATGAGAATCCTAATTCAGGTTATAACATTTTTACCCAGGGTTTATGCTTTTAAGCACCAACTCAATAAAGAGTCGAGGTCAATAAACTCTTGACCTTGTTTTATTAGTCACTCTAGACCAGTGTTTCCCAACCTTTAAAAAATGTTTTTTACCCTTAATAAATATAAATGATTACAATATTTTTTTTTTTAAAAATTTGCCTTTTTTGTTAAATTGGTCACCGATATCTAGCATTGCATATAAATAACCCAAAGCAGAAGGGTTGAAGTCGTGTCTAATCCATTTTGAAATTACCCTCCTTAACTATCGAATTGCCCTGTAAGGCGTGGGCCCCACTTTGGGAAACACTGCTCTAGACCATACCAAAGAACGTGAGTGCCAGAACCAGCCATACACAACTAGAACCCACAGACCGTTGGTCAAAAAGTTAGTCTGGTGTAAAAAAAAAAAAAAAAAAGAGAGAGGGAAAATGTATTTAACACAATGGTTAACCCTTGCAAAATAAACCCTGAGGTCACATATGCAATCAATAAACCCTCTCTGAAGAGGGATAAAACAAAAAGTATTCACTATTTTGCCATGCCATGCAAATACAGTAGATCACAGTATTAAGAATAAAATTATACGGTGTTATATAGATATATCAATACCGCCATTTATTAATATAAAAATGTTCAGAATGTCAGAAAGATACTGAAAAACTTATTTCAATGAACTTCTCTTTAAGAAGGTTTTTAGCCTCAGGCTAGTTCAGGTGAAGTTGCCAGAGATGCAGCACAGGACTCAACTCCTGAAATATCCCTTTTTGAAGTCAACTTTGGACTTTTGGTGATAAAATGGGAAATAGTAAAGCCGCAGCAAGTTCGACCACTGATTTTTTAAATAAATAAAATCCTTTAAACTACTGGGGACTCCCTCGGAAGACTATGTGAGAAGGTGGTTGCTACCAATATGCTGTTACGAAAGGCAACAACAAACAGCGTCAACAGACGATTACAATATTTTTACAAGGTACCCTCTGACATATTTATTTATTTTTCATGGATCTGGGACACAATATTCCATTTAATATAATACCTTTATAAATCTAATACCTGTACAATAAGTCAGGTTCCAATTGGTCAGGTTGCCTAATTTCTAAGGAAGAAATTGCTGACTTTAATAGTTCAATAAATGAACTGTTATGTAAAGGTGCTATTTATCTTGAGCTCACCAGAGTCCAATTAATTTATATCCTCACTTTATTGCCTCCAAAATAATACATATAAAAAATAAAAAAATAAAAAATAAAAAAAGTTTTATTTTTAATACTAAAAAATTAACATCTTTTAAAATTGAGGAAATACGTACTGCTCTTAAATTATTAATAACTGCTCTGGATTTTTATACATGACCAATATTGATATTAAAGATGATTTTGACACCCATACATAAATATAATAAAAACAGGAATTATACTTCATTAGTATATTTAAATGTTTAGATAAAGACATAATAATCATGTCTAATGGCCACAAAGGAGACTTATATATTGGTAAGTTTATGTTTTATTATAAACACAACTAAAAGTAAATTAATTCCACAAGCATAATGAATGAGAATAGGTTCTGAAAACATGACAGTTGGAACAAAACACGTCCTATTCAAAGTTGGCCACTATAACAGGCATGCTATATGCAGCATGTCCAGGACTTCAGGTGTAACATAATATAGCTGATGCGCATACAAAACAACTTGAACTATGGAAATGCATTAAATAATAATAGATATAATAGCCAAGTACCAATATCACAAGGTGCCAATAATTAACTATCCTGGTGACAAAATAATTTGTTTCACTTTCATAAGAATCAATTAATCAGCCAAAATAAGTAATTTATGCAGATGCATTATTGTTAAATTGCGGTTATGTTGTACCACTAATAGGGTTCGGTAAGATTCATAAATAAATAAATGAACACAATAATTACCTAAATTTACTGGCTGTCTTTTTGCTTTAAAATCATTTACATGTAATAAAAGTAAGTAACTGCTTTATCATGTTAAGAATTAACAACACCACATATTGATAGTCTAGCTAAACTAATTTAGCAGTGGTGTAAGCATGCAAGTATGTGCGTATAGACAGATTATATACCATCAAAAACAATACTGCTTCAAATAAAATCAGTTGACACTGCTTCAAGGCAGTTTAACAATAGAACCTAGTGAAAAACGGCAAAATATGCCTTTTATACGATTATTTCAGGTTTTGGTATTTCTAAAAAAGATTTGTTTGCCTCTACACATAATCATAAGTGTAAGTTATATATTTGTTGGCGACCAGACCACTATGCTATCGCAAGAGATTCTTTCACAATCTCATGGACGTTTTCCATACAGGACTTTTTACAAATATCATTCGTTTTCCACCCTTTTCAATTATAATAAAGCTTTTCTAAATTTTGTAACAAGGCACCTAGGGTAATTATAGTTGGCTCATATTGACCATTGCAACCATAGTATCCTTTCTCCAGGTTACACGGTATATTGCCTGTAAGTGCAGGTGCTTCATTGTCGATAACATTTTGAAGCAATGTAATACATACCTAATTGTAGATAATTGTAATAGTAAAAAAAATAGTATCACAAATATACATTACACTTCACAGATAGATAAGATTTCTCTTATTTATTCTTATTTATTAACCTTTTTCTAATACTTCTAATAAAGGCTATAGTTATAATTCAGTAAATTGGTATATTCAGCAATAGCCCTCATTTACCAAATGAACTTACCACTGACATTTGTGTTAAGATACTATCTAAGAGATTTTTAGGTTTCGCCCACAAACTCGAAAATATGATTTAAGAACCCAATGTTGGTTAAGAATTATTATATAAATTATATCCAAATGAAAATATTTCACTTAATTTGTTATCCAATGTGATAACATTGTTAGCTCTTGTAACCGCTCATAAAGGATAATCCTCATCTTTAATTAAATATAATAATATGATTATTTAAAATATTGCGAGTTAAAATATAAATAATAAATTTCAATAAACCTAGGGCCAGGTCGTACACAACCAACTTTATTATTGCCTCTATTGTATAAATCCTAAAATATCTTTTATAAAAGAGAGTTTATCTACCCTGCACAAAACTCTTTCAGTTATATAAATGAAAAATAAAAAAATAAAAAAATCTTGTTCGTTAACAAACTTTAAGCAATTAAAATAAAGATACACTTTATATCTTGATATCTATGACATACACTTGAAAATCATAGTAATGGTCATTTGTCAACATCTACTATTTAAACATTAGGAGAGAATATTGACACTATTCGTAGAACTGTTGGATGGTCCGAAAAATCCAACACTTTTGCAAAAATTGATTTAAAAAAAAATATATATATATATATATTATATATATATTTATTACTTGTACTAGATCACTGTAATGACTTAGAGGACGCATAATTATATAAATTTAAGAAATAATTGTTATAGAACTAAGTTAATGTGATTGAGGAGTTCTGATCATCCAAATGTCTGGTAATACTTCCATTTCAGTCCACAAACCTTCAACCTTTAAATATCTACTTTGTTTAAATATGAAAATCGGCGGAGCACGGCGGAAGTAAAGTACAATTGAGAATCAAACGAACTTACCTGTAAGTGAAGTTCGATGATAATTGTACGAACTTCCTTAGTGCTCCGCCGATTGTGAAAGCCACACCCTCCCACCTCTACATGTAAATAGGTAGGTGAGTTTCAGGTTTGTAAGCACAGGAACACTATAAACAGAATGATGTCTTAAAGAAATCGAGGCTTGGACAACCGTATATTCATCCAAAAAAAAAAAAAAAAACTGATTACTATTAAACGTGTGAGAGTAGCCATCGAATGCGAATACTACTTTGTTTAAATATGAAAATCGGCGGAGCACTAAGGAAGTTCGTACAATTATCATCGAACTTCACTTACAGGTAAGTTCGTTTGATTCTCAATTATACACATATAAATTTCATTTTAGCGTAATTAAAGCAAACAAAAGGGGTGAGTTAATAAATCTTTAAATATGCAAGAATTTTGGGTAAGCGAGTAACTCATAAAGTTGCAGCCAGTTTAAATACTACATTATCCGTTCCCTGCATAATAGTGAATGCGGCAAGCTGATAGTAGCTGAGTCCATAGTAAATTTGCACAGCTCTTGTGCATCGACGACGGAAAGTAAAGTTAGTGTATACACAGAACGCATATGAAAATGAGAATTCATTATTTGCACAAAATCATTAGGTATGAGGGAAAATATTTACCTAAACCTTTCTATCGTAAGTAAGTTTGTAACAATATTTTATTGGGCATGATTTTAGTTGATGAACGTGAATTTGAATGTAATTTAGATGTAAAAGTGATTTCGAATGCATTAAAAAGAATGTAAGTTGGAAAAGCAGCTGGGTGTGACAGAATAACTTTTGAGACAATTTGAGTTGAGTTGAAAGTTTTTAGTGTAAATTTATTATTAATTTACCCGCGGTGTTTAATTTACACATTATACTCATCCTTATCATTAACGCGCAGAGTGAATTTTTGTACAAAGTAGACCCTTTCGAATTCGGTTATTTTCAACGAATTCGTTATCTATCCTTTTAGAGTGGAAACAACAAGATAAATAAGACAAAAGCCCAGCATTAGTTACCATTAACACGCCCTTGTCGCGACAAAAGGGCCAACCTTATTCTTGATCAATCCAAATCTAATTTTGTAAATATAGTATGATGAATTTATTCTCCAATAAAAATTTAAGATAAAATTTTATGTAATTAAAATGTAAACATGTGTAGACGTTTTTTTTATTGCGGCTGACTGGACAGAATGCTGTCCATGTATGGAGGCGAACGCTGGTATTGTTATCCACACATCCACCGCGCCGCTCGGCCTAGTTATAAACTGTGACTTTTAAGCTTGAATGTACTAACCCCGGATCGGCAGACTGGGCAAATGACTAACTACTGCTCTGCTGGACTGCTTACCGCTCTCTAAGGTCCCCTCGCAGCTGTGAACGTGATTAAATTAGATATTATACAGTATATCAATATTACGAGTATTACAATAATCAAATTTTACATTTCTTAATCTATCAATATAAATAAATCTATAGTTTGTCAATTTACCTAAAAACACTATATGTGCTGCTATCGCATTGATATTTCATTTTATTGTTTATGTATCGGATTAGTTTATCAATAAAATTGAGTTGTATTTAACGCAAGAGTATGGAGTTCTGATCTGTCTCTGTTCTGACACGTGGCTAGATTGGGAACCCCTGAAAAGGTTTTGCTAAATCTTTTGCTTTATTATGCACGGGTCGTTAATTAATGATTAACTTCTTTTGAGAGAATAACTTAATAGCAGGATTCTGTTTAATTACCATTTTGTATTAACATTTATACTAAACTTTGTTTTTTGTTTAACTGCAGTCGAAGTTAAGTCCAAACGACTTCGGAATTAGGATGAGCTGCCAAATGTGTTTTAATATAAATATTATGTACATTTATAATATCATTACATTATTTATTTATTTATATTTTACATTTCTATACTAAGCTATACGTGCTTGTATCATAGAAACAGGGTAACCAAAGTACATATATCAAAGATACATTGGTACCGGCAAGTGGTTTTAAACCTGTGCTCTCGATTTGCGTACCTATTGCACTGCCACTACACCACGGTTGCCTTAACATAAGGTTTAGATTATTACTAAAAAACCTACTTACTACGACTTTTGTTGGTTTTGTTGACAAACCCTTATGATTATTTCTGCTCATCACCGCGTAAAAGAAGGTTGAACCTTTTCCTTATTTTTTAAAATACAGTCATCCAGACTCCGGAAAGTACTTTTTCCTTCATAACTCGTATATTACCTAACTAGTATTAGGTACAGTCGCGATCTTTAATTTAGGACCCACTTCCCGAAACATTTGTTTAAATCACTCATTCGCAATAAAGGCGAAAATGCTAAATCAATTTATTCGAAAGACAGATAATCTTTGACTTATATCTTAAAAGAGACATGTGTCAGTGTCAAAGAAAATAATTTGAAGAAATTTAAATTTGTAAATAAAAATGCGTGCAGTTAATCGGGAACAGTTAAGAGTTCAATTACGCGAAGAAGGGTTAGGGGTACGTGAAATAGTACGACAATGATGACAGGCGTGGACGAACGGTTTAGCGACTGGTTTGTTGCGCGTAAAGTCCCGGGTTCGATCCCCGGTCGGAGCAAATATTTGTTTCATAGCTTTTATTTGTAATATTTAATAGTATTAAATATTGCAAATATTTGTTAATAAAAAAAAAAGAGATGGATATTTGCTTCGGGTCTGGTTATCAAAGAGTGGTAGGCAGTGGTACCCAGTCTGCCGATCCGGGGTAGTACCACCACTTACAAGTATACAGACCGTGAAGTGATTTGGTCACGTTTCGGGATCAGCTTGTAAGTTGCCGGTTCCATCTAGGGCCGGCATAGTGGATGTGATTGCTACTCACAGTTATTGAATTGTAGTAGCAGTGACATTCATTTATGGACCACACTTTGGCTTAACATCAAGCGGGGTGCTGTCATATGTCGAGTCACAATAAAAAAAAAGTAACGTAACCAGAGCGACAGTTCGTCGATGGGCTCGAAGGTATATAACAGAAGGGAAATCCGATGACCGGCGGCAAAACAATCGTCGCCCTCATGCCGCATCGGAAGAACAACGGCACCTCATGCGAATTCAGTATGAAATAGAAGGTTTCACGCCTACAAAGCATTTTGCAGAGATGTTTGACGTCCACCCGTTAACAATTAAAAGACACCTACATAGTATGGGACTGCATCACAGGCGACCGGCACGAAAGATCGCATTAACAGAAAATCACAAGACAATCCGTCTTAACTTTGCACGTGATTATTTAGACTTTGACTGGGGCTCGACTGCCGTTACAGATGAAAAAACGTAACCAGGCAGGTTACACGCATGACCACGTTATTGCTTACCATGCGTCCGGTCATATCACTGCCAACATTTCGGGCTGGATGAGTTCAGATGGTGTCGGAGAACTGGTCAACTTGCCTCCAAAAGCGACTGCTTAATTTTATGTTGATCTCTTAAATGAAAGTGTGCTGCTGACCTTGAGAATTTTTTACCCTGAGCAAGAAACACCAGTAATAAATTTTGTGCAAGATAATGCTCCAATTCACACGGCACGGATAGTTCGGAGCTGGTTCTCCGAACACCCTCTTTCCGGCCGTCTGCAGATTTAAATCCCATAGAGAACTTATGGGCCTTGATGGTGCAGAGGTGGAGCAATCGAAATGAAAGAAACAGGGCCGCACTCGTAGAGCACTGCCATTGGATTTGGGAAGGTTTCCGTGGGACTGATATATGCGAGCGATTGGTTGGATCCATGCGTGAACGTCTCTTGGCTGGCTGTCATTGAAAATAACGGTGAATACACGCGATACTAAAACTTGAAAACTCATTTATTTGGAATGTTACTTTGTTTATTTCTTTTTCTTGTAGGTTATTTTGTCAAAAGAACCTTGTTTTTTTTTTCGTTTTAATGGTATTTTATGTAGTAAAAATATTGATTGCAAAAATTGTAAATTTTTTTAAATGCCGAAATCTTGAGCCCTACTAGTTTTTATTTTGATTGAATTAGTGCACACAACCTTCAATTTTCAATTCATAAGATGCGTGAAGAAGCACCTTTGGCCGGCATAGTAACGGTGACTGAAGCAGCCGTGAATAAACTCGGTTTTTTCAGTTGTTGTCACTTTTGGACCTCCTCTTGCTTATCATCAGGCACCCGCCTCGACCCCGAGGTCAGATGTTGTATCACAATAAAAGAAAATCATATATCAAATGCCACAAAATGAAATATATAACTAGTTGAGAAGTTAAGTAGCCATCTGTCAGAAACTGTTCCCGCTCTCTACTTCTATCAAACTGTCGGAAAAAATCGGAAAGGATCGTTCCTCTCCGTTACGTCAGATTTGCATAGCTAAGAGCAGTTGCCCCTAGTAATACATAAACAACAACGCGATTACCAACATTACCAACAGAAATCATATAATAATATCTTAGTAGCTCTTAAAGATATAAGTTTGCCAGACGAAATTCGACCTTAGATGGGTCCTAAATTAAAGTTCGTGACTGTACATATAGAGCACCCACGCTTCAGGTACATTAGTTCAGTCAACAATTTAACTAGCTTTTAATCTGTCTGGCAGTCCTGATTTAAACATATTTAGGCTACTTTAAAATTCATTTAGAAAGTGTAAGTAATGTTATGAAAAGTTTATAATAAAAAAACAATTATTTTTGGCTCAATTAACGTTAACCCGCCTGGCGGTAAACTGGAGCGTGGTCCATGAATGGAGGTGACTGCTACTAGAGTTTATTTATTTATTTATATATTGCCTACCACTTTTCCCGGGTAGATGTAAAGATAAATGTTTTTAATAACATAAACTTATTTTGGGAAGCGAGGGAGTTGTGTCAGTATCGTCGCAAGTGGCGCATCTTTGTCTCTGCCTAACCCTGTGGAAAAAATGCGTGACAATTTGATTAATTGAATAATTATGCTATAAGTTAACCCTTAAGAAACTACAATATTACTAGAAAACACAAAACACTACTTTTATTACATATAAGGTACTTACTACTTATCTATCTAATGTACGCAACGTCTCATAGCATACTTCCGCAACTTAATTAACTACTTCTACGTCTTTGAAGCGCAAAGTTTTAATAAGACATGCATCTTCCAAATAGGAGCATCATGTGAAGCATTTCAATGTGCAAATAATTATTAACATATATTTAGAAACAGGCTGTTACAAAGAGAGCAAATCATATTTTAATAGAATCCCTTATAATATGTCATTTGTTTAAAAATGATTAGCTACTCGGGCAAGCCTTGACCTCCCCTTCAGATTTTTTCGGACGATACAATAATAATAAAAAATGACATTCATAGAGTTTTAAAAATGAAAATACAAGTTGGCATTTCTGTCACTGATCAATAAATAAACTTAATAACAATAAAACTATTTAAACTATTAGTTAAACCATTTTTTCACCAACTTCCATTTAAATATACATATATCTCTCATACATATTTCTATGTATTTAAATAAAATTCCTATAAGGTAGGTACTAAGAATTAAGTTAAAGGCATTTCTTGGTAACCCCACACAATACCCACTCCACATTCTTGGTAAATACAATACATGCTGTGTGTAAAATATCCTTATTAAAAATAGTCTCTCTTTTTAATACATTCTGTATATTTGGAGGAAACATAATGGGTTTAATTATTATAATTTTCCTTTTTGGTAGATATAGATTTGCATTTTATTATTAGATTTTTGTATCAAAAGATTTAGAAATAAATTGATGATCTTTTTTTGTTTCTCGTACTCGTACTATCCTTACTATCGTACTGGAAGAGACTCTATATAAGTTTAACAAAGGTCTATTTTTAGTACCAATAATCAAATACACTTAACTTTTTAATATTTATTGTAAAGATTACAATAACGCTTATCTAAAATTGAATGCTCAGTTATTCGTGGCTTGTTTGATCAGGAGATTGGAAGTAAAATTGAAATTGATCCCCTGTGATCGGCTACGAAATACCTTTTCGTGGATTTTCATCAAAAATTTGGTTACCCTAAATTTGGATCATTGTAATTCAAAACAATATTTCCATTTAATCTAACAATACGTATATACAATTTAAAAGTATTAATACATTAAATAAAACGATTTCCTAAATTTTTATAACACTGATGCTTATAACACCGCCCATCCGGGTACCACTACTTTTGAGTGCTGTACACTTAATTTTATATTTATTTTTATTGTGACACGACATCTGACCTCGTCCCGCCTGATGATAAGCAAGAGGAGGTCCAAGAGTGACGACGACTGAGAAAACCAATTGACCAATTAAATATAAATACTTGTAGATTATTTTCTATATTTACAGACCAACTCAAGTGGACTTTCTCGAAAATTCTATTAAAAGTGTACCTCACATCTGTGGATTCACACCACAATCTAATATTTGTTCAGTGTAGGTAAGCAAGGTAACATAATGAAACGGCAATAATGTTAGTATTTGAATTTCGTGCTTTCACTGCTTTCCTATCACGGAACACATATGCAAAGACCCCGCAATATTAAAAATAAGATAATTAAATCGTATTTCATAATATCGAGAAGACATTGCTTTATTGACGTAAAATGGTCAATCGAATGCTTTTTTTAACACAAATTCTGTTTTTTATAATTACCTTTTATATACCTGTACTTATTACCAGCAATATTTCGCTATTTACCTTAACAATTTTACAATATATTGTGTGTTAAAGGTACTGAGTCTAGACCTGGGTGAGACACTGAAGTTCAGGACACTATCCTGCCCTTACTTACTTGCGTATGGAATACTTTGCGTATTGCGAAAGGGAAGGGAAGTAATAGTAAAAGAACTATTGTGTTTTTATTATCTATTGTTGAAAATAGATTATTATATTTTGTTTACCGATATACAATATTAAAAGTAACGTCGCCTATAGTGCAAGTCAACGAAAAGGGTGATACGAACGTAATTATGGGTGAAAGTTTGGTTGTGTGTTTTTGATGTGATTTTATTTCTATCAATAATAACATTTACATATTGGAATACTGACATATTAATAATTCTATCGAGAATAAAAATAATGGTAAAAGTAATAAAACTATTAATATTCATTTTATTTTATTTCTATTCTGCGGAATAATCGCAGAATAGAAATAAATCGGAACAGGCCATATATTGTACGTTCTTCCCGTATCGTTTTGTCAGTTCATTTTAAAATTATTGTTTTAGGTGTCTTCTAAAAACATCAGATAAACGTAAACAAAATAAAAGATATTTAACCACTAAATGTGCTTATAATAAGCATTCACGATTAGCCTGCTCGCCTTCGGATTACTTACCACCTATCGCTTTAACAGTTCTTGCTGAGTAAAGCTGCCTCCTTTGCAGAGTCTAGTAGTATTTGTAACGTGTTCCCTTTGCTCGAATTCTCCTTAACTCAGCCCTATATCAATAATATCCTTAGCAAACAGGCTCTCTTGAACTTTACTTCAAGCACTGAATACCCTACTTGACTTGAACCCCACTCCAAGTCTAATAACAATAAAGATTAATTTGTTAACTTCCTTTTAACTATAATGAGATATACAGCATCTATGTTTGGTACACTTCTTGTAAGAACTATTTATACTTGTATTTCTATACAAGTATAAATAGTAAAGGAAGATAGTAGGAATATATAATAAGAAATTTAAATTCAGTTATAGAGATCAAATGTGCAGGTATAGAGATCATGAATATACTTAATAGTAGTCGTAGTATATTATCTATTATCTATTTAATAGTTTTATAAAAACAGGACAACCAACGTATAAAAACATATTGGTACAGATAAGATTATATATACATAAATAAATTATTATAGATATAAATAAATAAATATATTCATAATTATTACCTTATTTTTAAGTTTTGATCTAAATTTATATAGAGCAAAATTAAGTAAGTAATTAAAAAGTAAATAATATTAGAAAATAAGTAATACTTGTATTTAAATATTTCCGGATAGACTTTTGAACTTCTATCACCCATTGACTAATAAAAAAAAATAAAGGTCCCAAATAAATGTCCTTTAACGTAAGATGTGGATAGAATAACAATAAACAAGACTGGAGTTATTAATCATTCCGTTTGTTCATTTCCCTTCAGTCAGTATCAAAAACTTTGGACAATAACTTCGTGTGATGAAATTCCTCACGAACTTGTAGTATTATTAAAGTCGTACGTGATACCAGCTTGATTTGTCAAAGTAACTTTGTTCATAGAGCCTCTTTACCTCAAAGAACTCCGAAACCTTCTTCAATATTTCGCTATGTGATTTGAATATTAAAGTACTGCAAGGATGATCCTCATAATTTATGACAAACTTTTGCTCGTAAATTTTAGCTTTCTACTTCGTAAAATATAATAGAATTTATTATATTATTTTTTACATATATTTCAAAAATATATTTCTTTAAATCTATTTAGAAATCTTCATCACGCTACAGCAATAAACATGGATAAAAAGAAATCTAGAATGTGTAATATAAAAAATATCATGCAATTTTAGGTGAAATAGTTAATAGACACATTTTAGGCATTTTTCACTGGTAACCTGTAATTATATATTGGAATATCTACATACAGGAATAGCATTTTTTTCTAGAGAATGTTAAGTAGCTTAACCCATATTGTTTTATCTAATATTGAACAGATTGTAATGCTGGGACATTTAGCTTGTCTATGTATGTAAATAATAATATTTATACATTTATTTTAAATGATGAACCTAATGTAAGTAAGTAAATAAATAAGGTAAGTAAATGATACGGCCAAATATACTCGTATATTATTACCCAATTATAATACGATCTTAGGCACATTATACTCGTATGTTACAAGTATACAGACTGTGAAGTGATTAAGTCGCGTTTCGGGATCAGCATGTAAGTTGCCGGTTCCAACTAGGCCGATATAGTGGATGTAATTACCACTTACAGTTATTGAATTGTTGTAGCAGTGACATCCATTCATGGACCACACTCCAGCTTAACATCAAGCGGGGTGCTGTTATATGTCGAGTCACAATTTAAAAAAATGTAATCTTTTCGCATATTTCACATAGTTAAAATACTAAAAATTATAATCGAATATTTGAGTTCAATATAGTGGATACGACTGCTACTCTTGCAGTTACGCACCTGTAGTAGTAGTAACATCAGATTATCATCAGACGGGGTCACATAAAATATAAAATAAAAATCATAAAACTTTCCATAAAATAAGTTGTAATCGGTCGATGTAGTTCATAATCTTATTAACAAAAGTACATACATTTATTTAAATACAAATCTATTGAATTAAATAGTAATATTATTACTCTGACATTTCCCTAAGTATTTTCCAATAACGTCTAACTTTCTATAATAGAAATCATGTCGTGTACAAACCACAATATTCACATAATGAAATAACCAACATTCCTATGGGTTCCGTAATTAATTCTACTCAAAACGTGAAGGCATCTTCATCGCTTTTTATTACATTTTTCTTACAAGTAATTAAAACTTTTTCAAATCCTGTCCTATATTACAACCATCATTTAATTAAATATTATATTTGCACTATTATTTATTTTATTTTACATAATATGATCTACCTTTGACTACAGAAGTCCCAGGTTCGATTCACGGTCGGAACAAATACTTGTTTCATAGCTTTTACTGTCGACACAATTAATCAAATAGACACGCATCAATATAAAAACAATAATAATCATCATTAGTTTCACGCCCTTAATTTAAATTAAAACTAGGCAGAAAAACACAGCGCCACTCTTAACGATCCTTACACAACTCTCTTACTTCCATCACGTCCACTATTCTCTTTATACATGCTCTTTGTTTAAGGACCCTGCGGATCCTTGCTTTCAAATAAATTAATTATAAACTCATTACAAAGCAATAGCGTGAAAATCTAAATATTTAGCGGATACGGAACGTAACTGTAAAGCGATTTCTGTGTAATTAATTTCCAACGCTCATGTAAATGTCAGGGAACGGTCGGAGATTGCATCGTAATTTGTGTTGGCATACTAATGCACAGTGCACATGCAATTGCCGTGTTAAACTACAATGTACATCCTCACTGGATTAATTAAAACAACTATTTAATTTAACTACTAATACACTCATTTAATAGTTATAATAATATTTTAATTTATTTAAAAAAAATGTTTAATCTACAGTCGGTTTGTTCAGTCGTAAGCGCTCTTGAACCCAAACTACCTGATGGTAAGCAAGGGGTTCAATAAAAGTTAAATTAGTGACCGGTAAATAAAAGTTCATTTTTATTAATGCCTACCGCTATTTTACAAAGAGTGGTAGGCAGTGCCCCCAGTCTGCCGATCCGGGGTAGTACCACCATTTACAAGTATACAGACCGTGAAGTGATTTGGTCACGTTTCGGGATCAGCTTGTAAGTTGCCGGTTCCATCTAGGCCGGCATAATGGATGTGATTGGTACTCACAGTTATTGAATTGTAGTAGCAGTGACATTCATTAATGGACCACACTTTGGCTTAACATCAAGCGGGGTACTGTCATATGTCGAGTCACAATTATATAAAAAAATACATTATTAGGTAAAATAAAACAATATTTAGAATTTATAAAACCAATCACTTAGGATTATATAACAATCTGTTGTATAAACCAACAAAGAACGCATTAATACCAGATACATATTTATATTAACTTCGACAAAGAGGTCGCTCGAAGAATCCAATTCGGATGGGCGGCGTTCGGGAAATTGCGTTATATCTTCTCGTCAAACATCCCACAGTGCCTGAAGACAAGGGTCTTTAACCAGTGTGTGTTGCCAGTGATGACATATGGCACTGAGACGTGGCCCCTAAATGTTGGCCTGTTGAAAAAGCTCAGAGTCACTCAGCGGGCAATGGAGAGAGCTATGCTTGGTGTGTCTCTGCGCGATAGAATCCGGAACGAGGATATTCGCCAAAGAACCGGAGTTATCGACATAGCTCGAAGGATTTGTGAGCTGAAGTGGCAATGGGCCGGCCACATCACTCGAAGAACCGACAACCGATGGGGAAGAAAGGTTCTAGAGTGGAGACCACGAACTGGAAGACGCAGCGTAGGTAGGCCTCCTACTAGGTGGACTGACGACATAGTGAAAGTCACGAATAACCGGTGGATGCAGCTGGCATCTTGTCGTTCGAAATGGCGTTCTAAGGGGGAGGCCTATGTTCAGCAGTGGACGCATTCTGGCTGATGATGATGATGATGATTTACATAATATAGCTAAAGACCGTATGAAACAATTATTCAAAAGAAATTAAATAATAAAGTAGTAATTAATTAACAACACATTCAAAAAAACAATGCCAACAATCTTTACTGACTTTCTAATGGACAAAAAAAATCAAGCATAAAATTACACACGCAAGTAAGTAAATGTATTTAACAATCACTTTAGCCTAAGTCAATTTGTTAGGAAATCCCTAACCTGGTCCCTACATCCTCCATTTCGTATCTAGTAGATACCTGTAGGCCTTATTAATGAGCCTACCTGGCATCTGACTGAGATAAATGGGTGACTACTTGATCCCTCAATGACCTGACACCTCCCAGCCTAAAGGCCACTTTAATATGAACATTATTTATGAGGAAAAATGTAAGTAACTATATTTTTATTTGTATAAATGAAACATATATTTTATGCTTTCTCTTCTAATCTAATACGGTAATAGAAATGTTAAGTGCATTGATTCCCAGCCTTAAAAATGGCGTAGTCAGCACCCTTGGACCACCCCTTGCTTTGTCACCACGCAAGCCGAATTCAGATGTCAGATGATTAACATCAGGTAATTTATTAATTTGTGGTAACTGATTAAAAATCTGATTAAAAACAATACATGTATAATATGACGTGAATCCGTGTAGTGACTTTTTTTAATAACTCGTGAATTTGACAAGGCTATTTAGGCTGCATAATATTTTAATCAATTGTAAATTGTATGACATGTTATTTTGCGTATGACTAGTCCAAGTGTATCAATAGATAGCCCTACTGGGCGTTTTAAATGAATAAATACTTATTTTCCAGGAACCGACTTCAGCGTCGAAGTTTATACTTTTTTTTGGTTATTCTTGCTTGCCTTATGTAAGTAAAAAGAGGTACAAGATCGCCAACGACTGAAAAATCTGTCTACGTGTGCCTAAGCAGTCGACACTACGCTGGTTTTCTATTTTATAATTTCTATTTATACCTCATACCAGTATTTCTTTAACTACCAGCTCAAGTTAGTTTTATAACTTTTATATAGTTTATAATAAAGAGCGACCGTCTTTTTAAGTTTTATTACCTCTACCACATTCAATTAGAGTTGTCCAAGACTTTAATATAATTCTTCCAATTTTAATATCAACGATCGTAAAATAAAATTTGCGTGTAGTTTCCACGATGTATGTAGAGAACATAAATTTAATAACTGGCTGGAACTTTGGCAAAATATCGGTAACTGCTGCATTGATGCAATTTATAACTGGAACTTGCCCGACTGGGAGCAAACAAAGTGCTAACTTTAGCTGTGAAAAAAACATTTATGCTCATAACTTGTTTAGTAACATAGATAAGATGGAACTAGACTCCATTTTAATGACGTTGCAAGAAGATTTCCATACAATGCCGTCAAACAATATCTGTTTTTTTTTTAAATTACGACTTGATATATGACAGCACCCAGATGTTAAGCTGGAGTGCGGTCCATGAATGGAGGTGATTGTTACTACAGGTAAATAGCTGCAAGTAGCAGTCACATCCACTATGCTGGCCCAGTTGGAACTGGCAACTTAGACGCTGATCCCGAAACGCGATCAAGTCACTTCACGTTCTGTATAAGCCATGGAGACGTTTAAACGTTCAAGCACAATGAAGATCTATGAAAGATCAATTAATTAAATTGTAACGCTTTTTTCCACAGGGATAGGCAGAGACAATGAAGCGCCAGATCCTGACACAACTCCCTCGCTTTCCTCACACCCACAATTCTTATCATACAAGCTTTACGATTATGGGCACTAGGCAACACAGCTTTCTTGAGGATGTCTAATGTAAGATGTACGAACATATCCAGTTAAAGTATAGAATAAAAGATTTCATTTTGATCTCATTAGCAAGTGAATATAATATATAAATATAAAGTTAGTGCGTCAGAAGAAATGAACAAAAAGTATAGTTAGGTCGTGGGCTTGTAAGAATTGTTCAGATTTCTCCAATTGCGAATATCTATCGTAATTGACGCTTCATCTACTCGTATGTGCCGTCTAATATGCCTGTTGTTCTACGTGTTGCAACATAGCTACGTGAATTTTCATTGTTCAATTCAAGCGTGAGGATAGCAGCTAGTTACTCGGCATACAAATATGTGTACGTAATTGGCACTTTATATATATGCACTTCTCTCTACATATGTTTGAAAATTTTCTCTGGATATGGTGAAGCTACTAAATTGTTTTTTAAAGAAAAGGATATATAAGATAAAAAAATTCTGACAAAGCAATTTCTTTGTAACCTGCTTAATAACATGTTGGAATGTTATTAATAACATGTGGGGTAGCATTATTACTGTTTAAAGTAAGTACTTGCTTCGTTTACCGCGACATATAAAATTATAATTTTGATATTTAAATGATGGTAATAAGAATATGTTTTTGCTCAGTTAGATATCGTTAGACAGTATAAAATAAATTAAACAATGTTTTTTTTTTAACATAATCCTAATTTAAGAGTAGGCACTTCTCTTTGCCAAAGGCAGTCAAGATAAAGAGTCGCATCACAGTAAAGAAAATGTCTTTCAATAATTTTAAAAATTAAATAAAAAAATTAAAATTATGTTATAATAAAAAGATTACGAAATTAAGGAAAGTCGAATATAAACATATTCTTTCATGCAATCACATCAGCTATATGGGTTCCATTTTCACAAGGTAGTCAAATAATCTATCGCACATTAAGTCCCGTATACACGTTCTCAACGAACATATTTGATTCGACATCTAACCTCTACCAGCCTTATAGTAAACAAGGGGAGGTCCAAGAATGCCTCAGTTGCTGTTACTATGCCGGCCAATAAGAAATTTGACAACATTCGAGACTACAGCGAATTAGGTAAGTAATACAATTAATACAACGAAATACAAATTAATTGGTTAAGGGGTATACTAGTAAATATTCTTCAGAATATATTTTAATCAAGTGTACAGACAATAAAGTGACTTAGTCGCTTTTTTGTATCAGCTTCAAAGTTACTGGTACCAACGAGGCTGACATAGCAGATGTGACTGCGGTTATTTAACTATAGTAGAAGTCGCCTTTCACGAATTCATGGACTAGCATAACATCAGGCGGGATGCTATCATAAATGTCGAGCCACAATAAAAAAACAGCTTTTTGTCCAAAATATTTGCCAGTCACCCCATATGTGAACCCTGCTTTACGTGAATAGCGGAGGCAACTCTCGGAGGTGGGTCGCCCTGAGTGATGAGAAACATTTACCTACCAGGTTGAAGAAATAGCATATTTGTGCGTCCTAGAGTCGATATTTAGAAAAGCTTTTACGTTGAGTGTATTGTGTTATAAATTATGTACTAATAAGATTTCCTAAAGAAAAGATATGACGTTCATTTTTGTGTTTTTATGTAAGATTTTTTATTATTCTTTGCCTTTTTCTCATATTACTTTAGTCATATTTATGATTATTCTCGTAGCGCTTTTGGCGTTGGAGCTTTACGCAAGAAAGCCTTCTTCTCTTGGTTTAAGTTGAGAATCTAGTTTATGTATAAATTGTGGGAATATGTTGCGTACGTATAATGTATAAAATAAACTAACTAATAAATTATGTAAAACGCTAATTATCGACGACAGGCGTGGACGAACGGTTTAGCGACTGGTTTGTTGCGCGTAAAGTCCCGGGTTTGATCCCCGGTCGGAGCAAACATTTGTTTCATAGCTTTTATTTGTAATATTTAATAGTATTAAATATTGCAAATATTTGTTAATAAAAAAAAAGAGATGGATATTTGCTTCGGGTCTGGTTATCAAAGAGTGGTAGGCAGTGGTACCCAGTCTGCCGATCCGGGGTAGTACCACCACTTACAAGTATACAGACCGTGAAGTGATTTGGTCACGTTTCGGGATCAGCTTGTAAGTTGCCGGTTCCATCTAGGCCTGCATAGTGGATGTGATTGCTACTCACAGTTATTAAATTGTAGTAGCAGTGACATTCATTCATGGACCACACTTTGGCTTAACATCAAGCGGGGTGCTGTCATATGTCGAGTCACAATAAAAAAAAAATTAAAAAAAAAACTTTAAATAGTTTACCTATAAATAGATAAAAAGGCGTAACAATTCGATTGATGGTAAAAAGATTGCACCGGGAACATGGTTCACTTACTTTGAAGTGAGTGGACAGACCTGTAGCCTGATTTTTAGAAATAAAAATAAAAAGAGTAGGCTTACATAATTAGATCTTAAGATTGGTAGTCTGCTGATCCGGGGTAACACACTTACAAGTATACAGACCGTGAAGTGATTTGGTCGCGTATCGGGATCAGCTTGTAAGTTGCTGGTTCTAACTAGGCCGGCATAGTGGATGTGATTGCTGCTTACAGTTATTAAATTGTAGTAGCAATGACATCCATTCATCGGCCACATTCCAGCTTAACATCAAGCGGGGTGCTGTAATATGTCAAGCCACAATAAAAAAATAATAAAATGTTTTTAAAATATGTCGATTTATTAGTTTGTACGTTTTTATTTATTTAACCGTGACTCGACATATGATAACACCCTGATGTTGAGCTGGAGTGCGATCCATGAATGGTGGTGACTGCTACTACAGTTAATAAGTTGTAATTACCTATCATTAGACAAACATTTATTAATGTTATCAGTTACAATAAGTTAATAACATATTATTGTATTGCAAAAAAAACTGAATAAATAAATAACAAAACAAAGTACAATAACAAAAATAACGGAGAGAAAACAACATAAACGAAATCAATGGTACGTAATGACATGTGGAAATATTCAATTAATCTCGAACAATATTCCTGGATGTATAATTAATAATATTGACAAGCAATAAAGGTAACATCCCAACATGTTATTAAGCAGGTAACAAAGAAATTGCTTTGTCAGACTATGTTTTTATACAACCTTAAAAATTTGACCCGCCAACACTTTAGAAAAATATTGTAATTATTAGAAATAATATTATTTAAGAAATATAGGTTTGCATAGTGAAATGTTCATATTTATATTATTCTACTTAATCACATTGATTTATTACCTATTATTGTTTACGTATGTAACATATGTAACTATTAATATTACAATATGTATGTTACTTTTATTTATTTTCTTACTTAGTATTTAAATTTTGTCCCTTATCCATTATCACGACAGGCGTGGTCAATTGATCAGCGATTAGTATGTTGCGCGATCCGGGGTAGTACCACCACTTACAAGTAAACAGACCGTGAAGTCATTTAGTCGCGTTTCTGGATCAGCTTGTAAGTTGGCGACATAGTGGATGTGACTGCTACTTACAGTTATTAAATAGTAGTATCAGTGGCATCCATTTATTGACCATACTCCTGGGTGATATCATATGTCGAATTACAATAAAAAATCTTTATGTTGGTCCCTAAGGTTAACTGACAGAGAATGTAATAGCTAGCAGCATTAAGTTCGCCGTTGTACATAGTTCATTTAAAACTTTGAAAATGAATGATTTTTAATCAACGAACATGTAGAAAAAAGGTCCTCTTTTGTTTATGCCTGTACAATAAATTAATATATAGTTTCTATAGGATTACTATAAATTTTAGGCACATTATAAAAACAAAAACTACCGTAAAAAATGAGTTGAAAATAGTATTAAATAAATAACTAAATAAAATACAAGTAAAGGGTCAATCTTTATAGATGTAACGCATACTTTTTCGTCCTAACAAAGAGGCAGGAACATAATGAAATATTTTCATTACTATTCTACAGACACCGAGTTAGCAAATATAAAGACGCCTTTTCCTTTAGCAGTAAATGTGAAAAATAAATAAAACTAATCAAGTTTTAGTGACTCTAACAATGTTTGCCCGTTGTTAAAACTTGTTTCTTTGTTCAGAGTATCTCTACAATTAAACACAAGTGACTTATTCTGAAACTGGACATTTTAAGATAAATTGCCTGTTATTTATTATATTTTATTTCTTTGTTATTATGTATGTAAGTGACCAAGTGATATATTAGATGCAAGATGATAAGAAGGTAAGTTGCAGATGGAGCACCACACCATCTCATTAAAGACTTTTTCATGGGAGCCTGATAGCTTTTACCTCTATTGCGCTTAGCGGGAGAACACATGACTGGGTAATGTGAGGGCGGACAGTGGTGAGACGGGAATAAGGTTAAAAAATTGTATTGTATCTCATTAATATTAAATTTTATTGAGACGCGACATCTGACTTCGACTTCTCTAAAAGTAAGTCAGAAAAAGTCTAAAAATGCTGTATACTGAATAAACCGACTCAGTCCTCGTTACTATCAAGGTTAAAGGTACTTTTTTGTAATGTGAAGATTTGGAATGGAATGGAGAATGAAAGAACACATAAGCTAATAACATTGGGTATTTTTAAATATAAAACACATTGAGAAATGTTTTATTGTTTATTATTAGAGTTTTGTGTCTGAGCGTTATTTTATATGTGTTTTTTATCCCCCTAAGTTTGCTTTCAATTTAAACAGCTATTTTACTCTAGTTCCGCATCTCGTTGCCGCGCACGGACGTGTCATTTGATGTGGTTTAATAGCAAGACCGCAGAAGGACATGTTGTCTAAATTGAAAGTGCACAGAACACTGCAAATACAATGAATATCTAGACGAGTCTGTTGAATAGCGACGATATACGGTCGACTAGAAACCGCGTTCCTTTGAAGCGTAAAATGAAAGAAAGAAGAGAGAACAGTCAATCTAAAATCCTTTGAAATATCACGTACTCGTATCTAAATTGTTTTGTTATCACAATTCTGTAGCAAAAAAGTATAACATTTTTTTGATCACGTTCAAAGAATTTTGTTTTTGTTTTCTAAAGACGTTTTGGGAGAACTTTGTTCAATGTCACGGAATAATCAATTTTATCTTAAATGTTTTACAAAGTTGCACGCCACTATGAGACCGACTTTGTATGTAAATGTGGAAGGTAAATTGAATTGCTCAAGTAAAGCGAATTCTTGCCAGGTATATGGTAACCATGGTTTCAAGTAAACTTAACAATACTGTCAAATATTTTTAAAAAGAATGTTAATTATTATGAAATTTAATAAAAAATTAAAACAATAGATATAGCAATTTACCAATTAAGAGAAAATACCTATTTAATACAAAATTATTTTTAAATTATTATTTAAAAAAAAAACATTAAAAATAATTTTAAATTGTCATTCTTGCGTTTTCTTTGCACTACCACTAACACCACAGTCGCCATGTATCCTTTTTATTATGTTTAACATTTGCTTAACAAAGTTAATGTTAAGCTTAACAACAGTGTTGTTAGGCTAATATTAAGCTGAAACGCGGTCCATGAATCAAGGTATTTGCTAATTAAATAAATATGCTGCACCTACTATGATTTAAAAAATGAAAATTTCAGGCTGATCCCGAAATGCGACGCGACTAAATCGTCTCACGGTCTGTATACTCGAAAGTGGCACTTCTAAAACTATGTATAACAAAAATAACTGATCCAAAATAAAACAAACATTGTGGCAACCCTAACTTTTGAGTGCAAAGAAGGAGCCAAAGACGACTCGATAATTCCGTTTAGTGCCCTCTATACTCGTGTAGAACTAAAACACCTATTGTGTGAAACTCGACTGTTCTTTAGTAAATTTCCCAAGAGTACACTCCAGTTAAAAAGTGATCCAACTGATCACTGTTCAATTGAGACTTCTTCAAAACTTCTTTAATAACACAAGTTACCAACTTAAAGATGAAGTTTAATATTTTTGACGACAGGCGTGGACGAACGGTTTAGCGACTGGTTTGTTGCGCGTAAAGTCCCGGGTTCGATCCCCGGTCGGAGCAAATATTTGTTTCATAGCTTTTATTTGTAATATTACATTAAATATTGCAAATATTTGTTAATAAAAAAAAAGAGATGGATATTTGCTTCGGGTCTGGTTATCAAAGAGTGGTAGGCAGTGGTACCCAGTCTGCCGATCCGGGGTAGTACCACCACTTACAAGTATACAGACCGTGAAGTGATTTAGTCACGTTTCGGGATCAGCTTGTAAGTTGCCGGTTCCATCTAGGCCGGCATAGTGGATGTGATTGCTACTCACAGTTATTGAATTGTAGTAGCAGTCCATTCATTCATGGACCACACTCTGGCTTAACATCAAGCGGGGTGCTGTCATATGTCCAGTCACAATAAAAAAAAAAAATTATATATTTTATATTTTTTATTGTGGCTTAACATCTGACCGCATCCCGCTTGATGTTGAGCTGGAGTGCGGTCCATACTTGGAAGTGTTACTACAGTTAATTGCCTTAAAAGCAGTGGTATTCACTATACTGGCCTAGCTAGAAATGACCACTTTCAAGCTGAAAACTAAATCACTTTACGGCCTGTATACTTAAAAGTAATAGTACTACCCCTAATCAGCAGACTAGGTTGGGTTCCAAGACCAGCAGACTTTGGTCTTAATCATTTGGTTTAAATATTACAAGCAAGTATAGTAACTTAGTTTAGACATTAAAAATGATCTCTTTTACATACAAGCAAAATAAATATAGGAGTGTGTGCTCCCTTATCTATTTCAGGCTCTAATCTCTATAAAACCTATATTATTCACACCAAATGACCAAAACTTATATCAATGGCACTTGGTTACTAATTCAAGGTGGATTGGAACGAGCATAGTCCCCTATTATTATTAGGTATATTTTTAGAAATAATATTAAAATAGTTTGATTATGCTTTGAAGCCTTAATAACATTTGATGGACTTTTAATAGCATCATACGGAAATCCCTCTTTACTGTCCCACGTATATAATTAAATAAAGTAAAGAGAATATAAATGGACTTTAATTAATAATACACAAACTCGTATTAATTAACTTACGGCTAGTTTATTTAATCTAACAATATTAATACAAAATAAGTTTATGAATTTGTGCCGACCTTTTTGTAGTTCACACATTGTATAATTCATTTAATTCTATTTTATGTCAAATAAAACAGTCTTCTTGATTTCAACTTGTGTGTTATTTATCATTTATCACGTCATTGACTACGTAGTGTACGTAGCGTCAAAAAAATATTTTATTAACTTATTTGAAAACAGAATAGAACCTGAGCCTAAAATCTGAAAAACAAAACTTTACACAGTACCTATACCCCATTTACTCGTACGAAAGAATCATTTACTATTGGGACATTTAACTTAAAAATAAAAATAAACCGTAATTCAACCAAATTGTCACGCCCTTTTCCGACAGGGATAGGTAGAGACAATGGAGCACCACACGCTACGATCTTAACACAACTCCCTCGCTTCCCCTACATCCACAATTTTCTTCATACAAGCTCTACGGTTATGGGCACTAGACAGCCCAGCTTTCTTAAGGATGTCTCAGATTTGGTCGGAAACACCATACCAGATTTCCATCCACACCAGATTAATGAATTTATATCGTCAATCTACTGTCACTCATCCTTTTTATGTTCCTAAACCATCATTCCTTTGTTAATCCTTGTCATTACATCTTCTTTCAAACCAAATCTAACGCATTATCAATCAATCAATAAAATTGTCACGCCTTTTCCCTCAGGGATATGCAAAGACAATGGAGCGCCACTTGCCACGACCTTAACACAACTCCCTCGCTTCCTCTACATCCACAATTCTCTTCATACAAACTCTATATATACAGCTATATATAATATAATCATACGCATTATATATACCGAAAATCGTAGTTTTAGTTTTGACTAACTATTTTTTAAATACCAATAACCTGACAAATAAACATCACTAAGGTGCGATGTTTAATTGTCCATCCAAAATCCGAGTAGGGTCGAGAATCGAGATGTTTTCGACAAGCGGTCACCAATCTAACCACTTACCGTTCTATACTTGCTTAACCCGCATGGATCTGCACACTAACCATTCAGCTACGGCTTATATACATTATACACTATAAACTTATAACATACTACTATATAAAAAACAATAAGAACCACAGCTTGAGTATTACAAACGATGCTCCCCTCCGACATAATTAAAAATTATATTACGACTAAATTAATAATATCGTGTGCTATATGGTAAAATCCATTAAAAATATAAAGACAATACGTCAAAGGCTACCATAAACGGAGAGCACTGGTTCAAAACCACTTGCCGGTACCAATGTATCTTTGAGCATGAATGTACTTTGGTTGTTCTGTTTCACTTTATTGGATTGAAAATTGTATACTTATACACGTTTTATGCTTGCACGTTGATTGCAAGCAGTAATAAAAATACGGTTCAACATACAATCATACTTTGTGTGCTATAAATTTTTAAATAAAACTAAACTTCCTAATAACAGAAAACGCCCCTTCTATTGACATCAACCCTCCCAAAATTTCGCCCTTTCTTTGTGGGAAATTGAATATAACAAGTACAAACTTCAGCATAAGGCTTATATCAGTTCACAAGTCAAGAACTCATTCCGTATTCGTACTTGCAACTCACTTCATTACACGCTCCCTGACTTTGGGTGATATTTACATATAGTGCGAGTGATAAGTGATAACTTAACATATTTTAAGTTGTAATGTAATGTAAATGCTGTCATAGTTAAGAAAGAATCCAAAGTACTTTGAAAAACTCACTCCCACACGGTAGCGTAATTTCAGGCATGTTATGTAAAATAATAAACTTTAACCAAGAAATAATAAAACTAAGAAAATTTCAAATGTAACAATTAATTTTATATAGTGTCACAGCACACACGGCTGATGCAAAAGAAAGGATATGTCTATGAGTGCCGACGAATAAAAAACTAACTAAGTTTATGGTTCCCTCAATCGCCGTCACTATGATGGCCAGAGAAAGTATCAATCAATCAATCAAATTGTCACGCCTTTTTCCCACAGGGATAGGCAGAGACAATGGAGCGCCACTTACCAAGATCCTTACACAACTCGCTTGCTTCCTTTACATCCACAATTCTCTTCATACAGGCTCTATGGTTATGGTACAGGCAACTTAGGTTTCTTGAGGATGTCTTCGATTTGATCGGAAAACACCCTCCTGGGTCAGCTTTGTTTAACGCATCCATCCACATCAGATAATATGTATCATGTATTATAATAATTATGTAGTTTGAAACATAATTATTATAATACATTTATTTTTGTATTAACCTTTGCCCCATTTTTAACATTTAACATTTTTAACACTGAACACTCGAACTTAACAAGTATCAGCTGTAAGTGAAGAAAACATTTTCATGTTGTTATCAGTTCACTAGAATACTTTAGGGACACATTATTAGGCCCCTCCAACCCTTGAGGTTTTGCGTTCACAAAAACATATCTACTTATTTATGTTCATTACATTTTACATGTGTTTGTTCACGGTTTTATCTACTACAATTGAAATGTAAATAATGCGTAATTATTTCAAAGGTTTTATTTTTTGGACTCAAAAAAATTGTTTACCTTTATTAGGTACAACTTTAACTTTAAAGCACCCCGTCTTATGATAAGCTGAATGAAATGAATGAAAGTGACCAGTACTACAGCTAAATAAATGTAAGTAGCAGTCGCATCAACTATGCCGGCCTAGTTGGAACTAACAACTTTCAAGCGATCCCATAACATCTAATGACTGAAAACTGTCCGCCAAATACTCCTAATACTTCTTGAAAATCTCAAAAGTCGTAGTTATAACAGTCGATTTAGTAACAGACAAGGGATGGCAAAGCATTCCATTTGTCGTAAGTTCTAAAAAGAAACGTGCGTTCTGAACCATATAGTTCGACTGCTGATTCGATCGACACAAAGCCAAGCTAAACTTATGAATACCACAGGATTTAAAGAAAAGGTAAAAACATCATTAAAGAGCTCCTTAGATTTGTTCTCCGTAGTATAGGCGCTAAATATATCGATTCACAATGAACAAATACATTACGAATGTACGCAGTAAGGCTGTGAAGATATATACAATATACATATATATATATATATATATATATATATATATATATATATATATATATATATATATATATATATATGAACACGTTTTCCCCCAAGAAATACAATATGTAGCTTTCATTATTAAGATAGTATTATTTATAAAGATTCTCATATAACATTACCGGGCTATATACTCGGTAGAGTTATTAGGGCTAAGTTTATTAATGTCCCCTCCGACGCTCATTTTCCTTTGATCATGATACAGGAAGTTAAATTTATGCAATTATGCCTACGCCTCATGACATAAAAGCTATATAAAATTAACTTAGTATTCTATATCATTTAAATTAAATTACTGCTTCAAAGCAAAATGAAGCGGAGAACTTTAAAAGTTAGTTTTTGCTACACTACCTCTTTGCTGTTTTTATTTTTGTTCGAGAAAGACTTTACAATATTAATACTTGGTACCTTTTGTTTATAAAATTATAGTTTTAATAATTGTGCCTTGACATAATATAAAAGCACTAAGCTGGAGTGCGGTCCATGAATAGAGGGGCCTGTTAATTATTTATTTATTTGCCAGATATAAATTTATAATTTTAAAGGTTTATTAATGCTGACGTTAGGGAAATGTGGAAGTTGTGTCAGGATCTTGGCAAGTGGCGCTCTTTTGTCTCTGCCTATCCTCGTGGAAAAAGAGTGTGACAAATTGATTGAATGATTTATTTTTAAAAAGGCCAGAAAAAGGTTATATTTTCTTGTGGTTAAATACTAATATAAATTATTAAGATAATATATATAATTATTAAAAATCACACAAATACTTGACCATAGTTCTACTTTTATAATGTATGTTCCTGGCAATTTTAAAACCTTTAAAATTATTTAAACCTTTGAAAAGGCGACCGTGGTGTAGTTTCAGTGCAATGGCTACGTTAGCCGAGTGGCACGGGTTCGAAACCACTCACCGGTACCAATGTATCTTTGATATATGTTCTTTGGTTGTCCTGTTTCTATGACACAAGCACTTTAGTAGCTTAGTATAGATATGTATAATAAAATAAAGTATCACATATTTTACCACAAAGACATGCAAATATTTAGCAACTGGTTTTAAAATGTCAATTAACTTACATACTAATAACTGTAAGTAGTATGCCGGCCTAGATGGAATTTGCAAGTTTTAAGCTGATCATGGCACGCAACTAAATTTCTTGACGGTCTTTACACTTGAGTGTAATACATATATCATTGGTTCGTACAGATCCTGCAGCCTGGGCATCAACCATTCTTAAAAATCAAATTTAAAAAACTTTATTAGGAAAGCCATAATAAACGAACTTGTTGAAGAAGCTAAATAAACAATTAGAAAATTAATATTTCCTCGATATTATTTTCATAGAATTGAATTTGACTTTTCTTGAGTAAGTACATAATATGATGAAAGGGCAGGAATATTCTATTTAACCTTGTAGAGTACCTATATTAAAACCGTACTTAGTCGCAGGTTTTGTCATGAGACCTTACTGTAGTGGGTAATTTGTCAGTCAGGGATACCATTATGAGATTTGTTTATATTCTCTAATGATACCGATATTAAAGCTAACGACTTTATCAATGAAACAATATACTCGTATGTTTCAAATGACTAGTAAAGTTATTTTATATTAAATTTAAATAGTAACTTCAAGATATGCCTAGAAATTTTCAAAAATCAAAACATTAATTATATCTATGTATTACTGTGATAGACGTGTGGGAAGCATTCACATTATGGTAAGCGAATCGACAGCCAAACTCTTCCCATTTTACTCGTATACGACCCATGTGGTCTTCCCATCCTAAGGCAGAAAATCCTTGATTCCAGTGAAGCATTAAAAAGCAGCTCTGGCATAGTGACAAAAGTAAGTATTTTTTGTAGTGTAAACATGTCACATAAAAAATATATCAACTTTAAAAAAAATAACATCAACAATCAATCAATCAAACAAATTTTTATTTTGTATTTTTTTTTCAGTTGCTCGACATTATCACAGACAGCACCCCGGCTGACTGACTGAAGCGATTAGATAACTGCAAGTAGCAGTCGCATCGTCGTGCCTCTATGCCGGCTTAGTTAAGCCGGCATAGAGGCACAGGCAATTTACAAACTGATCCCAAAAGGCACTTGTGGTGGTACTAGCTCAGATCGGCAGGCTGGGTACCCTGCCTACCACTTAAGTTTTTTTCTTCAATAAATACTCGTACTTCCAACCTTGTAATTATAACAACATAGAGAATACATGCTTGAATCTCGTTCTGTAGCATTATAATGAAAAGCCTACTTATGGTCATTCAGGAGGCCGGGTAGTAACGGCCTTTTTACGCTGGACTGGACAAATGCTTGGCTATTGAGTCCCTTCCAGACACCCAACGAAAGTGGGTTCGTACCTTCTTTATTAAGCTTCTAGAAGGTTTAAGACGCTATTATGCATTTGTATACGTGGGTTAATAGAATTGTGGACCCTTTCACCGCAATCTAGTTTTGGATTTACTTCTAAAACATCTATTTGAAGGATATAACTAGACGTGATTGAAATAAGAGCTTTTAAGTAGGTATATAGACTGATATAAAAATCCTATATCCAGGTTTATAGTGTGAGGAAATAAAAAAAGTGTATTAGAGCCATGAAAGTAGCTTATATAAAGTAAGTTTGTAGTTGAAATATATATTTATAGATATATAATTTGACGATTTAAAAGTAAATGTATATAACCAATTTTTTATAAGAATTGGTCAGGCCGTTTCAGAGAAGTTTTGTTACAAACACCGTTTTACGACAATTTTATATAATTAATAGTACAATTGAGGATGAAAGATATGGCTTGTTTATTGAAGTTTACAGCCTAACAAATAAATTGATTGATTGATAAAAAAAAACTTACGTGTTATCAGGAATAAAGGCACTAACTCAAGACAAATACACCCGATTGTATGTAACAAGATTAAATTTATTATTAGTATAACAAAATGATTTACGAGCTGTCTTTACTTTAGATTTATAGCTAAAGTTTCCAAAAGATAATTCTGACCTCTCTTGAGTCTCCTAACAGTTATCTACAAATTGTAAAATGTTATCAATTTTGTACAGAAATCAAGTCTTGTTGAAATGTTCAAGTATCTATTAAAATATTGTTTAAAACTTTCGTTTAAATGTATTAATTATATCGCCTATGTTTTATCGTAAATGAAAATATATTTCCGCCTAATAACGACTAATATATTTATATTCAATGCATTTTTGTGTCCACTAATTGTAGACAAATAAACATTATAAAGGATTGCAATTTTAGCTGAATCAATATACGAGTATAAATATATTTTAAACCTCAATAATGATTATAATAAGGCGACCGTGGTGTAGTGGCAGTGCAATGGCTACGCAAACCGAGTGGCACGGATTCGAAACCACTCACCGAAACCATCTTTGATATACTCGTATGTACTTTGGTTGTCCTGTTACTATGATACAAGCACTTTAGTAGCTTAGTTAAGAAATGTAAAATAATTAAATATAATAAATAAGTACCTACGGAGAAGAAGAACTAACAGGAACAAACATCGTGTCGTTATAGATAAAGTAATCGTCAACAGTTTTATAATTAAAGTAAAATAATATCGTCATTGTATGTGTCATTCAAATAATAAACATCGAGTTGAGACTGTTAAAACTATGTTGTTCATGATTGCCCTACTGGACTAATAGATACTGTTATCCCAATATCAACTTTAGGATGTTTATCAATCAATCAATCAAATTGTCACGCCTTTTTCCCACAGGGATAAGCAGAGACAATGGAGCGTCACTTACCACGATCCTTACATAGCTCCCTTGCTTCCTTCACATCCACAATTCTCTTTATACAGGCTCTGTGGTTATGGGCACTAGGCAACCCAGTTATGTTTATCTATTATATACTATAATAAACAAAATAATAAAAAAAAACAGATATATGCTTGAAAACGTCAATATATCTCCAAAATTGTATCTTTTTACTTAGAATACTGCTTAGAATAGTACGATACAATTTTGAGAAATAATCATATTTAATAATAAAATAAAAAGTAAAGTTGTTTTTTAATATATATTTTTGGGTTGTATTCAATTTCTAAATAAAGAAAGTTTGTACATAAGTAAGGATATGATAAGTTAGTAAATAAGAGCATTCGCAGTGTGGGGTCTTCATCGTTATCTGGGCGTAACGAGCGACCAGACCGAGTCTAATCAAGGCCGTCATCTTGTTCCCAGGCTCTTTCCCTCGAGGTTTTACTGCTCAATTCTTTCTTACTAACAAGGAAACTTTTAAAAGAAACTTTACAAAATATTAATTATAAAAGGGATCTGTTTTTGAATGTGTTTCGAGACTATAGATAATTCATACTTTTAAAAATGGTTTTAGTATTCAATGAATTTAATTTAATTTGTAGTTTAATAAATTATTTTTATATTTTTCGTAAATAAGTTCTTATAAGAGAGAGTAAATAGGTAATTCGAGTAATTCATTTGGTACCCTTATATAAAAATGTATCTAGATAATTGTAAATGTGAAGGAAGTAAGAGAGTTTCAACTAGGCCGGCATAGAAATGTTATTCACTGTTATTTAGCGCTTTGTTGTCTCTACCTATCCCTGTTAATTCTCTTTGTAACCCCATTAAGTAATGAAATTGATCTTGATGACAATTGTACAATAAAAGAGTAAAATTTAATAATGCATAGAAGCTAAGTAAATACTTAATTTAGACAATACATTTTAAAGTTAACTTTGTTCTCTTAAGACCTGGTAACGAGCAAATGGATCTAAGAAACAAAACGTCAGGTTTAAGAGAGCCCGTCTCTCGGTTCGCTACCTTCATTAGTTTGTTTATCTTAAAATACCTCTTAAGGAAATTAAATCCTTGAAAAAGGACGTGCGGAGAGTTTCTAGAGGAAAAGATTCTGGTGAATAAATAAATACATTCTTTCCATGGAATACACTTTAAAGTAATTACTTACGTTTTTACTCTAATGAGTAAGTTTTAAATTATTTGTTACCAACAAATCATAGGGGTGTTTTCCGACGAGTTGGGTCACCTAGTGCCCATCACAGTAGAGCTTGTATGAAGAGAATTGTGGACGTGAGCTTAGCGAAGGATTTGTATCAGGATCGTAGCAAGTGGCGCTCCATTGTCTCTGTCTGTCCCTGTGGTTGTTCCCACACCCGCTTGACAATTTAAATTGAATTGAAAAACAAATCATTAAATCGTCCTAATTTTTGTTTTATCAATAAAAAGTATTTGGTGTACTACGCCTTAAGTATCTCGTATTAACCACAAAAAATATTTATTAAAAGTTCACCGACAATGTTCTACACATCTACAAAATCATTTCTCGCTAAAGTCTACTTATGGAATACAAAAAAAGCGAGCGTTTGCGAAAAGCTTGGGATATTAGTGAATGGAATGTTGCCAACATTTAGCCAGTTGGTGAAGCTTTATAGCAAAAATTATGAGCTTGTTTTTCTACCCACATTGTGTAGTTCGCGTCATTCGTATTATCTTTCAGCCTTTACAAAGGGAATATTAACATAATGACAGTGACGTGAATGTTAAAATGTTATATTCTAGGTCTAAACTTTTCAATTATAATATTATTGTGGGAATACAATGATATGAAACATTTGCCAAAACATTTTATGGAATTGCAAAATACAATAAAATATTTTTAATTGTGGCTCATAATACATGTTCTAAAGTTAAAAAGGAGTGCGATTTACAAATACTTGTCGCATCCAACTATATGTATGTGCCAGTGTGGCAACTTTTAAGCTGATCCCGAAAAGCGACTGAGTGGAAGTACTTCCAGATCGGCAAACAGGACAAATTACTACCAACTGTCTGCCTACGAGTCAATAAGACTTGTTGGTTTTACTAATCGGTCTAGTATTGTAATTTGACTCTTATAACTGACGAAATAAGGACATGTTAAGCTTGATCAAATTAAATAGGTAAATATAATAAGCACTTGATGTATGTCTTCTTTCTTACCTTATCTTTCTGTACCTCATCGCTGACCTGTCTCGAGTAAATAGTAGAGGAATTTTAGAGAAGTTTCAGAAATGCTGTGTAATCATTAGATCGGTGGAAGGCGGTAGTGATCAAAGGATGTTTGTTTTATAGACTGCTACCTCGTGCTACTGCATCCATTGCACTTTGAAAACAAATATTGTGGCTCCTCTCTCATGTAAATTAGCACTTTTGATCTGAAGGTAGCTCTCGATACTACAAGTAATTAATGTTAAACCATTTTATTAGGTACAAGTTTATTTATTTTACTTCGATAGACGAATTTTGCAATTTATTATCTATTTATTTTTACTAGTTGATAATGCCTAATAAAAAGGAGCATTTACTGAGTCACGCTGGTATATTTAATGGACTAGTATCAAATCAAATAAAATCGTTGGCATATTTAAAATATAAAATTTACACTAGCAACGAAGCGCCAACTTCCACGATTCTGGCACATGAGGTTTTATTATTGTTATCACCTCGTCTAATAGCAAGCTAAAATTGGTCCAATAATGAAGGCGACTGCTACTACAGGTAAATAACTGCAAGTAGTAGTCACATCCACTATGTCGGCTTAATCAAAACTGGCAATTTTCGAGCTCTTGAAACACAACTGATTTAGTTCACTGAGGTATTCGGACTACCTGTCTGCCTACTCCTCTTAAACATCATTTATTAACCAAAAAATAATCCTAACAGGAATTGAACCCCAGACTTTGAGCGTAGTATTACCAACATACTACTCAGATTATCGTATTTACGTCAAATAAGCATCACGTTGCGTCGTACAGCTTTAGATTTAATTAATATCGAAATGTCCCATATGTATAGATCGATAGCTAATAAACGCGACAATAACTCAAGCCACGACATGCGGCCTATTGAGACATTTAATTAATAACAGAACAACAATTGATCTAATACAGGTGCTAAGATTATTGGTAAGATCGTTTATGTGCTGATTTTGACCTACTTTACCCGTTGACGAAACACAATATTTAATATAACCAGCTGTTCCCTGCGTCTTAACCCGCGTTTATAAACTGTGACTCGGTGAGTCAAATGTCGTGTCACAATAAAAAAATTAGCTGAAAATAGTACCTGTGTTGTATATTTAAAAGTCAGTAGATAATTAACCCCATTTCACATTCTTTTAAGAGTTGTTTAAAAATAATATACAAATATATATATACTTTAATTATTAATTAATAAACAATAATTCTACAAAATTTGCAGCAAATTGGACTAAAAAGTTGTCAACAAATTTTCACCCTCTTTTTAGTTTTATTTTTGAGACAAATCATTGTATTATTTTTTTATTTGTGCCACAATGTTAGGCCGATCCAGGGTAGTACCACATCTGACGAGTATACAGACCGTGAACTGACTTAGTCTCGTTTCGGGATCAGCCTGTAATTTGCCAGTTCTAACTAGGCCGGCATAGTAGATGTGACTGCTACTTACTATTTTTTCATGGATTCATGGATCGCACTCTAGCGAAACATCAGGCGGGGTGCCGTCAAATGTCGAGTCACAATAATAAATGTATCTCCTATAATACCGTTTTCATGACAATCAATTTAACAGTCGCACCTTTCCACGATCCTCACACAACTATCATTTTTAATACCTCAGATCTTTGTTGTCTTTATTGAAATTGTGTCAGGATCATGGAAAGTCTTCAATAAAAAACAGAAGGTACCTAACATCAATATTATTATAAATAATAAAACAGAGATATAAAATGAGTTATACAAACTTATACTCGTAGGTGGATAGTAGATACTAGTAATTTACAAAATTATGGTATAAACTTTAAAGGAATTATTTTCTTCAATTTTACTAGAATGCTACTGAAAAATTTACTACTAGCAACCAATCTATTATTTTTTGGATAGCGTGGTAATAAATAATATATATTAGTTCGAAAAGTATTAAATTAGGAAAATTTTAAAACTAACATTAACCAAATTACCAAAGATAAAGAATTTTTACCTTAAAACCCCCAAAGCAAATATATAAAAAAGGACGGGTTCACAACAACATATTTAACACAATAGCATCCTCGGGTTCAAAACCGAAACTTCGCAAAACTTGCAACTTAACAAAAGGTGTTTACGTGATATATCCAAATAGAATTTTCTGAATGTTCCCACTATTCCTACATATGCATAAGGAACCCGCCCGGCGCTGCAGTCAGTCGACTTTGGCTTGATAATTAGACGTCAACCGTGCTTACGATTGGGATATTTAAAATGTTTATTTAAGGACTTCTTCAACAAAATTGACTTTTGGGAACCCCGCAGTGGAATGTCACATTATATTTATCAACCTTTGTCACTAAATATTCATTCAAATAACATATACGTATACTTATTATTCTTCTCTTTATCCACAATCCGCACATACATTCCTCAGACCTATCGTTTTAATTTTTACCTAACCTTATAAAATGAAATTTATAACTAATTTTTTATAGTTAATTTAATTTTAAATTTTGGAGAGTGTTTTCCGACCAAATCGGAGACATCCTCAAGAAAGCTAGGTTGCCTAGTGCCCATAACCATAGAGCCTGTATGAAGAGAATTGTAGATGTGAAGGAAGCAAGAGAGATGTGTAAGGATCGTGGTAAGTGGCGCTTAATTGTCTGTGCCTATCCCTGTAGGAAAAAGGCGTGACAATTTAACTTATTGATTAATTTTTATAATAACAAAATTAGATTTAGGTTTATAAAAATATTTACTAAAAAGAACATAATACACTATTCGCTTATATGAGTATTGTTAGGTTCTGTGTTAATATTTTACAGTAACAATTGTTAGGTAAGTGCTTATAACAGACGTAATATAATGAGAGTTAACATCAACTTGTTCAGTTAAAGCATTTTACAATGTAGAACGTTTCATCGGAGAGAACGACAAAAGTACAATCTAATTTTCTTTTCTGATTCAATTTTTCAAGAGTTCTGTTTGCCTCTTGACTTTGTAATCTCTTGCTTTGTAATTTAATAGACGCATATTTCGCTTTTTATTGCCTAAAAAGAATGAACAAGAGAAATATTTTACAAATATAGGCGTTATTAACTTTGGTTATGGAATAAAAAAGTGAGTAAATATCATTTTCTTTTTATTTATTAATAGAGTAGCTGAATTGCTTTACATTGCTGGTATACACGCGTGTACGTCTGGTATACGTAATTTAATTCACCAAGCAAGGGATAAAAAACAGTTTAATTTTGTTTATACACTTCTTGCAACTAAATGGTGTATGGCCGAGTAAACGCGTATAATATCAATGCTTGCTACTTCTTTTCATTTTATATTACGATATTAAATACCAATTAAAATGAACTAACAAGGAGATTGAAGTAGAACAAATAATAAAGCTTGCGGATGACTTCAAACCGATTAATTTTACAATTGCCTCAGTATACGTCACTATGCCAGCCAGAGGTGATTTATCACGATTCGCTTGAATGATCCGAGGTTATAGTATGGTAAGTAACTTTTTATTGTGCTTCTACATCTAACCTCTACTTGCCTAATGGTAAGAAAGGTGAGGTCTAAGAGTGCTGACGACTGAAAAAACTGTCTTACTGGTTAGTGGTGCTTTCTCACACCTCGCTTGAAGGATCCAAGCATGGTTGGGATGTGGGAGAACATATTAAAGATGATATTTACATTGACTATTTTTGTTATTTATCAATGTAAAATAACAATAATACCTTAGTACTGGTTTATGGCTCTGAAGCTACGGGTATCTGTGAGCGAATGAAATGAAACAATTTCTTAGCATACATGGATTCTCCGTGCGGGTGCCGGGTCCATGGGAGAATGAAGGCAGCGTTTCGGACTTGTGACCGAAATGTAACCTACAATGCTTTTTGTGACATGTCAACACTCACCTTCCCTGCCTTCACTATCCCCTCTACCCAACCAAATATTGTAAGACCCCACCAATGCCGCCTTCGACATACGATCTAAAAATGTGGTTATGGCGGACCTTGGGAGGCCAAGATTTTTAAAAAGATGATGCTAGGCTTTTGCTGCATCATCTGCTCATTTGCTCTTCTCTCACCTACTTCGTGCCCGGTATCCATATTTTACGAGTGTGTATTGCGGCGCATCGACTTGAGCCTAACTTCAAAGACAAATAGTTATTATTGTCAATAATGTTAATGTACTAAATTGACGTGAACATATTATTAAAACGTAATTGACTGTCTCATCTCTTAATACATTTAAAATAATTGTTCTCGTAACTGATTTACGGCCCAATTTCATCCCAAATTTGTTCGTTCAATTTCATTATTGGACTTCCCATTCGTTTATGTTAAATAGTTTGCCATTATGTTGAGCGATCGACGTTCTCATTGCTTTTTGTAATTTATTCCGACAACATTTGAATGTAATAAAGTTTAAATATACGTTCATACATGAGATGAATTGCTTTTCAAGAGTGCAGATAATAAGAACCACAGCTACTATTTTATAGAGGATCTTAGAGTTAGTGATCACTTCCCTAGTCCGGCATTTAAGTTGGCATCCCTGGGATTCAAGTTGCCACTACATTCAGGTGTAAGTGAAGTGACGCCCAGTGGTCGGCCTAGTGACGACGACTAAGACAACCGTAAACTGACACGTTTTTTTTCAGTCTTCGATGCTCTGAGGCGTTTCAAGAGCATCGAAGATCAGGCATGTCGAGGTCTCATTTCGCGTCTTAATAAAAAAAACATGCTGAAGATAATCTAGGACGGAATACTCGTAGACGGATAGGATCATCCGACTGTTGCTTATAGACTTTTATTTTGGTGACAACAGTTGCTTTAAAATAAATAAATCACTTCTAATCAAATAAAAAAAGACTATTTGTATTTGAAATAAAACTGCTCAACTCATTTTGATTATCATTTTAGCCTATATGTTTTATTCTACATATATGATTTAGCTACTAAATGTATTATTAGCATTGAACGGCCAAAGTAATAATATCAAATGAGTAGTACATCGGTTGCTTCATTACCGAATTATTGTATTTGCAATCGGCTATGGAAATATCCCTTAATCACCGTCATTGTTATTTTTAATTCATTCTAAAAACTTTTAGGTGTAATTATCTTTAATTAAAATGATTAGTAATACAATGATAATTGTTCTAAATTGAATGGGAAAAAAACACGCGAAGTTACAATTAGAATCTATAATTTATAAAATTTGAAATAAAGAATCTTTTATTTTATTTTATCGTGACAGCACCCCGCCTTATGTTAAGCTGGAGTCGGTCCAAGAATAGCGTCATTGCTACAACAATTCAATAAATATTTTAATAGAGCCAGGCTATTTTAATTATTGTAAATCCACGTAAGATACCAAAAATTAATATAGTGCCATGCTTTATCCGCGTGATTAAATGGCCGGCATAGTAAAGGCAGCTGAGTTAACTTTTTAACTACCAGCTATACGTCGATATCGATAGGTATCTTCGAACGTCTTGTTTGTCATTAGTCATTACCATGTACGAGTATTATTGTTATAACCAAATAAACAACATTTTTATAATGAGTTCCAGATCGATTTTCTTTTACGATGGCTTCTGTGTGCATTCTGTATGTTTTTGTATGCAATTGCTTTCAGGGTTACATTTTCACAGACTGAGGTCCATATAGTAGTAACAAAGGATATATGGCTTTCCATTCGCAAGATATAGGTCAACTCGGGTGACTGTTTGTGGCGACGCAACCGTAAGTAATGATGAATGATGAGACTTTTTGTTTTCTTCAACTTTTAATCTTTTTTTACTCTTACTTTTTTTATTAAATTGTTTATTCAAAGGGTGTTAAGTAAATTTCTCACGAAGAAAAGCTTTTTATGTAAGGCCTACCTTTCTTTCACGTTAATGAAAGAATACGTAATTTATCAAATTTTAATAAATTCAGTTTCGAATATTAATTCTTAATACTAAAGATTATTAAGACAGGAAATAAATTTAAAATTATGATCTTATAAAATATATTTAACAAGTGATGAATTACATATACTTTTTTTTTAAATAATGGCTCGACATATTACAGCATCCCGCCTGATGTCAAGCTAGATTTCTGGTTATGAATGGTGGTGACTACTACTACAGTTTAATAACTGGAAGTAGCAGTGGCATCTTCTACGCTGACCTAAATGGAACCAAAGATCACTTTCAACACATTCATATTAACTTATTTTTCTATATATATATGTTTCTATATTTCTATATTTTTTCTTTATTTCTATATTTTTTCTGTATTTAAAGAGTGGTAGGCATTTGTACCCAGTCTGCCGATCCGGGGTAGTACCACCACTTACAAGTATACAGACCGTGAAGTGATTTGGTCACGTTTTCGGTCACAGTTATTGAATTGTAGTAGCAGTGACATTCTTTCATGGACCACACTTCGGCCTAACATCAAGCGGGGTGCTGTCATATGTCGAGTCACAATAATAATAATAAAAAAATCTAGTCTGTTTAAAGTAAACTTCGTAGTACGAGTATATTAGAGTACATTAGGCGAACAATATGTGCCTAATTATTACTGACATTATAAAGCGGAGTACAACGTAATTTCTATAATATTTGACAATGTTATCGTTAAGTGAGGTTTTGTAAAGACCCCCAATGTCTTTTGTCGTTTAGACATTAAGGATCGAATGAATAGGGCAAAGTTCTATATACAACATATACAAGTACGTATACGAGTAGGTATATTATCGAATCCTGTCACGTAAACGTACTCATACAAATGTACTCGTATTTAAATATACAAAGTTATAATTAGGCAAGTTTTTAATTAAGTTTTAATTTTTTAGTTTTTATGTTTTATTGTATTATTTATTTACGTACACGATATGTATAATACAGTATGTAGGTATGTATGTATAAGTACAGTTATTATATAATCGCAATATTATATCATTGCAGCGCCGAGCTGTCCGAATTATAGGTGATGCAGAGGTCACGCAAACTCTGGAGCCACTGCAACTACGAAGAGACATGGCGCCTCTGTGCGTCCTCTATCGCCTATACCACGAAGAATATTGAAGAGCTTAAACCTTGTTCCTACCTCGTCTTTTCACACCCGTAATACCCGCACAAGTCGGGGAAAGCATCCACATTCTATCGACCGAATCAGCAGTCGAACTAAAAAGTTTGGTGCGTCTTTTCTTTGTAGATCAATCGACTAGTGGAATACTTTGCAAGCCCATGTGTTCTCTTTATCCTATAACTTAGGATCCTTCAAGCGAAGCACCTTTGGCCGGCATAGTGACGGCGACTGGGGCAGCCGTGAACTGACTCGGTTTTTTCAGTCGTCGACCTCCTCTTGCTTATAATGAGGCGGGTCGAAGTCTATGTCGTGTTACAATAAAAAATATAACCTCTACTCATATATAATATATTTTCCATGTTGTAATATACCTATACGTAGGTAGGTATGTACAAACCTTAATCTCTTAATGTAACTTGGTAACGTGGATTTTAATATTTTTAATGTACTTTAACATCTCACATTACTTTAATATAAAACCAAGACTACGCTGTATATAGACGATCAATTTTTGGTAAAGTTAACTTTCGTAGAATAAGTAACAGTGATTAGTATATAAACAAACTTTTTTATATACTATTTACTGGGTGTATTGTCTATTTACAAAATAAAAGCAATATTTTTTTTATTACTTTGTCGGCATTAAAGTTGCGTTTAAAAAAGTAAATCCGCTTTTGACGGTGACACAGACTTAGCGGCCAAGTAATGTGAATGGATGGATTTCCTCTAGAGCCTCCGTGATCCGTTTAAGCTTTCAGGAGCGACGCATGGACTTTACAAATATAGTATATGCTATAACTATATTTAAATAATGTGAAACTATTTCCATTAAATATTAGTTTTGTAATTTTAATCAAACTTTACGTAATGTTGAAAATAAATCTATAACTAACTATCAATTTAAATTCTCATTTCAATGAATTCTATAGACTTAGACTATAGAATTCCATACACGCCCCTCAGTTATGTCACTTACTTATTAAATCGAACTCATCCAAGTTTCTATTCAATGATCAAAGGTTTTGGATAATGTACTCTGACTAGTTTTGACATTTGATTGTCGTACTGTAGAAAGGGACATAACTAAACCACATGTTTTATCACGGAAATTAATTCCATTTGCCCGACACACAAAGTAAATAGATATACGAGTATATATATATATATATCATTGTGTTGTTATTCAGTTAATGTGTGTTGAAAATAGTGATTAAAATTGTATTATTTTAAAGTTGTTTATGGAACAAAGGAAGGAAAATTGGTGTCTTATTTTACAATTGAATTGCAACTTTATCTTATCTAATTGTTTACAAAGCTCCGTATAAAATACCGATAGAAGACAAAAGGACGATTTAATTCAATTAACAAAGTTTTAGTAAAACATTCAATTAACACTCTTCCCTCTCGAACCTTCAACTTTCATTACAAATAAAGATCCGCGACAGAAACGTTAATCCTTTGCGACGGTTCAAGGATTTCTTTGTATGAAGAAATAATTCAAGAGAACCGCTTTCATTAAAATTCATGTCGAGGTGTCGCTACGAACCCTTTATTTGTCGCATTTGTGAAAGTGGCAAATCCCTGAGCCTTCCACAACTCGAGTTTCATGAGGAAGAAATTATTTGAATGTTTATTTCGTAGCTGTTGGCTGTCGCTACTTATGAATGTACTGCGGGATTCATGTTTTGATTCTCTATTTCTGATGGAAAACGTAGTCTCTGTAATTAAGCTTGCACGAAGAGGCTTAATAATGAAGTGCCGAAAATAAACAAACAATTGCTTTTGCTATTATTACATCGTGCTCTACTTGGTTGTAATAAATTAAGACACTTAAATGAAATCCCAATTATTGTGAAAATTTACTAGCATGCTATTTTAATTTATTTAAGACAAGAATATAATATTGTGAATGAAGTGATGGAGTTATATCAGGATCGTGGCGCTCCATTGTCTCTGCCTATCCCTGTGGGAAAAAGGCGTGACAATTTGATTGATTGATTTATATTTTTGTATTTGTTATAGTTTATACTTAAAGAATAATTTATATACAAATTATTTTGTCCTAATTTTATTTTTGCTCTTAATGTTTATATATTCAACGTTCTCAATTACAATTGGTTTGTCTGGTAGAAAATATCTATTGGCATTAAGTCCTCCTTCTTACTCATTACTCGTAAACAACAAAATTTTTGATAAACGAAGCGTGAATAGGATCTCTGGTTAGCATAGTGAAGACGACTGAGGCAACTTCTTTGTAGTTTGCGCTCTTAGATTTCCTCCTTGCTTACCATCGGAGTCAAAGTCAGATAACGCTTCTTGAAATAAAATAAATATTAATTGATTAAGTAATATTTACCATTTTATTTGTTGCCATGTTATCAGTTTTTTACGTTTTATCAATCAAACAATCAAATTGTCACACCTCTTTCCCATGGGGATAGACAGACAATGGAGTGCCACTTGCCACGATCCTGACACAACTCTCTCGCTTCCTTCACATCCACAATTCTCTTCATACAAGCTCTAAGGTTATGTGCACTAGACAAACTAGCTTTCTTGAGGATCTCTCTGATTAGATTGAAAAACACGCTTTTATCATCTATTTTTAATCTAAAATAATTTAATAATATACTCAATTATTTACTAAAACAGCAGAATATGTCAAAAATAAAATTGTTTAAAAGCTTTGGAAATAGGTCTACATACTTGTATTATATGTGTTACTACTGTATTCACACGAAGTTGATTTTACTGAATAGAAAGTTGGAATTAACTCAACGTCAGGTTGGTCGAAATGATAAATGAATACCCAAAATAAATAACATACAATTGTATACTATATTAAAACTTTCAACAAATAATAAATTTTAGAATTTAATATTAAAAAAATCAAATTGTCAAGCCTTTTTCCCCACAAGGACAGGCAGAGGCGCTCGTATAGTTATAATAAAAGTGATAATATAGGTACATAGTATTCATTTTTGTTTATTGTTTATTGTGGCTAAGCTGGAGTACGTTCAATTAATGGAGGCGGGCGACGGATGCTATATTTAAATATTTACAAGTAGCAGTCGCACCCACTATGCTGACCTAATTGGATCTTGCAACTTTTAATATTATTAAATATTACAAATAAAAGCTATGAAACAAATATTTGCTCCGACCGGGAATCGAACCAGGGACTTTACGCGCAACACACTAATCGCTAAACCGTTCGTCCATGCCTGTCGTCAACTAAACAGGTAGTATTACTTATACATATTATATACTCGTAAAAATATATATTCTAGCAATTATTTCTCGACTCGTTCACAACACGTAAATCCGATGTCGATCTTGAGGCTTAAGCGGTGTTTATGCGATGCGAAAAATCCATCTCGCGCACGAACTCACGTTGAAATAATGCCCATTTCGATTTTTATCTTTTAAACATTTTTATATCAGACTCTATTTATATTTTTATATTTATTGGAAGTATTATGTAATAACACGTTTTTGTTTCATTAACAAGTATATCCTGTATCAAATTGTCACGCCTTTTTTCCACAGGGATAGGTAGAGCGCCACTTGCCACGACCCTGACATAAGCTTCCCTCACATCCACAATTATTTTCATACAAGCTCTATGATTATGGGCATTAGGCAACCCAGCTTTCTTAAGGATGTCCCCGAATATGTCAGGATCGTAACAAGTGGCGGTCTATTATTTCTGCCTATCTCTATGGGAAAAGGCGTGACAATTTGATTGAAAGAGCTTGCATGAAGAGAATTGTGGAAGATCCTTTTTTTTGTTTATTTTGTTTTATCCTTACTATTACTTCCCCGTTAACTCATTGTTTATGGTAACAAACTTTTAGTATGTTTAGCTAGAGAAATAAAGTTTTAATTATAGTGTAAGTTTTATATCTATAAATAAGGAATTATGATATTTATTCCTTATAATTTTTGATTCGAGTTCACAGTTCCTTCAGTTGCCGTCACTATGGCGCCGTCACTAAAATTGTATTATATAATATAATTTAGACAAAATAATTTAATTAAAAATAGTTCTGACTGCTGAATAATCTGTGAAAGTAATTCAAACCGATTTATTTAAAAATATCAAGGGGAACTGTGTGATTGGCATGTAGAAGAACTTTTTTTTAATTATTCCGCTTGCGTTTCACACGTATGCCATGTCATGGACGTAGGTGCCATGATGTTAAAACGTGCAGTATTTTTCTATGATTTATATATATTTTATGAACTTTAACTTTTTTTTTTTTTTTTTAATCAATTTTATTATGGGAATTACGCACATAAAATGGCGATGCCATTTCCATTATAAACTAAACCTAGACTATTTACAAATACAAGCTCATACAAATATAATGTGGATAAGGAATGTTTTTTGGTTTTCCTATCCATAATTAAATAATTTTCTAAAAATATCGCCCTCTCTGAATAAATCAATTACATATGTCTTAACTTCTTCTATTATTTCATCAAATATCATCTGAATTTTGTCTCTCATCAGCCTCTTAAAAAATATAATATCTTTTATATTCCTTATAAGTTTAAATATGTCGAATCTTCTTTTTCCTTCATCTTTTATTTTATCTGATTTTTTTTTTCATTACTGCACATAACCACTTCACCTGGGACTGAAGTTGTTTGTTTTGTCTTCCTTTTCCTATTTTTTTTCCTTGATTTTGTTTTATTTGTATGGATTAATTCCTCACCACTTTCAGACTCATCTTCTAAAACTAAATTTTTCAAAACGGCATCACGATAGCTTCTTCCAATAAAACTTTCAGTAGGGTTAGCGCAATTAGTATTGTCATATTCAATGTCTACGCAATCTGAATCACTATATTGCATTCTATTTTCGTTGTTATAAATATCTAAAGCTTTACTGTATAAAATATTTTTTTCAGACATTATTGTGCACGACGCCTCACATGTAAATATAGTTTATTAATTAATACGACATTGCATTTTGTATATAGATAGGTATTCATATTAGTTACGTTTTAAACCAAATAGTCAAATAGTTTCGCATGTAGGCGTACCGTTGGAATGCTATTGTTCCCGAAGAATGTTCCCACGTTGAAAACATTCCCTTCCCAGGGCGCGCTTATAAATAGGGCGCACAGAGCGCAGCCGCTCAATGCGCCGCCCGCACCCGTAGAGAGAGGACGTCATCGCTGTGCCCATCGTCGCTACGCCCACGCCATATAAGAACAAAGGACCCTTGAAGGATATCTTGAAGACTTCACGTCGCGTCAAGAAAGAAACTGGGCACAGCACTCCTCTCTCACAAACAGCTCTTTTCAGAGCTACTACGTGTTGTACGGGTGCTAAAACAGCTCTTTTCAGAGCTATCGACAGGACGGCGCATTTCCTCGGTTTCTGCTCTTGACGTCACTACAAGTTTCTCTGCTCTGATCGTCAATGTAGATAGATAGTCGCAATGTCATAGGTAGGCGTTCTAGATATAAGTCGTCTTACAATAATAGGTAGGCGTTCTAGATATAAGCTGTTAGGTAATAGGTAGGCGTTCTAGATATAAGCCGTTAGGTAATAGGTAGGCGTTCTAGACATAAGCCGTTAGGTAATAGGTAGGCGTTCTAGATATGAGTCGTCTTATAGGCATAGGTAGGCGCTTTAGATATAACTCTTTTAGTTATAAGCCGTTAAAAAAGTATAGTTAATAAGACGTATCGCACATAGTTATAAGTAGACGTCTAGTCTTAAGTCGCGTCACGTTTAGCTTAGTTTTTAATCACACATAATTACCACATTCGAGAATACGAATCTATTATTACGTATATAGACTAGCATAACGTATCAATAGATAATAATTTAGCCCGCCACAAACACTAAATGTTCGTAAGATAGATTTCGCCTGCTTCAGGGAAATATAATAGTTAGGGCTTAAATTATTAAGTTCGGTTCTTTAAAAGAACAAATAGTTTATCTACCACTACAGGGTCGATATACGTACCAAATCACATAGATGTGTGATTTGGTAACATAATTTATCAAATCACGTTATCGTATAGCATAGAATACATAGATATGTGATTTTGATCATGTAATTATGTTTATAGATCAGGAAAACCTGCAATGGCCTTTTCTAGTACAGCTTGGTATTTTCCAACAGGAATAGTCAATAGGAAAATACCAAGCTAAGGTGCAATAACGGCGCGCTGCTTTCACGCCATTAGCTGATAATGTAAGCGCTGCCATTGGTCGGCGCAATAGACTTGAATCCTTGCCATTGCAGTGCTAATAGTTTTATAGTGATACCTATTATTTTATGTGGGATTGGATAGTTCTAATATAGAATGATAGACGATATCTCATTTTATGTAAAGACACTTAAATAAGAGGTAATATTAAAACCTAGTCAGCATTAGGCATACTAGAATGTTCGGACCTAATTATAGAGTTTAAGTATTAACTTTTCTACTTTAGGTCTTAGTATTTAGATAGATTATAGCTTCTACTACACTTATAGATAGTTAAATTGGTAAAAGTAACCAATGTAAAGTGTATAGAGCTACTTAAGCATATAGGATTATTCGGACGCGATTTAAGGCTAGGAATAGAGTTTATAGACATTGTAAATAGGAATAGGATAGATTTAAGCTCTTCGCATAGATGTAAGCACTTAGTCCATAGGATAGTGTATTAATAACTCGCTTAGAGCTTAGAATAGTTATATAGGATAGTTAGTTCGTTATTACTAAATTTAGATGTAAATAGTTTTAGATTAATTTAGATTTAGTAATAATTGTAAATAGTTTAAGAAAATTGTTAAATTATAAATAAATAATATTTTCGTGCAATTTTCTTATCCCCATTCTTGGTTGATCGGCGAATACTCGACGCTCATTGGCTCTCGCGTCGCGGCATGCGAGAGTCACTGAGCGCCGGGAGAGGTGGCGTATAAATATAGGCGGCCTAGCACGTTGAAATCAGTCCGCAAAACAAGTCCGCAAAACAAGTCCGAAGATCGAGTTCGAAGATCGCCACCGCCGCACACGCCACCTCACCGCCATCCGACCAAGACTGGGGACTATAGAAGAGGAACGAAGCCTGAACTCTGAAGATCTGGTGTTTCATTTCATCGCATCACCACCCATTGTGCACACCGGCATTCTTCGGTGCATCGGACCGTTCGTCGGCAAGCCCAAACTCACCGGTACTCTCCAGCTCTAGGCTAACGTACGTTGGTCCTCTGGAGAGACCACTGGTGAGCGCGGGAGTCAGCCTGCCGTAGAATTGGAAACCCGTAGATCGACTTTCGTCGTCACGGCTGAGCTCGTCTTTCGACGGCCGCGTTTCCAAGTTCTGCGGAGGTTCGATTTAGTCGACCCGGTCCCGCACAATTATGGAACGAATTTTACTTTCTTTAACAAATAAGGGACAAGTCTTGTCTAAAGCCATGTGCGCGCCTTTACAATTTATACATTTATAAGTATCTGTTTCACAGTTAGCATGTCCTCGTCCACATTTAGGGCATATTATTATTTTATTTGGACACACCCGAAGGAAATGACCAAATTTCCAGCATCTTGAGCATTGAGTCACAGGAAACCTATACCGTTCTACCTCAAATGGAGATCCAAATCCATAAACATGAGTCGGTGGAGTCCCATTATTAAAACACAAGCGGACAGTCTCACTGTCTTTCCATTGACCATCTTCAGACAAGCGTTTAAGCCTTTTAACAGAAATAATTTCATATTTACAGCTGAGTGAATCACTGATCTCTTTTTCTTCAATATCAGTTTCAATATGTCTTATTATCCCATAAGATACATTGAGTTCACCCAAATATCTACATCTGTACCCCAAATTATGAACAGCTTGACAATTTAACAATGATTCGGCATTAGTTTTTGTATCAAATTTAATGTTTACTTTAAAAGGACCTTTGTATTTTATTTCTAATATATTTTTAATGTTATTTTCTTTTAATAGTTTAGCAAAAGCAAATTGTTTAAGTAATGGATTGGTTGAAGTTATACAAATTTCATAACTACCCTCAATAAACTTCTGTGGTGATGTACTATTGCGTTTCGGGCGTTTCGTAACAGTGATAAAACCTTCATTATCTCCAGTTCCACTACTTTCAGGTTTAGGTCTTTTCTCCGCTGATTTATATGTTTCCGTACCTAAATTATCCCATTCAATTTCGTCATCTTCCACTCCTTCTTTTTCTAAAGCATCCATGTGACCGGAAGTCACGTAGGCACTCGTAATAGATAAACGAACCGGCGCACGCGCCCGTCTCTCACCGCCGCTCGGACACCACTGAACTTTAACTTTTTAAAACTTGTGAAATATTTTTTATTTTATTGTGACACGACATTTCACCTCGACCCACCTGATGATAAGCAAGAAAACGGATTTGATTTTGTGTATTAATCAGATCCTCAAAATAACAATCATAAAAAAAAGTTAATTAATGTAAAAAGTAATCGGTACATGAGTATCGGTACGGTACATGCTCATAAATAAGAAAGTAAGCCAGAGTTGAAAAGGTGATAGAAAATTTGTATTGACTAATTAGGAACCTTACAATTTTAATTAAAAATTATAAATGATGAATACAATCATATTTCTTTCTAGGTAACATTTATTATTCAAGGTGACGCCACGAATGATTAAGGATTATCAAAAGCAAATAAAATTGTCACGCTTCAATTCCGACAGGGATAGCCAGAGACAATGGATTTATTTTTATTGTGACCCGACATCTGACCTTGTCTTACCTGATGGCAAGAGAAAATATTTTAAAGCTACGAATCAAATCTTAGCTTTGATCAGGAATCGAGCCGGAGACTTAACGCGCAACAAACTGACGTGCTAACGCCTGTCGTCAAAAATAAGTCAAGTTGTTAAAATTATTTTATTGTGATAATACATATGCCGGCACCCTGCCTGGTGTTAAGTTGGAGTGCAGTCTATGAAAATAAGCGATTGCTACTAGTTAAACAAATGCAAGTAGACTCGCATCCGCTAGTCAGGTCAATTGACTACCAACTGTACATCTATCTACCACTCTTGAAATTTCGTCAGGTCATACGATCACGATCAAAATGTGTCTTTCACAGTCAATCAATCAATTAAATTGTCACGCCATTTTCCCACAGGGATAGGCAGAGACAATGAGGCGCCACTTGCAACGATCCTGACACAACTCCCTCGCTTCCTTGACATTCACAATTCTCTTTATACAAGCTCTATGGTTATGGGCACTAGGCAACCTAGCTTTCTTGAGGATGTCTCCAATTTGGTCGGCAAACACCCTTCTGAGCCTGCCCCGTTTAACGCATCCATTCACATGAGAATTATACATTTCACAGTACGGACGTGATTTATTATAATAGTAAAAGTGAACGCGATCACAACTTCGAACCACCCTTCCACGCTAACTAGGCGAAAAGTAAATATCGAAGTAAGAAATTTGCGTCGGTGGATATCTGTCTCAAAACTAGAACTACACGATAATTAATTATAACAATGTACACAGTAACGAAACAAACAGAGCCCTCAAAGTTATGAGAAATGTTTAGATGATAAATGGAATGGTTGTAGGCATTATTAGACCGGGAGCGTGTAAAGCGGTTGTCGAGTAATTTTGTAACCGCGAAAACCTATTATGACATTATGGCTGACTAACTATAGGGGACAATCTATAGTTATGTTATTATTAGATTTTTCTCACGACGTGTATTTACTTATATTTACCTATATGACGCATGCTTACATTTAATCTTAAAACACTCTTAGTGGTTAAATACTAAAGACCTGAAGTTTTACCAGAAAACTTACTAAATTAAACACATCAATACTATACCACTAACAACAATACTTACTTATAACTATACTTACTAACAACTATACTTATAAGTCTATATTTTGGCTTTTTTACATATTTTTTAAAAAACAAATTTATTCACTTTTTATGAAATTCCATTAGACATCAGACATCGCAAACTCTCATTAAATTACTTTTTACATCCAAATTCCTATTAAATAAATGTAAATAAGTTTATATAATATAGATACCTACTCGTAAAATATTTGGTAATTACTTTCCCTTGTACAGGAGAAAAAAAAACAAGTATATTTCGTCCTAGCTGGACGGACAGTTGTTCGTGTGCATCAAGAAAATATATAAAGATAAAATATAATTTTGTTTCAGTGTGCTACTGAAATAATCGCTGCTGCCGTCTTGACTTGCGTGTTCAATTTTTTTCACTGCTATAACTGAACGCACACCACTGCGATTACCACTGCGTCACGGTTGGGGCCACAACCATAATTAGACGGGTCATCAGGGCTTACGATTTATTATGCGACTGGCCATCGGGTCAGCCGCAAGGTGTCGAGTCAGGCCGTGCCCTATTGGTTGACAGACATTACGAAATACTGTTCTTAACAAACGCTGGCCGTTCGGCGCGAATACCTATATAAACACACACCGTTGCGTCCCTTATTCCCAAATTAGCAGTTGTAACGGGCAGAGATCCAGTACGCGTCTACATACGTTTCTATAGAAAATTTAAGCGTTTATGTGCTACATGCAGCCGGCCGGGTCGCGTTTGTAGCTAAAATCGCATCAAGCGCACGTTCAGCTTGAATACGCTTGGAATGCCCAGCTAAGACAAAGCCGTATATAACAAGAAGATTCCAGTACATAAAACAGAAAGCGTGATCAAGATAAATTGCCTAACAATTACTACGTAATGCTAGAGAGTATCTTGTTTGCTGTATCACTAATTAAGGCTTCTTCTAATTCTCTTTACTAATTAATGTAGTTTTTTATTAGGATTACCTAAAAAGATACAATCTATAGCATTTTTATTACTATCTTAGCTAAAACAATATTTTTTTATTGTGGCTTGACGTAGTAGACGTAGTGCGGAGTAGACGCGACTGCTACTACAGCTAAATAACTAAGCACTTTTAAGCCGATCCCAAAACGCGACTGAGTCACTTCACGGTCTGTACATCATTTGGTGAAAAATAGAACGTTATCTAGTATATTTATATACTGACTTATATTTTACTTCAAAATCGTTGGCATAACTTGAACATGCTCGTATTTCAAATTTTCCACCGAGAACCATGTAGCATTGTGAAAACAGAAAAGCTATTCTTTACATACCAGTGAGTCAAAGAATATTTGCACGTACAGGAAACTTTTTATTTCAATTCAAGTCTTTTACTATTTGCAGCAAAATATACTAGTCCAATAAGGACCTTCTTCCACAGGCAAATCTGGTCTTCCTCTACTCTAACTGACAATATTGGGTGATTGTTAGCAATTGTTTTATATTATTCTGTCTTAAATAGGTTGGACTGTGTCCAAATTAGTACTAATCACTCTAACGTTGGAGGGCGAACTGGAGTCTGGAACTGCAAATGAAATAAAAGAGTAAAATTGTAAACATTGTTTAGTTTTTGGAGACAAGCGTGGCTATCACACTTCGTTGCGCATTAAGTCACAGCTTCGATTCCTGGTCGCAGTCAATAATTGTTTTAAGGCTTTTATTTTTAATATTTAAGAATTAGATTGAATATTAATAATATTTGTTATTATAAAAAAGTATATCAAGGAAGCGAGGGAGTTGTGTCAGGATCGTGGCAATTCGCGCTCCATTGTCTTTGCCTATCCCCGTGGGAAAGAGGCATAACAATTTGATTAATTGATAAAAAAGTGGTGAATATTTGCTCCGGTTGTCTAAAAGTGGTGCTTAGTCTGCCGATCCGAAGTAGTACCACCACATACATACCACCATGTACAGACCCTGAATTGACTAAGTCGCGTTTTAGGTTTACTTTTCGCAGTCAGTAGTAGCAGTGACATCCGCACTACAGCTTAACATCAGGCGGGGTGCTGTCATATTATGTCGAGCCCTAAGAAAATAATAATTAAATAAACACTCGTAGTAAAATTATAGACCCAATTAGAGCTGGAGGACTATTTATTCCAGTGTAAGGCTGGGTTAATGGTTAGCGCACTAGAATTTATTGGTGGAAGTTATTCAAGCCACATGCTCGACGTCTGGACTGGTGCTCGAGGCGACGGCAAATGTTGTGTGAGATTTACACAAGCTGACTTTTCACCTCATTTCCCAGATTCTGAATAATAGCGGCCACTTGTGAGGAAAGGTCAAATTTTCCAACAAAAAGGTTGCAAATGTTAATACCTTTCTTGGAAAAATAAATATAGAAGTAATTGTTGACTTTCTCTTATAATAAAATAATCATAATTTCAATAGGTTAAAACTGGTTTTTACACGAAACGTATTATATTTTATAAGTCTCGAAACATGTTGCAAAGAGGTAAATAAAATACGTATTCAAAATAATAGGGTCTATTTTACCACAGAAACTAAACGATTCATCTGATTCCAAACTGACACCTAAATGTGATACCATTTTTTATCTGATCTAGACTAGTCTGATGATAAGCAAGGAATGGTCCAGGGAGGGATTCATTCGTTTTCAGTTCCGCTTGCCTCAGTCGGCGTCACTATGCCAACCAGAGGTGCTTCTTTTTGCCTTACTTAAAGGATCAATGATACGCTTGAATATAATCATTTACTCGTATTGTAACACTACCTAAATACAGATATACGGTATGTACGTATGTATAATATATGTCGCTACTTTAGCTTTTGAAGTTTGATACTTGAATATCGATATTGTTTTATTATTATTAGCTTTGTATCTCTAATACTAATAACAGAGTTTACTAAACATAATATTACATCCTAAAGATAATATTTGTAATAATTTAGTTAGGCAATATAATTTGTCTGCGAAATTCATGATTATATTGATGTGTCAGTAAACAGTAACAACAATAATTATCTCATGTGAATGCTCTAAAGTGGTATCAATTATTTACAGAGATAGAATAATCTATCGTAAATGCTTCACACATGATTAGCCATTAATGTGGATCAATACATACATCTATATATCATTATAATATACAGTGCTTATATAAGTAATTATCACGATGGATATGTTTTAATTACTTGGTTTAGTTCTTGAATATGCTAAGTTTCTTTATATGACTAGAAAATCTGATTCCGACTTAATCTTATTATTAAATATTACAAAGAAAAGCTATGAAACAATTCTTTGCTTCAACTGGGAATCGAACCCGAGACTTTACGCGTAACTGACTGGTGTGCTAACAAATGCGGCACACGTGTCGTCAAATGTTAAATAGGTATTTTTTGCGACTTCGATTTATTTTTACATTAAATATTTTTTTGAGCAAATACGGCACTTACTGCCCTAGCTGGAGTGCGTTTCAAGAGTGGATGTTTTTAGGAGAGAGCTAACAAAGTTTTTCTAGGAACAGTCGCCTTCTCTACGCTGTTTTAACATTAGCAAAGTGATTATTAAAAAAATGCGGTCAATAAGGAGCGTATGTGGAGTGACGATGAAAGGTAGTAGGAGGAATAGCACAGTGCGCAATAAATGTGGTTTAAAAGAAGACAATTTTTATTTCTTTGACAAGGATTGACAAAGAAATGCTTCGATGGTTTGGCAACAGGGAATGAAATGGCAAGGATGAGTGAAAGAAAATTGACAAAAGTAACATAGTTAAATATAATGTGAATGGATGCGTTAAACGAGGCAGACTCAGGAGTTTTGTTTTGAAAAGATATGTTAATATAAGCTAGTCTTACCTGAGACCCAGCTGTAACCAACGAAGCAGGCATAGCTATGAATCATAGCTAAGTTGACGAATATGCGCTGTCGTCGGTTAGTAAATGGACCAGGAAATCCAGTTTATGCTTCAGAGATTACATTGAAGCTATTTTCTTGTAATTATTTATTGCAATCTTTGGACGAACATTTGATTGCAATCTTTATACAATTTCTTTAGTTTTTCTAAATAACAACCAAAATGCTACTATCATATACATACATATAGAAGAAGTTATTTGCTCAACCAGCTGATTCGGGGTAATTCCACCACTTTTAAGTATGCAGATCGTAAAATTTCGAGATCAGCGTTATAGTTGTTGGTATATTGACTGCGACTAGCAATTTTAAACTGTATTACGTATGCTATTAATCGACCACACTCCAGCTTAAAAACAGGTCATGTTTTAAGCTACAATAAAAAAAAGCTTTAATGCTAGTTTTCCTTGTAATCGCACTACTACTTTAATTGCATTTACCCATAGTATTAAACTAATTAATTTAAATAGTGCTAGAAATATTTTTGGGATATTTTTTAAATATTCAATACTAAAAAATTCTAATTGCTCGTGATAATAACGGGGTGAAGTCCGATTAAACATTCATACAAAATTTACTGGCAAAGTTCAATGGGGCTTGTAGGATCAAATATAAATTAGGAAGTATTGAAATGAATAATAAAACAAAAGTCAATAAAACCTTTATAAACAATGTTTTATAATTTATATTCTTTATGTCTAATATCTAGGGCGATACCCTTTACTTGAATTGTTTCTTACTGGAGGTACATCATCCTTTACAATTAATTCCTCATCGATTAGGAGATCGAAGTCACCCATGGCTTCAGGGGTAGGTATTTTGTTCCATCTTGCATCTGGTATACCATCACCCGGTACTACCACAGAAACAATATTATCAATTAACTTGTGTTTCATTATTCTATCATTCTGAGTTGTAGATTGCAAGGAAGGTGATGCATTAACTTCAACAAGCCAAGGTCTTAAACTGTCATCTATTATGATATCGTATCCGTAACATTCGAAACAATGTCTATCATTGGCCATCACAGGCGCAACTGCTTTTAATGAATGTACTATTAGCCAGTGTATATCAGAGAATAGCTTTTCCGTAACAGCATGTCCTCTAGTACCTTCTAAATACAAACGTAAATTCTGTATGCTCATTTTCCCACCATGGGAACTATTATATTCCTCTCCATGTCTTTGAACACTCACATTCGTTAAATGAACATACATATTATCTAATTCGGTCACACTCGTATCATATTTAACTGTACAAAACCTGCAAAAGCCGTGTTGGAATAAATAAGCTTTCAAAGGTCTGAATGACGTGATCAAAACATATAAACGTAAATCAAATTTCTTCCCTCCAATAAGTAGAGGATTATCAATATATCGAGATATGACATAAGTCTCTTTACTACTCATTTGTGGTTGAAAGGGTGCTTTCGCTTCTCGAGACCATTTCTTTAACTTAGAAAGTTTATTTATTAGAAATATTCCCGCGCCTTGAGATTTGCCAACAGGCTTCATGATCCAAGTGCTTTGCGGTGATTTTCTGTATTCCTCGACGAACATATTATAATCGGCGGGCAAAACAAATGTGACCGGAATGATATCCAAATGAATATGACGCATAACGACCTGTCCGCCCGGTAGTGTCACTTCTGCTTTTTCGGCTAATGGATTTCCCTCGCGCTCTAATTCCTTCCTGTACCTTTTTATGTTTTTTACCAAAAGGTCTTTACGGGACAACTCGTAATGGTTGGGAAAGTGATTTATCATTTGATTATCATTCATTCTGTATCCGCTCTCAATACTAAACAAGGTGCGACAATTTTGTGTAAAGGCCCAATAAAAGTTCCATTCTTCTTCGGGTGCCACCTGTATCCATCCTCGCCGATCAAAATTACTTGTAATGACTGATTTTTCCAAATCAGTACAATAAGTTACCCTACCTTTGTCGTTAGCAGGTGAAAGCCTTCCAATAACCGTTTTCTTCATATCGTGATTCATTCCTAAGACTTCATAGCACAATTTAATTTTTTGTTAAAAATAATTAATAAATAATTTCTAATATATTTGTCAATTAAAATCTAAATGACATCGACTATTTATAAAAACATTTATGTATATCTTTTTAAATTATTTGGCATTAGATAATATAGAATAATAGATAATATTTTTTTTCTAATCGAATTATTATTAGGAATATATTTATTATTATTATTGAATATTATTATGTTATAATATTAGCCTATTTAATTATGCCACTGCTGGTAAAAGTCCTTCTTCTAAAATTATAAATTAATATTATTTTATTTATAACATGTATTATGCATTTTGACAGGATATCTGACTTCGACTTGTAACTACTATTGATGGCCAGCAAGGGAAGGTTCAAGATTGCCGTCGGCTGAAAAAACTTTAGTTACGGTTGCCTTAGTTACCGCCACTAGGACTTTGTCAATCTTCGTTTGCAAGTTCTAAGCCTATAGGGTGGGGAGAAGTCGTGGGCTGGTAAAGTGGGCTTGTTACAACAAAAACAACGTTCCAACATAATTATCAGTAATTCGGTTGACAGAATTTATTCCATTTTAATTTAATTATGTTTTAACGACAGGCATTACAGGCATTTTGTATTGTAGCAATGTGTGACCGCGTTATTTAACTTTCCGCATGTTTTCAATTCAACACGCTACATTAAACTTGAATAGTACTTACGGAATATAAAAGCACTACGAACGTGTGGAGCGGCGTTTAGCATGGCATAACTTTGTAACAACACTACAACTAGATAGATACGAGCATTTTATACATTTTATATTCCTAACACAATTGCTATAAAAGTTACTTTGAATTTTATTAACATTTATATAACGTATTGTTTTTATTTTTATTATGGCTTGACATATAACAGCACCTAGCGTGAGGTTAACCCGGAGTGAGGTCCATGGATGGAGGTGACTGTTACTATAATTAAATAATCGCAAGTAGCTGTCGCATCCACTATGCCAGCCTCGTCGACCGCTAGTTACTCGCATGATCGAACGATCTGCGCATAATCTACTCGGCTACGCATTATCCCCACAAAGCTTACATGTATATATTTACAAAATAAAATAATGACAGTTTTTCATAAAATTCTAAATTACAAAAATATCAATCAATCAATCAATTAAATTGTCACGCCTTTTTCTTACAGGGATAGTCAGAGACAATGGAGCGCCACTTACCACGATCCTTACACAACTACCTTGCTTCCTTCACATCCACAATCCTCTTTATACAAGCTCTAAGGTTATGGGCATTAGGCCACCTAGCTTTCTTGATGATGTCTCCGATTTGATCGGAAAACACCCTCGTGGGCCTGCCTTGTTTAACGCATACATCCACTTCCGATTTTAAAAAATATGTTTTATGTAATTGTAAGTAATACATCCTGGTAATAATTTAATTTCTTTACTAATTTTACATTTCTATATTAACCTGCTTATATCATAGAAACAGAACGACCAAAGTACATAGGTATATCAAAGATACATTGGTACCGACAAGTGATTGAACCCGTGCTCTCGGTTTGCGTAACCATTGCACTACCGTTACACCACGGTTGCTTTAAACATCTGTTTTATTAAAATATTTTTAAAACGCAAACAATATATTTTAATTCTTAATTAATTATATTTGAAGTAGATACTTTCATATAAGAATCGATTGATAAGTCAATTCATAATTTATATTTTATAATATAAATTTTCTTTTGATGAGTTTTATAAACGACGCCAATTTGTAAATATTGTAGCACCGAATGCTTTGATTTTTATTTTGTTTGACAATTATATTTAGTAAAACGTATTAATAATTTACTTTGCCAAAATTTTATATAAAATATTTTTTTTATGGGATATCATATTTATTTATTTAATACTTTTTATGATGTTAGTGTATCTAAAATACATATGCATGATACTCGATTTATAGCGGAGATATGTGTAACTAGAATCCTGGGAAATTTATAGCAGGATTCTGCGATTATCGCCTTTAAAGGGCCCTTTAAAAGCCTTTTTAAAGGCAGACTGCTGGTGATAATTTACCCAGTCTTACCAGGGTAGTACCACCACTCTTAAGTGTAAATACCGTCAAGTTTCGAGATCAGATTCGAGAAGTTGTAAGTTCCAGCTAGTAGTAGTAGTAGTAGACGGAATATTAGATGCGACCGCTATCACTTGCAGTTATTTACCGGTAGTAGCAGTCTATTAGTGGACCGCTCTCCAGGCTAAAATTAGAGTGTTATATGTAACCCACAAAAAGGACTATAAAATATCATAACTCAAATTATATTCGAAAGTAAAAATACATTTTATATTAAAATTATAATTTAAAAAAATTGTAATTCGCATATGTTTGTTTCCCAAATTGGAGTTGACTTTGAAACAAAATATTTTGATTGTGTCGTTATTTCCACGTTCTTACGTCTGCTAATAAATCCTGATTGATGGCGACAAGATAAAAGGTATTTCTGTGAAGCTGTAACGTTTGCAGCCTATAGCTTAACGGCAAAAGGAATAAAATCCATTGTATATTTAGTTTACCATCCAATTTTAGTACAGTTGACTTCAATCCCCCGAGGAAATCTTCCTCAATTTTTCTTGTCTTTTGTTTGTTTGTGTCATTTCTTTTAAACTATACTTTACAACGATCATAGCTGAATGGTTCGGTGTAGAAGCTCACAGGATCAATTCCCGGTCCCCGGTGTCGGTTCTTATATACTATGTATATATTTTTAATGTCATATGTTATTTGACAGCACCCTGTGAGATGTATAATATATTGGAGGCCAATAACAGTAGAGCTTGTATGTAGAGGATTGGGGATGTGAGGGAAGCGAGGGAGGAGGAGTCGGGATCGTGGCAAGTATGCTTTAAAGTTGTACTTTATCAGTTTATAATGAAAATCGCATAGAAAAATAACGACTGATTTTCATTACTATTATTTAAGGCGACCGTGATGTAGTATATAGAAATGTAATTTTTAAAAATACAAATTGTAAAAATTGCATCACAGAACACTTACATATTTAGTTTTATTTATATGTTCCATGAATTTTCCTACTTAGTTGATGTGAAAAAAAAACTACATTTGTAGCACGCGGCGCGCGGCCTCGAATACTTTCCTGCTCGCACACGCTATCCGTCTCACATGAGTAGCACACGCGCTCCCACCAGTCGCTTTGTTGCCATCACGCTCTTTATGTCTCACTCTAGTCTCTATAAAAGGCGCTGCGCGAGCGCAGTTCCTCAGTCTAAATTCGTCGCTCGGGCTCGGAGGTGGCTTCCACGTTACCCAGTTGGGACCCTTCCGAACCGTGCGGTGAACAGCCGACAGCTCTCGACCCGCTTTCACGTTCCCCAGTTGAGACGGCAAAAGAGCCTAGGCGCATCTTAGGTATACGCGTACCTTGCTCTCTGGACGCTTCCACGTCACCCAGTTGGGACGTCCACGAGGCTTTGTTGCTCGTGTACAAGTACATTTGTATTAAACAAAGTATCAATAAACTGTTGAAAACAATCAAGTGTATTACAAACTGGCGCACAACGTAAGGGCGAAGCTGCGACCCAAGCAACACAGAAGAAACATGTCTGTTAATTTGACCAATGAGCAATTTAAAGAACTTTTGGCGAGCATTAGTACCGCTCAACCTCATAAGAAGGGTTCATTCATCGGCTGTACCATAACTTATGATGGCACGAAGGATTCAGAGAAGGTCGAATCCTTCCTTACTGCAACATCGATATATAAGGAATTGGAGAAAATCAGTGACAAGGACGCATTATCTGCCCTACCTCTTATTTTGAGGAACGAAGCAGCAACATGGTGGCAAGGAGTAATGTCGGAAGTAACGACGTGGTCATACTTTAAAACCCGTCTACGTGAGATATTCGCACCGAAAACTCCGGCGTACAAAATATATCAGGATATTATTGGTATCAAGCAGGGCCCATTTGTATCAACAGAAGTTTTTGTAAACAAAAAAAGAGTTTTGTTTAGCCAACTACCCAAACCAGAACACACTGTTGAACAACAGCTGGATATGATCTATGGTCAGCTACATATTAATATCCGCGAGAAGATATCCAGGGCATCTATCACATCCTATGATGATCTATTTAAATCCGCCAAGAATGTGGAGGACGTTCTTGTGGAAACGTCTAAGAAACCGGAAGCATTCAACCATCCAGAAGTGGATGGGCACCCAGAGGCATTCAAGCATACAACAGGTAGGGAAAAAACAAGGTGTAGCTATTGCCAAAATTTGGGTCACACATCCGACGACTGTCGCAGAAAGAAGAAAGAAAATAGAATTAACATCGCAAAAGTAAAAGCAGAAGTCAACACACAAGCCCCTTCACCTTCAGCTCCCAAGTTCTCGTGCTATGGTTGCGGAGCCCCTGGAGTATTTCGAAGCAATTGTACCACTTGTTCGAAGGCAACTAAACCGGAAATAAATAATGTGGCGTTGAGTTCAGTTGACATCCAAATCGATACAAGACCCAGGCCCATAGTATTTCTGAACGTGGATGGAATCCATGAAGTAGCACACGTTGATACATGCGCAAAGAGTAGCGTTGCTTCCCATGCCTTATACTGTCAACTGAAAGAACGTGGATACAAATTTAGTGAGGCATTAGTGAACGTGACTTTGGCGGATGGAAATACGAAGAGTCAAAATGTTTTAACATTTCAAGCGCCTGTAATGCTGTGCAATCGGGAAATAAGAACATCTTTCATTGTTTTGCCAGACGCTGTGACTAACAAGACTCTTTTGGGAATTGGTTTTATACAAGATGCGGGCATGGTCCTGAGCTTGCCACAATTTACCTGGCATTTTATACAGGAACCAGACCAACACCATGAACTGTACAAGGAAGATTTTACTGTTTTCATGAATACACCAGATGTAACACCAAAACGCCTCTTCAGTGAAATGCAAATACCTGACCTGATATCTCCAATACTTTCAAAATCCCCATCGCAATCCCCATCGCAATCACCCGAAAGACACTCCTCCAGTCACATACCATACAAATTAATTCGAATTGACTTGCCTCCGGTCCCACCCAGAAGCAATCGTCCACCATGTGCCTCTGACTCCCTTTCAACTCAGCAGAGCGAACTATCTGTGAAGCATATTCCTTGCTATGAGCCTGTGACACCACCCTACGATGGAGAAGCGGGAAGTGAACTGTTCGATGGATACTCACCTCGACTGGATTTCATGATGCGGGACGCATATGAAAACGCCAACAAGGAAGTTGCCTTATCACCAAATAAAAGAAAATTGTTTCCAGAGAACACTGATATCTCTATAAGCTCTTTAGACCTTGAAAATAACTCGATAATGAACATTGAACAAAGAAACTGTTTGAATGAATTGTTATCTCAAAATGAAGATTTATTTGTGTTTAGCAAGAATCCATCATCACAAGCGGAACATGTAATTAACACTGGAAGTCATCCTCCAATATCAGTCCCCCCATACCGACTTTCTCCACCCCGGCGACGCATTCTTGAGGACCAAATCGCCAATATGTTAAATGATGGGGTAATTGAGCCAAGCACATCACCATGGGCTGCGCCGGTGGTGCTAGTCCCTAAAGAGAATGGTGAAACCAGAGTCTGCATTGATTATCGACGTCTAAACTCAATTACCGTTCCTGATCCATACCCAATCCCAAGAATCGATGATCTATTACACGAATCGAAGCCGACACCCTATATGTCGACTGTCGATCTGAAAGCTGGATATTGGCAAATAAAGGTCAGAGAAGTAGACCAAGATAAGACAGCATTCATTACACCCTTTGGTATTTATAAATTCGTTAGAATGCCATTTGGTCTTAGAAATGCACCAGCAACATTTCAAAGATTAATCGATAGATTTCGTATAAGTCTAAAGGACATTAAATTATTGGCATACCTTGATGATTTAGTTATATTTACACCCACTTTTGAGCAACACATGGCAGATCTACGAGAAGTGTTTCAGAAAATGCGAGAGTATAATATAACAATGAACAAAAAAAAGTGTCGTTTTTGTTGTTCCTCCATCAAGTACTTGGGCCATTTAATTACACCTGATGGATTGAAAATGGACCCAGATAAAATCAACGCCATAATTGATCTACCAACTCCTTCTAACTTGAAACATCTGATTACCTTTCTACAAACCTGCTCCTGGTATCGTCGTTTTATTAAAGACTTTTCTAAGACAGCAGAACCGCTCACTCGCTTAACCAAGAAGAATACTCCTTGGATTTGGACAACAGAGCAGAACGAGGCATATAATGAATTAAAACATCAACTCACGACGTCACCTATCCTAAAACAAGCTGATGAGAATACGAGTTATATAATTAAATCCGATGCCAGTAGCTACGCTATCGGAGCAGTTTTACTGCAGGGGGAGGGCCACGACGAACACCCAGTAGAATATGCCAGCCGCTTACTTACAACTGCAGAACGGAACTATTCTACCACAGAGCGAGAAGCTCTTGCGGTTGTGTGGGCGGTACAGAAGTTTCGTGGATACATAGAAGGATTGCCGGTTACTATAATGACAGATCATCAGGCTTTGAAATGGTTAATGTCCCTAAAAACTCCTACTGGTAGACTTGCCAGATGGACGTTGCAGCTACAAGCATATGACATCACCATCAAATATATTGCGGGGAGAACAAATGTCGTTGCGGATACGCTGTCACGCCCCTCTTGCACTGAAGAAACGATTGACTGTGGTATCTGCACTGTTACTGTAGATATGCCCAGAAGAAGCCAAGCTGAAATTCGAACAGAACAATTAAAAGACGAAAGGATCGCTAGAATAATTAAAGCATTTGAGGAACCGAACAATAACGAAGATGCCCGATATTGGAGTAACAAAGGATTCATAATCAACAACGGCCTTTTGTACAGACACAGCCCATCTTCAGAATCAGATGATGCCCAATTGGTAGTCCCTGAGCATGAATGGGCTAATGTTTTGGCAGCTTATCACGATGACCCATTGGCAGGGCATTACGGCGCCGACAAGACATTTCAACGGATTTGTCAGAGATATCACTGGGCTGGTATGAGAAAATACGTAGAAAGTTACACCAAAAACTGTTTGGCATGTCAACGCTATAAACCCTCCAATACAAAGCCCGCCGGACTACTACAGACAAGTGTTATGAATCAAAGGTTTGAAGTTATTTCTTTTGATTTGTTTGGACCTTTACCTCCTTCATATGATGGAAAAGTATGGATTTTTGTAATAGAAGATGTGGCAACACGATGGGTAGAACTGTTTGCATTAGAAACTGCTTCAGCTGAGAAATGTGCAATGGTCCTTATCAATGAAGTATTTTTGAGATACGGGGTAGCTAGACGAATGATAAGTGACAATGGGACCCAATTCGTCAGCGCAGTAATGCAACAAGTAGCATTTATATTAAAAATAAAACACGCTTTCATCCCTGTATATCACCCAGAAACGAATCCAGTGGAACGAAAGAATCGGGACCTCAAGACACAATTAGGAATAATCATCGGCACTGACCATCGAAACTGGTCGGAACAACTTCCAAGTATACGTTTCGCAATGAACACAGCTTTATGTTGTGTTACCAATTACACGCCCGCATATCTTACCTTTGGCCGTGAACTGAAAACGCCTATTGACAACTTTAATGATTTCCGGCAAATACTGATCTCAGAAAATTTTATTCCTGAAATTACACCGAAGCTTAAACAAATGGGAGACACTCTACAAAGGGCTAGGGAAGTACAGGAAGGAAAAGAGGAAAAGCGAAAAGAATATGTTGATAAACATCGTCTAAAGGACCATGGTTTCAAGCCTGGTGATATGGTGTTGGCCACACAACATTCACTCAGTAACGCTTCCCGTGGAATAAGCGCAAAATTTTCCCCCAAACGAGATGGGCCTTACCTTATAAAAAAACAACACGGTCCTGCCTCGTATGAGATTGCTGATCCATCTAAACCCGATACAGTCATAGGAGTATATCACTCATCAGCTCTCGTACCTTACTCCGCTGTGGATTCATCAGTGCCACGACCAATCCAACCGCTACGAAAAAGAGGACGGCCGAGAAAACAGGTAGCAGAACTGATCGACAGGAAGGATGAGAACTCTACTGCCTCATCGTCGAGACGACTTCATAGGCAGAGGGGGAGACTGTAGCACGCGGCGCGCGGCCTCGAATACTTTCCTGCTCGCACACGCTATCCGTCTCACATGAGTAGCACACGCGCTCCCACCAGTCGCTTTGTTGCCATCACGCTCTTTATGTCTCACTCTAGTCTCTATAAAAGGCGCTGCGCGAGCGCAGTTCCTCAGTCTAAATTCGTCGCTCGGGCTCGGAGGTGGCTTCCACGTTACCCAGTTGGGACCCTTCCGAACCGTGCGGTGAACAGCCGACAGCTCTCGACCCGCTTTCACGTTCCCCAGTTGAGACGGCAAAAGAGCCTAGGCGCATCTTAGGTATACGCGTACCTTGCTCTCTGGACGCTTCCACGTCACCCAGTTGGGACGTCCACGAGGCTTTGTTGCTCGTGTACAAGTACATTTGTATTAAACAAAGTATCAATAAACTGTTGAAAACAATCAAGTGTATTACACATTTAGTTTTACAGCCACCACCGTTAGGAAATAAAGCTTTGTTATTTTATTTTTGTACTTTAAAGTTCAATAGATGTCGTTTTGGTGGAGAATATGAATTGGAATGACTTTCTTTTACAGTTCTTAATGTTAGTTCTCCAACATACAATGCTTGTAAGTAATTGAATTTTTACTATTGCTATTGCAGAGAAACAGCACTCGACTCTGCCGCATACAAAAACTACAATCCAAATATAACGTTCTTATTGTATTACGTTTTTATTTTACATTCAAGTAACCAAAGTGTATTTTATTTTTAATTGTGACTCGTCATATGACAGCACCCCGCTTGATTTTAAGCTGGAGTGTGGTCCGTGAATAGATGTCACTGCTACTACAATTCAATAACTGTAAGTGGCAGTCACATCCACTATGCCGGCCGATTTGGAACCGGCAACTTATAAGCTGATCCCGAAACGCGACTGAATCGCTTCACAGTCTGTATACTTGTAAGTGGTAGTACTACCCCGGATCGGCAGACTGGGTACCACTGCCACTGATAACCAGACCCGAAGCAAATATCCGCCTCTTTTTTTATTACCAAATATATACAATATTTAATATATTTATTATAATTATTGTATATATTTTTTATAAATATTAAACCTTAATCCGGAATAATGATGAGATAAATTCTTTCGTCTAAGATTCATTATATGTCTTACACGGCCGCCATTTTATTATTTGTTTTTATGTTAGTTTTAAGCTACGTGGAAAGTAAAGCTTGGTTGTCTTTGTTCGTTGCAGAAATTGAAGCGTGGCATTTAATGGTGATAATACATCCTGGCATATCTCAACTATGCAGTTCGCTCAATCGGTCTGTACACTTAAAAACTACCAAGTACTATCCGGATCGAACTGTCTGCCTACCACTTTTAAACAACCAGACCCGGAGCAAATATCTGATCTAATAATTATCTAAATGCTACAAATAATTTTAATGACACAAATCTTTGCTTTGACATTAAATCGAACCCAGAACTTTATGCTTAGCAGACTTGTGTGTTACCAATGCGCCGCGCGTATCGTCAAAAAGATACAATGTATAAAGATACATATATTTTTATTCGTTGTTCTGTCAGTGACACATGCGTTGCCCCACCCTTAGCTTGAATATGCATATTTCACATACACATTGTCTTCAATCTATTATTATCAAAAGATTTCATCAAAAGGGGATGACAGCAATATGACGAAGGTACAAAAAGGGTACAGACAGCCCTTTTCGTATCAGAGTGGAATGAACTTTTCAAAAACAGCATAACGTATTTGTTTCTATAACATTTATGCAGACAAATGTTAAATAAATTTAATATAAAAATATTCATTTCTGTTCTCATCTGGTTTCGTGCGGAGGCCGGTAGGCTAGGGAAATTCTTATTTCGTAGAAATTATTTTCATAAATGTAAGCATATATTTTTTACTTAATACGGATTTATTTACCCGGCTGTTGCTAGGCTTTTTTAAGAAACCCCTTCTTTTATTCAATAAATACATTATAAGCATACAAATATGAGATAAATCCGTGTATTTACCAAAAAAAATAAAAGTTCTTTATTATTCATTCTTTATTCAGTGTGGAGTGCGGTCCATAAATGAAGGCTGCTGCAACCACAATTAAATAGCTGTAAGTAGCAGTAGCATCCTCTATGCCGAAGCGCGACTAAGTCATTTCCCGGCCTGTACAGTTACACTTAAAATCAATTCATCGATTATTTTCAGATAAGAAGACGTGAGATTTACCTTCGGCTAGCCTGGTGATAAGCAAGGAGAGGTTTTTAGAGCACCGAATACTGAAAAAATTGATTCAGTTTACGGTTGAACTCAGGCGTCGTCACTATGCCAAAGATATAGTATATGCATCGTTTTCGATTTCTTTAAAAATATTTATAATTACGTCTACGAGTATATACACTAAGATCTACGATAAAAAAAGTTTAAATTAAATAATATAGGTGGTTTGGGAACATTCTAAAGAAAACATCTGTAAATATTCCTAAATGAAGATACTTTTTTCTTACAAAATCCTTAGAAGATTTTTTTGTAAATTGAGGGTTGCCTAATGGATCGTGGCGGCATCGTTGACGAATCTCCCTGATTGTTGTCCCTATTTTGGATACTGTAAATAAATGAACGTTGCATAATGAGAGAATCATGTCCTCAAACCTTCGTATCTATCAAGATTTTATAGCACTTTCAGATAGGACTCATCAAAATATATGGTTATTTGTTTCGCTATACGAAGTGAATTTTCTTGTGGGTAGTTTTCTTCTTTGACCCTGCTATATATTCTATAGTTAGGTACCTACATAATAAAAGTTACACGACAAAATTTATTAGTGATGTATGATGGTGCTTGATCCCGATCATTGCATCAAGCAAGGAAAGACATCAAGTCAATTATTAAATAACACCTTCAACCTATTTATAAAAGTAATCAATAACTTCTATTTTAGTACTTTTTATTAAGTCCTAAGTATATTGCAATGCTTTTTTGTTATGTTACGAAGGCATATCTGTCGGATGCAACAGGGAATAGAACACGCCCTCTGCCGCTTCGTACACGACCGTTCTAACCACTGAACTACTCAGCACCTATATTTTCGCATCGAAATTCTTCTTTCCCCTCTTTACATCGTGTTGTTCTTTCAACTGATGGGTCCACGTCACATATTGCTGGGTTAATACCACGTGCAATAATTGCAAATTTAAAAATAATAAAAAGTACTAATATAGGCACAATTGCAGCGATCTCAATTGTAGTTAGGCTTGCACTATATATTTCATTTGGTATTAACCCCGCAATAAGAAACGTTAATCCAGCAGGAAGAAATTTATAAATCCGATGTGCATCCAGCGTTAAACGAGGTAGACCCAGAAGGATGTTTTTCGGCCAAATTGTAGACAACCTTAAGTACGCTGGGTTGCCTAGTGCACATAACCGTAGAGCATTATAATAATTATTAAGAGAATTGTGGATGTGAAGTAAGCGAGGGAGTTGTGTCTGAATCGTAGCAAGTGATGCTCCATTGTTTCTGCCTATCCCTGTGGAAAAAAAGGCGTGACAATTTGATTCATTGACCCAGCAGTTGGAAGAACTGCACGATGAAAAGATGAGATAAAGGAATAACGAGGTCGGCGTATAGGCGACGTTGGGCATTGCTTAGTAGTTAGAATGGTCGTGTATTCGATTCCTGGTTACAGTTCACTATTTTTATATAATAGTACTTTGTTTTCATTTCATAACTTTCTATAACTATAATTTTTATTTCTGGCAATGGACAATGGACAGGTACGATAAACTAAAGTGAAATTTCATGAGCGCTGACGACTAAAGACCTATTAGATCAAAACTGAAGAGTTATCAATGTGCCAGTCCCTAATAAAAATAATTCATAATAATACGCAATAGATTCGTTATGACATTTAATCTAATTTTGTTGTTGGAAGCAAATTTTGAGCGTAGTATGCAATTAGTGGGAGCCGGAACACAATAATAGGCAAACAACTGTGGCCGTAAAATCCTCTCCCTGCATTCAGGTCAGTATAATTACATTGTAATAACAATTAATATTGTTTTCCTATTTTATGTCATACAATTTGTATTATAAATTAAAATTTTTGCTAACGGAATGAATTAATAAGGAAAATTGGGTAGAGTAAACGTTTTACGCTGCACATCGGTCAACTGTGAGATTGACACCGGGTTTAATCTCCGGTCGCAATTGACTAATAAAATATATTTTATCTAATTTTTATTACCAATTTATACTGCAAAAATACTAGTATTGAAATATAAAATAGATATTTTATAATAGATAAATTTGAATAACAAGTCTTTATCAGATTTTTTTTAAATTGACACAAAATTTTACCCACATGTAGTCTAGTCTAGTATGAGGTAGTCTTCTGTCATAGATAAATATCTGCAAACCGCAGTTGCAATCGCTGTGCTGGCCTCGCTATACTTCGGCAACTTTAATTGTGATCTAGAAATGCGACTTGAGCCATTTTGAATGTCAATAAGTGTAACTACGGCTATGGATAGCAGGCCGTTCCAATTAGTTAAGGCGAGGTGTGCAATATATTTTTTATTCCAATTTTCTTTGCTAATTATTATTACCATAAAGATAAACAGGCGTTATTTCAAAATAAACGGACAAAAGGCGACTGTGATCTTTTCACTTGCCGTCAAAATCACTTGCCGGTAACTATTTAGCTTTGACGTACTCGTACTTTGGTACTTTGGTCGAAAATCTTATATTTTACACATTTCATCCAAGTATTCCATTTTCACACGTACAATTTTTAAAGAAATAATTTTCTTCGAGTTTTATAAAACAGGAGAAAATTTTACTAAACGAATAAAACTGATCCAAGGCACGCCATTCTTGGATCATATGCATAATGTTTGAAGACAATTGAATTCAGAAAAGTCGTTTAGCAAAGAAAAATCGATAAGGAGTCACAAGAACATTGCGTGAAGAAGATTGCATTTGACTTGGATGTCGTCACGTGCTGTGAAAATTACGAATAAAGTTCATCCGGAATGAAACCGGTTGCAGCGACTGGCAAGTGAAGAAACTTTATGCATAATGTAAAAGATATTCATGGAAATCAAGAAAATTGCTTTGTGGCTCCTAACAAGGAATCATTCTCGGAATTAGATAACAAGATTTTCTATTGTAATAATTCCCTTATTTTAAACATTTATACCTACTTGCCGTTTTTTAGTACTAAATTGCCTTGAATTGACATCATAAATAGGTCCAATAGTATCGACAATAAAGTTTAATCGTTTTATTTCAAACTACAGCTCATTACCATATTATAATAATGTTAAATTCATATTAGAAATATGTGAAAATAATCTAACCATTAAACAGGGATGCTTAGTACTCCTCACTTGGACACGACATATTATGTATGTATAATGCAATGATATTTAAAAATATAAACGTCTTTTTCTCAAAACATCATTGGTATAATGTATAATTTAATATAATATCATTACTCACATAAACTCATTAAATTGTATTACATATTAGCGTTTTGGGATCAGCTTGTAATTTGACGATTTCAACTAGGCTACTTACACTTATTGAACTGTGGTAGCAGTCATCTTCATTCATAATCCGCAATCCGGCTAAAATTCAGACGGGTTGCCGTCATATGTCGAGTCACAATAATAAAAAAAGAATAATAACATAAATCACAACACAAATATTGCAATATTTATGTTATATACTACCTACACTATTTTATTACAATCTCGCAGCGCATCCGGAATCCAAATGGAGCCACTCACGTTCTTCATAACACAACTTTAAGTTGCTAAAGTTATTACCCAATACAATATAGAACACAGACATCTGGAACTGTGAAATTGCACTTGGCTCGAGAACAAAGCACGTGTGGCTTAAGTTACGATTTTCACTTCTTCTCAACAAATTGCTCTGTGGATTTAACAAGACGTTTCATGAGGATCCTCAAGCCGAGCAACGCCGTCTAATTAGCACTGCTAATTTTATGCTACATTATATTAAAGATTCGAAATATTAAATAAATTATGCAAGATAAATTGTCGTGGCTTTAATGCATAAATGTATGTAAGTATATTTATATAAAATTCACAAATAAAATGTATATAGAATAAACATTATTCTATATACATTATTCTAAACAAATTTTATGCGGCTTACTATCGCGTTTATTTTGGTTTAGATTTTACATTTTTTTTATTATTCCGACTTTTCGAGAGCTTTGCAGCCATCTTGGTCACGGAGAGACTGAGGTGTTGGTCGTCCTATTCGTTGATGCTGTTATTGTTTCCAAAACTACCCCGTTTGATGTTTTGATTGTTTTTCTGTTCGCGGTTTGTTTCAAATTTTTGCAAAAATAACTGACGGTGTCATCTGGTTTGGCAGTTTGCTGGACTTGGGACTTGAGTTTATGTATTATGGGGTCCCAGGTGTTAGATAGTTCAAATTTCTTGATCCGTTCTTTCACTTTCGCTTTATACAACGATTAGGCAATCATAACGGCCTCTAAGAAACTTGACATAATAGCCAATAGGCAACATTAGTTTGACAAAATAGTCATTAGTACGCAGTGTTAGTAATTGATACATTCACAACTCTTGGACACTGGACCAATGTTTTTTTTTAAATGTCCCCGATGACGTCATATCTATAATGTCCTATCGCTGTGGGTAACGAAACGACATAATTGACAATGATGACAACATTTTTCTATGTAATAAAAAACTTAAAGAACTTTTTTCAAAAATACTTTATGAATTAAACAAATTTTATGCGGCTTACTATCGCGTTTATTTTGGTTTTTGAATTTAACAATTTTTTATTATTATTCCGTCGTTTCGAGACCATTGAAGCCATCTTGGCCACGGAGAGACTAAGTCTAAATACCATAGTATTATAGTATCGTGATAGTAAGCCGCATAAAATTTGGTTAACTCAATAATCAATGTTCGCGCAAAATCTAAGAAAATATTAACAAAACTTACTTTTACTTTTTTATGTCGTAGACGTTGGTAACCTTTCCCTTGCTTGCTAAGTGCAGATATTAAAGTTATTGGAAAGTCGAGGTCAGATATTAAAAAAGCGCATAATATTATATTATACATTCTGAAACATGATTTATAAAATTGTTACGTTAAAGTAACAATTCATGCTATTCCGTTCTTTGCTTATCATTTATGATTAAAATGCTTTTGAAGAGTTTGTTGCCTCCCGCCCAGCTGATTTCTTCAAGTAAGGCATTGATAAACTGGCACTACTCTGGCAAAGATGTATCGATTAGTGAATATTGGTTGAAATAACATCTTTATTTCGGACAATACTGAATTTTCATAAGTTCAATACTTGTTATTACTGTTATATTATTGTCTGCTGTTATATTACTGTCTACTATGATATATTAGGTAAACAAATGTTCTATGCACTAATGTTAAGAAAGTGCTAAGGAATATTATGAGAAATTAGTTATAATTATACGTAATTATAAAATTTGGTATTTTATTAATTTCTTTTTTATATTCAAATTTTTAGTTTATGTTTAATTATATCATAGAAATATTGTGTTCTAGCTATTATTCAAATTTGTATGCAAAGACATTATTCCTACTTCTCTAAAAAAATCAGGTCTGGCAGCAACTAATGTATGAATATGTATTGTACATAGAGTCTAATGACGTCATCAGACCCACTTCATATCTGGTGTCCCCTTCAGAACGATTTTCATGTCCTGTCCGTCCACTAGATAGTAGAGGTCGACAAGGATGGGTCTTTCATGTACGCCAATCATTAGACTTTGGTAGATTAAAGCACTGTATTAAAGTGAAATAATAATGGAATTATGTATTAGAAAATTTAAGTTTAAAAAAATAACACAATGAAATTTGTTAAATATATAGAGCATTAAAAATTCATCAAATCGTGGATATTTAAAAAAAGTGGAGATATGCAAAGGCCATAATCACAGTCTGTATGATTTGTGGATGGTGAATGGCGCTACATGGTCTTTGCCTATTAAAATTAAATTAATCAAATTGTCACGCGTTTTACCCACCACTCCCTCGCTTCCTTCACATCCACAATTCTGTTCATATAAGCTTATGGTTTAGGGCACTAGGCAACTATGCTTTCTTAAGGCGTCTGGGTCTGCCTCGATTAACGCATACATCCACATCAGATTTATAAACGATGATGATAATAAAAGGTTCCTTTAGGTTTTAATAAATGAATATACAATACCTAACGTATTATGGCCGAACATATCAACAAAAAACAACATTAAAAAGTTTATATCAAAACTGAGTAAACGAAAACTTTTAAAATGGCGACAAAAAATAAAAAGAAATTATTAGAAATCTAAAGCTAAAATCGATCTCATAAAATAAATCAGTTTTCGACGATAAAAATAAAAAAACTTTAAATCCGAATCGAAATCGAACCGATAAACTCGTGACAAGTATTGCATTCAGACGAAATGGTTCGAGGAGGTGGCAATAATTTCCTCTGCTCCACGTGCCAAAGTCACTCAATCAATTGGAAATTGTGTGAACGATATATTGAAGATGAGACATTCATAAATGTATACCTACAATTGTAGATAAATGGATCAAGCGATGTTTAATTAACAACTAGTTTCTCGAACAATAATTATATTTATCACATTCTATTTTTTTATTGCCTCTAGACATACTCGTATCACAGCACTATGTTGGCCTAGTTGGACCAGCAATCTACAACCTGATCCAGAAACGCGAACGAAAGTCGCTTCTCGGTCTGTATAAGTATATACTTACATGTGTAAGTCGTGGTATTACCTCAGATCGCCAGTCTGGACACTGTCTACCGCTATTTAACCAGACCCGCCTCTCCATTTTTATTAACAAATATTTGTAATATTTAATCTAATTATTATCTAAATAATAATAATAATAAAATCTTCGCTCTGACCGGATTACGGATAGAATTTAGGAAACCTAAAGTCAAGCATTATTGAGAAAGCCGAGCGATTAAGTATGGTCCTTTATACACAAGCTCAAATGCAGAGGTGGGTCGCTTTTCACAGCTAAGCTTGTGAATATCCAGTAATCTACATACATTACGTCCGTGGTAAGGAACGACCGAGGTAGTATATTAGATGCAGTGTTAGAGTGTTTATGATAATGCTGTGTCCTAAATGTTTTGACCTAACTGAAAATGTCACTTTAATGGTTATTTCGTTGTTATTTATGCATAGCTTTGTTGATAAATTTTATCATGCTGGATGCGGGCAGACGGTTCGTCAAAACCACGTCAAAGCCAACGCAACATTTTGATAACAGTTAGTCTCATAATATGACAATATCTGTATGGGAAATGACTCTAGTTTGCCTTTTCCTCAGTCGACTTTCAATCAATTTTAACTAGATTATTTATTTTTGGCAAGCAGATCGTTTGTTAGTATATAAAATATCATATTATTTATGAACAGAAAATTTATATATTAAGATTAAGGCAACCATGGTCTAGTGGTGATGAAGAAGTCATGCAAACCTTATAGGTATACCGTTTCAAAACCACTTGACTTATATGTAATTAAATACTTTGTGATCCTGTTTCTATCATACAAAAACGTTCAGTACCAAATGCACTTGCAGTTGATGTATATAGTAGGTATATCAATCAATCAAATTATCACGCCTTTCTTCTACAGGGATAGTTAGAGACAACAGAGCGCCACTTGCCGCGATCGTGACACAACTTCTTGGTTCCCTCACATCTACAATTCTCTTTATATAAGTTTATGTGCAACTGGCATCTTATCGTTCGAAATGGCGCCTATGTTCAGCAGTGGACGCTTCTGGCTGTTGATGATGATACTTATATGAAGTAATGTTCACACTATATTGACAAGTGCCAATAGCCTTATTAAGGTTATTTGTTTTTTTCTCATTATCATTAAGCTTATATATTCAAAACATTTTAATTTAAAACACAATGTTCGTTTTAAATGAAATAATAATATAATGGTAATAATAAAAGTAATTTTGCTTTGTATTTAAATTTTATTAAGTACAAAAAAGATGTAAATACTGATCAGTAAAAAAAGTATTAGGGGAATAATTAATAACGATTAGGTACATTCGATTTATAATTTATAATCCGAGTAAAAGTTATAAAGTTAAAACAAAATTTGGAATTAATGTCGACGATTACTGTTTTGCAAACAACACTTAATGAGAAATGAAAAGTTTATAAACTCATCTAGCTTATGAAAATAAGATTAAACACCTATTATAGCTACAACATAATTAATTACTTTCTGTTTTAATCATTTTCTTTAAACGATGTTTTTGTTACGACAAAATGTTCGTTTTAAATTTATAGTTTAAACTAAACATTTCTAGTTTTTCCCGCCTATGAGTTTACCACATCATATAACTTTAGAAAATGCATGCTGAGCATAAAGAGGCATAGGGACGGCGACTGGCGCCACCATAAACTAATTTGTATTTTTAAATCGTCGGCACTCGTGGATCTCCTCTTTATTATGATTGCGGTTAAGCGTCACAATGAAAAATCTCATAAAAATGTGTAATGATTGGACAACAAAAATATCGTACCTACTTTTAAATGAGTTACTACTTTTTTTTTATTCATATCGAGTGGTGTAAAATACTTTTCATACTTCATTTTCCAGAATAATTTTCAGGATCGAAGAAAGTTATGCTTCATTTTCTATGCCTATTCCTGTGGGACTAGAAGCGTTTAAATTTAATTATTTAGCATAAACTGTTTCTTAAATTATACATTTTAAATGTACAAGGATGAAATAGAAATCAAAATGGATATTTATTATTTGAAAATTTATTTACTATCTAATAATAATACAAACAAACATTTTCTTCATAACGTAAAATACACACATGATTGGCTACATAATATTTTGGAAACAAAATAAATAATTCAAGTAAATTGAAGTGGTTAGTAATCGAGTTACTTTGGTATAGACATAACATGGCAAAAACGAGCCTTTTAAAATATTCAGACGTTCGTTGCGGCTGCCGATCGATAAAACGTTAATTGGCCACCATTTCCTGACATTTTAGTACCTTCCTACAACCAATTTTCACGAGATTAAACAAAATCGTAATATTATCGCGGTTCTGGGGATAAACGAGTTTAACAAATTTTGTATAGGTACCAGTATATGTTTAGATTTGGGGTCACGTTTTAATTTCGTATGTGAAAATGATAACAAGAACATTATTTCGACCAAAAAAAAAATAGGCCGCAAAGCCTTATACAACTGATATGAAAAGAGCAGTGGATGTGAAAGAGTGAGGGTAGTGTCAAATGATAGAGTCAGCGCAAAAGAATGCGATCTTTTTTATCTGATGGGAGTAAAAATCATTCCTAAGTCATAATTCGATTGATTTATGGAACTCAATATCGAATATGACATACAAATTGCCTTGTAGATTGTTATTTTTAAAGCTGGCCATGCCCTCGCCCTACTTGCGTACACGGGCGTCGGGCACCAGCCCATGTCACATTGTCACGTGATATTAATATTTGTCACTTTGATTGATTTATTGATATCATAATGTCTTAGTAATAATTATATCTCTGTATTAAACGTTTGGTTTCATTACAGCAATCAGAATGCTGTAATACGAGAATAATCAAAGGCGTAACTGTAAAGTTACTACTTAGAGACTTATTCGTTGCTTATAAATTGTAATGAAGACATGGTGACATGTTATTTAATGAAGTGTATAGACCATAAAGTGACTCAATTGCGTTTCGAGATCAGCTTGAAAATAGCTGTTTCCAATTAGGCCGGCATAGTGGATGCAATTTTAACTTGCACTTATTAAACTGTAGTAACAGTAGCCTCCATTGATGGACTACACTCCTACGTAACATCAGGCGGGTGTGTCATATGTAGAGCTATAAATATACATATCATATAATACACGATAAAGTTATGGAATGGTCCTACAAAGTCGATACTTTTATCAAAGAAGTTGCATATGTTATGCATACGGCCTGGCATAACGATAATAATACAAGGCGCTAGGCTATTGAGGTTTAGAAGATTTTATAGAGGGGAGGGGGTATTTATTTTAAAATATCTTATTTTATATATTATAAATATAATATTGTGTTTATAATCCTCACACGTAAACCATTTTGTTGTCATCGTCATCATCCGAAAAGGGATTAAGTGCCCTTAGAGTAACACCACACACAAGCGACATAGAAAATACTTGTAGAGTTATTCTCAATATTTTTATAAGTATTAATATTTTTGTGAAAGATTTTTTAAATTAAAAATAATTGTAGACTTTTGTTTATTAAATTTATTGTTTATTAAATAATCAATATAAATAATCGTCCATACTAACTTATACTACGAGTAGTGGAGCGGTGCGAAATGGGTTATGCCCCGTTCAAATGTCGCCCCTCCCGCATCGCTTCACTACCGCAGTAACCTACTCAGTTAAGCGCCATGCATGTGGTGGCTTAATCCGCACTCCTATTAAACATCAAACCAATATGTTAAATGGATATGTTTGTGTCCTGGTTATGAATGCGAAAGCAGTGGTTGAGCTCACTCTTTGATGAAATCGTCTGTTTGTGTTTTAATCACAAAGGTCTTGAGTACGGAAGACGTGATGATTTAACTGTTCGTAATTATGACTCTCTGGTTGTTACTCTGGGAACGTAAGTATCCCTATAAAGGGCTATTAGGTGAGTCTATAAAAGTTGTGCGACGGGCGATTTGTTTATTAAGGGCGACCTAAACCTCGACTTAACTGATGTTAAGCAAGGAAAGATCCTAGGGCGCCGACGACTGACAAAACCGCTTTGTCTTACGGCTGTCTCAGTCGACGTCACTATGCCGCCGGCCAAAGTGCTTGTTCACGCCTTGCTGGAAGGATCTAAGATTATAGGTTTTGGTTAGCGATGATAGAACTGTACTGTGCTGCTTGCCTCGGTTGTTTGTGCTTGCAATTATTATTTATATATTGATTATAAATAATAAATATATATTTTATTTATATTTAATATAGTGTTATATAGTGAATAGCAGCACAAGAATAACCCAAGAGGATATAAATTAGTATTCAGTGGTCACAAAATGTCGACGATCGCCGAAAGGAATTTGCATTTTACTTCATGCAAAACATAATCTCCCTTCGTGGACGTTAATCCGAGTTAAGACCGCGGATCTTTTAAACGATTATGAAAACAAAGCTTTACACATCAAATTACATCCATTTATTTCAATATTTCAATGTTGATAATTATTCATGAATACTAATATTTTATTAAATAAATGTTAAGCAAAACTTAAAATGTTAACTAAATAGGATTTTATTTTATTATAAACATTGTTGTATTTTTTACTAATATGTATTGTTTGTTTTTTTTCTGTATAAGAACTTTTTGACGTGAACACATTAGCAGAACTAACTAATATTTTAACCAATCAAATGTCACACCTTAAATCCCATAAGGGTAGACAGACACAATGAAGTGCCACTTTCTATCTTTGTGTTGCAACACACAAAAATGGCGGACTTATTACCAATATGACGATCTCAGAAGATCTCCAATGTAACAAGCTCTATGGTATTAGGTATTTCGACCTTTGCCTTTTATAATTTTATAAAAAAAAATATTTTTTTTTATTTTCATATAATAAATTAAAACATAGTGAGTTCAAAAAGAGACAACGGAGTGCCACTTTCTTTAATCCTGACCTATTAGAAAATGAAAATAGACAGGCAAAATTGTACATAGTATACAATTGGCTATCACTAAAAAGCGATCTTTTCCAGGTAACCAACTTCTTTTTACATTATAAGTACATTTTATAAAACAATTTATTGCTTATTATAATCCATAATTTTACTCTTAAACTATTGAAAAGCTTAATACAGAAAATCAAATAGGTATTATTTCCTACTACACTATGTGACAATAATATCTTTGTCAAAAAAACTATCAACATTTTATTCAAGTATCTATGTTACATCTGAGTTGAGACAATATTTTTCCGGGTTGTTTGTACACGTCCTCGTGTCGGAGTGGTAAACTTGAGTATGTAAGATAAAAGTTGAACTTTAAACCGGTCGGAAGTCGGTGGCTGTTTAGCATATAGAATGGGCTCCTGCGGTAGTGTTATTTTTCCTACTGCAAGACATTAAAATGCAAATAACCAGCATATGCAAGGCCTCTAACACGCCAAGCAGTTCCTTTTTAATGCACTTATTATTTTGCACACTCAGCTTAAATATTAATAGAAAAACATAAACTTTAACACATATTGTCATAATAATAAATGTTCTAATATAAAACGCATATTTATAAATAACAACTGAAGTATTTATTATTTCAAAAGTATTATGTATTTTAAAGTTAAAGTAAAACAAAAACATAAGTTTAAAAGTAAACAATTTTTGGAACTTACTTTTGCATTCATTTTATTTATCTTGGTTGTAGGTTAAACAAAATGAATGACTACGATGACTACGGTCTTTTATTTCATAGACAATGCACCTTAAAAATTACTTAATATATCAATTTAGTCCAGGTTCATAACTGATTTTCATAACTAACTACTAAAGATTTTTTTTATTTTTATATGTTACATAACCAGTTTGTAAAAATAATGCTTATGAAAAAAATGTTGTTATGAAAACCAACTATAAACCTGGACCAAATCATTTTGTTCCTATAAATAATTTTATAATATTTTACTTATATTTTGCATTTTTGCCGCGCCCAGATGTTGTATTCTCATCCTTTTCCAGGAGTTCTTCGTCGATCAATAGTTCAAAATTGCCCAAAGCATCTGGATTCGGCACTTTGTTCCAGCGAACATCTGGCACACCGTCTGGTGGCAATATCACCGACAGTATATTATCTATGAGTTTGTATTTCAGAATTCTATCATTGACCGTTGTGGATGTGAGGGAAGGAGAAGCATTCACTTCAACTAACCATGGTTTTAATTGGTTGTCTATTATAATATCGTATCCGTAACATTCAAAGCAATGTCTATCGTTCGCCATAACTGATGCAACCGCCTTTAGAGAATGCACAATAAGCCATTGCATTGCAGCGAAAAGCCTTTCAGTCACGGCTCTGCCTCTCGTTCCTTCGAGATATAATCGAAGATATTGAACGCTCATTTTTCCTCCGTGAATGCTATTGTAGTCTCCTCCGTGCTTTTGTACGCTAACATTTGTTAAATGTACATACATATTGTCTAGCTCCGTCATACTTGTGTCGTACTTCACAGTGCAAAATCTGCAAAAACCCAACTGAAATAAATAGGCTTTCAATGGTCTGAATGAAGTAACCAACACGTACAGGCGCAAATCAAACTTTTTTCCCCCAATCAAAAGCGGATTATCAATATATCTCGAGATCACGTAGCTTTCTTTAGTCAGTTGAGGATGAAAAGGCGTCTTGGCCTCTCTCGACCATTTTTTCAATTTCGATAGCTTATTTATAAGAAAAATACCGGTCCCTTGAGATTTTCCACACGGCTTCATAATCCATGTGCTCTGTGGGGATTTCCTGTATTCCTCAACAAACATATTGTAATCAGCCGGTAAAACAAATGTGATAGGAACAAAATCTAAATGTATGTAGCGTGTTACGACTTGACCCCCTGGTAATACAACTTCTGCTTTTTCCGCTAATGGACTTCCCTCCCTTTCAAGTTCTTTACGATATCTCTTGATATTTTTCACGAGTAAATCCTTTCTAGATAACTCGTAATGGTTGGGAAAGTGATTTATAATTTGATTATCATTCATTCGATACCCACTTTCAACGCTGAAAAGATTTCGGCAGGTCTGTGTGTTTGCCCAGTAAAAGTTCCACTCATCATCAGGTCCCACGTGGTTCCAACCTCGTCGTTCAAAGTTGCTAAGGAGTACAGACTTCTCCAAGTCCGTGCAAAATGAAACTCTGCAACGTTCCACAGCGGGTACATTAACTCGCCCATATAAGTTTGTTGAAACTCTTTTTGTTTCTTGAGCCATTTTGTCCTGCTATTATTAATGTTGCACAAACAAACTTGTTTAGTTTCTTTTCAATAAATTTACTATACGTTCAGACATTATTAGTTTCTATCGCACTGTTTATAAACAGATCAATTTTGCTATGACAACGCACAAATACGTTCAGATGTTTGTAAGCGTTGTCTAAAGCAGACCTTATCTAATAATAACACTAGCTTATTTAATAGGTATTTGTTGACTTTACTTTAGGTACATATTTATAAAACCTTTGTGAAGGTATTTTGTCTTAAATGTAGCACCAACAAACACGCAAAGTTAAAAATTACAACACCATATTTCATTTACGTTTAACATAAATAAAGTTGATTAATTATAATTTACGAAGGAAAGAGAGCCGTCGGAAAAATTCATGTCATTAAATATTTCATGTCGTAAATGCATTTAAAACAGGCGGTTCGTCATTAAAATATGTATGAACGGCACCTCGTTATATTATTCATATAAATTGACCTGAATTCAAGTAGTAAAGGGGTTAATATAAATAATGTTTGCATCATTAACTAGTTTTATATTGTCGTAAAAAGGGATTAGATTGAGTGGAGAAAGGTATGCTTGGTTTGAATTCATATAACCTACCCGTAGAATTAAGTATTTATTTTGATATTATGTTATTTTTTATTTAAGGGTAATGGAAGTAAATAATCTAAATATAAGTCAGCACGACTATATAACGCTATATTGCAGACTATGAAAATAAATAAATAAAAACTTGATTATAATACTTGTGAATGAATTGAAATGCGATAAGAAATGTTTCTTTATTTTATTATTCTTATGTTTCGTTGATTTTGGACTTAAATAGTGTCGGCGACTGAGATAGCCGTAAAATGCATCAGTTTTTTTCAATCGTCGGCTCCTTCTCCTTAATTACTATCAGGCAAGACGAGGTCAGTTGTTGCGTTTTGAAAACAAGAAACAATATTATTGCATTTATTTATTGCGCAGAAAAAACTGCTATCATTGAATAAATCAAATAATATTAATATATTTTAATTTCCATTCAACGAAAACTTTACATTACGAAACTACTAGGTTTGCAAGGCCCTGGTTACAGGTTTTCCCACTTTTTGGACACAAAAAGAAATTCAAAGCATATTGAAAAACATGCTTTGAATTTCTTACCGCGTCTTTTTCTTCTTCTACTCGTATGTTCCGGTCGAAGGAAGCATTCGGCATTTTTTCGCCTGTGTACATAAATAAACGGTACGGCGCGGCGCATCGTTTCTTTGTCCAACAATCGACATTTGGAATGTTTTGTCAGCACATGTGTTCTTCCCATCCTATAACCTTGCCTCGCTCGAAGGATCCAAGGTTATAGGATGGGGAGAACACATGGGCTGGCAAAGCATTCCATTTGTCAATTGTTATATGTATCTACGAGTATGTTAGTCTATTAAATTAGTCATTCTTATTCTTTATAGTAAACATTTATTCATATATTTAATAATTAAAGTAATTATTTTATATAAAAAATATAACATTAAGTACTTGAGAATGTTTAATTGGCAAAAGCTTTTTACATTTTATAGGGGTTGTTGCGAAAGTCTGAAACACATACAAATGGTGGTGAATACGCTATAAAACACTCATTAATTCTCTAAATTCTCATCCACTCAATGAATAAAGCCTTCTCGTTGCCTCCATTTCGACTATCCCTCGAGAAGTATTTACATCTCATATGTAAACAGAAAACATTACAATTCTGTGCCTCCACATTCAGTATGGAGTGTTTTTCCGGTAGAAATTCTACGGTTTCAGTAGACGTTTCAACGCTTCATTTATATTTGCTGAAGTGTTATGAAATTTACTGCGAAATATTTCATTACTCATCATCGTCATCATTAGCCAGAAGGCGTCCACTCCTGAACATAGGCCATCCTTAGAACGCCATTCGAACGACAAGATGCCAGTCGCACCCACTGGTTATTCGTGACTTTCACTATGTCGTCAATTCACTGAATGGGAGGTCTACCTACGCTGCGTCTGCCGGTTCGTGGTCTCTACTCTAGAACCTTTCTTCCTATCGGTTGTCGGTTTTTCGAGCGATCCCTTCATTTATTTAGTAAGTATTTGAAAATGTCTTTTATATAATATTTTTTTAATATTGTTAAAACTACGACATAAACCGTGTGTTTATGTTGTTCATAAATGTGTAAGAAAAACAATACTAATACAATATTAGACATAAGAACAGGAAAAGAAAATAACTCATAACATGAACAATATTAATTTATACAATGCTACCCAACCTCTAATCTCATATAATAATAACCGAGCCACTGAAATAACATATAGTTTGGCCCCTCACTTAGGGTAAAAGCTTTTCCCAATATGGAGGTAGGTAGGCAGTACAAATATGTTATCCCGGTGGCAAGTAAATAAATTTTTGCCACCGACGCGACTCGACGTCTCCCTCGTGAAAATAATAATTTTGCAAAGATTATTTCATGCTGCTGTAGGCTCGGGACGACAGATTATGAGTTTCATATTTATAGAAATTGCGCATGAACATTTCTACTTAAATAAATATAAAATGTGGACAATTTTATTTCTTCATTTTGGAATGATTTAAGCGAAATGTCGTAGTATAGCGTAATTTACGAAACCGACAATTCTAACTGAATTCTTCTAAGACGAAACATCGAGCTCTTTGCTCGGCATTACAAAACAAACTTCATTATACTATATTAAAACACGAAAATAGACATGCTGCCGAAATACGAGCTGTATGAAAAGCAATTGTTGCAAGACACGGAAGTACGACTCGAATAACAATGTACTCGTAAAAATACTTTGTATAATAGAAGACTTAATTTATATTTTGTTATATAGAAAGGAAAGTAAACATTTAAACTTAAGTAGATATAAAATTGAATAGTCCGATATAACTGTAAATCTATTTTTATGTGTTTTCGGCAAAAATAGGTGTAGGGAGGGATATGGAGTTGGGTCAAATGTACAAACGTGAAAAAGTGAAAATTCGAGGTCTCATATTTCAATCATACTTTGTTAACGAGCAAACATTTTACCAGATTGGATAGAAATAACAATGGTATTTTAATTATTTTGTAGTTTTATTTTCTATATTTCAATCTTATTTTTATAAAACGAAGGTTACTATAAAATTGGATATTAATAAGTTAGGTCTACACTTTCATATAACGCAAAAGCGCACGTTTATTTAAGTAATGCTTTGACTAATTAATTACGGTACCTAACATAATTAATAAACATATTTGACAGCTTGGCAAAAACAATAATATATCACAAACTTTTTCACCATGACCGTTTGACTTAAGTTTCCCAACCATATGTTATGAGAACCAACCAAAAAGTATCCTACATGTGCGCATCCAGTACAATGAAGTTTTAATTTATCTCCTCGGGTAAACGCGGGAGATTTATTACGCTTTGTCTGAACATGCATTTTGCTGGGTCAGAGCCAAAATAACAACGAATAAGTACAGCACATGGTTATATCCTTAGACACTTCTCGTTCAACTTACTCCTCCATAATCCAATTGTTTTGACAACCACTTACTTCCTTTTGTAGTAGAAATATAGCTATCCCACTTTCATTTTAAAAATTTAACCTTTAGCAAGATTTTTGAGTTATAATCCTATACCATGAAGAGTATTCTAAGGAGATATATAACCTTGTTCCAACCTCGTACTTAACTCCCGTGATATTGGCGCGGATCGAGGGACGCTTTCGCATTCTGTCAACAGAATCTGCTGTTGAACCAAAATATTTGGACTGTCGTATTTTATAGAGCAATTGACAAGTAGAATGTTTTACCGGCCTATGTGTTATTTTAAGGATCCTTTAATCGTTTTTGACCGATAAGTGACGGCGAACAGCTGTAAAGTGCATCGTTTTTTTTAATCGTCGACTTTCCCTTGCATACTTACCATCAGCAAACCGACGTTAAATGTCGCATCTCAATAAAATACTCCTGTTGACGAAGTTGTTTTATTAAAGCAAATATTTCACTTAACTTCGAAACAAACAATTACAAAGTTATTCTGATTGTTTAAGTTTTAGAAAGTCAAATATTTTATATTGTTAAGAGCTTAAATTATAAGTGCTTTTGAGAGCTTTTGTAAAAGCATTCTCTCGCCTTAATTAAAGTGGATTATTAAAATATATGCCCAACTTTGTTCCAACGATAGTTATTTTTTGGTGCAAAGAATATTTTAAAAGTAACTACGAAAATATCTCTATTAAAGGATTTTAGGAAATTTATTCTTGTATTTTCGAAATACAAAATAACTTTTGGACGGAATAATGTTCCGTAAAGTTTTTCAAAAAACGAAATGTTAGATTAATAATAAATCATTCATTTATTGCTGTACATTATAAAGTACTGATTGTTGGCCCAATTATTTCTTTATAATAACAGTTGACTTTTTAATGAAAACGTTAAGTTTTCTTACTTAGATATCCATATGTAAATTGCACTCATGCCAAAACACGAAACACTATACCATCCAAAATTCCTCTTTATTTACGGAAATACGCGACCAATATTCCAAAGTTTATGAAGCAAATATTTCTGCAACGATATTTTGAGAATTTATTTAACAATGAGTAATTTTATGCATCATCTATTTTGAGATAAAATCCACTTGAATAACAAACGCTTTCGAAAGATATTTTCAGTTTAACCGACTGGAAACGGAATAGTTCTCACATTTCCGCTAATGGAAGTACATCGCAAAGATACGTGATAGTTTATGTCTTTTAGCAATTCATTTTAATAATTTTACGTGTAGCATTTTTTCAAGTATTCTTGTAAATATACAATGCTTTAGAAATTAAAGACGACCGTGGTGTAGTGGTAGCGCAATGCTAACGCAGACCATCTTTAATATATGTACTTTCGTCGTCCTGTTTATATGATACAAACACTCTAGTAGCTTAATATAGTAATGTAAATAAAAATATTTAAAAAGATGTGGAGGAGATACTTCCGATCATAGACATAGTGCACCAAAGGTATACATTATATTTCAGGACGTCCGTGATCTAGTGGTAAGAAAAAAATGTTTGTGAGATTACGGCCAGAGTCAAACCTACGTGCCAGATTTAATGTATCATTGATATGTCTTTTGTTTGCCCAGTTTTTACGATATAAGCATATTTAGTAACTTGGCATAGAAATGTAAAAAAAAAAACAAATATTATTTATGAAGCAAATTTTCTATTTTTCAATTATACTACTTCCAATTGTCGAAATACATATTTACTATTTCAAGGAATTAAAGCTATCGCAATTTCAATTTACGTAGCTGTTAAAGGATCATTCATTTAGTTAAATTAATATATTATATTATTTTTCTCCAAAATTTATGCTATAACAATAGACGGTTGGATACACAAAAAAGAAATCAAATAAATTAAGAAAGGCTAATGAAATTCTGTTGAAATAAATCCGTGTACAAATGGACGGAAAGGTTAATATCAAATTACCTCGGTCGGGTAACTTTTAAGAAACACAGTTCAAGAGGCAAAAACCATCTAATAATAAAAGCGGGGAAACTCATTGAATAGCTACGAGAACTTGAAACCACATTTTTTTTTCATTTTAACCTTAACGTTGCACTAATTAAATTCCCCGACTTTCTATTCTCGACAATTTTATTACCTCATTATTAACCTACACTTAAAATTTTAAATTATTTCAGATTAATCTAGTAAAAAAAAAAACTAAGCAAATTTTATGCGGCTTACTATCGCGCTTATTTTGGTTTTAATTGTACACATACAACATTTTTTTTTTTTATTATTCCGACGTTTCGAGAGCTTTGCAGCCATCGTGAACACGGAGAGACGAGAGTCACGATGACTGCAAAGTTCTCAAAACGTCGGAATAATAAAAAAAATATGTTTGAAATAAACGCGATAGTAAGCCGCATAAAATTTGTTTAATTCATTAAACAATGTTCTCGCAAAATCTAAGAGAATACTATTTTCAGATATGTTATTATTAGAGGCGACTACAGTAGTAGTAGTAGGCTAGTACAGTTTATTAACCGCAAGTAGCGAATGAAAAACAAAACATTTATTGTAAATTGGCCCCCTTTTCCCGCTCTTTTACATTGCCTAATTTGTTCAACAGAATGTAGTAGCTTCCCCTAACCTATATTGTAGTGAAAAGACAAGGTAGGAAAAAGGTAAATACTAACTCAAGACTGTTATAATAGAATATTAGCAATTCGGTTTACCAATAGGTTCAGAATCACTTAATCAATATGGTCTACGTAAATAAGGCTTTTATGTTTGTGTTTTTTAAAAGGGTCTAAGTCAAAATTACCTGCTATACCTGCTTTGTTAATGCCCCGGCTAGGCAGACTGGACCAGGATTACCTATCACTCTTATGTAGTCATTAGAGCCTACCACTCTTATTGACACCTAAATTATACTAACTTAACCACAACTTATTATAAGGTAATATTCTGTAAGGTAATATCAAGGTAATATCAACTTATTATAGGGTAATATTCTGCTAAATTGATTGAATAAAACATAAGTTTTTAAATATAATTTTTAAGGCGACCAAGAATGGTGCTGATACAAAAAAAAACATAGACGTCAGGGCTACATTTACGAAGTTTGTTGTTACGACGGTTGTTTAAATATTGTCGAATCAATCAATACATAAATACAAGTATAACTATTTAAATAAAAACAACATAAAATGAATATACTACAATCTCCCGTATAAATTACATCTAAATAATTTATATAAATCTCAGCATGTGGCTTCAAAATACAAGCAGTTAATCCAACTATCACGATTCCAAGCCATTTACCATTGCGACCCACTGCCCTCAAAGTAATGGATGAATTATGCTAGAGAACAACACTTTATGTCATAATAAATGTCCACCTCGCAAACATTAAGTTTTATACACGTTTATATGAACAATACTTTATATTCAATGTAAAATATTATAGAAATAGTACTTATATTTAAGAGTGTGTAAATAACAATTATTTTAAGCGCATATTAATTTGACTTTAACATGACGACAGGCGTGGACGAACGGTGTAGCGACTGGTTTGTTGCGCGTAAAGTCCCGGGTTTGATCCCCGGTTCGAGCAAATATTTGTTTCATAGCTTTTATTTGTAATATTTAATAATATTAAATATTGCAAATATTTGTTAATAAAAGAAAGAGATGGATATTTGCTTCGGGTCTGGTTATCAAAGAGTGGTAGGCAGTGGTACCCAGTCTGCCGATCCAGGGTAGTACCACCACTTACAAGTATACAGACCGTGAAGTGATTTGGTCACGTTTCGGGATCAGCTTGTAAGTAGCCGGTTCCATCTAGGCCGGCATAGTGGATGTGATTTCTACTCACAGGTATTAAATTGTATTAGCAGTGACATTCATTCATGGACCACACTTTGGCTTAACATCAAGCGGGGTGCTGTCATATGTCGAATCACAATAAAAAAAAAATATTATTTTGGAACGACATGTTAAGGTGGAATTCGATCCACAAGCAGAAGTAATTGCTGTTAGATATGTCTGCCGCTATGCCGGCTTTAACGAACTCCGGAAAACTTGATGTACGTGGAAGAAGTGCCAGATTGGAAGTCATTATCAATTTAAATTAAATTTAATAGATCAGCATTGGAGACTAACAAACAATAACTTCTACGTTTTTCAATAAAATCATCAGCACTAAGCAAACTTTTCGATTTCATCTCAAGACTTTCTTTTTGATTTCAGTAAAAAAAAAATATTTTTAATACGAAAAAAACATCGGATCATTAAAAATGCTGTAACTTTCATTGCATTTGACGTTTCATTCTACATTAAGCCATACATTTCTGCTAGAGTTGATAAAAAATGTAGATCGTGCAAACGTTAAAAAGCAATTTACGATGTCACCTGTCACGCTGAAGGTAGGTATCTCGCGTTTCCAAGTCATTTAACAGATCGAATCATATTACAATGGCAGCTCTATTGAAATATGACACCTGTTACCTGGATGGAGGTGAATCAAAGCTGAATCCCTTACATAAAACAACTTCATAATGGAAAATACTGCTCATATTTCGTCATCTTTCTTTCTTTGTATTTTTTTATATATCTCAAGAAATATAAATCAAATTGTCACGTCTCAGTCCGCACAGGGATAAGCAGAGAAAATAGGACGCCACTTCTCACGATCCTGACATCTCTCTCTTCCTTCATTTCCATTTTTAGAATGTCTCACAATTGGATTTAGCCAGAATATCTTCTGAGTCATGCCGCTTTGTCCACCCACCACTTCTAAAACCACCACTTTTACCATTTCTTCCTAACTGCAGGATTATCACACTGAATAAAAGATGCCACAATAAAAATATAAACATTTGAAATAAAGTCTATTATTTTTTATAACTTATTACGCAGCGTAGGTGGACTGACGACATAGTGAAAGTCACGAATAACTGATGGATGCAACTGACATCTTGTCGTTCGAAATGGCGTTCTAAGGAGAAGGCCTATGTTCAGCAGTGGACGCATTCTAGCTGATGATGATGATTATTTTTTATTGTGACTCGATATCTGACGTCGACCTTCCTGATAGTAAGCATGATGGAGGTCCAAGATTGCCGACGACTGAAAAAAAGCTTTGAGTTCACGGCTGCCTCAGTCGCCGTTTCTATGCCAGCCAAAGAATACTCAAGTGTAAACTAATTATTTTTAGCTAGATGTAAAAAATAATGTAAATAATACGTATGTTTAACTATAAAAAATATAAGTTTTATTTTAGACAACTCAATTTCTCTAAATCCTTCTAGTAATATTTTATGCTCCCCTAATTTTGTTCCCAAGTAGATGTTTAAGAACTCTCTCATTTTGAAATATTACTTGTTTGTTTTCCATTGAAATGTTTCCTTTCTTTCTTTCATATTTATTTCACTTAACACGATTCTCTTCTTTTGATTTTTAGATTTTAAATCTGACAATTTTTCAGTCACCTTTAAAAATTTAAACCTTAAAAAATTTGCCATTTACAATGTAATTCATGTGTTCCCATTTAACCTTAAAAAGATTTTATCAAAAAACGAAATTGCTGCTTTTGGTCTGTGTTGTATCCATAAAAGTTATAAAATTTGCACTAAGTGGAATATTTAAGTATACACTTTGGTTGGTAATTTCGTTCTAAAAATAAGTGGCTACTTCTGCATTTAACCTAACACCATGGAATAAATATTTATAGTTATAAAATGTATTTAAAAAATGGGTTGCTAAGAAGTGGTCCTGTCAGTCCAGGTGCTGGCTACAGGTACAAGGATACCAGATGTAACAGGATACCAAATTCGAATTGATCAGACCTGTAGAAGACGGTTAAAACCCTTTATCAACTAGAAAAAGTGCTGATGATCTTTAAATGGCTGAATGGATTTTATTGAACTTGTGGTAAAGAGACTCTTAATTAAGTCACGTTAAGGTGCTACAATGCAGACACAAAGATGTCACCTCTTTGTTTCGTTGATAGTTAGAAATACGCCTTTTATAATATCAAAAATTGTTTGGTTACAATATGAAAGTTTTATGTTCTCCATTATAAAAGACAATATAGAGGACGTCGCTTAAACATTATCTGGACTAAAGCAGGACAAGGTTAGTGTCGTAAAGCGTCTACTGCGGGTTCGGAGCCGGATGCGATTTTAAGATTTACGCCACGCTCCCAAAACTTTGTATGAAACGACTCCGTTGGGTGAAACATTGTGTCCGATATAAAACTGTGTTATTTATTAAATCATGTTATTTATTCGGCAATATTTATTTTACGATGCTTTTTTTATGCGTTTGTAAAATACAGTTTTATTGTTTACTATACGACATTTTCCTACTAACCACATATTTTACTAGAACCCTCTCATACACAGTGTCAGAATACATGTATATGTATTTAAAGTAACATTATATAAAGATATTCTTTGAGTATAAGGTTGTAAAGTTGTAAGAAAGAGTTCAAGGGGAAAAGATTCAGAGCCCAAAGATTTGATCAAACCGTAATGCACGCACAACTTTATACAAACCACAACTTTCCTCTTATAATTTCAAGTAGCAACCATCACTCAGAGTAGATCTTCACTGACGATCATTTATCTTTCTCCAGGCTCGGCTTCCTGACAACTTCAAAGGTGACAGTTTCCCTAACTTATCTACTTTAGTGCAAATTCCCCTTTTTTGTAGACATGAGCCCTCACGACGGCATGCTCGTCTTCTTCTATCTTTCGAATATACAACTTGATTGAACCTTGAAAAAATAAATTCCTCAAGAAAATTTGGTTGTATTTATTTTTAATGTATTATTATGGCTCGACATAATGACAACGCCCGGCTTGATGCATGTAGAAGTCGCGTTCACAATTCTGGCCTAGTTGAAACCGGCAACTTTCAAGCTGATTCCGTAACGCAACGAAGTTAGTTCTGAACACTTAAAAGTAGTGGTACTAACCCGGACTGGTAGACTAGACAAAAAGCCACAACTGTCTTGCCTACCGCCTAAGCAATGGCCTTGCTCATTTTAATCATAAATAAAAAAATATCATAAATTATTATTATAATAAATATTACTATATTTAATATTAAACCTAATATAATTTAAGACGAATTAATTACAATGTAATCCATGCTTAAATATAATGAAAAATATTAACTCAAACCAACGTTAACCCTTCCAGCTTAACAAAATACACGGTATAATGAGTTTTTCAGGGTTTCAGTGGAAAAATCGATGTAGAGACGACATAAATAAAAACTTCAGCTAAGCTTGCTGTCACAAACAGAATTGCGTATTTCATTGAAAAAAATATGTTTACTCGGCTTTATGTTCTCTATATGTGAGAAACAACCTCTATTTCACTATTTTACCTTTCAGAAAATAAATCTAAAAAAACTCTTTTACTTATAGTAAAAAAGAACTCAGTAAAAGTGCACTTTAATTTTACATAGTTTCTAATTTCTATGGTATTTTTACTCATTTAAAATGTTGTTTATGTGAAATGTACAAATAAATTTACAATGCGACCGTGGTGACAGTGGTAGAACAATATCCAAGCAAACCGAGAGCCCCAGTTCAAAAATTACGGTACCAATAATAATGTATCTTTGTATACATACTTTTAGTTACGTAAAAAAGACTACTCGATGACTGTTCCTAATTTTTATTTGAATTGGCCAGTACTACATAACTACAATTTCATAGGTAAAGAGAATTTAAACACACACCAACACCACAAACTAAATAAAGATTTAAGTAAACAAATAATTAATTTTAATCAACGTCAAAACATGAGACTATACTGAATTAATTACTGTTAAGGAGACGCGAATACACTTATTTAAATATCGATGGCCGGTAGAAACTGAGAAGGGGTGAAAATAAGGGTGGTTAAAGTGCTCTCATAAAAACGTGACTCCGGCTTAACTAACGAGAATTGATTTTTCCACCTTTATAAAAATATACGGAAACAAAACTCAACTTTTGGTTGTTCACACATTTTGGATGTTTATTTAATGACTCCGTGTAAGAATAAAATATTATTTATTTACGTTTCATATTTATGTTAGAAAGTAATTTATATAGTTTTCTGGTCTACCTATTTCTTTTAAATCGCTATTATCAATCACAATTTTTGTATATATTTTGTTCGTGAACGCTCCACCTGATGTTACAGATAATGGTCAAAGCTGACTGCAGCCGTATCTACCAAGCCGGCCCAGTAGATACATACTGTGCTAATTTAATCCAGGATAGTATTTTATTAGATTTTGCGCGAACATTGATTAATGAATTAAACATTATTTTGTTGATGACTGCAAAGCACTCAAAACGTCGGAATAATAAAAAATTATAAAATCAAAATAAACGCGATAGTGAGCCGCATAAAATTCGTTTTATTTATTAATCCAGGATTATAGCACACAATAAAGACGTCTTTATCAACGTTGCTTAATGGAAAAAAAACATTATATAATGTTTCAATGGAACGATAGAGCAAGGACCGCCCAGGCTTTTTGGCTCTCCTAGCGATGGCTGTATCATGAGTTTAAAAAGTTGGTCATACAGGTGGTCCGTATGACTAACTTTTTAAACTATTTTTATCGTGACAATGATTTTTCAGGGTACTGTCATATCAACAGCACCTCGCCTCATTTTAAGCTGAAGTGCAGTTCTGTAATCAAGACGCCTGCTACTACATTTCAATTAAAGTAAGTAGGTAATGGTACTAACTAAGCCGACCCCGAAACGCATCCAAGTCACTTCACGGTTTGTGCACTTGATTAACATTATATTTAATACTGGTACATAAAATAATGTTAATTGAATACAATTTAGCAGAAGTTATGAAACACCGTACTAAACTCCACACCTAATGACATAACATAGAATATTATAGAACATGCTCCATGATCTGCAAACTGCGACAGTTACCAAACATATTAGTAAGTTTGGAATCCATTTACGAGAATTATACTCAAAAGTAAAGTATGCCCGGGGGTTTCGCACGTTATTTGCCAAGTACACGACATACAATGAATAACTTACATAAAAGTAGAATTATTTTATTATTTCAATCACGCCTTTTTCACACAGGGATAGACAGAGACAATGAAGCGCCACTTGCCACGAACCTGACACAACTTTCTCGCTTTCCTCACATCCACAATTCTTATCATACAAGAATAAAAAACACCATAATAAAACTAGTAAGAAAATCTATACTAGAATGAAAGAATGTGGTGCGACAATCCAGATAACTAGGACAAGGATAATAAATCCAGGAGCATTCGCAATATAAACATTTTAAAGAATCTACGACACAGATAAAATAGAGGCGCTATAGGTTCACCCACTGCACATTAAATTCCACAAATAAAGTTCTGTACACACACATACGGGTTGATTTAGAGGGCGTGCACAGCTGCGACACGATTGTCTTCAGACGTATAGTTCCCGCCAGATAAAAAGAGAGGAAGGAGACTTTTGAGTTGCAAAGTGTTGCGATCAACGGAAATGAAAAACTCTGGACGACTACGGTGGAAGCAAGTCCGCCTATCTATACAGTCGTGCACATTATTATTAATATTTTTTATTTTATACACATGCTTTGCATAATCTATGGGCAATTTTTAATTTTAACTATTATCTTAACGAAAAGTAAATTACGTACATTTTTCTTTTTCATTGTTGCTCGAAAGGACATCATTCATTTTGGACTTTTATTGTAACACTTTTGTCACGGCCGATGATAAAAATATATATAAATGGTAGTTTCGATACTCGTATTGACAAAACTAATAGCAATTTTGCTTTTAATTGCTGTACGATTGAGTTATTTGGAAAATAAAAATGATTATTTTTAGTTTCCAAACCACGCGGAAAAGACATATAAAAAAATAAATGTCACACACAGTTGACCAAGGAACATTGTACTCAAGAGAAGAAGCTCGACTGCCATAGACAACAAGTGGCAATTAGAGACGCCACGACGGAATATCACGCGAACTAAAATGTTGGGATGTTGGTGAAAGTGAACCTTACTCAGCAGGAAATAATCTAATTAGATGAATAAAACGACTTTTTAGAAAACATTATCTTTTTTATTTAATTCCAACTTACTTTTCAAGACAATAGTATCACTAAAAATATGTATGCTAATTACTAGCACAACAGGAGATAATTTTAAAAAAAATAATTTATACTTTTACTCTATTTTTTACTAGTTTCAAAATGTTTAACGACAGTATTATATTGATGACGTTTGCGATGCCTAAACATTTGGTGGGAAGATCAAACCGGAAGAAACGTTATCACGCCATAACCTTGAATGAGAGTCGAGACCCGATGGATCGACTGTCTGATGTTTTTTTTTAAATTAAAAAGTGATGGACGACTTTTTTTTGGGCTGGCAGTGAACTTAATGGTTTCTGCATTGAACTGTCATGATTATAGTTTGATCATTTCGTACATCTAAACTATGCAAAATATAGGATATTTACCAAGCACATTAAAATATTGTTGTATCGAACTATTTTATTGTACATTTCCCACTTTTAGTACAATTAAGCCCAAGTCCCCATACAAAATGAATGATGTCCTTTAACAGCACTCCGCCTGATATTAGGCTGGATACACTCTATGAATGGAGTTATTTAACTGCCTACGTTCGTATGCACTATAACGGCTTAGTTGGAACCGGCAACTTGGTGATACTATGGTGATACTGCCCTGAATCAGCAAACAATAATTATTATTATTCTTAGTAAATATAAGTCCAGATATACAGATTTTATTTATTTTTGTCCATTTATTACATTACAACTAGCATTTAAGTTTAACTAAAAAATGTTTGGTATATTATATATGAAGTAAGCATCTTTATTTATTGATTAAAGTTATTAGTTACCTTAATTTTGTGCACCATTCAATATAAGTGAAATAATTTCTGTTTTTGTGATTAACTAAACTAATGTTTATTTAATCACATTGTGATTATCGCTACAATCTCATGCTACGATTATTTTATTGTATTAGTTTTGTTTGGTATACGATACTCTTGTGGATATAATCTTTATTAAAACACATTCTTTGCTATAGAAGACTTGTGAGCACATATTAAATTCCACAACCAATCAAAATTAGCTTCACTTGAATTTTAAATACAGACATCAAATGGAATGTCCACATTTGATATTGTGTAGAGTTCCAAAACTCTTCATTAATTGAACGCTTAAGAATTTATTACACTATCTATTTTATTTTATGTTAAGTAACATACTGTTATTAGCGTCTTCGAGTGTCCTTTTCGAGCGGTTCTTTCACATATTGCCGGGTTAATTATAATTATATAATACTTGGAAGCTCCTACTCAGCATAAATTATTCTATCTAATCGGAGACATCCTCAAGAAAGCTGGGTTGCCTAGTGCCTATAATAAAGATCTAAATAGCGCATAGAGCTTGTATGAAAAGAATTGTGGATGTGAAGGAATCAAGAGTGTTGTGTAAGGATCGTAGCAAGTGGCGCTTCATTGTCTCTGCGTATCTCTGTATATCCTGCGTATAAAAATCCTTTTAAGTAGGAATAGACTTTTCTCTTAATAAGTTCTATACGAAAAGGATTTATTTTCTCTTTTAAAATTAAATAAAAACTAAAAGGCGGTGCATAATCTGTAACATAAAAACTTAATTAGCGTGCCACTTAAATTCTATTTACATTCAATTAATTTTCTTGTCCCCTAGGTAGAGTGACAGAGAATGCCTGAATGCATTAAGTTTATCTATGTATTAACAAATAAAGTGTTAAAATAAATAAATAAATGTAATTTTGACAATTGATAAACTGAACTAAATATACATATATCAATCAATCAATCAAATTTTCACGCCTTTTTCCCACAGGGATAGGCAGAGACAATAGAGCGCTACTTGCCACGATATTGACACAACTCTCTCGCGTCCTTCACATTCATGATTCTCTAAATTCTCTTTATACAAGCTCTATGGTTATACATATGTATATTTTTAATAAACACAATAATTTATTATACAATCAAAATTAATAAATGTTTATTATAATTATTAATTTGATTAAAAAAATTGCAATATACTCAATAAAACCTATATTATTGAAGATCATATTTATTCCGCCATTCATAAATCAAAGCTAGTACACTTCGCTTGTATGTATCATATTTTCACAGAGTTGCATTGAATAGATGTTCCTGAAGACATGAATATTGCAACACTATCAAGTTGTATAAAGATGCGGAAAATTGATGCATCTCTCTGCTCCATTTCTATTGAAAACTTGTGCGGTATCGTTAGAAATTTTGTATAAAGCATTTTTCTACAGTAAGTTATATTTTAGTTTTAATATGCGGTACGTATTTTATTTTGTAGGTGTATTTTATTTTTAAAATAATTATTTAGCAAATATGATTGATAAAGGCAGATAAATGATTGTGGATTAAGGCGACCGTGGTGTAGTGGCAGTGCGAGTTCAAGACCACCCACCAGTACAAATGAATCTTTGATATATGTACTTAGGTTGTCCCGTTTCTATGATACAAGCACTTTAGTAGCTTATTATAGAAATTTAAATAATAAAAACAAGACATTCTACTGGTTTAAAACAACTTACAACTCTGGTCGGCATAGTGACGGCGACTGAGGTAGCTGTGAACAAACTCGGTTTTTTCAGTCGTCGTCACTCTTGGACCTCTTCTTGCTTATTATTAGGCGGGTCGAGGTCAGATGTCGTGTCACAAGAAAAAAAAAGGATTTTTATTATCTGCCAGTATTATCATAAATGGAGTTATTTTATCAAATGTAGTTTTATTTGTATGTCCACATTTGTATGCATTCGGATTTTGATTGACGCTATAAACTGATCTACCTTTACAATCACTTCACTTAATTGAAAACTTTTATTTCGTTTCACGAGTATGCTGGCTTTGATTAAAAATATTCAGACGAGTCTGTATTCATACTAGTATATTGAATTTGTACCTTTAGAAAATATTTTTAATGCAATGAAATACGATCTCAAATTAAAAGCTTGTCATTTTACAAAATAGGTTTTCTTTTTTTTTCTTTTTTACATTTCTATACTAAGCTACTGAAGTGCTTGTATCATAGAAACAGGTAAGGTATATAAAGAAAAACTGGCACAGGGTATAGGTTACGTAGAAGACTGGCATATTAAACAATGCGCCACGCGGGTTGTCAATAGTTACGACGACCAGAAAACTATATGGAAATTAATATCACGTAGGTTCCCTATATCGTAGATCGTAGACGAGACTTGACGCCAATCCAATTAAAAAAATTAACAAACCGTTACTAATTAAAGAGTAATACAAAAGTATCTAAATAACTTTAAAATGTTACTCTATTTACCCATCTTGGGTACAAGGTCGAGTCCCAGAGCTTTTGACGGATCTTGCTTGACAAATTTTTGGAGTGTTACTAAATGTAGTCAAAGGAATGAGTTCTTTGTGATTTACCTAAAAGCCTTTTAACGTGGCTTATCTAAAAGGATTTTTGTTTTCAAAAGGTTTTTCAATACAGACTTTTAATCACATTTTTTACAGACAGTAATGGTCATTTGCCTGATCTGCCGAACAGGGCAGTACCACCACTTTCAACGCACATAACGGGTACCGGCGTCAGATTTTAAGTTTCCGTTTTTAACTACGCTGGCGTATTAGATGCATATATCCATGGACCGCAATCTACCTTAACAACATGCGGAAAATAGTCATACTACATTTTAACGTTGATATAAATACTTGATTGAATTAAATCTAACCCACCCTCATAAGTTACAGACCGTGAAATGACTTAGTTGCGTTTTAGATTCAGCTTGTAAGTTGCTAGGTTTAATTACCTAGGCCGGCAAAGTGATGCGCGATTTGCATTAATTCAACTGTACTAGCAGTCGCCTCTACGTATGGACCGCACTCCAGCTAAACATCAGACAGAATGCTGACATATGTCACAATAAAAAAAAGTAAAAATAATACATTGTTTATTTTGAAACTATTATAGTATAATGTTTTCTGTATCACATTATATAAGTTTTTGTTAGGTAATACTATAACACGTATTATCCATTATATTCGGTCAACAAATTCTCAAACATTGTAATACAAGATTTGTGAATGAAAGAAATGTGTGGGTAATGTGATTCTAATAAAAGGCGTCGAAGTGAAGAGGCTCACAAAAGAGGTATTGGTTATGTCCTTTTCGTACTAACCAAGTTATCGTCACAAGAGGAGATAACCTTTTGTGGTCTCGAAATGGGATGCCCTATAATACGCAGACCAAACGTGTTTTCTTTCATAAAAGCTGCCTTATAAAAAGGGCAGATAAAAGTGGATATAACAAAAGTACAAAAAAATCGGACAACATGTTTTGAATACCTTTGAATAGTCATAGCGTTAATTTGTTTGCCGATAATACCGTTGAATAAGAAAACAGATCCTATATTTTATCAGAAATCTTATTAGGTTTACGAGTATTATAAATCGCAATTCTAGGTAGTGTTATTTGCTTAAACGAAGATAATTAATTGTCTACTTACCTTAAAGATAATTAATTGTCATCCTCATTATCAATTTCACGCCTTCATAACTACAAAGATATGCAAAGGCAACGGAGACACACTTTTTACGATCCTGACTGAGTTGAGTTTGCTTTATTCACATCTACAATTCTTTTCATACGTGCTCTTTGGGGATAGGCACTCCGGACTCCTGTTTTTTTTTGTTGGAATTTGATCAAGAAATAATTCTCGGGATCGTTGCTGTTTAATCTTTCCTGTGATTTATAATTTTGTCAACCCCGTGTCATGCATTGTTTCAATGTGTCTAAACCGTCGAAACATCGAGTACTTTCTCAATCTTTATTTATCACTACATTTTTTTTTTTCAAATTACATTTATCACGTACAACTGCATTCTTCATTCTATTTGCAAACGTCAACCCACATGCACTCTCATTTCTTCTGCCATTCACTTCCAAACATTCATGTAGTGACAAATACCGCAGCCAAATTATGGCCAAGAGGCACGAACGGTCGTTCACAATAAGAACCTATAGCTAAATTTAAAGAACACAATACATTTTGTATGAAGACTTGTATGGGCTATTATTTAACTTGTATTGTTTTTAACTGTAGTTCGCCTCCGCTCGAAGAACACACTCCAGCTTATTATCAGTATTAAGGTATTTCGTCCACATTATATATTAAGGCGACCGTGGTGTAGTCGCAGTGCAATGGTTACACAAACCGGAGAGCACGAGTTCGAGACCACCCACCGGTACCAACGTATCATTGATATATGTACTTTGGTTGTCCTGTTTCTATGATTCAAGCACTTTAGTAGCTTAGTATAGAAATGTAAATAATAAAAACAAAAAAATATATATTTTTGATAACAATTCATTTTAACGGCCATCTCTCCTGTCAAAATAATGTTGTTAAATTAATTGACATTAAAAATGGACGTGGCCCATTTACGAAAGTGGTTCCATTAATAAATTTTGACATTAATCACAATATTGCATGTCGTTACAGTTTTCTCTGCCTTTATGATGTTACAAATATTTTATCTTTATAATTTTTTCCTATAATTAATTGTTTACCTAACCTTTATAATTGTTTTATTTACTCTATTTCCATATTACATTTTATATGTTTATTGTGGCTTAATTAATTCTCTCGATTGAGGAATTTAAATACATTTTGAAGGGTTTCGCTATTTAAATAATAGTACTAGAGGCAAGGCTAGAAAAGTATGCCAGGAGATGGTTTTATACTATCGTTTTTATCCACTCTCCCACAACCAGCGGGCCCGTTTATCAAAAGAACGGGCCAGCGTCGGTGGAGTTACGGGGTCTGGCGAAATGGGTACTTGTTCTATAAAATAAGCGAAATTTCGCGAGAGTTTTTAGTCGGACAACCAGCTGACTTTTTTATTATTTAATAATACTGCAATTATTATTATTAAATAAATAATAATTTGTGTCAAGCCTCATTTTTCACAGGGATAGGTAGAAACACCGGAGCGCCTATTTCCACGACTCTACCATAACGTTCTCGCTTGTTTAACGGCTGTATTAATTGGCTCTACGGACTTCTAATTCTATTGTTTTAAAAAGCAAAGAAGATTGTACCTACTTACTGAAGATAATAACAATAATAGTTCTGATAATGTAATTATGAATCAGAATTTCTTAGTAGAAATGGCGAATAGAATTTAACTGGCCAAATAACGGACGATTGAACTGAACGGCAATAGAAATGATAAATATGACACTGGAAGCAGTTTCCTGGTTTAAACTTCCTGCAAACACCCATTTGTCCACAGAACAATGGCCAGTTTAGTCGTCTCTATGTGGTCGCCTATAAAATACAAACTGCCTGGACTTTATACAGTGTTTCCGTTTTAAAAGCAATTTGAGAAAATAACTTGGTTTTGATACCATTAGTTTATTAGTGATACTCTTAAACTTGAGAAGTTTTGTTTTTATTGTGAAACTTTTGTAATGACAGCTCTCTCATGTTGACATGCCCATTCGTCTCCGCCGATCCCTACTCTCTTTTGTATGGCATGGGCCGTATACTATGACTTTATTGCTTTTACTGTGAGTTCGAGAACGTATTGCATACGACTAAAGTATACTTAAAGTATGACATTTAAAAGGCTATTTTTATTAATTAATTTAATATAGCCTTATCTGAATTGTTTAGCTTAAATTAAACTCTAGATCGTTGGTATTTGCAATATTTCCACTCTATATTTTGTATAACTATTTAAATGAGAAATAAATACAAAAAGAAATAAATGAAAAGAGAAAAATATTATAAATGAATAATGTATTCACGGTCTAATTTGTAAATTTTGCTTGTTGATTTCATACGCTCCAATATGTTTTTGTTGAAAGATTTTTATGAGGAAATCGGAAGCTCTTTCATTTCTATCTCGACTGTATTCATATTCCGTTTCGTTACGTATTCACTTCGTTTAATATTAGTCTAATTTTTCATATGAAATATTAGAGGGTAGAGAAATTTGATAATAGTTTACAATTTACAAATTATACAATAAGCTAAAATTTGTAAATTTCAACAGGTCTAAACAGAGATTAAATAAACGGGCAACGTACCAACTACGATCCTCACACAAGGCTCTTGCTTCATTTATAATACTTCTTAAACAAACAAAGCGATATAATAATAATACAAATAATTAACTACCAGAAACTAAACATAAACAAGCGCCTCTATTGCCACAGCAATTGACAGAGATAGAGGCACATTTCACAATCTTACAATAACTCTAGGTATCTCTTCTCTAAATGATACTGGCTAAATAAACAAAACTAATTGAGTTACTTCGGAATTATCAATTTTGTATAAGCTATTTTAATATCGGCATGCCAAGCGTTTGTCAAACTGGAGTTGGAACCATGAACGGAGGAGTCTGCTGATACAAATAGCACGTCCGCAAAATAGATGTGTGCATATTCGCCTGTATTCCATTCTATATCTATTATATCATTTATTCAATTATACCAATACAGGATTATTTGACAAACACGAAGAATGAAGCGGGTCTTTGCAATAGCTTAAAACGTTAATGTGAAATGTCTTTAACAACGCTTTAAAATGTGTTTTAATCTATTCTATTTTGATTATTTAAATCTGTCGTCGCGGCCTACGATAACCTAGCTACAAAATTATTTTTAATAAACAATGCTTGCGTAGTACAATTAATTCTAAGAGTGACTATGGCAGTGGACGTCTTCTGGCTGTTGATAATATACGTAATACAATAAATAGAAAACACTAAATCAATATCCGGAATGAAATTTAATATGCATAAATATTAATACACAGCTATGTCTGCGACAATTGGATTTGGCATATTCAAATTATTAGTCTCATTTATATTCAATGCACTTTTACTCCGCTGGGACTGGTGCAATTGAACCGCATATCTGCATAGCGTTTTTGATTGAGATGACATCGTAGTTTTTTTTTTATGCATATATTACAAAGAGACTGTGTTCTTTTGTTTAAATTTGACTTGTGAACGGGTGTGCAATTGATAGCTATATTTTAATTATACCGTTATTAATAAATTAAATTAACACGTACAATAATAAATATGGCAGATTCGAGACGTCAAGGATTTTAATTAAGAGAAACAAATTCTATTATAAAATTAAAATCTAAGTTAAAAAGACTTTCTTAGATTTGGCGCGAACCACGATCTCCGTGACCACGACGGCTGCAACTCTTGAAACGTCGGAATCAAAACCAAAATAAACGCGATAGTAAGCCGCATAAAAATTGCATGGAATAAATCTTTGGGTTGCTCTTTAGGTATGTTTATATTTTTATTCTTACTATGAAACATTTGTAAATAGCAGTATTGTGTATTCTCACGCAAGTGAATGTTTTGTTCCTGTGAGTGTCTTTAAACCTAAAATTTTAATGGAATAATTATAGGTGGAATAGATTGGAAATATTATTATATATAAAACCATTCTATAAATATGTATTCTATATACCTATGTATAATAAAACAATCGATTAATTTTCCTATTAGGAAATTCTCATAGGAATAGGCAGAGACAATGAAGCACCACTTTCCCTATCCAAACCAAACTTCCTCGTTCCTGACATCTACAAACTCTATAGTTATGGGTACTGCAAACGCCTGCTTTATTACTCGTAAATGTCGCCGATTTGATTACAGAACAATTTACTGCATAATCTTATCATTACGTTCTTCTTTCATACCCGTTCGCAGTGAACACAGGTCGCGGGGAAGCATTGACATTCTGTAGACCGAATTAGCAGTCGAACTAAAAGGTTCAGTGCTTATGTGGACATGTGGATTTCTTTGCCGGCCCATGTGTTCTCCCCAAACTATAACCTTAGATCCTTCATGCGACGCGTAAAGAAGCACATTAGACTGGCGACGGTGACAGTGGCGACTCGGTTTTTTCAGGCGTCGGCACTTTTAGACCTCCTTCGTGCTTACCCTGGTCAAGGTCATATGTCGAGTCACAATAAATAAATAAAAATTGATATTACTAAAATGTGAATTAAAATAACATATTACCTTATTGATTCAGTCTGCAATTGACCCACTCATTCATAAAATAATCAAATTATATTGTATAAAACACCAATTCCTAATAATTTTATTACAATCCAACCATTTGGAATATTCAATCTAATTCAGTTAACTAAAATGAATAATGAAACAGTTTCAAACTTTCACTGTTCCCTGTAAATTCATTTATAAATTGTATAATTTAGTTATCTGTAACTTTTTTAATAAAATGATAGTTTTATTAAAATTTGGTATTGTTTGTCGAACTATAAATGACGCGCTCCTCCACTTTATTATTTAAATGTGTGAATGCAAATATTACTAACTATACTTCTATATTTTATTAGCATGCTCCTCCTTTTGTGTCTAACCAGCAACTGAATGGCCAATTAAAATTGCATTTATGGTGTGTTGCATCCATATTTTATATTTGCTCGTGTGCGTAAATGCAGTATAGGGCCACTTGACACGATCTTGACATAACTACCTCGCTTCCCTCACACCAACAATTCTTTTCATATATTCTCTGCTATTATGAACACCAGGCAACCCAGTTTTCTTGAGGATGTCTCCGATTTGGCCGAAACATTAGGCCTTGTTTACATCCAAACACATAACATTTATAAATTCCTTTATTTATTTATTTTGTTAATATTATATAGATAATATCAGTAATTCAGTAATTAATATTGCTTTAAAAAAAAAGAATATCGGTTTTACTACAATAAATATTTAAAACAATGTTTAAATATATGTATACAGTCAAACTTCATTTTTCTGTACTAAATTAACTTAAAACATGTTTAATGCCTGTCTAAAGCTCGTTTGTATTTTTTTGTACTAACATGGTTTTTATTTAACTACTCACACAAACATTTATAAAAATCATAAATGATGTTACAGTCGCTAAGGCTCCGTTTCCGTTGTTGATTTACGAGTAGGTATATATACGAGATATTTCGATCATGACCTTCTATAGAAATTCCGCTGATCTTGTTATGTAGGTACAGGAAACAGGAAATTGGGAGAATCAATAGGGAATTGGATGTACGGATTTCTACCTTTCGGTATCTTTAATTTTCGATTCATTCTTTGAAATATGTTTATTTATATTGTGTGTATTAAGTATAGTCTATAAATAAGTGTATACTAACAGTTGCTATTTATATATGTAGTTAGTAAGTGTGTAGTTGGTAGCGTCAGGACATTTCCGAAGGTCTGCAAAAACAATAAGGGTCTTTCTGGGAGAGATCCGATGGCTCCACTGAGAGCACTAGTCCGCCCTAAAGCAGGTAAAGAGATCCTAAAAAGCAGCTCTGTCCTCTGCCTATCCCCGTGGGAAAGAGGCGTGACAATTTGATTGATTGATTTTTCTGCAGCCTAAGTGATGAAATGCAAAGCCGGTATTGTGACGACGTAGTCCATGGTGAAGCAACCATATACTAAATTGTTTAGTCCTCGGTCCTCATGGACTTCATCTTGTTTACAATCAGGCAAGATGTCAGACATCAGTCTCAACAAAAAAAATTGGAATTTCTTACTCTACCCTTAATTTGAATAAGAATTATTAAGATATCATTGCAGATATCGACAAGTGGAATGCTTTGCCAGCCCATGTGTTCTCTCCATCCTATGACCTTGGATCCTTCAAGTGATGCGTGAAGAAGCACCTTTGGCCGGCATAGTGACGGTGACTCAGGCAGCCGTGAATAGACTCTTTTTTTTTAGTTGTCATTTTTGAACCTCCTCTTGCTTATCATCGGGCGGGTCGATGTCGTGTCACAATAAAAAAAAATAAAGATTTCTATTGCTATCAAGCGTCTTTAACATTAAATGTTTATTCGTAGCAAAAGTCATGTTCACTCATTAAGTCAATCCAGCTTAAAAGCATGGAAGTGTTGTGGCGAGTTATTTTTGATGTTTTTTTTTTTTCATTAAGACGCAACATCTGTCCTGGACTAGCCTGATAAGTAAGGGGAGGTCCAAGAGTGCCAGCGACTCAAAAAAACCTTTTCCAATGTGCAGGGTTGCCATCATTTTGACAACAGGCGTGGACGAACGGTTTAGCGATTGGTTTGTTGCGCGTAAAGTCCCGGGTTCGATTCCCGGCCGGAGCAAATATTTGTTACATAGCTTTTATTTATAAAATTTAATGATATTAAATATTGCAAATATTTGTTAATAAAAAAAGAGATGGATATTTGCTTCGGGTCTGGTTATCAAAGAGTAGTAGGCAGTGGTACCCAGACTGCCGATCCGGGGTACCACCGCTTACAGACCGTAAGTGATTTGGTCATGTTTCGGGACCAAATTAAGTTTGCCTTGTAAGTTGCCGGTTTCATCTAGGCCGACATAGTGAATGTGATTGCTACTCAGTTATTAAATTGTAGTAGCAGTGACATTCATTCATGGACCACACTTTGGCATCATTTAACATCAAGCGGGGAGCTGTCATATGTCGAGTCACAATATAAAAAAAATTGTCACGTCTTTTTCTTATCCTCATTCAAGAAGGACAAAAGTTGTTCTCATTCTTGATTAAATTCGCAGTAATTTGTAAGTAAAAGCTACAACAGATAGAGAGACTGCAATGGGTGAAAAAGGGATTGGTGATATTAAAATAAAATTACATGTGTTTAATATAAGACCTTTTATTTTTCTTATAATAATGAAATATGTGATAAACCAAGGACCATTAAATAAAATTAAACCTAATTAAAATAAAAAAACATCAATCAATCAAATTGTAACGTTTTTTTCCTACGGACAATGGAGCGCCACTTGCCACGATCCTGACACATCTCCCTAAAAAATCTACTCTATATTAATAAAAAGTATAAACTTTCGGCACACTTTCATAAACAACTTAATATCGCAGCGTGTGATAGGGGCAATTGCAATAAAAAATTCATTTTTTATTGCAATTTTTTTTATTGATGCACTCTTAAGTTTTGCAGTGTGGCAGTGTACCAACTATTGTGGCTGTTGCCTCCATTCATGGACCGCACTTTTTAACATCAGGCTGTGATATGTCGAGCCACAATAAAAAGAAAAATACTAGAACAGGGATCCAAAAATTATTCAAACTATTTTTTTTCTTCTTTGTTTTCTCTTTCTTCTTTCCTCTAAAAGCTACTGCCATCTTTACAATATATTCGACCGCTTGTCTAATTTTCTCTTGTTAATAAATAGACTAATTTAAACAAGTAGTCAAATATATTGTAAAGATAGTAGTAGCTTTCAGAGAAAAAAAGAAAGAGAAGAAGTTAACTCAATTTAATTATTAGAAATTAGAACCATAATCCTTCTTCCGGTTCCTCTTCACTGTCCGTTACTTGGAGATCATCCTGGATAGCGGGTTCAGGCTATAGATAGAGAAGAAAATATAAATTAATACAAGAAAAAAATGTAAAAAGACTACGAAAAAAGCTATAAATAAATAAATACTAGATAAAACCTTTTACAGGACGAGAAATTAATAAATTAAGTTTTAGTAAATAAAATAAGTTAATGGACACCTACAAGTAATATCATATTAACTTATTTTAACAAACTTTGCTGGTAACAGCGCCTCAAAATATTCAAACAAATATTCAATATATTCAATAAGTTGTTTTGTATGACAACTTTACAGTATCCTTACATATCTTTATTTTCTTTGTATATTTATATGCGCCGTAAGTAAGTTAGTTAAAATGCATTCTCCTTCCCAGTATTTTTGACCTTGTTTCGATATAATGTATAAATTTAAATATAATTTATATGTGTACTAACCTGCCAGTTCTCCACGGGTTCTGTTTTAAGTTGCGGAGGTTCCGCAAGTGGTTCTTCTGCATTAGTCATCGGCGGGGGATCAATTGGCTCCTCCTAAAATGTTATTATGTTTATTTAGCACATTATATGATCCATATCGACCCAAGGGGGTCGTCCTGGAAGAGGTCCATGTGAGCGAAACAAGAATTAGGAGTACTAACTTATATTATTTATTTATTTATAAATTCTTTATTTTATTTTATAAACTTACAGTTATGTATAATGAATAAAATGTATTGTAATGTAAATGTATCACATAATTCAGCTAAACACCCACTTATTTAATGAAACAAAAAAGTTTGCAGATTTCTGATTTATCAGTACTATAACAATTAAATCAATTTTTGCATCATTCATTTTATTAACAAAGATATATTTTATTTATACTCTAACAATAAACTTCATAATATTTAATAAAAAGACCCAGAAAATATTTTAAAATAGTCTGTCCATAAACACTGCAAATTATCCTAGTGTGCTGAGCAACGATCATCATCATCATCATCAGCCAGAAGGCGTTCACTGCTGAACATAGACCTCCCCCTTAGAACGCCATTTGAACGAAAAGAAGCCAGTTGCCACCGGTTACACGAAACTTTTATTATGTCGTCAGGCCTACCTACGCTGCGTCTTCCGGTTCGTTGTCTCCACTCTAGAACCTTACAAGCAACGATATCTTGCATAAATTCAATTATGACAACAGCACACATGCTTTTGATACGTTTTTACTATCTATTTTATCACCTCGATATGCGAAACGATACAAAAACTTGGGAAAAAGCAACATAATTTAGATTTATAGACATTTTCATTTTATCAATCAACCAAATTGTCAAGCCTATTCCCACAGGGATAGGCAGAGACAATGGAGCGCCATTTGCCCGATTCTGACACCACTCCCTCGCTTCCTTCACATTTACAATTCTCTTCATACAACCTCTATGGGTATGGGCTCTAGGCAAGCTAGCTTTCATTTTATACAGATTCATATTTATACATATCTATACATATCTATATATACATATCTACGATAGCACATATATTTTTTATGCAATGGCATATGTACGTACTGTGCCTGATTTAAAGACAGGGCGCGACCCATAAGTGGATTCAGGAGACTGCCGCCAAGAACAGGATCAGTGGAAGCAGTCCTGTCTACTAGACCGATTTAGTAACACAGAATAAGTTATAATAAGTCAATCAATCAATCAATCAAATTGTCACGCCTCTTTCCCATGGGAATAGGCAGAGACAATGGAGCGCCTCTTGCCACGATCCTGACACAACTCCATCGCTTCCTTCACATCCACAATTCTTTTCATACAAGCTCTAAGGTTATGGGCACTAGGCAACCAACAATAATAAGGAAGTATAACAAAAATACCTTAACAATTGCAGGGAAAGAATAATTGGAATTGTGAGCGTCCAAATCAACGTAATCTTCGCTCGTATGCGGTAAGTCATCTGGTATCTGAAATAAAAGTTTTTTTAAATGTAACTTCGGCATATGACAGCACCCCGATTGATGTTAAGCTGAAGTGCAGTCCATAAATGGATCCCGAAACCGACTTCGAAATGCGACTAAATCACTACACGGTCTGTATACTACCCCGGATCGGCAGACCACTCTTTGATAACCCGAAACAAATATCCGCCTCTTTTTTTAAATTAATTACAAACTATTTGCAATATTAAAAATAATTAATAAATATTACAAATAAGCGCTATCAAACATATATTTGCTCTGACCGGAAATCGAATTCGGAACTAACCAATCGTCCACGCCTGTCGTTTGACATATTTCTATACCTACTATTATTTATTACTCATTTGTGGATAACTGTAGTTGTATCAACAGTGCTGGCTCAGGAAAATTTATATTTCTAATAATAGAAATATATAATAGTAGTAAAATTACAAGAAACGCGACTGAGTTACTTTATGCTCTGTACAACCTGTACCACCAACTATCTGCCTAAATAACCAGACATATGTATGCCTCCATCTAATACGGCGTTCTCACGGGGCGAATTTAGTTGATCAACTGCGATTTCATTCATCGCGATTTGTACCGTCTGAAAAGACTTTCAATCAAGTTAAAGCAATAAATATCGGTTCAATCAAAGTTAAAGACCTTTCAACTTTCATTGATTCAATTACTAATTGACAGCGAATCGATTCGTCTGAACTTGTTCGTTCAACTCGCATCGAATAATCAGTCCAATTAGTCAGTCAATCAGCCTGATTGAGTATGTATTGTAATCCTCTGTCACTAGTTTATTGTTTGTTTGTAAAGTAAAATGTAAATTATGGCGTCCGCATCCGTGGATGATGACGAATGATGGAAATGGATAAAATTGACAGATAGTGTAATAACACGTGTAATATTGAGTCGATTATTATTGAATCGTGGGAACGCTACAGTCAAAATTACTTTACATTTTTTGTTGAACGATAAATATTGACCAACTAAATTCGCCCCGTGAGAACGCCATATAAGGGGTCTAGTAGTTCAATCCAACTTGACTGATTGATATAATTATCAATCAGTCAATCAAATCGTCAAACCTTTTTCCACAGGGATAGGCAGAGTTAATTATATTATTTAAATATAAAATACATACCTCTTTCTTAATAAGAAATTCTGATGTATCAAAGGGTGTCATACTCGATTGGTCATCCTCTGCAAAAAACATTACAAACACATTTTTACAAAACAAACACAAAACACATTTTTAACTAAAATACACTATAGAAACAGATGAAAATAGATCAATCAATCAATCAATCAAATTGTCACGCCTTTTCCCACAGGGATAGACAATGGAGCGCCACTTTCGAGGTATACACACTCCCTTGCTTCCTTCACATCCACAATTCTCTTCATACAGGCTCTGTGGTTATGGGCACTAGGCAATCTGGCTTTCTTGAGGATGTCTTGATGGATCACATAGATAAAATAGATCAAATCAGATAAAAATAACAAACCTGCTTTAATAGGTAATTCCAGTAGTGTCTCGTCTTTCTGTTCCACTTCTTCAAGTTCCGAACTACCGCTGTCCGAATATTGAAGATCTGCAAATAAATATATTTTTATAGTCAAAAAAAGCTTTTTTTAATAAAAAAAAATAGTAAAAAATTAAAATTTTTCTTCGCAAAAATGTTAAATATATTTTAAACTTTATTTTTGTTTTCTCAAAGAGATTTTATTTGTTGATTGATTTTTAGTTGTCTTAATTAAAATATAAATCTAAGTTTTAAAAATTATTATATGTAAATGATTTGTATTGTAAAACGCTGAAAATTCTAATAATTAATAGAATTAAATTATAAAAAATAGATAACAATTGAACTAACCTTCTTCAAGACTGTTTTGATCTTTCTTTGGCCGACCACGTTTCCTAGCCGGACCACCTACGAAATAAATATATAAATAATATTAGGATATTTTCATTAGCTCGTGACACATGAGAGCACCCCGCCTGATGTTAAGCTGGGCGACTGCTACTACAGTTAAACAGCTGCAAGTAGCAGTCGCATCCACTGTTCCGGAAACTTACAGGCTAATCCCGAAACGGACTTATTCACTACAGGGTCTGTATACTTGTAAGTGGTGGTATAACTTGTCTAACTATAAATGACGCGCCCCTCCACTTTATTAGTTTATTTAAATGTGTGAATGCAAATATTTCTACCTATACTATTATACTTTATCAGTGTGTTCCTCCTTTTGTGTCCAACCGGCAACTGAATGACCAATTACAATTGCATTTTCGGTGTGTTGCATTCATATTTTATGTTTTCTCGTGTGCGCAAATGCGGTGAAGGGGCGCGTCGTTTCGGCTTAGATAGACTATAACAATGACGTATTACGGACTGTTTCTATAATACAATCACGTTTAGAAATATAGACATATATTTAAAATTAAACAATTAAAGAATACCCTCTGGTGTGGTCTTATGTTTCCTGGGCCGACCACGGCCTCGCTTGTTCTCGTCTGTAGGTGTTGGTGGCGGTTCACTCTCCTCTTCCGAACGTTCGGCTTCTTCTAACATCTTTTGTTGTACAAGTGCTATGTTCGCTTCCAACTGACTTACGTGCTCGCCATACTATAGAATAAATATTTTATATTTTTAAGTTTATTTAATCATGATAAACTTACAGATCATTTCTTAAAAGTGCATAATTTATACCAAATCTCACCACAAAGGCGTCACGGTCACGGATCATGTACAAATATTTAAACTGATGGTTATTGGAAGAGTTTATAATAAAAAGAAAACCAATAGTTATAACTGGAGTATAAAAAAAAATAAAACATAGTTCAAATCAAAATTGAATCAAATCAGCCTAGCAAATGACCATCATTGTTTGCCTACCAATCTCAAACAATCTCAATGACACATTTTTAATGTTTAATTAACCCAACATAATTGAATCTTAAAAAATATTAGGAATTAAATGCTATGAAATTCGGGCCTTACCCGTGGCGAACTAGTGTGTCAATAAATCTATTTCTAGATATTAATTTAAAGTTGTTTGTATAATGAAAACAAAATACCTGTTCGAGTGACTCCTGGGTAACTTTTAATATAGCTTCCGCTTGTCTCGTAAACTGTGACGTAGGTCCATTATAAAGTCGACAATTCTCAGCTAATAATTCTATATCCCTCAAGAACTCAGCACGGCTATGATATTTGTGAGCTGGTAAGGAGAACATTATTATTTTAGTTTTTTTTATTGTGACTCGACATATGACATCACCCCGCTTTATGTTAAGCTGGAGTGTGGTTCATGAATGGATGTCACTGCTATTACAATTCAATAACTGTGAGTTGCAATCACATCCACTATTCCTATGCCTAGTTGAAACCGGCAACTTACAAGCTGATCCCGAAATCCGACCAGACACTTTACGGTCTGGTAGTTCGCAATGTAAAGGTATATTTTACATTGACTCTTATGGACAATTCAAGGGGATAACGAAGAATTTGTTAAATCAAGAAAGTCGTTATATTGAGGTACGTTATATTAAGGTTGCACTGTAATTCCTTATTAACAGAAGGCCGCAGTGCCCATACTCATAGACCTAAATTTGTGGATATAAAGGTAGCGAGAGTGTCAGGATTGTGGAAAGTGGCGCCTTTGTTCTTGTATGAAGAGATTTGTTTTATTGTGACTTGACATCTGACCTGGACCTGCTTGACGGTAAGCATGATGTAGATCCAAGAGCTCTGACGACTGAAAAAACCGGGTCAGTTCACGGCTGACACAGTCGCGGTCACTATGCCGGTCTAAATTGTGTGAAGCGAAAGAGTTAGTGTGAAATCTGCTCTCCTTTGTCTCTGTCTATCCCTATCGGCTTCGGCGATATGTCACCAGATGGCGCTGTACATTGCGCCAATGAGATATATCAGTCAAATAGATATAATAGCTTGTAGAAGGTATTTAGACTACTTTAGCAAATATGAGCCTCTATGAAGAGAATTGTGAATGTGAAGGAAGCAAGTGGGTTGTGTAAGGATCGTGGCAAGTGGCGCCCCATTGTTTCTGCATATCCCGTGGGAAAAAGGCGTGACAATTTAATTGAATGATTGATTAGTAAATATATTGATGTGATGCACAGACAATTAATTTTTAAATAAACTTAGATACCTTGTATTTTCTTGCCCATAGTCTCCATGTCAATTGGTTTCTTGATAATGTTATAATAGTCCTTTACTTGTTTCTTACTAACAGGCTTGAGGAAAGGCCAAGCTTCGGGCATAATCTTTAATTTTGTAGATAACAAATTCTCCAATATAAATGATAGTGCCACCTAAAATAAAAATATATACATCTCGAATTATTCTTTAGGTATCAAACGTGTAGATCATTTGATTTCGGTGGCCATAAGATAAGTCTAACGTTAACGTTCTCACCGCCTTATACGAGCACTAGTATCGTTTTATATCATTTATTTTCCTTGACTGTGAAAATAACATGGTCAGATTGGCTAAAAACCTTTTCTAAAGTTTTGCACTTAATAAAGTTTCCTTCCGCTAACCATTGCTCGGTTTTGTTAATTTCGTTCCTATTTGGATCTAAAATTCGACATCTAATGTGCTCATGAGGTGCCCTCTTTTTTATTACTTAATCATTAGGTCATCATCACCTCATCATCAAACTTTACCACCAAATGAAAGCGAGGAAACGGAAACCCACATTTTCAACTCGAGGTTTAAAAGTTGTAGGTATTCTGCTGTGCTGGTATGTTGCTTAAATAAATCATTTAAACCTATTTTGTCTATATCAATAAAAATACTTACATTGTCCTCCTACCCAACCAAAAAGTAATAGATTATGTCGACCAAACTTTAAATGTTTACTGTTACAGAGAAAGTACATAATACTTAACTATTTTAAGCATAAAATAAAACTCCACCGCCATGTCTTTACCTATTACAGTGGCATCTGACTTCAATTAGCCTGATGGTAAACAAGGTCCAAAAGCGCCAAAATATAAAATAACGATTCAGTTTTCGGTTGCCACTATGCCGACCAAAACTTATACTATATAAAACAAATAAATTACCTGATCATTATCATCAAGCAGCGGATTGATTTGTTTCTCTAACTTCATCAATTGATCCTCTTTCTCTGCTAATTTCTCAACGCAACGTTGTAGCATCCGCTGTGCAGCAACAGTCAAACTGCTCGTTGCACCTGTGAAGTACAATTAAAATGGTGGTAGGCAGACATTAAGTCTCCATATCATGGGGTAGTAGCACCACTTCCAAGTGTACAGATCGTGACTCAGTCGCGTTTTATAATCAGCTTGTAAGTTACAGGTTCTAACTAGACCGGCATAGTGGATGCGACTCTTATTTGCAGTAATTTACCTGTAACATCAGTTTCCTTCATTTATAGACCGCACTTTAGCTTAACATCAGTTTAATAAGGTGTCCTACTATCCTGCATACTTTTTAACGCAGCGAAGAAGCATCTCACCAGGTCAGCATATTGGACAGCATTGCCAATTTTTTTCCACCTGCCTGATGATAAGCAAGAGGAGGTCCAAGACTGACGACAACTGAAAAAACCGAGTTAGATCCCGGCTGCCTTAGTCGCTGTCATTATGCCGGCCTAAGCCTAAGCGGATTGATTTCCAACTTAACATCAGGCGGAGTACAAGCGTGTGACGTAGGCAATACGTTTAAATAATAAAAATAATAATAATAGTAGTAACCATTATATAAAGTTGAGTTTTCAACAATTTGATTGACGTCAGCCAAGAATTCCTCACGACTCTGATAATGCTTTTGCCTAAGACTCTCTCTTATAGTTTGCAAATCCATAGGCCTCGATACAATCCTATAATAATCTGCCACTAGCTGCAACAAACAATAATTATAATTGTTCTTATATGTTAAAGCCAATAAATGTTCTTATATCATAAAAAATGGTTGGCTAAAGTACTTATATCAAAGATACATTATTACCAGTGCTTTGATAATGAAACACAGGCTTCTTGAGTTTTGTAATTAATCAATTTTTTACGACTTTTTCCCACAGGGATAGGGAGAATTTTTTTATTTATTTATTATTTTATATTTCTATACTAAGCTTCTAACGTGCTTTTATCATAGAAACAGGACAACCAAAATACATATATCAAAGATACATGCTCTCGGTTTGTGTAACCATTGCACTGCCACTACACCTCGATCGCCTTTGTTGGTCGATATATTCACTTTTACTTGACGAAGTTTTCAAGATAACCACAAATTATTACTTTGACCCTGGCAATTTAAAAACTAACGAGTAAAAGACTTATAAAAGGCATACCTTATGATTTACAGGGAACAAAAACGGCTGAACATCAGGAAGAAGTCGCATATGATTGAGCACATCCTCTAGCAATGAAGATAGGGTGACTAATGGATCAGTACGTCTACGTTCAGCTGGCCTTTTAACCAAGTAATCGCATGATTCGCTAGCGTTACCACGGCGACGCATACGACCGCCCGTGCGAAAGTCACGACGGCTACTGCCGCTGCCACGACGTTTGAACTCGTCCGAATTCTGTAAAAACAGGTAATAATGGATTTTGAAATTTATAAGTGAATGTGAAATTGCCGACAGACGAGGCCAGTTTGTTACGCGTAAAGTCCCGGTTCATAGCATTTATTTGCCGGTTAATAGTTATTATTTTTTCCTACAGGGATGGGCAGAGACAATGGAGCGCCAATTGCCACAATCCTGACACAACTCCCAAATAAAAATAAATAAATAATTCTTAATAAAAAAGAGGCAGAAAAAATATATAATATTCTAATCATACTACAGATATTAACCACTCCGAATGTTCGCTAAAACTTAACATAGCATTCCATGATGTTTTGATAAAAATCTACGAACAGTAAGCCATGAAGAAAGTAAAAACAGTTACTCGTGAATCCATTAGCCATCATTTATTTTTATACTAGTTTACTAAACGTGCTTGTATCATAGAAGCGTGGCTATGAAAGCACATACATAAATCCCCGTTTATGTATGTGCTTATGTATGTGCCCACATAAAAAAAATCCCCGTTTACTCCCCTTCCCTCTCTTAGTAACATCTCCCTTAGTGCTTCGGACAGACTAGACATTCTAGGAATGTCCCTTCGCTGCGACCTGAATCACAGGGACCACATCGAGCGGGCCATCAAGACCACCTCCCGCAAACTTGGCATCCTGAACAAGGTGCGGCGGTTCTTCGCGCCGGAGCTTCGCCTGCTATTGTACAAGGCGCAGATTCGCTCTTGTGCGGAGTACTGTTCGCACCTCTGGGACGGCTCTGCCAAGTATCTTCTAAATGCCCTGGATTCATTGCAGCGCCGAGCTGTCCGAATTATAGGTGATGCAGAGGTCTCGCGAAATCTGGAGCCCCTGCAACTACGCAGAGACATGGCGGCTCTGTGCGTCCTCTATCGCCTATACCACGGGGAATGTTCCGAGGAGCTCTTTAACCTTGTTCCTACCTCATCATTTCACTCCCGTAATACCCGCACAGGTCGGGGAAAGCATCCGCACTTTATCGACCGAATCGGCAGTCGAACTAAAAAGTTTGGTGCGTCTTTTCTTTGTAGATCAATCGACAAGTGGAATGCTTTGCCTGCCCATGTGTTCTCTCCATCCTATGACCTTGGATCCTTCAAGCGATGCGTGAAGAAGCACCTTTGGCCGGCATAGTGACGGCGGCTGAGGCGGCCGAGAACAAACTCGGTTTTCTCAGTCGTCGTCACTCTTGGATCTCCTCTTGCTTATCATCAGGCGGGACGAAGTCAAATGTCGTGTCACAATAAAAAAAAAAAAAAAAATACATATTTATCAAATATACATTGGCATCGGAAAGTGGTTTTAAACCGAATGGTTGCAAGGCCAATCCACAACCACTACAACATGGTTGCCTTAATTATCACGAAATGGAAGAAACCAATTAAACATAACAGTAAATACATACCTTAATAATCTTCGAAGGCAGAGTAAGTTTAGTGCCATCAACGTAACCCATTTCGTCTTCCTCAGGTTCTGGAGGCGGTGGTTCTATTTCCTCCGATGGTGGTGATGATGGACCACTCACAGCGCCACCGATGTAGAGCGGGCACGACTTATTTGTACGCATATGACCCACTTGACCGCAAGCTCCACACTAAAGGTGAAATTCAAACCACCATAAAATTATTAAAATTATAAAATGACGGTTGAATGAATGGTTGTAAATCTTGCTAGAAGACGGATTTCCAATTCTTTTTTGCAATTTTAATATTTATATAGTCCAATTACTTAAAGAATGGGATTAAAAGTCGAAAACTCACGTAATATAAAGTTAATAATATTAGTTAATAAAGTTATGTTACAAAAGAGTATTAAAATTTAGTTCCAGAAATTTTCACTAGATGGCGCCACTCTTGTTTAAGAACGTATCGCGGTTTAGCGAGAGTGTTTTGTTATTACCACGGTTTTGAGCCCAGCAAAGCATACTTACCTGGCGTGGGGGACACCGTGATCATGAAGGCGGTTCCCCCAGGGCGAGACCTGCCATTGCACTGCGGCTGTGTTGACCCCTGTGATTATCCCTAATGTGGATAACTCGGGCGCGCAATTTTTGTTAGTGGGACTGCGTACGCGCTGTCCCCTCATAAAACTATATATAACCAAGACATGGGGGCAAGTGTTTGTCCCCATGGGTGGACAGCCTACACAATCTGGCCTTACAACATGCATCTTTTAAGCTTATTTAAACGTGCCACGCCGGCAGTACGTGCCGTAAATAAAGCATCAGTATAGTTTCAAAAAGTTGCTAATTCGATGTGTCGATCTACGGGGATCGGGGTCCCGAGTTATACTTGATGATTTTAGGCCATACAAAATAGGAAAGCATGTGTAGTATACCTTTCGTGCGTTCTATTTATTTATTCCTTTCTTTACACGCAGTAAAGAGCGTGTTTCAACATGCTTGGGTATACTAGGATGTATGGAAATAATACGTCCATTAATGTGCTGGCTATAAGGATTTTGTAGCTTAGCTCCAACTTTACGCACAGGTTGCGCGCATAATGCTGTATAAATTACCTTAAGTTTAAGATCAGGTTTGAGCTTGGCACGTTTCCTGGAAGGTATGAAGGCGTCGGGATCTGGCTTGATAGCCGATAATGGAATAAGAGGAGCCGGCGAACTAACTTCTGGTCTTGATGGTAGCGTACTAGCATCTAAATAAAGAAATATTGTTCACATTTTATTTTAAATTATAAACTGTAGAAAAAATGGGTTTATGTTATAATAAAATAATTAATTAATACGAATGAACGAATTGAATTCAGAATTGTGGATCTGAAGGAAGGGAGGGAGTTGTGTCAGGACCGTGGCAAGTGGTGCTCCATTGTATCTGCCTATCCCTGTGGAAAAAGGCGTGACAATTTAATTGATTGATTTACTATTAATTTTCGCGGCAAATGGCGCTCCGTTGTCTGCCTATTTTGATTTTTTAATTTGTTTTTATTTTTAGTATAGCAACAATGTTTAAAAAGAGGCTTTATACAAAATAAACATGATTTTTACTCACTATCGCTAGGGAATGTGGATGGGATATTTCCAGCTAATCGCTCGCGTTCTTGATTCCTCTTTATACGTCTTAGTTGCTCCTGTAATAAACGATGTATTTATGTAAATTGTACTCATAAACAACGTAGATTATTAATTACTTTATACAAAGGATGTAATGTGCAATTATGAAAAAATAATGGTAGTTTTGATACTAATAACAATTTTGCTTCTAATTGCTGTGCAAAGGCCGAATAGTTATTACAATAAATGATTTAACTATTTTATATGGTCGTCTATTACATACCTGTCCCCCTCTACTCAACTAAAGTGTCGTATGAACGGAAGTAAAATTCGAGTTACTTTGATACCTTACGAACCTCGAAACGCGACAATTAAGTGCTTGTATCATAGAAACAGGACAACCAAAGTACATATATCAATGATACATTAGTACCATTAGAATGCAACTACACCACAGTCTTTTTTGTCTGCTTACCCCTCTTAAATGCTGTGATTGTTAATAACATACCTGAATTCTTCGTTTCTCCCTCTTCATTTCTTCCTTTTGTGTTTCATCCATAGTTGCAAATTGACGTATGAACGCTTCGTCTTTTGTCGAGCGTATTTTTGTATAGGCTTCAATCACAGCTCCCTTCCTCACATACTCTACCCGCGTATACCTTTGGCCTGATGGCTCGCGATAGGTGCGGACGATGCGGAGTGTACGACCTTCAAATTAACATAAACATATTAATAACATGTCGAAAGATAAGTTGCAAAGCATTTAGAAAGGTTTGCTGCGTTTAGGCACATTACAATTTTTGGTGAAAGGAGATTGACGAAAGAGATGTAAAATCAGAAGGATGAAATGTTTGTTAATAAATAAAATTGTTCAATCGATCAAATTGGGACGAATTGAGACAAAACAGGAGTGTCCATAAGCTTTACATCCATAAGAATTATGGATGTAAAGAAAGCTATCAGGATAGTAAAAGTTGGCGTTCCATTATCAATGCCTATCTCTGTGGAAATTGAGGCGTTACTGTTGCTCACGCAGGAATAGGCAGAGGATAATATAATTTAATTTGCTTCGATAGTTTGGGCACATGGGAATGATAAGTAAAAATAGATAGACGAGGCAGACTCATGAGGGTTTGGATGTGAGGAAAGCGAGGGAGTTGTGTCAGGATCGTGGCAAGTGGCGCTCTATTGTCTCTGCCTATCCCGTAAGAAAAGGGCGTGACAATAGGATTTTTGAAAAAGTATTTGAGAGTAAGAATCACCTTTATGTGATTCTTGTTGTTGATCCGGCTGATTGATTTGCGGTTTCTTTTCCGATTGACCAAGTATCATTTTTCTCAATTCTGCACGTTCCGCTTCTTCTCTTTCCATTGAGAGCTGTAAATTGAAAATTAAGTTGAATGAATATATTAAAGACATAATGTATAGTTTTTAGAATAATTAATAAGATTCGTAGGCAGACAGTTGGAGATCCTTTGCCCATTCTGCCAATTTCGATTAGTAACGCTACAGACCGTGTAGTGACTAGGTCGCGTTTTGACATCGGCTTTAAAGTTTCCGGTTTTAATTAAGCCGGCATAGTAGAGGCGACTTTGGAATCGCTACCATCCATCGACCGCACTCCAGCTTAACATCAGGAGGGTGCCGTCATATTTCGAGCCCCAAAATAATATTTTATAATCCTAATATACTTGAGCCTAACTATACTTACTACCTTTTATTACATTTTTAGCGTATTCCGGCTTTATTGCTAGTAAGTTGATAATTAAAATTGGATAGATAGCACACGAGTCGGTTGCGGTCGAGAATCGAACCCGGTCTATGTTAACGCACGGCCGCCCCGACCACAGAGCTTCACACCTAAAAATGCGCGGTTAGCATACCTGCTCAGTAGTTTTCTTATTAGCGAGCATATTCTCCAAGTTCTTGCCCATCTCCTCAAGGTCTGACTCCTCACTGACAGAACTCTCAGCCTCATCAGTACTTAGGACTTCAGTACTTGACAGCACCCGGTTTTGAAGCTCAAATATACGCTGACATTCTTCTTTGTATCTGAGGTTATGTTTTTCTTATCAATTCTCTTTATCCTAAAATCTTGGATCCTTCAAACGAAGCGTCAAAAAGCACCTTCGTGACGGCGTCTAAGGCAACCGTGAGATGAGACGGTTTTTTAGTCATCGCCGCGATTTTTTTATTGTAACTCGACATCTGACCTCGACCCGCCTGATGATAAGCAAGATGAGGTCCAAGAGTGATGACGACTAAAACAAAACGGACTCAGTTGACGGCTGCCTCAGGCGCCGTCACTATGACGGCCAAAGGTGCTTCTTCACGCATCGCTTGAAAGATCTTAAGTTATAGGATGAAAAAGAACACATAAGCTGCATTTGTGCATGTAAAGCATTCTATTTCTCGACTGTTCTACAAAAAAAGACACCGAACTTTTCTTTGTGGAACAATCGACTTCTTGGACTTCCCCTTGCTTACCATCAGGATAGTAGAGGTCAGATGTCCTGCCAGAATGGCAGTAATAACTAAAATGTCCGACGATATAACTCTCTTCTCTCTTTCTATCTATCTATGTATTCCTCACAACTCTTCAAAGAAATAATACGATGATAAGCAAGAGCAGATCCAAGAGTGAGTTAGTTCATGGCTTCCTCAGTCGCCGTCACTATGCCGGCAAAAGGTTCTTCTTCACGTATCGATGAAGATCCAAGGTTATAGGATGGAGAGAACACATGGGCTGGCAAAGCATTCCACTTGTCGATTGTTCTACAAAGAAAAGACGCACCGAACTTTTTAGTTCGACTGCCGACAAGATTTCGGTCGACAAGATGCGGATGCTTCCCCCTACCAGTGCGGGTATTACGGGTGTAAAAAGACGAGGTAGGAACAAGGTTTATGGCCTCAATGGCCGGCATAGTGACAACGACTGAGGAAACTGTAAACTGAATAGTTTTTCTGTCGCTGTGCCTTCAGGTAAGACGTCTCAATAATAAATATCAATCATAAAAATAATTTACCGTTCTTGATGTTCTGCTATAGAGAATCGATTTCCTCTCGAGAATTTAGTCATGCCTTCCTCGCCAGCCTTTGCCTTTTCCGTTGATAAAGTACGGACCACATCAATTACTTCCCATCTAGATAATTTCTTAATCTGTATGGAAATAAACAAATTTAATAAGTATACATAGCACACAGAACTGATGGCCGTTGGGACCGAAAAGTTCTCGAATGGAGATTAGATACGGGCAATGTTCATCCACCCATAAGATAAACTAAGGACCAAAAAGCGACGTTATGTGGTATAATGGTAGTGGAATAGTCACCAAACCGAGTCTTTGGTTTAAAACCTCTTGCCGGCAACTATGATTCTTTGATAAACTTTGATGTACTTTGGTTGTCCTGTTTTTATACAAGCACTCTCAGTAGCTTAGTATAGAAAAATTTGAAAAAAGTAGCGAAAACTGCTGGATGCAGTTCGCTTTCAGGAGGCCATATTGGAGATCGCTGGGGAAGGCCTATGGTTTGCTTTATATGTATCTTAATTAAGGATACCAACATGACAATAAATACATGAAAAAAAAACTAATGCAATTTTGGTGCTTTTGTTTAGAAATATGTACCGATTTTGGTGTAAAATAGCAGAGAAAGTAATATTTACTGAGTGTTAATAGTAGAAAGCTGAGTTGCCTAGTGCTTATAACCATAGAGCTTGTATGAGAAGAGTTGTGAATGTGAAGGAAGCGAGGGAGTTGTGTCAACTGGTGGCGCTCAATTGTCTCTACCTATCCCTGTGGGGATAAGGAGTGACAATTTGACAGATTAATTAATTAATAGTGGCTTGTAAAATATTCTGTGAGTCAGCCACACAATAATAAACAATAAACGAGAATAAATATTAAAATTGTCAATCTAAATTAAAACAATACACATAACAAAGAAAACCAAACCCACCTCCTCTTCAGGCACGCCAAACTTCCTTAATAGCGCCTTAGCATTATTCAAACTCAACCTTCTAAGATCAGCGTCAGTGCCCGTAACTGTACGTTTAGGCTGTTGTTCTTCATTAGGTTGTTGTGTGGGTTTATTTGGTACTCTGACGTAGGAAAAGCCTTCGCCACAACCGGTTGGGTCTGCAGGACCAGTCAGTTGCAGCAAACATTTACCACGCATAGCTTGAATGTATGCACGGGTCGTGTTCCATGGTGCGACTTTAATCTGAAATTAAAAAAAAAACATACTAAATCTGCAGATAATAAATTATGGTTTAATGGTATTTCACTACTACTACCAGAACACGCAAACCAAAAGGCCCGGTTCCAAATCGCTTGCCGGTACCAATGTATTTGTAACATATGTCTATACTCCGAAACAGGAGGTCGTCCTGTTTCTAATTTTAAGGTATAGTTATCGTAAATTACTATACTATAAAAATAATTTCAATACAATAGTTTGTGGTCGTGGCGAGTAAGAATATATAGAATTCATATTTCTTAAAAAAAAAACACATTTTGCACTACTTGAATTTTATTTTTTTAATATATGGTCATAAGTTTTGCCATGGCCCAATTACAATCCATTGCTTCCCAGACACCCTGTATAAGGTTTATCAAAGTAAATATCGAGAAGTGAAGTTCATTCGACAACTTTAATGTCAAAAAATATGTCATTAAACAATACCTCATCATCCATTTTGAGTTGCATTTCTTCATCATCATCATCCTGCTGTGTGAAAAGGAATTTCTCCCCATACCCGGCATCCTTGAGCCGTTGTTCCGCGGACGCCATACTGAAGTACGCACAACACTGCTCAGGTGATACCATCGCGCGGATTTCCTCTTCAGACGGCAATCGAAATTCTGGTTTTATCACCCACCTGCATGAAGTAGTTAACTATTGACTAATGGTAGAATCATACGATGAGCAAGTACATGCTAAGACCATTCCCGTGCTAATAAATTATTTTCATTTCATTTCTATGTTATGTGCGTGTAGGAGTTGCATTTCAGAAAACTCTTGTGTCGTGTACGGAGCCCACCACCGGTCGAAGGTAGTGTATCGCTCTCGCTATTTATTTCTTCTATTTTGATTTGACATCTGACGTCGACCCGCCTGATGGTAAGCAAAAGGAGGTCCACGAGTGCCGACAACTGCAAAAACCGAGTCTTTACGGCTGTCCCAGTAGCCGCCACTATACCAGCCACTAAACTTCACGCATCAAATATCAATTGCGAGGTATTGGTTGTATGAAAATCTCCTAACCACGCTATCTAGTTGCAGCTTGTGGCATCCGCCACATGTGGACATTAGTAAATGTCTGTTAATCTTAAGAAACTTCATTGAAAAAATACGTTTGAGACAGTCAAAAGGTATTAATAAATTATGGCTTAATATTAACATTGTGATTAGGGTGGTACAGGGCAGCCTATACAGGATTTAGCACTCCCAACTTATGCCAATGAAGATTGGCGTAACATCACTAGCGGTCACCAATCCAACTACGGACCGCACAATATATTTATTAATCAACCACACTACATTTATGTTTTTTTTTATAATTTGATTATAGTAATTATCCAATACATTTAGTAATAATCTTACCAATTTGAATCTAATCCAGTCCTTTTAAAGTCAGCACAAAGTTTTAAACGTTTTCTTATGGAACTCTCAGAGTGGGACGGAAAAGCTCTTTTAATATCATCCATTTTAATACGACGAGGGTTGTCACGTGACTTCCAAAATAATCTATAAATATACACCTGTACCAAAAAAATGTTAGAATTAAAAATGGCGGACTATAAAAACCATTAAAGGTATCCAGAACCTTACTTTATTAGAAGCCTATACGTTTTGCTTAAGAGTGATATTAATGCACAGTCTGCCAATCCGGGCTTGTAGCACTACTTAGTACAGACCGTGAGTACAGACCGTGAAGTCATTTAGTCGCGTTTCGGGATCAACTTGTAAGTGGATACGACTGCTGCCGAAAGTCATTACTGCACTGTCAAATGTCGAGTCACAATAAATTAAAATAAGAGGCCGGCATAGTGATAACGACTGGGGCAATCGTAATAATAATAAAAAGATGTTATTGAACAGATTTCAAATTTTTGACCGGCATAGTGACGGCGACAGTGAACTAACTCAGTTTTTTCAGTTGTCGTCACTCTTGGACCTCATCTTGCTTATCATCAGGCGGGTAGAGGTCAGATGTCTTCACAATAAAAAAAATATACATTAAAAAAACTAACCTGTAAGAAGTCCCTAACGAAATTATTTGCTCTTTTCGAATTTGGTCCAGGAACTTCATATAAGGGGCACTCTTGGCCGGCAACAAACAATGCATCTATTTCTCTTATGTAATACCCTTGCCTGTGAAGACATGAAATATATTACATTAATACCAAATCTAGTTTATAACAATAGTATAGGTTAAATTACTTATAAATAACGACTACATGTTTGTTGTCACAAAAAATAAAATGTCCATAAGGGACCAGCCCATCTCACAGACGTACTCATCTTTTTAATTTTAACAAGTGTTTAATAGTATTTTCTAAGATTTTGCGCGAACATTAATTAAATGAATTAAACAAATATTATTCGGCTTACTATCGCGTTTATTTTGGTTTTCATTTTAATTTTTTTTATTATTCCGACATCGAAACATCGCCTTGGCAGCCATCGTGGTCACGGAGAGACTGAGGTGTTAGTCGTCCTATCGGTTGATGCTGTTATTGTTTCCAAAATCTTTGATGTTTTGATTTTGTTTTTTGTTCCCGGTTAATTGTTTTTTTTTTCTTTTTTCTTTGGAATTATTTAGTCAATAATTTTAAATCAATCAAGCCTGGTATATTTATAACCGTTCAGATGTTAGACAGATACGCACGTAGATGACGCCGCCAGCTACACAGACTTGGATTTTTATTTATTTATAAATTTTAAACTATATTTAACAAGTGTTTAATTTTTTTTTTCTTTGGAGTTATATAGTCAACAACTTTAAATCAATGAAGCCTAGTATATTTAATTTCTATATACATTTAGATTTTTTGTTACCATTTACTAAAGTCGATCAGTTTATCAATATTAATTTTGTGTTATTTAAAATCTATACCCTTTACTTATACTCTGTATGTTCCGATGTTCGATCCTCTGTTTTTTAACACCCTTATCGTGATACCACAAAAAAATCAACGCTCTTTAGACAGGAGTTTAATATGATTTAAGTCAATTTAGTACCACAAAATGACGTTTGACTGTACACACGTTATTACATACAAATCTAATGTGGATGGATGCGTTAAACAAAGCAGGCCCAGGAGTTTTATTTTCCGATCAAATCTGAGACATCCTCAAGAAAGCTAGGTTACCTTAGAGCTTGTATGAAGAGAATTGTGGATGTGAAGGAAGCGAGGGAGTTGTGTCCGGATCGTGGCAAGTGGAACCTAGTCTCTATCCCCATGGAAAAAGGCGTGACAATTTGATCGATTTATTGAAAAATATTTAAACACTGTTTTAAATAATATATCTGTTATATCTAAATTTTGTTACCTGTTTCTTATAATAAGGAAATCAGTAGAAGGCACATTATGTTCATAAATAGGTGCTCTATACATGTTGTTCTCAACAACCGGCTGCGTCGCCCCTGGCGGCAATATACCCAAGAATGGTGATGTATGTGCATAGGCTACTTCGCCATATTTATATGATTTTGGTCCGTTATCCTGTTAAATAAGCAGATTATTTAAGATATAAAACAATCAATAAATTAAATTACAAAATAAATCTCTAGGCAAAATAAAGAAGCGCAACTCTATTTGTTTTTTTAATTTCTTATTGTAGCTTAACATATAACAGAATCCCGCCTGATATTAAGCTGGAGTGCGGTTCTTGAATCGAGGTGACTGCTACTCACAGTTAAATGGATTTTACCGCTACTTAAATAACTAAGTAGCAGCAAAATACACTGTGCCGGCCTTCATTTTTAATTTGTAGCTTGACATATAACAGCATCGCGCCTGATGTTAAGGTGGAGTGCGGTCCATGTATTGAGGTGACAGCTACTTACAGTTAAATAACTGTAAGTAGCTGGGCACAAGTAGTTATGGGCACTAGGCGACCTAGCTTTCTTGAGGATGTCTCCAATTTGGTCGGAAAACACCCTCCTGGGCCTGTCTTGTTTAACGTATCCATTGACATAAGATTTATTGGCAGTAATATGGTCAAGTAAACCAGGAGCCCCCGGTTCAAAACTTATTGCTGGTACCAATATAACATAAATACTTTGGTCGTCCTGTTTCTATGGTACAAGCACGTTTAGTAACTTAGTATAGAAATGCAAAAAACATTACCTTAGTAGCAGTACGTTTATAATAATTCTTGATTTTAGTGCACATTCCAACTTGGCTTATCAAAGGTGGATGTTCTTCACAAAATTCTACAAGAACCAAGTCGCCATCACGACCACTTAAGTCTTCAGGAGTTCTCATGAAGAACACATCTCCACCACCAGAGGCAAGCCGCTCAGCTTCTCGTTGCTAAAATGAGACAAATTTATATTTTATAATTTTGTTAATATGGTAATTAATTTATTAATAGTCTATTATTTAAAACGGTGTGATTCTTCGTAGCTGGTCTTAGTATCTGTCACTATGCCGGCCATAGGTCCTTTATAATACTACACTTTAAGAATCAAAGGTATGGAGAGAATACAAAGGCTGGAAAAGCATACCGTTTGTCGGACTGTTTGTTTAATTGTTCCTCGAAAGATTTTAGTCTCGAACTATTCTCGTACTTTACAAATAAATACAGTATTTTGGTTTATAAGTAAAACATTAGAAATAACAGGCGTGGAACATTGGTTAACACACCAGTTCGTAACGCATTAGGTCCTTGGTTCGATTACCGGACGGAACAAAGAAAATAAATATATAAATTCAATAACTTATTATTAAATAATAATTATTTCTATATCTAAATAAATAAAAAACAAATGTGTTAGACGTATCAAATAAAAAAATCAAAGTTTATAAAACGAAATGTATAACTCTTACACACTTTCCAAAATTAAAAAGAGACTAACCTTAGCTTTCTTACGAATATGTTTGAGTAACGGCTGCACAGGATGTGGTCCAGGCTCTGATAGTGGGAGTGACGATATCTTACGCAAGGCTGGTCGGTGGAACACACGTAGTCTAGAAAAAAACAATTTTTTTATATTTTTTTTTTACTATTTATCTATTTATTTTTGACTATATCTATGACTCGACATATGTCAGCACGCCGCTTGATGTTAAGCCGAAGTGTGGTGCTACTTTTTTTATTGTGACTCAACATCTGACATCGACACGCTTGATGGTCAGTCCACAGTATACCCCAGTCGCCGTCACTATGCCGGCCAAAGGTGCTTCTTCATGCATCGTTACATACTACAGTTAAATAACTTTTCGGTATGCCAAATTAATAAAATATATAGTATATACACATCATCAGCCTGAAGGCGTCCACTGCTGAACATAGGCCTCCCCCTTAGGACACCGTTCCGAGCGACAAGATAACAGTTGCAACTTTGGTTCGCCAAAGAACCAAAGTTGATTCTTTGGCGAATATCCACATACTTCATAAATATACATAATATACATAATATATAAATATACATACTTAGCTGGATTCATGTGAGTTTGTATGAACGGAGCTCGGAGTTCCACAACCGGTGTACTATGCTGTATTAATTGACCACCAGCTACTTTCAAACGAGGATTTTGTGATTTCGGCATGTAATAACTGAAAAATAAATTATGATAGTTGATATAAAGACTGGCACTAGTTAAGTACTGACCTCAACTTGCCTTGTTGTAAGCAAGGGCCCCAACGACTAAAAAAAGGCGCCTAATTTCTTAAGACGCCGTCACTATGCCAGCCAGAAAAAACTCAAACTTAAGAAAACTGATATTTCTACCATTCAGTTATGGTTGAAGTTCTTCAACGCACAAAGAAACCGAAGAGGACTTTAAGTGCGGAAACGAGCCCGCAAATAACTGTAACTGTATGGTTAATCTTTATGTATTTTTATTTTACTGAAAGTTTTATTTTCTGTGAAGTCTAATTATCTTGTCTTTAGTTAATTTACATTTTTTATTTTATTTTAGATTTGTTTACTAAGCTACTAAACGTATCTTAGAAACTGGGCGACATATATCTCAAAGACAATGGTTTTTTTTTGTGACTCGACCTATGACAGCACCCCGCTTGATGTTAGGCCGAAGTGTTGTCTATGAATGAATGTCACTGCTACTACAATTCAATAACTGTGAGTAGCAAGCACATCTACCATGCCGGCCTAGTTGGAACCGGCAACTTACAAGGTAATCTCGAAACGTGACCAAATCACTTCACGGTCTGTATACTTGTAAGTGGTGGTACTAGCCCGGATCGGCAGAGTGGGTTCCACAGCCTACCACTCTGATAACCAGACCCAAAGCAAATATCCATCTCTTTATTTTTATTAACAAATATTTGTTCCGGCCGGGAATCGAACCCGGGACTTTACGCGCAACAAACCAATCGCTAAACCGTTCGTCCACGCCTGTCGTCAAATGTCATGTCAAGTCACAATAAAAAATAAAATATAGTAACTTACACATCATTGGATATATTAAAGGGATCCCTGTCTGGTGACTTGGGCGGGGGTGGGGGCGCATCTTCTTGCAGTACATTTATTACACCAGCTTTGCCCAACAGTATTTTCGATTTTTTCACGTGAGGATGTGGTATTTTCACCTTTGGTGCTGGCCCACGTTCTGGATAAAACAAAAACAGGAATATAAAACTTAAATTTAAATAAAGGTACCAAAAGCAATGAAATAAAGATATATTCTACTACATAATATCATATATAGTAGATACATAAATAAATTAGTAATAAAATTGGAAAGAAATATTAATTCGTGTACAATGGTCAACTGCGATAAGTGACAGACCGGGTACGATCCCCGGTCGCAGTTAACCGATGTACACGCGTAAATATTTAATTGTACCAAATTGGTAGTCTAATTTGGCGATCTGGAGTAGAACCAATACTTTTAAGTGTACAGACTGTGAAGTCATTTGGTCTCATTTTAGGATCAGCTTGATAGTTGCCGGTTCTAACTCTGGTAATTTATTAATAATTTAACAAATAAAAATCAGTGAAAATCGATTGATATAAAGGCAACCGTGGTGTACAAAGAAACCATACAAAGAAACCGAAGAGGACTTCAAGTGCGGAAACGAGCCCGCTAATAACTACAACTACAACCGTGGTGTAGTGGCAGTGCAATGGTTACTCAAACCGAGGTGCCAATGTATCTTTAATATGTACTTTGGTTGTCTTGTTTTTATGATACAAGTACTTGAGTAGCTTAGTGTAGAAACAATCGACAAGTAGAATGCTTTACCCGCCCATGTGTTCCCTCCATCCTATAACCTTGGATTCTTTAGGCGATGCGTGCTTCACCTTCGACCGGTAAACGTAAACTGAATCGTTTTTTTCAATCGTTGGCACTCTTGGACCTCTTCTTGCTTACCCATCAGGCGGGTTAGGTCAGATGACGGGTCACAATAAAAAAAGTATTATATTACATACCTCTAGTAATCTTAGATGGATCTACATCATCAGGAATACCAAGCACGATGTTTTCATCATTAGGATCTAGAGTCAATATCTTCGGCTTAGGTATATTGGGCATATTTTCTGCATCCCATATGACCTCATCTTCCCATGTACCATATACTAACTCTTCATTCTCGACAGGGAATATGCTGTACCAAGTATTGTCTTCACCATCAGCTGGTTGGGTCGCGTTTGGACCTGTGGCTCTGTAAATTATGATAAAATAATTTTAGAACTTTAATTTTAGGATGATCCCGAAATGTGACCAAATCACTTCACGGTCTGTATACTTGTAAGTGGTGGTACTACCCCAGATCGCCAGACTGAGTACCACTGCCTACCACTTTTTGATAACCAGACCCGAAGCAAATATCCATCTCTTTTTTTTTAATAACAAATATTACAAATAAAAGCTATGAAACAAATATTTGCTCCGACCGGGAATCGAACCCGGGACTTTACGCGCAACAAACCAATCGCTAAACCATTCGTCCACGCCTGTCGTCCACGCTTCCTTCACATTCATAATTCTCTTCATACAAGCTTTATGGTTATAGGCACTAGGCAACCTATCTTTCTTGAGGATGTCTCTGAATTTTTTCATCGTTTAATTAATTGTCAAATAGCTTTTTTTAAAATAATAAACGTTTAATAATTAAAAGTATTGATACACTTACGCAGTGGAAGGTTTTGCCTGTATTGGCGCTGGAGGTTGTGGACGGCCATGTGAGAATTGTTGCGCTGTACGACTGACAGAAGTGGGCACCCATCCCGCTGCGTTACTCTTACTGTTTAGGCGGGCTAACACCTAATTTAAAAAATACACATAAAAAAGTAGGTATACATTTTTATAAATTAATTTTTTTATACTAAGCTACTAAAAGTGCCTGTATTGTAGAAACTAAATACATTTATTAAAAATAAACGGGTACCGGCGCGGCGAATAGTTTTGAAGTTCTAGGTTTGCGTAACTATTTCACTGCTACTAGACCACAGTCAGCCCCACAATACCACATTATCACACCAGCCGGTTGGTACAATAATGTTAAATTAACAACTTATGCATGTGTTGTGGCAATGTGGCTGATGCCAGAATGAAAGGAGTGTGCGTTTAAATGCATTAAAGCGTAAAACTATTTGATGTAGAAGCATCAAATAGTTTGCAAATGCAGCTAGGATGATATATAATTTTGTAACTATTTATTTTAGGCATTGATAAGGAAAGATTATTTTGTATAGTTGTATATAGTTAGACAGGATAGATTGTATATTAAGATTAAGGTAACTATGGGGCTGGCAAAAGCAGAAAATGCTTAAAGTCCAATAAAATAAAGGTAAAAAACGTTTGTTTTAGGAACTTGCCCGACCAAAAATTGTGGACGTGATAGGAAAGCGAGAGAGTTGTCAGGATCATAAAAGGTGGCGCTCCATTGCCTCTACAGGCTAGATTATTTTTGATCATTTACTATACTAAGCTACTAAAGTACTTGTATAATAGAAACAGGACAACCAAAGTACATATATCAAAGATACATTGGTACCGGCAAGTGGTTTTTGAACCCGTGCTCTCGGTTTGCGTAACTATTGTACTGCCACCACACCACGGTCGCCTTAAATTAAACGTTCACAATTTGATTGGTTTGTAATTTACTTAATTTAATTCTCACCTTGTGTTTATTTTCATTTCCATCCCATATGACGTCATCTTCCCATTGCAGTTGTGACACCATAAGGAACGCATCATCAGGGAATCCACTATCATGGCTGTCACCATCTCTTTCTCCTTCTGTCTCTGGTGGGGGTGTTGGAGCCTGCAAAATTTACATTTAAGTAATTAATTAATCATATATCAAATATGAATATAGTATTTTCTTAGATATTGCGGGAACATTAATTATGAATTAAACAAATTTTATGCAGCTCACTATCGCGTTTATTTTTTTTCTATTTTACAATTTTATTATTATTTCGATGTTTCGAGAGCTTTGCAGTCATCGTAGTCGTGGAGATAGTGAGCCGTATAAAAATTGTTTAATTCAAATATAAATATTTTGTTTATTGTGACTCGATTTATGATAGCACCCTGCCTAATGTCAAGCTGGAGTGCAGTCCATCAATAGAGTTGAGTGCTACTAGTGTTAAATAACTGACATTCACTATGCCAGCCTAGTTGAAACCGGCAACTTACCAAGTCACTTCACGGTCTGACTAGTAAGTGGTGGTATTAAATTAGATCAGCAGAAAATCTTTAAACCAAATACCTTTTTTCGTAGTTAATACCTTTTTAAATCCATAATTGAATCCTTCTCCTGATTCTGGTACATTGAGCATGTCATACCACACTTGTGCGGGGCCAAACCTCCAATGTGCAGTAGTTGGTCGCTGTGACTTATCACCAGAACCATAGCTTCCATCATTAGCAGAGTTTGATTGGTTCGATTCTTCCACTGGTCTGTAATATTAATATTTCTTATAGCATATTCGTTTTATAGTATAGGAAGTTTGTAGAAAAAGAGTTTCATAATAAGAATCCAGTATAGCGGGTGCTTCTACGCAGAAAAAAAAACAATCATTTAGTTAATAAATTACTGAAAAGTATTTTCTTAGATTACGCGCGAACATTGATTAATGAATTAAACCAATTTATGCCGGAATAATAAACGTCGGAATAATAAATATAAAATAAACGCGATAGTAAGTCGCATAAAATTTGATTAATTCATTAAATTACTGAATGTAGTTAATGAATTAAACTTACTGAATGTGGTAGTTATTATATTTAAACACTTATCTCTAGATATCCTACATTATCCTAGAAATGGGAGAAATAAATTATCCACGAACGAACGGACGTCTGTGAGATATTGTAATGTTCATATTGAATTCAAGTTTGTATTGACAATAGACGAAATTCACGAAAACTAGTATGTGAGCAAGATCATTGTCAGGATTGTGGAAAGTGGGGATCCCTTATATCTACCTAAACCTGTGGAATGTTTCACATGGAATGCTTCACTTGGTTTGGGCACATGGAAAGCATAAGTGAAAGTAGATTGATGAAAGGAAATTATAAATTAAATGTGCATGATTGTGTTAAATGAAGATAACCCAGAAGTGTGTTTTCTAACCAAATTGCCTAGTGCCCATAACCATAGATCTAGTATGAAGAGAATTGTGGATGTAAAAGAAGCGAGGCAGTTGTGTCAGGATCGTGGCAAGTGGTGCTTCATTGTGGACCTGTAAAAATACACTATGTCAATTTCATTCAACTTCTTTTTTAATATTGAATCAAATTAAAAAAAAGTTTAATACGAGGACAGATTCTGTAGCTGGGAGAATGGCGCACTGGCCCATCCCCTACACAACTTGACCGCCGTACAACGCATATGCTCATACGCAGCCGCTTGATTGCAATAGAAAAAATTGATACAATGATTGATAACAGTTACCTCAACAATTTCTCTTCATCATCACTGGCATATTGTCGCTCAAAATCAGTAGTTTGTGGTGGAGGTGTGTCACTACCAGCACTACCACTTCTTCTGCGGCGACGCCGCTTTTTAACACCACGCCAAATTTGTGGCAAACTTGACAGCTTTCCCGGACCGAATAAACGGGAAAATAGTAAGACCTACAAGATTATTAAAAGAGGTCTTAGTGGTTATTTCGTGCTTCTGTATTCAGCCAGGCCAACATAGTGGAAATGACTGCAGCTCGAAGATTTTTCTGTTGCAGCTTTTGGCTCCGGTTTTGGATCCCACTTGAGCTTAACATCAAGTGCCATAATAAAATAAACACACAAAAACGTTTTTCTCATTCTATGACACCTAAAAAAGCACCTCTAGTCAGCATAGTGAAGGTCACTGAGTCAACCGACTGGGTCAAACGTCAACAGAGTTGTCGGTTGACTCAGTTGTCGGTGCTCCTGGCCCTTCTTGCTTGTTTCTAAGGAGAAATCCAGGCCTCTGTCAGGCAAGTCAACGTCAGAAGTTGAGTAACTTTCAGACTGGTAACTTTCAGCTGATCCTGGGATGTGAATGAATACACAGTCTGTACACTTGTGGTGATCCCCAAATGGACTCACCCTTTACTTAATTTTTTACTTTTGTTTTTAGTGATACTAACTTTGTCTGGTCTAAAATCAGGAAACAATTCTTTAACATCAACATTTGCATATTTTGATGGCAACATAGCTGCGAGGGGTGTTTCTAGTTTTTTAGCTCTCTCGTTAGGCTCTTGTTGACTGTAAAAATTATTATATAGTCATTACGTTAAATATCAGGCCGTGGACCCATCATATGGCTGACGTGAAAGTAAAAGCAGTGTTTCTACTACTAATACTAAATACATTTACATATTTTCGCCAATATAGTGACGGCAACTGTGGCAACCAAAAACTGAATCAGATTTACAGTCATCAGTATGCAAAATTAAATGCAAAAAATCTTCATTTTTAAAGGCGACCGTTGTGTAGTGGAAGGAAAATTGTAACTCAAGTACCAATGTATCTTTGATATATGTACTTTAATGGTCCTATTTCTATGATACAGTATATTAGTATTTAAGTTTTATTGTAAATCTAGTTAAATAATGCATGCTGTGATTATCTTTAAGTAAAATAATACTTAGATTTCAGTTTTTTTTGTAATTATAATGTTATAAGTGCTTTAATTGGTGTATATTTTGTTACCCATAAATAAAATAAAATAGGAATAGCAGAAACAAAAAAAATAACTTACGGCGGTATAATAGAAGGTGGTGGCATAAGTCCACCGTCACCCTCCATATCACCTTCATAACCTTCATCGCCTCTTTCATTTGAATAAAAGTCATCATTTAAAGTTTCATTCTGTGGACAATCACTATTACTCTCCACTTGGTCTACAATCTCATTACTAATTGAATCCACATCCATTTCCAATTGTTTGCCCTCATCTTGCTCCGTTGAATCAGTTTTATCATTACAGTCCTATGTTAACACAATTTTGTTAGTTCACCGCTTAATTGGTATATTAGTTTTGTTATGACATAAAAATATGATTGGTGTATTGTAAGAAGCAGACAGCTTAGGATTTTGATGAAATATATAAGCTATGTATCATCACATTCAGAAACTTGAATATGTGACTTGAAATTTAAATTATTGGAAGAAAAAAAATAGGTCTTAGAATAATTTAGCTATGAATAACAGGCTACAGCTTATTTATCGACAATAATTGAGAACCCGGGACAAAATAAAAGGAAACTGTAACATATAGAAATTTATAGTGACAAATATAACAACAGTTTTAAGCAAACTGAATAAAATTGCAAATAAACATAAGTTTTTGTGATGTGCTAATGGTGTAGCAAATAAATATACAACAAATAAAATAATATTCAAGAAGAAGAATAAACTATTATCAAATAAACCAAAAACATTGGAGCAAGAAGCAATGTAATGAGAAAACAAGAGTTAGAAGTGAATAATAAATTATATTAAAAAATACCTGATCATCTGCAAAATCATCAATATCAAAATAATCTATAGCTGATGGACTTTTTTGTGTAAAATCTGAAATATTAAGTTGTTGTTTTAGACTTTTTAGGTTCAATTAATTTGTTAATAAACAGTAAACTATCTACAATCCTCATAAACAGTTTACATCTTATACCAAATTGCCCAAATTTTCTTTGGCCGGCATAGTGACGGCGACTAAGGCAACTGAAGTTAAAGTGCATATAAAGTTGATTTCACCACTTTATATGCACTTTAATATCATCACAAGGTTTGTAATTGTGGCTTGACATACAACAGCACCCTCATTCCAATATGTAGATAAATTAAAATGAAATCTTTTGGAGTGTGCTTTATATCATCTCATTTTAACATATGTTAGAAAGTACTTTAGATTAAGTGACACCATTAAAGGGGAGGGGGAGTACGTTGTTTCTGATAATTTAACTTCTGGTAGTGACTACATTGAAACATCTCCGGTGCTGCGGGATATGCAGACCTTTCGCCCTTGCATAACAAAGCACAGGCACTCATGATCGCCTCTGCAGCTTCAGCTTGTTATATTTCGGCTTGTTATTGATATATTATTAAGGGGCTATTATCCTTTTGTAAATAATCATCGTCATCTATTCCCACCCCTCAATTACCACAGGGATAGGCAAGGACAATAAAGCGCCACTTTCTGCAATCCTGATACAACTCTCTTGCTTTGGTCACATCTACACAAAAATATAGGTAGCTGTGATTACCGATATTATTGTGCCATAATTCAAATCACAATGTATTGCGACACTACAATTTGTTATGGTTGTATATGACATATGTTGGGTTTATAAAGGAAAGGGGACAATTACAGAAAATCATTTGTATAAAATAAATAATATTACTGTAAAGTTTCACATTCACTCATGTACAAATGGTACTAAAGATGACATCTAATAATAAAAATTAAGTACCTTTTTCCTCATCTTCTTTCACAAAATCTGTTTCGTCCAAAACTTCTGAAAGTATGGATCCGAAACCCAGACGGTTGAGAGAAGAAAGCATCTTCTTTGAGTCGCTATCCAACAGCCCATCATCCTCCAATTGACCGCTTTCATCAATATTACCAAACAAGAACCCAGTTAGGTCTACTGTCCCACGGGGTCCTTCCCCCGGATCATCGCTATCACACATTTTTACTTCTGTATTTACAACAAATCCATAAATCTTCCTGGATAAATAATTTTTAACTTTCTACGAGCAACAAACACCAACAAATAAAAAAAGGACACGCCACAGATCGACTTTCCTATACATAACTACGTCCCCACCGCCATTTTACGTTCTGATGTTATCTGTCAAAAATACTGGTTTAGTGATGTATATATTTCAACATCGACAGGTATGAATGTATCATTTTGATTACCATTACATAGTACACACCAGTAATAGCCCAAATCAATATCTTTCAAAAAACACAATATACTTATAATACATAATTTCCACAAAATGTAATGGTACTACATACTACATAAGTTGTTTTTCAAGAGATGGCTCCTGGACGATTATTTTATATGTATAATTATCGATGAAACAAAATTTAAAAACACAGATTCATAGCCATAATATTTAAAGGCTTATTTTTATTGATGCTTCTATTACAACACTAAAAGTACGCCATATTTATTTCTGCATCGATACTCTTGTTAGGGCTTTGGGGCATTCCAGTTATTTCTTCCATAATTTGACAGCCTAATCTACTGATGACTGAAGAAAGACCTAGACACTGCCTGAATAATGTTATATTGCCACGTTAAAAATAATATTAAAAATAGCTTATTTATAAATATTTGTTTTAAATATAATAGGAGTTTATAATGCATTTTAAAAATCTTATTTTCATTATCTATTCATTTTAACGACCTTGCATTATAAAATAACAAAAGCGGCCAAGTGCGAGTCGGATTCGCCTATGAAGGGTTCCGTAGTAGCAAGTAACATAATACAAAAGTTCTTGTAGTTCGTTGTGAACTTTGATCTATTTTTAGATTTGAGTTGATTGAATGAAAGGTATTGCAATTTACGACGTATTAAAAAAAATCGGTAAAGAGAAGTTACGGGGGGGGGGGGGGGGCACATTTTGCCACTTTAAAAGTGGCTCACGCGCAAACTAGCAAAAAATGATAATATTAGAAGCCTCAATATCATTTCGAAGAAATATCCACGTATGGGTTTGATGAAAAAAATAATTTGTTTTTTTTTAATGTGACACGCATCTGACCTCAACCCGCCTGATGATAAGCAAGAGGAGGTATTTTAGTTTCGTGGTTTCATTTCGATATCATCAAATTAAGGCCTCAATTCCACAAGGATGGGCAGAGACAACGGAGCGCCACTTTCCACGATCCTGACGCAACTATTTTTATACCAAATTACTTTTACCCCTGTTTTTAAGAATGTCGCCAATTTGATCAAGGAAGTCTTCTCGGCCGTTTCCGTTTTATCTTTCTACTCTCCTCATCATTCGCCTATTTTCTTTCATCCATTCTTTCAATGTTAACAAACCTTCGAAATATACCATTCTCAATTTTTGTCATTACATCAATCAAACAATGAATCAAATTGTCGGGCCTTTTTCCCGCAGGGATAGGCTGAGACAAAGCCGCCACTTGCCATGATGCTAACATTAAATTATTTTCAAATCCACAATGGTTACCAAACATGCAATCCTTAATGACTACATTTTTACAGCCCCCTTAGCACGGCAATCCAAGAAGCAAGATGAAACCCTGCATAGAATATCATTGCAACTCATTTTAAATAACTAACCTGAACAGTGCAATAAAATGTGCAAAAAATATGTTTAAAGGTATATTTAATATATTTAAAGGTTAAGTTTAAAACTTCACACAAAACAACGTAGAAAACTTATTTTTTATTATTTGAATATTTTGATGGACCTGCTGCCTATTAAGTTATTTAAATAAGAGTTTATCTTGCTTCTTGGATGCCGTGCAGCATTGATTCTATTTTCATGTTACTTACATCTGCCAGCATTCACTTCCATATGAATTATGTAGTAATAAACACCGAATGTTATTTGATATGTTTGTTTTAGTTCTCCATTTCACAGCAAAACACACAGCATCTATCCAAAGAGAATAGCGCAGTAGTGTTTTTCCGAATGCATTACACTCAAATGGGCATGAACAATAAACTTTAAACGATATATCCAGCTAAGTTAAACAAACGAGGCGGACAATGAGAGCTCGCGGACTGAGTGAAGTGAATATTATCACGCCCCAGCGGCTACGTACCGCCCAGTTTTAAAGCGGACTGGGCGAACTCTCTCCGAGGGTACAAATTCGCATTTAGAACTATTAGGTTGAAGTTTCCCGGCTACAAGTCCAACCGGAATGATATAATTGTTCATGCTCCACTTATCTGCAGTTATCCTCTCGTTAACGGATCCGGAGTTTGATGATTGGGGGCCTCGTCAGGACTTTCAAAACTATTTATCCAATAAGTAATAAAATATTTATATTATTATTCTCAGATAAATTATAATAACTCTGGCCGGCATAGTGACGAAGAGTAATGTATTAATCAACTTTTTAGTCGTCTCGGCAAGTCGAGCTTTGATGTCGTATCTCAGAAAAAATCTGGCAAAAAGAATTAAAAAAACAGTGATTTCGAAGACGTTTTAAAACACTCTTTTATGAGTAGTAGGCATTGGTAGCCAGTTTGCCGTTTTGGAGTAGTATTAACACTTGCAAGTGTATAGACCGTGAAGTCTATAAGGCCGGCATAGTGGAAGCGACCGCTACTGAAATTATCTAACTGTTCTAGCAGTCGCCTCCATTCATGAACGAGCCAAAATAAAACCAGCAAATAAACCGCCATACATTTTCTCTGGGCGGCATAATGATTACGACTGAGGCAACTGAAAACTAAGTCGGTTTTCTTTTCAGCTGTCGGTACATTCTAGTCAAAAATCTTGTACAATTACGTATACAATCAGGCGAACATTCTAACAACCTTAGAGGCCTAAGTTATTATTATTATAAAATATTTTTACTGCTTATATTTTTTTAAGAGTGAATGTAAACAACTTTCCTCAATAATAGATAATGTTAAGAGTTTTCTTTCTGGCGCAGCGTCGCGTTTCTAGATTATGAGCTGATAAATCGCAATATAAATCCAAAGCTCTGCACCAAACAGCGACTCTTTTGCAACTAAGCTTGTTTAAAATTTCCATCACATTTACTTTGTAGATTTCATGTAAGTAAAATAGACTTAAAACCGGCTACGTTATCTAGATGAAGCTTTATGAGTAACTGAATAAACATAAGTACGTATCAAATTAGTTTAATAACTAAAAGGCATCTATTAAATATAAGGTATTGTACTCGTAGGTATGTCATTAAAATACAGAAAATTATTGTAAATAAGTAAAAGTAAATGCATTTTATCGCGACATCTGACCACGATCTGAAGATCGAGGGAAAGGAAGATTGAGAGCACCGATAACTGAAAAAAAAAAACGTGTACCTACACTGACGGTTGCCTTTGTCGCATGCTGGTCTGAGATAATTTTGAGTATATTTTTTTATTTTAATTTATTTTTACCATTTATATACTAAGCTACTAGAGTGCTTGTATCATAGAAACAGAACAACCAAAGTAAATATATTAAAGATACATTGGTACTGGTGGGTGGTCTCAAACCTGTGCTCTCTGGTTTGTGTAACCATTGCACTGCCACTACACCACGGTCGCCCTATATATAAACACCACACATTTCATTTAATAAATCACCACAACAAATTTTGTACTCGTATCATTAAGGCAATTGAACTCTAAAGTTTTGACTATGCTTAAATTTAAATAAGTTTAATATCATGCGTGGCGCATTGGTAACACCAGTCTGTTTCGCGTAAAGTCATAGGTTCGAATCCTGGTCGGAACATGATTTGTTTCATAGCTTTTATTTGTAATATTTCATAACAAATAATATAATTTGTTAATAAAAAAATATATATTTTATTTTGGGTCTGTCTGTATGTTTAAAGAGTGTCGATTTGAGGTAGTACCACCACATTCAAGTCTACAGACCGTAAAGTGATTCAGCTTGAAAGTTGCCGGTTTCAACTAGGCCGACATAGTGGATGCGACTGGTCTTGCAGTTATTTAACTATGGTAGCAGTGGTCTCCATTCATAGACCTTACTCCAGCTTAACATCAGGCGGGAAGCTATCATTCGAACCACAATAAAAACATATATTTTGTCATTACCTTGCAAAATGTTTACTGACTATCAACTACCTGCTGGTAGTTGATAGTCAGTAAATATTGATACGCGTAACTACTTTCAGAAAAGGGTTGGTGCGCCGTTTCTTTGTAGAACATCGGGCAAGTCAAAGTCAAATGTCGAGTCTAAATAAAAAAGTATTAACCTAGCAACCAAATTAATTATAATAGTTAATGTTCTAGTTATAGTATATGTAGAGATAGTTGTACAGGTAAGTTTCTAAACATAACCCTTGTTTATAACACTTCGCACCTGTTTGTGGCATTGTCTTTATTTGAAACTTTACTGATTACTTGTTAGAGACAACGTTGCTAAGTAATAAACGTAAATAGAATTATAGTTAAACCTAATGGCAATATTAATTATTATTGTACCTGTACACGCCACACTTAAAATATGTTTTATCGACTTCTAAAAGTAACACTTTTTTAAATAAACCGATTCTGATAATTTCTTTTTTATTTAAAAGCTGATGCTTCTCGTGTGGTCCTTTTCGTAGATTGTAGATTGATCTTTTGTTTGAAAGAGTATACTTTGGACTTTGGAGGTGGTTTTGACGGAATGCCATGGAAATCCCGAAAAACTCTTGATTCCCTTGATTGATGATTAAACTAATTTAGATATTGGCTATAACGCTAACATCTAAATAACAGAATAAGTGTATAGAACTTACTTTGGCAAAAAAAATTATCAATATATTTTTACCTTAATATTTTTCATCATTAGTCCAGAACGCTGACTTCGCTTTCTCATCTGCTACGCAATAAATCCGGCACTCTCACGGAGATTTCATAGGTGCTAACTAAGGTGACTGCCGTCTACCCACTTAACATTCACAATAATGTTTACATGCAGTCTTCTGTGCTTGTTATACAGTCTTCTTAATGAATCTGATACGCCCAAGTATCTTAAACATAACTCGCATCATATTAAGACCCTGCGCTCCTCTTCCAATTCCACTCTTTCCATTACCTTTTACTACACCTCTTACGTCTTTAAATCGTTTTCTATCGTCGTTGCAAACCTTTGGAATAAATTATCTCAATTTCCTGCAAACGTGCAATATTTAAGAGTTATGTGTACAAACACTACCTTTCTTCTTCCACTTCTTTCATGACATTAGTAGTTTTATTTATTTATTTTATGTGTATTATAAATATATATAGGTAACTATATATATATATATAATTCAATTACTAAATTTCAAAATTTTGCTGATCGTCTCCTTGAAATTAGTCCACATTATGCACTTTGCATCTTAAAATTATATCTTTTCGTCCCAAAATTCACGTATGTGCTCCGTTGCTGCTCTTTTTGGAATTACCCAGATCTTTTAAAACATGTAGACGACTTAATAAAAAATAGTTTAGAATCAATTCTTAATATGCAGCTGAACGAGCAATCTTGGACCCAAGCATCCCTACCCATCCGTTATGGTGGTTTAGGGATTCGCAAAATTTCCAGTGTAGCTTTACCTGCCTTTCTATCTTCTGTCCATAGTTCAGCAAATCTCATAGGTAAAATTTTAAGGGCAAACCCTTCAAACTTTGAGATTGCTGCCTTGGAAGAAGCTAGAAACGCTTTCCTAATTGCATGCCCAGGTCAAAATTTTTCAATTTCTCCAAATTCACAGAGGAGCTGGGACGACATAAACTGTAAATTGACTTATGACAATCTTTTGAGCAGTAGTACAGGTTCGGCGCGTGCTAGGCTTTTGGCCGTGGGTGCGTTGAGGCCGGCTACTGGCTTCACGCGTACCCTTCGTCAAATACAGGAACATTTCTTGAGCCCGACACGCTCCGAATCGCAACCTGTCTGTGTCTACGGCTTGGGGTTCCGGTCTGCGCTCCTCATAAATGTCCCTGTGGCAGTGATGTCGACAAGGTAGGACATCACGGACTGTCATGCCAAAAAAGTGCAGGCCGGTTCTCGAGACATGCCGCACTTAACGATATCATACGCCGGTCTCTTGCCTCCGTCAACGTGCCAAGTCTACTTGAGCCGACTGGTATAGCAAGAGATGATGGTAAGAGACCGGATGGTATGAGTTTGATTCCATGGAAGATGGGCCGGGTGCTGGTATGGGATGCAACCTGTTCAGACACGCTGGCACCTTCCCATCAACATGGAACCAACAGCAGAGCTGGTGCGGCTTGTAAAGCGGCTGAAAAAGCTAAAGCGTGCAAATACAGGGGTCTAGGCTCCGAGTATGATTTTGTCCCATTCGGTGTCGGGACTCTTGGTCCGTGGGGTCCTAGCGCTTTAAGGCTTTTTAAGGAAATATCAAAAAGGTTAATCGACATCACAGGAGACCGAAGAGTTGGCAGCTACCTCGGACAAAGAATTAGTCTAGCTATTCAAAGGGGGATACGCTGCCAGTATCTTCGGAACCTTGCCTAAAGGGACTCCTTTTAATAATGTATTTTAGTTATTTATTTATTTTTTATCAATATATAGGTAACTTGTTTATGTATTTATGCGTATTAAAATGTAATTATTAAGTATTTGTCTTACAAATTGTCATCATAATATGGCACCTACCCACCATTAATACTGTCGTAATGTCTAAAGGTTTGGCTGTCAGAGAATATCAACGGCATTAAGTCAGCCTTTGTATACAGTGCAATTAAGTTTGAAAAAAATAAATAATAATGAAGGTTTGGCTAGTAGATAATACATAATAGCGGTATTAAGTCTGCCTTTATATGTAATTATAATAGTACAAAAAAGTTTTATAAATAAAATATCTAACTCCAAATCATCAGTTTCGTAACAAGTTTCAAAGCAATTTCTAAAGAAATAGTTTTTAACTTAAATAGAGATACGTTTAAAGTTCTTTTGTAGTTTTGCAAGATTTACTAGTATATTTATTTGTGTTTATTTATACGTAAATATCAAAGAGTATATGGTACCGGCATGAGTATGGTTCCATTGATTTCAAACCATTAATGGGACCATTTGGAAGCAACAAGATAACGGCCGACTCATTAAATTTTTGAAAAATATAACTAGTAATGGTAAGAATTTATATTAAATAGTTCAGTGTCTCTAAATAAATTAGGGGGCATCTAGTCAAATCATTTGATCCCAGTTAAAAGTGTGAATTTCAAGTCCATACGTGTATTCGTATATTCAAATGCAGTTTCATTTGTATTTGTATGTACTTTACTAAGATAGCAAGAACAAAATAAAGGGAAACAGCTTAAGAAAATTCCCAAGAATTCTACGTATCTGTAACTACCACCGCACATTTTTTACTATCTAACTAAATGTGATTATTGGAAACTTATTTATTTTATTATATAATTTATTAGGTTCTAGAGAATTTCAAGAATTTCTAGGGTCATAAAAGAATTAGTTTCCACAGAGATAAGCAAAAAGAAGAAGCTTTCCACGATCCTGACATAACTCCTCCACACACGTATACGGGAATGCATTTATGAAATACATTAAAAAAAACAGCGTAGCGGTGAAGTCTTTAGTATGTGAGCATCAAAAAGACAATCTAGTCACTACATCTGTTTCGACAAACCAAAGATCCTTGCTAGGAAAAGTCGACCAGTGCCAAAGATGGTACAGGAAGCTAATGAAAAAAAACTTACAATAGAGAAATTATTTTATATTTTTTGGTTGGCAGTTACCAAACGTATGGTAATGGTAAGTAAACTTAGGTCCTAAATCAAATAAACTGCAGGATCGGGAGAAACAGTTAGTTTTTTACCACAAAAATATTGATAAACAATTCGAAAATCTTACATTAGCCAAAGAAGGCAACCAACACCTTAGTCTCATTGCGAGCACGATGGCTGCAAAGTGCAAAGTTTTCTCTTCTAAACGATGGATTAAAATAATAGAAATACATAACTTCCCCCTTCTCTTTTCATTCTAGTAAAAACTTAACTATAGGATCTCAGCTTTATTTAGTGTTTGCCGACGTGGAACCCACCAATTTGATAGTTAAGGGGGACAATTTGAAAATAGCCGCGACACGAATTTAACCCTTTCGCTTTGGGTTATTTAAATGTAATGCTAGATATCGGTGACAAATTTAACAAAAAGGTAACTTCTTAAAAAAAACGCTTTATCCATTTATATTTCTTAAGGAAACAAAACAATTTTTTAAGGTTTAAGCTATGGGGGGCATAATCATTTTAGAAACGTTAAGGTGGGGCATGACCTAAAAAGGTTTGGCAACACCGATTTAGAATGTCGCCTATTATATATTGTATAATTTATAATTATTGAATTTACCTGTGGATTGAAGGCTCTAGAATGAGTCTAGAAGCAATATCTATATAAACAGTTATATTTATATAGATATCCACAGTCTCTAGATATAGATTAATGAAAATTACTCAAAGGCACTTTCTTTGAAATTGTGTAAAATTTATTGTAGCCATTAATCTCCCGACAAGGTATAAATCTGGTGACAAGAATAACGTTAAATTATTGATAGCTATGAAAACTGAAACTTGAACGTATTATGATACGCTGAAAATTAATGTCCGATATTAGGAAACCTTTTAAAACTTCTTATACTTCAAGATTAATTTTGAAGAAAAGTAAAATATATATGTACTTAATATATATTTTAAAAACTTAAAGAGTGTTCATGAGACAATTTACTTAGTCAGCCGACCCGGAATAAGTTCTACCACTACAGGCAGTAAAGCGATTCAGTCGCGTTTTGGGATCAGCTTCATAATTGCCGGTTACAACTAGGCCTGCATAGTGGATGCGACTGTTACTTGCACTTATCCATTTAACTGTAGTAGCAGTAGCCTCTTCATTTCACCCTAAAGCTGAATTGGCCTCAAATAACTAACAATATAATTTCCATTCTGTTATAATTGTTTTGGCCAGCATAGCAACGGCGACTGAGGCAATTGTAAACTCCATCAGTTTTATCAGTCGTCGACACTCTGCACTTGCAAATGTTGCGTCTCCATAAATATTTGCAACTTAATTATCTGTGTTTATTTTGATGCCTGAATATTAAATTATGTAGGTACTTACAAATACCAGGACGACAGGTGTGGCATATTGGTTAGGACTATTCCTGATTCTATCCGCTATATTCACTATTTAAGGAATGCTTCGATAGTTTGGGCACATGGAAAGGATGAGTGAAAGTAGATTGACGAAAAGTATTTATAAATCTAATGTGAATGGATACGTTAAACAAGGCAGGCCCAGAAGGGTGTTTGCCGACCAAATCGGAGACATCCTCCAGAAAGCTAGGTTGCCCATAACCATAGAGCTATGAAGAGCGAATATGAAGGATATTCGAGGGAGTTGTGTCAGGATCGTGGCCAGTGGCGCTCCATTGTCTCTGCCTATCCCCGTAGAAAAAAGGCATGACAATTTGATTAATTAAATGGTTGAAAAATTTCTTTCAAAGGTTTGAACTGTAATATTTATTTTAAAAAAATTAGGCGGGTTGATGTAGTACGTTGCAACGGCACTGGACAACGGCCTTGATGAACCGAAAAGCTGAAAAGATCTACTGCATTAATTAATTTAATTAATAGAACAAGGATAGTTGTAACTCTTTTATATTCTTTTTTGTATACTAATTTAGTTTATAAGTGTGTATTACTAAGACCCGGTTGTACCAAAAAAGTTTAAATTTATGAATTTAGTTTTACTTTATAATTCTTTTATTACGTTAATTATTATGAAATTCTGAATTGGGTTGTTCTACAGGAAAATACGTAAAAGTATACGTATAAATACTTGCCAGATGAATGAAGCGTTAATTTTACCATTTGAATTATTTTTTCATGGTAGTATATTTTTTTCATACAGAAAGACTGATTAAAATGTCATACAGTTGTCATTATACAGTTGTTTTTATTGAAAATTTTTAGTTTAATGGAAATATTTTGATTGACGACGATATTCTGCATGAAAAGTAAGTAATAAAAGTCTAGCTACATAATTATTTAATTTACATTGGTGTTTTAAAGAATTATATTTTTATATCAATACGCTTTAAAAGGACATAATTTATTTTGTATGGGGACTTGTATTAACCGTTGCATATAGATTTTAAAATAGTTTAAAGTACGAAGATTAGTGGCGTAGCATGGGAGTCAGCTGCCCAGGGCGGAAAATAAATTTGCCGGCCCCTTATTTAGGAATTTCAATCATAGGTACAACAAAAATATGAATTTGGCTCAGGCTCGCAAGGCTCAGATTAACTCTTGCGCGGTGTACTGTTCGCAAGTCTGGGATGGCTCTGCCAAGTATCTTCTCAATGCCCTAGATTCATTGCAGCGCCGAACTGTCCGAATTATAGGTGATGCAGAGGTCACGCGAACTTTGGAGTCCCTGCAACTACGCAGAGACATGGCGGCTTTGTGCGTCCTCTATCGCCTATACCACGGAGAATGTTCCGAGGAGCTCTTTAACCTTGATCCTACATCGTCTTTTGGCACCGTAATTCCGCGACGGAGGTAGCCGTAAACTGACTCGGTTTTTTCAGTCGTCGTCACTCCTGGACCTCCTCTTGTTTATCATCAGGCAGGTCGAGGTCAGATGTGTCACAATAAAATATATATATATAAATGCTTTTAGGGTTCTGTGATTTCTAGAATTCCTTAAACTTTATGAGATTAGTTGCAATACAACCTACACGTTTGAATTATATTATGAAATTATGATTTACAGGCATCAATCGATCATCACCTCAATACTCAAGATCAAAGTTTGTAGTGGTAGCTGAAAGGATATTGAATAGCTGAAGGATATGAATTAAAATTGCTTGATGATAAAGAAGACTACATAAAAATTAAAGCCTCAATAGAGTTGGAAATAAAAAAAAGAGTTGGGCAAAGACTGGACAGTTGATCGGCCTTTGGCTTTGCCGGCTTTGCAGTGACTCATCAGGCTATCACAGCGATATGGCAGTAAGGAACGACAGGAGTTAGATTCTACAGTCTTATCATATCACATATTATGTATCACATCAAACATATGATATAGCGATGATATCATATCATAGGAAACCTATTATATATTATACTTAAGTGAAATAAAAATAAAAAATTTCAAATTTATAAGTGTTTTATTTACATGTTATGTTTAATATTTATATATTTTCTAGTTTTCCAGCTGTTTCAAAACTATCTCCTAATGTGATGTATCCATCCTATAATCTTAGATTCTTCAAGCAAAAAATCACCTTTGGCCGGCATAGTGACGGCGACTGTAAAATATTTTATTCAGTCGTCAGCGCTCTCAGGACTGACGACTAAAAGAGAAGGCAGCCTGTTCCAGTGCTGCAGGCCTCATAATAGAGATAAAAAATTCAAATTTCGACGGGTCTGCTAAATATTTACAGAAATAAGAAACTACAAAATTTTGTAATATGAAATACCTACATATACAAAACAATCTTACAAACTAATACAACATATCTATACAATAAATGTGCCCTGTGGTTTCACACACGTTTCCATGAAATGAAAATAATTTATTAGCTTAGGTATGTTCTCAGCATCGTCAGATTCTACTATGGCTGAAGTATTATTATTGTGTGAAAAACTTCTCCACTTCTTGTGAAGCCATCGTGTAGTGGTACTGCCGGTTCTTCGATGGGTATATCAGAATCATTATAGGCTTCATTTAGATCCCTACACATGTTATGAAGAACGGCAGTGGCAACTGTAATTGCTTCCATATTCATCCTCTGCACTCGCAACTTTAATGCAAGGCACGGAAATCTTCGTATCCATACTTCAAATGACCTTTCCACCTATAAATTGAAAAATACAGTTTTATAAAATATAATTACATTCATACATAAATTGCAATTACATTTATATATACATTTTTGGTACAACTAGTCAATATACTAGTTTACCTGCAAAGTCTATCAATGATTATTTGGTGCTCTAAATGGTGGTGCTCTGTGGATAAGCACCATCTCCAAGCAAATACCTTAAATTATTACTTTATTTGTTTATAACATGTACTATAGTAAACACAGGCGGATTTATTTTTAGTTGGCATTCTCTACTAGGCTGGTAGCATTAAGTCCGCCTTCTAGTCAAAACTAGAACATAGAAGTAAAAAATGTGAGCAAAGAAGGTCAAAGAGGGAAATGACAAAGACATTTATATATAATCTCATAAATATATAACTTGAACAAATATACATACATAAATATCAACCTAAGATGCTAGGACCAGTAGTATTTTAAAGGTTGGTCCTGTTAGGAGCTTCATAAATATGTTGAGGATTATTATACAATCTAGATATGGTAAAAGTAAAGGAGTTAGAATGGAAAGCAGTATGATTGAAAGGAATGTAAAGAGTAAAGTATGAAGGAATGTAAATGTAAGAGAACTCTCTTCGTAGTTGAGTCTGCAACCATCTCAACTTGGTTCTAGATTCAGAGTTATAATCCTACTTCCTAAGACCAAAGAAGAGAACTGAATACTAGCATTGAGGAGAGTCCTCTCTATGTTATTATAAAATTATTCAATATTCACTCTCTATTGAATTTATTAAAAACTATAATACCTGTTTCCAAACTCTCCATTTTCTAATCTGGCTTTTGTATTTATATTGTCAAATATAGTGCTGTCGTGGATACTACCAGGCCATCTGCATACGATGTCCATTATTTTTAATCTAGAGTGACAAAGACATTTATATATAATCTCATAAATATATAACTTGAACAAATATACATACATAAATATCAACCTAAGATGCTAGGACCAGTAGTATTTTAAAGGTTGGTCCTGTTAGGAGCTTCATAAATATGTTGAGGATTATTATACAATCTAGATATGGTAAAAGTAAAGGAGTTAGAATGGAAAGCAGTATGATTGAAAGGAATGTAAAGAGTAAAGTATGAAGGAATGTAAATGTAAGAGAACTCTCTTCGTAGTTGAGTCTGCAACCATCTCAACTTGGTTCTAGATTCAGAGTTATAATCCTACTTCCTAAGACCAAAGAAGAGAACTGAATACTAGCATTGAGGAGAGTCCTCTCTATGTTATTATAAAATTATTCAATATTCACTCTCTATTGAATTTATTAAAAACTATAATACCTGTTTCCAAACTCTCCATTTTCTAATCTGGCTTTTGTATTTATATTGTCAAATATAGTGCTGTCGTGGATACTACCAGGCCATCTGCATACGATGTCCATTATTTTTAATCTAGAGTCCACAATCGTTTGAACATTCATTGAATAGAAACTCTTCCGGCATCTATAAAGTTCAGCATCCTCCCCACCTGTTAAGATTTATTTATGCAATTCTTGTCATTTTAATAGCAGACCCAGGCAGGTGTTTTTCGACCAAATCGCAGATATCATTAAGAAAACTAGGTTCCTAGTGACCATAACCGTAGAGCTTTTATGAAGAGAATTGTGGATGTGAGGAAGGCGTGGAAATAGTGTCAGGATTGTGGCCTATCCTTGTGGGAAAAAAGCGTGACATTTTGATTGATTAACTAATAGCTAGAGAGTTGTATCAGAATCATGTAAGTCAGAGGCATGAATATAAATCTGGGCGCCAATGCTGCTATCGCCTGTGATGCGCGGTGAATAGAACGACACACTGTGGCTTTTTGCACTCCGCTCAGATCCCCAACAACAATCTGCATAGAGCAGGTCGCAAAAAAACGTAATGTGACCAGAAGTTGGTCAGAAACGGACATTGCATTGTTTCTGAAAGAAGGGTGGTACAAGGGTAAACTAAACTATGTATAAGGAGGTATAATATACCAAAGCCCAAATTAAAAGGAACATTAGAAACTAACCTTGGATATTTTGTTCGGACTTCATGTTCAATGAAGCCGCAAATTCATTCGCACTTAAAATCATTTTCTTCATGCAACATGTGGTCCACTCTTATATTTATTCTTCGATGCCGTCGTGTTATATATTCAATTAATTCATTATCGGAGCTTGAAGAGCTTGTTGAAGACATCGCGCAAAGAATAAATGACAAATGTCAAATTTTACTTATCACTTTTACGTTAAAAGCTAGTTTTAGCTCCGTATAAAATATCCGTTAATGTAAATGTAAAATGTGAAGTTAATGAGTGGTGCAACCCATTTTTCTTTTTTTCTTTTACTTATATGATACTTTTAACAAATTAGTAAATTAAAATTTTTGGTACAACCGGGTGTAACAATTAATTGCGCCTATGTAGTCCCAATTAAACGTTTTTTTACTGCAGTTCGCAATTGAATAGCGCTCATAGATGTAAACGAACGCTTAACAACAGAACATATTTATTCTCCAACAAAAACATATTCGTTCGCCACAGTATTGGCATTGCACTTGTGAATTTTACTCAAAATTTGATATTTTATAAAGAAAATTGCCAATTAATTTTACGTTCGACTTGATTTTAATTAACGACTCTACGTTTTCACAAGTCATTAAAAATTAACAATGATCATGAACAAAAATAAATTTATTTTATTTATTGATAAAAGATAAGAAAAGATTGATAAAAAGAATTTATAAATCTCATGTGAATGGATGCGTTAAACGAGGCAGGTCCAGCAGTGGCGTAGCGTGGCGGGGGCGGAGGGGGCGGCCCGCCCCGGGCGGCACATTTTGGGGGCGGCTTAATTTATAAAAACTAAAATAAATCGTTAAAATTTTAACCTAAAATTCATATTTTTGTTGTACCTATGATTGAAACTTCTAAATAAGGGGGCGGCAAATTTTTTTTGCGCCCCGGGCTGCTGACTTCCACGCTACGTCACTGAGGTCCAGGAGGGCGTTTGCCGACCAAATCGGAGACATCTTCAAGAAAGCTAGGTTGCCTAGTGCCCATAACCATAGAACTAGTGTGAAGAGAGTTGTGAATGTGAAGGAAGCGAGGGAGTTGTGTCAGGATCGTGGCAAGTGGCGCTGCATTGTCTCTGCCTATCCCTGTGGGAAAAGGGCGTGACAATTTGATTGATTGATTGATATTTTATTTATTAACATTTCTATACTAAGCCACTAAAAGCGCTTGTATCATAGAAACTAGACGACTAAAGTACAAACATCAAAAGTACATTAGTACTGGTAAGTGGTTTTGAACCAAAGACTCTTGGTTTGTGTGACCATTTCACCACCACTATTAATGTGACCAATACAAAAGCTATACCTACTCGCAATTAAACTATCTTCGCAGTATCTTTGTTTATTTATTATTATTTTTTATTTATATAAGGGTTGTCGAAAGAATAAACACTTACAGCCGGTTGTACCAAAAATTATAATTTACGAATTTGTAAAAAGTATCGTACAAGTAAAAGAAAAAAAAATGGGTTGCACCACTATTTAACTTCATATTTTACATTTACGTTTAACAGATATTTTATACAGAGCTAAAGAACATTATACATTTTGGGTTTCAATTATATGTACTACTTTTGTTATTTCTAATGATAAAAACATATATAAATGGTAGTTTCGATATAAAATTATTAACAACCCAATTCACGATTTCGTAATAGTAAACGTAATAGAATAAATATAAAGTAAAACTAAATTCGTAAATTGAAACTTTTTTGGTACAACCGTCTGTAAATATTTATAAAGTATATAAAACATACAAATATGTTAAAACTAAGTGTTATTTAAGTAAGACAACCACAACATGCGTAATATAAGTAAGTAAAAAAAAACATATTAACACAAAAATAAACATATAAAGTACATTATTTACACTACTAATTTCCTACTGGTGTATATGTTGTATATTTTTGCATAACAAAGATTAAAAGTGGCAGTGCTAATTAAAATCCGGGGATAATGTGCTAGTCAGCACAACCTCTGATTCTGCAGCAGAAATGCACTGTGCACCCATTCCAACATAATACGATAAGCTTTTTATTATAATACTCCAGCACAGCCGAGATAATTAATACGCTTGAATGTATTTTCAGAAATGCACTGCATGTTCTAGGACCTGCGTTTCATGGCTTACATATTATTGTATCATTTTTTATTTTTATTGTGGATCGACATATGACAACACCCCGCCTAATGTTCAGCTGAGGTGTGGTCCAGCTGAGGTCTATGAATGGAGGCGACTGATACAACAGTAAAATAATTGAAAGTAGCAGTCGTATCCACTATGCCGGCCTTAGCAAAAATTTGCAAAAATTTTGGGAATCGGAATCGGTTAATAAATATTACAAATAAAAATTGCTATGAAAGAAATCTTTGCTCCGACCACAGTTGGACTGTTGTGTTAACCAATGCGATCTTCATATCTAATCCAAAAAAGTACGTTTTTATTATTGAGAGTTATAGGTATCTTTTGATATTTTAAGGGACCGATCATGAATCTACATGTAAAACTATAAATCGTATTAGGCTTCTATTTGCAAATCGGACGCAATTGAAGATCCCTATTGGATGATTAGTGAAACGCGATCCAAAATCAACTAATCAAAACTATTTATTTTGTAATGCGTTATAATGAAATTGATTACGATTACTATTGAAGTTATGTGAATGCCCTTCAAGCTGAGATATAATGCAGTTAATTTGAGTAAGTCTGTTATCGATTGTACAAGTAACCAGGAAAATTGTATCCAAATCGAATATTATCTTTTAAAAAGATACAAATAGCATAAAAATAACGACTCACGAATCTCATTTTCTTTTTAACTGAACCGATTTCAAGTTACCGAAAATTCAGTTTTAATCCACAATTTAAGTTTACTAATAACGGGTATTCCTACAAGTGTGGTTAGAATAGGCCGCCGAAATGTTGATATGGAAAAAAAGTGAATAAATTTTATCAACTTGCAAATTTATATTGAGCTTTTAATCGATTTAGTATCGTTCTGAGAGAAAGAGTAGTTGGCAGATAGTTAGTGATCCTTTGCCCAGTCTGCCATTCCGGGTTAGTACCACTACTTTCGAGTATACTACTATAGACTGTGAAGTATAGAATATGCGGCTGCTACTTAAAGTAGAGGAGAACAGTCGCTCCTATTTATAGGCTAAAAATTAGCCTAAAATCAATCAGGCTGCCTGATTTAAAGTTGGAAGAAATAAAAAATATAGTTTCTTACAACATGAAATTTCTTAATTACAATTTAAACATATTGTTTAAGTATAATTTTACTTAACAAAATTTTGTGTAAGTGAGTCATAAAGATTAGAAATTGCGGATTTGTTAGCTACTCATAGCTTTAAAAAAAACTACGAAACGCACCGATGAAATTACCAGATGACGTTGAATTTAAAATTGAATTAAAAATTGAATTTAACTTTCCTATTTAAATTTATTGCAAAATCCACTAAAGGAGTAAAAGCATTGTGCAGTATTGACGTAAAAAGCACATGCATAAGCCTCTAAAACTTTTATATGTTTGTTTGTAAGTCGAGATACACTTGACCGCTTCAAACTAAACTTTTTTCATATAGCTTAGCTTACTCGTATGTGCCTTAATCCTGAACTTACTTTTCTCATCTTTCAGTAGCTTTACTATAGGATATACCATATTTATTTATTGTGACTCCACATCTGGCTTCGACTAACAAGGTAAGCATGGGAAGGGTCAAGAGCGCCAACGACTGAAAAAACCGACTTAGTTCACGTTTTGCCTTAGTCGCCGCTACTATGCCCGCCGTTTTTTTTAGCAAATGGTTTTGACCTTTACTTAAAATGACTTATGAATACGGGGTAAAGGTCAGTGGTCCAATGCTCTGTCCAACTATAGTTGGACTAACATAACGAACTTTTCTAGTTCTGAGGAATTAGTACATTATTTTTAAATCATAGACAAAATCAACTTTAATACCAAAAAATAAATTCATATCAAAAATATAATAATGAATAGTTAAGTCTATTAAACCAATATACATTATTTATTATCTTAATAATTTAATCCGTTAATTTTATACATAAAATATTAAAAAAACGAGGGTATTCTAATTTTTTTACTATGCTAAAGTTTTAATTTCTGCTATAATTTTCTCCTAGGAAACCACTAGTTAAAAATTCATGATAGAGCTTATAACTGTGGAGGGGTTCTAACAAATCCTATATGCATGAGTATTTTGCATAGAGCTACTATGCATCTTTGAATTTATCTTACAGATTTGTTTAAGTATGGTAGCAATTATTAATAAAACATAAGTATGCAAAATTATTTATTGGATATCATTTTGTAGGCACGCAAACCGAGAAACTCCTGTTTAAAACCACTTACCGGTACCAATATATCTTTAATAAACGTAGTTAGGTCGTTCTGTTTCTATTCTGTATGTATTCTACGATACAAGCACGTTTAGTAGCTTTTATTTTTTTATTGTGACACGACATCTGACCTTAACCCACCTGATGATAAGCAATAGGAGGTCCAAAAGTGACGGCTTTCCCTGTTGGTTTTTTTATTGTGGCTCGACAACTCACCTCGACAAGCTTACCACCTGATGGTAAGCAAGAAAAGGTCCAAGAGTGCCGATGTGCTTAATGAGTTTTTTATATAGTTTTGTTTTTCGTCTATCTATGTAATAAGTAATATAATGTTTTAGTCCCTAGAGCCTGCGGGGCCATTACACAAGTTCTAAACTAAACTTTCAAAGCTCCATTACAAAATTTATAAAGAATTAAAATAAAAGTTGCAAAGCGCCACGAAAAAAATAACAACGAGTCCTTTTTCGTTTAACAATTAAATCGGAAATTATTTTCTATGATAAATATGAAAAAAATGTTTCAAATCTTATTCTCTATAAAATTATAAAACTTTGGTTCGTAACATAATATTTTTTAAAAAATCCAACCAACAGTGTTCTCTTCGCATCCATAATTCTATATTCATACAAGAGTGGGCACAAAGCAACCCAGCTTTCTAGAGGATGTCTTAGTTTAGGTCGAAATACATCCATTTGAGTCTGCCTCTTTCCACATCCATCTATATCAGATGTATAAATTCCTTTCGTCAATCTACTTTCTCTCAAAGATTTCCATTTCATGTGCCCAAACCATCAAAGATTATTTACTAATTTTATATTTATACCAAATTACATTCTTATAATGTCTACTATAACAACAAATAACACTACACAAAGAAAAACAAAAAACGTTCAGTATGTTTTTTCTAGAAATAAGTATCTGGATTTTTCCTTCAATCGAACCAAACGAACCTAACTGCTACCAAAAAGGAGCTAGCATTTCCTTGGAGATGTAACTTTGTTACTGTCGAAATGTTCGTTTTTTCTCGGCTTGTAACACATTTAAAGGAAGGTCGAACGAACCTTTCTACTCTCCACAAATCTAATTGTTTGCTAGCAACCGTATTCAGGATACGAACTGGCGAGTCTATCACGTAGAATTGGACCTACTAATAGTGTAAGTTCATCATTTAGCTGTGCATCAACACGTATATAACTAAACTAGAGTTGTAGTCAGAGATCATTTAATTTAGTCGTCGTTTGCTCAGTCTGCCGGTCAGGGGTTGTACCATCAGCTTTAAGTGTACAGGCCGTGAAGTGAATCAGTCGCATTTCGAGATTAGATAGAATTATTAGCGTTTAGGGATTAAGCAGTTTCATCTACGCCGGCATAGTGGAAGCGACTGCTACTTGCAATTAGTTAACTGTACTAGCTGTTACTTTTATTTATTGATCACTCTTAAGCTTAACAGAGCTTTTTAAGAGTGGTACCAAGTCTGCCGATCCGGAGTAGTACCAGTCCACCACTTACAAGTATACAGACCGTGAAGTGATTTGGTCACGTTTGCGGATCCGATTGTAAGTTGCCGGTTCCAACTAGGCCGGCATAGTGGATGTGATTGCTCACAGTTATTGAATTGTGGTAGCATCCATTCATGGACCTCCAGCTTAACATCAAGCGGGGTGCTGTCATATGACGAGTTACATTAAAAAAACGGGCGGGGTCTTATGTTAAGCTACAATAATATATAAAAAAATACATTGCATAATTTGCATATCATATGAGAAATTTAAATAATACATATTTGCATTAAAATAGTGAATACAGTTTCTATGTTTCAAGTTATCCAATATATTGTAAATATCTGAATTTTGTGTTACCTGTGTATCAATCAGTAACTGTGCTATTATTTCACCTTAGAGCCAGGCTACACTGAGAGCTAAACTATGAAATGTATGGAGTTACAATATATTTTCCTTATATATGCTGCGAACTATGGACTTGGTGATGGTTGCATTAATTTTAATTTAATCTATAATAGTTATCCGACCACTTAATAAAATTAAAAATATATTTAAAAAAATATAATTTTATTAATTTTTAATTAATAAATTAAAATATCATCTAATAACGTCACATCAGAGATAGTCCCAACTGGCAACATTTTCCCTTTGTATACATATAGTAAGGCTAATACGTTGGTAGAAATGTTTGCCAGCCAGGAATTATTTCTGCCAACGTATCTCTAGACTTCTCTGTCAGCCGCATGGACTACTCCTTGGCCAGGCGCTTAGCTGAAGGTCCCCAAGGGCCCGTCGTCTCGACCCCAAACGGCACAAATTCGTAACCAGTACCGAGGTTGATCGAGTTATACTTATTGTCTAAATAAAAAAATATATTTATTACGAAAATAATTGAGCGGTTCGTATATTTTGCGTAAACTTTATAAAGAGCCTGTATAAAAATAATTGTGTATGTGGAGCAAAGGAATTATGTCAGGATCGTGGGAAGTGGCGCTCCTTGCTCTATTGTCTCTGCCTATCCCTGTGGGAAAAATTTGTTTAATTCATTAATAAATGTTCGCGCAAAATCTAAGAAATACTATTAGTTTTATGTTATACTTAGTTTTATGTACAAAGCCAGATACTATTTATTTAATTAGCGTAGCTTAGCTTTTTGCTGATATAGTTGGTTGCGAGTAGCTACAAAGTTTAGCTCTCGGTACGGACTGTGCTTAATGGTAAAGTGCAAACACAGTGCACGCTCAGAGTTCAGAGATCGGTCGCCAAAGGCTTTACACTTTATTTTCTACACAATTCACTTTACTGCTTCCTTTATAAAGTTCGGTTACAGATACTCGAATATTCGTATATTTTCTTATTTACGAAAAAAGATACTACCAAAGAAATCAAAGAGTGAAAGAAGTAAAATGTCTAATAATTTTGTAAAGTTGTATTGTAACCGAAGATACAGATCCCAACTACTTTTAGTACAGAGACACATGTTGTACAGGCTAACTTACTTGAATAAAGATTATTATTATTTGATCTAAAAGTCTTATGTAGTACTTTTATGAATTCCTTTTTAGTCGCACGCCATGGTAAATGCGACTTCCTTACATAAATACGCATATTTGGTTCATTTAAAAATATGATAGCAATATTTTACCAATGTTAAATGTTAAAATGAAACAATAGCAAAATCCGTGGACAAAGGAAAAGTAAATTGAATTTCGCTATCAAACAAAATGAATACATTAATTCCTAATAACACAATTTAATAAATTCCTCTGCGACAAACAAAATAGTTATTTTCCTTTATTGCATTTATGTGTTTTATTTGTTTATCAATATATAATACTTTTATGTTTTAATTTGATTTGCCTATAGGTACATACTAATAATACTCGTAGTTTTACTAATACTAACATTTATTATAATTTTAATTCGACATAATAATATTACTCGTATTATATATTATTATTGAGATTCATATACGTATTGATTGTTTGCTTTAATTTTATAATTAAAAAAAAACCTAAATAAAACAAGAAATAATCAAATTTCACGTGGCTTACAATCGCGTTTTTTTTTTTATATTTTACAATTTTTTATTATTATTCCGACTTCTCTCCGTGACCATGGCTGAAAAGCTCTCGAAACGTTGGAATAATCATAAAAAAATGTATAATAAAAACCAAAATAAACGCGATAGCAAGCCACATAAAATTTGTTTAATTCAATTTTTGCGCAAAATCTGAGTAAATACAAAAAAAATCGCACGTAGACTAAGTAAATGTATAACAGGAAATATACTAATTTTAAGTACCTACGAGAATAATATACATTAAATATTAATATACATCGATGGGTAAAAACCAAGATTTTAAATATAAACCGTATCCACGTTTCAGAGATAATTCAAAACTGTGGTCATAACCTCTCACCTGCTATGTTTTAGTTATCTGTATCCCTGTGGGAATTCAGGTGGCACAGTTTAATTGGATGAATGGCTTTATTATTCGTTGTAGGACTAAGAAGACTGCTTTAATGACATCTAGCATATCTAATTAGTACAATTATTTGTACTTATAAGGAATATTTATTAGGTTTTTAAGTTTGTGTCATAAAAAAATTGTAAAATGTATTTATAATTTATGTATTATATAAAAGTCTGGTAGAATTAACCAAAAGCAATTGGGTTTCAGGGTAATTCCGCGCATAAAAAAAATTATAGTAATTTATGGTTCTCAAAAGCTAATTCTACTAAGACTATAAGCAATTATTTTATTTGGGTATTTATTTATTTTATTGAATTGTATTTGTTAATGTATTTTATATTTATGTACTTATGCAATAATTTTTATATGTAACAATATATTTTTAAACTATGTTAAATTTATGTTCTTTATATCTGTTGCACTTAAATCCGATAACTTACCTTTTAAAATCATACTAAAGTTTGTCTGGCGTTAAGTCTGCCACTGTTATTATAGAACAAAAACAGTTTTAATAAATAAAGTTAAAACAAACATATGTATGTATATTTATCGTAGTAATGTCTGCTTTAGTAAGAAATGAACATTAAATAATTTAATAAAGTCTTTCAAAGGATACGCGAAGGCAAATGAAAGAAACTTTGCACTTTATTGCCAAGTAACATTATATTTGCATTATAATATGCTCACACTTAAGTAACTATATGTGAAAAGTTTTTAAAGAATCAGAATTTTTTGAATAGATGTAGTTTTGAAGTTTTTCACCTTTGAATTTTATCCTTCACAATAGTTTTTAGCATATGCTAGTTTATTGTAAGTTTATGTAGGTTACAATTCCGAATGGATATCAGGTACTATGTCTACAATAATATAATGGAATTATAACTTAGATTTAAAATAACATGCATTATAATATTACCAATTTGTAATGGTTCGCGATCTTTCGATTTTGTATCCGTGGATGCTATAGCGTTGGTGCGAGCTCGTTGTTGTTAATCTATTTGCATTGGGGAAATTCCAAGAGTTTCTAGAAAAATTGCTCTCTTTGTATGTAATATGTAAAACATTATTATAGCGTAGATATTTTAATACTTTTTTAGGGAGACTACACTAGCAAATTACCACATTGAGTATGTGTCTTTTTTTTTTGTTATAATAATGGTGAGTTCGGTATTGCATATAATAGCAAGTTATATCAGTATTATTAAGGCGTACTAAAATATCAATTGTATTCAATGTCAGTCGCACTAAATTCTATGAAATTTAAATAATTAAACATTAACCTAAATTTATATTAAAACCACAAATTACCATAACTTTCTACACTTCACAGTCAGAAATTAAATTTAAACTTAAATTTTCTCTCTATAGAAATAATAAAAGTTTATTGTTTGAAGTTGTTGTTTTTAAGTCTGATGGTCTGATAAAGTTTCAAAGATAACTTTGCGCCTTTACAAAAGAAAATGAGCTAATTATTCAGTTTTGCAATGCGCTAGTTGCATCCACAAAACTTGCATTTTAACAGCATCGTAATTTGAATATAATATATTCAATATTCAATATAATATATATATAGTGAAAGTCACGAATAACCGGATGGATGCAACTTGTATCTTGTCGTTCAGAATGGCGTTCTAAGGAGAAGGCCTATGTTCAGCAGTGAACGTCTTCTAGCTGATGATTATGATGATATTTTTTTTGAGACGGGACATCTGCCTTTGACTTGCCTGATGGTAAGCAATGGAAGGTTCAAGAGCGCCAATGGTTGCTTTAGTCGCTGGCCAAAAATACATGATGGCTCAAAAAAAATATCATCATAATCATCAGCCAGAAGACGTTCACTGCTGAACATAGGCCTTCTCCTTAGAACGCCATTCTGAACGACAAGATACAAGTTGCATCCATCCGGTTATTCGTGACTTTCACTATTTCGTCAGTTATTAAGTCAGGCCTTCCTACGCTGCGTCTTCCGGTTCGTGGTCTCCACTCTAGAAACTTTCTTCCCCATCGGTTGATGGAGATGTGACCGATGTGAGCGATGTGAAATCCTAAGAGCTATATCGGTAACTCTGGTTCTTTAACAAATATTCTCGTTTGTGATTCTGTCGCGCAAAGGCACACCAAGCATAGCTCTCTGCATTTGCCCGCTAAGCTTTTCCAACAGGCCAAAAATAATTATATAATTTATAAATTCCCATTTATCAATAAATAAAACTGTTTAATAATTTAAGTAAAGTAATTTAATTCATTTAGAAGACATTTACATTCTATTCAATACCGAAATCAGCCTACAACTTGAAGAAACTTACTTGTAAACCCTCCGTAATGGCATTTTATACCGCGGACAATAGCAAGGAATTTCCCCCACAGCCCCGGTGCGAACTTTACAAAAGAATTCTCTTTGTGTACAATTTATTAATAACTATATTATAACATTTTGTATATAATTTTTAATAAACTTTTACTTTGTCAATTACTTAGACATCTTGTGACGCATTGCTTTAAAAACCGTGTTCTATTCCTGATCAGACCAAAGATTTGTTTTGTAGCATTTATAATATTTAATAATTCGATCGAATGTTGAAAATTTTTGTTAATAAGAATAATATGAGGCAGATATTTGCTCTGAGTCTAGGTGTATAAGAGTGGTTGTTAGACGAAAGTTAGCAAATAACTAAACTGTCAGCACTTTGTTTATATAGGGATGGGCAGAGACAATTAAGCGCAATTTTCCATAATCACAGTCGTGATCTTTCGCTTCCTTTACATCCACAACGTTCTATATCAAGCTTTACAGTTACAGCAACGCAGATTCAATCAATCAATCAAATTGTCACGCCTTTTTCCCACAGGGATAGGCAGAGACAATGGAGCGCCACTTACCACGATCCTTACACAACTCCATTGCTTCCTTCACATCCACAATTTTCCTCATACAGGCCCTGTGGTTATGGGCACTAGGCAACCTAGCTTTTTTAAGGATATCTCCGATTTGGTCGGAAAACACTCTCCTGGGCCTGCCTTGTTTAACGCATCCATCCACATCAGATTTATAAATTCCTTTCGTCAATCTACTTTCACTCATTCTTTCAATGTGCCTAAACCATTAAAGCATTCCTTTGCTTTAAAAAAATATTATTAATAATAGTATAGTAACTACTATGGAGTACAAACGTATAGTAGACTGGAAGTTTTCTGGCTGGCACAGTGTCAGCAACTGAGGCAACCGTAAGATCGGTTTCTTAATCGACGGATTCCTGGACCTCTACTTACTTACAGATGTAGGACACATGTCTTGTAAGTAATAACTTTCTAGATAAGTACCTACTACCTAACTAGTATCTAGGTAGGTAATAAAAACACGAAATCGGTAAATATATTTCCTGTGATACCAAAACGAAACGCCTTTATTGAATTTAATAATACAGGCGCGATTCATCTCAATGTACTCGACTATAATTAATTTGTTTGAAGAAAAAGACGTAAAAATGTTTGTAAAGAAAGACTACAATACACTCCAGAAATTAAAGTAAAACACAGTATGAGAGAGACGTGATGCCATTACCTACTATACAAAGTTGTTAAGCCTAAACTTAATTCTCTTTCTTCTCGTATTTGATTATATGAAAATATTCTTGGAATATTCTAGATATTTTCAAATACAACGTCTTTCCAAATATTATCTTGTTACCGTATTTGTATAAGGCGTTCACGTTCGCGTCTTACCGTTAAATTTAATGACAACATACAGAAATTTTGCAAGTGTAGACTATTTATTCAGGTGCTTAATGTTTCCAACTTTATATGTTACAGTAAATGGAACTGTATTGGATCTCCTTTGCCTTGGTATTTACTGTTAATCAACTTAATTAAAAAACTTTAACGCTAAGAATACTTCATAATTTGTTTTAAAACAGTCATCGTTAATTTAAGAGCTTATAGTTCCTGCCAAATTTTCACTTCACCATATGAAAACGTCTTTGAATGATCTTCTATTCTATCCATGTAACTCTGCTTACTTAACATTGCTTGTTACTTTGCTATAAAATTCATATCTAAATGAGCAGTCATGTTATTTTCCATTTTATCATATGTCATGAGATCCAATTAAACTACTCAGATTTATTTCTTTAAAAAATCAGCCTGTTATTATAATCTTATAATATTTTTCGTGTAATATCATCAAATCAAAATCAATCAAATCAATCAAACTGTCACGCCTTTTTCCCACGGGGGTAGGCAGAGAGAACGGATCGCCATTTGCCACGACTGACACAACTCCTTTGCTTCCCTCACATTCACAATTGTCTACATACAAGCTCTACGATTATAATTAACGCTAAAAATATTAAAGTAAGTAAAAGTATAGTTTAAAAGAAAGTGGTTTATTTGAATTCCACAATTGAAAATTGTTATTATAGGTACTTATTTAGTCAAATATAGTTAATCGAAAAACCGATAGCTTTCAGCCGTCTAAAATTTTATATACTTTCAGTTCGAAATCAGCTTTAAAACTTCGTGTAACGAATCTTTTAATTACACTCGACTGCCAACAACTTTGTTGAAAATTTCTCCAATAAAGAGATAGCTTTCATTTACTCTTAGACCTTACAATTTAATGAATAAATTAAATTAGGTCGGAAACTTAAATCCCATTAAAATTTGTGACATATTATTATGCGCTGAAGTTTTCGGAAAATCCAGAGTACACGTAGATATGTGAGAATATGAAACATAGAGACTCAAAACTTAATTATTTTTCTCTTTTCAATGTCTCCTTTACATTTATGTGCTGAAATAATAAGAATCTTGTTACCTTATGTCATTTGTTGAGTTCATCTTTTGTTATTGTAACAACCGTCTTTATGTTTTCAAAACGAGATACAGGATTGCTCGTAGGTAATAAAAACAAATTGTCAAACGCCAACCTCATTTTCTGTTGTTTCTTGTTTACCCATTTCTTTTGTGCGTGCTGCAAAGTTCTCTACGCGACTTTATCTAGTGTAACTTCACGATACAAATGACAAAGTATCTCATTGTATACATTTGTTGAAATGTTTTGACTCAACATATGACAGCACTCTGCCTGATGTTAAGCTGGAGTGCAGTCCATAAATGGAGGCGACTGCTACACAGTTTAATAACTGTAATTTGCAGTTACATCCACTATGCCAGAGCAACTTACTAGCTGATACCGAAATGCAACTAAGTGACTTCACGGTCTGTATACTTGTAAACACCCCAGATCGGCAGATTGGGCATTAAAGAGTTCAAAAAACATACAATACAATAATTTGCGAATTATACTTATTCAGTTTATTTATTTTTATTGCAACTTGTCTGTAAATTTTATTGCGAAAATAATGGCTACAAATATCCACGAAGCGACACAAACATCTGGTATTTTCAGATGAAAACGATGGATATATCATTGGGGTTGTGCCCAGCGTACAAGCGTGCGCGGCGTAGTACAAGCAACTATTGATATTTATTGCCTATAACGACAATAAAAATGTTGAACTTAGATTTAAAGTAGTTTAAACAATTTCATAGTTTCATTGGAGGCGTTTGAAATATTAGAGGTTTCGTGCGCCATTCTTTGTAGAACAATCGACAAGTGGATTACAAAATGTTTCTTTTCATCCTATAACCTTGGATTCTTCAAACGAATCGTGAAAATGCCCGCATAGTGACGGCGACTGAGGCAAGCGTAAACTTTTTATTTGGTCGTCAACGGGCCTGAATTCTACCTTTCTTACCATCAGGCAAGCGGAGGTGAGATTTAAAATAAAATATAAAACCTTTGGTTGTTAGAAATTGCCTTTTGTATATAAAGTTTTACAATGATATAAAAATAACGAATGCTACTTGTAGACACATATGTATAGTAGCAGTCGCAATCACAATGGCGGCTGACCCGAATAAAAAACTGGCAAAATTACTACCAAATGCCAAATGGATTTCACATACGACTAGGCTCTTTAATCGTTAAATATTAAATTGCCACGTGCTGTCACATGTCGATTCACAAGAAAAAATAATACTTGCTTGACTTACGAGTATATAGGGTGAGGATCATGAAAAATGACGATTCGTTGTCTCTGCTTATCCTTGTAAGAATTAAGGCGTTGCAATTAATAATGGATGGTTGTGAACATAATCTGATTTGTATTTTTTTTTTGTAAAATGAAATTAAAAGTAAATAATAAAACTTGTATTAATAAAAGCAACAATATTGAAATAATCGTAACGTTTTGTTCGTGTTCCGAGATATGGATGTGAGGTATAAAAGATATGCCTATATGAAAGTTTCCATGGCTTGATAACGACTAAAGTTTTCTCGGCAGTCGTAAAAACAACGAGCAAAGTGTATTCATGTAAGTGTAAATTGTCTCCTAGCGTAAATAAAACTTTTTTATTTACCGCGGTTTTCAAGGAAAATAACATGTTTTAAGAAAATTATATATAATATCGAAGGCGTAAACATTATTGTTTATATTAAGGCGATTATTGTCTTTTTTCTTGTAATTTTATTTTATTAATAGAATGTTAACTCTGTCCTCTTTACGTGTTTTGTCGTACTTAGAATATTTTTGATGTTAAACATCTATTGGCACGCAGTCAAATAGAATGCCGTGACGCTAGCATGGAGTAACGCTCCAACTACGCCGCCGATGTAAAAACATTATTATCTGGGAAGTATCTGCCATTTAGATATTTCGGTAGATATGGTGTTGGAGAATTGTAGATGTGAGGGAAGCGAGGGATCGTTGTAAGTGGCGCTCTTTTGTCTCTGCCTACACTGTGGGAAAAAGGCGTAACAATTTGATTGATTGATTGATAGTGGTGTAACATATAGGTATTACGAATTTGTTTATTTGTATTTACATATTACAGATAGGTGGGCACTAAACTATTAGACGTGCTTGAATCAAAGACACCAATTGACCAATGGTCAAATTTGTTTATTTGTATTTACATATTACAGATAGGTGGGCACTAAACTATTAGACGTGCTTGAATCAAAGACACCAATTGACCAATGGTCAAATTGGTCAATTGGTGTCTTTGATTATATTGGGATCAGCTTTAAAGTTGTTGCCGATTCCGACTAGGCCAGCATAGTGTATACTACTTACAGTTTACTACTACACATTCATTCACTTAAATTTTACTTACTTAAAATTATTTTAATACACGATAGACAATTAAAACAAGAAGGCTAAAGACAAAATTCTTCCTACCAGTAATGTCAGTACTAACTTATTTAGCTGATTAAATAAACCAAAATAAACGCGATAGTGATAGCGATAGCAAAAAGCTTTTATTTCATTAATACTTTATTATTATATTAAAAATACATTTTTACTAATAATAATAAAAATTTAAATTATAATTCCTAAATTCTAAAAATAAACATTATTATTATCCTGGATTAATTTTAGACACAAATCTTTTGGGTGATATTTTCTAATTTGTACGAGTAACGAATATTAAATATTTTAAATCTCATCTCATTTAATTGAATTTTCAAGCGGCAAGCTCTTTGTAATTATCTAAAAGTTTCTAAGATTTATGAACATTATAGGATTTATTTTATCTTACCAAGTACATTTTTTATTATAAGCCCAAAGTTGGAAGTTTAAAGAAATACATAATAAAAAAATATTTGCACCTAGGTGGTCTTAAATGATATAATTTTATTTAGCGGTTAATATCTATACAAATCTTTTTACTTTTTCAATATTATTGTGATTCACCTAAGTGCATTCGGGGAGTATTTTAAAAAGTTTTAAATAAACTTAAATGAACTTTTTTCCATAGATTAATGGTTGGTCGCGCTACGTCGAAGCTTCAGCGAGACCAATCATAAATCTATGCTTTTTTCATATTCTAATTATTTAAAATTGCACTAACAAATTTGTAACAGCCCACGTATGTACGAGTTCTTGATACCGGCATCAAAAAGCTTCCAGAGAGGTGGAAAAAATGTATATCTAGTGAGGGCAAGTACCAAGAAATACTGTATTTTTTTTTAATAATAAATAAGCGCGTCAGATAATTTGTCTCGATCATATTTAAACCACCCTCGCTTGACATAAATACGTTCACATATGTATATGTGCATAAATTATTGAGTATTGTACGGCATCGGGGTTGATACCTTGTAACAATACGGCATTTTGTTTATACAAGGGATGTCGAGCAGCAAATTTCAATTATAAGGATAATCCGTTTTACACCGGCTATAATTTGTTAGGATCATTCCGCTATTAGAACACAATAAACATAATCGGCTTAGAAGTTAACAGTTTACTACGAGATCGATTCACAAGCCCAAGTTATAATTAATTTGTGGTCCAATGTTCATGTGTTATTATTTAAGGCAGAGACTCAACATCTTTTCTTAACTTGCCTTAGGACTCGCAAAGGAAAGACTAAGAGGACTGACTAAAAAAAGAAATACATTTCACAATTGTCTCAGTTACTGTCATCATGTCGGCCAAATGTGTTTATACACGCTTTATTTAAAAGATCCAAGGTCATAGGTTAGAGAGATCCCATTAGTTGGTAAAGCTTTCTCCTTGTCGATTGTTCTATCTAACAAAACTACGCGCTACGCGCTGAACCCGATTGCCGATTCAGTTGACAATTCAGTCGCCAATATGCGGATGTTACACCCGACCTATTTCAAGAGAGTAAAAATACGAGGTACATTATTTTCTCTAAAGCAAAATTTACGAGTAGATACATCCTAAATTAGGTTTCTATACATAGGTATACGTCATGTATAAAATGTGTATGTAGAAAAAAGTTATAAGAGTTTTTGAATAGCATTTGTATTATAATCGCATAAGCGTAAGATCACGTATTTTATTATGAAAAAAAATTAAATATTATATAGATTTCATTTTCAAATTAACCACCATTTACGTTAAACGCATTTGGAATACATTTCCTTTCCTAGAATCTAATAAAAATATATATCACGTTTGTGAAATACAAAATCGAACTGAAAATTATGAGTTTCTACTAACTGTTGAATAAAATACAAACCATCTTGTAACTGAAAATTATTATCAGTTTCAGGTAAAAATAATTTACAGATAACCAGTCTGAGTGTAATTTTAATCAAATCCATCGATTTAGAGTCTTTCATAAACAATTTTATATTATATTAATTATTTGAGTAATAATTACGTCAGGCGGGCGGACGCCATTTTGTTGCGCGTAAAGTCTCGCGTTCCATTCCCGGTCGGCGCAATAAAGGTTTTTTTTCATCTAATACTTTTAAATGAGCAATTCTTGTATATATGTACATATATATATATATAGATCTCTGAAAACAAACAATAATTAAAAAAAAAAGTTTTCTAAAAATGAAACCTAGCTAGATCGATTAATCGCCCCCGAAACCCCCAGGATACTACAGGGGGCGATTAATCGATCTAGCTAGGTTTCATTTTTAGAAAACTTTTTTTTAAATTATTGTTTGTTTTCAGAGATCTTCCGTGATCTCTTAGAACAAATGAGTGTTTGGTTTGAAGTTAGACCAAGAAAATCAATTACAGTAGAACCTCTCAGTCAAAACCTCTTTAAAGCTTATCGTAAATTTTGACATTTTTAACTGTCAAATTTGTTTTCTCTGTTCTCCGTAGCCTACTGACGGAATTTTCTTTCGCGCAATCGATTATTTGTCGAACGTCATTTATTATGCGAAAAAAAACCGAAATCAGAAAATGTTGACGAAATCAGACACTTTACGATTTCGGGCACTTGGAGTAATCTGACAGTTTTGACATGTGTGGCGAGGTTGTAGGAGGTCTCCAGCAGGGCCCCAAACCATTATCAAAATTTGTCAAATGTCATTTTTTTGACATTTTTCGATTTTTCTACTAGAGGTGCCGATTTTTTTTCGCTGGTCCAGCATCATTTGAGATGCTTCATTTGACACAATACGACAAAACGACAATGTACGCTAAAAAAAATTGTCAAATCATTAGAGAAAAGATTTTGACGTCAACTGACGTCACTGAACCGCTTATAGAGCGTAAGAACTCAGAATTTCAATTTTCTCGACGGCGCTATTGAAACAATCGTTTTTGTCATTTTTTGCAATTTTTGACGATTTTGACCCCCTAGAAGACCTCCACCGTCGGTGTCATGTATGAAGCGTTTGTGCACCGCGTGGCAGTCCCTTTGACACAACTGTCAAAATCCCTGTCAACTGTCAAATTTAGCTGTCATGACAAGAAAATTAATTTTTCAATTTTTTCCTTAGTTTATGGTTTAACGGATAAAGTTGACAGTTTACTAATTATATTTTTAAAAGAAATACCGAGCAAAGCTCGGTCATCCAGGTACTAGTATTTATGTGAATAATAATATGAGTCTGGTTGCCTAAGAGTGGTGCCCAGTCTGTTGATCCGAGATAACACCACCACTTACAAGTGTACAGACCGTGAAGTTTTGTAAGTTTTTGGTTCCAACCAATGGTTAAACTATGCCAGCCTGGCATAGTTAAAACCGACTAAGTTCTTGTGGTTATTTGATTATAGTATTAGTGCCTCCATTAGTGCCTCATGGGCTATTGTCATAGATCGACCAGAAGAAAATATTTAAAAAAATGGCAAGATGGCATTGTAATTTGTAAAAAAGCCGGACTGGAGTTTCTTGAGTGTTCTTCTCAGTCTGTAGCCTTTCCAAACACTCGATAGAGTCCTCTCACTCTTTCATAATGACGTTTCTAAGTGTTTGTAGAAACCAAATGAATAAATGACATTGAATTTTATGTAATGGTTTACTGACAATATGAACACCATTAGGACATTAGGAATTAACGTCTTGAGAATTCCATAGCAATACAAACAGATTGTTTTTAAAAGGCGACCGTGGTGTAGAGACAGAGCAACGGTTATGCAAACCGAGAGCACGGGTTTAAAACCACTTGCCGCTACCAGTTATATCCAAACTAATATTGATAATATTGCCCGAGTATACACATTATGTATTAGATTTATAAACAAAATAAATTGTCGAATTGTTAAAATAGTTTGAACATTATGCCTTCACTACATTTTTTACAAAAGAAACTCGTCCACATACTTAATTTTACAGTAGGTAATCAAGTTTTGCGGGAACTCACATTTCCTCATCAGAACATTAACTATAAAGTGAAAACTTTATTAATTTACAAACATTCTTTGAAGTATAAAATTATTTCTTAAAGTTAATGATCAGATAAAAGATGTGAGTTGGAGTTTTCTCCCTTCAGGTCTGGAAAACAATTTCATCATACTCTACTGAACACAATATATTAGTGAATTAAATAATTCCTTAACTTAAATTTTATACTTGTATATTAGGGCTAGTCGATTCAAACTAGGCCGGCATAGTGGATGCGACTGCTACTTGCAGTCATTTGTAGTCATTTGACATCACCTGTAGTAGCCGTCACTCCAGTCATGGTGTGCATTTCAGCTTAACATCAGGCAGGGTGTTAGCCTAGAAATAAAAAACCGAAAAGAAAAAGAATATTTTCTTAGAGTAAATAAAAATTAAAATCTTTGTGATTTGGAATATATTTTACACCGTAAAGGCGAAAAAATAGTGTTAATTAATTAGACTTAAAACCCAATTTAACTATACCATAAACATGGAGTTGGGTAACTAAACATTAATCACAAGGGATAAAAACTTTGTGAAATTATGGAATTTCGAATATAACAGTAAGCAGGTACATTGTTTGACGGTAATTTACAATTTAATAACAGTATTAAATTGTATACTTCATCACTATACAAAAAGTGTCATACCATCCGAGTATAATAACACAAAAATACAACCTATATAACATAAGAATGAATAAGACCGACACTTATATGAAAACTGATCTCTACATCAAAGTATAATTTGATGTAGAAATTATACACTCAGAAACAAAAGAGTTATCAAATTAAAAAATATCGGATCATCTTTACGCGTTTTGCATTCAGCTGTTTGCGAGCACCCCACCTGATATTAAGCTGGGGTGCGATACATAAATGGATGCGACTGTTACTACAGTTAATTTACTACAAGTAGCAGTTGGATCCACTATGCCGGCCTCGTTGAAACCAGCAACTTCATATCTTTTCTCACTTCCTGAATATAACTCATTTTAACCAACATGAACATTTTGTTCATAAATATGAAACTACGCGTGTTAATTTAAAAAATGGCGGGAGTTGAGTTTTCACCTTTAACGTTGTCCGTAAATCATATTAGTATGCAAATGACAGGAATTTTTGTTCAAAAGAAGGCCGTCTATGTGTTTTTTTTTTCATTAAAATAAGGTAAAATATTAAATATATACATTGCCGGAAAAAAACATGAAAGGGTATTTTTCTTAGCATGAAAACATACATAACATAACGTAGTATAAGTAGATTCATTGTTAAATTCATCTTTATAAATCCAAGAAAGGGTCTGAATAGAAATGAAAAAACAGAGGTTCTAGAGATCTAACTCCAAATACATTTGCCTCCATTAAGTATTTTATAAACTTTTAAATAGAGGTCAATTTAAAAAAAATCCCAATAATATTTGTCCTGGATTTTAAATATTAATTTATTCCATTAATTAAGCAAATAACAGCTCAAAATATAAAGGTCTTTATTAAATTAAAAATAATTAAATATTTAGTTAAATTAGGATTTATTTATTAATATTATTAATTAATACACAGTACAATGAGCATTACGGAAATCACAGTTCGCGGTCGTCAGCGCTCATGAACTTGCAGTGGAATCTAAGTGTAATATTATTACAATTTGCATCAATAAAAAATACATTTTTGTCAATATAAACTTTAATATTGAGGCAATTTCACATTTTCTAAGGTTTTGATCGAAAATTTTTGCCTATTTTATTTATTTCTGATATTTTTATCTGACACATTTTGTAGCCATAGTAGTCTCGGTAAAACTGAATTTTTAAACTATGTGTGAATTTCAAATAGGAACCTTTTTTTTCAGTTATATCCAGTTTCAGTTATGTTAATATAAGTTAAATCTATGTCATCCGGAAAACGAATAAGAATGGGTAGTGGTAGCAGAAACACTGAATGTTAATGTAACAATAAGCAGAAACAAAAAGCCGCATGTTTTGTAACATTTTGAATAAATAAAGATTTCATCGTGGCTTAGGTCAGCGGGCACCGACTGTTCCCGACTCCCTGATTTATTCATGCACCCTTTATCTGTATATCAGCATACCTTTCTCTGCCAGCATATTTAGATGTTACATACACCTATTCGAATAAAGTTATTAATGCATATTCATTGGAAATTAATTTTAATGATGATATTTTTGTAATATTATTTTTTGTCGTATCAATTACGAACTTATAATTTAAAGAATATTTGGAATTAGTTAAGTATTTACAATATTTTAAAAATATACAATCCATTAAAACTAAATAAAAATACTTTTTTCGTATACATTTTTTCAAATTATAATTTGGTGTGTATCCTTTAAAGTACTCAAGATACTTTAAAATAATAATGTTGCATAAAGCTAATAATGGATAAGCTTTATAAAGCTGTATAAACTTTGAAATTGCAATTGTGACATTACACAATGAAGGGGTTATGTGAATATAACTAAAATTCAATAAATCACAAAACAATATATTATGTGTTTCGAACAAATGATGAGTCTAGGGTTTACTTCTTATTTTTGAAATCTCTTTCCTTTGGGTACATTTCCGTTGACCACTCACTGTACGATTATCTAACAATAATACAATTATTGGTCGGATCTTTGTATAACTTGATACTTGACTATTAAAGTAAGAACTAGGAAGAGAACTAACATAATATGAGACAAGAGTGTAGAGAGATTCTTTTAAGAGTGATGGACAAACAGTTGTTGATTGGTCGCGTATTGGCATCAGTCTAACTCAAATCATATTGCTACTTGTAAATATTTATAATCAGTCTCAATAATAATAAACATAATAAGTTGTCAGGAACAATAATTATCATTCATTTTCCCATAATATGATGCATGCCGCCTTCAACGGAAGTGTTCCCTTTACTGTTACAAGTATGTTTTCTATTGTGTATTGGACTTAATACTTCAAACAAAAGTTTTCCAAGTTAATAAATTGCAATGAACTTCTATTTTTATAGAAACCTCTTTTCTCAACTAAGGAACCCTGCTACGTAAAATATTAGCTTTCGTTTGAGACAAATATCGTATTATTACTTTATAAATCCCAATGATTGAACAATTATTTACTAAGAGCATACCACGGATATTTTTCTGATATATATTTTGTATAAATAAGTCTGGGTAAAATTCCTATGCTCCATTTCAATCTAAGTTATGCTTCTAAACGAAGGTTTATTTACGCAAATAATAATAATATTGCATTACCGATATATTTCGTCATATAGGTACCTAGGTCTGAATCTCAAAAGCTTTAACTAGATCTAGAAGTGGGGGAGGGGGGGTAAATTGTTCACGAATGGAATTCAGCATGCATTAGTATATCGCTTATTACGAAGACATTGATAGACATTAACATTAAATCGTGGAAAGAAGATCTCCAGGGAACGGAGGAATGAAACCTTGAGCCGGCATAGTGGCGGCGACTGGGGCAGCCGTGAAGACTCGGTTTTTACAGTCGTCGGCACTCTTGGATAATCAGGCTGGTCGAGGTCAGATGTCGAGTCACAATAAAACAAAACAAAAGTAGCAGTCATATCCGGCCTTGTTCAAACCGGCAACTTACAAGCTGTTGTTGATACGCTACTAAGCCACTTCACGGTCTGAGCGCCACTACGTACTGACCGAAGCTATATGTTTTCCAATGATAATATTTTATAATGGATGTTGGATATTAGAATAAAGTATATTGATTGATTATTGGAATTAATTAATTAAATTTTCATAGCCGATCTTGTGAAGCTAAAATTAAACATAAGAAAAGTGACAAACGCACAGTTTTACTTTGAATTCATTAATCATTGCCTGATTCTGAAGCATTAATTACAAAGATTTGTTACTAACAAGGGATAAGTGCCTACACTCTTATCAAACTAAGCACCAGCTCGTCGGGAAAGTTGGCAACTTTTATGTGGACTTGTGAAAATTTATGAAGAACTTTTGCCGGTTGAAGTGAGATAAACACCTGAGTTTGCAACATACGATACATTTAATACCTATGATGTATTTTATTTTTTAATGTTAATTTGTTTATACGAGTTAAATAATTCTAACGTTAAGTATTTTAACGGGCTTGAGTATTGTTTATTATTGCGACAATCAGCATTTACTAAGTCATAGATTATAAATATTATGTCTGGAAACAATATTAATGCGGCAGCTGCACAGTAATCAATCTCATACAAATATGTAGTGCAGTCTGCTCTGATAATGTGCGTTCTGCAGTCACCGGCGGAATCACAAATTTAAAGATATTTGCGGCTTACTATTTTGCGTAAGTGTTATTTTATTATACGGCTGGAAAGCATTTAAAAACGTAGGATTAAAATAGATAGTTATACGCAAAATTAAATCGGTCTAAATATTTCCATAATTATTATTTTAATCAGTTTACATTAGGTAAATTGTAATCCTATCAATATCGTTAGCCGTTATTTGTCCACTATTGGGCATAAGCCTCACCTAGCGATCTTCACCGTGCTTCCACCGGTTTCTGCTACCTTCACCAGGGGGCCGACCGCGCAAATTTCAATGGGAATGAAAATGAAAAAGTTGTCAAAAAGTTACGCGGTCGCTGTTAGTGTAAAAAAACATCTTTTATTCATTTGGACAATGAGTTTCAATGCGCTTAAACTCTCAATGAAAATAGTCATCGATTCTCAGTGCGTTGCGCGGTCGCAATTTTAATTTTGAAGCTCAATAATGGAGTTAAACTGTCAACACGAAGCTCATTTTCATTGTCATTGAGTTACGCGGTCGGGCCGCAGGTTCGTATACCTATATTATATATTTTTTTAATAGATAAAACTATTAGGCTCCTTATAATAATGCAAATAAATAAACATACTTAATAAAAAGGATATAATTATTCTAGATTTTAAATGTATTATTGTAGCTTTCCATTGAGGAAATGTACGAAAGTGCAAACATTAAAATAAGTAATATATCGTGTACCAATGGCATGAGATGGACGCTTACTGCCTCCAATAAAATTCGTGTGAAAGCCAGTGATTTGTTGATCTATTATTTATTCCACATATTCCAACTGAATATATTCTAGAAAAATGAAGTTTCCAGTCACCTGTCTATTTTAAATGCAAAACCTCGGATTGCAGATCCTGCAGATCAATTTTATTCATACATATTTCATAGCGTTCCATGGATTTAAATTGAAAAAAATAATTGGCTTAATTTGAAATAACTAGCAGCGCATTATGCTATGCAAATGTTATTTAATTTATTATGCTAATAACTTCATATTTATTTATATTGTCAAGCTTTTTCCTTATAACAAATAATTGGGTTTTATAGCTACATTTTTTTATATGACAACTAGAGTAGGGTTCATGAACGCCGGCGACAGCTACTACAGGTAAAAAAACTTCAGTCTCATCCACTATGTCAGTCAGCTTGAAACCAAGTGGTAACTTTCAACCTGATCAACCGTCACTTTTCGCTCTGTGCACTTAAAAGTAATGGTACCCCGGACTGGGTAATTAACCACTAATGATAACCGTCCGCCTACTACCTCTTCGATTACATTTTTTTAGTAACATCAATAATTTCGTATAAACACCAAATTTAAAGACAATCAATCAATTAAATTGTCGCGCATTTTTTTCATAGCAATAAGCAGAGACAATGGAGCGCCACTTGCCACGACCCTGACATGAATCTCTCGCTTCCCTCACATCCACAATTCTTTTCATACGAGCTCTACGATTATGGGCACTAGGTAACCCATCTTTCTTGTGGATGTCTTAATTAATTATTAATCAAAAATAACACTATATTTAATTTTTAAACATAATGAAAAAACTAATGTTAAAAGACATTTCCATTACAAATTGACATCAAAGGAAAAACATTTGAAAGAGAATGAAAATACGAATATAAATTGAGCTTTTATTTTTCACAATTAAAATTAATGTTATGTACATTAATTTTATATTCGCAACTTTGTCAATAATTATGATAAGTTGTTTTTTTTTATTTATTGGAATGTTTTTATCAGCTCGATTTTTTTTATTTAAATTTTTTCTCGAGGCCTTTTTTATTAAATATTAATATGTCGGCCTCATGATATCTTCACTTAGCATAATACCTGCAAATTAAATCTATAGTAACTCGATTTCATTCCTAGAATATTTTATTACAGTACCTAATATGACTTCTTTAAATAAGAGCGATGTAATGAATCTGTTTAATAAAAATAACTAGGTAATAAGAGTACTTACAGATTCTTAGGACGCAATGTACTTGGTGCTACTCATAATTATGTGCTTTGCTTGTAGTCATGTAAGTACGAGTGGAATTTCAATTTAATAGTAAGTAACTTTTGCTTTGGTTTGCTTTAGCTTTGGTTTAATAGTAAGTAACTGGCCCCATCGCTCGAAGAACCGACAACCGATGAGAAAGAAAGGATCTAGAGTGGAGAGCACGAACCGGAAGCCGCAGCGTAGGTAGGCCTCCCACTAGGTGGACTGACGACATAGTGAAAGTCACGAATAAACGGTAAATGTAACTGGCATCTTGTCGTTCAAAATGGCGTTCTAAAAGGGAGACCTACGGAGACCTACTAGTATGTTCAGCAGTGGACGCCTTCTGGCTGATGATGATGATGAACTTTTGTTTTTTGTTTTCGTGATACCTAATCGTATTAATACGAGTATAAAACAATTTCACTTTGCCAATGTCACGTATGAGCCAACATGTCGAAAAAATCAAATGACCAAATCAACTGACTACCCTCTATAAGCAGAGGGATACGTGGAGCAGCGCCACACATCAGACTTTCAGTCATCAGCCATCACAAACCCCCTTAAGAAAAGTTATTGACTGATGCCCAGAATGCACCGGCCCATAGGCTTTCCGTATCACCGAAGCGATAGGGCAAGCAGACAAGCAGGCAAGCACTCGAGGAGATAGTCTGACATCACACCCCAAGCATTCTATTGACCGAATACACAGCCTAGCTAATCCATTCGGCACGTCAAATAATTTACAAGTGAAATGCTTTACCCGTCCGTATAGCACGGGATCCTTCGAAGCGTAAAAAAACACCTCTGGACGGCTAAAAAAATGTTAGAACTTTCTTAAATTTTGCGCGAACATTGATTAATGACATACAAATTTTATGGTGCCTACTATCGCGTTTATTTTTGGTTAATGATTGTACACGATGACCCCGACCGTGACCATGATGACTACAAAAACATGTAAAATGTTCAATTATTAATCAAAAATAAACCCGATAGTAAGCACCATAAAATTTGTTTAATTTAAAAACAATCTCTGTGACGTGGATGTATGTATATCAACTTATTTATTCTAAACAATTTTAAATATTATTTTTTATCTGAAAATATTTTCCATTTAATCCAGTGATCTTATAACCTGTATGTAGGTACATGAGTATTAGATAGATATAAATAATCATGCGACCGATACGCATGGATTTAAACATAACAAATAACGGGATTGTGATCAAACAAAGGATGAAATTGCTTGCTTGTTGAACTAACGCGATATTTCAGGGTTTCTCGATATTTATTGCCTAGTTAGGAAGCTTAACACGAGCGCGCGAGTTTTCATATCCCTTATAGGTATAACGTGTAATTCGAGTTTATATCAGAGCGGTATGGTTTAGGGAAATTTTCAAATATTTCATTTAACATTGTAAGCCTATTTTGTTTGATTATCGTAGGTTTTATTAATGTTCTCTAATAAATAATAACAACCGTTTTAGATCCTATTTATACTCAAACTTTTAATTTTACGCATTTATTAATGTCCTCGATTAAATAATGCATTAAATAAAAAAGTAGCATTTCTCACTGACAAAAAAAGACGGTACTAATCCCTAACATACAAGGTTTTTTGTGACTCGACATCTGACAGTACCGGCGAATAAAAACCGACTCAGTTTACGGTTGCCTCAGTCGCTGTCACTATGCCGGCCAAAGGTGCTTCTTCACGCGTCGCATGAAGGATCCAAGGTTATAAGATGGAGAGAACACTAAGGCTGGCTGGTCAAGCATTCCACTTTAGATTATTCTAGAAATAAAGCGACGCACTGAACCTTTACGTTTGACTACCGATTCGGTCGACAGAAAACAGTAAGAGAAAACAAGAAAAGTTAACATATTAATATTAATAATAAAAATCATATTTTCGGTTTGTCATAATATATAAATTGTGTTGTATAAAATGTTGTCATAATATATAAGTCTGTTGGTATAAATTATTCCGAGTTTTAACTTTTATCATTCTAAGTGAATTTGCCGGTCACGTTCATTCGACCGAGTTCACGTTAATCGAAAACATTAACGCAAAATGTCCGCCTCATTCGACAATTTAATAAATTCATAAAGCTTATGAAAGTATAAAATTATTTTTCCTTTATTTTAATTATAGTATATAACATTTATATTTAAGCCTTAATATAATAATCAGCCCAGCCTGCTGATCTGGGGTAGTACTTACAGACCATTACTTACAGACCGTGAATTGATAGTGTATACGAATGCTACTTGCAGTTATTTAACTGTATTAGCAGTCTTATTCGTGGACTGCACTCCAGCTTAACATCATGCGTAGTGCTGTTATAAATCGACCAAGAACAATAAATAATCATATTTATTTGTTCTTTTTTTAATAAGACGCTACCTACACCTGACTGAAGCTGAAAAATAGAAAGAATAGAAAAGAAATGGAAAAATCAATCCTATTTATACTTTATAAGGATTGATGAAAGAAAATTGATAAATGAATTAAACAGAGAGGACCTAGTTTATATAATATTTATTTATTTAAGCTAGTCAATCGGGTACAACAAAAAAACAGGATACGGCAGCGTTCATTACCATAAAGCTACTATGAAGAAAATTGTGTAAATGAAGATGCGAAAAATTCGTTTCTAAATAGCAGGAAATGGCGTTCCGTTGTTTTTACATTCTAAAAATCGCCAAATGAAGGCGTAACAATTTTATTAATTGATTGATTGATTTAATTTATTTTATTTCCTAATCTTATAATGAGAGACAAACGAAAGGCAGAAAGAAAGAATTAAAGTAGAAAGGAGAAAATTAGGTGAAATCAAGAAATGTTTATAAAAATATCTAAACCAAGAAAATCTCTAAAACTTTTTCTTGTAGAAGACGAATGCTACCGGCTTAGTTGTTACATAGTAACTTATAGAGAGGTGTAGCGATTGCATTGTTCACACTATTTATGTACAAAAGAACATTTCTAGATCAACCTTTGGTAAGAAAGCGGGACTTTTAAAGTATTTTACTTTAAACCGATTCTTTGTGAAAACTCTTGCGATAACTTTGGATCTTACTTTGTTTATTTAATTTTATGACTAGAACTCCGTTAACTTTGAAGAAAATTAAAAAAAAAATAGGTACATAAAATACTTAATATTTCTTAGTCTGCAATTAATAATCCACACTCTGTACGACTCTGTTTCTATAGGGATAAGAAGAGACAATGGTTTGTATACGTAGGTACTTACTGCTTTTACGTTTTGCTGGTATGTAGACAACACATAGGCTGGAAAAGCATTCCACTTGTCGATTGTTTGACCAAGAAACGATGAGCCGAACTTTTTAGTTTTGTCGGCCACAACCCTTAAAGATATCACGGGAGTTAAAAGACATAGTAGTTAGAAACATATTACCCGATCCTAAAACAACTTTCTTTCTTCCTGATGATAATGTGCATTCATAGCTCTCTTCGGACAAGCTTTTATTTAATCATTAAAGTAATATAAAATACATTAGGGTGAAAAAACCGCCCCCTAAGTAGGCGTTACTACTTCATGCTGAAATATAAGTGGCTTGTTCATGACAAATGATCAAATAGCTCTCAAAGTACCTGGATTTGAACTCACGAATATCGTTAACGTGTCCACACACAAAAACCACAATTATCGTGCACAATATCATTAAGCGAAATAAATCATATTTAAATAGCCATTAACATCATATTAACGTTGCGTAACAAACGAAAATCCATTGCAAAATTTTCGTTGCAATTTCTGTTGGTGTTATTTACAATTATCACGTTGCAGTGTTGCGACACCGAACGTTATTAGATATACCGGAATATGATCATGAACGGGGTCATCCAAAGCAGGGTCCGTGGTAAGCCGCAACTAAATTGCTAGTCGGATGCCCTCAAGTTGCGGTAAGTGGGGTCGACACGCGGTGCGGTGGAGGCACACAAATAACTGACCTGACCAAACAAAGCACACCTGTAGTGTTACAAGGTTTGAATACTATTTCATAATTATATTAGATGTTTCTTCAATTTAATAATATCACAAAACCATGTATTATATATATCTATATATAATATATGTATTTTTTTCATTGTAACTCGACATTTGACCTGCACAAGCCTGATGTCTTAAAGGAGAGGTCCTAGAGGAACCCGTTCTAACGGAAAACCAGTCAGAAAAAAGTTATGTTTCATCCTGCAAAATCTAATCGTTTTTTTAAATATACGTATTGAGGTTAGCAATAAAAGTCTGGAAATGTCTTTTGGAATGGGTTAATTTTAAAACACAACTACTAAATTAAACAAAAATAGTCGTACTTTTTTTATTAAGACTACATCTAATCTTGACTTGCTTAATGGTAAGTCCATCAGAAGTCCATTATCATTAGGCAAGTTTAGGTCAGACATTGAGTTTCTATATTTAAAAAATCATTGTAAAAGACATGGTACAGATATAATGATGGCTAATTAAAAATGGTGTTAAAGCAGTCAATTTTCATACACAAATATTTCTCTATATTACGAGCAGGCAATTCAATTAACATCTGCGGAGAGGCAATTTAAGTATTTCTATTACTATGTAGTATACTTATAAGACAACCCTCTGAGGGCGGGAGGGTTGTGAAGCACTATTTCGCCAGCCATTTACAAAGTTTTAGTTTACTTAAGAGGGTGCTATTTGACTAAAACTTTCTTAACAGCATGTTAGTTGGGTGTTTGAGTATTAACACTGAGCCACTTTGGTCCCGTTCGTAATATGGCAGGCTTTTAGAGGAAGTATGATTGAAATAATAAACCAAAAATAACACAATTTTGTGTCAATCGAACCGGATGTTTAGCTGATCTTACTCGGTCGCAGTTACCAGCTTTACTAGCCCATGTGATTTCCTCCTCCTATAACCCTAGAACCTTTATGCGGAACTTAAAAAAAACTTACTTAGGTCAAAATAGTCAAGGCCGTCTTAACCCGGGGGTTCAAGGGGTGCGGTGCACCCGGGCGCAGAGTCCTAGGGGGCGCATGCCGACCGCGATAAACTTCGATAGGTACCTACTACACTGAGACCATGCGAGCGGAGCCTTGACTTTCGCACCCCGGCGCTGAATATGCTTAAGACGGCCCTGAAAATAGTTATGACTACTGAGGTTCTATATCTAGTGGTTATTTAGTCATTAACGCTTATGCGTCTTCGCTAAGCTAGAAAGCTTGGTCGTATGCAGCGTCATTATTGAAAAGGTATTATTATTATAAATCAATCAATCAACTTGTCACGCCTCTTTCCCACGGTGATAGGCAGAGACAATGGAGCGCTACTTGCCTTGATCCAGATAGTAATTGACGAAAGCAATTTATAAATCTGATGTGGATGGATGCGTATAACAAGGCAGGCCCAGGAGGGTGTTTTCCGATCAAATCGAAGACATCCCCAAGAAAGCTAGATTGCCTAGTGTCCATAACCGTAGATATTATTAGTGTTAAGTTTGTTTGTCCATATTAAGGTACTTAACATGTTTGTATCATAGTCACTAGAATACCAATGTGATTGGTAAATATCTATAAATATAAGGGGAACTGACCACACGTAAAGAAATAATTATAAAGCACACACAAAGAAAATATTAAATATTTTCTAACATTTTTATTATATAATTACCAATATCTCATAACAATTAAAGTACGATTTCTTTATTCATTTGTCACAGTCAAGTTTCTTTCATTTTGGACGTTAATAATCAGAGCTCATATTATGACGGAAAATTCATTCATTTCACTTAATATTGTGCCACATTTTTGTGTGTCTAATGGAAAGGAATATAAGTGCAAAATATGCGATTTTATAAGAAAAATTATAATATAACATCAACTTACTTTATGGGACTTCCATACTGTTTATTTCAAAACCTAATGCACAATGGTAGAGAGGCGGACCTTGATCTGACAATAAAGTGCAAAATAAAAGTAAATTAATACGTTTAAATTACATATAAATTAATTTATACATATATACTAGTACACACACAATGAATATACTTTAATACATAGATACTTAAGTAACGCGTACCTTACTCGTATAACATAATATAGACAGGAATATCACCACATACGAGTATAATTGTACTTACACTTTGTTATACACCTTTTTCAGTAGAGTCAAAGATTATTCCTCGCTCGCAAACGTTACCATTAACTCATAATATTGTTATTTATTGTAGAAATATCCTACTATAATATAAAATGTGCTACGGGTGTAATATTTCAAGCAGAACGTGCGCTTTCCAAAGTTGAAGTTTAATTACAAATGAAAAACTTTTACATTACTTTTACGTTGAAAGCTTCCCGAAAAACAATTTATAAGACACCCTTAATACATTAAACACTTATGTAATTATTGTAAGTGTATTTTGGGAAAGCATCTAATGTTTTAGATACTCGATAAGAATATATAGAAAGCATGAGTAGGTAATCCGATTGAATATTTAGATAACAGGATTTATATTATTAGGACTGGCATTTAACCTCGGCTTGCCTTATGGTAAAAAGGGATGACCAACCGCACCAGCGACTAATTACACCGATCTCCGTTGCTTAAGTCCGCGTCACTATGCCGACCAAAGTAGTTTAGTTACGCCTTGCTTGGTGGATCGAAGGTTATAGGATGGGATGAACATATGAGCTGGTAAAGTATTTCACAAAGAAACGACGAACCGAACCTTTTAAATCGACCGTCGATTCGGTCGACAGAATGCTGATGCTTCCCAGACCGGTGCCAATGGACTAAATGGGTGTCAATAGAGTTAAACTAGGTAGAAACAAGGTATAATATGAAGCTTATAAGTCAGTGTTCAGCGTTTATTTTTATTTCTTTTAAGATATTTGATGATCATGTTTATATTTTTATCCTCGCTACGAAATAAAGAACTAAGAATAACACGCAGATCGCTCTACTTAAAATATATGACCCATATCCATACTAAATACCTAAGTATAATAAATACTTCAAATGTCAACACACTAAGCAGTTTCATTAAGAAACATTCATTAAATTTACATTATTAATGAGTTAGTTATGGTGTGATTTATGCATTGAACAACCGTTTACTTGTTCAATTAGGGTCGTCACTCACGTTATAAATTAGTTTAAATTGAGACATTGTGCAGTGTCCAGGTGACATAATTCAATTAGATTGCAGGCCATTTATTACCCGTACGCCAGACCGCGTGAGCTATGCGATGCGGTGCTCGGATAAACTGACATACTCTATCTGTAGTAGCTAAAATCACGACCTCGTGGTGGCAGGGTGAAAATTGGCAGCCTTTTATCATTAGATAGACTGATAGTTTTATAATTGAACTATGTAAGTAAATAAACTGTTTACCTACATACATACGAGTATAAGTACATATAATAGGTTTGCATATCTAAATATAATCTATATTTATATTGAATCTTGATTTTCATTTACGCAGTGGTAGGCACCAGATAATTTAGGCCCAGCCTGATGATCCGAAGTAGTACTGCCAGTTTTAAGTATACAAACTGTGAAGTGACTTAGTCGCCTATCAATATCAGCTTAAGAGTTGCCGGTTCCAACTTAACATAGGCCGGGTGCTGGGTCGAGCTACTATAAATGACAAAACTTAGAATAAAAATATTTTATTTAATTCTTTATAGTTAAAAAAACATTTTCATTATGGTTTTATTATATTATGAGTGGTGGGCACAGTTGGTGGTCATTTGCCCATTTTGCCGATTCCTCTATTCATGAACCGCACTTCAGTTTTACATCAGGCAGTGTGCTATCGTATGTCGAGCCACTATAAAAAAAATGTTTCTATAAACGTAAGTAATTCAACTTTTTTCTTAATGTCTATATAAGTAAGGATAAATGTGCTAAATGAGGGGTCGAGTCGCCACATTTACAACGATGCTAGAGAAAAGTTAACTCATTTCCGTGAAAAACTTCTTTCAATGTAGACCCTACCACAAACTATGTTACACTGATCTTTTATAACTTACCAATCGATTTTTAACTCTAGTGAATGTATTTAGAGTTGATTTTTAAATTGTAAATATATAGATAAAATGTGAAATCAGATGAGTTGACCAACGCAAGAGTACCAGTCACGTACGGAGTCGGAACTCCCGGGTCTTCCTAAGGAATATTAGCTACATTTCCTCCTTGTAATTACATTTACAAATATTTTTGTTTGCCCTGTTAATATATCTTTCATGCCTGTCGAGTGTTAACGTCGGCTTGGCCCCGACTTTTTGTTTGCGTACTAGTTGAAAGGCTTTAAGTCTGCTTTACAACTAAGAAGTATTGATGTGACATTTAAGATTAATTCATTATTCTTATTTTAATGTAATTATGTATGTTTTGTTTTATTTATTAATTTATAAACTAAATCGAAGAGATCCTTCAGAGAAATGGGTTGCCTACAGCTCGTAGCAACCCATTAGCTTAGAGAGAATTAGCTTATTTAGCAGATTTAGAGCTTATTTAGAGAATTTAGCAGAGCTTAAAGAGAATTGTGGATGTTGTGTTAGTATCGTGGCAAGTAGCGCTCCTTAGTCTCTGCCTATCCCTTTGGAAAAAGCCGTGAAAATTTATTTGATTGATAGGAAAACATAATGCACAATGGAGGTGGACTTAATGCGAAAACATTCTCTACCAATCAAATCTTTAGGATGTTGGTCCGACGATGAAGATGAGAGGTAGGGTGAAAAAAATTGACTCCTGCTCGTGCACGCATGAATTAAGATATATATATTAGAATAGATATATTAATTTGAATTGAAAAAATGTTTAAAATAATAAAATGTAATGCGAAACAGGGTTTAAATTAACATAAAAGTCATGCGGTAAAAAAAGGTTGAGTAAACAATTTGCAATATATTTGAGCCTTTCGCAATACATACATTCAAAAAAGTCTAAACAATTTGCAAATTAATAATGATTAGGGTTTTAGGCTGGCATAGTGAATGCTACTTCTACTTTCATTTATTACAACAACAGTTATTTTGCAGTCGCGTTTCGGGATCACCCTATAAGTTGCCGGTTCCAACTAGGCCGGCACAGTGGATGTGACAGTTACAGTATTTAACTGTCGTAGCGGTCACCCCCGTTCATGGACCGCACCTCAGCTTAACACAAGGCGGGGCGCTTTCATGTCGAATCACAATTATAATAATAAAAAAACAAATTACGTTTCAATTATATTTTGTAAAACAACTTTATTAAAGTATATGATTAATTAAGACTAGTTTATCATTATATTTAGGTTTTAATATTTGAAAGTATAGCGTGGAAAACTTAATAAGAAAATGTAATAAACTCATCCTCAGAGTTACTGTAGATGAGTGGCATACGAGTGCCAGTACATGCTTGTATTTGAGATAAATTCACAAATATAAAGTTACTATAAAATGCTATTTTTTATTAACCAAATTGTCACGCCTGAATTTCTAGGGATAGGCAAAAACATCGGAACGCAATTTCTACGATTCTTACACAACTTTATCTTCCCTCACATCCACAAATATATTCAAACAAGCTCTGTGTTTATGACTTATGAGCACTGCGTACCTTTGCTTTTTTAAGTATGTCTCTAATTCGATATACTATAGAAACGATTGTCTGGGTCGTCCCCGTTTTATCCTTCTACTCACCATTGATTTATAAATGTCTTTTATCCGTACTTCAATTTTTATTGTGGCTTTATATAAGGCCATACCCAGTGCCGTCTTTAACCTATTGGGGGCCCTAGGTACGTTAGGATAATAGGGGTTTGACATCAAGGTTTAAGATTCATTCTTTTTCCTTTAAAATCACAATAAATAAATAGATAATATAATACTGAAAAGTAACTCTTTTAGCATTCACAGGTGAAACTGATAATATATTATGAATAGATTTGATGATCTGGCGGGAAATAGGGGGCACCTGTCGATCGAGGGGCAAGTGCCCAGAGTGCCCAGTAGCAAAGAGAGGCTAGGCCGCACCTCACCTGATGTTAAGGTGGAGTACGGTTTATGAATAAACGCGATTGCTGTTAAAAAACCAATATAATAAAATAAACTTGGATTTAATTCAATTTTCATTTTCATCATATGTATTACAAACACAAAGTATTACTTTCAAAAAGAAATTAACAAATAAAATATTTTTTTGTTAACTACATTTATCTGCAAATCATACATAATCCATATTTTCACATATTCTATGGTTTCGTTCATATATAATCACTCTAACTCGTCTCGACGCGACCACGAACGATTTTTCCACGCTTTTGAATACATTATCTATTCAAGAACCGGACTTCGTTGAAACCTTATAATTTTCCTACATTACGGACTCACTATTATTCCATTTCATTCGCTTCAATGAATGTTGGTACCAAAATTTCATTGGGAATGTGAATATTAATATATCTTTACTATTCTTTGGATATTAATATATCTTTTGTTATTTCTACAAGCTTGGTAAGCAGCTTAAGATTTATTAGTCTGTATGACTTACGTAGGTGTAACTACTTATTTATATTCTATTTTAATAAATTAATATAAATCTTAAAACTTCTAATATCTGTAAGTCTAGCATCATAATCATAGGTTTCACGACACACCTGGCTGTAAATGAGTATTATTTTATCGACCAATCGATTAAACAGTTGGGCGCTTCGTTTATATACCCAAAAAAAATCGACAAAGAGAATGCTTTGTCAACTAATGTGTACCCTATAGTTTTGAATCCTTCAAGCGAGTCATGATAGAACACTTCTAGTCGGAATAGTTACAGCGACTGAAGCAGTAAAAAACTAAGTCGGTTTTTTCGGTCGTCAACACTCTTGTCATCAAGCAAGTCGAGGTAAGATGGCGAATCACAATAAAAAAGTATATAAAATTTAAATGAATTGTGACGTCCAATCCGTTTGGTTGTTATTTTTATTCTTTAAATAAATTCAGATAGCAAGCAATCATGTACGTGGATCACGTAGGAAGCCGTTCCAATGAAACAGTATAATCCAATCAATTATTACTTTCATGCTTCAATTTTGCAACATTACGCAGTAAAAAAAGATTCGACTACGTGGACATGCATAAATTTAATCCTATCTTTTGGTTTTAATCTAGAATAATCTATAATTCTTGATAGCTGCGTAAGACTACGACATAGCTATGAAAACGGGGAAAGCTTGATGTGATGGCACTACGCCGGGTAGGCAGATAAGCCCGAAACTTATTGAAATAAAAAATTTAAGTTATGATATGGCTGTAAAATGAAGTTGCACAAGTAAATATTTTTATTTAACTATACGTATAATCTACAAATATTTCAATCAATCAATCAAATCTGCCTCAGGGATAGGCAGAGACAATGAAGCGCCACTTACCACGATTCTGACACGACTCCCTTGCTTTCCTCACATCCTCATACAAGCTCTGTGGTTATAAGCACTAGTCAACCCAGGATGTCTCCGATATAAAGTAAATATTTTTAATACAATGCATTAAGGGCTGCTGAGAGCTAAAGATGTAATGTTTCGATATTTTTGTATATTTGGCGCTCACAGTTTTTTAAGAAAATGTAGTAATAAATTCATTGAATGCTAGCGAATGTACAGCGTCTTTGAATACATTCAATTCAACATGCTCCAAGAATAAAACGTTCAGGTGTACGTGTTGGGTGCATGCTGCATGAGCTCTTTCGATGACTTGTACAAACTTCCTGGCACTAACCATACACCACACTGAATGTTAAATGCTCTATCGGTTTATCGATCGGGTTTTGCAAATAAAATTATAACTAAATAGGAAGGATAATGGTAATTAATGATCAAATCAAATTAAATCAAATTGTCACGCCTTTTTCCCACAGGGATAGGCAGAGACAATGGAGCGCCACTTACCACGATCCTTACACAACTCCCTTGCTTCCTTCACATCCACAATTCTCCTCATACAGGCCCTGTGGTTATGGGCACTAGGCAATTTAGCTTTCTTAAGGATGTCTCCGATTTGGTCGGAAAACACTCTCCTGGGCCTGCCTTGTTTAACGCATCCATCCACATCCGATTTATAAATTCCTTTCGTCAATCTACTTTCACTCATCCTTTCCATGTGCCCAAACCATCGAAGCATTCCTTTGTCAATCCTTGTCACTACATCTTCTTTCAAACCACATCTATCACGCAGTGTGCTATTCCTTATTCTATCCGCTATCGTCACTCCACATATACTCCTTAACGACCGCATTTCTACAGCATTAATTCTACTCTCATGCTTCTTCTGCCATACCCAACCTTCACTTCCATACATTAATGTAGGAACATTATGAACAGCCATCCGTGACTTTTGGGACATTACTTGGCTGTTCATTATACTATGGATGGCGCCGTTCACTACGTTACCCTTTTGCACTCTTCTCTCAATATCTTCATCACACTTTCCATCCCTAGTAAACATACTTCCCAAGTAAACAAATTGTTTGACTTGTTCCACTTTCTTTCCGTCTATCATTATCTCACATTCTGTCATTTCATCCTCTCTCTCCAAAACCATTACTTTAGTTTTACTTACATTCACTTTCATACCTTTCTTTTCTAATTCCGCATTCATTATAGTAACCATTTCCTGTAACTCATACGCCGAAGATGCAAGGATAACTTGATCATCGGCGTACAAGAGACATTTGATCACCAAGTCATTCATTCTTAAACCATACTTCCTTTCACGCAACTTTTTCAGACAACTGTCCATGAATAGATTGAAGAGCCATGGTGACGCTACACATCCCTGTCTGACACCTTTAGAGATGCCAAACCAGTCAGATAGCGCCCCATTAATTCGAACACATGCACTGGAATCCTCATAGAGAGATTTCAGTGCACGGACCAAACGCTCCTCCAACCCAAACCCGGACAGCTGCTGCCACAATTCACTCCTGTTCACTCGATCATAGGCCTTCTCAAGGTCAACAAAAGCACAAAACACCTTCTGGTGTTTTGCCAACACTTTTTCGCTGACGCATCTTAAAGAGAAGATTTGATCCATACATCCCATCCCTTTCCTAAATCCCGCTTGCGCATCCCAAATTTTATCATCTGTTTCATGCATCACCCTTTCAATCAATACTTTCGCATACAACTTGCCAACAATACTGAGAAGGCTGATGCCGCGGTAATTTTTAGGTTCCTGTTGCGACCCCTTCCCCTTGTACAGTGGCACTATGACAGCCTTGCGCCAGTCACCTGGGACACGACCGTTCACCCAACACTTACTAAAAAGGAGACACAACCAGGAAGCCACCAGCTGACCACCGCCCTTCAGCATCTCGACAGTTATTCTGTCACACCCAGCCGCTTTTCCAACTTTCATTCTTTTTAATGCATTCAAAATCTCTTTCACACCTATATCACATTCAAATTCACTTTCATTCAGCGTGGAGGAAACATCAACACACTCTGGTGCTGTATCATCATCCCCCACAAATAAACTTTCAAAATACTCCTTCCATAGTCCTATCACTTTCTTCTCTTCAGTCACTAAATCACCATTTGAATCCCTAACCACATTCACTTTAGACTTCTCCAGTCCTCCCCGGGCTATCTTAACCTGTTTCCAGAACAGCTTGATATTGTCCCGGAAATTTCTGGAGAATTTCCTCTCTACATCCTCTTTCACCTCTTTCTTCTTTCGTTCTATACATTCTTTCACTTTAATTTTAATTACTTTATACTCATTCATTGCCTTACTTACATCTTCATCTTTCTTACTCGCGTTTATTCGTCTACTAGCTTTAACTGCTAGTAGATCCTGCCATTTTTTCTTCTTCTCGCATACTAATACTTCCGTTTCCTTATCCCACCACATGTTGGGCCTTACATTCTTCCTCTTGCTCACTCCACACACTTCTTCTGCAGCTTCTGTCATACCATTCCTCAATTTCATCCATACTTCTTCCACACTATCATTTTCATAATTACAGGCATCTCCTATTTTTTCACTTAACTTACTTACATACTCCTCTTTCACTTCTGCATCTTGCAACTTTTCTCCTTTTATTCTTGTCAGCGGTGTTGTCGACTTACGGCTGCGGTTTCTCCAACCCTTGAACAGACCATTTATTCTTGACATAACAAGAAAATGGTCTGTTCCAATGTTGACCCCGCGATAAACCCTCGTATCGACAACATTGACTTTCAACCTTTCATCCACAATCACAAGATCTATCATACTTCTCTCTTTATTTCTCTCCCATGTATACATGTGAATCTCCTTGTGACAAAACTTCGTGTTTGTCACAAGGAGATTCTTCTCCAAACAAACATTCACCAGACTCACTCCATTCTCATTCACACGCTTATCTCCATACCTTCCCAACACATGGTCCACATTCACTCTTTGCACACCTACCCATGCATTAATTAATGATGTTTTTATTAATGTGTGGGAAAACTCTACACCATTGAGTGTTGGGCTCACACCGGAAAAATCTTCCCAAATGGAAATATATCAAACCAGCAAATCTAGCACAGCACCGCTGTCTGATTGCACCGCTGCGCCACGCTAGTCGCTAGGCCGGGGCGCCCTTGTTTGATGTATTTGGTCCGCGCCTAGTCCCAGGGGACACATAGCGTTTCTTTATGCGCCACCTGGGGGACGCGCCCGATGCGATGGACACTAACAAATCCTTCAAGGATTGCTGGCACACAGTCACAGGACCATAGAACCACGAATAAATAACAATTAGTTAATAGAAAAAAAAATCGTGTTTACGAAGCTACAAATAATAATAATAATATTTTTTAGCTTAATGACAAAGTCAACGCGTAATTAAAAATAGAATTTAATTAAAAATAGCTAAACATTATTTTAGCTTAGTATTAATATAGTATCAAGTACTTAAGTTAAAGCTCACTTGAATGTTATAGCTTAAGATATCCTCTTTGATAGAAACAATGTTTCTTAACGAGTATACGTGTTGCATTAAGGCACTAGAGAATGGGGTTATGGCCATTCAACGACATTGTTAACTTCATCCTATTATAGGATATTACAAAGTTAATATACACTTAAACATACTCCCAAGATTTAAAAAATACTTAGTCCGAATGATACAGAAATATTTTATTTACATAGAGTTGACAAAAAAATTTTTTTTAAATCTTTACAGTTGGTTAAAATCACTTATAAAATACGAGTATATGTGTGTTGTTATTCAGTTGTCTATTTTACCCAATTTTTTTTTTTCATAGTTTTCCACCAATATTAATAACCAGTTGAGGCCAAAATGTACTCGATGAAGACCACATACCCACGCAGGTGAGTAGTATCTCTAGTCAATTCGGAAACATTCTCAAGAAAGCTGATAGCGTTCATAACCGTAAAGCTTTATAAAGGGAGTGTAGATGTGAAGGAAACGAACCAAAATCACTTGGAATTTTCCACAATTTATTCATTGACGCGCTTCACTTTTAACCCTCGGTCGCTCGGGCGCTCCTAAAAAACTTTTATATCACAAGCGGTGTATCTGACAGGCTAGTTAATGAAAATTATTAGTAATCAATAAATGTAGGTTTATTTATATTTAGGTTTATTATCCCAATCACATTTTTACACATTTACTGTGTGTTAAAAACTATATTGACAGTTTTAAAAAGAATAAGGCTTGAAAATGGTTACATATTGTACATGGCCTGAATTTGCAATAATTTGGGCAAAAATTTCACTTTCGATACTGTTTGTAGTCGGCATTTAAATAAAGATTGACGTGTTGTAGTGTGTGACCTGTCATCTATAATGGACACTGAATTGTTTGGATAAGAAAGGTAGTGTCGACACCCGTCTACCTCCGTCAGTCATGAGTATATTTAATGTTATGTAGCCTAATACTGTTGTCCAAAATCAAAACGTCTTGCAACACATTGTTTAAAATATTAGTTACGTCTTATTCCCGAAATAAACTATTAATATGATCTACCAATCAAAGATCTCCTAGTTCTAAACCTAAGATACAAAGGTACCAATGTATCTTACTTAATATACTCATATGTACTAGTTTTTGACTACTACTTGCACGATAACGATAGTAGTAGGCACTTCCATCGACAAGTAAACAGACCGTGAAGTGAGTTAGTCGCGTTTCGGGATCAGCTTGTAAGTTGCCGGCTCACTAGGCGGATGTGACTGCTACTTACAGTTAGTACATTTTAGATAACATGGATCTAAACGTTAGTACTCTTAGAGCATGTAGACTGCGAAAACCGTTACGAATTACATATGTATAGTATTTGCGGACTCCTGTATTTTTTATCTATGTCCCAACAGTCTTTTAAACTTGGTTCGCTAAATAGATTTTAGACACATTTATTATTCTACCCTTTTTATGGTAAAAGCGTTATTTAACCTCATTACAACAAACTTTTCTTTCTTACGAAAAGAAACGTATTTTTTTTCAATTTTGTTTTTTAGTGAAATATGTTTCGTAACTTTTTATTATTAAGTTTTTTAGTTAAAAACTAATGTTGAAAGGTAAATTTTGATATTCGTAGTTGGATTTATTTATTTAAAAAGTAACAATGAATTGTATGAAGTTTTTACCAGATAAATGTTTGTTGGAATTTTTTTATTGGATAACAGTTTTCCTCTTTTTATTAAACATTTTTATTGCATGAAATTATTATATAGTCTTTCGCTCTTTCAGTTTAGAGATGTAGTGACTTAGAATTTATTTAGATTGTATTTTACAAATATATGTTAATACTAAAAAATAATGCCTTGTTTGTTAATAAATAATTAATAAAAAAATATATTTCTCAAATAACGCCTGTCCCTGATCAAAATATCCACTGAAAGACTTAATGACTAAAACAGCCAGGCGACGACAGGCGTGGCCTATTGATCAGCGATTAGTATGTTGCGCGTAAAGTCCCGGGTTCGAAACCCGATCAGAGCAAATATTTGTTTCATAGCTTTTATTTGTATGTTTATATTAAATATTCCAAATATTTGTTATTAAAAAAAGGCGGATATTTGCTTCGGGTCTGGTTATCAAAAAGTGGTAGGCAGTGGTACCCAGTCTGCTGATCCGGGGTAGTACCACCACTTACAAGTATACAGACCGTAAAGTGATTTGGTCGTTACGGGATCAGCTTGTAAGTTGCCGGTTCCAACTAGGCCGGCATAGTCGATGTGGTTGCTACTAACAGTTGTTAAATTGTAGTAGCAGTGACATCCAATCATGGACCACACCCAGCTTGATGTTAAGCTCGAGTGTGTGCTGTCATATGTCGAGTAACAAAAAAGCCTTTTTGCTTCTGATGTTTTAAAAAAGAGTAATAATAAATATTAAAAAAGGACAAGGTAAATCTAGCTTCACAGGAGCCCAATTATTTTTAGTAATTACTTTGTGGTCTTGTAATTTTCCAGTTTTTATTTTATCAAGTTAAATACATAATGAGCACAAAATGTAAAAAGAGGAGATCACAAAAACAACTCCCCGGAGCAAACGACCGCCTGAAGACAACTTTTTTGCTGTAGAAAGCCTTTTTATTATTAATTTATAAAAACTTAATTTTACGCACATATTACTCGATATATATTTATTTCAATGTCACGCGTGGAATGGAGTTCTACGCCTTTTTCCCACAGGGATAGGCAGAGAAAATGGAGCGCTACTTGCCACGATCCTAACACAACTCCCTCGATTCCCTCACATCCACAATTATTTTCAAACAAGCTCTACTATTTTAGGCACTACACAACCCAGCTTTCTTGAGGATGTCTCCGATTTAGTCGGGTAATTCCTTCTGGGTCTGCCTCGTTTAACGTATCCATCTACAGTAGATTTATGGATTCCTTTCATCAATCTTTAATTGTGTATTTCTAGTTCATATTAAAAAATATCAATCAATCAAAATGTCACGCCTTTTCCCACAGGGATAGGCAGAGACAACGGAGCGCCACCTACCACGATCCTTACACAACTCCCTTGCTTCCTTCACATCCACAAATCTCTTCATACAGGCTCTGTGGTTATGGGCACTAGGCAACCTGGCTTTCTTGAGGATGTCTCCGATTTGGTTGGACAACACTCTCCTTGGCCTGCCTTGTTTAACGCATCCATCCACATCAAAATTTATAAATTCCTTTCGTCAATCTACTTTCACTCATCCTTTCCATGTGCCCAAACCATCGAAGCATTCCTTTGTCAATCCTTGTCACTACATCTTCTTTCAAGCCACATCTATAAATTAAATATAATATGATGAAATTGTTTTTTGCTCACAGACACAAAATCACTGCGGTCATACGTGGCTGATACGTATACGAGATACATATAGAGCACTACTAGAACATAATCACTTTTTTACATCGATGATTAACATCGATGCTATTTTACTAAAATAAAACCTTTCTCAAACATTTTTAAAAAAAAAGTGGTGTTCTGTTATCTCTGCCTATCCTTTTAGGAATTAAGGCGTCAAATTAATGATGATGATTTGATATTATACAACGAAACAAATTAAGAGGATTTTTACGTATACCTTTAAATATACCTTTAATTTATAAGTTCCATTAGTAAACTTTTTTATGAGTACCAAAATCGTATTTTAGATATTTAGAATGTTTATGGCTGTGAATATATCGAACTGCAATACAGGGATGTTATTGATAGCTGCAAGGGGAAATTGAAGTTCAGCACAGCCGGATCCTTAGCTCTCGTTCATCACTAGATATTCTATTGGACGTCTAGTATATGTTGGGAAGTTGCAAGATTACTTGCAATTGCGATTTATGTACTACGCTACTGTACCATATATTAAGTGAACGAGTTAACGCTAGCATTCATTTCAACTTAAAGAATATATTTATTATTATTTCATTTATACAGGAAAAATACTTTATTTACTATAGATATGATCCGGTTTGGAGGTTTAACATTTATATTATAAATATCTAATAAATATTTGTCAATAAAATATATTTTATTGTTAAATGAAATAAAATATTTAGATAAGTCTGGTATAGAGTTGGGATTATTGCTGCTGACTTTTAACAGCTTCTCTCTAATCAAGGACCGCACTAAAAGGCAGATTCAGTCATAATATGTTGTGCATAATCATAATTGTACTATAATCTGCAATATTTTTTCTAATAATTTATGGATTGTAATTAATTACTTTTTTATGTACCTATTTGTTAGGTTTCATATGAATAAGCTTTAATTGACTTTAATTGAATTGAATTTTTGGCCTTCTTCTCGTCTTTCCGAATCCATGGTAGAATCAGACGATGAGCAAGTACTATATTGTACTATTCATGTATACTATCTTATACTTATACTATTAGGGCTTTAAGTGAGCCTACCTTCATAAAGAAGACTGGAATAAAATCTCAATTCAACAAATTGCCAAAATAAATTAGTGTAACGACAAGAATAAAGGCGCCATTACAACTAACATTCACTTCTAAATGGAAACCAAAAAAAAGAGTTTCCCTCAAAGTATTTCTTTCCAAATTTACGCTAATTCCAGATCAATTGTTCCGTTGAAAAAGACAGAATTACATAAAAGAAGCAGTGGAATGCAAATAGAAATTACTTAATAAAACTCGTTTTAATCTTTGTTGCACAAATCAGGAGAGTGACTTGAGAGGTTTTTGACCGGCATAGGAACAGTGAAGGCTACTGAGACAGGCTTTAACTGAGACATTTTTTTAGTCGTTCCCGCTTTAAATTAGTTTCAATAAAAAACTTAAAACGATTGACATATTTCATTGAGGTTCCCTCGGTTTTTTTCTGTACTTAAAAATTAACTCGTAACGTGGTCCATTATCAGGTTTGTTCAAGGCAAACCTGATAATGGAAACAAATTTTAGTTAAGGCATTATTGTTTTTAACCCCCGACCAAAAAAGAGGGGTGTTATAAGTTTGACTTGTCTGTGTATCTGTGTATCTGTGTATCTGTGTATCTGTGGCTCTGTGTATCTGTGTATCTGTGTGTCTGTCTGTGGCATCGTAGCTCCTAAACGAATGGACCGATTACGATGCGGTTTGTTTCATTTGAAAGCTGACGTGATCGAGATGGTTCTTAGCTACAATTGATGAAGATCTGATCAGGGGTTTCAAGGTCATCAGCTCGATTTGTTAGCTGCGGTAGCGATCTTAGACGCGCTGTTTAGGATGGCAACCCTTGTACGTCGCTATGCGACGAAGATAGTTATTTTATGTCAAATAAATATGCCATTGTTAAAACACGTAAAAAATGTTATAATTTTTCCCTTAAAATATTCATATGGCGAGGTTGGTTTGCAGTTTAGATCGATTACCTTGATTGTATATTTTAGGGGAAAAATTATAACATTTTTTACGTGTTTTACCAATGGCATATTTATTTGACATAAAATAACAATCTTCGTCGCATAGCGACGTACAAGGGTTGCCCGTTCTAAACACGCATAAGGCTGGGAATACACGTCCGATATTGCTGAGCAAATTATTTACAAATCGGAAGTAGGAATCGGACGTCTATTTTGTTTCTGTATTCTGTATGAAAACTGCACCTTCAGACAATCGGATCGGCCATAAAATCGTAAGCGCCTTGGCGTTGTTTCCGATTCTGACATCCGACATACTTAATACACGACATGACGTGTATTAAGTATTCAAACAAATGTATGGCACGAGTGCTTTCCGATTGTCTGATCAGACAATCGGAAAGCACTCGATCGGACTATCGGAGAGGAAAATCAGACTTGTATTCCTAGCCTTATAGGTATTTACTTTACTTTTAAACATATCTGTGACTTAACATTTGAAATAAAAACGTATACAAATACATGTGTGTTTTAACTGGTACCACTAAGCTACTCTGATGATGGAACTCGAAGGTACGAGACGAAATCCTGGATGTGTTCAAACTTTTTTTTGGTACACTAAGTTTGGACTCATTAGATTTGTCTTGAAGGTAGGAAACTAAGTGTAGAAAAGTTTGTGCGATAAAATAAAACATTCTGGATCTAAAAAATCTGATCATGGATCCTCTCAGATCAGCAAATCAACAAGAAATGGACCTATAGTGCTTTAACTAAAATTGTTACTCACTATGAGCCATTAGCTGGACCGTTATCAAATTAAAGACCGAGAGTATCTGATGAGGCACCATCATTAATCCTCTCAGATCAGCAAATCAACAAGAGATAGAACTATAGTGCTTTAACTAAAATTGTTACTCACTAAGAGCATTTAGCTGGACCGTCATCAAATTGAAGACCGGGCAATCTGATGATGCACCATCATGAATCCTCTCAGATCAGCAAATTGATATCAATTGATCAGCAAAAAAAAGAGATAAAACTGTAGTGCTTTAACTAAGCCTTTAGCTGGGCCATTATCAAATTGAAGATCGGGAGTATCTGATCATGAATCCTCTCAGATCAGCAAATCAATAACAGATAATATCATAGTGCTTTAACTAAAATTGTTACTCTCTATGAGCCATTAGCTGGGCCATTATTAAATTGAAGACCTGGAGTAGTTATCTGATGATGCACCATAAGGATCCAAGGGATATAACTATTGAGCCATGACTAATGTTGTTTATTACTATAAAGCTGATGATATGACCAAAGTGGTTCCAGGCGTTTCGGGGGTTCCTTTAAAATTTTAATTTTGATTTTATATATCTTAATATCTTCTAAATCCTTGTGGTCTATTATCAGGTACTCAAGGTCTTTATTAAATGGTAGCCTATGTAATATCAATGACTCAAATTGTCATGCCTCTTTCCCACGGGGATAGGCAGAGACAATGGAGCGCCACTTGCCACGATCCTGACACTACTCACTATGTAATAATTCAGAATATACTCGTAAGCTGTAGTATAATTCTATCTAAATCCGTCCAGTTTAGCGTGAAAGAGCCTAACATACCATTCGTTTATAAAATTAGTAGATTTTATCCTCAAAATCCAAATCCATTTTAGCACGGTTATTTTAAAGCTATTTTAGGGCAGATTCACTGAACTATCATCTAATGAAAATATTTTAATGTTTAATACTAATGTCTTTATCAATCAAATTGTCACGTCTTTTTCCCGCATGGATAGGCAGGGACAATGGAGCGCCACTTGCCACGAACCTGACACAACTCCCTCGCTTCCTTCACATTCACAATTCTCTTCATACAAGCTCTATAGTTATGGGCACTAGGCAACCCAGCTTTCTTGAGGATGTCTCCGATTTGGTCGGCAAAAACCCTCCTGGGCCTGCATCGTTTAACGCATCCATTCACATGAGATTTATCAAACTTACAATTAAAAGTTGAGGAGAAAAAATGTCTTAGGTGGTGAAACTTATATCGTGATATTGTAATGTAAATTTAACTTAAGAAAGGATCTCCTTTTTATCTTTTGGTAGCATTCAATTACTCTATCAGTTTGTAAACAAAACTTCGTACAAATTGAAATCCTTCAAAGTTTGCGAGTCAAACAATCTATTCGTTTCCCTTTCCAACAAAGTGCGTAGATATTTATGAAACTTTATGGAAGTTTTAGATTTATGTTCTCTGTGCTAAATAAAAAATAAATACTGTAAGTTTAGATGTAGGAATTCTAAGAGTGGTAGGCAATGGTGTCAATTCAGACGATTATCGTAAAGTCATATGGTAAAGACATATATCGTAAAGTCAAATGGTCGCGTTTCGGGATCAGCTTGCAAGTTGCCGGTTATTCGGTAATGATAAGTCGATGTGACCGCTACTTATAGAAGCAGTCATCTCCATTCATGGAACACTCCAGCTTATCATTAGGCAGCATCCTGTCATATGTTGAGTCACAATAAAAAAATACACCGGAACTATGTATCCGATTTAAAAAATCCGATTTAATTATTCTTTAGAATGGACCTTAAGGATACTAGGCCGGTATAGTAGACGTGATTGCTACTAACAGTTATTGAATTGTAGTAGCAGTGACATATATTCCAGTGACCACACTCCAACTTAACATCAAGCGGGCTACTGTCATTCGTCGAGTCACATTAAAAAAAAGCTCTACTTGCGTATATTAATAAAGTTAATGAATATTATTTATTAAAAAATATTTTAATTAAATGGGTACTCGTAGTAAAAAAAAACTTATTATGGGATAGAACATTAATAAGTTGTACCCTACTACGAGCAAAGATACTAGGGTTGACCTAAGAATTAATGGGATAGGGCTGCACTCGTGTTCACAAATCTAAACAAGCACTCACGAAAGTACTTTCGCAATATATTTACAATATATACTTTTTAATATATTTAATAAATTTATCATTAACCTAACTCTAGCAATATAAAAACTTAAATAATTAATTTTATGGTTTATTAAATAAATCTGTTGGTAAATAAATCTCAAAGTTTGATATTTTATTGTTAATTAATTACATTTATTGACATTTTATTGAATTTTTTGACAGCTTTTTTTTGTAGAATTAATAACTTTGGATCCTTCAAACGATGCGTGAAAAAGCACATTAGGCCAGCATAGTAAAGGTGACTGTGGCAACCGTGATCTGACTCGGTTTTTTCAGTCGTGTCGTCACTCTTGGATTGGGCATTTCTTTTGGCATACTTAATTTTTTGAATATAGTATTTTCTGAGGTTTGGGATAAACATTTCTTTGAATGCCGTAGAATCGCTAGATAATCAGATAGTACAACAAATTTTGCGCGTTTTACAGCTGAATTATGTATGCCATTGCTCAAATTTTAATTAAACAATTAAAATTACTGAAACTATACGTATAGTATAGTATCTGCTAAACTATAGTAATTTATCTGCACATTTTCTAATACGTCTATAAAACAAATCGTACTAAAACAGCTTAGTTTAGTGGATATGCAATAGAAAGTAAGGGCAAAGACAGACTTATATCATTATATCTTTTATTTATTATTAACACTTCTATACTAAGCTACTAAAGTGCTTGTATCATAGAAACAGGACAACCAAAGTACATATATCAAAGATACATTGGTACCGGCTAGTGATTTTGAACCGGGGACTCTTGGTTTGGTATTTTATCACCACGGTCGCAGTGGTGTCGCACGGACAAATGGACATTAAATTAAATTAAATACACTTATTAAGTGCATTAAACCTTTCAAAGAGTGATATAAGTCTGTCGATAAGAGGAATTACTACCTCTTAAAGACCGTAAAGTGACTTGGTCCGCATTATGGACCACACTCCAGCTTAACATCAGGCCGTATTTGATCATGTAGTTTGGTCCTAAATGCTAATAGTTCTAAGTTAGGATGCCACTAATTCCCAAGTAATCGTTAATTGTTAATGTCTTTAATTATGTACGAAAAGATAGGAGATGCGATTAATATAAAATGCAAGCCATGAAACTACTGGGTAATTAAATTATACGAATGGGCGTAAACTTTTATGCTGTATATACGTAGACTTATTAGTTTTGTAGTATGTATATAAAACTATAGCCGCTACTTGTTACGATACCGACACCTTTTTTTTTAGATTTACTCGTATTGTGACTCAACATATGACGGCACCCCGCCCGTGTTAAGCTAGGTGGCCAGTTATACAGAACCTAAATGATTTGGTCGCGTTTGGGGATCAGCTTGTAAGTTGCCAGTTCCAACTAGGCCGGCATAGTGAATGCGACTGCTACTCACAGTTATTTAATAGTAGTAGCAGTGACATCCATTCATGGACCACGCTCCAGCTTAACATCACGCGGGGTGTTGTGTCATAATAATAAAAAACGTATAGATAGATATTGTTAAAAAATATATTTTAAATTTTTGTTCCTGAATATTTTGTACAATCAGACTACTTAATACAATAATATTTGTAAAATCTAAAAATATAGGCGCATTAAGATATCCACCCGAGACAGTTGTCAGTCCACTCCAGCGTTATGCTTTTTTCCTTGGCGAAACTATCTAATTTTGTGGGTAATAAACAAACTAAATTTGTGGGTAATTCGGTCTTTAAAACTTTATCTAACATGTCAGTGGGTTTTGAAACCACCCAGTCGTGAGAAAATACTTTTCAATGGCGACTGTGGTGTAGTGGCACTGTAATGGTTACGCAACCTGAGTGCACGGATTCGAAACCACTCACCGTTACCAATGTATCTTATATATGTACTTTGGTTGTCCTGTTTCTAGAATACAAACACTTTGGTAGCTTAGTATAGAAATGTGTCATAAAAAATAAATGAACAATGTGGGGTCTACTTTTATTTGGTCTATGGTAAAAAGTGACTGAAAACTAAATCCCAGTTGGACGAATTGTGAGATGAATAAAAAGGGAATAATCGGCTTTCATTATGACACAGTGGTTGATTTCTCAAAGGAAATACCTTCACAGTTCCTTTATACTCTCTACAGGTCGATCGGCTTCAACTTTTATGCTTAACTATAGTACTTACTTGTACGTTTTTTATTTATTTTATTTTAAGAGGATGTAGTGACAATGATTGACAAAGGAATGCTTCAAGGTTTGGGCACATACATGGATAGGATGAGTGAAAGTAGATTGACGAAATCTCTACTAACGCGTTTATTTTGGTCTCTCCGTGACCACGATGGCTGCAAAGCTCTCGAAAAGTCGGAATAATAAAAAATTGTAAAATCAATAACCAAAATAAACGCGATAGTAAACCGCATAAAATTTGTTTAATTCGTAATCAATGTTCGCGCAAAATCTAAGAAAAGACTACGATATAATCAGCTACAAAAGTCATGGTTGCATTGGTTCTAGTTAGTATCAGTACTTTTGTAGGTCGAGTACCCAGTTAATTCTGTGCCGTCTGTTGTTCGTAAATACTTGTGCGAGAAAAGGCTTACACGAGACTTATAATGTCAGTGTGGTCATGGAACCAAATTTATTGCAAATAATAGTAGATATACTACGTAAAACAACTTATATACAATTTAATTTGTAGATATTATTTAAAACATCGAAACACTGAGATATTTGGTACTTTATATTTGTGCGTGTTGACATGTTATGCAAAACAAAGTCTCTCAAAAACTAAGAGCCTTATGAACACGTTCAGTCACTCATTACAGCAATCTTTGGAAAGGGCTATGTTAGGATATGTGATTAAAGCAGAGACGGGAAGATTTAAGCTGGTATGAGTAAGCCGCACAATACACATCAAATAGTCTGTGGAGCCGAAAAGATTCACGAGGTGTTTTTATTTTTACCGCAAGATCGCTGAATGAGGCCTTAACCAGCAACATCTATCCTTTATTCTCACCGCTACCTCAATCTCAAGGGCTTTCTCCGCCAGGCTTTTTCGTCGTACCACGGGTTCTAGCCATCAAGCCTAGAACCAGTTACATAAGTAAAGCAACATGCATCCCAAAAGTAGATAACAAATCGCACGAGAAGATCAATACGTATACGTATTCTATGCTTCAGGAACGTTCAGCCTCTCACAAGTTTTCACCAATATTCTTGTTGAGAACTCTCATCCTCAACAAGATATAGACTAGATATACATAGATATAGACTAAATAGAGACTGCCTCCAGCTGGCCATATCTACGTGCACTGTTTAAAAAGGTGACAAAGTCTAAATTGGAGAATAAAAGTATTTTGAATTATTGTATTTTATTTCTATAGTAGTAAGAAACGGTAATATTATTCGAAGTTGCATTTATGAAAATAAAACTGGGAGTTAAATATTTTTATACGATAATAAAATACTTAAATAAATACGTAATTAAATTAAATGTGAATACTTAGTTAATGAACACTTTACTTGAATATTTTATAACTCGCAATTTTTTGTAGTGCAGAGGTAACTATGAAGTAAAATTTCTATACAGAGCGCTTCCTATCTTTAAAATGTCCCATTTTGTAGTAAAAAAAAGTAAATGTGAGTACGATGGACTTTTCTAAAATTCACCGGACAGCAAGCACACTTTTGCAGCCTTTTTTCCACTTTTCCCCTACACGACGAAAGCTTTTATTTGTGAAGAGTTTGTTTTAAATGAGAAATTTTCTCTTACGTCAACGGTGTATTGGTGCAATTATTTTAGTGGTAATAATTTAATTAATTTGTCTGTAAATCTCAAAGTGGTTCTTTTTATAAACCAGCTGTTAAATAACCAATGACTTTCTTTTTTAGCTTGGGTGCGATTTCCGACATGTAGTCAAATTTTACCTAAATGACTACTTTGGCATGGATTCTTGTTACCTCTGTCGTGTACACAACGGATCCAGGGTGGGGCGTATCGCTTACTTGTAGATTTTAACCCTTTCCGTACGGCGCACGCCAATTGGCGTAAATTTTTTCCTATTTACCGTACGGCGCACGCCAATTGGCGTGCGAAATAAAATGATGATATCTTCGCGAAACAAGTTTTGTTGATAATGTCCTTTCTATACAAGCTTATATACAATGTTCCTAATAATATACTAGCCTTCGTTTTGTAAATCACGATATTTAAAAATATGATCTTTTTTAACCACATACGGCAAAGGTAAATCAGAAATTGACAACATTTTGTCTGAACATGATAATGAAATAATATAATTAAAATAAAACATATTTATGTTCCTCATAAATATCGGTCGCATTTATTGATAGATAAATATAATGGCAGATAAATCATAACATGTCCGAATTTGTTTGGAGATGATATATTTTTTTGCCAGGGATCTTATACAAAGTCGTTATTATTGAATAATAATGACTTTGTATTTATGCAATTTAATGTATATTAGTATACCGTCACGGTATTATATACTTTGGGGGATTCCTGTGGTAGTGCCTTACATCATACCGACATCAAGTTCAATGCCACTACGATTTGCATGAAGTTACCTCGGGTACCGCAAACATTTCACAATGGACTCGCTAGGCGAGTTAGCGGCATTACAGTTTGAAATCAAAGAACTCGCTAAGCATTAACAAAAGATAAATTTAAGTTTTTGCTATTTTCGTGGTCAAATAGTTATTATCAAACGGACATGAATAGCTTGGTCACATAATTAAAACAAGTAATTTGTGACTGTGAACGTCATTGCCGCTTCTTTTTAACCCCCGACCCAAAAGAGGGGTGTTATAAGTTTAGCGCGTATGTGTATCTGTGTGTCTGTCTGTGGCATCATAGCTCCTAAACGAATGGACCGATTACATTGCGGTTTTGTTAGTTTGAAAGATGACGTGATCGAGACGGTTCATAGCTAAAATTGATGAGGGTTTTGAAGGTCATCAGTTCGGTATTTACTTTTCAACATATCTGTGACCTCACGTTTGACACACCGTTGACCACACGTTTGAATATATGTGTGTTTTAACTGGTACCACTGAGCTACTCTGATGATAAGGCTCAAAGGTAGGAGATGAGTAAATCAACAAGAGATAGAACTATTGTGCTTTAACTAAAACGTTTACTTACTATGAGCTTTTAGCTGGGCCGTTATCAAATTGAGGAACGACGCGACGCGCGAGGTCCGCGGAATGACGTATTAAATTACACAAATTGTTTAAAAAAAACTAAAATATTATTAAATTAAACAATTTAAATTTATAACCAAAATTATTTAAATATAATTTACCATAGATGGTAAATTGACAAAATGTTTACCATCTATGGCGTAAATAAAATCTTTACCTACGATCGGCGCACGCCAATACGCGTGCCAGCGATAATAGCGGGCCGTACGCGGGTATAATCTGCGTTGTTGAGCGTCGTGTTGAAAGGGTTAATTAATAGTTCATTTATTTATTACATTAATTTACCTCTAAATAGATAATTTAATATTAAATTATGAATAAAATAAACCTAATAAAAAGTAATAATTTTACCAGTTTTTTGAGATATAAACACAATGAAGGCGACCGTGGGGTAATGGCAGTGCAATGCTCACGCAAACCATGAGCACGGTTTCAAAACCACTCACCGGTACATTGGTATCTTTGACATATGTACTTTGGTCGGCTGTTTCTATACACTTTAGTTGCTTAGTATAGAAATATAAATTATTTTTAATAAAGTAACCCAGTCGCGTTTCAGGATCAACTTGAAAGTTGTCGTAGTTCAGCGAGGCTGGCATTGTGAAGGCGACTGAAACTGGTAGATATGTAGCATCAGTCGCCGCCGCTAATATTATATAATTCCATATAATATTATATAGCTCCAGCCTAACAACAGGCGAAGTAAAAGATAATAGCCACTATAAAAAAATAGGGGTTTTTTATAAAAATACAAATTTTAAATTCATAAATTAGCATTTTATTTATTTTCCAAAATTAATAATAATCTCAAACATAAAGAGAAGACCAAGTCTTTTAAATAATATTTATTCATTCTAAAATCTACTAACAATAACTAAACAGTGGAATATTTACAATTATAATTTGTTTTTAAATAAAACTGCTGTGTATATTTTTGCGCTTTAAAATAATATACCCTACAATACACACTAACTAAATGTTTTCATTAAGCCATGCCTTATTTAGGCAATTAAATTGCCCTGCGACTTATGTAATTTTTGAAACTGAAAATCTTTGGGTTGAGGCAACTTGCATATATTAGAAAACGGCTTTTAACAGCTCTACTAATTTAAATAAACAATATAAAATATATTTACAATTAAATAACTAATGAATACCAAATATTTATAGTTTTAATTAAATATTGTCCATGCTAAGTGGACTTAAAACTTTAAAATAATATTTGGCATAAAATTCTTTATAATAAATAACAAAATTTTAATAACTCAATTAAATTGCATTGAATTTTAGAGCCCTCGTAGTAGATTTATTCCACTTGGTCTCTGCATTTTTGTTCCCTTGTAATATTAGTTAATCTTTATACATATAAAATTAACGCAGGGACAAATATTCAGTTACTAAGTGGGAATAATACACCGTAGTTTTTCTTACAGTAAAAAAACTATCACAGAATGCTCTGAGCTTAAATTCTAACGACATTATGATATGCATAATTATTACTTATCTACAAATTTATAATACAACCTCCATTTATAATTTAATGATAAAAACTACGGTATTTTCAGTGAAACTAGGAGTTTCATGAATCCCTTTCAGACATTATTCGTCGATTGCTGGACATATGCCTCCCCCAGCGACCTGCAGGCATCCAGCTATTTTTTGCCAGCCTATCTGTGGGTTGACGACCCCATTTTCGACCTAAGAGTCCATTGCGAGGTTATGTTTACTACTAGACTAAAATTTGCTGGTAGGACAATAAGGGAAAAATTCATACTTGCTCCCCCGTCCGTTAGCTTCTATTTTCTTCCTTTGCTTGGCGATTTTTTTTAATCCAGTTGAAGTCTATAGAATTTTCATTGTTACTTATTACTATTATTCATTAGAAAATTTGGCTGCAAAAGTCATCACCAATGAGATTCCAAACATTTTGGTTTGATATTGAATAGTTAAGCTTTAGGATTCATTAAACTCCTAGTTTCACTTACAGTTCAAGGAGGCAATAAAATTAGGCGGGATATTTTTTAATAAAATAAAAACTAAAGGACCTCGTGTACGGATATACAATTTAAAAATTATAACACTTAAATTATATGGTAAAAATCACTAGCAATTGTTTATTTCATAAGGAACTTTAACAACCGATTGAAAATAATTGAAATTTAAAATGTTTACAATTCATTCTACTTTACATGATTTATTTTAATAAATATGTTGGATTGTTTTTATATTAATAAAAGAAAATATTTTTGACAAAATGTTATTTGTGAAATTCAAGCCCTCATGATTCCACACTTTTTTTTAAATAATTTTATTTATTTTTAATACAATTTATTATAGACATGTATTTATAAATTAAATATTATTAAAGCCAATGTATTAAATAACCGGGACGATTTTTTTGCATTAATAAACTTACACGATCCAATTTTCATTATTAAATTTTAAAGACTAAAATATATTTATTAACGCTTATAAACACACCAATGTACGAATTTGAATCTCGAGCTTCTATAAGAATCTATCGCACTAAACCAAATCGAACATTGTTTACGATATGGACCAGCCAAAGGAAATATCAATCTAAGCTACCTGGAACAGTAATTTAAAATATACTATAATGAAATATAGTTTCTAGAATGTTGTCGAAATTTACGATGGACCTAAATTCTTTATTATATAACTGTACACTAAATGAAGCAATACTGCTGCTGAAATGATGATGGTGCTCGATGATACAACATTTACACTATTTCCGTGCCGGCATTCTTCACCACGATATTCTAGACAGAAGTTCTGCAAAAAGAAATAAAAATTAACTATTTATTTAGATTTTACATAAACCTAAAGTTCCTTGATCAGATCAGAGACATTCTTTAAAAAGCAAATTGTGGATATGAGGAAAGCGAGATAGGTGTGTCAGAATCGTGGAATATGGTAGTTCAATGTCTCTCTGTCTATCCCTGTGGGTAATTCCCCTTTGATTAAAACTACTAAACGTCACAGATTTTGAGCGAGTTCTAAATCATTGATTGGTAAAACTACGGTTTAATGATTTTCTATATTAAGCGGTTAAAGTATTATCTGGCGTTCTTTCATTGACTTCAACCAACTCACAAAAAACTTGAAATTTTAAAAGACAGGCGAAAGTCCTTCATATTCATTCCTTAATTCGCATAGATATACGTACTGCTGCTGCATTTAAATACTAAAACCTAATATTATCTATAATAATTAGAGCGGTGAAAAGCTTTGGAATGAATATTGATGTGACACAGAATTGCCAATAGTAATTTTATTTATAAACCATATTTAACGTACGAATTGACGTTTTACAATTAAAACAATAATGCTATAAGAAATGGAGGTCTTCACTTACTCCCAGTCACTCAACTGGGAAAGTTAGAAAATACGAACTGGGAAATATTTGTATTTGCATAATAAACTATAGCTTGTCTAACTATAAATGACTCCACTTTATTAGTTTATTTAAATGTGCGAATGCAAATAGTTCTAACTATACTATTATACTTTATCAGCGTGCTCCTCATTTTGTGCAAAACCAGCAACTGAATGACCAATTACAATTGCATTTTCGGTGTGCTGCATTTATATTTTATGTTTTCTCGTGTGCGCAAATGCGGCGCAGAGGCGCGTCATTTTGGCTTAGACAGACTATACATAATAATGTATTAATATAATACAAATTTGCATAATAAAATCTTATTCAATTATCATAAGAGTTTAACACATTTTACGTAACATGAAAATGTCGAATGTTAGCTCCATTTAAAATTTAAATTCAATATTTTCATTAGCAATTACCGTTCATATAGTTAGGTTATTTTGACAAAATATTCCATCAGGCACTGAATAAATATAATGGTTACAATACAACTTAATGAGTGTTGAATTTGCCAGTTAATCACAAATTGCATACAAATTATTGACGATATAATTTTGTGCATGAATAACTGCGTTTCTAGTAAAAACGGGCGTGAATACAAAATTGATGTACATAATAATAAATATTCTTTATTGTACCAAATAACTTCAAACTTAAGGCCATCGTGGTGATGTAGTAGTGCAAAGGGTACAAGATGCCTCGGTCTAAAGGCATTTTCCGCCTGTTGAACCTTGAGAAAGTCTGATGCAGTGACCGGAAAAATGAAATTTTTGAAGTAATTTTCTTATTTATTGTTTCTTTATGCGTTAGTCATGGGGCAGTTGAGTTCAAAAGGGAAGTCAACTGCCCCATGACATCCCACTTTCAATCTCGCGTACTGGGACTCCAGGTTAATAGTAGAAAAGAGCAAAGAAAGTCCTGGGGCACCTGATGATGGCCTATGAGGATGCATGGGATATGTAAGAAATATAACTATGGTGCTTTGATTAAAATAAGCTGGGCTGTTATCAAATTGATGTCCTGGAGTGGATGACCTAATGATAGACCACGAATGCAAGGGTACTGATGTTTACATGGGTACTCAAATGTACTCAAGTTTTTAACGCTACATTTGAAGGATCCAAGGTTAGAATATGAGGAAAATATAAGGATTGGTAATATAATACCTATAAAAATAAATTACTATATTTTTTGGCATAGATGAAGTTTTTTTTTTATTGTGACTCGACATATGACAGCACCCCGCTTGATGTTAAGCCGAAGTGTGGTTCATGTCGCTGCTACTACAATTCAATAACTGTGAGTAGCAATCACATCTACTATGCCGACCTAGTTGAAACCGGCAAATTACAAGCTGATCCCAAAACGTGATCAAATCACTTCACTCTGGTCTCACTTCAAGGTCTGTATACTTGTAAGTGGTGGTACTACCCCGGATCGGCAGACTGAGTACCACTGCCTACCACTCTTTGATAACCGGACCCGAATCGAATAACCATCTCTTTTTTTTATTAACAAATATATGCAATATTTAATATTAATAAATATTACAAATAAAAGCTATGAAACAAATATTTAAAAGTATTAGGAATTAAGAAAAACTATTTTGCATTATAAATACTTCACTTTTTTTGCATAGTTTTGTCTAAGGAAATACACGTAATACTAGTGATAAATAATGAAGTGTGTAGTTCTGTAAATATTTTTTGGCAACGGAACAACATGGAATTGGTTAAAAGAATTGAAAATAACACAATTTGTGACGTGAATAGTTTTCTAGTAGCTTCCGCTCGTGAATTACACACCAGCTTAACATCAGGCGGGGTGCGGTCATATGTCGAGTCATAATAATACTGCAAGGCTACCGTGGTCTAGTAGTCAAAATCTTGGTACCGTTGCATCTTAGATAAATGTATTAAGTCGTCCAGTTTTCTACGATACAAGCACTTTTAGTAACTATTTACAAAAAGATAAATAAAATAAAATTATATTAAAAATAAAAATAAGCCGAACTTAAATAAGTCGAAAATAAATTGAAAAACAGGCAAAGTTACTTCGACGTTTCGGCCCTTTATTAAAACTGGTCATCTCGTGATCACAACCTTTGCAACACAGCTGAAACGTCAATGTATTAATAAAATATGCGCGATGATGCATTAGGTCCCGTTTTAACTTATTCTAATTATAAAAGTAAGTTTTAAGCAATTTATAATGTACGCCCCGAAATAACAACGTAATGAAGTATGTACTTTACTGCATGTTTGGTAATGCTTCTAAGATGTTTACATGTTTAACAAATATGTACTCGTAAAAAAATTATAAATAATAAAAGAGACAAATTACTTTTATATTGTGTTAATTAAATTAGTCAAGTTTTATTACTAAGTAAATATATTTATTTAAAAGGTTTCTTATAAATAAAAGGACAATAAAATTGTACTTTAAGAACTCACGTGAAAAGTAATTACTAAATACACTTATTAATTTATTAAATTAGCCGGCATAACGACGGCGACAGAGAAAAGCGGAAAATGAAATGGTTTTGTTAGACGTGGGTGCTCTTGGATCTCCCCTTGCTTTCCATCAACAAGTCAAGGTCAAATGTTGCGTCTTAATTTTAAAAATACATATTAGTACGGAATAAAATTCTCTAATAAGAAATTTTAGATCACCTCACTTACTATTGTCCTATGAAATGTTTTGTATGAGGGGAGCTTGTATGTGGAGAATTGTGGATGTGAAGGAAGCGAGAGAGTTGTGTCAGGATCGTGGCAAGTGGCGCTCCATTGTCTCTGCCTATCCCTATGGGAAAAAGACGTAACAATTTGATTGATGATTATTGGGATATGTCGTTGATTGTCTGTAATGTATTTGTACCATAAACAACATTATTAAGGCGTTCGCTATGGGTAGGCTCAGTCAATTGTCAACCATTAAAAGAGATAAAGCCCAATATGTATAGCATTTTATTATCTAATATATAACAGTGCCAGGATCGTGAATCGTGCGTGATTGATCACAACACGACGAATTAGGTTGTGTACGAAAACTTAATTAAAATACAAACCCTAATAATGTTGGAAGCCATGCGTTTGAGGAATTTGCTGGTGAATACAGCCGCATCGTTGCCGCAGGATCTTTGAACCGTTCTCTCGGAGCATGTCAGGTACTCTTGGAAGGAACTGTTAAAACACAAACAATACTAAATATATTATGATACTGGTAATGCAGCCATCAGATTATTATAAATGGCACTTTTAGAATACATTATTCTTATTATTAGTTACTGAGTTTTAGGAACCTTCTACAAGTACAACCTTTCTAGAGTGGAGACCACGAACCCCATAGATGCACGTATAGATCCCGGCAAACAAAAAGAGCGCTGGCACTAAAACTGCGCAGTTACTTGTTTGTTACCTACTAACTTTCCGTTTTATGAATGTGTATAAATTGTAAAATATTATTAATTTTGTGCTCTACCGTAATTATGAGCGGACTTGCTCCCCACCACAGTCGTCCAACGCTTTTCTAATTTGCCGATCCTTATACTGCGCAGTTTAAAAGTCAGCGATCTGCCGGGAGTAATACCCTATGGTCCTATGACCATAGGGTAATGGTCCTATGACCATAGGGTATTAGCGGGGCCTGTAGCATTTTATCGATAACCTGTCAATCTTAATATTAATGCTTGCTTCCAGTGGAATGCTTTCAGTATACCAGCGTCGGCAACCTCTGGTCGGCATGATGATGGCGACAGAGACAGTCGTAAATTAAGTGGTTTTTTTTTTCAGTAGTCGGCGCTCTTGGACCAATTTTCTTAGCTTCAGGCAAATTGTCGCATCCCAATACAAAAAAGTACAAATTTGGTAAAAGTAAATTTTGGCATAAACAAAAATTGCTGAAAACACAATCTAAAAACAATGTTATTTTAGTTATGCGTTTGCGTAAACTAAAACAGTCAGTAGTCAACAAAATCTCGACGATTATTTTTATCTATATTTACACACAAGTGACCATTCAGTAGTCCCGGTCATACATCAGGCGATGCGGGTGATTGATGGCGGATTTGTACAAAACTAAATATAAAAATAAAATTAAACTTCATAAAATAGCCACCAAAAGCGCAATGTATGAACAGGTCTAGAATTCGAATATTTTGCGACCTGTCAGAGGATTCACACATCGCTGAACCTGTCCTGGCTGCAGGGACGAGGAAAGATAAACAAACACTGCACACGCGTCCGGTAGAAAAAAATGCAAATAATTTACATGAGCGTGATGTCAACTGCATACAAATTCCATTTATGGAGCACGAATGAATTTATTTATAAAATCCCTCAATTATTCAAAGTCCTGATTTATCCGACTTGAATTGTGATGTAGCTGAATTGGATTAGAAAATACATTTATTATTTATTAGTAACAAAATTGGTTAAATCACTGAATGATTTTATACTCAAATTGAAAAGTTTTAGAAGCCTGAAGTCTGTCCATAGAGAGTCAGAAACATGTTTGATAATACAGTTCGAAATAAAATATTCCTATTTCAATTGTTCAATAAAACAAAAGAAAAGGCAGATATTTACGCTGGGTTTGGTTAACAGTGGTAGGCAGTGGTCTAGTCTGCCAACACGAACCATCACTTACATACAGACCGTGAAGTGACGCGGGATCAAAAGTTGCCGGTTCCAATGATGGACCGCACTTCAGCTTTCAGGGCCAGGGCCAACATCAGGGCCGAAAAAAAAGCTATTCGGTACTCGAAGCTTGTACGAAAGATTTATTACAATAAAAGATGCTAATGAATTGATCAAAATCGTAGCAAATGGTGATCCGTTATCTCTGTCTATCTTTGCGGAGGAAAGAGAATTTATGCTAAGTATTTCACTCTTGATATTACGACTTATGCACCCTAAATGTGGAAGTTAACAAAGTAATTTCCATGTCAAAACAATTTAGCTACGTCCCTCTGAATAATCCAGGAAATTGAGCAAATCCCATGATTTGGAGACTGATTTCTAAAGACAGTTTAATGACGCGAAAGTTGAAGGGAAAAAATTAGAGGGATCTTCGAAGTAACTGCGCCAGTGTTATCTATCCGCGTAATTACCTTGAATGCGACCGATTTGGCTATTAAATTAATGATAGCAATAATCTTTACAATATTTAGGAGATAGATATACGTAACGCTTTAATAATAAGTTTTATCATTATGATGGCTTAATAACACATATTATTTAACCGTAGTAGCGATTTATTTATTGCTACTGCAGTTAAATAACAGTTGGAATCAACAGATTGCAAGATGATCCTAAAACGCGTCCCTTCACCGTCTGTACATTTGAAAGTGGTGGTCCTACCCCAGATTGGAAAAAAAATGCTAAATCTGCATGCTACTCTGTCAATTTATAAACTTACTAGAATTTAACTTAATAAAAGATTTTATTTTAAAGCGCGATCTTTTTATTATTATTGTAACAATAAAAAATTTGATAGTAAGTTTGTTGCAAACGTTAAAATGTGACAGTAAGTTTTATTTACAGTAAGTTAATGTAGGTACTAATTGTAAGCGGTATTAACACAAGTAGAATATCTGAACACCTACATTAACGCAAATGTCTGAAATAGAATGTTTAATATGAAGGAATACATTCTCTATACGCATTGAAGCGATAACAACACGAACAAAATGCACAATGCTCCCCTTCTGTTTAACCTCTAACCTCAGTGAAATCACGTGAGCACACTTCAAACAACTCATTAGGCGTCTTTGGGCTGGTTGAGACAGTCACTCCGCGAATATTTTATTAACGAGCCCTATTCAATATTCAAGGTTTCAGCTAGCGACGATTGAGCCATTCCTGAAACTCCTTGATAACTTTCGTGACAGCTTAATTTGTGGGCTCAATTCGCCTGTAATTATTTCCCGACCGATCTCGAATATCCGACCAAAGTTAAAACTTTCGCTTTCGGTTAATTTTTAAAAATACCATAAAAAGACCTCGGAAACGAAAAACATCGAAATAAATGGTCCATATAAAAATTTATTCTATCAAATATTAGGATTGAAATATTATTCAATTTTCGATAAATATTTAAATAAGAACGGTTTGTTTTTGTTTCCATTGATTTTCTTGAGAAATTGGAATTGGAAATTTTTATTTGAAATATTTTTAATGTCTACTGACTAACAATGTGATATTGTGTTACACTGATCTCATCGTTAAGTTATGTTATTTCAGATTATAATTCAATTAAAAATAAAGTTTCTTCATAATAAACAAATAAAATAAAGCATGCCAATACCTGGAACAAAGTTCAGGTAGAGTCGAAGGCACATAATTTATTTTATCGTATGTTAGAATCCCAAAATTGTAACTCACCAGCATACAGTTTTCAAATACATTTCGTGACTGGTCTCCCGCTGGTCTGTATCATAATGTTCGCTTTGTTGGTGATTGCTTAGACTTGTTAATGTCACTTCATACTTTTTGCTGCAGGTTTCATAATCCGAACGGACATTCTTGACGCAATCTGCATATTTAAGGTACTCGTCTTGGTATTCTCCTCTCGCGCATAAATCATCAACTACTTCAGTTATACCAGAATATATCCTTCTAAACATCACTCTCTCTTTTGGATCCATGCACACAATCGTATAGTTGTCTATACACTTAATGCCAGCCTTTAGTTCTCTGAAATAAACGCATGTGTTCAATAAAGAGTAATAATAAATAACATTTAAATTATAACTCGTATTTAATTTTATTTTAGTCGTTGCTATCTTTTCTTTGAATGAATATGCTGATAATTCTAAACATTCTTGGAACATAGTAAGAGAATATACAGCAGGACAAAACAATTATATTTGTAGTAAGTACCGTCGAGTTCCCTAACTTCGCCTGGATTTAGACACTTTTTTCAACGTACTTTCTAAAATATTACCACTAGAGACCATGACTAATAAGATAATAATAAATTTAACGTTCTTTAATAATCACAGACTAAACACACTATTGAAATTATTTAATTAGATATCAAAATACGTTACCAAAGTCAGTAGGCGAAGATAGGGCAGATGTGCATAACTTCGCCTACTCCATTTTTTCTCGCATATCTAAAGACGTCTATAGCTACAATATTTTGATTAGAATGCGATTTAGAAACAACGAAATAGAACCTTATTAAATGTGCTTAAAGTATTATATTTTCTCAATTACTATTGAGTAGGCGAAGTTAGGCACGGTAAATTACTCTTTCCATACAAATATGAAGATCCATCCAGGGTTGTCACAATTTATCATGAACCTTAGTTGTAGGTACTTAGAATGAAGCACACAAAAATAAAACATTACTTTTATTTATCTTATTTATTTAACGCCTTTTACGAGTAGGTTCTTATATTAGTCTCCCCCATACTACAAATCAGTCTTATTTAGATAAGTACTAGCATAATCAAATCCTTACAATCCTTCCAGTTAATGATGGAAAATAATTTCATTCAAATGGCTGCCTCGGCTGGAAATACAGTAGCCTACACGGTCGGTCCAATTTTTAAGAACATTATGGATTGTATTCAGCTGTATTTCACCAATGGCTTCACGAATATTGTCCTTTAAAGCATCAATTGTCTCTGGCTTGTCGACGTAGCACTTTGACGGCACCCCACAAATAATAGTCCAACGGTGTCTAATAGCAGCTCCGAGGTGGCCAAACGACATCAGCTCTGCGGCTGATGATGCGATTTTCAAAAACACGGCGCAAAACATCAAGTGTAGCGTCGGCTGTGTGGCACGTAGCGCCGTCCTGTTGAAACCAAATGTTGCCAATATCCTCTTCTTCAATTTCTGTAAACAAAAATTCGTTCAACATGGCTCGATAACGATCGCCATTGACTGTAACGGCCACTCCTTGCTCATTTTCGAAGAAAAATGGACAATTATTCCTCTGGACCAAAATCCGCACCAAACAGTGACTCGTTTTGGGTGCACCGGCTTTTTAATGAATGCCTGCGAGTTTTCTGTGCCCCAAATGCGACAATTCTGTTTGTTTACATGCCCGCCAAGATCCCGGCGAGGTATGTCGTATTCGGCTTTGTTTTTGTTAAGAGGAAAGCTCTTTGTTTTTTATCATGTCAAGAGCTAAGTCCATCATTTGTCGGTCATGATTTGTAGTATAGCTTCTCTTTTTTTTATTTTATTTTTTGAGGCCATTTTTCTGAAAAAATAATAAAAAAATAAGTATAATGACAAGAACTTAACGTTCCTCATTGCCTATAGAAATGATCGCTTTAAGCGATAACGTCAAACATTTAAAAAAATATGTTTAATGTCTTTGTTCTCTACGCAATAAAGAATAAAACATTTTTTTTATATATAAAAATCTGATGAACAAGATTGGTTAATATGTAAATAAGTATAAACTATACTTAGTTATACCTCTACTATTATCGAAGACAGGCGTGGACGAACGGTTTAGTGACTGGTTTGTTGTTGGTTTGTTGGTTCGATCCCCGGTCGGAGCAAATATTTGTTTCATAGCTTTTATTTGTAATATTTAATAATATTAAATATTGCAATTATTTGTTAATAAAAAAAAGAGATGGATATTTGCTTCGGGTCTGGTTATTAAAGAGTGGTAGGCAGTGGTACCCAGTCTGCCGATCCGGGGTAGTACCACCACTTACAAGAAAACAGACTGTGAAGTGATTTGGTCACGTTTCGGGATCAGCTTGTAAGTTACCGGTTCCATCTAGGCCGGCATAGTGGATGTGATTGCTACTCACAGTTATTGAATTGTATTAGCAGTGACATTCATTCATGGACCACACTTTGGCTTAACATCAAGCAGCACTGTCATATGTCGAGTCACAATAAAAAAATAAAAAAAAACCTTTTAATATGTTAATTAAATTTCATTAGTTTAAATTAAAAGTTCAATAATCTACATTGAAAATATAGTCTTTGCGACAACCCTACGGGTAGGCGATGTTTGGGAACATCATGGCCGCTGATGTGTCCCCTTACATATTTGTAATGTTATCATATCTATTGATAAAGATAATGACAAACTGATTGTTTTATAAGAAAATACAATAAATTTACATTATGAGACACTTATTAGGATAATCTTACCTGTTGACTGGAAGCGACTACAAACAAAGTTTCCCGCACTTCACTAAAAACACCTCACGACACTGACGTTTTCTGATGTAATGGTCGCCAAATTAAGCGGATTAACTAGGTTGCCATCAGCAAAGTATTACCATGACTAAATAAAAAACAAGATGTAGGAGTTTATTTGTAACTTACTTCTAAGGTTTCAGTGATATTGAATTTTTCTTAAATTCAGGCGAAGTTTAGGTGACTAGGCGAAGTTAGGAAACTCGACGGTAGCTAATAAAATTGGTGAGAATTAAATCAATCTACCCACTTGCAAATGCAAAAATAAAATTTTTAGAAGCTGACTTTCGATTTATTTATTCTAAGCGTAACTTTATTGCCAAATTAAAGACGGTCTTACACTAACGACCGAAACGCCCACGGCCAACAATTTTTATTATTAGTATGATCGAAACTAAAGTTGCGGAGGGTATATAATCGACTTAGGATAAACTACTCCTTAATGTCTAATAACATTCAATTCCATTCACAAAACATAATCTGCATAAAGCCGGTATCAATTAAATTAATCCTTCAAGAATCTTCAATGGACATTGATAATTAATTAATTAAACACGATTATTACTGACGTACTTCCTTTGTGGTCTGATAAAGAGTACTTATACATCAAAGATTATGGTTTTATTAATAGATACTAGAAGTAAACAAACGTTATTTGAGTATGCCATTCGATGACACCTGGAAAAAAGCCAAGCATACCCGTGACGACATTTCAACGAATCTTCGAGTTGTATTTTGAAGATCATAACTTAATAATAGGCTTTTTACGACTACTTTGAATAAACGATAATATCGAATTTCTAGATAAATGTTTTCTTTCTTAAGCATTGATGCTTTTTTAAGGTTAATTTCGTCGATTAACCTATTCAATCCAATGATAATAACGTTAAATTGTTTTTGTTGTGTGCTACCTTATTACACTCAAAGAAAGGACAAAACATCGACTGAATAAAAAATTTACAGCACTAACGTCGCGGTTTAAAAACTTTTTTATATAAATAGGGATACATTACGGGGTTGGTTTGGGCACATTGTAAGAATAAATGAAAGAAGATTGACGAAAAAGATTTTTAAAGCATAGATGAGTGGACTACTCAGAAGATTGTTCCTCGGTCAAATCGGATTCATCCCTAAAAATGCTGGGAATAGCAGTGGTCATAACCATAGAATATGTATAAAGAGAATTGTGGAAGTGAAGAAAACGACAATTGTGTAAGGATCGTGAAATTTATTTATGACCGCTGCTGTCGCTTGATATTCGTGAGTAGTAGCAGCTGCTGCAACAGTCAAATGTCATATCCGCTATGTTGTCTGCTTTATTATTACTTTTACCAATGTTTTTTCAATCAAATTGTCACGCCTTTTCCCATGGGGATAGCCAGAGACAATGGAGCGCCACTTGCTACAATTCTCTTCATAAAAGCGCTACGGTTATAGCCACTAGGCAACATCAAAAGGATATCTGCGACAACAATAAAATTTATATTATTATAGTAATTAACAACTCACATGCAACTCTTATCTAGTTCTTCCCTGGTGAGCGCGAATGATATCTCAGGTGAGCTTAGTACAGGAAGTGCCATAGAACAACGTTGCAGAAGGTCTTCCTGCTTGTTGCATCTCTCCTTAACTGCACCTAAAAATAAAAACTAAGATTAATAAAAAATACTAACAATAAAATATAATTTCCAACTTTGATAACCAATATCTTTATATCAAATGACCTACCAGACTAAACTCAACATCCCATTAAACTCTCCTTTTTATAAGCAATAAGTTTAAGAACAGGTCTATCCTAAAAATTGGCAGAATAATAACAGACAGATTGATAACCCTTAGTTATGAAGGTAGAAAACTTCATATTTTCACTCTCGTGGAATGCTTTACCACCCCAGTAAGACCTGGGAACCTTTAAGCGAAGCATAAATAAGCACATCAGGCCCCGATCCCCTTAATACACGACAGCAAAATGACGAACTGGCCAGTGCGAATATCAGTATATTTGACATCTTCGTAACCAATCTATAGGTAAACTACGTTGGTTGATCGATTGCAACCGCGACGCTTTTTTCTGCTTTTCCATCGCCATATTGTATTAAGAGAATCAGGGCCCTGGTAGGCACCGGAACGCCGGCGACTGACGCAACCGTAAACTGACAGGGTTTTTTTGCATCGGCTCTCTTGGTCTGGACTTACCATCAGCTAGGTTAGAAATCGAGATAGTGCTAAAGTTACATTGTTTGTATGGTAAAATTGGTAAGTGACTCAGGTCCAGCATGTTCTCAAACAATTTAAATGCTATTTTGTCACGTCATTACACCGACTATCAATCATAATGCATATATTAGGTATACATAATTAGGTACTTAGATCTTTTCATTTCATACTTTTTGAATATTTATCCAATATATTCCAAATATATGCCATATGCCAAAATCTTTATTTTTAACCCCCGACCAAAAAAGAGGGGTGTTATAAGTTTGACTTGTCTGTGTATCTGTGTATCTGTGTATCTGTGGCTCTGTGTATCTGTGTATCTGTGTGTCTGTCTGTGGCATCGTAGCTCCTAAACGAATGGACCGATTACGATGCGGTTTGTGTCATTTGAAAGCTGACGTGATCGAGATGGTTCTTAGCTACAATTGATGAAGATCTGATCAGGGGTTTCAAGGTCATCAGCTCGATTTGTTAGCTGCGGTAGCGATCTTAGACGCGCTGTTTAGGATGGCAACCCTTGTACGTCGCTATGCGACGAAGATTGTTATTTTATGTCAAATAAATATGCCATTGTTAAAACACGTAAAAAATGTTATAATTTTTCCCTTAAAATATTCATATGGCGAGGTTGGTTTGCAGTTTAGATCGATTACCTTGATTGTATATTTTAGGGGAAAAATTATAACATTTTTTACGTGTTTTAACAATGGCATATTTATTTGACATAAAATAACAATCTTCGTCGCATAGCGACGTACAAGGGTTGCCCGTTCTAAACACGCATAAGGCTGGGAATACACGTCCGATATTGCTGAGCAAATTATTTACAAATCGGAAGTAGGAATCGGACGTCTATTTTGTTTCTGTATTCTGTATGAAAACTGCACCTTCAGACAATCGGATCGGCCATAAAATCGTAAGCGCCTTGGCGTTGTTTCCGATTCTGACATCCGATCCGACTATCGGATCTGACGTGTATTAAGTATTCAAACAAATGTATGGCACGAGTGCTTTCCGATTGTCTGATCAGACAATCGGATCGGACTATCGGAGAGGAAAATCAGACTTGTATTCCTAGCCTTATAGGTATTTACTTTACTTTTAAACATATCTGTGACTTAACATTTGAAATAAAAACGTATACAAATACATGTGTGTTTTAACTGGTACCACTAAGCTACTCTGATGATGGAACTCGAAGGTACGAGACGAAATCCTGGATGTGTTCAAACTTTTTTTTGGTACACTAAGTTTGGACTTATTAGATTTGTCTTGAAGGTAGGAAACTAAGTGTAGAAAAGTTTGTGCGATAAAATAAAACATACCGGATCTAAAAAATCTGATCATGGATCCTCTCAGATCAGCAAATCAACAAGAAATAGACCTATAGTGCTTTAACTAAAATTGTTACTCACTATGAGCCATTAGCTGGACCGTTATAAAAATTAAAGACCGAGAGTATCTGATGAGGCACCATCATTAATCCTCTCAGATCAGCAAATCAACAAGAGATAGAACTATAGTGCTTTAACTAAAATTGTTACTCACTAAGAGCATTTAGCTGGACCGTCATCAAATTGAAGACCGGGCAATCTGATGATGCACCATTATGAATCCTCTCAGATCAGCAAATTGATATCAATTGATCAGCAAAAAAAAGAGATAGAACTGTAGTGCTTTAACTAAGCCTTTAGCTGGGCCGTTATCAAATTGAAGATCGGGAGTATCTGATCATGAATCCTCTCAGATCAGCAAATCAATAACAGATAATATCATAGTGCTTTAACTAAAATTGTTACTCTCTATGAGCCATTAGCTGGGCCATTATTAAATTGAAGACCTGGAGTAGTTATCTGATGATGCACCATAAAGATCCAAGGGATATTAAAGGGATATAACTATTGAGCCATGACTAATGTTGTTTATTACTATAAAGCTGATGATATGACCAAATTGGTTCCAGGCGTTTCGGGGGTTCCTTTAAAATTTTAATTTTGATTTTTATTGGGACTTGACAGACTAGTGAACGAACTGCCTTATGGAAAATATTCAAAGGAAATGTGAGGATTATTTGAATTGATCATTATTGTTATTTTAATTTGTTATGGAATACAAAAACAGGCCTTTGATGTTATAAAGAGCTATTATTTTTTAATTTTTATTTACGATTTATTAAAGTGAATACCTACGCACTGTAGTCTGTAACGTATTTTACTAAATTTCATTGTACACGGCTTTAAATTGTAACTCTACTCAGATATATATATATTTTTAAATTGTTACTCGTGTCTAGTCAGTACTTATTTGTATGATTGATTGATTGTTTTAAAACAACTCGTTTTAATCGTGTCAACCCTTGAACTTATTAGTATAATATTATTTTAACATACATATTTTGAATATTGTTGATAAATCTGATACATATTTTATGTGCACCATTATGTTGGTTTTATTATAAAAAACTTTCCAAGTAACCTTGTTGGGTACCTACATGATATTTTTAATGTGTGTAAAACTATCTACCTACGTAAATATTATTTTAACTCATCATCTGCGCGTCTGTTTATAAAAATAACAAATGAAGCTCAACATCATTTACTCTCAGATAGGTTAATTTAAATTGCAATCAATCAGCCTATCTGACAAATAAATGAACATCTTAAATAATATTGGAAAGTACAGATAGATAACTTTAATAGATCATTAAATTTATAATTAAAGAACTTTCCTTAATTACGTAGGTATTTGATTTAGTCATTTGATCACTAATTACCTGTATCATATTATTAATTTTCGTTTGTTTTATATTAACTATGCTGTGTTAATATTATTACTAATCTGGTAATAGATTATATTCATAAATTATTAGGAAATATAATTTTTAAATAACGTCTAAATAAAGTTTTAATTACGTAGATTTGAATACTATTTTCGTCTGAAATTTTGAAATATAGCTAAATTATCGAGATAAACCAATCAATTGCACATCTATCCAAATGCATATCTATCCAAATGAATTGAACTAATTAAATAAATAAATCATGAAGTCAATTAGCAGGTCAACAGAGTGAGACCACCCGCCGGAGTCATTGACACACATTTGTACCTATGTCAATAATAAACTACTGTTTAAAAAATGTGAATGGCTGTGTGCATTCAGTTATAGTAGGGAGAGGTGTAAATTAGAGTTTAAAAAAGAAAGAGAATTAGGGCAGGTTTTAAAAAGTCCCTTAGAAAAATAAATAAGACACCATTTCTGTCATGCGGCGGAAGATGAAATTGAAATTCCAAGGCTGTATGAAGAAAATTTTTTATTCACGATATATGACGAAGCTAATATCAAAATTTTGATTTTTTTTCACCAAGGAAGCAAGAGTTATGCTGGGAAAGGTGGAAAGATTTTTAGCCGATGGAACTTTTAAAATTTGCCCAAAGCCATTTAAACAAATGTATAGTAACCACGGAGATTTGGGAAGTACCGACGATAGTGCTAATGTAGTACCACTTTTATATGCGTTGTTGCCAAATAAGGAGCAGAGATTATATGATATCTTATTCGAAATTATAAAATCCATTATACCTCATTGGAACCCAAAGTATATTATAACAGATTTTGAATTAGCTGCAATGAAAGCTGTGGAGAATATTTTTCCAAAGTGTAAAATAACAGGTTCATTTTAAAAAGGTTTTATATAAAAAAGCCAAGGATTTTAATTTAAATAAAACTGCCATTAATAGAAATGGTGACGTTGAGGAGAGTGGTCAAGAATCTAAACAAGTCACGATCCTCACACTAAGGAAACGACTGTAATAATAGATCTAGGGCCACCGTAGTGTGTTGGTAGTGCAATGGTCATACAAACCAAGAAACCTAGGTTCTAAGACCACTTATCGATACCAATTTATCTATCTTTGATAATGTGTACTTTGGTGGTCCTGTGTCCACGATACAGACATGTTTAGTAGCTTAGTATAGAAATGTAAAAAATAGGTAAAACTAAATTATACGAGTAGATCCCCGTGGTAACAGGGCGTGTCGGTTTAAGAAATTATTATCAGTATTATCAACCGAGCAATGTTTTTAAAATATTATCAAATATTTGCAATAAATCGAAGCAAGAAAAAACAGTAAGAGGTTATCACCTTTCATAAGAGAGGCCGCCATTGCTGTCGAATCAGACTATCGGGTGTCACGATGTGCGCACGCGCAACCGACACTCGATCATACATGAGATTCAATCTCTAGATATAATTATTATGTTGAACATTTATTGATTTGTTTACAAATTATTATTAATAACGTTTATTATAGAAACTAAAAATAAACTTTATTTTATTTATCTGAAAACATAAATTAGAATACATATTAATATATATTAACATATATATTAATAAATTATTATTATTGGTGTTTATTTTCATTTTTAGTATATTCTATACTAAACGTATTTGTAACATAAAAACAGTGCGACCAAAATATATATACCTATATCAAAAATATATTGGTACCGGTAAATGATTTAAACCAAGGGATCTCAGTTTGCTTTACACTACCACTACACCACGGTCGCCTATAACATAAAAGTTAAATAGAGATTAATTTTAAATATCACACTTTATGAATATAGTTTTCGCATTTTAGTGAATGAAATGTCGCGCATTAATCGGTCAGTTGTCGTCGGTCGGCTGCACCTTGCGGAACGCATGCACCAGGTAGTTATTTTTAACAGTACGAGCGTGTTCTAAGCAACCATATATTCCGGTCTGTGGTGGTGGGGAGCCGAGCCCGCCATTTTACCAATTCCTATTGGTTGTTAAAGATCGTACGATGTTTTTAAGCACGCCAGTGTGTAACAATGCAACACACACTCTCTCGAAGACTTGATGTATCGTGGTCCAATTTAAAGAGCTGCGTGCATGCACATACTACGTATACACTCCAATTGAATAATTATGTTGAAGAGATCAACCTTGGCATATTACGTCTGCGGCGATGTATTTATAAGTAGGCACGGCAAATGTTCTATGGAATGAATAACAAATCAATTTAGTTTTAGTTCTGTATATTTGTTTACACGTCAAATGATCTAATATACCTATTAAATGTAATATGTAAATGACATTAGAAGTTAACAAAGTCATTAGTGTTTATTAATTTTAATTGTTATCTTATAAGCAAGTGGATTAGGTATTAATTGTATTGTTGCTAACTTGCGTGTGGTCTATTGAATACATATCACAATAATAAGCGAAAAGTCAGATAAGTGATTCTGATATTAGTTTTATAAAATAATGTGTATTTATTAAAATTTCTATGAATAAATCTAATCTAACTGATAGTTTTTTATTATTATTCTGACCTGCTAATTATAATTTGTTTGGATAGATTGATTTGTCGACATCTGACCTCGTTTTGCTGACGACTTAAAAAACCCATTCAATTTAGGGTTTTCTTAAATACCGTCATTATGCCGGCCAAAAAAATGTTAGTATATAAAAAAACTGTTTACCTTTTACCAACTGTCTTTATCAGTATTTTTCGAACCCGGTCTTAATGTTGACCTACAACTTTGAGCTCATTACGTCGAAATCTTAGATTAACTTACAAGTTGGATAAAATATTAGTCTGTGGACGGACGGACAGACTAAAGCGCCGTATCATAATGCTACACAGTACAGAGTTACTGTGTAAAATCATCATAGGTGTCATTATTCGCACAGTTCAAAATAACCAGTCCTATGCATAATGTATTTAATAGTTTGGGTCAAAAATAGCAAATCCTTATCGTGTTATCTGATAGTATTATGGTGACACCATTTCGTCTAGTTGCACCTGTTATAAAAATCTTTATCAGTAAACGTAGATCTATATACACGAGGCTTTTGCAAATATTGATAATGAGTAAATAATATATTGTATTAATTGCAGAGATTTCCAATCTACGAGAATGACTTTGGCCGACTGGACGACTAGTCGGTTTTAAAAAGGGCATTTTATTATGCTTAATATTAATTCAAAGAGCGGTAGGCAGTGGTACCCAGTCTGCCGATCCGGGGTAGTACCACCACTTACAAGTATACAGACCGTGAAGTGATTTGGTCACGTTTCGGTCATATGTCGAGTCACAATAAAAAATAAAAAAATAAATAAAAAATAGTAAAAAATTAATATTATTGATAAACGTGAGTTTGGCTTTTTTATAGATAATTTAAATCTTAGTAAAAACAATTTAAAATGTTAACTTATAACATTCCAAGTGAAAAACAAGAGAGACAAAAATAAAAACAAAACCAAGGTCATTATAGGAGCCTAAACGAGAGAGCTTTAGTATTTTATTGATTGTAAAAGGAGCGAAAAGACTACATTCCTCGGGGACATAACAAAAAATGAGCTTTGTGTCTCAACATAACGAGTCCATGAGCGCGAATCCCCCCTGGAATCTGTACTAAGAAATGAAGCGATGAATGATCGCGTAGCAAATCGGCCATTTCGCTGTGTCTCCGGTCCCGCACCGAATCATTTGTCATTTTTGGGAGATGGGATAACTTTTTCTACGTCGCGCTGACTTCGTTTGAACTTTTGTGGGGGAAATGAGAATTATTACCAGACTTAGCATTAATATAGTCTAGATGGGTGGCTCAATCATCGTCTAATCTCATTTGAATTTCAGTGTGTTATTCAGACAATCATACGTTCCCTAATCCATCACGAAAACATTACGCACAAAAAACATTATCATACAATATATGATATGCTGTAAAAATATACTAGGAACGCTGTGGTTTTTTTTTTTCGGTTTAAAGTTGATTCTAATAAGATATCGAACTAAAGGATTCGGCGCGTCGTTTCTTAGTAGAACGATCAATGAGTGGATTTACCAGCCTGTGGGTTCTTACTGTGAAAAAGCACCTTTGAAGCAACCGTTAGATTAGAAGGGGTTTTCAGTCGTCAGCGCTCTTAGTCGTCCTTTAGTTTCCATTAGGTAAATCTAGGTCCCATGTCGCGTCTTTATAGAAAAAAGTGGAAAAATACAAAATTTCACTTTCCAATTTCCATGGAATTGCGTAGCAGGAGTCCAAGTATAGTAACGAACCGAGAATTTACTAATAAATTATTCCAAACTCAATTGAATTATTTACAAACGACCAACATAATATAAATTGATTATTAAATGAACACTGAACTAAATGTAAATTTATTAAATACCCATAAACACAATTTGAATTGAATAAATAATATAGCTATTCAATAGAAAAAATATATAGTTTAAATAATATTAAGATAGAAAATAGATACGGTATTTATTTATACGCACGTTTTAACAGAACTTTGCTTAAACTGGCCTAGGGGAGTAATAAATTTGGATAAACAATTTTCATCTGTCGGCAATCGTACCCTAAACTATGCGGATTACAGCATAAATCCAGATTAGGCTTTAACTGCTCAAGGAAAATTGATATGTGTTTGTTTTCAAATAAATACGAGTAAAAGGTAAATACATTTTGTCTTTATTATTGTTACTGTTAATCTAATTAGTTAAGATAGGAAATAATCTAAAGCAGGCGGCTGAAGTGCTGCACAAATATCTGATTTACATTTTTAACTTTATTTATTTTCAATAGCAAGCAAGGGGAGGTCCAAGAAAGACTAAAAACGATTTAATTTACGGTTGCCTCAGTAACCTTCACTATGCCGGCCTGAGGTGCTTTTTCACGTCTTTCTTAAAGCATCCATTAATTATTGCCTAATGAGATTGGAATTATTAAAATGAAAATAAAAAAACTAATTAAAAAGGTCACGGTTCTATTCCATATTCAACAGTGATATTATTTACTTGCGAAAAAATTAGAAAGTCAGTAACTAGTTTTTGAAGAATCTTGAATATTACCTGCAAAACTAGGTTACACTAGTGACAAGAATATAACAATAGTTGAAGTTAATTCAATCAAGTTTTTTTATTACATTTGTATACTAAGCTACTAAAATGCTTATATCATAGAAACAGGACAACCAAAGTACATATATCAAAGATACATTGGTACCGGTGGGTGGTCTCGAACTCGTGCTCGGTTTGCGTAACCATTGCATTGCACTGCCACTACACCATGGTTTAATGAGACGCATGTCTGATGGTTAACAAGCAGAGGTCTAAGAGCAAAGACAGTAAAATCGGTTTCATTTTAACGATTGTCTTAATCGCCATCACTATCATCATCATCAGCCAGAAAACTGAACATAGGCCTCCCGCCGTCACTATGCCGGCTATAAATAAAACTAGGCTCAAAAGTTAAATCAAAATGTTTAAATTATTAAAAAAATAACTAAAAATTAAAATTAACATGAACAGATAGGAGGAGCAGCGATAAGCTGATAAAAAAAGTTCATTAAAATCCAATTCGAATTTTATTTACCTCTTGTATTGTTTTGCGGATAACAATACATCGATTCTGTTCATCAATGGGTGCACGTGACACTTGATAGAAGTGCCATCGTAGAATTCAATTTTAAAATAATAATAAAGTACTACATATAGGTATAGGTATGTATAATAAAGTACTGCATAATCGGAAGACTGAATAATCCTAGCCTCAGAGAATGGAGACTATATATACTGTGGAACAACTATTCAGACTTGCGCTGGACGCGACCTAATCCAAGGAACTAACCGCCAACCTATGGTGTAATCAAAATCAAGCGATGCGTGAATAACCTTTGGCCGGCATAGTGAGGCAGCTGTGAACAAACTCAGTTTTCTTAGTCGTCGTCACTCGAGGACCTCCTCTTGTTTATCATTAGGAAGCTCGAGGCCAAATGTCGTGTCACAAGAAAAAAAAGTATTGAGATAATATATTGTTAAAAGAAAAAGAAGAATTCCGGCCGCCTAGGAAGCGATTAGAAGTTCTATGAGACTCAATTCTACCGGTTTTATATTTATTTTAAAAACATATAATATATCGACTACTCGAAGTACTAACCGACTGCATTGGCTTTCTGTGTATTCTGTTTTGTGAAATAAAGAATGTTGTCTGTCTCCTTTTATAACAAACAATTACGATACGATAATACAGACATCCATCTATTGACCAATTATAAAATGAACATCAGTGTTCCTCTCAGCATATCGCATTCATTGATTCAATGAAACTCTGAAGGCAAATGCCTATTGGCCTACTTTGTTCAAATACTTATAGACGTTTAATTTTCCTTAGACATCTCATTTTCATGGCTTCCTTTATAACAATAATTAATTCTTAGTTTATTTTTGTCACGTCTTTGTTATCAGTTAATATTAAACGTCATAATAATTATGTATATATTTCAGTAATTGTACAGACCATGAAGTGCTACTTTGCTCTTTGGGATCCGCTTAAAAGTTGCTGGTTCTGACTAGGCCGGCATTTTTAACTGTAGTAGAGGTTGCCTCTATTTATGGACCAGAAATGATAAAAAAATATATACCTAGGTCCTAAAGTAAGTCCTCATTAACGTTTTTTAAACACTGTAATATAACATTAGTTGTTGTGAAGCTTGTATAACAAAGCATGATTTAACTATAAAATATTATCCTTCTAAATCTATTATAAAATATTGTAGGTATGATTAAAAAACAAGAATCAAGAGCGTATCGTTCGTATTATTATCGTTATTAAAGTGTAGATCGAACCTAATTGTGCATTCGGATGAGATGTCGACGAGTTGGGCGGAGTCGTGGGCGCTTGGACGACAGCCCACGATACACTTGTCTTTTAATAAAACCAATTTATACAATCATGCTAACATGTATTGATTTACGACATATATATATTATATTACATGCACTATTTTTTTACATTTCTATACTAAGCTACAGGACAATCAAATACATTGGTACCGGCAAGTAGTCTTGAACCCGTGCTCTCGGTTAGCGTAACCATTGCACTACCACTATACCACGATCGCCTTAACCATTGTTTATATTATCATTTGTGGAAGAAGATAAGTAGGAAATATTTTGCCGAAAACTTAATATAAATAATACGTTAAAGAGTGGAAGACAGACAGACGGTTCTGGGAACGTCGTACATAACTTTCGGTACACTAGGTATTTGGCCAGGAAGTATTAACGAAGATTTTTATTATGGTTGATGTTACAGCCCCCTGATGTTAGGCTGCAATTCATAAATGGAGTCGACTGCTACTACAATTAATTAATCGCAAGTAGCAGTCACATCCACTACGCCGTCCGCCGTGTCACCTTTTTAGTAACATTTTGAAATACAATTTAATACTTGCAATTAATAATTACTACGAGTATGACGACGACATTTATAATGTACAAGTAAATACAAGGAACATGATAAATTGATACCATAATTAACAGACCGTCGAAATTTAATTAATACTGTTCTTTCAACGAAATGAATTAATAATAATTTGCCAGCATGGGCATACACTTGCTCATAGTCTCATTCTACCATGGCGTCGGAAAGGCGTATGGCGAGAAGACACAGTACTAAAAATACATCATCTGATACTATTAAGTATCATAATATAATATACTCGTACTATTAAGTATTAAATAAATATAAATAAAATATAAAGACAATTGATGGGTATCATCAATTGTCATGCCTTAATTCACACATGGATAGGCAGAGATAACGCGGAGGTCCACTTGCCACCATCCTAACAAAACTCTCTAACTTCTTCACATACACATTTTTTTAAATTGGGTTATGGTATAAGTTGAAATTATTAATTTATTACTATTGTATAATGAACAAATATAAATGTAATTAATTAAATCGCGTTTATTTTGGTTTGGAATTTACAATTTTATTTTACGCGATAGTAAGCCGCATAAAATTTGCTTAATTCATTAATGAATGTTAGCGCAAAATCTAAGAAAATATTAAAAATAAATGTGATTATTTTTGCTTTGGCGCCAATTTTATCCATTCTATTTGAAGTTGTTATTGTAAATTAGGTGATTTTTATTATTATTGTTGTGGATCAGCATGCCACAGTTACCAGCCTCTAACCTCGACTTGCAAGGGGGAGGTCAAAGAGTGTCGGGGACTGATAAAACCGTCTCAATTCACGGCTGTTTTATTTTATATTATTAAAATCATTTAAATTAATATTACCGATCCAAGGTCCTATTACTTTTATTTATTTTTCAAGTTTGTATTTATGAATGACGTCAATAATACTCTTGAATAAAGTCCCGAATAAGATTATATTAAAAAACATGTTAATTTAGATATAATATATAATTATTTTATATATAAGTAGTGATTAAATATTAGGAATATAAAATCCTAAATAAAAGTTTGCATAAGTTGCAAAGTTGACGTTTGCGTGGGATTTATCTATTGCTACATTCTCTAACGGTAATTAAATAAAAATGCGAAATCTGTGAAACGAAGAAATGTGACTTCACGAATGTAAGCAATTTTTTATAAATTTCTATCTCTAAACACTACTGATCAATCAAGCATCACAATTCTCTTGTATGAAGGGAATCGTAGGTGCGAGGGAAGCGAGGGAGTTTTGTCAGGATCGTGGCAAGTGGCGCTCCATTGTCTCTGTCTATTCCTGTGGAGAAAAGGCGTGACGATTTGATTGATTAATTGACGCATTTCTTAATATTTTACTCCCTGCCTGGTATTGTTTAGGCCGGGCAGACTTTGTATCCACTTTTTACATTTGTATTGGTATCGGTAGAAACAGGAGGTCCAAAGTAAATATATCAAAGATACATTGGTACCAAGAACTAGTTTCGAACCCGTGCTCTTTGTTTGCGTGACCATTGCACTAACTACCAGCAGCCACGTCCATTATACTGGCCTGGTTATGGCCTTGTTCTATGGTTATGGGCACTGGCATATACCATATTTAATCTATTTAAAATACCTTTTTTGTAATATATTTTCGTATCTTGGGAATATGTTTGCTTCAAAAACGTACTTTTATCTCAGTTCTTTAATAACTGTTTTATTTAAATAGTTAATATAATCAGTATTATTTATTTTAGTAACTTTTTATGTAAGGTCACTTAAAGATAAACAATTACATAATTGTAATGTAATACTGTTATAGATTTAGAATTATAAGAATTTTTATTTTTATCCAGACTTCGTAATAAATTCGTGTCAATCAAATTAGTTTCTATTAATCTTTCACTATCCCACACTATTTATAATTAGTTTATAATTTTGTTATAAGTATTATAGAATCAGATAACTTAAATAGATACATATATTATATTATTGTCCAAAAAGATAGTTTTAAGATAGTCAACATCTCATGGGATTCAAATCATTTAAATTAATGATTTTGAAATCAAATTGACATGTCATGCCTCTGGGTCACTTTATGGTCATTACGTGTACACACAAAAGGGTCGCAAGGAAGCGATTACAATGGGGCAGCACTTAGAAAATGACCGCCATCAGCCTACCATTCAAGGTACAAGTTGTAATGTGTTTCTAAACACTCAAGATGTAATTGTTAGTGTTTATTTAATACCTAAGTAATTAATTGTAATCTAAGGTTGTGTAGAAACTGGTTCAAGTTATAATGTTTACAAACATAACTGTTTAGTTATTATTTATTAATGTTTTGGGCGAATGTTTTTGAAATAAAATATTTTTGCGGCTTACTTTTATATATAGTATTATTCCGACACGTTTCGAAGCTTTGCAGCCATCGTGGTTGTAAGGGAGGATTTAGTACCTACTCGCAGTTTATAGTTAAACAATAATTTTTAAATAATTAAATCTAAAGAAAACCAAGTAAAAAATACATTTAATAACTAGGTGAAAGAATAGAAGTCATTGGGGCACAACTTTTTATGATCCTGATCATGACACAATTTTTTTATTGAGACGTGACATCTGACCACGACTTGCCTGATGGTAAGCAAGAGGCCAGATTTTTCAGTCGTCACTATGCCGGCCAAAAAAACTTTTAAAACAGGATTAAGTTCTCTTCATATAAGTAATATATGAAGGATTATAATGACCCCTTCTGGGCATTCTTAGTTTTACTCGCCGATAATTTATATTTCATTTTTATTAACCTTTATTAAAGTTGTATTACAAAGTTGTATTTTATAAATAACTTGATTGTTTCAAATATAAATAAATATGTTGTTTTTTTATATATTAGTATGGCGCCTAATATAACTAGATTTTTAGTAAATATATGAATTATATTATTTTTAGATTTTATTATTAAACACTAATAGGTAGAGGTCTATAAGCGCTGACAAGGAACCTCAGTGCTCGGTGACCTCAAGCGTCATTATACTATGCCTGTATTTGATTAATTTATGTCATTTGATCTTTAAAATGACCTTCGAATTAACATAATAAAATTAAAATTGAAAGTTGTTCTTTACTTTTGTGCTGATTATACATTTATTTTTAAATCCATGCGCGCAAATGTATAATAATAATTAAATAAAAGAAAAATAAATTATTTAAAAACAGAATGGGTATTAAAGTTTTAAATTATTTAAGTAATTGTATATATTTTAACAATTAAGGAAGAAAATCTTACCTGTTAAACTTAGTAGAAAGAATACTGTAAAACTGCCAACAAATAATTTACACATGTTATCCGCACACTTATTATATAAAACTAAAATGCAAATATAAAACACTTTAAATTATCTAACTAGTTCCGTCTACTAAGTAAAAACGCGTATTTATGAATGACTTTTTCTTTAAACAAATTCCTTACGATTTTAGTTTCTAATAATTTACGTATTAGAAGACGATGAAAAGTAGATCGAAGTGCGTCATACCCCCTCAGCGTCTAAATTACCACTGAATAACTGATCGAATGAAACTAAACTTATAGAATGTATCACAAAAAGATTGAATGAAATAATATTCGTTGCTTCAGCTACGGTTCTGTTTTAGTAATATGTACAATAATTTAAAAAAGTTAACACGACTAGTGTAAAATTATATACTATTTAAATTATTCTTCTTACATACATAGGTAATTTTTATTAAAACATGTTTTTCAGTTTTTATTTTAGGTTATGTTGTTATGTCAGAGTGAGTAACAGTAAGATTTAGTTGGGTTTAAATTATAAATATGAACTATAGCAAATAATGTAAAGTTTCATGCGTAAACTAACATAAATATTGATCATTATGTTTGCATCATTAGTTAAAAATATAGTAAGAATAAAGCCAAATACTTTGCTTATAAAGCGATGGAAGAACACTGAACACAATAAAGTTGCTATATACAATCCTTTTGATAGTATTAAATCTAAGGACAAGAAAACATATTTAGAATTAGTAAAAGTGTTCGAAGGGAAGGATCAAAGAAGGCGGGGTCATGTTGAGTTTATTTATGCAGCATTAGCCAAAATGAAAGAGTTTGGGGTGCAGAAAGATTTAGAAGTGTATAAATCTCTGCTAAATGTTTTACCTAAAGGAAAATTTATACCAACTAATATATTTCAAGCAGAATTCATGCATTATCCAAAACAACAACAATGTGCTGTTGATTTATTAGAACAAATGGAAGATAATGGTAAGAATGTATTTTACACATGAAAAAGCATTAAAAGGAAAGATTATAATTTCATTTACCACATAAGCTATACATATTTTTTATAACATATATCAAACGATGAGCCAGAGGATTGTTCCTTGGTTAAATAGAGGACATACTTTAAAAACCAGGGACAGCAGTGCCCATAACCAAAGAGCAGCTTTGAAGTGAATGTGCAGGAAGCTAGAGAGTTGTGTCAGTGTCGTGGAAAGTTGAGCTCCAATATCAATGTGAAAACCTGTGAAAATTAAGACATAAAATTGTTTTTTATATTATGGCTTGACTGCACCTTACTGCCTCACCTAATTTTCATGAATGGAGGCAACTTCAACAACAGTTAAATTACTGCAAGTAGCAATCACATTCCACTATGCTGGCCTAATATGATCCCAAAATGTGACTTTACTGTCTGTACACCTAAAAGTGGTAGTTCAACCCAGGTCTGGGCAAATGGCCACCAATTGTCTACCTAGTCTCAATCACCCAGACCTGGAGCTAATATTTGTAATATCCAATCTCGTTAAATATGAAAAAAATTAATACTAAAATAATCCTGTGAAGAAATATTATTTCTCACTGGAAATGGAACCTGGGACTGGGGAGACTAGTAGCTGATGCACTACATTTATAAAATTGAAACTTTAATTATTATATTAGAGACTTTTATTGAGAATTTAAGGTGACTGTGTTTTAGTTGTAGTGAAAAGTCACTGGTTCAAAAGCACCTGCTGACAGCAATGTATCTTTAATATACAAGTATTATGTACTCTGTAAAATATAAAAATATTTGTACCTAAAACTCACATCATATTTTATTCTAGGTGTAATGCCAGATATTGAAACACAAGAAATTTTGTTAAATACTTTTGGCAAGAGAGGGATTCCGCTAAGGAAATACTGGAGAATGATGTATTGGATGCCAAAGTTTAAAAATCTTAGCCCTTGGCCACTGCCGCAGGAATTACCCCACGATACGCTGGAGCTTGCTATTTTAGCTATAAAAAGAATATCTTCTGTTGATCCTGATACTAAAGTTGAGGTTTATCAGGTAATTTACTTGTAATTATATATTATGTTTGTTTAAATAATATACAACTTCATTAATTTTCCCACAGGGATAGGCAGAGACAATAAAGCAGCACTTCCCATGATCCTAATCTCGCCCCTTTCATATCCACAATTCTTTTTACCTTTCACTCGTGTTATCACTATAATAATAATATCCCTTCCTAACGTACTTGTGCTGTTATTGTTGTTATGTACAGGCTCATTTCTGCACTTACACCTTTGCAGCTACTTTGTGTGTTTTATACTTAAATACTTAAAAATATATATATATACAGTTCCAATACTCACCACTGCACCAACTTTATTTTTATTGTGACTCAACATATGACAGCACCCCGCTTGATGTTAAGCCAGAGTGTGGTCCATGAATGGATGTAACTGCTACTACAATTCAATAACTGTGAGTAGCAATCACATCCACTATGCCGGCATTACAAGCTGAACTAGAAACGCAACTAAATCACTTCACGGTCTGTATACTTATAAGTGGTGGTACTACCTGGATCGGCAGACTGGGTACCACTTATACCAACAGGGCCTTAATTTATGTGTGAAATAAGCTGATAGACTTAACCTAGATCATTAACCTATCTTTCGGTCAGCTTTTTTTATACTGAGACGCAACATTGACTCGCCTTGAAGGTCCAAGAGGATTAGCTAAGCAAGGGAGGTTCAAGAGCCAAATAAAACATTTTAGTTTATAATTGCATCAGTCACCTGACCTGAAAAATTGGTATGCTGGTCAAAAATGTTTTTAATTTTCAAGTTATTTTACTATGTACATTACAATTGTTGCCGATTTCCACAGTGGTAGACAGAGATCACTGTGATGTAGCGTGGAGCTAATTACGACCCAAACATTGCTTTTTAAAGAATATTATTTAAAAAATAAATCTTTTGCAGACAATGGAGCGTCACTTGCGACGATCCTGACACAACTCCCTGACTTACCTTACTTACATCCACAATTGTGGATTTAAAGAATATCCCTAATTTAGTTAGGGAACAAACTTTTACAAAACACTTATTCTGTTAAATTAATTTAGGCTGAAGAAATTGATGCATCATTAGACAAAACATGGATAGTGAGTTCTCAGAGTCCAGTACAAAGGAAGTTACTATCAGAACAGCCTCCGGAAGAGCCTTTAGTAATTAAAGGACCATACAATGTATATTTGAAGGATCAATCTGTTACATACTTTCTATTATTAGGGAAAATTAGACCAGATTTGGTTGATGATACTGACCATGATGGTAAGTTTTGGATTTTTTAAATTATTCCTATACACTGAATCCCTGTACCCCTAGACACTGAATAATCAAATTATGTGACTTGGCACAACATGATACAGCACATTGTCTGTGATGCCCGTCAAACAGCATAGTGACTAAGACGGTCTATTGCAGTGTTTCCCAACCTTTTTTAGGCCATGCTTCACCTTAACATTTCTAAATTTTTATACATACATAATTTTTAACCTTTAAAAATTGTTTTGTTCCCTTAAGAAATATAAATGTTTACAGCATTTTTTTTAGAATTTGCGTTTTTTTGTTAAATTTGTCTGGCATTGCATCTAAATAACCCAAAGCGAAAGGGTGAAAGCCGTATCGAGTCCATTTTTAAATTACTCCCCTGTGGGGTGTGGGCCCCACGTTGGGAAACATTGGTCTATTGGCTTCATGTAAATGCTGTGAATAGATAAAAAGAGTGCTGGCACTCATGCTTGTTTTGTTCACTACTTTCTGTTTTACGAATGTGTATAAATTTTAAAATATTTTTAATTACGTGAATGACTGTATAGATATGCAGAGTTGTTTCCACCACAGTCGTCCAGCACTCTTCTAATGTACTTATTATTATTCTCCGCAGTTCTTTTATTTATTTATTTTTATAAACTCTTTATTGCGCAAAATAAGGTACATAGGCGAGCTTAATGCCTTAGGCATTATATACCAGCTAACCTTTGTTGTGTTGTGCTGTGATTGACTATTTATTAAAAAGATTTAAGATTATTTTTAAATGATATTTGTTATGAAAAATATAATATAACAGTACACACACCTACATTAGGCAACATATACACAAATATACATATTCTTTATTGTTGGTGTGAGAAAGCAATTGTAGTGCTATCTCATATTTAAACAAAATCATCTTTTTTAGATGTTTCAAACTTAGAGAAGCCGATAGGAATTCCTGGTTACTTGGGTTCTAGAAATTTACCAACAGTCAAATGTAGATCAGCTCATGAACAAGATGATGGGACGGTATTGTCAATTTGTGCTACAGGTATTATTTTTATGTATAGAAACTTATTTACATTTACGGCCCCATTCATGGACCGCATTCCAGCTTAACATCAGGAGGAGCGCTGTTCGAAATATAAATTGGTCTTTAAACTGTTTTATAAATCCAGCATCCCCTAGCACAGCAATCCAAGAAGCAAGAACTGCAAGGAATATTGTAAGTCAGTTTAAATAAAGTATTAGGCCGGCACAATAAAATCTTTAAAAAAATAATAATTAAGTTTTTAACTATGTTTTGTGTAAAGTTTTACACAACGTTTAAATATCTTTTTTGATACACTGTTATAGTAAGTTATTTAAAATAAATTGGAATGATATTCTTTGCAAGTCTTTATCTTGCTTCTTGGATTGCCGTGCTAGGGGGGCTGGGTGACAACAATTTGCCTTTAAATTGACTGACCTGGTAATATGATTGATATGACAGATATGATTAGTTGATTTACATGACATCTAATCACATGCCTGCTTAATAAATTTTACAACGACAGACGTGGTTTTCGACAACAGGCTGCTGCTGTAACTTTATCAGATTATTTATAGAGTACATATATTTTCTTTAACTTTCAGGAACATCATCAAGAGATTCACTTCTATCCTGGATTAGGCTATTAGAGAAGAATGACAATCCATTATTATCAACAATACCTGTAATATTTACCCTTATTGCACCACCAACAGATCTGACAACACCAGAAACAGAACCAGATGACCATAAAGGAAATAATGTGTCACAAAATGTTGGATAATGCAACCCGCACCAATGAAGATGTTTAATTATAGGTAGTGTTGTTTCTATTATATGGAGACGCTAAAAGTTTATACAGCTGTTTGTAAACTTTATGGCGTCTCTGAAGTTAGCTGTAAACGCGACTTCACGCTGGTATAGTGACACTCACAATAATAAGCTGTCAACTTGCGCCTTACATACTTCAGAGCCACCATTCAGTTTGAATTGAATTATACCTATACCAGCGGCACGCTGTGATGGCCGTTTTGACGTTTGACGCGCTCATGAAATTTCGTATAAATTATTAATTACGTTTGAATGAGCAAATTTCTGTTCATTATTGTTACTATAATAAACAATTGTTCCTTCAAACGTAATTATTAATTTATACGAAACTCCATGAGCAGATCAAACGTCAAAACAGCCATCATAGCGTGCCGCTGGTATATCAACGTATACAGCGGGGTTAGGTTTGGCAAGTTAAAACGATTATAGTCTTTCGTCGACGATTGGCAAAATAATAAAAGTTAGGCTAAATCCACCAAAATGAGACTATTGATGATAATGATGAAACGTGTGGTTGCACATACAATATTCGTCACAACGATTAATAGTCTCGTTTTATTGAATTAAGCCTAGCTTTTATTATTTTGACAATCGCCGACGAGATACGATAATCGTTTTAACTTGCCAACCTAACCCCACTGGCGACTAAAGCGACTGACTTAGCAATTTTTTAAGCATTGTCATTACCAATTGTTTTATGTTGTTTCATTTTAATACTTGTATAAATGAAATTTTAAAAATTAAAAAAGTATTTGTTATAATTACGTGGCAATGTCGAATTAGAATGCGCTAAATAAGGAACGCTGTCGAACTAGGTTTAATGCGTTGTAGAACATTTAACAAGTAGAATGTTTTACCAGCCCATATGTTCTTCCCATCCTATGACCTTGGGTCCTTCACACATGTGAAGAACTTCCTTTTGCTGGCATAGTAACGGCGACTAAGGCAATTGTGAACTGGGTCGGTTATTTTCAGTCGTTTGCACTCTTGGACCTCCCATTATTTACCATCAGGCAAGGCAAGGTCGCATGTCGAGGCATATTTAAAAAAACTTGTTACTTTGACAAAGTGTAAGCGCATTAGACACTGCCGGGGATAATATGGGAAAGCAGTCGAGTTCGACGTGTTCCCGATCGACTTGTGACACGTCTTACACATTAGAGAAGAGAAAGAGATGACATGCTATTTTTGACAAATTCTTTATTCTATTTTTATCGTGACGCGATATCTTATATTCGTGCGATAGGCATTGTATATAATATTAAAATATTGTTATGTTGAACCTATATTGTTTTCTTGATAACCTTACCACATACCAACATAAAACAGTGAATGAGGTGCAAAACTTTAGGCTGATTCTGGTAAATCTACCAATAATTTATTACGATAACTTAGCATTCATTGATTTTCATTAGTGTCGTATTCGCTATGCCGGCGCTATAACTCCTAAGACTACAGTCAAATTAGCTTGGAGACGTTTTTGCATTTTTAGTAGTGCGCCTAAGAGCGCGTTTCCATTATTAACACACGTCATGGTGTTAATTGGAAGCAAACGGAAGATAACCAAAAACTTTTAATGGAAATTCGGTACTTACCAATTAGCTATTTAATAAAAATTGCAAAATATCGTACACAATACCGACCAATTGTTTTTACCGACTAAACATATACATACGTCACATACCCTTTCGAAATCTTGTTCAGATGATAGCACTTCAGGTTTAAAGCGATATGTATCGAAGGGCAATCGGGCAAAGTAATTAAATAATAAATTTTATTTTAGTTGGTTATTTATTTGCTGACTGTACACTACTACCAACGCAAAAACGTCACTTATAGCTAAAACTAAACATAATGATCGTAATATCTTTATCTACCGCCACGACATAATGGAAACGCGGTTATAGGCGTGTGTACTACACACACTACTACAAATGTAAAAACGTCTCCAAGCTAATTTGACTGTATGTATATCTTTATTGTGGCTCGGCATAGGACATCACCCCGCCTAATGTTAATTTGAGGTGCAGTCTGTGAATGGAGACGACTTCTACTATAGAAATATAACTGCAAGTAACAATCACTATGACAACTAAGTCACTTCATGGTCTGCACACTTGTAAGTGATGGTACCACCCTGGATCAGAAGACTGGGCACCACTACCTACCTCTTTTTTTTTCAGAACACTAACAGACATTTCCTGTAGGAATAGTGGTGTGACTATTTCTATGATTACATTACTTAACTAAAGAAAAACAAATATAACATTTCTTATAATTTATTATTTATATACAAGTACCATGAAATAAAACTATGGAATTATTGAAGTATAAAACCGGCAATACCTTCCTAGTAGATAATGAAATATATCCTTAAGGTCTCAATATTTAAGCAGTCTGTGATGGACAATTATATTTAGAAAGTGAACAAAAAATACATGAAAAAAAGCAATGCAGTGAGAATGTCAATTTTAAATTCACACTTGGCACACAGAATTTAAGCCGATAGAAACTGAACAAGGAAATAATTGATATGCTGTAATAGACAACTGACATTTTTTACCACAGATGTCTGTAAGCAGTGGCATCTACTATGCCGGCCTATCTTAATAGCAACTCTGATGATTGTTAAAAAGGGGCATTATATCATCGCCAATTTTACATCCTAATTCCCACAGGGATAAGCAAAGACAATGGTTTTCCATGACCCTGGCACAACTTACTCGCTTCCTTTATATCAACAATTCTCTTGATATATGGTTCTAATACAAATCAAATCACTACCCTTAACAGTTAAAAGCACTTTCAGTAAAACTTCAATTATAGTCTTATTTACAAAACAGTCACTGCACTTCATCAAGTCTCGGACTCTTCCATATTGAAGGAGACTTTACCCCACTGTCACGAGATGTTGTGCCAATCGTTCTGAGGTAATAGGTAAGTATCATTGTCACCTCTTATGACATTAACTCCAGCACCAAAGTATGGAATAACAAAGGCTGATCCGTCAGCTGGCCCAACAACCTGGTTTTAATTAGAAAAACTCAGAATTAGAGAAAATTTGAAAACAAAAACAACAGACTTTGATCTTCATTTTCATGAACAAGGTTATCGGAATGGTTCACCCTATTAGACATGCAATTAAGGCGTTTTACTTGATTGTTTGACTAAGAAACAACCGTTTTGGCAGTCGATTCGGTCGGCAGACTGTAGATACTGTCTTCCCTGTGTGGATTACAAGATTGATAAGACAAAGTAAGAATAAGGAATTTAATTCTTGTCTGACTGTAACAATTATTAGATTATTTGCAAGTCTATTTTATATATTTATTTACTTGATTCACCAAACGAACACTTTAAAGTGGCGGTAGTGGATCAGCAGACTGGGCAAGTGACTTGCTGGTACCAATCCATGTTTGATATTTACGTATGTACTTTGGACATTAAGTTTCTATAAAAGAAGCACTTTAATAGCTTGATTAAGAAATGCAAATAATATAAAAAATAATAAACATTCACTGGGAATCAAATGCAGGGTTTTAAACAAAGTGGATTTGTAAGTTTAAGGCATAATTTTACTGAGTAATGGAAGAAAAACTAGCAGTGTAGTGGTGTATTGGCAGTGCAATGGCTATGTAAGCCGAGTGACACGGGTTCGAAACCACTCACCAGTACCAATGTATCTTTGATATATGTACTTTGGTTGTCCTGTTTCTATGATACAAGCACTTTAGTAGCTTAGTATAGAAATGTATAATGAAAAAATAAAATAAAATAAATGTGACAAACTTATTGTTACCTGTGCAGCAATTAAAATCACATCCAATAATTGTCCAAGGAACATAAAACCCAGTGTGCATAGTTTAGCTAGGCCGATCCCTGGATAGCCAAGATAAAATCTGTCTATACCAAACATACCAAGGAAAACTGATAATAATAATGCTATCTCCAATGAGTAGCCATTTCTGCAAAACAAATTATAAATTTATATTCAACTGCAACACAAAATGTCCTAGTGAAAGAATGTCCACCTAATGTAATTTGGGCAATTAAATTTTCAATAAAATAAAAAGGTGCTCCATCTCTGCCTATCCTGTGGGAAAAAGGTATGACAATTTCTATGAAATTGAGGTAATGTTTATTATAGCATAAAATTATGAACTTAAAGGTATAGTTGAAGTATAACTTATTAAAGTAAAAATTCTGTAAAATTATACTTACGTCCATTTACATGGCATCTTCCTTTTGAATGTCGAATTGTTGGTTTCATTGCATATTATTCCATCTGCAGCTATACATTGAACTAAAATATAATAAATAAAAAATATGAGTAGTAATATGCTTTTCTAATACATCCTCTGATTATAAACTATTAGAATTCAGTATGGCAGGCATACTACATTTATCTTTATATACCAACAAAGTAATAAAGATAATATCTTACCATCTGCTTCACCATCTTCAGGCACATCTTTGCCTTTTGTACAACCTTTGAATTGTTGAGTTTCGGGATCTATTTGATTTATACTAGGATCTGGACATATGTACTGCCCTAACCTTAAAGTACTACAATCCACAGTAAACACCTTTTCCACTTTGCTTTCAATAGAAGCATAACTTAGCATAAAATTTGAAACAAAACAGAAGCATAAGGTGATAAACTTCATTTTGGAAAAAAGTCACCTATTGTTAACTATAATTGAGTGCATAGATATAACAAAGCTAGTGTACTTAGAACAGTGCGTAGTATCTCTTATTAGACTCTGTTCCAGAGTCTCCAACTAATATTCACTAAACTAATGTTCATAATTATATTTTCAATATAATTGTTGATAATTCAATGAATTATCAACAAGGCAGCCTGGCTAGCTTTTTATCACTTCTAACATTATCGATTTTATTTAACATTTATATACGTATCTAACACAGCTGGACTTTGAGAAAAATAAATGAAATAAATTGGGATCAAGGATCACCAGCCCTTTTTTTCTTTTTCTTTCTTCTTGTTTATGGCTTTAGTATTTAACTTGCCAGTGTCAAAGTAAAAATATATGGTTCAATGTTAAAACATTGTCAAGTAAAGATGAAGATGAACCACGCGAGTGATTCATCAAATGATGATGATGATAGTGAGGTTGATGATGATTGTTTTAGTAAAGCGGCGGAAAGCCTTTACTAAAACTTCAGAAGGAGTCTTGGAGGGAACATGAAGAAACACGTTTCACAACTTTAAATTACTTGTTTATACTTGATCAACTTAAAAATTATTACTGGATAACAATTCCACCATTATTACACATTAATATTTATGAAAAACACAAGCTTTTCAAATAATCCAAAATTGCGCGTCCTGTCACTTGCAGTTGCCCGCCAAAAACCCCGATCACCAGCCCTCGTCGAGCAGAGTTGACATTTCTCTTTTTAAATTTTACTTAGGCTTGAATTTCGTAGGTGTTTTAGTGCAAACATTTTTCATCAAGACTTATTTCATTATTATATATTACCCAAAAAAAAAACTATTTTGCATATGCGAACCTATATTCGAATTAAGAAAATAATATACGTAGGAGATTTTTTTTATTGTGACTCGACATATGACAGCACTCCACTTGATGTTAAGCTGGAGTGTGGTTCATGAGTGTATGTCACAGCTTCTACAATTCAATAACTGTAAGTAGCAATCACATCCACCAAGTTAGAACTGGCGGTTACAAGCTGATCCCGAAACGCGACCAAATAACTTCACGGTCTGTATACTTGTAAGTGGTGGTACTACTCCGGATCGGCAGACTGGCAAATATCCATTTTTTTAATAACAATTATTTGCAATATTTAATATAATTAATAAATATTATAAATAAAAGCTATAGAACAAATATTTGCTCTGACTGGGAATCGAACCCGGGACTTTACGCGCAACAATCCAATCGCTAACCGTTCGCGCCTGACGTCTGAAGATTCTATTTTACCACTAGTACCTACTGATATAATTTCAAACATTCCTACATAACGCTCCGAAGTAGTTAACTATCATTTTTATAAGTTAAAAAAACAGCCCCGTCATTTATTTGGTATCCTAGTGAATATGACAAGCACAATAATGTTATTTGGGCTATAACATTTAAATAAGGCGTGAAAAAAAGTCACTTTTAGTCGTTTTTCCAGTCGTCGGTACTCTTGGACATTCTTTTGCTTACCATCAGGACAGACAAGGTCAGATGCCGAGTCAAAATAACAACAAAAATAGTGCGTAAGTAGGTACTAATCCAAGGAACATATCTATTTTTTAAGAGAAGAACTTATCTAATACTAACCAAATAGACCTTATTTTACCTAATAGCACTATACAATACCGATTACGATCCATGAGTGTAAGCGACTGTTGAGACAAAGTCTACAAGCAGCAGCCGCATCCACTTTGGTGGTTTGGCAGGTACATAATACTATTTAACTAATTATTGAAATTCGACATAATTTGATCTCGACTTGACTGATGTTAGGTAAAGATGATTTTAAGAGCTCCGCCGACTGAATAATCGACTTAGTATTTAGTTTCCTTAGTCGCCGTCACTATGCCGGCCAAAGTTGCTTTTACCAACAAAGACGAGGAAGAAACAACCGCATTTCCGGTGGTATAGGCGATAAAAGAACGCATACAGACACCATGTTACTGCGAAATTGCCATGGCTCCAGAGTTGTGACATCTCCTATAATTCGGATGACACGGCACTACAATGAATCCAGGAAGGACATCAAAAAGATGTTTGGCAGAGCCTTCTTAGAGATGCGAACATTGCAGTACTCCGCTCAAGAGCGATATAGATAATTACTATTATACATTAATATTTATTTATTGTAATTGCTAGAAGTTCAACCCGTCTTCAATCCCAGCCATAACATCAAGTTCTGAAAAATGGGAAAACTCATATTATAAAAGTTTTAAATGGTGGCTTTACCCATTTGAAAGAAAATTTTGTTTGCCTTTTGTCCGTTTCCGTACACTGATAGTTGTGTTTGAAAGTGTATTTTGGGTGTGCGAAGAAACGGGGTAATGGATAATGTGCCAAACGAGAATTCGTTTGGGAAATTTATGGGAAGAAAGCATGTGGCAAAGATGGTTCTCCGTTGCAATTCAGCTAGAGCTATAAATTTCAAGAACTCGACACATACACTATTATTTCATTCATTGCTTTCTACCTGGGTAACAGTATTAAACTAGCTAGCGTAAGAGTTTATAATTCAAAATGTAGTTTTGGTGGAAACCTATCTCGATGTTATTTATCCAAACGTTAAATAACAATGTTAAATTATATCGCCTTTACGCGGCGACAGGCATTTGATTGCATACCAGTCCGTTACCAGGTTCGATTCCCGGTCGGCGCAAATATTTATTTGTAATATTTGGCCGGCATAATGAAGGTGACTGAAGCAACCTTAAAATAAAACGGTTTTGTCAATCGTCGGCGCTCTTGGACCTCTCCTTGCATATTGTCGAGATCAGAAATCGCGACACAAAAAAAGTTCGTTATTTTTATAGTAGATAGTATATTATATATTTTTTTTTATTGTGGCTTGACATGTTATGACAACACCCCGCCTGAATTTAAGCTGGAGTGCGGTTCCCCTTGTTCATATCTAGTCGTTTTACCCCCGTAATACTTTCTGCTTAGTCCCTAAGTTTAACTGGCAGATAATATCTTATGTTCGTTCCTCTCTGTATTACGTTTTCCATTTTATAGTGCAATAAACTTTTTTAAAACAAAATAAACATTTGAAAGTAAGAGGAACAATATATAATTTTTATTTTATTGTATGTATGGAGAATCAAGGAAAATCATGCACTCGGCAACATATTTTAATACCCGGATTTACTTGTATTTATAATGATATAAATATGTAATTGTTCCAAGCTGCCCAAATACACGATCGTTAATCACCTAGATATTATTTCGTCACATAGAAGTAGATTTAATATAAATATAGTTGATAATTTTAATTAAAACACAGACGCTCTGGTACTTCATAACAAAATGGTAAGTAATGCATTAGTATTTTATTATTAATAATATTTAGTATATATAAATGCTACTACTAAAACCAACCCATGTGTTCTTCACGTCCTATAACTTTGTATCCTACAAGAGAAGCGTAAAAAAACACTTTTGGTCGCCATAATTCTTTGGCCGGCATTGTGACGGCGACTGAAGCACCCGTGAACTGACTCGGTTTTTTCAGTCGTCACCACTCTTGGACCTCTTCTTGCTTATCATCAGGCAGGTCGAGGTCAGATGTCGTGTCACAATAAAATAATAAAAAACTGAGATAATGGTAAACTCTATCAGATTTTTAGTCGTCGGCGTTTAAGGAGCTTCCACTTGCTTACTATCAGGCAAGTAGATGACAAATGTCGCGTCTCAAAACAAAAGTAATAATAATTTGATAGAAAAATCAGTCATCTGCGACCGGTGTATTTCGCTTAACTCGTCACTGCTTGGACCACTAAGCTACAAGTGCCGCGTTGAAATTCCATTATTTTTCATTTTACGTGCAGTTATTTTACCAGCTGGGTCCACGTCTCATATGGCAGACTGTAAAGTGACTTAGTCGCGTTTTGGGTTAGGCTTGGCCGATATAGTGGATGCGACTGCTACCCTTACTAACTGTTATTTAGCTGCGAGTAGCAGTCACTTCCATTGACATACAAGCTCTACTTTAGAGATAATATTATTAAAAAGTTAGATCGTTGCACTATGGCCGCGATAGTGCATTTTATCTATCCAATTTTCATTACTAATTTATAAATATTTTTTTTATTTTGCATTTAAAATTATATAATATAATATTTCTATAGGAAATATGTAAACATAGGTAGTCGACCGTGGTGTAGTGGTAGTGCAATGGTCACGCAAACCTAGAGCACGGGTTCGAATCTACTTGCCAGTACCAATATAATATACACTTTGGTTGTCCTGTTTTTGTAAGACAATCACATTAGTAGCTTAATATAGAAACGTATATAAACATCTAAAAATATTTAAAGAGAGTCATTAAGAAGTGTGTGATATATGAGGTAATAATTGCGAATAGAATAAAACATATTTGTGCGTGATTATATTTTTAATCACAATTGTTCTGAAGGGGACAACCGCGATTTCGCATCAGAGAAGTCCCTTGCCCTGCTAAAAACAATCATATACTCGTATATCGAGATAGAAGAAGAGCTTTTATCAATGATGTACAATTTTTATTTTATCTTATATTACCTAATAAGAACTATAAATTAATACAAACTTTCTTTTGCGCGAAATTTTAATAGAAAATTAAATATTTTTTATGAGTCTTACTATCGCGTTTATTTTAGTTAATGATTGTACAATTTTTTGAAACGGAATATTTTTTTTACAATCATTCTTAGATTAAAACAAAGGACCCCTTTTATTAAATTAATGCAATCATTAACTAAAATAAACGCGATAGTGAGCCGCATAAAAAATATTTAATTTTCTATTAAATTTTCGCGCAAAAGAAAGTTTGTAATAATTTATAGTTCTTATTAGGTTATAACTAATAAAATAAAGTAATGTAAATAAATATTATTTTCAGATATTATTTGGAGTATTGGGTGCATTGGGCACAGTCTCGCTGTGCTTGGGCGATTTCATATCAGCCCCCTACCCACCTGCAAACTACTACGGACCACCAGCCGATACCTATGGTCTACCTGAATTCATCACCCTTCCTCATAAACCAATTTTACCGCCGTCCTTTCCAGTACATATCCCACAACCTGTAGCAATCCCCATTCCTCCAGCACCTGTCCTTCCACCATTAGTTGTACCTGATGTTCCTCCTCCTGTAGTAATTCCAGCTCCATTACCACCCCATGAACTATACGATTCTTCTTTTGTACATATTTCACCCCCACCGGTTTTCCCCCATCCAGTATATGTTCCCCCTCCACCACCTGTAGAAGTTGTACCAATCCTACCTGCACCTGTTTTACCCCCCCTAGTCATCCCACCAATTGATCCACCAGTTGTTATTGAAGATGTTCCCGCACCTACACCCATTGAAGTTATTTCAATTCCTCCAGCCCCAATTCTTCCACCATTGGTAGTGCCACCAGTAGCACCTTCAGCTGTTATTGAAGATGTTCCCGCTCTATACCCACCACCTACACCAATTGAATTCATTCCAATCCCTCCAGCCCCAATTCTTCCTCCACTAGTAGTGCCACCAGTAGCACCTCCAGTTGTTTTAGAAGATGTTCCTGCTCCATACGCTCCATATACACCAATTGAAGTAATTCCAATTCCTCCAGCCCCGATTCTTCCACCATTGGTAGTGCCACCAGTAGCACCTCCAGTTGTTATTGAAGATGTTCCCGCTCCATACCCACCACCTACACCCATTGAATTTATTCCAATCCCTCCAGCCCCAATTCTTCCTCCACTAGTAGTGCCACCAGTAGCACCTCCAGTTGTTATTGAAGATGTTCCGGCTCCGTACTCTCCATATACTCCCATTGAAGTAATTCCAATTCCTCCAGCCCCGATCCTTCCTCCATTGGTTGTACCGCCAGTTGCACCTCCAGTTGTTATTGAAGATGTTCCCGCTCCATACCCACCACCTACACCCATTGAATTTATTCCAATCCCTCCTGCCCCAATTCTTCCTCCACTAGTAGTGCCATCAGTAGCACCTTCAGTTGTTATTGAAGATGTTCCGGCTCCATACCCTCCATATACACCCATTGAAGTTTTTCCAATTCCTCCAGCCCCGATCCTTCCTCCATTGGTTGTACCGCCAGTTGCACCTCCAGTTGTTATTGAAGACGTTCCTGCGCCGCCAGCAGAAATCATCCCAATTCCTCCAGCACCTGTTTTACCACCATTGGTAGTGCCACCTTTTGCTCCCCCAGTTATCATTGAAGATGTCCCATTCCCACCTGCTCATCCTGTAGAAATAATCCCAATTCCTCCAGCACCATTCCTTCCTCCTTTAGTGGTCCCACCAATTCCAGCTCCAGTAGTCATTGAAGATGTACCAGTACCGTCTGAAGTATATGGAACTCCTGAAGAATTTCAGGGTGGTCTCTCTGAAGAAGCATATATACCACCAGTCGTCCCAACTTTACCTGAAGTCGTCAACACACCTATTTTGGCTCCATACCCTCCAGCAGAGGAATATGGACCACCAGCACACACTTATGGGATTCCAATTTTGACATCTAAGTTTGATTTAATTAAGAAGAAGGGTATTAAACTCTTGGATACCTTTTTGCCAGAGCCTACTTTATTCAGGAAGACCGTTCCAGTTTTTAAAGTGCTTGCTGCATTTTGAAACAAGATAATTATATTTTAGCTTTATTTTTCTGCTTTAAATAATCCTAATTGTTATAATAAATTAATTATCTTCTATATTTTCATTTGTTATTTATTTTTATTGGTCTATCTAGACTAGACCTTAATGCAATGTAAACTGGGGCAACCGTAAACTGAGGCGATGTTTTTAGTCGCTGGCACTCTTGAACTTTGCCTTGCTTTAGGTTAGATGTCAGGTCACAATAATAAAAAAACAACCTAGAAAATTGCTCGTCGTACAAATCATACTGAACGAACATTCTCAAAAAAGGAGGGGTTAGCAATGCCCAATTTGATCTGGTTTGTATGTACAATAAGAGAGAGACTTATGTCAGGATCTAGGACCTCTGTCAATCTCTGTGGAAATGATAATTTGATTAATTGATTGGTAATGCATTCATCATCATCATCATCAGCCAGAAGGCGTCCACTGCTCAACATAGGCCTCCTCCTTAAAACACTATTTCGAACGACAAGATGCCAGTTGCATCCACTGGTTATTCGTGACTTTCACTATGTCGCTCGAAGAACCGACAACCGATGGGAAAGACCATGAACCGAAAGACGTAGCGTAGACTAACGACATAACAAAAGTCTCGAATGACCGGCGGTTGCAACTGGCATCTTGTCGTTTGTTCTAAGGGGGAACGAACTATGTTAGCTATTAGAACTGTTAGAGCTATTAGCTATTAGGAAAGGCCTATGTTCAGCAGTGGACGTCTTCTGGCTGATGATGATGATTCTTATATTTGTATTGGTTAAAAAAATATATAATATACTATACATAGGTTGTTAGTAGTTACAAACAGCATGAAAAATATTGTAGGGTCCTCGTATTTGTCGATAACTGCATATTCCATATTGAAGTGGTGAGCCCAATTTTATTAAGAGTACTTCAATATTCAATTCCACGTGACATTTCATACTTTGTTACATGTTTTAAGTGCAATTAAAATATTTTATTAACGATTCTATAACAACGAATATGACTAGAACCTTATACACTAGAATCTTATCAAAGTAACAAAACGAGTCGTATTCAAAAATATGTTTTTTTTTATCGTGGCTCGATATATTAGGCGACTACTACTACTACAGTTAAACAACTGCAAGTATCAATAACATCCACTATGTCGGCCTTGTTGGAACCGGCAACTTACAACAATCCCGGCAACAATCCCGAAAGGATTGTCATCTGATCAAGGTCTGTACATTTGTAAGTAGTGGTGTTATCCCTTACCACGGATCGTTGAAGCAAAGCGTGAAAACGTCTCTAGCCGGCATAGTGACCGCGATGATGTAATCTGATTAGTTTTTTGTCAATCGCCGACGTTCTTGGACCTGTCCTTGTTTATTCAGATATTGTTTCCAATAAAACAAACAAGCTGATTTGAGCATTCTACTCTCTCTGTACAGTATAGTAACTGCCTGGTAGGTAAAGTAGTAATAGTTTCTAAAGTAACAATAAAATTATACCGCGACGGCAAAACTATGAAAAATGCGTTAACTTTTGAAATGAATCCCGAAAAGCTAATTTCGTCTGTGACCGTTTCAGGTAAGTGGGATGAAAAAATGGCAATTAAGGGAACACGATGTGGTGGAAAAGTGGAAAATGTCCAATCTCGGTGGAGCGGAGTAGATTCCCAGTACGGCTGTAATTGCTACGAGAGACTAATGCACCTCATTTAATCCTGAGTGCCTGGTTTGTTTTGCGTCACCAAATGCTACAAACTAAGAGAACTCATCAAACAAGTCTATTAGCCAAACAATTCGTTAATGAGTTTTATTTTCTTAAATCATTACAAGTTTTTGGACAATTATACCCACGAAGTGTTTGTTTATTTTTTTATTTGTTTATAGTATGATTTGAGCCTTGTTGTTTACATAATACTTTTTTTAGTACATATTTTTTATTTGTTTATCAATGCTTAAGTAACTCATAAACAATATATGGAATAAGAATGAATATGTATGTAATGTAATTTAAAGCCAAGTTAGGTATCTAAATAAGGTAATGATTATTCATTATTTCCATAAAACGTTCCTACGTAGTTATATTGTAGGTACCAATTTAAAAAAAATACAAGTACAATTTATACCTAACTGAACAAAAATATCATAGAGAGGAGATCCAACATTGTTTTATTTTTAAATGTAATGAATTGTGAAGGAAGCAAAGGAGTTGTGTCAGGATCGTAGCGCTCCATTGTCTCTGCCTATCCCTGTGAGAAAAAGGCGTGACAATTTGATTCAATAATTTTATTATGAAATAACTATTGGCTATATAATATCTATTTACTTTTCATATTTAAAACTAATTATCTTTTCTTTCCCTTCCTGCACTGAAGAAATCACCGGATAAATCTCCCAAAGGTTAACTGGTAGAAAATGCCTTAAGGCATTAAGTTTGCCTCTTGTAAACTTTTGTAGTTATTTATGTGCAATAAAGAAACTATTTTTATTATTATCGGCCTTAATTGCGCAAGTAGGTATATTACTATAATGTAAGGTAAGAAAAGAAAACTACTAATACTGGCAATTAGTTGGAAACAAGTAACAAATCTCGAATTCAATTAGGAAGTCTATTTGGCGTTTAAGTTACAAAACAAACATTTGGAAACAAACGATACGAAGTTGTTGAGTTCTTTAATCTTTATGGGAGGATCTTTAGGTATACGTAGTAGGCATTTTACACATCGACTTAGGTACATACTCTGTGTGTGTAGGTTAGGTTAATATATAATAGGTAAAATCTAATCAGGTAGACATACAATGACTTCTTATTTTGTATTATATGTGCCTCATCAGGTACTCCAGTCTTTAATTGGATACCAGTCCAAGTAAGTAAGTAATACAAGTCCATAGTAAGAAATATTTTTAAATAAGGCACTATAATTATAGTTTCACTGACTGAGAGGATTCATATACGGAAAAAAATTACAAGAATCTTCCTCGAGAAATATTCTACCAACCAGTGGCGTAACGTGGCGGGGGCGGAAGGGGCGGCCCGCCCCGGGTGGCACATTTAGGGGGCGGCAAAATTTATAAAAACTGAAATAAATGGTTAAAATTTGTACCTGAAAATCATATTTTTGTTGTACCTATGATTGAAACTCCTAAATAAGGGGGCGGCAAATATTTTTTCCGCCCCGGGCGGCCGACTTCCGCCCCGGGCGGCTGACTTCCACGCTACGCCACTGCTATCAACACAATGTTTTCATGTCATACTTGTAGTGATTAGCACGTTCTAACAAACAAAGAAACGGACAGTTTATTCAGATTAATATTACCAATGATAGGTAGTTATACAATATACAATTTATCATCATCATCAGCCAGAAATCCACTGCTGAACATAGGCCTCCCCTTTAGATTATTTATAAAATATTTATTTTTTATTGTGACTCGACATATGACAGCACCCAGCTTGATGTTAAGCTGAACTGTGGTCCATGAATGGATGTCATTGCTCCTACAATTCAGTATCTGTAAGTAGCAGTTACATACACTATGCCGGCCTAGTTAGGACCGGCAACTTACGAGCTAATTCCGAAACGTGTCCAAATCTCTTCACGGTCTGTATACTTGTAAGTGTGCTACCCCGGATCGGCAGACTGGGTACCACTGCCTACCACTCTTTATATTTTACAATCATACTAAAAACAATTGGATATTAGTATATTTTTGATCTATTTAGTATTTTCGTTAGAGATTACTAACTTCATTGTGGAGATTCCACGTAACACGTAAGATATGTAATTAACTGTTACCTTTAAAAAAATTATTGTTAGATGATTTGTATATTATATGATCGTAGATATTTGCAGTTCATTAAAGCTTAAAAAGTGAACAAAATTTCAATGATCAAACTTTGTAACTTTTACTTCATTATACGTTCGAAGAAGTCGCTAACAAACCGAACATTTTCTTGCATGAAATTTGTTTGGCCTCAGTCCGGCCTGCTAACTTCCTATTCCTCTGCTAACGAACCAACTTTATTTAACTTATGAAAGTATTATTGTTTTACTAGAATAGGTAAGTAGATCTTGCAATTAATATTAATCAATGGATCTAATAGAAAATATGCTCCTAAATTGTAAGTATTTTGGAGACCTATCCTATAAGTACTTGATAATAAAGTAATTACTTATCAGTTAATAAATTGTTTTTTTTTCTCTCTTTGAGTTTTACCACAGTAGTAACCTATTTATTTTTTGACTGGTATTCGTTAATACCGGCCAATACTATATTATATACTGTTTATAAAATGGTATAATTATACAATTATTAAAAGTTACAAGAAAAAGATTATTACAATTATTACCTTGCTTAGAAAAAGAAGTTACCTTGTTTCTAAGCAAGGTAATGTTTGTTTTTGAGCAATGCTGTACATATTATTTTGTACAGCATTGAGGTTTCTATATAATATTATTTTATTCTTATTTTCTTTTATTTTGTCAAAGTACTTAAATAATATTTTGTGTTACGGTTAAAAGTGAAAATGAAACTCATCAGGGTTTCATCATAAGGTGGTCAGTGTAAGAATGAAATTGATCACTAGGAAGCTGCGGAAAGACTATAAGATAAATTTTCGAAGTTTCGGCATCAGCTCGGTTCCAACAAGGCCGGCACTACTGTCTACCACTCTTCCAACCAGATCTGGAACAAAGACATCTATTTTTTATTATCAGCCCTCTTCGAAAGCCATTTCGTAAGACAAGATTCCAGTTGCATCCACTGGTTATTCGTGACTTTCACCTAGTGTCAGTCCACCTAGTGGGACCCACGCTGCGTTTGCCGGTTCGTGAACTCCACTCTAGAACCTTTCTTTCCCATCGGTTGTCGGTTTTTCGAGCGACGTGGCCAGCCCATTGCCACAGCTTGCTTATCTAATCCAAAACAAACTTTTGTAATATTTAATCTAATTAGGTGTAAATTGTCACATTTAAAATATCATTTTTAGGAATTAACGATTACCTTCCGATCCCAAATTTAACGCGTAGTAAGTTTTTAGTTACGGAAAGTAAGTTTTTAGTAAGAGACTACCGAAGTTAACTGTTAGATTAATGGTGCTGTGCTGGGCTTCTAGTAAAATTTAAGCAAACAATATAGAATATGTAATACAGTATATAACTCGATGGTAAACGGTAAAGTGGTACTTTTTTCTTTAGTTTGGTTCTTCCATTCTGGGAAGGCAAAGGATACAGCTTAGTCTACAGTAAAATATTATTATGTCTGGTTATAGTAAAATGGTGGAAAAACTACCAAAATTCTTTCAACGGAGTCTTGAAGGGATTTATTTGTCTGTACTAGCTATATGCAATTTTAAATGATTACTGGATAACAATTTTACCATCATTACACAAATCGAAAAACATAAGTTTTTCATAAGTACAAAAACATAAGTACAAACAAATTAAAATTGCACGACCTGCAGCTGTCTTTTGCAGTTGCCCGCCAAAACTTTCTGTTTTTATTCGTCAGTTTCTTTTCTTTCTTCTTGTTTATGGCTTTAGTATTTAACTTGCCAGTGTCAAAGTAAAAATATATGGTTCAACGTTAAAACATTGTCAAGTAAAGATGAAGATGAACCACGCGAGTGATTCATCAAATGATGAGAATGAGGTTGATGATGATCGTTTTAGTAAAGCGGCGGAAAGCCTTTACTAAAACTTCAGAAGAAGTCTTGGAGGGAACATGAAGAAACACGTTTCACAACTTTAAATTACTTGTTTATATTTGATCAACTTAAAAACTATTACTGGATAACAATTCCACCATTATTACACATTAATATTTATGAAAAACACAAGCTTTTCAAATAATTCAAAATTGCGCGTCCTGTCAGTTGCAGTTGCCCGCCAAAAAACTCTATTCGTCAGTTGAGTTCTTGCTTTCTGGGAAGGCAAAGTAAACTTAGTCCATACAGCCTTGTCGTTTGTTATAATGCCTTCAGTGGATGAAGATGAAACACTTCAGTGTCTTATCCCCACAAGATGTGATGGTTTTAGTAAAGCGGTGGTAAAGCTTTACTAAAACTCCTCTGACGGAGTTTTGAAGAAAACACGATGAGACAAGTTAAACAGCTTTCAATAACTTGTCTATGCTCGAATAACTTAAAAATGATTACTAGATAATAATTCCACCAATATTATACATAAATATTCATTATTCAAGCTTTTACAAGAAACACAAGCTTTACAAATAATTGAAAATTGCACGACCTGTCACTTGAAGTTTCCCGCCAAAACTTTCCACTCTCTGTTTTTATTCATTTAAAGGCAAAGGAATTGTAGTCGATACCGTCCAGTCTCTATTTAAATATTTATTATTTCTTCAGTAAATAAAACTTAAGATGTAACATTTTATCAGCTATTATGGTTTTAACAGACGGTTGATTTTTTTTACTAAAAACTATAGACTAGAGTTTTTATTTAGAAGGACCACGACATTACATGATTCGCAGTATTCTAAATTACTTGGCTATAATCTCACTAAATAATTACTTTAATGTAATAGAAAAACCTAATTTATAATTAGATTTAACTATAATAATATATTAAAATCTAAGAAAACAAAAGTTTATAATAAAAATTAAACGGCACGATTTGTCAGGTAGGTTACCCGCCAAAACTTTCATGCATTCGAGTCGTTGCGGTTGATGCGTTGTGTCAATTTATATTTGTTTAGGTTATGTTTATTATAACAATTTCGTTTTGCGTGGATCATTAACTTTTAAAACATTTTTATTAAATACACTTTCAGTTAGATCAATAATTACGGTAATGAAACAGTAATAAGTCAATATGGAAGTTGAATATTCTCCAAGTGCAATCGACGAACCGGTATGTATTATTATTTAGTTTTATATTGGTTTTTAAAGAAATCGTTTTTAAAAATATGAATTCTGGCGCAATAATTCAAAGAAGAGGTTTTTAATTTAACTTTGTCATTTGTAACTGACACAGTATGCCCATAGAATCTGTGATACAAGATGTATTTTAACATCTCACTGTGGTATTTTACTTTCAGAACTTATTATATAAAATACAAAATAAGGTGAAGGTTGTAGGTCCGACTGATTTACCAAATAGAGGATATAACCTTATTGCAACTTCCTCTAAATATGGATTAGTATTCGTTGGTTTCCCTAAAGGATCTTTATCAGGCAAGTAATAACATTTAAATATATCTATTTATGTCAAATATATCTATTTTAGTTTATTCCTTAAACAAAACTATGTTAGATAACTAGCAATGAAAAAGAAAAAAAATTATTTGTTTATTGTGAAACATATACAAAAAGTAAACATAAAGCTGTAAGTCTGTCACTACCAGTAAACCATTGGGTTGTGCAGAGAGCAAAAGTAGACAGAGAAAAAATATAAGAAATAAATACAGAACATAGAAAATAAAATAATAATAATAAAACCTTAAAAGTGAATAATTATACTTCTAATACAATAAAAACATGCACAATGATAAACCTATAGGATGTTTCTAGAGTAGAATTTTAAATACTTCATTTATTTAGAACTAGCTGTGCCTGCGGTTTCACCCACGTAAAATTAGGTTTATAACACAGAAAGAAGGAGGTTCTCAATTCGACTGTATATCCCTTTTTTGTATTTAGAACTCATATAAAGATGACAGACAGAAATAAAAATATAGTAATAAAATATAATTTTTTTCAATTATAAGTATCCTATGTTACTTCTAGGACCTCCAAAAATGCATGTACAAAGTTTTATGATAATCAGTTAAGTAGTTGTTGCGTGAAAATGTAACAAACAAACTCGCATTCACATTTATAATAATAGTAGGATACATATCTTCATATATTACTGGGACAACAATTAAGATTTTTTATTAAACAGTATTTACTACTTATGCAAGAACCAACTTTCTTGAGAATGTCTCCCATTAGGTCAGAAAACACCCTCCTGGGTCTGCCTCGTTTAACACATCCATCCACATCAGATTTTAAAATTCCTTTCATCAATTTACTTTTTATCATACTTTCCATGTGCAAAAACCATTGAAGCTTTCCTTTGTTAATCCTTGTCTTCTTTTAAACCACGTCTATTGGGTACTTTGCTATTCCTCATACTATCCGCTAACGTCATATAACAACTTAGTAATTTAAAAATTATTGATATGATTTGATAATTTAAAAAGAGTTTAAAACACAACAAGAATTTACATCCTGACTTCTTGAATTTTGTTTTAACATATAATTTCAATACCTAAATCAATCCCAATATTTTAAAATAAATGTTCACATAATTAGGTGCCTAATTTATATAGTAGGGCTTTATGCAACTAAAAATATAGACCAAAGGCGAAGGTGGCATTGGTGGGGCCTTACAATTTTTGGTTGGGTAGAGGGGATCATGAGAGTTGTGAAGGTGAGTGTCTTCAAGCTTCCAATAACCGTAGACTCACTTCTCTCCCTAGCAAGAATTTTAAATCAACATATGATAAACTTTAAATTCGTTGGTATTTTTCAGTATATTACTTGAAGGATTTATGCTCGAATGAACGTGAGAATCCATTACATGTTTCCATTTCACTAACGGCTGGTCCAACACATATATCTGTAAGTTGCGATGGAGAATTGTTGGTTGTAACAAATGGTCAATTTTTATCCATATACAGAGTAATCCAATTCCAAGAACAAGTGAGTATTTTATGTCTGATTCAGGTTCTTAAAGTGCTTGTAAGGTTCTTAAAGCTATTGTAAATAGGACAACCAAATATCATATATCGCATTTTGCGTGATCATTGCATTACCAACTACTACATGGTTTCCTAAAAGAATTACGAATAAATAATTTTAAGAATTTCAGTTTCAGCTTTTTAACTGTACTCAAAGTCGCCTCCATTAAATCCAGCTTAACACCAAGGTAGATTACTGTCACAATAAAATAAAACCATGTATTTGATCAGAGTACACTTTTCTTAATTGTTCATGCATATGAATTAATGATTAAAATACCTTCATTACTAGTAATAATAACATGAAAAGATAAAATACATTATTTTGGTCTACAGAATGTATTGCCAGCAACTACTATACCAGGTTACATGTCAGCTCCGGAAATTTCATCGCTTCAATGGAATCCTTGTATACCTGATATGATAGCTATTGCTTATTATGATGGAACGTTACTGGCTGCTTCAGTGTTGACAAACCAAGTTAAAATATTACCAGCTAAAGCTAGGTCAGTATAATTATTTAACTCAAACTTGTGGCTGGTTAGGCTCTGAAGTTAGGCGAATGTTAATACAACAAATAGAGTATAGTGAGGCTAGATGAAATATTTACTTTTGATTCATTTGTTAGGACAAAATAAGTGAAAACAACAGCATTTTAGGTAACATCCACTATTCAGAGATTATTACAAGAAAACCATTTTAGTTTACTACCAACAGTTATGAACTGAGTACAAACCATTGAGTATAGTGCTGAAGTTGCATCCACGCAACCAGGGCCCTGATTCTCCTTTCTGATTCCGGGGCCCAAAACAGCCTTTCCCAACCTTTTCCAAGGGCGGACCTTGATCCGCCCTTGGAAAAGGTTACCATAATCCGCGGACCACTTAAAAACTTATTTGCAGTACTCACATAGGTCAATGTATTTTATTCTCAATTAAACTAATGCAGTGTTTTTGTATGTAAAAGGCTAGCCTAGCCATCACTCGACTCATTAGGAACTCCATCTTGAAATAGAAAAATGAAATGAATAATCAAAACGTAGTTTACCTATTGATTCGCTGATTGGTTACGAAGAGTGCGACGCAATTTCACTGCTTTTCAAATACAAATATATTAAGATTATTCATTTGACGTCTTATCGCGATATAGACAGTTACCCAAAGGAATTTCTTTACGGCTGTCTATATTCACTATGTTAATATTATAGTCACTATGCCAGCCATAACTTTAAAAGTTTGATGTATGAAAACATATTTACAGATGCATATGCTGGAGTCCCAAAGGCAAACAAGTGGTTGTTGGTAATAATGATGGAACACTGTGCCAATACAAACCAGATTTGTCTGTTATGAAGACTGTCCCTGCGCCTAAACTATTCAATGGATCGCCTATGGAGTGTTTAGCAATACATTGGATATCTACATTTCAATTTGCTGTTGTTTATAAAAATACTATAGATAATGAACGACCAGGTAAAGTATATCAACTATATTGATGCTGGCAAGTGGTTTTGAACGGGGAGTTCTTGGTTTGACAATTTCATTACCACTAGTCTTCTCTAAACCATTTGTAATTCGATGCAAGATTAATACCTGAAAAAAACCTTGTATCATCTTTTAAAGGAGATCCTTTAAAGATCAGCAGTATGCAGCTTTGGTAAGAGGTCTTACAAAATGGTTTGTAGAAGAGGCGGAAATGTAATGCCCTTATTATGTAATGCTTTGTTTCTGCACTTCTCGTTCCTGACGACCTCGAAAAGGGTTCTCGCGTTGACTCACAAAGCTCTTTTAAACATTTTACTTACTTTTTCGTCCATAATGCTGCCTTTACTTCCCCGTCTGCAACGAGAATTCATGGATACTAAGTAAATTGTCCCATTTTTCATGTAGTACTATACCTTTTCATATAATAAATGTTTTATTTTTAATTTTAGCTGTTACAATTGTTAATACACCTAAGGGTGGTCAGCCATCTTGTATTAATTATGATGACCTGTGCTACAGTATGGGATCTACACGTCCCTGGTATTATTATCTCCTCGGAATTCCTCAATGGTAAATATATTTTGAAACAAATATGGGTTCCGAATAAACATTGTTAATGAAATTAAATATTTTTGCGGCTTACTATGGCCGGCATAGTGACAGCGACTGGTGCAGCAGTGAACTAACTCGGTTTTTTCAGTCCTCGTCACTCTTGGACCTCCTCTTGCTTATCATTATATATTGGGTCGTGGTCAAATGTGTCACAATAAAAAAAAACATATATTTTATTATTTTAACGCTTTGCAGGGTATTAGAATCATTTTTTATTAATATTAATATCATTTTTTTATTAGTTGTAGTTATTTGCTGGCTCGTTTCCGCACTTGAAGTCCTCTTCGTTATCTTTGTGCGTTCTTTAAAGGAGAACCTTCAGTGGGTCCACCCTCTCTCCTCCAGATCTCCTCCAGGAAGGCCAGGAGACCCTTTTCGTTCCTGCGTCCTCGCCATTATTTTATTATAATTTTTAATATTAGTAAATGTTTTTTAGGAATATGATCTTGACATCATCATCAAATAGCATTGAAATTGCAACACTTGGATCTGTTCAAGACAATAGTTGGGTACAATGGTTTCCTGTGAGTTTATTCTTATTCATTATCAATCAATCAAACCATCTTATCAATTTACTTTTTTCAATTCCGGTTCAAAAACCACTAGCTGCTTTTCTATCTTTGATATATTATATACCTACTTTAGTCGTACTGTTTCTTTGATACAAGTTTAGTAAAACAAGTGTAAGTGCAATAGATTTTGCACTATCCCTGTATTTTTTTTAAATTTCTCATAATTACATTTCTATATTATGTTACTAAAGTTGTTGTGTCATAGAAATTAAACAGCAGCCCTTTGTTTATGAATTTTCCAGGCAGATGAAGCCAGACCTGAGTTACCATTGAGCGGGAAGGATGATAACTTTCCTGTTGGTATAGCAATCGACAACTCGGCCTTATATCAAATACCTTGGGGTAATTAATATATTTCTTAATTTTTTGTATTCAATTCTAATTGGCGTGGCGTAGCAGTCCGATACAATGAGAGTCCCGGGTTCGATTCCCGGTCAGTGCAATTATTCGTTCAATTTTACAAATATTTAATCTAAATAATAAATAATACAAATATTAATATATAAAATATTTGTATCAATATTTGTAAATGATTTATTTATTGAAATTACAAATATATTTTATAAAATAAGTGGTGGATATTTTCTCCGGGTCTGGTTATTCTTTAGGGGTAGGCAGTGGTACCCAGTGTGTCGATCCGGGGAAGTACCACCACTTACAAATATACAGACTGTGAAGTGACTTTTTCGCAATTTGGGATCAACTTGTAAGTTGTCAGTTTCAACTAGGCCGACATAGTGGACGTGACTCCTACTTGACTGTGGAAGCATTCACTTCCATTCATGGACCGCACTCTGGCTAAACATCAGGCGGGGTGCTGTCATATGTCGAGTCACAATTTAAAAAAAATGTATTTTTTTTTCAGGTGAAAATAACAGCATGTCACTACCTCATATGCCTCTTTTACTAGTGATGTCTCATACAGGATTATTAGTTATATTTAATGTAATTAATTTGAATAATAATGCATCACAGTTCTGTACCTCACCACAACCTATCGCGTTGCCAACTGCAGTTATGACCAGGTTAGATTGGATAATTTTTATTTATTTTGTCTCTGACTAAATCAGAGACATCATCGTGAAAGCTAGGTTGCCTAGTGCCCATAACCATAGAGCTTGTATGAAGAGAATTGTGAATGTGAAGGAAGCGAGGGAGTTGTGTCAGGATCGTGGCAAGTGGCGCTCCAAGGTCTTTGCTGAAAGAGAAGACAATTTGGAAAAGAGCGTGACAATTTGATTGATTGATTGATATTTTGATTTTTCTTAGATTGAATTGAATGAATTAAACAAATTTTATGCGGCTTACTATCGCGTTTATATGTGGTTTTTTTATTTTACATTTTTTTTATTATTCCGACGTTTTGAGAGCTTTGCAGTCATCGTGGTCACCCTTGATGTTAAGTTGGAGTGTGGTCCATGAATGGATGTCACGGCCGCCTATCACGGTCTGTATACTTGTATATGGTGATAGTACCCCGGATCGGCAGACCACTGCCTACCACTCTTTGATAACCAGACCCGAAGCAAATATCCGCCTCTTTTTATTAACAAATATTTGCAATTGCAATATTTAAAATAAATGTTATATATTATAAATAATAGCTATGAAACAAATATTTGCTATGACCGGGAATCGAACCGAGGACTTTACGCGCAACTAAATAATCGCTAACTGTTCTACTACGCCTGTCATACACGGACATCTGGCGAACTAGTACTATTGCCGAAAGGCGACCTTGGTTTAGTGGCAGTGCAACTATTACGCAAACCGAGAGCACGGGTTCGAATCTACTCACCGGTCCCTATGAATCTTTCATATATGTACTTTGGTTGTCCTGCTTTCCGTTTCCAAGCACTTTAGTAGCTTAGTATAGAAATGTATAAAAAAAGTAATTCAATTCAAAGAAATAAGACGCTGTTTCTGACGTAATAAGTGTTAAAATCGTTTAAATAGTCAGCGAGTACCTCCACACAGATCCTCCACACAGATCCATGGATTGTTTTTCTAGTGCCATACCTGGAGATGAAAAGAAGGAACCGGTACCAGCTAAACCGTTAGTACAGCCTTTAATTCCTCAAGTGCCAACAATAACACAGGCTCCAACACCGAGCTTTGGTTTAACTAGCACGGAATCGCCAAATGCTAATCTTCCAGAGAACACTTCAAAACCTCAAGTTAACATTAGTTCTTTTTTGCCACGAAGTCCCGTTGTTGCTACGCCCCCTGCACCGCCTCAAATTTTAAATGTATGTATGTTTTCTTTTTTAATGAAGTTAGATATGGCATAGCACCCTTGTCTGATATTAAGCTAAATTGCGGTTCATGAATCGAGGCGACTGCTACTACTTAAATACTTATATAGCCATATTTTAAACTTTGTTGCACTACCCACCATCATCTTAACGTTCACCATATATGAAGGTTTGGCTGGTAGAGAATGCCATGGGGCATTAAGTCCGCCTTTTGTAAAAAAAATACAATAAAGTTTTTAAATAAATAAATAAATAACTACAAGCAGGAGTCTTATCTTGCCAGCCTAGTATTTATTAAAATCTTATTGCACCAAAATAAACTTAAATAACTTAGGCATTAAACTCGCCTATGTACCTCACATAAGCGAGTTTAATGCATGCCAATTAGGCATTCTCTAACAACTAACCTTTAGGATGTATATTTGCACGGGCAGGGTGCAAATATACTACAACTACATAAACTACATACAAGTATCACAAGTATATATATATATATATATATATATATATATATATATATATATATATATATATATATATATATATATATATATATATATATTTGTCAATGTCTTTAATCGTTTAGTCACCAACTTGTTTCTTGATAAAAAGGAGCTCATGGCATCTAATTCATATTAAATAATTTGATACAAAATATAATTGTGTATGTCTATTTTGTATGATTGTGTATGGTAAAAAATAATCATCAATCATAAGCATATATATATATGCCGTGAGCTCCTGTTTATCAAGAAACAAGTTGGTGACTAAACGATTAAAGACATTGATAAACGGAACCGGACACTTTTAAGCTAATCCTGAAACGCGACTATGTTACTTGGTTATGCTGTTGCCTGTGCGGTAAGGTGGCGGCAAAAGGTTTGCTCTGATGCGGTCGTCGCCCTATTAATCTTTTCGGCTCTTTGGGCCTTGCTTGACATTAACAGAATAATAGCATTTCTACACGTCCCGGTTCCGGCTTATGGGCATTACGTTCCGTGTGAAAGCCACCACACATCCCATACACTTGGCCGTCGGTTACCCGGCAACCGAAACTTAAGAAAAGACACTGATAATCTTTTAAAATACTAAAATTATATTAAAATTTTAGATACCAACACCTCTAAGCCAGCCCTCATTTGCGCCACTGACTCCGAAGCAGCCTGCCGAACCATTGCAACCAACGCCCGAACAAAATGCACAAAAAATAAAAGAAGATAAGGAGAGGGCAGCCGTAAAGGCTAATAGAGAGTTAACCTCTATGATACTGAAGGAGGTTAATGACTTCCAAATGGAATTGCATAATTTTATGAAAACATCTCATAGCACACAAGTGAAGGTAATTTCCTTTGTATTTCTTGAGTCCCATCCAGATTGGTTGTACGTCCATATGATGGAATGTAATGCTTTTTTGCCAGCATAGTGACTGAGGCAACCGTAAACTGTGTCGGTCAGTTGTGGACTCTCTTGGCCAACATTTAAAAAAAAATGTTCGTATAGTAGTAATTTGGACGTATAGCGCGAATCGGACACAAAGCACGCACATATCAAACCAAAGTGTGATCATTTATTTGTTACCTCCCTCCCATGCGCATTGTTCAACTTAACCATAATTTCGAAAAGGCATATGAAGAGGAGGAATCACAAGAATTTAGTGGTGGTCACATCACCACAATTAAGTGGAATCACAATTTATCAAAAATATAAATGGGGACTTTTTTCTTTTAGGGGACTTTTTTCTTTTAGGTACCATTTTTGTTTTTTTTTCTTCAAATAAATAAATCTTACTGCAAGCATTTTTTTCCTATATTTCCGTACGCCTCCCGCACACCTTGCGCCATCCATTTCCGGCGCACCCCTTAAATTTGAGAAAATTATTTTTTTAACAATTTTCAGTTAGCAGAGACAGTGAATAAATCTGAGCCATCATACGATCTAAGCTCTTTGAACACAGAGGGGTTGAAACAGGATTGTTGCTTAGACGAATTACGATCAGCTATTATACAGTTGAAGCTTGAATTAGTTCGCGCATGTGCTGTAGTCGCCGAGGCGAGGACTTATGACGAGTAAGATTGATTTTTATTAACATTTCTATACTAAATGTGATTGTATCATAGAAACAGCGTGACCAAAGTTTCCAATAATATTTACGCGATTTTACATTTTTCAAGTGCAATATAAATTCCATTTTTATCAGTTTAAAAAATCGACTACTATTCCGCATAACTAATTCGCACACACGCACACTACGAGTGGTCGTACAAGTGAGCGTGCGTGTTCTGGCGCGCGAGTGTGTGTGTGTTGCCTAAATGGCAAGTGGAAGCAGATTGGACAGTACCTTCGCTATAAGGACGTCCTCAAACGCCACCTAGCTGCTAGTGATGAATGGGAGGAAATGGCTGGTCACAGAGCGAAATGGCGGAATGTTGTTTCTACTAGCGTGAATACTTTTGATAAAATTAGATATCTATACATATAACGCAACTTTAAAACTAAAATTGGTTTTGCAAGTCACATTAGAGCGCATCATAGTACTGACAAAGGAGTCGCTGTTGCCGGACACGGCAAGGAGATCATCATCATCGTGTCTTTGTGTGTGTGTTTCTCTCTGTGTGTGTGCGTGTGGGTGTGTGTGTTGGTGTCGCATAAAAGTTGTAAATATGAACTACTATTATAAAATATTATCTTAATTTATCAGGTCAAAAGAACTGCAACAATTAAGCCAACCTGACCCGCTAACAACAAAAAAAATAACATCAATAAATAATCGCATTTACCACGTTGAAACGCAATTGGATCAAGCACAAAAAGCATTGGATTATAAATGGAATCAATTGGCAATGAATGATTATAATGATAAGTAAGTTGTTTATTATTATTGTGACTATCCGAATGGTAACAATAGAGGGTTTTTGGTTGTCAGCGCTTTTGAACATTTTTTTTATTGTGACTCGACATATGACAGCACCCCGCTTGATGTTAAGCCGAAGTGTGGTCCATGAATGAATGTCACTGCTACTACAATAACTGTAAGTAGCAATCACATCCACTATGCCGGCCTAGATGGAACCGGCATCTTACAAGCTGATCCCGAAACGTGGCCCAATCACTTTACGGTCTGTATACTTGTAAGTGGTGGTACTACCCCGGATCGGCAGACTGGGTACCACTGCCTACCATTCTTTGATGACCAGACCCGAAGCAAATATCAATATCTTTTTTTAATAACAAATATTTGAAATATTTAATGTTATTAAATATTACAAATAAAAGCTATGAAACAAATATTTGCTCCGACCGGGAATCGAACCCGGGACTTTACGCGCAACAAAGCAATCGCTAAACCGTTCGTCCACGCCTGTCGTCACATGCCCTTTTTTACCTTCAGGCAAGTCGAGGTTAGATGTCTTGTCTCAATTAAAAAAAAATATATCTACTTACAAAATAAACAATTTTAGACGAACACCAAGAATGATACGTCCAATATTAGATGACGTGTATTATCCGCTCGTCAAACAGCAAGAGATATTAAGCCGGCAAGAGGCTGTTCTTAAATCATTGAAGAATACACTCAAACAATGTGATACTCTGCCTTGGAAGACATCTTTGCTTAGAAGTACGCCTTTTAAAAAGTAAGTAACGAGAGTTGGAAAACATACTTAATTTTTGGTTATTTCAAGTCACCAAAGGAACGAATGTAGAAAAAAAAAACGTTTTAATAACAAGTTTATATGAATTATCTTTTATAACTAATCTATAATTCCTAATTTAAATCTCAGGTCCCGGTTTTTTATTATTATGAATAAACATATGACAGTTGATGTTAAACTGCAGATCGGTCCATGAATAGATATATATGCTACTACAATTCAATAACTGTAACTACTTACAGTCTTATCCGCTATGCTGGCCTAGTTCGAACTGGCAACTTACAAGCCAATCCTGAAACGCCACTAAATCTCTTTACGGTCTGTATACTTATAAGTGGTGGTACTACCCCGGATCGGCAGATTGGTTACCACTGCCTCTCACTCTTAGCCCTTCTTTTTTGCTACTCGTACATTTCTTGAATGCGTTTTGTAAGCGCTAATTGTAAACTATTTTATTCAATCAATCAAATTGTCACGTCTTTTTCCCAAGAGACAATGGAGCGCCAGTTGCCACGATCCTGAAACAACTCCCTGGCTTTCTTTATATCCACAATTCTCTTATTTATAACTTAGTATTTATTACGTATTTATTATTTAATAACTACGGCCTCAATATTATTAATGACTAGCATCTTGTGTTGATTTCAGAGACCCATTATCAAAATTAACGAAAAACCTACTAAACATGAGTATAGATCCGAACACAGACAAGAATGTAGTCGTAGGTCTTTCAACACAAAAACTAGACGCACTGAGAGATATGTTAGCTAACCATAAGACAGTAAGAATAAAACCAGTTAATGTGGAAATGAGACAACACTATGCGACTTTAAGATCAAAATATGAGAAGACTTTGAAAGATAAAGTAGTTAAAGAAAAACTTAAGGTTGTAAAACAAACGTATCAACCTGCAACTAGGTCTGCCTTTGTTGAAACTTCGAATGTTTCAAGAAGTGACGCTGGAGTAGCAACTAGTCCGTTTGAAGCTGAGATTAGCAAAATATTGGGTAAATATAAAATAGTAATTTGTAATTTCCATAATTTAGATTTTATAGAAATTTTCACTCAAAAAATTAGGGATATTCCTAAAAAAGCAAACACAAGCAAATACCGAAGTGCCCATAACTATAGAAATTGTATGAAGCGAATTGTGAATGCAGATATTTTATTAAAAAGAAACATTTAATTATTTAGAAATAAGTAATCATATTATTTAATATATTATAAGTAATAAAATATTAAATAAAAAAGTGGTAGGCAGACAATTGGTCTGGGACAGTCCAGTACCATCACTTACAAGTTACCTTACATTTTTACTAAACAATCATCCGACCAGGTATAAAATTTCGGTTAAAGCCCCTCTGCGTATTTTAGATCACTTCCTGGTCGTGACGACATAACTGTAGTAGCAGTCATAAAGGAAGCCCCGCTTTAAAATGTTATTTTCTAGGATCAAGACCTACGCCACAAATGCCTTTAGAACGAAAGCTTGAAGAAAATAGACCTGAAGTGAAACCAGATGTATCTAAATTTGTAACACCGGCGATACCTTCGAAAACTGCACCTCCTAATATTGCCAGCGTTACAAGAACATTATTTACTGGTAAGAATTTCAATACATGCCCATATTTATTTCCTACCTTAAAGTTGGCCATATAAATTATGGTTCAGTCAATATAAACATTTAAAACAACAAAAATTTCCAGAGCGCCAAATATTGGTGGAGAGCTGGGGTTAACCATTACAAATAAAGTTTTAAAAATCCCCATCGATCCCATGTGTGCTACAAAAGTTTATTCGGGTTCAAACTTTTGAAACAAGGGGACTAACTATCTTTTGAATAAACGTTTTCAGAATAGTATAATACATATAAAAGAGACACAAATAGGTATTAATACTTGTCTTCAGTGCCAGTGGCTTATATGTGCATATTATGTATAATGTGACTCTTAGAATCGCGATATCTCAGGAATGGAAACTCTTAGAAAAAAAATCACTAAGACCATTTTTGTAGAGAATTTTAAGATCTACAACTAAGATCTAGCACACATGGGATCGATTTTTAAAACTTTATTTGTAATGGTAAACCCTAGCTCTCCATCAATATTTAGCTCTCCGGGAATTTTTATTATTTCACCACTATTATTATGTCTAAATTGACCGGACTATTAATAATATAATAGGCCAATTGTATTATTTATTTATATGGCCAATTATATAATTATTGTATTCATCATGTTCAATCTATTGTTTTGTGAAATAAATAATTTTGTCTGTCTGTAGAAATGCGGTAATTAAGGAGTGTATGTGGAGTAAACATAGCGGATAGAATGAGGAACAGCATAGTGCGCAATAGATTTGGTTTGAAAGAAGATGTAGTGACAAGGATTGAACAGGGAATGCTCGATGGTTTGGGCACATGGAAGGGCAGTGGCGTTCTATTGTCTCTGCCTATCCCTGTGGCGAGACAATTTGATTGATTGGCTGTCTGTAAGGAAAATAATAAACTCTTATAAATATAGGTAACATATTTGTAAGGGCCGAAAATATAGCCTTGCAATTTAAGTTTATGACATATTTACCTAAAGTATCTCCTTTTTAAATATGTATTGTTAGCCATATTATAATGGCTGTTTCAAGGATGAAGTTGGAAGAATTGCACGATACAGGATACAGAAATTCCGACATGAACACATGGGCGCTGTGAACTATTTAAATTTTGTTTTAATCATTTTGTTTGTAACTATTCTACCACAGTCATCTTGGACTAAAATGACTTTTTCTATTCCAGACGTAGAAAAACCCGTATTGTCAATACCAAAACCAGTGCCAAGTAGTGCTGCAAGTAGCCCAGCCCAAGCACCAGTTTTAAAAGATCATTTACAAAAGACAACTGTGGAGCCTAAAAGCAGTACTAATTCATTTTTGGGAATGAGTATCTGTTCACCTACAGCAAAAGGTATGTCCAAACACATATAGGAATCTGACTATGGAAGCCCAAGTAGGCTTATTTACAATATATTTGATTTTGATGGAACCATTCCTATATCATAATGCCATGTTTCTTTCAGTTTTTGAATAAATATTATAATTTTATTTTTTGTTTCTTATTAATTTTAGCTCCTACAAGTAAGCCGTTTGGTGGGGTATTCGCACCCACTTCTACCAACGTATTTGCAGCTTCCAGCTCTGCTAGTAATATATGGTCAATATCTTCACCTTTCGCAAGCAAATCTCAATCAGCTGAAACTGGTGAAGCCGAGGCTGAAGCAAAAGATGAAAAGAAAACTGAGACTGTAATAGTACCTATTAAAAAAGCGGAGCCAAAGAAAGAGGTGCAGACAGAAGTTGAACAAGCAAAGGTTGCTTCAAAACCTATAGCATTATATAGTACTGAAAAAGTGCCCGATTTATCGAAAATAACACCCAAAGCTGAAATTTCAGTTAAAAATGAAACATCTGCACCAGTTTCAATTCAAAAAGGTATAGTGGTTAATAGTAATAGTACCAAAGGTTATGACTGCACTCTACATTTACAAGTGTCATTAATGTTACTTTTGTATGTTTCAGTTGAAGCCCAAACAACAGAAGCAGATATTGCGCCCACAAGTACTGCAGCATCAGTTGTGCAAATAGGCTCTAACCAAACAGTAACAAGTAATGCCTAATATTTTTCCTAATACTAAAATTATAAAATGATATAAATAATACGTCGTAATCTTTTCGTTTTGTTAGGTACCACAGACTCATCTAAAGCGTCTTTGTTTCCCGCATCGACCGCAACTTCTACAAGCTCATCAGGCTCAATATTTGGGTCACTATTAGCTTCAAAACCCTCATCTATCTTCGGGACTAACACAACAACAACACAAGTTACTTCAATGCTTACATCAGAAGTAACAATTTCATATGCTTCTAAACCAAATGAAGATTCTGCAAAGAGTGTGTTTGGGAGCGCTTCATCTGCGCCGTCTGTTTTTAGTGCTCCTGCTACGCCTCCAACCGAAGTAAAGGCTGTAACGGTAACATCAACTGACGTATCTCCAACTGTTAATAATACAGTGACTACAAGTGCTGGTATAGCCCCAGTTTTTGGAGCTACAGTATCTTCTAGTCCAGCTTCTATTTTTGCTTCTGCTACAACTACTCAATCTTCGATCTTCGGTTCACCGACAGCAAGCAATGCATCTATATTTAGTACAGCAGCGGAAACAGTGACATCTGTGTTTGGTTCATCAACATCAACAACACAACCCTCTGTATTCAGTTCGCCAACGATTACAACACAGAACACTGTGTTTGGTACGCCAGCTGTTACACAGAGTTCAGTGTTCGGTTCTACTACATCTACGCCTTCTCTATTCGGATCACCGAGCCCTGCAGCATCTGTTTTTGCTTCGGCAACACAAGCTGCACAACCTACTGGCTTTGGCACACCACCACCCAGTACTCAAACATCAATATTTGGCTCTCCAGCGGCTGCCAATCAAGGGTCAATATTTGGTGGTACACCACCTGTGACGACTCAGTCTATTTTCGGTAGTCCTACAACAGCAACACAATCGTCTGTGTTTGGTTCACCTAATGCAGCTACTCAACAAGCCTCGCCATTCGGTGGCGCTGAGTCAAATTTGTTCGCATCCGCTAGCATTTCTACAACTACACCATCTGGTACAAATGCTGGAAATATATTTGGTTCAAGGTGAGTTACTTTTGTAATAGGTGATGTTGGTGTAGTTATTCACCACTAAAAAGTTTAAATATTTTTAGCAATAACACTAGTGGCGGTTCGCTGTTCAGTGGTGGCAGTGTGTTTGGCTCGAGCGGTAGCGCATTCGGCCAGAAACCAGCGGCGAGCATATTTGGTGGAAGTACGACATTTGGTCAAAATACAACTACCAACCTATGGGGTGCTACCACTACATCTGCGAGTGGATTCGGATCTTCATTTAGTAAGTAATTTTTTTTACTGTGACTGACATATGACAGCTTTCCGCTTAATGTGAAGCTGGAGTGTGGTCTATGAATGGATGCCACTGCTATTACAATTCATAACTATGAGTAGTAGTCACATCCACTATGCAGGCCTAGTTGGAACCGGCAACTTACAAGCTGATCCCAAAACGCGACCAAATCACTTCACGGTCTGTATACTTGTAAGTGATAGTACTACTCCGGATCGGCAGACTGGGTACCATTGCCTACGATTCTTTAATAACCAGACCTGAAGCAAATATCCACCTCTTTTTTTATTAACAATATTTGCAATATTTAATTATTAAATATTACAAATAAAAGCTTTGATACAAATATTTGCTCCAACCGGGGATCGAACCCGGGACTTTACGCGCAATAAACCAGTCGCTAACCGTTTGTCCACGCCTGTCGTTAAATAAACAAGCAATTTTTCAAACATAAAATTAAAACACATTCATTCTTATACGAACTGGCATACAACGAGAACTTAGTTGCGTACTTAATAGTTTCAATACTTGTATTGATAAAACTATTAACAATTTTACTTTTAATTTCTGTGCAATTGATGTATTTGGAAAATAAGATATGGATTTTGTATCGTCTGTCAATCACAAAGATACGCTATATGAACAGTTCTGTTTTGAACTGTTATAATTATAGTTTCGCACACTTAAACTATGCAAAAAAAAAAATACAAAATAAATGATGTCCTTTTATGACTATCGCGTTTATTTTTGGTTATTGTATAATCAATATTTTATTTTGGTCTCTCTGTGACCACGATGGCTGCGAGGCTCTCGAAACGTCGCAATAGTAAAAAAATGTAAAATCAACAACTAAAAATAAACGCGATAGTAAGCCGCATAAAATTTATTTAATTATCGAGTAAGCGCAAAATTTAAAAAAATCTATCAGATGGCGAGCTGTCAAGAAAAAAATAATAATTGTGTGTTAATATCGTAGGTCAACCGTCTCAAGCGCAATCTGTATTTGGTAGTGCGACAGGGGGCAGTTTTAGTGCCACAGTCCCAGCAGGTCAAGCATTTACAAATCCAACACAAAATACTAGTCCATTCGGAAGTCCCCAGCAACAACCAGGCATGTATTTTGTTTTTGTTAAGAAGTAAATTTTATATTACTGTCACTGGTCATATATTTTTTTATTGTGACTCGAGATCTGACTTTAACCGCCTGATGGTAAGCAAAAGGAGGTCCAAGAGTGCTGATGACTGAAAAGAAAACAGTTTTTTTTACTGTCAGTTTACGGCTGTGCCAGTCGCTGTCAATATGCCGGCCGGCCAAAGGTGCTTCTTCATTGAAGGATCCAAGGTTATGGGATGGAGAGAAACCATGGGCTGGTAAAGTATTCCACTTGTCGATTGTTCTACAAAGGAAAGACGCACTGTACCATCATATTAGGATATTAGGACACCTTAATTCATCATTATTATCAATTTCACACCTTAATTCCTACAGGGATAACCAGTGACCTACTTTCTACGATCCTGACACAATAACAAATAAAAATATTAAATACCTTATTTCTTTATAAATAATTTAGTAACTAATTTAATTTAAACATTTTGAAGGTCGCCTCCATTATATCCAATAAAAATATAACTTTGTTTAATTTCGTCTTGATATTTTAATTTATATGTTGTTGTACAGCATCCGGTTTTGGCGGAGGTGCAGTATTTGGTTCAAAACCAGTCTTCGGGCAATCAGCTGGGTAAGTTGGTTTAGTCATTTCCGTGGTGTATTACACGTAAAACTCAAACTTCGAATCGTCTGCCTGGCACCCCGAAATATATATTTTTACTAGTTTTGTTTTAATGATATATTTTTATACATATATTTCTGCCTGTGAATTTGTCGGTTACGCAAACCGAGAGCGCGAGTTCGAGGCCACCCATCGGTACCAATGTATCTTTGATATATGTACTTTGGTTGTTTTTTTGATGATTCTATGATACAAGCACTTTAGTAGCTTAATATAGAAATGTGAATTTAAAAAAATCTTGTTATTAAATTTATTGTTTAAATTAATATTATATGTAGTAAATCTCTTATTTAGTATCTAAATCGGTGCAATCTAAACGTTTATTCTAAAAATAAAACTATGGGTTTTTCAGTTGTAGGTCTTAAATATTTTTATTTTACAGTTTCGGCGGTGGAGGTTTTGGTTCGTTTGGTAACTTTAATAAGAGTCCTACAAGTGGTTTTGGCGGTGCGGCAACATTTGGGGGTTCAGCTTTTGGTAGCACCTCTCCTTCTAGCGTGTTTGGCTCTAGTTCTCCTCGTAAGTTTATTTTAATTATAGTTCGGCATATGAGAGCACCCCGCCTGATGATAAGCTGGAGTGCAGTCCATGAATGGAGACAAAAGCTACTACAGTTAACTTATAGTTAGCTGGGTTGACTAGTGCCCATAACCGTAGAGCTTGTATGAGGAGAATTGTGGATGTGAAGAAAGCGAGGGAGTTGTGTCAGGATCGTGGCAAGTGGCGCACCATTGTCTCTGCCTATCCCCGTGGGAAAGAGGCGTGACAATTTGATCGATTGATAGTAGCCGTTGCATCCACAATACCGGCCTAGTTGGAACCAGCAACTTTTAAGCTGGTCTCGAAACGCGACTAAGTCACTTCGCAGCCTGTAAACTTATAATATATTTTTTCCTCATTTTAGCATCAGGCATTGGTCAACCTGCACAATCAAATGCATTTGAAACCTTAGCCTCGCAGAATACAATAGGATTTGGAAATCTAGCCCAGCAATCTCCTCAACAGCCAGCGCCGGCTCAGCCTTTCAATACGTATGTGAACACACTGGTCTAATTTATGTCAACCTTAGCGTTTAGAGTGGTAGGCAGTAATGCCCAGTCTGCCGATCCGGGGTAGTACCACCACTTACAAGTATACTGACTATCAGTGTTGCGTAGGCGTCATGTTCAGAGTCCGTGTCTCTGCAGTCGCCAGTTGTATTTATTATAGTTCTGCGTAAACGAATATGGCCGATAAAACTTTTTTAAATATATTTTTAATTGTGACTCGACCCGCCTGATGGTAAGCATACTGTCCAAGAATGCCGAAGACTAAAAAACCGAGTCAAGTTTTTCTTGAGAGAGGATTACTATGCCGGCAAAAGAAAACGTATAATGTAACCTTCCCGGAGAGTTTTATTTTTAAAAACGTATCCTTAAAAAAAATTATTTATTATTAGCCAATAGGCTTTTTACAAGGGCCTTTGCCCAGCAGTGGGACAAATTCATGACTCACAACATTTAAACGTGGCCACAGCATTACTCACCATTTTTATAGACAATTTTTTAAATGTTTTTTTTTTATGTAATGATTGTTTCCTTAATTTCTGCCCGTAAAGTTTTCATCATTATCTGTGAAGTTTGGGCGGCGGCATAGCAACGGTGACTGCGACAACCGTAAACTGTTTTGTTGTGTTGTGTTGGTTTTGTCATTCGCGGCTTAGACGTATACGAGCAAAGAATTTGGAAAGAATAGAATCTGTGCTAAAATAAGAACTAATTCATTGTTATCTGTCTCATTTGTATTATGTTTATACCACGTGTGACTGAAAGAGACAACTACTTATACTTCAATTCCTTTATTTCAAAGGTTGGCACTACTTTTTTGCAAATACAACCACTTGTAATTATAGTTGACTTTTAATACTGCTTAATTAAAAGTCATGTGGTAGTAAGAGTAGCGGCATAATTGTGCCGTCATCCTTTTTTGAGTTATTGTAATGTCATTTGTTATTCTGTCAAATTAGGTTGTCAAATGATCATCAGAACTAGTGACAACCTTCTAAATTACGAATGTAAAACTGTATATTCATCCCCTTCTGACATCTTTTAATGCCATAAGTGAAAATAGTATAAACGGTTGTATTTTGTAGCTATTTTAGGGCTCCTTTTGTGTCTTAAGTCCGAATTCATTGTATACGAGTATATTAGGCATTTGTTTTTTTTTACCTAATATTGCTTTGTTACAGATCTCCTTCATTCACCGGATGGCGAGGTTAAATATATTCAAAACATAACATTAAGAATTAGGAATCACTGTTTATATTTACTTTTTAAATAATAAATAAAATGAAATAAAAAAGGTTGTGTTATTTAAATGTATATTTAAGTAAAAATAAGTTTGGTACCTTAATTAAAGACAAAAAGCCATCTGTGAATGCGTTGAAATTTGATTGGATAATATTTGCTTTAGGTCTAGGTGGTAGGCAGACATGTAGTGGTAATTTGCTTAGTCTGACCACTTTCAAGTGGTGAAGATTCACTTTTAAGACTGAAGAGACTCGGTCGCGTTTTCGGAACAGTTCGAAAGTTGCCGATAGCAACTAGGCCGGCTTCTTGCTATTGGCTAATATAACTTCTGCGTTATTATAATAACAATGAAGGCCAGAGCACCGACGACTGAAAAAAATGAGTAAGTTCACGGTTCAAGTGCCCTAAGCACTATAAGATAAGATAAATATTTATTCGAAGTTCCTTATAAAACATGTACCAATATAAGAATTAAAATTAAATTACTCTATACCTGGGGCAACATAACAATTATACTAATACATATTTAATCCTTGAATATTCAGATTTGTAAACCCGTTTATTATCATACGCACCCTCCACCGTATTTGCGCACACGAGAAAACATAAAATATGAATGCAACACACCGAAAATGGTAATTGGTCATTCAGTTGCTGGTTGGAAACAAAAGGAGGAGCAAGCTGATAAAGTAATTATAATAGTAAAGTTATAAATAATTACATTCACACATTTAAATAAAATCGAGGGATAATAATAAGTGGAGGGGCGCGTTATTTATAGTTAGACAAGCTATAGCATACTATGAAATCAAAACTGAAGATTAACACTATTCTTGTGGAAACTGCAAAAACTTACGAACCAACCAATTATGTATCCTTTCAGGTAAGTTCAATTTGAACATAGTGTGGTATAGTTTATACCTCCAAGGTTCTACTTTATAACACTGCTTCGGAGAATCGTCTAATAGAGCTTTAGCAAACGTTTCTATAATAGTTTTGTCTGTAACTGCATCAAAAGGTATTTTATTCGGTCCTACGTTTAGGTATTTTATTAGTGCAGATAGTCGTTTTCCATAAACTAATGTTTGTTCTTCGTCTAAGTTCTGAAGCATTTTCTGTCCATTTATAGATTGTTGGAACATTATGTTGCTTTGGTTGACGAATCCACCTATAAAAAGATTTTAGATTGTTCTAAAAAAAATGGTCTACATAAGGATCTAGTCAAAAATATCCGGTAATTCAGTTCCTGGCTGCGTAGTGACGACGACTGAGTCAACCGTAAACCGAATCTGTTTTTTACTGAATAACAGTGAATACGCAGTTATTTATTTATTTACGGTTGGACACGAAGCAACAGTTAAGAAGCTATTGCACATTGAGGTCGGCTGTGATTTGGGAATCGAACCCCATTGGAGAGTGTTTTCCGACCAAATCGGAGACATCCTCAAGAAAGCCTAGTGCCCATAACCACAGAACCTGTATGAAGTGATTTGTGGATGTGAAGGAAGCAAGGGAGTTGTGTAATGATCGTAGTAAGTGGCGCTCTATTGTCTCTGCCTATCCCCGTGGGAAAAAGGCGTGACAATTTGATTGATTTTACAAAGCTCCATAGCCTATGCGCTCCCATCGAAATTCTTCCATCCTATTTTTTCATCTTGCAGCTCTTTCTGCTGAGTCCACGTCTCATATTGCCGAGTAAATACTACATACAACACTTGTGAGCTCTATTTTGCAGTTGGGATTGTTACAGTATAACGTGCCTCATTTACTCGACGCGCTTAGATAAAGAATAGGATTGAGGAGCGTCAGCAGTTGTCACCCATTTTGATTTGGCTTTTTTTTTTTATTTTTATTTTTTATTGTGACACGACATCTGACCTCGACCCGCCTGATGATAAGCAAGAGAAGGTCCAAAAGTGACGACAACTGAAAAAACTGAGTTTATTCACGGCTTCTTCAGTCACCGTCACTATGCCGGCCAAAGGTGCTTCCTCACGCATCGCTTGAAGGATCCAAGGTCATAGGATGGCTCTTCCTTAAACACTGTTTTGTCTCTATCAATAGAGCCATCAAATAAACTGCATGGCATTAAATAAAACAGACTTCCAAGAAAACTAAAAAGTATGAAATAAAATTATATATGGAAAATATATAATTTCCCTTCAAAGTCGGCACCAATTACTATAAAAAGTGATCAAACTCGCATAACAAATAAGTGATAAGTGTGCATAACTTGTACACTTTTAGTTATTTGGTGCTTCGAAAGTAAAAAAAAGTTAAGGATAACGAAAAAAAAATTTCATGTTTATAAATACATACTGGTCTTTGATGTAGATTTAAAAAAATACGCTCCGAATTTATAAGTCCCACTATTTTGGGAAGTCAGTTTATTTCAATAAAGTAAAAAAAAGTAAATGATTTCAATATTAATTTATTTTTAATAATAATATTTTTGTATAAAATAAAACCTTTTTTGAGATATATTTAGATAAACAAATAAAGCGAAATACAAATTAGCTACATAACATAATCAAATTCAACAATTAAATGTTTATAAAAAAAGTATGCTAAGCGTAAGTAGAAGAAAAAGTATAGCGAAAAAAGAGGCAAATAACAACTGGTAACACCCCTCAAACGCATTCTTTATCTGAACCAGAGTGAACGAGCACGATTTTTTTCTAACCAATATTACTCATTTATAAATTAATTCAAAATACATTACCTGGAATAAAAGCAATAGAACTGACGCCGTACGGTTGTTGTTCCATATATAATGATTTGGTCATTGAGAGTACGGCGGCTTTACTTGCTCCGTACGCAGCGAATCCAGGCAATGGTACTAAGCCACAATGGCTGACCACGTTTATTACACGAGGTCTCAGATTACCCTTTACACAGAAGAAAAATATATTTAGCTTAAATTATTAAAAAACAGACATACGAGGTGTGTTCAAAAAGTATCGCGACTTTTGAATTTTCGCGGGTTACGTATATTCGATTTTTTTTGTGGCGTTATGTTGGTACTCATGTCTCTCACTTATGCCGACAAGCTCGGCCATTTTGAATGTTCACTTAATTGTTGACAGCTGCTTTGCTTGCACGTGTTTTGGATCGTCTTCGATTTTTACCTATTCAAAAAAATGGATCAAAGAACCTGTATCAAATTTTGTGTGAAAAACGAAATTAAGTGCGCGGAAGCATTCCGAATGTTGACTGTGGCATACGGAGAAGCTACCTTGGACCGAAGCAACGTTTATCGGTGGTACAAAATGTTCTCAGAAGGCCGAGAAGATGTGAACGACGAAGAGCGTGCCGGACGCCCGAGCACTTCAACAACAGACGATAAAATTAATGAAGCGGAGAAAATGGTATTGGCCAATCGTCGAATCACCGTTAGAGAAGTTGCTGAGGACCTAAACATATCGATTGGCTCGTGCCATTCGATGTTTATCAATGATTTGGGCATGAGACGGGTCGCCGCGAAATTCGTACCAAAATTGCTCAATTGCGACCAAAAACAGCATCGCATGAACATTGCTAATGAGATGTTGGACTCTGTCCGCGACGACCCAAATTTGCTCCAGAGGGTCATAACTGGTGACGAATCGTGGGTTTATGGTTATGACGTGGAAATCAAAGCTCAATCATCTCAATGGAAGCTGCCGCACGAACCAAGACCGAAAAAAGCGCGCCAAGTTCGGTCGAATGTGAAAGTTTTGCTGACAGTTTTCTTCGATTGCAGGGGCGTGGTGCATCATGAGTTCTTGCCACAGGGTAGAACGGTCAATAAGGAATATTACCTGCAAGTTATGCGCAATTTGCGCGAAGCAATCCGCCAGAAACGCCCGGATTTGTGGAAGAACAAAAATTGGCTTTTGCACCACAATAACGCCCCTGCTCACACATCGTTGCTTGTGCGCGACTTTTTGGCCAAAAACAACACACTAATGATGCCGCAGCCACCGTATTCCCCAGATCTGGCCCCCTGCGACTTTTTCTTGTTCCCTAAACTGAAGAGGCCCATGAAAGGACGACGTTACGCTACGCTTGACGAGATAAAGACGGCATCGAAGGAGGAGCTGAACAAGATAAAAAAAATGATTTTTTGAAGTGCTTCGAAGATTGGAAAAACCGTTGGCACAAGTGTATAATATCTCATGGGGATTACTTTGAAGGGGACAAAATAGATATTCATGAATAAATAAATAGTTTTTGAAAAAAACACAAAATTCGCGATACTTTTTGAACACACCTCGTATATGTTAACTTACGACTTTTTAATGAATTAAACTAATTTTATGCGGCTAACTATCGCGTTTATATTTTTTTTTATTTATTTTTTTATTGTGACTAGACATATGACAGCACCCCGCTTGATGTTAAGCTGAAGTGTGGTCCATGAATGAATGTCACTGCTACTACAATTCAATAACTGTGAGTAGCAATCACATCCACTATGCCGGCCTAGATGGAACCGGCAACTTACAAGCTGATCCCGAAACGTGACCAAATCACTTCACGGTCTGTATACTTGTAAGTGGTGGTACTACCCCGGATCGGCAGACTGGGTACCACTACCTACCACTCTTACTCATTTGGTTAATAATTGTACATTTTTTTATTCCGACGCCGTTTCGAGAGCTTTGTAGCCATCATAATCGAAATAAAAAAATGTACAATCATTAACCAAAAATAAACGCGATAGTAAGCCGCATAAAAATTGATTAATTCATTAATCAATGTTCGCGCAAAACATAAGAAAATATTACGACTTATTGATAAATACTTAATAAAACTACAAGCAATTATATTGGGGCTCGCCATAAGACAGCACCCTGCCTGATGATAAGCTAAAGTGCGATCGATGAATAGAGGCGACTACTACTACAGTCAAACACCTGCAAGTAGCAGTCGCATTTACGAAGCTGATCCCGAAATGCGGCTAAGTCACTACTTCGGCAAACTAGGCATCATAGTTTTAATTTTACCACAAAACAATCTACAATATATATATATATATATTTTTTTATTTTTTTTTTATTGTGACTGCACCCCGCTTGATGTTAAGCCAAAGTGAGGTCCATGAATGAATGTCACTGCTACTACAATTCAATAACTGTGAGTAGCAATCACATCCACTATGCCGGCCTAGATGGAACCGGCAACTTACATGCTGATCCCGAAACGTGACCAAATCACTTCACGGTCTGTATACTTGTAAGTGGTGGTACTACCCCGGATCGGCAGACTGGGTACCACTGCCTACCACTCTTTGAAAACCAGACCCGAAGCAAATATCCATCTCTTTTTTTTATTTTTATTAACAAATATTTGCAATATTTAATACTATTAAATATTACAAATAAAAGCTATGAAACAAATATTTGCTCCGACCGGGGATCGAACCCGGGACTTTACGCGCAACAAACCAGTCGCTAAACCGTTCGTCCACGCCTGTCGTCTTTATATGCTTATTTGTTAATGATAATAAAAATTGGGCAGAGATTTGATCCAGGTCTAGATGTTAAAAGTGGTAGGCAGACAGTTATCAGTCATTAGCCCCGTCTGCTGATCCGGGCTAGTACCACCACTTTCAAGTGTGAAGATTTAGTCGCGTTTCCAGTTCCTAGTTACCAAGATGATATAACTGCTACTTGCAGTTATTTGACTACACTATACACGGATCACACCCCAGCAGGTCATTTGTCGAGCCATCATAATAGCAAAGACGCAAAGAAGTTAAAAAAAACACGCTAAGTATAGTAGAAAGTATACTTTTTTATTTTGTGTACTAAACATCCTGTCCTCGACTCGACTGAAAAAACCGATTCAGTCACTATGCCGGGCAACAAAATATTTATTGAAATTATTGTATTGTTATCTGTTTTTAATACGTGTACAAATATTCAAATTATTCAGACATCTAAAGGTGGGTGAAAACTAATTAGAAAGATTCCGTTACATGAAACTATGTAACGGAATCTTGGAAGTCAACCTAATGTGTTAATAAAAATGGTCACCTCTTTAGCAGATCTCCTTAAGTTTGGCAACAAGTCACTGGTAACTCTCAGTGTGCCCAGCAAATTGACGTTAATTAGGTTCTCATAAATACTATGCATATTCCATTCAAAGTCACCTATTGTCATCACACCAGCGTTGTTTACTACTGCGTACAAACCTAAAATATCAAAAAGCCTATAACTTTTGACGACAGGCGTGGCGATTGGTTTGTTGCGCATAAAGTCCCGGGTTCGATTCCAGCCGAAGCAAATGTTTGTTTCATAGCTTTTCTTTGCAATATTTATTAATTATAATAAATATTGCAAATATATATTAATAAAAAAGAGACGGATCTGGTTATCAAAAAGTAGTAGGCAGTGGTACCCAGTCTGACGATCCGGGGTAGTAGACGATCCACCACTTACAAGATACAGACCGTGAAGTGATTTGGTCACGTTTCGGGATTAGCTTGTAAGTTGCCAGTTCCAACTAGGCCGGCAAGAGTTTTGGCCGGCATAGTCACAGCGACTGAGGTTAGCATTAAATAGAACGGTGTTTTCAGTAGCCGGTGCTCTTGGTCTTCCTTACCATCAGACAAGTCGAGGCCAGATGTCGCGTCTCAATACAAAAGTTGCCTGTGCAAGAACTTCATTGTGTGTAGAGATTTCTCGCATAATGAAATATTGTGACGACATCTAATCTTGTTTTGCCAAGAACTCCAAGAGTGCCGACGACTGAAAAACCCGACTCGGTATACAGATACCGCAGTCGCCAGCACAATTGCAACTATCTTAATTAGCGATCTACCAATTGATATCTGCAAGTACTGTAAAGGCGACCATGGTGTAGTGGCAGTGCAATGGTTACGCAAACCGAGAGCACGAGTTCGAGACCACCCACCGGTACCAATGTATCTTTGATATATTTACTTTGGTTGTCCTGTTTCAATGAGGACACTTTAGTAGCTTAGTAGAGAAATTTTAAAAAGAAAAATAAGGTTGACTTGACTATTATATAAAATAACTTGATTATTAAAGGATGTCCAAGAGCACCGTCGACCGTAAAAACCTAATAATTTTACATAGTAAATATACTACTAAAGTACATACATATATATCAATTTAAATAATACTGACAAGTGTTTTTGAACCGGATGCACTTGGTTTGCTGACCATTGCACTTAACTAAATGCATTGGTTACCACGATACCACGTTCGCCTTTAAAGATTATTATTAAGATATAATGTACTACAAAACAATAAAATGTATCGATTATTTTAACCTAAAAACAATTTATAATCTTAAAACTTACGATAGTTTGGGTTTTCTTTAAGTAGCTTCCTTATACAATCCCCGAAAGAGGTGACGCTAGATGGATTAGTGACGTCAAGATGACATGGATAAGCATTTAGTTTTGCCAGGGCTCTTGCTGCTGGAGTATCTGATCCGTTGAACATGCCTGCTACTGTGATTAGTCCTTCCCTTGCAGATCTGGCTGCGATGGCCCATCCCAATCCGCTATCACATCCCGTTATTGCCACTACACGGAGTATCGACATTTTCACCTAAAAATAACAACCTTGTTTCTATTTTACGTTTTACTTCCGTGATATTAGCTACAGAACGGGGAAGCATCCGCATTTTGTCGACAGAATTGGCAATCGAACTAAACGTCACCGCGTCATTTTTTGTAGAACGATCGACAAGTAGAGTCCATCTCATAACCATAATCTCATCCATCTCAAGCCTGCACAGTGACGACGTCTAAGGCCGTAAACTGCATTAGTTTTTTTTAGTTGTCAGCACTCTAGCTAGGACTTTCTCTCGCTTACCTGATGGAAAGTCGAGATCCACTGTTGTCTCGTTAAAAAAATCCAACCATAAAAAATAATAACGAAAGTCTATAATAAAACTATTTAATTTGGTCAGTTTCAATACATACAAGTATCTTTAATTACAACCATAAAAGTAAAGGTTTATTGTAGCTGATTACATATTTTAAAAATGAAAATGATAACATTAACTCGTGACAAATATCAAATAACAATTCTGGAATATCCTATACACATAAAATTCCACTGTAAGCGAAATGTTTTTTTTGTTTTCAAAGATATTAAAATTACTTTACTCTGCATTACTAAAAATTGTCATGTAAATATATGGAAGGATCGGGGCCAGTGAGCGCGTTGAGCGACAGACGTTCCCTGGTTTGATCACGATATACGTGCGTAAATTTTCTATCCAATTTTCATTTCTAAGTAGGTAATTCATAAAGTGCTTATTATCAGCCGGACCGAGATCAGACCTCAAGTCACAATAAAAAAAAATCATGAAAAAATATTATTTACTAGTATTGGAATTAGGAGTGGTAAGCGGACAGTCAAGGCCGTCTTTACCCGGGGGTTCAAGGGGTGCGGTGCACCCGGGCGCAGAGTCCTAGGGGGCGCATGCCGACCGCCATAAATTTCGATAGGTACCTACTACACTGAGACCACGCGAGCAGAGCCTTGTCTTTCGCACCCCGGCGCTAAATATGCTTAAGACTGCCCTGCGGACAGTTGGTGATCATTTGTCCAGTTTGCTAATCCGGGGTAGTCACCACTTTTATATGTAAAGTCGACAAAACGCTCGCTGCACCACCTTAAGGGTTACAATGGTATGAACTACTCTCGCGTACGTAATACGCTCATTCTCGGCTGCTTCGACGTTAGCCTATTGAAGTCCAGTATTTTTCTATAATCCATTTTTTTTGTTTTATTATCTGCAGGTAACAAACCTTTTCTATTGTTTTTTTTGATACCAAAATATTGAAATTAGAAGCAAGTTATTTTTTGTTTTATCTATTAGTTGAAGGAAAAAGAGGCGCTTATGCTCCTGTCAGGCGCAAGGGAATATTTTGTTAAATGATGTTGCACAGATTTGGTCTATGGTACACATACACACCTTGAATGACTCAGTCGCATAGTCAATACGACGGCTACTTGCACTGTTTTTCTGTAGTAGCAGTCGATTGTACTCCAACTTAACATCAGCCGAGGTGCACTCAACATATATAAATGTAGAGTCACAATAAAAAAAAAATGAAAACGATAAATTTAAATACACACAATTCAATTGCATACAAATGCAAAACTCTTGTCGCTGTATCAACTCTATTTGTCCGTAAAGCTTTATGCAAAATCTTACTACAATGAATGTATCTCCTCTATCCCGGAGACTACTTACTGAGCGGTCTACTTTAAGAGGGTTAAAGTATAAATACAGTTTCTATAACGTTCTTTCGCCGAGTATTATGCAAAAATATGCGCTATGGATCTACTGAGATTCGCTGAGGTCATTGCTAGCTTTAGGTAGGTAGGTACTTATTAGTTATTTTATTCTTATAAGCCTTTCAGAAAACCTAATAAGTATTATACCACAGACTTTTTGTGTTATTTACGTTTTATATAATTATATATATATATTTTTTTATTTACATATGGATTAAGGTAGTATTATTTTTTATAAGAAAGGTTACTTAAGGTCTAATTTTATCAAACTGTGCTTTATGTTTCTTTTTATATTGGCACGACCGACGAATGAACGCACACCGCCTGTTGTTTTCATCTGGAGTGCAATGTAGAGGTAACATATTTTGCAAGTAGCTCCCGAAACGAGACCGAGTCTTAAAACATCACGAGAAATGTCTTTAGAGAGTCGAGATTGAGGTCTTTCCACGAGTGAGTAGGTGCACCAACTGGGAATATTATTTCCACTTTTAATTTAATTTTATGTTATTAACTATAATTATTATAAAAACGCAAATTCAGACCAACTGATGACCTTTGAAACTTCAGAAATGGAAAGATTCAGAAAAGACAAATTACTTTTTCGAATTGTCGAGATCTTTTCAACAGGACCTCGATTGACTCAACTTAGAAGTAGAAGGAATAAATTGTCTGCGGACAGCTATAATGCTTTTTAGAGTAGAGTAGAAGTAGTAGAAAAGTAATAGAATGTTTACATCAAAATAATATTTTAGAAATTTACTAAATTATAGTTTTTTTTAATTATCATGAATACTACTAAAATAACTTAATAAAATATTACAAAAAATAAGATGTTAATCACATTATTTAGGTGGCAGTTCTTGTTAGTAACATAACACTTAATAGTTAAAAAATCTAAACAAAAATTAAAACAAGAATTGTCGAGTTAAATATAGAAACAAAAATAATCACATACCTGTTATAATCCTAAAAACGTGCTAATCCTTGGCCGAGTGTGTCACTGCAATAACAAAGCTGTTTCCCCGGGAGCGTTAAGTCAGCAAGTAAACACGCGCTGCGAACATGATCCTTGGTCCCGTGTCCACGACTGATGCATATGAAACGAGTTTCGGATGTCGCTGCATATTTATCATGAATTCATTTCACTATTTTTATTATTGCTCTCTATAACTGTTCTTAGGTTTCGTTTAATAAAATGCTATAAAATGTTTTTTGTTACTCGTAAGTATATAATTATTATATTACATATTTTCTAACATAAATATGTATTTTTTAATTGTTACTTGCCATTGACATCACCCCGCCTAATGTTAAGCTAAAGTGCGCTCCATTATTGGAGGCGAGAGCCTAGGTGGAGCGACTAAGTCTAACACTTGTTTATTATTAAGTTTATTTTGTTAGACAATAAGGTATTAAATAAATACACCGGATCTGCAGAGTAATTTGAATAATAATAACTTTCCACGGTCCTTACACAAATCTCTTGCTCCTCTAATATCCAAGATTCTCTTGATACAAACTAAATGGTTATAAGCACCCCAGTATTTTTTTTATATGTTTCTAATCTTTTAGGTCTTCCCCGTTTTATCCTTTCCCTTATCTTTTATAATTATTTTTGTCAATCTTCTTCTTTTCTTCTCACTATAGCTTAGTTACACAGACGGCATAATACATGTTCGCATAATAATTGACAGGGATTTTAAGCTGCGACCCACCTTATATTTCTACGAGTATGTAATACGTTTGTTCCATTACACTTGAAATACGCTTCCACGGAACCCACTATACGCGTATAAGGTGAACTTCGATAAAATTTATTATTTATTTGTTAAACATATTCGACTGGATTTAACGGAAAAACACTAATTTTATAAATTAATTTAATTCAAAATGATTGATAAATTATTAGTTAAAGATTAAATAAAAATGTCGAATGCTTGAACAAAGACATGCCAATAAAAGGGAATGATTTCAGCACGAATACCCATCTGAGAGATTAAACCTATTGAACGGAAACAATCTTGTATTTCTGGTTGGCTTAATGCGGGATTGGCTCCTTTACGATGAAATTTCTAAAAAATAGTTAGTCTCACAATAAAAAATAAGTATATCCATATTATCTATCAATAACTTATTTTTATAGGTATAGATAAAAGAAATTGAAGCCAAATTTAGGCAGGTCATAATTGCGGATACAGGTGGTTCTTATACCAATGACTATGAGGTTCAACACAAAAAGAGAGATATAAAGCTCTACTCGTATAATCACTAAGTTTGCAAACAATTTTTAAAAGTATAAATAAATCCTTATATTACGGGGTTAGTTTGGATTTTAATCCAGTATTTTATTCAAACAAGCAGGAACAAAGTTAAATTAATTTAAATCCTGTTTTTTAAAATGAGTTTTTTCGAATAGAATCAGCAGGGGATTCGCGGGAAATAAATGAATGCAGACATCCCAACGGGGCTTCGGCTAATTGTGACGCGATATTCTGATATATGGCAACATGTTTGTCTTTATTTGTTGCATTGATTTTACCATAAATTTTGTATGGAACAACGATATACGATGGATGGATGGTTTAATGTTATAAATATACCTTATGTGTTTTAGATCTGATTCAAATTCGGATGGTTCCAAAGTACTTTATACCAAGTGAAACATTGATATGGGTCAGCAATAATACATTTAAAAAAATATAAAACATATATGATATTAAACGTCTTTTTCATAATACATCATTGTGGGTCAGTTCATTGTGGTATAGATAGTATACAGATAAGAGACAAATCTCTGTAACCACAAGAGATAGAAAAAGGGATAACTAAAAAATATGATTAAATGGAATAACAGCTAAATTCAAACACTTTAGCTAAACATTAGTATACATAGATAGAAATATTTAAAAAAATGTCTAAATGTCTAAATGTCACGCCATTCTCGCACAGGGTGAGGCAGAGACAGTAGAGCGCCACTTGCCACGAAAAAAATATACTTAAAGTTCAAAAGTTGCTATATGCAGTGTGCGCAAATGTATAAAAACTACATTTACAGTATAATAAAATATGTTTAAATTATTTCGCGAACGAGAGATTCACGTAACTGCTTCATAGAAAATGTGACGAGGTGAAACGAGGGAGAGAATCGTGGTGAGGGGCTTAACAAAAATATGACACCGTACGATCTCTATTTTATGTCTACACGGTACGAAAAACGAAATTGTAGTATGATAGTATGTATCTAAGGGGAAAAATATATATTCTACATATATACTCGTACCTATGATAGTTTCACATACGAGTATTATTATTCGTTGATGTTGTATTAATGAATCTTAATTCCTAAGATTATTTTAAATAAGTATAAATAGTCATAATTGAATATGTATAGTAAAGTTTGCAATGAATCTAAAAAAAAACCAATACATTGTAAATTGTATCTGCCAAAGTTCCGTTTAATTTTTACTTTTCTTTAACCACCATTTAGGTATCACTTATTATAAATTTACAAACCAATTTATTCGCACGCAAATCGATCATTTTTATCGTTCAGCTATCTATCGTTTAGGATGAAAACCCCGTTTGTCGAATCTGCTGTGAATGGCGGTCATTTGGCCGACACTTTTAAGGAGAAGGGCACTCCTGGGAAATCTGCAAGCCCTCTGCCGTCCGTCCTGATAATAGTGTTTGCTCATTTAAGTGTTCTTCTGGATGGATTGTGTTCCCTTCTGTTAATGGCGACGCGTTGTGTGTGCATTGTGCGAGTTATATGCGATTCAGTACCTACATATTTAGTTATATGAACGTGTCGTACTAATAAGAATTTCTTATTATGTTACGAAGTAATATTTTTACTTAATTTTTTTAAATTTACATTTCTATACTAAGCTACTAAAGTACATATATCAAAGATGCATTGGTAACGGTGCTCTCGAACTCATGCTCTCGGTTTGTAGTAACCATTGCATTGCCACTACACCACGGTATTATCTAACGATTAGTTAGAAATTATAATTTACCTAATATTATTAGAAAGAGGAATTATTATGTAAAAAGCAATTAGAATTTATACAAATGTAAAAAGTGATATCGCTAATTGTTTTTACGATTTTATTATGTAGTTGCAATATTATTGCTCTAGGAACCGACAACTGATGGGGAAGAAAGGTTCTAGAGAGACCACGAACCGGAAGACGCAGCGAAGGTAGGTACCCACTAGGTGGACTGACGACATAGTGAAAATCACGAATAACCAGTGGATGCAACTGGCATCTTGTCGTTCGAAATGGCGTTCTAAGGGGGAGGCCTATGTTCAGCAGTGGACGCCTTCTGGCTGATTATGATAAATATTATGTAGTTGCAAAAGCAAAACCAATTATAATTACCAATGTCTTCTTAAGTTTTAATTTGGATAGAATAGATGCTTTTTATTTAGTTAAAAAATAACCTTATTCGTCTCATCCATTCATTATTCTTCTTTAATAAAAGACATAATGAATATAATTTTCTCAGAAATTAAACATACGATGTGTGAATGTTAATTAGAAAAAAATCATCATTACGTTTGTCATACTTCTAAGAATTTGCAATTTGAGCTAGTACAAAGTTAGTACAAGTAATTTCAATAATAAAATTCCATTGACGTTTTCATACTTTAGAAAATTTTTGTAAGAACATTTTTGTATTTTGAGAACCGTTTGCCCAGTTAGTTAACCCAGGGTCTTTTCAAATAGAACTTTGCTTCTTCATTTCATAATTAGGACATATTTTTATTTATTTTATCAGTTAATACTCAATACTAAGCACGTTAATACTTCAATCAATTAATTAATCAAATTGTCACGCCACGGGGATAGGTAGAGACAATGGAGCGCCACTTGTCACGATCCTGACACAACTCCCTCGCTTCCTTCATATTTACAATTCTCTTCAAGGTTATGGACACTAGGCAACCTAGCTTTTTTAATATACGTTAATACCTAATATAAATTATTTAGGGTTAACATATGTCAGGGCCCCACGACTTCTACTACAGTTAAATAACAGCAAGTAGCAGTCGCTTTTACTATGCCGGTATTATTGAAACCGAAAACTTACAAGCTGATCCCGAAACGTGACTTAGTCACTTCACAGTCTGTATACTTGTAAGTGGTGGGACTACCCCCGATCGGCTGATTGGGCACCACTGCCTTCCACTCTTTGACAACCAGACCCAGAGAAGACTAAATATTTGTCATATTCTATGTAGCAATCACATCTACTATGCTGGTCTAGTTGGAACTGGCAACTTACAGGCTGATCCCGAAACGCGACCAAATCACTTCACGGTCTGTATACTTGAAAGTGGTGGTACTACCCTGGATCGGCCGACTGGGTACCACTGCCTACCACTCTTTGATAACCAGACCTGAAGCAAATATCCACCTCTTTTTTTTATAACAAATATTTGTAATATTTAATAAATATTACAAATATAAGCTTTGAAACAAATATTTGATTTGACCGGAAATCGAATCCGGGACTTCACAACAAACCAATCGCTAACCGTTCGTCCACGGCTGTCGTCATATCTAATTATTAGTTAAAAAGTTCAATATAAACATTAAATTGCTTAGCTTTTATATTTCTATATTATAAGGATATATAATTAATAGATATGTAATGGCTATAGTTTGTTGTAACATCATTAACAAATTACTATTGAATTAGTTGGTTAATAGTAACCACAATGTTATGACGTGTTGGGTCACACAATGTATCATCATCAATCATATTCTGCTTGTACTAGGAATTCACTAAAATAATTGTAAGATTTGACGACAAGCGTGGACGAACGATTAACGATTGGTTTGTTATGCGTATAGTCTCGGGTTCGATTCCCGGTTAGAGCAAATATTTGTTTCATAGCTTTTATTTGTAATGTTTAATAATTATAATAAATATTGCAAATATTTTGCAAATTGCTAATTGTCACGCGCTCAGGGATAGGCAGAGACAATTGAGCGCCACTTGCCACGAACCTAACACAACTCCTACGGTTATGGTCACTAGGCAATCCAGCTCTCTTGAGGATGTCTCTGATTTGGTCGGAAAACACCCTCTTAATAATTGAATACACAACTTCCTCTCTGGTGTATTCAATAAAAATCGTGTATAAAATCAGTGTATCGTATACCTTTATTTTTTATAAACGATATATCATGGCAGCACTTGGCGCCGTTGGTTCGAGTTCGCTATTTAACGGTAGTGAACGCAGACAAGCCTGCCAGCAACGTTGAAAAAATTTGCACAGAAATATAGAGCACTCGAATTTCAGAAGCTATATTTTCCAGTTCATAAAAGTTTATTCACGGTTGAAGAGTTGAAATTCTTTTAGAGGATACACGTATTTAGTTGTTTGCAAGTTAATTTAATACACGTAATTATTATTTTTTATTTATAATTTTTTTTATAATGAAATTATTATACATGTATATACAAATATTAGCATATTTTATTTTACATACGCTACTATACTTAGATTTAATAAAAAAAAGTCATATAGATACGTGAAGAAGCAACTTTAACCGGCATGGTGTCGGCGACTGAGGCAACCGTGGACGGAGTTTTATCGGTCGTTGGCGCTCTTGTTTACCTTCAGGTGAGTCGAGTTTATATGTCGCGAGTCATAAAAAAAGTGAAGGGATGCCAATTGAAGTCTTCTAATAGAGTCGGGATTTTAGGACAAGTACTTTAAAATGTTAGATAATAGGTACATTTAAGGTGTGATTCCGCCGGCGACTTAAGACTACACTACTGATTTGTATGAGATTGATTCACGGGCACGGCGACACTATTGCGACAATCAGCATCTGCTAAGTCAAGTCAGATTATAAATATGAAGTTTAGAAACAATATTGTCGCCTTGCACGGACGGAATCAATGTTATACAAACAAGTAGTGCAGTCTGCGGTCTGCAGTCGCCGGCGGAATCACACCTTTATGTACCGTCTATATCTTTTTAGGTATATACGTACAACAGGTGGCTAAATGGAATATTATAATATAATAAAAACTTATTTTCGACTTAAAAACACTATAGTTTTTTTTATTATTACAGCACCTTGCCTTGTGTTAAGCTAGTGATGGTAACTGGTAAATGGAGGTAACTGGTACAATAGTTAGACTTGTTTCTACTATGCTAGCCTACTTGAAACTGGAACTTTCAAGTTGATATTGAAAAACGACTGAGTCACTTTACGGTCAAACTGGGCAATTGTCTAATAATAATAAGTACAAAAATAAAACCGTTATTTATTAATTAAAACATATTTTATTGTACTTATTATACTGACATTCTAATTTCTTATGATATTCCTAATCCAATCTAAATAGTGGTACACATTTGTATATAGCGAAGGCACGGAGGAACCACAGGGAGCATCTTTTCTTTTCCCACTGACAACGCCAGCAATGAAGTACTTCCCTTCATACAACATCATTAAAGGACCTCCAGAGTCGCCTTTACACGTATCTTCACCAGAATTTCCCGCAGCGCACAAATGCCTTCTAGTAAGATATCCGTAATATCTTTTGCATTCGTTTTGTGGGACTAAATTGACAACAGTATATTGCTTTGTGTTTGATACGTAAGGTCCATTTCGTCCCCACCCAGCTACGGTTAACGGTAGATTCCTCAATGTAGTTGTGTCTACATCGATCGTAGGAAGACAAATTGGTCTAATGAAATCTGCAAAAATAGTTTAACATGTTATCCTAAAACTTTATATGATAAAAATATTTCGTTTGGATTTTTCAAGAAGGTGAAAGGACATTATTTATTTTGGGCTTCTATGTACTACTTTTGTAATGTCCGATGATGACAAATTTAAATAATGGTAGTTTCGATACTTGTATTGATAAAACTAATAATAATTTTGCTTTTAATTGCTGTGCAATTAAGTTATTTAGAAAATAAGATATGGATTTCGTATCATCTGTCAATCACGGAGACACGCCATAGCTTTGAACTGTCATAATTATAGTTTCATTATTTCACCTAAATTATGCATAATAAAGGATATTTTTCAATTACATTGTAATCTTCGTACATTAAACTATTTTAAAATGTATAGTCCCCATACAAAATTAATGATGTCCTTTCTGAAGTATCTACCTAATATTATGCATATTGTATTATAAGATAAAGTTGAGTATTATCAACGAATCAGTCTGTGGCTGATAGTCACTGTAATTTTATTATAGTGCGATTTAGATTATAGCACTTAAATAGAGGGTGGAGTTGTGAACATGTCAAATTACACTAGATATGGAAGCAGAACTATAAGTTGGGAATAGTTTGTGAGCCGCGACAAACTATTTTACAAGTTTGTCGCCTAGGTAAAGCGAAAATATTATAATCTAAATTTATTACTGTTTAAATAAGACCTTGATAGTCTATTTATGAGTCCATTTCGTCTATTTTCCATTATTAAAAATATACTAATAAAATAACACGATGCAAAGATCCTAACTGCAAAGTTGAAATTGCATATACTCGTAACATATATTGTATGCAATATATGCAATTTCTAATAACCATAAAAATATAGTACATAAAAATTTCGACGCAAGCACAAAATCTATATGTATCAGTGGTTAGAGCGGTTACTCAAATTGTTTATTTAATAAAGTATAAATAAATACATAAATGTAGAATGCGCGAACTGCACAAACTCCATATTAATTAAAAATCAATTACGGTGGTACATCTACATGGTATTTACCATTATATGGAGCATTTCCTTCCAGTCTTAGTAAGGCTATATCATTTTGAAGGTGATCAGCGTCAAACTGCGGATGTATAGTAACATCTTCAGCCTGCATAACTATATTCTGAACACATCTCCTCTCCCCGTAACTATTCACACAATCTGTTGGAAATGTTCGCTTGTCGAATTCCGCCAAATATATATCTACACTGAAATGAAATTGTGGAATTAAATATAAAATTTTGTAGGGTAATACGAAACGGTTGATAACTTATTTTGGAGTTATTTGAATTTTAAATATCAGTTTCAAAAGATATTTTATGGTATTTAAAGATAAGAGATGGTAATCGACTCCGAAAAATAGAAGGTTATTATTTCGTCGTCTTTTTTTTGTTGATAAACGACGTAAGTTAAAACGACTTTATGTATAAATATGTTTTACCCAAACATTTATTATGAATGAAATTAATCTACTTAAATTTGTAGGTTCCAAAAGTTTCATACAGGTTCCAAGATTGAGTTTCGATCCCTAACCGGTATCAACGCAGGAAAATAAAAGACTACGCGACTTTTCTTATATAACATGGGTATATAAACCTAAGTATATACGAGTTTACTAACTATTAGTTTGGTAGTTTGGTAACGCAATGATGGTAAGTAAGAGGAGACCTAGAAGGCCGACGAATGAAAATACAGCATCAGTAAGCGGTTGCCATAGTTATTCGTCGAATGTTAATTTTTTTTAAAACCTCTTAATTATGGATGGTTTTTCTTAGTGTAGATTTTTGTTCCACATCACATCTACACTAAGATATCTTCTATATGTTATTGTGACTGGAACAAAATGAAATGGAAGCAACTGCTATTATAGCAAAATAACTGCAAATAGTAGTCTCATTCACTATGCCGCGCCGGCTTATTTAAAAGTATCTTACTCTTCCAGTGGTACACCTTCTTCATAAACACAATGAGCCGCAGTCAACACGTATTTGGAACTAATTATGGATCCACCACAATTAAATGCTTGTGTCTCCTGCCCATATCTAAATTTTGCTTCTATCAGCACTGTCCATGGAAACTGGTCGATTTCTGTTATTTTTCCTCCTATAATTAAAACAATTAAATGTAATAATTGTTTACTGTATTTAATTTATTTAATTATCCTGAGGTTGTAGCAGTTACCGCCTTACATAGAATAATTTTTTTACATACTGACTATGTCTATTTACTAATAGGCAATTACAAACTATTCGATAGGTCATAAGTAAATAAATATATTATTAAACTAAACTTTTTTTAATTAAAAATTATTAAATTTTACAAATAAAAGCAATGAAACCGATTTTGCTTTGCTTCGACTAGGAATGAGACCTGGGACTTGACGAACCAACGAACTGGTTCGAACTGACGAACCAACGAACTGACGAACTGGTATGCTAACCAATGCCCACAACTGTCGCCACATTGATCGAGGAACAATCTTCTGAGTACTCTCAGTTTTATTAACAGTTATTTGTAATGAATGCATAAGTTATTTACAAAATACACATACCAGAAATTCTGTTATCAATAGTAACATTAAGATTTTTGTCATTTGATCGTTTTGTGCGAGGTGCCAGTGTTGTGCGACCCATAAAATAGTTTAACCAATTAATTGTAGTGAGCCTACTAGAGGTCCCAATTAGTGCTGTGCTAGAAGTTTGTGCAAGAGTCGTGCTGGGGTTAAAAACAAGAGTTGCTGAAGAAGTGCTTGTGAATTCATTACTTGTACCTGGAGTAGAAAGTTTTAATTATTATTAGGATTTTGACCTAATATAACTATTTAGAGTAGCTCGACATATGAGAGCACCCGGCCTGTTATTAAGCTGGAGTGTGGTCAATGAATGAATTTAATTAACTGTAAGTATCAGTCGCATCCATTTTGCCGGTTTAGTTGAAACTGGCAACTTTCAGGTTGATACCAAAACGCGATTAAGTCGCTTCACGGTCTGTACACTCGAAAATGGTAATGCGAAAAAAAGCTTTGCTTCAAACGGGAATCGAACCTGAGACTTTACGGGTAGCGGATTTATATATTACCATTACCAAAAAGATAATCATCTAAATTATTAGAAATATAATACATAAAAACCAATACTATACCAATGTTAACTTCTACAAGATACGCTAAATAAATAAATTAATAATTTATGGTATATATTCTAGAAATATTAATTTCTAAATAGGGTTTCTGTGAATCGTGAAACATTTCCAAACTAATAAAATAAACATTCGTCCAATTCTCTAATGTATTTCGAATTACTTTTACTTACTGATTCTAGTAAGACTAATCAAAATAATGGTTTAATAATAAACTATTAAACATTAGTAATATTTACCAGTGGTCCTATCACCATCCGATACTTCCCGACCACAACATCCCGATTTTGGATCGGGAGGGAAACTTGTTATTACCTTACATTGGCCGTTAGCTAAAGGTTGTGCATTATACTGATTAAAATTTTGATTTCGATTCAACTGAAATCCGCCGGGATTGCGGTTTCGTACGCCCTCCGTATTTACACGAAATTGTGGCCCATTAAATCCATTGTTGAAACGTTGCCCTTGATACGGAGTCTGATTTTGTTGATAATTGTTTGTAACAATTGTGTGTTGTGGATATCTATTTGGTATTGTGGAGCAACATATCTGAAAAATAAATTAAAATTATTAAAATTCAAATAAAATTATTGTTAGAAAATAAGGTGAGTGTACCCCACATATAAGTGTAGTAGGTTTAGGTTTAACGTAAATTATTAAAATAAAAGTCGAAAAACCGACAACCGATGGGAAAGAAAGATTTTTATGTAGAGACCACAAACCGGAAGACGCAGAGTAGGCAGGCCTTCCACTGACGATATAAGAGTCACGAACAACTGGTGGATACAACTAGCTACTTATCGTTCGAAATGGCGTTCTAAGGGTGTCTGTTGCTTAATGTGCGAGCGCTTTTAGCACTAGTCCACAAAGCGCTTATGTCCTCGCGTCGAAATTCTTCAATCATTTCTTTTCATTGTATCCATTATTACTGTATAATAAGTAATGAAATATTATCTAAAACACTATAATAACCATATACCTAGTTACCAAATTATGAAATATATTTACGTGGTCTCCTTTAGCTCCTGTTGTAAAAGAGCTTCCTCTCAAACCTGTACGTATTTCACATATGTTTGCTCTTATGAATCTGTTCTTATCATTCTGTGACATCTGATGTACAATTTGACATTGTTCCACTGGTACGCATCTATCACATTGATTAACTGAAATAATTTAAAATGTTCGTCAAATAGAATGGTTTGTTTTTTGAATTATTAATATTTTGGTTGTTCAGTGTCTATGATACTAACTATGTAGCTTAGTACGTATAAAATATTTAAAAAAATAAATTATTTTTTGCACAGTTTTATATTTTCTTTTATTCGCCTTATCCAATAAAAAAGTCAATCAAATTATCAGTCCTCAATTACCAATGGGAAGAGGCAAAGAAGTGCCACTTTCCACGATCCTAGCATAAATCTCTCACTTCCTTCACATCCACAAGCTTTGTGTAATCTCTATAGTTACGAGGACTGCGAATATCTGATTTTTTAAAATCCAAAATAATGAGATTTATAAATTGAATTAAGTACCCAATTAAATTAACAATTGATAAAAAAACGATCAATAAAATTATATTTACAATAAAATAATTAATTTTAATAATATGATTACATACCAATTTGTGCAGACAAAGAGCTAACAACAGAAATTAAATAAATAGCACAAACACTATTAAAACAAAACATTTTATCACTTTTCCACAGGAGTTACCTACTTACTTGATACCTAACAATCACACTGAGCCCTTCCTGACAAATTCCTAATTAAAAACTAACATAATTAATATCATGTTTTATAGCAGCTAACAATACAAATACCCATTTAATTGCTTATCAATTAGAAATAATTAGAATCTGTCATTAGTTTATTAACTATGACGTTTTATTACTGAGGTTAGTTACAAATTACAAATGATTATTAGTGAATAAAACACAGCTTCTCTTAGAAAAAATAGAGCATAAATGACAGAATGGAATGTCTATTCATTACGTATAAGAAGCAATTATAGCATTTATTAGAATGACATTTAATAATTGTCCTTGTATAGATATCCGTTGTAGGGCTTGTTTAATTAGCTTCAACAGACCTAGCTCAATTATCCTGTGTAATGATTAAGTTCTTAGGTCGGCATAGTGGCGGTGGCTGGGGCAGCCGGAAACTGACTCGGTTATTCCAGTCGTCGTCACTCTTGGACCTCTTCTTGCTTATCATCAAGCGGGTCGAGGTCACATGTCGTGTCACAATAAAAAAAAAGTAAAGCCGGATTTGATAAGTGTTTTCTGTTGTTGTATTATCTTGACATATAGGATGTTATCCGCGACTAAGTCACTTTACGGCCTTTGATACCTAAAAGTAAAGGTTGGTAAACTTAGCAATTGACCATACTCACACCATACCCCGAACTTGAAACAAATATCTTAAGGCGACCGTTGTGTAGTGGTAGAGCAATGGTCACGCAAATCGATAAAACGGGATCAAAACCACTTCTCGGCACCAATGTATAGTTGATAATTATACTTAGGTCGTCCTGTTTCTATGATACAAGCACGTTAGTAGCTTAATATAAAATATATGTAAATAAAAGAATCTGTTAACCCTAAAAATCTTTATGCTAATTTAATTTAACAGAGTTGATAATGAAATAAACATATAACATGAAAAAAATATTCAAGTAACCCTTTAATATTTTTAGCACTTAAAAATGCTGGTAAAAATCAAAGTACCCTAGTTCCATATTAGAGAATCTGTTTCAAACGTTTGAGTCCGAAATTCAATTAGTAGGGCAACATGCAACGTGAACGCATAAAGTTACAAACGATTTTATATAAAAGATATAAATAAAAAAAAATTGTTTATATCTTTATATTTCAGTCATTTATTATTGAGAAACAGATAAAATTACAAGTATATTAACTATAAATAAGAAATATCATCTAATGACGTCGCATCAGAGATAGCCCCAAGGAAACTGACAACTTTTTCCTTTTGTATAGGATTAGCCTAACCTTTGCAGAACCTTACCAGCCTTCTTGTCTCCAGACTTCTCCATCAGCCGCTTGGACAACTCTTTGGCCAGGCGCTTAGCTGAAAGTCTCCAAGGACTCCACATAATCTCGACCCCAAACGGCGCAATGCCGTCGGGTCTCTTGCAGTCGTTCCGCAAAATACCAGAGGGTTCTAAAATTGCTGGCACTCCAACAGTGCTAATAATTTTTATATCCATATTTTATAACCTTTATGTTTTAAACATTTTTTTTTAAATATGCTTTTACTCTGTAATCTTTATGTAAAATTTCAAGATGATCTCGAAACTAGAGTCTTGTTTTTTTATTATTGTGTAAACTTTGTTAACATGAATGAATTTGCCCACAGTGATAGGCCTTGGCTACCGTGATAATGGGGCGTCACTTTCCACGATCCTGGCACAACTCTCTTTATTACTTAACATCCACAATGAGGGTGGGAACAGTATTTATTTTATATTTTTTCCTAAATATAGACATTTTAACTTAAAATATGACATTAATTTTTTTTCTGTAGGTCTTCAAATTACTTCACAATATTTTTTTAAAGATTGCAATAAATGCCCACCGGCTCATGTTTTCGTTGAGCCACATGCGCTGGCCGTGACGTCATCGCATACCTCTCTTTGGGAAGCTTCGTCGCGCGCAAGTTATGTTTATTATTCAGGAATATTATAATAATGTCTTCTTAAAGTACGGTGTATAAATACTGTATTATTTCTCAATGTACGAATACTTCGATCAGTACACCAAATAAAATGTTTATTTGTGTGCCAAAAGGTGAAAAAAAAAGGTGAATTGTCATGAAAAGGGACTCCAAAAAATCAAGCATAAGCATTCGTCATTGCTGTGAAGATCATTTCAATATAAGTTGCCTAAAAGATAAATTATTTTCTCTCTAGAGCTGCTATTTGCGAACTAGTTTAAACGACCAACCGACTGTCAAATGTCAAACTGAGGACGTTTCTTTTATCACATGTTCATACTTACATCAAACGCATAAAGCAGGCAAGCTCTGACTTATTTTCTTTATTTACATTTATTTTATTGTGACACGACATCTGACCTCGACCCACCTGATGATAAGCAAGAGGAGGTCCAAGAGTGACGACCACTGAAAAATCCGTGTTAGTTCACGGCTGTCTCAGTCGTCGTCACTATGCCGACCAAAGGTGCTTCTTTACGCATCGCTTTAAGGATCCAAGGTCATGGATGGAGAGAACACATGCATTCTACTTGTCGATTGTTCTACAAAGAACAGACGCTCCGAACTTTTTAGTTCGACTGCCAATTGGGTTGACAGAATGCGGATGCTTTGCCTGACCTGTGCATGTATTACGGGTGTGAAAAGACGAGGTTGGAACAAGGCTAAAGAGCTCTTCGAAACATTCTCCTTGGTATAGGCGATAAAGGACGCACAGAGCCGCCACGTCTCTGCGTAGTTGCAGGGGTTCCAGAGGGGTTCGCGTGACCTCTGCATCACCTATAATTCCGACAGCTCAGTGCTGCAATGAATCCAGGGCATTGAGAAGATACTTGCCAGAGCCGTCCCAGAGATGCAAAAAGTACTCCGCGCAAGAGCGAATCTGAGCCTTGTATAAAAGCACGCGAACCACCGCACCTTGTTCAGGATGCCAAGGGAGGTGGTCTTAATGGCCTGCTTGATGTGGTCCCTGTGATTCAAGTCGCAGCGAAGGGACATTCTAAGAACAAGGGACAAGTGACAAGGGTTGCAACTTTTTTATAGGGAAATAAAATATGAACATGCATGAAAGTTATATAAGCCATTATTTTTTATCTATTATTAAATTTAATAAATAAAAATAAATATTGTCAATTATTTTCAGCAGGGAGTTTATAGTTTGGCCACCCAAAAACAAAGTAGCTCGGTGTTTGCCTATAGCTTTTAGAAATATTTATTTCAATGTTCAGTCAATAAAAGACTGATTTGAAATACAAATTTTAAATAAAATGATTTATTTGTACATTATTTTATGAACTCGTAAAGTAATGTACAAATAAATAAATAAATTATTAAAACAAGACTGATAAATATGCGACTTTGGTCTATTCTAAACCAGTGCGAAGCGAATAATGAATGAATGTTCGGCCGTATAGGAAGGAATCCGGTGACGTCACGTTTTCTTAAGTGAAGGCCAGCTAACGAATCGAGGTATAGTGTTTTAAGTAAATTTAAAAGCATTATAACTTTGTAAATACGTATCGTATCGAAGTGAAATAAAAACTATTGGTTTAGTTAACTTGCGATCTTTAATTGTAGAAAATAAAAATTATATTTTTTTTCACTTTTCCCACGCTCATTTGTTTAATTCATTACATTTCTACATTAAGGTACTGTGCTTGTATCATAAAAACAGGACATCGGCAAGTGGTTTTGAACCCGTGCTCTCGTCTCGGTTCACGTAACCTTTGCACTGCCACTACCACCACGGTCTCCTCCTCCTCAATGTATCCGATTAATGACTTATTATTATATAGATGACCTATTTTTACATTATGTTACATTTTTGGCCGACTAAGTGACGGCGAAAACCGGGTTTTTGAGTCTACTGTAGACCTCCTTTGGATACCTAATAACTATAATATTAGCTTTGTCTAACCCTTAATATTTGAGGTAATAGTTTAAACATCTGGAAGTCTGATATTCCAGCACATTAAGTTTAAGTATATAAAAACCATATCTGTTTTTTATGCGATCTCTGTGAACAAAATGGCGGGTCACACAATCTAAAGTGCATTCGTATCGTAGGGTGCTTCTAAACGTGCAGCTTTGAGCACTGTCCCTCGTTACGTTTGTTTAAACGAGACCTAACAGCCAATTTAATTTACTTTTAGAACGTTCCTGGACTCATTCCAGACAGCGGCCCATGGTAATTATGATAAACAGGGATCTCCTTTCTGACTTTATACAACACACAAAAAACATCCTAACATTTATAAATAATAAATAATAAAATAAATAAAAACGTTTATTTCAGACAAACATCCATATCTGTTAGTAAACAATTTTCTTAGACTATGTTAGTGACCTATATACTAAGATGCATCTTGGTCCAGTGCTTGACAAAGCGACTGTCCCATCTGCCAGCAACCATGGCCAAGATGCTGTTGGTGCTGTCCCGCACTCTGAACAGCGCGGCCGCACATCGTTTACGGAGTATGGCATTGAACCCATCAACATGCGCATCCGCAAACATGCCTGACGCACTGCAGAAGCGTGGCAACCCCAACAGCATCCTGTATGCGTTGTTATACTGAACGCGCAGAGCGCTCAATGATTTGCACCAATATGAAGTCCACAGGCTAGATGTATAGAGTGTCGTGCAGTATGCCCTAAATAATGTAAGTTTGACTTGCGCCGTGCACTGTCTAAACCTGTGGACAATCATATTTGCTCTCACCGCCAGCGCTCTGCGCTCCCTATCAATGTCAACATCGTCCCTCAAATTCGCTGATAACATATGCCCCAAATACTTAAAAGAATCCACTCTATTTAGTGGGACATTACCAATATTCAACGCAGGTACATTTGTGGGACACTTATTGCCTGCCTTAAACACCATAAATACACTCTTATTGGTATTGTACCTCAACCCATGCTCTTCTGCATAGGACTCACAGATTTGTAATAATCTTCTAAGACCCCCAACTGATGGGCTCATCAGCACCATGTCGTCTGCATAGCTGAGATTATTTACACATGTACCATCAATGTGACATCCGACATGCGTGCTGCTGAGCTCAACAATCAGGTCGTTAACATTCAGATTGAATAGTGTAGGAGAGGTCAGTCCTCCCTGCCTAACCCCACACTCCAGACCAAATTGCTCAGACAATGTATCCCTCCATTTAACTACATTCATTTGATTAGAATACCAGTACTTAAACATTACACTAAGTTCTTTTGGAAAATTACACTTATCTAACTTCTTCCATAACGTATGGTACTCAACCAAATCGAAAGCTTTACTTAAATCTAAGAAACAGGCATATACAGGTGTCTGCCTAGTGGTGTAATAATCTATAGTGTGCTTCAGACTCAAGATAGCTGACTCTGTCGATAAACCAGGCCTGAAACCAAACTGTGCATCATGAGGTTTTACATATTTTGACAATTCATTGTTGAGAAGATTGTCAAACACCTTGGCAACAATTGTGGCTAAGGAGATTAGTCTATAATTGGATAATGATGATATGTCACCCGTCCTATTTTTTACAATTGGAACAACCACCGTTTTCAACAAGTCACCGGGCAGATAAGAGTGCCCAATGCAGAAACCGCACAACATTGCCAAAACCCTAGGCAGATGTGGACCAGCATATTGTAAATGCTCAATGCTTAGACCATCGAAGCCTGGTGACTTACCCCGTTTCATGTGTTTAATAGCATGTTTTATTTGCATTGATGAGAATATTATTTTACAATCACCACTTAACAACTTAACATTAGCATTATGCATATTTGAACATTTAATAGGATGTATAGCAAATTTATCCCTAAAGAGGTTAGCTATTTCTTTATGACTTGTTATGCCATCCACACTAATAGGCAGGCCAGGCCCAGAATTCAATTTGCTTGTATATTTCCAGAAACTTCGAAAATCCTTCTTAGATTGATGTTTGGCAAGAACCTCCATTTTTAGCTGTTCCTGGTTTCTTTGACACCACTTAAGCCTGGTTTTGAATAATCTACGACTTGCACACATATCATCATAGATAGGCCCTGAAGAGGGTCTGTTATTAGCATTCCAGATTTTAAATCTTAACCTAGCCTCCCTATGAGCACTGCTTACATGGACATTCCAACCTATCACATGCTTAGATTTGCGTTTCTTACGTGTACGCAACTTATTACTAACTACAGATGCTTCGCTTAAGGCCTTTACAATTCCAGAATACAATGAATCTATAACAGATCTATGATTTATATAATTACAAAACTTATCACAACATTGACTTAACTCAGACGGAAAGTCAATATTTTTTAATAACTCATTACACTTATTTTTATAAATTTCTATTTGATCATCACTCCTTTCACCCCAAACAATACCCGTAGATATTTGACTATTATAATTGTTATTAATCACTTTAGTATGCAGTGTACTTTTACTACATTCAATGAATAAGGGATGATGGTCAGACCAGTATACATCATTTTTAATATAAACATCTTGAATAGATTGTATACTTGCTTTAGTGACAATGCAATGATCCAACCAGCGGTTACATCCATGTGCCTCACTCGTAAACGTATACTGGCCTGAACTCATCCCCAGCTTAATCATATCAATACAATGCAAATTAAATTCATTACAGAATTCCAACATTTCAGTACAGAAGATTTCACCTGGGTGAGCATTAAAATCTCCCAGAATATATGCAGATTCAACTTGAGTGTTTTCTATTTATGGACATAAACTATTTTTTGCTTACTCTTTTTACGATTTTATTTCAAATCGGATAATTAGAAATTTACCAAAAGACATATTTATTCCGTTAAGGCGACCGTGGTCTTGTGGTTCTGAATTGGTCATGCAAACCAAGATCTACTGGTTTAAAACCATTTACCGGTACCAATGTTGATACTGTTGATACAAGCACGTTCAGTGGGTATGAAAATTTGAAATATAAGTTGAAGTATGAGTTTTAATCGTCATTAAAGCAGTTCTATTGTACACAAAAAATGCAGAATTAAATACAGAAGCAGGATATATTTTTAGCGCAGCCCGTTCCGTTTAAAACATCTCCAGTTTCAATTTTCTCTCAATTAACTCCAGGTTAGGTTGAATTCGCCAAGTGGCACTTACACCGGTTGGGTTGTTACTGGACAGGCTCATGGGGTGGAGGGTTGAAGCTATAAAGGGTTCAATGGTTGCATACACTTTTATTATTTTTATATTGGGAAAGGAAATTGGATAATTCCGTGGATTCGGATGAGTGGCTATACACATCAATACCATTCTATGGGTATTGATTTCTATACATACGTATACTATTTTTTCTAGCTTAAAATTTGAGATGAGATTAATGAAGAATAAATAATTTGAAAAAAGTATTACATTCATTATTTCTGTATTGTATAAGGATAGTTCTTTTGTTTTTGTAATTATCTATAATTATAGAAAATGTATTTGTTTATGCAAAAAATGGTGTATGAAACAGTTTTTTAAACTTACATAATGACGGTTTAATTTATTTTTTGTTTTCTATTAAACTTTTCTTCGATAACTCAACGTTTACAATAATATTAAAGGTTTGGCTGGCAAGTAATGCTTAGTGGAATTATATTCACCTTTTATAATTATAGGACACTCTAGTTTTGAAAAAAAAAATAAAAGACAATTCTGTTGCATTAAAAAATACATTGTCTATATTATACGTATTTTATAATATAGACAATGTATATAAAATCATCGATGTTATTATATAAAATAATAAAAAAATATAAAGCTTTTTTATTCAAAAGTTTATCAAAAGTAGAAATCATTAATTTCTATTCCAGGGTGAAACAAAACAAAATAAAAATGCATGTATATTTTTATGTATGGCAGCAACTGAGCTACCCGTAAACTGACACTGACACTTTGTTCAGTTGACGGTGCTCTTGTACCTGCCCCTGCTTACACCAGGAAAGTCTGGCTCAGATAAAGTCTAGGTTGCGTCTCAATAGAAATGTGTTTTTATGTACTTATATATAAAATAGGTAAATAAATTTCTTAAACATACATAATAATAAAGTGCGAGTTATTGATTTACGTTCGCACCCTTCACGTGCACGTGTTGGCACATCCATCACAACCTCTTAAAATACACTATGGGGCAACCAGGAAGCTACCCCTAACCTAATCAAACTACTTTTCGGAGATTACATTTCCCCCTGACAACAATACGAACGTATTATTTAATGCAAGTAATATCAACACACTGTTATGATATTGGATAAAAGTTGCCATGTCAACTTTTTGTAGATGTTTGCTTATCTTAGCAACCTATATCTATATTTAGGCAACTGTAAACTGATAGAAACTAAAGAAAGTCGAGGTCAGATGCCGTATCCTAATAAAAAAATCTAGATACAGTTTGGTCAAACCAATGTTGCGGTATAAAGATTAAACTTATTTTTATAGTAACGTCAGTTGGTGCGATGAGTCAAAGGAGTATTTTTATGATATAAAATTAAGAAATATACATTTATAATAACTTTTTTTTAAAAACATACATATTGTATTTTTATTAGATTATGCGCGAAAATTTATTATTTAATTAAACAAATTTTATGCGGCTTACTATCGCCGCGTTAAACGTCGAATTAATATAAAATTCTAAAATCAAAACCGAAATAAACGCGATAGTAAGCAGCATAAAATTTGTTTAATTCATCAATATACATATTATTTTTGATTATATATATATATTATAGATAGGGTTCCTTATTGTGTGAACTTGTATACTACGAGTAAAGTCAGTCATTTTGGGCTTCTTTGTACTACTTTTGTGATGTCCAATGATGAAAAAATATATAAATGGTAGTTTTGATACTTGTATTGATAAAACTAATAACAATTTTGCTTTTAATTGCTGTGAAATTGAGTTATTTGGAAAATAAGATATGGATTTTATCTGTCAACCAACGCCATATTTGTTCTGCTTCAAACTGTCATAATTATAGTTTGATTATTTTGCTCACCTAAACTATGGCAAAATAAAGGATAAATTCCAATAACATTGTAATCTTCGTACATTAAACTATTTTAAAATGCATATTAAACTGTTAATACAATGAAGCCCAAGTCCCCATTCAAAATGAATGATGTCCTTTTCATATAAGTTCATCGCTTGAGTTTGCTATTTTTATTATTTTTAACAATTATGCCTATATCCTAAATTTATATATTTCATCTATTTTTAGTAAGGTAAACATCATATTCGGGAACGAATCCTAAAATTCAATATTACTTATTTTGCAGTCTGTACATTGTTTTTTTTCTGTCATGTTATTTTATTAATGTTAATAATATGTAGGTATCTAGGCAGAAACAAAAATAGGTTAACAGTTAACTTAAATTCATGAATTAACATTTTACATTTAGAAAATGAAATAAATGAGAACCTTTTTATGCGCATACATTTTTTATGTGACTTTTTTCATCGTGTTCCGTCGCTACCACCAGCTGTGAACAGACATCATGCGTTAAAAAAATACATTGTATTAAAGTTTTATGTTTTTATTATTGGATTATTTGACATTGAGCTATTTGCAACGATAATATCATTACTATAGTGATTGATTGCTTTAACCGTCGTTTGAATAGTAAGTAATAAAAAAGAAATCGAAAACTGTTAACTACGTAGGTTTTTAGGTACTTAAGTGTTTTAATTGCTAAGTCTAATAAATCCTAGTACAGGCATACATATAAGAATGATAACGCGATAACGAGTGCTCCCGACACGCATACCAAGAGCCCCTGGTTCAAAACCTCTTACTGGTTACAATGTATTTTCGGTATAGTAGATCCCGGCTTCCCTCACATCCACAATTATTTTTATACAAGCTCTACGGTTATGGACACCAGGCAACCCAGCTTTCTTTTTTCAGATTAATTATCAATCAATCAATCAATCAATCAAATTGTCACGCCTTTTTCCCACAGGGATAGGCAGAGACAATGGAGCGCCACTTACCACGATCCTTACATAACTCCCATAATAAATAATCATAGATTAATTAAAGTACAGAAAATATAATTGAAATATGTACAGAAACAAATAGATATAAGTACAATACAAATAACATTAAAATACACTACTATTGTATTTTTATATATAAGTTGATGCTTCTAGCTTTAGTTGTACAAGCTGTAGTTGTAACTTCTAATAGCTTGTTGCAATAAAATCTTCCGTAATGAATAGTTCCATAGGCTGCTAACATACGTACTTAATTGGAGCATTTGTGTACACTGTACATACTTTTAAAACTACAGGTACACTACAAATATTATGCAGTTAAAAAATATAATAGATGTTTTTCCTATACAAGAACAATAGAGCAACGGGAAAACTTTGAAAAGTTCATTATACTCACACGTTTGGAAAACTTTTTTGCAAAAGGATTGAATGTCTCTTTGCTTGGCTGACTTCAGCATTTCGTTCTGCTTTGTTTATCAAAACTTTGCGTATGTTACCTGCGAATAGAGCTGTACAATTATGAATTCTAATACTTGGAACATAAAGTTAATTTTTGTAATAGGCATATTTAAAAGGTTTTAGGAACAATCGTTTCTTGTACGACAGATTTCAAAAGGTGTTATGATGAAGTAGTGACTATTACAGCTTTTGACATTGTTTTACTTTGCAGCTGCATTTCAATTATTATTTTTTTGTCAATTTTGGAAACTATTATAAATAAATAATTAATAAAACAATATTTTATATTTTCTACTCAATTTATGAGAGATACCAATATATGTGTATTGGAAATGTAATGGAATTAGAAAATGAAACTGTAAAACAATAGACGAAATACATTTAAAAATAAGTTTGTAGCAAATTGGTTTAGTTTAGATTTATACTAGCTGTAGTGCTTAGTTCTAACATTAAAGTTCAAATAAAAATTGCACCCCACTTTTTAGTACCTTAGGTGGAAATACTATCTATATGTATATATATGTTTTATAATACAGTTTCCTTTTTGTAGCGTGCAAAATTACTTTCTTTTTGCGGTTATAAAACGGGTATAATAAAACATTATGCGTCCCTAAAGTCGTCGTTATTTGTGGTTGCACTCAGCCTCGATGAGGCGTTCCCGAGACCCCTCCCCGGGATCTTACTAAAAGTGGTACATATCTATGAAAAGTTGTTCTTTCATGTAGACAAACGGTGGGTGCGTGAGATTCTTTAATATTAAATGACGTGATGGGGGGTGAAATTGTGTTATTTTGCTTCAATGTATGCGGCTTTTTGATCTTTCCACATACTTGTTACTATTGATACTGCGTACTGAATTTATTACTATTATTATTGAGAATCGATTTTGTTACATTATTTTAAGAACATACCGTCGTTCATATTTTATGCTAGCTTTAAATATTTTTTTTTATAGTTTATTGGAACAATTTAATTTAATGATATATCATGAGAAACATATTTATATATTATATACTCGTATATGTTATTTTAAATGCCGCGAGCCGATGGTTTGATGGTTTTAATAACTTTAATTAGACATGAACTTATTGCAATATCATCGACGACATTTAAAATCTTTTGTCATTAAAATTTTATAATCACGAAGTAAAACAAGTTTGTTTATTGTGGTCAGTTACAAGTCTTATCTGTGATATTTTCTTGTAAGCAACCCGTTTTCTGAGGCCATAACTTTGGGAAAGATACGCTCTTAATTACATAGAGTCGTTATCCCAAGAAGTTGTATGTTTACGATCGTCGGATTGCGGCGAACCGCCATCAAAATGTTCCAAGTAAACGCCACGCTAACTCCACATAGACAAATGTCTGGTTTCAAAGCGCATTCCCAAGAAAACCACTTCACAAACATGCTATCTTGTAATTGAACAAATAATGATAGTTCATTGTACAAGTACGACTACGTACAGTTCTGTTAAACTATGATCAGACTTCCAAGTTATCTTTATACTTTATTTTGGTTAGACGTGTGACGTTAAGCAGGAGTGCGGTCCATGAATAAAGGCAACTGTTACTACAGTTAAATAAATGCAAGTAGCAGTAGCATCACTGCCGATTCTCACTATTTCAAGCTGATCACAAAACACGGCTGGTTTAATTCACGATGTACACTTAAAGCTATTGAAAGATAAAATATATTATTTTTTTGTTAATTTAATTAAATAGTTTTCGCTAAAGTCATATTATGTTCCAAGCTCTTACTTTGTATTGTATTGAAGTATCGATCACAAATTACTTTCTATTATTCAAGATACTCAGAATCAGACTTCTTCTATATCTTAGAATGACTATTGATAAAATTTAATATTAATTTCCCGGAACAAGGGTTGATTAATAAAGCGCTTCAGCGATCTTGTATTATTATATTAATTCTTAGTTATTTCAATTACATTTGTTTATTACACTCGTAGCTTAGAATTATACGTCTGTTTTAGAAATATAGGGTGCTTCTCTCACTCGTCGGGGACTCCACAAGAAGTCTTCTTAAGATTTATGTTTTCGACCCAAGCTATAAAACAACGGCCTATGCCGGGATTTTCCTTATTTTGGAGGGAAATCGTGAAAATCCTCGTCCACAAATGATCCAATTGTCCTATAATTTATTCCGACTAAAATCATGGATTATATTTGAGATTTGTTACTGTGCTATAATGTATTAAAGAAGTTTATCGGAAAAGATATTTGAAATACATCAACTACCTATTATTTAATTATTATAATTTTAAATTCGAATACTGGTAGATAGTAAAACCTGACTATAGGCAGAAAAAAACAGCAGCAGTAGTGTACAAGCACAAGCTTCAGTCGCATCTGCTATGCTGGCCGTGTCGGACTAATTTATAGAATTATTACCTATGTATTTTATTGTGGAATCTCATGGGAAAATGCATAGTCTATGCCCATTTTACGTTACGATATTGTCTTAAAACTCTATAGGCGCCTTTATTATAACCTTGATCTTTACAAGATATGAGTTATGCCATTCTATTAAGTAAGAGTATAATGCGTTAGTTCTAATTTAATATAAATAATAAATAGTAGGTAAATAAAGATAATATTAGATGACAAACAGTTCGTAAAAGGGGTGCAGGCTACTGTAAGAAGACGACAGTGGACTAACTTATTGTTGTTATGATGATGAGGTATAGACAAACGATATTTGCTCAAATTATATTGTACATTCAATAACCCCTTGATCTCCTGAGAATTAAACTTCCAACTCGGGTTTTGGTTTCAAGGGGGTGACTAACTTAATAATGGCTGGTCCCAAGTGTTGTTTAACATAAAGCAATGAACGCTCGACACTTTATAAGTTTTAATCTAAGTTGCTCATATTACTTTGAAGCAGTTAATTATATAACTCTTGTACATAATTTGAAGTTATTTGTTCGACTATTTTTTTAACATGCCTACACTAATCTATTAAACGTATCGGCGACTAGGGGATCTGTGAATAGACTCGTTTTTTTCAGTCGTCGACACTCCTTGGACCTCCTCAACATCTTGCTTACCGTCAGGAAAGACGAGGTCATATTGAGTCACAATCAAAAATGTGTTTATTTTTGATTGTGGTATCGAAATCTGATAGCACCCCGCCTGATTATAAGCTGAAGCGCATTCCATAAATAAAGGATGTTAAATAACACACAGTCGTATCCACTATACCAGCCTAGTCTAAACTGCCGACTTACACACTAATCCCCAAGCGCGACGAAGTATTTTCACGGTCTGTAACATCTGTTCGGAAAGTGGTGGTACTACCCAGGATCTAAAGACTGGGCATATGACATGTCTCATTTTTTTTAAATTACAAAAATTCGTAATTATGTAATTTAAATTGGTACAGGCACAGGGTCGCTAATTACGTGGCGATACCATCTAAAGTTGGCCTGGCGAAAAAACTTAATGCAGTTCTGTACAAAATCATGTACCAGTATGAAAATATTAAAATTCAGTCTGGAGACATAAGAAAATCGAAAAATACAATATCAAATGTCTAAACGAGTCGCGTCGCGTAGATCAAGTTGGCAGTCATCGGGCAACATGGCGGGTGCAAATTCAGAAAGTTTTCGTCGCTCCATCTGTTTCGCTTCACTTCTACTGATCCCTATTTCCGACACACCACTTTCATACGGAGTTTGAATAGTTTCAAATTCTATAACAAAATTTGCAGTGAATTATTTGATTAATGTTTCCCCGGCGGATTAAATTTTCAATAACGACAATCATGATTTTATTATTATGTTTTCCGTTCATTTGTCTGCATCGAACAAAAAGGTCTTAATTATTATGAATCAGACGGGTTTTTAATTTCGTTTAATGTTAATATCGTTTTATACAAAATATTTTATGTTTGTTATTAAATATTAATTGTAATTTCTTTGTTAATTATTTAACATGTAAAGTGCAAGTTATATTTTTTAATTGAAAACGGTTTTTATTATCTAGTATTAAATGTCTTAAAAATTTATTATTTTATATAAGGTTATTTCCAAATATCTAATGAACTTAAATTTCATTGGTGATATTTGTTACCTTTCATGTCAGCGACTTACTTTACGGGAAGACAAAAATTCATTATGGTCAAATCACGACATTTTAAAAAAACTCGATATTTCTCATGATACACAATAAAACTGTTATAGATAAAAAAAGGGGTGTAATTTCAAAACATTTTCACATTATTGTACCAAAAGAAAGTTTTTTTTAATTTACTCTCTTTAAATTGTCACGCCTTTTTCCCACAGGGACTACTACAGGCGCCACTAATGTAATAGTAAAATAATGTAAAAATGTATACAAAGTTATTAAAGGATGTTTTGAAATTACACCCCTCAATTGTAGTTCCTACAATTTCCAAATAAATAAAAAAGTACAGGTAAAATCCAAAATATATTTTAAAATTTACATACGATTAATGATATTGCAATATCAACAACGATTAGTAGTGTTTCGTATCAACTAATTATTGATATGGTTAGTACTGCTGAAAATATAATATTATAAAATATATATTTAAAACGAATAAGTACAAAGTTCATTTTGAATATATTTTCAAAACGTATTTTCTCGTACTAACTCTCTATTCAGAGGAACCCGAGATCGTTTACCAGCCGACATTCGACACGAAGTATAAATGTGCTCAGCGTAACGAGCAGATTGACTTCGCATCTCGTCGTACTTTGTCTCGAGGGACAATATACTCTACAGCTCTTTACTTTGCACATAGGCTTTTTATACGTCTTGCTGACGTAGAATTATTATTTTCATAGTGGGATTCTTGAACTAGGTATGCCTGTAGTTATTATTCCTGTTCCAGAATATTAACATATTTTTACTTTTTTATATTTTGACTGTTTTTTCGACATAAACGAGTTGTCTAATAAATATCATATCAAACGGATGTGTTGATCCTATCCCAGTCGGCCGATCCGGGGTCGTACCACGACTTACAAGTATACAGACCGTGAAGTGTTTTCGTCACGTTTCGGGATCAGCTTGCAAGTTGCCGGTTTTAACTAGGTTGGCATAGTCAATGGGATTGCTACTTACAGTTATTGAGGACTAGCCCCAATTACAGTCCACGAAGGTTCTTTGTTTATTTTTATTAATTCCTACGCAATACTAATCTGGTTTATGTTTTATTACATAACAATTAATCAATTAAACTGTAAAGCCTATATTGGATAGGTTGATGGAGGTCAAAGAATCGGTCTAAAACCGAGTCAGTTTTCGGCTGCCTCAGTCGTCATCACTATGCTGGCCAAAAGTGCTTCTTCACGCATTGTTTGAAGGATCCAAGGTCATCAAATAGGATAAACACATGGGCGGTAAGGCAATCCACTTGTCGATTGTTCTACATATAAACATACAATATTTAGGTATATTATCTAAATGTAACAACAAAAAAAGTATAATAATAGGTACAATATAATATAGTATCTACAGTACAGGTTTTAATATCATACATAGTGTGCCGACCTTCGAAAAGGTTCGCACTAAAATTATTTTAATTCATTTCCATTAAAAAACATAAATGTCATTTGTAAACATCATTCATTCTTTGATTTTGTATTTTATTTGTCTCAATAAAAATATTCAGTCTTCTTTACAATTTCAACGGGTGCGTTTTCAACGTGGTCCTTGACCACGTAGCCTCAAAATAGTACAGGTATGAAATACATGTATGATGAAATCAGGTTCATTGTCCAAAAACAGACCAAATAAAGCTCATGTCTGTAAATATCGTCATTCGCATACCTTATAATAAATGTTTTACAAAACATTTCTACGTACAGCTCGAATATTTTTTGCCACAGACTACGTACTACTAGACGGTGAAAATAACACCTATTGCGCCCTAATGGAACTGTAAAATTGATTTAAAATACGTTTTAAAATCACTTTTATTAGAAGAGGTAACAAGACAGACAGTGGCTACGTGCCCAGTTTTCTGCTGACCACCACCACTTTTAAGTTTACAGACCGTGAAGTGACTAAGTCGTGTTTCCAGATATTTTTTTTATATATATAACTCGACATATGACAGCACCCTGCTTGATGTTAAGCTAGAGTACGGTCAAGGAATGGAGGTGACTGCTACTACAATTCAAAAACTGTAAGTGGCAGTAACATCCACTATGCCGGCCTAGTTGCTTAATATATTTATATTTCATTATGTATTTAAACAGGAAAATACTTACCACGCTATTATCAGATGATGGCTGTAGTTTTCAAGATTGGAGCACCTTTGTATTAGTGATGCGAGTAAGAGCATCTAGAAATAGGAGCACCCCGCTTGATGTAAGACTGGAGTGCGGTCTATTAATGGAGGCGACTGCTACTACAGTTGTATAGTAGCAGTCTATTCTAACTGGCAATTTTCATGCTGATCCCGAAACACGGCTAAGACACTTCACGGTCTGTACACTTGATACAACCCCGGATCAGAAGACTTGCCAAATGACCACTAACTGAGAAAATAGACGGACTCTTCTTTTCTTAACAACAATATTTGTAATATACATACAATCTAATTAAATATTACAAATAAATGTTATAAATTCAATCTTTGCTCTGACCGGGAATCGAACCTGAGACTCTACGCGTATCGGAATAATGTATTACTAAATATACAGTATAGTTTTACTTGCCATTTTAGACGATTTCCGGTAATTTTTAATGTCTATAAAAGTAGACTCTAATTGTACATGTGTTCTATGTTCGCACCACAGATGTCGGGCTATTCAACTACCTGGTAATTTCCCCGGCGATTCGGACATCGTTAAACCTCTATTCATGTAAAGTAGAAGACAGATATGAACATTTTTCAACATACGAGTATTTTTACGAAACGCTATTACATTTCATGTTTTATAAAATGCCATTAGTACTCAACTCTTTACTATTAATTTACGAGTAGTTACATTCACTAAACACTTTCGCTGTTTGGTGAATGTGCAATACAAAAGCCACATGTTTATTAGGCAAGGATCGTGTTATGTATTGTAACGAAGGCAACATACCTATAATAAGGGAACGAGCTAAATGAACACGGTAGGAATGTAGTTGTGACGTCATGGTCACGTGTCTATTATGAATAGTGAAGTAAAATGCAAAATGTCGATAACAATAAACACACACTTTCCTTAAAACGCAAATAGATTTAGTTATTAAAAATTATAAATGTGTATTAAATTGAAGTATAAACATTAGACAGCAACATTTTTTAATGAATTATATATTAATTTAATTTTGAGAATAGTGACTGCATATTTTTTTTTCTTTTTCACACATTTTAATCACGTTTCTAATAATGATTAGATCCTGACTACGGATGACGAATCTCTTTTATTCAATTAACTCACTAATTTTTCAATAATCAAACAAAGAAAATATGAACACGTTTTTATCGATATTAAATGACATCGCCGAGCTATGAGCGTCACTAAAAGATACGGGTGGTGGTCGTTTCACGCCCCATCGCACCTCAGCCCCCGAATTCATTTAACTCGTTCCCCAACTATAGATATAATAGAACGCCATATTACTTCATAATAGCTGAAATCATAACATTAACTCTTTAAGATTTTAAAATGAATTAGAAAACGTATTTCAAAACGTGAAAAATACCGAATATTATTTTCCTCTCGTTCGTTAAAATCCAGGTAGGTAATCTTGTAGACCTCTACTATATTTCTCATCTTTCAAAAGGAACTTAACTTAAAATCTAGAGCTTTGAAAAGGATCTTTTATTTTAATCTCCCTCTTTCTATTTGAGGCATTATTTAGAATGATAGTCCTATTGTGTTCAGATATTTTATTAGCTCGCTTACGTTTCGAAAATGTGCTGATCTTTTTCATTCTGTTCATTTATCTCACGATATTAAATATAGATTATTTGATTCCGCTTTTGACGTCTGTACAGCTTGCGTAAATTGAAATTCGTTCCCTTGTATACTTAGAAGGAATTGAATATGATTCTAATGTCTCGAATATTCGAATATTACATTAATAATTGTATTGTTATATTACCTTTAGAACAGGGTTATACAAAATGGCTGTATCTTTGTAGAATAATATTCTAGCAAACTTCCTCAATACAAAGGAATAAAATCAAAAGAAATGTAATTTTATTCTAAAAATATAACAATATATGAGTACAGCCCGTCATTGGAAATAAAGCAAAGAAAATAATAAAGCTGACAACTTGCAACCGCACGTAACAGATGAAAGGAAATGGTTTTCTGAAGAGATTACAAGTCTAATTTCCTAGCAACAGGAACTCTGATTTTGACTAAGTTAATTAAAGAGGGAATATAAACGCCACAAAATTCGCAAATTTTGTTTTCAGTATTCCACATCGTTTGTTTAACAAAATAAAATATTTACATTACTTTAACTCTTATAATTTATACAGAGATAATTTATGAATGTCAAGGGAATTTTCTGTTCACATAGAAAATTGAGTTGTAGATATTTTTACTTTCATCAAAAACGCGCGTGAGCCGTCAAAATTAGGAATTCCACAAAGCTTTCCTAAATTCTTTTTACAGAAATGATATTATCTTTATCATCATCAGCCAGAATGCGTCCAGTGCTGAACATGCTCAGAACGCTATTCCGACCGACAAAATGCCAGTTGCATCCACTAGTAGTTCGAGATTTTACTATGTCGTCAGTCCACCTAGTGGGATGATGCCTACCTACGCTCTACTCTAAAACCTTTCTTTCCCATCGGTCGTCGGTTTTTCGAGCGATGATGAAGAACAATTTGATATTAGAATAATATAGTATCACATAACCATTAATAATAAATAAAAAAAAGAGTTGGCCTACATATAGGTAAGAAAAATCGTAAGAGATTTTTAATGTGGCTCGGCATATGACAGCACAGTGTGCGGAACAAGCTGAAGCGTCGTCGATGCATAGAAGCGTCGACTACTACAGTTTAGTCGACTGCTACTATAGTTTAATAGTGCCCGAAACAACTTAGTTTCATCACAGTTTAAAAATTAGAAAGTGATGATACCCTACCACGCATCGACAAACTGGGCATATATAGCCATTGTCTGCCACCAAACTGTCTGCCTACCTCTTTAATATATCCACTAAGATATATTAGAGTTATTTATTAAAATAAGCTACTTATTAAAATTACTTTGGTTTAAATTATATCTTTATAATTTTTATGAATTATAACATTTTTTAGTATTATGTAATTAAGCATAAATGTTAGTAAATTTAACTTATATTATGGTTTTCTTTAAGAAACAATGAGCATTTAAAAAGGGACATTAAAGTAAAGGGGAGAAACGCTGCAGGTGGAAGAAAATTTAAATCCTTTTATTCTACACGTGGGGGCTAATAGCCATTTACCGTCAAGTGCAAGAAAGCATTGCTCATAATTGTTTTATATTTATAATTTTTCTCTTTGTTTTTTGTTTCTTTATTGTCTTCTTTAAGAGATTAATTATGAACTAATGAGGAAATTTATTGGTACATGGAATAAGATGTTATTGCATATCTTGTATGGATGTTGAAATACCGAGAACGTGTAAGATCTGTATTGCAATTTCCATTTCACTCTATACATACCTGTGCTATTGAAGATCGTACCTCAAGTTCCTCAGGTAAGTTCATACTGGATCAGAATAATTATTAGCATTGGTCGCTCAGTTTTTATGATACAATCAGATTTATTAACTTAGTAGAAATGTAAAAAATTATACCACATATTTTTATCCAGAGTCTAGATAGGGGTTAAATAATTTTAAAACAACCAATTGGATGTTGTGACAGTTATATCACCAGTTTATGTGTTCTTCCTGTCATATAATCTTAGATCCTTTAAGTGAAGCGTGAAAAGAACCTCTGATCGGCATAGAGATTGGACAACAATTAGAAAGTTTTTGTGTAAATAATTTGTAGACTGTCACTTTGAAGTAAAATGTAGAAAACATTTGTTTAAGATGTAAGTAAATAAATATTTAATTAAAAGACACGAATGCAAGTTCGTTAGTTCAATTTGATATACGACATCAACATTTGCTCGTTGCTTGGATGTCAGCTCGTTTTGAAGTTGCATCAAGCTATTCCTCTAATTAGATGATGAATTAACTGTCTTGTGAACTGACGGGTTCTGTTTGCGGAACTCATAAAGGCATCCTTTGCCATATCAATCTGTGGAGTATTTGCATACGTTCGATGCCTAACGAGCTATACCTCTTTAATGTTGCTCTTGATTAAAATTATGACAAGTTAATTGTTCGACGATATTTTATTACGTAAATTTAAGATCGTTTATAAAATCCTTTAAAGATCGCTTTAATAAATTTTCTTGGATACATATGTAGTATAATAGATAAACCCAATTGTCCCGAGTCGCCATTGGTCCCGAATTCGATGCTTGGCTATGTTTATAATTTAAATTTCATAGTAATGATAGATTTGCGATATTAGCAGATATATAAAAATATATTAGTGTGTTTTAGAAAACAATGAATAAAATTAGTCACAGTTAGATAATACTCGTAAAGTTTGAAGACCAATAAAATAAACTACTTAAAATAACTACTTAAGATATTTAAGATAATACGAATAGTTGCCAAAATATAAGATGTTTTTTTACATATATCTGAAAAAGACTTATTTATGTTTAAACATAAATTGCTATTTCTTAATAAAAACAGTCTATTTGTCAGTAAGAAAGTAAAAATTTGATACTAAACGCTGATCCGGGGTTGAAGCTTCAGATATTTTTCATCCTGTCGCCGCCATCAGGTGCAAGCTACTATGATTTATTTCCTCGATTCTACGGAAGAATTTTACTTATTTTTTGTCCACTTTATTAATTCGAAACTTTATTACAAATCTAAAATTGGATTTCACATAATAAAATCAATATTAAACAAAGCATATAACAAAACAAGCAATATAACAAAGCATACATTTCTGAACATATAAGAAATAAACATTTCTACAATAAATAGATAACATGAATAAAATAAAATTATGCGGTTTACTATCGCGTTCATTTTGGTTTTGATTTAACAATGTTTTTATTTTTCCGACGTTTCGAGAGCTTTGCAGCCATCGTGGTCACGGAGAAAATTTGTTTAATTCATTATTCAATGTTCGCGCAAAATATAAGAAAATACTAAATAGATAACATTTATTTGCTTAATATGTTTTTTCCAATTAAGTGTTAAGCGTTGTGTATATTTAAATGTTTTATAAGTAAATAAAGATATTCACTACATCATCTTCATCAATTGTCACGCATCCATCCCCACAGGGATAGGCAAAGCAACAGCCGCCATTTTTCATGATCCAGCTACGTTTCTCTCGCTTTCTTTACATTCACAATCCTTACATATGATTAGGAAATTAAATATTGTATTGAATATTAAGACTAAAAAAACATAAGAAATGTAGGACAGAATAAAGCACATGTATGCGGTAGTAAATTGAAGAAAAAGTGATTTTTTCTTTTGAGAGAACAAACACGGAAATCGAATATCGTCTCTTTGTGATTTGGGATGCGTGCAATAAACAGTGGGAAGGGGGATGATAAGGCGAGTATTTCTTACTAAACTAATCCCATATCCGACGTAGTAAGTTTTCTATATGATATGAATAGTACGCAAGTTAATTAAACTTTGATTTTACTAAGTGATATTAACTATTATTACTTTAAAATGAATTCTTTTTATTTAGAGGGATTAATAAATTTTAACATTTATTAACTTTTAGTAATAAGTATCAAATGGTCACGCCTTTTCCCACGGGGATAGGCAGAGACAATGGAGCGCTACTTGCCACGATCCTGACACAACTCCCTCCCTTTCGTCACATCCACAATTCTCCTCATACAAGCTCTGCGGTTATGAACACTAGGCAATCTAGTTTTCTTGAGGATGTCTCCGATTTGATTGGAAAACAGCCGCATGGGCCTGCCTTGTTTAAGGCATCTATCCACATCAGATTTATAAATTTCTTTCGACAATCGGGATTGTCAAGCATCCCTTTGTCAAATCCTTGTCACTACATCTTTTTTCAAACCACATCTATCACTCACAGTGCTATTCCTTATTCTTAATTACTTTATAGTAATTGCGACAACCGTTGCACAAGGCTTTTAACTAAATGGGATTCGACCCTAATGATATTTATTTGTGTAACAGAAATAATGCTAACATGTGAAAAAAATGAAATTTTAATATATTTGTGTAAGTCACAAAATAAGTTGAACTATTTTTATTTTTGTTGAAAAACCAGCCCGCTTTTAAACACTTGCGAACGAGCGACGTCAGCAGTTCACGACTCCTTTTGAATTACACAACCTTTATTCAATTCTTATATTCTTGTACTACTGGAAACAATTTGTAAGTTATGTTTACTTGGAATGCATCCATGGAATGCACCCATGGAATGCACAGTTTATTATAGATTAGCTATAGAACATGAAGTGCTTTTTTAATTTTACTCGTATTGTAGTCGATTTTTTAAGGTAATTTTACGTATCTATTACACAAATAGATACGTAATAGTTTTATAGGAGCACGCAATTCGAAGCAGCAATTGCGAATCTTACTTGTACTCCACTTGTAATTGCTGGCACATGTCGAACAGCAATAAAAATTACTATTCTAAAACTTGAGTACCTACTATCTGATCTTGACGACACGCGAGCCGCATTGGTTAATACTTCAGTCTCAGGTTTGATCCCGTTCGAAGCAAATATTGTCTCAAAGCATTTATTTGTAATCTTCAATTGTCGATTGTATTGTAATTATTAAAAAGAGGTAGATATTTCCTCTAAGTATGGTTGTTTAAAAGTGGTGGTAGGCAGTGTGTTAAGAGTGATGGTTATGGTTGACTAATTCCCAGTCTACCGATTCAGTTTACATGAAGTATACAAACTGTGAAGTGACTAAGTCGCGATTCAGGATCAGCAAGTTGCTGATTCAAACTAGGTTGGAAAATAGCGACTGCTACTTGCAGTTACTTCAATAGCAGTTGCCTTCATAAGCTTATCATAAGGTGAGGTGCTGACATATTTTATGTCGAGTCTTAATAATATATAAAAGTAATGGCAGACTGGACATTCTTGGAATGTCCCTTCGCTGCGACCTGAATCACAGGGACCACATCGAGCGGGCCATTAAGACCACCTCCCGCAAACTTGGCATCCTGAACAAGGTGCGGCGGTTCTTCGCGCCAGAGCTTCGCCTGCTACTTTACAAGGCACAGATTCGCTCTTGCGCGGAGTACTGTTCGCACCTCTGGGACGGCTCTGCCAAGTATCTTCTTAATGCCCTGGATTCATTGCAGCGCCGAGCTGTCCGGATCATAGGTGATGCAGAGGTCACGCGAACTCTGGAGCCCCTACAACTACGAAGAGACATGGCGGCTCTGTGCGTCCTCTATCGCCTATACCACGGGGAATGTTCCGAGGAGCTCTTTAACCTTGTTCCTACCTCATCTTTTCACTCCCGTAATACCCGCACAGGTCGGGGAAAGCATCCGCATTTTATTGACCGAATCGGCAGTCGAACTAAAAAGTTCGGTGCGTCTTTTCTTTGTAGATCAATTGACAAGTGGAATGCTTTGCCTGCCCATGTGTTCTCTCCATCCTATGACCTTGGATCCTTCAAGCGATGCGTGAAGAAGCACCTTTGGCCGGCATAGTGACGGCGACTGGGGCAGCCGTGAACAAACCCGGTTTTTTCAGTCGTCGTCACTCTTGGACCTCCTCTTGCTTATCATCAGGCGGGACGAGGTCAAATGTCGTGTCACAATAAAAAAATAAAAAAAATTAAACCAGTATGAAAATTACTAGTTTAATTACTTTTATAATTTTAGTTAACTAGTTTTATAGTAAATTCAACAGAATTAATGTTATGTTGTCCGAGACATTACACTTGAATATGTGAGGGCCTAGTTCAATGTACTGGTAGTAGCTCTGTTTGTTTGTCACAACTCGCAAGTAATAAAGATAAATTGTTACTCTATGATATGACATTTTCTTGATAGTCCCCAACAAATATATACCATGGCTTATACATTTATGTTTATTCGATTGTGAATTATTCATAATTTAATAAGCAACCTTGTTCGGATTGTTCCTTTAAAAGGAAGGAAAGCCATTATTTTTTTTATTGCCATTGATTTTATATATTACATAGATACAATTTTTCCATAGAGACAACGGAGCCCAATTTTACTTTTTCTGACAAAACTTTTTTGCTTCCTTTTTTCCTTTTTGCTGATTTGGAAAATCAGAAAAAGAGGCATTTGTCCAGATTAGACAGATGGACGCTGTACAAAAATCATCATCAAGCCCACAATTAAGCACCTTAATTCCACAGGGATAGGCAGAGACAACAGAGCGCCACTTTTCACGATCCTGACATAACTCCTGAATCCCTAAACAACATCATGAAAATAAATATCTACCACCTTAAATACCTAAAAGAATGAAGCGCTTAAACTAAAATTGTTCTTGACTATAAGACTATCATTCCACAGAGAAGTTACCGAGTTAGTGTTCTATAAAATAAAAGATATAATATCTCGTAAAGTGTAAAGTATAGTAGCAGTTAAAGTATCAAAATATAAAATCCAGTGGCTGAAAAATAAACTCCGCTTTCCCAGTAACACAGTAAGCTGTCACAATTTTTTAACACGATATGTATAATACGAGTAGGTACTTCCTTTATCATTTATTCGAACATATGAAAATTTCTATGTAAAATTATGGAAATACTCGTAGTTTTCTCGTAATATTTGTAGGAAATAATAGTTATATAGGAATAATATTGATTTAATAACAAGTTCGCAATTAAGGAAAATACAGTTTGCATTGTATTTTCGATATTTGTGGATGTGAGGGAAGCGAGTGAGTTGTGTCAGGGTCGTGGCAAGTGGCGCTCTATTGTGTCTGCCTATCCATGTGGAAAAAACGCGTGACAATTTGATCGATTGAATTAAAACAATACTTACTTTAAATATATGCTTTCACACAGTACTTTGCATGTAGCATTACAATACGGAACTATAGTGTCCGTTGGTCCGTCACTAGAATGACAATTTATTAGTTTATTCAACCTACTTACGAAAACTATAAGATAAACCATTACGTTATTAAACTATTTGCTAAATCAATATTAAGTATAGAAATGTAATATATTAACCGTCGGAATGAAAAAGGCATCGACATGGATGGATCCTTTGTAATTGTACTCAGAAATCATATTTTAGCTTATTTGTGCAAGTTATATAAGTATTATAACTATATTTAATATTAAAGTACTAGTATTCTGTAATTATTAATATTAAATAGGAAATAAATATTTATTTAACAACACCTATAAGGTATTAAGTTCGCCTCTTGTAGTTATTTATGTGCAATGAAGAATTCTATTATTATTATATCCTCTATTCATATGCCCTTTTCTCCATGTATCTACTTAGCTTTTTGCACAATCCAAAGGTTGGCTAGCAGAGAAAACCTTACTCATGTCTTTTGTATATTTTTTTCAACAAAGGGCTTAATAAAACATGCATCGGTTACACTGAATTTGCGCATAAAGATTTTACTTGTATCACTATTAAAAAAAAACTATTTTACTATATTTTGGGACATTCTCTGTATCAATCTATTAATTGAATTGTCACGCCTTTTTCCCACAGGGATAGCAGAGACAATGGAGTACAAGGTATTCTTATGGAGTTCTTTGTACAAGGTATTATATGAAAGAGCATACCATAACGATCTTGACACAACTCTTTGCTTTCTCGCATCCACAATTCTCTTCATATAAGCTCTACGGTTATGGGAACCTAAGCAACCTAGCTTTCTTGAAAATGTCGTGGCAAGTGGCGCACCATTATCTCTGCCTATCCCTGTGAGAAAAAGGAGTGACAATTTGATTGATTGATACCATAACGGCACTCAAGAACTTTTATCTTATATTCTATAGACTAAAATCTTATATTGTTAGGTGTTAGGGCATAGTGTTTATGCGAAACAACTTCCAATAACAAAGAAACTGATTTGAGGATGACCCAACTAAGTTCGGTCGAGCTGTCGCGCACAACTTTTGCGACACATACTAATATAGATTTATTATTAATAGACCCGGCATTATAATATATTTTTTTTACTATTTATTGCGCAAAATAATTAACTTAAATATTATACGATCGTAGTGATACAATCTACAAGTGGATTGGCTTGTTCTTACTCCCAATTCTATATAATAACCTAGCGTGAAAAATCAATTAAGACCGGTCCGAGGCAAACAAATCTGTTTATTTAGATGTCGGCGTTCTTGGGAACCCTACTTGCATAAGTATAGTAACATCAGGATAGTCAAAGTCAGATGTCATGCTTCAATAAAAACAAAAATATATATTATTAAACTATATAAAATAATATAGAACTACAATTTAAATAAACATAAATATTGTTATTAAAGTTATTTAAATAATAAAACATATTCATTATTTAAAAAAAAAATGTAACTTTAGGTTAAACATTTTTTACGTTTATCAGAACTAATCACATTCGAGGATTGTTGAATGAGGCCACCGTGTACTGCAGGTTAGCTGGCAATTTAATTCCACCATGTATAAAGACTGGATAAAATTGTTATTCATTAGCAACTTTTTTGTTATTCATTGTTATTGTTTTTGTTATTCTTAGTTTAGTATTGCCTTCAAGTTTATATTTATTAGTTTTTATACCACAATTTATTATTCTATATTTTAAATATTTATTTTCAATACTTTACTAATAAAGACGAATACATTTAAAATTAAACATTTGGCAATCTACAATATTAGGGATAAAATTTATTCAAATCTTAATTATTATTATACATTAATCAAAATTAATATTAAAATTAAACACAACATTGTTACTAACCAACTAATAATTAAATATAATTTAACTATAAGTAAAAAATATCATCCAATGACGTCGCATCAGAGATAGTCCCAAGGAGACTGGCAACATTTCCCTTTTGTATAGCAAGGCTAATACGTTGGCAGAAATAATTGCCAGCCTTCCTGTCTCCAGACTTCTCCATCAGCCGCCTGGACAACTCCTTGGCCAGGCACTTAGCTGATGGTCCCCAAGGGCCCATCGTCTCGACCCCAAACGGCGCAAATTCGTAACCAGTACCGAGGTTAGCGTATTTGCGCAACTTGAGGTTCTCAGCAGAAATCGCCGCACTTCCCGCGCTTAACGAAGTCGCTTGGATGTGAGATGGGGCTAATGTGTCTACACAAGTCGCATCCCACACCAAAGACCTGCCAAGCTTCCATGGCCCAACAGTCATTCCGTCAGGTCTCTTGCCATCGCTCCGCGCAATACCACAGGGTTCTAAAATTGCGGGCACTCCAACAGTGACAAGAGCCCTTCGGATGATATCGTTGAGTGCCGCGTGACGGGGAATGCGACCGGCACTTCTGGCACAAGAAAGCCCGTGGTGTCCAAGATTATCCACCGGTTCTCCGCACCGACACTGGTGTTGATGGACAGTCCGGGCTCCGAGACGAAGACATACCGCCAGGGTCAGGGTATTTCTGTCAAGGAGTGTCCCAACCGATGCAGACGGAAAAGCCTGCAACCAGAAACCCGACTCCCTAGTAGAGACGGCTATGAGGCGAGCCCGCTCTCTCATGTTACTGGAAGATAATATATCTTCCATTACCATTTTGCAGAGCGGCTCGTCCCATAGTCGTTGAAATTTTGGTGAAATTGGTAGCGAAATATTGGGGCACGCAACTGACCAGGCATCTCTGGCATCCGACATGTACGCCGGCTCTACGGAACCCAAAGATGGGTTTGTGATGCTCCCGTAGAGCTCGACAGTACTATATACTGACGACAGAAACGCTGGCAGTGCTACACTAGAAATTTTGCGAGTTCCCAGACCTCCAAACCAAATTGGCAGTGAGGCCTGGGCCCATGTACGGTCGTTCATTCGACAATTTAGGATTTCTGTTAGTGTATTTTGTAAAAGTTTGTCTAGTAATAGTAGTTCATTGGGAAATTTCCAAAGTTGGGAGCATCGGAGTACATATGTAAATTTGGGGGCAAACAAACAAAATCGGATGATAAAAAGTGCCATGTGTGGTTGAATTTGGAATAAGCGTTCTGAAGTTGAGTTAAATTTTGTTAATTGTTCCTGAATCGATTCATCAAGGATTGGTGATCCTAGAAGTCGAAGGGTTTCGTTGTTTAAAATTTTTATATTGGGTGCCAGACTATTAAAAATTAAAATTACATACAGATACAGTTCGCATTTCGCAAAATTTAGCTCTAAACCAATGGTCTTAAAATCGTTTATAATTTTTTGTAAATCCCTAAGAACTGTATCTGCGTTTCCTGCAATCGTGCCATCATCGAGATACCATAAATTAAATTTTGAATTTAGGCTGCTTATGATCTTGTGAATTGTTAAACTGAAGATGGCAGGACCTAGTGGATCGCCCTGTTGGCAACCAACTGCTGATACTAAAGAGTGATTTTTATAAATTAATTTTGAAGGTGTGCTGTAACATTGCCAAAGATAACTGTAAATTTCAGGGGTGTGTTGTTTAATTTGTTCCAACATAGCACCTCTATTAACCGAGTTAAAAGCATTTTTGACGTCCACCTTTAACATCACATCTCCTCCGTTGTTCACTACAAAGCTCCGAGCAGCATGGACAGCAGCTTCACAGCCACCCTTGGAGCCAAAATCCACTTGCAAAGGTTGAAATTTTGCGGTCAAATTGGGTAATATTTTTTTACTCGAAATTTTGGATACTATACGGCGCAAAGTGCAGCCGACGGCAATGGGTCTGATACCACCGTCTTTTTTTTTAAGAGCGCATATGTTTGCGCCATATAATATATCGGTGATGCCAAAAGGAACTTTTCCAGACAACATAATATTTACAAGTGAGGTTATAGCAGCAAGGAGAGGTTCAGCGGCGTCGCCTGCTGACCCGCTTATCATGTCCTTGTAGTGTTGTGGCGTAAGACCATCAAGGCCACCTGCTGATCCATTTTTGAAGGACAAAATGGAATTTTTCACTTCTGTGGATGTTATTTGAAGGCAATGCTCATCCTGTCCAGGAGGATTTTAACATTTATATCAGCAAGTGATTTTAAACGACAACTCATGATTTGCGAGACTAGTTCATTACCCGTATACCACGGTTGCCTTATAATAACATTAAAATATCTTAGAAAAAGTCACTTCTAATCGTTAGTAATCCCTACATTTATAAGGGTGTTTTAAGTAGAGGCGGGTCACTACGGATCAGACCACAACCGGTTATTAATGTCGGACCCCCGCGGACTAAGATTTGAGAAATGTTATACCAACATAGGGTTAACCGTTGATACGATTTACACAGGCCCATTTACATATAACAGACTATTTAAACTGTAAATGGAGTTTAGGCTTAATAGTAATTTTAACTTGATTTAAACTAGGTTTAGTGACCTTCTCATTTGTAAGGAATTATCCGTTTAATATGCATTTAAGCTTGTAATTTGGCAACCATTCAGGTTTTGATGGTACATAGTAATTAAAGTAATTGTTTTCTTAATAGTTTAGTTTTTCTCAGTAATTTAAAATACTTGTAACTCGGATAAGTTAAATTTCTCTTTTAGGCAGAAGAGAATACTTCCTTCTTATGCACAATTGTCTTTGAATGTAAACTATAGGTTTAAGGATTCCTGTTTTTATAAGAATGTTTGATCGAGGAACAATCTTCTGCGAATTAAATAAAATATAGTTTTTTCTTAGAATGACTAGGCTTTTTGCATAATAAATTACCCAAGAAAACTTTAAATATACCTAGGGCCCTTTCTTAAAGTGAGGGTCAACACAAAACAAATTTAACTTTCAAAACAAAACTTTTTCTTATCCAGTTTCTGAAAAGATAAAAGCTACGAAAACTGGAGCGTCGGTGGACTTTAACACTTAGGAGACATAGTAAATTTTATAGGGTTTTTTATTAAGAAAAAACAAATTAAGGCGTCTAGTGGTATTTAAATGATATAGCGAACCAAAAGATCCCGGTTCCAAAAAACTAATTGCCGGTACCTATGTAACGTTGATCGCTTAGTTTCTAATACAAGCACAATTAGAAGCTCAGTATAGAGGTAGAATAAAAATTATATATGTAAAGATTAAATTTATACATACCATAAAACAGTTTAGACATTTTCTACCGTGGTGTAGTGGAGTCACACAAACCAAGAACCCAGGGTGAACCCTTGAATTAAAATCTACATCTATTCCTTATTATATCCGCTATCGTCACTCAACATACACTCCTTAATGACCGCCTTTCCACAGCGTTAAGTCTACTCTAATGCTTCTTCTGCCACACCCAACAACTTCATCTGAGTTGGGTGAGGGGAGCGAGGGAGTTCTCTCAGGATTCTGGCAAGTGGCGCTCCATTGTCTTTGTCTAACCCTGTGAGAAAAAGGTGTGACAATTTGATTGATTGATAGAAATTTATCAGTGGAAAGTCTGTTTCACCAAACTTTATTATTGTATGTAGGTACCTTAGAACGTTTCCCGCTATCCTAGTATTAATCCGAAGTAAGAACTCATAGAATATGTATCGAATTGGAGTGCTAAAATACAAGAACACTGGGCGACAGATAAACTTATGTCTTTTCTTTTTACTTCGATTTCCATTTTAACTTAACTTGAATTTGTGAATTTACGCGAGGATATGAGGGGATACGTGAATTCCTAACTCTATAACTCCCAAGCCTCCAAACTCCAATATATTTTTGAACATTATAAATCTATGTTTTATAAATAATTTAGGTTTATTTTATACATGTTTTTATTTATTACTTTTCTATACTACGTGTACTACTACTACTAGTAAACTACTTAACGTGATTATATCAAAGAAACAGGATGACCTAACTATAAATATTGAAGATACATTTTGTGCCGGGAAGTGGATTTTAACCGGGAGTTGTCGGGTTTCGTCACCATTGTACTCCCACTACACCACGGCCTTAAAATTACTGAATAACAGTAAACCTAAGGCAACCGTAAACGGATTCCTTTTAGTCAGTGCTCGGCGATCTTGGTCCTACCCTTAATTACCAATACACAAATTGGAGACGTTTATAAAATGTGTTTATTTTGACGACAGGCGTGGACGAACGGTTTAGCGATTGGTTTGTTGCGCGTAAAGTCCCGGGTTCTATCCCCGGTCGGAGCAAATATTTGTTTCATAGCTTTTATTTGTAATATTTAAATAACATTAAATATTGCAAATATTTGTTAATAAAAAAAAGATATGAATATTTGCTTTGAGTCTGGTTATCAAAGAGTGGTAGGCCCCTGGTACCCAGTCTGCCGATCCGGGGTAGTACCACCACTTACAAGTAAACAGACCGTAAAGTGATTTGGTCACGTTTCGTTTCGGGATCAGCTTGTAAGTTGCCGGTTCCATCTAGGCCGGCATAGTGAATGTGATTGCTACTCACAGTTATTGAATTGTAGTAGCAGTGACATACATTCATGGACCACACTTCGGCTTAACATCAAGCGGGGTGCTGTCATATGTCGAGTCACAATAAAAAAAAAAACATAACATAGTGTAAATTTATTATCTACCATTTGTAATGATAGCTTACTGTTAGTGATATTTCTTCATGAATTAAAGTAATGAGATAAAAATCCATGTTTGCATTTAGTTTGTTTTCGAACACACAAAGTATTTTTATAAGAATCTGTTTGTTGTTTTTTAAATATTAAGGGTATTTTATTTGCAAAACGTAGGCATTGGACTCATCAATCACTCCACGTCTTCCACTCTTTGTGAGTGAAGGAAATAAAAAATTGAAATGGATTGCAAGTTTAAGATACAAATTATGGTCGCTAGCGAGATCAGCAGTCAAGTACGATTTATTGATAGCCGTCAACTTTTATTCTCTTTCCTGTACGCTTTCTTTTTTAATAATAACACATATTTCAATTGTTATAGGCAATATTTTTACAATATCTTTATTTTATGTAGTAATAAATATTCAAGTAAATAGGTCTCCTTTTTTCAAACTTACTAAGTTCTTCTTTAGTAAAATAAAATGAAAGTATTACTCACGATAAAAGCACCCCCTTGTATTTTTTTATAATTGTAATTGGGTATTCAATAAAACCAATGCAAATTGTTATACTTAGGTAATTTTAAAAACGTGTATATCTTTTAGTCCTAGATACTATGTATAATTGCAACAATAATTTATGGTACTATTTTCTTGTAAAGAAATACTAAGTAATTATGTTTTGAAATAATAATTACAAAATCCAAAATATTTCTTCAATCAATCAATCAAATTGTTACGCCTTTTCCCACAGGGATAGGCAGAGACAAAGAAGCGCCACTTGCCACGATCCTGACACAACTCCCTCGCTTCCCTCACATCCACAATTCTCTTCATACAAGCTAAGGTTATGGTTTCTTACAATTTTATTACAAGCTTAAAAGTAATTAATTTGATAGCATTTGTAATGTAATCTCAAGAGAAAAAACAAAGCTAGTTAAAGGCAAAAAAATATTGTTTATTTCACTATTGAATATAAAGAGCGCGGATATTCTCCCCCTCGGAGATCTCTCTTGTACTTTATTGACATTTACTTTCAGAGGGTAAACACCACGACAGCCGACGTCGACACTTGAGCTGGCACTAGCCTCCCTTAGAGAGATCTCGTATAAAAAACGGTCTTCTCATTTATCATTCTTTCTAATTTAAACATTTTCCGCCATCAATTTTTTAGGTAATAGCTTATAATGTAAATGAGTTTAGTAAAGAAATTCATGGAATATTATAGAAAATTGAGCTTGAAATGTGCCAGTTTATCTAGGCTGGCATAGTTATAGCTAACATCAAGTAGGGTGTTGACATATTGTCAAGGCACAATAAAAAATGTTTTAACGACCGTGGTTGTCCTTTATTAAAATGTTTTAGTCATGAAATATCGGCACATCAGTCTTTGGCGACTGGGACGTGAACTGACTCAGTTTTTTCAGTCGTCGGGACTCTTGGTTGATCAGGCGTCACGTTGAGGTCAGATATCAAGTTACAATTTTGTTTTCAATATGGTTTCTGTTATATTATCAATTTGTTTATAATAATTTAGTTCAATTAATGACTTAAGTTGGATATCCCTATCAGATGTTAAAGCCATAAATTCAATTCTTGTAAACTCCATGAACAGGATCACCCTAGTAACCCCCATTTCTCTGGTCATTAAAATATTAATTGGGTATATTCTCGATTCCGACATTTGACCCACTTCAATGTCACTTGAAGGTTTACTAAGAAGTACTTTACAAATTGTAGTTACTTAACTGTTCGTTAACTGTCCACAAAAGTGATGTAAAATTTCTGGAAAAAGGTAAAACAATAGCGAAAAGAATCACCTAAAAATCCTTAAATGTAAAATCTTTTTAGACAACAGCGGAAACAGTGTGTCGCGGATTACATCCAACCCGAAGTGTATCTAATGCAATATGTATTAGTACTCTGGCGTTCATTTCAACGAGTTTGCCGTCTTCACGCACACTTCCGAACTCAGCGGCAGAATAGAATTTACTTCGACAAATCGTTTTAATAACTAATTTATCTAATACTAGCAAAATTCACTAGCTTTATTGGATGCAGTATTGTTACTTCATTCGGAAGTCACCCTTGTCTTGTTGTCTGAAGGCTTTCTAGACGTCTCGAAGCAGCGAACTATGTGTTACAAGATAACAAGAGATTCATACATCTATGCATTTTGCTCGGTCTAGCAGTGTTAAGCAAGACATACGAAGACAACAAGACGATGACTGATTCAATTAGCAGAATTGTCTTGTCATTGTTTATTTTGATTTCAACAATATTCAACAATATTAACAATATTAAAACATTACACAACGAAAACAAATTTTAAAAGATAAAGGAGCTTGAATAAACTGGAACAGCTCGACAATAAACGGGAAACGCTTAACCCAGTCTCACAAGACCAAAATATAGTTTGCAAAATTTTGTACCGTGTATTTGTACCCTGCTTTGCAATCCTAGATTTTGGCTGAACCCTCTTGTACTAGTTGGCACAGATACAAGTGGGACAATAACGAACGAGTGACATATTATAATGTATGGCTATAAATTCTAAAATACAGATGATACTTCATTGTAAAATCAATTCACATTTGGTCAAGATTCTACAAAGTCATATTAATATGCCAAGAGAGTTATGAGTAAGTTATAAACTAAATTGTTCTACCTTCTGCATATAATGTGATGCAAGTTTCCATTTGTGTTAAACTTTCAATTATTCCGACTCTCCTTCATTAAAACTCTTACGGGTGTGTAAATTCAACTAGTTAAAGTAGTAGTAGTCTATTAATTTCAATTTTATCCTTTAAAATAACAATTCATTTATTGAAGTAATTTGGTTTTATTTTGGAGTAAATTTAAGTACTCGTATGTGTGCAATAAAGAAAAGAGAAGTGTGGACATGGAAAATGAAACAAACAAGTTGTGGTAAAACATTTACCTATGAAATAAATCATTCTCTATTTGGGCGAAACCGCGAATGTGTCAATGTCATTGTTTTTGGACGTTGACAAATTGTTGGACACAAACCTCTATTTCCCTTTTTCATGGTGCAAGCATCTCAAAGTTTCACAAACCTTTGGGAACGCACGACTCTCAATAACTCTCCAGAGATCAACAAGATACTCGTACTCACACAACTTAATTTCGAACAGTTTATCTTATAAAGTTCAACTCCTTTTGATATTGTTATTTCCTTAATAACATATAGACAAATACATAACAAGGTGACAGAACTGAGGAAACTTAATATTCATAAATTAAATTTCATCTTTATTTTTTATTTCATCAAACAATTAATATATCATCTATAGCTAACAATTGTGTCTGTATGTCTGTAAGTGTAAGGTGTCGTCTGTACAGCCAATGCAATCACAGACACCTTAAAATTAACAAAAAACAATCAATAAAAATACAAATGTTTTTCAATACATCTTTATAACATAACAATATCAACAATTACAAATATAAATAAATAAATAAATATTATATATTATTATTAGTATAAAGGTTTATACTATACATTTATAATTATTTAAATATATTTTATATAATCAACGAATATTCCTACATTGTGAAGATTCGACGAACACAATTGAATCTACCTACTAGTACCTACAAGTGTTGTGGGAGTATTACTAATTTAATTATAGTTTATTAATAAAAAGTCATATTAGTTTTATTATTATATAATTCAAGTATCAATTTATCCCATATATAAATATAATATTAGTATGCTTTAATATGGGATCACGTAAAGCTCTGCGGTTCTGTTTGGCTTAGAATGTGATTGAGGCCACGGGATGCTGCCAAATTGCCGTACTTCGCTTATCATTGACTTTACTATACGTTCATTTTGTAGTGTTGTTATTGTGCAGAGGTTATCTTTTGGATATATATAAGTAATTTTAAAGAACTCAAACAAAAACTAGGTGACATTAATATAGACATAAAGCCCAACAATACCGATCACAATTCCTCAGCATACTTGGATCTACTAGCTATACATGGCTTATCACCCGGTCATTTGATTCCTACAAGAGGGAGTAATTGCTTGGATCACACCATGGTCAAAACTAGCTTACCCGTATTTATAGCAGTACTTACTTCAACTGTCACAGATCACCACCCTGTACTTTGTAATATTGTCACAAATCCTAAAAGGAAACCATCACCTAGATTTAAAAGGAACATTAACTACGACTCAGCCCTAACATACATCAAACACTCTGAAATAAGCAATATTTTTAAATTAACCGAACCAAACGAGGCATCAGAATTCCTAAGATGTATCATTACAGAAGCCATTGATAAAAACACAACAATGAACTACTCACCCGCCCGGAAACGCATCACACAACCATGGATTACTCCTGGACTTCTAAGATGCATTCGCAATAGGGACAATATGCACCTTAAATTAAGACGAGATCCAGAAAACATCACATTAAAAATTTCATATTATCGCTATAGAAAATTCTGCAATAAAATTCTGAAAAAGCTTAAAAGGAATTATGACGCACAAAATCTAGAAAAGGCATCCTCAAGTCCACGACAACTATGGAAAACAATTAAAGCACTCGGTAATATGAATACTAAATCTGATTGTGAACACGCTCTATTAAACATACATTCCACTCAAACCGAATCAATAAACACCGTAACTCACACTTCACAAACGTTGGAAAAATAATCGCGGAGAATATTTCACAAACAGAAAGATCAACACCTAATAATTCAGATTCTAAGATAAAACACTCTTTTGCGCTACTTAAAACTGACAACGATGAAGTTAGATCAATACTATTTAGTTTCGCAAGTGATAGTGCCACCGGTTATGACAAAATTCCGATTAAATTCCTTAAACTATCTAGCAACATTTTAATACCCTACATAACATATATCTGCAATCTTTCTTTTGAAAGCGGCATCTTTCCAGACTCCTATAAGAAGGCAATTGTTCACCCGATTCACAAGGGAGGTAACAAGGACGACCTTAACAATTATAGGCCTATTTCCGTGCTCCCCGCCCTTTCAAAGATATTAGAAAAACTAATTAACACTCGGCTGCGCAGCTACCTAAACACTTATAACATTCTAACAAAAAATCAATTCGGTTTTAGAACTGGTGTCTCTACGGAAGATGCAGTAGTGTCCTTAACTAATGATATTGTCAGCAATATAGACGCGGGTAAAAAATCTATAGGAGTCTTTTTAGACTTGGCAAAAGCCTTTGATACCGTTTCTTTTACTATTTTGTTGAATAAATTGGATGGAATAGGTATCAGAGGAATACCCCTAGATCTGTTCAAATCATATTTGAAAAACCGCACACAGCAAATTAAAATAGGTAATACGACCAGTAATACTTCATATACGACATATGGCGTACCACAAGGAAGTATTCTGTCCCCTACTCTCTTTGCTATATACATTAACGACCTCTGCAAATTGTCTCTTCATAACTGCAATATATACACCTATGCAGATGACACAGCATTGATAATAAAAGGTGAGACATGGGAAAAGACGTTTGAGGCGGCTGAAAAGTGTGTGAAAAATGTTAAGGAATGGTTGGGACAAAACTTACTCTCACTAAATGTCTCGAAAACCAGGTACTTGACTTTCTCCCTTACGGAAAAGACAAAACCTCCGAATATTCACATTCTCAAAGCTCACACATGCAAACAAGATTATAAATATTGCACCTGTCCTATTATTGATAGAGCGGATGATGTCAAATACCTAGGAGTCTACATTGATCAGAACTTAAACTGGTACAAGCACATCGACACTTTGACAACGCGTATCAGAAAGTTATTTTGGCTCTTCAAAAAACTAAAACAGGTGGCATCGAAGAAACTATTAACTTCTACTTATAAGGCACTCGCACAATCTGTTCTTAATTACTGTATCCCCATATGGGGTGGCACATTCACTACCAAAATGCTGACGTTAGAAAGAACACAGAGATCCCTATTAAAACTCATATTCTCAAAACCATATCGCTCTCCCACCCATGACCTATACACAACTACCAAACTACTTACTGTCAGACAATCATATATATTATTGACTATACTACGAACACATAAAACAACTACATTCACACCTGAAAACACATCTAAACGCCGACGAGACCTAGTTCTTAATCCATATAAAATCAAAACAGCATTTGCAGGGAGACAGTTTCAGTTTAGATCAATATACTTATATAACAAAATAAACCAAATACTCAACATATACCCCATGCTTACATTTAAACTTAAAAATACTCTTACTACATGGTTAAATACTAAAGACTACAAATCTACAGAAAACCTACTAAAGGTAATTAAATGAAATACAACAATACAATACCACTCACAACAATACAAATTATATATAAATATTTTTTATTGTAAAATACTCATACTTTCTTATTGGCATTTATTACTGTATATAAGATTAGCATGTAATCTTTTATTTTTATTTTTGTTATTTCCTGTTTTGTTTTTTTTTCTCTCCTTTTGTACTTTTTTTATATACATCTCATAACATGCTGTATAAGTCAGGGAAAGATAGGGTTGTCCTGTAACACAGTGTCTCACGCAGACCTAGTACAGGGACCTTCAATTCACAGATTTAAAATGTAAAATTTGATGTTAATAAAGAATTTTTAATTAATTTAAAAAAAACTCAAACATGAACAAACATGAACTCAAACAAAACAAATGAATGAAATATTTACTTAAATATTAAATCCTTCGATTAGTACAATAGATTAGAAGTAAATATTATATAAACATTCTATTTTATAAATAAAGGTTTGTTTTAAGTCGCTTGGATTAGTAAACCTTAATTTGTAATAGTAATATTAATTGTATGGTAATTTTGGTAACAGCTATTGAGTAAAAACTTGTATTTATCAAAATGACATACGTAGTTGGTTTGTATATTTTACATAACTGTGGATTTTTCCAGGCCAAGAAGCCCACAGCGAGTCGATGACTTGGAAAGCATTGGTATCCTCGCTCGATTTGCACCGCAAATTGATTTTTATGTCGACCGAGAAGAATTTTTGTTATAGTTTGTCATTTTCAGCGAAATACGGTCTGTCTTTCATATCATTTGATAAAATCTTTTATAATCCAAAATAATTTTCAATAATGTTTTTATCCTTATACTTTTATATGTGGTTTATACAGACATGGCTCCTTGTATATTTGGATGCTACCTGTTTGTGTAGCGCCATTCGCATTTCACATTTGCAGTTGCCACAACACCATTAGCTCATGTATCTCATTGCAGCTTAGCTTATATCTTAAAACATTTTTTTACTAAACTACTGAAAGTGATTGTATCATAGAAACATGTAGATCAAACATACATCAAACATCGGCAAGTAGTTTTGGACCGGTGGTTTTCGGTTTGCGTGACCATTGATAATGTGTGACCACTACCACACACCATCAAAGAGTTCATTTTACGTGTTTATACACAATTAATAATGATATCAATCAATCAAATTGTCACACCTTTTTCCCACCGGGATAGGCAAAGACAATAGAGCGCCACTTGCCACGATCCTGATACAACTCCCTCGCCTCCTTCACATTCGCAATTCTCTACCTACAAGCTCTATGGTTATGGGCACTAGGCAACCTAGCTTTCATAAGGATGTCTCCGATTGGTCGGATAATAATGATAGTGATTTTAATTATTGTTTTAAAACATATTAATACAACTTGTTACAAAAGATATCTTTTAAATACACAAGAATATAAAAGGTTTATTTTATCATTACATGGTGAATTTTTTGCTTTTACCGACTTTGAGTTTCTTTCTTCGTGAATTTCTTTGACAGTGAAATTCTGAGGCAGCTTCCTGACTTGAGGCTGCGAACATAATCGTCGCACTTTTTGTCGCCTTGTTCACTTGCAAAAGAACCTCCTTACAACTCGACCTTTGTAAGAATCAAAGCAGAGTTCTAGAGGTTTAATTACAACTACCTCAAGTAGGTACCATTCAATTTACTTCTTAGTGGCAAGGATTCTTATATTTTTATTATTTATGACTTTATACCTGACCTCGACTTACCCTGATCGTAATCAAGGGGTAGTTAAGAGTGGTAGGCCGGTCTGGGGTAGTGCCACTACTTTCTAGTGTATATACTGTAAAGTGACGTAGTCGCATTTCTGTATCAACTTGGAAGTTGCCATAGCAGGTCGACATAGCAGATGTACCGTAGAAGTCGCCTCTATTCATCTCCAGCGTAACATCAGGCGGGGTGCTTTTCAATGTGCATATATGTCGAAACATAATGAGTTCTCCCAGGATAGGGAGAACACATGAGGGGGTAAAATACAAAGACATTAATAAATAACATTTTTAGGCGACCTCCAAGACTGTGTTTAATAGGAGAAGTTACTCGTACGCAAACCAAAAAAAAAAGTAACCATCTGTAGACATTATTTTAGGAAACTTTATTAAAAAAAAAGAAACTCGAAAAAACAGTAAAAGGAATTAATTGAAGAATTGTTGCAACCAAGTAAAAGTAAATAAAGTATAGCAGATACGTGTCCAGAGGATTCGTGCTGAGATTCCCTGGGGTGACTGCCTCATCCATCATCGGGCCACTTGTCGTCTTGCCCGTGGAAGCAACCGTATATAAAAACTGGTTTTAGGGTTCCGCTTTGTTATGTCATATTTACAAATCCAATTAAACTTTTATTAATATTTTTAAAAAAAGTTAATAAAACTCGCGAAATGAAAAGTTATTCAGGTTTTACGAGTAGTTTTATGAGCTTATTTTATTTATAAAAAGTTTTTTCGTACTATTTTTACGTGCACATAAATATTATTTTTAGACACAAATGAATGTTTTTTTATGTTTTATTATCAAAATATGTATGAGTATCGACTAGGAAGAGAAATTGCATCAAGTAATTGAGGTAAAATGATTTAAGAGAAGCGAACGACATATCGCCGGCAATATTTTCCGAGGACCGCGGGTGTGGACACTAGATTCCGAGAGCCTTTACGGAAGTACGATATAAATCATTTAGTATTGTAGGGCTACGCTCATCTTTCCCGGTGCTGTATTGACGTGATTTTGCTACATTTTTCCTGTTCATGTTAACTCGAAGTAACAATTACTATTTGATTTTGCCCGGTCTGGTTAAAATAGGTTTCGGAACCAAAAATATAGATTTATTTTAATTTTTATTGATTATTTATTTACTTTTATCTTTGTAAGAATTATTTGCGATTCTATTACAATGTGTTCTCCTCTTAGTATAGCTTACCTTAGTGTTACCTAAAATTTGCCAAGCGAAGCATGAAATGCACCTTTAGCCGGCATAGTGATGACGACTGAAGCAACCGTATACTGAACCGGTTTTATCAATACGCGACATCTGTCATTGACTTGCCTGATGGTAACCAAAGGAGGTTTTTACTTAGCCCTGCTAACTAACAGGCATATAAAGATAAAAAGTCTGAATAAATAAATAAAATACCATTCATTGGTTTTGATGTATTTTGACATGTTTTCGAAGAGAAAAGAGGTGTAAAAAGGCTTTTTAATGTTTTAGGAAAGAGGAAAAAAGTTTAAAAACTAAGGGTTCCGTTTCCTTAACGTTTCAATTCATTCGTATCTCGTTTATTTGCATTTATTTGTAGGATTATGTTGATTTATTATGGCATTTGTACTTGAGACGTAATTTACTATGTTTGCCTTTGGGATGGGCAGTGAGCAACAAACGACTTGTGAATGTCTTGTAAATATTGTCGTATTACTTCTCTTTGGGCACCTGAATGATAATAAATAATAACATGATTTTAGTTAATCGCCGTGTTTATTTTTTATTGTGGCTAGACACATATAATGACAAGACCCAGCCTGATGTTTGGCTGGTGTGCGCTCGAAGAATAGAGGCGACTGCTACTACAGTTAAATACTGCTTTAAGCTGAAATGTGACGTCTGTACACTTAAGAGTGTGGGCCGATCTGCCGATGGCAATTACTGAGACGTGGCCCTTAAATATTGCCCTGTTGGAAAAGCTCAGAGTCGCTCAGCGGGCAATGGAGAGAGCTATGCTTGGTGTTTCTTTGCGCGATAGAATCCGGAACGAGGATATTCGCCAAAGAACCAAAGTTACCGACATAGCTCGTAGGATTCTCAAGCTGAAGTGGCAATGGGCTGGCCACATCGCTCGAAGAACCGACAACCGATGGGGAAGAAAGGTTCTAGAGTGGAGACCACGAACCGGAAGACGCAGCGTAGGTAGGCCTCCCACTAGGTGGACTGACGACATAGTGAAGGTCGCGGGTGCCTATGTTCAACAGTGGACGCCTTCTGGCTGATGATGATGATGATGACATGTAGATGCTATGAAACAAAAACTTCCTCCAACCGGGAATCGAACCCGGGACTTAGCGTAGTGGACTGGCGCGTTAACGGTCGTCAGAATAATTGGTAAATTAACAAACTTTTGAAAGTATTTATTCAATCAATGAATAAAATTATCACGCCTTGATTTGGAAAAGTATAGATGAAACTTTCTATGAAATTTCAAAAATATTATAAAAAATACCTAAAGTAGGAATGATAACTCATAGCTTACATACACCTATTATGTATGCTATATAATATATACTGTATATTTATAAGTTATATGATAAAAGTTATTTTCAGTATAAGTTAATAAAAAAAATGTAGAAAGGAGGAAAATTGTGTCAAAATTGCTCCTCTTTTATTGTATGCCAGCCTAGTCTAAACAAGCAACTTACGAGCTGATCTCGAAACGGCACCAAGTCACTTTACGGTCTCTATACCTTGTGAGTGGTGAATAGGCAGACTGGGTTACACTGCCTACCACTCTTAAACAAGATCAGGAGAAAATATTTGCACTTTTTTTATTTTAATAACAATTATAATATCTATACCATATAAATATTACAAATAAAAACTGACACAAAATTTGCTTCGACCGGAAATCGAACTCGGGACTACACGTAACGAACTGGTATGCTAACCTATGTGCCGCGCCTGTCACTCTATTGTCTCTGCCTATCTCCCGAGGCATGATGATTCCAGCGACCAATATTTATTTATATTTGTTTGTATAAACATCTATTTACTATCTTAAAGTTCGACTGAATTCAATTTCAAAATAAATATCTTGGAAAACACTTTTTGATTATATTTAGTTTAGGGAATATTTTTCTTCTTTGTTACATTTTTTTCAAGTTAAAGCAATTATATAATATGTATAGAACATATTACAAACAAAATAAACAAGCGAACCTTTATTTTGTTTATTTTATACGATATATGAATAAGAAATGCAAACATCTGTACGAGATACATACATATGTAAACATTGTTATTGTTATTATTCTTTATACATTTATGTACAATTACAAGAAATATTATTTCTATTGTTTATTAATATCAAACATACATAATATTTTTGATTATTTAATGTTAATATTGTTTTTATGTTATAGTGATAATAGGTACTAATATAAATCTAGTAAGCGTATTTAGCAGTCGAGTACACGGGTTAGAAACCACTCACCAGTACCAATGTATCTTTGATATATGTACTTTGGTTGCCCTGTTTCTACAATATGATACAAGCATTTTAGTAGCTTAGTATAGAAATGTAGAAAAAAATAAAATAAAATAAAACTTTACGTAACATGCTATTTTATTATACAAAAAACAACTTTGTACTTAGTTACTTATGCAAATTTCCAATAATAATCAGCTGGTTTGTTATTGCATTTGCAAATATTTGCATTTATATATGTGACTACGGTTGTGTTCTAATAACCAATAAACGACTTTGCCCCAAGCTGGAATGCTATAAAGATAGAAATTGCTTGATAATGATCCTGTCCCATAATTCTGGCCTTCTAATGGTAGCCCATGAATGTCGTTTGTGTTTAAATAATATGCGCTTATATGTGAAATAAAATTATTATGAATTTTACTGAAGTTTACTGTCCTATACTATGTAAATATTTAGCTATCAACTATGAATATTTTAGTAGGATTCTTGTCATATATTATGAAGTTATGGATTTAGGTAAATAAAACTTCAATTATTAATATTTATAAAAAATGTGATATATTTTGTTAGACTAAATAACTGTACATACATGTAATTAAGTATATAATTATTATTTAACAATTAAATGTATAACATTATTCAATATTAGGCGATGACCTGTCGTTTGTGAGTGCTTTCCGCAGTTTTACTGTGGCAAACTGTTGAGACCTGTTAAAATATACAAAATATTTCAGATTTTGGTCATCGATAATCCGGTAACAAAGAGTAAATTTGAACTCATGACTAATTTAAGTAACCATTAATACCCTAAAGTTTCTAAATAATCTCTTAAAATTAACCAATTAAAAAAACATAAAACAAATAATAAAAAAAGAAAATATACAGAAAAAAAACTAAAACTACATATACGTAATAAAATAAAAACATACATAACAATAAAGAAAACTTGACTATTATTTGTAAACAGCTGTTTCACGACCCCACAGGTCGTACCATGGTCCAAAAGTATGGCCATCTTCTGGTAAATCATTGTCAACGGAACGTTTTAATAACTTTGTACGAGGAAGTAATTGTGGTCTCTGTTGTTTCATGGCATCATTGAATTTTTGATCATCTGATTCACTGAATGGACCCTCACTTCTAGGGTCTAAAAAGCGCCTTGCTTCTAATCTCGCTTCTTCTTGACGATGTTTAGACTTCTCAGCTTTTTTGGAATCTGTTTCATAATCGTATCTGGATTCACGTCGTTCTTGGTCGCTAAAGTAAGAAATATTTGCTTCGTAGTATCGTTCTGAACGACGCCCATTGTATTGCAAAGAGCTATCATCGTAACTCCTATTAACTCTATCTCTCTTTCGAGAATCTCTGTTTTTTTCTTCTGCAAAATTCTTTCTTTTATGGCGTCGATCTAATGAATAATCTACTCGTGGCTCTCTATTTTCATACGCTCTGAATTCTTTCTTATGTGTTCTCGCCTCGGCCTGAGGATATTCTTTTTTGTTCACTTCTTTATTTAATCTATCATTCTCAAATTGCTGCTGACGCGAATTCTTTTCTTCTTGACTGGAACGTTTGTTATACTTCAACGTGCTATCATCATAACCTTTGTAGTCATTTTTATATCCATTAGTGTTTCTTTCAGTTGGTATTCCATATCTGTCTGTGTGTTGTTCGTTATCTTTGTACTTTAGGGTTTCTGACGAAGCAGTAAAAGTCTGCATTTCTTTTGTAGTATCTTTAAAAGTTTTGAATTCCATACCCGGTGGTGACCTACGTTCATTTGATGATCTTTTTGTTTTTTCTGAAGATATAGTTGCTCTTACATGAGGCTTTATCGGATTTATTTCAATTTCTTCGAATTCCGGCATGTAAGTGTTTTCTTTTTGTTTTTTCGCATCTGCTTCGGTCTGCGACTGTTTTCTGCGATCGGCTTCTTGTTGCTTTTTCGATGCCATGTGATCGTCGACAATGATGCAATCATATGGATCTGTACTGGACGCCACAGAATTGATATCGGATCCGCTATCATTGTCATATCTTTGTAAAATTTCTCTTCGTTTAACTGTTTTCATGACAAACCCTTCACCTGTTTCATCATTATAAAAACTATTTTCAAAATTTGTTTTAATAGTGCTTGTATTAGTCATGTCGGAATGGTTTGATCTGGAGTCGTTCCGTGTCTGTTCTTCGCCTTTTTCTTCTATTACAGACTTTTCTGACATACTCTTTTTATTTAATCCATGACCGTTGATCTGAGCATCAGGTCCTTTTTTAGATTTCTCTGATTTCTCTGCATTTTGTATTTCTCCCATACTCTTGGCTTGTCTCATACCATTAGTGACTTTGATATCTTTTCTATCAATCGTTTCTTTAGGTTTTTGAATATTTTCAACTTGTTGATGTTTTTCAGGCGTTGGTTTCCTTGAGTTTGGAATTGATGGGGCTGGCCTTAGCTCATTTTGTACTTTTACAAACATTTTCTTTTTGTAATCCGGCACTGTATCTACTATATCGCGATGCTGCCAAAGAGACATTCCCTCCATTATTTCTTCAGAAGTAGTTCTACCAAATTTCCAAAATGATTTCGTACGTTTTACTTTTTGAGAATTGTGATCCATTTCCATTATATTTCTTATCATTAATTGTTGGTCGTCGGTAAGGTAGCCATTTGCGTTTGGTAGACGTGGTCCTCGTTTGAGGCTTTGCGTTTTCAAAATATAAGCTTTTTGATCATTTGTGTGTAGCAATGGTTTACTAAAAACAAAATAAAATAAATTATAAAAATAGCATGCTATAAAAAATAAACAAAATAATAATAATATATCAAAACCGATAAGTGGGATATAAACAAGCTTATTTAAAAAAAAATATTACCTTATTGGTACACGTAAACGTTGAGCTTCTTCATCACTGTAATCAATGTCGGGCTGTGGTGGAGGTTCGTTGGAGAAGCCGGAGTCATTTGAGCTATGCAAAGAAATGTTGCCTGCTGCTCCAACAGCCGCCACTACTGTCTTTTGTGGCCCTGTTTTATTTGTCGTTGCCTAAAATATATAAAGCGTTTTGATGACGCAAAAACAATATTTTGGGAATAAAATAAATATTTTGTAAACAAATTTCGTACCTGTGATCTTAAAGGCAGCGTTTGTGGCCCAAAACTTCTTGGTTCTACAACGGCATGCGTTGTAAAGTTTGCCGAAGTAGAATTCTTGATCGCATTACCAGGTGCAGCCGTTGGCGTTGAAGTTTGGAATGTAGCACTAACAGATGAACTTAATGCACTCGGAGAAGGAGCAGGCAACGTAGGGGGCAGTCCAGGTGAACCTCCTCCGAATCGTCCCTGCATTTTAAATTATGAAATGTATTAATAACACATCCAAAAAACTTGCTTTTTTATGCATATGAGAGTAACCTTTGTAAAATGATGTGCTGTTACTGTATCTCCAAACATGCGTGTTGGTGGATGAGCGTGTATCGTGGCAGTGGTTTGAGCATGAACTACAGGAGCTGGTGGTAAATCGCTCGGTGTTTGGACGACAGACCAACGAGCAGGTGAAGTAGCACTGTAATATTTAAAACTTCATTAATACATAACTCGTGAGGTGTTTTTATTTATACTGAATTGTTTATAAACATACCCAGGCCCATCATCGTTAGCAATAGTTTCAGTGTAAGCAAGAGGGAACCAGCCAGCTTGATGATTTCTTAAATTCTCTCCATATTGCCAGCCTTTAGTTCTTTCTCCGAGTAAAGCCAGCATATCCCCCGGCTGGAAACTTAATTGGTTGTCACCAGCTGCGGCATACGCGTATAAAGCACGAGCTAATGGTGGATCACGAGGGAGACTTGCTGGTGGTGCTAGAGTAGTTGGACGAGTGGCTGTTCGAGAATCCATATCTATAAACCCAAAATCATTTAATCAATATTTTCGGTTATAAAAAAATATAAACGTGCAATATGTTTCATAAAAAAAAAAATTTTACCTTGTTCGCTTCCATGAAGACTCGCTTGTAAATTAAAGTCTGATTTAGCTCGAGAAAGACCTTGCGTTGGTGAGCCAAGATCAGCAATGGATCGGACATCCAGACAGGAGGCATCAACTGATCGCGTCTTCCGAAGGGCTGACCCTATAGAGATTCTATCATCATCGTCACATAACTTTGGACTTGCGTATACTTCTTCGTCAGCCCAGAAAGAAACTTGCTGTAAAATGAATTGAATATTACAATAATGAAATTACATATAAAATTTTGAATCCTAAGTGCAAACTATCGTAAGTAATAAAAAAAATTATACTACTGTTTATTTTAATATTTTCCATAGAATTATGTGTAAAAAAAAGTATTAAAACATACCCGCATACGACTAACAAACATGGCTTCAACATTTGGTGGCAAATATTCTCTTGTTCTAGACACTTCCAACCATTCATCTAGACCGCTGTTGTATGAAGCTACTCCACCTGAGTGATACGCTAGCCAATGTTTTGCTAAAGAGCACTGTCGTTCTAATACAAATCCATATCTTCGTCGTTCTTGGGTCATTGCCTGAGAAATAAATTGACTTACTAAGAAATGTGTAACTTTATCAAAAAAATAGGCATCGAATTTTATAGCCGAACGAAATATAATAAGTTTCAGGTTATATATTTTTTATGAGCCAATTGTATTTTATACAGAGTAAATTATTTATTGCACAAAACAGAATACATAGAAAGACTACAAAAAAGCGTTGTATGTTGGCGGTATTATTGCTAAAAAGCGATCTCTTCCAGGCAATACATTCATGTATATTTTTGTTTGAATAAAAAGCAACTAGTAATTGAAAAATATCCAATTTTATTACGTAGACTTACGTTCTTAAGGCTTTGTTCACAGAAAGCATCCAATTTCGTCTTTTCTTCTTCCAATATTTGCATATTCTGTAAATAAATTTGAAATAAGATTAATATTTTGATTCAATATTGAAATAAATAATTAAAGTCATGTTTATATTATTTTGGTTCTTACTTTCATTTCCTTGTCCATAGCGGAGCCAGCCTTGGCTACATTGTTTTTTTTCTTGCGTTGCTTTTTAATAGTTGCTGCAGCCTTGCTGTAGCTTTCTGATCTCAATTTGTGTTGTTGTAAAAATCTCTTTTGCTCAGACTGCAATGAAAATAAACAATAACAATATTTTTAACTTATCAAACTAATTTAGTCAGTTGATAAAAAAAACATTAAAAGTAGGTAATTTTAGTAGTAAATAATCGTACCTGTACAACTTTTGTATCTTTTTCTAAGTTAGTTTCCAATGGCACCAATAAATCGACATAAAACGCTTTTAACTGCAAAATAAAACAAACTGTAGGACCATTTTAACAAAATAGTTTAAAGAGTTGAAAAATTAAATATTTACTTACAATATTCATTTGTTGATCTTGGATCTGTCTGTACACTTCAACAACCTTCATAAGTGCAGTGCCTATAAAATAGAATACATGAATAATAGTAAACAATCTTTAAGGCTAACGTGTTTATATAATATAAGTACGTGATGGTTTTGTGTAATAAAATATACATAAACAGTCACTCCTTATATCATGGGCCACAACTTCTGTACATAGTAAGATTATTGATAATAAGGACTGATGGCGACTAATGCAACCGTATAATAAAACGTTTTTTCATGTAATTGCAACAAAAATGTATACAGAAGCAACTCTCATAAAAGGTAACATTTAAAATTATAAAATGAAGATTACCAATGTCAGCACATCCTCCCCATGTTCCTTGTTGTGCTTGCCTACCCAATTTCCCGACAGCATCCACGTATAATCTTGAAGCTGCTGCAGCACCTGAGAATATTTTTATTTTATTAACACTTCCCTAAATAAAACTATATTCAAATGGATTAGTCGAGACAAACAACCCTGAGTTGTTTGTCTCGACTGATCAAATATTTAGTTTATTAATTTATTTTATTTGGTTAAATACATATAATAGAATATATCAATACAAAATTTGCTATTAATAGTAGTGTCGATATTAAAATGTCTTAAGACCTAATAAGAAAAAAATTGTGGGATTAGAATTAAATTAAAAAAAAAATTAACTTTAAAACTATTCGCAATATTTTCAAAGACAATATTATGAGTCATGAATCAAACAGTATGCAATAAAGAATATTATTTCGAGCATGCCCTGAACGTAATACTTCTAAAGATAAGCTATACTGAGACAATTTGGCACAAGGCACACTGCCTGCTCTACTTCCAAAACCTACAACTAACTTTGGGGTTTACATATACATAGATATTTGGCTTACAACAATGAATTAATTGGCTGTGTTTCTCTTGTACTGAGACTATTCTCTTGATATCAAGTGTTTTGATGTATGAATTTTGTTTACGGATATGTCATAGTTTATGTTTGTGCATGTGAATATAACTAACGGTGAATTAACTTAATGCTCACACCTAGGCGTTGTATATGTCTCGAAATAAAATCTGGTTTGTATTTTATAGATATATCTATAGTATGAATGTACGCACAGTATTTTATTTTAATTTTTTATTGTGACACGACATTTGACATCGACCCGCCTGATGATAAGCAAGAGGAGATCCAAAAGTGCCGACGACTGAAACAACCGTGTTAGTACACGGCTGTCTCAGCCAAAACATACCGGTACAAACTGTTAAAACACTGATGAATAAACATGATTTGTAAACTTTTGTACAGAAATCTAAAGTTATTAATGCCAGAATTCATATCATCATAAATTGTAAGCTTGAATGCCATTTAAGCTTCTTAATAATACTAACCATGAAGAGCTTTTAAATAAGCTTTGCCAGCAGTGATCATTTGCCGAGCTCCAGGATTGAATTTGTCCAGGATATTCTGCAACAAAAAGTTTTTACACATTATTATTATTGTTGTAATGTATTCTAAGATAATCATATACGAGTAGATAAAAACAATTTGCGTCAATATTAAATCACATTATGCAAATATAAACTATTTTTTGCCACCTTGGTCAATGATATTCAATTATTTGTTGCATATCTGTGTTCATTATTAGACAACTATGTAATTATTTGTTACCCAACATCAAAATGTTAATTGGGTGCTGATAGTATTTTCACAACGCAATCTTAGATTTAATAGAAGTTTAGATAGTAAACAGAGGTTGTTGTGAAGTTGCTAGGAATGCGGCCTTCAAGGATGCGGCTCGGCCTCTTTGCGACGCACATTCTGAGGCGTGGCTGCAACCACCTGCATGACAGCAAGCCTGCAGCATTCCGTAGGTAATATTGATAGCCCCTGATGACGCCTACCTGGCCTCGCGATTCAAATGCAATTTGTTTTTGTATTTATTCACAATGCCGCCAAGGAATTCCTCTTAAATGTCAGGGTAAAAATAGTTAAAATGATATAAAGGTTTAACAGTCATATTATTGTTGTATTTATTTGCAATAAAAATACATATTAAACTTATTTTAAAACAAAACATTTGAGTCTTGTGAGCAGGAGTTGTAAACCTCCTAATCCAAAGGTTATAGCCGCATTACAAAAAGCCAGTGCATTTTCCCTTTTAACCCCCAATATCAAAGAGGCCTGGCATGTGAGAGGGTACAAAGTACGTGCTAATGTGTTTTATGACCTCTAGAGCGCAGAATTCCACGCCGCATATTTGTACTATTGGGCGTAAATGTTTAAAACATAAGCCGGTGACTTCAAAGGAAATTTCCATTGCTAAAGACAGTACAAGCATTTATTACACGCAATAGAAGATTTTGAGTCTCAATTAAACTTTGTGCAGAATGAATTGTAGTCGTATATTAAAAAATCATAAAAATAAGAAACAATTTGACTTGCACCCGTATAATTAAGAAATATCGTTTTCTTTAAAAGAAACATTACTCATCTCATTCAAATTCAAAAGGTTTCTTTCTCGACATAAACACTTAGTCCTGCTTTAAATAAGTTATCAAACCCCCGTCTTCATTTTTTGCTCATTCAACACACGGCGATGACTGAAATATACGGCTTCTTGGGCGGAAAGCAATTTTTCACCGGATTCAGCCGTACATTTTAAAATAGCGAACACCCCATGGTGTCGACCGGCCGCTTATTGCTTGCGTCGGAGACGTAAATCTTATAGGGTAGTTTCCTATACACACACGTAGATTGCCTATACAAGTTATTCACAATATTCAAACGACTTTCGTCTTTATTGCTTAAGATTAAAATTCAAAGTTACGTAAGGTATAATTTTTTATCTAGTCTTGAGGGTGCGAAGGGTGAAAAATAGATGCGTACTTACAAAAATTAAGTAGGTTTCGAAATAGGACGAGGGTGATGATAAAGTGACGTTTATTCTTGATATTAGATTTGAGCAGATAAGGTAATCGTTTTATAAATAGCTATTTTTTCAGAATTTAGTCAGAAATTACGTAGCATCTTTAAGGAGTGCTGAGTGAATCACAACAATTCCCCGCCCCAAGAATAATTTTACAAATACATTGTGTCGAAGAGGGTCGTGTGGGGTATTCATCAAAGCCGGCTTTGACACAATTCATGTTGTAATAGAAGCGAGCTTATCCTATCCTCTTTATTTGTGTGGCACGTAGGCTACGACATTTGGTACCAAATTGCTTGGGGCAGACTTCGTGACGCTGCCGACCATCAGAACCCCGGTCTTATACGGCCCTAATGCTTCGAATACACGTACGACACCTTTTTTTGTATATGAACGAAGGATTATATTGTAAAATAAAATATAAGTATAAATAATATAATGCAATAAAGACAAACACAACTTGCAAATGTTTTTTTTAAGAGTCTTAGTAAAAAATATTTATTACTATTTGTTATGCAAAAAATGTACCTAATGAATCATTAAAACGTAGTCATCAAAATCATAGTAAGAAGTTTATTTTTTTTAATACATTTCTATACTAAGCTACTAAACTGCTTGTATTATAAAAACAGGACAACCAAAGTACATCATATAACGAAGATACATTGGTACCGGCAAGTGGTTTCGAACCTGTGCTCTCGTTTTGCGTAACCATTGCACTGCCACTACACCACGGTCGCCTTAAATTCATATTATTAGTAGAAAACATAAAAATAATTACGTATCTATAGTTTGTTTAGTTTGTAACTTCAGTTATATTTACTTAATTATCCTTTTGTTAGGGAGTTTATTACGAAGGGATAATAGTAAATTTTATATAAATCAATATTGTTTGCAAGTTTAATATTGTATTAAAACAAGTTATTATTGTGTTTTCAAAGAAGGCTAAAGGTAATATTTAATTTATCAAGCAATAATAAAGTTTAGAACAAACTTTTGATAACTTTGAGTTGTCGTGTGGAGAAAATTCACTTCTAATTAAAATACCAATACTTGTATAACGTTTTTTGTACTCATACTTTATTTTTAGTTTAATTTACAATTAAGACTATTATATTTTATGTTATACTTAATGTATTATAATAATACATTAAGGAAGTTTAATGTATAATATTATTATTTGTATTAAATATCGAAAAGTTGGCGATATATGTTGAAATACAGGCCATGCATAGTTTAACCCAGAAACTACATTTTAAATATGTAAACCAAACAAAAACTATACATAGTGACCAATATAAATCTTAAGATGTAAATTATTTGTGTATGTGTAAGTTTCTTGTAATAACCTCCTATTTCAATAATCAATCAATCAAATTGTCAAGCCTTCCTCCCACAGGAATAGGCAGAGATAATTATTTTAATAAACGCTTAAATAATTGTTTTTTTTTTGTATTTGAAAGATAATAACATAATTATCATTTGTATTATATAGGTTAGTGCTGCAAATATGATAAGTTTATCACCTAGTATGCACGAAGGTACAAATTATATTATTATTTTTATTTTAGTATATTTATGGTATACTGGTATAATTGAGAATCAAACGAACTTACCTGTAAGTGAAGTTCGATGATAATTGTACGAACTTCCTTAGTGCTCCGCCGATTGTTCCGTATTTAAACAAAGTAGTATTCGCATTCGATGGCTACTCTCACACGTTTAATAGTAATCAGTTTTTTTTTTTTTTTTTTTTTGGATGAATGTACGGTTGTCCAAGCCTCGATTTCTTTAAGACAACATTCTGTTTATAGTGTTCCTGTGCTTACAAACCTGAAACTCACCTACCTATTTACATGTAGAGGTGGGAGGGTGTGGCTTTCACAATCGGCGGAGCACTAAGGAAGTTCGTACAATTATCATCGAACTTCACTTACAGGTAAGTTCGTTTGATTCTCAATTGTACTTCAATTCCTTAGTGCTCCGCCGATTGTTCCGTATTTAAACAAAGTAGATATTTAAAGGTTGAAGGTTTGTGGACTGAAATGGAAGTATCACCAGACATTTGGATGATCAGAACTCCTCAATCACATTAACTTAGTTCTATAACAATTATTTCTTAAATTTATATAATTATGCGTCCTCTAAGTCATTACAGTGATCTAGTACAAGTAATAAATATATATATAATATATATATTTTTTTTTTAAATCAATTTTTGCAAAAGTGTTGGATTTTTCGGACCATCCAACAGTTCTACGAATAGTGTCAATATTCTCTCCTAATGTTTAAATAGTAGATGTTGACAAATGACCATTACTATGATTTTCAAGTGTATGTCATAGATATCAAGATATAAAGTGTATCTTTATTTTAATTGCTTAAAGTTTGTTAACGAACAAGATTTTTTATTTTTATTTTTTTATTTATATAACTGAAAGAGTTTTGTGCAGGGCAGATAAACTCTCTTTTACAAAAGATATTTTAGGATTTATACAATAGAGGCAATAATAAAGTTGGTTGTGTACGACCTGGCCCTAGGTTTATTGAAATTTATTATTTATATTTTAACTTGCAATATTTTAAATAATCATATTATTATATTTAATTAAAGATGAGGATTATCCTTTATGAGCGGTGACAAAAGCTAACAATGTTATCACATTGGATAACAAATTAAGTGAAATATTTTCATTTGGATATAATTTATATAATAATTCTTAACAAACATTGGGTTCTTAAATCATATTTTCGAGTTTGTGGGCGAAACCTAAAAATCTCTTAGATAGTATCTTAACACAAATGTCAGTGGTAAGTTCATTTGGTAAATGAGGGCTATTGCTGAATATACCAATTTACTGAATTATAACTATAGCCTTTATTAGAAGTATTAGAAAAAGGTTAATAAATAAGAATAAATAAGAGAAATCTTATCTATCTGTGAAGTGTAATGTATCTGTATATTTGTGATACTATTTTTTTTTACTATTACAATAATCTACAATTAGGTATGTATTACATTGCTTCAAAATGTTATTGACAATGAAGCACCTGCACTTACAGGCAATGGTTGCAATGGTCAATATGAGCCAACTATAATTACCCTAGGTGCCTTGTTACAAAATTTAGAAAAGCTTTATTATAATTGAAAAGGGTGGAAAACGAATGATATTTGTAAAAAGTCCTGTATGGAAAACGTCCATGAGATTGTGAAAGAATCTCTTGCGATAGCATAGTGGTCTGGTCGCCAACAAATATATAACTTACACTTATGATTATGTGTAGAGGCAAACAAATCTTTTTTAGAAATACCAAAACCTGAAATAATCGTATAAAGGGCATATTTTGCCGTTTTTCACTAGGTTCTATTGTTAAACTGTCTTGAAGCAGTGTCAACTGATTTTATTTGAAGCAGTATTGTTTTTGATGGTATATAATCTGTCTATACGCACATACTTGCATGCTTACACCACTGCTAAATTAGTTTAGCTAGACTATCAAGATGTGGTGTTGTTAATTCTTAACATGATAAAGCAGTTACCTACTTTTATTACATGTAAATGATTTTAAAGCAAAAAGACAGCCAGTAAATTTAGGTAATTATTGTGTTCATTTATTTATTTATCAATCTTACCGAACCCTATTAGTGGTACAACATAACCGCAATTTAACAATAATGCATCTGCATAAATTACTTATTTTGGCTGATTAATTGATTCTTATGAAAGTGAAACAAATTATTTTGTCAACAGGATAGTTAATTATTGGCACCTTGTGATATTGGTACTTGGCTATTATATCTATTATTATTTAATGCATTTCCATAGTTCAAGTTGTTTTGTATGCGCATCAGCTATATTATGTTACACCTGAAGTCCTGGACATTCTGCATATAGCATGCCTGTAATAGTGGCCAACTTTGAATAGGACGTGTTTTGTTCCAACTGTCATGTTTTCAGAACCTATTCTCATTCATTATGCTTGTGGAATTAATTTACTTTTAGTTGTGTTTATAATAAAATATAAACTTACTAATATATAAGTCTCCTTTGTGGCCATTAGACATGATTATTATGTCTTTATCTAAACATTTAAATATACTAATGAAGTATAATTCCTGTTTTTATTATATTTATGTATGGGTGTCAAAATCATCTTTAATATCAATATTGGTCATGTAAAAAAATCCAGAGCAGTTATTAATAATTTAAGAGCAGTACGTATTTCCTCAATTTTAAAAGATGTTAATTTTTTAGGATTAAAAATAAAACTTTTATTTTTTATATGTATTATTTTGGAGACAATAAAGTGGGGATATAAATTAATTGGACTCTGGTGAGCTCAAGATAAATAGCACCTTTACATAACAGTTCATTTATTGAACTATTAAAGTCAGCAATTTCTTCCTTAGAAATTAGGCAACCTGACCAATTGGAACCTGACTTATTGTACAGGTATTAGATTTATACAGGTATTATATTAAATGGAATATTGTGTCCCAGATCCATGAAAAATAAATAAATATGTCAGAGGGTACCTTGTAAAAATATTGTAATCGTCTGTTGACGCTGTTTGTTGTTGCCTTTCATAACAGCATATTGGTAGCAACCACCTTCTCACATAGTCTTCCGAGGGAGTCCCCAGTAGTTTAAAGGATTTTATTTATTTAAAAAATCAGTGGTCGAACTTGCTGCGGCTTTACTATTTCCCATTTTATCACCAAAAGTCCAAAGTTGACTTCAAAAAGGGATATTTCAGGAGTTGAGTCCTGTGCTGCATCTCTGGCAACTTCACCTGAACTAGCCTGAGGCTAAAACCTTCTTAAAGAGAAGTTCATTGAAATAAGTTTTTCAGTATCTTTCTGACATTCTGAACATTTTTATATTAATAAATGGCGGTATTGATATATCTATATAACACCGTATAATTTTATTCTTAATACTGTGATTTACTGTATTTGCATGGCATGGCAAAATAGTGAATACTTTTTGTTTTATCCCTCTTCAGAGAGGGTTTATTGATTGCATATGTGACCTCAGGGTTTATTTTGCAAGGGTTAACCATTGTGTTAAATACATTTTCCCTCTCTCTTTTTTTTTTTTTTTTTTTTTTTTACACCAGACTAACTTTTTGACCAACGGTCTGTGGGTTCTAGTTGTGTATGGCTGGTTCTGGCACTCACGTTCTTTGGTATGGCCTAGAGCAGTGTTTCCCAAAGTGGGGCCCACGCCTTACAGGGCAATTCGATAGTTAAGGAGGGTAATTTCAAAATGGATTAGACACGACTTCAACCCTTCTGTTTTGGGTTATTTATATGCAATGCTAGATATCGGTGACCAATTTATCAAAAAAGGCAATTTTTTTTTTTTTTTAAATATTGTAATCATTTATATTTATTAAGGGTAAAAAACATTTTTTAAAGGTTGGGAAACACTGGTCTAGAGTGACTAATAAAACAAGGTCAAGAGTTTATTGACCTCGAATCTTTATTGAGTTGGTGCTTAAAAGCATAAACCCTGGGTAAAAATGTTGTAACCTGAATTAGGATTCTCATTATATATAGTACATTTTTCTAATAAAAATCATACACATCAATATATGGACGACGTAGGTTCACCCATGCTCAAGAGGTAATAATATTGGATTGTGACGATGTAATTCCTCGAAATACATTCAAGCACAATAATAAAATAAATTGCGACGTTGCAGTTCTTCAAACTACACTCAAGCACAATAATAAAATAAATTGTGACGTTGCAGTTCTTCAAACTACACTCAAGCACAGTTATAGTTAGTTGTCACATTATAGTTTTTCAAACTACCATCAATAACAGTAATTATAAATTGTGGCATTGCAGTTTTTCAAACTACACTCAATCACAATAATAATTCATAAATATTGAACGTTATAGTCTCACGAAGTATTAAAACATTTTGGTTGCAACAAATCCACTTATGTAAAAAAATCCAGTATCGGTATTTACCTGAATCGTTTTGTTCATGCAGGTAAAACGAACAAACGTTGAGGGCGACCGTGATGGCGTCGTATTCGTGGAGCTCCGTTTCTCCAACCATCTTATTTTCTACGGTATTTGTCAATTTGCTTGTTCGTTTTCAGCTTCTTCTCGTTGCCTTTTACCCATTTAGAGTAAGATTGTATAATTATTTACACTAAAATTTACAATAAAATGCGGACAACCGATAGACACGTGCATCTGGTAGCACACACGAAATACGGAATGTTGTCTTAAAGAAATCGAGGCTTGGACAACCGTACATTCATCCAAAAAAAAAAAAAAAAAAAAAAAACTGATTACTATTAAACGTGTGAGAGTAGCCATCGAATGCGAATACTACTTTGTTTAAATACGGAACAATCGGCGGAGCACTAAGGAATTGAAGTACAATAAATAACATATAAAAATTCCATATACGTTGATATTTTTATGACTTATGAATGCATATATCTAATATTTTCTTTGAATAAAATGTTAGCGTTAGGTGCGGGCGATGTGGAAATATGTAGACTCCACATCAAGCTTTATGTTCTTGGCGTTGCGTAGCGCATACTTGTCGAGTTTTCTCCACCGCGCGACGACTGAGAAATCCTTTAAAAAGTGCTAGCTTTTGTTCTCGAGATGAAAACTCAAGTATTTAAGGTAAATGTTCTTTAAGTTGCCAACCCACATTTTGTGTACTTTTGTCCTTTTTGAACTTAAGGTTTTGTTCCATTTATAAATCTATGTTAGTGAACATGTTTAACAAATTCAACTAACACGTTTTGTTTTAATCCAAGAACTTTTTAGGTATTGTTGAGTGTAAAACTGTATTGAAAAGAAATTAATTAGTATAACTATTTACAATAAGTCAAACATAAATTTCTAAGTTTGAACACAATAATTAAAAATATAACACATAAATTATAATTAAATAAAAAGAAAAATAATACAATTAATTAAATTTAAACTGAGGAGGCATTCAGCGGAAGCCCCTCCACCTTAATTTCTCACAAAGTTCGTAACGCAATCACGGTCTCCAATTTGTAACTAATTCAACAATGCATCTCTTAAGTCCTTTCCTCGGAGCAAAATAAAAGAGTTTCCCTTTAACTTCTTTAAATGAAGTTGACTACAAAAGGCAGCAGCAATTTAAATGAGCGAAAAGTTCTTGGCTAGTTCGATTTTCTAGAAACGTTCGACGATTCCATTTTTCCCGAGATTCGAATGAAGCTACTCGTATTATGCGAGACGGAAACTATTTGTAGGTTGGAAACTTGCACTGAAGTTGTAATTACAAAGCTTTGCCAGATAAAATGTCTGCTTGTAAAATGTGAAAAGAATTAACTTTAATAGGCAATTGTTATTTAAGGAAATCTCTGTTGAAAACAAAAGAATAAAGCACTTTTATTCTATGAGCTTGCATAAAGAACTCAGTACAGCAGAACTTGTGGATGTAAAGGAAGCGAGAAGGTTGGGTCAGGATCATGGAAAGTGGCGCTTCGTTGTGTCACTGCCTATCAGGGAATTCAGGTGTGACAATTATTATACAAAAATACAATTACTATAGTAATTTAATTTTAAAACATTAATAATGTATTTATTAAAATTTTTACTGTTTTCTATGCAAAAGTCGCGTTCGGGAAATTGCGTCATATCTTCTCGTCAAACATTCCGCAGTGCCTGAAGACAAGGTTCTTCGACCAATGTGTGTTGCCAGTTATGACATATGGCACTGAGACGTGGCCCTTAAATGTTGGCATATTGGAAAGGCTCAGAGTCGCTCAGCGGGCAATGGAGAGAGCTATGCTCGGTGTTTCTTTGCGCGATAGAATCTGGAACGAGGATATTCGCCAAAGTACGAAAGTTACCGACATAGCTCGTAGGATTCTCAAGCTGAAGTGGCAATGGGCTGGCCACATCGCTCGAAGTACAGATAACCGATGGGGAAGAAAGGTTCTAGAGTGGAGACCACGAACCGGAAGACGCAGTGTAGGTAGGCCTCCCACTAGGTGGACTGACGACATAATGAAAGTCGCGGGAAACCGGTGGATGCAACTGGCATCTTGTCGTTCGGAATGGCGTTCTAAGGGGGCGGCCTATGTTCAGCAGTGGACGCCTTCTGGCTGATGATGATGATACAAAAGTCGAGCGTACTGCCGCTTGGCATTCTCTACCAGCCAAAGCCTTAGTATATTGCGAATTATGTGTACTTAAGGTAATTAACTAGTATGAAGCCATAATACTCGTTTATACATACATCATAGTCCGGATTTGATTCTCGGTCGGAGCAAATATTTGTTTCATAACTTTTCTCAATTGACGGTTGCTTCAATTACTCAATTATGTATACTAAAAAAATGAGCATGGCCATTAGCAGGTGATTGTGAAGTAAGCGGTAGTAATTCGGTGTCAATATATAATGAACATGTAGTTTTCATAACTAGTTCAAGTAACAAGGTTAAGTATAACACGCGTGACTAAACACATTAGCATAGTTAAGTTATTTCCTGCCTTAATGTTATAATAATAATAAATATTTGATGGTGTTTTTTTTTATTTAAATATGTATATATTTTATGTGTTAGATAGATATTTGTTAATATATGATTTTGACGACAAGTTGAATTGACGACAGGCGTATTGGTTAGCTGGTTTGTTACGCGTAAAGTCCTGGGTTATATACACGGTCGGTATTTATTTCAGAGCTTTTATGTGTAAAATTCAATAAGTAGATTAAACATTACAAATATTTGTTATTAAAAAAAACAACAGAATCGATATAACGCCATCTTTTGAAAGTCGGTTTAAAAAATGAGGCAGATATTTAAATTAAACAAATTTTATGCGGCTTACTATCGCGTTTATTTTGATTTTTTTTTTTTATTATTCCGACGTTTCGATAATCAATGTTCGCGCAGAATCTAAGAAAATACTATGAGGCAGATATTTGTTTCAGATCTGGGTATTAGATCTGAACCGGGGTAGTACCATCGCTTACAAGTATACAGATCATAAAGTGACTTGGTCGCGTTTCGGGATCAGCTTGTAAGTTACTGGTTCTATCTAAACCGGCATAGTGGATGTGACTGCTACATGTTTTCTCCCCGTCGTATAACTTTGGTTACATCAGGAAAAGCGTGAAATCAGTTGTGATCGGCATAATGACAACGGTAGTCGGCGCTCTTGGACCTTCTTTTGCTAGACACAGATATTGTCTTACATTAAATTAAATCGATAACTTCTTATATAACACTTGATATATGCAATAAGTTTATTTGTTACATAAATATTGAAATGTATCTAATTAGACAAGTAACAATGTCAGAACAACAAATCTCCGATAAACACCTATAATTATGCTCCCGAGCATTGCATAGAAATTAATATCCATTAATATTAATTAAGTAGAAGTTTATACATGATTAAATAGGTTGAGTGCTTCGAAACAAATTTTGAATACATTAATAAACATACGCACGATTAAATTAATATGCATTTTGTTATTAATTTATTTTGTCAATGTAATTACGTGTGATTAGAATGAATATTAGTTGATATATGTTTATAAATCAGACGTAAATGAAAGAGCAAGACTGGGATGATCCTAAATCATGTTCTCTAAAGAAATGAATTTGAAAGTTGGGACCGGAATTGTCAATAACAGCTGTATGAACAGAATTGGGGGTATAAGTAAGCGAGCAAGGATAGTTGAAAGTGGCGCAGGACTAACAAGTAGTCTTAAGTAGGTAAGCTTATGAGATGTTACCTTTCTCAGAGGAAAAAGGATGTTATTTATTAGTGTTATTAATTTTAAGCTTAATGATAACAAAATAAAAAGTAAATTATTAAAATAATGAGAAATGTAATAAAAACTAGGAAAGAAATGTAAGGGCTATCAATCCGTTATAAAATAGAGTACTTATTTATAAGTACCTATGGATATAAAGATCAATAAGGTAAGTATTTGAACCACGAACCCCGTCATGCTACCTTCAAAGGATTCCCCAAAGGTCTGTCTCTATGATATAAAATTAGAATGTTGTTGCTAACATTCTACGAATGCCGACTCGTATAAATATTAAAAATAAAAATATTGCGATGTATTATAAGTAGGTTTCGTAGCAATTCCATAAAGTAACTAAAATGTTTGATCTCATCATATGAAAGTGTGTTTATTTAGGATTGTTTATCGAATGTATTAAAACATTCGAGAAATATTACGAAAAATATTTGTTATTACTTGTCAGTAATAAAAATATTTAGTTTGATAACATTGGCAAATAATAAAGGCTACTTTAATTGTTAATATATACCGCAATCTATAAGATTTAAACTATTGCACACTTTATAATTGAAGTTGCACAGTCAACGAGGGATCCAATCGCAGGTGAATTCCGCAATGTCTTGTGGCGTATATCTAAACCACAAACCCACTGGGTTTAATCACATTGCACTTGACAATTTCCATGCTATAATACGAAACTCCATTTTCCAGTTAAACTTTTACGACCGGATATATGTATAGGTTTAATTTGGCAAATATTCAAATTCTATTCAATATAAAGCTCGATTCAATTAAGCCAGGACAAACTTATTGGAGATCTAAGGGAAAATGCGGTAATGTAAAGAGAGTCTTGCTATTCAATCGCCTATCGTGAAATACCTAGACAGTCTACTTTAACTTAAGACTTCTTAACTCCTCGCTTTTGCATTGTGCGGACCGAGAAATAATAACGAAAGTTTTCTTTTACAAAAACTTCAATAAAATTTTAAGTCGGTTTACAGTGAAACGTTATAAACGGAATGAATTCCGTCGCGACCAGGATGACTTTTACCATAATGAAATTCTTCGAATGTCCCTGTGTAATATTCGTAATTAAAATTCATGTAATTGCGCTCGTGAGATTCAAATTACCTTGGTAATGAAGTCAAGAACCAGCGGTAAGGTGAAGGTGATTTAAACTTTATAATTAACTAATGCCTCATAAGAATAAATAAGCGCTTCCTGGATGAAAGTTGCATTTTCTATGATTGTTAGGGCTTAAGTATTTACATACTTAATTACGTAATATGCTTTTAAATAAATAATAGGAACAAAATAAATTGTATTTCCACCATTAAATCGGAGATATTTAAAAAAAGCCCACAAGTTCATAAGCAGAGAAATGTGGATGTGAAAAAAGTGAGAGATTTATGTAAGGATCGTGGAAAGTGGCGCTCCGTTATCTGCTTATCCCTGTGGGTATTAAAGCATTAAAATGTTAATGATGATGTTAAAAAGAAAACTATTTGTTTGTGCTCAACATATTGTATGACAGCACCCCGCCTGGTGTTAAGCTAGAATGCGGTCCATGAATGTAAGCGACTGCTACTATAGGTAAATAACTACAAGTAACAGTCATATTTACTATACCTGCCAAGTAGAACCGACAACTTAACCCTGAAACGCGACTGAGTTAGTAGTGGTACTACTCCGGATCGGCAGACTGGGCACTACTGCCTACCAGTTTTAAAACTAATGCACAATACCTAATGTTGATAATATTTAAAATTGAATATGACAATTTTTTTTTGTTAATGGGGCTCAACATATAATTAAATTAAACCGGAATCTTTAAAGCTAATCCCAAAACGCGACTAAGTCACTTCAGCAGACTGCGAACTTCTGCCCACTTCTCTTTTATTTATCTCATCCCAACATTCCTTAACAGCTTCACAATGCCTATTGGTTGATACGAGCAATAAATATTCCACCGAAATTCCACGTTGTCAACTGAGATGTCATAGTTTCATATGAACATATGAAATGCAAACAATGCAATGTGGCTATTGTGAGGTTTGTTAATATTATTGAAATTTGAAACATGCAACATCGCGGTTCGAAATAACTGTGTCGATGTTGTCACGCTATTAAATGGTCAGAGCACGTACAAGTTTACAACCTGTCGCACAAATATTTATCCACATTGAATTTACATGCCGAACGAATGGAATCCTAATCAGATCCCATTGTGAGCGCCGCGGTGATGATACAAACAATTTTGACTATTATATTTATGTACGAACACGTTATTAAACTTTATCAGCGGCCGTTGTGGTTGTGGGTGAACGTTGCTATGAATACCTTCATAATGATGATTTATTCATTTAAATATTTTTTAACATGCGGCCAATGATTTTTAAAAAAAAGACATAGATATGTTATGCGCTCTCCGGATGAGGCACATTAAAACTATGCTGATAAGCGAACCTGAACTCTCTTTTTCGCTCTCAATAACTATTATTCCACCCTACTTCCACATGCCACCCTACTTTTTTACATGCCGCCTAGTCGTGGCTAATCGTTTAAACCTGTGCCATTTGCGAATACTAAACGTATTCGCAAACTTGTGTAGGTAACGTATCTACTCATTTTGCTTAATATCATTGCATACGGCTAGTTCTAAAACACTCATAGCTATGCAGCTATAGTTACTATTAAAACAATTGTTGAAATAGGAGTGGTATGCAGACAATTGGTGGTTTTGACCATTTTACAGACCCGAGGTCCGAGGGTCCCACCACTTTTTGTGTACAGACTGTAAAGTGACTGAGACGTGTTTCGGGATCAGATCAGGTTCCAACTAGACTGGGAAATTTGATACGACTACTTCTTGCAATTATTTAACTGTAGTAGCAGTCTCTTCTATTTACGGACCGCACTCCAGATTGAGATCCGGGTGTTGTCATATGATGAGCTATATTAAAAACATAACAAAAATTGTACTTGTTTATTATTGATAGAGCGGCTTATTATTTAAACGAGAATAAAAACAGTTTTCCAAGAAGAATTTATAAGAATGAAACAACTTCGAGCGCTTGTGTTATTGAGTTGGGTGTTAGTCACGGTGCCCACAACAAGACAACGAACAAACGTGTGCGGTTTTAAAAACAAAATGAAGCATTTTCCCCGCATTCGCACCGAACACAAAGTGAGGCACCGTGTCACCTATTCTGTTTTGTATAATTCAAATTTCTCGGTCATCAGCACTCGTTTGTACGCAAGACTACCAGGACAATAGGCATTTGACTACTTGTGAAATGAATATTTATTGTTGTCGAAAATGTCGTAAGTGTTTTTGAAAGAAGCTAAATGGGTGTAGTGTTTTAAATGTCACCAATGATGCTTCTTTATCAATAATTAATTGTTTATACATTATTTACTTAAGGCCTAACGGCTAAGTATTACATTTAGTGTATATGATAATGAGTATAATTACATAACATTTGTGGAGCCAAAAACAGTCTCTCTCAATATTATCATGACTCGACATATGACAGCACTTCGCTTGATGTTAAGCCGAAGTGTGGTCTATGAATATATGTCACTGCTACTACAATTCAATAACTGTGAGTAGCAATCACATCCACCATGCCGGCCTAGATGAAACCGGCAACTTACAAGCTGATCCCGAAACGTGACCAAATCACTTCACGGTCTGTATACTTGCAAGTGGTGGTACTACCCCGGATCGGCAGACTGGGTACCACTGACTACCACTCTTTGAAATTTCTGCACTAAGCTACTAAATATGAACACAGTATCACAGAAACAGAATAAAAAAGTACATTATGTAAGATACATTGGTACCGGCAAGTGATTTTAGACCATGTTGCACTTATATTTATAAAGTATTTGAATATTATATTTATTTATATATTAATTATTGTTACAAATCTTAGTAATTTTAACACAATATGCCCATAACTGTTTTTACTTTAAGGTGAGTTGCCTAAAACTAGTCGCATTACAGTGATAAAACCACCAATCTTGTTTTATGCAATGAAGAATTCTGTTTAGCTACGAGTATCGTAAGCTAAGCGATAGTGAAATACGAGTATGTAATAAAAAACTTAAGATGCAAATTAAATGTGAGTATGTTTTCTCCCATTTACATTTAACATGCGTTTTGCATCAAATTGCTCTTTTATTATTATTAATAAACACATTAAAATATATCAATATGATTACATCTTGTTTTATATAACATAATATCGCGTAACAATAACTCAAAATATCTCAGCAATATGAGTAAGATACAATTACGGCAATGTTACATAAATATAATTTGTAATAATATAAGGCTGCTCTTAGTGTAATTAGGAAAATATTTTGAATGTTCGCTCTAATTTCTGTCGAGCCGAAATGAGACGAAGCATAAGGCACGATGGTACAGAATGTAGGCAATTACACAAATGACAATCAACGACGGTACAGAGATGTCTGTGCGGCGAAAGTCGACTAACGCAATTACACAAATATGCCTTGGCAATACTGCACAAATTAGCGATACAAACGCTCCGTTCATATGATCACAATACAACATAATACAGAAGCGCATCGATGCGTTCCTTATTGCAAACTGTGCAAGCAGTGATTCTGCGATGTTATCAATAATTACTTAATAATGGTAATTAAGACTAGTAAAACTTAGATCATAAGTTTAAGGCATCGTTTTGATTCCCAGGTTGACATCGAAGGCCTCTTTATCGTATACCATCCAGTACCCTACATAAAACTTATTTAAAACAAAAATCAAATTATAAATGTAAACAAAATTTAATAAAGATTTTATTTTTCATTTTGAGCAGAATCTGTGGGATTATTTTCGGTTCAATGTCTCAGTTCATGGAGCAGTCGGCGTTAAAGTAATTTGTGCAAATATGAACATTTCGGAGATTACCCTACTAAGTATGTAAAGCACAATTGCGTCACGCAGCCTCATTGTGTAATTGAATTTAATATTATACATTAGCACATACATTGAATTATGTATTTTAATATGTGACTATGCGTAATCTAATTAGAATTTGACTACTTTATTAATAATTATATGAAACAAAATCTTTCTAATTAAGATGACCATGGTGTAGTGGCAGTGCAATGGTCATGCAAACCAAGAGCATGGGTTCGAAACCACTTATCGGTGTATCAATGTATCTTTGATGTATGTACTTTATTCGTCCTGTTTCTATGATACAAGCAATTTGGTAGATTAGTTTAGAAATAAATAATAACTAATTAACTAATATTTATCTTTTTAATTACGTCGCAAAACCTTTGTATACCTATTGTTATAAAATTACACATCAACCATTTCCAGTAACCATAATTCGTGAGATATAAAAAATAGAGGATACACTAAATATTTATTTATTACAAATATCATTTCTGTTAGGGGATAAAATTACAATAATATTGTCAACTATTTGTCATAACTAAGTACTTAAATATATTGCTATTTTATGGGAGTCACCAACTCTCGACTATTAACTTGAAATATCTTCGCATATTTTATACAAATATATTTTTACCATCGTCCAAGATTAGCTACACAGTAAACCATAAAATATTTACGACTTTATGTTATCCATCGGGCCTTTAAGACTTGTTTATGCTAAAAATCTGTTAAACGAGATTGTTTTAAGTCCAAATTTAAGCTGATTTAAAAATAAAATTTATGTTCGAAGCGCTTCCATTATAAAATTTATTTTTTTCTGTAATGATTTTATACTCTTAATAAAGACGTATTAGATAAAAAAAAACATAGATTAATTGTTGTACGAGTGTAATGGTAATAAAAATGGTATTGTACAGGTAACCTAGGTTTTGCGAAACATAGTCATTCTTATGATGTTGCAATATAAAAACGTAGCACGGCGGGTTCTTAAGATCTCTCAAGCGATGCCGTATAATCTCTGTGAATTACCCCTTCATAGTTCTCCGTAGCTTAATGAGATTTTCTTGACAAAATAGAATGAAAACACGTAGACGCTATCTCCCGAGCAAAAATCCCTATTCAGATATGTCATAGAATATCTAGTCACACACAATTTTATTTAGGTGTAAATTTACCAATAGGGTTATTTAGATATCATGAAATTCAAAAATATACAAGGAAAAATCAAGACAGTTTCCGGCGCAGTTATGCGCGGAACTTAGGAAAAAGAGGAAGAGGGAATAATGTTTATTGTTTTAGGTATGCTCAAAGGAAAAGCTTAGAGGGATTTTAGAGTGAGCATTTATACAATAAAATTTTCTTTTTGCCCTTTCTGTTTAGGGTGTGGTTTCACTCCCGAGGCGTCGTTTCTTCTGTTTGGTTAAACTGGAATTTGGTTGGAATTTTTATTGTTTCATAAACGTTCGCACTCCGTTTAATAATTTAAAGTTAGTCATTAGTCATGCATGACAGACATGATGATGCAGCATTTAATAACAGTTTTAAATTAAAAAAAAAAACTGCAACTTATTGATGCATAAATAATAAAAGGATTCTGTTAAAATTGTTATATATTAAGCCATTGGTAAGAAAGCGACTTCATCACTTTGTAGCGCCATAATAACTGTCAACCAGATTTAATATCGCGTCTTCCATTTGTGCGGATTCCCACCGCAAGGCAATTTCCTTCCCAAAATTGTATTTCGAAGGAAAACGCGTAAACTCCGTAAACTTACATATGAGACCCGACAGACAAATTTTATTTATTTTTTTGTAACAAACAAGAAATGTTTTATTATCTTTTGATGGCGAGCTTTTATTTCGATAGACCCGTATCACTGGATCTTTGTTTTGGAGTGTCTTTGATTTTGTAATGGCGGATACGGGAATAAATTGTTGTCCCAAATTTTTATACTTACGAGAATATAACGAAGGCATAACGAGGTAAACAAGCTAAAAGCAAAATAATTATACGCATGTTCTTTTAAGTGAAACATATCTTTCATTAAATGAATAAAACATAATAATTTTGGGAGTAGTCTACATTTAGGCATTTAAAAGAATGTCTTTTGAGGAGTGTTGGCTACTTTCTCCGACTTCGGTTTACATTTAACTGAATGACAGTTTATTTACACATTTTTAAGTGCTGGTGTTTCCTTGTGCCGTTATAATGACCGTAAGTGCAGAGCCGAGCACGTCCGAATGGCATGCTTTGTATGCATGCCGCAATCAAGTGCACCTAAAGAACTTAATGGATGATGGACTTCAAGCCCATTCAAGGTGTAAATTGCAATAAAGATTTAATTGTTTTCTTTTTACACATCTTAACTAAGATACTAAACGTACTTGTATCATGGAAACAGGGTATTTACTATTACATTACCTTTGATTTATGTACTTTGGCCGGCAAGTGGTTTGAGACCGAGGGCTCTTGGTCTGCGAGGCTATTTATATACCACTAGACCACGACCGTTCTTACTAATGAACTGTTTTTGTATAATAAATATTCTAAGATAAATTTAAAACTATCAACAGAAACTATGTAATGTAGCCTTGAATCGTTTAAAAGAGTCATGAAAATGTATCTTCTGTCAGCGTAGTGATGATGATTGAGGCAACCTTAAGTTTAGTCATATTTCAGTCGATAGCATTTTTTGCAACTCCTCTCGCCTAGTAGGCAATATAAGACCAGATGTCGCGTAACAATAAAAATTTAACTGTTAGTCACACAATATAAACACAATTAATAATCAGATATAGAAGAGTAAAATTTTAAATATAAACGAAGCATAAACCATAAGCCGGCATAGCGCAGGCGACTGAGACAACTGTAAAATGCATCCTTTATTCAGTCATCGGCGTTCTCTGGGAGAGAAGGATAAACGACTAAATATGTTTTTTAGGACCAAAATGTTATAACTTTTTTAATAGGAATAAAATCCTGAAGCTATTAATTTCAAACAACACGATGCAATATTTATATTGAGATATAATCGTAAAATCGTACGCTCTGGGGAAATAGGGGGAACAAATATTTCCCCTGAATATAAGATGTGATTCTTTGATTTTTTTTATTAAAGGAAGGGAATTAAATTAAGTCACGATTCATATTTTTCATAGGGTTCCTCTGATGACAGAATGTTTCGAATTCCTTTGATAATATTTATTAATTTGCTTGATATGTTATTTTATCATAAAAGATAAATGCGAAATAGCTTTAAGGAACAGGTAAAAGCAATAAACAAAAGTAACTGGTTAGATCGTTAACTAAGATAATTGCTCGAATATCTAAGATTTTTTAGGTTGAGTCGTAAAGTAACTGATAACATTAAATATCTTTAAATAGCCCTGGTATTTTCCTCTTCTTACATTTCTATACTAAGTTCTTAAAGTGCTTGTATCATAGAAACAGGACGACCAAAGTATATATATCAAAAATACATTGGTACCAGTGAATGGTTTTGAACCCGTGCTCCTGGTTTGCGTGACCATTGCACTGTCACTACACCACGGCCGCCTTATATAATATTGGAATTGTGATGTTAATCGTGAAAAATCACCGCTGGCCGGCATAGTGAAGGCGACTGACGCAATCGTCAGACTTCTCCTAGCTTACCACCAGGCAAGTCGAGTTACAATAAAAAATGTGCCCAAACCATATAAGCAATCCTTGTCACTGCATCTTCTTTTAAACTACATTTATCGCGCACTGTGCTTTATATACAAGTGCTTTTAATTACGCTAAATGTTTAGCGCTTATCCACGTCACATTAACATTTGTAATAGTTTATAAGTTCATAGTTTATTTGGTACATTATCGTCATAATCATCAATTGTATGCCAATGGATCAAGGGTCATAGTGGATCGCTGGGCAATGACGCGGCGGACGAGCTGGAGAAGGGGTCGTCCTGTCAACCGATGGGACCGGGACCTATTGTGCCCCTACCATTCCAATTCCTGCGCAGCTGGCTACGCCAAAGAACAGGTAACCAACATGAAGACGCATGGTCACAAACAACGGATTGCAGACAGTCCAGGGAAGCTCTCCCTCATATAGACAGACGCTTGACTGGACGTCTGCTAGACCTCAGCAGAGCCAAGCTCCGCACTTTGGTAGGTGTTATAACGGGGCATTGCGGTTTTAATAAGCACCTGTACAACCTCAACATATCAGACAGCCCCCTTTGTAGGGGATGTCTGAATGAGGAGGAGACAGCTGCACATGTGCTCTTGAGTTGCAGGAGCACAACAGTAGCAGAAGCGAGACAGAAGTTCCTTGGCAACGCGAGGACGCTTCCGGAGGTCTGCAGGAACGAGAAGGGTCTCCTGGCCTTCCTGTAGGAGATCGGGTGGCTGAAGGAGAACCGTTGAAGAACGCACAAAGATACCGAAGAGGACTTCAAGTGCGGAAACGAGCCGGCGAAAGACTACAAGACTACTACTTGTATGTCACGCCTCAATTGCCACAGGTATAAGTTAAGACAACGTAACGCCACTTTTACTATGCTAGTAAAAATCCCCTGCTTCCTTCACACCCACAATTTAATAAAGATTTTCTAACCTTAAAAATATTGAGGAAGTCAATATTTTTTTTAAATAAATAAATAATTTTAATAACGCTTATATTATTCTTTTTTTATATTTATGAGTACATCTATATTTAAATGTAGTACAGTCAAGAATTTTAACTCTACAACGAAATACGAGTACTTTGTGTGATGAAAAAAAAATCTACGTAAAATATTGGAGAAATAAGTTTTAGTGTGTCTGAAAGTACAAGAATGAATAATGAAGACCCTGCAAACAACTGAGGCGAGGAGTAAGCGATTTGTTACCTCCAGACGGCATAGGTCACAAAGTCAACCGCAGACAATTTGACTTTTTGCTCCTACTATGAGAAAGACAACCGTAACATACAAAAGAAATTGCAGTAATAAAATTCATTCACTCATTTCGCTGAAATTATATTTTAATTGCAACTCTTAAAGTAATGGGGCACTGCGTTGCATTTGTTTTTCGTATTCCTTTGTTGTATTTCGTGTTGTCTTTTTTTTTAATTTCAGAAGGTACTTTAGTAATTAATTATTTTTAACTAGGGCGGGCGGCGTAGTGAATTCCACTACTATACTTATATGTGCCAGTAGTTGTCTCATAGATTCTATCCCGGTTAACATGAAGTCCCGGGGGAAGATTTGTTCCATAGCTTTGATTTGTAATTATTCAGTTGAATATTACAAATATGAGAAAAAAAGGAGGCCATTTTCTCCGGGTTAAATTAGACTTGACATCTGTCTTGCCTGAAGTTAAGCAAATGGAAGTTTAAGAGCCCCGACAACTAAAATTTGATTAAGATCGCGGTCACTATGCCGGATAAAGACATAATAATGATCTGTTCTAAGGTATCATTTTTAATTAAATCAAATCAATTTGTCACGTCTTTTCCCTACGGGGATAGGCAAAGACAATGGAGCGCCATTTTCCACAATCCTGACACAACTCCCCGCTTACATTATATACATTTAATCAAACTAACGTGCAGTAAGTACAGTAAGTTGTTAGTATAATAATACAAAGTAAAATCGCAAGTATAATGTAAATAGCGTTAATCAAAAATACAATATGTTTAATGGTCTTACATTAAGAGTATTAATATTAGTCCGTACTAAGTTGCTGTAGTCCGCAATCTAATGGAGTGAAATGCGGCTTGACTGTCCCAAGAGAATAACGTCCGGCCATGTCTATTCTTATTCAAATAAGTGCGGACACTGATTTTCCTCGGGGATTCTTTACAATGTTGAGGTTCACTGCTATTTTATTGTACTCGATATGTAGTCCAGTATTTGAATACTAGATTTACGGTTTTCTAACCTCTATTGTTGAATGGAAACGTTCATGCCTTCACAAAATAAGATACATTAGAAATAAATTCAAATTGACCATATTTGATGTTAGGGAAAATAATCATTAAATCACAATTAATTTTCTTAATAACCAACACAATATCAACATTTTTCCCTAAACATATTTAATCCGAAGCCATTAAAGTCACGAAAACGGAAACATTCTTTAAGACCAAATTTCTTGATAAAAGAAGAATCTTATTTAACCTTAAACCAGATTACGTTATCAACCAAATAACTGTAATGAAGGTGTCCCCGTAGAATAAAAGTCACGTTCCAAACCCTCGCAGTGTCCAAGGAAATCACACGGCACGCTTGGGACGAACCAGCGGGAGTTACGGCACAAATTTACATTCGAGCAAGTTAAATTTCGTGAAGCAATCTCATTTTGGGAAGGAAATCTCGTGCGATGCGCCCAACGATATCGCAACAAAGACAAATGTTCCGCATCTCTCCAGGGTGAGTTTCGAGATGTTATTTCCAAACCTTATCTCAGATGTAAAATGTAATAATACGCGAAGACGACACTCTCTAAAGTTGATGACAAATGAATTTATATATTAATTTTATGTACGAACATTTACCTATCTAGAAAATTATTTAATAACTTTGTAAATATAATAAACGTTTCTTTAACGTTGTAACTTTGTAATAATAACATCAAAGAAATTAGATTATTACATTACAAGTTATCGTACATGCTAATCTAAACGCCTGTGGTACTAAGCATCTAATTAATTTACAGATTTAAACCAGAATATAGAACTGCCTATAGCAGCCTTAAAAGGTGACACAAAGACCAAGATTTAATTCAAAATGTAATGGTTAAGTTATTCAAAATTACAAAATGTAGTAGTAGAGGTCTATGTAGGGACAAAATTGGGCTTTATATTTAAGAGTAATATTCCGCACAATTGGGAATAGCCGTGTTTTTGCCTATTAAGGTCAACACAAGGCACACCCAACGTAATTATACCTTTTAACTTTGTTTCACATAGGTAAGTCCATTCCTTAATTTGTCTGAATAAACTTTACTGTGTCATAATTTTGAACAATTTCACACGTTTTTTGTCCACCATCACTCCATTTAGAGTCGTAAAATCTAATAGCATTTAACTGATTGAAAGATTTTTTCGAGATTAGGATGTGTTTTATCGAAGAGCGTTATATACACGTATACGCGTTAAACTTTTATAACTAAGTTTATCGTTAACAAAGTTTAACCAATAATAGTTATCTGTGTTAGAGTTTTTAATATTATTACAATACAATTTCTTTATTTTAAATTATAATACATTCTTTAATCGATCGAAAGGATTCGAAAATTGAATTATAGTTATCTACTATAAAGCTATTCATTACTTTCAAAAGACCCATTGAAAGCTTAGATTGTCAATAAGAAAGTATAGCTTTATTGTTAGTTTATATTTTTTATTCATATAATATTAAAGGTAGTAGATTTAATAATAGAATTTTAACTATTGCGACCTATGAAAAAATAGTCTGGTATGAAAAAAAAATAGGTAGGTAGGTACGTTTCTTTTAATTACAATAATCATTTAAAATTATTAACCATTTTTATCATTAATTTATCTAAATAATTACCCAACATTCTGCTGTTATTTAATTAATTATGCTATTGCAATCAAAGGATCATAATAATATTAAATTAAATTGCCTAATGTTTGCAATAAAATGCATATAGTTGCATATTATTATTATTGCACGATGTAAGATCTGTCTGTTATTGGTTTCCATGAAATTAGAACGTATAACTTTGAATAGGATCGCATGAATTGAATGGAACGCATTGCAATATTGATTTAATTAAATTGCAATATACGAGTTATACCAATAATAATTACAGAGATTAGTTAATTAATACTTATTAGGATAGCACTTAACCTAATTAAATTTTAATTAGGTACAATGAACTTTTTAATTTAATAAATATTAGTGCATTTGCCTTAATCTGTCACTTAATATTAATAGTACAAGATTATAGTTTTTATCACATTTTTAAACTATTAGCTAAAGCTGATGTTTCAAGTGTGCAGAGCGTGACTCAGTCGCGTTTCGGGATTAGCTTAATAATTGCCGGTTCCAACTATTTAGGTCGGAATAGTAAATGCTGTAGTAAACTGTAGTTGCAGTCGCCTTCTTTCATGGACTGTGCACTTCAGCTTAACATCAGGAGGGGTATTGTCATGTGTTAAAACACAATAAAAAATAGTTTTAACAGTTTAATGAATCAATCAAAATGTCACGCCTTTTTCCCACAGGGGTAGGAAAAGACAATGGAGAGCCACTTGCCTAGGTCCTAACACAACTTCCTTGCTTCCCTCTCACACGCAATTCTCATTATACAAATTCTATTGTTATGGACACTATGAAACTCAGCTTTCCTGAGAACACCCTCCTGGAGAACAGTTCATTCTTATTATGAGAATGTTATTTATGTTAGATTAGGCTAATATTATGAGTACACGAGTCCATCTAGAAAGTTTTGCATGAATGAACATAGCAGAAAAAAGTGAATAGAAAATTATACGGCCGTGATATTGTACTAAGATATCACCAATGGGCAGACCACAAACGTTGGAAATGCAAGATAAAGTGCGAACGTATCAAAAGTTATGCATTAAAACAACATAATCCGCAAAAAGTTTTAGAGCAATCAACGAGTTTGACGAAAACCGTGCTTCTATTATGAGTAGAACGAAGCCGATTTAACTTGACAAGTCTAATATAAAAACTACATTTTTATTTGACACGATTGTAAGACCGCCTAATGTTAAATATTTTTCTGTTGAACGTAACATCTGATATCTAAAGGAATGTTGGTTATCCGATGGTGAGTCATAGGTAGTTCAGTTCACGCTTGATATATTTCTGTGCTTGCCTAAGTCCACGTCTATATGGGCATATTGACGGTTTAGTGCCAAAAGTGATTTTTCACGCTTCGCTTAAAGGATTTAATCACCATCCTAAGTCCATTGTTATCCACTGTTTGTATAGACCTAATGTAGACTTGGCCATTGACCTCGAATATCCTTTCGCTTCCAGGGGTTGCCAAGCAGCCTGCGAAGGTTGCTGTTCCAATTATCCGGAGTAGTATACAAACTAGTAATACGTTTGCCTATACGTGGTCTCCACTCGAGAAGTTGCTTACTGAGACGGTTGTAACATCATATCAACATATAATAACCATAATATACATTATTTTTTAGTTCGTAATGTGTGAATGGTAATTCAATAACAGCATAATAGAAAAATAATCAATGAACAGTATTAATATCAACAAACAGTGTTGAGTTACTAATCGTAACTATGTGTTAAAAGAATGAAATGAAAGTATCGGCAAAAAAGAAAATACGAATGTGTGAACAATTACATTGAGTTATGTACTGAGTAATATTATGTCAACTCACTTGACTTAACTCAATGACTAAATATAGTATAATTTTATTATTTTTCACGCGTCGTGTTCGTTGTTTTGGATTATAATTAAGTCACTTTTCTTTGTTATTTTTATTTATATAATTTTTTTAATTGTAAGTTACTTACACCCACAAATAAGTAACGGTTTTTATTACATTTATAGCAACAACTCATTATAGAGGTACAGTATCCCTATTTATATCCGAGCGCTTAATTCTCTTCCCCATGTTTTGTGTCTCAGAATAACGAGTGTGTTGGAAACAAGTAAGTAATTTGCCCCGGACTTACCAAGATATGTTGAAAAGCTTGATTAATCTATACAAACTGAAGGAATAATATTTTGTAATAAAAACATTACCTACGTTTAAATTAAATATATTAGAGACTTCTATTTATAATATCATAACGATATGTGTATCTACTACTCCTCATATTTTCATTATATCGGTATCCCATTTACTCAGAGATTGCCTAGAGTTTTTATAAATATGCTTTAGAAGTTTTTACAAATTAATTTATAAAATGTTTCACACTTTTGTTTACCTAATGAAAACTTTACGAGTATTCATAAATTGGTGAACAAAAATATTTTCGAAGTATATTATTGTTAAATAAAGCTTATTAAAATATTTTTTGTGAAAGAAAACAGCAGTAAATAATTTTAATAACAGCCTTCCTAAAAATAAAAAGTGAGAAGCTTTAAAGGAGATACTTGAGTTAAAAGAGAAGCTACTCTCACACACTCCATAAAAATGAGCATTATTGAAGTGGGATTTAAAAAGAAAAAAACGTATTACAATAAAACAATGTAGCTTATATTTCCAATTTTATACTTTTATAGATTACATTGGAATATAAATAATCTGTTTGAGTATTTTTATAATTAAGAACTCTATACAGTATACAGACTATAAAGTGAGTTAGTCGCGTTTCGGGACAAGCTCGTAAGTTGCCCGCATAGTAAATGTGACTGTTAACCCAATTATTTAACTTTAGTTGCAATCACCTCCAGTTTAACATTAGGCTAGCTTTCTGTCAATCAATCTTAAATGTTATTATTATTATTTTTAATTTATTATACATTTCTATACTAAGCTACTAAAGTGCTTGTATCATAGAAACAGGACAACCAAAGTACATATATCAAAGATCGTTGATACCGGTGAGTGGTATTCAAACCCGTGCTCTCGGCTTGCGTAACCATTGCACTGCGACTACACCTCGGTCGCCTTACAATTATTATTTGGTACATTTATTATTATTTTATTTGGGCATATTGAAGGGGTAAGTAAAATGAGTTTGACGATAAAATTACAAAATCTGTTAAAGAATGTATGAAGTTTATTTTTGAAGCAAGAAATGACTGTTAGAATGCTTGAATGGTTGGTAGTGGCTAACTACTTTTTAAAATTATTAATAATTCTTAAAATAATCACTTGTTGATTTTTACTTATTCATTTTTACGTTATATAAAGTAAACAAAGAGGCTTATGTTTTCCTTCTGCAGGATGTCACTTGAGGCAATTTAATAATGTATTACTCCCAAAATAATTTGTTATCATAATGTCAAATTAAAACGTAATTCGCTTTATCACCTTTCCCCTGTTTACGTATATTTCTCTGTTCGTAGATTACTGCTCTCCACAATAGCTGAAGGATCTCGCGTTTCACTAAACAGGGAATGCTTTTCCTCAACCTGTTTCGTAGAAAACTTAATGAAATTATAATGCCTTAAGAGATTTTCTACGTAAAGAAATTTGAGTCATAAAATTGGAATACCGTAGCATTTGTAGCCCATAATTTTCACTTTATAACTTAACAATATTAAATACCTAATAAAAAAGCATTTTTAATAAAAAATCTAAAGTAGGTTAATTATTAATTATATTGCCATCATTTTATTATTCATTTTTAAATTTTGCCTTATAGGATTTTTATATTCGTGAAGTATAAAAAAATGTATTTCAATCTTACGAATCAATAGATTTCAACGTGTTTTCGGACTGACATAAAATTAAGCGGTTCAATATACTGACGATAATCTATTAATCCCATGAATATAAACAACTAAATAACAAATGTTCACCTGTGAGAACAAGGGGTGACAATTTGATTGATTGCTTGATTGAAATAACTTACATACAAATAAATCAAAATCAAATTGTCACGCTCTTTGCCCACAGGGATATGCAGAGACAATGGAGAGCCACTTGCTACTATCCTGACACAACTCTCTCGCTTCTCTTACATGCACAATTCTCTTCACACAAGCTCTACGGTTACATACAAGTTCGTCTACTCGTATATTTCATACTTCATACTTCTACATTACAATGACTTATATCGCTCTCACTTAACATATTTTTTTTTATTGTGACACGACATCTGAGCTCGACTCGCCTGATGATAAGCAAGAGGAGGTTCAATAGTGACGACGACTGGAATAACCGAGTCAGTTCCCGGCTGCCCCAGCCGCCGCCACTATGCCGGCCTAAGGTGCTACTTCACGCATCGCTTGAAGGATTCAAAGTCACAGGACGGAATGTGAATATCATGAATGCACGTATACTCATATTGGTAAAATATTATAAATACATTAAGTAGTGTCAATGTAACATCCAAATGTTAGTTCGTGAGTGAAGTTCATTAACATCTATAAGCTTTCACTTCGAAATTTGAAAATGAAAACTATATGGGTTTTGTATACAATAATATTAACACTTTCTTTTACAATAACGACCTTGGTATCTACTCCCGTAAACTAGTGATAAAAAACTTTCTCCGTCTTCACCTCGCGCTGTCATTTTTAACGGACATAAAAATTCGTTAACAAACCGGAAAAATATTTACGTTCGTAAATAAATATTTATCATGTGAATAGAAATCGTTGATAACATTCTTTTAGCCTTTACGTGTATTTTACTAAACCAGTTATTTAAGAATAACGACCTTGACTTTTTTGAAGGGGGCAGGTGCACGGATGTCTCTTGAGAAATGGAAATGTGAACTCCTTCGTTGTATTTTTAGTATTTCATGAATATTATTAAAATAAATGAATAAAAAATATAATATACAGCGTTACTTCACTGAGTTATGAATACAGTGATGGGGATGCTAGATGAAAAATACTTTGCAGCTGCTGCGTAGGCTAAATATTAGGGAGGGAACTTTATACGCACTTAATTGTAAGTAATTTAAATGGAATATAATCGAACGAACACTTCTATTTTGCAACATTAAAGTTTAAACTTTTAGATAGAAAATAATTGCTCAATACATCGTGACAATAGCTATAAGTGCGCATATTTCGACACTTAAGTTTATTTCTATCTATAGAAACTACATGCCTATAGATTTGTTTTAACTGGTGGCTATAAATATATCTATTTAATAAAATGTCAATTTTTACAAGAATAATTTAGAAATTAATTTGTATCAAGAATATTGATTATTTTAAAAATTCAGTATCCTTAATTCATAGCTTGCCATTAAATCATAAGCAATTTAAATATGGTGGTTTGTTTATATAAATTTAAAATAAAAAAGCCTAATTAAATTAATTATGTTAAAAAAAAATTACCTTATATATCCCGTCAACAAGTTTCGTCAGCTCCTCGGTCTCCATTTTGATTCACGAAATTGGTCACAACAAAATATCACTTCACTCAAAGATACATTTATAAAATAAAATCGAGTTCGATCCAAAACACCGTAAACACAAATTTCACATTTCAATACACAAGTCTCACCGTCCGACTTGTTTACTTAGCCACAGTTCGCTCTCTCGAAACAAATTCACTTTCGACAACTGAAACAAAAGACAGATAGGTATTAATATAATAGAACAATTAAGAGATGAATTCTAAATAAGGGAAAAAATAAATATATTACAAGTTATGTGTACGCGTGTAATTGTAGTGAGATACGTGCGCTTGAGCCGAGGCGTCGCACTTAAGTCGAGTCACAACTATTGCCTTCACCAGATCTCTCGAATGTCGATGTTTAGAAATAGGTACACGTAATATGTTTAACACAAAACCTGTTGATCTCAATCTTATATGTACGCTAATGTATGTTCGTGTTATTGTTTATGGAGTTGAAATGGACGTCTTTAACGAGGAGTTTTTGTCTTTGTAATACTCGTACGTACTTATCTTGATATACCTACATAGTAGATAAATCAATGCGATGAATGACTAATATAATTTATGTGTTATGACTAGTCTAATATTTATAATTTAAAACTCATGATCAGATGAATATAAATTGAAAAGATGACATACTTAAAATAAAAATAATGCCGAAATATCAATTTTGACTTATAAATTAGGCAATGATCATGATAATTGCTTTATTATGAAACCATGTTCACGAATAGCGGTAGCGAGACTTGTCATTCGAGTGGCAGGTGTTATAAACATTGGGTAATTCGAATACAATAGAATTTATTTTCAATTCTATTCTGTTGCGCCTACGGTTATTATGTTACTTGTATTTCCCGGTCAGGGTTCCAAGTCCCACCTTATCCATTGATGTAGGCAGATACCAATAATATGACTTTTAATATCCAAATTAAATACAAACTTTCGCTTTCTAAATTCTATTTGTGGAAAGATTTATTAACTGTAGGCAGTCATTTGCATGATTATGCAAAAGTATTTATTAATTTAAGTTTGATGATGCCGGTTTACCATAATGCACTTTTTTACTGTCGCTTTTTATCTATCGAACACGAAGAATTTTCGGAACTATTGAATAATCTAGTAATATGATATTTCTCATTTGAATTTATGGCGTGATTACTATAATTAAAAAGATTATTCGAGAAATTAAACGGCTGAGAGTGAATACCAGTTTACTGCAGAGCAAAGTGAAAAAGAAATAAAAAGGAAAACACAATTCCGAGTTATCTGCAACTTGATTCAGTAAATGTCTGTACAAACGATATTTGCCGCGTCTACTTCACCCCTGCATGCGAGTATGCACTGGGCGCATGTTTTTTTCTTTTCTTTTATTTCCTGTATCCCTGAGGCGTAAGGAAACAAGTGTGCGACGGCTGCTTATTTCAGTTTCAACTTATTTAGGTAGGATAGAACTTGTTGGAGTCGGATTTAGAGTTCTGAGGTGTTACTTACAAAGGCCCTCTAAGTGGGAATCAGTTGAGTTTCCTTACGGAAAACTACACACGGAAAGGAGGGTTATCAGAAGCCTTGAAGCCGTTTTATCTACTTGTGAATAAAACTTTTCATTCAGGGAAAACTTTTGAGTTAAACTTTTATTAGGTGTTGGCGAAGGAATATTTTTCAATGGACTTATATATTTATAAAGGGGTCAATAAAAGGTGTTCAAGTAAATAAATAAAATAGATTATTATTGAATTAATCAAATTTAGTTTATTTATTTATTTTCTGTTTATTTTTTACTGTTCTGACGCGACGTTTCGAGAGCTTCGCAGCTATCGTATCACGATAGTAAGCCGCATAAAATGTGTTAATTCATTAATCAATGTTTGGTCAAAAAACCAAGAAAATTCTAGGTGAATTTTATTATTTATTACATTCAAATAGATTTTTAGAGATAACGATACGAGAATTGTCTTCAAATTCAGCCGAGTCATTGAAACCTTTCTAGCAACAGTTGCAAATCTGCTGACTAGCCTTGTTATAGTCGAGACGAACTGCTTGCAACGCTTATGAATATTCTCGTGACATTTTCTTAAAATTCAAAGACACATCTTAAACTACTTATTCATATGAGAGTTAAAGCAATATAAAGGAAGATTATACATTAAACTCATTAGTTAATACTCAAATCTGTAATTAGTACGTGATGTTTGATAAATTCGATAAAATGTGTTACCCAGTCACGTCTTCGATCATTATGTCAAACTCCGTATGTGATAGTGGATCGATAGTTCGAGGTGACAGTATGAATGTACATTATCGGATATTTCCCAGGAGTGAGTGAAAATCTCATTACGAGTAAGTTAGCATATGCGAGTGACAGATGAACGATCAGGAACAGGCCGCGCCGTCATAGCTGGATCCCCGAACTTATTGCTTTTCGCAATATGTCATTCAACTCCGAAAGAGTGTCAAAATTTGTTTCGGGAAAGTTATACGCTAATCCGTTGAAGGGATAGGAATAAACTTTATTTACCATAATATGCCAAAAATATTATTTGAGTTATATTTGACATGTTATAATGTAGACATAATAATGTTATTTAAGGTTTCATCTCGTACTGCCGCTTTTATTGTGAATATTTTCGTTTTATTGTGGCTCGATATATTATGGCACCCTGTAGTTGTGATCGGCAACTTTTAGGCTGATCCTGTAATGCAACTGAGTCACTTCACAGTCTATACACTTAAAAGTGAAGGTACTACCCCAGGTCGGTATACTGGCCAAATTACCGTTACTTAATTGTCTACCTGTCAATAGGTCATTTTATTTGATAGTTTGATATTATCGCGTTTATTTCGAATTATTTAATTTAATAGTAATTACTATTGTGGTATAATTTATCGTCGGTATTTAGTCAATCGTAATAAGAAAATTCTGAACCAAATTTCACGTTTCAAGTCGTATCGAATTAAGTGTTTGACTTGACAACAAAATGTTCAACTCAATTGATGTATTTGCAAATTCTCTAAACAACTTTCTTCTAGACTACGTTATTACTTCTACGTCTGGAATACAAAACAGGATATCTCGACAAATCGTATCAGACAAGTGAAATATCTCATATATATCATAATAATATAGACTTCTACATCAATAAATGAATCAAATTGTCACGACTCAATTCCTACAGGTATAAGCAGAGACAACGGAGCGCCATTTTTCCAGATATTGATACACGAGTATTTGATACTCAAAATATGTTTGTTTTTTTATTGAGGCTCTACTAGCAGCAGACTGGGTTGATTAACACCAACTTTCTACTTACCACTCTTAAGCAACCAAATTTTTAAAATTTCAAAAGCAAAATTTTTGCCTCATTTTTGTTAACAATAACAATTTGTAATAAAGAATCATACTATAAGAACTAATACATTGCATTACAAAACATATCTTTGCTTCGACCGGAAATTGAACCCAGGACTTTATGCGTCTGGAGTGTTAACAGTGCGCCATTATTTCTTAATTTACAAACACACATTTTATAAAAATCTTTGATCTAATATAATATATAATAATACCTCTATTTAAAAGACAAGGTAAAAATAGTTTTTTTTTATTATTTTCAGACGATTCAAAATATATCATAATCCAACAACAACTAATAACCACAACATTTTCTATAAAACTAATTACCTCTTTCACATAGTTATTAAATGTAGTGACATGGATTAGCATCATTGTGCCTTTAGAATTGGAACAGCACGAGTCATGTCCACATAATGAGTTTGCCAGTGTCAGGAGCAGGCAGGGGACATTCGACCTCCAGGGGGACATCCTTCATATTGCCTCCAACAGTGACAAATCATTAACCAACCTGCACTGATTGCAACCGTTACCCCTCCCTTGTGCAATTAGGGTTGTCAAACAACAATTCAAATGCAGTTTTGTTTTTTGTTTTGCATGATGTTTGGAAGTGCATAATACTTGGACGGAAAATTGACATTCACGTCAAATTTACGTCCAAGTAAAGTCTATTTACAAGTGAAGAGACCGTGAAGTGACATAGTCGGCCTTCGTCTTATCTTATAAATTGTCGGTGTCAAGTAGTCCGGCGGATAGGATTCGACTGCTACTTGCAGTTATTTAACTGTAGTAGCAGTCGTCTCCATTAATGGACCGCACTCCAACCTAATAAAATAAAATTTACCTAACAATTTTATAGATAACTAGCGGACTCGACAATTCTCTTGTCCTGATTATTCTTGAGTAAAGAAATAATGATTAGCGCCACCGATGAATAAACCTGTGAATCTTAATCATCCAGGCACTAGGTCAACGCACAAAACATCATTAAAATCAGTGCAGTTTAGGAGAAGGTTAGTTACATAAACACCGACAGAAGAAACATTATACACAATGATATACTATACTTATATAAGTATTTATTAGATTTGTCATTATGAATTGAATTACGTATATAAATGAATCAAGTTCAATTATTAATTTTAATTGTGTTTGTATATCCCTGGAGCGACAATCATATAACTGGCTAATACTCGTTTGAATGCGTTTGACGGTTATTCTATGGGGAAATAAACTATTCGCAATATGCTTAATGCTGTGGGGTAGTAATAAAACAATTACTTAATGGAATTAAATCTAATAATTTGTATTGTTTTTGTTATTATATGCTTGTAGTCTATTTTGATGTATTTTTATATTGAAGATAATTGTGAATATAAAGGAAGAGTTTTGGCGAGCCACTCCTCTCTGCATATTTATGACGTTGATGATATTCATCAAAGTTTGTTTAGTGAGAGTACAGATATATATTTATAGATATATTTATATATTTAAACCTTACTATTAATCCAAATTTCACAATCACGTCGACTATGCCGGTCTGTACACTTGTAAGTGGTGGTAGGAACTACCCCGGATAAGCAAAATGGGAACCACCGCCTACCACTCTTAAAATTAGTATTTGCAAACGACGCTAAGCTCGCTGTCGATTTTTTAATAATCAGAATAAAAGAAAAACATATAAGATTAGTCTAAACAGAAAGTATTGCGAATTATAATCTGTGAATTATTTCCAACAAATGTAAGAAAAGTTTGCTTTGCTAACTAACTTAATAAATCTACTAAAGGTAAAGAAACAGTTAAGGCAGACAGTTGGTAGTAAGCCGGGTAGTACCTCCACTTTCAAGTACACAGGCCGTGAAATCGATATCATATTGAAAGTTGCTATTTTCAATTAGCTTGTCATAGTGGATGCGACTTCTACTAGCTGTCATAAGTCGAGCCACAATAGAAATAAAACAATAATTCTCACGCAAACAAAGGCATAATTAAAAAGTTGTATATTTAAGTTAGAAATCCGTATTTTCTTTAAAACATTAAATTACTTATTTCGCTAAAGTAAACTTCAAATAAAAATCGTGTAACAAATGTTTATGTTGTTTTCTTTGGCCATCGTCCCACATTTATATCAACTAGGGGAAGAACGGGAGCTATTGTAAGACCTGCTATTTTTAGGGTAATCTACGTGAATTTTTTCTACCTATTATTGCCATGACAACAAAGCTGCCTACCTCTCTCCCCCTGTTATCTCATTGTGCGAAAACTCTCAAACTGAAGTAAGATTTTCAATACAATTTAAAAAGAAATATGCAGAAAAAATATGTTAGAAAACACCTTTATGTTATATTTGCTTGTTCTCTTTTTAAATTCTTAATACTCTTTGAAAAGAAAAACATCTATAAAATTAAAATAAATTATAAAATAACTAGTATGAAAATAGTAACTTTGTGGACACTTTTTTGTTTTATTGTGACTTTACATTTGACCTCAACCTGCCTGGCGGTAAGCATGATGGCGGTCCAAGAGTGCCGACGACTAAAAAAACTGAGTCAGTTCACGACTACCACAGTCGGCGCCATTATGCCGGCCAAATGAAAATACTTTTAGAATTTAAGCAAAACAAAATACAATACAATCTCTTACACAATTGTAATATTTACTTACATATACATATTAAAATTAGTTTGTAGTTACTTCGCATTTAGATTACGTATTAAACCTCGATCAATCTATAAAAGTTTATTTAAAAACGGCAAACTGATTTTAATAATTTCATCATTTAACTGGTGTCGATGGCAGATAGTACGTCATCGCAGACAGCCCCTAAAGCAAGAATCGATGCGATGCGATTGCTCAATTGGCGAGAAATTGCGACGCGACTAAGCTCGCGGAAAATTGGCGATATCGTTAATATTCACCCGAAACCGGTGGCTCACGTGGCGACTACAAATAACGGGCCGACAGCTACGCAGATTTATACTCCGTCGTTCTAAGTGATGTATAGGCCTCAACTGAGTAGGCTCGACGCCCGTGTCGAAGAATATTTCAAGCAGCTGTTTATGTTTAAATCGGGTCCGTGACGGTAACCGATAGACTCGAATTTGAGTTCGGTCCAGGGACCCTTTTATAAATAACTTGCGGTTCGGATACAGTTAATTTGATCTGTGATCCGATAACATGCCATCAAGTTAATGACGAGTGAAGCAATCAATGTACATTTATTAAGACGTCTCTTATAAAATTGTAACAGTATTATAAGTTCTCGTTTACACGCAGGTTAATATTATATATTTCAAGAGTATTCAAGTATTTTCAATAAAAAAAATATCAACTACAAAATGATACTAAAAGATCAAGAACATGAAATTGAGGTTTCAGTATAACGAAAAAGTTACGTAACGCCTTATAAAAATAAAATAAAATATAGTACCTTTTTGACATGGTTTGGGAGGCGCAGGTACATCCGAGTAACTTTCTCTGGGAGTTAAGCCGTTCACCTAAGGAAATTGGTGACAAAAATATTCCGGTCATGTAGGGGCCGCTTGTTAGAGCACCCGAAAAATACAAGCATTTCTCCGCGAGGCGCGGCTTGTTTCCGAATAGGTCCATTCTTCTGCTACTAAATTTTTATGACACGCACCAAAATTGCTCAACACTCAATTTTTATGTCACCATAGATGCAACAGTAACCGCGTGTTTTATCGCAAATAATATCTCAAATCCGTATTACATTTTTACTTTATATCCAATATACCAACCGAGAGCACAATATCATATTCCAGCAAAGTATCACATTTCAAACCAAAAAAAACACAATTCGTTTTTTCGCATTTAAAAAGATTTAATACTCTAATTGGTTAAATTCAATATTTTCTTGCGGATGAAATATTGAATTTAACCACAACAAAAGCGGCCGCAAATATCGGGGGATGAGTTTGACCATAGCAGACACGACAGGGAAGGGAGGCGTCAGTAACGAATGTTTATTGCTAGTATCATGCACGCGTCAGCAACTCCTGACCCGAGAACAGGGGTACATAAATATATAACCCTCAATAAATACACGTTTGACGTTCGAACAAATTCGACAGGTTAATTCATAGTAATCCCCGCGTGTACGGAGGTTAAACATGAAATTCACCTGCGGCATCGATGTCACGCAATATTTCATATTAAAGGATTCGATGTTTTACTATGACTTTTGATTCGTATCACAATAATTTATTTGACATCAATACTCATTACTTTTATACCCAAAAATATTTTTTTTTGGGCGTTAAGCATTTTCTGCTTATGCCAGCCTCATGATCACTTAAACCATAATAAAGAATCTACACTAACTATATAAAACCTAACCTAATCTACGCTTAAAATAAATATTTACAAACTCATATATCATCCTAGCCGGAGTCGATATTGGTTCAGAAAAATCATTTTAAAAGCAACAAATTAAAGCTTATATTTTCCACTCTTTATTTTCCGAGTGCCCACCCATATTAGAGAGTACGTCACTTCTCTTAAAACGGAGGGTAAGCCGAGGTGTACAAAGAAAAAAGCTCTGGTTACGTCAGTTTCGATTTAGAAAAATAAATAAAAAGTAACCCGATTCACAGTTGCGTTTGACACTTTTGGTAGGTGTTTATAATAATTTTCACAAAGATATTGTAGCCTCAATTATAATAATAAACCAGCCAAAAATAGAGCTATAAATAAAATAAGAATACAGCGAAAATTACCAGAAATAAAATAAGCCTCATTTCTGAAATCTTTCACGATAAAGGTTTTTCCTCATTAACCGCACGTCCGCTCCCTTAATGAGCCACTAACGAAACCACAACGCGAATCATCACAAAAATAATCATTAATTAACATTAACATTAGAACGTAAATCTAGTAACATACTTAAATTGATTTAACTCACATTGTTACTTAACACTCATATAATAACAATAACCGTAAAAACACAATCTAGAACCCCCATAAAAGATAATTTTCTTGTTATCACAACAGCCATACCTCGATTACTTTAACGCTGCTATCAAACCGATTGAGCTGTTAAGTTGCGATCAACATAAAAAAAAACAGAAAATTGTCTGACCATTTAGGGTCCAGTTAAATACAACGTTTATATCCATTAAGGGCACTTCCGACACGTACTGGGTAATCATATTCCAGGCAGGCAAGGCATAAATCATAAGGATAACTTAACTGAGGGCAAAAACAAGCCACCCGACCGCACGCACGAATCCAGGAGGCCTAACCAATGTTTATTGTAGATTATACCGTCCTTTCATACTGATTCTTTATTATAGGGATACGTAAATAACATAGAAATATATTTATTTGTTTACAGATAATCGTATACATATATAATATTTGTATAATTGGTCCTGAATACAAAAGACTTATGGAACCTTGTGAAAAAATGTCATCAATCAATCAATCAAATTGTCACGCCTCTTTCCCTTGGGGATAGCATAATGGAGCGCCACTTGCCACGATCTCGATACAACTCCCTCGTTTCCTTCACATCCACAATTTTTAATTGTCGTACAATTTTTTATAAAATGTCGTAATACTTATAATAAAGTTTATTTTAAATTATTCAAGTAAGTTTTGACAAAGTGTATAATAAATTTTAATTACCCAGAGACAAGCATAAACTCGCAACAGTCGTGGTGAAAGATTTTCTATTTCATAATCTAAAATATTGTAATTTACAGTTTATTTATGCATCTTGAATATCTTTTAATAGGGGTAAACTATTATTTAAATAATTTGAGTACCTATACATGCATCGGTGTTTTGAATACAAACAAACGTTGCAGTTTATTGCGGGCATTAACATTTGACTGCATCATTTATCACGTCAGAACGCACATAAATGTAAATCAAATGCACTAAAATCAGCAGAGAACATATTTAACAATGTTTATTATGATTTAGATACTTTCGCGATGATGATGTAATTTTCATAAAATATATGCATTACTGCACACATATTTATTGTGAGCTGCTTTTTGTTAATGATTATGTTTTTTTGATGATTTCTTTCTTTGTAATCACATTATAATTAATTAATTCACTAAATTAAAAAAAAAATATGCAAAAGTGAGGCAACCGTATAATAAAACGGTTTTATTAGTCGTCAGCGCTCTTACATCTCCCCTGGTTACCACCAGGCAAATCAAGGTCACATGTCGCGTCTCAATTAAATTAATATTTATGGCGACCGTGGTGTAGTGGCAGTGCAACGGTTATGCAAACGGAAGAGCACGGGTTTGAAACCACTCACCGGTACCAATGTATCTTTGATATATGTACTTTAGTTGTCCTGTTTCTATGATACATGCACTTTAGTAGCTTAGTATAGAAATGTATATTTAAAAAAATACTCATATACTGATAGAGCCGTGGTTCGATCACACAAACTTTACCAGTCCACTTTGTTAAGTTTATAACAATACACTTTATCTTACATTACATAATATATACTTTCTTTTACACGACAAGGATCTATAAGTACGAAGAAAGTAATATGTTATAAAATAAGTAAACAAGTAAAGTTTTAAAACGTTAAAAAAGATGTTTCAATGCTTTCAAATAGAAAACCACTTTCATAAAGTACTTAGTGTTAAAGTAACATAACTGATGTTATATAAAAAATGTGACAGGTTACGGGGGCTAAGACCACGCTCGAAAATGTATGTGAAAATATATATCTAAGTATAATGACAGTTCTGTAAAAGTAGTGATATTATTTTTGTAAAACGAATGTGTAAAGTGACGCTGTTTTGCCCATTCCTGCATGGATTAGGTTTTTATTCTCTTTAATACCTATGACTATCAAATAATAGTTTTCAATATAAAACACCTAGAGATGTTTTCTGTTACAAATCCAAAAAAATTCACGCCTTAATAAAGAAAGTTTGCAAAAGCAAATATTTCTAATTACATCATTAATATAAGATGAATTAATAATTTAGTTGTTTAACATAAAATATACATGTATACCACACGCCTAATCTTTTTTGTGTTTGAATTTCATGAAATAAAATAAAAATTTAATACGCACTATTCTAAATGTTATAAAAATACTCTCGTAGAGTATATTTCCGACTTTTTAAATTTATTTACTTTAAATATATTTGATCGAATGACGAGCATGATAGCTTTATAACCATCGCAAATGCTACAAGAAAGACTGATAGTTCTAACAAAACAATATTTACCTAATGTATCTTAATATTTACTAAGCACTTAAAATGTAAGCCTTTCTAAGTTTATACAATACTCATTTACATGTACTTATCAATATATCTTGAGGGTATTAGTCAAGTGTCATAAGCGACGTAAGATCGCCTCTTGTCACCTATACACCTGCCCTCATTTAGACCTCTTAACAGCAACCTTACCACGAGTGGCTGATTTGTGAACAGTAAATATTATTATTATAATATTTGTAGTAGTAGAGGAATAACATTATAAACCAAGAGCTTCAATCTAAATCATTTGCTAGTAGCAATAGTAAGCAATCATCCACAATAAAATTTGGTCGCCTTGGTAAAAATGTTAAACCTAAATAAGTACATTGATACCGGTACTAGTACCGATCGGTCTAGTGCTGTTTATTACTCTTTTATCGTTGTCATTTAACTAACTTAGCCCAATATTTAGGCCAACTGAATGTAAAAAATATTTAGTATTATAATTACAGTTTTAATTTAGTTAAACTTAAGAACTCACAATACACCGACTCATAATAGCGGTTTGGTCTTTGGACCACTTAATGTTCCAACTTTATAGTACTAATAAATACAAGGGTTAACTCACCCTTCTAAGGTTAAACTTATTATGCATAAGTAAAATTTTACGTAAATTTTTATTTATTGTAAAATTTTCCAAAATAAAATAATATTTTTGTTTGTGAGTGCCTACTATATTAAAAGTATTGGATTATCTATTGTCTTTCTAAATATTTATTTAAAATGTTTTTAAATTGTTATAAAAGATTTAAATAGAAATACTCGCATAATGAAAACTAAAGCATTCAAAAATATTTTTAAATAAAATTTTGTTTTAAAACTGTAATCCGATTGCGTGCTATTGATATTATTAAATCCGAATGGTTTTAATAATATTTTGTAAGCTTTATTGATAAATTAAAAATCTGTACTCCGTATATTTCTGTGAATCTGGCAAGTAATGAAGGTGTGAGGGAACTACAGTGCAATTCAAAGTTCACGAGTAGACCCCGTCAAAACCCTATATTTAATTTCAGCACAAATATTCTCTGCAATGTTTAATAGATCTTACTCAATGTTTGTGTAGGTAAACAAACATTTACACGTATTTACTTCGCTAATAGAATAAATAAGGACAAAAAGTATAAAAACATTTTGTTATGGTAGGTACTTACTTTAGTGATCTCCCAGGGGAATCGTTCCGCTAGATACCTTATGTTTGCACTGTTCGCACCACGGTTGGATGATCACTCGTTTAATGAAATTAACTACAATAGAATTACTACTAATACATTTAGGAATACACTGAGTGGAGACAAAATGAGGGGTTTGTCACACAGAGATTGATCGATCGATCACAAGGCGAAGCTCTGTTTTATTTTTATGAGTTTTCTTAGATACACCAAGTTTAATACTCCAAAGACGGTCTCTTTATTTTTGGGTAAGGTTGTGTAAATAATATAAACATATTATTTACATAATCTTATTAATAAGGCGAAATTTCAAAAATAATGACAAGTACATTCTCTGCTGTTTTTTTATTATGACACGACATTTGACCTCGACCCGCCTGATAGTGACGACGACAAAAAAAAAACGAGTTAGTTCACGGCTGCCTCAGTCGCCGTCACTATGCCGGCACTCTTGGACCTCTCCAGCGGGCAGGTCTTAATAAAAGAATCTCAATAAAAGCTGTGTCTCAATAAAAAAATCTTTATTTTGTTCTTTATCGGCGTACTTATAGTCACTTGACTATAAACAGGTTTTAATCTCTTCTTGTCATTGTCAATAGTTAGGAAATACAGAATTTAGGTCAGGTTAGTATTACGTCAATTTTTTTTTATTTTAATTTAATCTATAGTCAATTGTTCCCGTATTTTTAGTATTAAACCAGTGGAATATTGCTACGAAGCAAAGTTGTAAAAGAATTTCCCCTTTTGGGGTTACGGAGGTCAGTCAGTTTCGGCAGTCGATCCGTGGGGAAACATTTTTTTACTAGATCTAACATAGTCCGTATCGGAAAAAATGTTAAGGAAAAAGTGCAGCCAAAATATATTTATTTTTACCACCTATTTATATCTATACATATTTTTTTATATTGTAACGCGACCTCATATGACCTCAACTTGCTTGATGGTAGGCAAAGCAAAGGCTCTAGAGTGCTGACGACTTAAATATGTGACTCACGGTTGCCTCAGTCACTGTCTTTTTGATATTTTTTTATTGTGACTCGATATATGACAGCACCCCGCTTAATGTCAAGCTGGAGTGTGGTCAATGAATGGATGTCACTGCTACCACAATTTAATAACTGTAAGTAGCAGTCACATCCACTATGCCAGCCTAGTTGGAACCAGCAACTTACAAGCTTATCCTGAAACGCGACTAAATTACGTCACGGTCTGTATACTTAGTGGTGGTACTACCACCGATCGACCGGCTGGGTACCCCTGGCTACCACTCTTTAAAACCAGCCAAAGGTACTTTTACACTCTTTGGTGTTTCTTTCTCGCTTGATGTTAGGCTGCTAAATGCTTAATTTACTTGTCAATTGTTCAACAAAGAAACAACAATTAACACATGTTTGTATAATTGTATATACAAATATAATTGTTGGAATCATTGTTTCTTTTTGTTGTTTGTTTTGTTATTTTTGTATGCTATGATTGTCTATTTAAAGAATCAATTAGATTTGTATTATTATTGTTTTTACATTAATATTGTCCATACATCTATTTTCATTGTATTGCATGTTGTTATTAAAATATACATAATATTATCTATTATTAATTATTATTTAATCCCGATTGTTTGTTCAAATTTTGGTCACAGCGTGAACTTCATCCATTACCTAACAATTTCTAACAATCCCAAATACGAGTAACTCACCCTAACATGACAACCATTCATCGAATCTACAAAAATAATTTTAATTATTATTTACTTTGGTTGTTTAGTTTCCATGATACAAGCACTTTTAGTAGGTTAGTATAGAAATGCAAAAAAAACATCTTGGAGTATGAAAAATAATAAAAAATTGTCATTATTGTACGATAACAAAACGACCACCATAGCGTGCCGTCACTTTAGTGAAATATCGACATAAGTACTCGTACTCATATTTATTAACGTGGATATTAGTCGCCCCGTTTCACCACATCCATTAACTCTTAATTTACTTATTGCCAGTTCATTTCCAAATAACAATGCTATTACTGCCTAATACTAATTAAATAATAAATCCTATTGATAATATTGCTGATTATAAATAATTTATACCGTTAATAATCTCATTTATTAAATCCCATTTAATGAACTTCTGTTTTTATTTGATTGGGGATCTACATATGACAGCACTCCGCCTGATAAGCTGGAGTGCAGTGAATGGATGTGACTGCCACAACAATTAAATATAGTGTTTTATTTTTTTCATTTCACCTCTCATCTACATCGTCGGATCAACATTCTAAAGGTTTGACTGGTATTAAGTCTGTCTTTGTGCATAAAGTATAGGTATAAATATACCCTATAATGGATATCTAACCTATTTTAGACATAAAAAACCGAATAGAAAAGACATGAAAATTGTTGAAGTAAACTAGTTTTGGGGTTAGGTAGTGAAATCTGGCTATAGGGTTAGTGTAATCAGTTTAGTAGGAGGCCGCGCAGTGGCGGACGTGCCGCGCCTACCACCTACATAAATGCGTTCACGTGTTTTAAGCTCCGTAGTGTTGTTCGACACATTATTTTAAATCGATAACAGCTAATACCATGTATTAATAATTTTTAATTTCAGTTAATACTGCAAAGTATGATACAATTTTTTATATTGACATTGTATATTTAGGAGTGGTAACCAAATAGTTGGTAGTAATTTACCGAGTCTGCCGATCCATAATATTCAAGTGTAAAGGCCGTGATGAGATTGTCGTGTTTCAGGATGAGCTTAAAAGCTTCCAGTTCCAATTAGATCGACATAGTGAATGCATCATTGCTTATCATCAGGTGGGACGAAGTCAAATGTCGTGTCACAATAAAAAATAAAAAAAATAAATAAAAAAAACTGCTACTTGCAGTAATTATCTGTAGTAGCAGTCGCCTCCATTCATGGATCACACTCCAGCTTAATATCAGGCACATCAGACATCATATTATGTCACAATAGAAAAGAAAAACAGGCCATGAGACCGGAACCATCTGACATTAGGTTCAAGTGATATATATGAAAAGAGGCGACTGCATTACAGAGTGGTACACACAAGTAGCAGTCGCATCTACTATATCGGCTATCAAACGTAACTTCCCAAAACGTCACGTATGTAAGGACTTCACTAGTCCTTACAAATGTGAGATTGCCTTTTTGTAATATTAAAAAAAATCTCTTAGGGCGACTCCTCAGTGTCAGGAAGCGAACTTAGAAATAAGCTTACCATATGGATTGGTAGTATCAAAAAAGTGTCTACCACACACACGCCTTTTATTCACTATTTAACCAAAACTTTAAATATAATTTATGTTATCGACGGCTAATCATTGTTATCCTTGTAAGTTATCGGTTCCAACTTAGCCGGCATAGTGAATACGACTGCTACTTGCAGTTATAAATGACAGTCGCCTTTATTCATGGACCACACTCCTACTTAACATCAAGCGGGGTGCAGTCATATAAAAAAGTCATACGCTTCATGAAACATTAACGACGTCGCTAAAAAACAAACACAAATATTTTAACGGTATTTTAATCCAGACATAATTAGTCATTATAAAAATACCTACGCTGGTCACGTATTAAACATTTCACGGATTAACTACGAACTAAAAGTGTAATTTTCTCTCTTAATTGCTTAATTTGTTGAGTAAGATCTGAATTTAAAAGCGTCCTATCCCAATTTGGACCTAATTATAATTGGGCTAACGTTTAATTCGTTTAGTAAAGTTGTAATTTATAAATTCATATATAAAAAACAGTAATTCTCAAAGACATATTTATTACATTTATGATATAAGTTCTAAGGTACACTCTGATCGATCTCTATATTTTTATATTCACGTAAAAATATTGCCGAACCTATTATTGGATGTTGCGCCGTCGGTAGCACATGTTACATTATTATAGCGAGAGTGAAACTAAAGAGTAGTAGGCAGACAGCTGGTGGTCATTTACCTAGTCTGTCAATCCCGGGAAAGTACCACCATTTTCTAGTGTATATATAGATTATGAAGTAACGCAGTCGTGTTCTAGGGTCAGGTAATCGATATAAGCCTATCACATCACTAATAATATCTTAAATTCCAGACATCGAGTCCTTCCAACATGTATTGCATTGTAATAGCAAGAACATCCACGGTCTAGTTCACATTTAATCTCATGTTTGTGTGTTAGTAAGAGCAAGCGCACAACACCAACGACTGTTTTAGGACACTTTAATAATGTAATAAATATATATATAAGTATATATAGTATACTCGTATATTAGAAAAGAGAATTTATCAATTTAAAACGGTACAAACCACCGCTTTCAACTAAGTCGGTTTGTGGATGCGACTGCTACTTACTTGTAGTTATTTAACTGTAGCAGCAGGCGCCTTTTTCATAAATATGTGATTCAGTCGGCAACTTCAGACTGCAGACCGCAGACTGCAATGCAGGTTTGTATGAGATTAATTCCGTGCAAGGCGACACTATTGCGATAATTAATATTTAGATTATTAATAGGATGCTTAAAAAAATATTTTTGCGGCGGCTGCAGACTTCTCTCGCCTTGCACGGCTCATACAAACAAGTAGTGTGGTAGTGCGGTGTGCAGTCGCCGATGGAACCTCACATCAGCTCAACATGCGGGGGGTGTATTTTATGTCGAGCCATACATTTTTGTAGTCGCAAGCTGCCCAACCAAATTAACGAATTATCCTGCAGGCAGCTTTCATGCCCCCTATTAAGAATTTTAGGCACAATTAAATTAGAGGTAATTAAAGACAGAATGCCACGATTCCTTACCTGTCGACTATATCGATTTACAATAAAATTGTTTATACGTGTCTATTTAATTGTTGTATTTATATTGGTCCTATACTGGGCCTATATACTGGGCCACTCTTTACTCTTTTGGATTACGATGATCTATTAGTTGTGTGCGCTTATATATTTTGACGTTATTCCGTCGGTGTGCGCTTGCTCTAAATGCTTTAATAGACTACCATTATCGTGTAAGATTGTCGATAATTTTGTATGTACAAGCTAACACTGGTCGTTCCACCAGATGGGAACAGAAACCAATTTAAACTTAAGCACCATAGAACCAATACGGGCGTAAAATGATCTTCGTTTAGATATAAAACTTTGGATTATCTTTATGAAATATATAAACCTACCTAGTTACTTATTATTTAAAAACCATAATAAAAAAAATGAACATAAACTCAATTTATTTATTATTAGTGAGACTCCTCGATATCTGACTTTGACTTATCTAATGGTTACTTACTAGGGTAACTATAAGGTTAGTTCCAAGAACTCAAATGATTGACAAAAATGTATTTTTTTTTTATCATGTGATCTTCTTATCCTATTACATTGGATCCGACTGACATAGGCTATTGTAAACTGAATCGTTTTATTCAGTCATCAGAACTCTTTGAACTTCCCTTGCTAACCATAAGGCAAATCAAGGTCAGATGTCGAGTTACGTTTTAAAAATTTCGTTTTTATAATTATTCTTTCTTAGAATTAGGCAAAACATGTCAATGATAAAATTGAAATAATGACTTAAAATCTTGTCTTTCTAAATACATTAACGTAGATTTAATCAGCCATTAAGACAACAGCGAACGGATATAAAGTGACAACTGGATTTTTTCCGGTAACTTACAGTTCTCGAGTGAAACAATAGAATGTTAACTACTTGGAAACAAATGAAGTTACTTTTACTCAATCCATTGTTCAAGCACATGGTTTCCATTTCTCATAACACACTGAAAGGAAAATGAGAACTGCTGAATTATGCATGTTACAATTTCTTTAAATGTTATAATTTTATTTATACATAATATTATGGTTTCTATTAAAACATCTATAATGTTTTATACTACTAAAATATAATAAAACTACTAATCACGATCCTGGTACAACTCTCTAGCTTTCTTCCTACACACCCAAAATTCTCTTTATAAAGTACATATAACTCCGTCCCCGATTTATAAAAATATCCAGGTATTAATTAATTTTAATCAATAAATAGAAGTATTAAGATAAAAAGAAAAGAAAAAACCTAATAAAAATAATAGCAGTCTTTACCTTGTAACTCAACATCAAAATAATAATAAATTAATACAAAGAAGGGACACAAAATCCGAGTTTATTCAAAATCAGCCATTAAATTATAATTTATTTCTTCTTATAGCGCGGCAGTGGTCTATAAAGAACGAGAATATTCGGGTATCACTCACCTTTATAGGCCACTAATATTGAAATACGGTCGCGTATTCCGTGCCCCTGATTCTAATGATAATTGACGACAACGTAGTTAAAGAGATGGGTTGCCAAACTTACTCACCGGAAGAGGAGAACCCACTCCACTTTATTGGACTTTATAAATAAGATTTTCTATTAACTCTTACACGTATTTTTATATTTGCACTAAAAGTTTCATTATAATTTTTCTTATTGGTTATTTTATTATTATTTAAATATTTTAAAAATAAGAAATAGTGATAGTGCAATCGTCATGCAAACAGACACCAAACATATAGTCCAGTTTTATAAAACCAAATGATCTACTTTGGTCGTCCATTTTTTATGAAACAAGCACTCTTAGTAGTTTAGTATAGAATAAAAAGTCTTCCGACCCAGGGTACCACCACATTCAAGTGGACCGCACTAACAGTAGACGAGGTTTTACCATATATATATGTGTGTGGCAAAACCTCGTCTACTGTTAGTGCGGTCCACTTGAATGGCAAATGACCACCATTTGTCTGCTTACTACTTCATAGTATTCATTTTATTTTTAGAATCGCAATATTGCTAAAACATAAATGCATATTAATGCGTCTGTGAATATTTATCAATATATTTCAGGCGAAAAATATAGTCCAGTTTAATAAAAAATAATGTGATATATACGAGTATGTAGTTATAGCACGTTATATCAAACTGGCATTTGGGAGCTGAGCTTTGACCTTTTTTGTCGTTGATTAAAGGCACTATATCGACATACGAAATATTGCTTAGGTTCGTAAACTGATATTGACTAATCCCGCTGATTTATTAGCAAAATAAATCAAGACGTTAGCGACAAAACAATGCTGAATTACAGTAAATATATTTTTTGTCGTAAACTTTTTTATGAACACTATTTTTTATTGAATTGCAAAACTTATCCTGATGGTTTAGGAGGAAATCCAGGTCCAGAGATAGTCCAAGAGCGCAGAAGACTGAAAAAAGTTTATGGTTGCCTTAGTCGTCGTCACTATGCTGGGCAGTGGAATTTTTAAACATTATATAATGACTTTATTAAAGTATGTTATTTGTATTTCTGTGCTAAAATTAGACTTTACAAATAATGCGTACAAAGCTATGTACAAAAGGGATATAAAACTACATACTCTGCAAACTAAAAGGACAATGACCGCTCCGGCTATAGGGTTTGAATCCCTTAACTGAAACACATACAGGCTTGGAGATACACAAAAATTTCCCTCATTACGTCAGGCGGGGCGAAACGAGCCCATTGTCGTGGTGAATGTACTTCCACCGATAGCCAAGGGACAAACTTGTTCGTTTAATACCATGGATGTTGTACATAACTGGATAACACTTTATATCACTTTACAGGAGATACTTAATAAAATACTTTGATATTTTATAATTTGCTTTTTACAGCAGCTAGCACTACGTTTATCAAGTAGAACCATTCATCAATTATTTAAATTTATTGATTTTTATGTTATTGCGACGAGCTAAGTTTATTTAGCCTACTTAAATGAAATGTTTTCTAGCCTACTTGAATAAAAAATATATTTGATTTGTTGTTTTTAATATATTTGCACGACATAAGACTGTAGTACAAATAAATGGCAGTCGCTATCCCGGCGTTCCTATGCTTCAGAACATTTAAGCTGATTCCTAAACAAGACTGGAACGTCACTTGCGGTCTTAACAAACAAAAAGTGGGTCGCCAGACTGGGCAATGGTCATCAACAACCAGTCTACCTACCACTCATTATTTAATTGTGTAATTTATATAATAAAGATAGCTAAAAATAAAATTAAAAAACAAATGGCGTGTTTACAACTTGAATTACAATCTTTTCTTCACTATATACTTGTATGTGTAAATATGCATAAAATAGGTATAAAGTAATATTGTACACATAAAAATATGAACTATAAAGTTTACTCAATCATTAAACTGTTAATAAAAATTGTAACAAAAAAGTCACCTTTCTAAAATACCATTAAGCTGATAACTTATATAAAGATGTAGTTAAGGGATCCATTGAAAGACCTATGAATGAATAGCTTAGTATCAGATCCAGAACTTGTATTATCCAGGGATGCTTCCCTTTCCGAGTCGTTACACTGCGCTATTGTCGCATTGAGATTAACTTTGATGCTACTATGCGGAGGTTCTCTACAGAAAGTACGAAAACAAAAGCTATACGCACGTGCCTTAACTTTGGAAAACTTGTGTGTATTATATATCTTCCGTCTTTTGTATCAAATGGTCGCTCGTGCGGTGAAGAGAAACATCGTCAATAAAACTACACAAAGCAACCTGCATTCAAGTTTTAGGCTCCAAGTTAGAGCATTTTTAAACAGGTTTAAAAAGCTTTAACATTCAGGACTAGATAGGCCGTCCTGAATATTGGCGAATCCGTGACGCATTGGTTACCACACCGATCCGTTACGCGTAGGTCCCGGTTTCGATTCACGATCGGAGCAAAGATTTTGTTCATAGCATTATTTTTAATATTAATTATTTACATTAGTTACGAGTATAATATATTTTTATATGCGTCAAATATGAATTTGATACTTATTATTAAAATAAGAAACAAAAATTAAATTAAGAGTGATATCTTTCTGAGTTGGTGATTCTTTGCCTATCTGCCGATCGTCTTTTAAGTGTACAGACAGTGAAGTGACTTAGTGGCGTTTCGGAATCTGCTTAATAGTTGTAAGCTTTAATTAGGCCGGCATAGTGGATGCCAGAGCAACTTACAGTTATTGATTCCTAGACCACACTCCAGCTTGACATCAGACGGAGTGCTAATGTTGAGCATCAATTAAATAATTTATTTACTTGGAATCTTCTAGTAGGCACAGAATATTCAACAAAATATATTAAAAACTTTTATATTATTTATATTACTTTTATATCATTAATATTATTTTATTTTTATTAATCGAATATGACTTTAAATCAGCTCAAGGTCTTGTCCCAATAAAAATCATTCATAAAAATAAAATCATACATATTCCAGTAATAAATACTATAACTTTTTTTTCAAAGTCTAATCACCATAAAATTGTCAAGTTCAACGTTATATGATTGAGCAGGATACCTGATTCAATGGCCTGATAAAATTCTTAACATGCTTCAAATTTATGCTCAAGTGTAACTGATAAATAATTTAAGTTCTTGCAGACATACGAAGGCTGCTGAGCAGGAAGTGTTGCCAGCCGCTATCAATTGTATGATAGGTATTAAGCTACACAATATATTTACAAAGAACCATTTGTAATAAACTTTATATAATTTTGTTATATTCTAAACATTTATGAAGATCTTTATCATCAATCGAACGTGAGTGGAAGGATGAAACGGGGTTTGAACCTAGATTAAATCGATACATTCTTCTAAAAAATGGAAACCGCAGAGCTTGTATGAAGAGAAGGGTGGATGTAAGGGACTGCGAGTGAGTTGGGTTTGGACAGTGAAAATAGGCGCTCTCTCCATTGCCTTTGTCTATCTCTGTGGAAATTGAATTTCTTCACATTTCAATTTCCATGGTGTTTTTTTTTCTTTTAAATGTCACCCCTCTCGCACAGCATGAACCTACTCAAGCGCTATGCCTAGGAATTAAAATCAATTAACGAAAAATTAATGAGCAACCTTGCCACTAAACAAGAATAGGCAATATTTTTGGATGAACAACAACAACTGCTAATAAAATGAAGTGGTATCAATTGTTTTTATGGACATTGTTTGTTGTGTCTAATGAAAATTTGGCCTGAATGGACTACTACCTATATATTTATGAGCGAAATATATTGATTGTATATATTAGAAGCTATAGAGTATGTGGCCACTAATATTTAAAGTGAATCCCCCAAATTAAGATATAAGTACTATAATTAATATTGTAATAGGTGTCTGTATAGGTGCATACGATTTATTTACTAAGACGTAGATTTACATGCACTTATCTAGAGAACAGTATGAAGCGTTGTTCAAATTTTTTTCACGTTTAACCTTTATTTAGGAAGTGACTATTTGATTGTTTCTCTAGGGTTTTAGAATTAGGCATCGCTAAAAAATATTGTTTGAATCACATCTCGTTCTTAACCCCTACGTATTCCATCTACTAAAGAATACCGTTAAAATATGTTTAAAATTTTCATTAAATTAGCCTAATAGCCAAAGTCTGAGGTTATATTATAGTAAAAAAAAACAATAGCATCAAAAAACTGACATTAATTCCGTATCGCAGAACAAAATATATTTCTATCAGTAGTCAGCTAATCAACTATGAGAAGCCTAGCTGAGCCCGACAAAGGACCGTTAATGAACAAACCATGTATTGAATACTCGTTATGATCTTTCTAGAGAGCGAATTGTATGAATGATTGAGTGAAAGTAGGTATTGTTGCAGCGAATGATACGACTGACATTGAAACTTGACACAGTCACTGGAAGTCGCTACGTCATTGCCTATTGTTGTTCGCAAGTAGAGCATGCTGATTATAAGATGAACTTTTGTTAATTTGCGAATGTTGTGAGCTTCCTATTGTTATAAATATCATTTATATTTTACGTTAGTAATTTTATATTGTATTTTTCGTTATAAATTATCTTTTAGTCATTAATCTTTAAATATTTCTAAAAAATATTATTTGGCATATTCCAATGAATGAAATGAAAAACATTTATTAGCAAGGGCTTGGGCTTCGGAAAAGCGTATGACAAAAAAATATATAGTACTATTATTTTATTAATTAGTAATGAAAATTGAATACGCGCGTAAATATTTTTGACTAAAGCTACAATTAGACGTGCATCCTACATTCATGTCGGCTTCTTCTTTAAACTTCTGGGCCTACGTCGACACATGAATACCACATGCAAAACTAGCAAGTTTCCCTTTGTGCTTTTTGTATATCCAATTTTTATTACTCCTTTATAAAATATAAATAAATGGCTTGAACGATGTATACAATTACATACATCCTTTACAGGTAATTTTAATCAAGTTAGTTTTATCAACATTTATAAAACACAATCAATCAATCAAATTGTCACGCCTTTTTTCCACGGGGATAAGCAGAGACAATGAAGCGCCACTTGCCACGATCCTCTCTCGCTTCCTTCAAATCCACAATTCTACTCATACAAGCTCTAAGGTTATGGGCACTAGGCAACCTAGCTTTCTTGAGGTTGACTGAAAAAAAATGTTTTATAAAACACGTCATATAAAAAATTTAAAAGTAAATAATTTGCCGCTTGTGGAAATTAGCTTTAATAAAATCCGAGAGCTAGATCTCATTTAGAAAATAAACTGATTAATGATTACTAGTAAATAGAATAAATTAAAATATAAACTAATTCAACTTTCTACCAGTTTCTTCCTTATATGTTTTAGAATCCATTATGGGATGGTTACCTGACACCATTAGTAACTGCAAACATTGTTGCAACTCTTCTTTATTCACAGATCATATATATACTAGACCGCAAAGACATTACAAGTAAGTATCCCCTGCAAGTAACCGCAATCCGCCTGATATTTAATAGTTCGTGGCCAAGAACAAAGAGTCGGTGGCAGCAATCCCGTCTTTTTTTTAAATATATGTTAGGTCGTCATTATGACAATGCTCCGTCTGGTGTCTAGCTAGAGTGCCGTCCTTGTGTGAAGACAACTACTGACACATAATACCCGCATAGGTCGGAGAAAGCATCCGCATTCTATCGACCGAATCAGCAGACGAACTATAAAGTTCGGTGCGTCTTTTCTTTGTAGAACAATCGGAGTGGAATGCTTTGCCAGCCCATGTGTTCTCTCCATCTTATATCCTTCAAGCGATGCGTGAAGAAGCACTTTTGGCCGGCATAGTGACGGCGGCTGAGGCAGCCGTGAACTAACTAGGTTATTTTCAGTCGTCGTCACTCTTGTATTTCCTCTTGCTTATTGTCAGGCGGGTCGAGGTCAGATGTCGTGTCATAATAAAAAACAATATATCAAAGTCTTGGTTATAGATAATCGAGTCTTTCTGATGTCTATATGTATGTAGGCTTCGTCTTAACTGGTCTAACTTTGAATGAGCGTTAAGTCTATGCCATAAAGAGTACTCAACTCATATTATGCATAGTTTTATGGTAGTTACTACTTGGAAACTTATCGTATCAAAATTAAATGTAAATCAAACTAACTTGAAGGTAAACTTTTCCTTTTTTATAAGTTATTTATTATACGAAATAACATATATATGTAGAAAATATTAGTGTTAGTGTCAAAAGTAAATATAGATTTTTATTTATTATTGTGACATATGACATCACTTCGCCTAATGTGGCTAGAGTGCGGGTCACATCCACTATGCCGGTCTAGTTGTAAACGGCAACTTACAACCTGATCTCGACATGCAACTAAATCACTTTACGGTCTGTACAACCACTGCCTACTTCTCTTTAACAACCAGAGCTGGAACAAATATCCACATCTTTTTTTTAAACGCATATTTGTAATATTCAATTTTAGCATTAAATAATACAAATAAAAGCTGTGAAACAAATCTTTGCTTGGTACGGGAATCAAACTTAGGACTTTACGCGAATGAACTGGTGAACTAACCGATGCGCCACGCCTATCGACATTTCTTAAATAATATAACTACTCATTATAGATTTATATTTTATTATTAAAATTTGTTGTAAGTATCCTAATTTTAATTTGGTTAAATATTCAAGTGAAATAAAGAACACCGAAGAAAACGATAGAGTTGTATAAGTATCGTTGAACGTTGCATTTCGTTGTCTCTGTCTATACCTGTGGGAAATGAGGCGTAACAATGTTACGTTAATCAATCAAAATATTATTACGCTTATTTCTTACCGAGATAGGCAGAAACAATGGATTGCCACTCGCCACGATCCTGACAAAACTCCCTCACATCTACAATTCTCTTCATACAAGTTCTACGGTTATTGGCACTAGGCAACCCAGCTTTCCCAAGGATGTCCCCGATTTGTTCGAACAACACCCTTCTGAGTCTGCCTTAAAAAACGCATCTATCCACATCAGATAAATTTCTTTCGTCAATCTACTTTTACTTATTCTTTTCAGTTTATCTAACCCCAAAATCTAAAAAGACAAAGTACATTGTAAGTGAATTAATAGTTAAATCTTTGCAATTAAGAAGGAAATTGCATAAACATTGAGTGTGACTATTGTTTTCACACGAGCTTGCCCTCAATCTTATTTAATTCACATGTGCGTAATAAATTGTGTAATCTAACTTTGTATATTGTATTATATATATATTTTATTATTGAGGCTCGGCTTTACAGCACCCTTAAATGTGGCCCTCAAACGTGGACCTTAAATGTTGGCCTGTTGGAAAAGCTCAGACTCGCTCAGCGGGCAATGGAGAGAGCTATGCGCGATAGAATCCGAAACGAGAATATTGCGAGCTGAAGTGGCAATGGGCTGGCCACATCGCTCGAAGAACCGACAACCGATAGGGAAGAAAGGTTCTAGAGTGGAGACCACGAACCGGAAGACGCAGCGTATGTAAGCCTCCCACTAGGTGAACTGACGAATTATTAGTGAAAGTCACGAATAACGAGTGCATGCAACTGACATCTTTTCGTTCGAAATGGCGTTCTAAGGGTGGCCTATGTTCAGTAGTGGACGCCTTCTGGCTGATGATGATGATTACAGCACCCTGCCTAATCTTATGCCATATGCACTATGCCGGCCTAGTTGAAACTGGCAACTTGCTAGCTGATCCCAAAACGTGATTAAGTCATTTCACGGTCTGTACATTTGTAGTGTCACCAACTATCCCGTATCTGCAGACTGTGAAAATGACCACCAACTGTCTACCTACCACTTTGAAACAACCAAATCCATCTCTATAAATATCTGCCTTTATTTTATTACCAATGTAAATTACTAAATATTACAAATTAATACTCTGAGCGAGACTAGAATACAAGGAACTGCACGCGTTACTAAATGCGCCACACGTGTCGCCAAAAAGTAATTACAAAGTAATTCACAAAAATAACTTGGTTTTATTTACACAATAAAACCTTTTTGCCGCCCACAGTAATACAATTTGATAATAATACCGATTGTTTTGAATTTCATTTGATTTATTAAAACATCACTCGGAATATTGTTCCTAAAAAAAGATAATAAATTTATCTAATAATGGAAAACATATTTATATTGTAGCGCCGTGCTTTTACACGGTCTTACATAATTCATTTTTAAGCTAATTAATTATCTTATACTAGTTCTATTTGTGTTTATTTGTGAATAATTGCGTTACATACCTTAATGTTAATATTTTTATCACTTATAATATACTTCTGTAAACGGGTTTTTACGTATCGATAGCCTTTATATTTTTCCACATATTTCACTATTTATTTTATTAGATTATCACTGAAATAAGCCTGATAATACACTTTTTCTACTTTGTTTACATATTTTGACATTTATGTCATCGATACGTGACAACCCGGTATTTTTCTTAATTTGGTTTAAAATACGCCTGTATGAAGGCTATTTCACAAAAATTGACCACTTTTGGCATAATATCGTTTTTATTGCATTTGAAATTGGATTATTTTACCAATTTCATTTGATTTTGGAATGGAAAGATTTTATGCCTATATAAGCAGGCAAAGCCCAGAATTCGGCAGTCTTCCTCCAGTCTTGTATTGACTATAGTATTATTATAGGCCTTGTTCTGGGGCTAGTTAACCCCAGAACCTTGCAGTGCCTCATCATAAAGTACGTCATAAAGATTTTCACATCCAAATTCATATGGAATATTAAATTTATGGATTAATGGAAGTTTAACATTGAACAATTTTGGTAGCCCACAATCAGTTTAATTAAAGGATTTGTGGAAAGGATTTGACTCCAGGAGTTGCGTGAGTACCCTTTAAGTCACATCCAAACATTTGGGGTCCAGGTGCCACGTGTCCTGTCATCAGTGTTCCCTGGTCGAGTGAGCCTCCAAGCCGCCGACCTTTATTGGGATCTATCGTATTGTGGACGTCTTAATGTCGTCCACATAGATTATATATATTTTATAAAATTATCTGTCATTTATATAGACTTTGTAATTAGTATTTAGTTATTTTTAATATATTATCAATCTAATTAAAGTCTATTTATTTCACGACAGATTGGCGCCCAACGTGGGGCCTGGACCCCAAATGTTTGGACACGTATGTTTTAATTAAATGTGTTTGCCCGTTAAAAGTAAAAGGGAGATCAAAATGTCCCAAAGATTTAAGTTTATAATTATTGGCAGTAGATATAATAATAGGTACAGACTTGGATAATGTAAAACCCAGTTTAATAATTTGAAGATGAGAATTACTCCCTAAAATAGTCAAGGAACTGCCACTATCAAGCAGACCAGATAAAGGACTATTATTAACAAAGACGTTAATAAAAGGACGAGTGTAATCCTTTTCATTATCGTACAGGACTGAAGTAGTTCTGTAACAACTTAAAAAGTTTTTAATGGTAGATAACCAATTATGCCAGTCTTCTGGGTCGAATTTATTAACCAAGTCGATAGTTAGTTTTTTTGACGGTAAAGTAGATTTTAATTTCTTTTTTAAATTGCAACTAGGGCAATTGTAAAATTTAAAATCTTTAAGACCACATTTAAAACAAACGATATATGTTTGAGAACATTCACGTAAAGAATGTCCCAATATACGACAACGCTTACAAAACGGAGTTGGTGTTCGAAAATCATTAGTAGTCGAAACAACATTAACGTTATTTTTAAAAACTTTCGTATGTTGAGGTAAGTCAACAGTAACAGAAGAAGAGCCTTTATACGCAAAATCTGCATTGAAAGCACCAAGATTATTTTGAGGTTCTTCAAAATTTTTTTTATGATCGATAATTTCTTCATATTTTTGACACGTTGAAATTAACTCTAGGACCGTATTTACATTATTTAACGCTACAAAAGTAGAATAACAAGGTTTAATATTCCTCAATAAAATTGTTAATTTCTCACGTTCACTTATCTCTTCGGATAATTGAGAAAACATGGCAAAAATAATTGAAACAAAAACTGTTATTGATTCATCAGCCCCTTGTGTTCTTTTATTAATTGCATTTAATAATTTAAAATCAAAGTCTTTTTCTCCAAAATCTTTAATCAATGTAGTACATAAAACCTTCCACGATAAATCAGGGTTAAATTGGCGTTGGAAACGATACCAATGTAATGCCACACCCGTAAATAATTCAAAGCCAAAATCAAGAAGATTTTCTTTTGAAAGTTTCCTCGCGATACAAAATTCTTCTAAATCACGAATAAAAGTTCGCGGACAAGTTTTTCCATTAAAAGAGATTTTTTTTAATTCGTTTATTGGAGGTTGAGGTAAAACGAACTGGTGGGAGCATGGTTTTATACTAAGAGACGCAGGACCAGAGGTACTGGGATCTTTAGTTTTCGGCATGTTAAAGAGATTAAAAATATCAGGAAAAAAATTAAATAATTAAAATTATCTATAAATGAAAATAAATAATAATGAGCGATGGGATGGGTGAGTTCTAACTTATATCGAAATGTTCAAGCCAAATAATGTTTGTGGTAACTTCTGAAAAGCCCAAATTTGAATTTGAAAGAAAATTAAATAATAATATATAACATATGTTATAATTATTTTATTAAATATAAGTTATTAAAGTTGGGCGCCAATCTGTCGTGAAATAAATAGACTTTAATTAGATTGATAATATATTAAAAATAACTAAATACTAATTACAAAGTCTATATAAATGACAGATAATTTTATAAAATATATATAATCTATGTGGACGACATTAAGACGTCCACAATACGATAGATCCCAATAAAGGTTTATTATGATCTAAAATTTCTTCATATTTTTGACACGTTGAAATTAACCCTAAGACCGTATTTACATTATTTAACGCTATAAAAGTAGAATAACAAGGTTTAATATTCCTCAATAAAATTGATAATTTCTCACGTTCACTTATCTCTTCGGATAATTGAGAAAACATGGCATAAATAATTGAAACAAAAACTGTTATTGATTCATCAGCCCCTTGTGTTCTTTTATTAATTGCATTTAATAATTTAAAATCAAAGTCTTTTTCTCCAAAATCTTTAATCAATGTAGTACATAAAACCTTCCACGATAAATCAGGGTTAAATTGGCGTTGGAAACGATACCAATGTAATGCCACACCCGTAAATAATTCAAAGCCAAAATCAAGAAGATTTTCTTTTGAAAGTTTCCTCGCGATACAAAATTCTTCTAAATCACGAATAAAAGTTCGCGGACAAGTTTTTCCATTAAAAGAGATTTTTTTAAATTCATTTATTGGAGGTTGAGGTAAAACGAACTGGTGGGAGCACGGTTTTATACTAAGAGACGCAGGACCAGAGGTACTGGGATCTTTAGTTTTCGGCATGTTAAAGAAAAAAAATATATATATATATCAAGAAAAAATTAAATAATTAAAATTATCTATAAATGATAAATAAATAATAATGAGCGATGGGATGGGTGAGTTCTAACTTATATCGAAATGTTCAAGCCAAATAATGTTTGTGGTAACTTCTGAAAAGCCCAAATTTGAATTTGAAAGAAAATTAAATATTATTAATATATAACATACGTTATATTTAATTTATTAGATATATAAGTTAATAAAGTTGGGCGCCAATCTATGACCAGAGGACGCAATCAATACATTCTAGTTGTTAATTGCTGTTTTTCTAAATATACTTTAATTTTCCCGCTTAAGCGTGCTATTTCTAAAAATATTATCAATTGTTTGGAAAACTTTGTGTTTTTAGTTCACGGTGTTCCACAAACAATTATTATGGACAATGGTCCACAATTTCAATGCAAGGAGTTTAAATCACTTTTAAATAACTATAAGATACCATTCGTGTCGTATTCTCCTCACTATTGCCCACAGGTCAATCCCACTGAGAGATATAACAGAACCATTGGTACTGCTCTAGCCTCTCTTGTTGGTGATGATCATAGAAGCTGGGATATTCATTTATCAAAAATTCAATATGCTATGAATAGTACAGTTAACGCAGTAACGGGATATTCTCCGTCATTTTTAGTTTTTGGTAGAGAGACCATAAATTGTGGAAATATATATACTCCTACTAATGTTATTGATGATTATACATTTATGCCACGCGATATTTACGCGGATAATATGGGGCTTTTGTCAACTATATTCGACAAAGTCCAAGTAGCATTATACGCTTCTCATGCGAAAAACAGTTCTCGGTATGATCTTCGTCATCCTTTTAAAGAATTTAATATTAACGATTTCGTCTGGCGAAGGAATTACGTTTTAAGTAATGCTGGAGCCTACTTCAGTGCGAAATTAGCGCCTAGATATATTCGGAGCAAAGTTGTTCGTAAACTTTCTCCTCTAGTTTATATTCTTGAGGATAATAACGGGTCACGAGCTAAATGGCATATTAAAGATATTAAAAATTAGATCATATATACTGAAATTTTTCTTTTCATTATTATTCTTATTTATTTATTTTACTTTATTATTTTAATAACTTTAATAATTTTATTATTTGTTATTACTATAACATGCCTAAATAATAATAAAATGTCTTCAACTCTACTAAGTTGATAATAATTAAAAATGAAAATAATATTTATTATTTCATTTATTATTGTACAATGTACATATTGTACATTTTGCCTTTAATCCTATTATATGGATGGCATATTTCATATTATTATTATTTATTTTTTATGTATTCAATGTGTTGTATACCTAATATTTATACTGACAGTTCTTGACATTGGTTTTTATTAGTTTGGTTTTCCGAAGCCAAAAGATACTAAGTCCATAATTCTTTTTTTAATTAAAATATTTTTTTGGTTTTCCATAGTCAAAAGAAACTAAGTCCACATTTTTTTAGTTTGGCTTTCAGAAGTCAAAAGACACTAAGTCCAGATTTTTAAAATTTTCCTAAATTTAAATTTTTTTTTAGTTTTCCAAAACCAAAGGAAACTAAGTCTATATAGCTTAATTTTTCTTAAATTGCATCTGGCAACAGACTTTACCTAGTCCTACCAGATTTTTTTTTAACCCTACCATATCGACAATTTATATTGACGATTTCTTTTAATCCTACTAAGTTGATGATTTTTTCAAACATACTTTCGAGCTTTATAGCTCACGTTTTGAATTTAAAATGATAAATAAAATTATTATAATTTTATTTATTTTATATTTTACATTTGTGCTTTATTGTACATTTTGCCTTTATTCCCATAATAGGGGTGGCATAGTTTATATTATATTACAATTTTTTTTGCTTCTCATCTTCAATTAACTGAATTTATTTCGACTCCTTCATTTCACTATGGTCATCCATTATTAAAGGCTATTAAGCTATTTTTTATATAAAAAAAAAATAAAAAAAATAAAAAAAAAAATTTTTAGAATGCTAATACCCTTCAGCATTCTATATTCTATCATATGAGCGGATGATAACTCATTTTAAAGAAGCCTAGGTCAATTGTGTGCGCTTTTAATTAGCGTAACGCTATGTTCATTTGAATATCCCATTTCGGGAAAACTATTAGAGCTTTTCTTAGCTCAATTGTGTGCGCTTTTAATGAGCGTAACGCTATGTTCGTTTGAACATCCCATATGGGAAAACTATTAGAGCTTTTCTTAGCTCAATTATGTCGAAATACCAATTTGACTATAATTTTAATGATATTACTTCGTCATTTGTATATATTTTATCATCTCATTATACTAGGGATTTCATACGAGAGCGGAATGATAGACTCTATAAAAAAGCCAACTGTCGCGTAATAAAGGTACTTCTCTTGGAGTAGGAGCCATAAGTTGTGAGCCCTACCCCTTGCTCTGGAAGAAGACAGCGTGAATGATGAATGAATGACTTATGAAAGGATGATATGAAAGAGTTGAGAAGATGCCCATAACCTCAAAATTTTTCTCTGAGTATAAAAATTTTCTGGGGTCGTGGGGGAAATGTAGCGCCGTGCTTTTACACGGTCTTACATAATTCATTTTTAAGCTAATTAATTATCTTATACTAGTTCTATTTGTGTTTATTTGTGAATAATTGCGTTACATACCTTAATGTTAATATTTTTATCACTTATAATATACTTCTGTAAACGGGTTTTTACGTATCGATAGCCTTTATATTTTTCCACATATTTCACTATTTATTTTATTAGATTATCACTGAAATAAGCCTGATAATACACTTTTTCTACTTTGTTTACATATTTTGACATTTATGTCATCGATACGTGACAACCCGGTATTTTTCTTAATTTGGTTTAAAATACGCCTGTATGAAGGCTATTTCACAAAAATTGACCACTTTTGGCATAATATCGTTTTTATTGCATTTGAAATTGGATTATTTTACCAATTTCATTTGATTTTGGAATGGAAAGATTTTATGCCTATATAAGCAGGCAAAGCCCAGAATTCGGCAGTCTTCCTCCAGTCTTGTATTGACTATAGTATTATTATAGGCCTTGTTCTGGGGCTAGTTAACCCCAGAACCTTGCAGTGCCTCATCATAAAGTACGTCATAAAGATTTTCACATCCAAATTCATATGGAATATTAAATTTATGGATTAATGGAAGTTTAACATTGAACAATTTTGGTAGCCCACAATCAGTTTAATTAAAGGATTTGTGGAAAGGATTTGACTCCAGGAGTTGCGTGAGTACCCTTTAAGTCACATCCAAACATTTGGGGTCCAGGTGCCACGTGTCCTGTCATCAGTGTTCCCTGGTCGAGTGAGCCTCCAAGCCGCCGACCTTTATTGGGATCTATCGTATTGTGGACGTCTTAATGTCGTCCACATAGATTATATATATTTTATAAAATTATCTGTCATTTATATAGACTTTGTAATTAGTATTTAGTTATTTTTAATATATTATCAATCTAATTAAAGTCTATTTATTTCACGACAATATTTACAGGAAAAATGGCTGACACGAAAAAGGCGCTTTCTTATCTCTTGTTCGGCTGATAAAATTCGCGCGTTCTCCAGCGTAACTGCCGATGATAACTTATTCGAAACGCCCATTTAAGGGCGAATTTATGGTAGATTTAACTCGTCTTCTTTTACATTTAGCAGAAACTTTCCATATCTCGCGTTTAGCAACAAACCGAAGACATCGGGCCTGTTCAATAAGAAAATTACGATCGGGGAAAATACACGTTTACGCTCAAACAATGTAAGGAATTGTGTAAACTTGCTCGTGTTCTTTCTTTCGTTCTTTTTCTTTCCAGAGTTTTTCACGTCGTCAAAATTTACTGTTACAACCCTCCGTATAAATACATCTTAATAAATATTACATATTAATGGAATTGAATATTTCCTTTACATACTTTTCAAAAACAAAATATTATGTAATATAATTTCGTTGTGGATTTAAAGGAAGCGAGTAAGTTGTGTTAGGAACGACGATAATGGCGCTCCTGTGTCTCTGCTTATTCCTGTGAAAACTGAGGCTTGAAAATTTCATTGGTTAATTGTAGATCTGGCTAGACATCACCCCGCCTGATGTTAGTTGGAGTGCGGTCCACAAATAGAGGTGACCGTTACTACAGTTAAATACCTGCAAGTAGCGGTCGCATTCACTTTTCCGGCCTAGTTGGAACCGGCAACTTACAAGCTGATTCCAAAACGCGAGTAAGTCGCTTTACGGACTATATACTTTTAAGTCGTAGTACTACTGGATCGGCAGACTGGGCATCACTGCCTTCTACTCTTTTACAATCTATTATATCATCTCATTGTTTGGCTCTCTGACTGCTTATATCTTATTATTAAACCTGTTTTAAATTATTTAATAATAACATTAACAAAAATCTAATTACAGCAATATATTAAATTGCTTCAAATTTAAAATGACAACACATTACGTAGAAGGAACAGCCTCCAAAGTGACGTGAAAACATTGAAGCCCGGGATCGTGCTAAACTACGTGACTTGAATGTCAGAAACTTCCTTCATTTCAATTAGGGGATCAATAGACAAATTCCAGGGAGCCCTTAAAGAGGTCGCAATCACTTGATTCGAAGATGTTTCCAACATTCTTCCATTTGTATGGTAATGAAGCGTTTACTTTACCCACTATACATGACAATTAAGTTTAATTAAGTTACTAATCAATATAACTAAGCGGTGAATCGTTTCATAGTTCCAATTACGACATCAAATTTCGCCTTGATTGCAAAAAGCTGTGTCAGCTAAGATTTATCAATTAAGTGAATCGAGAGCGGAACCGCTGCGTACTCAGCAACCGAGACGGGGAAGCCTCTATACGCTCCTCCTCAATTCATGCATTCAAGTACACCTACCTGCTATACATGCATAACCTCAAACTATTAACCCTATTCATGTATTGCTGAATAGGAAATTCAATCAACAGGGCCCCTAGCTAAGCAGATATGTATGTAAACAGTAGGCTGTATTTTATTTAATAAAATACTTTTTTTAAAAATAGTGCCCTAAATATTTTAAACAGTATTTTTGATGTACATTTTTAAGTAATATTACTGTATAACTTAATCATGAAAATTGGATAAAACTATTCACGTATGCACTTTGGTCAACTGCGAACGGAGATCAAATCTGGTGTTTGTCGCTTAATGAGCGACTTCTATAACCACTAAGCTACATTTAGAAAAATTATTAGCGCGTGAGCCTGCGCCGGAATTCCTCCGAAATTCCTTCTTTTTATCGTGCAGCTCTTCTGACTGCTAAATCTACGTTGCATATTGTAGGGCTAATATCACATTCGATATATGAAACTTTGCTAACTTTGCAGTTGGTATAGGTGCAAATTAAATTTATCCTTATTGGAAAGAAAAAAATTAACTAGGTTGGTAAAAAATGTCACTAGACATTAGGCTCGCCTATGTAACATTGACAAAACGCTCGCTGCACCACCTTAAGGGATGCAATGGTATGAACTACTCTTGCGCACGTAATACGCCCATTGTCGGCTGCTTCGACGTTAGCATATTGAAGGCGAGTATTTTCTATTTTTTTTTTTTGTTTTATGATCTGCAGGTAACATTGTTTAGATTTTTTTTTGTTACCAAAATATTGGTATTACAAAAAATTTTGGTTTAGTCTATTAGTAGAAGGTAAAAGAGGCGTGACTTATGCTCCTGCCAGGCGCAAGGGAATATTTTGTTAAATGATGTTGCACAGATCAGGTCTATGGTACACGTTAAATGTGCTTTTTATTTACAGTGCAATGAAAAATTTATCTATCTATCTAACTACAATCGGGGATCGAATCAGGTGTCTATCTCTTACCGCGCGCTTTGGCTCTGATTTCTAAGCTATATAATATAGGTAACATATATAAAATAACACTTCAATCGTAAAGAGATTCCATTTACAAATTCCAGGAAACAGAAACAAGAGCGAGCAAAATCAATTGTTAAATTCAAAACAAGGACTCAATTAGACGACAATGTTCTTCTATTTTCATAACAAAAATTGCTTCGTCGAGGTGAAAAGTAATTTGCTTACGAGGAACGAGTTCAAACCTAAATCCGCCAATAATTGTCTTCACCAATCCGAGGGCCGCTCGCAATTTAAGAGTATTTGCACAACAATGACATTAAAGGAGGCATTTCTTTTAAACTTATCTCTGTATTACGGTTAACTGGAACCCCGACCGAGAGAGCAATAAAAACAAGACAAACAAAAGGAAACGGACAAAGGGAAGGTAAATTAAACAACAAGAATAAATAGACAACACGTTTCAACGTGATTCTTTTAACAGCAAAAGAAGAGAATATCATCTAACCTCGATACATCACATTGTTTGCCACAAAATTGCATCGTTATAATACAGGAAGAAGACACGAGGAACATAAAGAAAAATGGAATTAATGTCATCTTCACTCAAAAATTCACTTAAACTTTATCTTTATTATTTTCAATAACATTGTAAATTAAGGAGATATAAAACGTAGAAGTTTAAGTAGCAACTTTAGCGGCACGCTATCATAATTATTCTTTAATTAGAGTGGTCTAGGTCTTGTCTAGTACGGGCTAGTTACCTAACTACTATACTTCATCGCGAAATAAGAAAATACCACATTTCTTTTGCGCTTTGTATCGTTAATGTGTTGTTTATTGCGCTGGTACCTAAACCGAAGACTACTGTCACCCATCATCATCAGTAAGAATGATGATGATCATAGCCCTTCGCCTTAGAACGCCTCTGTCTGTACAAAGTAAAAAATAATTTATAATTCTATCAGGCCTTAATGCCCACAGAGAAAATGAAGCGCCAATTTTTTGATACTGAGAAAACTTTCTTATTTTCCTCACATTCACAATTCTTTAAATTGTGATGCTTTTATTTCATTCAAATTATTTTAAATAGCGAATGTAAAAATAAAATATCAATACAGTACTTTAGAATTTATTTATTTGGAATTTAAGTAGATTGTATTAAAACCAATCAAACTCCACAAAGGGTATCAAGTAAAACAATGCTTGCTATTAAGTTAGACAAATAACACAAACCAATGACAATTTACTAAACGATACGTTCAACAATTCAAAGCCAAATTGGTATTCAGTCTGCTTTCAGACGATAAACCCGACCGACCTAATAACTGATAATACCTACTCTACCCGTGAACATTTATTGCGGACGAGGACGCTTTATCACGATCCAAAAATTGGAATTATTTTAAAAATCACAACAGTTCAATATATATTCAATATATTATAGATATAATTTACACTTCAATTTATTTATTGTCAATAAATTGATAAAATGAACAATTCATCGATAAAAAATATTATGTATTTTAATATTAACCTATTAAAATACGTAAACAAAAAAGCGGCCAAGTGCGAGTCGGACTCGCCCATAATGGTTTCCGTAGCAGCAAGTAACATAATATAAAAGTTCTTGTAGATCGTTCATCGATTTTTGTATTTGAGTTGATTAAATGAAAGGTAAATTGCGGTTTTCAATTTATGACGTATTAAAAAAACTACTCACTAGATCTCGTTTAAACCAATTTTCGGTGGAAGTTTGCATGGTAATGTACATCATATATTTTTTTTTAGTTTTATCATTCTCTTATTTTAGTTTTATATTTCTCTTATTTATCTTTCTTTATTTTAGGGGGACTAACTTTTTACCACTTTGGAAGTGTCTCTCGCGTAAACTATTCAGTTTAGAAAAAAATGATATTAGAAACCTTAATATCATTTTTGAAGACCCATTTATAGATACCCCCCATATGTATGGGTTTGATGAAAACAATTGAGTTCCAGTTTTAAGTATGGGGAACCCCCAAAATTTATTGTTTTTTTATATTTTTGTGTGAAAATCTTAATGCGGTTCACAGAATACATCTTTTTACCAAGTTTAAACAGTAAAGCTCTTATAATTTCAGAAAAAAGTGGCTGTGACATACGGACGGACGGACAGACATACAGACATAACGAATCTATAAGGGTTTCGTTTGTTACTACGGAACCCTAAAAAAGATAAGTTTCTGACACCTTAGACGATGTATAAAGAAAATTGTGGATGTGAGGAAGGCAAAAGTTGTATCAGGATCGTAGAAAATGGCGCTCTATTGTCACTGCATATCTTTGTTGGAAAAAGGCGTGACAATTTGAGTTGATTTGACATAAACAAAAGGCCATTACTAAAATAATTATAATATTTTCATACGCATAGTAATAATATTTTGATATCCTATGCCCAATGATGTTATATACAATTATATTATATACACAATATATTAATTAATACACAATAATATTACGAGTATATACTTTAATATAATACCCTCAGATCGGGTAACTTCATCTGAGCCAATACTAAAAATAGTACAATACTCTTACACAATACAATTTCTCAATGATACTTCCTAGTTCTATCTATCAATCATTCAATTACGTATTATTAAGGAGTACCTACTTTTAAAGTGGTTACGTAACAAATATTTACATAAATATTTAGTATTGGGGTGTGTATACAAGTTGGTTGAAGCAAAAGTAATAATGTTTGATGTCAGACACGGCCTTTATGGTGTCACATACAGGTGTTGAGCTGTAAAGGATTGCAATAGCCTCGCAGTGCCACTCGATTTATATGAAACATGAATGTGAGAAAACATATACAACGCCAATACATTATTTTAGTTTTATTTAGAAGGCGAACATTACTTATTACTAGACTAGGTAGCGTAAGGATTTTAGTTAGCGTAATAGAATGACCACGTTATGACTTCTGATATTAATTTGATATTTATTAATTCGTAAATTCTACAGCTTTTTTTTATTTTTTTATACAATTTTATAGCAATTTATAGAATTTATCAACTAATTATTCATATAAATAACAGTAACTTGTGATGTCTCTGGGTGGGTGTGTTTGTGTGTACGTGTAGCTGTGTGTGTGTGTAGCTGTGTTTTAAATCAAACTGTAGTAACAACAACAATTTTCGAAAAAAGAACAAACAAAACAAGAATCAATCTCTTCTTAATTCTTGAGGTCAATAGTTTAGATATTCCTACTAAATGACGACGATGACCCGCGTAGTATATTGATTAACGCGGAAAGGTGTAAGCGTAAATAGCGGGTTCCATTCCTGGTCGCAGCAAAAATTCATTGCTGCATTGTAATATTTGATTAAATAGTTTGTATATTACAATACAAATCCCTTTAGTTCACGAGACTTTAGACACGATGGCGCATTTATTTTACATAAAAGACATGATTGTTATAAATTATTTACAATAAATACCTATCTATAAATATTAATTAAAAGTATTTTTATGACCAAGTACTTTCAGATATACATATTTGTACGGAGTATGTTATTTTATAGCTCATTGGTAAAGGTAATAAAGGAACATACGACGGATTGGTGAGATTGGTAACGTTAGCAAACGTCAAACTGATGACTCTTTTGTTAAATGTTTCTGTTCATACGAATTTAATTGCCCAACGGACCAAACAGTTTAATATCTTTAAGTTTAAATTATATCTGAATTCAGTGTTTATGTTAGAATTTATTTCATCTTTCTCAAATTATGTTAAGGTGGGTTAAATTAATTAATGAAACGTAACATACAATGTATCATCGATGAATTGTCGAATTCTACATTGCCGGCAATGTAACATTTCGTTCCGTGCCTATGTTGCCCAAGTTACGAATTTTAATACATGCACGAAACGATCCATCAATAGTCTAAGACAAAATCACAAATTGGTGTGGCACGGTACCGTGTGTGTGTTCGAGTGACGTGCACGCAACGAACATAGAACAGGGTGACGAGACGACCAAGAACAGAGACGCTTAGATTAAGATGTAAGTGTACAAAGTATAGAAAAGTTTATTAAATAGATTGAATTAATATTCTAAAAACAACTTATGAATTATTTTAAAGGCACACTGAAAATTGTCAGGAATCTTGCGCTTTAAAAACTTATTCTCGCGTGTATTTTTCTATTGTGGAGGGGTGCTATTAAAGGTCGATTTAATAGCACCCCTCCAGATTTGGACTGGAGCACGGACCATGCACGGAGGCAATCGCAATTCGCATCCACTATGTCGGCCTGAGTCATTGAGTCATTCACGGTCTGTTCATTTCAAAGTGGTGGTACTAACCCAGATAGAACTTCAGACTGATAAAATACATGTAGAATATAGTAATATACATGTCCGATTTGACATGTCCAATTAAAAGAGTATTTTTTGCTTGCTACGTTCTTTAGAATAACAAAAGAAGCAAAGTGCACCCCCTGAGTCTGCGTATGACAGCATTAAGAATGCAATGCCTACATACTGCTCTGCATACGTTATAAAGCGCGGACTCATGTCTACTACATATTTTTACACGTAATATATTCAATATTTAAGTTATATAATTTGGTTACAAAAGTTATTATTATACAATAATTTAGTTAATACAATAAAAATGTACAAGACATATTCCGCTAAATGGATTTTATAAAATCTTTACTTAAAATAAACTATATCCTAGAAGATTTTAAGAGCATCTTCTAATACAAAAAATAATCCTAAATAAAAATTGATCTCAAAATGGACTCAGGTCTGTCTTCCAAAGAGAAAAGATTTTCAATTTGTATGCTTATTTATATGTATAATGAAATATATTTTAAATAATAAAGTATACAATTTTAATTTAAACTTTATGCAATAACGAGCAAGCCGTGCCCTCGTACATTTTCTGTTACACCCCATATAGCCGGTAGTTTCATTTTATTTGTTGTCGGGGTATTTTCGGATCCCCATTCACATGAATCAAACTGAGCGGACTCATTTATTTGATACCAATACATAGGAAAAATATCAATAGACGGCGCAATCCTACCTGGACAGTGATCTTTTATATTGAATCAAATATCATTTTTTTCCTTATTGGTTGTTCAGAACAACCAAGCAAATGCTAATACAAGAACTTAAATGTACCAACCTAGAGCGAATTATTCTCACACTAATTTGTGATAGATGACGTCTAGTGGTGATTATTCTGTGTACCAATACAACCCTTGTATGTACATGATGATGTATTGTGAATCTATTGTAGTTTATGCTTTTTCGTATTTTTATTTATGAAATATCAAAAGTCCTTCATATTCAAAGTATCCGATATTTCTATATTGTACTATTTGTCCGTATTTTGATTCAAAAGTGTATTTCAACTCGTGTTATATTGCTTAAAAATAAAATAAAATATCAAAATAGTTTAAAGTAATTTGTTCACATAATACTTTTAAATTTAACATTATACTCGGAGGTGAACTCCTTTTCATGCAGGCGTCCCATTTAATCACATTAACGAAGAGTAATCTAATCTTGTTTTCTAATTAACTTTAAGAAAATAAGTCTTCTGCAAAGACATCACAACCACAACGATTTGACTTCTCATTACATTAAGATATGCTAATAAAATTCCAAGTAGTCAAAATAACAGAGAAATTGGATTACTTTTCACAACTTCCAACATAAGTGGAAGTTGATTCCTTAACTTTTCTAATATAATTCAAGCGTTACAGAATAAATTAACCAACCAAAAATGGGTCATGAAGGTAGGTAAGCATTACACAATGTAAAATTTATGAGAGTGTATTATCTAAAAGATTTAAAGTCGTAAATTTAAATTTATCAAATCGGAGATATTCTCAAGAAAGCTAGGTTGCCTAGTGCCCATAACCGTCGAACTTGTATGTATAGAATTGCGGATTGCGGAAGTAAGCGAGGGAGTTATGTCAGGATCATGGCGCTCCATTGTCTCAACCTATCGTGACAATTTGGTTTTTCTATTTTTTTTTTATTTGTTTGTTAATTTTAAAACATGTTTTATATGTTATAATAGTCGAAGATACTTGAAGCTTTTAAATTATGTATAAACATCAACACAATACTAATGTAATTTGGGTACCCAATTGCATGACAATTTTTTGTATAGGGATCATAGTTTGGCGCGTTGTTCTTTGTAGAACAATTGGCAAATGGAATGCTTTACAAGACCCTATGTTCTTTCCATCCTATAACCTTGGATTATAGGACCTCAAAGAAGCACATTAGGCCGACATAGTGACGATGGCTGTGGCAACCGAGAACTGACTCGGTTTTTTCAGTCGTCGGCACTCTTGGACCTTCATCATGCATACAACAATCCATATTAGGATATTCTAAACTAAATGTTATATTTATAAAGCTACTTTAATAATTTACTAATAAGGCCTTACACAGGCTTTTAAATCCAAATAAGTATCGTAAAATACGATTAGTCTCTTTTTAAAATAAATTAGGTAAATACATAAAAGTACTTTTTTATTAATTAAATTACTGAACAATTTAGAAACCTTATATTGGTAGTCATTTAAAAATTAATTAAAAGTCACTACGGATTCTCTAGCTCCCAGGCGTAATGCTGTATATCCACAGAGATACGAGTCACTATCTAACTAAACATTACTAGGTGATTTATGGCTCATTTGTGCTGATTTTAACATAGTATTTCTGTAAAAAGCTTATAATATGACCACCAATCCCCCAAAAAGAGGATCCCCAATCCCCAGTGTACGAGCAGGCTAAGTCACAAAGATGAACGTGCTCAAAATACTTTTCTACTTTCCTGTTGTTTTGTTTTTCCCCATTTTTATCCGACGACCCATTAAATTAATTTTTGTACAACCTGTGTTAAAATAAAATGAGTTCATTATAAAAAATTAAACACTTTCTAATTTTTAAGGACGTGTCATGTCTTTGTAATATATGTCTGTAATTTATTTACATATTTACATTAAACTCTAATATATATATTGATTAAAAAATAATAATAATAATAACTAAAATACATGTAAAACATGAATGTAGGATGTAAAAAATACTGAAGTTATGAGTAAAAAATAGCAAGAAACTATTTTACGTAAAATATTTACTAATGTTACTATTATAATATTTTACTTTTTATAAGATGTTATTTCAGCAATGTTAACTAATATTTTTTTTAATATACTTTTCTAAACTAAGCTACTAAAATGCTTGTATCATAGAAACAGGACATCCAAGATACATTGGTACCGGTGAGTGGTTTCGAACCCGGGCCACTCGGCTTACGTAGCCATTGCATTGCCACTACACCACGGTCGCCTTGTAATATAAATATAAAAGGTAAGTTTATAATTTTAACCGTGGAACAATAAACGGTTTTCATATACTCCGTTAAGCCGGCATAGTGACAGCTACTGAGACAATACTGTTAAAATTATTATAAACTATCATATGTCTCTGCAATTATACAAGACGTTTTTTTCAATCATCAGCGTTCTTGGACCTCAGCTTACCATCGAGGTCAGATGTCGTGTCACAATTTGACAAAAAATATGATAGAATAATTTCAATCAATAATAATTCCTCTTCAGTTTATGATTTAAAACGATAACTTAAGGCAAAACATAATTTTAGTTTAATCAAAGGCAAAGGAATCGTCGTCCAAATTGCCTTCACCTTAAATGATAAGGTGAAAAACGCCAGTGTTTTATCCATAATACTATACTTATCTATATGTATACTACGATATGACGGTGGGGAGGATGATATTACTAAAACTCCACTAAACTTTACAAAACTTAACATAATTCACATTGCTTCCAATCATAAGTACAATATTCAAACTTAAGCGACTTTGTCATAGTGGTAGATAAATGGTATCGCAAGCTTTCCTGTACCAATGTATACGTATCTTTGATATACATACTTTATTCGCCCAGTTTCTATTTTACAAGAACGTTTCGTAGCTAAGTATTCAACTGTAAAAAATAGACACCCATACTTACTCTTTATAAACCTTAAAGAATTTGGGATTCATTTAATACTTAGGTATGAATTTCATTTGAATTTTCAATGCAATTTCTGCAATGGTCTGTTGGGCAGAGTAAAGTGAGGACTGCGAGTTTCCATATAACAAAAGCTCTCTTCTAAACATAAATCATATGTACGTATCTACGTACTAACTTTTTCTGACTATATTTAGGTAAATACCTCTTATAAAATTAGTAAATGGATATAATTCAGAAAGGGAAACATTTAAATTAAAGCGAAATATTCAAAATTGCTTAAATGAAGATAATTATAATAATGTTTTAGGCTTTTCAAAATTTATTCATATGTATGAAAAGGTATAGTTTTTTAATTCTGTAATCCCACTGTTAAAATCTCCACTGAAACAAAATATCTACTGTAGTCGCAAAGGACCTTGTTGTTAGAGCGACTTTAAATAAATTACATAAAAAAAAATTAGTAAATCATATTTAATAGTGATCAAGAGTTTTTGTCATGTAATCTAATAAATCATTTTATTAATAATTAATTTAATAAATCATTAATTTACATTTTAGTTTGTAATAAGTTTTAGGTTTAGGTACTTGTAAAAATAAAACTGTGATGTGTAAATATATAATTTTATAATAGCATAAAAATATAGCATATATAAAAGTATAAATAGTAAATTTGATAAAAAAAAACGTTTTTGTTTTTATTGTTTCATGTAACCATAAATATATTTGTGAATTACAAAATAAAACAAAACTGTATTATATATTGTGCAACATGTAAATTATAACTGTAGAGCTTGTATGAAGAGAATTGTGACAAATTTGATTATACAAAAAAAAAATAGAAAATAAAACTACGTGTACATTTGATATTTTGTAGCGTTTATTATTCTCGTATATATACGCTACAAAATATATACGCGTAATATGTTTTAAATATCAAGTAATTGTAACAGTTTAGGAAAATGTAAAATGTTAAAATGAATCCTGCTTAAAAATGTAACCACTAGTGTAAAAAATCCACCCTATTAGCCTGTCAGACACTGCCATCAGACATGTTGGTCGCGAGCATTTTGCGTGACGTGAATTGCTTATAGCAAGCCGTTGGATACATTAAATATTCATACAAAATTGCCAGTTAAAAAGACCTGTAGCAGCTAAAATCGATGTTACTTTAAAAATATAATTAAAAATAAATCGTTCACTGTTTCTTCGCAATATGGGATAGTAGACCTACTAATAATGTGAAGATTGTCGCATTATATAAATCGTTATGAATACATAAATGTCATTAATTTAGGCTTAACATATGACAGCACCGCAACTAATGTTAGGCTGGAGTGCGATCCATGAATGGAAGCGGCTGCTACTATAGTTACATAACTGCAATTTGCCGGTTTAGTTGCAACCGGCAGCTTTGAAGCTGATCCTGAAACGCTACTGAGTCACTTCATAGTCTTCATAGTTTGTACATTTAAAATGTGTATAGACCGTAAGTAAAAGGGATAGATTAGCCATCCCATTAAAGCGTAAGATTTTGATTAATATAAGATATATCATGCCTGCTACTTTGACACTACTTACAACAAATGTTATTATTGCCAATAATAAAAAGAGTAGTTTGGCTATTCAATTTAGTAATAAAGAAGAGTGCGATGTAGCAATGTTATGGCACATTTAATTTCTGATATTTTTTCTTTTATGTAGGCATTAAAATATATTGTATCATATCTAGACCGTGCTCTAGTCGTAACCTATAGCTTCGGTTCAAAAAATCACTCGCCGTTAGCAATGCTTCTTATAATAATAAGTCGCCCAGTTTCTAAGATACAAGCACGTTAAGTAGCTTAGTTTAGAAACGTAACAAAACAAATAATAATACAGCCGTAATATTTATACACTATACAATGTACCAGAACATACACTATGTTCCTATGATGTAGTATGAATACTATGATTGATTCAAGAACTTGTATAAAAATATGGTAAATTATAAAACGTGATTTTAAAAACTACTTACTGGATATTTTCAATCAAAGCATTAAAACGTCGGCTCACTCCGAGATAATGAAATACTCGATTGCTAGAGTACCTAGAAATAAAATTAAAATCGTTATTAAAAATTCAGAAAAGATTTTACATTGGAAAAACTTTTTAATTTCGTTTATTGGTTAGAGTTTTATTATTAAAGGTTTTCCAATTTTATTAAAGAACGTTTGATCTACAGGAGGCATCGTTTATGAATTAATAACTGTATCTCGTAGCTCCGTCATAATTAACTAGGTGAAGATTCCAAAATAAAATAATAAATATAAAAATAAATATTATAATCGTCAGTATCATTTGTCACGCCTTATTATAAGTATATTTTTACAACTTGACACGACTTACAACAAATATTTTCTACAGACTCTATAGTTAAGGGCATTGTGAAACTCTGCTTCTTCAAAGAAGTCGCCGTTTGATGAAGGAACCTTTTAGTTCGTCCCTGTTTTATCAGTCCACTCTATTTTTATTATTATTTTATAGTATATTTTAGACCTTCTACATAAGATGTAATTACGAGTACATGGTTACCTAATTCGCAAACCTTACAAATTGTTATACTTTTTTTGGTTTGATTTTACATGTAAGTACGTAAAATTAATTAATTTCTGATCTCGTTATAAATTTCACGATCGTTTAAGCTCATGTAAAATAGTTAATACCTTCATTAAACATTATTTAATTTTACTCAACGAATTTAACAATCAGTTGATGTAAATTCTTAATGAGTTTGACACCATCCATTGCTGGTTTTAAACCACTGCGACAGAATTATGAGTAAACGTCTCTGTCATAATTAAAATTTAAAAGCAAAAAAGTTTTAATTTCATAAAGTGCATCTACTAATATTTAAGTTTAAAACGCTGATAAGATAATTTATTTATGCTCTGGACTTTATTAATTATGAAAGCTCTTTTAAATGCATATCGAACATTATTTAATTTTACCCTAGTTACCCTATATTTTGCAAATAAGTAGATTTTCACCCAAGTCCTAAGCTAATTATTATCAGATTATTTAAAACAATGTAACCGCGTTTTAGAGGAGACCACGAACCGGAAGACTCAGCGTCGGTAGGCCTCCCACTAGGTGGACTGACGACATAGTGAAAGTCACGGGTAAACGGTGGATGCAACTGGCATCTTGTCGTTCGGAATGTTCAGTGGACGCCTTCTGGCTGATGATGATGAACCGCGTTTTATATCTCATATTATTTTAATTCTGTAATTTTAGCAATAATAACTTTATTATCAATCTATAAAATTGTCACGCCTTTTTCCTGCAGGGATAGGCAAAGACAATGGAGCGCCACTTGCCAGGATCCCCTTATAACTCTCTCGCTCCCTTTCTTCTATTCCATATAATAATATAAATATTATAATATTTACTAAGCTTTTGTAAAAATTTAAAAATAACATAAAAAAATACGTATATAAGCATTGCTTACCATAATAGAAATGGCATCAGTACTAATAAAAAAAAATACAAATAGATAGGGTTGTTTGGGTCGCAGGTGTTGTCTAGTGCCAGTTTTCAGGTTTAATTTCGCTAAAAGCGTCCATCCCATTGTGGTTGTGGTCGTGATTCGGACTTGGCGATCCAGCTCATCATGTTCACAGTAATTCTATAACCGCATTCGGGAAAAATCCAATTTTACGTTTTGAATTTTTACGTTTGAGAAAATTTAGTATAAAAAGGTATAGTTTATTTTTTTTAATGATTACCAAATTAAAGATTGTTAGATTTTAATAATAATAGGCAGTGGTGTACAGACCGTATAGTGACTTAGTCGCGTTTAGAGATCAGCTTGTAAGTTGCCGGTTGCAACTAGGCTGATATGCACTATGCTATCACTGCTATTTTCAGTTATTTAATTCCAAGAAGCAGTCGCCTCCATTCGTGGACCGCACTCTACCTTAACTGTCTGTCATATGTCGAACAATAATTCTCTTGATAAAATCGGGGATAATGCCGATTTAATAAAGGGTTTTCCCTGCTGGCGAAGAACTGCTCGAAACAAAATTTTTATAACGGAGTTTGTTTGCGAACCACTAGCCTACGTTCTTTAGCCAGAATATTTAGTATTTCGCATAATTCTAAACCACTCCAGCTTTCCTACTTTCCTGGTTTACTTAATTTCTGAATTAATTCTCCTAAGTAATCTCAAAGTAAAGCGTTTTCTTATATTAAGGATCATCAATGGCTATTTACTTTCTTTTGAAGAAAAAGAAATCCTTTCATTAAAATAAATTCCTGTCGACTTCTTAAAATGTTTTCTCGAATCTAATTTTCTTTTCAGTGTCATTTTCTCTCTTTATTATGATAAGATACAAACAAGACAAGTAATTTGGCATATTTATTTTTTACTAAGATCGTAAAATCGGTCAAAAAGAAAAGAAACCTTTAAAAAATAGTAGGCCGTACTTATTAGAATTATGGACAAGAGATAAGCGAGAGACAGTTTTATTACGTGTAACACATTTTATTGTAAAAAGCTATAATTTATATTAATTAAATCATTATTAAAGTAAAGATTGTTCTGTTAATAGTGATAGGCAGTGGTGCCCAGTCTGCCGTTCCGGGGTAGTACCGCCACTTACAAGTGGTCAGAGTTCAGACCGTGAAGTTACCGGTTCAAACTAGGCTGACATAGTAGATGTGACTATAATAGAGGCGAATGGTACTTTCAGTTAAACAACTCCAAGTAGACTGGTACTTGGAGTAGCAGTCTACTTGGAGTTGTTTAACTGTAAGTAGCATTCGCCTCTATTCATGGACCGCACTCCAGCCTAGCATTATGCGGCGTGCTGTCATATGTAGAGTCTGAATAAAATAAAAAACCTAATAAAATAATACGAGTAAATTCATTGGACGTTCAAGTCGTATTTGGCTGGCACATTTACGGCAATTTAGAAACATTAAAAATGTCAACTTAAATAAGGTCAAATGTTTTTTAGCATATTAGATTTAAATATTTATAAAATCAAAAGTTAATGCCAAAGTCATGCTAAACATTCACCTGTTTATCATTATATCGACAGGTTAATTAAATTTAGGAACAACTTCTGAACAAGGTCTGGCAAAAATAACTGTGGTTGGAGCTAGGGTTGATAAATTTGCAAGTAAGAAGTTATAGGTCATAAAGGGGGATTGTACTCAAAAATTGAAAGAGATTAATTACTAACGAAAATATTTCCTTATATTGTGACGCGGCATGTGACCTTTAAAGGCGCCACCGACTGAAAAAACAAACCTGGTTTACAGTTACCTCAGTCGACGTAACTTTTCTGGTCAGAAGTTATATCACGCTTTGCTTAAGTTATCCAAGGTAAAACAATAAATCATATTTTAAATATTTTTTTTAGAATGTCTTATGGACAACCCTACATGGGACTCATCTGTTTGGAACTTACTAATGATTCTGGACCATGGAATAACCGTTTTTAATTAACAATTTCATGTAATTTATCCTACAAAATGTCAACGAATGTTGATAATATTTTGTTTTTCGGAAGCTGTGAACAGTAGGTATATATAAGTAATACCTACGTACGGTTTAATTCACCGACTAAAGGATTAATATTTGGTAGACGATGTTAAATGTAAACGTTTCCAATGTAATTAATTGCAACACATAAGATGTAAGAATTAATATAAAGACCACAAAAAAGCTATTTAACTCTTTACTTATCGCCTAAAAAACATTAAGCGATTTTAGCAGAAGTTATAAAAGAGTTCAGATAGACAGTTGGTGGTCATTTGCTTACTTTGCTGATCCGGGGTATAAACCACCACATAGATACATTTCTAATGACACTGAAGTAAGTCGTTTTCGGGATCAGCAGCTGAAAATGATCAGCGCTCAGTCCGATACGACTGTTAATTATAGACATTTTTCTGTAGCAGTGTAGCAGTTTCTGTAACATGTCGTATCACAATGAAAAAAAGAGAAATAAAATATTTAAAAAGTGTTATTTCTAAAAATTAAGAATATCTGAGGGGAATTATCGTGTATTATGTAACGTGAAACTTAAACGTCACAATTAAGGCGACCGTGTTCTAGTGGTTTGGATAAAAGGTCTCGCAAATCTCGAGCTTCCTGTTCAAAACCACTTGCCGGTACCAATTTAACTTTGATATATGTACCATTGGTCGTACTGTTATATATCGATAATAAGGTAGCTTATATTAAATTATAATGTATTATATATTAATGTAAAAAAAAACATAGATTGATTAATGCAACAAACATGTAGTAGAAATATTTCCAATAGTTCTTCTGCATCCCTGATACTGCTGTGAATAATATATTTTAATTTATACATAAATATGCCAGTAAAATAAATGTTTTAGTGGAGCAAATTTGTTTAAGCAATGATAGTCCTACGTGTGTAAATAAACGGACCGAAATTGCCGCCGGACTGTCAACGTAAACTATATCCATGTAATACCCCCGAGCTTTGTTGAAGTGATTTAGATATGTAGAAAAAAGTAGCCTATATATACTTTTATTACTTATTTGTATAGAAATGACATTGTTATTGAGGTATCGAAAATTATTTGGCCAAAAGTCTCGAATATAATTATTAGAACAGATTGTAAGGGTTTTATCGCATTATTTATGAGCTTTCTCTTGAAATAAAGCAAAACGCCGTAATAATTAAAATATGCTTAATAACTTGCTAAGACCAGTTTTAATGTATTCAATTTTTTTACAATTAATAATTAATACTGCGTAAGTTTTAAAAAATCCTAAATATTATCTTTACTTAAATTATAAATTGACTATATTACTAGTAAAAAATGGATAGAAAAAATATACAAATGATGGATAAAAAGTCATAGATATAATACCTACTTTCAGTTACTGGTTTAGAAAATATATGTTATAATCGTTTATTTTTGGATAAAATACAATATGTCATACTAGCCAAATCTTCCATCTATTGGTAAGTTTTATTTTTTATTTACCATTTATATTCATTCATGTTAATATAAGTAATAATTATATAATAATAAGCTCAAATCAAAACTCAAAAATAAAAGACTAAATCAATAAAACAAAAAACAACCAATTTATAAACCAGCTTGGTTTAAAAATTTATGAACCAAGTTTAAAACGCATGTAAGTACTCCATTTCCTGAATAAAGAACCTACGCTATTCCTTAAAAATAGGATAGTAAATGGATTTGTTTTTAAAAGCTACAGAAGGCATCCGTTCCGAGTCCTCTCGTATCCAATATTGCGTGAGGCTCCGACAAATTGCTATCCGTTACAGAATATATTACAGCCCTCGCTACGACACATTGGTTTGTTAATCGTTTAAAGTTATTTATGGTAGCTCTAAATGTTTATCAGGAAGTGTTTGAATAGGAAAGTAATTAAACCTATTTCAAACTTGAGCTTTTTACTTGTTTATACGGACTATTAGTGTTCAATTTATTCGCTAGCTCGACATATGACATCACCCCGCCCGATGTTAAGCCAGGGTGCGATCGACTGCTACTACAATTAGGTAACTACCAATAGCAGTTGCGTCTATTATGCCGGCCTAGTTGAAATGTGCAATTTTCAGCCGATCTCAAAACGCGACTACTAAATCGTGACTCCACAGTCTGTACACTTGAAAGTGGTGGTACTACAGCAGACAGGGCAAATGACCAACTGTCTGCCTGCTATTGTTAAAAGAATTTCCATTCTATTTTATTTTACGCGTAAACGAGGCAGTCCCAGGATAGTGTATTCCGACCAAAAACTGGGTTGCCTAATGGCCATAATCTTAGAGCTTGTATAAAGAGAATTGTGGATGTAAGGGAGTTATGTCAGGATCGTGGGAACCCTGTGGGAAAAAGTGGCGTGACAATATGATTCATTGGTTGAAACTTGACGACAGGCGTGAGGCGTGGATGAACGGTTAGCGATGGGTTTGTAGCGCGTCCGTTTCCGTCCCGGGTTCGATTCCTGGTCGCAGCAAATATTTGTTTAGTAGCTTTTATTTGCAATATTTAATAATTATATTAAATATTGCAAATATGTGTTAATAAAAAAAAAGGTAGATATTTGCTTCAGGTCTGGTTATCAAAAAGAGTGGTAGGCAGTGGTACCCAGTCTGCCGATCCGGGGTAGTACCACCACTTACAAGTATACAAATTGTGAAATGATTTGGTCGCGTTTCGGGATCAGCTTGTAAGTTGCCGGTTCCAACTAGGCTGGCATAGTGGATGTGACTGCTACTCACAGTTATTGAATTGTAGTAGCAGTGACTACTACTTTTTTAGTAGCAACTGTTATCCATATTGTGTTTCTGTTATATTATTCAGCCGATAAGTAATTGTTATAGTACAATCGTTAAATTTAATTGTTGAAAGTTACAAGTGGAAAGTTATTTATTACGAACACTTACATGTACAATGGAGTCCAATTAGCAATTTATTGCTTTGAATAGATAAATAATTATTTAAAACATTTGTTTCATCGTTAAGACATTTTTTGGTTTATTATTGAGTTTCTAAATAATAATTTTGGGAATAATGAATACGAACTGAATGAAGTTAGTAAATCTTTTGCAAGTACGTATGTACTACAAATTGCATTGTGACTATAGGTTAAATAATAATAATATTCAAAGTGTTTTAAACAATTTCTTGTAATTATAGTTAACCTTGACGATATTCTTATGTATGAATGAGATGAATAAAGATGAATATATAAATGCTGCATATTATATATACATTTATAAGTTTTTTTAGAATAATGTTCGTTTACGAGTTTGTATAACTTTTCCTTTTTTAATGTTTGTATATTATTTCTTTTACATCTATGCTGTAATTAACATTATGTACTTTTTAAGTAGTCAATATCTTACAAATCACTAAAGTAGTGATTATCAGAGAATTCCGAGTATGTTGCGTTTCTCACGAGTTTCTTTCTTAGCGGAATCTTTTCGAAATCATATTATAATAGTTATAAAATCATTATAAACAATGAACAAACAACATCCAACAAATTCCCTGTTGGAATTTGTCAATGGAAATATTTACACAACTTCAATTATTTGTAATTAGGCATTACTTTTGAATAACTATAAATCGTGATCTACTTCTGAATGGCGAATCAATGAATTGTTTGTATTTTTAGATTTAGTCTTTCTGGGAATTATAAACGCTTGGTTGGAATTAACAAGATTTTATTTCGATACAATTTACCGCTTCACACTTAAATGTTTGTTATAATCGAATCTAAATTTTGTTATTATTGCATTATTAAACATAATTTTATATTACTCATTGTATGATTGTGTAAAAATGCTACGTTAGTATGCGTATCTTTATCAGTATTATTTTAAAAAAATACCTTAATGGCATTAAATTTTTTTTTTTAAATAACCTTAGGGACAACAGAGAAATAAGTCAGCTAGAGTTAGCGTAAAAATAAGGTATGTGAACACTAGAAATATATAATTGTTCTTTACACAATATAATAATAAACTAAATACAAATAATTTGTCAAACACTGACAAAAATATATCAATGATTAGCAATGATATTAGGTAAAATGAGGTAGATACCTTATACTAAGCTACTAAAGTGCTTGTATCATAGAAACAGGACAACCAAAGTACATATATCAAAGATACATTGGTACCGGCGGGTGGTCTTGAACTCGTGCTCTCGGTTTGTGTAACCATTGCACTGCCACTACACCAAGATCGCCTTTGATTATTTTGCGCTTAGCTACTGTCTGAACAGCTTACCCTATAGGGCAGTAATAGTTCGATAGGGTTGTTCGGAGAATTTATTTTTGTCCGTTTGTTATTGCCCAAATCTAATTAAAACGGGAGGCCGTAAATACAACCCCTCCTTGTTTACAATCACAATATACGCACAGCTATTCAACTAAAGTCTGTAGTAATTTGTGATCACTTTAGCTATTCATTAAATATGTACCGTAAATATAGTTTTCTATCGACGTTACATTTTGTAGATTAATTAATAACCGTAGAGCTCGTATGTAGAGAATTGTGGTTGTGAGGGAGTTGTGTTAGGATCGTGGCAAGTGGCGCTCTATTGTCTCTGGGAAAAAGCGTAACAATTTTATTGATTGATTGATGGCTAAATGTTATTAGTTGTTTTTCTGTTTCTTTTTTGTGGCTGTTTAGCTTGATTCCATGAATTGAAGCGACTGTTACTACAGTAAAATCACTTGAAGTAGCAGTCGCATTAACTATGCCGGCCTAATTGAAACTGGTAACTTACAAGCCGATTCCGAAACGCGACTTAGTCAATTCACGGCCTGTATACTTGTTAATTCAAATATATTTTATGTTATGTACTTAAATAATATGTACTTCAGGAAGTGTACTTAGATTTAATTAAACAAGTGAAAAAGTTAGTTTCGGTGTTAACTGTCTTAGACTCTTGTTTTATTGTATATTTAATGAGGTTACTTGATTAATAATAATATTTTATTTTATTTTATTGTGGCTTCTGTCAAGCTGGAATACGGTGCATAAGTACATGGAGGCGACTATGCCAGCCTATTTAGAACTGGAAATATACAAGTTGATCCCGAAACGCGACTGAGGCACTTCACGGCCCGCAATAATTCACTACAATAAAAAATCGACAATGTCCTAATTACATTAAATAAAATAATAGATTATTCATGAACATGTTTCCGCTTACCGCACCATAAACATCGCGAAGTTTGAGCCCGGGGAAGAAGTTTTGTAAATTTTCATTGAAGTTGGAGACAAATTTCAAGCGGCACATACGAATGCGCGGCAAAATGCGGAAGTGAATATATTAGATGTGGAACGCAATTTGTTCCGACCCATGCAATTTATGTCTACTGCCTACTTACGCTTATGCAGGAGGGTGTCCTTTTTTCATAGAACATTGAGTTAGTTTTTTTGGAAATGGCGCGTTGAATTCTTATTACTTATCCCTTTAGACCTTTTTGTTAGTTATTTTTATAGTATTGGAGATTATTGCTATACCTACTAACAGGGTTTATTGTACTTATTTCGTATCATCTTTGTATTTAATGTTTCGATTTCATTTTTATTTTATTTTTTATTATAATCATGGTTTGATAGGTCGGTTTATTTACTTGAAATAGAATAACAATTCAGACGTAAACGCTTCACTGCTTCAATATACATTTTTTACTACCAATTTTAGAGCTTGTATAGAATCAATACATCAAATTGTCATGCCTTTTTCCCGCAGGAATAGACAGAAACAATGGAGCGCCACTTGTCACGATCCTGACACAACCCCCTCGCTTCCTTCACATTCACAATGTAAGGAAAGCTCTACAAGCTCTACGGTTATGGCCACTAGGCCATCCAGCTTTTTTGAGGATGTCTATTCGATCAAATCGGAGAAAAATCTTTAAAAAGAGAGGTCTGCCGTATTTGTAAAGTAAATTGTGGATGTGAAGGAAGGGGGAGTTATGTGTTAGATACGAATTTGATTTGATAATGTTGATGATGATGAATAAACTACTATTAAGGTAATGAATTTTAAAAAATTATGCGGCTTACTATCGCGTTTATTTTTCTCCATAACCTCAATGGCTCCAAAGCTCTCGCGACGGTACAATCATTGTACAATCATTAATCAAAAATAAACGCAATAGTGAGCCGCAATATTTATGAATGTTCGCACAATATCTAAGCAAATTCTACTGTCTCCAATAATTCTGTCACATAAGTATATGTCATTAAGTATAACGTCCATTACAATTAGAAACTTATTCATACACGTACATTAACATGTAATCCATTTAAACCTGTATGTGGTTTATAACGACGTGAGAGCCGTCCCTAGTTGACTTTTAATTAAGAACGGTTAGAATGAGTGGCACGTTTACAATTATAGAGGTCCATTTTTTAAATGTCTGGCTACGAGGACAACATGCACATCCCCTTCTGAATGCGACAACGTTAAGCCTGTGGATAGACTTAGCTATTATTTATTTATGCTACATTTTTTTTTCGTTTTTCTTTATACATTCCTATAATACAAGAACTTGTTTGAGCGCATACGATTGAAGAAAACGGATATGTTTTTTTTTTTTTTTTTATTGTAACTCCACATATGACTGCATCCCGATTGATGTTAAGCCGAAGTTTGGTCCATGAATGAATGTATCTGCTACTACAATTCAATAACTGTGAGTAGCAATCACATCCACTATGCCGGCCTAGTTGAAACCGGCAACTTACAAGCTGATCCCGAAACGTGACCAAATCACTTCACGGTCAGTATACTTGTAAGTGGTGGTACTACCCCGGATCGGCAGACTGGGTACCACTGCCTACCGCTCTTTGATAACCAGATCCTAAGCAAATATCTATCTCTTTTTTTTTATTAACAAATATTTGCAATATTTAATATAATTAATAAATTAGATGAGCCCGTGGTCCGAGGAGGCTCTTGTGTTCTCCCGCGAACTTGGTGAGAAACTCTACTTGGCGACGGGTGACCCTTTGAGTAGAGAATATCTCGTTCAAAGGGTCAGCCTCGCTGTTCAACGGGGGAACGCAGCGAGTGTCCTCGGCACACTACGCCCATCGAATAGTCGTAATTTTATTTATTAATTTTTAGTTTTTATATCTAATGTAATTGCTGACCTTTATTATTGTTATAATAAAATACTTTCCATTATTAAATATTACAAATAAAAGCTATGAAACAAATATTTGCTCCGACCGGGAATCGAACCCGGGACTTTACACGCAACAAACCAATCGCTGAACAATTCGTCCACGCCTGTCGTCGAATGTCGCCTCAGTCATCGTTACTAAACCGGCCAGAAGTGTTTTTCACACTTTCCTTAAATAATTTAGTGTGTTCTAGTATTTGAAAAAAATATTTAGCTATCTACAATACGTAAATCCAGTATTTAAATAAAACGTGTAATTATACCCAGGTGTGTGACCAGCTTCATTATTTAAAAAAAAACATCAGGCGTGTTCATTAAATGAACGAAACGATACATTTTGAAGTGATCTTCACGCTTTTATTACAAGTTTAATAAAAAAAAACATTGTCATCAGGGCATAGACAACGGAGCGTCACTTACCATGATCCTGACACAAATATATTTCTTCCTTTACAACCTTTACATCCAAAATTCATACAGTACTGTGCTATGGTAGGAGCACTGAGTACCTCTGTTTAATAACAATGTCCTCAATTTATTATTATTTACATTTATAAACTAAGCTACTAAATTTGATAAAGGAATTAAGAAACAATCTACTCGTCCCTATTTTGTCTTTCCACTCGCCTCTGAATTTAAAATCTCTTTCGTCAAACCTCTTTTATTCAATATTTTAATGCCCAACCATCGCAACATACCTTTCTCAATCTTTACTACTACATATTCTTTCAAATCACATTTTTAAATGCTAATAAATAAAAATAAAAAACGATGCTAAAAAAATGTTGTCTTTGTCGTTGTCTAAAATATACCTATTTATATACTTATACTATAAAATATACCTATAAACGACTAAAATATACCTATTCAATTATTTTTATCGTACAAATCAAGAAGCAATTATTTTGTATAAAATAACATACAAAAACATCAGGGAGGATCCTACTATACTAGTTAGATAAGTAATTAGTAAGGATCCTCGTGATTATGGGGCGTAATCCATACTCCAACACTATATCGTTGTTTGATGATAATGTCAGCTTTATTTTGAAATTGAAAAGGAATCAATATTCGCGACAGTCACGTTTATCGTACGTGAGCTTGTTAATTGCAATTTTGACAATTATCGTTGATATAGGATTGAATTGTTATGTGTTGTGGAATAGTTTTGTTTGTAATATAAGTACCAAAGACAAAAAAAACATTATTTTTTTACTTTCTTTTTATTGTGACTTGACATCTGACTTTGACTTGCCTGGTGGTAAGCAAGGGGTGCTTACTGATATTTCACTGTATTAGTAGTCACCCGCATTCTAGCCTAACTCAATCGGAGTGCGGTCACGTGACAAGCCATGATTAAAAACTACATAAGTACTTACCTAACTGGTATTTTTTTAATGTATATATTTGTGAGTTTATAAAATGTATTTGTTAATGCAGTTTTTATTTATTTATATACTAAGCTTATGCGATTGTATTATATTGTATTGTATTAGGCCGGCATAGTGGCGGCGACTGGGGCAGCCTGGAACTGACTCGGTTATTCCAGTCGTCGTCACTCTTGGACCTCCTTTTGCTCAGGCGTGTCGAGGTCAGATGTCGTGTCACAATAAATAAATAAAATAGAAACAAAGCGACTAAAGTACATATATGAAAGATACATTATTTATTTATTTGTTTATAAACTATTGCACAAAAGAAGTTACATAGGCGAGCTTATGCATTATCTTAGGCATTATCTAACCTTTGTTGTATTGTGCTGTGATTGGCTGAGTGCAAAGAATTTATTAAAAAAATCGATTTTATAAACAAATGATATTTGTTATGGAAAATATTTGCATTGGTACCGGCATGTAGTTTTGAACAGGGCAAGGTTCTGTTTTAGTAGCAATTTTTAAAATTTTAAAGCACTCAACGTTCAAAATAATAGATACTGAATAGATTTGACTGGTAGATGCTAGTACAATGCCAAGCGGTATTAAGTTTACCTTTTGCAATTATCGTACAATAAATAAATAACTATAAAATCATTATCATAAAAACAGATTTTAAATATATAGGTAGCATATATTTAATTTAGAATATTTACCAAAACATGTAAGTAAAAAATATTATGTATATTAAAACCTATCTATGAATACGAGTACTATGTAAGACCGTACAAGTATTTTATCTTTTTTTTAAGTAATTTATTTTTATCTTTCCTCGTCAATTTTTACGAAATCTTACATAATGAGTATACATATTGCATCATTAGGCCTCTTTTCGATAAAGTTACAAAATATTGTAGCAAGTTACATTTTTCACAAAAATCTTTTCCTCTTAACCCGAACGTTTGTCGTAACAAAATGTTCTTAAAAAGTCCTTCCTAGAAGCAAAATGAGTATTTCGGATGCCACCACCGGTAATTTTAGCGGTAATTTTTGGAACGTTTACTAAATTTAGTGCGTAAGCCTTTGAGAATTTAATCTTCATTGTGACTTTTTTATTAACTTTTTATACCGCTGCGAAATATTTTTTATTACGATAATCTATTACTATTAATTTTAATCAGATACTTTTAAAAAATCTTACTACTGAAATATTATTAAATATGAGTTTTATTTATTTATTTATTGGTCGCTCATCGGGCAAAAAAAAATCCGAATCGATAATATTCGCCGAAGGACCAGAGTTACCGACATAGCTCGTAGAGTTTACAAGCTGAAGTAGCAAGGAGCTGGCCACATCGATCGAAGAATCAATAACCAATGGGAAAGAAAGGTTCTTGATTGGAGACTACTAACAGAAAGTCGCAGCGTGGATTGACGATGAAGTGGATGCAAACCGGTGGATGCAACTGGCATCTTGTCGTTCAGAATGGCGTTTTAAGAGATGATAATGACGTATCATCTGACCTAGACTGACTAGACAAGCAACTTATTTTAAAGTTGCCCCAGTAGCCGTTACTAAGCCAGTCCGCAAGTCAGAAGTGCTTTCGCTTAGGATCCAATAAGCATTCCACTTGTGAATCGTTTGACAAATAAACGGCGCCAAACCGTTTATTTTGACTGAAATTTGGATGGTCAGTTACAGTGAGTGAAAACCAAAGAAGATTTAAGTACGCAATGAAATAGGTAATAATCAATCAATCAAATTGTCACGCCTTTTTCCCACAGGGATAGGCAGAGACAATGGAGCGCCACTTACCACGATCCTTATATAATTGGGTAACAATTTTGGTCCTTAAAAATTATAATGCTTAATTACACACATTATAATTCCGTCTAAATTATCTTGCAAGTATTTAGCTTATCAACTTACTTTATAATATAGGTGATTATCTACGTTCAGTATAATACATTGGATCTTTTAATTACTATTATTAAAATAGAATAATTGGTTCTGTTGAATAATTATGAAGTCTGCAGCTTACAGACGTGACTTTCGGAGCATCGAATGGCTAGACCAATTATCATAGATCTATCTATATTCATAAATATGTTAAGTAAGTATATAGGAACAAACTCTCATTATTTTGAACAGTAAAGGATGGTTCATCTATAAATTTTCTACGTCGTATTTTCTTAAGCAGTACCGCTATTGTCAAAGATTTCACTACACAACTTTGAGAGGTGGTAGGAAGAAAATTATAGGCTTAGAGGTATCACATGAATCGATGCTTAGAAATAAGATAAATATACTTAAATATCATAAGAAATATTTAAGTGATCTAACACAGAGATGGTAAAGAGTGGTAAGCAGTGGTACCCAGTCTGCCGATCCGGGGTAGTACCACCACTATACAGACCGTGAAGTGATTTAGTCACGTTTCGGGATTAGCTTGTAAGTTGCCGGTTCCAACTAGGCCAGCATAGTGGATGTGACTGCTACTTACAGATATTGAATTGTAGTAGCAATGACATCCATTCATGGACTACACTCCAGCTTAACATCAAGCTGGGTGCTGTCATATGGCGAGTCACAAAAAAAAGATACTTCGTGTGTACGGTACAGAATTTGAAAGTTCAACGAATGGTTTAAAACTAAGAAAATTTCCTTTTTGTTTTAGGACATTAGGATAGTTATCTAAGATCTATTTAAGTTGACACATATCACCTACTGTTTTAAAGTCCTTTTTCTCGATTACAAAGGCATTAATCAAACCCAAATTATTATGTAATACGGTACTTATTGAATGAATATTGAAGTGAATATTGGGTGTAGCAGAAGAAGCATGAGAATAGAATTAGGGTTGTAGAAATGCGGTCTGTAAGAAGTGTTGTGAAGTGGCAATAGCGGATAGAATGAGAAATAGCACAGTGCGTGATAGATGTGGTTAAAAATAAGATGTAGTGACATAAGGATGAGTGAAAGTAAATTACCGAAAAATAATTATAAATCTGATGTGAACGAATGCGTTAATGAAGGCAAACCCAGGAGGGTGTTTTCAAACTAAATTGGTGACATCCTTAAGAAAGCTAGTTTGCCTTGTGCCCATAACCGTAAAGCTTGTATGAAAAGTATCGTGGATGTGAGGAAAGCGAGGGAGTTGTATCGGGATCGTGGCAGGATTCATCGTCTTTACCTTTGTGGGAAATAGGCGTGACAATTTAATTGATTGATGATTTGACTAAAATTATTCCGGATTAATTTATGAAACTCAATTTGTATCGTTTTCAAAGAGAAAATCCCGTGTTGATGGCAAATACTAATGGCTACGAAACGGTTGATTAGGCTCAATAACTAAAACTAATGATACGTCACAACCGCAACGGAAATCCTTTATCATGATTATGGTTACATTATCTCTAATTGTAGGCATCATGTGGGAAAAGCAGGGCATAATATAAATAGCTCCTTTTTCATTGTAGCTCGACATATGTCAGTACCCTGCCTGATGTTCAGCTGGAGTGCGGTCCAGATATAAGGGTGATTTGCTATAATAGTTAAATGACTGCAAGTGGCTGTGACTATTCCTCCACTATTCCTGCCTAGTTGAAACTGGCAACTTTCAAACTGATTCCAAAATGCGACTGAGTAATATTTATGTATTTAAGATTGGTAGGCAGACAGCTGGTAGTCATGGGCCTTATCTGCCGACCTCTCTTAAATAAATATAAAGGGTTCTATGTTATCACATGTAGAAAAAATAATTAAATATTTTTTATTAAACTATTTTTTAGTTATGTTTTATCCCAATATTGCATTATTGGCAATATATCAGAATTGTTTTATATGACTGTTAAAGGCTGAATAACTATGAGTATCAACTGCGAGGTAGATAATTTCAAGAAATACTTGTATTCAAAAATTAAAACATCTTTTTATAGTGACTTGACATCTGACCTCGACCTGCCTGATGGTAAGCATGATGGAGGTACGACTAAAAGAGTGCCGACGACTAAAAATACTGAGTCGTTTTAATGTAAATTCGCCTTCTTGGGATTTTTTACGTTGTCAAATAATTCTACAACTAAGATTAAATATTAAACATATGTAATGAAATCTTGTTCCAGAAATTTAATACTTGTAGAGCTTGATGAAGAGAATTCCGGAAGTTGTATCAGGATCGTGGCAAGTGCTGCTTAATTGATTTAAATTATAATAATATTTTAACTAATAATAAGCTAAATATAGTTTGGAATGCTAACAAAACGTACAACACAAGATAGAATAACAAACTACACTTTGGAACAAAATAACAATTTGTATTCCGTTTTAGTCCTCCGATAACAAAATGTATTCAGCGATACAGAATTTACTTATTTACCCTCCATCGCATTATCGTGGTTATGATTTGTGATTATTATTATCATTTTAATAATGCTATGAGATAATTCTATATTGCAAATAACAGAAAAATTATTATTGTTGAAATCGCCGTGTAATCTTAATTTCATTTTTAATATGCAATATCAATTATGAAGTATCTGTCATAAAAATACCACTAAATAAAACGGATGTTAAAATGTATTAAGTTCTTTATTTTTAGAAAATAATATTTAATAATACAAGTGGAAGTGCAGCAATTTCAATAATTATAATAACAAAACTCATTTTATCCTTAGAAAAATAAAAGAGCTTTAAGCACTTTAACTTTAAACTGTAAAACTGAAACAAAAATAATTTACAAAACTAACTTTATTTTGAAACAACACTAGGTAATAATTATATAACTCCATCTTATCTTTCATAGTACTTTTTATAATTCCTATAAAATAAATTTAAATAAATAATATAACATTAAAAAACTTTATAACGCAAAATAATTTAACTTTGAAATAGAACTCAATAAAGTAACTTATCTAATGCTAAAACTTGAAAACAACACTACAACAAAACGTTGGATAAATTAACTAAAAACTCGCTAAGTTTCAAACTTTATTCACAAAACCACTTTGAAATTATTAATTTCTAATTTGAATAAGCATAATATTTTTGTATTGTAATTTAATAAAAAAAGTAAAAAGTTTTTTATTTGACAGGAGTGAGTGAAATATTCTAGTAAAATAAATTTAAAGGCGAGGGAAAGATCAATAAACGTTTATAAAAAGAGAAAAACGGTGAAGTGTGTTTTACCGCTACTGCACGCTATGACCTCATACTGTCTGTACCACATTGCCACACCACACCAGAAAAAAAGATGATCTTGCTCACCATGCAGCAAATCACCACTAAAACCAAATAATTAAGGCTGTCCCTATAAAACAGATCCTTATAGAAAAGAGGACAACCTTCCCAAACAAGTATTTTCCCTATTCTATAATCATATATCCTTCAAGCACATTATGAAGAGGCATTTTACCATGCCATCAAGCTAAGCAGTGAACATGGCTGCTCAGAAATTCGACTGTACAGCAGTGGTATTTACGGATCAACCACAAGAGTTAGCAAGAGTTAACATCGGGCGAGGCATTGTCCTGTGACTATCTAAATATAAAAAAGTCTAATGAATGCAGGTACTGAATTGTGATACAGATGAAGAGTCATGGTCGTTGAGAAAATTAGCCGTAAGTAAGCAGCATACAATCTTCATTTAGCGACCAATAATACCTATCCATCAAACTTAGGTGAAGTTCAAATTGTAATAAATTTCATTAGGACGAATATTTAATGACGTCCTCTTGCCAAGATAAAGTCCATTTGCCACTAAAGTTACGTGGATCAAGTAACCTGTCGTTTCTGTGAGTAACTGATTGTCTGATAATATTTTTACGTAGGGGGCATATAAATTAGTACAAACAACATGAAACGTTAGTATGTACTTAGTTTAACGAACACTAACTTATACGAGCCAACTACAATCTCTTTGATAAAGTTCCCCGTTGAAAGTTTGTTGGCTTCTCACACGGTTGTTTGCAAACTTGCACTTAAGTGAACTCGCTACATAATTGAATTATCTAAATTTCTCTTCATTTTAATATTGACTACTTCTTTCATAATCTATTTTTAATAAGATCGATAAATTATCTTAATAATATATTGTTAATTTATTTAAATCAAACGTTCTTGTATTATAATCACAAATTACCTACTATCACAATGACTGAAAAAGTTTTTAAGAAAAGAAAGAATAAAAATTCCGCATTTAATAAAAATTACTTTTGAGCATTCACACAAAAATCGTTTAATAAACAGACAATAACAATAATTGATTCATCAAGGTAATGTTCTTTATTTCAGAATATCGTGTCAGAAACCAATTAAATAAATAACACCTAAAGGTGAAAAGTAAATGGAATTGTAATTACTACAGAAATACGAAAACTCATTACTAGATTAAATCTATATTGACATTCATATTTCGTCAGAAGCTACCATACTGTACACATTGGATATTGAGGAATTGGACGCGTTTATATATATTTATTTAGGCAACAAACAGTCATACAAAAGAAGAACTTATATAATAATATGCTAAATAAAGACCCGAGTCGAAGATAGTGCCGAAGATTAAACTAATACAAATATAACAAAAGCATATATAAAACCTATAAGCTTATACGTGCTCATTTTAAAGGTTAATTAATTTCTAGGGATACATTAATACTATTAATAAAATATCAAAATGTTATTCCTAAATTATTATTACCCGGTAGTGTAGAGCACGGCTACGCCAAATATTGATAGATATACATTTTATTATTTACCCGTTGTTCATCAAAATAAATAAGTTACTCCATATCCCGGGCTGCACCCATGTGTACGTAGTTTTAAACTTCAAGATTTGTTTACCTCGTAATCTAAACTTCAATAACTTATTTAGGGTCCATTTTAGATAAACCATTACAACGAATATCATATTACAAAGATATTTAAACAAGAGGAGTAAGTGAAAACAGTGTAAATGTTTGCGTACTTTAAATGCCCCATTTTTTTGGAGTCGGCGGATTAGGTTTTCTGGCGCCATGCACACAGAATGAATATTAGCTATTTATTTATATATTAAATAATAATGAGTATAATAATAGGCATTTTTTACCAGCTGATGACAGGTGAGTGGCGAATTCTTACAGTTATGGGGCCGTTCAAGTATATTACGTAGACATAGTGCTTACGCAATACTTGAACGGCCCCTATTGAGTTGTAGTAGCAGTCACCGCACCCCAGCTTAACATCAGGCGAGATGCTGTCATATATCGAATCACAATAATAATAAAAACAGTGGGAAATTAATATTATATAATATTATATTTTTTAAATAGTTTGCCGTAAAATAAAAGTTGTAAAAGTGCTAACAGTTACAAACCTGGCCAGTTATAAAACTAAAATTATATTGTAATCATGAGAAAATAACCTAGACAATTATTGTTCTAAAAGAAAAAAAATACCAGACAGTACTTTAATTTACTATTATTACGAAATTACAACTGACAGATACAAATTACTTTTATCTAACAAATTAAGTTGGGAAAAGTTAGGTTTAATGCAAATTTGTGGGAAAAATAACTTACTCGTATTTTTAAATATAGGTATATCTTAGGTAGATGTGAAATGCTTTACTAGCTCATGTGTTCTCCCATCCTACGGATTGAATGGATCAAGCTAAGCGTGAAAATACACCTTAATCCGGCATAATGACAGCGAATGAGGCAACGTAAACTGAATCAGTTTTTACAATTGTCGGCGCTCTTAAACATTCCCTTGTTTATCCTCAGGCAAGTCTAGATCAAATGTCTTTGAGGTCTTTGAGGCGACCGTAGTTTTAGTGGCAGTGCAATGGTTACGCAAACCAGGAGCACGAGTTCGAGACCACCCACTGGTACCAATGTACATTTGGTCCTGTTTCTATGATAAACAGGACCTGTTCATGTTCCTGTTTTTTTTTTCTTTTCACTTTAGTAAAAAAAAGAAAAACTATAAAATAATATAGGAATCGCTGTGTATTGTAACTAAACTACAAAGTGTTCATTGTTCCATATCTGCCTATAGAACGTTATTTGTAAATGTCTATTTGAAGCATGTAAAACACAAGTATTGCAATTACATCAAAGTTTTATTAACAAAGTTATTAGGTAAAATAATTGATACTTAAACAAGTTCCAAACTAATATAATCTTACAGGTAATTTTGTAACTAATATTTTCATATTAGGCGAAGTTTACTTTATTAGTTGTCATCATGTTTTATTAGTTGTTGATAAAAGAATATAGCTAACAACTAAGATAATGTTGTTTTGTTCTTTAGGAGATATTGTATAAGTCAAACATTTCACTAACAAATTATCTATCCCTCACTTAGAAGCAATAAATAATGTATTGCCGGACATAGATAAATAGAATACAAATCGAATCTTGAAGGGCGTGTATAGAAAAATTACATCAATAATAGACACATTTCCTGAGGCGATAGGCAGTTGTTTACGATCTGCTGCGGATTGCATTTGGCAGGCTTCCCACAGACTTGGCCGCACTAAAACAAATATTACTCCATTAATATTCAGCTGCTCTGCCAAAGACGGCGTGTGTTGCGTGCCTCGAGGAAATGTCGGCGATCAGGGATTGTTCGAGATAACAACGAGTGTTCACCCCCATTTCATGTGTTTACGCGCCTCGCGAGACTTGATACTTATATCATTTGCGTGGTGTGCGTTGAGAGCGATGAAAAAACAACGCACTGAATACGTGAACTAAAATATGGTTATAATTTTGCCGTTTTTAGGTCGCGGATCCATATACATCCATGTATATGAAAGGTGGATAACAAACTTTCTTGGGATGAGATAAACATTTTTATGCCCTTCAGGAATATTTCGGCGATCTACGGTGTACTTAAAGAATTCCTGTCTTTCATCATTATGAACATATTTTTTTAGGAAAAAAAAGACATTATAAAAACATTATACTTCCTCTATTCAATCTTTTCATTCTCTAGACTTCGTTAGATCGTTAATATCAGGTTCGATCCCCGGCCGCAGTTGAACTCGCGTGATATTTTTTCGTCTAATTTTCATTACTAATTATTATATAGTTATTACGTACTAGCGATTGGTTTGTTGCGCGTAAAGTCCCGGGTTCGATTCCCGGTCGGAGCAAATATTTGTTTCATAGCTTTTATTTGTAATATTTAATATTTATAAATATTTATTTAAAAAAAAAGAAGTGGATATTTGCTTCGGGTCTGGTTATCAAAGAGTGGTAGGCAGTGGTACCCAGTCTGCCGATCCGGAGTAGTACCACCACTTACAAGCATACAGACCGTGAAGTGATTTGTCACGTTTCGGGATCAGCTTGTAAGTTGCCGGTGTAACTAGGCCGGCATAGTGGATATGATTGCTACTCACAGTTATTGAATTGCTGTGACATTCATTCATGGATCACACTTCGGCTTAACATCAGCGGGGTGCTGTCATATGTCGAGTCACAATAAAAAAAAAGCATTGGTTTATGACAAAAATTAATAAAGGTATAATAAAAAATGCACAAATATAATATTTTTTACAGCTTTAGATAATTACAAGCTTACAAACTCCGCACATAATTTATATCTACACAGCTCGTTAAATGCATTAATTGCTCGTAATAATATAACACAACTTAATGACATAACATTATTCTTCCACCATAAAGAACCGCAAGAAATAATTTTCCCACTTTAAGCACCTGACATCGGTGGCGTAACGCATAATAAATCTTTCCAAATCTAATCCGGGACGAAGTCGTTTGAAGGAAAAAACTCGTTCGTAAAGTGTATCACGTACTTCTTATTCGTAAGCATTTTGGATAAGGAAGTCTATCCTAAGTCAGGGCTTTTGTGGATTCCTCAACGGAATTGTTTTAAGGACAATATAGCTGTTTCGATGCGGAGATACTAAAGTTGTGGATCATAGCGAACTTAATAGGGATGATTACACTCCGTCCCAATGAAATGAGATGTGTATTTAGATAAATAAAGTTTTCCTTTATATTTTATTCGTTATTTGCTAATAACTTGAACGGGTTTAGGTAAAATTAAGCTTGTTAAGCTATGATTTGCAACTAAGGTTAGTTACAATTAACAATAAAGGAAAAATAAGCAGACTAGGAATTGTGTATCTTATTTTATTTTCCTTTAGCCAGTATAGTGACGGCGTCTGAGAATCCATAAAAATATAATAGTAATATAAAGAAATAAAAAATACAATATATTTATTTATTTACACAGATAACTAAAAATAAATAAAGTATGAAGGCTTCGTTCTCACATACAGGGACAAGTGTCCTTCCACGAATCTGACATTGTCTCTTTCTTCCTTCACATCCACTTTCTTTTATACAAGCAAGAGCTTATGAAATAATTGTTTAATTATTATTATCACATAAATAAATAATTAAATAAGTTGAAAGCCAACTTATTTATAAGTTAAAAGCCAACTGTAGAAACGTCCGAAAAATAAAATAAAATTGTAATATCAAAATAAACGCGATAGTAAGCCGCATAAAATTTGTTCAATTCATTAATCAATATTCGCGGAAAATCTAAGAAAATATTTTGTACTAAAGTATATCACTACTTGTACTAGTACATTTACTGTGCTGCAGATATCACCTCTTCCCTCATTCGTGACGATGAGGCAATTACACAAGTGGTATAATTAACATCATTAAATTCGGAGACAACATCAAGAGAGCTGGGTTGCCTAGTGTTTATGGAGCTTGTATGAAGAGAATTGTGAATGTGGGGGAAGCGAAGGAGTTGTGTCAGGATCGTGGCAAGAGGCGCTGTATTGTCTTTGCCAATCCTTGTGGGGAAAAGGCGTGACGAATATTGGGTCTTTATTGATTAATAATAATAAAATATAGAAACAATTTCATAAACTAAAATATCAACACTATCTCTGTTTCAAATTTAATATTAAGTAAAGACTAATAAGACAACAGATTGCCGACGAAGTAACTCGTCGATTGGCAAACGCAGAGTTCAGCAATTCCGAACATGATTCCAATTGTGAAGTTACCCGTTCTAAACTAAACATTCTATGGAATCTAGTTAGTTCTAGAACAAACAATAGCACCAAATTACCTATCGAAATTCAATTATATTGATTAATTTTACAGGCGTATTATATAGAGTATGTATTTTCTTTATTTCTTACTCGATAACTGACTCTTACTTGCCTGATAGTAGTGAAGAAGAGATCATACAACGACTGAAAAAACAGTCATAGTCGGTGGCCCCAGTCGTCTTCACTGTGGAGTTTTTTATTTATAAATACGATAAAGGACGCATAGAGTCACCATTACTCTGCGAAAGTCCTTAAATTCGTGGAATTATAGAATTGCTTCTAGAAAATCAGTGTGAAGTCTATGTGTCTTTGGAAACTTTTGGTACATAGATTTGGTACTCGTAGATATAAAAAAAATATTTCAACATAAATACTTTATTAATATGGCTCGTCATATTATGACAGAACACCGTCTGATATTAAGCTAGAGTGCGGTCCATAAATGGATGGGAATGCTAGTACAGTTAAATAACTGCAATTAACAGCAGCAGCGTGCAAGTAACGCATTCACTATGCCGGCCTAGCTGGAGACGGCAACTTTGAGGCTGATCCCAAAACGCGATTAAACCACCAAACTGTCTGTACACTTGGTGCCCAGATAGGCAAACTGGACAAATGGCTACCAACTGTCTGTCTACCACTCTAAAACTTACATCTTGCAAGTAATAATAAAGAAAATAGCTGTATTTAATTAGCTGTAAGGTTTAATAACCTTTAGATGTTTATTAGATGTAGGTATGTATAATAATAAATACACAAGAAAAACAAATTTAAAAATTAAACTAAAAATAAATTATAAATAAATAAATATACTCGTACCCATTAGATCCATTATAAATAAATAATATTATAAATATTATTTCTACATCTTGTCATATCTATCCTATAAAATTCACTTCTAAGAAAAGTTAATAAATATTCTAAAGCCTATTTTCATTAGTTCATCTTGGGAATATAATGATTTAAGTACCTTTGAAGAAATGCTAAAGATAATACTTTATTATTTATTTATACTACTTATTATTCGTATTTTATATCTACTAATAATAATACCTACGTTTACTTTGAAGTTACTGTGAGAAATAACGAGTTTTTTCTCGACATGATTAAATATGATAGATCGTATTAACGGTTCATCGGTTTTGATATTAGTCCCTAAATTATTAATATATATTTTAATATAACTGAACATAAATACATACCTCATTAATACATATAGGTAATGGTTAATAATTTTCAATACGATGCACTATTGTTTACAGTGTGTGCATATTTTTGAATTGCAATTTAGTTCCTAATATATTTTCATGCTGAATCAAAGATTGCAATTTGTTTTGCACACCATTAGTATAATTAAAATAATAATATTAAGTGTATCATTTTAATCAAGTTAAAGTAAACGATGGAGTCAATGTCTTCACTTATTATTTTCTTGAATTGCGGCACACCATAATGACTGTAATGACACCATAATGTTATGTTAGGCTGGAGTGCGAACAATGGAGGCAACGCAGACGGCTACTTACCACTTATAAATGATTGCAAGCCACTGTCGCATCCGCTATACCGGCTTGTTTTTATGGATTTTCATTTTTATTTATTGCGTAAATACATCATTTTTTTAAATGTCGCGCCTTTTTCGCACAGGAATAGGCAAAGACAATGGAGCACCATTTGCCACGATCCTGACATAACTCTATGTAATATATCAAAGATATGTACTTTGCACTTCAAACCGGAATCACTTGATTAGACTGACCAATAGTCGCCCTAAATTATATACCCAATAATTATATACTAATAAACGGTATTTTGTTTATTTGTTTAATTGGTTTGCTTTGTACATAGGTTATTTATGCTATTAAATATGTTTAACGAATGCCAGAATATGACATAATGAATAAATAATAAACATATAAAGGTAACGCAATATTCTTGTTGTATTTTTAAATTACTTTTTACCAAATAAAAAAGCGTATGAAAATGTGTCAAGCAATCACTCGAGACAGATGCAAATTAGAAATATTATTTTCGCAATTTATTATACGAGCTATTTATTACCTAGTTTACGAAACGAACATGGCGCATGATATGTTTTGCTTTAAAGTAATTATACTTTTTGTAACGCTAAATTCAACTTTAGCTATGGTAATTACTTTTTGCGGTGCATAATTTGCGTAACATTCATGAATATTATCTTGGCAGTAGCAATGTGGATAAAATCTTTAGCGAACCAGTTTTTACTGTAATCGGATTTTATGAAGTGGAATACTGTTTTTCTTAACCAAAAACAACTTAATAAGGAGCACTTTGCTAAAGCTATGCATACCACATCGCAATTAAGCCTAATACCACCAACATACAAATGTATGGGACTATTAAAGCGGCTCATTAAAATGATGACCTCAATGCGAATTCAAACCCGTCTTGTGCAGTCCGGTCCGCAGAACGACCTTGACATATACCAAGTACATTCCTCCATCGTTTGCATGCACTGCGCTCGCGCAACTTAACCGCACTTCATCAAATATGCATAAGCCCGTCATCTTAAATCAGAAAATAGATAGACTATCTCGTATGAATAACTATAAATCGCATGGAATTTAATAACAATAATTTACAATAAGTTATTAAGTTGAAGGTGAGCTGATACTTATGTTGTCCAATAAAGTTGCCAGTAATGTTTGAGCTAATTAAAAACACTCCAGTATTTATGTGAGTCGGTATGAGGGATACTTTGAATATAAATTTACGACACCTCCATAAACAAATACGAAAAACTCCCAACATAAAAGTTCCATCTTCGCGTAGATAACTTCATACTTTACCATTGAATAAACGCCCGTAAGCGTCGGTAAAGGGTTGCCATAAATTATTTTACAGCTTTTCCTTAAGTACCTTAAACATTTCCCGTTTGGTTTTTAATAATGTGGCGGTAAGTCTAATATGATTCTTAACTTGAAAACTTCAAAGGAGCTTTCACTGATTTCGCTTTCCCATGAGATAACGAGTCACGTGTCGGAGTCAAAACCGTGAGTGTAAGATTCACAGACGTGTAATAAATAATATGTACACTCTTACACGTAACTTGCAATTTCAATGTATTCCCATCGTCGAGAGTAAAACCCGCAATTTGCATGGGGAAAATTGCAGTAGCGTGAGGGGTCGCTCGTCTTTAATGATGCCTCTTCGTCTGTCGAGTGCTAATCGAAGTACTGATGGGCCAAGTTGTGTGTAAGTCATTATGTACCAGCAATTTGTAAAAACATGAGTGGGTATCATTACGTAAGGACTTAAAAAATATTTTTTCCAATTTTCATGTTTTCTTTATTTTTGTGTAATGTGTTTGTTTCTTTTGTTATTATAACCCTATTGTACTAAAAGTTTAAATGAGTAAAATAATGAATCTTTCTGGGTGTATGAGCATTAATAATGTTTACAGTTAAATATTAAAACCACAAAACAATTGGCGAAAATAATTGGAATTCCGTTAATGCGTATCCGTGGAGAATTTGTGAATAATTTCGTACATGAGTAACCATTCAAATTAATTAATATTCATTGTATAACAAGAAAAAGTATTAATTAATTACTATAATAATGAAAAATTAATTTAAGTGACCAGTTTTTTAAAAATAATATTTAATTTATATTGGAGTACCTAATAGACGTGTACATGTATTTTAGTTTTATCCAAACCAGGGTTCCCCCATTAAAAAAAAATTAGATCCTTCAAGAGAAGCGTGAAAGAGCATCATAGTGACGACGATCCGATTTTTTTTACCTTGGACATTTCCATTTCCATAGGAATATGAAGAGACAACAGAGAGTTTTTTTTTCACAATTCTCTTTATATAATCTCTATGATTTGAACTTAATGTCTAACTTTGGTCATGCAATATCAGAGGGTTACCGACATACTAGAATAGCTTATTCTTTGTTTATTACTGTACAAGTAGTAATTATTATTAAGTATAGCTGTGTACCTAATAGATATCTATTACACGTCTTCCGGCTTAGGGTGTCGAAAAGGCTTAGTAACTTTCATCAGAGGAAAACTTACTACTGCCTTAATCAGAAAAAAGATAAGACGAGTTAAAAACTAATTACTTCCATAGGCTTTTCTCCTGCATCTTATTTCTGACTATATACCAATTCAGATCAATTGAAACGCCCATTTCGCAATTCAGAAATGCAAATATTATTTATAAAACTATCACCTTATTTTTAATTTATAATATTTGTAGGGTTAAATGCGCACTTAACTTGACTAAACTAATATAAAAAATAAAAGAAAGAAAACAAATGAGGAAACTAATACCAACAAAACAATTAAAAATAAACCAATTCTAAATTTGAAAGTTTGAACAAACTATAATGGAACCGCAACACCTGCATTTGACACTATTAACGACGGTCTCCGGATTTAACATTTTGTATTAAAATTACCGACCCCTAACTTGAAGGGTAGTACGTAATTGAGTCCTTTATGTTGGGTCAAATGTGATTTGCCGTACAAGATACACTGATAACAAAGGAGTTCAATTTGATTTCCGAATAGTACGAAAGGTTCGGAATAGTAGGAAAGGTTTTGGTCGCGAAATAGAGTTTTTAGTTTGACTCCTCCATTAAATTAAGGCTGTTTCCTTGACAGACTCAAAGTATCTTCATTTACTTATATACTTCTTGATTCAATTTGTCAGGTTCTTTCTTTCATTTGAATAATGAGGTAAGAGAACTTAAAATAAAATTTTATACGAGTATAGCTGTAAAAAGTTACAACAGATATATCCTCATTTTCAAAACATTTTTATTGACTCTTAATATTGTTTCAATAGTAATAACTAATACTATGGTTTTGCGTTATATTCTCACAGATAAAAAACGAAAATTCTTCACTACCTATAATTTTTATGTTTTAGTTTAGTTATACTATACCCATATGAATTTTATTGCTGAAAAGCTTCATGGCTCCGGATTCCCACTTCTAATTATAAATTTGAAAAGTTTTAATTGAGACTTACCATTTGCACTTGCCTGATAGTAAGTATGGAAAAGTCGTAAAGGGTCGACGACTATAAAATCCGATTCAGCGTCAGTCGCAGTCACTATTCCGGCCAAAGGTGCTTTTCCTTTTTCGCCTAAATGACCCAAGGTTGGGTATGGGGAGATAATAAATTAATCAATTAATCAAATTATTATGCTTTTTTTCGTGTAGGAACACGGATAGGTAGAGATAATAGAGCGCTCCCTCGCCTTCCTCACATCCACAATTCACTTTATACAAGATCTACGATTATGGGCACTAGGCAAAACGAGTTATTTAAATATTTCATTAACGTATAATATATCAAACATTAATTGGGTTATTTTTAATCGTAACATAATCCAAAATCAACGTTGTAATTTATTATCGCGCTGCTTGTAACATATCTGTTTACAACAGACTTCTATTTATCAAAGCCACGTTTGAGGAATGACAATATCAACGTCTCAATTTCATTAATTTATTACTTTGGTACGTACTAGCTTTTCGTTTAGATAAACAATATAGAATACATATTGTTTATTTTACTGTTGTTAAACTAAAGTTATTTTTGCCTATTTTGTTTTTTTTATATTTTATAAAAAACATATTTACCGTAAATGTTAGTAGTTGATCAATTGAACTTGTACTAAGATTATAAAATCAAATCATTGGGTAATAAAAACTAATTTCCTAATAAAAATATCTTAATAAATCCTAAGTATTAAAAGGTAGTAAAAAATTAGGCAAGTATTAAGTTGTGAATAATAAAATAGAATCTTGAACCTAAATTTCGATTGCGAAGTCTATTCTGTTATCCACAAACTACGACCTTTCTAATAATTTTTAAATACTTTTTATAACTCGCTACATAAACTAATAATCGCATCTTTGAGAACTTCTTAGAATTACTCTGAAACGCTCAATTTTTTTACACTTGACATTTTATTTGAAGGTTACTTTGACCTTGAACCCTTATCTATATCTTAAATAAAATCATTTTTACATAAATATTTTTACCTCCAGAAAACGATCAAAACTTAAGTGGGAATTAGTTTCCATCCCCTTTCCCAGTATTAATTCATCCTTGACGCCCAGTGTTTATGAAATAAGCAGGTATCCGTATATTAGCTTGGTATACAGGCATGTAAAAGTTAAAGTAAGAAATAAAGATTACATGAAAATGAATTATGTATATAACACAAAACAAAACAATAAAAGACAACAGATTATGTTTCATACAAGCTCTACGGTTAGAATTTAGAGACTTGTGGATGTGAGGGAAGCGAGAGAGTTGTGTCAGGATCTTGGCAAGTGGCGCTCCTTTGACTATGCGTATTCATGTAGGAAAAGGCGTGAAAATTTGATTGATTGATTGATTATCTTTTAAATTATAATAGTAGGTTGTTACTCTGCCGGCGACTGAGACGACCTTAAACTGAGTCGGTAATTTTCAGTTGTCCGAGTTCCTGAATCTTTTTTTACAGCCGTGAACTAACTCGTTTTTTTTTCAGTCGTCTTCACTCTTGGACCTCCTCTTGCTTATCATCAGGCTGGTCGAAGTCAGATGTCATGTCACAATGAAAAAAAACTCTTTGTTATGATAAGTCGAAGTCAGATGTTGCGTCGCAATAAAAGAAAAAAATAATAAAAAATTCTATTTTTTTATAGTAAGTCTGCTGCAGAAATGCTATACTTAAATGAAGCACCACTTAACTTAGCGCTTATTAAGTTAAGAAAATTTTAAAAGTTATTTCGAGAAGCATATAAATGAAAAACATTGGACAACTTCGCTCATTACCTGGTAAAAGCGTGCGCTGCACTTTTTATCACTTTATACCTATTTTAACGAGAAGAAACTATGGTTATACTTTCTAAGTAGGAAAGGACTAACTCGATTATCATATTAATACTTTAGTTGAGTACTTTAATCAATCAATCAATCAAATTGTCACGCCTTTTTCTCACAGGGATAGGCAGAGACAATGGAGCGCCACTTGCCACGATCCTGACACAACTCCCTCGCTTCCTTCACATTCACAATTCTCTTCATACAATGAAGAGCCTAGTACCTATGGTTATAGGTACTAGGCAACCTAGCTTTCTTGAGGATTTCTCCGATTTGGTCGGCAAACACCCTCCTGGGCCTGCCTCGTTCTTTAACATATTATTAAAGAACATATTTGATTGGTAAATTATTTAAAAAAAGTAAGCAAGCAACTTCAGAATCATTTCACCGCATTCTACTACCGATTCAATGAAAATGTTTGGCCGTCCACACTTTTGCACGAATCCTCTATTTAATATTGACACAGGGGAAACAAACATTGAGTAATTGGACGAGCGGTTCATTCACATGAATGGTAAAAGCTCTTCGGTGAAATGCGTCCGACTCTCATAAAACACTTTATAGGATATCACTTCGAATCCCGACCAGTCTGTTTTGTTTCGATTAACTCGATACCGTTATTTACGGTCGAGAATTTGTTGGTAAATTTAAATCCAGGACATCATTTTAGATTAATTTATGCCAAACAAAGATATTAAGCATAATTTTCTATCCTTTTACTTTGAATTTGCATATTTATCGAAGCGTAAATTTACTTCTTGTGATCTTAAGGGTTGCTTTTAAATCAAAACACCACCGTTGTGTTCTTAATGGGAAAAGGGTTTTATTGGTTTATTAAACTGCCCAATTATCATTATAATGTTAAACGATTATTAGGAATATTTGACAACATTTATATTTCTAGGAATAGGAACAAACCTTTGCCTAATGGCTAGGTCAATTTTTTAAATAAAAATAATGTATAATTAATTACCAACTCTTGTAATTTGCATGTCTGCGTGCTCGTACTTACCTGTAACAAAAGAATTTAAATAAAGGTTTAAAAAAACAAGAAAATTTATTCACAAAAGTGTTACATTTAAGACCCTCTATCAAGTCCTGAATACATAATATCAGAGTACTTGCTTTTAAAACATTTTACTCAGTAAACTATACACGTGATACCCTTACAAACTTTGGGTACGTATAATAAAGCATTTTATGGATTTCATAAATTGTCTTTCAAATATCTTTTTCGTAACAATATAGCTTTAACACGTCGCAGATTTGTATGAAAAAAGTAATACTTTTCATATGAACGACATTCAATATATAATATGTCAAAACTAAGAGTGATTGCTACAAAGGAATAAAATATATTGAATATAAGGATACAAGAGCTTTAACAAATTCAACGCCTTTTTCTAAAGGATTATAGCGTCCACATTCATCATTTCCTTGTCATTAGTCTCTAATACTATTATGAAATATATTTATATAATGTATCTTTCATTAATTTTCTAATATGCATCGACATCTGACCTAGACTTGCCTGTTGGTAAGCATGGGTGCCGATGACTGAAAAAACTGACTCAGCCGGCCTTAGTCGCCATCACTATGGTGGCCAAAGGTGCTTTTGCACGCTTCGCTTGAAGGTGATAAACTTATTGGATGCGTAAAACGTAGTATTTCATAATGACCTTTGTTCGATTAAGAAACGAACGCACCGAACCGTTCAGGTCGATTGTTTATTTGGACGTTTTTACTATGATATGTCTAATAAACATTGATTGAATATAATTATATCAATAAAACTCTTTTTCACGATATCACAATATTTTTTATATATAAATTACCTTATCTTTTGGTTCGTAAGGCGGGGAATATATACTGGGTTAGCACAAAGATTTAAAACAAAATTAAAAAAATACAATAAATCAATCAAAACCTCTTGACATTTGCTGACGACGAGAAATTAATTTAACCTCAATTTAACTGCCGGAACTATGATGAGATGTAGGTAGATCTTAACAACTACAGCGTATCGGCGTTAAACATCAGAAAGTTTAAACCTGTTGACATTTAAGTAGAGCGAAGATATATCAATGACAGAATATCTTAAAAGAATATGAAGATATTTGCCGACATTGAAATAATTGTAAGTATAATATATAATATAGGTATAAATATTTGATTCTTTTACTCCATAACGACGACGTTCTCTAAGAGACGCCTCAATTATATTGTACATTACATATTAATTTCTGAACGTAAACGTGATCGCAGACAGTTATCATTTGCATAGTCCGGGGTAGTGTTGCCGATCCGGGGTAGTGTTGAGACCGTTAAGTAACCCAGTTGCGTTTTAGGATCATATTGAACGTCTTGTATAAAACTATGCCGCTTAGGATATGAGACTGCTACTAGCAGTTATTAACTTGCCACAATAATACATCTTAATATAATATAATTATATTAAAAAAGTATTAATCCTTCATTTTCTCAGTGGTCCTTAGGGCGTACACTGGGAGACTTTCCATATAAATATAAAAATCCATATAAAAATCAATAATTTAAAACTTCACAGACTGGTTACCGAATGTGATCATAAGAAAAGATTGGCAATATTATAATTCTTATTAATTGCTCAAATTTACTTCTAAATATTGCTTTCTATTTTTGCTATATCAACAAGAAAAGCTACGAAGTAAGTTCTATCCGGAAATAAGGCAGTCTAACGAGTCCGGCACTACATAAAAACATTAACGCTCCAATAAAATAGAAAATAAATAACTTAAGTTACAAAAACAACATACTATGAAATTATAACAATCGAAAGTTATCGCTCTTGCCGATTATTATCGGTTCACTTGCAAAAGACATAGTTTTTCTTGCCACATTATTAGCATACTTATTGAAGCGAAAAACGATTTTCTGGTTTCCTTTACCAAAATTTCATGTCGCGGTTAAGTTACCTGCATAACTTAAAATATTACGTAAAATGCTACCTTAGATATACCAGTGCTACCTTAGATAGGCAGTGTTACCCAAGTAACACCTACGTTGTTCCACCACTTACAAGTATACAGATATAGTGAAGTGATTTGGTCGCGTTTCGGGATTAGCTTGTAAGTTGCCGGTTCCAACTAGGCCGACATATTGGATGTGACTGCTACTTACAGTTATTGAATTATAGTAGCAGTGACACCCATTAATGGACCACACTCCTGCTTAACATCAAGAGGGGTGCTGTCATGTAAAAAAACGAGTCACCATAAAAAAAACTGTGAAATGACTTAGTCGCGTTTCGGAATCACCTTGTAAGTTGCCGCTTCCAGCTAGTAAATCTTACAGTTATTTAAGATTTAACTGTTATAGCAATCGCCTCTAAAGAATATAACAACTATACTTTGACCTTTGGGAATAAGCATAGGCAAAGGATCCTTAAACAGTTCTCTAATTTCAGTCAAACCCACCATTTTATTAATTATTTTTAGTGATAAATTAACAATCGAATTAAATTGTTAAATAGTATCTAAAATTTCTACGATCCTGGAGTATCTTTTTCTTCATACGAGCTCTATGATTATGGGCACTGCGGTTGTGAATAGTTAAAAAAAAAACAAGAGTTTGTAGTAGTATTAAATGAAATTGTTGTTAAGTAATTCGTGTTAAGTTAAAAGAATAAAACTTTATTAATAAAGATTTGGATAGAATGTAAAGTTTGTACTTATTAGAAAAGTATTTTGTTACTACTTTGTTATTTAAGATTTTAACAAGGTGAGAAGTAAGTAATGTTTAATTAGAAGATTCCAAGAATAGAACGGAAATTAAATATCCTGTGTAATACGTCAGCTGTTAATGCAGTCGTGAGTTCTTGTTGTGAAGTCAACTGTTTAAAATCATACAAAAAAAATTTTTTTTTTTCATTTTTTCTTTAGTTTTTTTACAAATAAACAATCAAATTGTCACGCGTTAATTGTCACTGAGACAGACAGAGTCAATGGATTTTTCACAATCTTATATGTCCTTCACATCCACAATTCTCTTCATACATCATCATAATCATCAGCAGCCAGATAACGTCCACTGCTGAACACTGTTCCCCTTATGGGATGGGGCGGGATTTTTCCATAATCCTCACGCTTGGCAGGCGGCTTGGGAATCCCAGTATACTTACCGTCCGATAAAAGGATGCTGCTGCCTATCCTCCGGTGAGACTGGTCGAGTTTTAGGATATCCCGGGTCTCTTCATACAAGCTCTATGATAAATCAAAGTTAAACATTATATTATTTTATTGTGACTTCGACATATGAGCAATTGTTGCCTGATGTTAAGCAATAGGAGGTCTAATAGCGCCGACGACTGCAAAAAACGACTCGGTTCACGGTTGTCTCAGTCACCTTCACTATGCCTGCTGATCCAGTTAACTTCACATCCAATGTCATAGGATGAGAATACATGGATATTACCCAGTAGCGACTACTTTTTTTAGGTTTTATTGTAACACGACATCTGACCTCGATTTGCCTATTGATAAGCAAGAGAAGGTTCAAGAGTGACGACAACTGAAAAAAAACGAAAATACTAAAAATGATGTGTAGAATCTATGTAATAGTGACAGTTTTCTGATCTACACAGTAACAAATTTAATGTTATAATATCTGTAGCAATCCCCATATGCGCTTATTCATCATTATTCGAAACTCACATGAATAGCGGGTTTAATTTAAACTTACTCCATACATTTGTATTAATGGCTACGGAATTGTTTGATGAGTTAGCGAACTCATGAGTGGGAAGTCGGAATTAATGAGTGAAATGGGAAACTCGAAACTGTATTGGTTTCATAGCATAACCGAACTAGGATCTAGATAGGGATTAGACGCGCGCTTTAGTTTAATCTGCGGGTTCAATCAAATATTTTCATTAGTTTATATATGTATGTGTTATGTATATATATGTTATCCATAAGGTAATTTTATTCGTATGCATACAAATGAACATAAGTTATGTAAATGTGTAAATGTCGTAGTGATGTCGTTTATAAGGGAAGTTACTCGAGATTGGCGTCTTCTAATGGGGCGTTCTCACGGGGCGATTTTAGTTGATCAATATTTATCGTTTAACAAAAATTCTAAAGCAAATATTGACGATAGCGTTCCCACGGTTCAATAATAATCGACTCAATATTACACGTGTTATTACACTATCTGTTCATTTTAGCATTTTTCTCGTGGATGCGGATGCCATAATTTACATTTTATTTTACAAACAAACAAAAAACTGGTAACAGGGAAATGCAATATACAATTCTTAGGTACTCAATCGCGCTGATTGATTGATTGATTGGACTGATTATTCAATGCAAGGTGAACGAATAGGTTCAGACGAGTCAATTCGCTGTCGGCTTTAGTTGAATCAATAAAAGTAGAAAGGTTTTTAACTTTTGTTGAATCAAATTTTATTGCTTCAACTTGGTTGAAAGTCTGTTCAGGCGGTTCAAATCACGAACGATTTCGCAGTTGATAAACTAAAATCGCCTCGTGAGAACGCCCCATTATTCGAATTTTAATTGATTAACAATTTATTTTTTGTCATTAAACCGGCAGTAGGTATATATATAGTATATAATATAGTAAAGGTTGACCTAACCTAAGTACTTTTCAATTAGTACGTATCATGCAATCTCGATTGAATCCTCAAAGCTAAACCCTAACCATAGTTGTAAACTGAATAGAACAAAATGTAAAATAATCAAGGATGTTTATAAAACTTCAAAAAATTCGATATAGAAAACAAATATTTCTATAAAATATTCTATATAAGTTTAAACTAACAAAGTTTTCAACAACAACCTCTCCGAGATATTGTTATATATGAAAGAGGTAAAAGTTCATGCAACTGTATTTGTGAATCACAGTGGTCGGGGACAAGAATTGTACCAAGTGGTCGTGTGTGTTCCATATTGTAGACTATATAAACTTAGACGTCGCATAAATAAAGCAAAGAAGACATCGCTTAAGACTCGGGAAAATTCTTCGGTTATTTACTTTCATATATGTCTATTGGTTAAGAATCTGTAGCTCCGGACGTACACTAAACTTTTTCAACGAATGCAAAGTTATGCAAACTTTGCATTCGTTTATAGAAAGAACTATTTTTGTTTTAAAATGTATACTTACAAAATGCTTCTTTTATCACCTAAGTACGGGTGACATTATTCTAATAAAAGGAATTTTAGAAATATAGAATAAAGTAAATATGAAATATATTTCTTTTTATACTGCAGATAAACCTCGTCCCCCTATCCTCATTTCTAATCTTCATAATTCAGGTTCCTAATATTCTAGAAGGCTCCTAATATTCTAGAAGGCTCCTAATATTCTTTGACCAATAAAACAAGATTACTCAATTTCGTACCACAGTCTCTTATTTGAAAATTTGTTTTATTCCTTCACATTCATTCCTACATTCGCATAGATTTTACGTTCAGAAACGTATTGCTGCTGCATTTGAATTCTAAAAGCTAATATTATCATTTGTAATTGCCGCGGTGGTACGTTTTGGGATGAATATTGATGTGACATCACAAAACTGCCAATAGTAATTTTATTTAAATAAGCATACTTGACGTACGAATTGACATTTGACAATTAAAACAATAATGCTATAAGAAATGGTGGTACGTTTTGAGATGAATATTAATGTGACATCACAAAACTGCCAATAGTAATTTTATTTAAATAAGCATACTTGACGTACGAATTGACATTTGACAATTAAAACAATAATGCTATAAGAAATGGTGGTACGTTTTGAGATGAATATTAATGTGACATCACAAAACTGCCAATAGTAATTTTATTTAAATAAGCATACTTGACGTACGAATTGACATTTGACAATTAAAACAATAATGCTATAAGAAATGGTGGTACGTTTTGGGATGAATATTGATGTGACATCACAAAACTGCCAATAGTAATTTTATTTAAATAAGCATACTTGACGTACAAATTGACATTTGTTTAAACAATAATGCTATAAGAAATGGTGGTACGCCCCCTGTACGCAGATTAGTCAACTGTCTCCACAAAACCTTACAATGACGACGTCGGGGTAATTATTATAAATACCATTACGTATACGTACTAATTTATAAATAACCATATCAAACTGTCAAAAAGAGGTGTCGTTTGGAAAAGCCATTAAAGTCAAATACAAGTTAACTTTTCTATTAAGTGCTTTCAATAGATTTTTTTTATACGCCAATAACATGTTCCTGAGGCAATTTACGGAAGTGTAGTTTAAAGTTGAAAGTGTCGAAACTTCCGCCATCTTTGGAACAATATACAGCTTTACTTGTTACAGTCTTAAATTGAGGTTTTGTACAGATATGAAGTTTTGTAATTGAGAAGTAACAACTTTTCTTATACCTATTGTAACTTTATATTGTTATCTTTTGTGGGAAATTTTGGAAATTTGTCGTGATACTACCCATTTTATATTGTATAAGTTTATTGTTTAGTGATTCTTAATCTACGAGATACTGTGTCATATTTATATATTGTACCTAAATTTATTATTAGGAATGTAAAATATTAATAGGAAAATGTTATATCTTTTAGTTGCTTTACATGAAATTATAATGTATACTTTCATAGATTTATTAATAGGCTTAACGTTCTTTTTTAGGTCTAAATTAAATGCTCAAAAAGAAGTTTAAATTGAACAGTAATTTAAATTCGGGTAGCAAATTAAACTGGAAAATTCAAATTAACTCTAAATACGTCTCAATGAACATATTATTGTGAAAACATTATGATTCTACAAAATTCTTAACAACCATCACGGATTTTTAACTGAACATTAATAATGGATATTTATTTGTAAAAAGCTTGCGACCAATTTAAATATATTTTTTACATTTAACAAAGAAATATCAGAAAAAAAACCATTTTAAAACTCAGCTTCTTAAAGTGCTTGTTTCATAGATCAAAAATATAATTTGTACGGGCAAGTGGTTTTGAACCTTGACCATTTCCCTACCACCACGGCTATATTATAATAAGAATAAATTTATTAATCGAATAGTCACATAAGCATTTGTATTATTTACTTAGTGTCCTCATTTTTAGACAACACTAAAGCTGACGTAGTCATTTGTAATAAAGATCTGGGAAGAATCACCCCCAATTTTCCTAAAGTCGGCATCTGGATGTTATCACTTGTTATGTCGCCCACCCCCTCTAGGTCACCATGCAGACACCATAATACATCTAGACACCGCTTTAGCATTGTTGAGGTGGTAAATCATTTTATTCTTTGATGATATGTCGTGCCACACTTATCATCAAAGACATATATACATATATATTCGGTGCGTCTTTTCTTTGTAGAACAATTGACAAGTGGAATGCTTTGCCTGCCCATGTGTTCTCTCCATCCTATGACCTTGGATCCTTCAAGCGATGCGTGAAGAAGCACCTTAGGCCGGCATAGTGGCGGCGGCTGGGGCAGCCGGGAACTGACTCGGTTGTTCCAGTCGTCGTCACTCTTGGACCTCCTCTTGCTTATCATCAGGCGAGTCGAAGTCAGATGTCGTGTCACAATAAAAAAAAAAATACAATCTCTAACAATTTGACAATAATGTTTTTATATGTTTTCTTTTTGATAGTTTTTCTGGAACCGTTGTGGAATCAATTCATTTTGACATTAATATTTTTTAAGTAGGCCAGTTTACAATAAATAATTTTATTTTAACAAGTACGTTATACTAGTTAGTCTAAATTCAGTCACTCATTTAGTTGTTGACTTTTTTATTGAAACTTAACATCTAATCTCGACCTGCCTGATGGTAAGCAAGGGGAGGTCTAAAAGCGCTGACTACTGAAAATACGTTTTATTTTATGGCCTTAGTCGCTCGCTATGCCGGCTTTGCTTAAAGGAACCAAGATTATAGGATGGGGAGAACACGCGGGCTAGTAAAGCATTCTACTTATCGATAGTTCTACAAAGAAACGGTGCATCTTTTAGTTTGACTGCCGATTCGTTCGACAGTGTATCACTATCACTTCATAAGTAAACAATATTTGTATTTAAAAGTTTTATATAAATAGTAAAAAAGTAAACATCCTACAACATAAAAATTGTCTATTGGAAAATAATTGTCTATTTCGAAGCCTATTCACGTATATTTTATTGCTTCAATTGCCACGATAGTTTGACAGTGATTTCTTCAGCAGAGATGTTTAGTTGTTTATCCACAGCGTCTAATAAGTATATTGTCTATGTACCCATCTCAACACGCCTGGGTATTTACAAACGTTGTGTTATTCATGAGAACAGTTTGAATAAAGATGAGTGATCTAAGAGTTAACCTCATTGACTTCTTTTAAACCCATTACAGGTTCTGCTTTAAATATCATTTCCTGAAAGTATTATATTTTTATATTCATCATCATCAATTTCAATCCTTAATTCCCACAGAAATAGGTAGAGACAATAGATCACCACTTTTCACGATCCTGACATACTCAGAATTATAGGTGATGCAGAGGTCACGCGAACTCTGGAGCTCCTGCAACTACGCAGAGACATGGGACGCATAGGAAAAAATATCAAATTATTTTTTATCGTATTACAATATTATTTTTAAGCCATTATTCAGTATTAGTAGAATTCGAATAAAGGGTTTTTTAAAGCGAATGCTACTATTTATTGGTTTTGGTATTATCGAATTATAAATTATTCGAATTCTACTAATACTGTAAATTGGCTTAAAAATAATATTGTAATACGATAAAAAAATAATTTGATATTTTTTCCTATGCGTCCCACGCAAAGATCCGCGTTATTTCACATTAAAGGCATACTGTTCAAAGATTTATGAAGGTGAAGCCGCGGGCATTTTCTAGTGTAATATTTCACAATGATTGTGTAAAACACAAAGGCTGTTCCAATGTGAAAATAGGCATTTATTGTAAAAGAAGCCGGTTACACGTGAAGAAGAAAATGACTCTTTTGGGTGTACTTTCAGAGAGATATTTGCTCGATACAATTTTAAGAAATAAACCGGGATTCTCAGCCTCTTTTTGTGTATAGAAAGAAACGAACGTGCTCTTTTTGTTGGTTTCATATATTTATACGAAACGGTAGCTTTTTAAGGTTACCAAATCTATTAAAAGTTTTGTTTTTTACTAGATGGGTTTTTATTAATAAATAATTGAAATATAATTTATGAGTAACCTATACAAAGTTTTGTTAAATAAGAGGTTACCGTCGTTCGAGGTCATTTAACAAAACAATATAGCAAATATTACGCTCTATAGATTAAGCGCGGCATTGTCAAATTTATTTATTTATTTTGTCGCACCCGACCTCGACTTGCCTGAGAATGAGCAAAGGGAAGTCTAAGAGCGCAGACGACTGAAAAAAACGTAGTTTTCTGTTCCCATCACTATGCCGGGGAAATACTCGTAATATTTATTTCAAATATATATGTATATATACGTCGATATTATACTTCTAAGCAGTCGAAATTATTTTTTACCTCCAATTACTATTATTTATTGACCAACATAATCCTTTTTTTTAACAATCTTTTATTAATTTATTTTTCATACAATCTGATAATAATAATAAATTCACCCAAACTAAAATCTAAAAAGATATCTTCAGCACAAATTTTTATTCCTTATAATTGTGGGGGTTAGAATGAATGTTTCCGGAGTCCAGGGACAAATTCCCCACGTAGGCATCTCCTAATATTCACGAGCACTGGCATAAAGATGACGTTATTAAACCGGGAGAAAAGCCGCCGCCCTTGTTTAAATAGTTTGGGAGCTAAAGGCGCAAAATATTTTAATAATAAATTTAAGATAAAAATGGATTATTATGTTTGTGGATTATTTACAACAAAAATATACTTCTTACCAAATAAAATTATTCGCTTATTCGCACAAATTTAAACTCCACAAGAGAGCGCCACTTTCCATGATCCTGACAATACTCTGGCATTCACAAATTTAACTCGTGAATGCCAGAGTTTTAATTTAACAAAGTTTAAACCCTGGCTAAAGCACCCAAACAGATTTATGTAAAAGAATTTGAATATTGGTTTCTAAATATTTTTATTAGGATATTAATAATATAACGTATGAAATGGTGAAAGGAAGCCAATGTAAACCAAGAAGAACTAAAAGAACCAATATCTGTTATAGAATTCAAATCTTTTTGGATGTCTCTTTATTTATGTATTCTTTGATTGCTGTAAAACATTTGTAATTGGTAAAATGCTGTGTTCTTACGCAAGTGAATGTTATGTTCTTGTTTAGTACTAAATGTTTATAAACCTAAACATTGTGTGGGACTTGATAAGAAAAATTTACCATCACACACTACGGTCTTATGTAGATCCGGGTATTTACGTCTTTGTGAAATATCTATTTCGAGATCTCTTTGCAACGCGATCTTGTTGCAGCTTATAAGATGGTCACAATATAAATAATATTTGAACTGCTATCTCTTAAAGTAACAGAGCTTCTATCGCCAAAACAAAGCTGGAATATTATTACAGTATAATTAGAGATGATTGAACTGGATTTAATAGTAGGATATACTTAGGAATATAATGGTTTGTATGGCAAATTTTGTGGCAGTTAATTACAGTGGTCGGTATAAAGTAATTATTTCTATTCGTATAGTAATTATAATGTAAATAACATGCTTGTGTAGTGTTATATCAGCGCATCGATAAATGCATTTATTATATACGAGTCAGGATCGTGGCTAGTAGTGCTCCAATGTCTCTGTCTATCCCTGTGGGAAAAGATGTGACAATTTAAATAATTAAATAATAAGTACTCTTACTAAGCACTTTAAGCAAGGGTCTATAGTGCCTAAACCTATAGAGCTTGTATAAAAATAATTGTGAATTTAGAGGATATGAGAGAGTTGTGTCAGGATCGCTATATTGTCTATCTCTGTGTGAACTAAGACGTAATCCTTTTTTTTATTGTGACTCGACATATTAGAGCACCCCTCCTGATATTAAGCTGAAGTGCAGTCGCCTCACTAGCAACTTACAAGCTGATTCTGAAATAGACTGAATTACTTCACGGTCTGTATACTTGTAAGTGGTAGTACTACCCGGATCAGCAGACTGGGAAACACGGCCTACCACTCTTTGACAACCAGACCCGAAACAAATATCCGCCTCTTTTTAATATTTTATGATTTGCTTGCTTACTTGCTTCATCTACATTTCAAAAAAGATTAATTATAATTAAATAAGGCGAAAAATAAACTTTTGTTAACAACAAACACAATATTTTACTAACACTCTTAAGCTTAGACGGCTCATCGTCATCGATCTCAAAACTTTGCACTCCCCTAAACAAAATGGCAAAATTATTTGGAAACAAGTGAAAAGGGCAGGCTATTTATCCCGGGTTCTTCTCAACTTAGTAGTATTGTACCTTAGGGTTGCCACTTTACCCAGACTAAAGCTCTAAGGTATATGTAAAAGTTACATGCAATGTTGTATCGAAGGTTTGGTAGGTAGCAGCCCTAGTTGTACCTCCAACGACCGTAGCCCGCACGTGCTACGTACTAAAACTCCGGGAACACTCATTTATCATAGAAGATGAGAGGCATAAGTAGCTAGAAAAGTGCTGGCGCCGTCAAGATTTCTCTACATTTTTTCTTATAATCGTATTTAAGGTATCTGATATACACAATGTTAGATATACTTTATAGCATTGGGTACATACTATAAAGTGATATAGGTATTCATTACATTTGATTATACATTTACATAGGTACATAGGTATTCTACATTTGATATAGGTATTCGTCATTAAGTTTTTTTATTTATTATAGCTAGCTAGATACACGTATATGACAGCACTCCGCTTAATGTTAAACATGAATGGAAGCGACTGCTACTATAGTTAGATAACTGCACTATGAAGGCTTAGTTGGAACCAGCAAGTTACAAGCTATTCCGAAACGCGACTAAATCACTTCAAGGTCTGTACACTTATAAGTAGTGGTACTATTGCTGAAAAAAAATGCTACCCCCTGCAATCTTCAAACTAGACTACTGTAAAGGGAGTGCATTTAGCAGTTTCAAGCAGATCGTCCGTCCATTTTGTTGTCCATTCATGGCCCGCACTCCAGCTTAACATCAGGCGTGGCGTTATATGTGTAGCCCCAATAAACAAAGGGACTCATTCCCACTTAAGCTTGCTTATAACAAATTATAATAAATGAAAATTGACCTCAATGTAATAGAATTAATTACAAGAGAGTGTCAAAATTAAGCTGACCTAACAATGTTTACTTGGGAAACGCCAAGAAAACGACGTTAACATATTTTTCTATAAATATGTATGACGATTAAGACCCCAGCGACATTAACCCCAGTCGACATTTGTGACCTACGGCTTTAATATTTTCATCTTTATTCAAACGGCCCATGAATAAAACAACTCGCAATGCAAGTATGTCGAAGGGAGAATACGAAATCCCATGATGGCTTTATGTTATTACGTTATCAAACTAGACTATTTAACACGAACCAACTTTATGGGTTAACTAAGCTTAAACTAAAACTTAGGTTTAGTAACTAAATTGTAGCTGTCAAAATATTATATTACTTTTTTTGGTATTGAATATCAAACAGGAAATCAATCGCGCTATTTTTTTTAAATTGACTGTGAATATTAGGCTACTAAAGTGCTTGCTTGTATCATAGAAACACGATGACCAAAGTACATTTATTAATTTATAAATATTACATATTCCATGTTCTGCATTTATTTAATAAACTATGCGCTTTTTTCCATCTACCTAATTTTTGGTTTTTGCATAACCCAAAGGTCCATTGACAGAGAAAGCCTGATTGATAGGTAAAAGTCCTATACGGTAAGTCCAATAAGGTGTTTTGTAATAAATAAACTTCATTTAATACTTCATTTAATACCAAACAAGAATCACACATCTTAAAAATCGTACAAATTGTCAGCGCATTATTAATTTAAAAAACAAGCCTCTAAAAGTCAAATAGCGCTAATTAAACCTCCTTAAATGTTCAACTCCAATTGTTATTTACATTGTAATTAAGTATGCACCCTCACTTCTAAAAAGCAGTGACTTTAAATCGAGTTGCATACCAAAATTGGTTGTAGACTTTACAAAAGAACGGCTCATTGACTATGTTATTACATTGGTAAAGAAAGCTCTTTTCCCCAAGCATACGAGTATACGGAGTTGCACACACAACCCGAGGCGCCACTCCAAACATGCCTACTTGTATCCCATGCCTTTTACAGTCCTCGCGCCCCTTAATAAATAAAAAGCAACGAAACACAATTTAAGTTGGAATAAAATTGGTTAGTTTCGCTTTATTAGGTGTGCATTTTCTGCAACTATTTGTTTACTATTTATTTTATCTTATGTATTGTTTTATTTGTGTTTGATATATTTCATGATCAAATTGTTACGCTTTTTTCTACGAAGATAGACAGAGAGAAAGGAGCGCCATTTACCACGATCCTGACACAACTACCTCGCTTACCTCACATCCACAAATCTTTTCATACAAGCTCTACTATCATGGCCACTAGGCAACCCATCTTGAAGATGTCTCCGATTTGGTCGGGAAAAACTCTTCTGGCTCTGTCTCGTTTAACACATCCACATAAAATTTATAAATTATTTTCGTCAATCTACTTTCACAAAAACTTTCTATATGCCCAAACCATCGAAGCATTCCTTTGTCCTTGTCACCTATATCTTCTTTCAACCCACATCTATGTATATTTAAATAACGAAAATTAATAAAATACTATTAACGAAAGAGATAAGGATAAAACGTGGATAAACCAGAAGATTGATCCTTAATCAAATCAGCGTCATTCTAAAAATGGAAGGGTACGCAGTGCCCAGTACCCATAGTGTGAAGAGAATTGTGGATGTGAGGATCAGAAAAGTAACATATGTTGTGCAAGGATCATGGAATGTAGCGACGTATTTACTATGTTAGCCTATCCCTGTGGGTTATTGAAGACACTGAAAATCTGTATTCCAAAATCGATTAGATTCTACTCCTGTGCAAGTAGTAGATTTCAACATTTTGACTACTATTACTGGTTTTACGTATAAAGTCTGCTTTGTGACTCTAAGCATTGTACAGCGAGCTGTGGTCGTTAAAAATAAAATCCTATGTAGCATAATATTATTCTAGCTGATGCAGAATTTATTCAATATCTCAATGTTATATTTTTGCACATAGCAGATTTCGGCGTGAGAACGACCTTATACGTACGAGTATAACAGTAATCCTCCTATCTGTTAAGTACAGTCAGCATCAGATATATGTGAGCACGCAATGTGATCAAAAGTATCTATACAATCAGGGTGGTCATAAATATCTACACACATTAGTTGTCATAATAATGTGAGCATTCAATGCGTTAAAAATATCTATACAATCAGTTAGTCAAAAATATCTACACACTCACTTGTCAAAAATATGTCAACAGACATCTCAGTAAATTTGTTCTAAAATATTACATATTATATGAGTGTGTAGATATTTTTGACTATTTGCGTGTGTAGATATTTATGACGCATTGAATGCTCACATTAATATGACAACTAATGGTGTGTAGATACTTATGATAACCTTGAATGTATAGATACTGCTGACTGTACTTATGAAAGACGTTATTAATAATACGAGTATATATTTATAACTATTTATATCACTAAAATACTTTAAAACTAATCGATTTTACTACCATTATTTTAAATAGAATAGTATCATTGCATCCCCAAAGAGCGCAGACTTATGTATGTAAGCCGAACAGGAACATGTACCGTGAGGTGTGATCGTGACGTGGGAATTTAGCATCTGACAAATTCTATATGCACTTACATAATGCATATATATTTACTTATATAGATATTCGTATATTTACTTTACTTCTAACTTCGACGACAGGCGTGGCGCATTAGTTACGCGTAAATTACGATTTCTGGTCAGAGCATAGATTTGTATTTGTATTGAGATAGTTTTTATTTGTAATATTTAATAATTAGATTAAATATTACTATTATTTGTTAGTAAAAAAAGAGTATGCCGATCCGGGGTAGTACCTCATACTTAGAAGTGTAAAGACCGTGATGTGAATTAACCGCGTTAACCGGATTAATTCACTTAGAATAAGAAAAAGGGGAATTAGAATTAGTTTAGAAAAAGGGGACTTACCAAAGTTGCCGGATCCAACTAGGGCGGCATAATGGATGTGACTTCTATTTGCAATTATTTAACTGTAGTAGCAGTCGTCTCCATTTATAGACCGCACTCCAGTCTAACATTAGGCGGGGTGTTGTCATGATATACGAGTAGTTTGTCACTAATACCCATTTACTTTTTTTCAAATTTACCAATGGCATATATTAAACCACCACCACCAGGTGGTTTGAAACAGTATCTAGTGACAAGGATTGACAAAGGAATGCTTCGATAGTTTGGGCACATGGAAAGGATAAGTGAAAGTAGATTGACAAAAAGATTTTTTTAAATTTCATGTGAATGGCTGCGTTAAACAAGGCAGGGTGTCTGCTGACCAAATCGGGGACATTCTCAAGAAAGCTTAGTTGCCTATTGCCCAAAACCATAGAGCTTGTATGAAGAGAATTGTGAATGTGAAGGAGGCGAGGGAGTTGTGTCAGGATCGTGGCACAGCTCCACAATTTAAATTGGCAGCCAAATATATAAATGGACGCCAATACAATCAGTTTTAATATAACAGTGACACTTATTATAAAACAGATTATATTTTTATGTTTAAACGCTAAAGTTGTTTGACTTAAGCTTTTAGGCTTCACGTAAACAATACAATATACAAGTCTAGACACGAAGCGTGTCCGTAAGATGCACCGGTTGGATTTAAGCCCCCCAAAGAGCTTTCCTAACTGCGTCTTACAAATGTTTCTATTCCACAATATTGGCAGGTATTGTCTTTAATAAACTTTGTTAACAACTAATGGAAAAGTATTAGAAGAGAAATATAATGTTAGTATAAAAATAAACGAAACAATGTTGCTAAATTGAAGCGATCATAGTCTTATAAAACTTTTGTCTATATCGAAAAATTTTGTTAAACAAACTTAGTTTTATGTATCCAGTCTCTGCTGTCGACATCCACACCCCCTTTATAAGTTAAACAAAAGATATATAGTATTCAATGAATTTTTATAAGAAATCGACAAGAAGTGTGCGAAGCAAATGATACGGGAACACGTCGAGTAAGATATAAAGTTTTCATCTTCTTGTCACATAATGCTTTTTTTTTCTTTTATAAGTATACATATAAGTACGATAAAATAAAAGTTTTTATTCTCTTATATCAAAAACATTTTATTATTAAATTTGGTACATGTTTTTTAAATAATTGTATAGCTTTAAGGCAATCGAGAGTCTCCGGTTCAAAAACCATTTGCCAGTATCAATGAATCTTTGATATACCCGTTGATAGTATGTACTTTCGTCGTCCTGTTTTAATAATACAAACACGTTTCGTAGTTAAGTATAGATTGTATATTGGTCATTTGGCATTCAATTCGGCTCTACCACCGTAGTACAACACTAAAGTTCAAAGGGCTAAATTCAGTGATCCAGCAATGACCATTTTATCTCTATCGTTAGGGTCGCTTTCATTTTTATATTATAGAGCCCCCTTATTCATAGATAAGTCATTTCAAAGCCTATTTACTGCTTCGTCACCATTTTGCAGCTTATCTTTATTTTAATAAAGTCTATAAGATAAATGTTTGTTTAGAAAAAGGGGACTACTATCCTATACTATTTGGAATATAATCCTATACTATCCCTTGTTGCTCATCCCTTGTTGGGTTCGCTTAACGGACAACATGCTTTCATATTTTGGATGTTATGCTTAATGAAGTGAAAGCGGATGAATGATTGATGGTTCTTGTATATACTGGACTATAGGCATTATTACCCTGACAATATATTGAAAATGCACGATTGATAGGTCTTATTTAAAGGGTTGACCCAAGTAACATTACTTTCTATTAAACATTAAGCTTTTGTGTTATTGATAATAATATTACATCTTTATTGAAACAAATAAACCTAATCATATTCAAGACGTGTTGTAATTAAATTAACAATTTTGAAACGTTCTAGCTTCTTCGCCGAACTATGCATTGCCTAACTTATAACTAAGCATTAAGTAAAAGAAGACTTTGTAATTATTAATATTTTATCTTTTTTACATTTTTTATAATTATTGCTAGAATATTAGGTACTTATATATAGGTTCTAATACAAAATTAGAACAAAATCTTGCTAAACTCAATACTATGATGGAATCGGTAAAGGCTTTCTTTATAATATAATGAAGTTTTCAATATTAAATTATAAGAGCTGTTTGCGCATTGAAAAATTTAATTTTTAATGAAAAACACGAGGATTTTATAAATTCATTTAATGAAGCCGCGCGTTTCTGTTGAAAAATACAAAAACAGCGTTAATATACAAAAGTTGTATAAGCAACTAGGTCAAATAGTTCTGTCAAGTCATTGTCTATTCTAAATGTCGAACGCTATGCTAGGCCAGAGCCAAATTGCTTTCGATTTCTGGACCATAATGATTATGAAACAGAATAAATAACAACGCTTTTCGTACTGAGATCATTGACCTAATAACACGATTACATTGTACCCCACTGAGAAAATGTTTTCTATTATTTGTATCAAAACCCCGCGCATTGGAATCCCCGAGCTGTTTAATTAACATTTCCTCAAATGACACTATTAAGGGCCATGTTGTCTGGCTCCGAGGCAAAATACTAAAACGGAGTGCCACGATCGAACCTTTGTTGCATAAGCCTCTTTGGAACACTCGCGACCGAAGGCACTTTAATGTATACTCGAGTCAATTTTGCGATGTTAATTGGAATCATAGCGATATCCCACCCCACCATTTGCCTTTTGTTCTCAGTGAATTATTACTATAGGTGTAGGCAATTGAGAGTAAAATAATAACCGTTCCCTGTATTTAGGGTTAGATCAACGTACACGCAACCTTGCTTAATTTGGTTTGTACTCATAGATCATAGATATTGTTATCAATATTTGACATTATAGTGCTCGTTAACTATTAAATAGGTAACGTTTTCGAAGACCTCATTTAAGTAAAATATTTCTAAGCAACGAGATATTGATTCGTTTTAAGAAAGTACAGGTAAAATAGGTCATCGTTAAAAGAAAATTGATAACTCATAATTTCCGGGTAAGTCGTAAAAATTAATATGGATTCTGACGCCATTTTTCGCTGTGAACAAAAACACTCCGAAGGGTCTTCTTATCAGAGTCTAATAAATCATTTTCTGGTCTAGTTACTGCAGGAACTTGATAAAAGTAATAAAGTCTTGGGCCAACTTTTTTGAACTATCAATTTGGGATCTTATCCTTCACAAAATAACAGTACGTAGTTGAAAATTTTCCGCCTTCGCAGTCACTGTGGACCAAAATTTAATACCTTTCACGACAAAATCTATTCATAATATTTCACGAACGGTGTCAATTACTCGTGAAGTAAAACGCTGAATTTAAAGCTGTCGATTTTAATTCGTTTACGCAGAAAATTGGGAGCTATAGTCAGCGAAGATAATTTTCCAAGAAAGTCTGAGCGTAAGTAACACGGAGTAAGCCGGGAGGGGGTACGGTATTAACTGTGGCTTATCTAGTTGATTGCGGTGCTATCGGCCCTCGGTAAATCACCTCCAAAGGATTATGACGTACGTAAATCTGGAAGTAGGATGCTCTTAGATGAACCCCTTGTCGACGGCGGATTACTACATGTAAGCTTCGGTTAGTAACTGCTAGTGTTACGCATTCGGTGCGGTGACGCAGAATGTGATCAAGTTTGCGAAGGATTATGATCACTCAACTAGAATAATTCAATTCACGTTATGTTATTAATATAATACAACGGTGGTAATTATTGGTATACCAGTACACTTAATTATGTTACTTAACATTATCTATTGTAATAAAAATATCTATATTTAGCAGAAATTATATTGAATTTATGAATAGGAAAATTAATTCTAGGTCTATTGAGAATAAAATAAACGAGAAATTACGTGAAATTAAAGCCTATTGTACCTATCACTCAAAACGTTTTCTAAGGAGCATTAATTAAGGCAAATGATTGTTTCTATAAATCATCTTCACAAGAATCCGTCGTGTCGGAAACGTGTCGGTCGTGAAAGTATACGTGGCAAGTAATTGGATAAGTTTATGTGTCGGGAAGATTCCAGGAACATTGTTCCGTTTGAGAGAGGCGAGGAATTGCGTTATCACGAATATACGCAATAATTTGCGTCCCTGCCTCTGGCGGGCTGTTAAGAAGCGAAGGAGGCTAGACGCGACACTTCCTTATATTTACTGCGGCCGTACACCTGAGATAACTTAATATTGCCGGCTATTACTCCACCTCTTTGTGCTGACACTCCCGGAATACATTTTGTTGTAATTGTTCCAAGTTACCCTTACTCTATTATTCGATGAAGTGTGAAGGGTTGGAGATTTATTGAAATAGTTGCCTATGTACTTGAATATAGATTGCCTTTTTATCTTATAATGGACTTACTTACGAGTATACGAGTGAGTATACACATATTTTATAGTAATTATTATGTATTGGGATCGTGGCAAGTTCCTGTGGAAATAAGGCGTGACAATTTAATTGATTGAATAATTGACTGTATTTGACATATTACAATGTACAAATTATTCATGAAAATTGATTAGACAATTTTTATAAAAGATTTTATAAGACGATCTTAGAATTCACCGAGTTCGATCCCAGTCGCAGATAACCGATGTGCAGTTAAAATAATAAGCAAGAAAATAGAGACAGATTAATACAAATTTAATAGATTTTTATTTAATAGAAGAATTAAGATAAATAGCGATACCAATTTACTATCATTCACTTAAGGCTGGCCCTCTTTTATGTTTAATAGATGAACCCACTCTTATTTAATAACGTGGTGTGACGCACTTTTCCTAAATAGATTTCGAAAGTGAGAGGAAAAACTAAATGTAAACCACGGACGGACGGACGGACAGAGACAGTCGCAGTATGCTTCCCAGTACAAAGTACCGTGCAGAAGTTTAAAAGGAAGATTAGGAAGCTTTTCTTCGTATTTCACCTAATTCCTTGAATATAATTTGCATCCATGAAAAGCGAATTAGGGCGTTGCTGATTTTTATCAGTGAGACATAATACATAGGTAGGTAGAGGGCCCTGGAGAGAGCTCATTTCCAACTTCTCCACATAAAAGTTAAAGGGCGCATTACGGCAAGTAATGGCCGGCGTTGAAAGCCAAAATTAGACCCCTACTAGTCTGCCACTTTAAACTCCTATGTCTATTTCATTAAAAAAAAAGAATTATTTTAAATCTTAAATAATCATTTAGGTATATTTCTATTGTAACTCTTATAGACATTAAGAATAAGGAATGGATCTTAATTATTACATATTTGTTATTTATTTAAATTACATAAGTATCCACTATAATTTATAGATATTAAAAGGCTTTACCAATTTGAACCCCACAGTTCAAATTGGTACTCTGCACCTATCAATACTGTCACACATAAATTATTAACCTAATATCTTCTGCCTAAATGTTATTTATAATATTTTATTTGAAACTACTAATATTTATAGAAAATACAGTTTTATACTAATAGAAGATTTTTTAATAAAAATTATCCTATACATTTAATAAATTAGTTTATACATGTACAAATGTACAGTCCTCGATGGCTTGACAAAAAATCTTTTCAAATATCCCTCCCTATCTTCTACTCGTATCCCTAACATTTAGTTAATAAAAAAATACTATTATTATGTAATTTCTACTTATATGTAGGCGGATCATTAGAAACCTGAACTGATGCCGGAGACGTCGTCAATGACAATAAACGGATGACATGTATGACACCACACGTGTTAGAAAGTGTTAATGTATACCGCCTGGAGCATTATGCAGCTTACCAGTCCGTTTTGTCGTTGATGTGATCATGCTGAAGGAAAGTGGACAAACTGCATTTTTGTGGTTTTCGCTCATATTCAACTTTCACTGCTCCCGGCTGCTTTTATAACATGGACATATCTAAAGCACACATGTCGTCTAACATTAAAATTTTATGTTCACCGTTTAATTATAATTGATTACCGTTAAAATCTCACCTGCAATTACTGAAGCACATTTATTATATGAATAAATCTACATAATCATGCGAAATTATTACAGATAAAACGAAGTGGTAGGCGAAGTCTACCGATTCGAGGTAATGCCATCATTCAGTCTAGGATATAGCGCGTCAGGAATTGCTTGAACCCTAACTGCTCTGTGGTAAATAAGCTCCTGAGTCGATTTTATGATTTTTTTCTTATATAACATTTTTGTGGCAAAGCGAACATTTTCGAGATAGAGGGGTGTTGGAAGCAACGGTAAGTCACAGCATCCAGTTTTTACTCACGAGCTTATTTACCACACAGCAGATAGTTAGGTTTCATGCAATTTCTGACGCGCTATATACTAACCAATTTACAAGTATGCAGACCGTAAAGGGACTTAGCAGCGTTTCAGGATCAGTTGCTGGTTTCAACTAGGCCGACATAGTGACTGTTATTTAACTGTAAATGGCAGTCACGAATAACCGGTGGATGCAACTGGCATCTTGTCGTTCGGAATGGCGTTCTAAGGGGGAGGCCTATGTTCAGCAGTGGACGCCTTCTGGCTGATGATGATGATAATGATGAATAGCAGTCACTTCTATTTATGGACTGCACTCCAGCTTAACACCAGGCGGAGTGCTGTCATATTTTGAGTCACAATAAAAACAATGCGAATGTATCACAGAAAAAACGTAGAGCTATAAAGTTTAATAATGGTCAAGCAATTAGTGCAGTTAAGTACAGACTTTGAAGATTAAATAAAAGGTTTTTTTTTAATACTCCGAGCTCATAGCCAAATTTTGTTGCTTTGTTAGTAGTGAGCTCTAGCCGCTATAAAACGAATATTAACACAAGATGAGCAGAAAAGCTCTGAAAGCTTTCAACCAAAGTAGGCCGAGTTAATGTTTTGTCCATTATGAACTCCCTGCCCTCATCTCGTAGTGTTTAAATATAACAATTTTAAACCCCAGATACATATTGTCGTAGGTATTGCAATACATTTTATGTCAGCTTTATAATATTTTATTGTTTTTTAGTAAACTTTTAAAATGATTAAAACTATTATAATAAATACGAGAAATATATTCATTTATTTTATTTTTATAATGCAGTGAGCCGAAAGTGTTTTTTATATATATTTTTTTATTGTGGATGGAGGTAAATGGTACTACAGTTAAATAACTGTAAGTAGCAGTCACGTCTACTGTGTCGGCCTAGTTGAAAGTGGAATCTTACAAACTGATTCCGAAACGCGACTAATTCACGGTTTATTTACTTGTAAGTGGTGTTAGATACTACCCCGGATCGGCAGATTCGGCATCACTGCCTAGTTTTAAGAGTTTATATACAATTAATAATTTTAGCCGGCGGTAAGGTGGCGGCGACTGAGGCGCCCGTGAACTAAGTCCCTGTTTCAGTTTTCACTCTTAGACCTCTCTTTGCGTACCATCAGTTCACATCTGATCAGCCATCCAAGTTCAAATGTCAAGTCACAGTTAAAAAAATAGCACCCACAAGCATAGTTTTATGATTAGTACACTCCATAAAATTATTAAGTTAATAGTGTAATACAATTAATATAATAGTTAGGGGAGAGTAAAGTTGTCCCGCACTCTGTATGCCATATGGCCGCTTGCTACGGACCATTGGCTACCCTCAGGTGATAAAGACGCTAATACGATTAAGAGGTCTCCAGTGAGACCTTCCCAATAACACCCAATACTCCCTTATCGCACTTCGACCCAATTTCCTCAATTACCAGGATCTGCAGCGGAGTAATGAAATGAGAGCAATCATTATCCGAGTCACTCATTCTTTTCCCCAAGTTCGTTGCGGAAGTCTTTTAAAACATTAAAACTGCCGCCGGATTATCACGGAATTTATTCAGGTGCTTAATTTGAGCTGCGATTTCATCCCGAGTGCAATTTGTTATTATTTCACTTAATAGCGCTATAAGAGCTTTAAGGATTTATTTTCGCTTTGTGTTTGCGTTTCCTCTTTTATTTTAGTGTGTAAATAAAAAAAACAAAGCCACATTTCACAATAGATTAATAAAAAAGTTTTTTAAAAATATTTTTCTTAAGACGTCGCATCTGGTTGCAATTTGCCTAATGTCCCAGAGCACCGACAACCGTATCGATTTAGTTTACGGTTGCCTGAGTCGTCGTCACTATGCCGGCAAAAGGTTCTTTGGTTTAAAGGATAGAAGGTTATAAGATGAGAACATGGACTGGTATTATTCTACAAAAAGAAATGATGCCTGAACCTTTTAGTTCGACCGATTTTTTATTCCCTAAATTATTTTATGCTTTGGCAAGGCAACATTTAGGTACACAGACAGAGTACTGGATTATTATTTTGTATGTTGGAAGCTGGCGGCAATGAATGTAAACTATGCAATGTAAGATAGGCCAAGTTGCGCCCAAAGTGCCTATGTCAAACTTTTAATGAGTAACCATGAGTAAAACATGACTTAGGGAACTTGTTACTACTCGGGGTCCTGAGAACTGACACATATGACAGCAACTTTCAACAAACACAGAAGTGCAAAGTCCTATTATATTAGACATACAACTCTGCTAGTACTATTAAATTCCAATCGCGATATCGTACGTATGGTGTAATGGAACGAGAGGCGAACTGGCAATCCAATTCGAACTTTTGATTAAAATCAAGCAAACCCGAGAGTTGTGCCAGAGAATTTCACTAATTCTTTATATTTGAACTTGTATGCTACATCGGTTTCCGAAACTACGTTTTCTAGCAGCTGTATTTATTCTACTAAACCAGCTTCCAATTTTATCATTTATACTTTTCTAGCATAACAAATTTCATTTACTAGAACACAAATTATATATTTCAAAATCAAAGCTTATTAAATTTTATATGCCTTAACTGTTTACATAAACTAAGCATGATTATATTGGTTTTAAGTGATAAAAACTAGTCTGGCGTATTAATTATTTCTTGTAATAGTAGGAAATGACCGTCTCTCGTAAGTCTATAAATTATGAGAGCTCTAAGCCAACTTGCGCCAGTGTCGACAGCTATGACTAATTGTTAATGAATTGCATATTTATTATATAAAATTTTATAACTTAAAATTATTATTTCCTTCTTTAATGGAAAGAATATTTTTTTGTAATGATTTCAATTAGTAGTCCTACCAGGATTTTATAAAACTCATATAATAAATATATCAGTTTTATGAAAATGTAACTCACTAATTCCTAGAATATTCTTTTTTTATTTTATAAAATAATTTTTTTAAATAGGTGTTTAATTTAAACACATGAAATCACGGCGGAATTTAAACAAAAAAATGCAAAAATATTTAATTTTACAAAAGATTTCACAAAAGTATCTTTTGTAAATCATGCGATTACATGATTTAACAAAAGATACTTACAAAATTGGGCGGTAACTTTTTGGTTAGTGAGTAATATATTAAATTAGTGTGTGCAAATGTGTATGGGTACTCGTATTTGTGTGTGTGTGTGTGGCAGTGTGCCATACATCAATCAATCAATCGAATTGTCACGCCTTTTTCCCACAGGGATAGGTAGAGGCAATGGAGCGCCACTTGTCACGATCCTGACACAACTCCCTCGCATCCTTCACATTCACAATTTTCTTCATACAAGCTCTACATATACATGCATACATAACATTCGTAAACATATGTATATATTTTAGGCAGTACTTATTATTGCTATGCTAAGTTGAATTATGAAATTCAAAATTTTTATACTTGAATAAATAAACTTAATTCACTATAAATAATAAAATAAATATTAATATATCTGATCATAACTATTAGATAGTTATAAAAATCATCTATTCACACACAATCTAATATGTATAATAAATGTCATCCACTCCATTGTTTATTTTTATGTCTAGTATAAAGTAGCATTTCCTAAAATCCTATGGCTTACAGTGCGGGTGGGATGCAGTGATATGAGGATTCCACTAGTCCCAATTCAAAGCACTTTAATTTATTCACGTCATTTCAAACTTAATATTTAGTTAAAACTATTCTTTTAAGTCCTAAAATTCAGTAAAATAATGTTTTTATTTTTCGAAAAGATAAATCCATAAATAATTCAAATATGACGCCTCCTAAATCCTTTCATAATTGTGATCCACGTTCTCTGTTAACAGTAACTCGATGCGTATCTGTTTATTGTTACCCATTATTCATTGTCTAACAAAATATACAAATCCAATTATCCTTTTCAGGAGAGGTGGCACGGAGTATCTCGCGGCTCGGCGTCAAAATGCCACATGCAAAAATAATTTAAATACGGCCTAATCCCTTGAGAGTAGGTGCCTTTAGGAATTAATCCGATTAATATGAGGGGTTAAGGTTGTAGGTAGTCGGCATGATTGGGGTTGAAAAGCAAAGCTGTCTGATCGTGAATGTATTGTGAACAACACATTTAGTATTCCTAATGAACAATTATATACTTTATTACCTTCCTGATAAGGTTGAGATTTAAATTGTATAAATCTGAAAGTGTTTCGTATAAGTTATAAGGGCGTTACAGCCGCACAGTAGGGCTTCGGCGGCGATGCAGCGGTGGATCAGCAGCGCGCCAATGCGTGAACTACGCTAATGGCTTTGAAATCAAAAGCAATCCGCCAATATAATGCAAATACGCTTTATTATTTTAATGCATGCGAGGGTTTTTTACCGACATATTATTTGTTTATACATATCAATTACAATTACTAAACAAACGTTTCTGCATCTTAAATACGATTATAGCGATCGAATCTCATATTAACAAGTTATTTATTTTTAATATATTATTTTTATTAATAGTTAGTATTTTTTAATGTAGTGTAAAAATACATTTACACTACATGAAAAACTATTCACGTCTAGACTGAATCCATCTATCTATCCAATCTGATTACGATCGCTTATTACATTTCGTTAAACATTAATATGAAATGTTTCTCCTATATTATTAGGAGTTTATATTTTTATTTTATTGTGACTCGGCATATGACCGCTGCAGTCACATCCACTATGCCGGCCTAGTTGAAACCGACAACTTTTACAAGCTGATCCCGGAACGCGGCTTAGTCACGTTTCGGTAGTTTAAGTAGTAAGTAAGTGGTGGTACTACCCCGGATCAGCAGACTGGGTACCACTCTGTGAAGTACCACTGCCTTTATAGTAATTTTAATATTATTTTATTTATTTATTTGCGTTTTATAAGCTACTAAAGTGTTTGTATTATAGAAACAGGACAACCAAGTATATACTACATCAAAGATACATTGGTACCGGCAAGTGGTTTTGAACCCATACCATGCTCTCAGTTTGCGTAACCATTGCACTGCACTACACCACGGTCTCCTTTATAATATAATATTATTTATTAAAATTGAATAAAATGCTCCAAGTCCTATTATGAGTTAATAAGTAATATTGTAATAGTGAAAGGAACAGTCAGTGGTGGGCGAAATCCATTGATGTCGTACTTTGTATATTTATTAGTTATTACACTTTCACTTTTGATACAAAGTTGATGTGTTATTTAATTACTATCTTATTACGTATTGAAAGCATGATCTTGTAATACCTGCATAACATGCTTTACTTCTTTATGAAACACAAAGTTCAAAAGAAAGTTAATTTTTTCACCTTCTTTTTATATAGCTCAGAGCTCGAATATTAATATATTTACGCTGTATTAAACAAAATAACTTTATAACAAAAAACATATTTACTTTTTTCAATAATTACAATTAACTAGTTTGTAGATATATAAATGATGTTTCATTTAAGAATTCATTAATAACGACAATTATAAATTAGGAATATAAAAAAATATTTATTTTCATCAATTGTCACGCCTTAATTCTCACACGGATAGGCAGACACAACGAAGTGCAATTTTTTTGCGTCCTTTACATCCACAATTGTCTTTCTACAGACTATATGGTTATTAGCACTGTGAAACCCTTCTTTTTTAAATGTCCCCGGTTTAATCTAGGAACAATCTACTGTGTCGTCCAGGTATTTATTTTACACCTTTGATATATAAATCTCTTTGATCAATATTCTTTCATTCAAATTTTTAATGTGCCTAAACCAATGCATCAAAATTATTCAATGACTTATGTTATTAAAAATATTTATACCGTATTATATACGTTCGTAGAGATTGGTACTAGTAGTCAAAGACTGCTATTTAAATTCGTCTAAAAGGAAAGTCTTAAAGCAGTTAAAGTCTTAAAGTCAAGTGTAATTGAAATGTCTGAAGTGCTGGTCAGTTTAGCTAAAGTCACATTTCTCGAGTAACCTACAACCGTCAAAAAGATGAATGTTTAGCTCAATTTTGGAATTATTTTATCTACGTAAGAAATTTTACGCAGTTTTCAATAATTTTTACGCAATTACTTTTTATTGACAAATGACAGTTTTATTTTATTCGTCAATTTTTGATTTTTGAGTTTCATTATTTCATAATATAATTACAGTTTTATAATTACATTAATACTTAACTATATTCTTAAATACTTAGTGATTTCTCTGCCATTTTGTTTTATATATTTACATAAATTGATTTATTAACATCCTAAATTCTATTACCAGTTGCATTGCAATAAAATTGCTTACAAAATTATGTACAGAAATTATAATTATTTGCATGCCATTCGTAGGCGTTACATTGTATAGCTATTGAATCATCCTTTCTATAATGCCAGCTTATTATAGGCACAATTTGTAATGTAATTTTATGTTAAACATTACGCAAGATGACCTCTGGCGTCATTATCTCATCTAATATGATCACGTATACGAGATGAAATGCCACTCATGTTTTGTGTATTATTTGACCCATCGGGGATGATTAGTTAAGAATTTTCTACTGTTTTACGTTTCTTAAAGTTTTTTGCGGCTTGCTATCGCGATTACTGTTTTAATCCTTAAATCCTTATAGACTCAAATATTTTATGAACAACACAATGCACAAACCCTGTAAAATTTTAGGTTAAGAAATCCTAAGGTTTTAAATAGTTATATTAATGTGGTTTGATATTTTGCTTATTACGATCCGTACTCTTTTGTGTACCCTGCAACCGCACATTTAAAACTAAAATTGGTTTTGCAAGTCACATTAGAGCACATCATGGTACTTACTAAGGAGTCGCTGTTGCCGGACACGGCAAGGAGATCATCATCATCATCATTACGATCCTTTGAGATGTAGTTTATGTGGCACTCTTGAACAACTCCTTGCTTACCATTAGGCAAGTAGTACTAATAAATAAAATGTTTTTACTAACGACTAAACGTGATCAGTAATCCAAATTGAATATACAATAAAACGAAAAAAATAAACAAAACAATAATTTGTCTATTAAGTGTTGTTTAAATATCAATTAATCGATCAAATTGTCACGCCTTTATCCACAGGGATAGGCAGAGACAATGGAGCGCCACTTGCCACGATCCTGACACAACTCCCTCGCTTCCTTCACATTCACAATTCTCTTTATACAAGCTCTATGGTTATGGGCACTAGGCAACCCAGCTTTCTTAAGGATGTCTCCGATTTGGTCGGCAAACACCCTCCTGAGCCTGCCTCGTTTAACGCATCCATTCACATTAAATAAATATTTATATACAGTAAATAACCTTCATTTAAATATTTTAAACAAGGGTTCAAGTCACGTTTTAAATTTGTATTAAGTGTGCCTATTAAATAGATGTTTATAACCTTAATCAATGTGATTATTCGTGATCCAGTACTTAGTAAAGTGAACGTCAAGGTCAGGATTAAATATGCAGAACATGCAAAAAATGTGAGAAGTTGTACTGAAGCCGCTATTGTCAATTATAACTTCGTGGTGTTTGTAGACAAATAAACGGAAATATGTGAGTTCTTTTTTTACTTATTGTTTAGGAATACAACTTTATTTAATTTAAAAAATCCTTAGAGATAAAATAATATTTTTTTATCCGTCTTACAAATTATAAGTCCCATAATATTAGTACAGTGGCTGTATGTATAAATGTATGTATGTAGCAACAAGAATGTTTGTTACATTAAATTATTTTTAGCCCATTTATTTAAATTATTTCAGTGAAAATCCCTCTTTTTTATTTTTTTATATTAACGACATGTCTTAATTTTCCTGATGGTATAAGCATGGAAAACTCCAAGAGATCGGACGACTGTAAAACCGGCTCGGTTTACATGCTTTGGTTGGAGTAACCAAGGTTAGGATGGGGAGAACAGGTGGGCTGGCGAAGAATCGACAATTGGAATCACTTTACGATTAACATAATGCTGACGAGGTAATACAATTTATTATCTATATATTTCTATTTATTCAAAAGGTTCTTTATTTACCAGCATTGTCTAATATACGCATATGAATATTTAGTTTTAAATCCCATAACAATGTTGTGAAATACAAAGGCAAAATAAAACAATAATAAAACTTTGCTTTTATGTATTGTACACAGACTAATATACATATGCGTCACCACCAAAAAATATAGTAAAGTGTAAGCTGTCTGGTAACTTTTAATAAAGGCAGCTTTAAAATTCTGTTCTTTTGCCAAGACTAAAATTGTATTGTTAAACATACATGTTAACCTCTATCATAAATATTTCACTCACTCAATTGAATATGCATATAATAGAGTTATATCCAATACTTGCTGTTGACATTATGTATTTTAATTTGGCTATTTATTGTGCCTAATTGCTTGTAAATCAAATAATAAATAATATGATCTTACTTAATATTTTTTTATTGAAATACAAATGAAATTAAAAGTAGATTTACTATAATTAAACTAACAATTAAAAATGTCATCTAATGACGTCGCATCAGAGATAGTCCCAAGGAGACTGGCAACATTTCCCCTTTGTATAAGCAACAAAGGGGAAATGAAATAATACGTTGGCATAAATAATTGCCAGCTTTTCTGTCTCCAGACTTCTCCGTCAGCCGCTTGGCCAGGCACTTAGCTGAAGATCCCCAAGGGCTCATCTAGACCCTTAACGGCGCAAATTCGTAACCAGTAACGAGGTTGGCGCTAATACAAGGTTGAGGTTCTCAACAGGAATCGCCGCACTTCCCGAGCTTAACGAGGTAGCTTGGATATGAGATGGGGCTAATGTGTCAACACAAGTCCCATCCCACACCAGAGACCTGCCAAGTTTCCACGGCCCAACAGTTATGCCGTCGGGTCTTTTGCCGTCCAGAATACCAGAGGGTTCTTAAATTGCGGGCACTCTAACAGTGACAAGAGCCCTATTGATGATATCGTTGAGTTGAGTCTCTAGAGGAGACGGCTATGAGGCGAGCCCGCTCTTCGCTATCACTGGAAGATAAAATATCTTCCATTAACATTTTACAGAGCGCGGTTCGTCCCATAGTCGTTGAATAATATGATCTTAAATTATTTTATTACATAAATATATTCTTTTTATTATTATTGGCAAATAATTTGTAGTGGCATTAAGCTCCCCTTTGAACATAGCGCAAGTTTCAAATAAAATTATAAATAAAAGGTAAAAATTGCAAGATATATACATACATATATCTTAATTTTCTAATTGGTATGTGACCGTATTATAACCATCAGTAGGTGGATGGTTTTTTGGTTCATATATTATATACGTCATATTAACATTCTCGAATAAAAAGTGTGGTATTTTTTTAATGATTCTGTTTTAAAAGTCTTGCCTAGCCTTCCTTATATAGACAACACATGGTAGAATTAGTCGCGTATTAGTCGCCGCCGTATAATATTTCAAAAGGCTCCATTATAAATTTTGAAAGGTTTTCCTACAAGCTTCAATCTTTTAACTAAAGCTCACTGACAAAATATTTCATGAATTACTAAAACCTTTACACATTAAAGTCTAATAAAAAAACACAAGAGCCTTATACATATAGAAATAAAGTACTTAGATCATTTCCATATACAATACAATCAATCAATTTGTCATGCCTTTTTCCCACGGGGATAGGCAGAGTCAATGGAGCTCTTGACATTTAACACTTGACATCTTTTTCATATAAGCTCTACGGTTATGGGCACTATAAACCCAACTTTCTTAGAGATGTCTCTGATTTGGTAGTAAAACACCCTCATGAGTCTGCCCCGTTCAACGCTACCTCATCACACCACATCAGATTTATAAATTCCTTTCGTCAATCTACTTTCATATACCCGGGGTCGGAGAATCATCCGCATTCTATCGACCAAATCGGCAGTCGAACTAAAAGGTTCGGTGCGTCGTTTCTATGTAGAACAATCGACAAATGTTATGTTTTATCAGCGCATGTATTCTCTCCATCCTATAAGCTTGGATCCTTCGATCGATGCGTGCAGAAGCACTATTGGCTGGGGCAACGGTGATGACTCGGTTTTTACCGTCGTCAGCAGTATTAGATCTTCTCTTGCTTACCAGGCGGAGCAAAGTCAAATGTCGAGTCACAATAAAAATTTATATATACTAATCTCTTTTTTATCCCACAACGCACTTGGTTTGGTCAATTTTTTACACCAACAAAATTTTCACTACCAAGATTTGGTGGTAGTGAAAATGCATAAAATATAAGTAAAAAATATAATAATAATTAAACAATAAATTCAATGCAAGCAGTTTAAAACAAACCTGTAACTACAATTTGTAAATCGGCTTTACATTTCGCCGAATCCAGTTCAATTTTAAGCCTATAAATTCAGCAATATCATTTAATACAGAAAAATTGGATAAACAAAATCCTTTATCGAGTGAGTGGGTTCTCAAATTTTATTAAGGTAACCTTTATCCAATCTCAATTGAAGTAAAAACAATATTCGTGACCTTTTGTCGCATAAAAAGTAATTGATTAAGCTGCCTTGTTAAGTACAGTTTTCTATAAGGTTCGGCATAAATGTTTATGGAATAAAAGATGTTTGCTGCTTACTATGGAAATGGAAAGATTATTTACGGTTTACTATCGCATTTATTTTAATTATTTTAATCTGACGTTTTTAAAAGCTTTATCATCGTCATTAAAAATAAACAAGAAACTTTAGTTGACTGTAATTAGGCAAGGTCCTGTTTTCGAAGATCTGTAATATTTATTTGACAACTCGTTTAAGTCAAAAAAATAGTCAAAATATAAAAAAAGTATAAATAATGTAAATATTCTGCAATAATCGTTATACGTGGTTAAAAGAGTGGTAGGCAGTGATACCTAGACTGCCATTTGCAACCATTTGCAAGTATACAGAACGTGAAATAACTTGGTCGGGATCAGCTTATGAGTTGCCGGTTCCAACTAGGCCATACATATCTACTAGGTACTAAGTACTATAAGGTGTAAGTACTAGCCTTGATCGGCAGACTTAGCAATTGACCATCAACTGTCGGCGTACATTTCTTTGCAGCTATATTTATACTTCTAGTTTGATTGCAGGTACATTGCTGTATCACTCTCGTGATACTCGTCCACTGGCACAGGCCGGGGGAAGCATTTGCATTCTGTTAACCGAATCGAGCCGAACTAAACAATTCGACGTATTGGACAAAAACAATATGTAAAAGAGCAAAAGTAAGGGAAAAAACATTTAGAACATTTTTAATAACAAATGACATCATTCATTTTGTATGGGGACTTGGGCTTAATGGTATTACCAGTTTAGTATGCATTTTAAAATAGTTTGATTTACGAAGATTACAATATAATTGGAATTTATCCTTTATTTTGCATAGTTTAGGTGTGCAAAATGATCAAAGTATAATTATGACAGTTCAAAGCAGAACAAATATGGCGTTGATTGATAGATAATACAAAATCCATATCTTATTTCCAAATAACTCAATTGCACAGCAATTAAAAACAATTGTTATTAGTCTTATCAATACAAGTATCAAAACTACCATTTATATATTTTTTCATCATTGGACATTACAAAAATAGTACATCATCATCATCATCAGCCAGAAGGCGTCCACTGCTGAACATAGACATCTGCCGGTTAGTACATTAAAGCCCAAAATGAATGATGTCCTTTATTCATCAAATTGTCACGTCTTTATTCCACAGGAATGGGCAGAGACAAAGGAGCGCTTGCCACAATAACAAATAATAAAATAAAAGAATAATATAATTTCCCACAATTCGTAACATTTTTATATGCAAAAGTTACTTTACAGTCAATTTAAATCATATAACTTAAGAACCGGCATCTATTTGCCACAGCATGGAACAATCGTAAATTCACACAGTAAAAGTGAAATAAAACGTTATGCCGGTGTAAATTTCATTACCTCCAATTGATTTTCCGATGCAATCGATATTATCCGGCAAGGTGCGAAGATAAAGCTGTTACTTCAAACTCTATTAAGTAACCTACAAAACTTTATTCCATACATAGTCATGTAAATAATATAAATATTTATCAAAGTGACATATCGATGGATATACCTGATAAATATTGTATAATTTAAACGTTAGTAGGTCGACTGTTGATCGCCATTTGCCCAATTTACGTAGGTGACCGTGAAGTGACTTAGTCGCTTTTTGATAACAGTTTGAAAGTTACCGGTTCATACTAAGCCAATATAGGTGATAAGACTGCTACTTCCACTTATTAAACTGTAGTTGTACTCGTCACCTCTTTTCATAGAATGTACTTTTTACTATTAAGCAGTATGCTGTCATATATCGAGCCACATAAAAAATAGAAGTGAAATTCTAAGCCAGCAGTAAAAGTTTGATGGAGTCATAAATCAAAATTATTCAATTACAAGAAAAAGTAGCTAAAATAGATTTATTAACATTGTCATCTTCAGCACATCTATACCTATTTTTCTTTGCAGAATTAAGTACTAAAGATAAGCAACTTATACGTATTTCATACTCGCTCTCTACTATTAGATTATTACATTTCTTCCACTAATTAACTTTCATTAAACCGCATTTCATATATAGTATTTTGACAAGTACAGGGTCAAGATTAGTAAGTGTAGATCGTAATACCGGTCCTAAGATAGAAAGTGGTCGGTAAAAGCCACCTGCGCATTTCGTGTAAGGTTCTACCGATCAGAGAAAACGGCTCTTTTCATGGTCAACTAGGCAGCATCCGTGACAAATACGCTCGAACTTTTTACTTATTTTTTTTTATATAAAAAAAGTGTTAGACAAAAACATTGTGGGACAGTTTAGTGTGTCATTATGTTTTCCCAATAAAGGGAAGTGTCAAATATATATGAACTCTTAATAATTAAGGAATAATATGATAATTGATAGAAAAATCGGTCAGCTATATTACAATATTACCAATAAAGTAATAAACCAGAAATATGACAAATATTACCAATAAAAAATATTATTATTATTATTTATTCAGAAATACAAACACAAATTTTATCGATTTCTGGATTATATTAGTGAATTAGGAAATATTTTCAAAAATAATTAAACATTTAAAAAAATCTTTAGTTACAATTAGAATTCATAAAAAAGCAGTCTTTATCTAATAATTATAAAGCAATTTTTTAATAAGGAAAGTTGCGTTAAATCCTATCAGTGAGTACAAAAAAGCCTAAAGTAAAAAGTCTTCAATCAGTGTGTACTACCAGTATTAACATACAGTGCCGAAACGGTGCGTCTAATCCCTATACTCATATTTCTCTGTGATATTATATCCAAAATGAAGAGATTCGCCACAAAACAATGACAACCAATATAGCAAAGAGGATAAGAACGCTAAATTGGCGGTTGGCTGGGTATATTTGTTGTAGAACTGACAACCGTCTCAGTAGGCTCAAGTGGATACCACGTATAGGTAGGCAAGCGTTAGGTGTCTTTCAGACTTCGGGGAGGCTGGCAGTGGATCGGAATGACTAATGATCATCATTAGGTAACGTACCTTATAATAGGTAGGTATAACTTATTTTATCTTATACATACTAAATGTTTTATTTTTAAAAAGTAATCGAATTTCCATTTTAATGATAAATGTGTTTGTAAAGTTAATATTTGTATAATAGTGAGTTAAATTTCCATGAGCTGAGGTTAACGCTCGGAGCTATTGGCGAAATGTACGTTTTTGCTCACTGTCATTATTGTTGACTGTGAAAATTGAATCATGAATTACTGATCTATTTGAACAGCTATATGTTCCACTTGAATGGCTTGTTAAAACAGTTTAATTTGCAAAATTATTCAATATAATTTGAAATACGAAATAATAATCTAAATTTTTACGCATAATTCTTTGAAATGCACTACAATTTTCAAATCATTATTTTGACCTTAATAATATAACATCGGAAAGGCAGTAAATGAAATGGAAGGCAATAAAACAAGGAATTCTCGTCATTTTAGTGTCTTAGAAGTTCTGACGATTATTTACCTACAAAATTGAAGAAACTTCAAAGCAAAATATCAAAGTGAAAACAGGATATCATTTGTCTACCTAACACATTCCAAAGGAGTAATAAACACTCAGCAAGTATTTGTAAAATCTGTCAAAAGTTCTTAACATCTTTGAACTTTAGTCGATATAACGGTTCGCATGAATTCCACTTCGCTATATCTAACGGTACTCGAAAACTACAAATATCTAGAAAATTCCTGTCGCTCCTCCACGCATTTGTTGCTCTTAACGCTATCTCGATATTACTATGAATATATGAATGAAATTTTATCCTATTTCAACATTCAAGCGATTTGCATGTATTTACTTAAGGATTTCATTAAAATGTTTGTCTACTGAATTTAAATAGCTAACTTATCTACATTTTTCTTATGAAAAACAATCATGTTTTTGAGATCATTCTATACATATTTAAATTTAAGTTGTTTACTTAGGAGTTGCAAATAACATGAACATACAAAAATATTTGCATTATGTTGGAGTGCGATCCACGAATAGAATCGCTGTAACCAGCAGACGCATTCACCATGCCGGCCTTGCTGAAATTTCTAGCTGATCTCGAAACTTCACTTGAACTAGTCTGTACAAACATGGCAATTGTACAAATCGGGTGGTAGACTTGACAAATAACCTCTTTTTACTGCTAAAGCCAAAAACTAATTTGTTTATTTTTGAGTGTTTTTCGACCAAATCGAAGACATCCTCGAAAAAGCTGGCTGGCTGGGTGGCCAAGTGCCCATAACCGTAGAGTTCGTATGAAGAGAATTGTGAATGTGATGGAAAAGAGGGATTGTGTCAGAATCGTGGCAAGCAATAATTGATTGATTAATATAATTAAAAATTGTACATGAAATTTTTCTGCATAACGACAGCTTAAAAGTACTTAGAAATATAAATGTCAATTTGGACCAACAACAAAGGCTGTAGCAATAAAAACAATAAATGTTAATTGTTTAAACGCTCTAGTAACTGAACTCGTTTTTACAAAGCAAAAATTATCCTAAGACACAATTAAACTGTGAATTAACCGTGAAATTATATTTTCTTTAGTTATTGTTAATTTCAAATGTTAAATGCGATAACAGGGAAAAGGCAGACCGTAATATAAATATTATAATCTCAAGCCGTTATTATCTTATTAATGTTAGTTTATATTACGATGATACACCTGCCGATGATGTTAATTCTTATACAAACAATTGATAATTAAAACTTAAAATATAATCTAAGATAATAAACATATATAATTACGAGTATTAAATTTTTAGAAGGCTGGATAGGGCAGACTGTTGGTTATTTGCCCAGTCTGCGATCCGGGGTATTATCTCCAGTTTCCGGCCGTTCAGTTACATATAATAACTCAGTCTCGTTTTGAGATCACAGACATATAGACAAAGAGTGGTAGGCAGTGGTACCCAGTCTGCCGATCCGGGGTAGTACCACCACTTACAAGTATACAGACCATGAAGTGATTTGGTCACGTTTCGGGATCAGCTTGTAAGTTGCCGGTTCCATCTAGGCCGGCATAGTGGATGTGATTGCTACTCACAGTTATTGAATTGTAGTAGCAGTGGCATTCATTCATGGACCACACTTTGGCTTAACATCAAGCGGGGTGATGTCATATGTCGAGTCACAATAAAAAAAAATAAAAAAAAAATATAGATATAATGACATAATATGTCTTTATGTTTGGGATCAACTTGAAAGTTGCCATTATAATAGATGCGATAATTCTAAAATGATAGTAATTTAACTGGAACAGTCGGCTCCATTCATGAACCGCATTCCAGCTTTAGTAAGATCTGACGCGGTATAATGCGGTGTCATGTTTCGGGCCACAATCACTAAATAAATAATATTTTTGTCATCAGCACTGATTACTGAGACGTATTTGGTTCTAAAAAATCTTAATAATATCTACATGCGGTCTTCTAGACAAAACTGTATTGTAAGATAATAAATTACTTTTTGGTAGCTTTTAAATAACATTTACGAGTAATTTAATTTTTATTTTCATAAGTTTTATATTTAAACCACTCATTTCAGCAATACTAATAATCTATTCTACAAGAAGATTTTACCAATTATGTTGAAATTTTAACAGCTAACCGGTTTTAGGAAATAATTACTTCCACATCTCGTGAGGTAATATTATTGTATAGAATGAAGTGAAGTTACCTTACAACTAGACGTGACTAAAGATTGTCGTGACGAAGTTTTGTTGATGCAACTATTACGGCAACTTTTATTATGACTTCTATTATGATATTTAAAAAAAACTGTGTTAACGCCTTATACATTTATTTATTTAGTTCTTTTTAATTTTAGCACCCGAATACTATATACCTGGCAGTTGATAATGTGTTTGGATCGTGACCTCAAATAGTGACGTAACACTGTCGTGGCATTGTCCAATACCATCAGTAAAATAATTAGTTTTGTCAATTTAATTACTTTACTTTTTGTTACTTTGACAGCGCAATAGCAAATTCCGGGAGTAATAAAACTAACGAACCACATATTTGCATATTGTCTGTAACCAAACAAATCAAATTGTTACGCCTTCTTCCCACAGGGATAAGCAGAGACAATGGATCGCCACTTGCCACGATCCTGAAACAAATCTCTCGCTTCCCTCACATCTATAATTCACTTCATACAAGCTCTACGGTTATGGGCACTAGGCAATCTAGGTTTCTTGTCTGTAACCTTGAACTCAAATTAATTTAAATATAAAATTATCAAACCTAGCCTACGCACTAATTGCTCCTAGAGGTTTTAGTTTTTTTTTTCAAATTCATCATCTAACATTTCCTCACAATTCAAGTAACCGGTTAGTTCTAACCAGGCTAATTAAATAAACTATAGAAGTAGTCGCCTCCTTTCATGCACTGCAGTCTAGTTTACAAAACCTAACTCGTAATAGATTAAAGTTCATAATAGAAGACCGATTAAAAATCGAAATTCCTAACTATGATTACCAATTAAGTGAATTGGGATAATAGAGGTTTTTATTAGAATTCATGATTGAATAGTTCCTTTGTTAATGCAGTTTGTACAATTAGCCAATAAAAGCTGTGTAATTGGTTGGTCGGGAGTTGAAGAAAATAAAACCCAGTGACTGTTGCAAAACAACGGTTTGCAATCTGAATTGTAGACTGTAATTAAATTAACAAAATGTTATCTTTTTTTTTCTTCTTTTATTTTAGCTCGATATATGATATGATAAACTGGAGTGTGGTCAATGAATAAAGGCGACATACAAGCTAAACCCTAAACGCGAGTAAGTCACTTCACGGTCTGTACTCGTGTAGTACTACTCTAGATGCGGTAGACTGGAAACCACTGCCTACGCTTATAAAAATGAAAATGAAATTATAATAGTGTCCATAATAAAACAGACAAACTAAATTCATTATTATCATAGATTTTTAAGCCCTAACTACCAGGGATAGGCCCGGAGCGCCACATTCCTCGTTCCTGACTCAACTCCCTGATCTTCATATCCACGATTCGGTTTATACAAACAACACAACTCATTTCAATTCATTACAAAAGTTAGTTTAGTAATTTTATTTTATTGGACTTTTGACCTCATCATCCCCTTGCTTACCATCAAGGGGGTGACAAAGAGTGATAAACAGCTTTAATTTAAGACTGCCTCAGCTGCTGTTACTATGCCAGCCAGTATCTTTAATTTGAGACTTGTAGGCAGACAGCTGATGGTTGTGTACAGACCGTGTTTTGACTTATTCGCGTTTCGGGATCAGCTTGTTAGTAGCCGGTTGCAATTAGGTCAGCATAGTAAATACGACTGCTACTTGCAATTATTTAACTATTGTAGCAGTCAGCCCCATTGATGGACTGCACTCCAGTTTAACATCGGAAGGGGTGTTGCAATCCAAATCCCGATTACTTACTTCTAAATTCGATTTAATATCTCTGTAAGTTAACTCCGGAGCTTAAAGAATTGACAGTCCGTAATGAGATGCGTCAATATATGAAGCTGAGTTCATCTATTGCTAATAAATTGAATTCTTTCTAAACCTAATGTGTAGGTCGTTCACCCGGAAAGTCTTTTGTTGAGGCTAAATTGACTTTCGCACCTGTTTTGTCATGCACAAACCATTTGACTTCAACAATTTTAATTTACTGCTGCGGATATCTGTTCCTCTTTTCAGAAATAACTATAGTTTTTTTTATAATACTCATAATATGAAGGAGTTGGACTTGGGTCGAGGGAGTTGTGTCAGGATCGTGGCAAGTGACGCTCCATTGTCTCTGCCTATCCCTGTGGAAAAAAGGCGTGACAATTTGATTGATTGATTATATTTTTTATTTGATCTCGGCATATGAAAGCTCTCCGTCTGATGTTAAGTAGTAATGCGGTCCATGAATAGAGTCGACTGCTACTACAGTTAAATAACTGCAAGTAGCAGTCACATCCACTATGTCGGCCTAGTTGGAATCGGCTACAAGCCGTTCCTAAAACGCGAATGCGTGACTTCATAGTATACTTAAAAGTGTTGGTACTACCCCGTTCTGCAGACTGGACAAATGACCACCAACCGACTGCCTAACACTCTTAAAAAAATTCACTTTATAATTCTATTTTTAATAACATAATGATTTTTTAACGATATCTGACCCTGATTTTCCTGTGGTGCGCCGACGACCGAAAACCGTCCTAAATACAGAGTTGCCTCAGTCGCTTTCATTATTCCGACCAGTTTCATATATCCGATCTTAATATCATACTTTCCTGACTAAAAGTTTTTGTTATCTAAGTTTAGATCCAACAATATTAATCAGAATTTACATCTTTATAATGCTGTAATAAAATATTCTCCTAAAAACCATTTATATGAAAATCAAGATTCCTTTTTATTCCCAAAGGTCAAACCCGCTAATGTATTCTAGTCAGAATCGTCGGTACAATCGAATCCATCGGAAGTCGATCCGGATTGACGATAAGTATCGAACTCGCCCCTGTCATTAATCTCATCTCATCGTAGCCAAGTCACGGCACAATTTCAAGGAGGCTCCCATGAATTCCTAGAATTACATTTTGGCTGGAAGATATAATATAATTGTCTATATATCTATGTTTCTTATCCGTTAATTAAACGTTGCTGTTGGTATTCAATCAATTAGTATTCAATCCATCTTTACGTATATCTAAATATATTTGCGATTATTTAGATTCCAGTTATCAACGGTGACAACAGGCGTGGACGAACGGTTTAGCGAATGGTTTGTTGCGCGTAAAGTCCCGGGTTCGATCCCCGGTCGGAGCAAATATTTGTTTCATAGCTTTTATTTGTAATATTTAATAGTATTAAATATTGCAAATATTTGGTAATAAAAAAAGACATGGATATTTGCTTCGGGTCTGGTTATCAAAAAGTGGTAGGCAGTGGTACCCAGTCTGCCGATCCGGGGTAGTACCACCACTTACAAGTATACAGACCGTGAAGTGATTTGGTCACGTTTCGGGATCAGCTTGTAAGTTGCCAGTTCCATCTAGGCCGGCATAGTGGATGTGATTGCTACTCACAGTTATTGAATTGTAGTAGCAGTGACTTTCATTCATGGACCACACTTTGGCTTAACATCAAGCGGGGTGCTGTCATATGTCGAGTCACAATAAAAATAATAAATAAAAAACTATTTCACCGGCCACTGCTAATATAATACTAAGTCTATCTATATGGGGGGAAATGTCTGTGGGAAATGAGGCGTAACAGTTTGATTGATTGATTGAATAAGAATAATTTAAAAAAAGCTATTTAAACCTAAAAAAACACTACATAGTTAATGTTAAAAAAAAGTATATCTGTTAGGTGTTATCAGGCAAGAAATATCGTGATTCGTCATATTTTATAATTATACTTTAAATTGAGGTCTTGGTGCAGAAATATCTCCGCTTAATTAGTTATTGCATGACAGGCTTAACTTATACATAAAAAAACTAATTAACATTCTCCTTTAGCTGTCAATGACTTAAATACCATCTTAAACCACACCCAAAAATAATATCCCAACTCCATCCACATAACAATATAAATTAATTATGTATACAGTTTAACATATTTTTAAAATAATTAATGCATAAAAATTAAAACGCTTTTTGTTATGAAGCTTGCGCAAGGCATCGTGATCATTTGAGTTTATTCAACTTAAAATAACATATTCTAAACGTAAATATTATTCTATATTAAAGATGGATTTGAGTTTGTTCGACTGCGTAGGCTTTCATTCATAAATATGTATAAAATAATGTTAATTTCTATAGGATACAAGTTTGTTACAATGTATGAATAAGAATACAAAATGTAATTAAGCAAAAACAATGTAAGAATACATCACATAATGATATTATCAAAGCGAAGTTACTCTTTTTAAATATAATTTCTCTAAAAGGAAATAACAACCTAAACATAATAAATTCTTAGCTTTGACAAAAATAATTACATTACATTTTCCTTATCATGAAGATTAACTTTTTTAATTATTAAAATTGGTGACGGCAACCATAAAACAAGACGGTTTTGGAGCTCTTGGACCTCCCCTGGCTTACCAACAACCAAGTCGCGGTCAGATGTCGTATCTTAATAAGAAAAAATATTACAACTTACCCTTTGATGCGATATTTCTCGTTTCAAAAATCAGTACGCAGTTTTTGAAGCAAAACTACGACGATATTCCAAATACGAGTCCTCTAAAACTAAGCTTCTGTCTCTCAATATACTATAATTAATTTATAGTTTATCGGACACAAATAACTAGAACACTAATTTATTATCCTTGCACTATATTAAGCACAAAACAATAAGTTTCACTTTCAATCGTACTTCAACCGTCCTTTCCTAGTCACGATTTAACCAATCCTGTATGTCTGAGTAAGAACGCGCGATCTTCGCAAAAAGTTCCCCGAAGCGAGCCGGTTTCCCGAAAAGGAACAGTACACCACCCCCTGAAAGCTGCGCGCCGCTCGAACGACGAACGGCGACTGTGATAACGACACTTCCTCCGATGTACCAACGAGCCTTTTCAACCAAACTCTGCGTACAAAGCTCGCCGCTGCTACTGCGCTCCAACACCGAAACAACTGCGGCCGCGATCTACGGGCCAAACCCAACTTTAAACCACTTTCATACGAAACGAAATCAAACTTCACACATATGATATCAAAAGAGAATACTCTCGCACAGCGCGTAACAAGTTTACTGTAGGTAAATCGTAGTAGATTTGTTTTGAGAAGATGCCACATTAATACAAATCTTGGCAGCGGAACGCATAAAGTACTATTTTCAAAGACAGCTTCTGTTAAATACAGTCTTCTTTTTGCACAACCTGCCGGCTGGCAGCTTAAGTAGGAAACGCGGAATAACCGCTATGGACAAGATGCCAACTTTCTAAACTAAACCTATAAGGCCGTTCTATTGGGACGGTGAATTGCGTTGTTTTTATTGGATGTTACTCTACTTGGGACAATAGTAATAAAGCATTTAGGAGATTGGTTATTTTTTCCCCGTGACTATTATATCTATTTTGTTTGGGAGGTCCGTCGCGACGTGCTGTAATTTCTTTCGACGTGATTCATAGCTGTTTTTGTAACATGTGATTTTTATGTGAGTTTTATTTTCCGCTTAATAAGTTGCGGTTTTGCGTTCGGTGTCAATTACTAGAGTTGCGGTTGAAGCCCCTCAAAACGCGAGTAAATTGGATATCAGCCAAGTGAACCAGATTATGCTGGAGGTATCTCTCGAGGCTGTTTTATGTTACGCAAAGGTCGGCCAACGGCATCGCTGTCATTACTGTAATCCGATTAATGTCAAATAATATTATCTAATGGCTCGTAAAGGCAACATAAAATAAGTTTGAAAATACGACAACTTTTTGGTTCTAAAACACGCTTCTCGCAGTGTACTTAAAGTGACATGTAAATTTATGTGCAAGCGAGGAAACTTTCATCTTTCGTCAGTGCAATATATGTTTACACGTAGATACACTTTGAATATTGAAATCGTAAACCCTAACCCTTGATCCCAAGACGATCTCGAATTGGGTCAAAGATGCACGATCTCACAAGATATTATATATCCCCAAGAAACTAGAAACTTTTCAAATTGTTATGTGTAGCCCTTTATTTATACATACATATTTATTGTTTGTATTAAATTTAAATATTTACAATTATGTTCATAATAATTTTGGCACATTAAATAGTCGATGAAATTGACGACACACTAGCCCGCGGAAAGACCGGGTTCAATTCCAGGTCGAAACAAATATTTATTTCATAGCATTATTCGTAATATTTAATAATTACATTGCATATTACAAATATTTATTATTTAAAAATAAATGAATAAAGCATATGACATATGACACCATGAATTGACTCAGTCGCGTTTAAATATTCCCCGTAGCAATAGCAGTCGCCTCTATTCATGGACCGCAATCTAGCTTAAAACGTCAGGCGGAGTGTTGTCCAATTTAATGTACATTTGTTATTATTGCTATTTATCTACTTTTTGGCTTTGATTAACTATTGAATTCTTTTGATCTCATAAAAGAAAAATACATTTGTAACACTGGTTATTACAGGAGGTTACCTATTCGTGTTTTTTTTTGTTGGAATATAATATAGATAAATTATATGTATTATCATTTTATTATGTCGAGCAATTATTCGCAATACTTTTATTAGAATATCATTCACAACAATACGCAATTTTTGTCACATATTGTCCATTCTTTACATATAAAAAATCTATGACAATAACTGCAAAGTTTTCCGACGTGTTCTCGACATGAAGAAAAGTGCAATACCAGAAGTGACTCCACTAACGTTTCACTACAATTTGTTCTATAATATAAAACGTCGTTGAAATTATAGTAAGTGTCCAGAAGCACGATTGTTCGTGGTTTTGTTTTGTAAATCATTACATAATTTAAGTGGGTTTCTAAGCACATCAGGTGTTGGTCTGTCTTTCCCGTCATAGTTAATGGATTTTGGATCTCATTTCGCCGTACCCTCGGGGCTTCTCGGACCCCACAACTTCCCTCATATTTATTGATTTTCATAAATAATTTTTAATAAAATGTATAGCAGTGGGACAAATAAGGCTACTCGTAATAAGGCGACATCTAGCCCCAACTTGCCTAGTCGACTGAAAAAAATACTTGTTTTATAGTTGCCTCAATAGCCTTCACTGGTGCTTTTTTACGTTTCGCATTATAAAACCAAGGGTATAGCAAGGGGTAACAACATATCCTGGTGAAGCATTTCAATTGTCGATTGTTCAACAAAGAATTAACGTACCAAACCGTTTAATCCGAATGCCTTAATGTAATTTTAACTAGGTTATAATCGCGATACAATTGGTCTTTGTATCACTAACAACATACAAACAATTATTAATATAAATCACATGAAGTCATCCATAGAACAGTAAAATGTAACAGCAAAGAAAAATAAATCATAAATAATAAAAATACAATGCTTATTCTGTATATATAATGCAAGGATAACAATTATAAAAATAAATTTTGTGGTAATACGAAGCGGAGTGCATCGGACGCCGGAGACATAATGAGCAAGAGGGGAGACGCGGCTGGTTTTATAGCCCTGTTATTTTTTATGTTGTCAGCACTTTGCCCGCTATTGGAGAAGCCTTAAATGAGGTTCAATGTCAGTGTGAACCATAATAAAATATGCACACATAAAAAAATGCTGAATTAACAAACCTATATTATTATAACCTTTCTTTTTATGTCAAAAAATGTAACAGAAGCTTGTGTCAGCATTTGTTCACAGGTTTTATATAGGGTTTTTTTTATTGTGACACAACATTTGACTTCGACCCGCCTAATGATAAGCAAGAGGAGGTCCAAGAGTGATGACGACTGAAAAAACCGAGTTAGTTCCCGGCTGCCTCAGTCGCCGTTATTATGCCGGCCTAGGATGCTTCTTTACGCATCGCTTGAAGGATCTAAGGATGGAGAGAACACATGGGCTGGCAAAGCATTCCACTTATAAGGTTATACATGATTACATTCCATGGTTATACAATGAAATGTAGTGGTATTGCAATTGTCACGCAAACCGAAAGCACGGGTTAAGAATCATTTGCCGGTACCAAAGATAGTTGATGTGTATGTACTTTGGACGTTCTGCTTCTATGATACAAGCACTATAACAACTTAAAATAGAAATGTATTAAGTTATTAAAGTGCTAAGACTATAAAGGTTTTATTTTATATAAAGTTACAATTACAATTTTTATACTGAACTTTTAATTGAACTTTTCTAATCCAAAACTTTCGTACAAATTTTGTTTCTCCTTTCATTTAATTTAGTTTTGAACTCCTTAGTTTTTTTAATATGTTATCAAGGTTTATTTTTAATTTGGTAAAAATAGGCGTTACATTTATAAGTTATTGACATCTTTTTGAGAAAGAATGAAGTAATGGTTTAATATTATAAGCTTAACAACAACAACAACAAAAAACTACGTAAATAGCGTTTGTTTGTCTGAATCGCAAAATTAAACTACGAGCTAAAAAACTGAATTTTCTCGCTGTGAAATAACTACCTAGACAGATTTAGTTTGAAGTAGGTACGGTGTGCTATTTTATTCAGACAAAATCCCCTGTCGCCAGCGAAAGCTGTGATCCCAGGGTAAGCCTGTTGCTGTATCCAGACAATAGCGTCTCCTGCACCATTCTCTTGTTCCCAGTACAATACAGGCACGATCTTCATAAATAATTCATAATAAAGCACCATATTGAATCAATATAGAATTATAAAGTGAGCGGTTTTAATAGACAATTTCAAACTTCAATTTTAAATGTAAAATTCAGATTAATTGATATTATGTGTCTTTAAACAACTTTAGAAGGTAGTGGTTGCAGATGAATACCAAGTTTTTTGGGACAATTAGCATTAATAAAGGATGACTTGGGTGGTACATAAAGTATTGGCAGTATAAGAGTGGTAGGCAATGGTTCCGAGACTGCCGAACCGGGTAGTACCACCGCCTAAAAGTGTACCGCCAAAGCCTAAAAGTACACATACCGTGAACTGACTTAGTCGCATTTCAGGATCAGCTTGTTGGTTAGTTGTTTCAACTAAGCCAAGATAGTGGATGTGACAGCTACTTGCAGTTATTTATTTATAGTAGCAGTCGCGTCCATTCATTGACCGCACTCAAGCTTAACATCAGGCGAGGTGCTGTCGAGTCACAATAAAAAAACATGCTCTTATATTATTACATAATGTACTCGACGTATGATATAGTAAATGTGGTTATTAGTAATAAGTACTTTCTTTATTCCTAACAAATGGTTTTATGGATAAAATTGATTGCGCAGATTTTTCTCACACATTTTCGCGTCTGATTCACGCGATGACGTCCAATTGACTTGACAAATGGCATCCTTTACTCAGATATTATGTCATATGATCTTTAAAGGTTATAGATGAGATGGATTGAAAGAGAAAGGGTATTTCGACTTTAATATATTAAAATTTACATACAAAGTCTTTTCAATTCCGAAATTCTATAGTCGTGAATGTAACTACAAAAGCTGTGACTCCAATACAAACACAAAATGTATATACCTATTATAACTCATAAGTCTTCTATGTAAATAAAAATATGTAACTTCCGAAAACTGTTTCAATAATAATTATAACTCTTTTTTTAATATTATTTTCTCAAGTAAAACACTCGAATGTGTATGAACTTAGTAAAACAAATTTGTGTACTTAATATTATAATATGAAATTAGTACAACAATACTTCTCAACAAATATAATATTATTATATAAGAACTAAGTTTTGTTACTGAGGTCGTGCCACAGTTTATGATTATAGACATTAGATGTCGATTTATCCTTTATTATTCCGGATCCTTTCACTGTGGGAGCTCAAGGTCGGTATGACTAAGATAACTAAGAAACCTACTTGTACGTTCAACGTCAGCTATATTTCAATACAATATAACTTGCAAATTGCTATTAATATAAAATAGGCGCCAATAATAAAGACAAACAATATTGTATAAAACAAACTTAGGAAAAATGAAGATTCTATTAATATTGGAAAATACTTTTTAATTTAAAAACACGAACGGAACAAACTGAAGGTGTTTTAATATCGATTTTGTTGAACACTCGCTTTTATGCCCCGCAGCAACTCTTCCTGATTTAAGGTAATGTATTTAAGACTACCGGCCGGCGTTAATTTTTGCAAACGCTTTCCTCCATTTAGTCTCCAAAGAAAACAGAAATAAAGCGGGAAAGTAAAAATTTAGCAAAATTTCTTTACTTTATATAATGAGGCAGTGCATTGGGCAATTTGCCCCCGGCGCAAAGGATGGGGATTTCGTTCCCCTTCCATTCTTTATGGGATTGTTATTTTTGTACAGTCAGTGTACCGATTGTTGATGTTGGAACCCGGAGTAGCTGGGGGATCTATGTTTAACAAGATATCGTCACAAAAGCCAATGAGTCGGCAGATTAGCTGCGTAAACAAGTCCCGTTTTTAATATGCTCCCTGTTTTTATTTGTTCAGCTATTTCAAATATATTAAATAACATTTTATTGGTTCACAATTGCTTATTGGAATGATACAGATTTATTTCTCTAAAATGCTGTAATAGAAAACAATGAGAAAGAAACTATTTCACAGAAATGTGAGCGAAGTCAGTGAAAGTTCTTATCAATATTGTTTTCACTTTTAAAAATTAATTCTTAAGAATGGTGTACACAATAAAATGATACGAATACAGAAGAAACTGAGGAATTTGACGTTACAAAGAGAGAAATATCACTGACTGTGCGAGCCCTTTAAAGTAGGTATCACGGAAACAAATTGTATGAATTCTTTTATTTCATTCAAACAACGTAAACTGTTTCTAAAGACCGAAGCAATTCCATTAAAAGAAACAAAAGAAAATGAACGCAAAAGTGGAACATAACACTACACGGACTATACAGCGAAAAGCTTTAAAATATACGCAAGAGCCTCGTGAACAGAGTTAAACTAAACCACAAATGTGTGTTCGCTGCTTTTCACGTTAATTCTATGCAATTATGTGTAGGGACCACTCCTGCTGAAATCATTCGAGTGTAAAAAATATGTTTTTGTAGGTCGTTTGTGTGTTTATGCTCCCTTATAATCGTAAACATACAGGTACTTACTAATGTTAATATTGTTTGTTTCGTTTATAAACATCATTTGAATATTTTTATCTCAAAGTTATTACCTATAATAAAACAGAATTTTAAAAATGTATAAAAACATAGAGAACCTTTAGTTCCAGACATTTTAATCAAATAAAATGTACGAGTTTCTTTTACTATTTGCAAGCTCATACATTTAGTATTCCTTTCTACATATATAAACGAAACATTGAAGCAAAAACTTCGCACACTTTCCTTTCCAATCTAATAGAGTTCTTAGATAAAGTTTCAATAACACCTAACTTTATACCAATGAGCTTCGATGAAAACAAACCTTTTCTATTATAAAAGATCTTTTACTCCAAAGGCCTTCTTCCACAAATAATTCGATCAGGTAACAATTTAGGGGGTTGTCCATAAACAAGGACTTGACAAACATTTACAAGACTTGGAAAATAAATATACGAGTAACTGTTGGTAATATAGTCGTGAATCTTTAGTACTCTAGCGGCCGTGGATGACTTACCAAGCCTTCAGTCAGTCAATGAAAATCGTCAATTCTCAAAATTTGGTAGCACTGTGGACGAAAGGTGGTAAGAAAACGGACGTGACTTAACTAAAAATATAATAATCAAGTCAATGACGCTCTGTTTATTTAAGGCGTCTTCTTATTCATAAAATTACAAAGTCACCGAGACAAAAAGTTTAGACGAAATTTATGACAAATACTATATATATATATATATATATATATATATATATATTACTCCTATTTTAAAACACGAGTATATATATATAATACTCTATTATATATAACACGAGTATTTGTCATACATTTTGTCTTTTTTATTTTTTCTCTTCACGTTTACGTGAATATTTATAAATTCTTATGTTGAAATAAATTGTTTGTTGATTTTATAAATCCATGAGTTGTTAATCTATGGATAATGGTCAGGAAAGGATCAGGAGGCCTAATGATTTCAGTTAACAAACATAATCATCAATTTTAACATTCAATTTTAACACTTATTCAGTATCTAAAAGTTACTTTAGTCCTTAAAGTGAACTTAAGTAAAACTCGCAAAATATTAATCTGAAATACCTTAGTTCTATTTCAAGAAACTGGCCGGCTATATTACATAATATATGCCCGAATTTCACTTGCTCTAATCGGAAATTTCAGCTTCCAGCTTTGAATGGCAGGATTTTATGCAGAAGACTGTCGCCTGACCCCTTCTAACCCGAGAGAGGAGACAGCCATTATAACTTAAATCTATTGTCATGTTAGATTTGGCTAGTATGGCAAACTGCAGATCTTTGCATGAACAAGTACCTAGTATTTTACACGAAGTAGTGTGCCAGATAATTTTAAAATGAACTATACAAGAAAGGCATAGATATTTGCCAGCATCCTGACATCACCTCATCTTTTAGCGATTTTAATAATAACGGCAAATAATGTTACGAAATTTGGGTAGTGAACTATCTTCCGTCTACAATGTCAACGGTTTTTCACGATCATGAACGTTAATATAGATAAGGTAATTGTCTCTGATCTGAACTACATAGTTTACCTAATTGTCTCTTTACTTGACATCATTGACTAAAAATTGTTGTAGTTATATATAATTATATTTAAGATAAATTGCAGTAAAATGCCATCCTTTATTTCATCACTAACACTAAAGGTTAAAGGCTATCATTAGTAGTTAAACTAAACAACATTAGCAATTTAAATTCTATATGATAATTAATAAAGTTCATTTGTCTTAAACAAAAACTCAAGTATATTTATTACAAAAATAAACTAATTATAAATATTGTTGTTTTAGCGTCATCTGCTGAATAGCTAATATAGTGGAGAGTTGTTTATAAATTACCATAAATAAAAAGCTATAAGTAAGAGAGCGAGTTGTCTGCAAAAATTTCGCTTAACTCAGCTCGGAGACAGAATAATGTGTCTATCAGAAGAAGTTTCAATTTTCTTATGTAAATGCCACCTCCCTGTTTAAGTCTTCCAGCCCGGAGGCGGACATTTGCAAAATCAATGTTCCTGTCACGGTTTTATAAACTTTGTTGCAATAACTTAAAACTTTAAAATTCTTCAGAATAACACGAGCTAGAATCATTCTTACTGCTTATAAAAATAAATGCTAAAAACAAAATATTATTGTGTACTTTTAAAGTGCAAGGGTCGTAACCTCTCCATCCTCTCCAATCAATCTTATGGATGTTATAATATTTTTGCATATTATAAGTATTTTTAACAAGCATTTAGTATTTTTATGAATTTTCCGATCAAATCGGAGACATCCTCAAAAAAGCTGAAAGAACGAAAAGATCGTGACAACTGGTGTTCTATTGTCTCTGCCTACCCTGTGGGAAAAAGGCGTGATAATTTGATTGAATTTTAATTTACATAAAATAAAATTCTGCTATAAATAGCAATAAAATGAACTTATTCTTACCAACTTTTATATTAAATATCGTCACTTTACTTTGCTTTAAAGGGCCATCAATATTCAGTAATCTGTTTAATGCTTAGACAATAAAATTTCAATTTGTTGAAGAACAAAAAAGGCGCTCATCCGGAATTGGATGATTAAAATTGAATTCTTCTTCGCACAGACGTAACTTTAAAGGACGGCTATCCCGGACTTAAAACCAGCTAAATCTCACTTAGGTATAATTATAGATGTTTTAGTAATTTGTTTTAAAATGTTTCGATTATCTATAGGCGTTTTAATTTATCTGTAGGAATTATTTGTCAACTTATAATATTTTATTTTGACCTCGACTTGCCTAATGGTAAGCAAGGGGAAGTCCAAAAGTGCCAACGACTGTAAAAAAACTACTCAGCTCTCGGTTGCCGGTCAGAGGTTCATGGTTATAGGATGGGAAGAACACATGGGCTAGCATTTTGATTGTTTGTAACATTTTGAACTAAATTATACTAAGTATGTTAACTACGAAAATGCGTAAATTACATTGTAGTTCTTACAGGGGTAAACAAAATCAAAACATATTAAATACGTTAATAAATTAAATTTTATAGAAATTAAACACTGAAATAGATTTAAATTCATGAATAAGAAACATAATTACTTGAAGATTTCTCTAAAATTTCGTTGTTAGCGGTTTATAACAGCAACAAAGATATCAAATTAGCTTTGTGGATTATGTTTTAAAGCCATTACGTACAAACTTACAGAATGACTAATTGTTTGTAATCAAAGGGTGCCTAAACAAAAGTTACTTGCGGCAATTATTTTTGTTAAACATTTGACTTGAGGGCTCTTGGGTTGATGACTTGGGTGTGGAAAGGAAATAATGCCCTATCATATTTAAATTTACTACTCATACTTTTTATATCATTTCTAAAATAAACTAAGCTACTAAAAGTACATACCTATATAAAATATTTTATGACATTGGTACCGGTAAGTGGTTTTGAACCGGAGGCTCTTGGTTTGCGAGGCTATTTTACAACCACTCCATCACAGCCATTTTCATTCAAAAATATCTTTAAAAAAGGATAAAAGAAATAAATGAGTTGGAACAATACTAGCTAGCCCCGCAAACTTATTCACCTTAAAAATTGTGACTCTTTCACAATTTGTCCAGACTTGTCCAGGTCTTTAATTTGACACCATCCCAAGTAAAGTCTAATACTAAGAAATACTGTTATTTAAAACATCATAGTTCTACTATTATGTGTTAGCTTTTACTTGAATACTCAGTTTGCCTCAGTCGACGGAATGCTTTACCAGCCAATGTGGTCTTCTCTTCAAGCAAAGCGTGAAAAAGCAACTTTGACCGGCATAGTGACGACAACTAAGGCAGCCGTAAAATTCAACGGTTTTTTAGTCGTCGGCGCTCTAGGACTTGCCATGGTAAATTAACTTTAAATACCTAATAAAAAATATTTATCACCATTGTATATATACCATTATTTATAAATCTGATGCGGATGGATGCGTTAAACAAGGCAGGCCCAGGAGAGTGTTTTCCGACCAAATCGGAGAGATCCTCAAGAAAGTTAGATTGCCTAGTGCCCATATCCACAGAGACTGTATGAAGAGAATTGTGGATGTGAAGGAAGCAAGGGAGCTGTGTAAGGATCATGGTAGGTAGCGCTCCATTGCCTATTCCTGTGGGAAAAAGGCGTGACAATTTGATTGATTGATTGATATAAATACCGGCAGCTTAAAGAGCGCTGACTTTTGAGTTGCGCAGTATAAGGATCGGAAGAGCACTGGACGACTGCGGTGGGAGCAAGTCCGCCTATCTATACTGTCGTGCACATTTTTTTATATGTTACGTTTGCAATCAGTCCTTGAACTTTAAGCAGATTGGTTGATTGAAATGATTTATTTATTTATGTGTAAATTCGTGTAAAGTGCATTGAATATACACGCCTCAGTATTAAAGCTCAATTAAGGCTGTGTTTTAAATATATTTAAAACAAAGTAAGTAGGTAATAAAAAAGCTTTAATGCCAGTGCTCTATACCCGGGATCTATACCACTTAGGGATATTTAAAAGATTTACCTATTTCTTAAGGTTTATTTAAACATAAACACGAACCTATTAACAATGTTAAAACAATCGTTACCACATCGTAACTAAGGCGTAACAATGAAATCAATTATCCGTACACAGCCATAGGAGTAATTGTTTGCATCCCCGAATAGCACATGCATGTATTCTCGAATCTACGTAGGAATTAGCAACGTGTATTGAATGTAACCGCAGTTGGAAGACAATGTAGAAATGTACCTCACTCACTCCATGTCTGTTAATGCTCTCTCCTATTTACTATAGTTAGGCTTATTTAAAAAGTAATCGCTACTTTATGAATATTATTATTTACGTAGGAAACTAGAAAAAAATGATGTATGACTTTTGATTTATTTCAGAACGACAATTTAATTAATATTTTGCCATAGTAACGGCAACTGAGGCAACCGAAATTTGACCTCTTGGACCTTCTGTTGCTTACCGTCAAGCGGGTCGAGGTCAATATATTTATATCAGATATGTCAAGACAATATATTTTTCTATACTAATTTGTGTACCTAAGTACAAACATCAAAGTTACTTAGAAACTGGGAAGTTGTTTTTGAACCAGGAGATTTCGATTGCTTGACCTTTGCATTACCACTACACTACAGTCGCCTTTAACATTTTTTTAAATTATAGATTTCTATACTAAGCTACTAAAGTGCTTGTATCGTAGAAACATGACAACCAAAGTACATATATCAAAGATACATTGGTACCCGTGAGTGGTTTCGAACCCGTGCCACTCGGCTTACGTAGCCATTGCACTGCCACTACACCACGGTCGCCTTTCATTCTATTATTTCTACATTAATGCATGCGTTATTTCCATCTCACATCATAGGAATTAATATATTTTTTTAACATTGTTTTAGAAATTTAGAATATTAAAGTATAAAGTTGGGAATAGGTTAATGAGTTGAATAAACGGCAGGACCATTAACAGTTTAGAATCGAGTTCTCCATCAGGAGAAGTGTTCGGGGATATGTCTATTTAATGGCAGTTTTACAAGTCGAAGTGCCATTCGTACCAGACTTACTGCACGGAATCAACGACAGCTCTAAGCTACTTCCAACTTTAGACAAAGTGTTCAGTAAAATACTTGTAATAGTCCAATATAACTATTATGTAATTTTTTATTGTGGCTCGACACTTTGACAGCACTCTTCGTGAAATTAATCTAGAGTGCGATCCAAGAATAGAGGCGACTGCTAGTAACAAGTAGCATTACTGCAATTAGTAGTCCCATCCACTATGCCCGCCCAGATTTTTTAAATAATATAATATTTTTACTGGCAGGTCCAGTTTGCCGACCAAATTGGATGTCGTTGTCCGAAGATGTTGCCTAAAACCATAGAGCTTGTATGAAGAGAATTGTGAATGTGAAGGAAGCGAGGGAGTTGTGTCAGGATCGTAGCAAGTGGCGCTCCATTGTCTCTGCCTATCCCTGTAGGAAAAAGGCGTGACAATTTGATTGATTGATTGATTTTACTCGTATGATCTCGACTTACCTGATGGTATACAAAGGGAAGTTCCGACGTTTGAAAAATGTTAGTTTACAACTTGCTCAGTCGCCGTCAATTTACCGGCCAGAGATAGCATAAAGTAGTTATTACTTAAAACAATATTGTATGCATAGTATATATGTCTATATATACGAGTACCATAATATATATAATGCGACCGTGATGTAGTGGTAGTACGGTCACGCCGAGAGCATGCGTTCTAAACCACTTGCCGGTAACAATGTCATCAACATCATCATCAGCCAGAAGACGTCCACTGCTAAACATAGGCTATTCTAAACTACGCTATTCTAAACAACAGTATGCCAGTTGCATCCATCGGCAATTTGTCGTTCATAAATTACTATCAGCTCCATGCTTGGCAGGCGACTTGGTGATCCCAATATACTCACCGCACGTTAAATGGACCTTACTGTCTACCCATCCTCCGATAAGATTGAATGAGTTTTGGTACATCCTGGGTCCAATGTATCTTTGATATATTATGTACTTCAGTGATATATTATACTTAATATAGAAATATAAAAGTATATACAATCTATTTTAAGTAAATGATCAAAAAATACAGATATAAGTTCATATGTTATTAAATGAGAATAGATGACAATGTGGTTTAGGAGTTCTTAAAGGAGTTCTTTAATTTTCCCATTTTTTTTTATAATTTAATAATTTATTTATGAATATTGTATAATATCATTCTGTATTAATGTATACTTTTTATGTATTTTGTTTTGTGCAATAAAGATGTATATAGAACGCAAAAAAATCAAGTTTTAGTGATATTTACGTATAAAGTTAGTATACATATTGCTGTATAAATGTAAAAATTGTATAAATCATTTTTTTTATAAAATACATTTTTTAACTTATTTCTGTATTAAATAAATATGGATGGTTATTTTATTAAATATAAATATTTGCGCAAAACTTCAATGATTATTATTTATTAATAGCAAGAAAAAATAAATGTAAGTATATAATTTTATGTCTTTGATTTAATAGACGAAGCGATGCAGTCACAAAGTTATATGTTACGAAATTCTTGCAGCCTTCAAACGGAGCGTGAAGAGGTATTTCATGCACTGAAATTCAGGAAACTAAGTGTACTTCAATGCGGTTAAATTTATATAATTGTAGATAGGTTTCTATTTCACTTTATATACTATTTGTAAAAAAGAATTAGGTACCAATCGTCACTTCATCGGGTGCTGATGGCATTCAGCGTCTATGACATCATATTTAGTGGTGCAGGAATACTTCTCTTCCTTTGAGTATAGATAATGGATGATTTTGACTACCACACACACACACACACACATACTTGTTTATTTTTTTAATTGTGACTCGACATATAACAGTACCCCGTCTGATGTAAGGCTGGAGTGCGGTCCATGAATAGAGGTGGACTGTAGCAGTCAATTAACTGTAAGTAGCAGTTACATTCACTATGCCGGCCTAGTAGAAACCGGCAACTTACAAGTTGATGCTAATACGCGACTATATCACTTCACGGTGTACGAGTATGTATATATATATTACTATATATTTTACCTGTATATTAACTTATAGTGGAGAACGCAGCAATAATTCAGTGGTTTCCTCCACCACACGACATAGCATGTCCTACATAGTCTATTGTAATGAATTGAGTCCTAAAATTCGGTATTAACTGTTCTATTGGCCAGTATAGTAGCGGCGACTGAGGCAACCGTGAACTGAGATAGTTTTTTTAGACTTCCTCTTGCTTACCAACAAGCAAGTCGAAGTCAGATATCGAAACAAAGTAGTGTCATAGTGGCACTGATGAAGCTTTTTAAAGTTCAGCCTCTGATATTTTTTTATTGTGACTCAATATCTGACCTCGACTTGCCTTGCAAAAACGCCGGCGACTGAAAAAGCTGATACAGTTTCTATTTGCCGTTACCTCAGTCGCCGTGACGCTTCGTTTAAAGGACCCATCAGTGCCAGTCGCCTGTGTTCATAGACCGCAGTCATCACTGATTTTTTAAATAACGATACCTATGTATTATTAAACATAAACCCAGTTTATACGATACAAGAGAATTAAAAAAAATGTAACAAACTACTTTCGTGATAATAGGAGATAGTTAAGTAAGACGATTTTCCTAACCTTTTCTTGTTATCGTTATTTTCTACCATTATTATGTCATGCAATTTGTGTAAGCGATTGTACGTGAGGTGTTGATAATATGAATTTACTACAAATATGTAATTGGATATTCATGCTATAGGAGAAAGTTATTTTTTAGGGTTTTCTTTCCAATATATTTGTTTGGTTTCTCTAAATGAGATAAGGTAATCGTTGTCTATAAGTCTTTTTTCTATTATACAAGCACGTTTAGTAGCTTAGTATAGAAATTTTCAATAATATTGTTTTAAGAATTGTATTTAAAAAGAATAAAATAAAATAATCTTCTACATGAAGTAATTGTAGTCATAAAATATAAAATAGATTTAATTTATTTTGCCTGTTAGGAATTACTTACAATTATATTAAATATTTACCCTGTTTACCCGCAACCGCAATAAGAACTCATGTTTTTTTTTATATAAAGTTTTATAAGAGTATAGTAAAACTTTCTAATTCATGAATTTAATATAACATTTAAAAGTAAGAGTCAAGTGGCACGTCCTGGAATTGAACCAGGGGTTATTAACCTTAATCCAGCCGGACAACATACATAATACTTATAATATAATTTTATATCAGCCCACAATGGAATTCCGGACAAATATCTCGTCACGCATTTCCTCATTACGCCCATATAAATAATATTTATTAAATAAACACACTTTGACCGTCCTAAGAATCAAACAAAAGAGAGTCCACTATCCCTAACTAATTATTTCTGATAATTAGTTACAATATAAATATTTACAGATCCTTCGGATGTCTATAAATATTCTTTGTTTGCTTTGTTTAATGGCAACGTACGAAAGTAACCTTCGACACGAGTGAATAAGCAAGCATCGTATAATAGATAATAGACGCGCAAATCATGTGTCCAGTCAATAATATACGCCTAACTTACTTTCCAGACCCGTTATAATACAATAATCAGTTAGTGCATCCCGCTCGAGCACAACGCACGTCTTTATTAGCCGTAAAATATGAAAATCCAGATTTTAGCGCTTTGTGCGCTCCTCGGCGTCATTGTCCACGCGGAGGAATTACATCCACTTTCGACAACATTCATTAACCTCATCAATACAAAACAAAACACTTGGACCGCTGGTGAAAATTTTCCACGTGATACGCCACTTGAACATTTCAAAAAAATATGCGGAGCTTTAAAAGATGACCGAATTGAGTTTCTAGACAAAATAGCTCATGAAGACGAACTAATAAAGAGCTTGCCTAATAACTTTGACCCCAGAGACAAGTGGCCCAACTGTCCAACATTGAATGAAGTACGCGACCAAGGATCATGTGGCAGTTGCTGGGCATTTGGTGCAGTAGAAGCTATGACTGACAGGTACTGCATTCAGTCGAACGGCACGAAACATTTCCATTTCTCAGCTGAAGATTTACTGAGCTGTTGTCCTGTCTGCGGACTTGGCTGCAACGGCGGAATGCCATCCCTCGCTTGGGAATATTGGAAGCACTTTGGTATTGTATCTGGTGGAAGTTATAACTCATCTCAAGGCTGCAGACCATACGAAATAGCACCATGCGAACACCACGTCCCCGGCAACCGTATGCCTTGCTCAGGAGAAGGAAAGACACCAAAATGCCTAAAGACCTGTGAAGACGGATATACTTCAGAATACAAGAAGGACAAGCACTATGGTAAACATGTTTATTCACTGCATGGTGGTGAGGACCAGATTCGTGCAGAAATATATAAAAATGGTCCCGTAGAAGGTGCGTTTACAGTGTATTCTGATTTGCTGTCTTACAAGAGTGGTGTTTATAAGCATACGCAGGGAGACGCTCTCGGTGGACATGCTATTAAAATTATGGGTTGGGGAGTTGAGAAGGGTAACAAATACTGGCTCATAGCTAACTCATGGAACAGTGACTGGGGTGACAATGGTTTCTTTAAAATACTCAGAGGTGAAGATCATTGTGGTATTGAAAGCTCTATTGTAGCAGGTGAACCGAAGTATGATTAAATATTTGTTCTTGTGTGCTCATTAATTATGTTATGAATAAATAAATTAATAGATAATATTAATTAGTTGGTTTTCTTTCCAATATATTTGTTTGGTTTCTCTAAATGAGATAAATCTTGTGTTTTTGTGCTGAAACCAATTAGTGATAAACTTAGGTCATGTGATTATAATAAATATGTATATATATTAAAAACAATAAATTATATTTAATAAACTATGAGATCACTTTACATAAATTAAGGATTAGTCAGCGGATCTTAGTCATATTTTAATTAATATGATTTTTTGGCAAGCAGTGACGGCGACTGAGGTACCGTGAGCTGAAAGGATTTTTTTCAGTCGTCGGCACTCTTGGGCCTCCATAATATTTACCATCAGGCAGAAAAAAATAAACATTAGTTTTAGCATCTGGCCACACGAAATCTGTTTTTTTATATATTTTGACTCGAAATATGATAGCACCCCGCCTGATGTTAAACAGAAGTGCGGTCCACTCTGTAGTATCTTGTATGTATTCATTTTTATGCACTATACACAAAAGCGAACTTATTGTCGCCTGACATTCTTTACTAATTAACCTTAGGGACCAGCAGAAAGATCAATATAAAGAGATAAGTTTTTTTTTATTATGACTCGACATTTGACCTCCATTCGTCTGATGGTAAGCAAAAGAACGTCCAAGAGTGCCGATGACTGAAAATAATAAGCCAGTTTCCGGTTGCCTCAGTCGCCGTCACTATGCCGGCCAAAGGTGCAAAATATTAAGAATCTAAAAATCTAAAAAATATTGAGCACTCTAAAAAAGGTTGTATACCTTTGGGACGATTATTTGGTGGGGCCAGTCATATACTAATCTTATAGTTTAAAACAAAAATGTAGGTTTATAAATAGGTATTTAAAAACGAATAAAGATAAAAACAGTTGAAAACAACATAATACTTAGAAGGACTAAAGATAAAAAAAAACTTGTTCTTAGGCACAATATGGAAAATTTGAAATTATGTTTATTAAACAATTGTCGAAGTTTATTTATGAAAAAACATACATAAAATAATTAGGTACTCTTGACTTTAGATTATTTCTTACATAATTACTCTAGACCAGTGTTTCCCAACCTTTTTAGGCCATGCCCCACCTTAACATTTCGTATGCCCCCCATCCATAATTTTTAACCTTTAAAGTTTTAGGAATTAATAACTAACAAATTGTTTTCAAAACATATCTATCAAAAAATATCTAGCATTGCATTTAAATAACCCAAAGCGAAAGGTTTAAAGTCGTGTCGAGTCCATTTTTAAATTACCTCCCCCCCCCCCCCCCCCCTCCTCAACTATAAAATTACCCCCTGTGGGGCGTGGGCCCCACGTTGGGAAACACTGCTTTAGACATTAATTACTCCTTGTAATTGTAGGTATTTATACTATCTACGAGTATTACCAATATATCTATATCGATATCCTGTTAGCATATGGGCTACCAGCCGCGTCAACAGCGGGGTTAGGTTGGCAAGTTAAAACGATTATAAGTAATAAAAGCTAATTAAAAAGTAATAAAAGCTAGGCTAAATCCAATAAAACGAGACAATTAATCGTTGTGACGAATATCGTCTGTGCGACGACACGTTTGATCATTATCATTATTAGTCTCATTTTGGTGGATTTAGCCAAACTTTTATTATTTTGCCAATCGTCGACGAGAGACGATAATCGTTTTAACTTGCCCAACCTAACCCCGCAGGTTGCGTTTTAGAATTGAATATATATTTCTATTATTCATTTATGATCGTAATCAGTACTAGAGTGGTACGCAGTGTTGCCATGTCTACCGATCCGGCGTAATACCACCACTTACAAGTATACAGACCGTCACGTTTTGGTTTCAACTAGGCCAGCATAGTGGATGTGAGTTCTACTTAGTTATTAAACTGTAAGTAGCAGTTACCTTCGTTTATGGACCGGACTTAGCTTAACAGGCGGGGCTGCTGTCATATGTCGACTTTAAATAAAATAATTTTAATTACTTTCGTTCGAAGAACCGACAGCCGATGTGAAAGTAAGGAGTGGAGACCACGAACCGGAAGACGCAGCGTAGGTAGGCAACTGGCAACTTGTCGTTCGGAATGGCGTTCTAAGGGGGAGGCCTATGTTCAGCAGTGTACGCCTTCTGGCTGATGATAATGATGATGATGATGAATTCCTTTCGACCAAAAGATAAACTACTCGTAGATTGTACTTATAAAAAGTAACCATTTCAAACTTTAATATTGACATATGGCAGAATACTGTCATCATTTGTCGGGCAACAATTAAAAATATAAAATTCTACAGGCAGCAAGCATCTTATACAATGATATAGAAACTTCTCCGTACAAATCTTGGGCTAATCTTGTGAAATCATGGTGTACAAATGTACACAATGTACAACTAGCATTTAGAAATACTAGAATTACGTAGTACCATTAAATTTTCGCAACTGAGCAAAGGGGACACACAGTTGCATCTACTACAATAAATAAGGTATAGAATAACTTTAGTAGGCGCTAAATGGCAAAAAAAAACAAATTATTTCTTACCGATCTGTAGCTTCTACTACTTTTTATAATTATGTAAAGGTACATTGGTATGGCAGTTAATTCACATAAACTTATTCCGTTATTGGTTCAGATTTACAGCCGATTGTGCAAAAATTTTAAATTACGAATTTGTAATAAAAAGTATCGTAGGAAAAAGAAAAAAAGAAAAATGGGTTGCACCACCCTTTAACTTCACATTTACGTTTAACGAATAATTTATACAGAGCTAAAGGACATCATTCATTTTGGGTTTCTATGTACTACTTTTGTTATTTCTAATGATAAAAACATATATAAATAGTTGTTTTGATATAAAATTATTAACAACCTAATTTACGATTTCGTAATAGTAAACGTAATAGAATAAGTATAAAGTAAAACTAAATTCGTAAATTGAAACTTTTTTGGTACAACCAGCTGTTAGATGTCACTCGCTATTTTGATATTAGAATGGCGGCTTACTTACTTTTGGTGATAACTACGATTTAAAAGAGGTACATTGAATATCAATCTATGTACATTGCTTTTATACATACTGCATGCGTATTTGTTATACCTAATACACCCGCCATCCTGATGCACACAATTTTTTAAATGATACACATTTTATACACATCGCATTTTTTGTTTGTGTTGTGGATAAGGATACCTAAGTATTTGAGTAAAATTTGTTTTGGATGATTTTTCTGTTACTTAGTAGTCGGGTTTTAGTTTTGTAACTTACTTTTTATTAAAATTATTTTGGGGTTATAATTTGGTGATAAGGTATTTTTGAGACCCGCCAAAAAAGTCGATTAGTTTTTATTGTGAGACTTATGTCTTAGCTTATGTCATTATACCAATAACACACGTAAATATAAATTTAACCATGTCTATTCATAGTGTATTATATAATAAAATAATGTTACTTTGATATACTAGTATGTTCTTAGGTCGTCTGATTCATTTTAGTAGCTTACAAAGAAAATGTAAATTCAAAAAATATATGAATATTTGCGTAATAATTAATAATATCATTTTTAGTTTGTGTCTCAAAGATACAAAGGTACAGCGGCTTCGAACACATTAGAAGAAAACTTGACTTAGCAATTAAGTACTACGAGTAGGAATCTACACATAGATAACAATTTCACGTGTAAAATAAGTAAACAGATATTAATTGACACATTTAAAGAATGCAAAACCTATGTTATCGCTCAACATATTTTTACTTAATTGCCACATATGTGTAGGTATAAAAGTCAGCCAATAGTTATTCATTTTTTAAACATAACAAAGGTGAAATATTTTCAATTCAGAAATGATAGTGTTCCAGCTCTTTGTAATTCTATTCTACGGCAACGTTCATGGCGAGGAACTACATCCTCTTTCAGACAGTTTCATCGATGTTATCAACGCAAAACAAAACACATGGAAGGCTGGACGAAATTTCCCGATTAATACATCATTAGAATATATCAAGAGGATCTGTGGTGCTTTGAAAGACGACCATATTCGATTACCTGTTAAAGTAGATTATGATGAAGAATTAATAGCTAATTTACCCGACACGTACGACCCTAGAGAAAAATGGCCTAACTGTCCATCACTTAATGAAATTCGTGACCAAGGAAATTGTGGTAGTTGCTGGGCTTTTGGAGCTGTAACTGCAATGACTGACAGGTATTGCATCCAGTCAAACGGCACTAAACAATTTCATTTTTCTGCAGAAGACCTACTTACCTGTTGTGGTGATTCATGTGGTTCAGGCTGCCAAGGTGGCAACCTACCTGGAGCATGGAATTTTTGGTCTAGTGACGGTATTGTATCCGGTGGTAATTACAATTCTTTAGAGGGCTGCAGACCATATACGATAGAACCTTGCGAACATCACGTTAATGGTGATCGCAAACCATGTAAAGGTTTTTCGCCAACGCCTCAATGTGAAAATAAATGCGAGGAAAAGTATAACGTTGAATATGTAAAAGACAAGGTTCGTGGACACAATATTCATTCTGTTGATAATGATGAAAAGAAAATACGTGCAGAAATTTATGAAAAAGGTTCAGTAGAAGCTGCGTTTGCAGTTTATAAAGACTTCTTGTCGTATAAGAGTGGAGTTTATAATCAGACAACTGGTGATTTTGTGGGTTACCATGCTGTCAAAATATTAGGCTGGGGAGTCGAGAACGGTAATAAGTATTGGCTGGTGGCTAATTCTTGGAACACAGACTGGGGTGATAAAGGATTCTTTAAAATCCTTCGAGGAAGTAATGCATGTGGAATTGAGTATGACATCATAGCAGGAGACCCAGTGTTTATTTAAATAAATATATACCTATATTAAATATTAATCATTGAAACAAATGAATCTTATTCTGTATTAAAAAAAGTTTCGCCAAATACTAAAGATAAATGTATAAGCTTAATATCATACTTCTTCGTAAGAGCTCAGATTAGTTAAGTATAGTTCTTTAGATCAATTGATTGATCTGAGGTAACAAGCTTAGTTCAATATTTTTATTGTGACTCGAAATCTGACTTCGAATTGCCTGATGGTAAGCAAGAGGCTACCCACATAGATCATGGACAAGAACATATGATGACGAAAATCATGTCTAATGTCCATGTTATGTCCGTAGTCGTTAGGAACGATACTCTCGAAGTTGTCGACCACTATAATTACCTCGGCCAGATTGTCCAATTGGGTAGGTCAAACTTCATCAAAGAACTGGAAACACAGATGTTTGGCAAGAAGATATGACGCAGTTACCCAAACGCTGCCTATCCGAGTTGGATTATTTGAGCGACCTCTTTGTAGAAGTTGGACCTACCTAACTTGATAATCTCTCGGAGGTAATTATAGTCAATAACTTCGAGAGTATCGTTTACAATGACTACCGTTCATTTTAGACAATTTTATTTCTGTATTAATTATAATGACTTAGGAATTGCACGGCACAATTATAAAAGAAAAATCTATCAGAATGGCGTTCTAAGGGACAGCCCTATATTTAGCAGTGGACGTCTTCTGGCTGATGATGAAAGTAACTATGTCTGTCGGTTACATTTTTACACCCAATGGTGTTAAAGTATTTAATTCATTAATGTATTTAATATCAATGTTCGCACCCAACCAAACATATTTCGATACAAATAGACAAGAAAATAATTTGCATCCTGGAAAAGGATAAAGGCTATGTAAAAGTTTAACTTTACGTGCTGTTAAATATCGTCACAAATAAGTGCAAACAATCGCTAAATTTACAGATAGTTTTGGTTCGATAGCAATGTTTCTGCAATCTTCTTAACATCTCGGGTGACAAGAGAGCCGGGCAATATTTGGCATAATTGCCATTCATCGCGGCAATGCAGCCAGTATCCTTGGCATTTTGCCCATTGGTACCGATTTGGAACAAGTTTTTTTATTATTAATTTATCCCTTTTTCTAGTTTTAGTTTCCTATTTACTTAATTATAAACATACTAGCTGTGCCCGCGTATTTAACAGCGTGAAATTATCACACAGCCACAGAGTTCCCATTAAGAAGAGCACTCGTATCCGAGTTTGAACTATAAACGCAGGTGGGAACATCGTTTCCATTCGCTAATAGTCGTCAACAAGTTTTAGGAGTGGGCGCCCAGACGCGCATTACGGAGGAATCTTTTTTTATTTATTTGGTATAAAAGTGCTATAAATTCTTGCAAAAACGGTACTAGCAAATATTGTAAACAGAAATCTAGCGTGACATTTGACCAATAAGCATGTTTTAAGTACTTTTAAGCTTAATAAAAATCATGCATCGCGGGGGCGAAGGGGACATGGCGGGGGACGGACAAAAGTGCGGCCGCACTAACCCGCCCCCCGTAGTGATGTGACAATTGCTGCATCGTCGATATATTTTTATTGGTACCTAGGTTACGTAACTTAGTTTTATTGTAGAATGCAAATAAATTAAAAAAAAATACTATTGTTGACTATTTTTAATATACAAAAATATATATAAAATAATTAATGTATTTTAATGACAGGCTTGGCGCTTTAGTCAGCAAATCACGCGTAACGTCCCGGTTTCGATTCCCGACTGAAGCAACTATTTGTTTCATATTTTTTTATTAAATTACTACAAAGGTTTGGTTATCAAAGTGTGGTAAAGATGCTCCACTGCCTACCACAGATGTGTAGACAGTATACAGACCGTGTAGTGACTTAGTGTGAGTTTCGGGATCACCTTGTAAGTTGTTCATTTTAACTAGGCTGGCATAGTGAATGTGACCGCTGTTACTGTTATTTTACAGTACTAGCGAACATTGGCGACAAGCGTGGCGTGTTGTGCTACTAGTCCATTACACGGGTGTCCCGGGTTCTATTTTCGGTCAAAGCAAATATTTGTTTCAAAGCTATTATTTGTAATATTTAATAGTAAAATTAAACCTTCTAATATTTTTAATTATAAAAAAGAGGCAGCTGGTTTGCTGCGGATCTGGTTGTCAAACAATAGTAGGACGCTGCCTGCCGATGTGGCGGTACTCCCAGTCTGCCGATCCGGGGTAGTACCGCCACTTACAAGTATAGAGACCGTGAATTGACTTAGTCGCGTTTCGGGATCAGCTTGTAAGTTGCTGGTTTCAACTACGCCGGTATAATCGATGTGACTACTACTTATCGAACTGTAGTAGTAGTCACTTTTATTCATGGACCGCACTTCAGCTTAACATCAGACGGGTGCTGTCATAAGTCGAGTTACAATAAAAAAAGCTAAGTATAAAACATATCTGCTCCAGCCTGGTGTGTTACCCAATTTTTTTTAACTTATTATACGTTTAATTTAATACTTATCAAATAAATATGAATAATAATGTTTTACTAATAAACACATTACTGTTTGCATACCCGCCTATCGATACGGAGAGCATTATACATCACTACACATTCATATTCATAAATATAAATATCTATAGATCACTCGTCTACGACGCGCATTGAGCGATCATTGGCATACAAGCCCTCTAGTATATTATTCCTCTGAGCACACAGTATTGTAAAACGCGTCCCGACTTTCAAAAAAGGAGGAGGCTAAAGGCATACGCATCGCTTGAAGGATCCAAGGTTATAGGATGGAAAAAACAAATGGGCTGGTGAAGCGTTCCACTTGTCGATTGTTCATTCAGTGTCAGTTTACTTCAATGATAAATTTTTATTTTACAAATTGCGGCTTCGAACACCTAAAAATAAAACTTGACTTAGAAATTAAGTACTAGATATCGACATATAGATAGCTACTGTTTTAAATGTAGATATTTCATATATATTATATATTTCACATGTAAAATAAGTAAACAGATATTAATTGACACATTCAAAGAATGCAAAACCTATGTTATCGCTTAACATATTTTTACTTAATTGCCACATATGTGTAGGTATAAAAGTCAGCCAATAGTTATTCATTCCTTAAACATAACAAAGGTGAAATATTTTCAAATCAGAAATGATAGTGTTCCAGCTCCTTGCAATTCTATTCTACGTCAACGTTCATGGCGAGGAACTACATCCTCTTTCAGACAGTTTCATCGATGTCATCAACGCAAAACAAAACACATGGAAGGCTGGACGAAATTTCCCGATTAATACATCATTAGAATATATCAAGAGGCTCTGTGGTGCTTTGAAAGACGACCATATCCGATTACCTGTTAAGGTAGATTATGATGAAGAATTAATAGCTAATTTACCCGACACGTACGACCCTAGAGAAAAATGGCCTAACTGTCCATCACTTAATGAAATTCGTGATCAAGGAAATTGTGGTAGTTGCTGGGCTTTTGGAGCTGTAACTGCAATGACTGACAGGTATTGCATTCAGTCAAACGGCACTAAACAATTTCATTTTTCTGTAGAAGACCTACTTACCTGTTGTGATATTTCATGTGGTTTAGGCTGCCAAGGTGGCCACCTAGCTGGAGCATGGAATTTTTGGTCTAGTGACGGTATTGTATCCGGTGGTAATTACAATTCTTCAGAGGGCTGCAGACCATATACGATAGAACCTTGCGAACATCACGTTAATGGTGATCGCAAACCATGTAAAGGTTTATCGCCAACGCCTCAATGTAAAAATAAATGCGAGGAAAAGTATAACGTTGAATATGTAAAAGACAAGGTTCGTGGACACAATATTCATTATGTTAATGATCATGAAAAGAAAATACGTGCAGAAATTTATGAAAAAGGTTCAGTGGAAGCTGGGCTTACAGTTTATACAGACTTCTTGTCGTATAAGAGTGGAGTTTATAATCACACAACTGGTGATTTATTGGGTGACCATGCTGTCAAAATATTAGGCTGGGGAGTCGAGAACGGTAATAAGTATTGGCTGGTGGCTAATTCTTGGAACACAGACTGGGGTGATAAAGGATTCTTTAAAATCCTTCGAGGAAGTAATGCATGTGGAATTGAGAAAGAGATCATAGCAGGAGACCCAGTGTTTATTTAAATAAATATATACCTATATTAAATATTAATCATTGAAACAAATTAATCGTTTTCTGTATTAAAAAAAGTTGTGCCAAATACTAAAGATAAATGTATAAGCTTCTTCGTAAGAACTCAGATTAGTCAAGTACAGTTCTTCAGATCAATTGATTGATCTGAGGTAACAAGCTTAGTTCATTATTTTTATTGTGACTCGAAATCTGACTTCGAACTGCCTGATGGTAAGCAAGAGGCTACCCACATAGATCATGGACAAGAACATATCATGACGAAAATCATGTCTAATGTCCATGTTATGCCCGTAGTCATTAGGAAGGATACTTTCGAAGTTGTCGACCACTCTAATTACCTCGGGCAGATTGTCCAATTGGGTAGGTCAAACTTCAACAAAGAACTGGCTACACAAATGTTTGGCAAGAAGATATGACGCAGTTACCCAAACGCTGCCTATCCGAGTTGGATTATTCAAGCGACGTCTTTGTAGAAGTTGGACCAGATAGGTAACTTGATAATCTCTCGGAGGTAATTATAGTCAACAACTTCGAGAGTATCGTTTCCAATGACTACCGTTCATTTTAGACAATTTTATTTCTGTAATAATTATAATGACTTAGCAATTGCACGGCACCATAATTATAAAAGAAAAATCTATCAGAATGGCGTTCTAAGGGACAGCCCTATATTTAGCAGTGGACGTCTTCTGGCTGATGATGATACTGATGATGAAAGTAACTATGTCTGTCTGTTACGTTTTTACACCCAATGGTGTTAAAGCTAGTGTATTTAATATATTAATGTATTTAATATCGATAAGTTCACACCTAACCAAACATATTTCGATACAAATAGACAAGAAAATAATTTGCATCCTGGAAAAGGATAAAGGCTATGTAAAAGTTTAACTTTACGTGCTGTTAAATATCGTCACAAATAAGTGCAAAAAATCGCTAAATGTACAGATAGTTTTGGTTGGATAGCAATGTTTCTGCAATCTTTAATGGTCGAGACTACGAAAAATAGCCATAAGTCTATCGTAATAACTTTGCGACCGACATGTTAGTTATTGCTCACTATCTAATGTGTGTCGATGAAAAGGCGGAAAAAAAATGCTGCCCCCTTATTAAGGAATTTCAATACAAAATTACAACAGAAATTTAAATTTCAGGTTCAAATTTTAACGATTTATTTTAGTTTTTTTTAATTTTCGCCCCCTAAATGTGCCGCCCGGAACCGCCCCCGCCACGCTACGCCACTTGTGCCCACGTATTTACCCGCGTGAAATTATCACAGTCTCTTAAATACGTCCCAACTTTTAAAAAGAAGAAGGTTCTCAATTCGAGTAAATCCTTTTTTTATGTATGTTATGCCGGCCAAAGGTCCTTATTTACGCATCGCTTGAAAGATCCAAGGTTATAGGATGGAAAAAACAAATGGACTGGTAAAGCGTTCCACTTGTCGATTGTTCAGTGTCAGTTTACTTTAATGATAAATTTTTATTTTACAAATTGCGGCTTCGAATACCTAAAAATAAAACTTGACTTAAAAAATTAAGAACTAGATATCTACTGGTTTCGTGGACAAAATATTCGTAGTGTTGATAGTGATGAAAGCAAAATAAGGGCAGAAATTTAGGAAAAAGGGTCAGTAGAAGCTGTGTTAATGAAGACTTATTTTCGTATAAGAGTGGAGTTTAATTTCATACAACTGGTGATTGCGTCGGTTACCATGCTGTCAAAATATTAGGCTGGGGAGCCGAGAATGGTTATAAGTAAATACTTATAATTTTTGGAACCGGGCTGGGGAGATAAAGGATTCTTTAAAATTCTCCGAGGAAGTAGTGCGTGTATAATTGAGGGTTTAATCTTTGCAGGAGACCCAGTGTTTAATTAATAAACATATTCAAATTATAGAAGCAAACGAGTATTTTTTTATGTTAGTCATTAAACTTTGCTAATCTGTTTGTTACTACCTAAAGTTTGTAATTAAAACACAGGCGTTCAAGATAAATTAAATATTTTCATATATTTCCTTAAGTATTTTATTGTAAATCGGCTGGATGTCACCCCGCCTGATGCCTTAATGCTCTAGCATACTCTAGCTTATAGAGGGCGGTTAATGAATGGGGGTCACTACAGTTCAATATTTTTAAAGTTACAGTCACATCCAGGCTTATTAATTTGAATTGAATTGAACTTGCAATAGAATTATTTTCATGCCCCTCTGGGGTATATCTTCTCGATGCCCTGAATTCATGATCTTTGTTTATTGATCTCCTATTAATAAAGTTTCAAAGAGCTCTTTATTCTTAACATTTCCTTTCCGTTCTCTCAAAACACAAACAGTGACGGCGATTGGTCATCGGATTACAATCAGCTTAGACGACCACATGTCGCGACCTAATAAATAAATAAGTGCAATACATCAAAATAATTCGTTTCACTTGAACACTAGTAATATTATTTGAATTATTTTATTCTTTTTGTTCTTACAAAGTTATGATTATATTATAAAGCTATCATGCGTAAATGGAGCTGCCGATTCGGGATAGTATCATCCATTTACAAATATACAGACCGTGATATGATCGCGTTTCGGGATCAGCTTGTAAGTTACCAGTTCCAACTAGGCCGGCATAGAGGATGTGGATGCTACTTACAGTTATTGAATTGTAGTAGCATTGACATCCATTCATGGACTGCACTCCAGATTAACATCAAGCGGGATGCTGTCATATGTCGAGTCACAATGAAAAAATATATTTATTTATGGGTTTATTCGTACTTTGTCAGATTCTCACCCATTCAGAATGTATTTTTTTGTTTCCAATTTTCGTTAGTCATTATTACAGTAGAGTACTATTATGGGGATGTGCCAATTGATGAAAAAAAATCTCAATTGCTCTTTGTGTAAACATTTCTTGCGCTCTCTTTTTAGTGACTAACTTTCTTGTAACTAAATTGTAGGCGAAATGGGAATCAGGGAATGCAAATTAAACCGTTAATAAAAAACTACAAATAATGATATAACATTTTATTAATACTACTTAAATAAAGTGTTAAATTAAAACATTAATTCAATTTTAATTAAACTAAATATATCACAAAACTATGACTCTCCATTTTTATTACAAAGGGCCATCATAATATGCAAAAGAAGATTTAGTTCGGTTTTTCATTATAATAAAGAAGTACTACCCTATTTCTATATAACAATAATATAACCTATTTCTGTATAAGTAACAATAAACGTAATAAAGTTTTTTTTATATTGTGGTTTATTAAATGTAGCAACACATAAAGCCAATTACCATAACTGTGCACCTGAAGCTGTCGAAATTATAATGTTATTTCCAAAGAATTTGGAAAGAATAGAATCTGTGCTAAAATATGAACTAATTCATTGTTATTTATATTATGTTTATACCACATGTGACTGAAAGAAACAACTACTTGTACTTCAATTCCTTTATTTTAAAGATTGGCACTACAACCACATGTTATTGTGGTTGACTTTTAATACTGCTTAATTAAAAGTCACGTGGTAGTAAGAGTAGCGGCATAATTGTTCCGTCATCCTTTTTTGAAGTATTTTAATGTCATTTGTTATTCTGTCAAATCAGGTGGTCAAATGATCTTCAAAAATAGTGACAACCTTCTAAATTACGAATGTAAAAATGTACATTCATCCCCTTCTGACTTGTTTTTAATGCCATAAGTGAAAATAGTATAAACGGTTGTATTTTGTCGCTATTTTAGGGCTCCTTCTGTGTTTTAAGTCCAAATTCTTTGGTTATTTTTTACTTCCACTGACGTCAATTGTCGAGTCACAATTTAAAAAAATGCCTGACGCTGGTCAGTACGGTCAGCACTCTTAGCTCTCGGGTAATGTAAATTTTTCCTTACTCGGCAAAAGAAGTAAACAAACTTTCGGCATAATGACGGATAAACGATAATTTAGTGCATATATGTATAGATAACTCAATGACCTCTTAATTGATTACTGGACAACGAATCATTATTACACATAAAATTAATATACAAAAAACACAAGTTTTACAAATAATTTCAAATTGCTAAACCTGTTTCTTGCAGTTGTCTGCCATAACCCTACCATTACAATATATGTTGACGATGCATAATTATAGTAATTGCCGTATATTCATATAGTACAGTATTAATTATACAAAAGAATTTAAAGTTTTTGTAAAAGTTTATTTACGAAGAGGCGACATTCGACCCCGACTTGCCTGATGTTAAGCAAGGGGCAGTCAAAGAGCGCCGACAACTAACGAAAACGTTTCATTATACATATATCACAACATACATACTAAAAATATTTGCCAAAGTTAATAAAAGAAAATATGTAGGTAAATACTACTTGAAACCTCATTTAATTGCTCAATAATAAAAACTTAATAACATGTATGGTATTTAGTTAATATTGATATTTTTAAATATTCAAAAAATGTATTTAAATAACTTAACTAAGATAAATAAGTAATAAATATTAATTTACATTGAATTGTGTTTTTAACTGTTCAATAAATAATTCTATTGTTATTATTATTACACAAAGAAAATGTACAATAGATGCACCATGTACAAGCCTAAATATATTAATAAAATCTGAATAATGAATTAAACAAATTTTATGCTATCGCGTTTATTTTGGTTTTGATTATACAATTTTATATTATTCGCATTAAATTTGTTTAATTCAGTAATCAATGTTCACGCAATATCTAAGAATATATTTAAATCTGAATATCAATAGTTTAGAGAAGAGCCGGATAGCCTACCTTATACAACGTGCAATGTTGGTATAGCCCGGCAGGGAAAAATACCACTAGGAGCCGCGCAGTAACATGTTTTGTTACCTACTTACTTTCTGTTTAACGAATGAGTATAAAATTAAAAATAATAATTAATCTATGCACGACTGTAAATGCAGGCGGATTTGCTTCCACCGGAGTCATTCAGCGCTTTTCTAATCTGCCAATCCTTATGCTGCGCAGCTCAAATCAGCGCTTTTTTATCTGCCGGTTGTATACTGCCGCCATTGCATGATTGGTTTTCTTAATCAAGATATGATAAAAAAATGTGGACTTGTCTAGAATTACATTTTTCTTTACATAACGTCCTAACACGAACGTCCAAGATTGGTTAAAGAGTAGCATGTAAGAGACGTCTTGAAATGTCAATCGAGAAGGATAGATTAATAAAATACCATAATGCATATTTAGTCATACTTATAATCTTCATAATACCTAAATTTCATTAATTTCCGTTAAAACAATTTCGAGGAACATTCTTGGCTCAACAGATTTGCACATATTTGTTATGAACAATCGGAAACAATTCTTGATGTATGTATATGTCTTGAACATCAGCCAGCAGTACATATTTCCAATTTAAACACCTAAAAACTTATTAACAAAGTAGTAAGGCTGTTCGCGACGTTTTTACTTTTGCAAATAAAAATACTCTAATACTGGTTTCTTATATGCGATTTTATATTATAACACTAATATTATTATTCTGCGTCAACGCCAAAATATTAGAATGTCGACAGCAATGGTAGCGTTGGCAACACCATTATTCAACACTATTACCACTTACTCGAGCAAACTTCAAGCGAGAACAGTCTTGCGCTAAGAGTGCAAACCGTAGGCAACGAAAAGCATCAGAGAAGGTATATCAAGTAATATACAACTTTAACATTTTCAAGTACACAGATAATTAGGTTATCAACCAATCAATCAAATTGTCACACCGGATGAGCATAGACAATAAAGCGATCCTGACACAACTCCCTCGCTTTCCTTACATACACAATTCTCTTCATGCAAGCTCTACGGTTACGGACACTAACTAGGCAATGCTGCTTTCTTGATTGTAACTGAATTGGTCGAAAAACACCCTCCTGGGTGTTACATCTTAATTATAAATTGGTGTCTCAATTATTTTAGGGCAGTTACTTCAATGAAATTAAATAATTATACTACAAATAAAATGCGACGATTTGTATTAGAACGGATACGGAAAATTTAAATAAAACTGAATAAATTATTTGAATCCAAAAATAAATAAAAAAACTTTAGTAGGTCGTGGAACCTTTACAAAAATGTCAAACGAGACGGTCAACGCCTTAGTGCCCTCGCGACCACCGTTTCAAACGTCGGATTAAAATAATCAAAATAAACACGATGGTAAGTCGCAAACATATTTTATTTAAAATCCAAAGTTCGCGCAAAAACTCGGAAAATGCTATTAAAAGCTTGTTTTACACTTACGCGATTTACATTTACTATTTAGAACAATATTATTAGACATGAAGCAAACATTTCTCAAATAAGTATAGGAGGAAGAAAAATATCGATCTATCTACAAGCTCTACTATTATGGGCACTACGGATCACAGTTATTATAGTTATGGCGGAAGTATGTTTGCCTATGAAATCTGTTTTAATTATAAAAATATAAGAGTTTGCGCAAATATAAAAGTTTCCGCAAATATAAGAGTTCACGCAAATATAAGAGTTCACGCAAATATAAGAGTTTGCGCAAAAGTAAAAGTTCAAGTATAATTCTTTATATTAATAATATGGACCAAGATATACCAACGTTTTCGAGGATACATTTTCATGTCTGTTTTTTAATATACATTTTTTATCATTGAAAATAGATATGGATGCAGTACGTCTGGAACCTGGGAGCAATTGCGTTTTCAACTGTCTTGTTGGAGGCGGTACAGTCATATAACCGTACAATCATAACAATGAAAAATGTGTAGAAGCAACGGGCCATACTGTAAATGCTTTATTTTTTTAAAGTGGCTCGATATATGACAGCACCCCGCCTGCCGTTAAGCTGAAGTGCGGAGACCATCAATGGCGGCATTTAATAGCTACAAATAGTCACATCCACCATGTTGGCCTAATTGGAACCTGCAACTTTTAACGGTCTGGAACGGAAAACTAGGCAAATGGCAAACTTTTTACTACATGTGAAACGTCTGCAAAAATGTTTTTTTTTTACACAAAACCTTAGTATTTTAATAATCAGCCACAGTGATTTAACGGATACTGCATCCAATAGTCACGCAATAGTCACGTATAGCAACACACACACAAAACGAAATTTATAATAAAAACATATTGATATAAAAATATTTAAATTATTGATTAAAAATAGTCATACATCTAATAATGAAATTAAAACTCTTTGTCTAATATTTAGAGTAAGGTTGTTCCGTAGTTCTAAGATACGGACAACTACACAATTTCCATTTGTTTATTTTACTTTCGACAGCTCCAGTATTATTGGTTAACTAATTTACCTATTTATGGTATTGTTTTATTAAATAAAATTTAATTAATGGGAACAGCTTAAGAATTATACTTAAAAGTAATAACAAAGTGCTTTGAATCCTTTTAATTCATAAATTGATTAAAATTTATCATTTTTTTGAGCGGAAAGGACCGTAACCTATACGTAACAATGCAACAAAATAAGAATATTTTAAAACTACCCGCACTATTATTAAATTGATTAATATCATAATTAAGTAAATCAGTTAACCAAAAATACTCGAGATGTCAAATATAAAATAAACGAATGGAAATAGTATATACATTACCCAATTAATGTGGGTATGTTAAATTTACTTCTTCTCGTGACGTATTATGGGATCTAGGCTCTACGTTCTCATGGCACGATCTATTAGTTAGACAGAAAATAAAAAAATATGCACTTCGTCAGACTCTTAAATCGCCAGATAAAAAAAATAGTTATTGTTTTCACATTTGGCTGGCATAGTGACGGCAACTGAGGCAACCGTAAGTAACATCGGTTCACTTAGTGGTCGACGCTAGTCAAGGGGAAGTCTGAGAGGACTCCCCCTTGCTTACCATGAGGTAAGTCGAAGCCTGATATAGAGACTCAATAAATATAACTATTATGAATGCAAGTGCAAGTGATCTTGATTTATTAATCCCTTTGTTCGGAGAACGTATCTCTGAACAGTCGACAAATCGCAGTCGTGTCTGATAATGTCGGCGCTTTTACATGCGCTTAGTTTTGTTAAAATTAAATCAATCAATAGAATCAATATATTTCATCAATTTATATATTGATAATTTATTATTCATTAATGCGACACCTTGACTGCCTGATGATAAGCTAGGAGAAATCCAAGAGCCCGACGACTGAACAACCGTTTTCAACCAAAGTTTACGGTTGCCTTAGTCGCCGTCACTAGGACGGTCACTATTGCGTACATTTCGACGAGTTGAGAATCCAACGTAGTGCAAATAAACCAAAATAAATAGCCAAAATTTATTAATATAATTCTTAGAACTACGAAATTTAAAACTCTATTTTTATACCATATCTAAAACAGCCTTATTTTGAAATAAAGAACTCCTAAAGAACCTTTTAAGTCATAGAATCGTATTTATTACTGGGTCCTGTTAAGATTTCCTCGTCCTCTTGCGTGTTACAATTCAATGCGTTGCGGAAACTATCACGCAGTCGTTCCACAAACGTTTTGTAGTCCAAGTTGGCTTGTTGGCCAAAATCAAAATCTGCTACTTCTATTGTGTGCCTGTAAAAAAGTTATCGGAATTAAAATCAATGAAAAAATATCAAGACTATAGCCACACACTATCTCATGTTTTGGCTAGCTATGTATCCATAAGCATAAGCGAGAAAAATCTACAAGACGGTTATTAAAATTTATTTTTAAAACGAAATTAGAAATTGTAGCATAATCCACAATTATCTCCATACAAACTTTAAGCGATTGATTTCCAGCTCTATCTAAGAATGTCGCTGTCCGAGAATCATTCTCCTGGTGGCCCATTTTTATGCCATTAGTGATACTATTGTTATTTTTATACTTATTATCTTAAAACAGCTCTTCGACAATAAGCACAAGGAGAGACAGACAGGTTTGAAACACTTGGCACTAACCTGCCATAACTCTATCGCCTCCTTCATATCCACAATTTCCTTCCTACAAGCTTAAGGGATATGAATTACAGCTTTTTTAATAACGCACTCCCTATCTAAAAAAGCTATCTTCTAGGTCGACCTCTTCCAACCATTTACTCATCTCTGATTAAAATGCATTTATAGAACGTTATATAAGTAAAAAATTTACCTAGATCTATGTTGTATATAATATGCAACGCCAAAAACGACCAGAATGACAGCCGACAAGGAGAACGCCACTGGAACCACTATCACTGATAACTGAGCGTGTGATGTCACTAAAATAAAGATTATTATTATTTTTATTTATATACATTTCTACACAACGATACTAAAGTGCTTGTATCATAAAAACAGGATAACCAAAGCACATATATCAATAATACATCGGTACCGGCAAGTGGTTTTGAACCCGTCTCTCGGTTTGCGTGACCATAGCACTGCCACTAACCACACCACGGTATCAATACAAGCGTGCTGGTGTTGAAACGAGGTCTCCTACTATAGGCTGTATAAACAAGTTTAGTCACCCAGCAAGCTATGGAGAGGGCTATAGATGCTATCACACCGGATAAGCAAGCTGAAATAGCAATGAGCACGTATTACAGATGGCGTTAGGGCCACAATGTTCTCCAATAAAGCGTGAAGATTGCGCAAGGGCAAATACAAGATTGGATCTAGCCGGCCACTCTGAAGATCGTTAAGGGAAGCCTATATCCAGGCACGACTAATGGTACTTTTTCATTATATTTGGTCGAAAGAATGCGGATGCTTCCCCTGCTCTGTGGAAGTCAAAAGATGAAGTAGGAACAAGGTAAAACGGAAAATTCTCTGTTGTATAGGCTTCTCACTACATCTTTCAATGCACATATTTCACGCACAACTATCATCCACCAAAAGACGTCCACTGCTGAACATTTAGAACTGTCACTGCCATTCGAACGACAAGATGCCAATTGCATCCATCGGTTATTCGTGACTTTCACTATGCCTACCTACGCTGCGTGTTCCGATTCGTGTCTTCACTCTAGAACCTTTCTTCCCCATCGGTTGTCGGTTCATCGAGCGATGTGGCTAGCCCGTTGCCACTTAAGCTTGCAAATCCTACGAGCTATGTCTAGTTCTTCGGTGAATATCCTCGTTCGGGATTCTGTCGCGCAAAGATACACCAAGCATAGCTCTCTTCATTGCCTGCTGAGCGACACTGAGCTTTTCCAACAGGCCAACATTTAAGGACCACGCAAAACTATATTTTCGCATTATATTTACCTTTATAAATGTTGATAGTTGCGCGCGAGACTTCCTTGACGAGTACATTCTCAACGATAACAACGACTGTATATTGTTCACTGTTTGAGAAATAGTGCACCAAAGGGAAATTGTTAGACATAATTTGCGTTTTCACATAGCATGTCTCGTTCCCTGTTATGTTGTACTGACCGACGATATATTGTGCGCAATAATTAAATGGCGGCGATCCACCGTATTTTACTTGTAAATTCATCAAGTCACCATGCTGAAGCCAATTTAATCCTGTTATGTTAATTTTGTTCACTGGTTCTGCAATTTAAAGATAATTCAATCAAAAAATTACATTTATCTGTGGAAGAAGTGACTTTACTCCAGCTCTGGATTATAAAGGCGTGGCGAGAGCTTGGCGCATTGGTTCGTACACCAGTTTGTCACGCGTGAAGTCCCAGGTTCGATTCCCGGTCAGAGCAAATATTTGTTTCATAGCTTTTATTTCTAGTATTTAATTTATTACATTGTAATAATGTTTTAATAAAAAGAGAGGCGAATACTAGGTCCAAGTCTGAAAACGTCAAGAGTGAAAAAGGTGACGTGACTTAGTCGCATTTCGGGATCAACTTGTAATTTGCCGATTCCAAACAGGCCAGCATACTGGCTGAGACTGTTACTTGGTTATTTACTTGTAGTAGCAGTCATATTCATTTATGAACCGCACTACAGCTTAACATCAGTCAGGGTGCTGTCATATGTTGAGCCACAGTATAAAAAATATTAATAACCCACCTCTAACACTAATATTTTGTTGAAAATGTCCATAGAAGTAAGTGTCATCAATAGGAACAATACCATTCTTGTTACAAATAAAGTCACCAAGCGGCTTCAACTTTTCTTTTTTCACACTTCTTTTTGATACCAATTTCTTCGTTGAATTTGAAGGTACGGCAGTCGAATGTGGGGGTGGCTTTGTCGTGGTCGTTGTTGTAGTTGTAGTCGTTGTGGTCGTAGTAGAAGTTGTTGTAGTAGTAGTTGTAGTTACTGGAGGTAAAGGTACAGTATTCGCGACAACTAAAGCATCAATTAAGTGCGTGCCCATAAGCTTAGTATATGTATGGTTTAAGAAAAAATCCGACGTCTGATCTATATAGACGCAATCGATAAACCAATATGTAACTGCAGATGAGAGGTTCCGTAAATACGATTCGTCGCTTGGTGTTAGTTGTACTCTGTGTTCTACTGTTTGGTTAATAGCTACGACACTGTTTTCCCTTGTGGTGTGGTTTTGAGTAAGTAGTAGCTTTCCAGTTAAATTATCTGTAACAATAAACATTCAAATTTATTATTATTGACATTCTACATCTTGCGAAATAGCGCCAAATCAGACAAGTAGGAACAAGGTCACAGAGCTTTTCGGAAAATTCTCCGTGCTATAGTTAATAAAGGTGTGATTCCGCCGGCGACTTCAGACCGCAGACTGCACCACTGGTTTGTATGAGATTGATTCCGTGCAAGGCGACACTAGTGTGCAGCCGCCGCATTAATATTGTTTCCTAACATCATATTTATAATCTTTGACGTAGCAAATGCCAATTGTCGGAACAAATTTCATACATACCCGTAGAGCAGTCTGCAGTCCCCGGCGGAATCACACCTTATAGGTCGCATAGAGCCGCCATGTCTCTGCAAAATTGCAGGGACTCCAAACATCTCGTAACCTTAGCATCTCCGATAACTAGGACAGCTGGGCTCTCCAATTAAAAATCCAGGGCATTGCGAAGAAATTGGCAGAGCTTCAGAATGTTTCAGAAACTGCTTAAGACAATGTGTTGCATAGACAAGCGTGACAGTTTGTGTTACGCCTACGAAATTACTTTGAGCTTGAAGCTTAGAACAATGGTCCACTCTTGTCAGTTTCACAAGTGACCTAGTGGTTGCAGCTCTTGGTATCAGTAACAAAGATTGTTTCGTGCATCAAATAAGCTGCATCCACATGCTTGGCAAACAATGGCAAAGAGCAAACAACAAATACGAACATGTGGATGGGTGTTTGTTTATGTTAGCCTGCTTTTGTTTGGGGTCGCCGTGTTCGGCGTCGGTGTCGGGTTTTCTTCAACAATCAAAGGCAAACAGTTTGCTGAAAGTGAAGTGACTGAATCGTGTTTCGGACCCGGCAAACTACCGTCCGATAGCTGTAACCTCAGTACTGTGCAAGGTCATGGAGCGAATAATTAATGTTCGCCTCATGGCCTACATGGAGGGTCACCAGCTGATCAATGACCGTCAATATGGCTTCAGGCCGAAACGATCAACTGGTGACCATCTGGCGTACATCACGCACGTCTGGGGTGAAGCTTTGGATAGTAATGGAGAAGCCCTTGCTGTTGGCTTGAACATCTCCAAAGCGTTTGACAGGGTCTGGCACAGGGGCCTTTTATCCAAGCTCGAGGCATACGGTTTACCTGACCGTCTGCGGGGTTGGATAGCTGACCTCCTGCGCGACCGCTCAATACGCGTCGTTGTGGATGGAAGCGCATCGAGCAGGATGTCGGTGAATGCCGGCGTCCCTCAGGGCTCCGTGCTGTCGCCGACTTTGTTCCTTCTGCATATCAGTGACATGCTGGACCTTGGATCCGGGATTCATTGCTATGCAGACGACAGCACGGTGCATGGACGCTACACTTTCCGCCCCGCAGCCGGCAAACAGGAGATAGCCGATATGAGAGAGTCTGTTGTAGCGGGACTGAACCGGGTTCTTGATCGTATTACCCACTGGGGCGACAAGAACCTAGTTCAGTTCAACGCAAACAAGACTCAGGTATGCGCGTTCTCGACGAAAAAATCCTCGTTTTCTCCCTTTCCTTTTCTTTGCAACATCTCCCTTGGTACTTCGGACAGACTAGACCTTCTTGGAATGTCCCTTCGCTGCGACTTGAATCACAGGGACCACATCGAGCGGGCCATTAAGACCACCTTTCGCAAACTTGGCATCCTGAACAAGGTGCGGCGGTTCTTCGCGCCAGAGCTTCGCCTGATATTATACAAGGCTCAGATTCGCTCTTGCACGGAGTACTGTTCGCACCTCTGGGACGGCTCTGCCAAGTATCTTCTCAATGCCCATTGCAGCGCCGAGCTGTCCGAATTATAGGTGATGCAGAGGTCACGCGAACTCTGGAGCCCATGCAACTACGCAGAGACATGGCGGTTTTGTGCGTCCTCTATCGCCTATACCACGGAGAATGTTCCGAAGAGCTCTTTAACCTTATTCCTGCACCGTCCTTCCACACCCGTAATACCCGCACAGGTCGGGGAAAGCATCCACATTTTATCGACCGAATCGGCAGTCAAACTAAAAAGTTCGGTGCGTCTTTTCTTTGTAGAACAATTGACAAGTGGAATGCCTTGCCAGCCCATGTGTTCTCTCCATCCTATGACCTTGGATCCTTCAAGCGATGCGTGAAGAAGCACCTTAGGCCGGCATAGTGGCGGCGGCTGGGGCAGCCGGGAACTGACTCGGTTATTCCAGTCGTCGTCACTCTTGGACCTCCTCTTGCTTATCATCTAGTCGATCTATCAGGCTAGTCGAGGTCGGATGTCGTGTCACAATAAAAAAGGCTTGTAAGTTGCCGATTCTAAATAGGCCAGCATAATGGAAGCGACTGAAATTGCAATTATTTAACCTACGTAAAGATCACCTTGTAACTGATACCCATATAGTGGAGGGCAAATAAGAAAACTGTAAACTAAGATGGTTTCCTCAGTCGTTTGCACTTTTGGATATGGTCTTGCTAACCATATAACATATCAAGGTTGACTTGAGAGTCATATGAGAGTCATAAAGGCGACCGTAGTATAGTGGCATTGCAATGGTTACACAAACCAGAGAGCACAGGTTCGAGACCACCCACCGGTACCAATGTATCTCTGTTATATGGACTTTGGTTGTACTGTTTCTATGATACAGGCACTTTAGTAGCTTAGTATAGAAATATAAATAATAAAAAAAATTATATATAAATATATATCTCGATCATAATAAAAAAAATCACCTTCTCTACATACAAGTAATACATGACTCGTTTTAAATTAAAATAGATAATAAAATATAATTTAATCTTATCATTGAAATAAAAACACAACTTCACTTCCATATGTGTTTAAGTATTCATTATGCCTCACTCACACTCGCATCTGTTATGATTCATACATAACAATGTTATTTTAAAACTAAAATACAAGACTTTCATTCCTTTGTTTAATTATATACGATTTACCAAATTATTTTTATTGTGGCTCGACAATAGGGTATATGCATGTATTTTTTTTATGTGTTCAATTCACTTATTACAATGTTATAACATAATAAAAAATATAAATATTGTTGGAAAAGTTTTAATTATTTTTTAAAAATAATTTATAAACTTCGATTAAATTTGACACATTTGAACGCCATCATCTAGCGCGGGCTTTTGATGACGTCACACGTCACGACCAGTATTTGTTTACTACAAGTGTTACTGTTATTTATGTGGATTTTTAAGTTGTAATAGCTAAACAAAAACACTGCATAAACACAAAGAACAGCTAATTTTTCTCTTAAACACTACGCGCACAATATGAGCTTCGACCCCGAACGTGACGTCACGTTTCATTCGGCCAATGGTGATGCGTTTCACTCATTTGAATTTCACTTGATTATTTTTCACTTTTTGCATAATCTTTTATGCAATATATACAAAGAAAATTAAAAATATAATTATTTTAGCATGATGTTAGTACAATAAAGAATCGGGGGAAAAATTTGCAGCAATATTTAAACCACATGCATATTCCCTATTGACAACACCCCACTTAATGTTAGGCTGGAGTGCGGTCTACTACTGCACTATAGATTAGAGGCGACTGCTACTACAGTAAATTAACTGCAATTCGCACTACGCCGGTCTAGTTAGAACCGGCCACTTACAAGCAGACTTATGGACTAATGACAATTTTATTCCACTAAACTTCCAACAAAAATTTTAAAAATGTTCAATTGTCCAAAATATTGTCTCAACCAAAGAATTTGGACTTAAGAAACAGAAGGAGCCCTAAAATAGCGACAAAATACAACCGTTTATACTATTTTCACTTATGGCATTAAAAAGAAGTCAGAAGGTGATGAATATACATTTTTACATTAGATTATGAATATACATTTTTAATTTAGAAGGTTGTCACTGGTTTTAATGATCATTTAGCAACCTAATTTATCAGAATAACAAATGACATTAAAATACTTCAAAAAAGGATGACGGAACAATTATGCCGCTACTCTTACTACCACATGACTTTTAATTAAACAGTATTAAAAGTCAACCACAATAACAATGTTGTATTTAGAAATAAAGGAATTGAAGTACAAGTAGTTGTCTCTTCCAGTCACATGTGGTATAAACATAATATAAATGAGACAAATAACAATGAATTAGTTCTTGTTTTAGCACAGATTCTATTCTTTCCAAATTCTTTAGTCTCAACCATTCAATACCACACACGAGCTCTTCTGTATTTTCATTATTCTAATATACAAACAACAATCATTTTTTTATATCATCTATATTGGAGGTTTTAAAAATTGTAGGATATAGCGTACCTCCTCCTCCTCCCAACCTCCCGTATGCGAGGTATCATTTTATAGCTTATTTGCAACCCGCCAAGTTAATGTACACAACTGTTACTACAGTTAATTAACTCACATTGACTATGCTGGCTTAGTTGGAACTAGCAACTTTTAGGCTGACCCTGAATTAAAACTGTGTTATGTCAGTCTGTACACTTGAAAGTCGTAGTTTGACCCCAGATCAACAGACTGACCATTATACTATTTTTTTACTTTTCTATACCATAATATTAAAGATACAATGGTAGTGGCAAGTGGTTTTGAACCGGGAGTTTGCGGACGTGTCGAGACTTACAAAGGGGCGGTTTTCGTCGAGTTTTGGGAATATGGTAAAAATATAGCTGCAGAGGGTCCACTGAAACTAGAAAAATTTAGAAAGTAGTCTATGAGAAAAAAAGTTTGGGATCCTCTGCACTAAAACATGGACCCTAGATTACTAGATTACTACTAAATTAAATTACTTCATTAAATAATGATTTGTCATTAAATCATAAAAGCGGTAGAAATATTACCTTGTCCTCATAGTTAACAATTTTATTATAAAAGGCATGCATACATACCTGTTAAGCTAAACATTGTACTGGTCTTGACTACAGGTACCCACACAAATAGAACATATTTCTTCAACACCACATATGCATTATATGAACCAGATTCATACAAATCCCTGGGATAATTGACAACCCATTTTGAAACATTTGATGTTAATGTAAACTAAAATATAAAATTGTATAATTATTATATTTAGGTATATGTAAAGACCATTGTGGATGTGGAATGAATATTTTATTTGTAATATTATTATAATTATTAAATATTACAAATAAAAGCTATGAAACAAATATTTGCTTCATCTAGGAAAAAACTCGGGACTTTACATGTAACAAACAGGTGTGCTAACCAATTTGCAATGCCTGTTGTTAACTGTTGTAGTAAAAGGGGGTTCTGTATTGCATTTTGCAGCATATTCCTTAATTTGAGCCCATACCAACTCAATTGGATTGTATTTACAATGGTAAGGCAGTAATTGTTCAACTGTGCCCTTGTTCTAAAGCTATTTCATCAAAGACATACCAATCAAGACATGATCTTGGTTGGTTTACTTTTAACTATTCTGCTTTCAACATATTTTATGTTTGCATATATGCCATTTTTGGAAGCCATGTGATATAATACAGTTCAGAGAGGCTATATAACATTAAAGTAAATCATTCTGTAAACTTTTCTCTATTCATTTCCTCATGATAGTCTCAAGTAGTTTTTGATGCATGAGAGATCCATGAGAGAACCATTAACAAACCCGTTAATGGTTCTGATGAGACAAATTATAAATTGCAATCCTTTTCCAACAGGAACTTTGGACGCATATGCTAAGCGATCATTTGAATGAAAAATAAAACAATTTCTTAGCATCCATGGGTTCTCCGTGCGGTTGCCAGGTCCATTGCTAACTAATTTATAATTATGTATAACATTGTTTTACTTATATGTATACTAATTACTACTATACCTAAATAAATATTTGTATAATTTTTACCTCTTGTTCATGATATGGTTGGACGTCATCCCAAAAGGAAAATTTGTACGTTTCATTACTGTAGCCACTGACTGAAGCCGTAAAAGTTATATTTGAACCTCTAACAGCTGGACTATCGCAACTCAGTGTAACATCAACGGCAAAACTACCTATAAGTACATTCCATTTAAGTAAAATAAATATATAATTATGTATATATAACTATACCGTATTTATCAGTTAAAAGAATGAAACAAATAATAATATACCTGTAAGAGAAATCAGGACAAAAAACAAAGTAAGAAAACGATCTGCCATTGCGAATAATAAACATTTAATCGATCCACTTAAAAGCATAACACGTAGAGTGAAGAGACACACATAAATATTATAAGCAAATTATATCAATTGCTATAATATGGCATTAAACTAAAACAATATAATGCAAACAACACAAATAAAACGTCGTCACAATTCATAGGAAAACAGAAGATGGACGGTGAGATGACTGGTGAATGACTGACAGTGATGACATTTACATGACATGACTGATACTAATGATGTACTTTAAATATCTTGAACTTTAAATTGCGTTTGAGATCCATTTGCAATTATATTCTGTCGATCGAATCGGCAGTCGGCAGTGGCAAGTGGCGCTCCTTTGTCTCTGCCTCCTCTGGAAAAAGGCGTGACAATTTGATTGATTGGTTGATAAATATACAGTAACATGCAAAATAATGTCCTTAAAGTGTCCTTGCATTAGTACTCACATAGTACTGTGTAAGTGGATTGTAAACTGAACCTTACTACATTGTTTTAAAGTATAAACTCGTCCCTTAATGCCACATACATCATATAGACTTGGCACTCCGCCTTCTTCGCATGAAACATAGTAAGTAATCGAATAAGTGGGGTCAGTGTTTTTATTTCTAAATACTTTAATTTTATTTTATATGATCAGGCATGTTTTAGGAAAGAGGCAAAGAGGGGTCTGAACGGTTGTTGGAGCATCCACTGGAAGTGCGGAAATATATTATTTGTGTAATATGTACAAAAAAAAATTATCACGGCGTTACGGAAACCGCTTTATTGCCATCTATACATATAATAAAATTGGAGTGTCTGTTTGTAATGTTGAAATAACCGTTTTTAATACATGTATATGAATATATACACGGTACATACACCAAAATAACATTTTTAAATTTTTTTGTCTGTCTGTCTGTCCTTCTCTCTGTCTGTCTGTTTGTTCCGGCTAATCTCTGAAATGGCTGGACCGATTTTAACGGGATTTTTATTGGCAGGTAGCTGATATAAAAAGGAGTAACTTAGGCTACGTTTATTTTAGAAAAATCTTTTATAATAAATAAAATAAAAGAAAAAACATTTTCCCATACAAAATTGCGTGCGTTCAGAAATTTATTTTGAGTAAACTAAGAAAAATATACCAAGCTGCTGAGAATTGAAAACAAATTATTACCTACTATTATTATTATTATCCTACTATTATTATAAATGTGAATGTCCGTTTGTTTGTTACGCTTTCAGGCAAAAAATGCTCAACCGATCATCATGAAATTTCGTACACATATTCTTGAAGGTATCAGAGTAACATAACATACTTTAAAAAATTACGGAAAATAAAAAAGTTGACAAAAAAAAATTCTTATTATAAAAATAGGTACAAGGAGTTGGTTCAAACCCTAAGTACTCTAATACCATCGCACTGTATTACCAACAGTCACGTCAACATCTTATCCAATCAACTGTACTATGGAGACTATGCACTATACTTTGCATAGACTATACTTTTCTTTGTTATTTCCTTCTTTTACTATATGTATATCCTACTATTGTTATAAATGTGAATGTGAGTTTAATTGTTACGTTTTTTTGGAGGTACTAGAAGTAACATAGGTTACTTTTAATTTTAAAAAATATATTTTTTACTATAGGTTCCAATTGACTACAGTTTTAGCTGTTTGGAATATATATATTTATTTTTATTTCCGTCTGTCATTTTTATATGAGTTATCGAGTTTTAAATACAAAAAAGTCGAATTGAGAACCTCCTCCTTTTTATGACTGTGTTATAAACCAAATTTTACGCGGGTGAAACCGCAGGCACAGCTAGTATAAAATATGCTTGAGCCATTTTGGGACTGTTATTAGAGGTGCTCCGAGACCATTTTGGAACGCGGCGTCACATCTAATCACTCACGATTCACATCACTATTCTGATTGCGACTGATGAAGGAAAGGTTGTATTTTTGTAAAAGTTGTAAGCTGTTTTTATCGTGGTGTTTAAAACTTTCTTTTTCTTTGAAGAACCAATATTCCTACTAATATAACCAAGTATGGTTTTGTGATATAGTGTATTTGTTATACAGCAATAAAGTGCAATATATTTAGCCAAAAATGGCTACCGTATTCGATAGTCCATTCATTAGGCAACGCTTACATCGGCTTCGTCAACAACGTGATATTGATTTCGATGAAGAGCAAAGATTTGGAAGATGCGACTGTACCAGTTATTCATTTTTTGTACTGTCAATGGTTCTCTTTTCTGTGGGGACAGTGATAACAGTGCTAGCCTTGGGAGATGCTGACGGTTATATCCTTAATAATCTAGGACACATGTGGCTGGTTGGACCTATTTTTATTTGTTCTGGAATGATGGTTGCAGTTAAAAGTATGTTATATTTAAGAAGAAAAAGTGTAATACAAATGCTATTACAACAGCGTGCTATTATTAGAGTGAGTATCCTTGTAACTGATATAGATTTAGAGCTTTGGCCGGTATAGTGACGGTGACTGAGGCATGCGTAAATTAAATTAAAAAGCGTAAATGTACATTTTTCAATCGTCGGCGCGCTTGCACATCCCATTGCTTACCATTAGTAAGTCGAGGTCTGATGTTAATATTCTATAATAATAAAAAATGGGATTTCGATGGATGCTAAGAAATTTTAAATAGCAAGAAAAAATTACACAGATGCCTAATGTATATGAGAATTATGGATGGATGAGCTTTCTAATTGCCTTACCAAGTTTCTCTTAACATAGATTTCATACATAATTTTATAATATCTAAAGTTTATATGTGAAAGAGAACTGATGTAATCTAAACACACAGATTAAATAAAATATTATTATTCTCTGTTTGAACATTATTTTTTAAACATAGTGTGTCATTGCTTCATCAAGATCTAGATAGGGCACAATATTTGTCTCTGTCTCTGTCCATGAACATATATTTTGTTATTATAAAATTTTTATTTATTACTTTATTTTCAATATTTAATGTGTAAATTATTTTTAGTCTATTTTTACAATTCCTGTATTGTATGGTATAAGTAACTGAATTCTATTATCTCATCAATTCTCAAATTGAGGCTCGACATATGACTTGATGTTGAGCGTCTAAAGTGTGGTCCATAAATGGAGGCAAGTGCTACTACTGTAAAATAACTGCAATTAGCAGTCACATCCACTATTCCCAGGCTAGTTTCCTCACAGGGATCTAGTAGTTACACCTTTTACCCATAGGGATAGGCAGAGATAACGGAGTGCCACTTGACACAGTCCTAACCCAAATCTCTCGCTTGGCTGACATCCACAATTCTCTTCATACAATCTCTATGGTTATAGGCACTAGGCAACCCAGCTTTCTTGAGAATGTCTCCGATTTGGTCAGAAAATATCCCTCCTAGGTCTGCCTCCAACATAAATTACATAAATTTTGCAATGTATATTTATTATTTATGGATTCTTTATGTGACAAAGATCAAGGTCCTTTAAAAGGTAATCAAGGATTTTAGCTAGTATTCCTCTTGCACTGATACAGTTATTTGCGGGCTCTTTTCCGCACTTGAAGTCCTCTATGGTTTCTTTGTGCATTCTTCAATGCTTCTCCTTCAGTGGAGCCACCCGATCTCCTCCAGGAAGGCCAGGAGATCCTTCTCGTTCCTGCAGACCTCCGAAAGTGTCCTCGTGTTGCCAAGGAACTTCTTTCTTGCTTCAACCACTCCTGCAACTCAAGAGCACGTGCAGCTGTCTCCTCCTCATTCAGGCATGCCCTACAAAGGGGGCTGTCAGATTGCACTAATTTCCACTGTAAAGCTGGGTTCTGTACCTCATCTTGTTTAATATTCCATTTAATCTTATTTCAGGATATGGCAACTGTACAAGCTGAACAGTCATACGGGGAGCAAGTACCTAGGACTGCTTCGAGTGCAACATTACCTCCATCTTATGACACGCTACTAGTTTCAAGTGTAGAAAATAAACCAGAAGCATCAGGATCTGAACCACCTCCTCCTACTTATGATGAGGCAATGTATTTAATTGACGATGAAAAATCCAGATTTGTTGGCAACAAACCTATTGTTATAGAAGCAGGTAGCAACCAAAATGTTGATACTGTAGACCACAGTAAACCTTAGTTAAGATAATACTGATTAGTATAAGAAACATTGAAAATCATAACAACTACAAACATATTTGTAATCTATCTTGTGGATTTCAACATGGATTATACTCTATACCTAAGAAATTTTTATTTATTTTATAAACATTATTATTATAGCTTTAAACACATGGAATATTTTACTAATCTTATATTGAATGCCAAAGTGTTTATATCTGTTACCTTTTTACATCTATTGAACAGATTTCGATGAAATTTTGACAAGGTGTTTTGCATTGAGAGTAAGTACATAGGCTAGATAAAATCCGGATCCAGAAATTTAGAAAATATATAAGATTTTCTTAGATTTTGCGCGAACATTGATTAATGAATTAAACAAATTTTATGCAGCTTACTATCGCGTTTATTTTGGTTTTGATTTTACAATTTTTTATTATTCCGACGTTTCTCTCGTGTCTCTCCGTGACCACGATGGCTGCAAAGCACTCGAAACGTCGGAATAATAAAAAATTGTAAAATCAAAACCAAAATAAACGCGATAGTAAGCCGCATAAAATTTGTTTAATTCATAAATATATAAGAGATAGAACTAGGGCTCCTAAACTAAAATTGTTTTTTACTATGAGCCTTTACTTACCTAAGACCTGAAAATCTGATAGTCGTCCTTAACAATGCTTTAACTAAAATTGTTTGTTAAGTATCATCAATGATATTATAAGACAATTTTGAATGTGAATAAATGTTTTAAATGGATGTTAAACAGCTTTGTTAGACCACATCTGCTTATGGAATAACAATTTCTATGTGCAAAGAGCAAAAGTAGGATTGTATGTCCTACTCATCCCTTTGCACATGGTTGACTGGCAGAAAAAGCTTTAATGCTTTAGGTATTTATTTATATATATTTAAATAAATAAATATTTGGAGCTGTCTTAAAAAAGAAACTAAATTTGAACACTTGAAGGTTTTTAAATTTGATCACTATGTTTTGTACACAAAGGTATACAAAATTTCCACGTGATATGCTTTTAATAAGAATAATGTTTTAGGAAAAACTTGTTTCTATTTGGTATAGTGTGTAGTGCAGTGACATGTTTGTAAAAATATATTGGCCTATATTTTGTTTATATATCTAGACATAAGTATGTTTTGTTATGGTTACCAATGTGCTATTTAGATTTTATATGACGAAACTTAGTTGCTTTTGTACTTAGTCTTTTTACAATTAAAAATGTTATACAATTTTGTAGCTACTAAATTGTGTTCTCAAATGTGCCTAAAATAAGTTGAAAATATTGTCATCCATTTTATAAATTAGTATTAGGTGTAAAGTAGGTGCAAAAGATTATACATTGTTGTTAGGGGAAGAGTTATTAGGTATTTGTGATCAAACTCAAAACAGTGATTCAGATTTGTAAATTTATGATGCATTGCGATTCGAATTAGCATTGTAAAACGCTTTGCTAACCTAACGATTCTATCCATTTATTCAGGGATAGGAACTGGATTAGATGTAATTGTGTCCAATTTGCTTATATTGTTAAGATGTTTCAGGAAACCACATAAGGCTGCTTTTACATGTTCGTCTGGTTGAAGTTGCCTAGTAACCGTAGAGCTTTTATTAAGAGAATTGTGGATGTGTGGCGCGAGAGAGTTGTGTCAAAAGTGGCGTTCCAAAAAGGCACAATGAAACGGGATATCCCTGTGCGACATAGGCGTAATAATTTGATTGATTAACGTAGCAATTTTATGTAAAAGCGATAATCCATCGATTGATAAATGCGATTACTGTTTTGAGTTTGAGCCATTTGTTAACATTATTTTTCATTTATATAATTTGTTTTATTTAACTCAAATTCATAATTTTATAATGACAAATTAAAATTGTAAGTACTTTTGCATATATATTTATATATTAGAGCAGGTAAACGAATATATTACAGGAACCAAAGTTGCCTTTATGTTATAGAATCTCTAATTTCATTTTAATGCAGCAGACTTAATTCAGAATGAAGTTGTGAGACAATAAAAAACAATATATTTTTAAAAGCATTTATTTTTAATTAAAGAATTCTACTTCCAAAGAGAATTATAGCTTACGAAAATAGTTACATTCTTTATTATTCTTAAACTAATTAAACATAGCCCGATAAGATTTTAAGTAAAAATGTGAGTAGCATTGTTTACCAATAGTTGCTATAAAATAGGATAGTTCACAAACTCGTGGGGTCATGAACTATCAACCATAAACATGTGGCAAGGAGGCATTATCATGTTCACTTCGAATTTGCTGCATAACTAGTTCAACTTCGTCAACGTAACCACAAACTACACAGATTCATTTGTACGTAAACAAGCACATAAGATTTATTTGGCGTGTCATGTTCTATCCTCGTTGAACACCAGTTTATGACTGGCTTAAAATCATGTCTCGAATTGATACATGGTGCTCAACATACATTTATCATCCTGGAAAAGCCAATTTTTATTTAAGATTTAAATAATCTCAAATCAATTTAACATTGCACATTATGATTATTGTTTATGAAACATTGCACTGTAACTCATATTGTTTTTAAGCTAAATTTACTGATTTTATCTTTCTATGAATAGTACACAGAATTTTTAATATTTGTACTTAAAGAGATTATAATTACACTGCTAAACATACATACATACATGTATATATGTTTCTAGGCCTACTAGTTTTTATTCCCCATTTTATTTTATGGAAATAATGTATATATCCCATATTTTGAGATCCTAGGGGACAATTAAAAGATAAAAAATAGTGTTGGCTCTCGAATTTCATTGAAAATACATTTTAAAATGTATTTGACATTAATTCTATTAGGTACCTATCACTAAAGAGAAATGCCTCAGTTTACAGCCAATTGTTTAAATATTACTAGTAGTTATGAATGTTTAAACTTCTGATTGTTAAATGAGTGAATTATATTTTCCAAGATTTATTTTATTTTATTGTGACACTACCTCTGACCTTGTCCCGCCTGATGATAAGCAAGAGGAGGTCCAAGAGTGACTACGACTGAGAAAGCCGATTAAAGGGATTCTTGCATTATTTCACTACAATGACTTAAATCGTTTACTTAATTATTATTATGCCACAGAGGCCTTGAAAATGGGAAAAGGAATGTTAACAATATAATAATCTATGCTGACTATTTAGTTGTATCATCTGAATTTATTTGCATACCATGTTACATATATTGTGTCATGCAAATGTTAAGATGAAACAATAAGTAGTCAGTATATGTTGTTACAAAGTGATCACAATTCCCAGAGCTTTAAAATTTGCTGCAAAACTTATAGAGAATTTTTCTAGTCTCGAACTTGGAAAATTTGATGAATTTAATCAAATTTAGTATAAGTTAGTATGTACTGATCTCTTGGAATTATATTATTATACATAATTTCTAACATTTTTGTTTTATTTTGTCAATTCCATCATTTAGAATTGTGTCATATAACTGTGTCTCTGCCTATCCCTGTGGGAAAAAGGCGTAACTATTTGATTGATTTGATCACATAACTTATATCTAACCTAACTTTATAAAAAGAGAGTTACATTAAAACTCAATACCTTAAAAATAAAACTTAAAAGAGATATAAGAAAACTTATATAGCTCTGATAAAAAGAAAGACAGAACAGCAAGTATGACAAGCTCATAAATTGCCAGTTGCAACTAGGCCGGCATGGTGGATGTGATTGCTACGTACAATTATTAAATTGAGGTAGCACTGAGATCCATTTATGGACCACACTCCTGACATCAAGCGGGTTGCTATCATATAAATAAAAAGTCACAATAAAAAAAAAGATCATCTGACCTCTACTTAGCAGATGAAGTTCCAGAACACTGACAATTGAAAAAAATATATAAGATCATGTGTCCATATGCCAGACAAGTAAAGCAAGATTTTGTCTATCAGACACTAATACAAGTAAATACACTCATTGAGGATGAGTAGCTGGCAAAATGGCTACTAACACTTGGGTGTAGATAAAATAGTGAATTTGGGCAACGTAAACATTGACACTCATGTTTCATAAGAATTAAAGCATTGTTGTTCATGCTATAATCAATATTTGGTGAAACAAAGTGTCTCTATGTTAGTCTCCCAAAATACTGTGCTCTATGGCACACATCTTTTAGTTGTGGCCATTGTACCACAAAAACATCAGCAAAATACTGTAGGATTTTTCCCGTCAATGATAAAGTTCTTACTCTACAAATACTTTCAATAAATACAATTCGACAATCAACTATAAATAAACATCTTAACATGAATGCGACAAAACAAATAGGTATGCAAGTCCCCGGACCATTACAAATTATTACATCAGGTTTAAATTTCAAAATTATAGGCAAGGTTGATAAGGTTGAATGTAATGTGCTTACAATAGAAGATGTGAATGACTGATTTACATTTCTACTTCTTGGAATTTTACTTATACTATATTTATCATCTCCAATGACCTTTTCAAACCTAAGGATCTTCGTTCCGCTGCTCGTATCATTATTTGCTGTAATATACAAGCGAGGTTCATACTTTTTTGCGTCGAAGGTACTGAACAACCTTAGTAATTCACTGGTGTGGCCTCCAGATCCAACGCACAGAACTGTCCTCAGTGAGCTTTTTTTCTTTTCAATTTTGCTATTGCAAGTGTATATCTTGATTATAATATAAGCGACTCTTGATATGAATACAGATAGTAGTGCAACTAAAGCACCCACAAATACAGAAGCATCCATTTTAAAGTATTTGCAAACACTGAATACTTTCTTTTGGTATTACCTAGTTTACTGTTTATATTCTAATTGTATTTTTTTTACAAATAATAATAGCGTGGCAGAAGACTAAGTAGAAAATACCAGAGAAGAAAACACGATATGTCAATGTCAAGCATTTACCGAGTTAATTTATAAAAATGGGAAGTTAATAAGTATTTGTATTTATTTAAATATAAAAACAGTACACAAATAATGTATTGAATTTTGTTTTGAGACAACAGAAAACTTAAAAATATATATATATTCTTGAAAATCTGATTTAGTTATTATTCTGTTATTAATCTGATTTAGATTTAGCTAAAAAAAGACATGTCACAAATCATATATTCTATACATGACAATTGTGATCTGTACACCATATTAAATTCTAAATTGATGTGTCAAAATATTATTTTAATGATGTGAATACCGTTATATCGATTTTAACAAAATGTCGATCAACAACGAAAGTACCGACCGTGGCCCAAAACAGTAGGACAGCGGATAGACAATAAAAAGGATTCTACTGTTTCCGTGGCGCCGTAAACTGATGATAGATTCTTTAGAATTCGAAAAAATAATTGAGTTCATAGAGCAGCTATTGTAAACAAAACACATCGCGCAAATATTTGCTCCAAGCGGGTATCGAACTCGGGACTTTACGCTCAATATTATTTTTCAACATTTTTTATTATTTTAACTCATACACATTATTAGCATAATATAAAATGCATAAGCTAGTTGGTAAAAAAAGTAAACACAATACAAAAAATGTACAGTAAAAACATAATATTTATTATATATCTTTGATTTTTTCTAAAATAAATTACCGCGTCCAACCGCCGCACGGGGGACGGCGACGAAGTAAAACGGTGTGAGTGCAGTTACAGTTATTTGCGAGTTGTTTCCTCTTCGAATCCTATTCGGTTTCTTTGTGCGTTCTTCAACGGTTCTCCTTCAGTGGAGGAAGGCCAGGAGACCCTTCTCGTTCCTCCAGACCTCCAAAAGCGTCCTCGCGTTGCAAAGGATCTTCTATCTTGCTTCGACCACTCCTGCAACTCAAAAGCACATGTGCAGCTCCTTCTCATTCAGGCATCCCCTACAAAGGAGGCTGTCCGATATGTTGAGGTTGTACAGGTACAGGTGCTTATTAAAACCACAATGTCCCGTTATAACACCTACCATAGTGTGGAGCTTAGCTCTGCTAAGGTCTAGTTGTCCAGTCCAGCAGTTGTCCAGTCAAGCGTCTGTCCATATGAGGAAGAGCTTCCCTGGACTGTCTGCATTCCGTTTTCTGCGACCATGCGTTTTTATGCAGGTTACCTAATCTTTGGCGCAGGAACTGGAATGGTAGGGGTGGTGTGAGTGCACTCCGTATATAAATGATGATGCCATAAATAAATGATTATAGGAAAATATAAGATTATCGATATTCAATGTATATTAGTACTACAACACTTAAACACCGCCATTTTAATTTCAGCCTTGAAATGGAGCTATTGCTTAAAATTTGGATTGAATTAGGATCATATTACATGACATATCAGCTGCTTTCTGTCAGGCACTTTCAGGCAAGATTTTTACATTTTGTACGGTTGCCGATGGAATTTCAGGAGTAGAGCAAGAAACAAAATACTAAATAAAAATGAAATATTTATCAATAATTAAACATGGTTTCTTTCAAATTGCATCAATTATTTTCTTTATAGTGTTCCTATTAGGTGCTTTAAATATACATTTCAGCGATAGAAACAACTATTGTGTTATGACTTACATGTTTGAATATCCTCAGTTTGTGGTGCGTATTCTTGGACAAAATATATTTGTTTCTTTCCACATTCTTCATATATACTGTAAACAACTATTTTATTTCTGTAAAAACTGTGTTGCATATTTATTTATTCTTATTTTAGCGTATATATGTCCCTGAAAATGTCCAGTATGAGCAATATGGATTATATGCATATAGTGAAGGAAGACTTACTGAGAAAGCAAGAAAAATGTGGTATGTAAAAATAGGATACTTAAAGTTTCACTTACTCTATGAGAAAAATATATTATTCTGCCCTAACATTTGACATTAATCTACAATACAATACTGCATACTATTACTTTTTTTAAGGTATTCTAATATATCTCCAACCCTAGGCTACAATGATATTGAATCACTTTTTAAATTGATTTAATTTAGTGATTGGTCTAAAGTATAAAGGCATTGCAGCATCTCTAAAATTAGTATTTTGTTTTAGGTTTGATGGCATTCCAGTTTTATTTCTACCAGGAAATTTTGGTAGTCATAAGCAAAGCAGATCATTAGCTTCAGTTGCGCTTAGAAAAGCCTTGTCTAATGTTAATGATTACCATTTTGATTATTTTACTGGTAAATACAATTTTATTACCCAATTTTTAACAATTAATATTAGGCCTTTTCTGCCCATCTGGGGTACCACCACATTAAGTGACTTAGTTGTGTTTTGGTGTGAGTTCCCAGTAGGTAAGCATAGTCGTTGTGACTGCTACAGGTAATATATTTCTGGTACAATCATGGACCACAATCCAGCTTAACACCTTGCAGTCATATATTAATCTATAATAATTTAAAAAAAAATATTAAAATTTATATTACCTTCGACTTTACTATACTACCAGTACTTAATTATTATACACAGGGGTAGCAATAAAATATTGAGCTGCCATGAATACTTGCTTCCCTTCCCTGAGTATGCATTAATTCTGTGAATGAATTATGATTGTTTTTTTTTAAGAAACATGCAGATTTTTAACCACAAGTAGATTTTGAGACTATTGTTGGTCTGACTGGTAGGTTCCCTAGGATTGAGACCCTAATGACTGATATCATTGAATTTATTGCATTGAGTTTTTTTGGGATACAACACAATAGTCTTCAGTCTGCTTGGGTCTGATTTTTCTATATTATATACATTTTCTATATTTAGTTGCCTACAATGAAGAATTATCCGGGCTCTATGGTGGTGTATTGGAAAGACAAACAGAATTTGCAGCACATTGTGTCACAAAAATTCTTAGCTTATATAAAAATAGTAAATATATGAAAACTATACCCTCATCTGTGATACTTATTGGACATTCTATGGTATTAAATTTCACTCTATTTTGATTTAGACAACATGTACTATATACAGTGTGCCGGCAGACAGATAGCATGAACCATAGGTTGTAGGCAATATACTGATGCGATTCAAGCAAGAAAAAATATATTTTTTTAAATATTTTTTTTTGTTATCTGTCTAATATTAACTGAGGTGTTGGTCGTCCTATTGGTAGATGCTGTTATTGTTTCCAAAACTACTTCATTTCATGTTTTTATTTTGTTTTATTGTTCACGGTTTAATACATTTTTTTGCAAATATAACTGGCGGTGTCATCTGGTTTGGCAGTTTGCATGGGGTCCCAGGTGTTAGATATAAGCGATAGTAAGTCGCATAAAATTAGTTTAATTTAATAATCAATGTCTAAGAAAATACCATTCTATGGTAACTAACGGTAACACGCTCCGTCGTTCACGTAAATGCTATCTGTCTGCTGGCACGCTGTATACATACATACTGAATACAAATTAGCTTTGAAGAATAGACATAGCACAGACAATGCCTACAGACAACACAGCTTAAATAATCTTGAATCATTCAAGCAAAACATAAAAAAAACACAGTTGGCATACATAATGACAGCGACCGTAATATGAAACTTTTTTCAGTTGTCTGCGTTCTTGAACTTCTCCTTGCTTAACATCTGGCAAGTAGGGGCCAGATGACTCTCTCAATAAGCAAAGATATGTTTCATAACATTTATTTGTTATATATATATATATTGCAGATATTTGTTTTAGTTCTGATTGTTTTAAATTGGTAGGCATTTGGTGGTCATTTACCCAGTCTGCCTATCTGCGGTAGCACCACCTCTTTCAAGTGTATACGGTAAACTGACTTAGTCGCTTTCGGAATCAGCTTGAAAGTTGCATGTTCCAACAAGAACAGCATAGTTAGACGACTGCTATTATTTACCTGTACTAGCAGGTGCTTTGTTTGATATTTCGATGGCTGCTATTCTAGACTGCGACTGCTCTACTGGTTTGTATGAATCCGAGACTGCATTGTCGCCTTGCACGAAATCAATCTCATACAGATTGATACAAACTTGTAGTGCAGTCTGCGGTCTTCAGTCGCTATCGCAATCGCTGGTGCTGTCAAATGTCATACCACCATAAAATAGCCTAATTGTTTTTTTAGGGCGGAGTAATTGCTAAGAGATTACTAGCTTATAATCAAACTATTAGCAAAACAGTTATGGCAATTACCTTAGCAGCTCCCTTAGAGGCACCGGTATTAAATTATGATACGAAATTCAATGAATTTTATATGAAAATGCACCAGGAGTGGAAATTAGAAAGTGAAGCTATGAAATCCAAGTTACTGTTGAGTTTTGGTAATGGCGCACGGGATATTTTAATACCATCTGGTTTGACTAGCTGTAAAGAAAGTGATATTGGTGCACTGGTAAGTTATTTTTTTTTTTTGGCGGGCATTGCGACGGTGTCCTGGGTGACATCTCTTCAGTCATCAGCGCTGTCGGATTACCCCTTGCTTTTTATCAGGCAAGTCGAGATCAAATGTTTCTATAAAAATATATTTAAAAACATAATTTTTTTAAATGCATATTAGTTTCACAGTTGCCTAGGCAACCATGAAAAGAAGAGACTTTACAGTCATCAGCGCTCTTGGATTAACCCTTGCTTATCATCAGGCAAGTAGAGGTCAAATGTCTTCAAAATTTGTATTGATCCCGGCAGGTAAAAAGAGCGCTCGCCTTAAACCTGCGCAGTAACTTGTTATCTACTTACTTTTGGTTTTCCGAACATGTATAAATTTTAAATTATTATGTGCACGACTGTACAGATGCGCTCCCACCACAGTCGTCTAGCGCTCATCTTATTTGCCGATCCTTACATTGCGCAGCTAAAACTCAGCGTTATTTTTATATGCCGATGGTAATGTGTCTCGGACTGGTATTGCCAATGTGTCATTTTTTTAGTCCTTATTAAGACAAGCCTATTTTCCTCTCGTATGTGGGATGGAAATCAACCATTCCAAACACGAATTGTTTGCATCCTTTTAACGCAGCGTGTAGATGTATTTCACCAAGCCGGGAGGATTTAGTGGACAGGATTGCTGCTGCCACTGACTCTTTGTCTCCTCTACTCATGAACCGCAATTTAGCTAACGTCAGATAGATTGCAGTCTAATTCCGAAGATAATATTTTAAAAAATCAGGATATTACGGTTTGCTTTCGCATTTTTGTGTGGTTTTGTTCTTTTTTTTTTGTTGTATTTTCCTATTCCTGTGGGATCTGAAGCGTGGAATTGATGATGATTTTTTTTGCAGACAACATCAATACCAGGTGTGTGGGTATCGCCAGATCATGTAAGCATAGTATGGTGCAAGCAACTCGTGATGGCAATCAACAAATTTCTGTTCGCATCAGTTGATTTAAAAACAAAACAACTTATTTCAAATAAACCCTATTTATTGACGCAAGCAAAGATTTTTTTTGAGGTAAGTCCCTCATATTCATTTTCTCCAAAGACGGAATCCACTCGATTTCAGTTTCAACGGCAAATTTCTGATGGGTCACCCTCGTCTCCCACAGAAACATTATAGTCCATGAGTGAACGTTAACGTTAGCTATTATATGCCTTATCATTATATAAAAAAGTTTTTAAAAATATTTTACATACTTATTTTTTGTTTCACGAGTTTGCTTGACAATGAAGTAGAGTGAAAGTTATCGGGAGTAGGTTTGGAAACTTTTACGAGACGACCGACACTTCAGTTTGACCACAACCACGATGGCTGCAAATCTTTCAAACCATCATGATCATTAGCAGCCAGAAGACGTCCACTGCTGAACATAGGCCTCCCCCTTAGAATGCCACGCCGAACGATAAGATGCCAGCTGCATCTACCGGGTATTTGTGACTTTTACTATGTCGTGGAGGCCTACCTTTTATTCAAAACGTTTAATATTATTAAAATATACGCAATAGTGAGCCGCAAGTCTTTTCCACTTGATTCTATTTACATTATTCTATCATTCTACTTACGTAACTCATTCTTCTTGTATACAGGCGAATAGATCAAGCGTATTAAGTCCGCATATAAAGAGACCTGAAGTGACAATGATACCTGACGCTTTTTGGTATGAAGACAATCGACTGTTTTACCAAATAACGAGACCAGAGATAGAAAGGTAAGAAGTCACTTTCAGATGGTACACTAGCTAAAATAAATATATTTATAATATATAAGTAATAAATATATAAAATAATATTTCGTATAAATATATTTCGTATATTCTTAAATCTAAACAGTGAAATAGTGTGTAGACGACCGGCCAGTGTCGTCAAGTGATTGTCAAAGTGGTGATTGAATGCAGACATATATAGGTATGTGGCATCAGTCATGTTCACGTATGGATCATACTCCAACTTTACATACGGCATGACTAATAAGCAACCATTAGTCAAGCCCATGAATGATCAAATATATACAGATAAATTATTTCTTCCCATAGGATGACTCGCAGGCCTGGCCTACCGGGCGTCCCTCTCCTTTAATTAGCTAAACGAATTCCCTCCAGCACATTCATTGACTCCAAAGTAAGGCTTTACTTGACTTTAGTTACAACTCCAACTTTTTAATGGATGACGAGAGGGTCTCCTTTTACGCTCGCTGAAATGTCCGTATACAGCAAAAATTCTCTCACCAAAAAACAAATAGATAAAAACGGGTGACCATTGCTTATTTATATTGTTATTACAAATGCAATATTTATTACCTAATATTATTTAAGATATAATCATGGATTTCCTTTATTTTTTATGAGTTTCCACGTCATTTGGCAACATTTTTGATGCGTTTCTACGCCATTTGGCATTACTCCAATACAATACCTGCGTAGTTGTAGGGATTTATTTATTTTTAGGGCAAGGACATTTTCTTCGAATTTCACACTACTTTTATGTACTTACTATAGAGCATGTAGAGAAGAGAATTGTAGATGTGAATGAAGCAAGAGGGTAGTGAAATGGTTCCTTATACTTATTAGAATATGTTGTAACACGTTCATAGCTGTAACTTTAAATAAAATTAAATTAAAAATAGTGGAAAAGTGGAGCAGCTGGAAAGTGGAGCACGTTTTATCAAAGATCTCTCAAGTGATAAGATAATATTTTTTATATTTTTGCAATGGGGTCTCTAATTTAGATACTCGTATCAATAGATTTTTCTTATTGAGGCTCGACCTGCCTGATGGTAAACATGATCGAGGTCCAAGAGTGCCGACGATTGGAAACAAGCGTATCAGTTCACGGCTGCCCCAGTCGCCGCCATTTTTCCGAGCAAAGAGAGATATAAATATGACATTAATCCAAAAAGCCGCTGCGACGATCGCTGGGCAGGTTTTAAAAAAAGGTTTTGTATTCGACACTGGTGGTAAACAATGGAAAGCCCAAGAGCGTGGACAACTGAAAAAAACGATTCAGTTTACAGTTGCCATAGTAGCCGTTACTGTCTTTTAATTTTTATTTGTTCTTATATATTGTTATAGTTTTGTTTAGATGAATTATTTTAAATAGAGTAAATTTAAAGAGGTACATACTATAGTAGGTTGGCACTAATTGTCGAAGACAACTCCCTCGCTTCCTTCACATTCACAATAATTCTGGTCGATTAGCTTTTATTTTTTAGGTTAGTGAACTGTGTGAACTGTTCTCGGCGGTTGTTAATGCGCTTTTATCGTGACGTTACACGACGGGATGACTTCACAGTGACGTAACACTGTACTGGCATTGGCCACTCATCAGCAAAATAATGAATCATCATCAGCCATAAGGCATCCACATAGGCCTCCCCTTAGAAAGCCTTTTTGAACGACAAGATGCCAGTTCATCCACTGGTTATTCGCGACTTTTACTATGTCGTCAGTCCACCTAGTGGGAGGCCTACCTACGCTGCGTTTGCCGGTTCGTGATCTTCACTTTAGAACCTTTCTTCCCCATCGGTTGTCGGTTTTTCGAGCGATGTGGCCTGCCCACTGCCCTCGTTCGGGAGCGCAGACAACCATTTTTACTATTACCTAATTCACTGTCACTATGCCGGCCATAGGTCTGCATTAGGTCTGTTGAACTACGATGTGTATCTTATTTTTTTTAAATTTCAGGATGACATATTTAATGATAAGATTAGTTAGTTTCCCACAGAACCGATTCGTTGCGATCGAATCAATAAATGTTGATGACAAGGATTGGCTGTTCGGATGTAATGCTAATGATGTTTATAGGTCACACAGGTTTTGGTAAGTGATGTTTTTTTTTAATATTGAGCAGTCAACTGAGTAGGATTTTTCAGTCGTCGGCACTTTTGGACCTCAGGCAAATCGAGGCCAGATGCAGCCATATTTATTATTTCAATTTTATTAAAGTAGTAGGCACATAGTAGTCATTTGCCTAATATGCCAATCGCACTTTAAAGTATACGTACATACCGTGAAGTGACTTGGTCGCGTTTCGAAATCAGCTTGTTTGCTAATTTACAACTAGTAGATGCGACTTCAGTCTTTTAATTGTAGTAAAAGTCGCCTCCATTCATTAACATTAACATCATTAACATCAGGCAGGGTTCTGAGTCGAGCCGAAAAAATTCAATAATTTTTTTTATTGTTACAGTCAAACAGCAACATCATTAACTGAGTTAAGTCGCTGGAGTGGTGCTGCTAATAATTTTGGTAAAAGAAAGTTGGCGACAATACATTTGCATAAAATTATGGACATGTATCCTCATTGGACTCACGTAGTCGTGAAAGTATCACCAACAAGAACACCGGTAAGTTTTTTATTCATTACCCGGTCGGCGCAAATATTTGTGTTATAGCTATTTTTTTATTTTTTTTATTGTGACTCGACATATGGCAGCACCCCACTTGATGTTAGGCTGGAGTGTGGTCCATGAATGGATGCCACTGCTACTAGAATTCAATAACTGTGAGTAGCAGTCACATCCACTATGCCGGCCTAGTTGGAACCGGCAACTTACAACGCGACCAAATCACTTCACGGTCTGTATATTGTAAGTGGTGGTACTACCCCGGATCGGCAGACTGGAAAGCAAATATCTGGCTTTATCCTTGACTAATATATAATATAACGACATGAAGTGACTTAGTCGCGATTCGAGATCAGCTTTTAAGCTGTTACATTTACAGTTACTGTAGAAGCAGTCACCTCTCATGGACCGCACTTAAGCCTAACATCAGGCGGGGTGCTGTCATATGCAAGCCACAATAAAAAATGTTTTTCTTAATTCAATTAATCAATCAAATTGTCACGCCTTTTTCCCAAAGCGATAGGCAGAGACAATGGAGCGCCACTTGCCAAGATCCTGACACAACTCCCTCGCTTCCTTCACATTTACAATTCTCTTCATACAAGCTCTAAGGTTTTGGGCACTAGGCAAGAATTCTTGAGGGAGGATGTCTCCGATTTGGTAGACAAACACCCTCCTGGGCTTGCCTTGTTTAACGTATCTAATCACATGAGATTTTTTAAAATATTTTTCTTAATTATCAACAGATAACCTTAAACGTAGATATAAACGACCATGCGTCGAGAGAAATAACTGTTGATCTACCATACATGATACCATTCACAAAAACAATAATAAAAGAGGAAACTGCTAAGGGTAGTTTATATTACGAATTGATATTCCCGGAATTGAAGTACTTGCACCAAACTTATTATTTGCACGTGGAGCCTACAGCTTCGTGTAAGGAGGCCGAGTATCATTCAACAGCGGAACTACACGTTCCTTGGGCTAAAAATCATGAATATCATCATTATTTTACGTAAGTATTTAAGGCGACTATGGTCTAGTGATAGCACAGTACGCGATAGATGCGGTTTGAATGATGATGTTGTGACAAGGCTTGACAAAGAAATGCCTCGGTGGTTAGGGCACGTGGAAAGGATCAATGAAAGTAGATTGACGAAAGAAATTTATAATGTGGATGGATGCGTTAATCGAGGCAGATCCAGGACCAAATCGGAGACATCCTCAAGAAAGCTGAGTGGCCTAGTGCCCATAACCATAGAGCTTGTGTGAAGAGAATGGTGGATGTGAAGGAAGCGAGGGAGTTGCCCTATCCACATGGAAACTGTTCTCTGATTGGCTAACTGAAGTTTACGATTTGAGTTGTCACCAATGGCGAACCTATCGCAGTTACAGATACATTGGTCGTACAGTTTCTATGATACAAGAAGCACTTTTAGTAGCTTAGTATAAAAATGAAATTTTATTATTTAAATATTTACAGCCATTTAAAACAATCGCCAATGAAAATCCGTTTGTTTAAAAACAACCCGAGTGCAAACGACACTGAAGCAACGGAACATGTTAAAGTTACGTTATTATTGGATCCCCAATGCACCTACACTATAAGGTTAGTCTTACCCCAATTTAAGTAAATAAGCTATAACAAGAGCTTTTAATAGTCCAAGGCAGGCAGTTGGTGGTGGCAGTGCCATAACTTTGTGGTCTATACTATAGCGCAGTCTATGAATGGCGATGACTGCTACCTCAGTTAAATATTCGTAAGTGGAGCTCTCATTTATTATGCCTGCCTAATAAAACAAGCTTACAAGCAACTTACAAGCTGATCCCAAAACGCGACTAAGTCACTTTACTGTATACTTTTAAGTGGTGGTACTACCCCGAGTCGGGTACCACTGCCTACCGCTCTTTAACTGAAACTGCCTGCCTAAAACTGAAATTAAAAACCAAACAGGCGAGTAGAGGAGTACGTTTCTCTCCAAACGGGAGAGAAGTACGGCAAAAAGACCCCCACCGTAGCACGCGATCAACCATATTTTAGGGAGCAGAGGGCCGACCGCACAAAATCAATGGGAATTAAAATTAAATTACATTTTCAATTTTCGCAATTTTATTTTTGAAGCTCATCAATGGAGTTCAACATGTTAAAACGAAGCCAATTCTCATTGAGTTACGCGGTCGGCCCGCAGGACGGTCAAAATACAGGTTTGATACGTTGCAAGTGGTTTTGAACCTGAGGCTCTTGGTATGTGAGGCCATTCCAAAACCACTACACCACGGACGCCAATACAACAATTATAATCTTTTACAGCATATCACCATCTCTATATAACCAAGTGGGTCATTTGGTGCGTAGTTACATTGCACTTTTAATACCATTTGTTGCCGCCATTATGGTTATGGCTGCAAGGACCAGTTTTATAAGTTTGCGAAGACATGGCACTTTTGTGTCAATACATAATCAAGTTATGGATGAAGGGCTGAAACCCTATTATGTGCTCGTTGGTGCTAGATTAGGTAACATGGTTTTAATGTGAGTATATTTAATTATGTACTGGAACGACAGAATTAAATAATTATAGAAGCAAGGCGTCATATTTTCGAGATATACATTTTTTTTATTGTGGCTACATTTAACATTAGCCTGCCTATTGGTAAGCATGATGGAGGTCCATAAGTGCCGAAAAAATCTGGGTCAGTTCACGGTTGCCTCAATCGCCGCGGCAAAGTTGTTTATGTCATCATCATCATCAGCCAGAAGGCGTCCACTGCTGAACATAGGTCTCCCCCTTAGAACGCCATTCCGAACGACAAGATGCCAGTTGGATCCACCGGTTACCCGTGACTTTCACTATGTCGTCAGGCCACCTAGTGAGAGGCCTACCTACGCTGCGTCTTCCGGTTCGTGGTCTCAACTCTTGAACTTTTCTTCCCCATCGGTTGTCGATTCTTAAAGCGATGTGGCCAGCCCATTGCCACTTCAGCTTGAGTTGTTTATGTAGTTTACATTTCTCTATTGTGATCATAAACTATATTTAATATTTTCTTTTAGATCCGTCCCTTTATTCTCGTTTATATTTGAAACGGCGAATAGTAGAAACGAAGAACTACAATATTTTACACGTTCTTTATTAAGCATACCTACATATATGATAGCTTTAGGTTTTGTGAATGTGATAACAGCTGTCGTGTTGGTCGTTATGCTATTTTCGTCACAATTGGCACATCGGCTATTACTAAGGTTTGTAATTATATAACTATTCCTTTAATTGTGGTTTGACTGGTCATGGAGGCGACTGTTTCTGCAGTTAAATAACGGCAAGTCCCATTCACTATTCCGTTCTAATTAAAAGATGATCTCGAAAGGCGACTGAGTCGCTTTCCTCACATTCACAATTCTCTTCATACAAGCTCTATATATTGTTACCTGTTGCTCGCGGCTTTTCTTGCATGCATACTTATCGGGTAAGTGGAAATTATTTTTCATAACTACCTACATATAAAATACATTATTTGAATTTTCCTGTATCATTTTAAAATATCTAGTAATATTATATACTATGAATTAAACAAATTTTATGCGACTTACTATCGCGTCTCTCCGTGACCACGATGGCTGCAAAGCTCTCGAAACGTCGGAATAATAAAAATTGTAAAATCAAAACCAAAATAAACGCAACAGTAAGCCGCATAAAATTTGTGTAATTCTTTAATTAATGTTCGCGCAAAATCTAGGAAAATAATAATATAAACTATCTTTTTAGAATTGTATGGCGTGGTGGTAATAGTTTAGCCGAAAAAGTGGCTCGTGTTCTTCAGAAGATTCCGACTGTAGTTAGTGCTGCTTTAGTATGCGCTGTACCTTTATCATGTGGAGCTGCTGCCTTAGCTGCTGGTGCTGCATTTTATTCCTTCATGGTATGTTTATTAGGTCCTTAACACGTTAATTCTAACTACTGATCAGTTAATCTAACAATTTAAGAATATGTTAAAGTTGTGGATGGGTAATTCAACGAGATTTTGGTAGGTTAGATTTTCAATGCCAAAATTTTAACAAAAAGTTATTTGTTAAAATTAGGCAATTCCTATTGGAGTTCATATACAGATAATATATGCTGTGTAGGTTTTAAATCTTACTCTAAGTAGTTCTGCCTTTCCGTTTGTTATAAGACAAACGGAAAGGCAGAACTACTTAGAGTAGTTTGGATAGCAATGAATTTGTATTTAGAATAGTATGTCCTCCAGTTTAAACTTCCTTGCGACCTTTAATATAATTTAGTCGCTTAATGTTAATAATAATAAAATTATTTTCTATTTTAGCTATCAAAGATGTATGAGGAGTATCTCGAAGACTACGTGTATAGAATAATGGCTAAGTTTGCAGCAAAATTTTGCAGTTATTTTAAATCTAAAAAGACTGATGAAACTGAGCAATTAATTCCTATAGACGAAGATAAATCTACGAGCTCGGAAACAGATGTTGCGGTTGAGGATAAACAAGCTTTGGAAGTTGTTGAGGACAATACCAAAGACAATAAAGATGACACTAAAGACAATTTAGACGATAGCGTTGATAAAGATGATAATAAATTAATAGTGAAAGAAGTAAATAAAGAAAATGATAAAAAGGACGAAAACAAAAGAAAAAGTAAAACTAAAAACGTGGATGAACAGTTGAATGGCTTGAATTTCCATATGTCTATGTTTTTATTATGGATGATAGTTACGTTAGCTAACGTACCAGCACTTCTTACATGGGCGAGGAATTTCAAGTAGGTTTTTAAATATATATTTATTATTAAATCTAAATTTCCCCCGATCTGCTTTACTAAGATGTCTGGTTTTTAATCTGGTCTTTTTATATTACATACTTGATGACATAAGACAGACAAATGTCTTTATTGCTCACAAAAGCCTATATACAATCTTTATGTTATAAGTTTCGTCTATCTTCCGTATTATACTATTGACATGTATTCTGTGCTTCTTCTATCAATCACACTCTATTTTTTTAAACTCCATTTTTTTATTATAATTTTTTTTTATAAAAATACACTTCTAAATATAAAAATAGTAGTGCTGTTTATGATACAGTACTTATCTACAAGTTTGGCACAAAGGCCAATTTAACGTTTGATCTTTCTTGTCCTTATTTGTATTATCGTTATAATCACTATCACATCACTATTCAATAGTGATGTGATGAGCTGCTACTACTAAATACTCACATCATTATTGTACATGTATTTTCGTTACATTATTTAATTAATAATAAATATTATTATTATTTTTAGGTACGCTATGGTGCTACAACCAGATACTTCCTATTACCCTGGTATTATAATGTCGGTATGTGCTGGTTTTCTCTGGCAAATAGAATTTCCTAGAAGAAACTTGTAAGTGGAAAATTTCCATATTTTTATACAATCATCATCACCAGCCAGAAGGCATCCACTGCTGAACATAGGCCTCCCCCTAAGCACGCCATTGTATTGTAATACAATCAAAGAACCTATATTAACCGTTAATATCGACTAATATTATATACAATTATTATAACTGGAAGATAAGAAGACGTGAAGGAGAGTGAAGAAGAATAACCAGGAGTCACAATTATCCCTTATAAAAAAATTATTACATATTTGTTGCATTGTATTCAAAAATTGTGATATCCGTTAAGCCTTGAATGTTTCAATTCCAACTGTCACATCTGAAAACCAGCAGGGATAGGTAGAGACAATCAAGCGGCATTTTTCTCTGTGTCTACATTTGAGCTCGGCCTGATGGTGATGCAGGAGTGCACGACAAGAGCGCCAACGACTGAAAACATCGTCTCAGTTAACGGTTGCCTACGTCGCTTTGTCTATGCCGGCCGAAGGACTTTACGCGTTGCTTGAAGGATCCAAGGTTATAGGATGCGAAGAACACATGGCCTGATAAATCTTTCCACTTGTCGAATGTTCTACAAACAAACGACGCACCGAGCCTTTTAGTTCCACAGAATGCGGGTGCTTTCCCCGACCTGTGTGGGTATTACGGGTGTGAGAAACAAGGTTAAGGAGCTCCTCGGAACATTGTTCTATGGTGAAAACTCCCTTCATACAAGCTCTTTGGTGTACACCCCATCTTGTCTGTGAATGTCGAAAGAATGTCTGTGATTTCACATTTTTATATTTTTAAATATTTTATCATATTTAATCTAATGCAGTAATTTTTCTATTTCAGAAAATACTACGACATCTTACAACAAGTATTATTTTTATTGGCTGTGTCAATTTTAGTTTTAGCTCCATTAGGTATATATTATATTAATTATATTGTCACCGCTAGTTTTGTATTAATTACTTTACAACAGTTATTTGATCAAGAAGAAATTATTAAATTTGTAGCTGAAGTAAAAGATTCTTCGGAGAGTACTGAAAGGCCGGAAGAGGCAACCAATCAGTCAGGACAACCTGAGGAAACAAGTAGCACAAATTGTGAATGTGATGAAAGTACTATTTATAATAGGTTCAAAGGTGTTCAAGAAAAAATAGCTTTAGTAGATGATTTATAAAATCTGTTATTGTTTGACATTTTATTAAAACTTGAATGTATACTAAATCATAAATCATTGGAACTAAGTCATAAATCATTTTTATCAGACCTCTCACTTGCTCTTGCAGGTCGTATAGAACTGTTCTAGAGTTGCCTGTAAAAAGTCATGGTCGATAAAAAATACTTATATTTATTTCTTTTACAAGTTTTACTATCTGCAATCAGACTTGGATAGTTTACGTGAAGCATATGACCAGCAATGACAACTGTGTCAGCCATGAACTGAGTCTGATTTTTTAGTCGTCGGCGATCTTGTACCTCTCCTTGCTTTCATCTGGCAAGTTGAAGTCAGATGTTGCGTCACAATAAAAAAAGGTGTATATGGCACTGGTGATTATGATTTTTTTTATAGGACAGCTTTGACGTTCCTGTGGTAAGCAAGGGGAAGCCCAAGAACGTTCTCAATTCAGTGTATTGGAACACGTTAAATAGGTTAATAGACAAATTATAGTGTAAAGAAAAGTTTCAAAAGTGAAATTCTAAACAAAACTGTATCAGGGGATAACATAGGCGAGGAAATGTTCCAGTGTGTTATGTATTTATTTTACAAATAAATTATTTAGGCTTTAAGAACTAAAAGATAGTATTCACAGCTTTATTCTTGTCACAAATTTATTAATATATACATTATTTGTTACTAATACTTGTTTTATTTTAACCAATTGAATGTGCCTCAATGTTAGGCGCTGCAGTCAGTGAGTGACTTATTATAAGTCACTGAGTTACTGCTATGTTATGATGAACAAGTTGCTCTTGTCCATAGTGTTTTCTCAGATTTCGCGCGAACATTGATTAATGAATTAAACAAATTTTATGCGGTTACTATTGCAGTGACCACGATGGCTGCAAAGCTCTCGAAACTTCGGAATAATGAAAAAGTGAAAAATCAAAATAAACGCAATAGTAAGCCGCATAAAAGGACATCATTCATTACTGGCTTTTATGTACTATTTTTGTAATGTCCAATGATGAAAAAATGGTAGTTTCAATACTTGTATAAAACTAATAACAATTTTTAATTGTTGTGCAATTGAGTTATTTGGAAAAATATCGTATCATCTGTCAATCATAAATCACTCCATATTAAGTCATAAATATAGATTGATCATTTTGCACACCTAAACTATGCAAAATAAAGGATGCCCAACTGTGGAAACTTGGTCTCTGGTGTGGGATGCAACTTGTGTAGACATGCCGGTGTTCCGCGCAATACCAGAGGGTTCTAAAATTGCGAGCACTCCATCAGTGACAAGAGCCCATCGGATGATATTGATGAGTGTCACATGAAATATTACTAATAAAAGCTATGAAACAAGTATTTGGTCCGACCGGGAATCGAACCCCGGGACTTATGTGCAAGAAACCAATCGCTAACCGTTCGTCCACGCCTGTCGTCAAAAGATCTCTATCTTTTCAAGTGTAATGTTTTCAGTCTCCCTTCGTATGACATCTTAGCTGCCTTGGCAACTTTTGTTGCTCATCTTTGTACTTTTTTTTAGATGTTTTTGCATAACCAATTACATCTCATCACTTCCACATCTCCTCTCCACTTAGCTTTGGATCAAGCTGATAAATGTCTCATCTTTATATAGAATTTTGTGCTGCAAATTTCAGCAGAGAGGAAATGAAAGTAGTCGGGCAGCACCAGCCCCGTTTACTATGTCGCAGCTAAATCGCTAGTGTCATTTTATTGACTGACCATGCAGGAATCGGTCCCTCCATATTTTCAGTTAATTTTGCAAAATAAATGACCATTTCACCAGACAACACTTAAATGATTTTGAGTTCTCACAACTCTCCAATTTGATGGAAATAAATGTTCAAAAGTAAAATTCTAAACTGATTTGATGGAAATATGCCATATAAATATGGATATAGCCTGCCAGCTTCGCAGCACACCCCTCTACTTTGGTAAAAAGCAGGCCTAAGTATAGCAAGCTGATTTTTTTGGTGTAAGGAAGCAATTAAACAATTATTATAACTTAATATTATTTATTTATATTATAAATTAAGATCTTGCAGCAGATAACACTTATCCAAGGCTTACTTTTTCTTTTTTGTGGCTGATTTTTCTTCAGGCGTTGGTGTTTGCCATTGAAGTGGGTTTCTTCTATACATTGGCCATGGTGGAATCGATAATAAAGATGCTAATAAGAAGCCGGCACCCAAAATGTATACTGATTGAGAAAACTGCTGCACAATATAACCCCAGACAAAACCGACAATGCTAAATAACACAATAATTGCACGGTATAACGTCTCCGCCTTTGACTGGCCCACAAAATCCACGTGTGTGGGTATAGATTTAAAGAAATCCATCGTTGTTCACAAATCCAAAAGCAGTTAATTTCTTGTTATCCCTCCCTGAAAACAATTTGTCAACGTCAACGAAATACACGTCAATATTTGATTTTAGCGGAACTTTGGGTCGAAACCAATCAACTATAGTTTCTTACAATTTGAGCAAATATCTATCAATTAATTGTTAATTTAGTTTAGAGATTACGTTATTACTTTTTTTATTTATGAATACTCACCAAAACTAATAAAATATCACCGAGATGAAAGTCGAAATAACAACTACATTTTTTAAATTTATCAGGCACAAGCAATTTTCACTATAGCCAAAGAATAAAATATATTTTTATATTACTTGAATAATATAACCTAATTTGATAAATTTATTGAAAGTAAAGAAATATTGTTTAAAATAATAAATTTTTAAAAATCTATGAAACCTCTTTTTCACTGTTCTTTTAAAAATGAAATGGTCATACTAAAAACAATTTACAAACTCGTCAGTCGATTGTCAACATTCAGCACGATCGGACTCATTAGGTTAATTTTAGTTCTTACAAAAGGTTTTTTTTAGTTTATTTATTTTGAAGCAAACTTTCAACTTTTATTTTATAAAATGTCGTCTTTCAAGCAAGTTCCTCTCACATGTGGTGGTCATACAAGACCAGTTGTGCATTTGGACTTTAGTGACATTACAGAAGATGGATACTATTTAATTTCGGCTTGCAAAGGTGAGTTTCAGTTTTTTTCTTTCATAGTTTTAATTGCGCAGTGCCTTGCCCTAAATGCGGTTGTGGTTTTCTGATAATTTGGAGGTGTGATTCATTCACGTAATTGGCAGATGTTGTCGCGAGGTGCGTTGAAAGGCCTTCACTTTCCTGTGCTGGACCGGTTGGTGCGCCGGCAATGCATTCTAGGCAGGCGTGACCTTCTCTTTCCGGCGATGCAGGAAGCACCTTGAATGTCCGCGCCGTTTCCTCGCAGCCCCTGTTCGCCTTGGCGCTTGTTTTCATCTTGCACTTGCATGACTTACACCTACTTGTCATTGTGTTGACATGAACTAGTATAAAAGGGCATAATATTGTTTCTTTCCTGTTCTCTTTGCTGCCATTTCTTTGTTTTTGTTGTTTGCCTTGGTACTTCCATCCAAGGTTTATCAAAAGTAGTTTACATTCAATATTATTGCTTAATATATCAATTATCTAGGTTTGTTTGTCTTAAATGCAACAGATTTTTTAAATTGTTAATTAGTTACTTAAATAATTCATCAGAGACATATCACCTAATAGTCAATAGACCTAATAGTCAAATAGACCTTATTTTGTCAAAATAAGAACAAATAATAAGAACTAAACGCAATACATCTGAACCAACAAGATACAAGCTTTTGCACCAATCTTGTAAAACTCCAGAAATGAAATCATTAAAGGCATTATTGGCGTCGTCTTAATTAATAAAACATGAATCCTTTAATAAGTTGTCTAAATGTTTTGTGTAAAAGAAAGTAGTAGTCAGTTGTTGCAAAAGGAACTAGGCTCATGACAAGAAAAGAATGGAATTGTTATATTAAATTATATTAAATAAAGATTACAACTCTCATTATAAAATATTATTATGAAGTAAGAATAAAACAAACGTTGCTATGAGCAACAGTCATAGTTTCTTTTTTCTAAATAGGTACATGAGTAAATACCAAGATTTCAACACTTCCCCTTACTCAAGTGCCTATCTAACTAAACAAAATAAAGATACAGAGAACCTGAATTAAACATAAAACATTCAATAATATAAAATATAAAATTAACATTACTAGGCATCTAAAAAATAAAATTACTCTATGGTATCATTAGATAATCCTAATTCATTTACAAAATGAATATGTTTAATCCTAGGTAAAGCCTTAGTTAAAACATCAGCAACTAGCTCTTGACTTGCTTTGTATTTAATATCAACTAAGCCTTCATTTAACGCATCTCTTACAAAGTGATGAGCAACATCAATATGCTTAGTACGTCTATGCGTTTGAGAATTTTTAATAATTTTTTGAGCACTTTGATTGTCATTATAAATTGTAATTGGACCTTGCAGAACAGAAATCTCAGTAATTAAATTTTTAATAAATTTAGCTTCCCTTACAGCATTACCTAAACAATAATATTCCGCTTCGGTACTGGAGCAAGCAACAACACTTTGTTTACGCGATTCCCAATTTATAGTGCAATCACCGTATTTTACAACTATACCAGAATACGATTTTCTGTCAACTACATCGCCGGCCCAATCAGCATCAGCAAATATATTAAAATTACCATCGCCCTTTTTAAATAATAAACCATAATTCATAGTTCCAGATAAATATCTTAATACATGTTTTGCAGCAACCCAGTGTGTTTTATCAAAACAAGTATTGAATTGACTTAGCTTGCTACATGCAAAAGCAATATCCGGTCTTGTACAAACAGCTAAATACATTAAGCTGCCAATCAATTCCTGATATGGATATGTATGGTCACATTGTGGCGCTTTATTTAATTGAATATTCACTTGCATTGGAGTGGACACTGGTTTACATTCTGTCATATTAAACTTGTTCAATAAAGTTTTAATATAATCAGTTTGAGACAACTTTATTGCACTGGACTTATTATTTCTATCCACTTTCATACCCAAACATTGTTTGACTGGCCCAAGTAATTGAATTTTAAAATTTGTCTTCAATTCATTAAGTAATTCTGATTTTAAGAAATCGTTATTACTAAAAATAAAGAAATCGTCCACGTACAACGCTATAATAATCTTCTTATTATTTACATCTTTATAATAAACACATTTTTCACATTGTGATTGTTTATATTTAATCTTTAATAAAACATTATGTACCTTAATATTCCAAGCACGACTTGCTTGTTTTAGGCCATAAATACTCTTTTTGAGTAAGCAAACTTTATGCTTCCCCTCAACCTCGAAACCTGAAGGTTGCTCCATGTAGATGGTTTCATTAAGATCACCATTTAGGAAAGCGGTACTAACATCAACATGATCAATATCCATGTTGTTTTCTACTCCTATTGCAAACAATGTGCGTAAAGTAGAATGCCGAACTACGGGTGCAAATGTCTCTTCGTAGTCCACACCATATTTTTGTGAATAGCCTCTAGCAACGAGACGAGCTTTATATTTACAAAAATTACCATCAGCATCAGTTTTTTCTTTGAAAACCCATTTACATTTAACTATATTAGTGTCTTTTGGACGATCAACTAATTTCCAAACTTTATGAGATATGAGAGAATTAAACTCATCCTTCATTGCTTCTAACCAACCTTCTCTATTTGTAGAATTAGTTACTTCTTTTAAATTTCTAGGTAAATACTCAGTATAAAAATTTAATTCATAGTCTTTAAGCCAATTAGGTAAGTGTCTCTCTCTCTGTGGTCGCTGGAATAAATTTGATGATGGTGATTGCTCATCGTTGACAGGTGATGTGAAGTCACTGCTATAAGTTTCATCCTCAACATCAGATTCATTAATTTGTAAATTGTGACTAATATTATTGTCATTGTCATTAATATTAATGTCATTGTCACACATTTCATTATCAGTTTGTGTATCACGGTTAAGCTTAATAGCAGCAGAAGGAGGAATTTCTGTACTACTAGAATTAATACTCACAATAGTATTTATATCATTTATAATATCATTGTTATTATGTACAGATTCATCAACTTGCTTATTTTCTAAGAATATAACCGATCTGGCCTTAGTTATAGTACCAGGGTCAGACGGATCAATTAACCTATAACCTTTTGTATGCTCACAATAACCTACCATTATGTACAATTTAGATCTAGGATCTAATTTCTTACGATGTTGTTGTGGAGTCAAAGCATATGCTTGTGAACCAAAAACCTTTAAATGACTTAAGTCAACTTTTGATCCAGTCCAAATTTCCTCAGAAGTGGCGTCCACAATAGCAGAAGTAGGTGAAACATTTTTCAGATACACGGCGGTAGAAACAGCCTCCGCCCAATATTTTCGACATAAACCAGAATCTCGTAGCATACAACGCGCCTTTTCCATTATCGTTCTATTTAAACGTTCAGCAACACCATTTTGCTGAGGCGTGTGTGGTACAGTAGTTTCATGGATAATACCATACTTTTTAAGAAAGTTTCTGAAACTTGTATTACAATACTCTGTACCGTTATCGCTCCGTAAGCATTTGATTCTAAGATTAGTCTGGTTCTCGACCATATTTTTAAAATCAATAAATACTTTTGACACACTTAATTGATCATTACGTTTTAAAAAATAAACAAATGTTTTACGTGAAAAATCATCAGTAAAACTAATAAAATAACGCATACCGCCCCAACTCGATTGAGACATAGGTCCGCATAAATCCGAATGGATTAATTGCAATTTTTCAGTTGCACGTTTGGATGTACCTTTGGGGAATGCCTTACTGCTTTGTTTTCCTTCAATGCAGTATACGCATGGCGGCAACAAACCATTAGGAAATGAAATACCAGTAGATAAATTATCTCGGAGTTTCAACATACCTTTTACGCTTAAATGACCTAACCGTCTATGCCATAATTGAAGAGTAGAATCTGTAGATACCAAAGCTTTACTATCGCTGTCACTGCAACAATGTGCTGTGGGTTGTATCTGTAGAAGATTTGAAGTCAATACTTCTTTATGATCTAGTGTATAAACACCATTACAATTGCTTGCTGTAAACTGACAAGTTCCAATTACTTTTACATTTGACTTATCATACACTTTACACTGTTTATTATCAAAAACTAAAATATAGCCCCGTTCAGTGATTTTACTCACTGATAATAAATTAGCGGAAATTTCCGGCACGTATAATACATCACTAATAGTTTTTACTAGATTATTACTTAGTTCAACTTTTATATTACCTATGCCTTCGCTATATACTTTATTATTATTAGCAGTTGTTATTTCAGCTTTATTGTGTACATTTGAAAAAATACTAAACCAATCTTTTCTATATGACATATGAGTCGTACACCCTGAATCTAATATCCAATCATGTTTATTACTAGACGAACCGAGCAAACTAGTATGAGTGGCCATCTTTGATGTTGAAGCTCGCGCAGAAGCAAAATGTTTTTTCCTATTTTTATTTTCCTTTTTGTACTGCGGGCACAACGGTTTGATATGGCCCTCTTTGTTGCAATGATGACAAACAGGAACAAATTTCTTTGTGTTACTAGCACTTAAAGCCTTATCATCATTTGAGGTTTCATTTCTCCTTATGTCGTTTTGAAGCAGCTTCATTTTAACGAATTCGCTCGTTAATTTTGTTTGTGAGCCTTCTATTGCCATTACTAATGAATCGAATTCATTTGGCAAGCCAATGAGCATATACTCCGCCATTTCTTCATCATCAATGATACAATGAATATCAGAAAGTTCTTGACATAATGAAATAATGGTTCCCAAATACAAATCCATTGATTTATAATCATTAAATTGGATGTGTGAAAGTCGTTTACGTAAAAATAATCGCCGGCTTAAGCCAGGACTTTCATATGCCTTCTGTAAATTCATCCAGGCGTCATGTGCCTTTTTTTCATTTCTTACATAAGGATAACAGATAGTTTGAATGTTTAGACATATTTTCGCATATGCTTTCTGGTCTTTATTAATGTCAAAATGATCGCCATATGAGCGATCGACATATTCCCATAAGCCGCCATCAATAAGTAGTAATTTCATTTGAAATTTCCAGATATTATAATTACTGGCACCCTCCAATTTTGCAATATTTGCATGTGTATTATTAATAATAATAGGAGATGTTATGGACAAACCTGAACTTGTATTATCTGTCATTTTATATGATAAATTTAATAATCATATATTTCATGAATTATTTCCTAGAATAATATTCTGGGCCCATAACCTGTTGCAAAAGGAACTAGGCTCATGACAAGAAAAGAATGGAATTGTTATATTAAATTATATTAAATAAAGATTACAACTCTCATTATAAAATATTATTATGAAGTAAGAATAAAACAAACGTTGCTATGAGCAACAGTCATAGTTTCTTTTTTCTAAATAGGTACATGAGTAAATACCAAGATTTCAACATCAGTGGTTGAAAATTCTGGCAAGTATAGTGGGTGTGGCAGGATTTCTTACTCCATCTAGTTACGTAATTCTTTTGGTGTAATTTTGTTGTACAGGATTTGTTGTAGGCTTGGCCATGGTCCAACCACTGGACCACTTTCGGTTGGCGTATAGCATCCATATTTCATCACACGTCACTCAGGTTGATAAAGAAATCATTATTGTTGCAAAATGAGTGAAGATTCAACTTTAAACTGATGATTTATCTGACTTTTGTTTAATTCTTGTGCATTCCACTTGTGTAGTGAAGTTTTTTGACTTACCAAGTTCTTTCAGATGGTTGGAAATGGATCCAATTGTAACACCTAAGTCTCTTGCAAGTATATCAAACTGTTGTATGTGGATTTTCACCTAATGACTTATCTTCCAATGAAGATAAGTCATTGTAGCATACACATTTGTTAGATGTTCCTTTGCTGAATGCCGTTTATGTTGTGATTTGCTTCCATTGCTTTGTGATCTAGTTTAAATTCATACAAAAAAACATATATATATATATGCAATTACTTCCTTTCCATGATAACTTATAATATTAATAATCACAATGACATAATGAATAAATGCTAACAGCTGAATATAGAGAAAATAAAGTACATTGACATATAAAATCCATAAAAAAACAAAAGTAACATGTCAAAATAAATGTTGAAAAATTTATGTTAAAAAATGCCATTTATTTTTAATCAACCTAATAATTATCATCATTATCAATTTCAAACCTCAATTGCCAGAGTGATAGGCAAAGACAATGGAGAGCCACTTTCCACAATCCTGACACAACCATCTTGTTTCCTTTATATTCACAATTGTCTTTAATATATTAATAAAGTATAAACACTTGATACAATTATAGATAAATAATACTAGGTGAAGGGTCATGACTTGCAAATAGTTAGATAACCATAATTATAATTAACAATCTAATAAGAAACATAAATGTTACAGATGGCAAGCCTATGTTACGACAAGGGGAAACTGGGGATTGGATAGGAACATTTGAAGGGCATAAGGGTGCTGTTTGGGGTGTTGCATTGAACAGATGTGCCACCATAGCTGCTAGTGGATCAGCAGACTTTACAGGTAAAAAGATCATCATCATCAATTTCCACAGAGAGAGGCAGAGATAATTGAGTGCCACCTTCCATGGTCCTCACACAAATCTCTTCTCTTGCATCCACAGTTCTTTTCATACATGCTCTTTGGTAAAAAGGGTGTTTACTTAATTATAACAAATATACAATTTAGAGGTAGTCTTTTATTGGTTATTAGTGGAATGGTCTCGCAAAGCATTAGCTTCCAGTTTTTAACACTTCCCAGTTTTTTGTTTTTTGTATCTTAGTACATGGTTGCGCCGCTTAAAATAATATAATATTATATAAAATAAAAACTCGTTATACACACACACACTCACAAATTCATTTACACATACACACACACTTACACACTCCTGTCCTTCCAAGATTTCCTTATTCCAAAACGAAGGTAGTCAGACAGTTCATATTTGACCTCGAAGCGGTACGCATCTCGGAAGCGACCGCTGAAACCCGCGAAGTAGAAAGAAGAAAAGTATCTGGTAGAACATTCAGAGACTTATACCTCTAGACTGCGCATAATCCGCCAGTCGAAACCCTCGTACAGTCGAACAGTAAGCTTGTGTAGTGTTAAAATATCTGTGATCATAAACGTGTAACGAATCGGTTGGTACCTATAATACAGTCCATTACAATCGAAGGAGAAGAGTAACCAGACCAGGTGGGCGGAATACCACCCATCAGCCTTCATCAGGAAGGGATCATCGCCAGCAGAAAACCTGCAGGTCAGTCTGACTACCCTCCTTTATCTCGCCAACCTCAATCACCTCTTAGCCCCAACATTTGATCCTCCGACCCGTATACATTATTCCTCCATCCCGTATAGATCCTTCAGATTATACTTACATTACACAAATACGCACAATTTATTATATATTTATATTTATACACGTATTTTGTATAATATTATAATATGTCAAAAAAGGCACCCACTAACGCTAAAATACGCGTATTAGAGAAAAAACGCCAATCCCTCTTTGGTATAATTCAAAAATGCTATGATTTAAGCACACATATCGATCGTGACCCCCGCGTCATTCCAATGTTCCTAGAAAGTGCCGCGACAATAGATGAAACAAGACAAAGTTTCATGAAAACTATAGACGACATTAATATGGAATGCGCAGAGGTCGACGAAGATTTTGATCCCGATTTTGGTCACCTCGAAACATTAAATGATATTTTCGTAAAAATAAAAAGCAAAATTAATAAATACAAAAATCAAGATGTGAAACCGCGGGTAGATGTGACTTCCGGCACGGTACCAAAGGTCGAGTTGCCCCCCCTCAAGATTCCCATATTTAATGGGGACATTAATACGTGGAATATATTTTACGAAAACTTCAAATCATTAATTCACGAAAATCATAATTTATTAAACTCGCAAAAAGTTCAATATTTAATAGGTCATCTATCTCAAAAGGCATTAACCGTCATTTCCGGTATCACGCCTAACGGTGATAACTACGATCTAATATGGAAAACGTTGTTATCAAAATATCAAGACAAAAGACAAATCGCATCGAATTATCTGGAACAATTGTTGCAATTTAAATCATTTTCTCAACCGTCATGCGCCGCGCTGGACGTTTTTATAGAAAGGTTTTGTTCACCGGTAGCAGCTTTAAAACATTTGAATATACCAGATTTAGCCGATTACATTATTACGCATATTGCTTTGTCAAAACTCGATTTAGAAACCGTTAAATCATTTGAACAACAAAATAAAACAGAATTACCCACTTTTCAAAATTTACACGAATTTTTAATAAATTATTCTAAAATTCTATCCCGCAGTAATTTATATAAAAAACCTCAAATTAATAATAATAATAAAGTAATAACCTCGAATAAACAAAAACAATTTTCACCTCAATCGCTAATAATAAACGACAATAATATCAATTGTCCCGTTTGTTCATTACCTCGTCATCCGCTATTTAAATGTAATTCTTTTATGAAAATGAACAACATCGATAGATATAACGCAGCAAAAAAGTACAATTATTGTACAAATTGTTTAGGGTTTCATAAAACTAATAAATGTGCATCACGTCTTAGCTGTTTAGTTTGTAATAAAAAACATCATACTGCTATTCATTTAGATTATAAAAATAATAATAATTCGACACCTCGCTTGTTAGAACCCGCAGTGGACAGCGCTAGCACAGCTGATTGCACGAACGCAAATTTAACTTCTTCAAATATCAACCTTAAATGCACAGAGCATAAGGACGATTTTCCCTCGATTGCAGTTCTGCCAACTGCAATTATTATAATAAAAGATGTTTTCGGTATAAATCACAGTGTCCGCGTTTTACTCGACAGTGGATCTATGAGTAACTTTATTACAAAGAAATGTGTGAAAAAATTAGGACTTCCTCTATCACGAGTTGACTCGTCTGTTACGGGAATAGGTTGTGTGTCGCGTAGTGTGCATGGTATAACACCATTTCAATTTAGTTCTAATATAAATATTAATGATACATATTCAGTGAACGCGTTCGTTTTAGAAAAAATAACAAATAATTTACCTAGCCTAAAACTGTGCCCCTCTATACTGAACAAGTGCCGTGATTTACAATTAGCTGACATCAACTTCCATTTACCAGGTGAGATTGATTGTTTAATGGGTATTGGCATATTTAATGAAGTGATAGGTACGAATAAAATATGCATCCAGCCGGGAAAACTCTCAGCCTTGCAAACTTCCCTCGGATATATCATAATAGGAAATAGTAAAGTAGATTGTAAACAAATAAATAGTGCATTGTGTTCGCTGACAGAATATCCTCCTTTAGAATTAACTTTAAAAAGATTTTGGGAACTCGAGAGCGTACCTAACGCCATTCATAATTCAATCGAAGATAAGAAATGTGAAGAGATGTTCTGTCGCACTCATATACGCGATGAAACTGGACGCTATACCGTAGCTTTACCATTTTCAGACACACCTGAGTTGTCACTTGGTGACTCATTATTTGCCGCTCGCCGTAGATTTATTAAGCTAGAAAATAAGTTACAAAATAATCCCGTTTTAAGGGAAGGCTATAATGCCACAATCCGCGAATATTTAAATAAAGATTACCTCGTACTTTCTACTGAAAGTAGTCATAATTATTACCTCCCACATAACGCAGTAGTACGCGATGATAAAAATTCTTCGAAAATAAGAATAACAATCGACGGTGGTAGTAAATCGTCGTCGGGAAAGTCGATTAACGACATTCTATATACGGGGCCCAACCTACAAACTAATATATTTAATTTATTATTAGAATTACGCCTTTACCCCGTTGCTATTACCGCCGACATAGAAAAAATGTTCTTCCAGGTTAAGGTGGCTCAGGAACACCAAAAATATCAATCCATATTATTTAGATTTAATTCTCAAGATCCTCTACTTACTTATCAATTTAATAGAATATCTTTCGGTCTCACGTGTTCACCATATTTGGCTATGAGAACTATACACAAGCTCGTTGAAGACGAGGGTACGAACTTCCCTCTCGCCACTAAATACATACCTAGAAATTTATATATGGATGATTACATAGGCTCGGTCGAAAATATAGAAATAGCTAAACAGCTGATTGATGAGTTGATCGGTTTGTTCCGCGCTGGCGGTTTTAACTTAACCAAATGGTTGACAAATATACCTGAATTAAATAATTATATCCCGGAACCTCTTCGCGCTCAAAAGGACATTTCCTTTGACAACGAATCCCACACTAAAATCGTTGGTTTAATATGGAAACCTCGAGAAGATTATTTTTACTTTCACTCCCGCCTCGAAGACTTTAACTCGGAAGAATGCACGAAAAGGATAATCCTATCAACCGCGGCTCGTTATTACGACCCACTTGGTCTCATAAGTCCAGTGGTAACGTATTTGAAACTCCTCGTTCAGGATTGTTGGAAGCTAGGTCTCGATTGGGACAAACCCGCGACAGGTGTAATAAAAAAGCGCTGGAACGATTTTGTATCGTGCGCGCGCTATATGAACTCGATTAGGATACCGCGGCATATAGGTATACGCAATAATGCCTATATCAACTTACTCGGCTTCGCGGACAGTAGTGAGAAGTGTTATGGCGCAGCAATTTATTGTGCCGTGAGCGCCGACCCCAATGCAAAAGGGGACACCTCTTTATATTGCTCGAAAAGTAAATTGGCCCCGCTGTCAAATAAATCATTACCTCGGTTAGAACTCTGTGCTTGTTTACTATTAGCTAAGCTAATGAAAACAGTAGTTGATAGTATATCTTTGCGCTGTAAAATAAACGAAATTAATTTGTTTACGGACTCGACAATCGCCTTATCCTGGATACACTCACCGAGCCACCGTTGGCAAACATTTGTTGCCAACCGTGTTGCGGCAATACAGGAACTTTTCCCTGCAAAACACTGGCGACATGTTGTCAGCGCTGACAACCCTAGTGATATTATCTCTAGACCGCTTACCGCAAAAAATTTACTCGAAAACCAATTATGGTTAAAGGGTCCAAAATGGGCCACGCTCCCCAAGTCACAGTGGCCTTCCAAACCGTTCTCCTCAAAAGGCGGCGAAATGTTGCCTGAAGAGAAAAAGGTTGTCGTGTTGCACTGTAGTGACGTAGATTACAGCTCGCATCCCTATAGTTTATTAGCAGATCGTATATCTGACTATAGTAAGTTACTTCGTTCTATTGTTTATATACTTAGATTTATAAGAAAATTAAAATCACGCGGTCGTATTACCCTCTTAGATTTAGACATAGCTGAATACTCGCTTATTAATTACATTCAAATAAAACATTTCTCGGACGATTATCTGTTAATAAAAAATAATAAGCAATGTTCTCGGAAATTAATTAGGTTAAATCCATTTATCGACAACAACATAATGAGAGTTGGTGGTCGGTTAAGTAACGCGAATGTATCTCATTTCCAAAAACATCCCGCGATTCTTCCTCAAAAGGATCGCGTTGTTGAACTATTAATTCAACATTTTCATGTAAAAAATTTACATACTGGACCCGCTTTATTAATGTCTTTAATTAGGCAAAAGTTTTGGATTATTTCCGCGCGCAATATAGTTAGAAATATAACACAAAAATGTAACACATGTTTTAAATTTAGACCTCGTAATACAAACCCAATAATGGGTGAACAACCACCGTGTCGCGTACAAGAACAAATAAAGCCATTTTGGCATACAGGGGTCGATTACGCCGGACCTGTATATATCACGCCGCGAAGAGGTAGGGGAATAACTAGTCATAAGGCCTACATAAGCCTTTTTATTTGCCTTGCAACTAAAGCGATCCATATTGAGCTGGTTAACGACTTATCAACTGAGTCGTTCATATCAGCATTAAAACGATTTATTTCGCGACGCGGTCCTATCTCTGTTGTTCACTCAGACGGAGCAACAAACTTTTTAGGCGCGAAAAATTATTTAAATGAACTTTATTCTATAGTCACGTCGAATGATTATGAGCATAAAGTAAATAATGTTTTATTAGAAAACCAAATCACATTTAAAACTATGCCACCTCTTAGTCCCCATATGTCGGGCATATGGGAATCTCAAATAAAATGCGTAAAAACTCATTTGTTAAAAGTAATAGGCGTTCAAGTGTTAACCTATGAGGAGATGCTCACAGTGTTGACACAAATTGAGGCCTTGTTAAATAGTAGGCCCTTATCTGTACTCAGTTCAGATCCAACGGAGCCTTCCGCTCTCACTCCCGCGCATTTTTTACATAATGTCACGCTATCTCACTTACCCGCGAAAGACTTTTCGTCATTCCCCGTAGGAATGCTCGCTCGTCGTGATCTGCTGGACAAAATGGTACAGTCCTATTGGGATAGATGGCGTAAGGAGTACTTGTCATCCTTACAATCTAGGGAAAAATGGAACACCACCAGTAAACCCATATTGATAGGGAGCGTCGTTCTCATACGAGAAGACAATGTTCCACCATTACGTTGGCCTTTGGGTACGGTGGCGGAGTTACATCCTGGTCGCGATGGCATAGTGCGTGTTGTAACAGTAAAGACTGTTACAGGATATTATAAACGGCCTGTGGTACGCATTTGTCCACTGCCTACTCAATAACGCATTTTTTATTATTATTCTCTTTTAAATTCATTTTATTTTTAAGTTTAGTTAATAAGTAGTTTTTTTAATAAATCTCGTTTACCGTTCTTTATACTTTAATTGAATCTCTTACGAGACTTCAACGGGGGGAGAATGGTTGCGCCGCTTAAAATAATATAATATTATATAAAATAAAAACTCGTTATACACACACACACTCACAAATTCATTTACACATACACACACACTTACACACTCCTGTCCTTCCAAGATTTCCTTATTCCAAAACGAAGGTAGTCAGACAGTTCATATTTGACCTCGAAGCGGTACGCATCTCGGAAGCGACCGCTGAAACCCGCGAAGTAGAAAGAAGAAAAGTATCTGGTAGAACATTCAGAGACTTATACCTCTAGACTGCGCATAATCCGCCAGTCGAAACCCTCGTACAGTCGAACAGTAAGCTTGTGTAGTGTTAAAATATCTGTGATCATAAACGTGTAACGAATCGGTTGGTACCTATAATACAGTCCATTACAATCGAAGGAGAAGAGTAACCAGACCAGGTGGGCGGAATACCACCCATCAGCCTTCATCAGGAAGGGATCATCGCCAGCAGAAAACCTGCAGGTCAGTCTGACTACCCTCCTTTATCTCGCCAACCTCAATCACCTCTTAGCCCCAACAGTACAGAAATGACTCAATATATTTTTTTCACAATATTAAACATTACATGGTACTGATACGTGGCAACGGAGAAAGCTGGAGACAGCTATGCTTGAAGTATTTTTATGAGACAAAATCCAGAACAAGGATATTTGCTGTAGAACCAGAGTTACCAACATAGCTCGTAGGATTTGTAATGATGATAATGAATTAATTATTTTTTATTGAAACATACTCTACTTGCCTGTTGTTAAGCAAAGATGCATGATGACTGAAAGAACTTCACCTTACGATTGCCTCAGTCACTGGCCAAATAAAACTGGAAACCTTTCCTGCTGATTCTGAAACACAATTGAGTGTTTACACCTGTCACCTGAAAGCGGTGGTACCCCCCAGGTTTGGCAGACTAGGCAAATGAACATTGTTGCCATAGTTCAAAATATTCATGAATAAGGCGACCATGTTGTAGTGGCAGTGCAATGGTTACGAAAACCGAGAGCACGAGTTCGACACCACCCACCGGTACCAATGTATCTTTGATATATGTACTTTGGTTGTCCTTTTTCTATGATACAAGAACTGTAAGAAAAATATTTTTTTGCAAAGCTTAATTACCGCCTTAGGCATTATCTACTAGCTCACCTCAATGTAAGGGATAAATTTCCTTATTTGCAGAAATACTAATTAATAAAATCACTTCCTTTATAAATATGTATATGAATATAATTTAAGTATAATTTTTTATTGTGGCAGCACTGCGCCTGATGTTAAGCTGGAGTGCGGTCCATGAATGGAGGTGACTACTACTATTCAATAATATCAATATTTAATAACTGTATGTGGCAGTCACATCCACTATGCCAGCCTAGTCGGAAATGGCAACTTACAAGCTGATTTTTACATCTAACTCACTTTACAGTATGTATACTTGTAGTTGGTGATACTACCCTGCATCAGCAGACTGGGCACTACTATCTGCCACTTATTGATAACCAGACTATTCAATAATATAAAAAATATATATATTTAAAAATACAAAAATACTCTTAGAAAAAAAAAATACATATATATTTGTACTAACCATTCTAATTTTTAAATATTACAAATAAAATCCATAAAACAAATATTTGCTCTGACCGGGAATTTACGCCTCACGAACTGGTGTTGGCACACCGCTTCGTCACACCGATACGCCAAGCATCAAATGAAGGTGTTGAGAAAAGGTGTATTTTGGTGTAATATTTTAAAAGACGTGGCTATTGCTTTTATTTTTGTTTATTGTTTTATCAATTTTCTCTTTCATATTTCCAGCTAAACTTTGGGACGCAGTGAATGGTGAAGTGACATTTACATTTGATCATGAACATATTGTGAAGTGTGTTAACTTTAATGGTGATGATACACTACTATTGACTGCCAGTAATGAGAAACTTATAAGAGTATTTGATTTAAATAGACCTAGCTGTGGACGTAAGTGTTCTATTTTTTGTTATTATTTTTATATTCATTTATTATTGTATTTATAACTTGTATGCACTATATATAAAGAGAAACTTAACGCAGCTAAATATTCTCTACCAGTTAACCTTTACGAAAAGAACGATCAAAATGATGGATAATAATAATCAGATTAAATACACTGTGATAAAAGTAAAATACATAAATAAATAAATAGTGCATAACAATGAATGTAGTAGAGGATGGTTGGAAATGAAAAGCGAAATTTGGTTCAACATGTTTCTTTTTATTTTAAAATTTTCTTGTACCACATTACAACCGACACACGACGTAGTTTTTACTCAACCCACCATCTTCCTTTTTTTATGTCTGTTTTTTTCACACAGCCACATTCACCTTTCTTTTGCACTCATACATTCTGATCAACTGTCATCTCGTCCATTCTTTACTTTCGTTCGCTCACTCGTTCTTTGTTTTGTAAATCCTACATAAATATATAAAAAGTACATAATATTTTATAAAGTATAACTTTTTAATTTTTTATTTTGACACGACATCTGACCACGACCCTCCTGATGGTAAGCAATTTTTTCAGTCATCGTCACTTTTGGAGTTATTAGGCAAAGTTTTTTAGGAAAAATAAGCTTTTACAAAAGAGAATTTAATAAATGCTGACTACCGCAGTGCCTGTAACTGCAGACATTTTTTTGTTGCATAAATTCTGTATATACATTTTTATGTTTTCTCTTTTAGCTCTGGAGAGACTGAGCGCGCATAGTGGTAGTATTCGCCATGCTGTTTTTCTTAGTAATCATCGCATTGTGAGTGTGAGCGATGACTGTACTATGAGGATTTTTGACCGCATTAGTGGACGGGTAAGACAATTATTTTTATCGAGACGTGATATCTGACCTTGACTTTGCCTGATGGTGGTAAGCAATGGAAGGTTCAAGATCGCCGACGACTGAAAAAAACGTCTCATGGCTTACTTCGAAGTTTTTCTAGAATATACTAATTAATATATTTTTGTTATAACTTTTAGGAGGTGCACAAAATTGATTTTCCCTGCGTGCCAAATAGCTTGGAATTATCACGGGATGGAACAACGCTGACTATTGCTCATGGTGCGTGATGTGTCTTCTGTTATTTTAAATTGTGACTCGACATATGACGGCACCCCACTTGATGTTAAGCTGGACTGTGCTCCATGAATGGATGTCACTGCTACTACAATTCAATAACTGTAAGTAGCTGTCACATCCACTATGTCGGCCTACTTGGAACCGTCAACTTACAAGCTGATCCCGAAACGTCTGCCGTCTCGGGGTTGTACCACTACTTACAAGTATACAGACCGTAAAGTAATTTAGTCGCTTTTCGACATCAGCGAGTTACAATTAAAAAAATCGCTTTCATTCATGGAACATGTCCAGCCTACAATCAAGCGAGGTGTCGAGCCTCACTACAGTAATAATATTAAAAATTGACTAAACGACATCATTTATTTTGTATGAGGACTTGGCTTGATTGTATTAACAGTTTATTATGCATTTTAAAATAGTTTTACGTACGAAGATTACAATGTAAATGGAATATATCCTTTATTTTGCATAGTTTAGGTGTGCGAAATGATCAAGCTATAATTATGACACTTCAAAGCAAAACAAATATGGCGTTGATTGACAGATGATACAAAATCCATATCTTATGTTCCAAATAACTATGGATTGCACAGCAATCAAAAATTGTTATTAGTTTTATCAATACAACTATCGAAACTACCATTTATATATTTTTTTATCATTGGACATTACGAAAGTAGTACATAAAATCCCAAAATGATTGATGTCCTTTATTTATCTTTTAGACTCCAACATTTCATTCTTTGCAACGGATACATTCCGTAAAATACATGAGCATCGTGTTCCAACGAAATGTTATTCGGCTTCATTGTCGCCGTGCCGTTCAGCATTTGTGTGCGGTGGTGAGGATTTGAAGGTGTACAAATTTGACTTTGAATCGGGAATGGAGATTGGTGAGTTTTCTATTGAGACTTTCATAAATCTACTTTGTGTGATACTACTTTGTGTTTCTGTTCTTTTGGTTCTTTTTGTTCTTTTTGGATTCTTTCCATATAAAAGAAAGTGAAAGTAGATTGACGAATAGATTTTATAAATCTAATGTGAATGGATGCACTAAACAAGGCGGGCCCAGGAAGGTGTTTTCCGACCAAATCGGAGACATCCTCAAGAAAGCTAGGTTGCCTAGTGCCCATGACCATAGAACTTGCATGAAGGGAATTGTGAATGTGAATGTCAGGATCGTGGCAAGTGGCGCTCCATTGTCTTCGCCTATCCCTGTGGGAGAAAGGCGTGAAAATTTGATTGATTGATTTAGCCCTCCCAAAACTCCGTTTTGTCACCCATCTATCGTTTAGTTTTAATATTATTTTAAATTGCATTTTAACTATTTATAGAATCGAACAAGGGACATTTTGGTCCCGTCCACTGTGTCCGATGGTCACCGGATGGGGAGCTATATGCGAGTGGATCCGAAGATGGAACCGTCAGATTATGGCAGGCTGCACCAGGGCGTGCGTACGGCTTATGGCGGCGCAATGCGGCTGATGCGGCATTATTGAACGGGGATAACTGACCCGAGGCTTATGACTACGATCAATTGGTATGTTGTTATTTTTTTAAGAGTTGGCAGACAGTTGGTGGTCTCTTACTGTTATGTGGGCTCGTTCTGCGTCCTCTGCGGCTTCTTTGTGCGTTCTTTAACGGTTCTCCCTCAGTGGAGCCACTCGATCTCCTTCAGGAAGGCCAGGAGACCCTTCTCGTTCCTGCAGACATCCGGAGGCGTCCTTGCGTTGCCAAGAAAGTTCTGTCTCGCTTCATTACTCAAGAACAGCTGTTTTCTCCTTATTCAGACAGTCCCCACAAAAGGGGGCTATTCGAAATGTTGAGGTTGTTAATGTTAAAGTTATTTTATTTGTTGCTTCTTCATATTATTTATGTACAATAATTAATATTTATTACACATTAACACATCGATTAGTTTTTTAAATTGTATTTTGTTTTCAGGATTATGGCAATTTTGCGCCAGTCCCACAAGACGACCGTACTGGGGAATCATCTGGAGCATTAGACAAATCGGAAGCGACAAAATCATATAAATCTTATGAGGAATTTCCTTGAAACACTGGTATTTTATTAATGAGAATTTTTATTTATTTTTCTTTTTTTGCTAACGTAAATTATTAGTGTATTGTAACGTAACAAAATGAAGTGCAATTGCTTGTTTCTGTGAAATTGTAATCGCAATAAAAAAGTATTTAATAAATTATGATAAATAATAGGTTACGTAACTTAATATAATGTCATTAAAATAAAAATAGGATGGAGCTTTTGCTATGTTGGCTAACTTCGCTTCGACCAAAATCAACCACACATGAAAATTTTTCTAAGCGGCGGCCAAGCATTCTTTATTTTTTTATCTACTATTTAATTATCTTGTAAACATTTTTATATGCATCCGCTTCATCATCAAAAGCCAGAAGGCGTCCACTGCTGAATATAGGCCTCCCCCTTAGAACGCCCCTTAGAAAGTCAGCTTAAGCCCATCCTATTATCGTTTTAATCTCATATTAGATTTAAATAAACAAATATATGAAACGATACTTAATTATAAAATAGGATAAATTATACTTTCTTTTTGTATATTTTACATTATAGCCAGTTTTGTGGCTTAGAGGCTCCTTACATTACTCCCAATTTAGGATTGGTAATCATTGGAATATTTAGAGATTTAATCACAGAGTAAGGTGTTAAGATTCAAAATTGTGAGTATTGTAATTAGTCTCTTGAATTATTTCCGTCAAGTTGAATATTAAATTTACAAGTCGTAAATTATTTTTGTACGACATTTTGTATTGTAGTTTATAAATATAATAAGTGGAGCAGAATGCCTAAATAATATGTTGAATGAAATTTTGTAAATTATTTTCTATTTAAATAACGATGTATCTAATCGATGTGTTAATGTGTAATAAATATTAATTATTGTATATAAATAATATGAAGAAGCAACAAATAAAAGAACTTTAACATTATTGTGAGTTATTTTCATTTTTCGCTTGACACCGCCCAAAACGAGATGGTCTCTAGAAAGAATTGGCGATTTTTTTTATTGTGACACGACATCTGACGACCCGCCTGATGATAAGCAAGAGGAGGTCCAAGAGCGACAACGACGACGACTGAAAAAACTGAGTTAGTTCACGGCTACCTCAGTCGCCTCAGGCCAAAGAATCTCTAAAACTTGCATAGTACTAGGAAAGTTTGCTTAATGAAGTCTTTTTGAGTCATATCTTTTCGTCAAACATACCGCAGTGCCTGATGACAAGAGTCTTCAAGCAGTGTGTGTTGCCAGTGATGACATATGGCCCTTAAATGGGGGAAATTGGAAAAGCTCAGAGTCGTTCAGCAGGCAATGAAGAGAGCTATTCTTGGTGTGTCTGCGCGATAGAATCCGGAACGAGGATATTCGAACGAGGAATTTGGAACGAGAGTTACCGAAATAGCTCGTAGGATTTCCGAGCTAAAGTGGCAATGGACTGGCCAAATCGCTTGAAAAACCGACAAACGATGGGGAAGAGGTTGTAGAGTGGAGACCACCAACCGGTGGACTGACGATATAGTGAAAGTCACAAATAACCGGCGGATGCAACTGGCATCTTGTCGTTCGAAATGGCGTTCTAAGGGGGAGGCCTATGTTCAGCAGTGGAAGCCTTCTGATTGATGATTAAAGCCTTTTTTGATGCCTTTATTGCGCATGATTACTGATTCGAAAACCGTCTGCTGGTTAGATATAGTCCTGGAAGTACCTTTTGTCAAGTTTATCCCCGAATGGGTTTTGCGCACTGTCACCTAATTTATGTGACAGACAATACTCGAAAAGCACGGTTTTTTGGGCATAACTTTGGATCTTGATTGAACTCATTCGCGGCTTATACCTACTGCCAAGTTTGATCCCGGATAGCTTTTGCGGATCAACCACCTAATTCGTGTGACACAAATTCGGGAAGCACGGTTTTTCGGATATAACTTTGGATCTTGACTTTATACGCGGGTCAAACTTGGCTGAAGGTAAGGATCCTATGTACCGAAATATTTAACTAGAAGACGGTTTCCAGATCAGTCACTTACTGGCTGGTTTTTAAACGCTCTGGGGTGCTCCCGGACCTTCTCCTGAGGAAATTCGAATACAATATCCAGGCTACTTGGGACAACGCTCTCTTATCTTCGAAGGTGATGCGACCGTGCTTTAGTTGCAGTGCAATGGTTACTTAAACCGAGAGCACAGGTTCAAAATCACTTGCTGGTACCAATGTATCTTTGATATATTTATATACCTTGGTTTTCCTGTTTCTATGATACAAGCACTTTAGTAGTTTACTATAGAACTGTAAATGATATGCAATTAACTTAGCCTAAAAATATGTATAACGTTGTTATTTATTTATTGAGATGCTACATGTGACCTCGACTTGCGTGATTATAAAAGGAGAAGCGAAAGCGACTAAAACACCGATTCAGTTTACGGTTGCCTAAGTTACTCAGTCGCCGTCACTATGCCGGCGAATGGTGCTAATTCTCATTTCGCTTGAAGGATTCAATGGTTATACGAGTATGGCTTATAGGTGAGGAGAACGCGTTAGTTTATTTGAAAATTAAACGCGATTAAGACGTAAAAATCTTTATTCAACTGGTTTGTGTTGACCATATAAACCCAGGTGTGAAGATATGCCAGATCACATTTTGCGAGGTAAATCTGGAGTTAAAAAGACAAACTGTTAAATTTTGCTATGTAAAATTATGGTATGTAGCTAAGGCATCGATGTAGCTAAGGTGATTTCGGTTTAAAAATAAAACAAAAATATATTTTCAGGTATTAATTACATAGGAATTTTATTAAAAATACAATAGTAAAAAAATATAAGAATATAATAAAAAATAGGTATCCTAAAGCTTCACTAGTTAGCCATTTTATTATGAAAATAAATATGAAACCATCTTGTTTAAAAACAAATGTGATAGTAGAAAACAAAAGAAAAATGTAATAAAGAAATTAAAATAAATTGAAAGGAAAACGAATACAATAAATTAACATATTTTTTAAATCTCAATCCACAAATAAATTAAACGCGCTTTAGACAGCCATTAAACGTGTTTTAACTCAATTTAGTACCACAAAATAACGTTAGACTATATAAATATTTAAACACTTTTAAATATTTTTTGTAGTAAGACTGCTAATAATATATACAAAATTAAATAATTTGAAAAAATATGGTTTTTATTACTACTTAAAAACTAACTTTAAATCTATACAAATTAAAGCTAAAGATGGCCATAAAGTAAATACTTACAAAAATAATTTTAATTTGAAAATTTTTGAGTATTTTTAATGCCTCGTCGTTTTCAAATAACTATTATATTAACTAAACTTTTTATAACTAACCCACAGTTTCTTGAACACGATAAATATAATAATCGGTTAATTGGCGGAGAGCATAAAACAAATTCAATGTCTGACTTAAATTTTATTATCGGTATGACCCCATCAATTCGCCTTTTTTTTGGGCCTATCGCGATTACTTGCAGTCAATAGTAAAGATCGGACGATCTCGATTTTTTTTGAACCGAGTTAGATCGATTTAAAAATATGAATAACCCGATTCGAATTGAGAAATTCGATTCAAACCGATTTACAAACCGAGTTGACAATTCGGTCTGACAATCTAAATTGCCAATCTAAATTACTGTACGGTTTGCTATAGAATTTCGGATGTCAAATATGACTAAATAAATTTGGCATTTGATCTTAAATTATATATACTTAAGTATATAATAGTTCAAACTCGGTTTAACCTGGGTTGAAAAGTCGAGTCGTTACATGTCTAGTCTGTAGTCCACTCAATAGTGGGCTTTGTCTACACAACTTCAGACATGACCAATCCCACTTCAGTTTGGATTCTTTTTCGTCTACTACTTTCGGCTAGATATGTATTGAAGTGTAGTATGATTCGTAATTTATCTGTAAAAATGTCTCTCTGCAATAAATTTTAACCGATTATTATTTAAATTATCGCTAACGAAACTGGGTGCGACAAAAGTTGCTCATGACTTAAACGTCTTTTCTATCGAGGAGAACTGCTCATATCAATGGTTTAAAAGTCATATCACGTGCTTTGACTCTTCGGTTGGACCAAATACAGATATTAATATTATCTTTTTTTATATTTAATATTGATATATGACAGCATCCCGGCTGATGTTAAGCTGGAGTGCGGTCAATGAATGGAGGCGACTGCTAGTACAGATAAGTAATCACAAATAGGAGTCGCATTCACTATGCCGGCCTAATTGCAATTGGAGACTCGCTTCATGGTCTGTAGTCTTGTTAATTGTATGGACGTCAACAAGTAAGTGTATATAATCGCTAAGCCGCAAGCAACTAAAATCGTATTGTTACCCTTAATTAAGCCTAACGTTTTCATGTGCAGGAGTAAATACAATGCTTGTACTAAAACTAATTCATATTTCTGAGCAAATGGTAACTATTTCAAATATGGTTTGGGTAACTATAGCTACATATTACATAAAATATTTAGATTTATAAGTATCCCGTATTATTAACGATTATATAAAGATATCCAATAAAATAATTGATTCTGTATAAAACTTTTAACTTTGTTAATATTAGATTAGACTCCTTGCTATTTATCAGAATACATATCATACTTAAGTATAAAATAATTTATTGTAGCTAAATACACCACGAGTCCGATATAAACAAAAATAATTCATAAACTGAATTAATGATCTTATAATACATCAGCCAATACTAAAACGTATTATTGTATAGACTTTTAAACTAATTTGTACACAATCGCCATCTTAAAATTCTGCGTTCCTTATACTCCATATTGTTTATAAAGTATTCAATATTACATCAAAAATAAATTAAAAAGCGTTTTGCTGAGAAATCTTTAAAACTTTCTGAACCCAGGTAGGGTTGTGTAGCCATCGCTTTACGAATATTAGCAATTTATTATATTAAATTTGTGGCTTTTTCTGAAATGCCTAAAAGTTTATTCGAATCCTTTAACACTTGGCTCCAGTGCCTTCAAAATCTATGCGCAATGCCTATCATCTTATTTTTGTTCATTTCTCGTTTCTTGATAACAATCTAATATCTGTTAATCTTAATAAAATTTACTACTTTATAAATTTAAAATCACTTGGCAATGAAAGGTCTGAGATCTGGGAATTTGAAGTTAGGCTGTATAGAGTGTCTTCGTGGTACTCTTGGCGCGTCTGGAGCTGATGCACCGCATTGGGCAGCACACACATCGTCTCTTAGAACAGCCTCTCTTGGCCATTCTCGGAGAAGTTGTGCACAGTCTGTGATACGAAGAGATGCACAATTGGCCTAAAAAGAAAATAAAAGAGTTTTATTATTACAAATAGGTTGCTGTTATATTTAGGAAAAGTTATAAATTTTTTAATAAGTAAATTGCTGTACTTTAGATGATTCAGTGCAACAAAGCATATTTTTTTACATTACACCAACGCACCGGCAAGTAGTTTACGTACCGGAAGATCTCGGTTTGCGTGACCATTTCATTACCACTAGACCACAGTCATTGTAACCATATTTAGAATTACAAGGTGATAGTGCGGTCAGTAGGTAATAGGGTGGCAGCTTGCGTAAAAATAAACTAGTGACACTTGACTATCGGAGTGCACTTCAAACTTTAGGTTGCGGCCGTTATTACTAGATAGCAGTCGTTAAGAGTTTTGTCGGTAACTTAAGACGTCAACATACTAATATATTATCTTAAAAATTGTCTCACCCCAATCCGAATTTGGCAAGCGTAGGAGAGTAGCCAAAATCCCGTAACTTTGCCCCAGTAGTAGGACGTACATTGGCTGATAATAATAGTGTTTACATTATTTTTACTCACCCCTTCAGCAGTACATATACAAGAAGTACAAGGTGATGGGAACGCAGATTCTCCTACAGGTATAGATCTACCAGCAATCAAACATCCTTGTGCTGAACTTTCTCTCCATGCTGACAGATCTAGTTTAGGTAACGACGCACATGGTACTCGTGGATTTCTGTAATAATAACCAGAGAATTAGAGTCTGATATTTTATAAAGAAACCTATTATATAATATAAACCTATAATTGCCTAGTGCCCATAACCATAGAGCTTGTATGAATTGTGAATTATTCTAGGAATAACTGAAAACTATAGTATTTAGGACCATGGTGAAATTACATTAGATATTCATGTGTTTTTCTTCTTTTTGACAATAAAAAGATTTACTTCGGATCTAATAAATATAACTTACAAGAAATTACTGGGCAAATCGAAAGCAGCACGTTGAATGTCACTGTGTATATCGAAATTCTCACAAAGGATCTTTGAGAGAGTTGTTTTTCTTATCTCGGCTAGTTGTTGCTCGGTAAATCTTGCAGCAGCATTGTCGTTTTCAAACCTAAAATTACAATTGAAAATACTTTTTAATTTTCAAAATAGAGAGACTTACCTATACAATATAACTATTTGATATGCTAATATGTATAGGTAAAATCTAACATTTATTAACTCCCAGTTTTATATGGAAGGGACAGATAATAGGAATCCATTATCTGTCTCTTATGTTTCCTGTAGACTATCACGTTTATTATGATTGCTTTGTTTAAAAAAAATATCTCCGTAGGTCGTCTCTCCGCTATCTCCAAAATAAACGCGATGCTAAGTTTCAAAAATAATTACATAAGTAATAATAAAGTATCTATTCATACTAACCAATATCTATCACATTTCCTGAGTTGTCTGAATTGTATAGCAATAATGCAGGCGAATGTAGGTCCCACTAAACCACCTTGGAGAGGACGTTCACTCATACCACCAGGAAAAAGATCTATGTCGTCAACAGTTGGGTAGATACGCTTCAATCTGGATTATTAAACAAGGTTTAGGTAAGTATTTATAAAAAATATATTTTTTTAATCCAATGACTTATCAAGTAATAGATTTTTTGAATGAATTTAAACATATATTTGGATTTGGCCTTTTTGATATTACTTCTGATAAACTTCAAACTTTAATAAGTGAATCGGTGTTTCAGTAGTCGGCGCTCCTGGACGTCTCCTTACTTATCATCAGATAAGTCGATGTCGCGTTTCACTAATAAAACTAAGACTTTTTTAGCTATTATAGCTTGAACTATTATGAACTATGAAAGTATCATTAAACAATATATATTGCTTCTGAAAAGATTTTACCTAGAAATAACCTCATCGGGAATTTCCCTCGCTAAATCCTCAAAAGTGGAAGCTCTCTTCAAATTACACAACGCCCTGTAGTTGTTGTAACTAGGCATTCCATGGTCTCTTCCTCTTTGGATATTCAGTGCAATTAGATCAACTCCAGAGAACGGAATACGTCTGTCTTCGAACAAATGGTTGGTTACTTCACCAGTTATGAACTGATCTAATGTTTCCATGGGTGTTGATGATAATCCTCTCATAAGTTCATCTGTCATTGATTGATGCTGTAATAAGAGAAAAATTTAAGATTCGCTTTTTACTAAAACCCATTCGATTGTAAATTTGAGTTTTATTTTAAGACTGTTTAATATTCACGTGCCGAATAGAACGACTTCCCGAATGAAAGATATAATAGTTTCTATAAATGCATAATAATATATGGTATAGCCTAATATTTTAAATAATTACATTCATAAACAAATCTGGTTTGAAGAATCCATCGCGGAGCAATATTGGTGGATCAATAGGCTGATAAGTAGGTGAAAGACGTGGCAGATGTGGTCTCAATAACGAATGTCCTATTCTGAATGCAGCTGTTGCAAATTCAGTGACGATGGCTGGGTTGCAGGTTGGTGAGTATTCTTTGTAGTATCCTGAAATATTAATTGATCACACTTATAACTTTTTAATAAAGCTGTCACGCCGTCGAGATAATAAAGCGATGTTTTCCACGATTAGAAACAACTCTCTTATTTCTTTCACATCCACAGTTCTATCTCATTATACAAGCTTGATAGAAATTAATGGTTAAGAATGTCACCCTTTTTATGGTTCAGAAAGTTTTCCATAAGAACTTAAATGATGCTAATAAATAATGTGCATGACAAATTTGGTGCTATTAGAACTAACCTGATGGAAGCAGCTTCAATCCATATAAATTAACAGCGTTCCAAGAGAGAAGCCTTGGCAAAAACTCATTATAGATAATCTGAGAGAATTCAGCAGTCATTATACGACGGGCATGTTCGAAAAGGATATCTGCGTCCCAATGAGGATTAACACCCCGAAGACCTTCTACTAAACGATTGTGTTCACGCATGAAGATTGTATGGATGGCGGTGAGACCAGGTTGTTCAGATGCTCTGCCGTCACCTGGAGACAAATAGAGATATAATTAGTAGGTGCTGGTTATTTGGGTTTAACAATCTAATAAAATAATGATAATACAAACCAGCAATGAAACAAAATCCAGAAGGAGCTTTACATTCAGGATGGTTGTCAGATCTTGGCAGTAAATCTTTCCCCCTCATAGGATGTAGTGTAGCATTCATTCTTCCATACGATCCTCGTAATTTTCTTACAATGCAAGGATTCTCGCCATAAATTACTGAACTATCTATAAAAGCCGTGTTCTGATTGACTTGTTCACGAGGTCCTAAAATAAAATATAGGTTTTGCTTTATTTTAATTTATATACGAAAATGTGATTAAATTTAATTGTCATCAGCAAAATAATTTGAATACTTACCAAGTTGTTGCTGTCCAGGCAAACTTCTCATGAATGGGAAACAAAGTCTCTCTCCAGAAGTAACATTGACTTCAGGATAATAATGATCTCCACGTGGTACAGGGAATGGATTACATTCTGGATGAACCGTGCGTGGCGAGTCACATGAACGACAATCAGGAATTGATTCATGGAAACCTAAAAAGTTTAAATTGAAATTAGGAACCCTTATACATCTAATATTTATTGCTTAAAATTAATTATGTTTTTTACCTTTATGAATTGGCGTCATAGTTAGTTCATGATCAAGGAATTGAGCGAACTGCATCACCATAAGTGTGTAACGAGTATGTAAGTTGGAAATATCTGGATGGATTACTGTAGATACTACACGAGGAGACGGCAAAGGTGTTCCTGTTACTGAGTTAATGCGCGGCCGACTAACACCTTCAAAGGTAAAATAAAAAATTAGGAAAACACACACTTATTTAATGGAAAATATTATTTAAATAGAAAGAAACGTACCATCTTCGTAAACCGGTGGTAATAGTCTAGCGAATGTAGTTAAGCTCTTTCCAAGATTAGGATTCCTCAGGTTATTACAATATCCTGTGTATGATCTAAATGGATTGTCAGGATCACATCTTCCAGTTTCATCACATTGAGGTTCGATAGTTGGTCCTAAATCTTGTCCTATAAAACCACCAATGTCTACTGATTGGAGTGCATCGGCGAAGTCGCTATTTGTACCAAAGCCGAGAGAATCGTCGAATATTTGACGCTTACGACGGTGACTGCAAAGAAATATTTTACATGAGTCCCTTCCCTATAATAAATAGAGGTAACTCAAATAATTACACTACTACAAGAAAACTTACGTTGTTCCTCCGAGAGAATTTAAGAGCTCATTAGTAGCAAACTCGAAGAAAAGTGAAGTATTAGCTAATTTAAGTGCATATTTGTTAGCTTTTGAGAAAGAAGCAGCTGTACCGACTGGAGATTTTGGATCTGCTCCTCCACCTTTAAGGAATGGTGTTTTTAAAATTAATTTTGATATTACTTAAAATCTCTAAATAATATAAAAAAAATATACACACGGGCTTCCCAAAGCATATATTCGAGTTTCTTTCTATCAGCCATCTCTTGTTTAGCCTTTTCTAAAGCTGCTTGTACCATATCAGAGTTAAGCTGTTCTGCAGCACGGGCACCGTTTTCGTCTTTCCAAGCACTTAATTCTAGATGAGCGTGTTGGGAACATTGTTGAGCAGCATTCCTAAAGAAGAAAAGGTTCTTTACCGACCACAAATTTTATTTCCGTATTGTCTTCATATTACTTACAAGTATGGATCTTCTTTAACAAATGCTTTGGGTTGAATATCGCCCATAGTTTCATCATTAATGCATATTAGACCAGCTAGAGAAACTTTTCTTATGGCACCAAGTTGTTCAGGTGAGAATGAAGATGGTGGAAGATCGTTCTCGTACCAAAACCTGTCACTTTTCTTTAGGTTTGCGAATTGTAAAGCTACTACGCAAGCTAGAGTTGGTCCTATAACTGCACCTGAAGCTGCCTTTTCCATAGCACCACCGATCATTAGTTCTAGATCTTCAGGGTTTCTGCAAAATAAAATTAGGTATACAACAATTTCATTGTTATTTTTCCTAATAATAAATACATACTCAACAGTTTTGAATATAAATATTACCTGTACATATCAGCCATCATTTCTTTCTGCTGTCTATCGAATCCTAATTTATCAAAGTCTCCATAAGTTCTCACACTATTAGTAGGTTCACAAAGACGAAGCAATCTTAAGTATGATGGTACACCATGATCTCTGGACCTCTGCAGATGCCAGCTTGATGATGCAGGGAATTTCGAGGGTAAATGAGCGCTCATATCGACTAAGTCTTTAAAAGTTGTATTACCGTGGTTCTGAAAAATAAATGCAAATGTTATTATTCTTATCTCTTTTTATTAAAGGGTAAGTATGTTTTGACCGCTTTTTTTAAATTGTGGCTTGTCAGATGACTGCATTCCGCCTGGTGTTAAGCTGGAGTGCGGTCCATGGACTTACCAAGGATAGAGGCGACTGTTACTACAGTTTAATTCGTTCGTTCGAATTCAATAAAAACGAATTTTATTATAAGTTTCGTTCTAAGAATTTAGGTTACTTACTAATTTCTCATTCATCATTGATTGGAAGATAGGAGCAACGGCCATGAGTTCATTATAAGCACCAGCTCGGATAGCACTTGAGTAACCACGCCAGAACCCAAGAGATGTAAGTTTTAATTCAGCTTTAGCCATGCCAACCTAAAAAATGAATTACTAGCTATTTATATGACAACCTTTATTATGTATTTATATGATCTGAAACTTATTATTAAAAAATCAATACAATTATTGAGATGGACTGGCACAACGATTGTGAGTTCTAGATCCTCCAGTCTTTCAAGGTCTGCGTAAAGCTTGGTTGATTGGAAGCGATTACTTTTTTATTTTTTATTAATATTTTCATTTCTATACTAAGCTACTAAAGTGCTTGTATCGTAGAAACAGTACAACCAAGTAGTACACCTTGTTAGTGCTAAGGCCGCCAATAGAATATCATGTTTTATTTTTATTGTCTTGCTATTTATTATGTTTTAGCAATATATATTTTTTTGTCTGTGTCAATATTTATTAAACATATTTTGAATAGGAATTCTAATTTTAAGTAGTCAACTCTAAATAGGTACCTCTCCCAACAAAACAGGTAAAAATTCATTATATGTAATATGTTGAATGATAGCAGCAACAGCTCTTCTAGATTCCAAGAATATCGCCACATCATCCCAGAATGGGTTAAGAGAATATAACTCTCCAGCAATACGATTATGTTCATTTAACAAAGTCCTATATAGATGCGAAGTTGGAGAGCCATCATTACATCTGAAACAAACATAGTTTATAATCAGTTAGGTTTGGTATAAAGTTGTCTATCCCTAGTTCTATCCCTGGGCGGTGAAACAATAATACAACCCGTTTCGAGTGGTAGGCAGACAGTTGGTGATCCTTTTCCCAGTCTGATCCAGGTAGTAAGTACTATCACTTACAAGTGTACATGCTGACAAATCACTCTAATAAGACCATCATAGTGGATGCGGCTACTAATTTCAGTTATTTAACTGCTACTACCAGACGCCTCCACTTATGGACTGCCCTCTAGTTTATCGTACTGTTTATTTTAAGCTAAAATACAATTTATTAAACCTAATTTAAAATAAGTTATTGGTACACTTTTATTATAATTTACAATCTTTTAAAACGACAATTTTTTTAGATTAAGCATAAGTTTATTTATTTTATATTGTTTTGTTTACCTATACCTAACGTGTTTTGTCATGTGTTTTCCCATCCTATAGCCTTTTAGCCATCCTTTAAGCGAAGCGTAAAAAACACGTTTGATCAGCATATGGACGGAAATTGAGACAGCCGCCCACAAAACTTTTGCACCCTTGTTTGCTATCAGACAAGCCGAGGTCAAATGTCGCGTCAAAATAAAATCTGTCTATCTAGCATCTTTATCTAGTACCATAACTTTTAGGTAAAATAACTATTGTTGTATTTTATTGTCTAACTAAAACTATTATTATAAAGTAGATGCAAGTTTTAAACACATAGATTTTAAGAGTTGCCGAGTACGTACGACTGGGCTATAATTAAATTTCTCTAACGCCTAAGGTTACGTTGCATCACGTCATTGTCTCGTTGGGTTCACGAAGACGCAACTATAGTGTTGGTATGCAAATGATTTCAAGGTTAGATCCGTAAACGTTCATTTACATACAATCCGTTTCTTGAGATCAATGCTTTGACATGTATTTGACGTGTCAAGCATTTAGATCATTTGTTTTTTATTTGCAAAGCCACTAAACTCTCTTGTATCAAAGAAACTGTAAGACCATTATACATATATCAAATATACATACCGGCCTTAATATAGTTTTGGTTTGCGTAAGCATTTGCACTGTCACTAGACTAGGTCGCCTTTGTTTAATTTTAACTTCAATTCTCATACTTTAATTTCTGCATTTTGTTGTTCCTACACTAATGTGTGGAAGTAAATGATGGGTATGGCAGAAAAGTAGGATTAATGCTGTAAAAATGTGGTCGTTATCCTGCACATGTAGGGCAACTATTGCGGATAGAATACGTGATAAAATTAAAAGAACATACATATAGTGACAAAAATTAAAAAAAAGGTATGTTGCGTTGGTTGGGCACATTAAGAGAATGAATTACAGAAGAATAACGAAAGAGATATAAAAGTTTGAGGCGAAATAAAGAATACAAATAAAGTTTTTCCTTGATTACATTAGGTACTTTCTTATAAAAAAGTAGGAATCCTAAGTGCCCATGAAGAGATTGTGGATATAGGAAGCAAGAGAGTTGTGTCAGGTTGGTGGAAAGTGGATCATCGTAAATTCCAGCAGGGATAAGCGGCCTTTGTCTTAACAAACAACCGCTTTGTACCACGAGATAAACTACTTAGACTCTCCCGTTTCCTTCGGGTTTACGATTCTTATCAAATTTATTCTATTATGGTCACACAGAACACCTAGTTTTACCGAACATTTAGACTAATTAGTTAAGTGTACATACTTATATATACGACGTACTACACCGCACTAACAATTTACGATTCTATAGTATTTTCATTATTGTGACTCGACATCTGACCTCAACCCGCCTGTTGGTAAGCAAGAAGAGATCCAAAAGTGCCGACGACTGCAAAATCCGAGTCATAACGGCTGCCCTATTCGCCGTTACTATGCCGGCCAAAGGTGCTTATTCACGCATCGCTTGAAGGACCCAAGGCTATATTAGGATGGAGTAACAAAGCACGTGTGAATTTAACTTAAAATAATTTATTAGGAAAATTATAAAATTCTTCATTTCTAATTGGCAATTATTTGCAAATTACTATATAGTATTACTTAATGACAATTGTTTAAAGTTTATTCATTTACTCGTATCGTGAAAGGACATCGCAACAAAACAATACATAGGCTTGTTGAATACTTGAGTTCAATTGAATTGAGAAATGTGGGAACAACGCTATATTTATACTTATATAATATTATACAATATGTAAGTTATTATAACATACACAAATATATAACATGTATATGTTATAGGTATCTATGAGCATATATGTGTCAGAAAATTCGTGTTTGAGGAAATTTCCTTCTAAATTTATTGGTCAATTTTGTATTATCCTCACAGTACAGTTAAAAACTTTTATTAATAAAATTAAGATTCCTTTATTAAATGTATTAATACAAGTACATTGTATTAATACAGGTATAAAATTAAAGGTATGAACAAAATACACTAATAAATTATTTTTTACTTATAGATATTTTTCTAACAATATTATATTATTAAGTAAGACTATTTTTATTAGACAAATTTTATGTGTTATTTTCGTAATATTATAAATAAATAATGCACAATATTATATAAGAAAAACAATTTATTCAAATTACTTTCCAAACGCATAACGATTTATTTTCCATCCGCATTTTGTCGATAATTGCATGCTTTACTTTACCACATTTATTCTATTAAATTAACACTACATTATATGCGTCCAACCAATTGTTTAATATTAATGGTCTATAATAGTTAGCTGGTTTTAACGAAAACTAAGTAGATTTCAAAAAAAAAAAATCATCAATTTATCTAGTTTCAATAAAAACCAGGATAAAAGTACTAATTGTATTTCTTCTCTATGTAAAATTTAAATCATGCAACGGCAGTTTATGTATCATGATCCAGACACAACTCGCATTTGCAATCCAGGATCGTGAAATGTGGCGCCACATTGCTAGAGAGCTTTGGGAATTGAAGCCGGATTGATTTATTTTTGAAGCACTGATAATTTCTTTAAGACATTAAAATTTGTTTTAAAATTACCACCTATCGTCCTATTTATTAAATTATCACATACGAAATTCACACCATAATATAGGTTGTATGTAATAAATTTTGCAACAGTAAATAATAAGATAAAATTTACATACTTTCTACAGGAAGAAACGTCGAGTTTTCCAGCATCATAAAGCCTCAGAGATCTTAATTCTTTTTCTGAACTACCATATAATGCTGAGCCATCCAAAAACGCAGTTGCCAAGTTCATTTGTTCACGATGTTCTGCAAATATTAAAATGTAATATAAATTCCTTATAGATAATAGTCTCCTTGGAAATGTTGGAATTTCTTGGCTAGTTGCCTTATGTACACTTTGATAAATATTTTGCTAAAAGATGTATTTGAAAATTAGAAGTTTTAAAGTTATTTCAATTTTATTACCGATATATTTTACGTTTTATTTTACTTTTTTAGTAAAATAAATTTTTATTTTACAACGTTTAATTTACTTTATGTCATCAAATCTAATCAAATCGTCACGCCTCGATTCCCACAAGGATTGGAGCGCCACTTTACACGATTCTACTATTCTTATTTACATTACTCTCTAGCTCCCACATCTAAAAATCTCTTTACATATTGTTTGGTTATAAGGCCTGCAGACCCTTGCTTTTTCAAGAATTATTATAAAACAATATTCAATGGGTAACTTCGTTTGCCTTTACTAGAAGTAGGGTATGTTGCGCGACTAAAAATCATCGAAAACTTGAAATTACATATATTTAAAAAAAATATCAATAAGTAATATATATCTACAGACTAGTTATAATACTTTGAATAATTATTTCGTATATATAATTAATAAAAGTTTCTACTCCTAAGTACATACAAAGATTTTGTAGGTAAATGTGTAAATACAAGAACAATTTATTTAAAACATTAAAGTAAATATGCATTGAAACTTATTCTAATTGCAACAGAAAATATTAAGGTGACATTTTGTCGCTAATGGTTTTGTAACATACTTTAGTATTACTAGTTTATGCAAACTTTTAGTTAAGAAACTTTATCGTTGGTGCATTTCAACCAGCCCTGTGTTGCACGGAGCTAGTTGTGGTGTGATAGATTTATATGTATGCATGTCTTTTACTTATTTAACGTGCTTTTATATGGACCACCGGTACCACCCACCGGTACCAATATATCTTTGATATATGTACTGTGGTTGTCCTGTTTCTATGACACAAGCACTTTAAAAGCTTAGTATAGAAATGTATAATACTCGTAATAAAATATGTATATAGCGACCGATATATATATATAAGAAGCACCTGCAGCATAGCCGACGGCGACTAAGTTTTTTTAGACATCCAAATGCTTCGGACCTCGACTTGCCATCAGACAAGTTGTAATCCGATGTCGCGTCTTAATAATAAAAAAATAATTTCGTAAAGTAAAACCCGGTATAGATGGCGAAAACTGTTATTGTATGATGTTTGATTGATTGATTGATAAAATTATGAAAAAGGCACTCTATTAAAATGACTAAGTAGTAAATATACAACAAAATTACAGATAAATTCGCATTTTTTATGTTATTTAACGGGTAATAGGATAATCAATCATAAATATAGGTACTATTAAGTCATTTTGTATGACATAATATCATCTAAAGTGTTATAAAAACGTGCTCATTATAGTAGTATTAGGATATAAAATTGAAGGCGAATATGGTCATTAACTTTGCAATCGACGCTTATCGGACTCTATATATATATATATATATTTTGTGACTCGACGTCTTACCTAGGCGTTTGGGGAGATGGTAAGAGGAGGTCCAAGAATAACTGCAAAAAACCGACTCAGTTCACGGTTGCCTCAGTCGCAGTCACTATTCCACTATTCCTAGTTCGACTGTCGACTGTCGATTCGGCCAATACAATGCGTATTCTTCACTCTTCCCCTAGGCCCTAGATCCTCTCTCTTGTATCTTATTCAAATTTAGTATTAATCTATTTTTAAGTATGCCGGAAGTAAAATATCACAGAGCAATTCCTTTAACCATGTATTATACTACTAACTAAATTATAATTTACAAGGTGATTTTTGATATTGTGACTATATATGACAGCACCCTGCTCGATGTTAAGCTGGAGTGCGGTCCATGAATGGATGTCACTGCTACTACAATTCAATAACTGCAACTTACAAGCTGATCCCGAAACACGACTAAATCACTTAACGGTCCGTATACTTGTAAGTGGTGGTACCTACTACCGCGGATAGGCAGACAAAAGGATTTTCACGTACTCTGGTACACGGTATTGCTCTGTTTTTCCATCCTCTATGTGTATGTTTATCTATATCTATATATAATCCATACCAAATCCACAGCTGTCAATGTTTCTTGTCGGTGCTGATCTCACGTACTCGCAATCTCTCGACGCGCATTCCTGTAACAAAATCATTGACAATTCAAATGTGAGCAAAGTACAAACTTATGATAGTTATTTAAAAGTTAATAATAAAAATTATGTAGTAGTAGATAAGTAAATAGAATTTTGACTTTTCGCGACTTTCCCGTTCTTGAGAATACAATTTTGTTGAAGAAGCGCTTTATTATCGCAGATATAGGCTGTTTCGCTTCTAAGCCTTCAAGTAAGAGTTTTTTACCTTAGTATAAACATTAATTTCTATAAAATTACCTTAGTAATTACATTTCTATAAAGTAAATAAATTAAAATCTTTCCTTCAGTTTAGTGTTAATACTAGTTATTAAACTGTTGTCATTTCTAATGAATTTAGAAATAAAACCAAAACCTATAACAATAACTGCCTAGTTAGATAATATAATACATACAAAGCAAGTTTTCTTTACTAAGCTACTAAAGTGCTTGCTTGTATCATAGAAACAGGACAACCAAAGTACATATATCAAAGATACATTGGTACCGGTGGGTGGTTTCAAACTCATGCTCTCGGTTTGTGTAACCATAACATTGTTTACCTCAATTTTGAGATTAAAAATAAAAAAAAGATATTATAAAGATACGACTGAGGTAACCGTATAGTAAGTCAGTAAACCTATTGCTTTACATTTAGAACCTAAACATTTAGATACTAAATTGGCAAACATAATCGTCAATAACCATCGTAACAAATAGCACTGCCACACGGAAATACACTCTAGTGTGTTACTTCACCTTTTGCTTTCACCAATACCAGCCACATAACCTTTCTTCAAACGACCTCGCGAGTTATCACGACGGAAGGCTGTATTGCAAAACCTTCAATGGCACTTGTTCTACAAAATTATTAGATTTAAATTCGACACGCATTACAACTAATGGCTACCCGATTTGTTCGTTACGTAATAATCGACAATCTGAATTGTAAATTGAATATTAATTTTAATATTATAGATTTAAAGACAGTTTTATTAATTCTGTAGCTCTAATATAACTGTAGATCTTAAGTTATATTTAATGAATATACATAGTAGTATATTTAAACATTTTACTTAAACTTTACTGAAACCTAAATTAAAATTGTGTTTAAAATACAAATATTGTTAAAATTATGTATCAAGCTCAGTGTATAAACTCGTGAACTCACGAATGTTATCTTTGTACCCTAGTTTTCACTCAAGGATCGTCATCTCATTTTTCTGTCATAGTAATTAGGAAACATGAATGACACAAATGTTCTAAGGGTTCTAAGAGTGAAAATCGAACTTGAGGATTGAGACTAATATTAGTATTTCTTCGCTTTAAAAAAATGTTTATTGTTGTTAATTAAAGTTAACTTTACAAAGGGGTGAGAGGGTGCGAGAATCCTATATTCTTGGATCCTTCAAGCGAAGCGTGAAGAAGCACCTGCAGCATAGCCGGCGGCGACTAAGTTTTTTCAGACATCCAAAAGCTTCGGACCTCGACTTGCCATCAGACAAGTTGTAATCCGATGTCGCGTCTCAATAATAAAAAATAATAATTTCGTAAAGTAAAACCCGGTATAGATGGCAAAGACTGTGATTGTATGATGTTTGATTGATTGATTGATAAAATTATGAAAAAGGCACTCTATTAAAATGACTAAGTAGTAAATACACAACAAAATTACAGATAAATTCGCATTTTTTATGTTATTTAACGGGTAATAGGATAATCAATCATAAATATAGGTACTATTAAGTCATTTTGTATGACATAATATCATCTAAAGTGTTATAAAAACGTGCTCATTATAGTAGTATTAGGATATAAAATTGAAGGCGAATATGGTCATTAACTTTGCAATCGACGCTTATCGGACTCTCGGCCAAGTTCAAGAATGTATAAAAACTCGTAAGCAGAAGATACACGCATCATTAGATCCGCGATTTGTACAGTTAAACCTTGATTAGCTATATTCGTAAAATTGATACTTATGTAATTTATTATTTAGTAACTATGGTGAAAGTTTCTCTTTTCTTATGCGTATACGAATAAGTGATTAATTAGTACGAGTTAATAAGTCGTATATTTGATTTAATAAAGAAAATGTTAGCTAATGGAATTCTTTTAGCTTTGTAAGGTCTTTTAGTTAAAAATGTGGTATTTTATGTACTTGTTAAATAAATTACTAATCACTATAATAAATAACCATCAAATCTTGTCATTTAACGAACATCTGAGATCTGATTGATAACAAAATAACGTACATTTTATCTCAATAATTTATTTGCCTTATTGAAATTACATTTACTCTTCTTCGTGTTTTTTTTATTATTAAATTGATGGACCAGTTATATTCTTTTTAAGTCTTACATATTTTTTAGCTAGACATTAATAAACAACTATAAATGTTTTATAATGTTATTAAGTATATGTTTTCTGCACTAAGGGACACCCAACAGCTATTATTTGTAATATTTTGTAATTTATTTAAATTTTACAAATATTTGTTAATAAAAAAAGAGACGGATATTTGTTTTGGGTCTGGATGCTTAAGAGTGTCTTAGTCGCTTTTCGGGATCAGCTTGTAATTTGCCAGCATAGTGGATGCGACTGTTACTTGCAGTTATTTAACGTAACAGTTATTTGCGTGTGTTTTTTCTATCCAATTTTTGTTATCAATTTATACAGCAATTATTGAATTTCTTCTGTATTTCACATGCATGATTGTATGAAATTTATCATGGATACAAATAATCAATATCCAGTTAATGCACAATTTTCGTTATATTAATTCGTTATTTAGTTGGTTTAACTGTAGGTAATTGACTATTGCGACATCATCCGTTATTCTGGACAGACTGCTCGTCTCCGGTGACCTTCGGTAGACGATCACGAAGAGATTAAATCCTTCTTAAATTGTATACCCACGACTTTAAGTACAGTAATAAGAGGAAGGTATAGGCTCTTTAAAATTTGACAAGGAAAAATCTGTATTTGGGCTAAGCCTTATTCCGTCAGTTTCAAACTGAAGTGTTTTTTTAGATTCCGCTCTATATTCCATATTTATTATTGTGACTCCACATAAACTGCAACTTGCTTGATGGTTGTGCAACTTGCTTGATGGTCAGTAAGGAGAAATTCATTAGCGCCGATGACTGAAAGTAATGACTCAGTTCACGGTTGGCGACGGCAAGAGCCTCGACAGCATGGCCGTTGGGCCGCCCGTGGAAACTTGGCAGGTCTCTGGTGTGGAAATAATCAGCTTAAATGACTCTTTTTTGTATACCGGATAAACTAATTTTAGTTTAATATACGGTAACAAACCTAAAAAAGCAGTTTTCGTAGATTTTTATTGATATCTACTAAATATCAATAAATATATATATGTAGATATATTTGCTTCTGGTCTGGTTATCAAAGAGTGGTTTGGTTACTGCCGATCCGGGGTAGTACCACCACTTACAAGTATACAGACCGTGAAGTGATTTAGTCACGTTACGCCACTATCTTGTAAGTTGCCGGGTCTAACTAGGCTGACATAGTGGATGTGACTGCTGCTTACAGATATTAAATTGTAGTAGCAGTGACATCCGTTCACGGACCACACTCCAGCTTAACATCAAGCTGGATGCTGTCTTATGTCGAGTCACAATAAAATATATATATATACCACGTGACAACAGCTTTAGAGTAGGTAAGTGAATGATGCTTCAACCAATAATAGGTAATGTTGCATTACTAATAAATTCCTTGTATTTATATGATAATTATTATAATCGAAATCCGGATTTTAAAACATTAGTCATTTCGTGAGTAATCTTAGTACTTAGAAATGTTTTGTGCTGTAGCTGTTGTGTAGTTTTTTACATTTGTATACTCTAAGCTACTAAGAGTGAGAAGCTAGAAAAGACTAGATAAAAAGAGCTAGTCTTTCTAAGCTACTAAAAAAGACGTGGTCGGAATAATTAAATAAAATAAAATTGAAAAATTAAAACCAAAATAAACGCGATAATAAGCCGTATAAAATTTGCTTTGATTCGATATCAACAATTTCTTTTTAAAATCTATAAGTAGACAGTAGTGTCACTATACCGACTGATCCCGAAACGGAACTAAGGTTTTACTGAAATTCCAAATAAATTGCGCGAAGGCTACTTAATTCATTTTAAAATTAAATTCTTACCTTGTTTCCATTCACCGTGGCAAGGAGATCGTCAATAAGAAATTGTCCCCAAGCTGCTGTAATACTGGTAACGTATGCATGATCAGCTGGTTCTGTCAGTTGTGATGCTGCCTGCACAGCTAGGAATGGCTCCGGCATTTTTGGTGGTCCATTTGGTGTTGATATACCTGCACAAGTAATCAATGTTTTATTATTACATTACTATAGATATAAGTTTCCAGTATTATGTTTAGTGTGGATACAATGAGGCCGACATATTCAGATTTAATGAAAAAGGCCTCGACAAAAATTTTGAAAAAAAAAGTAATCAATGTAGTATTCTATAATACAAACAGCATTTAATTACGTGCTATTATTAAACAAGACTGTACAGTGTACACCAAGTAGTAGATAAACGTCTCGCAAACCAAGAACCCTGGATTATATGTACTGTTTTTATGATACAATCACATTTAGTTTGTATAGAAATGTAAGCAGTACACTCTCCAAAAAAATATGATCTAGCACAATAAGGTTAAAGTCATCCTGCACACAATAAAACAATAAGATTTCATTTCGCTATCAAAAACAATTTGAACCTACAAATTCATTGTGGTAGCCATATTTTTTTATTTTTTTTATTTATATTTCTATTCTAAGCTACTAAAGTGCTTGTATCATAGAAACAGAACAACCAAAGTACATATACCAAAGATACATTGGTATCGGTGGGAGGTCTCGAACTCGTGCTCTCGGTTTGTGTAACCATTGCACTGCCACTATACTACGGTCGCCTTAAATAAGTAATAAAATTATTTATTTCTTTTAGTTAATTCTAATTAACTTCTAGTAACTGAACAGTTAATTTTAATCGTTAAGATGTGAGCCTTAAATATACTTGTCAATTTCGATGGGATATTCTACCATAACCGTTGGAACATTTTTTGCTGACCGTACAAGTAAGTACCTTAGTTTTTTTATGTAAGTAATATGTAATAAGTTGCAGTTGATAAATTAATTATTATCCTATCGAGTTGGCAATAGTTGAAAATACTGTCCAAAGCTTTACTATTGTTGGAAAACGAAAGTTTGTAAATTTTGGTAAATAAAGATTATAAAGCTGCACATAGAACGTCATTTAGTTTAGTTCAACAGATAAAGATTGCTATAATTAAATGAGTAGCGTGAACATAGATAATTTATATTTAAATATCTGAGAATAAAACGTTAGCTATCGATTACTGGCAAATCATCTTTTAATACGGATATTATAACCGGCTACTTCCTATAAGGAAAAATAGATGGTTTAGTATTAGGACCTATGTTATCTTACATTTCTTTCACTTGAATATTTTAATGCCCGATTCTATTAGGAATTCATCAAATCAAGCGTGGCACATTGGTTAGAGCACCTGTTTGTTACGTGTAAAGTCCCGAGTTTGATTCCTAGTCGAAGCAAATATTTTTGTTTCATATCTTAGGGATCAGCTTGTAATTTGCCGATTCAAGTAGGCCGGCGTAATGAATGTGACTGCTACTTTCTGTTATTGAACTATAGTAGGAGTCACCTCTATTCATGGAACATACTGCAGCTTAACATCAGGCGCGCAAGCTGATTCCGCGCCCTAGACTATGGATATTCGCCTAGGTATTTAATTGGGTGCATTTCTACTTGCTACGAGAACACCAAGTGAATTTTTAAGCATTTAGGACCAAGAATTCTATCCAATTTTTATTATTAATTTATAAATTAACAGACAATATTAGTTTAAATAATTACCATCGACATAATTAGGTGGTAGTAGTCTGAGGAAGACGTCGCCTCGTCTGCCCCATGGTCTGTGTCTTACATTGTTGCATTCACCACTAGCACTGCGATATTTGCTCGGTGGGCAAGGTGTCCCGCTACGATCACCTGTTTCAGTGCAGTTATGTCTGTGAAGGAAAACTGTTATTAGTTTCATCAATATAATTATGGAAACTACCATTTATATATTGGACATGACAAAAGTAGTACAATAAAAGCCTAAAATAAATAATGTCATTTATTTAGTTAGTTTTTATATAGTTACGAAATTTACAATCTTTATCATTTTTTTTCAAACATGTTGGTGCAGGTAGTAATGATGATTTATTTTAATATAAATTCGTAGTCTGAGGAACGTACAGCTAAAATTCTATAGCCCCAGCAAGTTACTGATAAATGCTAGGTCTAGCTTTTTAGTTTATCGAAATTCTCAAATACAAGTTTAGATATCTTTTCTAATAAGAATCATTATTTGTTACTATTTAAATTAACTTATAAGTACTTTTAATCCTCACCTCCCATAGAGATAATAAGTGTCAAAGGACTCCCTTATTACGTTCCTTACACAACTTTAGAGAATTCGCAAATTATATTCAAAACATCATATACATATACATACATAGACATTATCTGATATCTATCTACAGACTTGGATTAAATGAAATAAAAAGTCTTTAAATTGCAGATACTTAATAGATAAGAGTTTGAGGAAATGGTATAGCATTGACATTGACAGACAATAGCGTGGCTATTGAATAGCAGTCGGCAAAAGGTTGCTTAGACATTAATAATGAAATAACGTTCAACTTATGTAATAGTTAATTTAACGAATTCGTTAAATTAAAATTCGTTAATGTATTTGAAAGTCACGAGTAAACGGTAGATGCAATTGGCATCTTGTCGTTCGGAATGGCGTTCTAACCTATGTTGAACAGTGGACGTCTTCTGGCTGACAATGATGTTTAAATTTTAACATACAATTATTAAAGTCTCCAGCAGAAATAGTAAATTCTTAACTGCAGACTGATAGTGCGGTTCAGTCGACATTCACTATGTCGACCTATTCAGTTCTGCTAATTTTCAAGTTGATCCTAAAATGTCACTAAATCACTTAACACTGTACGGTTTGTACAGTGTTAAAGTGGTATCGGATCGGCAGACTATGCAAATGACCACCCATTGACTAGATCCAATGATGAATCCCTAAAAGTTAATTCTATACAAATAAATGCAAATAGGTTTCTTGATTCTGTTTCTTCGCTTTACAATATTTTTATGATGTAATAAATCATAATACTTACGCATCATTAGCTCCTAATAGGAATCTTTTTTCTAAAGCTATAGCCTCACTGACTGCCCTTCTTAAATCACTGGGCACACCTTCGACTCCGTCAGCGTGTTTATTCTTATTCGCAACTGAGTATACTGTGTGAAATGTTGCCAATAATATGACTAGCAATCGCCCTAACCTGTAAACAAAGAAGTTAAAATTATTATTTAGTACTGGCAGTTTGTAGTGCCCACCAATTCGTGGGCGGAAAAAAGAAACAGGGTCAGATAGACCCACAAGTATCTTATTTCTGCCTATTAATAATGAAAAAAACATAGGCGTGGCAGGATCGTAAATTAGTGTGCATTTCGAAAATAGCGTCACCTATCAGGTCTAAAACTAATTTTAGCCATTTCGAGAACCTTTTCTTTTAATTCTTAAGGAAGAGAACTTCCTTAGTCTACATGGATCTATTTCATAAGGCCAATGTAAACAGAAGAAAAACAGTTACTGGAATTCAGAAAATGATATACCAGAGTCTATATTGGAAGTCTATTGCCCAGTATGCTGATCCGTGAACTTTGGGATCAGTTTAAAAGCTACTTGCAGTTATTTAACTGTAGTCGTAGTCGTCTCCATTAATGGATCGCACTCTAGCTTAATAGCAGGCAGGGTACTGACATATAACGAGCCTCAATAAAAAATCGTAATGAATTGTTCCATGTAAAGAAAGTATCTAAGTAAGCTCGATTATTACATAATAAAGATAATAAGCACAAAGGCTGTCTATGAAGTTGGTAGAGATAACGATAATAGTTTCGAAACCGCAGAAAATAAAACCTCTTAGGATGCGATTGGAGAAGGGTAATAAACTATAAAGCCAGAGCATGGCATGATTGATAGCCACAGGCGACAACAACTGGTTTTCATAGATATCTAGATGATGGAAGTGAATGGGATGCTTTGAATTTCAAGAGGGATTAGCCTGCTCAGCAATCAATCTAATTATGTTAGGCATGCTATTGACCCTGCTTAAGTTTGGCTTTAACTACGTGGTACTACTACTTTTTTTTGGAATATTTACTACTGAACGTATTTCGTTTTCTTTTGCTCGACATATGACAGCATACCCAATGTAAAACTGAGGTGTAGTTTATTAATGGAAACGACCTCTACTACAGTCAAAGCAGTTGGAACCGGCAACTTTTAAGCTGATCTCGAAACGCAACAAAGTCACTTCGCAGTCAAAGTTGTATTCTTAAACACATAGACTTGGGGCAATTATCTACATTTTTAAAAATAGGTAACAAACATTTCTTATGTTCAATCTTATTGTTATATAATACAATGATATGAAACAATCTTTGCTCCAACCGGGAATCAAACTCAGGGCGCTTTGGGTGGTCACTAAAATCTAGTAGGGATCTTAAAAGAAGTAAAATAAAACGATTTAATATAAACGTTAGATAAGTAGCATTCGAAAATGTCATATTATTGAAAGCGGCCCAGGCATTGTCATCTGCATTCTCTAGACCGCAAACTACATTTTGACCACATCCCTGGCTTTCGATTTTATTGGTCCTTTCTTACGAGGCTGGTTGCGACATCACTATACTCTACTTACACATACTTTCTATTCGGCTTATGTCATTGACATTGTACAAAAAGTTAATCATAACAAGCGAGTCAGTCGCATCTTGTTAGCAGCACGGCTGTCTTCAATGCAACGTCATTGCGAGCGTTATTTTAATCGTCATGAGAACGTATCTTGACCTTTTTTATTAAAATCTATTTTTATTACTCATTATAATGCTGATTCGTGTAATATTGATATGCTAAAAACTAGTTTTGTTGACTGATATTTAAATATAATATAATCTTTAAAACGCTATTATTACAATACATAATTTTGGTTCATAGACGCCGCCAAAATTTGTAATCATTATAATTAGGATATCTTCATTCAAAAAAAATTTTTTATAATTTTATTTTCTTTTACAAAAGTCATTTTCTTCCCCTAAGAGTAAAAGTAATTCCTAATGTAGTTAATTAGATTTTTAATTGCTGTTTCACCTAAAGTGAATGTTAACAAAGTTATCGAACGATTATAATCAAAAAATAAAATAAATAAAAATAAACAAGAAATCGCTTTGAAAGTTACTTAACGGCTTTATTAAGTCACCAAGTATTATATAAAAATCTTGCTTCTTCTATTATTCTTATCTTTATAATCTTTTTTTAAAATACCATTTCAACTATTTCATAGTTAAACTTTTTCATTTAATTAATTTAAAAAAAACGAACATATAGTCTGTGCCAATCTGAATATCCTTAAATAAAATTATGTTTAACAAATCAATATCTAAGCCATAATAAATTTGTGACAGAAAGTTTAAATTTAAAAGTTTTTAATTTAAACAACTTTTTTATTGTGACACGACATATGACAGCACTCCTCCTGATATTAGCAGTGACATCCACCATGCCGGCCTAGTTGGAACCGTCAACTTACAAGCTAAATCACTTCATGGTGTGTATACATTTAAGTGGTAATACTAATCCGGATCGACAGACTGGGTACCACCCTTTGGAGCGAATATCCGCCTCTTTTTTTAAACAAATATTTGCAATGATTAATATACGTAATAATCGCAAATATTGAATATTACAAATAAAAGCTACGAAACAAATATTTGCTTCGACTGAAAATCGAATTCGATCCTTTACGCGATCCTTTAGTTTGTTAACTAATAATAATTAAATAATGAATATTAATATCAAAGAAATATATTTTTGGTATGATATGTTTCTTATTCGTGTCTAAGGTATGTTTCGAGTATTTAACAGTTACATTACAATTAATATTAATGTTAAAATGACAAGCAAGGTTAAATTGTATTAAAATTTTGCTCTAAATTCCAACATGTAATAAATAAAATAAGAGAATCGACACCAGTCTTATGTTCGTAAAATAATCGAATTCAATCCTCTTTAAATGTTTTACGAAGCTTAAGAGTTATCTAAACTTTTTATTACAAAAATAGACAAAATTAAGCAAAATGCTAACGATATAGTGGGGAAAAAGTTTCTTCGCATTTTGTATGAAAATTCAAGACATTTTTTTACAGTTTATTTACATTAAATTAAAGTATGTGCCATTTTGTTCGTAGACTTTCTGCCATGTTGTAGGTAGATATGATCCCGTTGCTGGAGGGATTTGGGACTTATATAAACATATTGTATTTTTATTTTATAATATTGTAATAATAGCAAGGCGAAGACTTCTTGGTTGTGAAGGTTTTTGATGAATGAAGAGAAATTTTAAGAAGAATAATTTTAATAATGATGTTATTTAAATATTTCCATAAACTGCCAAATAAGACACTTCTTAGAGGAAACATTTTGTATTGTTATTCATGTATTTTTTTTGATAAACCGGTTAATCAGGGATTGCAATTATTTAAGATAAAATGCTTGACGAGTTATTAAATATCAATTTACCAATGTACGCACATACTTGACTTAAGGAAATATTAAAGGTGCCTCAGGTTTATATTAACTACATGACAATTTGCTCATAGCAATTCTAGTATTATTAATAATATTTATAATTAGTTATTCTCCTTAACTAAATACTCTGTAGTAAAGGGGAAACTTCAGGAGAAATAATGCCAATTGACTCTAATGAAATCTACCTACATAATACATAAATGTTTAAACTAAAATTAATAACAATAAGGTCCTAAGGTAATAAAATAATTCAGAAAAATCCTATTATTTTCGATTATTAGTACCTTCATAAAAGTTTTTTTAAATAAAATTTGCTAACAGACGAATAAGTCATCGATTATTCTGAAATCTTCTTTTTTGTTTTGTTTACGCTTGACTCAGTCGTCGTCACTATGCTGGCGTATTTTGGGTTCAGTCCTATTTAGTTATGTTTGCTATCTATTTAGTTTTATTATAATCAAAACTTTATTCTTGGTTTTTATTGTGACTTTATATCTAATCTCGACTTTTCTGATGGTAAATAAGGGAGGTCTGAGAGCGCGGACGACCGACAAACCGACCCAGTTCACGGTTTCCTCATTATTAAAAAAATATAATAATATTGATTTGTTTTGGGTATTTTTTTTTGTTCATTCTTAATTTGTGTTTATGATTATTATCGTTATATTTTATTTCTTTTTTTAAATATTTTATTGCTTTTAATTCTTTATTTAATATTTAAATTTAAATACAAATAATATGTAAATTTATAGCACAAGTTTGTTGTTTATCTTGTTAGTGTTTTTATAAAAAAATAATAGATATTTAATTAATATAAGAAACATTTCCTAATGTTATGAATATCGAAAAGGTAACTTTTAGGGCGTTGTTAAATCCTAAAAAACAACGCAGATTAAACCTTGAATGAAATAAACACAGAACATTTTTAAACTTTGTAACTACAATGCCAAAGTTGCACCATTGCGGATTTAAATAATTTTAAATTGTTTGAATTAAAACAACATACTATTCTACCAATGTCAAATATGGGCCACAGGGTTGACATATTTAATATAACACTTTCGTGTTAGCAAAGGCGACCGTGGTGTATTGCAGTGCAATAGTTACACAAACCGGAGAGTACGAGTTCGAGTCGAGACCACCCACCGGTACCAATGTATCTTTGATATATGTACTTTGGTTGTCCTGTTTCTATGATACAGGACTTAAGTAGCTTAGTATAGAAATGTAAATTTAAAAAAAAAAACAAATCGCCCAAGGGAACGGCGACGCTGACTGCGCCAGAGCAAATCATCGTTACTTAAATTATCTTTATCTTTTTTTTAAATTTATTTCTACTAAAGTGCTTGTATGTGCTTGTGCTTCTAGTACATCTTATATCAAGATACATTGGTACCGGCAAGTTGTTTTGAACCCGTGCTCTCGGTTTGCGTAACCACTGCACTACCACTACATCACGGTCGACTACTCCGGGCAACCCAATGCTACTACAAATGTAAAATGTGTAGTGGCATTCGCATCTACTATGCCGGATTAATTGGAACAAGCAACTTTTAACTAATTACAAACGGTTACTAGATCAGCAAACTGGGCAAATTCTAACTACTTTAAAGTTGGTTAATAATGTATTCTAATTAGGGTTTTAAGAAAATTCTTACACGCATTCTAACAATGAACTTAAATGTAATTAGTATAATAACAATATTTATGTGTCTTAACTGTAATCATAGAAAACAATATAGACTACATACCAATGGACACTGTTTCATGAGAATATATTATTAATTTAATTTCTTATTGAAGGCGACTGCTGCTAACAACAGTCGCATTTGCTATGCTGGCCTAGATGAATTCCAGGAACTTTCGGAAAACGCAATCGCGTCTAAATTGACGGTTTTTACACCCGAAAGTATACAGCCCCGGTTTTTTGATATAGATCGATATTTTTGAAAATACTACATGACGTATATTTTTAGCTTCGTATATTTTTGAAAATGATGAAAATATACATCATGCAGTTTTCTACTGTATCGCGTCCAATGTTTTAGGAGTATATTCTGTAGCTCACGAGTACCAGTCGCATCCATTATGTCGCTATAGTTGAAACCGACAGCATTTAAGCTGACTCAGAAACGGCATTAGGTCAATTTACAGTCTGAAAGTGGTGGTACTTACTACCTCGGATTAACAGACTATGAAAATGTCTTTACCTGTCTGCCTAACACTATTACCACTCTAGCTATGTATGTATATTATAAAACTAAGGCTATGTATATCCTCCTATGCGCTGTCTAGTCGTTTATAGTCGTTGGAAAACAATAACCTCGTCAATGACAATAGAGTAGGGAAAGTGCGTTTGTTTTTTGTAACAATTCGTGACCATTTATGGACCACCTAAGGAGGGTATTAAGGCTACTGTTTGTTAAACATTTAACTACAACAAGAACATTTTTTTACTTTAAACACGAAATTAGGCAATCTGGCAATATTATTATTAACAATAAGATGTGAATAATAAAACTTTATTTACAAACTAGCTGCGTAACCCGGCGCTGCCTGGATCAAAATACATCGCACGCTTTATGGTTAAATAATCAGTTTTTCTCTTATCTTTGTACCTACCATCTTATGCATATACCATGGCAGACTTTTTTGTAAGTAATCATGAGTACTATTAATATATAGAACACTATTTAAATTTTCTATATCGTCAATGGTTTTCGCAGCGTACGCGATATAAGGAATTAAAAAAAAACAATTACACCTTGAGTAACATTAATCGAGATTTTATACGGAACCCTAAACTTTTTGAAAATCCAATATAGCCTTTGTTACTCACAAAGAATATAGCTTTCTAATGGTGAAAGAATTTTTAAAATCGGCCCAGTAGTTTCTGAGCCTGTTCATTACAAACATATGACAGCACCCCGCTTGATGTTAAGCCAAAGTGTGGTCCATAAATGAATATCACTGCTACTACAATTCAATAACTGTGAGTAGCAATCACATCCACTATGCCGGCCTAGATGGAACTATTATTAGTATAAATAAAGGGTTAATGATTACCTATGATATAGCAGTAATTTACCTCTACTAGCAGTCATTACTTTACTCCAACTTAATATCAGGAAGGTGCTTTTAAATGTTGAACCACAATAAAATGAACTAAAATTGAGTTAAATAATTAGAAAATTGTGGATGTGAGGGAACGAGGGAGTTTTTGTCAGGATCGTGGCAAGAGGCGCTACATTGTGTCTGCCTATTCCTGTGGGAAAAAGGCGTGACAATTTAATTGATTGATTGATTGAATTAGGTAGGTTATTAACAAGGGATACTTGACGGGTGGCAGCTATAACAATGTATAGCTAAAGAGGCTCTATATTGGACAAGGCCACTTGTAACTGACGAAATAAGATACACACTTGAGTAGACAATTCTAACACCTATTGTTGAATTGAATACAGGCAGAGGGGGAATGTTGCAAAATACGTCACGTGCTTTTTTATGCAGAATTTGACCTCAGTTCAATGATGAATTTCAGTTTTACTTGTTGGTCTCATGTTAATGACAATTTATAACAATTTTAAGTTCAGTTTGAAACTTTAAATTAAAAATATTTATGAATTAAACAAATTTTATGCGGCTTACTATCGCGTTTATTTTTGATTAATGATTGTACATTTTTTTTGTAACGACTGCAGTATATTTAAAAATAACTGGGTACCACTGCCTACCACTCTTTCCAATCTAACCGTCTATCTAACCAAAGTTATTAATTTCTTATTGTGAAATAAAAAGTACCTAACTGTTTATTTAAAAAAAACATACGTAAAGTATTTTTAACTGATATGCATTAAGATCGTTTTCTGAAAAACTAACAATTGTTGAGTTCTAACTTTTATTATTATTATCCTAATATCCTCGAGCTTAATATCCATGTCATCCTGATCGCCTGATAACTAATAAGCTGGAGTGCGATCCATGAGGCGATTCTCCTTGCCAACTACCTTTTTTCTTTTCGATTTATTTTTCATATTAAAATAGATTCTAATGAACATTCAGTCTACAAATTAACATAAAGGAGCGGTTTTATATAAATAACTTCGATAACAATTAATTAGCTCAATTTTATGGCTCAATTTGACCTACCTTCACACTAATTAATGTCTAGCCAAAGGTTCTTTCAAAGTTAAGAGAACAGGTATTTATAATATTAATCTGAAATATCTTAGAATTTATAATGTCATAAAAATTAATTTACTTACGTTTTTGAAGGATCTAATTTTTTTCTACTTAGATTTTATTTTTTACAATTATTCAATATTGAACCTTATAAATATTAAAAAAAATCGCCTTAATCATTAAGCACCTTTGGTCGGCATAGTGACGGTGACTGAAGCGGACGTGAATAAACTCGGTTTTTTCAGTTGTCGTCACTTTTGGACCTCCTCTTTCTTATCATCAGGGTCGAGGTCAGATGTTGTGTCACAATAAAAAATAAAAAAAGGCGAAGTTATCACCTGAAAATATTTGGCCAATAAGCAAAAAATGATACACGACTAATGTTTATTTTAAATTTTAACGAATACGATTATACGAGTATAACTTGGTAAAATAGGGTTGTATACACAACTTTTTTTGTATTTAGTCGGATTAGAAGTGATAAAACAAGTTATTAATCGATTGAAAGTTGATTGAAAATACGATGAATTCATAACGCGAGGTAAAATATGGGAGATACAAAGTTAAATTGACATTAGCTCAAACAAATACCTTAGACTGCTGTGCATAAAATAAAATAATTGTAATCTTACGGCTCTTATACAATAGTTCAGCTGCACGGCAACGGGCGATGGCCTAGCTGGACAAACCGCAGATCCTCAATGGCTGTTACAACTGTGATTGTAGTAGCTGCATGCGTGAACTTAGTATTTTTTTGCAAAGCGCTAACGTACCTAAAATAGTTACCTACGTAAAAGATCATGCCTCTATTAAGATATTATTTTGAGGTACCTATCTATTAATTAGGTACGGTTAGTCATGTTTTAGTGTATTTTTTAATTACGGAATATATTAACGGTAATCGTTGTTATGAGTAGGAACAGACACTTCCTGAATTTACATCGGTTTTGATAAGATCTTTCTGTATACATGTTATAAATTAAACAAAATAAAGTTTTAAAAAGTTTTATTTAATTTATCTCTAATTACTATGTAGAAGGAAATATAATAAACGTAGTATAGCCTTTTTAAATAAACCTACTAATAAAAGAAATAAAAATTACTAACGATCTAATTTTTATCATAAAATAGCACTAGCCGAAAATCTACCGCTAGATCAGTTATACACGAGATTATAATCGACAAAGAATTTTGAACTTTAAAGATCTTTTAATATGGTTTAAATTAAATGTTATTTTTGTCATGTTAAAGGAATGTAAAGATGACCTCACATGGGTTGGTACCGGTCGACCTTTGCAAGGCACATCCTGAATGCTATTTTAATTCTTAAGATAATTGTCACTTATAAGTATATATTAGCACATATAGATTTTTTAATTACGCTTCATCCTATATTTAACTGGCGATTTAAATATTAAAAAAAAGTGTAGTGACGACAACAGAGGCAGAGGCATAATATAACCTCGACTTTTTATATTTTTTATTGTGACTCGACATATGACAGCACTCCGCCGAAGCCGAAGTGTGGTCTATGAATGAATGTCACTGCTACTACAATTCAATAACTGTGAATAGCAATCACATCCACTATGCCGGCCTAGATGGAACCGGCAACTTATAAGCTGATCCCGAAACGTGACCAAATCACTTCACGGTCTGTATACTTGTAAGTGGTGGTACTACCTCATCCGCGGTACCGGGGGTACCACTCTTTGATAACCAGACCCGAAGCAAATATTTATCTCTTTTTTTTATTAACAAATGTTTGCAATATTTAATGTTATTAAATATTACAAATAAAAGCTATGAAACAAATATTTGCTCCGACCGGAAATCGAACCCGGGACTTTATGCGCAACAAACCTATCGCTAAACCGTTCGTCCACGCCTGTCGTCAAAATGATGGTAAGCGACTGATTTGATCTATTTTAAAGAGTTCTCATGTTTAGATTTTTCCATAACAACAATAACTGAAAAAAATTTTATTTTACATTCAACTATTAGTTCAATAGTTCAAAACATTTTCTACCAGTTGTATGTATGTGGTGGTTTTATCAGTGCAGGAAGAAAATTAAAAGATTAATAATTTGAAAAAACAATGTAAACAATTTATTATTTATCTTGTTAATAAAAAAACCAATAACATTAAAACAAAAGGTACTTAAAATTAAACATTAGTAGGTATTATCTCTTAAGAATTTGCAAAATTAACTATAATAAAACTCTAATTAAGTATTCATAAAGTTTATTAACATTGTGTTGTGAACTAACTGCATAAAGTCGGTCGGTTGTACAAAGGCCCGTTCAAATTTTAAATAGGGTTTGACTTTAACGAATTAGTGTTTTAACAAACAGTTAACCATAGAGCTCGTATGAGGAGAATTGTAGATGTGAAGGAAAAAATAAAAAGTCGCGATAATTTAATTGATTAACTAGACATTATAATTAACTAAACCAAATGTCAGATAGGGCAAATTTTGATCGCCAAAATGCCATTAGAGCCAAATAACATTTAGTTAACAGAAACAAAAAGTGCTTTGTGCAACGTTTGTTAAATTAACTATTTTTGTTAGATATATATTATGTAATTATTTTATTAAATTAAATTGATTTAAATGAATAAATAAATATTATTATCTTTATAAGGCCTCCTTATTTTTATAATCTCTAAAGACAATTGACTGGAATATAGCTAATAAATACATTAAACAAAAGGACATAAGCAATAAATAAAAAATGAAGTACTTATAGAGTTTTAGTGAGTACTCTTATGTGAATAATTCTGATTGTTTTAAAATATCAAAACCTTTCAACAAATGTATTGGGGATTAATTTGCATACTTTTTTATACTTGTTCGTGTTAGAGACACATAAGCCCATTTAGGAAAAACATATATTCACACGTTCATTTATTAAACAATTGAGAATAAATTTCAATTGCGAATATAGGTAATTTCAAAAGTTTGTATTTAAGATACGGCTAATTCTTTTTTTTTATATTTTAAAATCAAACTGCAATTTATTTGTAAATATTACTTGCTTTCCCCAAGAATTTAACCTGTTAATAAACAAACTTTTGGGCTTTTGGTTAAATGAAGCAATAAGCTAATTAATTGTCAAGAACACAACTCTCTAATAAACATTGTATCTTTCTTTAGCTGGCATAGTGACAGCGACTAAGACAGGCGTAAACAGAATCATTTTTCTATCGTCGACCCTCTCGGATTACGCCTTGCTCACCATCGGGCATGTTTGTATTTTTATTACTATAAAATAATTTTTACGCCTTTTATCCACAGGCAGACAATGGAGCGCCACTTGCCACAATCCTGACACAACTCCCTCCCTCGCTTCCCTCACATCCACGATTCTCTTCTACTCTATGAAAATAATAAGTGAAAGTAGATCGACGAAAGGAATTAATAAATCTGATGGGATTTCTACGACCAAATCTGAGACATCCCCAAGAAAGCTGGGTTGCCTAGTGCCCATAACAGTAGAGCTTGATAATTACTATTACTGAAAACTTCATGATCTACCTCCGAAAACTTACTCGTAATATAAACTATAAATAACTTATTAATTTATCTTAAGTAAGCAGGCACAAAAAATATAGTTCCGCAAAGCAATGATGTAATTTTTACTTACACATTTTATTTTATCAATGAAATTAATAATATACTATTGCGGCATCATTGATAAATTTCTATGCGGGTTTTAAACATACGGGTAATGATTAATAGTTTTTAATACAGAAGTTTTGTTACAAATACGAGTATTACGATTCTTATGCAACTTGGACCCATCCATTGTTATGTCCCTACCAACTAACATTGTACTTACAACAAAATCTAATCTACCTAATATAGGAATAGGAATTGGCTACTAACTCAAAAAATAAATAAATAATCCTGACATATGAATGCACAAAGCGAGCAGCTGTCTACTGTCTAGTCAGCTGTTTTACCCAGCCAATATTTACAAAAATCTGAAGTTGAACACAAATCAGTACCACTGAGCTATAATCTAATGATTTGGAGTGATGGTGATGGTGCTTAGAGCTGCGATCGGAAATGATGTCACTAAGGTTAAAATAGGTTCTTTAGACTGTCTCTACAAAACGTTGTTATTATTATAATAATTTAAAATTTTCCTAATATCGACTTTAAAGGTGCACACAAAAATGTTTTCGGCGACATAAATAACTTTTTATATGAATATTTCTTAAAAAGAAAAAAAATTAGATATATTTGTCTGTTTCTTTTAATACATTTATTATTCTTAATATTATTTTGATCTTTATGTTGGTCTCTAAGGTTAACTGGCAAATAATGGCGGCATTTAGTTCGCCTTTGTGCATAGTGGATAAAATTTAAAAAAATAACGTAAATAAACAATAGATTATTATTTATTTCAAGCGTGCTCAATCTATCAATTAAACCAACTACCTTTAATCCCTAAGAAATCACGTAGTATATGCGATTAAACGACTTATTATATATCATCAACATTGTTATTTTGTTATACGTAAGGTATGTATCATTGTTACAATGACAAAGACTCCAGGTCTTAGTGTTTAGGAGGAGTAGGCAGACAAGTTGGTGGTCATTATCCCAGTCTACCGATCAAGGGTGATATAGACCCCAGATATAGTAAAGACTTTTAAGTGTAATAGACAATGAAGTGATTGAGTCGTGTAATAGTTGCCGGTATCAATATATCCTCAATACGGCATAGTTAATGCGACTGCTACTTGCAGTTATTAGACTGTAGTAGCAGTCGCCTCTATCTATGGACTGCACATCAGGTTAATTCCAGGTAATGTGATGAGCCAAATAAAAATACTGTGTAATTTATTTGAACTTAAATCAATGTCCAAGTTATTAACAATTAAGTAAACAAATTTATCGTTGTTACATTTTAAGTGAAGTTTAAATTGAATTTTAATCAAGATGGTACTTTACTATACAAATAGTACTTAGATTATTGAAACTCGTTTACTTGATAGCAATTAAAGTTGTGTAGCAACTCTAAGAAATTGTAGGGTAGTTGCGAAAACTTAGCCAAGTGGCGCTGAGGAAAAACGTTTGCATAACACGATCCCTCACAATGCTGCACGATCAGAAAGCTGAACTGTTGTTTAAACTAGTATAAAATAATTGAAACAAACCTTTATCTAAATTCTAATGCATACGAAATTTTGTTGGATCACGCGTTTGCTACAAATTTAAATATCGAATTTGTATTGAATTCCAACCTTTAGTAGCGGCTTTGATGTAATTAATTTATAATATGGAATTCAACTGGCATCTTGTCGTTCGAAATGGCGTTCTAAGGGGATCAGTAAATGCCTTCTGGCTGATGATGATGATTTTGATGTTCATTTATTTATTTAATGTCATAAAGTCCATGTCTATTTCTCGTTATATTATTTAGTAATAAAGGTTGATAGAAAAAACTTACACGTGCACATCGGTCAACTGTGATCGGGGATCGAACTCGGTGTCTGTGCACATGTGTTGAAATTCTTTCATCCTATTTTTTCACCGTGCAGTTATTTTAACGCGTGCATGTTTCGGTCTAGTGCGATCGGGAGTCGAACCCTGTCAACACAATGCGAGCGTATAGGGGCTCTGTATCATAGACTTGACATTTAGAGTCTGTCTATGCCCCTTCACTGCATTTAAGCACACGTGCGAATATAAAATATGGATGCAACATACTGAAAATGTAATTGTAATTGGTCATTTGATCAGTTGCTGCTTAGACACAAAAGGAGGTACACGTTAATAAAGTATAGTTAGTAATATTTGTATTACCACATTTAAATAAACTAATAAAGTGGAGGGGCGCGTCATTTATAGTTAGACAAGCTATACTCGTATTATTTTACTGTGACTTTTAATTTGACAGCACCCCGCCTGATGTTAAGCTGCAATAAGTCCATTAATAGAGGTGACTGGTACTACAGTTATTTTAAAAGTGTTTATATATAGATTCTGTATATACATATTTATTTACTAAACATTGTATATTTGTGGTATAAATAATTAAAACAATTGTAAATTATGCAATTTAGATACAATTTAAATGTGACGTTATTTTTATCTCTTAATGAACTTATTGTGAACTTATTGTTTATAATGAACGTGACCTTGCTTACTTGGGATCAATGATTGTAGACATTAATATGCACAGCTTGAGATCAATTGAATTATTGCATTTCGATGAATAATAGGCATTAAAATGACATAAAATTATTAATACATATTAACGAGTTATAAGAAAGGCGACCTATTGTGGTCTTGCAAACTACGAGCCCCTGATTCAAAGCCAATTGTTACACGTAATACCAATTTTTTTTTAAATAAATTTAAATAAAGTCGCTACAACATCGGAGGTCATTAGCGACTACAGTAGTCATCTTAAGTGGGACCTTAAAGTGGGTTTTCAGAATTAAAAAAAAACATTTTGTCAAAACTATGAAGGAATAAAAAAATAATAACATTTGTATAATTATCTTCATTTAAGCAATCTTTAAGACACTTCTTTAATTTATATTTTGCTCTTTTTAAATTGTAACCTTTACAATCTAATAATATTGAAAAATACAGATCTTTTGATATAATGTGAATATGTGGTATATTTGTGTGACCAATCCTTACAGCCGGTTGTACCAAAAATTGTAATTTACGAATTCGTTAAAAGTTACGAATAAGTATTTCAGACAACATACACGACACAAACAACATACACGAGAGAGAGTTAACACTGTTTGGTCTGTCCTATATGTAAGAGGTATAATAATAATAATAATTCTTTATTTGCTCTGTCAAGGGTGTACAAGATGTAAAATACAATTGTCGTGTCTGACTTGTCAGCTAATGTTATTAGCATGCTTATATCTAGTGTTAGATCTAGGTACCAGAGATTTTTTTTAAAATCGTTGCACGTATACATTTTAGATATCTGTGTTTACTTTTAATTTGTTTTCATTTCATTGTTTACCAAACTTTACCTCTGGCCGGTATGACCTTTGACGGTGACTAGGGCAACCTTAAAATAGTTAAACTCGCATTTTGAGTCTCAATAAAAAAAGTTTAAAAATTAAGGCTTTGGAAAATATTTGTCTCGTTTTACATAATAACATATAAAAAAAATTTCTCGCTTCAATGGCCAATAGAGTACCATTTCCACGACCGTGACACAACTCTGCTTCCCTCAAAATCAAATTATTTTCATACAAGCTCATTGCGAACTGTTTTTAATACCTTAGTAAATACCAAAAAATCTTAGCTAAAGATTTTTCCAATACAAAACACCACTCACTGTATATATTTAACATATTCAAGGCCTCAACGTCTCTTGCTTCCTGCATTTATTTAAATTTATTGCAGATTAAAATATATTTAAAGCCATTAAGCATTCCTATACATTGTCATTATAAAGAAATGTTAATTTACCAAGTTTAACTTATTAAGCTGCTTTGATTAATTATTCTCCATCATGAATAAATACACCCCTGGTTCAAAACCACATGCTGATTCCGGTGTATCATTGATACATTGGTCGTTTAGTTTCTATGTTACATGCACGTTTTGCAGCTTAACATAGAAATGTAGAAATATGTTCTCACTCTCATTTCACTAATTTTATGTTTTTTTGCTCGACATACGACAGCACCCCACCTGATGTTAGGCTGTAGTGCGGTCCTGAATGGAGGTGACTGCTACTCATAGTTAAATCGCTGTAAGTAGCAGTCACATTCACGATGCTAGTTGGAACCGGCAACTTACAAGCTGCTCCCGAAACGCGACTAAGTCACTTCATGGTTTGTATACTTGTAAGTGGTGGTACCGAGAATCAGTAGACTGGGTACCACTGCCTACGATTTAGGAAAGTAATATCAGAGGAAAGGGTTTTTAAGAAAAGATGCCAATGACGTGACTGCTTCGTTACAATGATGTAATAAAATTGTTTTTGTTTTTAATCAAAATCCAAAAAAAAATCTTGACACGTGTACAAATACATTTATTTATTTCCCCGACGTAATTAATGAAAATATAATTACTAAGTGATGAAAGAAATCTGTTATTTGATTTAAAAACGTGATTTGATTGTAGAGTTATTTTCACACGGATACAATGACTGACATCGATTAATAGAAGATGGCATAACTATTAAGATAAAAGTGCAATTTATAAACGGCCTGTATAAAGACTTTATCATATTCTATATTTAGGCACGCAGAAATTTTACACAGGAATGAGACGTTGTAAAATTAGGTGGTTGTATAAAGTTGTGATCAATTTGTCTCATATACTATTATATAGGAGATTCAGTAGGTATATTAAGCAATATAGTCGCACGCACGAGTCGTGTCAATCAATCACGCTTTGCTCCCACAGGGATAGGCAGAGACAATGGAGCGCCACTTGCCACGATCCTGACACAACTCCCTCGCTTCCTTCACATTCACAATTCTTTAAAGGATGTAGTGACAAGGATTGACAAAGGAATGCTTCCATGGTTTGGGCACATGAAAAGGATGAGAGAAAGTATATTGACGAAAAGAATTTATAAATCTCATGTGAATGGATGCGTTAAACAAAGCAGACCCGAGGGTATTTACCGACCAAATCGGAGACATCCTCAAGAATGCTGGGTTGCCTAGTGCCCATAACCATAGAGCTTGTATGAAGAAGAGTCGTATCATGCGGTAATAAAAAAAAAATAGTGTTGCTGACGGTACCAATACCAATTCTAATATTTTGACGTTGACAGACGCACAGTAATAATAATTGATTTTATATTACGTAAATATTATTATTCTATGTTTATATCGGCATATAATCCTAATTAGAAGATAGATCAAGGGCAATTAGAACTTACGATAGATTAGTAATTACGTCTCAGTATAATTATGAAAATTGACTATACTTATGCGATTTAAAGTAGTATCATTAAATCGTTTATTCATTAAATTTAAATACATATTTATATCATTAACTTTTACTCGGCCAAAATATTAGTGTCTTTTTACATCTTCTGTATAGTATAGTTCACCTATAGTATAGTAGTATAGTATAGGATAGTAGGCCAGTCGCCTACTATCCGGCAACCGGGACGTATAAAAAGGCTCAGACAGTGCTGGATCCATTACATACTCCGCGACTGCTTGCTACCCGTACCCATACACTTTGCTGCCGGGTACCCGACTATCAGGCAACCGAGACGTGTAAAAAGGCGCTAAGAGTGGTTAAAATATTTTGTTTTGCATATTTATTTAAATTAAATTGCTCTTCGATTTTTTAAATTAATATTTTAATATGTCTATAGTGACGCCTTAATTTTAAGAATTGTCAGACAATGCTGCGCCACTTTCCACGATCCTCTTTCCACAACTCTTTCGCTTCCTTCACATCCACAATTATCTTTATACAGATTTGAATAGAAAAATAAAACGGGGATTATAGATATACCACGTAATATTTTGTTTACGACAAATCGTAGATACTTCATCATACATATATTGTTATTGAACGTAATATTCTATTATTATTTTAGTCACTTTTTTTCTATTAAACGTTTTCGTGTTCTTTGTAATTAGTCTTTATATATCGTGTCTAATAATATGCCCTTCTACTAATACATGTCCGATAATGTATAATTTAAAATGCTTGATTAGTTCGCACTAATAACTTCCTACAACGACTTACTCGTAAATGCTTGAATGAATAACCTTAAGATAATGCAATTAGGAAATTTTGCCCATATGTTAATATGCAAGGAACTATTAGATAAAATTATAAGACGCCTTCGCACGTTTTTGTAATAATAAGTATTTATTTCCTATTTTTTTAATAATTGTAGTTTGTATGAAGACATTAATACATCATGAGGATAGACTTAGTCATACTGCCTAATGTGTACTGGAGTACGGTCCATGAATAGAGGCGACTACTACTACCACAGTAAAAAATCTCATGCACTATGTCGGTCTGGTCCTATTCAAGCTGATCCCAAAAATCGTGTGTCACTTTACCGTCTGTATACTTGAAAGAACTATCCCGGATCGTCAGACCGGGAAAATCACCACAAACTGTCTGCCAGTCTTTTGTGAATTGTCACAGTTAAATAAATTTTATCCAATATTACTTAGACTACTGCTGAATAAAGTCGTAAAGTTTAAAGTATAACTACTATAAATAGTTAATCTATAAATAATTAATCAGAGATGTAAATTATTATTTATTTACACCTGACCTATGCAACTACTTATATTTTATCACCATAACAAATTTTAAACTAATATAAAATAACAAACAAGACCTCAATTATCTTTAAAATAGACAAAATTGAATTAATTTACATACAAGGTGAAGTTGTAATTGCTTTTTTCTTTTATATTCTTATACATATTCGATTAATAAAATAAATAATGTTCCATTAAATTTGGCCATTTATTAATTCATCGTATCTCAATGTCAAGGGAAATTAAAAACTAATAAAATAGCTGTTTTATTATTATGTTTATAACGAGAATTTTTAGTACGTATCTTCGTGCAATTTTGTATTTACATGAAATATGTTCATAACTTTTGGGGTACCGACTTAAAAAATGCACTATTTTTCTTATTGAATTTGAATGAAAATTACTAAATAATGAATTTGACATTACAAAAACACTTGCATTTCATTTTCTTCAATGATCCCAATGTACACGCACTGTCAGAGGAAGCATCCGCATTCTGTTGACCGAATCGACATTTCACTAAACGATTCAGCCTATCCATTTTATTGTCGAACAACTGAAAAACTTTACCGTCCTTCCATGTGTTCTTTCCATCCTATAACGATCCTTCAACCAAAGCGTGAAAAAGCACCTCTGGCCAGCATAGTGAAGGCGACTGAAGAACCGTAAATTCAGTCGGTTTTTTCAATCGTCGGCGTTCTTGAATTTATTTTTGCAAGTCAAGGTCAGATGTCAAGACACAATAAAAAAGCTTTAGTAAAGATTGTACCAATACTAGTCTCGAAATTAGTCATAAAAATATAACTAACTATTTATAATATCAAACAAAATAGAGTTAATTTTCAAAAGATATGATTAGCACTTCAAAGAAATAAGGCGTCTGTGGTGTAGTGATAGTGCAATTATCACGCAAACCGTGAACCCCCGGTTCTAAACCACTTGCTGATACCCATGTATCTTTAAATATATTTTGGTTGTCCAGGATACAATTCTCTTGATACACGACAGCAAAATGACGAACTTGCACTGATTTTTGAACGATTAACAAACCAATTGGTAAACTACGTTAATTAGTCATTGCGACCGCGACGCAATTTCACTGCTTTTCGTCGCCATAATGTATTAAGGGCTCTGTTTCTATGAGACAAGTAAGTTTAGTGGCTTAGTATAGAAATATAATAAGAAAATCTATTCAGCATAAAATTACAATTGACAGATGGAATTGTATAATTTGATTGTGTAAGTAAGAAGGAAGGAACTGAAATGTTATTATGTTGGTTTGTAGTTGTAGACGTAATGGATGCTTATGCTCATCGTACTGTTACAGTGGTTACAAAACTTGTATAATACCTGCTTACTGATGGGTGACCATTAAAGATGCTATTTGTTTGTATTTATTAAGGCGACCGTGGTGTAGTGGCAGTGCAATGGCTACGTAAGCCGAGTGGCTCGGGTTCGAAACCACTCACCGTTACCAATGTATCTTTAATATTAATATGTACTTTGGTTATCCTGTTTCTATGATACAAGGTACTTTAGTAGCTTAGTATAGAAATGTATAATAAAAAAAATGATTTAAATTATATTTTTTTATTTGTTTTATTTGTTTTATTAACCTTTTTAACAGTGGTAGGCAGATTTTGTTGTCATTTTGCCCAGCAACTCTCTAGCAGACTGGGCAAATGGGGCCCATGTTTTTTTTTGAAATTTGCCTTTAACAATACCTTATTAAATTTTATAAATTAAATACGTTTTATAATGTATTTTATTTTATTATTTCAAGCTCGACAACTAGTATGCATGCCATTGTGGATGCGACTGCTACTCACAGTTTTTTAACTGTAGTAGCCGTTAAAATTAAGATTATAACTCCAGCTTAAAATCTGGCGGGGTGCTGTCAAATGGAGCTGCAAAGAACAATGTCTTTCGCACACTTTTGATCCTGATACAAACCTCTAGCTTCTTTTATATTCACAGTTATTTTTATATTCTATAGTAATGTGCACATTTAAAAATAAATATTAATACATTGTTATAATCATTAAATTGGACTATTTTGAAGTAAAATTCAATTTTCGAATTCACAAAGTAAAATTTTCGTGAGAACTTTCACGTCTTTTAAATGATTTATTACTTTTATGAAGAGAGTGAATGTTTAGATTAATAGAAGATTAGATATTTTAAATTATATTTTTTTAGTTAGGATATGCAGATTAGGTATGTATGCACTTAATTTTGATTTTAATTCACATGATGATACAAGATAATATGAATAAATTATATAGCAAAGAACTTTAGAGAAATTATAGAGCAGCATTCGTGAAACAAAATGAAATAAAATTAAAAAAGCACCTATTCAATTTATGTCAAATACAAATTAACTTTTATTAGATCCCAATACAAAAAACAAACAAGCTTATATTTTAAATCCCAATTATCCTATCCTTGAATATAGGATATGATTATCCCAACTTAAATATCCAAATAATCGTTGTTTCTCAGGAAATTTCAAATAAGAGTTTAATGCACGTGCGGCGATGATATTTTCTCATCATTAATTTCATAAATGAGAAAATATCATAATATAGTCTAAATATAACTCAAGCTTAATAAGACAGCGTCGATCATTATTCGAGTCTTATTCGTACAAGTAACTTTCCTCAAAAAGTGGCTTGGCTTAGTTCAGCCGTAGATAAATTACTATTAAAAACTGTAGTAGCATTCTTAAGTCGCACTCCAGCTTAATATCAGGCAACTATTTTGCTTGTTCTAGTTACCGATTAAAATAATGCGATTTGATTTACCACGCCACAAAGGATAACCCGAACACCGAAATGTATGCAAACAGTATTTAGTACTATGATAGTACATAGTAATTTCCAGAATAATCCGCTATGAAACCGCATAGTATTTTAAGCCGAATGCCACGAATTCTTAATAATAATATCTTAATTTCAACTGCACGATGGTCACGATTATTATATTTAGAAGCCCTTCACATAATATTGCCAAGATAATCTGTGACGTCAGTATTGCGGAAAGTGGCGCCTTGAAGCAAACCATATCCAGAACAACTAGTTGCACTATGTACAAAGGCAAACTTAACATTCTCTGCCAGCTAAGCTTGGCGACGAAGGAGAAAAATCTATTAAAGGATAAGGTGCAATAAGAAAAATAATAAATAAAATTAAATAAGATAACAAATCATAAAATTGTCAAACATTTATAAATTAATATATTATATAGTGTTTACAATATTTAAAATACAACTTTAAAATAAATAAAGAAATGCCTCTCTATTTTTAAATTACTATACAAAGCTACTAAAAGTGCTTATACCATAGAAACATGGCAACCAAAGTACATAAATCAAAGACACATGGTTACTGGCAAGCGATTTTAAACTCTCGGTTTGCGTGTCCACGAAACAACGATCGTCTTTTCATGCTGCAACGTATTTTGAGTTGACCAGAGTTGAAGAAAACAATTAAAAAATAATTCCAACATATTACATGGACAAGGGCGTCATTTTACGAATGTCATCGTTAGGTAACACACAGTCCGCACCTCCAACGAAAGTGAGTCCGCTGGCGGCAGCTGACAGAAATCGAAAACTTGACGTGTTCGTTATGCAACCGCGGAAAGTCGACTCCGTACCTTCATGTTGCGTAAATGTTTGGTGACTTTGCGTGTAATACAATGCAATGAAAGGTCGTGATAGATTCCAATTGTATTCTGTAATTAAGTTTGTATTCAACTTTTTAATTTAATTTAAAAGTAACTTAAAAATATAAATGAATTAAATAATCATAAAAATGTGTTAAATGTGAAAAGTAATACGAAATAAGGAAATACGGTTGCTGCCATTTATAAAGGGATCATAAAAAATCATCTAGAAGATGCGTTAACCGAGGCAGAGCCAGGAGGGTGTTTGCTGACCAAATCAGAGACAAACTTAAGAAAGCTGGGTTGTCTAGTACTCATAACCGTAGAGCTTGTTTGAATAGAATTGTGGATGTGAGGGAAGCGAGGGAGTTGTGTAAGGATCGTGGCAAGTGGCGCTTAATTGGCGACAATTTGATTGATTAATATAAAATGTTAATAATCTAATGACATAAATTAATTAGATAACCAATAGCTTACAAAATAACTAAATCGAAAAAAAGAGAAAAATTTTAGAATGAATTTCTAAATGAATGCTAATTAAGGTTTTAAAGTACTAAATAAATGCGATCATAATAACAATTTAATTTATTTAACAAAATAATATTATAATATCAAGCAATAATTTCTACAAGGTTAGACAGAGACAATAAAGCGTCACTTTCCACGATAAAAAAAAGTAATAAATAGTGTATAGTGATAAATAGTATAGTGTATAAACTAATCAAAGTATGTCATGGATTGCATAATAAATGTTAATAGTAAGCTTCCACACCGTTTTAGTATTCGTTAGGACAACGTCTTCGTGTCGCACATCCTAAACATGACCCACATTAAAAAACCTATTGCGAAAAATAAACATTACTTAAGACCTAAGTGTGATTTTCAATGCAAAAAGAAATGTGCAGAAAATAATGTTTTTAAATGTAAGCAAATTTAGGTGCAATATTTGTAAATTTAAACCACAATTTAAATTATTTACTTTGCAGACTATTTTCATATAGGACCTTTTTTTGGCTTGACATAATATGACAGCAACCCACCTGATGTTAAGCTGGATGTTAATAAAGACTCTTTACTAAAACCTTAAAAAACCTAAAAAAATCATTATTTCGTTTGATCTAATACTTGTAGATGTTTAAATTAAGTAGGGTTTTCTGCAACTGAGTTAGTGTAAGACTGGATGTACCTAATGACTGGATGTGGTAAGTGCGAGATTTATAATTATTAAACATTCATTTATATTTCTTTTTTTACGTGCAATCGCAGTATATACAATATGCAATTTTGAGTAGAGACATCGTAATGCAAGCAAAACCAATATTTGATTAACTGGAACATAAAAATATATATAAAGGGAATTCCAGGCCCCAATTTTCATAAATCAAAACAGCGAAACGACTGGTCAAAGTGCCTTTTTATTACTTATCGGTATTACGATTGTATAAAAATGTAATTTTAAAAGATCATTGGCCAGTTGTCATTTGCTGTTGTGATTTATTTACTTTGGGACCCTGATAGAGCTACTGTGTAGTGTAGGTAAAGGAAATGTAATAGTATTTTCTTTAGCAATTAAATCACATTAAAAATATTTACTTTGACTTAAAAGATTATTAGAAAGTAGAACTGGGTTATTTGTTTTGGCTTAAAAAGCAACTTGACACACTTAAATACATAGTTTAATACTATTATTATAAAACATGATAGTGAAGATTTTAGCATTTATTAAAATCATATTTTCGACACTATTTGCGAGGTAAAAAATTAGATAAAACACAGGTAAATATAATAAAAAACGGCGATGATTACATACTTATTATATTAGTTTTCCTTTGAAAATACTGTGACACGAACAAGTCGCCTTAACACTAAAACAACCACATTAGGAAAGGAATACTACGACGTTGTTAACAAAAATGACCAACCGACAGCATCATAGTTAGTGGATTTGTCGATTACCACAGTGTTAAACAAATGACACTTTTTTGTTTAAAGTCTGGGTAATTATTTGTCGCGTGATTTGAATAAACTATGGAATTCATGTATAATGTTTGTTTATGCTCGGGGTCTCACAGTTTTTTTACTAACCAAACGTTTGATATTGTTTACACTTATCAAATTATATAATACTATACTAGCTGAACCGGCGAATTTCATACCGCCAGTCAATGAATGTCGTGTTACAGATTAGCCGAACTGAAGTTTTTGTGAAGATTAATAAAATTAATATAATCGTTTCTCCTTATAAATACTTACTAGGACTTATTAAATTCGTAATAACAATTCTAAAAGTAATCTATATGAATTGAAACAGTCTTGAAAACAAAATTATTTATTTGGATAAGAATATAAACAGAAGTATGAATAGTGTGGTCTAACATTGGTCGGTATTTCTATCAACTTTTAAAATGTAAAAAGTGGTTATTGTGACATAACGATAATAGTTGGACATATGGTATCGCATTGTTTTTTTTTGTAGATATTGATATGTTTTTTAATATTATAGAACATACTTTTGTTCTATCATCAATAGTTTTCGCAGCTCATGCGACGAAAGACGTTTTAGGGCACTTTTTTACACCTTGGGTTACGTTACTTAAGTGTTAGTAAGGATCCCTAATATTTTCTAGTAATAAATGTAGCCTATGTCACTCAAGGTGAATGTAGCTTTTCAATGGTAAAAGAATCTCTGAAATCGGTACAGTAGTTTTTAAGTTTATTCATTACAAACACACATAAAAATACAAATCTTGCCTCTTTATAATATTGGTATAGATTGATTTTGTACACAGTTGTGGGGAGTTCCACCAAGTTCGAGGTATCAATAAGCATCTTGCCAAGATATGGATTTATTTTTAAGAAATGCTAAGAAAAAACTTACCTTAAAGCGCTAAAACGAATTTATCACAAAATCCTATAGTCTTTATAAACCTCGTTACGAATAATAGATTCTTAATAATAGATAATTAAACATACCTTACGTTCATTTAATTACAATACATTATAGGTAATATCTAAAAGACGATGTTAATGAATTAAATTCATTACTTTTATGGCACAATAACTTCATCCTTTTGCTTTATATGAAGACATTTTGTATTAGGATGCATTGCTAACATTGTATGTACGCATTGCTAACATTGTATGTAGACTCTAACAAATAGCGGAAAGACCTCGTGTCTTATAATACAAAATTTTATACTATAATGTAAACTATTCGGATGATAATTTCAGTAGAAAAACTTTATTTTTATATGAGCTACGGCACTTCTTTTTTTATTTTATTGTGTTTCGACGTATGACAGCACCCCGCTTGATGTTAAATTGGAGTGTAGTCCATGAATGGATGTCACTGCTACTACTATTCAATAACTGTAAGCAGCAATCAGATCCACTATGCCGGCCTAGTTGGAACCGGCAACTTACAAGCTGATCCTGAAACCCGACCAAATCACTTAGCTTGATACAATTAATTGTTTTCTTTTACATTTCTATACTAAGCTTTCTAAAAGTGCTCGTATCATAGAAACAGGACGGCCATCCCGTTTACGATACATTGATATGGGCAAGTGGATTTGAACGCAGAGCTCTCTGTTATCATGACCATTGACTGACTGGGTGTGTTTTCGTTCACATTTCACCCAACCCAGTCCTATCCACTACCGCGGGAACCAGTTAAGCGTTTTTACCCGCCTGATGATAAACAAGAGGAGGTCCAAGAGTGACGACGACTGAAAAAAACGAGTTAGTTCCCGGCTACCTCAGTCGCCGTCATTATGCCGGCATAGATATATGTATTATTAATTTATTTATTAAACTTTAATGAAAACTTTTTTATTTACTACGTCCAAAACACTTCCTGGTTCGCAAAACATGGTAAAGTTAGTTTACATATACGTATGCAAAAGTGTGTAAACTCATCTTTATTGAAGACCTCGCTATGAGGAAGTTAGATTACCCGTCCGTAACTCGTTAGTTCTTAGAAGAATATGGGATTTGAATAATTTAATCCAGTACTAGATCCAGTACCATGATGCGTAAATGCATTTTACATTATTTTTTAAACGACACAATTAATACTGTTTATGGCTTACCCTTACATCAACAATCGTTACAGGCAACGTTCATCGTCTACGTCTTTGTACAATACTGTTTTTAAGACAATGCTCTTTAGAGTCCTGAAGAAGACACGTCTTTGGAAAATACTGTTTTCTACCAATATTTTGTAAATCTACCTTAAAGAACCGATATTTATAAAAATAAAAAATTAAAGGAGTGTTGATTTGAATCCCTAATTGCAAGCACGTGTAGAGTAAATAGTATATAGTACACTCAATCACGTATACAGATTAGGTTTACCAAAAGATATTGTAAACCAATATTGTCTGAAAAAATACTGTAATATAATATGTAAAAAAAATTTACACGTCTTTACTTTTATATTAAGTTAGGTACATATACAACGTGTAACAAAAGGTCGAAATAATATTTTAAGATATGTAATGTATTTGAGCTCAATTTTTTTCTTTAAAAAAAATACCATACATTTTTTATATTATTACTTCTTTATAATCAGCGACAACCATAGCCATTAACTATTATCAGATGAACGATTAAGGATACTCATCTATTGGTAAAGTCCCTGACACTGTCTTTAAATATTATTTCGACCCTTTGTTACACGTTGTATAAAAGTATTTTTGTTAACCTTTTTCAACTTAGTCCAGACGTCCAGAACACACGATATTTTTCATATTATTGTTTACAAATAATTTTACCTTTTTTGGTATCGTGCATAGTTCAGAAATCGTAACAGAACAATAAAAGCTGGACGGTAATTTAATGTCAATAAAATACTAATTGAGAGATGCTATCTTGAGTATTGTATTTTATTCATAAAGAATCAGTAATGATTAAGATACTCTATATACAAATTTAAATTACATACATTGTAAACAACGATTGCCTCTCATTTTTTTAATGTAACAACGAAATAGGTGTTATTATACTTATTTTGATCTCTTATTTGATCTACAGCCATTGAACCAATAATTTTACGAGTACATGATGTCTTTTGTGATGGCTTCTATACTTTAGGATAATTTAGATCTTTTAAAGGGGCTCGTGTTTAACAGTTAGCCGTTGTTCGAATGGGTTAATTAGTTTCTATTTAAAACTTAATATAACACGAGTAAAGTGATAATATGGAATAGCAGGTAATGTGCTAAGTATTTTTTTTTATTGAGACACGACATATGACAGCACCCAGCTTGATGTTAAGCTGAAGTGTGGTCCATGAATGAATGCCACTGCTACTACAATTTAATAACTGTGAGTTTTATTTCTTAACATCTACGGAGTCTCCGTGTGGGTGCTGGGGCTATCGCGTATAGGTTTAAATGTAAGTATCGAAATGGAGGTTTAAAAGATTTTGCAACATGTTTACACTCAACTTTACTGCCCTTATATTGTTTAATACGAGTATTAGATATACAACTCATTCTTAGAACACTTAATGTAAGGCGACTATGGTGTAGTGGCAGTGCAATGGTTACACAAACCGAGAGCACGAGTTCGAGACCACCCACCGGTACCAATGTATCTTTGATATATGTACTTTGGTTGTCTTGTTACTATGATACAAGCACTTTAGTAGTTTAGTATAGAAATGTAAATAAAAAAATAAAAGCATGTTTTTAGTACTTTTAGAAACAATTTACAAATTCAGTACATTCGCTTGTACTAAAATCATAAATCTGAATGCAAAAACAAAACTTTAAAATGACATTGTCAAAATCGTGCGTAAAATTGGTGAGCGAACTTGTAAAATATCGCAAATTGTAATTGAGAGAGTATTGAGTAATATTTTGGGTGATAATGTCGTAACAATCGCGTAACTTGATTATTTAAAAAACAATTATTAACGAGTCAGCTATTTCCGCAATATAAATTAAGAAGTGTTTATTTTTGTTCCACTTATTGTGGTTTAATGTTATACAAGATATTTTAGTTTTAATTTTAAAATAAATATTTACTTTTAAAGATTTATAAACAATAATTATAAGCTTGACATATGATACACCCTTTAAGTTAGAGTGCAGTCTGGTGGCACTCTCAATGGAGGCAATGAAGGCAACTAAGATTATTGGAATCAGCAACTTTCAAGTTGATTGATTGATTGATTCACTACCACAATCTATATCAACTGTTTGTCTTACTTAATCATAATTACTATAAATGTGATGTAATGTTTATTTTTTAGCAATTAAATTATTAAGTTCTTTGTACCTATTTGTCATTTCTATTCAATATAATTAAAGTAGAGTAACTTAATAATAACTTATTCAACTAAGATAGGGTCGTTTTCCTTCTATTAAACGAATAGTTTTTAAATTAGTTATGTTAAAAATGTTGATGATTACATTATTACTTATTATAACATCTTGTTTAAATGCAAAAGGTCAATTTAGCAAAGGTCCAAGACACACGAGAGACAAATAATTATATAATATTACAATACGTACTAGATTTGCATAATTTTATTAACCGGCTTCTGTAGTCATTTAAAATTCCATATTTTTCCTTAATTTTTTAAAAGAAATTCACGGAATTCATTACTTTTTTTTAATTAGACGATTTTATCATAATTTCTTTATAAACAAAACCTAAAGTTAGGTAAGATGCCTTTTAAATAACATACTCGTAATTATTTTTTAAATAATATACCTATTTAATTAATAAATATTTATATATAATTACTAACACACCAAGATGTAAATTCAATGTAGTTTTATTAGCTAGTATATATTAGATAGAAATCTAGTTAAATTGACATTTAGGACTGTCCAAACTAAACCCAATTAAAAACACAAAGTAAGTATTAAAAGACGTACCTATTTCCTGTCCCCATGGTTTCAAACTTCAGCCAAAGCCCACGAATTAAAAGTCACACAACAATATATTTGGCGATGGCTGAAAATCACTGCCAACTTTAAGAATAAAAAAAAAACAGTTATTCTAATTACAAAATTTAAAACTTAAATAAAACTTCACGGTTTCGTGTGGTTGTATTTACGCGCGATCGAGCACGCGCCGTTCTTGCGAACGTGTCGGCTCGGACGGAGCGGATAGGCTTCTGGGGGATTGCAATTCATATGGCTAAGCGAGTAGAGGCAAGCCGTCGAGAGAGAAAGTCATCGAGTTATCAAATCCCGTAGTTACGTTCGAATCACGTGCAGTCTTCCTAATAAACAATCGCGTATACATTGTCGCAAGATAAAATTTACATATCGTGTAAACTTTATTTGACACATATTTGATGCTCTACATAATGTGTTGTAACATTAATTTATGTATTTGAATTTTTTTTTCAGTTTGTTTCAAATACATGAATTCATATTTATAAAAATCAAAAGTTATAGCTCTGTAGTATGTCGTTAAAAATTAAAATTTTATGTAGAGGCCGAGTGGTAGGCAGTGGTACCCAGTCTGCCGATCCGGGTAGTACCACCACTTATAAGTGCAGACCGTGAAATGATTTGGTCGCGTTTCGGGATCGGCTTCCAAGTTGCCGGTTCCGACTAGGCCGGCATAGTGGATGTGATTGCTACTCACAGTTATTGAATTGTAATAGTAGTGATATCCATTCATGGACCACACTCCAGCTTAACATCAAGCGGGGTGTATCAGACTGTCATATGTCGAGTCATAATAAAAAAAACAACCTAAAATTGCCTCCAAACGGGAGTCCAAAAACGCCGCCCGATGACTGAACAGAACAATTCTGTTTACGGTTGCCTCAGTCGGCATCATTATGCCGGCCAAAGGTCTAATGTAGTTTTGGCATTTGCTTGATCGAACTCATATCTTATCTACGTCATTTCATTCGATAGGATTACTAAAATAAAAATTACTCGTACTGACATACTGATGATAATAATAATAAAATTATTTGTGTTATGTATTTATGTAATAAAGTTCAAGTTCTATAAATAGAATAAAATGTTCTGTTAATTACTATCTAATAATGTAAATTAAGTAAATATCTGATTAATAAAAACATATGAATAGCACATTATTTTAATTGTATTTTTAATCATTGTGGGTAATCATTATAGATAATCATTTAATCAATAGGTATTATTATTAATTATTTTTTTAAGTACCTAATTCTAAATTCAATTTAGTGGTATTTCCGCGAAGAATTGCAGCTGTTCTAAAGACAAATGGCCCAAATAAATATTGTATATATATTTACCATTGTTTATATTATTTTGTTCATATATTGTATTTTTTATAAAAAATATCTTCTTCGGGTCCACTCAGGTACAGTTTGCCCACTCTGCCTATTTTCAAGTATATTGTCCGCCAAGAGACAAAGTCTCTATTCTAGATCATCTTAAAAGTTGTCAGTTTCAACTGGACCGAGATGTGATTGCAGTTATTGAACTGTAGTAACAGTTGCCTCTATTTATGGACCGCATTCCATCCTAATACCAGACGGGATGTTGTCATATGTCGAGCCATAATAAAAAGAATACAATGTATTATATCAATATCAGATAGCGACGTACACTTTCACTTTTGTTCGACTACGCAAAGGAGTTCACGTGATTACACTGAAATTTCAACATAACTTGGATAGCGAGGCTGTGGGACCATTCCAGTATTACTGTCAGTTGAGTAATTAACATGGATTGTCTATATAACATGCTTAAAAGTAACACGGTGAACGTTTTCTTGTTTATCTGTTTCCATTGTTTATTTACTTATTTTATAAAAACTTAATGCACAATAGTGCAAAGGCAGAATTAATACCAAAGGCATTCTCTACCAGTCTGACCTATAGGATATTGATCTAATCTTAGATCTGATGAGAGGCAGGGTACAAAATAAAAGTAAATTCATACATATGGAAAATATATTCATAGATGCATAAAAACACTTGGCAGGTCTTTGGTGTGGGATGCGACATGTGTTCACATTAGGCCCATCTCACATCGAGGTGACCTGTAGGATAGATTAGGGAAGGAAGGAAGCTAGAAACTTGTGTAATCGTGGAAAGTAGCGCCCGTTGACTCTGCCTATCCCTGTGGAAATTAAGGCGTGATAATGATTATAAGATAAATATTATTTATAAAGTATATTAAATATAATTAAACTATTTAAATTAACATAATAATAATTAACATATATAATACATGTGAAATGCACGTTCATACAATATATATACATATATATAACTCGTATATATATATAGTAATAAATAACTCGTTATGAATGTATTACGTGATCTCGTTCGAAGGATATGTTTTGCAGGAAGATGGTGTGTGGGTTGCGCCATATGATGTGAAAGTGGTCATGTGATTAAAGATTATGAGGTAATTCCAATATTGTAGTACTATATATTATGATAATAAACATTCCTTTATGTATTTTATTGGCTTTATTTTGGACCATATTACTTAATACTTTCTTTATTATTTCTAGGGGAAAACATATTTTTTGTTTATAATGACAAGCTGGAGAGAGCGACTGTTGCCACATATATCTGTCTGCCAGCACCAATGGCATTCTCTATGCAATAATAAGTTAAATTACAAATATCTCTATGAAAAGGTACATGATAATAAATTAAAATCATCAAAAAACGTCAGTAATTGCATATAGTAAATTCTATATTATTATTATATTTTCTTTTGGCTCAAAGGTGGCATAGATTGCTGTTTAGAAATAAGGTCGCTGTTTGTGTCACTACTCAATCAATTAATCAATCATATTGTCACGCCTTTTCCCCACAGGGATAAGCAGAGACAATGAAGCGCCACCTGCCACGATCCTGATACAACTCAATTCCTTTCGCCAATCTACTTTTACTCATACTTGTCATGTGCCCAAACCATCGAAGCATTTATTTGTCAATCCTTGTCACTACATCTTTTGTGTCACTACTCGTATGCTTATAAAAAGTTTCATTTTAGTTTATGTTGCACAATCAAGGATTCAACAAATAAAATTATATATCCTAATGAAATCCATATATGTTTATGATTATTTAACTAAAAATATAAATTTAGAATCTTTACAACTTTCTTTTTTTATTAAGACGCGACATCTGGCGTCGGCTTACCTGATAGTAAGCAAAGAGAAGTCTGAGAGTGCCGATGATTAAAAAACCGATTCAGATGACGTTTAAACCAATCATGTGCCGGCCTCGCTTCGCTTGCTTGAAGGATCCAGGGTTATAGGATAGGGAGAACAAATGAGCAGATACTCGTATGTTGATTACTATTGATTAAGCTAATGTTAATGTATATCTAGTGAGTTGCTGGTTGGAACTGGAAATGGAAAATAGCAGATACGACTGCTACTTAAACTGAAGTAGCATTCGCCTCAGTTCTTATGGACTGCAATCCAGCTTAACAATAGTCGGAGTATTATTATATGTCGAGCCACAACAAAATAAAAAAAGTGTACCGTGGTTCAAAATCCTTATTTATTTCTGAAGTTTATTTTTAACGAATTACGAAATATGTTATAGTCGATTACGTGATTGCAATTTTAAGGTAAATCAACAAATATTGACAAAAATTTCACTTTCCATAACAACGGCTCATAATGTATGTTTTTGTATTGCAAGAACACGTTTCTGCATATGTTTGATTCGTTAGGCTTTCCATATTTGTACTGTTTTAAATAAAAAAATAGAATTAACTTTCATATGTTTGTTTTGTTTGTTGTTTGTTTATTTTTCAGGTATTAGTATTTTTTCATTTCATTTTTATTGTAACTCGACATCACCCCGCCTGATGTTAAACTGGAATACTTAGCGGTAGAATACTGCTTACTATTCTTTTTTATTACGTTAATATATAAATACTGCTTAAAAAATGTGCTATCAACTGGTTGTATTCACCACCTTACGTCGTGCGATCAAATCACTTCACGGTCTCTACTACCCCAGGTCGGCAGACTAGCAATTGCCGATCAATTGTCCACCTACCACATGTAATTCTTCTTCACACTCTTCTAATCAAAAATTACGAGTATGTACTGAGAATCATAATACACCTCGGATCAGTTAGACTGAAATCGCGTATAGAGTTTTTGCCCAGGCTTGGACGCTTGAGTGTGGTCTATGAAAAGAGGCGACTGCTACTATAGTTAAATAACTGCTAGTAGCAATTACATTTAATATCAGTTTCAGCTTCAGGATTCAGGGATCAGCTTGTAAGTTGCCGGTTCCAACTAGGCCGACACAGTGGACGTGACTGCTACTTACATTTAAATAACTGTAGTAGCAGACACCTCCATTCATGGACCGCACTCGAGCTTAATATCAGGCGGGGTGCGTGATGTTAGGCGCACATCATGCGATAGCATCATAATATATATATTTTTTATATATTTATTTCTAAATTAAGCTACCAAAGTGTTTGTATAATAGAAACAGGACGACCAAATTACATATATCAAAGATACATTGGTACCGGTTGATTTTGAACCCGTGCTCTCGGTTTGCATGAACATTGCACTACCACTACACCACCTCGCCATATGTCGTGTCATAATAAAAACATATACTAGCTGGTCTATTTAGAACCGTGAACGTACAAGATTCCGAAACGTCACTGAGTCTTTCATAGTGCACTTGAAAGTGGTAGCCACCACAGAACTACAGTTTTATTCATTTAATTCATATGTTCCGGTTCCGTGGGTAGCACAATCAACTAACTGCCTGCCTTCCAACATATACTTTATACATTTAAATGCCTTTATGATTATATTTTTCTAAAAAAATATCTATCAAAATGTAATTTTTAAATATTTAACAACAACATAGCCAGCCAAAGACTATTATAGTGCATAGCTGCATTTAAGTTAATGTATATTTCCTTGCATTTACGACTATTCCATTAATTTAGATTAGCACCTACAGGTCGTGAAGAAACACTAAATAATAAGTGATGTTGTGGAAGGTCAGTGACCTCAAGGTACACGAGAGAAGGGACAATAGTTTGCAGGCGGTCCAAGGATGAGCGTGAGTTACGCTCGTGACCACTCATACAAACATTGTTAACGTCAAAATGGGGAATCGCTGACATTCAAAAATATATAGATATTAAAATACATTGTTAACTACTTCTATTGTGTTGTTTTTGACAATCTTGATATATTATTTATGAAGAGTTTAACTAGTAGGTAAGTTAAGTAGTAACTCAATCCAGTATTTTATGAATTTTTATAGTACTAACAAAGTCGAACTTTATATTGGTGATATTAAAATTTATTAGACAATTTCCCAGTAATATAATTTACTTATATTTGCTGTTTATTAGGCTAGGCTAATTTAAAAATTATCTCATTTCACCAGAGTACAAAAAGCCATATTTTTTTACGACTTATAAATAAGCATTGATTGTGGTTGCCTGCTAATTTTTGTTTTCATTTTATTCATAGCTTACCAAAAACGATCCATCAGTTTCGGATAGCACTAAAATTATATAATATAAACTTATACTGTAAAAAAACTAAGTATGAACTTTCAGCCAATCGCAATTTCATTTGGTTTTCAGCATCGATGTTTTTAGACGATTTTTATTGTCTTTCACTCCATATTTCTCCATTCCTGTTCAGTTTAACCCATCCGAGTCGCATAGTGCAGTAGGGTTTGGAATCACTTGGGAACCCTAAATACCAAGTCTCTATATACGCCTGTCTTCGTCTACATACCATATGTACCATTTTGTATATGTATAAACGTGTATGTGTACGCGCCATTGATATAATAACTATATAATATACTTGTATTACAGTAATATTCACTAATATTTTATAACATTATAATAATTAATACCCAAAATAACATAAAGTGTAAAAATAGTAAAAAATATTGTTTCACAATCTAAACGACAAATTAGTAGTTGTTACTGGAAATAAATAACCAGTTTTTTTATTGATTAGGAACATAATTATACGATCGATCCTATGTTTTAAAATAAATTAAAAATAAAATTTAATCATCTAGCAGGTTGTCCCTGTCTTGTCCTAGAAGACATTATTTCTTGATTTATTTTTATACATATTTATTTGCACTTTTCCCCTAAAAGCTCAACTTGTAAGTTTTACCCTGGTACTAGTAGTCTTATTCCGTTTTCTATTTTTTAAACGAGTAATATTTAAATAAAAAAGGGTTTGTTTGTAAAGTAAGAAAGGAAATAGAATTTTGAAGGTCCATTGTATGTCTTTTATACAGTTAAACTTCTATAATCCATCTAATATAATATAAAATAGTCAAAAGCTATGAGTTCTATAATTAAGAGTATATTCTATATTTATTTGTATGTAGAATCAATCATGTCTTTTTCCCACAGGGATAGGCAAAGATCCTGACACAACTTCCTCGCTTCCCTCACATCCACAAAAATAAAAACACTTAAAACAAGCTCTACGATTATGCAACCCATGCAGCAACCCAGCTTTCTTGAGTATCTCTTTGGTCGGAAATCCCCCTTCTGTGTCTGCCTCGTTTAACGCATCCATCCACATTAAAATCATTTGTATGTTATAAATTTAATGATGAGAAAAATGAGAAGCATTATAACATATAAATCTATTATAATTATTTATACATCTACTTGTTTACGTAGTAATTTTCGATGTGTGTATTGTTTATTTTTATTAAGTACTACTGCGTAACCCAGCGTTGCCCGGGTCAGAATACATCGCACGCATAATTGTTAAATATTCTGTTTTTTATTTATTATGAATGTAAAATCTTTATACCTACCATTAACGTATGTTGTTGTATATATAGTGTATATAAAATTTATTCATCCATAAACTTACCAAAATTATTATAAATTGAATCCAAAAGTAGTTTGTTAATTAAAAAATGATTTATTTCACATTTACATTTTAGTCAGACTTTGTAAGAAGAAACAGGTAAGCACTAACTGACAACTTGAAGTTCCTGCCTCTTTCCCCAGCAAAACTGAATTGTGGGCATTGTGCATAAACATATTTGCACATTATCCACTTTAAAATACTTAAAACGCTTGAGGTAAACAATACTAAAATTATAATTCTCATGTATGTCATAAGAATTATAATTTTAGATAATAGAATATTATTCAAAGTAGCCTTTCAACGGAATATTAAGTTCCATATAAATTATAAAATTATAATTGATCATGTGCCTAGATATTAAATTCGTGATATTCTCTTAAATCGGATCTTTTATATCCGATTTTTATATATATACATACGTCACATACCTTCTTGAAATCTTGGTCAATGGTCAAAGTATTGTTATTGAATAAAATGGTAATAAAAATATGTTTGCAATGTTAATGCGTTCACATCGATCAACTGCGACCGGGCATTGAACACGTGCGATATTTTTCTATCCGTATTTATTATTGTTATAAGTCTAAAACTCGCATGTTTATGAGAAGAAAAGTTCGTTGCCCATAAGACTGGTTAGTACTAAATCCTGTCGGGACAGTATTTTTTGTAAGTAGATTTACAACATTATTATCTCTGTGTAATAAGCTTTAGAAACATTATTTTCCTTTTTGTCCTCATGCTTACAAACTTAGTTCTAACTGCAGTTATGTTTAATTTACAATGAGTACACTTGAAAGTGGTGATTCTACCCCGGATCGGCAGACAGGGCACCACTGCCTACTCTTCAGCAACTAAACCCGGAGCAAACATCCTTTTTTTATTAACAAATATAAGTAGTAATTTTTATTTTTATTATAAAATATATATTACAAATAAAAACAGTGAAAGAAATATTTGCTTCGACCAGGACTTGACGCGTAACGGTGCGCTAACCAATGCGCCACACATGTCGTATTCTAAACAACAATATTTTTACTATTTAATTTTGTATATTAAGCTACTAAAGTGCTTGTATCATAGAAACATGACAATCAATGTACATACGATTATATGAACAGCGGTTATGAACCCGTGCTCTCGGTTTGCGTGACTATTGTACTACCACTACGACACAGTAGCCTTATAACGTATTGTAATATATTAATAGTTAGTGAGGAGAATATTTGTGTATCGATAAAAATTAAGATGCATTATAGACTTCAAAACACATCTTAAGTCTTTTATGCGCATAAAACTAGTTATTTTTCAATAACATATTACCTTTGGTAGGTATTTCCAAATATTTCGCACTTTGTACATTGCCATTTCTTAAACATTTAGGTAATAATACATGTAAACAAATTATAATAATAATAAAAAATGGGCTTTGAAAAACATCCTCTCAGTATTTTGTGTTTTATTTATACAAACGTTTTAATTTCACCTACTAAATAAATAAAACATACAGACATTTTGATAAAAGTTGTCTATCTTAGGGAATAGAGAAAAGCTGCATATCCTTGTGGAAACGAAGGCGTCACAATTTAGTTATACTTTTAGGTCATTGTTCTAAAATAGCGATATCATTAGATTTAACTTTTTTTTCTAAAAAGTATCGATCTTTTGTCATCATAGAGATATAGAATAGAGAGACAGACCCCACCTAACCCAGTACTGCCCTGTGTGCATAAGACTATGCATACTAAAACCTTAAATAAGTGCAATATTAACAACACAAGCAAAAAATAAAACATATATTTGATGATTTATGTTCAATAGGGATTATGTTCAAAAACGCGAAAACGCTAGAAGAAGTCTGATTATCCCCAATGAAGTGTGGATAATTAGATTAAAAGGTATCACGAGTCTAACAATCCCCATCAATGGGGATTTCATAATGGGGATTTTTGGACCATACCGACATAAAATTATATAATCTGTGCCTGTGAGAACGCTGCAAGAAGGCCCCCTCTGTTTATCTTTCTCTAGCACATGGGATTTATGCAAGCTTGCTGCTACTCGATACTTAAATACACTTTTTACTTTTTGGGCATTAAGTATCATCGCACCGCGATTCACTAGATGACCTCTCTGCTACAGTGTCATATAAAGGACATTTCAACCATTGTATTTTTACATCCAGAATACTCGGAAAAGATTGTGCTACTTGTCTTTAATGTCTAATCAGCGATAAGTACTTTAAAGATAACCTTAAGATGTGTGTGATCTATGTTGTTTGACCCCAAATCTCCACGTGATGTTCACCGCAAATCTTAACCGGTTGTGGTTAGCAACAGAATAGACAAACATTATGTAAAATTAATGGAATTTGCATTCTTGTCAGATCCGTCAATAACAAGTTAGAGTAGTTTTACTAAGAAAATCGTGTTCGAGTATTAACTGTTTAAATCGTTTTAGGTACAGATTTTATTTAAATTGGGGATTACTAAACGGATTTTCCGGTGTGAGTATGCACTGTGTAAAATAAGAGGCTATTAAGCATAAACTAGAGAGTCAGATCATGGCAAATGGATGCTCAGTCTGCCAATCCATGTACACTTGCAAGTAATGGCACAAGTGTACATACCATGATGTTTTTTGAAGTTTTCCGGTTCCAACCCGGCTGGCATAGTGGATGCGAGTGCTACTTGCTTTTACTTAACTGTGGTAAAAGTCGCCTCCATTTATTGACCGTACTTTACCCTAACATCAGGCTAGATACTGTCAAATGTCGAGCCACAATAAAACATATACATATAATCGTTTGTTGCTAGAAATGGGTTTTACTGTAATGAAATTGTAAAAGGCAAAGAAAGGTTGTGTTATGTCATAATAGTGAATGTGTTAATAGTTGAATGCACGCCCTTTCTATGAGAGTGTTTTGATAACCACGAGATAATTATAATTAATCAAATTAAAGGTATATGTTTACGATATAAATTGTACTTTATTTTATTTATTATTAATTATTATTATTTATTAATAATTATTTTCAAAACTAATTATTTCTAAATCTCTTATAATGTTTTCTTGACATTAAATTATGGAAAACAATATCATTTTAAGATACCAAACGTTTTTATTTTATTTGTTATTAAAAGAGAAAAAGATATTAATTATTTTGTTAATTTTTTATTTATTTACATTTCTATGCTAAGCTACTAAAGTGCTTGTATCATAGAAACAGGACAACCAAAGTACATTGGTACCGGTGGGTGGTCTCGAACTCGTGCTTTCCGGTTTGTGTAACCATTGATTGCACTGCCACTACACCACGGTCACTTTATTGTCGCTGTATGACATCACTTTCTTGATGCTGGAGTGCGCTCCATTAATGGAGGCGACTGCTACAACTGTTAGTAAGTACCCCCACCTCACACCCACCATGCCCGCCTAATTGGAACCGGCAGTTGAAGCTGAAGCGGTATGTACACTTGTAAGTGGTGGTACTAACCCACCGAATCGACACCGAACCACCACTGCCTACCATTATTAGACGACCAGACCCGGTGCAAATATCCGTCTCCTTTTTTTTTATTTACAGCTACTTGTAACCTTGTAACATTCAATTTAATTACTAAATACTACAAATAATAGCTACTAATATGAGCACACATTTGCTTCGACTGGAAATCGAACCCGGGACTTTACGTGTTACTGACTGGTGTGTTAGCCATTGCGCCACGCGTGTTATATGTGACATGTGCCAGTGGAAGAAGTTTGCATCCTGCGGTTTCTTGCTACTTTTAGCAGATCAACAATAGTACATCTTGTGGGTTAACGTTCTATTCTGCATTCGCTCGTAAAGTAGACCACAAGGTCTAACGCACTTACTCATCAATAAATTATTTGAAGACATGCGTTTTGACGTCAGGCGTGGCGTAGCACACCTGTCAGCACGAAAGTCCCGGGTTCGATTCCAGGTCGGAGCAAATATTGTTTGTTTTATAGCTTTTATTTGTAATATTTCGTAATTTAATTAAATTTACAAATATTTGTTAATAATAAAAAGTGACCGTAGCTCCGGGTCTGGTTCACAAAGAGAGGTAGGCAGTGGTGCCAGTCTGCCGATCCGTAGTAGTACCACCTCTTACAAGTCGAGTGCCTTAGTCGCATATCGGCAACAGCTTGTAAATTGCCGGTTCCAAGTAGGCCGGCATAGTGGATGTGACTGTTACCTACAGTTAGTTAACTGTAGTAGCACTCACCTCCATTCATGGACCGCACTCCGGCCTAACATCAGGCGGGATGCTGTCATATGTCAAGTCACAAAAAAAAAATGTACTGTGTGTTTTTATTTATATTGGCATGACATGATCGCACGTAACCTGACATAAAGCTGGAATGCAATTCATGCTGACGTCACTAACTACAGTCACATCCGCCTTGCCGGTTTCCATACATACTCATCCCAAACCAAATCACTTTTCTAAGGGTGACTAGCCAAAGGGCCTCAAGGAGAGGTTTAAGAGTGACATTATATTAGGATTTTCTTAAGATGCATGGTTAAAGTGAGGAGCTGGTAAAGCATTCTACTAGTCGATTGTTAGATAAAGTAACGACTCGCTGAACCATTTAGTAGACTGTCGATTCAATCGACAGAATACGGATGCTTCCTTCGAGCTGTAAAAAGACGAAGTCTTTATATCTAATTGTGACTTTTTTAATTTTTAATGTACATTTTATACTAAGCTACTAAAGTGCTTATATTATAGAAACAGGACAACCAAAGTACACATATCAAAGATACATTGGTACCGGTGGGTGGTTTCGAACTCGTGCTGCCGGTTTGCGTGACCATTGCACTGCCACTACACTACGGTCGCATTATGAATAGACTATTTAATTGTCCCATTGTAATAATTTGAATAGTATGATTTATTGAATTGTTTTTGTATTACAATGTTAAACATATTGTTATGTATGAGTGTGGTTATGGTTACTTAATAGTATGCGACCCAATACCTTCACATCTTAATTTTATGGTCATAAAATCCATAGATCTATATATGTTCAGAGATGGCAATCAGCGTCAGCGAAAAAGTGTTGGCAAAACACCAGAAGGTGTTTTGTGCTTTTGTTGACCTTGAGAAGGCCTATGATCGAGTGAACAGGAGTGAATTGTGGCAGCAGCTGTCCGGGTTTGGGTTGGGGGAGCGTTTGGTCCGTGCACTGAAATCTCTCTATAAGGATTCCAGTGCATGTGTTCGAATTAACGGGGCGCTATCTGACTGGTTTGGCATCTCTAAAGGTGTCAGACAGGGATGTGTAGCGTCACCATGGCTCTTCAATCTATTCATGGACAGTTGTCTGAAAGAGTTGCGTGAAAGGAAGTATGGTTTAAGAATGAATGACTTGGTGATCAAATGTCTCTTGTACGCCGACGATCAAGTTATCCTTGCATCTTCGGCGTATGAGTTACAGGACATGGTTACTATAATGAATGCGGAATTAGAAAAGAAAGGTATGAAAGTGAATGTAAGTAAAACAAAGGTAATGGTTTTGGAGAGAGAGGATGAAATGACAGAATGTGAGATAACGATAGACGGAAAGAAAGTGGAACAAGTCAAACAATTTGTTTACTTGGGAAGTATGTTTACTAGGGATGGAAAGTGTGATGAAGATATTGAGAGAAGAGTGCAAAATGGTAACGTAGTGAACGGTGCCATCCATAGTATAATGAACAGCCAAATAATGTCCCAAAAGTCACGGATGGCTGTTCATAATGCGGTGCTTGTTCCTACATTAATGTATGGGAGTGAAGGTTGGGTATGGCAGAAGAAGCATGAGAGTAGAATTAACGCTGTAGAAATGCGGTCGTTAAGGAGTGTATGTGGAGTGACGATAGCGGATAGAATAAGGAATAGCACACTGCGTGATAGATGTGGTTTGAAAGAAGATGTAGTGACAAGGATTGACAAAGGAATGCTTCGATGGTTTGGGCACATGGAAAGGATGAGTGAAAGTAGATTGACGAAAGGAATTTATAAATCTGATGTGGATGGATGCGTTAAACAAGGCAGGCCCAGGAGAGTGTTTTCCGACCAAATCGGAGACATCCTCAAAAAAGCTAGGTTGCCTAGTGCCCATAACCACAGAGCCTGTATGAAGAGAATTGTGGATGTGAAGGAAGCAAGGGAGCTGTGTAAGGATCGTGGTAAGTGGCGCTCCATTGTCTCTGCCTATCCCTGTGGGAAAAAGGCGTGACAATTTGATTGATGGCAATTTCCTCTTTTTATGTCATATATCATAAAAATATAATATTAATTATGTATAATAGTACTTGTTGCATCCCATTCCAATTGCTCATATCTATTTCACTACCATAAAGTTGGTTGCCTGAAAGATATCGCTTTCAGTGATAAGGCCACCATTTGTAAACAATGATTTATTTATTTTAATAGACGTATTTTATTTTGTGCAATAAAGAATTTTGCCTATCTAAACGTTTCTTCAATAGGCAACATAATAATGGTGTAGATAGTCTCGCGAAGCTAAAGCTGTCTATCCACTTCCTTTTTAATAATTAGAAAATATTAGTAATATTAAATTAAATTAATGAGTATTATAAATAGAAGCTATTAGGTAAACATTTCGATTTAAAACAAACATTGAATCTGAAGAATTGTAATTACAATCGGATACAATACTTCACTTGACCAAAAAGGCAGCCATTTCCACATAAATGACCACAACAGGTAAGTAAATCTGCAGTAAAGTGAAAAATGCATTAAATGCATTGAACTGTCAAGTTGGACATGTACCTTGTCTATATTGTCGTATATCTATGTAGAATGTGAAAAAAAAATACGAGTGAAAGTGGGTGAGCTTCCGCTACTGAATCACATGACTGTCGTTACTCGTGCTTGTTTATTACAACCAAAACACAAGACCACACTTTACACCTTCTTTTTTAAATGCACAATATTTTTGTTTTAGAATGCTCACGAAAACTATAGTTAATTGTTACTTCAATTAACAGTCAGTTAAAGCTTATGTCTGTGATTTGTAATGTCTTTGAACTACATATACTCGTAAATGCAAATTATATTGAAATTCTATTCCTGAATTTGAATAAGGATCTTGGATTGTGAAAGTAGATTGACGAAAAGAATTTATAAATATCATGTGAATGGAGTTAGACTGGACGTTAAGACTGGGACTTAAGGCAGGCCCAGAAGGGTGTTTTTCGACTAAATCGGAGCCATCTTTAAGAAAACTAGGTTGCCTAGTGCCCATAACCATAGAGTTTATATTAAGAGAATTGTGAATTTAAAGGAAGCGAGAGAGTTGTGTCAGTATCGTGGCAAGTGGCGCTCCATTGTCTCTGCCTATCCCTGTGGGAAAAAGGCCTGACAATTTGATTGATTGATTGATTGATCTTGGGATAACAAAGTATATTTATCAATTTTAGGTCTTATACTTATCGTAAGAAATAATTAACCTACGAAATCTTTTATAGATAAATAAAAATAAAAAGTACAATTCGATACACAAATGCGTAAGTTGATCAGTTTCATTCTGTCAAAAACATCTAGTTTTAATTTAATATTTAAAATATATAAAAAAAAACCTAAAAACCCATTGATAAAAACAAAACAACTTATGTTGTGTGACTGTGGGAACCCTGGTTGTCAGCTCATTTACGCTACATCGGAGTAACCGGTACCAATGGATGGAGGCGTCTCGTGAAATGTCAAGGATTTCTTTGTCATATTCTAAGATGTTCGTCACATGACAAAGTCACATGATCAGTACACATCCCTGTACGTTTTGGGGTCAATTGTCTGTGCATTAATTAACAAACCGGATGTTTTAATATTTTTATAGTTTTTTTGTTTAAGTTTTTGCATTAATTTTGCTATTTGTAGAGTAATGTCTAATATTGTTAGGTTTCCATTTTAATGAAAATAAGGCAATGGATTAATGTTAGATTATTTAAGATTATTTTTATTAAGATTAGATTATTTTTAAATTCAGACTATGTTAAAATGATGGGTATACCTCAACATATCACTGTTATATGCATATTCTTTATTGGAAAAATTATTACACTTAAATGCTTTTGCTTAAGATTTTCACTGAAAAGAAAATAGAGTAAAAAAAAAATACCTAAAAAAATTGCTTAGATATTTTATTTATTTTTAATTAGAAAAAAATACAAGGTAGTTTGAAGTCCGGCTCCTCTATAAATACGTAAAAAAAATATTAGCCTATACGACAAAAAGTTTCCTAAATGGCCGTGTACAGGAATATGCAGCGTATGGCGTCCACCTACATAGTTGTAAAGGTGGCAAGAAACCGCATGAATGCAGGCTCCTTCCAGCACTATATAGAGCGCTGGGCTGGGGTAGGCTGATGTTTAGCTGGACGTTTAATACCTCACATGACACGAAGAAGAGAAATATAATTAAGTTGATTCAATAAAGAGCAGATGCTGGTCCATCGTATAGTTTAATATGTTTTTAAGTGAATGAATCGAGACGTGACTATCCGAATGATGCCGGAACCAGGCTGTTTATTGAATGCGACCGCCGATTACAGATAGCAAAAGCGACAGCAGTCACCTTAATTCGACTCCATTCCAGGTGGTGTCCAGTCTGCTGTTTTGGGGTAGTACCATTTAGAGACCTTAAAGTAACATAGTCGCGTTTCTGGGTTAACTTGTGATATACCGGTTCCAACTATTGGCTGTCCTCCAGTTTAACATCAGGCGTGGTGCTGTCATTTATTGAGCTACAATAAAAAAACTTTATATTTGTCGGTGTGGGGTCAAGTTTTTAATAAGACTTATATTTAAAAAAAACTAATAGTTTTAATATTTAATATTTTAAATTATGAATAATTTTTGGTGTAGTTAGTTGTTTTTTTGTTGTTGCTAAATGGCAGCACGTGACTATATTGTTGTAGTTATTAGTCATGTAACAAAATGTTTTTTTACTAAGGTGTGATTTGATACAGACATTTTTTTTATTATACATTTCTATACTAAGCTACTAAAGTGCTTGTATCGTAAAAACAGGACAACCAAAGTACATATATCAAAGATACATTGGTACCGGCAAATGATTTCGAATCCGTGCACTCGGCTTGTTAATTTGTTTCGTTAAAATGTCTTTCTTTATTAAATTAACATTTAATAGTTGTTTCAGGATCGTGGCAAGTAGCGCTCCTTTGTCTCTGCCTATCCCTGTGGGAAAAACGCGAGACAATTTGATTTGATTGATTTGATAAGATTGAAATTCTTATTCGACACTATTTGTCTTTAGTAATGTAAGCTCTATGCCTAACAATCTTAAAATAAGACCTGGCGGCTATCACATAATTTTATCGGCTACCGTAATGAATTTAATAATGATGCATTTGTGATATAAGTGTATGGATTATTTTGCATCACGCTTGTACTGGACTACAAGCGTTTCGATAACTATGCCAAAAAGCGCTTAGTGCATTAACTATTAACTAAATTTACTGAGTGTTCAAACTAACTTTCGTTCCTGCAACTCATTGAACAGGCCGGCATAGTACAGAGGATTGCTGTCACTGATATCTTTTTTGTGGCACTCATGGACCGCGAGCGTCAGATGGAGTGTTGACATATAACAACCTAAATATAAAACAATATCGTGTAGACTACTAGATAGCAAAACTGTCATTAAACCAAATAGTAACAAATCGCATTGAGTAAAAATAAAGTATACCTAGCGACATCTATCAGAATTTATCAGAATTAAATGCTGGCTTTTCCTTGTACCGTGAACAAATTCTATGTTCAATTTACAAAGCAAACAATTTCCGATAGATGCCACTAGTATAGCAAGAGCTAACATATTTATTTTACTTTGTACATAAGTGTAGTTAATTCTAAGTGTGGTTGACAGATGCCGCTGATTGGACAAATAAATGACCCCAGATGGTGGGTGATTTTCCCAGTGGGCTTAGGTTAGACAATTAGGAGCGATATCTTCTCTCGTCGGCGATTGTCAAAATAGTATAAAGCTTGGCTGAAATCACTGAAAGACTATTAATCGTTGCGACTAATATCGTCTGATCAAATACACGTTTGATCATTATCGTCAATAGTCTCGTTATGGTGGTTTAAGACAAGGTTTTTATTATTTTAACAATTGCCAACGACTATATCGTTCTTATTTGACTAACCTTACCCCGCAGTCTGCCGATCGGCATCCCCCCGGGGTGCCTAGGCGGGGTGCTCTCAATGTTGAGACAACAAGTCAAAACACAACATCTATACTGCTTATATGTAGTTATTTTATCTTTAGAAACAGTCTTCAAACGGCATTCATAGATCGCGACGCAGTTTAACATCAGGCAATGTGCGGTCATATAAGCCAATAATAAGGTTTTGGAAATATTGAACGCGTTGATGTCTAATGTATGAAAGTTTAGAATTACCTTACTAATTTGAAATGTTTCGCAAATTATCTTAGACCATTTAACCTTTGACGATCGCAAAAAGTCAATTCCCTGAACATATTCATTTTATGACAGTTTGTGTGGGGAGTGGGGTGTTTTTACACAGCTATCGGTTAAAGTACTTCTCGCCCTTTGTACGCTGAGATTAAACTACGCCTTTTAATGATTTTAATGCGGTTTTCATCAATAGACAGGGTAATTTCAAAGGATGAATGTATTATATCTATATCTATAATACATGCATATTATAGCAAAGAAAAGCCGAGAATTTCCAAGATTTGTAATGAGATGTAAAGAAACATATTTATGTGCGCTTACTTTGCAAACGCTGGCTAAACCTTACAATATACTCGTAGACATTTAGTTTACGGCAGCCTTAGTTGCCGTCACTATGCCGGCGAAAACTTAGCGCCACTTTTCTCACATTTGTCTCTGCCTATCCCTGCGGGAAAAAGACGTGACAATTTGATTGATTGACTATTCTCACACAACTCTCAGCTGTATACAATATAATATATTATTTATGTAATCTGTCAGATAATGTCTAACGGCATTGTGTCCCGCTTTTGTACATAGGGCAAATAATTTTTAAATAAATGAATAAATATTTTATAATGTATATTATATGTAGTTCTAAGAAAAACCTTTCAAAATAATTTACCTTTGTTTACAACTATATAACTAACTATGCCTACTAATACCAGTACACAAAACTTATCAGAATAGATATTAATCAATGATAAAACCAGTAAATTATAAAAAGTTTCAAAAGATAAAGAGAAAATAAGAAACGCCTCTACAATTATTTATTAATTGCTTTAGAAATACTTTCAAAAAAGGGTTTAATAAGTATTTGTTAGTTGTTTGAAACCTGTAGGCTTTAATCAATCAAACAAATTATTACGCCTCCATACCTACAAAGACAGGCAGAGACAAAGGAGCGCGACTTTCTACGATACTGCCACAACTTTCTTCGCATCCACAGTTCTCAAATTGTTAATTAAGGCTGATCCCGCAAAGGTCTATATACTTGTAAATAGTGGTCCCCTACCCCGGATCGGCTTTTTGGGCACCCTGCCTACCACATAATTATAGAATTTACAAATACCATCCTTTAATAATAATAATAATAAATTAAAGGTTTGGAGTTTTAGTTTAGTTTAGTTTGGAGAAAAGTCCTTTCATAGCTAAAAAACGGAGGCGGAAGTGAGACTCAAGAAGAAAGTACTTGTTGGCAACCGGTCGTGTTAGTGGAACACTCGCTCAAAGTCAATGCCGGTTTGTGACTTTATCAGGTACGTTGTATACTATTGAAACTCGAAAGATAAAACTCGCATAAAGTTAAAATCTTCTTATGTATATAAAGATAATAATTAACAAAATAATCTGTCATATATAATTATCTTACTCTTGTTACTTATGACAGATAATGTGCCACCTACCACGAACCTGATACAACTATGTTGCTTGCTTAACATTCACAAATTTCTTCATGCATTTACTAATATAGGCACTGCGTAGGCCTGTCCTCTTTTAAGAATTTCTCCCTTAAGAAATTTATCTTTGGAATTAAACATGGTAATTGGTTTTATTTTGAAAATGCTAATTTCAGTTACCCAGCAATATCGGGTAACTAAATATATATTCTTAATTTTATTTTTAATTTTCGCCCATACGTATTATTGTTTAGTTATATTATTCTCATACAGGAATTAGACTAAATCACAAAACAGAGAAATATATATTTAATAAATCAATTTTATATACTTTCACAACAACATTCGTTTAATTGTAGGTACAAAGATTATGGTATATATCACAAGAAATATACCATAAAAAAATATACATAAGAAAAAAACTGATTATTTAACCACTAAGCGTGCGATATATTTTGACTCGAGAAACGCCGGGTTACGCAGCGAGGTTCAATTTAAGTTAAAAAACAAATTAAACATAGATATTACTTTATGATTAAAAATAATTAAATGTAAATATCAAAAACATACTATACAATTATGAAGAAAGATTCTAAAAATCATGTAAAAATACGATTTGAACCTTTTTATAAACTTATGTAAATATTATCAAATCCTGTCCTACAATATTTCGAAAGAATCTTTAAAAACTACTTATGATCAAAAAGTTAAAGGGAGAAAGGCTGAAAAGGCGGAGCCCTATACGCTGGACGGGCCAGGTAGAACAGCGCTCATACCAGCTTGAATGAGAAGATCCATGCGGAGGTGGATACGGAGACATGAAGCAGAGTGGTAAAGAGTATAAACAAAGCTGAGAAAACAAAGGTAGATAGAGAGGTCGTAAATTATAACGACCGCTCTATCTACCTTATTATTAGCCTTATGCATTAGCCCGGTGCTAAGTTAGAGTACGATTAATAAGCAGAAAACGACTATTGTCACGGACAAAAGTGTAGTTAAATGTTGCGTTTCTATAAAACTAAACTATGTGTATTTATTTTTTCGAGTTATGAGAATAACAGCTTGCACGATAGTTGCGTCATTAATGTCCGGACATTTAAAAGTTAGTATACGATTAGGTATATGAACTAGTACTCATAATTATTAATAGTACTACTTAGTTCAATTAAAACGACCAGCGTTTGGTGGTAATAAAGTGGTCTCGCAAACCAAGAGGCCCCGGTTTATAATCACTTCAATGTATCATAGATGTACTTTAGTTGCCTAGTTTCTACAACCCAGATACAAGCACGTTTAGTAGCCTAATTAGGAATTGTTAATAATAATAATAAATGTATATAATCGTTTTTCAGTAGTTCCTGAGTTTAAATGTTCTTGGCTTGGCTTTAAAATACTGTATATGGATATCTTAACTATTGGAAATTGGCTTTTAACTTTGAAACAATACTTTCGACATGTAAACCTGATAAGAAGTTAAGAAATACTCTTGACAACAAGTATTTGTTTAAAGACAAACATAAGATTTTGTTACATCTTATTTAGTTTACGCATCCGGCTTGCCAATATAAAAAATGTATTTTTAAAATAAAATATTAAAGTATGTTTTAAAATAAATACTAATTGGTTTGAATATTTTTAGATTATACGTATATTAAACAAAAATATTTACGTTATTTATCATCCTGGACATGTCAAAGTATAAATATGTTCATAGTAGAAATTGTCATTCTACAGCTACTCATTTCAGCTAGTCATTTCCCATCACAATTTAAAGTTCACATCATAAACCACAATGTAACATTGTTATGTTACATTGTGGTACATCGTGTATTATTATACACGATAACAAATAAATGCAAGCTTTTATGAAGTTCATTTTATTGTCTTGTGGAAGTACAAGGAGAAACTTTCTTTAAGTTATTCTGAAATTACATTTTATTTCATATTTTACTTACCTATTATATCTATTACTAGCTGCGTAACCCGGCGTTGCCCGGGTCGAAATACATCGCACTCTGAACGGTTAAATAATCAGTTTTTCTCTTATGTATGTATACATAATCTTTATACCTACCATAAAACGAATGCTTTTGTATATAGTGTATACATAAAATTGATCCATTAATTAACTTATTAAAATAAATATAAATTAAATTCGAAAGTAGTTTGTTTAATTTAATAAAATATGTTTTATTGCATATTTAGTTTTATAAACAATTATTTTGTTCTATCGTCAATAGTTTTCGCAGCATACGCGATGTAAGGAATTTTATGAGTAATTTATTTACACTTAGGGTTAAATTATTCGAGATTTCGTACGGAACCCTAAACTTTTTGAATTGATTTTGAATTGATTCTCCTATAGTACATTACAACAGTTTAATGAGTATAGTAACTATAGGAATTAGATACTACTAATATTATAATGTAAATTAAGTTAAAACCCAACAAATTACAGCTAGATTTACAAATTATATATTTATATATTGCAAATATCTGTTAATAAAAAAAGGGATGGATATTTGCTTTGGGTCTGGTTATCAAAGAGTGATAGGCAGTGGTACCCAGTCTGCCGATCCGGGATAGTACTTCACAGACCGTGAGTGATTTGGTCACGTTTCGGGATAGAGGATGTAATTGCTACTCACAGTAATTGAATAGTAGTAGCAGTGACATTCATTCATGGACCACACGTCAGCTTAACATCAAGATGTCATATGTCGAGTCACAATAAAAAAAATACTTTGGTTCAACATGATGTTAAGCTAAAGTGCGGTTCGTGTGATACTACTGTTTAATAAATGCAAGTAATAGATGAATTCGCTATTGGTACTGGAAACTTTAATCTGATCCCGAAACGCGACTGAGTCACTTCAGGTTAAATGAAATAAATGTAGAGTCGTGACGATGATACGTATCGGTGAAATTATTTTATTTAAAATAACCATAAAACATTACAATAGTACTGAGCTTTCTAATTTCTGTACAATTGTAATAATTAAGCGTAACAAGCAGATTAGTATCATTAGAGAAATGTTAAATAGTTTTATTTTATTACTCTTCCTTGGTACTTTAAAACATACTTCAAACTATTTTATAAGCATGATTATTTTATATGCCTGTTGGAAGATGTGATCCATGACTGCCACAGGTAAATCGTATGCGCAAGTGGAGTCGCTGAACTAAAAATTGACATAATGCCTCATTCTGACCAATTTTAATTTTTTTTTATTGAATGCAATAATTTTAATTAATGTTACTTAAATATATAATAAATAAATGTTATACCATCTATTTTAATTTGAAGGCTTAGCAGGCATCGTGATAGCAGGGAGACTTGTTCATTTGGACATATAATTTTTACCTCACATTTAATATTACAGAAAATCCTTAAAGATTGTTTAAAAATACAAATAGTAATTTAAATCTTTATCTTGCTTTAGAAAACCTGTAGCCTCTTCCACGAAATATATGCAGTCTTTTATAATTGTATTTGAATTATTATTATTAATAATAATTGCAATACTCCTAATAGCTGTTGTACATTAAGCAGTTGTGTTTAATGTATGAAACTATGTGAGAATGAGTAACACACATATTTAAGCGAACTGTGTCGCATCGCGAATACATTGACCTTACAAACGACAAGTGTGAACAAAATTAACTTGTGTCGTCAGTATTCAGGTAGCAGTCAAATCAATTGTTTCAGACTTATTTGGATTCGACTAGTCTTGACGAATTGTAAAAACTTTATTATGCTAGACTTCTTTGTATGTATAAGTGGTCATTCAGTTAGCAGGTAAATAATGTCTGAGGCATTACGCTCGCCTATGTACCTACGTTCATGTTTTAGTATTTATTATAATTGTTACGTACTGTCAGTGTCACCCGCAAAGAGATCGGTTTTTCTAGAAGGCAACAACGGCAACGGGCTCGCAATAATAGATTCGATACAATAGCATCTACGGAAACAAAATCAAAAGTTTGCGAGATCACTTCGTTAAAAAACAAAGCCATGTCTGAGTTTACGAGTTACATTCGAATAGATTTTCCTGGATGTTCTCTTATTTCTATATTAATATAAGGAACGTCGCAGCGCTGCAGGCAGTCCGGTGGGTCAGCGATACCTGCGATTGGGAACGAAGAGTTCGGCATGGACAACGACAAGAGCTGCGAATGCCATAAGATTTCGAGAATGACATAAGGACGACTTTGACTTGACAATTGGACTTCGATTGTGCTTACGATACGAATTGTGCAAATAAAGCGCTTCTTCAATAAAATTGACAATCGATTGTATCCTTTAAAAACCCAGAAAATCGTCACAATATTTTTACCAAGTCTGGTCTCTGCTATGCGTTCTGCTTTGTGAAAACTTGGGCAGATGCATCAAATCATGATTTTTATGGAAATTACTAATACCCAAGAGTTTATTTACCATTTTATATTTTGTACAGCTTCAATGTTTGAAAGTTACACCAATAACACATAATTATATGTTTAGTAACTTTCATATTTACAGATTTTTCTTTAAATAGTTGTTTTATAATAAAATTGGTAGGTTTCAAGAAAGTCTAATTCTTACATTGCTCGTGTATAGTTCCAACATTGAGTTAGAGACCTGCGCGAAGGCGGTGAAAGTCCTCAAGGCCCATTCACAAGCCTCGCATACAAATATTTGTGGACACCTACTACACCAAAAACGGGTTTAGACCGTCTTTCGGTTTTCAACTTGTGTTGCGATAACTCCTCGCTTCATGAATGACAATACTCCAAATAGAATTATTCAATAGAAATTGAAAAGATTTATTTGTTATACAATAGAAAGGCTTCTGTTATGTCTTTGTCTAATTTCTATTAGACATAATATTTTTTATAAGAGATTGATATATGACAGCACCACACCTGATGTTAAGCTAGAATGCGGTTTATGAATGCGGGCAACTGCTACAGGAGTTATATGACTGCAACCGCTTCCACTATGCCCAGCAACTTACAACTGATTCCAAAACAAGGCAAATAAATCAATACAAGGGTTTATACATTTGTAAGAGGCGGTATTACCTCGGATCGGCACCACCGATCCAAGGTGGTGCCGAGGTGGTGGCAATACCACACTATCGTAATTAATGTAAATTTGTGTGGTATTTTAAAATAATATACAAATAAACATTTTATGCCTTAATAAAAAGAAAATGAAAAAATATAGTATAGATATAATTTTATTGTGACTTGTTATCTGACCTCGACTCGCGTCCAAGAGTGCCGAAGACTGAAAAAAACGAGTCATTTCACCTCACTATGCCTCAGTCGCCGTCACTATAAATCCAAAGGTGTCAGTTGTGTTCGTGGATCGTGGAGAGAAGTGCTTCAATATTTCCCTGTATATTCCTGTAATAATCAAGGCGTGACAATTAAATTGGATGATTGATACGAAAACTGGATAGAAATAAAAGGCCGGCATAGTGACGGTGGCTGAGGCAACCGTACACTGAATCAGTTTTGTTAGTCATTGGTCCTCTCGGGCTTCTCCTTAGCTTACCAATAGGAATTTGGTAATTATTAAGATTATTTGAATATATTAAGTATAAATACCGAACTCTTTACTCTTAGATTAAAGAGTTCGGTATTTATCGCTTTGTAACTTTTGTGTATATTTTGTTTGTTATCTTTGTATAAATAAATAATTAAATTTTAGTATTATATATTCGGGTAATATATTAGTACGAGTATAGTGGTTAAGAATTTTAGGTTTTCATTTATGACTAAGTCTTTTGTGTGGTTAAGTTAAAAACGTCACTGTGCGTCAAACGCATTTTTATTATTACTGAAATTTTAAACAGCCTAGTGTTAAAAAGAAATTTAAGAGAAATTACATAACTTGTTTTGCAAATAATATTTTTGTCACTTCATATTTTTTTCGTGTGTAACTTTTATAATAATAATTTAATTTATTCACATGTATAATTTGTATAATAATGATTAATTAGACGCACGTAGAGACGCATTTTTTTATTTGGCTTCGATATTTACAGCATCCCTTCTGATGTTAAGGCGGATTGGGAATGTATAAATGCACTCCCTTTCAAGTTAATCCCGAAACGTGACGGTCGGTACACTTGAAAACCCAGATCAGAAACTAGGCATACCACTTTTAAGAAGCATTAGATCTAGTAGATGTTCATCATGAATTAAAAATGAATATTTAGAGATAAATTTCGATGTTGCAACGCATTTAATCCACATTTAAACTCACGGTCATGGGAACCTTGTTTTTTACCATTTAATATTACAAATGAAGCATGATTAAGCAAATTATAATTTTAATATATTCGTTGAATTTATAGAGCAATTTGATCAAAATGTTAAGCTCTTATATCCTAACCAGTTTACATAACCTCGGATCCTTTAACTTTAGAATACGTTAAGAAGCAAGCAACTTTGGCCGGCGTTATGGCGACGACTGAGGCAGCCGTGAGCTGAGACGCTTTTGTTAGGTCGTCGGCACTCTAGGACTTCGATTATGCTGACCATTAGGCACATTGAGATCAGATTTCGACTCATGATAAAAAACTTTGGTATTTTTTTATTATTATTATACATTTCTATATTAAGCTACTAAAGTGCTTGTGTTATAGAACGAGGATAACCAAAGTACATATATCGAAGATACATTGGTACTGGTGAGTGGTTTCGAACCCGTGCACTCGGCTTGCGTAACCATTGCACTGCCACTACACCACGGTCGCCTTAAAATTGTGCATGTAGTTTATGTTTATATTGATTAGTTTATTAATATTTCTTATTTTAATATGATGTAATGGAAACAATATTGTTAACATAATAATGTTATGATCAAAATCTAGGGATAATAATAGTATGTACAATTAATAACCCATTAATAGGTCATCATAAGTACTACGAGTAAATTATAATTATTTATGTATGGATATTTGAAATAATGTACAGATGATTGCCCACTTCGTCTAAGTCCATATACTAACATAATATAAATGGAGGAATGAATAAAAAAAAATCAGTAGCGATCAGGCAATACCGAGACACGCTCAGCTGTAGAATTGAATTAATTTTTTTTGCGGTAAATATCAATAACTTTTAACATAATATAGTAATAATAGGTTTCCTGTAAAAAATATTCTTGTTTAGGATATAAATATTAGTAATATTATTTCAAATAAAAATAAAAAAGGTAAACTAACTTTAATAAAAAGGTAAACTTCAACGTTTATATCAAACGCAAATTAAGCTCATCTACATGACAAATGAAAGTGTCGCATGAAAGTATAGCATGAATAATAAAAAGAAAAAAAGATTCGTTAATTTGTTATTATTCAATAATTAGCAACAGTTAAGTTGCTGTCTACACTCATTAACATGTCTACTTTTTGTTAAACATACATTGATTTGCAAAGGAATTTATTAAGTTTAAAGTTTGATAGGGTACATATAGTTTGTAGTATATGAAGAATCAGCACTCTATGTTGATGAAGCTACCATCACTACTTTCCTTCCCTGTGAGTGTGACGTAACTCTATAAAAGAGAGTGCGGCAAAGACGCCGCTGCTATAACGTTTCCGCTCGCCACGCTCGGCCATCGCGTCCGCACTCCAAATAGTGGGAGGTACAGAAGGACGCGGCGGAACTATTTCCGCTGCAGCATAGGACTCGAGTGACTACTAGTTCAACAAAAGGTTAATTAGTGCCCTTGATATCAGTTATTAGTGCACGTGTTAGTGTTCCTATCTCAAGTGAAGTTTATATTTTCAAGTGTCGATCAGTGATCAGCGATTGTAACAACAGTGCCCAAAGGATCTCGCGGATGGATTTGGCGAAGGATTGTGATTGAACCAATGAAAGTTTTGGCACTGTCACGATCGCGGTCACGAGTCGGGTTTGGTGATAGCATTTCATCATAGCCCCGTTGTTTGTTTCAGATACAACATGAGGACATTATTGATGTTAGCGGCAGTGTGCTGCTTAGTGTTATCGGCGTATGGAAGTCCTATTGCGCGGCCTGAGGATGCCGTCGCTACTTCTGAGAAAGAAGTAGGTCGGCAAGCAGCTGCTGCTGCGGCACCGGCTGCACCCGCTGCCGCATCTTCCGACGACGATGACGACGATGATGACGATGACGACGACGATGATGATGACGTCGGTGACCTAGATGAAGCACTAGCAGGTACGCACACATTTATATTTGTAACAATAGCTATAAATAAACAAAAACAAAAGTTTTTCCAAAAATGTCATCATTTATTAATTCCTTAAACAACATTTTAACAAAACAAGTATTTTTTGGTTCGTAATGGATATGGGTTAGTTTGTGGGCAAAAAGCAATAATTATTTTACTTGTCGTGTGAGCTATACCGTAAGATGTTTACTAGGTACAATTCAAATGGTTGTTTAAACCAACGGTATTTTAATATATAGATTTTATAGGTTTGCATCAATAGTGCAAACCTACGACAACATAGATTTAATGTTTGTTGAATATATACTAGCATATTAGTTTTCATTCATCTTATAATTTGCAATACACCTCATAACTCATTTCATGACTTCTATTTATTTGATTTATTTAAAAAAATCTTTAAGATTTAATGTTAATTAAATGGTTTTATAGTGAGCCTTAATAAATAGTTACGTTAAATAAAAACTATATTTTATTATTTACTTAATTACCAAATTCAATGACACACTTACTTCAAGTTAAATAAAAAGTGATTGGAAAGTGTTACAATTAATCGATAAAAATTCCTGATACAGTAGGTGGGCCAGAGAGCGGTTGTATTGGAATGTGAGACAGGTGGCCGTGACAGCCATGTTCAATCGTTAATTAATGCAAACAGAACGGTTCAATCAGAGAAATTGACGCTACTACTTATTGACGCTTTCTAGCGAGGAAAGTCTATCGGCGGCAGCTACAGGATGTCACGCACTGGCGGTGTTACCGATTCCCAATTACTTATCAATGTTTGTTTAATACTTCCCCTTTTTAGATTAAATAAGCACACTTTTCTGCTAGATTAGGTCAAATAAATATATTTTTTTAAAACAAATATTTACTTATCAGGTGATGACGATGACGATGATGATGACGACGATGAAGAGGCGGATGATGATGACGAAGATGATGACTACTTGGAGAGATTCTTCGACGACATCTTAGGCGGTAAATATATATAGTACTTAATTATTCTAACACTTAGGCTATTAAAAATGTCCTATAAAAGTAACACTTCTTTTGTTATCCAAATCTACAGACGATGAAGATGATGACGATGACGACGAACCATCCGCTATACAACCAGTAGTCGCACCCGCCGATACTGTTGCCGCAGCGCCCGCTGCTGCCGTTGCCGCCGCTGAAGATGTTGGCGCTGCCGAAGATGCTGTCGAGGGTGAAGCACTAGAAGGAGCTGAATCTGCTGAGGAACCAGAAGCCGGTCAAAAGGAGCCTGCAGGAGAAGCCGAAGCAGCCGCTGCAAGCCCTGAGGCAGCCGCCCCAGCAGCAGATGAGGAGGATGATGATGATGACGAGGAGGATGACATCGCCGACGCTCTAGACCCCGAGGACGATGACGATGATGATGACGAAGATGAGGAGGACGACGATGAGGACGATGACGACGACGATGATGTCGTTGGTGACCTCGGCAGGAAAATCAGCGGCAAACATGCACGTGAGTCAAAAAAGCTGAAAGCTAATTACATTAAGGGAAAAAAGTCCGGCAAAAAAGCCCATTATGCCTCAATGAAAGTAAAGAAAACCAAAGTATCGTCAGCCGCTTCAGCTGTTCCAGAACATAAAAAATTTAGATAGTAAGCTGGTGGCGATCTCCAAGAATGCCTCCTTGGGCCGACCGCGCCCACTCCATCCACCTGTGAGACCCTCGCGGTCCCCTCCTAGCTTAGTTATTTATTGACTTTATTTATTTATTCTATTTATTTTATTTAATAAGTGAGTGCGTTGATGATTGTTGTGTGCGTGTATGATAGAGAAATGAAGTTAAATTAATGTCTAGATCATGTCACAATGATTTCGTGGCAATTTTAAATAAATCTGTTGTTCTAACTTAACGTGTAAATTCTTTTCACTCACCTAAATGCTTTGTGCGTTTTTATTTAGATCATAATTTTAGAGAGATATCTGATAATCGGTCAGAATTCTAGTTCAGTCATTCTGTATAAAGTAATTGAGTGACATAATCTAGTCATGTAATTTAATTTTTTTGGTTGTAAAATAAATGTTGTACTAGTCAATAGTATCAGTATTTATATTTTCCTTTCTAACCTAAATCCAATGATTATTTATATTTATGTATTATACTAGGCATATTTCGAATTTTATATATTATTTATTATTATATAATCATAAGATATTAACTAGCTTTTTGACCGATTATGCTTGAACTATTAACGCACAAATCAATTCGTCCATTTCCTTAAATCCCTGGTTGTAGTACCTAACATCAGTTAAAATTGAAGTAATATCAGATAAGGCGTGGATATTATTAGTAATAGATGCAGTTAATGTATGTTGAGATAGCGGTCTAGAAAAACTAAGACAGCAGTAGGCTTGATCGGATGAGTGGCTTCACTGCTAACACGAGAAGGAAGTAGTTTGAAGTTGATTTGTGTTAAGGGGTCGCCTGAGGCTATTGAGGCGACGATTGTTGTTGGTTACTTTCCCGGGCGCGTCCGTCGAACCCGGCGCGCCCGATTTCTTCTACAGCCTTGACACTTTCTTTGACCTTGCTCAGTCCAAGACCACCGCCGACCTTGTCGACCAATTTTACTCTCGTATTTCCTAATAATTCATTAATAGAAAGTAAATCAAAGTAAATATTTACACTCTCGCTAAAAGACAAGTAAGCGCGAAATTTGCGTGTCAAAACGTCCGGTTTAGTGAAAACGAGCTAATGATATGCGAGAAGAGAAATTTTAAATATTTGCTGTCGAGAAATGCAGGGAGAGTCGGTCCGAGGATACTTCTTTGACCTAAATAAAACTTGTTATTGACCGACAGTAGGAACCTGTTTAATTTGAAATTAACTTTACTTCCGTGAACATTTAAAAGTAGTATGTGAGATTCGAATATTTTACTTAGCTTGTTATTATTTATTGTTTGATATTATATAACTAATAAACTTTTTACATTGACAAAGCATAATACCAGTTAAATATTACAATGCTTATAAAATTTAAACTTGGATCACATAAGCGAAGGTAAAGCAAATTAAATCAAAACCCCGAGCACAACACAGTAAAAGATTTCTTTCATTGTACATGTACATGATGCGAGTTTCAACATAGTTTCTTTTACGTGTGGAAAATAGAAAATCCACTGTTGAGTGGTTGTATTAATTGGAAGTGACCATTAGAATTCAAGTCGAGCTCGATGAGACAGATACTGTTAGTTGGTCGCGTGCCTAGAGCAACGTGTACGGCATAACATATACACAGAATTAATTATGTTTAGTATAATTAGTTCTTTTAGATATCTATATGTGCGTGACATCATGAAACTTGACATTTTAAAAGTATTTCATCAATCGACACAAGAACGTTGCTGAAAGAGAAATTGAATGGGCACATTGTATCACGATTCAAGTGAAATGAAATTAGTGTCACTTCAAATTTATTTGTACACTTTTACTTTATAAATATTTACTTTTATTACATGTGTAACCGCATCAAACCACATTTAAAGTTATGTAACTTTAAATTTTCAAGTATTATATGCATGAACAATTTCACCTTTAAAGTAAAAGTGAAACACGAGTAATTTGGCACAAGTGTGTTAATAGTGACAGTTGTCAATGTGTGTTACTTGACGGAATCGACAGCCGAGCTAAACGATTCGTCGCGTCCTTTCTTTGCCGTACAATTGTAGTAACCGCTCATGTATTCTCCCCCATTGTATCCCTTATACAAAGCATGAAAAGCACCTCTGACCGCTATAGTGAAGGCGACTGAAGCAACCGTGAACTGAGTGTTTTTTTTAATTATCGGTGCTCATAGACTTTTTCTTTCTAAGCATCAGACAAGTTGAGAACAGATATCGAGTCTCAAAAAAAAAATGTAGAATTTTCTATATTCTTTCTTAATAGCCGATTTTCTACGGATAATTTGAATCAACCGTTCTATTTACATTTAACAATAAAAAATATATGAATTCTCTATCTATTGGTCATCGAACTCTAGCTTTTGTGTTACACATAAGCTTAATTTTCTCATTAATTAGTTAAAATGATTAACTGATCTAGACGATTTATTACTTTATATTTTATAAATTATTCTTTACTAATTTCATCTAATGTACCTTATTCATCAAATCGAGTAATTAAATATTGTGTTTATTTCTGAGACATTTTAAAATAATCGAATACACATAATATCGCTTTTGTCTGTATACTAGACTTATACCTATATAGATAAATATGGTCTTATCGTATAGATTTATTCGAGTTCATGCAATTTTAATAGGATCATTGACTTGCAAGTTATGAAAAACTTCTTATATTTGCAACAATGAACATTTTGTCTCATGAGAATTACTCCAGCATTATTCTCAAGTATTCACATAAATGTTAGATAACTGTACTTGATATTTATTTATACTTTATAATCATAGTGTTCACACATGAATAGGTAATTTGTGAGATATATTGAACACAACTATTTATTTGGTCTGTATTAGGAAATCAATATGATAATTATTATTAATTCATTTATGAAAGTATAATAAAATACAATTGTTGTATTTTATTATACTTTAAATATTAGATAAAAAGGTATTGTTTATTATATGTAATCATTTAGGTATTACCAAAAAAAAAAAACAATTTTCTATACTACAATTTTATAAACTTAAACAATTCACAAAAGCTAATTTCGTTTCTTTTTTAAAAATATGATCTCCAATAATTGAATAGTCTTAATTTTAGGTAAGCCTTTACTTTATGACTATAAGTAATCGGTCAATAGTCTTTGTCAATTAATAATAGCTATTTTTATTGAGAAAAACCCACTTCTTAAAAAACCAACTCAATCTAGACTTTAATTAATAATAAGTTATTATTTTTATCTTGCTTTAAATACTACTTTCAAAAAATTTAAATATTTTAAAAAGTTTTGAAACCGCTCAGCTCGTGGTTTATCGTTTAACCGATACCGTTTGTGATAACTATCGGTCTGACAGAACTTGTTACCCAAGGCACGATCGCCTCGAGGAGTATGCCACTGAACCAGTGACCTCAACGCAAGTCTTTGACCGATTTAAACTGTGAAACATTCATTCGATATCAGTATAAAAATAAATGGAATCTTTATTATGGTTACATAACTCATTAAGAGCTTATTATCTGAAGATTAACCGTTGATTTAAAATGCTAAGTAAAGTAATAGATAAATTGACATAATTATAATGTTTTATTCTTTAAAATTTTATAACGTCAGATTAACAAACGATTTGAGAATAGGCGTCTAAATATACAATACTGTCTTCACATTTTATATTATTGTTAAAGTTGGGTTATAATTAATTGAGATTTAGTTTGAAGGCTACTTGAGTAATTAGTTAATCAATATATAAAAAGCGAAATTTTAGTCATTTAAGCCAACCTCTTCTCTACACAGGAGCTCTTTCTGAAGAACCAAGCAAAAAGCCAGCTCCAGTTCCAGCAATCTACATCGCTAAATACAATAGATTCGTTGACAATATCTTAGATAAAATGAACGATATCTTAAGGAAATCCTACGATCCTGTTAGCGTAAAACTTCAACCCATTGATGCCACCAAAAAAAGCAATAAGACAAAGAAAAATAAGAACAAGAAAAATAAGAAGTAAGTTAATTCAAAACTATTTAAATCTACTAATTATTATAATTGAAATACTTTTTTCGTATACAATTTATTTATTATAAATGAATATTCTTAGGAAAACCCACAAAAAGAAGAATTCGGCTCGCGGAGGAAACAAAAAGAAGGAAGAAGATAAATTGAACTCAACCACATCTACTGAAATTCCAGAAAAAATCGCACCAGTTGAAGAAATTAAACCAGAAGAAATTAAACAAAATGAAACTGAGATCCCACAAAACATTCAAAATGACGCCGCACCGGCCACAAGCATTAACGAAATAGCTAAGGAAGAGGTTACAGAAGCTCCTAAAGAAGAAAAAAATGAGGCTGTAGTTGAATCTAGAGCTCTTAAAACAAAAGCGACAGAAAGTACCAAGGCCAAAGCTAAGCCTACACCAAAACCAAAGCCTCCAACTAAGACTAAACCAAAACCCACAACTAAGCCACCAGTGAAGGCTACGACTACCAAAAAACCAGTAACAATAAAGAACAAGACAAAGACCAGTGAGAAAAGTAAACCAAGAGCTAAAGGAATTTTGTATGGACTATCTTCTCTAAGACGAGATGGTGATGTATCTGTGAATATCTTGTCAGATCATACAACTGTTAAGAGTAACTTCGCGGTGGGTCCACTCATTTTGAAGGTAGAGAAAGAGGTGAGTTGTTACAATTATGTACCATAGAACAACTTTCTTTACATGCACAACGAATTAGGTATTTGTAACTATTGGGCTTAATTGATATGGGCGTGAGATTTTAGACCTTACTCAGATTTAGAGATTTTTGACCATAGAAAATATATTATGTAACACGTTAGATGCCAGTCTGAGGATGCTTACGCAGGATATTTGATATATAAGTCCTTTATAAATTATAATAAAGTCGGTTATTACGAAAAAAAAAAACAGACTGCTTTTGTTAAAAAGATTAACAAAAAACTTTTATCATGAAAGCACCTCGCCTGATGTTAAGTTGGAGTGCGGTTCATAAATAGACACGAGTTCTACTACAATTAGTTAAATGCAAGTAGCAGCCACTATGCCAGCCTAGTTGGAACCGCCAACTTATAAACTGACGCTATAAGTCACTACACGACCTGTACAAAAAATATAAGTAATAGAAAGTTGAAATTTTAGAAAAGGTAATGCAGGCGGGGACAGCAAAGAATTACAAAACATATTTCTTTTAAAGCTTGGTCTATTTCCTTCAAACAGTCAAAGTATAAAAAAGTTTAATGGAACAGTCTTTTTGATTTCTTTTTGGGAGTCGGATAAAATTGGGTGATTATGGTGTATTCTTTTAGATTGGTCGTGGTGCCAAAAAGCAACTAAAGTCGGCTACAGCAACAACGGCAGAAATGACCGGAAAACTGACATTAAGAGTCAATAATCAAGGTGTCGCCACATTACACTCTATTAAAGTGTTACAGCCAAAACAGGTAATTTTTGGATAATTTACTGTTAGTATTAGCGGCACTATGTGAACAAAATACTTGGGAATTATGCCAATGAGGTATTCCGTTAGTGAACACATGTTTTGAAGGTAAAATAAATGATTAAATCAAGAATTAATTAGCAAAAACTTTTGTATCAAAAACCATTGTTTAAAAGTGTGTGAAAATATGTGCCTTTGTTATTTTATCATCGTGATTCCAAAAATAAGACGTGAACAGCCTTTTAAAATAAAAACTATTTAAAAAAGCAGCTATTTAAAATTGTACATGCACTAATTTCATTACAATTAGGGCGACCGTGATGTAGTGGCAGTGCAATGGTTACACAAACCGGAGAGCACGAGTTTGAGACCACCCACCGATACCAATTTATCTTTGATATATGTACTTTGGTTGTCCTGTTTCTATGATACAAGCACTTTAGTAGCTTAGTATAAAAATGTAATAAAATACAACAAAAATACAACAAATTATCAAAATTGTCTAATGACAATGTTGGTCTATAATTTTAGATTTAAATCTGTGTCATTTTATTGTGGATCAACGGGTTGACTGGCCCCGATGTTAAGCTCGATTATGACTGACTGCTACTGCAGTTGAATAACTGTAAGTAGCAATCGCATCCACTATGCTAGCAAAGTTGAAATCGGCTGATCCGGAACGAAACCTTTAGGCTGATCCTAAAACGCGACTGAGTTACTTCACGGTCTGGTATCTCAAACCGTGGTAATTAAAAGTGGATGTACCTCATAACTGCGTATTAATTTTTATATTTATCACACAGGTTCGCGTTGACAGCAATCATGAACGCACAAGAGAGCTAGTTTGGCAAAGAAGTGCTAGAATAGCGCATGTTGTATCGGAGAAACTGTTATCAGCCTCAAAACCCATGTTCCCAAAGGAACACGAAAAACAACATTAAATAAACAGTAGTTTTATCTTGCTAAAAGTTAAAAAATTAGACTGACTAAATATCTACGTTTTACATTCATATTTAAAATAGAAATAACGAGATAATATTTAATGTACGGGATAACATCTGAGTAACCATATTTTTTTCTATATAACTGGACAGTAGATATATTTTTCTATAAATAATTGATGAGCTGAAAAACGAATTTTATTAGCATAGAAATTATCTAAAGCTATATTTGAATTTAAGGCTGATTGTATGTACGTTATTTTTAATTATTTATTCATTTAACAAGAAAATATTTTAATAGCGAATAACAGAACATTGCATTTATATTTATTTATAATTAATAATTTAATGAGCTGTAATGGTGCTAATAGGTTAAAGATTTGTTTCGAATAATTAATTTATTCTTATACAAATTGATTTTGGGTTTATAAATAATTAAGATTTAAATGTATCTTAATTTTTTATGAAAGTACGTTAGAGATACTCATTTATATCGGTGTTAAAGGTTTTTGAAAGTTCTTGCATTTATTTAGCTTGTAGAATATTTATTTGAATAAAGTAATTCAACAAATAATATTGATTTTCTATTAAAATTCCTTTACCTTCTTCAATGAATCAATCAATCAAATTGTCACGCCTTTTCCCCACAGGGATAGGCAGAGACAATAAAGCGACACTTGCCACCATCCTGACACAACACCCTCGCTTCCTTCACATCCACAATTCTTTTCATACACGTTTTTCTATTATTGCAAACCAGCTTTCTTCTCTTTTTGATAATAAGCATTTACTCGTTTATTTTACATAAAGTTTAAACTATCAAGGAAAGCATAAGAGGCCGCCACCGATTACTGCCTACCGACTACGACCTTTTGTTTGTTGACTTTGGCCCGACATCGAAAAATAAATTTTTCATCAGACCGAGACGTCGGAACTCGACATGTCAATATGCTCCTCCAGCTGAGGCAGACACAAACTGAATCGTTTTTTTTAGTCGACCTCCCCTTCTTACCATCAAGCAAGTCAAAGTAAGACGTCGCATCTAAAAAAAGCAGGCGCCGGCACCGACATATCGGCGTAGAGGTCTCGAATTGGTCGAGACCTAAGAATATGGAAAAAATAGAAGCAGTGCCGAAATAAGAACTAATTCAGTGTTATTTATACTATGTTTATACCACGTGTGACTAAAAGAGACAACTAATTGTAATTCAATTCGTTTCTTTCAAAGTTTGTCACTACTTTTTACAATTACAACCAATTAGTTGATTTAGAATACTGCCTAATTAAAAGTCACGTGGTAGCAAGAGTAGCGGCATAATTGTTCCGTCATCCTTTTTTGAAATATTTTAATGTCACTTGTTATTGTGTCAAATGATCATCAAAACTAGTGACAACCTTTCAAATTACGAATTTAAAAATGTAAATTCATCTTTCTGACTTCTTTTTAATGCCACAAGTAAAAATAGTATAAACGGTTGTATTTTGTAGCTATTTCTATTTCTTAAGTACAAATTCTTTAGTCGAGACAGTATGCCATACAATTTTATGGAATAATCCATCCACTAATGTCGGGCGTAAGTACAGAGGTTTTGTACGGGACACTGACGCTTAAACTTTGTACAAAGTTATCAGTTCTTAATGATACCGTACGGGTGGATATTGTAAGAACTAATGAGGACAATTTATTCCTTCCACTTCTAGGTTAGGTGGGTGACGTTAAACTGATCTCAGTGAGATAAAATTAAAACCGTTAAGATTAACAAAAGATTAGAATGGTGGGTCAAGCGGTTAGAGAGAAATTTGCAATTAAAATATAAAATATTTTCATCGACATCTTTTACTATGACGGCGTACGCTGCTTTTTCGGGCTTCGCTTGAAGGTTTTTCTTATTGTGACAGCACCCCGCCTGATATTAAGCTAAGGCGCGGTCCATGAATAAAAGTGACTACTACTACAGTTAAATAACTGTAAGCAGCAGTCACATCCACTATGCCAGCCTAATTGGAACCAGCAACTTACAGTTGTACTACTTGACTTAAATATTTGTTATTAAAAAAAAATGTATTCGTGGTGGTAATCTGGGGTAGTACCACCACTTATATACAGACATACACATACCATAAAACGATTCAGTCGCGTTGCGGGTTTAGCTTGTAAATTGCCGGTAAGCAATTTAATTGTGAGACCGATGTTATCGTCTCACAATAATAATTGAATAGGGAACGTACTATTAAAAAAGAGATCCAAAAGCATACATAGAAGTGTATGAATTGTGGATGTGTAGGAAACGAGAGAGTCGTGTCAGGATCGTGATTCGCAGCGCTTCGTTTCTGCCATACCTTTGGGTTTTAATTAGGTATTAATACCCTATTGGGTATTAAGGCTTGACAAATAATGGTGATAAATTGAATAAAAAAATGACACAAAAATTTGGACTCAAAATGACTTTATTTTAGTAGAATAATAATACATATTTAGAATTTGTAAACTAGAAATAATTGTAATACAAAGTAATATATTAAGAAACTGGTTATACTGAATAACAGTCTATAACAATAAAATTGTCACGCCTTTTACCCACAGGGATAGGCAGAGAAAGACTATAACATATGAAAAAAAAACTCAAAATGCTTGTAGAGAGCATCATCAAAGAAAATAAATAAATAACTAAACTATTTAAAAACAAAATAGAGACTCCACAAATAAAACAAAATGTAAGCAAAAAACGGTCGCACATTTATTTAGCAGTGTCGGTAACTATGATTTGTACCCGGATCCTGCAGCCATAGCGACTGCAGTGGCGACCACGCGTTCAAAAATAGCGGTTTGACATCGCCAGAACACTTTAATTGAAAGTCTGACATTCGCAGGTCTGATAATATCAGGGGAAGCAATCATAACTGTAATGGACTTGCTTCAGACATAGAATCACCGCTGAAGAACCCCATTGGTTGAAAGCGTGTGACGTGATAAAAAAATTATCCAATCAAATTGATTTATTTTGTAAATACGTAACAATTGAAATTGAAGATAATATGTTATACTATATAGCAATGTAATTAATACTAGTCTTTATTACTATTGGAATTCATTTCATATTTAATGTCGCTTTTAGTTTTGGATCCATAACAGCTTGACAGTAGGTGGTGATTATATCGAATTATTAAAAACTCTATTTAGTTTAAAAAATATAGGTTTATAAGTCTTGTGCAAATAGGAAAAACATTTACTAGAAGGAATGATGATTATTTTAGTAATAAATGTTTTTAATTATATTTTCGTTATATTTACAACACTTTTTCTTTGGTTTATTTTCAATAGCCTGTTTCAAAATTTTTAATAAAACCTAATTTAGAACAATATTTAAAAGTATAACAATATAACGAATTCAAAGAACACAAGAATTTAATTTTAAGTTAGAAATTAAAAAAAAAAAAAACAACTTAAAATCAATACAAAAAATATTTACAAAAAAATTACATTAGGACAAATTTTAATGTCTAAAACTTAATTTTTACTACTTACATTTATGAATATTAAGTATTATAAAGTTGAATCTCATACAATTTATTAAGTACAGAATAAACATACATAAAAGTGAGGAAAACAAATGTACAGTAAATTATTTTAATACCATTATATTTTTATTAATTGGATGTATCTGCGTGCAGATATCCAGTCAAAGCGAGTGTATAGTACGACAAGGAACTAACGTGGAACAAGGAACTAAGATCGGAAGTAACGCCGCCATCTTGTGTCATGCGCCATAGAGGGGTCTATGAACGTGCCAAATGTCAGAATGCAAATGTAGTTTATCTGTTGCATGGTTGTTGCTCGTGATATAAATAATAAGGAGTAGTGTCAGATGTTAAATGTTAAGGAGTTTTTTTAAAGATAAACTGTTAATTCTCTAAAAGTTGGTATCATAGTTGGTGTAGTGTTTGTAGAGTACCTCATGCAGTAGTAACACTGATAACTAAGGATTACTGTAATCACAGGCTCACCAACGTATTATGCCACACGTCTACCCTCGTCGAATGGTAGTCGTGTACTACGGTACGCCCGAGACAGTGCCACGAGCATCTAGCAATAGCATATGTGTGCATTCCTCATACACTACAGTTGGTATTCAAGCAACGTCATCGTACATTGTCAACCATGTTCGTCAAGATCCTTGTCGCATTTAGATTTTTAGAGCGTTCGCTTTCACTGCATTATTGCCCATAAAACGGTTTATCAATAAAATCACGACAGTAGATTACTACAGTAGAATGAATACATTATTCGTCAGTTTCTCAAAATAGGTTGTTTATTTTTTATTGTAGATAAATTAGTAGAGCCGACTGCTATTATGAAGGAATGTCTACAAGCAGCAGTGGCATCTACTATACTTTCTAGGAACCTAAATAATTATATATTTTTTTATGTGTAATAATATAAATACAGAATAAATACACATTACATAACTTTATTACAATTTTACATCTAAAGACTCACACGGTAAATAATAATTTAACGTTTATTTACGAAATATACATAATTACAGGAACAATAATTACATGTTATATACGTATATATAGTACATGTTATATAATACGTACTAGTTAACCCAACAGGCGTTGTCCTGCCCGAACGTAAAAAAACAAAAAGATTGCAGCGCCACCTACCAGGCCTAATTCTAAATCTAGAACACACACTCAAAAATAATTTTCATTGCAGTTAAATTTATGGAATGGCACGGTGTAATAGTGGAAAGTCCTAAACGTCTAAAATGTAATAACCTCGAAATTCAAGTAATTTGAATGTTCTATTATAAAACCTTTGGAACACCTTTTCTTTGTTGTTTCTTATCTTTACCGTAGATAAATAATTATTATGTAATATTTCAATTTTATTATAATGTATGAAAATATTTTTTCTTTTTATTTATTATTATCAATTAATCAAAATTGTCACGCCTTTTCCCACAGGGATAGGCAGATTCCATGCATACTATAAAAAATATTGAAGTTACTGAGAAAAAATAAAAAGTAATATAATGAATTGGTAAACATTTTAGTATTAAATTCAAAAGGTTTTATATTATTTTATTCAAATTTATTGGATTCCGAGGTTAAAGCTTAAGGTACTCCCCTCTAATAGGATCTAACAATTATAATTGGAGATGTGCCGAATTGTTAAAAATGTATATTCCCGGATACGGATAGTGTTTAGATTCGAATATAAGGACACAGATACGAATTCAAACATTTTTAAGCTGAAGTGCGGTCCATACATGAAGGCTGCTCTCACTACAGTTTAATAATACAAGTGGCAGTACCAACCACTATGCGTTCATAAAAAATCTTATAATCAAAGATTTTGATTCAGTAATGTAAAATACCTGATAAAAAAACGGATTCAAATATTTTATTCTTATAGGATGTGTCCGGATACGGATACCCGGCACATCACTTTTAATTATATTATTTTGAATATAAATACATCTTCCATTTTTTGACATTGTTTTTACTAATGTATGTACATTTTATAGACTTTATATAAAATGTTTTTCATAGAACTCGTTTTTTTTGTCAAATTAAGCAGTAAAAACCTTATTCTTATACTGTCATGTAACATTGTCATTTCTACAGTTAACATTTCTAATATTACCAAGTGAATTTTTGCTGTGTTCCTGTGAGATTACAACTTCGATGTTGTCGCCATCTTGGGCAATCTCTTTGTACGAAGGTGGGGGCGTTACGTTCTCAATACTCTTGCTTAATAATGGCATCGCTATTTGGTTTGTTAAATCTGTAAATATAGAGGTTATTAATATAAACATAATTAGCTAGATAAACCTTAGAGTTTATATGAGGAGAATTGTGGATGTGAAGAAAGCGAGGGAGTTGTGTTAGGATCGTGGCACGTGGCGCTCCATTGTCTCTGCGTATTCCCATGGAAATTTTATTGATGGCTTGATTTTTTTAAAAGTCAATCAATCAATGAGACGACTGCCATAAGAGATTAATAAGTGTAAGTACCGATCATATTCACTATACCGACCTAGTCCATACCGGAAACTTTTAAGGTAATCCCGAAACGCGACGAAGTCACTTTACGTTTTGGACAGTTGAAATTGGTGGTACTATAATAAACTTCCATGATTATTATATGACAACTGCCCATCACGTGACTATCGATAAATTTTTACGACACTTAATAGGCGGGCCAACGTCAAAACAGCCATCATCTTGTGTTTATAGTATAGAAGCACCTTTGGCCGGCGTAGTGACGGTGACTGAGGCAGCCGTGAACTAACTCGGTTATTTCAGTCGTCGTCACTTTTGGACCTCCTCATGCTTATCATCAGGCGGGTCGAGGTCAGATGTCGAGACACAAAAAAAACTGGTAGGCAGTGGTACCCAGTCTGTCGATCCGGGTAGTACTATCACTGACAAGTACCATGAAGTACATTAGTTGCAATTCGGGATCAACTTGTAAATTGCCGGTTTCAACTAGGCCAGCATAGTAAAAGCTACTACTTAAAGATTTTTAGGCGGCATCAACAATTTACAGCTAGTTAAACCAATTAGTAGTTAATAATAATTATTGCTGTGACGTGAAACCGGAACACCATGAACCGGAAGACGCAGCGTAGACGCCTTCCACTAGTTAAACTGACTACATAATAAGTCCCGAATAACCGGTGGATGCAACTGGAATCTTGTCGTCGTTCGGAATGTTCAGCAGCGGACGTCTACTGGCTGATTATGTGACGGGGAAAAGTTCAGAATTCAGCATAATGCTTGTATTAATGAATTAAACAAATTTTATGCGGCTTTCTATCGCGTTTATTTTGGTTTTGATTTTACAATTTTTTTATTATGACGTTTCGAGAGCTTTGCAGCCATCGTGGTCACGGAGAGACTTGTGTTCATTTTGATTTGACCACACCTTTATTCACGGACTAAAGCTTAACATCAGGTGAGGTAATGTCATATGTAGAGCCCCAATAAAAAACAAAAATCTAGTAAAAGCACAATAAAATACCTTGTAAACTTCTATCAAGATCTGAATAGTTCGAGATCACAACCACACTGGACCCTGCACCTGAGAAAACAGATGCCACGTTTTCCCTTGGACATAACAGTACTAAAGGTTGGCCACGCGATGAGAGAGAGCTTGACAATGCACAAAGACCTTTAGCTGCTGTAAAATCGGCACCTAAAATTACATAAAATTATTATATTATGAATTGAAGAGTTAAAACATTTTTTTACGATACGCGCAAACTTCGGGGTTCAACTCCCGGTCAAGATTTGTTTTATTCATTAGCCTTCATTTGTATTATTTATTTCTTAGATTCAATATAGACTTTTTTTAAATAAAATAATTATACATATAAAAGAGGTGGATATTTGCTCTGGGTCTGGTTATTTAGGAGTGGTAAACAGTGGTGCCAAGTTTGCCGATCCGCGGTAGTACCACCACTCACAAGTACACTAATACAGACCATGAAGTCTTGGATCAACGTTTTGGGATAAAAAAACGTTTGCAATTTGCCGGTTTCAACTAGGCCGGTATAGTGGATGCGACTGCTACTTGCAGTTATTTAACTGTAGTTTTCTTTGTAGAACAATCGATAAGTGGAATGATTTGCCAGCCCAGCTCTTCATCCTATGACCTTGGATCCTTCAAGCGATGTGTGAAGAGGCACCTTTGGCCGGCATAGTAACGACGACTGAGGCAGCCGTGAACCACTCGATTTTCTCAGTCGTCGTCATTCTTGGACTTCCTCTTGCTTATCATAAGGCGGGTCGAGGTCAGATGTCGTGTCACAATAAAATAAAAGTAGCAGTCGTTTCTTTCATGGACTGCACTTCACCTTAACATGAGGTGGGTAACATGATGACCTTTAATAAAAAAAAATGCAAAGAAGGGAAGGCGTTACACCACGCCAGCGTCACGGCATTCGATTTTACTGCGTACCAATAAATGTTTTACATCAAAAAGAAACATACCCAATACATGTCTACAATCAAGGACAACAGGCAATTTGCATCCGCCTTGTTTCTTAGCAGCTCTTTCCACAAATTGTCTTATATATTCTACACCGGGGAAGTACAGACTATTTCCCACTGTCACTAATAAATAGTGTAGTTCTGATGGTGTCTGAAAGAGAAAAACTTGATCATTTAGACCATAAAGAATATGGGAAGCCACAAGACGTCAATATTCCAAACAATATTTGCGAGGGACGAGTTATGACGCGGTCCTCTTTGCATTATCGTTGATATTTTCAACGTATAATAATTTTGTACAAATAATGCAGTCTATCTTGTCTTTGTTTCGGGATCAGCTTGTAAGTTGCCGGTTCCAACTAGGCCGACATAGTGGACGTGGCTGCTACTCACAGTTATTGAATTGTAGTAGCAGTGACATCCATTCATGGACAACACTCCAGCTTAACATAAATCGGTGTGTGGTCATATGTCAAGTCACAATAAGTATAGAGTAATATATAGACAGTTTGTGGTCATTAGGCGACCGTGGTGTAGTGGCAGTGCAATGGTTACACAAACCGGAGATCACGGGTTCGAGACCACCCACCGGTACCAATGTATCTTTGATATATGTACTTTGGTTGTCCTGTTTCTATGATACAAGCTCTTTAGTAGCTTAGTATAGAAATATAAATAAATAAATAAAAATTAAAAATTTGGCTAGTGTGCCAATCTGGGGTAGTACCACTACTTTTAAGTGTACAGCTCGAAAGTTGCCTTTTCCAATTAGGCTAGCTTAGAGGATGCAAATGTTACTTGCAGCTACAATAGAATTAATATTTGCAGTAGCTTTAATTATTGGACCATACTACAACGCAACATCACGCAAGTCTTTTATACAATATTATAAACAAAATATAACACTTGTGTTTACTTTTTGTGAAACAATAATTACTATACATGCAGTAATTGTAATAAAATAAAACTAAAAACATTGTATTATTTATTTATTTAAATCTTTATTGTTATACAAAATGCGGGCTAAATGATGCTTGGCATTCTCTACCAGCCAAACCTTAGGAATATTGCGAATATTGATAAAAATGGGGGTAGCAGCATTAAGGAATATTCGTCTTCATCATATTGTTTAATGTTTTCCCATAAACATGTTTTAAATGATATTAAATATATGTTTAATGTTTGTTTTAAATTAACAAGAAAAAATGTAGATAACATTATAATAAGGATAAATCAAATTTAAACTTTGAGTAATTTTGAATCGATTTATTTAAATAATAAAAATACGATATTTTTCTTATATTATTTTTATTTATTTTATTTTTTACATTTCTATACTAAGTTACTAAAGTGCTTGTATCATAGGAACAGAACAACCAAAGTACATATATCAGATGTAATTGGTAAGATACATTGGTACCGGTGGGTGGTCTCGAACTCATGCTCTCTGGTTTGTGTAACCATAGTACTGCCACTACACCACAGTCGCCTTAAATATATGATTAATGATTCTTTTTAATATTCTTTATTTTAATCAATTATTTCGTTTTACACAAAATAAACACAAGTGTTTTATGTTTTGCTTGTACGTTCAAGGACAAGTTTGGAATTTATAGAACAGGCGTCAAAGAAATTTCATTACATACGTAGTAAATATATGTGCAAATATTTATACCGTTATAACTCTATCGTAGTCATAACTACTCCTACCCCTAATGTTTTTAACTTGACTGAACCAAGATAAAACATTTATTCGATTTCAAAATGTGACCTTCTGTCAATATGCGAGCACTAGGGTGGAGCGTCGTTGTATGGAGAAAAAAAAAGATTTCTTTATTGATCTTGAATACCAACGAAAAGTTGCATTAGGGTGTACTATTAACAAATATATTTTTGTTTTATTTTTTGGACATATGTTTCAGCCCTCTACCCTCATTTGAAAATTTAGTTTTTTTAAATAATTTTCGAAATTTTATATAGCCAGCTATTATAAATTATATAATATATATTATATGTTTTCATCATATTGAGAACATTTAAACCAAAATTAATAAGAAAACATGATTTATTTATAAAAATAACACAAATTTACATTAACAAATTATCGTGAAAATATCGATAAAATTGGAAAAATCACTGTCACAAAAATCACTTCAGTTACATTATTGAAATTTTATTATTTTGTATAAAAGTCTTTCTTCGTTTCGAAATACGGCATTATAGCTCTTGACTGAATCTTGGAGCGAATAAATCCGTCTCTCGCTTTTTCACCAGCCACAGACATCGACGCCTCAGTCACCATTTTAACACATTGCTCAACTGCTTGAGTATGACAAGGATAACCTGGAAACTTTGATAAGTTAAGGTTTTCCAAATTATTATCTGTGACTTTATAAAGCATTGGAGGAGGTGTAACTTGTGATTCACCCCATATTATTAGATCAATATAGTCCTTTGCATTGAAGTTCAACTTTGGTGTTTTAAATATTCTGATCCCAGGTTTTTGATTTTTTCTTGCTTCAATAATTCTTCTTAATCCCAATTCTTTTATGTGTGGCCGTTCGTCGTTTAGCATAGCAAGTAGAAGATTTTCAGGATGTGCAAAAATGCATTTCTTTCAATAACCGGGTCAATGATATTCTTGACATTGCAGCTCAAACATCTTGAAAATTGAATTAGCTTAAATACATGAGTTGGGCCATCTTTGAAGGAGCTTTTTTCCTTGATGCTAAACCAAACAGGAGCATAAACTTTTACAATGTATTCTGCAAGTTCAATTAAGTTTTGTGATGGGCTACAAGTGCTTACGTAAAGTCTTAGAATCCTGTTGGCTGTTGTCAACCACCGCGAGTGAGCCATTTTTCCTGGGTCTCTATGAGACAAATCTTCAAAACAAGACCCGCTACTTACTGCATGACAAATTTGATATAAATACTTCTGATCTGTACTAAGACTCTTTTCTCGTTCTTCTGATAAAATAGGCATATTTGACGGAATAGCTGAAAATTCACTAACAGGCCGGTTGACACAATTTTCTAAAGCTTTTCCAATTGGTCCAGAATAAAGTTGAGGTCCACCTGTTGCTCCATCTAATTTAATAAATAAATGTCGAAGAGGCAATTCGTTTGCATGCATTTGACAGATGAACCACTGCAGTGGTCTTCCTAACTTTATTTCTATAAAACGTATCACTCCACTTTTCCAGCCAGTGTTTGTAACAGTGCCATCGCACCCAATTACCTCTAAGTTACCTAAATCCAGCTCGTGTTTTGCAGTGAATGAATGGATTGATTCAGCTATCGATTTTCCTGTTCCGGAATATGTCGTAAGATGCCCTAAGTATAATGATCCTGGTTCAACTATTAAAGAAACATGTTCTCTCGTAACATTTTTTTTATATAAACGTTGACCTCTTTTTTCGTAAATCAGTGTCCTGTCTTTTCTTCCATCGAAATAAATGCTTTTAATTTCTGAATAACTATGTTTGCTTTGAATTTCTTCTCGAATTCTTTTTCTAGCTCTGCGAACTTTGCTTCGGTCTATTACTTTTTCTGAATCTTCCGAGGTTACTAAACCAACATCTTGCAATACTGCACTTGCGACTGCTGCTGCCGAACGATCGGAAATGCCATAACGGTCACATACTTTAGCTAAGGTAGGAAGAGATAGCATATTTCTTTTGGGTGTCAGTGCTGGATCCAAATCCCTTTTGAAGTACTTGGCTGAGGTTCTGCGAAATCTGGAGCAGAGTGAGCTCTGAAAGAAGGTTTCGCTTTGTCCTGTGATGAAGAAAAGCTTTCTGAGTCTATTTTAGAAGCTTGGATCGATTTTTGTTTTCGTATGACCTTTTTTTCTAATTTTTTTGTTTGTATCCGGTCTAAACTGCCAATTGCCATCTTTCGCGCATTTCTTTGGTCATAAAGGAATGGTCTTTCTAGCTTAGGTACTTTTTTTTCGTAAGAGCAAATACATTTATCAAAATCATTACATTTGCAGCTACAAATATCAAACAACTCTGATATACTCTTGTTTTTATATTCTTTTAACTTCAGTCGAAAGTTCTCAGTTTGTTTTGATTTTGGATAACGAATGAAATATAAATACTTATCATAAATGCTCTGTAACATCTGTTTTACTCGTTGAATGGTAACGACAGGCAACGAAGCTGTAGTCCATATTTCAACAACTTCACGAAAAACCTCATCAAAAACTCGTGAGATCGCAGGTTGTTTTTCATTTCCTTCTGTCTTTAGTTTATTTCTGACGAAAAGGATATACCTAATTACATCGGCTGTTGTCGGTAGCACCGACTTATTTAACTCACTCGGAGATCCAAAAATGGGACAGTCAATATCAGTTCGCGTCACTCTTTTCGACATTTTAAACATTTTATTTTACGAACAACACAATAGTCAACTTTTCGTTCTTAGCGATGTTACTTAACTAAAGAACATAATATGCGAAGGTAATTACAAATAATCATCAAAGTAAGCAAATCAAATTACAAAAGTACCAAGCGCTAAGTGCGTTCTAAAAATGATAAAGTTTGTTTACTTTCGGCATCGCTTAAAGTGTTCTGTATCATGATGGTATCATATTTATGTTAGTGATTTTTTTTTTGTTTAATCTTCATTATAATATGAGTATAATAAAACATTTCACGAGAAAAAGAAAGGTTGCGTTAAAGTAATATGATTTTTTTTAAATAGGTCAATTTTACGTATTTTTCAGATCTTTGAACCACGGTAGAGGGCTACAAGCAGGGTCCAATATTATTATTTTTATTTTTTCCGTATATCTTGTGACCTAATGCAACTTTTCGCACATATTCAGCTAAGAAATTCGAAAAAAAGTAATGACGCTCCACCCTAGCGAGCACGGTTTCAAGAAAGATAGTTTGTGATAGCCGCCATCTTGTATTAACGTTTTCATTCATGACTTGCATGAGGTTGTATAAAGAGAAATGTGGATGTGAGGGAAGCAAGGGAGTTATGTCGGGATGGTGGCAATTGGTGCTCCTTTGTCTTTATCTATCCCTGTGGGAAAAAGGCATTGAATTTGAATGATTGTATTATATTATGACTTGCGAGCATGGGTGCTCAAAGAAATTATATGTTAACGTTTTATAAATAAATGATAAAAACAGCTTTTGATAGTGTATGCTTTTTCTACTTCATATTACAAAAATGCATGAAGGGTAGAGTGGATGCGCTGTTTTCGACTCCCCTCTTAGAAAGATTTGTTTCTTTCCTATCATTTACAGGGTTTTAAAAATAATACCTCAAATAAACTTACCGAAACAATCTTAGCTTCAAGTTGTGGCCTCGCACTTGGGTAAAGGAGTAGTAGGACGTTCAAGGCCACACCAGCAAGGATCCCCAACTCCACACCAACGATCAAGCAAACAATAAATGTTGCGAATGCAGGAACTAAATCGGCACGTCTTGACCTCCACATTGGTTTCACTACCTTAAATTTAAAAATATTTTTTAAAACTAAAAAAAACATAAAATATTAACTAACAGTATTTGACGACAACCAAGACGCTTTCTTCAAAATTTATCCATTAAATAATAAATAAAAACTTTGGCCGGCAGTGACGACGACTGGGGCAGCCGTGAACTGACTCGGTTTTTTCAGTCGTCGGCACTCTTGTATTTCCATCAAGCAGGGACAGGCGACAAATAGTAAAAAAAACGCCTTAGTTTATAGTTTTCACCATCCCCATCCCTATGCCGGCCATATATATATATATATATAAAAGTTAAATTTAACAAAACGCAACTCACCTCATATTCTATCATAAATATCACAGCACATATCACTACTGACGCCAGAGACGCCTTTGGTATAAAATAAAAGTATGGCGTCAACAAACTTAAAGCTAATAAAACTAGGATGCCTGCAAAAGAAAAAGTTTCATTGTTAAAAACTATTAATAGTATAATTTTTTTTAAAATTATAATTAATTTAGTATTTTTCGACCAAATCGAACACATCCTAAAGAAAGCTGGGTGGACTAGTGCCCATACCCGTAGAGCTTGTATGAAGAGAATTGTGGATGTGAAGGAAGCGAGGGTGTTGTGCCAGGATCGTGGCAGATGGCGCTCCTTTGTCTCTGCCTATCTTTGTGAGAAAAAGGCGTGACAATTTGATTGATTAATTGATATTACAATATTGTCGCTAGAAAGGAGATAATATTTTGTTTTGTATAATCTATACTTGTATTACAAATGCTAAAAATTGGATGAATATCCATAAAGATGTATTTTTCTAAATCACGCCACAACAGCTAAACGTATCTATAAGCTAGTATCTGATAATTTTGACAAGCGTCACGAGTGGCGCATTGGTCCGTGACTACTTGTAACGGACAAGTAAAGTCGCGGGTTCAATTGTCGGTGAGAGCAAAGATTTAAGCACCCAAACTTAATACTAGGCAGGGTGCTGTCAAATGTCAAGTTGCAATAATCAAAAATCAAGGATAAAATCCCGTTAAACGACAGACGGGGTTCAACCGACAACAACTAAGGTTTGATTCCCAGTCGCAACTGACCTGTGTAGTTATGTATTATTTTCCTTACTAATTTATAATTTTAATAGCATTGAAATTAATATAAAAAATATATTGTTTTTCTTTTTTGTATTTTGATATTATGAGTATTTAGTATTAATAAAATTTACGCAATTGACGTCAAAAACAACATAATTTATTCACCTGTATAAATACTGCCGAATTGTGTCGCTACACCGCTTGCATGGTTGACGGCACTACGCGAAAAAGAGCCGGTGATGGGCATGGCACACACGAATGAACCCAATATGTTAGACAAGGATAGGGTTATAAGCTCTTGCGTGGCGTCCACTGATACTCCGCTCGCTAAAAGAGATAGATGAAAAATATATATTTCGATGAGTGGTAGACAGTGGTGCCCAGTCTGCCGATCCGGGGTAGTACCACCACTTACAAGTATACAGACCGTGATGTGACTGTCGCGTTTCGGTATCAGCCTGTAAGGACTGCCAGTTTCCAACAAGGTTGGCATAGTGGATGTGACTGCTACTTACAGTTATTAAATTGTAGTAGCAGTCACCTTCATTCATGGACCGCACTCCAGCTTAAAATCAGGTCGGGTGCTGTCATATGTCAAGCCAAAATAAGGCGACCGTGATGTAGTGGCAGTGTAATGGTTATGAAAGCAGAGTTTGAAACCACTCATCGGTACCAATGTATTTTTGATATATGCACTTTGGTTATCCTGTTTCTATGATATAATCACTTTAGTAGCTTAGTATAAGAATGTATAATAAAAAATAGATATATTATTTATTTTTGAAATTCTAAGGTTCAGAGTCTAAGAGTGCAGTCTTTGAGCTGAAGGGACTGCTTCTAGAGATAAATGTGTACAAGCAGCCAATGCTATCCAAGCTGATTTCCATCAACTTTCAAGGTATGTAATTCTGAAATGCGACCTGGTCTCATGACGGACATCTTGAAGTCGATATAACACACGACGATCCAATCGGGCCGTCCGATTGGATCGTCAGGTTGGATGAAATTGAGAGAGGATGAGTGATGAGATTTACTGTAGCTGACCCCGACTTGTTTGATGGTACAAAAGAGGAAATCCAAGCGTGCCAACAACTAAAAAAAATGCCGACCGTATAATGCACACTTCAAAACAATACAAATGGCGAGCTTAGTGCTTAAAAATTATCTACCATCCAACAGTCACCAAAAAATAATTAAAATAATTACCAAACGCCTTAGCAATCGCCACATTGCCTAGTACACCTATAACAGGAACTAAAATTATAGAGGAACCTAGGTCGGAGCACATTTCCAGGAATGTTACATTTCTGTCGCCTACCACTGTATTAAATGGAGGCGGTGCTATCGGTGGGAGGCCAGCGCTGAAAAAGAAAATAAAAGCTGTTAATACAATAAGGAATATCATTATAATTATCGTGGTGCAGTGGCAGTGCAATGGTTACATAAACCGAGAGCACGAGTTCGAGACCAACCACCGGTACCAATGTATCTTTGATACTTTGGTTGTACTGTGGTTGGTTCTATGATACAAGCACTTTAGTAGCTTAGTATAGAAATGTAAATAAAAAATTAAAAAATGTGGCGCATTGGTTATCACACCAGTTTGTTACGCGTAAAGTCCTGGGTTTGATTCCCGGTCGGAGCATATATTTAATTTCATTTGTATTATTTAATAATTAGATTATTAGTAAAAAAGAGGCTCCGGTCTGGTTGGCAGAGGTGCCCAGTTTGCCGATCTAGGGAAGTATCACTTGCAAGTGAATAAACCATGAAACTTAGTCACATTTACTTTGAAGGTTTTGCATTAAATACTTGATGTTATTTAACTGTCGTAGCCGTAGCCTTTATTTATGGACAGCACTCCAGCTTAACATCAGGCGGGGAGCTGTCAATGTTAAACACAATAAAGAATTAACAAATTTTATGCAGCTTACGTTTATTTGGTTATTGATTTAGTAAGCCGCATAAAATCTAAGAAAAGACCACAATAAAGAAGAAAATAAATAAATAAAATTGTATGTATATACATTGTGAAGGCGACTGTACTATTTAGTAAGATTTAAAGAGTGGTTGCCCTGTCTGCTGATCCAGGGTAGTGCCATCGCCCGTGGTCGTCACAGCCTATGTCTGTGGCGACAGCAATCACGCGCAGGTGATTGCTGGAGTTTTGCTGTTCTCCCATCGGGCGCGTTCCCGGGTGGCGGATAGGGAGCCGCGACGGTGTACTCCGTCGCGGTATCGGGACCCGGGCGTAGTGCACCCGGGTTCCGACGCGGACCAAAAACAGCGTGTGGGCGCCCCGGCCTAACGGCCAGCGTGGCGCAACCCGAGGGCGGTGAACTTGACACCGCCCTCACCCCGTCCTCTTCCTGTTAGCCTCTGGCTACCAGAGACGCATCGGGAAGAGGACACGAGAGGCTTGTCCCAGCTGGGTGTCTAGGCGCCTGGCTGGGACGGAGTAGCGAGTGCGTCGCCCGGGCAATGACCGAACATTGCCTGAGCGGCGCACTACTAAGAGGTGGCACTGCCTTGAGCAGTTGCTCGGCAGCGCCAAAACTCGGTGCTCCCCCGGGCAGTGCTTTTTAGCATAGCCCGGGGTCGAGCGATTAGTGGATGCCGCTGACCATGCCGGGCAGTGGCAATAAGGGAGAGGCGTGCAGCCGTTTCCGCACGTCTCTCCCAGAAAGAGGGGCCCGCTCGTCGTGTCAGCAATGTCGCGACTGAGCGGGCCACATTGCTAGTTGGGGCCCGAAAGGGCCAACGTCGGCGGAGTTACGCGGGTTTGCTAACGCGATACCAGTGCTCCGCCGACGACGGTTTGTGGAAACGGCGTGGGAGGTTTTAGCCGGTGAGAGCCCGGCACTTCAGCTGGTAGAGCTTTCCTCCCACGTTAATAAAAAAAAAAAATAAAATAAAATAAAAAAAAAGGGTAGTGCCATCGCCTTCAAACTGCAGACCGCAAAGTTGAAATCAGATAGCTTTTAACTAGACCAGCAAGCGGCTGTTTCTTGGAGATATTTGAAATTGGTAGCAATCGCACCCATTAATGGAACGCACCTCAGGTTTATAGAGCGGGGTACTGCCATACTTGTATGTGTCTAGTCAAAAAAAAAGTTAAAAAATACACTAGCTCATAGGGAACTTAGTGGTCCCCATTTAAAGCTACAACTCCCTGTACGCTTTTCTTGTATATAACAATGTATAACAACAAACTACTTTAATTAGTAAAGTTAAAAAAAGACACAAAATGCTGACACATAAACTAGGTATAACTCGTTTTCTAGTAACTTTTGGTGCACTAGCGGTTTATTACGGAGCACTGAGGCCCTTCGTTCACAGGGTGTGTTTTCACTAGTTAAGCTCACAGAAAATGTATAATTAGTATATTAGTAAAAGTGTAAGTAAAAGACAAGGGTCTTGAACCAGTGTGTGTTAACAGTGATGACATATGGCACTGAGACGTGGCTTCTAAATGTTGGCCTGTTGGAAAATCTCAGAGTCGGCTTGATACTTGTGTGCTTGGTGTGTCTCTGCGCGATAGAATTCGGAACGAGATCTTATTTATAGAATGTGTAGTTAAGCGACAGACACTGGATTCAAACCCCGGTCGCAGTTGACCGACGATGTGCACGCGTGATTTTTTCTATCCATTTTACCACATTTTTAATTACGAACTTATACGTCTTATCCACTGTAATAACAAAACGATACCAACAGGCAAAAGTATGTACATATCTGCTTAAAAAGAAAATTCAATCTTAGTGTTATATTGTTATTTTGTAAAAATAATATAAATATTAGAAAATGCTTTTTTTTTTCTACGGGTGATTGTTGGACAATTTGTCATGCAACTCTAATTAAAACAGAATAACCCTAAAACAGCCACCAATATACCAACCAACATTGTTGAACTAGTGTACGAGTGGGCTAAATATAACCCCGCCGTATGGACTGTTATGTCGATATGACCCAGTTAGTCGGTTTCCTCTATATCGCTGTGGTATTTGACAGGTGTTTCAATGAAAAATATATGGAACAATATTCGACTGACTTTGTAGACACTATGTGAACAATTTTACTTCTTTCTTTTAAATTTGAGTAATGAAACATTATTTTTTAAAGTAACATACATGCGCCCGATTTTCATAGTTAATGACACGTGTGGCGCATTTGGAAACACATCAATCCGTGCGCCTGGGTTTGATTCCCAGTCGGAACAAAGATTTGTTTTATAGCATTTATCTGCTAATATAAAAATGAGACAGATTATATGCGCCAACTGCCGATCCAGGATAGTACCATTACATTCAAGTTTATAGACGGTCGCGTATTAAAATCAGCTTGAAAGTTACTAGAACTGTATTAACAGTTGCTTCCATTTATGGACTGCACTCCAGCCTAATAACAGACAGGTTGCTTACATATAGCGACCATGGAGTAATGGCAGTGCAATGGTTACACAAACTGAGAAAACGAGTTCGAAAAAAAACCGGTACCAATGAATCTTTGATATATGTACTTTGGTTGTCCTGTTTCTATGATACAAGCACTTTAGTAGAGTAGTATAGAAATGTTATAAAAAAACCAAACAGTGAAATGTCGTGTCGACGACTGCTACTAATCCGTAAAAGTGACATTATTATACTATCGGTATTCCATTAAATAATATATGTGGCAGTAGGAAGTAGCCTTTTAGCAATTACACGACTGTCGAGGACCGCATACTGACAGTGACTGAGGCTACCGTGAACTGAATCGGGTTTTTCAGGCGTTCGGGGCGTGACTTTTCCTTGGACAATAAGGCAAGTCGAGGTCACATGTAAAAAACTTGGTATTACCGTAACTAACTGTCAACAACAACTTTTAACTAAACTAAATAATAATAACGTGTTAAACTAAATAATTATAACGATTTTTTATTAATTACGGCATATATAGCGCGTATACTTGTTTCTGGAAAATACGGAATCCTATTGTAGGGCGTACACGGTCAAAAAAAAAGTGGGTGTTGATATCGTTCTATTGCAGTGTAATAATTATATCGACGTTTGTGTTAGTATAGAAATAACTAATAAATAATTAGAAAAATTGAGGCCCTGGTGAAAGTTACCTTACAACTAATTATTTTATTCACAGCGAAAAACTTTAGAATATATTAACAGAGATTTGCGAATATAAAGATACTTTTAGAAAATATTTTATAAAAATATGAACCGATATTAATAAATTTTCGTGCTGTCTCTAAATGTTCGTCTGTAGAACTTTTTAACCATTTAAAATACATAAATTTATGCGACAAAGAATATCCGTGATCGCTATCCATTAAACCTATGGCATTAAGTTTCAGTTAATTACTTACCGTACAGCGCCTGTGAGTTTGAACGGCGAACTGCCCTGCTGTTCCAAAATGAACGCTAACACCGAACACACAATGACGACAATCGCGTTTCGTGAAGTAGACAAAAGCCACAAGGCTTTCTTTAATCCCTTCTGACTGGGAGGTAAGTTAATGTCTTTCATTTTCTGCAAAAATAAAAATAGAATAACAAAAAACGATTAATTTACAAAATAACTATTTCAATTTAAAATAATATTCTTTTTGTTTTTATTATAATCATCTTCACGCTTTCATCCCGTTAATTAAGGCGACCGTTGTGTAGTGGTAGTGCAATAGTCACGCAAACCGAGAGCATGGGTTCAAAACCACTCACCTGCACCGGTACCAATGTATCTTTGATGTATGCACTTTAGTAGCTTAGCATAGAAATGAAATCAATAAAAATGAAATCCCACAGTGGTGGGCAGCGGCAACGAAGGGCCACTTTGCAGGATTTTCTTGCTTCCTTCACATCCACAATTCTCTTCATACATGCTCTTTGGTTATGGTACTTATGCTCTTTGGTTATTTTTTGGTTTCCATAACTTATTCCCATACTTGTATCATAGAAACAGAACGAACAAGATCATATATTGGTACGTGGCAGGTCTTTTTGAATTGTGAGATAATTTACCTATCACTAGACCACGGTTGTCTGTATACTGTATCGTTTTTAATGTATAAATAAAAAGTTTCACTCACACGTACAATCAAAGTTCTAGAACTATCTGAAGGCACACAAAACCGTTGAAGAATAAAATATGAAATGTCAGAAGTTCAAGCAAATAAATTTGAAAAACATATACGAACAATTTGTAAATGTTGTTCTAACAAATATATCTTCATAACAATTGTAAAAGAGCTTCAAAGAACAATCATTTTTACTGTTATAGACAAAGGGAATAAAATAGTTGTGCAATCACGTGCAAAATCGAGAGCTAGATAGATAGTACAAAATCCAAATATATAGGAAACATAGCCTACAAAGCTGTAGACACTATTACATTGAATTTTTTAAAGAAATATTGTCAATGTTTAACGTAACGTCAGGTAACGTATAAGTAAGATAATTTGAAGCACATTTTTATTTTATTCGGCGTCTATTCGTAAATTGTCTGTGCTATAAATCTATACAAATTTATGAAAGATGGAATCACAACATAAAAACTTTGGATGAAAATGTTGAGAAATGTAATATAAGGAGACGGGACTCATCTAGATCATGTGACTTTCAAGGATGTCGCGTCCAATATCAATAATTCATTTTATATTAGAAGTGGAACGTCATATTGAACAAGTAATTTAACTACGAGGTATTACTTGACTTATAGGCCGAGTCTTAAAGTTTATTTTAGGATAAGTACATAAAGGGTCTTCGACCAATGTGTGTTGCCAGTGAAGACATGTGGCACTAAGATGTTGCCCTTTAATGTTGGCCTGTTGGAAAAGCTCAGTCGCTCAGCGAACAATGGAGAGAGCTATGCTTGGTGTTTCGTTGCGCGATAGAATCCGGAACGAGGATATTCGCCAAAGAACCAAAGTTACCGACATAGCTCGTAGGATTCTCAAGCTAAAGTGGCAATGGGCGGGCCGATGGGGAAGAAAGGTTCTAGAGACCACGAACCGGTAGACGCAGCGTAGGTAGGCCTTCCACTAGGTGGACTGACGACATAGTGAAAGTCACGGGTAACCAGTGAATGCAGCTGGCATCTTGTCGTTCGGAATGGCGTTCTAAGGGGGAGGCCTATGTTCAGCAATGGACGCCTTCTGGCTGATGATGATATAAAGGGACTTTAAATTTGCTTATCTTTTAACCATATGGGTCTAAGTTGCTAATAATTATCGAAAATTATGTCCATTTAATCTTTACATTTAATTCAAACTATTTGTTCGAAAATTTTGCTGGGTCGCTTGAATTTAATCGCCCGGATCGTCAGACTGGGTACCACTGCCTACCACTCTTTGACCAGACCCGAAGCAAATATCCACCTCTTTTTTATTAACAAATATTTGCAATATATTAATATATAATATTAATACCACTCTAGCATAACACCTGCCGATGTGCCAATCTGTCTTTCCAATTGGGATAAAACTCTAAATAATAAGTACATCAGTAATTTACATATTTTTAAAGAACATTCTCCACTATCACAGTGTACAGACGGCTATTAAAATACATAATGGCGCTCACCCTCATCAATAACAAAATAACTATACATGTCACCCCCAGCGTGCTGTCCGACAATTTTGCGTCACTGATGTTTAGTACCACCTAAAAATGAAATGGATATTTAGATTTAAGCCTTGCGCATGACATTATACTGATAAAGGAAGAAGGTCAGCTCTGTTTTGTTAAAAGTTTTAAAGGGTAATCCTATGTTTACATTAGAGGCGTTTACAATTAGTATATATAATATATGTATATATGAAATATATCTATGACGTAGCGTGTATTATGAAATATAACCGTGTACACCTATTCTGTACCTAATCTCTACACTGACATTTGAGCTAATTTAAACGTTTTAAAATATAGATTGAATCAATCTACCAAGACGATAGACTGTACAAACACGAAAGAAAAACAATGAATTCAAAATTCAATTCAAATTTTAAATTAATATAGGATTGGGCGAACATACCTTTTTCAATGTGTCCAAAAACCCAGAGGATTTCAATTGTAAGCCAAGTAATCCCTTTAGTTGCGACACGGCAATAATGACAGAGGTCGCTGATGTAAACCCAACGGTCACTGGGACCGATATAAAGTCGATTAACACCCCTAAAAACATACACAAACATATAGATATTGAATTATTAATACAATTACAATAGTTTGGCCGGCATAGTGACGGCGACTGTAGCAACCATAAAACGGTATTGTCATTCGTCGGAGCTCTTCTTACCCTCTGCTTAGCCCTCTGCTTACCTACCATCAGGCAAGTCGGGGTCAGATATGTAATAAATAAATATATATATATATATATATATATTAAGAGGTAGGTTAGTAAAACAGATAAAACAGTAGTAAATATACTATTAAAAATAAAAACTTTGGACTTTACATTTCAAATAGTAAAAGATAAAAATAATTGTATTCTTATTTTTAAGGTGAGTGGAAAGATAAATGGGGGACGACCCATAAGATAATAATAATAATAAAGTTTTTAGAAAACAAATATCGATATACAATAAACTTAATTTTATTACGTAATTAAATAGTCTCTTCTACCAGTAAACACTGTCACGGCAGCTCATCAAATCATTGTTTTAATCGAATTGGGACATTTAAAAAAGGAGTTTTCTGCAGTGCCTATTACTCTAACAATTTTATTAATATTCTATGGTAAAGATGACAAGAATTGTCGGTATATGAAAAGCGAAAGAGCTGTGTCAGCTACTTTGAAAGTGGCGCTCCATTCTCTTTAACAAAACTGTGGGAATTGAAGCCTGACAGTTGATGATAATGTATTTTTACACTTCAGGTTTAATGGAACCCTCACCATAGCTTAACATCAATATATTTAATATGATATAAAAACAACAGTAAAAGCACAAACTAACCTAAATGCAACGCTCCCATAAAGAATTGTACGACACCAGTTAGGAAACACAGAAGGATAGCATAGTCAGTGTTACGGCCTTGAATTTGTTGATACGTCATGAGAGCCATAAGAGCCGTTGGTCCCAATGTTATGTCCTTACATGAACCAAATAGTACGTAGATGAAACAACCCATGAATGATGCGTAGAGTCCATACTGTAGACATTGAATGTTATTAGTTAATAAAAAAAATACTTGTCGAATTGAGAACCCCCTCCTTTTTTGAAGTCGGTTAAAAACAAAAAATAAACGTTAATAAAGGTTATATCGATGGAAAGATTATGAAAGTATTTGAAAATAATGTCATCTAAAAGCAATTTCGAATCAATAGGATATTAAAAGATGAAGTAAGATAATAAGTAGTAAAATTAATCCTTAGTAGCATTGAACGACATTTAGAAAATAATAAAAATTAAAGAAGGACGTACCTGAGGCTCTAAACCAGCTAAAGTAGCATAAGCCAATGCTTGTGGTATTACCGTCAGACCGACAGTTACTCCAGCTATAAGATCAGCTATCGCCTTTTCAGAATTATACTCGGGCAGCCATTTTAACACTGGTACTCTTTTGAACAGAAATCGTTTGGACTTACTCTGCTTTTTGAATCTATTTTTTGATGGTGAAGACATCCTAATTTAGTACCTGCTGAGAATAAAAGTATTTATTAATATCTTGCATATTAAAAAAAGAGCTCAATAAACATTAGGATTAATAGACCTTAAACTCAAAGCACGGCAGTATTCTTTGCTAGGCAACAGAAAGATCGCTAACAAATACGCTCAAGTAATTTACCATTTATGTGCTAACTGGGACCGCATCGCCTATACCGATGGTCGGCGAACCGTTACAATGATGGCCAGAGTAATGTATCCCACCTTCCCTTAGTGGGCGACAAAGCCCTCCTACAGGGAATATTGGGGTACTTGATTTAATTTAAGACCCTTTGTGTCGCACACTTCCAATTTCCTAATAAACGCGCTGACGCTAAACATGGAGAACAAAGGCAAGAGGCAGTTCTTACAGATGAAAAGACCGCAATAATCGATGCTCGTATTGTGTTATTGTTGGAGATGACAAATATTAGCGTTTATTGCAAACGGTATTACGCCTACTAACTTTATGAGATATTGCGAGCAAGGGTTCAAAAGGGACACGTAGAAATTCTATTTTGATCACGGAGTTAAGGATTGATCTTTATTAAAATACCATTTATCAAATTATTATCATCAAACGTTTTCGCAAAACTGGGGCACACTAATTGGCATAGTTGTTTTCCATGTTGGCACAGGGTTTAAATAATTTTTATTCAGTTGAATTTACGGAAAAAATGTTAAAAACAATAGTATTCCGCAAATAAATATTAAGCTTAATCCCAGCATCAGTAAAATATATCACGAATACATCGTACACAGACAGCCAAAATCCAATTACTGCCATAACACAAACGACGACAACCAAATAGAATAGAGTTTCTATTAGTTTTTTCTTCGTACACAACTCTACGCGAGAAACGTTCGTCGAAACAAACCAATTACTGTCAATATAGGCCCTTGTCGAACTAACTATTTGTGGAGAATTACCTATCGAGGTGAAGTGGGTCTTCCGTCCCCTTTCGGGATACCCTTCGATAACATTGTGGTTGCTGGTGTTAATTTGGGACCCCATGTTACAATGCCTCGATTTAGTAATAAACCTTTACGGGACAATATTGCTACAGCGATTTAAGACGATCCCCTTTCTGTATAAAGATAATTTAACACAGCTAAAGTTACTGTTAAATCAATTATTTGAATAAATGTAATTAAAAGTTAGGAATTCAAGTCTATATTACAAAATACCTAGACATTTAATTTTCATTTCAAAATCTATTTACGGTGTGCCCTCATTTTATAATGATAAGCATATTTGTTTAGGTTGTAATAATTCGATGGCAACCATGGCATCACATCATGTAGCTATTACATAGTATTAGAATGACTATGTAATTTACAATGGTTCGGTGCATGCGACTATTACTATTATATGAAACTATTAGATATAACTTCAAAGTATTGCATAATTTCACTTTTTTTTGTGAAGCCCTGCCTAAACCCTAACGGATAAGGGTTTGTAAGAACGTAATATTGTAGATATGAGTCATAATTAAGTTTTACCGCCATCATTTCAATTTCATATAGATAGGGAAATTTACGATGTTTTTATTATATTTGACATCTCCGCATTGAGAAGGGCCATAAAAAAACACTTCAAAATATGCTCATAAATTCGATTACTTCTCCATATAGTGTTGTTTCGAAGTGACTATCTATCATTTTCTTGGTAGGCTGAGACACGTAATTCAACGATCTATCCGAAGACCCGACTGTCGACCAATCTGTCAACGTCGAAGAGACGAATGTGCCACAATGCCGGGTAGAGCATAAATGATAATCTAAGAAACATTCTCTCTACTTTATGACAAAGATGTCTATTATGGAAATAATGAATGTGTTAGATTTTTTTCTATTTCCTAACGTTCTAAGTAAACAATAGTCTGAGTATTTATAATACATGAGAAAACATAAATCATATACAATACAGCTAATTACATAATTAGGTATGTATGTTAGGTTAGTATATGCAACAATTAATAAAGTAAAAAGCTAGGAATTAGAGTTGATGATACATCTTAACTTAATCACATCTTTATAATTAGCGTCATAATGAATAAATGAAAGCATAATAAAAAGTAAATTATTGTATTGTAGAATCAATTCGACAAAATTAATCGCGTCTCTCAGTGACCACGATGGCTGCAAAGCTCTCGAAACGTCGGAATAATAAAATAAAATTGTAAAATGAAAACCAAAATAAACGCGATAGTAAGCCGCATAAAATTTGTTTAATTAATTTTTTAATGTTTGCGCAAAATCTAAGAAAATAATACTTAGTTAGTTTTTGTAACAAATAAGTGTAAGTTTGTTTCAAGATTAGGGTACGGGCGCGATTTGTCCGGGCCAATGTTGCTTGGGTCAGCGCGGCACGGAGTAATGTCATTAATATACAGCAGGGAGGGTTGTAAATGCTTGTTTATAATTATTCGGTTTGTTAAGTGAATGAATTTATTACACTTATTAAACAAGAATAGTAAAATTCTGAAACATTTTGGTTATACCATTAGTTTTTTTTATTCGTTATTCGTTTCGTCCAACGAGAGTACAGTGGTTTTAATACAAACTTATTGTATAGCTAAATGCAATCTCAGTTATAGACAGGGCTATAAATTTTGTGGACAAAATATTAATTATTATTTTATTTTACCTTATTTATTCAAACATGCAAAGTTTCTTCATTTATAAAAACATATAAATCAAAGAAAGCAGTATATTAAAAACTAAATATACGAGTATGTCGTGTAAAATCCCCAGAGAGCAGCAGCTGCAAACCCTGCTACCAAATTTAGTGAGCAAGCAATACTCCGTGAAAATACAAAGCCTAAAGAAATATTGTTCGCAATCGATAGTGCACAGCTGGAGCATTCGGCGCGCTCGAAATTTCCTTTAACAAATTACAGGATCCGTGCTAGTCCGACGATTACAAGTCACCGATTCATCAAGCTAGGGTCGGATGCCGGGCCAGCACGTAGTTCGCTCATCAATTCCGTGGATGTCCGAGACACGATCCGTCAACGCTATCGCAAAATCGAAAGCAGTGCTAAAGGAAAAAACAAAATTAATTTTTGGAGGCGTGACAATAATGGATTAGGTATCAAAAATTGTGTTCGTTCACATTATTGTCAAAGCTTTATTAGGCCATATTAAAATAACATCAGCAATAACTTTAAACATAGTTTTCGTCTTGCAAAACTCATACAATTAGACAGACGTGTTTAACTTTAGAGTCTATCATAATAGTCGTCCAATTTGATTGTAACAAATGTCTGCTGTTATATTCATGTATGAATAAAGTTAAATGTAAATTAGAATTCGAGCGGAAAGTTATGGTAAAAGAACGAAACTATAAATAACCAATCTGGAAGCAATACAATACGACCGACCCCATAAAGTCTTGATAGTTCTACGTAAAATATCCGGGAATCTATCTTCAAGCGTGTGGAATACGTTCATATATTTGTCGTATTCATTTTTATACGATCTTCTATTCAAACATATCTCTAAATAAGGATATATTTTCTAAAAGGCTTAAAGTTAATTCAAGTTAATCGATATGAGTGGAATAAGTGTATGCTCATAGTAACAAACAATTTTATATTAGGCACAGTAGTTATATATCTTAACTAGCTGTGCCCGCGACTACGTCCGCGTGGAATAGTTATTTTGGGAATCATAATAATTTTTTGTTTACCTACCTGCTCAGCTTTATTATAAATTACCTATAGCTGTTACCCGCGACTTATTTTAGACGATTAAATTACGTAACTAATAGAATATATTTTTAAGTAGTTTTAAAAATAATATATTTAAAAGTACTTTTGCGTAAATTATATTTTCAGTTTTATTTTCTTGTGCGCAAAACTTGCAGCCGCTTTGCAGCAGCAGTCTGCCGAGAACGCTGAGTCCTTTTTCTAGGCATTACAGTGACGAAGAAAGAACGAAGGAAATGAAAACTTAACCAAACTAACTGTATGCTTAAACTAAAACCTAACCTAATAAGAATTGTAAAACCTAACCTTGAAAGAATGTAGATGACACCTACAGGTATTATTTACAACAAAACAAAAGAAGTGTTATTGTGAAAATATTAGAAACAAAATACTATACTTAAAACAAACACTACCTACTATAGAGAAAACTTCTACAAAATGAAATTGTATAAAAAAGGATTTTGCATGATGATATTATATCGTAAAAACAAATTAACGCTGCATTCAACCGATCAGTAGGGAGCCGACCGCATAGTATGCTTGTCTGTCTATAAATGACGCGCCCCTCCACTTTATTAGTTTATTTAAATGTGTGAATGCAAATATTACTAACTATACTATTAAACTTCATCACGTTCGTTCCTCCTTTCTAACCAGCAACTGAATAACCAATTACTGCATTTTCGGTGTGTTTTATCCATATTTTATATTTGCTCGTATGCGTAAATGCAGTGGAGGGGCACGTCATTTCGGCTTAGACAAACTATACCTCGTAGAGCTTCACCCCCCTCCGCCTCTCCTCGCCCGCCGGTTAGCGCTCATCATGCGATGCGTGTGAATTTTGTTTCAGAGTTATTTTAAAATTGTATTATCTTATAAGATGTTTATTGAAATTAGGTGATGTCAATGACAATTTTGTTCACAGTTAAATACTCTTAATTAATAACACATTTATTTCGATAAAGAATAATATTATTATGTTAATACAACTCTGACAAATAATTTGTAATAATGCATTAATTTAGACCAAATTTGACTATCATAAAAACGGTTATTGTGAGTTAATCTTAAAAGATAGACATATACGGTCGCGGACATTTTTTTAGATAATTTAAAAAGGAATAATTCTTTCATACATATTTCTTGGGTATCTCGAACGGTTTTCGCAGCGCACGCAACGGAAACCCTCAAAGACGAATAATATTCCCCGTTTTTTCCACATTTTCGACTGTTTCTTCGCTTCTGTAAGTCGCAACATAATGTTTTATAGCCTAAAGCCTTCCTCGATAATTGATCTATCCAACACAAAAAGAATTTTTCAATTCGAACCAGTAGTTCCTCAGATTAGCGCGTTTAAACAAACAAACAAACTTTTCCGCTTTATTATATTAGTATAGAAGTATAGATTATAAGTAAATTCTCAGGCAGGAATACTATGTATGCCCTTGAGCCATAACCATGACCGGGCACGCGTGACAAGATGCGGTACGTGGCGCTATGAGTTTTCTAAACAATTTAAATAAAATATATTTTTGATTATGTTGGTGAATTTCGATAAAATATACGCCTACTGAAAAAAAAAGGTTTTTAACTTTCAGTAATTTCAGATTTTAATCCCATTGGTTTTTACGTGACGCGCACAAAGGATCAAACAAATATATATTTTTTTCTTTTATGTACAGACACGGATAACCTACACTTTTGTTATATGTAGATAAATACATATAATTAACGAGTACGGCATGAAAAGATATATTATTAATAATATCATTTAATTAGCATCAACTTTTTAGCCCAAAGGAAAGATGAACAGTATTGAACTGGTTATGTTAGTACTCGTAATTGCATTCCTGTCTCAAATAACATTTTTATATAATAAAACATAAACAGAACCTGTACTGAGAATATTTTATGTACGACATAAAAAAAAACTCGATCTACACTACACCCTATTAAAACGTTAAGACAATATAAATGTAAGGTGGTTTATAACCACTGCTCTGTTTTCATACGATCTTTGATATTATGTACTTTGGTTTTTGGCCGTTTTTCAGTGGTCGGCGCTCTTAGATTCCCCTTGTTTACTGTCAGGCAAACCGAGCTCAGTGTCAAGTCTTAATATAACAAAAATATTTTTAAAAAAGCGTTGAATTTAAAAAGGTTAACTTGCACATCATAACAACTTTAATCGTTAATATATTGACTTGTAAGAGTCAAACAGTATCGACTCGCGAATAAATTACTTAAATTTGAATTTTTATAGGCGTATTACTCCGATGTAATATCGCTATAAATCAAATATCGAAAAAATTATGACACATAAAATTGGCGCTGTTTCGTTATAGATAAATATAATACCTATTGATATAAGTAGCTGCTTTAAAATGGTTCCTCTCAAAATTATTACAATCATGAAATGTGCTGTCTCTATATTCCGCATGTTTTTTTTTTCTTTTGTAGGATTAAGACAAGATTAAGTCGAGAGTATTTCCAAATAACAAACTTAGATTTTAAAAAGTGTAATATTTTTATTCTTGTTTAGCATATTTAAACGCAAATTCACTTTACGCTTGAATTTTTCCAAATTTTATTAATAATTTATAAAAAAGAAATTAAATCTAATTACTGGACTAAAATACATACATACAAAACTAATACATTTTCTTAATTATAATAATTTTAATAGGAAATTATTTGAAGATACTTATATTTATCATATTTATAGTATGCATCTTTATCTCATAACGAAAGAGTGCCAATTTTATGTGCCTGAAGTATAGATCCTAATAATGAGCAATTCCCAAAAAAGAGCAGGAACAAATTAAGAAAAGTGGTTTACCCATGTAAAACAAACACGTAGGTAGCCAAGATACTATAGAAAAACTATATGAGTATAGAAAAGCTATATTTAAACAGGGTGTACACTTACAAACAAAATGTGAAATGAGATGTGATGGAACCACTACGTTATGCACCCCATAATATTTGACGTGTAATAATGGTAAATGAAGAGGGTACGAATGACTATATGATTTTCGTGACAAACATCTCCATAGCTAGGGAGCATAGACGACGTAAAATAGACGCCATATATTCTCACAACGATAATTTAGTCAGTTTGTTTTCCTGAGTTCAGTCATGTTTAAATGTAGTTTAATGATATTTGATCTATCTTCGAAAGCCTCTTGTTTTTTTTTTAACTTTATCATTAACTGGTTATTTTTATCCTTCTAGTAAACTTGTAATAAGACAGGTCTTGCTTATTTGACGGGATAAATAGACCTATCTTGAATGTAGTAATCAACGGAACCCGACAACTTTTTATAGACCATTTATCTATGCTATGATTAAATAATGTGAAGAAATAAGAAACGCCAATTCCATGATTATCACGAGACTACAGAGGACGGACGGACGAAATAACATTTGATTACGGATTCATATTAATTAGTAAAGTTATTATTATTTAATTAATTAATTAATTCGCTAACAGTCAATAATTGTCGTGTTACAGATTAGCCGAACTTGTTGAGAATTAAGAAAATTAATATAATCGTTTCTTTTTATAAATAATACTATATAGGTTTTTGAGCAATATATTTTTACTGATATGCCAATATTGACATTGTTTTTTTTTATTGTGGCACGAAATTTACCCTCGTCCCGCCTGATGATAAGCAAGAGGAGGTCCAAGAGTAACGACGACTGAGAAATCCGAGTCTGTTCACGGCTGCCTCAGTCGCTGTCACTATGCTGACCAAAGAACATCCTTCCAGCAAAATAAATAAAGTTGTAAATTAAAATAAAAATGTCTTCTGAAGTATATTTTCGAAGGATAATGCATTTGAAATTTATAATTATAATGAAACATCTGATACGTAAAATCCAGTAGCTTTTTCTTATGACCCTCATAATAGTTCGTACACCAGCCTGTTGTATCATTTCGTGTTTCTCTCTTATAAGCCTCTCAAGTTCATTATCATCAGAAAAAGTTAGGTTAAGTAGGATACTTGAAACTATTATTTTCGTGACTAAAAATTAGTTTGAACTTTCAACAAACCGCCATCGTCTTTGTAAACGTTAATTTCATTAGTCCTTTTATTACCTGTAGTATGAAAATTTTTCTTTTATAAAACTCAAGATTCTTGTTTCAGCATTCCTTAATTCACCTGAGCTGTTAACATTATCTGATATTACTTTGTTTATTTACAGCGTCATCGTCTTTAATAAGTTCGAGTTTTGTCATATGAAAATTATGTTTGACATTATTGGTGTTTGAAAAATTATGCAGGGACCTCACTTTCTTCTTTTCTATCACCTTACTTATTAATTGGATTTTTCGGTTTGTTTCTGTTTACGCATTAATTAATTCATTATTCACACAATATGTTGCCTATATGTTATTCTGATGTATAAGCTATATTATTGTAAAGTTTCATTAAAATGCATTTAGTTTTGTGTGAAAGAGTAACAAAGATCCATCCATCCATACTCACAAACTTTCGCGTCTTATAATATAAGTAAGAATAAATGAATAATAATTGGGGCATTGCGCTAAAATTCACAGTACATTGGTGTATCATGACATCGGTCAAGTCATGATATAACTATATGTGATATTGGGGCGCATATTTCTACTTGCCCCAATATCTATAGAACAAAATCTAGAGTGGAGACCAAAAGACGCAGCGTAGGTAGGCCTCCCACTAGGTGGACTGACGACATAGTGAAAGTCACGAATAACCGGTGGATGCAACTGGCATCTTGTCATTCGGAATGGCGTTCTAAGGGGGAGGCCTATGTCTATGTTCAGCAGTGGATGCCTTCTGGCTGATGATGATGATGAACTTAAGAACATAAAATACCTGGCAATAAAATGTGGAATTATATAAAATATAAATAAATACATACAATAAAAACAACTATGAACGTTGATTACACAACTTTTAAACGAGTGATATAAAGTGACAGAGGTTAATGACCTACCGGAACCGGCATTGCAAAAGCAATTAATTTCACGTAAGTATTTAATATGTTTACAATAAATCCTTGAAAGCAAGAACTGAAGGATTTTCAATTATTAGGAGAACATAACATAAACAAGAGCGTTTCTAGATGTTGTTTTAATTAATTTAGAAATATCGAAATAATATTAATACGAGTATTTACTTCTTTCGAATGGCTGCAGTTAGTACTCATTAAAAGTTTTATGAAGAAATATTTAAAAAATAATGTAATTATTTTTAACATCAATTAAATGTCTGTTAAAACTCTCATTTGTTTAAAATGCTTCTTAGTTGGGATATTTACGCCTTAAATCTCGCGAAGAGACAAGTGCGCCACTTTTTACGATCCTGACACAATTCTCTCACTTCCTTTACATCCACAAATTTCTTCATACAGACTGGTATGAAGAAAGTATGGTGTACGGTGTAAAACAACACTATCTACAGATTTTCTGTGAAGATATTTAAGACGATACTGATTCAATTCTATCGTTTTTTTTCACATCCACAAATATCTTTAAGGATCGAAAAATAATCTGGGCCATCCCCGGACGGTTTAGATTTTAAATTCACAATCGGGGATGACAACGTCTGTTGGGTTCATGTTTATTACAAATATGAACATACAGAAATACACAATTGTCATTGTTAAACATTTAGAGTAGCAAGCCAGCAACTAATATTGTAACGCTAACTACTCAACAATAGACATTTTCCAAATATTGGTTGGAATATTCCCCGCAATGATAATTATTGGGTAGCTATTTGTTATTTGCGCGGAAACGTTCGCTGTCCATTGTAAAATTTAAACTAGAACAGTGTTAACTTGACCATGATCTCTAAACGCGAATAGTTAATTCTAACAAAACAATGTGTATTCAGCTTGATAACGTGTTTACAATAACCTTACTTAAGAAATAGTCTTAGTTTATCTTTTGTGACTCAACCTATGACAGCACCCCGCCTGATGTTAGCTATAGTGCGATTCAGAATGGAAGCAACTGCTCTTACAGTCAAAAAATGACGCATCCACTATGCTAGCCTAGTTGGAGCCGGCATCTTTCAAGCTGATTTCGAAACGGTCTGATACTTATACGATCTGGAAGCGGCTAGCATCTACGTCTGGCAGGTCTTGTGATGGTAAATTGTTAAACACATTTTTCAGGTTATCAGAGTGTAATTCGGATCTCATAAATTATGTATTAAAATGTATCGCAAAAATTGTTATCATGTTTTTTTTTGTTTAATAAGTTTTTATATAGATGTTAATATAATCAACCACAATTATATTAAATAATCGTGAATTTATACAAAAAAATATGTATGAAAAAAATTACATTTTCAGGATATAAATGCGAGAAGTATAATATTCAAATTTGATTTTCATACCCAATATTATGTATTCTAAATACACTTAAAATATAATTTACTTAAGTTACCTAATTATAAACAGAAATTGAGAATGTTTTTTATGCACTTTTTAACTAATATGCAATTATAGTTTTAATTAAAATCACAAATACCTGAGTCATACATGTATCTACGTACAATATTTATGTATTCAGCCACAAAGAAATATTTTGTAAAAAAAACTGCATTTACAGGATATAAATCCGAGGATTCAAAATTTATTAAATCTGATTTCATACCCAATACCATTTCTAATTAAAACCAATTACACGTAAAATATAGTATACCAAACTTACCTAATTATAAACAAAAATTGAGATTTTCTTACACACTTTTTAACCAATATGTAATTATTGTTTTAATTAAAATCGCTTTTACCGGAGTTATACATGTACGTACATTTGATAGAACGATCAACAACAAACTGATACATACCATTTGCACAATGTTTGTTTTGTCGTGCGTATGCAACCTTCAAAACGACAGCCCCATATAGCCCTTTTTCTTTTCCAAATATCCGTCAAGGAAACTTTAAGCTTTTCTTCCGACGTTATAATGACCGGATATACGAAATTATGTTAATCACACTTTAATCCAATTTTATCAATGTTTGTTATTTAACACATTTATAAAGAAAAAATAAAATGCTGTTTGTTAGTAAGAGAATGGCTAAACCGATCTAACTAATTCTTTTTTTGGTAGGTAGTACGTTATTTGTGACGACTTTTTTACATCCACTGAAATTTTAATGGTAATTTGTATGAAAATCTCAAAAATGTTTGTTCTTGTAAATTTATTATTATTATTGTAAAAAATGTAAAATTATTCTTTCTGTGAGCTTTTAGCTGGGCTATTATAAAATTGGATACGTGGAGGACCTAACGATTGACCATGAGGATGCATGGATGCTGTCATGTACTCACGTCACGAGACACCGTTTTTAAACGCGAGTGAAACCACAGGAATCAGCTAGTTTGTATAATAATATTAATGGAAATGCTTAGAATATCCACTCCATAACTTCGTTTTAGGAAAACACGACGTAAGAAATCACATGGTAAAATGTGACATTTGAATATTTATTTAAGCGATCATGCTGGTGGTAATGCAATGATTGGCACTTGTCGGTCATGCAAACCGAGAGCTCCGCTTCAAAACCACTTGCCGGTACCAATGTATCTTTAATATATACTTTACTAATCTCATATGTACTTTAGTCGTCCTGTTAATTTAAAATAATATTATTGTTTACGAACCTCAAATGGAATAAACCGCAAAGATTGCTGCTACTCAATTTACATCGCCGACAATAAAATAACATAAATTACCGGCAACTACTTAATGAATTCAAGGAACAATTATCGAGGACTACGTTTGATGTGTAAAGGAGAAAGCTCTCGAGTGAATGCAGATTAGAATAATACCTTAGATATTCAGGATATCTCGTTAATATGTAAATGTAATTTGAATAGAGGCCTAAGTGCGATTAGATACGTAAAGTGTTCGCTATATCTATAAAACCTGAATAATTGAATAGAAAGTTGACATTTTATAGGATGTTACATCCTATAACAATTTGGAATAACAACATACAAATAATAAAAATAAATAGACGTAATTAAAATGTCTACGATAAACACAAATAATAAAAATGTAGAGATTTTAAAGAGTGGTTGGCAACGGTGCAGTTAACCGATTCAGGGTAGTACCACCACATATAAGTATAGAAACCGTAAAGTGACTTAGTCGCGTTTCGGTTTAAGCTTGTAAGTTGCCGGGTTCAACTGAGCCGGCAAAGTGGATGTTACTGCTACTTCCCGTTATTAAATTATAGTAGCAGTCACTTCCATTCTTGGATTGCACTCCAGCTTAACAGTAACATTATGTGCTGTCACAATAATAATAAAATAGATATAAATCTTTTTTTGGCCAGCATAGTTACGGCAAATGAGTCAACAGTAAAATGAAACGGGTCTGCCAGTAGCCGGCGCTCTAGCTTACCATAAGGGGACGAGGTCTAATGTAGAGTCTTAATGAAAATAAACTTCTTTAATTATTACGTTCACCTATGGGAATACCCCTACCATCAATTCCTGCGTAGTTGGCTGCACCAAAGAGCAGGTAACCTGCATGAAAGTGCATGGTCGCAGACAACGGAATGCAGGCAGTCCCGGAAAGCTCTTCCTCATATAGATATACGCTTGACAGGACGACTGCTAAATCCTAGCAGAGCTAAGCTCCGCATTATGGTAGGTGCTATAACGGGACATTGTGGTTTTAATAAGCACCTGTTTAACCTCACATATCGTATAGCCCCTATGTAGGGGCTGCCTAAATGAGGATGAGACAGCTGCGCATGTATTCTTGAGCTGCAGGAGTGTAGGAGTAGTCGAAGCAAGACAGAAGATCCTTGGCATCTCCTGGCCTTCCTGGGAGAGATCAGGTGGCTCCATTGAAGGAGAACCGTTGAAGAACGCACAAAGTAACCGAAGAGGACATCAAGTGTGGAAAGGAGCATAACTGTAACTGTACGCTCACTAATTAGTGTAGAACAAATGTTACACATTACTATACATACTAAATTATGTTCCTCATATTAGACATTACGTGTCTTACAAAAATGTAGAATACTAACATATGTAGAAAATGTAGAATTTTCAGTCAAATTAACAGAAAGGTACTTCTTTAGTGTTATATACAAACCGTTAAGTAACTTAGTCGCGTTTCGAGATCCGCTTGTAAGTTGCAGTTCCAACTAGGCCGGCATAGTGAATGTTAACGGGCACATGTCCTCCTGTGCAGTAATATGTCGAATCACAATAAAACAATGAATTTCAGATAAATAGTGAGTGACAATAGCGGATAGAATAAGGAATAGCACAGTGCGCGATAGACGTGGTTTGAAAGATGTAGTGAAGAAGTAGTGAAGGATTGATAAAGGTTTCGATGATTTGGCCACATGGAACGGATGAGTGAAAGTAGATAAATCTGATGCGGATGGATGCGTTAAACCAGGCAGGCCCAGGAGGGTGTTTTCCAATCAAGTCGGAGACATCCTCAAGAAAGCTAGGTTGCCTAGTGCCCATAACCTTAGAGCTTGTATGAGAAGGAAGCGAGGGAGTTGTGTCAGGATCGTGGCAAGTGGCACTCCATTGTCTCTGCCTATCCCGTGGAAGTAAGGCGTGACGATTTGATTTAATTTTTGTATAAGAGTCTAGTGTGTAAGAGTAGAGAATTTTCTTTTTCATGTTTCATCATACTAGATATGAGAAAAATTATTATAACATTTTGATTTTTATTGAGACTCGGCATCTGACCTCAACTTTCCTGATGGTAAGCAAGGGGAGATTCTAGAGTGCCAACGACAAAAGAAATCCGACTCAGTTCACGGTTGCCTCAGTTTGCTGTCACTATGCTAGACAAAATTATTAATTATTAATCAATCAAATTGTCACGCTTTTTTCCTACGGGGATAGGCAGAGACAATGGAGCGCCACTTACCACGATCCTTACACAACTCCCTTGCTTTCTTCACAACCACAATTCACAATAGCTTTATTGAGGATGTCTCCGATTTGGTCGGAAAACACTCTCCTGGGCCTGCCTTGTTTAACGCGTGGATTGACAAAGGAATGCTACTATGGTTTGGGCACATGGAAAGGATGAGTGAAAATAGATTAACGAAAGGAATTTATAAATCTGATTATTAATTAAAATGTGTATATTACCGCATGTGTTGATTGAATTATACCATTTACAGATTTAGTTATATTTAGTTGTCAAATCAATCAATCAAATTGACACACCTTTTTCCCACAGGGATAGGCAGAGACAATGGAGCGCCACTTGCCACGATCCTGACACAACTCCCTCATTTCCTTCACTTTCACAATTTTCTTCATACAAGCTCTATGGTTATGGGCACTAGGCAACCTAGCTTTCATGCGGATGTCTCCAATTTGGTCGGCAAATTTAGTTGTGTAGTTGCAAATAAAGTGTCACGTCACTTATTTTAATTTTAACTAAACGCGCTGCATAACAAAGGCTATCATAATTGAAAAAAGGCAGAACAATATCAACTATAATAGGTTTAATGAATATCTATTCAAATGTAAATTAGAATAATGCTTTTATTACTTCATTATTATAATGTGAGAACAGAATAAGTAAACATTGTTATTTATAGATCATGTTATTTATTAAGTTTTTAATGTATTTCAAGTGTAAAGACAGTGAGGTGATTCAGTCACATTTTTTACATTTCTATACTAAGCTACTAAGAGTATATGACAAATATATATATATATATATATATATATATATATATATATATATCTCATTAAAACAGGACAACCAAAGCTAACATATTAAAGATACATTGAAATGTTTACTGTCTGTCCATGTGATCTACCTTCCTCCCTATAGACTGGACATGGACCTTCTCCAAAAATTTCCATAATAGCAAGTCTGCAGTCTTTACCAAGTTGTTGCTCTACCTTGTAAGAGGCCATTTTTTTATTACTCATGCATCTTTCAATACATCCAGAACCTTGAAGTCATTGGATTTAAAGCTGCCCACTGCTATTTCAGTTTGTAACTTTCTTGTATGCAATTTTTTTAGTAACAGCTTCTGTATTACAGCAATATTTCTAACATTGCTCTCACCAGGGTCTTTGGATGACCTTTAGTGGACACATATATGTTTTTTTTATAAATTATGACTTAACATTTGACAACACTCCGCCTAATGTTAAGCTGGAGTGCAGTCCATGAACGGAGGTGACTGTTACTACAGTTAAATAACCGCAGTCAAACTAAAAAGTTCAGTGCGTTTATTTTTGTAGCACAATCGACAAGTGGAATGCATTGCCAGCCCGTGTGTTCTTTCCATCCTGTAAAACTGTGACGGCGGCTGGGGCAGCTGTGAACTAACTCGTTTATTTTTAGTCGTCGTCACTCTTGGATCTCCTCTTGCTTATCATCAGGTGGATTAAGATCAAATGTTGTGTCACAATAAAAAAAACGTCCACTAGAAGTTGCTAAACCCTGAAAGGTGACTAAGTCACTTCACATTCTGTATACTTGTAAGTGGTGGTACTACCCCAGATCGGCAGACTGGGCACCACTGCTGTACATTGCACTAATTAAAGTGTTTTGTCTTTAATAACACAGAGAGACAATTTTCTTAGTTGTATTCTAGGTGCGGTAGCTGGCACCAATATATGGCAGGCAGGAGTGTGGAGGCAGTGTTCGGCCTTTACAACATGTCAGCATCACTTTCCTCTCTACGTTTTTTGTATATGACTTAACCATAATTAATTTGAGTACATGCCTCAACTTTCAGACAGTGAGAGATACTAATATTGTACTTATTATAAAAGATATACATGTGTATCCACAAAATATTTTTTATTTTTGTTTTGGAGCATAATTCCGAAATTAGTACTTAAGTAATAAGCTGAGATGAGATCAATGAGGATTAAGATCAAATGTCGTGACACAATAAAAAACATCCACTAGAAGTTGCTAAACCCTGAAAGGTGACTAAGTGACTTCACATTCTGTATACTTGTAAGTGGTGGTACTACCCCAGATCGGCAGACTGGGCACCACTGCTGTACATTGCACTAATTAAAGTGTTTTGTCTTTAATAACACAGAGAGACAATTTTCTTAGTTGTATTCTTGGTGCTGTAGCTGGCACCCTTTTGTCATACACATTTGTATCAAGTATCACATTGTGTATTATTGTACAAATAATTTCTTTCTTTCTTAAAATAATATTTATCATGAAATGACAAATAAAACTTTTGCTTAGATAAGTAATAATTGTTAACATTGTTTAGTATGAATATCCTTCATAATTATGAATAATTCAAAGTGCGATTTAATTTGTCTACACACACGAACTAATCAATTATTTTCTAATAACAATTTATAAATAAAACTCATAAATTTAGGTCAAGATATCCGAATATAACTAAAACTAACGAACACGTTTCACTTGAGTAACTTTATAAAGAACACACGGAATAGTAGTTGCGTAAATTAATAGGAAAATAACGAAGAATAGATCAAATTCTAAGAGCCATATGTTTAAAGGTTTTAATAGAACTATTATAAGTGACTTACCTAACTTTCACTGGGATTATAAAATCATTATACTTGTAGGACGTTGTCCAACAAGATCACTAAGAGAAAGTTTATTTACACATCGTAAATTTTTATTTTAACCAAAATAATACACTGAATAACTCGAAATATAGACGTGACAAGAAGAGAGCGATTTTGACGTTTACGTTCCGAAATTTCTATCTGCACTAAAAGTATAAAAATATCCAATAGGAACCTAATATTTTTATCTAAAAAATAACTACAGATCAATCAGATTACAGTTATTATTGCATTTCTGTTTGCATTCACATATTTTTTGCATTAAGGAAAAACCAAAGAGTTTTATTTTTGTCATCTCTTCAGTACCAAGAATATTACGCGGAACGCATATGATTATCACTTAAAATAATTTAAATTAAAACATTTAAGCATTTTTTGCTTCAAGGAGCATTTATGGTATTTTAACAGTATTTTTTCTTCATCACATCTCTCGGTTGCCTGCTCAGACGGACGACGACGGTCGGCTTTAGTTATGAAAATGTGATTTATAACATAATTAATCAAAAGGTGATTCATTATTATAAATAAATGTTAACATTATGGACGCAAAAAAGATCAAAGTTTAATATTTTGTACGTCTATAAGGGCAGAACCCTTATAGATTCGTCATGTCTGTCTGTCTGTCGCAATAAGAAAAAATATGTTCCATGTATCTTTCCACCTATCCTTCCTAACTCATAGTGGTGTTAATATTTATTAAGCTACTTATTTAGCTTATTGACCAACTACCTTGAGAGTTCCAAAGTCCATCCATAACATGTAGCCAACATCAATATTCACGCATGATCGTTTCTTTAGAAAAGTTCTTCTCAGCCGATTGGAGGAATTGGTTTCACTGTTTACGGCTCGATAGATACCAACTTCCTGTTGTTTGTACTACCTGATTGGTATTTTGCTCATATTATCTGGGAAATAAGGATTTTAGCATAGATAAGTAGATGAATATTGGCTTTATCCGGGTCATTGAATATGCGTGTAATAATCACCAGTAGGTATTAATCACAATGATTTCATGAATGCCTACGCAAAACAAAGATGGATACAACCAACACGTCACGAAAATAGTTTTAAATTATGAATTTGTTTAAAAATTGTGTATTATTATATCGAAATATCACACACAACAAATGCATAAATAACGGTGATTAATATTTTTATATTTTAAGTACCTAAGTATACTTTTTTATATATACTAATTTGTATTTATTTGTTTATATATTTTCATTATACTTCGTGTTCTGATTATGTAGATAGAAATATTTTGCGAACTCTAATTAAAATGTATTTCTTTGTAAACATGCACCAGAATGTCCCATAACATCTAACCAGCATTGTAGGGAAACGCCTAATAGCAATAATAAATTTTAGTGCAATAAAAAAATATTACTATAATCTAATCTATTTTTGTATCGCAGTTTATACACAAAACTCCTTAAATTAGATAAGTTTTTCTATGCAACGAAATTATCATTATGTAGGTGTCAAGAAAGGGTATAGCGATAAATAAAAGAAGATATTTGATATATTAGGTGAGGTTGGTTTTATTGCTTTTGTGTTTTCTTTGTGCTATTGATAATACCCTATCCCTGGAGGGTCTCGACTTTTCTTTCTGCATTCTCTGAAAATAAATAAAAAAGGGTGTTATTTTATATAGATAAAATAGTCTATACAGCGTGTTCAAGATTTTACGATATAATATTATGTTTTTGTGATGGATAATTTATATATTATACGTTTTGATTTGAGTAGACGATCTCTACTAGTAGATCTCTACTGGCCTAATAGTAAATAGTAGTGGAGATTCATTAATCGCCATCACTATAAATATTGTTAATTAGTCGTTACACTGATTGTATATATTTATAAAGATTTATCTTAGGTAAATCAAATATCTCGCCTCAATCCCCACAGGACAGAGACCAACACCATTGCGATTTAAATGCGCAAGTGCGAGTGAAGTGAGATAACAATTCCAATTCTCTCGCTTCCTACGCATCCACATTTTTATATTAATTTAGGTACTTAAATGTATATTTTGTTTACATTTCTGTACATCTTGCATTAAAACAATGTTCTTGAGAGAAAACACGATTTAAATTAAGACTACCGTGGTGCAGTGGTAGTGCAATGGTCACGCAAACCGAGAGCACAGGTCAAAACCACTACTATCTTTGATATACTTATATTATAAACTTTGGCCGTTTTGTTTCTAGAACACAAGCGCGTAATAGAGAAATGTAAATAAAAAAATAGCCAAACCAAAAGTTGAATTCTAAATCTATTCATGGAAGGTTCAAAATGACCACTTATCACTTATTTAAATTTTAAATTACCATGAGTTGAATAGGCAAAATCTCTATCGAGATAAATCAGAGGAAACGCACATAACTCTTTGAGGGTTTGACCACCTACTTGACATTAGCCGGGTCCAAACGTAAGGGAGCCGAGGGTAACAGAACCCGAGATTGTCCCTGCAGAAAGGTTATCAACTGTACCTAATTTAATTCATTATACCGACTTTTGTTAGACCCTTCCGCAGAACAAGGCGAAAACGCTCATATGTAAAATTCCGTGTAAATTAATGCGAGACCGTTGTTACTTCTGAAACTGTACTTTTTCTGTTCCTAAAAGTATTTTTGACTTTGGTTTACATTTTACTGTTTATAATTATATATTTTACATGTTTTTATAACGAAATGCATAAATTAAAAAATACAAAAAAACTATTTAACACCGTGCATATTAAGCTGGAGTGCGGTCTATAGAGGCGACCGCTATTACAGTTATCTGCAAGTAGCAGTCGCATCTACTATGCCGGACTAGTTGGCACTGGCAACTTACAAGCTGATCCCTAAACGCGACTTAGTCACATCACGGTGACTAGTGGTGGTACTTATCCACTGTTAGACAACCAGACCCGGAGAAAATAACCGGCCCTTATTTAATAACAAATATTTGTAATATTTAAAATAATTAATAACCGGGAATCGAATCCCAGACTACACGCGTAAGAGATTGGTGTGCAACCAATGCGTCACGCGTGTCGTCATAATAAAGTAAAATTCTATTTATACGAACGACTTATGTAGTTATAATACCTTTTCGCTTTTTTTTTCATTTGTTGGGTCTCGAAAATACTGAATTCTAAAGTTCATTGATATGCCCCCTAGACTGGAACGTTCAGTGGATAAGCACCTATAGAATTAATAGTTGGACATCTATTAAAAGATGAAGCCTTATTGGGTATTGATAGAATTTCTTTATGACCATTGATTATCTCAATACTTGGGCTATTTAAAAAAAAATAATGACTTTCCTTTTATAAATCTTTTAATAAAAGGATTGTTATACTAATATTTATACTTAAATATAATATTAATATTCATAGAATAATAATTGCCATACTATTGATTTTAATAATACAGGCAGAAGCATAAATATCTATGTTACACAAAACAAAATACTTAGAAACAGAATCAGTCAGATCAATGGTCAAGCCTTTTTCCCTCAGGGATAGAAAGAGACAATGAACCGCAATAGAAAAACTACTAAAAGCAGGCTGATATAAAATTGGATCTCTATGAGGCAACTTACTTGTAACTTTAAAATAAAACAGATATATTGCGTAGTATTTTCTTAGATTTTGCGCGAACATTGATTAATGAATAGGACGACCAACACCTCAGTCTCTCCGTGACTGGAAACATCTTGAAACGTCGGAATAATAAAAAATTGTAAAATCTAAACCAAAATAAACGCGAGATATATTGCGGTAAACAGATACCTTAATTACATTATACAACACTCAGTAGGTGTACCATAGAAACAGACCGACCAAAGTTCATATTATATTAAAGATACATTGCTACTGGCAAGTGGTTTTCAACCCGTGCTCTCGGTTTGCGTTACTATTGCACTATTACTACACCACGGTCGCCTTTTAACATTTTATCATTATAATGAATGTAAATATTTTTTTATTAGTAATATAATAAAAAATATTTTTAAAACTAGTAAGTAAGTCTTACTAGTTTTAAATTGCTATTTCTTCACATGATGGGCCAGCCGATATATCTTATTAAAATCACGTCAGCTATAACCTAATAGGTTTTAGAAAACGCCCGGCACTTCCATTATTGTGTCAGAACATATAAAACATCCCGAGGGATGACGGTGATGGTACTTGGCCTCCGATAGAGGGTGACGAAATTTTAAGCGTAAAATCGTGTAAAAATAAGATGTCAACTATTATACACTTTAGCACAAAGATATAAAATTTTGTTATTGAAAAATGTAATAAATGAAAGATGTACATTTTGACGACACGCGTGGCGCATCAGTTTGCACATCAGTACGTTACGCATAAGGACCCGGGCTCGATTCCCGGTCGAAGCAAAGATTTTATCATAGATTTTATTTGTAATAATAAATAATAAGATTGAATTTTAATAATTTTCGTAAGTAAAAAAAGAAGCATTGGCACCGTGTCTAATTGTCAAACAGTAGTAGGCAGTGGTGCCCAGTCTGCCGATCCGGCTTAGTACCACCACTTACAAGTATACAAACCGTGAAGTGACTTAGTCGCGTTTTGGGTTAAGCTTATAAGTTACCAGTTCCAACCATAATGGATAATGGATGCGACTGCTATTTGCAGTAAATCATCAACTGTAGTAGCATTCGCCTCCATTTACCGCACTGCAGCTTAACATCAGGCGGGGTGCAATCATATGTCGATTTCTGACTTACAGATTATGTCACCTAAATTAAAGAAACCTTGTATGATCTTATAGTTATGAATACTCTAAGATCTTAATAATAATGAAATATATTATTCGTAGATGTGGTTTATTAAAAAAAATAACGTTATTATTATAGACAGAATATAATTTAAATTTGTCAATTTAGACTTTAACTTGTAGTTATAATAACTTACTTGTGATTTATCCAATCATTGCTTTTAATTCTTCATCATTTAGGTCAGCAAACATATTTATATCGAAAACCGCGTCAGATTCCCCCTGTGAATTCAGTTGATTTATTTCTTTTAAATTGGTAACAAATTGTTGGAAATGCTTGTCGTAGTCCTCTTTATTTTTGTATTGTTTATTATAATCCATGATAAACTTCTCAAATAGTTCTGGAGCTTTCTTCATGTCGTAAGTTATTGATGGACTACTTTCTTCGTTATCAATTTTCCTCTCTTGTGCTTTCGCTTCTTCTTTCACTTCGAACTGATCATAATCGAAATCGTCTTTATAATCATCATCAGTTAAATCTACACATTTCACTAATCCTATAGTTAATATTACAAATAGCAAAGTTTTTAATAGACACTTCATGGCGACGCGTGAAGTTTCTGTGAGGCGATCGTGTATCGCTCTATGTTTTTGGTATTTGGAGAGGGCATACAAAACCAGTTCGTATAGGTCGGGGTCATTATGATGATTTTTATTTATAAATATTCTTCTTTTTTGCATCTATCGTTTCTTAATTTAAAAGTCTTATTGTAATGCCCGCCCACTACCTTAAAAAAATAGTTATTATTCTGTATACTTGTATGTCTACATATAAATATTAATGAAAAGTTCTTATTATCTGGAGTCAAGAAAAGAAATATCAATTAATAAAGGTTATTTATTAAATTTTAGTTTAAAGGCAGGGACACTTTTCTCTGTAGAGACAAGATAAGGAACAACAAAGCTTTATCTGTTCGCGTCCCCAACAGTTACTGTAGGCACGTAGTTGAGTAAGCCTGTGAATTACACTGCGGTAGAGCACGACTTGGCTCTGGCTTATCTGTCAACGAAATAGCTACCTGAAACAAGTACATAGGAGGCTGGAAACAGAAAACATAACTATGAAACGTTACCTTTATTGTGTACCTAGGCGTGGATCTTATCCGCATTTTCTCTGAAAGGGAGCGTGCTCCAAAAACTGGGTACAAAAGATAGCCCTCTGTTTCACAATAGTTTATTCTAAATTCGTATGAATTGCCACTAACATTGATTTTGTAAAATAAATATAGATATATTTAGCTCTATATTATTTTATATTACACATTGAATTTAATGAGTTGTAAAATTAAAATAAATACGTAGTCTGAGACAGTTTGTTTTGTATTCACATTGCTTTACGAAAAAAGAAACCATTTTATTAACTCCAAAGAAAGTTCGCGTAAGTAAAGTAGAGAATTTATTATAATACAATTTCGCAAACAGGATCCTATTTAACAAGCCGTACCTATTCTCTAAACAAAAACAAGGAAAGTGATTGTAAAAAACATTGTAAATCGTGACGTAACGCTAACAAGTGAAAGTTTTATGCAAATGTGATGTCGTTTCGGTGGCTTTAGAAGAGGCATCCGTTAGTCTATTACAGAAGTTGTCTAATAAATTAGTCACTCAGTTTTCTTGTTCAGAGTAGATAAGAGAAAACAAAGGATTATTTTATTTAGACAGTTGTGCTGCTGTGTCACGACTGAAACTCCCTGAATGGCCGGAAAAGGCACGCGCCTCGACGGTCACGCGAATTTACACTAAAGCGACCTGGAAAATGTACATTTCATATTGTTCTTAAATTCTACAGTATAAATGCCACAGTCAATATAACATCTACTTCCGTCTACTAAAACCATCATACTTGAATTTTTTTATTAGATAATGGATAACTACCTACTATATTTCTCAATATCGAATCGAACGAATTAAAATAAGATGACTATAATGAGATAAAAAAGACGTGTGTTATTGATTCAATACCTAGGTGAGCTAAGGTCAAGCAAAATAAAATTATATCCGCATTAATATATATTTTTTTATATCAACAAATTCTTATGGTTTTTAATACGGATATTATGTTAGCAATATTAGGCAACGATATACATAATATTATTTAAAATTAAACGACACTTAAGAGTAACATCTTATAAATAACCTGGAATATACAAATAGAATATTTATTTTATGAATTACCAATCAATCAATCAAATTGTCACGCCACTTACCACGATCCTTACACAACTCACTTGCTTCCCTCACATCCATAATGCTCTTCATACAGGCTCTGTGGTCATGGGCACTAGGCACCCTAGCTTTCTTGAGGATGTCTCAATTACCAATCACATAGGTATTAATTGGTAGCGTAGGTATAGATATATATGTAGGTAGGTATAGAATTATATTAATTACTTCATTTGATAAACGTATGTATATATAATATAATGTAACTATTTCACGCAACGTTAGATATGATTCTTTTTTGTGGCTCTTTTTCACAATGTTCGCGGGTCAATAATATATATTGAGTGACAAACGTCGCGTCCTTCTACTTATTCCGGGTCACCCTTGAACCGAATAAATTGCGAGCAATTTTCGGGGTCGTTTACCACGCTCCGGGATGCCCATGATACTATCCTCATTCCCCCCTCATGTACATAGTTTGTATGTTTATTCATGAAACTAATTTCTCTACTGTTCGCTTTTTAAAATTATCTTACACATTTATCAAAAAAAAAACTCTAAAATAGATAACTGCACTGGGAGTTATAAATTAATCTCGTGCGACACGAAATGCAAAGGTACATTTATCTGCAATGTACATTTATTTGGCTTGTTTTATAATGTTTACAATTTAGCTGGAATACTTACTAAGCTTAAGCTTAATACTAGAGAGTTTAATGAATCAACGAGATATCTAATTACAATAGAGACATGTGATTTTCTTCCTCCGGTGTTGGTTTACTGTTTTTGTCAACAGTCAGCGTCGCATTGGTTGCTTAATCATGAATGACACGTTTACGTATTCTAGAGGGCCGCTGTTCCCGCTAACGAGAAGACGAGATAAGTTTACAAACGTCGTCGTCTTGAATTCCCAGCGGTGTTCACTCCCAGCGTTGATTGTCCGGGATTTGAAATTAACATAACGGGAACATTCCGTGTTCTGTAACTGCTGTAGATATAAGATTGAGTGGAGTAAATTTATGTACATACTACCTATACCTATAGATTTGAATGAGAACACTAAGTTTACATTCTCGCCGAAAGTCTAACATTTACATATTATATACTTAAAGTATGTACGTACTTTACTTTTGTAATAATAGGTTCACCTACCTCATATATAATAGATTTTCTTAAATTAAAATAGCATTCTATATATTTTTTTATGACTTAAGAAGTGACAGCACCTCTCCTGATGTTAAGCTAGAGTGCGGTCCATGAATAGAGGTGACTGCTACTACAGTTCAATAACTGTAGGTAGAAGTCACATCTACTATGTAAGTCTAGTTGGAACCGGAAACTTACAAGCTGATCCTGATACGCGACTAAGTTACTACACGGTGTATATGCAAGGTATGTATTAAGGTATTTTCATATTTGATGATAATAGTACAGTATGTTTAAATAACATTGTCGTATTATCTTTTATTTCTATTATCTTAGGCACAATGTTTCAAAAATAAATATTAAATTCATTAGATTATCCAAACAGATCGACGGGTTATACGAATTATGAAGGGAAGGTTTTTCTCATTTGTTACGAATAGTAGTGGTAGTAATTCAATGCGAGGCAAATGAATCATTAGTCCTAAACTAATATTAACCCTGTGTAGTTCAAACAAAGAGTTTCGGGTGTAATATCATCAGTGTTCGCCGCAGCGGCAGAACGTGCGATCTTTCTCCCTGTTTCGTTCCTTGCAAACGTTCTTTCATTTTCTAATGGATCGACGCCGAGGGAATATCTGTTAGCAAACTTTCACCAGACATAGATATTTACATAACAAAGAAAAGGGGTAAGGGACCCGTGTGTCCCTTAAAACGTATTCTCGTCAGGATTTGAGATTCTGTAAAGGATTTGACGGTCAATTTCGCATCAGTACGTTTTTGTTGTACCAAATTTCGTGCATAATATTTGGGTTATACGTCCGCCCCGGGCTATACACGACGTGTTTGCGTCATACACCCTATCAGAATTTTATTAATATTAAAATTTGGGGAAACGAGTAGCTATTGTTTCAGCTGTTTGGTTTGTATTTAAAATCGTTCGACATTTTTTTGAATATATTTTGCGTTAAATTAGCAGTTATTTTCTTCCATATATTGTAAACAGTTTTGTGTGATAATATAGTTTACATGTTTGCGGCATACATAATAAATTAACCAAAATGTTGTGGAACCTGCAACAAGATTAGAGGTAGAGAAGTGGCGCGACCTCCAGGCCACTATTAGGTAACCTAATAAAGACTTGCTTCTGTACATTGTATGCCAAACATTTTAGCTCTTTGACGATTCCGTACACGCCGAGGTTTGATGTTTATCTACCTCCATACAATGTAATAGAATTAGAGACTGTTGCATTGAACTCTAAAATGTAGACTTAAGAAAAGTAGTGCATAAAATTTAAAAAAAGGGTTTATGGACAATATGAAATATTTTTTAAATCTTGCAGCTAAACGTTAAATAGACAGCATTGTGGCGACTGTCACTACAGTTCAATAACAGCAAGTAGTAGTTATCCGCTATACAGGCCTAAAATGATATATATGGATTTGAAGGGCCGTGGTGTAGTGGTACACATTGCAAAATACGAGTACATTGGTACCACTTGTCGGTACTAATGTATTATCGATATATTTGTACTTTGGTCGTCCTCTTTCTGTGACACGTTTTACTATGAGACTATACTATACACTTTTACTATGGTATTATACACTTTTAGTAGCTTAGTATAGAAATGTGAAAAATCAAATAGATATTATATATAAATACTTTGATCTCTACTCCTATCTAGGATATCACGTTTTAGATAAATCATTTAAACTAATTCATTATAAAAAAATATAATTTATTATAATTACATTCTCATAATCGCAATAAAATGAAGTAATGTTATTACAAGTTTAAAAAGAATGAAATAAAATAATAAATTAGGTACGTTACTTATTGTGTCAGTTGTTTTGTTTCCGTAATTGGAAAACTTTTTTTTCTTTGACTTGGTTCATATTTTAGGAATTTATTTCTTTAGGGTTTAGTACTTGTTAAAACTTTTCCTTCATATTCTTTACGTACATTGTTACAGAATGACAACTTTGCCTCATTACTAAGTTAAGAGAGGCCAATACGTTCATAAGTTTCGTGCTCTTCATGTGAGTTACTTGATAAAACTACAAGTATTTCCGTGAACGTAACATCTTAAAGAAGAAAGAACCTAATTATTTTAAGATAACAAACTGAAGTCACTATAAACAGTTCTGAATTTCTTTACCTTACAAAGTTACCCGTTTTATCCGTTTCCCCGTACAATTCGGGGATGCATCCGCATTCTATCGACGGAATCAGCAGTCATATTAAAAGTTCGGGGAATCGTTTCTTTGTAGAACAATCGACAAGAAATATGCTTTACCAGCATATTCATTTTCCTGTCCTATATATAATTATTTAATCCTTTAAGCGATGCGCGAAGAAGTATCTTTAGTGGACATAGTGACGGCGACTGAGGCAACTGTAAACTAAGTCGTTTATTTCATTCGTTGACACTATTGGATCATCCTTTGTTTACCAATAGACCAGTCAAAGTCAGATATAGAGTCCCAATAAAAAAAGTTAAATAATAATGTAATATTTTTACATTACCTCAATTTTTACAGAGATAGGCAACAAAGCACCACTACTCAGGATCCTGACACAACTCTCTCGCTTTTTCCACGTCCACAATTCTTTTCATACAGACTCTACGATTATGACTAAGAATATCTAAGATATTAATAAATTTAATTATCAAATATATTAATAAATTTAATTATCTAAGTAATTAATAAATTTAATTATTTAAGTAATTAATAAATTTAATTATCAAATATATTAATAAATTTAATTATCTAAGATATTAATAAATTTAATTATCTAAGATATTAATAAATTTAATTATCAAATATATTAATAAATTTAATTATCAAATATATTAATAAATTTAATTATCAAATATATTAATAAATTTATCTGTAATAGCAGTCATCTCTATTAATAGACCGCACTTTATCTTACAGTGCGCGGAGTGCTATCAATAGAGCCTCAGAAAAAAATCATATTTCAATCAATCAATCAAATTGTTACACCTTTTTCCAACAGGGATAGACAAAGACGATGGAGCACCACTTGCCACGATCCTGACATAACTCCCTTGCTTCCCTCACATCAACAATTATTTTCATACAATCGCTAGGCAACCCAACTTTCTTGAGGATGTCCCCGATTAAACATGTTACATTTCTAAATGTATTTTATTGTAAAATATACTTTTTGAACTACACAAGACACTTCTAAGTTGTTATATTTGTAAAGTGTAGATATGCAATGGCCTCGTTTTCCTTGGTATATGTACCACGGAAGTAACATCCTGGCGGCGCACTCAAACTTTGACTGAACCCCTTCAGGCATCCACGTCCCAACTCACAGAACTCTTGCATGATATTCAACAAGTTTTAAATCTTTTTAACTTTACGACAAACTATTCTTATTTTGTTTGAGTTGTCTTTTAGTTTTGTTTATTTTTATAAACGACCGCTTTACGAAGTTAGGAAAAACTAATAGCTTTGTAGACGAAAGTATATCCTCATCATTAATGAATTGAACAAATTTTATGCGGCTTTCTATCGCGTTTATTTCGGTTTTAAGTTGGCTGCAAAGCCAAAATAAACGCGATAGTAAGCCGCATAAAATTTGTTTAATTCATTATTCAATATTCGCGCGAAATCTAAGAAAATACTATCGTCATCAATAATTTCACGCCTGCATTACTGTAGGGATAGGAGCAGAGAAATCAGCCACTTTCTTGACAAACCCACGATTTCATTATTATAAAATATGGTTATAGGCACGGCACTGTTGCCCCGATTCTCTTAATACTCTATGGCGACGTAAAGGCAGTGGAATTGCGTCGAGGTCGCAAGTGACTAATTAGCGAATAACAAAACAATACGTAAACTTCGTTGATTGGTCACTTGCGATCGCGATGCGATTTAACAGTTTTTTCGTAGTCTTCGCACCACAATCCGGGCACCACAATCCGGGCACCACAATTGGTAGTCAATTAGTAGTCAAATTGTATATTTTTAATATTATTAGGTATTATACATGATAGCACTCGGCCTGATCTTAAGCTGGGGTGCGATCCATAACTGTGAATAGTAGTCACATCCACTATGCCGGCTTAGTTGAAACCGGCAACTTACAAACTGATCCCGAAACGCGACTAAGTCACTTTACGGTCTATATAACTGGTAAGTGGTGGTACTACACCGGATCGGCAAATTGAACCCTACCACTCTTTGACAAGCAGATTCGAAGAAAATATCCGCCTCTTTTTTATTATCGAATATTTGTTATATTCAATTTAAATGTTAATAAAATTATAGTAAATAAAAAATCCTTCAATCTGGAATTAAACCCGTAAATCGTCTTTACGCTTAACGAACTGATGTCAAAACTAATGCGTCACGCCTTACCGATACCGAACTGATTTAGGTAAGCTGATGATGATAATGCTGATACATGAGATGATGAGTCATTATTATAACGATACTGAAATGATAGCCTTTCTTTCTAGTTTTAAAATAAATGCTACACGTGATTTACATAATTTAATTATTGTTACGATTAGTACTTATTTCAGATAACGCAGAATTTCAAATTCATCAATATTCAGATAGAACGTGTTCACTAGACTGGATTGACTGATATGACTTTGAATTTGAATAACAAATACAAAAACTATATCGGATTTTAATGATAATTTTAATATATTTAGATATTCACTCTAATTCTATACATAAATTAAAGATTTAACTTTTAAATACTTTAATTTTATTTTTATAGATCAATAAAAATCTTAATGTAACATATTTTATTTCTAACGTGTTTTAATTTCCAAAGCTAAAAACTTCTTGAGCAGCCGCTCGTAAATCAGAAATGTGAGTAAATGTTCTTACAAGTCGTTAGGTTGAAATTATGACAAATAACCGTCAAGGATTACGCAGCAGAAAATGTGCAGAAATCCACACTTTCTCCCAAATTACTGACATGTGATAAATACTACTCCAGATGACCCCCATTAATATTGCTCCCTCTAAAACCGACTTAATGACCGACACTTCAAAATTATGTGTCACAGTGTACGCAATGGATAACTTGTACTAGGAATCAGAGATAAGAAAATTTACAAAAAAAATTAAAGAGTGGTAGGGAGTGGTTCTCAGTCTACCGATCTGGGGTAATACTACCATTGCGTTTCAGGATCATCTTATAAACTGCCGGTTTCAACTAGTCCGACAAAGTGGATGTGACTGTTACTTACTGATGTGTAACTGTTGTAGCAGTCACCTCTATTCATGGACCGCACTTAACACCAATTTGTTGTGCGTAAAGTCCCGGGTTCGATTCCCGGTCGAAGCAAGTATTCGTTTCATAGCTTTTATTTGTAATATTTATTAATAATTATTATACTAAATATTGTAAAGATTTGTTAATTAAAAAAAGAGTCGGATATTTGTTTCGGGTCTGGTTATCAAAGAGTGGTAGGCAGTGGTGCCCAGACTGCTGATCCGGAATAGTATCACAAGTTACAAGTTGTAAAATACAGACCGTGAAGTGATTTGGTCGTGTTTCAGGATCAGCTTGTAAGTTGCCGGTCTCAACTAGGCCGGCATAGTGGATGTGATTGCTACTTACAGTTATTAAATTGAAGTAGCAGTGACATCCATTCATGGACCACTCTTCAGTTCAACATCAAGCGGGGTGCTGTCGTAATGTCGAGTCACAATAAAAAGTAAATAAGAAGAGGTTCCTTTCTCAGGAGCCGATGGCTTTGACCCTGTTCCCGATGTCGATGGACAACTATATTTTTATTTTATTTTTTTTGTTTTAAAAATATAAAAAATAAGTCATTTAAATAAAATATAATGACTTAAATAGATAAGACGGTGTAGGGGATACGCTGCTTCTTTTGGGCTTTCCATTTGTGACAAAACTTGTGTTTATACGTCTATAGCTCCATTCTTGTAGTACGAGTAATAAAAATATCAAGTATGCCTTGCAGTCAGGTAACAGTCACAGAATTATCATACTATTATAATTTATATTGGATTATCATAGTATTTTCTAAGATTTTGCACGAACGCTGATTAATGAATTAAACAAATTTTATGCGGCTTACTATCGCGTTTATTTTGTAAAATGTAAACCAAAATAAACATGATAGTAAGCCGCATAAAATTTGTTTAATTGATTGAATTATCATATTACTCGTTATATGAATTATATTCAAAAACAACAATAATATTGCTAATAATATTAATAAAAAGGTTTTCAAAGAGATTCTAGAATACACAAAATTGTCATGAAAGACCATCAAACGAAACTCATACTCTATCATATATTTACATTATTTCTCTCACGTTTTCTTATATACGGATTTACTATTATTACCTAAGAAAAGAAACAGACGCATAATATATCCCTAAAAGATATAAATATTTTATATCATAATTCTGCGCAGCTATAAAGAGGGTGTGTGCAGACAAGACCGACCAATATTATTTCGTAGCGAGAGTATAGACGAATATTATCGCTTAAAGTAATTCAAATATAAATTCTACTCAAATTAAGTTATTTGTTAATGTAATTGGGGATTATCAATAATATCAATAACATTCTCGAGGATTAATTGAATTGCTGAAGTCATGACCTGTTAAAATCTATTCAGCGTTACTAGATTTATTGCTACTTAAGTAAAGGTATATTTATATTATTTGGAAATCGTTTTAGAAATTAATAAATTGGTATGTGCTTGAATCATAGAAACTGGACGACCAAAGTACATATCGAAAATATATTGGTATATATATACCACCGGCAAGTGGTTTTGAATCGGGGCTCCCGGTTTGCGTGACCATTGCACCATCACAGTCGCCGTTTCTTAACATAAAACAATTATTGAACATGTAACTTCCAAATAATGGGTCTTGTTGGAAACATAATAATATCTATTAGGCTATCTATATTTCTTTTAATATTTCATTCCATTATCGTCAAAGTTTTACTAAGATATTATCATCGATGGTCAGAAAAGAACTATAAAATTGCAGTTAACATGAAGAAACGACTTCTCAATAATACCATTAGAACGAATTACGGCGTAATCGGATTTCTTAGCTTTGTCTTTATTACGCGATATCGAAGTAATCATTGTTTTATTTAATACCCTCTTGAATTTGTCTGTTTCCTCTGTCATATAATTTGTTATAGTCGTTTTGATTATATGTAATTGTAATTTTTTTAATTATGTCTTGACATAATTGACAGAACTCTGCCTGGTGGCAAACTGGTGAGCGGTTCATGAAGCAACTGCGTTGGCAACAAATAAATCATATTAATAGCATTCGTGTCTCCTATGCCAGACCATTTGGAACTGGAACCTTTTACAATTCCAAAACAAGCCTGAGTTACTTTACTGCCTGTACAAATGAATATGTTGGTACTACACCGAATCGAATATTACACTGCAGACCCTTTTGTTAATCTCCTTTCAATACCCCAATGTACCCAATGTTCCTAAACTAATGAAACATTCCTAGCTTTTGAAAGAAAATCATTAGGGGATGTTTTAGCTTATGTCTTTCCATTTGAAATACATGGAAAATATATGATACATGTTTATTTAATGTTATTATATGATGATTAGGTTTTGTAAATATTGAAACTATTATGTCTAACTTAACCGGTATTTTATGCATTTTTATGCATAGATTAGTTTTTATTCTAACAGTACTAAACGTTACTAAACAGTACTTTTATTCTAACTGTAAACTAAGTCGGCCTGTGGCGCTATCATTAAGTTAAATTATACTTATGAGATTTATTTCTTTATACTTAATTATATGCAAATATTATAGACAATAAAATGAACAAACATAATGTAAGTAAAGTATGACGATACTCGTAAAATATTATGTTTATAGGAAAAAAGCAAAACTTGTTATTTAAAAGGATTATACAATAATCCGACAATCACAAAATCCAAACAGATACATATAAACGCTTGAATTAATATTTAAACTTTTCGTTTTACCGCGAATATACTGCGGTCTACTGCATGCTCTTTGCGTTATAATTTAATTTTGGGGGACACTTTTATAAGTATTTAGCAGACCATATGTTCTCTTCATCCCATAGGCTTGGATCTTTCAAACGATGCGAGAAGAAGCACCTTTGGCCGGCATGGTGGCGGCGACTGGGGCAGCCGTGAAGACTCGGTTTTAGCAGTCGTCGGCACTCTTGGATCTCTTCTTCCTTACCATCAGGCGGGTCAAAGTTAGATGTCGAGTCACAATAAAAAAAACTTCTGATAACTGGAGAACCTCTGTGCGTCAGACGCCTTTATATTAAACTAATTATAGATTCACTTCGACGGAATAAAATAATGTTTTCTACTTCTAATAAAACTATCATTCAAAGACAAAACAAATGATAATAAATAAATGAAAATTAATACTAAGTACACTCCGCGAGCCCTAAGCCAGTGCGTGAGTGTATATAGATTGTGTAGGTGTGACTTCGACCTAGAGCGGCAAAGCTCAGCTTAGACCTCGCGGACTGTACCTACTTTTAAGTATTAGGAGTGGTAGGCAGCGGTGCCCAGTCTTCCGATCCGGGGTAGTACTACCACTTACAAGAATACAGACCGTGAAGTGACATTTCGGGATCAGCTTGTAAGTCGCCGCTTTCAACTAGATCGGCATAGTAGATGTGACGGCTACTTACAGTTATTGAACTGTAGTATCAATCACCTTCATTCATTGACTGCACTCCAGCTTAACATCAGGCGGGTGCTATCATATGTCGAGACACAATAATAATAAAAAAAATAAAAAAACATGAATCTAAAAGTACCTACTTATACTTATAAATATCGTAGACATGTAGTTTAGTATAGTAATAATTAGATTGTTAAAAATTTTGTATCGCACATAATGTTATCAAAATGAAACAATACTGACATTATTTATTTAGTTTTTATTTTTATTTCTACATTTTTACTCACCTTGTAATTGGATAAGCGCATCTTATCTATTTATTTTTACTTGATCTATTAATAAATATAAACCTAGAGGGCAATAAAGTAAACTTTTCGCTTGAGTAGAGCATCAAATGAAGTGGGTGTCAGTAGCTCTCTGTCCGGGAATGAATGGTATGCGCAATATTCGTTAATCAGTGCCAAGCTCGTCCGGTCCTGCCAATCACACTACGCGTACCTTTCATCAGTTTACTTATTTGTTTTACATTGCTAGTCTTATTCGGCTGTTTTATCATTGTATTTGTTAGTGTTTTCGAGTAGTGGACAAAAAATAGCTAAAAATTGTCCTTTTGGCTTTTAAAAACGTATCATTCCTATTTTTAGTGGTTTTAGAATTTTAGTATTTATAAATTTAGTATTATAAAAAATGACGTTGTTTGTAACACAAACTCATGATCTTTGACATTAAAAGCTATTTTCATATTATAATAAAACAAAATATTTATATAAAGATACGTATCAAAACGTGTTTTCAAATAATTTATTAACATATAAAAATAATAGTCCAAAATCTATAATGAAAGAACTCCTAAATATTCGTAAATAAAGTATGCGTTAAGCTATTTATAAAGTTATGTATTTGACAGTATCGTATTAAAATGGTTCGGTCGTGCGTTGCATGCGCGCTTATTGAGAACCGACCGCAGCAGCGAGTGTTGCGGTCTAGCGTATAGGTAAATCAAAAATCTGCTTCCACATTTTATCGTACGGAATTTTATCCAATAAAACACTGTAATAATATGATGCAAAATTGTGTTATTAATTTCATTGAAACACTTTTTCGATTAATTATTATTCTATAATTTTTTTAAGCCTCAATTCACAATTTCTACAATCCTGATATAACTCTTTCGTTTCCTTTACATTCACTTTTATTTTCATAATCTTCTTCTTCTTTGAAAAAATAGCTGTTATGTTTTTATTGATGCAAAACTATAATATCACTATGCCAATGTCAAGAATGGGCCTAATGCCGAAAAAAAAAAACTTTATTAACTCGCTGCTCTGCGTGCAGGGGGATACATGGAGCAGCGCCACACGTCTTTTAGACCTTGTCTTTTAGACAGCCAACAACAAGAACCTTCTTAAGTTAATTTGGAAGTTATTGACTGATGCCTAAGATGCACCAGCCCATCTGCTTTCCGTATCACCGAAGCGATATGGCAAGCAGACACAGACACACGAGGAGGTCGTCAAAAATCGCACCCCTTTTTTCTACATGTAAGCTCTATTGTCACACTGCGGACGCATATAACAGTTTTTTATGATTTCATTATTGTGTCTTGTGGAATCATGCTTACAAAATCGTGCAATCGTGTTCTCAGTGCTCTGCAACGATTGTGCTATTAGTTTTAATATACATAGGCTGTTATTTGATATTGGTCAGCAAACCAGTCAACTTACAAGTGTACAGACTGTGAAGTGATATAGTCGCGTTTCAGGATCAGCTTGTAAGTTGCCGGCACAGTAAAACAAGTCTATTTTAATTTAATTAAGTACTTGAAGACGTATCTAATATACATATATGTATGGAAAGTATCAGACGCTCTTTCAATACATTATCGGAGAAAAATACAGCCATAAAACAAAAGAACAGTAAAACAGTAATGGACGAATGGGCTTTAATCCTATTGAAGATATGGCGGTCGAGAATAATGGATTGGCCTGATCTTATCCAGACTCGAAAACTGCTAAAGTTTAATAATGTTGGATCTCTTGCCACGGCAGCGGAACTTTGGCTACGAGGGCATGTCTTCATACATAAGTTTTTGGAGTTTTATAATTATGCTTCTTCAAAGATTTTAGAAGGACCGCAGTTTCGACAGGATTTAACGAGATTCGGGAGCTTTAAATTTTACTGTCTCCTATAACATTAAACGAGATCAGGACTTATTACCAATTTTGTAATAAGATCTTGTCTTAACCATTCTTAACTTATATTTTTATTATAGGATAAGACAGGAAGGATATTCATTATTATTATTAGCCAATTATCTATGTTTGGGCCTGCCTCACTTTTGCAAAAGACATTACTTTTGCAATCCCCAATTTACTCATTGGTAGGCTTTGTTCATAATGCATCAGAATGTAGCAGAGATGACCAGCCTAGTCCCACTTCAATTTATTGGCTTTTCGGCTACTTTATTGTATTCTAGGCGTTTTTATTGTTGAAATTACAGGAATATTATGAATCTTAATAACAATAAATGAACATATCCACGGTCTTGATTAAGTTTATTAAAAGTACAAGTATAATATAATATTAGGGTTAATTTTTAATTCAGAAGTTGTTTCAGTTTTACACGCAAAAGTCATAACCCCAAGCCACCGGACCACTTTTCGCAAAATGTGTAATTCCTTTAATAGCGTGCAGAAATATCAGGCGTCGAAAACTTTTGGTAGCTTGGAAACAGTTTCACAAATTGCACGTAATTTGCTTCACTACATACATACCGCTGCACCTAGGGTTAATCACATTTTTCATTCGTTACCTTAACAAAATAAACCCTACTCCTTTGATATAAGACATACATTTTAATAGATCTCTTTCGAATATGTTTAATAAATAGTGTGTGACGAACGCGGTCTCTGGAATCTACTGGTAATGGGTATAAAGGAATTTGTCCAAAACATTAATACTTGCAATTCCTCAAAATAAGGGACTACTGTTTAGATAATAGACACTAAAATGTTGTTAAATACAATAAGACTTACACTTTTATTTTTACACCACTATCTATTATTATTAGGATGACTGAAAGTAGATTGACGAAAATAATTTATAAATCTCATATCAATGGATACGTTAAACAAGGTGCCCCAAATCGGAGATATCTTCAAGAAAGCTAGGTTGCCTTGTGCCCATAATTGAGCTTGTATGAAGAGAAATGTGAATGTGAAGGAAGCGAAGGAGTTGTGTCAGGATCGTGGCAAGCTCCATTGTCTCTGCTTATCCCTGTGGAAAAAAGGCGTGATAATTTGATTTGATTTAATGTCTATTACACATGGCAACGTGAAAATTTGGTTAATTAATTTAAGTAATATTTATTTATATTGATAAAACAGAATCAGTGGACACCGCCTGATGTTGTTGTTGTTGTTGAAAGTTGAAGAATCTGGTGCGAGTAGAAAGCTGAAAAGGAGGTAAAGGCGGTTTTTCTAAAAAAAAATAGTAAGCAATTGCGACTTCGAACTTAACAAAATCCAGCTTGCATGATCGACCAGTCGAATCGGGTTGTCCATGCTATTGTCTTAACTTCAATGCTCTAGTTTGAAACACATAAATAAATCTGGAATCTAAAGCAAACATTGAAACGGTTACAAGTACACAAAACACAACGTAAAATCATTCTTTATCTGTTCAAATAAATCGGACGTTTTAGCTGAAATCGTTCTATCCGTGTACTCAGAAATTGCCGACGTCCGGAAATCAAGGCAAATAATGATACAAGGATTCTCAACGAGCCATATTTTGGCCAACACCTCGCCAGAAGTTCACACAAACACCCAATGTCAACAAAAACTGTTTGATTTAGAGAGCGCGAAATCTTACGAAGACAAAGTTTTCAAATTTATGATGACCCTCTTATTCTGAGGCGCGATAAACATTCTTGATGTCATTATTGTACGTACTTTGATACATACTGCGAAAAGTACCTAAGTACAATATTAAGTATAAATTAAACATGTACTTTAGTATTTTATGAGGTTTCGCGCGAACGTTATTTTTGTAAATAAATATTTTTGCGGCCTTTTACTACCTAATTATTATGTTTAATATTTAAATACAACGTTTCGGAAGCTTTGCAGTTATTGTGATCGCAGAAGACAAGACGCTACAATAGTATCTACCTAATTCGCAAAAATAGCGAATTGTTACGGTTTTTGACGACAGGCGTGTCCGAACGGTTAGCGATTGGTTTATTGCGAGTCCCGGGTTCGATTTCCGGTCGGAGGAAATATTTGTTTCATACCTTTTATTTGTAATATTTAATAATTATATTAAATATTGCAAATATTTGTTAATAAAAACGGTTAGCGATTGGTTTGTTGCGCGTCCCGGGCTCGATTCTCGGTCGAAGCAAATATTTGTTTCATACATTTTATTCGTAATATTTAATAATTATATTAAATATTGCAAATATTTGTTAATAAAAAAAGAGGCGGAAATATCAGACAGGATACTGTATTATGTCAAGCCATAGTGAATACATAAAAGTTCCAAATAAGTATTTAGGCCGGCATAGTGGCGGCGGCTGGGGCAGCCGGGAACTGACTCGGTTATTCCAGTCGTCGTCACTCTTGGACTTCCTCTTGCTTATCATCAGGCGAGTCGAGGTCAGATGTCGTGTCACAATAAAAAAATAAAAAAATAAATATTTTGTATTTTACAACTCTATCCATCAAGAATGAACACAGATTTTAATTAAGAAATTTAAATACGCCGACTTAAAGATAAACAATTCGTTTGAATAATAATGATAATGAATTTGTGTAAATTTTCGTAAAATATAAACAATAGCTTGAATAAACTACGTTATAATCGCGCACAATAATTTAGTTGGATATTCAAATCTCTAAAATATACTTGCAAACCAACGTCCTATGATCGTATCATTGGCCAGATACCGTGACGAAAATTTAAACAGCTCATTAGACCTAAAACAACATTAACTTCTTACTGTGCAAACAAAGTCCTTTCCAAATCAGAGCGGGTTCAGTGTTTCTGTATTAAACAATCCTAAAGTTTTTCTGGACGTGGGTTACGGCCGCTACTACTGATAACTTTAAAGCGAATATCGAACCACAACAAATATTTATATAATGTCTATTCCGTCTAAATTTTGTTCATTTCAGTACAATAATTTAATAAATATAAATGTAATAGTGAAAGTAAGGACATCATAATTTTGGGCTTTTATTACTTTTGTAATGTCCAATCATGAAAAAATATATAAATGGTACTTTCGATACTTGTATTGATAAAATTTTGCTTTTAATTGCTGTGCAATTAAGTTATTTGGAAAATAGGAAATGGATTTGTATCGTCTGTCCATCACAAAGACACGCATATTAACAGTTCAACTTTGAACTGTCATTATATTTACTTCACGAACTGTACACTTGAAAGTGATAGTAGTGATGGTGCCCCGAAAAAGCAGAATGTACAAATAACTCTCCAAATGTCTACCACTAACAATAATACGAGTAAGCATACAATTTTAAAGAGTGTTAGGCAGTGGTGCCCAGTCTGCCGATCTGGGGTAATACCACTGCTTACAAGTAAGTATACACACCGTAATGTGACTTAAGTCGCGTCTTAGCATTAATTGACTTGTTTTTAAAAAGCTACAAAAGTTACCACAAAACTACTAAGATTTGAACGTGTTCTTAAAAGCTCATTTATACCAAATCACGTACGGTCCTAATATTCAAATATTTATCTTATGTAAGTTAAAGAATAAAACATAAACTAATTAGTTATTTTAATAATATATTATTTTAATAAAGTTCTAACAATGATATCATTTCCAAAAACGAGGGTATTATTTTTTTAAATCGTCTCATTAGATGTTTCGCATATTATTTCTGTATTTTCATTCTTCTTTATATCAATTATTTTTTCTCTGAAAAACAAGAAATAATATTTACATAACATAAAAACAAATGTTTTACATCTAATAATTTTCAATTCCAATCGGGATAGGCAGAGACAATAGAACGCAACTCTCCATGATTCTGAAACAACTCTCTCACTTTCTTCTATTATATTCTATTATTATATGATAACAATTTAGACTTAAAACAAATTTAGACTAAATGGCTATCATTATAACAATGATTCATAAACTTGCAGAAGAATACATTAGGATTAACAAAAGCTGATGCATTAGCAGCTTCAGAGTTTACCAGTAACATCATATCTTACTAAATTCAAAGTATTTTTAAATTTATATTATATGTACTTTGTTCTTTTTATTTCATTTCTATAATAGAATTACGTTCAGCAGCTAAGTATAGAAAAGTAAAAAAATATAATTAAATGAAATAAATATTGAAAATGTATATACGTAAAATCTTACGGATGCTTCACTTCATAGCGACTTGGCACCATAAAACAATTCGACTCTCTGTACTGAATATCTCTCTTCTTAGTACTAGGCCACGCCAAACTCCATGCATCGTTCTGTAAATAAACAAGCATTTAGTACCTATTTCTAAGTTAATAGACGGTTAAGGGTTAACTTGCATTCACACTTACCGTTTTAGCACCTGTGAAGGGTTTAGTTTCTCTTTTTGCTTTTAAATCAGGTCGATATCTACTTTCGATTGTGTCTTCTTCCTGTGAAATAAATAACATTAGACATTTAATAACATAGAATGTATATTCTTTTAATATTTGAGTATTTATTAATTAAAGTGATTATTATGAGTAACTATTTGTTTATTTGTGATGGGCATCCTAAATATAAAAACTAGATAAGTACCTAAATAATTTTTGGAGCCTACGATTTATTTTGATTGTTATAAATACAATTTAAAACAATGAAAGCAAATGACATTGCAAGCTCCAAAATCTTTTATTTTATTAAGCTGTTTGCGTAAAATTTTAGAAAACACTACATCAAATGTACTTATTGGTACTGAAATGGTCTCAAATCAAATGCATCTTTCATGTAGGTATGTACTTTAATCACCCAGTTTGTATGAATGATATGAGCACGTGCATTAGTTTTGTTTAGAAATAATTCTAATTGGGCAATTGTAAAAGCTTTAACAGTATTATATACATCGTAGTACTTAAAGTACTATAAAGTTACAAATGAATAAATTAAGGCGACCGTGGTGTAGTGGCAGTGCAATAGTTACGCATACTGAGAGCACGGGTTTAAAACCACTTGCCGGTACCAATGTATCTTTGATATATTTACTTTGGTTCCTTTTTCTATGATACAAAAACTTAGTAGCTTAGTATAGAAATGTAAAAATAAGTTAATATTATAAATAGTAAATAACTTACAATCTCATCCTGCCAAATATAATGAGAAGTTTCTTCAACATCAGGCCTGTAATATTAATTACTTAAATGAATCATGGCATAATAAAGCGATTAGTAACGCTGCCTGTTTACTTACGCTGATACAGCTAATTTGATTTCCAAACCGGATTCCAAAATAATATCGTGTGCTTCCTGTATCGTAAGCGTGGAAGTATCAATATCATTGATACGTTTCAAGACATCCCCCTTCTTTATGCCTGCTCGTTCAGCCCGACTACCCTCCTTTACCTTCAAAATTTAATAAAATTCGTCATGCTACGGCATAAACAAATTGTTATTCATTAGCGAGCCGGAATTCATCACTAACTTAATTATGTTTGAAGTAGCTTTAGTTATTAATAATATTATAATAATAAAGATTATTACAAAATTAATATTTACTCACACTAATAATTACGCAAATTATAAAAAGTCTAAAAATATCGTGCGAAAATTTTGGTTATAAGAACTTCACAAAATTACTTGGAAATTTCGAGTGGTTTCATTTTCATTTTATATTTTTTCCGCCTTTTTAAGTTAATTATAAACATTCCAAATGAAGGGAACAAATTTGGCAAGAAAATTCTTGCCTAAGTTCCTAAAGTTTGTAATTAATTTAATTTGAGTTTACATTGTGGTTAATATTTAAAGGTAAGAATATTTTTGAAAGGAATAAGTTTTGATGAAATATCAGACTTACGCACTTCTTAATTTGTGGAGTATTATCCAAACTAAATATTTAAAAAGCAAGGCTAGTCTCTTGCCGATTTAATAAATAACCATCTACATCTACACATAAATATTATAAATGTATAAGCTGATGTTAAGTGCAGTCGACTGGATGAAGGCGACTGCTACTATAGTTAAATAATACCTGCACTGGTCAGGGAAAGCATCCGCATTTTGTCGATCGAATCGACAGTCAAACTAAAAAGTTCGGTGCGTCCTTTCTTTGTAGAACAATCGACAAGTGGAATGCTTTGCCAGCCCATGTGTTCTCTCCATCCACCTTGGATCCTTCAAGCGATGCGTGAAGAAGCACCTTTGGCCTACTAACTCGGTTGTATCAGTAAAAAAGTAGCAATCACATTTGTTGGCCTAGTTGGAACCGGCATCTTTCAAGCTGAATTCAAAACGTCACGTCTGATTCAGGTCACAGTCTATACACTTGAAAGTCGTGTTACTACCCCAGATACGTAACTAATCAAATGACAACAGACCATCAGCCTTACTACCACTGTTACTGCCAAAATAATGTGGAACTTTGAAATTTTCTGAAATGTTTTTCTATTATAATTATATTTCTCTGTGACATGCAATAATGAGAAAGGGTTACGTACCACGGTGACTCGCAGTGGTGTGTTATAATAAGCCCCACCCGCTAAATTGAAACCCCAGATGGTGTCATCGAAGCTGACCCTTTCGTGCACCCCTTCATTTTGCGATTCCCACGCGGGTTTGCTGGCTGCCCGCCGTAACTCTTCCTCTAGAGCCTTTGACAGCTTTAACTGAAAATTTAATTTCAAATACAATTTTAGTTATTACAATGTATGGTGAAATAATTTGTCATTTTTTCTCAAGTTTTTCCTCATTTAACATGACAAAAAAATATATTGAAATGTAACAAAGTAGCGGTTTTTTTAATTTCAGAATTAGACGCCTCCGATAAATCAACGCAGAGTGGTTCTAACCACAAGATGCTGTTAATACCAACGAATTTTCTATTATTTATAAATGAAAATGCAAAGCTCTTACTTTTTTCCATTTTTCATCCATATTAAAGTGGATACTGTAAAAAAATGCACTTTGTTGTTTCACTAAGCTTCTCGGAACTACCGGTTTTCTGTTCCTGCTTGCGCCTTTGTGAATAATGAATGAATAAAGTGTCAATTTTAATAAGACACATTTAGAGGTCATGTATCTTAATTGGATGATAATAATAGAACTAATCACAGCGTATACAATACAGGGCAATGTACACGAATAAATATATTTTAAATACTTTATTTTTGAGAATATTCTATGAAATTTATTTAATGACGACAGGCGTGGCGTCCTCATTAAATTGGTTAGCACATCAGTCCGTAACACGAAAAGTCCCGGGTTCGATTCCTGTTCGGAGCAAATATTTGTTTCGTAGCTTATATTTATAAAATTTATTAATTTGATTAATAATTAAAAATACATTTAAACAAAAAAAAGTTTGCTCCGAACGTTTTACTTCGACTGCCGATTCAGTCGACAGAATACGGGTGCTCCCCCGACCTGCCAGTAATTAAATTTGAAGCTACTGTGGCTTAGTGAAATAGTCACGCATATTGTTAAATCCTTCAAGCGATGCATAAAGAGCACCTTTGAGTGAGCAACCGTAAACTGAAACAGATTTTACTGTCGTTGACGCGAGATTTCTTTGCTTACCATCATGCTAGTAAAGATCAGCTGTCACGTCTAAATATGCAAAAAAATCTAATACCAACATAAGAGATCATAACTATCTTTGTTATTTTTATTTGTAGGTTCTAGTAGTACCTATATATTTTTTTATAACTAATATTATAATGTAATTGATCAATATAATTCTATTAATATGTTCTTGACTGTACAATTGCGTACTAAAATTAAACAGCAATCCATTAATTGTCCCTGTCAGCAGGTTTAAATGACAGGCGAAGAGGAATTCATGATTGACGGCTGACTAAACTGGTGGGCGTGGGACGAATCTGTACCTCTACATTGCACAAACAATTTCATAGCTAATATTAAGCGACCGTACGAGAAAATCTTACTAAGAAAGACAATGTTTTATATGTAAGTAGGTTTTATTGTTTAAAAAAAATTATCTACTTGATTATTGGCATATTACTATATTAATTAGGAAAATTGGGTAATTTTTTTAAGCCTAAATCGGCAGACTTTTTTAAGAGTAGTAGGCAGTAGTCTGCCGATCTGGGATAGTACCACCACTTACAAGTATACATACCGTAAAGTGGCATAGTCGCGTTTCGGGATTAGCTTGTAAGTTACCGGTTCCAACTGGGCTGGCATAGTGGATGTGACTGCTACTTGTAATTAAACTGTAGTAGCGGTCACTTTTATTCACAGACCGCATTTCAGCTTAACATCAGGCGGGGTGTTGTCAAATGTCGAGTCTCAATAAAAAAAAGACCCGACCAAAATTTTATATTTGTGCTTAATAAATTCTTATCAAATAGGGTTAGGAATAAATGTTTGTCTCACTTTAATACTATCAAACGTACGATGTAAACAAACAAACTAACATTTCAGTCGATTTCGCTTATTTGAGATTCAGAAATGTTTTGATAGAATGCGAAGTTGCAAAAATTTTATGAACTTCAGTGTTCAGTGCTTGCATTTCCATCGAATTAGATTAATTAGGCATTTTGTTTCTGAATCGGAAATTATTATTAAATCTTTATATTTCATATTAGTATAGACTACAGCAGATTGTTATTGACACCTGACCTCGTCATATCTTTTCGTCCAAAATCCCGCAGTCCCTGAAGACAAGGGTATACAACCAGTGTGTGTTGCCAGTGATGGCATATGGCAATAAGACGTGGTCCTTAACTGTTCACATGTTGGAAATGCTCAGTCGCTCAGCGGGCAATAGAGATGCTTTAAGTATTTTTGAAGTATAGAATCCGGAACGAGGATATTCGCCGAAGAACCAGAGATACCGACATAGCTCGATGGGTTTGCAAACTAAAGTAGCAATGGGCTGGCCACATCGTTCGATTCTTTAGTGGAGATCATAGTCTCAGTTCACAGTCGCCTAACTACGCCGGCCAAAGAAAGTAAATCATTATAAAAAAATAAAAAAATTGATTACGAATAAATAGGAATTTTATTGTTTTCGTAAGACTGGTAAGCAGATAGTTAGTGTTTATTCGTCAATATGTCGATCTCGAGTAGCTCTTTCAAGTCGGGGTTAGGAGCTTAAAAGTTGCCGATGCCAACTAAGAGGGCATAGTCAAAGCTACTGTTACTTGCAGTAACTTGTAGTAGGAATAGACTTTATTCAGAGACCGTACTCCGGCTTAATACTAGGGGCGGCCTTACGGTCATGTCGAGGCATAATAAAAAAATGATGTCAGGATCGTCAAAAGTGGCGATGATTTCTATTTAACTTTCCACGTGGGACTAAAGGTGTGGCAGTTTCATTGGTCAAGAGGAATTTGTATTGTGTTTTATTCAGTTATTTTTTTCTTGTTACTCGACATATGGCAGCCACTTGATGTCATGCTACAGTTAAGTAAGCTAAGTACGATCAAGAAATAAAGTGATGCTACTACTGCTTATAACTATAAATAGCTGTCACTTTCACTATACCGGCCTGGTTGAAACCGGCAACTAACAAGCTGATCCAGAAACGCGAATAAGTTATTTCGTGGTCTGTTTACTTGTAAACATTGGTTACCATCCCGGATCGGCAGAGAGGCACTACTTAACTACCACTCTTGAAAAAAACTCTTAATAACTGTTTTCAATAAAATTTAAATAGCATCAAATCAATATGATTCAATTAAGATAATGTTCGGGTTTAAATTGGCAAAATCAATTTTATATATTTCACGTAGTAGTTGTGGCGTAATAAAAAACAAACATTAATTATTGAAATTCGTACACTTTAATTTTAATGTTTTGTTTATTTGAAATTGGTAATTATGTTTGGTATTTACAAAAAAACTTTAGATAAATAAACTCCTTTAAAATAATGATTGATTGATGAATGCATAATTCGATAACAACGTCGCTATTTAGTATATTGTATAATAATTTATTAAAATCGTATAATAATATTGCTTGAAGAACCGACAACCGATAGGAAAGAAAGGTTCTTGAGTGGAAACTGGAATCTTCGCTGCATCTTTCACTAACTGGAGGCTAGGTGACCCAGGTGGCTAGGCCACTAGGTGGAATGACGACATAATAAGAGTCACGAATAACCAATGCAACTGTGGATGCAACTGGCATCTTGTCGGGATTTCTATGGGCCTATGTTCAGCAGTGAACGTCTTCTAACGGATGAAGATGAAGGTGGAATTGACAAAATCTGTTTATTTGTATTATAAAAAAAAACATATGTGATTATAATTAAACAGATGAACATCCATTTTAAAATAGATGCATATTTATGAGCTCCTAACAGGATCATCTTTAAAAAATCCTGTGCTTTCATATTACTGTTTCATATAAATGTCTCAACATCTTAGGTAGATGTTTATGTATATAAATATTTATTTAAGTGTGTGTCCGAAAAGTAACGGATAACTGTTAATAATGCGGTACTTGTTTCTACATTGATGTATGAATATGGATGTTGGACGTGGCAGAAGACACTTAAGAGTAGAATTAACGTTGTAGAAATGCGGTCATTAAGGACTGTATGACGAATGTGGAGTGACGTTCGCAGATAGAATAAGGAATAGCACAGTGCGCAATAGATGTGGTTTATAAGAAGATGTAGTGACAAGAATTGACAAAGAAATGCTCCAATGGTTCGGGTAGAAAGTAGATTGACAGAAATTTATATATCGGAGGCATCCTTAAGAAATCTGGGTTGCCTAGTGCCAATAACCGTAGAGCTTGTATGGAGAGAATTGTAAATTTATATATCGGAGGCATCCTTAAGAAATCTGGGTTGCCTAGTGCCAATAACCGTAGAGCTTGTATGGAGAGAATTGTGGATGTAAGGAAAGCAAGGGAGCTGTGTCGGCACTTTATATCTGCCTATCCCCGTGAGGAAAAAAGGCGTGACAATTTGATTGATTGATTGATATTTAAACGGGTATGTATTTGTCTCATGTCTTTATGTGACCATCTGTAGATAGCTTACATTTTTGACATGCTTGGTTGGCTGGTAGAAAATATTAACTAGCATTAAGTCCGGCTGCGTGCACCATAGTACAGAAATTATGAATAAATAAATAATAAAACAAAAAACATCAGAAAATTTCATAATAAATTAATCAGTAAAAACCCAATGAATTAATATTGAAGCAATAATGAATATTTTAATAACACAATCGCTTTTGTTGGTTATTAAACATAGATTGTAAGCTTTATGCTATTGGACGATAAGAGGATTTTGATTTACCGGCCTCGTTTTTGCACTATGGTAGCAGATGGCAGTGGTGACAAAAAATGCGAATGTGAGCGACGGATTACGGTGTCAATGTAAACAAGATCTCGCTGGAAAATATTTTTCATGCGAATGACGCAAATGGTTGTCGTTTCATCATTTCGCTTCATCTTCGTTTTGTACGCTTATATGTCGTACTTATTTTTCGCATTTCATTCTTGTGGCGGAAAATTATGTGAGCATTTTTTACGCAAACATTTATTAAAAAAACGTTTTATATTAATATTTACATTTTTGTTACACTCGAATAGTTATGATTAAAAAAGTTAAATTTGTAATTAATATTTATAATTAACAGTTTGTGATTTTCACGTCTGGTGATTCTCATTTTAATTTGTTAAATTAAATGATATTTCCTGGATAATCATTGAAAAACATTCCTGAAATACAGTTTTATTAAATCGTTGAAAACTGTGATCATATTGTGTCGTTAAGCGAATAACTGAATATGTTTAACTTAATTTTACGCAACAATAAGCGTGAACGCCTATTTATTTAATTTACAGTGTTTTATAAATAAACACAATATTTATGTAGGTTAAATAAGTATTTCAAACTGTGTCATTATCTAAATATATTAAATCATTTTGTCAAATAAAAGATACTAGTATACTATATATTTTTTTATAGTTAATCGACTTTGACCTGCCTATTGGTAAGCATGATGGAGGTCCAAGAGTGACGACGACTGAATCAGTTCACGGTTGCCTCAGTCGCTGGCACTATACTGGCTAACAGTGCTTCTTCACGCATTGCTTGAAGGATCCACGGTGGGCTGCAAAGCCTTCAACTTTTCGAATGTACAAAGAAACGACGCACCGAACCTTTTACTTTGTCTGCCGATATAGTCGACAGAATGCGGATGCTTCTCCAGACTTGTGATACCCACCGGTGTAAAAATAAGGGGTTCCTACCTCGTATTTTTACGCCGTTAAAGCGCTCCTCGAAACATTATCCGTCTCTGCGAACTTGCGGGGCTCCAGTTCGCGTGACCTCTGCATTATTCCTGTCTGATGTTACGCTGAAGTGCGATTTATAAATAGAGGCAACTGCCAGTGCAGTTAAATAAAGTTGCATTTAATATGTCGGCCTAGCTGATTTTGATGCGCAATTGAGTCACCTCATGGTCTTTATACTTGAGAGTGGTGTTATTATCCCGGATCGGCGGAACTGTCTGCCATTTCCATTCTTAAACAACCAGACCTGGACATACCTTTTTTTCATAAAGATTGGTCAAATATGAAAAATTTCAAAGGAATAAGCACTCAAAAACATTCGTAAATGATATATTTTAAGGAGATTTTTCTTTAAAAAATAGTACAATGTATTGTCTCTCGATATACGGTGTTATATTTACTAAAGCTATTTTATCTGAAAAAATATTTACGTTAGTGATCGCGATTGTGACTGACAGCTTAAGTTATTTGGCTGATATTCTGTTCAGCGAAACAAATATGCTTAAATGTAAAAAATACAAACTACTATATTATAGAATACATAATAGTCATTCTTTGCATTAAAAATATTTTCAGTTTCATAAGAGATAAAAAATAAAAAATTGGAATATATTCATTTAAAAACATATGGTAAATATGATAAGGAAAAAGCATGAAGGAAAAAGCAAACACAAATGACTTTATTAAATTTAAAAAACGTGTTATATTTTGTGTTGGAAAAATCGTGACATTTAGTCATCGATAATGTGTAGAGAATTCTTACCCATGAGGCAGATCGGTAAATTAGATCAACACTCGTCGACTCTCAGGGGAAGGAAAACAGCCGCCGCGTTCCATAAGGCCTATTATGGTTATTTTCTTTTTTATTGACTGAACCGCGTCGTACTCAGCTTCTTTTTTTACCTTCCTAATATTGCTTGTGTTGTACTAAAAATATACAATCTTTTTTATAATGAATATTTTAATTTTCCTGTTTTTTTTCTATTGTTATGTTCATTTCAATCGATATAACGATCCTAACGATATAAGAATTTGGAATATTAGGTATGTGAATCGTAGGAAATGTAGGAAAAAGGCGTGACAATTCGATTGATTGATTGTAGTTGAATACAAGTATTGAAACAAAGGACATGATTAAGTAGCTTTAATTGGGTTAGATATAATTCTTTGCCTTTACCCTTTCCAAGTTTGTTTATGTTTTATGTTTGCCTTTAGTTACATAACTTAAAAATGTAAAATAACTTATGAGCGTGTATTTATTATACGAGTATTTAAATACAAAAACGTTCCATTATACAAAACTTCAAAGCTTATTTTGATGCTATAAATATTTCAGTAATGTTCAAAAACTGTTCTCATACATATTGTATGCTATATTTTTTTCCTTCAATCGAGTACGAATCAACAATAGGTTCCATAAGACCTCCTGTGGTTTTCTACTATGAATATGTAAGAAAAATGTGCTACAACAAAATATGTCATGAAATCTCATTTCTACGAAAAAAGGTTTTTATATTTGAATATATTATTTTATTTGAGAAAAGTCTACATTTGACTCAAACTGGAGTCAAACACTTCCAAGCTATAAATAAAGTTAGAACGTCAAGAAATATCCCCTTTCAAATTTAAAGCAAATTCATTGCGACAAAGAAGGTATATTTTTCAACAAATTATGCCAAAAAGTGTCCGTGGCTCCGAATAAATTGCTTGACATTCACGACAGCATTTGTCAAGCGTGAGACCCTGGGGCGTTGGAAATTGTGCTCATATTGTAGAGGCTAATCCTCTACTCGAATTCATCAGCTTCTAATGTAGCCCCTTATCATAGCAGCCCTACACACTTTCACCGAGTGTCCCCGTTGAATTAAATATTAAGGTGTGACATTTATTCTACCTATCATAAGTCAAGATTTATCATTAGATATAACCGTTCAAGTGCTTCCGTAATCCTTTTTGGTCGTCATAAATAAATTCGACTAAATAAATTATTAATTTTATTAAATCCTGTATAAACACAGTAGAGTAAATGGTTTATCCAATGCTAAGAAATAAAGTATGTTATAATTTCAAAATATTATAACATGTCCTTAAAATATTTATGTAGTTTAAAATTAGTTATGTGATGTGGCTACGTCACTATAGAGCTATGTAACAACAACCATTGATATTAAAATTCCTTTCTTTATACAAGCTACGAGTGTAGTAGTGCTCTAGTAATACCTTTTTTAAAGTAAATTCGCCCAACAATCTAAACGTATAATATTATCAGACAAGTTACATCTGATAGATTTGTTTAAAACAAATAGTACTAAATAAATCAATCAAATTGTCACGCCACAGGGATAGGCAGAGACAACGGAGCGCCTCTTACCACGATCCTTACACAACTCCCTTGCTTCCTTCACATCCACAATTCTCTTCATACAGGCTCTGTGGTTATGGGCACTTGGCAACCTAGCTTTCTTGAGGATGTCTTTGATTTAGTCGGAAAACACTCTCCTGGGCCTGCCTTGTTTAACGCATCCACATCAGATTTATAAATTCCTTTCGTCAATCTAGTTTCACTCATCCTTTCCATGTGCCCAAACCATCGAAGCATTCCTTTGTTGATCCTTGTCAATACATCTATAATTCTAAATAAAGTACCTATGTATTAATTTAAACAGTAAAACATATGTTTTATGTATGTAAGTAATTAAAATAATGAAGTACAGCAAACAAATAATATAGAACATGATACGTTTTTAAAAGAGATTGTTATACTTATATTTTAATTTTGGTTTTGGATTATTAAATTTATTTAAAATTTTATTGTAACTATAATTACAAAAGGCAGACAGACTTTATGTCGCTAGGCATAATCTATCAGTCAAACCTTTACAGTATAATTGTGAATATTGTGTTAGCAAGGAATAGCACAATAAAGATTAAGAACAAAAAAATAAATAAACATAAAATTGAATTGGTGTAATTTATATTTAAATAAGCACACTGTTGCGCCTAAAGTCAAAGGTCATAAATACGACTAATAAATAACTTTATGGAATTTTAGCTTTATATTAACTATTATTATTAACTATTATAGAGTGAAAGAATGAAATGCATATTTTTTTGTTAATGTGTTCTCTCCCTCCTATAACCTTGGATCCTTCAAACGATGCGTGAAGAAGCACCTTTGGCCGGCATAGTGACGGCGGCTGAGACAGCCGTGAACAAACTCGGTTGTCTCAATCGTCTGCACTTTTGGATCTCCTCTTGCTTATCATCAGGCAGGTCAATGTCAAATGTCGAGTCAGAATAAAAAAATAAAAAAAAGTAAAATAACAGAGCATGAGTCAGGTCTTTCTACGAAGAATGGATTAAAATTCATGACCGTGAATGAAGTCGATAGTCAGCGTTTTGCTTTTATATAACGGAGTAAAATTCAAAAGTATACTTTTACCTTAGATAATTTAACTGTCTAGATAGAGCATATGGTGGCGCACGGGCTAAAAAAAATACCGGCCAACTGTTGGCCGATACACTCTCTCGCGTTTGTCAGTTGCGTAACAGACACCGCTTGGACGCCACGCGAAATTTCTCTGTGATTTTTTCGATAATAATGACTGATGGCGCCATTAAATTGTGCCGAACTTACAAAGGACGCTTGAGAACAACCAAAGCTGTTACTTATCATCAGTAAGTAGATTTTAAATTACTATAAACATTGGAAATAATTTTTAAAAAAATAGTTCAATTTTTTACCTAAGATGTTAAGAGTGTTGCCAGGTTTTGAATCAAAATATTCCCGTGAATATTTTGGTTTTTATATTGAAGTAGATTTGTTGTATATAAAAAAAAACAAGTATCACTTTAACACTATTATTATAAATAATAACATTTATATTACATTACCCACCTAAATGTGTGTTCTGTATGTACAACAATATGTTTATTAATTACAATATTATTTACAAGTGGATGCACTGTTTACCATTCATGACTGCACTTCAGCTTAACATCAAGCGGGGTGCTGTCATATGTCGTGCCATAAAAACAATAATAATATATCATGCTTAGACAAGGCAGCAATAAATAAACTGTTGTTACAGAATACCTAAAGATCCAGTTTTGAGGAGTCGTTGGAACTTAAATCTGATTTGACTGGAAACTATGTGCCACTAAAGACAAAAGTGTTCTAACGTGCTCTTCATCAATAAAAAGTATAAATGAAACTGTTCCTTCGTTAAGGGAAGAAGATGAAGAGTGAAGATACAACGGTGCCGGCATTATTTACTTTTCGGAATTATGTGAATATACACAGCAAATCGTCGGTTACATAGCAGGCTTTGTTGTTAAATGTTTGCACAAAAAAATTAAGTGTATTAATTGTTTGGACATCAAATGAAAAATTGCCGCACCATTAATTGGTTAAATTAAGAGATAAAGGGACTCATCTATGCCTCTCAGGATGTATATTTTATTTTCTGATCTGCTGAATGCATAATTCGACAGTTTTTAAAACAGGATTTTACTATGACTCCGAAAAAATATGCAAATATAGTATATTTGCATATTTTATATTGCACTATAATGAAACAATTTATTGGAGGCCCAAATTACTGTGAGGTAAAAGCTGAGCATGTTTGTGGCCACCTCCATCAAACTAATTTGATTAAAAGTGTTGTAGAAAAATATTTATTATAGATTTACGATATTATTACAAGATAAAAATTAATAACAACAATCGTGATGCAGCATCAAAACTTTTTTATTTATTTGTATAAATAAAAAAAAATACTCTTATTCTTTTTTTTACTACCCCTATCAAATATTGTGCATTGGACTATTAGAATAAAGTTTATGTGGTATTTATTATCATTAGTAATGCTTATTCACATAAAAGTACGGTTTTGTACAAGTAAAGTGCATTTTTTTGCACAAAACCGATAATTCTTCAATTTTGTTAATATTGAAGAAAAGACCACTATTAGTGGTTTCGATAGTTTTATCAATTTACTAGGTCAGTACTATCAATAATATTACTGTTATTAATAGTTTGCGCTGTCTATAGCCCTATCGGTTGAGTAGATGATTTTGGTGTTTACTACCGATAACAAAACTATCGATTTTTTGAAAACACTACTTGCTGCTGTTTTTACATCCATTGCCTACCTCCCTATTGTTTTCCTCAATTCCTAGGTTTCATATATTTCTGGTAGCATATACACATACTATAACAAATTAAATAGTAAACAAATCTACATTATTATTAATTTATGTATGTATAAAACGCATATCAAAAGTGCATATTTTTCCCTACTTAGTGGGTAATATCGATAAGCTGGTATCATTTCACACACACAGGCGTGGCCCGACGCACTTGTAATGATATCGTAATGGAACGCATCTGTGTGTGTGACACGCACACAATCAGTTCAACGCTGGCCTATGTTTGCATTGCGATTGAATCGCGACACTCTATCTAGACAGTTAAATTATCTAAGACTTTAACGTATTAAATACAATATGAACTTTAAAAAAAACTACTGACATTATTTTTTTATATAAAACGAATAAAATAATCTTATTCAAATGCAGTATTATTCAAAACTACTTCAGGTAAATTGTATTTACAGTATTCAGAGTTATGTAAAAACATTGGTGTTAATATCACTAACCCATAATAGTCTAACATAGTGTCATTATGACTAGTTTTTTTAATGAGACGTGACAATTGACTCGACCTGCTTGATTACCATCAAGTAACAAGGCGGCCGACGGCTGAAAGAAAAACGTTTCAGTTTACGGTTGCCACAGTGTAGACTGTGGCAACCGTAGGTAGCTACTATGCCGACTAGAGGTGCTTTTTTACGCTTCGTTTGAAAAAGCATGGATCAAGATTATAGGAAGAGGAGAACAATTGGGCTGTAAAACATTTTACTTGTAGAATGTTCGAGAAAGAAAGAATAGTTCATGAGATAAATAAAAGAAGACATATAAGAATCGTACAAAGGAACATTTTATCCTAATAAAATAATACTAAAAGGAAATACTTAGCATTGCCAGTTTTTTTTTGGGTAACTCAGGATTTGAAATCTTTAGAGAAAAAAACGGGAAATATAAAATATAAATTATCAGTCGCTATTTATCCTTTAATAAAGTTTTTAATTAGAAATACGTGACAATAGGTAGCCAAAATAGTCATATATAATTATTTGAATTAAAATACGTTACTATAAAAAAAAAACTTTATTTGGTGCTTTACAATGTTTACAGTTTTCCTTGAACGATGATACCTGCACTAGTACTTGTACCAGTGGCGTAGCGTGGAAGTCAGCCGCCGGGGGCGGAAGTCGGCCGCCCGGGGCGGAAAAAAGATTTGCCGCCCCCTTATTAAGGAGTTTCAATCATAGGTACAACAAAAATATGAATTTCAGGTACAAATTTTAACGATTTACTTCAGTTTTTATAAATTTTGCCGCCTCCTAAATGTGCCGCCCGGGGCGGGCCGCCCCCTCCGCCCCCCCCCCCACGCTACGCCACTGACTTGTACTTATATTATGCTTGGTTTATTGTTTGGTTTACCATGGCTGGTATTTAGGCAGTTTATTACTTTCTCTTTCTTTAATATAGATAAAGAACTCTGCAAAGGATAGCTTTTTGGGGAAAACTCGTTGTAATCCCCGCAAAGCGGGACTGAGCCTGTCCCTCGCGGGACATTTAATTTTGGGCTAAAAATCGGGACCACTGGCAACGCTGATCGGTACTTACTTGTTGGTGTCCTTTTTAAAAATGTAAAGAAATACATATTTGCATGTACTTTTTGCAATCCCCGAAAAGCGGGACGAGCGCAGGCTATTTAATTTTGGGCTCAAAAATCTAGACGTCTGGCAACGCTGATCAGTACCTACTTGGTGGTGTCCTTTTTAAAAATGTAAACAAAATACATTTTTGCATGTATTTTTTCACTAAAGAAATACGAACATAGTTCTGCGGTCTCACGTCTTAGTGATAAACCCTCTCTTGTCGAGCTCATAAAAACTGTAAGTTATCACAATCGAGGTAAGTTTACGTGAAAGTTAATGAGCCGACTTTGTACCGATAATATGTAGTACCTTCCACTAGGTTTAGCACGTAACTTTAAAATACTAATATTCTTGCATAATACGTACTACTTGTAAACAAAATAGGTATATTATTTATATCTTTGTTAATAAACATGTTTTAATTAGAAACATAAATTGTGTCTAAGCTATTTTACTAATAGTTATTGAATAAGAAAAATGACATTAATAATGAATAAAAATAAAAATTACAATATCAAAGTAGACGCAATTTGTTATCGTCAAAATAAATAAATGTATTTGTAATTACAAAAAAAAATTACATATCAACAGGTACTGGTAATAAATACAGAACATTTTAGTCACTGAGATAATTACAAAGAAAAAGTGGTAGGCAGTGCAGACACTTTTATGTCTACAGACTTTAAAGTGACTTAGTCGCGTTTCGGAGTTAGCCCATGGACGCGACTGCTACTTGCAAAAAATTAACTGTTCTAGGGAGGTCTCACTTGTTATAGACCGCGCTTCAGTTAGACATCATGTTGTAAAATAATCCTACTATTATTATATTACTTATACTTGTAAAAGGAATTATTATTAACGAAAGAAATTTATAAATCTTATGTGGCTGGATGCGTTAACGAAGCAGACCCAGGAAGGTGTTTTCCGACTAAATTGGAGACATCCTCAAGAAAGTTGGGATGCCTAGTGCCCATAACCGTTGACCCATAAGAATTGTTGATATGAGAGAAGCGGGAGAGTTATGTCAGGATCGTGGCAAGTGGCGCTCTGTTTTCTTTTCCTATCCATGTAGGAAAGAGGCTTGATAATTAATTGATTGAGGTTTTATCCCCGCTTATAAAAATAAAGTTTGAATTAAATCAGAATTTTAATCCACTTATTTTTTAATGAAATGCTTCGATTAGTTTGGCAGTAGTTTGTTCAAATATTTATGTGAGTGGCTGTTAAAGACTAACCACGCCAACTCTTGACGGCAGACTTATCGACTTTAGTTTTCGCTCGGTGTTAGGTTCCGCTTGCAAAGTAGAAACCCAAAGACTTAGTAATGAACTTAATGTGGGTTAATTATATTATTCATGATACTTATACCTATATATTTAAATCTTTTTTATGTAGTTATAAAAACACGACAGGATGGTATACGGTAATATTATGAGCTAATAATTAGGTTTGTAAAAAATTAACAAACTTTTTTAGCAGGGCTAATAAAAATAATTATTAATGAAATAATAAATTGTCATAGTGTCTAAAGTCTGTTTATTAAAGAAAGTTATTTTAAACCGGACATCCTCCAGAAAGCTGGGTTGCCTAGTGCCCATAACCGTAGAGCTTGTATGAAGAGAATTGTGGATCTGTGAAAAGCAAGGGAGTCGTGGCAAGTGGCGCTTCATTTTCCAATTCCTTGTGGGAAAAAGGCGTGACAATTTGATTAATTATTTTTAATATAACTAACAACTGCTTAGGTACGGCTCATGTATTCGCTTTCATTATATATTTTTTATGCTAAACATGTGATTATTTATTAGTTTGTAGATCCTAATCAAGCGTTGTGTTATAAGTGTTTTTTTTATCGTACCCGGCATCGATTTTCCGGCAACCAGGACGTATGAAAAGACACTTTTGGTTGTTCCTTTGTTGATTGTCCTAAATAAATAAATAAATTTGTATAAAACAGATTTATGTACCACGGAGCTTCTAGATTGTATCTAAACCCCCTGTCTACTGTATATTTGTGTTATTTTTAAATTACTTAAATGCCTACATAAATGCATATAAAAATTAAGTGTGAATCACCAAAATGTAAAAGAATTTAACAAATAACTATATTTGAAATATGTCGTTATACAAGTTTATCGATCTCAACTTTAAAATATAACTTCAAATATTTGTGGTAGGTGGTAAAGCTGTGGAAGTTGAGTGCACGGACACGTAAACGTCACGAGATAAGGCTTTGCTCGTAAAGACACGTTCAGCAACTCTTGCTTCAAGGAAAATGTTGTCACAAACTAGACCTTTTGGAGGATTTCTAACTACTTTATAACTTTACATTTTACACAATACTCCAAAATTTTACTGTGTTATACGTTTTAATAATTACGTTCATCAGAAACAACATATATTTAAAAAACTAACCAAGCTGCTAGTAGGTGAAGCTTATTTCTTAATCGAAGAATATTTAAATGATAGCACACGTTAATAATATTTTAAATGCCAAAAAAATATATTATATTATGTATTATTAATTTGTTAATAATGTACCTGTATATAAAATCTATAGTATCTAAAAATTATAGATTTAACACCGTAATTATACGACCGTGGTGTAGTGGCAGTGCAATGGTTACGCAAGCCGAGTGCACGGGTTTAAAAACACTCGCCGGTATCAATGTACGAGTATCTTTGATATATTGTCCTAGTAGTCCTGTTTCTATGATACAAGCACTTTAGCAGCTTAGTATAGAAGTGTATAATGAAATAAATAAAATAAAAAAATAAATATCAACATTAAATAATTCTGTACAATTGGATATATTTTATTACTTTTGAAGAAAGTTAAAGGATTGATGAGAGCTAAGAATCAAGACGGACTCAGACAAAATTACTATTTTAAAACGCCATTGACACGACTACATCGCTACGAAAATTGACACCCTTTCCCTTCACACCCTAGCACTCACACCGTCCGACACTTAAAACTGTTGCATTATAACTTATTTAAATATGCGATACACTGATTTCTGAAAATTAGGTTGTGGTGTTACATGTGTAATTGTTATTTTACTTACCTTAATAAACGGTTAGACATATCCTTAAAACGTAACTTATATACGTACGTATCCGAAGTCTGCGCATTCCCGTTCCATTGTATTGTTAAATTTTAGTCAATCTATGAAATTGGTTTTCTCTATTAAATTTATAAATACTGAAAGCACTCTAATAACAATAAGGAAAATTTTAAAGCTATTCTCAATCATCGAATATTGATACAATAATACTATAAATAGTTTAAGTGAGATCACTAATTGATTTGAACTTGAGTTGTCAAAGGTAAAATAAACGGATGGAAAGGGTATAATCATTATTTTAGGTTAGGTAAATTCGAATTATAGTAGACGACAATTTAAATGTATTGTATTCAATGAAGTGACTATTCAAATTGAAAATTTAAATGGCAACCGTTTAAGAAAACTTAGATAAAAATAAGACGTGATCCTCGAGAGAAGTTCTTATAAATTCTTGAAAAATACTTCACTTGTGTCACAGTAGAATGTAAATGTTTCGCAAGGACCCTCCTACTTTCTCTGTCGAGGGAGTTAAAGTTTTTATCCCATTAAGAAGTTTCCTATCTAGATAGAATTACGTGGTCATTTCTTTTGGCTAACTACCAAAGCGTGTACTTTTGTTACAATGAAAATATAGCAACGACTTAAGTAATCTAAAATTACTACAATTTTCTTTAAGTTTTAAAAGAAAGATACAATAAGTGTTAGGGTTATGGAGTGGAACTCCACATAAATTGGTGGAGATCATATATCTATATCCCTATATATCCCTAGCCATGTTACCGAGGGTTTTATTCTACAGTTTATATAAATTCATTTAGAAAATAAAAGGTTTAATATGACATACGCCTTATAAATAAGATTAGATATTTTTTGCTTTTCTCCTAAGTCATCTTGTTTTAATCAATCTATCAATCAAATTGTCATGCCTTTCCCCCACAGGGATAGGCAAATCCACTTGTCGTGGTCCTGACACAACTCTCTCGCTTTCTTCATATCCACAATTCCCTTTATACAAGCTCTATGGTTATGGGCACTAGGTAACTTAGCTCTTGTGTTATTGTGGCTCAAAATATCAGAGCACCCCGCCTGAGCAGCAATAGTACGCTCTATGAATAGAGGCAACAGCTACTTAAGGTAAATCACTGCAAGTAACTGTCATAGTTGCCGGGCTAGTTGAAACCGGCAACTTTCAATGAAATTCCGAAACGCGTTAAGTTACTTCACAGTCACTTACAATTGTACCTACCTGTACCTGCCTGTTCAGCAGGCAGAGCAAATCACCATCTGCCTACGAATCTTATAATATACCTAACACTTGATTAGACAAAAATAGAAAATTTAATAAAAGTTATATGTTGCTAATAATTTTTGTTATAAAATTATTGGAATATCTAATAATATTCAATTTAGTCGACGCCAAAATGTTGATATACTTTTATTATTTTTTCATGTTTTAGTAGCCATAAATTGCATTGTTGTTAACGACTGTTTATGGTTGCGGACGAAAATGTTTACACTGTTATTACGCGTACCCAAAGTAATAATATGATGAATAAAATTATAATAATTAAAACAGCGAGTGGATGAGTAATTAAAAACCTAATATTTATCTACTTACTCTTGTTTTTTTATTGTGCATCGACAACACCTCGCCTGAGGTTAAGCTGGAGCTCTGCGGTTCATGAATTAAGGCGACTGCTACTATAGTTCAATAATTACAAGTAGCAGTCATGGCCACTATGCCGACTTTATAAAATATGTTTATTGTGGGAGGGAAAAAAAAATTGGGAGTTACAAGTCATTTAGTACTAAAAAATAAAAATAAAATTTATTTTCGTTTTTAAGTCAAAATGTTAATGCCGACTCAGGTACAAGGAAAGGGCTGATCCAATGTTCACATTAGGAAACCGAAGTCCACTTTAATGGGTAATACACTCAAAGGAATAAAAGTAAAACGATTAGACTCCGAGGTAAGGAACGGCTACGATCGCTTCGGAAAAGCTATTTGGAAACTTTTTATAGAACCGTAACCTAATAAAGATTTTTTTATACATTACCGACAATAAGAATGATTGATGATTAGACTCATAAATAATAATGAATAATTAATTAAATTATGACATTCAATAATGTTATTTAAAAACTTAAACAACGTTTTTTTTAATAACATTAATCGTGGAAATTCTTAATAGGTGTTTCGTAGTATCCATTACCATAGAAATTTTTTGAAGAGAATTGTGGATGTGGATTGTTAGAGAGTTACATAAGGATTGTGGTAGGTCGCGTTTCGTCGTGTCTGCCTATCTCTAGGTATTTTAATGATCTATCTGCCTATAATTTATTTAAAATCCTATACATTATTATAGAGCATAAGAAATGACATGTACGTCACTCTTGGACCTCCTCTTACTTATCATCAGGCAGGTCGAGGTCAGATGTCGTGTCACAAAAAAAATCCGCAATAATTGATTTAAGCTATAATAATGATTTCAGGCAATAATACATATTAAGTAGCTAATACATATATGTCAGCTCTAAATTATTATTAACACTACAGATTTCACTGTAAAAATAAATTACTTAGATTATTATTAAAAAATCTATTATTAGTTAACAATAAATCTTGGCTCTTGTCACCGATAACTTTCACGTATAAATTTATTTTAGAAAAATATTCAGGTGCATAAAAGGTTATTCATAAAAGAGTAAATTCATGACTCAACAATTTTAGAAAATAAAGAACCTGACTGCCTTAAATGAAAACGTTTAAATTAATGACGATAACAGCATTGTTACGCTTTTATTAAATATGTAGGTAGGTATTTTTTAGTTATTTTGAAATAATTTTAAAAACAGATTTATTGACGATACGTATATCGTATACTATACTCGTATAATTATTAAACTTGTAAACAATTCATAAATTGTAGGCGACCATGGTGTAGTGGTAGTGCAATAGTCACGTAAAACAAGCGCACGTGTTCAAAACTACTTTCCAGTATCTACAAATGTATCGTTGAATATGTACTTTGGTGGTCCTGTTTCTATGACCATAATTCAAAGCAAACCGATTCAAGTACATTACAGTATACTGTACAAACTAAAGGTTTAGGAAATTTTAAAAGAACAAAACGCCATTAACCCGTTTTAAATTTAATTTAGTTAAAATATTTGGAACACCTTTCTTGGGGGAAATCGTAATTTATTACGCTAACTCAGTTAGGTAAGGTGAAATATATGAGTGGCTCTTACATCACTGGCCAGACACAAAAGGAGACCCGAAGAGATTTTCCGTGTACGAAACCAAGAACTAAGCAGCCGCAAGTTCCCATGCGAGATTTTAAGTAAGGTATTAGTAGTGTGCCAATTGTATAGAGTTTCCTTTTTGGGATTACTTTAATAAGGAGGTTTAGTGCTCAAAATAAATGCTTTTTTTATTGTGACATGATATTTGACCTCGACCTGCCTGATGCAAGAAGAAGTCCAAGAATGACGACGACTGAAAAAAAAAAACGAGTTAGTTCACGGCTGCCTCAGTTGCCGTCACTATGCCGGCCAAAGGCTTGCTACTAATAGCTTTAAAGGTTATGTTTGTTTATAATTTCAAGTTCATATTATAATAGATACCACCAAAAAGTGGTTGAAGTTTCTATACCAGGCGGATGAGTGTTTTATGGAAAAACTCTACAATGGGCAAAAATAGTTAAAGTCCCCTACAACGGCGGCTGTGTGCGTCCTCTATCGCCTATACCACGGAGAATGTTTCGAAAATCTCTTTAACCTTGTTCCTACCTCGTCTTTCTACACCCGTTATACCCGCACTGGGCGGGGGAAGCATCCGCATTTTCTTGACCGAAAAGGTTCGGTGCGTCGTTTTTTTGTAGACAAGTGGAATGTTTTACCAGCCCACGTGTTCTCTCCATCATATAACCTTGGATCCTTCAAGCGACTGGAGCAACCGTGAAGACTCGGTTTTTGCAGTCGTTGGCACTCTTGGACCTCCTCTTGCTTACCATCAGGCGGGTCGAAGTCGGATGTCAAGTTACAATAAAAGAAAAGTTGTAAAGTTGAATATAAATTAAATAAGTTTTTTTTCTATTTTTATAACTTTATTTCTTTTTTTTTCTATTTTTATTTTCCAAAAATGTTTCTATTTATTATTAAGCGACGTGTAACGCCCATGTTTGATATTCTAAAGTCCTAATATGTAATGTGAGATATGGTGACTTGAGAAAGGAGTGTGACCCACGACACGAGCCGTCTCGCGCAGCTCGCTACTACAAGAAAAGGGCTGAGCTTTTACACCCTTATAAAGAGGGTGTTATTACTGTAATTGCTTCAACGAAAATCTATAAATTTTATACTGGGATAAAAGTGGTTATACTAGTTTTACATATAGAAATAAATTATATACGAGGTACTACATAGGTAATTAATTTAAACTTATAATTGCACATAATAACGCCTAGGGCATTTAGCTCGTTTATGTATTATATTGTTTATGTATACTTTTAAGTATGCGTGAAATTTTTATTAATTTGTATTTGTTTATTTTATGTAAGTATAATAGATTAGAATTATTTTTATAAACATGGTTTATTTAAAACTGCTGATTTTATCATCAATAATTATATCAAATAAAATCAAATAGTATTTGGATTATAATTTTATTATTAAATTATAATAATAAAATATTATAATGCATAAAGTGTTTTAATCCCAAATGCAATTGCTGGTGTCTATATAACACCAATACTAACGTAGCTATCATTATACATATAACGCTAATGGACAACTCTTCTGTGTACCCTGCAACCGCACATTTAAAACAAAAATAGGTTTTGCGTGTCACATTAGAGCGCATCATAGTACTGGCTAAGGAGTCGCTGTTGCCGGATACGACAAGGAGATCATCATCATCAACACCAATACTTATCGTGTCTACTTATTTCGGCTGGCTAAGAAGCACATATTATTATATTAAAAATTACTTAAAATTATAAAATTAATATCACAATTGGAAAATATATATTTTATAATGAAATTTATTTGATAATTAATTAAATTAGCAACTAATTCATTATCAAATGACTATACATATATAGTCCTTATATAAGTAAAAATATAATGAGCCGTAAATAATAGTTATTGAATTCCGAAACAACAAAATTAATACTTTATAAATTTCTACTTGTACTGATTCTTTCTTAACGTATCCTTTGTGTAGTAGAATAGTTTGGTTTTCATGTGAATGTTTGGAACTAAATACAGTAAAGTTTCTTGGCATTGAAATAGATTAGTTATAGAAACTTTTTTGTTACATTTTAACACACAATAATCGTTTGTAGTTTAAAAATACATAGATTATGTAGATCTAGACTTCAAAGCTATTGTTTAATTTCAATATGAAAGCATCACACGGTTCAGAAGTGATTTTATTGTATAATATGGGACTTGCAAGAAATTTTAGTTAATTTGAACATTTATTGTTAGTTTAAGTTCCTGTTTTTTAGGTAAGTTATCTAAATGCCATTAAGTTCTTATGTCATTTTCTGCAATTGAAATAAGCCTTATTTAACAATAGGTAATTATAAAGACCTGTAAACATATTGGTGCGTATTCGAGCAGAAGGCTGAGATGGTGCTCCTTTTCGGACACACACCATTCGGTTGGAGATTGGGAGATAGAGAGACAATGGACTGTATATTTGATGACACGCCACGTAAAACTATTGTTGACGCATTCATCCACCCTCGACGTCAGGCCGAGTTCGGTTCCTAGCCGGCAGAGAGCTTCGAAACCCGCTGGGTGAAGGTGAATGCTACAGAATGATAAAAGGAAGGGACTTACCGAGGATGGCACCCGTCGACACTTAACACTCTGCAGAGCGAACTGTTTGATACGCGGGATATGTTAGTTTTCACAATTGTTCAATAATGTTGCTGATTTGGCAACTACGCGAGGTACATTGAGTGCCGCGTGAACCTCCAAGATCGCGGCTTCCGGGTTTCTTTACAACACGGCGCGCGACGACGTTTTGTTTGTCTGAAGGCTACGCGATGATGACTTTTGGGACGTCACATTCGAATGACGACCGCTCTTGTTCACTGTTGAACGTGCACTTTTTTACTCTTCTTACTGGTCGATGCAAAAACGAGTTGCGGGTGCAGGACTAGTGATGGAAAATGGGTCAAGGTAATGTCGATTATTGGATAGGGATGTACCAAGCCGCAACATTTCCCCCCCTTTGAAACCAACGTGGGGTTTCACAAACGTCTGCCAACCCGATGACCAAAACATCGGTCTCTAGGATACACACTCAGATAATGCATTCAAACCAATACAGAGTTAAGATAATTTTATGGACACTAGGATACGTGCCCTAAAATCGAGTTAAGATAAAACAAATAATTCATAGGTGCTAGGATACAAGGTATGCACCTAAGAATATTTAAGATAAATAATCTATAGGTACTAGGATACAAGATGTGTACCTAAGATTGAGTTGATTACGCTAAGTACAAAGATAATAAAGAATTCTAATTACGCTAGGTACAAAGATATAAGATATTGAAGAATTTTAATTACGCTAAGTTAATGCTAGGATATAAAATAATTAACTATGGTACTAAATTAAAATAAAACTATGCTAAATTTTGTTAAAGATTTATGATTATTCGTTTAAAGGCAAAGGACATACTTTGACCACAGGCCTAACTAAGTAAGCTCCGGTTGCTAGTCGTAAAGTAACAACACGGATTAAGATATCGCGACCTGGATGAACCGATTTCGATTGCCTAATTTCCACTCCAAAGTGGAAGATTCGCTTTTGTTATGACGTCACCTACTTGTGGTTCCCGCCTTCGTGTGGTGAACCATTTAACCCTCTGTTTCAGGGTGTGTAAATAATCTCAGAGATTTGAGATATAAGACAATTGGTCGAACTGCTATTTTGCCAGTGACGCTTAAGATATATTTTAGATTGGTCGAACTGCTATTTTGCCAGTGACACTAACGTCTTTCTGACGAGTCTGAGGATAACACGCAGAGTGGTCGGGAGTTTAACGTCGCTTCAACCATAGTAAGTTCGGTTATTCAGACGTTACGTCAGAAGATGGGTCCTTAAAACACGTTTTAGTATTTAAGGACCGCTAAAAAGATAAGTAATAAGTTTAGATTTTTTAAGTAAAGATAAAGTAGGTGAACGTTTTAAAACAGTTAAGATTCTATTTTGATTAAAAATATATCAAATTAAATCTAATTTGAAGATAATTAGTTTAACTATAAATTATTTAAAAGGTTAATTAGCGTATTTTTTTTTAATAATAAAAGATAAATGTTTTTGTTAAACGATTTACTGCGCAGGATAACTCATTAGTAATTGTAGTTACTGCATTATAAACACGAATTTGAGGCGTAAGTTTATAATTGTTAATAGATTGAATCCACCAGGCAACACCGCGCTGGAGCCGAGTTACGGTAGAATAATAATTAAAAAATTGAATTATTACCGATTCAATATTGATTGATTGAGATATAAAACAAGAAGATGTAAGTTCAGGCACTGGGTCTTGACTACTATTGATCATAGAAGACGGCCAGTCTGATTGAGGTTTGCTCAGCCAACTTGGACCGTGCCACCATTGACGTAGTACGGCAAGTTGTGAGCAGTTTAAACCGCGACTACAGTGGTCGGCTGGGTTTTCTTTTGTAGACACATGTCTCCAGCATGAGGGAGATACAAGGTCGTTAATACGCACTACACGATGAGCTATGAAGGTCTTAAGTGTGTGCGGTTCGGTACGCAACCATGCAAGTACCGTACTGCTGTCCGTGAATGCTATAGTTTCGGATATATTTATTTTATCGCTAAATAATTGTTGCATGTGATTTAAGACGCGTGCTAATAGCAGCGCACCACACAGCTCGAGTCGATTCACGGTGAGTACCTTTAAGGGTGCCACTTTTGATTTGGCAATAATTAAATTAGTTATTATGTGATTGTTTGTGACTGCTCGCAAATACACGGCACAGCTGTATGCTTTAGACGAACCGTCACAAAACCCAATCAGCTGACAAGTCGTGTTGACTCCAGAAGGGAGAACGTGACGATTTAATGAGATATGATTTAAATTGTTAAGTTTATTACAGAATTCATTCCATTTATTGGCTATCTCAGTTGGTACTGTTTCGTCCCAGCCCAACTGCAGACGCCACATATTTTGTAAAATTAATTTAGCTATAAGTATAACGGGGATGAGCCATCCCAAAGGGTCGTATATACGAGCTACGCTTGATAGGATGCCACGCTTAGTGTTAACTATGTTTATTTTAGATGAAGTATAAATAAATTTATCGATTTGCGGATCCCACTTGATGCCTAATATTGTGATTTTACAATTTTCACTTTGATCAGTGTAAGTCTTCGGAGTGATACAATACCCTTCAGGTATGTCTGCTAGAAGTTCAGGGCAATTACTACTCCACTTTCGTAATTGAAACTGACCCTGACTTAGCAGCTTTATTAAATCTTGTTTTAGTTTCATTGCTTCTGCGATAGAGGGCGCTCCGGTCGTTATATCGTCGACACAGATTTCTTCTTTCAGGACTTCAGAAGCACGTGGATAGTTGGCACCTTCGTCTTGTACGAGTTGATGCAGGGTGCGTATCGCCAAGAAGGGCGAGCTACTTACGCCGTACGTGATGGTGTCTAACTCGTATTCCGTTACTGGATGTGTAGGTGTATCACGCCACAACACGTGTTGCCATGGACGATCGGATGCGCGTATTAAAATTTGTCTATACATTTTAGATATATCGGCGGTGAATACAATGGGATGCAATCGAAATTTCGTTATAATATCTACTATATCTACTTGTAGTTTTGGCCCTTTGTAAACGATGTCATTGAGCGACATGCCGTTTGAACTCCGAGCGCTGGCATCGAAAACAACCCGAAGTCGTGTAGTTTTACTTTCAGGTCGAATGACGCAATGATGAGGGATAAAATATTTCCCTAAAGATGCGTTCACGCAATGCATATGTTTTAATTCTTCATATTCTGACATAAATTTTGTATATTCTATTTTTAAATCCTGTTGATGAGATAAACGTTTTTCTAAGTTCTTTAAGCGGGATAATGCTTGATTATAAGATTCTCCAAGCTCTGCTGCAGGCTTGAGGAGCATAGGTACGACATATCTGCCGTCCTTTTCGCGAGTTACATGTTCTTGATAAATGTGTTCACAGGCTTCATCTTCTGGAACTGTGATGTTCATGGATGGAGGTTCTTCAACTTCCCAGAAACGCTTGACCACCTGATCCAAGGTGCAGGTTGCAGCTAACAATGAAGATGTAGTCGATGGTGGACGACACGTTGAGTCGAGTCCGCCAGACAGAACCCATCCGAAGATGCTATGAAGCGCGACCGGGAGTCCACGTCCGGGCGCTATACGCTGACCGTCGTATATTTCGTGAAACAGCTCTGCACCCAATAATAGGTCGATCCTCGATGGTTTGTCGAAGTCTTGATCGGCTAAAACTAGGTGGCTAAAATGCTCGCGAATTGAGGGAGATAATTCAGTTACAGGCATATTTGAAGTTATTTTATCAATCACAATTGGATTGATGTTAAAGATTTTATTATTATTATTTAGTGGAGAAATTGTACATGACGTTTCGCCTTTTATATTCATTAAAGTATTCTGTCCGAGTCCAGCTACAGTTATATTACAACGTCGTAATGATAAACCAAGTCGGTTAGCGCAAGCGGTCGTTAAAAAACAATCCTGCGCGCCGCTGTCAATTAGCGCTCGGGCTATAATAGTGTTCCCGCGCGGCGATCGAAGACGCAAGCGGCATGTGCCTAAAAGTATATGCGCTCGACCGTTGCCGAAGCATGCACTGGTGCCGGCGTGCGACACGGCGGCTGCGGGCGTAGCGGACAGGGCTCCGCCGCTGTCGGTTGAAGCGGAGTTCTCGTGTAAAAGAGCATGGTGGCGAAGGCCACAAGTTCCACAATTAATATTTGATAAACATTGACTAACATTATGATTTGAACGCAAACAGTTCAGGCAAAGTCGCTTCGACTTAACTAAGTTAATTCTTTGTTGTGAATTGAAACTTAGAAAAGTGGGACACCTGTACAAACTGTGAGGTAAATCACAACAATAACATTTGAATTTAACATGACGAGATGAGTTATTATTATTTTGAAGTAAAGTTGAATGTTTTTGGTTATAGTTGTTTGCACGGAAACTCTGATAATTATTTTTATTATTATTTTTAGTATAAAGTAATTGACGAGATGTACTAGGTTTAGAAAATATTAAACTATGATCACTTGTTTCTAAGATTTTGATATAATCTTGAAGAAACTTAAGTAGGTCATTAAATGTTGGTATTTTGTTTATGTTCTGAGATTCAAATCTCTTACGAGTATCATTATCGAGTGCGCGTGCACCTAAATAAAAAAGTATAAATTCACCTAATTGTTCAATGTTCAAAGCCTTAAGGGCGTTTACAGACTCATATAGCACTCCTGTTAATTTCAACAATTCATTAAAATTAGGTTGCTTGAGTGGGGGAAAAGTACATATTTTTTCTAAATAATTTGACGCTAAAATTCTATTGTTATGATATCTCTCAATTAAAATGTTTAAAACTATTTCATAATTTTCTGAAGTGATAGTGATAGAAGTGAAGTGATTCTAAGCCTTTTGCAATACAAAGTGCAGACCCGGATAAGCAAGAAATTAAATAATGGAATTTTTCTATATTAGACAAAGAATTATTTTTATGTATTAAAGATAAAAAGGTATCATAAAAAGTATGCCAGTTTTCAATATTGATATCAAATTTAGGTAATTCTAATTTTGGCAATCTTGCACGAATTTGGTTCTTATTACTATCAGGATAAGATTGATTATCGCATGGCAAATCTACAACATGCGCGGGAGGTTTAAGTATTTCGGCGACACTGATCACGTGATAATACAAATCGTCAAAAGCTGATATATTTTGAAAGTTTATTTCTTTTTCAGGTTTCAATTGTAGTTTTAGTGAATTTATTTCTCTGTTTAATTGTAAGAATCTATCTTTTAAAGTTTCGATACATTTAAATCTACTATTGAATAACGGTAATTTTCTTTTATTAGTAGTTACTTCATTAGATAAATCATATAAGATTTGCATTTCGCTAAAGTTATAGTTCAACTCTGCAGTAAGAACTTTAATTTCATTTTCAATTGTTGTTCCTTCCGCCATTTTGATTACCCAAATTATAAAATGGCGTCTATGAAATAATGAACGAATGAATGAATGAACGAATGAATGAATCAATGAATTTGAATAGACAACCGAAATATTATTTTTACAACAAATTTATTTTAAAAGTGGGTAGGTAGGGAGATTTTAAATTTGTTATGATTTGTATTTTATATTGATTTGAATGCACTAAATCGAGTATGTAACCGTTAACAAAGATAGATAAATGCATCAACAATGTTTTGAATGATTTTAAGTTTGTTTTAAGGTATAGTAAAATAGGTGTGTTTTTGGATATTTTTCGCTGGGAACAAAGATAAAATGGTAATAAGGTATTTCGCTAGGAACAATTAAATATGATTTTTCGCTTGGAACAAAGGTAAAATAAGGATATGACCAAAAAGGTTAAAGGTCATCTGTTTTGAATGGAACAGAAAAAATAGGATTCGTCATCCGGCTCGATTGGAGCAGAAAAAAGGGGAATGGTGCGTATTCGAGCAGAAGGCTGAGATGGTGCTCCTTTTCGGACACACACCATTCGGTTGGAGATTGGGAGATAGAGAGACAATGGACTGTATATTTGATGACACGCCACGTAAAACTATTGTTGACGCATTCATCCACCCTCGACGTCAGGCCGAGTTCGGTTCCTGGCCGGCAGAGAGCTTCGAAACCCGCTGGGTGAAGGTGAATGCTACAGAATGATAAAAGGAAGGGACTTACCGAGGATGGCACCCGTCGACACTTAACACTCTGCAGAGCGAACTGTTTGATACGCGGGATATGTTAGTTTTCACAATTGTTCAATAATGTTGCTGATTTGGCAACTACGCGAGGTACATTGAGTGCCGCGTGAACCTCCAAGATCGCGGCTTCCGGGTTTCTTCACAACACGGCGCGCGACGACGTTTTGTTTGTCTGAAGGCTACGCGATGATGACTTTTGGGACGTCACATTCGAATGACGACCGCTCTTGTTCACTGTTGAACGTGCACCTTTTTACTCTTCTTACTGGTCGATGCAAAAACGAGTTGCGGGTGCAGGACTAGTGATGGAAAATGGGTCAAGGTAATGTCGATTATTGGATAGGGATGTACCAAGCCGCAACACATATGACGAAAAAATGAGCTGTCTTTGTAAATTTAACAAGCTTTTGGCCTTTGTTCATATGATAACGACACCCCTGTGTTATAATGAAATTTATTTTAAAATTGTATTTTGAGGTATTGATATCAATACCTATTGATATATGCTTAGTTCATATCATATTTATCTGTTCTGTGGATATATGTAGTTAATATTTTGCTGATTTGGTAGTTAACCTTGTATATATTTCAGTAGTTATATCTTTATACGGATATATGATTATTATATGATCAATCAATCAATCAAATTGTCACGCCTTTTTCTATGATAATAAATAATATGTTTAGAGTCTGCCTTTATTAATTTAAAACGTTTTATGTGTACACAAATTTATTCCAGGAATTTAAGTTGTAAGATTTCACATCAATACTAATAAACAAACGAACAATTAAACACCGCGAAATACGATTGTTTACCGCCATAGCTTCAAGTAAACTTCGCCTTCAGTTCAGTCCTCTAAGGTTGCACAGCTCGTTCAATTAGATAGACCAAATTGTTGGGATTTCCGTTTTAGAGCGAGTTCTGAGGGTTAAACTAGTTCTAAACTTTATGTTTGTATTCAACTAAGGAAGTTGTCATAAATATCGAGACCTCAACTTGTCTAACTCGAACGAACTACATCAAACTGCTTTGTTGACTCCGAACTTAGAGAGCTCAATATCCTGTTCATAAAGTGAAATGAACGATTAGGTAAGCAGTTATTGTTTTTTATTATTATTTAGGAATGAATGGTAACATGGCTATAAATATAGAATTTGGGTTAATTATTAAATAATGTATCTATAGCGAAATAAGCAAGAATGTGTGTGAGTTATAAGAATGATCTGGAATAGATTACGAGTACAATGCTTCTCAACGCGTTGTCACAAAGCAAATTTTATTCACATTGATGTTTCGGCTCTAATGCAAAAGCCGTGGTTATAAAAAGAGTGCGGGTTGCAACAACTGCATGCACGCGCTCTTGACGTTCCACCAGCTTACCATCAGGCAAGTTTTTTATTTTTTATTGTGACACGACATCTAACTTTGACCCGCCTGATGATAAGCAAAAGGAGGTCCAATAGTGACGACGACTGAAAAAAACGAGTTTGTTCACAACTGCTTTAGTCGCCGTCAGATATCGCGTCTTTATTAAAAAGAAGTTTAAAACAATCTATAATTATGATCTGTCTATTAATAATATAAGAGCGAAGTCCTGCGGACTATCAATATGAATGAGTGTCAGATTATGATTGGACTATGAATAGATAGTAATCCATTAAGTTGTTTTGTGGGCGGAAACTTACCCACATACTTAACCCTCTGACATTTCATTATGTTCTTTCCGATTCTATTTGATAGTATATTAACATAACCGTAGAACTTGTATGGAGAGAATTGTGGATGTGAGGGAAGCGAGGGAGTTGTGGAAAAAAGGCAATTTGATTGATATTAATCTATAAGAGAAACAGCCAGTTAATTTGATAACTATTAAAACATTTACATTTCACATACTTACTACATTTTTAAGAGTAACGTAAAAATATTCATAATATAAAAGTATTCACACTATGAAAAAGAAGATAATTTCCAATTTATAAAAAATCCAATTTAACCAATTTCGCTGGAATGACACATAATACGAAGAGACCACGATATCATCATTTTCCACTCGAGGACGACGTTCGATAGTCGTCAATGTCCATGCTACGTGACTTTCCGAAGCGCGAGACAAGCAAAAGCCGTCTAACGCATTTTTCACGGGAATAGATTTTACGTGAAGAAAAATTGCAAATATCTGCAACGATGGCGCTCAAGTTTGTCACGCGCTGACTCGACAATAAGGTGGAGATTTTTTATCGACAGACTAAAGCTATTGAGTTCGCGTATCTAATATCTATGACAGACTAATTTGTTACTAGCGTAAATTGCCACGTCACGCGTATTATGTTCACGTATTCGCGTACTTTAAGACGAAATTATTCACTGTCTTTATATTACACATTAGCGAAATGACTTAGTGAGTCTAAATGACTAGCCTAAAATAGAGGATGTGTTTGCTACTTTCAGTTATTTAACTGAAAGTAGTAGAAGTGGCGCTCCATTGTCTCTGTCTATCTATGTGGAAAAAAGGTGTGACAATTTGTTTTTTTTAGTAGTCGTCTTTATTCATGTACCGCACTCCAGCTTATATTTTGATATATTCGTGATATGTGATAGTTGTTCATTACTACATTATTACATCGCTTTTTAAAGTATATCCTCGATTTGACCAAGGAACAATTTTCTGCGTCGTTTCTGTGGTATAAGCAATGCTATTGTATAGAAAAAGAAGTAGATTTGTCACTAGGTGCTCAATTACTAAGGCAGTGAAGTCTATCTAATTGTTGAGGTTTGATTCAGCTATTTGATAAAGTTAATCTCTTTCTGTATCATTGGTTCCATTTTAGCTATCGCACCTATAAGTAATACGCCACTAAAGGTTAGTATGTATATGTCATAGCGGGACAAAATTTGAACGATTTTAGAGGTAACTCATCTTTTCTTTAATATCATTGGATGTAGGAATAAAGCTATAAATAGGTTTATTATTATAAGTTGAAACCTAGTAAGATAGTTTTTTAATAAATTCAGTTTCGCGTTAATGTGTATAACACTGCTATAATATAGAACAGTATGTCTTACAAAGAGGAATTCTAGCGGGTTCACATTAGCAGCGGTTTCCTGCAGCGCCGAATAAATGTAGGCAATTTGCGAGAGCGTTTATCACCTAAAGAAAAGTTCTGGGGACGACTAAAACTGCTGTAATTCTCCTTTGAATTTCGAGGGTTAATCACGCTACCCATATATCAGTGCTTAATTTGATACGGGCAACTTTACTAGGGGTTTTGTTAAGATACGAGGACGGCGCCGTTGATAGAGGTCGTTAATATACTGGTATGCTGTTAGGTTAAACATAATCGTATCAGTGATAGGAACTGGCGTACGTACTGTAAGGGATTTAATTGGGTATCTAAATCGATGAAGCTTATTATTGAATTCAATATCGTTATTTATAATCCTTTTGTAATTGCAATATCTAGAACAAGCAGACAGGGGATAGGACTTAATAACGACAATCAAACCATATGCCCATAACCAATGAGCATGTAAGATGAGAATTGTGGATATAAAGGAAGCAAGAAAGTTGTGACAGGATCGTGGAAAGTGCCTATTCATATCGTGGATCCGTTGTTTTGCCTATCCCTGTGGGAAAAATTAAGACGTGGAGAAAAAGATGGTGATAAATATATATTCATTTTATAAATAATGAAGATTATTATTTTGATTATTTTAATTCGATAATTACAATTCTAGATTTTTTCAAATTACAAGTACAAATGTTATACGCCTAAAAATTTGGCCGGCATAGTGACGGCGACTGAGGCAGCTGTAAACAAACTCTAGGACCTCCTCTTGCTTATCATCAGGCGGGTCGAAGTCAGATGTCGTGTCTTAATAAATAAAATTAAAAAATGATAAAAAAAGTTTATTAACGGGCGCTAATATTGGAATCAGTGATATAGGACTTACGTTCTCTATCGTTTCCTTCGACTCTCATCATACAATTATTGAAAATTGTTAATAAAACCATCATTTATAAAAAAAACGTATTTATTAACAGGAGCAAACCGAGTTGAGCGGTTAACAAATCTGTATTTTTTTATGAATATAAAATTATGTACATTTTTGCTTGTTATGTTAAAATGCTTTTTCTAAAAAGAAAAATAATAAAATTTCTTTAATAAAAGTTAATTCAAATTATACTCCTATTTCAAACAAACACCGAAAACATCTTGGTACGATACCTCATATTGCTTTATTCTGAGAATAGTAATAAAAATATTTCACGAAATTGTAATTTGAATAAAGTGATTCTTGATGGAATAACAAATTAAATGATAGAGCACAAGAGTATATTAACTTTAAAGTTTAAATTCTTAGAACAAGTATGAAAACTAAAAATACAATGTTTCAGAAAAACTTAACAACTTAACTTTTTATGAAGCGTAATTTACTGCATGAAATAGAGCGTGTAGTGGATGATGTTTTAATGTAATTAACGTTACATCATACAATGTAAGACACTATGTAATACATAGTATTATATTTTTTGAATACGCAATCACTTTTATAATTAATCAATCAATCAAATTGTCACGCCTCCTTCCCACAGGGATAGACAGAGACAATGGAGCGCCACTTACCACGATCCTTACACAACTCCCTTGCTTCCTTCACATCCACAATTCTCCTCATACAGGCTTTATAGTCATGGGCATTAGGCAACATTAGACAACTCTTTTCAGTGCTAGTCCGACATTATCGCGTTGAGCTAGTCTGTAGAACTTAGCACATCTGCAATATTTGAAGTGTTACAAACACGCAAAGGCAGATAATTGGTCGTATGCCGATCCAGGGCAGTACCCACACTGTTTTAAGACTTCACACAGATTGTGAAGTGACTCAATGGCATTTTGGAATCAGCTTAAAAGATGAAGCTTCCAATAATTTATTTAACTAGCAGTATTAAGTATTTAATGTAAATGTGAAGGAAGCGAGGGAGTTGTGTCCGGATCGTGGCAAGTGGCGCTCAATTGTCTTTGCCTATCCCTGTGAGAAAAAGGCGTAACAATTTGATTTAATTTAACTAGTAATTTAGTAGTAGCAGTGTCTTCATTCATAGACGGGGAGTCCTGAGGTGGGGTGTTATTACGAATTACAATTAAGGCCGAATAAGATTACTGGTACTTCATGTTAGTACGAACGCTCTAACACGACTAATTTACATAAAAAACTCGAAATGCTCTTGTATTCGAATACAAGAGCATTCTATAGTCATTGACTCGATGCAATGTTTTCAAATGTCAAGTTAAATCTCGACAACAACAATGTTACGAGTAGCTTTAATGTTATGAACATAATTATTATGCAACAATGCATTCTAAGATAAAACTTCAATCTGTGAACCTATTTTTGATGCCAATCACAATCAAACAGCAATTTTAGTTTTATATATAGTCAATTAGCCCACTGATCGGATCATTTCATCCTAACGTCCTACGAGTCTCCGAGTTACGTTACAAACCTTAGTTACGAACCTAAAATTAGGCCGTAACTTAAAGGGACTTGTCTAAAAATGACAAACGAATAGATTTGTCGTAGCGCGACGAATCTATGCTACAAACGGTTGCACGCGACAAGCACCTCGGCTCGCTGTATTGACCATACGAGTATGCTCACTTCGTACCGTGTTACGTTACGTTCCAATGAATTGGTCAGCCACATTTAAAGTAATGCCCAATCTGAATCCAACAGTATTTTATAGAAATTAGAAGTACTTCTAGAACACCACACGATTGTAGTTTTGATGGTAGAATAGAATTAGATCATATTATTATATTTTGGCCATAAGGCTGATATTCTATCAATATGGTCGTATGTATATAATTAGCCTTAAAGAGTTCGCCAATCTTTCATCATTTCACAATAAAATCAGAGTAACGCTGTACTGTTTTTTTTATTATTTTGATCTCGATGTCTAATGGTAAGCAGTAGCAAGCCTAAAAGCGACAACTGAAAAAACTGACTTAATTTACGATTGCCACAGTCACCATCACTATGCCGGCCACTATAACCTAGAAAGCTATGAAAAGCGGGGAACACATAGGCGGGTAAATCATTATAATTTTGTCGATTATTCTATAAAGAAACAACGCGCCAAAGTAAATAATTTGGTCGCCGATTCGGTCGATTAAATATAGATTCCTCCCTCAATCCTTGTGTACCTAAGGAATGTAACAACAAACGTGCAAGTACATATCGTACAGAATTGTAAACTTGGTCATTCGGCGTATAAGAAGTTTTGACGATATGTTTGCTGGTTTCAACTGGGCCAGCATAGTGGATGCGACTGATGCTTGGAATAATTTGACTGTAGTATTAGTCGTTTGTATTCATTAACCGTACTGCAGCTTAACTACTTGTGTTTAGCCACAATATTATAATAAAAAAGTAAAAAATGTAGTAAAAGGCACTGTTATTTTTGTCTTTTGTGTTTATATAGAATTGTGATTGTATTGGAATTTGTCTTTCAGAGTAAGGGCTCTGAGATGCTGTGACTCAAAATGGATGTAATGACGTTTACTCTAGAAGCGAGCTACATTTTTATGTTTGTACAACAGTTTCTCTAGTAATAGCCTTAATAAAACTTTCAGCAAACACTTCGGATACTTAAGCGGTGAACGCCTTAAGATACAGAGTACCTACTTATGTAAGCAAAGTTATTTTTACGCTTTATAATTATAGATAAGAATGAATTTATTTTTTAATTAACATTACTAGCTATTGAACATTGTTTGAAATTTAAATGTGATTTTGATTAGTTAATAGTTTTAGGCAAATTCGCTATTGTTTTAGGTAACATTCAATTTAAATATTTCTACAAGTCAACTCTTTTCTTTTTAAATTGAATATTACAACTCGTATGTCCAGATACTGAATAATGGGAAAGGTTGGCGACAAAATAGACCACACGGTAAAAGTCAGAGATTGCGGTAGCCAAAAAAATATAGACAGAAAGATATGCTAAATATTTAAGTAGTACTAATCACTAAAACTGGTACAACCTACTACTGTGTAGTCTGCTTTGTGGTTAAACTGTTACAGTAACAAAAAAAAAAATGTTTTTGGAGTTTATATCAATTGAATTGTTTTTTAAAGAGTTGTTGTATATTCCTTATAGGTCATAATTGATGACTTCCCTATAATTTCTTCTGATAATATGCTTTTCTGAAATCATGGTAGAATCTGACAATGCGCAAGAGCCGGAAGGCCTATACGAAATATATGATTTGATTTTGATTATATACGTATCTCTTTATTTTTAAACTATTTATAATTACTAAGTTAAGGATTTATTATTTTAATATTCATATTAAAATATTATTAATATTTATTATTTCTGCTGAGAACCTCAAGTTGCGCAAATACGCTAACCTCGGTACTGGTTACGAATTTGCGCCGTTTGGGGTCGAGACGATGGGCCCTTCGGGACCATCAGCTAAGCGCCTGGCCAAGGAGTTGTCCAGGCGGCTGACAGGAAGTCTGGAGACAGGAAGGCTGGCAATTATTTCTGCCAACGTATCAGCCTTGCTATACAAAGGGGAAATGTTGCCAGTCTCCTTGGGACTATCTCTGATGCGACGTCATTAGATGATATTTTTTATTTATAGTTTAATTATAGTTAATTATTACTATATTCATATAAAATTAATTTAATAATTTCGGTCATTCAAAGTTAAATAAGATGGTGAAATGGTCTCGCAAACCAAGGGACCCCGGTTTATTACCACTTGCCAATACCAATGTATCTTAGATTCTTTGGTCGTTTTATTTCTACGATAAAAGCACGTAAGTAGCTTTGTATAGAAATACAAAACAAATAAAAAGATCTAAAAGTAGGTTTAAATTTCTAATAAGTACTAAGAGCTTGTCAAGTTTTTTACAAATCCTTGCAAATATATTTTTAACTAATCCAAGCTAGCTAGATGTTTTTTAATAATATATTCCTTAAGTTGAATAATTTATATAAGTATACCAAAAATATATTTATAGTATAGATCTATTATAAAATATATTCTAATCCATAATTTTTATTTACGTCGGTGGGAAAATTAATTCTTAGCAAGTAATTTAGTGAATTACAACAATTTTATAAGCTCACGTTATATTAAAACACAATTATGGTATTTTAAATAACCTTAGTATTTTAAATTGATCTTTTAAACGAAGCGTAAGATGGCTTCACCGGGTCGTGGCAGCAATGCGTAGTAGCGTCAAAATTAAAGGCACCGTTTTGGTAGTGCAATGTTTACGCAAACCGAGAGCACCGGTTTAAAACCACTTGCCGGTACATTGGTATCTTTGATAGTACTTTGGTTATTCTGTTTCTATGATACAAGCACTTTAGTAGCTTAGCATAGAAATGTAAATAAAAGAAAATATTTTAAAAAATGTTGGATTCAGTTACCGGCGAGTTAGCAGTATTTCCCTCTAAACCACACTATCGCATTATATTAAATATAAATAAAAAACGTACTTATATAAAAAGTTACCTATTTATTTAGGTATACACCTACATTAATAAGTAATATGAACGTATATAAATTATTTTACGACAAACTTGAACACGTGCTAGAAAATTTGCAATTTTTCCCTGTGGAAAATCAATTTACTCCGACAGAGTGTAGCCAATAAGTCGTGTCTACCCATTTACGAAGAAAGTCACGTATTATGCCACTGGTAAGCTTACTTTATAAATCATTTCAGCACAGGTTTGGTGATTAGAAAACATTGATACATTCTTATAAGAGAACACAGATTTTTGTTACAATGTATTATGTTTTTAATCTAGAGTAATAACTCTTTTGATGAACTATAGTGCCACTTGATTCTTATTATTATTTTATATTGAATTGTGGTACAATTCATAGTACATAGTATGACAGCACCCCGCTTGATGTTAAGCCGAAGCGTGGTCCATGAATGAATGTCACTGCTACTACAATTCAATAACTGTGAGTAGCAATCACATCCACTATGCCGGCCTAGATGAAACCGGCAACTTACAAGCTGATCCCGAAACGTGACCAAATCAAATCAAGTCTGTATACTTGTGGTACTACTCCGAATCGGCAGACTGGGTAACCACTGCCTACCACTCTTTGATAACCAGACCCGAAGCAAATATCCATCTCTTTTTTTTATTATCAAATATTTGCTATATTTAATATTATTAAATATTACAAATAAAAGCTATGATACAAATATTTGCTCCGACCGGGGATCGAACCCGGGACTTTACTCGCAACAAACCAATCGCTAAACCGTTCGTCCACCCCTGTCGTCAATATACTATATTATTTGAGTTTAAAGTTGTTAAAATTTTGTGAGAGTTATTATTTATCTATAGTTAAACCTGTAAAATGTACGTAAATTAAATTGTTACGGGCCTTAATACAACTGACTATTTTAGCATCATTTAACTTCATATTTACCAAAAATTATATTATCAAGAGGATAAAATATAGTTGAGTAACTTTAATGACTCTCTAAATGTTGTTACAAAACAATATTCGAAACATTCATTAAAACCAAGTTTAAATATAAACTGACATTTTAATGAAAACTAAAGTTGGTGAATTAATGCCAAAATTTCATTTGAAAAGTGTGTGATATTTCATAAAATATAACATCTAATCATTTATTCTAAAACATAACGGAGCGAGTCACATATTCGTTGGCGTTTATTTCATGTTATAAAATATACGGATTTATGTACCGTTAATAATTTAGCTTTTTTTTTCTCCAACGTTTGCTAACCCGGTTCCCTTCATCTCCGCCAATATTTTGGTAATAAATCATCTATACGATTTGATGGTATTTGAAAAGGGACGAAAATTGTGCGAAATTATTCATAGGTTTCAGTGGTCAACCGACCGAAGTCATCAAAGGTCGGAGTAACATACCGTGTTATAAATATTGCTCCTAAATTCAAATTTTATTGACGTACCCGCATGAATATTACATTAAAAAATAATCTGTGCCACTCGTATATATTTTATAAGAACGAATTTACATAAGTACGATTTTAATATTTAGGAGAATAATAATTATAAAATGTATATTATTGTATACTTGTAAGTACATAATTATATGTCTTTATTTTTAATTACAGTAAATTACTATCAGGCTAAATTCACAGTCGTTTAACCATATACCCTTTAAGAAATTTATGTATAGCCGCCTTCTAAAACAATTCTTTTATAGTTATTAGTTTAAAAAATAATCAGGAACACATTTGTAATTGCAATAACGTTAAGTAAATAAAGTACAATTATTTCACGAATATTTATAAGCACCGATACACGAAAATCCGGGTTAGCAAACGTTGGAGAAAAAGTAGTCTATAAATGCTAAGGTGAGTAATACAAACTAAGTTTATTTTATTAAAATAAATGAATATCAATATAAACAAAGCTCAAAAATAAACTATGGAGGCTTGTACTTGTACAATAAGATTATATTATTCTTTAGCGAAATGTCACGTATTGTTTACGATAAGTAAATCATAATCGATGATTTGTAGTATAGGTAATAATAGAGAATTAAATCACTTTGTTTCTAATGAACCATGGGAAGATTACCGAGCTAACGCTTTTAGAGTTCAGGGGCTGAATATTATATTAGATTAAAGGGGTAAAATTTAATTCGTACCCTTGGTAGTGATAGCAGCAAGGATCTAGTTTACGCTTGCATATTAAATTTAATTATGTTCATTTAGACCTTCGAGGTTTTGTCCATAAGCCGTGAAAGGGCATGAATATAAAAAAAGTATTTTTCTCTCTCAAAAAAACGTATTGGTCCGAAGTAGTCAAAGCTAATGAGGTATAAAATGTGAGGTTGTTTCAAGTTATTTTATGAACAATATGTTTCATTTCACAAGGAAATTTTACCAATTTTTTAATACTTTTAATGAAACGTTTTTACATCGCAGTAACGAAAATTAATGCACGTTAATTTGTACGATAACTTTTTTACCTATTTTGTGTTATTGAAAACGTTAATAATATCCTCCATTAATATAATGTTAAGTACAAACGATACAAAACTTTGATGTAATTCCAATACCGTAATTGTAAAAAATACAACTCATCTCTATAAAAGAATTAGATGATGGTGATTATACAATAGGTAGATTCCTAATATGCAGTATGTATGATATATATATATATATATATATATATATATATATATATATATATATCTTATTATTAAACATCATCTTCATTAATTGTGTCAATTCCCACAAGGATATACAGACACCGGAGCGCCACTTATCTTATTAATATCCCAATTTAAATGTACATAATAATTAACATAGTATTTGTAAATTGGATATTAAATTTTATTTTAAATCTTTTACCGCGAATAAATCTTGATATTTATAAAAGGTACTTAATAATTATTCTTCACAAAAGGTATCTTTTTTGTTATGATTCTATCTTGCAGAGTTGGGTGTGGCAGAAGAAGCATGAGAGTAGAATTAACGCTGTAGAAATGCGGTCATTAAGGAGTGTATGTGGAGTAAAGATAGCGGATAGAATAAGGAATAGCAAAGTGCGCGATAGATGTGGTTTGAAAGAAAATGTGGTGACAAGGATTGACAAAGGAATGCTTCGATAGTTTGGGCACATGGAAAGGATGAGTGAAAGTAGATTGACGAAAGCAATTTATAAATCTTATGTGGATAGATGCGTTAAACAAGGTAGGCCCAGAAGGGTGTTTTCCGATCAAGTCGGAGACATCCTTAAGAAGGCTAGGTTGTCTAGTGCCCATAACCCATAAGCTTGTCTAAAGAGAATTGTGAATGTGAAGTGGCGCTCCATTGTCTCTGCCTATCCCGATGGGTAAAAAAAGGCGTGACAATTAGATTAATTATTTGACTTGTATCTGGGAACTAGGTTTTATTTATATCATGTATAAACACAACATCTATAGGAATCATATATACAACGTCCTCACTTGATTACATTCGTTAACCCATTCCAAAGCCTTTATACAGACTAATGCAATAACTCTATTGGTCGGTTCCTTTACCCAATGTTCGTAGTATCTCATAGGTGTCCATCCGCTAGTAGAATTATGGAAATTTGACATGCCCCAGTTTACATAATCTAATGAAATCAAATGAAAGTAACATTGTAGATAATCTCTTATGTTAATTTTTACATATATTAAAATATCATATTTAAATTTAAAAAAGATTTTACTTCGCAAAACTTGGATAAAATTCTAAGAACGTATCAAATAATACAGATGTCGAATTGAAATAATAAAAATATAAAAATAATTATTGTAAGTGCTCTATAAACATTCTATGCTAATTATAACTTGTTTGTTTAAAAAAAAACACGAACTATAATTTAAAATTATTTAACTTTGTTATCTTTTGTTAATAATCAAAATATCATCATCATTATCATTATTAGCCGGAAGACGTCTACTGCTGAACATAGGCATCTCCCTTAGAACGCCATTTCGAACGCCAAGATTTTGTCGTTCATATAAATAGGGAGTAGGGGGTTGCCATTAATCCCCCGCTTGGCAGGCGGCTTAGGGATATATATTTATTAAAAACTACGTGTTCCATCTATATCGCTTTGAATGCAACTGCTTACTGTGATTTTACTGTGGTAACAGTCGCCACCATTTATAGGCTACAACTTTTTTTAATTTTATTTACATTTCTATACTAAGCTACTAAACTTATATCATAGAAATAGGATAACCATCAAATATCAAAGATACATTGGTACCGGTAGGTAGTCTCGAACTCGTGCTCTTCGGTTTGCGTACCCATTGCACTGCCACTACACCACGGTCGCCTTACAAAATATCGGGCATTTCTTTTATTACGAGTCACAATAACAAAAAATAAAATATTAAAATATTAAATGGATTAATATAATTTACGAAACAAAAACCTCATAGGTTTTGTAACGGTATTATTTTAGTATGTATAGACTAAGGATCACTGATATTAGAAAACCAAGAAAGAAAAACAACATGGGCCCTGTGTTCTGTGTTTGGTATAGGATTTTATCCCGAGGCATCATGTGTTACAGGTATATAAACAAACTCCCTGGACGCGTGTAATACTCAAATACTCCGAAGGCCATATTTTGCGTCGATCTAACTGAACCGTGCCCTGATCCCTACGTTGTAATTTCACGTCTGGGAAGTTCCTTTTCTCTTTTTGTTTGTAATGTAAATTTCCCTCGTTCGGGCAAGAACTTTGTCGAAATCTCTCCCTTTGTCCCGATCCAATGCCGGATAACGGGAGATTTAATATAGACGCCTCTAAATTCCTTGGTACTTATACCGTGTCGAATTCAAACTTGCCGATTTCATGCGAGATTAACTGATTACAAGGCGAATATTTTCTTAGGACGACGGCGAGTTGGAGCACTTTTTCTTTTATTAAGGAGAACCCATAGTTTAATGCCTAAATGGTAAGACTTTGTTAAAAGTAATAATACCTAATTTATGATTATGTCAAGTTTCACACAATTGTTTAAATATTTGAAAGTAAAACAGCGAATATTTGCCGGCCTAAGTTTCGAGTCTCCCTAAAAAATAAATTACTATAAATCATACGAGGAAGAAAAAACGAGGCAAAAACACAAAATTCTGACAGAATATTTCCTCAGCTTGAACAAAATTAATGAATTTAACGCAAACTCAAAATAATACCCTGAAGTATTTGTAGAATCGCTCCCTAGATTATGAAGGAGAAACATGAATAGATGATCATTTCATGATTGTTATTCCACGTGGTTACTCCGAGATGATTACTTTCACGTTTTCCTTCGTAGCAATAAACTTACCTTTAAACGTATGACTATTGAGAAGGAAATAATTGTTTTTGAACATTTTGAAAGTTATTGTATTTATTCAATATACTCGTAATAAATAAATAAAAATTTGGTATAGTGCTGAATCTATGGCCAATACCAACCTCTTTCACTGTAGACTTTCTTGTTTCTTACCAAAATATTGAAAGAAATCCTATTTTCTCAAAAACTATTTTATGGAAATTATTTGTGATTAAATTGCCTTAAGATCGTGGAAAGTGGTGATCTGTGGTCACTGCCTAACCCTGTGGGAATTTATGCGTGTCAATTTGATAGATTGATTGTTTGCGATAAGTCAGCTTTAAATATCACAACAATTTACTGAAACATATTTTGTAAAAAAGTTGTTTTTATACTCGTATTTTAAAGATATTTTACGTTGGATAAAATTACTTAACTCGCCAAACAACGTGGGCGTTGACAAGTGTAGGTAATAATAGCTTTTATTAATTTATCTAATAATAACCTTCGTTAAATTGTTTAATAAATATTTCCTTTTATTAATAATTGCTACAATTTAAACATAATGGGTTGACCTTTCCTATAATTATTCAGTTAACAAATTAAGTACCTTAATTATCAAATATGTTTTTATTACCGATAGGCCGACAGTCATGGCGCATTTTAGTACACCAGTTCGTTACGTGTATAGCCACGGGTTTGATTATTGGTCAGAGTAAATATTTATATCATAGCTTTTATTTATAGTATTTGTTAATGAAAAAAGAGGCGAATATTTGCTCTGAAATGCTGCACTGGTTGTAATACCCAGTCTGACGATCCATACCAGTACCACCACTTACAAGTATATAGACCGTGAAGCGACTTAGTCGCGTGACTGCTACTTACAGGTAATTAACTGTAGAGCAGTCACCTCCATTCATGGATCGCATTCTGTGACTAGAGCCTCATTAATAAAGTCTTAAAGTATTTCAACATTAACTATAGTAGCCAACACACGTAACATTCTATATATTAAAAAATCATTAACTGGTTTTGGTATGTTTATTAAATATTTAAACCATAGAGCTCGTATGAAGAGAATTGTGATTGTGAAGGAAGCGAGGGAGTTGTGTCAAGATCGTGGCAAGTGGCGGTCCATTGTCTCTACCTATCCCTGTGGGAAAGGCGTTGATTAATTAATTGATATTAAATAGTTTTTGAAAGTAGGCACAAAGTGTAAATTGTCCACGAACGGACGGACACGCGTGTCATATCATATTACCTCCCAGTACATTCTGAGAAGTATAAAATTAAAATTAAAAAAAAATTCTAATGACATTAATCATTCAGATTTAGGTTAATGAAAAGAAATAAGACTCAATGGAATTACGGGACATTCTACTTATATCAAAGAGTAAGGCATCTGTGCAAATAGGTCACAGCTTACTTATCACTAGACTGCTACGTGTATTAACAGTGAAGCACCCCCAGCCAAAGTCAGCAAATGATGTCAATATCATATTTTCAAAATATTTTTTTTGAAGTTCACTTATTATAAAACCTTCGATCACATTTGTAAGTATCATACCGTTTCTTTTATTATGGGTAAAGTTTTTTTTTAATGTGACACGACATCTGACTTCGACCCGCCTGATGATAAGCAAGTGGAGGTCCAAGAGTGTGAAGGCTGCCCCAGTTGCCGTCACTATGTCGTCCAAAGGTATTACAGCACCCTGCTGGAGTGCGGTCTATGAATGGAGTCGACTTCAACTATAATCCAATAACTCCAATAACAATAAGTAGCAGTCGTACGCAGTCGAAACGAGACTAAGTCACTTCACGGTCCGTATACTTATAAGTAGTGGTACTACCCCGGATAGGCAGACTGGGTACCACTGCCTACCACTCTTTGACAGCCAGACCCGGAGCAAATATGCCTCTTTGCTTTTATTAACAAATATTTGTGAATTTATCCAATTTATTAAAAATTACAAATAAAAGCAATAAAACAAATATTTGCTTCGACCAGAACTTTCGCGTAACAAACTGGTGTGCTAATCACTACGCCACGCCTGTCGTCAAAATTTCACTTACCTAAATGAAGCGGAGTCTAGTAATATTGTAGTCTGTGAAATGGTAGCACAGTATGTATCGTAGCAGACATGTCTACTCCTATTCAGTCTTGCAATGGATTTAAGGCTTTACACGAGTGAACGTTGTGTCGCTGCGGAATCCTTGGGAAAGTATTTCGCATGTTACTCGGCGTTGTTCATCCTATCTCGTAAATAAATTGTTGCAAATTGAATTATTTTTGTCACATGAAGAATCACTAAAAATCTTATGTATTTACGGTATTTTACTTCAGATTTTTTGAACATTATACAGTAATTTATTGAATTAATATAATAATATATATGTTGATATTGTTGATATTAAATGATATCCTTTGATTTTACATTTTTTTTTTATTATTTTCGCGTTTAACGAGGCTGGCCCAGGAGGATGTTTTCCGACCAAATCTGAGATTTCTTTGATAAAGCTGGGTTGCTTAGTGCCTATAACCGTAGAGCTCTTATAAAAAGATTTGTGGACGATTGGTTTGTTGCGCGTAAAGTCTGCAACAAACCAATCGGTTCGATTCCCGGTCGCAGAAAATATTGGGTTCAAAGCTTTTATTTGTAATGTTTATTATTAATATTAAATATTGCAAACTGACCACACCCCTGCTTAACATCAAGATGGGTGCTGTCATATGTCGAGTCAAAATAAAAAAAACAGTGGCGCTCTATTGTTTTTGCCTATCCTTGTGGAAAAAAGGCGTGACAATTTGATTGATATCTAATAAACAAAATTATAACCACATTTTTAATAACATATTTAAAATAACTTTATAATAATTTGGCAAAGAATATTGTTCAGTAAAGTAATTAAGTAAAAATTATAAGTTAAAAAAAGTAATACATGTTTGTGACAGTTTCTTCTGAATTAAATTAATAATTTCACCGAACACTCAGATAATGTACGAGCATTTACTTTTTATTAAAATATTCGCTATATTGGAAATTCTCTTGAGAAAATAATAATCTTAAACGTTGAATTAATATTTATCAAACTATATTTAACCCATTATATTTAGGATTTAAGCCCACAGCCATAACCGTAAAGTCTGTATGAAGATGTCAAAGATTGTGTATACAATATAAAGGAACCAAGAGAAATACACCATAATCGAGGTAAGTGACGCTCTGTTGTCTCTGCTTATCCTTGTGAAAATCGAGGCGTGACAATTGATAATGGATTATGATAACGATTTAACTCTTTATTGTACAATAAAATAAACTTAAATGAAACTTAAATGTACAGTACATAGTGACCCAAGGCATAGAAATAGAACAAAATAAAAATTATAAGAATTGAACTAAAAAGAAAACAACGTATCAAGTTATAGTAAATTCACATTAAATTTTGCCAATACCGCATGCCATTCGGAATGTTCTCAAGAGATTTTCTCCAATGCTCACTCGTATAAAACCTTCAATCCGTACTCCAATGAATGGGATCAAATGTAGCTATGACGGGGCCTGCGCTTTGGAAATGGTTGTCGATAAAGAAGATTTTACAATAAAATTTACATTTATTCGTTCCAACTAAGATTTAAAATCCCTCCTGGAATTATAATGATTTAGTATTAGGGAGATCTACCTAATGGTTTTTTTAATGTAATTTAAATAGGGTCTGTAATGGTATAAAGGATAAATGTAATACTTTTAGAAAACTCTGCTGTGAAACTCAAGCGCGACTTCGTTGTTCAGAAACAAAACTATTGATATGATATAATATATATTTTTTTGTATTATTATATATCAAATATTATGATTCTTCTCACTTTTAGGTTAGGAGAAGGAACACAATCTTTCTCTATGGCTTACATAATATCGCACCCAACATGATGTCCATGAGTAGAGGCGACTTTTAGCACAATTAAATAGCACATAAATTAGCAGCTGCATCCACTATGATTAGACAGAACCGGCAATTTTTAAGTTGATCCACAAACAGGAATTTACAGTTAAAAGTAGTGGCACTACTTCAGATTGGCAGACTGGGAAAATGACCAACAGTCTGCCAACCACATCTAATCTCGGTGTCGTCTTAAAGATCTCGACGAGATAAGCTTAAAAGCCGGTGAGATTAAGACTTTAAGATTAATGTCAAGTGGTTCAAAATATTCATCAGTTTTAGGACTTTTTTTATTTATTTATTTAAAACTTTATTGTTACTTAATGCCTCTGGGCATACTCTACCAGCTAAACCTCATGTTTTTTTGCATCGGTTGGATTGAAATCGGGTCTCTTCAGCAACATATATTTTTAATTACCGCCGAAGATATTACATAATATATACATATATTTATATAAATGTGAGGTGTTATTGTTTTAAAATAGAATGGTTAAAATAGTTTTTATTAAACATTTTTATAAAATGTTTTAATTTCGAACAGTTTTATAAATCAAGAAGAAATGATTTAGTACTAGTAACTCTTACATAATAGTGTAATAGTTCATCATCCCAATTTTTTTCCTTGCATAACCCAAAGGTTAAGCAGAAGAGAAAGACTTACGGCTTCAACAGTCCATCTTTTGTATGTATATTGTTTACAATTAAGGAGTAAATTATCACCAATTGTCACTCCCCACGGAGATAGTCAGAGACAACGGAGCGTCACGTTCTACGGTCCTAACAGAACTCCTTTAGTAAAAAAATAATTGTAAAATTTAACCAATTGCTTTATGTATAAAGTTCCGATAGTGATTACGTGTCGATTGTACTGAACGATAACAATTTTGGTGAAAAGCGGATAAATCTTCGAAAATCCGGACGGATGAAAAACTGTAAAATTGTTTATCCTAAAAATTCAAAAAGCTTTATTTTGGGAGACATTTTATCAATATTCCGTATAACACAAATTCTCTGTTACGTCGTCAGTATCTATTACGTTGATCATTGTTATTTTAGAATTTTCAAAATGTTTTATTTATCGCTTCGGACGGTTTATTTGAACTGTTAAAATTTGTTTTAGGAATTGGGTTCCTTCTATTGTCAATCAATCTTCACCCCATTTAAAATAATAAAGCTTGTGATAGGCTCCAGTGTTAATTAAAGTCAACAAGTTTTATTAGCTTGATGCTTTAAATTTATTCGCACTCACTTGTTTTCATTTAAATGGTGTTACAAATATACGACTATTGTTGTTGGTACACAAAAAAATAAAATCATATGCCAAGGTCCATTTTTATCAATAACTTAAACTATTTACTTAAACTTGGAAATTTTGCACATCAATATAATTTTAAATGCCTATCCCTGTAGGAAAATCAACCAATCAATCAAATTGTCACGCCTTTTTCCCACAGGTATACGCAGAGACGATTGAGCGCCACTTGCCACGATCCTGTAGGTAAGACTCCCATTAGGTGGACTGACGAGATAGTAAAAGTCATAAATAACCAGTGGATGCAACAGGCATATTGTCGTTCGGAATGGCGTTCCAAGGGGGAAGTCTATGTTCAGCAGTGGACGCCTTCTGGCTGATGATGATGATATCAGATTTCTAAGGTAGTAAGTAATGTTTACAACATATATTATTTTCATAGTGTTATCCTTTCGTGAAAAAGTTTCTCTTATTATAAGGTAAGCAAAGTTTACGAGGGTCGGCAGGGTGCGATGTATGACGAATAACGGACCCGGGATCTTTACTCTGGCCGGCGTGTTTATCTCCGATGAAAGTTCGACATTCTCATTTTTATGTGTGTTTTCTACTAGTTTGGGTACGCCCTTGTGTGAAACTAGTATTTGATGACTTTATGCGAACAACGTCTCTATTATTTCTAAGTTTTCATATCTTGTATCATACCACATTTACATATTTTGATTTTGAATAAATTTGCCTTGTAAAGGAATCCTTTTACATAAGATGTTACTTTTGCAAGAATAAGTGGTAGACAGACAATTGCTGGTCATATGCCAAATTGGGTTTATACCACAATGTATAGATTGTATAGTGATTCAGTTGCATTTTGGGATAAGCAGCTTAAAAGTTGCAAATTTCATCTAAGTGCTCACGTCCGACATGGTCCGGTATTTGGCTTTAGTAGAGGTCGCCTACATTAAAATACCACCACATTCCAGCTGTCAAGTCACACACAAAAAAAAAATATTAAAAATGTAGCGCATTAGTTCGATTTTATATTTTAGACTTAACAATAATACAAACAATGAGATTTTGTTATCCACTTTCAGCGTTTACAATTGTTATTAGTTGTATTTTATAATATACAAACAATGTACAAAGTTTTCATTTATCTAATGACTAACTTAGACAAGTTCAGCTTGTTGATTGGACTCCAATTCTGAGCCTCTGGCAACACGCAAAAGCAATTTGCTCCAAAATCAAATATTTTACCCTAAAATTTCATGTTCCTTAGAGAAATTGGCTCCTACTGTAAAACTCACGAAGGCAACACTTAAAACTGGTTAATGTATTTTAAAATAACTTTAAGTACTGTTGCTGGCATTAAGCGATGCCGCAGAAATGACAAAATGGTAAACAAATGCCAAAAGCAACTGCAGAGGCTTTCCATCAACAACTTTTCACTTAAAGATTCCATCTTAACAAACTCGATCTCATTTTATCAATTGTCAAAGTTTAAAAACTTAATCCACTTAAGGACCCTTTAGGAAAAGCTTCCATTGCGCATGACATTACCCTTGTGCTAAAACGAAGGACATACGGCGACTGGCTCAGTCGTACTGAGAACGCCTAAGTGAAGCAGCGCTCGTCACACGCTATGCACACGCCGCGACACTTCGCGATTTTTTATTTATACTTACGATAGAACACTTCAAGGAAAAGGAAATTGGACTTAAGTATGGGGTTTTATGAACTTTAAAGACTCATAAAAATGTATCTGAATATTAAAGTATGCAAAAAGCGTTAGGAATTTTTAAGTGAAGACTAAAATGTATGTGATGCAAATGCCATATCTTGCATTTAATATTCATAAACAGTGAATAAGTGACTTTGGTTTTATAGAGAATGTAAGTAGGATTAGAAGGAAGAATAAGAAATTGTAAAAATGAAGCTAGTAACATTATTGGCTACAGTTTGTGGTAAGTTTTCCGGGTGATTTTTATATGTATTTTTATTCATTGGAAATTTAAGTTCACAATTAAATATTATAAATATTTTTAATGCACCTAGAAGTTGTTTTAGGGAATATTAGGAAGAACTCCGTGTATTTATAACACTAAATATTAAATGAATTAAATATTAAAGTGGTTAATTCTAATTTTTGTTTATTTAAAGTCGCCCTAACTACTGAGGTTATCAGAACTACAGTAATTACTTCTGTGTAATAAAAAAAATTGCTAAATTACACTCCGTCATGTGAGTATATTTATAAATCTCATACACTATATACGTTTATTTATTTATACGATTGGAATCTAGCTCTTACCAAATTATATCTCTTTTACTCCTAATAATGAGACACAGTTAACCCCCCATTACATTTACTCTCTTTTTATTTTATAATAAGGTGAATATGTGTAATATTTATATGGCCGAATCAGGAATAAGCTGAATATTTTTTTTTACATAAAATTAAATTTATTGTTATATATATATCTATTAATATTTTTAAAGGAGGCAGATATTGGCTCCGGTTCTAAGTATTTATTTAAGGGTAAGGATAGTTTGACGGTTAGTGCTCATTTGCCCAATCTGCCGACCCGTGATAGTACCACCCTTTATAAGTGTACACAGACCGTGAAAACGTGAAACGTCTGTCGCATCTAGGGATTAAAACGTAAGTTAAGCGGAGATTGAAAGTTGCCAGTTCTAACCAGCATAGTGAATATGAATATGACTGCAATTAGGTAATTAAATTGTCACGCGTTGTCCCACAATGGAGCATCACTTGCCCCTATCCCTCCCTCGCTGTCCGTAAGCTCTACGGTTATGAGCACTAGGCAACCCAGCTTTCCTGAGTGAACTGTATAAAAATCGCCTCTATTCATAGACCACACTTGTATGTCTAGCCACAAAAAAAAAACATATTAATAATAATAAGTTGATAAGTTGCAATTACACTTCTTTTATTTACACTGATTATAAGTTTACGCACAATTAATTTTTATACTTTTATGTTACTCATAATTTATACATATAATGCGATTAAAATAAGAATAGGACAGAATCGGCGCCATTTTGTGACGTCTAACTCTCTAACCAACTTCACTTTAGTATGGTGTCTTTTTCTTTGCGGACCGTCAAGAAAAAATACACCTTTGAATCAGTCAAATGAAGTAAGTCAACAGCCTGTCCTCCATAGTACACCACATTAATTACACACCACAATATGTATTTTGTGGTGAGTAATTTTTTTTTATTGTGACACGACATCTGACCTCGACCCGCTTGATGATAAGCAAGAGGAGGTCCAAGAGTGACGACGACTGAAAAAACCGAGTCAGTTCCCGGATACCTCAGTCGCCGTCATTATGCAGGCCTAAGACATTATGTCATTATGTTTCCTAATTTTGCAGACTAGAAGAGCTAAAAATATAAGATAGAAGAAATTTAAATTAAATGTTACTTTATATTAACACACCCAATGACTAATTGTAGTACAAATAGAAAATGACGTCTTTTTCCTACTTTGTTCCGGATGTAGTCGAGCTCTTAATAAATTAAATGTCCGGCAAATGCATGCTAATTACACACACAGCAAAGTTTATATTATTTTCCACTTTCATTGTAGTAAATTGAAATAACATGCTAAAATTTTGTTATTTTATTTATTAAAAAAGTTTTTGATTGTTCATATTGTTTGTACGAACATGTTTTGATTAGTTTCATATTTTGTTATATGAATTATAATTTTATTACCTTACTATACTGAGCTACTAAACGTGCATAGAAACTAAGCAACCAAAGTACAAATATCTAAGATACATTTTGGTTTATTGGTTTGTGAGACTATTTTATTACTAGATTGCGGACGTCTTATCTTGTTCAAGTATTGACTGGCGAAATGCAGTGGAAGTATTTTTAGAAATAGTTAATTAGCAAATTGTTAAATGTCATCATTATCTTTTCCTGGCAATTTTCAATCGGGATTACGAAGGGCGACGCTTAACGGTCTTTACTTTTTAAAGTGGTGTTATTACCCCGGGTCGCCAGGCTAGTAAAATAACAACCTATTGTCTGCCTACCAGTCATGCTAATTGTATCGTTTAATATGTACTCTTGTCATTAGTTTTATATTACAAGTGCATTGCAATGTAAAATATACTTTAGTTTACGGGTAGTTGCGATATCCAAATTAAGTATATAGTTTTTCTAGAGAACTATCATTGTTTTAGGGATCGTAAATGACGTTGTCCTTCGGGTTTTGCATTCGAATTGCTGGATTCCACTTGAATTTTACATGTACACATAAAGTTACATACTTTATTTCCCTTTATTCACTCTCCGTATTTCTGATACTTTAAACTACGAATAAAATATTCAATTTCATTTATAAGTATATTTAAAATTTAAAACCCTTGGTTAGAATTATCTAAATTAAGATAATATTTTTTGGGAATATTTAAGGTTATATTTAGATAATAGTGTTCTCTGAGGTTTTGAATATATCTAATGAGACGGCTAACAGCTTTGTCCATTCGCAACTACAGCAACCGAAATATGAAACGTCGAAACGAAATATGAAATAATCAAAATAAAATAATCTTTTCTTTCGTATTTTGACTTCTGTGAATAACAATAATTAATTGCATTCTTATTTTAGAAAAACAAAATTTTAAGAATAGAAAATAGTCTGCCGTTCCAGGGTTTAAGATCATCTTGAGTATTACAAGACCAAATGATAACAGTTGGGCGACATCTACGCTGTTATAAGTAGATTACATAGTTTCGTTTTATTTTCACTACTTATTTGTGTCAGTGAAAAATAGCAAAGCATTTTATTTTTGGTAACATCGACCCGACCTATATGACATTTCCTAAAAGCATTTTCTAAGATTTGCAACGTTACTGAACCGAGAAACATTGCGGAGGACGTACACGTATTTACAAATATGAAAAAGGAAATAGATATTTCGTTTTATGTGTACTTTGACATGTCGTCTATTTCTTCTGATACTCGAGTGACAATGTGAGTTATTTACGTTTATTTTAGTGTAAAAGCACGCTACTCTTATAATTTTATTTTATTGTGAGGCAAGATTTAATCTCGAATTGCCTGACCTCCCCATGCCTACCGCATGGGGAGGTCGAAGCTCTTGTCACGTATTTACCAGCACTTTGTCTTGTTCGCTTAAAAGATCCAAGTATATAGAATGCGGAGAACACGTTGGCAGATTTTCATTTGTTAAAATTGATTGTTAAAAAAGAACTTTTAGTTCAGCTGTCGATTCGTTTAACAGGATGCGGATCCTTCCCGCGACATGTCATTCCCCCGGGTATCTTTAGAGTGAAAAGACGAGGTACGTTAAAGAGTTCCTCGGAAATTTCTCCGTGGTGACGGTGATAAACGCAATAAAGCCGCCATTTCTCAGAGATATATTTAGGAAAACATCAAGCAAGAAAAAAAATATATAAAAGAAATTATATATCAATATTTTCCAACCAATTTTTTATTGCCATAGTCAAAATTTAGCAAATTAATATAATAATTAACAATAGTATTAACGCATCGATGTTTAATAGTATTAAACATCGATGTATTAACGCCTTTTACAAACACATTTTTTGTATATAAGTAGTTTGGCTGTTTAGTGTCTATGATACAAATAACCTATTGACTTAATTTAACAGATACTTAAATTGGCCGGCACAGTGAAGACGACAGAGACAACCATAAACAAAATCGATTTTTCAGTTCTCGGCGCTCTTGCTTACTATTAGGCTAGTACTATTAGGCAAGTAGAGATCAGATGTCATGAAATAAAAAAAAAGTTATGCATTTTGCAAACATTTTTGTGCATTTTTTCATATTTTTTCTCTCGTACATATAAGTCACTATCAGGACCTATATAAATCTGGACCGATATGTAAATCAGACCATCTACTATGTATATCCAAAGGCGTAAATATAGGTGTCAAATGTTTCAAGTAGGACAATGTAATCTTAATGGATTAGCAAATTTAGTTATTTAAAATACATAATTTTTATTCATTATTAACTTGTAAATATCCTTATAAGTATGTTCGGGGTTCGATTCCCGGTCGGAGCAAATATTTGTTTCATAGCTTTCATTTGTAATATTTATTAATTATATTAAAAATATTGCAAATATTTGTTAATATAAAAAAATGAGATGGATATTTGCTTCGGGTCTGGTTATCAAAGAGTGGTAGGCAGTGGTACCCAGTCTGCCGATCCGGGGTAGTACCACTACTTACAAGCTTACAAGTATACAGACTGTGAAATGATTTGGTCACGTTTCGGGATCAGCTCGTAAGTTGCCGGTTCCACCTAGTAGCAGTGACATTCATTCAGGGACCACACTTTAACATCAAGCATCAATTTTTTTTATTGTGTCAATGTGGAGTGACAATAAAAAATAAAAAATTAATAACGATAATAGATGTCACTCAAAGAAATTTGCTAATTAAAAAATAATAGGTAGGAATGTATATACTTGCTCATATATGTATATATCTGGGTATTTAAAAGTGACCATTTATCCAGTCTGCCGATCCGGGGTAGTACCACCATTTTTGAACCAGGTTTGAAAGTTGTCAGTTCCAACCGCCATTGTTGATGCGACTGTCACGTGCACTCTTTTAACTGTAGTAGCAGTCGCATTCAAAGACCCGTTTCCAGCCTAACAATCAGGCGGAAATGCTGTCATATTTCAAGCACCTAATAATATAAAAAAAGGGTTATGTTTTTGATATATTAACAATATACGAGTATTGTATATTTTGTTGATGTTTAATAAATATATACACATATAAATGTTATGTTGAAAACCGTAATATTCTTTGAAGCTTCAAGTGAAGTACGATTTGAACGTTAAACCTTTATCAGGGAGTACGAACCTTTGTTCCATGTACGAGTATGTTATCTGAGTAAATAGTGAGTTCTCCTGCTAGCATAGTTCCAAGTCAATTGCAAATGGATTCAACAATCTCAAGGGATGTTGAGTTCCATTTCGTAGATGTTGTCCTACCTTTATCTGAACTACCAACTCGAGACTACAATGTTGAATATTCTAGAACATGTCAATACTTTGTGGGTATTAGGTAAACTCCTTGGTCGTATTATAATACATATATACAACATTATGTTTTTTATTGTCGTTCGACATATGACACCATAGCAACAGCTATGTTAAATAATTAACTGCAAGTAGCAGCCGTAGCTATTAAATAGGCCTCGTTGGAACCGTCAATAATAAGCTAATTCTAAAACACGACTAAGTCACTTCATCATCATCATCATCATCATAGGCCTTCCCCTTAGAACGCCATTCCGAACGACAAGATGCCAGTTGCATCCACCGGTTACCTGTGACTTTCACTATGTCGTCGTCTTCCTGTTCGTGGTCTCCACTCTAGAACCTTTCTTCCCCATCGGTTGTCGGTTCTTCGAGAGATGACACTAACGGCTGATAATCTGTACAAGTGGTGGTTCGACAGACTGAGTAAATGACCAGCAACTGTCTGCCTACCACTCTTTGAATAGTTTCGTATTAAAAATATACAAGAGGTGAAAAGTGTGAGGTGTTGAAAAGTATTGAAAGACGAGAACAGAAGGGTAATGTAGTAAATGGTACTAAATCATAGTGACGCTCCATTGTCTCTGTCTCTTCTTGTGGGTATTTAAGTTGTTGCATTCAATGGGTTTGATTTGTTGAGATTTGAAATCAAAGACAGTCAATAATGTTAACAAATTATTAGACCTTTCTTAAAAATGTAGTTCAAATTCACGCTATATGGTATGATCAATTATTACAGGCTTTTTGTTTGAACGTATTTTTCAATATTTTTAGAGACAATATGATATTTGCAATGTATGCTTTATTCACTACTTGTTTGTAATTAGTTCAGTGGAGTAGAAAACATGAATATAGAACATGAAATATCTACATTACCCGTGTTTGCATATAAAGCATTTTTATTCAAATTATTATTATGAAACTCGCCCCGTGACAAAGTACGAGGTTCATACATATGACTGTTTTAGCATGGAAGCATTTTTTACTCAGCTCACTGGTTTGAAAACTATAGCATATTACTTTACGAGAATAAAAAGGTTGCATTAAGGGCGCGCTTTTAATAGCGGACAGCTTTGAGAGAGCGAAAAAAAGAACAAAGATTTTTATATTAGCTAAATGTTTATAGACGTAATTGTCTTCCCGAACAAAAATTACTTACGTCTCATGGAACAGTTTTTTTATCTATGAACTCATAAACAGTTTTCGCTTCATAAAACAAAAGGTTGCATTAAGTTACGAGATCGTCTGTATTTATTGCTGTATTTCATTTACTACCTTCGTCACAAATACATTGTTTGGGCCGTCTCGAAAGAGTGAGCGCAAAACACAGCTTGGCGTAAAGCCAGCCGCCTGACTTGTCGGAGCGACACACTTCGACAAACTCTGCTCGCAATAAAATATTGTTATTTCCAATTAAAATTAATTAGACACCAGGAAACTTCATTATGTCTTGGGTTATCTCAGAAAATCGATAAAAGCTTTAAAAGATTTTTAGACAATCTTAGCTGTATACGCAATACGAGTATTCTTAAATATAATTGTAACGTTGTATATATATCTTACGCACGATCCTTACATTGGTAAAATTCATTAGTTAATTAGAGCGATCCTATGCGAAATTTCATTAAACTTCACTGGGACTAATCTCTGAAGTCATATAGAGTGATTTGTCTAATCCCCTCAGCGAGTCAAGGCGGCCGTGGCTGTCAATTGCAACGTAAATTGTTAATTCTATCGAATGGAAACACACACGGAGCTTGCTCAAGCGGTTTGGCAGAGATCCAGTCAACGATTGTACTTTGCCATGGCGATTATTTTCACTGCAGCACTATTCAAACTGCTTTAGGATCTACCGACTGAATGGACATGAAAGAATTTTTCGTGTGCATCGACCGACAGTAATGATCGTCGTTTATTCTTTTTGAAAAGAGCACTCTTTCGGAAACTAGAGAAGGAATGGGATTCGAAACATGTTATAGAATTCTAAATACTGTGACACGAAAGCATCTGCATTCTATAAACCCAAGAGGTTGTATAAACAACATTTATTTTACATAGTCCTAAATTTTTATTTGAATATAGTCTAGGAAAGAAGAGGTTATAGAGAAATTATGTATAGAATTTTATTACTTAATAAATTGACAATGTGTTAGATTTAAATCGTAGTGAGGTAGCGTCGATAAGGTCATTCTAGTCCATTAGCAGGAGGCAATTACTCCACCCTTTGTAAAATATCGTGGGTTATAAACTTCTTGATAGAGGTCATAGGGTCGCATAGGAATCGTCAATTTTGGCTAATGGCATTGTACTATTATTTCGTGTATTAAAGGAGGGCTTAATATTTTATGTCAAAGATTAAACTTTGAATTGGGGTAAGCGCAAATACAAAGTGGGCTGCTGATATTTTGTCTTTAAAGGTTAAATTGTCCCAAAAATATCCTACCAATTGTTATTAGGATATTTTATTATTGTGACTTGACATCTGACCTCGACTTGCCTGATGGATAAGTAAAGGGAGGTCCAAGAGTGTCAACGACTGAAAAATTCAACTCAGTTTACGGTTACCTCAGTCACTATGTCGGCCATAATCTTCATCATAAGATATTTTTAGTTTTAAGTATTTTATATTATTATTTATTATAATTCCTTTGCAAAGTATTATAGAAGATGATACCTTAAGCGTATTAAAATAATTACAATAATCTTATATTGTTAAAAGAAATTTCAATATAGAATTTAACCTTTAACATTTTGACGGATTTCCTTGCCTGCCTTTCAAGAGGTGCTTAATGTCGTCTCTAATCTTTGAAATTAGAAGAAAGTTATTACCTTAATTAAATTATTCTAATTTATGAGTTAATTTTAAAATATTCAAATATTTTCTATTGCTTTGCAATTTAAATTTTACATTTTCTCCCACTTTTTATCAGATAGTAATCAAAAAGTGAAAATTAACCCGAGAAAATGAATGTTATTACTCTCTATACTTTAAATTAAAATAAAGTCATAAAATATTTATTTAAAAATTCGTGTTTTTTTTTACGCAGATAATTTTTTTATTCAAGTGTTTTATGTATTCCCTGTTTGGTATGTTTATAGCGAAAATACCTCATCTCTATTGAAATTGGAATTTCTGAACGCAAGAATGCTTTAAGCCCGCTATTCACACCTACAATGTCCTAGTTAGGAGGTGGATACTGGATAACACTGGCATGAAGCCAGGGAAAAGACTCTAATATCTATAGTGTGCAGTTAAATTTAAGTTATATCTTATACTTAAATCTACGATCAATGCATTATGATTATTATATTGATTTTATTAAAGTCTTTATATTATTTTTGTATCATTGATTGATCAATTAAATGGGGATCATTACTGCCATTTTATCACGCCAGATGGCGCATCGTCGCCATGGCCATCAAAAACTGTCATTTCCATATATTTTCTAACCTATCAATCCGTCAATTTCAAGTATCTCGAAAAATGCCTTTATGTACTGTACCTGGATGTACCACTTCTGGTGTACATTCATTTCCCAAGGATCCTACATTAAAAAAAAGTGGAAAAAGTTGTAAGTCGCAAAAAATTTATTGCGACACAACATAGTAGGTTATGCCGGAATTATTTCCAAAAATCTGACCATGTAGAAGTGTCAGCATATACAGGCGAGTTGCTAAAGTATATATTTCAGTAAATTATTACAAATACATCATACAGGTTCAATTTCGGTCATAAGTTTCTAACCAAAAAATTTAAAAATCCATATTAATTTAAAGTAACGGTCTGACTATTCGTATTTTTTTTTAAGATGAATGAACTATGTATTAACACTTTACAACCAACAAAAGCTACAAATGCAGATAATATCACTTTAAAAAATATTTTAACAGGAATATGTCTACATCTCAATAAGATCACATTTCTTTCCAGTTATCTTTCCTCGTCGTTTTTTTAATTCGCCTTTCAATTCTTTGAGCTTCCAGGTAGAATACATATTAACAATAACAATAATAGACCGATCCTACCACAATAAAATGCAAAAAAGCCCAGACGTAAACAAAGCTACACCATTTGACATGGCCATCGCGCCGCTAGCGCCCTCTGCGCTGAGCTTTGCGTGAGGATCCCCATTGTCACGCCCTTTTCCTATAAAGATAGGTAAAGACAATCCACTATTTTTTTTGGTTTCCTAACATCCACAATTTTCCAAATCAGTCATTCATTCTCAAGAATGCTGGGTTGCCTAGTGCTTATAACCTTGTATGAAAAGATATTTTTTATGTGTGAAATAAAATTGGAAACTAGAACTAACAATAATCCCTAGGTATTCATTGCCCTTGTGGGCACATAGCACTTTAGTCCGGTGACTGAGTATCAGTATACTAATAATTGTTTTCCCAATTAATTAGCGTAATACGTAAATAATTTACGGTATATTGATAGCGATAAGACTCACTTTGAACAGCGGTTCCTTAGTCTGGAGACCTTGAATTCTAGAAATAGAAAATCTCTAGTGCTGTCTTATTATCAGCTTCACCAAATAATTTAATCGGCATTATACCTATGATTTGAATTGTTAATAAAATAAGGCAACGGTCAGGAAGGGGACCGTGGTGTAGTGGTAGTGAAATGGTCACGCAGACTGACAGTTCCAGGCTCAAAACAACTTGCCATCTTTGAAATATGTACTTTGGTCATCCTGTTTCTATAATACTTTTAGCAGCTTAGTATATAATTGTGTAAAGACATCGTTCGTTACATCCAGACAAATTGGCACAGTGTGGTTAATAGTCGCCTTCATTTATTAATTTTACTCTTATTATTAGGTGGTAGGCTCCATAGCATTTAGATGCGGTAATAAAAATAACTAATAATCCTATTCTAATGCTTCTGGGCTAAGGCCCAGATATATGTCGATTCTCTCTACAAGTTTTTTTTTTGAATGGGCGAGAGTTTCTAAATGGATGACCCATATTTTCTTTAACGTAGAGCTGCTTACATCCGCGATAATATCTTGTAAAAGATCTAGTGCATCGTTTGCAGTTTCTAGCTTATAAATAACATTTTGTTTCTTTTATACCTAATAATAATAATAATTTAACCATGGATGCTAAGAAATTAGTGTGTGTGAATAATGACTTGAGACAGTCCTAAAAGTTGATTTTTTAAGTCGTTGGCGCTAACGGTGAAATAAATATCAATTAAAGATATAAAAACATATAGGTACATAAACCTCTCATAAAACCGTAATAACACACGATATTCTATTCAATGAAATATTTTATGACTTTAATTTTACAAAATGATTTATAGACATAGACAGATGTAACGGTAATGAATTAAACAATTTTTATGCGGCTTACTATCGCGTTTATTTTGGTTTTGATTTTACAATTTTAGTACGATAGTAAGCCGCATAAAACTTGTTTAATTCATTAATCAATGTTCGCGAAAATCTAAGAAAAAAGATGTAACGGTATTTTCAATTCTAAAAAAATTACTTTGTTTTGAATATAGTATAAATGATAAAATATAATCTAATTGTATCTAGAATATAACCTACTAGAATATAAAAAGGACATTTGTCAATATAAGCTAATCTCGATGCCCTGGATTATTTGTAGCGCCGAGCTGTCTGAGTATAGGTGATGCTGAGCACACGAGAACTCAGGAGCCACTGAAATTTCACAGAGGCATGCGCCTTAATGCTGCGTTTATCGCCTACTATACCCACAGTGCGAACTAAAAGATTCGGCGCGTTGTTTCTTAGTAGAACTATTATTAAAAATCCCCTTATGTTGTCCGCATCCTGTAACCTTAGATCTTTGAAAAGAAGCGTGAAAAAGCATATTTTGCTGTCATAGTAGGTTTTAGCTAACGTCGGCGCTAAAGATTTCTTACTATCAAGCCATGTTCGAAAATATTTTGTGCCTACCTAGTTGATATAATAAAATATAAATAGGTTTTATTCGAATGCAATTTATGAATAAAATAAGAGTGCGGTCTATAAATCATAGCTAAGATGCCTCTTTCTGTCGATAACATTTGCTAAAGCAATAAAAATATTTCATCTACCGTTTCAGTTCAGTATTTTCGTCGTTTTTTAACTAGATTTGTTACAATGAGAAATGGCGTGGGCTTTTATTGCGTTATTTTATACGGCATTGTTACCACGTCTGAGGTAGTGAAGTGAAAATGATTGCACGAACGATGTTTTTGATAGAATTTTTAGAGGTTTATATATCCTACTTAAAATATTGTGGGTACTATAAAAGTTATTAGAGCAGTTTTATCTAGCTACAAAGAAAAAATAAAATATAAAGAAACAGTGGGTTGTGTTGGTATGAATCTATATCTTTTGATTAATCGGATTTGGGTTGAGGTTATATGTAGAACCTTATAAGCGAGCTCTGTAGAATGGTGGCAAGTGGTAATTATAGTTTTCTTTTTTTTTTCGTTTTATACTATATCTTGTATCATTATAAATTAATACAGAACGTGAAAAATATGTAAATTTGAATGAATGAAGAACATAAAATATTTTAATATGAATAAAATCATGTTTAGCAATAAAAATTTATTACTAAAACATGAACAAAAAAATAATAATGATTCTACTTAAAGATCTTTCTTTCTTTATCTATTAAAATTATCTATAAAAATTAAATTCCACAGACCACTCACCATTTACGATCTTGGAACTCTTTTGCTAACAAGTAGCAATACGGTTTAATTTTTTAATTAAAAAAATACTATTACATAGATATTTGGTATTCGTCATTCGTAAAATAACCAAGTTCTTAATTAATTCCGCTCGTGGGTGTCGAAAAGGCGGTGTTTTTATTTTTGTTTTTTGGTCACCGGACATGAATTTGAAATTAATTTTCACGTTGCTCTAGCATTTCATAAATTTCTTTCGTTACAAATTTATTCATTGCAGATACTATCTTTTATTAAACAGGAGAATCCCTCATTCAAATTCTTGAGCCTAAATTCTCATATATGGCTACAGAGATAATGGAGCGAAATCTTTAACGATTCTGAAATCACATATTACCAAATATTAATAATATAAACCAATTTAACTTACGATTTTTAGAATGCGAAGATATTATACATATGATTTATGGTTAGTTTTATCTCATACTCTCGTATGGCTTGCCCCAAACGCCTTGATAATTTAGAGCCCCTAAAACAATTCCATACAATTGGCAGTGAAGAATTTTCCTATGGAATGAATGCGTGCTTCTATTGATAACTGGCCTCAACGTTTAAAGAACTGTATTGCAGCCAATGAAGACCACTTACCACGATCCTTACACAACTCCCTTGCTTCCTTCACATCCACAATTCTCTTCATACAGGCTCTGTTATTAAACTAACACACTGTAATAGTAATAAATGTTACGAGCAATTAAAAAAAAAAACTTTTTTTTGTAACAATATTAATGGCAAGAATATATATATATATATATATACGAGGGTATATATACGAGTATGTATACGATATATATATGTAATCATATTGATTTGAAACTCACAATAACGTCGACTGTCAATTAAATTTTATTGCAGTAAAACTTGTTTCACATGCGACCCAAAGTTTTAATAATTTATGTTCTGCAAACAGTTTTGGCGCCAAAAACCTGAAGGAAGCAATCCAATCTGTTCATTCAACCAAATATTATTACCAGTTTTCCTTCAAGATTGTGCATTTCGTTTAAGCCAATATATCATTTTATTTTCCTTATATTTTCTCGAAAATTTATACTGATTTTTATTTAATACTGTGCTATAAATTATGTTGTCATGTCGAACGAAAATATTTGCAAAAATAAAATGTGTTTTTTATTTGGACGACATATTAGCAGCTATTCTTCTATTCCGGTTTCACTGAAATAAAGTCATTCAAATTTATTAACAAAATAATTATAAACGTGTAATTATTTTTAAGTGTTGTGTAGAATATTTTTTTTATTGTGACTTGACATCTAACCTTCACCTGCCTAATGGTAAGCAAAAGGAGCTCTAAGAGTGCTGATGACTAAAAAAAACTGAGTCAGTTCACGGTAACCTCAGTCGCCGTCACTATGCCGGCCAAAGATAGGCTAATCTTCAACTATATTAAGAAGATTGTGGAAGTGGAAGATTATCCTGTCCTATTATCATCAACCTATATACGTCCCACTATGGGGCAAGGGTTTTAACAGATGATATTATCCAGAAAGTATTTGGCTACCTACTAGTCCCCCCATCTATTGGGATGCAAAAGTTCCTCAGACAACACAAAACGACCGCCATCTAGCTAGTTACGAAGACAATGATCTGAAACACTAGATATTTAATTGCTATTAGCGCTCTTTCAATCCAACCACTGACCGCGCCTTAAAAGGCTTAGCCGCGTGATCCATTGATCTGCATGTTCACCACTCGGTTACGACCACACTATACGACTTAATATATCTCGACGTAATATTTGGAATATTGCATATTGCAACCTTTAAAGGCTATTTTATTTGCCTTTTACATTAAAACATGTGTTTATTAATCATTGATAATATACTTTGCATATTATATATGTACCATTTAATATTAATATTTAATATTATATTATGTACAATTTGTGTACAAGATCCGGGGTAGTACCACCACTTTCAAAAATTAGGTCACTTGAAAATAACCTTGTCCAACTAGGCCGACATAGTGAGTGGATAAGATGATTTTTTCAGTCGTGACTGCTTTTGGACCTTCCCTTGCTTACTATCAGTCATGTCTACGTTAGATGTCGCGTCACAATAATATAAAAGTAGCAGTCGTGGACCGCAATTCAGCTTAATATTAAGAAAACAACTTTCGGCAATAGTATTTAATTATTTTGTGTGATAAATACGAGTAAGTATATTATTTTTGTCTTTTTATGTTTATTTACGCTTTTTAAGCACTAACTGCTTTCTTAATTGCATCTTTGAGAGGCGAACACAAATTTAATTTGGAGAGGAAAAACACATTTAAATTACTTTAGGATATTAATTACATGTTCACGTTGTTGAAATGTAATTTATTTAAATATATTTCTTTGGGTAGGTACGTTGAATAAATAACAATCTAAATATTTAATTATATTAAAATGACTTTTAATAAATATTTAAATATTTACATTAAATATTATTCCTACATTAAGGAATGGACGTGAAGGTTGGTTATGGTAGAAGAAGCATGAGAGTAGAATTAACGCTGTCGGTAAGGAGTGTATTTGGAGTGGCGATAGCGGATATAACAAGGAATAGCACAGTGCGCGATAGATGTGGTGACAAGAATTGACAAAGGAATGCATCGATGGTTTGGGCACATGGAAAGGATGAGTGAAAGTAGATTGACGAAAGGAATTTATAAATCTGATGTGGATGGATGCGTTTTTTTTTGTTTTACCAATAACATGATATTAATTAATTAGTTTTAATTGTGGTTCGTTATATGACGGTACCTTGCCTCATGTTTAGGCTCAAGTATTGCAACTTATAAGCTGATACTGAAACGCGACTTTGCGGTCTGTACACTGTACGTAAGTGGTGGTACTATTTCGGATCGGCAGACTGGAAAGAAAAATATGCTACCAACACATATAAATACGACAGGCGTGGTGCATGGGTAGCACACCAGTTCGCCACACGTAAAGTACTGGGTTCGATTCTCAGTCTGGTTGCCCAGACTGCAGATCTGGGGTAGTACCACCACTTACAAGTATACAGACCGTAAAGTGACTTAGACCGGTATAGTGCAAGTGACTGCTACTACAGTTAAATAACTGTAGTACAGTTAAATAAATAACTTCCATTCATAAACCGCACTTCAGCTTAACAACAGGTGCTGTCATATGTCGAGGCACAAAATAAAATAAAATTCTACTCATACTTCTAAATAATGTTAACAATTTATTTAGAAAGCAATCATTTTATTTTAATTTGTACTTTTGAAGCACATAATATTTATTTAACGAGTATATACTATTAAATATGTTATTTACCTACACGCTTCAGCACAGTTGTGAGGGCCGTCCGTCGCTCGTCACGATTCATGAGAAAACTTATAAGCGTTCCATTTATAAATTTAAATTGCATTTATGGTACATTAGGTACGGTGGTTAGACATTTGGTAGTCATATTCTCGGTCATCCGATTCCTGGTAGGACTTATAACCACTCAACCATCAAAGAGTGGTAGGCAGTGGTACCCAGTCTGCCGATCCGGGGTAGTACCACCACTTACAACTATACAGACCGTGAAGTGATTTGGTCACGTTTCGGGATCAGCTTGTAAGTTGCCGGTTCCATCTAGGCCGGCATATTGGATGTGATTGCTACTCACAGTTATTGAATTGTAGTAGCAGTGACATTCATTCATGGACCAGACTTTGGCTTAACATCAAGCGGGGTGCTGTCATATGTCGAGTTACAATAAAAAAAATAAAAAAACTTTCAAGAGTACAGACCGTTAAGTGATTCAGTCTCGTATTTGTATTAGCTTAAAAGTTGTCATATTGGGAGCGACTAGTACTTAACATTATTTACCCGATAGTAGCAATCGCCCCCATTCGCAGCTTAACGTCAGATGGGGTCAACTCATGTGTAGAAAAAAGTAACAAAGAAGTTTATTACGAGTTGATTTGTAATGTTAATAAAAAACCATAACAAGCTACAAATTAACCTAAATCTACACATAAAAAAATGTATATATATTTGAGACTTAACTTGTCTGATGCCTGATAGTAAGCAAGGGGAAGTTCCAAAAGTCAGTCTACAGTTGCCTAAATCGCCGTCACTGTCAGCCAAAGGGCTTCTTCATGCTTCGCTTAATGGATCCAAGGTTATATAAAAATGTGAAAAACACATGAGAATTATAATAATAAATATAATTATTCTAAACTAATCAATTCGAGTTAAAGTGTAAGTGTAAATATTACTTTACATTGTATGAGTAACAGCCAATTTGGAAATTGAATCGTCTGAGCAAATTGTATTAGTGAAAACGTTTCACAAACTAAAACTAATTATGAAGGTATTTCCTTTGAGAATTCTCGTCTGGAAATGACACACGCGAATGTTAAATGAACATGGAAATAAGTATTTTGCCCACGTGACACTAACATATATAATCAAATATCTGTCAATTAAAAAGTTTTAATTAAATAAAATGATATTAACATAGTTTATATAGTTTTCTTTGGATTTTGCACAAATATTGGCTAATTAAAAACAAGTATATAATTGTGTGAAGGAGCAATCATATCTGCTTCTTTTATTTTTTTAATAAATTTTATTCAATTTAATAAGAATTGTTTTTATTTTTCATTGGGATTATATTTTCGTATAAAGTATAAAGAAAACTCCATTGGATGGTATACAGTTGCTACCTAGAATATTTTATATAAAATACCTAAAACACAAATATAAAATTGTAATTTTGCAACACTCGTTTATAGTAAATAAATAAAATAAATAAAATGAAGAAAAAATGAAGAATTAAAGTTTTGTATCTAAAACTTAAATTCAATTAATTTATACAGTAAATCCTCTTAGTTTCTGGGTTCATCAGGGCTGCAAACTATCTGGCATGTCAACCAACTTCATGAGTATACTGTTGGACTTTTTTTTTTTATTAACGTGGGAGGAAAGCTCTGCCAGCCGAAGTGCCCCTATCCGCCGCCTGGGGACGCGCCCGCTGGGAGACCAGCAAACTCCAACAATCACCCCTCGGGGGATTTCCGTCACCACAGAAAATGGTCTGTGGGACCACGGGATACTGTTGGACTTACCCAGCATATGAAACTGGTAATATTCAGTACAAGAAGTCTATAAAAACAAAACATAAAAATTAACAAAGTCAGTTTGTCACGCAAATAAATTAATGAAGCGAAAGTTACTTTTAATTCGACCGTGTTTTAATAGCAAATTAATTAATTTGTTTTCGAGGTAATGCTTACGTCATATTTTCTAGGTAAAACACATGTTTTACTCATAGACGTGTAGATACCTACATATAGTTCATCTACACAATAACGTCAGTTAGGCTTATTTAATATAAGTTTAATTTAAATTACTATTTACCTCTCACCCACTTTCATATTACGTATATTATTTTTCATTATTATAAGTATTATCTTATGGTAATAATTATTTATACATGACCAAGAAAGAATAAAATAACAATTTATCTATTCCCTACTGTACAATTACTGTTCAATACATTACTGTATTGAAATAGTTATTGGTAATACTCATTATCAGTGAAAGTATTAAAGATAAGTATGAAATCCAAAAGATGTTAGTGTAACTATGTGCTAACTTTTAATTTACTTTTGGTTAATATTATAAACTATTACCTTTTTTATTTCAACAGTATATTTAATAAATTGGTAATACGATGGATGCTAATTCTTTCTGTCGACGGCCATGTTAACGATTTCCACGCGTCAATTTGGTCCAACGTTTTGGTCTGCGTCCACATCCCTCTTTTCTATGATTTTCTTCGTAACAATAAGCTATAAGACCAAATACCTAAAGGGAATTTATTGCAATTGAACTCAGACATTTTCACAAAACAAAGCAACTGACAAAACCATGATCATTCAGTAGGTACTACTAAAAAGTACAAAGAAATAGGTTTTTGAAAATATATGTTGTTATAAAAGAGGCTTTATTGTGCCACGGAAAGGATTATAGTTGTGTTCTTTGTGAAATAAAATTCCCTGTTAGAAATCGATTGTTTAGCATTGTGCTTATTGAATTGTTGCTATTCTCGTAAGATACCAGGTTTAAATCAGGCTTTGCACGAATAAAAGAAGATTCAAGTGATTTATAAATCAGAGGGAAAAACGGAGACGACCCAGTAGAGTGTTCCTTGATCAAATGATGATAGCTGTCTAGTTATATAAATTCTGTATCTGTTATAATAAATACGTATTAAACCAATTTTACTGTCGCGTTTATTTTAGGGTGATGAATATACATTTTTTTGTTCCTTCGTTTTGTATAATTATTAACCAAGTATAAACGCGATAGTAAACCGTGTAAAATTTGTTGAATTCATTAAACGATGTTCGCGCATAATCTAAGAAAATTATATAAATACGTGTATCATAATTATTATTAACATAACAAATAAAGAATTATTAAATAAAATTCAAACTTTTTTATTATTATACATTTGTATACTAAGCTACTGTGCGTGTATCATAGGAACCGGACAACCAAAGTACATATATCAAAAATACATTAGTACCGGTGATTAGCTTCGAACCCGCGCCACTTGGCTTACGTAGCCATTGCGCTGCCACTACACCACAGTCACCTTTAAATGTTAAATAGAATCATCATATAATACAGACCTTCCTTATTATTGAACTTCCTTAATAAGAAGTTATTTGCCCATTATTTGCCCTTATTGCCCCCTTATTTGCCCATTAAGACATCGAACTAATATATTTATTATTTGATTTATTAATATAAATTAAACTATGATTAACAACAAATATTATGGTAGACAATATTTGCATACACGTACGTGTGTGGGTTGGCTGTTATTAAATTGGTTAACGCGCCCCCATTTTATTACAACCTACCTCTGCACTGTACATTGTGTTGAGGTCGGCGTGTGAATGTTTTATAATCCCAGCTGTCACTCTTCGGCCTTAGCATTTCACTCTTGTGATGGTCTTTTACATAAGCGAATTCCACTTTATGAACCTATGAACTTTCGAGAATTTTAACATTATCAATATCAAATTTACACCCCAATTTCCACAGGCATTCTGTAGGCAAAGACATCGAAGCACTACTTTTTACGATTCTGTTACAACTCTCTCACTTCCTTCACATCTACAATTCTCTTCATACATTGTTATAGAGACCGCCCGAATTTTACAAAAAACAATCTTCTGGGTCTGACCCCATTTACTTTTTAACTCGCCTCCGATTTATTAAGTCGTATCTCTTTCGTCAATATTATTTTATGAATTAATAAAAATCATTTGATTTTCTAAAAAAAAATCATTTATGATTTTAATAAACGCTATTAAGTGCAATAACAAATATTAAGAAGTCAATTTTCGTTATGAATATTTAACAGAACGATCCCATCCAGAACATTGTTTTGAATAACAACTTTGTCCGCCGATTCGACGTAAATTTTCATAGCAAAGCAACTTAAGCAAATTACTCCCGAAACCATCCACCATAATTATTATTCAACCTTTATCCCTACCAAATCGAGTAAATTTGTTCCAAAATTACTTTTATTAAAAGCGTTTCTTTCCCCTGCTAGAACCAAAGTGCTAAAGTAGAGTAAATGGACTGGAATTTTCCGCTCAAGAATAAATTATCAACGGATATTATTGTAAATTTACTTTAAAAGGCATTTTTAGAGATTGCAACCGAACAACCGCGAAGATGTTGTTCTAGCCGAATTGCTTAAAGATTGCGGAAAGTATTCCAAAGTTTGAAGTATCAGAAGCGAGCGTTCCCGAGGTGGTGATTGCAGTTTTACAGTTTCTATTCTACAGAACACAATTTTGATATTAAAAGTTCAAACTGACTCGAGAGAGTAAACAAACCTTAAGAATAAATTCTATCTCAATAATATAAATAGATGTTTAAATTTCTTTACCAATACTGCCATTTTTTCTTAAGAAACAATTATTCCTTACAAAGCTTCTTTCATTAAATAAAATACTTTGATTTCTTATTTATATTTAGTTTTATTTATACAATTTATTAAAGTCATTAACAAAAGTATCCAACTTTAAAAAAATTCTTAAGTTTATTGTGATTTACTTTAATAATATTTAGATAGTTTAATTTGGTATGTAATTATAATTAATTTTGACTATATAGATTTAATATTTGTATGTTTTTGAATGTTGTGCATATTTGTAATTGGTTGCATATTAGCAAAAGAACATATGCAATTATTGTCAATGTAAAATATGTTAACTATTAATATGCCTAATAAATAAATAAATAAATAAATAACTTCAATGCCCTATTTAAGATTAGAACGGTAGAGATATTATTAGACTTCTTATTAAAGGAATAGTTTAACGAACAACTAACATAGATAAATGTTGTTCAGTCGTGCACCTACTCAAATAAAGGAAAGCTAAAATACGCCAAAGTAAATGTTTACGGACGCCAGGGGCATGGCCTCTGTATACAAGGAGGTTAATTTTACTAAACCGCAATCGTAGCGTAAATTTTAATACGAGTAGTACCTATACCTACAATAGCTTTCTAAATTGTAAGTCACTCAAAGTCAAAATTCAATTTAGTTGAATTTAGAACGAGTGGGTAGCTTTTCATTTTCATACCACTAGTTTGTAATTTACTAATACAATTTAGGTAACAATCGGCACTCATTGGAATTTAGTAGTCTTATTATTAACTTTGTGAATACTATACTGAACAATACTTTATTGTGTTGTCAAAATAAATGTGGCCCTGAAATCCTTAGTGGCTTTAATATTGATTTGTTAATGTATAACAATTAAGAGTGGTAACAGATCCGGGATAACACCACCGCTTTTAAATGTACCGCTCGTACATACAGACCGTAAAGTGATTTGGTCGCGTTTCGGGATTAGCTTGTAAGTTGCCGGTTCCAACTAGGCCGGCATAGTAGATGTGACCGCTACTCACAGTTATTGAATTGTAGTAGCAGTGGACCATACTCCAGCCAAACATCAAGCGGGATGCTGTCATATAAAATCACATAAAGTCATATAAAGTCGAGTCACAATAAAATAAAAAAAGGACTAAGTCGTGATTCAAGATCAGCTTGAAAGGTGCCAGTCCCATAGTGGACCTACTTGCACGTATTTACCTGTAGTAGTAGTCGTCTCCGTTCAGCGGGGGCGGCCATATCAAGCCACAATAAAATAATAATACTATATCTCTCTATCATGACGTGATATTCTGCAGACCAGGCATAAACAGCTACCAATTGTGTAGCGCTACTTAATGTTCATTATATAATGGTCTATGGTCGCCTTCTGGCTAATGATGGTGATGATGATATACCTTCTAGTTAGCGCCATAAGCGTAATAATAAAATTATTTGTATTATTTGCAAATGATAAGGAATTTATAAATCTGATGTGGATGGATGCGTTAAACAAGGCAGGCCTAGGAGGGTGTTTACAGACCAAATCGGAGACACCCTCAAGAAAGCTAGGTTGCCTAGTGCCCATAACCACAGAACCTGTATGAAGAAGAGAATTGTGGACGGGAAGGAAGCAAGAGAGTTGTGTAAGGATCGTGGTAAGTGGCGCTCCATTGTCTCTGCCTATTCCTGTGGGAAAAAGGCGTGATAATTTAATTGATTGATTGATATTTGCAAATATATTTCTCTATTATATTTTGGTATTGAACACCGATATAAAATAATGCTGATACATTAGAATAGTTTTTAAAAGAAAAGTAAGAATTTAGCGCTGTTATTAAAAATATATACGAGTATATCTTGTTCAGGTGAATTCAATACGAGTACATAATTACTAACGTTATTTTCCACATGGACTAGTAATTATTTCTGTGTATTTTTTATTTAGAATTTCTATTCACTTTAGTACTTTTACTCCAAAAAACTGTAGTTTTAATTTTCGTTCCCCTAAAGTCTAAAACGGAAACCATATTCGTATTTTATTTATATAAAATTCAATCTAATATTTTTACAGTTTGCGGTAAACCAATCGATGGTCAAAAGCAAAGTTCTGTATAGTTTTTGTATAGAAAACTAATAATAGAAATTAGAATTTTGACTATGGGTCTGTGTTTTATATTGTTTCAAACAAAGCTGCAATTGATAGCTAAATGTATTGTTTTGTTCGTTTACTATTTTACCTCTCATTTTATTACTCAGTGTTGTTTGTTGAATGGATGTCACATCCGAGGTTAATCTTTTAACATTAATATTTTTTAAGGTTTATAAAAGCCTATTCTATGAATATTTAATACTATAGATTAAAAATATTACCAACTTATGTAAAAAATATAATATAATATAAATTAATTTTAACAATATTAATAATAGTATAATCAATTACTTGCTCCGTATTAACCATGTGTATTAAATTTCAGCATTATCATCAGCACATGAAATAACACAACTGAAAGTGCCATTGTACGCTGATCCCAGGAGAGCGGCGGAGCTTAGTTGTCACTTTCACATGGATGATCAGAAATTACATTCCGTCAAATGGTACCGGGATATGCACGAAATATTCCGATATAATCCTACACCGAAGGTATGTTTTATTTTAAAAAATGATTTTAAAACAATTTGTTGTCTTACAATATAAAAAAATATACAGATAATCATTCAATCATATTCTCGCGTCTCGATTCTCAAATGAAAAAGCAGACACAATTTTCGTACATCTACAATTATCTTCATACAAGGTTAATATAATCCTTATTAAGGGCACTGCGACCTTTGTTTATTTTTTATAACTTTTATCGCGGAACAATTTTCTGGGCCATGTTTTTATCCTCTACTTTTTAAATGTAATCTAATAGGTAAACTGCATTATAATTATCTGTTTTATATATTTTGCTTCCATCTTATTAATATACTTGGGTCCGGTGCTCTCCAAGTGCTCTCTTAAATATTAAAAAGACTGAAGCAAAATATATAAAAGAGACATTAATATACTTTACTTTTTATTATATATGTGCCTGAATAACCTAACTTAAAAAGGTTATTTTAATTTAATTCAATCAGTTTTCGGTTGTCTCTGTCGCTGTCACTATGCCGGCCAAATAAAAACAAACAACTTAATTAACTTAATCCAATCACTATTAATAATAGATATTCTATGTTCGCAGCCTTCCATCCGTTTGTTTAACGTAACGGGCATTATGGTCCAAGGCGGGGAGTGTCAGGTTGAATCATGTGTGGTTAGGGTGATGCCTCCGCCGCTCGCCACGAGAGCCACTTATACTTGCGAGGTCTCTACTGAGGGGCCACGATTTCAGATTGCCAGGCAAACGAAGCAAATGACCGTCGTTGGTAAGCCCTTACATGCAACAATTATATTAATTCATTTATATTTAAAAAAACAGTCATATTAAATATGTTAGAATCTAACTTGTACTTAGATTTTTATAAGTAGTCAATTTTTTGTAGACCGACTTTCAAGTGTAAAGACCGTGATGTGACTGGCGCATTGGCACTTTAAAATAAGCTTGAAAGTTCCCGGTTCTAACTAGGCCTAGTCTATGCTACTACTACTTGCAGTTATTCAAGTACTCCAGCAGTCAACTAACATCAAGAAAACTTTTTCATTCCATGAAATAAATTACTTATTAATAAGTTTCAAACGATGAATTCCGTTCTCTACTAGGCTCTCGTGTTTCTCAGACAATTATATTTGTTTACAAGAGTTAGTTGGATTGAGTTTGTAACTTTCACTATTAAGATTAAATACAACTAAACTTGAACATGATTATATGTCTCATCCATTAAATAAGTTACACTATTGTCTTAAGTGGCTCCTGCTTCAATAATTCTACCTCCGTCTTGGATTCTAACTGACTGTATGTCATTGTCACTTAATTCGATCTACTTCCTCCGAATCCCTTTTAATTTATCTGCCTTCACTACCTATAAGTTTGTAACTAACTTAGAAACTATAGCGAAAGTTAATGAATATATTTATTTCTAGCGATGCCCGACGAGGATCCGGTTATAATCGGAGCACCTAAGCTGGTGAAGCCGGGAGAACAAATGTTGCTAAATTGCACGTCCGACTACTCTCTCCCTCCGTCTGATATTAATTGGTACATTGACAACGAACTACAAAAGGTTAGGAGTTTTATTTACGTAATCAAAAATGTAAATCATTTAATCTAAGACAATGACGCTCAGATTTGTTTTGTTTGAATTCTTATTAAATTGAAAAATATTTTACTTCACATAAAGTACGGAAAAATCTGATGTCATTATTGTAAAAGGCATTAAAGTGACACTGATTAAACATCGATCAATGTATCTCGTTCAGTTAAAATACGTATATATTATTGTGAAACAGGCTGAACCGTGGCAAAGAACAGAATATAGTGCACCAATGGATGGCGGTCTTCGAGCCTCGTGGAGAGTCCTAAGGGTGCGAGTTCCACCTAACGCAAGTGGAGCCTTGAAATTGCGGTGCGAAGCTGTATTATTAGTCGAGCCACCAGTAGTTCGTGAACATACAACAATTATCACTGTACATTCGCGCACACAACTGTCTAAATATGTTTCTGTTGGTGGTAAGTTGAATCAACTTTATAGCACAATTTTAAATGTTTACAATCATGTTTTATTTTATTTTTTATTGCTTGAACATAAAAGTAGGTACTCGTAACTCCAGACACCTTTTAACGGCTTGTTCATACTTTCGTAAACTATGTTTTATTATTTTTGAAGTCAATTTTTCGTACAATTTACAGTGGTGTAAATATTCGATAGTAAAGCTTAAGTTTATGGGTTCTTATAAAATTTAAGTACTACCTAGTAATTTTTATGGTAAGAAAATTTAAACAAGAACATCAATTTAATATGTAGATACTTTGAATATGCGAAGACTCGGAAGTCGTTGTTCTTGCAAACTAAAGATCCAGAGTTGAGCTTGGAAAGTTTTGCATTGAAATTTATAATGTAACATTGCACAAGTTCTTATCATACAATAGTTTGAAAAACGTAATTTTTTATACTTAAAACAAATATTTTTTTAATCCTTGCGCTTGAATCAGAATAATATCATCATCATCACCCTCATCATCATCATCATCAGCCAGAAGGCGTCCACTGCTGAACATAGGCCTCCCCTTTAGAACGCCATTTCGAACGACAAGATGTCAGTTGCATCCACTGTAAAGTTAAATGAACAATTCAACTTTAAAAAAAATTGTTTTATAACCAAAACTGCCATTTTTCGTGAGAATTTCTTTAGGCTCTGTCTCAATATTCTAAAGAAATTCTCAACTTGTGGTTACTTTTCAACATTTGATGCACATTAAAATAGTAATAATATGTGGGCTCTTAGTTATTTAAAACATACACTTTTAATGAAGATGTCTAAAGTTGGTGGTCCAAATCACAATTACAATATCTGGTGCAACAGACTGGCCCGGTGTTTTTTTTATTGATTATCCAAAATGATAATTTTTTTTTAATAACCCTGATAGACCTATTCCAACAGTTGTATATTTTACCTATAGACCAAGTTTATTTTGCAAAACCGCACCGAATTGTGGTCACGCGTTGTTAGAGGAATTCTAAAATGGTGTCCTATTTTGGTAATAATTATTGCTTTTGCTGTAAATGTCCAATGCATTTAAACAAATATTCGATGTAATCGACGTGGTGCATTCGAGTATGAGTGAATATTGTAAAATATCATTTAAACCCATCTTTTGTAAAAGGTGCCCTCATGCTTCTATGTACCGTACAATTTAATCCATCAACTTCTTTGTAAGGCAGAGAGTCGATTTGTCTATGAAAGGTTTGTCTGGGTTCACCTTGATGAATAAATACCGTTGAGTATCAGATATGCTTATTTTTATTGAGACGCGACATCTGACGTTACGATATGCATTACTTACCGCCGGAAACTTTAGGTATGATACAAGGGGCTCATATTTGACATATGCAAATTGCCGTTGAGATGAGTGAAAATTTTAAAATTTGATAACGAATATGTTGGGGTCATTTAATATGTTTTCCCTATTTTAATATCTTGGATTCAAAGGAAGTTTGAAAAAGCACGTTTGGCCGGCAAAGAGATGGCAATAGAACCGTAAAATTAGACAGACGTCGGCGCTCTTGAACCTCTGCTTGCTTACCAAAAGGCCAGGTAAGGTAACATAACGTGTCTAAATTTATAAAAAAAAGACTATAGTAGATCTTGTATACGTATTTTGTGTCATGTATAGAAACCCTTTGAAAGGAAAGTTTTATGTGATGTAATGTAATAAATTTGTATCGTGAAATTGAATATCGACTCAATAAATTTTTTGAAAGCTTCTAGACGTATCTCTTGCTAATCTCGTTAATAAAAAAAATACCTCCTGGTTCTGATTTCTACAATTATTATTTTATTTGTATAATACTTTGATTTCCAATAAAAAAGAACATGAATAAATTACATTTTCTACAATAAACGTAGATATGAATAGATTTGGTAGAGGCGTAATCTAATTTAATGCTATATTATTAATAAAATGTCATATAAAACATTTTTCAGGCGTGTTATATATCTATATTAAAAGGTAGAGAATATAACAATATAGGACGTCTCCATATATGAACGCGATGGTAACAATAAGGAAGGAAAATTGTATGGTATTATTTATCACTCCCAAGAAAAACATAATACGAATAAAAATCTCATAGTTTTTTCACAAAATCGTTCCGTGAAACAATTTTCTAGCATTGTCATTTTCCGTTTCCCATTACCTGGGGGGAAAATTGTTCCGTTATTTTTTAACACTCGGAATTCTTTAAAATTGTTCCGACTAGAGTTTTACTCGATTTTAAAAATAAACATATTATATACACGTTATATGTCACTTTTTTTTAATTTTGTAACGCAACAACAATAACATGGCTACAGATATTTATTTATTACATTCAATGATTTATTTTATTACATTATATTATATTTCTTAAATGATGTTTTAATTATTTGGTTAAATAACTTAAGGAATTTTCCTAATAAATTTATTATTTCTATAATGTATATGAGATGTAATGTATATGAGAAATTAATAAATCAAAAGAAGGTGTTTTGCTTCTATTTTCTTCCTCTTTTTCCGGCAAATCTTCGACCAAGAAGTTGTATTCTCGAAGTGTATAGTTCAAAAAAATTTGAAATTAAAAGTCATATCTTAAGATTCTACCGATGAAGAAACATATCTTTATACAAAGAAGATTTTTTGGCATATTATATGATTTTTTTTCTCCCCAGGGGCCGCCAACACTTCGGGAAATTCAGCCTTGTTGATGTGCGGCGCACTAACGTGGATTTCAAAATATCTATCAAGATACATGAGCTTATGAGGACTGGCTTAAAACTTTGTCCCTGGTGATACTAGAAATAAGGATTATAAATACAAAAAATGCCATAAAATCGACAATTTTCAAATAGTTTTTGTTTAATTTACAAATGATTTAGTTTTTGTGTGAAATCGTGCCAAAATCAAAAACACTTGAACTTTAATTGTAAATATTTGTATTATTTGTCTTGTTATCAGTAATTCTTGATTTTAGGGCATTTTTGTATTTTATGATCGGAATATGAAATTAACGCTCCATTAAGATGTTGTATAAATCTTGTCCATAATGAATAATGAAGTAAAACGGACTTAATTTATGAATTTAATAGAACGAAAATACATATTTATAAAATCTAGGTGTACCTTTAATTGAAAAAAATATTTTTTGTACTCCTTACAAAAAAACTTGTAAAGATGACGAGGTTGAAAAAATATTATTAGAATTAAATGTAATTTAAAATTACTTAGATAAATATAAATAAAATTGTACATTTTACTATTTATTTCAAAGGCTATTCTCGAGCCAAAGTAGGTTTCCTATGTTGATTAGTTCTACAATATTAAATTATAAGAGAATATAGATTTTATAAATAATCTATGGCTGTGTTCTCACTTTAAGATACGTCAATTCTGTGCACTAACATTCATGTTTTATCTTTTTATTGTACAGTACACAAATGTTGTTGTTTTCTTTTATTTCTATTGTAAGTCTTGTAAAAATAAATGGATACGTAAATAAAAATGTTAAAATCAAAGTTTTTATTTTATTTTACTCCCAAAAACCTTTACAATGTACATTATATTTAGAAAATTTGTGCTAGTACCTAACATGGTAAGTTGCTTGTCTATCCCTATAGAAATAAGTCGACATAAAAGCGACCGTGGTGTAGTGGCAGATCAATGGTTACGCAAGCCAAGAGCGCGGGTTCGAAACCACCACCCGGTACTAATGAATCTTTGATATAATATGTACTTTGATTGTCCTGTTTCTATAATACAAGCACTTTAGTAGCTTAGTACAGAAATGTATATTAAATAAATAAAAATAATAATAATATTATAAATAACAGCCTGATGTTAAGCTAAGCGCGATCCATAAATGAAGGTAACTGATGCTGCAGTTAAATAAGTATAAGTAGAAGTCGCATCTACTATACCGGCCTAGTTGAAACCGGCAAGCCACAAGCTGATTTCGAAACGTGACTAAGTCACTTTATGGTCTGTATGCTGCTCAAAATATACGGTTGTCTGCACGCTGTTATTGAATAAATTACATGGATTCACAAACAAAAGGTTAGTACTCTATTTTAAATTATTAATTAACTCAAATAAATATTTTTTAAATAATTATAACTCAAATAAAATAAATATCTTTGCAGAATTATTCGATTTCTTTATTGTGACTCTACACATAATATAAGAACACCCCGCCTGAGGTTAAGCTGCAGTTCGGTCCATGGAGGTCCCCCCTAAAATATTTATTTGAGTTAAATAATAATTTAAAATAGAGTACTAACCTTTTGTTTGTGATCCATGTAATTTATTCAATAACAGCGTGCAGACAACCGTATATTTTGACTGCTACTACGAGTAGACAACTGCAAGTAGCAATCTTATTCACTAAGCGGGCTTAGTTGAAATCAGCAACTTTCAAGCTGATCCCGACTAAGTCTAAGACTAAGTCACGTTTCGGTCTTTTTATCTTTTAATAGTCAAAACTATTGTACTTTCTTTAATGTTGAATTAGATTTACTAACTATAACTGATTAAACGTAGACTTCTTGTTAAGACATTTGAAATGAAAAGAAATAAAACTTACTCTTGGCATTATTCTAGAATGGTCTAAACTTTGTGATAACAAGCTAGATTCAAACTAGTTAAACGTCTACCACAATTTTGGGTTTTTGTATTTCATAATAGCAATTATTAAATCAATGGGAATTTAGTTCTTAAGTTGACTTGCTTCTTCGATTGCCGCGCTAGAGGCACCTGAAAGGAAAACAATTGTATCCGATTTTAAATATCTTACGAGGTCAGCACATAAATTTTTTATATAAAATAAGTTACAATTATATTCCTTGCATTTAACTTATGTTATACTAGGCATTTACATTATACTAGCTGTAGCTGGACGGGATCTAACCGTATATGACTTGGGATCTCGTATTCATGAGGTACTCTACTTGTACCACGGTCGACTCAAAACAATGTAAAACAAACCATAATGAACAAAACTTAAGAAATGTGCGACTAAAATTTTTATAAAAAAAACGAGAGAACAGGGCGTTCTACATGAGAGATATTGATACGAACGCAAAACGGCATGTCATACAGGCGACATTATAATACTATAATCTTAATGACACAAACGAACACAAGTATAGCGCGGTGCGGGGTGGAATAAAGCAAACCTCACCTCGAAAGTTGCATATACATAACTTCTGCTTCATATAAAATCATTACATAGTAGAAGATCAATCAATAAACCACGCCTTTGTTTCACAGGGATAGGTAGAAACAATGAAACGCCACTTGGCACGCCACATCCTGACTTAACTCGCTTGCTTCCCTCACATCTACAAATTCTCTTCATACAAGCTCTACAGTTATGGGTATTAGGCAACCCAGTTTTCTTGAGGATGTCTCTGATTTGGTCGGAAAACACCCTCCAGAGTCTGCCTTGCTTAACGTTTCCATCCACATCAGATTTATAAATGTATTTCATCAATTTGTTAATCATTCATCCTTTCCATGTGGCCAAACCATCAAAGCATTATTTTGTGAATCTTTGACAATATTTATTTCAAACAACATCTATCGCGCACTGTGCCATTTCTCATTCTATCTATCCGCTACTGTCACTCCACGTACATTTCTTAATGATCGCATTTCCACAGCGGTAATTCTACTCTCAGGCTTACTTTGCCACACTCAATATTCTACTACAGTGCCTAAAAGACGTAAGTACATTTCTCAATATGTATTGATTAGTAAACCGGCAATTTAAAAGTTTATTCATGCACGAACAAAAATATTTCACAAAAGGAGGGAACAAAATAAACGACTAATTTCCAAAGGGACTGTACGCAATTTCGCCGTTGCCTCGTATCATATTATCCGTATTCCTAAAACAAATGAGTCGCAGTTCCGTTGGAACGTGCCAAAATGGCTAAATTAAAAGCAAGTACACTTGGTATAGAGAATTTGGGGCCTATATAAAAAGCCACAGTTTGTCTGGCTTTGATCCAGCATGGCAGCCTATCAGCGCACCCATATTCACTGGTTATTTACCCAGTTTATGCCTGAATGCGGACAAGAATAGCTAATAAGGCTGTAGCTGTATAACTGATTTAAACTACGTGAGATGCGAATGCGAGGATTCAGATGTAAATAGTACTTCATGTGCTAAAAATATTATGTTTTAGTCTTAGACTTAACCTTATAACAATATTGTACTAATTGTTTGAGTTTTTAATTTTCTACATATAGCTATGTAGTATAAAGTATATATATATATTTTAATTATAAGCACAGAACATGTCATATCAGCTGAAAGTGTTAAAAATAGACTTTACAAATTTTCGGCAATACAAACAAAAAATAAAATTGATAAAGTATTCAAAGAAAACAAGATACAGGCGATACAAATCAACTGCTCGCCCGTTTAATAATAATAATAGGTATATGGCAGACCCTTGTGGCTCTTTGGTTAAGGCACCTAGTCCGCTACATGTAAGTCCCGGATTCGATTCCTGGTGGAGCATAGATTTCTTTAATAGCCGTTGGTTGTAATATTTAATAACAGATTATCTGGGTGTTAGATGTCTGTTAGATGTCTGGGTGTTAGATAAGAGTGGTAGATGTCTGTGTTGTCGGAGAGTCTACTGATCCGGGGTAGTACTGACTGTGAAGTAACTTAGCCGCCGCCTTCAAGCTCTAAACTACTACTTGCAGTTGTTTCACTGTAGTAGTAGTCACCTCTATTTATGGTACCGTATTCCAGCTTAACATTAGGCGAGATGCTGTTACCTACAATAAAAAAAACTAGTAGTAAGCGCATCAGCCTAGAATGGTCTCTAAAACTGATATTACAGTTAACTTTATTATTAGGAAGTAAAATTATTATATCTAATACGCGAGTTATCCTATATAATATTTTAAAGTAAAAAGTACCGACAGTACTTTTCGCGACAGACTTAGTCGCGTTCCGGGATCGGCTTGATAGTTGCTGGTTTCAAATAGGTCGGCATTGTGGATGCGTCTGCTACTTGCGGTTATTTAAATGGCAGTCGCATTATTTATGTACCGCTTCTCAGATTAACATCAGGTGGGATGCTGTCATAAGAGTACTAATATATCGTATAATAAAGTGGAAAAATAAAGTAGATACCTAACTTCAATATTTATTTTGACTTGCACTAATGTTAGTCGTAAATTCAAAGCTAGATAAATGATACATCAAAGGAAAGCTTTTGTAAACAGACAATAAATAAAATCGTCAAAGTAAGTTTGTAAAATAAACCTTTTCCAAAGCTTGATAAAACATGAACATCAAAAAGTAAAACAAAATGAAAAATCAATGAAAAAATTATTTTAATGTCCTTTTTGTTTTTGTTTTGTATAAATAAATTTTATCAAATCAGAATACTTTACTAGCCCTAATGTGTTTTACCAGATAATCACTATTCTGATATTTATATTTTTTATATTTATTTATATACATTTCTATACTAAGCTACTAAAGTGCTTGTATCATAGAAACAGGATAACCAAAGTACTTTTATCAAAGATACATTGGTACCGGTGGGTGGTCTCGAACTCGTGCTCTCCGGTTTGTGTAACCATTGCACTGCCACTACAACACGGTCGCCTTATAATTATGCTGTGGGAAACAAAAGATATCTCTAAAATATAAAGAAATAAGATGAGAATATAAAATTAATTGTACTTAATTGAATTAATTTTCATTGAAAAAGAAATCTCAATCAGCTACAGATTAATTTTGTAAGACTTAATAAATAATTTATCAAGCAAAGCGAAATGGTTTACGTTTTTACTACGCTTTTCCTTCAAACTTCAATAACAATTTTCTTTCCAAGCATTGAAGCGAGTATTGGTTCCGAGTATTTTATACTTTATAATTTATTCACAGGCTTCTATATCGAATTTTTTTCCTTCATTATAATCTACAAGTATCAAACTAACTGGTTCATTTATTTTGCTTTCACAATATTCTCCAACAAAGGTTTTCCCTAAGATTGTTTTTATTTACGTTGGAATTATAACGATTACGCGCTAATGGAAGTTGGAATCTATTATTTAGTGAACAAGCGATTATAAGGCATTACTTTCGAAAACATAGATTATCTTCGCATTAATAAGCAATTGTGTAAGACTAAACAACTGTTTTCAATAAATTATCAATATTAATAGCTCATACAAACCCTAATACAAAACATTGATAGATATAGAATAGGATCTGAATATTCTAAAGCATACATTTTAAGGATTTGAAACTTACACAGGATAATATGGACTTAAAACATTTTAAAACAACAAGACTACACCTAAATATAAAAATTATTCATAATAAGTTAATCTAATAATTTATTTTCGAAGATCACGGCCTCACGAATATTAAATAAGCCAATCTTATATTTTAAGCTAATACACGTAATATAATTTAATAAAACAATATAAGTATATATATAAAGTAATGTAAAACAGTATTTTTTTTAAGTTTTGCTAATTTCGCACCAGTAATAATAAAAAAAGACAAATTTTTTGTTACTATAATTTTATGCTATCATTTTATCATTGCTATCATACTTTGGATATTTAGATTGTTAGTAGGCATGTGAAAACAAATATCTCTGGTAGTAATAACATCACCTTCATAACTAACTATAAACTAAACTTCTTGTAAATGCATTACCTCGCACTGTGGTAACATCTTGCACAGGTATTTCCTTAGACTACATGCAGTTACCCCCAAGGAAATCTAGTTTCTTGCCATCAACCTCCAACTCCACATTACATATGACGTTTTGAGCAGACTCTACATTGATCAATGATGTTGTCGCGTGTAATAACAAAACTTTATTATTAATCCTATTCTCACACTTCTAGAAAAATAAAGCAATTAAAATTTATGTAAAACAAGTCGATCGTAATTTTATTCGCTGCCAATCGAAAAGGGATTTAATTTCAATGTACATTATGCAATCACGATGTTTTGGTAAACATTTTGCTTAAACCGGAACAAACGAAGACAAAACGAAATGAAAAATATCCGGAGAGCAAATTACAGGAAGCAAAAGAAAGTAAAATGCGAAACGGTGCGCTTTGGCTCGAACTATAAAGTATTTGCATCCAAACGAGCAGCATGCAACAAACAATAACATGGAAATTTTGTTCCCACAATAAGGTGTAAAGGGTCGTTACTCGTAATCCCTGTCTACAGTTTAATTGTATTACGTATTCATATACTATGACTTTTTGAAATGTAATTAAAAGTATAAAATAAACCTTGCTCTAAATGAACAAAGTTAATTAGTTGCTTGCTTTGTTTTTCAAACACTATTATTATGAAAGGAGAATTTTTGAGGAAAAATTGTAATGGGTAGTTTATACAATATAATTTTTCTCGCACACATGAGAACCTTTTCATGCGGAGAAGTAAAAAGTCGCTGGATTAAAACATGTAATTCCTCAAAACTCATTATTATGTTAACAACATGTTCCTAGAATTTGCTTAACATTTCTCAGTCTGTACCACATCTTTATATGTACCACTTCGTATCTTTGAAGTACGCAGAATGTTAATAAACGTTGCTTCTTGTTAATGAAGAAGATTACCTTAAGTCTACTGTTTGTGGAGACATGACTGCATTTAACTACTAATTTATCCAGCAACGTAATATTTGAATAACAAATATTTCTAATGTAAGTATTTTAGAAATAGTATTAGATGACATATTATATCAAAAATAGTAGGTACTGGGAAGCGGTACTTACTGTCTTTGATATAATATATCTTGATTTGCGAGCTTATTTTATATACCACTAGACCACGGTCGTCATTATATACAAACCTATTTAGAATAACGTATAATCCCTCCCTCCCCTTTTCTACCGCCTCTCACCCGGTATTTAGTCAAAAAATTCCAGCATATTTTTACTATTAAGATGTTAAATAAAGGGTCAGTAGTCATGCTAGTAGTCATGTAAACCGAGGGCCACTGGTTCAAAACCACTCGCTAGTATTATTATATAGAAATATCACTATCTATGTACACATATTAAACATGTGTATTCAGATCGTGCAGTTTCTGTGATACATACACGTTTAGAAGTTTAGTATAAAAATTTAAAAATAAAAATAAATCATTATGAATTAATTGTAAATATGCTACAGGGAAGACCGTAAATTTTCTGTTCGTTTATTTTTTTTTCAGATCTGCGGCTTTGACCGGAAATAAAGCGAGACTGATAATATTTTCCCAAGTTTTAAATTTGTCAACCTAGTTATGAATTTTGCACAAATTCTTATCACAAAAGCGTGGTCTATAAATAGCCCTTACAGGTAGGTGCAAAAATGTTCAGAAGGGTACGTGACTAATTACTATTCCCCTCTTAAATAACCGTAAACTAATGAACCACTGAGTTATCTACAAAGGCTGCTGAATTTCTAGGTTATAAGGACCCCTGTGACCCTGTTTCATAGGTCGTTTGAACCCTCTAGCGTTGGCATAAGTAAAATCTATTTAATGTATAAGTTAGTAACGAGTATGAAATAAAAATCGGTTCGGATAAAAAGAAGGCGTCCGAGGTGTAGTGCAGTGGTCACGCAAACCTAGACTCACCGGTTTAAAACCATTTGCCGGTATCAATTTATCTCAGATATTTACTTTTGTCGTCTTGTTTCTATGACATAAGAACTTTTAGTATAAAGATGTAAAATAAAATAATAGAAAAAAGATGTACACGGTGACGGGAGACGGATTTTTCTTCACCGCGTGATTTTTTATCAATTTTTATTACTGAATAATGAAATTATTAAAGAAATGTGTAGAATTCAATTATTAAAAATATGTATATTTAATTAGTATTGTGAGAGTGTTAGCTGTTTATAGGTAGCTGAAGGCAGGTTTTTCCTGAAAGTAAATTGAGTTTATATTGTATAAAAATAAAAATTCAACATAAATGTTTTTTATTAGTTTTTTTTTTATTGTTTAACATATTATCAAATATAAAAACACTCCGATTGTCTAAAAATAATATTCGAGAAATAACGTAGGCTAGCAAAGAAATAAAATACAATTATTGAAATCATTTTCTCTCTAAATCTAGAATTTGTTTCCCTCAGGCCATGCTTTTAATATTAAATAATTATCCCTGTGGCCTCTTTAATACTGTAAAATCTTGAACAATGATAATGATAGAAATAATATATCCACTGAGTCAGGGTGTTAAAGAGGTAGTTAGTCATTTGCCCAATGTACCGTCCCAATCGCGTATTGGAATCAGTTTAAAATTACTGGAATTCATCTAGGTTGGAAAACAAGATGCGACTACTGTTTCCTGGCACTTATCTGTGACATCATTCAACTCTGATTATGATTCGCACTGGTGTGGTAGTAAGCAATCACATGCTATGCCAAAATAAAATAAAAACATAATATAATCACAAAAAGTTTTTTTTACGATGGTAAACACTTTAATAAATAAATACATATGTATACTTCAGTTTGGTAACATTTTGACATCAATGCATAATAAAAACATATTGATAAAATATATATATATTTTAAATTTAACAAGATATTTAATTTAATAAGACAATCTCAAGAAAGCTAGGATGCCTAGTGGCTAGTGCCCATAACCATAGAGCTTGTATGAAGAGAACTGTGAATGTGAAGGAAGCAAGGGAGTTGTGTTAAGGTCGTGGCAGGTGGCGTTCCATTGCCCTGCCTATCTCCGTGGGAGGAAGGCGTGACGGATTAAGTGATTAATATTTTAAAATTATTATTTTACAAAATACACATATAATATATATTTGAAGTTATATATATTTAGACAGAAATAAATCACGGATTTATAAGAGAATTTGGAAAAGTGCGTTTCTATGTAAAATGTGTATCGAAAATATCTTCTGTACATACAAACATAGACCTGTCAAACCTATATCAATATACATTAGAAACCTTGGAAAAAATAGAAAATATAATAAGGCAACAACATTTTTTTAACATTTTATTTGTATCTATATTTATTGTATTCTGATAAGTCCAATACAGTCATTTTTAAAATTAGAATAGATATTTCCAAATAGTTCTCTATACAAAATATATAGTCAGTTCTCTAGCCACTCTTCTGATACAAAATTCTAATTGAAGGGTACTACATTTAATACATAGAGCAATTTTCGAAAGTAACACAATTTGATTAAGGCTTGGTAATCGATTCAAACGTTGATGGACTTAAATTGTGTGGCGGACAGCAACCGATATCGGTGTATTGGGTAACGTTAGAAAGGCGGGTAAAGTTAGATTTACCCGGGCGTATTTGGGTTAATCTTGGACTGTGATGTGATATTAAGCAAGAGGAGGTTCAAGAGCGTCGACGACTGAAAAAACCGACTCATTATACAGGCTACAGTTGCAGTGATAAAAATCGTATATAGCACACCAGTTTGTTACGCTCAAAGTCCCAGGTTCGTTTCCCGGTCAGGGTAAATAGTTGTTTCATAGATTTTATTTGTAATATCTGTTTGCCGATCCGGGATAGTGCCACAGTATACAGACTGTAAAGTGGTTTAGTCGCGTTTCGGGATTAGCTTGTAAGTTGCCGGTTCCAACTAGGCTGACATAGTGGATGTGACTGCTATTGAATTATAGTAGCAGTGACCTCCAGTCATAGACCGCACTCCAGCTTAACATCAGGCGGGTTCTGTCATATTCACATTCACAATTTAAAAAAATATATAAATATGTTTAGGATATGATTCAAGTATGTTAGATAAAGTATCGGTTAATTAATAAAAAGATGTAATATAAAGTTTAAAATTTACTTTAAATATTTAACTTTTTTCTCGTAGACATACTGGTCGAGCTTTCCCAGCCCTTCCATTATTATCCGTAACATGGAAACATTTTAAACTGTAACAACATGTTGCGTTTATGTTTAGTACTTACTACACAATAATGGTTTTCGGCTTAATCCAATAGGTAAATATTGACAACAAAATTGTTTTACTATCTATTTTGTATCCACTACGTTTAAGCCTACCTAAGTATTAACAAATATTACCATGCTTACATTGCCTTAATATAATTATATTTTGTGTTACAGTTTTTAAGTCTGTGACGTACTTATATTATTTTTTATAATAAAAAAAATATAATACGGTTCTGTCCGTTTGCCTTTGAGTAATTTATCTCTATGATAGCACCCCGCCTGATGTTAAAATTAAGTGCCGTCTATAATTAGAGATGTAGAATTAGAAGTCGCATATTAGATAAAAGTGACTCAAACGCGCATCTGGATCAACTTGATACTGGCTGGATTTCGATATGACATGAGACTGCTGCTCTCAAGTGAAAGCGATGGTTCTACCCCGCCAAGTGACCACCTACAGTCTGTCTACTGCTGAAGCGTGCCCGAGGTACCCTTTGCCAGGGCCGTCTTAAGCATATTCAGCGCCGGGGTGCGAAAGTCAAGGCTCTGCTCGCGTGTTCTCAGTGTAGTAGGTACCTATCGAAGTTTATGGCGGTCGGCATCGCATGGCAGCGCCCCCTAGGACTCTGCGCCCGGGTGCACCGCACCCCTTGAACCCCCGGGTAAAGACGGTACTGCCCTTAGGTAGTATAAAGTTAATATTAATAATTCACAGATCGTTAATATCTGTAATATTCCTGTACTATTTTATGCGTGATATATTTTACTTACCTACGAATTAAAGCCTTAATACTGAATATTTATAAGACTTTAGGATAGCGTGGGATTTTTATATATATCTTTAATGTTAATCTACAAAGCTGATTCGATTTTTAATAAAAAAAATGTTATTAAAAGAAAATAATCATAAAAGGAATCAAAAAGTAGAATGCTTTAAGTGTATTATGTATGAGTGTTTTTCATCCTTGGATCCTTCAAGCGATGCGTAAAAATGCACTTCTGACTGGGCATAGTAACGGCGACTGTAAACTGTGACCTTTTCAGTCAACGACTTTAGGAAATTGTAAGTTGCCGCTTCCAACTCGGCCGGCATAGTGGATGTGACTGCTACCTGCAGTTATTAATTGTAGTGGCCGCACTCCTAGATTAGACGGGCCTGCTGACATATGTTGAGTCACAATAATAAAATAAAATCCAATATGAAATTTCAATAAAACATTTCAATAAAAACCAAACGCAATAATTGAAAAATATCTTCGAATCAAAAGTCACAACGATTATGTACATGATTTAACTCCAAAGAGATAACTGAAGGGTTTCGACCAAGTTTCCTTTGTCTTATTTGTGTGAGAATTTCATTCATACATCCAATATATTTCCAATTGAATAGAGATATTTCCAATAAAACCATTCGACGTTATCTGCATTGATATTATTGATTCAGATTTTATGACCTTAAATTGAAATATATGTGCTTTATATATGACCAAAGCAATACACAACCTGATTTTAAGTGCAATAATTGCAAATAGTAAACGCATGCCTAACTGCCTAGTAGAACTTGAACAACTTTCAAACTGATCCAAAACGCGTCTCATTCCATTCGCGGTATTTAAACTTTAAAGTCGTGGTACCAACCCCAAGTCATCAGGGTCACCAACTTGAACAATATTTTCCTTAAATGTATAAAGATTGGATAACTTTAAAAAAAGCATCGATCATTCTAATTGAGAGCTCACGTCGATTTTTAGTACGTATTTTATTTTGCACTTAAAACAAATTACTTAAGTGTCAGTAAAAAGTGTTTTTAATAATATTTTAAACGTACATAATATATTTCTTTAAAAGCTTCGATCTTGTATTTAAAAATATGTGATCGACGTTTAAAAGCGTAAAATATATTAAAATGTAGTTCATTGACCTAGACTATTGCGATTATAAAATTACAAAATAAATACACTAAAAGTGTAATTTGTCTTGGGACTGTATTTAGAGTTCTATTGTTACAAAATTATATCCAAAGAACTTTTGTAATTGATTTACATTTCCCGTTCTACTCTCCCCTTGAGTTATTTTAAGTCTTCCTTAAAGTTCTAGTACGAATTGCAACGTTCTTTCCCATAGGGATCAGTATACCACTAACTTCGACCATTAAGCGTTCATTCACTAAATGCTTTAACCTATTTGTAATAGTTAAGAATAGTTTTTACACTAGTTTTTCTACTTTCATCTAACATTTTTTTCTTTCTGTTCTATAGTGAAAAAAGTCATGGTATTAGTTAATTGCCTAGAGACCACCGACTTTATTTTGCCACAAATATTATTTAGTGGAATACCGATGAAGTACAGGCGTGGGGTAGTGGTTAGTACACCAGTCCGTTATGCGGAAGTCCCGGGTCGGAGCAAATATTTGTTTCATACTTTTTATTTATAATATATAATAATTTAATTTAAATTTATAAATATATGTTTATAAAAAAGTAGTTATTGCTCCGGGTCTGGTTGTCTGGTGGTGTCCAGTCTGCCGATCCGGGGTAGTAGTACTTACAAGTCTACAGACCGTGAAGTGACTTAGTCGGGATCAGCTTGTAAGTATCCGGTTCCAACTAGGCCGGCATAGTGAATGTGACTGCCACTTACAGTTATTTAACTGTAGTAGCAGTTACCTCCATTCATGGGCCACACTCCAGCTTAACATCAGGCGGGGTGCTGTCATGTCGAGTCACAATAAAAAAAATGTAAAGTCACTTTCGACCACACTTTCTTCGTCGACTGCCACTTCGCTGTTCAGATTTACGATTGGGTAACTGATTCTTAAAAATTTACTTTCATTATACTAAAAATAACACATGTATCAACCCTAAGCCTTTTTAATGGTGGAAAATGTCAATAATAGGTGTCAATGTAGGTCAGAACATTACTGATTAACTTTTCCCATCATCATACCTAACTAATCATATATTAGTTTTCCAAAACCTAACATTAAATTATAATTATTATTATTTAATTATTATTATATAAATTATTATTAAAAATTAATTAAATTAAATTATTAAAATACTTTTCAAGCTTTTTGATAAAACATGTAATAAATTAAATTGATTTCTGTTTCAGCATCATGCACTATTCGCTGTTAAATATGCACTATAATATGTCCGCAAAACACATACCCCACCTTGTCGAACTTTAACTTAATAGTCAAGTCATTTAATAGTCAGTTTTGTGAGTACCTATACTTACCTGTTTTTTATTGAAGTCAATCAATGTTACCAAAATATTAAAATATTCCGGCACAACAAAGATTTACTTTACACAACAAAGATTTAAATTGGCGTATTTCACAGACAATCTTTAATATATTATTAATGATTGTTCGGACAATTGTGTACATACTTGTGTAAAGCTTATCATTGTAGATTTATTGTGATTTATAAATAATATATAAAGAAATACAGGAAAACGTTTTTTCGCATTCAAAGGAAATTCAAGTATTCAAAGTACAGGCACACCTAACAAATTGCGGAGACGCATTTCTGTTTGAAAGAAACCTTTATTCTGGTTGGTACGTAGCCGCGGGGTTCTAACACAACCCATTGTGTTCAAACGGGTACTACGTCTTCTAACAGACGTATTTCTAACACGTGAATGAACATAAATACAGGCGAATATAAGTTTTAAAAACAAACACCTAAAGGTGTAAATTGTTTGTTTGTTAAAAAATGAAATATCATAATGTTTGCTTACCATGTACACGCTCTTCGGTGTAAGATTGCAGTTTACCTCATCTCGGAGTTTTTGTATTTCATATACTTTTAAAAGAATGTTTAGAGTTATAGTGGTATAGTGGTAAATATTATGGTAGGGTGTTTGTTACTGCTTCAAAATATTTACCAACGCGTGTTTTTAGTTTTTATGCTGTGTTTTTCTCGTGCAATAAGTGGATTTTGTTATTTCTATTTAGACTGTAATAAACTCAATTCATTTTTCATAATAAAACTTTTAGTAGGTATAAAAAACGTATGTGGTATCAACCAAGCAATATGCTTAAATTATTACATACTTTAGTTTCTATGTTTATTGACTTACCGTGGCTTTAGTCAATCTTTTACGCTTCTTTTCTCACAAGAATAGGAGGAGACAAGAATAATTATGTAACATTTATTTTTATTGTGGTATGTAATTAGTCAATTGTGGATGTGAAGGAAGCGAGGGAGTTGTGTCAGGATCGTGGCAAGTGGCGCTCCATTGTCTCTGCCTATTAGTCAATAACAGGAGTACCTACAATGCGTTCTCCAGTCATCAGTCTGCATTAGTTATTCTCAGGTGATGGTTAATATCGGCTTAGAAATTCTACTTCCGACTCTAAACTTATTGCGTCACGTCCTACGAGTCGCTCTGAGGAGATAATATTTGCATCTTTCCTTTGACATTCTCTCACATCAAATGTTATATTTATTATCAGGCTACACAAAATGTAAAACACTAACGTGGATTATACGCATACATGGGTGTTTCATCTGGTACTACTGAGCTACTCTGATGATAGAGCTCGAAGGTAGGAGATCAGCAAATCAACAAGAGATAGAACTATAGTGCTTTAACTAAAATTGTTACTCACTATGAGCTTTTAGATGGGCCGTTATCAAATTGAAGACCTAGAGTATCTGATGGTGCACCATGAGGATGAAAGTGATATTTAAGATATATAACTATGGAACTATGACTAAAGTTGTTTCAGCTGTTTCAGGGGTTTCTTAAAAAAATATTTTATGAATAGATAGATTTGTATATACTCAATAAATAAATTTACATTATTGACTAATTAAAATAATTATTAGTTAATTTATGTACACGCCGCATTAACTATAATTTGAAAAAACATTCACAATAAAATAAATAAATTTTACATAATTTGCATGTTGCACATTGTTTTCTGTCAGGTTCATGTAGTGTCACAACAAAAATATAAATATAAATGATCACAAAAATCTATCTTCTTGCATAAAAAATATCTTTGTCTACATCTTAAAATATGCATTAAGACGTAAGTTTAGAATATAATGAGAATTAGGTATTGGTTTCCAACCCTCAATATTGTTTACTTATATCAAATAAAAGCGAGGTAAGTAAAATTTATTCCGAACTTAATCCTATGCAAAAACACCTAAAGCGTAATCTCTAAGATCGTTGTTATCGTTGAATTTTGAGAGCTATATATATATATATATATATATATACATTCAACGCTACTATAGAAATTCTAATACAATATAAATATTTTGTAAAGTTAAAACCTAAGAAGTTGCGTATTTTGTAGTTCGCTATGCAAGCTTCGGATACGGCCTCCCGTTCCATTCAACACTGACTCTTAACAAAGAAAAAGAGAACAATTTATTCTTGAAAGATTATTAAAAAAACATAACACTACGACACTTTGTTTTGCGTTATAAACGGTGTCAAAGACAGAAGCAATTTCCCCGCAACATACGGTATATCTAAAAGGGTAAACGATTAGAGTGTAGATACAACAGAGCGCGCATAACTCTTTACCCAGCTGCGCTGTAGACATTTGAAAGTTTAAATGGTAATTTTTAATTTAATTTAATTTTTATTGTGACTTGACATAAATGAAGGTGACTGCTACTACAGGTAAATAACTGTAAGTAGCATTCACATCCACTATGCCGGCCTAGTTGGAACCAGCAACTTACAATCTAATCCTTAAACGTGACTAATTTTGTTGAATATATCACGGTCTGTATGTATTTAAAATTAAAATCAACGTAAACTACTCATTATGAAAAGTAATGAGAACATCTGAATAGCAGTCTGTCACACAGAAATACACGATGCATATACAAACAGTATTAAACACTAACTGATTTTAATCGAAATATGTATTGTTATTATTTAATTAAGTGTCTTTTAGTATCATTTAATTTAACTATAGTCCCTGTTGAAACATAATGTTGTTGCAAAAAGATGTAAGAACTAATGGGGATCTGCCATTCCATTAAGCGCTACGCAAAGAAGAACCTTTGGCTGACATAGTTACAGCGATTGAGGTAACCGAAAGCTGATTTGTTTTTTTTTCAGCCGGACTGGTCAAGGTCCGATGTCGAGTCACAATAAAAATATATAAAAAAAACACAGAACTAGAACTCACCTAAAAAATACATAAGTCGAAATTTCAACATCTTTAAAACTGCCCGCCCCGCAGCCGGAAAACAGGAGATAGCCGATATGAGAGAGTCTGTTGGGGCGGGGCTGAACCGGGTTCTTGATTGTATTACCCATTGGGGCGACGAGAACCTGGTTCAGTTCAACGTATACAAGACTCAGGTATGCGCGTTCTCGACGAAAAAATCCCCGTTTATCCCCCTTCCTCTTCTTCGTAACATTTCCCTTGGTACTTCGGACAGACTGGATATCTTAGGGATGTCCCTTCGCAGCGACCTGAATCACAGGGATCACATTGAGCGGGCTATTAAGACCACCTCCCGCAAACTTGGCATCCTGAACAAGGTGCGGCGGTTCTTCGCGCCAGAGCTTCGCCTGCTTTTATACAAGGCTCAAATTCGCTCTTGCGCGGAGTACTGTTCGCATCTTTAGGACGGCTCTGCCAAGTATCTTCTCAATGCCCTGGATTCATTGCAGCGCCGAGCTGTCCGGATCATAGGAGAGAGGTTACGCGAACTCTGGAGCCTCTGCAATTACGCAGAGACATGGCGGCTCTTTGCGTCCTCTATCGCCTTTACCACGGGGAATGTTCCGAGGAGCTCTTTAACCTTGTTCCTATCTCGTCTTTTCACACCCGTAACACCCGCACTGGTCGGGGGAAGCATTCTCATTTTGTCGACAGAATCGGTTGTCGAACAAAAAAGTTTGGTGCATCTTTTCTCTGTAGAACAATCGACAAGTGGAATGCTTTGCCAGCCCATGTTTTCTCTCCCTCCTATAACTTTGGATCCTTCAAGCGATGCGTGAAGAAGCACCTTTGGCCGGCATAGTGACGGCGGGTGAGACAGCCGCGTACTAACTCGGTTGTTTCAGTCGTCGGCACTTTTGGATCTCCTCTTGCTTATCATCAGGCAGGTCGATGTCAAATGTCGTGTCACAATATAAAAAAAAGCATTTTTTTATTTCATTAGTACCATTATGCAACATTTTAAAATTATCAAAACCATAAAGTTTAAATTATATTTCATTATTTGACGATATAGGTTGTATGTTATATAATGTGTCACATATTATTGACTAGTGGCATATATTGGTGCTATGCGAAAAAATTAAAACTTTCAACTGTACATGTGCTACAATTCTTAGGTTCTTCCGGTTCACTCTAGTTATTTATGCTCTAAGGCCAAACGTTAATACTGCCGGTAAAACTGCAGCCAGAGAGCAAAGCAGAACGAGCGAGCACTTTAGAATTCGCATTTCCTGAAATTCAAATGGAATGTCATGGTTTATTATTGTTGCGAGTGTAATTTATATGTTTCAAGTCATAGTGGTTTTAAAGACTGCGTGAAAACATACTGTTTATTTTAACAATACATAGTACAAAAAGGGTTAATTTCTCACAGCTCTTTTGAAGGACGTAGGTATATTTTATATTTTTTTGTTAGTACAAGACAACATAAACCTTTTTTTTAAATCATATAATGATCTAGCTTCATTATATGATTTCATTATAAAGTAAGGCTAGCTTTTTTAATTGATTTTGTGTCGAGCCTGCCGCGACTGCGGGTGTGCTAAACTAAGTATTGCAAATCGAAACGTAAATTTTAAAAGATATGTTACATTTTACGTGACTTCCTTACGACTACGAAACCGCTGCGGGTCTGACACCAAATCGCTACGCGAATTCTTAGCCTAACATCCCATAAAAGCTATATACGAGTTTATATTAGCTTTTATGGGAAGAAAAACCTTAATGAGCCTTTAAGTGTTGCTTTTAATTATTGAAACAATATGTTATTATTCGCTCTTTGCCTATTATGGTGAGAGCGACTTACTGTCACGACCTTTTTCCAGTCGTTGGCGCTCTTAGACTTCCCCTTGCTCAGCATCAGGCAAGTTGGTATTTGATGATGAGCCTCAATAAAAAAAAACACAGCCAGTTAAATAATAAAAATACAATAATAAAATAATAAAATAACTAAATAAAAGTTAAATATCAATATTTATAAAAAAAGCTTCCAGCGATTATATTACAAAGAGTCAAAAGTAAGTAGATACAATTTAAAAGAAATGTTATCTTCGTCCACAGCGGACCGCTGTATATGTAAAAAAGATTGTATAAACAGTGAACACCGCCCATCGCCCATCCTCTGTAATTGAAAACCGTCAGATTGGCTTGATCAAATGAAAAATTGGCGCGGTTTGTTTAGATTTGGTATCGAACTCGTTTCATGATAACCTTCCTGTGTTTGGCTTTGTACTGAACATCGATTGCTCGTGTATATTAGCCCACGTAGGTAACGAGAATTTCAGCAACTTTTGTGTATTATTTTTACAAGAATAAATGTTAGTATTCCAATTTAATTGGATGGAAATATTTTTGAATTTTCTTTATTTTAGGCTACATTGTCAGACACGTTTTTTTTTAATTGTGGCTCACCGCACTCCACTATCTTAAACTGGAGTGCGGTCTTTGTATATAGGTGACTGCTAATCAAGTATTTAATTGCAAGTAGCAGTCTCTTCAACTATTCCGGCCTTATTGGAAACGGCAACTTACAAGCTGATTTCAATATTCGACGAAATTCGGATGACAGACTGGGCCGGGCATCCCTACCAAGATTTGTTTTTTTTTAATGTAGACTACCAGACAAATAGAGGCCTCTTTTTTATTACCAAATATTTGTATTACTTATTTAATATTACAAAGAAAAGTTATAAAACATTTTTTCCGGGAACTGAACCAAGACTTTACGCGTAACGAACCGGTGTGCTAACCAATGCGCCACGCCTGACGTTTTTTGTTGTTGTTGTTGTGGTTTGTCAAATGACAGCACCCCGCCTTATGATAAGCTAGAGTGCGATCCGTGAATGGAAGTCATTGGAGGCTAAATAGTTAAATAACTGCAAGAAAGAGTTGCATCCACTTAATTGGAACCAGCCACTTTTAACAACAAATCCTGAACAAGGAACAAGCTAATCCTAAAACTAACCTAAGTTAGTTTCCTAGAAACCATTCGCGCCAAGATACTTTTTGACCTGGCTATTAAAAAATAACTTTTGTTAATCCATTGTTGTTGGCTCCGAGTTTTTATTATTGTATTATATAAAAAAATTCTTAAACGAAATTTGTTTTTAGGTCGTAATAATTAAGTGGCACATTGTCAGTATTTCATCCCAAAACAGGTTGAAGGTAGATTAGGATGGTAAGTTCGGAGAGAAGAGCAGTAATTCTGATTTACTGTCACATTATCGTTAGCATAATCAGAGCGAACAGCTGCGGCGTTGAATCCACGTCTTTGGTGCAAAACATCGAAATGAGAATTTAAAACATAAGTTAGAAAATAAAGAAGGCTCCCGTCCCCTTTTTTATGTACACAAAGGCAATAAAAATATACTACTGCTCTGAATAACAGAGTAGGTATTTATGTATATTTTGAATGTTATAAAGCTTGTTTATTACTTGTACTCGTAAGAGGAGATCGTCAAAAAAGAATCATTTTATGATTATTTCGCCTACTATTTCTGAATAGCCGATGATATTGTTAGGAGAAGCGAATTTACTGAATAAAACACTAGTTATGTTTTGTTATTACATAATAGCATCTTTTTAAATTATAACTCTTTAAAATGTTAAAATAATTCGGCGCCTTTCGGAATTAGCTTAAGTAAGTTGTTTGCTAGTCGCCTTATAGTACCTTTTGTTTTATTGTGACTCGACATCTGACCTCGACCTGCCTGATGGTTAACATTAACTATAGGTCCAAGAGTGCCGACGACTGAAAAAAAAGAGTCAGTTTACCGCTGCCAGAGTCGCCTTCACTATGGCGGTCTAATAAACAAATGACAATGTACGAGTACAATAAAATCATGATAATCATCAATTGTTGCGCCATCAATTCCCACGAACCTGACACAACTCTCTCGCTTCCTTCAGGTTCACAATCCTCTTCATACAGACTATATGGTTATATGGCATTGGGAAAAAAATACAATAAATAAAATAATTATATTAATAAAAATGCTAGGTTAATGCATTTCGTTTTTAATTTTACTGCTCTTACAGTTTGATAATAAATGACTACATTGGCTAGCACTGTCGGTGTATTCAGGAAAAAGCTTATGGGTGTGGAAAACAGGTGCTCAGTAAAAAGCCATTGGTTTGTGTGCACAGAATAACATATGGTCACTACACAGTACACATGTCCATTCGTGTACGACTAAGCATATGATCTATGAAGTCGAACATTTTCCGTCCCTAATCTAAAAAATAACTTCTACATGTTTTTTTTTATTCGGTCTCGCTCGACATATGACAGCTTCCCGCCTGATAAGCTGAAGTGCGGTTCATGTATAAAGGCGAATGCTACTACAGTAATATAACTCCAAGTTGCAGTCACATCCACTAAGCTGGCGGAAACAGCAAATTACAAGGTGAACCAGAAACGCGATTAAGTGGCTAGTGGATGCGAGTGCTACTTACAGTAGAGTACACGTACAGTAGTAGCAGACGCATTCATTCATGTGCGTCTTCATCAACTAGAGTTGATGGCGTGTAGAGTGGAGTGGCGTGTTTTAAGAGTGGTAGGCAGTGGTACCCAGTCTGCCGACCCCGAGTAGTACCACCACTTACAAGTATACAGACCGTGAGTGATTTGGTCACGTTTCGGGATCAGCTTGTAAGTTGCCGGTTCCATCTAGGCCGGCATAGTGGATGTGATTGCTACTCACAGTTATTGAATTGTAGTAGCAGTGACATTTATTCATGGACCACACTTCGGCTTAACATCAAGCGGGGTGCTGTCATAATATGACGAGCCGTAATAAAAATAATATAATAAAACAAGTCTCCAAAAAAAATTCTTTTCGAACCGAAATGAACAAAAACCTTTCAACCATTGTTTTTTGACAGCAATTTAATTAATTCTACCAAAAATGTTCAAAGTCGTAATTCTCAATAAAACAATTCTCAATTTACAAAGCAATAACCCATATGTTCACTACACCACACAATCTACCCTTGTATATTACAATCGTGAGTCTTTTTTCGCTCAGTTTTTCGAGCTTCAATACTTTTAACTGCGCTTACTTTTTTACTATTTTTTTAATAACCTAACCGCTTCTCTACGCTTAGTCCAACGTTGCATCTAACGCATAATAATCGATGCGAGTTTTTATACTTTTTTCAATCAAAAACCACGATCGCCAGCACTCTCTATCGATGTTGGCAGTTTTCGTTTTGCCTTTCATCGAATCTCTTACAAATTTTTAAATTCAAATATAGTTTGAATTAAATTTAATGTCATCTATATTAAAATAGATTTATTGACGTAGTCAACATTATTGCATCGAAGTGTTCATAAACGTAGTATTGCAAAGGGTGAAAAGATGAATAGTTTTCTTGTATGTTATTGTATATTGTGAATAGAACGTTTACGCGACGTAAGCTAACGGAAGAGGGTAAAGTGTGTAGGTAAATAAAATATGAAAGTTATTAGTATTTGTCTATCGGTGAATTGCTTCTGCTTCCCCATTGAAAAGCGCTTTTGCGTTTATTGCGTGCCAGCGGGTTTATTCTATATATTAAATGGCACAATACAGTCGACTTCCTTGAGCATTTCCATTATGACAATGAATTGGTAGCAATTGTTTGCTCAACTCAAATACGTAGCAGTTTAATGAACATTAATATTAATAAATTTTACTGTAAACTTATAATATTTTAGAATTGTATTGTTGTATATATAAGATTTTTTTTTCATACATTTGATATAATAAAATAATAAATAGATCGTTGCTACAAAATAGCCAATCAAAACAATAAAAATCCAACTTCCATCGTAACTTTGGAAGGAAATGAAAAGGACGAGGATCAAATATTGTTGAGAGGGAATAAAGAAAATTCAATACATCAAATACTAAGAATTGTTGATAGCGAAACGGGATTCGTGATTCAGGCGCAGATAGATAAACGTTTAACGGTCCATTACCGCGCGACATCGTCAGGATTTATGACAGTTCGCAGTTTCATGCAGAACAGAAATCATTGAGTTTATTATTAAACCTGCAATTATGTATTCGGTATAATGGGACCTACAATATAATTGTATAAAGTACAATAGGCACTTTATGGTTTTGTTGTTAAATGTATGAAACAGAAGGGTTAAAGACCAAACCACATTGCGCGTCAACGCAGAGGCTATACACGTGGATGGACATTCAAACATATACATTATGGCCATTCAAATAAGAGTGATTTTATATAAAATTATTAGTCAGTATCTATTCCTAAATTAATTTTACCAACTTGTCGGACTACAAAAACTATCCTTATTTAAAATGACGTCTTTGTTTAAGCTCCCGTCTCACATGTGTGTTCTCTGCGTGAGTAGTAATAGTGATTGGGTTATGTTAGGTGAAATCTATATCATGTAAACTGCCGTGGGCGCTCGTGTAGTAAAGAGAACGTTTCTAGTGATAGGAAAATAGGCTTGCAAATCACGTTTAAAATCACTTGCGTATACCGACGATTTTGACGTAATATGTGCTTAGGTCGCCCAGCTTCTATAATACCAGCATAATTAGTTAATGTATGGTAAGTTTGGTGTATTTCTCCTACTATTATGTAAAATTGTATATTGTATATTCCTAAAAATTATATAAGAACGTTAATTCAACATTCAATTCGATAAAACAGAAGTATCCAGTTTAAATATCGAAGCGTGGAATAATAATTGCATGCCAAACAAATATAAATGCTGTTAGGTTCAACAACTTTGATAATAGAAAATTCTATTTTCGTAATCCTCTGAATACAAATAAATAGTCGTTAAAATGAAACAAGGTTTTAACCCGTGTTTGTAACCACCGCGATCTCGTGCAATAGCAAATCGAGGGAAAACAAAATGTAGTTTTTATTTCGTTTTCCACTACAAACGACACAAGGGGTAAATTGAAACGCGGGTTGGGGACAGAAATTGCCAAGTTTGAGCACCACGCGGAACCATTTCAGGGATTTGTCGGACCCTCGTAAAGCGCTCTTCGAAAGCGGGAAATGCTTCAAACGGTTTATCTTATTTTGCGAAGCTCTGCTGAACGAATGATGACGTGGCCGTTTGCCCTCAGTCGCATATGAAAAAATATCTCAACTATCTATTTTGCTTCGTCTATGGATTGCGGTAATAAACAATATAAATTAATAAATCTTTCAATATACAACTAAGTATATAGAATGTTTTAAATTCAATACATTTACAGCCGGTTGTACCAAAAATTATAATTTACGGATTTATAAAAAGTACCGTATAAGTAAAAGAAAAAATAGTATTTCACGATTTCGTCAAAGTAAACGTAATAGAATAAGTATAAAGTAAAACTAAATTCGTAAATTGAAATTTATTTGGTACAACCGGTTATTTCTCCTTAACAGTTTTGTAAACATACGCCATCTCTGATAGAACTCACTGGTCGAAGATCTTTGTCTTTAACGATTAGGGTATTAGTTGTATCTTGGCCCTTAACACAGCCTTTAGCTTGTCAGCCCTCAGAAGTCAGTATTTAAAATTATAGATAATCTCTTAAGAAAAAAAAAACATCTAGTTTTATTAGAACTCCAAATTCCTTATCTTAATTTGTTATCGAGCTTAAACCGTAAAGACAGCAAAATGATAATGAACAGGTGATAAGGTAAATGTATCTATTCAGACCCCAACGGTAATAAGTACGAAAATTCTCCAATTGACCGACACGCCATTTCCAGTGAATAGTCAGCAATTAAAACCAGCATAATAGGGTGGTTAAAATTATTGCAGAGTTCGCGGAACTGTTCACCCATTCCTTTATGTTATAAAATAGACGTAAGTATATAGCTAATTTTAAAGTTGCTACAATCACAATAAGGTACAACTTCGCTTAGCGCTATTACGCATTTAAATATTTTATAAGTATGTAATAATAAAAATAAAGCCATTTTTCCGTTATTTACATTATTATTATTAATATTTACAAAGATTATAACATGTTAGAATTTTGACTTAGTCTATTTAATTTATTGATTTAGTCTATTTAAAAAACAACAATAGGTAATTATCATAATATAGGTATGTGACAATATAATATTTTAAATTTAATGGTAATGTGTTTTTAGTTAAGAATCTCTCTTCAGGTAAAGGTTCTCTTCAGGTAATTTTTTTAGTTTAGTCATAAGTATAAAATGTAATTTATTACGTACCTATAATAAGGTACTTGAAATGAAGGTTTGATTGAGGCAGGAAAAAAACACACGCTAAACTGGCAAAATGTTGATTTTAACGTTATTAAAAATTCCAAATTAAATATTTTTAAATAACAAAATTAACATTGAATTTAAAGATAAGATAAATGTTTAAACAATAATAAATCTATTATTTCAAAGAAATTTTATTTATAATCATGTTTAGATTTCGTATTAACACTTTAGAGAGTTCAAATCTTATAATTAGTTAGAATATACCCGGATTGTGAAGTAAACTTTTAATAAGCGGTTCGGTTAAAACAATAGCGTTATTGTTCTAAGACTTAACAAAGCTATAATAATAATAAAAAATACAAACATAAAGTTTTAATTTACTTATGTAAATATCCTTCAATTTCGTTTTTGTATACTTTAATTAGGACTGGAATAAACAAGCAATGTAAACGTTTCATCAAGGGAGTTGTTACTTGTATTTTTAGGTGGGAGAGGGAGGGTAGTAGTGTCTAGGGGAAGAAGAGGGGAGTACACAGCCTGGCGCCGGCGACGCGGTGCCAATAAATGAAGATACTACCGTGACAACCATTTAATTAAGTTCCAACTCAGAATTGCGACAACGATGTCTAAAACTGGGGCTATTACCCTAAAAAGGTGTGAATTCTAACTAAAAATCATTACATTGTAAAATTCAACACCATTGTATATGACATTGTACATATTAAAGCTTACATATAACTTAACTCTGTATGAAAATGAACAAAATTTCAACGTACCGCTATGACTGCTACGCATTACGCCAAATGACTAGGACGCGTATTTGGCCCAAAATGCTTAGCTGTGAAATAAATGCGGCATAATTATTACGCCAACCAATTACCGCACAGGATTATATTAAGCGAAAATGTGTTGTGAAGTAAATCAGTTTCGCCCGCATAAAAGTATGAAAGCTAGCAGACAAGTCTACCGTGCAATACTTATAATGGAGAGATGGTGGGGGTCTTTAATTAATGTCAAAAGAGGGTGGCCTTTTAACATACAAGGAAGCAATTCTCGTAAACGCAATACTACTAAAATTATAATTTTAGAAGTTTAAATGTTACTTTAATTATAACTCCTAAAGGAAAGCCGAAGAACATAAATAATTTGAGAATAAATCTTCGAGAATAAGGAAACTTCAAAGTTTAAACCACAGAAATTGATTTTAGTATCATAAGAATTAGGCCCTTGTTGGAATTTTACGCCTAATGAGTTTACAGCAACGAGCGCTGAAGTTCAGATGTGCAACACACGCTCTCTGCGGTCACAATGTGGTTGTATGTGACGCCAAACGTTCACAACGTCATGATATATGGAACAATAAGCGCCGCTTTATGTAATCTACCTTTCAAAACAAAATTTAATAACGTTATTTATTACCATTTAATTATTGTTCATTATGTAATTTGTGTGCTAGATTGTTTATTTGCTTAATTAATAATTCAATATAGGCAATAAATTTATTTAATTAAAGCATTAAAGGAAATTCAATTATTTATTAAACCGACGTTTCGAGAGCTTTGCAGCCATCGTGGTCACGGAGGGACTGAGGTGTAAAATCTGAACCAAAATAAACGCGATAGTAAGCCGCATAAAATTTGTTTAATTCATTAATCAATGTTCGCGCAAAATCTAAGAAAATACTATTTATTATACATAAATTAATAAGCACTTAAAAAAAATATGGCACAAGGTCGCCATGCATAAACACTAAAACGAATTTGTCAGAGCAAACAAAGCGGCGGAGAATAACAATGATCGTTGACATTCGGAAGGATGGAATAATAGATGAGTGCTTTTTGTACCAAACTAACGATAGATGGATGGATACGAAGCCGATATTTTGTTTCGTGAAAAAAGAATTTGAACATAGCCTTAAGTAAAGTATTCGTGGAAGTGATAAAGTGAATTTGTACGAATAAGTCGAAGCTAATAAAGTTAATTACACTTGTATATTACTTAGAAATTAGTTACACGAGAGAACTCGCACTTAACTTATCTAACAACTAAACACAATCAACGCCTAAAAAACGTTCCGAAAGTTCTTGTCCCCAAGTGAGAAAACTGGGAACTAGTTGAGAGGGTGCTAGTAATGAAGACGTCTCCAATGAGGGCCGTTTAATTAACTTCAAAATGAGGACGTGGCTCTCTAACTTTGGCCACGAGTTTTGCTGTTCGAGAAATAATAATGAGTTCGCACAAAGAATCACCGTTTCCTCTTGCGATTTGATTGACAAACTACTTTACTTACTGTGATATTTCTTTCAACCAATACACGTAGTTTCCTATACTAGTTTCCTATAATCATAACCGTCTTTATGTTACAATAATAATAATACGAGTATAAATATATGATAGAAGAAAGTTTATCGTAGATACAATATATAATAAAGCCCTAAGAAACAATGAATTGCGACATCGAAGCTTGTTCATTTTCTTATTGTGGTTCGATATACGGCATAGTGATTTCATACTGAAGTGCGTTACATGAAAAAGGCGACTGCTACAGTTAAAATAATTGCAGATAGCAATCGCATTACGCTAGCCTAGATAGAGCCAGGAACTTTTAAGGTGATCGGCACGATGGGTGGGCAGCCTTATCAAATTAACAGCAACTGTCTGGTCTGCCTACCACACCCACCAAACTTAAACCACTTCTAAATGTTTATAAAACTCTCTTTATATATTTTTATATTTAAAAAACTATGATTATATTTACGTTTAAAAACTTTAATATTTCTAATATGATAAAGGTAGACAAAAAATATTTAAGTTTTTATAAAGTAAGTATATCCGTTTGAACCTTGATTTTAGTCAAGAATAGTGACATCTGTTGGTGCTTATTGAGTTTATCTATTGATTACCATCATAATATAATAGATTTTGGAACGGATCTTAAACAAATTATGAAAATTGTAGTGTTTATATTCTAATAAACTTTCGCGATCTTCAACTTACTGCAATACTAAAACCCTGATAAGTCACTTAATAGTCCTGGACTATGCGACGACGAAACAAATTATAATTAAATTTATGAATAAAGCATACATTTAAACAAGAAATTTAAACATTTTTGTATTTTAACATTTAATAATAAATTTTAGCAAAATGGCGCCGAAATTGTTATTAGGTAACCGTAAATTAATTTCAAGTCAACAATAAACCAAATTCTGTTCAAATGAAGACATTTTCCACTAAGTTTGATCGTCACAAAGTGATGCGCATCAATAAAACTTTGTAATTATTAGTTTGACGAACTAATTTCAAAGAGGCTCCGTCTTCAACTTGATATTTGACGCGTGACATTATATTACACAGGAGAAATTTAAAGTGTAATTTAGTGCAGATATAGCTTCGAAATTAAACCGCACAGAGTACCGCACTCATATTATACTGAGTAACATTATTTTGGTTACGTAAGCGTACGAGAGTATTGTGAGTAAAACACTCATTAATGTTGAAAATTTGATATTACCATTGTTGAATAATACTAGCATATTCCAGAACTACAAAGGAATTTAGCTCATAATATATCTTGAATTCTTCAAGCGGAACATGAAAAAGTACCTCTGGTCGGCATAGTAACAGCGACCGAGATAATCGTAAATATTATCATTTATATATTAATGATGGAGTGCTCTAAGAGCAAGAAGGGGAGGGAAGCTCTGGTGAAGGAATTTAAACTAAATGTAGTTAATGTTGGTTTAGCGCAGAGTATTTTATCTGAACCAGCATCAGATATATGTTATAAATTTTGCAATTTTATTTCTTCCCTTCAGCGGCGACTTCCTCCTAAATAGACTTAAAATAATTTTGATGTTATGTTTTAGGCTCTATGGAGCTGACTTGTCTTAATAGACAAAAGCTCCCAATAAATATAGATTTAAAAAATATAATTTATATATTTATTATTATTTACATTTCTATTTTGAGCTAAAGTACATATAAGTACTATATTGAGCGTAGAAATAGGACGATGAATGTATAATATGAAAGACACATTGGTACCGGCTAGTGGTTTTGAACCCGTGCTCTCGGTTTGCGGAACCATTGCATTACCACTACACCACAGTCACCTTAAATAGAGTCGGTTTTGAAAAAAGATATCGTGTCAAAAGAACAAACTGTTAAATTTTAATAAGTATGCGAGAACAAAAACAAAAGGTAAATATTTAAAGAAAAGATTCGTTAATATAAAACTCTAATATCAATATTAACTCTTTAATTAAAATATTGGTTTACAGCCTTCTCTTGGAATTTTATAACCTTTTTGAGGACCCGAGACAATTCACTAATCTTTTGGGACATCAATATTATTGTAAGGTTATTTCTTAGACATTTATATTTTAAAATATATTTTGCAAATATTTTATTTGAATTTATTGAACAAATGCCAGGAATAACAAAAGCATAGATACCTACCTGATTTAGGTTAAGAATATATATGATTCCATTAAGATGGAAAAAATTGGTAGTAGTTACTCGTAAAGCGTGAAGTCAGGGTCTTATCGCCATTACATAGATCGGAAAGTAAACGCAACGTTATCGAAAACACACGATAAATCCAAGAAAATAGTCTACAGAGGTTCCAAGGACATAATTCTTAGGCGATTACGGCGCCACTAAATCTTCGGAACTCGTTAATCGAAGTTTCTCGAAGCAGTTCACAGCGCCTGACGCCAACTGCCTTTGCCAGAACCTCTTGCTGCAGGCGACGCCAATTTAAATGATAAAATTTTGAATTCCCTCAAGGGATAAAATGCAGATTGTTCATTCTAAAGAGAATTTCAAAAAAGCAATTATCCATTTTAGTTGCCTTTCCTCTTTTGACCTTTGCTGAATTGATAATAGCGTAAACATGCTTTTGCTCTGACGTCAGAAGCTTTTATGGTTTTATTGCTTGCAGTATGTGGAACATTACTTTGTTTTTGTGAACGAATTTAAATTTGTTAATGTTATAGTTTGACACACCAAGTCCCAGGTTCGTTTTTCAATAGGAGCTCATATTTGTTTATATATTTATTAGAATACAATTGTTACTTAGGGTCTGAGTATTTAGTATTTATTAAGTAGGTAGGCAATCATTTGCCAGCCAGCCTTGTAGTGTGTACCCGGGGTTGTACCACACTACAAGTGTCAGACCGTGAAGCCTTAAAGATTCTAGTTCTAACTATTTAACTAGATAGTTAACTTATCTAACTAACTAACTAGATATATAAATGCGAATGTTATTTGCATAAATATATACTTGTAGTAGCAGTTGTCTCTAACATGGATCATATTATGTCATATAGGGTGCGAAAGTAATATTAAGTCTTCAACAAGAAAAATATTTCAAAAATTATTACTAGACGAGTCTTCAATTCCTCTCTGATGATAATAATAATAAAGCCCATTTATTCCTTAATTTTTACATAAATATTTTACAGTATATAATAATATTTATTATGTTAATAACTATTTACAATGAATGTCAAAATATTTTTTTTAATGTCAATGTTTTAGTGAGGAACCCCTCCTGGGGTAAAGACCTCCTCCTTTTTGTACCAGTTTCCTCTGTCCTGCGCTTCTTTAGTCCAATTGTACCCGCTTCTTTTTTAATGTCATTATCCCATTTTGTTATGTCATTATCATTATCCTCTCATACTGTAATGTAAATTATACGTATACAATCTCATAGGAATTTCCAGTATGACCTAATATTATTGTTCAGTACAAAGCCACTGTCATACTGAGAGGTTGTCTATCGTTACAAGCTTCGTTAGTATGGAAATAGCAACTGAGAGAAATAATTGGACGAAACTGCGGAGAGGACCGTGCGTCCGAAAATCAATGTTTGTGCTCCAGCGGCTTCACTAAAATGGGAACTGTAGCAGATAAGCACTTAATACGCAAAGGGCCGATATTGTAACGTGGAATGGGTCAGTTGAAGTTCACATTTGTTTCCAATTTCGATTTGTGCTATTTACGTTTGATTGATTGTTTGTACAGTTCGTTTAACAATTTGATGTGTGACAAATGGTAATGTAGAGAAAGAAACCAAGCTAACCTAGAGTCGTACAATATTATCAGAAGCGAAGAGAATATAGATTGAATTACCATTATATATTTTCATTAATTAAACATTCTTTAATCAAATAATTGTCCTGATGAAGAGCCACTTGTTACGATCCTGACATAACTCCCTCACATCCACAATTCTCTTCATACAAACTCTACAATTATGGACGCTATGCACCCATCTTTCTTGAGAATGTCTCCGATGTGGTCAGAAAACACCCTCTCGTTTAACGCATCCATCCAAATTTCTTTCGTTAATCAAATCGTCACGCCTTTTTCTCACAGAGATAATGGAGCGCCACTTGCTACGGTCCTGACACAACTCCCTCGCTTAATACATTTTTTTTGCTGTCAATCCTCCTAAAATCATATATCACCTAAATGGGACAGATGAGTCATCACACTATTTTGCGTTGTGACCGATCTTGAGAATCGCGATTCACCTCAATACAGGCCTTACCATTACCCATGGTTTGTATGACCATTTCACTACCACTAGACCACAGTCGCCTTTCATTAAACATAGTAATGTAAGTTATTTCAACTTTTTATGACTGTTCATAATCGGGAATAGACTGAATTTAAAGTAAATGTGCGTGGGGATTGTCAAGTTTCTCCATTTAATCTTTTACCGCCATTTTTTTTTGTCACGTAGTAATATTTGTGTGTGTTACGTTTTGTGTATAAATCATAAGGGTTGGCTTTTTCCTTGTCAACGCAGACATTTGTATAAGAGGATTTGAACCGCATTTGTTGGCTTCGTGCCAGTGACTCTCTTTAAATACCATGGCTATAAATTATAAATATAAATTTCACTACAATATTTTAAAATCACGAATGTTTACGCACCAAGATCATGACAGCCAAACTTTCTATTAGTCTTATTCAATAACAAAGACTTGTTTGACCAGCATAGTGATGTCGATTTCAACCGTAAAATAAACGGTTTGGTCACTCGTAGGCGCTCTTAGACATCCTCGTGGTGATGGTAATCAGGCAAGACTAAGTCAGATTTCGCGTCTCAATAAAAAAAAACATTAAACGTACATTTTGACATAATGACAATACCCTAGCTGATGTGAAGCTGGAGTGCGGCCATGAATGAAGGCTGCCAGTACCGTTAACTACTTGCGAGTAGCAGTCGCATCCACTACCTACTAAGGAAGACGCAATCTGTTGTCTAAGGTAAAAAACGCCTTACCAGTCGCCGTTCTAATAGGTATTTTTTATAAATAATTAAACAAATTAAACAATAAGCTTTTATTTATTATTATTAACCTCAAATTAATATTAAGCTCAAAAGCATTTATTGTTTATATTATAAAAATCACAGGTAACAAAAGGCTACTAAACAAATAACACGTAAAAAAATGTGAAAATAAAATTACTTTTCCCTGAAAAACCTAGATTAAACAAAACAATTAACCTAGAATATATCGAAATTTATTCTAGGTTTAAAATAAACCTTAATGAAAAAACTTGTCTTAAAGAAAGTTTTACTAGAGAAGGAATTAGTTTATAATTTTCGAGTTTTCACTTTATAATAAACTTGAATGTAGAGCACGAGATAATTGGCTTTACCTAATATATAAGAAACAAAGGTTTTTTCAATCACTATTTTTAACATAACGCGTAATTTTTATCGAGACTGTATTTAAAAAGGAGTGAGTCGACAGCTACCGGACGATCACAGGATGAAGCACGGCGGAACAATATTTAATAATTGTGTTTATATAATTTTTGTAATTGTTATTTAATAGCAAATAAATACCATATAGATTACGTCTATTATTTCACGACAAGACCTCGTAGACATTTTGACTTTGACTTGCCAGATGGAAGCAAGAAGTTCAAGAGCGTCGACGACTGAAAAGATCGGTGCAGTTTATTGTTGCCTCAGTCTCAGACACCATGCCATCCAAAAAATAATAAAATTATAATGGTCCATGTATTAAATCATGACAAGTAAGACGTTGAATATTACTTATTAGGCAATGGTCACGCAAACCAAGAGCTTCCCGTTCAAAAGTCGTTCTATTTCTATAATATGATACCCGTACATTGTACAAGCACGTTTAGTAGCTTAGTATGAAAATGTAAAAAATGAACTATAATACTAATTATCGAATATAGTTATTAGTAATTAAAACTTGTAAATGATGAAACTTATTAATAGTCTTCTTTTATTATGTAAGTTATTTTGTATGGTGTGTTAATATAATATGTAAAAATAATATTATTCAATAATAAAATATAGTATTGGGAAATATATTCTAGGTGACAGGATTGCCTACGAACTACGCAAGGTAACTTTTATACGGTTTATATCATGTCTTTCTTCACTTATAACTAATATTGGTATATTCTGAAGAAACATTTCTTTCAACATTTATACAATATATTGAATCAAGAAAATCATTAAATTATGGTTTCAATAGACATGTATATAAGTATTGTTGATGTTAATAATCTAGAAGCTGGACCGTCCATCAAATGAACAATGGCACACAGCCTCTCAAAGCAAGCTTACTCTTAAAGAGGAATATATGGAAATTTGAAGCAAATATTATATGGATTTACTATATGGATTTGAAATTCTAGCTTATATTAGAGCAGTGTAGGCTTAAGTAATAAAATCGATTATAGAAGAGGTTGGAACCTAGTCCGACATACATTTTAATTTACTGTCTAACATTCGTATCCTGTTACTGAGTAGGAAAAAATGGCGCTTCTATTTTATAAAGAAAAACGGTCTCAATTGCAGCCCTAAAATTTGACAAGCATTTGTTGCATTTTCCAAACGAGAACTCGGATTTTTCAGTCTTCGGCACACTTGGGCCTCCACCATGCTTACCATCAGGCAGGTCAAGGTGCAGCATGAAAAGATCCTACATTATAGAATAAAACAAATCATTCATTTTTCGCAATAAATTGTGTATTTTCATTCAAAAACGCAGGCGACAAGTTTTTCGTGGTGGCAGGCGTTGAGTCTACGATATAACGCAACCAACTCCATCTGCATATATTTGCAGTTTTCTTGTTGTAACAGAGGATTTATGACAAGGAAAATTGTTTATTTATAGTCTATTTTGTAAGTTGTCATAAATTATTTAAGTTGGAAAATAAAATGAATTAAACGAATATAAAGTATCTTTGACGAAAACAAAATCACGCTTAGCGACTAGCGTTATAATGAATTAAACAAATTTTATGCGGCTTACTATCGCGTTTATTTTTAGTTAATGATAGTACATATACAATTATTTATTCCGACGTTTCGACGTTCAGCCATCGTGGTCACGGAATGCCGCATAAAATTTGTTTAATTCAATAATCAATGTTCGCGCAAAATCTAAGAAAATTTTATGACTTATAATTAATATTTTGTTTAAACTTAACCTAACCTACGAACAGTTTTATAGGGACAAAAATATCTAATAAAAGTAAAATACTATCACATCAAGTTAGGTAGTACTTATGTATATTGTCGGACGAAGACCTCGCTGTAGGCTTGATACGATATTCGATTTATATTATAGTGACTAGACATATGACAGCACTCCGCCTGATGTTAAGCTGTAGTGTAGTCCATGAATGGAGGAGACTTCTACTACAATTCAATAACTGTGAATAGCAGTTACATTCACTATCCCGGCCTAATAGGAACCAGCAGGTTACAAGCTGATCCCGCAACGCAACTAAATCACTTCACGGTCTGCAGACTGTGTAACACTGACTACCTAATTAGCTTCAAGCCGATATTTAAATTTACGAATACAAATAATCTCAAAGTTTACATATACGAGTTTACATATATATATATTTGTATCGTAAATAGGTACCTCTTTAAACAATATAATAAAATAAATGAATGGTAGGTAAAATATGTTATATAATGTAATAATATGAGAGCATAAATCGTGAGTATATTTATATTATAAAGAAATGAAGGTTGCGAATCTTGCGATACATGACAGAGGGGCAATTATACCTATTCCGATGACCTTAATGTGTTACGCTGAACCCTTATTGGGATAATAATGAAATAATAGGAACCAGAAAATGGAGGTACAAAATTATTATATTTCTGCATCACTCCATCGCCAGCTACACGTACAACCGCTAATATTGTTAAAACATGAGGAAAACTTTTCTAATATATGTGGAGCAGGTTATATAAGAATTAATGATTGCTGTTCTGGTTTCTAGACAGTAGAATTACTAAAGGCAATAGAAGCATTTGCTATACATTTTTTTTGTTTTACATTTTTATATTAAGTTACTTAAGTGTTTGTATGATAGTTACAGGACGACCAAACCACATTGGTTGTTGTATTAAGATACATTGGTACCGACGAGCGGTTTTGAATCTATGCTTACGGTTTGCGTGGCCATTGCACTACCACTACACCACGGCGCCTTAATATAATTACTTATACTATTTATATTGATGTTGACAAAATCTAACAGATTTGTGATAGGTAGATAGTAACACAAAGTGTCGCATTATAAAAACATAGTCGTGTTTCAGGATCAATTTAATAGTTGCTGGTTTCAACTAGACCGGCACAGCGAGACTACTATAATAACACAAGCGTTAGTTTTTCTTGGAATCTGTTCCTATTATAATTTATTATCCTCATTGAATAATGAGATTCTAAACAGTGCGCCATATCGGGCGACGCTGCTGGCATAAATTCACGCGCTTCTTGTTCGTAGATAATTTATGTAGTACGAAACTTGTCCCGTCGACATAGTGCGCGGTACTATAAACAAACTTATTCCTGTCCTTTGTAGTTAATGGCCCAATACAATGGGAATTCATAAACGCTAACTACGTACAAGCAGTTCCAATTGCGAAACCTATTTCGATTAATGTATGCTATATCGTATAGATTTATTGGATGTCCCTGGTTTATATTACCATTATTTGATTTGCTGTTATATAATACGTAAAATTAATACATATAACCTACATTTTCATAGAAATGTAAGAACAATGAAATACCAAAGGCTCAAGGAACGTTAGGAGTTCAAACAAGACAATTGAGACAAGTTAAGACAATTTTACATTTAGTTTTATCTCAATGACATGAAAGTTTCGCTATATAATTTGCAAAGCATTCATTGAAATAAAAACATTAAACCTTCACGCGTTTGCAAAAAATTATCTCTACCATGCAATCATTTATGAATAACAGTCTCAAAAACAAATCAATTTGGAGATTGAAATATTATTTATCATGAAGGTAAATACGGTCGTATCTGGCTGTCACGGTAGCTATCGTATAGATTAATATGTTCGGTCGAATAGATGGAACTCTGCATCATTATTTTTAATTAAACAAATCGATCACGCTTCCCTTATCCCAACATTATTCCGACATTGGATCACCACATCATTAATCACTAGACAAAATCTAAAGAAGAATTGAGAACGTTTAGAGATTGAGGGAGTACTCGTGTTTGTAAACAAGGGTTTTGAGCTAAACTGTGAATTGGGGCATAACAATTTAAACTTTGAAGAATAACAATCAAATTTCACAATGTTACCTATGGGATTGCTCTCTTACAAACTTTAACGCGACTTAGTTATTAAGAAGCCAAAATGTACTCCCTTGGAAACTCGTGTGTTTCTAAAAACTTCCAAATCTTTTGTTTCTTTATAACTTATTTATTCTGTAAACAATTATTACATTGAAATGGGATTCTTAGAAATATTATTAACTATTTCGTGCTTAATAATGTTCTTAGAAATAATAACGTAGTTACAAAGATAGGTTGCCTAGTACCATAACCATAAAGCTTTTTTTATGTGAGTATAATTTCTATTATCCATTCGGACATATCAGCGCGATTGAGTGGTGGACCCCCTGTGAGGCGGGTGAACCATAGAGCTTGCACTTGTATGTATGAAGAGAATTGTGGATGTGAAGGAGTTGTGTCAGGATCGTAGCAAGTGGCGTTCCATTGTCTCTGCCTATCCCTGTGGAAAAAAAGTGGGACAATTTGATTCATTGATTGATTACGAATTAATTGTTCAGATTGTTTTCTTTTTATCTACATACTTCTCTCTTCTCAACTATTAGCCGTATACTGCTGGATAGGCATCCGCCAGCGAACACTACATTAGCCTGCTGGAAGTAGCTTGCATCCAGCAGTTTCTTGACACCTTCAGCGGTGGGATGAACTCTGCAATTTCCTGTACGTGCTGTGTTATTTACGTGCTATAAATACATAAAAGTGTATAAAGTTCGCGAATATAATGCAAGGGCTAAAGTACAATGAAATCTTGTTAGTGAGTCACACACGTTAAAGTAATATTGTTGCGACTAATTCGGCACGTTTCATAAGCGCGTAAGTTAAGCTGGACATTTTTTATATAACTCCGTGATTAAGGGTAACGATCCCCCGACAAGCGAAATAGGTAACGCTGACAGACATTTACGGGACGATGGCGTGTAATATTTCCTTCATAATTACATTTATTCGTGTTGCCGTAAATCTTATTAAGTCTAACAAGATGATACAATGTATTTGTCTTCCCCCTTAGCTCTAGCCTGGGATTACTCTAGCAATGCCATTACAGCACCCAATTTCATTTGTTAGAAACAACGCTGAATATAATACGAATGAAAAGCTAAAATTAAAATTATAAAGCCGCGTATAAGCTTCGATTGTACGAGTTTGTATTAAATTGAATTCAGGTTTCAAGACACTTAGCGAGAATTCTTAAAGGGCTTTCCGTTTAATTTATTTAAATAAGCCTTGGTTGGTATTGGAGTATTAAGAAAACGTTATCACAAACGAATATTTCTAAGAATTTCCTTAAATTTTCTAGAAATATTGAGTTTACGAGGTAAATCAATTTGTATTTTTATTGAATGATATTGGCGAAGTTTGTGATCTCACTTTTGAACCATTTATCAAAATATCGATTATAACGCGTTAATTTTTGATTAACTTTAAGAGAGGCTTAACCAGAAAAAATGTTGGAGTTTACCAACGAGTTTACTAATGAATATTTTCACTTCATATCCAAGCCGGCAACTCTTCTAGTAAAATTATAAAATAACAATGATGAAATTCTTTGTTGAAAGCAAACACAAAGGACCTTTGTTAATGGATTTCTTTTTAAATATGACCATCTAGTTTAATTAAGCTTGATAAAGGGTTTAAATGCAGGCGTTAGTATTTGTACTAGATTTTAATATTAATTTAAACCTTTGTGCTCACTTCCGGGCATTGAACAGAATACTGAAACATAATTCCAGGTATCTTAATAACTCCGAAGGGAGCATGGAAGTAAAGTTTTTATCTATGCTTAATACTATAAAACTGAGGAGATTTTTTGTAAGAACGCGCTAATCTTCTGCAACACACTAGTCCTATTTAAAAAAAATCTTATTAAGTAATATTTAGGGCTATATAAAATTCCTGAATATTTTTTTCATTGTGGATTCTTTGTGGAGTCTTAAAAACTATAAAAAAGAGAAAAAATATTATTTTACTTTTTTATTATTATTCTTTACCTGTATTGATATGAAATTAAGGACATAGAGTATCTGGTGAAGGACCAAGAGGGTCTTATGCCGAATACATTAAAATCGTCTCTTAATATAATATAATTTTAACATGAGACTGATATCAAAGTAAAGACCTGAAGCACCTGACGAATAACTATGAGGGTCCAAGCGACTATATGCCTATATCATTTATACTGTACACATAAATCAGTCATGCCTCAATGGCATACGGATAGGCAGAGAGACTGGAGCATTATATTTCATGATCCTGGCACAACTTTCTCGCTTCCCTCACATCCACAATTCTCTTTAAACAAGCATGAAAAGTTTTAATTATTAAATTTTTAGGAGGCAGGATTACTTAATGGATTAAATATGTTACCTTGTTAGTTGTATGCGTGTGTGATGTGGTTAGGTCAACTTTCGTTGCCACAATCCGGGTTCACCTATTACACTCAGATAACAATTGTTAATTAAGTCTTATCCCAAATTTAACAACCCAACCCAATGTTTAAAAATCCTAAATTCATGACCTTTCGCCCATAACAAAGCTATTAACTTTTATGTCTTTAAATATATATTTTTTATAACTTTTAACAATGTAAAACCTTTTAGAATATACGAAAATAACAAAATATTGTACAGGTGTATATTGTTTTTAACTAGATTCCAGACTTCCTATTCCTAATTCGTATGCCAACATAGATTTTGCGCGAACATAAATTAATGAATTAAACAAATTATATGCGGCTTACTATCGCGTTTATTTTTGACGTATAATTCCGACGTTTCGAGTACTTTTGCTGCAAAGTATGTTGTGTTCGTATGCCAACATTTACAAGCATTAACATATAAATTCTAAATAATTCTAAATTTAATCTAATGGTAATTATTATAATATTACATTTTATTTTATTAATTTATTTTATTTCATTAAAATTACATTGCATATTTTATATATTAGTGCGTTTATAATCCTTGCGTATTTTCGGCGCGTATAGCCTCCGTTTTTTGATGAAGTCTAAATGCGCGCATAGCGCCACCTGTATGCGCATTTGGTAGGCACGTAAGCGCGCGTACAGTCCGCGAAGTTTAAGCTGAGCTTTGTATTTTTGTGAGTGATAACCAAAATTAGAGTCAGAAACCAGTATAAACTGGTTTTAACCAAGCAAAGCATCGCGTTTTATGTAGACGTCAGACCTACACTATTTATGTACACCTACATAAATGCAAAGCTAAGCTTAAGCATGGACTGTACGTTTGTATAATAACAACCGAATCAAAACGCGCCAAAATTACGCCTGGTTTGTAAACGCACTTACTATTGCGATATTTCTTTTCAATCAGAAATTACGAAGGCCAACCCGTGACCAATTATTGTGGTCTTCTTCTCAAGGATCTTAATTTATTTTTATTATTCTGTGTCGACATATGACAGCACCGCGCCTGATACTAAGCTGGAGTGCGGTCAATGTACAAAGGTGACTACTTGTTAAATAACCAGAAAGTTTGATACAGAAAGTCCCAAGCTAAACCCGAAACGCGACTAAGTCACTTTACTGTCTGTACTATCAGTCTGGCCGAATCGACAGACTGGGTACCACTGTATACTGTACATATGTAATTGAAATTATATATGAGGTTAATAAAATGAAAAAAAAAAACATTAAACACTAATAAAGCCGTTCCAAAATATATCACGTCAAATAAATAATTGACGCATATGTAGGTGGGAAGTAAGTCAGCGAGCCATGTGTACAAATTGTACGAAATGAAGGAGATAAGTGAAATTTATGTAGAATGGTATCGACTCTTGCCCTCCATATCTGTATGTTTGCTTCGATGGCGTAACCAGATAGACTCTAATTTATGGAGGTTGACAATTTGTACTAAAATACTACAGATAATGCCCGGACTATATGAACCCCTAGTTTAGTCTCATAATAAAACTTAACGATGTCTGTTTGTTATTGTAATGTTATGACGCGTTGTATATCACTTTCATAGACACTGCTATGAAATGAAAACAAAAGATGCGAATAGAAATAGGGGGGAGATGGTAAACAAGCTATGTTATTGAAATTTATCACTTGCAGCTTAACGTATTGCTATTTAATTCATTTTACCTTTTAGGCCTGTTAACTTTGGAATATTTATGTCAGATTATACTCAGTGATATTAAATAATCATTGGGTACTTCTTATTGTATTTGATATTACTAAATTGTTATACTAGGCCGGTATTGGTGGATGTGACTGCTACTGCAGTTATTTAACTGTAGTAGCAGTCGGCTCTATTTATGGACCATACTAATAACATTATTAAGCTACGTATTTTGTTTTTAAATTTATTGCATAATCGATATTTGTTTTTGTATCATAGTTTTTATTAACACAAACACATTTTATTTACTAATATGGAATTACATTGTCTATATGAAAATCAGGCTAGCATAGTAAAGATTATAAGGTTAGCATACTTTTTCCAGCAAATTTTATCTTCGAAAAAAAAAGAATTAAAGCGTGAATCGGCGGAGCCGAACTACACTGCAGTTCAACATCAAACGGCTATGACAGTAAAAACTCACGTTGTATGAAATGAAATATTTCCCAGTCAAATTTGATATGCATTCCCCGTGAAAGTTAGGCTAGCACACATATGACTGAGTGAATATCGCTTGGCACTAAGCCATGAATAGTAAACAATTAGAAACGTCGAATGAAGCATAGTGATAAAATATGGTAGGATTACCTGAATATGGTAATGAATGAATCTGGTAACTTTAATGAATATAACTACATACAATTAGTATCATTATCATCAGCCAAAAGATGTCCACTTGTGAACATAGGCCTCCCATCGCTCGAAGAACCGACAACCGATGGAGAAGAAAGGTTTTCGAATGGAGACCACGAATCGAAAGACGCGTAGGTCTTCCATGATATCGTAGATGATCTATCGAAATAATGAAAGTCACGAATGTGTCTTAAAAAAATGAAATTATTCATAAATCATTTGAATAACATCTTTTTGAAATGCCTCTCCATTGCCTAAAGTTACAGTCAGATCTTTAAACTTCTTCTCACCCAAATTTGTTGCCGGTTTATGTTACGTAACGTAGACATTATTTCAAAAGTCATACAAACTTGGGTAAGTATATATTTTTTCTAATTAATACGGAATAACAACACAAAAGCAAACAATTCCGCATAAGTGTAGCTTTGTGATTTGGCCATACAAATACAATATGGAATTGATTTCAAACCCACGACGAGCCTTAATGAGTACAAAGCATTATTAAAATCATAATATGGCGCAGACATTCGATAAGCGATCCCAGTGCACACTGGGTTCCATATGACAGAGTAGAACATCACTTGGCTTACTGCCACGGGAAGTGTGCTCTTAATAACCTCATTATCCAGCCTTGTCACGAGATAAGCCACTCGTTTTCATTTAATGCGCGATGGGCGTCATTACAGCATAGAGCACTCTGCTGTACACCATTATAATGTTCGTCGCTTGAGGGACTCACGCATTACAGTCCCTTATAATATTTCAACAAAATATGAAACCAAATTAGCGTTTTTTTAATCTGACCTCGGCCTGCTTGATGTTAAGCGTAATATAGGTCTCTTATTGATGATAACACCGACTGAAAAAACCGAGTCAATTCACGGTTGATTCAGTCTCCGTCACTATGCCGGCCAAAGGTGCTTCTTCACGCAAACTTTGATATTGCTAAACAAAAACAGTGGTTAAAATCTAGGTTATTACTTTTAAATCAGGTAGGTAAAGGATCCGAGGCGGCACCACCACTCCAGTGTAAAGACCGTGAATTAACTTCGCCGCGTTTCGGATTATTTGCGACTGCTACTTGCAGTTTTATAACCAACTGTAGTAACGGTCGCCTCCATTCATGGACTGCTCTCTAGCTTAACATCAGGCAGTCATATGTTTAGCCATTATTAAAAAAGGTCTTTGTGCTAGTGACAGTTTTTTTGACGGGTTGAAACATAATTGAATCTAAATGTAATCGAGTTAAAAAATCTTTTTCGCGAGTATTCCGACCATACTATTCCTCAATAAAATGAGAAACCGACAGTTACCTATTTATAGATATTTAAGAATATAATTTTAAACCGCAATGCCGTTGCTATTTTCACGACAGTATCTTCAATAAATATAACAAAAATGTAAAATAAAAGCAATAAAACAGGGAAGTCGTTTGCTTAATCGGTGTCTCCATTACCTGCAGCCGTCGAGAAGTGGGTTTTACTTTTGAAATTATTCAACAATGTTCTTAGCATTTGAGGAAATAGAGGTATTTTTATTACCTCCTCCCTATGGTTTCTGCCATTTTGTACTTTATGCGATAGTTAGTAATAAACTTAAAAAAAAACGCCATAGGGTCTCCGTGTGACAATTTCTAATTATTATGGATATTAAAATTGTACCATTGCTCTATAACCTAGTACCCATAATTGTAGAGCTGGTATGAAATAACAGTGTATAGATTGAGGTTTTGAAGCAACATTGGTTTAAGTAATGAGTTAAATAATTTAAGGCGACCCTGGTGTAATGGTAGTGCAAGGTCACACAAATCAAGAGCACGGGTTCAAAACTACTTGTTCGTCTTGTTTCTGTAATACAAGCACTTAGGTAAACTTCTAAAAACTTTTTTTTTACTATTATTTATTATAACTAAATCATCACCTCTAAAATAAGAGGCATACACAAAATATATCTATGTTTTTAAAAGTTGATTCCGTATTATGGGCAATAATATAAACAAAAGATTTTACTCACTGATATTATTTTTTCATTGCAAAATCCAATGCAGCAATAAGTGTTAAGTTGAAAACATAACCTAGTAAGAGACTCGCTGTTTCATGGCGGCACTTCTAACACTTTGTTATTGTCTAAATTATACTTATTCCTGTAAGCAGAGTCTTAGGTTAGAATTCCTAAAGGAAATTAAACTCTAGCCTCGCAAATACGTGAGTGAGAATATAGAATAACTAAACGTGGTTCTGTAGACAAATAGGTTCACTCTGGATACCCGCCAACATTTTATTATACCATAAACTTATATAAAAAAACTTTTTTTTCTTTTAAATTTCCACTTTTAACTTTCGTAATTTCTACTCGAAGTACCCTAGCTCAATTTCAAAGGTATAAGCATATATTGTAATTATACATCTTGATATACTTATATAGATTGGGTGTCCAGAAAAGAAGAGATAAGCCTAAAACGTTTTGGTAATAGAGCTATTAGCTAATTTATAAAATTCTATCACAAGCAGTACTTAATTAAGAAAGTGGTTTTTTTATTGTATTTTGACATCTTGTCTGTTAGTAAGCAACGAGACAAAGAGTGCAAGAGTGCCAACGAGTAAAAACCGACTCGTTCGCCGTCACTATGCCGGCCAAAGTATATCGGATTATTCACATTTAACATTTCAATAATAAAAGCAAAAGCTACAAATATTGTAAGTACTTTTATATGGTTTCACTAAAGGTATATATATATATATATTATAAGTAGGTGGTATACATTTAAATCTTCAGTAAAGCGACATAGGTACATATCGTACATATACATAATATAACACTACTTTCAAAGGCTTCTTTTAAAGGAAACAAACATATAACTACTACTTTATAAAACCCGTATCGTCATTTAAATTTTTCAAGTAAAGTAAATTTAATTGTGAATTTGCATGTGCTTTTAACGGATTTTTCCTCATGTGAAAACCTGGGGTGAATGTTTGAGCTTTTTACGAGACTAAACGTAAATTAACTTTCAGTAAATACATTTTAGAGACACGAAAAAAAAAGTTAATTATTTATTATTATATTATACAAAAATCTTCATTTTATTTAAGAAATATATATTTAATTAAGCTTTACTAGTAATGTTTTCTTTATCGTGATACGACATCTGAACTCGACCCGCCTGATGATAAGCAAGACGAGGTCCACCAGTGACGACGACTGAAAAAACCGAGTCAGTTCACGGCTGCCTCAGTCGCCATCACTATGCCGGCCAAAGGTGCTTCTTATTATTGTAACAATCATATTCTAATAACAAATTAAATTAATTTGAATCTTACTTTAAACAGTTTATATTATTATGCCTTATTATCTGCTAAATCAGCAGAAAAAATGTTTTTTTTTTCAGGCTCAATAGAGGCAAAAGTATGAATGAAAAATGACTCAGTTACAGGTCAGAAGGCAGCGGAGTGCAGATCGTTGTATGCCGTTAACTTGAATGATTTCTCTGTGGTTTGTCCGAGATTTTTCACCCCCAACACGACCTTAGCAACGTTAGTACTTTTACTAAACCAAAGTTTTTTTGTCGCTTTCAGATGTACACTTCATCTTATTTTAATTAATTTATATTTTTCTTTCGCTATATTATAAAACATATGACATTTTTATTATAAAATTAGGCTATGAAGTTATATAAAATTGACCTCACGTTTTTCACTGAGTCGATGGGTCAAGACTCCTATTATAGAAATAAATATTACGCATCTTTAGTCTTAATGTCGGTTGATACAATTTAAGTATCGTGACTGCGATATTAACTAAAGAACAACTCGTATAAAACAAATTTTCTCGACATAAATGTGAGATGCAAAATTTTCCTTAACGTTACTCGAAGTTAATGAGTTAGTAATATTTCCTTTTACGTAGCATAAACTTAGCGTAAAAGTTACAATCTTACTTTTGATAGTGACATATTAGATGCCGCAAAACTGCAAAACTGCCAATCCGTGAGCGCCCGCAACCACCACACATAGCACAAAACAGAGTAATGGAGAAGTCAGGAGAAGAGACACTTAATTAACTTTAGAGCTAGGCAAAGTTCCTCCTGCAAGGTGGTGAAGGGGGATAATTCGAGAGTTGGGGTAGGCTTGCCCCTCCACACATCGCGCATTATTTGTCGGCGTGCTTCTCTGAATACGAGGTCGAATTTAAGCAACTTTGTCGTAAGTATGTAGAGAACTTCAGGAACACTTTGTACTATTCATGCATCTTGTCAAAACAACATGTAAGTACTTACCATTTCAATGCTACAACTTAAGGAAGACAACCATTTATCAATCAAATTTGATTATTAAGCTTCAAACTTGAAAGTCTTACACAACTTATATTTATTTGCTTTTAGTTTTATATATGTATAATTGTATATATATTAAAAAGTACAAGTCAGCAGTGTTACGTACGCCATGGAGCTTGTTTGAGATGATTTTATTATATTGCTAGCTGTATCATGGAAACAGGATGACCAAAGATACATTGGAGCAGGCAAGTATTTTGTTACCAGAAGCTCTTGGTTTGCAATAGCACTGTATTACCACCATACCACGGTCGCCTTAAAGTCTCAAAATATGTAAATTACATTGAATATTGGAAAATATGTCCTATCTATAGTGGTATGGTTTTATTGCCTGACTAGGCTTAACGATCAGGCGAAGATTGACTGATGCTCAGTCAGTAAACACAAGCTATGATTCCTGATATTAATACATTGATTGATTATTTTATTAGGCGCTTTTATTAATTCTTAGCAAGTTTTATTCTGACCTAAATAATAAGTATCCGTCTATACTACAAACAACATTTTAATAAATAAATAAATATAAATATAATTTAAAAAGGGATTAAATATAATAAATTAATAATATAACAAAACTAATAAATTATTAGGATTTGATACCTTTTATTCCTTTTATTTTATCATTGACGGCGGCCAAAATGTGGCACTTTCACAAGAAAAAAATAGCAATCTCAGAACAGAGAAGCATAGTCTATAACTATATCTATATACAAGACTAGTGAAGATCACTTCATTTTAAGTCAATATAAAAATTAACGACATTATGTTTGTTATTATTAAGTATGGAATTATGTTTTTAGTCCGCCTGATAAGGTGCGGTCCATAAATGGACGAAGCAGATACTACAGTTTAATAAGTGCAAGTAGGATACAGTTGTATCCCTAAGCCAGCCTAGTTGGAACCAGCTGATACCAAAACACGACTAAGTTACTTCTCGGTCTGTACACACGTGGTGGCACTACCCCGTCTCAGCAGACTGGGCATGCCTTAAATAAGCTCTTAGCCAACCAGACCAGGAGCAAATACCCGCCTCTTTTTTAATTGTTAACAAATACTTGTAATATTCAATCTAAAACTTTAAATTTAATTAAAAGTTTGTATCTATCAATACTCGTATTTGATAAAGGTTTGTATGAAATAACCGGGTTTTGAAAGAGGTGAAATCGTTATTATCTATTTCTGAACAGACTTATCAAAATTAGTTTTCAAAATTACCTGGCACCACTGAATAGCTGGCAGCGTCTCACGGGCGATTGACATTTCTCTGTTCTCTTTGTAATTACTTGGATCCTTTAAAAATTATACATTTAACTATTACGTTTAAATCTATTATATAAATATTTAATGTTAGTGTTCTGTAATATATTTTCATATATAAACATTATTTATTATCTACAACCTGTTACATATGACCTAATCAAATTACAAATAATTTATTTTACAATGTATTTAATAATAAACTGTAAAATCTGTAGATAGTATCGTATATTATAGATAGTATCGTTCTACTATTTCGTTAATAATAAAACGTTATTAAGAAGTTTTTTTATTAGCATTTTTAAAGTTTGTATTTTTATGTATAAATTGTATTAATATAATTGCTCTAAACTACAAACTGATTTAAAGGCAATGGTTAAATTCAATGAACTTTTGAATAAATAAATTCATTTTATTTATTTAAAAGTTCATATTTTACACCAATAAAAAAGTATTGCCTTTTTAACACTTCTATATTAAGCTACTAAATGAAACGCGACCATTATATATAATACTCGTACATATATCTTTTATTTTACATTTCTATACTAAGCTACTAAAGTGCTTGTATCAAAGAAACAGAACGAGCAAAGTACATATATCAAAGATACATTGGTATCAGGCAGTGGTACCAATTTCACTAACGGTCTAGCGTTCACCTTTAAAACCAATTTGTAAGTGTGGCTCCATCATCTGCCTATCCCTGTGGGGAAAAGGCGTGACAATTTGATTGATAAATTTGAAAATATTACTAAATCTTTAGTAGTTTATTTCGAGACATCGCATACCTACGCTAAGCTCGACTCGAAAGCTCTCATAATTAACCGTTAAATTAAAACCGCAGGTGCCGACTACACTTCATTTATACGAATATTGCTTTATATTAATTTCGCTTATATATTTCGGGCATAGAATTACACTTTCGATCAAAATTATCTTGTAAACGAGCGTAGTTATACTTTTAAACTTTTACTGAAGACTCGCTGCACTAGACTTGCCCGTACCAACATTTGTTCGTCCATTGCAAAGATAAGGAAGTATAATGTCTTGGGGCCTAGTTATTGCGGTATCTTACCACAAATAAAAAAAAACTATAAAATTTTCTAATACAAGTATAATTTTGCTATAAGAATCTAAAATAAAATATACGAGTACTATGTATAATATATTATACATATATAATAATATAGTACTATGTATATAGATGTAAAGCTAAATGAAGTAAAACGCTATTTTTAACATGTCAAAATGTCATTAACACAAATTGCTGAATCACAGAGAAATGTGTGATAATAATTTTATAATTTCTTTCTTTCTTCAAGGAAACTTAACGTACTACAACGTATTACAATATTTTCATGATAAAAAGGCTTTATGATTTATTAAACTCAATAAAAAAATTAAAAAAGTTTCTCGGACAGTCTCCAAAGACTTTTTTTATTGTGGACATAAAAAAGCACCCCGCGTGATGTTAGGCTGGATTGCGATCTATGTATAGAGGGACTACTTGCATTTATGTAACTGCAGTAGCAAATCATACACACGATCATTGCAATATTTCAGACTGGAATAAAACTCTAGTAATACATTTATTTTCCATAGCTTTCTTGTTGTTACCTAATTTGTTATCTAACTTCACTATAATTTGACAAACCATAACCCGAAGGCCTTACATTTCTATCAGTCATAAGCAGTGGTAGGGTTAAAATACATTTCAATAATATTTATTACAAATATTAATAAAATGTAACTAAGCCGGCATAGTGATAGCATAGCTGGGGCAGCCGGGAACTAACTCGGTTTTTTCAGTCGTCGTCACTCTTAGACCTCCTTTTGTTTATCATCAGGCGGGTCTAAGTCAGATGTCATGTCACAATAAAAAAAATATCTGGTTATTCCCTCTAACATTGACTTTGAGTGTAATAAAACTATGATGAATATTATGAACTATTGTAAAGCAATTTCGTTTGTGTAATGATATTCAGATCGCTAATAGAATGGGTGATTTATAGTTATTTGCTTGCTTATATGAATATTCAAGTTTGAGGTTGCAATCTAAATTTGATTTATCTCTATACTTGTAGATGATTATCTCTTAATAATAAATAATACAAAGTTGTTTGCATAAAATATGTTTCTTCTCCTACACACTATACTTATTTATACTCGTATGTTTATGTCTAAACAGAAGTTGTAATTACATGTATAAATTAGTAATAAAAAGCGACTCTGCAATGAATCAAGGGCGTAGAGAACTGCAATAACAATTTTTTTAATGTCTTATATGATAAAAGTTGTAACCTAACCCAACACAAATCGAGTATTTTAAAAGAAAAATATTATCTACCGAAAACCATTTTCAAACTTGTTATTTTGCACGCTAAACTGTAGAGCTATTTTATTATGTTTTGCTCCATCCACTGCTAAAACCGCACTTTAACATCAATTTACACACGAGACGTATAATGGAAATATATTACACATACATGAACTTATTTTATGTTGAGAAAGTATCAGAAATGTTAAGCTTTAATCAGTTTGTTCGCGAGGATACAACATTTACAGTTGTTAAAGTTAGGTTGGGCACGTTTAGCACGTATATATAGAAAAAATGTGCTGCAACTTCTGACCTCGTGCCAGGTGGTAAACAAAGGGAAGTCTTAGAGCTCCGATGACAAAAAAACTGGATATGTTCACAGTTGCCTCAGTTTTCACTATAAAATGGGTTATAAGATGGTAAAACGCAAACGATATAATAATTAAAAATCTCTATTTTTTCTTCCCATCCTATACCCTTGGATCCTGAAGCAAGCCTAAACTGGATCTGATTTTATCAGCAGCAAATTAAGGTCAGAACTCTTGTCTTAATACAAAAAATTGTATGCAGAAAAAAATATCTATATTAACGATTACTTACCTATATCATTATACTAGACATTACAACTATTGGTTAAAAAAAAAAATCTCGTCGGTATAGTATAGTGACTAAGACTGAGGTAACCGTAAACCGAATCTATTTTTCTTCAGTAGGCAAATCAATGTAAGAAATATTAACGTTTATTTTATTTTAATATTAGATTGAATATTACTAAATTGGTAATAAAATAAAGATCGGGGTCACTTTAAAAGTTCTCGGTTAGTGGGCTAGGATGGTAGATGGGGCTCCTACTTGCAATCATTTAACTGTAGTAACAGTCACCTCTAAACATGAACCGCATATAAGCTAACATCAGGCGGGGGATGTCGAGTCACAATTAAATCATATTCAAAAGTCCTATCTATATGAACAGAGTCCATCAAAAAATATCAGACCAACAAAAAAGGATCATGGTTCGAAAAGAGATTTCTGGGATGGAATATAACATTATCACACCGGACGTAGATGATTTATAACAAATAGTTTTGGTTTGAGCTGTCAAGGCTCACCGCACTCAGACACATTTCGCATGGGTTATCTCAGGAAACCCGACATCTCCGGCGCGGTTATGCCTCCCTTGTTCGCGGGAATATGATAAGGACACCCTGTGTTATGTTTAATTGTATGTAACTATAGGTCGCTTGTTTTGTGACACCACCGTTTACAACACACAGTTTCAACCGGCTCCTTTAACTGACGTGCGGTTATAAAACTGTCATTGACTCACATGGAGGACTTCCCATTCTTACGTCTTACTTGTAGACAAGATTAATTATATATTATATTCATTACCATGTTATTTGTTTTACTCGTATTAAAAATTATTCTATCAAAATAAAATAATGCATCTTGGGCCAACTTATTAAAGGCGAGTGAGCAGTCTAAACTGACTCGATTTTTTCCGGCGCTCTTGTAGTTGAGGACAGATATCTCGTTAAAATTTAAAGAATAATAAAAACAAATTGAACATATTCACCATCTACATGAATGAGATGTATTGAGCACATTAAATATGTATAAATATGCAATAATAATACATATCTGACCTTAACTTAGCAGTGCTAAGCAAGGTAGGAAAGAGTCCAAGAGTCCCGAGAACTGAAAAAAAACGACTTGCTATCGGTTGCCTCAATCGCCTTTACTAAACCGACTAGAAAGTAAACTTTTAATTGCGTGACTAAAAATACGCAAATATAGGTCAAAATCGTACTAGTTTTATGTTATCCTCTAAAATATTATTTGACATAGGATAAAAAATAGTAAAAATAAAAACTAGCTGTCAACCCGATGCCAATTGCTATAGCTATAATGTGCATTTTGCTCCTTTCATGGTGCTGGCTGGTCGCCAGACTTTCCTCATACACCAAACAATCCAGTACAGCATTCTTCCATTATCCTAATAGACATTATCTTCATCGAACTAGGTAAGCCACTTCATAATGACCTTAGATAATCTACGAGTTCAATTTTAAATGTAATGATAAACTTATTTACTACACTACCACCGACATTTTTTCCTAATTATATTTATATGCAAATTTTAGTACTGAAATAAAGTTTATTTATATGAACGCTAAATAATGTATCTCTGATCAAACTATTCACCATTTGAACAACAAAGAAACAAAATAGACAAAAATAAATGGATTAAGTAAAGCACATTTTCATATTCTTATATAGGATTAGCAAAATAACATTTTTGACTAACAAAAGAAAACTGTTACATTAATTGTATTTTACAATGAAATTATCATTTTGAACGAATTTAACTCTCTTATTCAAAAACCAAAAGCTCTAAAATAGCATAATAAAATTGTGATTGCGTAAAAACTGCGGTTTTAGGCACAAAGGGTATTATTCTTAAAGGAGCATTGGGAGCAGGCTGTCGTACGTAAATGGGGAGATGATTAAAATATCAAGAATCTCTTGCAGAAGCCGCCACAAGATTGTCTTTTATGCGAAGAAATAAACATTGTTTCATCAAGTGAAATTTCTCACCGAAGACGCAAAAGTGTCTTGTGTAATATGCAAGAATATGTTATGAGAGACATTTTTATATGCGTGTTTATGATAATCCATGTTACCCGGGATAGCTTTACATGTTTATTTTTGTTTCCAGCGAGTAATATTCAGCTTACGGTATTAAGGTAATTTTTAGAATCATGATGAATTTTCAATTTTATTTTTGTTTTACCTCGTCTCTAACTGAAAACCTTTTTGATTATTGCAATGTTAATGTTGAAAGTATTTGAGTTATTTTTAACTAGTTATATTTTTTGTTGTGTGTGTTAAGTCATTAATTCTGCGACTCGAGGCAGGAGTACTTCAGAAGACTGCTGCTAAACTGCTGTAAATTAAGTGGCGCTTTGTGCGGACGCCACGTTAAACCGCTGCAGTTTCCTAACGTACTGTTTGTTATATACATTTTTCGTACTGATTTTGGTTTGTTTAATAGACATTAAATAGGCTAGGTAAGTCCCTTATACAAACATTTAAGACTACTAATTTAATTAAATAGGTAATTTAATTGTGTTGGCATCTGAGTTTTGATCAACTAAAATATACGATAATCTGACAACACTGTCGGTATGATGGCAACACTAAAGCGGAAAACGAAAGAGAGCGCATAGATTGCGTGACAGTCGAGGCGAGCAGAGGGTTGTTAGCGAAGAATAAATACAAGGACAGATTGCATTAAAAAGGATTATTTGGAGATGTTAATAGGAAAGGATTGCTACATGAAACTGTATATTATGTTTACTGTGTTTGCAGATTATAAATGCATAGTGACTAAATCCAGTTGTTTAATTAATACAACCAAATCATAACCTGTAATATAAAAGTATGCCGTGAGATGCTGTTCTTTCTAATTACTGACTTCACATTATACTGAGAGGAAACTGATGCCTATAATGTCAGAAGTGGGATAAGGAACCGAAATATAGTAAATACAAAGGTTTGAGAAAACTAGACAGGTGAGTGGCTAGTATTTGTCTTATCTAAAGATAAATTAACCTATATAAATATATGAATGATTCGTTCAGATAAAATCGAGCTTGTCGCTAGGCTTTGAGTGAGCATTCGCGTATAAACCTTAAAGCTCGTAACGTTACCTAGTGGTCATGACCGTAGAGCGTGTATAAAATAGATTTTGGATGCGAGGGAGCTGTGTCGGGATCGTGCGGGTGGCGCTCCTTTGTCGTCTATCCCTGTTGGTGGAAGGCGTGACGGCTTGATTGATTTATATATCATTAGGTATAAATCTATTTAAGTATGATAATAACAAATCATTTGAAGAATTTAATTGCAAAATATAAGTCAACTCAATGTTTTACCATGTACAAGTATAATAATAATAAAAGCTCTCATTTAGTTAGTACAAACAATAAACCCTAACCTAAGTACATTTAAAGGGCAAAGGTGTTATAAATAATTAAGATATATGTTATAGACATATGCATATAGATAGATGGAAGGACATAACTTGATGGTGATAAGATAATCAGATATAATTTATGTAGTTTCAACTACATAAATTATACTTTTTGTTTTGAGGTATAACATTTTTATATTTGTGATGTGGGTAGTGTTACAAAATCTTACAATATCAAATTGATTATTAGGTATTTGGGATTATTTAATAAAACATAGTGATAATATCTTCGGCATTGCATTACACTCGAATATGTACATTTGGGTAAGACAAGTTAGTTATATTTTTTCACTACAATGATATTTTGCTAAATATATTATGTCGGACAATCGATACTGCGCTTCTACCGACATCTATTGAGCGTTATCGGTACTGAATGGAAACATCAAGTGAGATTCGGGAGTCGATGCAGGTGGTTGGTAACATTGACGTTGACATTGACAGCAGTCAGTTTTGACATTTGGGTCGGGCCAGAAATTATAGCTGTTTTCTTGTGTGGTGTGCCACACTGTATCGGACCTGCCACGCTTTCAAGATTAATCCGATAAAATCCGATCAATCACTGATTTTTGTATTGCGGTATAACTGACAGTAACAAGAGACGCCCAAAACTACAAGAAGAGAACTTTATTTTCGGGTTTCCATCCTGACGAACCCACCTGATATTGAGTCTACCTACCCTCGGCTTCGATATATATAATATAACAATATAATTTATTGATTGAATAGTAATAATATTGAGACTATAACTTCAATGGGGTGATGTGCAGCGCAGGGTTGTATTTATGATTCTACCCTTTTAATTGTTTTGTTTTTCCAACTTAGTCTACTCGTAACAAAATCATTATAATAATAATATTTTGTAAGACACGCAAGTGTTCTAAACCTCTATTGAGGCGTGATAGGTATATCTCAATAACTACAACATGACTACTCGTTATAAAGAAAAAACAATAAATGTTAAACTCGCGTCAGGACACGTGATCTGATCGAAAATTCGTAAGAGAGAGTAGGAGAGGAAGTGTCCCTCTTCTCTTTCTACAGGCGAAGATGCATGCCTTACATCTTGGTTTTTAAAATTTGTTTGCGGTATAAAATAAACATATATAAAACAAACATCTAGTGGCGATGGCGGGATACACTTTTAAATGTGTATCCCGAAAACTGATAAAGCTAAGATGATTTGCCATTGATTGTGAAGATTTCAACATAAACTTTGCAGACGATAAAAATCAATTCCTAATCGAATTTAAAAATAGTGAATTTGGTTTAACAATGACAAACGATCGCAATCTTAGCGCAACGAAATACAAAATTACTATTGATGCGGTCTTTATTAGACATTTGAATGGGTTCAAATCGGGATTGGTCGTCTCTTACTTTAACTACCATAAACCTATAGTATCAGTTTTAGAGATTGGAGATGATGGTTTTGGTAATGATGAGAGTCGTTGGAATTATGGGTAGAAGTTGATTTTTCTGAGAGATACTATAACTTTTTAATGTAAAATAATTGTAATAGTTCTGAAGTGTTAAATTTTAGTGTAATATTAATTGTCATGTTTGTGTACGATAGCACAATAAATGAATATTGTATTTTACCACATAAATGATAGCTAGTACTCTTATACTGATAATTAAGGTACTCGTAGTTCGTGCAAAATTATTACCTAACCATTCCAAAACGTCAAAAATTCACAAGGTTAATATACAAGTTTTCACTTCTGCCTTCACTCCCGGAGTGCAACCCGTTTTTGTTTTATTCTCTTCATTTCATTCTGTTGCAAGGTTGTGATTAATTTTTGAAACGACAGAAATAGATGTATAATAATTGCAGATGTATGTCAGAGTGAAATCACAGTTGCTGCCTTAAAGTTGTTAGGTCGTGCGATTAACTGCAATTACATTTTGCCATGTAAAGAATAAGTTAATAAAATTAATCGAAACTAATAAAAATGTTACATGATAAATGCTTAAAGTTACGAAGGAAGAAAAGAAACAATTGTGAGAAATCTTAATCAAATTTAGATTTTGTGATACAATAATTTTGATAACACCTCGTTTGAATAATTTTATACCTGACACACACCGGCCCTGTAACGCTGGTACATATGGGAAATAATGAATATGGGCTGTGAGTCGGCTATAGTACACTAAATAGGAAACTATAAAATACAGTTGGTACTCGTATAAGAGAAGTTACCCAATGCTAGTGATTGAATATCAGCTTTATTATCTTTTCGATAAATCTTGCTCTACAAGTCTGAATTTGGCTCCAGGTTATTATCAAGATACTCATGGCGGGGGAACCCTGACATATTACAGCTTTAGTGACACCTGATGGTGACTACGAATATACGAAATTGCCTTTGTGAATGTCTCAACTGTATATAGTGTAAAATGTCAACCAAAGCATGATGAACAGAACACTGAATGCAAAAAGAGTCGAGCTTGCGGCCGGCATAGTGGCGGCGACTGAGGCAGCCGTGAACTGACTTGGTTGTTTCGGTCTTCGTCACTCTTGGGTCTCCTCTTGCTTATCACCGGGCGGGTTGATGTCGGATATCGTGTCGCAATAAAAAAATAAAAAAAAAATCTGTAGAATGATCTTTTAATATGCCGGAAGCTATTTTATAGATGTAAAACGAAATGCTACGTGTGCACTTAATATGTAAAGAAATGTTCTTTCCTTCAATCGGAACTGTCTTTGAAATAAAATTTTCGGGGCGGGGTAGCAGCGTAATAATAAGGCATTATCTGAATTTGCAAAACTAACCAACGTCCCATAGACCAAATCTGTGCAAAATCATTTAACAAAATATTCCCTTGCGCCTGGCAGGAGCATAAGCCACGCCTCTTTTACCTTCAACTAATAGACTAAACAAAAAAAAATCTTCTAATAACAATATTTTGGTAACAAAAAAAAAATTAAACAATGTAAGCTGCAGATCATAAAACAAAAAAAAAAAAATTGAAAAATACTCGCCTTCAATAGGCTAACGTCGAAGCAGCCGACAATGGGCGTATTACGTGCGCAAGAGTAGTTCATACCATTGTATCCCTTAAGGTGGTGCAGCGAGTGTTTTGTCAATATTACATCAAGTACGAGAATTCGTTGGCCTAGCACGTTACTTTCCGTGTTTCGTTATTAAATTATATCGAATTTATCGAATTAACCGTTAACCCAATTGACATGCATTGACTCTGAATGGCGTTGGAGAGATGAATGCGAGGTTGCGTTTGAAATGATGAAAATATTAGTAACGATCTATACTGTATTACTGGCGGTAATTATTACATAAACCTGATGTAGGTTTTGTTCCTAAGCCGTCGGCTTGTTTTATTTTAGCTTTATGTATTTAGTGTTAACAATAGACTAAATAAATAAGCGGTCAGCTTATTATTTATTCCCTAAGCTATCAAACAAAACGCCAAGAGGCATTTTGGCATTCTTATTAATTCAAGACTAAGGCATTGGTAAATGAAATTCAGAGTTTATTTAATCAGTCTGGAATTCAGAAGTAATAACAGATTGTAATTCCTTGTGCCCTGCGTAAAAAAAGCCAGGCAAATTGTAAGATGCAAGATTGCTAGAGGTGGGTTAATCTTGCAAGAGTATACTCGTAGTTCTACTATCAAAATATCGACTGGGTCAACTAGTCAAGATGTGCAATATATGGACACTTTCGGTCTTCCTATATATATTTAAAACTATGTGCGATTGTTGGCTAAACATAGACTTAGCTAACCTGGCCCCAACCTCTATAGGTAGTAATTACAAAAATATATTTATTTTATTTAATGTTAGATGAAAACTACCATATTGCTGAACCGAATTTTAGTTATGCATTGGATTACATTCGGCAGTGTTTAATATATATATATATATATATAATGTTTTGCGATATTAAATTATCTAAAACCGTGCCTGTCGGAAGCGCGTTCTTTGTGATTATATCGTTTAAGTCAAATTTCTGTTTATCCGGTAGTCGTTAATGGGGAATTGAAGACTTAAATAATGACTGGCTTAGACAGTACAGATGACGGATAAACGTATAAAACATTTAAAAACTAAAGGATACTTATATAACAAAATTATGTGTTACGGGATAACAAAATATGTCAACGCGTGGGTTCCAAATTAAGATGTGTCTATACTAATGTTGCACATTCGAGAATTTGTCAATTAAATCACAATAAGGCTACTTGTCAATGAGAAAACAATTGACGAAACTTGCGCTGTTCATTGGTTTCTAAAAATAAATCAGTCGATAAAAAAGTATGAATACTTTTATATGCATTAATTGCGCAGTAATAAGAAAATGTTCGGGATACCTAAATTCAATTTAAAGGTAAAAAAAAAAAACTATATGTCATACCGTACATACTGAGCAAACATTTATTAAAAATTATCCTAATACTAATCCTAATATTGTTTGTTACCTAAAGGCTAAACAAATCTTGATAAAATTTGGCACGTAGATAGGCCTTGATATGACATAGGATACAAATTAAAGAACTGGGCCACATTCTGTTTCTCTTACGTGAGTGTTAAGATGACAAAGATAAAGGATCCCCTTATATAACGTAACATGGCATTCTATTTCTAAGAATTCGTACGTTACGACAACCTTACGATTCCGGACGTTATTTCGCATTCTGTTTTAGAGGAAACCTTTATTTATCGGAGAATTTGACAATAAGAATTTTACGTAAAGAAATAACACTTGCTTCTGAGGTCCCGTTAAATAACAAAAAGATCAATATCTTGTGAAAACTGCATTATGGAATTTATATTTTCATTCGATTCGATTTGCCTGCGACCATTTATAGAAGTGAGTAGAGCTGCATTAAAGTAGAATAACAAAAAGAAATTTATAAAAGTAACAAATCCCTTTAAAAAAAAAGGGTTAAAAAGAGCCTTTGGTGTACTGCATATGCATTGGAGATGTCTAAGTAACTAAAGAGTGTTGCATTATAATACAGAGGTTGTTGGAACAATAACAATAGTTGCTGTTCATGTGCTCAATATTCAATATGAAAAAATGGTTACTATTATGAATGCGGAATTACAAAACAAAGGTATGAAAGTGATTGTAAGTAAAACTAAAGTAATGGTTTTGGAGAGAGAGAGAATGAAATAGCAGAATGTAAGATAATGATAGTTGGAAAGAAAGTAGAACTAACCAAACAATTTATTTACTTTGGAAGTGTGTTTACATGGGATAGGAAGGTTGATGAAGAAGTGACGATAGTGGATAGATTGAGGAATAGCGAGGTGCGCTGAATTGATGTGATTTATAAGAAGATGTAGTGACAAAGATTAACAAAGGAATACCTCGATGGTTTTATATATTAAAGATACAATGTATTGGTAAAAGCAGAGAATCGGAGTTCTCAACATTGAATGGACCAGCTAACCATAGTTTAATGATGACTAATGGAAGCTGATGATGAACACATAAGATTGAAACTTGTGGTGAACCTGAATAGCAAGGACTAAGATAAGATTAAACATACCGTGGCACTTGAGTAGCTAGACGGATGTTCATGTAAATATAAGTGGCGAACCGTGGCTCTGGATAGCTAGACGGAGGGTCATATGAATATAATTGGCGAACCGTGGCTCTGGATAGCTAGACGGAGGGTCATATGAATATAATTGGCGAACCGTGGCTATGGATAGCTAGACGGAGGGTCATATGAATATAATTGGTGAACCGTGGCTTTGGATAGCTAGACGGAGGGTCATATGAATATAATTGGCGAACCGTGGCTCTGGATAGCTAGACGGAGGGTCAAATGAATATAATTGGCGAACCGTGGCTACGGATAGCTAGACGGATAGCTAGACGGAGGGTCAAATGAATATAATTGGCGAACCGTGGCTCTGAATAGCTAGACGGAGGGTCATATGAATATAATTGGCGAACCGTGGCTCTGGATAGCTAGACGGATGGTCATGTAAATATAATTGACAAACCATGGCCCTTGAGGGGCCAGACGGATGTTCATGTAAGTATAATTGGCATTATACTTACATTGTAATTATAAACAATCATTGGTTGATTCAAATGTGAGCCTATTTATTAGTAAACTTTATTTAGTAAATAATTTATTTCCATTTAAACAAGCGTTGTATACATTTAATACAACTACGAGTGTTGTTGAAACAGAACATAAAAATTATATAGATGTATAATTAAAAATTACTAATTAGCATTATGTTATTGTTTTATATTTCGAGCCACATCGTTCAAAGAACCGACAACCGATTGGGAAGAAAGGTTCTAAAGTGGAGACCACGAACCGGAAGACGCAGAGTAGGTGGGCCTCCCACTAGGTGGACTGATGACATAGTAAAAGTCACACGTAACTGGTATCTTGTCGTTCGGAATGGCGTTCTAGGGGGGAGGCCTGTGTTCAGCAGTGGACGCCTTCTGGCTGATGATGATTTGTTATGTCTTATAGTTTAAATTGTTTAGTCGTAGTTATGTTTAGAATTATGCATTTCTTAAATTGTTTTTAATTATTGTTTTATATTTATTATGTATTATAGTTTAAATTGTTTTGTCGTAGTTATGTTTAGAATTATGCATTACCTAAATTGTTTTTCAATTATTGTTTTATATTTATTATGTCTTATAGTTTAAATTGGTTTGTCGTAGTTATGTTTAGAATTATGCATTACCAAATTGTTTTAATTATTGTTTTATATTTATCATGTGTTACAGTTCAAATTGTTATGTCGTAGTTATGTTGAGAATTGTGCACTTCTTAAATTGTTTCTCAATTATTGTTTTAGATTTATTATGTATTATAATTTAAATTATTTTGTCCTAATTATGTTCAGAATTGTGAATAGTTTAAAAATCTTTTGTAAGGGTGCGAGGTCACACCCAATGAAGAATGGCCGAGTCGGTGTTAGGAATGAGGACATTCCTATTGCAGAATGGCCGTCTGTTGGCATCTGAGTTTTGATCAACTAAAATATACGATAATCTGACAACACTGTCGGTATGATGGCAACACTAAAGCGGAAAACGAAAGAGAGCGCATAGATTGCGTGACAGTCGAGGCGAGCAGAGGGTTGTTAGCGAAGAATAAATACAAGGACAGATTGCATTAAAAAGGATTATTTGGAGATGTTAATAGGAAAGGATTGCTACATGAAACTGTATATTATGTTTACTGTGTTTGCAGATTATAAATGCATAGTGACTAAATCCAGTTGTTTAATTAATACAACCAAATCATAACCTGTAATATAAAAGTATGCCGTGAGATGCTGTTCTTTCTAATTACTGACTTCACATTATACTGAGAGGAAACTGATGCCTATAATGGTATATTTATTTTGTTTGTAATAATGTATATTAATAACTTGAAAAAGTCTAAATCTGTTTGTTTTATTGTAAATTATAGACAGAAAAAAGAAGGATGGATGCGTTAAACAAGGCAGGCCCAGGAGGGTAATTTTCGACCAAATCAGACAACCTCAAGAAAGTTGGGTTGCCTAGTGCATATAACAATTGTATGAAGAGATTTGTGGATGTAAGGGAAGCTAGGGAGTTGTGTCAGGATCGAGGCGCTCTATTGTCTCTGCCTATCCCTGTAGAAAAAAGTTGTGACAATTTGATTGTCTGACAAAAAAAAAGTGCCAGTTTTATTCACAGTCCTGACCTAACTCTCTCCCTTCCAGACAATGTTTTCAAGACAAACATCCTTTCATTGTTTTTTTTATTTATCTCTTGAAAGCGCCGCATAGATGAACTCTTTAAAAGTATATGTTTATTGTTTAAACTGTTACAGTATTTAGTTCTCTCCCCAGAAAGTAATTATATTATACTGCAGTCGAGTATCCTTGGGAGATGTCGTAGCATATCTTAGTGACATATAAGGTTAGTAGTAGCTTAGAGTAGATAATATAGAGTGCGTATTCGCTTGAAGAACCGACAACCGATGGAAAAGAAGGGTTCTAGAGTGGCGACCACGAACCGGAAGACGCAGCACACGTATGTTTGACGACATAGTGAAAGTCACGAGTAACTGGTGAATGCAAATGGCATCTTGTCGTTCGTTACTTGTCTAAGGAGGAGCCCTATGTTCAGCAGTGGATGACTTCTGGCTGATAATGATATGTTATTTGTTTGTTGCACAGATTGCAAACATCCGTACGACAAATGCAGAAAAATGCAAATCAACATAATGGCATTGCATATGTATTTTTAAATTATTTTACTGCATAAAACCGGTACAATGAAATACAAGTATTAATAAGTATATGTTATAAAAAATCAGCAACTAATATCAATTTATTATAGCCACTAGAATATAATATCATATCTATGATACGGCACAAACTATGTCACTCGCGCTCTAAATATTTATTTACTTAGGTTAGTCGCCTTTTGCAACGCTTCTCAATTGGCCAATGGGGAAACATTTTTACAGTAAATAGACGGATGAAATGTAACAGGATCGAGTAAAGCTTTAATAGGAATCTAAGAAATGGATTTTACCAACAGAGCGTAGGATTTGTTATGCATTTAAATATAAAATTAATATGAAGTAAATAAATATTATCTCTGAATACATTTTGTATTTTTCTGTATTGAACTCGGACTATTTAATTAATCTAGGTGCTCTTTTTATCAATATAAGTTATTACTTTCGACTTCTTGGGGTAATCGTTCCTAATAGTAATAATGTTATAAATAAGCAAGCAAAAATGAGGAAACATACTAATGTGTCCTTGAACTGACTATTTGTCACTAGACAGTGGTTACTATGTATATCTATCTATATATTGTATATCATCATCATCTACATCAGCCAAAAGACGTCTACTGTTAAACAATCGAGAAGTGGAATGCTTTGCCAGCCCATGTGTTCTCTCCATCCTATAATCTTGGATCCTTCAAGCGATGCGTGAAAAAGCATCTTTGACCGGCATAGTAACGGTGACTGAGGCAGCCATGAACTAACTCGATTGTTTCAATCGTCGTCACTATTGGATCTCCTCTTCCTTATCAACAGGCGGGTCGAGGACAAATGTCGTGTCAAAATAAAAAATACATACCACTTATTCATGACTTTCACTATGTCGTCAGTCTACCTAGTGGGAGGCCTACCTACGCTGCGTCTTCTGGTTCGTGATCTCCACTCAAGAACCATTTTTCTCATCGGTTGTCGGTTCTTCGAGCGATGTTTATAATATAATTATATTTATAACATATTTATATTTATACAACCATATATATTGAGCTTGTATGAAGATAATTGAGGATTTGAAGGAGTTGTGTCAGGATCGTGGCAAGTGGCGCTCTATTGTCTCTGCCTATCCCTGTGGGAAAAAGGCGTAACAATTTAATTGATTGATTGATATTTGTAAGTTTGTATAATTGTTAAAAAATTAAACAACATTAACACAATTAAAACATTTATTACATGAGTCAGTTTTAGGCATGGATATACTGAGGCCATCTCGGTTTTTTCAGCATTCTTCGGCATTCTTTGACCTCCTCTTGCCAGCGGGTGGAGGTCAGATGTCGAGACACAATAAAAAAGAAGAAGATCTAGTTTAAATTTTTGAGTGTTGATTCTTTCAATGGAATTAACTAAACAGTTGAGTTATAATATTAGATGTTGTGCATTAATTAATGAATTAAATAAAATGTATGTAATAAAGTCTATGAAGGATGATGCAGTTTTGACCACAGACGTAGCGCATTAGTCAGTACACCAGTTTGTTACGCGTAAAATCCCGGGTTCTGTAAAATCCGGGCAAAATATGTTTAGTAGCTTTTATTAGTAATAATAAACCAGCTAAATTCTATTTTTTTATTGTGATACATCTGACCTCGATTTGCCTGATGGTGAAAAGAGGTACCGACAACTGAAAAGACCGAAATAATTTACGGTTACCTCAGTCGCCGTCACTATGCAACGGTCTTTCCACTTTATCGATCGATCGAGCGTAGTGCTCGACAGGCTCACAGTATCCCCACCATTTAAAACTCACTATACATATTTTAGATATCAAATGTATTAATTATAAATAAAACCTACTTAGATTACTCACTTACAAAAAACGAATCTTTCCTCTAGTTGATTTTAATTCGTCCATAGTTCTATCAGCAAAATCATTCAGACCTAAAGTATAACCTAAGTTATTGTTATTATGTTCATTAATCTTTTGTAGAGTATTCTTAAAGATTTCAAATCGAGCTTGCTTCTCTTCATCGTCCTTGTATTCTTTATTAAAATTCTTAATGTATTCTTCAAACAGTGATTCCGCTTTATCAAGATCGTAATTTTCGCCAACTGGATTAGCGTCACTGATACACATAACCGAAGCTCCAACCAATATTACAAGAATTAGTTTATTCATTTTTTTGTTGTCGATTTAAATCAACCAGCAATTACTTTGTGTTTGATACGACGTTCTCTTTGTAACTGTTTATATAGACGTTATCTACTTTATAATTATATATAGAGTTATTTCTTATACAATAATTATCGAAAGTTTAGATAAACTTGTAACCCTGACTGTATTCAAAGACAATAAATGTTGTGTAAATACATAAATGACCCTGTCTAATTATTTGTGGACATTATGATATCTTCCAGTATACGACACTGTAACATGGGCTCAGATCATGGGCCTCCATCACTTGTGGATGGATGTGGATCTATGTGGACAGCTTTTGATATATTATATCTATATATTTCTATGTTGAGTGTTAAAGTTTTCATACGAATAAGAAATAGTCGAAAACCCGCATAAAGAAGGCCGAAGCTCCGTGCTCTTTAAAACAAAGTGTCTTCGGTGTATATAAGAAGTACCTATTTATTTAAATATCCTACAATTTTCGTGACTATTTATCATCAATTTTAAAACCAAGGGGAATAGTAATAACTCGTTAATTCTTCTTCTAAATAAAATTAGTTATATTTTTTCTCTTCATCCTTCACTAAACAAAATTCAAAGACAAAAGTAAAGTGCCCAATTTTATTCTCATTTATTTAGTATTATTTACTTTGTCTCCACTGCTGGGCAAAGGCTTCCCTCGTAATTTTCTATGACTGACGACACTTTGCACTCTCTTGCTTCGTGGCATTTATTTATAACGGCAAATTTATATGTAATTGTTCCGTATAATTGTATCTTTATTATATTGAATTATGTTATCTTCAGCCGTCATAGTGGCGGCAACCAAGACGACAGTAAGCTGTATCTTTTTTTTCACAGTCGTCGTTTCCTTCCATCCGGCAAGTGGAGATCAAATGTCCATCTAAAATGTCTAATTAGATAAAAAAGTATTCTATTGTGATTCGACATCTGACCTCGACCCGCCTGATGGAAAGTATTCTGATGTAATTATATTTAATTATCTTATTGCTTTGTTATAATCGTAATATCTAATAAATGTATTTTAACTATGATCATTAAACAACTTGTTTTCCTAATAGGCAATCAGTTATAATTTCAATTGTTACATATTCGACCACAAATATAACCGGACCATAATTAAACTATTTGTCTAATTAATGTCAATTTAAATACAATTTACTACTATATATTCAACAACAATATTTGCTAAATGGCAGTTCGATAGTAAATTGAATAAACACTTATTGAAATCAAAATGAATAAGTTAACCATTTTCGCTTTACTGGCTGCGGCGGTGGTCTGTTTTGTACAGGCAGATATATTGATCAGGGAAGTCTTTGATCTAGACAAAGCTGAGGAGCTATTTGAGCAATACATTAAGAACTTCAGCAAAGAATATAAGGATGAAGTAGAGAAAAAAGAACGAATGGAAATCTTTAAAGAAACTTTGAAGAAAATCAACGAAGTTAACAAAGGATCTTATAGTTACGTGTTAGGGCTTAACCAGTTTGCTGATAGGAAACCAGAGGAAATTAAAAAATATATGGGTGTAGGGATACAGCATGTTCTTTAAACAAGGTAATTATAATAATATTAAGATTAAGTTGGTAGTTGGTAAGTAAGATGTAGTTGGTGTTGAAAAAGGGATGTTGCGTCGATTTGGGAACATTAAATAGATGGATGAAAGAGATCGATTAAAAATATTTATTAATAAGAGTTTAGCGGAATAATAAAGAGGATTGATCTAGATTGTTTCTCGATCAAATTGGGGACACTTTGATCGAGAAAAAAGCAGGAATTCGCAGTGGCCTTAACTATAGAGGTTGTATAAAGGGAATTGTGAAAAAGTCCATTGTCTCTCTATGACCCTGTATAAACGCGATTATTTGGTAGAGCTGGTATGAAAATAATTGTGGATGTAAGGGAAGCGATGGAGTTACGTCAGAATCGTGGCAAGTGACGTTCGATTGTCTTTGCCTATCCCTGTGGAAAAAAGGCGTGACAATTTGATTGATTGATAATTTTCTTTAGCTCTTATGTATAAATATTATGATAAACACAGGTACACTTTTGAAAATGAAAAAAATACAAATATATAATATATTTGTATTTTTACGAACTATTATTTTAACGAACTAAATATTTATTTAAGTATAAATATTTACAAATAGTTTATGTTATTAGGTAACTAAAACAATAAATTTAATATTTGTATACATTTAATTAAAATTTTCAGGTTTCTCCGGTATAAATTCACGGTTTATCTGAAGGTGCAGCCAGGAATATTTAAGCTGTAACAAAAGAATTCAAAAATACATACTTATTTTTAATTATTAAAGTGTTTTATTTTTATTTCCATATACGAGTACTAAATTATAGTTAACATATAGTATTTTACAAGGTTTTGCGCGAGCATTGTTTATGAAACAAAAAACTCATAGTATGCTGTTTACCAGCGCGTTTATTTTGATTGAGCTAAGCCGACGAATGTATCGAAAACTTTGCTGACATCAACAACCAGTATCTTGTGGACGCGACGCCCGTTGCAATGCTTCCGTAATATTCAATTAAAATAATTAAAATAAACGCAATAGTAAGCAGCAAATGTATATACTGTTTTATTTATAGCAACAATGTTTATTTATTGTTACAATAAATAAACATTGCAGGATAAGCGTAGGCCACAAGTAAATATCTGCTTTCTATAACCTTGGACCCTTCAAGCGATGCGTGAAGAAGCACTTTTGGCCGGCATAGTGATGGCGAACGAGGCAGCCGTGAACTAACTCGGTTGTTTTAGTCGTCGTCACTCTTGAATCGAGGGCAAAGGTCTTGTCACAATAAAAATAAACTCATGAACTGCACTTCAGCTTAACTTTACGCGGAGTATGCCGCATTCGCTATACTGACATTAGCCAAATGCGACTAAGTCATTTTACAATGTGTACACTTGCATGCGGTGGACCTAGATAAACAAGCGTCAACCGTCTGCCTACTACTGTCAATTACCAGGGTTCAGACACCCCTCGGATCAGATCCCCGGTACAGCAAATAGCCACCAACTGTCTGCCTACCACTCTTATAAGTTAAATATTCATCTTACGCACCTTTTGGTATAAGGAGTCCATAACTCATGCTTCTTTCCTCGTCAGTATAATCAGAACGGTCGTTCAATCCAGCAGTGTGACTATAATCACCAGTATTAACTTCATTGATCCTCTTCAAGGACTCCTTAAAAGCGTTAAAATGTTTTGTTTTGTCTTCTTCATCTTTGTATTCTTTGTTAAACTTCTTTATGTAATTCTCGAAATGTTCTTCAGCTTTTTCTAAATCATACACTTCTTTTTCGGTGGGAGCAGCTCCAATGCATACTAAAGATGCCAAAGCTACTAGAGCGACGAAAATGAATTTGTTCATCTTTATTAATATAACTTACACGTACATGAACTATAATGTATGTAGATTGATATGATATTTTGTTGCGAGACCTGCCGTATATATATAAACCGAGAGGCAAACTTGATAAGTGCTTATTAATTAGATCATTATAGACTGGGTTAAATTATCAATAAAATATTATTATCATTATACTTGTGTTGTTATGTTACTTAATTTTAAATAAACATTAGTTTTTATTCTGTGGAATAATACAATTAATAATAATGAAAATTGGACAAATATTATATATAAATAGTATAATTAAAGAATAACTTGTAAATTTTTAGTTGAATTTAACTCAACGGCACATATTAAGATCTTTTTAAACCTATTTTAATACTAGTAAAATTTACTATTTTATTTTATTTATTTATAAAAGTCAGATAAAAAATCCAAACGTGCACTAACTATATTGGTTATCTGCGACCAGTAATGGAGCCCAGTGACTAAGTGACTTTATTTTTTTATCCACTTTTCATTATTAATTTAAAGCAGAGAATTAGTTATAAAAATGTGCTAAAGCAATTTTCATTTAATAACTCATTGACTTTACCCTGACCTTGTTTACTACTTTATTTGATTTGAATATTACTAATATTTAAAAATATCAAAATATCAACATTATTTCCATTCGAATTTAATCAACTAAATATTGACTAAACAAATTCCTTTTATTTAGTAATTCCATTCGTCACCAATCTACGAATAGAGCTTTTCAGAAAACAAAAATCGTAAATATTTTTACAAACACATTGATGTAATCTTCTTTCTAAACAGAATTATCAATCAACGAGTAAACAGAGAGGAGCAAACATTGTTTTGCACATATAATTGAATATATTTTAGCGTGAAACATACGGGATAAAATAATAAAGTCTTCGCCATAAATCCCATGTTATCTGGTCCATACAAACATACACACACAACAAGCAACGCATAGCGACATGGAACGACCTCAATCTGCATAAATTTGCAGTTGACCGTGTTATTACACAGTTTATATATATACAAGACATGGTATTCGTTGTTTACTGAATGATTTGCTGGCAGAAATTTTAAATTTAACTACCATTGTGTATCTCCTGTATCATACTTACAACTTGTATTATTGCTGAATTAAACAAATTTTATGCGGCTTACTATCACGTTTTTTTTTTCATTTTTTTATTATTATTATTCTGACGTTTCGAGAGCATTGCAGCCATCGTAGTCACGGAGAGACCACGGTCGCAAAATAAACGCGATAGTAAGCCGCATAAAATTTGTTAAATTCATTAATCAATGTTCGCGCAAAATCTAAGAAAATACTTTATATTATTGCTACTCGGCATATTGTGCCTGATGTAGTTATATAACTAACTCGGTTTACGATTGCCCCAGTCTTCAATACTATGTTCTAAACTGACATATAGAATAACACAGCAAAAATGAATAACCTTTTAAATGTTCAGTTATCGTTGTAGCTGATAGCGCTTGATTTAGGCTGACTGTTTATTTAAACTTTCCAAAAACCACTCTTATTTCAAACCTTTCAATGTTTTAATTTAAGTAACTGACTTTGAGTACTCAGTAGAGAAGTGGCGGTTTACATTTCTATTAAATTAAATAACAACATTGCATTGATCAAACCTATCGCTGCAGTGTGCAGTGGACTGCGATTCCTTTTCATCCTCGCCTATAGTTAGTACTCAAAACACAAACAATATTTGTATTGTTAAGCTATATCTAAAGATTTACCAGTTTTGATGTACATTTCAATACGGATTGTGTCAGCAAGTATTATATCAAAAATACATTGGTACCAGTGAGTGGTTTTAAAATCGTGTTTTTGATTTGCTTGACTATTGCACTACCTAAACACCACGGTCGCCTTTATTTTCCATTTTAATCTTGATAACCTACCTACACTATCAAAGTCATTTTCATAATTTTCCTTTACACTTGTGAACATTGTGCAGTTCGTTGACACTCCATTTCATTTTTAAAAACAGAGATATCTCTCGTCTTTTTAAAGTTGAAACTTTTTCAAGATATTTCTTATGACATGCCACACACAGATTACTTTCAAGTTTTAATTAATTGCAAACATTTTTTGTTTGTTTGTGAATTAATATTTTTACTTTAGTTATTGGGATAAATTTAGAGTATTGTGAATTAAAGAAAAGTGGGTTCAATGTGCTATTTTTGGGATGTTGAATCTAAATACTTTTGGATCCACCTTTGACATCGAAAAAGAGATAGATAGATATTCCAGTCTGCCGATCGGGATAGTACCACCACTTACAAGTATACAGACCGTGAAGTGATTTGGTCACGTTTCGGGATCAGCTTGTAAGTTGCCGGTTCCATCTAGGCCGGCATAGTGGATGTGATTGCTACTCACAGTAATTGAATTGTAATAGCAGTGATATTCATTCATGGACCACACTTCGGCTTAACATCAAGCGGGGTGCTGTCATATGTCGAGTCACAATAAAAAAAACCTTCTTTAAGTATCATTCGACGTTGCATCAGTAGTCTATCCACAAATGCTTTTTCACGATTCCATGGTACACACACTATTTATACGCCACCTAGACGAATTAATCCTTCTTGATGATGAAAGCATGTAATTGGTGTTGTAACACTAATTATATAGGTCAACACATATAGGGCTTAATTTAGTTTATTGTTGCAGCCAATAAACTAAAGGCGACCGTGGTGTAGTGGCAGTGCAATGGCTACACAAAACCGAGAGCACGAGTTCGAGACCACCCACCCGTCCACCACAAAGGGGAAATGTTGCCAGTATCCTTGGGACTATCTCTGATGCGACGTCATTAGATGATATTTTTTATTTATAGTTTAATTATAGTTAATTATTACTTTTAATGAAGTTTAATTGTAAATATTTATTATTAATAATAGAATTAAAATAAGTCATCTATCTATTTGTACACCCAAATTTTTAAAAAAGCTATGTAATTTAATTATGTCATACGCTAACAAACTGACGTCTTAGCCAGCACAGTCCTATACGAATCCTGTTTCAATTCTCGTCAGGGTGGATTTTACCTAGTTAGTCGAATGGACCACAGCTTTTAAGTTTACAGAAGTGACTTTGTAAACTTAAAAGCGAAAAACAAACTATCATTTTTTTTGTATTGAATAATTTCCTGCGAGACGCATCTCGAACGCTAACCAATAAAGCCTGCGAGTTTTATTAACTTGTTTGCGGGAACCGTCATACGAAGCGTGAAAACGTTTGAAAACAAGTTCACATGAGTGAGCTCGCATCGTGTCAACTAAGCATAAGTCGCGTTTCGGGATCAGCGGTGCGAATAGTGGATGCGACTGCTACTATACAGTTATTATAATGTACTTAGTATTGATAGCCTTCATGGATTCATGGAGCGATTCATGGATCGCTCTCTAGCTCAACACAATAAAATAATCAATTTCAGAATTTAAAAAACCTTTAAAACAAATTTTCCGCAAAGCTCTCGAAACGTCGGAATAATAAAAATAAGTAAAATCAAAACCAAAATAAACGCGATAGTAAGCCGCATAAAATTTGTTTAATTCATCAATCAATGTTCGCGCAAAATTAGGGAAAATACCTTTAGAACAGCTCTTAAGACACATTACCTGCGACAGGCGTGGCGAATTGGACAGCACACGTGAATTCCCGGGTTGGATTCCCGGCCGAAGCAAATATTTTTCATAGCTTTTATTTATATATTTAATTAGATTAAATATTACAAATATTTGCTAATGAAAAAATAGAAAAACTAGTCGCTTCCATTTATGGACCGCACTTCAGTCTAACATCAGGCGGGGTGCTGTCATAATATGTCAAGCCACAAAAAATGTTTCAATGCGATTCAAAATAAATTCAAATCGTTTAAATTTAAAATAAGTTGCATTTTTAAATAAAAAATACATCAAGAGTAAAGAAATTAAAATCCAATGAATAGTAACGAAAAGCCAACATTGAAATTAAATGTTTTCAAATTCCTAAACATACTGTAATTTCTCGGCTTATGCAATTGACAGGGCAAACGGCCACTAAATGTCTGCCTAAAGGTAAAAACATTGATCATAATCCTAAAATTTTATTTTTTTATGTGTAAAGAGAAATTTTTACCATAAGCTGTGAAATTAGGAATTTATTAATATAACTAAATTAAAATTGTGCTAATTCCATATTTAAGTTTACTAATTACTGTCTCATTAATTAATAAATTCTTATGAGAAACTCCAAGTTACTTAAAGAAACTTAAAGTGAAATTAAAACCTCGTTTCAGAGAAAATCAAACTATGAACAGTTACTGGTTTTAAGTTGATTCTGAAAGGCAAAAGAGAGCCTTTAATTGATGCAACCAACTTCAGCCAGATTCGTTTAAAGAGAAAGAAAATTAAACGAATAGCATTTTACAATACTTCTACGTCTAGTTTTACTACATTAACGAATTTTAATTATTTTCAAAAGATGAAATAAGGTTTGTATAATTTAAAAAAAAGTAGGTATGCAATTATCTTATATATAAATAGTATAGCTTGTCTAACTATAAATGACGCGCTCCTCCACTTTATTAGTTTATTTAAATGTGTGAATGCAAATATTTCTAACTATACTATTATAGTTTATCAGCGTGCTCCTCCTTTTGTGTCCAACCAGCAACTGAATCAAAACTGAATAACCAATTACAATTGCATTTTCGGTATGTTGCATTCATACTTTATGTTTTCCCGTGTGCGCGAATGAGGTGGAGGGGCGCGTCATTTCAGCTTAGACAGACTATAATGTAATATATGTATAATATATGTAACGCCGCCTATGTAAAAGACGTGGGCACCTCAACTAAAAGAATGTAGTTAGTAAGTTATGATATACAATCTTCTAGTATTTTTTTTATTATTTACATTTCTAAACTAAGCTAATAAAGCGCTCGTATCATAGAAACAGGACAACCAAAGCAGCAGGTCACTGTGGAGATCACTGGGAAGGCCTCTGACTAGACTTAGACGACAAATGACTAACACGATGATGATAAACAAGAAAAAAAAATGCCTATCAGGTATTAAACTCGCATACCTATTTTGAGGTTTTTGGATTTAAATAAATAAACAACAATAATGAAATAAGCACAGACAGTTCGTCCATTATAAGTAATTAAAGTCCATAAAGATAAACCTAATAGCTTCTTTTGGGATGATAAAATAACAAGTTTGTTGCCAGTTCAAATTAAACATTCGAAAATACAATTAGACCAATAAATTTTATATATTCCCAACAAACGAAAACTTCCTGTTCATAACATAATAAAGTTAAATTAAATGTTCATCTCCAAAAAAAACATATTCAAAAGTTAATTTACATTGATCCTTTGATCTTATTTTAAAAGTATGAAACGCGGTAAGGAATTGCCCATGAACACAACAAGACAGATACATTAAAAGTTTGTTAATTGAACCGGTAAGTATAGATCCCGGCAGATAATAAAGCGTTGACTTTTAGAGTGCGCAGTATAAGGATCGGCAGAATGAAGAGCGCTGGACGATTGCGGTGAGAGTGGCATCTGTACAGTCAAGCACATAATCATCATCATCAGCCAGAAAGCGTCCACTTAAAACGCCATTCCATACGAAAAGATGACAGTTGCATCCACCGGTTATTCGTGACTTACACTATGTCGTCAGTTCTTAGTTAGTAATAAATTTAGTTGATAAATTAAAAAAATTATACACATGAGTATTACGAAAACTAAGTGGGTAACAAAACAAGTTACGCGCAGCTTGGATGCCAGCGCCTTTTTTCTGCCGGGGGTATTATACTTGAGCATACTTAATCAAAGGTAAAAAAATTATGATCAGCTCCGGACTGTTCATAATTCATCAACCATGCTTGCTACATTATTCTTATGCATGTATTTTCTTCTAATAGATCCTCGCCTGAAATACTATGAAATTTATATTTATAATAGCAGAATTTAAATGTTGTTACTTTTATTAATTTTAACTTTATAACTACAAACGAAAGTTTCATCCACCTTTGAAACTTTTAAATTAATATAAAATAGTTTGAGATATTGTAGTGCTTTTCTATATAGTGTAGTACATATTTAATGCAAAATAATCTTTATAGGAAAGTGGACAGCCTTGCTTTTAGAAATGCTTTTAACTATAAAGAGCTTGAAAGTGAAAAAAGCTGAGGTAAATAATGTTCTGCTGTGCTAAGTGTGGTTCCGTAGGAACTTTAACAACATTATAACCATATATTTATATTTACTTGGTTTAAGTAATGTTAAGGATAAATATATTTAAATTTTTTTTATTATTATGATTCGATATATGACATTCTGGAGTTAACCTGGAGTGCGGTCCTACTACAGTTCATTAACTGTCGCTGTTCCCAAAACGTAACACTAACAGCCGGTTGTACCAAAAAGTTTCAATTTACGAATTTAATTTTACTTTATACTTATTATACGTTTACTATAACGAAATTGTAGTTTTATATCGAAACCAACATTTATATTAGTTTTTATCATTAAAATAATAAAAGTAGTACATAGAAACCCGAAATGAATGATGTCCTTTAGCTCTGTATAAAATATCAGTTAAACGTTAATGTAAAATGTGAAGTTAAAAAGTGGTGCAACTCATTTTTCTTTCGTATACGATACTTTATATAAATTCGTAAATTATAATTTTTGGTAAAACCGGTTCTAAGTCACTTCACGGTCTATATACTTGTATGTAGTCACTTGTGTCAGGACACTTCTTGGACTGGCAGACAAGGCACCACAATAGTACGTAAAGTACGTACTATATAAAGGTACGTGCCTATAGTACTAGAATAACAATATTGTTTGGGGTTTTGGACTTGGCAATGTTCTAGCGTAATTAGTTTCTATATTTGTGACCGCAGCGTAGGAATTCCACGATATTCAGATAAGCCTACCTACGGAACCACAATATACCAATGAGAACGTGCAAGCTGCGGTTTGTACATAAGTGGTAGTTGTTGAAAAACCGCTTAATATCCGGTAATGGAAAACATTGCCTCTAGAAATAAATGAAGTGCAATTCCTCTTTTTAACACTTCATTGAAATTAAATTGTTCTATTTTTATTAATAGATGTTTCTTATTTATTTATGTTGCATTTTATTTCTTGGGTAATAAATGATGGTCATAATTGAGATCATCATCATCTGCGAAGTGTTTAGGAGAGTTTCGGCGGCCGTGGTAAATAGGTTGTGGAATGAACTGGCACACCAAGAGCTCCGCATATAAAGTACATAATACTTCTAGGAGATATATCGCGTTTATTATTACGCATTTTTTTACATTTCTGTACTAGTAGCTTAGTACAAAAATGTAAATTAAAAAGGTAGTCTACAGTCAAAATTTCGGAAAAATCCAATTTTAGTATTTTTTCATAAAATATTGATAAGTATAGTGTTTTTCGACTGATTCGGATAATGTATTAAGAACGCTGGCTTACCTAGTACCTATAACCGTAGAGGTTGTATATAGAGAATTGTGGATGTGAGGGAAGCGAGTGAGTTCGGTCAGAATCGTGGCAAATGGCGCTCCATTGTCTCTGCCCATCCCTTTGGGAAAATGGCGTGCATTTTTTTAAAGCCATAATGTATTTACGATTACTGCCCAAAGGTTCTATATGTATGAATCACTTATAGACTAAAAAAAAAGTAAATATAAATAATGGCTGATATAAACTGTAACACTTTTATATAATATATAAAACAAATTACAGAGATACTCATAACAATTAAAACACATTTCGAGTATTCATTGTTTTACAAACGATAAAAAATTGATTCAGCAAATGACTTTATTATACGACACGCGTTAAGCCAATTAAGTCAGGTTAATTCAAAAATTGCAATGTTCAATGGACACCACATTTTAAATTACACGCTTTTTGTGTCCAATTATAGAACAGTAGTCGCCAATCTGATCGAATTTTATAATTAAATATATTTTTTTAAATATTAAGTAACTAATATAATAGTATTTTCTTAGATTTTGCGCGAACATTGATTAATGAATTAAACAAATTTTATGCGGCTTACTATCGCGTTTATTTTGGTTTTGATTTTACAATTCCGTTTCGAGCTTTGCAGACATCGTGGTCACGGAGAGACCACGGTGACCACGATGGCTGCAAAGCTCTCGAAACGTCGGAATAATAAAGAATTGTAAAATCAAAACCAAAATAAACGCGATAGTAAGCCGCATAAAATTTGTTTAATTCATTAACTAATATAATATCAATCAATCAATCAAATTGTCACGGTTTTTCCCACAGGGATAGGCAGAGACGATAGAACGCCACTTGCCACGATCCTGACACAACTCCCTCGCTTTCTTCACATTCACAATTCTCTTCATACAAGCTCTACGGTTATGTCCAGCTTAACATCAGGCCGGGTGCTGCCAAATAACAAGCCTCATTAAACTTGTACATTTTGTTTCTGACCACACGCATCTGGGTATGGTCAAAAACAACATACCACAAAACCCTAATAACATGCAACAATCCCAATTTATCTCAACCGCCCTGAGGACTTTGGCTAAGTTGCACGACCTAACATGCTTTACATCAACACAATTTCGGCAATTCCTAACTACATGACTTGACTTGATACGATGTTAAACGTAATTTAAACATTAAATTAAATTTTAACTCGTTAAGTTCCCCGCAAGTTGGAGGACCTAACTCTTAACACAACTTCAAAAGATTTATCCTCTCAACTGAAAGCAAAGAGAGGACAATTTAGCATTCCTATCAAACACCGCGAAACGGTCAAGTTGATGTTTTAAAATTTATTATAAAATAAAAATATTTTACTCGAAATTGTCTCGAGTAAAATATTTGAATACGTAACAAATTTGTGAGATAGATATCTTGTTATTTTGATTTAAAGACTTTTATATCCTAGCCCTGGTACTTTATTTACATAATTATATTACTAAAATAATAATTCAGAATATCTTAGAATACCATTTTCTAAAAAAATGACATTTTATGAGCGTCGCCTGCTATGCTGCGTCGTCTGCTATGCTGCGTCGTCGTGCACTATCTTTGATTATTTTTTATCAATCAGTCAATCAAATAGTCACGTTTTTTTCCCACAGAACAATAGGCACTCCATCCTGACTCCACTTGCCACGATCCTGACATAACTTCCTCACTTCCCTCAGACCCACAAGTCTCTTCATACAAGCTCTACGGTTGTGGCACTAGGCAACTCATTTTTCCTGAGGATTTGGTCGGACAACATCCGACCAAATTGTTTAACGCATCCACCCACATCAGATTTATAATTTCCTTTCGTATAAATTATTTAGTTATTTATAGGTACATAAAAAGCTTACCATTAGAACCTCTTTATTACAACTCATTTAAATGCTTAAATACATATTGTATTGTTTATTGTATTTCTTTTTTTTTTTTATTGTGACTCGACATATGACAGCACCCCGCTTGATGTTAAGCCAAAGTGTGGTCCATGAATGAATGCCACTGCTACTACAATTCAATAACTGTGAGTAGCAATCACATCCACTATGCCGGCCTAGATGGAACCGGCAACTTACAAGCTGATCCCGAAACGTGACCACATCACTTCACGGTCTGTATACTTGTAAGTGGTGGTACTACCCCGGATCGGCAGACTGGGTACCACTGCCTACCACTCTTTGATAACCAGACCCGAAGCAAATATCCATCTCTTTTTTTTTTATTAACAAATATTTGCAATATTTAATACTATTAAATATTACAAATAAAAGCTATGAAACAAATATTTGCTCCGACCGGGGATCGAACCCGGGACTTTACGCGCAACAAACCAGTCGCTAAACCGTTCGTCCACGCCTGTCGTCAAATGACATTCCCATTATAATAAATTAGAGTGCGGCCCATACACGCGACTGCTACAACAGTTAAACCATTTCAAGTAGCAGTCGCATTCACTGTAACAGGCAACTTTTAAGATGATTCTGAAACGCGACTGAGTCACTTTACAGTCTGTACCATTGAAAATGGTGGTACCCAGGATAGGCAGACTAGTCTAGCCAAATGATTACCAACTGTCTGCCTACAACTCGTATAAATAACCAGACCCTAATATCTAACCTAATAATAAAATATTCCAGATAAACGCTTTGAATAAAATCTTTGCTCTGACCGAAATCGAACCCGTGACTTTCGCGTGCCGCCGTGTAATGTTAAAAGAAGTCATTTTGTCTGTTTTTACTCGAGGTATAGAAGCAGCAAGACCAAAGTTTTATAATCCCCGTACAAATTGAATTGTACTTGTGCTATATACAAATTTGCTAACATTGTTTTCCTTCACCATGTGAGCACTCCTTAATGAAAAGCACTTACGATACGTAACTCAATTTAACGAGTATCCAGTAACTAAGCGCAGTTGGTTACAAGGAAAAGTTAATAAAAAGTTAACCATTACTTTCGAGTTCTTTCTGTTCGTTTCATTTCCTTCAAGTTCGGTCGGCTCTTCATTTTCAATCCAATAGGTGCAGATGAATTCAAGATCTATCTATAGATCTCGCTCGTCTGCGGATTGCTCTAAATTTGCTTGCCATTCGAAGTCTCATTTAAATATTTTTTAAGACTTCTTGTAACCGAGTTGAAAAGACTTTATTCATTTCGATCCATTCGACTTTTGGATCTATTTATTGAAGTATTATAAATTTTAAATCCACGTATACTTTTCTTTTACCAAAGACATGTGACCTTAATTGGATAGGATTGGATCAATTGGAAGGCCATGAAGTGTACCTTGTACTCATATATAAAAAAATATAAGATATGGCTTTGTATTATTGTTTTTGTAGTTTTTTTTTGTTTGTGCTTTATTAAATTCGTATTTAAAATAGTTATTAGTACATTCCAAATACTGTTATCGTATAAATTAGTAAATAGTTTGTTATTACCATTTTACATTATTAAAGTAAAAATAAAAATAAATCCAATGGCATGTAGTACAGCTCTTCTGGATAAAAGTGCACTCGGTATGTGTCCTCGTATATTTAATAGTCTTTCCAGGAGTATCAGAGATGTTGAAAACATTGGATTGTATAAAAGGAATCTTAATTCATTTTTAATAAATAAGACATATTATACAATTAAGGACTTTTTAAATGACAAATTGTGAATTATTATTTTAACATTATATTCATTAGCTATAAAATTTTAAAAGTTATTTTATATTTTTAATTTGTATGCCTTTTTAGGCGCATCATAGAGAATTTATTTTATTTACCAATCTTAATGTACCTATGTTTGACAAATAAATGATTTTTGATTTTGATTTTTTTTTTAACCTTTGGTCTATGGTCTGTTATAAGGATTTGTTATTTTTTATTTAAACCCTATTAACTGTTTAACGCAAAACTAATTACGTGTATTTACAGACCGAGACTTTCAACTTTCAAACTTTTTAGTTCTAAATAGGCCGGCATAGGGAAGACTACAGTTACATTCACTATGCCGGCCTATTTAGAACTAAAAACTTTGAAAGTAGCCTTTATTTTTGGACCGCACACCACTTTACCGTCAGACAAGGAAGTTATAATTTGCAACCGACAGTTTTGTAAAATGTTTTAAACTAAATATTTAAGCAACTGGATGTCAATTTCAAATTAACTTAATTAATCTAATAAAGGGGTTATTGAGTTGCACCGGCTATTGACGTACGTATATGTATTAAGGCTGTTAGGCACTAATGAACCTTTAACAGCTTTGATCGCAGCCTGTAATCACTCAATTTGAACCAATTCCAGAAATGCTGAGGTAGTAAATTTACACAGTGGCATATTACAAACATATACACTGATTGCTTGAATAAAAATTAGGATGAATTATTATTGTGTGAACTCCTTAAGGGGGAGGGAGGCCTATGTTAAGCAGTGGACGCGTTCTGGCTGATGATGATGGTGATGATGATGAAGTTCCTTTAGTTGCAGTGTGTGAAAGGCGTTCAATTATATCTAATCTTCATAATTTTGACAATAATAATGATTAATTTTTTGAAAAAACTAATAAAACCAAATCAATACTTTCAAATGTTTCAATTCCCATTTCCAATTTTGGACTGCAACTTACAGAGTTATTAAACTGTAGTAGCAGTCGCCTTTATTCATGGGCCGAACTCCAGCTTACCAGCAGGCGAATCATATGACGAGTCATAATAATAATTTAAAATGTCTTGAATACGGCTACAGGTTTAAAGACAAATATATAAATATGCTGGTAAAATGATTGTTTTATTTAATTGTTGTTATTAAAGTTTACTCTTTCTGATTAAAATACTTTATTCCAAGTGATTCTTATATTATTAGGGTCTGGTTGTTAAAGAGTGGTAGGCAGTGGCGCCCAGTCTGCTGATACGGGGACTACCACCTACGAGTATACAGACCGTGAAGTGACTTAGTCACGGTTCGGGATAAGCTTGTAAAATCACATTTACTATGCCAACCTAGTTGAAACCGGCAACTTAAAAACAAAAAACAAAGCTGATTCTGAAACGGGGTGTTACTTCAGAATCTGTACACTAGTACTACTCTCTACTAGTCTACCGATACAGACACTACTCTGGATCGGTAGACTGGGCAAAACTGTTACAAATTATTACGTAACAACTCGATACATTGTACTAGCGCTCTGCAGTTTTTAGTTCTTTATGCATTCGAATATAATTTTTTGATGTGAGATTAATACAATTATTTAGGTATAAATTACAATTAGTATGTACCTACTAATTTTAAATATTTGTTTTTATAAAACATATTTGTTATGAATTAATAAGAATTGTGCTCGTTATTGTGATACAAGTATTGTCGAGTATACAACAAAATGAATTCTATCATTATTTTCGTAAAAGAAAATTTGTTACCATGCCATGTGAATATTTGAATATCATTATACGAATGTTATTTGAACTGGCCTTATTATATCCACAAAGAAATATCAAATATTCCACGGTATCGTTTGTCAGAATTAATGGACGCAATATAGAGGGTACATAAATATTATGAGCTGTAATATTTTAAGGAAATGGCAACAAAATCTGTACAAGATGAAAACGGTAAGGTCACCTTTGAATAATATTGTCGTTTTAAAAGATAATTAAGTTTTAGAAGTTTATTGTCTTTAATACAATAGGCGAACTTAATGCTCTAGGGCATTCTCTGCCAGTCTACCTTGGATACAATGGAGAAATGTCATATTTACTTGTACGTATAGGTGCAGATTAAAAATTACGCTACTAGTTAGTAAAGAAAAGCACCGCTTTTTAAAAAATCGTTTTGACAGTCTCTGGTACATATTCATTTGTACTTTGTTCTTTTTCAGGGGGAATAAAAGTGAATACAATTTGCATGTCAATTTTTGTTTTTGATTGGCTCGTTTCAAAAACCTACTTAAATTAACAAACAATAATTTAATTGTATGTTAATTTGAGTAAACAAATGAAACACCACTTTTCACATCCTGACACAACTTTCTCTACTAAGCTATACCTAAATATAGCTGAAAAGCATGTTTGGTTTTAATCAACGTAACTTTTTTGCTGCACTACCTGATAATCTACACTCACTCCACACTAAATATATAGAAATACTATTACCACGGTATTACGAGTATAAGTACGAAAAACATTTATTTACCTAATATTTGCTATTTACTAAACTACATCAAACCTGTTAGTATTCTAGACTATCTGGAACTAAGATACCATCTGGTGCGGTGTGAGACAACTGTGCCACTAACTTCGAACTTACTTTGCATTTCAAGTGCCCCATTAATATTACACAAATTTACGAACCGGTAGCTTATATTTTCAACTTGAAGTAACATTACACCGGATTAATTTTGTATGATGTACAAAGTTATAATTTTAACAACAGGATTGAAAGTGGGAGCAACTATTCATTAAATTACGTCTAAAATGTTCTGTTTATCAAACGAGTGGTATTTATTTAAACTAGTTAGTTTGGTCTTTGAATTGAAAATTTAACTAAATAAGCTGTATCAGTTACAAAATTGGTTAACGTATACAGGAATTAACAAAATTTTGACGACAGGCGTGGACGAAAGGTTTAGCGATTGGTTTGTTGCGCGTAAAGTCCCGGGTTCGATCCCCGGTCGGAGCAAATATTTGTTTCATAGCTTATTTGTAATATTTATTAATATTGAATATTGCGAATATTTGTTAATAAAAAAAAGAGTTGGATATTTGCTTCGGGTCTGGTTATCAAAGAGTGGTAGGCAGTGGTACCCAGTCTGCCGATCCGGGGTAGTACCACCACTTACAAGTATACAGACTGTGAAGTGATTTTGGTCACGTTTCGGGATCAGCTTGTAAGTTGCCGGTTCCATCTAGGCCGGCATAGTGAATGTGATTGCTACTTACAGTTATTGGATTGTATTAGCAGTGACATTCATTCATGGACCACACTTCGGCTTAACATCAAGCGGGGTGCTGTCATATGTCGAGTCACAATAGAAAAAAAAGAATATAAACAAATCATCATCATCTAGAAGGCATCTACTGCTGAACATAGGCCTCCCCCTTAGAACATTTCGAACGACAAGATACCGTGTTACTACAAAAAAACGCGTTTTAGATAGGCAATAAACATGTTTTAAGTCAATTTAGTACTACAAAATGACGTTTGGCTGTATACAAATATTTAAACACTATTTAAAATATTTTTTGTAGATGACCGCTTATTTTTTATATTTGGTAATGGTTAGTTACCAAATATATTTAGATATTTTACTATTACCAATTAGACTAGTTATTTTAGCAAGATAATGATATTAAAAATAAATGGTAAGTCAAATTTTTATAGTTTTGTACAAATATCTATAGTAAAATTTACTTACTGTAAAAATCTATTTCTGAATAAATATTTAAATTACCCCATATAAATGTTATCCCTTTTTTAAAATCCATCCTATAGCAAGTAAATATATATGATCAGAATCAAATATATGATTATTATCACGGTAGTCTATTCTTATCTTGTTAAGGAAAGCGAGTGCCTTGGTGAAAATAGGTGAAAACCTGTGAGAGGTTGTACGTGTCCCTGGAACATAGAATACCGGTCTTCTTGTACAATTAAATGAAAATCGCTGGCACTTATAATACAATTTGCTTCATCTATAAATTTGTAGTTTCTCCTCTAAGCAACCTTTAAATGTATTGAATCAAACAGTTCTATGGTGTATCATGGAAACTGGGTGTCGTAGTAGTTTAGGACCAAAGTTCTTTGTTCGTGAGGCTTGTTCATTATTAGTACTAATGATAATAATTATTTTCAGTGGTTTGCGCAAAGACGTTTATAGAAAGTAACGCGTTCGGATTCCGGGCTCGATTATCGGTCGGCTCAAATATTATTTTATTAGATTTTAAATGTAATATTTGGATTTAATATTACAAATATTTGTTAATAAAAAAGCCTACGATCACTTTCAAGTAAAGAGACTTAGTTGCGTTTCGGTATCAAGTTCCAAGTTCCAACTAAGGTGGCATGGTGGGTATGACTTTTAGTTATTTAGGAGGCGGCTATCAGGCGGAATGCTTCAATATATCTAGTAATAAAAAATTAAGAACATGTAAGTATACGTATATTAGTTATAAAAAACATTGACATCTGCTATTATTATTATGCTTGTGGAGAAATATATAAATCATTGATCACATGGAAATAACAAGGAAATAGCGTTCTCACTCTACTATTAGATTGCTACCTACATAAACATATTTATTTATTATACATGTATAGTATGCATATATATCATCATAGACAATATACCTATTAGACTCTATTAGTAATGAAGCTGAACAACGAAACGCATGTTAATAAACTTCATAAACTTTTTTTCTAAAGTAGTTTTGTATAACCATAGAGCTTGTATAAAGGGAATTGTGAATGTGAAGGAAGCCAGGGAGTTATGTCAGGATCGTGGCAAGTGACGATCCGTTGTCTCTGCCTATCCCTGTGGGAAAAAGGCAATTTGAATGATTGATTGATAGTTTTGTATACTGATACATAGTCTGTGTATATAATAGAGCAAAAACTTGAACAAAATTGCGACGTATAAAAATAACTTGAACAGAGAGCTGCCCTCTGATACCTTTAAATCAAATTGGAAATGAAGCCTGAGGGGCAAATCTGACGCTTCTGTCGATATAATTTTGTATCAATACGTGTTTGTGACCTTAAAAATCTTGGTCACAATAATGATAAAATATTTTTTTATGTTTACTTTATTTCATACGGCATGCTGGTGTTTCAATACATGTCTGTCATACTTTACTATGTAGGAAGTAATATTATTGTTTAATATTAAAATATTAGTAATTATTAATAATTATAATTAATAGTATTAGAAAGTAATATGCCTTCTACTGAACACATGCACATTTTGAATAAATTATTTATCTCATTTTCAGTTCTCAGCCATTGATCGTCCACTGCTGGCCATAGGCCTCTCCTAGCGATCAGCGGGCTGCTAGATGCAGTCTACATCTAGCGGTTTAATGCCATATTTAGTAGGTCGTCAGTCTATCCTGTATCCATGCCACGTTGCTTTGTATTTTATTTATTATTTATTCGTACTTTATTCAATAATATTTTGCTAATATTTTTTATTCCGTTAATATAACTATCATGCCTCACCCATAGGAAAAGCGGCGCCACCTCGTTTAAATAAATAAATACATCAAATATTTTTCCCGATATATAATTATTATTCTTTAAAAAAATCGCAAAACATAAATAATTATTTTTCTTATGAAGTCCATAAGAGGCCACACGTAACGAGGATTTCCGAAATTTGTTTTTAATGAGTTATCCAAAGAAGACGTCACTTCGAGTGAAGTTCCCGGACAAATCCTTTGAAAAGTCTTCAAAGTTACGCCTACCCTCAAACTTCAGGTCACGGCACGAATTTCAAGTTAATTAACTGTTACCGACAGCTTTCGCTGCGAGCGAATCTTAATATGTTCATCTTATGAAACGAGATGTTCAAACGATTCTGAATATGTATTATGTACCGACGCCTTTTAAATGCTAATGTGAGGTAAGACTAATTACAAGGTTTTACACTTTTGCGGATCCCTTATTCCTTTGAAGGAGCCGCCAGAATGAAATTATCACAATGGTTAAATTATCTTAAAACTTTGTTGCTTGTTGTAAACTTAATTAGTATAAATCCTTCAAAGATATTATGATATATTCATGTATTATGCATGTTCTTTATACTTTGAATTCATTTATTAGACAAATTATATATGCTTAATCTTATTCGGGGTTCGAAAAGAGCCACGGAAAAAACTCATTGATAAAATAAGAAGGAATTTATAAATCTTATGTGGATGGATGCGTTAAAAAAGGCAGATCCTAGATGGTGTTTTCTAATCAAATCGGAGACATCTCAAGAAAGCTAGGTTCCCTAATACCTTTAACCGTAGAGCTTGTGTGAAGAGAAGTGTGGGTGTCAGGGAAGCGAGGGAGTTGTGTCAGGATCATGGTAAATGGCGCTCCATTATTTTTGCCTAGCCCTGTAGGGAAAAAAGCGTGACAATTTGATTGATTGATGAAATACGGAATACCATACTGCGCTCTAAAGCGCAAATTGCCGACGTTGTCGAAAAAGTCTGAATGGAACCAATTACACTGAAATGGGACTGGGCGAGTCACTTCTGCCACGTGTCTGATGCATTATAGGTAAAGTACACTACTATATTGCAGAAGACATCTTAGTTGGCCCAAACTGAGATGGCAAGGCGAGATAGTTTATCGCGAGAGATCACAGTACTTTTTCACGCCCCCCTTTTAAGAACCCAAGGTTATTAAATAAGCAGAACAAATAGTCTGGCAAAGAATTTTACTTCGATAAGAAGTTCATCATTTAAGCCGACTGTGGAATGTAATGGAATGGCCACGCAAACCAAAAACACCCAGTTGAAAAACCTCTGGCCGGTACATATGTACTATTATATCAATGCATTGATCGCCCTTTAATAATACTTTGATCGCCCAGTTTCTATGATATGAGCACGTTTAGTAGCTTAGTACCTAAAGTAATGTATTTTAAATAATAACAATAAATAACCAAATAAAACGAACGAAGCAATGAAAATCCATCTGAATGGTGCCTAGAATTGTGTACACTGAAATAGCGCAAAGGTGAAATGGTCACTGGCAAGCTGTGTCGAGTAATGTAACCCAATTCATCAATCAGTTGCCTACTATAAAGGCAACATCAATCACATATGGGTATTGATCGATCTACATAACTTTCTCAAAAACCTGCTTTCGTATTTCAGGAAAACGTGTTTTAGTTGACATCTCTTTGATAAATTATTTACCTGAACAACGTTTTAACAATTTTCCTTCATAGAACTCTATTTATGCTTATTTTACTTTGATTTCATATTCCTTTCGTTATTATTAATAAATAATAAATAAATAAGTAAAGCATCAGCTTTATAAAAATAAGTCATATTTGTAGTAATATGACTCGAGGCGACATATGACAGCATTCCGCCTTCCGCTCTTTAACCTTGTTTCTACTTAATATTTTCACACCTGTAATACCCGCACAGATCAGGGGAAGCATCCGCATTTTGTCGACCAAATCAGCAGTCGAACTAAAAGGTTTTGTGCATCGTTTCTTTGTAGAACAATCGACAAGTGAAATCGACACGACATTTGACTTCAACCCGCCTGATGATAAGCAAGAGGAAGTCCAAGAGTAATGACGATTAAAAAAATCTAGTAAGTTAACGACTGCCTCAGTCAACACTAGAAAACCCAGCTTTCTTACGGATGTCTCCGATTTGGTCGGAAACCGCCCTCCTGTTGTTTATTAAAACTATATGATTTTCTATATGAAAATTAAAATATTTACCTTATCCAATAAAAAGTATTTATACATTGTTGTTGTTTATACGGCAGGTGTTAGTAATTAGTAACTAACAATGATTAAATTGCAATTAGAAACTGTCACTACCTCGTATGTGCTTACTTGTTCAAGCATTATAGTTGCGGTTCCCACAATGCAGATACTTAATTGCACTTAGTATTACCAACTTGGTATATTCACTTCCCATTTACATATAGTAGCTGGAGATAGTTAATTTGTTTTAATTTGTGCATTTGTTACCCAATAAGTTGCTAATGTAGTCTACAACTAGGATGCGACTACTACTGTTGTTACTATACTATACTAACAGTCGCCTCCGCTCATGAACTTAAGTTTAACATGACGCTTATGACTGTAAATACGTTTACTGGATGGGGAGAACACATGGGCGCCGTGGTGTAGTGGCAGTACTATAGTTACGAGCACGAGTTCAAGACCACCCACCGATACCGATGTATCTTTGATTTATGTATGAGTATTCTATATTAAAAAATACTACCAATTGTCTGCCTAATACTATAATAATTATCAATTAAATTGTCAAGCCTTTTTTCCACAGAGGTAGGCAGAGACAATAGAGCGCCACTTACCACCACGATCCTGACACAACTCCCTCGCTTTCTTTACAGGGCAATTATTTCTTTACTATGCAAAATAACTGTACCTTTTCAGGAACAAATTAACATTGAATGTCTTATAATAGTATACCTCTATATGTAAATTATATACTACTAAATTTATATAAATCATGTATTTACGTTATAATTTGAAGTCAAACATAACATAATCAGCAAAGTGAATAATTCTGTTAACATAATATCTATTAACATAACACATATCAAATTGGAAACGAAGACTTTCATAATCGTTTAATTATAAGTCTTATTAAATCACATTTAGTGCGAGCTTTGGTAATCAAATTCGTGTCAAAGTCTTGTTAATTAACCCAGTCTGCTCCATTTAAAACGACCTACCTAAACCTTCGAAAAGAGTCTCCCTGTTTCATTTGTATTCATGAGATTGACAAATTAAGTGAACTTTTAAAGCTAAACTAAGATAAAGAGTATAAACATGTAGAGCATGCGTGATGGAATATGAACTGTTGAAACGGAATGGGTCAACCTAACGGAAAAATGCTAGGACAATGGAAACTAAAAAAAATCCATTTTCTACTTAATTTTTATAAATAATATTTTAACATTTTTTTGTTGATACGATAGGTGAACTTAATGTCCTTGGGCACACTCTGTCGGTCTTCTTTGGGGACAAGAGAGAAATAATATGTTTACGTAGGTGCGAAGATTTCAAATATTCTAAACAATCATATAATATGCACTCATTTACTAACTTAAAATATACATAAAAATTAACACATACATATACAGCCACACTAAATATAATCCTTCTAGATTAATAAAAGACCATAGGTCAGAATAATAGAATGTATATGAAAATTACATGCTTTTTTTACTTAGAAAACTTATAGCATTGTTTATCTACAAAAAAAATATTTGAGTTATTTATACTTACAAATTTATTGCAGTCATCATTCTGCGATTCGGAATAGGACCGCGGTTTGCCTGTTACTAATATATATTTTGAGAGTATTCAATCGACTGAAATTGGTTGCGGAGTTTCGCCAACTGTGTTTAGGAAATACGATTTTCTATATAGAATGTTATCAGTCTAATTAATTTCAAAACTATTTATACAATCAGAACGTGGTAATACGCGCGCTCTATTGTATTAATACTCTACAATATACACCTACGCAATGTTGGGTAATATTACAGATTAAAGACAATACTAAACTTATCACAATAGAATAAAGTTCGAATTTAGATGAAAAATAAACACGACCTTCAAGTAAATGAATTCTTGAATACATCTCAATATGAACTAATAAAATTGTCCAATTTAGTTTCTCAAGAACAGCTAAGTTAGAAGGGAGTATAATTTTCTGTGAGGCAGTGTTGTACTAACTTCGCTGCTCTAGAAACTATGAAATAAAAGACTTTTGTGATGCGGGGGTCCCCCCTTTAACCATAATGACTGTAACGCTTCCGAAACATCGCGGCCGGCCCTTAGCAAATACTACTATTTTTACATACATACTTACAAACGAGTACTACATCGTAATATTTTTTTTTCTTGTGACATGACATTTGACCTCGACCTGCCTGATGATAAGCAAGAGGAGATCCAAAAGTGCCGACGACTGAAACAACCGAATTAGTACACGGCTTTCTCAGCCGCCGTCACTATGCTGGCCAAAGGCCGAATTTGTAGGAATATTCGGCCAATTTTTCTCATAATAAAGAATATCAATCTAGCAATTACCTAAACTCATTTGCTTACATTTATAAAATGACACGTTATATTTTTCTTTAAATATAATATGTATCTTCAATTTCACATCTTTAATACAATTTTAGCATCTTTAAATCTAATAGATAAAGAAATTGTATACCTATTTATTTCTATTAGAATTATGAAATGGGCCATAAAGTGGTTAAAATATATTAAGCATGCAAACAAAAGTATTTTTGTATAAAAACTAATGAGTAAGGCGACCGTGGTCTAGTGGTAGTCCAATGGTCCTGCAAACCAAGAGCCCTCGGTTCAAAATCACTTGCCGGTACTAATGTATCTTTGACATTATGCACTATGATCTATGCATGTTTAGTAGGTTAGTATATATTTAATAGTTAGCGGCTTAATTAACACAGCGTTAAGAACACCAGTTTTTAAATAAAATGAAAACTTAATTGTATAAAAAAATAGATGGAAATTAAACAGTAGCCTCCACTGCCCCAGAAAGACAATTAACAGTGTAAAATAAAGGGCCGACAACACAAGCAGCCACGCCCCTCGCTAGAACTAATTACCTTATTTACCTCCAGCCATTCTCTGAGGTCCCATTCCCCTTGAGTTGTTTTGTTTTCATAAGTGTCATTAACACATAGAGGAGATGTTTTGTTTTAGTTACGTGAAGTCAAATTGCTTTAGTTATTTGTAATTATTTTTCATTGTAGACATTCTGGAATTGTTGTAATACCAACTTTATTAGGCTTTTAATTAGTTTTTACTTAAATAGAAATATAATTATAATACACACACTAGTCATTACATTGTTAAAATCGAACGCTACAAAATATTCTCAAAATAGGGTACAAATAAAATAAAAAACATAAAGATATACACGCATATATTTGCTTTACTTCAGTGATAGTGAATGTTTTTTTTTTTTATTGTGACTCGACGTATGACAGCACCCCGCTTGATGTTAAGCCAAAGTGTGGTCCATGAATAAATGTCACTGCTACTACAATTCAATAACTGTGAGTAGCAATCACATCCACTATGCCGGCCTAGATGGAACCGGCAACTTACAAGCTAATCCCGAAACGTGACCAAATCACTTCACGGTCTGTATACTTGTAAGTGGTGGTACTACCCCGGATCGGCAGACTGGGTACCACTGCCTACCACTCTTTGAAAACCAGACCCGAAGCAAATATCCATCTCTTTTTTTTTATTAACAAATATTTGCAATATTTAATACTATTAAATATTACAAATAAAAGCTATGAAACAAATATTTATGTGACAAAATATATGTGACAGTTACTTGCAGTTTTCTACTGTAGTTTCAGGCGCCTCCATTTCGGGAACCGCACTCCAGCCTAACATCAGGCAGGGTCGATGTTACCACATCGTAAACCACATCGTTACCACTTCGAGCCACAGTAAAAAATAAATATGAACATGACATAATTAAATTAATATCAATCTTCCCATAAAATAACGTTGAAAACATTAAAGATTTTGACGTGCCGGCCTATTTAAATTATTTAAAATTAGTAACATTAATATTCCTTGTATGTCATCTTGCTTCTTGGATTGCCGTGCATCATCCGCATTCTGCTGACAGAATCGGCAGTCGAACTTCGCACAGTCGTTTCTTTGTAGACCAATCGACAAGTGTAAATGCTTTATAAGCCTATGGCCCTAACCTATAACTTTGGATCCTTTAAGCGAAGCGTGTAAAAAGACCATTGACCGGCATAGTGACGGCTACCGAGGCACCCATATAGGTATATGCTACGAGTATATGCTGACTAGGAATAAAAGGCAAAAATAGCTTTAATGAATAAACAAGATTATAAGGGTTTTGGTACCTGAGGTAAAAATAATTTACCTCTTGCTACAGTTCTGTAATAGCCATTATGGTCCCTTTTTATTTGTACGTAGGTACCCATATCTACGTACAATATTATTGCTGGATAGTGTAGATAATGTAACAGTATATAATTAACAAACAATTATGGGAATAATATTTGATATATTTGTTACGTTCCTTATATAAACAGAAATGAATTTTGCAATTTATTTTATTTCCAACTCCTACTCTATAACCGCCGCTGACTTGTGGAACAACCTGCCTCTCCATATCAGAGAAGCACCAAATAGGCACATCTTTAAAAAGTTGGTGTATTCATACTTCCTTCAACAAACTAATTAGGAATTTTAAATATATTACACATATAAATTTAAGTGTATACTGTTTATATTATATTGTATTATATTATATTATGTATGTGTTATACATGTTATTTGTGTATCTATATATCTATGAATATATTTATGAATATATGAATAATTTATATATTTCTCATAATGTAATTGGTTACCTATTTTTATTTTTTATTTTGCACCCTACCTCTTATCTACATTGTCGGATCAACATCCTAAAGGTTTGACTGGTAGAGAATGCCTTTGGCATTAAGTTCGCCTTTGTACTATTGTGCATTAAGTTTTTAAATAAATAAATAAATAATTCATATTCATCCTTAATGTAATTGAATTTATATTTTCTGAAGAGTTCATACAACATCGGGCCATTTGTATGCTTAGCGATGCACCGAAGACATTCAACCTTCGTTTACGTTCATACAAAAATGTGCAAAATCTCAAGAAATTCTGGCACAGACGCTTTCATATGCATACAGAACGTTGCGCTCAATCAGTTCTCAAAGAACGAAAAGGAGACGCGGATGCCGCTGCTATGGCGGTGAGATCAAAGGCGCCTGTGGGACTCGTTACGTGAAGTCGTGTACCTATTGAATGAGGGCACTTCTAGCAACCGAACATATTGCTGAGAAAGCTCTCTGCGAGTTACCTGTGTATGTTATTTACCATTTCGTTTGACCGAACTGAAAGGTTGCAATAACTAAAGAGAAATTTCAGACGCCCGTCCCAATCCGTTAAAATACCTTTGAGTAAATGTTTGACCTTTTCTGTAACGAAGCATTCGCTACAACTTGACAAAGCAAATTTTGTTTGATTTCAAATTTCTAATAGTGCATTTATAAATATTTTAGTCGAAAAAAGTCGTTTCTCGAAACAAGCTATTCCTATTTTCTTAAATTTTGCGCGAATTTAATACTATTACTATCAATAACCAAAATAAACGCGATAGTAAGCCGCATAAAATTTGTTTAATTCAACGTGCTATTCCTGTTTTCTAATTTTATTTTGATTAAAAACTTAAAGAAAATTCTCGATGTTTTCTTTTTGTACTTTGACATTTGATATTAGACGGTAACTTATATTACAAAAAGAGGGTGCTTTAAGCTAAAATTTCGGGGGTTTGTTAAAAATCATAAACACCTTTTACCCTTTGCTTATTTTTCGCTTCTTATAATGTTTCTTTGTGATCCGTATTAAATATCTTTTATGAATAGAAGGCATATTGTATTCACCCTCACAAAGCGGGGATTTAACATCCATCCAATGAAAAAAGAATTTACGTAAATATTTACATAATTTTATAATATACTATCGCTATTTTCGCTATTCTTTTTTTATTGTAGCTCGACAAATGACAGCAGCCCACCTAATGTTAAGCTAAAGTGCGATCCACGAACGAAAAATATAACTCCTACTGTTATTATTATTATTTTTATTTTGTTTAATTTGTACACATACCCCGTGACACATAAGTCTGGAGAAGCATCTGCATATTGTCGATAGAATCGACAATCGAACTAAACGAATCAGCGCATTAACACTAACTTAACGTTGTATCGTAAAAAATATTTTTTAACAAAAAAAAACGACTTCAAACAGTAAACTAAAAAGCAAAAAATAAATTTTCTTTGCACAAAGTAATACGTATTTTCATTTAGTTAAATCGGAATGATTAAATAATTACTTTATAATTTTAAAGTCGGTGCCAAGTAAAACAATAGATATTATGAATCTCTCTAACAACTGACGATAATATTAGTAGGTAATTATCACGAAATATCAGATTTTTTAAAATTTAATACGTTCATGCTATTATTAGAAGTGTTAGATAGTTATTCAAATGTCATTGGGTTCCATTTTGAGTATTACATTTTAGTAAATTCTTTTGTTTTATTCAACATTGATATCTTGAGTACATTTGTTATGTAAATAGCTACTATATGTCTAAGTTGTATTCAGTGTTTTTTCATAATTCGTTTTCATTCACTAGTAGTTTGTAAGCCAGTATTTAGGTACATATTATTAAAAAAGTTACTTTGATAGTTAGTAGGTACCGATTCTTATATTTTTCTAATACTGTTATTGTTTTATAATTGCTTGATATATTTATGTGTAATATTGTGTGTACTTAGTAATTTGATATAGTAGTAAGGTTGTTGTAGCATTGACTTGGCACCGACTCCAAAATTATAAAATAATTATTTAATCATTTCGATTAAACTAAATGAAAATTACTTTGTGCGAAGAAAATTTATTTTTTGCTTTTTAGTTTACTGTTTGAAGTCGGTTTTTTTTTGTTAGAAATTATTTTATTTTACGATTTTAAGTGATGGGTAAACCGAGCAAAGATGCTTCTTGAATCAGGAGACGACGGTTACTTGAGACGGAAAATGATGGTCGGAAACGATTAGACAATAATTAAAAAAAAACTTAACAAACCCAATAGTCGCCCCTACGTTTTTTTGAAGATCCCTCGATTTCTCTGGTCTGCCATCATCAAACCCTGATTTCCTTATCATGGGACCACCTTTGAAATATCTTCTTTTCAACAAAAAAAAGAATAATCAAAATCGGTTCATAAACAACGAAGTTATCCGCCAACAAACATAAATTAGAATGTTGCAAATTTAAGACTTATATGATTTTCTCTTGGATGCCATTATCAGAACTGGACCAAATTAAAATGGGACCAAACGGGAAAAATCAGCTTTTAAATAAAAAAAAGAATCATTAAAATCAGTCCAACCAGTCAAAAGTTTTGAGGTAACACACATAAAAAAAACTGGACGAATTGAGAACCCCCTCCTTTTTTGAAGTCGGTTAAAAATTAGGCAAATTTGTATAATTTCATTAGATTGGACCGACATAGTAACGTTTACTGAGGCAACGCATAATGAAACTAATTTTTCAATCGTCGGAGCTCTTGGACTTTTCCTTGCTTACTAACAGACAAGTGGAAATCAGAGGTCGCGTCTCAAGAAAATAAAATCTGTAACCCAAAAACGGGCCAAAGTATAATAACAAAAATACATGTTATTAACGATACATAATACAAAACAATACAAACATACATGAATAAACTTAGAGGCTATAAAATAAATAATTATTTAAAAGTACAAAAACAATTTAAAAGAAAACGGAAGAAGCAAGGAAAGTAGTAAGAAACAAAACGTTACTTTTGTGTATTCCTTGTCTTACTTCGTGAAGGTTTCATAGAGAATAATGTTCCGCATCATAAATAACTACACGAATAGAAAAGTTCTTATGAAAAGAAATACCAATGAAAAAGGAATCTATGAAAATAAATATTGTTATTATATACACGATTATTTACTAACGTAAGATATTATACGATACCTTTATTTTATATTAATTTTTATTATATTTCTTTACTAAGCTAGGAAAGTGCTTGTATCATAGAAACAGGACAACTAAAGTACATATATCAAAGATACATTGGTAACAGTGGGTGGTTTCGAACTCGTGCTATCGGTTTGTGTAACCATTGGACTGCCACTACACCACGGTCGTCTTTATACATATAAACATTTTTTATCTACATCAGTGCTCCGCCTGATGTTAAGGTGATGCGGTCCGTGAATGGAGGCGACTGCTACTACAGTTGAATACTGCAAGTAGAAGCATCCAATATGCAGAAGTCGGCAACCTTCAAGCTGATCCCTAAACGCGACTAAGTCACTTGACAGTCTGTACACTTGGAAATTCCACTTCTATGAGTAGGTACTCGTAGTTCTATCCAGCGGCTCTGACCAGAAGTTTGTATCGCTTGTTTGCCCCTGTGTTTTACCCTCTTCAAGTAGGACACTGTGAATATGACTGGGAAAGGCCTAAGTAGATAACAAAATATATAGATCTTTTTCAGTCATACAATTTTAACAATAAATCCCGAACGAAATAAATTAAAGGTAAATTCAGAAAAACTTTCATATTTAAAACTAAAATAAATATTATTTTTCGTATACAGCAAACAGTTTTTCGAACGGGTCCGTAAAAAGAATATTTAATTCATAACGTGTAGCGGCTTTTGCATCAAAGAAGAGCTCTGAGGACTCAAAACTTCCATTTACGTGGAGGGGTACCAACACTGTACCCGCTAATGAAACCCCGCATTCACTTTAATACCTACCCGCAGTTCATGAACATCGGTACTTAGCCTAAGGCAAAACATGTTTCCTTGTTAAGGAATGTATTAATAATGCATTTATATTATGTGTTGTGTCTCGAGAACAGGCGAGACGCAAACGACAGGCGTGGACGAACGGTTTAGCGATTGGTTTCTTGCGCGTAAAGTCCCGGGTTCGATTCCCGGTCGGAACTAATATTTGTTTCATAGCTTTTATTTGTAATATTTAATAACATTAAATATCGCAAATATTTGTTAATAAAAAAAAAGAGATGGATATTTGCTTCGGGTCCGGTTATCAAAGAGTGGTAGGCAGTGGTAACCAGTCTGTCGATCCGGGGTAGTACCACCACTTACAAGTATACAGACCGTGAAGTGATTTGGTCACGTTTCGGGATCAGCTTATGACAGGGGTGCTGTTATATGTCGAGTCAGAATAAAAAAATAAAAAAACTTAATTCTACAGGTAAGAATGTCTACACCTCTGTCGGGAACCTATGTCTGCTTGAAGCACAATACCTTGCTCGCGGAGTGCTTGAAAGATGCCAGGGAGCACGAGCGACAATTGACTGTCTGCTGGATGGATATAGAGAACGCTTTCGGATCAGTCCATCACTTTATGTTGTGTTCATAATTGAATAACAATAAAAATGCAAGTAATAACACAGAAACATATAACAAATAACAATATAATCGACAATATAAATTCATATGATCAACGAAAGCGAATGTGATACAAGAATGTTCCCGATAACACTGAGAGCGCAAGGAATGTTTACATAGTCATCTCTGAGATGATATTAAAAGATATTATTACATTTCTGAATCGTTCCCGCCACACTGGCATTCTTGAAGGAAAAAAGGAAAAGACAGGGAAGCATTACTCGATGCGAAACATTTCTCGTAGGTTTTTGTGGGCCCACTTTGCTTCGTGAACAATTTACGTACTTGAAGATAATAATTTATCTTGCGAAGTCCCTGTTTATTTTTTCTCGCCTCTTGTAATTTTGGTAACTTGTTCTCAGACAATTCCTTTTGGATTGCCTTCATGTGTGTGATGAAGTTAAGGGGGAACATTTAAATAACATGCGTAGGAAAATTGTTTTATTGTTCCGCGTAAGATATGTAAAGATTCAATTAAGGTTTAAATTTTAATTTTATTGTAACTCGTCATTTGACTTCGACTTGCCTGATGGAAAACAAGGGGAGGTCCAAGAGTGCTAACGACTGAATAAACCGACTTAGATCACGGTTGCCTCAGTCACCTATACCGGCGATACTTTTCACGCATCGATTGAAGGATCCAAGGATAAGATTGGAAAAACACGTGGCGATTGTTTTAGGTAATATTATTTATTTACTACTAAAGTATAATATAATCTTATTTATATACATCTTCCTTGTTTTATATTATTAGTTTATACGATAGAGCTTTTCTCCATCTACCTACTTTGACTCTCTACACGGCTAAAAGGTTGATTGCAGAGAAGAGTTTAGTTCCGCATTTGTATGTTTTTGCAATAAAATTTTGACCAATAAATAATAGATGAATACTTAAAAAATATTATTAAATAAAGTAAGTAGAGTAATAGTATCAAATAGTATAAAAAATGATTAATGTACATAGTATTTTCTTAATCATTGATTATTGAATTAAACATATTTTATGCGGCTTACTATCGCTTTTAATTTGTATTGAATTAAACAAATTTCCCCGTTACCACGATGGCTGCAAAGCTATCGAAACGTCGGAATAATAAAAATTGTAAAATCAAAACCAAAATAAACGCGATAGTAAGCCGCATAAAATTTGTTTAATTCAATACTTGTACATATTTTATTACATGTAACAACGTATATTAAATGATAAACATGTATCGTTGGTTACTTATGTACAATTTATTCGCACATTTCTTCAGCACGAAGTATATGCTCAATAAATCCACAGGAATCGTCTGTACATTTATGAAATATGCAGTACATTATTCAGATAAAATGCGAAATCTTATGACTTATGACAGATATCCAATAGTGCCTGCAGCGAGTGTGCTGTATAGTCATGGAACGCAAATCAAGTACTCGAATAAGAAAAAAGTCATTTCGACACAAAATTGTAAAATGATTCCGTAGTATTTTTCAAGATAAAACTGTATAGCAATAAAAGTGTCTGTGATACATAAACTTGTGTTTGTTATGTTATCATTTTTATATTACATCTGTACTCAAGAACTTCATTTTGATAGTAAAATAAATGAGACTTGAAAATATGAAAATATTTTGTATAGGTATAATATTTTCATGGTATTTTTACTTTTTTTTATAGTCGCTCGACATCTTACCTTGTCTAGCTTAATGGCCTTACCATTAAGCCACGAATCAAAGGCCGGGTTCAAAGGCCACGAATCAAAAAGCGACACAGTTTACAGCTGCTTCAGTCACCATCACTATGCCGGCCAGAAGCAAAGCATTCCACTTATCGGCCGATGCTTCTCCAACTCGTGTGGGATCACGAGAATAAAAGGTAGAGGCAGGAACAAAGTTAAAGAGCTCCTGAGAACATTCCCTCTCACATTTTATACATAAACTTTAGGAGCTAGAGAGAACAAACACTTCTAATGCATTTAAATGTCCTCAGTTGGTTGTAATTATCCTACACGGATGTAAATAACAGGAAGTAGGGACCCCAAACAGTGTGGGCTCATTGTATTGAAATGCACTGCGTACAACGTGTATTCAAATGCCCGTGTTTGTGTTGTCTGTTCAAATCTATACGAATAATATCTGTTATTATTAAAACTAAGACACTTCTTTCAATTTATTTACGCTAATTTAACATGATTTTATTTATACGATATACGAACTTATTTACAAAAAACTTTTTTTATAACATTTTATGTAGTTTAATAATTTATTTTTTAGGATATAACTTCGTATCTGTTGGCGCGTACGACAATATTTCCCCAGGGATGGATTTTCAGACGCATAAAAAGACAACTTTTCATACAAATTAATTTTTAAAAATGTTTGATGATAATTTAATGGCTTATGATTTTTTTAAATATAAATTATGAATCAATCAAATTATCACGCCTTTTTCCCACAAGGATAGGCAGAGACAAGCGCCACTTGCCACAATCCTGGCACAACTTTTTCGCTTCCCTCACATCCACAATTTTCTTCATACATGCTCTACGGTTATGGAATTAATAATTACTTATTTTATAATACAAGTATGTACTAGTACAAAGTAAGATCTTAGAAACGATCATGAAATAGTAACATAACTTACCGCTGGACTAGAAAGTTTTACAACAGCTTAACAAAACTCGTAGAGCTTAAGCTTAATAGTAGTAGAGCCGTAACAAATTTATTAGACACGATTAAATAATTATTACAAAATAAAGTAATAAAAATAATATTGTATAAAATAAATAACAATAATAATAACATCAGGTCAAGGTCAAATGTCGTGTCACTATAAAAAAAAAGAAGAAAGATTTTATTGTATTTTTTTTTCTTATTTATTTATTTAAATAATAGATTGACGAAAGGAATTTACAAATCTGATGTGGATGGATGCGTTAAACGAAGCAGACTCAGGAGGATCTAAGGGAAGCGAGAGAGTTGTGTCAGGATCGTGGCAAGTGGCGCTCCATCGTCTCTCCTCCAGGAATAGCCTTGTAGGAAAAAGGCGTGACAATTTGATTGATTAATAAATAATTATCAAATTCTGCTGCAATGCCTTAGCGACGTCATACTACATTAATATAAAAAATAATTAGTATGCCAGTCGCATCCACTATGCCAGCCTAGTTAAGCCCGGCAACTTACAAGCTGATTTCAAAACGTGACTAGGTCACTTTACGGTCTATACACTTGTGTGTGGTGGTACTACCCTGGATCGGTAGACTGGCCACCACAGCCTACCACTCTTTGCTAATCAGACCCGGAACAAATATCCACCTCATATGAAAATTTACTATTAAAACAAATATTTGCTCTAATCAGGAATAAAACTTGGGACTTCACGCGTAATAAACTGGTATACTAACAAATGCGCCGAGACTGGCGTTTAACTATTGTGTATAATGCGATTAAAATAAGAAGAGGACGGAATCGGCGCCATTTTGTGACAGCTCTCCAACCAACTTCACGTTAGTATGGTGTCTTTTTCTTTGCGGACCGTCAAGAAAAAGACACCTTTGAATCAGTCAAGTGAAGTTAGTCAACAGCCCGTCCTATTCCTATTCTAATAGCATTGTTACCCCAATGTGGTAGGCATAAGAGTAGTAGGCAGTGGTACCCAGTCTGCCGATCCGGGGTAGTACCACCACTTAAAAGTATACAGACCGTGAAGTGATTTGGTCGCGTTTCGGGATCGGAATGTGAATGTTACTCACAGTTATTGAATTGTAGTAGCAGTGACATCCATTCATGGACCACACTTGAGCCTAACATCAAGCGGGGTACTGTCATACGTCGAGTCACAATATGAAATAAATGACCCGACGGATTATGAAACGACGCCATTGTTCTAATTTATTGTATATCGAATTTAATGTATAATATTATAGTTTCTAAGGAACAATGTAATACAACTGTTAAGCTATCGATTACACTATAAATTATTGTAGTGATAATGGCCCTGTTTGGCTATTAATCAATGAAACATATTATTGGTAATACGCTTGCGTTGCTAACAACAAAAGTTGGTTACGCTTGAACAATAGTAATAATTAGAACTGATATTGAGGACTTGAGAATTGTGAATGTGAAGGAAGCGAGGGAGTTGTGTCAGGGTCGCGGCAAGTGGCGCTCTATTCTCTCTGCCTATCCCTGTGGGATAAAGGCGTGACAATTTGATCGATTGATTGATATTGAGGGCTAGGTATTTAGGTTTATTATTAATAAATGTGAGCTTACAAGAATTACATTGCTCCATTCTTTCTGCCTATCCCTGTGAGATTAAGGCGTGATAATTTGATTCTCTGATTGATTGAATATAAAAATATTTGACGACAGGTGTGACGCAATGATTAGCATACCAATTCGTTACGCATAAAGTTCCAGTTTCCATTTTTCCAGCCCATGTGTTCTCTCCATCCTATAACCTTGGATCCACAGAGTTCCTATTAAGTACATTATTCCTCTGAGCTTGGATCCTTCAAGCGATGCGTAAATAAGCACATTTGGCCGGCATAGTGACAGCGACTGAGGCAGCCGTGAACCGATTCGTTTTTTCAGTCGTCGTCATCATCAAGCGGGTCGAGGTCAGATGTCGTATCACAATGTCGTTAAATATTTAATATTATATTAAATATTAAAAAATATATATTTTTTATTTTGACCAGTTACAAGTATACAGACCGTGAAGTAACAGGCCGGCATAGTAGGCGCAGTTATTTAACTATAGTAGCAGTCGCCTCCATTCATTGACTGCACACCATCTTAATATCAGACGGGGTGCTATCGAGACACAATAAAAATATTGTACAAAAAGTTACACTTATAAATGTAGATTAGGGCAAGGCTACTGTCACTTCTATTTTATTTAGAATTTAGCTAATAAATTAGTCTAGATTTTAGAATTAATTAATTTATCTCAATCATGTTGACGTGCGCTAATTATTTGTATTTTATTTATTATTTAAGCTATTGGAAATAGCTTCTGCTGAATACATCACAATAATGCATTAGGCTTGGCCTTATGGAATGAATAAATTGAATTAATTTATATGTCTGAATAGAATTTCAGTATAATTGTATAAGTCGAGGTCAGATATCGAGGAAGACAGTATAGTACAGATAGTATCAACAACAAAAACAAATAGAGAACCATCTATATGTTTACACTAAAACCGAACTTAACGCTAAAGTTTTTTTCTGACTCCGACCGTGGTGTAGTGGCAGTACAATGGTTACGCAAACCGAGAGCACGGGTTCCAAACCACTTACTGATAGCAATGTATCTTTGATGTATGTATATGTACTCTTCTACGATACAAAATATGATACTATTTCTATGATACAAACACTTTGGTAGCTTAGTATCGAAATGTATTTATTAAAAAAACACTCCACATATGACAGGTCTCCGCCACCCTAAGCTGAATGAATGAGGGCGACTGCTACTACAATTAAATAACTGCAAGTAGCAGTCACACACACTATGCCTCGCTAATTGGAACCGGCAACTTTTAACTTATTCTGAAACGCGACGGAGTCACCTCATGATGTGAAAGTGCTGGTATACTACCTTGGATCGTCAGATTGGGTAAACAACAAACTGCCTATCAAACTGCCTGCAAAATTCCGAGCATATATCTGCTTTAGTTTCTTTAGTAGAAAATATTTATAATGTCCAATGATACGAGTAATAAAATGTTCAATAAGGCTTCATAGAAATCTTTACACTGACCGAGAATCGAACCTGGGACTTTACGTGTAGCGAGCTGTTGTGTAAGCAATGCGCTACGTGTTTCGTATCTTAACAAATAATTTGAATTAAAAACAATGCAAGTTTTATGATTTATCAAAACAAAATGTTTATAACATGCTCAATTATCATTGTGAATTATGTTATAAAATATTTTTGTAATATAATTAAATCATAACGTTAGCTAAAACACAATGGATACAAAGTGTCCTAATTTTATTTCAATTAAAATTTCAAGCGTTGTTTGTTTCTTTATGTTGATATTATAAACCACAGACAAGAAAGGCAAACACTTAGACGCTGCAAAGACAAACAAGAGTAGGTAAAAATAAGAACGAACTCTCAAACTGCGACAAACACAAGTTCTCGTAACATTTAATAATTAATGCAGTTTTGCATGCGGGCCTAATGCCAAACGCTTTCTCTGCTAGTTAAACCTTTAATATGTTAAACTCAATCCGACGATGTGTTTGAAAGGTATTTTAGTGCGGTAATAAAAATAAAAAAACGTCATATTTGCCCGTTACATTTTTGCGTAATACGGGGTTCACACGAGGTTAGTTGATCAACTGCGAAATCGTTCGTGATTTGAACTGTCTGAACAGACTTTCAATCAAGTTGAAGCAATAAATATCGGTTCAACAAAAGTTAAAGACATTTCTAATTTCATTGCTTCAATTAATAGTTGACAGCGAATTGACTCGTCTGAACTTGTTCGTTCAACTCGCATTGAATAATCAGTCCAATAAGTGCGAATCAATCAGCGCGATTTAGTATGTTTTGTATTCCTCTGTCACCAGTTTTTTGTTTGTTTGTAAAATAAAATGTGGATAAATGTAAATTATGGCGTGAATCCACGAGAAAAATGCTAAAATGGACAGATAGTGTAATGACACGTGTATTGAGTATTGACGCTACAGTCAATATTAGCTTTTTTTGTTGAACGATAAATATTGAACAACTCGTGACTTACCTAACCTAACTCACTATTGATTGTAATATATGTATACTAATAAATACACCCTTTATGGTGTTTTTTGATTTATTTAGCTCTATGGTTTCATAGGTGTTTTTTTTTCAGACCTTTGATAAAGCATTTATTAGAAGTTAAAATCGAACGGACAGTTCGTTGTCTGCTCTAATTAAAAGTCGAAATCTAGTTGTATGTAGTCTATCTAAACCCAACAAAGAACTTATTTCAGTTAGATTCACGTACAAAAACAGGAACATAATGTTTATTTAGGATCAATCCACAAAGTACCAACATAAATAGCTCACACAAATCAAAAACACTTTTTTACAAGTTTATTTTGTAAGGACATAAATGTATTTCGCAATCTTCAAACACAGTTCACATTGCCGAAGTGCTCCCAAAAAACAAAAGAAAACGAAAGTTGTTTTCTACTTTATGGAAGTCATTAAAACATTTTGTAAGCCTCTTAGCACAATTTATCTTCTTGTGGCATCAACGTTTTTATTAAAGTAGCGGTTTCTAAAAATAAATCGCTGCCAATAATTGATTTAAAGTACATAAAAGCAATCGATACATTTTTGTGCGATTTCAAAGCTTTATAAATACAAGATACCCTACAAAATATTTCAATTCTCTTCCTCAATTGACAATTAATACATCAAACCAAAAAGTATTATACTTTTTGGTTTGATCTATTTATCGTGATATGATATTTTAATCAATTTATCGCTATTTAAAAGGTCTAAACTTGTCAACGAAAGTATGGCGGACCAGTAAAGGCGCTATATATAAATCGCCTTAATTTATTATACTCTAACCAGTCTCTGATATAAACCATAGTAAAATATACGAGTACAATACAAACAATAATAAAAGAATATAATAAGTACCCTACTCTATACTCGTACTTAATATTTACTAACGACTTACTTCAGAAGTTTTTCTTTGTGAACCATTAAGAAAGTCACAACATTCATATTCAATGAATGCTGTTGAGACTACACATGATGCGCTTCAATGGAATCGTTTCGCATTTACATAATAGGGCTAAAAAATAAAGTATTCATGTTGTTTTCTTTTTACGGAAAAATATATATTTGGAATTATAAATTAATCATCAAATTAAATTAACAAGCCTTTTCCCACAGGGACAGGCCGAGAGAATGGAGCTCCACTTGCCACGATCTTGACACAACTCCCTCACATCCACAATTCTCTTCATACAAGCTTTACAGTTATGGGGGCACTAGGCAACCCAGCTTTCTTAAGGATATCTCCGATTTGGTCGAAACACACTCCTGGGTCGGCCTCGTTATACGCATCCATCTACATCAGATTAATAAATTATTTTTTATGTGCCCAAGCCATCGAAGCATTAGCACTACATCTTCTTTCAAACCACATCTATCGCGCTCTGTGCTATTCCTCATTCTATACGCTTTTGTCACTCTAGTTATATCCATTTGTAATTAGAGTCTTAAAAACCTTCTATAATCCTTATGCTGTAATTGGATCGGATCCGCCACGTTATATAGACACACTTTAGTTACCTAATATATTTTTTAACTGAGTAATTTTAAAAGTTTTCACAGGTAGTCAAATAACATATTGCCAACAGCTATAGAGCATAACGTCTGAATGAATTTACGAATATTTAAATAATTTCTACTAGAATAACGTCAATACAATTTTACCTCACCAATATAAGTCCAACGATCGAAAATCCTGATATTCCTAAAATTCCAATAGTAAAACCTGAATAATACACGTATTAAAGTATTGCTGCGTCTCACACATAACTTTAATACCAAAAAGTGCAATTCACATTTTATATCGTTGGTTGAATTCGTACGTCAAATAAATTCATGTCACTCGTAAATACTTTGCATAGATTGGATCCCGACGAATTCCCGCAACAAAGACGCTAGAGGGCTGTTCCAATAAAGGAGAACGATTGGACCGCTTTTGACTGAAAGGCAATGCGGAGGTCGTCATGCCAATTCTACTATTGTTTTGTGTTTAAAGGATTTTTCTTCAATTGCTTACGAAGAAAATATTAACCGAGATTCTTCCATTTTCTTAAAATTTAGGGGCATTTTATATGTTTTTTTGCTACATGACTCTTAAGCTATAGTTATGAATATTATCCTAAAGAAATTTATAATTTTATAGTATACGTAAAAGAAAAAAGTGTTGTTTTAAGTTCGACAGGTACTAAAAGTACCTTAAGAATTTTCAATATATTACACATATTACATTAAAGTGTATTTAATTTTATTACCCAATGATAATACTGTTTATATTATATTGTATTGTATTATATTATGTATGTGTTATACACGTTATTTGTGTATCTGTATATATATGAATATATTTATGTATGAATAATTTATATATTTCTCATAATGTACCTATTACCTATTTTTATATTTTATTTTGCACCCTACCTCTTATCTACATTGTCGGATCAACATCCTAAAGTTTTGACTGGTAGAGAATACCTTTGGCATTAAGTCCGCCTTTGTGCTATTGTGCATTAAGTTTTTAAATAAATAAATAAAAGTACAAAACTTAAGGACAATATTGAAAAAAAAGACTGAACGCTACCTTTCTTATTACTACTTATATAGTATTTTTAATCAAATCAAATTGTCACACCTTTTTTGTACAGAGATAGACAGAGACAACGGAGCGACATTTGTCACGATCCTGACAGAACTCCCTCGCGTCTCTCACATCTAGAATTCTCTTCATACACGCTATATGGTTATGGGCAACCCAGCTTTCTCGAGGACATCATCCTCCTGGGTCTGCCTCGATTGATGCATACATTAACTTCAAATTTATAAATTTCTTTCTTCAATCTACTATTACTCATCCAAAAAAAATGAAAGCAATTTACTTATTTATACAATAAACATATTGCAATATAGAATTTAAAAAGGTAAAAGAAGTGAGAAAACCACAAAAAACAATAAAAATATTTCAACTTCATATGTATTATTTCTTTAGTTATAATTTAGATTAGATTAAAAAAATATTTATTAAAAAAAATATAATAAATATCGCAAACAAACCTTTCTAATTAGAGTTGATTTTCAAATGAAATTATATAGCTACTTTAATTTTGTACCTTTCGGTGAGAAAATCACACCTAACGGAATATTGGAAGCGTTGAAATGGTTTGAAATTTCCTCAACGAATTGGATTTAGTACTATTCTATTTCAAAAAGATACATATTCTGTTATTTATTAGTAAATATTTTTAGCGTCGATTTTATTATGACGCGACATCTGACGTCGACTTGGCGATGGTAAGCAAAAAATCAACTCGGTTTTCGGCTGTCTCAGTCGCCGTCACTCTGTTTTGCTCGAAAGTAGGTAAAGCATTCTGCCTAATTGTTTAACAAAGAAACAAATCACTGAATTATTTCGGTATCGGCTATTGATATTAACAATCCTAGATCATGTGACTATGCACATGAAACACAGACTAAATGCTCTATCTTTTTAATATTTATATTGTATTTTTAATTAAATCAAATTGTCACACCTTTTTTGTACAGGGATAGACAGAGTCAACGGAGCGCCACTTGTCACGATCCTGACGATTAGTCACGATGGTGACTATGCACATGAAACACAGACTAAATGCTCTATCTTTTTAATATTTATATTGTATTTTTAATTAAATCAAATTGTCACACCTTTTTTGTACAGGGATAGACAGAGTCAACGGAGCGCCACTTGTCACGATCCTGACAGAACTCCCTCGCGTCTCTCACATCTACAATTCTCTTAATACAAGCTATATCGTTATGGGCAACCCAGCTTTCTCGAGGACGTCATCCTCCTGGGTCTGCCCTCAATTGACGTATACATTAACTTCTAATATATAAATTTCTATCTTTAATATACTTTCATTTATCCAAAAACAATATACATATACATATTATAGGTACTATCTTTATATACAATGTAATATTGTTCATTCCAAACATACATATAAAACATTCACAAAAATACTTGTATTGCATTTGCAGTCATGAAAACACAAAAATGAATTTATTTACTCGAAAAATAGAGCGAGAGAGAATTTAAAACAAAAGTGTGTCCAAGTTTTTGCTGTATTTCTTTTTTCTCTGTAACGTATCAACGGTTGGTCGTCGAATTTGAAGTTTTTGAAACTGCAGTGTGGAAGTAGGTAGGTAGTAGGCACTCGACATACATCATCAGTATGCAAGGCCGGTCGCTCGCTCCCGCCGAGAGTACTATCCAAACTTTTACTTTAACCGACACTCACTATCCCTATATTGAAAAAAATACTCGTCAGTTTAATAGCCTCAGTAATATTAAGTTTGTAAAACCTTCTTCTTAATTAGTTTAGTAGAAGTCGGATACCTTTTGAGTAAAGGTAGTTTAAACGCATCTGTTAGATTAATTTATCACTAATTTACGATTCACATAAATGTTCTAAATAAGCTACACATGTATATAAGCAATAGAAACTTGGATGACGTAAATACTTTAGTATCTAAGACATATTGACGTTGATAGTTTAAACATTGTAGAAATATAAATCCCCCGTTTTTTATATAATAAAATTATTGTATTGTATATTACTTGAATAAACCACTAACTGACCACACAAAAACACACTCGTATGCATAAACAAATTAGAAACAAATTAGCAACTAAAAATACAGCTCGAAAATTTATCTCTCATTAACGCAAGAACTATGTTTTTTGTACCCAAAACCGGTAAAGTTAAAAGCATGTTAATACGAAAATAGCAATAGGTAATCAAAATAAAGTTTAAACCCTAACCATAGAGTACGTAAAGTGAGTAGTGATTTGCGTAAATACATTCGACAGTCGTGATTCCCGACCAAACGGCTGTATGTGTAGGAACGAAACGAACACGCCACTCTGTAATCTGTCCCAGGAAACCGTGCACTGCATAAATTAACTATAGTTAAAAGCACCCCTTAATGGAGGGTCAAATGAATGGACCAGCATTGACTGAATTGAAAGCTTCGGTAAATTCCGATAGCCTGTACGGCGAGACTAATAGCTGGCGAGGTTTAAGAGTAACTTAATTAATTTCCGGTTTCGCTCACAATACTAGAAATTTATTAGATTTATTAACTGTATTCGCGACATAATTAGCTTTCTTCGAGTCTTTATATTTATAAAATTTGTTATTTTATCTGTTTTAAAAACTGTATTAGACTGTGTACAGAGGCGAACTTAATGCCGCTAGACATTGTCTACCATTTAATATTCGAGACTAAACAGGGGCCCGATTTCCTTAAATACATGACAGTAAATAAATTTTTCACGAACTTTCGATGTGACTTTCACGTAATTGTCACGGCGGCTATGTCGCTGTCATGTAATTAGTAGAATCGGGCCCCAGATCAAATATAAAAGAGGGTGGGGTGAAAAATAATAACCTAATGATCTTATATATGCAAAATAATTATAACCTTAGATGCTGCACGCGTAGCAAGAAAATGCATCTGTCCGACATAGTGACCGCGACTGGGATAATCGTAAACTGAGTCGGTTATACAGGAAAATCGGTATAATAAATAAGCAAGACTACTAACTAATTGGGTAATTCTTTTAAGAAAAGCATATTTTACTTTATGAGTATTGTACCGGCAAGTTTGTGTCAACTTATTCACGCCTTGCTCTAAAATATCTCTGCTAAAATGTTGTAACACTTTTATCAAAGCAAAGACCTTTGAAACATTATAATTCTAAATCGAATGTTCTGAATCGATGTCGATTTTTATCCATATAGGCTTTTATTCGACCATGCATAGAGGTTCGTTTCATGTATAAGAATTAAATTTCCAACCTAACATGGATAAACCAAAGCTTACATATAGAACTCGTAAATATAACTCAGAAAATATTATAAAACAAATTTATACCCAGTATCCTATTAATTTAGAAAAAGTTATAATCAAGTTAGTGACCAGAGAGAACGACGAGCTATTATTTTAGCATTGGTAAACCCACAAACATTTAGAATTCCATGTTCCCTATAATAAAATTCCATATAATAATTGTTATTTTCTTATTGTGGCTCGATAATCGTCAGCACATCCGCGTCAAGTTAAGCTAGGAGTGCGATTCATTACTCCTACGACTGCTACTTGCAGTTATTTAACTGTAGTAGTAATCACCCCTTTTCATGCAGTTCAGCTTAACAGTAATAGGTTGCTGCCATATGATGGGCCATAACAATAAGAAAAATCATTGTAACATGAAATATAATTTATAAATGCGATCGTGGTGTAGTGGCAGTGCAATGGTTACGCAAACCAAGAGCGCTAGTTTAAAACCACTTGCCGGTACCAATGTATCTTTTATATATTATGTACTGTGGTTGTCCCGTTTCTATGATGTATGTATGCACTTTAGTAGCTTAGTATAGAAATATAAATAATAAAATATATTTAATACAGAATACTCGGCTAATGAATAGCCTAGCATTTTAATAAGAAGTAATTTCTAAGACGATGGTCTCCTTGATTCCGAAGGACCCTCTTCAGCCATGTTATTATGATTTTAAACCAAATTAATAAGGATCGTTAATCAAAACGGGAATTTTCCTTGAGATCTTCTTAATTTGGCTCATTTATTTCACGGTTGATTCTCCTATATTTATACCGTAACATGTAGATTACACAGATAATATTCTAATTTATATATAATTTATAATTAATTTGTTTTTAATAAATTAATATGGTTTTTTCACGGTTGCCTGAGTCGCCTTCACTATGCCGGCTAGAGGTTTGTGTACGCTTAAAGGATTAAATGTTATATGATAGAAAAATATTTTTTTGTGTGGCTCGACATCTGACTTTGACCTGCCTGATGGCATATTGATAATCTAAAATGAGTGTTAGTGCGGGTGCCGGGTCTATCGCGTGGCAGGCGGAAGAATAAAGGCAGCGTTCCGGACTTGTGACCGAAATGTAGGTTTCGAAGCTTTTTGTGACATGTCAACACTCACCTTCCCTGCCTTCACTATCCATTCTACCCAACCAAATATTATAAAACCGCACCAATGCTGCCTTCGACATACGATACGAAATATTGGTCTTCATTATAAAATATAGATAAAATCAAAGCTATATTTCAACAACAATGCTTGACGATCTTTGTATTATTATTTAATAATTCCTGTGAAAATCATCATTTTCTGCAAAGTCAATTTTTAATAACGCTGAGGGTATGAAAGGATTATTAAGTCAGCAATTTCATTCCGGGGTACACAAGAAATGGTCGAGATCTAAGTATTAATAATTTTCTTTGTGGCGCGTTTTCCCTTTGTGATAGTTTTCGTTTTGGAGAAAAAATTCATTTATTGTTTAACGGAATATTTGCTCACTGTGGTAGGCTTAACTAAATTTCTTTCAATTAATTATTGTTTTAATAAAAGTAACTATCTAAAATAAAATAATATCCAATTAAACTGTAAGACATATTCTTGCAAAGGCAGAGGCATCAGGATCCTGCTTTTCACAAACAAGCCTAACACAAAATTACTTTTTTCACGTTCACAATTCTTATCGTGGTTTTGGACACTTTTGGTTTCATATGGATTTTTTTTAAATTTTTATTGTATCTCGTCATATGACAGCACCTCGCCTGATAGAAAGCTAGAGTGCAGTCCATGAATAGAGGCGACTGCTACTAAAGCAAATTTTCAAAATTCTCAATGCCAGAAAATTTAATGCTGAGCTTAATACGTCACTAATTCACTTCACGGTACTGTCTGCCACTTTTAAACAACGGACAACCAGACCCGGAGAAAATATATTTTTTGTACTAACAAATATTAAACACTCTAATTCTAATATTACTCTAATATTACACATAATCGTAACAAATCTTTTGCTCTGACCGGGAATCGAACCCGGGATTTACGCGCAATAAACTATGGTTACCAATGCGCCACGCGTGTCGTTAATGATATTTAACAATTGATTTTCATTAAACACGATTTTTTAAAAAGTGTATAAATTTGAATATTGAAAAATATATATTTATCAAAAAAAAGGATAGAAAAATATTGACCCCTATTGAACATTTTTCTATTGGGGAAGTTAATAGTAACACAAAATAACTATAACGAAATTCCTCTTTAGATAAGAAATTTCATTAAAACGGGCGTCCTATTGGCTTTTCGAGGAGATATTGTTGCGAAATTTGACAGAATACTTCAATACAACCTAGGTTGTTTACTATTTGAAAAGATTGTGAATACGGAAAATGTGCTGTGAAATTTTGTAAAACATAATTTATTATATATTTAATAATTTTGGTATTCAAGCATACAGACTGTGATTCAGTCGTGTTTTGGAATAAAAATAAAGATTGATGGTTTTAACTAAGGCGACTTGCGAGGATGCTACTTGCAGATTTTTTGGCCGGCATTGCGACGGCGACTGAGCCAACTGAGAAGTGATCGGTTTTTTTATAGTAGTAACTCCTCTAGCTTACCATCAGGTGGGTCGAGGTCAAATGTTGTGGCACAATAAAAATAAAAACAATAAAAAACGCTTTTTAGTACACAGTGCTTAAGTGTGTTTTCTTAGTTTTATTACCTATAGTTTTATTTTTTTTTATGATAAAATGACTAAACAGTAATAGAAAGTACTAAACTTTTTAAACATCCACAAAGTCATAATGAATGTTACTATAACACTAGAAGCAATTTGGAAGGGAATCTTACTCTTGAATCTTTCCCTGGGGAGCACCGTTCACATAATACTAAATAATTACACCCGAGGTGCTATTCACTCTCACCTTAATACTGACTCTTATTTCATAGAAGATTATGTAAGAATTGATATTGGTTTTCTGTATATTACGCGGCTAGATGTAACTATATTATCGTTTGTAAACATTACCATCCTTCTTAGATTTTGTGCGAATTGATTATTGAATAAAACAAATTTTATACGGCCTCTTTGTGGCCACGACGAAATGTCGAAAAAAAATGTCAATAACCAAATGCGGGCAATGAAGAGAGTTATGCTTGGAGTATGTCTGCGCGACAGAATCCGTTACCGACATAGCTCGTAGGATTTGCAAGCTGAAGTGGCAATGGGCAGGCCACATCGCTCGAAAAACCGACAACCGATTGGGAAGAAGACCGGCAGACGCAGCGTAGGAAGGCCTCTCACTAGGTGGACTGACGACATAGTGAAAGTTACGAATAACCATTGGATGCAGCTGGGATCTTGTCGTTCGAAATGGCGTTCTAAGGGGGAGACATATGTTCAGCAGTGGACGCCTTCTGGCTGATGATGATTATGTTGAATAACCAAAAATAAACGCGATAGTAGGCCGCATAAAGTTTGTTTAATTCTATAAAACCCCTTTCTTATAATTTTTTTGTTAGCATATGAGTACGACTGCTACCACAGATATACGAAATAGTGACAGCGACTAAAGCAACCGTGAACTGAGTCCGTTTTTCAGTCGTCGGCGCTCTTCCTGCTTACCATCAGGCAAGTCGATGTAAAATGCAGTATTAGCATCTATAGTACTATTCTGACCTACTTGAACACCGGCAGCTTTTAAACTTTTAGCTTCAACTTTTCACGGTCTCAAAACTTAAAATTGGAAAACTCGGCAAGTCCTTCTGAGCACTCTGTTAAAAGGAAAATATTTAACGCTGGCGGATGACATTCGGTTTTGAGTTTTAATTTTATTGTAACGCGACATCTGACTTAAAGTTGTCTCAAGGTAAAAGGAGAGGTCCAAGAGTGCAGACTACTGAAATAAAGCAACTACTCCACTATGCCGGCCTAGTTAGAAACGGCAACTTATGAGGTAATCTCGAAATGCGACTGAGTCATTCACGGTCTGTACACTTCTAAGTACTGTTACTACCCTGGATCAGCAGACTGGGCACCACTGCCTACCACTCTTTAACAACCAGACCGGAATAAAATATCCGCATCATTTTTTATTAACAAATATACATGTTTTTCTTAATTATTAAACAATACTATGAAACAAACATTTGTTCCGACTAGACTGGGAATCGTACCCGGGACTTTACGGGTAACAAACTGGTGTATTAACCAATGCGCCACGCCTGTCGTCTATTCTACCGTCATAATGACAATAAAAATCTGAATCGATTTTGTGTTTTTTTTTTCAATATCTCTTTTTATATATAACTAGCTGTGCCAGCGGTTTCACCCGCGTAAAGTTTGGTTTATAACACAGTCATAAAAAAGAAGGAGGTTTTCAATTCGACTTTTTTGTATTTATAACTCGATAACTCATATAAAAATGACAGACGAAAATAAAAATAAATATATATTCCAAACAGTTAAAACTATAGTCAATTGGAAACTATAGTAAAATACATATTATTTTAATTAAAAGTAACCGATGTTACTTCTTGTCCCTCCAAAAATAAAAAACGTAACAAACAAACTTACATTCACATTTATAACAATAGTAACATATGCATATAGTAACAGAAGGAATATAAAGAAACATTTCAAACAGCTGAATGTATAGTCTATGGAAAGTATAGTGTATAGTCTCCATAGTACAGTTGATTGGATTAGATGTTGACGTGACTGTCGGTAATACAGTGCAATGGTATTATAGTACTTAGGATTTGAACCAACGCCTTGCATCTATTTTTATAATAGGAAAAAAAATTGACAAAACTTTTTTATTTTTCGTAAAAAAAATTAAAATAAAATATATACTATGTTATTTCTGATACCTCCAAGAATATGTGTACAAAGTTTCATGATGATCGGTTGAGCAGTTTTTGCGTGAAAGCGTAACAAACAAACGGACATACACATTTATAATAATAGTAGGATAATAATAATGATATGTTAATATAATATAATAATTTGTTTTTAATTCTCAACAGCTTGATATATTTTCCTTAGTTTAATCAAAATAAAAAATAATTCTGAACGCACGCAATTTTGTATGGGAAAATGATTTTTCTTTTATTTTATTTATTATAAAAGAATTTTTCTAAAATAATTGTAGCCTAAGTTACTCCTTATTACATCAGCTACCTGTCAATAAAAGTCCCGTCAAAATCGGTCCAGCCATTTCAGAGATTAGCCGGAACAAACAGACAGACAGACAGACAAAAATTGTAAAAAATGTCATTTTGGTTTATGTACCGTATATATATTTATATACATGTATTAAAAAACGGTTATTTCAATATTACAAACAGACACTCCAATTTTATTATATGTATAGATAAGACGACCGTGGTGTAGTGGCAGTGCAATGGTTACACAAACCGGAGAGCACGAGTTCGAGACCACTCACCGGTACCAATGTATCTTTGATATATGTACTTTGGTTGTCCTGTTTTTATGATACAAGCACTTTAGTAGCTTAGTATAGAAATGTAAAAAATATATTTATATAGTTTATTTAGAGAACAAAAGCGTGAGGGAAATTATATTTCATTCATTTTTAGTATATTTAGTTCATATCCATCTAAGGAATAACATCTACAAACATATAAAACCAAAATCGGCAAAGAAATATAGCAAACTTATATTTATGTTTTTATTTGTGACACGACATCTGGCCCCAAGGAGTCCAAGTTACAAAGTGCCAATGACTTAAAAAACCTATTCGGATTAAGGTTTTAAGAAGCACCTTTGGCCGGCATAGTGACGGCGACTGAGGCAGCCGTGAACTAACTCGTTTTTTTTTCAGTCGTCGTCACTATACGAGTCAGGATATTATATAAAAACTTCGTGTAAAAATAGCTATTACATTCCTGTGTTATATTATATATTAAAAGTTGCGAAGGGAATCCGAATGTGTATAAGATGTGCGTAAAGGATTGAATCAATTACGTTTCTTTTTATAGATCCGTTACACGTGCTCCCTTAATGGCGTCAATAAAATAAATGTCGGGATTTGTCTATTTAATTAATGTCGTTCATGTTACTTTTATTACAATTACCTACTTAAATCTTGATTATATAAGATCGTATAAAATATATAATTTTATTATAAGCGAGATAGTTGTATCAGGATTGTGGAAAGTGGCGTTCCGTTGTCTATGTCTATCCCTGTGAGAAATAAGGCGTGACTATTGATAATAATGATGATATGATAACCATGTAAATGAATTAAGTTAGGTTAATGATTTAAACATTTTTCAATGCGACTGCAAAGCTCTTGAACAAAAAAATGTACAATCATTAACCAAAAATAATCTCCGATAATAGTAAGCCGAATATTTTTTTTTTATTAATCAATGTTTGCGTAAAATCTAAGAAAATTCTAAGGTAAATTACTTAAAGAAGTTATCCAAAAATATACCCACCCACCAATAAGATAAGACCAATTTGAGAGGTGTAGACCTTCTACTTGAATTTTAAAAACTCTGTTACGTTTTCTATATCTTCTTTTTAAGTTCAATGAAAAATATTTTAAATCATTCAAATAAAAATTTACAGAATAATACATTATTTGTTATTTCAATGGTTTAAATTAAACAAACTAACTTTTATTTTCTATATTAGTTTACAAGTTCTACTATTATGGGCACTAGGCAACCCAGCTTTCTTGAGGAAGTCTTCGATTTGGTCAGAAAACCCCTCCCATGAATGTGATGAGGGAAGCGAGGGAGTTGTGTCAGGATCGTGGCAAAGGCGCTCCATTGTCTCTGCCTATCCCTGTGGCAAAAAGGCGTGACAGTTTGATTGATATAATAGTACCCCACATTTTATGTGTGATTTCTATACACGTATGCTTATACAAACCAAAATAATAAAGCTTTTAATATACTAGTAATAATAACTAGTAAAGCTTTTTGATCCCGCTTAATAGTTCAAAATTGCAGCTCACTAATAAACTTTAAATAAATAGTTGTTTTCTCTCTATAATGCAATTAAAATTTAACTTGGATGTACAAATGTTTTGAATTGTGTATAGCTGTTCCGGTTGCAATCCCCGTGCTAACTTTAATTGGAAACTCTGTCAGATAGACTGGCAGTATTTAATTATGAAACCATTCGAGAGGGACATTACATATTTAGATTGCATTCAATCAGCGTCAATAATTCGCCGTGTTGGTGAAAACCGGTGAAGCTCGTGACTAGTGGAGCTGTAAATGAATAACAGAGGACGAGTATGGTTTAATTGTGCGAGATGTAATCCGGGATTTGATCGTGTGACGTTTCGAGAATAATTATGTCGGCATAATCCCCTTTCTGTCTCTCTCAGTGGCGTTGGGTGACGCCCCCCTCCTGATTGATGACGCCGGAGATTGCATGTCAGGATTACATCTGCGGAGGATGTGAGGATTACTTAGTTGGTAGCGGAGCAACGCGAGCGAATAGTGTCAGCGATATCCACTAACACTTTTATTGCATTTTTGTTAGCAATAACGTGATACAGCGATATAACCTCTTATTTCCAACGTTCTTAACTTACTTTTATGTTTCAGTCTGTATTATGCGCTACTAAAAGCCAATGCTTATGCATTCAAGTAGCTATAACATATAATAAACATTCTACACAAATTTTATGCGGCTTACTATCACGTTTATTTTGGTTTTGATTTTATTTGATTTTGAACAAATTTTATGCGCATCGTGGTCTCCGAGCCATCGTAGTCACGCAAATCTCTAGAAACGTCGATATAATAAAAAAAATAAAAAAATAAAAACCAAAATAAACGCAATAGTAAGCCGCATAAAATTTGTTTAATTCATTAATTAATGTTTGAGCAAAATCTAAGAAAATACTAAACATTCTACACTTTCTATAAGTTCAAATTACTATACATTACAAGACTCGATATTTAAACTTGTCTGATGGTAAACAAGGGGAAAGTCAAAAAGAGCTAAAGAATGAAAAAAAAAAACACAATGAACAGTTGATGTGAAGCTAGTGGCAGTCGCGTCTACTATGCCGGTCTAATTTGTATCGACAACTTTAAAGGTGGTCCCTTATAGGAGTCACATCACGGTTTATAAAGTGGGCAAATGACCACCAGGTAAATGACACCGGAGGTTTTGTCATATACAATTGTTAATATAATATATTTTAGTTATATTTTTTAAGGTTTTTAGTTTTAAGTTCATTGTTCTTTTATAAAATAAAAATTATATTATAAGTTTTATTGTTACTTGAATATTACAAATAAAAGTTATGAAATAAATCTTTGTGATTTTTATGCTTCGCTTGAAGGATCTAAGATTGTAGGATGGGGAGAAATTAATTAAAACCCATACCAAATATGCGGGCTAATTACATCGTTCCGTAAACAAAAATCGTATGTGCATTTCTGATATTGACTTTGCGGTAATGAGCTTAATTAAACAATTTTAAATTTAGATAGCAGCATTGATGTTGGTTTTTATACATGTATATATGTATATTTTTAAATTGTGACTTCATGGACAGAGTGTGGTCCATGAATGGAGGTGACTGCTAATACAGTTCAATAACTGCAAGTAGTAGTCACATCCACTATGCCGGCCTAGTTGAAACCGGCAACTTACACTTGTACACTTGTAAGTGGTGGTACTACCCCGGATCGGCAGACTGGGCACCGCTGCCTACCCCTCTTCGAGTTGCTGAATTTAAAATTAAACTGCGATGAGGTTGTAAATGCAGTTGACGTAACTTACGTGGAAAATTGCGCTGCCAGATTTCATGGCAATCTCACGTTATATGATAGAAAATCTTACTGAAATTCAAACGAATTTTGAAGATTTCAATTTTGTAATGCTCATATTTATTAATATATTTTAAAGTTATCTGCTAAATTATTAAAAAAAGCATAATAATTTAAAACTTATAGGTATATAAAAAACTATAAAACTTATACACGCCTACGTGTCAAACAACCAACAAGAGGAATGCTTTGCCAGCCCATGTGTTCTCTCCATCATATAAGCTTGGATCCTTTAAGCGAGGCATTTAGGATACAGCGACTGGGGCAACCGTGAATGCTCGGTTTTTACAGTCGTCGGCACTCTTGGACCTCCTCGTATAGTGTGGAAATTGTTGTAAATGTTATAAACTCCTAATTTTTTGATATTGTATTCCTTTTTTGTTAGTAGATTATTCTCCCATTTGTTTCGCTCATTAAACGCAGAAACCTTCTTGGAGGCTTCACTTTTTGTTTCATCTCAATTTTATTTGGCAGTTGAATTGTCCTGCTTAATGTATTTATTCACTGATTTCTTACAAGCCACAGATTTCATATCAATCAGACATGACACATTTTTACTCATGTATTTTTTATGCGTTTAAGAGAACTATTTTCTCAAATTAAATAAGGAATACAATAGTATTTTCTTAGATTTTGCGCGAACATTGATTTTTGAATTAAACAAATTTTATGCGGCTCACTATCGCGTTTAACAATCTCTCCGTGACCATGATGGCTGCAAAGCTCTCGAAACGTCAAAATAATACAATAAAAATTAAAATCAAAATGAACGCGATAGTAAGCCGCATAAAGTTTGTATAATTAATTAGGAAATACAATGTTTTAAAATCTTAATGTACGTATCATATTTTAAAAATACCTATGAATGAAATATGAGAAAATCTTGTAGTAAATCCAAATAAATCTTATAAAACTTGTTAGTGTCGTCGCTAGTGGCGCTCCATTGTCTCTGCCTATCCCAGTAGGAAAAAGGCGTGACAATTTCATTGATTAATTATATTAAATTTCAAAGCTTATATTTAAAAAATAGGGTAAAATATTTACAAAGCTGTTTACTATGAAGCGTATAATATCAACAGGTGGTATCTATTTGTATTTTCCTAGATTTTGCGCGAACATTGATTAATAAATTAAACAAATTTTATGCGGCTTACTATCGCGTTTATTTTGTTTTTATTTTACAATTTTTTATTATTCCGACGTTTCGAGAGCTTTGCAGCCATCGTGGTCACGGAGAGACTGAGGTTTTGGTCGTCCTATAAAAAAATGTAAAATCAAAACCAAAATAAACGCGATAGTAAGCCGCATAAAATTTGTTTAATTCGGTATCTATTTGTGTTAAAACTGTACCCAAAGATTGTATGATGAATAAACGCACAATTGCGTTCAGTTGTGCGTTTGTTTATTCTGTGGTAGTGTACAGTCCATTGAACATTTCTGTCGGTAGCTGTCCGCCGGGGTAATGTGCGGAAACCGGCGGGGCTCGCGATCCTTCCAATTCAAATGGAATGAATTGACACAGACATAATGGATTCTATCGACGATCAAGCACCGATTCTTCGCTATTATTGCGAGAACTTGATGGGATTACAGTAATTTTCGATAATACATCGCAAAAAACACTTTAAATAAGTAAGCTAAACGAAATCTCTAAAATGGTTTTTATAGAATATATTTTTTTGAAAGTAAATGTCTACTTTTTATTATTATTAAAATAACCAAATCAATAACTTAAAATTCAATAGACATCTGTGCCCTCCAAGTTCAGCAAAAGCCATTTAATAAAATGTAAATATATTAATTAAATTAAAATTTTGGCTTCAATACAAACCAAGTTAGTTATGAAAAGGGCAAACTTTTGCAATTCATTCAAGGAAGTTACAGGAAAAATTCTTAGGTTTAATAAGAGCCTAACTTTATTTAATAAATATCCTATTATCGTGAGTCTCTTTGAGGAAAGTAAATATAGGAATGGGTGATCATTCGACGGAGTGCGGGCCTCAGCTGGCGTTTGGTAGATTATGTTGCTAAAATTCAATAATCTTACTACTACCAACTGTATTTCTTTACTAGCTGCCTTTACCATGAATTTTAGCAAGCCACGTCATGTGTCTTATTGGTACAAAATTATACTGTATATTTTTTTAACAACTTTTATTCTTTTGAAGGTTATTAAATTAATAAATAAATAAATGGACATCAAAATAAAAGGGCAAATGTTTTTAGTATAAAACATAGTTATGTATTATTATACTATACACGAGATATAACTACACCTACGCCTAATTTTAAGCTTGAGTGCGTTTCGTAAATAGAGGGGTTTACTACTAGAGTTAAATACTAAATATTACAAATTGAATGCTATGAAATAAATGTTCTGACCGAGAATAGAACCCGGTTACGCGTAACGGACTTGTGCTTTCACTAATGCTCCGAGTCGTATATATATGATGCAGTTAACAAATCCGGAAGATATTTTTTTACTGTAAAACATTATATGAAGCATTCCCAATTATTAAGTTTTAGAAATTAAAAATATCTAAGTTCAAAAGGATAGGTTATTTTTGTTAGTGACTGAAAAAATAACAAAAATCAAAATCAAATTGTCACGCCTTTTTCCCACTGGGATAGGACAATAGAGCGCCATTTTCCTCGGTCCTGACACAACTTCCTCGCTTCCTTCACATCCACAATTCTCTTCATACAAGCTCTACGGTTATAGGCACTAGGCAACCAGCTTTTTTGAGGATGTCTCCGATTTGGTCAGAAAGCACCCTTCTGGGCCTGCCTCGTTTAACGCATCATATTTATAAATTCCTTTCGTCAATCTATATAAAAAAAATATAAAAATAAATAAAATTTGTAGAGCACTTGTCAAATTGAATGCTTTACCAGCCCAATTGTGCTTCCCATACAAGAGAAGCGTGAAAAATCATATTTAATAAACCTTTGATAGAGGTTGATGGTGATGGAGATGGTGGCTTACCGTAAACTGAAACAGTTTTCTTTTTCGTAGGTGGCTCTTGGAAATCCTCTTGCCTTCCATCAGGTAAGTCGAGGTTAGATATCGCGTCTCAATAAAATAACATTAACCAATAAACAGTGGATTTAATACATTCACATATAACCTATTAATGAAGAACGACGTTTGCCTTTTTATGTTCATTTCATGTATTAACTTATAACCCTGTGATTGTAAAGGATATGGTTTGAATAATGCAATGTGTCAAGTGAACCCTTCAAGAGAGCATGTTTAGTGGTATCTGATTCGGTGTTATTCTGTTGAAGGAACAGACCCCTATAATCCGATTTAACGCTTCTCACGTCCTCGTAATCCATAACATCACCATAATCTATTGTTATTACACTTGGTTCGACTTTGAAGTTTAAAATTTTATGGAATTTATAAACATTATATATAAAAATATACATATAATAGTATAAATAAGATCGTATTCGAGCTCGTGGGCGAGTAAACAGCCAAATAACCAAACGGAATTGTAAAACGTAAAATACATAGTTTTTTATGAAAGCCAACCAATATGGCTGTATATAAACGAATGAAAACCACTTATAAACTCTGTTAAGCGCCTATCTACGTTTCTGGAACCTTCTGGAAATTTGGTATGAAAACGAAGATTTGCTTTTTACGATTTAAAAACATGATGTCCTGCAACATATACTATTTGAAGGGGATGAAATTGATTTAGAAGAATAATAAAGAATTTACATTTTATATACCAACTAGCTGTGCCCGCGACTGCGTCCGCGTGGAATAGTTATTTTGGGAATCATATTAATTTTTTGTTTACCTACCTGCTCAGCTTTATTATAAATTACCTATAGCTGTTACCCGCGACTTATTTTAGACGATTAAATTACGTAACTAATAGAATATATTTTAAAGTAGTTTTAAAAAGAATATATTTTAAAGTACTTAAACTAAAACCTAACCTAATAAGAATTGTGAAACCTAACCTTGAAAGAATGTAGATGACACCTACAGGTATTATTTACAACAAAACAAAAAAAGTGTTATTGTGAAAATATTAGAAACAAAATACTATACTTAAAACAAACACTACCTACTATAGAGAAAACTACTACAAAATGAAATTGTATAAAAAAGGATTTTGCACGATGATATTATATCGTAAAAACAAATTAACGCTGCATTCAACCGATCAGTAGGGAGCCGACCGCATAGTATGCTTGTCTTTCTATAAATGACGCGCCCCTCCACTTTATTAGTTTATTTAAACGTGTGAATGCAAATATGTATTACTAACTATACTATTAAACTTCATCACGTTCGTTCCTCCTTTGTGTCTAACCAGCAACTTAATAACCAATGACTGCATTTTCGGTGTGTTTTATCCATATTTTATATTTGCTCGTATGCGTAAATGCAGTGGAGGGGCGCATCATTTCGGCTTAGACAGACTATACCTCGTAGAGCTACACCCCCCTCCGCCTCGCCCGCAAGCACCGCCTCTCCTCGCCCGCCGGTTAGAGCTCATCATGCGACGCGTGTGAATTTTGTTTCAGAGTTATTTTAAAATTGTATTATCTTATAAGATGTTTAATGAAATTAGGTGATGTCAATGACAATTTTGTTCACAGTTAAATACTCTTAATTAATAACACATTTATTTCGATAAAGAATAATATTATTATGTTAATACAACTCTAACAAATAATTTGTAATAATGCATTAATTTAGACCAAATTTGACTATCATAAAAACGGTTATTGTGAGTTAATCTTAAAAGATAGACATATACGGTCGCGGACATTTTTTTAGATAATTTAAAGAGGAATAATTCTTTCATACATATATTTTAGGTATCTCGAACGGTTTTCGCAGCGCACGCAACGGAAACCCTCAAAGACGAATAATATTCCCCGATTTTTCCACATTTTCGACTGTTTCTTCGCTTCTTTAAGTCGCAACGTAATGTTTTATAGCCTAAAGCCTTCCTCGATAATTGATCTATCCAACACAAAAAGAATTTTTCAATTCGAACCAGTAGTTCCTGAGATTAGCGCGTTTAAACAAACAAACTCTTCCGCTTTATTATATTAGTATAGATTCACCTTACTTTTTGATTACAGTGTAGCGACCGCTAGATGGCGTTGCATGTGTCCAATATCTCGCATACGATTTACCGACAAAGGAATCAATATATATGCGCTTCAACGAGAAGACGTCACCGGCTAGGTTGAGCCCAGTACGCAACACGCGTACTGTAGGAGATCTCCTTTTCTAACTAGTGGAATAGTGCTCCGCCAAAACAGTAATACATACAAACGAGATATACAGCACACTTTTACTATTCTATTTTAAACTCTAGGATATTAAATGCGAATACTACTTGCATGTGGCTACAATTTTTTTCTTTTTTTTATTGCGACTCGACATATGACAGCACCCCGCCTGATGTTAAGCTGGAATGCGGTCCATGAATAAAGGTAACTGCTACTTAAAATTAAACAACTTTAAGTAGCAGTCATCTTCACTATGCCGACCTTGTTGAAACCGGCAACTTACAATCTGATCCCGAAACTCGACTAACTCTCTGTTCGGTCTGTATACTTGTAAGTGATGGTACTACCCCGGATCGGCAGACTGGGCACCACTGCCTACTATTTTAAAATTGCCTCCACTCAATCGTAACGTTAGACAATGTACAGTCATACGGTGTAAACCAAAATAAAACCCATCCAGGATTTCGTCTTTTAATTCGGGTTCCATCATCAGGGTAGCACAGTGGTACCAGTTAAAACATGTTTATACGTTTGTGTTTTAAATGTTAGGTCACAGATATGTTTAAAAGTAAAGTAAGTACCGATTATGCGTCTAAGATCACTACCACAGCTAACAAAACGAGCTGATGACCTGGAAACCCCTGATTAGATCTCGATCATGTCAGTTTTCAAACAAAAAAAAACGCATCGTAATCGGTCCGTTCGTTTAGGAACTAAGATGCCACAGACATACACACAGATAGTAGACACAGACACGACAAACTTATAACACTCAAAAAGAGGGGTTTTTGAGTCGGGGGTTAAAAACATAATGATATTGGTTCGAATTCACTTACATTTACTATAACACAAAACCTAATATGAAACTGCACAGTTAGGATTTAAAACCGCATTTAAGCTAGGAAATGATTTTGCCGGACTCATGGATCGAATCAACGTTGAACATCGACACTTGATTGATACGTTAATTAAGTTATGTTACTTTTAGATCAACATTTTCTCATCGAATAGCAATTTTGTATTAGACATACACCACGTAGAAACAATATAGAGCCATTAACTACGAGCATCATTATTAATTAGGAGTGGTAGGTCATTGGCCCAATTTGTCTATCTGGACTAGTCCACCATATCCAATCGTACAGACAGTGTTGAGACTTAGTCCTAGTGGACTACCAATGGACACCTTATTTTTTATATTGTGATTAGATATATGACAGCACCTCGCCTGATGTTAAGTTGGAGTGCGGTCCATGAATGGAGGTAACTTACATCCACTATGTAAGTTACCTACGGTAAGTTGCTTCACGGCCTGTTAGCAGGCAAGATGAGGTCTAAAAGCGCCGACGACTAAAATAACTGATTTATTCTACAGTTGCCAGAGAAGTCGTCACAAAATAACATTTCAACAATATTTTTGCTTGTTCGAACTTATTGTTGAAAGGTTATTTAAAGTGTTTTATTATATTTTTTTGTTACATATAGCTGACTTAAATAAATAAATAAACGTTTATAATATTTATATTTGGTTGTCATTGTCATCATACATTATTACACCTTTATTTCTACAAGGATAGGCAAAGACAATCTCTCGCTTCTCATCCACAATTCTCTTCATACAGACTATAGTTCCCACAACCATGACGTCCAACCCATTCTTTTATAAGAATGTTATCGATTTGATCAAAGAATAATCTATTTTAAACAAATTGTTGCAAAGTAATACATCCTCTTATGTAGGTATATCAAATAATAGTTTAAAAGCTTTCCGACTTCACCACCTGAACTTAGTTGTTTGTTGTTAAATTGTCTTTAATAGCTACTGTATTATGTACAAGTTTGTACCTGCATTGATATTTTACTTAGTTTTTTTGTAATGTGTTTAATGTATCTTTTGTATTATATGAATAGAGACGGCGACTGAGGTTTGTTTTTTCAGTATCGCAATAAAAAAAGTACTTCTACTGATATTTAATTAGTTTTATAAATCTCTAGTGGGGTATTTAAAAATAATGAAATCCTAATTAATTAAGAACCATCTTCATCAGACAGAAGGCGACCAGTGCTGAACATAGAACGTCATACCGAACGACAAGATGCCAGTTACATCCACCGATATAATACAATTAATTGAATACATTCTTTCAGTAAACCGCGACCGCGAGGAACTAGGAAATATACAGGTAATCTTGAATACGCATTATTTTAATAAAAATATAAAATATTTTAAAACTAAATAGATCTAAAATACTTGTATCATAATTTCATATATGAAAATTATAGCGAAATTTTTACATTTTCACAAAATAATATGCGAAAAAGTGATAAATCACGATTAACTGCTTCAAGTCGGAACTTTGAGAAATATAAGCATTACTTGAAACTTATATAAATTACACTTGCAACCATAATAAACTATGACATCTTATTTGAATTCAGGAAATGCGAGAATCTACGAGAGCAAAGCGCTCGCTTGCAATAATACATTCTGTGGTGAAGTTTTTACTTGCTATTAACGTTTACCCCCTTTGGATACGTGCACTAGAATTTATATTTTAAAATCATTATTTTTAGCGCTTTAAAACAATCAAGTTCTAGACTATTTTCAATTGCATGACACCCATCAAATCATAAAATATTGTACCATAACCATAGATTTTTTATGGAAGAGGGTCTTCATTGTCTCTGCCTATCCATGTGGAAATAGAGACGAGACAGATTAGATGAATAAAATAATATTAATATAATAAATAAATGATTAAATGATATTATCATAATAATAAGGTATAAATATGTAAATAAAATAATATTTACCATATTTGAACGGCATAAAAACGGTCGTTTTTAACAGGTCTGATGTTAAGTTGGAGCCCGATGTTATCCAAGATGGGAGACAATCGCTGCCACAGATGGTTGCATGGAGCAGTTGCCTCCGTTATGTCAGCCTTGCCGAACTCAGACAGTTTGAAACGCAACTGAGTAACTTAACGATGATCTTACTCCTGAAAGTGGTGCTTCCACCCCGGGTTGAAAGACAGGGATACATCTGCCTACTACCACTCTTAAACACTCATATCGAGATAACATCTATCTACCGAGATAAAAATCTGTTTTAATAGTCCATCAGGAGTGCGCCGCGAAGTCGTCATCGTGCAAATCAATTCAACTTAAATTGTTAAGCAAACAATTATAGCAAGAATAATTTAATTGGTTAATAATAATCTTTTTTTCAATACTGTAATTTTATTAATTATTGTTTAATAAAATTGTTACCTTTTGTATGATATATACCTTAAATAAATATTTAAATTCTAACAATTTAATTACATACATGAATTTATTGTTAAATTTTTTTTGTGTTGGATTATTATTTGTTCGTAGAACCTCGATTGTTTTACTTACTTTACTTTGAAAACAAAATACAAAGGTTTTATATTTAAATTGGTATTGAAGTCGCGTATGTTTGGTTTTTGTTACCCGATTCTGGATTATTGTGACTCGACATATGATGGCACCCCGCCTGATGTAAAGCTGGAGTGTGGTCCATGAATGGATGTCACTGCTACTACAATTCAATTCCTGTAAGTAGCAATCACATCCACTATGCCGGCATAGTTGAAACCAACAACTTACAAGCTGATCCCGAAACGCGATCAAATCACTTCACGGTCTGTATACTTGTAAGTGATGGTACTACCCCGGATCGGGAGACTGGGTACCACTGCCTACTACTTTGATAACCAGACCAGAAGCAAATATCCGCTCTTTTTATTAACAAAACTTTGCAATAATTAATATAATTATTAAATATTACAAATAAAAGCTTTGAAACAAATATTTGCTTCGACCGGAAATCGAAACCCGGGACTTTACGCGCAACAAACCAATTGCTAACCGTTCGGCTACGCCTGTCGTCGAAAGTTTAAAATAAAATAAAACTAAAAGTTGCTGCTTTATAATAGGCCGACATGGCTTACACTCTGCTACTTGCAGTTAACTAACTGTAGTTGCAGTCGCTTCCTTTTATTGGCCATGCACCAGCCTAACATCTGGCCACAATAAATATATATATATTATTATATATCACTAATAAAAAGTAGCCTAATAGTAACAAGCACTGTAGATAATACATCAGCGCTGACAAGAACGAAAGAAATACATACAGTTGTGCATAAATGTAAGTTGAAAAAAGATGTAATAACAAATAATAGGAAAGATACGTTTCGTTGACATAAACATAATTGTGTCAGGATCGTGAAAACTGTTCCTCCAATCTATCTGTCCATCCCTGTGGAAATTGAGGCGTTACAAGTTAATTAAACTTGTTGTTGATTCATAAATTCCATATTATGTAATTAGTACATATTGTGTAATATCTCCGGCACAAATGTCTGTCGTAAAAGTGAATACTTGAACAACTCTTTAAAAGAGAATAAAGTTAATTTGGTCTTCTTTCCATCCACCAACTATTCAATTTTTTAAAACAGACTTTAAGAGCTCTGTCTCGTTGTCATTATTCCTCTTCCGTGAACACAATGAAGCGTAAAAATTTAATTAGCTTGAATGAGATTTTTGCTTAATTAAGACAAACCACACAAATATACCTAAGTTATTTTGTTTTTTTATTATCTTTTAATTAAAAGTTATCTTGAATTAAACAAATTTTATGCGGCTTACTATCGCGTTTATTTTGGTTTTGATTTTACAATTTCATGCGTGCACATCGGTCAACTGCGACCGGGAATGAACTAAGTATCTGCGCTTAAGGCGCGTCCACGCTGACCACTAAGTTACACAGAGCTCACTATCCCTTATCCACTATCAAAATTCCACTATTCCTAATTTTTTCATCACGCTATTATTCTTCTCCACGTCACTTACAGATACTAATACTGACAAATTTTCATTCCTTACTTATACTATACAAAGAATTCCTTGTAAACTAAAACAAAATCACTTGATTTACCTACTTAATTAATACTCGTACGTTTAACTGTTCCGATTAGCAGTGACAAGTAGCAAGCTCACCACACACAAACACATTTAATCCCTACGAATTTGCATTTATTGGTCATTGAATATAGGTGATGCAGAGGTCACGCGAACTCTGGAGCCCATGCAACTACGCAGAGACATGGCGGCTTTGTGCGTCGTCTATCGCCTATACCACGGAGAATGTTCCGAAGAGCTCTTTAACCATGTTCCTGCCTCGTCCTTCCACACCCGTAATACACGCACAGGTCGGGGAAAGCATCCGCATTTTATCGACCGAATCGGCAGTCGAACTAAAAAGTTCGGTGCGTCTTTTCTTTGTAGAACAATTGACAAGTGGAATGCTTTGCCAGCCCATGTGTTCTCTCCATCCTATGACCTTGGATCCTTCAAGCGATTCGTGAAGAAGCACTTTAGGCCGGCATAGTGGCGGCGGCTGGGGCAGCCGGGAACTGACTCGGTTATTCCAGTCGTCGTCACTCTTGGATCTCCTCTTGTTTATCATCAGGCAAGTCGAGGTCAGATGTCGTGTCACAATAAAAAAAAATTGAGTTTAAATTATTGGGTTTTAAAAGTTACGAGTAAAGATTTTATTGTGAGTACATGGCATAGAGCAACATCAGATGTTTCGTGATAATAAAGTCGAAACGTAGACCTATTATCTCTTTTTTATTCTTGTATAAAAGCTTCAATATTTAACACATAAAAATGAAATGTTTCTCATGTGAATGAACTCTGGCGTTTGCATGTTAGATATAAATGCATATGAGTGTTGTAGTATAGCCTTAAATGTTTCGGGTTAGTGGCGTTATCAGCTAACGTATGGCTTATTCCCGGTTGCAAGCAGCAAGCAAGTCTTCCTGCTGACCGCCGCAAAGTGTTGCCTTACTTCTCGTGTTCTTATCGAAGCTGTTTATCAAATAAATCCGGAGACCGCAGTGAAATTTATTAGTTCCCAAATAGCCGCTTGCTGGGATTACTCTTGACAAGCGAGTTTTATTGAAATTCGATTGTGATCGTTTAAAAAAAGTTAGTGTGAAGCCGGATTACGACATTTTATTTATTATTGCGAAACTTTACAATTCATGTAAATCACGATGTTTGACATAATAACGACAATCAATCGAGCTATAACATTTGTGCTTTTAAAACTGTTTTAAAACAATGGCAAATTGCTTTCCTAATTCAAATACATAACTGTTACTTACAAATAAACAATTTTCATTATGGCTGCCTAATTATTTAATTATAATACCATTTTAACCACACAAACATATTTAACGCTAATATTGGTGAGAAAATGTGGTTAGTTTGAATTGCGCGAGTATTAATTAATGTGTTATTAATTAAGTTTCAGTGAAATCTCATTAATAAATACCCACTGATCGCCCTTGAAGAGGGGATAAAGATTTAAGTGGAAAAATATAATTTGCCCTCTCATATTATTATACCAATCGGCTTTCGGAGTTTTTGGATAGGCTTAAGTACTTACGAAATAAATTTAGCTCGGCCCGGATTATTTGGAATTTACAAAAAGCGGCAACTAGTGATCTTGCCCAATCTGTAGTTACAATCAATTCTATAATGTTTTAGTAAAATAATCCCACTTAAAAGTATCTAGAAAATTAGATACTGACATTAGTTGCTCTATGAAAAAATATTAAATACATAAGTAGAGGATACAAAAGAAAGCAAAGAGTAGAGCAAGCATCATTGCACTACCACTACACCACGATGGTTTTAAATTATAATTAAATTAAAATGTGTTTTATTTGTTACTTTTAATAAAACTTAAATATTTAAGTCAATCAATCAATCAAATTGTCACGCCTTTTTCCAACAGGCAGAGGCAATGGAGCGCCACTTGCCACGATCCTGACACAACTTCCTCGCTTCCTTCACATTCACAATTCTCTTCATACAAGCTCTATGGTTATGGTCACTAGGCAACCTAGCTTTCTAGAGGATGTCTCCAATTTGGTCGGCGAACTCCCTCCTGGTTATATTTAACTCATCAGGTAAATTATGAAAACAATTGACTTTTCCCAAATACTTTGACAGTTCCCGCGACCATTATGACCATATCTGACTATATATATATATATATACATTTCTATACTAAGCTACTAAAGTGCTTGTATCATGGAAACAGGACAACCAAATACATATATCAAAGCCAAATATATTACTTCAAATTAGGCATATTATTATATTGTAGCCCGACATTATGAGAATACTCCACCTGATGTTAAGTCAGAGTGCGGTATATGATTGGAGGCTTAGTTAAATAACTGTAAGTAGCATTTACATCTACTATGCCGGCCTATTTGGAACCAGCAACATACAAAGCGACTAAAACACTTCACGTTCCACTAGTTTATACTTGTAAGTGGTGCACTACTTTGGATTGGCAGACTGGGCACCACTGCCTTCGCAATATCCGCCTTTTTTATTAACAAATTATTCATCATGAGCCAGAAGGCGTCCACTGCTGTAAATAGGCCTCTCCCTTAGAACGCCATTTTGAACGATAAGATGCAAGTTGCATTCACCGGTTATTCGTGATTTTCATTATGTCGTCAGTCCACCTAATGGGAGGCCTACCTACGCTGCATCTTCTGGTACGTGGTCTCCACTCTAGAACCTTTCTTCCCAATCGGTTGACGGTTCTTCGAGCGATGTGGCCAGCCTATTGCTACTTTAGCTCGCAAATCCTAGGAGCTATGTCGGTAACTGTGGATCTTTGGCAAATAACCTCGTTCCGAATTCTATCACGCAGACACACACCAAGCATAGCTCTCTCCATTGAGCTATTTCAACCAGCCAACATTTAAGGGCCACGTCTCAGTGTCATATGTCATCACTGTCAACACACACTGGTTGAAGACTCTTGTCTTCAGGCACTGCGGGATGTTTAACGCAATTTCTCGAACGCCGCCCATCTGAGTTGGATTCTTCGAGCGACTTCTTTGTCGAAGTTGGACCTACCTGACTGGACCTAACAAATTATTAAATATTACAAATAAAAATAATTTAGCCCTTGATGTTTGACGGTTCACGAACTGGTGAGCTAACCAATGCGCCACGCGTGTTATCAATATATTTGAAGAGAATAAATTCCTTTTTTTTTGCGAATAAAATAAAGTATTTCTGCTGCAAACATTTTTAATAAAGAGCAAAATCTCCTTCAAATATGACACATTATCTGTGGGTATGTTAAAGGTGTGAGATGCAAATATCCCCAGGGCATTCCTTCTGATACGTGACGCGAGAAGTTTGCCACAGTTGCGGGTGGAATAGCTAAGTTGATGCCATGCACTCGGATAACTGGTGCCACTACAATATACTTTAAAGTCGGTGTAAGCCTCGTGAAGCGCGGCGGCCCTTATCGCACACGTGATTTGAATGCTTGCTCCGACTTTTATGATACGAATGTGACAAAAATGTTTGCGATCGCGTACGTATCACTATAAAACGAGTATCATGTGTACCAGCGAAATGCTATCTATCATTTATAATCAGGAAATCGTATATTATTTTCGGACTAGTTATGTTGTACTGTGAAGAGTGTACTACAGTTACGTTAAACTAAAAAATACGTTCGCAGACGAAATTTATAGTTTTTTTTTTTATGGTGACTCGACATATAACAGCACCCCGACTGATGTTAAGTTGGAGTGCGATCCATGAACGGAGATGACTACTATTACAGTCAACTTATTGATATACTATTTTAAGATACAACAAAGTGCCACTTTGCACGATCCTGACACAACTCTCTCCATACATCACAAGCACAATTATTTTCTTATAAGCTCCATGACACCGTAGACACCTGAATATCTTCGATTTCCAATAACAATCTTCTTGACAAGCAATCTACTTGGTCGTCCTAGTTTTATCCATTTACTCTAGTTTTTTTAATCTTTTTCGTCAATCCATCCTTTCAATGTGCCTAAACCAACGCTCTATATTATAGGTACTCATTCATATTTTTGATATACTATATATTTTCCAATATTATACTCGTATTTACATAATTATTTTGTATATGGCTCAATGATAATCGCGAATTTACCTTCAATTATAAAAATGAACAACTACGTTATAAATGTTATATTTGATGTTTTCCTTAATAAATAAAAGTCAAAATGTTTACTTGAAAACCTAATTGAATAAACACTCGTAAATAAAACAAATAAATAAATACCGTACCAATCAATCAATCAATCAAATTGTCACGCCTTTTTCCCACAGGGATAGGCAGAGACAATGGAGCGCCACTTACCACGATCCTTACACAACTCCCTTGCTTCCTTCACATCCACAATTCTCCTCATACAGGCCCTATGGTTATGGGCACTAGGCAACCTAGCTTTCTTAAGGATGTCTCCGATTTGGTCGGAAAACACTCTCCTAGGCCTGCCTTGTTTAACGCATCCATCCACATCAGATTTATAAATTCCTTTCGTCAATCTACTTTCACTCATCCTTTCCATGTGCCCAAACCATCGAAGCATTCCTTTGTCAATCCTTGTCACTACATCTTCTTTTAAACCACATCTATCACGCAGTGTGCTATTCCTTATTCTATCAGCTATCGTCACTCCACATACACTCCTTAACGACCGCATTTCTACAGCGTTAATTCTACTCTCATGCTTCCTCTGCCATACCCACCCTTCACTTTCATACATTAATGTAGGAACAAGCACCGCATTATGAACAGCCATCCGTGACTTTTGGGACATTATTTGGCTGCTCATTATACTATGGATGGCACCGTTCACTACGTTACCCTTTTGCACTCTTCTCTCAATATCTTCATCACACCGTACCCATAACCATATAAGGCTCATACAAATACATATGACAGCATCCCGCCTGATGTTAAGCCGAAGTGTGGTCCATGAATGTATGTCACTGCTACTACAATTCAATAACTGTGAGTAGCAATCACATCCACTAGCCGGCCTAGATGGAACCGGCAACTTACAAGCTGATCCCGAAACGTGACCAAATCACTTCACGGTCTGTATACTTGTAAGTGGTGGTACTACCCCGGATCGGGCATCCTGTCGTCAAACTGTGGCAAGAGCGTGGAAAGTGGTTCTCTAACTGCCTATTAAGACTTGAGAATTTGATTAATTCATAAATATCGTGATCGTGAGTCTTCATCATGCAAACCGAAAGTGGGTTGTTCAAAATCATCTTGTACCTCTGCCTGTACCAAATATTTTTTTTTACAAGTATGATCTACCCAGGAGGGTGTTTTCCGATCAATTCGGAGACATCCTCAAAAAGCTAGGTGGCCTAGTGCCCATAACCTTAGAGCTTGTATGAAGAGAATTGTGAATGTGAAGGAAGCGAGGGAGTTGTGTCAGGATCGTGGCAAGTGGCACTCCATTGTCATGGAAAAAAGACATGACAATTTGATTGATTGATTGATGATCTATGCAGTGACTTCGCTTGTTCTCACGTATAGCGACGGTGGTGGGGGCACGCGTATGACGGGCTACAACCATACATATTCGGGGTCGAGAAACTGCTTAATATAAACGGATATTATTTAATACATCTCCCAAATGTTAACTGGTAGAAAATGTCTAAAAGCATTAAGTTCGCCTCTTGTAAACTTTTGTAGTTAATTCTGTGTAATAAAGAATTCTATTATTATCATTAAAGTTGGTTGGTATATATATATAGTACGACGAGTACCCAAATATATATTTAGAAAGCAGTCATAATAACACAACTGAAAGCTTACACCAGGTTATGTATTAGATAAACTAAAGTTGTATTTGACGGGGGATTCATTTACTGCTTTAGGGTTTGATGCAGAAAGGCTAATTTGCATTGTGCGGAGTGTGTTTACGGTTCATGTGCTACTCGTGCCATTCATTGTGTCCTTAGAGTATGAATAAGTAGAACACACATAACGAAGTAAGAACCGTAAGTCCCTTTATGATCAATAGTATTTAATGAACCTTGGGCACGCGCGTAGTAACGCGAAATGTACACATACTATGAGCAAATATTTAGTTATAACAAAGTAAAATTAATCTAAAAAACTAATACAATAATGCTCTGGTTTCATTGCAGCGCCGAGCTTTCTCGAGTAATAGAAGATGCTGAGAACACGAGACTATGTTGCCTTGTAATTTCGCTTCATTTATAGCCAGGATAGTGACGGCAACTGAGGCAACTGTGAACTTTATCGGTATTTCAAGTCATCACGTAGCGTTCTCGGACAAATCAAGGTCGCATCTCAATAAATGAAGAAAATCCAATAAATAAAATAAATAATTAAGTCATTATATATGTCATAGTATTTTAAAAGCAAACGAGACGAAAACACAGTGTCAGAATGGCTGACCAACAGTCCGGGTAGTACACCGTCAAGTGTTTCAATAACCTTTAGGGATTAGCTCAAAAGTTGCCGCTTCCAACTAGGCTCGCATCGTAGTTGTGACTGCTACTTGCAATTATTAATACTTATGTACTATAGTAACAGTTGCCTTCATTCATTAACATCCAGCGGGGAGATGTTATCCTTAGTAAAAATATATGACCAAAGTTGTTTGTGCTTCTCTGTTGCATGGTATACTCTGAGCTTGAGCCACGTGTTGGAAATACGTCAGTTGGAAGACGCAGCGCCCATTTGAACACAATGGCTTGTGTTGAAACCCCGCGGCTATGTACCAGCAGTCAGAATAAAGGTTGCTTTCAAATAGAATCGCGTCTCCGCAGTTTGTTAGGTGCGCTTGTGGGTGAAATACTTGAATCTAGAGAATGTCCTTGTGAAGATGAAGTAACGAGAGTTTTTGATGTCTGACGGATTTACAGTCTGGCTTATGTAATTATGTTTAAAATTGTTGGCAATGTAATTTTCTCTTATTATTTAAGATTTTGTGATAGTTGTATTTCTTATTTGTATTTTTTTTACTGAGACGTGACATCTGACTTCGACTTGCCTGATGCCAACACCTAAAAGTTATTAATAAAATATTTTAAATGTTGTATTCAAAATATTAAAACAATAAAATATATTAAATTATTTTAAAAAAATATATTCTTATACGTAACTTGATACCTTAATTAATTATAAATCAATTCAGAAATTAGCTGGAAAAAATCATGCGTGCACATCCCTCGGCTGCAACCGGGTATCAAACCCGTTATATAATTATATAATTGTCGTAACGCGCGACTTATGGCCAAAAAGTTACTTTAATATTTATTATTCAACGCTATGATGTTTTTTATTGTGACTCGACATATGACAGCACCCCGCTTGATGTTAAGCCGAAGTGTTGTCCATGAATGAATGTCACTACTACTACAATTCAATAACTGTGAGTAGCAATCACATCCACTATGCCGGCCTAGATAGAACCGGCAACTTACAAGCTGATCACGAAACGTGACCAAATCACTTCACGGTCTGTATACTTGTAAATGGTGGTACTACCCCGGATCGGTAGACTGGGTACACTGCCTACCACTCTTTGATAACCAGACCCGAAGCAAATATCCATCTCTTTTTTTTAATAACAAATGTTTGCAATATTTAATGTTATTAAATATTACAAATAAAGGCTATGAAACAAATATTTTCTCCGACCAGGAATCGAACCCGGGACTTTAAGCGCAACAGACCAATCGCTAATCCGTTCGTCCACGCCTGTCGTCGATGGGGGGTTGTTATAGTATCTAACAGAAAAGCAAGCGAATCAATAATCCTACAATATTATTCTCAAATATAAAATATTAACTATCATGAATAAATCTGGATAAATAGTCTTAAAACATTTACTAAGAATCACACAAAGTATTTTAGTATAACAATAACAGCATTTAAAAAGTTTTTCGATTGTCGTACCCTTCTCAAAGAAACGTAAAAATTTACTTCATCTAATTTTGTATCGTCAAGTTCCTATATTGTTTATACAGAAATGGGACTGGGTGTAGAAGGGTCACAAATATACTTTTTTTCTATAATACTTTGAAACTTATTTTGGGTTTTTTCAAATTATTAGGTGATACCTACTAGACAAAATTTAACAATTCAATATCAATATCAACAATTTGAAGAAGTAAGTAATTGTAGAAATTAAGTAGAAAATTTTAAAATAAATATTGGTTGATTAATCAATCAAATTGTCACGCTTATTGCTCGACGCTCACGACACAACTTCCTCGCTTCCCTCACATCCACAATTCTCTTTATACAAGCTCTACGTTTATGGGCACTAGGCAACCCAGCTTTCTTGAGGATGTCTAGCATATACGATAAACAAGACGCGTGTTTAGGAATGAAATATGGCTAGTATCTTTTTATAACATTAAGATTTTCTTTAAAAATCTCATAACCGAAATGTCGGAATATAGATGGCAAATTCGTATGAACTAACATTATCGGACACAAAGCTATCAAAAAGCCGGAACATTCACATATCGCCAGGGTTGAAACTTACGCGTATGTCAGACCCACGTCACGTTAGAGTGCGTCCATAGGATATCCGCCCTGCCCTGCCCTTAGGACTACATTACACTAGTTCTTTTAACAACAAAATGGAGACGCACTCTTTTTCTTTACGGTTTCATGATCATCATGATTTCACTACTAGTGATATTCTACCACTAGTAAAATTATAATATCTTGTTCCTACCCCGTCTTCTTACGCCTTTAATTTACTCATCAAATTGACGGTCTAACTACACGGTTCGACGTGCCGGCGTCGCGTTTCTTTGTCGAACAATTCACAAGTAAAATGCTTTGCCAGCCCATAACTTTGAATCCTCTAAGCAAGCTGTGAAAAAACCTCTGACCGGCATAGTGACTGAGGCCGTATATTGAATTGGTATTTTCATACGTCGGCTTTCTTGGCCCTTCACTTGCTTTCGACCAGGCGAAGTCACAATACAGAGGCCGTTTCTTGCCTTTACAGCAAACATGTAAGGGTAAGAGACCAATATCATTGTACAGGTACCTAAAGGCTTATGTCGTCAGTTTCGAATAGGTCTGTCCACTAACTGTCGCTAACATGTTACGTCGCAATGAGGTCTGCTAAGAACTAGAAGCTTGTAGGTACATGATGACTGCAAACTGGAAAGAGAAGTGTAGGAAGACCTCCTGCTAGTCAAAGAAACTACCATTCCATTCTGAAACAGGCTCACCAACAATAGAGGATCTTTGAGAAAAATTGGGGAGCCAAATGGCTTGGGTATATTTTTGCAGTGGAAAGTATGATGCTGTATAGAATAGGAAGTATTTAAACATAATTTTAATTATGTATTTTAGGTTAGGGTATTAGGTATGAGGTTAATTAAACAATAAGTTATATTATTTGAAGTATTTAAATAGATAAATAAAACATTATAATATACACGTAGGTGCTAAAGATTAGGAAATTTAAGAAAACTAACTTGGTTATCTTTAAGACCAAGCCACAAGAAGCTATCTTATATCAATTGATCCTAAACTCTCGTAAGCAAATCGTGTAAACAACCACTTCACAAGGGAGCTCATGTAAACTGGGTCTAACCAAAAGTAAAGCTAAAGAATCCACAAACATTTACACGTGAATACCAACTGCAAGATCAAAGAAACCTGCAGGTATATATATTATTTACTCGGACGAAAATAAAATAAGAGTGGAAAAGAAAAATCTGGATTCTTGTTTATTTGTGTATTTTTGTGATATATTTTTGTGACTAAAATATTCTACCTACTTTACTAATCTATTTTTATATTAGTAAAGTAAAATTTATATTTTAGTATATTATACATGATATATAGTGTATTTAGGTAGTATTGTCCATAAAGTTTTACAGCAAAAATATTTATTAAAATAAAATGTTTCGTGTTCAAAATATTTCTAGAAAATAATGTAGCATACGTATTTCTTTTTTGTATAAGCAACATAGTGTATTATTTAATTATTATATAGAATGTTTAGCCTAAACCCTGTAATAATATAGTTCTTTTTAACTGTAACTTTAAAGCTGCAAGTTTTCCTAATAAAAAAAAGTATAAATTAAGAATTACTTTTACGGCAACTTATATGTGATCGTGAGGACATTATTGTTCTTAAACTTTGCAATACTAATTGGACCGACTGTATGTAGAGACTTGTGAATATAAAGGAAGCAAGAGAGTTGTGTCGCGGTTGACTATCCCTGTGGGAATTGATGATTGACTTCAACTCTCACTTCACTTCTTCTCATTCCATTTACTTACTCTATTTACTGTCTCAAAAAATTATTACTTTACCAACTCTGTCAGACTTTTCTATTAAACACAGTTTCTAGCCTCATTCAAAGAACATCTAAACGTATTCTCTGATCTGCTACCTCCTCCGGCTTGTATCGTGTGGTCTCTCTTTAAATCTCTTTAAATTGTCACCCTCTTCAACTCGGCCTTTTAAGCTAAAAAATCTGTAATCTATTTAATTTTTACTATTTATTTCGTATAAATAACGAATAATATAAAATCGAACGCTGACTGCTGATGCAGAGGTTCATCGTACTTCGTAATATTGAACCAATATCTAGTTAGAACTATCCGTCTCACGTTTTCATATTACGAACGTGTCTCAGATAGTGTACTGACGCGTGACACATGCTGATAGTGATCCCTTTAGAATACTTTTTAGCACGTCTATTGGATTTAAATTTAGTATTGAACTTTATTTAACTGTGGCATTGCGCTGATCAGTATTTAATCAAATAGGAATATTTGTGTATGAAGGATGAACAGGTAAGACAATAAATATCATCATCATCATCTTACTACGATTCTGATCCAAACGGTCTCGATTTTTTTATTGTGACTAGATATCTGACCTTTATTTGCCTGTTGGTAAGCAAGGAGAGGTTCAAGAAAGCCAAATACTGAAAAAATCTTCTCAGTTCACGGTTGCCTCAGTCACTATGCCGGCCTAAAATAGTCCTTCAGATCTATAATATAATACTAACATGAGCCGTTTTCTTAGAAAACGTTAAACAATAATACATTGTAGTATGTTACAATAATCATTTACAGTTAAAGGTCTAGAAAATCTTTATGAAGAAAGTAACTGGGTCTCTCAAAGGAGTTAGTTGAGTGAATTTTCTTTTTAAAAATCTCTTTGTTTTCTTTGTTTATTTGTTGAGTTGATATTATCCTTGTTTTGTTGTCTGTACAAGATATAAATAATATTTAGAAATTAAGGTGATTTTGGGACACGCTGACGAAAACAAGAAGCGAATTTTTATGCGGCGAGTTTTTTTATCCCAAGAGATTTTTAAATATATTTTTTTACATTTCTATACTAAGCTATTAAGATCTTGTATCATAGAAACTGGACGACTAGTGTCCATTGAAATATAAGTATTTTTTTATTCTTAATTTAACAGTTAAATTATCTAAGTTCTTATCATTATTTGAACTATAGTAGGTTGAACTATAACACATATATCCATATAAACTATGGAAGTCAATAAGTATAGCTTGTCTAACTATAAATGACGCGATCCTCCACTTTGTTAGTTTGTTTAAATGTGTGAATACAAATATTACTAACTATACTACTTCCAACGTAAACTGTTCCAAAAATAATTGAAGACGTAGGAAGACTGGTGAAAAGGAATAGTGAGCATTGAAATGTAAGTATTTCTTATCATTAAATGGAAGGTAATTTATAAGTTATGTTTTTAAGTATCCCAAAAAATCAATTTAAAAGTCACTCCTTCATTCCCATTCCACAAGGATGCCATAGACAGTGAAGCGATACTATCCGCAATCCTGACACATTACATTCACTTTTCTCGCATCCACAATTCTCTCGAGCTCGATGGTTATGGCTACTGCACAATTATACGGTCGTACCCGTTTTAATCTTCCACACACGTGAATATATATTAAATTGATCTTATTTTGAAATCTCTTAGTATATAACAAATGAAAGAAGTAAAATGTAAACTTTTCTATATATTAACATCGGCATACATACGAGTAATACCGCAATAAACTTAATTCAATTACTATGCAAATTATACAATTAGGAAATAAAAAAATATAATAAATAATTCAATTTAATGAACTTAGTAATTAGGACACAAACTATAACATTTCAACTAAACTCAAAAGTAATCTTGAATGGCTAGAAGGAATTTACTTTTTAAATGTATTCAGACATTTCACATTTGACGCTAAATGTTTCCATTTAAAAGTATCGCAAAAATATAGATTATTTTTAATCCCACAGATTCATTCGACAATAAATACCGTTTCTCGTTAACTTTTTATCCACTAAAACAAGTCAAAAGCCGAAAATTATTTTTCAATTAAAATTGTGTACAAAAAAAAACATTTTTTATACGATGTTTTTAAACAAGTACCTTAACAAATAAACGTTAAAAATTAATACATGCACATTTTAAACGCTCGTTCATAGGAGTGCGAGGATATGTAAGCGAACCGGAAATTCAACATATTTTATTCCGGATAAATAAAGACTTTACTTAACACAGTGAAAAATATACTTTTATAAATACTCAATTAAAATTTTATGATGATATTGAGAAAGTTTAAATTTTAATAACATTTTTACTAGTCATTCATATTTTCGGTATTTAAATAAGTACAAATTAATTATTGAAAATTACATATCGACAAAAATTGCACGATGAAATGATAGAATAGATGAGCGGAGCCTATTCTCTTTGTGACGAACGCTGAGTTCGATCCCCTGTCGTAATCGAAATCACAATCCCCTGTCCCTGGGCACGCGTGAACTTTTATCTATTCAATTTTAATTACTTATTTATATTTGTCCATTGCCTATCCCTGTGGGAAAAAGGCGTGACAATTTGATTGAATTTATACAGTTATAACATATTTTCATTATGTTATAACTGTATAAATTATAACTTGATTGGCCTGTTAGTAAGTGACAATGAAGATTCATGAGCGGTGAAAACTGACTATATGTAGAACTGCAGTCTGTGGTGACCCTAGTAAGAATCACTATGACTTCTACCAACGATTTAATAATAAATAATTGACATTCTTTTTTAATATGTTATTAATATCATGCCTCCTTTATTCATGAGAATTTATCAAAAGACAATTTTAATAAAGCTAATGTTAGAATCATTGTTCCATACCTCTAATCAGGATATAATTATATCTACATACTGGTATGATAATTAATTACGAGCATTTAATGATGACAACACTTGTAAGAAGAAACATTGGTTTTAATATTTACCTTGAGTTCTGAATTATTCTTATTAAAGTTTCCTCCAAGTTTGTTATCCGGCATATAAGTGTATTTCTCTGAGCTTAGATATTTTAGTTAAGGGACTATAGTTCTATTCTCTTGTTGATTTTCTGATCTGAGAGGATTCATAATGATGCATCCAGATGCTCCCGGTCTATCTTTGAAAACGGCCCAGCTAAAGGCTCATAGTGAGTAACAATTTTAATTAAAGCACTATAGTTCCATTTCTAATCTGAACCATTTGCTGATCTAAAAGGAACCATGATCATTTTTTTTAGATCCAGAATGTTTTATTTCATCGCATTTACTTTTCTACACTTGGTTTCCTACAGTCATGGCGAATCTAATGAGCGCAAACTTAGTAAACCCTTTAGGTTTAAACCCATCCAGGATTTCGTCTTCTACCTTCGAGTAAATACCGATTATGCGTCTAAGGTCGCTACCACAGCTAACAAAACGAGCTGGTGACCTTGAAACCCCTGATTAGATCTTTATCAATTGTAGCTAAGAACCATTTCGATCATGTCAGCTTTCAAACTAAATAACCGCATCGTAATCGGTCTATTCGTTTAGGAGCTACGATGCCACACACAGATACACAGACAGGTCAAACTTATAACACATCTTTTTGAGTCGGGGGTTTAAAACAGTATTCTTCGGATGTAAGGTCAATTAACCTAATCTACATACGTGTCTACATTAAGTTAGTAATTTGCCCTATCTTTAAAACAGTAAATTGAAGTATACTTTTAAATGTGTCCATGGGGCTTGCGGTACATTAGAGGACGTGATTTATCGCCAAGAGTTGCGGACGTAGAATGTAATCTATCAGTTGGAGCTCTCAGCGATCCCCTGGCGCGATCAATCTGTTACCACTAAAAACCAACGCCTTTTCTTTAATTACATTATGTATGCACAAATTCTGTTGACAATTAGCTCTAATTAGCAGCCATTTATATTTTGAATATATTTAGTTTATTTTTAATATTATTGAACAACACACCTAATATTAAGTTGGCATATGGTACAATAAAAATAAAGGCGACTGCTACTACAGTGAAATAACTGCGAGTAGCAGTCGCATGCACTTGCTGTCCATATTAAAACTGACAACTTACTTCACGGTCTATACAATTGAAAATGTTCAAGTGTACAGCCCGTCTGTACACCACTCTACTTTGTACTACTAGATGACAATGTTTGATTAATAAATCTCTAACAGCAATATTTATTTCATTTAACAAGTTATTTAAAAATATCAAAAATCTAAATTTAAATATCTTGCAAAAATTATGACTTATGTTTTTAACCGAATTCTATTTCTGTGTCGATGCCCAGAGTCTATGATACATGCAGATATGTTGCAGTTTAAAAAAAGTACAGATTACACCTTACGATTATTTAAGGTTTTTATAAACATTAAAAATAAAAATACTTGTACAAGTTATTCATGTTAAAAATATTCGTTATTTTACATAACAGAAAGAAAAGTAAATAATTTTAATCTCCAGCTGTACTCGTAGAACACGTGGTAATGTCCGGTCATTAAAAAACAATTTTAAAGGCAAGGATTTTTAAATTTACCTTAAAATAAAACCTTTTGAAATTCGACGTGAAAGACTAATTTCCTGTTACCGGACACGTAATTTTTAAGGTTGGATTTTCTTGGACCTATCTTAAAAATATATTTAAACACTTATTTGCGTAATTATAAAGAAAAAAAATGTTTTTTTCCAAAGTGGGATCCACAGTGCCTGGACATTCCATACTCAACTTACCATTTATAATATTTTATGATAAAGATGACTAAAAAAAGAGTACCTACCTATATGTATGTATATCTGCAAAGATTACTTCCGCTGCCGCGCCGGCCTCATGGTGAGCTTAGCGAAGATCCATGAGCCCTGACGACTAGAAAAATGATAAACATGATTCTCCTGTCAGCTAGCCAGCATAGTTCTATCCGAATTAGGTGCTATTACATGATTTACTTGAATGTTCTAGGAGAGCAAACGTAGACTTATTAAAATAATATATTAATAGCTAAAGTATCCAATAGCTTAAAATTAACCTTTTTAACCTTGTTTCAATCAAACAAGTTTGAGGGAAGCATCTACATTGTGTAGCTGGGAATCGAACTGAAAGGTTCAATGCTACGCTTCTTTGTAGAATTAACATTTGTAATGCTTTACTAGCCCTTGTTTTCTCAACATTTTATAACCTTAGCGGTACAACATTCTATGATATTTTAAGCGTAGCTTGATAAAGCAACTACACGACTGCAGCAGCTGTATACTGCTTACCATTAGGCAAGTAAGGGTCAGGTTTCGTCTTTAAAAAATCACTTACTCTTTATATAACCGCTGTTTATAACGTGTTAATCTTATTTATACATAACAAACAGATGTTCTAAATTAATTATTACGATGAGGAAAAAAGGTATTATGGCTGTGATACAAACCCCAACATCAGTCAAGTAGCAAACAAGATTACAATGTAATCAATCAGAGGTTGGAGCTGCGACGCGACGTCTATAATTATTCTTCCAATGTCGTGTCTTAGACATCAGACTGCATTCTCACTTTGCGATGACGACGTCATTAAAAATGAAAGCTTTTAAAATGTTTCGGGTATACAACGCGCTGTAGTGGACCCTCCGTAAAAGCATGAGCCGAAATTTTTAAATACGTGTTGAAAGCATTTAGGTTGAAATCGGATTGCAGGGAGAGCTTCAAGATTTTTACACTTTTTTATTTAATAATGTTACTTGTAATTGCACTAAGTACGAGTAATGTAGTATTTTACCTAAACATCGACACGTGGGATTCTTTACTGGCCAATGTGTTTTCATCATCTTCAAGCGAACCCTACAATAGCAATTCTTGCTGACGATGACTGAGGCATCCGTAACCCGATATACATTCCAGTTTATATAATACATTCGTCAGCGCACTTGCCGTCAAGCAAGCTGACATAATAAATAAAATCATGTGTGCAGTTCACGCTCGATATTCGATACGCCGGATCCAAGAGATATATAAGAGATACTACTAAGGCGTTTTGACCAAAATTGTTTCTTACTATGAGCTTATACCTGGGCTGATATGACCTGGAGTCCTTGATGATGGACCACACCGATCCAAGGAGTCCTGTCATATACTCACGTTATGATTCAAAGTTTATCAAAGCGGGTGAAACCGCGGGGAACAACTAGTAAATAATATAATTATCCTTAACAATGCATTTAGCACGATTACATTCGTAATATTATTATCCTTATGCGCGTATAAAACTTGCGGAATGCTGCATTTGGCGCAGCCGTTGTGCAATCATAATATGAAATACTCGTAATTAAAATGTTAGTTTAGCTTAAAAGTTTTCATACTAAAGTTTTGCTAAGATGTGTTACAATGTTGATATTGCAGATTCAATTAGCGTATGGGTTATTTACATTTTCTAATAAACAGTGGATTTGAACGGAGAGACCCGGTTTAAACCCACTTGCTGGTATCTTTGATAAGTACATTACTTTGGTCGTCCTGTTTCCACGATAGAAGCACTTCAGTAGCTTAATATAGAAATATAAATAAATAAATATTTTATTTACATTTCTATACCAAGCTGATGCTGAAAAATACATTTCTATATTTTTCAGCATCAGCAGTCGTTTCAGTTCTGTCGCACTCCAGATTGTACCAGCCGGTGTGTGGTCATATTTTGGGAAAATAAGGGAGAAGAGAGCATAGGGATCTCATCAAGACCTAAATGTTTATTATTGGTCTCTATGATGCACCAGGGATTTCTTCAAAAAATTAACACCAGACTTGGAAAGCATGATGTTAAACTTGTACGAAAATATACTAAGCTACTAAGAAAGCTTCTATTAATGCGGCTTCTATTTAAGGCGACCGTGGTGTAGTGGCAGTACAATAGTTACATTAACCGAGAGCACGAGTTCGAAACCACCCACCGGTACTAATGTATCTTTGATATATGTACTTTGGTTGTCCTGTTTCTATGATACAAGCACTTTAGTAGCTTAGTATAGAAATGTAAAAAAAAAACATAAAAACAGATGATCAAAGTACATATTACTTGTTATTTAGTATATAATTTTACACAGTATAAATAACATTAGCTTGGTGGTGTACAGATGCTGCAAGACATCTGCTGTCATTGTCCGTGACGTCACAATATTCGTGATATGCGTGTAACAGTGGCCTGCCATTGTATTTGATCCCCGGACAAGACACATAGCTTCGAGCAATTAATACAACCCCATGTTCTACAGTGACTCGACTGCACAAACTCAACATACACTAAACAACTATCTTCTTAATATGTGAATCTTATTAATAATGCCGTACTTGTTCCTACATGAATGTATGGAAGTGAATGTGGCATGTTGGGTGTGGTAGAAGAAGCATAAAAGTAGAATTAACGCTGTAGAAATGCGGTCATTAAGAAGTGTATGTGGAGTGACGATAGCGGATAGAATGAGGAATAGCACAGTGCGCGAGAGATGCGGTTTGAAAGAATCTGTTGTGACTAGGATTGACAAAGGGTTGCTTAGATGGTTTGGGCACATGAAAAGTATGAGTGAAAGTAGATTGACGAAAAAATTTATAAATCTAATGTGGATGGATTCGTTAATCGAGGCAGACCCAGGAGGGTGTTCTCCGAACAAATCGGAGACATCCTTAAGAAAGCTGGGTAGCCTAGTGCCCATAACCGTAGAGCTTAAATGAAGTGAATTGTGGATGTAAGGGAAGCGAGAAGGTTATGTCAGAATCGTGTTAAGTGGCGCTCTATTGTCTCTGCATATTCCTGTGGAAAAAAGGCGTGACAATTTGATTGATTAGTTGATATATTTTTTTAGTTTTCTATTTTACTACCTGAAGATTTAACTGTTAATTCTTAAAAGGTAGTTTCATTTTTGACAGCTAAACTAGCCATGAAACTTGGCTTAGTCAGATATTTCTATTTCGACGTATGAAATACATTTGCAAATGTAAAACCCTAAACTATTAGCTGCCGATATTTTTTTTAGGGTTGTCAACACTTTACTGCATAAATGGCGGCAAATTCAAATCTTGCGTTAATATTACCTATTAAGTGTTTAACTTAATATTCATATTTATTCGTGTTATAAATATATTGTTTTATATAAATCCACAGTGTCTATAAATGGTGAGCTTGTCTGGAACCCTGATGGTATGTGAGGAGCGGTGCATGCATGTAGGCTACCGTTATATTTAGTATGCTACTGCAGTTACACAACAGTAGCAGTCGCATCAGCTATGCCGATTTAGTTTTGAATAGGCAACTTTTAAGCTGATCCAGAAACGCAACTAAGTCACTTCATGGTTCATGGATCGAAAGACTGAGAAAATGCCACGACCTATTTCCCTACAAGTCTAAAACTACGTGACAGTTTAGTTTAATTACTTTGTTTTCACAAAGGACAAAAGAAGTATTTCCATAGAGAAACCTGATATGTTCGACAGAAGCGGTGTCAAAGTGGCAATCAAGTAGATGAAGAACAAAAGCGCTCGTCCACGTTTTTGCTGACGAAGCGCAAAAACCTCTTAATATTGATTAGATTTTTTACAATCTGTATAAAAATGTTATATGAAATATTTACAACATTGTATTAACTTTAGGTGACAATTTAATTCTGCTTTAAAACGTACTCGATTTTAATTAATTTAAATTGAAATATTTATTTCAAATTTGTTTCAATCATTCAACGAATTTAAAAGGCGACCGTGGTGTGGTGGCAGTGCAATGGTTACACAAATCGAGTGCACGAATTCGAAACCACCCACCGGTACCAATGTATCTTTGATACATGTACTTGGGTTGTCCTGTTTCTATGATACAAGCACTTTAGTAGCAATAACAATAATTAGCAAATAACAATAATTAAAAAAAAAAACTAATTCTCTTATGATTCACTTATAGAAGATAACCGTAAGAGGTTTATAAAAAAACAGGTAATTGTCCATAACCATACAGCTTGTTAAATAAATATGAAGAGAATTGTGGATGTGTCAGGTTATGTCAGGATCGTGAAAAGTAACACTTCATAGCCCCTGCTTACCCCTATGGGAATACCCCTAAGGCGTGATAATTGACTGATTGAAGGGTAAATGATTTACATGAAATAAGCTATTATAAAGTTGAAACTGTTGCTATGAAAATGTCAACAGTTTTCGTAATGTAAGGTGTCAAACAGTTCATAATAGATAGTTGAAATGTACAAGTAGATATTCCTTGTAAATATACTCGTATCTACATAGATAATTAAATAAAAATGTAATATCTATTTTGCTTATGTAATCGACTACTTATAATCAAGTTACAGTTGGATACTCTTACTAAGAAACCCCCATAACTAAGTTAGGATAAGTTAATGACTAAGAAACTTCTATAACTTAGGCCTGATATTACAAAGTTCACGTTAATATTTTTCTTGTAATTAATAACACGTCTAACCGTAAATAAAACATTGTTGGTAAATATGTTTTTGGACCCGGGATGTCCTCAAACTCGACCGGTCTCACCGGAGGATGGACAGCAGCGTTGTCTTTATGTGCGGTGAGTATACTGCGATCCCCAAGCCACCTGCCAAGCGTGGGTATTATGGCAAATTATGAACGACAAAATACTGATGAATACAACTCTCATCTTATCGTTCAGAATAGCGTTCTCACAGGGAGGCCTATGTTCAGCAGTGGACGTATCCCGGCTAATGATAATGATGATTGGACGGAACTATTAGCTTGTCCTCGTCTTAATACCTTTGCCAATATGTAAGTTTAATCAATCAATCATTTAAATTGTCACTGCTTTTTTCCACATGGAAAGGCAGAGACAATGAAGCGCAATTCGCCACGATACTCTCCCTCGCTTCCCTTACATTCACAATTCTCTTTATACAAGTTCTACGGCTATGGACACTAGGGCCCCTGCCTTGTTGAGGATGTTTCGGATTTGTTCGGAGAACACCCTCCTGGGTCTGCCTCGATAAACGCATCGATCCACATCAGATTTATTAATTTCTTTCGTCAATCTACTTTTATTTATCCATTTCTCATTCTATCATCTATCATCCACATACACTCCTAAATGACACATTCGTACACCGTTAAAAAAATAAATTGAAAATTTAGTAAAAAATATATACCTAAGCACATTCTCTGTCAGAATCGTTTGAAATATCAGCCCGGGGGCTAAAGAGTATAACTTAGAGTAGCCGGTTAAAAGAAAACCATTCGGAATTGGCGTGTGAAACTCAGATTAACTTGATCTGCCAGTGGTTGAGAGCAATAAAAACAATTTGAACTTTTCTACGTATGTAACTCGAAATTCTCCATTTTCGCGAATGGAATTTATTTTTAAAAAAACATTTTCTATGCAATTTGATACGACAAAGGAAAATACTATACATTTTTATTATTGAACCGCTTTATGGTGAGACAACTGCTGGCAGATATTTTTCAGCATCAGTAGTTGTCTCCATTCATGGATCGCACTCCAGATTACAAGAGCCGGTGTAGGGTCATGTTTTGGGCAAATAAGGTAGAATAGAGTTCATAAGGAGAGGGGATCGAGACTTAAATGTTTATTATTCGTCAATATGATGCACTTCAACCGGGGATTTCTTCAAAACGAAAACTAACACCAGACTTGTACGAATTTTTTTTTTATTGTGACTCGACATATGACAGCACCCCGCTTGATGTTAAGCCAAAGTGTGGTCCATGAATGAATGTCACTGCTACTACAATTCAATATTTGTGAGTAGCAATCACATCCAATATGCCGGCCTAGATGGCCTAAAAATCTAGCAAAGTCATTACTATTTATTAATTCCATGTCTAATCGGGCTGTGGACTTAAGGAACCGTTTACAAACTAATGTCATTGGGCGGAGACAGTGAACCAATTCAAAAATTAACTTGACAAGGCATTTAAAAATAATGATACAAAAAAATTATATATACTTAGTAAAAACACCCATACCATTAATAGTCGCTAAATGAATTATTATTAAAAATATAAATAATACTTACCTATTAATCATTTAATTGATCAATCAAATAACATTTAGTAATTTAATAATTGACAGTTAAAAAATAATTGAACATACTTAATAGTATACGAGTAATCAAATAACAAAGTTCATTTTGATAACACCATTTATGAGTATATAGCTCATAAATTCTGAGATTGAAACTGTAATAACAGTTGCCATAAATAATTGTATTATCGTTTGTTACGTAGTTGTAATTCATATTCTATATAAATAGTACATATTATAGTAAATTTAAACTTAAATAGTAATATAAACTCACATAATACTAAATTATGCATACATCTAACCTCGATTTGCCTGAGAGTAAAGGTAAGTTTAAAAGCGCCGATTACTGAAAAACCGACTCAAATAACGGTTGATTCTGTCGCCGTCTTTGCCGTTCAGAGTAAAAAGACGAGGTAGGAACAAGAAGCTACTCATTCTCCGTGGTATAGGGGATGAAGGACGCATCGAGCCGCCATTTGTCTGCGAAATTGCGGGGCGCTCCAGAGTTCTTGTGACTTTCGCATCTTCTATAACTCGGGCAGCTTTACATTTTTATTTTTGGTATATTACTAAAGTTGTAATGTAATATTACAAGTATATGCAAAAATATATAATAATAATATGCAAAAGATCCAAGAGGGCCTGAGTCTGAGGGACTGACTGAAAAGTCGCCTTCTCTATCCGTTCAGAGGTAATTTTTCACGCTTTGCTTGAAGCTTCCACAGTTAAATGATGGGGGGACACATGGTCGAGTAAAACCATTGAACTAATATTACTAGCGTACTATACGTTAGTAATATTAGTTCAGTGAATAAAACATTCCATTTCCTAATTGTTTGACTTAGAAAGGATGCACTGAAATTCTGCAGGACAGGCATCACGAGAGTAAAATCAGATTTGAGCATATAGGTTTAAAACATTACAAACTTATGGCTTTTTAATTTTGAACATATTTTTGAAAAAATATAATAAATCTCACTTTTCCATAAAATAATTTGATAATGTACAGATAATTGATAAAAAGACCTTCCTCATAGATCCATGGATTTGCGGATTCGCATTGTTTCGAGTTTTTCCAATCCATTACATTTGTTATTTGTGTTGTGGATCTTGTGATGACTTTTTGTTGTCGGGGAAACTTTTTCAATCTGCAGTCGTGTAATAAAGTTTATAATTATTTGTTACTCGCTGCATTGCTGTCTAAGTATATCCATTTTTATTTTTTGTTCTAACCCTCGGTAGGCTAAAATCTCATTTTTTTTATTAAAACCCATACTCGCAATTAATATTATTTAAATCTTTAGTAAGAAATACAATGCTCGTTTGTCAGTATCTATTGCTTTTATGCTTTAAACAACATTTTTTCGAAATGTATGGGAGACTGATTCAAAGATAAAATTTCTAAAAATTAATTGAAAATGAGTTAAATTATTGCCATGATTCAAGGTATAAATCCAGTTAACTACTGATAACATACAGTTCTAGTAATACCTACATAGAAAAAAAATAAAGACTTAATAATTTAACCCACATAATTTATCAAATACAAATATTGGTCTATAATATATATCAGATTAAAATCTATTAAAATATCCGAAGAGTACTTTTAAAAATATTTTACTTTAAATAAATAATAATTGCCGACAGTTTATGGTTGATGAGAAATGTTAAAATTGTAGTTTTTATTGACGAAAATAATTTATAAATCTCATGTGAATGGATGCGTTAAACGAGGCAGACCCAAGCAGGAGGTCGACAGGCGTGGACAAACGGTTTAGCGATTGGTTTGTTGCGCGTAAAGTCCCGGGTTCGATTACCGGTCGCAGCAAACTAATCTTATCGTTCCCACCACGGGGATTCGGAGACAACCCGGCTCTTCGATTCTCTGAGCCGGGCGCAAACGAAGCGCTGGAGCGGTTCCCGACCGCGGAGGTCGTCGTCTTGGGGGACTTCAACGCACACAATGAGGTGTGGTTGGGGTCCCAAAGGACCGACCACGCGGGAACGGCTGCTCATGCTTTCGCCCTTCTGCATGACCTGTCACAACTGGTGACCCAGCCCACCCGGGTACCAGACATTGTCGGTCATGCCCCCTCTCTGCTGGACCTTCTACTGACCACTCGTCCGACCGGGTATAAAATATCGGTCAAAGCCCCTTTAGGGAATTCTGACCACTGCCTGGTCGAGACGACAGTGCCGCGCGTCGTGCCTTCTCCCGCCAGGGAAGAGGTGCGACGATTGTGGCACTACGGGTCGGCGGATTGGGAGGGAATGCGAAATTATTTCGCTTCCCTCCCTTGGTGGCAGCGCTGCTTCAACTCCGAGGATCCATCCACGTGTGCCTCGGCCGTTGCTGATGAGATAGCACTGGGGATGGAATATTACGTTCCATCCAACTGTGCATCTCGTAACGACCGGAGCAGGCCCTGGTACAACGGTGAGTGCGCGGCTGCTGTTACAGCAAAAAACGCAGCTCACAGTGCCTGGGTCAGGGGTCGAAAAAGTCAAGACCCTCGCGTGGACGAGTTGAAAGCAGCCTATAATCTTGCCACCAAGTCTTGCAGAAAGGTATTTAAAAAAGCGGAGGCACAGCGCGTTTCCAGGATTGGCGAGAGTCTATTAGCGCACCCAACGGGTAGTCGCAGCTTTTGGAGTCTCGCCAAGACTGTAGAATCTAACTTCTGTCGTTCCTTGCTGCCACCGCTGAGACAACCTGATGGCTCACTGGCGCATACGGCGAAGGCTAAGGCCGATCTACTGGCCAAAGTCTTTGCTGAAAACTCCCGTATTGACGATCGTGGTGCAGGGCCACCCACCTTGCGTCCGTGCGGACATACGATGTCTGAGATTCGTATCAGACAACGCGATGTCCGCATGGAGCTACGATCGCTCGATATCCGGAAGTCCAGTGGTCCTGATGGTATCCCAGCGCTTGTCCTCAAAAGATGTGCAGCGGAATTGACTCCCGTCTTGACGAGGCTATACCGACTCTCGTACGCGTCGGGCTGTGTGCCTCGGGCTTGGAGGGGGGCCAATGTGCAACCGGTTCCTAAGAAGGGCGACCGTTCGGACCCTGCAAACTACCGTCCAATAGCTGTAACCTCAGTACTGTGCAAGGTCATGGAGCGAATAATTAATGTTCGCCTCATGGCCTACCTGGAGGGTCACCAACTGTTAAATGACCGTCAATATGGCTTCAGGCCGAAACGGTCAACTGGTGACCTTCTGGCGTACACCACGCACGTCTGGGGTGAAGCTTTGGATGGTAATGGAGAAGCCCTTGCCATTGGCTTGGACATCTCCAAAGCGTTTGACAGGGTCTGGCACAAGGGCCTTTTATCCAAGCTCGAGGCATACGGTTTACCTGACCGTCTGCGGGGTTGGATAGCTGACTTCCTGCGGGACCGCTCCATACGCGTCGTTGTGGATGGAAGCGCATCGCGCAGGATGTCGGTGAATGCCGGCGTCCCTCAGGGCTCCGTGCTGTCGCCGACTTTGTTCCTTCTGCATATCAATGACATGCTGGATCTTGGATCCGGCATTCATTGCTATGCAGACGACAGCACGGTGCATGGACGCTACACTGCCCGCCCCGCAGCCGGCAAACAGGAGATAGCCGATATGAGAGAGTCTGTTGTAGCGGGACTGAACCGGGTTCTTGATCGTAATACCCACTGGGGCGGAAAGAACCTGGTTCAGTTCAACGCAGACAAGACTCAGGTTTGCGCGTTCTCGACAAAAAAATCCCCGTTTACTCCCCTTCCTTCTATTTGCAACATTTCCCTTGGTACGTCGGACAGACTAGACATTCTAGGAATGTCCCTTCGCTGCGACTTGAATCACAGGGACCACATCGAGCGGGCCATTAAGACCACCTCCCGCAAACTTGGCATCCTGAACAAGGTGCGACGGTTCTTCGCGCCGGAGCTTCGCCTGCTATTATACAAGGCGCAGATTCGCTCTTGTGCGGAGTACTGTTCGCACCTCTGGGATGGCTCTGCCAAGTATCTTCTCAATGCCCTAGATTCATTGCAGCGCCGAGCTGTCCGAATTATAGGTGATGCAGAGGTCTCGCGAACTCTGGAGCCCCTGCAACTACGTAGAGACATGGCAGCTCTGTGCGTCCTCTATCGCTTATACCACGGGGAATGTTCCGAGGAGCTCTTCAACCTTGTTCCTACCTCGTCTTTTCACTCCCGTAATACCCGCACAGGTCGGGGAAAGCATCCGCACTTTATTGACCGAATTGGCAGTCGAACTAAAAAGTTCGGTGCGTCTTTTCTTTGTAGATCAATCGACAAGTGGAATGCTTTGCCTGCCCATGTGTTCTCTCCATCCTATGACCTTGGATCCTTCAAGCGATGCGTGAAGAAGCATCTTAGGCCGGCATAGTGGCGGCGGCTGGGACAGCCGGGAACTGACTCGGTTGTCCCAGTCGGCGTCACTCTTGGACCTCCTCTTGCTTATCATCAGGCGGGTCGAGGTCAGATGTCGTGTCACAATAAAAAAAAAAAAAACATTTGTTTTATAGCTTTTATTTGTAATATTTAATAATTATAATAAACATTGCAAATAATTGTCAATAAAAAAAAGAGATGGATATTTGCTTCGGGTCTGGTTATCAAAGAGTGGTAGGCAAGATCTGCCGATCCGGGGTAGTACCACCACTTACAAGTATACAGACCGTGAAGTGATTTGGTCACGTTTCGGGATCAGCTTGTAAGTTGCCGGTTCTATCTAGGCCGGCATAGTGGATGTGATTGCTCTCACAGTTATTGAATTGTAGTAGTAGTGACATTCATTCATGGACCACACTTCGGCTTAACATCAAGCGGGGTTCTGTCATATGTCGAGTCACAATAAAATACCAAATCGGAGACATCCTCAAGAAAGCTAGGTTGTCTAGTGACCATAGTGATTGTATGAAGAGAATTGTGAATGTGAAGGAAGCGAGGGAGTTGTGTCAGGATCGTGGCAAGTGGCGCTCCATTGTCTCTGCCTATGCCCCGTGGGAAAAAGGCGTAACAATTTGATTTGATTGATAATAAGAATATAGATAAGTCATATATTTTCATACATCTAAAATATGTATTTATGAATTTGTTAACAATACAAATCCAAAATCTCAAATTTATTTCTAGCCTAATGACTGTTCTAGTGTTAAATGCAGCAACGTGAAACCCCTTTTAAAAGTTAAGTGTGCTCGTGTAGGATTAGGAGACGGCTGATGCGATTCCTCGGCACACTAGGGGGGATTTCGTGAATTTTTCTTCGTTTGTTTCAACTTGACTTACTGGACGTGGCTAAGAAGGAGTAATCGTTGATTTATATAAACGTTTTCTAGACATTTCTTTTATGTGAGGATATATTTTATTATTTCAATATTAAGCTACTAAAATGTGTATCATAGAAACAGGACCTGATGTTTAATGGCAAGCAAGGGGAGCTCCGAGAGTGCCGACGACTGACAATACCGTTTCATTTTACAGTTACCTCAGTCGCCTTCACTATGCCGGACAAAGTGACGAATTCACGAACACAATAAATATACATATAGGTATGTATAAATATTACTACAATATGATACGAGCCCACATTTTATAGAATCAATTGCATTCGTACATTCGATTTCCATCTAGTAAGTTAATCACAAAGCACTTGGTACAAGAGTTTCCTCAATTTGCCAGAAGTTTGTGCTAATAAAACAATACAGTCTTGTTGCAAAGCAAGTTGCAAGTCGCACTCGTTAATTAGCAAGGAATAGCTGCCTTCGTGCCGCTTCGCAACTTACTTGAAAACACAGCAAATCTACCTTTAGACATCGCTTCATTACCAAAACAAAGATCTTCTTCGGCAACAAAGATACTTGTTAAAACAGAAAGTGCTGCAATTTGAACATTATATTTTACTGCATCCAATCATGCAGTAAAATATAATTAAAAGATTAACATGAAACATGCCAAGCAAATGTAAATTTGCCATAATTGTAATTCCAAAATAACTAATCTCTGAATATTTATAAAATTATGGTTAATTACATTTTTAGTTGCTCGATAATTTGAACACATATTAACCTCATGTTAAGCTGGGGTGCGGTCCATGCATGGAGGTGACTTGTGTGGTACCTACTACCCCAATTCGGCAGACTGGACACCATTGCCTATCACTTTTGAAAATTGTCATTTTTAATAAACATTCAATCTAATTAATAAATATTACAAATAACAGCTATGAAACAAATTTTAGCTCCGGCCGGACTTCAGGCGTAACGAAAGGCGGTAACGAATCAAAAGTTCATGCGAAGCGTCGGACTAGACAAATGAGCACCAACTGCCTACTAACTTATGTCATATTGACCCAGTCTTGCATGACATCGACCATCTACTATTTCCTCCACTTAAAAAAGCACCCTAGCAATGCGCCGCTTGGTGGTATATGATCTATGAATATATTCGGAAACTTTCCTTTTATGTTGGAGGCAACTGATAGCTTTCAAATAAGTGAAGAGCCGTTGCATAAAGTTCCAATACTTGTGTAATGTTATTAAATTGATAACTAATTTATTAATTTAACTTGGTTTCAATTGTTTTGTCAAGTTTTTTTTAAATCAAGGATCCATTGGTTAATAGCCATTGGTTTCTTTTGTTTATTCTGACACATTGAAACTCGTAAGAATATGTAATTAGTGGAAGTGGAAGGTGGCCTAGTCTGCCGATCCGGGGTAGTACCCGGTTTTCAAGTGTACGGGTTGTAAAGTGATTCAGTTGTATTCCGGGATCAGTTCATAAGTTGCTAGTTCCAACTACTGCAAGCAGCGGCTGCTACTTACCTGGCTATTGACTAATTATATAGTAGCAATCGTCTGCACCTCACTCTAGCTTATCATCAGGCGAGTTATTATAGAAGCAATATTCATAATACGAAACCCACTTAAGAGCAAAAACGTGTTTCATATGCAAAAGAGAATCATCAAAATACTGACAGCCATGCAAGACATAAGCACTTAAGTTTTCATATTAAACTAGTTATCGCTACAATATGGAGTCACAACTTCAAACATACAAAAAGCAGTTTGCGCTTTTATATTAGCTCTTGTACGAAAGTTATTACTCTTTTGAATTGTTTAAAATAAAATGAGACATTCAAGGTATATCTATGGAGAAACATAAACCATTTTTGAAAAGACCGCGAGCTTAAGTCTTTTTGCAGTAGTTCCTACAGAAAACTACACGTGCCTCTATAAAGTTTACGGCATATAAATTTTGTGAAATGTCAAGGAGGACCCCGAATGTATTCACGAATGTCGTTTTATCGGCAAATATATCATGTCCCTGACGTTAAGGTTGATTTATATCGTGTGGATATAACAATTCAATTCAATACGAAACGTTTTAAAAATATTATCATGCTAAACTATGTTTAATATATGATGTTATGCTTGCATTCTTTTCTAACCATTTTACAGTTATTCGCATAAGACGCACTGTGATTCAATGAACACATAAAAACGGTTTAAATGTGCATATCTTTTGTTTAAGGCGGTCAAGTTACAATGTTTAAAAAATAGGTTACAATACTGCGCTTGCTCGACTACTGATTATGGTGCATTCACTTTTTTGTAATCGCTCGAACTCCGAATCTCACATACTGTGAGCATTCATAGCGCCCACGTCGCTGCAGGTTAATCACTCTGAGACTGCACTGCATCGCCATAAAGTCAGTTGGTTAAATTACCGAAATTACACACGAAATCTGTGCGTGCGGGTTATAGATAATACGATTGTAGTTTAAGCTATTTAATGTGGAACAAGCCTTACCACTTCCAATCCATTGAAATTTTGGCTTAATTATGATTGTTGTTTACCCTTTCTTTCAGTAAGTTGATTTTAATTATCAATATTTTTTTTGATAACTTCCCACTAGCAATTGAAATTGCTTGGAATTAGAATTTAAATTAATAGAATTTATAATATTACCCTTAACCATAAAGCTTGTATGAAGAGATCATTATATTATTTTGATTCATCATAACATTAAAATATTTTTTTATATCCTTACAGGTCGGGGGAAGCATCTGCATTCTGTCGACCGAATCGACAGTCAAATTGAAAGTCGTTTCGTTTAGAACAATCGACTAGTTGAAAGTTTTACCAGCTCATGTGTTCTCCCCATCCTTTAATATTGGATCCTCGAGCAAAGCGTGAAGAAGCCTTCATTTTGCCAGAATAGTGGCAGCCAGTCCTTCAGTCGCATCTTAATAACAAAAAAATTCAAAATAACAAATGACAAATAATAAATAACAAATGACAAAATAATGCTATATCTATAAAAATATAAACAATCCATTTGAACTTTATGTTGTTACTAGCAAAAATATTATTTTCAAATTGTTATATCAACCGTATAAAACAGCTATTTAATAGTGTTTTTTGCGGTTTATACACTTTCATATAGTTTTATGTTTTGTTTTATGTGGATTTTGGTGAAAGTCTATGGCAAATAATAATTAGTATTTCACATTATTTATAAATTAATGTTCCTTAAGTCTAGTGATGATTTTATCTTAATACAACCAATCAATCCATCAAATTATCACTCATTTTGCCCACAGGGATAGGGAAAAGATAATGGATCGCCACTTGCCACGATCCAACTCCCTCGCTTCCTTCATATCTACAATTCTCTTCATACAAGCTCTAAGGTTTTGGGCACTACGCAACCTAGCTTTCTTTAGGATGTCTCCGATTTTATACAAACTACCTAATGTTTCTAATTATATACGTAATTATTAACTACCATTGTACTACCACTACCGTTGTAAAATGGTCCAACTCGGTTTAAAACCAATTACCGGTATTATGTATCTTTGATACATGATAATGCTTTGGTCGCCCAACTTCTATAATACAGGCTTTAGTAGATTACCTACTATAGAAATGTAAAAGTACTCTCTTTCCCATTCATTGCTCATTGCGATCACTTTTTATGTTAGTTAATATAGTCGATTTTTTTCACCGATCTTCATCATGGTCTGCCTCTTTGTCTTTTGCAGTCTGTGTTTAGTTTGTTTTAATGTAAGGCGACATCTTCATTTTATCTCGACAGGAATTCCAATATATCCGACTTTGGCCATATATTCGTCATACTTTATTATTCTAGTGCGACATTTTTTTTTATTGTGACTCTACATATGACAGCACCCCGCTTGATGTTAAGCCGAAGTGTAGTCCAGGAATGAATGCCACTGCTACTCACAGTTAATTCAATAACTGTGAATAGCAATCACATCCACTATGCCGGCCTAGTTGGAACCGGCAACTTACTAATCCTGAAACGCGACTAAGTCACGTTTGACTTAGGCAGTGGTGCCAGTTTAACAATATAACAAAAGAATTTATGAGTTTTGACTACTGTATCCGACGAATAAAGAACTAAGTCACTTTTTTAAGTCGTCGGACCTCCCTTTGCTTCCCTCAATCAAGTCGAGGTCAGATGTCGAGTTACGACAAAATAATCCTAATAAATTTACGACGCATCATGTTACATTTGTTAATATTATTTCACTTGACGTTTACTTAGCATCGTTTATAATACTTGAAGAGAAAATAATTTGTTTAGCACGTTTATCACGTAAAGTAGATTAAGTACTTATAGCTGTCAGCTCATATATTATGCAGGTAATGCTTAAGGAGTTTTCATAAAGGAGGCTCAACCGATACTGTTTGCGATTGAGAAAACATCCACTGAACCTACCAGGTTTGCGAGCGCTTTCACGAATACTAATTTGTAAGAAGATTTGTGCCTTTAATATTTAAATATGCTGAGATACTGAAGATATTTTCTTATTGTTAAAATGTTTAAGAGTCCTACCGGTAGTGGCGGCCAGTCTGCCGATCCGGGGTAGTACACACCGTAAAGTTCTTATTATGTAACTACTAAACGTGTTTGTATCGTCGACACTCTGCCAACAAAGTACTTTTTTTTATTAGGACGCGACATTTGATCTCGACTTGCCTTATGTCCTTAGAGAGGTCCAGGAGCGCTAAAGGTGCTTCTTCGCGCATCGCTTGAATACTTCAAGAGGAGCGTAAAATGCCAGCATAGTTATGGAGGTTGGATAATCGTGTTTTACATTTCTCTAGTCATCAGCCCTCATCGATATCCGCCTAAAAAATTGAAACTATTGACCAAAATTGATTTAAAATTAGTTTATGCAAAAAGTTAAAGATGTTCTACATAAATACAAGATGATCACTAGTAACAACTCCGCAAAGTGAAGTAAAGTCAGGCAAAGTCAATCTTGATAAGCTGTTTGGTAACACAACCCTTAAGTTTCCTCCCCACTGAAGGCAATTGTTTCACAGTTTACATCTTAAGCTTACAAATCATACGACTAATTGTCATTTACTTGAATTAACTCGTTATCTTATCATATTTTAAAGGTTTTTTAAACTAGGTTGCCCAGTGTCCATAACCATAGAGCTTGTATAAAGAGAATTGTGAATGTGAAGGAAGCGAGGGAGTTGTATCAGGGTCGTATCATTGTCTCTATCTATGCCTGTGGAAAAAAGGCGTGACAATTTGATTGATTAATTGATTTTTTAATAAGACCTAACTTCTGACCTTAGGAAGGAATGTTGGAAACTTAGCATCAGGGAGGTTGCTGGCGGTAAGGAAGGGGAAAACATGAGCTCCAAAAACTGAAAAAAAATCTATGCCGGCCAAAACCATTAATATTCTTTAAACTTATAAAAAAACTCACATACAAAAGCAAGCGATTTAAAACCACCTTGCAAGTGAGGTACAAGATAAACTAAATAGCTGTCTATAAAATTTAATAATTGGAAGTAAAAGTTAAAATTAGTTAGGTTTTTCTTTTAATTAGTTTTTAAAATTAGTTTATGTCTGGCCGGCATATTGACGGTGAATGAATTAACAGTAATATGAATCGTTTTTGGACCTCCCTTTGCTGACCATTAAGCAAGTTAAGGTCATTTGTCGCGTCTTTTTTTATATTTCATTGTGATTTGACTTATGACAGCACCCCGCCTGATGTTAAGTTGAAGTTCGGTTTATGAATAGAAGTGACTGCTACTACAATTCAACAACTGTAAGCAGCAGTTAAATCCACTATGCCAGTTGGAAATGTCAATAAAAATAAACTGTTTCACTTAGTAGTCTAACAAAACATTATTACTAATATTCACTTCTTTATTATAATATAAACACGTCGAAATTCTGAGGGAATCTTCAGCAACAAATCAAAGCAATCGTGACCCTTTCACCTTATCCACAATTTAATCTCCAAGAGCCTTGATCCCTTTCATTGACAGGAAAGTTTATGCATACGTCAGTAACTTAAGTCTGGTGTGAATTGATAAAGTTTCCGAAGATGTTTAATAAACATCAAATACAGACTAGAGATAGTGAGCTATTGGATATCGGGTGACCTCATGCATCGGCCGCTTAAGTTTCTTAATAATTATTATAGTTCAAGTGTCTACATATTTGTTTTTATTTATGTAGTATTTTCTTAGATTTTGCGCTAGATAATTTGGTTTTGATTTTACATTTTTTTTATTATTCCGACGTTTCGAGAGCTTTGCAGCCATCGTGGTCACGGAAAGTCATAGTAAGCCGCATAAAATTTGTTTAATTTATTTATTTATGTATTTGTAACGCGGCATCTGACCTCGACATGAAATTAAGTAAAAGTAATTTATTAGCTTGGGCATAGGCATTGCCCATCGTCTGATTCTACCATGGCATCGGAAAGGCGAATGACAAAAAGAAGCCACGAGAAACTCGTCATGCTTGATGTATGATATACCTAAACATCGTCATGCGTCATGTAAGCTAAAGGAGGTTTGTAAGCGCCAAATACTAAATAAACCGACTTATTTTATTACAGTTTACAGCATAGTCGGCATTACTATGCCTCCCAGTTCTGTGCATCAATTATCGATTTTTAAAGAAACATAATCGTCTTTATATAGTTAAAATAGGTACGTCTTTATATAGTTATGGGCACTGCGGATACATCTGTGTCTTCAGTGCCAGAATCCTATGAAGAGAATTATAGTTTTAGGAGAATTATGGACGTGAGTCGCGACTAAGTCACTTTACGGTTTGTATACTTGTACAAGTCATAAACTCTTAACAACAGAATAAGTAGCCAGAATAAGAATCGTAGAATCAATTGTGTTAAAACATACTGATGTGGTGCGCCCCACAAAAGAAATACACAATCCTATACAAAGACGGTGAATTATCTCTGAAACTGTAAAATTATTTTTAGTGCAGTTTTCTTAGAATTCAAGGAATTTAAAACATTAAAACAACAAAGAAGAATATGAAACGAATGTCAGAATAACAGATGCAACTAATAAGGAAATGCCGGAGATTTTCTTGCCCCAAGAGGATACTTGCTGAACGAGCGAGGTGCCACATAATTAACTATGTACAACATTCCGGGTGACGAGTAGCGCGGCTTGATGTTAAATTAAAGCAATTACTTACAAAAACAGTCTGAGATGCTCGTGTTAAGAACGTCCTGTAGTTTTACACTGTTGCTATCAACATTTAATCGTAGTCTCCTTTATTTTCTTCTTCATCTTTCTTACAAAACTTAACCAGATTTATTTTTCCGCTGCACCTACTTCGTGAAAGAAGTAATTAACGTTAAATTTTCACTTGGTTTTTTAAGGTAAAAATCTCAGAAAATACCATAAATTAAAATTTTTGTTTTATCCATGGCCTCAAATCGGCGGATCTGTTTTGCGCTATGAATGAATGTGTTGGGTTGCTTAACCGTAGAGTTTGTATGAAGATAATTGTGGATGTAAGGAAAGCGAGAGCGTTATGTCAGGATCGGGGCAATAACGCTCCGTTGTCTCTGCCTGTAACTGTGGTGGCTTCATATTAAGCTAAAATGGATGTCCGTTACCAGGGCACGGTGATCGCCATCACTATCCTCGCCTAAGAAAAGTAATTTTCAAGTGTATGTAAAATATACTTTGCATATTAACTAAAAGAAGTCCACGGGCTATGATGGAAACTGGTTCAGTTAACTTCACGTCGGACCCTTAGTTTAAACCCAAGATCATAAATTGTGTGAAGTTAGAAAGTTTAGAGTATTAAAGGCCAATGCACACTAGACTAAGCGATCAAATTATCCAGAGTGACTGATGGCTGCATTGTAGTACAATTTTATTTCTGTACAGTTATGTATTAGTAATGAAATTTTAATAGAATATGTTTTAAACTGGGATCAGAGATCGAACCCTGTGCCTGCCGCTTAACGTGCGACCTCTGTGACCACTAACCGTTTTGACCAAACTAGTGTCAATGCGCTCGAACTGAAATTCCTCCTATCCACCTAAAATATCCCTCCTTTTCATATCGAATAATGACATATGCGATGCGTGAAGAAGCACCTTTGGCTGGTTTAGGGAAGGCTGTGAAAGCTTGGATTTTTCAGTCGTCAGCACTCTTGAACCTCTTCTTGCTTGCCATCAGGCGGGTCGAGGTCAGATGTCAAGAAATTTTTGCATACGGCAATTAATTAATAAAAAAAATGCGCTTTTTATTGAGACGCGACATCTGACCTCGACTTGACTCGTGTTAAGCAAGTGGAGGTTTAAAAGCGCTAATGACTGTAAAATCCGACTTAGTTTACGGTTATAGTTAATGTTAGTTTACGGTAATGTTAAAGTGGAGGTTTAAAAGCGCTAATGACTGTAAAATCCGACTTAGTTTACAGTTATAGTCAATGTTGCTATGCCTACCAGAGGGCATTCTATTATTTATGTCAATATGATATGGCCTCGGGTGGTTTAATGTGCAAATGGCTTTAGAGATATGATAAAGTGTGTTGAACAATCATGTGGCGTATGGTGGAAGAGTAACAGCTTCTATTCTAAGACATTTATCATGTAAAGCAGATTAACCACTCATAAAGGAGCGGGGAAGCTCCAGGGTTGCCAGCTCATTTTTTATGCAGATTGAGTTTACAAAAGTTTTCACAACGTTAAGTCTTGGACTTATAGGATCTGCAGCAGGAGGTAAAATAAAGTTTTGATTTTTATGATTTGTTGTTTAACTTTTTGTTTGGATTTTATATAATTAATTTAATTAAATACGTGTTATGTGTAAAGGGGCTTTAAACTTTATAAATTCGCACTTTTTTATATTTAAATCTCGTGTCTTTATTGTTGTAATTGTGTATTTCAGTACATATAAATTAAAGAACGATGTATAATGAGAATTTTTTATTGTTGAACGATACACATATTTTTCAATACAAAAATAACAAGACGTCTATGACAGCTACCTACGTCATAATAAATTCATATAAAATATTCTAAAAAGGTAGCAGCATACCAAAAAGATAATATTTACAACACTCCCCCGTTATCTAAGCGGTATGCAAAACATAGAGCATATATAAAAATATAATAATGTACAAAACAATAATAATAATAATATTAAGTCCCTGACTGTACCTTTTGACATATATAAACATGTTAAGTAACTAGACCTATATCCGAAACACATTTATTGTGTTTACAGCGTGGCAAACACTTAGGACATACATATGTTTTGTACGAATGTGATTCACAGGGTTTATATCGACTAATTTTTCCATCAGAATCACGTTTTAGCTTAAAAACCCATTTACATGGAACTACCTTTTGACCCTTGTTTTCGACCAAAGACCATGTATTGCTTTCTAATAAAGACTTGTGCTCGTCTCGCATTGCAGCGAGCCATTTATCCTTATCATGTCTATTCAGCATATCACAATAGTTATCAGGTTCATTATCCAGTTCGGAAGAAATTTTGTAACAATGTTTTACCGGACCTCTACTTCTTAAATTGTAACTATGTGACGAATGTGCAGAATCTGTATTGGCAGGTGCAAGATCAGAAATATCACCGACCAGCTCCCCCGTGATCGGAACCGAGCAACACGGATTCATCCTTTCACCTTGAGGATTACCGTCAGGATTCATCATAGTTTTCTCTACTACCACCTCCGAATTCTCTGCTAGTATTTCCAGCTCCTTTTCAGACACGTTGTCAGCAACTTTTAAGTTCGCTGGCTGCATATCATTGGGCAATGTCTGAATGTCCTCAAGAGTATTAGACAAGGATAACACAACCTTATCATCATCCTTCTTGGTTGATATATCCGAAAATAAATTTTCGAAAAACACGACATCCCGAGCTTTAATACTTTTCCTAGGATATTTACAATCACGCAAATTATAAGCTTTTGAGTTCATACAGTATCCTACAAAGATATGTTGTTTGCTTTTAGCGTCCCACTTTTTTCTATCGCAATCGGGCACTCGCACATAAGCTCTACAACCAAATATCTTTAAGTGTGATAGATCAGGCTTACGATCATACCATTTTTCATATGGTGTAACGCCATTACTTAAAGTACGATGCGGTGATCGATTTTTTAAATAACAAGCAGTTTGAACTGCATCTTGCCAAAAAGCCTTAGGTAACGTAGCGCCTTGTAACATACTACGAGACTTTTCTACAAGAGAACGAATCGTCCTCTCGGCAACTCCATTTTGCTGAGGGGTATGAGGGACAGTCGTTTGATGATGAATTCCCAATTTATTTAAATAATTATCAAACTCACCATTAATAAATTCAGTACCGTTATCAGTTCTAAGGGATTTTATCTTACACCCTGTTTCTCTCTCCACACGCAATTGGAATTCCATAAACTTGTTTTTCACTTCCGTTTTTGATGTTAGAAAATATACAAACACCATTCTGGAATAGTCATCCACAAATAATAATAAATATTTACAACCGTCAAAAGATTTAACACTAAATGGACCGCTCAAATCGGAATGTACTAAATCTAGAACACGCGTTCCTTTAGTATATTTTATCTTTTTAAATTTTTGACGTGCATGTTTGCCTTCTAGACAAGATATACAAGGGCTTTTATCTACCGTAGTATATTTAACACCGATGTTGGATCGTTTTAAGTAATCCATACCTATTCTACACAGATGACCTAAACGTCGATGCCAAATATTGAAATCTGTACAACTGACAGCTAGGGCTTGCTCATTAGTATTAATATTATGACTAATATTAACCTTACAATCTAATTTGTATAACCCTTCCGTATGCGTTGCACGTATAACCTCTTTTTTTAATACATTAATATCAAAATCATCTTTACGTAAAATAGAACATCCTTTATCACTAAAAATTACTACAAAATTATTATTTACAGCTTTACTGACAGATAATAAATTTGTTCGTAAGTTCGGAACATACAAAACATTATTAATACCAGTTACAAAAACATTATTACAAAACTTAATATTGCCTATGCCTTGTGTACATACCTGCTCATCATTAGCTAAAGTAACCTTTTGGCCGACGTGTTGAGTACTGAAATCCTCCAGCCAGTCACAGCGCGAAGTCATGTGAGATGATGCTCCGGAATCCACGTACCATGCCTCGTCATTCATATCGGCTACAGCATATGCAGTAAGAGCCTTATTTGTATGTGCTCCATTGTCCTTGTCCTTTTTATGTTTCAAGGGACAATCCGGTCTTTTGTGACCTGGTTGTTTACAGTCGTAACAAATAATGTTTGTTCCTTGTTTCCTTTTATTTTTAGCAAATCTCTTTAATGATCTCGTCGAACTTGTAGCTAACGCCACCTCATCAACGGTATCATCATCACATCTTGACATATCATCTAATAACTTCTTTTTAACTAAGTCGCTCGATAATTTGTCAACAGAGCAATTTTCTAATGTCATAATGAGTGGTTCATACTTTTGGCTTAAACCACCTAAAAGAATAGCAGCTACTGATTCATCGTCAATGACTTTACCAATATCGGCTAAATCTTGCACTGTCTCTGTGACTTTATTAATATAGTGCTCCATAGACGAAAATTGACTTAATTCAATTCTGTATAGTTTTCGTTCTAGAGATAACCGCCTGCCCATGCTTCTATTTTCATAAGCATTATTAAGACTAGTCCAAACATCTTTAGCAGTAGAGCAACTTCTTACTATTGTTATTGCACTCCCTTGTAAAGTCAGGCACATTGATGTCATTGCTTTGACATCCTTTAACTGACGTACCTTGTTGGAAGTCGTATCTCCTTCAGCATAACCAACTACAGCGGGCCATAAATTCTCATGTAGTAAAAACATCTTCATTTGAAATTTCCACATCGGATATCCATCACGGCAGCTGAGCGATTTGATGGTCGTAAGTGAAGCTCCTCCTCCACGCACATCATGATCACAACAATCACCCACTCCTGGATTCACTGACATTTTCACACTTACTTTTGATGACTGTGCGAAAAAATATTTATATATACTTTCTTTTATTATACACTAAGGGGTTTAGAGGTGCTCTGGGTTCTAGAGGTGCTCTGGGCTCTAGAGGTGCTCTGGGCCCATAACCTGTTGTAATTGTGTATTTCAGTACATATAAATTAAAGAACGATGTATAATGAGAATTTTTTATTGTTGAACGATACACATATTTTTCAATACAAAAATAACAAGACGTCTATGACAGCTACCTACGTCATAATAAATTCATATAAAATATTCTAAAAAGGTAGCAGCATACCAAAAAGATAATATTTACAACATTTATCATAATAATTATTAAATATATTGGTATATAGTAACCTAGTGTTCTTTAATTAGAGGTAAATAATAACGCATTTTAAAATATTGAAATCGTGTAATCATTCTTTGGCACATTCAATGGCACACTAAGCGCCGGACAAGGGGTCGATTTCTTTCGCAGCTGGCCGAATTGTAATTTTTGTATTCTTGTGAATGTTAATGGCATTTGTTTACATTTCTATACTAAGCTACTAAACGTGCTTGTATCACAGAAACATGACGACTAAAGTACAGATATCAAAATACATTGGTATCGGCAAGTTTTAAACCGAAAGCCTTTGGTTTGCGAGGCCATTCCACTACCACTACACCACGGACGCCTTATTTTTATGTTCAATGTACATTTATAAAAAATACATTAATGTCGACATTTACTCGATATTTGATAAATAATTACATTAATTTACATTCCTGGAGATACATTCCAAGAAATGTTTGTTGTGATAACGAAATGAAGGTAGGGACATGGAAAAAGTATCGATACTTTTTGGTATTGAGTACTTTTCTGTCGATTCTTTTTTACTCGATACTTTTTCCTTAGCTATTCAATGAGTACTGTGTTTGGTATGTATGAATGAGATGAATGGGACGTTTAAAATATACTTATAAATATAGTTCAAGTAAAGATAGTAAAGTAAATAGAACATATATTGATATTTTTAGTTGTTGTTTTTATTATTATAATATTATTTGTTGTTATAGCAGCCATAGTAGTAACACACTCTGTAAAAAATTTAAGTGCACCTATTATGATACCAAAGATGCAACCCTCCATTTAGAAACGGAACCCTAAAAGTATCGATACTGGTACTTTTCTAATAATTCTACTCGATTCCTAAGTATCGATACTTTTCATTCGATACCGTGTCTCTGAATAAAGGCAATGTACAAATAAGGTTAACTAACTGGCATCCGTGTATTCGTGAATGCTGATTAAACTTGTCTGTAATAATTAATGCCATTGCCGACAACCCTAAACTAAGTCTGAATTAGAAATGTAGCTATACCTGAGCATTGGAATCAGCTTGCCTTATACGTATACTTAGAGTCTATACGTCCCATAGAGGTTCTTCCCAAGCATTAACAATTTTGACGAGTTAATTTTAATTCGTATACTTAATCGAATTTGATGTAGATACAAGTTAGTAACAATATAGTTGTCATAAAATAAAATGCCTTTTTAATTCGTAAATAGCCCAATATATTTTATTAATTGTTACACCTCACAGTTATATGCAAAGGTAACAGAGCGTTATATGAAAAGGTAATTTTCACGATCCTTATACAACTCACACGCTTCCTTTACAGCCATAATTTTCTTCATACTGACAAAAAAGTAGTAGAATTTTGGATATTTATTTATTTATTAGGCCTTCCAACAAGATTACATTGTTTACAATACACAGTCTCATATAGCACTATATAATATAGCTAAATGCAATCTCAGTTATAGGACAGGACTGCATGCATTAATAATAATAAAGACAATATCTGACAAAAAAAACCACTTACAGCCGGTTGTACCAAAAATTTTAATTTATGAATTCGTAGAAAGTTACGAATAAGTAAAAGAAAAAAGAAAAAAATGGGTTGCAACACTCTCTCGTGTTTGTTGTGTGTGTCGTGTATGTTGTATTTAAGTCGCTGCGAAGGGACTGCACTAGTCTCGTCACACCAGTGGGTAAATCGATTTAGAATGTGGTCCAGCTCTGCTATGACGGACTTTCTTATCTAGACAATCTACTGTTTTTCGGCTGCAGGGCGGGCAGTGCTGTCGTCTGCATAGCAATAAATGCTGGATCCATGTCCAGCATGATATGCAGAAGGAATAAACTCGGCGACAGCATGGAGCAGAAAATCGGCTATCCAGCCTCGCAGACGAGACCTGACAGTAAACCGTATTTCATAAAACAAATAGCTTTAGTTGTGCCTCGTCATATGTCAGCACCTAATGATGTTAAACTGTCCATGAATGAATTTGTCGCAACTACAGTTAAATAGCTAGCTAGAATCCACCAAACTAGTTCCAGCTAACTGCGACTTCCAAGCTGATCCCGAAATGCATATATCCCCCGTACAAATCAGCACTAACTGTCGGTCCAAACTAACTGCTTAAAATAACAAAGAAGTTTATAAAGTCTAAGTATTACTAAATTATGTAATGAAAAGTGTATTAATTTTATGAGAACTTGTAGCCTAATGGACCAGATGAGGACAGAAATACTTCATAAAGTGTCTCAAGCAAATAACGTCAAAATGGCAACTTCCTTCACAATGCATTCCGCCGGTACTCTTTGCTTTTGTTGAATAATTAAACACCTAAATGCTCCCTCACATAACCATTTACTCAGAAAGATAACTTGAAGAAACTTCCCTCGGCAAGAATCCCATTCACACTTACACGATTATTACGAGTTATCTGATACTTTTTGACGGATAACTCGAAAGGTAACTAAAGGGAACTTTCACCTCGTTCACATGTGCACGTTAGGTACGAGTTTTCTGAAACATTTATTTATTTATACATATTGCTGTAAAAAAATAATTTTGTTTGTTGTCAAGTCGTTATTAGAAAAAATAAGTTGGATTTGAAATGCTTAACCAGCCCGAGAGCGAATCGAGAAAAAGCACCTTTGGTCAGCACATTGACGGCGCATAGGCGATAGAAGCAACCGCAAACTGGATTGTTTTTTTTTTCATCGTCGGCGCTTTAACTGTTCACCAGCAGGCAAGCCGTGGTCAGATGTCACGCCTTAATATCAAAAACCCATGGACCAAAGTTTACACACGTCACGAGAAGATAACGTATCGAAAGACTGTGCAAGTATGAAAGGGGTTTAAAAAGTAAAGTTTACCTACCTGTAAAAGTTTTTGCAATAAAAAGTTTTATTATTAATTACGTGCTAATACTTCAGTCAGTTCGGAGCTCAGATATTTTTTGTGTTTATTAAAAGGGTAATTTGTGTTTTCTATTGATGTTTAATTACTTATTATTAAGGTTCAAAATACAATAACAAGAAATTCTAGGTACTTAAATATCTCAATAGTTTAAAACTTTAACTACCTATATTGAAATCTTCTACACCCTTCATACGATGCTGGTACCAATAAATATACTTGCAGTTTTCTTGCAAAGTGTAATGCAAACAAAATAAATATCCCTGAATTTGCTAAATCACTTAAAGCGTAAACTTAAATCTTTTTTTTTATTGTGACTCGACATCATGACCTCGACCTGCCTAATGTTAAGCATGGTAAAGGTCCAAGAGTGCCTACGACTGAAAAAACCGAGTCAGTTCACTGCTGCCACAGTCGCTATTACTATGACGGCATAATTAAGGTAATATTTTAGGACTAAAAATATTTTAACAAAACTCACACCTCAACCGGAAGAAACCACCGAGCTTCCTTTACGTCCTTATTTCATTCAATACCCGGACTGAGTACAATAGACATTTATTTTATTGTGGCTCAACATATGACAGCATTCCCCCTGATGTTAAGCTGGAGTGTGGTCCTTAAATGATGGCGACTGCTACTACAGTAAAATAACTGCAAGTACTTTTATCCACTATGCTGGCCTAATTGAAACCGTTAACTGTCAAGCTGATCTGTACAGTTGAAAGTGGTGGTACTACTGTCTGCCTCCCAGTCTTAAATAAATAAGGTACCAATAAATTTTATTTTATGTATGTTAGGTTCCAAAAACATAAAAATCTAAAATAAAGAAAGATTAATGAAGTTTATTTTAACGTAACAACATTTGTTCCAATATTTCATCCGAAGTCGTGGTAAAGTTTTGCTATAAATTTTACTTTAATGCAAGTTATGGCTTGTACTGTTATATTGAATAGGATTCAGTTTAACACTTCATTCATAACTACTTTACTATCAAGGGAAATTATTATAGTACATTGATAGTACAGTAGGTACACGGTATTTTTACATTTCTATACTAAGCTACGAGTACAAAAAGTGTATGTATCGTAGAAACTAAAAAAATACATAATTATATCAAAAATAGATTGTTACCAACAGGTGGTTTTTGAACCGGAGACTCTTGGTTTGTGTGACCATTGCACTACCACTACACCACGGTCGCCTTACCATATTTTCAACTCTATCTTATATTACAAGTATGAATAACGTATTTATTAGGTAGAGCTTATTTGGAGAGAATTGTGAACTCTTATCAGGGTCGTTGAAAGTGGAGCTCCATTATCTCTGCCTATCACTGTCGATGTCAAGGCATCCCAATTTTATTTATTGATTGATTATTAAGTAGGTTATTATTATTTTATATAACTATTTAGGCCAGCATAGTGACGGCGACTGAGACAACCAGAATATAGTTTTTTCAGTCATTGTCATTCTTGGACCTCTCCTTACTTTTTATCAGGCGAGTCAGTTTAAAAACAAGAGTGACAAAAAACATATATTTATTTTATGTTTTTGTGTCTACCAGTTTCTATCTACATAATTATATATTTATTATCAGATTTTAACGGAATAAAATTTTACCCTTTATTAAATAAGCCACCATTTTAATACGTGTTTAACCACAAGATTTATAAATCATGGTGACAATAAATTAAAATGAAAATGTTATAAAAATATGTCGTCGCTTTGTCCAAAAGAATAACTTAACCAATTTAGATAATTCATTTCAGGGCTCTTGTTTCGTATCCCCATTGTGGTTATAAATCATGATGGCATATCAAGAACAGTGAAAACAAAAGTGGGTTACCGAGACAGGGCGGATCGCAAGCCCTTAGTTCCCTTACATGGAAAGAGCTAAAATTCTATATGAAGATCGTATGATTTATAAGGTTCTTTTTTAATTTGCCTAAACATTTTTGGGAGAAAAGATAATATTGCGGGTCTTTTCTTGTGACAAAGAACAAAGTGAGGACTTAATGAAGGTAAAACATACAGCGCTTTAAACAAAAATGTGCTGTGACGACTTAACATCAGGCAGTGTGCATTGACAGCACATTGCCTGATGTGAAGCGGGTGTGCGGTCCATGAATAGAGATCACTGCTTCTACAATTTAAAAACTGGAAGTAGCAGTCACATCCACTATGCCGGCCTAGTTGGAACCGGCAACTTACAAGCTGATCCGAAACGCGACCAAATCACATCACGGTCTGTATACTTGTAAGTGGAGGTACTACCCCGGATCGGCGGACTGGGTACCACTGCCTACCACTCTTTGATAACCAGACCCGAAGCAAATATCCATCTCTTTTTTTTATTAACAAATATTTGCAATATTTAATACTATTAAATATTACAAATAAAAGCTATGAAACAAATATTTGCTCCGACCGGGGATCGAACCCGGGACTTTACGCGCAACAAACCAGTCGCTAAACCGTTCGTCCACGCCTGTCGTCGCTAATCAAACAAAATCCAATCATTCAATCAATTTGTTAACCCCAGCGAAATTAAAAGGCAAATAAAATTAAAAGGCCTTCTAAATTCGTTGGTTACTACATGGATTCCTACGTCATCAGTCATGCGTTAATTCCCATAGGTCTAGGCAGTGACTTACCACGATCCTAAAACTTTCTCGTTTCCTCTCTTTACACAAAGTCTATTTTCAAGGGCACTGCTTTCTGATCGCCTTCAATTTATAAATATCTTTTGTCAAATAAGGATTTGATTTTTATTTTTATTATGATTCGACATAGCATTCCGCCTAATATTAGGCTGGAAAACTGTGCGTCACTGCCTACAAACAAGCTAATACCTAATTAACATTACATTTTAATATAAAGGATATAAAATGATACCATGTATATTATACTAAAAACATCCTCTTAATCCCTTGGTCACCTCTTACTACCCCCACGGGTATAATAAGGGTCATGTATTTTTAATATCATCCCCTTATGGTTGCAACATAGTTAACCTACATTGTTGAAAATGTTTCCCTTTATTAGAAAGAAGTGTTTTGCAGTGCCTGGGAAGATTTTTACTGGTCGGCATAGTGACGCCGACTGAGGCTACTGCAAATAAAAACTTAATATATTTTGAAGTTAATATACAGGTGTCTTAAGAATGCTTCCGAAAATAAAGATATTTATAATAAATAAATAAAACTATAGTTAAAAAAAACACGCTTAAGTAATGTGAACTACTCAGTGTTTTTTTTATTGTGACTCGACATCTGACCTCGATGACTTTGATGGTAAACTAGAGGAGGTCCCAGAAAGCCGACGACAGAAAAAACCGATCAGTTCACAGTTGCCTCAGTCGCCGTCACTATGCCGGCTAAAAAAAATATTTAAATGTAATTATTGTATTGTCGTCGGTTTTCAATACGTGTACAAATTTTCAAATTAGACTTCTAAAAGTGGGTGAAAATTAGTTTGAAAGATTCATAGTTACACCTGTACATACAAGTCAAACTAAATACTATTATACATACAAAGTGTGTTAAAATATGTAAGTATTAGAAAAGTCCTTTGCATCTCTATTGTTTTAAATATTTCAAATTTCACACACAAAGTTATCATTTCTGTTATCAGTAGGTACTTGCTAAGATCGAGAACGAAATTGAAGTAATGCTAAGACCCAAGAGTAGTACAAGTTTCTGTTAGTATCTAGATCTAGCTCGCAGGAGAATTTCTGTATGTTTGCGCGGTGAATATTTGCACAAATGCCTGGTTTGTTTGTGATGCCAGATTAATACTGAACTTCTTACAAAGGCTCTTACTAAAATGAATAATTATTATTTGACCTCAATTTATATTATACATTCAAATTAGATTATTTAAATAAATAGCTAATCTATATTACTCATATATATAATTAATAATATTGATGTAAAGTAAAATACAGTCAAATTAGCTTGGAGACGTTTTTGCATTTCTAGTAGTGTTTGTAGTACACACGCCTAAGAGCTCGTTTCCATTATGTCGTGGCGGTAGATTAAGATCTTCTATCAATTTGTTTAGTTTTAACTTAGAGGCGTTTTTGCGTTTGTAGTAGTGTACAGTCAATAAATAAACAACTTTTTTATTTTATTTTGCCCGATTGCCCTTCCATTTATGTCGCTCTAAACCTGAAGTGCTTCCAGCTGACCAAGATTCCAAGAGGGTATGTGACGTTTTACTATATGTTTCGTCGGTAAAAACAATTGGTCGGTTTTGTGCACGATATTCTGCAACTTTTATCAAATAGTGCATTTCCATTAAAAGTTCCAGTTGCTTCCGTTTGCTTTTAATTAAAACCTGAGGACATGACGTGTTTTCGTAACGTGTGTTATTAATGGAAACGCGCTCTTGGGCGCACTACTAGAAATGCAAAAACGTCTCTAAACTAGTTTGACTGTATACTTAATCAATGATGTAAACAATTACTTAATTTAAAACGATTCCATGAACATTAATAAAGTAGTAGAGTTTATAATTGTAAAATTGATATTAGTACAATTAGCATATAATTGTTTAATTAAGCTTAGATATATGTTTGAGTATAACTTTAGAAATTAAAGCAATCATTCATAAAACTTTCCGTATAAAGAGGGCTAGCTCACAACTTATAAATAAACTAAAAATATTATCTAGATTTGTTCATTGTTTACTTAGCCCATTTATCATAGTTTGTATAATCAATTATTTATAGGTATATATAAATTGTAAGATGTAATATTCCAAGTCGTAGGTATTCAAATAAATAAATATTTAATTTGAATATATTGAATACTGTATAACAATTTAATCCCGAGCAATTTCTGGCATCGAACCCCTCGAATTCATTGATTAAAAGCTAAGCGCAATCTCGGCTTGTTGTAGATCATGACACAAATAACTTTCATGTCAGATTTCATTTTGTATGCAAACAAAATTAACAGTTCAAAAGGCTCTCATTTACCAGCGGGTCACCGCGAACCCTCGCCTCATTTTTTATGTAGATTGCGTCGAAGAAAAGTTTCACAATATCAGTCTGCGAGGTGACTTGCCTGCCTCGTCCTCGGGGACCCTTGCTGTTTTAAATTTGGCTATTTTCTTCTGTCTACCACTCGAATATTTTACAAGCAACTTTAGTGTTGTAAAATCTTTTCCACTTAGCTGTCTGGAATAGAACGCTATTTATGATTTTACAATCTCGTTGCAAGACGAACAGAATCTTTTTGTGAAATTGACTTCGTTGAAGTAATTCCTTCATTTTCAATTTTATTATGTTTCACAACTATTATTACTGGCCCTATATATCAATTCCATTTCTTCAACGAAAATACAAATGTACCTAATAAAAACAATAACATAACGAAATAGAAAGGGGTGATGTTTCCAAATATTATTTCACGGAACAACATTCCGAAAGAGCTCATCTGTAAAATTACCACAGACGTAAGGCTTGATGTGATTATAATCGTGTGTCGGTGGAGGCATAGCGGTGCCAAAATTCTTCATATAAGCTATGTAATAAAGGAGGTTATGTCATAACTTAAGGAATTCAACATAATCTCCGTACGAGGGAAAAATGACAATGAGGAATATCCCGATTCACTATCCCATCACATTCAGTAATCCTCTACCGATGTAGAGATAAATTGGCTAAGTAAATTTATACCACGGACGAACGTGATATTGATCCACTACCAGGAACATAGGCGCTTATAATTAAGAACATTAAACCTATATAAAACAGCAACCGTTGCGGCGTTATGACAATTTAAGGAAAATTCAAAATCATTTGTTTCGCATAGGTCCTTCCAGCTCTTGCGCCTTGTTAAACTGTACCATGATTTCCGAAACACATATGATGAGAAAAACTCACAAGAAGCTCATCTTTGGCCATCATCTTACGTGAATAAATAATTTTAAACTTTTATTATCTTTTTTTGTACATAGTGTTAGATAGCAGATATAGAGCCCAGGGTGCTGTAGTGCGACAACTAACCCTAAATACTACCTATTAAGCAGCGTAAGACATCTATCCAGACCCACATGGACTGACGACCTGCTCAAGGAAGAAGGGAGGGGACCAGTAATTGAATGCAGCAGCAGGCCATTATGCATGTCGACGGGAAACGCCTTCGACCAGCAGTAGACGGGACGGGAGTATTTAAATCGAGTTAAAAGAATTCAACTCGAGCTGACTCGATCTAAGCACAACTCGAGTTAGTACATCGAGTTGACACATCACTAAGTAGACATCATATGGCTTATATAATAATGAAGAAATATTAACTTCTCACAATTAGGCCATGAGTGGTTAGGCCCAGTTCTTCGATCCGGGGTAATACCACCAAGTATACAGACCGTAAAGTGATTTAGTCGCGTTTCAAGATCAACTTGTAAGTTGCCGGTTTCAACTAGACCGACATAGTGGTTGTGACTGTTATAGAATTGTAGTAGCAGTGACATCCATTCATGGACCGCACTCCAGCTTAACATCAAGCGGGGTGCTGTCACATGTCGAGTCACAATAAAAAAAAGTTTTACTACGCTAGGCCGGCGTAGTTTACAGCTCAGCCATCGTATGTTTGTGACAGCAATTCACTCATGGAGACAATTGATAGTCATTTGCCTTGTCCTCCAGTCCGGGGTAGTGCCACCACTTTTAAAAGAAAGCACAGACGCAGACACAGACGCTCTATTCATGAACCACACTCTGGCTTAGCAACAGACAGGATGCTACTATCATATATCTAACCACATTTTTTTTAAATCTATACATTATATCAAGGCGTAGGTACCTTTTTTTATTGTGACACGACTTCTGACTTCGTCTGATGATAAGCAAGAGGAAGTCCAAGAGTAACGACCACTGAGAAAACCGAGTTTGTTTACGGCTGCCCCAGTCGCCGTCACTGTGCCGGCCAAAGGTGCTTCTTCACGCATCGCTTGAAGGATCCAAGGTCATAGGATGGAGAGAACACATGGGCAGGCAAAGCATTCCACTTGTCGATTGTTCTACAAAGAAAAGACGCACCGAACTTTTTAGTTCGACTACTAATTCGGTACCCATTTGATTATATTATGAATCATAAAATAAGTAGTTTATATTTTCAAGTAGATTAAACATGTTATGATTGTATTTATTATAATTTAAATAGCACACCACATTTCCGTTAAATATGCAAATGTATGAGTCACTCAATACTCATGTAAATTTATCATTTATTAGAATATATTTTTTCTTATTTGGCTCGACATATGACAGCACCCTGCCGAATGTTATAGTGGAGTGCGGTCTATAAGTGGGGTGACTGCTACTACAATTTAATAACTGTCATATCCACTATGCGGACCTATTTGAAACCGGCTACTTACAAGCTGATCCCCACTTCAGGGTCTGTATACTTGTAAGTGGTGAAACTACCCTGGATCGGCTGACTAGTAAAATTTCCAGCTGTCTGTCTAACTCCTCAACCAAACCCCGGAGCAAATAACTGCCTCTTTTTATTAATTGTAATATACAATTGAGTACTTAAATATTACAAATAAATGAAACAAATCATTTTCCCGACCGGGAATGGAACCCGAGACCATTGTGCCACAGGTGTCGTCAAATTGCTGTGAAAGAAAAATACATGAAAATACCTTACCAAGGTAAACCACAAAAAAAAGTTAGGAAGTTTTTTAATTGCTAGACCATAAATCAGCCTTAGCAGTTTAATTAGGATTTTTTTAAAGAAAAGTTATTTAACTTTTTGGTTTATACATTTTTCTCTCACTTTTTAATATATTGCTTATACTATTTTTGGATTCATAAATACAATTATTTGTTAATTTAGAATAATACTATAAATTATAATAAAATATGGACTACAAAGATCGTTCCTTAATCAAATCAAGTGCCCAAAATACAAGCAAGAGAATTGTGGATGTGAAGGAACTGAGAGAATTAATGGAATGGAATGTGTAAAGGAATGGAGCGAATTGGTGATGTGAGAGAATGGAGAGAATTATGTCGGCATCGTGAAAAGTAACGATTCGTGAAGTCGTGAAAATTAATGATGATGATTTGCTTTCAGTTTGTAGTTTTATTAATACATAAATGGATTGCTCTGCTTGCACAATCATATTGACTGAGTCGGTGGTTGGTGGTTTTTTATTGTGACTCAACATCTGACCCGACTGCTGTTACGCAAGAGGAAGTCCTCTTGGAGTGGAGGCACTCTTGTGCCGACGACCGAAAACACTGAGTCAGTTGCCTCAGTGGTTAGTTGCCTCCTCAACTAAATGCGTCTAGAACTAATAAAGTAGTTATAGTAGAAGCACTATAAGGTACCTGAGTAACTAACAGTACCAGCCAAGCTATCAGAGAAACTTGACTGGACATCTTAGTTTACTCCCCAAAAAACAGCTAAAAACTATTATGCTTGTCCAGCTTAACTTTACTGTGAAAAACAAACATTTGAAAGGACCACAACATCAAGTCTAATAAGAATTATAATCTCAAGAACAAGATGAAAAGGTCAGCCGTAATTTCTACACTCCTTTAGAAATTTCTAGATTCAGATAGTAAAAAAAAACAGATGGTAAGTTAGATATAGGTATATTAACATACTAAAGAATAAAAATTACACACACATTTACAAATAAAAATAATATATTATATTGAAGAGAAAATAAAGATAACTAGACATAGTATTGTTTTCTTTAATCATGAGATTAATTTGTTAATAACAAACATTTTAAACATTACAATTTAACCTAATATACTTTTGATATAATATTTACTAAAACTATTTTTAAATATTTGAATTTTGCTTGAGTTGCCGCTAATCTGAAACCAAACAATAAATGGGTGTGGATAATAAATTACATGAGACAGAGGGCTAAATTAAATATTACCTGGTAAAAAACATGTTTTTACCAGACTAGCCAAATATTCCAGCAAAAGATGTGTGGTGATCAGAATATTGGGTTCAACCATAATTGCTTGGTTAACTTGATTTATTTATATGCATTCTTGTAAATTGAATTCAGTACAGGAACATCCCTTACCTAATTTAGAAGTCTAACAACATAGTATAAATTCATATAAGATTTGTCTTTGTCTGATTGAAATATTTGTTAAATAGGAATAAACCATGTTTGTTATGTTAAACAGGGCTGAGATTTCATGCTATAACATTGTTTTGTTTGATAGCAAAAACATTAGAATTTCACATCAGCCTTATTTAAGTATTTATTTTATTGAGATGTATCATTTGACCTCAACTTCATTCATTTTGGGCTTTTATGGTACTTCTTTTGTAATGTCCAATGATGAAAAAATATAAGTATGTTTCGATTTATGTATTGAACTGCAGTGTCGTAGCTTGGCGGGGCCGGAGGGAGCGGCAAAATTTAAAAAAACTATAATAAATCATTAAAATTTGTAGCTGAAATTCACATTTTTGTTGTACCTATGATTGAAACTCCTAAATAAGGGGGCGGAAATTATTTTTTTCCGCCCTGGGCGGCTGACTTCCACACTACGCCACTGTAAAACTAATAACAATTTTACTTTTAATTGCTGTGCAATTAAGTTATTTGGAAAATAAAATATGGATTTTGTCTGTCAAATTGTCTGGAAAATTGTCTGTCAATCACAAAGACACGCACGCCATATTTGAAGTTCTGCTTTGAACAGTCATAATTAGAGTTTGATCATTTTGCACATCTTACCTATGGAAGATAAAGTATATATTCCAATTACATTGTAATCTTCATACATCATACTATTTTAAAATGTACATGCAATTATTTACAAATTAAGCCCAAGTCCTTTACTTAGTTTTATTACATTAAAAACAGTTGTACTACTACTTATTGTTTTATTCTTTTTAACATAGAGGAAACAGAAATTTGGAAACCTGTACAAACAAATACTACTATATTTTCAGCTTTCTCAATTGACATATCTTACTTTATCTAATTCTATTCCTAAAATGACCTGTACATAATTACAACTTGAAAATTACAAAAAATAAATGTAAATAATAAACATGTATGAATAATATATGAATAAATGTATGAATAATAAACATTTAGTTATCTAATTTAAAAATATTTTACCATGATTTACTTAACAATTTGACTTTTTGTTCTCATAGTTTAGTATAATTGGACATGAAATTGTAAAGTATATGTTGTAAAGTTTTATCTTTGTTTACAATTGACCTTGATTGAAATGACATCACCTAGTATATTTAGTAAAAACTAGGAAAAATTAATAGTAATATCTAAATAATATTTATTTATAAGCGAATTTACATACCTGCATAATTCTCAAGTCTTAATTTGCTCGATAATTTGTGTAGGACTTCATCTCGTCTTTAGACAAGTCCGAAAACTTGTTAATGCCGTATACAGCACCATCCTGTTTATTCAGTTCGTTAATCTTTTTCAAATTTGCTTTAAAATTGTTGAAATGCACATTCCTATCTGCTTCGTCTTTGTATTCCTTCTTGTGCTCCTTCACAAAGTCCGCGAACAAAGACTCAGCTTCGTGTTCTTGGTAGAATCTTTTCTCTGAGCTATCTGCCATTGTGGAGGATAAAACCGATATGATAACTACGCTGCACAAGCACAATAACAAATGTGTTTTCATTATTACGACGCAAATATTCGCCCTCTTTTTCTTTTTTTCTTTCTTCTTGTTTATGGCTTTAGTATTTAACTTGCCAGTGTCAAAGTAAAAATATATGGTTCAATGTTAAAACATTGTCAAGTAAAGATGAAGATGAACCACGCGAGTGATTCATCAAATGATGATGATGATAGTGAGGTTGATGATGATTGTTTTAGTAAAGCGGCGGAAAGCCTTTATCAAAACTTCAGAAGGAGTCTTGGAGGGAACATGAAGAAACACGTTTCACAACTTTAAATTACTTGTTTATACTTGATCAACTTAAAAATTATTACTGGATAACAATTCCACCATTATTACACATTAATATTTATGAAAGACACAAGCTTTTCAAATAATCCAAAATTGCGCGTCCTGTCAGTTGCAGTTGCCCGCCAAAACTCAATATTCGCCCTCCTTAAATTGTCATTTGATGTTTGACACTGGCCAATGTTATTCGAAACATCGGTTTCGCTAGCATGTAGTGTTATAATTTTGAAAGCAAGTAAACCAATGGTTAAGCAATAAGAAATAGTACAATTTACTAATCGGCCCAAATTTTTGCAATAAAAAGTAGCGACGCTATATTTTCGAACACAATCTGTTTATTTAACATTGTCAAATTGTTCTTGTCATTCTTTCTTTTTCTTTCTGCTTGCTTATGGCTTAGTATTTAACTTGCCAATGTCAAAGTAATAATATATACTTGGCATCCTGAACAAGGTGCGGCGGTTCTTCGCGCCAGAGCTTCGCCTGCGACTTTACAAGGCACAGATTCGCTCTTGCCCGGAGTACTATTCGCACCTCTGCCAAGTATCTTCTTAATGCCCTGGATTCATTGCAGCGCCGAGCTGTCCGGATCATAGGTGATGCAGAGGTCACGCGAACTCTGGAACCCCTGCAAATACGCAGAGACATGGCGGCTCTGTGCGGCCTCTATCGCCTATACCACGGAGAATGTTCCGAGGAGCTCTTTAACCTTGTTCCTACCTCATCTTTTCACTCCCGTAATACCCTCACAGGTCGGGGAAAGCATCCGCATTTTATCGACCGAATCGGCAGTTGAACTAAAAAGTTCGGTGCGTCTTTTCTTTGTAGATCAATTGACAAGTGGAATGCTTTGCCTGCCCATGTGTTCTCTCCATCCTATCTTGGATCCTTCAAGCGATGCGTGAAGAAGCACCTTTGGCCGGCATAGTGACGGCGACTGGGGCAGCCGTGAACAGTCCCGGTTTTCCCGGCAAGAGACCCGCGAGCATGACTGTTGGGCCGTGGAAACTTGTCAGGTCTCTGGTGTGGGATGCGACTTGTGTAGACACATTACCTCCATCTCACATCCAGGCGACCTCATTAGGCGCGGGAAGCCTCGACTTGGAGACCTTCAGCAAAGCGCCTGGCCAAGGAGTTGTTCAAGCGGCTGACGGAGAAGTCTGGAGAGAGGAAGGCAATAAGGCTGTCAATTATTTCTGCCAACGTATTAGCCTTGCTATACAAAGGGGAAATGTTGCCAGTCTCCTCGGGACTATAATATTTTTTATTTATAGTTTAGGGGAGAAGGAGGCACCTTAACACAGGGGCAGATTTGAATTTGTTGATTCTTGAACGCAGCTTTGTATTAGTCTTTGCCACAACTCGATTTTGATGTTGGCAACACTGGGTATGTCAAACGTCAAGTCACAGAGCGCGTGTGTTTATATGGAGTTTTGGCGGGCAACTGCAACTGACAGGACGCGCAATTTTGGATTATTTGAAAAGCTTGTGTTTTTCATAAATATTAATGTGTAATAATGGTGGAATTGCTATCCAGTAATAATTTTTAAGTTGATCAAGTATAAACAAGTAATTTAAAGTTGTGAAACGTGTTTCTTCATGTTCCCTCCAAGACTCCTTCTGAAGTTTAAGTAAAGGCTTTCCGCTGCTTTACTAAAACAATCATCATCAACCTCACTATCAATCATCATCATTGGATGAATCACTCGCGTGGTTCATCTTCATCTTTACTTGACAATGTTTTAACATTGAACCATATATTTTTACTTTGACACTGGCAAGTTAAATACTAAAGCCATAAACAAGAAGAAAGAAAAAAAAAGTGTGTTTATATGTCGAGTTATAACCTCTCTTCATTCTTGTGCCGTCGAAGTTTAAAATCAAAATAAATGTAAAAAATTATCAATCACGTAAGTAAATATTTACCACTTAATTGTTTTACAAGTTTATCCAATACTTATTAGTTTTTCATCTACTGTAAGGGAACGAGCTAAATAAACGCGCTAGGAATGCAGTTGTGACGTCATGGTCACGTGTCTATTATGAATAGTGAAGTAAAATGCAAAATATCGATAACGATAAACACACTTTCTAATAATGATTCGAGCCTGACTATGGACGCCGACCCTCTTTTATTCAATTAAATCACTAATTTTTCAATAATCAAACAAAGAAAATATGAACACGTTTTTATTGATATTAAGTGACACCGGCGAGCTATGAGCGTCACTAATAGCGGCCACTAAGATACGGGTGGGGGTTGTTAGACGCCCCGCCGCACCTCAGCCCCCGAACCCATTTAACTCGTTCCCCATCTATACATGGTAGTTTTTGCTTGACGGTTTTTTTTTTGTAAATATTTATCTTTCAAGTGTCTATGGGGCAGATTTGATCGAAAGAAAAAGGGCAGATTTGAACACTATTGGATGCGACACAGACTTGGATGCGACTGGTGCTAGTAGCGGTTAACATGAGGATGAAGAAATGCAGGATCCAGTTCACAATTATTATTTATTATTTTAAGTTTCTTTACTGTAATACCAGATTTAACTTTGGAAGTTTGATATAACTTTATTTTTTGTTTGATTTTGAGTCCGTGACAATATATATGATTATATTAACAACAAACTAATACTTTACAGTGGCGTAGCGTGGCGGGGGCGGCTCGCCCCGGGCGGCACATTTAGGGGGCGGCAAAATTTAAAAAACTATAATAAATCGTTAAAATTTATACCTAAAATTCACATTTTTGTTGTACCTATGATTGAAACTCCTAAATAAGGGGGCGGCATATTTCTTTTCCGCCCCGGGCGGCTGACTTCTACGCTACGCCACTGATACTTTATTCACTCTATTTCCTGCATTTAAACCAGTTTTTCAAAACTGCCCTATGTCGATTCAAATGTGCCCCCATGAAGAGGCAGATTTGAACAAATTCGGTTTTAAAAAAAACCAAAGATATCACCATACAACTTTTATCAAATTGAAACGTCTCATCATTTTTACTAATCAAAGACTAAGAAAAATATGTTATTTGAATTTTTCTTTACAGTTAATTTGTTACAAGTCAAAATATGAAAAATGTGCTAAGGTGCCTCCTTCTCCCATACTTATAGTTAATATACTTTGAATTTTATCTGTTTATAATTAAATTTTAATTTATTTTATTAAAATAATACACAATAATATTGCATGAATAGTTTTATTATTAATATTTCCTTTGTTATATGCTGTTTCCTTATGTAGGTAGAGTTTTTATTCTCATCACTTAACATTCATCCGGCACAACCTGAAAATAAATGAATACTTAAATGGACACAATTGGTGAGGAGATTTCGCACTATCCGTGGCCAGGTTTACAACAGCAACAAAATCGAAGTTGTAAACATAGTGAAGGACCAACCGAACGGAAACATGTATCAAGACTGGCCGATGCACGAGACCGTCTCAAGACAAATGTCTCCTAGTTCGTACTCGGCATAACAAAAATGTATTATTTATACATTATATTATACATGTCTTTTTTTTTCAAGGAGAGATTAAGATGCCCCTCTACACAATGGTATAATTGAAGTCACCATATAAAAATACCACTACTCTATTGCTTCGTAGACCACTCTTCATATAATACATTTTTGTCTAGTCCCCTTTCTTTTATTTTTAAGCTGGTTGCAATTACTAACTATTTTATTGTGACTAGGAATAGCTCAGCACCCCGCCTGACGTCAAGCTGGAGTGTGGTGAATGGAGATGAGCGCTACTACAGCTACATCCACTATGCCGGTCTAGTTGAAACCCGCAACAAGTTGTTCTCAAAACGCGACAAGTCACTTTACGGTCTGTATACTAATCAAAACGATAATTAACGAATCAAAATTCCCTAGTAACTAACTGCAAGCAATAACCAGACAGCCTAGGTATCCTCCTATGTATGTCGTGTTCACATACTTTGACCAGTAAGCGCTTAATTGAGTAGGCTCATGCGGTAGTCCCACTCGTCAGGAACCTCTTCAGTTAATTTTTATATGTAATATTATAAGTATCAACCTAAGACCGCATTCTGCCTGATTAAGATAAAGTGCCGCTCATGGGTAGAGGAGACGATGCTCCCAAAGCCAAAGAGTCGGTAGTAGCAATTCACTATGCTTCATCACCTTTGATTTAGAATTATAGTACAGATGAAAGACGTGTTTAAGAAGGTTGTACCATTTCTCAATACAAAAAGAAAGAAAGGAATACCCAATCTATTGTAAATTCCTTTCTTTAAACAACTGACTGGTTGTTCCATCCTATAACCAGCAGTCTGATTGTGGAGCTATGTGGCGAAGGGCCACGAGGGCGGACCTCTTATCATCGAGGACGCCAATGATAAACGCCCGCGGAAGAAACACGGAACGTTCAATATATATACAATCTATTTTAACGCATCACGTATTAAACTACCCACACAGTTCGGGCGAGCAGAGTTTACATTTTGTTGACCGAGCCGACAGTTGAACTGAAAGTTTCGGCGCGTCGTTTCTTTGTAGAACTATTGACAAGTAGAAGCTTTGTCAGCCCATGTGTTCTCCCCATCCCATGGATCCTTCAAGCTATGCGTGAAGAATTACATTAGGCCGGCATAGTGACGGAGACGGAGCAGTAAACTGATTTGGTAAGCAGTCGTCGGCACTCTTGGACCTCCAGGCAGGTCGAAGACAGATTTGGAGTCACAACAAAAAAATACAAAAAGTTACCTTAACTGGACCAAGGCCCCCATGCATGGATTTTTCATAAGGAGTCATATCTGTAAATTTGTTCAATCCAATGGTAGCAGATTGTGTTGCAATCATCTTATTAAGATTAATAGACTCTTTCAGAAAGCAAACATAATGCTTTAATATTTCATCTTCTGTGGTGTAATTTTTGTTATAATCCACCAAATATTTCAAGTATACTCGCCCAATGTTGAACACGTCAATGAGTTGTCCGACTGCAGTCACTTCATTCACGCAGACAGCCGTAGCCAACAATGTAATCAAAATCAAAGTATTCATGTCTAAGTTTCTTCAGAATTGTGAATTCGCATGGTATATTGATTTCTTTTTCATATTTATACCCATTTTATTTAGAAGGTCAATTGATACAGGTTGAGTATGAAAAGGTTATAGGTATATATTTTTTTATATTATGATTTGCTGCTTACTAGAAAATCGCGTTGTGCACAGTGATGACGACTAATACGGCGTTCTCACGGAGTGAATTTAGTTGTTCAATATTCATCGTTTAACAAAAAATCGAAAGCAAATATTGACTATAGTGTTCTCACGGTAATAATAATCGACTTAATATTACAAGTGTCATTTATAGTACACTATCTGTCCATTTTAGCATTTTTCTCGTGGATGCGGACGCTATAATTTGCTTTTTATTTTACAAACATATAAAAAACTAGTGACAGAGGAATACAATACATACTCAATCGCGCTGATTGACTGACTGATTGGACTGATTATTCAATGCGAGTTGAACGAACAAGGTCAGACGAGTCGATTCGCTGTCAACTACTAATTGAATCAATGAAAGTTGAAAGGTCTTTAACTTTTGTTGAACCGATTATTGCTTCAACTTGACGGTTTTAATCGTGAACGATTTCACAGTTGATCAACTAATCGCCCCGTGAGAACGCCGTTTATGGCAATCGTAAAGAGAGTTTTTAGGTCGTCGATGCTCTTGGATCTCCCTTGCCAATACACGTACCAGGCATGTCAAGTAAAATGTGGCGTAATGGGGCGTTCTCACGGGGCGATGTTAAGTTTACCTTCAGTTTCAAGAAACCCAAAAAGTGATTTAAAATCGATTCCTTTAACTTACTTTTATTGACTTCACAGTTGGAATGCAATTCTAGTTAATTTATGTATCAAATAAATCTAGCGAAAATTATTTCGACAACTGTTACATTTATGCCTTATAGCATTTTTTTTTTATTAATTGTGACTTATTTAAAACACCTTTTACTAGTCTAGTTTTAAATGAATCTGTTCTAAATAATGAAGTGTTGATAATTTTATTTATTTAAATTGCCTTTTAAAATTAATTTAATTAAATCTTTCAATTACATTTTTAATAACTTTAAAAAGTGTTGATACATATTTATTTAGATTTGAGTTTATATCGTAAGTACGAGTAATCACAAGCATTTTTAAATGTTTTGTGACTATTAAACAATCGTAGAAACTGGTTTATTATCATATCAAAGCCACACTGAGGCTTTGGCGAGTGGTTTTTGAACCAGGTGTTCTTGGATTGCGTAAATATTTCAACCGCCACTAGACCACAGCCATTAACGATAGTTGATTCGCCTTAAATCCAATGTCATTATACCCGGCAGAAAAAAAAAAGCGCTGGGAGACTTTTTCATTATTATTGTAACACAACTGACCTCGACCCGCCTGTTGATAAGCAGGAGGTCCAAGAGTGACGACTAAAAAAGAGTTAGTTCACGGCTGCCTTAGTCGCCGTCACTATGCCGGCCAAAGGTGCTTCTTCACGCATCGGTTGAAGGATCCAAGGTTATAGGATGGAGAGAACACACGGGCTGGCAAAGCATTCCCCTTGTCGATTGTTCTACAAAGAAAAGACGCACCGAACTTTTTAGTTCGACTGCCAATTCGGTCGACAAAATGCGGCTACTTTCCCCGCCCAGTGCGGTTATTACGTTTTGTGAAAACACGAGGTAGGAACAAGGTTAAAGAGCTCCTCGGAACATTCTCCGTGGTATAGGCAAATATAATCCATATATAAGTCCGCGCATATATAGGGTCGTGTACATACTTTATTAATCAATCAAATTGTCACGCCTTTTTCCCACAGGGATAGGCAGAGACAATGGAGCGCTACTTGCCACGATCCTGACACAACTCCCTCGCTTCCTTCAAAGTCACAATTCTCTTCATACAAGCTCTATGGTTTTGGGCACTAGGCAACTAAGCTTTCTTGATTTGGTCAGCAAACACCCTCCTGGGGCTGCCTTGTTTATACATTCACATGAGTTTTACAAATAACTGCAAAACAAGTAACTTGGATGCCAGCGCTCTTTTATCTGCCGGGGTCTATACACACAATGAAAAACAAGCTATATTTACAATTATTAATTTTAAATCGCACGGACTTTCTAAGCGTGTTAGTCAATTGTGTTCAGTCGGCCGATTCGGGGTAGTACCACAATTTTCAAGAGCTGGTTCCATCTAGACCAGCATTGTGGATGCGACCGTTACTTGCAGTTGTTGAACTTAGTAGCAGTCACCTCCATTCATGGACCGCACTGCAGCTTAAAATCATATTTCAAGCCACAAAAAGAACTTTTAGGTATATAAGAAAATTGGTATGATGAAGAAAATCTATATGAGGGGAGGGAATGAAAATACAAGGTAATTTAATAATTTTATTTATTCTACTTATTTCTAAAAACTATGTACAATATGGTAACATCATTTTTAGGCTAATAATTATAGAGTGGTCGTGGACAGATGTTAGAGGAAAATAATACTAACAGACTATTTAAATATACCTTCTCGAGACAACATTCGGCAACAGTAATGTACTGTAAGGGAACGAGCTAAATAAACGCGCTAGGAATGCAGTTGTGCAGTTAGTTATTTTAAACCAAGAGCGTGGTAAATAAATGCATAGTATTATGAGACTAAATTTTTACTAAACTAAATTTTATTTTCCATAAAACTTGAGTGAGGTTAACCCATGTTCTTGTTTTATTATAACTATAGATTTGAATAAAATTCCGACGTCAAAATATCCAAAATTAATTAATATAAAATTAGAACAGAACGCTAAGTTCCGGGAATTAGTCGCGTTTCTGGATCAGCCTAAAAGTTACCATTTTCAACTAGGCAGGCATAACGCTACATGCAGTTGACATTATGGCGTCGAAACAGAAGTAAAATTCCGTCGCTCTGATATTTGACATCTTCGTAACCAATCAGCGAATGACAAATTACGTTGATTTGGTCACTTGCGTGCGCGACGCAATTCCTTTCTTTTTGCCTTCCTTCCTTCTTCCTGACTCTTCTTTTTCACTAAACTAGCCAAGTATTATTACATTATTCAATTTTGCTTGAAAAATTATAAGTAAGTATGGTATAAGTAATACCTTATTTAATACTTATATAACACAAGAGTGGTAAGAAGTGGTACCCAGTTTGCCGATCCGGGATAGTACCACCACTTACAAGTATACAGACCGTGAAGTGATTTAGTCGTGTTTTGGGATCAGCTTGTGAGTTGCCGGTTCCACCTAGGCCGGCATAGTGAATGTGACTGCTACTTACAGTTATAGAACTTCAGCTTAACATCAAGGGGGGTGCTGTCATATGTCGAGTCACAATAAAAAAAAAACAATTCAAACTTAATGGCGTCTCTGAAGTTAGGCGCAAGACGATGCGCAATACATAAAATACAGTTTAGCAGGGCTCGAAGTAGGTGAGAGCTTGTATTGTACCCGCGCAGTTAAGCGCCTATCTGTATTTGTTATATGACAATATAATTTTATGCACAATTCAAAGTCGTGTATCACCCGTAGACAGTTCGGCATGGCCTGAAAATAAGAGGAATGTACAATATTTTTTTAGAGCAAGCCGTGAAGTGACCTAGTCGCGTAGAGCAGTTGTTTCAACTGCTACTTAGATTTATTTAATTGTAGTATTAGTCGCCTTCGTTTAAGGAGTGTACTCAAGCGTTAAGGACTGCCATATATCGGGCTACTATTGAAAAAAAGCCAATAAGCGATAATATTTGAGGGCGACTGGGGCAGTCGTGAAGACTCGGTTTTGCAGTAGTCGGCACTTTTGGACCTCTTCTTGCTTACCATCAGGCGGGTCAGTCAGATGTTGAGTCACAAAAAAATGTTTAATGAGAATTTATAATAGAAATCAACCCTTAAGTTAAATGACATAGAGTCTTCTTTTTATACGTGTCACTATTTTATACCACGTGAATCGGTGTGTCACTATTTATACCGACAACCGATGGGGAAGAAGGGTTCTAGAGTGGAGACCACGAACCGGAAGACGCAGCGTAGGTAGGCCTCCCACTAGGTGGACTGACGACATAGTAAAATTCACGAATAACCGGTGGATGCAACTGGCATCTTGTCGTTCGAAATGGCGTTCTAAGGGGGAGGCCTATGTTCAGCAGTGGACGCTTTTTGGCTGATGATGATGATGATGATGAATCGGTGTATTTAATACATACCATTTAATGTTGCTTTAAGCTCTTCAATAGTATCACAGAATGTTGGATTGTCTAATGAGACAGATAATTTTTCTCGTACTGATTTTCGTACACCGAGCCATATCACGCGACCATCACGTGACCAATCTTTTGCTATTAATTTAATGCTCTGAAATTAAGGAAACATCAAGCGATTTGATAATAGATCGTTTGTTCCTATTTACAAGATCGTTTGAACAATGTTAGGCTAGAGTGCGTTCTATAATAATAATAATTCTTTATTTGCTCTGTTAAGGGTGTACAAGACGGAAAATACAATAGTTGTGTCTGCCTTATCAGCTAATGTTTTTTCTTTCTTCTTGTTTATGGCTTTAGTATTTAACTTGCCAGTGTCAAAGTAAAAATATATGGTTCAATGTTAAAACATTGTCAAGTAAAGATGAAGATGAACCACGCGAGTGTTTCATCAAATGATGATGATGAGAATGAGGTTGATGATGATCATTTTAGTAAAGCGGCGGAAAGCCTTTACTAAAACTTCAGAAGAAGTCTTGGAGGGAACATGAAGAAACACGTTTCACAACTTTAAATCACTTGTTTATACTTGATCAACTTAAAAACTATTACTGGATAACAATTCCACCATTATTACACATTAATATTTATGAAAAACACAAGCTTTTCAAATAATTCAAAATTGCGCGTCCTGTCAGTTGCAGTTGCCCGCCAAAACTCTCAGCTAATGTTATTAGCATGCAAATACTTATATCTTTTTTTAATGATATAAGGCGACTGCTACTACAGTTAAACAACTACAAGTAGCAGTCGCATTCACTATCCTGGCCTAATTGGAACCAGCAACTTACAAATATTTGCCTCATTTTATTATTAATATTTTTTATTTACAAATATTTGTAAAATGTACTTATATTCTTTCTAAATATTATAAATAAAGGATATGAAACAAATCTTTGCTCCGACCGGGAATAGAACCCCGAGATTTTACGCGTAACGGACTGGTGTGCTAAACAATGCTCTACGCGTGTCGTCCTTTAAAATTATCTCCAAGAAGCATATTTTAGCTGATTTTGGTTCATTTAGGTTATTTTGCATGTTTTTAATTTTTTACTACTTAAGTACTGGTATTATATATCTTATATAATATGTCTTCCGTATACTATGCGCTCCTTCTACTCAAAGGTTGACTGACAGAGAAAGCCTTAAGTTTGCCTTTTGTAAATGTTTCACAATATAAAGGAATAAATAATTGCGTACTTATAGGTATTCCAATGCTAGATGCAGAATTAGTATTTTACTTGAAAGAATTCTATCATCAGCCGAAATACCGATGATGATGTCTACTGCTAAACATAGACCTAAGAACGCCATTCCGAACAAAAAGCTGGTAACGTGTCGTTAATAATTGGGCATAATCCCCACTCACAGCAAGCTAAGAGGATGCTACTGCCCATCCTTCGATGAGACTTTTTATTAACAATAGGAAATTGATATCATGACTGAAAAATAAATAAAGAAATCCTATCTTATAAACTCAAATTGTAGATGGATATTTTCTTTTTATTTTTATTTATATACATTTCTATATCAAGATACTAAAGCGCTTGTATCATAGAAACAGGACAACCAAAGTACATATATCAAAGATATCCGGTTTGCGTAACCATTGCACTGCCACTACACCACGGTCGCCTCAATAGGAATAAAAGTTTTGTTGCTATTTATTATCGTCTGCTATTGCAAACTATGCAAACAAACAAATACTTCATAAACATTTTTTGCGCAAACATGAGAAAATTTCATTTATAAATTTACCTGCAAAAATGTATAGTCAATCCTCTCCAAAGAATCGCAACATATAACTAAAACATTTGAAGATCGTGGCATCGACACTGTTATAGCACCTCCGGGCACAATAGTTGCGATTCCATTTCTATCTATCCCGTTTTGTCGTTCACAGTCCGCCGCAGTTTTCAATGGAGCTTTAGGAGCGTTCCTCAAAGATGCAAGTTTGGCACGGACACGCTCTGCACCAGGGAAATGCAGCCCCCCTATTGGTTGGATTGAATAGTGTGGTGGTAGAATTCCATCCTATAAATAAAATTAAGTATTAATTTATAAATTAAGTATTAATACCAATATTTACTATTTTTTATCCTAGCTCTCAGCAACTCTTCAGAGAATAGAGGACGAAACATAATGAAATTTTATGAATACTGTTTCAGTCTTTTGACGATCAGTGTAACACTGATTAATACACCAGTCTTTAACGCGTAAGTCCAGGGTTCGATTCCCAGTCAGAGCAAAGATTTGTTTCGTAGCATTTCATTATAATTATTCTAAAAAGTTATGAGACTAGATATAATTGTAAATTACAAATAACAAAGAGTGGTAGGCAATTAATGGATCACTATGGAGTGTTAAAGACCGTGAAGTGAATAAGTCGCGTTTCGGGATCAGTGGAAGAATAGTGCTTTAATGCTGTGACATGTCGAATTTTGGATCATTATAAATAACTTTAAGTTATATTTTATAAGTAGTGCCTAAAGTCATTGTTTTCAATAAATGTTCTCTTCTGTAATTCTCGAGTCACAATTAATTTTACTAATGATAATTATAGCTATTTATAAATTGACTGATTACCACTGTTTTGTTTTCTATGTAGTTATTTATTTCCAATTATCACGCCTTCGCTTTAACAGAAATAGGTAAAGAAAACAAAGCTCTAGTTAAAACGTTCCTGAGACAACTCTCGCTTCCTTCGCATCCACAGTTCTTTTCTTAGTTTTATGCTTTTTATTTATTTATTTATTGTACTCCTAACATAAGATAGCACCCCGCATAATGTTAAGCTGGATGACGGTCTATGGATAAATTGTGCGGGTCGAGGTCAGATATCGTGTCACAATAATAAAAAGGCATCGGCTTTTTTTTTTTTTTTATTGTGACTCGACATATGACAGCACCCTGCTTGATGTTAAGCCAAAGTGTGGTCCATGAATGAATGTCACTGCTACTACAATTCAATAACTGTGAGTAGCAATCACATCCACTATGCCGGCCTAGATGGAGCCGGCAACTTACAAGCTGATCGTGATACTGAGCAACTTACGAAACGTGACCAAATCACTTCACGGTCTGTATACTTGTAAGTGGTGGTACTACCCCGGATCGGCAGACTGGGTACCACTGCCTACCACTCTTTGATAACCAGACCCGAAGCAAATATCCATCTCTTTTTTTTTTATTAACAAATATTTGCAACATTTAATATTATTAAATATTACAAATAAAAGCTATGAAACAAATATTTGCTCCGACCGGGGATCGAACCCGGGACTTTACGCGCAACAAACCAGTCGCTAAACCGTTCGTCCACGCCTGTCACAATTGTCGGTTGTTCGTCAGAGAAAGCATTTAAAACTACTTACATCAACAAATTGTATATCCAATGATGGTCTTGAGTGATAGTAAAGTAGTAATAAAACATCAACGCCTACGCCGCATATGAGACCAACTTCAATGCCTAAGGCAAGGCAAAATACAAAAGCACCAACCAATGGCACTATGTCTAATTCTGAAAAGTAATTAGTTCTATAAATTAAATAATTGCTAAACAAAAGCCAACTTATTTTCCCTCGTCAAGGGGGAATTGTTATCATTTTTATACTAAGCTACTAAACGTGTATCACAGAAAAAAGACGACCAAAGTGCATTTCAAAGATTGTTACTGCATAGTAAGTGGTTTTAAACTTGGGGTTTTCAGTTTGCTTGACCACTATACTACGACCACCTACAATTTTTGTGGGTATAGAACGCCCACTACTATAAAAATATCTATCTATTCTATTAGCTATGTGCCCTTCTGAATAATTTATTCTGATCTAAGTGAATAGTTCTGATTTGAATGGTCTATTTTTTTTTTAAGAAACTCATTAAAATATGTCATAAAGACTTGTAAGGATGATAATATAAAAATATTCTTACTTACTATTAGTTTTCCATAAACTCTTCACGATTTGTAAATCGACCATGTGTAAAACAGCGCAAATAATAACAGAAGACAGAGCTGCTTTCGGGATAAAATAAAAAAATGGTGTCAACAAGGCTAAAGTAAGAATAACGATTATTCCTAAAACAAAAAAATAACAATGTCTTATTAAGAATTTGGAAAAAGCCTCCTTCAGGATTCTTAAAACTAAGACTTACTTAATTAATCTTTTGTTCGCGTAAAAACCACAAGGAAAGAGACTGGAGCAAGAAAATATAAGTAGGTACTATGAAGGATGTTTCAGCTCTACCACTTGATGGATTTGTTTATCAACTTATTTATATACAATTTATTTATATGTCCTTTATCTAAATAAATGTATCTATGACTCTATATCATATTCTATAATATTTATTGCATTGTATGTTACATTATAAAGTAAAATTAAATATTTTAAAACTAAAAACACTTCTTTGATAAACAATAAATAAGTACGAAATGTTTAAATTTGATAGAAAAAACTGCAATTAGGAAATTAATTCAGTGTCTGCCCTCTGACGTCTGGCTAGTGTTAGCGCGTTAAGCGATGGACACCTAGATCGATTCCCGGTAGAAATTGAGCCATTTTCATGCGTGAATTTTCATTTATAATTTATGCTGAAATAGTATTCAGCATTGATAAAGTAATGATAAAATAATTTAATAAAGTAACGAGATTTTGGCATTGTTTGGCATGTTTAAATGGTCAACCCAATATTTCCCTGACTGTACCAAAAATGTCACTTAATTAAATAAAAGCATGTCGTAATTATAATTTCACATTGCTATTCTATTACAAAAATGCTTTTAGGCATATATTTTAATCAAATTAATGTTGATTTGTTTTGAAAATAATTAAGAAGTAAATTGAAGTAGTCGTAATTTTATATTTATGTTTTGCCCCAAAAATATTTCGTACTTGTTTTTATTACATTTAGCAACAATAATTATTTTTTGACAGGGCAATGTAAAAGTTCATTATAAATATAAAAATTGTGTTATTATTTTTTGTTTGGTACATTTATTATTTTAATTACATATTGTGTTTTTTTAATATTATAATTTTGATTGAGTGAGTTAGCTCTATTATTATTTTGGGGTTAAATTAGTTTAAAAGTTTCAATTTATATTCATTAAGTACGATCGTACATATTAACTCATTAAATTTGTTTTGAAATTGGTATTTAATTGTCCGGTTTTTTATTTATTTCTTCTCTCTCCTCGAGATATTATCGATAGGAAAGTGTTTATATGGCACTATAATGAATGAAACATACTTATCAATATATTGTCATAAGAGTAATAAATATTATAAATAATAAAGATAGTTAAAACTACTGCGTGAATAACAGGCTTCCTGCCTGCTTGTGCTCTTTAAAATTTATAAATAAATAATTAAGGTTGGATCATAATATCTGGAAACTGTATCAACAAGTACCTTTTTATTATTAATTATTGTTCTAATAATAAGTTATATATTATTATGTGGATCTGAAGGAATCAATGTCTCTGTCTTTTATTTCCCTATGAGAGCATTGATTATTTGGAACGAAGTAAGTAAGTAGATACTCGTATAACCCAATTGCACATATTTTCTAATTAGGATTATTTATATATTTATAAAGTTGTTATAAAAGTTTACCCGTATAAAATCCAGCTGCTGGCGTGCGCACTCCTGAAGCGTCGCTCACAGCGCTGCGTGTGAAAGATCCATTTATAGGAAAAGATCTGAAAAAAGCGCCCACAGCGTTGGAAACTCCTAGAGCGATAATTTCTTGTGTTGCGTCCAAAGTTTTACCATTTGCTGAAACATAAAAATACATAAGTAAAATACATGATGTACGAGTACATGAAAGAAAAAAGTTTAATATTTACTGTTTATAAATCATTACAGCGTGAACATTTATTTTACTGAAATTGTCAAAAGACAGCATTACCTAAGTGTGTATAGGCAAAAGGTAAGGTTGCATTTTTCGTGTATTTACACCTTAACATACAGTTTCAGTTTTAATGAAATTTATTTTAATTTATTTGAAAATAATAACATGCATTTACTGAAAGTGGACTCAACTAACCACAGAGCCTGCATGAAGAGAATTGTGGATGTGAAGGAAGCAAGGGAGTTGTGTAAGAATCGTAGCAAGTGGCGCTCCATTGTATCTGCCTATCCCTGTGGGAAAAAAGGGTGACAATTTGATTGATTGATTAAACTCGACCATCAGCGCCTACGACAGCAGTACAGATTTTAGCTAAATGATGTTAGTATTCGCATATTACTAGGCTAGCAGAAAGTACTCACAGAATGCTTTGGCAATAGCTACATTAGCAATGATTCCTACTAGTGGAACGACTATTAGACCAGCACCCAGGTGTGAAAACATGTCTCCTGATGAATAAGTGGTATTGCCAATGACTGTTGAAAATGCTGGCACTTGAGGCACCGGTAAACCTGGAGTTATTTTACCTGCAAGACAATACTTCATTATTTATATGGTTATTTATTTATTAGTCTCAGAGCCCGGACTGTCCATCAATAACAGTGTTGGTGTGGAGAACTAGTGGTTAAACTTGGACACCACTGGTTTTCTTGTGTCAGAAGTGCCGGCAACATTCCCCGTCACGCGGCAATCAACGATATCATCCGAAGTGCTCTTGTCACTGTTGGAGTACCCGCAATACTAGAATGACCGTTATGACCGTTATGGCCGTGAAAGCTTGGCAGGTCTCTGGTGGGATGCGACATGTGTAGACACATTAGCCCACCACATCTCACACCCAGGCGACCTCATTAAACGCGGGAAGTGCGGCGATTTCTGCTGAGAACCTTAAGCTGCGCAAATACGCCAACCTCGGTACGGGTTACGAATTTGAGCCGTTTGCCTCAAGGAGCGCCTGGGCATGGAGTTGTCTAAGCGGCTGGAGATTTTTGCCAACTGCCTTGCTATACAAAGGGGAAATCTTGCCAGTCTCCTTGAGACTATCTCTAATTTGACGTCATTAGATGATATTTTTTATTTAGAGCTTAATTATACTCGTAGTTAAGAGTAAATAGTATTTTTAACAAATCGTTGTGTAGTGTTCATACTTTCTTATCACGGGTTCAAAACCGCTTGCTGGTACCAATGGATCAGAGCCCTGGTACATTGACAAACGTACTATGAAACTTACTCACCAGTAAGAATAAAGGGTATTTCTTTCGTTTCATGTACAAAATATGCTATAGCGGATGCTATTATCACAACAACAGCATTCCTTGCAACACCTATAAACCACAAAGCTTTCTGTATAATTATAGTTCGGCTTCTATGTTTCTCATTTTCAGGTTCTTTTATTTTTATGTCCTTCATTGCCTGAAAATAAACAAAGAAAATTGTAAGTTTGTAAATTGTAAGTTTAAGTATTTATGGTCTTGTTGGATGTTAAGTGCTTCGTAACATTAACCTTAACTCCTTCAAGCGCGGCACCTCTGCACCTCTGGCGCATAGCGACAGAGACTGAGGCAATCGTAAACTCAGTTGATTTCTCAGTCATTGGCACTTTTACTACGATGGTCGTTGACACTCAAGGAGAGTGCTTATTATCAGCCAAGTCAATGTCAGATGTGGAGAGTAAAAAAATGAGTTTTTTTATTGCTATTTAAAGTATTTTTACCCATGCCAGGCCGAAATCAAATTATTTAGGAGTTAAATTTTGTTTAGGAGTGTGAATTACCTTAGTTTTCAATACAACTTAGCATCATGCTATCGGAATCACACGGAGATAGAGTTGAAATCGTAATATTCCCAGTTCCTTACCTTCATTCCAACTAGAACAATACAACAACCCAAACTCAGAAGTGTATCAGCTAATCGAGTCTCATTAATATGCTGAAAAATTGCCTTCCATGTACTCATGAAGGATTCAGCATTAAATTTCAGTCCGAGTAATCCTTTTATTTGGGAAGACGCGATCGTTAAAGCCGCTGCCGATGTGAAACCAGACACAACAGGGGACGAAACAAAATCAACTAGAAAACCTGAAAATACAGAATATTACATTATGAATGAATGTAGACGTTCATAATTGACCTCTTGCTTATCATCAGGCGGGTCGAGGTCAGATGTCGTGTCACAATAAAAAAAGACCTAATTTTATTGGTTCCTACTAGATATAGCGCGATAGATGTGGTTTGAAAAATGATGTAGTGACAAGAATTGACAAAAAATGCTTCAATGGTTTGGGCACATTGAAAGGATTAGTTAAACCAGTTTAAAGGAAGGAATTTATAAATCTGATGTGGATGGATGCGTTAAACAAGGCAGACCCAGGAAGGTTTTTGCCGCCCAATTTGGAGACATCCTCATGAAAGCTGAGTTGCCTAGAGCCCATAAAGACCTTGTATGAAAAGAATTGCGGATATGAGGGAAGCGAGGGAATCGTGACAGGCTCTTGGCAAGTGGCGCTCCATTGTCTTTGCCTATCCCTAACTACTACTACTAAACTACTACTAAACTTTATTATTGTTATTTTGACTCGACATATGACAGCACCCCGCCTGAAATTTTGTATATTACATAAACTAAATTTCCTCTTTTACGTTCAAAACCCCATTAATACATTGTACATTGAAATTAGGATTTAGAATTTACTAAACCAACAATTGACAATTGGATTTCGGCATGCGATTGTTTCAAATTGTTAATTAACCATGACTTACCCAATTGTGCAATTCCGGCGAACAATTGAACGATGCCACTAAACAAACATAAAAGCACGGCTAAGTCTGGATTCCCTTTTATGTATGTAAAAGTTATTAGTGATAATAATGCTGTGGGGCCAATGTTGATTTGTGGACAAGTTCCCATGATGGCGTAGACGAACCCACCGGCAAATGATGCGTATAATCCATACTGCAATATGAACAAATATATTCTTATTATTAATTAAACTATTAAACTTAAACTTTTCGGACTTAAAACGGCTTTTTAATCATCAGCGCTTCTGGATTATTCTTTGCTTGCCACCATACAAGTCGAGGTCATCCGATATTTGATTGCATTTATTTAAAAATTAATAAAGTGGTAACATAAAAAGGGGTTAAAATGTGGTAAGAAATTAATCAAGAACAATTAATTTTCCATCAAATTCAAGTCAAGTAAAAAACGGAGGCTTAAGTGGAGTGCCTAATAAAAATTAAAAAATGTAATTGGCAAACTAATCTTTTCGAATAGGTAATAAATATTCGAACAAAACGCCTAATTATTATAAAATAAAACCAAAAACGAATCTTGTTTAAATGCAAATTAGGTCTTGTATTTAACATTTTTTATGTAATAATACCGGATAAAACTTGTTATGTCTATTATTTACTGACAACCATAGTCCGAAAAAAATCAATGATTACACGGACGTGTTGTAATACTTTTGTTATCCCAATTGATTCTGTGAATATAATAGAGTCAAATATTTGCTAAAGCACTATGCATGATTTTAACACTATGTGAAAATAGCATGACAATATTAAAATAGGTATTTATATTTAAGTATCCAGTGTTTAATTTACATAATTGCGTAAAACGAGGATTGTTATGTTATAATTTTCATTGCAATGTTTTCAAGCATAAGTTTATGCTCATATGTGGCAAGTTGATAGCAGATAAGTGCTATATTTATACTTTTTTGTGCTAATTACGTATGTTCTTAATCCTAATATATGGGTATGAATTCAAAAGAAAGTTTAATTATCTACAAAATAAAAAAGTAAACATACAAATAATTTCGGCGGGCATTGACCTCTATTGTGACATTTAAAAGAAGATTATTCCTTTGTGAGACGACTACACAATTGAACAAGAAGGATATGATTAATAGAAAACACAAATGTCGACATTACGTGCAGAGAATTTCTATCGGTCAATTTATAAGAATTAAATTAACACATTGTTTTTTACTGGGAAAAATACGTTTGTTGGCTTACAACAATCGAGTATAAGCTTAGATAAGTGGACTTTATATACTTCGTGTATGTGGCTTGTGTGGTCAAAGGCAATCCCCATGGAGCCGAGAAGCATCTCATCATGCCACGTTTACGAGTATTAGCATAGCTCAAAGCGAATGGGCTTATACAATTAAGTGAGAGTATGCCAAATGAGAGTCCTTACTAATATATAGGAAGAAAAACATTACTTATAAAATTAAATGGTTTATTTTTGACCAGCTTCATGCTTGATATAGCTTTAAGCCAGTCAAATTATCGACCTTTAGCCATATTTGCAGGAAGAATATATTTGTTAAAAAGTAATAACATTAACATTGACAATAACGTCTGCCAAAATTTTAAGATTTTATCCTGAGCTATGTGTATTTGTAACTATGAACTGTACCCCAGTCGAAGATATTATAGCCATATGAGGGCACATCTATCGAAGAACGAAGAGCCTCCATTCTAGGATACCCTAATAATACATTAATAAATAAAAAAGGATCTTGAAAAGATCCGATGCTGGTTGGGTATTATAATAACTGATCATATGATGAAGAGAACTTTAAATATGCTTTAAATAATGTTTGAATTCTCTTACTACAAAAGGTAGTACTTACATACATACATACATACTTGTAAATACGATATTATGATTAAACAATAACATTCATAATTCATGCGACAAAAGGCAAGATATCATAGTTTTGTAAGAATGAAATGCAGTTTTTTTGTAATGCTTTGTTAGTTGTCTTGACTGTTTGGCAATGATCATGAAACTAGAGTTTTTAAACAATGTTTCACCTTCGCCTATTTAGAGCAAATTTCGATTAATAGAATCAATTTCAATTTATCAAACACATATTTATTTTTAGTGTCCTCACTCTTAAACCTCCCTTTGCTTAAAAAATTGACATGTCCAATTTTTTTTATAAAAATAATTTAATTAATAAAAATTGTTCCTTATTACATCTAAATTTAAAACACATCAATTACCGAGGTATTAGATACTCGTAAATAGGTAAATTAAAATATCACGCGACCTAGGACCGGGCATCATCCTATGTCAAACTGGAGTAGATACTAAACTGAATTTTCTAGCTAATCCCGAAAATCTCTGAGCTCTTGTAAGAGTGGTAGGTAGTAGTGAAAAGTCAGTTAATCCGAGGTAGTACTTTCTTTAATTTGATCGTAACTCGACATCTGAGTTCGATCCGCCCGATGGTAAGCAAGAAGTAATCCAATAGTTTCGACAATTGCAATAACCGAGTCTTCACGGCTGCCCCAGTTGCTGCCACTATGGCAGCCAAAGGTGCTTCTTTATGCATCGCTTAAAGGATGCAAAGTTATTGGATGGAGAGAACACATGGCCTGGTAAAGCATTCTACTTGTCGATTGTTCTGCAAAGAAACAACGCTCCGAACTTTTTAGTTCGACTGCCGATTCGTTCGACAAAATTCGGATGCTTCCCCCAACCTATGCGGGTATTACGGGAGTGAAAAGACGAGGTGGGTACAAGGTTATGTGACTTACAAGTATACAGACTGTGAAATCGCGTTTCAAAATTAGTTATTTTTTAAACCGGCTGGCATAATGGATGCGACTGCTATTTGCGATTGTTTAACTATAGTTGCAGTCTCATGCATATAAAGACCACACTCCAGCATAACATCAGGCGGGGTGCACTCATATGTCGAGCCAAAATCATTTTAAAATATAGAAACGGTACTAAGTCAGGTTATTACACCTGTTAATACCAATTCAGAAAGGATCAATCAGTATTATCAAGGCTAAGGATGTCTATGTGGCTATGGAGGCTAAATGTGATGGGGAGTTGTCCGTTTCTCATATATTCTTACATTGTCCTGGATATAATTCAGAAAGGGAAACATTTAAATTAAAGCAAAATATTCAAAATTGCCTTAATGAAGATAATTATAATAATGTTTTAGGCTTTTTAAAATTTATTCATATGTATGAAAAGGTGTAATTTTTAAATTCTGTAATCCCACTGTTAAAATATACACTGAAACAAAATATCTACTGTAGTCGCAAAGGACCTTGTTGTTAGAGCGACTTTAAATATATTAAATAAAAAAAAATTAAAAATACCAATACAAAAATCATGTCATTAACTTTTTTATTATTATACGATCTTATTTTTATCATTTATGCCCATTAAGTATATTATTGAGGATGTCTCCGATTTGGTCGGAAAACACTCTACTGGGCCTGCCTTGTTTAACGCATCCATCCACATCAGATTTATAAATTCCTTTCGAAAGCCAGGTTGCCTAGTGTCCATAACCATAGAGCCTGTATGAGGAGAATCGTGGATGTGAAGGAAGCAAGGGCGTGACAATTTGATTGATTGATTGAAGTATATTATGTATTATTATTTAATTAAACCAAGTTTTAGTAGGTTAACCGTTTTCAATATCACTCATTAATATCACGTGCATCTATTATGAGCTACGTGCTAATTATAATACGCACTAAACATAAATTATAATAAATGTTTTATTACGTTTAGCATTCTAAAAACATTTTACGTTACTTATTTACATAAATATAATTGTATTGATTATTATTTTTTAAGAAATAATAATGAATTATTTACTTATATTAATTTTGAAAAACAATTGTGATCTACATCGATTTATTAAGTATTTTCTTTCAAGTATTATTTATTTATTATAATAAATATTTATTTTTGAAAAAAAATGTGGATATGAAGGAAGCAAGGGAGTTATGTAAGGATCGTGGTAAGTGGCGCTCCATTATCTCTGCCTATCCCTGTGGGAAAAAGGCGAGACAATTTGATTGATCGATTTCTTTCAAACAGATAGAGCAACATATATATATGCCAAAATTATATTATATAGACATTTATGTGTTGTTTAAATTTATTAATCACGCAAACATAAAGGAACGTTATACACATTCTTAAATCTTATAGCTTAACAACAACAAAAGGTACAAAACTAGTTTTTGCATGTTTTTGCGTACAAATAAGCAAATCGGTTATGGTGTGCAAATTAATTTTGGCTGGTGATTCCATCTATTCATTAAATTCATAACGGTGAATTACGCCTTTTAAACGCTAAAAGAAACACTTGTAAGATCTTTAGTATTATTATTACTGGTATAACTTGTCTAACTATAAATGACGCGCCTCTCCACATTTAATAACACATTTAAATAAACCTTATTAGTTTATTTAAATGTGTGAATGCAAATATTTCTAACTATACTATTATACTTTATCAGGTGTGTTTTATCCATATTTTTTATTTGCTCGTGTGCGTAAATGCAGTGGAGGGGCGCGTCATTTCGGCTTAGACAGATTAAAGTATTATTTGAATAGTACCTTGTTTACCACATTTGTGATAATAGGCGGAGCAACAGCAGTTAAGCTGGAGTGCGGCTCATGAATGAAGGTGACTGCTACTACAGTACAGTAAAATAATCGCAAGTAGCAGTCACTTCTACTAATTGGAACCAGCAACTTACAAGCTGATACCGAAACGCGACTAAGTCACTCCACAGTGTAAGTACCTCGGATCGGCAGACTGGGTTCCACTGCCTACCACTCTTTAAATAGAAAAACTAAAATAGGTATAGTATACTAGTCACCCGCCTTGGCTTCGCACGGGTGCAATGTGTTTTTATTTTCAATTTGCACAATACCCACTATTAAATAAATAAAACGCTTAAGGTTAAATTTAAAAAAAATTACTAAAATTAGAATTCCTATAAAATATTCTAACTAAGCCTTTATATAAATATATAAAGTTATTTTATATGAATATAAAATTCCATGTAAATTTACATTCACTCTGTTTTTTTTTAAATCCTTTCTTTTTGGAAACCTACGTCATGTGCGAAATTTTAAGTTTCTAGCCCTATCGGTTTGGCCTGTACGATTATTTAAAACTTTCAACCCCTATTTTATCTTCTTAGAGATTGAATTTTGGAAAACGCAACTTACGTAACTTTTTGTCGTACTCAATTGAAACGAAAAATCATTTTAAAAAAATCCACGGAATAAAAAGTTTTATACAAACTGATTTCACAGCCTTGTGTGTTGAATTAAAAAAAAAATCCTTCCTTAGTGGATGCCTTCGTTGTATAAGGAATAAGTGTGCGAAATTTCAATTTTTTAGCCTTAAGGGTTTGACCTGTGCGTTGATACATCAGTCAATTACTTTTGCATTTTATTTATATATACGAGTATAGATAAAGTCAATTACCTTCTTAGGCTTTATACAATTATCTACATATTTAAAAATTTGTTATTCCACTTGTTACTTATTAAATCCATATACGTCGTAATAAGTCAATTATTGAATTATTATACCACTTAGCAACTAGTCATTAAGATTTAATTCGTTTTATAAACTCAAGTTCGATCTATTTTTATTTTCTTGCATTGAAATAAAAGTCCGTATGTTTAGAGGTAGAATGTAGATGGCGGGACGAGATAGACATCTTACGTAGGTCGTAACGAGAGTTCTCAAAGTGTAGTGAGTCAAATAAAGAATGCCTTTACCTAACAGTAGGACAATTGCATGAGCCAGTAATGTTCAGAGGTGATAGGCGATATAATGACTGTAGAGAGCCTATCACCATAATGCCTAATGTTAAGCTGTGTGCAATTCAAAAAATGTAGACGACAGATACTACAGTTTTGCAAGATGTAGTCATATCCAATATGCCGGCCTTGTCATCGGAAACTGTCATAGGCTGATAGTTAAGCTGAGTGATAACTTGGCTTACAAAGTTATATGATGTTTATTATAGGAAATTTAATTAAAAAGTTAGCCTTACCTGTGGTTCTAATCCAGCCAACGAAGCATAAGCAATTGACTGAGGTATTAATGTCAATGCAACTGTTATTCCAGCAATGAGATCCCCAACACCAGTGCTCGCATTATACTTCTTTGACCACTTTAGTATTGGAAAGACACACTCCAACACACGTAAAGGTTTAAAGCCAATTTTAGTAAACATGTTGATTGCACTTGTTTATTTTTCTTTTTGCATTATCACTTTTCTATTTTCTTTTTTCAACAAACAGTGTTAATTGTGTAATAGCTGTGGAGAAAATGTTACGATAATTTCTTTTGGATTGATTAAGATTTACACGCATTAATATTATCGTGCGTTTTTATGTTTAGTTTCCTCAAATTCGGATTCTTATGGTGTACGTTTACTATAGTTTAATTTGATGAATTTTATATAATATGCAATTTAATATATTTTTTAAAGGATACTAAAATATATTTAAAAGGTTTAGCTACAAACTAATCAAGAATTTCTCTACAAAGATATTCATTTTACAATATCATGTAAAACGAACTAAACTTATTGCTTATATTTTGCATTCAGATAAGAAGTTTATAACTAATAAAAAAATATTTGTTTTTTACATTAAAACAACCTGAGATTTAGTAGTAACGTATGTAATGGTAGTAGTGATGTAATGGTAGAAATTTGAACGTTTGACGCAATTAAAGATTTTAAAGGGATCGGAGTCAAATCCCTCAGTCCTATAAATTCTCTTCAGTTGGTTTTCACCTCCGCTAATGCTTTGAATCGGGCCAGCAGAACTGAATATCGCCAGGTCATTAAAAAAATTACAAGAAAAATAATATAACTGAAAAAATAATTTCTTCATTTTTTTTCGATAAATTTAAATAAATACCTATAACAGATTTGAACCCACGATAACGCAACATTTTATTGCATTATTTCCATCAATTATTAAATAATCCAAATGAACACTATTATTAAATAACAAATAAACTCATTATTCCTACAAACTAAAACAAACTAAGATCATCTGAGTTAAAGAACCGTATTATTATCTCGCAGTTTCCGGTCATTATCCCAACATTGCGAAAAACGCAAACCTCGATCTTGCTATGTAATACGATTTCTCTAACATAAACCATAGTATTTTTTCCTACTATTCTTATTAGTAATAGATTTATATTATTTTTAAATAACTTTTATTTTTTGCTATTGTTAAATTTTAAAAGCTTTAAAGAGAAAATTTTGTATTTTTTTTTCTTTCTCTTTAAGCGAGAAAGTTATGCTAGAAATGTGAAACACGGCGCTACTTTGTCTCTGCTTAACGTTATTGGAACAAAGACGCGATAAGTTAATTAAATTTTAATTATTTAATATTATTATTTGCAATAAAAATATATACAACAATCGTATACCGTCACACAATTTCCATAGACAAAGATATAGGATCGGAACGCCACTTTCCCACCTCCTCATATCCACAATTTTGTATTAATATTTATTTAGGTATATAAAAAGTTTCAAACCTAAAATCAATGATATTAACTCCGTTTTATATTTTTTTATTAAAATTTCACTTAAAACACTTCACTCATAAACTTTCATACATACTTAATCACAATTTCTATTAGCAATATAAAATTGCTGTTGTATTATTTTTGCGATATCATTTCGTGAGTTCGCGGTGGAAGTATGCGCATACTACTGTCGCTACGATATCCTCAAACCGACTGATGACAACTATAAGTATTATACTTAATACCTAACCAGACAGACAAACCATGATTATACAAACAAATTACTATAGCCTTTGTAAAAAATCATTCAATCATAACATAAAAAAGTGCTAAGTCGTTTCCTTTATTTAGTTTTTTTTTAAATATATTTACTTATTCATTTTCACTTATTGTTGCATTTATGGATTTGTTTTTTTTTATTATTATTAATTTGCGACACTGACCTTGAATTGCTTGATAGTAAGCAAGGGGAAGTCCAAGAACGTCGACAACTGAAAAAAACGATGCCTTAGTCATCATCATTATGCCAAACAAAATACGAATTTATAAAATAAAATATGTGTTTTATTGCCCTGTATCCTACGTTGGACTAAATTAAAGGTTATATTTACTTTTATGAATTATTTTTATAGAAAATAAAATTTCTTGTACTATCTATAATACAAAATCTTTACGAACGTAATTGTAATTTTAATGATCATTGTAACATTTTTTAAAGAAAACTTATATAAATACAAATCAAATATATTTTTTGTGTCAGTATTTTTTACAAGCGTGAATTATTTAAATTATTTCAAATCAATCAATAAAATTGTCAGGGCCTTTTTTCACAGGGTTAGGCAGAGACAATGAAACGCCATCCTGACACAACGCTTTCCTCACATCCACAATTTTTTTCACACAAGCTCTACGATAATAGGACCTATGCAACCCAGATATAAAACATCCTCATGTTTCCGATAGGCCGGATTGGGTAGATTAATTTGTGTAGTTGGGTAGAAAGCCTATCATATTTAAGAATATATAAATGAAATATGGAATTCTACGTGGGAAATTACAGATGTACCAAAACAAATGATCGTGACCAATACATTTAGCATGGTCATGCTTAACATGCAAAAACGATGTTAGCATCCCACTATTATTACAATTAATATAAAACTATATAGTTTTATTAAGAACACATCTAAAATTATTTTCACATAGTATTATTCAATTTTTTTTTCAAATCATGAGACAGCGAGTGAGAGAATTCTGTCATCATGAAAGTAAGCGCCACTGTCTCTACCTATCCCTAAAGTAAATATGGCAGGGCCGGATCTACCATATGGCTTTTTGAGCTTCAGCCCAGGGCCCCGTGGATTCAAGGGGCCCCCCAGCTAAGTCAAGTCAAAGTCAAAAATAGACGATAATGCGAAAAAATCTATAACTGAGTAATTAGGTGGACCCCTAAGTAGTACTAGCCCAGGGCCCCCTAAATTCACGGTCCGGCCCTGAAATAAGGCAAGACAATCTTTAATACATTTTTATACAATATGATATAATTTTTTAACTCTATTGGTTTAATTCCGAAAAGCACACTTACGAGTACCAAGACATTTGTTTGAGCTTATTAAGAAAGGTGTACTCGTAGGTGCAATAGCTGATAAATAATGATAAATAATAATAAACGAATTCACTGAATATACTCAGTGTGTTGGTTTATTATTGTATGTAGGTATCCATACTGTACGTATGTATGTATGTATGTACGTACATTTAGTTATCAAGTTTGAATTTTTACATATTAATTATAAGACTATAATTTAGAAACATAAAGAGAAAATGTATAAATCCTTAACTCATATTTTAAATAGAGTTCGTAACTAATTTAAGAATTTTAATAATAACAGACAAATATATTAAAAGGATGTATGTTTAGAAGATAGAAATATATTTATTTATAAAATCAAACATTGTTCGACCAAACCATTGCTTGTCTTTATTTTTTTAAATATATTTGAACACTAATTGTATATAACTTTTGAAAGTAGTCTTTTGAAAGGTGAAAGTTTTTAAACTGACCTAGCATCGAATGCAATGACTAAGAATTTAGAACAAAAGATTTTAATATGAAATCTTGGTCACATATTAGGAGGTACAATAGAAACTATTTGAGGTGGATTTTAAAAAGATATTTATCAAGGTTTCTTTTATAGTTATTAAATACTCGTATTTGTTATGTGAATTTATTGCCTATATTGAATAACACAAATATTTGTTATTAAAAAAATTGAGGCAGACATTTGCATCTGAGATGGGTGTTAAACAGATGCTTGGCGGTCATTTGCCCAGTCTTTCGATCCGGGGTGGTACCAATACCTTTCAAGTGCACCAACAGACTGCGTAGCAACTTAGTCGCGCTTCAGGGTCAGCTTAAAAATTGCCGATTACAACTGTGCCGACATAGTGGATGCGACTGTTACTTGCAGTTATTTAACTGTAGTTGCAGTCTCCTCCATTCATAGACCGGTCCTGCGAGGGTGCTGTAATATGTCGAGCCACAATAAAAAAATCATAGTAAGCTACTATCATAGACACTGGGCGATCAATAAACGAATATCAATAGGCACAAGTGATATAGGAGCAAGTTGTTTTTAAAATATTACATCTACGACGCCATTCATGTCTGTATGTATGTCTGTACTTAGCCGGTTGTACCTAAAATTATAATTTACGAATTTGTAAAAAGTATCGTATAAGTAAAAGAAATAAAAGAAAAATGGGTTGCACCACTCTTTAACTTCACATTTTACATTTACGTTTAACAGATATTTTATACAGAGCTAAAGGACATCATTCATTTTGGGTTTCTTCGTACTACTTTTGTTATTTCTAATGATAAAACATATATAAATGGTAATTTCGATATTAAATTATTAACAACCCAATTTACGATTTCGTAATAGTAAACGTAATAGAATAAGTATAAAGTAAAACTAAATTCGTAAATTGAAACTTTTTTGTTACAACCGGCTGTTAAACTTAGCATGTTAATTGGTAGACATGAGGATAACTATGTTATAAAAACTGGATTAGCAACTATAGTCACTATGGGGCCACAAATGGGTCGATGTTATTAACTAAAACATTGCCACAAAGATTTTAATAACTAATATATTTTAGATTTTTTTAAAAGATAATAAAATTTTTTTTGTTGTCACGACGACAGGCGTGGCCTATTTGTTAGTACGCCAGTTCGTTACGCCTAAAGTCCCGGATTCGATTCCCGGTTGGAGCAAATATTGTTTCATATATTTTATTTGTTTTATTTAATTTAAAAGGAGGCTTAGGTTAGGTTAGGTTAGTTTATCAATGATAGGTAAGCAGTGGTGCCCAGTCTGCCGACCACTTACAAGTATACAGATTGTGAAGTGATTTAGTAGCGTTTCGGGTTCAGCTGCACTGCCGCACTGCAGCTTAACATCAGGCGTGCTGTCATTATATGTCATGTCACAATAAAAAAGTTACTCAAGCAGTTACATTTAACAAGTTTACTATTTAAAAGTTTTAGTTACTGCAAAGTTTTTGAAAACATAATAATATTAAGATTATTATGCAAAGGTGATAAAATGATGTAATACAACGTCGCTAGGCAGATCCGTTTCGCGGTCCACACGAAATTCCACGAATTAAATCAGTTTTTCCATTGCCAAGGCCAATGTTACTATTTGTAAGCTGTACTATTTTTGGACAATTGTTTTAAGAATAATTTAAACTAAAGAGTACTTAGTTTTTTTTTTTTATTGTGACTCGACATATGACAGCACCCCGCTTGATGTTAAGCCAAAGTGTGGTCCATGAATGGATGTCACTGTTACTACAATTTAATAACTGTGAGCAGCAATCACATCCACTATGCCGGCCTAGATGGAACCGGCAACTTACAAGCTGATCCCGAAACGTGACCAAATCACTTCACGGTCTGTATACTTGTAAGTGGTGGTACTACCCCGGATCGGCAGACTGGGTACCACTGCCTACCACTCTTTGATAACCAGACCCGAAGCAAATATCCATCTCTTTTTTTTTATTAACAAATATTTGCAATATTTAATACTATTAAATATTACAAATAAAAGCTATGAAACAAATATTTGCTCCGACCGGGGATCGAACCCGGGACTTTACGCGCAACAAACCAGTCGCTAAACCGTTCGTCCACGCCTGTCGTCAAATCATCGTTTTTAATGTATACTAATGGTGTTAATAATAAAGAAATATAAACAATGTATATACGTAGAAAAGAAGTATATAATTCGATATACTTACTTATATTACCACAGAGAGCACTGGTTCAAAACCACTTGCCGGTACCAATGTATCTTTGATATATGTACTTTGGCTATCCTGTTTCTATGATACAAGTGTTATAGTAGCTTAGTATAAAAATATTATGTACAATCAAACTTGTAATGACGAAAGGCATAACGCATTGGTTATTGGTTAGCAAGCACATCAGTCGGTTACGCGTAATGTCCCGGGGAATTCCCGGTCGGAGCAAAGATTTGTTTTATAGCTTTTTCTTGTAATATTTACTAATTCAAATAAATATTACAAATAATTACTAATATACGTGGTAGTCTGGTAGGACTACACTCGAGCTTGGGGTGTTACTATATGTATATTAAAAGGCGACCGTGGTGTAGTGGTTAATGGTTACGCAAACCGAGAGCACGAGTTCGAGACCACCCACCGGTACCAATGTATCTTTGATATAATGTACTTTCGTTATCCTGTTTCTATGATACAAGCACTTTAGTAGCTTAGTATAAAAATGTAAAAAAAAAGGTATGGTCAAAGACGAAGACCCATACTCACATCCACATCCTTTTCATTCAAGCTTTGTTTTTTTATTGTCTACGATTTAATCGTGGAAGGAACAATCTTTTGCGTCGTCCTCTTTTCATTCTTCCACTTAACTTTTTTTTTTGTCAATCTCTTGCCATCCGTCAGTTTTCCTAACCAACGCAACATGACATAAATACTCTAATAATAATTAATATTTACTTAAATATAACAGAAAAAATTATTTAGTAAGTTTAAAATGTATATTTATTTCTAGAGAGGTCACATTGGTATTTTAAACCATTATAATATGTAATACATACCTATGTATGCATAGTATACGTATCTATAGTTAGGTAATTTTATACCTTATGTTATTTAGTACATAATAATTAACATTTATGTGTCAACCGCCTGACAATCTATTGAGTTCTTAAAACAATAATCAAATGTCACAATAAAGTATTTTCCCAGTTAAAAACATTCCATTTCCTAATGACTAAATATCTATTTTGTTTTGTCATTATTTTTTGTATGTTATTATGTTCTTTGGTATTCTAATTATTGTATAAATTGCTAATGGAAATTGAATAGAAAAGCTTTAAGAGTGCATATCGGTCAACTTTTACGACACATTGAAGACTAAAAACGACTCTATTTAACTTCTTTGGTCAGCATAGTAACTGCGACGAAAGCAGCCATGAAGTGAGATGGTTTTCTCAGTCGTAGAGGCTCTTGGAACTCCTTTATGTTTGCCATTAGGCAGGACGAGGTCAGATATCGAGCAACAATAAAAAAATAAAAATATACTATTACCTTGCCTCATGATGTGGCCTAAATATGCAATATAAAAATGTTTATTGAGGAAATTCGCATGTACTCGATGTGACAAAGGAACTCTGTACTTTTGTCAAAATCATATATTTCCCTCTAAAAGTTGAAACCCAAGGAGATGTTAGTGCTTAGAACTATTTCAGTACATTAAATAAAACTATGTAAAATATATTTATAAAATAACTAATAATGTACGTTATTGGTAACATTCTAATACTGTGACCTGATAACTAACAAAACTTAAATTGATGACCTCCATGCCGTGTCCAGCAAAAGCGACTGTTTAAAAAAAGACTCGCACAAACTTATTTTAGTTTTGAATGACCGGTTTATATTACACAAAAAAGTTGCCCTCTTAAGATACAAATATATGTATTATGGTAGCTAGGTTGCGTCTAGATTTTAGGAATATGATACATCTTCTCTAATTAAGTTAATCGCATGCAAAGACTTAAAACATTCCAGTTTTTCGGCAAATAATCTTATAATGATAATCATGATCCTAGTATTGAGAAAAACACGTTTCTTGGCTTCAAGGAGGGTTGGTTTCGAGTGCAGGAGGTGTAAAGCTCATTTAGTTAAGTGTTTCTTTTGTTAAAACGTCCATATTGTAACAGCACACGGTTTTGCCGAGCACGCAAAATAGGTCGTTCGCCCACTCCAAGACTTGAGACGCTCGACGGGCACATTAATGCAAGCCGCAGTTTATTCACAAACTCCTAATTCGGAGAAAAAACTTGTATATTTTTCAGAAATTAAGATTTTAAATACATTATGATATTTATCATATTGTATGTTTCTCTGTACAAAAGGTACCTAATAGTTAAAGGACATCATTCATTTTTTATGGTGACTTGACTTGGGCTAAATTGTATTAACAGTTACATATACATTTTAAAATAATTTAATGTGTTAAGATTACAATGGGATATTTTTTTTTTATTGTGACTCGACATATGACAGCACCCCGCTTGATGTTAAGCCAAAGTGTGGTCCGTGAACAAATGTCACTGCTACTACAATTCAATAACTGTGAGTAGCAATTACATCCACTATGCCGGCCTAGATGTTTAGTTTAGGCGTGCAAAATAATCTAACTATAATTATGACAGTTTAAAGCAGAACTGTTTAATGGCGCTGAATACTGTTAATATACGAGAGTATCTAAATTATAGTTTTTTTCTTATTGTGACACGACATCTGACCTCGACTCGCTTGATGATAAGCAAGAGGAGGTCCAAGAGTGACGACGACTGGAATAACCGAGTCAGTTCCCGGCTGCCCCACCCGCCGCCACTATGCCGATGACTTAAGCTGATGTTAAGCTGGAGTGCGGTCCATAAATGGAGACGACTGCTACAAGAGTTAAACAACAGTAAGTAATAGTCACATACACTATACAATCCTATTTGGAACCGATAACTTGGTCCCGAACCGCGATCTGTTTTTAATAACAAATACCTATTCGTAATATTATAAATAAAAGATATGATACAAATATTTGCTTCGACCGGGAATCGAACCTACGCCTATTGTCAATTGATTTCTCTATAATGTTATTACGCTGTTAATATAACTAAAGGTTTTTGGACAGATCTTAAAAAAAATGTAGTAAACTTTAAAAGTCATTATTATGCTAAATTAGATAATTAGATGCATTTTTATACACAAAAATCCACTAATTACGAAAACAACCATTGACGACGACACGCGTAGCGTATTGGTTTGAACACAAGTCCGTGACGGGTAAAGTCCTGGGATGAATACCACTAAGAGCAAAGATTTGTTTCATAGATTTTATTTGTAATATTTATTAAAAATCATAAATGGGTATTACAAATATTTGTTAATTAAAACAAGAGACAGATCCGGGCTTCGGATCCGAGTGGTTGGCAGTAATGTCCAGTCTGCTGATCCGGGGTAGTACCACCACAGCTACTTACAAGTTTAGTGTACCAAACTTGTAGGTAGCAAACCAATCACCCTATACCTAAATATGTTACATTTAATTTGATTTTATTTGTATTAGATAACAAAAAAAGCTTATAAAATATATTATGCATATATAAACAAAATAGAATAACTGATTGCATATATTCACACGCCCTAGTCTCGACAGAAATAGCATTTACATTTTCACCCACAATTTACTTGATATAGAAGGAAGGAAGGCTGGAATGAAAGAGAGGTTATCCCCCAAAGCGGCGCATAGAATCCGCAATGAGGTGAACAATGGATCATCCGGATATTGCCTGTCAACCGGCCACCTATACTAGCGGCGAACTAGACTAGACCGCCGAACGGGGCCGCGTTGCCTTTCCGTTCCCGGGAAACTTTATTCACTACCTCTTACCACGAAAATGCATCTGACGTGACTGCAAGTTTTTTATTATTTACTTTTTTATATTAAGCTACTAAAGTTCTTGTTGCATAGAAACAGGACGACCAAAAATTCATTGGTAACGACAATTGGTTTTAGGTTGTTGCTCTCGGTTTGCGCGACCATTGCACTACCACTACACCACGGTCGCCTTCAAATAGTCTACTGTTTAGTTACATATATAATAAACATATTATTCGGTGTATTCGTAATTTGTATTTGCTTACTATCGTAAATGCAATCATATTGAAAATCATATTAAATCATATTAGAAAAATAGAATATATAACAACTGAATGATTTTTAGTTTTCTTTTTTTAGTACCTTTAAGGATTTTCTCTCCTTCAAAGCTTCTGGGATTCAGATGTATATTCGGGAGATTTGCTAATTAGGTCGACAATAAAGTAATAGGTCGACAGGCTACCTATGCTTAGTAGGTAACTCGGCAATATGCGACGTGGACAGTACTGATCGATGTAAAGATAGAATAGATGAATTTCAGCGTTCTTTAGTTTCTATAGTAAGAGTCTACATTGAAGATTTTACTATTAGTTGTGTTAGCTGAATTCACGAAAACCATTTTGATTTGCGCCTCAGTGATTAAGTTTATTAAAGCTTTTTTAACTGATACTTTAACTTTTTAAATTAAAAACTCTAAAAAATCTAACTTTAAATTGAAACAAAAATCGGGTAAATAATAAAGTTTGTTTGTCACATGACGACTTTTCTATTATTTAGATTTCCTATTGTGAAAAATATAGAAGATAAAAAGACGTAAATAGTTTAGAGAACGTGTTTAAATTTTTTAAACTATATTAATCTTTTAATTTTTGGTTAAATAATGTTTTTTTTTTTTCAATTTTTATACGTTTTTGGTGACTGCGACTGAGACAGCTCGTAAGTTGTCTTGGATTTTAAAGTCGTCGTCGTCGCTCTTGGACTTCCTTTCGCTTTACCATCGGGCAAGTCGATGGCAGATGTCGACATTCAATAAAAACATATATTTTCCGTATATAACCGATTAAAAGTTATTTTTCAAATCCTGGGTATTCTCACAAAAAAGAATGTGTAAGCAATCCGCAGTTCTAGTATAGATCTTTTTTAATTCTGACAAGATACCTAACTGACTTGCCTGATAGAAAGCAAAGCATGGTCGACAAGATTACATAAAATTTCATATATTAATTGCAAGGAAGGAAACAAAATGTTCCTTCCTTGCTGTTCGTGTCGGTCACAATCCTTGGCCAAGAGGTCAGCTGCGTCGCGTGGTGAATTCACAATGAGCCAGGAAAAATGTATCATCCGTTTTTATATTATTCCGGATATGAAGCAAATCGAGTTCATTGTGACAGTTATGTACGAATGGCTCTGAACAGATTACATCAAGATATCAGAATATGTAAGTCGATATATAACTTAATTTATGGCGTTTTGGTTTGTATTTATTCAAAAAAATCTAATATTAATTTTGACGACAGGCGTGGACAAACGGTTTAGCGATTGGTTTGTTGCGCGTAAAGTCCCGTGTTCAATCCCCGGTCGGAGCAAATATTTGTTTCATAGCTTTTATTTGTAATATTTAACAATATTAAATATTGCAAATATTTGTTAATAAAAAAAAAGAGACGGATATTTGCTTCGGGTCTGGTTATCAAAGAGTGGTAGGCAGTGGTACCCAGTCTGCCGATCCGGGGCAGTACCACCACTTACAAGTATACAGACCGTGAAGTGATTTGGTCACGTTTCGGGATCAGCTTGTAAGTTGCCGGTTCTAACTAGGCCGGCATAGTGGATGTGATTGCTACTCACAGTTATTGAATTGTAGTAGCAGTGACATTCATTCATGGACCACACTTCGGCTTAACATCAAGCGGGGTGCTGTCATATGTCAAGTAACAGTAAAAAACAAAAAATATATGTCTCAAAGGGTTATTTTTAAAAATATATTTATAAGTATTTAGAGGACATAAGGAATAAGTGACAACAGGCGCGGTGCATTGGTGCACGTTAGTTACGTGTAAAGTACTGGGTTCGATTCCCGGTCGGAGCAAATATTTGTAATATTTAATATTTAGATATTACAAAAGAGTCGGATATTTTTTCCTGGTGATAAGCAATGGTGCCAAACCCACCACTTACACCGTGAATTAACTTGATCGCATTTCGGTATCTGATTGTGATTTGCTGGTTCCAACTAGGCCGGCACAGTGGTTATTGAACTGTAGTAGCAGTCACCTCTATCCATGGACCGCACTCCAGCTTAACAAATAGATGGAGTGAAGGTGGCGCAACGCGAAAGTCCCGGGTTCGATCGCCGGTCGGAACAATGATTTGTTTTATAGCTTTTATTTAGATTGAATATCACAAATATTTCTTAATAATAAGCACTGGGTGCACATAATAAATAATATGTAGTCACAATAAACAAAAACTTGGCATGCTAAACACGGGGACGAAATATTTTACATCTTTCACACGTAAATGAAAGATGTAAAATATGTTTTGGCCGGCATAGTGATGGCGATTGGGGCAACCGTAAACTAACTCGGTTTTTTTTAGTCGTCGTCACTCTTGGACCTCTTGCTTATCATCAGGAGGGTCGAGGTCAAATGTCGTGTCACAATAAAAAAAATGTCACACATGAAATGAAAAGTTGCCATACTAGGCCATCATAGTGAATACGACTGTTGTTTGCGTATAAATGTACTCCACAGTCGCCTCCACTCATCAGACGGTATGCAGTTATATGTCGTGGCAATAATAAAAAAACAACAATGAATCAATTTCAACGTATTTATTTCAAAATAACAAATTTGATCTATTACAAAAATGGTCCCCATCCCATATACATTTGACATAAATTATTTATTGATGTTGCTTCTACTATGAGATGTTCCACTTGTCCTTCCGGTGAAAGAGACAGGGAGAGTTGCTTGTTCTTTGTGCGTACCTACGACAAAATATTTAATTATGTATTTATTTAAAAACTTTATTGTTTTTTTTTTACAAAAGGCGGACTTAATGCCCCGTGGCATTCTCTACCAGCCAAACCTTCATATATGGTGAACGTTAAAATGATGGTGGGTAGTGCAACAAAGTATGAAATAAGGCTATATAAGTAATAAAATGTAAATATTGTTTATAAGTAAATAAATATATATAAACTACATACAAATATATATGCTATACATTTAAATATATATGTATATATACATACATACAAATACACACACACATATATATACATATTATTAATAAAGAAATATATAAATAACAGATATAGAACATGACTATTGCTGACTTATCAAATGTTGATAAACAAGTTTTTTGAAAGTGAGTCTATTTGGCGCCTGTTTGATTTTTAGTGGAAGTTTGTTCCATTGATTTATTGCCACTACTGCAAAAGATTTATTGACAAAGCCTTTGCTATGTGAAGTTATAGAAAGAAGAGAGATGGTAGAGATAGAAGAGAAATAGTATAAATTAAAATTATTTGAGAGTAAGTAGTAATGTGTACAGACCTAAAAGTGATTTAGTCGCGTTATCTGTTATTAAACATGCCTAACAGCAAGACTAGGGCAGTTCCATAAGGCCTGCAGAGGGTTGTGCGAAGGCTGCACTAGTCGTTATCGATAAAGGTAAACGCCGCTCAGGCGCCGATAGCATTTTATTATCTGTTATCGACCATGCACTTTGACGACAAGAGTGGCGCATTGATTGCAAACCATTTCGTTACGCGTCAAGTAACGATTTGATTCCCAGTCGGAGCAAATATGTTCCCAGTCTGCCGATCCGTAAATTGTAAGTGGTAATACCGCCACTTACAAATATACAGACCGTGAAGTGACTTAGTCGAGTTTCGGGATCAGCAGGTAAGTTGCCAGTTTCAACCAGACCGGCATAGTGGATGTTATGTAGTAGCAGTCACCTCTATTCATGGACCGCACTCCAGCCTAAGATCAGGCGGGATGCTGTTATACGTCGAGCCACAATGATAAATAATAAATAAAAAAAATTGCAGCTACACACAAATACTACACCAGGGCAATAATTGTGTGTAGTTCCATAAGCTCTAAGAGTGTGAGCGAGAGGTCTAATAAAAATGATTAAAGACCCAATTCGCATTTTAAAACATAATTTGTATTATTTTTTTCAGTTTGGTTCTCCATTCTGGGAATGCAAAAGGAAACTTAGTCCATATAGCCTAAAATGTTCTTTTTATGTCTTCAGTAGATAAATGCAGTGTTTCATCTATGACATGGGAGTAAAAAAGATGATGATAATGATTGATTTAAATCACTTGTCTATACTCGATCAACTTAAAAATTATTACTGGATAATAATTCCACCACTATTACACATTAATGTTTAAGAAACACAAGCTTTACAAATAATTTACGACCTGTCACTTGTAGTTTCTCGCCAAAACCCCCCGCACGTTTGTAATGCCGTACGTGTATAATTCTTAAAACTATTCAAAACAATATATAACTTATGATAATTTTATGTATATATATATGTGTACGTATTATTTTTGTTTTAAATATTAGATATAAGCACCCACCACATGTTTTGTCACCCCTCTCCCAAAGGTTAGCTGGTAGAAAATGCTATTTAGCATTAAGCTCGCATATTGAATTGTGTTTTATCAATCAATCAATCAAAATGTCACGCCTTTTTCCCACAGGGATAGGCTGAGACAATGGAGCGCCACTTACCACGATCCTTACACAACTCCCTTGCTTCCTTCACATCCACAATTCTCTTCATACAGGCTCTGTGGTTATGGGCACTAGGCAACCTAGCTTTCTTAAGGATTTCTCGGATTTGGTTGTAAACACGCTCCTGGGCCTGCCTTGTTTAACGCATCCAACCACATCAGATTCATAAATTCCTTTCGTCAATCTACTTTTACTCATCATTGTGTTTTTACTGTGCAATTAACAATTTTATTATTATTACTATTATTAAAACACAAACCATGCCATTGAGCCGTTGTCTAATATGTAGTAAATTTTGCAACGCTTGCTCGTTGGTTCTCTCGCCGCAGTCTGTGGGCCTCACACGTCCCCATGACACGAGCGGGTCATACACAAAAGGACCAATCACTGACATAAGGGCGGCGGTTTGTTCACGAAGCGCTCGCATTACTACTTCGCAACTTTTTCTGAAATTATTTTGTGAGAAAACATTGTTATTACGACCGTGATAGGCTCGAAAGTTGCTAGAATTCGGCTATTTTTAATATATTATTATTGGCGAGTTGTCGAGTACATATGACAGCACCCCGCTTACTAGATATTTGTAATATTTAATAATTATAATAAATATTGCAAATATTTGTTTAAAGAAAATAAGAGGCGGATATTTGCTTCGGGTCTGATTTTCAAAGAGTCACCACCAAAATGAGACTATTGGCGATTATGATCAAACGTGTCGTGTCGCACAGATGATATTCGTCACAACGAATAATAGTTTCGTTTTAGTGGATTTAGCCTAGCTTTTATTATTTTGACAATCGCCGACAAGAGACGATAATCGTTCTTATTTGTCCAACCTAATCCTGCTGAAGTCCACTCAGTATGGGACTATGCCAATAGTGCATCAGACGTTATTGACCTTTTCAGTCCCACTTCTGTTTATTACTTACTAGCTGCGTAACCCGGCGTTGCCCGGGTCAAAATACATCGCACGCTTAATGGTTAAATAATCAGTTTTTCTCTTATGTGTGTATAAATAAATAATCTTTGTACCTACCATTAAACGTATGTTGTTGTATATAGTGTATATACATTATATACAACACTTGATTATTAAACCATTTTAGGCATACCAAGGCAGACTTTTTGTGGGTAATCATGAGTACTATTAATATATAAAACGCTATTTTATATATCGTCAATAGCGTGCGTAATGCAAGGAATTTTATGAGTATTTTTTACAACTTGGGTTACATTATTCGAGATTTCGTACGGAACCCTAAACTTTTTTAAAATCCAATATAGCCTATGTTACTCACAAAGAATGTAACTAACTAATAGTGAAAGAATTTTTAAAAATGGGCCCAGTAGTTTCTGAGGCTATTCATTACAAACAAACTTACAAAGCTTTCCTCTTTATAATATTAGTATAAATAACTTAATAAGTTCTAAGTAATGAACTTCATTGGACCTCCAGATCACAACATACCTAAACATCCCTTCATGCTTTAATGGTCCCATAGCAGCCTCCATATTGTGTGTGAGACGGAATGGGACACGTTCAGGCCATTCGAAAGCTTCGCCTTTATTGAATAGGCAGTTGAAATCAACGTGCACCGTGTCGCCATTGGTTGAGTCGAAGGAGATATTCTCGCCGTGACGATCGCCCAGACCTATGAAGACGACAAAAAAGTGTTATGTTAAGCGAGTTTATCATCGACTTGCCTGATAGTAAGAGCGTCGACGACTGGAAAATCAGACTCAGTTTACAGTTACCTCAGATGTTTATTACTCTTTGCTTATAGGACCCAAGATAGGGAGAAAATATGATACAGTGGCGACCGTGGTGTAGTGGCAGTGCAGTGGTCATACAAACCGAAAGCACGGGTTCTAAACCACTTATCAATGTAACTTTGATATTTGTCCTGTTTTTATGATACAAGCACTTTGGTAGCTTAGTATAGAAATAAATACAAAAATAATTAGGCCTATTTAACTATTCTGTGTTAATGAATTGCCTCACACAAACAAGATTATGTCTAAATTGAGAACTCCTAAAAGTAGCACAGTTGAAACGACTGAATGGCTCGTTTCGTTTGCCAATAATTTTAAAAATAAGATTGGTTTTACCATAAGGAAGCGAGGGAGTTGGGTCAGGATCGTGTCAAGTGGCGCTTTATTGTCTCTGCCTATCCCCGTGAGAAAAAATAATGCGTCTTTTTATTTTTTTGTTTTACCATAAATTAGGGCCGTATCGAAACACGAATACTTGCATTTTACATTCAATATAAAATAGTATTAGAAAATCGTTTAGGCCGCCAGCCAAACCCCAAAAAAGAAGATAAACTAATTTATTATTTAAAGAAATTACTACACTACCAAACACTACTAAACACTACTTACCAAGAATATATCCAACCATAGATATAACAGCTGTTGTTCTTATGTACGCAGACCTCGCCTGATACCTGGATAGAAAACATAATTGTGTCAGTTTTGTTTTAATACTTGATGTTGGAATTATCGTCAAATGGAATACCTAAAAGTTTATTAAATACAATTACATTTGAGGTATTCCGTTTGTTTCATTTATGTGAATCATAAGTGAAGGGGGGACAGCTACCACAAAAAATGTCTGCATCAACTATGCCGGACTATAATTTTATAACATACATCAATTCAATTATTCAAATTTTCACTCCTTTTCCCCACAGAGATAGGCAGAGACAATAGAGCGCCACTTGCCACGATCCTGACACAACTCCCTCGCTTCCCTCGCATCTACAATTCTCTTCATACAAGCTCTACGGTTAGGGGCACTAGGTAACCCAACTTTCTTGAGGATGTCTGATTTTGTCGGAGTACTCCCTGGTTATGGGTTTGTTTCGTTTAACGTATGCATCCACAACAGATTTATAAATTCCTTTCGTCAATCTACTTTCACTCATTATTTTCGTGTGCCCAAATCATCAAAGTATTCCTTTGTTGTTCCTTGTCAGTACATCTTCTTTCAACGATAAATGTACATTAATTGAATTGAATTAATTAACATAATGCTATACAACTACAGCCATGAACCTTTACCTCCAGCAGCAGACGCGTCTGCCATGCCGGCCTAATGGCATGCCCAGTCTTCAGCTATTAATACATACCATCCATAAGGATCAGAGAATATGCGTCTAAACCATTCTTGGAAGACGGGTGGATGTCTTGGTAATAATTGTTCTAAATATATACGCCGCTTCTTCTCAACTGGATCCTTGTTCGAACATATCATCTCTCTTAATTCACGATTACTTGTACTTATACCTAAAATTATTTGAAATATATGTTTTTTTTTTTTTTTATTGTGACTCGACATATGACAGCACCCCGCTTGATGTTAAGCCAAAGTGTGGTCCATGAATGAATGTCACTGCTACTACAATTCAATAACTGTGAGTAGCAATCACATCCACTATGCCGGCCTAGATGGAACCGGCAACTTACAAGCTGGTCCCGAAACGTGACCAAATCACTTCACGGTCTGTATACTTGTAAGTGGTGGTACTACCCCGGATCGGCAGACTGGGTATCACTGCCTACCACTCTTTGATGACCAGACCCGAAGCAAATATTCATCTCTTTTTTTTTTATTAACAAATATTTGCAATATTCAATACTATTAAATATTACAAATAAAAGCTATGAAACAAATATTTGCTCCGACCGGGGATCGAACCCGGGACTTTACGCGCAACAAACCAGTCGCTAAACCGTTCGTCCACGCCTGTCGTCAAAATATGTAATAAAATGATACGAATTTAAGATGGTACCCGAGATATTGGGCAAGGATACGAACATAAATTATTATAGAAGTAGAAACCGAATTATAGAAAGCGGTATGTGCACATCTTTCATAGACTCAGTAAGAATACAAAGTCGTGAGCACGGACAGTCAACAAGTCTCCAGTTCGCATGACCTTTTGCCTTGAAACATTAACAAAATGTCCGGCATGGTGACGGAAACCATAACAGCCGTCAATTGCTGGTATTTGGAATGGTATTTTCAGCCGCTGGCACTCTTGGACCTTACTTACCATCAGGCAAGCCTAGGTCAAATCACAATAAAAAAATACTTGTAAAAAACCTTGTCACTAAAACTAGATGTGCGGCCCAATATCATTTAGGTAACTGGACCCGGGATGTTATAAACCTCGCCTCGACCAGTCTCACCGCCTACCAACCTGGGATTAGAGCACCCCCCCCCCCCCCCCCTTCAATTATAAACGAAAAATTGCCGGTAAATGTAACTGGCATCTTGTCGTTCGGAATAACGTTCTAAGGGGGAGTCCTATGTTCAGCAGTAGACGTCTTCCGGCTTATGATAACTACTTCATTAGATTTAATGGATATTAAAATTAACTTGAGTTTCCTGCAACTGACTGTATATGATTTACCTCGTTGTTTATAAATGTGAGTGACAATAGGTCTCAAACCAAGGAGGTTAGGCACCCATTCAATCAAACCGCATTCTTCATTAAGCGGCAACACGCAGTAAGTTCTTATGTACAAACGCCTTTTTCTAGTCTCCGGTGCATCTTGTAGGAATCTATTGACAACTCCGTTGAATTCCATTAGGCGGTAATCTTTGCGTAGATCGTCGCGGGGTTTCAGCATTATGATGTAAGATTTGCCGTCTGAACCTATTTGAAGAGACAATTAATTTGCAGTATCGCCACTTTATGATGGCCGTTTTGACATTAGTCATACTTTTTTTTATTGTGACTCGATATATGACAGCACCCGCCTGATGTTAAGCTGGGGTGCGGGCCTTAAATGAAGGTGACTGCTACAACAGTTTAATAACTGTAAGTAGTAGTCACATTCACTATGCCGGCCTAGTTGAAACCGACAACTTACAAGCTGATTTCGAATCGCAGTCAAGTCACTTTACGGTATGTAATACTTGTAAGTGGTGGTACTACCCTGGATCGGCAGACTTTAGTTTAGTGCAAAAAAATGCTGCAACAGATGAGCTATATCTACAAGCAGCGGTCACATCCACGCTGCCCGCCAACCTGCAATACTTTTATGTATCTAAATAAAAATGTACCTTTCAAAGTAACTTTTCTAGGTTTTTGCAAAGAGGGTAATATAGTAATATTTTCTTCAATCCCAGCAATATACACTGGCGGTTGTGTTGGTATGTTAAAGTCCAATCTTTCTTCGCAAGCAGCTTTGGATGGTAAAACAATTTTGCAGAACTCTTGGAATGGTATCATAATATGGCTGAAGTTGGAACTTGCGAGTAAACGCGGCAGGGGGCGCACGAGACTTGAAACTGTTGTTGTCTGAAAGATATTTTTATTAGATTTAAAGATTTGTTACACTTTTGGCGCTGAATGGTCAAAGATGCAGGCCGCATAAAATGTGAACATCACATAAATTATCTATCTATTATACGCATTTTGTGTAAGTAGAAATTAACTATTAAATATTAAAGGCGACCGTGGTGTAGTGGCAGTGCAATGGTTACGCAAACCGAGAGCACGAGTTCGAAACCACCAGTACCAATGTATCTTTGATACAATACTTTAGTAGCTTAGTATAGAATGTAAATGAATAATATATATATATATATATACTTTACTTATAAATATACTATACTTTCATTTACATACTACTTAGTAGCTTAGCGTTAGTAGCCGGTGGTTTCGAATGCGTGCTCTCGGTTTGCGTAACCATTGCACTTAAACTTACCGAAGCATTAGTCCCAATAGGTTTATTACACAACTCGATTAACATCTCAGCTAATTGGGTAAAGTCACCTATTAGCCTTACGATGGCCGGCTCCTTTAGCCTCGCATCCTGTAGTACATCGGAGCATCGTTTTATTCTCTGTGGGTAACTTGACTTTATAATACACATCATCATCCATAGTGTGTGTTGAGGATACGCTAGGATTAGTTTTATTATTATTGCTTTCAATTGGAGGTAGACCTGAAAGAATAACATGAAAAAAAAACATGACAAAAATAATAGCACCCTGCCCAATGTTAAGCTGCAGTCTATGAATAGATGTCACTGCAACTTACAGTTCAATAACTGTTAGTAGCAATCACATCCACTATGCCGGCCTAGTTGGAACCGGCAACTTACAAGCTGATCCCGAAACGCGATTAAGTTACTTGATGGTCTACACTTGTAAGTGGTGGTACTACCCCGGATCGGCAGACCGGTACCACTACCTACCATTCTTTAGCAACCAGATCTGGAGCAATATCCGCTTCTCATTTTATTAAGGAATATTTGTAAATTTTATTCAAATTATTAAATATTACACGTAACAACTATAAAAGAAATATTTGCTTCTACGACAGGAAACCAACTGTCGGCAAGGATAACAATAATAAATAAACTAACCTAACGCAACGTAAAAGTGAGAGAAATCATTTGTCTACGGATGAACATTGATCTACGGATGTCTACGGAATCATTATATGGTTCTCAATACAAGGTAGCATGAGAACTTGGCATGAGGGCGACTGAGAAAACCGTAAAAATGAAACGTGTTTTTCGGTCGCTTGCACCTCCTTTATAGGCGACAGAGGACGCACAAAACCGCCATGTCTCTGCGTAGTTGCAGGAGCTCCAGAGTTCGCGTGACCCCTGCAACACCTATAAATCAGCGCTGCAAGAGCCGACCCAGAGATGCAAATAGCACTCCGCGCAAGAGCGAATTTGAGCCTTGTATAGAAGCAAGCGAAGAACCGCCGCACCTTATTCAGGGTGCCGCTTGATGTGGTTGCTGCAAAGGGACATATTGCGTCTTATTAAAAAAAAAGTGAATCCAGACCTCTTTAGCAGGATGACATATTCTCGACACAATTTGTGAAAACGCAGTCAAATACAAATATGAAGGCAAACGTTCTGAATAAGTTTTAATAATCTCTGTCATTTGTGTTAAAGTTGATTGCATATTTGCGTCACTTGAGTTCTTCTCATCGTCCAACCTACAAATATATATCATTTTTTAATCGTCGTTAATCATAATCATCAGCCAGAAGGCGCCCGCTGGTGAACATAGGCCTCCCCCTTAGAACACCTTTCCAAACGACAAGATGCCAATTGCATCCACCGGTTATTCGTGACTTCCACTATATCGTCAGTCCACCTAGTGGGAGGCCTACCTACGCTGCGTCTTCCAGTTTGTGGTCTCCACTGTAGAACCTTTCTTTCCCATCGGTTGAGCGATTATTTAATAGTGTATTTAATAAACAAAGAGCATATCACAAATATTTGTTAATAAAAAAGAGGCAGATATGTGCTCTTAGTCTGATGCCTAAGAGTGATATGCAGACAGTCTACCGATCCAGGGTAGTCCATCACTTTGAAGTGTATAGACCATGAAGTTACTAAGTTGCATTTTAAAAAGATAGAATATAGAATTAAACAAATAATATGCGGCTTACTATCGCGTTTATTTTGGTTTTGATTTTTATTTTCCGACGTTTCGAGAGCTTTGCAGCCATCGTGGTCACAGAGAGGCTCGATGCCTGCAAAGCGTATACTCAGGAGGCTGCGACCCCTTTCGGGACTCAGTCGCGTTTCGGGATCAGGTCTAAAGTCGCCGGTTCCAACTAAGCCGGCATAGCGGATGCGGGGACCCCGAAAGGACAGATCTATTTCTTAACACGTTCACAGTCCGAACGTGTTAAGAAATATTGTTTTTCACTTACCATATTGAAAGCATTCTGGGCATGCTCTGATATAGATATTTGTGTCCGTATTGTAATGCTTTGCCATAACTGTTGAGTGCATAAATTCTTCGTGTCCACAATGTGCTACTATTTCCGTTATCCCCACTACTCACTTTCTCATAATATGCACCAAGACTAACCTAAAATTATAATATAAAACATATAAATCGGTTATTTTCACGTTTAGACATTATGTATTATTATTTCAATTTTCTACCAAACATGTATTGATATTTATTTTACGGAAAAAATAAAAAATACACGAAAATTATTTAATACTCGTAAGAAACTTAATGTCGAGAATCAAATTAAGGCGACCGTGGTGTAGTGGCAGTGCAATGGCTACGTAAGCCGAGTGGCACGGGTTCGAAACCACTCACCGGTACCAATGTATCTTTGATATATGTACTTTGGTTGTCCTGTTTCTATGATACAAGCACTTTAGTAGCTTAGTATAGAAATGTAAATAAATAAATAAATAATAAGAAATAATAATACTTATTCTAAAATTATATTATTTGTGGCGTCGTAGTTCAGAAAAGAGGCAATCTAGCATGGTACCTTAGTGATAGGTCCCAATTATCATGCTAAGTTTTATTTTCTTTTTTGTTTTCACTATCTGCAATCAGTCATTCAGACTATGATCAGATACGTTGTGTGATCACAGGCGTGTTGAGCGTTGCCTCCACTGAGACCCACGCTCTAATCATGCTAAGTAATACGTTTTGTTTATCATTGTTTTGAGTATGCTTTTATTAACACGCTTTTATTTTATTCTTGTGTAAGTTGCTTTTTCAGTCTTACTATTTATTATTTATTCGCTTATATTTGCACATAGAGTTTATCCTAATAATAACTTAATGCCTTTTATGATAATGCCTAATATGATTAAATGATAGATTATTATATATTGAATTAGTAGTTAATGGTTTATAATACTATGTAATTTTTCATTATTGTTTGCAGTATGTGCATATTTTTTGAGTTGCAATCGAGTTTGAAGTTGACAATGCTTTTTCATGCTGAATCAAAAATTGCAACTTTTGCAACACACCTACAAAATAAATAATAAATTATTCTAAAAAATACCAAAGAAATATTCAAAAGGCAACTTTTTGGGAATATGACTTCTAAGTATTCTGTACATTCGCTCAATTTGAAAAGTCGGCCACGGCGACTATGCCAGACTAAGGTACAGTTTATTGTGCAGTTCACTTACCAAACTCTTCTCCCATTGCTTACAAACATCGACGGCTTCCTTATAATAACCAATATTAACATCAACATCTACGCTCGTTGTCTCATCATTGTATTTTGCTATTAACAACTTCGCTTTGGCACATCTTTTCCTAAAACAAAACATCTTTATTGCATAACTTCATGTTGGATTCCCGTTCGAAGCCAAGATTTATTTTTTTATTTTAATTTTTTGTGACTCGACATATGACAGCACCTCGCCTGATGAAAAGTTGAAATGCGGTCCATGAATGGAGGCGACTGCTACTACAGTTATATAACTGTAAGTAGCAGTCACATGCCGGCCCAGTTGAAACCACAACATACAAGCTGATCCCGAAACACGACTAAGTCACTTTACGGTCTGGGTCTTGTCAGTGGTGGTACTAGCCCGGATCGACAGACTGGGCACCACTGCCTACCACTCTTTGATAACCATTCCCGAAGCAAATATCTATCTTTTTTTTATTAACAAATATTTGCAATATTTAATATAATTATTAAATATGACAAATAAAATCTATGAAACAAATATTTGCTCCGACCGGGAATCGAACCCAGGACTTTACGCGCAATAAAACAATCGCTGACCGTTCGTCCACGCTGTCGCCAAAACTAATTAATTATTTATTAATAATACCAACCTTTGCTCCCGAGTCAAGTTATCAATTTGTGGATATGCCTCCTCGAGTCCCCTACGTAGTGTTGTGAATGCATGTTCTGGTTGTTTGCGTTCCCAATACATCTTCGCTTTCTCTATAAATAACTCCTCTGGATGATATTCTTCGGCGTTCAATATGTACATGTAGGCCTAGAATAAATATAAAAATTGAGCTGGTTTTTTTTCTGCTTTAAACTACTTTAGGAGCTAATATCATAGAAACTGGACGACCAATATATCAAAGATTAAATGCGGCTGTGGTTTAGTAATTATAAAATGTTCCACTGACGGTACAAATTATCTTTGATATATGTACTTTGGTTGCCCAATTTCTATGATACAAGCACTCAGTAACTTAGTATAGTAATGTAAAAACAAATAAATAAAGTGGATTTTGAAGTGAAGCCCTTTATTACCGACACCATAGTCTATCACTAGTCTTAATATTAGGACCGCGTTTGATCTTACTATTTTGAACAATGTATTTATACACTAACTTGTTGAAATATGCCAGCTTTTCTTGCATGCTTAGCACTCTGTAGCCACAAATCACCGATGCAACTCTTCAGTTTTTCAGCAGTCAATGGGTGTGTGCTTTGTAACATTTCCTGAAAAACAAACTACTCGTATATCGCCTTAACTACTTTTTTTTATAATTAACTCAAAATATACCAATTCATATTAAGAATATAATATTTTAACAGTAGTAGCTTCCTAATGACAGCTCCTACAGACAGTGAAAAGACTCAGTCGCGTTGCGGGATCAGCCAGTAGCCAGGTCTAGTTAATCCGGCATAGTGGATGCAACTGGTACTTGCAGTTATTTCATGTAGCAAACTACGCTGAAAATCGAGAAAACGTCGAATATAAGTATTGATTCTTATTTTATGAATAAGAATCAACTGCATAAGAATCAACTTATTTTCGGCAGAATTAAAGAGTATTTTCTTTATTTAAAGCCACTATACGTAGAAAACACGGTACAGTATTGACGGAATAGCTAGCCAATCGTAATGGATCGCCGCATCCATACATTACCTGTGTTTGTGACAATAATATTCTTCTACATCTTAGCAACGGCTCCATGCTTCTGACATCAGATTGCACAATGGCGGCACGTCGCCTCCAATCTTCAACTAATTGATTTAATATATCACTCCCTTCTGAACCACCGTCCGGGAGATGTTTCAATCTGAAAATGATAAGTGACGATTTGGTAACACACTAGTCTGCTATGGGTAAAGTCCTGGGTTTGATTCCTCGTCCGAGCAAAGATTTGTTTCATAGCATTTATTTGTAATAAGAATATTTGTTGATTATATTGGATATTACAACTATTTGGTAATAAAAAAAGGGACGGATATTTGCTTCAGGTCTGGTTTTAAGAGTAGTAGGCAGTCTGTGATTTGACCAGTCTGCCGATCTGGGATAGAACTGCCCAATTTATAGACTGTAATATGTTACGCGTGTCAGGATAAGCTTATACTTGCTGTTGGTTCTACTAGCTATAGTAGCAATCGCTACCATTCATCGACTGCACTCCAACTGACCAACAGACAGGGTACTGTCACATGACGAGCCACAACAAAAAGTTAGTTATTTGAACATTCCTACTTAATAGAACTTAGTATAGAAATGTATATACGTTGGTATCAGCAAGTAGTTTTCAAGTGGAGCTCTTTATTAACAAGACCATATCTTTTTAAACCCTATTTGTGCAGTTCGCGAATAGGGAAAAATGTAAGGACGGAAAATAAAGTAGCGACTTAGGCAACTATGTAGATAAAGTTGCAAAGGGATTTAATGCTGTCCATGATCGCTGATCCGGGTCAGTACCTCTTTTAAGTGTACAAACCGTGACGACATTTAATCGCGTTTCGTAAAGTTGTCGGTTCGCACTAAGCCGGCATAGTAAATGCGGCTGCTACTTGCACTTATTTACCTGTAGTAGCAGTCGCCTTTATTCAAGGACCGCACTCCGACTTAACATTAAGCGACGACACAATAAAAAATAACTCACCTGTGAAGCATATTATCAACATGAGTAGCCTCCTTAATAACATGTAAACCGAATACAGTTTGATAGTCATTCCGCAAAGCACTCTCACTCTTTCCCTCCCCATTCATCTGAGAGAGAAGGCGACTCATTCCATCCTTACAAGACACTTGAAACGCATCACGATCTTGACTACGAAACGATAATAGAATACGACCCATTAGTAGACCCCAGTTTTCTCGAGACGGTGGCTGTAATAGTAAAATGTAAATGTATACGAAGTCGGTTTTTTTCAATCGTTAGCGCTCTTCGATCTCTTTTGCTTACTTGCAGCAAAGTCGAGGTCAAATGTCGTCACAATAAAAAAAATTAGAGGTCATGTTGTGTGGTATAAACATAATTACAATATGACATTGCAATATACGTAATTAAACCAGATTTTTTCACAAAAACAAAGAGGATTTTAGTATTTAAATTATTTTTTTATTTATTACTTGCCGTACTATGGTACACGCAGGCGGACTTAATGCTAGTTAGCATTCTCTATCAGCCAACCTTTGAAACAATAGAAGCAAGTCCAAAATGTGAGCAGAAGGAAGGTTATACAGAGAATAATATAAAACATACATACATATACAAATATATTATATATAAATATATAAACACATTTAAATATATACCTAAATTAATATTTTTTTTATAAGGACGCGACATCTGGTCACTTGCCTGATGTCCAAGAGTCCCTACGACTGAAAAAAAAATGTTTCATTATGGCTCACTATGCCGGTTACAAATTCTTATTATGCATTACTATATTTTTACAAGATTATTCTCCTTACCACAGGTGTTTTAACTAATTCATCGAGTTCTTCAAATCTGCCAAGTCTCCACAATGGCTCTGCTGCCAACTCCATCATATTCTCCTCACCCACTTCCAAGTCGTTCAACAACCTATATGCAGTAAATGGTTGGTCCAAACCTAAGTAACATTCTATCATACCCTGTAGAAAAAAAGAGTATATTAAACTAATAAAATTGGATGTAAATAAAAGAATAAAGATCAAGTTTTCATTCTAGGGTGTTTTTTTTTATTCTGACTCGACATATGACAGCACCCCTCTTGATGTTAAGCCAAAGTGTGGTCCATGAATGAATGTCACTGCTACTACAATTCAATAACTGTGAGTAGCAATTACATCCACTATGCCGGCCTAGATGGAACCGGCAACTTACAAGCTGATCCCGAAACGTGACCAAATTACTTCACGGTCTGTATACTTGTAAGTAGTGGTACTACCCCGGATCGGCAGACTGGGTACCACTGCCTACCACTCTGATAACCAGACCCGAAGCAAATATCCATCTCTTTTTTTTATTAACAAATATTTGCAATATTTAATACTATTAAAATATTTGGAGTAAAAGAAATATTAATCTAATAAAGTTGGATGACAATAAAAGGAAAAAGAAAACTATGAATAACGAATTTCAAACATCATTCATTCTTTTGTTTATATTTAATCCAATCCAAATTGTCACGCCATTTTCCCACAGGGATAGGCAGAGACAATGGAGCGTCGCTTACCACGATCCTTACACAACTCCCTTGCTTCCTTCACGTCCACAATTCTCTTCAATTTGTTGTTTATATTCAATTTCTATCAAAATAAAATTTATAAGACTTCTTCTCGATTTCAATTTGAGCGTTTCATTTTTCACGTCACTGACCACGTAGCGTCAAAATGGCAAGCAAGAGAAAGTTCAAAAGCGGCGACGACTGAAGAAACCTATTCAGATTACGGTTGCCTCGGTCGCCATCACTAAAAAGATCCAGGGTCGATCCAAGATCCAACTAGTTAATTGTTCTACAAAGAAACAAAGCGCCAAACCTTTTAGTTTATAAATCATTATTTTCATAGATTTACCTGTAAGCCATGCCTATCCAATTGTCCTTCTTGTGCGAGTCGTTCGTAACATAAAGCAGCATCTTGCAACCTTCCAGTAACAATTTGGGCTAAGATTAATTGTTTTAGTGATGGTTCAGACCTTTGCATTGATAGAATACCTGCCGAAATTATGACATTATTACCAAACTTGGATTATTGGTGAATAAGGGTTATTGGTGGGTGTCGTGTGTGCGTTAAACAAGGCAGGCCCAGGAGGGTGTTTTCTGATCAAATCGGAGACATCCTCAAGAAAGCTAGGTTGCCTAGTGCCCATAACCTTACAGCTTGTATGAAGAGAATTGTGGATGTGAAAGAAGCAAGGGAGTTGAGTAAGGATCGTGGTGGCGCTCCTTTGTCTCTGCCTATTCTTGTGGGAAAAAGACATGACAATTTGATTGATTGATTGAAACCTAACTTACCAGCGACTGAATCTGGTTCATCTAACACAGCATATATTTCAGCAAGGAATGGCAACTGCGTCTGCATCTGATCTTTGCTTTCATCCATATAAAGTTCCAAATATTGCAACGCACGTTCATATTCACCACAAATGAAGTTACCTTTTGCTATTGTTAATTTGTCGAACTTCTCCAGAAATGACGATATCGATCTGAAATTTTTTTTTTATTTAGACGCGATATCCTTTTTTTTGTGACTCGACATATGACAGCACTCCGCTTGATGTTAAGCCGAAGTGTGGTCCATGAATGAATGTCACTGCTAATACAATTCAATAACTGTGAGTAGCAATCACATCCACTATGCCGGTCTAGTTGACACCGGCAACTTACAAGCTGATCCCGAAACGCGACCACATCACTTCACGGTTTGTATACTTGTAAGTGGTGGTACTACCCCGGATCGGCAGACTGGGTACCACTGCCTACCACTCTTTAAATGGATCTGACCTCAACTTGCCCGATGGTCAGCAAGAGGAGATCAAAGAGCGCCGACGACTGCAAAAACCTTTATTAATATCATGCTTTACCAGCTGATGTAAAAGCATGATGACGATAAGATTGGAACCTACAAGAAGAGCATGTAAAAGCACCTTAGACCCGAAGGGTGTAAAGAGTTTTGACTAGCAACTAAAATGAGAGCCGTGAACGTTTATCAGTTATTTAAATGTAATTAAGATAGAAAATCTATTCACGCTCTTTAAAGCTAATTGGACAGCATCCTTATGAGATTAATTAAATTTAATTGAATTGGAAAAACTTACTTATAATCTTCATTCATTGTAGGATTTTGTTTATTGTGCAACCATTCTAACAGCCAACGATTTAAGAAATCTAATAATGTATAAATCATTTTGCAGCATTTATTCTGAAAAAGAATTACCTTATGTACAAATTAACTTTGGAATGACATATTAAATATTTAGTCTTATACTTTTTGGAAATTGACTGTAGTAGAAGCATTTTTTGATCACAGGCGTATTGAGCGTTGTCTCCAATGAGACCCACGCTCTTCAGTAGTGCAGTTTTATTATCTGCTGTCGTGGGAGTTCCTTCAGTCTTTCACTAGATTTTATGTCTCTGAGCTGCTTGGCCAGCTCATTTGGATGGTGATCCAACCAGACTTTGTATTAAGTGACGTAATTTTGTATCTCTTTCTTCAATCAATCAATCAATCAAATTGTCTCGCCTTTTTCCCAGGGGATAGGCAGAGACAATGGAGTGCCACTTACCACAATCCTTATCTCTTCCTTTACTGTTGGTATATTCAAATTCCGATGCAGTTCAGCTATTGTTATGAACCATGGGGGTTCATAAAAATAGTTTAGGAACCCAAAAATTTAATAAATAAATAAAATACCTGATTACACTCCTCAGCTTCTGTTGAACTAATGCTAGGGGTTAATCTTATATGTCGAAGTAATTTATATTTGTTCCTTTCAAAATTCATCTTATTTTCATTTTGAAAACTTTCTAGACCTGCAATCATATAATATAGCAAATATTTTTATAATATTATAAATTATATCTAACGATGCACCTACCAATAAAGATAATTAGGTGTCGGTGTTTTCAGACGTCGGCAACCTTGGTTACTATCTTACCGACTATATTTTGACGACAGTCGTGGACGAACGGTTTAGCGACTGGTTTGTTGCGCGTAAAGTCCCGGGTTCGATTCCCGGTCGGAGCAAATATTTGTTACATAGCTTAGATTTGTAATATTTAATAATTATATTAAATATTTGCTTCGGGTCTGGTTATCAAAGAGTGGTAGGCAGTAGTACCCAGTCTGCCGATCCAGGGTAGTACCACCACTTACAAGTATACAAACCGTGAAGTGATTTGGTCATGTTTCGGGATCAGCTTGTAAGTTACCGGTTCCAACTAGGCCGGCATAGTGGATGTGATTGCTACTCACAGTTATTGAACTGTAGTAGCAGTGACATTAATTCATAGACCACACTTCGGCTTAACATCAAGCGGGGTGCTATCATATGTCGAGTCACAATAAAAAATAAAAAAAACCATCGGTGAAGATGGTAACCAGAGATATATAGTTAAAAGAAATGCAAAGAATAGTAGAATTTTAACGCAAGTATGTAGGCGCTTTATTGAACAGGGGTCAAAGCCTTTGCGCACACAATAATTATCATTCGATCAAAACTTTCATTACTGTTTTATTAAATCAATCAATCGAATCAATCAAATTGTCACCCCTTTTTCCTACAGGGATAGGCAGAGACAATGGACCGCCACTTACTACGATCCTGACATAACTCTCTCGCTTCCCTCACATCCACAATTATTATTAAATCCAACTAAACTTTTATTTCACTTGAATTTGTTTACTTTTGTGAACTTATTGTTTTACTAAAGACCTTGTTTTATCTCAGTATATATAAAAAGTCCAACAGTAATAGGATCATAGATAAAATTAATATGTTAAAAATGTAAATTACCAATGACAGCTAACATTTCTTCTTGTATGTATTGTGCCTTAGTCTGTGACATGATGGCGTGTAACAAAACATAGGGTAGAAACAGGAACAATGTTCGCACATCGCGACGCATACTGGGATGGACTGTGCGTAACAATTCTCTGATATTTTCCTTTACTATCAAAGGAATTAGCTGGCCAGTCCAACTAAAAAAAACAAAAATTAATTTATGTTGGTACGTATATACGTAGAATGGTTTTTTTTTAAATCTATTAAAATTAATTCACTTAGTCTTGAAATCAGCTCGTAAGTTGCCGGTCCCAACTAGGCCGGCATAGTGGATGTGACTGTTGTTTACAGTTATTTATCTTTAATGGACCGCACTCCAGTTTAACATTAGGCGAAAGACCACAAAGTGTTCATGAGTCATGAAAAAAAGGGAAGCCTTTTGCCTATCAGTGGAACAGTTAAATAGGCTAATAATTATAATACAAATAAAAATATGCAACTTACTTGTGCGCCCATTCTAAAAACGTTGCCGCATGAGCAGAGCCAAATAAAGGATGTGTTGTCTTTGGTTTAGAAGGGCAGGCGAGTGTGTATCTGTAATTAATTCAGAAGTTTTAATTTTTTTAATATACTAAGCTACCAAAATGCTTGTATCATAGAAACAGAACAACCAAAGTACATATATCAATGATATCAATGGTAAGTGGTTTTGAACCCGTGCTCTTGTTTTGCATGATCATTGCCACTACACCACGGTTGCCCTAATTATTACTATCAGAGTCTACCACTTAACTACGGTTGCCTTATCTTACCTAGATCTAAGTAGTGGGTCCATAATCTGATGCATATGTTCAGGAAAACTGTCCCATAATTGCTTCTTGCTGCTATTGGGCGAGATATTGTAGATCTTTAATATTTCCTGTATTGTTAGAGCGTAGCAATGGTAATTCTGTAACGTAATAACACAATACAATTTCTTATTATCCCAAAGGTTAGTTGTTAGAGAATGCCTAATAGACGACAGGCGTGGACGAACGGTTTAGCAACTGTTTGTTGCGCGTAAAGTCCCGGGTTCGATCCCCGGTCGGAGCAAATATTTGTTTCATAGCTTTTATTTGTAATATATAATAATATTAAATATTGCAAATATTTGTTCATAAATAAAAAAAGAGATGGATATTTGCTTCGGGTCTGGTTATCAAAGAGTGGTAGGCAGTGGTACCCAGTCTGCCGATCCGGGGTAGTACCACCACTTACAAGTATACAGACCGTGAAGTGATTTGGTCACGTTTCGGGATCAGCTTCAGATCAGCGGGATGCCTGTGGGAAAAAGACATGACAATTTGATTGATTTATTTATTTATTGTTTTAGCAATCACCTTTATTCATGGACGCATTCCAGCTTAACATCAGGTGGAGTGCTGTCTTATGTCGATTCAAAATTTTAATAAAAGATTAAAGGCGATAGTAACTGTTCAAAAAAACATACCATAGTATCTTTTTCATATTGGCAGGCTCTGGTCAATTCAACTAAGGCAGTGGCAGCGAAGCAGTCTTCGACAATTGAGAAAGCAAACGGTGATCTGTCTGGTTGGACATATTGCCTTGGTAAGTGACCTGCTTCCAAAGCACCCAATTCTCCTAAACATGCACCACTTGATATACTCACTCCCTTATGAGGGTCTTTGCAACCTGTAAAAGAGATTTTGTTTTAACATTTCTATACTAAGCTACTAAAGTGCTTGTATCATAGAAACAGGACAACCAAAGTATTATATCAAAGATTCATTGGTACCAGTGGGTGGTTTCGAACTCTCGGTTTGTGTAACCATTGCACTGCCACTACACCACAGTCGTCTATTAATTGCATTGTTGAGATTGCGACTGAGGAATCGTATACTGTTTTTATTATTGTGACCGAGAACCTCGCCTGATGTTAAACTGGATTGCGGTGACTGGACTTGGAGCCGGCAACTTACAAGATGAACCGAAACGCAACTAAGTCACTCACTCACGGTCTGTATACTTGTAAGTAGTAACATGCCCTGGATCAGCAGACTGGGTACCGCTGCCTACCACTTTTTAAATAAGTGTAAAAACTGAATAGGTTTTTACAGTCGTCGGCACTCTTGGACTTGCTTGCTTGCTATTAGTCAAGTCAGATACTGAGTCTCAATGAAAATATTCATTTTTTCATTAAGAGTGAAAAAGCAATGCTAATCGAAATGACTACGGCCACCGTAAATATTGGTTCTCCATTTGTCAGAGCTCCTGGACCTCTAGATGATTACAATTAGTCGAAGTTCCACGGCATCAACAGTAAGTGTCACACTTTATTTTCCATATAGATTTTTCAGACAACTCTCTTCCTTCCTTAACATCCACAATAAAATTCTATGGACTTACACAATCTATAGACTTGCCAAATTATTTTATTCTGTCTTAAATTTTGCGCGAACATTGAATATTGAATTAAACAAATTTTATGCGGCTTACTATCGCATGGTAAGCCGATGGCTGCAAAGCTCTCAAAACGTCGGAATAATAAAAAATTGTAAAATCAAAACCAAAATAAACGCGATAGTAAGCCGCATAAAATTTGTTTATTTCAATATTTTATTCTGGCTCGAGTATGCCAGCACTCCTCCGTATGATAAGCTGAAGTGCTGTCCATGAACTGCAGGTATCAGTCGCATCCACATTGCCTCAAAGAGATTGCTGTTTAGCAACAAGTTTGCCTTTTGTGTCACTATTGCCAAGCATTAGGATAAATAAAACTAAACCACTTACCAACCAATAAGCATTCAATAAGTTCAACAATAACAGGATCAATATTCTTTCCACCAAATATGGCTTTGTGAATCTCAGTACGATTTTCTCTCATTAATCTCTCTAAATACGTAAACGCATATTCCTTTATATTTGGTATATCTTTACTCAAATACTGCAAAAACCATTTAACTTTGTCCAGAAACCCATCAGGCATAGTCCTCTTCACATGACCTTTGATAACAACACGAACTTTCTCAGATATTTTGGTTTCATTTAAAAAAAACAAATCCGGAATATGTGCGCTTAGTAAGTTCTCATTCTTTAAAACAAGATATTGAAATATTTTATTTATTTCCGAAGGAGCATGTTCGAATTGTTGTAGAAGGGACACGGCTAAATTGGGCAACATTGGGCCTAAATGCCTTGTGTCTATGTTACTTATAAATGCACTCCAAGCTGCAGCTACAACCTGAGGGAATTCATTTACCAATGACAATGCAGATCTCAGAGTAGTCAATACTTTGAAACGTAAATTAGTTAAGTGTTTAACTCCAATTAATTTTATTATATGTGGAAAGCTCTGCAACGCTTTTCTTTTCACAGATAATGCAACTTTACTATTAACTAGTTTATGATCAAAATAAGCTAGGACTCCTAGAAATTTTGGCTGTAAGAAGTCAGCAATTTGAGATGTACTCATTTTCATATTCCCAATCGGTGTTGACTCATCAGGGTCGTGACATGCCAAGTATCTGCATGCATTCAGAACCTTCTCAGGATTGCAACAGTATTGCAATAAAAACTCAGTTAAGATAACCCTAAAATGCCTTTTAATTAGGTTCAAAACAGACACTTTAGTCAAACTCTCAATAAACCCATAGCATTTCTTAGCCACAACATCGTTTTCATGTAAATAAATATGTGTGTACACATGTGGAAATCGTTCTATTAGGAAATCCGAAACAGAACATTGTACTAAAGATGCTATTTCTTCAATTATTGTTGTAACCTCTTTAAATTTCACCGAATAAGGCACAAGATATGGTAGAAAATGATGCACATCTTTGGATATAAAATCTCTGTAGCCAACAAAACCAAATGCCCTCACAACTTTTAGTAGATAAAGAGAAAACTGTTTTTCACTATATAAACAACAGTCAACAAATAATTTACAATAATCCTTTTTGTATCTGTGATAAACTTGATTTGGTGTAAAATTATGCCCCTCACATATATCTCGGAGGTACACAACAGCTTTAGCACCCAAAGAACATTGCGGGTGCATTATGAAGTAAACTAAAAGTTTTGTTGTAGGTAAAAGAACTTTATTGTTGTGTGATAAACCACAATCTCTAATGCAGTTTAGTGTCAAAGTCTGGTGGTCATAATCATTATTAAGTAAACTTGTTTTCGTTGAATTCACAAGTAAGTTTATACAAGTATTAAACATTACTTCTTTTTCGGAATTTTCTATATTTTCATCTGCCTGAAAAAATAAATTGAAGAACATTAGCATAATACATTTTTTTTATTGTTTTATATCTTTACTAAGCTACTAAACGTGCTTTTATCATAGATATGTAATAATAATAACCAAATTTTTTAAGGAGACCGTGGTGTATTGGCAGTGCAATGGTTACGCAAACCGAGAGCACGAGTTCGAGACCACCAGTACCAATGTATCTTATGTACTTTGGTTGTCCGGTTTCTATGATACAAGCACTTTAGTAGCTTAGTACAGATATGTTAGTTTTAAAAAAGTACATATATCGAAGATGGTACATATATGGCATTCTAAAGGGGGAGGCCTATGTTCAGCAGTGGATGTCTTCTTGCTGATGATAATGACGTATATGTCATAAATGGTACCATCTTTGATATATGTGGTATGGGTATTGCATGACCATTTTATTTCCACCAGACCAAGGTCGCCTTTAAATAATTGTGATTGATAGCATGATACAATGAAAAAATAAGTGATTGTACTTTATTATTAGGTTTTTTATGTATTTATATAACTTAATACGTAATAAAATCAAAAGATAAAAATCACGCGATTTGTCACGCATAATTCTAATTAATAAAGAAATAGGTTTTAAAATAAGAGAAAAAAATAATTATTTATAGAATAGTTCTATACTGATATGCAATTAAAACCAAATTTCAGTACATATTTGAAATACATTGGTACTGGCAAGTGGTTTTGAACCCGTGCTCTCGGTTTGCGTAACCATTGCACCGGTACACCATAGTCACCTTAAACAGAAACCAATTATTAAAATAAAAACCTAAATTACCTCAATATTATCAGAAAACATCCTCAACATAGGCATGACATTCTGCATATTATTCTCATTAAAAATCTCTGCAGCAATTGTATTATTAAAAATTGTATGATTGGAGAAACATTCAACAATCTTTTTAAACTCTTCACAGGGTTCATACTTCAAAAACTTGGCAAATAAACTTCTTTGTCCAGCAACTGTGTTCACATTAGTAGCCACAGACCATTGTAACTCTATAGTATAATTATCAATTTTAATCTTATTTAAAAAATCATTTTCTTTAACTCTATCTTTATTATGACACTTTGAACAAACAATTATTAGATTTATCTTATCATTTATACATATACTATGTCCCTTTTCCTCTTCATTTGAATTTAAAATAACCACACAGTTTCCTAATGATATGCAAGTAACTATAGGTAGTACACCATAAAGGATTTTCTGTAGTTCTGTATCCTTCATGAGGAATGCTGGCATTAGGATGTCACCAATCAATTTGCTGGGTAGGATTGTATTGCTGATTATCAGTAATGGGCTTAGTGGTATTAGCTGAAACATTTTTTTATTAATATTAGAAATGCTACATACAGTTATTTAAATGTAGTAACATATATTAAAAGCTTTAATATATCTATGCTACAATAAAAATATTAAAATTAAAAGCTCAATAATATAAAAATATCAGCTATAAACCTCTTATTACAAGCCTATAACTGTCATAATTAATATTCGTTTTTGATCCGTATAATAGCAAAGTAGTTTACAAAAGGCAAATATAATTTGTGAGCAGGAGTGTGGTCCATGAATGGAGGTAACTGCTACTTACAATTAAATAACTGTAAGGAGCAATCACAACCACTATGCCGGCCTAGTTGGAACCTGCAACTTACAAGCCGATCTCAAAACGCAACTAAGTATACTTGTGTACTACCCCGGTGGAGCTAACTGAGCACCACTGCATACTCTTCAATTTACTGCCTTATTTTGAGCTGTAATGCAGTCCATAAATAAAGGCAACTGCTAGTACAGTTAAATAACAGCAAATAGCAGTCACGTCCACCATGCCATCCTAGTTGAAACTGACAAATTTCCTGCTCATCCTCATCTGTACCCTCGAATTAGTCGCTGGACTAAGCAAATGGCCACTGTCAGCCTACCACTCTTGAGACATTCTACTTTTAAGACATTTATCCTTTTATCAATAAAAAATAAAGTTATGTTTGTTTGGAACCAAAAAGTAAACTAAAAAGCAACTGTTGATTCCTGACACCCATACTAGGTTAACCTGTATTAGGGGTAAATAAAATATATGAAAGTCTGTTAAGTAACAGGACCTAACATAATTACTTGTCTAATAAATTATAATATTTGATCTAATTAAAACTTACCTGTTTATATATTTCCAGTGATTTAACTTTAAGTAAGTCATTCAAAACATGGACCACCCTGTTACTCCATACATGCATCGTAGATTGAAAAATTATCATTTTTAACAATAGTTCTTTTAAATTCAATATAGCAAGTTCATTTTCAAGATTTACTGTTTGTGTCAAATCCAACTTTCCCTCAAACTGTTTCTCTAACTTAGAAATAATAACAATACTTAGTATAATGTTATTTATATTTTTAAAACATTCTATGTCTCTTAAAATATTATTTTTATCTTTATCAAATATATTTAATATTAAATTCATTAGTAATGTCCCTTCTTGTTTTGTCATAACTTTAATTTCTTTTCTTGGTGTAATAATTACATGAACTTTTAGTAATATTTGTAGAATATTTGATATTCTATTTATGTGGTATGACAGTAGAAAATTGTCCATACAATCTTCAACTTTAATTGATGTTAAAATATTAATACATTGCCTGTAATATTCATTTTCCTTTAATATAATTTGACAATCTTGTGTATTTATATATTCCAAAATATTTGTTACATAGTAATCAGATACTGTTTGAATTTCATTTGGATGAAGATTTTGTAACATAACCATATTATTAGGGACTTCTATTTTTGTAGTAAGTGTTAAAATGTGCCCTCGTAATTCTTTTGAAAGTACTTTTGTATTTGTTTGAAGAACAGTACTAATAATGTTGGCCATAGATTGTTTATCATTTATTTCATAGTGTACAACTTGTAGATATGATAAGATGGCTTTATTAATTCTCTCTAAGCAGTAGTCATCTAATTCACCCTTCTCATAGTAAATTGGTATTAATTCCAAAAATACTTCAGTTGATTTTATCACATCAGTATTTATAGAAGGAAATAATTCATTAAATTTGTTTATAGCTATATTGCTATAGTTTTTTATTATGCATGCAAAGAAATTAATTACATAAACTTTATAATCTATATCAAAATTTTCTAATAGATAAATAATTTTGGTGTATGTAATTTTATATTGTGATATATTTTTGTCCGTGTTAAATATATCCATGGGAATGCTTTTAGATAATAATTGTAAAGTCATTTCAATTAACTTCTTACAGACTTCGAGGTTGTCAACTTTTACAAATATTGGCTTCAAATCCAATTGAACATCTGGCACATCTATTTGCTTCGAAATAAAATATTCTAAAATAATTGTTTTAGTTTCATTTGATCTTGAATTTTCTTTTAAAAAGTCTATTAATTTAAATAAAATTTCAATGTAATCTTGGTGTAAGTTTTCATAAAACAATGCTCCATTTATATATAAAATATTCAATATTTTAATTTGAGCATCTTTACTTGATATATGGATCCTGGAATAATTAAAAACAAGATATTGAAAAATAATATCTATAACACTTCAGCATAACATTATTGAAAATAATTAATTAAGTTTAAATACCTGTTCAAATCGTCGACTGACCAAATATAGAACAATCTTCCTATTAGCCAATTATTAAAGGATTTGTAATATTCATCCGGATATCTTGAAGTTCCAGGTCTTGGTACAAAAACTTCGGAAAAATCACTATAAATAAACCCATTTTATATATATAACATCTGTTAACTAATAAGACACTGTTTCTTAAGATAAATTCAGAAATATTGAGCTTACTTTATTAAAAACACTAAAAACTTACCCAGAAAGTTTTAAAATAGACATAAGCAATCTTTCCAATCCATCTGCGGCATTATCCAAATTATTAAATAATACCATTGTCGGCGCGTTGAACATTTGCCACACGGTAAATGGGCCACTTTCCCCCATATTAGTTTTGTTTATAACTATATTAACATATTAAAATGCACAATTCCGTGCTTTTATAAAGTTTTATCGTTTTCTTTTCAAGTTATGGTTAGTTGTCAAAAATCGCGCGCAGTAGTGTTGTACGGTACACGGGGATTGTCAATTGTACAACCTTTACTACTATAATAGTTATCTGTGCCTTTAACCGGAGTAGTTTCAGCCCACGAAAGTTTCAATAGAGATAAATAAAAAATACTAGTCAATAGATTTTATTTTGCTTCGTTATACTTGTTATTTATTTGAATTTGATACCGTGAAAAAATTACAAAAAGTATTTTTTTTATCTATTTTATTATATTACTAGTATAATAATTATCTGTGATTATACCTATGTCGGCGTGAGGTGGAATGCTTTAATCAACATCCTGCCTGATGTTAAGTTGGAGTACGGCCCATGAGTGGTGAACTCTGCTACTGTAGCAGTCGCATCCACTATGCCGACCTAGCTTTAATCAGCAACTTGCAATCAAATCTCGACTCGTCTCGACGGTCTATATAATACCTTTTATCGTACCTTTTTTATCGTGACTTGACTTGTCTACCGTGTGGTAAATAAGTTCTTGAGTCAATTTGGTGTTTTTTCCTATATTAATTTTTGCGGCAGAGCGGCTATTTTTGGGATAGAAGGTGGTAGTAATACAAGATGTTATAACTACTCCGAATACATTTCCTCTCACTCTAAAACTGCCCTTTTACCGGACATCAATATCTACCATGCCCCACCTTAACATTTCTAAAATTTTAATGCCCCCCATACAGAATTTTCAATATTTAAAAATTGTTTTGTTCCCCTAAGAAATATAAATAATTACAGCATATTTTTGGGAATCTGCCTTTTATGTTATATTTGCGACCGATATCTACATGTAAATAACCTAAAGCGAAAGGGTTAAAGTCGTGTCGATTCCATATTTAAATTGCCCTCCTCAACTATCAAATTGCCCCCCTGTGGGGCGTGGGCGCCACGTTGGGAAACACAGATCTACCCTCTATTAACCTTTAAGTACCGACGCGTGGTCTGACAGACACTTGAAGTGTTCGGATACGGTGGTTTCATTTGTTAACAGAGACGTAGCCCCCCGCGCTTTTGTGTACCCCTCAGGCAGTCGCCCAGCAACGTTCGTGAAGTGTGTCTGTGTCGGCGTTTGCGTTTCTGGTGAGTTATGTCTTGTATAAGTTCGCGCGTGGTCTGACAGACCACTCGTCTGTACTTACGTAACTTTTTTGGGTTTGACTTTTTCCAGATTTTACTATTTTTCTCTTTTATTTTCAGCTAGTTATAAAAATGAATAGGCCGGGTACATCGGGTGTGAAACGTGCAGCCTCAAATGAAAATGAGAGTGTTCCTGTCACTAAGAAAAAACGTGAAACTAGGCCTCGGAATAAAGATCATGAAGAGATGATAATGGAATGGCTAAATGAGAGCTAAGAGTCAGATACTGATAACATTGATCCGAATTTTATTGCCGAGAGTGACCATGATTCGGCATCTGAACAGAAAGAGTCAGAAAGTGAGCGGGTGGAAGAAATTGAATCCAACGAGGCCAACCAATCGCAATTTTATTTTGGCAAAAATCGATTCAAGTGGAATAAAGCCCCGATCAATACCAGCGGTGTGCGTACACCTCGGCTGCATCTGCAACATCGTCTTCAACTCTATTTGAAGCTGAGCCAAGATGCTCTAAACATTTAGTGGATAAATGTTAATAAAAAAGTTAGGAGTTAATTTTTTCCCAAAGAAATTAAGACTTTAAAGTTCGTGTTAATAATAAGTAATAAATATTAAAACTTCTTTATTTAGTTTTATTTATACAATAACTAAATATATTTTTAATACATAGACACATTTAAAAAATAATAATATTTTGTAATATGAAAGTTTTCCATACTAAAGCTATAGTGGTCTGGCAGACCTCACGTCGGTACTTATGTAACTAAAATGGCATGTCGGTACTTAAAGGTTAATAGTGTTCCACCAACTAATGCTTGAGCAACGTTTCGATGCGAATGCTTCACCCTAGTCTTGTAGTCTTTAGCGGGCTCGTTTCCGCACTTGAAGTCCTCTTCGGTATCTTTGTGCGTTCTTCAAACGGTTCTCCTTCAGTGGAGCCACCCGATCTCCTCCAGGAAGGCCAGGAGACCCTTCTCGTTCCTGCAGACCTCCGGAAGCGTCCTCGCGTTGCCAAGGAACTTCTGTCTCGCTTCTGCTACTGTTGTGCTCCTGCAACTCAAGAGCACATGTGCAGCTGTCTCCTCCTCATTCAGACATCCCCTACAAAGGGGGCTGTCCGATATGTTGAGGTTGTACAGGTGCTTATTAAAACCGCAATGCCCCGTTATAACACCTACCAAAGTGCGGAGCTTGGCTCTGCTGAGGTCTAGCAGACGTCCAGTCAAGCGTCTGTCTATATGAGGGAGAGCTTCCCTGGACTGTCTGCAATCCGTTGTTTATGACCATGCGTCTTCATGTTGGTTACCTGTTCTTTGGCGTAGCCAGCTGCGCAGGAATTGGAATGGTAGGGGCACAATAGGTCCCGGTCCCATCGGTTGACAGGGCGATCCACTATGACCCTTGATCCATTGGAGAGTGATCTGGTTCGACGTGCATACGTCCTCCAATGCCAGGTGGCATTCATATAGTAGAGCTGAGTTTTTGCAGTTGCTTTCCAGACCCAAAAGTACTGCTTTGCTATCAGAGAGGATCTTGATTTTATGGTTGGCAATTCCCCTCCTCGCTATTGCATGCGCTGCCTGCAGAATACCAACACATTCTGCTTGAAACACAGAGCTGTTTACGTCGAGCGTTGTTGAGATATTTATGTTTAAATCCCACGAGAAGGTTCCTGCCCCTGTTCCCGCACCGGTCTTGGATCCATCGGTGTAGATTCTTAGTTCCTCGGCGCCAGAGTGGTCCTTTTCTTCCTCGCACAGTTGTATTTTATAGCTCTTTTCGAATACAAACTTCTTCGGGATTCTGTCAATGATCGATACTAGGAGGGGCTGTTCCTCAATTGCATCGTTAAGAACTGTTGTGTGTGTGGCTCGGCAGTCTATGTTCCAGAGGTTCAATGTTAGAAGCCTCGTTGCCGTCAGTGTCGCCTCCAGCTGCACATGCAGATGTAGGGGCAGTATGCCCAGGATGACTTCTAGCGCCTTTGTGGGTGTTGTAAGCATGCAACCTGTGATGGCCGTGCACGCCATGCGCTGGAATTGTTGCAGTCTGTCTTGAACGGTCTTCAGCCTGGTTCTGGGCCACCAAGTCGACGCACCGCAGGTGACGAACGGTCTAATAATGGAGGTATACATCCATTTCATAATTTTGGGACTTATTCCCCATTTTTTGCCTAGTAGTCTACGACATTGCCATAATGTTACGGTGGCGCTGTCGAGCTTGTTTGATAAGTGTTTGCTCCAGTTCAGCTTGCTGTCCAGGATGACGCCCAGATATTTCACCTCTGCTGACAGTTGAATTTCTGTACCAAACAGTTTTAGTAGTTTGAATTTTCCTATGTTCCTTTTCCGCGTGAACAGTACTAGTTCAGTCTTGTTAGGGTTAACAGACAAACCGGATTCGGTGCACCAATGCTGCACGACCTTTAGTGCGGATTGCATGACGTCGAAGACAACGCTGGTGCTTCACCCTATTATATATGTGTTATTTACGATTGTGCACTTTACTTTCATTACAGCCAAGATATATATCACACCGCCAATTGACTCGATTGCTTGTGCCGTGTGGACAATAGCACTCATAGACGAAAGGCGTGGACGAACGGTTAGCGATTGGTTTGTTGCGCGTAAAGTCCTGGGTTCGATTCCCGGTCGAGGCAAATATTTGTTTCATAGCTCAACTTGTAAGTTTCCGGTTCCAACTAGGCCGGCATAGTGGATGTAATTGCTACTTACAGTTCTTGAATTATAGTAGCAGTGACATCCATTCATGGACCACACTCCAGCTTAACATCAAGCGGGGTGCTATCATGTCGAGTCACAATAAAAAAGACCGCGCAACAGTTCACACAGCACGGGTTTGCGTCTTGTGTATTCGGCATTACGTTAGCGGGTTCGTAATGTGTTACGTGAGTACTATGGAGAATAACTACAGTCAAATTTAATGGATCTCATGTGAATGGATACGTTAAACAAGGCAGGCCCAGGAGGGTGTTCGCCAACCAAATTGGAGACATCCTCAAGAAAGCTAGGTTGCCTAGTGCCTATAACCACAGAGCTTGTGAATGTGAAGGAAGCGAGGAAATTGTGTCAGGATTTATGTTATAATTTTCAAATCAAATAATCACGCCTTTTCCGACAGGGATAGGCCGAGACAATGGAGCGTCACTTGCCACGATCCTGACACAACTTTAACTTTTATGTTAAATTTTAGTTTTTCTTTACTTTAAGGATTCACGAAATAAAACAACAATATATGTTCGGTAGATGACTTTAATATATCATATACATTTTTATTAATATAATAACTTACTATTAAACGTAACAAAATGTCATCATAAGAAAATAAAAACCACAAATAATAATTTATAATGTAATATTTATACAGTGCAATTATTATAAAACACTAATAGTAGGTAAATAATAAAGCCACAATCTCTATGAATATTAATATGACTAAAGTATTTTAATTTCTGCTGTGAAAATATCAAAAACTAAATTGTTCTAGCATAAATATAAAGATTTAAAATTAAATTGCAATAGGGAAGTGCAATAAAATTTAATTAAAATAGTTTATTATACAATTTTGGTGTTCGAAATAAATTATTATCCAATTCACAACAAATTTCTTCATCGCACAATTTCAATAGCAATGAGCTGTTTTCTTATTTTTTTATTTATGGTTATAATTTGTTCGTAATAGATGACCCCAATACTTGTGGAAATTTTTTCAATGGTTGCCTCCACTTCTCCTTTGTACAAGTGAATGTAATAGTTTTTGACTGCTAATTGGCCAATGATTAAGCTGCTCTCTTTTTCTTGTTCATTGACATTTATTCCCACCATTTGTGTTGTATTTTTAAAATGAATTTCAATTATTTTCTATGGCAATTCAACCAATGCATCGTTACAAATTTCAAACAATATATAACAATAATAAACGTGTTTAATAATTAAAATGTTTCAAATAAATTTTAATGAGCGATTTTAGTCAGTCAGGACAAGATGGCATATTTTTGCCGACGAAAGAATTCGCATCACGAGACATCGTGAATTATTGTAAATTTAAATATTTTAGTACGGTTACGTTGTTTTTTGTGTTTGCCGTTACAAAGTTCCTCGCCGGCTAAGGTGGGAATAAATGTCAACAATAAACATCCAATGATTAAGCAAAAAAAAAAGAGAGTAGGTAGCTCATTCACTCATTTGCGTATTAACTGACCACTTTTATTTTCTACTAATTTTTTTATTTTATTTATTTACTATTAATTTTCAATATTTTTTTACATTTTCTTAAATTTTAATGGTTAAATGTTTGTTTAAAATTTACTGAAATTTCCACTTAAAGTGCAAGCAAGCCCCGCAAATTGCTATTGCGCTGGAACCTTGTCTCATTAACATCCGTGTGACGTCATACGAAACTAATATATACAAACAAGAAGCAATGTTTAAAAATATTTTAATTACGTTTAATATTTAAAAAAGTTATGATGATTATGCAACATTATTTATAATTTTTCAAAGTGAGGAGTCAGTTCAGGCTTGAAGTCACTTTGACTTCATCAAAATGGCGGCCGGGCGCATTACCAATTTGCGGGGCTTATAACGTAATATTTCGGCGAATATTACGAAATAAAAGATTTCGTAATATTTCTTGTCATACCGAAAAACGTGACCAAAGGTAAGTCAGTAAGACTAGCTTCAGTTTCGGTTTCGTACGTTCCGGTTTGTAAGACCAATTCGACCAGTTTATTTAGGAAAAGTACTAGAGTTCTCTTAACCGACTTTCAGTCTAATTAGAACTTGTTTTTTTACGTCATTAGACTGAAAAAAAAAGTTATCCATTCTGTATCTTTTTCTACAACATAAACTCTATAAAAAGTATGCATTTATTTATTAACTACATGAAGGTTAGTTACAATTTGAGTATAATAATAAATACAAATAATAGATACACGATAATTTTATGACTATAGTTAATTTTTAAATATATTACTTATTTATTTTAATCACATCTCTCGAATTACCTACAAAATTCAATTAAAATTAATGCCAGTCATTTACATTATTTGAGGCTTTTCTACAAATCTCAGCAGGCTCAGTGAGATATACTCGTACATCACCTCTATACAGCATCCACTACGCGAAGATAAAGCGTTAACACATAAGGCGGTTATATCGATACCGAAAGCAAGCAACAGTGAGTTATTTTACAAAAATTACTTTTGAGATAATTTAAAATGATAACATATGTCTTATTAAATTATAACGCCTTTGTCCCACTTGCCACAATCCTGACACAACTCCCTCGCTTCCTTCACATCCACAATTCTCTTTATACAAGCTCTATGGTTATGGGCACTAGACATCCTAGCTTTCTTGAGGATGGCTTACATATTTAAAATGCCATAATGCAAACACATGCTGTATGAATCATGGATAGAACTTCTAACACTTTTTGTAAGATAACTCAAAACCATTATTTTTTAAATATAACACACTGTTGCTTCGAGGTAGCAATATACTAAATTATAATTTTTAATATTTTAAAAATATTTTTATACAACTTAAGATTTCTTCAGTCAAAGGTTATTAATTCTGCCGTATTGTTATTTGTTTCAGATTTTGTCGGCGATTGCGGTTGCTGAGGGTGCGACTCCTGATTTGGATTATGTACAACTTTTTGCATCTGCTGGGGAGGCATTTGTTGTGATGTCATTTGCTGTTGCGGCATTTGCTGTTGTTGGGGCATTTGTTGTTGTGGCATTTGTTGTTGTTGTGGCATTTGCTGCTGTTGTGGCATTTGTTGTTGTTGTAGCATTTGCTGCTGTTGTGGCATTTGTTGCTGTAGCGGCATTTGCTGCTGTTGTGGCATTTGCTGCTGTTGCGGCATTTGCTGTTGTGGCGGCATTTGTTGTTGTGGCGGCATTTGCTGCTGTTGCGGCATTTGTTGCATAGGACCTCCCTGAGGCTGGAATTGTTGAACCTGTTGTGGCTGATGTTGCGGCGTATTGTGAGGCATTTGCGGCATTGATTGCGACGGCCCTTGCTGATTCATCATTTGTTGAGGCGGCATTTGCTGACCATTAGCTGGCATCTGGTGTCCCATCACCTGACCTTGATGATGTGGAACGTGTCCTCCATGAGGAGCTTGGCTTTGAGAAGGCACTTGTGATCCTTGAGGCATACTTTGAGAGGTTGGTAGTTGATTGGGAAATTGTTGACCTGGCATCATTCCCATCTGCGGTGGCATACCTTGATGCCCAGGCATCATTGGATAGCCAGATGTTGGAATTTGGTTTGGTAATCCTTGATTTGGCATCATGTTCATTCTATTCTGCATTGGCATAGGTTGAGACATTGAGTGTTGCATTTGCATATTTGGTTGATTTTGCGCTTGGCTTGTTTGGTTGTTCATTTGTTTCGGTTGGCCATTCTGCTGGGGCATGCCTTGTGGTGGCAATCCATTTGGCATCATTTGCGGTGCACCCTGTTGCATGGGCATTCGCATTTGCATCTGTGGCATTTGCAATGACATTTGTTGTGCTAATGAAGTGGGTATAACACCGGGCATTTGGTTCATATTAGGGGTGGCCATTGAATATTGTTGGGGGCCTTGAGGCATCTGCTGGGATAGCGTTCCCATTGACATATTAGCTTGGGATGTTAATGGTTGTTGGGGTCCTAGGGCACCAGCCTCGCTTGTTGTGAGTGGGAAACCCTGAGGGTTGAACTTCTGTTGATTCATATAAGCATTTTGATACATTGGATGCATATAGAGGCCAGAATTTCCTGCCAGCATGTAGTGATGCTTTTGCTGTTCTTGTCTTATTTGCATTTCACGTTCTTGCTCCTGTAACAAAATAATTAACGTGAAAAATAAATAAAGTAAGATATTTGAAGACAGTGTTATAGTTCTAATAAAAAAAAATGTAATATAAAAATATAATAATGAGTTATTTGCTCCAGGTCTGGGTGTTAAAGAGTGGCAGGGAGACAATTGCTAGTCATTTGCCCAGTGTAGCGATCTGGAGTAGTACCACCGCTTTCAATTCATTAATAGCACCCAAAGAATAAAACTATCGCTCAAAAAAGCGAAAACCGATGAGGAAGTAAGGTTCTCGAGTGGAGACCATGAACCGGAAGACGCAGCGTGAGTAGGCCTCCCACTAGGTGGACTGACGACACAGTGAAAGTCACAAATAACCGGTCCTCTGTTGATTCGTTCGGATGATGAATAAAATTACTTATATCATTACCTGCACCCGTTGTAAGGCAAGTTGCCGTTGATATTGTAAATATTCATGTTTCTTCTTCCTCATCGCGTGTAGTTTAGCTGCCATTTGGGCTTGGCGTTGTCTTTCTGCGGCTTCAGCGGCGGCCGCACGTCTCGCAGCATGCTCACAACGCAATGTATCCAATGCAGCACGGCTGTCGCGAATTTGACTTATTTTATCCTAAAATAATACATTTTTTAGGTGTTGCTAGCATAAATATAAAAAAAATGTTAAAAGATCAGGGGTAGAATTATCTCGTTTTCCTCACATCTACAATTCTCTTCACACTCTCAGTACATACTTTATAGTTATGGACACAATCGGTCCATGCTTGTTAAAGAATGTCCCTGATTTAATAAAGGAACAAGGGTTTAGTCATGTTTAAAGATCAACTTAAAAGTTTTCAGTTTTAAAATCTAAATAGGTGGACATTATTTAACTACAGTTAAACATCATGTGGGGTCATATCTCCATATGTCGAACCTTACACAAATCTCTCGCTCCCTTCACATGCACAAATCTAACATACACCTCCTTTTTAGATTTTGTGCAAATATTGATTAATGAATTAAACAAATTTTATGCGGCTTACTATCGCGTCTCTCCGTGACCACGATGGCTGCAAAGCTCTCGAATCGTCGGAATAATAAAAAATTGTAAAATCAAAACCAAAATAATAAGCAGCATAAAACTTGTTTAATTCATCCACATCCTTTTTATTTCTCATGCTCCTATGAGTATAAAATTTGATTAATCAATTAGTTTGATAAAAAAATTGATGGCATACAAACCTGTAGACTTTCATAATATACTCTCTTGTCATCTTGCAGCTGTATGTACCTCAATAGCTTTGAATGCATAGCTGTGATGTTCATAAATAATGTCTGAACGGAACTATCATTTGCAATTGAGCGACCACTGCAATAAAACAATATAATATAACGCAACTGGGGTCTATTAATAATAAATTAGTCACTCAAACCAAGATCTACCAGTTCAGAACCACTTGCCGATATTTATACCAATGTATATTTGATATTATGTACTTTGGTCGTCTAATTTTTATGAAACAAGCTCGTTTAGTAAAAGCATTAGTATAGAAAGAACGCGTTGAACCGTTGAAGAACGCACAAAGATACCGAAGAGGACTTCAAGTGCGGAAACGAGCCCGCTAAAGACTAGTATAGAAAGTAACAAAAATAAAAAGAAGAAAGCGACCATAAACTTTTAGACGTTTTTTGGCAAGTCAAAACATGGTGGAATCGAGTCACAATAATAAAGAGTGGTAGGGAAACTGGTCAGTACGTCCGCTTTTAAGTACAGACCGTAAAGTGACAATTAGAAATCTGATAGGTTATTTAACTATGGTAGCAGTCGAGTCTATTCATGGGCTGCACTCCATGCTCAAGGCGACCCGTAGTGAAGTGGCAGTGCAATAGTTATGCAAACCGAAGAGCACAAGTTCAAGACCACCCACCAGTACGAATGTATCTTTGATATATGTACTTAGGTCGTCCTGTTTATATAATACAACTATATTTTGTAGCTTGGTAAAGAAATGTAAATAAAAAAAGGAGACATACCGTGAAGAATTGCTCTTCATTCTATTAACGAATATTTCCAATTGGAATTTAAGTGTGTTAACAAACTCATCCAGCTCCTTATCTTCAGCCTCCTCCTCAGCTGTCTTACTAGTAGTTGCTTTAGTAAAGTCTTGCTGTAATATACAACTCAAATTAGAATATTAATACACGAAAATATGTATGCATTAAAAAGATTGTAATTTAATTATCGTTTTGACCCATCTAAACAGACAAGACAGACGAAAACAAATCGTTATCATTTTTTAAAAATTATTGTAACACATTTTATATTGACTTGTCTGGTAGTAAGGTCTTAGGTCAAGAACCAAATGGAAGTGGTAAAACCGACTTGGTCTACGACTGGGGCAAAAGTATCTATACCAGCCATTCCACTTGTTAATTGTTTAACAAAAGAGAGCTCGGTTTTCGCAAATAAGTTGCATATAGCTCATTTTGATTAAGGTGGCCTACATTTCCCCCTCAGAAAGGCCAGGAGACCTTTTACAATCCTGCAGACCTCCGGTAGGGACCTCAATCTATTAGGGTACCTTCTTCTTTGATAATGAAAATAAACCATTTTGTCCAACTGTCCATTTGGTCGACAGTCAGTCGATCATGTACTCTTGTAAGATTAAAATTATAGGTACTAGCATCAGAGATAAATGTAAATAAGTAATATAAATAGAAGATTACAATAATATACAAACATTAATATCAGCTAAATCATTTGGATCAGCGGTAGAAGGCAGCGAAGGTGTTGGAGCTGTGGGCGCGGCCGGCGCCGATGTCGAAGTGACTCGTTGCTCCCAATAATTTCTGTCTAGGTAACGGGACAATTCAGTACTCGGAGCAGCTGCCTTGATATCAGGTGAAGAGGTCAGAGCTGTGTTTGTAGGAGATGCAGATGATACTGAAATTTAAAGAATTTTAAATTATATTCACAATAGTTCGACCATGGCAATCCAACAATAGCAAACCAAGAGCCCGGATTCAAAGCTTGCCGGTACCAATGTATCTTTTATATGTACTTTAGTAGCTTAGTATAGAAATGTAAATAATAATAAATAAATAAAAACATATTCCCACATAATTGGATGAAAGGAATTTAAAAATCTGTTGTGGATGCATTAAGTAGGCAGGCACAGGACTGACTTAAAATGACTTATTATTATCAGGTATTAGTTTCAAAGTTGTTCCAAAGTTGCAGTCAACTAACTATAGTTGCAGTCACACTTCAGCTTTACATCAGATACTGATAGAGAGATATAAAAAATCGATAAATAAATTATGTACTCACCAGTAGGTGCAAGCGACATGGAATCTGGCAAGTTGTACAAATTGCGTGTTTTGTATTTTTCTTTCTCCTTTTGTTCAGCTTCAGACTGACTGAGTGCGAGTGCCAATTGCAATTCTTCCTCCTCCTGCAGCTCCTCGGCAGTTTTCCCAGGACGCTTCTTGTATGTAAACAAATAAAAACATAAGGACAATCACTTCTGGTACAAGTTGAGGCGACCGTGGTGTAGTGGCAGTGCAATGGTCATACAAACTGAGAGCATGGGTTTAAATCTACTCACCTGTACCAATGTATCTTTGATTTATGAATACTTTAGTCGTCCTGTTTCTATGATACAAGCATTTTAGTAACTTAGTATAAAAATGTAAATTATTAAAATATTATTGGTAATATCACGATGAATATACTCAAATATTGAGCACAGGGATAATAGAGTGAATGTTGAACTCCACTATAGCCCAGTTTCCATGATACTATTATGTTTAGCAGCTGAGTATAAAAAATTAAATAAATTAACATGCCTATAACCACGTGGAGAATTTGAGGATGTAAAATCAAAATGTGGATGGTGTTCCTATCAATTCCTGTGAATTTAGGAATGTATATGTTCTCCATAAGTTATACCTTCACTCAATTATGTAATTATTGATTTATAACATATTACTAAACATTAATTAAGGTTTACTAAACACTTTATTGGACATATCTAAATGTAAGTACTTTAGCAAGCCCTCAGTAATATCTACAAACTAACCTTTGTCAATTAAATTATCAGACTTCTAGGACATAAAAAATAAGTCTAACAGTAATTAAATTTCTTTATACATTTTCCAACATTCACAATTCTCATCATACAAACTGTAGAGCTTGTATGATGAGTAGACAGTAGGGTTACGTGCATAAGAGGAAAGCGAGGGAGTTGTCAGGATCATGGCAAGTGGCGCTCCTTTGTCCCTGCCTATCCCGGTGGAAAAAGGTGTAACAATTTGATTGATTTTCCAACAATTAAGAGTATGGATAATACAAAACAAAGAGTATATTTTTTTTGTTTCAAGTGAATTAATGCTTGTGATAAGTGACTATACATGCGCAAAACGCTTCCATCAAATGATACGGAGTGATATGTATATTTTTTCCATCGGAACTAGTTCACTCATCTAGTTCACTAGTTCATTTAGTTCAAGGAAGCGCATTCGGTTAGTTCATTCGGTAAAGAAAAGCTGCAGTTGTTCTGAGAAATCAAGATATCCTTTCTATAGAATTATTTTAGATCATACACTTCACAAATGTACACAGAAACTATAATAAACAATAATTATAATCACAATTACCGATTCGCATAATTTAAAACTGCAAATATTCGTTAGAAAAATACGTTATAAAAAGACGACGAGTTGCTGCTCTTTTCAACATACTTTCATACCATTACTCGTAAAGCACGCGGTGTAAATATTTTCTTGTGCACGCGGAGAGCAATGGATATATAAAATATAATTTCACGGTATTACGCGAAAATACTAGGTACGAGTAACGAACGAGGTACGATTCCGTACGAATGTACGATGTGTTTACATCTCGTTCCATCATAGGAGTGGTGAGTGAGTGGATATGCGATGCATGACTCGGAACTAAAGGAACTAGAGACACGTTTGAATTTGCAGTGAACTAGTGAGTGGTGTAGTACCAGGATCGGAAGTATATCATTTTAGTGACTCGTTCCGGAACTACCAAAGTCTATAAGTGACCTTGTTCATAAGGAAATATTTTAAATAAGTTGTTATCATTATTATTTATAAATAAAACACCAAACGTATCATATAATATGTTTAATAACGTTATATAGCTAATTCACAATTTTAAAATGTTAAGATAATTTCCCAAAAATGTCAATAGAAAGGGCTTGCGCAAATCTGCCCATGTCACCCTAACAAAGACAATAGTAAGTATTGTAAAATATGTCTAACAAAATACAAAGGTATTGTAAAAAGCTTTGATGCAATGTGCTGAACGAATGCAGTCTTGTTTGGCAATTAAAATGCTAGTCTACAACTTTAAAAGAATATTACAAACCAAAAAGCAAGTTAAAAAGTAAAACAATACTATTATTATAATCAATTAACAGAAAAAAAGAGTAAGTCACAACTATATTACATAATTGACTTATCATCTTACAAAATTTTACTACAGCTAAGATTTTGTGAGCCCAGCAAAGGCCAACCCATATAACATTCACCAACATTGTCTCCTAAATCCCTAATTACAGCTATTATTTCATACAAAATCGTTAGCACAATGTAAGTAATTACACAAGATACTTCTACTTTGCTGATTTTTGCTTGAGTCTCCTAATAAATTTTGGTGTTTCTGGCATTGTTAATGGAAGCAAAGATTTTTGTGGTACATATGGTGTTTTCATGCACGCAGGCTTAGGATGGTGCACTTGTTGCGCTCTTAAAGCAGCTATTTCCTTCTTCTCATTTTCTAACTTCTCCTTTTCTCTTTCCCTTCTAAGCCTCTCCATCTCCTCTTCCTTTTGTTTTAAATGTTCATCAAATTGCTGCCTTTCAACTGCCCTCTTATCAGAATTCATCTCAATTGCCATTGGAATAGTTGCCCGCACCTGTTTCTCAGGCTTGAAAGGCTTCTTAAAGAGTACAGTTGCAGGCCGAGCCTCAAAGTGATAGTTCTCCTTGTTCTCAGAACTGGTTGAGGAGACATTGCTGGATTTAACTGTGTTACGCAAATTCTTCTTAATAATACCCGGAATAGGTGTAGCTTTAAATTGTGATGCTTCTTTTTTTTCTAATTCAATTTGTTGTTTAATCTTCTCTTCCTTCTTTCTTTTCATTTCTTCATCTCGCTTTTCAAATGAGAATGGTACAGGGTGTAATTTACCAACAGGGCGAGATATTGCTGTATCTTGTTTTTGCTTCTTTTCCCCACTAATATTACCATTCTGTTGCTTTAATGGAACAGGTTTAGTAAGCAATTTAGGTGACATGGGTTTTGTAACTGGTTTCACTGGCAAATGAGGTTTCTCAAGGATGTGTTTAGGTGCAGGACGAGCTTTGAAAGCTGGCAATGGTGATACATGAGTGGTTTTCTTGACAACTTCAGTTAGTTTGAAAGGCTCTGGGACTGTTGATGGTTTCCTTGGCACCTCAGGCAAATTACAAGACCCCTCTATCACTGACTTTGGAATCGGTTGTGCCTTTATTTTAAATTTCTTCAGTTTCTCAATTTCCATTTCTTCCTTTTCCTTCTGTGATAGGTAATTGTGACGTGGGCGTGAACGCGCTCTACATAGTAGTACCGGTGATTGGGGCCTAGTCAGTCTTAAAGGTCTGTCATGTCGGTCTTGATTACACGTCATTCGGGTCGAACGAAACCTGTCAGGTGTATCCTTATGAAAGTGATATACCGCCTCCGCCAATGATACATACTTGTTCTTGCATAAGGATTGATCGTCAACCATCGTAGGCCTTCTATAACGTGCATATACAGAAGTATCACTTTGTTGGTCGTGTAAATTCACCTGACCCCTAATAGCAGTCATGTCACTCATTGAAAGAGATTTTCTCATTTGTCCGCATTCAAAAGACAAATCGTCGTAATCATCCAAATACCTTTCTGGCGTCAGAGGTTCATCCTTTATGTCCAGCATTCGGAAATCACGGATTGGTGTGAAACCGTCACCACGAAATCTATTAATGTATCTATGTTTTTTCGTACTCGACATTCTGTTATTATTTAGTAAGAAAACACAGTTCCAAACTAATATAAATAAAACGTTCGTTACAAAACAGCGTTCAAATGGTTCAAATCCAAAATGACAATAGCAATATTGTTGCCACATCAAAATATTATTAAGCGATGCGTTCGTATTTACCGTATGTCAGATGTCGTGTCACAATAAAAAAACTTTTTCACGTCAGATTTAAATATACATTTTTAATTGAAATAAAAAAGAAGAAAAAATAATTTTATTAAAATATGTGAAGCTAATTTAAATGTTTTACAGAACGTTAAAATTATAACAATAAAAACATGTGTATTTCCGAACCGAACGCTTTCTGTCAAATTACGATTGATTTTTTTCAATGTTTTTGTGTTTGTGTAAAGTTCAGTAATCAGTAATATACGAGGCGCGTTGTATTTGTAAAGCTTGTTTTTGGAAATATCTCTATAAATTAAAGTAGAAACAACGAAATGGCTCAACCAAACTTGGCAAATCCTAATGCATTATTGCCGCTCGAACTAGTGGATAAATGTATAGGTTCTAGAATTCACATCATTATGAAAAATGACAAAGAAATGGTTGGTACGCTGCAAGGATTCGATGATTTCGTGAATATGTTATTAGACGACGTAACCGAATATGAATCGACACCAGAAGGAAGAAAAATCACTAAATTAGATCAAATACTTTTGAACGGAAACAACATAGCTATGTTGGTGCCCGGCGGCGAAATGCCTGGAGAAGCATACGAGTCGTAGTTCATACTGTACTGTTTGTATTTAAAATATATTTGTATAAGTTCAATAATATATGTAGTTTAATTAAATTACTCAAAGATAAACATAACCTTAAAATTTTTAGGTAACAAACTTAAAGTTCGTAGAAATCTTAATTATAACAACTTACTGTATTGATCTGTTTACTTCTCAGCTGTAAAGGGTCATTTATTTATATTTCTATACTAGGCTACTAAAGTGCTTGTATCATAGAAACAGGACAACCAAAGTACAGGTGGGTGGTCTCGAACTTGTGCTCTTGGTTTGTGTAACCATTGCACTGCCACTACACCATAGTCACCACATTGCATTAACTAGGTAAAGTTAACATACATATTTCTGGCACTATGTTTGGCAAGTGTATTAATTGAAAACCTATTTAAGGGCATTTAATACTAGTAAATTGTTGGGTTATCCAAATCCAATATTGGATAACGCAAGATTTCAGCCATTAGTTACCCTGGTGACTACTTTAGATTCGTGGGACACAAAAAAGTTCTTCCGCCACCACAACCATGGTTGTGTTGTGTTTGTATTTATGCTATATTTTTTATTATTGGTTGGCAGCATTGTATGAAAAAAACAATGCAACACTATATAGCTGCAGCTTGTGGCATCCACTACAAACTTATTGGATTGTGATAGTGTGTATATGTATTTGTACTGTTTGTTTCTATGCCTCCATCTTTTATTTTAAATTTAATTTTTATACTATGCTACCAAAGTGCTTGTATCATAGAAACCGGACAACCAAAGTAGTACTCAGTAAGTGGTTTTACACAGAGGGATCTTTGTTTAAATGACTATTTCACTACAACTAAACCACAGCCGCCTTTGTATTGTGTTATAGTTTGGTTAAATGTTGTAAATTTCACTCTGATTACATTAAATAAATAAAAATAATCGCCAAGACGACTTTGCCAAGCGTGAAAACGGTATTGGTTAAAGGTTAAATGCTAGATTGTGCAAGAATTTCTGAATAGTGTCTTGATTCGTTAAACAAAGGAATGTCATACTATAAATTATAATTGATTGGTCACAATTGTTAAATAAAGAATTAGATTGTTATTGCTGACTTATTAAATGTTTGTAAACATTTTGTTTAATTATAGTTCGATTACGGGGGATTGATACAATATTTTTTCCTTTGAGGCTTGACAATGACAGCACCCCACTTGATGTTAAGTGTGGTCAATAAATGGGGTGACTGCTAATACAGTTAAATAACTGTAAATGGCAGTCACATCCACTTTGCTGGCCTGGTTGGAACCACAAACGCTTCCGAAATGCTACTAAGTCACTTCATGTTCTGTACACTTGTAAGTATTGGTGTTACCCAGGATTGGCAGAAATTAGGTTGCATTCTACTTGTAATATAAATCCTAGTACCTTTTGCACAAATTCATTTTACTACCTTTAGGTTGACTGTCTAGAGTTCATTTTTTATTATACATTTTTATATTAAGCTACTAAAGAGCTTGTATCATAGAAACAGAACAACCAAAGTACATATATCAAAGATACATTGGTACTGGTTTCGAACCAGTGCTACTCGGCTTACGTAGCCATTGCACTGCCACTACACCATGTTCGCCTTGAAGTAATAAAGCCACAAATTATAATTATAAAAGATTTCCTAGCTTTTTAGGAAATCTTTTGTTTTAATGTATTTTGTCTCTACATATAAAGAAAAAAATTATATATAAAAAAACTAACCTGAGTTGTTTTAACTGGATGTTCAGTGGTGGGATCGGAAATATCTGCTTTGGTGCTACTTGATGGACCAGGTGGTTTGCTTACTTTGTCAAAGCAAGCATCACATACTCGCACCTAAATAAAAATCCTTTATTATAAAAAAAATGTAGCACTTCTTGGTAGAGCAATCTCCATATACATGTATTATAAGTCTCAAAGGTATCTCGTATAGTGCTTCCTTTCTGCATCAGTACTGTAGAATCAACACATTTTTTATGACAGCATTCTTCCTGATGTTACTGGAATGTGGTCCATAAATGATACATGCAGATATCTAACTATAGTAGCAACCGCCTCCACTATGCCGGCCTAACTGAGAAATTATCAAGTTAAATACAAATAAAACCCAAAATTAGGTTTTATTTGTTATTAAATATTTTTTTACTTTGCAACATAACATTATAGACCACATTGCTCAAAGAACATACAACCAATGGGGAAGAGAGGTTCTAGAGTGGAGACCATAAACCAGAAGACACAGTGTAGGTAGACCTCCCATTAGGTGGACTGATGATATAGTAAAAGTCATGAATAACTAGTGAATGCAACAGGCATTTTGTCGTCTGGAATCGCATTCTAAGGGGGAGGCTTATCTTTAGCAGTAGACGTCTTCTGGCTGCTGATGATAATATGATTATAGAGCAAAGGCTAGAAAGTCACTACTAATTGATTCTAATCTAATCTACTAACCTCCTTCTCAATTCCAAACTTGGGTAATGTTGAACTTTTGGAGCTGCACTGCTGACAAAAGACCTGGCCACAAGCACGACAATGATGCCGTCGGAGTATCAAACTGAAGGCCACACGACACCTAATTACATAAACCAACACCTAAAATTATCAGAAGCATCCACATATTTTGTTGACCAAATCGGTAGTCGAAATAAAAGTTTCAGTGTGTCGTTTCTTGGTAAAACAAATCGACAATGCTTTAGCAGACGACCTATAACCTTGGAACCTTCAAGCGATAAGTAAAGAAAAACCTTTGGCCAGCATAGTGACGGTGACTGAGGCAACCGTGAACTGAGACAGCGTTTTTAGTCATTGGCACTCTTGGACCATGCTATGCAACCATTACCATTAGACAAGTCATGTCACATCTCTAATCACAATAAAAAAAAGAAGTGACGAATAGAGTAAAAATATAAAGCGAGCATATTAAAGTAATTTTTTTCAACATACCTGTGACAAACTTCTCCGTCAGCCCATTCTGGTGCTGTGTCGGCCATGAACATGGCGTCAGACTCTTGAATAGGCTGAAATTTGTGTCCCTCAGATTTCAATATGGTCACCATATCCTAAACAAAATCAACAAATTATTAAGACACAAACACAGCCGTTTTAAATCTTATGTGAATGGATGCGTTAAACGAGGCAGGCCTGGGAGGGTTTTTCCCGACCAAATCGGAGACATCTTCAAGAAAGCTAGGTTGCCTAGTGCCAATAACCATAGAGCTTGTATGAAGAGAATTGTAAATGTAAAGGAAGCGAGGGAGTTATGTCAGGATCGTGGGCTCCATTGTTTCTGCCTACTCCTGTGGGAAAAAGGCGAGACAATTTGATTGATTGAACCGTTGCAACATAGCGGAGTTTTTTTATTTATTGCGTCTTTACATCTTGTCTGATGTTAAGCAAGAGGATGACGAATAGTGGTCACTATGCCGGCTTTCTCATGCCTTGCTTGAAGGATCCAATGTTACAGAATGGAGAGAACACTGGAAGTTAGTATCACCAATTACTCAATGAATCAATGACAAATATTAAATTTGTAAAAATATTCCATTAACTATACTTATAAATTATACTTAAATACACTTTATTAAACACATATTTAACTTATACAATAAACACTTCAATTAACAACAGGTACCTTGTATAATAAAAGAAAAGAAAAACTATTAATTAAAGGTTGTAAGTGTAAGAGAATAGAAAAGTAACAAAAAGATGATAAGAAAATAAACAAACAAAGGAACAGTTCTGCGGCAAACTTCACTGTGTACATTTTGCGGCTAAGTTCACGTTGTAGGTTTTGTATAAGGTGACTTTGTAGACCAAACTACGTATGAGGTAAAAAGGCTCGAAGGTCATTGTCTGTCTCGACGTCATGAAAGTTCAATGTACAAAGAAAACGCTCATTTCAGATACAGAACAACTCTATATTCTCTTAAACATCGCTTTAAAAATGTCTATTCTATTTTATTGGAGACATCCTCAAGAAAGCTGAGTTGCCCAGTGCCCATATTTATAAAGCTTGTCTGAAGTGAATTGTGGATGTGAGGAAAGTGAGGGAGTTGTGTGAGAACCGTGGCAAGTGGCGATCGATTGTCTCTGCCCATCCCTGTGGGAAAAAGGCGAGACAATTTATTGATTGATTGATTATTTTATTACGACGCGTCATTTAACTTCGATTTCCCTAATGTAATGGAAGACCAGTGACTGAAGCAAGAGGCGACTGCTACTGCAAGTAGCATACGCAAGATGCCCGACTAGTTGGAACCGGCAAACTGATCCCGAAACGCGATTAAGTCACTTTGCGGTCTGTGAACTTAAAAAAAAGACATCGACTTTACAGATACAATATCAACACTTATTACTTTTTCGGCAATAATTCATAGTTCTTTACCCCTACACAATTTAGAATTCGTATAAGATCTAATACGATAATTTTCATTTATTGAGACGTAACATTTGAACTCGACTCGCCTGAATGGCACGTATGGCTCCAAGAGCGTCTACGACTAAAAAACCATATCAATTTACGGTTGCCTCAGTCGCTATACCGACCACTATCAAGAATATTTCATCAAGCATATTACACTTCTTTACTAGGGCTACTAGACGCGTTTGTATCATAGAAACAGGGCGACTAAAGTAAGTACACAATATAATAAACATTATGAAATTATTGACAATATGAAAGTTCGTTGACACAAAATAATCAGTAATTTAATTATTTATCTCAAAGACGCAAACTAACGATAGATAAAATTGTCATCATTCTTCTTTAGAATCTACTTGTAATTAATTATTACGAGTGAATTATACAAACTATTATATATAATTTGTATAACACGACATATTATAATACTACCTGATGATAAGTTGGAGTGCAGTCCATGAATGGGGCGCCTTCATTTGGACCGCACTCCAGCGTAACATTAGGCGGGTGCTGTCACTGTCAATGTCCAGCCAAAATACATAATAATAGGTAAGCTAAAACGAACAAAAATGATTTATAAAATGTTTTTTTAAATCCTGATAATAAGCAACAGTCAAGAAAAATTATTAAAACAAATCATAATAAAATTGAATTACGAATTTCATGCGATAATATAGAAAGTCTCTAGCGCCCGATAAATTAATAATTAAAAAATAATGAGATTATTAATAATGATAAAACAATGATAAAAAATTACTTACACGTACAAACGGCGTAGTCATTTTTTATTAAAAAATATTAACGTAAAATAGTATGAACTGCGTGCAGATACTGAATGAAGGTCAGCTATTATAATTAAATTACCAATGTACGAGGGCGGTTCAATAAGTACCCGTGTTAGAAATGAAGACACGATTTTTTTCAAAAAAATGCTTTTTATTTTTCAACATAGTCCCCTTTTAGTAAGATACACTTCTCCCAACGTTCCGGGCATTTTTTTAACCCCTCCAAAAAATAGGATTTGTCGAACTCTCCGAAATACGCCTCTGTCCCGGCGATGACTTCCTCGTTTGAGCTAAATTTTTTTCCCGCGAGCCATTTTTTCATGTTAGGGAACAAGAAAAAATCGCAGGGAGCCAGATCGGGTGAATACGGGGGGTGCGGCAGCGATTCATAACGCAATTCATGCAGTTTGGTCGCCACAACACCAGATGAATGTGCTGGTGCGTTATCGTGATGAAACAACACCTTTTTTTTCGCCAAATGTGGCCGTGTCTCCTTTAATTTTTTGTCGAAGCGGTCTAATAACTCACTGTAGTATAGTCCAGTGATCGTTCTTCCTTTTTCTAAAAAATCCATGAGGATGACGCCCTTCGCATCCCAAAAAATCGTCGCCATGACCTTACCGGCCGATGGGACGGTCTTCGCCTTCTTTGGTGCAGATTCACCGGGAGAAATCCATTGTTTTGATTGTTGTTTAGTTTCTGGTGTGTAATGATGAATCCAGGTTTCATCAACGGTGACAACTCGACGCAAAAAGTCCTTAGGATCTCGCTTAAATTGCCTTAAACACTGCTCTGAAGTTAACAGCCGCATCCGCTTGTTGTCCAGCGTGAGCAATCGCGGCACCCATCGGGCCGACAATTTTTTCATCTCCAACTTATCATGCAAAATATTAATTGCCGTTCCGGTCGACACACCTACGGCCTTAGCTACTTCGCGGACTTTCGTTCGTCGATCAGCGAGAATCATGTCGTGGACTTTTTCAATGATTTCCTCGGTAACCACGTCTGCCGGGCGTCCTGGTCGCTCCTCATTAAAAACGGATGTTCGCCCACGTTTAAATTCGTTAAACCAATATCTAACTGTGGTCATAGATGGCGACGTGTCTCCATAAACAGCATCGCTTTTATCTCCTCGCACTTTTTCCCATCCAAAAACATAAAGCGAATTACCGAACGATACTGCTCTTTTTCCATCTTAACGAAAATCACGAAACACGTCTGACTCGAATGGCTGCCAAATCGAAACTAACCTATCAATCAGTCTGAATTTTATATTAGCGCCGTCTGATAGATGGCAGCACACGATGATAACACTAACTTCACTCAGGAACGCCCTCTGTCTTCAAACACGGGTACTTAATGAACCGCCCTCGTAGTAAGGCGCAACGTTAAACAAGGAATTTACTTTAATGTTCTATATTATGGATTAGTCTGTACTTGACCTTTAAAATCTTCAACCAATCAATTATTCAAATTGTCAGACCTTTTTCTATAGAGCGCCATTTGTAACGATCCTGACACAACTCTCGCTTTCTCCACATCCACAATTCCCTTTATACAAGCTCTATGGTTATAAACATTAGGGTCTTGAGGATGTTTCCGATTTGGTCAAAAAACTGGGTCTGTCTCGTTTAACTAACGCATCCATTCAAATCAGACAGATTTATAAATTCCTTTCGTCAATCTATACTTTTACTCAGGATGAATACTTTCTTGGCTACGGATTTAGTGAATTCCCCTTTAGACATAGGGTTGTGAACTAATACGACCGATAGATTTCCAATCACTCTCGTCTACACTTGACTCTTCAGCCTCCTTCACATCCACAATTCTTTTCATATTATAGTTGTCCATAGTTTTTTCTTATTAAACCGCGACATCTGACCTCGACTTGCCTGATGGTTAATCAAGAGGTCAAAGATCAGGGACCCGATTATCGTAATACACGACAGTAAAATGACTTGGCAACGAACTTGCACTGATATTTGGCATTCTCGTAGGTAAACAATGAACGAATAAGAAATCAATAGGTAACTACGTTCGCGTATTGGTTACACCAAATATCAGTGCAAGTTCGTTGCCAAGTTATTTCGCTGTCGTGTATTAAGAGAATTGTGGATGTGAAGGAAGCGAGGGAGTTGTGTCAGAATCGTGGCAAGTGGCGCTCCATTGTCTCTACCTATCCCTGTGGGAAAAGGGCGTGACAATTTGATTGCAACGACCCAGTTCACGGTTGCCTCGGTTGCACTTACTATACGGACGAGAGGTAATTTTTTACGCTTCACTTGAGGCAATCATAAGGCGACCGTGGTGTAGTGGCAGTGAAATGGTTACATAAACCGAGAGCACGAGTTCGAGACCACCCACCGGTACCAATGTATCTTTGATATATGTACTTTAGTTGTCCTGTTTCTCTGATACAAGCACTTTAGTAGCTTAGTATAGAAATGTAAATAGAATCTATTGGAATTGGGTGTAAATGTCATTAAAATATCGGCGTAATATTTAAAAGATAATCTGATATTACGAGTGTCATGAAGGAGATAAGGTAATGAATCATACTCAAACGTAAATTAAAACTAGTGAATCATCTTTTTATAAACATTCATCCTATACTGTACATTGGTCATACAAGTGTGTAATAAACAAATTATTTGATGACATTTCAAGAAAATCGTTCTTATAACGCCCTGTTGCCTCTGATTTTTTTTAGATAGAAACCAACGCAATTATTCCCCCAGCGATAAGTAGAGACAACAGAGCGCCACTTTCCTCGATTCTGACACAACTCTCTTGCTTCCTGTGTATCTAACAGGCTCAATTTTTAAATTTTGTATTAATAATTGTCATATATAATTTTAAAGTAAATAAAAAATGAACGTCTTTATTGAAATGTTCTAAAGGAAATTATGTGTAGTACGATAAAAAAAATTAATCTAATCCACCAAATTAAAAAAAAACTTAATAAATTTTATGTGTTCTTGAGATCAGCGGCGCTTGACGGAGCATTAGAAATATTTATTGTGATTTAGAGTATTTTATAAAAGGAATTCAATATGAGGTAAACAATTGATGTGTTACTCGCTGATGAGATTCTCAGCAATTTGTTATTTGCTGAGAATGCCAAATAGCAACTCAATTTTACGGTTTTCTCGTCGCGATAAATATTATTATTTAGATTAGTACAAAAGCTACATTGATAAATCAGTAAAAGTTTGTTGTGAAGTGATTTCGCTATCGTGTATTAAAAGAATCGGGGTCCTGAAGCTGATCCACCTCTTTTTTTAATAACAAATATTTGCAATATTTAATATATATTTTAAACCCGCCTTGACCCGCCTGGTGGTAAGCAAGAACAGGGCCAAGAGTGCCGACATTATTATTATTAAAATAAATTTATTATACAAATAAAAGCTTTGAAACAAATATTTGCTCCGACCGGGACTTTACGCGCAACAAACCAATCGCTAACCGTTCGTCTACGCCTGTCGTCAAACAAACAAAACACCATTAATGAAAAAAAGATTCCATTTCACCAGTCAATAATAATTTGTGTCAAACTCACCTGTACTGCTCTGCCTTTTGATGAATTTCTAAAAGCAAAAGCCCATCCAAGTAGAAGTTCTAATATCTTTGTTTTCAAATTATCATGTGGTGTTGTCTTTATAAGATCTCGGAGCATTTCACAGAATGCTTTCGATGTGACTTCTTCATGTACTCCAGAACCTAAAGCAATTTATTCAATAATATTTCTTAAATAACAACCTTTAAATACAGAACATTTATTTATTTATTTAACACTATGTACAAAGGTGAACTTAATGCCGTTAGACATTCCCTGACAGCCAAATCTTTAGGACATTAAGACAGTATTTATGGTAAGTAGGTGCAATATAATGATGATAGTTTGTAAGAATAAAATAACTAATACATAATAATAATACTTAATAATAACATTTTAATACACATAACAATAACATAAATAAGTACATAAATAAGCTATATATATTTATAACACAATAATACACATAAAATAGAACTACTCATGTCATGAAAGATGTGGAAAAGAAGTGTTTGTACACATAACTCTTGAATATTGCTGTTCATAGGTTGTTCATTCCATTGATTTGCAGGGACGACAGAAAAAGATTTAGAGACGAAAGAGGTGTGGTGAGAGGAAATTGAATATTACTATAATTATTAATTGGTTCATAATTATTAAGAGTACTCATTAGCCCAGTCTGCCGATCGAGGGTAGTGCCACTTAAATGTAAAGTGACTTAGTTGCGTTTTGAGATCATCTTGTAAATTGCTATTTCCAGCATAAAAATATGCAATTGCTACTTGCAGTTATTTAACTGTAATAGCTGACTGCTCATGGACAGCACTCCAGCCTAACATCAGGCAGGGTGTTGTCATGTGTCAGGCCACAATTATTTTAAGAAATAATAACAATATATTTGTTTATCTAATAGGTGAGTTGTAAACTTTAATTCTGGATCCAGTTTTTTTTATATTGTGACTTGATATCTAACCATGCTAGTGTGTTGGGCATTTCTTGACAGATAATGAGTTGATATGATATTCAATATTATGCCGAAGTGTATAATGTACAAAATTATATAATATCAATATACTAATTTTATATTGACTGACCTGCAGGAATGTATAAATAATTACATTAAAATTGTAACAAATAGTTATAATCAAATAATAAACACAGAAATCATTAATGTTCTGTTTGTAACATGCTATTGTTATATGGTATCATTTGTAAGCAAAACTATTTTGTTGGTACCAATGTATATTTGTAATTTAATCTATGTATGTGACACGCTTTTTTCCCACAGGGTTATGGGCAACCTAGCTTTCTTGAGGATGTCTTCAATTTGGTCAGCGGACACCCTCCTGGGACTGCCTTGTTTAATGTTAATGAACATAGTATAATAAAATTCACATTTGCACACTGCTTGACTCAACCAACAATGCAACGGCTCTGACCAGTAAGCTGCCCAGTGTTTATGTGCTCACTTAGAAATTATTTTATTTTAACTTTGTAGTGTGCAGGTCTATTAACTGCTGGGTCTGTGACCCATTTACATACATACAGCATTACATATGGATATTGATAATAAATCAAATTATCACTTACCACAATTTTTAACAATACTTTCAAGAACACAGAGTGCAAACATAGCCTGATGTGGGTTTGGTGAATATAACTTCTTTTTGATTCCAGCAATTGCATATTTTGGTCTAAAAAAAACATAATTATCATTATCAAGATATCATTATTACCATCTTAAAGCATTTAATTAAACTTAATAATACATTGCCCAAATATAAAATGTCTTTTAATGTTATCAACTGTATACAAATATATTATTAAACATTCATTTGATAGTAATGTTTTTGTTAATAAACAACATAATCTATAAACCAAGGATCCAAACTATAAAACAAGTGAAGTATGAAAAAGCCTGCATAGTAATAGCCACTAAGGCAACTATAAATAGCTTTAGTTATTTAAGCAAATCAAAATGTAATGTCTCATTAATATAAAATATGTATTAACAGTAAATTGCATACAATTCTAAATATTCACATTACAATTAATATAACACTATTATATGGTAACATTCAAAGGACATCGGAAGGAGAGTTGAAAGATAAAATGGAAACAATCCAGAAGATTGCTCCTTGATTAAATTGGGGATATTACTAAAAAGCAGTAGTCTATAGTGCCCATGATTATATATAAAGAGAATTGTGAATGTGAGGAAGCAAGAGTTTCCTATTGTGGTGCCTCTATCTCTACCTACCCAGTGGGAATTAAGGCATGAAATTGATGATGATATTTCTATTTCTAGTCACAAACTATTTGTATTATGTCAATTAAGTTGCAGCTTGTCTAGTTACAGCCTATGATTTAGAGAAACAAATAGTATATCATAGTATCAATATCAAGTTTTATCAACCAGAACCTATGTATGCAAGTAATGTAATGGTATCCAAGTGCATGTTATTATTCAACAAACTAAAATAAATTATAATATCGGTAAGTAAAATAGACCTTAAGGACTAAGACAGAAGGGATAACTTGGAAGCCCAATGCAGTTTGTATACAATAACAATGATGCAATGTTGTGCATAAGAATGTATTCATATAATATGCAATTTACTTACGTGCAGTCATTTTGCCTTATCATATCACAAATTTGTAGAATAGTTGGCCAATCAGGTTCTAGGCGAAGATTACTAGTGGCTTTATCTGAAATAGTAACAGATCCTGTGCAATTTTGTACATTTTGTATTCTTAAACAATTTTACCAGTTCCAACACTTATTTGAAGTACGGCACAAATCATGAATAAGTAATTATCGTTTGGGTGAAAGCTGTTTACTTAAAAAAATTATAATAAGATATGGAATAAATGAAAAAATTACAAAACATTGAATTTTTGCGCATAATTGTTCTGGCTTGTAAAAACTGCGGTACAAGAAAAAATAACCATAATACCTAGTAATTTATCAAAATTACTTGCACGAAACATTTTCTATTTAATTACGGATAAACCTTTTTATATTAGAAATCAACAAATTGATTGAGGAAAAATGACAGCACACTTTTGTCAATTTTGTTTTTCGTGTGGCTATGTTGGCAATTGTGGGATGACGTCTACAAATTTACGTTCTCTATGGTTTTGCTAGTGATGCACTTAACGAAACGAACGAATACGAGTGAATAACGGTCATTGATATTTAAATGCAATACGTTTCATGTCAGTACTTAAATATATTTACAGCAGTAAAAATAATTTTATGATATATCATGAAAAAAAATCTCTATTGTGTGTTTGTTAGGATTAAAATTTAAATTAAATTTTGTTAGTCTATTGTTAATGTATATAGAGTTTTCATTACTTTATGCTTTCCTTTGTTGATTCTTCGACATAAAAACTAAGCGACATTTACGCAAAAGTGCACTTGAACAGGTTTTCTTTTCTTTCATCATTTAAAACTTTTCAAATCTTTACTCCCTTGACCAATAATTTATGCTGGATTTGATTAACCTTCATTATTATATTTATTGCAATTAAGTTTTTGGAATTAATATTTAAATATCGTCCTTTCTGTTAAGTGGTTATATTCAACAGAACAGATTTGTTTCTCATCAGTATTTCTATCATTCCTTCAGAAAAAAAGTATGGTAATATTCTATTCTTTTAAATTTATTGTCTTATGTATCTGCTGTTCCAGTAAATTTTCTTTTATTCTACTTAGGAACGAATTTTGTTAAGTTTTCTTTACGTCTACCTTTGTTTTAACGTTCTTGGAACGTGTAGCTATGATGAGAAGGGAACTAAAGTAATTTATGTAGAAAGTGAGGTGCTGAGGAGCAGATTCTCTTAGAGATTGATATTTAAGAATATAATAGAACTATAGTTTTCTCAAAATTCTGATTGATCATTTTATTATATGGAGTCTTTGAACCGTTTTTTTTTGTGAGAAGAATTGCTGTATTCCAATTGGACATTTCAGCGCGATTAAGTGGTGGGCGCCCTCGTGCAGCGGGTGATCCATGAGAAATTGAATTGGCTCCAAAGTCCCAAAGGAGTCTGGTGGGCCTCTTCACTCTTCACTCGAGTCTTTCTTTGGTAGGAAATTTTAGAGTAGGGCGATTTGTGAATGGCCCTGGAAGGTTTTGGGGGTGGTGGTGTTGGTGTGTTTACGTCGTGTGCCTGTCTGTCATGTGACCGAGTGCAGGCTGCGGCAATCAGCCTCTTAGTGTAAATCTTCCCTGATGATAAGATTCCTTAAAATCGGTGATGGTGTCAGTCAGAGTCGGTATGTCTAAGTACCTGTGCAGGTCAACGTTCCTGAGGTACCAGGGAGTTCTGAACCGGGTCAGTACCACCACTTATATATAGGTGTAAAGCATTTAGAGGATGCGAAATAAATGCATATATTTATAATTATCAAAATATCAAATTTTATTTTTGACCTTAAAATTGCAATATTTATTTTATTATCAGAACCAATAACTATATAAAAAAAATAGTTACTATCAACGGAAGAGCTGTCGGTGCTGTGATTAATGTGGTTTTAATTCGCATCGTTAATCCGATAAAACAGAAACATTGGATTAAATAAAACAAGCATTGTCACAGTTTTAAAAATATACTTAATCAGTGAGCTTATTTTATTTTACGGAAATAGTGGTTAAACAATTTAATACACAAAAAATAAAAATAACTATGTGACAAAAAGTAGTGCAAGAGTAGTGTATTAATTTAATAATTATGATACCCAAAAACTTGCTAATTCATAAAAAGAACCACAAAGAAATAACAAAAGAATACCACACTGTGAATATAAAAATGTTACAATATTCAATAGACTTAACAACTTGTAATACAGAACTGCTTTTAATTAAACTTAAATTGTGTGCCCTTCAGTTACAAATCTACACTTTGGAAGGAATGTATGATGAGATACTTTATATAAAACAAGTGATGTTAGAAACACAAATTTTACTAATGTACATTGATAGAAAATGTGACGTTGTTGCTCGACCGATACCTCCCGCAATTGATTAATCTTCATTCTCAAAAAAATATGAAGATATTGCCACTCCTTGAAACTGAAGTGTGGTGTTCATCGTCTTCATAAAGCTCAAGAATACCTGCCTGCCTACAGTAAATTCCCGGAGGACCTCATACTCAACAAGAACTCGTAACTTTTTGACATAATTACTCATCAATTTACAGTCAATGTCTACTAAAAAAATAAATTCAGACCATCCAGAACTTTGGAGGTATTACATCTCTGTTTTGCTGATACTCTATTCAAATTTCCACCATTGTAAAAAGACAGCATATCAGCAGAGCATGAAGGCGTGTCGGTAGGAACAGTTTCATTGAACTTGGAGTAATCTATCTCGAATCCGAATCTATCAAATCGGTAGCTCATCATCTCTCGAAACCTATGCCCCCATAAAATCTCCTTGGCTGTATAACTCGAGCGAGCTTGTACTGCTTGTCCAGTAGATTCTATAGTTCCTTCTAAAACTACAACTATCTCCAACTTCGATGTCAATATATCAGCAGCAGTAACAGTATAAAATGGACTATTAACATCGATTATATGAATCACAGAAACAGGACGGGCGAAAATAATGTCTTCACACGTATCTACCATTAAATCTAATTTAATTTGTTCATTTATTATTATTTCACCGGATTTAGTTTGGAATCGTATTAGAAATGCATGGACACTGACAGCTATAATGCGAGACTTGCGGACATCTCCAGCTCTAAATATTAAACAGAGGTTGTTGTCCCGTTTATTGATAACAGCATTGTTTGTAAAGAGCAAAGTTTGAGTTCGACCTTTTGGGCGTGTTAATTTTGCGAAGACCAACCCAACCATGAATGATTGCATTATTGTGCCCAATATTCCCTGGATGCACATCGTGAATATTGCTTCAGGACATTCTAAGGTGATACTCCTGGTGCCATATCCTATAGTGGTGTGGATCTCGATGCTAAAGAGGAACATAGAAGTGAAACCGTAGATTTCTTCAACACACGGTGTCCAACTCGATGAGTTTCTAAATCGAGGCATGTGGTTTTCTTCTAAATCTCCGTGCAAAAACATTATGGCCCACCAGATAGCTGCGAAACTCATCCATACCACGATATATGCCAGGATAAAGCATACCAAAGTCCATCTCCATTGTGACTCGATAAAAGATGATACTACATTCATGCATCGTAAAAGTGATTTGTTTTGTTTCTCAATATTAAATTCGCCAGTTTTAAAAACAACACGGTCATATTTTTTTCTATTTACCGAATAAGTCTGTTTCCTGTTCCTGTAATGTTTATAAATAGATAATTTAATGATTGATTAGGTGTTTAATTTTATCTGTAAATTATTAGTTTATTTTACTTACTTGAAAGAGTGTAACTTAGTAACCTTGATTGGTATTTCACTAAAATGTTTTTTTAAACTATTGCTTCTGATGAGTTTATCATTTTCACTGTTGTAAAATTTAAGCGAATAATCTTCCATTTAATTTAAAATTTTAATCAAGATTGATTAAAGTGCATTCTTTAGGAGACTTATATCTTAAATAGATAGTAAAGTAGCTGTTAAGTTATGTTTTATACCTAAATGCAATTGTTTTGCACGTCAGTACTTTTGTTGATTGATAAATGAAGATTTCTAAGCAGATAACATAGATAAGAATATGACGTTTATGTAGTCCATTCGTTAAATTTAACCAAGTCTATTTTTTTATTGTGTCGCGTTATACGACAGCACTCTGCTGGAGTCCATAATGAAGGTCCATAAATGAAGGTGACTGCTACTATAGTTAAATAACTGCAAGTAGGAATAGCATCCAATATTCCGGCCTAGTTGGAACCGGAAACTTTCAAACTTTCAACCATTTTAAGATATTATTGTGTTAAACCGGTTAATAATTATTAGGAAAAGCTTTAATAAAAATTCCTTTAGTTATTAAAAGTCAGCACAATGTGCTTGAAATTCTTTTAATTCATAAAATGTTTTTTATTTACGAACGGAAAGAACGTATCCTTTCATAAATGTCTGTAACATTTTGCATATTCCGCTTGAATTTTTATTATCGCCAGAAGGCGTTCACTGCTGAACATGTGACTTTTACTATGCCGTCAGTCCACCTAGTGGGAGGCCTACCTACGCTGCGATAATGATGTTTATCAATGGGAGGTCCAAGAGCACCGATGACTGAAGAAGAAGTAGATATTGCGTGCATGCATTTAGCGCATAAACTATAATTTAGAATCTACGTTAGTTGCAAGTGTTAAACTTGCTTAAGGTAGTAAATATTTACGTTTTAATTTCAATATTTAGTTTGTATGACGAGAAACTATTATCTGCAATATGTTGATTGACCAGTAGATAATCTACAGAATTGATTTTCGTCAGTGGTAGGCAGACTGGTCAGTCAATTGTAGGTCTTCCGATCCAAGGTGACTGTGATGTCAAGTAAACAAGTGAATCAGACGCATTTTGGGATCAAATTCAAAGCCGCTGGTGAATTTAAACGCTGTGTAGCTTAGTGTTAGATTGAACGTCAGACACCGGGTTTTATTTGTCCACCAACTGATGTGCAAGCGTGATTTTTCCATTAAGTACTAATTTTTAAAGTAAGTTAACTGGTACTTACCTACATCAACATGGTATCATAAATTGGTATTTTTAACCTTAGAGCTTGTATGAAGAGAATTGTGGATGTGAAGGAAGCGAGGGAGTTTTGTAAGGATCGTGGCAAGTAGCGCTAAATTGTCTCTGCCGTCCCCATGGGAAAAAGGCGTGACAATTTGATTGGTTTATTAAGAGTGGTAGAGTAGGCAGTTGTACCAAGTCTGCCGATTCGGGGTAGTACCACCACTTACAAGTATATAGACCTTGAAGTGACTTAGTTATTTAACTGTAGTAGCGGTCACCTTCATTCATGGAGCGTACTCCAGCTTAACATTAGGCGGGGTGCCGTCGAAAAAGTCACAAAAAATCTACAATACTAATTTATAGAGTAGATAAGTAAAATAGAGAATGTATATGCAACAGTTGATCATGACACTAGGATATAGGCGTTGGAGGTCAGTTCCAGGAAATAAACATAGAGTAGTGCAATATTTTTTATATGAAATGATGATGAATGATTATTTCCTTTACGAATGTAGATGCAATAGTTAAGCTTTGCTGCAAAACCCGGAAGAATTTACACTAGGGTTATCACACAGATCTATCTAGTATTTTTCTAAATTTTTTTACACTTCTATACTAAGTTACTAAACGTGGTTGTATCATAAACTCAGGACATTGTCAAAGATACATGGGTATCGCCAAGTGGTTTTGAACCGGGGGCTGCTGGTTTTCGTAACTATTTTACTACTACTAAATGGGCCGTTTTATTTTTTTATTTAAGACTTTTTAAGTAAAAGGCTTAAATTTAAAGATTTATTCTATTTAGTTTTCACATTTTTAGTCCATAAAATAACGCATTATGTCCACTTACTTAACACATATCAAAATAAAATCATTTATTATGCCTGCCCCATTATTTCGAAAAGGCTTATGACAGGAAGAAATCACAAAAAATTTTTAGGTAACTGTTACGTAGGTTTACAAAAATGTAATGAAAAACAATTTATTTTCTCATTTCTAAACTTGCTTGTATTTTAGCTACTAAACAGTGCCTAGATTCTCTTAACACAATTATGCCGACGAAAAAGCATTGAAATTGCGCCGCGTTCGCAAATGATTAATAAACATAGTTGGAACCGGAAACATTCAAGCTGACCCGGAAAAGCGACTGGGTTACTTTACGGTCTGTACACTTGAAAATGGTGGTACTACTCCGATCAGCAGACTGATCACCAACTGTTTGCCTACCACTCTTAAAACTGGGATTTGCATTTTTTGTTAGCAACAGTTTGGTGCAATAAAAACAAGAATCTCACGCTATGAAATATTTAAAACAAAAATATAAATAAAATCAATCAATAACTGTACTCGTAAATAAATAAAACAAGTTATTTGCAAGCGGTCACGTGAGGCTATGAATTATGACGGAAAGACGATCGGCCATGACAGACGAAAGAGCATCAAGCGGGGAACGTAATTCGATAATAGCTCTGCTCTTGAACGTGTCCACATCCAATATGGAATCATTTTGTCAGCCATTTCAAGCCACATATATTTTTATTTATTGCATACTTACTTACTTAGTAGATATTGTATAAAATAAAAGATCATAAATATTTCATAAAATAGGTAAGTATCGATATTTGACTGCTAGGAAGTAAACCGTGACGTTGTGGTAGTGCGCACGCAAATTGAGATGTGTCTTTGATATAGGTATTTTCTTTGGTCGTCCTGTTTCTATGATACAAGCACTTTTAGTAGCTTAGTAGAAAACGTAAATACAAAAATACTGCAACAAATAATTTAAATTAATTTTCACGCCTCTGTTCTCACAGGTAGAGGCAGATACAAAGGACTGCAACTTACCATGAACTTAACATACTGTAACTACCCTTACTGAGTGGTAGGCAGTGGCGGCCAGTCTGCCGATCCGGAGTAGTACCACCACTTTCAAGTCTACAGACCATGAAGTAACTTAGTCGACTCGGCATTAGCTTATAAGTTGCCGGTTCCAACTAGGCCGGCATAGTAAATGTGACTGCTATTGATAGTTATTTAACTGTAGCAGCAGTCACCGACATTTATGGACCGCACTTCAGCCTAACATTGTCGTACATAATAAAAAACATCCACAACGCTCTTAATACAAGTTAATAATATATACCTATACGTATAATTATTATATCTCTATATTTTTATCAGAGGAAATCTGCTAAAAACATAAAAGTAAACATTATGTCGTGTAATTAACAAAAACTATAAATTTAAAACTATTAAAGTTGACCACAGTTTGCGTAAATATCATAACATCTTATTCCTAATTGAGGCTAAAGGTAATTTTGTATATTTTTACTTTAAAAAACGCTGGGTGTCAAGGCAAATGAGTGAAACAGGCGATGTCTTAACCCATACGTTTTGGGGTCAGTGAGTGATTACCAAGCTTTAAATCCAAAATAATTAAATACTATTTTAAGCATTTATAGACTCCCCTTTTACAGATGAATTGCTATATACAATAGGTCTGTACCCACCACAGACTATCTACTCTCGACTTACCATTAGGCAGAGGTCAGATTTCGAGTCACAATAAAGAAAACCTTTACTCTTTATCATTTGAAGAAAAAAAGCTAGATTCTGTTTAGAATTCATGTTTTTCTTCTGTACCCACTGCTACTTACCACGAGGCGACGAAGATCATACTGAAAAAAAAAACATATTTTATAGGTAGGTAGTATACGAGTAACTACTACTAAGAACGTAATATGTAGAGAACGTATACAGTATCCATACAGATAAGCAAAGGAAGGGATCAAGGTAAGATGCAAATAGACCTTTTGTTCCGTGACAATGTTAGTGTCACACGTAGGTACCCTGACCTAGCCTATGTACTAGTATAAGCTAATTATGATAAGTTAGAACCTTTATTAGCAGCCAATGTAGCTTTAAGCTATATTATGTTGTAGCTATATCTAATATCTTTTGATTATAATAATGTAAGCAGGGGTCTTGGAGTTTCAAATAAATAAAACGTATTAGCCTTGCAAAGGAGAAATGTTGCCAGTCTTCTTGGGGCTATCTTTGATGTGACGTCATTCATCATCAGCAAAAAGTCGTCCACTGCTGAACATAGGCCCCCCCCTTAGAACGCCATTTCGAACAAGATGTTAGTTGCATCTACCAGTTATTCGTGACCTTTATTATGTCACTAGTTCACGTCATTAGATGATGTTTTTCATGATGTTGATCATCATGAGTAAAACAAAAACAAAGAGGGTTAATTTTTAATCGACGAATGCAATTTGTCTCTTGGTTAAATGAAAAGTTAGGTTTTCTAATTTAAACAATAAACAACGGCTCCGTATTCTAATGTTGTGGGCTTTACTAAAAAAATATTTATTAAAATTTATATATCATTTTATACTTAAATTAGATACGAGTAGGTAGCTGCTACCTAAACTTTAAAATTTCAAACATTTAATTTGAAAGTGTTATTGACTTTTTTGACACTTAGGCAATGATACTTTAATAAGACAAGTCGTAGATATGTTATAGGCGCTCTGAAAGAGGCACGTTAAAACTATGCTAACAATTAAACCCGAACTCAGTCTCTCGATGCAAAACAACATATATTTGTCTCTTTTACGCTCTCAATAACTATCATTCCGTCCTACTACCGTTAATACTCGTGCTATTTGCGAACACTAAAACTGGTGTATATAACGTATCTACCTCATTTTACCTAATATCATTGCACTTAGGTAGGTATCTAATTATGAGGTTAGTGAACTTATGAGTTAATTAAAAACAACAAAAGTAATCAGTATAGTTTCACTACGAAAATGAATTATTATTATTATTTGTAAACTGTCACAACTTATTGTTTAGTGAAAGGTGCTTAATTATTGTAAGAAATAAATAGAAGTGGTTTAGATTAAGACTCGGCCGTGCTCCAGTTCATCTAGCTAAGATGAGAGTTCATGATGTTTTTATATGTGCCTGTAGCATTGAGGACTAAACTTAAATATTTTTAAGTGAATTAACGTTCATTTTCTAGCGCTATACATATAAATTTTATATTGTTCCAATTTTAAAGTTGTGGAAGTTTTACGCAATTGTTGCCATAATTAAACAATCAATCAATCAAATTGTCACGCCTTTTTCCCATGGGGATAGGCAGAGACTATAGAGCGCCACTTGCCACGATCCTTACACATATCCCACGCTTCTTTCACATCCACAATTCTCTTCATACACGCTCTCAGGTTATGGGCACTAGGGCACGACTCAGCTTTCTTGAGGATGTCTCCGATTTGGGCCTGCCTTGTTTAACGCATCCATTTACATCAGATTTATAAATTGCTTTCGTCAATCCACTTTCACTCACCTTTCCAAACCATCGATCCTTGTCACTACATCTTCTTTCAAACCACATCTATCTCACCTACTAATATAATCTCACCTACTACGTATATCTTAATAACGAAATCAGGTATAATTTGCATTTTAGTTAAAGAATTAACCTGATGACAAAATATATATAAAGGCGACCGTGGTGTAGTGGTATTGCAAACCGAGAGCACGGGTTCAAAAAGATACATTGGCCGGTTTCTATAATACAAGCACTTTAGTAGCTTAGTATGGAAATGTAAATAAAAATAATTATCTTGTAATTTCCGAACGCGTGGCTAGTTAACAAATAATCACACAATAAATTAATGTATGACAAGTATGTAAGTACCGGTAGCCGCAAGTTTAGCGCACGCTACACGCAGTCCACGCCATCCAGGCGACATGCGCGCGCGTTTTTAATCCTGGGATTTCATAAGATTAGATCCCGTAGTAGTTCAAAAAACAGTTCAAAGTTTTAACTATGTATAAGTGAAAGTTAAACTAGAGTTAATTTAGTTAAAAGTAAGTATTAAATAAATAAATTGGATACGTTTTTAGGTGAACTTTATAAAAATTAATAGGGTAGGAAATTAGGGTTGTAAGGTAAGGTAAAAATTAATTTATATGTGAAGGCGACCGTGGTGTAGTGGCAGTGCAATGGTTACACAAACCAGAGAGCACGAGTTCGAGACCACCCACCGGTACCAATGTATCTTTGATATACGTACCTTGGCTGTCCTGTTTCTATGATACAAGCACTTTAGTAGTTTAGTATAGAAATATAAATAAATAAAAAATTAAAATATAAAAATTTTCAAAAGTAATTTGTTAAATAATTTAAATAAGGTAAAAAAGGGAATACTGAATTTCTAAAGTTTTTAATAGCTCTTAAAATAAAATAGATGCTTTTACTTATACTATATAAGTTGTAGTAACAGTCGCCTCCATTCCTGGATCGCACTCTAGCCTAACAACAGGAGAGGTGCTGTCGTGTGTCGGACCACAATATAAAAATCTTTAAGAGTGGTCTCTTAGGTTTATATTTAAGTATACATGTGTATTATTCAAAATAAATTCGTCCTGCCTTAATTCCGCACAGTGTAGTGGCACAATGCTGGAAGCAAAATAATTGTGCCAGGAAATGTTTAACTAATTCACAAACTAATTTTACGTTTGGTTTAAATGATTATTAAAAGTAAACAGAGATTATTTTAAAAATAAATGTAATTGTTAAATAATAGTACTCGTATTAGATTAATTTAATCTTATCATACTGTTGTCGGTGACATCAAGAATATGATCTATTGACAATATAGTTTTCAAGGAAAAGGTTGGTCGGACACCTTCGGTCTTACTACAAAAAATATTTAAAATAGTGTTTAATTATTTGTATACAGTGAAACCTCATTTTGTGGTTCTAAAACAAGTTTAATGCCTGCATTTTTTTTGTGGTAACACGGTATGTCATAAATAGGTACAAAACGCAGCTTTTTTTTTGTTAAAAATATTGATCTAATATTAAAAATCATTAAAGACAAACAAAATCTTCTTTTTATTGTGACACGACATGATGATAAGCAAGAGAAGATCCAAAAGTGACGACGACTAGGGAAACCGAGCTTGTTCCCAGCTGCCTCAGTCGCCGTCACCATGCCGGCCAAACCGTCCATATGCCGGCCAAAAAATCTAAACGAGAATCGGTATGTCGGTGCAAATTTATTGTTTGTTGTCTCTACCTATTCTATGTGAATTATTCATTCAAATTGTCATGCTTTATTTCACGCAGGGATAGGCAGAGACAATAGAGTGTCGCTTTCCACAAACCTGACACAACTCTTTCACTTCTTTTACATTCACAATTCTCTATCATAAAACTTTTATGGTTTTTAAAAGAGTGATCCTGATTTGATCGTGGCCCAATTATCTGGATGGATACATCTTGATAATTACCCCTGTTACGTATCTTTCGTCAATTTTTTTAAAGTGCCTAAACCAAAGCACGCAATATACCTTCTTTTATGACGTGAGATTTCAAGTTTTAAGTTAAAACACCAATTTAATATTTCTTAGATAGTATCTAACTATCGAAGTATTTTTTTTAAATATTTTTATTTTGACTCGACATCTGACTTCGACCCGCCACCGGAAGCAAGAGTGCCGACGACTGCAAATACCGAGTCTTCACGACTGCCCCAATCGCCGCCACTATGCCGGCCAAAGGTGCTTCTTCACGCATCGCTTGAAGGATCCAAGGCTAAAGGAAGTTTTGTTATTACATAATGAAATACAGCCTATTTTCTATAAAAAATTAATAGTGAATTCTTCATTGAGGTAATGACAGAAATTTACTGCTCTCATTATTTATTCTTTATATTGTGTCTCTACACATGACAACATCCTGTCTACTGCACAGTCCGAGAATAGAGGCGACTGTTCTATTATGTCGCATTCACTCATATTCACTCATAGTAGAAAACAACATTTTCGGCAATTTTTCCTAAATGTGATCTTTAAAATACCATTGTCACTTCACTAAAGAAAAGTCTAGAAAAGTGGTGTTTCTATACAGATAATGGGCCAATAACCAATTAAACATAATTTGGAGAATTCGTAAGTTTGATAATAATTTTTCCATTCATATTATAAATATTTGTCTTACACTCCTGTTATCTTAAAACAATAAACATTCGTCTAATAATTCAAATGCATTTTCCTTATTTTATACATGTTTCTATTTTTTTTTTACAATAACATTTTATGATTAACTACCTGTGATTTACCAGCGTATATAGAGAATTATTACCACATCTCTTGAAAAATAGTGGTTTTGAGTTAACTTACAAAAAGTGTTGGAAACGAGATATTTGCTTTGTGAAAGATATTACAATATGTGACATTTATTCTATAAAATATGTAATGACTAATTGGGTATATTAATGAGAAAAGGTTCAATCAATCAATCAAAATGTCACGCATTTTCTCACTGGGACAAAGGAGCGCCACTTACAAACACTAAGCCACAAGCTTGGCACAACCTAGATGGTTTGGGCACATAGGAAGGATGAGTAAAAGTAGATTGACGAAAATAATTTATAAATCTGATGTAGATGGATGCGTTAAACGAGGCAGACCCAGGAGGATCGACCTGCCTGTTAATAAGCATGATGAAGGTTCAATTAATTTTTAATTTCACTGTTTTATTCCTATTTTTCCTATGACTTATAAATAAATAAGTGATTATTGTATGGTTGTATAAAAAAATGTATGAACATAAGGCGGCCGTGGTGTACAGTGAAATGGCTACGTAAGCCGAGTGGCACGGGTTCGAAACCACTCACCGGTACCAATGTATTTTTGATGTATGTAATTTGGTTGTCCTGTTTCTATGATACAATCACTTTAGTAGCTTAGTATAGAAATGTATAATAAAAAATAAAATTAACTTAACGTACGTGGTAATATTTTTTTAAAGTTTTGAAATATATTCAAAATAATTAGAAGCTATTCCTGTAACCCTTTTTGCGCGTTCTGTCTTGGAGATCTAATGTAGTGGCAAAATGCACTGTACAAAAAATATATTTCATTATTTTTACGATGCATTTATATTGCTCGAAGTTCTCGTAAAGTACAACATTGTTTACACGACGACATTGTTTAACATATGCACAAAACAAACAATAAAGCAACCTTTATCTACAAAATTCTAGTTTCTAGTGCTTAAGTAATTTAATTAACGTAGAGGTCGCTCATCCCCGCAATCTCACGTCTGCAATCCTCGAATTGAGCTCATGACCAAAATGGATTCTTCCTGTCACATCAACTCACACGGTACAATGTAGCAATAAATTTTTGTTGAACGAAATTAGTTCTATCAATTTTGGGACATAGTTGCTATGGAGTTCAACTCGCTTCGTTGAAGTCGTCTATTTGAATATAGGGTTACGCTTATTTCATTTAGATATAATTTTTATAAAAGAAATTATAGATTTTTGCACTAGGTATCGCGTTTATTTTGATTTGAACAGCAGTCCTGGGCTTCGAATAAAAGAATTAAGGGCCCGTTTCTCTTAATACATTAGGCAGACGAAAAATCAGCGATATTCCGTTGCACTGATATATTCGTAACCAATCAGCAAATAACAAATGAATAGATAAGCTACGTGGATTAGTTACATATTCGAGACAGGTCGAAGAATCATTCCAATAAAAGAAAAAGTAAAATAAATCTGCATATCAAGTCCAAGAGCCTACATAAACTTTTTTTACACACGATATTTGACCTTGTCTTGCCTGATGGTCAGCAAGGGAACGTCCAAGAGCACCGACGCCTAAAAGAACCTTTTTATTATACAGTTGCGGCAGTCGCCGGCTTAAGTTCATGGACCACATATGACGATAATACAGTTTTGTATTGTGCCAAAAGTTATTATAGTAAATAATTGCATGAATAACCGTAGAGCTTGCATAAAGAGAATTGTGGATGTGAGAGAAGCGAGGGAGTTGTATCGGGATCATGGCAGATGACGCTCCATTGTCTTTGCCTATCTTATAATTGCAATACGTTTTAGTATTTTCTTAGATTTTGTGCGAACATTGATTAATGAAATAAACAAATTTTATGCGGCTTACTATTGTAAAAATTGTATAATATATAACAAAAATAAACGCGATAGTAAGCTGCATAATATTTGTGCTATACGTTTATTACATAAATATTAACCTAATAAAAAAACCAACACCCAAAGCAACACCAATAGTAATAGACGAGCAAGTTATTTGTTAATTGTTTGTATTGTGTCCTTTGTTTTTACATTTCCTGTGTAACGTGCACTCGGAGCGTTATTAAGCTACTCTATTTTAATTTAACCAACATATATTATGGACATAACAATCGCTATTAATAATAATGTGATGGCCAGCTATGATAATTTTATACAACCTATCATAGCTTTAACTCCAATTATAATAATAAGCCGAGATTCAAGTTACCATTAGCAGTTAATTTTCCTATAATAAGATAATTGTTCTGCTGTTTACGCTAATAAGCTAATAAATGTATTTGCACCAAAAAGCGCTATTTCTGAACTTGAAAGTTGCTGGTTCGAATTAGGCCGGCATTCTGAATTTGGCTGCTAATTAAGGGTAGTAGCAGTCGCCTCTATACACTGCACTCTAGGTTGTAATCAGGCGGTGTCCTATCACATGTCGGGTCATATTAAAAAAGGGACGGTATCTAGAAATTTTATATTATCTATTTTTTTTATATATTTCTATACTAAGCTACTAAAGTGCTTGTATCATAGAAACAGGACAACGAAAGTACATATATAGGTATATCAAAGATACATTGACATAAAATGATACTGGTGGGTGGTCTCAAACTCGTGCTCTCCGGTTTGTGTAACCATTGCACTGCCACTACACCACGGTCGAGGTCAGATGTCGAGTCACAATAAGTAAAAATGGCGCTCCGTGGCTTGTTCATAATGGTCAATCTGGTTGGTTAATATCGGCGGAAGGTGGAGTAATGATTAATTAGGTAATCGTTTCTAACATTTAACCATTATCATGGTTAGTACTCGAAAGCTTACATAATTCGTTGCTTTGTAAAACAACCGACAAGTGGAATGCTTACCAGCTCATGTGTTCTCTCCATCATATAACCTTGGATCCTTCAAGCGATGTGTGAAGAAGCACCCTTGGCCGGCGCATAGTGACGGCGACTAAGGCAGCCGAGAAGACTCGGTTTTTACAGTCGTCGGCAATCTTGGACCTTTTCTTGCTTGCCATCAGGCGGGTCGAGGTCAAATGACTTGACATTGGATATTCATTCGCATTGCATTAGAATCATTATCTATTTTTTCTATTCTTGATTGAATAGAAAAGTGTGAATTATCATACATTGATGGAGTGTATGATAGAGTGGAAAACAAGAAAAGTGGCGCTCTGTTTTCTTAGATAAATTATTGCTTTATTTTATACGGACATCACAACGTGGGTCAGAGGTGGGTTGTGAAATACGTGCGGCGGGTGATCCATCAGAAAATTTGAGTTGAAACTGAAGCCGAGTGAAGCCCAACTTTGTAGACAATAAATTCTAGGTTTGTTAGCCCTCTAGGTGTGTTAGTACCCTACTTATTTAGCTGAGGAAGCGAGAGGGACGCCTGTTGGGCTCCTATGGAAGGAAGACTTGGAGTAAATCGTTTTTTTAGCCGTCATAGGTATATGTACCGTAAATAAGTACATATACCTATGTTGTACGTGTAAGTTGGCTATTAGATATTAATTGGTAGTCAGCTGTCGGTAATAGGCTCTCTCGACCTTTACTAGACATTTATTGAGTAGTTTATGCTTAGTGATTAGTAAGCCCATAAACACTCAATTACTAAGTTGCTGACATTGCGTTTTCTATTATTTCATTGGCATTACATTACACTAAACCTTTTCAATAATTAATGGAGAAAATATATTGTTTTTGTTTTTTTAAAGAGTAGTTAGTAGGCTGTGGTGCCCATTCAGCCGATCCGGGGTAGTATCACCACTTGTAATAAAAAAGACTTTAGGGAAGTTCATTTTGGGATCAGTTTGTAAGTTAACTGTTTCAACTAGGCGCATAGTAAATGTGACTGCTACTTACTGTTATATAACTGTAGTAGCTGTTACTTCCATTTTTTGGACCGTATTCCAGCCTAACATCAGGCGGATTGCTGTCATGTCGCCCACAATAATAATAAAAAAATTGTATATATTAAAGTGGCAGTTGTTTATTGTAGTTTTGGTTAGTTAAAAATTACATTATAACAGATTGAATAAAAGGTTTAGCACTATAAACTGAGCAGTAAACTAATTAGAAATTATATTTCGTACGATAGTAAACTAAAAAGTAAAAAATATTTAAAAGAGCATTAAAATGACTGAACGGGATTTGTTCGGAAAACATCTATCGAAATTAGATTTATAAAAATACTTTTATTCAAGCATTTCTTTGTCAATTCTTGTCACTACAAACACACTTTATTACTAACGCTACTCGAGCACATTTCCGTCGTTCCTACCATAAATACATTTTGCATAGATAAAGATTATTTTATGTCGTTTTCCGTGTAATGTAGGTGGAAATAAAGACTTCCTGAGCTGTGTCTGGAACTGTTAACAGGGTAAAGTGTTGCGATGGCGTACATCCTGATCAACAGGGACTGTCAATGGCTCAAGATAATGGAGGTCGTGTTGTTACATATGAAGGCTAATTCATATTTCATTGGTTTTATTGTTGTTCGACATATGATTGCACCCCGCTTGATGTTAAGCTTAAGTGCGGTCTATTAATGAAGGCAACTGCTCCTATATATTTAACTATAGGAGTTATTCTGCAAGTCGCATTCAGGCCTAATTGGAACCGGCAACTTACAAGCTCATCTTGAACGCGTTGTTACACTTGAAAATGGTGGTACTATCCCGGATCGGATGATAAGGCACCACTGCTTTCCCCTTTAAAAACACTTTATGTTATTTCACTATAGGTTAATTGGTAATATTCTCTCGTACAACTTAAGTCATCATCATCAGCCAAAAGACGTCCACTGCTGAAATAGGCCTCCCCCTTAAAACGTCATTCCGAACGACAATTTGCCAGTTGCATCCATCGGTTATTCGTGACTTTATTTAAGTCGTTAGTGCACCTAGTGGGAGGTCTACCTACGCTACATCTTCCGGTTCGTGGTCTCCACTTAAAAACTTTTCTTCCCCATCGGTAGTCGGTTCTTCGAGCGATGTGGACAACTTAAGTACAAAAAATAACTTAAGTATTAGAGAAAAAATATTTAAAGTTAAAGATCTGTAAGTACCTAACAGAAGAGTGTTTGCCAACCAAATCGGAGCCATCCTAAAAAAGCTGGGTTGCCTGGTCCTATTAATTAAATCAAATTGTACATAATACTCTATCATACATACTGTGTTTTGATTGGAGTTTACGAGAAGAGCTTACATCCGTCACTGGTTTAATTTATGTTAAGTACTTATAATATCAGTTGCATTTACTAGAACAGCATCCACTAGTTGGAACTGGAGACATTCACTATGATCCCGAAACGAATTGTAGTAGAGGTCGCCTCTATTTATGGACTGACTGCACTCCAGCTTAACGTCAGGCAGTATAGGTATGTCCGAGCCACATAACACAAGTCTATCCTAAGTGACATTTGCTTTTGGTAAAAGCAAAGCACTTTAGTAGCTTATTATAGAAATGTATAACAATAATAAAAAAGCTAAGTTGCCTAGTGCCCAAAACCATAGAGCTTGTGTAAAGAGAATTGTGAATCTAAAGGAAGCGAGGGAGTTGTGTCAGGATCGTGGCAAGTGGCGCTCCATTATCTCTGCCTATGCCTGAAAAATTTGCCTGACAATTTGATTGATTGATTGATAATAAAAAAATAGACTGGCACAGTGAATGCGAATACTGTTACCTTAACTCATGGACCGCATTCCATCTTTAAAAAAGCAATGCATGTATTATTGTCCTAATTAGTAGGTCCTCTTATATCATGGCGTGTCATGCATTTAACCTAAATACGTTATAACGAAATTAGTCCGCTAATTGAATCTCGTGAGTTCATAGATTTTTTTTTATTGTGATTCGACATGTTACAGCACCTCGCTTGATATTAAGCCAAAGTGTAGTCCATGAATGAATGTAATGGACTGCTAATACAATCCAATAACTGTTAGTAGCAATCACATTCACTATGCCGGCCTAGATGGAATCGGCAACTTACAAGCTGATCCCGAAACGTGACCAAATCACTTCACGGTCTGTATACTTGTAAGTGGTGGTACTACCCCGGATCGGCAGACTGGGTACCACTGCCTACCACTCTTAGATAACCAGACCCGAATCAAATATCCATCTCTTTTTTTTTATTAACAAATATTTGTAATATTTAATGTTACTAAATATTACAAATAAAAGCTATGAAACAAATATTTGCTCCGACCGGGGATCGAAGCCGGGACTTTACGCGCAACAAACGAGTCGCTAAACCGTTCGCCCACGCCTGTCGTCACCAAGCGACAGGCTACAGGCTCGTAGAAATTTGTACTCACCAAGCCTAAAGAAAAAAACCTAGCGTAGTAGAATTGTATTGATTGCTTATCTAAATAAACTAAACCCAAGTATCACGCCTTTCACAAAGATAGGCACAAAGGAGACAAAGGAGTGTCTCTTTTCACGATCTTGGCATAACTCTCTCGTTTGAATCGGATCCTAAATTTTGTGAGAATTTCTCCGTTTTGATTGGAGAAGATTAGAGTAGTACAAGAGAAGTAGCCTAGATTGGTCAAAGTCGTGGACTTTGACCTGCTATTTAATCGGATGACTTCTGGTCATTCAACCATTAAAAAAAAATTGACTTATTTAGGGACGACGAACCGTTGACTTTGTAATTTAGCTACGTCAGGTCCATCCAATCTTAAACATAGCATTGTGACGGCGACTAAGGCAGCCGTGAACTGACTAGGTTTTATAGTCTTTCTCACTCTTGGACTTGGACTCTTGCTTGACTGCTACTTCCAGTTATTTAACTGTAGTAACAATCACCTTCATTCATGGACCACACTCCACAACAACAGGAGCGATGACTATATTCAATAGCATTTATTAGCTTATATAAGAAATAAAAAATAAAGAATACTTACAAATTAATAAATATAAAACATAACTAAACAGTTTAGCATTAATATTTTTAATGCCTGAATAAAATAAATCTTTATAATTACAGATTGCGTTTGAAAACAAAACAGGCGTTCAAAATGCTAAGAAGACACGTGTGCCTCGAAAACAACGAACAGACTAAAAATTGTAAAACAATTTGCAGTGAAATAACAAAATTGTGACAGTGTACACAGAACCCTTAAAACATGCCTTCTCAAGAACTGTCCTACGAAATGCGAATTCGCGCGGAAGATGTTGAGGGCGGCGAACAAAAGACTGCAAAACCAACGTTGGCATCTGGAAAGATCTTCTACAAACCTGGTATAGAAGAAGAGACGGAGGAAACCAGTGTGTTTGAACCATCAAATGTTGAAGCACCCATGTTAACAAGAGGGTACAGTGGAAGTGGATATCTAAGGCCACCAATCGAAATTCATTATGGCAGTGGAGGCTTACATCGAGTCCCAACTTACAGCAGCTCTATTGGTCAAAGTACCGTTATTCGTCAGGATACATGCAGGTAATTTACTACTTTTCTTTAAGCTACAGTACAGTTCATTTATGGAGGTGACTGCTACTCAAATAACTGTAAGGAGCAGTCGCATCCACTATTCTGGCCTAGTTGATACCGGCAACTTATAAACTGATGCCGTGACGTGACTAAGTTACTTCACGGTTAGTACACTTGTAAGTGGTGGTACTACCCCGGATAGGCAGACAGAGCAACACTGTCTACCAGAAAGATAGATATAGGCACTATCCAGCTATACGCATACGCATCCCAAGTATGGAACCCTTGGTACAGGCTACAGCGTATATAAAGTCGAATTAAATCCATACAGAGGCGGTTCCTGAGATATATATGTCACAGAACTGGACAGAGCCAGTTGAGTTATAATGATAAGTGTAGGCGCCATCACTTATTTACCCCTTTCATTGCGTCGTTCCATCGCTGACGTAGCGTATTTGCTTGCTATTCTCCAATCTAAAGTCGATTGTCCTGAGTCGTTTCAGTACATAGGACTCAGAGTATCGAGTTCTGCTAGAATGAGGAGGTTTTTTCACGTACCATTTGCCAAAACCAATTACATGCAAAATGCATTTTTTATAAGAACTTGCTTATGAACTTGATGATGATTTTGGGCTGACACTGATCCCTTCGTTACAACGCCAGCGTCATTAAAACGCTTGCTTACACGCAGATATGCTATGGGGTCCCACTCTTATTCGTAAGTTATTTTTAGATATATTTATTTTAGTTAGTTTATTAAGTTATTTTTAAACCTAATTATTAATTGGTAATAATTATTACCACCGAAATTAATTATCGGTGGTAACTTGTTATTGGCCTTTTTTCCTGGCTAAAACTTATATATGTATATATAAAACTTATATATGTATATATATATATATGTAGTTAGCTGTAAGTTATCCTTAAAGAAATAAAAATAAATAAATCTCCATTGTGGCCTACCGAAAGACCATCCAGCAACCCCAACGGCCGTAGTTCTACGAGCTATGTGCCTTATTTATTGCCACTTCAGATTGCTTATTCTGTGGGCTATGTTAATCACTTTTATTCTTCTACGAATCAAATCCATTTTTAAATTCGAAAAATCATCTTTTTGATCAACCCTCTCCAATGACTTTAAGCGTGTTTATGAGACACTATATAGAAAAGGTTTGGCGCGTTAGAGGTAGGGACTGGGGCAATAGTGAACGGATGATTCAATTTCATCGGTCGTTGGTGCTTTTGGACGTCTCCTTGCTTATCATCAGGCAAGTCATAAAGTCCAACAAAAGTTCACAATAAAAGGAGTGGTACTTTATTGTCTCTGCATATACCAGTAGAAATTTGAAGGATAAAGTATCGACCATCTGAACAACCTCTTAATTATAGATATGTATTTACGAGTATATCTATTACAATCTCAATAAGAAGTATTTAGCATTGTTAAGTTAATACAAATACTTATGCATTATCTATTTATCAAACCGAAAACACTTCCAGTAATGCAAGTAGGTATTACGTACTTCTTACATAGACGTATCTAATCACAAAAGACAAGACAAAATCAAATAGTAAATTAGATATACAAATTGAACGCCTTCCCAAGATTGCCGATCCCTCGAACTTCAATATCTAATCAAAAGAGATAACCAAAATATCACTTTTGAAGAATTTTAAATAGCGTGAGTCAATTCGAGTGAATTTTTTCCGTGTTAAGCCTTAGCAGTGAACCTGTGGTCGGCGATATTTTCTTAGGAAGTGTGCATTATAGTTTTTTACGATTGGGTTGTTTTTTTCATAAAACGTGAATGCAAATTAAAGAATGCGACGAAAACGAAAATAAATAGATAAGGAAAGATATGTTGAAGTGTTTGTAATATTAGTGAATTTCAATGTTATCTAAATTACGACGCCTCGTCGGTAAGTTTTCAGTTTGATGAGAGTTACATACATTGTTTTGTATGAAAATAAGTTATTGTTTATTCTGTGTTATTGAGTCACTACCACTGCGCTTACGTCGTCTTTGAATGTAGGTAGTTAACAGGTTTTATTTTAATAAATTTCAAATGAAATGTAATTATGAAAAAAAAAATTGGTTGCGCAATTTTTATGTCTTAGAGCGTTTTTACAGCAGGCGTATTGCGGCGCGTTTTGATGCGGATTTATTTATACCGGCGTACGTGCATCATACACAAACGTGCATACACGAAGCGTCAAACGCGCGTTTGAAATTAATACGCTCGTAGTAAACAAACCTACTCATGGCACTATTCACGCTGAGATCTGTATCGCAACATGTATCATTGATTCCGTATCATGATACTAATCTCAACCGGTTTCACGCCACTGGTTTGAGACGGCAAAGCGGTATCATAAAATATGTTTTTAGACCTTCGCTTTTTTTAAACAGATAGTAAAAGTAACACCAAGAGCTATTAATACTGCTAGAGGTATCTTAGACTTGTTAGAGGTATCCATTATACCGAAAAATAAATTATTAGATCGCGATACAAAAATCAACGTGTGTCTGGACGTTGAAACCAATACAAATCTCTGAGACAGATCTCAGATACCAAATCTAATACAAATCTCAGCGTGAAGGCCCCCTCTTAGAGACCTTTTAGATGCTAGATGCCAGAGATGTTGGTTTATTTAAACAAGGAAATTATCGTTTTTTGGTAAACACTCGGATATATCTATTATTATAAGCATCTAATTATTATTCTTCTTTTGATGGGCTTTAAGCATTTTCTTATGCCAGCCCAGCCCCATAGTCACTCAAACCTTAAAATACAATCTACCCTAACTATATACAATTATACGAATAAGCCTAATCTATGTTTAAAATAAATATTTACAAAATCATATATCATCTTAGCTGAAGTCGATATTTGTTCAGCTAGGATACTATTAAATGCTCATATATCAAATAGTTTAAGCTGTAATGTATTTACACACTTCTTTTATTATGACACCGGCCACATGCAATCCAATTATAAATAAATAAGGTATTTTAACAACTTATACGATTAGTTTCTTTTTTTTTTAATTATTAGATTTTTTGTTATTATTCTTATTCGCAGATTTAGATCAGACAAAGACAATTACTTACAGATGTAAATCATACATCTCGATAATGTCTCCCACACGTAGATTTAATCAGAAAAATGTTACCGTGTCTTAAAATAAAATCTATCTGCAATCTTTCATGCAATTTTCCATTCGGTAAATCGTATCATAGAAACAGGACAACCAAAGTACATATATCAAAAAGATAAGTTATCTGTTTCAGTAACTAATCTTAATCAACATCATCACGTTTAATAATTTAACGCCTTAGTTTCCACAAAAATTTCTCGCTTCCTTTACATCCACAATTCTATTCATACACGCAGTTGGTTATGGCACTGCAGACCCCTGCTTCCTGTAAGAATGTCCCTGAATTAATCAATAACTAAATAAAAAAACACTTCCTAATAAAACCAAGAGCCGGGTTCAAAACCATTTGCTGGTAGCAATGTATTTTTTGATATATGTACTTTGGTTGTCCTGTTTCTATGATACGAGCATTTTAGTAACTTAGTATAGAAACGTAAAAAAAACTCAGTGGCATTAAAGTGTTCATTGGCATTAAAGTGGCATTAAAGCTTCGTCGTCTCTGCCTATCCCTGTAGGAAATGGGCAAAAAAATTATGATGGTGTTGAAGATTAAGATGATAATGATTTACTGGAACAGTTGAGTTTCAGTTAGAAAACTAGTGTGTATTGAAATAGTGTCGGCGACTGAGGCCGTCGTGAACTGTCGCAGTTCTTTGCACTGTTGGACATCCCCTTGCTTACGACTACCATCAGGCAAGTCTAGGTCAGATGTTGATATAATTTGAATCCTTATTTTATAATAATTTAACACATATATCCCTTAAAGATAATAATACAAAGGCTACATAATAAAAACCTATAATTATAATATACCCAACAATATAATTATACAAAATTCTGTAAATATAATAATTAACTTGTGTGTGACATCACATTCTGACGTATAAACAATGTTAAAGTCTTAAAACTCATCTGCAAACAGTTAGAAAGGTCGATTGTACTCGTAATCGAAGACTTTGGTAATCTAGAAAATCCGTTCAGAATCTGTTAAGATGTTGTCGAGATTAATATGATTAATCACACTGATATTAAGGCGCTATGTCCATTACTTTTCAATATGTCACTAGTGTTAATATTTTAGGCAAATCCCAGTACTAAAAAAAACTATATTAGTATTTTTAGTAATCATTTGTGATAAACACAAACAAATGATAGATCTAATGTTAATGAATGTGTTAAACGAGGTAGGCCCAGAAGGGTGTTTTCCGACTACCGACTAAATCAGAGACATCCTCAAGAAAGGGGTTTTCTAGTGACAATAACAGTTGAGCTTATATGAAAAGAATTGTGGATGTGGGGAAGGCGCGGGAGTCGTGTCAGGATCGTGGCAAGTAGCGCTCCATTGTTTCTGCCTATCCATGTGGACAAAAAGCGTGACAATTTAATTTGATTTTGTTTTGACTACCAAAAGTATGTAAAGAGCCTGCGCGTCCTTTCTTCGTAAAACAATCGACGACATGCTTAACAACCCCATGTGTTTTCTCCATCCTACGAGTATAATCTTAGATCCTATAAGCGAAGCATGAAAAACACCTGGTTTACAAAACTGGTTAATTCAGCTGTCTTGCTTTTATCAGGCAAGTAAATGTTAGATGTCGCGTTTTTGTTTTAAAAAATGGTGCTTGACTTAAGTTACTTACGTTACTTGACATTTGCGAAATCTATTTTTTTAGTACACGTAAGATGGAGAAGCACAGTATTAACCATACCTTTATTATTGTATCGTCAACATCTTGTTTTTTAAACTACCTAATCCGAATTAAACTAATTTTATGCGGCTTACTATCGCATTTATTTTGGTGTTGATTAACAATTTTATTTTATTATTCTGACGTTTCGAGAGTTTTGCAGCCATCGTGGTCATGGAGAGACTTATCGAAACGTCGGAATAATAAAATAAAATTGTAAAAACAAAACCAAAATAAACGCGATAGTAAGCCGCATAAAATTTGTTTAATTCAATAATCAATGTTCGCGCAACATCTTAGAAAATATTATCTAATTCGATTTAATTGGAAAACAATAATACAAAAAAGTTACGCGACATTAATAAAAAACGTTACGCGACATTATAATAGGTATTTTCTTAGATGTGAACAACACCTTAGATACTTCTTTCAATTAATTTTCATAATCATCTGAAACACTTCTTATTCTTGATTTGCTGAAAGTAATTACTATCTCTCTTAGTTTTTAAAGGACAAGTCGTTCCAAAGGGAATAAGGCGATCGTGATCGTGATCGTGGTTGTGGAAGGCCCTCGCAAACCAAGATCCACCGGTTCAAAATCGCTTGCCGGCACCAATGTGTCTTAGATATAATCATGTACTTTGGTTATACTGTTTCTATGAAATAAGCTAGTTTAGTAGCTTAAGAATTCTAGTAATCTTGAAAAAATATGTAAAATAAGTATAGAAGAGCCGTAATAAAAAAAGAAAATGTTTTTTTCCTTTCTATGAATGTTCCTCATTACTTTGCGTTGTAATTTCCAATAAAAAATTTATTACAGTATCGCTAATAAATATTCACATAATTATCAATGTATTCATGTTTTCTACTCCATGGAAATAACCTTGTTAGCTTGAAGTTTATTGTACAATATTATCTAAGTAAAATTTAATGATGCTGATTTTCAAATCACGAGAACAATTTGCGTAGAATTTACTTTTTAAGTACATACGTGTCTGTTCTAATTTACATTAATAATTGTAAATGTAAAATCGTGCAACGCCATTTGCATTTGGTGCAATGGTTACGATTTACTTCTGAATTGTTTTAAAGAAATTCTAATTAGGAAAATACATTTTAAAACCATAAATATTACTAGTAAGAGTTTATTATTAAATTTTACAACTAAAAATTATTTGTAAAATTAAAAGTATTAGGACTTAACCACTGAAAAAATAGTTTTATAAACAACTTGAGTACGACATTAGATATATACTGAAATTAGATGAACTACGTAGTCGACTGATTATTTTTGATAAACAATCTAGCGAAACAATTATAGAACGTTAGCGAGTGGTAGCATCGACGCAATGACACAGGCAGTCGTGATTGTGCCATTATCGCGCGCAATGCTTCAGGAGGCGCAAGTGCTCCGGGGGATGCTGCGCGCGCAGACGGCCAGCCACAAGTGAAGCGTGCGCACGCCGCCATGCACCACGACCCCGAGTCGCCGGTCTCGCAGGAGGACACCCAACTGTTGCCCGACTCTTGGCTCAAAATCAAACCAATTGCCAATAATAATGGGAGCCTTTCGCCAGGCATCTACTATCCTACCGGTTCCAGTGGCAGCAAGAGGTTCGTCGCCGGGAGCCCACCTGTGTCGTCTTTTCCGTGCGTTTTCCTTTCTTCTTCTTCTTTTCTTCGGTGGTTTTGTTTGTTTCTTTATTTTGTTTGGCGTTTATATTCTTATTAATTTAATAATAAATGTAATAAATGGCTTACAACATTTTTACATTTGTATTAGTTTAATTAACACTGTTCGCCATATCATTGACAAAGGTCATATTATATTATGTAGTTTTCTAATATCAATAGCAACGTGAAGTGGCCATTTGCACCTTACTAGTATAGCGCCACGTACACATAGATAACTAGAATCGGCGAAGCGTGTTAGTTACAATAACAATTATATGTATTTGGTTACAGGAGCCGATCGCACAGACCAGGTGTGACGAGGCGCACGAGGCGCCGTGCTATTCTCAAGAATGGAGAGTGCAATATTCTCAAATCTAGAATCTCTCAACGTCGATTGCGGTTTTTACAAGATATCTTCACAACACTTGTGGATTGCCAATGGAGGTGGACTCTCGTAGCATTCACGTTATCCTTTATTCTATCATGGCTCGGATTCGCACTCATATGGTGGCTGATAGCATTCGTACATGGTGATCTAGAAGAAGATCACTTACCACCTATGCAAGATACAACTAATTGGAAGCCGTGCGTTTTTAATATATTCGATTATACGTCATGTTTCCTGTTCAGTATAGAAACACAACATACCATAGGTTATGGTGCTCGTACTACCACAGAAGAATGTCCAGAAGCTATATTTATTATGTGCTTCCAGAGTATTGTCGGTGTTATGATTCAAGCTTTTATGGTGGGCATAGTATTTGCAAAGATGACCAGGCCTAAACATCGAACACAAACATTGCTATTTTCGAAGCACGCCGTTGTATGTCAGAGAGATGGTGAATTAAGTTTAATGTTCCGCGTCGGAGATTTAAGGAAGTCACATATTATAGGAGCCAGTGTTAGAGCTCAATTGATAAGATCAAGAACAACGAAAGAAGGCGAGCATCTTTCTCATTATCAAACGGAATTGGAGTTAAACGCTGATGGATGTGACGGCAATTTATTCTTCATATGGCCCATTACAATGGTGCATCGTATAAACGCAGACAGTCCATTTTACGGAGTGTCTGCGGCTGACGTGTTGCAGGAGAGGTTTGAAATTGTTGTAGTTTTGGAAGGCACTATAGAATCAACAGGACAAACAACACAGGCACGTTCGAGTTACACTACCAGTGAAATAATGTGGGGCCACAGATTTGTACCTTTAGTGACATATAACCGCGAAAGACAAGGGTATGAGGTAGACTATTCAAAATTCGATGATACTACCCAAGTAGATACACCTCTATGCTCTGCTAAGGAACTGGATGAATTCTATGGAACACAAATCGAGAACAGCAGATCCCTTGGTAAGTGCATTGAATATTCTCTGTTTATTATTGTGTAGAAAATTGTGTTGTTTTTAAACTTTTATTGTATGTTTTGTTCTTTATCTCCGCGGATGGGCTTAATCTCTTTGATTTATGAAAGTAGTTCTTATGTTTATCATGGGTCAACATACGACCTTTGTAAGTAAGATAGACCTAGTTTTATGATAAGGTCTAGTACATAAGCAATTTATTGCAAATGCGTTATCGAAATCAGCAGGAGATTAACAAAATATAGTACAATTTATGGTCTTACTTAACCTTAATGTCATATTAAGTTTTACGACACGATAAAATATTCCGTTGAAGAATGCAAAACATATGAGAAATGCCCAACGCTGTAAAATTATTGGTTTATGTGTATCGATGTTGCCAACTAAAAAATGTTTATAGCAACATTAGTTTAAAGACATGGGAAAGATAACTGCCATGTCTCGTGATTTATGACACGTTGATATATGCGTATTATGTATATTGTACATATACTCTCACTTGAGCAAACTGTATGTACTATTAGTAATATATTTAAATACATTTTCTTTAAATTATTACATATCTATAAAAAATTAAAGAAAATCATTATCCCAAGTAGTTAATTACAAGAAAATTATATTTAATTAATTTAGATCAACAAATGGTTTAGAATAATAATTATTTTTATGCACAGACTTACTTATCTACGTTGTGTATGTACTAAAAAGAAGAATGGCAAAAAAGTCTCATTCATTTACTTAATTTAATTAAGGAATCCTAACTAAAATTTAGAAAATAAAATCGAGAATAAAGAATCTAGCACCAAAGCTAATCAGAGCAAAAGATTAGCTCTGATACTAGTCAGGAGACAATTTCTGCCTACTAAATAACCTTAGGATTGTACGTATGTTCCTCATTATAAAGAAGTTCTAATAGATTTATGTAGACAACTAGCTTAGTAAAATTAAAGACGGATTAGCTAAATAATTTGTACTAAGCTTGAAGTTACCGGGTTTGAAACAGGCGACTTTATGCGATTGCTGTATGCAGACATTTGCCTGTAGCAGCAGTTGTTTCCATTCATGGATCGCACTGCAGGTTAACATCAGGTGGTGTGCCACCATTAAATAAACAAGAAATTGTATCTACCTTACACCTTACACTTCACGGTCTGTACAAGTATACAGACCGTGAAATGATTTAGTCACGTTTCGGTATCAGCTTGTAAGTTGCCGGTTCCAACTAGGCATAGTGGACGTGATTGCTACTCATCGTTATTGAATTGTAGTAGCAGTGACATTCATTCATGGACCTCACTTCGGCTTAACATCAAGCGAGGTGCTGTCATATGTCGAGTCACAATAAAAAATCAAATAAAACCTACATCATACACCACAAAACAATAACATTGTAACTTGATGCTAATGAAGTATGAAGAACTCTTTACTTAATGTCATTGTCTATATTAAAAAGTAAAACGCGTGGCATTATCTTATCAGCTACTACTCCGAGATATGGGTATCTAATGGTCATGAACATTGAAGGATCTTGAGTACAAATAAAATCTGTGCCATACTAAATTTAGAGTAAACATAGATTTTATTCTAATGCCTCTTATCTATTGGAAAATCTCGCTATTATCCTGGTATAAGATAGCAAAATCTTTAAAACACATGCAAATTTAAAAGAGTTTTTGTTTAAAGACTGAATAAAATTATTACCTATATAGGTTTTAGCAAATATACGAGTATAATTTTAATCACTATTTATTTATTTGAAACTTTATTTAACTATAATTACAAGAGGCTATAAAATATCAAACCTCTAGTTCATATAGTTAACGTTCACATATTAATGTGAACGTTGAATTTGCTATAAACAATACAAAATAAAAATTAAATGCATGATACCGACACATACAAAATCCAGAAATTCTATTCCTTTATATTATTATATGAATTATTTATTTACAACTCTTTCTATAAACGCGTTTGTAGACGATGAGATTTTTTTACATAAACAATGAATAAGGCGACCGTGGTGTAGTAGTAGTGCAATGGTCAAGGAAGGCAAGATTATGGGTTCAAAACTATTTGCCGGTACCGATGTATCTTTAATTTATTTATGTACTTTGGTCTACACTTTGGAGTGGCCTAATATCGAATTAAATATAATGGAACAAAAATAATAAACCTTCCATTTCTATGTTACAACAGCCGTAGTTACACTCTATAAGATTCAATTATTAACATTTAAAAGATAAATATAATCGATTACACATATAGTATAAATGTGTAATTGTGCTGGTACCTTAATATATGAAAGTGAATATTGGGTACGTAATTATAAAGAAAGTTAGATTTTTGTAATTTAGTAAATGAATTAATAAATCTGATGGGGATGGATGCGTTAAACGAGGCAGACCCAGGAGGCTTTTTTTCCGACCGAATCGAAGACACTCTCAAGAAAGCTGGGTTGCCTAGTGACCATTATAGTAGAACTTGTATGTAAATAATTGTGGATGTGAGGGAAGCGAGGGAGATATGTCAGAATCGTAGCAAGTGGCGCTCAATTCTCTCTGTCTATCCCTGCGGGGAAAAGGCGTGACAATTTGATTAATTGATAGTAAATAAATGTATATACTTACATTAAATTGAAGGTGATTCTCAAAAAGTTCATCTTTGTGAATTTAATAATCATATTTCTCTTGTTTTTATTCTTAGTAATTCAAGTTCCTCGTACGAGTATAGTCACAGGAACACGTAATTTCCAGTCAACGAACGAAACATTAACTAATAAATGCCAGCCAAGTGGTATATTGAGATGATCTTTATAAATTATTATTGAACAATGTCAAGTTTAAGTACACAATCACAATACTTAACTTGTTCATATGTAAATAAGATTTACTCTTACTTAGTAGGTTTATTAATTATTGGATGTACCTACTTATTAATCATTTATTTAATCTTGGAACACTACAAAGTACAATTGTCAAATAATATAAAAAAATAGATAAAAAATTAACTACGAACTTACTAAAAGGTTCCGAAGATACTGGCAGCGTTCTCCCTTTGAATAACTAGACTAATTCTTTGTCCGAGGTAGCTGACAACTCTTCGGTCTCCTGTGATGTTGACTAACCTTTTATATTAGATATATTATATTAAGTACTATACTTATAATTTTTTACTCATTCATGTTGTAAATTGTTCAGCAAATCAAATTTAGTAACATACCAAGTCCAATTGTGTTTTAAAAACATTTAGGAACCCATTGAAATATACACACAAAAGTGTATCCAAATGGGTCTAGCTTTTTAGGAGGAGTTAGGTGACAAACACACGTATAATACATACTTAAGTATACTCGTACTAAGATATGTAATTATATTTTATAGCCTTTTTTGTATGATGTATTTTCAATAGGTGTTATTTCAATAGAAAACACGTTCAATGTGTGTGTTTACTAAGGAATATACAGCGTTAAGTAATACGCATTTCCCGCGACAAAAAGTTTTTTAACGACGCTACCGTTAAACAAAGTTTTATGTTTATCGAAATCTATCTTAAAACATTTATCTACCTACTTTTTATTAGAATGTTATAATAAATAACAAAATAAGGTCTTGTTTCCTTTTATTGTTAAATAAAACTGCAAATAAACTTGTCAGGATAAACTCGTCCCCTACATCGACCGAGACATATTTGTACATCACTTATTGTGATATACTTTCAAGATAACATATTGTTTGTGACCTCATTCTTAATAAATTTTACAACAATTACTTAGTAAGTTCTCTGAATATTTTTTCTTTCAACTATTCTAAGTTTACGCATAATAATTTTAACTATTAATTCTTAGATTTATTGCCATTTTATCAGGTGGCGGGGGTCACGTTTTTGTTTCACGTTTTAATCAGACATACTTCATGTGAACAACGTAATATTGATATTATTTAAGTAATTTAGCTCAGTAATTTGTAATTCTATACATTTCATGTAAATATACATACATAACACATACTACATAAAAAACATCATTTATTTTTAACTAATAAAACTGAAATAAAAGGTTTAATATTTAAGGTTTATTTAAATCTATTTTATAGCATAGATATTGGTACGGTTTAATATTTAAATTTAATAATATATAATAAGTTAAATAATTTAACTTTAGTTTGGGAAATATTTAGAGGAAATAAAATATTTGGGATAAACTTTACAAAGGTACAGAAAGAATAGAAATCACAGAAAACTAATTTTCTTAAAAGTTAAGCAAAGTTTTAAAGTTTAAATCGCAGTACATTATTTATCTATTTTTTATGAGATATAGGTACATGTAAATATAAAGGTTATCGTACCTTAAGAAATGAATATAATTATTAGCCTATTAAACAGTTAATTACGTAAAACTAAATTATCAACAAATAATTATTTTATTCATTCACAATAAAAACAGATTAACTTTAAAAAGGTCTTCCCCTAACATACTGAACTAATTTTATTAAAAACAACTTTTCATAATTTGAGGGTTACGGGGCTTATTTTGTATTATTTGTATCGCTTATTGTGATGTCCATTGTAAATGTTTTTTGTGTTGTGTTGTCCAACAGAAAATGCTGAGATTATGGTTAAGATTCCTGCAGAGCGTCCTGTTACTACGGAGCCCAAGGTGGAGAAAGAAGTGGAGAAAGAAGAGGACAAAGACGAAGAGTGTACTGTAACTCTGTGATTTATTTTAATTTTTAAGTCGTTAATACTCTGCTGCTAACGCTAGTGCTGAAAAGAAGGCTTTGTCATATTTGAAATAAGAATATCTATAAAGTCTCTATCGCTATAAAGTCGGTCTGTTGTCGACTGATCGACGTTTGTATAAAATCTAATTATTTCAAGATTTAAATCCTTCTTTTTAGCAGAACTGTATCGTTACGAAACTATGCGAGCGTTTCAGTAGGATTGCAGCTACACCATTGTTCTTTAGCAGTATTATTTAATTACACTTTATTGTTATGAGTTTAAAGTATGAAACTTCACAAATTAGAAATCAGGAACGATTTTCTTAAATAAATAAATAAACGATTCAAAAATAAAACTTAACAAAATCCACCCGTGGTAGACACGCCAGTTTGCTACGCGTAGTTCCGGTTCGATTTCCAACCGGAGCAATCTTTTCTTTAATAGTATTTATTTATAATATTTAATATTAGATTATATATAAAAAATATTTGTATTAAAAATATAAGACAAAGATCGGGGTGTTTAAGACGGTTAATGGTCTTTTGCCCAGTCTGCTGATCTACCACTTTCAAAGTAGCGTTTCGGATCTGCTTGTAAGTTGCCGGTTTCAACTAGGCTAACATAGCAACTGCTTCTTGAAGTAAATAAAGGTAGTAACACAATAAAATAAAATATCTGAATTGTAAAATCACCTTGGGTTTGGAATAATACTGGTAAAGAATCTCATGGTGACCTTTGGATCAATAAATATTTAACGAACATACTGTTTAGTTTTTTTATGTTAAATTGTCGTTTATGTATGGATGAAATAAATATTATAATTATAAAAATTAATTGATATTGTAAAAATTTTCGATATCTTGTGATACTATTTTGGTATTTGTTTTATGCATATACTTATAGGCATTATTATTATATTTTCTATTTAGTATAAAATTGTATTTTGTATTTTTGGCCGGCGATTTGCAGCCGTAAAATGAAACGTTTCTATTGAGTTGACAAATTAGCTCTATTTTTCCAATTTGTTATTTCCCCTAGAGTTTTCTATTCCTTAGATTTCCTTCTAATATTTTGATAGAAGTTTTACAATAATAAAGAGTTATTTGTGCCATTTTGATAGAGAATAATTTGTTATATTTTGAGCAATATTAAAATGTTATTTCAATATAAAGAGATAGATATTTGCTTCGGGTCTGGTTATCAAAGAGTGGTAGGCAGTGGTACCCAGTCTGCCGATCCGGGGTAGTACCAACACTTACAAGTATACAGACCGTGAAGTGATTTGGTCACGTTTCGGGATCAGCTTGTAAGTTGCCGGTTCCATCTAGGACGGCATAGTGAATGTGATTGCTACTCACAGTTATTGAATTGTAGTAGCAGTGACATTCATTCATGGACCACACTTTGGCTTAACATCAAGCGGGGTGCTGTCATATGTCGAGTCACAATAAAAAAATAAAAAAAATATATAAAATAAAGCTTCAACATTATAGCTTAACTAGTCAAACGAGTAATTGCGGTAAGTTCAATGCTATTGTAAACTTACTAAATATTTTTTTTTGTTTACGAATCTCGAATACTTCATGACATTCCAAAAATTACAACTTAGGTTTTAGATTAGCTATTATAAAATATACATATATAATATTAGAATTGATATTTTTAGTTATGTATCATAGGGATAATCTATGATTTTGTTAAAGATTATCTTATATTAATGAAAATATATAGTTTTATTTTAAAAAATATATAGGGAAAATATATTAAAAATCTTTACGATACAGAAACAAATTCATATAACTTATAAGTATAGTATTCAAACTGTATAATTTTATAAAAAACCGTTTTCTCAGTTTATGTATCTTAGTTAAATCTCCACGTATTATCTGTTATTGTCATTTTAAATGTAGTAATATAAGAAAATAATATATGTAAAGTGTTCTATGTAAATATTGTATGAGTGATACATCTATGTCGCTTTGTTTATTTGTGTTTTATTTATCTTTATTGTTTGTCTGCTGCCAGTTGTGACGTTTTAATGTTTAAGGTAATTATACACTTTAGAGCAACAACCATTAAGTGTCTTTCAGTCAAGGAAGGCTATTTGTAAGGCTAATAAAATAAATGAACAAATATATAGAGCTCGAAATATTAAAGATACTAGTAAAACCACACTGGAATGGCGTTCTAAGGGGAAGGCCTATATTCATCAGTGGACGCCTTCGGCGGGGTTAGGTTAGGCAAGTTAAAACGATAATCGTCTCTCGTCGACGATTGGCAAAATAATAAAAGTTAGACTAAATCTACTAAAATGAGACTATTGATGATAATGATCATCGTTACAACCTTAATCGTCTCGTTTTATTGGTTATTATTTTGACAATCGCTGACGAAAGACGATTATCGTTTCAACTTGCCTAACCTAACCCCGCCGAAGGCGTCCACTGATGAATATAGGCCTTCCCCTTAGAACGCCATTCCAGTGTGGTTTTACTAGTATCTTTAATATTTCGAGCTCTATAAATTTGTTCATTTATTTTATTAGCCTTACAAATAGCCTACCTAACCCAACCTAACCCAACCTAACCCCGCTGGCTGATGATGATGAAGAGCAAAACCAGGTGTAAGGGACTCAGAAACATCTAGAAATCAACTTCAAAGTTCTAACACCTGAAAATATATCGATAGGACGGCATGGCGGATAGAACTGTTACTTTCAGTTTGTCTGTAAAAACAGTCTCCTCTGAAAGCATGCGGATTGATATACACTCGCAATGACTGATGTTAAGTGGCAGACTGAAGAGTTTGATGTGTCAGTAAAAAATATTAAAATTGTTTTTTTATTCAGACGCGACATGTGACCAAATGGTAACCAAGTTCACAATTGACCAAATAGACATGTGACCAAATGGAAGCGCTCGATTCAGTCCATAATTGCTTAGCTTGCCCTCACTATGCCGGCCAGACGTTCTTTAACATGTAATGATTGTAATTGTGTTTCGACGCATTCTCGACGAAGAAATCCCCGTCGTATAACCTTGGATTCTTTAAGCGATTAATGAGTGAATCTTTGACGGTGCTTTAGGCAAACGTGAAGTAACTCGTTTTTTTTTCAGTCGTCGGCACTCTAGGACCTCCACCATGCTTATCTTTAGGCAGATGTCGACTCACAACAATAATAAAAATTTGTCGTGATCTAAAAACGTTAAATATAGACTAAAATTTTTCCTATTTTATTAATATTCCATGTTCAAAAATAAATTTCTCACCTTACGCCGGATGTAATAGGTTTTAAAGATTTAGATAAGATTAAATTCTTGAAGTATCTAAGTACTTAATGAAAGTAGAATTTAATATAATCACTGGATAAATATATTATATTAAGTAGTATATTTCTCCATTCATATAAGTGGGTATTAAATTTGCAATATTAGATTTCCTGGTATATTTCCACACTTCGATTCCACACTTAGAAGAGAATTGTGGATGTGAGGAAAGCGAGGGGGTGTTAGGTTCGTGGCAATTGGCACTCCATTGTCTCTGCCTATCTCAGTGGAAAAAAGGCGTGAAAATTTGCAAAATAAACATTTTAGCAAGAACTTTAAAAGAAGCATTTTTTTATTTAATAAAGGTTTAAAGTTGTAAACAGAGAAGCATTTAATAGATCAGTAAAGTTTGATTGCAAGTTTGATATTTGTCCATCAGAATACAAACCAATTACCAGGCAAAGTATACGTGAACATTTGCACTTTTATTAATAAAAATATTTATCATACTTTACAGGTTTTAACACCATACTCCCAGCTTCACCAGACCCAATCATCATCCGGAATCCGTTGGCTCGTCAAATCTCTGTTTCTCCCGTGGTTAGTTTCACTGATCGCCTAGTCGTTGATGCCATTCGACGGGCCAGTGTCTCTGCTACTAAGCGACCGTCAATTGCAAAGTATCCATCAGATTTCTTTAATACTAAGGAGGATACTTCAAGTTCGAGTGCAGAGGAAGATACACCAATCGTCAGACGTCGATCTAGAGCCGATGATGATGGTAAAAACCTCTCTTGAGGATTGCCAGGATCGAGTTTCAAGGGGATGAACTTACCCCCAGTGCTTATAACAGCGAACGTAAATCTAGATATAAATATTTTAACAATAACAAACAAAATGTTATAACATCATAAATGACTGAAAATAATTTATAAATCAAGTCAAATTGTCACGCCTCTTTCCCACAGGGATAGGCAGATACAATGGAGCGCCACTTACCACGATCCTGACACAACTTCCTCGCTTCCTTCACATTCACAATGTGTCACATAATACAAACCATTTTAATTGCACTATTTAATTATATTATAAGTTAGGAATTTGAAACATATCTGTTTATTTAATTTTTGATTTCAAACTAATTTAAAGGCGATTGTGAAAATCATGGTTCAAAACCACTAATTTTGTAATGCATGGCTTAGTAGAGAAATTAATGTAAAAATAAAACTAAATTTAAAATTAATTCTAATTATCATAAATAGTGTGCTAAGATAGTATTTAAGTTTAAGAAGTAAGTGAACCTACTTTAGTAATATAAATTAAATCTAATATTATTCCTAACTGTTGCTAATGCGCTGGAATCTGTCAAAATAACAAAACGTGACGTACTCAAGAAATTGTTTTGCTGATGGTATTGGCCATAGGTGGACTGACGACATAGTGAATGTCACGAATAACCAATCGATGCAACTGGCATCTTGTCAAAGTAACAAAACGTGACGTATTCAAGAAATTGTTTTGCTGATGGTATTGGCCATAGGTGGACTGACGACATAGTGAAAGTCACGAACAACCAATGGATGCAACTGAAATCTTATCAAAGTAACAAAACGTGACGTATTCAAGAAATTGTTTTGCTGATGGTATTGGGCATAGGTGGACTGACGACATAGTGAAAGTCACGAACAACCAATGGATGCAACTGGAATCATGTTAAAGTAACAAAACGTGACGTATTTAAGAAATTGTTTTGCTGATGGTATTGGGCATAGGTGGACTGACGACATAGTGAAAGTCACGAATAACCAATGGATGCAACTGGCATCTTGTCGTTCGAAATAGCGTTCTAAGGGAGAGGCCTATGTTAAGCAATGGATGCCTTTTGGCTGATGAAAATGATGATTGGCCAATGTCAGTACAGTGCTTCGTCACTGTGAAGTCATCCCGTCTAGTGACGTCACAATTCTAGCGCTTTAGGAATAGTATAGTATTATTTAGTATTATCTAACATTTCTTATGATGACTGGCGTGGCACGTTGATTAGCAGACTAGTCCGTTTCGCGTAAAGTTTTGGGTTCGATTCCCGATCGAAGCAAATATATGTTTTACAGCTTATATTTGTTAATATAAATTTATAAAAATTGGGACGAATATTTGCTTTTCGTTTGGTATTCAAAGAGTGGTAGGCAGTAGAGTAGTGGTGTCCCATCAGGGGTAGTCTACCACTTACAAATATAAAGAATGTAAAATAACATAGTCGTGTTTCGGGATCAACTTGTAAGTTGCCGGTTCTAATTAAGCCGGCATAGTGGATGCGGCTGCTACTTGTAGTTATTTAACTGTAGCGGCAGCACTCCGGCCTAATGTGACACATATGACAGTACTCCGGGGTGCTGTCATACGCTGAGCCACATTTTAAATAATGAACAGTATTTAATAAAGTGATAAATACAAATAATATTTAGCTATATACATATTTATTTATATTCGAATGAATCTAACGAAATATATAATTTTAATAAATTAAGTAAATACTATAAATAAGTAAGTTTTGTTTTATTTTTTTACTCTTTTTAGCAGGGTAACAATCAACCGATAATATTATCTGCCATAATTTCTACGAGAATACGCAGAAACAATACATGAAATTTTTAACGATCCTGGCACAACTTCCTCGCTTCCTTCTAATCCATAATTATCTTTATACAAGCTTCATGAATTGGACACTGCAGATCCCTGTTTTTAGATCTCCCAATTTTCCGGTACCATTCATAGTAGGTATAATGTACAATAATGGTCCAAAAGTTAAGGACGGCTGTTCATAATTCGGTACTTGTTACTATATTAATGTATGTAAGTGAATGTTGGGTGTGGCAGAAAAAGCATGAGAGTAGAAATAACGCTGTAGAATAAGCGGATAGAATAAGGAATAGCACAGTGCGCGATAAATATGGTTTGAAAGAAGATGTAGTGACAAGGATTGACAAAGGGATGCTTCGATGGATTGGGCACATGGAAAGTATAAGTGAAAGAAGATTGACGAAAGGAATTTATAAATATGACGTGGATGGACGCGTTAAACCAGGTAGGCCCTGGAGGGTGTTTTCCTATCAAATCGAATTAATCCTCAAGAAAGCTAGGTTGACAAGAGCACACAATGTTAGAGCTTGTATGAAGAGAATTGTGGATGTGAAGGAAGCTAGGGTGTTGTGTCAGGATCGTCAAGTGGCGCTCTATTGTCTCTGCCTATCCCCATGGGAAAGAGACGTGACAATTTGATTGATTAATTGATAACTTTCCTGACATAGGACATTTGATCTCTTGCAAGCAAAGGGAAGTTTCAGTGTTGTGGTTGCCGCAATTGTCGTCACTACGCCATCTAGATTCAAAATAAATAAACAATTCTATTAAGTCATCCACTACGTCATATGTTTATAATTCTAAAGTCGGCAACACACTTGAACATCAGGGGACACACACACACTTGACACAAGGGAAACTAGAATTAGTAGATCAATGATGCGTCCACTGTTAAACATAGAACGCCATTACGAACGAAAGATGCCAGCTGCATCCACCGGTTATTCGTGATTTTCACTATGTTGTCAGTCCACCTAGTGGGAAGCCCTTTGAGTATACAGCTAATGTATATTTAAAAGGGAGGCCTACCTACGCTGCGTCTTCCGGTTCGCTGTCTCCACTCTAGAACCTTTTTTCTTGATCGGTTGTCGGTTCTTTGAGCGATGTGCTAAACCTACTACGATCGAATCTTATGCTTATAAATTATTTTCATTAATATGAAATGAAAATAATTTATAAGCATGGGAATAGGCTTAGCATGCATGCACTTGCTCATCGTCTGATTCTACCATGGCTTCAGTAAGAATGGCGTATGATGACAAGAAACTCGTCAATTATAGCCTGTACCATACATATAAAACTTAGCAAATAGACATATGCAAATAATGCTATTCATAAATTATTGACCACCAATATCGTGTGTTAGTGCAACTACTACTAACACAAAAAACAGAATAAAAAACCATGGCGAATATTAAACAAAGAAGCATGACACACAGGAGTAGATCGCCCCCATCGCAGCGCCCGTTCACAAGTAGAATATTTTTAAATGAAATAACAAAAAAAATGTTATTAACTCAAAACGCGAAGACCGTAATCTTTGGTCAACATTTGGAAGAACTCTAGTACCTTCAAGAATACAGCTAATGTATGCTTAAAGTTTAGTACTCTTATTTTCAAATTCAGCTTATTATCTTTATAATATTCTTATTAGATGCTCCATAAACTGAATAACGAATAAGTCAACGAACAACTAAGCTAAATATTTTTTGTCGAGAATGCCCAAGTGTAACAGAGGCATTATGTTTATTTATTTTTTACAAAGTTTGCTGATTTCAAACTCACGACAATGTCTATTGGTCGTTACGTTTATCACAAAATAATTAAATGACAACAAACAACAATGAATATCTAATTTATTGGTCGCGAATTATACTTGAACATGTGAATTTATGCTAAATGTATACTTTACGAATAAAAAGAAATATAGTAGTGGAAAGTAAATTCGCGGTCCAATTATCAATCAATCAATCAAATTGTCACGCCTTTTTCCCATAGGGATAGGCAGAGAGAATTATGAATATAAATTTCGACGTCTCAATCTCTTTTTAAACTAGAATGGTTTGAATGTATTATCTATTATTAAAAAAAAAACAATAATTTAGCTTCTTAAACTACTGTACATAAGAGGAAATCTTCCAAGGAATCAAAAATATTACTTGGCACTTTATTTTATGAAAAAAAAAGAGTATAAGCCATACAACATAGATATAAATACATAGATATATACATATAATAAAGCCTAAAATATTAAAATAAATATAACAATACTAATTTGTATATTACCTACAATGTGTACTTCTTTAGATATGTACTTCACATATTATATAATAACTGAACTCGAAGTAATGGCAAATTGGTCTTAATGTACACGTTTATGAAATGATAACGATCAACTAATAAGATTTTGAGAAGTATGTGTGTCCCAAAATATATGACCTTCGTACAAAAATACATACCTACATATATAAACATTATACTCGTATGTATTGACAAAACGATTATTAGCATGTCGATTCGCTCTTGTGGCTTGATGTTTATTTCTGCTAGAGAAAAAAAAAATTACAGGATGTTCCCCTTTAGTTTTATCAGACGGCACTCTCAGACTTCCACTTGCTTAGTATGAGGCAAGTTGACATAATATAATAACATACCATGAATAACTTTAACCATCAGATACCTAACTAGATTAGTAGTACCTATCCTATTCCTCGGCAGTAATGCAATTGGATCGTAAAGTCACACGACAGGTGACTCCATTTTGACGTATAGCTCTGTATTGACGTTGGCCTTGATTGATAAAATAGACTTGATAAAATTATGCAAATATCCCCGTATTTTAAAATAATCAATCAATCAATCAAATTGTCACGCCTTTTTCCCACAGGGATAGACAGAGACGATGGAGTACCACTTGCCACGATCCTGACAAAACTTCCTCGCTTCCTTCACATTCACGATTCGCTTCATACAAGTTCTATGGTTATGGTCACTAGGCAACCTAGCTTTCTTGAGGATGTCTCCAATTTGGTTGGCGAACATCCTTTTGGGCCTGCCTTGTTTAACCATTCACATGAGATTTATAAATTCCTTTCGCTAATCTATCCAATCTATTGTTTCACTCATCCTTTCCATGTGCCCTTACCATAGAAGCATTCCATTGTCAATCTTTGTCACTACATCCTCATTCAAACCATATCTATTGCGCGCTGTGCTATTCCTTATTCTAACCACTATCGTCACTCCACTTACACTCCTTAACGACCGCTTTTCTACAGTGTTAATTCTACTCTTCGATACATTAATGTAGGAATAAGCACCGCATTATGAACAGACATCCGTGACTTTTGGGACATTATTTGGCTGTTGATTATACTATGGATGGCACTGTTCAATACGTTCCCCTTTTGTTCTCTTCTCTCAATATCTTCATAGCCCTTCACTTCCCATCCCTTGTAAACATACTTACCAAGTAAACAAATAATAAGTTGGGTAATTTATTCTAAATTTATTTAGTGCTAAAAATGCGTACGCTATAAATAAATAATAATGCATCCTCTGGATAAGGAAACGCGAATTTTATATTATATAATTTTATCTACTCGCTGTAATTAAGGAACGTTTAGCATGTGCAACGTCACAGAACACAACAGAGGCAATCGTGACCACAAAGTTATCGCTTTGGAGGTTTAGACGTTGTCATTGATTTGATGATACTAGATCACCAAATGACATTCTGAGAGTCAGTCGTGTGGAGATCTCACAGTTATGAGTAACGACCAAGAATCGCCTCCAAGTCGGGAAGAAACCCGTTTACTATCAGACTCATGGGTGAAAGTTAAACCAGTACCAACAAATGGCAATCTATCACCAGGAATATATTATCCAACTTTTAATGGCAAGAAATTCGGTGATTCACCACGTCCACCTCCATCACCGTAAGTTAATAATATTTAAATAATTATCCAAGTAGATTGACGAAAGGAATTTATAAATTTGAACAGCGTTAACAAGGCAGCCAGGAGAGTGTTTTCCGATCAAATCGTGGACATTCTCAAGAAAGCTGGGTTGCCTAGTACCCATTACCATAGAACTTGTATGAAGAGAATTTATTGTGGATGTGAAGGAAGCGAGGGAGTTGTGTCAGGATTGTGGCAAGTGGCGCTCCATTGTCTCTGCTTATCCCTGTGGGAAAGGCATGACAATTTAATTGATTAAATGATATATCCAAGCTAAATTGTTTGTATTCATTTTAAATACATTTTACAGCATGCGAGCTCGCGCGATTGACATATCTAAGCGATTGAGACGAAGGGCTATACTAAAAAATGGACAATGCAATATACTCAAATCCCGATTAAACACAAGAAGGCTTCGATTTTTACACGACTTCTACACGACCCTTGTTGATGCTCAGTGGCGATACACCCTCATAGTCTTCTCTCTATCATTTTTACTGTCATGGCTTGGTTTCGGAGTATTATGGTGGTTGATTGCATTTATACATGGAGATCTAGAAGAAGATCATTTACCACACCGGCAAGCTGAAACTAATTGGAAACCTTGTGTGGCTAACATCATTGATTACAATTCATGTTTCTTATTTAGTATTGAAACTCAACACACCACTGGTTACGGTTTCCGAATGACCACAGAAGAATGTCCAGAAGCTATATTCTTGATGTGCTTCCAGAGTATATTTGGGTGTATTATTTCTGCGTTCACAGTCGGCATTGTGTTCGCTAAGATGACACGACCAAAGCATAGGACCCAAACGATTTTGTTCTCAAAATATGCTGTTATCTGTCAGAGGGATGGAGAGTTGTGTTTGATGTTCCGTATTGGGGACTTGAGGAAAGCTCATCTTATTGGCGCTGGTGTTAGAGCTCAACTAATACAAACGAAAACGACAAAAGAAGGAGAAGTACTGCCGTATTATCAAACAGAGTTAGAATTGAATGCAGATGGTGGAGACAGCAGTATCTTCTTTATATGGCCAATAACTGTAGTACATCGCATTAACGCTGATAGTCCGCTGTATGGTTTAAATGCTGCAGATCTTCTCCAAGAACAATTGGAAATTGTTGTCGTTATCGAGGGTACTATTGAATCGACGGGACAATCGACCCAAGCAAGATCCAGTTATATAACTAGTGAAATTCTTTGGGGACACAGATTTGTTCCCATAGTTTCTTACAATCGTGAGAGGCAACGATACGAAGGCGATTATGGAAGATTCGATGATATGCTACAAGTAGATACTCCTCTTTGTTCGGCAAAAGATCTTGATGAATTCTATAGCACTCGATCTGAATCTCCTGGTAAGTTTGAGCATAATAAGTATGAATAACAAATAAACAAATAATAACAACAAATATTTAATTATGTTACTCCACAAGTTATTTTTTAAAATGTATATCTACTAAAAAATATATAATTTCAAAATGCTACTAAAATTAACATTTATGTATATTTGAAAAGATCATAGATATTAAAAATATAAAATATATATGTAGATGTATACATATATACCACAACATGATATTAAAATAATATTTTGTTTGCAGAAAACGCAGAACCAATGATCTTAAGGTTGCCAGAACGGAAAGACGCAAAACAAAAGCAAGAGAAAGAAAAGGAAAAAGATTCTTACACTGTAGCACTTTAAGTTAATTTTAAATATTGCGGCAGTATATTATTTAAATATTAAAAATAATATTTATAAGTAAATTCTAGAATATTGTAAGAAAAAATAGTTCCTGAGAATTAACGCATTTTAAATACTTATCTTTAAATTTAACTATTTTAATTTACTCATTTTACTTACATTTTGACTTGTCATTTTCCTTGTCATCCTGAAATTTTGTATTGCTCATACCCCACTCGCTGTCAAGTAATGAGCACAAACGCTACTTAAAGCCGCAAAAAAAAACTAATTAGTTTCATTCCAACCATAAGAATTGGAGAATTTGCTGTAGCTTGGAGTCTCCTCAGGTTTGTGGGTACGACCTTCTCTTTCTCCTCCATCCTCATACAATTTGTATAATTTAATTGTATTATAACTTAGGATTTTAATTAGTTTTAACCCCAAAATCAAAACTTGGTGGACAATTTTAAGCTAATTTTAAGGAGAATAAATGAAAAATATAAGACTAGTATCCAATTTTAAATATTTTTATTATTGCATTTTACAACACACAATTACCTGATCACATCAAGTTTGTGCTTTAATCATAGTTGAATAAAAAACGACGCCAGCGCCGTTTACATTATACGGCCCCTCTTATATTCTATCAGGCACTAAAGTAAGCAACATTACACAAGTTCTAGAGTGTAACTTATCAATCATTATCAATCACAGGTGTAATTTTTATATTGACACACCTCTAATCTTAAGCTGGAGAACCATGAGTGCTGCTGTAGATAAATTCTGCGAGAAGTCACATCCAAAATGACAACTTCGTTGCTCTCCGGTAACTTTAAAACAATTTATGTTATCTTAATGAATGTTTGACGAATTGTCGGAACCACTATTCGAAAGAACAGAGCTACAGGTCCTTTTATCAATTACAAACAAGATGATAGAAATGAGATTACTTATTCATTGAGATTAGACATCGATAAATTGTCATAGGGTTGAGCTTATCTACAACAAACTGCTTACAATTTTAGTTTTTGTAATTATTTTGATCATTTTATGATCCGAAATAAATAACCTAATAAACAAGTGTAGATAGCGAGGCCTAATAAACACCGCATTACACAAACTGCGTGATGAAGCAGTTATGAATGAAGGCGAGCAGTCTGATTATACTGACGTAGCTAGATAAAAAATAGGTAAGTAAAATAGTTTAAAGTAAAGACAACTAGCCTTTATTTTATAATAAACTATAACTATATTTATAGTTTTACTTATTAGGTTCCTAGCTGATTTGTAAGATATTGGCCCAACCTGACATCGAAGGAAATAAGTATTTATGTTTTCAAATTATTTTTTATAAATAAATTAATTCTCGCTTCATTAACTAAATTAAAACAATTGCGATGTAAGACGGTCTCTTAACGCTAACAATAATTTGGCATGCGCAAGTACAATAAAAGGAACATTTTAAATAGCCCGGTCACCATACTGTTGGCTCGAATATTCGCATTATTTTAACTGCCACCACTCTAAAATCGCATGGGTTGAACGTTATAAAATAAAAATAATTTTGAATTTGTACATAATAAGCGATTTTCTCAAAAACATATTAGTTTAACTAACTATGAGAATTTTGTTGTACTTAAAGTCAAAGGTAGAAATTTCTACTTTAAGTAGTGGCGTCGTCATCTAAACGATAGATCTATTATAACCAGAAAGTTTTCGTATTTGATTTAATTTTCACAAATATTCAGACCAACAATGTGGCGCCGGGTTTACCTATACATTCTATGATATTTCATATCATCCATTCAATCCAAATAATAATAAAATGCAGTCTTTTACAATTTTATATACCAATACCAACTTTGGTTGATATGAGAAATGTTTTTAAAATTTTAATTTTCACTAAACAGGGGCCCCTAACTTTTACCTAGTGTGTGATTTTTAATCCACATCTACATCTCGTAGTACCTTAGCTTATAACATTTGGATTAAGCATAAAGTTATGTTTATTTAAAAGATAAGCATTATTTATACTTTGGTGTTACATACTCAAGATTTAAATAATACTCGTATAACGTAGTTCGTTTCACAAACCACCGTATCACCACACTATTTTGTAACCAAATTAAAGGCGTCTATATACTGGTATTAATAAGAATTCATTATAATACTACCATATCTTATACGAGTATTAGTAAAACGTGAGAATTATATCCTCTTTGTAATAAAATCACCTAGTTCATCCTAAAATAAAACCAATTAGGTTCTGTACATAAAGCAATGTTATAAATGATTTAGTGGACGATTTAAAGCACCAAATCACCATGGAGCAATGATGTACAAGAAAAAAAGCTATGACTGAAAAACAAAGCGATCTTAAAGATTTTAAAATCATGGGCATTAGTTAAAAAATTAAGGAAAAATATAAATATAATAATATAATATATAAAAATATAAAAGATTTGACATAATTTTCGTTTTATATCTTCTCTGAATGAACTGAAAACAATGACGAAGTTAGTTAAAAGAAAATCTTTCGGATGTAACATCTAATATAATTTAGGTTTACATTGAATTTAATAAGGTTATCCAATAACCCACAAATTATAAAATAATATATTTTCTATTGCAGTTGAAATGTGGATGAACATGGCAGATCTCATGTCTTTGTTTGGGGTCTCATGTCTTCCCCCAATGCGTTTAACTAATAATAAATAAAGACCCATTAAATTCTCGACTTTATGCGAAGCTTAGGCAATGATCTCAAATATAATATCATGGTTATGTTTAAGATTTTAATAAATTTGATATTTTCACTTACATTTTTATTTGTTCCTTAAAATATTTCGTAAAATACTCAAAATAAGTTTGGAGAAAGTTATCTACAAAGGCAGGCCCATATCCCGTCATTTCCCTTATTATTAAATTGAATATAGAATTAATTTACTAGTGCTGGATCACACAGGAAAAAACAGTTGTTACCTCTGCCTTTCACCTTACTAACTTTAATATCTTTAGAGCACCTAACATTTTGGAAATATTGTCAATATTTAGAAAAGCAACTAATTACTACAACTATAATATATGAATATTAGCCCCACAAAAAACATCTAATTTGCAACAACTTTAAAATTATTCTACTAAAAAAAATCTGCTCTAAAAAACCCTGTATGATAAAATACATTTTCAAATATTATTTGTATTGCAAATAAATACATAAATATAATTAAACAGCCATAAGTCTACTATATGGAAAACTTTGAGTAACTATTGTTAATGCACCTTTCGCTATATTCATAGAGATTATTTAACTTGTGTATTTGTTTTTAAGTATTCAATGGATCGTTCACTCCAGTTAGGCTTAATTCTTCGTATTGCAACAACTAATGATGTTTGTTAAATATTTTCTCGAATTAAGTTGAGTTACTTAATCAAATGAGTTACTTAAATCAAAATTAAATGATTATTTCCCCAAGACATCATACTTGTTCTACATTTGATTCCGGAGTTACTACAATTGGTATCGCTATAATGGGTTTTTCTACCTCCAATTTTTGTATACTTGATGTTCTGAAAATAATAAGTTATAATATGAAATATATTAGAATAAAACACCTACATATTTTAGTTTACATCTAAGATAATGTTAAAAGAATACGGAAGAAGGCTTTCACAAAAACAACCACTCATTCATCCCTTTTTAGGAAGTCAAGAGAATGTTCTAAGAAGTTATTTCATCGTCTTTTCACTCCCGTGCGGTTCAGTTGGCCGAATCGGCTGTCGAACTAAACATCTGACCTCGACTTCCCTGTTGAACCTCAACGTCTAAGAGTTTCGACGACTTAAAAAACGATTCAGTTCACGGTCGCCTTGTACTTTTATAGGCTTCGCTTGAAGGAAATCAAGGCTAACATTAAATTTATAGTTAGGATATTGCGGTGACTTACTTTTTAATTCTAGTCTTGTCGTCAACACGATGATCATGTCCGTTACCATTATGGCATACACCATTTGGTAACCCGTGCACTTTCTTCATGCTAACATGACTATGACTTTTGTGTATATTGTGTTCCCGTGGTTCAGATGCTCTCTTATCTAATCCATTATGTATTTTGGGTACATGATTGTCTACTATATGCCCGTTTTTATGTGGAGTGACTTCATTCTCCACAGCCAAAAGAGTTGGACTCAAATTCCCTGATTTCTCATTCATGTGTTGGATAAAATTATTTTGGGCCATTAGTCTGTTTTCGCGGGCTCTTGATTCTGGTATTTTAATTTCTATGTGTTCGTCTAAGGACATTGAATCTACGGAGCTCATGTCTAATGTGTCATTGGAGAAAGACTTCGGAATTGTTCCCAGCATGCGATCTGTATATAAGTTTAATAAGTTAGAAGTATTTTTTTATTGGGGCTACTTCTTTTAGTTAAATATCTGCAAGTGGCGGTTGTACCATTATGCTGGCCTAGTTGTAATCGGCAACTTTTATCCAATACAACCGAACCCGTGACACGACTAGACTAGTGTGTTACCAATGAGCAACGCGGGTCTTCAACTTTTTCTATTTTTTATTGTGACTTGACATATCATGACAGCACCCCGCCTGTTGTTAGGCTGGAGTGTGGTCCATGAATAGAAGTGAGTAAATTTAACGTTAAATAGCTGTGAGTAGCAGCCACATCCACTATGGCGACCTGGTTGGAACCGGAAACTCACAAGCTGATCCCGAAACGCGTCCAAGTCCACTGTATGCATATTTGTAAGTGGTGGTACTTCCCCGGATCGGCAGACTGGGTACCTTACCATTACTTTTTGATAACCAGATTAATGTTCTTTTTATCAATATGCAAGTGTCATTGAATTGTAGGTATAATACTAGCGCTAAACTGAGGATGTTCCTTCGGTTCGTTTACATGTCACCCCTCCCGCATGCATCGCTCTATTACCGTACTTACTTAGTGGAGCTGGAGAGATAACTATCCCTGTATTTTTTAACTTATAGATCCGCTGTCGAGTAAAACACGGACACTATGTTGTTCACCAAAAACATCTTTAACTATAATTATTGCAGTTGGCAAAACTCCAATCGAGGGAAAATCGTCCTTATGCCGAGTCCATTTAAAGTCGATATTTAAGGTAATAAAACTTGCTTAATTTTGTAAAAATACATGGCGTATAAACTGAAAAACATAATAATTACCTAGCTTCTGTGAGGTTGAAACAGTAGCACGTAGTTCATCAAGTTGTTTCGATGAACAAAGTGGCGTATCCACTTCGTATGTATTGTTAAATCTTGTATAATCAACCTGAAAAATAATTATAATGTATAAGGAGATAGATTAGTTAACACTTAAAACTATATTTACCTTAATAACAAGCGATTATTTTTAGTTTTCCATCCTAATGTAATCGGTATTGCCCGCAACCTAAGAGTCAGTATGAAGAGAAGGAGGCTACAGAGTTGTATCAGTATCGAGACAGATGTATTATATTAGGGCTTTACTACGTGAACTTTTAAGCGAAGCGTGAAAAGAAACCTGACGGTGACTAAGGCTACCGTAAACCGCATCGATTTATTTGGTAACATGGGGGGGGGGGGGGGGGCCGAGAAGATGTAGCATTCGCTACAACATGGGGGAGTCCATTACAAAATTATTTTTTATCGGACATCTCGCAGGTCTTTTGTAATAGCCATAGTATATGGGTAGCTGTTAAAAAGGCATGGCCGATAACAAATGAACAATTTATCGATACAGCCTTAGCCTTAGCCCAACCCTTTGACATAATGATTTATAACTCAGTACTCAGTACGTACATTTGTAATGGGTATAGCAACAAATACACTCAGTATGGTGCCGAGGCAGGATCGTGGCAAGTGGCGCTCCACTGCCTCTGCCTATAAAGGCCTATAATCAATTTTTATTGATTGATTAATTGTTACATAAGAAGTAGTAATTATTATAAGTACCTATGAATAGAATTAACTATAGTTAGCGTGTAACTTGTTTGAGTTATAAACAAGCATTTAAAATATCAATGGTTATTGTGCAAATATAACATAGATGGACAAGCACGTGTATTTGTTATTAAGATGCTTATCTATGTAGGAAATGAATCGAATGCAATTTCCATATTAAATAAGGAAAATTAATATAGAGGATATTTTTTAATATAATTAGTTTAATAGGAGTATCAATAAACTAATATGATTTATGGACATTGCGCGAGTATACGTCTAAATACAATATTGTATTTTATTTAGCTGCGAAATTATATTAGTAAACTACTACAATTTAATCTAAGAAAAGTTTCTATTTGCACCGACTTACGAGTAGAATGAATTAAACAAACTTTATGCGGCTTACTATCGCGTTTATTTTGGTTTCTCCCTGTGACCACGATGGCTTCAAAGCTCTCGAAACGTCGGAATTTGTAGTAGTGTACTAATATAATAAAAAAATGTAAAATCAAGACCAAAATAAATGCTATAGTAAGCCGCATAAAGTTTGTTTAATTCATTAATCAATCAATACTACGAGTAGAATGTTGTATTAACCATGTTGTGTATACGTTTAGTGTTATGATCTAGACTGCCAATGTTACAATATTGGTCCTATAAATAAATGTAATATATCATTTTTACATGCAGCTCGAAATGTGAGTTAAAATTATTATTAATAGTGCCGGCGACTCTTGGAATCATAAAATGAGACTGCTTTTCAGTCGTCGGCGCTTTTGGACATTCCTATGCATACCACCAAGAATGTCCAAGTCAGATGTCGCGTAATAATAAATAGAAAAGCCTCAAAGAACATGTCAATTGTATTTGTTTAATCTTCGTGTGAAGTGCAAATTATAAATAAATACATGTAATAGGCGCCAATTTAATGTAAACGTCATATAAAATTATAGTAATCTTTCAGTTCATTGATTACTAACTTGATCGTAATTAATATAATATACATACATACTATGTATACATACTCATAGCAAAGTAATTGCCAACTTTAATGATTCGCATATAATTATATACTCGTATATAATTTATTATTGAGACGATTGACATATGACCTCGACTTGCATTAGGCGATAGTCGTTACATTTAAATTTAAATAGAGAATATTAATCCGTTAAACGATTATAATCCTGGACGCAGTTGACCGATTTATATTCTATCATATTAAAATATTATGTTATTTTAGACGACATTCATTTAAGAATATTAAATAGTTTTATTAATTATTTATCAATTACTTTTAATTATGTTTTTATTTACATCATAATTATCTTATCTGTTTATTTAATAGACATATTAGCAGTTAACATATTCTACATTTATGACTAATAGTTGCACCTATGTTTGTTGACTAATATGCAAGCAATTAAAAATATGCACATTTAAATATAAACATCTTATTCAATAACAAACAACTTACAAATAAATACATTAAAATAATAAAATACTAACAACATCATTATTATCAATTTCACACTATAATCGTAATTCTCATAGGGATTGGTAACGGAGTGCCTTTTGGCACGATCCTGATAACTCTCTTGCTTCCTTCACATCCACAATCATTATCATACATCCTTTTTGGTTATTTTCATTTATTAAGGAACAATAATCTGGGTTGTTAGTAAGAACTTTGTAAATTTATTTATAAAATCCTTAATAAAATAGTGATATCATCTATGGTACAATCTTAGAGCTCTTAGCTGAGCTTTGCTTTTGTTTGAGTACACATTCTAGTAGATAGTAAGATCTACTACACATACTAGTATGGAGTATAGGTATGACGTCGACTTAGAGCGCAACGCATCCTTAGCTTCGTTTATACTGCTTTCTCATTCTACTTTTTTTGTGAACACAAATATAAAGCTCAGCTTAGAGCTCGCGGACTGTAGTAACTTTGTAAATCGACATGTCCTACACGATCTGTTGATTGACTGGTGTATTGAATTTTAATAAGTTAATTTTATATAAATAAATTTGCATAATAAGTTACTTTAAGGACAATGTCGGGAAAAACTAATGTTCCAATTATTTGTAAAATAATTCAAAGGCCATAAAATGATTAAATTATATTAAATGCGATTTATTTACCTCATATTCACCAGTGTCTTTGCGAAACGTCACCATGGTTTCGAAGCGGTGTCCCCAAAGTATCTCTGAAGGAAGGAAACTGCTACGAGCCTGCGTGGTCATACCCGTCGACTCTATCACTCCCTCTGGAAATAATAAAATATTGACTGTTAATTTTTTCTTAGGTTGTAAAATCAAAACCAAAATAAACGCGATAGTGAGCCGCATAAAATTTGTTTAATTCATTAACTTTTAATTTATAAATTTTAAACATCATATACTATCAACGCGCTAATTTAAAAGTGGTGTTACTGGAACTAGAACTGCAGACTGGGCTTTTATTAACAACAAACTGCTAACCATTAGCAAAGATATCGGTCTCAGTTGTCGATGCTCTTCGACCTCCATCCCTTTTTTTTATTTTCCTTTGACTCGACATATGACAGCACCCCGCTTGATTTTAAACTGGAGTGTGGTCCATGAATGAATGCCACTGCTACTACAATTTAATAACTGTAAGTAGAAATCACATCCACTATGCCGGCCTAGTTGAAACCGGCAACTTACAAGCTGATCTCGAAACGCGACCAAATCACTTTAAAGGTCTGTATGCTTGTACTCCACTTTAAGTGGTGGTACTACCCCGGATCGGCAGACTGGGTACCACTGCCTACTACTCTTTGACTACCATAAGGCAAATCTATGTCAGATGTTGTTACAGTATACCTATATGTAACGACAAAATTATAAACAAAATATGTGTCCTTACCTAACATAACTACAATTTCAAATCTCTCCCGCAGCATATCAGATGCTGACAGATTGTAAAGCGGAGATTTCTCATCAATTTTATGGACAATTGTCATTGGCCATATAAACATCAGTCTATCTTCTTCTCCATCTGCACCCACCTTCAACTCTTGCTGGTAAAAAGGCAAAATTTCACCTTCCCGTGTAATCTGTAGTTTTGAAAACAAAATATTAATCTCACATTTATTTAAAGTAAGAAAGTACATTAGGGCGAATGAGACTACGAAGTAATTCATCATCATCAATCCAGACCGACCTCTTCCAGACCAAGTCACTTCATTTGGATTTTAGCCACTCTGCGAAGGATAATTTGAGTAACTAAAGTCGATTTAATTACTATTTATCCAACCGCAGTCTAATGGTAGTAAAACCAGACTCCCCCGCCCTGATACAAAACCACATGCAAGGACCAACGCATCCCTAATATAAGACTTTTTTTGTGATACATGCATGTTTCGAGTTGCTTAGTATAGATTTTTTTTATTGTGGCTTTGCATATGACAGCATCCTTCCTCACGTCAAGATGGAGTGCATTCTGTTAAGTAACTGTACATGTAGCAGTCGCATCCTTTATGCTGGCCTCGGAACATAAAAATACGCTATATTAAAAACCCGGAATTGACACGGTATCCGCTATAATAAAAAGGCGGTATTGACGCGGTATCCCCTACTCCGAAGTCACATTCGCACCCACTGTATCTTACAAAAAAACTATTTAAAAAAAACTTAATGTTTTGGTATTAGTAGTGTGTTGTTAAAGGGATTGTTACGTATACATGTATCTATTTAAGTATAATATGTATCTATTTACAACCTGTATTTAGTATATTCCTAAATTTTGCGCCAACATTGATTAATGAATTAAACAAATATTATGCGGCTTACAATCGCGTTTATATGTTATTATTCCGACATTTTGAAAGCTTTGCAGCCATCGTGGTCCCGTGACGCGATAGTAGACGATAGAGACGCGATAGTAAGCCGCATAAAATTTGTTTAATTCATTAAATATTTAACAGATTGACCTAATTATGAAGTTTATTGAATATCATTAGTTCAATAATTAATTTTGTTTGCGCATTCAATTTCACTCAGATGTAATTAGTAGATATTCATGCGCATAATATTAATAAGCAATTATTACTGCACAAAACAAAGCACATATCATTTGCAGCCATAGATGGGTCATATGTACGAGGGAACTGAGGTTTAAAGCAATTAATTAGAAAACAATGGACGACACAATTTCCAAAAGTACCAATAATTTCTTAATTATTTAGTACCTTTTTTCTTATTATTTGAGCACGGACGTGTGCTTCCAAAATATGCGACTTGCGAATATCCCCAACACGAAATAGAAGGAAAAATTCCCCGTCTCTGAGACATATCACCGCATTCCTTGAGAACAAAAGCGTAGTGTTGCGCTTTTTAGCTCTCGCCAGCTTCGCAAATATAAGACCCACCTATGGACAAGAAAAAACCACCAATGTTAGTATTTCCAACCAAAAACACTCCATAAGAGTTAAAATCTGAGAGAATCGATCTTTCATTTTTGTCCTTCAAACTTGAACTCTCATCGGTTAGAGAATTGACTCGAGTTCAATTGTCTATCGTGCGGATTAAAATCCCCAATCACTAACCAGTATCCGTTTTGTCGGATTAATCTACCTTGCGGCGTATAATTTGTGCTCTTATATGGGCTTCAACGATATGCGATTTCCTCATGTCGCCAACGCGAAACATCAGACAGAGTTGCCCGTCACGTAAACAAATGACAGCGTTGCGGGAGTAGAGCAAGGTTTGAGTTCTCTTTTTGGGTCGAGATAGTTTTGCGAATACGATTCCAACCTAAAATTAGAACAACCTTGTTGCATTGTCGACTGTCAAATAAAAAACAGCTATGAATCCTCACCTCAATGGCGGAAGTAATTAGCTAGCATTGATGGATCATAGCATTTTTAATATTTACCATAGTTTCAGTTTTTATAAGTAAGTATGACATTCGGCTTCAAGGTGTGAAATTAACCTTCATTTAAAATAACAAAAACTGTTGCTAACCTCTTTAATTGAACAAATATTGATTAAAACTTGGATAGATACTAATACCTATAATGAATATCTATAATACTCTTTCACATTAATACATTTGGCCGAAGTCCAAGTTTATTTTTATACAAACTTATCAACATGCACTAATAACAACTTAAGAAAGGTAATTTAAAATTAGAATGATCTAATTTTTATATTTACGTGTAAAGAAATAAACAATAAAATGTATTTATTTTTCGTAGAGGTTTTATTGAGGTTCGACAGCACCCCTTCTAATGATAAGATGGAGTAAGGTCTCTGAATAAAGGTGATTGCTACTATAGGTAAATAACTGCAAGTAGCAATCCCATCCAATATTGTGGCCTAGTTAGGACCGGCAACTTACAAGCTGATCTTGAAACGCGACTAAGTCAGTCCACGGTCTGTAAATGTTGGTACTCCCCGGATCAGTAGACTGTGAAATGACAACCAACTGTCTATTTACCAGTCTTTAATAATCATACCTAGAGAAAATATCTGCCTCTTCTTTATTAATAAATATTTGTAATTTACATACCATGAATGCTTGTATAAATACACCAACGATGCTTTGGAGACACATCACGAATATTGCTTCAGGGCATTCTTCGTTCGTAGTCCTTGATCCAAATCCTATAGTGTGCTGAGTTTCAACAGAAAAGAGGAAGCATCCAGTGAAAGAATTGACATTAGTAAGACAAGGGATAAACGTATCATTGGTTTCTGCCGGATCGGGGGGATTAAGATCACCATGTGTGAATATGATGAGCCACCAAATAAGGGCGAAGAGTAACCACGAGAGGATGAATGAGAGGGAGAACACGAGCAACGTCCAGCGCCACTGCGCGTCCACAAGCGTGGTGAATATATCCTGAAGGTATCGGCGCCTGCGTTTTGCCACGTTCCATTGGACCACGTTGCAGTCCCCATGTTTGAAGATGACGCGCTTCCGCACACGTCTTGCAGCGTATCGGGCTTGGCGGTATCTGGAATAGGAGAAAGATTACTTGAATGTTGGCTTAAAATCTATGTAAGGAAAAGAGTCCATGACTAAATATATATACTATAAATAACTAGCTACAACTTTTATAAAACATATCATTATTGTTCATTAAAAAGGTGAAGAAACAATTTTAATGAAAACAAATGTAAAAGTGTATTACATACATCCGTTTTTTATACAAAATCAACATTTTCTTTTTGTGTTTCAAGAATAGGAACATTCAGGTAAGGATAGGTTTAAAAATAACGTGTTCTTGTGTAGAATAGATTAACAGTAATTTATATTTGATTTATTTTAGATCTTTTTTAGAAACGTCCAACCTCGACTTGCCTAATAATAAGCAAGGGGAGGTCCAAGAGCATCGACGACTGAATCAAGCGTCTCATTTTACGTCACACTGGGTAACCGATCCGGGGTAGTACCACCACTTACAAGTATACAGACCGTGAAGTGACTTAGTCGTGTTTCGGGATCAACTTCAGGTCGGTATAGTGGAGGTAAATTACTTTGGTAGCAGTCACCTCCATTCATTACTCCAGCTTAACATGCCCTATGTCACATTTCACTTGTCGATATAACCACGGAAACTATATAATAACTTCAATTATAATGCAATTATAATTACATTCACCTAGCTGTAATCTTAATAATAATTCAATCAATCAATCAAATTGTCACGCTTTTTTCCCACAGGGATAGGCAGAGAAAATGGAGCGCCACTTACCACGATCCTTACACAACTCCCTTGCTTCCTTCACATCTACAATTCTCTTCATACAGGCTCTGTGGTTATGGGCACTAGGCAACCTGGCTTTCTTATGGATGTCTCCGATTTGGTCGGAAAACACTCTTCTGGGCCTGCCTTGTTTAACGCATCCATCCACATAAGATTTATAAATTCCTTTAAGATTTATAATGGAATATAATAATAATTCATTTAGATAATATTGCGAATTAAAGTACCACAAGACATGATGAATTGTGGTTGTACTCGTAGGTAATCGAGGTTAACGGTATTTTAATGTATTAGGATTAAATTTATTTAAATTACTTGTATTAAAATTCGCACGATCATTTTTGCATAACCTCAGATCATATAATATAATACTTATATGATCTGAGTGCATAACAAACATTTAAGGTAAGTGGATTATATCACATATTTTTACGATGTCTGTAAATGTTTGACAAATTTGTGTAAACATTCAAAATGTTTGTAATAAAATTTATAGATACTTATTTGAAATAAAAACGAGTACTAACTATATTTGTGAAAATTCTCCGATTTGGTCAGAAATAACGCTTCTAACCAAATCTGAGACATCCTCAAAAAAGCTGGGCTGGGCTGCCTAGTGACCATAATACTCGTAGTAGAGCTTGTATAAAAAGAATTGTGGGTGTGAGGGACGCGAGGGAGTTGTGTCAGGATCATGGCAAGCGGCGCTCCATTGTCTTTGCCTATCCCTGTGAGAAAAGGCGTGACAATTTGAGTAAAATTTATTTGCATTCCTAGTTTTATTACTCACTTTTGAAGTTCTTCTCTCCAAGCAGATTCTGATGAATTAATTGGCTTTCCCGACATGAACATAGATACTTGACTAATGCATCGTTTTAAACCCGACATTTTTGTCATGAAATAATGCGCGTTGTACAATGTACGCGCAATTTTTACGAACACGATACCGATTACTATCACTTACAAAAGGTTCAGTAAGAATAACACCCGGCCAATATAACTATACAATATCACACAAGCAACGGAATTCGTGAAGAAGACAAAGACAATATTACCAAAACAGCACAGTTGCCTTCGCTCTATCTTTCAACAAAACATTAATTAACGATTCACTGAAAACTTCCTTATAATCGTACAGTAACACGATTATTTTCTTACAATTTGTCCACAAAACCATCTCGACATTCACAATATTTTCTTTTGTAGAAAAATTATTATAAGAAATTGCGTTTTATTTGCAATACGTGCGACAAATAGTCTGGACTCTCGTCAATTGAAGTGAGAATTGGCTCAATGTTGTATCAGGGGCGGATGTTTAACCAAACAGATGGGAACATTACACTATATACAATTTAGTACGCTCTTACACTAGGCGATGTAGTCGTTCTCTACCAGATTATTTTGGGTGGTTGGTTGCCAACTTTCTGAATTATTATGTCTTTAATAATCTAAGTAGTTGTACAAATTATCCATTAGTAACCCAATCTATTTTCTTGTGGACGAACGACTTTATAACTCAAACAGACTCTCACGTCTCAGCTGGTTTGCCATTTTTTATTGTAAAAAAAATCTTTGTTCATAAATATTGGTACATCAACAGAAATAGAAAATTAAAGATTCATGAATGGTTTGCTGTGGAAAACTTTACGTCTATAAAATGTCTTCTTCTAATTTACTTTATCTATAATATTTTTCAATAAGATATAACACTTATTTTAAACTAAGGTGTTTGTGAATCTTCTTACCACTTCAATTTCAAATTTAAATACTATCTCGACTTGCTAAATGTGATTAATGTATTTTTTTATTGTGACTCGACATATGACAGCACCCCGCCTAATGTTAAGTTAGAGTGCGGTCTATGAATGGAGGTGACATAGAATTCATTATTGAAAGTACTAAAGTACAAATCAATAACTGAAAGTAGCAGTCACATTCACTATGCCAGCCTAGTTGGAACCGGCAACTTACAAGCTAATCTCGAAACGCGATTAAGTCGTCACGGTCTGTTTACTTGTAAGTGATAGTACTTCCCTGAATCGGCAGACTGGGCATCAGTGCCTACCACTCTATAAAATATAGTCACATATAGGGATGTATAATAATATGAATAAATAACTTCATACATGAATTATTCAAACAATCTAATAGCCACACCTTAATTTTCACAGGAAGAGGCAGAGCCACATTCCATGACAACTCGCTCGCTTTCTTCACGTTCACATTCTCTTAATTCAGGATTTAATGTTATGGCCACCGAGGACCGCTGTATTTTTTTAAATATGAAGCATGTTTTTCGTAAAATAACAATTCTATGTTATTCTTCATTTAAAAATTTAGACATAACAATCTTGAAGCATGTCAAAATTACAAGAAGTTAAAAACATGACGTCATAATTTCATTTGATCAATACCAATTGGTTTGTCTTTGAGAATTGATGAAGCAATTGACAACAACAATTTTAATTTGCAATAAAAAATATATTAAAATTAAATGATGTCTACTATTATTATTGTTATTTTGACTCGACATTCTAACCAAGACTAGCCTGATGTGTAAGAAAGGGGACATCCAAAAGTGCCGACGACTGTAAAACCCCGAATCATTTTACGGCGTCTCAGTCGCCACCGGGCAAAGGTGCTTTTTTACACCTGAATTGAAGGCTCCAAAGTTATCGAATAAGGAGAACATGGACACTGGACAGTTACATAGAACAGTCAGACGATTTGGTTTGACTGTCGATTCGGTAGATAGAATGCGAATGCTTCCCCCGCCCGAACTGTTCGGTTATTACAGTAAAAGTCGAGGTAGGAACAAGGTTAAAAAGTATATCCTTTATAATAAAATTCGGAAAAAGGAAAATGTGGCAGTGTTTGATACTGTATGTATTGATTCTGGTCTTTTCAAAGTATTATTCATGATTAGTAAATCATTTGATTGTAAAGTTAGGGCGTTAGTTCGGCACCAGTACCGATTTTCTATCTAGCAACAGACTTTTAAGTGTAGAGAGACCGTTAAGTGACTTAGTCGAGTTTCCGGATTAGTTTAAAAGTTGCCGGTTCTAACTAGCCTAGTAATATGCCGTTAGTTAGCATAGTAACTATGACGGTCTGTAGTAGCAGATGCGTCAATTCATGAACCGCACTTCAGCTCTACATCAGGCGGGGTACGTCGGCCAATAATAAAAAAAATATTAAGGGAATTTTGATTTGTGGATGTAAAGTAAGTGAAAGAGTTGTGTCAGGATCATGTTGTGACGCTCCGTTGATCTATTCCTGTAGAATCTCATTAGATATTTTTAAATCATTATTTATTTTTGTTACATTTTTTATTATTATCTTAATTTATTTTTACATAAACAATAATATTTGCATGTTTTGTCCAACTTGTAGTCCGTTGGCCGTAGTCCTTCACCCATCATTATTAATACCATTTCTTACGTTGATTTGAAACAGGTGTAAATGCTTGGTGACGACAACAGACGCCATTTTGTCGTAAGCAACAGAATATATCATGTTTAAATTTCTCCTCAACGTCGCCTAATTAATTATCTTTCTGGCATTTTACCATATTGTGTGTTGTAACGACACTTTTGGCCACTATCCGCCTTAGACTTTAGACTAGTTTTTGTATGACTAGACGGTTTTTGGAGTCGTCGGCACTCTTGGGTAAGTCGACGTCAGACACAAAACTCTACCAATATTCTATTTGAAATCATAATATATATTATTATAATAGAAAATTTTTAAATAAAATTATTTATTATAAGACACAGGTAGCTAACAGTAATGCTCTGGCCTCAGGGTTTACTCACTCCAAATTTTACTCCTTCCAGGAAGTAAATCAGGAAAAAGAATCTACTAGCACTCCTCGCATTTATTGTCTCAAAGTCGGGCTTCACTCGCAGTTTCTATGATACAAGCATGTTTAGTAGCTTAGTATGTAATTAACAAGAATGATAAATAAACATTGAAATATAAATAAAAATAAATTTATCAATAAAAAAATCAACAGACTCGAAATTTTCAATAAAAAAAGGTCAATAGTCTGTAAAGGTGACGTGAAATTTATTGCCTGGGCAACTATTAATTACGAGTACCAATTGTTTACGGACGTTAGGTCATTAATATTTTTCGATGTTAAGTCATTAACTAATTTGCCCGAACATTCGACGTAATGTGAGTTCGAAAATTAGTCGACATCCATTCTTCTTTTATTTACCTTTTCGACATAACCGTCCATCGTCCACACAAACTGGCTACTTAACACTATGCTGGCCCAGCTTTAATATTTATCAATTTCAAAATGTTCAGAAATAGGTACATATGAAGATTAGACATCCACATGGGAGGGGAGCAAGAATCGTGTCAGGATCGTGGTAAGTAGCACTCCATTGACTCTGCCTAAACCTGTGAGAATTTAGGCTCTTAAATCATAATAACATTGTACTAAAAAGACAGATTTTATGTTTTAAATGTAAAATTTATTATCGAACATAGACGATATTTGTCAAAATATTCCTGGCCAAATTATTAACTTTTACGAATTTCGTAGTAAATTATATTAATAGATATCGTATCGGATGCCAAAAAACATAGGAAAGAAACAGTGGTACGTCTTTTTACAGACATCGCATCCAATTCTCGGCAGACTTTAGCACACACCAGCCGCGTGTTCTGAAATTACGTAGTACGGCTGTTGTGCGACAAAAGACATAAAGACAGTCGCATTGGCCTACCAAATCCGTGGGTATTTTTTTAATTTAGAATTCTATACTAAGCTAATAAAGTACTTGTATTATAGAAACAGGACAACCAAAGTACATTATATCAAAGATACATTGGTACCGGCAAGCGCAAACCCGTGTTATCGGTTTGCGTAACCATTGCACTGCCACTACACCACGGTCGCCTTAACAAATTATCAACAACTGTCACGTCTAAAATTACACAACAGCGGAGCTCTTATTTTCACCATCCTGACATGACTGCCTCACTTCCTTCACATCCACAATTCTCCCCATACAGACCCCCTCCCCACTACTATAGAGTTATGCCTACTGCGGACCCCTGCATTTTTAAGAATACCCCCAAATAAAATACATACGAATACTAATAGCCGGTTGTACCAAAAATTATAATTTACGAATTTGTAAAGTAAGTATAAGTAAAAGAATAAAAGAAAAAGGGGTTGCACCACTCTTTGACTTTACATTTACGTTTATCGGATATTTTATACAGAGCTAAAGGACATCATTCAATTTGGGTTTCTATGTACTACTTTTCTTATTTCTAATGATAAAAACATATATAAATGGTAGTTTCGATATAAAATTATTAACAACCCAATTCACGATTTCATAATAGTAAACGTAATAGAATAAGTATAAAGTAAAACTAAATTTGTATATTGAAACTTTTTTGGTACAACCGGCTGTACTGTAAATATTATGCTACTGTTCCTTTTACTTGTACTGTGGTACATATTGTATACTAAGGTCGGTCGTAAATTGAACTTTGTATTAGTGTACTTTTATATCTTTTTTTATTGTGACGCGTCATCTGACGTCGATTTGTCAGATGGTAAACAATGAGAGGTCAATGAGCGCCGGCGACTGAAAAACTGTTTCATTTTATGATTGCCTTAGTCGTCGTCACCAGTGGCGTAGCGTGGAAGTCAGCCGCCCGGGGCGGAAAAAAAATTGCCGCCCCCTTATTTAGGAATTTCAATCATAGGTACAATAAAAATATGAATTTCAGGTTCAAATTTTATCGATTTATTTTAGTTTTTTTTAAATTTTGCCACCTCCTGAATGTGCCGCCCGGGGCGGGCCGTCCTCTCCTCCACCGCCACGCTACGCCACTGGTCGTCATTATGCCGGCCAAAGGTGAAGCACCCTGAAGGATCCAAGGTTATAGGATGTGGATAACACATGTGCTGGTAAAGCATTCCACTTGTCGATTGTTCTACAAAGAAAATTCGCACTGAACTTTTAGAAAATACGACACGGCAAAAATTTAGTTCAAAATCACCAAATTAAGTTTAAATTTATTACAAAAATAAGTAAATTCATTACAAAAATAGTTTTATATGACTTAATAGTATCGTGGAAGTATTGAGGCTGTGACGTGAAATGAACTTGGGATTTCGCGTACCATAGATGTGTGTATGCAGATGATACTTCTACTGTTGCCAAGTAGCAGTGACACTAGAGGCTGAAATAGATTGCATGATCTTTGCTACATCATAGGAACTGGAATTTGGCTAGATCTCAGATTTACTAATGATTTTTAGTTTCGCTACTCCATGATAGATGGCGTTAGCGGATTTGGAGTAGCAATCAGATAAATTAGGCTCAACCGCGGTACAAAAAGATCCACCGCCATACACTTTTTAAAATACATAGGTTAGCATAATATCAACATTTCAGAATTGAGTAGAAAGGTAAAATGGGAATGATCCAGAAGAATGACCAAATTGTACATGTAACCCCATGGTATGAAAAGAGTTGTAGTGTAGTGGCAGTGTAATGGTTACACAAACCAAGAGCACGAGTTCGAAACCACCCACCGGTACCAATGTATTTTCGATATATGTAGATTGTAAGTACTTTGGTTGTCCTGTTTCTATGATACAAGCACTATAGTAGCTTAGTAAAGAAATGTAAAATATTTAAAAAAAATTGCTTCATTATACATACATATTATAATATTATTATTAATGATTTATACTTAATTATTAAACTTTATATTTGACATGAAACATTTTCATTAATAAATTATGACTAAAGTTGTTAAGTAAGTAGTTGATAAGCGGATTAACAACAATTGTCTAAGAAAAACCCAAATGATACCACCGTATACTTTCGAAAGTAAATAATTGTATTGTTGATTGTTATAAATATATTTTTATTGTTTAAACGTGACAAGTGACCTTGACTTACAGCAAGAAAGGGGATTCCTAAAGGCAGAGATTTATTTTCGACTTATTTTTTTATTTCTTATAGTGACTCGACATATCACTGCACCCCGCCTAAAGTTAAGCAAGAGTGCGGTCTATGTAAGTATCAGTCACATTCACTATGCCGACCTAGTTGGAACCAGCAACTTACAAGCTAATCCCGAGACGCGACTAAGTCACTTAAAAGTCCGTATACTTGTAAGTTTTTATACTCGTGTATACAATTATAATAACATTGACATCCACAATATTTCTTTAGAGCCTTCATCCAGAAGGCGTACTCTGCTCAACATAGAGCCTTATTAGTTAAAAATTTACGCTATCTCTCAATATATTAGTGGTCAATATACTGATTGTCTGAGAGGTAGGCAGACAAGTCCAAGTGTACAGACTGTGAAAGCGTTTCGGGATTAACATGAAAGTTGTCGGTCTGCATCACTACGACAGCAGTGCAGTTATTTAACTTTTTGTTATTATTTTTTATTGGTACACGACATCTGACCTCGACCGGCCTGATGATAAGGAACAGGAGATCCAAGAGTTATGACGACTGAAAAAAACGAGTTAGGTTTCATGGTGTTTATAGTACTCGTATAGAATGTGATTTTTTTATATGTATAAATAAATGAATAATTATTCTTTTCATAATAAATTCCAAGAATTCCTTGAGATAAAACATTTCTGAGTAATAAATTAATCATTTCACAATAATAAGAAATTTAATAATGTAGGTCAACGGCTTCTTATATAACTAAATGGATGAACATGATTCACGATGAAAACCCATCACATCCAATCTTATTTGTTAAAATAAAGATAACGAATTTACTTTAAAATCACATTTAAAATGAATCGGGTTGTCGTTAGATGATATTTACTATTATACAAAAATGTTCGCGCGAAATCTAAGAAAATATAATTTATTTATTGTTTATGTTAAGCTGGCGTGCAGTCTGTGAATAGAGACGACTGTTAGTATAATTAAATAACTGCAAGCCTATGTACGCGAATAATTTATTTCACTGTCTGTACACTTGAAAGCAAAGGATTTTTTTGATGTGACTATCAATACCACCTTAAATACCCAGATCCGGAGAAAATACCTGTCTCATTTTCTTAATAACAAGATTCGTTTGACTCCATCTAATCTAATCTAATTGATTCTATCCATTTTAAATATACATTTCGAGTTGGCTACCGGGAATCGTACTCGGGACTTACGCGTAGCGGAGTGGTATGGTAATTCATGCTTGGTTCATTAATAAGAAATTATGAATCTTTCATTATGCCTTTATTTGAGAAATATATTATATTGTGCGTAATACTTTGTAATAATAAGAAAAGTGAGTTAAATGCATTGTAATAGTCCTTGGTATATTGCATAATATAATTATGTACTTCTAATTAACTTATTCATGCGTTTAAGGAAAATATTTAACATTCTTGCGATTACGAAGATAATTTTATGTATACATTTTGAACGTATGTCGTGATGTCACGATAAACGTCAAAAATTTTCGTTTAATAATATACATTTAGATTATTTCAAATACAGCTAATTTATTTAGCAGGATTATTAGATTTATTTCACATTTCCTCCAGTAAACAAGTTGCAGATAATCAATACATATAAACACAATCAGTTATAATTTATCTTTATTGTTACTGTTCTATTTATTAATTTAAGGGATTCTTTTAATTATAATAAAAACTTGACAAAAAGGAAAAAAGGCTTCCATATCTAGGTCTTACACCTTTGTTACTGGTGACCTCAATCTTTCTTGGATGTAAAGAAACTTAATACTCGAAGCCAAAACAAAACAATTAGTAGAATTCAAATAATCATAATACAGCACGGTGTATTAGTGTTGGTTTGTCTGTGTATTTTTTCAATTACTTTAGAAATGTGCTTAGTAGTATATAAGAAAGCTAGGTTGCCTAGTGCCCATAACCATAGAGCTTGCATGAAGAGAATTGTGAATGTGAAGAATGCGAGGGAGTTGTGTCAGGATCGTGGCAAGTGGCGCTCCATTGTCTCTGCCTATCTGGGAAAAAGGCGTAATTATGATTGATACTTATATGAAGTTTTTAGCAATTTTTAACCTTAAATTAATATATAATAAACCCCGCACAGAAGAACAGCCATCCGCATTCTGTCGACCGAATTGACAGCCAAACTAAAAGATTCGGAGCGTCCTTTCCTTGTCTAACATTTAGTATTTGGAATGCATTAGCACTTAGGTTGTCAACCTTGATTTTTCGCACCGCCCACTTTGAGAATATATTTTATTAAAAAATTTATCCCTTCAAGTTTATTTTTATGTCTATTTTGCTGAGTCTTCTACTGCCCCCCACAGATATTCCAAAACTCAACAAGAGGGCGTTATTTCCCACATTGAGAACCTATCATCTATGTTTAACCTATGCACTAGTTCTCTCTATCCCATAAAGTTTATGTTTTTAAGCGAAGCGCAAACTCACTATGGGCTGAGCTAGTGACGGCAACTAAGACAACTGTGAAGTAAGTCAGTTTTTTCAGTTATAGGCGCTCTTAGAGCTTCACCAGGTAAGTCGAAGTAAGATCAATTACAAAAAAAAACTGCTATTTCAATAAACATGAATACTTCCATTCCACAATAAATAAAAGATCGCAAAAAATATTTTTTCAATAAATTATCTTTGTATCAATAACACATCTTTGCAAATAAATATATATTTGTTAATCTTGTAAATTATTGCGTTCAAATAAAATTAAACTTATTTTTCAATTTTTATTGTACATTTGCAAATTATTTTCATTATTCTCCACATTGCAAGTAAGTAGGTGTTAGTACAAGTGTTTGTTGCGACATTATGATAATGTTGGGTCAAGGTATTCTACGAGTACAATACTACATATTCTAGCCAGTATTAAACTTTACATATTCAATGAATTTAGTAAGAAAATTGTTGAGACCTAGTATTTACTAAAAAAAGGTTAAAACAAATGATTGCAATTAATTAATCTAATTCTCACGCCACGATTCTCAAAGGGAAAAACAGAGACAACGAAACGCCACTTTTCATGATCCGTTTTCAATTCTCTCGCTTTCTTACGCATTTACGATTTCTTTCAAACAGACTTTATGGTTATGGGCATTGTAGGTCCCTGCTTTGTTAAGATCTAGAAAAAATCTATTTTTTTATTTAAATCTCTTTTTGTCTTCACCTTTTTACACGATTTACAGACTGTAAAATACCGATTCTAAGAAACTTTATTATACTGTACAAACCTTGTATCTTCTTTAAAGTTTCTATGTAGAATCAAAAAAGGTCATATCCTTACTTGGAAAAGCTATGCAAATCGCAGTTTTTTGTTGTATAGATAATATCTTTGTGTAATCAGCTGGGTTTTTTTCGCTACGTCTTCGCTGACGTCATTGAGTAAATATCAATATATATGTATGAAGCCACATATGTATATCAACAATTCATAAGAATCCCACGCGTTTACCATTCAAAAAACAAAAAAAATCTATAATATTGCTGTGTCTGTGAGATCGGCCACGCCATACAGAGAATTAAAAGTTAAAATAAAGCTATTATATTATAATTAGCGTCACAAGTAAGAATAAGTCCATAATGTGTTGAATAATACTCAATAGTGTTTCATATAGACAATATAATTTCTATATATAAAAAAAACAATCGCTCGAACAACCGACAACTGATGAGGAAAAAAGGTTCTAGATTGGAGACCTCCTGGTGGTTCCTACCGGTAGACGCAGCGTAAGTAAGCTTTCCACTAGATGGATCACCGACATAGTCACGAATAACCAGTGGATGCAATTGGCGTCTTGTCGTTCAAAATGGCGTTCTAAAGGGGAAGCCTATGTTCAGCAGTGGACGCCTTCTGGACGATGATATATAAAAAAAACAATTGCTCTGTTACTAACGAATATACTCGTATTCAAACAAAACTATTATTAATTGCAACCAATCACATAAGAAAACTGTAACTATGGCAGACACAAATTAGCTAAAATTACAAAGAACTCAACATAATGGTTATTTTAATTTTATGTAGATTTCCACCCGTTTTTAATAGTTTTACATTTATTATGTCATTTTTGACTGTTTAGATATTATCTTCGTGCATTTAATATTCAAAGTAAAATTTATTAAAATAATAGATTGTATTGTTGGATTATATACGCAACTTTACAAAGGAATTTGTAAAAATGAGTATAATAAATCTTCTGAATACCAATTTCTTTAATACGGAAAAAATAGGAATTTAACAACTTAATACAAAAACTTATTATTTTACCAAAAATCTTTTTTCTTATTGGAACCCTAATATTATGCTGGAGTGCAATTTATAAATGGTAGCGATTGCTGAGCTGCCCCAGACAGCAGACAGTAATCGTATATACTATGCCAGCCTAACTGAATTTCAGCAACATTGAAGCTAATCAAGAAATGCGGTCTTTACACTTGAAAGTCTGCTTGTATGCTAAGGCTTTCAAGCTGAGATATTGCACCGATTATTTTGTCGCGTATCACGTTTGCTGACGCATTTCAGTTTTATATGGCTTCATCTAATATTTGATTCATTGCTAAAACATTGTTTTTAACAAGATATAAAATTTAAAATGTTTAGCAAAAACGTTACGCTATTGGCAAACAAAGTTGGACTAAAGTCAATAGTTCCAAGAATTTAGTCTTTAACTGTATTACACGTAGATGTGATGTGTCCGTTATTTTTTTTATTAGAAAATGAATCAAATATCGTCCTTTAAAAAAAGTATTTTATTATTTTATTTTATTAGATTATGGCTCGATACCCCGCCTAATGTTAAGTTGGATTGCGACTGCTACTACTGTTAATAACTGCAAGTAGCACATTACAAGTGCATTCGATACCTGTCTAGTTTTCAAAACGCGACTAAGATACTTTACGGTTTAGTAGTCTGGGCAACCTAACCTAACAAACTGTCTGTCTACCACACTTCAAAATACCTAGTTGTCCATTTTCTATCCCTCGGGGAATAAGGATGAAAGGTAAAATGAATAAATTTGATATTTACATAAATACCTAACTATAAAGGTTAACAGTTCTTTCGAAGGTCATTCACGCACAATGACTTTGTAAATTAAAGTCATCTAATTCAATTTTAGCTTAAGGTAAATTATTTAAACTGTTAAATAATTATGACACGGATAGAGATAACGGAGCTCCGATTTTGACGATCTTGACATCTCTTTTTTCCTACTCCTACTAAAACTACGCCTATTTAAGTTGTAAATTTATGTGTGCGTGTGTATGTTTGTTGCAAATATTTAGCAATCATCTGAATCAGCTACTTTCCTTCAAAGGAAGCGGACATCCGTAAAGCGAGACGAAACGTGATTGAGCACAGGAAACTGGGTTCTATTGTATCATTCTGCTATGCATTTTTATAAATTATTGTTGTTAGAAATATACAACCTACTTATAAAGGGAGTTTGAGTTGAGTGGTATCTTCTGAATAAACAATTGCCAGTCTATTATTCCAGCCTATATTAGTAATGTCGGTCTTATAAAGCAATTTAAAGAAAGCTTAATATAAAGTGGAGATGTTCTTAGTCTACTGCAAAGCTGCACATAGTCACAAGTAAAGCTAAGTCAATTTAATTAATAAGTATCAAACTAGAAATAATGATAACGATATAACGTGCTCTTGCCCTAATAATAATCATGTTTTTATAATTAAATCATAAAATGCAGTCGACCTACTATTATAATTACTTACTGCTATTTATCTCATGATCGTAGTAAGTACAATGAAAGCAAGGATTTAGGTATTCATAACACTATTAATATTCAATCAATCTAATTGTCACACCCTTCTCCCACAGGGCAGAGATAATGGAGTGTCACTTGCCACGATCATGGCACAACTTTCTTGCTTGCCTCACATCCACAATTCTCTTCATACAAGCTATACGGTTATGGGCACTAGGCAACTCAGCTATCTTGAGGATGTTTCCGATTTGGTCGAAATCACCCTCCTGGGCATGCCTCGTTTAACGCATCCATCCACATCAGATTTATAAATTCCTTTTGTAAATCTACTTTCACTCATCCTCTCCAAGTGTCCCAAACCATCGAAGCATTTCTTTGTCAAAATGAGAAGTCACCTAGTCTCGTTTCGGGATCTGCTTGAAAGTTGCCAGTTCCAACTAGGCCGGCATAATGGATGCGATTGCTAGTTGCATTATTTATCTCCAGTAGCTTTTACTCAAGAACCGCATTCGAGCTTAAAATCAGGCGGGATGCTGTCATATGTATGTCCATGTATGTCCAGCCACAATGAAAAAATAAATCAAAATTATCATTTCAGGAAGTTATTTCGCAGTAATAACGTTAGTAGTTATACAAACGTATTATCGTTTTTCAACTCCGTTTCGTTCACAATTTTATAGTGCAATTACAGTTGAAATTATTTAGTATGCAAATTACATTTTGAAAACAAAATAGAATGGACATTGTATATGTATGAAATTACTGTAATTTTGACTGTGGAAGTGGTATTGCTAGGAGAAATTTAAAGTGTGAAGCAGCTGTGAATAAACTCGGTTTTCTCAGTCGTCGTGCCTCTTGGACCTCCTCTTGCTTATCATCAGGAGGGTCGAAATCAGATATCGTGTCACAATAAAAAAAAGCCTATGAAATTTAAAATTATAATATGCTAAATATTTTAATAGTTATTAAATATTAAGTAATAGTTTAAAAAGTATTTAATTTAATAATATAGGCAACCGTAGTCAGTGAACTTGTGTCGCAAACCGAGAGCCTCCAGTGATACATGTCAAAGATACCTTGCTATGATCTTTAATATATCCACTGCAGCTTAACATCAGGCGTGTTGTCATATGTCGAGTCACAATAAAAAAATGTACTTTATGGTCCCAGATTTTATAAATACAAACACGTTTAGTAGCTCGTTTCTACACGCTTAGTGTAGAAACGAAAAAAGAGAATAAACTTACCTAAGGAATAAATTAAGGGAGCTATCTTGCCTCGTTGTGGGTATAACCTTATGTCCAGGTTCAGATTTTACGCCACGAAGCGACAGACGGAGTTGGCGAGGAATAGAAGCCAGGAGACTACTGCTGTTCCTTCGTTGATCTCTTAAGCTTTTAGATCGCGATAGTTTATTTGCCTCCAAATCAACTACTGGATTTGAGGACATTTCCATCGTAGTGGTTGATACAGTCGACTTGATAATAGCAGGAACATTGCTCTTCACATCTCCTAAAAGGTTATCCCAAGGCGAAGCTAGATCTTCCTCGGAAATAGTTTCAATACTTCTGGGACCAGCCGATGATGAGGTTTTGTCAGACATTTTGAGAAATATAGGTTTAACGACTAAAGGAAAGGTTAGGATGGAACGTAGCAATACAGAACACCTTCAATCACTTTGTCACTTTGGATTTTTAGTTACTTGACAACACTTCACTCTTATCATAATATCCATTTGTAAATCATAATGTTTTGGGTAAAAATGTTGACACTGAAACAATAGAAATCATACATATTAATAATAGAAAATATTGATAAAATGGAATAACGTTAAAAGATGAAACAGGAGAAATTGAATTTTAAAAAAATTCAAAATTCAAATAAATTTTGCGCGAACATTGATTATTGAATTAAACAAATTTTATGCGGCTTACTATCACGTTTATTTTGGTTTTGATTTTACATTTTTTTTATTATTCCGACGTTTCGAGAGCTTTGCAGCCAGTCTCTCCGTGACCACGATGGCTTCAATAATCAATGTTCGCGCAAAATTTAAGAAAATACAGGAGAAATTGTTAAAAGACTAGTTGTTGGGTACTTAAGTGTGCCCTGATTGGTGAGTAATGCATTTACCGGTGGTCGATTTAATTTCGGCCAACCGCATCGCTGCATCGCGATTATCCACCAATCGCGTGGCTCGGCGCTCGTAAAGTTGTCGAGGCCACGAACGCCGCAGATCAGAGTGCCATATTGTAACGACTGCAACGGTCCGTGCAATTTAAAATTATAATTTAAACATAGTACAAGTCAACAAATTATTAGTAACAACCACATAAGGGACGACGCATATCTAGTGGCACGTGTATGTGGTGGCTGAAGGCAAAGAGACCTAAGGTGAGTGGATTATTTCACTAATTAAGGGAGGCACGTGTGCCCCGACATTTTTTAAACCTGCGAAACCAGCGCAAAAACTCAGGTGATTTCAGAGCTACCATTTATGCTTCCTGAATCCCACATTTTTTGGTCCAGCGAGCGAGGATATTCGCATTATACAGTCCATAATTAAATTATAAAACTTAGATGTGCTTAGGTTAAAATGGCGGAATCGCAATTAAGTAGGTTAGAAATTCAATATAAATCTCTTTCTTTAAAAAAAGAGTATATTTATGGTAAATTGCAAAGAATTTACAACTTATCCAAAACTGTTTTGAGCAATGAAAATGATAAGGAACGTTTTCTTATTCAGTTCTCCGAGGTGGATAGTATGCGCAACGAGTTCGAGTCAATAATTATGAGCCTTATTGATATCGAACTCGAACTAAATTCAAAGTCGCAGCCATCGACGGCAGCATTAGATAGTTTTGATGAGTTATTATATAGGTGTAAATTAATTGCGTCAAAAATAAATGTTAACCTGGATGTTAAAAATATTAAATTAGATAATCAAGAATCAAATTTAGTTCGTCCTTCCTTACCTAAAATAGCCTTATATCAATTCAACGGTGATTATGAAAACTGGCCCACATTTTATGACACATTTATATCTTTAGTTCATAACAGAAATTTCGAAGATATAGATAAATTTCATTACTTACTTTCCTGTGTTAAGGGCCCAGCCTTAAATATAGTTAAAAGTTTGCCTATTACAGCTGCTAATTATAGTCTAGTGTGGAACAGTTTGTTAGATAAATATCAGGATAAGAGGTTATTGTTAGGTAGATATATAAATAAATTAATAAGTTTTACCCCCTTAAATAAAAATAATATAGATAATTTAACTTCATTTATTGAAACATTTGATCAATCCTTTAAAGCCATTAAAGCCCTTGAAGTACCTAATTTAGAGGATTATTTGTTTTGTCATATAGCATTAAGAGGGCTTGATAATTATACTAAACAACTCTTTGAGGAAGGAAGAGATCAGAAATTATTCCCAACGTTTGTGGAATTAATTAATTTTGTACAAAAACAAATCAAAGTGTTAGAACATGCATTTCCCACATCCAGTGTTCAACCTATGCACACTCCAGCTATAAATTCTAATAAAAACTATAACCAACCTAGAAATAATCCAACTTATAGTAATAATAAATATAATAAAAACTCACCTAAATCAGCTTTACAAGTTAACCGTGTTAACAATAATAATTTTAAAAATAGTAAACAGTTGTGTTATCATTGTAATCATGATCACATGATTTATAGATGTGAGCAGTTTCGTAAATTGCCCGTCTTTGCTAGGATTGACCGTGTCAATGCCTTAAAACTATGTACTAATTGTTTAAAAAATAATCATGACACTCTCAACTGTAAAAGTAACATGTCTTGTGGTGTGTGTACGTTACCACATCATTATTTATTACATCAGGATAAGTGCATTAGTGCTGGGGACGCTCTGCCTACCCCTCACTCAGCTAGCACGGCCGTGCCGTCTAGTGCGCAGCAAGCCCTAGTTGTACACTCCGTGAGTGATACTGCTGTTGTTGATCACGTATTGCATTCCGTGAATGATTACGTTGATTACAACGTTATATTGGGCACTGCGCGTGTGCATGTAACTGATTGTTCAGGTCAGTATTTAGACTGCCGTGCAGTTCTAGATTCTGGAGCTCAAAGCTCCTTTATTACCTTAGATACAGCTCAACGTTTGGGCTTACGTCGTAAAAAATGTCCTTTTACAGTATGTGGACTAGGCGGTAAGGTTATAAAGACTTTCGGTATAGTGCCGTGCACTATACAACCACGTCATGCGGACGTTCCGACTTTCGTGGTAGACATGGTAGTGGTGGATAAGGTGTCATCCGAGATGCCTAACATTACACTTCCTGATAACATTGTTGATCGTTATCAACAGTTTAAATTAGCCGATCCTTGGTTTTATAAAAAATCTCATATTGATATTCTGCTCGGTAATGATATCGTGTCAGAATTGTTGTTAGATAGGCCGTTAAATATTGACCCCAGGTTACCTAATTTAATTAATACAACATTTGGTTATGTTGTTAGCGGTAAATTATATTCTAATATAAATAATATTAAAAGTTCAAATTTATTTCATATTAACTTAGAAGAAGACTCTTTAGACAGTACTTTACGATCGTTCTGGGAAGTAGAGGAAGTACCGTGTACTACTATTCTCAGTCCGGACGACCAGTTAGCCGAGGATATATACGTGCGTGAACACAGTCGCGAAGTCACCGGACAATACGTCGTACCGTTATTACTGAGGCCCGGCCACTCGCCGCTCGGCGAACATCGTAATATAGCTGAGCGCAGACTGCTTAGTACAGAACGCCGCCTCACGCGCGCTCCTAATATACATCGCGCGTATATAGATTTTATGAAGGAATACGAGTCACTTAATCACATGGAAATATATAATAGCGAAATTAACAGTAAATATTTAATTCCTCATCATTGTATTTATAAACCTAGTAGTACATCAACACCAGTACGTGTGGTGTTTGATGGATCCGCTAAAACTAATTCTAATTTATCACTTAATGATATTTTATTAACCGGCCCAAAATTATATCGTGATATAGCTTCAATAATAATTAATTTTAGACTATTTAAATATTGTTTTGCAAGTGATATCTGTAAAATGTATCGTGCAATATTAATAAAACCTGAGGATCGTATTTATCAACATATATTATTTCGTGAATCAATTGAAGAGCCGATTAAGGAGTATGAATTAAAAACAGTAACTTATGGCCTTAGTTGTTCACCATACTTAGCAATAAGAACATTGCTTCAGTTAGCTATGGATGAAGGCGAACGTTTCCCTTCAGCTAAACGTGTTATTCAGGAAGGTATTTATATGGATGACGTATTGTGGTCCTGTGAAACGTTTTCTCAGGCCAATGACCTACAAAACGAATTAATAAATTTATTAAAATGCGGCGGTTTTATATTAAAAAAGTGGTCGAGTAATTGTGCCGATCTACTTGAACGCTTTCCTGCCGATTATCTTGAAGGCTCGTTAGCGTTTACTGGTGACAATAATAATAATAATTTTTCAATTAAAATATTAGGACTACAGTGGGCACCTTCATTCGATGAATTTCATTTTTCAGTTAATAAAACTGATTCCTTAACAACTAAACGATCAGTTTTGAAATTATTAGCATCGATTTATGACCCCGTGGGTTTTATTGCCCCCTGTACCTTTGTAGCTAAATGTATTATGCAAGACTTGTGGAAGCTTGGTGTTGGCTGGGACGAACGTCTGCCAACTGAGATGTGTGAGAGATGGCTCAGCTTCATCTCCGAACTGCCACGATTGTCGGAACTTCGCGTCGAACGGCACGCACTTTTACCAACATATAAAAGTTGCGAATTAGTCGGATTTTGCGATGCCTCAAGTCGAGGATTCGCGGCGTGTGTATATATTATAAGTCACGATGATCGGGGTGATGTTAAGGTTCGTTTATTAATATCTAAATCCAAGGTTGCACCGGTCAAACCGGTGACAATTCCGCGTCTCGAGTTAATGTCTGCGGTCTTGCTTAGTAAACTAATAAAATTTCTTAAAACAACTTTAACTAGAATTAAATTAAATCAAATTACCGCTCTTACTGATTCCACTATTGTATTGTCTTGGTTACAAACCGACGCATATAAACTTAAAACTTTTGTTAGCAACCGTGTTGCTCAAATTATTAATATCATTCCTCCGAGTAATTGGCGGCACGTTAATAGTGAAAATAATCTCGCTGATATCAGTTCGCGTGGAGCGTCTCCCGCACAACTGCTTCAGTGCCGTCGACAATGGTTAGAAGGCTCGGAGTGGTTGTATGGTAATATGGATAAATGGCCAGTATCAACATATACAATTAAAAATGATAGTCAAATACCAGAATTAAAATTACATAATAATACTTTTAATCTTCTAACGCAAACTAATGAATCATTAATTGAATATTGTGAGAATATATTTAAAAAATTCTCTTCCTTTTCTAAATTACAACGAGTGTTTGCATGGCTGTTGCGATTTATTCATCGCACCCAGCGGAACGTTTCCGTAGCAACACGCGTCACGTTAGATACGTATGAATTAAATCAGTCTACTGATTTAATAATTGGTTTGGTTCAGAAGGCTTATTTTTCAACGGAACTTAAACAGTTACGCAATGGTACAACGTATATTCCTTCTTTGCGTAAACTGGCTCCATTTATCGACGACCATGGTTTCCTCAGGGTGGGGGGTCGTCTCGCAAACGCTGATTTACCATACAACACAAAACATCCCCTTCTTCTACCAAAAAAGAGTAGATTTACTTTTTTACTTATTGAATATTATCATAAAAAATATTTACATGTTGGTCCTAGGACGTTACAACATTTGCTTAATCAGAATTATTGGATACTGTGCGCTCGTAGTGTCATACGTTCCATTCTGTCAAAATGTATGATTTGTTTTAAGGCTAAGCCTCCTCAAATTCAACCGGAAATGGCCTCGTTGCCAGCTGCTAGACTGCTGTCCAATAAGGTTTTTGACCATGTTGGTGTTGATCTAGGCGGCCCATTTTTTATAAAAGAAAGTTTGCGTCGTAACGCAAAGGTTAATAAAGCTTATTTATGCCTATTTATTTGTTTTTCAACTAAAGCTGTACATTTGGAAGTCGTTACTTCACTGTCAGCTGATTGTTTTCTAGCCGCCTTAGATAGGTTTGTTGCTAGACGCGGAATATGTTCTTGTATTTATTCTGATTGCGGCACTAACTTTATAGCTGCTAGCAAATACTTAACAGAAATACAAAAGACATTTAAATCTAATTCTTTTCAAAATGACATAATTGGAGGTTGCTCTGAAAGACAAATAGTTTGGAAATTTAATCCTCCCAGTGCGCCAGCCATGGGCGGTCTCTGGGAAGCGGGAATAAAGTCTGCAAAATATCATATTGTAAGATGTGTGGGAGAAAAATCCTTGACGTTCGAGGAACTCTCCACAATCTTTTGTAAAATAGAAGCAATTATGAATTCGCGCCCTTTATGTCCTTTGTCAAATGACCCGGGTGAAGTTGAAGCGTTAACGGCTGGTCATTTTTTAATTAATAGACAATTGACCTCAATACCTGAATATAAATTGCCTGATACGTTCACATCTAGATTGTCACGTTGGCAATATTTACAACATTGCTCTCAGCAGTTTTGGAAAAGGTGGAAATGTGAATATCTTAACACATTACAGCAAAGAGCCAAATGGTTCACGTCCCCTCCTAATATTAAGGTAGGAGACTTGGTATTGGTCAAAAATGATCAAACTGCTTCATATAAATGGCCTCTGGCTAGAGTAGAAAAGATTCATCCGGGCAAAGATGGTATAGTGCGCTGTGTCACTATTAAAACAGCTAAAAGCACGGTTCAAAGGCCAGTTAATAAATTAAGTCCTTTACCGTATAATAATTAATTTTAATTTTGTTTTTAGCATTAGTTTAAGTTACATTTTTATTTACCTTTTAATTTAGAAACTAACGTTTAGTTTAGGGATAAATAGTCGTTTACTAGTTTATAATTTTTTATATTTATAGTGTTATTCGCTCGTAGCTAAAGCACATCTAAGATTTTTAATTTCCTTCCATCATTATTCTGAATCTTCAATTCTTTGTGGGAAACCATCATGCTGGTTTCGGTGGGGGGAAATGTTGGGTACTTAAGTGTGCCCTGATTGGTGAGTAATGCATTTACCGGTGGTCGATTTAATTTCGGCCAACCGCATCGCTGCATCGCGATTATCCACCAATCGCGTGGCTCGGCGCTCGTAAAGTTGTCGAGGCCACGAACGCCGCAGATCAGAGTGCCATATTGTAACGACTGCAACGGTCCGTGCAATTTAAAATTATAATTTAAACATAGTACAAGTCAACAAATTATTAGTAACAACCACATAAGGGACGACGCATATCTAGTGGCACGTGTATGTGGTGGCTGAAGGCAAAGAGACCTAAGGTGAGTGGATTATTTCACTAATTAAGGGAGGCACGTGTGCCCCGACATTTTTTAAACCTGCGAAACCAGCGCAAAAACTCAGGTGATTTCAGAGCTACCATTTATGCTTCCTGAATCCCACACTAGTTATCGTGGTGTCTGTAAATATAAAGAAATATAAAGGCGTTAGAGAAGATTTTTTTATTATGACTCGCATATGACAACACCCTGCTTGATGTTAAGCTGGAGTGTGGTCCATGAATGGATGTCACTGCTACTGCAATTTAATAACTTTCAGTAGCACTTACATCCACTATGCTGGCCTAGTTGGAACCAGCAACTTACAAGCTAATCCTGAAATGTGACCAAATCACTTTACGGTCTGTATACTTGTAAGTGGTGGTACTACCCCGGATCGGCAGACTGGGTACCACTGCCTACCACTCTTAGATAACCAGAACCAAAGCAAATACCCACCTCTTTTTTTATAATAACAAATATTTGAAATATTTAATATAATTATTAAATATTGCAAGTTACAGCTATAAAACAAATATTTGCTCCAACCGGGAATCGAACTGGCGACTTTACGCGCGACAAACCAATCGCTATTTATCCACCTCTGTCGTCAAAAAAAGAAAGAGTTATTAATAAAGCTAATATGAAATTTGATTGACAGGATTATGTAAAAAATTATTTGTATGTGATAGAAATTATTTCGACAGTTTGAAAGCGAAAGTGAATACTTTCATTACAAACAATTCTATAAGCACTAACTTTTACTTTTACAATATATAGGTAGTGTTGTTAGACATTGTTTAATTACTTTTCACGTGTGTAGGGGTGGGGATACGTTTATAATACGAGTATATTCGAAATTTTCTTTATAATTAAATTGATGTATAATAGGCTCCTGTTTTTTTGCGACAACCGGCCTGTATTTGTCGTTCCGGTACTGTAAAAAAGGTGAAAATAGAAACCTGTATGAATTTAAGTAAAACACCTTAATAATGAAAACGATGATGTAATATCATGATTCATAATATCAGTTAGGACTGATGACTTATGAGAAGTCCACAAGCAAGCTCTACAATGACCTGCATTTCAAGAATGGTATTCAGCACTTTTCTGCTACCTTCTTTTTGCCACTCGTGTGTTCACGCCATCCTAAAACCTTGGATCCTTTAAGCGAAGCGTGAAACATCACTTTTGGCCAGCATAGTAACGGCGACTGAGACGATCGTATATTTTTTAGTCGTCGGCGCTCTTGGACTTGTTGCGGGCAAGTCGAGGTCAGATTTCGATTCTTAGTAGTCCATCTTATGGGTACGTCCTGCCCTACGTTAACCTTTACCGATTAATTGTAGCAAACATTCGATAAGAAAGACCTTATTAAATCAAATTGTCACGCCTTTTTCCCAAAGGTACAATGGAGCGCCACTTGCCCACGATCGTGACACAACTCCCTTGCTTCCTTCACATTCACAATTCTCTTTATACAAGCTCTATGGTTATTAGTGTCTTTAAAATAAAACCAACTATAGGTCTTGGTTCGACACCAACACATGTACTAACACAAAGAGCGAGTTCCCCTAATACAAGGAATGAATTACTTAAAAGGCGAACCATTAAATTGATTTTATTTATTTTTTATTTTAATAAATACAAAACTTTATTTAAACAAAATTGATTCACCATGTGATACAGAATAGACCCCACTGAGAGCAAACAATAAACCTTCGGTCGTGAGGACGACTTAACAGAATGTAAGTTTATTTGATTTATTACTTTAATTTCACCTAAGTAATGACAATTATTTTTTTCTATTATTTATTATATTACCTAAGTCATTATTAAATTATTTCGTCAGTATTTTCTCGTAAACATATAACAACATAAACATTGTTTGTCTCTTCATTAAATTAAAAGAATTGTTTTTTTCTATAATATGATTTAGATTGAATTGATGTAAGTGTGATTCACTGTTAAAATATTTCAAACGCTATCTTTCCTATAAACAGCGCTATAAAACTAACGGTTATAGCTGGAATATAATACATAACAATAATACATTTCCTTTGTGTTTGTAAGTAAACAGTTGCCGTTTAGAAAAAGATCTCGATCTGACATCTGAACTCGATTTGCCTAATGGAAGTAAGGGAGATCCAACAGCGCCGGCGACTGAAAATACCTATTCAGTTTACAGTTGCCCCAGTCGTTGTCACTACACAGCGGTTACAGCTGTTTATTTTTTTTAATTTTGTTTGATATATTCAATGATCTGAGGATAAAACTAACGGTTAGGTCCGAACAGATCTGAATAGAAGAAGTTTTCTACTTGTCGTTCGTTATACAAAGAGAAGACACGCCAAAACTTTTAGCCGATTCGGTCGATAGAATGCGGATGCTTCCATCGACTTTTGCCGGTATCACAGGAGCAAAAATACGAGGTAGGAGAGCGAACATTCTTCGTGGTATAGACGAAGAATAAAAAATGCAAGAAGACGTTATGTCTGTTATATTGTACAGGGTTCAGAGTTCTTTTGGCGCTGCAACGAATTCAAAGCATCGAGATGATAATATAATATGTGACAGCGATTAGCTGCGAACTCAAATTTAATGTACTAAATACCTTGTTAAATAATATTAACTCTACGGAGAATGTAAATAGAGACAAATATGCAGTGATGCAGTACAAGGATCAGCAGTTTCCTTGTTTGATTTAAAAATATTCTTAATTCGTTGTAGCGGGACTGAACCGGGTTCTTGATCGTATTACCCACTGGGGCGACAAGAACCTGGTTCAGTTCAACGCAGACAAGACTCAGGTATGCGCGTTCTCGACGAAAAAATCCCCGTTTACTCCCCTTCCCTCTCTTTGTAACATCTCCCTCAGTGCTTCGGACAGACTGGACATTCTTGGAATGTCCCTTCGCTGCGACCTGAATCACAGGGACCACGTCGAGCGGGCCATTAAGACCACCTCCCGCAAACTTGGCATCCTGAACAAGGTGCGGCGGTTCTTCGCGCCAGAGCTTCGCCTGCTTCTTTACAAGGCACAGATTCGCTCTTGCGCGGAGTACTGTTCGCACCTCTGGGACGGCTCTGCCAAGTATCTTCTTAATGCCCTGGATTCATTGCAGCGCCGAGCTGTCCGGATCATAGGTGATGCAGAGGTCACGCGAACTCTGGAGCCCCTACAACTACGAAGAGACATGGCGGCTCTGTGCGTCCTCTATCGCCTATACCACGGGGAATGTTCCGAAGAGCTCTTTAACCTTGTTCCTACCTCATCTTTTCACTCCCGTAATACCCGCACAGGTCGGGGAAAGCATCCGCATTTTATCGACCGAATCGGCAGTCGAACTAAAAAGTTCGGTGCGTCTTTTCTTTGTAGATCAATTGACAAGTGGAATGCTTTGCCAGCCCATGTGTTCTCTCCATCCTATGACCTAGGATCCTTCAAGCGATGCGTGAAGAAGCACCTTTGGCCGGCATAGTGACGGCGACTGGGGCAGCCGTGAACAAACCCGGTTTTCTCAGTCGTCGTCACTCTTGGACATCCTCTTGCTTATCATCAGGCGGGACGAGGTCAGATGTCGTGTCACAATAAAAAAAAAAAAAAAATAAGGAATTATGATATCATTTCTTACATCACAAGTAGCTGAACAAATTTGAAAATTAACTATTGATAATATTTATTAATATTATTGTGGCTTGCTATATGACTGCACCCCACCTAAGGTTAAACTGGAGTGTGGTCCATGAATGGAGGCGACTGCTACTACAGTCAAATAATTGCAAGTGGCAGTCGCATCCTCTATGCCGATCTAGTTTAAACCGGCATCTTTCAAGCTGATCCCGAAACGGTACTAAGTGACTTCACGGTCTGCACAAATGAAAGTAGCAGTACTACCCTGGATAATGACCGCTCTTGAATATTTATGAAGTTGCTTGAGAGTTGCCGGTTCTAACGTAGTAGATGCAAATGCAACTTTTAGTTCTTTACCTGTAGTAGCAGTTGTTTTCATTAATGGGCCGCGTGTTAAGCTACAACAAGCTGTGTTCTGTTATATTATCTTGAGTCATATTTTTTAAATTATCACATTTATAAATAAACAATGTGAATGGATGCGGTAATCGAGGCAGACCCAGGAGGGTGTTTTACTTCCAAATCGGAGACATCCTCAAAAAAGCTAGGTTGCCTAGTGCCCATAATAGTAGAGCTTGTATGAAAAGAATTGTGGATGTGAGGGATTTGTGTCAGGATCGTGGCAAGTGGCGCTTCATTGTCTTTGCCTATCCCTGTGGAATTTGATTGATTGATTAATAAATAAACTATTAATCGTAGCTATTAATAACAAAAGTGCTGCCATAAAACTATATTGAAATTAGTCCAAGTTCAATTATAAACATTCGCCGTGAGTTGATTTCTATTGTTCATTTTCTTGAAGCCATTTGTAAACCTCATTTTTCTTTTGTATTAAGACTCGTCATCTGACCTCGTCTTGCCTGATGGTAAACAAAGAAAAGACCAAAAACAAAAAAATGTTTACGGTTGCCTCAGTCGGCTTTAAAGATTATACTTTTTTATATTTTGAATGTTTTTTTTACTTTTCAATCAATCAACAATTTTTCATCAGTTTTTTAGCAAGAGATGATTTATTTAAACGAAGCTCACATTTTTTTCAGTCGTCGTGACTCTTGGACCTCCTCTTGCTTATAATCAGGCGGGTCGTGGTCAGAGTAGTGTCACGATGCCTTTTAATTTTTTTTTCGTTTTACGCTTTCCTGTAGAAAGAATAAGGCAGTTTTATGGGCAGCTTTGATAGAGTGTAGGTGTTATTGGTTTTTTGTTCACCATTTTGTATTCAACAAAACCGTAATACCTATCATTTTATAGCACATTTATTTTAATTTTATAGGTTACTTATACAAGGCAGATGTTTTATAATAAAATCACTAGGTCAATAGAGCAATATAGTTAAGTGATCTAATACATATATAGTATACCTTGTATATTTCTAAGAGTGGTAGGCAGGCAGTTGGTGGTGATTAGCCCAGTCTGCCGATCAGGGGTAGTACCACCACTTAAAAGTATACAGACTGTGAAATAGCTCATTTGTGTTTCAACTAGGCATAGTGAATGCGAATGCTACTTGGAGTTAGTTATCACCTCGCTCTAACCTAACATCAGGAGGGGTAGAACTACTTTACCAATGTAAAATACTACCTGTTAAATAACTAATGTGCAGAACATTTGGTAGCTACTATCGCTCAAACAACTGACAACCGATGGGGAACAAAGGTTCTACAGAAGAGACCACGAACCGGAAGACGCAGCGTAGGTAGGCTTCCCACTAGGTGGACTGACGACATAGTGAAAGTCACGAATAACCGGTGGATGCGTCTGGCATTTTGTCGTTCGAAATGGCGTTCTAAGAGGGAGGCCTATGTTGGATGATGATCATGATGATAGTAAAAATAAAATATAACTTTTTTATTCAAAGTTTGGAACTACTTTATAAAGAAGAGTCAGAACTACTATTAGAACTACTATACTATATAATAATAAATCTTTATAAATATAATATTAGGCATAATAATGTACTAACTTACGTTTGAAAGAAACATTATACCAAGACTTTTTTGCGAGAACAAGCGGAGATGGGTGGTGTATTTAAAGGCGGACCTCTGCCAAGTGTTCCGAACAAAATTAGGTCAATGCTCCAGTCTCGTGGTGAGGAAACTAACTCATACTTAACCCACAAACGTGTCATGGAGACGCTGATTTTTAAAATAAATTACAGGTTCGCCGTAAAACTATATCGGATAAACATAAATCGATCTTGCGGTATCTTGAAAACAAATGTTTCATGCACCCATTTAGTATTATTTTCAGTTTTTCCATATAAAATCCGTTTGTGTACGTACTCGTTACCGAAAATTAAGCAAATTTTATGCGGCTTACTATAGCGTTTATTTTGGTTTTGATTTTCCTGCCTTTGGTGGTATAGTGACGACGACTGAGGCAATTCAGTGTTCGTCACTCTATACCCTCTCCTTGCTTAATATTTTACTATTTGCTCACATATTTCACAGAACAGCAGATACATTATTTTTTAATAGATTCATGATAATTTACGATACTTATAGTTCGACCGCATAGTTTTAATAATGACATGACTCATATTAGAGGTTATTTTTTTAATATTGTGACTAGACATATGACAGCACCCCGCTTGAGGTTAAGCTAAGGTATGGTCCATGAATTAATGTCACTGCTACTACAATTAATTCAATAATTGTTAGTGGCTATAATATCCACTATGTCGGCTTAGTTGGAAACGGCAACTTACAAGCCGATCCCGAAACGCGACCGACGTTTACAACAAAATCATATACGTGTAATTTATTGTATTCTTAAAAACGCTCTATAGTTCTATAGGCTTGCAGAAATAGAGTAAATGGTGGAACCCACTTGTTTCAGATAGCCGTAGGTAAAAATAGGTGTATTTAGTAGTAAGAAATATACCTCTGAATTTTCTACCATATGAGACAAAAAGAACATTGTTAAAAAGCCGCATTTATGTGAAAAAAATATCAAAATTAGAGTATTTTTAAACGGCTGATAATTCAAAACCGGTTGATTTAAGCCTGTTGATTGATTTTGGTTCAATTCATTAATTATTTAGAAAATTTCGGAAAATTTTAAGCATTTTTTATTCTGTATCGATAAATGCGGATAAAATTATTATATAGGTATCTATTCGCCCATAACAATTTCTTAAAATGTTTTTTTTGATATATGTATTTTAGTTGTCCTGTTTCTATGATACAATCGCGTTTAGTAGCTTAGAATAGACATGAAAAAAGTAAATGCGAACATCATCTCAATGTAGACACAAAAACATCTATAAAGCATTTTTTCGGTGTTATCTAGCTCGTTGCAGATTAGTAAAAACAATTAATTGTTTAAAACTAAATTAAATAGGATGTCTGTAAATTACGCTTCAATCTATAAGGCGCCGCGCCCACTTAGGTTACATGAATGAAAGATTTAGTTGCTTGATTCAATATTCACAAACACCTGTGTTCTGTTGCTTAGATGGGCGTCGGGTCTTATGGAGATTAACGACTCATTGTCATTGTAACAATGTCCTTTCGCAGTCGATGGATCATTTTCCTGTCAGCCATTTACAGATAATATTTTACGTCACTAATATTAATTGTTAATATTTTTTAAATACTAGAACATCTTATTATATTCACTGAAATAAAAATAATGATAGGAAAATGTTTACTTTTTAATTTTACTCGTGGGCCCGGCAGACGTCGTCCTACCCGGAAAAGCAGCGCCACATCAAGTATGATATTTCAAATATGTTTTTTATTTATTTTGCGAAGTGCAAAATACATATCATAGACTTTTGACGCTACATGGTCAATGACGTGAGAAATTAAACGCTCAAGTTGAAATCGAGTAGAAGACTGTTTTATTTGGACAATAATAGAACATACACAAAAGAATGAATGTTTGAAAATAACAATGCTTTTTTAATGAAAATTAATTAAAACAATTTTAGTGCGTACTTGGCAAATTTCGGCAGATTTTACAATATTGATTTCATTAGTACATACGATTCCTTTGAATGTAAATAGTAGTGGTAAAGGAATCTCTTTCACAATTCCATGGTAAATTGCGGTTTTCGATTTATGACGTAATAAAAAAATACTTACTAGATCTCGTTTAAACCAATTTTCGGTGGAAGTTTGCATGGTAATGTATATCATGTTTTTGTTTTAGTTTTATCATTCTCGTATTTCAGAAGTTACAGGGGGGGGGGGGGGGGGCAACTTTTAATCATTTTGGAAGTGTCTCTCGCGCAAACTATTAGTTTAGAAAAAAAAATATTCGAAACCTCAATATCATTTTTGAAGACCTATCTATAAATACCCCACATGTATAGGTTTGATGAAAAAATAAAAAAAAATGTGTTTCAGTTCTAAGTATGGGTAACCCCCAAAACTTATTGTTTTTTTTATATTTTTGTGTGAAAATCTTAATGCGGTTCACAGAATACATATATTTACCAAGTTTCAACAGTAGCTCCTATAGTTTCGGAAAAAAAGTGGCTGTGACAGACAGACAGACAGACAGACATGACGAATCTATAAGGGTTCCGTTTTTTACTACGGAACCCTAAAAATAAGGTCGTGAAACACAACATTAATCATTGGCGTGGATATAATTAATGTATGGATATTATATTAAGGGAGGACAGAAGACGACCCCAACATTTTTGATGGTCTTCCTATGAAACAGAGTTAAATATTTTAGATGTCTATTAAAAAGCATAATATCGTAAGCTATAGATCATACATAATAAATAACTTTACAACAATAAATATTATATATTTTCATTATTATTTTTATTATAACGACATCGGTTATACGATAACATTTGTAACCACATTGTGGAAAAATACTCAGTTGATAATATATTTCCTGTAAACGTTGAAAAATACTTAAATATAAATAAAATTTATTTTATTACCAATCAATGCTCTTCCGCGAATAAATAAATAATCTTTTAAATAAATAAATAAATAGTTTTTTTTTACTATTCTACAACAGATAGTCTTGAATAAGCGCCCGTTGTTTTTTCTTCCTTGTAACGAATTCGAATCGAATCCAAAAAGCAAGCGATTCAAACTTGATGTCACCTTGCCTTTCTGTCGAACTGTCAATCGACTTAGGTCATTAGACGATTGTTTATTAAGAATTTTATTTTAAGTCCCAAGAGTAGCACCTCGCCGTGCCATTTTGTTGCCATTTTTTTTAGCCATTTTCATTTATGACCGCCATGGAGTGCGGGTCATAAATGAAGGCGACTGCTACTACAGTTAAATAATTGCAAGTAACATGCGCTACCACCAAACAGGATAAGGGTACTGGCAACTTTTAAGTTGATTCCGAAACGCGACTAAGTCGTTTCACGTTCTGAAAATGGTGGTACTATTCAGTAATATATAAGTAATATTGTCGCTTGGTGAAAAAATAACATTTAGAATGTGATATTCATTATATATTTATGGTAACGTGAGGTAATTCATTTTGCAATAAACCGACAAATTGCTATTTGTATTAAAATAAGTACCTATTTATTTGAATTTATGACCTACAAGAATTACCTATCAAATAAATAACATTAAGAGCATTCAATATTGTTTAGATGGCAAAGTGACGATGACTGTGGTAACCGCATCAGTTTTTTTCAGTCGCCGCCGTTCTTGGACTTCTTATAAGGCAAGTCGAGTTCAGGCATAGGCCGGCCATAGATAATGTAAGTGCTACTTGCATTTATTTAACTGTAGTGGTATCCTTTATTCTTGGATTTTAAAGCGGAGTGCTGTCATGTGTTAAGTGTCAATAATAAAAAAAACAATATGTTACATTGGTCATCAATCAAATCAAATCATTTATTAAGCAATTAGGCTGTACTTTTACAAGTTAATAACGTATATTGTAATTTAAGTAAACGGAAAGATAAACATTGCTAAAAATGTTTACTAGTCTATTGTCTCTGCCTATACTTGGTGGAACTGAGGCGTGATAATTTAATAGATAGATAAAATCATTTCACATTTAATAAAAAACAACTATTTTAAAAATATCGTGATTAAAATATTACTTGTACTTTATATAATATTGCGAAACAAAACAAACAATTTTGGCCGGCATAGTGACGGCGTCGACTGTAGCAAGTCTGTAGCGACTGTAGCAAGCGGTAAGCTGAGTCGGATTCTTTCAGCCGTCGACCCTCTTGGACTTTTTCTTGCTTATTAGACAAGTCAAGGTCAGACACCGAGTTTTAATTTAAAAATATTTGAAATATTTAATTCCTATTTCCTTAGTTCTGTTTTTTATGATATGATAAGCTTACTTATAATAAGCACTTCAGTAGCCAAGTATAGAAATGTAAATAAATATATATCTTAAAAAAACAAATGTATGTTTATCTAAGAAAGCTAGTTTGCCCAGTGCCCATAACCATAGAGCTTGTATGAAGAGAATTGTGAATGTGAAGGAAGCGAGGTAGTTGTGTCAGGATCGTGGCAAGTGGCGCTCCTGCCTATTCCTGTGTGAAAAAGGCGTGACAATTTGATTGTTTGATTGATTGTTTGATGGTGTTATAGTATAAGATATCTTAATACTTTTAAAAGAAGTTCATCGCCATTTTTGTTTACAGTGATATTTGAGTTGAGTGATATTTCAATGTTCATGCGAAAGGACAAGTTACAAGCTCGTCACTCATTTTAAAGAAAAACAAATACCAAGAAGTGTAAAGGAAAAGTCAGTTGATATTTTTCCACGAACACGTAGTCTTATAGTTGTGTTTATTTTGTGTTTTATTTCCATTATAATTTACAAGCTTTCTATAAATTACAATGCCAATCGAAACATAAAATGGCGGCAAGAACGATTTGCGATGTCTGGATTGTATTCATGGTTCAAAACACAATGCGTTCTGCATGTTCTCTTTAAATATAGAACAAGAGGAGATCCAAGAGCGCCGACGACTGTAAAAAATGATTCGTTCAGTCGCCTTCACTAGCCGGAGGAGATTTTTCAAGTTTCACAGATCCAATGTTATTGGATAAGGAGAACACATGAACTGTTAAGGCAAGGAAGCAAAAGGGATATGTCAGAATGGTTAAAAGTAAATTTTCATTTTTTCTGTCTATGCCTGTCGGAAATGAGGCGTAACAATTTGGTTTAGTTTGATTTGTTATCGCCGTCGTAATATTATCAGAAACTTGCGTCAAACTAACGTCAATTCGATTGATATAATATTTGCGTCGAAACGTCGATTGTTTCATTATTATAATTTGGATACGACATATTAATGACGTGATGATATGATGGTCGTAACAAATCCAACCATCAATGCTAAGGAAGTATAAACACTAATATAAACAAGTTTATGATTCCTAGTATTGCTACATAAATATACAAATCTGTTCAGATAAGTATATTTACTGACAGCACCCCGTCTGATGTTATTAAGCTGGAGTCCATCAATAGTTTTTATTTTATTTACATTTCTATACTAAGCTACTTATGTACTTGTATCATAAAAACAAGACAACCAAAGTACACATATCAAAGATACATTGGTACCAGTGGGTGGTCTCGAACTGGTGCTCTTGGTTTGTGTAACCATTGCATTGCCACTACACCACGGTCGCCTTAGGTGATTGCTACCACAGTTAAATAACTATAATATAAGTACGCACGTACTATGCCAATTTAGTTGGAACCAGCAACTTACAAGCTGATCCCAAAATGCGACAAGTCACTTGAGGGTCTGTATACTTGTAAGTGGTGATAGTTATAAATGACCCAGAACAAATATACGCCTAATTTTTTATCAATATTAAATATTACACATAAATGCTATGAAACAAATCTTTGGGGAATCGAACTCGGGACTTTACGCGTAACGAACTCTAGTCGTCAAAAAAGTTCAGAATTACTATCTATACAAGTCAGCTTAAATAAGTACTATAATATGTTATGTAAATAGAAATATTATCTGCACCAAATAATAATTACAATTCTATGAGTCATCTAAAATATACATTACGAGTATTTTTGCAACAACGACCATGAGAGCATTATCAAGCCCTTGTATGAAGAGGAGTCTGCGATATATCATTGTGATTGAAACGTATTGATACATTAAAAGTTTCCAATCGAATATCAATCAAATTGTCACGATTTTCCTTACAGGAATAGGCAGAGACAATGGAGCACCACTTGCTATGTCATAACTCCCTCGCTTCCCTCACGTTCACAATTCTCTTAATACAATCTCTACGATTGTGGGCATTAGGCAACCCAGAGTGGTAGTGCAGTGGTAACGCAAACTGATAGCCCCTGGTTCAAGTTCAAATTGACCGGTACCAATGTATCTTAGATATATGTACTTACTCTTTCTATGATACAAACGCGTTTAGATTAGTATATATATGTAGAAAAAAAATGATATTAGCTTTGCGATTAATGTAAAGGAAATCAGTCCCTTTTCAATTTGTAAAAAAAAATGTAATAATCTAATAAAATGATCAGTTTTACAGCGATCTAATTTACTGCTTAATTATATATTATTTTACCGCAAACTAAACAAGATAACAGTTCCTCTACAGCTATCAAAAAAGCAAGGTCTACCAACAAATAATATCATTTTAACTTACCGGGACAACGCAACAAAATTAGAATAAATATTATTTTATTTACTATATTCCTTGCAGGACCAGATTTTGTACTTGTATCTTGCATTGCCTTGCTATAGAGGCCGCGCGTTTTATAGGAAAAACTTTCAAATACAATTGTTTAACTCCATTAAGAAATTACTGACAAACTATGTCTATAATAAACTTTTTCATTGATGTTTATTACAGAGTAATCAACAGAAGCTTTTAAAACGATCGTAACTGAGATATGAGTAAAATATTGCCGGAAATGTTATGTTTCATTTGTACTAATAGAAGGAGAACGTGGTCTAGTGTATTTGTGGACCGTAGTCTCTACAAATGGTCTTGCAAAACAAGAGCCCCTGAAAAAAACACTCGCCGCCCTGATTGATATTTACTTCTATCGTTCGATTTCTATGATACAACCATGTTTAGTTCACTTGTATACAAAGTGACCTAATAAATAAATAAAACTTATTATTTGATTTAAGTGCTTTTATATATATTTTTTATTTATATTTCTATACTAAGCTACTAAAGTTCTTGTATCATAGAAAGAGGAAAACCAAATGAAATATATCAAAGATACCGGTGGGTGGTCTTAAACTCGTGCTCTTTGCGTAACCATTGCACTGCCACTACACCACGGTCGCCTGGTCTAGTGTATTATATTTCTATAATATAATTTATTTTTATATAATATTGTTCTAAAATTGTTAATATTATAAATATTACTTTAACCATATTAATATATGAAAAACGTATACCTACTTGCGGAAGATAATTTGGCAACTTTCATCCAGTTTCAATAAAAAAAGCCCGTGACAATTTAGACCGTGAACGCGGAAGTCAACGAACTGTCAAGTTGGCCGAATTTAATACTATTTCTGTGCATTTCTTGAAATTACTCTTATTTTGCAAATTTTAAATGCGATCGTCGGCCTCCTACGTCCGTTCAACTTTCATTTTATTTAGAATCACTACAGATGTAATTCAATTTGCATAAATAAATAGGCAATACACTTTTTTTTCACACAATTAAAACCAAATAAAATAATTATTCAAAAAAAATCATATATTCGTCGACACAAAAAGCTTAAATGAAAGTTTTGCGCAAAAAGTAGTCGATAAACCGAATGACGTACGAAGCAAATAGTATAGAGCATATTACATATAAGATTAGATAAGTATTTTTAGCATTATATTTAAATCGCCAAACTAAAAGTTATATTAAATTTTGTAAAACACAGTTTAAGCACGTGGTTCAGTTGAAAAGATCTCAAGAATCGTCTGGTGTCTAATGGCATTAAAATATTCCGCAGTCTATTTTTGTTTTTGCTATGCAAATTTCCATTGTACTATTAGATTTGAGATAATTTCGCTGATTTGTAAACTGGTTACATTTACAAATGATATCATTTCTCTCTTCGTTGGAACTTCGTCAACTGATTTTTACCTCCATACCACCTGAAGCCACATTTCAAATAAAATATATTTAATTATAAACTAAGGTATTGTATTATCAATAAAGTTTTAAAATAAAATATATCTAGGTTGCCTATAACCATAGAGCTTGTATGAAGAGAATTGTGAATGTGAAGGAAGCGAGAGAGTTGTGTCAGGATCGTGGCAAGTGGTATCAATAGGATACCATGGATCAATGGAGCACCCTGTGGGAAAAATGCGTGACAATTTGATTGATTGATAAATATAGAAATAAAAATATACCTTCAATCAAAGAATAAAATAAACTTTATTACGAAAAAGCGTAAAAATCAATTTATTATGATGGACAACAATTTATATATGAAATATACTTATCGAGTTAATATGGAATAGTACCTAGCTACAATTATTAATTGAACATTGACTTCTTATCATAAACATTATAAATAACCATTACCGAGATATTTTAGAAACTGTAACATTTATAATTAAGTTATTTTCCATTTAACTAATATTGTGAATAACGTATCAGTTGCTCTAAATTTTTCGCAAATATTGTTTATTCATTATTTAGACAATTTGTATTAACAGGATATCATTATACTGTGTTACTACTTAATTGGTTATTTTGTTATTTTTATAACCAATTCCGTGTCAATAATACAGGATAGTGTAGATAACGTTAATGCGGAAAATCCGGACTTAGCAGACTAAAATAACATTGTATAAATTAGTAATGAAAACTGAATAGAAAAAAAAGAGCTCGTGCACATTTTTGGTCAGCTCATATGTTGAAGAACCGCAGCTGATGTGCAAGTGTGTTTTTTTTCTAAATAATATATTTTATTTTGGAATAGGCCAAAAGTTATTACAAAAATATTTATTAACTATATACGTTTTTATGTTAAGCTACTAAAGTGCTTGTATCATAGAAACAGGACGACCAATATATCTACAATTATATCAAAGATACATTGTTACCGGCTAGTAGTTTTGAACCCGTGATCATTGCGTGACCATTGGTACTACGACTACACCACAGTCGCCTTTAATTATTTCTACTGTTTGTCTATCTTAGGAAAACTAAACTTTTTAAGTAAAGTACTCTAAAAGTCGAAATTTAATTTATCAATCAATCAATCAAATTGTCACGCCTTTTTCTTTTGGGAATAGGCAAAAACAATAGAGAGCCACTTGCCACGATCTATCTAGTACCATATTAACTACAATTCTCTTGCATTTTTCAGAATATATTTCTTTTATATTCTAATATTACAGTTAATTATAAAAAAAACGCTTTTTATGTCTTAATACTTCTTTATATTAATTATCTAATAAATATCTCCCGAAATAAAATTTAAATTAAACTATTATTTTTAGGATAATGGCATTAATGAATCGGCAAGCAGTTTACCAAAATAGAATATGAATGAAATCTAGTAAAGTGAGGAAATAGCAAAGTGTGTCGCGGCACACTGATCACTAACAATATTATAATAGATATTTCACCGCATGTGTTGCTAAGGGGAGATAAGAATACAAGTTCGAAACGTTCCAAACCAAAAGTCACATGTTTTAATTAAATATAAATTTCTAAATTTAAGTCTACACGGAAGCTATACTTTTTAATAAATAGATATTTACCAAATTACTAAGAATAGCGTTATAGTCACAGAAAAGGCAAACGATTATAGTGCGATTTAAACTTGTCGTTTTATAATAGCGTTTATTTTTATCGATATTAGATCCCCTCAGACTTACAGAAAATTTAAAGCATTATTTCTTTTTAATTATGTCGTATTATTAGGAAATACCAGATTATACTAGAGTATAATTTTGTATAAATTTTATTATCAATAACGTTATTTTACTTCAATAGATTTTATTAGAGGTTAAAAACAGAAAACAATTAATAATAAATTTAACATATTTATTTCCCACCAAAAATTGGTACAACACGGTGCTTAAAAATAATTATAGGTAATAATAAAGTGTATGTTATTTATTTTAAAGGGCTCCAGGCTCCAACAGAATACTTACTATTAAACATACAAACATTCTTCATACATATATTTAATACATTCAAACAAACATACATACATTCAAACGTTTCAATTAGGTCATGCAGCATTGACAATCAAGTAACAATATTAAGACGAAAATTTACCCTCACTAACTATGGACAGGTTGTTATTATGATTTTGTTACGTAAACTATTCACGTCTTATTCTGGAATGGTTACAAAAACTAGCTTGAACCAATCTCTCATAGATTTGAAAATAAGTATTATGAATAAATCACAAACAAATTGCCTCATGTGTGGGCGATGAGGTTGCCATATAACACCATGTTATCCATTAATTGTAACCAATTTAAGTAAAGTAAAACATATATTTATTTACTTCATCGTCATGGTTCAAAGGGAAATATTTATCGTGCGTCAACAGTCATTTTATATCCTCGTGTTTAATCTGAGACATATTTAATCGATTGATTTTCATATAATCTGTTAATCAATCGATATAAATAAATCATAAGTTAAATGGAATAGCGGACATTCCATTTACCAATTTGTAAGTTAGCTATGAATCATTGAATTACATTATAATTTGAATAGTAAAAACCTATTAGACTGTCTGATTGTGGGTGGAAGTTGTCACTCGTCTTAAATTAAATTAGACTTAAAATAGACATTAATTCCGATCGCAACTGCCGATGTACACGCGTGAATTTTACAAACTTTCTCGCCTTTTTGCTACAGGCATAGGCAGACACAATAAAGCGCCAGTTGCTACGATCCTGATCTAACTCCCTCACTTCCCTTACATTCACAATTCTCTTCATACAAGCTCTACGGTTATGGGCACCAGGCAACCCATCTTTCTTGAGGAAGTCTCTCCGATTTGGTCGGATAACTTTCTCCTGGCTCTGCCTCGTATAAACCTCGTATATTTTCTTTCGTCAATCTACTTTTACCCATCCTTTCCATGTGCACAAACCATCTTAAAATACAATAATAAAATCTGTAATTGTCTTTATTGTAGCAGCACCTCGTCTGGTGTTACTGGAGTACGCTCCATAAATGAAGGCAACTGCTTGTACAGTTACAATATCTTATAAGAGCAATCACATCCACAGTCACATGACTCAGAAGCTAAGTCACTGCACGTATACGAATAGTGGTGGTACTATCTCAGATCGGCAGACTGGGAAATGACGGCAAATTCATATATTTATAAGTTAGTCTATGACTCATTGAATTACATTATAATTTGTAATAGTAAAAACCTATTAGTGTCTGATTGTGTGTGGAATTAGAGTTTTCATCAATCTCAAATCGACTTTAAGATTGGAATTTTAAATGTGTCATTTCTTTACACTATAAAAGTTTTTGGCAAACGAATGTAGTGGCCGTGGCCTGATGTTTCGCGATATTGACTCGAGCTCTAAAAAGTTCAAAGTTTACTTTTATTCCTCTACAAAACGTTGGTGGACATTTGCCCAGTCTGCCTATCCGAAATAGTAGATACCACCACTTCCAGATCTTGAAGTGACTCAATCACGTTTCGGAATTAACTTGAAAGTTGCTGGTTTTAATTGGGTCGCCGTAGAGGATGCTATATTTAACTGTAGTAGCAGTCGCATACATTAATCGACCGTATTTTATTTCAGATTAACATCAGGCGGGGTGATGTCATATGTCAAAGTAGTAACTCCAATGCAATTGTTGTATGGCTCTGGTGTCTGTTGAAAATGTATTCCACAAACTTCTAGGCTATATCTATCCGTAGTGGTCGGAATGATCACGCTGAGATAAGCTAAAATATGATAAGGATTAAAAAATAATAGAGTAAATATTTTTTTGTGCAGCATCGGTTGAACTAGAATCGTGAATTTCGAAGAATCGTGAAAAATGGGATTTTTACCCATATTTACCATATTACACAACTCCCGGTGTTATTCGTGTTGTACCGGTCGGAGGAAATACATATTTGTTCCATAGTAATACTCCACTCCAGTTTAACATCATGCGAGATGCTGTCAAATGTCGAGTCACAATAAATAAAATACTTTATAATGTTAAATCAAACCTGTTAATTGTCACCTTGACTATATTGAATAAATACTTATAAAGTGAATGAACTAATCACACGTAATCCCAAATCCAATCGTCTGATACACAAGTAAGATTCCTTTGTAGAAAGATAAATAGGTTTTAATTTCATTATCATTATTTATTATTGCTCAACAATTAATAATCGGATCAACAACAAAAATGCGCAAAATTTGACGCAAATTCGTATCTTTGTTAACGCCAAGGTTTACGTTTAATTCTTGACTTATTCAAATATATAATTTGTAAAAATTGGATAGAAAAATCTAGGTTAGTTGTACCGAGTTGTATCCATGTGGAAATCAGTGCCTGACAATTTGATTTAATGATTATGTCCTAGAATGTCCAAAGTTATATTCTGTACAAAAATTAGAATTAGTAGTTTAAAACCTAAATTATGTATCTTTGATATATGTACTTTGTGGTTGTTTTGTTTCTATGATACAAGCACTTTGGTAGCTTAGTATAGAAAATATACTATAGGTACTAAGGTACTGAAATTGCTTGCACAAATAAACTAGACAGCCAAAATACATATTGTATATCAAAGACTTGATACCGTTAGAAAGGCTTTGCGTGATTATTACGCTACCACTAGGCCACGGCAGCCTTTGGGTTTATAAAACTCCAATATAATGACCCCGCATCAAATCTTTGAATCACAATACAAATCACTTCGCTTTATAACATTTCACAGTTGGTCTAGTAATTTCTCATTCTATTGCTCATGTAGTTTTTGCAAATGACAAAAAACTGGTAACCTAAAGTCCGAACAACTCGGACGATCAACGGTCAAATATCTCGGTCCATGACTCACGATATAAAAAACTAATGAGCTTTAGTCGATTAAATTATGTTTTCAATAAATCTAAATGTGTGAGTGAATACGATTTTAATATTGGCATCTTTCCCTACCAGGCAAGTTGACTTCAGATTTCGCGTCACAATAAAGAAAAGCCAGATACGGGATACTGGAATGTAAATACGTGACAAATGTCAAACTTTTTACTACGTCTGATCTCGATTTTCTTGATGATAAGCTAAGGGTGATCCAAGGTCTGTATACTGACCTTGATCACGGTCCAAGGTCAATCAGTTGAACCAGAAATTATAAAGCTAGGATCAGCTTGATAAATGCCGGTTCAAACAAAAAAATGTTTCATAGTTACTATGCGACCAGAGTACATACTTATATCAAAAATTCAACGATTTTCTTAAATTTCGCACTTTATGTTTGTAATACCATTTCATTACCACCAGGCTCACACCATGAAGTAAGTAGGTATTAAATTAAACCTTGGTCTAACGCTCGATAAGTAAAATTTAATTTTATAGCAATTAACATTAAATTAACGTGAAATCTACATATCTTTCCGTCAATTTGACGTTAGTTACGGTTAAGGTTAAACTATAAATCAAAACAAAATATAATCTCGAAATAATATAAGTGTAGAAAGGAATTCCAGTGAAAATTATAAACGAATTCCATTGTATTTACTAAATAAATGCATCTGGTTGGTTAATTTTGGTTTAAAATATTTCTTTCATAGACTTTATTTGTAATATTTAATAATTAAAATGAATAATAATTACTACCAATATAATTTAAAATTACTCTTTAATTGATACATTATATTTATCAATAAAAGACATGCAAATATTTGTCTCGGGTCTGGTTGCTTAAGAGTGGTAGGCTGTAGTGCCCAGTCTGCCGAGCCGGGGTAGTACCACCACTTTTAATTGTGCAGACCGTGAAAGTAGCGGGTTCCAACTAGGCCGGGATAGTGGATGCAACAGATATTTATTTGTGGTCGCCTCTATTCATGTCCGTGTGTTTGTGACTGAATTGCTCCTATTAAACGGCTGGAACGATTTTAATAATAAATAATAAAAAAACTGATCCTGGATTAGATTCCAAGTTCGCTAGTATTTTTTTTTACATATTTATACCAATTGTATCTTTGATAAGCACGTTTAGTAGAAACGTGCTTATCAAAGATACAACTTATATGTATTTAGGTCGTACTGTTTCTATGATACAAACACATTTAGTAGCTTAATTTAGAAATGTAGAATATATATCTTCAATATTTTACCTCAATCTTTTTTACATTATAATAGTCTATAATACAAATATATCTATAAGGATATATCTATACAAATATATATATTTTTTGATGTATGTAATTGGTAATCATTGTAACTTATTTTCCTGTTTTATTTGGTATCCAAGAGACCTTTAGCTTAAGATCGATTTCATTGAATTCGGAGGTCATTTTAGTTTGCTGCATACAAAATTGCACATTTCCTCCAAATCAATGAATTAAAGTTACTTTTAAGTTTAAAAATACCTTCCTATTCCTACTTATACGTAGTCGGCACATTTTTTTATTGTGGCTCTACATACCTCAGTATAGTTTGTCTAAGCCGAAATGACGCGCCCCTCCACCCCATTTGCGCACACGAGAAAACATAAAATATGAATGCAACACACCGAAAATGCAAATGTAATTGGTCATTCGTTACTCCCTAGTAACAGCTATAATTGGATAAATGATATTCAGGTACCCTAATAATTGTATTTATAAATAATAGAATCTCGGCAATTGTATGCAAAAATGTTTTTTTTTTAAATTATGAAGTAAGTGGTTATATGGTTAGTATTTCAAAACAATTTTTAAATACAGCCCACCTGGCTCAATGCGCGTTTTACCCATATCTACATCAATTTAAGTGTATTTTTTATATGCACGCACTATTCCACTTTGTAATGGTTATTACCATAGCAAAACATTGAACTCTCTCATACAAATACTATTGCTATATAAAACATTATTTTGAATCAGTAAATACAAAATAACGTTGTTCCGTCTATGGACCGATATAAACTTTTTTTTTTTGTTATCGTTACGCGATACCTGACCTCGATTTGCCTAATGGTAAGCAAGGGTACAAGAGTGACTAAAGAGTTTATGGTTGCCTCAGTCAGCACTATGCCGGACAAAGGCTGTATTACGCTGCGCTGTAAATATCCAAGTTAGTATCAGTATAAATTATAATTATTGCTAGAAATAGAATGTTAACTTTGTCCTCAGTCTTCGGACCCTTTGAGAAATAATAAATTATTTTTATCACTAAAAATAATCAATTTCAGGATAACCTATTAACACTGGAATCGTGGGAGTTTGTCTTCCCATGTTTTTTGTAACTGTTCGTTACCGATATATAAACCCTTGTCAGTAAGAATTTAATCAGTATCGACCTAAACTTCGTGTTGTTATTGTTTAACTGAAGTCTTTTGTCAAGCTACGCACGCTATATATAACTCGCGCCAAAACTTTTTGTTTGACTGCCGATTCGGATGCTTCGCCCAACCTGTGTTTAAGATTCTACTTTTGGTGTTTACCCCTTGTGTATGGCGCCTTGGTTCTAAGTTAATAAAATAAAATAATTTATTTTGTATGGACCATCCGGCTCTTGCCTACCATGATTTGGGAAAGGCATATGACGAGAAGAAATCACAAGAAACTCGTCATTTTTATCAAGTTAACGGACGTTGGAGCTGCTAAGATCTTTAGTTGTTATGCAAAGATCCTTGTCTTGATACTCATAATACTACGACCTACTTAAAAATTAAAAATATATTACCGTGTGAAAGATGTATTTGTTACATACCGGGATTTTTAAGGCGACCGTGGTGTAGAGGGACTGCCGTGGTTAGAGCACGGATTTAAAACTACTTGCTAGTACCAATGTATCTTTGATATATGTAATTTGGTTGTCCTGTTTATATGATAGAAGCACTTTGATAGCTTAGACATGAAAAAAAAAATATTCTGTATTTTTTTGAGTATTTAGATGAACTAATAAGGATGTTTTAATTTAATTTTTATTCACATAAACTAAAGAATTCTTTTTTTTTTCATTATTCTATCTTTTTTCTATTTCTTTATTCTATTTATTTCTTTTTTTCTTTATTCTATTTTTTATCTTGTATTAAACACGGGTTTTTGTAAGTTATTTATTTTTAAATTTTAATTACTAGAGTTTAGTTACATTTATCAGTAGGCATTAAACAATGTCGCTATCAGAAGTTATCAACTGAACATATGACAACTTTGCATGGTGATAACATTGCGTCGCTATTTTTTAGCATTACCTAACCTACTTATTTGACAATGTCAAATGAGTATTAATAACGAGATTTTGTTATTCTTGGACACTGGTATTGTTATTGTTTCTCGATCAAATCCTCGACAACTCTAAAAAAGCAGATTTTCGCATAGATCTTATATGGACAGAATTATGGATGTGAAGGAAGCTCGTACCAGCCATCGTGAGAAATGGCGCTCCAGGATTGAGCCGAGGCAATATGTATTAATCCGATGGTAAACTGGTGGAGGTCCAAGAGTGCTGACGACTGAAAAATCTGACATAGTTTACGGCTGCCTCAGTCGCAATCACTATGCCGGTCACTTTTAGTTATATACCTATGATACCTTTTTTTTTTTTCAATATATTTATTAAGGTTATATGTAATATATAGATATGACAAAATTTGATACTTTATTTTTAACACTATGATCGTTATGCAGATGTACTTTTAGTAATATGCAATTAAAAATATAAAATTAACGAGAATTTTTGTACATTTTAAAAATACTCATCTTTAATTTTTAATACATTTGACAATGTTTCATAATTTGTACTCCTTGCGACTATCTCTGATGCGACGTCTCTAGATGATATTTTTTATTCATAGTTTAAATTATACTTAATTTAATTTAAATTTTACCTACTACAGTTCATTTTCATATTATTACATTATTTAGACTGTTACTTGCATAGTATTTTCTTAGATTTTGCGCGAATATTGATTAATGAATTAAACAAATTTATTGCAGCTTACTACGTCGGAATAATAAAAAAATGTAAAATCTAAACCAAAATAAACGCGATAGTAAGCCGCACAAAATTTGTTTAATTCTGTTACTTGCAGTTGCAGTTACAGCTGAAATATACTTGCAGTACACTTCAGCTTAAATACAAGCGGGATGCTGTCGTATGTACCTATGTCGAGCCACAATAGAAAATAAAATATACTCAAGTTATATTGAACAGAAAATCATAGCACTCGTATGTTTACAATAAGTACTATGTTTATATACTCGTTTGGCTTAAAGGCTAATTACAAATAGTAATAAATGACTCACCTTCATATATGGACCTATCATAAAGAATATGTTTAAGAAGTTCCGCGAAATTAGATTTCACGAAACAAAATTTAATAATTAACAAACTAATATAGTTAATATAGTTTTATATTAATCACTTTTGTCGCTGGCTGTAAACGTTCACAGTCGGCAATTTTATCACAGTTTAATTAAATGTCACTATACACGTTGCAGTCTTTTCACAGTACGTGAAAAAATACTCAAAAACAAAAATAAACCTACTTCATTTTAGGCATATTAATCAATTTGGAATAGGTGCAACACGACAGAAGTTTCGGATTTTAATAAATCGCGTCCTAAATTCAAAGTGCGGCGGGAAAACAATTTCACGTTACACAACGCGACGCGTACGCCCGTGCGTACTCGAACAGCGCCTGTGAGTGACTGACACCGACTAATACAGTGAGTGATTTTTTAAATCTCAAGCGGAAAACAAATCTGCAAAGTATCAGTGACAGATGACGCCATGGCAACCAACGTTCAGAACGTTATCAATTCTTACCGGACATTACGACGACCGTGGTGTAGTGGTAGTGCAATGGTTACGCAAACCGAGAGTATAGGTTCAAAACCACTTACCGGTACCAATGTATCTTTGATATATTATGTACTTTCCTGTTTTTTTATACAAGCACTTTAGTTGCTTAGTATAGAAATAAAAATTAGGCTTAATTATTTGTTCATTTGTTGAGAGGTACACTTACAGCACAACATATACATCTATGGCAACTTAATAATATAAATTTAAAATGGGTATGTCAGCCAGTTACAAGTACTATATACACAACAATTATACGAAAATTGTGATCAAGAAAAATAAAACTAAAACTATCATGAATCCTTTAAACATGATTAACGAAACATAGTAATAAAACTAATAAAAAAAGTAACAAACCTTAACAAAGAAAAAAATAAAAATGGCAATACATTTAATAACTTATAGTGTTTACAAAATATCATAATTTGTTTCAGCAGTTTAACTTTGCACCTAACGGATGTTTAGAAGTGGTCTGAAAGTTTCGTTCCTCCAATGGGTTCCATTCCAGTAGTGTATCTTTTATCAAAGATAAGAAAACATAGTTTTCCTTTTCTTTTAATTTAGGAAAGTAATAATTTTATGAAATTGTAAGGAAAAGCGAATTGTTTTTGAGCCTAAAACGTCACACGAAAGCCAGACGTGCAGGGCAAGACGTTGCTCCAAGCGAATTCTCTTTTTGCTGCAAACGACACACAAGGACCAGACGTGCAGGCCAAGACGTTGCACCGAGCGAATTGTCTTTGTGCTTAAAACATCACACGAAAGCCAGACGTGCAGGGCAAGACGTTGCTCCAAGCGAATTCTCTTTTTGCTGCAAACGACACACAAGGACCAGACGGGCAGGCCAAGACGTTGCTCCGAGCGAATTGTCATTGTGCTTAAAACGTCACACGAAAGCCAGACGTGGAGAGAAAAACGACGCGATTTTTTTTCTACAAATGTTAACGTTGAGTGTCAAAAACAAACGGCAGCGCTAGTTTGGTGCGCTTTCCAAGATAGTTCAGTTACTTTCCCGCATAATTTGGCCAAAAAACCCCGGTTTTCATACCAATTTGGATTTAGGTTCTACTACTTCACCATATACCGGGGGTTGCTTTACCCTGGGTGGGTGAATCAAATGCACAAGAAAGTGCTGTAGCGTGCACGGTACAGTCGCGTGGAACAGTTCTTGAAAGCGCGCCAAACTAGCCGAAGCCGACGCTCGTCCAAATTCTATAGCAGCGAATAATGCTTATGACCTTTCAGATAGCGAATTCGCTATTTCACGCCTTTTCCCACAGGGATAGGCAGAGACAATGGAGCGCCACTTGCCACGATCCTTACACAACTCCCTTGCCTTCTTCATATCCACAATTCTCTTCAAAAAAGGCGGGACAAGTTGATTGATTGATTGATTAATATTTTTTACATTAGGACATTGGGAATATAATATTATAAAGTAAAAAACTTGCCAAAGAGTATTTTAAAACATATTTTTTACAATAACATTGATTATCTTCACAATTGACCTTCGTTTTGTATAATTATAAAAATTGCCAAAATATGACTTTGTAATGGGTTTTGGAGAATAATATAAATGATGAAAGGCCTCCTGCGTCGCGCTCTTAAAAACACCGTTTAACACACAGATTCGATTTCCAATCGAATCGGAGCATGATTTATTCCTAATAAATTTATTTTAATAAATTAAATATTTACAGATGTCTTTAAATATTTAATTTATTAGATTTAATTTTCATCAACATCATTATCATCAGCCAGAAGACGTCCACTGTTAAACATAGGCCTACCCCTTAATACGCCATTCCTGACGACAAGATGCCAGTTGCATCCACCGGTTATTCACGACTTTCACTATGTCGTCAGTCCACCTAGATTTAATTTTACAATCAATCAATCTAAATGTCACGCCTTTTTGCCATAGGGATAAAATGGAACGATGGAGCGCTACTTGCTACGATCCTGACACAACTCCTTCGCATTCCTCTCATGCACGATATTTAATAATAAAAAATAAATGACTTAAGTAAAAATATTTGCTCCAGATTTTGGTATGTAGGAATAGGAGGCAAAAAGTTGTTGTTCCCAAAAAGTTTGCCCAGTCTGCCGATCAGCACTTATAAAGTTTACAGACCTAAAAAGTGCATGTTTGTGACTTACAGTTATTTAGCTGTAGTAGTCACCTCTATACATGGAGCGCACTCCAGCCTAATAATATTAGACTAACATCAGTGAGATTTTAACTCCATTATTATTATTTTATTGTGACTCGACATCTTGCCTCAACCTCCCTTAGAAGTTATAATGGAGGTCTAAAAGTGCCGACGACAAATAAAAAGCCGCCTTTGTTTACGGCTGTCTCAGTCGCAGTCACTATCCCGGCTAAAGGTGTTTTTCACGCATCTCTTGAAGGTTCCAAGGCTATAGGATGTAATTCCTAATTAGATGTCCAAGTAAATATTTTACGGAAAATGCACTTCCCGAAGGTTAAACTGCGTTTGTAAATCATTTTACAACCAATAAAATTATATTTTCAAAGGTCACTCACAGAAATGTTTGTTTATAATCACAGACATTGTTTTGTTACACATTAATGCGAAGTTGTAATAAATATTTACATAAGAGAACACTATAAATTTTCTAAACATAGCAATAGATGGGCTAGGTACACTATTAACAAGCCTCATTTATTGTGCAATATTTTCTATGGCAACAGACAGCCACTGATTTGTTGTAATCTCAGATCATCCAATTGACAGGCTTTGAAGACAGGCGTGGACGAACGGTTAGCGATTGGTTTGTTGCGCGTAAAGTCTGAACAAACATATTTAATTAATAATTATAATAAAAATTGCAAATATTTGGTAAATTGCAAGTGTTTGGCCGCGTTTTGGGATCAGCTTGTAAGTTGCCGGTTTCAACTAGGCCGGCAAAATGGATTTGATTGCTACTCACAGTTATTGAATTGTAGTAGCAGTGGCATCCATTCATGGACCACACTCCAGCCTTACATCAAGCGGAGTGCTGTCATATGTCGAGTCATAATAAAAAATAAAAAAAATGCGATCAATATACTATATTTGACTAATCTGAGATTGTTGCGATGTAAAAGGAATGGCGAAATTCAGCTAAACCGTCATGGCGGTGATGCATTTTTTATTTATTTTAGTGTGGCTCGACATATGACAGCACCTGATATTAAACTGGAGTGCATTTCCTTTATGGAGGCGACTTACTACTTTAGTTAAATAATGCAAGTAGCAGTCGCATCCACTATGCAGGCTTTTTTCAAACTGGCAATTACCGTAACGCGACAGAGTACACTTAATCGTACCAACCCAGCGGGGTTAGGTTGGGCGAGTTAAAACGATTATCGGCGATTGTCAAAATAATAAAAGCTAGACAAAATCCACTAAAACAAAATTATTAATCGTTGCGACGACACGTTTGATCATTATCATCAATAGTCTCATCTTTATGGATTAAACCTAGCTTTTAATATTTTGACAATTGTCGACGAGAGACGATTATCGTTTTAACTTTCCCAACCTAACCCCGCAGGAGGGCGGTTGTTTGAGTTTCGACCCATACGCCTTATGGGCTTATGGGTGTTATGGCAGAAGTCAGTAGTATATTCTTCTAAAATCTGAAGATAAATTGGACTAACCTTTATGATGCTAAACCTCGACGTTTGATTGTCTGTAAGCCATTAAAATCCATTGACCTTGTTTGTCATAAAACAAATATTATAACTCTGTGTATAATATAGATTTTATGACGTCTATTTTAGATGAATGGCAGCTTTTTAGTAATATTTAAATGAACCTAAATCATCATTATAAGCCTATTCATTTGTCCCACTGGTGGTCAAAGGCCTTCCTCACTTTTTTTTCAAAAATGACGACATTTTGTAGTCTCTCGTAACGAACTATTATAGAAGTATATTTAATTGATTTCCAAAGATGTCCAGGTAGAGCCTAAGGCTTCAACGGAAGACTCGACAGGTGTCTACGTTGGCATAACAAAAAAATTCACAATTCGTAAGCCACGCCACAATTCGGGTCCTTGAAACTTTATCTGGTTTCGATAGTGAAGAACTAAAATGTTGGCTTCACTTCACCTTTCAATGTAGGCAGATAATATTTTAAGAAGCTCAGCTACTGTTAATTGTAAAAACTGTCGAATTTTGGGAATAGAAATGTAGCTGTGGATCCCCACCGGAACTAGTTAAATTTTGAAAGTGCTCTATGAAAAAAGAGTGGTGTCTATCTTATCTCGCTATCTCCGTTTGGCCCTACCGCAACATCTGTAATCTGCAGTCAACTCCCATAACGCGACAGAGATGACCTGCCTATTCCCACTTTTTCCTTCAGTTTGGATACTGAAGGTGCTTTGATGTACCAGACTGACACCTGAAGACACGGCTGTCTGTCTGGTCAACGCCAATTAATGTATGCACCACATATTAGTGGCCATATTATAAATTGACAGGCGTTTTAATATGACGTGGCGTAGTGGTGTGCTACCAGTCTGTTACGCCTCAAGTCCCGGGTTTGTTTCCTGGTCGAAGCAAATATTTGTTTCATAGCTTTTATTTGTAATATAATAATTTAATTAAATATTACAATTATTTGTTATTAAAAAAAGATATATTTGCTCCGGGTCTGGTTGTCAAGGAGTGGTAGGCAGTAGTGCACAGTCTGCCGATCCGGGGTAGTAACATCACTTGCAAGTATACAGACCGTGAAAGTGACTAAGCCGGCATAGTAGATGTGACTACTACTTACAGTTATTGAACTGTAGTAGCAGTCTCTTTCATTCATAGACCGCACTCCAGCTTAACATGAGGCGGGTGCTGGCATATGTCGAGTCACAATAAAGTAATACGGCGCGGTTATATAGGCCTCATATCGATTTTGCTGGCTTAGAGAACTGCTACACCCGCTGCCCCCCTAGCACGGCAATCCAAGAAACAAGATAAAGAACTGCAAGGAATATTATTGTAACTCATTTTAAATAACGTATTAGGCCGGCACGTCAACATGATTAAAAAAATATTTATTAAAGTATTCAACGTTGTTTAGTGTAAAGTTTTACAGAACGTTTAAATATCTTTTATGATACCCTGTTCTAGTAAGTTATTTAAAATGAATTGCAATGATATTCTTTGCAAGTATTTATCTTGCTTCTTGGATTGCCGTGCTAGGGGGGCTGGAGTCATTCTGTCGACACTTGACACTGCAGAATAAATAGTATAGTTTAATACGCGGAAGTTGCTTTTTCACCTTTGAAGGAAACGCTTGGTCTATTGAATTTACTGTTGTATTGTTCATAACACATTTTTCACTAGTGTTTTTAGATTGTTGCTGATTTAACAGTGTGTGCACCACGTGGTCCCCCCAAGATATTGACATCCGGTTTACGACAAGTGTTGTGTCAGCCAGCCCATGTGTTCTTCCCATCCTATAACCTTAGATTCTTCAAGCGATGCGTGAAGAAGCACCTTTGGCATAGTTACATTTCAGGCAAGTCGAGGTCAAATGTTTTTTTCTTATTGTGACTCGACATATGACGTTAGATGTTAAACTGGATGTGTGGTCCATGAGTAAAGTCCCGGGTACGATCCCCGGTCGGAGCAAATATTTGTTTCATAGCTTTCATTTGTAATATTTAATAATTATAAATATTGCAAATAATTGTTAATAAAAAAAAAGAGATGGATATTTGTTTCGGGTCTGGTTATCAAAGAGTGGTAGGCAGTGGTACCCAGTCTGCCGACCCGGGGTAGTACCACCACTTACAAGTATACAGACCGTGAAGTGATTTGGTCACGTTTCGGGATCAGCTTGTAAGTTGCCGGTTCCATCTAGGCCGGCATAGTGGATGTGATTGCTACTCACAGTTATTGAATTGTAGTAGCAGTGGCATTCATTCATGGACCACGCTTCGGCTTAACATCAAGCGGGGTGCTGTCATATGTCGAGTCACAATAAAAAAAATAAAAAAAGTAAATCAAAATCAGTCACGACTATAAATTTCAATTTTGACTAATACCGTGAGCAAGTCTTGAGTAGTCAGAGCACGCTTTATAGATCTCAGCCTTAGTGTGTCTTTGCGAGATAGATCCGTAACGAGGATATTTGCCAAAGAACAAGAGTTACCGACATAGCTTGTAGGATTTGCGAGCGAGCTGAAGTGGCAATGGGCTGGCCACATCGCTCGAAGAACCGACAACCGATGGGAAGAAAGGTTCTAGAGTGGAGACCACGAACCGGAAGACGCAGCGTAGGTGGTCTAAGTAGACTGACGACATAGTGAAAGTCACGAATAACCGGTGGATGCAACTCTGGCATCTTGACGTTCCTTATCAATGATTACCCATTGATAAGGATTTTTAGTCAAGTGATTCGTTTTAGCCTAATTTTTTACCATAGAAGTGTCTAATGGGTTTCTTCTTCCAGAAATCCCTATTGAACATAAATTATCAAATATAGATGTTTTATTTTTAGCTGAATTAATTAAATACGAGTTAATTGATAATGAATTCAGTTCTTCATTTTTTATGTTTTATAATTTGCGCCCCCCTTAAAATGGCGCTCAGAAGTAACTAGGGGTGCCTGCCATACCCTAGTTACGCCAATGTTTAGCTGTGGGCGCCTTCGGGTTGATGATGATGATGACTTTGGGCACGTGCCCAGGGCCCCGCGATCGTCAGGGGCCCCGTAGTTCCTTTCAGATCATCAAACAATAACCGATATTTATTATTATCAATGAAAAATTGTACGCCTTTTTTCATTATCAACATATTAATTGTAAAAGTTTATCCTTTTTGCTTTTCAAATTGTTAAACAAAAATATATCTATAGTTTCACCTGTGAATGCCAAAAGAGTTACTTTGATGATTATATCATCAATTCAGATTTTTATTTTTGTATTAAACATTTTACCTCGACCCGCCTAATGATAAGCAGGAGGAGATCTAAGAGTTACGACGACTGAAACAAAAGAGTTACTTTACGTCTGCCTCAGTCGCCGTCACTATGCCGGCCAAAATTGCTTATTCACGCATCGCTTGAAGGATCCAAGGTTATAGGATGGAGAAAACACATAGGCTGGCACAGCATTCTATTTGTCTATTGTTTTACAAAGAGAATGTATAAATAAATAATGTGACTGTAAATAAAAAGAATAAATCTACAACCTTGATTACCTAATTTCTTTGTCTATTCTAACAAAATAGTGCTCAGTCAATCACACAGGGCCCCCAATAGATCAAAGACGGCACTGGTTGGAATTCATTGGAATCTTTATTTCTTACGTGTTATATTCATGCCTACAATAGGGTTTCGTGTTTTGGTGCCATAATTAATAATAACAAAAAACATAACCCGAACTTATCTTTTACTTTTTATATTTTTATTATTGTGGGACAATACGCCCTTATCATCGGGCAAGGTGTTATATTACATATTACACTCAAAATAAAAAAACATAAAAAACATTACATATTACATAGTGACATATTACACTCAAAATAAAAAACATTCTCATCAGTTATTCATTTCCCGTACCGGGAATCGAACCCGAGCCTCCTGGGTGAAAGCCAGGTATCCTAGCCACTAGACCATACGGGAGGACGGAGGCTAGTGTGTATATAGCAGTCTTATTTTAAAATTATTTTTATATCAATATATTTTTTAAAAGTCAATTAAATTATAATTTGTAAATTATAATTGTAAAATTATAATTAATATTATAATTTGTAAAAGATAGTAAATTACCAAGCGCCATCTAGTAGAAATTCAATGCATTATTATGTACTGTAGCGGAAATTTTACAAACATGGTTATGCTATTTACCAACAGATGGAGCTACTGATAATTTTGTTCATACATAGGCGCTTAAATTGGAATAATGAAATAGATCCGTACTGCATCGGCATAATGAATATTGGTAATTTCAAACCAAAACAATAAACGGTATAATAATAACTTGGCCAACTAGCTGTAAGCCATATGAATTAACCTAATCAATAAATTAAACACAAGTTGTACAGTGATTTAGTTGCAACGCACTCCAGCCTAACAAGAGGCGATTATATATGTTGTCACAATTGAATATGCCATTCCAGACAACAGGTGCTTCTACACCAAAATCCATTTATTATTGCTATAAAACTTTTCTAAACTTGTATGGTTGTTAGAATTTGCAATACTACTTTCAATAATTTAACTGTAGGTTAACATTAAGGTTTCAATTCTACTAACGTCCCGTTCAAACCCCTCTTTTCCACTGGGTACGCTGAAGAACCTCAATGCTATGCATCATCAGATATCTGGTGATGCACCATTATGAATCCTCTTAGATCAGCAAATTAACAAGAGATAGAACTTTAGTGCTTTAACTAAGCCTTTAGCTGGGCCGTTATCAAATTGAAGATCGGGAGTATCTGATCATGAATCCTGTCAGATCAGCAAATCAACAACAGATAATATCATAGTGCTTTAACTAAAATTGTTACTCTCTATGAGCCGTTAGCTGGACCGTTATCAAATTGAAGACCTGAGGTAGTTATCTGATGATGCACAATGAGGATGCAAGGGATATTAAAGGGATATAACTATTGAGCCATGACTAATGTTGTTTATTACTATAAAGCTGGTGATATGACTAAAGTGGTTCCAGGCGTTTCGGGGGTTCCTTTAAAATTTTAATTTTGATTTTATAAAATGTGTATGTAACTATTATTACAAATTCCCATACAAATTGAATGATGTCCTTTAAAAGGATCGTGGCAAGTGGCGCTCCATTGTTTCTGCCTATCCCCATGGGGAAAAGGCGTGACAATTTAATTGATTAATTGATAATATCATGCTTACATTATTTAAAGTCAATGCGTCAAAGTTCAAGCAGTTTCTGTTTAGTCCGCTTTAGATATAACAATAGACAAGTATACTTATATGCGGAAAATCCAACGAACAAAGATTGTTTATTTACTGAGGTGACGTGATTGTTTTTAATCTTTATAGATTTGTATTCTGTTGTCGATGTACGGAAATAATGGCTCGCGAGAGGACAAATGATTCAATTTAAATAATTTGTACGTATCTTTATTTTATCCGTTTGTATGACACAATTTCTTAGCATCCATGGATTCTCTGTGCAGGTGCCGGGTCCATCGTGTGGCAGGCGGTAGTGGAGGTAGCGTTCCGGACTTCTGACCGGAAAGTAGATTTTATTATTTTTATTGTGACTCGACATATGACTGCACCCGCCTGATGTTAAGCTGGAGTGCGGTCTATGAATGGAGGTGACTGTTAATACAGTTCAATAACTATAAGTAGTTGTCACATCCACTATGCCGGCCTAGTTAAAACCGACAACTTACAAGCTGATCCCGAAATGCTGCTAACGTACCCAGTCTGCCGATCCGGGGTAGTACCACCATTTACAAGTATACAGTCCTTTAAGTGATTTGGTCGCGTTTCGGGATCAGCTTGTAAGTTGCCGGTTCCAAAGGCCGGCATAGTGGATGTGACTGCTACTTACAATCATTGAATTGTAGTAGCGATGGCATCCATTCATGGACAGTACAGCTTAACATTAAGCGGGGTGCAGTCAAATATCACAATAAAAAAAAGTGTTTTACAACAAATACACTGTTTGCATTGCATTCTGGTGCAGCGGACGTTATATAGTTTCATATGTCACGTGACATAGTTGTGTAAGCCACCGGAACGACGGTGTCAGTCCAAAGTATCGCGTGAACAGGAAAGAAATGCCTTCCTTGTACTGCGCTACCAACGAAAAGTGGCCTTCCAAATTAAAGAGAGTTAAATAACACTCGACAGAAACAATCTTTGTTTGTTGAATTTTTGTCGACTAAATCGGCAGTCGAACTAAAAAGTTCGGTTCGTCTTTTCTGTGTAGAACAATCGACAAGTGGAATGCTTTGCCAGCCCATGTGTTCTCTCCCTCCTATAACCTTGGATACTTCATCCGATGCGTGAAGAAGCTTTGGCCGGCATAGTGACGGCGATTGAGGCAGCCGTGAACTGACTCGATTGTTTTAATCATCGTCATTCTTGGATCTCCTCTTGCTTATCATCAGACGGGTCGAGGTCAAATGTCGTGTCACAATGAAAAAAATAAAAAATATATGTGCATTTTTGACCTATATGTTTGTCCACTGCTAGGCAAAAGCTTGCCTTCCTCTCTTTTTTTCATGACTTACAAACTTACAACAGTTTTTGCCACAAAATAATTAGCTGTAGTTACAGTTATGTGCAAGCTCGTTTCCGCACTTGAAGGTCTCTTTGCTTTCTTTGTGCGGTCTTCAACGGTTCTTTTTTTAATATTATTTTTTGATTATGTCACGACATCTGACCTCGACCCGCCTGATGATAAGCAAGAGGAGGTCCAAGAGTGACGACGACTGGAAAAACCGAGTTTGTTCACAGCTGCCTCAGTCGCCGTCACTATGCCGGCCAAAATTTCCTTTGATGGTGAACCCGATCTTCTCCAGGAAGGCCAGGAGACCCTTCTCGTTCCTGCAGACCACCGCAAGAATCCTAGCTACAAAATAATTATTGTAGGAGTCTATCTCATCTCGCCATCTCTGTTAACTTTTTTTAGCCTGTTGTGCCTCTGTTTAGGTTTCTCAGGGTAGGAACCAAGGTTGCCGGACTCGTACTGGATAAAACCCTAATAATATTGATTTCAAAGCCATTCAGCTGTCCTATGACGAGCCACAATAAAACTTACTTTCCACGATCCTGACACAGCTTTATTTCTTCCTTCTTATCCTCAATTTTCATACCAGCTACACGAATATAGGCATTAGGATAATATAGGCTTATTATTAATAATAAAAATCGTAAAACGTTAATAAATAAATCGATGCCTCACTTTAAAGCTAAATTAAATATAGTTAGGAAATGATTGTAAGCCTGCATTATTTTGAAACAGTGAAAAGTTTATTTGTATTTTTTAATACAGCCATCAAATTAAATAATTAAAACCTTTTTTTTAAATCTTAACACAGCCTGTTGGTTAGGCTGGAGTGCAATCCATAACCCTAGACTTACTGCAAGATAGCCCAGACATTTCATATTATGTCATTCATATTATGACATTCAGACATGTCAGTACCAAATGTAAATTTTAGAAAATGTATTGTATCATCATCATCAGCCAGAAGGCGTCTACTGCTGAACATAAGCCTCCCCCTTAGAACACCATTTCGAACGACAAGATGCCGGTTGCATCCACTGGTTATTTGTGACTTTCACTATGTCGTCAGTCCACCTAGTGGGTGGCCTACCTACGCTGCGTCTTCCGGTTCGTGGTCTCCATTCTAGAACCTTTCTTTCTTATCGGTTGTCGGTTCTTCGAGCGATGTGTATTGTATAGGAACAAGTTTTTTTTTTATTGTAACGCGTCATCTAAACTCGACCTACCTGATGGTAAAACAAGGAGTCCCAGTCCAAAAGCGCGGACGGTTAAAAACTGCCAACAGGAATAACGCGAAGAATTTGACGCGCCAAAATTATTTCAACTGTCGATTTGGTTAACTAACATAAAGCGGGTACTTTCCCGACCTGTGCAGTGTCGTGACGAGGTGGGCACAAGGACATGACGGGAAACAAGACGAGATGAGAAAGGAGCTCCTCGGAATATTTTCCGTGGTATAAGCGGTAAAGGATGCATTAAGCCGTCATGTCTCTACGAAATAGCTTAACGATATATTTTTAATAGTTTCTTTTTATTTTATTTACATTTCTATACTAAGCTACTAAAGTGCTTGTATCATAGAAACTGGACAACCAAAGTACATATATCAAAGATACATTGGTATCGGTGGGTGGTTTCGAACTCGTGCTCTCGGTTTGTGTAACCATTGCACTGCCATTACACCACGGTCGCCTTTTCTTAAGTGTTAATCATAGTTTTATTTTTTTCGGCATCAGATTTACTGTATATGAGTCATCATTAATAGGATGACACTTGTTTTTTTATTTAACAATTTACTTATTTCTGTTAGCCATTGTAGCTACTTAGTTAAACTAAAAATAAATATTAAAATAACTAGAATAAAACAGCAAAGTTCACGACTTGTATATTGTGTAGGTTCATTCAAATATTTAAATTTAAAATGACTATTTTATTTTTTTTAACATTTGGTGATTTTTTTTAAACACAACATCTGACCTTGAATTGTCTGATGGTTAGCAAGGGAAAGTTCAAGAGGATGTCACACGTCGAGACTGAAAAAAAACCGTCTAAGCCTCTAATAATTGCGATAAAATAATAAAAGCCCTCTATTAAAAGCCCAAAATAAATGATGTCCTTTATTTAGTATCCATTTTTAAGGATAAGTTTATTTAAAGGAATAAATGACTGAGGCAATTGTAAGATTAGATGGTTCTTACAGTCGTCAGCGCTCGTGGACCTTCCCTTGCTTATCAGGCATGTCGAGGTCAGATAGTAAACAATAGTAAGATCTCATATAATTAGTTAGCCAATAAATGTATTTTATTTTTAAAGTTTCATCAGCGTGTGAATAAACATTGAATAACATATGTTTTTTTGTATCTACGCCACAATTATTTAAATGTATTTAAATTATATTTTCAAACCGTGGTGTAGTAGTAGTGCAATGGTCACGTATTAAAATGCGTGAGCACGGGTTCATAAAAAACAATGTATATTTAATATATTATGTACTTTGATCGTCCTATTCATATGATAAAGCACTTTAGCCTTAAGAGCTTCATAAAGAACTTTAAAAAAAATCTTTTCTGAATACAAAAATCACAATACTTACATTATATTTTTCTTTGTTTTTACTCGTTAATTGTGTGTGCATTAAGAAGTTCGGTGGCATACTAACATGCTAAATCATCGTACGATGGCATAACTTTTATTATTTTCTTTCAGATAGTAAATACTCTCTAACTAGAACTTATTTTTCCTTGGTTTATTAATATTTTTAAGTTTTATTATTTGCAAATCCCGCCTCCTTCGGATGGCGTCCTATCTGCCATACTCTAGTTACGCCAATCAATCAATCAATTAAATTGTCACGCCTTTTTCCCACAGGAATAGGCAGAGACAATGGAGCGCCACTTACCACGATCCTTACACAACGCCAATGATAAGAAAAAACTAACATTTAAAAACTCGTTACTAACAAAATGTTAATATTGCTTTAAACGTAGCGTGAGTGTGGATAGACTGGAGATCAGCCCTTAATCTAAAGGGGCGAACCCTTTTCCAAGGGATTCTGTCTGGTAAGGGGTGTCTGTCAACCTTGAATGACCCTACTAACAAGTCTAAAACATTAAACACTTGTGTTACTATTGTTATTTCGTTCCTAGTTAGTATACCTATAACAATACTCTTATGGATAAAATAAATAAATAATATATTTAACAGTAATAAAACTATAGTTAAAAAAACACATTTATATTACATTGTAAACTATAAAGTTGTGAAACTCGACTCACCTGATGGTAAGCAAGTTGAGGACCAAGAAAGCCTACGTGTGAATAAACCGATTCAGTACAGTTGCCTTAGTCACCGTCACTAAGCCGGCTAAAATATATTGCTGCGTAAAATATTACATTGTAACTTTCCCCAGTATTTCCCACTTTCATTAGTATGTGTGGTGAAATTCATAATAGTCCATCTCATTACAAGTGCATTTGTGGTGAATTTTAATATTTCCCAAGCGCATGTAGTTTATTGTGATTGGGTTTAATAAACCAATCAAGTTTATTCATTTAATCGAAAAGAAATAACACAATACTTTCTATCAAGTTTATATCAATAGCGATTAATTATTTTTTTAATTTTTAATTCAATTATATTACATTTAAAATATTGATTGATTTGGTTTTAATATACACTCGTGTAGTTGTTGAGGTCAGTTAATGAATCATGATAGCGGCATAACCTGATCGGTGACCACATTACGAATGTATTTTGATGATGGCAGGTGACGTCGCGTGCATGTGACAATAGTAGCGCGCGGTGTTCTGGGGCAGGCCGCTGCGGCAGTCTTGGAGCCCGCGCCGACCGAGTCGCACGCCACTCTCCAGCCATGCTATTGTTGCTGTTGCTCGCCGCCGTCGTCGCGGCACAGAACGACTCGCAACCGCTGGGCCGGGTGCCCGCACCGCGTCGCGAACAGTTCCGTGTCATCTACGAATGGAACGCTATAGATTTCGCTTGGGATTCTCCCAAAGATCGAGAGGACTACCTCAATACCAGCAAATACATACCGAAAAACGTCCTAATCTCTGGAATAAACTTCTACGAAGAAAAACTATTTCTGACCCTTCCTCGACTACTGAACGGTGTGCCGGCGACGCTGGCCACGATCCCGGTGCAGCAGACAAACACTGCACCGAAACTCGAGCCATTCCCGTCCTGGAAGGATAACGCCGTGGACGATTGTGATGCCTTACAGTTTGTGCAGAATATCGAAATTGATCGCAATGGTGTTATGTGGATCTTGGATAATGGCCGTGTGGGCACCCTAACACAGAATCCAGTTACCAAGTGTCCACCCTCCATAGTTCTGATAGATCTGAAAACGGGTAAAAATGAAATGGAGCGCATTATACTGCCACCAGATGTCATAGAATACAAAACGGTGTATTTGAATGATCTCGTCGTGGACAATCGCGATGGTGACTACGCTTACATCACAGACAACAGCGTAGACGATCCTGGCATCATTGTGTTCCAGCGCGAAAACAAGAAAGTATGGAAACTTCGTGATGCTACTTCTATGATGGCCTCGCCTAACGCAACATCATTCCGTGTTAATGGCACATCAATAAACTTACCCGTGAATATAGACGGCATTGCATTGGGACCACCATTTAAAACTGAGAATGGCGTAGACAGAACTGTTTATTATTGCCCATTATCAAGTTTCAATTTTTATGCGATTAACGCATCGCACTTACGAGACGAAACTCTATCAAACGACACCAACGCATTACGTCCTTATGTGCAGAACGTTGCCTCGAAACCTTCCCAAACGGATGGCATGAAAATGGATTCTACAGGTGTTCTTTTCTATGGACTGCTTGGTAATTCTATAATTGCTGAATGGAATACATCACTCGACTTCCACAGCGGTCAGCGTACTATAGCACGCGATCCCAACTATATACAATGGGCGGACCGATTCACTTTTGATACGCACGGAAACATATACGTCGTTGTTAACAGACTATATAATTTTGTTAAGAACCAAGTATCATTGGATGAAGTCAACTATAGGATTTTGAAATCTCACACTGGATCGAAGAGCTACGTCTTCTCTGACGACATACCGCCTCCTCATCAATCGGCTGCGGCACCCACATTCGCTGTGTCCCTATTGCTAATCGGTGTTGCACATATGCTTGCTTAGTCTTAAAGTTAATAATAATTATAAGTTATTTTAATTTATCTTATGGGTCATGAAGCTGTGAATTTGTATATTGAAGTTACCTTGAACTTAGCGTCAACTCCAGTGATAATATCTTTTGTTTATGCATTTTAATGTAAATAATTATTATAAATGTTTTTATACCTATGTATACAGATATGTATTTATTTAAATTCGACAAGTATTAAAATAACTTGTTAATATTTTTGTTAAAAATGTAAACAAGGGAATTTTATTTGTTATTCTCAATTTTAGCGGATGTTTAAATATAAGTTGATGTTTCATGACCTTTTGTAACAACAGGTCGAGATCGTGACTTGAAGAGTGCATGAGAAATAAAGGTCGCACCTTCGGCTCATCTCTGCGTGAACAATGATCCAAAGAACAGGCATTATTATTAGGTATTTAGCTTTACACTTAAGTTACTATTGAACTCAATTGAATTCGGATGGCCTTATCTTGTATAGAGACGTGCAACACAAAAAAATATTTAATAAAACTTAAAGTTTACGCAAGATAGGTCGCTTTATAAACAATTATTTATTGCTTGTATGAATTCTTAAGTTTAAGAGTACTAATGTAATTGTATGAAAGTGAATATTAGAAAATAAAAGTTGTCAATGAAAGTAATCGTTCCGGCTTTCCGACACGTATCTGTCAGTCGAAACTAGTCGGAAGGAATAAACGATTTCGTTATGTAATTGTTTAATTACTTACTTGAATAGAATCTACTTATTTAAATAGTATATTTTTTATTATTTCAAAATAAATAAAATGCTATTATTTAAAGACAGTATATTAATTGAAATATTAATGAATATGTTATCCCATAATATAGTTTTTTGTGCATTTCGTGTTTACTAAAATGATATTTAAAAGAACATGGAAACAGATGTTTTTATGATTTTAATTATGTTTGTAAACTTTAATAATTAATATAATACATTAATTATCTGGGTAACCCCATTAATTGCAACAAAATAATAGTATTTTTTTATTTTTAAAAACATCGATAACAACGTAGGTTATATTTTAATATATGATAAATTATTAACTAAATAAATTAAAATGTTTTGGTTTGTAAGTATGTGCATACTTGTGTTTGTGATTCCAATAAACGTGTTTATCACATTCAGCGGAGTATTATTTACTTTACGCATTACTTATCCCACTAAAGTCGTATTAAAATAAGACAAGGTTGTTTACTGAGAAACATCTACTAACTAAATACTAAGATATTTTTCGTAATAAAATTACTATGTGGAAAAGAGTTTTGATTTGGTTTTTAGGGTTTTAAAACATAGCAAAGGTAATTTCTCACAGAGGTAGGCAGTAAACAACGCAGTGTTAGTTTTCACGATTCTGACACAAATCTTTTGCTTCCTTTACGAATACAATTTTCTTCGTGCACACTTCGAGGTTATAGACACCTACTCTTTTAAAAATGTTCTTATAATCTCATATAAAACAACGGCAATTCGGCATAAGCTTGATTCGTTTTTGACTTGCATTAGTTGATCAAACAAGTCTAAGTTAGGAACGTGAATCATTTTTTAGTGTAGTAGCAATCATCATCATCATCAGCCAGAAGGCGTCCACTGCTGATCATAGGCCTCTCCCTTAGAACGCCATTTCAAAGGACTAGATGCCACTTGCTTCCACCGGTTGCCCGTGACTTTCACTTTGTTGTCAGTCCACCTAATGGGAGCCCTACCTAAGCTGCGTCTTCCGGTTCGTGGTCTCCACTCTAGAACCTTTCTTCTCCATCGGTTGTCGGTTCTTCGAGCGACGTAGAATGGTTAGATTAAAATCCTTTAAAGGGTTTCCGCTGGGGATTGTTTTGTTATAATTCGTTGTGAATTCCGCTATAAGCAAATGTATAACTAAGCTGTCACTCTCCTAACGTGACATTACCAAATAAAACGTTTTAATCTTGAATTCACAAACGATAATGTTTTATTTAATTAATGTTACATATGGTATATGTTAATAGCATTTCTTTAGATGTTGTTACTATTTGTTATCGGGCTATATAATATTATAATTATTTTTCACTCTACTTGGTGTACCTAGGTAGGTTAAATTGAAGTTACCTTGAACTTAGCGTCAACTCCAGTGATATCTTTTGTTTATGCATCTAATGTAAATAAGTATATATATAATTAAGTATAAATGTTTTTATACCCATGTATACAGATATCTGATTCTTTAAATTCAACAAGTAAGTAAGGTTGGTGTACTAAGGTAGGCTACAGGGCCGTCTTTACCGGGGGTTCAAGGGGTGCAGTGCACCCGGGCGCAGAGTCCTAGGGGGCGCATACCGACCGCCATAAATTTCGATAGGTACCTACTACACTGAGACCACGCTATCGGAGCCTTGACTTTCGCACCCCGGCGCTGAATATGCTTAAGACGGCCCTGGTAGGCTATAGAATTTTCTCAAAGCCTGACAATATTTGTGATTGGTAGCGGTCATGATGACTTAGTGGTAACCCCACCGGTTTATTATCAAACCGTTGCCGATTCATTCTGGACCATGCTGACACACAACAGAGGAAATTCAAGGAAGATTCCAGACATATGAACAACAGTAAACAAGTTGATGCTGTAGAATTATTTAATGTTCAAAAATTAGGTATATTTTTGCTCCTGGTCTGAATTTTATATATTATACCTACATTTAATAATTGTAGATAGGACGAATCTCTGAGACGGCTCTGCCAAGTATCTTCTCGATGCCCCAGATTAATTGCAAATTTCGCGAACTCTGGAACCTGTGCAACTTCGCACAGACCGGGCGGCTTTATGCGTCTTTTATCGACTATACCACACAAGAATTTCCCAAAGACCTTTCTAACCTTGTTCCTACTTCGTTTTTTACACTTCGGGGAAAGTATCCACATTCTGTCATCTGAATCGAATCGAACTAAAAGATTCGATGCGTAGTTTCTTTGTAGAACAATCGACAATTGAAACTCATGTTGTAGATTCACCAGCCCATGTGTTTTCCCCATCCTACAACCTTGGATCCTTTAGGCGATGCGTGAAGACCCGTCGAACGGCATAGTGACGGCGACTGAGGCAACCGTGAATTTAGTCGTTTATTTCAGTCGTTGACACTTTTAGATCTGCCCTTGCTTATCGTCAGGCAAGTCGAGGCAGGAGTCCTGTCACAATAAAAAAGGCAGTGCAATATAGTGTTGGTATTAGTCTAAACATATCAAAATACAATAAAAGTAATTACCCAATGTCCAGTTTATATTATCTCAAATGTATATTTTTTAATAGAAATAACGATAATAAAGATAAATACAATTTTCTGTATAATTCTTTTGTGTTACAACGGCTGTTCAGTTAACTTAATTCATTGTGCTGGAAATAACGAGAGAAAGAATTTTCTTAGGTGCCATGTATTCTTTGGGCGGATGCCGGGTCCATCGCATAGTAGGCAGAAAAGTGAAGAGAGGGTTTCGGACTTGACACTGAAAAGATCTTTGTTTCGTTTAAGGTTTTTTCACTATTTTAATTTATATGTAATTCTAACTCGATAAATGTGACTACAGGAAATAATTCAATAATATCACGGACCACACTCCATTGTAATTTAAGAGTGGTAGGCAGTGGTGCCTAGTCTGGCAATCCGGGGTAGTTCCAACACTTACACAGGCCGTAAAGTAACTTAGTAGCTTTTCGGGATTATCGTATAAGTTGCCGGTCAGTCACATCTATTAGGCTGGCATAGTAGATGTGAATTGTGACTGCTACTGTTATTTAACTGTAGTAGCACTCCAGCCTAACATCAGGAAGGGTGCTGTCATATGTATGACGAGCAATAAAAAATAACACACTTGTTTTCTAAATATTTTTTGAACAATTTAATCAAAAACATAACAATATAAAAAAGTAAATTATTTATTTCTTAATAGATTTGAACAATGGCAACCACTCGTTGCTATTTTTCCATGAATATCTTTTCTCTATAAAAGCAATTTCTTTGGTGGAAAACATGTTTTGCATGGAAGTATGTGTGTGATGATTATATTACCATCTATTACAATGTGTTAACGAATAAATTACAAGCATACATTTTCTCCATGAAATATCGATTCGGTCATTGCCAGTACTATGCGTATTATTTAAATTTCTTGCGTTTTCTTTTGTATCGATACAAAAAGGAAACAGAAAACGTTTTTAAAATTTATCCTTATCGCTATCAAAAACTAATTCTTATTGTTTATAGGGATGTTCCGATACCACCTAAGTATCGATACCTACTAATTTCGATAATACTCAAATCTTTTTTCGATACTACTTAAATAAGTACTCCTAAAGTATCGATACTTACTGATATCGATACTTTTTGGAACCTTTATTTTGTTTTATTATTTTGAGGGTGCTATCAATGAACGTTGAAGGACAAGAATTTAAACAAAATTGAGAAGAAAAAAACTATTTATTTATTATAAATGTTTATTAGGCTTATTATTAATTTAAACAAAAAACTCTTCAGCATTAAGATTGCCCAAAAACAGTAACTGTTCAAGGTATTTTGAAGACAATCTGTTCCTTGTTTGTGTCATTGTTGCACCGGCTTTGGAAAAAAGGCACTCGCTAGGAACTGATGTTGCAACAACAATTAAATATTGCTGTGCATACTTGTACAGACAAGGAAACACCAACTTCATGTCATCCCATTCTGCAAATGGGTTGCTTTTAAGAGAAACTACTGGATTTGATAAATAAAGAGAAACTTCATCTCCCTGATGAGATTTTTTTTTCTTCTTGTGCCCATGTGCTAACTCTTTATGATGTTTCCAAAAATCGTATTCAGGTGGTGCAGTAGATGAGACATCATCTTCTGACTCACTTGGGCTACTTAGTTGTCCGACAACCATGGTTTTAAGTTTTTGAATAGCTCTTCCGCATGCAGAGGGGAAAATCTTGGAAATGCAGATTTTTAAACCTTGGGTCTAGAATTGTTGCAATGGCTGCATGATCGTTTAATTCAATCATCCCATACCTCCTTTTCAGCCCTCTCAATAAAACATCCTTACATTCTTTAACGATAGCGGAGTTTGGAGTGATACTATTCAGTTCTGTAGTTAAGCAATTATGCATTGGTATAATTTTGGAGATTGTTACATACTTTTGGCCCGATGATTCTTTTGTTACATATTCAAAAGGCTTTAATACAGTTGTAAGCTCATTCGAATACCGACGAATACCGGTAACTCGGTAACCGATTAAAGCTGATTAGCTGACTGTTTTTGCTCTCTCAGTTCTGTATGATGCGTTCTCGGTTTTTTTTATTGTTTTCGGTTGTTTTGCTGATTCGATTCGATACCAAGTATTTTTGTTTCGATACCGATTATGTATCGCAAAATTGATTCGATACAATAAATACTTGGTATCGAATCAAAAGTATCGAGTACCTACTCGTATTTATTAGTATCGGAATATCCTTGATTGTTTATAGTAATAAGTACATAAAGTTGATAATTTTTTTATTAAATTTTCGTATTAATTGTATTTTTTCATTATATTTTATTTCAATCCTAAATGTATTAATTTATTTTATTTGTTAAATTGTAAAAAAAAAACATTTTCTGCATAATTATCCTTTTTGTTAAACCCGCTGGAGTGCGGTCTATGAAAGAAAACGAATGCTACTACAGTTGCATAACTGCACATAGCAATAGCATCTACTATTCCGCCCTAGTTGGAACCGGCAACTTTCGATATTCATAACTTACATATAAAAAAGTAATTTTAGTAGATACTAATAAAATGATGAATAACAGCTGGGGAGATCATTTTGATGTCAGGTGACATTACCTCATGCGTGAAGGTCCCGTGTCACGCTTAATATTTAGTAGTATTTTTTCGTTAGACCAATGTCGATGCCTCCATTCAAACACATCTAGGGTTACCAGATTTTATATTTAAGGATTATCAGATACAATTATTTTTTAACAAATTATATATATTAGTAAAATGTGTCTCTATGAAGACGTATACTCTATGAATAAGTATAATGAAATGAAATGAAATGGAAAAGTAATTCAGATATCAGCGTTTTTAAAGACAATATAGAATATTGTTTTTGTTTATTGAGACGCGTTATCTGACCTCCACTCGATTGATGATAAGAAAGGTAAAGTCCAATAGCGCCGATTACTAAAAAAAGAGATTCAGTTTATGGTTACCTCAGCTGCCAGCCATGCTTTTTCACGCCTAGCTCTAAGGTTGGTGTCGTTTGTTGTCAATTGTACCCTTCGACTCGTGAACCCATTTAGATAGCCGATTCTGTCGTCAAATTGGATTGCTATCTTAATTTATTTATATAAAAAAAAAACACAAGAATATCATACAAAAAAATATATTTCTATATATGCACTATGTAGGTACGAAGGCAAATTTAATGCCCCTAGAAGTTTTCTGCCAATTTATTAAACTGAAAAGTAAAAAATAATAATGAAATGCGGTCGTTAAGAAGTGTATGTGGAGTAACGATAGCGGATAGAATAAGGAATAGCACAGTCCGCGATAGATGTGGTTTGAATGAGGATGTAGTAACAAGGATTGACAAAGGGATGCTTCGATGGTTTGGGCACATGGAAAGGATGAGTGAAAGTAGATTGACGAAAATGATAAATCTAATGTGAATGGATGCGTTAAACGAGGCAAGCCCAGGAGGGTGTTTGCCAACCAAATCGGAGACATCCTCAAGAAAGCTAGTGCCTATAACCATAGAGCTTGTATGAAGAGAATTGTGAACGTGAAGGAAGCGAGGGAGTTGTGTCAGGTTCGTGGCTAATGGCGCTCCATTGTCTTAGCCTATCCCTGTGGGGAAAAGGCGTGACAATTTGATTGATTGAATTATGAAATCTACACAAAAATGAAATAGCAACATTATGAAGTTCTGGTATAGCTATTAGCGTCATAACGTTGTCTATTTAAAAACATTTATCTAAATGGCTTTACTAATAAGTTACTTACGTAGGTGTTAAATAAGCAAGGTTTTAGTAAAAGAAACATTACCTATAATTACGTAAATAATTGACCTCAATGTAGATCGTTTTTAGTCTATTCGAGATTTTTCAATTGTAATTATGTAATCTTTACAAACCATGGTGAAATTGGACAATAAAGAGTAAAAGCGCAATAGTATTAATAATTTGAAAATATATATGAATGTCAAAAGAGACTAAAATAAACTAAAGTAGGTACTGCTTGCTGGCAAGTTTAATTGGACTTCCTCCTCCCATCTCTTATTAGCGCTGATAAACACAATTACTTAGACTAGTATTTTGTGAGATATTGCGCGAATATTGTTTATAAAATAAAAGATTTACTTATGATTTACTATCCTGTTTATTCTGATTCTTCGAAAAGGTTGCGCTGTTATAATCGGTGCTCGCTGCTCCAAAAATCTACTTATACAAAAATAAGTTTGGTGGAAGCAAGAGAGCTGTGTAAGGATCGTGGTAAGTGGCGCTCCATTGTCTCTGCCTATCCCTGTGGGAAAAGGCGTGACAATTGGATTGATTGATTGATTGAAGTTTGGTGTAAGTATACGTTTCTGTACCAGGCTACTTATTTATTTATTTAGGTATACACAACTGGTAACAATTACTACTAAAGAAATTGTATCATAGAAATTGGGCGATCAAAGTTATGTCGTATATCAAAAATACTAGTGGTTTTTGAACCGGAGACGCTTGGTGTACGTGACTATTTCAGTACCACTACACCACGGTCGCTTGACCTTTATCCCTAAATTGTTCTCGTCTAGGAATACCCAGCGTTTGATATAACATTATAGTATTGTATTTTGATTTAACAATAGTAATTGTTTATTCATGTTTATGTTTACTGTTTTTTGTTTACAAAAACTTATCTTCAATGCTACAGCCGTATTTATATTATAAATTAATTGTGTTACTTTTATTTTGATCAGGTGATTAATATACCTAATTCATATTCATCCATCTATTACACTACAACTTGTGAGTGAGATGTTTTCTAAGTTTAATAGTTTTAATGTATTTATAAACCTCATGTGAATGGATACGTTAAACAAGGCAGGGCCAGAAGGGTGTTTGCCGACCAAATCGGAGACATTATCAAGAAAGCTAAGTTGCCATTCATACAAGCTCTATATTTTAACATAGAGCTTGTATAAATAGAATTGTAAATGTGAAGGAAGCTAGTGAGTTGTGTCAGGATCGGGGCAAGTGGCACTCCATTGTCTCTGCCTATCCCTGTGGGAAAAAGGAAAGACAATTTGATTAATGTATTTACATTATAAGAAGATACGTTAAAGAACAGTGGCTATGCCGGCATAGTGACGGCGACTGAGGCAATCGTGACTTGAGTCAGTCTTTTTATTCGTTGGTACTATTGGATCTTGCGTTGCTTAGCATGAGGCAAATCGAGGTCGAATCAAGAGATTGAATATCATTACTCTCTTGCTTTCTTCACATCAATCAATCTCATGTGAATGGCTGCGTTAAACGAGGCAGGCCCAGGACACCCTCCGATGTCTCCGACCAAATCGAAGATATCATCAAGAAAGCTAGGTTGAATAGTGCCCATAACAATAGAGCTTGTATGAAGAGAATTGTGGATGTGAAGAAAGCGAGGGAGTTGTGTCAGGATCGTGGCAAGTGGCGCTCCATTGTCTCTACCTATCCCTGTGGGGAAAAGACGTGACAATATGATTGATTCCTTCACATTATTTTATAATTCTCTTCATATGCGCTTTATTAACCATAATTATATTTTAATACTCGTATAATGATCGCCCATAATTTTTTTATTATTTTTTTATTTTTTTGTTCTTACAATGTAGTGCAGAGTGAACAGCCGTGTTACATGCTTCACTGCTTATTGCACCTTGAAATTATGAAATAATCTAACTGTTATTTTCACAATTTTAAAGTTGTTATTGTGTTTGAAATTATTGTTGACATTTGTTTATAGAATGTAGCCGCTTGCAATATTTTTTTTTACATTAATAACGTAATAACCATAAAGCAATAAAAACTTCTATTAAATTAAATTAAATATATTTAATTAATAATTTGCAATGAATAAATATTGCAAATATTTGTTAATAAAATAAAAAAAAGAGATGGATATTTGCTTCGGGTCTGGTTATCAAAGAGTGGTAGGCAGTGGTACCCAGTCTGCCGATCCGGGGTAGTACCACCACTTACAAGTATACAGACCGTGAAGTGATTTGGTCACGTTTCGGGATCAGCTTGTAAGTTGCCGGTTCCATCTAGGCCGGCATAGTGGATGTGATTGCTACTCACAGTTATTGCATTGTAGTAGCAGTGACATTCATTCATGGACCACACTTTGGCTTAACATCAAGCGAGGTGCTGTCATATGTCGAGTCACAATAAAAAAAAAATTAAAAAAATATGAATTAATATTTAAATACATGTTTATATGTTAAATTTCAAACGTGGCCATCTCCACCTCACTTTCGATTTTCACATTTTACATTAATTAAAAGTACATCAAAGAACTGTATGAACTCAAAATTGTTTAAATCCACCCCAAAATGGTACAAAATGCAAACGTTTCATCTTATTTTACTTCAAATGTGGCCATATCTCTAGAACATAACGCGCTATATCAATTTCGACCAATATAACGCATATAACGCAGGGTTGATGTTGATGTGATTTTAAAATGTCATTTTTGACATTTAATAATAGCTACTCCGTAAAGATATTAATAGGAAAAGTGCACAGTAAAACAGTTATATTACCTTCAGGACAAACTAGAAAGAAAACAATATCGAAAAAATTCATAAAACGGAAAATAAATACTAATAAATTATAAGTAATTACGTTTTTATTTTTTTATTTGATCCTTTTCGTATGTTACTTTAGATATCACCAGGGTTGTCAAATGTATAATTGTTGGATTGCAAATTCAAATGGTTGTGGGTGTAGTGTCTGCCCTTCCTTACAAGGATCACTGGCTCGGCAGCCCGCGCACGCCACTGAGTACACGTCCGTCCCCGCCCGCAGGTGAGGTAACTCTGACGCTTCAACTCTCACGCACACGAGTACGAGACAATGGGTGTATGTCTTTGTTGCACATACACTACATCCCTCCTTTATTTACAAATCACCAACAGATTCAGAACTAAAGAGGATTTATTACAAACATCTAGGACATCATAAAATCAGATTAAAGTAGGACTCTTTGGAAGGACCCCAATTTCTGGTTCCACTTCCGTCCAATACTCGGCAATAGTTCGTCCATACAAGATAAGGAATTTTCTCGCATGTGGCAGTATTAGCTCGCCACATATAGACACACAGACGTTAGTCTCTTTTAGTATAGATACTACCAGGGTATAGATCACCCATCTTGAATGACCACGCACCTATTCAATGATATAACGATCTAGCAGCTCTTGGATCTTGTTTCCTACTTTAGCTTCGCTGTATCATCATCGATATTAAATACTCCAATCTATTCTCTTCTTTTTGTTTCCTTCTGAACCGTTGTTATCTGCTCGTTCTTTCACGTCTATCTTCCTTTTTGTAGCTATTCCTAATTGAAGAGTGGTTGTTTAACCAAACTTTAGTTGTTCCCAATTGGATGGAGGTAGTTTTACCAAATTCCAGCAGTTCTTAATTTAATGGTAGTAGTTTTACCAAATTCCAGCTCATCCTAATTGAATGGAGGTAGTTTTACCAAATTTCAGCTATTTTTAATTTAATGAAGGTAGTTTTACCAGATTCCAGCTCTTCTTAATTTAATGGAAGTAGTTTTACCAAATTTCAGCTCTTCTCAATTTAATGGAGGTAGTTTTACCAAATTTCAGCTCTTTCCAATTTAATGGTGGTAGTTTTACCAAATTCCAGCTATTCCTAATTTAATGAAGGTAGTTTTACCAGATTTCAGCTCTTCTCAATTTAATGAAGGTAGTTTTACCAAATTTTAGCTCTTCTCAATTTAATGGAGGTAGTTTTACCAAATTTCAGCTCTTCCCAATTTAATGGTGGTAGTTTTACCAAATTCCAGCTATTCTTAATTTAATGAAGATAGTTTTACCTTAATCCAGCTGTTCCCAACTTAATGGTGGTCTAGCTTTACCTTTCCAGCTGTTCCCAACTTAATGGTGGTAGCTTTACCTTTCCAGCTGTTCCCGACTTAACGGTGGTAGCTTTACCTTTCCAGCTGTTCCCATCTTAATGGTGGTAGCTTTACCTTTCCAGCTGTTCCCGACTTAACGGTGGTAGCTTTACCTTTCCAGCTGTTCCCAACTTAATGGTGGTAGCTTTACCTTTCCAGCTGTTCCCAACTTAATGGTGGTAGCTTTACCTTTCCAGCTGTTCCCGACTTAACGGTGGTAGCTTTACCTTTCCAGCTGTTCCCGACTTAACGGTGGTAGCTTTACCTTTCCAGCTGTTCCCAACTTAATGGTGGTAGCTTTACCTTTCCAGCTGTTCCCGACTTAACGGTGGTAGCTTTACCTTTCCAGCTGTTCCCGACTTAACGGTGGTAGCTTTACCTTTCCAGCTGTTCCCAACTTAATGGTGGTAGTTTTACCTTTCCAGCTGTTCCCAACTTAATGGTGGTAGCTTTACCTTTCCAGCTGTTCCCGACTTAACGGTGGTAGCTTTACCTTTCCAGCTGTTTCCAGTTTAATGTAGGTAGTTTTTCCAATTTTGAATTTAACAAAGGTAGTTTACCAATTTCGAATTTAATGGAGGTAGTTCACGACATATTTTAATAAAATAGCACACTACCAAAAAACTTCCAGTTTAATTTCAATCCAATTTTGTTTCATCATTTTTTTTTTTCTGGGTGAACCGACTGTTATGAACCCAGGCCTCCCTCTGTCACATACGTGCGTCTTTTCTCTGTTGACCAACCGACAATGCTTCACCAGACCCATTTGTTAACGTAGTACGAAACAATTCTAGTCAAAGCTCCCTCTCCTGTGGCTCCTGTGAAATCTGAGAGGATTTTTTATTTTTATATTGTGACTCGACATAAGACAGCACCACGCCCGATGCCAAGCCGGAGTGCGGTCCACGAATGGATGCCACTGCCACTACAATTCAACAACTGCAAACAGCAACCACATCCACTATGCCGGCCCAGCTGGGTACGGCAACTCACAAGCTGATCCCGAAACGCGACCAAACCACCCCACGGTCCGTACACCTGCAAGTGGTGGCACCACCCCGGATCGGCAGCCTGGGCACCTCTGCCCACCACTCCACCATCAGCTTCTTCAGATCCAGAATGTCCTCCTTCAACGAAATATCCTTTCTGTCGGGCACCTACTGCACTTTCACTGCTATAAGGGCATTAAGCTTAAAATAGTACCTGTGACTGAAATTTAATAGTAGGTATATAATTAACACCATTTTACCTTTTTAATTATTATTATTACTCTATACAACTTAGACACATCACCAGTCTTACAGTAACAAACAACATCAGTCATGGCTCCCTAGCTACATCCCTTCAACATCCCCTGCATCCCCACGGTGCATCATCAGACACTCCAGGTCTTCCGTCCAACAACGGTCCAGCCAATGGCTCACAGTGAGTAACAACTCTAGTCAAAGCACCACAGTTTCATCCCCCGTTGAATTGCCGATCCGAGAGGATCCATGATCAGCTCTCCTCCATCTCACCAACCTTCCTACACTTAGCTTCCCACAGTCAAGACGAATCCAATGAGCCCAAGCCCAGCAAACTCATCAAGCCTAAACCCATCCAGGATTTCGTCTCCTGCCCCCGAGCTCCGTCATCAGAGCAGCTCAGCGGCACCAAACAAGACACCCATGCATGCATATACGTCTGTGTTCCACATGTTAAGTCACAGATATGTTCAAAAGCAAAGCAAACACCGATCATGCGTCCAAGATCGCTACCGCAGCCAACAAACGAGCTGATGACCTTGAAACTCCTGATCAGACTAATTTCAGCCAAGAACCATCTCGATCACGTCAAACCCACAACACCCCTCCTTTTAAGTCAAGGGTTAAAAAGAGGCATATTTTTCCGATTCACTTGGAAACCTGTGAGGCATTCCGATTAACAATCCCATGTAATTATTTCTGTTCAATTTACAATAGCAACTACTAACCTTATAATAAAGGTACACTCGAGAACACGTCAAACTGCGCACCCTTGACCTTTGTACCAGCCATCAGTATGATGCACGGCGCCCAGCACAAATAAGGCTCCAGCATACTCTGGTAGTGTCAAAATTTATTAACAAATCCATGCTAAAAAGCATATTACTCTTTAGACAACTATATATATATATAGGTTTGGTGTTCCAGTTTAACACAATATATTGTAATTTAAAGTTTAGTTTTCTAACTTGACAATGCCTACAGCAGCCACTGATTTATTATTTATTCAAGTTAAACACTTTCGGTAGTAAATTCGTATATTGCTGTAATATTATGTTATAACGTTCAAAAGTGCCAATTCATTCCACTTAAGGAATTTGATTTTGATTTGAATGCTCGACACTGCGCGACCCTTGACCGCACCATATGGAGCAATAATGAATGATACATCTCACCTATCCATTGTATCATGTCTATTTCATTAAAGTAGATAAATGTACTCAGCTAAGAATGCAGTACCCCACACTCTTAATAAACTAAATCGCAACCAACAAACGAAATATTATCGATTCATTCTACAATCTCGCACAATTTAATCTCTGTCTGCATAAAATCAAACATAGGTAATTGCAATGTGATACCTGTAATACGACCAACCAGCGCCGGCGACAATGGGCCGCCGCAGTCTGTAGGTGCTTGCAAAACTTTACAAACACTTCGTGATTCTTTCACTCATTATTGTCCACTATTTGCTTCGACGGAAGCCACTATGGAACCTTAATATAATAACGCCAGACATAGTATTAACTTTTTAATTTAATAATTCAATCCTTTATGTATCCAAAAGGCGAATAATTTATAACCTAAACTGCTTTAAGCCGTTATAACACCGCATCATCCCTCCTTATTTCCTTTAGTAAGTATAAAATATAACTTTATCCTCGTCGCCATTTGTAGTGTCTGCCCTTCCTTACAAGGATCACTGGCTCGGCAGCCCGCGCACGCCACTGAGTACACGTCCGTCCCCGCCCGCAGGTGAGGTAACTCTGACGCTTCAACTCTCACGCACACGAGTACGAGACAATGGGTGTATGTCTTTGTTGCACATACACTACAGTGGGTATTGCAAGATGGCTTTATAATACACCTGCTTTTATTATCGGTATAAAGCGGAATTATTTTTATAAATAAAAGTATAAAAGTAATCTAACTTAAGTAAAAAAACAATGAATAAAATAATGTTCGCGCAAAATCTAAGAAAATTCTATGAGCCAAAATCCGGAAACTGTATTGGCACATTGGCTAAGAACTCACGGTAAGATTTGGTGTCGGGCCCGCGGCGGTTCGGGGCTTTCGGGCTCGTGAGTTTTTTTATTATTATTGTGACACGACATTTGACAACGACCCGTCTGATGATAAGCAAGAGGAGGTCCGAGAGTGACGACAACTGAAAAAACCGAGTTAGTACACGGATGCTCCAATCGCCGTCACTATGCCGGCCAAAGGTTCACATCGGTTGAAAGATCCAAGGTTATAGGATGGAGAGAACACATGCCCTGGCAAAGCATTCTATGACTGCCGTTATAATTACTCTTTTAGAACTCACGACACGATTTCGGTCCCTGCGATTGTCGTAGCCGCGCTGACGAACTACATGAATCGCCCGTCAATCGTACGCTCTCCAATTGTAGATCGCAGGGTTTGCGGGAGCTGGTCGCCGCGAATGATCGTCGTGCTATTCATTGTGTGACTATTTGTTGACTTACAAACACGTATTAAAACGATTTTGATATGTTCGAATTAAAATGAAAATGAGCTTGAAGTTGACCAAATAATTATTAAACAATCAATTTAATTGTATAGATATATTTTTGTATGGACAAGACTGAGAAAATAAATATGAGCATGTGACCTTGACTTAATTGATGGTAAACAAGGGAAAGTTCACGAGTGTTGAAGGCTGAAAAGACCGAGTCAGTACTACGTTCGACTCAGTCGCCTGCACAATGACGGCCTACGGTGTTTCTTTACGCTCCGCTTAAACGATCCAAGGGTATAGGAAGAAGTGTAAAATGGGCGGGTAAAACATTCTACTTGACCATAATTCCACAAAAAAACGACGCGCCAAACAATCTAGTTTGGCGAACAATTAACTTTAATATAATAGGTATTTAAATACTTATTTTATTAAAGTACACCTTTAGCCATTATTCCTACCTACTTTTATTTGTGTCAACCCTGTTAACTTTATCATTTTTTTAATATTAGGTTCTTATCTTTAATTTTAGTATTTGCTTACGATGTCTAAATAGACATCGTGGACAAGACGATGTCAGGTTATATAAATATATAACCTGATGATTTCATTTTATTAATCGTAACAGTTGTGCGTTGTGCGTTAATAACGACATGGTTCTTTCCTCTATTCTGCGAATCAATGTAACAGCTTATTTTGCAGTTTTTTATCTAAGAGAAAATAAAGTATTTTTAGGTTATTAATACTGCAATTAGAATAGCTACCAATGGCTAGAATGGCTAACAATGTAGTTTAATAAAATAGGTATTTAAATACTTATTTTAATAAAGTACACCTTTAGCCATTATTCCTACCTACTTTTATTTGTGTCAACCCTGATTACGTCATCACTGCTTTTTCATTTCAAATTTGTACATGTCCACTGTGAGTTAAATCAAAACTAGTCAAATTCTTTAGGCTCAAATCAAATCTTGCTATCTCCAAAGATAATATCAATAATTTACTAAAACTAGAGCATATATAACTACTGAGGTTGTTTAAATATTAATTATTATATTAAATGTAAAAAAAGAGGAATAAGTCTTTCGAAATAAAGAAAAAACATAATTTCTACAGTTTAATTTATTGTGGATTTGGCCACGTATGAATTTTAACGACAGATATATATGACTGACTAAAGCTGTTAATCTGATCACCATAATGAGGGCGACTGAGAAAGCAGTAAACTGAGTCGCCTTTACAGTCGTCGGCACTTTCGGAACTCCTCTTGCAATTTTATTAGGCAAGTCGAATAGTATATATAAACAAATCAATTACATCCCAATCAATGGGGTGGCAAACTGCAAATTGTTCGCGACAGAGGGCGCATCGTCGACGCGACTATAGAAGATTGTTATTTTCATACAAAATATAACCTATTGTCGACATATTTATTTTCACTTTCTATCAAAATGCATCGTCGTGCTGTGTCTGGTAGCAAAGACCCAACATTTAAAAAAATAAGAAAAGGGCCGTATGTAGCAAAATCTTCATTTTACTCTGTTCTTAACTCAATAAGACTTCACATCAAATACATGTTCATGAAAACATCGAAAATGAGTGAGAGATGTAAAAAAACGGTTAACCGGACGTTGATAGTTCTGACAAACGTAGTGCCGCCGGTGGCGCCATCACGCGTCCATACCTAAAAAGAGAAAATAGAGCAACAGATTTCACGATTCTGAAGCCATTTTTTTATTTCCTTCACATCCACAATTCTCTTTATACAATCTCCTTAGCTTTTAAGCTTTTTAAGATGTCACCTGATTTAGTCCTGCGGGGTTAGGTTGGACAAAAAGGAACGATTATCGTCTCTCGTCGGCGATTGCCAAAATAATAAAAGCTAAATTCACTAAAACGAGACTATTAATTGTAGTGACGAATATCGTCTGTGCGACGACACGTTTGATCATTATCGTCAATAGTCTTATTTTTTTGAATTTAGCCTAGCTTTTATTATTTTGCCAATCGTCGACGAGAGACGATAATCGTTCTTATTTGTCCAACCTAACCCCGCTGGAACAATCTTCTGGATCATCCCAAGAAAACCCCGTTCTAAAATAATTTTATCTATACAATTGTAGTTTCATTAGATTTCTCATCCGGAAAATAATTAAGTGTAATGAGTCGAAGGTTTAACTAGCATGGCCGTGTATTTTTTTCACATTTCATGTTGATAATTGTATTGCTGAACAATGACATCAATTCTTGTGGAACAGCGGCAATGAACATTAATATAATCACAATGTCACTTATGATTACAATTTATTATTATTCAGAAGCAATAGAAATTATTATCGTAAGTAGATACCTACTAATATTTATCTTTTTAAATTATAGGTAGTATTTTCTTAGATTTTGCGCGAACATTGATTAATGAATTAAACAAATTTTATGCGGCTTACTATCGCGTTTATTTTGTTAGATTTTACATTTTTTATTATTCCGACGTTTCGAGAGCTTTGCAACCATCGTGGTCACGGAGAGACTGAGTTGTTGGTCGTCCTATTGGTTGATGCTATTATTGTTTCCAAAACTACACCGTTTGATGTTTTGATTTTGTTTTTTCTGTTCGCGGTTTATTTCTAACAAAATAAACGCGATAGTAAGTAGCATAAAATTTGTTTAATTCATTTTTAAATTATTATTAAGAGTTTTATTTTTTACCTGATGTTATTCCGGAGTATGGTTCATGAATAGAGGCGACTGATAAAACAGTATTATATAACTGCAAATAGGAGTTGCATCTAATAGGTGAAAGTAGATTGACGAAAGGAATTTATAAATCGGATGTGGACGGATGCGGTAAACAAGGCAGGCCCAGGAGGGTTTTTTTCGACCAAATCGGAGACAAAGCTGGGTTGCCTAGTGCCCATAACTATAGAGCTTGTATGAGCAGAATTGTGAATGTGAAGGAAGCTAGGGAGCTGTGTCAGGATCGTGGCAAGTGGCGCTCCATTGTCTCTGCCTATCCATGATTAATGTGATCATGATTGATCTAATAGGTGACTATTAAGACTAGTCAGCATCTTTTAATCTGATCCCGAAACGCTACTAAGTCAAACATTTAGAAGTAGACCGTCTCTGCCATAGGTCCGTAGGTCCGTCTATACAATGTTATGTTTGTGTAACCTTTGAATTGAAGTTATCTTATTCTTTTCAAATTTATGTATAGGGTAGTATTTCTAATCACAAACAAATGACTTTGACGTCGAGTTTCTTATGGCATCTTTTCGACGAAGTCATTCCGAAACCAGTTAATACCTAGTAGTTGAAAAAATGTTTGACAATGTATACGAACCAAAGAACCCCACTTTACAAATGTTTTGATGAATCAGTCTCAATTTAATAATTAATAATAATGTACTTATATATTTTTTTTTAATTAGAATAAAACTTTGTTACGATGATCCTAATGATTCACCAAATTTATTACACAGCAGTAAATAAGTATCCGGGTGAATCACCACGGATCCTTAAATTGTGTTATAACGAAAATATGAATAAAAGAATTTAAATTATATATATTAATATTTTTTGGGACGCGACATCCTGATCTCTTACTTGCTGGAGAGCTAGTGTACGGTCCATAAATGGAAGTGACTATTACTACGGTTAAATAGATCACTTTGCCGGCCTGGATGGAACCGACAACTTTTAAGGTGGTCTGGAAACGCGACTGAGTCAATTTACGAACTAACAATTATACACTGTACACTTGAAAGTATATATTGACGTACCTTTCTAATCAGTGAAAGTAGTGTTTAATAATACTTTGTTGTTGCTGAAATAAAATGTTAATTTTTCAAGTTTAAAATTATTTTATTACTTTAATTTTCTTTGTATAATATAATCTTAATACAATTTACAAAGCATGCCGCACTTAACGATATCATACGCCGGTCTCTTGCCTCCGTCAACGTGCCAAGTCTACTTGAGCCGAATGGTATTGCAAGAGATGATGGTAAGAGACCGGATGGTATGAGTTTGATTCCATGGAAGATGGGCCGGGTGCTGGTATGGGATGCAACCTGTTCAGACACGCTGGCACCTTCCCATCTACATGGAACCAACAGCAGAGCTGGTGCGGCTTGTGAAGAGGCTGAAAAAGCTAAAGCGTGCAAATACAGGGGTCTAGGCTCCGAGTATGATTTTGTCCCATTCGGTGTCGAGACCCTTGGTCCGTGGGGTCCTAGCGCTTTAAGGCTTTTTAAGGAAATATCAAAAAGGTTAGTCGACATCACAGGAGACCGAAGAGTTGGCAGCTACCTCGGACAAAGAATTAGTCTAACTATTCAAAGGGGGAACGCTGCCAGTATCTTCGGAACCTTGCCTAAAGGGATTCCTTTTAATAATGTATTTTAGTTATTTAACTAATATTAAATATTATTATATTAAATATTGCAAATATAACTTTGGTTATCCTGTTTCAATGATACAAGCACATTTAGTAGCTTAGTATTTACAAAGCTATAAAATAAATAACTATATAGTTTTATATTTCACCTTACCTTACGTAGGTCATGAGTTCGATAGCCGATATTTGCTGCTTGTCTGGTTAGTACCTATTTTCAAGTAACTTTACATGACTGATAAAGTTATCAGTCATGTAAAACGCCCACCCTACATTAATGATTAAAACACGTTTGCGAATATAGGTAAGTATTATTTTTTATTAGATAAATACATCTGGGGATTATGTGGCAAAATGTAGAAAATACAGTAATTTTGTCAAATTACAAAAATGTATGAAATGAAATGAAATGGTCTAAGTTTTAAAAGAACATCCTGAAGGTCTGAGATAGGTCTGGGCCTCGATTCTCATCCCATCAAATTAATATATTGCTAAGGTTCACACCATAATAAAAGAAACAATGATGACTAAAGGCTCATTCTTTTCAGATTGTTGAAAAAGACATAAATGTTTGTAAATAAATGTAAAACTATTGGCTATTTAGCAAGAAAAGGAGCTGTCTGTCTGTTTTTTTACATTGGTTGACATTAAACGAGGGAGAGTTAAAATTGACAGATATTCCCACATCAGCTGTTGTGAAAGAAACAAGAAAACTAAAGAAAAAATTACAAAAAAAGAGGATCGCTCATAACAGAACGAGTTCTGGTGAATCTCCCTTAATTAATAAAGGGAAATAATATTAAACTATTTTTAGTTTATTATTTTAAAAAAACTCAATCAAGTACATTTTTTCTATGCACAATTTGGGTTAGAAAGCTAAGCTAGTGCCCATAACCATAGAGCTTGTGTGAAGAGAATTGTGAATGTGAAGGAAGCGAGGAGTTGTGTCAGGATAGTGGGAAATGGCGCTCCATTGCCTCTGCTTATCTCTGTGGGAATAAGGCGTGACAATTTTGAATTTGACAATTTGAGTATGATATTTTTTAGTACCAAGACCACCATTTGTCGTCTAATCATATTTTGAATCTGTGTGAGATGGATTGGATCCCGTTGGTAATGTTTAGGAACTTACAAAATAAAGGTCTATTTTTTTAAATTTTAGGTTAAGAAATGGAATTGAACATGTCGTCTCTGCCGCATGTTGAATAGTCTGGTGACATTATTTAAAAAAAAACTATTGCTGATTGGACTCTTGATTGTAAAAGATATTGCGGTAACAAACAGAGATGGCAAGATCAGATAGACTTCTAAAATAGTTCATGGCAGGAGTCGTGAAGGCCTTTACCCAGCTGGGACAAATAAAATTGGCTAATCATAATAATAAGCTTTGTTAACCATTTTTTCCTAGTAAGCTTTAACCATAGTTGTGTTTTATAATCGATGAAAAAAAAGGTAATTTTACTTTCTAAGCTACACAAGTGCGACTATACGGTTGTTGCAAACAGAAATACAGTACAGAGTAAAGTGCAATGGCTGTTATCTTATGATTAGAGTTCCTGGAGGTATATTTTTTTTTATTGGGGCTCGACATATAACAGGCATCTCACTTGTTGTTAAGCTGGAGCGCGGTCTATGAATGAGTAAAGGTGACTGCTACTATAGATATGTCAAATATCAGTGTTTTTTGACGCCATAATGTATTAGGAGAATCGAGGCCTAATGTAATACATCTCAAAAATCAACTTATATGGTAAAACATCTTTCACTAATCCACCCTTTTTTAGATAAATGACCGTTTAAGTGATGAAGTTTCGCGATCAGCTTTGAAGTTTAATTAATAGTAAGCAGTTGGAGGTCATTGCCCGGTCTGCCAATCCTGGGGTAAATTAGCTGGTAACCGTGAAAGTGGCCAGTTCCAACTAGATGGGCATAGTAAATGCGACTGCTACTTGCATTTATTTACCTGTAATACCAGTCGCTTCCATGCCGCACTCTATCTCAACATCAGACGTGATGCTGTCATATATCGTGACAAAATATTCAAAAAATAGCTAGACTGGTAAAGCAATAATAATAATAATAATAAAAAATAGTTTATTTCCAATAATGTACATTTCAAAGTTGGTGGATCTATAGCATGGAAGGCGGCCGTGGTGTAGTGGCAGTGCAATGGTTACGCAAATCGAGAGCACGAGTTCGAAACCACCCACCGGTACCAAAGTATCTTTGATATATGTAATTTGGTTGTCCTGTTTCTATAATACAAGCACTTTAGTAGCTTAGTATAGAAATGTAAATAATAAAATAATAAAAAATAAATCTATCTTAACATTAGGTGGTACTGTATTTTTATTAAGAACAGCTGTCTGTTGCGTGACAATTACATCTATTTTACTTTTTACACGCTACCATATGATGTATTTATATTTTTAGCAAAAGAAAGGTTTGCCCACGGCCAGAGCTATAAGGTGCTTTAACCTTAGTGTTTAAGTAGCCGCACGTTACCATAGCGACGAATAGTGACCACAATTCCTACTGCCCTGCAGAAATTAATTCACTTATGTAATAAAAGTATATTTAATCAATTTGATTATACCCTTGTTAGTATAGTACAAGAAAAACATCTACGTATATACTAATATTATAAATGCGAAAGTAACTCTGTTAAGTTTAAGGCTTTTTAAGGAAATATCAAAAAGGTTAGTCGACATCACAGGAGACCGAAGAGTTGGCAGCTACCTCGGACAAAGAATTAGTCTAGCTATTCAAAGGGGGAACGCTGCCAGTATTTTCGGAACCTTGCCTAAAGGGACTCCTTTTAATAATGTATTTTTTTTTATCATTAAATCTATTATTTATTATAATATTATAATTGATCATGTTACAGATAATATTGAATTCGTGATATCTCCTAAACCTTCTCTTAAATCGGATCTTACATATCCGAATTTTAAAATACAATAAGCTATCTGTAGATGCTTAACCATACTTAAAAATTGTAATTTATTTGGATAAGGATTAATACCGTGGTACCAATAACATGGTCTGAAAATTCACTACCGATTTTAATAATTTTTACTCTGTTTCTAAAATTAAAGCAAACTATAATTGTTTTTTTTAATTGTGCTTCGACAATTATGACCTGCCTGATGTTAAGCTGGAGTGCGATTCTGCTATTAAAGTTAAATAACTACATGTCCAATTCTAATGTGTTAGTACCGGCAAGTGGTTTCGAACTAAGAGCTCATGGTTTACGATGTTTACCATTTATTCATTAAGGCGGGAAATCTCCGCGTTATGAACAAAACGTTCTTTAGACGAAATAAGGTTGATATTAAATACCTCTTGAGCGTGCGATATTTTTCTACGAATAAAACATTTTGTTAATTTTCAGAAAACCGTGTTCTAAAATAAATATCTAGGCGATTAGGTGTCCAATTTAATTATTGCGTATTCATATTTACAAAAAAAAATCTAGTGAAAATAGCTTAAAAATCGAGAACTTTAAAGTTAAAAAATTATATTTTGGTGATAAAGTTGCATATTTTTTTTCTTAAATAAAATAAAGTATTTGTAAATTCTGTTCGAATAAGTGTTTTTTTGAGCATTTCTTCTTTACTATTTTTTTTGAGTTAATAACATTTTAAGAAGTATAGTTATTTGATCGTCAAAAGTACCTCAAAATAGGATATTGTCGAAGATCCTTGCCTTAACTACTTTTATCATAAAAGATTACACTCTGAGTAAATAACGTACATACTTAATAATCCATCATTGAGTCAATAATAAAGCAATGACTGTTAAAGTAAATTAAAGCGTTATATCAAACAATATTAAAATCATTCACACTTTTATTATTTTATATTCTAGACAAGATGTTTATGGCTATAGCTAAAGATATTTTAATTGGGCGTGAAACATATGATTTAAAAAGGATACATACCCTTCGCAATCCTTGCCACTAGGATTGCGAAGGGTATGTTTTGATATTTTTATTGTGATCTGACATATGACAGCACCCCGCCTGATGTTAAGCTGCAGTGCGGTCCACGAATGGATGCCACTGCTACTACAATTCAATAACTGTAAGTAGCTGTCACATTCACTATGCCTAGTAGGAACCGACAACTTACAAGCTGATCCTGAAACGCAATTACTACACGGCCTGTGTACAGGCTGTTAAATAAAGCTTTAAAGTTGCCCGTTTCTTCTTAGCTTCCATGGTACCTATATATATGTCGAACCACAATATAAAATAAAAAAACAACTACGAGTATATAAAACGCATTTATAAATAGCAGTGGTTATTCGTGTTCATTTTTTGTTTGTTTGTTTGATATCACTTCCACTACCTGGTGGCACTTTTTTGTAATTACTAATTAATGTGCTAAAGCATACACTTTCACTCATTCGCATGACACATTATAATAATTAGCTATATAGCTACGTATGAAATGGTGATTGAATAAACGTCGGTGGTCATTTACCCAGTTATAACGACATGCGTAGCCGAACGGTTAACGATTGGTTTCCAGAATATTTACATTTTTATACTTTTTTATTTTTGAATGTTTTTTGACATAAGTTGCCAAATAAATACCACATCAAAAGGATGTGATTTGGTTTCAATTGCATTTTTTACTCAGATTTTCGTTACCAGGACCAGCGCATATACGTCCACTTAAGTTTCTTGTTTATTTTTAATAATTGGTTTGTTGCGCGCAAAGTCCCGGGTTCAATTCCCGGTCGGAGCAAATGTTTGTTTCGTAGCTTTTATTTGTCATATTTAATAATTGCAAATGCTTGTTAATAAAAAAGAGGCGGATATTTGCTTCGGGTCTGGTCATCAAAGAGTGATAGGCAGTTGTACCCAGTCTGCCGATCCGGGGTAGTACCACCATTTACAAGTATACGGACCGTGAAGTAACTTAGTCGAGTTTCGGGATCAGCTTATAAGTTGCCGGTACCAACTAGAAGCCGGCATAGTGGATGGGACTACTATTTACAGTTATTGAATTGTAGTAGCAATGACATCCATTCATGGATCACACTCCACTATATATCAGGTTGGGGTATATATCAGTTATGTGGAGCCAATATAAAATTAATTCTTAGAAATTCTAAAATAGACCGGAATAATCTCATTATCGTATTAACGGATGTTGTAACATAGGCGAAACATCCAGGTATTAAAAATACTATTAAGTTAAATTACAGATCCTTTTCAATTTTTATTTTATTTTAGCTCTGCAAATGACAGCATCCCGCCTGATGTTAAGCTGGAGTGAGGTCTATGACTAAAGGCGATTGCTACAGTTAAGGCAAGGTATCTCTGCGTTATGAACAAAACGAGTTTTAAGCACAAACTCTAACAAAAAATAACAAAAACCATAAGTAACTTAAGCAAGACTTTTTTGGATTTGGAAAGCATTTGGAAAACTCAATTTTACTGTGAAGTTAATGAAATCATACATTTTTTTGACAAACCGTATTAATTTTATTTTTTGTCTTAAATTTATTTTGTTCCGTCCTATAACTGGGGAATAAAACTAAATATTTAAGTTAGTATGTAAATATTTTATTCTTATTTATTATCTTATAATTTAGTTGCCTAGTGCCCATAACCATAGAGCTTGTATGAAGAGAATTATGAATGTGAAGGAAGCGAGAGAGTTGTGTCAGGATCGTGTCAAGTGGCACTTTATTATCTCTACCTATCCCTGTGGGAGGAAGGCGTAACAATTTAATTGATTGATTGATAATTTAGATTTTTTAATTTATTTGATTGAATCTTGACATCTGACAACGACTTGTCTGCTACTAAGCTAAGATAGTAAAGTTTAATAGCGCCGACAACAAAAAAAAAACCGCTACAGCTTACGGTTGCCTCAGTCGCCGTTACCATGCGCCGGCCAAATCACTGTGGTATGTAGCAAAATGCTAAACAGAATAGGTTTTACTTAACGTCTATATTTTGACTTAGGCAGCCGAAATATGTGTTTGTATGTGTTTGTAGGTCGCAATATTTAGCATATATTGTTAAATAACTCGAAGTAAGCCACGTCAGAGAATTTGTCGTTATGACATTTTACGTCATTTTCACTTATGTAAAAAGTACGTATAATACTTTAGTTAAATAGTAGTAACCATATCGAAGTAGCAGTCAAACTTGTATATTACTATAGCGTTTAATTTGGTTAATGATTGTACAATTTTTATTTAGTTTCGGGAACTTTTGCAGCCATCATGGTCACGGAGGGACTGAGTTGTTGGTATTGGATATCTTAATAGCTGAGACCCCCTATAAACAAACTTAAGTCCCAAGTCTAGCAAACTGCCAAAGTTATTTTTGCAAAAATATGAACTAAAACGGGAACGATAAAATAAAATCAAAATAATGATGACAGCATCGACCAATGAGACGACCAACACTTTAGTCTCTCCGTGACCACGATGGCTGCAAAGCTCTTGAAACGTCGGAATAAAAAATGTACAATCATTAACCAAAAATAAATGCATAAAAACTGTTTAATTAATTAATTATTGTACGCGCAAAATCTAAGAAAATTTTATAATATTAGATATATTTTACTTGTAGATATTAATTATAGTATACTGATTGCAGTTTTTTTACCTGTAGTTGCTGTCGCCTCCACTCATGGACTGCACTCCAGTTTGTCAGGCGGAGTGCTGTCACATGTCTAGCTACAATAAAAAATATACATAGTATCTATGTTACGATAATTTTTGAAGAAATTAAGAATATGTTTATCCCTTCGTTAGCAAAACAAATACCTATTAGTTCTAACCGTACTCATTTAATATTTACTAAAACTTTCCTAAGCATCAAATAGTATGGAAAAAACCTTAAAGATTTGCGTAGTTGTATTTGTCATTGGAATGCAAGTTTATATTTGTTTTTTTTTTTAAATAATCTAATTAAGTTATCACGCCTATTAAGGATTATACCACAGGGATAGGCAGACACAACGGAGCACCGATTTCCACGAACCTGACACAACTCTCCCGCTTCCTTCACATTCAAAATTCCTTCATACAGACTCTATATTTAAGGACACTGCGGAAAATCGACGACTTGATTAAGAAAGAAAATTTTTGGTCGTCCCCCTTTTGTTTCGGTAGTTAATATTTACTTGTAATAGCAATAAACTTTCAAGCTGATCCCGAAACGCGACTAAGTCACTTCACACAATTGGAAGTGGTGGTTCTACCCCATATTGGCAGACTGGGTAAATGCTCATTAACTGTCTATCTACTCTTAATTTAATACTATTTATTTATGCCATAGAGGCCACACATACCATGTATGCAGTAAGTACCTATAGAATCTTATACGTATGTATTTTATATTAAGGTAATAAACAAGGTGAACAAGTATGACAAAGTCCTTGTTCATCTTTAAATATCCTTTGCCTTATGACGTATGTTTGTGTATTTTAGACATGTTTTATTAATAATCCTTAAATACGCTGTTACTAGTGTAAATTGTTTTTTACGATTCATCTTGTTTTTTTACAAGTAAAACAAGTAATTTTTTTTATAAACTTTTTTCATTTTTGGCATTTTCCATTACTATTCTTATTACTGTATAAATTAGCAATTAAAATTGAATAGGAAAATGACGCATGCACATCGGTTAACCGCGACCGGGAAAACAACGAACGTTTTGAAAGCTGGTTAAAGCTTCGCATGTTTTACTTCGCTAATTATAAAGTACGAGTAAAATGATTTATTCAATGACTATCAAAATGTACCTATCCATATATTAAATGTCCCATTTAGAGAGCACCACGATCCTGGCACAACTCTCTCACTTCCACAATTTTCTTCATACAAACTCTATCTTGATCTTTTGTGTCTTCCCCATTTAACCCTTCCATTCTCTTCTGATTTATTAATATTTTATTTAACCATACTTTCAATACATAGTCAACACATCATGCCATTCCTTGTCACTAACATCTTCGTTCAAGTTCAAAACGTATTTTTTACGCACAACTTTATTCTACAATTTCAATTTCATTTTTTTATTGTGATTAGACTTCAGACCCAAACTTGTTGATGGTAAGGTAAGCAGAGGGAGGTCCAACAGTGCCAACGACTGAATAAACCGTCTCAGTTGCCAGCCAGAGGTGCCTTTTTATGCCTCGCTTGAAGGATACTAGTTTTATAGGATGAGGAGTACACACGGGCTGACAAATAATACTTGTCATTTGTTCTACATAAAAACAATGCGCCGGACCGTTTACCTATGACTGCCGATTCGGTAGATAGAACGCAGATGCTTTCCCCCAAAAGGAAGTAAAAATGACTAGGTAGGGTTGTTATTTATTTAAGGCCAAACCCAATAATTATATCAATAATCTATCTCAATCCGTTTTCTACAATCCGAGATTAAAAGTTCAATCCAAATCTTTCTAATACCGCGTTCTCACAGGGCGATTTCAGTTGATCAATATTTGTCGTTTAACAAAAATTCGAAAGCAGATATTGACGGTAGCGTTCTCACGATTCAATAATAATCGACTTTTTTTTAATCAATTTTATTAGGGGAATTATGCACATAAAATGGCGATGCCATTTCCATTATAAACTAAACCTAGACTATTTACAAATACAAGCTCTAATAATCGACTTAATATTCATGACCGAAATGGCGGATAATGAAGAAATTAGGAAGTGTATATTGCTTATTTGTGATGGTTTAGCATTTTTTTTCGTGGATTCCATAATTTATAAAAACAAAAAACTGATGAAACGGAGGAAAACAATACACATTCGCGCCGATCATTGTCATCATTCGATGAATTACTCGCGTGGTTTATCTTCATCTTCATATTTACTTGACAATGTTTTAACATTGAACCATATATTTTTACTTTGACACTGTCAAGTTAAATACTAAAGCCATAAACAAGAAGAAAGAAAAAATTAATGACAGTTGAGTCAACAAAAGTTGAAAAGTCTTTAACTTTTGTTGAATAGATATTTGTTGCTTCAATTTGGTTGAAAGTCTGTTCAGACGGTTCAAATCTCGAACGATTTTGCAGTTGATCAACTCAAATCGCCTCGTGAGAACGCCCCATAAGACCGCGTTCTCACGAGGCGATTTGAGTTGATCAACTGCGAAATCGTTCGAGATTTGAACCGTCTGAACAGACTTTCAACCAAATCGAAGCAATTAATATATATAATTTTTGTTAAACGACAAATATTGATCAACTGAAATCGCCCGGTGAGAACGCGGTATTAAAGTATCCCGATGACGTAACTGAGAATCCAAGTGACAATTTATCCACGGGGCTTAACCATGGGAGTTTCGATAGTAAATTGTAGATCGGCCTCCGTTCGAATATTACAGTTGTATTGTTTCAATAACCAAGCTAAAAAAATTGGACTCAAGAAATAGAAGGAGCCCTGAAATAGCTACAAAATACAACCGTTTATACTATTTTCACTTACGGCATTAAAAAGAAGTCAGAAGGGAATGAATATACATTTTTACATTCGTAATTAGTTTTCACTAGTTTTATCAAAGAATTTGGAAAGAATAGAAGCTGTGCTAAAATAAGAACTAATTCATTGTTATTTGTCTCATTTATATCATGTTTATACCACGTGTGACTGAAAGAGACAACTACTTGTACTTCAATTCCTTTATTTCAAAGGTTGGCACTATTTTTTGCTATTACAACCACTTGTTTGAGTTTTAATACTGCTTAATTAAAAGTCACGTGGCAGCAAGAGTGTAACATAGTATAAATGAAATAAATAATACTGAATTAGTTCTTATTTTAGCACAGCTTCTATTCTTTCCATATTCTTAGTAACCAATCTGTAATTTTTGACAGATTGTTTATAAAGCTCTCTTCCCAATCGTTACCCCGCAGTCACTTCTTATGGAGTGCATATCTAACCAATAATTATACCACACATAACTCGAATGCATAACAATGTAGGTATTATAAAATCAATAGTCATATATTAGTGAGTTCGCATCATAAAATGTTGCAAGTGATGGCCTCGCAAACATAATACTAACATATGTGCAAATTGCAGCCAGGTATAATACAATATTGTATTAGTTATCAATTACTATAGCCTTCACACTAATATATTTAATAGAATATTCAAATCATGTCAGTTCTTTTTCTAGTGAAACTTCTTCATATACCATTTCAGTGTTTTTTCGTTAGGTTTCACTATTAAAATCCTCTATTTTTTTAAACGTAAGATCTGGCCTCGAATTCACTCGGCTTTCTCGGCAAGGGAAGGTTCAAGAGTGGCGACCACCGAAAAACCGACTCAATTAACCTCAGCCGTCGTTACGATTCCGGCCAAATTCTCCGAAATTGCAGGGGCTCTCGTAAACTCAGCATCAACTATTACTCGGACAGCTCGGCGCATTTTCTCTTTATCGTGGCTCGACACGATGATGACGCACATGACAGCACCTCGCCTGATGTTAAGCTGGAGTGCGGTCCATGAATGAAGGCGACTGTTACTACAGTTATATAACTGCCAGTCAGGTTTAGTCTAGGAGGGTCATAATATCATTTGCTCTACAAAGTTGGCTCACCGTCGACTTGTAAGAAAAAGGCGCTACATCACAAGTAAACTTTATGTATTTGTGTCTTTTCAGGTAATTAATCTCAAACGCTGAAGATCGCCACTATCAAGTTTCTGCCCCGGTTGGAAAAAATGTAGATCCTCAACTGCTGCCAGTAGCAGTCTTTTCTACTATAGCGACCGGCAACTTACATAGATGTCTCGGTACAACTCCAAGTACTCGTATAATTAATAACAAAAATAAAATAATACTCAATTTAAAGGGTAATTTATAATTTCGATACTGTGTAGTAGTTCATTGGTCAGAGTGAACCCAGGGTTAAAGGAAAGACAACAGGTTGTGCACGCGTGTATTTTTTCTAAACAATTTTCATTGCTGTGAGATTACCTACTCTGAGATTTATTGCTCTAAGAGTTTCTATTGGCCTAAGGTCGTTATAAATCTGATGTGGATGGATGCGTTAAACAAAGCAGGCCCAGAAGTGTGTTTTCCGATCAAATCGGAGACATGCTCAAGAAAGCTAGGTTGCCTAGTGCCCATAACCTTAGAGCTTGTATGAAGAGAATTGTGGATGTGAAGGAAGCGAGAGAGTTGTGTCAGGATCGTGGCAAGTGGCGCTTCATTGCCTCTGCCTATCCCCATGGAAAAAGGCGTGACAATCTAATTGATAGTCGTTATTGAAATATAGGATAAAACATCGTAGGCTGAATATAAAAATGACACCATGCACCTAGTCTATAAATTTTAGATACCTAGATGGACTTATTTACGACAATGATTAATAGTAAATTATGTGTCTATAATACATTGTTTTATATTCTTTAACAATGGAGAAATAAATAATTTCTCCATTGTTAAATGAGAATGGTATGCTATCATTGTTTTTATGACAATACAATTAGATGATTCGCAGAATACAAATAAACACATTTAATTCCCAAATACTTGTTATGCATTGCTTTTTTTTATTTTTATTGTGACTCGACATATGACAGCACCCCGCTTGATGTTAAGCCAAAGTGTGGTCCATGAATGAATGTCACTGCTACTACAATTTAATAACTGTGAGTAGCAATCACATGCCGGCCTAGATGGAACCGGCAACTTACAAGCTGATCCCGAAACGTGACCAAATCACTTCACGGTCTGTATACTTGTAAGTGGTGGTACTACCCCGGATCGGCAAACTGGGTACCACTGCCTACCACTCTTTGATAACCAGACCCGAAGCAAATATCCATCTCTTTTTTTTATTAACAAATATTTGCAATATTATTAAATATTACAAATAAAAGCTATGAAACAAATATTTGCTCCGACCGGGAATCGAACCCGGGACTTTACGCGCAACAAACCAATCGCTAAACCGTTCGTCCACGCCTGTCGTCAATGCATTTTATGTAACATTTTATCTTCAAAGAGAGTAAATTAATAAATTATTTTTTTATTATGCATTTCTATACTACGTAAGCCGAGTGGCACGAGTTCGAAGCCACTCACAGGTACCAATGTATCTTTGATAAATGGTTGTCATGTTTCTATGATACAAGCACTTTAGTAGCTTAGTATAGAAATGTAAAATAAAAATAAAAAACAATGACCGATGTAAGCGCAATATTACACAAATGTCATAATAATGTGCATACTGGGTGCATTATGAAATCGTTATGTAAAAGTGTTGCGTTAAAATTGATTCTCGTGGGTCAACAAACACACACAATTGTAGTACGTCACAACTTTTGATCTATCTATCTAATGGTCACACGCCTCAATTCCAACAGGGATATGCAGAGAGAGGCAATAGAGCGCAATTAGAACCTGTCACAACTCTCTAGCTCCCCTCAGTTCCACAATTCTCTTTAAACAACCTAGGCCCCGATTCTTATAAATTTGGGTTAAATTTAATAATTAAAAACGGCATAATTGTTGCTGAAAAACACGGAACCCCTCAAATCATATAATATAATATTTATATGATCTGAGCGGAACCCATTAGAGATTAAAGTAAGACATATACGGTTAAAATTTGAAAAAGAAGAAGATAACATGGAGGCGCCGTGTTAAAGCGATTCCATTGCAATGCAATGGTCATACATAATCATTGCGAAATAACGCAAGCCTTATTTTGTATATTACTTAGTATGTTTGTTAATTTGCAGAATGGCTATGATTCTCTTAATACATTATGTAATGGCAGTGCAAAAAGTATTTGCAGAATTGAAACCGATCCTTTTATTACATTAGGGCGATGAAAAGTAGTCAAATAGCGTTGCGGTCGCAAGTGACCAATCAGCGAATAACAAATCTATAGGCAAATTACGTTGATTAGTCACTTGCGACTTCAATGAAATTTCACTGACTTTTTGTCGCCACAAAAGTATTAAGAGAATAGGAGCCTTGTTATCTTATGAACTAAGCTCCCGTAACTGCAAATCTTGTCAACCACAGTGATTACCCGACTCTCAAACTCACCTGAATGATAAAATTATGCACAACATGCACATGGTGCATGGACGAACGGTTAAAGATTCGTTTGTTGCGCGTCCAATCTCCCCGGTTTGAGTTCGATACCCGGTCGGAGCAAATATTTGTTTCATAGCTTTTATTTAAAATATTTATTAATAATATTAAATTAAATATTGCAAATATTTGTTAATAAAAAATGAGAGGTGAATATTTGCTGATTGTGATTGCTGCTTACAGTTATTGAATTGAAGCACATTCCAGCCTTATATCAAGCGGGTTGCTGTCATATGTCGAGTCAATATAAAAAAAAGAAAAAATATAAAATATGGACAAATTCTAATTTTAACATTAAAATATTTATTGTATTGTAAATACGTAATGTTTTTTTTAAATACTTGTTCGCGGGTACATTTTATTCATGTGTCAAATTGTCCGTTTCTTATGTAAATTATTATTAGCCATGTTAGCACAAGTGGTTTCGAAGCCTTTGCTTTGTGTCTCATGTCTGCCATTTTCAACGCCAAAAACGCTACGTACTTTTGTATAATATTAAGGACATTCTTTAAAAGAGCAGATGTTCGCAGTATCACGAGAGACACATAAAATGTGGATTTTAGTTGTATCTGCTCTGTGAGAATAGAGCTGTGACAATTTTGGCCGGCATTGTGACGACGACTGAGGCAGCTGGGAACAAACGCAGAGTGACAACGTTTTCTGAGTCGTCGTCACTCTTGGACCTCCTCTTGCTTATCATCAGGCGGGTCGAGGTCAAGATGTGTCACAAAATAAAAAGCATTTAACCAAGTATTTTTTATTGGAGCTCGACAATCATTACAGCACCCCGCCTAATGTTAAGCTGGAGGCGACTACTACTACAGTTATATAAGTAGCAGCCACTAAAATAAATTATTGCAAGAGTGACGACGACTGAAAAAAACGACTTAATTCAAGGCTGCCTCAGCCGCCGTCACTATTTTTTTATTGTGACACAACATCTGACTTCGACCCACCAGATGATAAGCAAGAGGATGTCCAAGAGTGACGACGACTGAAAAAACAGTTAGTTCACGACTGCTTCAGCCCCCGTCTCTATGCCGGCCAAAGGTGCTTCTTCACGCATCGCTCGAAGGATCCAAGGTCATAGGATGGAGAGAACACATGGGCTGGCAAAGCATTCTACTTGTCGATTGTTCTACAAAGAAAAGACGCACCGAACTTAAGTTAAGTTGCCGAACGAGGTTAAGTTGCCGGTTCCAGCTAGGCCGGCATAGTGGATGTGTGACTGCTATTCACAGTTATTGAATTGTAGTAGCAGTAACATCCATTCATGGACCACACTCCAGCCTATCATTAAGCAGGGTGCTGTCGAGTCACAATTAAAAAAAATAGATTAATGTTGAAATTTTGTTTTGGTAGTTAAACTTAGTTCCGATATAGCGGTCCATAGAGTTTATTAAAATAATCAAGTGCGTTTGTTTACATCACCTATGGCTACAGTGTTTGCAAAATAGCAATGTTCCAGTCGGATTCCGATGCGTCTATATCATTCAAGTTACATCGCAATACGGAAATGTTATGGCATATATTTATTTGTATTTATTATTGTCTTATAAAGTCAATCAATCAATCAAAGGACATCATTGGGCTTAATTGTATTAACAGTTGCATATACATTTTAAAATAGTTAAATGTACAAAGATTACAATGTAATTGCAATATATCATTTATGTCGTCTAGTTTAGGTGTTCAAAATGATCAAACTTTAATTATGACAGTTCAAAGCAGAACAAATATGGCGTTGATTGACAGATGATACAATATTCATATTTTATTTTCCAAATAACTCAATTGCACAGCAATTAAAAGCAAAATTGTTATTAGTTTTATCAATGCAAGAATCGAAACTACCATTTATATATATTTTATCATCGGACATTACAAAAGTAGTACATAGAAGCCCAAAATGAATGATGTCCTTTATAGCCTAAAGTCCCATACCTGTGGGTATAGAACTATAGAAGTAAACGGATAGCCACATGATAGAAGTATGATATAGAAGAATGTTTATTTAATAATAATATTTAAACGCTCCTTTTGGTGAGCCTTTACCTTACTAATATCAAATTGAAAACTTAGTGTATCTTATGATAGAATATTGATGTTAAGCTAGAGTGCGGTCCTTGAATGGATGTCATATTCTCAGGTTTAGAAGCGAGTGAAACCTTGGGGCACAGCTAAATAGCTATTTTTAGGTAATATCAATCAATCAATCAAATTATCACGCCTTTTCCCCACAGGGATAGACAAAGACAATAGAGCGCCCTTAGAGTATACATTAGCCTATATAATGTAAAGGAAAGGAAGCGCCACTTGCCACGATCCTTTTAGGTAATCATCGTATGTAAAATTAGTTGTAAAGTCTTAAATAAATAAACAATCAAATTATTAATGTAGACGCTACAATCAGTGGAAAAATACAATCAGCCAATTTAGTATAGTAAATAAAAATATAAACTATTTAATTAGGTCTCCAATGCGTAATTTTCATATCACTTTCTAATGACTATTTTATGTTTATTACTATTCATTTCATATTAATAATTATTTAAAAGTTACTAATAAATTGATATAAAGCACTATTAGAGTTAAATACATTATAAAAAGATATAAAAATAACATTAAGTTGAGCTATTAGTTTATCAGAAACAATAAGGATAAAAACAATTGCTTTCTCAGATACGTCGTTTATCTACACGAAGTGAATAACACAATAATTTTATTATATCTGTACAATGTTAATAAAGTTATTTGAATAAACTCAAACGTATCTATTGACATCTTCAACCAATAGACCAAGAGAAGAGAGAGATCCAAAGACATTTTACGTTACCAAGAAAAATGCGCGACATACTTTTTTCCATTGTGACTCGACATTTAACCTCGATCTGACTAATGCTTACCGCAAGAGGAGTTCAAAAGAGTGCCGACGACTGAAATAACCGAGTCTGAAATATCTGCTATCGTCAGATATTTACTTAAACTCCTTAATTACCGTTTATTTACAGCAAATTCTGTATAGATAACCATGATCCAGACAGAGCCTAAACCCAGTAGTGGGACGTATATAATCTGATGATGTTTTATATAGGTTTACGTTTGTTCTATCGTGTAGATAGAGTTATAAAAGTAAACGGTTTAATAATTCAAATGTTAATTGAATAAAGTAATTGCCGTAAAAAAACATTTTTGCTTAAAATTAGACTTTGTGTTTATGACGTACAAACGCCTGAATTTCATATATCTAAGTAATGCAAGAAACAAAATGACCGTGATTCAATTAACAAGGTCATTTTAGTTAACATAATTATTTACATTTAAGAAGCTGTTTCTTATTATGTTGTTAATTTGTGAAATAATAGAAAATGATTTATTGTGTGTGGTAATAAATACTAAAAAAAAACTCTAAAACATCTGTGAAAATAAAACGGGAAAAAGAAATTCACCGACGCGGATTTATTATACGATAATTACCTACTATACCATGTATTTATAAATATAGTTATGAAGAGTTCTTGTCTGAGGATCTACGTAAATATGTCGACAAATAGAATGCTATACCAGCCCATGTGTTTTCTCCATCCTGTAACCTTGGATCCTTCAAGCGATGCGTGAAGAAGTACCTACCTTAGGCCGGCATAGTGACGACGACTGGGACAGACGTGAAGACTCGGTTTTTACAGTCGTCGGCACTCTTGGACCTCTTCTTGTTAGTTATCGGGCGAGTTGAGGTCAGATGTCGAGTCACAATTTTTTTTTAACTAAATAACAGCATTAAATGATTTGAAGCTTACTTACTACATATAAACTAAATTAAATGCGATAACCGTTAATTCCTTATTTAATAATATTAAGCTAAAGTACGCTCCAATAATAGAGGCGACTGCTACTACAGTAAAGTAACTGCAAGCATTCACTCAACACGGCATTTAAGGCGACCATGGTATTGTGGCAGTGCAATTGTTACGAAAACCGAGAGCACGAGTTCGAGACCAACCACCGGTACCAATGTATCTTTAATATATGTTCTTTGGTTGTCCTGTTTCTAGGATAAAAGCACTTTAGTAGCTTAGTATAGAAATGTAAATAAAAAAATATACTATAGTTATTATTTTCACGTAGGCGTTCTTAATAAAATTACTCAATACAATAAGAGGATAAAATAATATGTATGCTTACCATAATTCAATTCAAATTTCAACCCTCATAAAAAACAATTAACCGCATGTCTGCAATTTCATTTGTTTGCGAAATGCTGTTTCACCTTGACTCGGAAAAGGAAGTAACAAAACAAACTCGGATGCGCCAGGCATGAGTGAACAATTCAAATATCTACTATTATTATCTATTTATGTATGTTGCATAAAATATATAATATAATCTATATAAAATATTACGTAAAAAAGGTTTAGCTAAAGTTGTAAAACTAATGCGGCAATTCGACAATAAATTATAAGAATAGTTCACGGCGACTGAAGCAGTCGTCAACTGACTCTGTTTTTAGTCGTCGGCACTCTTGGACCTCCACCATGCTTATCATAAAGCAGGTCGTGGTCAGATGTCGAGTCACAATAAAATATATAATATGTATACTAGCGATTCCGTCAGACGTCATCCTGCCCGGAAAAGCAGTGCCATATTAAATATAATATTTGAGTCATCATTTTTGGATATTTTACTGTTTACTATGGTCTCTACAGCTAAATTAATTCTTCATTTACTTCCAAATCTTCTATGGTTGGTATGATCTGTAAATTATAATTTTCTATTTTTCCTAGCAATAAAAAGTACCGCACAAAATGTAATGTTGTCAATTGTTCAGCAAATCAAATATGGTGACATACCGACAGCAGCGCCACCTACCGGGTTCATTGTGTTTTCAAATCATACAAGAACTCATTGAAATACACACACACATTTTCATCCAAATCGGTAAAGCCGTTTAAGTGCTGGCGCATACATGCGGAATTCCGGATCTGAATTCAGATCAGGAATTCGTGAGTCTAGTGCACACTACCGGTTTTTTTTTATTAGGAATTTTTAAGACTGGTAATTGTTGAGACGCTATTGTGTTAAAATTTAAAAAATTATCAACCCCCGATAACACTTAAAACAACTTTAGTCATTGTATCATAGTTATATGTGAATTAAACAAATTCAGATCTTCAATTTCATGACAGCCCAGCCAATGGCTAGTAAAATGGAATAATTTTAGTTTAAGCACTAAAGTTCTATCTCTTTTGGGCTGTTATGAAATCGAAGACTTAAATACCTGATGATGGACCATGATGATGCAAGGGATATTTAGGAAATATAACTATATTTTCTTAGATTATGCGCGAACATTGATTAATGAAATAAACAAAGGACATCATTTATTTTGTATGGGGACTTAGGCTTAATTGTATTAACAGTTTAATATGCATCTTAAAATAGTTTGATGTACGAAGATTACAATGTAATTAGAATATATCCTTTATTTTGCATAGTTTATGTGTGCAAAATGACCAAACTATAATTATGACACTTCAAAGCAGAACAAATATGGCGTTGATTGACAGCTGATACAAAATTCATAGAAATTTCTATCTTATTTTCCAAATAACTTAATTGCACAGCTATTAAAAACAAAATTGTTATTAGTTTTATCAATAGAAGTATCGAAACTACTATTTATATATTTCTTCATCATTGGACATTACAAAAGTAGTACATAAAAGCCCAAAATGAATGATGTCCTTTATGCCGCTTGCTATCGGGTTTATTTTATTTTGGCTGCATAGCGTTCTCGAAACGTCGGAATAATAAAATAAAATTGTAAAATCAAAACCAAAATAAACGCGATAGTAAGCCGCATACAATTTGTTTAATTCAGATATAACTATGATACAATGACTAAAGTTGTTTTAAGTGTAACACAATATTTTAACACAATAGCGTCTCTATAATTCTACCAGTCTTAAAAATTCCTAATCAAAAAAAACCGGTAGTGTGGGCTAGACTCCTGAACTGAATTCAGATCCGGAATTCCGCATGTATGCGCTGGGGCTAAAAGATTTGTGACAAAAACGTACAGAACAATATAAGTAAAAAAATATTTATATGTCTAAAAAAATTATAACTTATTATATTGTCGTTATAGAAACTAATATATAAAGAAAACCTCATAGTGAATTTAAAATAAAAAAAATATACATAAAAATAAGACGTGATTCCGGCCAGGATCGAACTGGCGGCCTTCTGCGTGTAAAGCAGATGTGATAACCACTACACCACGGAACCCGATGTGTCAGTAACCGAAAATATACAGCTGTATATTAGTAAGCGCTTTTTTATATAACACTGATCGCTAAACAAGTTTTATCAAATATTTTAAGCGTTTGTCTTACTACGAACGTTCGGGTAAGATATTGTGTGCGATATACAACATTCTGTAGTCCGTGCTAACGATGCGGGCGGCGCCTAAAACTATAGTCGACGACTATTATTCAATAGTATAAGATTTATTATTGGACGTGAGTAGGTGACAACAAATATCTTCATCATTAATTTTACGCCTTAATAAGCATAAGGATAGACAGAGGCAATAGGGCGCCACTATCCGTGATTCTGACAAAACTCTTTTTCTCGCTTCCTTAGCATTCACAACTATCTTCATACATACTCTTCCGTTATGGGTACTGAGAACATAAATAGGTCTCAATGTAGTTTTTTTTAATGTGACTTGACATATGACAGCACCCTGGCTGCCTGATGTTAAACTGGAATGCAGTCAATGAATTGAGGTGTCCGCTAATAACTGTACGTAGCAGTCACTTCCACGATGCCAGCGTAGTTGGCTACCAAATCCCGAAACGCGACCAAGTCACTTGACGGTCTGTATATTTGTAAGGTCGGCAGACTGTGCACTACTTATTGCCTACCACTCTCTAACCAAGATCAATCAAGAGGTGCTCTTCCATTATAAACGTATCTTTATCACTATTTCCATCACCATTAGATGCGTTTTTTTATTGACCTGACATCTCACCTCGACTAGCCTGATGATAAGAATGGAGAGTAACAAACAAGAGTTGCCCACTCCAGAAAAAACGACTCAGTTCACGGTGGCCTTAGTCGCCGACACTATGCCAGCAAAAGGTTTATTCACGCATGGCTTGTAGGGTTCAATGTTAATGGATGGGGAGAAAACTAAAATATTCAGTCGTTGGCACTTTTGAACCTCGATCATGATTACCAACAAGCAGGTCGAACTCAGATGTCGAGACAAAAAAAAAGTAGGCAGACAGTTTGAAGACAAAGTCGCCGATCTAGAATAATTTCACCACTTACAAGTGTAAAGACCGTGAAGTCAAGTTTTGGAATCAGTTTAAAAGTTATCACTTCCAACCAGACCGGCATAGTGGATGCGACTGCTACATGCAGTTATCTAACCGCACTCTAGCTTTACATCTGGCAGGGTGCTGTCATATGTCGAGTTACAATAATAAAAAGAGTATGAGGTATGAATAAAAAATAGACTAAATTAAATAAAGTATTTGTATAATTAATTTCTTACAAAAAAATATTTACAACTTCTTTTACTATGCACATTGTCATACAAAAAACTTAATATTGAGATAAATTATTACCTAGGTTAAGGCAAATATATACAGCGTACTAGACACTAGAGAACTAAACATACTCGTATGCTAGTTTCAAAATATATGGCGTCTCCGAAGTTGGCTGCGAGCGCCACTTCGCACAATAATAAGCTCTACTTTGAGCCCCGCTATATTGTATTTTGTGTATTGTGCAACGACTTGCGGCTAACTTCGGAGACGCCATATAGTTTGCAACAAGCTAAACTAGGCACAATAGAACTAAACATACTCGTATTACCTAATTACAGATCAATAATCATTATGAGGCACCTCCATCGAACTAATATTAAATAATCACATCAAATAATACATGTGATTTTATTTACATTAAATACATTTTTTTAAATCCGGCGAAAAGAAGAAAAATAAACTAAAATATTTTTTTTTCTTATTAAATAATATAAAGATTTAATTAACTAATAGATATAGTAATAGCCTGCCTTACTGTCAATGCAATGGCCGTAAAGCCTAAATCAATGCTGTCCGCTCGCGGTCAGTGGCAAATAAGAAAACACTAGTAATGAAGAAATTTAGTTATTTGCATTAAAATCACAAATTTTAAACAAATTTGTGATTGTAATTAAAAGTTCACATATATAATCCATTTGCGATAAGAAAATACTGGGTCATCGTTGTCCGTCGGACTTACTACGCTCCCCGATCAATCAGATCGCAGAATATTATGAAGTAATTTTCAGTAATTACTAATAAAAATACATTTTTATTATCAATAAAACTCAACCTTCATGTCCGCGTCATATCCAACCTACTGAAATACACCCTTACCCTGCAGTCACTGATAACTCAAAATATTCCTAACCCCAATGGACTAAATTGCATATTGAAAATTGGATAGAACAAAATACAAACTATCAAATTAAAGTTATGTGTTGTTATTACCTGCGAAAAGCGATGTATGACTGAATTGCAATTTATGAACTTAAGTACCTATTTTCCGAAGACAATAAACATCCAGATTTATTTCTAAAACAAACTTATTATTCATAAGATATTCGTAAAGGCGACATATTTTTTATTAAAATAAAACATACAATTTATATTACCAACCTATAACACTAAATTGTTATTGCCTACGTGACAACATGCTCTATTATTTATGAGGACTACAATAATTATCAACATAAACTGGCTATTGTTTTTAATGCCAATAGCAATTTCAAATGACTTTGTTGCTTAATTATCACTAGAAACATATGTCACATGCGTTTATGGTGAACGCACTCGTCTCAGCCAAAGTTGACGAGATTTCAGATAGTCTCGCCGCATAGAAGAAATCGACCGCGTCAAAAGAGCTGAAGTCGACGAAAAGCAGTACAAGTATACAGACCGTGAAGTGATTTGGTCACGTTTCGGGATCAGCTTGTAAGTTGCCGGTTCCATCTAGGCCGGCATAGTGGATGTGATTGCTACTCACAGTTATTGAATTGTAGTAGCAGTGACATTCATTCATGGGCCACACTTTGGCTTAACATCAAGCGAGGTGCTGTCATAAGTCGCACCACAAAAAAAAGTATAGCGCGGTCGCGGAGCAGAAAGAATTTGTACAATGATGGATCAAATTATTTCTCTTCGCTTGCTGTCGCGCTCGCACACATGTATCAATCGACAAGATGCGTGCGCGACGACAATATTTATATTTGTGAGGGTAGTGATGAGTCATTGTACAAAATTCTTTTTGCTCGACGTATTGTACACAACGGTATGCCGTCGTATGACGTCATGAATCAAGTGCATGGACGTATTTTCATTGTCACGTAGTAAATTTACAATAACGTTAAAAATTTGGATATTTTCTTTTACTAATATACTTAACAAAAATAATTAGCAATTTCAATTAATCATTAAGAAAATGATTCTAACTTTAAACCTCCTAACAGCCCAATTTGTGTTCACGTAAAAAATATAATTCAAACAAAATTAGGCTTTTTAACCCTGTTAACTATTAATTTATTAACTGCCTCTTACATTCAACAAATAACAGTTTTTCTTTAAAAGATAAATAAAGATATTTCTATACAAATACTTTAAAACTTCAATAAAATCACTCAATTTCGAGTATTTCGTTAATTAAAAAAGTATTTAAAATATGGATCATACATACATTTTTTTAACTAAATAAAAATATAAGATATCGAGAGAATCGGCACTACATTGAAACTGAGCATCTTGCTAGTTGCCACGACTGAGCAATTTTGCTAGTTTAGAAACAGTTTGAGTTCTAAAATAAATGTCGTAACAATTTTAATAAAAATAACTCTTAATAATGTAGTTTGTGGATGGGAGCTTTAGTTAAAAAATACAATAAAATATTTAAATGAAAAATTATAAAATGGTAGTACTCAGTCGGTAACTTTCAAGTGCGACCACCGAGAGGCGACTCAGTCGCGTTTCGGGTTCAGCTTGAAAGTTCTGGTTGCCTTTCTTGCTCGGCATCAAGCGGGATGCTGTCATATGTTGACTTTGAGCCATAATAGAAATTAATTGTCAAATACCATAGACATAATAAATAGATAAAACCACATTACTGGTATTATAATAATTTAAGCCATAAAAACCATTTTTGAACAAGTAAAGGAATGTTATAAAAATATATTATCGTTATATTAAAAAAAAAAAATTAATACCAAAAATATTTACATATTATAAGGAGTTTAACAGCTCAGAAATAAAGAATTATAACTTAACATCATTCGAGAAGCCTATACGTTAAAATTGATTACGGCTTCGTGTTTGGGTTGACGTGACAACATTTTAGTACTAAACGGGCGAACGGGCAGTAGGGGCTGGAGGACGTCATCGCGGTCGACTAGTAAACAGACGCACTACGAGTTAAGTCTGTCTATAACAGTAGGATAGAAAAGAGAAGAATATGAAGCAAGATTTTATAGGAACAAAATATTTATAGTGTTTGGATTAGATGATGCGACTGCTACTTGTAGACTTTTATCTGTGATAGCATTCGTTTGAATTTACGGATCACGCATATCAATGAAAAAAAAAAAGTTTTAGTCGTTCTCAGACCTCCCCTTGTTTTCCCAGGAGTACAAGTAAAGTTCCACAAGTAAAGATCAGATAACGCGATACAAAAAAATAAAGATAGAACAAAATTACGACTCCAAAATATTGAAGAAATTATAATTATTCATTTCTGAGATTGTATCTTTGTGATTTATTTAAATAATTATATTGAATTATTTACAATTTTTATACATATTACCTAAAATAGGTTTCATTTTTATGTTCAGTAATACTTTGTTTTAGCATTAAAATTATATAGAACCAAATCCAAACTAAGAAATTTAAGAAAACACTGAATTAGTCCTTATTTTAGCATAGCTTCTATTCTTTCCATATTCTTAGGAATCTGCATTGAATTTTGTTATGATTTTTTCTTTAGAGGTTAACGCCAACGAGCGTAACTCACAAACAACTGACCCTTCTGTTGCGAAAATTAGGCAGGGACGTCAGTTAAGGTTGTGCCAACATAAGAAAAAAAAAGTTATGCATTTGTGTAAGCACGGGAAAGTCTTACTACTTTTTGAACAAAGTAGTACGCATTACTTGTCTACATTCTATTGATTACAATGAGTATTTTAGACTTATTAATATCGCCTACATTTTACAATCAAACTGTGTACAATTATACACTACTCTACCTACACTACCACTTCAGTCTTTCCATAATTATTGGACAATTCACCTAATAAATTAATGGGTCCTTGCAACTGGTCCAACAATAATTATACCAGCGCCACGCTATGATGTCCGTTTTGACGTTTGCATCCTTCATGAAGTTTAGTATAAATTAATAATTACGTTTGAAGGAGCAAATTTCTGTTCTTTATTGGCACTAAAGAACAACAATTGTTGCGGCACGCTATGATATCCGTTTTGACGTTTGCATCCTTCATGAAGTTTAGTATAAAATAATAAATACGTTTGAAGGAGCAAAATGCTGTTCTTTATTGCCACTAAACAACAATTGTTGCGGCACGCTATGATGTCCGTTTTAACGTTTGCATCCTTCATGAAGGTTCGTATAAATTAATAATTACGATTGAAGGAGCAAACGGCTGTTCTTTATTGCCACTAAAGAATAACAATTGTTGCGGCACGCTATGATGTCCGTTTTGACGTTTGCATTCTTCATGAAATTTAGTATAAATTAATAATTACGTTTGAAGGAGCAAAATGCTGTTCTTTATTGTCACTATAAACAACAATTGTTCCCCCAAACATAATTATTAATTTATATAAAACTTCATGAACGATACAAACGTCAAAACGGACTTCATAGCGTGCCGCCGGTATAGGCCAATTTTTTTCGTATGATTCAAATGTAATCATAGAAAAAAGATAAAATTAGTTTTTGTGGGACGAGTTGCAGACTAACCCAATTTTACTTGTAACAAAGCAACGATTCAAATATGATATGCGTTTTTTTATCATTTTGTATCTACAGTGGGGCAATTACGGCTGATCCTAACGATTGCGCATCGCTAACTTAAAAATCATTAACAGAAACTAAATATAATGATTTTATTTACCGCAATTTATATTAATGTACTTTGTGATTACCCCACATCCAGTAAAAATATTTATATACTGGTCTATGCTCGAATAAATTTTAATTACCATTATACCAGCAGCACGGTATGATGGCCGTTTTGACGTTTGACCCGCCCATAAAGTTTCGTATAAATTAATAATTACGTTTGGAGGAACAAATTGTTATTCTTTATAGTGACAATAAATAACAGCAATTTTCTCCTTCAAATATTATTAATAATTTATACGAAACTTCATGAACGGTCAAACGTCAAACGGCAATCATAACGTGCCACGTGTATAGTTTTAATGGTAATAGACTTTATATTGATAAATACAATTTTACTACTCTAAACGACGTAAAACTGAAAACCTTCCGATTTCTTTCTTCTGAGCTTTGGACTGAATCGGCATATTGACGCGTAAAAATGTACTTAAGGCACTAGATATATTATAGTTGGTTGTTGTATAACACGATTGGTTTGCCAGCTACATAGGCTTAGCGCAGTTTTCTGAGCCAAAGAATAAAGCGCCGATTCTCGTAATACACAACAGCGAAATGACTCGTCCAAGAACTGCCACTGATTTACTATTATACTAATCTAAATAATATTCATGGCGACGAAAAATCAGTGATATTGCCATGATATTTGACATTCTCGTAGGTGACCAATCAACGTAGTTGATAGGTTACCTACGAGAACGTCAAATATTATTTTACTGTTGTGTATTACGAGAATCAGTCCCCCTGCAAAGTAAACAGTGCGTAAAAACCTGCCCAGGGCTGACTTCAACTAAAGCGCTTCATGGAGTTCTTTTCTACGTCTATCTCACGTATATCATTTGTGTGATAGCATCTATAAAGAAATTAATCAAACAAAATAGACGTTCATAAACATATCAAAGGATATGTATAATGAATTGTATACAATTATTACTATATGGCTTTGTTCTACAAAGAATTAACCATATCATGGAAGAATAGAGCCCATGGATTCTAATGAATACACAATAATCTACCCAAATACCTCAACAAATAAACCAATTTCTAAGCGCAATTGATTTCTAAGTGCATCCAGAATTGGTTACCAAATAATTAAAAAATATTGCAACCAATTTTCGGTGTAAAATCGATATTATTATATCGATGTAGAATTAAAATAAATTATTTTGCGTTCATTAAAACCCTTCGTAAATATTAAAAAATCTCACATAAATGGCGCATTTTTTTATATTTATTGTCTAAAAATTCAATCCGAAAATGCACCACTGAAATAAAACTTCTCAATAATAACCCTTAAATATATTAAGATTATTTGGTGTCTCTTTTTAGGTCCTCTATGTAAATTTAATTCTAATTACATATTTTTTTACAATTATAAAAATCTAAGGTTTTAACAACATTTATTCAATGAAATCTCTGTATATGCATTTTAACGATTGCTTCAAATAAACATTATTAAAATTAAGTTAGTCATGTTTATCAATTAAAGGGCGGAGCTACAAGTTACAAGCATTTGAACACCAATCAGCGTCAAGCACTTCATTTCCAACAGCCAATGACGACGCTGTATTCTGACAACTAAATTTCTATTAGGAATTTGAGGATCATTTTTTCTTTTCGCCACAAGTTCTAGGTTCGATTCCCAGTCATCTTAACAGAGCCGGATTTAGACTTTGGCGGCCCATAGGGAGAGCATGTGGTGGAGGCCCTCAAATCGCCCTTTGTATTAATATTTCGTGCTGCTTGATATTGCAGATTTTTAAATGTTAACTTTTCCCACTCAAAGAAAAAAATAAGTATTTTGTCTAAGTAACAAAACTCAGTATTTTTTTGTTTCTACCGAGCCTTTATCGATTTCTTTTTGTGGTGTGGTGGCGGCCCACAGGCAACTGCCTATCCGGCACTGCATCTTAATTCGTACAGTATGATTGTCTCTTCCTTTAATTGATCCACATAACAGTGATGCTAATGTGATCCCGTATGTAAACTGTGTTGTGCTTTCTTTTTCCGCTGAGCTAACATATCATAGAATGGATTGTGACTTATTGATCGACGTAAACACTCTATCCATTCATTTCTTTCTTCTACAGTAGCTGCTGACATTCTGAAATATAATAAAACAAGTGTTTTCTTAGATTATGCGCCAACATTGATTAATGAATTAAACAAATTTTTGTCGGAAACAAGAAATGTCAGAATAATAATAAACGCCAAGATAAACGCTTTAGTAAGCCGTATAAAATTTGTTTGATTTTGGTTTAGATTTTACATTTTTTTTTATTATTTTGACGTTTCGAGAGCTTTGCAGCCATCGTGGTCACGGAGAGACTGGGGTGTTGGTCGTCCTATCGGTTGATGCTGTTATTGTTTCCAAAACTACCTTAATTAATTTTATTTCCTTACTTTATTTATAGGTGTAAAGAAAATGCAGTTAATAAATATAACTACCTGTAAACCGTGTGTTTTCCTTCAACAACTTTTCCTTCAGAGTCAGTTTTGCATGCCTTTATTAAGTCAGCACCACCGCTCGCGTATAACTCTAAACAATGTGGCCTCTGTCTGTCATGCGCTTGACGTACCTGAAATATAAAAAAAACACATTTAAGTAAAACCCATAAGGGACAAACCTTTTTATGGCCGGCTTAATAGTGGCGACTGAAGCTACCGTAATCTGAAAAGGTTTCTTCAGTCGTTCGAGCTCTTGGACCACTCCTTGCTTACCATCGGGCAAGTCGAGGAGTTGTGGTTCTCCGTTGTCCCGTACTAGCCCCCCTTTTTACTATGGTTCAACAACCCACCTGATAATAAGCTAAAGTGCTGTTTATAAATGAGGCGACTGGTAATCTACCATTCCAGCCGAGTTGGAACTGGAAACTTTTAGGCTAATCTCGAAACGCGACTAAGTCACTTTACAGTCTGTACACTTGAAAGTGTGGTACTACTACCCTGGATCAGCAGACTGGGCAAAAACCTTTCTTTTCCTACGTATATAGGAACCTTTTAACGACAGGCGTGGACGAACGGTTTAGCGATTGGTTTGTTGCACGTAAAGTCCCGGGTTCGATCCCCGGTCGGAGCAAATATTTGTTTCATGGCTTTTATTTGTAATATTTATTAATATTAAATATTACAAATATTTGTTAATAAAAAAAAGAGATGGATATTTGCTTCGGGTCTGGTTATCAAAGAGTGGTAGGCAGTGGTACCCAGTCTGCCGATCCGGGGTAGTACCACCACTTACAAGTATACAGACCGTGAAGACCAAATTCACGTTTCGGGATCAGCTTGTAAGTTGCCGGTTCCATCTAGGCCGGCATAGTGGATGTGATTGCTACTCACAGTTATTGAGTTGTAGTAGCAGTGACATTCATTCATGGACCACACTTTGGCTTAACATCAAGCGGGGTGCTGTCATATGTCGAATCGCAATAAAAAAAAATATGTAAAAAATAAATGATATACTAACAGATATATTTTCAAGTGGTATAATCCCTCGCGGCTCCTTATCCGTCGTATATTCGAAGTAGTACAGACAGTTATCATTTAGTATAAACCATCGTCTCTTCCACGACTTATATCTGAAAATTAATACAAATTTTATTAAGGTTAACAACAAAATTAAGACAACCGTGGCATTGAAACGGTTACGCAAACCGAGAGCACGGGTTCTAAACCACTTACTGGTACCAATGTTTATATTATATGTTCTTTGGTTGTCCTGTTTCTTTGATGATTTTCTTGAAGTACTTTAGTAGCTTAGTATAGAAATGTGTAAAAAAAACTACTAAACGTGAATGTATCATAGAAACATGGCGACCAAGGTTAATATATTAAAGATTACGTTTAGAAATAAAGAAAGTTTATTAAAACAAAATGGTACTCGTTTAATTCCGTGTTCACTTTTTTAATTGTGAGTTAACATTGACAGCACCCCGCCTGATGTTAAGCTGGAAACCTCCCTAAATGGAGGTGACTACTGCTACTAATGTCAAATAACTGTAAGTAGCAGTCACTTTCACTATGACACTGCTAAGTCATGTATTATAGGCCTAGTTGAAACCGGCAACTTACAAACGTGACTAAGTCAATTTAAGGTCTGTATACTTGTACACTACCCCGGATTGGTAGACTGGGTACCACTGCCCTTAAACCAGACCCGGAGTAAATATCCGCTTCTTTGTTTTATTAACAAATAATTGTAAATTTAATCAAATTATTAAATATATAAAGAGTGGTAGGCAGTGGTACCCAGTCTGCCGATCCGGGGTAGTACCACCACTTACAAGTATACAAACCGTAAAGTGATTTGGTCACGTTTCGGGATCAGCTTGTAAGTTGCCGGTTCCATCTGAGCCGGCATAGTGGATGTGATTGCTACTCACAGTTATTGAATAGTAGTAGCAGTGACATTCATACATGGACCACACTTCGGCTTAACATCAAGCGGGGTGCTGTCATATGTCGAGTCACAATAAAAAAAAAGCAATGAAACAAATATTTGCTAAGTAGCAGTTGCAGTGGCCTTGCCGGCAGGTGCTTGTCACGCCTCGCTTAAAGGCTCTAAGCATTGAAACCTAGATTTCTAAGTTATAAAAATACTAGGTCTTCAGCTTGTATGAAGGGAATTGGGGAGATGAAGGAAGCGAGCGAGTTGTGGCAAGTGGCGTTCCATTGTGTCTGCCTATTCCTGTGGGGGAAAAAGGCATGACAATTTGATTGATTGATTGATTGAGAAAACATTTAAATGTTGCATTTACATACCTTCCACCCTGTTTCCAAAGCCATCCTTCCTTGTCTGGGTTAAAGAACGTATGCATGAGATCATTGCCGTCGTCCTCGGGTATCTTGAATGGCTCCGTCTTTATAGACTCGTATAAGGACTAAAAATTATAATAATATTTTAATCAAATAGTAGAGATTCCTAAAAAAGTTTGTATGAAGGCGACTATGGTGTAGTGGTAGTACAATGGGGACGCAAACCGAGAGCACGGGTTCGAAACCACTTGCCGGAACTAATGTATCTTTGCAATTAGTACTTTGGTTTCTATGATACAAGCACATTAAGTAGCTTAGTATAGAAATGTGAAAAAAAGATGACAAAAATGTTCAAAAAGGATGTAAGGAAATTAAAAGAGTTTTGTCAGCATCGTGAAACTGGCGCTCCCATGGCTCTGCCTATCCCTTTGGGAATTGAAAGGTGATAATATGACTGATTTACAGTTGAAAATATACAAGTATTTAGATAGAAGTTATTCATTTCAATTATTGCTCGTTTTTATTTTGAAAATATTTCCACCAATAAAAACGACTTCTACTAATAAGTGCAACTAAATAAGTGCAAGTAGCAGTTAAATACACTACGCCGGCCTAGTCGGAACCGGCAACTTACAAGCTGATCCCGAAACCGATCCAAGACATCCTTAAGAAAGCTTGGTTGCCTAGTGCCCACAACCGTAGAACTTGTATGAAAAAAATTTGAATATGAGGGAACGCGGGAGTTGTGTCAGGATCGTGGCAAGTGGCGCTCTAGAGGTAGATATTTGCTTCGGGTCTGGTTATCAAAGAGTGGTAGGCAGTGGTACCCAGTCGGCCGATCCGGGGTGGTACCACCACTTACAAGAATACAGACCGTGAAGTGATTTGGTCACGTTTCGGGATCAATTTGTAAGTTGCCGGTTCCAACTAGGCCGGCATAGTGGATGTGATTGCTACTCACAGTTATTGAATTGTAGTAGCAGTGACATTCATACATGGACCACACTTTGGCTTAACATCAAGCGGGGTGCTGTCATATGTCAAGTCACAAACAAAAATGTCTCTGCCAATCCCTGTTGGTAAAAAGCGTGACAATTTGTTTTTTTGATTGATTGTTATTTTTAAATTGCTTTAAATTGCTGCTTCGAATACTAACCTGGAGTAATTCCTGTGGCAAATCACCTCCATTATTGATACCTCTATTCATGGCCACAAATTGTTCGGGACTAGGTTTATCTTTCACGCTGGGGTTGTGCAGCGACGTGTTCAACATAATGATAGCAAAACTTAACACATAGCAGGTGTCAGCATTGGTGAAAATGTCCGGGTTCAATTGGCAATATCGTTGTGCAAAACACTCCATCATGCGATCGATCTTTTGCGCCTCACCTGGCAATCGGAAGCTCCATAGAAATTGTCTGAAAGCGAGATAAAATTTTCATGTTAACAACTTAATAAAATTTTGTGACAGATATTTAGAATTTCCAATAACTATAAAACATTACTCGTCATTCCGCTTGCTCCTACAACTCTTCCACGGCTTATTCTACTGGGTCGAATGTGCCCATAAGCCGTGAACATTCCCTGTTTTATTCTTGCCTAATCTCTGATTAGAAGAATTTATTAATTTTAATACTAGCTGTGCCCGCGGTTTCACCCACGTAAATTTAGATATTTTTTTATAACACAGTCATAAAAAAGGAGGAGGTTCTTAATTCGACTGTATATCCCTTTTTATTATTATTTATAACTATAAATCATATAATATTGACAGACGGAAATAAAAATTAATATAGAAAACTTCCAAACAGCTGAAACTATAGTCAATTAGAAACTATAGCAAAACATATATTTTTTTAAAATTAAAAGTATCCTATATTACTTCTAGTACCTCCAAAACTATGTGCACAAAGTTTCAAGATGATCGGTTAAGTAGTTGTTGCGTGAAAACGTAACAAACAAACTCACATTCACATTTATAATAATAGTAGGATAAGTACATCAAAGGGGTGGCCTATGTTCAGCAATGGACATCTTCTGGTTGATGATGATATCTACTTATATTTAAATATTTATTTATTTGATAAAACTAATGCTTTACACGCCCATGTGTCCTTAGATCTTACAAACGAAGCATACCTGTCAGGCCACGAAAAAAACGACTAAGGCAACCGTGAATTGATTTTTTTAATTGCCAGTGTTCCGCGAAGCGATTTAGTTGCGTAAGAGAGATCAGCTTGAAAATTGCTGGTTACAACTAGACCTGCATAGTGGATGCAACTACTACTAGCAGTCATTTAAGTGTACGCCTCCAATCATATACCACACTCCATAGTAGCAGTCGCCTCTACTCTAATGGAGCACACTCCATCTTAATATTAGTCCTTAATAAAAATATGTCAGGGCCTGTATGAGGAGAATTGTGGGTGTGACGAAAGCAAGGGAGTTGTTGCCGGATCGTGACAAGTGGCGCTCCATTGTCTCTGCCTATCCCTGTAGGGAAAAGGCGTGACAATTTGATTGATTGATTGAATAAAAATATGTACATCAGTATGCATACCTTAATGCCTGTACAAGTATGAGATCCGTGAAGTCGTGCAGTTCAACGAAAGCTTTAAGGACGGCCTCGTTGAAGTCAGATCTTTCCCCTAGGTAATCCCCAATGGCAGTCTTACTTAAACCCTCGCCCTTGTGTAGAAACTGTGCGACGTCCTCGGGTGTCCGTTGTAATAAACCATTTTCGTATAAATACTCTATACCTGTAATTTATTAATAATAAATCAGTCATCGTCATCAATTAAGGCGACCGTGGTGTAGTGGTAGTGCACTGGTTACCCAAACCGAGAGCACGGGTTCAAAACCACTTGCCAGTAGTAAATGTACTATGTACTTTGGTTGTCCTGTTTCTATGATACAAGCACTTTACTAGCTTAGTATATAAATAAAAAAATTCACGCCTTAATTCCACAGGGTGTTCTCCGACCAAATCGGAGACATCCTCAAGAAGACTGCCTAGTGCCCATAACCATAGAGCTTGAATCAAAAGAATTGTAGGTGTGATGGAAGCGAGGGAGTGGTGTCAGGATCGTATCAAGTAGCGCTTTTTTGTTTCGGCCTATCACGGTGGGAAAAAGGCGTGACAATTTGATTGATTGATTGAATTACCACAGAGATAGGCAGAGACAACAAAGGACTACTTTTCCAGGATCCTGCCACAACTCTTTTGCTTCCTTTACACCCACAATTCTCTTAGATACATTAATACAATAAACTACAATCAATGAAAATCAGTAGATCTAGGTGTCTATAAATTCGTAAACATACTACATTATCTATGTTGTTTATATTGAGGCATGACATATGACAGAACCCCGCCTAATGTTCAAAGCAGGAGAGCGGTCCATGAATGGAGGTAACTGCAAAGTGGGCAGCATTACAAATTATATTACGGACAGAAGCAACGAGATCAAACGTGCTTTTGTATAAAATACAAAGAGCAAAACAAGTTGCTGAGACAAAAAGATGCAACGTGATCCTATGTTCATAACACGTTTTGACAACTATTCAATGTCCGTTTGGGAATGTGATATAAACAACAAATAACGATGAATAATAGAAACGATTTAATGTCACTGTTTATACGAAAACAATTCAGGTCAATACGAACGGGTGTGCTAAATTAAATAGACACAGACCACATATAAATAGACTCCCTTCAAAATTTAATTGCTAAAAGATAAAAATAGTGTTTAGATTAGCCACGTAAGCTATGGCACCTTTTCATTTAATAGTGACAGCTTTGTTAACGGACCGCTATAGGAAAGCGTCTAGCTAGAGTATGTTATCTGTGTAATAAATATCAGCTGCATGTCGGTGTGAAATTAGAAACAATTAAGGTGTAGATTCAATTTGAATGCATTACAGAGCTTTTACTTTTACTCGAGAGAGAAAATTAAATTTCACAATACTAATTGAAAACCAATTCTTAATTAGTTTCGATTTTCGCGTGCATCTAATAACTTTCGTTTGTTTTCATAAAATGCCTAATCGATTTCCTTTTACAATTTATCCCAATTTAAATCAATCAATTAAATTGTCACGCCTTTGATTGATAGGCAGAGACAATGGAGCGCCACTTGCTACGATCTTGCCACAACTACCTCGCTTCCTTCAAATTCACAATTCTCTTCATACAAGCTCTATGGTTATGGACACTAGGCAACCTAGCTTTCTTGAGTATGTCTCCGATTTAAATCTACCTATGATCATAGATGACAATAATAAGGGATGGAATACTCTTATTATATTTAGAATTTATAGCAATAATCCTGCCTTCCTTTCCAAGAATGCTTTACGCATTTTAGGGAGGCGTACTAGCAGATATAATTATAGGCAACCTCCCCTTGCTTATATTGAGACAGTTGAGGTTAGATCTGGCGTCACTATAAATATATGAACACATTAATTCAAAAACTAGTTTAATTAATTGACTGATTAAACCTCGGCCGAATTAAGTTTTTATGCTAACGCTGTTTAAACAATTCGCCAACAATCTTGACACTTTGAACTCACTTAAAACGTCTGTCGCTCTTTTAGATATTGGCGTAGGGTAGTTTGTAGAGTTTTAAGGCGACCATGGTGTAGTGGCAATGGTTACGTAAAACCGCGAGCACGGGTTCAAAACCTTTGATATATATGTACTTTGGTTGTCCCGTTTCTATGATACAAGCACTTTAATATAATAGTTTAGTATAGAAATGTAAAAAAATATTTAAAAAAGTTTTGTCTTATTTTAAATCCGTTGGTTGACAGTTAGTTCAGTGGGTACGAGGGAGAAACGCCAGGATGTTGAAAAAGATGGATGAAAAATGACTAGTTCAAAATGTGAATTAGATAGGAATTTAAAATAAAAATATATTGATTGTGACCTGTCCAAAAACCTTAATCACTGCCACTATTACTTAACTGTATTTTAATTTTCAAGTTATCCCATGTAAAATAAAATAAGATACAGATCTACCAATTAAAAATCTTTCACCCCATCTCATAAACAAATAAAACATGATCAGATTGCATACCTCTTACCCTAAAATATGAAATTATAAGGTCTGTGGCTTGTGCATACGTAATATAAATCAAGAAACTATTATAGTACCAACTCGTATGCACCGAGCACATTTCCGTTTTGATTACTCCGTCCACCACAATGCAATTCAAACGTTCATTGTCAGCTTAACATTCCTTTGCGATAATTTAGAATACAAACACAGCCTATATAGGTATTACTAGACTTCGCACAGAGAGTCTACTTACGGGTAGGACAAGTAGTTGCAATTAGATCGAACATATGCTTTAAATTAGTCATTTGTGTTTTTTTTTTTGCAATTTATGTACAACATATTTGAAGCGGAGTCTATTTAGTAGTATGTAGTCTGCGAATTAAAATGACCGGTCAGAAGTAGTAGGCATTCCACGGAAACATTAGTGCCTAGACGTCTAGAAATGAGTGGGCACGATGAAAAGCTAGAAACGTTTGCTAAAAGGTATTGTTCTCCTTTTCGTAGCTTTTAGTAAAGCTCGACAATTGCCTGGCTTTAAGGACATGTTTAAGATATTAGACCAGAGAGAAAAACAGCTTTAATAAATTAATTTGAGTAGTTTATAAAATAAAAGATTTTGCTGCTTGCTATCGCGTTAATATTGATTAATTTGACATATTAACTTTTGTGGAAATATGAATAAATAACACGAAAATGTTCATCATTTCCTAATAAAAAATATTAGCGCTATTTATGGAAACCTTAACAATAATATGAAAAATGAGACGACCTACAACTGAGACTCCCCGCGACCACGATGGATGCAAAGGCTCGAAACGAAGAATTAAAATAAACGAGAAATGAAGCCGTAAAAATGTTTTATATCATAAAAAATATTTGCGCAAAACCTTAGAAAACACTATAGTTTTAGAAGTTTAATTATGCAATATCAGCAAAGGTTTCATTGCAGGTTACAAAAACCTAATGGGCAAACTCTATTTGGCATACATTTATTATTATAAAACAGCTGAGTTATAACGCCTACGCGTAGAGCCCACTTGGCTGGTGACGTCACTCACCCCCGCTATGCGACTGTGAAGCCGCGTGGGCTGATAGAAAACCTTTCACGTATTTCAACGACTTTTATTTGATTAAAACTTCCAATATCATTCATTCACTAAATATATATTACTCGTATATCTATTATTTAACGTTGAATTAAAATAACAAGTTAGGACTTAATGAAGAGTGTTAGGATCTGAAGTTACCGGTTCCAACTAGGCCGACTTAGTGGATGCGACTACTACTTGCAGTTATTTAATTGTAGTAGCAGTCGACTTGATTAACATCGAGCGGGGTCAAATGTCATGCAGCGCCGCATAGGCTACATAGGCTTTAGCTTAGAGGCCTCCAAGCAAACTACCCCTTAATGCAGCGCTGTTTTGTCACAGCCTTTTTCCCTTGGGGATAGGAAGAGACAATGGAGCGCCACTTGCCACGATCCTGACACAATTCTCTTGCTTCCTTCACATCCACAATTCTCTTCATACAAGCTCTAAGGTTATGGGCACTAGGCAACCTAGCTTTTTTGGGTGTTTTCCGATTTTATCGGAAAACACCCAAAATCAATTTAAAAAAATCGAGGAATTTTACAGTTGTTTTGTAATAGATTTACAGTAAATTATTGAATTCTGGTTTATTGTGGGCATATAAAAATATAATAACAAAGTCATTACATTAGGATAATATGGGAACATTTGTTTCCTTTATTCTCGGGTCGCATAGCGGCTGAAAATTTTTATCATAAGCCGTGACATTTATGATAGGAATGAAATAAATGGCAATCTGCTAAGTAAAGGTTTATGTATGACGTTACGTCACGAAAACTTTACGTATTATTTTATTGCACAAAGTTTTTTTTTATTCACCGCTCATAATTCCACAATTCTCCTCATACAAGCTTTAAGGTTATGGGCACCCCAGCAACCCAGCTTTATTATACTTTTATTTAACTCAAATCGTGACGCCTTAATTCCCCACAGGGATTGGCAGTTTGGCCGAGACTTTTAATGATTCTGACAAAATTTACTCGCTTTCTTTGCATCCATAATTTGTTTCATAAAAGCTCTATCTATGGTTATGAGTACTGCAGATTATTAATTTATGCCCCCGATTTATACTTTCTTTTATAGCAATACATTATTTATTATATTATATTGAGATAAATAATATATATAGAGGTAAAATTTACTGTGTGCTTTTAGAAGTATCCACTAGAAGATAATATAAAAAGCAAACGCAAAGTTCAACTCATACAAACATGCCAAAGTAATAAGATTTTATGAAAGGAAAACACTCACGTCTGATATCGTTAAGACTGAGTTTTCCATACAAACAAGAAACGAGAAGTGAATTTTCGTCGTGTCTCTGAGGAGCGCTTGTAAGCATCATCTCTTGTTGAGGGATGTATTCATAGGACGTCTAGATTGTTTCTTCCTTGTATACTTTCCCACTTACTACGTAGAAACAGCAATTGAAAAAAAAAACTAGACAACCAACGTGCCCTAATTAGTGCAAACCTAGAAACCTACATTAGAAACCAACTAGACTTCACTGCCATTAAAATAGCTATTTTAGTACCTGCCACAACAATATTCACATTTTAGTAGTGTACTGACATTATTAGTGCCCATAATCGTAGAGCTTGTATAAAGAGAATCGTGGATGTGAAGGAAGCAAGGGAGTTATGCCAGGATCGTGGCAAGTGGCTCCTCATTGTCTCTGCCTATCACTGTGGAAAAAGGCGTGACAATTTAAATTGATTATTGACTTTAACTACAACTCATATTGAATTTTAATATTAAGTTTATCATATCTGACTTGAGCAAGAAAACTTTAATGAAAACTTAAACTGTTCTCACGTATAACAGGCTTCTATATTTTAAACCATCGTATATAAAAGAAAAGTAACGTATTTCAACTTTCTTAGCCTCTTCAAAATAAGGAAAAATGTAGTTACAATTCGTAATAGGAATAATTTAGTATTGATGCTTAGTATATTTGTGCATTATTTAATTTGCCTTTTGTTATTTTAATAGTACAAAGGTGTGTTAGAATTAAGTAAGTTTGATTATTTGTGTGTTAGCCAGTCTGTATTATAATGCAAAGAAATGAATAAATTAAAGGGTAGATAAATGTCTGTCAATCTTGTAAATCTTTTTATAAATGATTTAAATAAAAAAAATGTTTAAATAAAAAACTGATTTTGCTTAATACTTAAAATAGCATAGTTTGTTAAAGAAATATGAAGACACTAAAAGAATCACAAGATCGTGGATTTGGATCATAAAATGTTTGGATAATACTTCAATACACATACTGCACGATATTACCATTTAAATAAAGTTTTATTATTACAAATTTTAATTTAGTAGTAGAACAAAAATACAACAAATTCTGTGTCAGCCTCTTTAAAGTTAGATAGCTGGCAACGGCACGCGATCCAACAATAATGCATGCAAAAATAAACATTGAATTTCTCCCTGAACCTGTCGAATATAAAACCTGCCTTTAAGAATAATATTAAACAAGAGTATTTAATTTGAACCCGTCTAGTGACCTATGCTAGCTTTATGTCAACCTACAGCTACATTTCCCTAGTCGTCACCGGTCATGTGCCTAAGTGACGTAGACAGCTAAGTACTTTTTATAGTAGCCGACACATAACAATACCCCGCTTGTTGTTAAGCTGGAGTCGGTCCATGAATAGAGGATACTCACAGTTAATAACTGTAAGGAGTAGTCGCATTCATTATGTCGGCCTAATTGGAACCGGCAACTTACAAGCTGATTCTAAAACGCTACTCAGTCACTTCACGGTCTGTATACTTAAAAGTGGTGGTGCTACCCCCGGGTCGTAAGACTGCGGGGTTAGGTTGGCAAGTTAAAACAATTACCGTCTCTCGTTGGCGATTGTCAAAATAATGAAAGCTAGGCTAAATCCAATAAAACGAGACTATTAAGCGTTTGATCATTATCATCAATTGTCTCATTTTGGTGGATTTAGCCTAGCTTTTATTATTTTGCCAATCGTCGACGAGAGACGACAATCGTTTTAACTTGCCCAACCTAATCCCGCTGGGCAAATAACCACCAATTGACTGCAATCCACACTTAAATTTAAAAATAAAACAGCCTATTAACTAAATATTTACGAGTCGATGTTGAAATATGACAACAACTGTTTTTAATGAGCGTTTAGTATTTACTGTAACTCATAAATCTATCAACGTTTAGTTATAATGAACGCAAATATTTATAGCTACGAATAAAATTGTGAAATTAAAAACGCTTATCAAATATTTGGTTTGCTCTCGTCCAGGGGCTATTTATTGCGTAACTTATCACAAAGTAAACTTATTACCAAGTCATGTAAATAAGAGAAAAATACTAAAGATAATAAACAAGATTTGTTAAAGTACTAGCGGACCCGACAGACGTCACTGTGTTTCATTCTTTTGAAATTCTTGCGGAACCGACTGACGGCACTGCTTTTCATTCTTTTGAAATTCTTGCGACGATACAGTTTGATTTGACCATAGCGAAACAATAGGCTTTACAACCAACGCAAGTAGGTAGTAAAGATGTGTAAGGTCGTAAGTACTTGAGCCACTTTGCTTAGGAACAACTTAAGGCTAAACTCGCAACTACAATGAATTATTTACAGGAAAAAGTAATATATTTTTTTTATATTTCTATACTAAGCTACTAAAGTGCTTGTATCATAGAAACAGGACAACCAAAGTACATATATCAAAGATACATTGGTACCGGTTGGTGGTCTCGAACTCGTGCTCTCGGTTTGTGTAACTATTGCACTGCCACTACACCACGGTCGCCTTAATAAAATGTATCACAGACATTGGCTAACCAAAGTATGTCAAGAAGTTTTCTAGAATGGTAAGCAGACAGTTGGAGGTCATTTGTCCAGTTTACCGATCAAGGGTTCGCGTCATTCGCGTTTCGGGATAAGATAAGTTGCCGGTTCGCCTGTTCGATGCAACTTTTACTTGCTGTTATTTAATTGTAGTAGCAGTCGCCTGCATTCGTGGACGGCATTTCGCCCTAACATGTCAAGCCACAATAAAAAATACATTAGGTAAGGATATGAATCTATGGGTCGTTTTTGTTATATAGCTACGCAACAAAAATTGAATCGTTAGTTCTCATGGTTTCGTTGAGCACAGGTGTGGTCTCGATTCGCAGGAATAGCACAATTTGCAATGTATGTCGTTTGTCTGGTTGTCCGTGAGAACGTCACACCTGCACTTAATACAATGCAGTCAGTACTTCAACTTTGTTCATTGCATTATTCGCTAATCGAATAAAATACAAATATACAAAATGTTTTCAATTCAGATTGGAATTGAATTGAGTTTTATTAAGGCTCTATATACGAGTATATAACTTGGTGTTAAGCTGGAGTACGGTCCATGAATGCAGTCAACGAATTACAGGTAGAAGTTGCATCTATTATGATGGCAAAGTTAGAACCGGCATCTTACAAGCTGATTCCGAAGTTACTTCACAGTCTGAACACTTGAAAGTGGTAGCCCTCTCAGTAAAGCAAAATTTACAGTATTCAAATTACTTGGCTACACTTGCGTGAACTATCCTAACTTAAGTTAAAATAAATCCACTATTATTACACATTGGTATGCAAGAAATCATTATTTTAAAAACGATATGACATGTCACATTCAGTTGCCACCAAAACTCCTACAATTATGATTCAACCTGTGTCATGAGCTGAACTGAGAATAAAAATATTACCTTTCTTTGGATCCATGTTAAATTTCTTTCTTCCTATGCTCATCTGTTTGGCTTTACTGTTCTGCTTGCACTCCTCCTGGCCGTCCAGAGCTTCGAGCTCTGCCACCACTTCGCCCAATTCATCTTTAAGTTGCTGTAACAAATAAAACATACTTATAAATAAATTCAATTGAGACTAAAAAAGCCGCAAAACTGAAGTGGGATTGGGCAGGTCATCTCTGTCGCATGTCTGACGCATTATGGGCAAAGTCTACTGCTGAGTAAACTCTAGGTTGCAGAAGCTATCGCGGCAGGCCCAAACGGAGATGGCAAGTTGAGATGGACTCCTACAACATTTCGTGGCGAGAGATCGCAAAATGTCGTGGGTCATGGAGCCTCTCTCCTTTGCCTAACAGTGGGACAAAGAAATAGGCTAATAATAATAAGACTAAAAATGGAACTACGGAATATAGATTGCCATTATGTTAACTAATGCTAGTAGTCATAAAGGTGTTGCTTTAAATAGCATTATTAGTTTTTGTTATTATTATTCAGACGTGACATCTAACCCTGTTTTGCCTGATGGTAAGTAAAGGAAGGTCCAAGAGCGCCGATGACTTAAAAAACGTCTAATTTTACAGTAGCTCCAGTTTCTGTCTCTAAGTCTCTATGCAATCTTTATGTCTATACGATCATAAATATAAAATATTTCATTTTCGCGATTTAGTTATAAAAATCCAGAACCGGTTCACTAGGGCATAATAAATGAAAATTAAAAGAACCTCGAAGAAAATAAAAATGTTCTCAGCCGTTATTCATTACGAATGAGACGAAATCTCTGGGGTTGAAATCAGACAAAAGGAAAACTGAACGAACATTAAAAATTGCCACAAAACCAAATCAGACAACAGTCTCTGCCGGGAACAGAATAATTTATAGCCGTCTGAAACAGTATTATTATCATAAATAAAATAGGATTTTAGTATAAGATGTATAATTTGAAAATATTCTTATTTATCAATGTTTCAAACGTGTCTAATTTCGATTAATATATTAAGCAATTGTATTAAAATATTGGTCAAAATACTTTAAATTGTGATCAATAAAGATAATAATCTAGAACGCGTCCTGAATTAGACATTATGAAATAGAAGACGTATGCGAGACAACATCGACAAAGTGGCTAACAAGCACGCAATCAAACCGGCAAGGCAAACCGCATCGTATCAACCAGACCCGTTGGAATTATCTGCATTCAATGCACATCACTACCTACTACTACTGTTCACAACGTTTTGTACCTCGATACTTATCTAACGGATTCTAGTTTATTGAATTTAGTTTATAAAGTAAAATAACTTAATATTGGTACACAGGAAAATAACTCAATATTGTATATAGGAAAATAATTTAAAAAGCTATTTAAGTTAGAACGTAAATGGTTTACGGTAGTGATAATATAAGCTTATTTCATATTGATTTCCTTATAAATGGAAAAGGAATTCGAAGTATTCGAATGAAAAGGTTAGAAATACATGAATAAATATACGACGATGGAAAGTATCTGTCGAAGGTTACGCAAGGAATGCAACATTGCACAGGTGGTACACTATTCCAACATGAATATTGATCAGCTATTGTTACTAAATTACTTCTTTAATAACCTCTACTAATTAACATAAGAACCACGTTAAACGGTAGCCAGTAGGTAGGTATTTAAGAACAATTAAAATATATAGCTCACAGACATATTAGATGGATGTCTGTGTATATTGACAATTAGAACGATTATTAACGTTCTCGTCCATCGTTAATTAAAACATGTTAGTTACAATTTAATTAAAACCTTTATTTTTAAGATCACTATGCAAAGTGCTAAAATAAATGTACAAGTAGCCTTAAAAGAACATAGTGCCCACCTAGCATAATATTTTAAAATTAATGTCCGCAATTTCCTCAATTACTGAATGAAAGCGTTAATATTTTATATACATTAAACAATCAATTCAACTCACAAACAGTGTGCATGGGTCAACGAAAATTTCGAGAAACATTTGTGTGAACAATAACAACATTATGTTTTGGTTTGTTAGACAATGCGAGCGACCGCGGGGATCTCCGTCGACACGACACGGTCTGCTAGTTCTAACGCAATTTGCGGCCGTAGTCTCGCAACTTTATTCCCAGTAGAACTTTATTAACCTTAGTTGTCTAGACATAAACATTATTTGCGCAATACCTAGGTTGCGCTAATCTATGATATTATAATTAATAATATCCTAGAAAATATTTCAAATTTTGACTAATTGTTATGTCAGGAACAAAACTGAAATTGCAATTTTATTAAGTCCATATTGTGAAGAGAGTATCTCCACGAGTGCATAAACAAGTTAGTTAGCGTGTTGATTAAATGAAACATTTGTTACATGATAAAGGGGAAGAGATATTTGCTAATATGAAAGGAACATTAGGTGGGTACCTATCTCTGAACGATACGGATCTCTGAACAAACTCAAGCAAGTATTATCAAATGATATCAACCTCTCTACCAATAATAACACGGTCGACAATAATATGATCGAACTATTTATTTGCAATGTGAATAGCGATACAGGGATACAAACGTAAACTACGTTTTATGCTGTCTGTCTAGACGGGTTTTTAACAAACGGCAGGTGCGTGAATTCCTATGCGAACAGGGAAAAGTCAAATACAAAGGCATCTCCACTTTAATACGAAATGAAAGACGTAAAAAGGAAACATGGGAGTTGAATCGAAAAGGGTTGCAAAAGGGCATCGGTTTTCACCGCATTTTTGAGGCCGATGATCCCCGATAATATAAAAACGTAATATACGAAACCCTTTGCTGTATATTATACCATATACATGTTAAATATATAAAAACATGATATTTTGGCTTTTACATTTATTAAGGCACGGCATAATATGAAAACACTTCGCCTGATGTTAGGCTGGGAGTTCAGCTTATGGAGGCGACCGCCACTAACAACTTACTTAAATAACTCCAATAGGCAGCGCATTTAATAATATCCTAGTTGGAACCAGCAACTTTTAAGCTGATCCCGAAACAGGACTGAGTTACCTCACGGTCTATACACTTGTAAGTGATAGTACAACCCCGGATCGGTTGACTGAGCAAATGAACACCAACTGTCTGCCTACCAGTCTTAAACAACCAGACCCGGACAAATATCAGAAAACATTAATAAACGAACAAAACCAACAATAGTGGCGATCCCTTTGTCCAAATATAACACGAAAAAATAATTAATGTAAGCGACAGCCCGCAGCTCTAAATCCGACATATCAATAACTGATAAAACACACATACACCCACATATATCAGGCACACAATGACCAAACATTTCCAATTATGACCACTATCCGTTTGAGGGCAATTGCTTCTTAGCACATACGGGTTTTTGTGTTATAGATTTTATAATACCTAACCTAAAATAAACAAGTTCTGTTTAAAATTAAATGTCAACTATTTAGGAGATTTAAATTTAGACAACCCTGTCTATAGGCACTATAATATAGCTTTTTGGCCAAGTTAAATTATTGCAGTTTAAAAATGCAATTAAACCTTTTATTATCATCATAAAATTGATATAAAATAATTCATACCGTAATGATGTCAATTAATAGTATAAAAGTAACTTTCGACAAAAACATTATCAGTGGAACCTTTCACCGATTTCGATAGCGACAATGATACTGAATAAAAAGAACTTAATACACACCCAATACTATAATTTTGCAATTATGCCATACCATAGAATTATGGTTATAATTCCTATTTGTAGTCCAAAGAATTTAAAGAATAAAGAGTAAAATATGTTATTACATTTTATTGGACTTTCTATAATATTAAATCATTAAAATGTGGTCATCTCACAAAGCAAAGGTGTTTCTTTGTAGAAGATTGATACAAGCATAATAATAATATAAATAAGGTAAAAATATTTTAAATGAAAATAAGCTCTTTTGCATTGGCAAGTATGTCTACAATTAGGAAGTTTTATTAAAACAAGAGGAATCAAAATGGTGAGAAAGAGAGTGGTAGCGAAGGATGAAGCAATTGACAATACAGTTAAACCACAACAATACTATATACACAGCCTTATGTGAACGTATGGGTCCTCGAAGGGTAGAATCATTTGAAGATTAATTAAGTGTAAGTGAAGACCCACAGGAGGCTATCTCGTCTAGACGAAGTCTATCTTGCCTTGATAGATATTTCAATTATCGTTATTTGTCGTGGATTCAAATAGCTTTTTAATATAATTTTATTCCAGCTTGCAGTTATGATTTATTTAGTTAAACATGGGGTAAAAATTGAAAGGTAAAGTACCTCGGCCATGTGCTTAGAGACGATAGTCCTTGCTAAAACTGATTATGATGGCCAAGGTACCATAATCACCTTCCGTAAACGACATGCTGGACGCAGAACGAAGTCCTGCCTAAGAAACGTTTGAGGTTCCCTCTGTTAAGCAGCTGTTCGACCTTGCTCTTAATAGAAAGGAGTATAAGAATGCTACGGCCAACCTTTATCAGCATAGAGGCACTAGAAGAAGAATAATCTTAGGACCGTATGTGTGGGTATTTCTTTTATAATTCACAGTTAAATAAAATACCAAACTTTATCTTTAAATACATTTGTTTTGTTGATTCATATGCTAAATATATTTCTTAATTAATGTGAATTTATTTATCGTTTTGTTATTACACGGAAGTTTGAAAATTACGGAAAATATTTGAACGTAGTTACACAAAAAGGATCCAAAACACCAGACTTTATTATTTCGACATTATAAATAATTTTTATTTTTATTTGTTAAAGACTAAAATATAATGAAATATATTTTTTTTCCAAAATCAACTTTAAAACAGGGTATTATTTTTTTTAAATTCTGCTTAGGCTTTATCCTAAAAGTGTGTGGACTAGATCTTTTCTGTCTAATTATATCTATTTGTGTTTCGGAATATGAATAGTATCAAAGGATTCATTAATATTCGCCGCGGGCAATATTTGATACCGGGCTAGTGATTACTGTCGCAAGTCGATATAAACAACCAATACGTACACGTCCCGTCGTGCTCTGCTAATTATTAGGAAATGGGTTCATACATCAAGAGAACGTGACAAGAATCATATTATTATTTCCATAATTATTTTGCACAACACTGCGAAAATACTGAAAAACAGAAATAACTGCAATTTCCGGTTCGACGAACACTAAATATATTTCCACAGTCATGTTAGCATTACAGATTAGAATATTAAATACATGAGTAAACATTATAACCACGTTTACAGTAGTACGAATAAAGTTATGTATGTGCTTCGGCAATCTTCGTGTTTCCAATTTAAAAGGAACCAATGTTGACATTGATTATATTTTTAGTTCTTTTAAATTGAATTTCAAAATCTTTAGAAAATAATAAATAATGCCGGGTAGTCGGTGCAGGGTAAACGGCAGCTAAGAGTATGGGCATTACGCCGAAACATGTGAAAGCAACCGTACATGTCCATACACTTCGCCGCCGGTTACCCTGCACTGACTTATAAATGTGTACATTTATAAGTTAGCCGGTTACCGGTAACCGGCGGCGAAGTGTATGGATATGTACGGTTGCTTTCACATGTTTCGGCGTAATGCCCATACTCTTAGCTGCCGTTTACCCTGCACCGACTACCCGGCATTATTTATTATTTTCTAAAGATTTTGAAATTCAATTTAAAAGAACTAAAAATGGCAACCAGAACGGTAACCAGGGACTAACTTAAATCATACTACTTATGACTAATAAAGAAATGAAACTTGACGCATCAGATCATATTTCAGAGGGAAAGCAATATATTATTCACAAATATAAAATAGAACCGCCATATAAAATGGAATGAATCTAAAAGAGAAATAATTTCGAACTCGCAGAATAGAAAACCATTTGTTATGGTATATTTCAAAACAAAATTTTGTAAATATACTGGCAACAAACGTGATGCAACAGCTGGGAATTTCAAACATTTTTATGAAAAAATAATATCTAATATTAAATGCGAGCTATTTTTGACAAACAAAACATCTAGTTACAAAGATGCATCATGACGATATAGAGAATGTTCTAAGGAGCTCTTTACTCTTATTTTTGCCTCGTTTTTACACACAGGTCAGGGAAACCTTCCTGTGTACATTCTGTGGACCGAGGAATGCTTAACTATTCTATGTGTTCATCCCATCCTATAACTTTGACGGCGACTAAGGCAACCGTTGTCTGAACAATTTCTAACAGGGTTCGAAGTAATAATTTATCATTGAGTGTAATCGATAATATTCGCCATTGGTTAAATTGTGTACACGGGCCACTTAACGTTAATAAGGTTGATTGTCATTTATTTTAAAATACCTAAATCAGAAAACTGAGAATAATAACACAATAGACACAATAAAACGACATAAGCTGAAAACGAGCCACAGCTTAAATTGTGGCTCTTCAAATACAGAAAATTCCCATCCAGCTTACGTATTCGAGGTTGAAGAGGATAGCTATTCCACTCATAAATTTACTACATTTTACTTCGTTTATATGATATGTATATTTATATGTGTTTTATATGATATGTAGGTAATATCAATTAAAAAACGATTGCTAGGCTTATATCTGTTATATTGTGTGAAATTATAATTAATTATTTGCAAATAGGATGGCAGAAGTTTTGAGAATACCTTAGCTAGATGAGACAGGCATGTTTATTGATTGTTATCCATGTTATCATAACATGGATAACAATCCCATTGTGCTAATATTCTTCAAAATTATTTTCACATTATATCTATCAATAAATGGATAGGTAAATGGCGCTTTGCTGCGCCGATTTCCACGATCCTGATATAACTGTTTTACTTCCTTGCTTCTACAACTCTTTTCTATAACACAATACTTCTTAAGATTAACTTCCAGCCGATCCTATAATGTGGCAAAACAAACTGTAAATTGGGATTGAAAGTCGTTTAAGAACACGCCTGGTTCGATCTAATATTCAGCGTATTCTCCATATTATTATATATTCGTGGCACGTCATTATCGTCAGTGCCCGATGTTTCAAATGTCGATAGAATTGAAGAGTATTAGAATGCCAGTAACTCAAACTTTTCTGTTATTGGGGCTCGTAATAAGACAGTTAAAAAACTTCTACCAGCCAAATAACTGCAAGTAGCAGCCGCATCCACTAGTTAAGTTGGAAACGGAAACTTTTAAGCTGATCCCACAACGTGACAGAGATCCCACACTTGAAAGTGGTGCTACAGGTCGGCAATTGGGCAAATGACTCATGAAATAAACTACTCATTTTATTGCACAATTTTTATTTTAAAACGTTAGGCAATTTAAATTGTATCGTAGGAAGAAATTACACATTCAATAGTTTTATTGTTACGTTTTACAAGAAATTCTGTAATGACGGACAAAACCATATCCGTCATTGTTACAAATCGAATTATGTAGTAAAAGTGTGACCTGCAGATTTAGATATTATATAAAGAACAACGTAATAATAAAACTTTCTCTTCAAACACTGATTATTAAAAAGTGTCTCGTTCACTAGGTATAGATCTCAGATCATACAAGTATTGTACTATAGTATAGTACTATTCTTATATGATATGAGGTATAGATATTTTACTTTTCTTTCTTTTAACTGTTTATAAAATCACAAAGCTTGAAAAGGACGTAGCCGCGAAATCAAATATAGAAAATACTTTTATTTTATTTAGCCTTGACATTTGACATCGACTTGCCTGGTGTTAAGCAAGGGGAGGTTCAAGAACTCCGGCGACTAGAAAAACTGTTTCTTTATAATATAATAAATAATACCTTAACAATTAACGTGATTTCAATCATAATATTCATATTTATTTATTTTTATTCCATATCAATAAATTAATTTTATTATTGTTAAAGTGTGCTTATTTAATGAGAAATGTGTAAGTAGTTAGGTCATAAAATTATTATCAACCCCAAACTAATTTCTCCATATACGACCGTGGTGTAGTGGTAGTGCAATGGTTACGTATACCGAGAGTTCCCAATTCAACCCTACTCGCCAATGTATCATTGATATATAAACTCACAGTCGCTTAGTGCAGATATGTATGTATTTTATGTATTATTCTTTTCTAACAAAAATATATCAGCCGTATTGAATGGCAGTTAAACATTATGGTTATTGCAGAGTAATTGCAATTGAAATGGATTATTTAGGCTCATGTCACCATTGCGGTCATGGTTGAGATGTGGCACATTGTTGTAACCGGAAAATTGAAATTTCTCGATTCAATTGCTGTTAGCTTTGTCAAAAAATGCATTTCAACATAGATGCACAATTTCATGCAAAAACGATTCTATTATTTATTTTACTTTATTAAAGAAACATACAATTATTCAATGCATAAAATATAACATAAAAGTAGAGCACAAATCAGCAAAGTTTCCAAATAATTATAGACATACAAAAAGATAGCAATTTAACACAAAAAAAGGAATTAAAAACTATATGGTAAAAAAACCTAAAAAATACACCAACATTATACATAATATAATATCTGCCTTGGATCCTTCAAGCGATGCGTGAAGAAGCTGGCATAGTGGCGGCGGCTGGGGCAGCCGGGAACTGACTTGGTTGTTCCAGTCGTCGTCACTCTTAGACCTCCTCTTGCTTATCATCAGGCGGGTCGAGTTCAGATGCCGTGTCACAATTAAAAAAAAAATTTTTTTAATTATTGTGTGTAAACATGGAACAGCACCCCGTCTGATATTAAAGTGGAGTGCGGTCCGTCAATGGAGACGAATAGTAGCACAATTAAATAGCTCCTCTTACTTTCTTCACATTTTTATTATTAATTTTATTTGACGTCATAATAAGATCACGCCAAATCACGCCTGAATGCCAGCCCATGTTCTTCCCTTGAAAACTTCAAGGAGGCTTGAAAAAGCACTTCAGGCAGCTAAAAAAACTGATTTACTTTTACGAGTCTGTTATTTGTAGTCGCCGGCACTCTGCACTTCACCGAGCTTACCATCAGGCAAGTCGTCCAAAAGTCGAGTCACAATAAAAAATAAAATAAAACATGATTCATCGGTAAGCAATCTGTTACAATTGAAATCGAGGCTCATGACATGATTCTCAATTGACGTTTGATTAAGGGCTCAATTTAGTTAGGCGATGTGTTACAAGAAAAAAATAACTTTATTGATACACGCTATTGATGATCTAACTAGGACGGAGTAATGGATTCGACTGCTACTTGAATTATTTAATTGTAGTAGCAGTTTTCTCCACGAATGCAGGCATCAACATCATGCTGGATGCTGTGTTGCGTCGAACCACAATTTCAAGGTGATCACGAAACGCACTGAGTCACTTCTAGGTCTGCTGTACATTTGAAAGTGGTGGTACTACCCCAGTTCTACCTCTAGATTCGTAGTGATTAGGACTAAGGGAGGTTAATAACGAACAATATTATCAAATCAAATTGTCACGCCTTTTTCCCATAGGAATAGGCAGAGACAATGGAGCGCCACTTACCACGATCCTTACACAACTCCCTTGCTTCCTTCACATCCACAATTCTCTTCATACAGGCTCTGTGGTTATGGGCACTAGGCAACCTAGCTTTCTTGAGGATGTCTCCGATCTGGTCGGAAAACACCTTCCTGCCATGTTTAACGCATCCATCCACATCAGATTTATAAACAATATATTCAAAATATAAATGAATAAAACTATGTAATTTGAATTAATTCAGAGACAGAAACGAAAACTATCTCTGAATTTTTTTTTCTTGAATCTTTCTTTGAATCTTTTTTTTACTATTCTAGTGACCACAGTTACGGGCAAATTGAGATCTTCCAATCTTTCAGCCATTATTTAACGAATTATCACAGTAATTAACTTTTAAATAACACTTTGGCACAAAAAACACAATCTGCAACGAAAACGCGCAAACCGCCATTCAACTAATTAATTCAGTGAAATAGCATTAAAGTGATCGGACATTGTAAATAACGTAATATTTATTTTAAAGATGTTGTAAAGTGACTATGCTTACATATTAACATAACTCTGAGTGTCTTGTGATTGTTTCTTCGAGCTTATCTAGTCTTACAATACAGTGCATAAAACATTTAACATAACCTTAATAATAATAAAACAAGTGACTGTCTAAATGTAATATTTTATTATTATTTTATAATTACTAGTTTTAATAAGAAAATAAATAGAAGGAAGTTTTAAATATTTAATACACTTTACTTTACGTGATTATATACATATATATTTTGATGTTATTTTGAAATCACACAAAGTAAACACTAAGGTCTCCGTCACTATGACTAAAACTTGCAATGGATGTGGTCTAACAATAAAAACATCTCAGTATATGACGTGTTGTCTATGTAAGAGGTTTTTTGATATAATTTGCTTGCAAATCGACAGGGAATCATTTGAGAAACTCACAAAAGAATTTAAAAATAAATGGATGTGCCCTGTATGCAACAGTACACGACCAAAAGGGGACAACTCGGACACACCTATACAGAGTCCAGCAAGGCTTACCAGTAACCCGTGCATCTTACCATGTGACAACCTTACAGTCAACACGCGTAAAAGAGGGGGCACACCAACTAACACCAATATCACCTCGGTCAATAACAATGCCCTCATCGAGCTAACAGCAGAAATAAATCAACTGAGACAGGAACTCCAAGAAATTAAGAAACAAAATACAGAACTCTTAAACATACGCAAGGACGTTCACGAATTAAAGGAGAAATTTAATGAAATATCCTCAAATCTTACACATAAAATAGAATCCTGTGAGAAAAAAATAAGAGTAAATAATGACGAAATTGTCGAACTGAAAGGCTCTTATAATACAGTTCTACAAACGGTAAATATCTATGAACAAAACCTTCTGAGAAACGAATTGGAGATTGCAGGGGTCCCTGAGACTAATAACGAGAACCTCCATCATATCGTAAAGACCTCAGCCCAAAAAATTGGGGTCAGCATATGTGATGAGGATCTGGATGATATAGTTAGAGCTGGACCCAGGTTGTCCCGAGGTATTAATTATTCTCAACGTGATTCGCTATTCCCTAGACCAATAATTGTTAAACTTATACGTCGGGCAAAACGTGACGAACTAATTAAAGCAGCTAAAAGCAGAAGAAACCTAACATCTGAAAATATTGTCTCAGGAGCATCTCAAAGGATTTTCTTCAACGAGAGACTTACAAGGACAAATCGCCTCCTATTTCGCGACACAAGAAGACGCGCCCAGCAACATAGCTTCCGTTTCTGTTGGATCAAACACGGATCTATATACGTTAGAAAAGAAGAAAATAAGCCAGCGTTAGTCATACGTTCTTTAAGCGATATTGAGAAGAAAATTGGTAAACTCACTGAGGTCCCCGGCCAGCAAGGAATCGAACAAGACGTCATTTACGAAAACACTTAAGTCCTTATAAATAAATTTAATATTAAAAACATACAACTCATTACACAAAACAGCACGCATACACACATACATACATACAATTTTACATATACATACTCCTACGAATTGCTCTATTTGTTTTACACCATAATGGGTTGCTCAAACCTCAATATAGATATAGTAAATGAAATAGACACTACATTTGAAATAGAATGTCAAGTGCATGAAAACTTAGAGAACTGTGCAAATTCACTTAACAATGTTTATGGTTTCAGGGTACTTACCTACAATATACGTAGTATAAACAATAACTTTGAAAGTTTCTTGGTAGCACTCCGGAGACTCGCTATGCAGCCAGATGTAATAATTCTAACTGAATGTTGGCTTTCCGACGGATGTATGACGGGATCTATACCGAACTACAACTCCTTCACTTCAACTAAAACCATAAATCGCGCTGGGGGTATAGTAGCATATGTCCGAGATGACTGGATCGCCAATGTTGAGGAACCGCCGTTTGAAGAGGGAGAATGTCTAAAGGTACAACTGTTAAACTACTACACTTTGTTGGGTATTTACAGATCACCTTCATTTAGGAAAACGACAACTTTCACACGGAGTCTGTATAACACAATTGACTCCATTAAAGACAAATCAAAATTAATAATCCTCGGAGATATAAACATTAACATACTAGACTCACAAGATCCTAATGTATGCGAATATCTCGATTTGATGTCTTTGGCGGGTCTCATTCCAGCAATCACAAAACCAACTAGGCTCACATCATGTCTAGATCATATATATGTTAAAAGTACAACCCGAAAGGCATTAGGACTGGTTGCGAAGACAGATATAACAGACCACAACATTGCTATTGTTGGTATATCTCAATCTGTAAACAAGCCTAAGTACTCTGCCCAGATAATTACAAAAACAAATCACGAACTTGTTTCTGCTGAATTGCAAAACGCAGACTGGACAAAGATCTTGGCTTCCCAAGATGTAGATAGTGCAGTGGAGCACTTTAACAGAATACTACAAACTGCTATACTAAACCACACCATAACAAAGCGCATAGCCAAATCAAAGTACATTGCCAAACCTTGGATAACGCCAGGACTTATTAGATGTATGCGTCACCGAGATAGGCTACATCTAGAATATAGAAAAAACCCAGAAGATGAAATTCGGAAAGTAGTGTACAAAAGATATAGAAATTTCTGTAACAACATTCTGCATAAACTAAAGCAACAATATGAATCAAGCGAGCTACAAAAACACCGTAATGATACAAAGAAACTTTGGAAAACTATTAAAACAATCGCAAACTGCCAAAACAAAAGACAGCCCCCCACTGAACTTACCCAAACCAAGGACAGTGAACGAGAGTCGGTAAATTCATGTAATGACTATTTTAGTAATCTTGGGTCTAATCTGGCCGATCAATTGTTGTTTACCCTCAATAAAAATCAAGAAACACTCGCCGCTGAAACTGTGGTTGACTCCTACCCCGCATCGTTTTACATGACTCCTACAGATGTACTAGAAGTCGATAAACTAATAAAAAACCTTAGAATTGATAGCTCTCCTGGAATAGATGGTTTTAAACCCTCTCTTATTAAGGATATAAGAGCTGAAATCACTATCCCACTCACACACATATATAACCTTAGTCTGGAAAAAGGAATCTTCCCAGCAGCCTGGAAACATGCCGTAGTTAGTCCGATTCATAAAAGTGGTCCTAAAAATTGTGTTGAAAATTACAGGCCGATATCCCTGCTAACAATTTTGTCTAAGATACTTGAAAAAATTGTTAATAACCGTTTGATTTCTTTCCTAGAATGCAACGAACTCCTCTCAAATAGTCAGTTTGGCTTTCGCCGTGGGAAATCCACCTATATGGCCGTCAATACAGTAGTAAAACACGTTTCCTCGCATCTGGATCTTGGTGAAAATTGCCTTGGGGTTTTCTTAGACCTCGCCAAGGCGTTCGACACCGTATCTGTGCCAATCCTGTTAAAAAAACTTGAGAGTTATGGTATCAGGGGCTTACCTCAAAACTGGTTCAGATCTTATCTTAGCAACAGATATCAAAGCGTAAAGGTTGGTGTACATATTAGCCAGGGGCTACCAGTAAACTTTGGAGTCCCTCAAGGAAGTATTCTTGGGCCCACACTTTTCACGCTTTACATGAACGACATATTTAAAACTGCCTTAAATGCCAAGCTAATATGTTACGCAGATGATACTGTTGCATTGTTTCATGGAAAAACCTGGGATGAAACAATAAACTCTACTGTGCTTGGTATGTCTGAAATAAAGAAATGGCTAGACAATAACTTACTAACTCTAAATGTAAAGAAAACAAAATTCCTCTGCTTTCACAAAACACAGGCATCGGACCCAAAACACATTAAATCTATCAATTTACGATCTGGTTGTCTAGACAATGACACAGAAGAAGTACACCGCGGCGAATGCATACGGTATCTAGGAGTGGACATAGATGATAAACTCTCGTTTAAACTGCACACAACGAATTTAGCACAACGCTTGAGACGTCTTACTCACTTTATGCGACTATTACGCAAATCTGCCGATAAAAATACTCTCCAATTGGTCTACAAATGTTTATTTGAAACAGTAAGTACCTACTGTATTGGTGTATGGGGAGGAATTTGCGCCTCAGCGATTATCGCTGTAGAAAGATCACAGAGGGCAGTACTTAAAGCTATGCTTTCTTGTCCCCTACGCTACCCAACGCAAACACTATATCTAGAAGCCAAGTGTCTTTCAATAAGGCAACTCTATGTAGAAAAGGCATGTGTTACTGTGCACCGGCAAATTATGAATGATCCTATGCATGCCTCTTTGTCGAAAAGAAGAGTTTTCCAGATACCACATAATGCGGTCAAAAGCACATTTGCACAGCGTCTTCCACACTTTCTGTTAACATACGTGTACAACAAAGTTATACGCCGATGTAAAATTAAAGACCAAACTGTCAAACAGGTAAAATTCATTGTTCGCCAATGGCTGTCAACACTAAATTATAATCAAACAGAAGACTTAATTAGAATAATGAAGTAAAATATAACGTGTACACACACACCACACACACACATACACACACACACACGCTCAAACACGCACACGCAAACACACACACGCACACGCAAACACACACGCACACACACACACACACACGCAAACACACACACACATACACACGCACAAACCAAAACCTCACCCTAAACTTTACCTTACCTTAATATTCTGACTTTCACGATACAGGCTTGACCTAGTGTGAAAGTCATAGTCATACAATGTGTCAGTAATCAATGTAAACAATGTAATAAATAAATAAAAAAATAAATAAAAATAAATTTACATAATTAAGGAACTTTTAATGCAAGTTTTTACACGTAGATGTATTTATGTACAAATAAAGTACCTGTAATGTACATTTTTGTGCGTTCTCGGTTTACAGAAGGCATTTTATACAGGCGCACGTGTGAAGTCGCGCCCCTACCAAACGGCTCCTATGACAAATTTACATTCCATCCTCACGTCGAAAAACCTGAGCCGAATGAATTATGCGCGTCCCTTTAACAAGAGTCTCCAGTTCCAAAAGTTACAATAAATTTATTTAAATAAACCTCTTGGGAACATGATAGACTTTTGTTATTAGCATATTCGTGTCAAAGCAACCTTTGTAAATATATTAAAATAATTACAATGTTCCTGTATTGTAGGTAACAAGTTTTAGACGTTAGTTTTGCGCATACGAATTAGTACCATTTATACCAAAATAAAAGGGAGAGAGGGCGGTGAAGGCGGTTTTTGTCGAGTTTTGGGAATTTGGTAGAAATGTAGCTGCAGGGGGTCCACCGGAACCAGCAAAATTTTGAAAGTGGTCTTTGAGTCTAGTCCATAGTGTCGTCTATTAAAAAGGTTTATAAAATTAGCAGCGCGAATAAATCCTACCTTAATGCACCCTGCCCAGAGGCTATTAACACGTGACCCACATATTAAAATAACTACTCCACATCCACTTTAATACGTGGCGCGTGCAGTTGTAAGACAATAGGTGAATGCTTTTAGTGACATTAAAATTAAAGCAATAAAATCTTTTGACAACATGTTAAGCGCATTGGTTAGTTAGCACACCTTTTCGTTACGCCTAAATTCCGATTGGTAAATATTTTTTATAGCTTTTATTTGTAATATTAAACAGATTGTTACAAATATTTCATAATATAATAAAAAGATATGGATATTTGCTATGTCTGCCGATCCGATGTAGTTCAAGTATACAAATCGTGAAGTGACTAAGTTGCCTTTAGGGATCAGCTTGTAAGTTGCGGCGGCCGGCATAGTGGACGTGAGTGCTACAGTTATTTACCTGTAGTCATCTCTACCCTAGAATAACATCAGGGTGGTTGCTTTCTGTCATATGTTGAGTCATGATAAAAAATCTACCCCACATTCATGACATAGTATATTATATTCTACTTTGGTCGCTAAGTTTCTATGATACAAGCACGCTTAGTAAGCTTAGTTTAGAAATGAAAAAAATATATATATTGCTTAGAATGGGGATAAACCCAAAGTTTTATCCCCAAAGAATCATGCTAGACCTGCTATTCCATAAATGACTAAATGACATTAAAATAGCATAAAATCCATTTCCAGTATGTTTGTTTCAAGTATTAATAAACTTCCACGTCCGTTGTACCACTGAATTCAGTAAGTGAACCATAAATTTCTATCAAGCGAAGATGCAGGAACAATCATGCAATTTACAACTGCAAAGCAACACGCGCAATTTAGACATCATTTATTTCTATCAGGGCCCCAATTCTCTTAATACATTATGGCGACGAAAAAGCAGTGAAATTGCGTCGCGGTCTCAAGTGACCAATCAACGTAGTTTATTTATTAATTTGTTATTCGCTGATTGGCTACGAAGATGTCATAAATCAGTGCAAGATCGTCATATCGCTATTATTGGTAAAGGAAGACGAACGGGTGACAAATGTAACAAATAAATGTTGATTTTTAAATATTGACTTGACATATGACAACACCCCGCCTGATCTTAAAACCTGAAGTGCGGTCCATGAATGGAGGCGACAGCTATTACAGTTTAGATAATTGCAAGTAGCAGTCGAATCCACTATGCTGGCAGGAGAGTGTTCACCGACCAAATCGAATACATCCTCAAGAAAGCCCGAGTTGCCTAGTGACCATAACTGTAGAACTTGTTTAAAGAGTATTGTGGATGTGAGGGAAGCGAGAGAGTTGTGAAAACATCGTGGCAAATGGCACTCCACTGTGGTAAAAAGACGTCACAATTTAATTGATTGATTAATATCTGAAAAATACATACGAAATCAAATTTAGAATACACTTGACACAATACTCGTACATTTATAAAGCACTCTTGTGAATGATTGGAATATCGAGTCACTCGATACTTTTTTAAACCATTATTACTTTTTTTTATTGTGACACGATATCTGACCTCGTCCCGCCTGATGATAAGCAAGAGGAGGTCCAAGAGTGACGACGACTGAGAAAACCGAGTTTGTTCGCCGGCCAAAGGTGCTTCTTCACGCATCGCCTAAAGGATTCAAGGTCATAGGATGGAGAGAACACATGGGCTGGCAAAGCATTCCACTTGTCGATTGATCTACAAAGTAAAGACGCACCGAACTCTTTAGTTCGACTGCCGATTCGGTCGATAAAATGCGGATATATATTGTTTACTATATGCAATATGCAACGTGGGCCTATTAGTCAGATGAACTGCACAGTGAGAAATTAGATTAAAAGAATTTCCGCGTAGGCAAGCATGCGCTGTGCAACTCAATAGTCGGAAAGGACGAATGTTAAGCTACAGACCCGGTACCAGTTGACCAAAGTATAGCTTGTCTAACTATAAATAACGCGCCCCTCTACTTTATTAGTTTATTTGAATGTGTGAATGCAAATATTACCAAATATACTACAATACTATATTAAAGTTCTCCTCCTTTTGTGTTTATCCAGCAACTGAATGACCAATTACAATTGCATTTTTGGTGTGTTGCATCCATATTTTATATTGCGAATATAAAATATGTGTGTGCTTAAATGCAGTGGAGGGGCGCGTCATTTCGGCTTAGACAGACTCTACTTGCTAAATTTCTTCTATTCAATTTTCATTACTAATTTACACAGCTATTTACTATGAGTCATTGTTATTGTAAAATTAATAATGATTTTCTAGTAATTTAGTGACGAGGACAGACACAACTAGACGTGACGTGTCGAGTTGTGGCAGACAGCTGTCGTCATGCCCAGTCTGCTGACCCGGTGTAGTACATTTAAGTGTATTATCCATGAAGTTGCCGGTTCCAATTAGGCCGGCATAGCTACTTATAATTATTTAACTATAGTAAGCAGTTGCTTGCATTCCGCGCTCTACAGTAACGTTGCCAATTTCAATGTAACCATTAATTCAAATTAACCCTTTAATTCGCAATGTTAAGTGTACTTAACATCCCAAACAAAAAAAATCCCGCGTATTTGGCGGCCTAGTACCCGCGTAACTGGCAGCCTAGTATTAATCTTACTACTTGAATAAATGTTCTTTCGAGTAGTAGAATAATACTAGGCTGCCAGTTATAAATACGCGGGATTTTTTTTTTTTTGTTTGAGATGTTAAGTACACTTAACATTGCGAATTAAAGGGTTAACGCTATTTCTTCTTAAAATAGCACTCAATGATATTTCAAGAAGAAAAGGCGTAGATATGTTATACTTGCTCCGAAAGAGGCACGTTAAAACTATGCACTCAGTGTTGTGATGCAAAGCAATATATATATTTGTCTCTTTTTCGCTCTCAATAAGTATCATTCCGTCCTACTTCCACTCGTATGTATGTCTAGTCATGGTTGATCGTTCAAACTCGTGCCATTTGCGAACACTAACAGCCGGTTGTACAAAAAAGTTTCAATTTCGAAATTTAGTTTTACTTTATACTTATTCTATTACGTCTACTATTACGAAATCGTGAATTGGTTTGTTAAGAATTTTATATCGAAACCTTTTATATATGTTTTTATCATTAGAAATAACAAAAGTGGTACATAGAAATCCAAAATGAATGATGTCCTTTAGCTCTGTATAATATATCCGTTAAACGTAAATGTAAAATAAGAAGCTAAAGAGTGGTGCAACCCATTTTACTTTTTTCTTTTACTTATACGATACCTTTTACAAATTCGTAAATTATAATTTTTGGTACAACCAACCGGCTGTAAAACTCGTGTAGGTGACGTATCTAATAATTTTACTAAATAACCATTGCCCGCACGCACTGGTGTGAATTTTGTCACGCTAATAAACCTAAATCCTTTAAATAACGTATAATTAATTAATGCTCTACAGTTAGGTCAACGTACGTAACATAGGTGTATCGTGTAAATTATCGAAAATAGTTAATATAAAATAACAACACGAAAATTATAAAACATATTGCCGAGTCAAGGCACGCTGAGCCGTCCTGATCCGGGGCTCACGTGAACAAATAAACTTTATTTGGTCTCGTTGTGGAGCTGCTCTTGTTTACAAACATCCCCTAGCCCCATAAATATCATGCCGGGGACAAAAATACACATTACTCTCGCACGCGGACCGAAATAGAATCATAATTTTACGAGAAATTCAAATTCGTCCGTCTCATATTATCTAATAATATCATATATTAAAGCGACCGTGGTGTAGTGGCAGTGCAATGGTCGCAATCAAGAGCACGGGTTCGAAACCACTCGCCGGTACCAATGTATCTTGGATATATATACTTTGGTTGTCCTGTTTCTATTATACAAGCACTTTGTAAGCTCAGTATAGAAATGTATAATAAAAAGATAATATAGATTTTTATTTTATTTACTCGACATCTGACCTCGACTAAGTTTACGCCTCAATTAATCACTTACGGTGAACGCATAGGCTGACAAAGCAATACATTTATCGATTGTTCGACAAAGAAACGACGCTTTGAACCAATAAGTTCCTACTGTTGATTTGGTCGATATAATGCGGATGCTTCCCCCGACCTGTGCGGGGGAAGCATCCGCATCATATCACAGGCGTAAAAAGACGACATTAAAGAGCTCCTTATATAATAGACTTTTAAAAATATAACATTGTAGGCTAACAATAGATTCCGGGTCATTAGTGAACTAGTAAACAACACGCGGCCCCATTGACCTAATGGGGTTTTTCTTAATGCATGCCAGGCTATAAATAATGGAGATTTTCAATAAGGGTTGATAATATCAATAATAGCTTGCTTGTATGAAGAGAATTGTGGATGTGAAGGAAACGAGGGAGTTGTGTCAGGATCGTGGCAAGTGGCGCACCATTGTCTCTGCCTATCCCCATGGAAAAAAGTCGTGACAATTTGATTTGATTGATTGATGAATAACAATAAGCGACTGCGCTAGTGACTATGAAATTGTGTCAAGTTTTGAAATGAAGTATGAGTATTTTAATTAAACCCCTATAACGAAGTATTTGTTTTATGAATAGGGGTTGTTTGCACACAATCGGGGTAATATTTGCATTGTTATTGTTTAACAAGTGTAAAGTTTGTATCGATAAACAAAGAGATGGTTAACACTGTACTAATATAATTAGGTAGGTGCTCAAGTAGTATTTTCAGTTTCATTTACCTCATTATAAAATCAAACGCCACTTTGGAACGTAAATATTTTTAAATTATCAATCAATCAATCAAATTGTCACGCCTTTTCCCCACAGGGATAGGCAGAGACAATAGACGATCCTTACATAACTCCCAATTATTATTCAATTTATTATCAATCAATTAATCAAATTGTCTCGCTTTTTCCCCACCGGGATATGCAGGGTAAATGGGACAATGCACTGCTTGCCACGATCCTGCATACCTCCCTTGCTTCCCTCACATCCATAATTCTCTTGATACACGCTCTATGGTTATAAGCATTTATATATAAAAAGTATTCATTAAAGAAAATCGGTTTAAATCATGTTTAATGCTATCATGATCATATGTGAATAAATAAAGTATGTTTACATCAATTATTCTATTTTAACCTAGCCAATATATTTTTTTGGTGACTAAACATCTAAACATGTTGAGTACTGATGACGAAAAAAACGACTCAGTTCGCGGTTTTCTTAGTCGCCGTAAATGTTGGCCACAATTATGTAAATTGTATTGCAATAAAGAATTTTTTATTACACTAATTAATCTATTTGCTTCCTAAATATCCCCAATGTCCGCTTACAACTAGTTATGGTTAGCTGTAAAAGAATGCCTAAACTGCCAATACTTAATTTTTTTAGCGCAACAAAGAATTTATTTTCTTAGATTCTGCGCGAACATTGATTAATATATATTTTTAAATATGCGGGTTACTATATCAGTCTCTCCGTGACCACGATGGATGAAAAAAGCTCTAGAAAGTTTGGAATAATAAAAAAACAAAAAAACAATAACCAAAATAAATGCGATAGTAAGCCGCATAAAATTTGTTTAATTCATTAAAGATTTTACTATTATACTAGAGATTCGAGTGGCAACAAAAATGTAATATATCCATTTTGTAATACTCAATACCACCCCATTGTTAACATGATCCAGGTTTGGCATAAAATATGCTCTGTAACGACTCGACATTGATTCACCCTCGTGTAACTGGGTTGAGGGTTAGCCTTCAGCCTTTGGTATAGTCGGTACATTGGCAAGCTTCCCAACAAAACAATACATTTGACAGGTCTAAAGGTTGACAGTTTTAGTTTCTTTTTAACTAAACTGACTCGAATAGTAAATAACAATTTAAATATAATGATCAATTGATCCCCCAGTTTTATTTCATTATGACTCGACATCATACCTCGACTTGCCTGGCAGTAAGCATGATGGAGGTCCAAGACTACCGGCGACTGAAAAAACACAGTCACGGATGCCATAGTCACCGTCACTATGCCGGCCTAATAAATGTATTTTTTTGACTCGACAACCGACCCCGATGATCCGAGAGTGGCGACGACTAAAAAAAACGAGTTACTTCACGGCTGCCACAGTAGCCGTCACAATGCTGGCCTATGTCTCCCGTTTTCTCTGCGCCTAATTTAACTTGGTGTTGCGGCAACGATCTAGAATAGGAAACACCTACGAGTACTAAGATACTCGTAGGTGTATCTTACTTAACAAGTATTTATACATAATAGTTAGTAGAGTTATCCGTTATCCGAAGACAGACTACTATGGACATAAATTAATATGGATTTATGATACGTTATCCGCGACCGGATACGAATGTTTAAGACGTACAATATAAACGCTACCTGCGTCATGTGTAACTGGCATGCTTAGTTCAATTGGTGTCACGACCTATTGTGACACGCGAAGACGTTCTGTCAAAATTACTTCCTTTTGATATACAAAACAAGACTTAACATCTTATAATTATTTTTTACATTTTTTTCTAATTACTATACTAAGCTACTAAAGTGCTTGTATCATAGAAACAGGACAACCAAAGTACATATATCAAAGATACATTGGTACCGGTGGGTGGTCTCGAACTCGTGCTCTCGGTTTGCATATTTATTGCACTGCCACTACACCACGGTCGCACCACGGTTTTATGTAATAGTATATACAAGATTAAGTAAAAATATGTTTTGATAGTAAAGCATAATAGTAGAGCTTGTATGAAAAGAATTGTGAATACAAGAGAAGCGATGGAGTTGTGTCAGGATCGTAGCAAGTGGCGCATTAAATATTGATGTCAATTAATGCGAAATAAAATTAAAATGTATATAAATAGTTTAGTTATTATTAATAGCCTAATATTATATAAGCTATATTTAAGTGAATCTTTAGATTTAAGCCTCTACCGCACAGACGCGTTATTATCGTTCGATAATACCGATGCGTTATTGCGATATCTGTTTTTAGTACAATATGTATTAGGACGGCTACGGAGTTACACACTACTGCGATAATAAGGATGCAATAGAAGTAGGACGCAGTTGTGTGCAATCGGGACGGATTATCGGAATAACGCAACCGATAATAACGCGCCTGTGTGGTAGAGGCTTAATTCTAAGATTCACTTAAATAATCTTTTGCCAAACTAAATTGTTCATGTTCGTGGAATGAAATAAACCTTTCGGGAAGGCACTAAACTTGGCAAGTTTTGCAAAAGAAACTGGAATATGGCCAGCAAGAGAACACCAACGGAAACTAAATAATACAGAATATAGTTTTACGCCTACATGCCTCACGATTGAGAAAAATACCCATTTGGCAAATAAATGTACAGATGAATACTCTTTTTTATTTATTTTATTTCGACTACGATGGACGCAAAGCATTCGAAAATTACAATCATAAGTCAAAACGCGATAGTAAGCCGTATAAAATTTGTAGGATTCATTAATCAATGTTAGCGCAAAATCTAAGCAAATTCTAATATTTTAAGTGTTAGGAGTGTGGTCCATGATTAGAGGTGACTATTACTACTAGAATAACTGTAAGCAGCAGTTACATCCACTATGGCTGCCTAATAGGAACCGGTAACTTTTAAGCTGATCCCGAAACGCGATTGAGTCGCTTCACACATTGCGTGCTCAGATATATCTGCTGCTGACTGTACTACCCCGGATCGCCAGACTAATATGACCACCAACTGTCCGACAACTAATCTTAAATTACCAGGCTCGGAGAAAATATCTGTTTTTATTTGATTTTATAGACAAATATTTGTAACAATTAAGTTATATACTTATAGCATTACAAATAAACGCTATGATAAACAAAACAAGTCTGTTTCAACCGCAGATATAGCTTGGGACTATACACGTCCCTAGTTCGACTGGTCAGTTACCAAAATGCCAACGTGTATAGCATTTATTTTAGAAATAAATTATTACTTTAATAATATGAGGTCACCATTTAATTAGCTAATGAATATAAAATGTATATATTCTATATCGGAACAGCAGTGGCCCAGTGATATTTACAATTGTGACACCGGACTGTCTGCCAGAGCGGCTATAATTGAAACTCTCTATTTCGAGTTAAACTCTGATCTTTACTCAAAACAATATCAAATTGACTAGTCTGTTTACAAATACGTCATTTCGATTTACGACTTAATTAGGACAACAAATTATCTTGCTAATTTTCCACTTCAGCAACGATGCAATTTCATCTATTTGTGAATTACAGTATTGTAATCTAATATGTTTACTGTTTGAGCATTTTACATATTAAAATAATTCGAGAAGAACCGACAAGAAATATATTTTTTAATTTTTATAATAATCTACTAAGAGTGCATGTATAGGAACAACCAAACATACTTTGCTAGAGGTTTTAAACCGGGGGCCTTAGGTTTGCGTATTGCACCAACAGACCGCGATCTCCTTGTCCATAAAATGGTTTCTGGTACAATGAGGGAAACATCATAAGGAAAGTCTTATAGATTCAATGATCAATGAATGGCCTTGCACCATCATTTAACATTACGAATTTATTCCTAATTTTAGTTTTAGGAAGTTCCGCTTCTGAATACAAAATACAGCGTGAATAAAGTTCTTAATGAGTAAAAATTATTATAAAAAAATTGTCGTGGATCATTTTGGTATTATATCTGACATGACGCTTTAAAGCTTCCAACGAGACCGGCATAGTGGACTCGGCTATTGCTTATAGTTATATAACTGTAGTAGCAGCCGCCCTCCATTCGTGGACAGCACTCCCGCTTAACATCTTCTCTTTATTTCTTATAGCGGCAATGGTTTTAAACAAAGGTTTGCCATGACCATTTCACTACCACTAGACCACGGTCGCCTACGCATCATGATTTAAAGAAATGATCACATAAATTACATCATTTCAATGTCATCTAACTGCAAATAATAATTTCAAAACCGGTCTTTAGGAATTTTCCTTGTAGACTTTTAAAATGATGTTCGATTAATAGTCGTACGTAACAAAAAATACCAATAATGTGAAATCCTTGGCCACCATAGTGACGGCGACTGAGAACTAAGTCGGTTTTTTTGTTTTGTTTCGGACCCATGCTTGATCTTGACTTACCAGGCAAGTCAAGATCAAAGTCACAATAAAAATAATCATTAGTACTTCTTCTCGAATAAATTAAGTGCAGTATTCATTGCCACCGAGTGAGTATGAACAAAGTTTGTGAATGTGAAGGTTTTTGTTATTGGCTTTTATAGGCGAATTCTACTACATTTAAATTACTGCAAGTAGCAGTCGCATTCACTATGCCGCATATTTCATAATACATATTTGTGAGTGAAAAATATTCACACACAAATTGTATTTAGTAACAATCCTACGATCTGAAAAAGGACAACTTTAAAACACGTGTTTGGAATTTTAAAACACCACAAATCACCTAGCCATTAAAAACTGAGTACAGACAATTTATTAAATTGTCTGTTAAATTACTTACTAATAAATTAAGTAATAACTCGAACTATAAAAATGTTATTAATGTTAAACTTAATACGGTTATTAATGTAACAGTGATGAAAAGGATGAGTGAAAATAGAATAACATATGGAATTTATAAATCTGATGTGAATGGATGCGTTAAACAAGGCAGGCCCAGAAGGGCGTTTGAGGACTAAATCGGAGACACCCTCAAGAAAGCCGAGTAGCCTAGTGCCCATAATCGTAGAGCTTGTATAAAGAGAATTGTGGATTTAAGGGAAGCGAAGGTGGCGAAGAGTGGCGCTCCTTTGTCTCTGCTTAGCTCTGTGCAAAAAAGGCGTGACAATTTGATTGATAGATGTAACAGATGAGACGTGAATGTAAAGTAAATATTTCCATACATATACTATCCCCGGCTGTTGTTATTATGCCTGCATCGTGACGTCACACGACAGGGTGACTTGACAGTAACGTACTGTGTTCCGATTCTTTTAATAACAACGTGGTTTTTAAGTTTTTAGAAGTTTTGCTTTTCTCAGTGGTTCCATCGGATGCAGCGATGTATTGATGTGAATGGACACTATTTTGAAAAGGTATAATACTAATAACTTGCTAGTTTGTTTAGTTCTAAAAACTGTCAATGTCGCCCTTGTACTAATATAAATTTATGGCGACGGAAAGTCAGTAATGATATTTGGGTCTTTTCGTAGGTAACTAATTAGGGTCGTAACTTATTAATTTGTTAACCGTTGATTGGTTACCTACGAGAATTGCCTTAATATTATTTAGATTAGCATAAAGAATCAAGGTAAAAAGCAGTGACAGCTCATGGACAAGTTTTATTACTTAGATAAGGTTCCAGCGCTTTAGTAACTGTCAGGTTTCTTACAATGTTAATACTAAAATTAGGGATTGGAAAGTTTTATGCTAAAAAGCATCCTCTACTAGCTGCCTTTGGGAAAGAGGAAACAATAAAAGTATTTCCTTATTAATATACATACTCATACGATACCATAAATATACCTGATATAATTATACATTTCACATTATTATTCACAATATTTACTGTTGTTGATTAGACTATCAAATACATGTCAAAACACTAATTAACTTGATCAATTAAAATGATAAATAATTAATCCGAGTCATATTAAAAAAGTATTTTTGTTTATAATGGATTTTTTATTTTAAATTTATGTAGGTCGTCATATGACAACGCCCTGCCTGAGTGAAGTTCACTAATCAGGCGGGCCATGACGACGACACGGGTGGCGCAATGGTTTGTCCCGGGTTTAATTCCCGGTCAGAGCCAAGATTTGTTTCATTTGTAAAAATTAAATTAAACATTACAAAAATATGGTGATTAAAAAACGATATTTGTTCCAGGTCTGGTTGTCATAAAGTGGGTGGCAGTGGTGGATAGACTGCTGATCCGTGGTAGTACCACCACTTACAAGTGTACAGACCGTGAAGTGACTTAGTGACAGCTTTTAAGTGGCCGGTTCCAATTAGACCGACATAGTGGATGCGACTGCTACTTGCAGTTGTTTAACTGTAGTAGCAATCGCCTCCATCCTAACATCAGGCGGTGACTTAGTTTGGGAGACTATTTAATTACCACTACACCATTCCTAAACACGTATTTCTTATAGGATCCTGGATCCCCCAAGCGCAGTAAATTGAACTAACTATCACGATACTGTTCCCACATGGATTGAGCCGCTTTCGACGATCCTGACATAACCAATTAAACGGATTATGAAGCAAAAACCTATTACATTACATTGTATGTTTCTATTAAAAACTCAGTGTAGAATAATGAGCACAGTAAAGTAATACAGTTATCAAAGAGGTATGCTCTTTATTATCCTAACAATGTGCTCGAAATAGCGTCACAAAGTATTAATTTAAATACCACTAAAGCTGACAAGAACTGTCAAAGTTATCGCCATACTTAAATACATTGTTTACGTTTCGTTGGGTATTCTAGAATTACGTATTTATTTATTTAGGAATTAATTATCGCGATCCAATACAAGCCCTAAAAATCTTCTTTTTTTCTTTATTCGGGTTCTGATGACGAAAGCTGTTTGCAATACGGTGCTTGTTCCTACATTAATATATGGAAGTGAATATCTATCTGGGTATGGAAGTCGAAGCATGAAAGTAGGATTAATTGCTGTAGAAATTAAGGAGTGCATTTGGGTAAGGATTTCGAATAGAGTAAAGAATACAGTTATGCGTGATAAATGTGAATTTCATTAAAAGATATAGTAACAAAAATTGAGAAAGGCATGTTTGCGATGGTTTGGGTACATTAGAAGAATAAATAAAATGGGACAGACAAAAAATTGAAAAAGAGTCTAAAGAGTCACAAAAGATTGTTACTTGATTAAATCTAGTGCTTTTATAAAAAGCAGGGTGATCATATTAATAATCAGTATAAAGAGAAATGTGGATGTGAAGGTAGCTAGAGAGTTGGGTCAGGATGGTGGCAAGTGGCGTCATAAGCGTCCTTATCCCTGTAGGAATTAAGGCATGAATGTTAGCATTGATGTTAATGATGATTACAAACGCCGGTATAGGTACAGGATCTAAATATAAATATCCACTGATAACACATCTAACCTTTGAAAGATTGTAACTAAATTGTATGTAAATTAAAATTAAATTGAAAGCAAGAGTTAATGAAGAGAGAATTCTCGAAATTTTCATTACGACAATCCTTATTAACAATGATTATAAAACCTATTGCGAGTGCTGTTGACCTGGCTAACAATACTGACAAAAATTACTCGAGTGTATTAAAAATCGCAAAGCGTGAAGCAGGGGTTCACTTTAACTTTGAAAATATCTGGCTACATGTGTGGGTAAAAAAATCGCGAGGTGCAAAATGAATTTGTTTTTATTACCTATTGCTAGGTTGCTTTTTTATTTTTTTATTGTGGGTAAGGAAGGGAAGGTCGCCGACGACTTAAAAAAACGTCTTAAACCGGTTGCGTCAGTCGTAAAATGTGCTTTTTCACACTACCTGTACGATAATCACGGGAGTAAAAAGACGATGCAGTAACAAGGTTAAAGAGCTCCTCGAAACATACTCCATGGTTATAGGCGATAATGGTCGCATAGAGCCGCCATGTCTGCGAAATTGCAGGGACTTTATAGTTCTTGTAACCTCTGCATCACGTATAAATTAGGGGCAATAAGAAGATATTAATTGTATTTGTATTTTTCGCCGACGACTTAAAAAAACGTCTTAAACCGGTTGCGTCAGTCGTAAAATGTGCTTTTTCACACTACCTGTACGATAATCACGGGAGTAAAAAGACGATGCAGTAACAAGGTTAAAGAGCTCCTCGAAACATACTCCATGGTTATAGGCGATAATGGTCGCATAGAGCCGCCATGTCTGCGAAATTGCAGGGACTTTATAGTTCTTGTAACCTCTGCATCACGTATAAATTAGGGGCAATAAGAAGATATTAATTGTATTTGTATTTTTCGCCGACGACTTAAAAAAACGTCTTAAACCGGTTGCGTCAGTCGTAAAATGTGCTTTTTCACACTACCTGTACGATAATCACGGGAGTAAAAAGACGATGCAGTAACCAGGTTAAAGAGCTCCTCGAAACATACTCCATGGTTATAGGCGATAATGGTCGCATAGAGCCGCCATGTCTGCGAAATTGCAGGGACTTTATAGTTCTTGTAACCTCTGCATCACGTATAAATTAGGGGCAATAAGAAGATATTAATTGTATTTGTATTTTTTACTTATTGTATACTCATAATGGTGATGATGATTAATAGAGGATTTAAATGAATGATGCTAACAGTATTTGGTAGTTTAGTTTAGAAAATTAAGTTACAGATCTCACGACTTTTGCACATACTATTTGGATCAAGTATCATTCACATAAAGCCCAGGATTAATTCACTATAAGGCTTCTCCCTGGTCTGTAAACGCGTTCCGAAACAATGTCAGAGCGCTCGTTGTCTTCTGTAAACAAATAACCATTCCGAACAGGTTATTAGCGCATATAAAGCTCTGATGGCTCTTAACCCTTTCCGTACGGCGCACGCCAATTGGCGTAAATTTTTTCCTATTTACCGTACGGCGCACGCCAATTGGCGTGCGAACTAAAATGATGATATCTTCGCGAAACAAGTTTTGTTGATAATGTCCTTTCTATACAAGCTTATATACAATGTTCTTAATAATATACTAGCCTTCGTTTTGTAAATCACGATATTTAAAAATATGATCTTTTTTATCCACATACGGCAAAGGTAAATCAGAAATTGACAACATTTTGTCTGAACATGATAATGAAATAATATAATTAAAATAAAACATATTTATGTTCCTCATAAATATCGGTCGCATTTATTGATAGATAAATATAATGGCAGATAAATCATAACATGTCCGAATTTGTTTGGAGATGATATATTTTTTTGCCAGGGATCTTATACAAAGTCGTTATTATTGAATAATAATGACTTTGTATTTATGCAATTTAATGTATATTAGTATACCGTCACGGTATTATATACTTTGGGGGATTCCTGTGGTAGTGCCTTACATCATACCGACATCAAGTTCAATGCCACTACGATTTGCATGAAGTTACCTCGGGTACCGCAAACATTTCACAATGGACTCGCTAGGCGAGTTAGCGGCATTACAATTTGAAATCAAAGGACTCGCTAAGCATTAAGAAAAGATAAATTTAAGTTTTTGCTATTTTCGTGGTCAAATAGTTATTATCAAACGGACATGAATAGTTTGGTCACATAATTAAAACAAGTAATTTAATGTTGTAAAATTTATTAATTTAGGCTGATACCTTAAATAACTAATTATAATTCCTCTAAGAATTTCATTGTTATGTTTATAATAACATAATATATTATAAATAATGTTAAAAGTTGTTTTGTTAAATAATTTATTGCTACAGGTTTTTTTTGTCGGTGACTGATAGTGTAACAAAGGCAACTCTTTTGAATATGAATTCTTTTTGTTACTTGCGCCATTTCTCGATAAATTTACTAATGAAATTATAGAAACGCTTTCTTTAGATAAACATGGTTGTTTGGTAAAAACAATTACTTTTTTTATTACTGCTTGGTTATAAAAATGAAAAATAGAGAACAAATAAAGCACCGCTTCTTTTTACCCGAATACGGCGAAGCACCCGATAATGGGGAATGATTCAAACATAATTTTTATCCAAAACTACTTGAAATACGTATTTCATTATAAACTATAATACACTTGTTTAAATTATATTTACGTGTGTAACACAATGACATAAGATGGAACCTCTACATATTAAAGGCGGTAGGTTAAAATCCTAACAAGTGATATTTTTTTTTAAAGCGGATCTGCAAACCTTTTTTTTTCCACAAAATTATTACCCCGAAAAAAATGTAAGTTGTTTATTTATTACACAATAAATATCGAATAGTTTGCACATAACAATATCAGATGAGAATATTTTCTTGATTTTTGTTTTAGAGCGTAATTTTCCAGTACTCGGGTTTAAGATTTTGAGCTTACTTTTTATTAACGTAACTTCTCTAAAGGTCTTGGCTTGAACTTGTGACTGTGAACGTCATTGCCGCTTCTTTTTAACCCCCGACCCAAAAGAGGGGTGTTATAAGTTTAGCGCGTATGTGTATCTGTGTGTCTGTCTGTGGCATCATAGCTCCTAAACGAATGGACCGATTACATTGCGGTTTTGTTAGTTTGAAAGCTGACGTGATCGAGACGGTTCATAGCTAAAATTGATAAGGGTTTTGAAGGTCATCAGTTCGGTATTTACTTTTCAACATATCTGTGACCTCACGTTTGACACACCCATGTATATGAATATATGTGTGTTTTAACTGGTACCACTGAGCTACTCCGATGATAAAGCTCGAAGGTAGGAGATGAGTAAATCAACAAGAGATAGAACTATTGTGCTTTAACTAAAACGTTTACTTACTATGAGCTTTTAGCTGGGCCGTTATCAAATTGAGGACTGACGCGACGCGAGAGGTCCGCGGAATGACGTATTAAATTACACAAATTGTTTAAAAAAAACGAAAATATTAATAAATTAAACAATTTAAATTTATAACCAAAACTATTTAAATATAATTCACCATAGATGGTAAATTGACAAAATGTTTACCATCTATGGCGTAAATAAAATCTTTACCTACGATCGGCGCACGCCAATACGCGTGCCAGCGATAATAGCGGGCCGTACGCGGGTATAATCTGCGTTGTTGAGCGTCGTGTTGAAAGGGTTAATTCAGTTCGGACCATTTTTACCGCTCGTATTTATATCGCACCGGCAATTCTGGAAGCGTCCTAAGTAGTTTTAAGATATACGTTAATGAATTTAAGACACTGAGCTCTCTGACAATCTGTAATTTTAACATAAACTACCAAACACTATTTGTATCATAGATTTAAAAAGTGTGATGTGCATTTTTTAGATTATGGGATGACAATGTGGAAACAGTTCCTATAACTATAATTTTAGGCACCATACCTAATAAACAGACAAAGGAGTCTTCTCACATTTTCGCGTATCATATTATCAGTCGATATATTTTATAATTTTTTAAATATTAAAAGTACATCTTTAAAAAATTGAGTGCATCAAATAAAAAATAAAATAAATGACGTTTTATATGCTTATTTGTTTCTCTGTATTGTTATTCCTACATTGTCAATTAAATTTTTTTTTTTCAATTAATAATCTTCTAGGTTTAGGTAATGCTTGATATTGTTTGTTTAATAATTTGTTGCTTTGATTGTTTAAATAAATAAACCATTTTAATTTAATTAGTTGCAAATATTAGTACCAAACTCAAGTGTAGCCGGGCACATAATACTAGGCATGTGTGTATAGCAATCAACTCTTAAGATCAAACGTAACTTTAGCAATCTCTATGAGCATCTAGCTAGACAAAGTTTATTGATGACAGAAACAAAGTTATACCCATTAAGTTGTACGTAACTTACACAGAGTTAGAGAAACTCCGTAATAATTAAATGAAACTGTTAGGTAACGCGTTATTTTTTATTGTTAGTTTGTTCTTATAAGGAGAATTGTAGATGTGAAGGCGCTCCATTTTCTCCGCCTATCCCTGTGGGAAAAAGGCGTGACAATTTGTTTTTTGTGTTATTATACTTGTAAACTTAAACAAAAATTTCGACGCTTTAAAGTAGTTCACTTCAGAGTTTTAAGTGACTGTTGCCTAAGTCGCAGTAATTATGCCGCACCAGCCAAAGGTGCTTTTGCACATTTCGCTCCTTTGAGGATCCTTTGAGAATAGGAAACCGTAAGCTTCCGGTGCTAAAACCACAACGTATTCTAGATATAATATGTTTTGTAGGTTTGGTAGTCCAGCTTCTATGATACAAGCACATTTAGTAGAGTTATTTATAATATGAAATATGAATGCTGTTTAAGATAGAATCGTCTACTGTTTATAGAGATTTAGTACATTATTTTCTATTTACTTTACTTTAAATTTAACACAAATAAGGCTTGTACATGCAAATATTTTATTAACAAATTGTGGTCTTTTATCAATATGTTTTTTCCTCAATGTCAGTGTTATCAAAATATTCTCACACAAATTATATAGTAACGCAAAACAAACACACATTTACCCACATATTATTTAAATAACAAAACAAATATTTGAATAGCTTATATTTTTATTATTAAAAATAATGTCACAACAACTAACCGTTTTAAACTTACACGATTTAAATTAAAACTTCTCGTGACCACGAGCTCTTGCAATAGTACCAAAAAGTTTTTTAATTTTAATGTTCTGTCATCAGTGAAGGCACACTGTATAGTACAGAAGCCATGCAATACTTTTAAACTTTTTTTTTATAAAATATAAATTTATGTACATTTTGATATGATTTTTATTATTTCCGTTATTTATTATTATTTATATTAATAGAGTGGGTAACTCGTATCATCATCGGTACTACACCAACCAAGAGCAAAGCTAGGATAAAAGGCGCTTTCATGGCCGTTCTGACCACAACAAAACGGTCCAAATATTTTCTACACTTCCTCCAAATCTATTCTATCCCTAACATTAGACATTAGGATATAAAGTAAATTCTCTCTTTAATTAGTAAAAGGAAGTTGAGACAAAGCACTAAATACTACCTTTAAGTAATTACGCAAGGCATTATTATAATTAGTCAAGGCAGGAGGACTTTACCAACACCGTCTTTTAGGACGTATCTTCTAAAAAGTTAAAAATACTGAACATTCTGGAGACATTACGACTCTACAAGGTACAAACTCTTGTCGCCTATACCACGAAAAATAGTTCACTGCCATGGTTTGGAATTTTTATTTTATCAGAAACTTTATTATTTTTTTCCATTACAAATTATTTTATATTTTATTTAAAAAACCTAATGGACTTTGCCAAAGGCCTTCAAACCATCACGATATTAATCCAAAGATGTAGATGATAGGTAGGGTGCAAAATAATAGTATTTATTTAATCTACTATAATTAAATCAACTATATAATTTACACATGTTTCTTTATGACTGATTTAAGCGATGTTATAACAATTTTACTTTTTTCTTATACCGAACTACCAAAGAGGTAATTTAAATTTACTTTTGTTCACCACACGTGTATTCTAAACACTTTAATATCCACCACATCTTCTTGTAAAGTACAGGAAGTACATGATTCATTTTAAGCTATTAGTTTATTTTTGTAATATAAACAATTTGGAAATTTTATCCACATTTTCAGTTCATTCAATAAACATTAACGAAGCGACTAATTATTTATTATCTTTCTAACTTAGTAAAAATCTCTCTCCCATATTAATTATAATCACCTTTTAAGATACGAATGTATAATATTGGATCTTGCTAACCCCTCTGGCTGGCAAGACTCTGGCTTTAGTCGTCGGCGCTCTTGGACTTCTCGCGTACCACCAGTCAAGTCAAATTCAGACGTCGAGTCAGACATTTTTAACCATCGTGATGCAGGATTGATATACGAGATACCATACACTTTGTAGATAATTGTAAATGTAAAGGAAGCGAGAGAGTTGTGTCAGGATCGTGGCAAGTGGCGCTCCATTGTACCTTTCCCTGTGGGGAAAAGGCCTGACAATTTGATTGATTGATAAAGTAATTTGATATGATACGAGTAAGTAACTAAAATGTATTTATTGTCACTACGAACATTAAAGCAATTTACAGCCCCACCCAATGTACAACAGAATAACAGGTAAAACATATCAGTTATAATTAATTCTACATTTTTATTCTAAACTCAGTAATTAAACTTGTTACAGACATAATAGTTTCAAGTTAAAAATGAATGACTCATATTGTAGGGAGGCATTGTATTCAAAGTCCCAACAGTTCACAAATTACTATTAAATATTTCCAAGAAAAATGTCGAGCGACGAATGTATGAAACCATTCGCTACGTCAGACGCATTGAACCACTCTGCAAATACAATAACGTTCAAACAAACTGCAATATGCAAATATGTGTGAAATGCTTTAAGGTACAGAAATATGAATACAAAGTCTCGAGAATAGCTACGTTCATTCTTTATTTAAACAGCATAAAGCTTTAGAAGTAAACTACCTTTTTCCTTGTTTTTTATTTATTTATTTATATTGGGCTTATGTCAGCTTAGCCACTTAAGTTAATAATTCACCTATTTCTAGCATAGATATAAATTGATATCTATGATTTCTAGCCGAATCTTAAAGTAAATATTTTTTAAATAATACAGCATCTGAGATTGACTTAATTGAGATTTATACGCTTAATATATTTTTTCCATACTAAGTTATTAAACGTACTTATATTCCAGAAAAAAGACGACCAAACTACATATATCAAAGATACATTGGTACTGACGCGGCGTGGTTTGAAAGGCCAATCTAAAACCATTACACCACGGTTGCTTTAAATTTAATTATAAGGGGGAGATGATGGAATTCTATCCAATCAGCCTGGACCATACGTCAAATTATTTGTTAAAAAATGAACAATGATCCAGTTCAATAACAACAAACAACGTTTGATAGACTAGTGTTTAACAACTGGCATAATTTGTAAGCAAATGTCATTGTTTTAAATTGGATACTTTGCAATAATTAATAATTAAAATGAATAATAAATAAGACAGATATTTGTATCAGCCCTCCTAGCACGGCAATCCAAGAAGCAAGATAAAATATGCAAGGAATATTATTGTAACTCATTTTAAATAACTTAATGCATTAAAATCATCGATGTTTATAAAATGTTTAAGAAAATTATTAAAGTTTTCTACGTTGTTTCGTGTGAAGTTTTATTAAACCTTTAAATATATTTTTTTGGACATTCTGTTCTGGTAAGTTATTTAAAATGAGTTGCAATGATGTTCTTTGCAGGTCTTTATCTTGCTTCTTAGATCGCCGTGCTAGGGGGACTGGTCTGGTCATGTACTTGAGAGTGATAAGCAGACAGTTGGCGGCTATTTGCCCAGTCTGCCGACTCGGGGTATACCACCACTTACAAATCGCGTTTTGGAATTATTACTGGGCAGCTATTTTCCCAGAAGTCACCTTTATTCATGTCGAGACACAATTTAAAAAAATACATTTTAAAATATACAACCTTAAAATAAATAATCCTACCTTAAAAGCAAGTAACCGTATTAAAAAGTAGAATGACTTTCCAAACCAAACATACCTGAAATAAAAAAAAACAAATTAAACTGTGGTACATTGGTTCACACACCAGTCCGCTACACGCAAGCCCCGGGTTTGATTCCCGGTCGAAGCAAAGATAAATAATTCAGATAAAATATTACAATTGGTAAAAAAACGGATATTTTTTAGGTCTGAGTGTTAGCCAGAAAGCTGGTGTATATTTGCCCAGCCTACTGATCTAGGTTAGTCCACCTCTTTCAAGTCACGTTTCTAGATCAGCTTAAAACATGCAAAATCCATCTCGGCCGGGCGGCATAGTGGATGCGACTGCAGAAACTGGAATTTCCGTCGCCTCCGCACTATAGTTTAACATACAGACAGGGTGCTGTCATATCTCTAGCCATAACAAAAGAATTACCATTTAAGAACACGTGTTAATTATTATATCTACTCAACATTGAGTGTTAGTCATAGCAACTATATCGAATGGCATACGCATTTAACGGAAACTCCTATCACCACATCCGGTCCGGTTGCAGAGGTTGAACAATATAAAAATCATTAAAAAACCCAAAGAATTCATTTTACAATAATGATATAAAACAGAGATAAAAAATTGCTAGAACTTATTAGTATTTTCTTAGATTTTGCGCGAATATTGATTGATGAATTAAATTAATCAATTTATGCGGCTTACTATCGCGTTTATTTTGGTTTTGATTTTAAATTTTTTATTATTCCGACGTTTCGAGAGCTTTGCAGCCAAACTAAACGCGATAGCAAGCCGCAAAAAAAATGTTTAATTCATTAGGACTTATTATTTATAGATGTTAAGCCTTGAGGGTATTTTGATGATATGTGTGCCGCCCGTGCTTGATTCCCCATCGGAAAAAAGCGTGACAATTTGAATGATTGATAGATTCTATATTACAAATATTTGTCAATACAATGCTTTCTTAACATTGTCCCCGAAGAGAGTTGTGCCAGGTCAAGATCGTCGTAATATTTATAATAATTTTATTAAATCATAAAGATTAAAAGTATCTTATTTGCGTTCGGATATTATACTAAATTCCGTATGGTGGTAAGAGCGTCAACAAACAACGCATTACAATGGCTGGGCATTTCCGTTGGGGTTACACGAGATTTGTGTTGCGAATTCGAACTCTCTCCTTTCTCATTCACTCGAATGAATCACGAATACTAACATTGTGGATAAATATTTAAATGGCATATCAAAAGAATTTTACTTTATTATGTGGCTAAACATACGACAGCATCGCACCTTGTATGAGGTTAAGCTATAGAGTGCGGTCCGTGAATGGAGGCGACTGCTACTACGGCAAGTAGCGTTTGCATTCACTATTCTGGTCTAGTTAGAACTATGATTTATCGTGTGTAGATATATGACAGCCTTGGCTGATGTTACCCTGGATGCGGTCTATAAATGGAGGCTACTACTACTATAGTTAAATAACTGCAAGTAGTATTAGCATCCACTATGCCGGTCTAGTTGTCCGGTTCTTTCAAGCTTATTTCGAAACGCGACTGAGTCACTTTACGGTCTGTACACTTGAAAGTAGTATTGCACTGGAATGGCTGGGTAAATAACCACCGACTATTTGCTTACAACTCTTAAAAGTAAATGGAAACATCGCAATTACATACTTAAGTATGCTCATTATTATAATTGATGCTAAGTCTAGAGATCATAAACTGCGGGTGTTTCCTCGACACACGGTAGAGCATCAATTACAATCCAGGGTCAAAACTAGCTACAAGAATATGAAAATAGTTGAAACATGCATACATTTAAACATATATTTTTTACACTTCTATACTAAACTACTAAAAATATCATAGAAACAGGACGATGAAAGATTTATTGTTAAAAGCAAGTGGTTTTAGAACCGGGGACTCATGGTTTGCACACTACACTACACCATGGTCGTCTTATACGATTCACATGCTAAACATAACATTTTTACCTAAAGGTGGGACGATCTCGAATTTTTTTCAACCGAGTTAGGACGAATTAAAAATATGGATCACCCGATTCGCAAACCGAATTAATGAATTCGATTCAAACCGGTTTACAAACGGAGTTGACAGTTCAGTCCGACAATCTAAATTGCGTAATACACAGTATGGATGTCAAATATGACTGAATTAATTTGGTGTCTGATCTAAAATTATATGTACTTAAGTATATAAAAGGTCAAAACGGTTTATTGTAGATGTTAACCGACCCAACTCGGTTTAACCCGGGTTGAAAAGTAGAGACATCTCTAATTTTACCAATGCATTTTTGGTTGAATGAAAAAAGAAGAAGAAAAAAACTAAATTCTTTTATTAAAAATACCGATGTATACTAACTGCATGAGGTCATATTATTTGAACCATGCGGATTCGTAGGGTGAATGGAAAAGAAAAAATATATGAGCAAAAAATTCACCGGGTTCTCCAAACGAGACGATTTGTATGGGAGCGAGGAGATACGCGTTCGTCGCGACACACACAAGCAAAGCCGGCCAACGCCCTCGAATTTAAATAACGCTATTGATGTCCAACAAAATAAGATTTTAATATAAATAAAAGCTCGTTTTTAAATCAGATAACTTCTTTTCCACAGCAGCATAACAATCATGAACTCAAACCTAAAATTTGTTATGAACGTCTAATTTTATCCAAAGTTTCTGAACTAAATTTAATTGTATAAATGAATTTTGGAAATCGTACGGAAATATTGAGGCATGTTTAAAGTTTCTCACGGCCGCCTATGGGAAATGTAGATATAAATGCAGTAGTAGTTACTGTATAAGGCAAAGACGATAATTTTCTATTTGACCCGAGCAGTAATTACGCAGACGTAGCGTTCCACGTGCTTCAAACAAGAGGAACATAATAACAATGTATACGTATACTATAACAATGAATTTAAAATGCCTCAATGCTTTCCTTTATTTAAAATATTGTATAACAATACTGCCTTAAAATCTAAACATTTACGAAAAAGAGATGGCGGAATAGTTTTTGTAAATATGCGAAACTACAAAAAACAAAGCTATTAATATTTCGACAACTTCTTGTGATGTTCAAGTATCAAGATAATTTAGGCATCTGGTAAGACATGTGTTGTGTCAAGTAGGTATGCCCCCTGACCGTGAACGTAGCTCACAAAGTTTGAATCTAAAAATAAACAATAATGATTTATTGCCTATATAAGCGGAAAAAACCAAAATAATTGATAATATATTTTAGTGGCAATAAATATAATATGAACAATGAATAAATATTATATATTTTTTACATGTCTATATTAAGCTACTAAAAACAGGACTATCATATCATAAAAACAGGACGATCAAAGATACATTGGTATCGGCCACTACACCACGGTCGCCTAGAATAAAAAATTGAAACTGTAAAGAATAAATCAGAAACGACATATGCAACATTTAATTTCAAGTGCAAGGCGAACAAGGTCGAAAGAAAGTAAACCGAACAACGAGACAAGAAACATGTGTTGTATAAAACCAAGACAATGTTACATTGTCTGAATCTATTAATACACTAAATAGTAGACTTTAAAAAATGTTTGTCATTTGAATGAGTACAAATTTAGATCCGAATCCTATTTTAAAATACAGAAGTTCATTTTCATGTTTTACAAATAATTATGTCAACTCTTTATTAAATAAAGTGATAAATTATCCGCCTAAACAAATACATAAAAAGCGAGAAGAGTGAGAATCTCACAATACGGAGGCAATTATGTCTTTAGCTGGGTTTCAATAGACCATTAGTTCGCCCCTTGGGAGAGTTCCAAGCTGTTGCTGTGCGTCTTTAAAAAAGGACACTTCACATTGAGTGATTTCGTTACGCATCGCAAACTCCCAAAACACTGAAGCAACAAAATATATTTTAACAATTTTGAAATAAAGCTTATTTTTCTTAAACAGGACATAGAGTATAATTGAAAACACTGTTTAGGCAAGAGTAATCGTTAAGGTGAAGAAATAAGACTATTTTTTCTATGACCAAATATTCTTCATCTGGAACTAATCTGATTGAAAGAACACGATTTGATTAACTTGAAGCAACTTGTGGTAGGTTGGACGTGATTTATGTTTTTATTTGCTCTCCACATGAACGAACAAACAAGAGTAAACTTCGATAGTGCCAGGTTAAACAGATGTTTTAGAACTCTTTAGTATAAGACTAACCATCTTTGATCACTACAACAGAAACTCTGCATTAATCAGTAGTACACACAACTTAAATGTGTAAATAAGGTAATTGTAAATGAACGCCATATAGGCAAAGAAAGTTCCTTGATCTAAAAGGTAGAGCTACTGATACTCGAATGAAAGTTGTTTCCCCAAACAGATAATTATTCCTATCACGTATAAAAAGAACTAGACGCATAATGTTTCAGAATATATGACTAGTAAAATAACAATCCGTGATTTTATAAGTCCCCGGCGCTGAAGGATCTCCATCAAATTTTATTACTATTAAATTAAATGATGTTATATTACATCCTTTAAGTCGAAAATACCATGTATTGTCAGCGTCGTTTCCTTTTTTGGTAACTACTCCACTGCCGTCTAGTGATGTGTTGCAAACTTGATGCCTATGATATTTATATTTAGTAACACCTGCCCTCTGCTCGCTTTTAGAAAAGAAAAAGGAGCATGGTAACGTCTGCACACATTTTACATCAAAATTAACATTGTTTTGGATTGTAATTGTAGTATAATTTTAAATGGTTTCAAATGCAACAATCAAACAAAATAATAATTAAAAAGAAATAAAAATGATGCATACAGTTTCCAATCGAATAGGATCAATGCATTAAACATAATTTTCCTAGAGACAAATAAGATATCATCTGTAAGGTGACGCGATGTCGTGACCTAACGATAATAAATTGTTATCGATAAATGCCTACATCGCTCGAAGAACCTTTAAGCGATGGGGAAGAAAGGTTCTAGAATGAAGACCACGAACTGGAAGACGCAGTGTAGGTAGGCCTTCCACTTGGTGGACTGACGGCATAGTGAGTCATGAATAACCGGTGGATGCAACCGGCATCCTTGTCGTTCGGAATGGCGTTCTAAGGGCCTATCTATGTTTAGCAGTGGACGTCTTCTGGTTTATGATGATGATGATGATGATGATGAGGATGATGATGATGATGATGATGATGATGATGATGATGATGATGAAATGCCTACGATTAGTATTAAAACTTCATTACGGTAGTGTGGTTATAAAAAAAAACTGTAAACGACACTTTAGTGGTGTCGTTGACAATACACGAAAAAACTCATAACATTATTTGTTATGAACGCATTGACGTCAAATAAGTTTATTTATAAAATATTCACGTTTAACTTTGTCATAATTAGTTGACATAACAATTTTCTTCTATATTTAGTTAGTATATATAAATTCAATATTATGGACAAATTCTGAGAATAAAAAACGGTTAACTTTGACAAACATTTAACATCAAAGCTTTCATTGATAACATATTGATGTCCTAAATTCAAATAGATTAAAACAGCATAACAAGGTGATAAAATGAATTGATACTTCAATATGTGGGACATTTCCATAGACTAATTCTAATTTTATGGCAAATATATAGCATAATAAAAATTTTGCTGTTATCTGTGACTTCGTCCTGATGTACCATAATCATTTCTCGTGTAATTCTCTTTGTTAGGGTGAAAATTCAGTTCCAACTAGGTCGGGAAGGTGGATGCAACTGCTACTTGCAGTTATATAATAACTGTAGTAGCATCCGCATCCGTTCCACGGACCGCCCTTATCACTCGGGGTGTTGTCATGTATCAAGCCCCAATAAAAAAGTTGATTCCAGGCACACAACACAGAGACGAGGACTGTGATTTTCAGCGAAATAGATCAAGTAGTTTCAAGATTCTACATTTAGCATACAATGAAACATGGATGGAGAAAGCATACAAATAGTAAGGTAAAACATAAAACTACTTTAAACATATTTATAATTGATTGCATTATAATTGCATAGATATAATTTCCCGGAACAGCAGTTCAGTATTTACTGACATTGCGTGTAAGTTACTAAACCAGTTCTCGGACTCTCATTGCTCAAAGACCACTGGCGATTAGAAGAGGCTTCTAAATTGATGTAAGTTAATGGCTTATAGTAAGGAACAATTTCAGTTAGAGAACTTTAGTTCTATCTCTTGTTGTTTTGCTGATCTGAGAGGATCCATGATTAGGTATCTTTAGATCCAGAATGTTTTCTGTCATCGTACCTACTTTTCTACACTTAATTTTCTACAGTTAAGACGAATCTAATGAGCGCAAAATTTATTTCACCCCTCAACTAATTTATAATCTCTCGACACTTTCCTTTTATCAACCTTTCAGCGTTTCCTATTATTATAATAGCTGAATTAAAGCAAATGGTTATCATTTTTGAGATAGAACCAGTGTTTTTAAACAAATGTTTTTTTTTATTGTGGCCCTACATTTGATAGCACCCCGCCTAATGTCCAGTGCGGTCCATGAATGGAGGTGACTGCTACTTACAAGCTGATCTCGAAATACGACTAAGTCACTTCACAGTGGTGATTCTACTGCGGATCGGTATACTGGGCACCACTGCCTCTTTGAACCTTTAATAAGTAGACAAAATTGGATATAAATTTTATTACTACGCGTAAGTGGAAAAGTTAAATCCTACATGTGGAAATAACCGGCAATGGTGGCATGTACGAGTATTGTATCATAAACATTTTATGACCTTTGAGGATAAAAGTTTAAATTTATTTGTAATAAACCTTAACATATCTTGTTTGTGCTAACGTCCTTAGAGAAGGTCAAAAACGGGATATAAGCTCCTGGCTAATTTTAGTTTTTGTGACAACCGGTTGTATAAAAATGTGCGATCGACGAATCCGAGTAGTATAAAACTAAATTTCCCTTATTAAATTTTAAAATTAAAACCCTGGCTAAAGAAATACTTATTTTGATTACAAAAAGAGATAGGCATTAACTTTTTAATTTAATTATAACTCAGATACTCTTTTGTTATCGATAAGAGACATCGCTTTGAAGAAACTAATTAGTGAAATTAAAAATTTGGAGCGTTATTTTTATTTATATACATTCTCCTCAACATTAAAATATAGATAAAAGTGTTTGGTGTCTGCCAAGCTTTATGAAGTCACAATAAACGACCATATTTATAAAAAACATTTGCTTACATTTTTTGTAGTAGTATTGTTTTTACCATGCAAACAATACTTCAAGTCCTAAGTGCACTAACTATGGCCCATTAGAGTTCATTGGATAACTTACGGAATGCGGAAATGATTTTCAAGACTCTTAGTTTGAATAATCCTTTTTTTGGCTAGGTGAATGCTACTACTGTTAAATAACTATACGTAGCAGTTAAATCCATTATTTCAGCCTAGTTGAAACCAGCAACTTACAAGCTGATTCCGAAACGCGACTAAGTAACTTCACAGTCTGTATGTACACTACTAAATGGTAACCCCGGATTCACTGTTGTCTACCACTCTATAAACTCTATCCTAGGGTAAACTAAGCGAATATGAAGTATGTTAGTTGTGCAAAAAAGTTGTGTACCAATCAATCATTTATGGATCGTATTCACAATGCAAGCAAAACCTGTTAAGTGAGTCAGTGACCGGACGCAAAGTGCAGTTTACTCTGGGGAGAACCCCCCTCCTTGTTCCCTTGGCAAGGTCAAGGCACCCCTCAAAGCAATGCAATTCTGGATCACAGCAACGACAACTTTCTCACGTTTTCTTACTTTTTTTAGTGTGCAACAGGAACTTACAATGTTGTCTGTCGGACATTGTTCTCATTTTGTATTTAATTAATGGATTAGGTATTTTAAATTGTGACTTGACATTGTCAGATTTTTTATAAATTTTTATTATTGTGACACGACATCTGAGCTCGACCCGCTTAATGATAAGCAAGAGGCGGGGAGGTCCAAGAGTGACGACGACTAAAAAAACTGAGTTAGTTCACGGATGCCTAAGTCGCCATCACTATGCCGGCAAATTAAGCTAGAGTGTGGTCCTGGAATAGAAGCGACTACTACTACAGTTAAATAACTTTAAGTAACCATCTACTATACCATCACTGAACTATAACATCACGCTGTCATATGTCAAGCCACAATAAATATAAAATCATAAAATTATAATTAAGATAGTTTAAAATAGTTCATAATAAAGGCTGATACATTTATATACATCAAAATGTTTTTTATAGGGAATTGTTAACCTCATTGTATATAAAATTAATATTAAAACAATGTAATCCTAATAAACAATATACTAAACTAAACCAAGCAAAAATATGTTTTATTTCTATAAATATAAGACCTATTGTAACGGTTTAGCAATTACCTAGTTTTAGACTACTTTCGTTGCAGGCAAGACCAAAGTATTTTTGTGTAAGAAGTAAAAATTGTTCACGAAATTTTTAGCAAACAAGTCGGCTATGTAAATATCGTGACAGTAGCGGCTAGCAAAGACCTCATTAGTTAACTATGACGTACACGTTATAAGGTCATTCTAATTTGGTTTAGTGTACATATTATTTTATTTGGACTCCATTTAATACATCACAGAAGTGATGTATTCGACTAATCGACTAATCGACTAATCTTATATTGAACTAAACAATATATAAGACAGTATTGCACGTATAAAAAGAATTGTGGAAGTGAAGGAAAGCAATAGAGTTGTGTCAGAATCGTAGTAAGTCCCCCGAGACCCTCTGATCGTCTCTCGTTTAAATTTCAATATTAGATAAGTACATATTTCTCAACTCGCTAAATAGTACTAAATATACCCTAAGGCAGTTAAGGTGCAAAATACATTAGTCCAGTTCTACTGTCCCTGAGCTATAAAGACGTTAAAGTTTGTTACGTGTTTATTTTGACAACACAATAATAACTACCTATCAACACACCTTATTTACTAAGTAAATAGATTTTACTTGAAATCACAATATCCGGTGATGTCACCGAGCATTGTGTTTGCTCTATTTGACAGTTATTGCAAACCAAGGAAGTATTGTTTTGCTAGTTTCACGATTCTTAACTTATCGAGACGGTTACAAGGCGTTTTGTAACAGAATAAAGTAACTATTAGGAAATCCCAATTACTTCACATAAAGACTAGGACCCACTAAGAGCAGAATTTTTAATGTTTTTTTGAGACGTAAGATCTGATGTCGATTTGCCTGATGGGCCAAGCGGAGGTCTAAGAGCACCGACGGCTGAAAAAACTGTTTCAGTTTATAGCTGTCTCAGTGTCGTTAAGTCATGACAAAAGTTATATTACTCGCTACTCGTAAGTGAGTTAGTATAGAAATGTGAAAAAACAAACAATCAATCAAATTGTCACGCCTTTTTCTCACGGGGATAGGCTGAGACAATGGAGCGCCACTTGCCACGATCCTGACACAACTCCCTAGCTTCCTTCAAATCCACAATTCACCTTATGGCTCTACGGTTATGGGCACTGGGCAAACTAGCTTACTTCAGGATGTCTCCGATTTGATCGAAAAACACTCTCCTGGGCCTGCCTTGTTTAACGCATCTATCCACATCAGATTTATAAATTGCTTACAAATTAACAATCTATACATAAAATATTTTATAATAATAAAATTACTTAAGACCTAAGATTAGGATTAACTAAGTCGGTGAGGTATAGTTCAGAAAATCCTTAATACCAATTGACCCAATATAATACGACAGAATCTAGTTGACATTTACTTATGTCGTAAAAGTTTTAAGAGTACTAAAACTCGGACCCTAATTTTATTATACGTAAGAGTCTTTTATCGTCTCGTCTATACTACTAACATTTGAAATGCTTTCCCTGCCAATGTGTTTTTCCCATCATTAACCTAAGTGAAGCAAGAAGGGGATCTTTGGCCAGCATAGTGACAACCCTGTTTTTTCAGTCGCCGACGCTCTTGGACTGCCCCTTGCTTACCACCAGGCAAGCCTAGGGCAGATGTCGCATCACAAAAAAGGTTTTTCAAATTTTTTTCGGAGATGGCAAGGATAGACGCCTCCAACATGGCGAAGGATTGAAGTTTCATGGAAAAAAGAAGCGAGACAGAACTTTGCCTAGCTATAGAACAATTAATTGTATTTTTTTATTGTGACTCGACATATGACAGCACCCCGCTTGATGTTAAGATGGAGTGTGGTCCATGAATGGATGCCACTGCTACTATATTTCTATAACTGTGAGTAGCAATCACATCCACTATTCCGGCCTAGTTGGAACCGGCAACTTACAAGCTGATCCCGGACCTCCTCTTGCTTATCATCAGGCGGGACGAGGTCAGATGTCGTGTCACAATACAAAATAAATAAAAAAAGAAACGCGTCCAAATCACTTCACGGTCTATATACTTGTAAGTGGTGGTACTATCCCGGATGAGCAGACTGGATACCACTCTTTAAATGGACTAATAATAATATGTTACGAATAGTTTTTGGTAATTGGTCATAAGACCTAGTTAACATTGCGTGACTTAGTAAATAAAAGTGAAAAACATGCAAATATGACTCGGCCTCTTAATGATATTTAATTAATGACTCAACTACGTTTAATTAAGAATTAAGGAACCTATTAGATATTAACAATCATCAAATTATGTAATACAAGAAGTGGGATGTGTGTGTCTGTGTTTTATTTTTTACTTGTTTTCTTTTCTTTTCATTGTCTCTGTCTAAATTTATTTTGTTACTGGTAAGGCAAGGGTACTGAAAATCCAGTTTACGGTTGTTTCAGTTACAGTCATTATGTCGGCTAAAATATATTTTTGACGCTTCGCTTGATGAATATATGGTGAAGGAATGTGGATACCACATTGGCTGGTAAATCATTCCATTTGTCGATTGTTCTAGATACAAAGAAAACGCCGATGCTTCTTTAAAAAAAAAATAGGTTTATGTTTAATTAGGAATTCTAATAGATAAAATTAAAATCTCATTGCGTTATATAATTAAGACAACCGTATGTAGTGTAGTGATAGCGCAATGGTCACGCAGTCCTATGGACCCCAGTTCAAAAACACCGGTACCAAGGTAGCATTGATCATATGTACTTTGGTTGTCCTTTTTCTATATTACGACGTTTAATAGCTGAATATAAAAAAGTTAAAACAAAAATACGGTCACACTGTATCTTGTATTTAGTATGTGAAAACAAAATACAAATAAAAAAAGAACTGTTGTTTTTTTTTTCAATACATTTCATAGACTGCTCGGGCTGAATATAAAATTGTATGGGCGACGTTGTCACGGTTGGGCGGAGTTTTTATACTCTCCTTTTATCCTAGCTCGTACACACTCGAAGGCACGTCAATACAAACGTACAATTCACATAATATAACGAACCAACGTCACTGTTATGGTAAAACGGTCACTTTACGTTATACAGACCGTGAATCAGCGTCGGGATCAGCTTGTAAGTTGCCGGCCGGCATAATGGATGTGAGTACTACGTGTAAACGAAGGAGTGTGCAAATAGTTGGCAATACTATGTTTGATAGTGGTAGACAGACAGTTGTTCGTCATCTGCTCAGTCTGTCGATACAAGGTACAACCACTCTTTCAAGCTTATTGTGAAGAAACTCAGTCGCGTTTCAAGCTCATCTCATCATAACATCAACGGTCACAATAAATATAATAAATGTCACATTATATTTATTTGAAAGCTTGACTAAAAAATTATCCACCATGTACCACTTAAGACAACAGTTTTAGTGAAAGTCGAACGAAAGTATATTTCTTGGTACTTATTCGAATGGTTCATTGTATTTGTAATATAATCACAAGTATCTTTTCTGTTTTTTTATTTTATTTTAAGCTGGGTTGCCTAGTGCCCATAACCATAGAGCTTGTATGAAGAGAATTGTGACTGTGAAGGAAGCGAGGGAGTTGTGTCAGGATCGTGGCAAGTGGCGCTCCATTGTCTCTGCCTATCACTTTTAAAAAAAGGCGTGACAATTTGATTGATTGATTGGTATTGATAATATTTATTAATAGGCTAAAATTGACGGTTTCTTATAATTTCTTTTCATTATATTATGCCTTTCCGAAACCATGGTTGCGTCAATACGCAAGAGGCAGAATGGGCCTATGCGAAATTAATCATTTAATATTTTTTGCATATATACAATATATAAATCAATCAAATTGTCACGCCTTTTTCCCACGAGGATAGGCAGAGACAATGGAGCGCCACTTGCCATATATCCTATATACTCGTATATTGTCATAAATATACTCATATCTTTTTTATTATGTTGACTAATTTCTGGTAACTTCCTGAACGTGTGTTATAAATTCAAACAGCACTCACAAGAATACGAAATCGGAACCTTCAGAATCTTCATCACAGAGTCATGGAAATTAATTTGTTCCGTCAAACATTAGTTACAGAAGTTTTCCAAGGAACAATAACTCGAGAGGGACCGCCCGTTGTATTACCTAAATGAGACCTTTCAGGTACTATCAAGGACTTTGAATTTAAAGTTGTTTAAAAAAGAAAGGTATGTTAGTGAATGTAAGTAAAACTAAAGTAATGGTTTTGGAGAGAGGAGATGAAATGACAGAATGTGATATTGATAGACAGAAAGAAAGAACAAGTCAAACAATTTGTTTACTTGGGAAGTATGTTTACGATGTATGCGATGAAGATATTGAGAAGAGTGGGGTAACGTAGTGAACGGTGCCATCCATAGTATAATGAACAGCCAAATAATGTCCCAAAAGTCACGAATGGCTGTTTATAATGAGGTGCTTGTTCCTACATTAATGAGAGTAGAATTAACGCTGTAGAAACGGTCATTAAGGAGTTTATGTGAAGTGACGATAGCGGATAGAATAAGAAATAGCACAGTGCGCAATAGATTATAAAAGGAATTTATAAATCTGATGTGGATGGATGCGTTTTCCGACCAAATCGGAGACATCCTCAAGAAAGCTAACAATGTCAGTTCACATCGTATCAAACATAGTGTTTGTGATCTCTCGCAATATAAAGAAATTATATTTATTACATGTCGTTCAAAACTATGTGAATAAAGACATAGTTTAGTTTGGCCACAACACAGTGTTTTACTAATACGGAGTACTTAATCAGTTTTTCCTACAGGGATAGACAGAGACAATAGAGCGCCACTTGATAAAAACAGAGATAAAAAAAAGAAATAAACCTTGAAACTGAGATAAAAGTTGTAAATACCTAATTGGAAAGGCAACAATGTCCATAACAGTACTTTTATTTATATTGTAGAGCTAGAAGATCCTTCCAAAGTCATGCACATTGAGACATAACAATTGTGCAAACAAAGACAACCCGGGACCCGGTTTAAGTTGAAACAGCAACTTCGCTATTTTGTTAACACAGAAAACATATTATTCTAGTCCATCGGGCAATGTTTACTTTATAAATACTCACTAGAACAAGAAACGATAAATATTTATTTGCAATTAGTAAATTTTATAAATACGCAATTTAATTTTAATTGTCAATTAATGAATTACGTAAGACATGAAAATATACCACGGGCTGTAAACATTAAAAAAATACTACCTTTACTGATTAAAAAAAGACGTGTCAAGTGGATCATCAAGGAAAAGGTAATTAAAATTATTTCGCGATTACATAAAAACGATTAATATAGGTAAGCGAGTTGGTTTTAAACGTTCTCGATTTGACAACAAGTATAGCGTTAAACACATCCATTAGGCGTAAGACCCGGGTTCGATTCCCAATCGGAGTTTTTATTTGTAAAATTTAGACTATATGTAATTGTTAACAAAATTTCGTTATTGTTAGATTTTATACCCCGAAAGTAAAAAAGACGAAATAGAAACAAGGATTTACAGTTCCTTGAAACATTCTCCGTAGCATAGGCCGTGTGACAGAAATTTTTATCATAGATATATGTTTTAACGATCTTTTATGTTCAAATATAATGCTATATGTACAACGAAACGAGACTAAGTCACTTCACGGTCTGTCCACTTGACAATATAGTGGTACTACCCCGGATTAGCAGACTGGAAAAATTGAACGCCAACTGGCTGGCTGCTACTATTTGACCAGACCCAGAGCGTATATTTGACTCTTAAAAATAAGCTATATCCAAACTAATTAGCTTGATGAAGCTGGCCTACTGTATTGTGTTTAACTGTGCAATAAAAAAAATCGTTTTTTATTACATTTCGATGCGCTATACAAGTAAATAACTTTTTAATTTTATTTGGTGCTTTACAGTTTTCTATGAACTAGTACTTGTACTGTGCTGCAGGTATCAACCTTCTATTCGATACTATTCGTAAATTGATGGTACACAAGATCTAATATTATTTACATTTATATGATAGAAACAGGACGACCAAAGTACATATATCAAAGATACATTAGTAAGAGGTTTTGAACCGGGGACTCAAGGTTCGCGTGACACCATTTCACCACCTTAGCTAATATTTATTTGATTAATAATCTAATACTAAAATGATCAATACAAATGTTTGCTGTATGATTCAGTGTTATTGTCAAGACGGAACTGCTTTGAATAGAAGGTGAGGACAATGCCAACTTCAATATTCATTTAGAATACGTAAATACGTAATTATAAATTAAAATGTCAAATTCATTAGACGTAAAAGTAAGCCTTCACGGACGTGTCGAAGCATCCTAAAAATAGCTACACTATTGTAAAGATAAGTTCTGCAAAACACTTGAGTATTCTCAAATAATATTTTTGTGATAATAATAGATAGATAAGTTCTTTACGATTCAACGCATTGTTTTTACTTGTAAAACAATTAATTTTTTTAGGCTGCTCCTAACTTCAGAGCAGCCATAAGCTTTAGATTTTAGAGAAAATAACTGTCAAAAACTTGTCTTGTTTTGATAGAAACGTTAGTAAACAAATACTGTGTTTATTGTTTAACAACAATTTGCCCAATTCGCCATACTGGGATAGTAACAAAGGAATAGTAATGCTATTAGAATAAGAATAGGACGGGCTGTTGACTAACTTCACTTAACTGACTCAAAGGTACCGGTCACAAAATGGCTCTCGTCTCGTCCTATTCTTATTTTAATCGCATTATACAGATAGTATAGTTACACAGTCGCTTTTTAGGACCAGCCTAAAGATTCCAGTTCCAACTAGTTGACATACTGAATGAGACTGCTACTTGCAGTTATTTAACTGTAGTAGCAGTTTCCTCCAGGCGACGTGCTGTCATATATCGGAGCCACAATATAAAAAGGTCTACATTATAATGCATAGGTAAATATTCTAGTGCATAGTTGATGCACAAACATTGAGGTAACTGTGTTTGTCGTGTACTCGGTGATGTCACTGCACATTGTGGCTAGAAATAATGTGATTGAATCCTACGCAATGTTAGTTATGTTATGTCACTTTAATCATCTATGGAATCTTCAAATGGAGTTATTAAAACTGATAAAAAATTACTAGTTTACGAGAAAGTCGGACCTCTACTTTCCTGATGATAAGCAAGGGGGTCGTCTAAAAGCGCCAACGGCTGAGAAAAACGATCGGTTCACGGTTGGCTTAGTCGCTCTCACTATGCTGGCCTAGTTAGAACCGGCCACTTTCAAACTAATTACGAAACGCGATTAAGTTATGGCCGGGGTCTTGTATATTCGCATTGCCTGATGGTAGCGCCGACGACTGGAAAATCAATTTTTCCATCAAATTATTACGTCTTTTTCCCACAGGGATAAGCAGAAACAATGGAGCGCCACTGGCCACGATCCTGACACAACTCCCTCGCTACCCTTACATCCACAATTCTCTTTATACAAGCTCTACGGTTATGGGCACTAGACTTGGTCGCGTTTAGGTATAAGCTTTTCTTTGGCCGGCATTGACTAAGGAAACCCTAAACTAAAACTCAAAATAATACAAATAATAAAAAATAGATTACACAATTTTTGGTGCATAAATCCTGGTGCATGAAACCATCAGAGTTACGAAAAAGAGGATTTAACCCGCATGACAGTTTGCATGTGATAACGTACTCTTGACGGGTTAAGGTGTCCAATGGGATAAACAATGTCAGTTCACATCGTGTCTTACTATGTTTACAAAGTTTCCAACTTTTCCAAGAGATAACTAATTTAAAATAATTTCCTAATGATCATTATTATTGTAAAATATTTATTACAATTTATATATCAATTCGACAAATTGCAATAGTTTTTATCACGTTGTTTTGTTGCCGTAACATTTCGATAAATTCGAATTTTGCTAATATTATTGCTTAAAAAATCTAAACTGTACATTTTTACAACACTTGATTTATTGTCATAGCAGAGTTAATTGGCTATAATAGACCAAACGAGCGTAAAGAGTCATAAAAATGACAAAAAATGTTAAGTCACCATTTCGTACGCAGGCTCGGGACTCGTCATCGATCCAGCTTAGTTGGACATTAGCCAAGAGATCTCCAGTGCCCAATTTGTGCAGTGGTGTCTACACTCATTTGTGGTTATCATTTTCAAAACAAAAAGCAGACGTAGTATACAAACCAGGCGTGAAACTGATGACAAATCCCAAGCGGATCGTGTCTTGCCACGTGGTGGTGTGTCCTTCCTTCTGCCCAGCGAACCGTAGCTAGAAGGGACCACGGACTCTTCGCGCTTTTTTCGTCCGACACGTCTTAATGACGAGAACCAGTTGGACACTGAACCCCTGCGCTCTTGGTCGGCCGGCCCCGGCCCGCCTTTAATAAACATCACTTCACATATGCCACGACAATCACATAAGTCTGGATGATAAGGTTAACTGTGATATTTAATACGTGCTTTATAAAGCCTGAAGCGAACACACTATTATAATTAAATACAAAAACACACTCAAAGCATGTAAGTGGAAATTGAAGACAATGGATGTACCGACGCAATGTTTTGAGTTTGCATTGTCGAGCCGAATGCCAATAATAAAGCGAATGAGACGATTGTGAGCTAATACAAAGCTAAGCTATAGTGACAGACCTGGTCATATCCGTCGTCGCAGGTGGACGCGGCACGAGTGCATCGCTGCCACAGCGGCCACCAGAGAGCGTCGCAGAGAAGCCGAACATGTAAGCACATCGCGTGCCATACACCTTTGGCTGAGGAACGCACTCGACTGAAGATAGCCGCGTGATACTTGGCGCTGTTTCAATTATACGTAAGCGGCTTATCTGTCCTCAAGTCTGTCTCAACCTTACTCGCGTCCCACGATTATTATCAATAATGTAAACACGCGAAAACACTGAGTACCGGCGTTAATCATATGATTTTAGGATGGTAGTATTACCAATTGTAATAAATCAGCATGCAACAAACAAAACAATCGTCCGAGTTTTATCTTGTCAGCGTTCGACCACACGCCGGAAGTGCACACGGAAAACTGATAAGAAACTGAATGGCGAACCGTACCTATTCATGCTGTGAAAACAACCCCAGGCTCCACTGCGTTGTCAATGACTACTATCAACACGATAAAAACAAAACTCTATGCTGATAACGGATATGAATGTTACCCATGTATCTCAATTCAACTAATTATTAGGTAGTGTAATGTTATTATTTAATTTCGATTACAAACGATTAAATAAATTTTATAGTAGGTGACTCATTAATTAGGTTTATAATATTTAAAGAACGTAAAAAAAATAAGGATAAAAACGACAATATTAAACGTTGAAATCGAAAAACCAGTATTATAATAGTTAACCAGATTTAAATCCTTTAAAAACATTATAAAAAAACATCCCAATATAAAAATATTGGCAAAGGGGTCTTTAATTTCCACTTAGCCGCTTTATCACTATTGATAACTTACGACTGATAACACAATATCACTTAATATAACACAAGACGTCACCTAAACTAACAATATTATTTTATGATCCAGTTAATCACTATCACATTTACGTTAAATATTTTATAGTCAAGTGATAATATATTTTCAAAACGACCGACGCGACCCTACCCGGGCGCTGCCAGAGCAGTACTAAAAGTTCAGTTCACACGCCACGCGAGACGCCGCAATACGATTACTACGAACTGTGTACAATGCACGTTGACGGTTATTCATTCACATAAAAAGTTAGCCATTTTAACCTCTAATCTTAGCTAATTTAAAAAAAAATAGATTCATGTAAACCTACGTATAAACAGATATCTAATAGACAAATCAATATGTGCGATTCAATAGTAAATGCGTGGTGTAGTAGGGCAATGGTCGAACAGAGCTCCCGGTTGAAAACCACTTGGCACTAATGATGTATCTTTGATAAATGTACTTTGGTCGTCCTGTTTCTATGATATAAGCACTCTTAATACAGAAATGTCCAAAAAAATTAAGAATTTCTAATAGCTTGCCTGCAAGTAAATAAGGTCTAAGGACCTTATTTACTTGTGAGTCACAAGTCTACTCACAAGTCTAACTACAGCGATAGAAACACGATACCTTTATTTTAAACGCCATAAGTAAAACTACTTATACTTCTTAAAGAGAGTAAAATAAAAACTATGAGTTCATAACTTAATACGTAGTAGTTTGAGGTTATTCCTAATACCGATTGTCTAAAGTTCAAAAAATGCTTTTACTCGTAAACAGTAATCATTATTTGTTTCTTATTATGACGCGACATCTGACTTCGAATTGCCTCGAGATAATCATTGTTTACATTGTGCATTAAATAAATTTATTATCATTATTAGATACTCTTCCTTAACGTAGGATCCTTCTAACAGGGCGTCAAAAGCATCACGTTCGGGCCAGGCGTCACATTATATTAGTACACACATAGTACACAGTATATTAGTCACATTTTCCAAGAGTGGTAGCCAGTGGTACCCAGTCTGCCGATCCGGGGTAGTACCACCACTTACAAGTATACAGACCGTGAAGTGATTTGGTCACGTTTCGGAATCAGCTTTTAAGTTGCCGGTTCCATCTAGGCCGGCATAGTGGATGTGATTGCTACTCACAGTTATTGGATTGTATTAGCAGTGACATTCATTCATGGACCACACTTCGGCTTAAGATCAAGCGGGGTGTTGTCATATGTCGAGTCACAATAAAAAAATAAAAAAAAAAAGTACAAAAGTCACGTTGTTAAAGAAGTGATGGTTTGTGGAAAAGTCATTTCGCTGTTGTGTATTAAGAGAATCGGGGGCCCAGGTTTATTCATATCTATAGTATAATATAAATGCCGGGAAGCTAACGTTTGATTGACATTCTAGGGGTGTCACTCACCCCTCCAGTTTTGTATATTCATTGGATTCGTATTTCCCTCAAAAGTTTCATGTTATCATTTTTTATACATTCCAGTTTAAATTATTTATAAGGTCCGTAATCGAATTATTTGTAACTTTATTATACCTAATTATTTTAATAAACTATTTTGTAAATTGCTAGGCAAGCAATTGGGTTTGTCATTTTGTAGTTTCATCTGGAGTAGATTTTTTATTATTATTATTATTGAGCCTCGAACTCTAACCTCGACTAGCCTGGTCTTGTCTAACTATAAATGATGCGCCCCTCCACTTTGTTAGTTTATTTAAATGTGTGAATACAAATATTACTAACTATACATACTTAATCAGCGTACTCCTATTTTTGTGTATAACCAGCAACATAATGACCAATTACAATTGCATTTTAAGTATGTTGCATCCATATTTTATAGTCGCACATGTGCTTAAATGCTGTGGTGGAGGGGCGTGTCATTTCGGCTTAGGAACTATAATTTTAGGAACATAATCTGTAATAACTTGTAATGAAAATCAAGCTGTTCTCTCGCTTTCTAGATGCAGAATAAAATATAAACAATAAAATTGATATTAAAGATAAGTTTTGATATAACAAAAATATCATGTAAATTACATTAAACAATAAGTTGTATCTAAATAAATAAATTTGCCACATATATATAGGCAATACACAGAAGGTATAAGTTTTTTTTTGTGACACAACACCTTACCTCGACCCGCCTGATGATAAGCAAGAGAAGGTCCAAGAGTGACGACGACTGAGAAAACCAAGTTTGTTTACAACTATCTCAGTCGCCTTTACTATGCCAGCCAAAGGTGCTTCTTCAAGCATCGCTTGAAGGATCCAAGGTCATAGGATGGATTCTCGGCATTTGCAGTGGCATTGTTGGAAAGATAGAACCTACAACTAGAGCTTAGAATAGAATTATGAAATCCAAAGATTGTGGAAGTGGTGGGCTTTGGTCCCTGTGGCAATTGAATCATAAAAATTTAATTGATTAATACTGTTTAATTTAAATTAATCTGCGAGCAGACGAAGGGCTATAATCTGATTAGTTTTGTGTAAGTTTGGCATGAAGTGACAGTAGTGATGGCTACTAGGGGAGCACTACTACTTAGAATCTCTTAAGTCTATTGCCAGTTGTGTTGTAAGAATGTTTGGTTTTCTTTTAAATGCTCTAAAAAAAAGTATTTTTACTGTTGTATTTTAACTTCTTCAGACACTGTTGGTACTTTCAGATATTCCTGGATATTAATTGATAACCCATATTTTACTGCTTTTAAATGGAATATTCACTGTTGCATCAAGATCAGATTAAGTATTACAATCACACAAATGAGATGGTTAGAAATGGATACAGAACCCAGCTTTATGCAGTGAGAGTCAGTACAAGAAAACAACCAATTTTATTTGCATTATTCCTTGACCTTCCTTTCTTAATTATTCCTTCCAGGGTTCATCGCTACATGGTAAAAAATACCATGGGTAAAAATAAAATATAAAGATAGGGAAAAATCATAAAAATCTTTTTTGCCATGCGGCAAGGGTTGCGAACTCAGTTGATCATTAATATAATATAAACACCAAGTGCCCCAATAATTAGGAAGATAGTTATATCAGAAAAGTTGGTGTTCCAATGATTCTGCCTGCCGATTATTAATGGCAGTACAACTATACTATGATACAGCTCTCTGTGAAAGTGGAATAATAAACTACATAGAAGATTAAATTGGGGACATTCTTGAAAATGTTAAGGTCTGCCGAGCCTAACCATAGAGCTCACATAAAGAGAATTGAGGATGTGAAGGAATCGAGAAAGTTGAGTTAGGATAGTAGTAATTAGAGCTCTATCTCTGTGGTATTAGAGGTGTTCAACAATATAATTGGCATTTAAAAAAATCACAAATTGTTTATTACTTCATAACATAAACTTTGCATACACATTAATATAAAGCACTTTGGTGAGAAGATTATAAACAATCACATTAAAATGACAAAGGTTTTTAACCTTGTTTTTGTTCTAATGCCAGTGACTTACCTGAATTTCCAACAACAACTCGGTTTTTCTTCTTCTAATATCTATTAAGGCCTTCTGTTGTTCTGGGGTCAACTCTGTAAGAAACGGTCCTGTTACCATATTTATACAGCAATAAAATCCAAGCCATTGAGGTCATGTATAATTGGAAAACAACTTGTTCCTTCTATTGCACACGTCAAAACGTTAGATACGTACCGGCATGAGAAAAAGGATCTCCATGATTACTAGCGACATTAGTACCTCCTAGGGACAAATTTTCAAATTCACTTATCATTTCTTAAACTAAATAATTATAAAAACACGCAAAGTTTACATCATTATTACAACTTGTCCGCCATATTTATTTACTACTTGTTTCAATCAAATGAATGAAATCAAATAAAACGTTAAAATTATTCGTTCGTTCATTTTACTGTCATCAAGCAAGCAATTTAGTACAATGTTCCTTGAATTCATATCGTATTTTTTTTTTTTACATATATAAGTTTTTACTATATTTAATAAATACGTTTTATTAAAATTATTAAATGTATTATTTTGTAACAAAAATATTAGTAATATTTATGAACAAGAAATTGAATTTTAACCGTTCCACAATAATTCTAGTCTTTGACGGAAATGTGACATTTTAAGTTGTCTTTTCTGTTCGAATAATCGTATTTTCTGAGCTAGTCTTTGAAAACGCACCCCTTGTTCTCGCTGAATTTTTTGCATCTCTCATATATCTGTAATCTTGTAATTAGTGAATGCCTGAAACCAATTTTAATATTTAATAGTGACCATAATGTTATAAATTTGAATCAAAGCTACAAAAGGTTAACGACTTACCTCTGTGCCGGTTAATTCTACCACGCTAAAATATGAATGACAATGGCTGTATACACTTGACTAATTTTAAGGCTGCGAAGGGCACACAGCCTTACAAAATAGTGCACTCATTTTTTGTGGCTTGCACTTCTGCTGAAGCTCGGAAATACAAGGTGTGTATTTAATTAAAGTTTAGGGGTAAAATACGCGTGCACACCCCGAAAAAAAATTAATCGCAGAATAACCGAATATTACGCACTTAATAAAAAAACAAGTATATTGACCTTTACACAATATAACAAATAAATGGTTATCATATTTTTCAATAACATCAGGGTTGATCAGCTGTTCAGTGATCTTTGACCTTAAATCAGCTGTTTGATGCATGAGTTAGTTATTGGGCTGATCATTGATTAAATATTGTTCATTTGTTATTAAACTTAGATAACTGTAACAGATTGATAAGGATGCATCCTATTGAAGATCCATATAATAACCTACATTATTTTGTTGAATTAATATTTTTTTTTATTTGCAGGCAACAGCATGCCTGTGCTTTGGCTGTGGCAAGCCTGGACCTCGTCTGCATTCCTGCCTCCATTGCATTTACTTTGGCTGTTACAATGGCCACATACAAGATCATTCCACAACAAAGAAACATTTCCTCTATGTTGATCTCAGCTTTGGGAATGTGTTCTGTGTCCAGTGCCAGGATTACATCTATGATAGAGAACTCTCAGAGATCTCTAGGCTTAATAAACTTAAGCAAGCACAGTTAGTATCTTCTATTTTCTTTGGATACATATTAACCCATACAATTGTTTATCTTTATAAATCTTCTATTTTCTTCTTTGGATACATATTAATTAATAGCATTGTTTATTTTTACATAACATACTTATACATAGCTTGCAGTTTAATAAAACAAAGACAAATATTTAAAAAAAGACAAATTAATTTATTATTGTCTGTATGAAATTCTAACTTTAGTAGCTTAGTATAGAAATGCAAAAAAAGGAAAAATGAATTGTGGATGTTTACTTCATACAGACAATAATAGAGAAAGGAAAGAGTTATGGGATCATGATGATTTATGTCAAGATGGTGGAAGGTTTATCCCTGTGGAAATAAGGTGTGACAAATGGTTATGATGATGATGATTATTGTAATTTGTAATTGTTGTTATTTTAAATAACAATGACACTTGCTATGCATTAACATTAAGTTATATCTTTTGCTATGCATTTAATGTATTTATTAAATGCATAGCAAAATTTGTTATTGAATTGTTATGAGTAATAACTATGTTAATGACTTATTTAATTTAATTTCTGGCTATATTTAATAGTTTTATATTATCATTTGCTATGTTGTCTTCTTAATACTAAAAACAATAATTGTCTGAATGTTTGTTTTTGGGGATATTAAAACATAATAGATCTTTTTCTTTTTCATAAAGGCCTTTGTAAAAATTATTGATTTCATAAAAAATATATGCATATACTATTGCAGTTAGCCTCAATCTATCAAATTGTCATGCTTTCATTTACAGAAGGGTAGGTAGGAACTATGACTACCATGTTAAAATCATGACATTTATCTTTTTTTATTGTGGCTCGACATTTGACAGCATCCCGCTTGGTGTTAAGCTCGAGTGCAGTCTATGAATGGAGGTTACTGCTACTAAAGCTATATAACTGCAAATAGCAGTCCCTTTCACTATGTAGGCATAGTTGGAACCAGCAATTTCAAAGCTGATGCCAAAATGCAAATAACCACCAGTGAAACTTATCGCTTATTGAATTATGATTATTTCTTTGGCTGGCTTAGTGACAGCGACTGATGCTACCGTAATCTGAAACAGATTTATAAGTCGTTGTCACTCTTGAATCTACCTTGCTATCTTTGCTAACAATCAGGCAAGGCCAGGTGTTCCTACTCAATAAAAAAATTAAATGGACTTTGAATATTGAGATTGTCTCAAATGTTAAATATCCATTGTTGAATTTGATACTAGTAACCTAAACTTGAAAAATCAATAAGTAACTTGTATAAAGATATCAATCAATTTGTCACACCTTGTTCCCACTGAAGGTAGAGACACTGAAGTGCCACTTGCCATGATTTTAATACAACTCCCTTGTTTCCCATTCCATCACATCCACAATTCTCTTCATACAAGCTCTACGGTTATGGGCGGTATAAAGATACATTAATAAAAATATAGGTTCAAATTAAAATCCAATATTTTAGAGTGGTAGGCAGTGGTTTCTATTCTGCTGATGCGGGGTAGTACTATCACTTTTGGCATCAGCTTATAAGTTGCTGTTTCCAATCAGACCAGCATAGTGGGTGTGACTGCTACTTGCAGTTATTTAACCGTAGTAGCAGTCGCCTCCATTAGCATAGCACTCCAGTTTAATTTCGAATGAGATAATTACAGCGATAATAAAAATGTATTATTTCGTTATGTAATAAATGTTGTTTTCTTAGTTCATTGGGTTTGGCTGCACCATACCTTTCATGGCTTCCGAATGCAAATGAAGCGATGGCATTACGACGCATGCGCAAAAGGAGGATGATTAGCCCAAACACTACAATTGGCCTGCGGGGACTACAGAATCTCGGTTCCACTTGTTTCATGAATTGTATTGTACAGGTACTTTTTGTATTATTCACTATATATAACTAAAATATTTAGGTTCTATTTACAATGTATTATTAGTCATTTAATTCTTTATTGTACATAATAAAGTAAATATTACTACTTTGTTAAAAAAGTAATTTTCAATTTAAAATTACCAGGCTTTTGCAAGTGCAAAGAATATTTTTTTCTTGTGTTGGCAGAACCAACCTTAAGGTCCAGTTGTTTATGAGAAGAGTCGAGGCTAAGTTCTCTTCCAATTAGTATTTGACTTCGTGCGTGTTGTGTATGCGTGCATGCGAGTGTGTGCGTGTGTGTATTTGAGTGCGTGCGTGTGCATGTGAGTTTGTGTGTATGTGCGTCTATGCGTGAGTGTGTGTGATCGCGCGTGCATGTGTGTGATCGTGCGTGCGTGTTTACGCGCGCGTGTACGTGTGTGTGTGTATTTGCGTGGGCGTGCGTGTGTGTGTTTGTATGTGTTTGCGTGCGCGTGTGTGATCGCGCGTGCGTGTTTACGTTCGCGTATATGCTTGTGTACGTTCGCGTGTATGTTGTACGTTGCGTGGGCGTGGGCGTGTGTGTGTGTGTGTTTGTATGTGTTTGCGTGCGTGTGTGTATGTGCGTGCGTTGGTGTTTGTGTTTGCGTGAGTGCGTGTATGTACGTGCAATAACTTTGTTAAAAAAAAAATCTACCCCACACCATTGACATTTTTGTATTGTAATGTCAAAAACTTTATAACATAAAATAACTAAATATTTGCATGCTATAGCTTAATAAGGAGGATACATTATTGTACCATCTCATGTGCTTCACTCTATTTTTATCTAATGTATTATTATTTTAATATGTAAAATTCCATGAGGGCACAGATATTAGGTATAAATTGGATGTAATATTTCAGACTTTAATTCACACACCATTGTTGCGTGATTATTTCTTGGGTGAGATACATAAATGCAAGTCACAAGTGTCGGCCAAGTGTTTGGTGTGTGAAGTTACCAAACTATTCCAGGTTTGTTTTTGATATGAACTATAAATGGACGTAGTTACGCAAGGAAAGAAAAAAAACAATTGTAATTAAAATACCACAATTATATCTCTTACAAAGCAAATTTACATTTACAATTATTTAAAAAAAATGGGTTAAACTTTAAAGTTAAATATGAGTACCTCAAAAGTAACCACCAAAAAAACCATCGTTTTTGTTTAGTTACGTCCAATTATACATATTTGATATACAATAAAAATATATAAAATATCCAATTATAAATATGGGAAATATTTTGAATAATTCGTTTGTAACCATTTTTCCACAATAAAGTTGCATTTTCATCAAAAAAACAGCTATATAGTTATTTATGAAGGCTTGGGCGTGGGGAGCTATACGTGTCTACAATTTTATTTTTGAAACGTCGGAATAATAAAATGAAATTTTAAAATCAAAACCAAAATAAACGCGATAGTAAGCCGCATAAAATTTGTTTAATTCATTAATCAATGTTCGCGCATAATCTAATAAAATAATGCTTTCAGGAATTTTACTCTGGCCAAAAGACGCCATTGACTCTCCATCGTCTACTGCATTTAATATGGACGCATGCCCGTCATCTCGCCGGATATGAACAACAGGATGCGCATGAATTTTTCATTGCCACTCTTGATGTCTTACATAGGTAAATATTTTTACATAACTTTCCTATTGATGTACGTTACATAATCGAAATTACGTATAGTTGGGGAACGAGTTAAATGAATTCGGGGGCTGAGGTGCGGTGGGGCGTGAAACGACCACCACCCGTATCATAGTGGCCGCTTGTAGTGACGTTCATAGCTCGGCGATGTCATTTAATATCGATAAAAACGTGTCCATATTTTCTTTGTTTGATTATTGAAAAATTAGTGAGTTAATTGAATAAAAGAGAGTCGTCATCCGTAGTCAGGCTAGAATCATTATTAGAAACGTGATTAAAATGTGTGAAAAAGAAAAAAAACATGCAGTCACGATTCTCAAAATTAAATTAATATATAATTCATTAAAAATTGTTGCTGTCTAATGTTTATACTTCAATTTAATACACATTTATAATTTATAATAACTAAATCTATTTGATTTTTAAGGAAAGTGTGTCTTTATTGTTATCGACATTTTGCATTTTACTTCACTATTCATAATAGACACGTCACCATGACGTCACAACTACATTCCTACCGCGTTCATTTAGCTCGTTCCCCTACTATAGCTCTCTTTTTTATTAGTATCATGTAGATCATTGCTTTCCAAAGTGGTCCATGGGTCCACGGGAGACTAGCCAGGGGTCTACGTTGACGTGACAAAAAATGAGGGTTCACAATGCGTGAGCGGGGGTGTCCACAAAAATATAACTGGTTTCGATAGTGAGGAACTAAAACGTTGGCTTGATTTTACCCATCAATGTAGTCAGATAATATTTTAAGAAGCTCTGCAACTGTTACTTGTAAAAACTTGCATATTCCATATTCAGTACAACGTGCCAAGACTTGCAAAGGCGGTTTTTGTCGAGTTTTGGGAATATGGTAGAAATGTAGGAACCAGCAAAATTTTGAAAGTGGTCTATGAGTAGATGATGTAGATGTATAATGGAATTTACTTAAAGTAAAGCAATGAATTAAATGACCAGTGTCAGATACTAACACACTCACACACACACGCACGCACGCACGCTCATTATCTGTAATACAGATAAGTCATTCGACAGACTTGCACAGGTCGGGGAAAGCATCCGCATTCTATCGACAGAATCGGCAGTCGAAGTAAAAAGTTTGATTCGTCTTTACTTTGTAAAACAATTGACAAGTGGAATGCTTTGCCAGCCCATGTGTTCTCTCCATCCTATGACCTTGGATCCTTCAAGCGATGCGTGAAGAAGCACCTTTGGCCGGCATAGTGACGGCGACTGGGGCAGCCGGGACCTAACTCGTTTTTTTTTCTGTCGTCGTCACTCTTGGACCTTCTTTTGCTTATCATCAGACGGGTCGAGGTCAGATGTCGGCTCACAATATAAAAAAATAGTGCTGTATTATTGATTTGACCTCAGATTTTTAAAAAACATTTATTTAAGTGTATCCACCCACATTTGGCAGGATTGATAAAAATGGCGCTCTATTGTCTTTGCCTATTCTTGTGGAAAATAATTTACTTTTCAAATGCATACATGTTTATACTAATCTGCTAAATGCTTGTATTATGGACCAAGGGCAATTAATGTTCTTAAATAATGCAGGGCGACCGTGGTCTTGTGGTAGTAAAATGGTTTCGCAAACCAAGAGCGGTTTCGATAAATCTTTGTTATTGTGTACTTTGGTCGATCAGTTTTTATGATACCACGCAAATACTTATAGTATGGAAATGTTAATAACCTAATTAAATAAAAAAAATCTTTTTTATTGATTTGCTACATTGACCTCGACCTTGCCTTATGGTAAGCAAGAGAAGGTCCGACGCCGGCGATTAAAAAACTTCTTTCAGGTTACGGTGGCTATGTCAGCCAAAGAACATAGGACATTCAATTTTGTTGATTGGTACCGGCAGGTGGTTTTAAACCATCTCACTACCACTAAACCACGGTCGCCTAGAAGACAATGTGCATATGTTTTTATTTATACAGATATTATATTTATTTTTGTATGACAACAGACAATTCATACTAATCCATCTAGGCCGGCAAAGTGACATTCATTCATGGACCACACGTCGGCTTAACATCAATCGGGGTGCTGTCATATGTCGAGTCACAATAAAAAAATACTATAATGTACTTGTTGATGTGATTATCCAATTATACAAATTGCCACAAAACAGCTCAGTGGCGTAGCGTGGCGGGGGCGGAGGGGGCGACCCGCCCCGGGCGGCACATTTAGGGGGCGGCAAAATTTATAAAAACTGAAATAAATCGTTAAAATTTGAACCTGAAATTCATATTTTTGTTGTACCTATGATTGAAACTCCCAAATAAGGGGGCGGCAAATTTTATTTCCGCCCCGGGCGGCCTACCTCCGCCCCGGGCGGCTGACTTTCACGCTACGCCACTGCAACAGCTCCTCATATATACGAGACGGGTTATTCCACAATTCTTCATTGACGACCCGCGAGTTGCATTGGTTGACACACCAGTCCACTTAAGTTCCGGGTTTGATTCCCGATCTAAGCAAAGATCTGTTTCAAAGCATTTATTTCTAGTATTCAAAATTACATTACATTAGATAGGAATGCTTCGAAGGTTTGGGCTCATGAAAAGGATGAGTGAAAGTAGATTGACGAGAAGAATTATTAATTTTGATGTGTATGGATGCGATAAACGAGGCAGGCCCCGGAGGGTTTTTGCCGACCAAATCGGAGATATCCTCAAAAAAGCTAGGTTGCCTAGTGCCCATAACCATAGAGCTTGTATGAAGAGAATTGTAAATGTGAAGAAAGCGAGGGAGTTGTGTCAGGATCATGGCAAGTGGCGCTCCATTGTCTCTGCCTATCCCTGTAGGAAAAAGGCGTGACAATTTGATTGATTGATTGACATTAGATATTATGAAGTAACAGGAAATACGACTGTTACTTTTAGTTTATTAACTGTATTTTGTAATATCAGTCACTTCGATTCAAGGACGATTGAGCGGGTTGCTGTCACAATAAACAAATAATAGTTTCCCCATTTGAGAATAATGGGGCATTTTGAACTCTAGCCCAAATAAATAACCACGGATAAATAACCCAATGTCATCTTCATCAGCCAGAAGGCATCCACTGCTGAACATAGGCCTCCCCATTAGAACGCCATTCCGAACAACAAGATGCCAGTTGCATCCACCGGTTACCCGTGACTTTCACTATGTCGTCAGTCCACCTAGTGGGAGGCCTACCGACGCTGCGTCTTCCGGTTCGTGGTCTCCACTCTAGAATCTATCTTCCCCATCGGCTGTCGGTTCTTGAGAATCCTACGAGCTATGTCGGTGACTTTGGGTCTTTCGCTAATATCCTCGTTTCGGATTCTATCGCGCAAAGAAACACCGAGCATAGTTCTCTCCATTGCGCGCTGAACAACTCTGAGCTTTTTCGACAGGCCAACATTCAAGGGCCACGTCTCAGTGCCATATTGCCTTAACCCAATGTGGATAAGGCAAAAGTTTATAGTGTCTCTTTACTCTCAATGGGCTGCTCTGTCAGTCTGTCATACGTTGTCAGTGGATAAACTCGATGGGGATTGTAAAATACAGTTAAATCATAGCAAGTGGCAGTCTACCGGCCTAGATGGAACTGGTAACTTTAAGCTGGTCTCAAAACATGACTGAGTCACTAGTTCCGAATCGGCAGGTTGGCCAAATGACTTAATAAGTCAGTGAAAGGGTCTTTTGAAAAATGAATATCATTTTTAAATATAAAAAATTTCTACTAAACACTTTTTTCTGTTTGGGTCATATACTTTATACTTCAAAGGTAAAATTCAATGGGGTATTGTAGAATAAGCCTTATGAGACAAATTGATACGTTTAATGAATTCAATTTAATTTCCAATAGAGCTAAATATGGCATTGTATAAGGCCAATGAACTGTCATATTTATATTTCGTAGTAGGTACATAGCTTCCTTTATCACCTATACCGAGCATCTTATTAACCTTGTTTCCTACTTCGTCTTTTCCTACCTGTATCACCTACGCAGGTTGGGGGAAGCATCCTTATTCTGTCGACCAAATCGACAGTCGAACTAAAAGTTTCGGTGCGTCGTTCCTTGTAGAATAATCGACAAGTGGAATAATTTACCGACCATGTGTTTTCCCCATCCTATAACCTTGGACCCTTCAAGTGATGCGTGAAGAAACACCTTTGACCGGCACAGTGACAACGATTAAGGCAACCGTGAAACGAGTCGGGTTTTTCAGTTGTCAGCGCTTTTGTCTTAGCATCAGACAAGTCGAGATCTGATGTTGATCCACAATAATAAAAAAAATTAAACAAATTTTATGCGGCTTACTATCGCGTTTATTTTGGTTTTACAATTTTATTTTATTATGCCGATTATGATCTCACGTCTCCGTGATGATCACGGTTTCTCCGTGACCACGATGGCTGCAAAGCTCTTGAAACGTCGGAATAATAAAATAAAATTGTAAAATTAAAACCAAAATAAACGCGATAGTAAGAGGTATAAATTTGTTTAATGAAAAACCCGACTTCTCAATCGTTGTCACTATGCCGGCCAAAGGCATAGTGACACGCATCACTTAAAGGGTACAAAGTTATAGGATGGGAAGAACGATTGCCGCATAAAATTTGTTTAAATCATTTTTCAATGTTCGCACAAAATCTAAGAAAATGAATATCTAATTTCAGACACTGCATTAACGGCGTGGAAGGTAACGAGAGAACAGAAGGGAATGCCCGCTGCGATTGTATTATCGATCAGATATTCACTGGAGGTCTGCAGAGTGATGTGGTGTGCACTTCATGTTCTGGGGTGTCAACTACAATTGACCCATTTTGGGATATAAGCCTCGATGTGGCGGGACCAGGGTCATTGCAGACCTGTCTCGAACGCTTCACAAGAGCTGAACACTTGGGGTCTGCTGCTAAGATCAAATGCTCTAATTGCAGGTATTGTTTCATTTTTTTTTGTTTTCTTTTTTATTATACATTTCTGTACTAAGCTACTAAAGTGCTTGTATCATAGAAACAGGACAACCAAAACACATATATCAAAGATACAATGATACCTACATTTGGTTTTAAATAGGATGCTCTTTGTTTGCGAGGCCTTACCTGTAGTATACGATGTAAGTATAATATATTTAAAATAAAAAATAATTTCAGAGCGTATCGCGAGTCTACCAAGCAGTTAACACTGGAAACCCTACCTATGGTTGCCAGTTTTCATCTGAAACGCTTCGAGCACTCCTCGCAGATTGACAGGAAGATTTCCACCTTCGTTTCGTTCCCTGCCGAGTTGGACATGACACCTTTCACTTCGAGCAACCGACGCAACGTGGAATCCGGCACTACCAACAATAATAATAATCCCGGAGGTTTGCCATTTAATTATTTAAAACAAGTGATAGTTAAAGTTTAAAGAATTATTTTAAAGTTTTTTTGGACACATCTGATAATTTTGATTTTCTATACTAAGCTACTAAAGTGCTTGTATCATAGCAAAAGGACAACCAAAGTACATATATCAAAGATACATTGGTACCGATGAGTGGTTTCGAACCCGTGCCACTCGGCTTACGTAGCCATTGCACTGCCACTACACCACGGTCGCTTGGTGTAGTTATGACTTGACATATGACAGCACCCCATAGCTACATAGGTTGCCTTTTAAGTTTCGGGATTGGGCAACCCTAGGTATTGCAATCTGGCAACTGACAGCTCTATCGTAAAGTTAGACATTTTTGAGGTTATACGTACTCAGAACGTTTTGACATACAAGCGCTATTTGTGTTGTTTACAGTAACTTAAAGATTAATCTCGGCTCAAAAATGGAATTAAATCGTGAACATTTTCGTGCGATTATTTTTTACAACTTTCGACGTGGATTAACTCAGCAACAGTGCATGGATGAACTTAATTCAATTTTTGGCGATGAAGCTCCATCAAGGACCAGTGTTTATCGATGGTATGGTGAATTCAATCGTGGTCGCAGTTCACTCCAAGACGAATTTCGTGAAGGTCGTCCAAAATCCGTTGTTGTTCCGGAAACAATTGATGCTGTGCGCGAACTGATATTACAAGATCATGTGACATATCGTGGGATTGAGACAACCTTAGGCATTAGTGGAACCAGCATACATTCAATATTGCATAAACATTTGACTGTCAAAAAACTTTGTTCGCGTTGGATCCCACACAATTTGTCAATCGCTCAAAAAAAGGCTCGTGTCGATTGGTCGAAAGAAATGCTCAAAAAATACGATCGCGGTGCTTCGAAACACGTCTATGACATCGTTACAGGTGATGAATCGTGGATTTACGCGTATGAGCCCGAAAGTAAACAGCAGTCGACTGTATGGGTGTTACAAGATGAGCAAAATCCAACAAAAGTCTTTCGCGCACGAAGCACTTCCAAGCAAATGATCGCCTGTTTTTTCGAAAAAATTGGACATGTCGCAACCGTACCACTAGAACAACGCAGAACAGTCAATTCTAAGTGGTACACAACCATTTGTTTGCCATTTGTCTTCCAAGTAATCAGGAAAACCAACCGCCGAAGACGGATTACTCTTCACCACGACAATGCGAGCTCTCACACATCGGCTCAAACAACTGCATTTTTGAGCACCCAAAACATCGATTTGATGAGCCATCCGCCGTATAGTCCTGACTTGGCACCGAATGATTTCTTTTTATTCCCGTACGTAAAAAACAAACTGAGAGGTCAACGATTTTCGACACCTAAAGAAGCGGTTGCTGCATTCAGAATGCATGTTTTGGAGATACCTCAATCAGAGTGGCAAAAGTACTTCGACAATTGGTTCAAACGCATGCAAAAGTGTATAGATCATGGGGAATATTTAAAAACTATAAAGTGATTTTTGATGATTAATATTTGTTTTTGTTCTCTAATCCCGAAACATAAAAGGCAACCCTCGTATGAATTAAAACTACCGCTACTACAGTTACTGTTTTGTACTGTGTCGTTTCCGCACTTGAGTCCTCTGCGTTCTTTAACGTTTTGCTCTCAGTGGCGGCTCCACTCCCAAGGAGGTGTCCTTTCTTTCCTGGAGAAGGAAAGACTGTAAGACCCTTCTCCCGCTTCTACAGTTACTTGAAGTAGCGATCGCGTCTGGTCTGTACACTTATAAGTAATGGTACTTCTTTGGATTGGCAGACTGTGCAAATGACCGGCTGGCGTGCAACTGCCTGCTTACCACTTATTACTCTAACATAATCATCATCACGTGACGCTTCCTTCACATTCACAATTCTCTTCATACAAGCTCTATGGTTATGGGCACTAGGCAACCCTGCTTTATTGAGGATGTCTCCTGGGTCTGTCTTGTTTAACGCATCCATTCACATGAGATTTATAAATTCTTTTCGTCACTCATCCTTTTCAAATATGAATATTTACAGGAATATTCGATGACAATCGCTACTCTCTGTTCGCTGTAGTCAACCATCTTGGTTCACTGGATGCTGGTCACTACACAGCTTATATACGACAAATGAAAGGCAGTTGGTACAAATGTGATGATCATATGATAACTAAGGCTACTATTAGGGAAGTGCTGGAGAGTGAAGGGTTAGTATTTTTTAATGCTTTATTACATTCTAATTTTAATCTATAAACTCTCATACAGCCTTTTCCTTGCTTCCCATCAGGGAAGTCGTGCTCAGATATCTCAATAAAAAATAATAATAAAACAATAATAAAAAGTCTTTTTTACTTCAGTATTAGTCGATTGTCATGATAATTCAATCAATCGAATTGTCACTTTTTCCCACAGGAATAGGCAAAGAAGTTGGAGCGCCTCTTGCCATGATCCTGACACAACTCCCTCGCTTCTCTTACACCCTCAATTCTTTTTATACAAGCTCGACGGTTATGGGAGCTAGGCAACCCAGCTTGTGGATTTCTCCGATTTGGTCGAAAAACACCCTTTCACATCATTCACATCAGATTTGTAAATTTCTTTCGCAATCTACTCTTTCCATCCTTTCTATGTGCCCAAAACATCGAAGCATTCCTTTGTCAATCCTTGATAAAGTATATATAAATAATAATTTATTAATTTCATGATAATTAAAATGGCATATTTTGCAGATATCTTCTGTTCTACCACAAGACTGTGCTGGAGTATCAATGCGATATACTGTAAGGTGTGCTGTTCTACCAATCATTGCTTGCGTGAAGTAATCGACATTATTCATTCCTATAGTAATCGGCAAATATCTTGAACTAAGTTTTGACATCAACAAAAAGAAATTTTGGAAATGTTGACGAATTTATGTTTACACCATAATGACTTAAGATAGAGAATTCGAATAGTATTCGATATGTTCGAACTTCTATATTCGATAGTTCCAACCAAATTCGAATAGTACGGAAGCTTTTCTTTTTAATTTGGGAGAACCTAATAAATATATAGTCCTCAAATATAAGCTGATTAGTAGTTAGATAGTTTATTTTTCCAATAATAGGACCATTTTCTCAATTTTTATTCAAGCTGTTTGCCGGGTAGTATATTTTATTAATATTGTATATACAATTTAATTTATTCTATTGTAATAATTGTAAAAATCGACTATTTTTCTTTTAATTTGGTTTGGGAAATTATTTTTAAATCACTCTCTATATATATACCATCATTGAGATCATTTTTCTTAAATTATGAAGTAATCAATTTAACCAAATCTTTGTGTATACTATTATTACTTAGGTATGTGACATTATTTAAATTTAATTCGTGTGCATTATTATTTAATTATTAATATAACTAGACCAAAAATTAACTCAAAATGACATGACTCAAAAAATAATAATCCTAAAAACTAAATAAAAAATACGTTGGCAGAAATAATTGTCAGCCTTCCTGTCTCCAAACTTCTCCGGCAGCTGCTTGGACAACTCCTTGGCCCACACACCTGACCTGCCAAGTTTCCACGACCCAACAGTCATGCCGTCGCGTGACAGGGGAAAATATATATGTATTTTATGATTTACGAAAATTTTAAGATTTTTTCTTTTTCTGTATGTGACGAGACCGAGATAAATATTTATAAAAAAATCGGCTATGGACGATTGAAGACAGACTGTCTATATCTGTGACGAGTTAAATAATAATGCATATGAACGAAGTTATTGTAATATGAGTGTTATTATTATGTACGTAGAATTGAGTCTCTTTCATCAAATATTACAAACGTGTATTGTAGCTGTTTAACGAAGGCTTTGCAAATTGTTGTATTTACATATATTCTAATTAAATTTTAATGTGAAAAAATAGTAAATATTAAAAAGAAAATCTAGCACGAAATATTAACATCAACTACAATGAATTTAAAAAATCACGATCTACGAATTTAAAGATAAATAGAAATGGTAGATACCTCCCCTTTCTTGAAAGAATACAATATTCCTATTGTAAGACGCAATAGGAAAATTTAAGAAAGACGCAAATCGTATAAACTGAAGCGGATTTTCTTGTGAACCTAAACTGAAGCGTTTATTTTTTCGTCGTCGGCACTCTTGGTTACTTACAATCAGGCAAGTCGAGGTCAGATGTCACGTCTCTATAAAGAAAAGTCACGTAATAAAAAAAAAGCATCATTATAATCTACTATTTTTGTTAATAATATCACCTTAATTTGATAATGTATAATTTGATAATTATTATAAATTATAACTTATCCGAAAACCTTACCTAATTATTTAAAACAAAGAATAAATACAACAATTTTGAAAACTTTCGAGTCAAAGTGTTTCCTCTCGTGATATTAGTGGGTAGAATTTCATAATAAAATATTAAAATAAATGTCTGTCACCCGAAACAACGGGACTATGTTTAGTATTTGTAAGTTGTAATATAATTTATGTCAATGCTTATGTAATTCTTATTGTTAGTGTGAAATTAGGTAGTTGGTTGAGCCCTGAATGATGAGGTGAGGTTTATACATAAAAGCTTGGTTGCCCATTGTAGTGTTTGCATAGTACCTCATGCAGTAGTAACACAGATAACTAAGGATTACTGTAATCACAGGCTCGCTAACGTATTATGCCACACGTCTACCCTCGTCGCAGGGCACGCGTGTTTTACGATACGCTCGAGACAGTGCCACGTGCATCTAGCAATAGCACGTATATATATATGTGTGTGTGTGTGTGTGTGTATTCCTCATACACTACATCCATTTTAAGCTATATAAGAGCACGTTGCTCAGTCGTCTTTACTACTTTTAAGTGTGCAAATCGTAAAGTGACACAGTTCCGCTTCGGGATTAGCTAGCCAGGCATACATGCTACTGCTATTTGTATCTATTTAACTGTACTTATGGTTAATATTATAGCATGTTTTTTTTATTTGACAACTCAGAATTCAGGGTTCATGTTTTAAAGGCCAGTTTAAAAATTATTATTATTATTCATTATCATGTCATCCATTAGTCGTTCACTGCTGGACGTAGACCTCTCCCAGCTATATCTATATTGGTGGCCTACGTCCAACGGTTTCCTACTACCTTTAGTAGATCGTCAGTCCTAAAGTCTTGTTGTGGACGTCCTACGCTACGTATTCATTGATTTAGCATTGGATACAAGTAAAGGGGCTAGAGTCTAGACTAGACTCTAAACGCTAGCTCCTTGACTATTATAATAAAATTCATAACATTAGTCAAGCTTTTTGGGTATTGTGTATTCTTATAAATTTCATGTCTCCGTTTGACGTAAGATTAAATAAATGGCCAGTTTGATAAATAACTGTAGAATAATTAACAATTTAGCAAATCACGCAATTCCAGGTCGGCATAGCGGATGGTACCTGCTCCTTCTAGTTAATCCTTCTTTAACTATCGCTCTTTAAGAGTTATTATCTTTATATTGTCAGTTTTTTTACTATAAGGAACTGTTAGTACGTGACGCTAAATTAGTATAAATGTATAGGCATAAGCTTTTGTGTGTAATTTATGTGACATAATGTTTTAATAATATAAAATATTGGACATTTTAACTTTTAGCTCATAAGACGCCAAAATATTCAGGATTGATTATTGCACTATTATTGTATTAGGATTATAGCGATTTATTTGTATCATTTTTATTGACAAAAAATATTTACAATGGGACGGTTACAGGTCTAGTCCGCGAGGTCTAAGCTGAGTGATCACCAAAAGTAGAGTCAATAAGCAGTTTAAACCAATATAAACCGGTTAAAACAAATCAAAGGCAGGGTTGCCAGACGTACGAGAAATCTCGTACGTTTACGAAATTTCAGATCTCTGTACGAGTAAAATAAAATCATAGCCAACATATAGATCTTCATATGTATAATTTTATGAACAATAATATTTCGACGGTATGTTCAATATAATTTAGGTTATTTAGCATTTTTATTGTACAAATTATTTTTAAATAAAAATCATTGTTTGACGTCACAAAATTAATTTTAGAAATTTATATTGTATGTACAAGTGCATCATTATTAATTTTTAAGTGTGTTATTTTAATGTATGGACACATTAAACCCATAATCGATCACAACCAAATCTATGTCAATTGATCTAAAATATAGATCTAAGAAAATTCAAACTTAATACGTTATCTATCCGCGAACTTTTGTAAAGAAAAAGCGCCTTTTATCTTGGAACTACCAAGAAACAAAATTTGAGGCTGTTCTTTAGACAATTCTTATTTTATCAATCAGTTGCACTAAAGTCTGTTAAAATGTTAAATGGAATTAAATGTTACCTATAGCCTCATTTTACGTAGGCTTTAATGCGACCGTGGTGTAGTGGCAGTGCAATGATTACGTGCGCGTGCACAAACTGTGTGCACGCGTTCGAAACCACCCACCGCTACCAATGAATCTTTGATGTATGTACTTTGGTTGTCCTGTTTCTAAAATACAAGCACTTTAGAAGCTTAGTATAGAAATATAAAAAAAAACTGGGCCGGTCATTTGTAAACTTGGGCACTGTTTGACCTCCCCTTGCCTACATAGTATTCATTGTGATCTATTCTGGGTTTACATACATTTTAGGTATTGACTTTTATAAATAATTACTAGCGTATCTATTGAATAGAAAAATGGTTTGTATATGTCACCGTATAATTGTAAAACTAACGGTATAGTTTATAATCTATCTCGCGACTTTGTAAACTGGCGATAAATTGTAAACTGAACCATACTGCTTACAATATAACGTATTAATTTACGATAGTACGGTATTTCCTATCTTCGGTATTTCTTGTTCCTATCTTGTCTTTTCACACCCGTAACACCCGCACTGGTCGAGGGAAGCATTCACATTTTGTCGACAGAATCGGTAGTCGAACTAAAAAGTTTGGTGCATCTTTTCTCTGTAGAACAATCGACAAGTGGAATGCTTTGCCAGCCCATGTGTTCTCTCCCTCCTATAACCTTGGACCCTTTAAGCGATGCGTGAAGAAGCACCTTTGGCCGGCATAGTGACGGCGGGTTAGACAGCCGCGTACTAACTCGGTTGTTTCAGTCGTCGGCACTTTTGGATCTCCTCTTGCTTATCACCAGGCAGGTCGATGTCAAATGTCGTGTCACAATAAAAAAAAATACAATTACAATTATATACTGACATATACATATAGGAACATGTACAAAATATACATATAGTAATACTTTCGTAATTTGTAACTTATTTGTAAACTAATCAAGTAATGAAAACTTTTAAAGTCATTATTTATTGCTTCATACGTGTCTATTATGTATGTTTGTGTATTCGAATTAAAAAACATCGTAGACCAATATGACATTTGCTGGGAGTTCTTTTAGTGATACCGACTATATATTGCCAAATTTACTCTCGATTGCAAAAAAAAATGATTTTCTTATGATTTAACGTCTAATGCATTATGGGCGAAGTCCTTTACTAAGTGTACTCCAGATTGCAGAAGACATTGCGGCTAGCCCAAACGGAGACGGCGAGATGAGATGGACTCTTACAATAGTTCGTGGCGAGAGATCGCAAAATGACGTGTCTCGTGGAAAAAAGAGAGTTGTGTCACATAAAATAAAGTTGGAGGATTAATTTTGCACTAATCGCACCACTAAACTTGGCAAATGTCAATTAAGTCTATTATTAAAAAACATATTAGTGTTCTTTTTACGAATATGGATTTTATTGTGTAAAAATATTTTAATATTGATCTCATTTCAAAACAAAAATTATGTTTAAAATATGATTGTTTAAAATAAATCTGCTTCCAAGACACAAAACTACATTCCTTTTGCGTCAAACGAAAGCTAAGTTATGATTTTAGTTTAGTAGTACCTCTGGCAGGCATAGTGATCACGACTGAGATAAATGTAAACTTAGTTGTTTTTTCAGTCACCGGTGCACTTGGGCCCTGTCTGACTTATTGTGACTAGCTTGATGGTAAGCAAGAGCACTAACGACTGAAAACACAGACTTAGGTCACTATGTATGTTAAAACAGATTTTTACGCTTCGCTTGACAGATCCACATAACAGAAGCTGGAGGTTTGAGTTATCTAGTTAAGTAACAATCATGTCTTTATCAATCTATCACGTGATTGAATTACAGTTCAAATGACAAATAAACATCCAATCATGTGGCAGTACGATAGGCTCAGAACATTCAGCTTCTTGAATCACTGTAATGTTCCACATTAGAAATAGCTACCTCATATTTGAGTTTGCGATTAAAATTGCTTGGCATATTGTATAATAAATATTTTAGTGAGAGTAGTGTTTAAAAAGAATTAAAAGTTTTATTTAAAAACAAACTGGAATCGTTTTTGAAGTTAAAATGTTTCTAATTGAAAAGTGTTTTGTCTCTTTTATATAAATAAAAATTAACATGTGTGTGAAAGAAACAAAATTATTAACTAACTTCAAGAACGCTGTTTTTGTCAATAAGACTATTAGTTTGTATAAAACTATTGTATTTTGAGTTATTTATACTTTTAACTGCTTTCCTAATTAGAATACCAATTTTGTGCTAAATTTTTCTTAAAGGGATCTGTGTAAGGATCGTGGTAAGTGGCGCTCTATTGTCTCTGCCTATCCCTGTGGGAAAAAGGCGTGACAATTTGATTGATTGATTGATTGATTGTTAACTAAATTAATTTATTCTTTGTTGTATCCTTAATGACAAAACTAAAAATACTAAAATAGTTTTTTGTTGTTTATATAACTTTTACTTATCTGCAAGTAGCAGACGCATCCACTATGCCTGTACACTTGAAAGTAGTGATAATAACCCGGATCGGCAGATCTGGCGGATGACCACTAAAAGTTATTCAGATAAGCAGTTAAACGTATAAGTATCTACACTAAATAATAGTTTAATAGGTTAGTTTGTTTACAATGATTGACTGAAATTAGCTTAATGTGATATTTGTAATTGTATAATAAAATAGTTTTTTTTTGACATTCTCAAAGGACATCGTTCATTTTGTATAAGGCCTAATTGTATTACCAGTTACATATACATTTTAAAATAATTTATTAAGCAAAGCAAAGCAGTGCTGTTGATATGGCGCGTCTTTGTGATTGACAGACGATTTTTCCAAATAAGTCAACTGCACAGTAAAAAAAAGCAAAATTGTTATTAGTTTTATCAATATAAGTATCGAAACTACCATTTATATATTTTTTCATCATTGAACTTTAAAAAAGTAGTAAATAAAAGCCCAAACTGAATGATGTTCTTTCTCTACAGTTTTTGTGTACCTACAGCTAGTTCCAAACTTTATGGTGTCTCCGAGGTTAGCTACGCAGGTACAGTCACAATAATAAGCTCTCTCACCTACTTTGAGCCGCCATGATGTTTGAATGGAATTAGAAAATTTTAATGTCTTTGGGTTAGGCTCTTTCTACACGAGAGAGGATATCGCTTCTAAGCGGACGCGTAACCGCTTAGTATTCTTTTACATTAGAACTGGGTCGGTTTCGTGCCTACCAAATGGGCTTTAAAATTTTACCTCTTATGAGACATCAATTAAAAGATAGGGGTGCTACTAGTGAGTTTTATGCACAAATCTTCGTCGACTACGCCAATAATTACCATTAACAAAATAATTCATTTTTAATGTGTTAAGAAAAGATATCTAAATGGTCAATTTGTGTGTGAAATTAGGTATCATTACCTTTATTTAATATTTAAAATACAAAATTTAAAAAATGTGTTTTTATTCAATTTAATAAAATATAAGTGTAAATTGTAACGCTTGGTATACGAGGACAGCTATATTAATTACCCTGTTTAGAGTAAGTTTTAAATAATTAACTCTATTTAGTTTATAGGCGATATAGCCGCCCGAATCCTGACGATTGTGACTGTTCTATATTATAAAACTGTGCGTCTTTTTTTGTCTAATGTTCTATATTGCATTAGTCCTAATAAAGGACATGTTATCCTTGTATAGACCGTAGTAGTCTTCGCAATTTTAGATGTTATTGAAGTTAATATTTCACAGTGGATGTGATTTCTACTCTCAGTTATTGAATTGTAGTAGCAGTGGCATCTATTCATGGACCACACTCCAGCTTAACATCAAGCTGGGTGCTGTCATATGTCAAGTCACAATAAAAAATAAAATTAAGAAAAAATATATGAGTACGGCTTAAATGTTTTTATTAATTACACTGTTTATTTTATAGGGGCGGTATAGTCGTCAGAATTTTAAAGATAGTGACCGTTCTATATTATCAAACTCTGCGTATATATTGTATTTTTTATTAGCGTCTATATTGGCTAATAAAAAATAGGCTTTCCCTGTATAGCCAGTCCTAATCTTCGCACTTTTAAATGTTTTTGAAGTTATTACTAACTATAGTTTTATTAATGAATTTCTAAATGTTGTGTGTACTCGTAAGTAGAATGTTAATGAATTATTAAATTATTGGAAATATCTTATTGGTGTGATTAAAATACTAAAAAGTAATTAATTGTATTGAATTAAAAAACTTTTATGCGGCTTACTACCGCGTTTATTTTGCTTTTGATTTAACAATTTATTATTCCGACGATTTGAGAGCTTTGCAGTATAATAAAAAAATTGTAAAATCAAAACCAAAATATACGCGATAGTAAGCCGCATACAAAGTTGTTTAATTCAATAATAAATGTTCGCCCAAAATCTAAGAAAATACTAATCAATTGTATTTATAATTAGTTCTAAAAATAGTTGTTTTCTTGAATCTCACAAAACTAGTAGTAGTGTAATTTTGCATTTTTGAATTTGTACTGTTCAACGTGAAGAAAATGTTCTTTACTGAATCTTCGATATAGTTATGTATCCTATATTGTATCTGAGAATATTAAAATTATACTTTAAATCTAGCTTATGATCTTTGCATGATCCAAAATATTGCTAAAAATTGGTCAATAAAATGATAATACAAATTCAAAAATATAAAATTCTTAAATGATTGATGTAAGAAAAATTTAAAAAAAATCTGATTGTTAATTTTAGGCAAACTTTTTCCTGTATAATCTGAATGTAATGTATGTATTTAATGTGTACCCTTTATGTAGAAATAAACCTTGTATGGAGCTTTATTTATTGTTTTATTTTTAAAGCTTTAATTTGGTATGATCTCTTTCAATATAGCAAAAGAAAGAGAGCATAATAGGATTTATAATAAATAGTTTTCGACAGAATGTAGTTTGAGTTCAATTCGTACTACTATATTGACTTGGATCCTTCCAGCGATGCGTGAAGAAGCACCTTTGGCCAGTGACCTAGTGACGGCGACTGGGGCAGTCGTGAAGATTCGTTTTTTGTAGTCGTCTGCACTCTTGGTCAGATCTCAGATGTCGAGTCACAATAATAAAAACTGAAAAAACAGACGTGCGATGCCAAGAATATTATTCAAAATTTGAATTGTCACGCCTCTTTCCCACAGGGAAAGACGGAGACAGAGGAGCGCCACTTGCCACGATACTGACACAACTCCCTCGCTTCCCTCACATCCACAATTCTCTTCATACAAGCTCTACGGTTATGGGCACTAGGCTTTACTTGAGGATGTCTTCAATTTAGTCGGAAAGCACCCAACCATCCACACAGATTTATAACTTCCTTTCGTTAATCTACTTCTACTAAGAAATAAGGAATAAATGAAATGCGATTACTTTAAATAAATATATTTATTCGAACATCATATATCACATACATTATTTCGTATATTCTAATAATTAATATGCATTGAACAATCAAATTGATATTTTAACACTTAATAAATACGTTATTTTCGTAACAATACATAACAAACGTGTAGGGCCGAAAACTTACATAGAAATACGTTTAAGGGGTTACTGCAACTAAACCCATAAAAACTGCGCCGACTTTTTCTATAAGTAAAGATAGTCGTACTACAAAACTTCATGACACAATCACACCAATAATTAGATACAATGTAACAGATTGTTAATCAAGAAAAACTACATTCTAGTTATTGACTTATAAGCCCTTTTTACCCTATTTATGATATACAAATATACTGTGGGGTAATCACGAACGATGATAATTTCAAGTTCAGTGCAACAAAGATATAATAACGCACTCGATACGATAGAATTTAATAAATAGATAAAGAGTGATTTAGTTGCTTAGAGTAGGAAAACTCGAGGGAAGAGGCCTCGCCCAACAGAGGTCACTCTCCCTCCCTTAGCCAACTAGTTCCCCCAGCATACCTCACATTCATTGACTCCAAACTCGAGCTTCACTCGACTTTGGAGTCAATTCTATTTCTTATGGATCACCCGCCTCAATCGCGCTGATATGTCCGAATGAATAACAACAATTATACTCACAAAAAAAATAGAGTTTACCTCAGATTCACTTGAAGGAACTAATTTCTTACAATACAACATTATCTTAGGCTCTTGTTTGCCATTAGGTAAGTTGATGTTTTTTTATTGTTACGTCACAATTAAAAAAAGGATAAAGACAAGTAGCACGGCATTCGAATCTGTTTTCCATCTAGATGCATTGAAAAACCCGACTCAGTTGACGGTTGCTTCAGTCGTTGTTAATATGTCGAGAGGTTTAACGTAACCGAGATCGTCACGATGACTGTTCGTGATTACCCCACTGTTCACATAACAATGCAACACAACAGCTATTGTCATAATTTTGAATTTTGAACTATAGGTACTACCTAAGTATACTTATCTAATAATTCCAAAAGGTTTATCACAAAATTTCTACTTTTAGCACAATAAATATAATTCTTGAGTATCAATACATCAATATCTATATTCTAATTTCAATACATTTTAGTCATTTTGAAGAAACTTCTTTAGGATTGTAGGGAGAAAATTTTAGCACAGCAAAACAGTCACTACTACAAATGTGTATTATTTTTAATTCTAGTTCTAATTCATAGGTACAGTAGCGAAGTAAAGTCAAGAGAGCGCCATTTTCCACGACCCTTTCACAACTTTCTAATTCCTTTAAAGTTGTCCCTTTAATTATGTTAATTTTTATACCTATTTGTTAGGTCCCGGCAGAAGTATTTTTTTACATTTCTATACAAGCTACTAAAGTGCTTGTATCATAGAAACAGGACAACCAAAGTACATATATCAAAGATACATTTTGGTGAGTGGTTTCGAACCCGTGCTCTCGGTTTGCGTAACCATTGCACTGCCACTAGACCACGGTCCAACCATCCATATAAGGAGCGCTGGAATGAAGGGTGGGCACAAGTCCGCGCATCTATACAATCGTGAATATAAATCATAATATCTTAAAATCTTTACACATTTGATAAACGAAAAGTAAGTAGGTAACAATACAAGTTACTACTCAGTTGATTGCCAGAGTTCCTTTTCTCCCAGGATTTAATTGAAGAGTTTTATGTGGCCTTCTCGTCATACACCTCTTCGAAGCCATGGTAGAATCTGACGATAAGCAAGTGTGCATGCATGCTAAGCCTATGCTTATGCTAATAAATGTTTTAGAGCCGCAATTACATTTTTATTTTATTCTAACCTCACTTTTGATTGTATCTGATATATAACCTAAAAAGTTTTACTTCTTACGCGTGTTAATCTTTTCTGAATTAAGTTTTGTTCATATTTCTTGTCCTATTTTCCATAATGGTAGTTTGTCTTGACTAGTTCTGTAACAAATAATAATGTTTAAATAAAATAATACATATTTTCCAACTAAACGGTTCTGCGTTTCTACGTCGAGCATTCGATTATGATACCCTATCCCATAACCTTAAAAAGCACCTCTGTCCGGCATGGTGACCAAGGATAACGGAAACCAGACGTTTACGGCACGTCATCATCATCATCAGCCAGAAGGCGTCCACCGCCAAACATAGGCCTCCCCCTTAGAACGCCATTCCGAACGACAAGATGCCAGTTGCATCCACCGGTTATTTGTGACTTTTACTATGTCGTCGGTCCACCTAGTGGAAGGCCTACCTACGCTGCGTCTTCCGGTTCATGGTCTCCACTCTATAACCTTTCTTCCTCATCGGTAGACGGTTCTTCGAGCGATGTGGCAGCCCATTGCCACTTCAGCTCGAAAATCCTACGGCACGTAGCCTGGTAATAAGCTTGAGTGCAAACCCTCCATAAAGGCTACTAGCGCTAAAGACAAATGCATGCACCAATAGCCTGACAGAATTCTGACAAATAGGCTGATCCCAACATTACTAGATAATAGTTGTATTACCCCTGATTTGACAGATGACCACAGTCTGATTACAGTCTTATAATTAGATAATAACAACCTAACGTGTATCGTATCGTGTAGCGAGATAGTAGTTTAAACTGTTTCATATTAAATAAACTTACCCATTTAAAATAATCAACTTATTTGCTGGAAACAGGTAGAGCTGGTTCGTCTAACAAGCTCTCCAGTTGCTTGACGTCTGTAACTGGTAAAGAACAGGCATACCGGCGGCAAACGTATGCTGCGGGCGTATCACCACATGGTCGTATACGACTCAATACTGAAATATTGGAAGAATCTAAACAAATGATATTTTATTGAGGACTTTGTAAACAAACTATCGTACTCGTTTTGATAACTCCGGCAGTCGGATCGTGACGAAACGTTAAAGAATTACGTAGCACTATAATGGCATTGGCTAATCATCCTCATCTGCTGAACATAGGCCTCCCCCTTAGGACGCCATTCCGAACGACAAGATGCCAGTTGCATCCACCGGTTGTTCGTGACTTTTACTATGTCGTCAGTAATCCTAATGGGAGGCCTACCTACGCTGCGTCTACTGGTTCGTGGTCTCCACTCAAGAACCTTTCTTCTCTATCGGTTGTCGGTTCTTCAAGCGATTGGCTAATATATCAGCAAAACAATGGGGATCCAAATGCACAGCTTTTTGTAGATAGTGCCACCAGCGACACGAGACGTTTGTTAGACCACAATCATCGACAGAAGTTAGTAAAAAATAGTTTGTTTACAATGTCCAAAATCAAATTTTACAATCCAATTTACAATTTAAAAAAAATCCTGGGTAACTACTATTAAATACAATTATATGAATTATGCGTAATATGAATATTGAAGCCCAATTTATTAGTTTTTTAAATTATTATTGTAACTCGACAGACGCATTGCGAAGTGCACTACCCGGCATCTTCAAGCTTTCAACTTTGATCCTGAAACGCGATTAACTCCCTCCACGGTCATTTCACTTGAGAGTAGTGTAACGTATGAGTTTGAATCACAAATTGCTGCCAACTTTTAAAATTGACAAGTGCACTGCCCATGTTTTTTCGCCGGACCCTTGGCCGCCATAGTGGTGGCGACTGAAGCAACCATAACCTGAAACAGATTTTTCAGTCCTCGGCGCTCTTAGACTCCCCTTGCTTACTATAAGACAAGACGAAATCAAATGTCGTGCCAACATATAATGAAACGAAGTGTGAAATTAATGATATGATGTTCACGGGAGTCATAACTCACGTATATCGGACGTACCAGCCGGTGCTGCATCAGCTGGGTCAGCCACTGCGAGCACACGGCCTGGCAGCAAACGGGATCTCACCACGCGCACCAATTCCAACGTGCGCGGGTCAGAACATCTGCCCGATATTAACACCTGTAAATTACAAAACTTTACAGGATGTGTTTATAAGACTGTGAAATCCCTAATATGGATAACGGTCAAACTGATCCTGCAAGATGGCCGTTTTCACGTTTGATCGTTCATAAAGGACATCATTCATTTTGTATGGGGACTTGGGCTTAATTGTATTAACAGTTTAAGATGCATTTTAAAATAGTTTAATGTACGAAGATTACAATGTAATTGGAATATATCCTTTATTTTGCATAGTTTAGGTGTGCAAAAATGATCAAACTATAAATATTAAAGTTCAAAGCAGAACCAATATGGCGTTAATTGACAGATAATACAAAATCCATATCTTATTTTCTAAATAACTCAATCGCACAAAATTTTTATTAGTTTTATCAATACAAGTATCGAAACTACCATTTATATAATATATTTTTTTATCTTTGGACATTACAAAAGTAGTACATAAAAGCCATCGATGATAAAAGCCCAAAATGAATGATGTCCTTTCATATAAATTATTAATTACGTTTGAAGAATCAAATTGCTGTTCTTTTTTGTCACTATGAAGAATAACAATTGTTCCTCAATCAATCAAATCGTCACGCCTTTTTCCCACAGGGATAGGCAGAGACAATGGAGCGCTACTTGCCACGATCTTGACACAACTCCCTCGCTTCCTTCACATTCACAATTCTCTTCATACAAGCTCTACGGTTATGGGCACTAGGCAACCTAGCTTTCTTGAGGATGTCTCTGATTTAGTCGGAAAACACCCTCCTGGGGTGTCCTCCAAGGCAATGTTTAACGTATCCATTCAAATGAGATTTATAAATTGTTCCTATACCTAATAATTTCTAATTAATCACTATACAGTCAATATAGCCAAAAGAGGTGGTACTACGCCGCACCCCTCAGGGTTAGCAGACTGTACCAACAGATTAAACCAGACTATTATACTTTTCACTGGGATTTCAATGGCGATCGCAGACTACAGACCGCATTACTGGTTTGTATGAATCTGTATGCGATTAATTCCGTGCAAGGCACCATACAGATTCATACAAACCAGTAGTGCGGTCTGCAGTCTGCGGTCGCCATCGGAATCACACCTTAAAAAATCAATCACCTTAAAGCAAATGAATTAAAAAATCCATCTTTATATTGAAGTAATCAATAAAGAAGTATTTTTTGTGACTCAGTCACTGACCTCGACCTGCCTGATGGTAAGCATGATAGAGGTCCAAGAGTACCGACGACTGACTAAACCGAGTCATTTCACGGCTGTCACAGTTGCCGAGCAAAATTGCTTCTTCACGCATCGCATTATCATGTTATGTTTCTATTAAAATAAATAATTTCAGGTTTCATCTAGGCCGGCATAGTGGATGTGATTGCTACTCACAGTTATTGAATTGTAGTAGCAGTGACATTCATTCATGGACCACACATCCGCTTAACATCAAGCGGGGTGCTGTCATATGTCAAGTCACAATATAAAAAAAAATAAACAAAGTAGGCTGTCTGTGTGACAACATATTGGAAAAAGACTACAACTGCGGTTTGTAGACTTAGGTTAAAATCACAGTAGTATTAAGAGATGCATTCAGCATCTTAAGGCAAACTATATTTTAATAATATCCTTAATTTAATATCATTTTTTTAAATTCTATTATTTGTATAGTCAAGATGATGGCAAGTGGCGCTCCATTGCCTCTGCCTATCCCTGTTGGAAAAAGGCGTGACAATTTGATTGATTTTTATATTATGCTACAAATAAAACATAGGGATTGATAATTTCAGGTCTGATAAAGTGTGAATTAATTAAATCGTAAAAATAGATTTAACTTCCTATATCTCATTACCTGGGTAGGAGAATCAGTATAGAACATAAGAGCTGACATCATTTCAGGTAGAGCGAGTCCATTCTCGGTTAGTTTCTTAGCAAATACTGTGAGAATTTTCTTTGCCATTTCTCTCTCGTGCTCCCCACCTTCGGGGGACACACTCTTATCACCATAGGCTGCCAGGCGCAATAGATTGTGACAGGATACACTGTTGCCGGATGGCTCAGCACCATCAGAATCTAAAACAAGCAATGCTGGTAAGAAATTTAGTGTTGCCCTGGCCAAATTGGAGCTTGTATGAAGAGAATTGTGTATGTAAGAAGAAGAAGAACTTAAGAAGAAATGTGAGGGAAGCGAGACAGTTATGTCAGGATTTTAGCAAGTGGAGCTCCATTGCCCCTGCCTATCCCTGTGGGAAAAAGGCGTGACAATTTGATTTTGATTCATAAGAAACACAGGGCAGTATCCACATTCTGTCAATCAAAAAGGTAGTTAAAATAAAAGAAAACAATTGTGGCGTCGTAGCACGCTTTGCAGATATAAAACATGATAAAAAATGAATAAAAGATAAGTTGGAAGTCCAAGCGATGCGTGAAGAAGCATCTTATGCCGACATAATGACGGCGATTGGGGCAGCCCGGAACTAACTCGGTTTTTTTAGTCGTCGTCACTCTTGGACCTCCTTTTGCTTATCACCTGCGGGTCGAGGTCAAATGTCGTGTCACAATAAAATAAAAAAGTTCTAAAAATAAATGTTTAATTACTATATAATACTCATACCTTCTTTCAGTCTCATAACAGTATCATCATCATCTGATGAGAGGAAGTATCCACCATTTTCTTTATCCCAAAATAGTTCATCTTGGGTCTTCTGCAGCTGTTGAGCCCAGCTCAGCCACTGCAGGTCCAATGATGCCTCATACAAGTTCAATAGGCCTTTAATTAAAAATGCATAGTCATCTAAGAATCCCTGAATGGGATTCGACCTGAAATTATAACAATATGTTTTACTTGTAGCATAATAAAGAAATCAATCAAATTGTCACGTCTTTTTTGCACCGGGATAGGCAGTGTCAACGAAGCGCCACTTGCTATGATCCTGACAATACAAATATTAGGATTTTAAAAAAGTAAAACCTAAACTATTAATGGCAATAATTTTGTAATTAAAAAGATCAGATAAGAGCAAGGTTAAGAAGTTATATGACACTTCTTTGCTAAACGATTACCTACAAATATTAGTTTAGCTTGTATACTTACATTTGTGCAACAGTCCCATCATCAGCTCTATAACAAGAATGCAGTAAACATTTTGTAGAATCATCATACAAGTGCTCTTTAACAAATTTAGCTGCTTTAATAGCATCCTCTACATAACTATAATCGCCTAATCCTTGGCCAGCATGTGCTAAACCAGCTATCATTAGCGCATTCCAGGAACACAACATTTTTGTATCCAAATGTGGTCTAGGCCGTTTCTGTTGAGCTTCATACAATGTATCAACACATTCCTTTAATATAATATCAAAGTCCTCCTTAGTCAACTCAAACTTCCTCATTGTGTCCTCGTTTGATCCGTACACAATCAAAACATTCTTGAATTTTAATTCATTGTGAGGATCACTCTCTGGTGCAATGTTCCCGAGTGATTCAATATTAAAATGGTAACAGAACAAATCCAAATGTTTGACAGACTTATATTCTTTGTCTTCAAGTAAACTCTTAATTTCCGAATAGGGCCATACATAGAATGCTCCTTCCTTTTTCTCAGTTGAATCGAATGTTGGATAGGAGTCTGCATCCTCAGCACTGTAATAGCCACCAGATTCATGTCTCAAATCTCTATTGACATATTTAATTATGTCCCTGACAACATTAGCAAAGAATTCATCCTTAGAAGCAAGGTAAGCGTCAGTATAAACTGAAGTCAATTGAGCCTGGTCATAGAGCATCTTCTCAAAGTGAGGTACATGCCACTCACCATCCACAGAATACCTTGAGAAACCGCTGGAAATATGATCATGAATACCACCATTTGCAATCTTACTTAGACTGTGAAGACACATTTCTAGACACAAAGCTGCATCACTGTTGGTTTTGTCTCTCGCATAAAAATGAAAAAGAAAATTGAAAACAGATGCATGTGGAAACTTTGGTGCATTGCCAAAACCACCAAATACAGGGTCATAGGTTTGTTTGTAACTTTTTATGCATTTAGTCCAAGCTCTCTCTCCTGGTATGGGTGTGCTGTCCTCATCATTTACTTTAGCAATCATGTGCAATGCTTCCATAACATTAGAAGCAGTCTTTATAAACTCAGCATGGTTTTGCTTCCATTTTGAAGCTAACGATAACAGTATTGATTTGAAGCCTGGTTTTCCCCAGCGATCTTCTGGTGGGAAGTAAGTACCTCCAGTAACTGGTTGCAGATCTGGTGTGAGAAACACGGACATGGGCCAACCTCCTCCACCTGTTGTTGCCATCACAAACAACATGTACATATGATCAATATCTGGTCTTTCCTCCCTATCCACCTTAATGTTGATATAGTTCTCATTCATGACTTTTGCCACATCCTCACTCTCAAAGGACTCCTTTTCCATAACATGACACCAATGACATGTAGAGTAACCAATGGATAAAAATATTAATTTGTTCTCAGCTTTAGCTCTGTTAATAGCTTCTGTGCACCATGGATACCAGTCAACAGGATTGTGGGCATGCTGTAGGAGATATGGTGATTTCTCATTACTGAGCCTGTTTGTGTGTTTGGGTTTCACTTTAATATTTGCTTCAATGTTAGAAGACATTTTTACAAAGTTGTCACTCAAGCTGCGAGTGAGTTTCGGAAGTGCTTTAACACAGGTAGGACTTGAAGAGAATGATGATAACCTACAAAAATGACATAGTCACTAGTATCATTGTTAATCAAATATTTACTTGATTATTTCTTATCCACTATAATAACCTATTTTATTACCTAATCAATTATGTAAACAAATTTCAAGACAAATTAGTACTTGTCAATAAATGTTTTGTTACATAAATTGATCTGAGGTTAATGCCCTTTGCACATTTTTTACAAGTTTACCTTGCCAAGTGTTACATTCACTCTGTAATCATAATGCGCAACAAATAAACAAAAACAAGGTCAAATATATTGTGCGTTTTTGAGTTATTATTAAGAAAAAATAAAGTGAATACAAAAATCCATTAATATGCAAATAATTACCGCTTTCGCTGACCGAAATCACGGTGTCCACACGCCGGATTTACAATTGGGTGATCAATACAACTTGAATTTAAATTGACATTCTTTATTTTGTTTTCTCCCGATGACAACCAACGCAGTAAAAAAGCAGCTCGTCCATTGGACATAATAACATATTCCAATAGGATTCTTATTTCACGACACAATAACAAACAACTGATAATTTCTTATATAAGAGAGAGAATCCAAATCAAATCAAAACATACGGCGACGACACGCGAAGTTTTGACAACACCTAAATGTGTGTTGCAAGATGAAAAACTAATATGTCTAAAGTAAAAAAATATCTTTACTCACATGTTTATTTTAATTATTTCTAGTTACAAGGGTTACAAGTCCCCTACTCGGTTTTATTTACCGTGTAAAACAAATATATGTTAATAGCAAACTTATGTAGTTAATTTCTTGGATGTTATAAACGTTTTTTATTAAGGCTCGACATATGACTGCACCCCGCCTGATGTTAAACTGGAGTGCGCTCCATGAATGGAGGTACCTGCTATTACAGGTAAACAACTGCAGCAGCATTTGTTGATTAAATAAGAATAAGACAGATAAAGTGTGCTAGCGAATACAGTTTTCAAGTATTGACTAAGCCGCGTAAGGGTTTCATTCGGTAAAGACATTAATTTTAAAATCAGGCGTTCACTGGCCTACTGTGAACCTTGTTCGACATAGATTAGAGATCCTACGTGCACTGCCGTTCTAATGATAAGACAAGACAAATTGTAAGTCGAACGAGGAGACGCTGAACTCGATTACCTTCACACAAAAGCAATGGAACTTTTTATAAATCAATTGAACTTTCAGCTTATTTTCAATCGACTTTGTCATGTTAAAAGTCACTCGTAGACTTATAGCTGTAGTTTCATCGGCATCAGCTCAGTTTGATGTTACTCTGAAGAAAACTGCCTTAGTCGCCGTCACTATGCCGTCATTTGGATTATACATTACATTACTATACTACTCAGAACAGAGAAACATATCAAACCTTCTTCTCTGTTCTGAGACTATTATAATTTTATACATTACATTGCATCAAACTATATTATGAAAAAATTAGAATTAGCTATGACCCGTTCAGAATCAGGCGTTTCATTTTTAAAGACGACCGTGCAATGCAAACCGAAGGTCTCCGGTTCAAAACGACTTATCGGTACCAATTTATCATTGATATGTGTACTTTGGTTGTCCGGTTTTTATTTTAATAGCTTGATATAGAAATGTAAAAAAAAATAATTACCAACTGAATAAGCGGTCTTTTCAATTTGAAACCGCTTAGCTTTAGTATTAAGGAGAAAGTTTTCTTAAGACTCATCTCACGAGGGTTGAACTAAACTGAGGGTTGTTATTAATTCACCCTCGTCTCTAAGTACGCATGCGCCATGACCAGACGCCAGCCACTTTCGCGAAAACGTGTTATGTTTTCATTGAGTGACATGTACACTTGTTTTTGTTGTAAAGTTTTGTTAAAAAGTTGCAGTGCTTATGAAATGGCACGGTGCAGTGTGCGGTTATGATAGTGGAACCTCTAATCAAGAAGTTATTAAGGTTCGTCTTTTATTTAACATTTTTGGTTATGTTTTGTAAACAGATGCACACAGATGACTTTGCACTGATGGTAGAGATAATCTTAAAAAAAATAATTATATTGAAACTGTTGAATAGATTCATGTAAATAGTTTCATGTTTCACTGAAAAAAGTACATAATACCTATAATAGATAACTTTATTGTTATCACTGTAGTTTTAGAGGCATATTAATTGTGATTTGCACGTGATAAATGTGATTTGAAAGAAAATGAAATGACAAGGATTGATTTGATAGGATATTGACGAAACAGATAGAAGGATAAAACAGAGTTGATCCAGAAAATTGTTCTATGATAAAATCAAAGACATTCTTAAAAAAAAACATGTTTGTAGTTTCTATAACTATAGATTCTAAATGAAGAGAATTGTGAATATTAAGAGAGCGATAGTGATATGTCAGGATCGTGAAAAGTAGCGCAACGTTATCTCTGCTTATCCTAGTAGAAATTCAGGCGTAACAATGATATGACTAAAATATTATTAGTTTGTGATATTTAAGTAAAAGTGGATTTTTTATCAGGCTATGTGTTCTTCCTATAGTTGCTGGCCAACCTCTGTCCGGCAGACACTGAAGGTGTTTTTGACAATTTATCGTTGAAAAAGGCACATGCTCCATTACGTTATGACCCCAAATTTTAATCAAAAAATGGGGCAAGTGAAAACGCCTGTACTGTTGTCATGGCAACGAGAGGGGTTACCGGGATAAATTACCATCACTATATACGATGGCTCCCATAGGAGTTTATCCCCAAATGTTTTCCTGTTTATTACATATTTTATTATTAATTTCCTAATGTGCCATTTCGTTCGTCCGTATTAGTTCAACTTACAAGTATACAGGCCTGAAGTGATCTAGTCGGTTTCGGGATCAGTTGGTAAGTTGCTGGCTATATAACTAAAGTAGCAGTCACGGTGATTTATGTACCGCACTCCAGCCTAACAACAACCGGGGTGCGATTACATGTCGCGCTACAATATTTAAAAAAATGGAAATGGATGCAAGATTGTTAAATTGAAATAAAAATACCTTAAATATAATAGATACACGTAGTTCGACTGTGGTATAGTAGTAGTGCAATGGTTATGCAAACCGAGAGCATGAGTTCGAAACCACCCACCAGTACCAATGTATCTTTGATATATGAACTTTGGTTGTCCCGTTTCTATGATACAAGCTATGAAGTAGTATTTGTCTCATAGAAAAAATATATTTTTAAAATCTTATAATTTGTTCGCAAGAATTTTTTGACAAGTATTGAGACTTAACTAATAATTAATTTTACAAAACGCAGTAAGAAATTAATTCAATAATTTAAAAAAACAAAAACAAACGCCTTTGTGGATCCCAACAATGAAGTCCAAGGTATTGTACTAAATCGTCTAAGGGTTCGTAAGTTAACCGTGTATTATTAAATATTAAAGAAATGTTCCCCTAAGTTAACTTTCGACCTTGCATTTTTGATTGAACAATTAAAGGTATAGAAATATAAATCAAATGGTCTTACAATAAAAAATATGTTGTTTATAAAATACAATATTGTTGCTAGGGAGAATATACGTCTTAGAACAAGCGCCGCATTTAGGCTATACCTGTGGTGAGAGACCCATTTCACGTATAAAGTACAATATTCATTAAACCTGCATTTCGGTCACAAGTCCGGAACGCTGCCTTCTATTCACTCTCACGCGACTCGGCACCCGCACTGAAAATCCTTGGATGCTAAGAGATCCAAATTATACCATAGATTTATAAATATATTTTTTTAATTATATAATATAAGATGAATTGAATTTTCTAATCATTTCTGGCAAATTTGTAGCAAGATTTCATTTGTGTGGGGAGCCCCATTGTGGTGGAGGCTTCTAAGCTATAGCCAATTGTTGAGAGATATATAACAGGCCTAATAAATAAATAAACAAACAGCCCCTGCCTGATGTTAAGCTGGAGTGCGATCCATGATTTAAGTTAACTGCTACCTACTGTTTATAACTGTAGGTAACAGTCACATCCACTATGCCGACCTAATTGGAATCAGCAACTTACAAGGCAACTAAGTTACTTCACTGTCCATCTTTATATTAGGGTGCTGTCGAGACATTAATCCAATACTAAAAACACAAAAAAGCTTGCAGTGCGCCTATAATAAATACATTAAATTGCATCTTCTTAGATTATGCACGAACATTGATTTATGAATTAAACAAATTTTATGCGGCTTACTATCGCGTTTATTTTGGTTTTGATTTTCCATTTTTTATTATTCCGACGTTTCGAGAGCTTTGCAGCCATCGTAGTCACGGAGACTACCATGATGACCATAGATACGATACAATAGAGAGTAAATTGTAAAATCAAAACCAAAATAAATGCGATAGTAAGCCGCATAAAATTTATTTAATTCATTAAATGATTACTTTTACAATAGTTTAATATCAAAAAATATATTTTTATTTATTAACTTTAGGTTATAATACTTTAGGTATTATTTATTTACTGAGATAAATCCTTGTTTCAGATTAATTAAACAAAACATGATCAAAAAAGAAGCACAGTAAGAAACGTCTTTAGAGGTCTTATACATTAAGGCCAAATAACTTCGAAGCTTTAAAATTTATGGCAATAATAAATTCGTCTTATTAGATCGTCCAAATCGTAATAATCTGTCCTAACATCGGTCCAAGTAAAGTTTTATATTTTCTAAATTTTATATCACAATGTTTGCCTTTTGGTAATTGGATTTAAAAGAGAGTGAATGTTGATTTTGAAGTATTTATTAAACACACAGACGAAATGTCTGTGTGGGTGCGTTCGCTGGGGTCGGAACTTAGGCCTCCGACCACCACGGCGGCGCTCATGTCCACGAATACTTCTATGGAGTCTGGTATTGAGGCTGGTGTTATTCCTACTGTCACTGGGTCTTTGGCATCTGCCAGAGATTCATTGGGGTCCATCTCGAGGGCGGCTGAACCACTTTATGATACCGATCACACGGACCTTGGCTCTGAACTTGATGAAGCGGAAATACGAAGAGAATTGTTACATGATGTAAGTTCATTTGTGTTTATAAGAAATGCTACTATAAATTAGTCACGTTCCTACTAGGCAGGCATAGTGCGACTTACATTTAGTTAACTGTAGTAGCAGTCGTCTCCATTCATGGACCGCACTCCAGTTTAACATCAGTCGGGGGTTGGGTGTTGAGGTTGACCGCCGTCTATTCAATCATTTATAATTTATCAATCATTTAGTTATCATTTTGGATAGAAAGCCTACTGGTAAAGGTGTGATTCCGCCGGCGTCTGCAGACTGCACTACTTGTTTGTAGTGCACTAGTCTTCAGCTGCCGCGTTAATATTGCTTCCAAACATCATATTTTTAATCTATAACTTAGCAAATGCTGATTGTAGCAATAGTGTCGCCTTGCACGGAATAAATCTCATACAAACAAATAGTGCAGTCTGCGGTCTGCAGTCGCCGGCGGCATCACACCTTAATGCATATTTACTGAAATGAAAACTCGTTGAAAAAGGATTGATCATTATAAAACAAAACTTTTTCGGCATTGCTACTTTGACAATATTTTTTTAATATTAATATACAAATTCTACACGTTCTTCAAAACGTGTTTTAATTAAAGTTTTACCTTCGAGTATATCTACTATAAATGAGTTAAAATGTAACCTTTAGTAATCTCGGGATTTAAATAATCTAAAATAAAAAAATGCCCCATACTGTTTTTACATGCAATATTTTGATGTCTGAATTTATAAACCGACAGTAGACTGCGAGTGTACGATAAAAAATACGGTCAATAAAATATCCCATTAAAATATCAGAGACAATAAAAGGGATGGTGTTTAGGTAATAAACTTAGTTTTTTTTCTAATTTACAGAAATGGAGGCTGCTGTTTGACAGGGTAAGTGATATCAATGACTGATGCGACATCCTAATCACTTTTTAATCTTTCAACAACCGCTATAAAAGATTCAAATCTCTACCTGTGACAGACGCAAAAAAACACTCAAATATTGTGTATCGCAAAAACAAAGATTACGTGAGGTGTTTGGGTGAAATGGAGATATAATTGAGATGCCACACGGGTGCGTTAAACGTTGACGCTCTGTCGCAATTTGTATAAAAAATCTATAGTTCGACACACGGTGCACTGCGAACTTTGTCCGACGATGCTACCTACGCTCAACGGATAAATGCCTACTCACACGTTCCGGTTGCCGTGTAGTCGGTTCCGGTTGCCGGGTAGTCGGTGCCGGGTAACCGGGGCAGCGAAGTGTATAGGCATCTATGTATGGCTATTACGCGGCCTTTCACACGTGCCGGAGTAATAGCCATACATTTTGCGCCGGGTATCCGGCACCGAATACCCGGCAAATGGCACTAAGGGTAGAGGAGAGGAAAGGATGCATTAGTACAGTATGGTTTATTTTGATCCATTATCAGTAAAAGGACTTACACACTGAACCCTAGTTGCTGCGACGTCAAAACGCGTTGGGTTTCGGTCGGATTAAAAATCACTGCAAACGTCGTCCAACGTTGAAGTGCACGCGCAACGGACAGGGGCACAGAAAGACAAGAGAGGGGAGGAATCGAGCTTTGCAGAAGCATAAAGTTTATTTCGGTTCATCAAAGACAAAAACCATAGAAAAATATCTTAATACTCGTATATTTCTATGCTAAAAACTGAGCTCTAGATGCTGCGACGACGCAACGCACCCATGTTTCATCTCTCTAAATCTGTGTTCATGGAAAGATCACGTACGTGGGACATTTTTGAGGCTACCTGTTTTCGTTTTTTTTTATCTGATAAAACACGCAAAATTGTTTAATATTTACACATCATTTTATAATAAATTTCATTAGATATATTCTTAATTTTTATGACTTTATTTTGAATAACAAAGGTGTGTTAAATTAAATTGTTATTCGGTTACGTGTGATGGTGTGACGCCAGTGTTCTTATCCTGCTGAGATCAGAAACAGGCGCCTGCGCATCCTAACGAGACCGTCAAAGGATATACTCCCATAATAAAAGTGCCACCATGTCTTCAAGTAAGACGGCGCTACGTGTCCTCAGGCCGTTTATAAAAACAATCAAATTGCATCAATAATAAAAAAATATATATTATTTAAGTTTTTATTATTAGTATTATTTAGGTATTAATTTAAACTTGGATAGAAGCGACGAAATATGAATACTCTGAAAAATTTAATAAATTCAGTATAAATGAAATAAACAAATTTTATACGGCTTACTATCACGTTTATATTGGTTTTGATTTTACATTTTTTTATTATTCTGACGTTTTGAGAGCTTTGCAGCCATCGTGGTCACGGAGAGACTGACGACCATGATCTAAATCTAAGAAATTACTAAATTTAGTATTAACTACAGGCTTAGATAGCCCTTAACAGGGTAGGTTCTGTGGTATTAGAGGTAACATGTAAACGAAGACACACTCCTTTCGCAACGCTCCACTACGCAGTAACCTCCTCAGTAAATCTTTGCTAGCATAATTATATAATTTATTCAGAATCATATAATTAAATATAAATATAGTAAAAAACAAAATCCTTTTTCAAATAAACGAACTATAATAACAAAAGTGTTTATTAACTACAACATCCACATTTTTATCACCCGGAAAGAAATTTCGGAGAAAAATGAATGACGGTTCGTGAATAAAAATTATATTAAAGATGTCGGTAGCGCCGCAGATCAAAAGACAAACTATTGTCACGTATAAACCATTCGGTGTTATGAAGGGATAAAACGCGGGTGCTTTTTTATCTTCCTTGTAAAGAATATCAGAAAATTATTAAGCCGAGCCCTACAATTACAACTGCCACAATAGATTAAAAATCACAAAGCAAATTAGTTGTGTACATATATAAATTCTAGTCAAATTACAATATCAAATTATGTTCCTGATTTTTCATAAACGTAAATCCTTCAAAATAAGCATGAAAAAGCAACCCTAGCTGGCATTGCGACGAAGACTTTTTGTACTTCAACCAGTACTATGTGAGTCCGTCTATCCATCTGTCCGTCGACAATACCAAACTTCTATATTAGGTAGAGAGTTTCGTTGTGAAGACAATGGAGCGCCATATGCCATGATCCTGACATCCACCCTCGCTTCCTCACATCCATAATTTTCATTTATAATATCTGCTGCTTATGTAATTTCTGGTAATGTGAATAATTTAAAACTCCAAAATATTCAACAGTTCGATCCCGAAGGTTTCGGCGAGATACCCTGGTCAGACTTCAAGCATACTCTGCAGCATCCTGACTTTGTGGCTCAGGTGCCGCCACACAAATTGGAGGTAATAACGATATTTATTAAACCTTAATTTTATCATCGTCTAGACTTCTCATATATTTTATGAATTTAGCTTGTAAATTATAATTCGAACGTCTGACGTTTCTACTGAAACTATAAATACCTAATCGTGTAAGAATTATAATACAAATCAAAAACATTATCAAATAACTTTTTATTTTTTATTGTGACTAAGACAGCACCCAGCTTGATGTTAAGCTGAAGTGTGGTCCATGAATCGACGTCACTGCTACTACAATTAGCAGACCCATCCACTATGCTGGCCTAGTTGGAACCGGCAACTTACAAACTAATCCCGAAACGTGACCAAATCACTTCACGCTCTATATACTTGTAAGTGGTGGTACAACCCCGGATCGGCAGACTGCCTACCACTCTTTTGATACTTTTGCACAAAAACCGCGGTTCAAGTTGTATTTTACAAATCTAGATATAGTAGTATCCTATTTTATCCTACGCTACTTTAGATAATCTACTTTGCCAATGAACCCAAGGCGAATTTAGAACCCGAGCTCTCAGTTTGCGTGACCATTGCACTACCACTACACCACAGTTGCTTTAATGTTCATAAAAATTATCATCTCCTATCCTACATTTCTCCTATCAATTAGGAGAAATGTAAAACAATGCGATCTACTTGGCATACTGGGCACTAACTATCTAAGATCTATCATTTCACCTAAATTTTAACATTGAATTATTTTTTCAGATACTATTGGATAAAGTTCAAAGTGCAACTAGTGATGCTATTACATTTCAGGAGTTTGTTAACGTGGTAAGTGATATTTTTGATAATAGTTTTTATTGATAGATATCAAATTATCGGTCTTCTTCAAATTACAATTTACAAACATCAATTTACTTTATTTTAACTATAACGAAAGTTTTATGAAAACTTTGACAGGCACGGATAGACAGGTTATACTCATGAATTAGTTATGTTTGTGTTTCTTCTTTTAATATATATTTTTTTTATATAATATTATTTCATTTTATCGTAAATTATAAAACCTTAAAGTAGATAAGAGCCCTTGCGACAAACTACAGATCAACTTCATTTTGGTTGTGTTAGGTTATGTACATGTAGGTACTTATATCATTGTACCTCACGGCCGTGCCCGCCTGCCTCCCACGATACAAGACAACTAAATTAAGATGCAACACCGATTACGCTTGGCCCATGTGCGTTCCAACCCCATTCAACTCACTAAAACTTTTAAACAACCAATATCAGGTTGTTCATATAAAATTCTACTAAAATCTGAACGTAAACAAATATGTTTTTGTATTTAAGAGACTCACAATCCAAAGGTCCTCTGCCTTATCTGGTCCTTATTGTCGAGTCTCGAAAGACGATAAGGTTCGGCACGATTTATTAGGTGGACATTTATTTTTGGATGGAAAAATATATTATCTTAAATGCGTATTAACACTGAGCACCATACCTTTTTGGAGTTTTATTTGGATACTTCGTTTTATTGGAGTTATTTCAAATGGTTGTGTGATTAGATAGGTATAATTTTGGCTTCTGAGGAGTTTTGCTTTATCAAATTTCATATCACTGAACGAGGGTTCAACAATGTAATGTCTTGTTACTTTATCTATTCCATGTTGCTCGTTAAAGTTAAGATTATGATAATCAGGAGTTTGTGCGAGACCTCCAATTAGATTATCAATAGAATTAGTTTTTACTACTAGCTTTATACTTAAATAAAAATAATATATAAAATAAAGGATTTTTGCGGCTTATTATCGCGTATGCTTTAATTATTTTTAATGACCACTGCTACTACGATAGCTGCAGAGCCTTTGAAACCTCTGAATGTTATTGTTTAATGTTCTGCTGGGTTTTTGTTGTATTCAGAAATAAGTCTACAATTCGAACGATTTCTCAAGTTCACTATATGATTTAATAATAAAATAATTACAATTCGAACCTTCTTAAATCACTTTAATGAATCCTTCTGTCAAATAAAACCACACTCTTAATTAATTAGGTTCTTTGACAAAAAAGTGTTTGCATATGGCAACCTAAGAAGCGCCTGTGTCACCCTAATGTGGGATTTAAATTATTTAAGGATCCTCTGTCTTTATTAATTGATATGTTACTTTACATTGTTGATTTAGTATGCTTTTAATAAATGTCCTTTTGTCAAAAATAATTATAAATTTCTTGATCAAATCAAATCAAATTGTCACGCCTTTTTCTCACGGGGAGAGACAGAGACGCAGAGACAATGGAGCGCCACTTACCACGATCCTTATACAACTCCCTTGCTTCCTTCACATCCACAATTCTCTTTATACAGGCTCTCGATCAAATGGGGAATTTAAAAAAAAGGCAGATTTCATAACCATAGATATTTTTAAAAAGCATTGTGAATAAGAAGGAAGCGAAAGAGTTGTTGGGATCATGGATATTGGCGCTCCATTGTCTCTGCCTATCCTAGTGGGAATTATTTACCAATTTGATGAAATACTAAATTACTTTTTACTTTAAAGGTTTTATATTTATTTTTCCATTGTATCTGCCTATCCCTGTAGAAAAAAGGCGTAACAATTAATAACAACTACCCTATGCCCATTAACTACATTTGGCCGATATAGTGACGGCGACTGAGACAGCCGTAAACTAAGTCGGTTTTTCAGACGTCGGCACTCTTGGACCAACCCGTGCTTACAATCAGGCAAGTCGAGGTCAGATGTCGCGTTACACCAATAAAAGAAAAACAAAATAATTTTTACTTTAATATGTCTGGGTGCCTCCTTTTAAATTTCGTCTCGTATTCATAGGCTCTTAACGTTTCGCTAATGGACTGAAATGGAATAGTTTTATTGATCATTATATATAAAAAATATAATAAATCAAAATAAAATTCGTTGCGTATGAGACAACGAGGAGCAGAGCATCAAAGGGTCGTGGGCGATGTTAGTGTTGCATTCTTATGCTAATCCAGGGCGATACACATACAAGCGGGGTGGGCCAAATTGTTATTTATATTGTCATCTCATGCCTTTTTGCTTGTGGACATAAACACCTTGGGCAACTCATTTCATTACGGCACTACTCATAACGAACCTTAAAAAATATATTTAAGACACGTCACACTGAATTCATATTTTATTGTTTGGACACGGAATTGAATACGTTTAACTTGTTTGGGTGTATTGTACAGTATACAGTCTAATACAGTAGTATTAGTACATGAGTAGATAAATCTGTTGTAATTGACATTCCCTATGCCGGCTTGTTGAAATACCATCTCAGACAATATTCAAGAAAAACGTATCTCCATTTCTTGTCCAAAGTTTCTTTCCTTTTTTCCAGGTTATTCCATAAGGATTGATAAAACTTTGTTCTAAATATTGACATTAATTAACAAAAAATAATTGATAAATTTATTTATTTTATTTATAAACTCTTTATTGCACAAAAATAAGGTACATAGGCGAGCTTAATGCCTTAGGCATTATCTACCAGCTAACCTTTGTTGTGTAGTGCTTTTATTATCCTTATTATTAAGTCTAGATATAAGTACTACTTTAGTAACACTCTTTGTCATTATTATCATCCCTAAATACTAGTATATACAAAGTACAAAGAACCTAGTCATGCGATTGAAAATATTATGTACGTCCGTTCAGTTTCTTTTCAGAAAAGTAACGTCCAACAAAAGCGTGTCACTATTTGTTATGGAAATATATTTTCCATTGGGCAAGAGCGAATGATTGATGTTTTGCTAGTGACTGGAACGGAGGCTTTTAGGCAAATCGAAAAGCAATTTCCCAACAGGAAATTAGTTCTCTCCATTAACCGATTTTAACGTGAAAAGTTATGCTGGATTGAGTTAAAGCTTTTAGGTGACAGTTTCAAAGTTCAAAGTTCATTTGCAATAACAATTTTCTATATTTAATATTTAACCAAAATGTCACCTTTGTTACACACGCACACACATAAAAATCTCGTCTAAAACAACACTTATAGAAGCTAAGTCATTACCTGAGCCTACAAGTAGAAAAAAAGTGTAGACCAACGTCGCCGCAGACCCCTAATCAATTTATGGGGCGCTAACTGGAACACGAAAAATGTATTAAAGCTCGCTGTGGGAACGAGCCACACGCCAACTCATAAATAAATATTTTGTTTATTAGGTACCTGCTGTTATAAAACATTTTATTTGTATAAACTTACCGACTACAATTACTATTTTGACGTTAAAATATTTATTTTATGACTATGTATTGTGGAAAAACAACAATTACTTAGAATGCTTAAAGTAAATCAGGCACACATCTATAGCACAAACCGTCACGAATGAACACAGGGAACAAAAACAATTAATTAATAAAACATATACCTCAATCAAACTAATTGCTTTACGCATTAATCTCTTTATCTTCCTTCACCTACGAAACAACGTGTCCATTCTACCAAAGTAATAGAAGCAATCATTTCAGATAAGAACACTCTAATGTGAGAAAAGGTAGACGTTCGGCTCGGATCGTTAATTTAATTTGAAATAATAAAAGTTATATCCGTCATTTATCACTTTCGACAAATTTATTTTTAAATGCCCAATGCGACGTTCGTCTTATCTGTTGGGGGGTATAGGTAAAAAGACAAAAAGTTTATAAATAGACGTAGGCGTGCCGCTGTCGGTGAGGCGTCAACTAATACTTATCATCCGTTTAGATGAGCTTTGACACTTTTGCACCTCTACCCCAAAAGCAATACTATCCAATTACAACTACTCTCATTAGACAATAAGATAACATTTCCTTTTCTATCTTATCAACTGCATTGTTATGTATTATAATATATAACAAAGCATCGTGGGAAATAGTGCAAAAACACTTAAGCTTAATTTTATCTAAATGTATCTTGACTTGGGTGATAAAAAATTAAAAACTAAACAAGAGGCGTTAAGTTAAAAAATGATATCACTGACGATTCGTTAGGCAGAGCAAGGCACAAGGCACATTCCAGTGTCGAGTAGGTTTTCGTGTTTGGGTCGGAGTGTCCGTTCGTAACTCACCCGATATCGCTGCCATCTAAATCGAGATTTTATTGACGATTACTGTCCTCATATGTGGTATCGTTGCGATCTCGGCGCCGCCGTCCACTGGCGCTGCTTTTTGGTTCCTGTATCTATCACTAGTATTTATGTCAACTTAAAATCAATCCCTCTTAGTTTTGATTATATAGATTGTAGCTTTGTTTATAAAATAAGATGTGCTGGGTGTGGAAGTAACATATACAAAACGAAGATTCTTTCATTGCCAACGGGAATGAGAGACGAATATTTATTGTTACAATTTGTATCATTGTTGTCGTAACTAATTCGAATAAAAATTTCGTTATGTTATAAAAGCATTTTAACATTGCCATTATAGGGTTCATTTGACATTGATCAAGACATCAATTTAAATCGCCCATTGTTATAAACTTTCATCGATGATTCCAAATTGGCAAAGTTGAGATTTCACAATATGCAATTATGTACACATTTTGCCATTCAAAATATTCTATTCTTTTAGGTTGAATTGTTTCCCATGATTGAATATGTTTGGAATCACTAATGCATCGTAATAGCAGTTTTATTGTTAACACACAAAAGTTTATATTTTTTAGTGAGTTAACACTCGTACGTTACAAAAAAGTATCCCTCAGCGGGCTAATGTCGGTCCTTGGGAGGGCAAATGATGTTGGTCGGAGGTCACCGTGGCGAATTGTCCCCAGGGGTTGGAAGTGTGAGAGGGGATCATTATAATCGTTGTTTTTTCAAGACCACACCGGAGCAAATGTATAGCAATTTCACGCACAGCGGGTTCACACGCACCTGTCCCTACTATTTTGTTGTTTACACTTTCCAAGACAATGGCAGCTGTTGATACTGATTTCTTAATCATTGTACATGATAAGTTGCCGGTAGCATTTTGTTTTACTTTATCTGCTGACGTTTTTATTACTTCGTATAAATTTAATAAACACATTGAACAATTTATGCCTTTAGTATTTTCTTAGATTTTGCGCGAACATTGATTAATGAATTAAACAAATTTTATGCGGCTTACTATCGCGTTTAAAACACCAACGTAGTGGAAAGTCTGCAGTTTGTGAGCATCAACAGGACGGCGCCAATCACTACATCCGTTTCGACAAACCGAAGATCCTCGCTAAGGAAAGTCGACTGATACCCAGGATGGTACGCGAGGCTATTGAGATTAAAAAGCATCCTAATTTCAATAGAGAAGGTGGTTGGCGATTATCTAACACCTGGGACCCCATAATTCACAAACTCAAGTCCCAAGTCCAGCAAACTGCCAAACCAGATGACACCGTCAGTTATTTTTGCAAAAATTTGAAATAAACAGGGAACAGAAAAACAAAATATGAAACGGGGTAGTTTTGGAAACAATAACAGCATCAACCAATAGGACGACCAAGACCTCAGTCTCTCCGTGACCACGATGGCTGCAAAGCTCTCGAAACGTCGGAATAATAAAAAATTGTAAAATCAAAACCAAAATAAACGCGATAGTAAGCCGCATAAAATTTGTTTAATTCATTAATTTATGCCTTTGTTTAATATAATTAAGTATTCTAATAATATTGCTCGGGTCGTGAATAGCGCTATGCCTGTCTCAATTAAATGTGTCGTTTATGGTGGGTGATAATTATGTAAAGCCATATTAACTTTTAGTGATTTATTTACACAGCCACCATATAAGTGTATTTAAAAAAACAGTCTAGTTGACAATGGCATTCACATCACCATATGCGGAGGTATTAGTTCATTGAACTGTTATGTTATGAGATTGTGGAGGTGTATGTAATCTTAAAGTCACCTAAATGGGAAGCCCGTTTGGTGACATCATCTCATCATAAATTTTTCGGAGTTCTATTCAAAAATTTTAGTTTACTATATAAAATCCCATTGATATCTTCCAATTAAATATTTCGTAGGTAGTAAAAAAAGAATAAAACTTTTAGGTTAACTAAAAGTGTTAGTTTGATTACAGTAAAGCCGTCGAGTTATATTTAGCGAGCTTGTTTGAATCGACATAAATAATATAATATGGGAAAACAGAAGTTGAGAGGCGCATAATAAATTATCAGATAATCGAGCAAGATCACCTGTCGAATGCCCACGCGCACGCGACTCGCCGACGTCTATTCTCTGTGATATTACACAAAACTTTTACAATTTTAGAACAGCAAGATTCTACAATAACATCAGCCCAGAATATCTGAGGAAAAATATAACTTATTTACGGTAAGGATTAATGAAATTAAAAGTAAGTGCAAGGGAAAACGGGGACAACCTATAAGCAGTGCTGTCTTCAACCTATTGGGAGCCCTGTGTGGGCACATTAGGATAATATTTAGATTCTAGATTTATTACTTTTTCTTTACAGTCACATTAAATGTATAGATAATATAATTCACAAAAGTAAACCTTTTAGTATTCACAAGTGAAAATAATGAAATATTTTTGTTTAACGATCCTAAATACAAAAATAATATTTTCTGTACCTAATTACAATTTTCAGTAACTAATTAAATTAACAGTTTTTAATCCATCAATCAGTTAATGATTTTTGTTAAAACTCAAATATGTTACAGGCTGGGGTGACGTTGGTATTAATTAGCAAGTATGTCTCGTAGTCAAATACTTATTTATCATTGTAATATTTTGATAATAATATATATGATCGAGCAGAAACTAGGCCCCTGTCGATCGCGGGGCCCTGGAACTGGGCACGTGCCCATGGTGCCCAGTGGGAAAGAGGGGCTAGCCTATAAGAATGTTTTCTGATCGAATCAAAGACATTCTCAATAGACCAGGGGTTAGCAGTTGCCCATAACCGTAGAACTTGTACGAGTATAATAGCTTGTCTAAGGTGAGCAAGAGATTTGTGTCAGGATAATTGAAAGTGGTCTCCTTGTTTATTGCCTGTCTGGAGGCGTGACAATTTAATTTGATATTTTGTTTAATTTCTCCTTGAACTAAGATTGATTGTGTCCTTTGTCTAAGTGATTTAATATATAACCTTTCGAAAATATATTTGGAATTAAATAATGATGTAATATTTCTATATTGAAATGTAAATTGACGTTCATGTCGCCGTGTTGTTATTTAATCTAGATTTTATTATTAATAATTTCCTTTTAGTTTTACTTATAGCTTTTATTTGTAATATTTGTTACTTAAAAAGAGGCGACATTTGATATTTGCTTCGGGTCTGGTTGTCAAATAGTGGTAGGCAGTGGTGTCCTTCGGTCCGGAGTGATACCACCACTTACAAGTATACAGATCGTGAAGTGACTTAGTCGCGTTTTGGGATCAGCTTGTAAGTTGCCGGTTCCAACTAGGCCGGCATAGTGGATGTGACTGCTACTTACAGTTATTAAATTGTAGTAGCAATGACATCCATTCATGGATCAAACTCCAGCTTAACATCAAGCAGGGTGCTATCAAATGTCGAGTCACAATAAAATAAATAAATTAGACAATATACGAGTACACTACCCTAAAAGTTACCTGTTACTAAACAAGTTGATATTTTAATTCCGAGTGCGTAACTTATTTAAGTTGTTAAAGTTCTGGCTTCAATCACTTATTTGTTATGTTAAAAGGTAGGTAAGCTATTAACAACGTTTTTAAAACTGTGAATGTTTTTGTTAAATGCTCATATATCCTTCCGTTTCTATGTTTACTTTAAGGACCTGTATCCTGTCAGGTTTTGGAATATTTGTGTTGTCACTTTGTATCAATTATATTTTAACATATTATGTTTAGTTTTCTATTACTGTATTTATAATTCTAGAGCTTGTATAAAGAGAATTGTGGATGTGAAGCAAGCGAGGGAGTTGTGTCAGGATCGAGGCAAGTGGCGGTCCATTCTCTGCCTATTCCCATGGAAAAAAGGCGTGACAATTTGATTGATTGAAATTGTAATCAAAGGTGATAAAAGTGAAAGGATATGAGTGAAAGGATAAAATGGGACGACTTTTGTCCGGGGACGAATTTATTTGCCTCGACATATGACACATAAGAATAGAGGCGACTGCTACTACAGTTGAACACCACGATCCTGACACAACTCCTTCGCTTCCTTCACATCCACAATTCTCTTCATACATGCTCTAAGTTCGATTATAATCTATGATTCTATAATCTAATTTATAAATTCAAATGCTTCAAAATTCTCAAGCATACGTAAAATTATTGTAAGGTTGTTATTATTCCTATTATTAGGATTATTTTATAAGTTTTTTTTGTCAGTATCTTACTTCCTTACATGTCAGTGCATATAGTTTGACGTAGCCACTTATAATAACAACGCGTACAACCTTCAATTACTTCAGCCATTCCCAGGAGAGTAATAATTAAAAGAACCACTCGCAGGAATCGAACTACAACCCTCGAGGAATGGTCATTGTGTAGGAACGTAGCTAGGTTTCGTTAATTTGAAAAATATATATATACTTTTCTAAGACACGTCATAATTAGACGCGTTATAATAAAAATGGAGTGGTAGGCAGTACTACCACTTTAAAGTACAGACCATGAAATGACTTTTTTCAGGGCCAAACTTTTTATACGATCAGATTACAAAGAGACATGTTATTTCACATTACAGCGAACAAAATGTACTTAGATGGAAGGCCATTAGGTAAGTCTCTAACTTTCAATATCAAAATATAGATTAAAATGGATTAGGTACAAATATTACATTAAAAAACAAATCCGGCTGTGATCACCATCCCTATCTATTTTAGTGTAAGAAAACATTAAATAAAGATTTATTTGAAAAAGAATGAACACAGAAATTACTTGCGTACCTGCAATCAACAGTCGCATACTCTATGTCGGCCAAAAATCATTTAAGGCAACTAGCCTGTATCACAGAATCTAATTGTTAATACAAAATGAAAAGTTAATTATGTACAAAGCCTGTAGCTACGGGCTTGGGCGTTTAAAGCATTAGTCCTATGATTTAATAGGTAACCGGGAAACGTAAAGTAGTAATAATTCGTCACGGTAGAGATAAGCGAAATGCTATCTCTAGTATCTACTTAGATTTTTAATGCATGTTAGAGATAATGAACGGACTGGAAAACAATACTATGACGATTGACATAAGAAGACCCTAACACGGGTAAAATTTTTATTTTTTAAATATTGAGTTTCGTCATAATATGATCTTGACTTGCCTGATAGTAATCGACGACTGAGGCAACCGTTTCGTGACGACCCGTTACGTTACGTGTAATCAGTCTGTTACGACTGTCCCAGGTCCCAGGTTCGATTCCCGGTCAGAGCAAAGATTTCTTTCATATATTTTATTTGTATTATTTCCTGATTCGATTGTATAATATTTTAAAATATGATTGTCCGGGTCTTGTCAAATAAAAGTAGTTCTCATCATCCTAAAAGTTAGTTGTTAGAAAATGCCTAATACGCATTAAACTCGCCTATGTACTCTTTTAAAGTTTATTTTGGTGGTGTAATAAAGGATTAAATAAATAAATAAATAAAACGTCAGTTTATTTATTTATTTATTTGAAGTGAATAACGAATGGTTACTGTTACCGATGACGGATAGTTTATTATAGAAACCGGGCATTAAACATGTTTAAATGTTGGTAATTTTAACGTATTGTAGCCTTTTCCCTTAACAACGAAATATAATTATTATAAATCATGAGAAAAACCATATAAGTGTACATTATCAGAACATGAATCTATATAATCTCATATAATTAATCAAGTCCTGCAACATTGTTTTGAATTATGTATTTTTAAGTTAAGTTATTTCATGCCCACTGCACATTCACAATTAGTAGCCATCTGACATTGTATCTCTCAAGATATCGAAATTCTAAAGGATTTAAGATAACAATGTTATTTTTAATGTGGCTCGACATGTGACAGCAGCTTGCCGATGTTAAGTAGAAGTGCTGAATGGAGGCGACTGCAACTACAGCTGCAAGTAGCAGTCGCCAGCCAACTTGGAACCGGAAACTTTCAAGCTCATCCCGAAACACGATTTAGTCGCTTCACGGTCTGTACAGACTTGGCTTACAACCACCAAATGTCTACCAAAGGCATTTATGTACTAACCTTTAATGAATATTTTAAGAAAATAATGACATATCGATTGACAGTCAGTTTCCATTACTCTACTTTTTTTATTAAAACTCGACATCTGACCACGACCTGCCTGGTGATCAGCATGATGGAGGTCTAAGAGTTCGACGGCGACAATTAATGGTGGTTCACATAAGGTTTCGCAAAACGAGAGCCCCTGTTCAAACACTGACCTATACCAAATGCCAATGTATTTTTTAATATATTATGTACTTTGGTTGTCCAGAAGGCCGACCGCGCAACTTCAATGGGAATGAAAATTAAATTCATTTCCATTTGTCAAAAAGTTACGCGGTCGCTGTTAATGTCAAAAAACAACTTTTATTTATTCGTACAATGAGTTTCAATGAGCTTAACCTATCAATGAAAATAAACATCGATCGATTTTGAAGCTCATTAATGGAGTTCAACTGTCAAAACGAAGTTCATTCTCATTGTCATTGAGTTACGCGGTCGGTCTGCAGCTTCTATAAAACAAGCACATTTAGTAAAATAGTATTATTTAAAAAAAGAATTTAATAAATAGGAACGTTATACACGATAAAAACTTTCTCATTCATTGTCTCTTGATAGTAAATACGAATCTCACGTCAATTAACACTCATATTCTACAGAGGCGTAAGTCAAACATAATAATCAAAGTTGTTTTTCGCATTAAATGTCAAGTAAAATTGCTAAGTGCAGTGATCAGTTGCGTGTTTGTGTATTGCATTATCTGCCCGCCCCCGCCCGCTATGCTTTCTCACGCCCACGTGGGAGTTGAGCTTACGTCTCCCTTGACCATGCTTACTTATTCTTGATTTTGAAGCTGAATTCATTATGTTAAAAAAAATACCTTTGAAATTATTCATTGAAAAATTGTAATTTATTTTGTTTTTCAAAATCAATCAAATAATAAATAAATCAAAATTTCCCATTGAATTCATGATTAACAAACAGGGTTAAAAGTTATTATTTATTAATTTCAGATTTTGATTTATCATGTTCTGAACCAAAGCTTAGGAGTGGGGTCGATTTCATGCACGCACGCAAAAAACGCAAACTACCCATTTTACTAACACATAAAGTTTTTTTACATTTCTATATCATGCTATTGTATGACAGAAACAGGACAACCATAGTACATATCAAAGATACATCCTTGCTCTCGGTTTGGGTGACCATTGTACTATTGTACTACTAATTGCCTACGCAAGTTATGTAGTGTATCAATTTTTATTGCAAAATTAAAATGCGTAGATTTTTTTTCTTAGATTTTGCACGAACTTAGATTACTGAATTAAACAAATTTTATGCGGCTTACTATCGCGTTTATTTTGGCTTATATTTTATAATAAAATCGGAATAATAAAAAATTGTAAAATCTAAACCAAAATACGCTATAGTAAGCCGCATAAAATTTATTTATTTCATTAAAATACGAAGATTTTAGGTTATAACGTAATTAAAATATCTCTAATGATGTTTAGTCGTGTAGCTCGAATAAACAAAAAATATTGTAAACTTATTGATAAAATTCAGTTAATGTAAATTGTCTTATAAAGCGTAATGAAAACGAACTTTAAATAGTCTTATGTTCTGTAAAACAATTTCATATTTTAAAACTAAACAAGATCGAATTTATTACAAAAATATAACCTCCAGCTTTCTTCTTTATTACGTCTAGCAATACCTTTTGTTCTGGTCTAGAACTCTTGAATTCCTTTATACTCGTATGTATTGTTTCCATTATCATTAAAATCTTTGAGGGAATTCTGCGAGGGGTTTGTACTCACATTTCTCTCTGTAATGTTATTTCATTTATTAATAAGGCAGCTGTGGTTTAGTAGCTACAAAATGATCTCATTAACCAAGAGACCCGGTTCGGAACCACTTGCCGTTACCAATGTATCTTTGATCATTGCATGTGACAGCACCTTGCCGATGTTAAGTAGGAGTGCTGAATGGAGGCGACTGCAACTACAGCTGCAAGTAGCAGTCGCCAGCCAACTTGGAACCGGAAACTTTCAAGCTCTTCCCGAAACACGATTTAGTCGCTGCACGGTCTGTACAGACTTGGCTTATAACCACCAAATGTCTACCAAAGGCATTTATGTACTAACCTTTAATGAATATTTTAAGAAAATAATGACATATCGATTGACAGTCAGTTTCCATTACTCTACTTTTTTATTAAAACTCGACATCTGACCACGACCTGCCTGGTGATCTGCATGATGGAGGTCTAAGAGTTCGACGGCGACAATTAATGGTGGTTGACATAAGGTTTCGCAAAACGAGAGCCCCTGTTCAAACACTGGCCTATACCAAATGCCAATGTATTTTTTAATATATTATGTATTTACTTTGTCCAGAAGGCCGACCGCGCAACTTCAATGGGAATGAAAATTAAATTCATTTCCATTTGTCAAAAAGTTACGCGGTCGCTGTTAATGTCAAAAAACAACTATTATTTATTCGTACAATGAGTTTCAATGAGCTTAACCTATCAATGAAAATAAACATCGATCGATTTTGAAGCTCATTAATGGAGTTCAACTGTCAAAACGAAGTTCATTCTCATTGTCATTGAGTTACGCGGTCGGCCTGCAGCTTCTATAAAACAAGCACATTTAGTAAAATAGTATTATTTAAAAAAAGAATTTAATAAATAGGAACGTTATACTCGATAAAAACTTTCTCATTCATTGTCTCTTGATAGTAAATACGAATCTCACGTCAATTAACACTCATATTCTACAGAGGCGTAAGTCAAACATAATAATCAAAGTTGTTTTTCGCATTAAATGTCAAGTAAAATTGCTAAGTGCAGTGATCAGTTGCGTGTTTGTGTATTGCATTATCTGCCCGCCCCCGCCCGCTATGCTTTCTCACGCCCACGTGGGAGTTGAGCTTACGTCTCCCTTGACCATGCTTACTTATTCTTGATTTTGTAGCTTAATGTATTATGTTAAAAAAATTACATTCGAAATTATTCATTGAAAAATTGTAACTGATTTTCTTTTTAGTCTGTAAAATCAATAAATCAAAATTTCCCATTGAATTCATGATTAACAAACAGGGTTAAAAGTTATTATTTATTAATTTCAGATTTTGATTTATCGTGTTCTGAACCAAAGCTTAGGAGTGGGGTCGATTTCATGCACGCACGCAAAAAACGCAAACAAACTACCAATTTTACTAACACATAAAGTTTTTTTACATTTCTATATCATGCTATTGTATGACAGAAACAGGACAACCATAGTACATATCAACCATAGTACATATCATCCTTGCTCTCGGTTTGGGTGACCATTGTACTATTGTACTACTAATTGCCTACGCAAGTTATGTAGTGTATCGATTTTTATTGCAAAATTAAAATACGTAGAATTTTTTTCTTAGTTTTTGCGCGAACATAGATTATTAAATTAAACAAATTTTATGTGGCTTACTATCGCGTTAATTTTGGTTTTGATTTTACAATTTTATTTTATTATTCCGATTTCATTTAATGTCTCTCCGTGACCACGATGGCTGCGAAGAAACATCGGGATAATAAAATAAAATTGTAAAATCAAAACCAAAATAAACGCGGATAAAATTTGTTTAATTCATTGATCAATGTTCGCGCTGAATCCAATAAACTGTTATTTTTCAGTCTTTTGCGCTCTTAGACCTCATCTTCTTTACCATCAGGCAAGTCGAGATCAGACGTCATGTCCTAATAAAATAAAATCAAAAGCCACAGTAGCTTCTATGATACAAACACCTTAAGCACGTTCTATACTTACCTATGAAAACGTAAATAAGTCGCATAACTTCAAATAACTTTGCATCAATTGTAAAATTATGTTTAAGGTATTTAACTCTAATGCGGCTTACCTGTCGCATCAGTACTTCCGGTCGCCACACAAGTTGGCACATTTTAACGGAAAGCTAAGGATCAAGAACGAACTATTGTGTTCCGGTATCTATTAAAAGTAAAGCGGATGTACAATCATAACTGTATATTTGGTCTTATACCTCCGTATAAGACCATTTTAGGCGTATAGACCATGAAGTAAATCAGTCACATTTCGGAATCAACTTGAGCGGTTCTAACTAGACCGGGCGGCATAGTGGATGCTACTACTGCTTGCAGTTATTTTACTGTAGTAGCAGTTGATTTATAACCGCACGTCAGCCTAACATCAGGTGCTGCCACAAAATTCGACCCACAATAAAATTTATTCCTAATTATGTTTAATATTATTTACAGTACAATTTACGACCCATCAGTAATACCGTGGAGACAGGGATATCGAAGGTAGACAGACACATACTCTATTTACAATTTCCTATAATATCTCCTATTCTTCATATTTTAAAATTGAATAAAATAAATATATTACGAGTACCTATACTCGTAATATATTTATAGTTTTTTCTTGCGAAGCTATCTGTCATTCTGAAAACGATTATTATCCTCAAAAACCTATCAACTTATCCTTGTAATAAAAACTAAAATCTTTTGAAGAAGAATTATTATAAATATAAAAATTGCAAAGTAAATATTTTAAAAACATTTCCAAATCAACTAAATCACTGTTTACTCTACATTAGTTTCGCTACAGAAATATTCCCATTGTTGCGGTTTTGCAAAAGAAGCTCTTGCAACATTTAATCCTTTGCTGCGTGGGTGACACTGTTCATAATCCCATAATACCTGAACACTACAAATTGTTCGCACTATATCCATTCACAAACGTGCTTTATTGTCCCTTGATTCGTTAAGATTCTTTAAAAATGCTAAATGTGTCGCTTCGCATTCACTTCAAGGAATATATTCTGGGTGATCGTTTATTATTATGAATGAGTTACTGAAGCGTGTAGAAAATTTATTTGTGTACTTTCGGCCTTTTAAATAAAACTAACGCAATCAATTATTTAGGATTTTCAAAGGCGACCGTGGTGTAGTGGCAGTGCAATGGTTACGCAAACCGAAGAGCACGAGTTCGAGACCACTCACCGGTACCAATGTATCTTTGATATATGTACTTTGGTTGTCCTGTTTCTATTATACAAGCACTTTAGTAGCTTAGTATAGAAATGTAAATAATATTTAAAAAAAAAATGTCACAGGGATAGGCAGAGACAATGAAGTGCCACTTGCCACGATCGTTACATAACAATAAGACTAACCCTGCATTGTTTTTGACGCAACACACATTTATTTATTGGGGATAAAACCGACTCGTGGCCTACAAACGACATATGATTTTCCCATCTTATAACCTTCGATATTCCAAGCAAAGTGATTCCAAAAAAGCGACGACGTAGACAGCCATAGTCATCTCTTGGACCTCTCCTTGCTAACCACAGGAAGATAAGATGTCGCAACATAACAACAAAAAAATTATACAGTTACCATGAAAATAATTTAACGAATATCTAATACACAATAGCAAAAAGCACAAAACAATGTATTATTTCTCTGTTCTGTGGCAAAAAGCTACTCCCAATAAAAAAGGAGCTAGCTCATTAAGAAATGACATCATTTCTCTAATCTTTCTATCCGTTTTGCGGCTGTGGGTAGACAATAGAATGATGTACACAAAGTCTGTGCAATGTGGGTAAATGGCCTCGCGTGGGCGATGATGCCAAAAGTCAAACCTACACGGTCATGGGCAGTGCGGCCTCCAACTATACCTATATGTGATCTAGTATGCTACCATCCAAAATACTCTATCTTATCTTGAGATATTCGCGGCAGATATCTGATTTATTTTAAACAGTTTCAAGCAGAAATATTTCTGTAAAAGCTGTATTAAGGTATTGTAATAGATAATTTTTATTTAACTTCATACATAATGTGGATGGATGCGTTAAAGAAGGCAAGCCCAGGGGTTTTCCGACCAAATCGAAGACATTCTCAAGAAAGCTAGGTTGCCTAGTGCCCATAACCGTAGAGCTTGTGTGAAGAGAATGTGTGGATGTGAGCGAGGAAGTTGTGTCAGGATCGTGGTAAGCGAGAGCTCCATTGTCTCTATCTATCTCTGTGGGAAAAAGTCCTGACAATTTGATTGGTTAATATCCTCATACATATTAAAAATAAATGCTGTTTGTTATTGATTCTATGAAATGAAACAACTTCTTAGCATCCATGGATTCTTCGTTTGGGTGCTGAATACATCGCGTGGCAGGTGGGAGATAGGCAGCAGCGTTAAGGTTTAAGGCCTTTACCACATGTCAACACCTTGCCCTTACTTTACTCTCTTCCCAACCAAATATTGTAAGACTCGCTGTATTTAGAAGTCGGGTAACAGTTTAATGTATAGTAATTGATATAGTAATTTACAATAACTTATAAGGTTGAGTTTGAAAGTGTTGTCAATAGAAGTCTGTATAGTACAAGTGTAGGTTGTTATGTTATTATTTGTAGAAATAAATTTTAATATTGTATCTTTCGTTACCTAACTAAAGATTTCAAATGTACAGACCGCGCAGTTACTTAGTCGCGATGCGGGATCATTTAAAATTTGCCGTTTCTAGCTAGGCCGGCGTAGATGCGACTGATACTTGCAGTTATTTAAATTTATTTTCATTCATGGACCGTGCTTTCTTGAGGCATCTTCTTACATGATTCCCACTTAAAACACTTTATTTTATTATTTTTTTTTGTGATTCGACATCGGTCTTCGACCTGGCTGATGGTAAGCAAAGTCCAAGAGAGACGACAACTGAAAAAAAGCTGATCAGTTAACGGTTGCCTCAATCACCGTCACTTTCCGAGATCGTAAGATAAAATAAATTATATCAGAAATTCTTAAATGAAACATGAAAAAAAAAACATAAAAAGCAATGTTTTTAAATATAAAGCATTTGATATATAAGTGACAATTATAATAAATATATACAAATGGCGTTACAATATCTCAGTGTTTATATGTCGTAGAGATATGGTACAAACAGACTTTCGACGAAATCACTACTAAGTTGGACAATAAATGCACGGGAGATGTTATTAAAATGTCAAACTTATAAATTCCAACCTCCTAATGAAAAAAAGATATGATTTAATCCCTAAATTGATATTTTAGATTGGATACGCCACAACAAGATTCGGTTCTTTCTCTAACTTAATTGAATTGTTAAATAAATAGCTTGGGCTGGCAAAGTATTCCACTTGTCGAATGTTCGACAAATGAATGATGTGTCGAACTGTTCAGTTCGGCTGTTAATTCGGTCGACAGAATTCGAATTATTTTCCTAGTCTGTGCGGGAAATATTAAGGAAGTAAGAAGATGAGGTAGGCAGAAACAAGGTTAAAGGAGCTCCTTAATTCGCTTTTTATGACGCTCTATATCTAATAAATAAATAAATATCGTTTTTTTCTTTTTAATATCCCCCGTGCATTTATAATCTTATCCGCCTTAGGGATTTTGTCATATATAGATTTGTATCATATCCCTGCGACATTTTTATTTCTTTTTCATAACAATATCGAAGGATGGACAGTCTAACAGGAGTGACATCACAATTATTACCTTCATTAAGTAGAGTTTGCAATACATGGATAAGTCATTAAACTAAATTTTACATTAGTAGTTAGGCCCAGTAGTTTCTGAGCTTATTCATTACAAACAAACTTACAAATCTTTCCTCTTTATAATATTATATAGATAGATATGCAATTGTCGCTCATAAAGCGACAAAATAAATGCAAGTCCGATTGATGTTGTACTTTTATTTGTTCTCAGTCAGAAATGACATTACATTCATTTGTGACAAGTTTATACTTTAAAACAATGTGGTAAGGTTCAGTTTACAATTCACATTCAATTCACTTACCCAGTTTATATCTGTGTAAGTGCGGACACTTGTACATTACATTATTTTGTATGGACTTGTATGGGAAAACATATGATCGATGGTATAGTGTAAGGAAGTGGAATCCATAATATTCTTACTGGTGCACATAATTTCAAAGTTATGGTATGTGCAAGCGCAGTTAGAAGCGGTGGCCGCCCCCCGGGGTCTTTGTCGGCGCCCCCCGCTGCTTACGCCACCGAGGTGAAAAATCCTTTGCAGCATTCCACCAAACGACCTAACACAAACACCTATTTACAACAAATTTATTCCATTGACCATAGTAATAAAATTTCAAGTTTAGGACTGGACGCGGCGTTTAAGGCTTTCTTTAACATACCGTATGTGTTTGGTTTGTCACTTGTCCCTAAACTGTAAGATATGTAAAGTGGCGTATGTCTCAATAAAGATGGACTCGTTATGCGCCCGCGCACGGCAAGTGGTCTTCGCCCGCGCGGTGGGTCACTTACATTATGATTTACGTGCAACTCGACATTACACCAGAATAAAGAATGATGCTGCCGTTCTTAATATTATTATGAACTTATTTGCCTGAATTTTTTATAATATTATATTCATACATTGTTTTGACAACACGGTATTGGCGCATTAGTAACAAAATCACCAATCCGCAACGCATAAAGTCCGGGGTTCGATTCCCGGTCGGAGAAAATATTTGTTTGTAATATTCAATTTATTAGATTACATACCTATTAAAAAAATTATTAATTATAAAATTGGCGGACAGTTCGTGGCCAATTATTCAGCCTAGTCTGCCGCCCCAAGGTAGTACCATCACTTTCAAGTGTACAGACCGTTAAGTGACTTAGTCGCGTTTAGAGATCCGCTTGAAATTTGCCGGCATAGTTGATGTGATTGCTACTACAGTTATGTAACTATAGGAGCTGTTGTCTCCATTCATGGTCCATCCAGCTTACCATCAGGGAGCTGTCAAAAGATGACCACCCACAAATAAAAAAATACAGATCTATAAGACGTTTATCATTGAGTCATCATTGAATACGATATATTTATTACATTTGATTAAATCTAAATAGGCATGTAAGTGAAGACATGAATGTTTCCAAACAGATTCGTCACGGGGCTGACTAGTGATCTATGGATAATATAAGACGGCGAGTCATACTAAACACCCGATACAATCCCAATTCTTATTGTGAACCATCTGTCTTTCTCTGACACAGCACAATATAAATTGGTGTGAAGGATACGGAGAATTAATAACAAATAAAGTGTTGAGAGTAGCCCTCGACTTTACGGTTCGAACAACTGGGTTACTCACAAGATCGATTAAGAAGTAATCGATAGTTTCGATGATCGAGATCAGCATCGAAATTGAGACAGAGTCACGTTGGCGTTCGTCAACGAAATAGTAAAAAAATGCTCTGTATTATTTCATGATCGATTTGGTATGCTATTTGGAAATCCCACCAAGACAACGGAGTTATAAGAAAAAATGTATAGAATCTTTACAGTTATTATCGCAAGAATATTAAATAATTTAGCGGTTTAATCTTAGACAAGGAAAACTTTTATCGATATCTATTGTCTCAATTATTTTTATTGTAGCCTAACATAATTCTTATGGCACCCTGCGATGTTAGGCTCGAATGTGATGACTGCTACTACAGATAAATACCTTCAAGTAGCAGTCGCATTTACTTTGCCAGCCTAAATGGAACCGGCAACGTTTCAACTGATCCTGAACCGCGACTGAGTCATTTTACGGTCTGCCACTCGTACGGTCTGTACTTGGAAGTACCTATGTCGTCTGAATCACCACATACTACATGGGATTGGACATAATACTTTTTGGATACCTAATATTTTTATTACAATAAAGCAAAAAAAATCTGAATATAATTTGCGCAAATACTTTTGGATATTGGATTGGACATAACACTTTTTGGATACCTAATATTTTTATTACAATAAAGCAAAAAAAATCTGAATATAATTTGCGCAAATACTTTTGGATATTGGATTGGACATAACACTTTTTGGATACCTAATATTTTTATTGCAATAAAGCAAAAAAAATCTGAATATAACTATTGATTTTACAATTTTTTTTCCGACGCTTTGAGAGCTTTGCAGCGACCGTGGTCACGGAGAGACACAATTCTCAAAAACCAAAAATTAACGCGATAGTAAGCCGCATAAAATTTGTTTAATTAAAAAATAAATGTTTGCGCAAATTATATTCAGATTTTTTTGCTTTATTGCAATAAAAATATTAGGTATCCAAAAAGTATTATGTCCAATCCCATGTAATATGTGGTGATTCAGACGATCCAAAATTATTATTAATCAAGATAAAATTTAATAACCAAGCTTCTTTAGTACATTAAGAATAAAGTATTTTCAGCGTGTTAGTATGAAACATCTCAATGCAAATATAACCTATTTATCAAGATATAATTTTTAACAAGGACCCTAAACCGATTATCGCTAACAAGGTGGTCCCACCGGATCTCCTCTCACTGTCCCTTTTGATATATTTTTATCCTTTTCTTGAATACATATCTACACAGAGTAAACATAGACATAAGTGTGTCGATAATACAATAAGAAGTCTTCGAGATTGCCACCTTCGAAGTGATTTAAGGTTTCACCACAATATACGAAATAAATCACGCGCCAATAATGTTGACTGGAATGTTTTTGATGTGCCGAAGCCGAAGTAGACATCTCTTGTTATTTTTTCAATCGTCCCTTCTATTGCCCACTTTATAAAAAAAAATTATGTGTGTTATTTATAAATTAATTTCTTAATTGGTTTATCAGGCCTAAAACATGCCTACTGAAAAAATATCGATCAATCAAATTGTCACTCCTTTTCCCACAGGGATAGGCAGAGACAATGGAGCGCCACTTGCCACGATTCTGACACAACTCTCTCGCTTCCTTCACATTCACAATTCTCTTCATACAAGCTCTATTGTTATTAATTTATATGTTTAACGCATCCATTCACATGCGCTACTTTAACTCATCTTTTCCATGTGCCCAAACCATCAAAGCATTCCTTTATATTGTCACTAGATCCTCTTTCAAACCACATCTATGTGCTATTTCTTATTCTATCCGCTATTTTTCGATAGCGGATACACTTTTTTTCAGTAGCCATGTTTCTGTCTAATTTATATTATAATACATAGATCCTATTTATGTATAGAGTATGATAAATTCTAAATTATTTCAGCCGAGTATTTACTATGGTTGACTAATCGTCCCTGTTTATTACTGCTTTCGCCTGGACGTCTGCGTCGCTATTCCCGTCTTGTCCAGAGTCATCGCTTCCTAGAAAGCAGCGGAAGTCGGGCGGAGTTGCCTTATTAATGGCCTGTTTAGACGAGCTCCTTTGTTACTGGCGCACGTCCTCGCATCTTACTATTAACTCACATACAATTCATCTCCTATTTTTGTTTAAAATACATCACTGTTTATTTTAGAAATGAAAATCTTTGCTTTAGAATAAAAGGAGTAATGTATTCACGTGAATTAAGTTAGAACGTAGTTTTTTTATATGGATACATTGGGAATCCTTGTCACCTCTCAAGACAGTCTTCTATAAATTGACGTATCCTGTTGTCAGATTTCCTGGCGTTAATCCTGTGTATCGCGTGTTTAAATTAGTTGTTAACTCTTTGATGTGTATTTTTACTAACTCATTGTAGTTCGAAACTTTAACAACTGATTTATGTAGGTAACCTTTCAGACTGTTAATTAGAAGATATAAATAAAACACATTATTTTATTAAGGTGACATATCACATTGATTCGCTTAATGGCCGTCTCAGAGCACTGAACAGATTAGAAGCATGTCTAATACAATCAATAAGTATTTTTTCTTGATCCTGTACGTAACATATTGGTCAAATGTAATAAATGATTCATAAAATATCAAAACTGTTAGTTCAATCTATAATTTCATAATTGAAAAATACCGATTGATCAATAATGCGAAATTGCATGAGACATCCCAAATATATTTCCCGCGCACGTATGAATCAGTGTCCGGCGAGACGGTGGCATTCACAAGGTCGGTACAGTGTCATTGCTCTTACTGCTCTAGATACCTACTTACGTGGCCACTCGTATAAAAGCAATGCAAAGACCACGTAACACTAGACTCCACTTCATACGTGAATCTCTTTTAATCATAGCCCTTTTAATATCACAGTAAAATATCTAGTTATGTGGATCAAATCAAATCAAATTGTCACGCCTTTTCCAAATACAATAGCATTTTTTTGACAAATTGGGGGATAGTAGGGCAATTTTAATTTATTTGTAAACCTGTGTTTCTTGAATTTTAATATTTATAATAGGTGTTATTGTTATCATTTAAAAAGTGATTTAAAGTTGTGAAACGCTTACAGTTTAATGCGACTGTGGTTTGGTGGTAGTAAAATAATTACACAAACCTAGAAACCCCGGTTTGAAACCACTTGCCGGTACCAATGCATCTTTAATACATTAGGTACTTCGGTCGTTCTGCTTCTATGATAGTCTTATTAGCGAACTATTTAAAAAAGGATTTTTGAAATAAATAAATAAGATATAACTATAAATGTAGTTTATAGTTATATCTTAGTAAACTAAAGTAAAATGAGTGTGCTTTTAACAAACTCCACAGTTCGCTGTACAACAACTTAAAGCAAATTGAATGTTGACTGTGAGTTCACCAACAGTCATGATGACTGTGAGATTGATCAATTCATTTACATTGGTTCGCATGTAATTGAATTGGTTCGTGCTACGACAATATCACCATGTGTTGTTTCGTGATGGGAAACAACACATGGTTCCCATCACGAACTATTTGCTTTGCGCCGCGCCGTCTAGTGGCATCATGCTCTGTAAATCAATATTACACATAACACGACCTTACTCATAGTTTTAATGTGTAATTAAAGATTTCTGCTATAAATCTTTTACAGTTCGTATTCTCGTATTTGTAGTTACAATCGGAGTAAATATTTGTTTCATATTAGCTTTTATTTATAAATTTAATAATTAGATTAAATATACAAACAGGTGGATATGCTCCAGGTCTGGTTATCAAAGACTAGAGTAGTTTCACTGCTTACAAGAATACAGACTGTAAAGTAACTTAGTCACGTTTCAAGATCAGCTTGTAAGTTGCCAATTTTAACTAGACCGGCATACTGGATGGCATCTTCAACATACTCACTTCATACAAGATCTACGGTTATGGGCACTAGGGAACCTAGCTTTCTTGAGGATGTCTCCGATTTGATCGTAAAACACCCTTCTCGGCCTGCCTTGTTCGTATCCATCCACATCGGATTTATAAATTGCTTCTTTTTACTTAATTATAATAATATTAAATTAATATTTGAATAATAAACTATGTGTGAATAAGTAAATTTCCTGTTTACAATTAGTGTTTGTGCATTAAACAAAAGGGGATCCCACACTTCCTTATACCGTTTCTACGACGTGAGATACAGCGACTTGATTACACGTTACCGGATTGCGGTCAAGCGGCTCCACTGCTGTAATGACAGACACCAGCGCTATGGTATACATCTGGGTGGGACAACAACGTTGGAGGCCTCCACAACTACCTAATTATTTTTACCTTCATGATAAATTATGAAACTCCGTGATGAAGTTATTTGTAAGAACTGTATTCTAATTATTTTGCGGTATGGTGCGTATGATTGTGATTGAGTATAAGTAAGATGATTGTTGTTTTTTTAATAATTGACCTCGACTTGACTAATTGTAAGCAAGGAGAGGTCAAAGAGCGCTGAAGAATAAAAAAAAAAATTCCGTTTAGGCTTGTCTTATTCGTCTTTTCTATGCCGATCTTAGGTGCTTTTCTCGTACCGCTTAAAGAATCCCAATTCCACTTCTCGATTCTTCTATAAAGGATCGACGCGGCGACTCGTATAGTTTGGCTGTCGATTCGGTCTTTCGAATGCGGATGCTCCCTTAGATACGAAAGTGAAAGACGAGGTTTGAAGAGTTCCTTGAAACTCCATTGTATAGGAGATTTCTAGTCTTTGTTTTTTTTTTGCAAAAATATTTAAATATTACAAAAAATGAAAATAATATGTCGGGCAATGTTATCATGACTAGATTCCCGAGTACAACACTCTTTCTAAACATCAGTTTTAATTAAATGTAATATAAAATGTAAATGGTAAATATAAATATTGTAAATTCTTATTAGAAGGCTAAACAATAGACCGTAATCTAAACAAGCCATTAAATTTTCCATCCAATAATACATAAACATAAAATAGAACAAATAACAATTTCCATTTATTTTTAATGCGTCAGTTACCACAACGGGCTAGAGCAGGTGATTGCTCAATTACCAGGACCTCCTTAGTAGACACATTAACAACACTAACACGTGAAATAGAAAAACTGACCCTATGCCCTTGAAAATAAATATCATTTTGGTATTTCTCACATCTTAATCCTGGTCGGCAAGACACAAAAGCTTGGCTTAGAGTCCGCGCCTTGTCATTAGCGTACAATCAAACATTATGATTAGGGATCGCCGACAGCTTAACTGGTGTTTTTTTTTAAACTCATAATTTGTTATTTGGAATTATAGGGAACGTGCCGGCGAGAAAGACAAAGTAAACAGAGCCATTGCTGCCTGAGGTACAACAGTCTGAGCATCGTCTATTATCATAACATTTGCCATAAGCTTTTATACTTATTAAGTTATTATGTTTTATTATTCAAATGTGAACACTTATGATTTCTTAGTACTCATTTATAGGGACATTATTTGTCAGAAAGCCATGGTAAAATAATACTATTGTGCTTGTGGACTCTTTGAACATTGTGTTCGACTGATGGTAAGCAAAAGTAAATCCAAGAGCACCTATGACTGACAAAACCTTTTTTTATATTTACATTTCTATACTAAGCTACTAAAGCTTGTATCATAGAAACAGGACAACCAAAGTACATATATCAAAGATACATTAGTACTGGTGGTCTCGATCTCGTGCTCTCGGCTTGCGTAACCATTGCACTTTCATTTAAAGATTGCCTTAGTTACCGTCACTACCTATGTAGACCCAAGGTGCCTTATCACATTATTTATTGCACAAAATGACTTGCAAAGGGCTAACCTAATGCTTTTTGCTAAGGAAAGCATACGCGTTTTGTCGACCGAAACGGCTGTCGCGCTGAAAAGTTCGATGCGTCGTTCGTTTGTCGAACAATCGACTAGTAGAATGCTTTACCAGCACGAATGTTATACAAAGAATAACAATGGCCGTCAAAGTGACAACGACTGAGGCAACCGTAAACTGAATGATTTTGTTTTTGGACCTCCTTCTGCTTACCATCAATAAAGTACAAAAAAGCGGAAGCTCATTTGAAAAATTCTGTTTCAGATTTCTTTCTTTTATTAACAGCTATGCCAAAAATGTAGACTCCCAGTCTAGACAATTTTTTAATTAAAATATAATTTATATAATTACCTACTATGATATCTCTGAATTTCCCTAAATTACCCACTGAGCAACATTCAACATAATATCAGCGAATATACGTTATTATAAGCAAATGATCCTAATTAACCTATATACATTTTATATTCAAACAAATCAAGTGTCCTTTTCATTTCAATCCAACAGCATTTCTTAAGAAAGTAATATGCCGTGATTGGAGTTATATCGATCAAGTAAAGTAGGCTAATTGCTCCACTTTCCCACGTAAAAAGATAATTAATCAAAGAATGTTAAACATTATATATACATTGAATTACATCAATACAGTAAACAAACAATTTAGTTACGCTACATTGATTTTAATCTGATTAATAACACAATCAACTTCTTTGTCTAAGAAAAATCAAGTACTATCCTCGGTAGGCTTGGATTGTGACGTCACACGACAAGGCCTCGAGCCCTCGTTCTCGTAATATACAACATCACAATGACGTGTCCACGAGCTGCCACTGCTCAAAGTGACTTTTATACTAATCGGTATTGCTTTAAATTCTAAATAATAATATTTATCGTAGACAAACAAGTTGCCTGTTTCAACAAAGCCGGAATGATAGATTCGACTGCTACTTACAGTTATTTGCAGTTGCAATCTTAAAATCAGGCAGGTTGCTAAAATAAATATGCTACTGTAGTTTATATTTCGAAGTTTAAAATCGCTGTTCTAAAAAATAAAAAGTATTTAATTAATAAAACAAATTATTTTGGGAAATAGGAACGAATACTGTAAAATTACAATGATGAAACTTAGGGTCAATTCTCACATTGTTTGCGTATTAAAATATATTAAATTGTTAAACATAAAACGCGTATCAGAGAGTCCATTGTTTGCTCGCCTTAATGGAATTAACAGTAAACTCTGTGTTAATTAGAATGAAGCGAGAGATGTCGCGGTGCGTTGCCTCTTAAGCTACGGTAGGCGGCACATTAGTTCCGCTAAAAGATACTAGATACTAACACAAAATATCATTCACCTACGTTTGCACTAAAACATGTATTAGCCAGTTAAATGTATTATTCTACTTAAAAATATATATTTGTACTTTTTAATTACTCAAAAAAATATCTCGTAAATAATATTTAAAATCAAGCAATCAATCGACGCCCTTTTCCCACAGCGATTGGCAGAGACAATAGAGCGCCACTTTCCACGATCCTGACATAACTCGCCGCTCCTTTCACGTCCAGAATTCTCTTCATACAAGCTCGATATTTAAAACAGTTAATAAAATTGATTTATTAAGTAAATATTCATTTACTTAACGTTAACCTTATTTTCTTTGTTTACTTTACCAATTCATGTCTTCTCCCCATCCTATAATCTTGCCTCAGTCACCGTCACTATGCCGGCCAGAGGTACTTTTTCACGCCTCACTTTCTCTAACTGGCCGGCATAGAGGCGGCAACTGTGAACAGAGACAATTTTTTCAGTCGTCGGCACTCTTACATTTGCCTTTCTTTATTTTCAGACAACATTAACAGCAGATGTGACGCGACAATAAAAAAAATGCATAGTTACCTATATAAATATTAATATTTCATATAATAATAATTATCATGTAAATGTAAAAGATTGTACGTACCATATTAATATCTATTAACATGTTTTTTGCGTAACTGTAGAACAGCCTGGAATGTCGGTATGTTCAGACAGGCATGAAATCTTCATTATGTTCTTATAATAACGGTAAGTAGGTTAGTATATCGCATATAGTAACATTTGCAACCATGCATGAAAGGATTTCATCAGATCAATGCAAAAAACATATAATTGTACAGCGGATTAAAAATTATATACATATCTGAACGTAATAATATACAATATAATGCGTTACGCTAGATCTACAATGCCAATATCCGTAGAACTTGATTGTAGAGTGGTGGATGTGAAGGAAGCGAGAGTTTTGTCAGGATCGTGGAAAGTGGCGCTACCTTGTCCTCCACCTATCCCTGTGGTATCGCAGACAATAGTTCAGGTAATTGGTTAAATAGTTCAGTCATATTAAGAGGTGGAAAAAGTGATAATTTGATTGATTGATTCATATATTGTAGATAGATAAATTCTTTATTGCACAGTAAATAAAAAACACATTTAAAATTGTACATAGGCGAGCTCATTTTTTTTATTGTGACACGACATCTGACCTCGACCCGCCTGATGATAAGCAAGAGGAGGTCCAAAAGTGACGACAACTGAAAAAACCGAGTCAGTTTACGGCTGCCACTGTCGCCGTCACTATGCCGGCCCTATAAAAATATACACACGTAGTAACTAAGGCTCCGCTAATATTCCATGAAACTTAGCCGGTATTACCTTAATATTGTTACATGAATAAACCCAAAAATAAATATTTAGGGCAAATGTAAACAAATTTGTCGCGTCATGCAGCTGATACATTGTGACAGTTATCGCTGCCCAAATTGCAAATTTGTAAACATTATTCTTAATCACAAAAACTACGCAAGCAACACAAAGGCCGTCCCGGATCTAGGCCCTCTACCTGGTGGCTTCCGAATCCACGCAAAAAAATGCCAAATTGATTCAATGGTTCGTTACAAAAAAGGCATTTTACATTGTGTCCCCTGTATTTAGCCGTGCCGATAGAGAATCTCGACAAATAAGGTTATATTGCTTGGAAAAAATAGGGATTATTGGTTTGATGGGAATTGTTATTACTGTGCTCGTTCGGAAGGATCTTCATGGATTGGGTTTAGAAAAAATGCTATTGTTATTTCTTTGGACTAAGTATGTCTTATTTAGGTTATTGGTTTAGCTAGTTGCCTTGGAATATCTGTTTATTAAGGGCATGTGCGTAATACGGCGACCATTGCGGATGGAGTTAATATTATGATGAGATACGGACGCTCGAACATTACTTATTGTTTCAACTTTGAACTAGATTATTTGTGCTATATTCCTCAATGCCAAAGACGGACAATACTTAGAAATATCATATTCCTACGTATAACGAAATACATATATTTTATTTAAATATTATTTAGGTACAAATTAACAAATTAATTGAGGTAACGGATTTTCACTTTCTACGATCCTGACATAACTCTCTCGTTTCATTCACACGTATAATTTTCTTCATCAGGTTATGAGCACTGCACACCTCTAAAATGTAAATATACAAATATTATTATATCCACTATTAATTGGCGATTATTGTATTTAATCTCACAAATAATATTTAATTAAATAACAATTAAATATTCTCTAATAACGGCCCCTCTTCAGATAAGGACGTATTTAATTTTCTTCTATTCTGCTTTGCTCTTCCCAAATCCTTTTTTTTTATTTTTAGCATTTTCCAATGTTAGTATTAAAACAGTTTAATTTATTTATATCTCATTAATTCGTTTATTAATTTTTTGCCATGTAACGTAATTTTTAAGCCATCTACGCGCTTGTATCATAGAAACAGGACAACCAAAGTACATATATACATTCGTACCGGTGAGTGGTTTCGAACCCTTGCTCTCGGCTTGCGTAACCATTGCACTGCCACTACGCCACGGTCGCCTTTATTAATCTCACTTTATTTTTATTATTAATATTTTGGTTTAACGTATGATAGAGAAAGCAGTGTAGGTCGTGGATTGACATAAATACATTCACGCGACTACTACAATAGTCATTGAGTTATTATGAACTATCTTACAGTTAAATAACAGTAGTATAGTTAAATAGTACAGTTAAATAACTGATAGTAGCAGTCGCATCTCCTATACCGACCTGGCTAAATTTCAGTAACATTTAAGCTGATTCCGAAACGCGACCGAGTCAATACCGCTTAACCTACTTACTGCCCACGTACAATGTAATATTTAGAATAAATTAAAGAAATAGTTGCTCAAAAGTCGGTACAGTTTGTTTAGTAAAAACATTCGATGATTTATATATTTGTTGATTAGGATCTCGAGATAGCGTTGTGGTTTATTAGTCACTTGATTTCAAAGTTGGCGTAGGCGTCATCTGGAGTATAATGAGGAAACATCTCATATGTTAGGAAATTACTTATTACATACAATGAGGACATTTAAGAATGTTTATTTAGTGTTTGTAAGATATAATTTAAATAGATAAGTATACTTTTAAACAAATTTCATGTGGTTTAACTATCGCGTTTACTATTTTACCCGTTTCATGTTTGGAAACAATGACAGCATCGACCAATGGGACGACCATCACCTCAGTCTTTTCGTGAACACGGCGATGGCTGTAAAGCTCTCGTTGGAATCAAAAATGTACAATCAATAACCAAAAATAAACGCGATAGTAAGCCGCATAAAATTTGTATAATTTATATTACAAAGTTCGCAAAAATCTAAGATAATTCTAAGTATACTTTTATTAGTATTTAGTATATAAGTATAATTATTTTTATTGAGACTACATCTGACCTTGACTTGCCTGATATTAAGCAAGGGGTATGAGATACTAGAGCGCTGTCGACAGACTAAAGGACTAATATATAAGGATGATAATATTTTTATGAGTGGCTGGCAGTTGGTGGTCATCTCCACAGTCTAATGATCCGAGATAGAATCGTCAAGTGACTTAGTCGCTTATGTGTATGTCTGGCAAATAATGGATCTCATAGCGACGGCGACTGATTCAACCGTAAACGGGCATTCTCTTGATTACCATTGGACCATCACTGCTTATCATTTTTAAAGAATGGTAATCGATCCGAAGTAGTAACACCACTTGCAAGTATACAGACCGCAAAGTGACTTAGTCTCGTTTCGGGATCAGCTTGTAAGTTGCCTGTTCCAACCAGGCCAGCATGGTGGATGTAACTGCTACTTACAGTTATTGACTTGTGGTAGCAGTCACTTCCATTCAAGGACCACACTTCAGGTTAATATCAGGCGGGGTGCTGTCAAATGTCGAGTCACAAGCAATTTCTATCATTATTTACATACCCACTAATCAAGCAGGTTTAGTTGCCTAGCAACTATATTAAATGAAATAAATTTATTATTATATTGTATACAATCTTATTAGATTAGAATCAGACTAAATTACTTTTATAACGTCAAGTTAATTTATTTCTTCTCATCATCTGATTGATAATAATCAAGTGGAGTTTTCCGTGAAATTATCGAATAAACAAATTATTATATAGCAGTAATTCCTACCCACGTAAATGTGTCATTCTAAAATCAGTCATAATGAAATCTACTATACTTATCTACTTGTATATTATACTAGCTGTGCCCCGTGGTTTTGCCCGTATTTCAGAACTGTCTCTCGTAACGTGAGTAAATGGTACTCCCTGCATTTTCAATGAACATCATCAGATACTCTAGATCTTTAATTTAATAACATCCTAACTAAAGGCTCATAATAAGAAACAATTTTATTTAAATCACCATTACTTTTATCTTTATAAGTTTAGCTGATCTGAGAGTATCTATCATCAGATTTATCAAATGACCCAGATCCAGGAATGTTATATACCTATAATTTTTTTAAATAAATTCAAAAATATTTTTCTAATTGCACTGGTAGTTCCAGAGATTAGTTCATTGAAAAAAACAAACAAACAATCTCTTCAACTTTATTATATTAGTATATTCTCTATATTAAGTTACAACTAAAACGTTTTTATGTCTATTACTGTTTAATTTAGACTATATGTAAAAGTAGAGACATTATCATCTGTCCCTCCCGTGTTCCGAGGAGCTCTTTAACCTGGTTTCTACCTTGTCTTTTACACCCGTGTTACCCGCACTAGTAAAGAGAAGCATCCGCATTCTGTCAACCAAATCGGTAGTCAAACTAAATTTTTTTGACAAAGAAAGAGAAGGAATCTAAAGCCCAGTAAAGGCATGGAAACGATTTTTCTTTTAATTAATTTATCTATCTGACTATATATTTATTTATAAGATTTAGGGAAGAATATTGTATTGCATAATTCATATTATTTCTCGGAAAGTATTACGGTCGCCAGTACGCCAGTTATGATAAACATGGCGCCAGAGTTCAATTGGATAATTGAGCAATCCCGACTGGTATCAATTGAATGATTGAATCGTCGCTCGTTGCGATCATCCGGCGCGAGGCCTCACACATCGACAATATTATTACTTGATACACGATATTGTTAATAACATTGAATTATAGTAAATTAAATTATAGTATTAGAATATCAAAAATATTTAAAAATCTAATCTCAAATTATTCCAGACTATAATATATCGTATGTATAAAATTGCCCATTGGAATAAGTTTTTTATTTATTATTGATCTATTTTTCTACTTTTAGTTTTCTATTTAGTTAATAATATTCGTTTTTAAATACATATATATATCTATCTTGTATAAAACATTAAATTATTATAGTATTAGAATAATACAAATAAAACAAGGGTTAGCAGTGTTTATGACCATAGTGCTTGTAAGAAGAGAATTGTCGATGTAAGAAAGCGATGAATAGTATCAGGATCGTGGAAAGTTATGGTACATTGTCCTTACCTGTCGCTGTGATAATTAATTTTAGTTTCAATAATATTTGAAAGAAATCTCAGATTATTTTAAACTATAATAATATTGTATAAAATTGCTCATAGGTACCGTTTTGGAATAATTTTTTAATTTATAATTTATCCCCTCTTTTACTTAAAAATATTTGTTTTAAAAAAATTAATATCATTTTATATAAAACTATTTTCTAAAATATATTTAAATACTTTTTTGTGATTAATATTATACAATATTAACCTAATAAATTAATATTCTAAGTATTTTAATCATCTAAACATTTAAAAATATAAAGACAAGTAACAATACCTCATTAAGAAATACAAGGAGTAACAATTTTCTTCTCACTAATACGGTAGAAATATTTGTAGATAATTATAATATATATGTTTATGTAGTTGCTACCATAATACCTATAGTCGAAATAGTTTTCCCGCGATTTTCCATTTTTCACATGTTGATAATGCTAAAAATGCCACGCTTGTTAGTTTGCCACGTGAACTTGGCCAATTAATTGCTGAGGAGTGCTTAATTAATGAATTAGTGCGCTCGGGACACTGAGATTTAATTGTTTTAAAGAAACAGAGCTATGTAGAGCTTTGAAATAGTATAGACAGCACATCGGATTATATATTTATTTATGAATATAACTTTTATGTTTTTTTACAATTAACAATTTGTAACACAAAATACAGCAAAAATTGTAATTAAACTTAGCAAACTAGTTTTCAACGGTTAATTTTCCTGGTGCTGAGTCCGAAAAATGTTTATTAAGCCAAGCCTTAGCTTCAACAGTATTTTTTTTGCCAAAAAATAATGCACGAAATTTCTTTTTTATGCACGAATTTCAAAATATTCATTTTTTTCACTCAAAATGCTATATCCCACAAACTAATAATCCGTCAGCTGTCAAATTAATACACGTATCTTTTGATAGTTAGGGCTACCTGAAAATCATAAGGATTCAATGACTACGAACTTCTGCCCACCTAAACCTAATAGATACAGATCGTGCAGTTACTCAGTTGCGTTTCCGAACCATCTTAAAAGTAACCGGTTGCCATAGTGGATGCGACCTACAGTTATTTAACAAAAAAAAAAAAAAAATTAACAGTAGTACGAGTAGCAGTCGCCTCTATTCATTAGCCAGTATCATTAAGCGAGGTGGTTAACACATGAACAAAAATACCGTAATCATAAAACTACCAGTATTATTATAATAATTATTATATTTCTTTATATTTATATGTAATCTATGCATGCATACATAGTAGTATTGCAGTATGCAGGAAGCCGTCACGCTCGCGCACTGCGCTTTCACGTCGTTCATTCAATTGTTAGGTGTCGCTATTATTCTTTATACTTTTAAACATGTACAATGTACATTGTACATACATACTTTTAATATAATTCTTATAAGAGTACTCTCACACAACTATCTTTTTTATTGAAATGCGACATCTGACTTCAACTTGTCAGTCCAAGAACGCCGGCGACTGAAAACTACGATTCAGTTTACGGTCGCCTCAGTCGCCGTCACTATGCAATAAATAAATAATGGAGATTTATGTCGGGTTACCAAATGATAACAATTGCCGTTATTCAAGTTATTTCGATCAACCAATGAAATTGTCACGTGACGCCTTTTTTCCACTTGCCACGATCCTGACGTAAATCTTCCGTCACATCCACAATCTCTTCATATGAGTTCTACGGTTATGGGCGCTTTCTTAAGGGTGTCTCCGATTTGGTCGAAAGGGTGCCACGCATCCATCCACAACATATTTTAAAATGTCTTTCGTCAATCCACCTAATCATTTATTGTAATAAATCTAATTAACAAAGTGTTATATCTTTTTAGGCTGAATTTAAAAATGAATATCGAATGAGTGGACCCTTATATTTAACGCCCATTTACGTGTATCCAAACATGATGTTTTCCCATGGAGTGTATTGTTTACTACCCTTGTATAGGATGACCGTACGTTTCTCACAAGCTCATCGAAAATAATACTCATATTTGTGGTAAGCGGCAAACTGTCAGTACAAACAACTCGTGGTGAAATCTTTTAAGTAGGCAGTAGTCCCGTGTCAATATTTTTGTTAATAATTTGGAGTGTTCGGGTTCCCACGACTGGTAATGGATACGGCTCGGTTACCCGGAGTATCCCGGCGACTATGACTGTTTGAACACGACAATGAAGCTGATAAACAATAGGTCACTTACAACTGGACAGACGAACATACTTTTTATATTATTTTACGTTACCTATGTTAAGCTGGAGTATAGTCCATGAATTGAGACGACTGCTATTACAGTTATATACTGCAAGTAGCAGACGCATTCACTATGCCGGGCTAATTAGGACGCGATTAAGTCATTTCACGATCTGTATACTTGTAAGTACCGTAATACTGGTCGGGGGAAGCATCCGCATTTTGTCGACCGAATCGGCAGTCGAACTAAATAGTTCGGTGCGTCTTTTCTTTGTAGAACAATCGACAAGTGGAATGCTTTGCCAGCCCATGTGTTCTCTCCGTCCTATAACCTTGGATCCTTTAAGCGATGCGTAAAGAAGCACCTTTGGCCGGCATAGTGACGGCGACTGGGGCAGCCGTGAACCAATTCTCGGTTTTTTCAGTCGTCGTCACTCTTGGACCTCCTCTTGCTTATCATCAGGCAGGACGTGGTCAAATGTCGAGTCACAATAAAAAAATAAAAAAGTGGTGGTACTACGCCGGGTCGGCAGATTGGGCACTATTGCCTACCACTCTTTGATAATCAGTCCCAGAGCAAATATTTATCATTTTTTTTATTAACAAATGTTTGTAATAAGAGTATTAAATGTAATTATTAAATGTCATTTGTTATTTGTTATTCTGTCAAAGTAGGTTGTCAAATGATTATCAAAACTAGTGTCAATCTCCTAAATTACGAATGTAAAAATGTATATTCATCCCCTTCTGACTTCCGTTGTAAAAATAAAAATGTTCTAATCCTAAAAAATAAATTAAAAAAATAACTAAAATACATTATTAAAAGGAGTCCCTTTAGGTAAGGTTCCGAAGATACTAGCAGCGTTCCCCCTTTGAATAGGTAGACTAATTCTTATAATTAGTAGAAATAAAAACTATCAAACTTTTATGTATTTACTCTGACCTGGAATTGAACCCAGGACTTTACGCGTAACCAACTGGTGCGCTAACTAAAGCGCCCCGACTGTCGTCAAACATAAAATAATATCCAAAATTATCTGTTACCTTTGCGAAATATACAAAGACGGATATTTAGGTTGCAAAAGAATAACAATGAAACCATTAAAACAATGTCCGCTTTAAAATAATGATCTAGTTATGATATAACTGATGTTAGGTAGATATACTATGTGAAATTGATGGTCCTAATATTCTAATCTCACTCTAATACTCAGAATTACTCGGCAAATACTAATATATAAAGTTTATGTACTAAATCTATATTTGTATTTTTTGTCTGTCCGTGTGTTTCTGTTCTTCTTAACTCCTTCTAAACTGCTGGACGGATTTTTAATATAATTTTATCTATATTTTATTATTATTTTATAGTAAACTACTAAAGTGCTTGTATCATAGAAACAGGTCAATCAAAGTACATTTATCAATGTCGCAAACCGAGAGCATGGGTTCAAGACCACTCACCGGTACCAATGTAGCTTTGATAAATGTACTTTGGTCGGCCTGTTTCTATGATACAAGCACTTTAGTAGCTTAGTATAAGAATTTAAATAAAAAATAGAGTGACCATGGCACTACACCACGGTCGACTTAAGTGGTGTTTAGTAGGTAAAATCCTAATTCCCTGGATGGTCTGGGCCCCGGATCTTCTAATATTAAACGCAATTTTGCCATAATGTGTTAAGAGGCCCTGTTTTCGGGGCCCTGTTCTTTTTTATTCGGGCATGACAACGTCTGTCAGGTTCGCAAGTGTTAAAAAGTTCTAATGTCATTGATGTTATAATGTTTATTTAGTATTTATGATCATAAAATATTATCCAACTAGCGATGGAATCATGAATAACAAATAAAAAAGCGCTATTGTTATAAACTCACGTCCGTTTGCCAAAAACGTAACAAATGATCTATAAATATTTACAAAACATATTGACAAGCACATACTTGTATAAGAAGCATTTCAATAAATAATATCATCATATTTATTAGCATTGTAAAAACGCGGATGTCTTCAAAAATATTGTAAAGCTCCGTAAAGTTCCGAGTTCGATTCCCGGTCAGAGCAAAAATATGTTTTATAATACAAACATTTATTAATAAAAACATTTTTTCTTTGGGTCTAGTGGTATGCAGTAGTGCTCAGTCTGGAATGGGATTGGGAATGGGATAGTCTGTAATTTCGAGATGTAAGTTGCCGGTTTTAACTAAGTCGTATCAGTGGATGCGATTGCTATTTTTAGTTATGTAACTGTAAAAGCATTCGCCTCCATTCATGGACCGCACTTCAGCTTAACATCAGAGTGCTGTCTTATATCGAGCCCTAATAATAAAAATAATAAAAAGTAGGTCATAAAGTCGTGAAGTAACGCAATTCATTAGAAAAGGTTTAAACAATCTAGCAAACATAGATTAACAAAACGCATCGGTGCTAAGTTGAACTTCTGACGCAACTCTGCGAAATAGTGGAAGGGAACTAAGGCGCCAACTAAAGGTGTGAATGACAAACAAATAGATATGGTAATACGCATTCCCACGACCGCCACTGACCGCTCTTAACAATGCTATTTAATTTACAGAAGTAACTATACGGGATATTGACCTTAGCCTTACACTTATTTTAATTAATTTTAGCAACTAAATGGGGATAAACTTAATAGCGGTAGATTCGTAGATTTGAATGTACCATACGAATGTACTGCGCGACTTAATCCTGCGTGCAATGGTTAGGATCATATAAACAAAATATATAGGTATACTTTATTTATATTAGGCGTCTGTGGTGTAGTGGTAGTGCAATGGTCATGCAAACCGAGAGCACCGGTTCAAAACCAGTACTAATAATCCTTTGATCCTATATGTACTTTAGTTGTCCTGTTTATATGATTTAAGCACTTTAGTAGATTAGTATAGAAATTAAATATAATAAAAAAATATATAGAAATATTAATTCTTGTGAGCACAAACTAGCAAATAAAATCTTTGTTCCATCCTCTTATAATAGCTTTTTGTTATTTTTTATTTAGACTCGTCATATGACGGCACCCCGCCTGATGTTAAGCTGGAGTCAATATCATCATCAGCCAGAAGACATCCATGCTGAACATAGGCCTCCCCTTAGAATTTAGAACGACAAGATGCCAGTTATTCGGTGCATTAATAGAGACACATTACCAAATGCTACTTGCAGGTATTTAACTTTAGTAGCAGTCGCCTTTGTTAAAAAACATCAAACAATGTAGGTATCAATGTATTGCTAAACATTTGGATACAATAAACAAATCTACCAATACAATGAATTCATTTGCTATAAAAAAGAAGCGAGAAATTGAATTGATTAACACTTCACTAGACAAATACAACAAAAAACCATACAATGATTACGCTTTCCATTCACGAATATTGATATAATTAACAATAATGATTTCCGTGTATGGTAGTTATAAATATGAATGGATAAAGCGGTTCGTCCACGAGCACGGTCTCACTCGATTACGGTATTATGTTATTTTGTTTTATTATTATACATTTATATACTAAGCAACTAAAGTGCATGTATCATAGAAACAGGATATGTATTATAGAAAATGAACTTAATTTTAAAAACTGAGGCGTAAAAAAGAAGAACTGGAATCTATAAAATTACCATCAGGCTAGTCAAGGTCATATGACACATTAATAAAAAAAAGTTCAAGGGAATGTTTAGAGGAAATGTTAAAAAAATACAAAATAAATTGTAACACTTTTACAATTTGTAATAGTTTTTCTTTATTTTGTTTTTTTTTTGTATTTTAGCTTTTCAATCAATATGTTTTTTATTGTTTATTTATATCGGAAGCGAGGCAGTTGTATCAGGATCATGGCAAGTGGCGCTCCATTGTCTCTGCCTATCCTTGTGGGGAAAAGGCGTGACAAATTGATTAGATTGTAGATTGTGATAGTATTAGATTGTTGCCTACTTAAGTATATTTTTGGGATAAATAAACCTCCCACAACATTTGATTGCAATGTGGAAGAGCCGTCTAACCGCGCAGGTTGCAGTGTCCAGGCACCTTGTGTAATAAACCCTCGTGAATGGCTGCGCACGCGAACAATGACTTCCACCTAAACAATAACAATTGTCACCACTCGCCTCCACGTCTACACCATTCATAATGCACTTGTATTTAGAATGGTTTATGGTTGTCGTGATTTTGAAAAGTTATTGGACACTAGACTGAAGGTGTAGAAACATTCTTTAATACACAAAGATAATTATTTCAATAATTACATAATTTAATATTTACATTATACACTTATATTTTAATATATTTTTTTTTACTCTATATAATTTATAATACATTATTTAAAAGTAATTTAACTTCATTAAACTTCATTAAAAGTAATAATTAACTAATTAAACTATAAATAAAAAATATCATCTAATGACGTCGCATCAGAGATAGTCCCAAGGAGACTGGCAACATTTCCCCTTTGTGTAGCAAGGCTAATACGTTGGCAGAAATAATTGCCAGCCTTCCTGTCTTCTTGTTGTCCTTTGTCACGCCTCTTTCCCACGGGGATAGGCAGAGACAACGGAGCGTCACTTGCCACAAACCTGACACAACTCCCTCGCCTCCTTCACATCCACAATTCTCCTCATAGAAGCTCTACGGTTATTGGCACTAATGCATAATAATATATGTTATTTATTTTAAGTTTTCAACTTTTCTATCTGCAACTTTAATTAAAGATGTTATTTTATTATAATAAATTATTATATTTTTTGTTATATAATTAATTTATTATTAGAGTAAATTCGAGCAAACGTATTTTTTAAAATAAAACGTCGTTTATGCGAAGACTAATGAAAATGAGTGGAATACTCTTACCAACTTATTGTATTGTGTGTTCATCCCATTCTATAACCTTGAGTCCTTTAAGCGAAGCATGAAAAAGCATCTTTTCAATCGTCAGCTCTCTTGGACTTCCAATTACTTACCATCAGACAAGTCGAGGTATAAAGTCGCTCCAAACCTACTCGTATATAACCAACTAGCTTATTTCTTCGTGAGTAGCTTTTAATTAAAATATATTTCAATTATAGCTATTAAATTAATCAAATCAAATTGTCACGCCTTTTCCCCACAGGGATAGGCCTTGTCTCCCTCGCTTCCTTCACATTCACAATTCTCTTCAAACAAGCTCTATGGGTTTGGGCACTAGGCAACTCAGCTTTCTTGAGGATGTCTCCGCTTTGGTCGGCAAATACTCCCCTGGGCCTGCTAGTCTATTAATGTTGTTATTAGACTAGTAAGTAGTAGGTACATACTTAGTGTGAAATAAATAACCAGCCCATAATTTAATATTCTATGATGTGAGTTCCATTTGTTAATGTCCACGAATAATGTCATTGAACTATAAGTTTTCAAAGTAAACAACTATTTTGTCATGAAACTTTGATGTGTTGATGTTTTCCGAACTAGAAAAACAAACCTAACTATTGATTGATTTTCTTGTTTGTACCAACCATCGTGTTATTCATTGTAAAGAATAAAACTGTTATTGAAATTTGAAATTAAAAAGCTTAAAAGACTAGTTAAATGGATGTAAAATGTCTAGTGGCAACGAAATCGTTATATCTGTATCATGAAAATATTTTATCTCTTTCCATTGATTCTGCTTGTCCTTCTAGAAATGAAAGCGTGAGAGTTTAATTTAATAACACTTCCTCGAGGACTGTTTCTTCACATCTATCTTCATACAGTCTATCCCTTAGTTTTAGGGGTCGTGAACCTATTCTTCACTTCTTCAATTATTTTTATACATTTTCTATTACGTAATATCACACAGTAAAACAAATATAAACACAAATTAATCAATAAATCAATTAAATTGTCACGCCTTTTTCCCATAGGGATAGGCAGAGACAATGGAACGCCACTTACCACGATCCTTAGGTTGCCTAGTGCACATAACCACAGAGCCTGTATGAAGAGAATTGTGGATGTGAATGAAGCAAGGGACTTGTGTAAACACAAACATACACAATAAAGTGTATGTATAAAGAAAGTATTGACACCGTGGTGTAGTGGTAGTGCAATGTCACGCCAACCGAGACCACGGGTTCAAAACCACCCGCCGGTACCAATGATTATTTAATGTACTTTGTCGTCCTGTTTCTATGATCTATGATACAAGCTCTTTAGTAGCCGGTTAAGATATAGAAATGTAAATAATAACTACAAGTATACATTATGTATGCAACATAAAGCGTGACGTCATTTGTGTGACATATATATATATATATAGTATACTTAGATATAATAGCTAATTATTTTGTGGGAGTAATTTGGGTATTTCCGATTTCCGTATTCATGCATGCATAGGCACCACTGCTGAGTCAGTATGGAAATGCATTTGCCGGATGCGCGGGCGCAGTGAACGGACATCGAGTGACGTATGTACTCGCAGCAATGCACCTGCATCAAAGATTTTTATTGCAGATGCGACTAAAGCTATAGTAGCTATTTTTTGATTGCTTTATTGTGGGTCAACATATGACAGCAAACCGCCTGATGTTAAGCAGAGGGACGACCGCGCATCTTCAATGTGAATGAAAATGAAATTCATTCCTATTTGTCAAAAAGTTACGCGGTCGCTGTTAGTGTCAAAAACAACTTCTATTCATTCAGATAATTTAAATACTTTCATTGATCTTGAAATGTTAATGAAAATGAACATCCATTCTTAGTGTGTTGCGCGGTTGCAATTTAAATTTTAAAGCACATTAATGAAGTTCATCTGTCAAAACGAAGCTCATTCTCATTGAGTTACGTGGTCCACCCGCAGGAGTGCGTTTCATTAATAGATAATTTTTTTATTGTGACACGACATTAGACCTCGACCCGCCTGATGATTAACAAAAGGAGATCCAAGAGTGACGACGACTGAAATAACCGGCCTCGGCAAGTTTAAAGCTGATACCGAAACTTGACTAAGTTACTTTACGGTATTTATAAACTCAATTGTAAAGTCCGTAAGGTAATGCTCGCACTCATTTATCTGTTAGTCTAATTCATAACAAAAGTTGTAAATCAAACGCGACTGCTACTTGCGGTGTTTAGTAGCAGTCACCTTCAAACATGGACCGCACTCCAGCTTAACATCAGGCACGGTGTTGTTATATTTGGAGTCAGAATAATAAAAAAAAGATCGATCAAACTCTCAACGTATTTCCAATCTACTTAGTCATTAGGCAGAAGTCGTCATCATGCAAATATATATTGTGCCTATGTTAAAATAATTAATTTTGACGACAGGAGTGGACGAACGGTTTAGCGACTGGTTTGTTGCGCGTAAAGTCCCGGGTTCGATCCCCGGTCGGAGCAAATATTTGTTTCATAGCTTTTATTTGTAATATTTAATAGTATTAAATATTGCAAATATTTGTTAATAAATAAAAAAAAGAAATGGATATTTGCTTCGGGTCTGGTTATCAAAAAGTGGTAGGCAGTGGTACCCAGTCTGCCGATCCGGGGTAGTACCACCACTTACAAGTATACAGACCGTGAAGTGATTTGGTCACGTTTCGGGATCAGCTTGTAAGTTGCCGGTTCCATCTAGGCCGGCATAGTGGATGTGATTGCTACTCACAGTTATTGAATTGTAGTAGCAGTGATATTCATTCATGGACCACACTTTGGCTTAACATCAAGCGGGGTGCTGTCATATGTCGAGTCACAATAAAAAATAAAAAAATTATTCTAACTGTGTATTTAAATACTAACTGCATACTTACATTAATACGCTTTAATCTTTTGTGAGAAATCTTACCACTATAACGTTATTATTTTTTTCATTGTCTTAATTATCTAACGGTGCTAATTTTATGTTTTTTTACTCATATGAGATATACATTACAAAACTTAATGGAAACAAATATCAAACTTAATTAACAAAATGTGGAACCGATAAACGTAAAGTCACACCCATAGTTGCATCTTCGGTTTCGTTAACGAGAAAATTAACGAAAGAGATAGAAAATTTAGTCACAGTGGGATGCGAGCGAGACAGAATGCATGAGAGTAGGTGTGCTCTGTAGGTGTCACTGACGGTAAGGCGTGCTTTGGATTCAAGTGCGTCAGTTAGACATAGTTTGCCAGTTCCACGCGTTTTGTGTTTGTGCCGTATCTTCCTTTTTGTTAAATCATTACCTAGTATTTAATTTTTTAGCTCAAACACTAACCTCGCTTTTATAATAAACATGCTAAACTGCTAAAATAAATAATTGTATGAAAAGAATTGTGGATGTGAGGGAAGCGAGGGAGTTGTGTCAGGATCGTAGAAAGTAGCGCTCCATTGTTCTGCCTGTCCCTATTTGATTGATTGAAGCTAAAATAAAACTAAGATAATCGTGGGACTGCTGACGAAGGATATGCTGTCTCTCTCCCTCTCTCTCTCTCTCTCTCTTTGTTTTTCTCTCGCTCGCACTCTCTCTCTTTCTCTTTCTAGCATCAAACGCTGGATGGAGTGGGAGATCTTATTCTTTTCATTTATACGGGTAATATTTGTTTTACGCTTAAATAAGAAACTCATTGATTGTTATAAAACTTTATTACTCTTTGATAGGACATGAGTATTGGATGACAACCGGTCGGTAGCGATACGTGACGGAACTACCGGTGACGCGGATATCAAAATCCATTCATAAAAACCTGACCATCATACCAGTTCATTCATTAATATACGCGCACTTTTAAATTACTACAACAAAAAATGTCACAACTCACAATACATTTTTTACTTCTAAGTTAAATTAAACAATTTTCTTTATCCCGCTTCTTGCTAGGGTGTTGTTTACAAAGTATACAAAACGTGAGAACTTTATTTTTGTGCATCTTTATCCGTTGGTTGGGTGCTTTTGCTACGTGAGCAGCACAAAGCATGGCACACGCCGGACGAATTTCGTGTTTATGGAGGCGGCCTATTATAAAGGTGTCATAAACAATGTACATTGGCGGTCATAGAGAGGTCTTTTAAGCTGCCCACCTTGCATACAATCACGTAATGACTTTTGGGTGAGGAAATGCAATTATTGCTTTGTGCTCGTCGTGGGAAAGAATGTCCGCTGTTGTTATTCATTTCCGTCAAAAAGTGCGCTATTGAAATAGGCAGCCATGTCCGGTAAAGATCGCCAACACTGATTGCTTTTAAAGTTTTAAATGCCGTTATGACTATATTTTAATTTTTAAAATAATAATTTTAAATTACACTTTTAATACTAGACATCCTCGGATTGCCTAATAGTAAGCAAGAGTAATTTTAAGAGTGGCGGTGACTAAAGCGTCATATAAGGCATTTTTAAGCCGTCTGCGTCGATGCTTTTGGACCTTGCCTCTATCAGGCGAATAGAAATCCGATGTCGCGTCCTAATTAAAAAAAAAATATAGGGTCATTATTTTATCCAGTATTACAATTGTCATTTTTTTAATAATTTGTGTTCATAGGTTTTTAAAAATCAATCAAATTGTCACGCCTTATTCCCACAGAGATAGGCAGAGACAAAGGAGCGCCTTTTGCCAAGATCGTGACACAACTCCCTCGCTTCCTTCACACCACATTTCATTTCATATCTACTATCTTGAACCAATATCTTTATATAATCTACCTAAAGGTTTAGACTTTAGATATTAGTGAAATCTGTAAAACTATATTTAGGCGACCGTAGTGTAGTGGCAGTGCAAAGAAAGCCGAGAGAGAACACGGGTTCGAAACCACTCACCGGTATATGTACTTTGGTTGTCTTGTTTCTATGATACAATATAGAAATGTATTAAAAAATATTAAAAAATAATAAATAATCTTATTTCGTATGCGATCGATGTTTTAGTCGACAATATAGTTATGATAAGGGCCCATTACATTATGATCGATGAGCGCGCGGGTGGCGACATCCGGGCCTCACACACCGATGCTTCCGCTTGGCTATTGTCTATGGTATCCTTTGATAGACACTGATTAGCCTACTCGTACACTTTGCATGTGCTTTAAAGGTCCTTATGGTCCTCTTTGATTATCCTTTACATTAAATTAATAAAGTGTCGTGTTGATAGGGCACGGTTTTCTTAGTCGCGTGCAGAGTTTTTTTTTATATAAATCGTTGTTCTTATTGTGGCTCGACATCTGGACCTCCTCTTGCTTACCCTTCTGGCGGTAAGCAAGAGGAGGTCCAAGAGTGCCGACTACTGTAAAAACCAGTCACCATCACTATGCCGGCCAAAGGTGCATCTTCACGCATACTCTACTTTTTTATATATTTTTTTTTGTCATTTGGCATAGTAACAGATTGTAAAAATTACTTATATAATATACTAAATTATACATAACATTTAACAGACTACAATTTATTATGCACAATAATTTCAATACAAATAACTTCCTAAACAAGGAAAACTATGGTTATGAAAAGGGTGTGCCCTGCTTTTTTATGTTTTTTTTTATTGTGACTCGACAGCACTCCGCTTGATTTTAGGCCGAAGTGTGGTCCATGAATGAATGGCACGGCTACTACAATTCAATAACTGTGAGTAGCAATCACATCCACTATGCCGGCAATCTTCTGAGTCGTTATTAAATTGATATATACTTATTTAACTAGACAGAAAATAACATTATAGGTAAGTAAATCAGTTTCTAATGAATACAGTTATTGTATCGTTGTAGCAGAGAATATCTTTGCTGGGTAACTTAATGGAAAAATGATTGATTTTTAAATGAACCATTTACAGCTACGACTGAAGGGAGTATATAGGATAATACCTGATGTTAGGAAATTTTTGATTATATTTCTTTTACATTTCTAAGCTACTAAACGGGCTTATATATATATATTTTTATTGTGACACGGCATCTGACCTCGACCCGCCTGATGATAAGTAAGAGGAGGTCCAAGAGTGACGACGACTGGGACAACCGAGTCAGTTCCCGGCTGTCCCAGCCGCCGCCACTATGCCGGCCTAAGATGCTTCTTCACGCATCGCTTGAAGGATCCAAGGTCATAGGATGGAGAGAACACATGGGCAGGCAAAGCATTCCACTTGTCGATTGATCTACAAAGAAAAGACGCATATAAACAGGACGACCAAAGTACATACTCGTATATTTAAGATGCATTGGTACCGGCAAGTAGGTGGCTCTTGTTTTGCGTGACCTATGCAATTATACATAGTTTTGACATTCATAATTGGAACAGTCTAAAACGGGCCCTAACGCTTATTAGGCATATTTTTTTAACTTTAACCTTTCGAAAGTTGACGTTTTGAAAGGAACTCTGAAAAGTCCACGAAAAGTCTGACTTATCCTCGGGTAGTTAGCAACAACAAACGTCGTGTAAAAGCCTAATTATTTTAAAGAGTGATAAGCAGACTGTCAGCTTTAAATTAATACTAACACTCTTCAATACCATGACCCGAAGAACTTTATTTTAAATTGGTAATAACAACTACTTGTAATAAACAACGTAATGATTCAATACTAGAAATAAAGTCATTGTTCCAACTGGGAATCGAACCCGAATAAATTACCCTAAGTTTACAACGCAACAGGGAAACATTGGAACTCAATTATTACTAATCAGTATACTAAATGCTCTTTAACGTTTGTAAAAACAATATAATTGCTGTCACTTAGTTTACAACAATTAAACATAATAGCTGTTTGTTTTTGTATTAACACTCATTTGATGTGATGTGGATGTGATGGAGGCGAGGGAGTTGTTTCAGGATCGTGACAAGTGGTGTTCCACTGTATCTGTCTATCCATGTGGAAAGATCCCTGACGATTTGATTTGTTTTATTTTTGTCTCGTAATTGGACAGTTTTCAACCTAAGGCTAATCCCTGCCTCACCTCATAGGAAATAAGGCGTTACAATTAGATAGAAGGTTAAGTTATTAAAAGGCGACCGTGGTGTAGTGGTAGTTCAATGGTCACGCAAACCGAGGACACGGGCTCAAAAAAACCCTTAGAGTAATACCTTATGGTACCTCTTATACCTTAGAATAAAACCTTATATAGTATACATTAGCCGTAAAGTATCCTAAGAAATAATACTCTAAGAAAAAATTGCCCATACCAATGTATCATTGATAATTTAATACCTATATTATATACTTTGGTCGTCCTGTTTCTATGATGCAATCAAGCAATTCCTTAGCTTTATATAATATATTAAAGATAATATTAATAAAATAATCGTGATGCATAAATTGTCCGGAATAGTAATGGCGACTGAGATAATCGTAAAATAAACAGTTTTTTTTTCAGTCGTTGGTGCTCTTGAATCTTGCCTTGCTTACCATCAGGCGTGTCAATAAAAACATACCAAATTGCATCCCCTTATAAATATAAATTATTCAACAGTTGATCACCTGTAGTTGTTTCTCCAATGAAGTATAAAATTAACATTTGCTTAGGAAGCGTTTTTTCCCCATTATTATTTACATTTTCTTCGTTTTTTGTTTTGGCCTGAGGAAAAAAATTGGGGAATATTTAGGGGAGGCACCGGAACGCGTGGCAGGTGCGTAAGCGCACGTGCGAGACAGCTTTCCACATAATCTCACCTCGATAACGAATTCCTAATATTATTATAATTTCATTTGATAGACGTTTGAGTGAAATTAGTTAGAAAAAAGTTTTATGGTATACTTTTTACATCTATTATATTAAGTTTGTGCATTTTTAATTTTATCCCCTTTTTTGGCTCCATATATGACATTCCCCCATATGAATGAAGGTCTTCACTATGCCGGCTTAGTTACAACTTACAAATTAAACCCGAAACGCGACTAAGTCATTTTACGGTTATTTTTTGTAACTTTTGTTTGATATGTTTATTTTTAATTATTTAATAAACTCTTTTGACTGTGACGCGACATTATTATTGTGACACGACATCTGACCTCAACCCGCCTGATGATAATCAAGAGGTGGTCCAAAAGTGACGACGAAAAAACCGAGTTAGTTCATGGCTGCCTCAGTCGCCGTCACTATGCCGGCTAAAGGTGCTTCTTCACGCATCGCTTGAAGGATCCAAGGTCATAGGGTGGAGAGAACACATGGGTACTATGCCAGCCACAGGTCACTTCGGCAGTCCACTATATTACTCACTAGAATATTAGTTTCCTAAAGGAAGTGCATATAGTATCCTGAACATTAGAGCAAATAGTCATGAATTACAAATGCCGGGATACATGAGAAGCGAGGACATTTGCAAGCACTGATAGTGATTGTCGATGTTATCTGATGTTGCGACAACCCTGAGAAGCTACTGCCGAGACTGTTGACAGACTGGAATGCAGATAGAGGCAGCTGTAGGCTCGTAGATAGAGAGGTATCAGTTGTTTTAAGATTTGATTAAAGTTAACAAAACGTATTTTAAGGAAATTGCGATATAATAATAATAATGTATTACGAAAACATACATATTTTATTAATCTTATTATCCTAAAATTAAATTCAAGATAAAGTTAATTTATAACCGCAATATTAAAAAAAAAGATATTAACGGAAACCCTCCAGAAGACGTCCGCTGCTAAACAAGGGCTTTAGAACGCCATTCCAAACGGCAAGATTCCAGTTGCATCTACTGATTATTTTTGACTTTTACTGTGTCGTTTGTCCACCTAGTGGGAGGAGGCCTGCGCTGTGTTATTCCGTTCATGGTCTTCATTCAAGAACCTTTCCTGTTTACAAGATAACTAATATTTTCATAATATTATAAAAATAGTTGATGGCAACAAACCAGTATACAGATCGTGGGCTAGAAGAGTAGGTGCGACCGCTACTTGCAGTTATTTAACTGTAGTAGCGATCGCCTTAATGCATTGACCGTGCTCTAGTTCACATCATATCACGTAACTTCAGGCGGGGTGATGTCATTTTTCGAGCCACAATTAGGAAATATTAAGTAAAGAATCTTATGAATACTAATAATAAATTGTAATCCTGGCTACAGTCTTGTAAGAACTGTTTGAGTGTTTGCACCTGCCCCAGTAGGGTTGGCGACGTCACTTTAACTGCAAGAGTACAATTAAATTTATACCAGAGTAAATTCTAAACTATTTTTTTCTTAGCCCAACATGCAAATTATATAAACACCACTATGAATATTAAAATGGCCTAGAAATGGGTTAACTTTTTATACCTAATTATGCATTTACCGTCACTTGTTTTCATTTTTTTTAATAATACACTTACACATACATAATTAATTTAATTAGGTGTGAGTTTTACAGTAATTATTTTATTTTTAATATAAAAAATGGTCACGTTTAATGGTAATAGACTAATTTAAATTATTGTAATGGAAGGGAAATTATTGAGTAATTATTGCTTCAATTAATAATATCGATTAAATTAGTAACGACGACTGAAGCAGCTGTAAACTAACTATATATAATAGGTAAATATATACTTATGTTAAATATTTGATTAAAATAAGTCAATGAATGACCAAATCGGAGACATCCTCAAGAAAGCGCCTAATGCCCATTACCGTAGAGCCTGTATGAAGAGAATTGTGGATGTGGGTATAAGTTAAGTTATCTAATGATTTGTTATTCGCTGATTGGTTACCTGTGAGAATAACAAATAGCAACCCAATTTCACTGCTGTTTCGTTGCTATAATGTATTAAGAGAATTGGAGCCTTGCATTCATGGACTGCGGACTGCCCTTCAACCTAATATCAGGCAGAATGCTGTCACAATAAATTACAAACCTAGTAAGTACTTTAAGAAGACAGAAATTCGACAGTCATCTATACATATAAATAATATCGGCAGGTAGCTGATGTAATAAGAAGTAACTTAGGCTACGTTTATTTTAGAAAAGAAAATTAATACAAATAAAAGCTATGTAACAAATATTTGCTCCGACCGAGAATCGAACTCGGGACTTTACGCGCATCGCTAACCGCTCGTCTATCTGGGTTGATATGATATTAAAAACCAAGAGTACCTGATGATGGACTATGAGGACCCCTTTCCTGTCATGTACTCACATTGCGATTACATTTTATAAACGCGGGTGAAACCGCGGGGAACAGCTAGTAGTAAATATAATTAAGTACATTCTAATTCAAACTAGTAAGTATGTCATCTCAGAGGTAACTTAAATTGTTAGTAATGCAAACAATAAGTAGTATACAAGTATGTTTATTAGTCAGTAGCATTCATGTTCGAATGACAAATTGACAATAGGCCCCGCACTCCGGTTTGGCCAGAACAACAATGTCATCTTGGAGTAGGTGTAATGACACGCTTGCTCTAAATACAGGGGATAGAGCATAGACTAAATATTATGAACAACATGCAATATAGTGCTTCTTTTTGCATTACATGACCAGCTATATCGTGGTAGAGTCTGTCCAAGTCGAAATGACGCGCCCTTCCACTGCATTTAAGCACACGTGCGACTATAAAATATGGATGCAACACGCCGAAAATGCAATTGTAATTGGTCATTCAGTTGCTAGTTAGACACAAAAGCAGAAGCACGATGATAAAGTATAGTAATGTATTTAGTAATATTTGTATTCACACATTTAAATAAACTAATAAAGTGGAGGGGCGCGTCATTTTTAGTTAGACTAGCTATATCCAGTTGGTCCTATCATCAGCTGGTAATAAAAAGTGGTAGGCAGTGGTGCCCAGTCTGTTGATCCGGGGTAGTACCACCACTTACAAGTATACAGACCGTGAAGTGACCTAAGCGGATGTTTTAGTAGAGGTATGGGACAACATTTTGTTGACAACTATTCAGAAGCTCTACGAATCTATACCGCGAAGATTTGCAACTGTTCTAAAGACTTTTTTTTTATTGTGACACGGCATCTGACCTCGTCTCGCCTAATAATAAGCAAGAGGAGGTCCAAGAGTGACGACAAATGAGAAAACCGAGTTTGTTCACGGCTGCCTCAGTCGTCGTCACTATGGCGGCTAAAGGCGCTGCTTCTTCACGCATCGCTTGAATGATCCAAGGTCATAGGATCTATGTAGACTAGACAAGTGATTACCAACTATCTGCCATTAACTCTTGTGAAGATAATAAGGTTGGATAATATTTAATTGCTGTGAAGATTAGCAAGTAATTTAACGCTTCAAATTACCATTTAACAAAATGTTCTAGAGCATTAACCATTCTTAATTCCGAAGGGTAGCAAACCGCACACCGGCTGCTTCAATGAATATGATTGTATTAAGTACTCCCTTTATAATGTACATCAATGTCAGGCAGTCTCCACCCCAAATTCAAGATATGTCGATGGCTGCGCGTTCATCCAGCACTTACAATTGACCGGAAACGGAAGACTCGCGCGAATCGCGACCTCTCGGCGAATTTCGGCGGCAGCTGCGCAAGTAAACCAGCTGCCCGAGTAATAGGTCACTTCCGCTATGCGCCATGAACACTCTTTACATTCAATCCAAACGGAAAACACAATGCCAACATCTCGGCATTCTTCTTAGCAAAAACAAGCCCTCTCAAAGATCTTAATTACATACGAGCCCTTGTCACGCATTTACTTAACATTATTGACGACACGCATTGTTTAACACACCAGTCCTTTGCGCATTAAGTCCCGGGTTCAATTCCCGGTTGTGGCAAAGATTGTTTCATCTGCTACATCTTTTAATTATTGCAAAATTGCAAAAATAATAAAATGAGGCGGGTTTTGTATTAGGTGTAGTTGCTTAGGAGTGGTAGGCAGACAGTTGGTGGCTTAGTATTCATACCGTAAAGTGACTTAGTAGCGTTTCGGCATCAGTTTCTAATTTTGTGACTGCTACTTAAGTTATTTAACTGTAGTAGCAGCCTCGTCTATTTTGGACCGCGCTTAACATCAGGAGGTGTGCTGTCAAATGTTGATCCACAATAAAAAAAATCTTAATGATATACCAGCCCTTGTCACGCATTTGGTTGACATTTTTTCATACGTTCCAACGTGTCAGTTAAAAATGAATACGGAGTTGGCATAACAGTGCATAAAAAAGATAAAATATGAAGTTATTTTTGGATGCCGTTCGGAGGGATAGTATGAAATGCTACTGAAGCCCTATCACCTGGATTACAAAAAGTTGCCCCAGCATGCTACGCTTAAGTTTTAATGGCATTCTTTAGTGAAAGGTTTCTTGTATAAATAGTATATTTTTTTACATATTAATAATAGCGACTGAGGCAACCGTAAACTGACACGGTTTTTTCAGTCGTCGACGCTCTTGGAATTTACCTCGTGTAATCAGGCAGTTAAGTAATATGGCGATTTAGTGTTGTGTTTATTCTCTTACACATTGGATGAATATTGACCTGATAAAACGAATAAACTTAATTAATTATTGTTTTTCTATCTGTATGTAAATTGACAATGCCCATATACAGCAGTTATCTTAATAACATTATTTATTAATATGATATTTATCTTTTATATAGTTTATAAGTTGACAATGCCTTTTTACAGCAGCTGACGTAGCACTGATATATTTTCTAACAGTGGTATATAATGTATAATTACGACTAATTGTTAAATTTAGTAAAATTGTGTATTTGACGTGTAAAAGCGCTGTGTACAGCCTATTTGCTAAAAAACAAACCTTTATTTTTGGATTTTTTTATATTCAGACCATATATGGACTTTTTTTATTATGGTTCCACATAATATGACAGACCGCAATTCAGCTTAAGATCAGACGGGGTGCTGTCATAAGCCGGGCCACAATTAAAAAAACATATAATAATAACAAACAATAATATTTACTTTTAAAAACATAATTACATTCCCATTTAAAAACGCATAACTTTTAAAACCTTCTAATTTTAAACACCATAACTTAAAGTTGACAAAACAACACAAAAACTGAACACGACGACCTATTAATTTTCATTTGATTGTGTTCAAGTAGCGCGGAAGTCATTCATACAGATGTTTCATTTTTTTATATATTGAATCACAGAAATAGCTCGCGGCGGCATAATCCACGTGGTACTAATCTTTTTGATGTTAATGCTGATGACAAATGGCTACTGAAGCACGAGCTGTGTTGCTATTCATTTAATAGCATTCGTAGCGTGAAAATACAAAGATTGATATAAATTATGGTTCCTGTTATTCTTTTTAATTGTTTCTCATAACTATGTAGTGTTAATACATATTTGTTTATGTTTAAAAATGTTACTGTATATTAATTAATTTCTGTGTTTAATTTTAAAAAATACATAGTCTTCATAGTTATCGATTGTCAAACATGGATAGAAAGAGACAATGAAGCGCCACTTTCCAAGGTCCTGACACAATTCTCTTGCTTTCTTCACATCCTTAATTCTAGTATTTTCTAGTATCTCCATTCTTGGCCCAACCTCCTTAACATCAGGCGAAGTGTTGTCATACGTCAAGTCATTACTTCCACCTGTCTTGCGATCGACCTGTCTTGGGTGCCTGTGGATTCATGGAAGCTAGGAAAATTGTCTCTCTTACACCAATCATTGTTCACAATAACAAAGGTTATCCGTTAATTAAATCCTAATGCATTTAACTCGCATATATAAATACTTATGCAGTAAAGATTTTACATAAATAAATTCAGACCATTGTATATTTACAAATTATTTATTTGTTAATTCACAAGATGTTGTAAACAGCATACTTAAATTATGTGAAATGTGCTCTAGAGCCATTGATTTTTGTGCAAAAAAAACCTATTTGAAAGCTTCCATTAGCATCTACTTCTGATTCTTCGATATCCTATTATAAGAGCTCTTAAGATTGCAATAAAGGTTTTTTGTATCCCTTAATGCAAGGCATATGTAACTCGATTACATGGCAGGGGGCTGCGAAGTGTGGGGGTGAACCACATCTGGCGCCCCTGAGGAAGCCCCACGATCAAAGCCACAAAAACGCACGCGCCGAAATACTCCTTCCGCAAACCTGCTTCCGGCGCCTAAGCTTACCTACAAATACTTAGACAAAATATGTTTTTTATTTTATTTGAAGTATTTTTTATATATTGATTATCTAAGAATATGGAAAGAATAGAATCTGTGCTAAAATAATAACTAATTTAGTGTTATTTATCTCATTTATACGAGTACTATGTTTATAACACGTATGACCGAAAGAGACTACTTGTACTTCAATTCCTTTATTTCAAAGGTTGTCACTACTTTTCTGTAATTACAACCACTTGTAATTGTGGTTGACTTTTAATACTGTCTAATTGAAAGTCACGTGGTAGTAAGAGTAGCGGCATAATTGTTCCGTCATCCATTTTTGAAGTATTTTAATGTAATTTGCTATTCTGTCAAATTAGGTTGTGAAATGATCATCAAAACTAGTGACAACCTTCTAAATTACGAACGTAAAAATATATATTCGTCCCTTTCTGACTTCTTTTTAATATCATAAGTGAAAATGGTATAAACGGTTGTATTTCGTAGCTATTTTAGGGCTCCTTCTATTTCTTAAGTCCAAATTCTTTGTTGGTTATGATGTTGTATGTGTGTACCAAAACAGCTGCGATTATATTTCAAAATACAATTAACTATTTATGTATACGCACCCTTCTAACTATGATAAACACAAATATGTCTAAAGCACTTTTTAACATTTGGTTATGATCTCTTATGTATAGTCACAGAATGTAAACACGTAAACTTGTCATTCTTATTAGAATTCTGATTAGGGAAAATATATTATATTTGTACGTCATATAACCGCACGACGCTTTTTCATTGTTTTAAGCTGGAGAGCGATTTTAATGGAGACGATTACTATCACAGTTAAACAACTGTAAGTAGCAGTTGCAGCTCCAACTATATATAACCGTTGGAATTGACAACTATCAATCTGATTCCATAAACGCGGGAGAGTCACTTCCCAATCTAAATACTTAAAAGAGATGATGTTAAAACTGAGTCTGTAGACTGGACAAATGACCACCAACTGTCAGTCTTTAATTCTATTTGCCTTTAAGTATTATCATCATCATCAGATAGAAGATGTCCACTGCTGAACATAGGCCTTCCCCTTAGAACGCTATTGCGAACTACAAAATTCCAGTTGCATCCACCGGTTATTCGTGACTCTTACTATGTCGTCTGTCCACCTAGTGGAAAGCCTGCCTACGCTGCCTCTTTCGGTTCGTGGTCTCCAATCTAGAACCTTTCTTCCCCATCGGTTCATTCACATCGCTCGAAGAGGATTAATACTACCTAAAACGAAAATATACATAATATATCGATATATTTTATTATTCGGTTTTTGCAATCATACTAAATAGATTTATAAATATTATAATTAAACTATAAATATAAAATATTCTCTAGAGACTCCTATCTGAAATAGTCCTAGACAGCAACATTTTCCCTTTGTATAGCAAGGCTAATACGTTGGCAGAAATAATTGCCAGCATTTCTGTCTCCAGACTTCTCCGTCAGCCGCTTGGACAACTCCGTAGCCAGATGCTTGGCTGAAGGTTCCCATGAGCCCACGATCTCGACCCCAAACGGCGCAAATTCGTATCTTGTACAATTTTGTAAAAATATCTTGAAAAAATTTGACATATCTGAAAAACAACATTTGTTTATTAATTATGTGTGGTAAATAAGTTATTAACAGTAGATAATAATAACTAAAAATAATCTGCAAACATGTGGAAATAATAATGTCATAAACAAAATTCTATTCTTTGATCTCGAATATCTATTTTTAAAACATAGTATTAATGATCCATAAATAAATCCTTATTCATAGTGGGAAGTAGGCTGCGAAAGTATTGAAACATCTGTTCTTACTAAAATTAATGTAACAAAATGTACACAAAGTTGCAGATGGTGGGGAATTAAGGAGATATCGCTTACTTTGGATTATAAATGTGCAGTTTTGTGCACACTTATTATAGTTAACGATATAAGTAATGTAGATTCAATCATGTCTAAGAAGTAGATAATAAAATTTTTAGCTTGTTAAAGTTGTTTTGTCACTTAAGAACGGCTGAACCGATTTGGATAATTATATTTTAAAATGAAGGTAATATTCTAAATTTAGTTCTCATGAAACTGTTTTTTTTTGCCAATCCACTGGATAAGTCTGAAATATGGATTTACCATACTTATTTTATCATTACAGGTTTTTTCAGTCATCGTCACTCTTGAACCTCCTCTTGCTTATCGTCAGGCGGGTCGAGGTCAGATATACATATATATTGTGACACAATATCTGACCTGATATATATATATATATATATAATATAACTTTATTATATATTCTTCATTGAGAAACAGATAAAATTTATAGTATATTACCTATAATAAAACTATAAATAAAAAATATCATCTAATGACGTCACATCAGAGATAATCCCAAGGTGACTTGAATAGTCCGTCAGCCGCTTGGACAACTCTTTGGCCAGGCGCTTAGCTGAAGGTCCATAAGGGCCCTTGAACCTCTAAGGGCGTCTCGACCCCAATATATATAATATAATATACGCAATTTAGTTCGCTAATCTAACGGTCAAGGAACCTGATAAAAAATGGCACGCGCGGGTCATTGACTGCTTTCAAGGGTTGGAAATATATTCTGAGTGAGGCAGTATTTTTGTACATGTCATTGAGTATTTTTTTATGGCAATAGCCTCTAAACGAAATCGTCTACATCTGAATGAAAGTAGAATTTACTTTTATTCGGGTAAGGAATAGAGAAATTAAATTTGTTACTGTTTCGCACCGCGTTTTAAAATAGACTAGTTAATGTTCGGAATAAAGTTATGCTATTATACATAGTAAAAATTCAAGTTATTTACTATTATTATGATATAATCAAGACAAATTGTATCTCCTTTTTTCTACAGGGATAGGCAGAGACAATGGAGCGCCACTTGCCACGATCCTGACTCAACTCCCTCGCTTCAATTCTCTTCATACAAGCTCTATGGTTATGGGCACTAGGCCTAGCTTTCTTGTGGATGTCTCCGATTTGGTCGGCAAACACCCTCCTGGGCCTGCATTGTTTAACGGATTATGATATCTAAATTGTAATATTTTAAAATGGTATTAAAGAGGGACCAGTTAGTTGTAGGAACTTCGTCAAATTGTAAAAAGAAAAACGATTGAAAACTTCGAATCATTATATTATTTTATTTACATTATGTGCATATTGTTTAATTCTTTACTATTTTTTTTATTGTGACTCAACATATGACAGCACCCCGGTTGATGTTAAGCTGGAGTGTGGTTCATGAATGGATGTCACTGCTACTAAAATTCAATAACTGTAAGTAGCAATCATATCCACTATGCCGGCCTAGTTGGAACCGGCAACATACAAGCTCATCCCGAAACGCGACCAAATCAATCACTTGTAAGTGGTGGTACTACTCGGATCAGCAGACTGCCTACCACTCTCTACGTGCAAGCTACTACGAGTAAACGTACATTATTAAAGATTGTTTATGAACCAATGGCGCTTGGTTTAAAGATCACTTTTAACCACGACTAACTTATTTAAAAAATATATTCAAACAAGGAATATAAAATGTATAATAAATATTGGAATATATCAATGTATTTGTATATCAATTGTGTAATTTTATTTTGTTGCAGGTATGTTGAATATTATCAAATGTGGTTTTTCGGTGAGAATTATACTCCAATTACTATTTCAAATAAAAACTCTAATAAGCTTACAAATGATCATATTTCTTAAAGCCGTGTAATCTTATTTGTCACAGTAGCTAAGTAAGAAAGCGCTACGCGTAAAATAAGATTAATCTGTGGAAGGCGCATCCTATCTATTGTATCTACGTTGTAATCCTATTGTCACAAAACAATTTAAACTCTATTCAATAACAATGTACGAGTAACAACGAATTTGTCATTTGATCATTTTGCTATGACGAATTTGATGATTTTTATCTACTAAACTTTTATATCGATTTGTATTATTTCTGATTTCCCAAATACTAATAATATGCCGTAAACACGCAAAGTATTATACATAAATATATAAGGCGACCGTGGTGTAGTGGCAGTGCAATGGTTACACAAACCGGAGAGCACGGATTCGAAACCACTCACCGGTACCAATGTATATTTAATATTTTCTTTGGTTGTCCTGTTTCTAAAAATGTAAATAATTAAAAATAAACAATAATTATAGTTAATTAAAATTATATAATATAAAATAGTAAAAAAGTATGCACGGATGATCTTACAGGAACAGCAATAATATTTTCGTTTTTTTTATTGTGACGCGACATCTGACCTCTACTTGTCTAATGTAAGCAGGTATTAAGTAATAAAATACATACATTGGTACTGACAAGTAGATTTAAACGGAGGTCTCTTGGTTTCAATCAAATAGGCAGGGATAGGCAGAGACGAAGAGCGCCACTTGCCACGATCCCGACAACTTCCTCGGTCCACAATTCTCTTCATACGGCTGTACAAGCATACGCACCCCACAGTCACCTTAAAAAGATTTAAAAAGGAAATCCTATCCATATAAATTAATTTAAGACAAACAAACTTAACAAAGACTTTATTCGTAACAAAATTAGCACCAAGATAGAGATCTATACAAGATAAAATTGTGATATTTGTTTGCTCCACTTCGATAACATCTGTTAGGCAAGGTGTATAATGTGTAACTATTGAATTTTTGCTACACGTGTGCACTGCGATTCAACCTACATCCACCCCAGAGCATTAGCCGGGTGTTAATGGAACATTTTTTTCTAAGACATGTGCTACTGCCAATTTGAGCGAAAGGTGCGCTCTATATATCATCTGTGTTGTGATTTTTGAGAATATTGATTAACTGAGAAGAACCACAGTTACCGACATAGCTCGTATGATTTGCAAGATGAAATGGCAATGGGTTGCCCACATCGCTCAAAGGACCGACAACCGATCAGGAAGAAAGGATCTTGGTCGAGACCACGTACTGGAGCACGCAGCGGTAGGCCTGCTTAAATAACTGGTGGATGTAACTGGCATCTTGTCGTTCGAAATGGCGTTCCATAGGGGAAGGCCCAATAGAATCATCAGGATTAACTGAGTAGTACAGCGTTGCGGTTCCTATACTTGTCGTGACTGCAAAGGACATCTATATAAATATCTATGTATATATTTTTTTAACTTTTCAATGCTTGTGCTTATATTATAGAAACTGGAATGATTTTTTTATCTGTCTTTTTTGCAATAACATAATGCGTATAATTATAATAAAATAAAGAATAGAGCTTTTTGGTTATGGGCACTGCAACCCTCTGTCTCCGATCTGTTCGGAAAAAACCCTCTTGGGTCTGCCTCGTTGAACGCATCCATCCACATCAGATTTATAAATTCCTTTCGTCAATCTACAATAACTCATCCTTTCCACGTGACCAAACCATCTTCTTTTTATACCACATCTATAAATATGCAACTAATAAATCAAATTCTATTAATAAGCAAGTTGTAGGTTTGTCATCATCATCATCAGCCAAAAGGCGTCCACTGCTGAATATAGACCTCCCCCTTAGAACGCCATTTCGAACGACAAGATGCCAGTTGCATCCACCGTTTATTCGTGACTTTCACTATGTCGTCAGTCCACCAAGTGGGAGGCCTACCTACGCTGTGTCTTCCGGTTCGTGGTCTCCACTCTAGAACCTTTCTTCCCCATCGGTTGTAGGTTCTTCGAGCGATGTGGCCAGCCCATTGCCACTTCAGCTCGCAAATCTTTCGAGCTATGTCGGTAACTCCGGTTCTTTGGCGAATATCCTCGTTCCGGATTCTATCGCGCAGAGACACACCAAGCATAGCTCTCTCCATTGCCCGCTGAGTGACCCTGAGCCTTTCCAACAGGCCAACATTTAGGGGCCACGTCTCAGTGCCATATGTCATCACTGGCAACACACACTGATTGAAGACCCTTGTAGGTTTGTATTTGTAAGTTATTCGTATTTAATTAACCAATTAGTATAAATACAACAATTAAGAAAAAACAACAAAATGTTACAATTTTACGGTCAAATTTTACCATAAACGATAACGCGACGGTCGTAAATAGTTCGGGGAAGTACAGCAGAGGGGAAATGTTAAATTATTGCATACCTGTGCGAGGGGGTGAAGGATGTATGCAATATTTATGTGTTTGGCCATTTTGCTATGTTGCCTTTTGGGGTTCAGAGCATCGTAACTGAACAACATTGTTGCTAAACAGAAATTCGTGATTAAATTACTTTGTTAGACAAATTTTATGCAGCTTACTATCGCGTTTATATTTGGTTATTGTCTCTTCGTGACCACGATGGCTGCAAAACTCTTGAAACGTCGGAATAATAAAGAAGTTGTAAAATTAATAACCAAAAATAAACGCGATAGTAAGCCGCATTAAATTTGATTAATTCATTAATCGATGTTTGCGTAAAATCTAAGAAAATACTTACTTTGTTAGATTTACTGAAAGTGGACTTTTACGAATTAGTCTGTTTTTTATTACTTACATTTCTATAATAAAAGCTAAAAGTGTTTGTATCATAGAAACAGGACGTCCAAAGTACATGCATGTATCAAAATTTAAAAAAAAATGCGCTACCACTACACCACGGCAGAGACAATAGAGCGCCACTTGCCACGGTTCTGACACAACTCTCCCGCTTCCTTCACATCCACAATTCATATACGCCCTATGGTAATTCTTTTATAATAAATAATAACCTAATATACAATTAAAATGATTACTCGTAATTTTCGTATAGCTCTTTTATATCTACAAACCCACATCCACGTATCTATGAAAAGAATACCTACTCGTTGACGCAAACTCAACGTCACCGTTAACCCCGACAACAACAATACAAAATGGCTAATTTCGAACGACAATGGTAACAATCGTCATTCTACGTAATTGTTGGTACCTTTTTAATGTAATTGTGTTTAATTGCTCGTGTCGCATAGAAATTTGGACATGGTCAAAAGAAATAATTGCCTTTCTTTAAGTAAATCGTGGATTTGAATCAACAATAGACACACGCTACGTTTTTATGTTTTCATTTCCCACACGGAAGCATATTCTTTTCTTGTTGCTTAATTAATTACGATTCAGTATTATGAAAACTTTTTTTAAATTATTTCTTTACATTTCTATACTAAGCTACTAAAGTGTCATAAAAACGGGACAACCTTAATACATATACCTTAGTACATTAAAGATATATTGGTACCGGCAATGTTATGGAATAGCACAGTGCGCAATAAAAGTAGCTTGAAAGAAGATGTAGTGACAAGGATTGACAAAGAGATCCTTCGATGATATGGGCACATGGAAAGGATGAGTGAAAGTACATTCACGAAAGCAATTTATAAATCTGATGCGTTAAACAAGGCAGGCCAAGGAGGGTGTTTTCAGACTAAATCGGAGACATCCTCAAAAAAGCTAGGCTGCCCAGTGCCCATTACCTTAGAGCTTGTATGAAGAGAATTATGGATGTGAAGGAAGCGAGGGAGTTGTGTCGCATCCACTATGCTGCCCTAATTTACACCGACAACTTTTAGCTCAACCATATTCGTGACTGAGTTACTTTACGGCATCTATACATGAACTTTTAGTTTGTTTAAAAGTAGTCTGCCCACTACTTTTAAACAAACTAAACCCGTAGCAAAAATCTTCCTATTTTTTTGTTACGCTACAATATATGCCAATAAATAAATATTTGATCTGACCAGACGTATCGCAGTGCTTGTTGTTGTAAGAGTATTCAATTAGTCAAATTAAATCTCTATTCTAACACACCTGCATTCATAATTTGAAAACCGCTGCAAAAGAAATGTAAAAACTATTAAGTACTATCGAGAAACGATTTGGCTGATAAAAGGAACATAATAAATCACATAGATCAACAAAGGAAAAGTGTAAAGGGGAAATCTACTGAATATCACATTATATATGCCTGATTTTCTTTATTCACGTTTGGATAACGGCCCTTGTCTAGACAGCAATTGGGCTCGACATTACCCTAAATGTTTTATTCATGAATACAGATAAAATGATAAAAATATTCAGGCCACAAACTAGAAAGTTTATTAACAGGAAACATCTATGGCCTTCAGACATTATGTCGCCAAAATTAATAACTAAAGCACTAAATTCAAAATCTTTGGTTTTCTTTTAGTGTGATACTTCTCAATTAGCTTAAAAAGTTAATCCATATATATATTTTTTTCAGAACTTTAAACTAAAACTTGTATTAATTACTTATTTATTTCAAAAAATCAATGAAATTGTGACGCTTATTTCCCACAGGGATAGGCAGAGACAATGAAGCGCCACTTGCCACGATCCTGACACAACTCCCTCGCTTCCTTCACATTCACATTCCTTATTTATTTCATTCTTATTCAATTAGATATTTTACGACCACATACAAAATGAGATATCACCATAAGCATAAAACTTTTGAACGTATTTTCCCTAACTTTGGAATATTAGAAAAGTCTGTCGCGTCTCTCCGTCTCCATAGCCTAGCCACCCTACCGAATTTATTGCAATCCGATACATCGATAGTTCCAAAGTTAATCTCTACCCGCCTGATTGGTAAATAGATGCTATACATTACTGTTTGGAAAGGACTATTTTCTTTCTAAGTCTATAAAGAAGGAGCCATGTATTTTGTTAAATACGGGTATACGTTTGAAATAGGAGGAGTTGGCTAACATATCGATATCCCCTCATTGAGCCGTCTAGAGCAGGCATAATAAGTCATATATTTAAGCAATATAAGGGGAGACTATCGAGGGAATTAATGGCCTAAGGAATACGATAAATTGGGTCCTTCAAGTTAATGATATTAAGACATTGAAACAAGAAAGTGTAATATGCTGAGGTTGGCAGTAATTAATCTTTTTGTGTTATTCGATAAAGGTACAAAACTATATTGAGATAAAATTATATTTGTGTCTTTGTTGCAAATAGCTATACAAACCTGTTAAATAGCTCAGTGTAGTATTGAAAGAAATAATATACGAAATTTCACATGGCTATTAAATAATTTTATGTTTAAATAATAAATTTAAGCCAAGGCTCTACTTAAAGTACATATAATACTTATAAGGCACACGTAAGCAAGTATGCCTTAATATAAATCTTGCATTATTGTATTAAGGTATACTTGCTGATGTTAGATTTAATAATTCTTACCTAAAAAACATAATTATTTATTATTTAACAACCATTCACTTCATTTCCTCTAAAACTAACAAAAATTAACCTAATAATTTAAGCACAGCTTAAAAAGAGAATTAAATATTTTAAAAAGTCTGAAAAGCCGTAACAAGCTCTATAATGTAAAATCAATTGCAATATATAATATATATATTATATATTTCAAAGTTTAAAATACTTATACATTGTTAAAACTATTACTGGCGGCAAACAAAGAATTATAAAACATAATAAGGCGATCGTGGTGTAGTGGTAGTGCAATGGTCACGAACCCCGGTTCTCATCCACTTGCCGGTACGAATGTATCTTTGATGTCATGTTTCTATGATACAAGCACGCTTAGTAGCTATCTATGTATAGAAATGTAATAAAAATTGCTGTGATTTTCATTCTTAAAATTATCATAGCGTAGGCAATCCCTTATTATTTTTTTATTATTATTATTAACAAGCTTTTTTATTTTATATTATATTAGCTTGACTTGTATGTATGTAACTATGTATCGGAATCTTGCAAATTAATTTTTACCCACTTCCAAAGGTCTAAATATGTAATTTAAAAATTTGTACACGTATTAAAAACCGATGACAATACAATAATTTCAATAAACATGTTTTGGCCGGCATAGTGACAGCGACTGAGGCAACCGTGAACTGACTCGATTTTTTCAGTCATCGGAATTCTTGGACCTCCTCTTACTTACCACTTATTCACTTTTTAGTTTACATGATCATATAAGCGTGTTTTTAAACTATAGTTTTTGGAACGAAGTTCCTTATCGCGCGTTGCGAAAGGGGGCTAGACGGAAAATTTTAAGACCAAAAGTTGTAACGACACTTTTTAGGGTTCCGTAGTAAAAATCAGATCCCCTATAGATTCGTCATATCTGTCTGTCTGTCACAGACATACGGACGGACGGACAGACGGACGGACGGACGGACAGACAGGCAGGCAGGCAGGCAGTCCGTATGTCCGTCTGTATGTCCGTTTGTCTGTCCGTCCGTCTGTATGTCACAGGCACTTTTTTCCGAAACTATAAAAGCTATACAATCGATGCAGTTCTTTCAAGACATTTGAATAAAATAGAATCCACAAGCCAATTATTACTAAAATTGAGCCTACATTATATTTGTTAATAATAAAAAAATATATAACTTATAAAATAATTTTATTACAATTCCTTAATTAATTAATCGAAAGTAACTTCGTTCCATCCGGGTGTCCCTTGACACCTCTCAAGTTTATATTTATTTAAAATAATACAAACTTTTATTAATTTATTTGTATATCTAGTATCTTAACAACAATAATAACAATAATAAAGGTCAGCAATCCAAATAGATATAAAAACTATAATAAGTAAAAACTAAAAAATAAATAAATAAAATTACGACTATTCGATGGGCGTAGTGTGCCGAGGACACTCGCTGCGTTCCCCCGTTGAACAGCTAGACTGACCCTTTAAACGAGATATTCTCTACTCAAAGGGTCACCCGTCGCCAAGTAGAGTTTCTCACCAAGCTCGCGGGAGAACACAAGAGCCTTCTCGGACCACGGGCCCATCGTTTCAACTGCAAATGGAATGAAAATATTTAATTGTTGTTTTATGAAACATGTGTAAGCACATAGCGTGCCAGGTTAAAGTTACAGTTTCAGCATGTGACCTCTGTGGTGCCGCCCATGACTGTGAAAATAGTAAACTTATTAGGTTACATTTATGACTTCATAACTTCAAACGTTTAATTCTTGGCATACTTTGTTTGATTAGTTTTTTTATACATTAGCTGGACATGAATATGACCTAACGCTTAACACGCCATCGAGCAAGTCCGCTATTTTATTCCTATACCTTAAGACCTGGTTTCTATTTCTGGCTGAAGACAATATTTGTTTTATAATAATTATTTGTAACCAATATTCATAAACAGTTGTTTTTATTGTGTCACGACATCAGACAGCACCCCGCCTGATGTTAAGCTGGAGTGCGGTCCAAGAAAGGAGGTGACTGCTACTACAGTTCAATAACTGTGAGTGTTTGTACGTACCGGCAACTTTCAATCTAATTTTGAAATAAGTCACTTCCCGGTTAAGCACTTAAAAGTGGTGGTACTCCCCCCGATCGGCAGACTGGGCTAATGACCGCCAATTGTCTGTCTACTTCATAATTAATTATTCAATCAATCAAAATGTCACGCCTTTTTTTTCACAGGGATAAGCAGAGACAATATAGCGCCACTTGCCACACATCTTCAATTCTCTTCATACAAGCTCTACGGTTATATGCACTATGAAGTACATAATATAATTAAAATTTTTACTTCGAATAAATTCCAGTCGGTTATCTAGGTAACAGCGGAGACCTAATTTCACGTGTTTGCCTCCAGAACGGGAGTCGCACTCGTAAATCTAATGGATAAGCTCCAAGGTTTCGTCGTAGGAAGTGCGCGTGATTAAAACATGCGGGCAACGTGATAAATGTCTTATTTAAACGATTTGTTACACTACAGGGTGATTTACTACACGCCTTCAGTCCAAAAGCATTACCAAATTAGAACTTGAATATTAAGTTTACACCTCGATAATATTTTCCTAGATTTTGCGCGAACATTGATAAATGAATTCTACTTTATGCGGCTTACTATCGCGTTTATTTTGGTTTTGATTTTACTATTTTATTTTATTATTCCTACGTTTCGAGAGCTTGCAGCCATCGTGGTCACGGAGACGACCACAATGGCTATAAAAGCGATAGTAAGCCGCATAAAATTTGTTTAATTCATTTAGACCTCGAGTTTTTTTTATATTGTTAAATTGTTATAACCTTGCTTGAACTATTAGCAACCTTACCAAAGCAAAAGGAGGACCAAGTACCCCGACGACTGAAAAACGATTTAGTTGTTTTTATTGTGACTTAACATAATGACCTCGACTTGCCTGATGGTAAGCAAGGTCTACGGAACCCCAAGTGCGTAGACGACTGCAAAATCGACGTAGTTTTTTTTATTGTGACTCAACATCTGACCTAAAGGTATACAAGAGAAGGTCTAGAGTGTCGATTACTGAAAAAATTTACTCTGTTCACTATTACCTCAGTCTCCGTCATTATACCGGCTAAAGAATTGTCTAACTAGTTGTCATTATGCCGAATTTTGCAGATATTGCATAGCCCTTTATCGCTTTTTCTATCGTCTTTACTACGAAGAAAATGTTCTGAGGAGCTAGCTCCTTAATCTTGTTCTTACCCCGTCAGCAGTAACAAAGTTGTCATTCCGTAATTGGAAGCAGCACCTGTATTTTGACGATCGACAGTCGAACAAAGAAACGACGTTTACCAGTCCATGTGTTCTCTCCATCATTTTTGTTCGTCTTGTTTCATGATACAATCACTTTAGTAGCTCAGTGTTGAAATGTAAATAATAATAAAAAATTAAGAAGATAAAAATTAAAATTATAAAATCGTGCAGTTAGACATTTCTATGCAAGTGAAAAACCACGAGTTTACTTATGAAGCGTAACATTTTATTGTTTGCCAGTATAACTTTCATCATTATGCGTTTCAGTGAGGCGCACAAAATGGCGGGAAAACGTGAGAACCCCGCTTATCGGCGAAAGTAACAATTACAATAGCTGACAACTTTGTCAGTAAAATATAATTTCTATAATACACGAAGGCACGTGCAATGATATACTATAATAATACTTTGGCGACTTGTAACAATCTAGTCTTAAATTCAAGTAAAATATATGTGACGAAAGGTAGGTATAGCTTGTCTAACCATAAATGACGCGCCTCTCCACTTTATTAGTTTATTTAAATGTCAATCAATCAATTCGTCACGCCTTATTCCCACAGGAATAGGCAGAGACAATGGAGCGCCACTTACCACGATCCTTACACAACTCCCTTGCTTTTTTTACATCCATAATTTTCTTCATACAGGCTTTGTGGTTATGGGCACTAGGCAACCTAGCTTTCTTGAGGATGTCTCCGATTTGGTCGGAAAACACTCTCCTGGGCCTGCCTTGTTTAACGCATCCATCTACATCAGATTTAAATGTGTGAAAGCAAATATTACTAACTATACTACCACATCGCTCGAAGAACCGACAACCGATGGGGAAGAAAGGTTCTAGAGTGGAGACCACGAACTGGAAGACGCAGCGTAGGAGGCCTTACACTAGATGGACTGACGACATAGTGAAAGTCACGAATAACCGGTGGATGCAACTGGCATCTTGTCGTTTGAAATGGCGTTCTAAGGGGAAGTCCTATGTTCAGCAGTGGACACATTCTGGCTGATGATGATTACGATGATTATAATACTACTATACTTCATCAGCGTCCTCCTCCTTTTGTGTCTAACCAGCAACTGAATGACCAATTACATTTGCATTTTCGGTGTGTTGCATTCTTATTTTATATCATCGTGTGCTTAAATGCAGTAGAGGGGCGCGTCATTCGGCTTAGACAGACTCTATCTTCTTTAGAATGCAATTTCATACATTAACGGGAATCTCATCCTAACATAAATAAAAGACAATCAAAACAATCGAATAACGGTATCAAACAGACATGAAGAAGTCGCGAGCATTCCAACAAACGTTTAAGATCCCTTCATAACGATATAACTGCAATATAAAATGAATAATTTAAAGGAATCCTTCGAATTCACTTTAAGAAAAACCAGCAGTTTAATGAGTTCGCAGTGCTGAATGTCAATCGAGTGTCCACCTGCTAGTATTAAGTACTAGTTCGAGCGCGTGCTGTACAAAAAGCGGACTGGCTCGTGGAACTGCAATTCATTGTACAATTTACAATTTAACACATGTATGGAACTAGTTCTGCTAGTTGACATAGGACACTAATTGACGTGTTCATCAGCTAGGCGTGTGCCAAGATATTCGCAGAGACCTACATTTACATACTACATTGTTTAATTTAAATACATATCGTTATAAAATAGTAAATAAATAAATATAAATTAATGCCCACCCATAGTATAGGTTCCCGATTCATAATCATAATGTATCTTTGATATATCTACTTTATTCGTAAAAATATATTCAAAAGAAATACATACATACACACATATATGTTACTAGCGGGGTAGACGTGGTCCTGCTCGGAAAAGCAGCGCATATTTAAAATTTAACATTTTTTAAATTTTGCGATTACATAATTATTTCTAACGAATCTACGTAGGGTTAAGTCATTATCTTTGGATCACTTTGGCCGGCATAGTGTCGGCGACTGAGGCAGCCTTGAACAGAATCGGTTTTAGTAGTCGGCATTCTTGAGACCTCATGCTTACCATCAGGCAGTTCAGTCAGAGGTCACGTCAAAATATAAAACAGGATAATGTAAAACAGTGACAAGAATACTAATAACGCGCTCAATCTTTGTGAAAATCCTAAAGAATCTATAGAAAAAGTTTTATCAATTATAATTTGACGACAGGCGTGGCCGATTGATCAGCGATTGGTTTAGCTTTATTTGTAATATTAATTAATTATATTAAATATTGCAAATATTTGGTAATAAAAAAAGGAGCGGATATTTGCTTCGAGTCTGGTTATCAGAGTGGTAGGCAGGCACACCACTTCAAGTCTACAGACCGTGAAGTGATTTAGTCGCGTTTCCGACTTAGTTAAGTTGACTGCTACTTCCAGTTAATAAATTGTAGTAGCAGTGACATCCATTCATGGACCACACTCCAGCTTAACATCAAGCTGGGTGCTGTCATATGTCGAGTCACAATAAATAATAATGCTGTGACACCTGAACCAGACTTGCATGATGGTAGGCAAGGGGAGGTCCAGGAGTACAGACGACTATAATCAGGTTAATCTTTCTTCAGTCGCCGTCACTATACTGACTGGTATAACTAATTCCTTTCCCCCAGTAACATAAGACCATAAGCAACGTAAAAGCCCCATAAACAAAACATTAAGTTACATTGTATGAGTAAGTTATTGTAGCCGAAACTATGACTGCAAGTTTTTATATTCACGTATAATAAATTTATTATATCTCGTCACGCTTTCTTCTCTCTAGTTTTTTGTGTCTGGCGCTTAGTTTGTAATAAAACACGATTAAATTGTTATATTTATATTGTAATTACCACTTCATGCTCTGATTGGCATTAAATTATAATTAATATTTTTGATAGAAACTCTCCTATTGAAACTTTTTAGTGAATATATTGTTTAATGGTATTCAAGAGTAGTAGGGAGTAGTGCCCAGTCTACCAATCTAGAGTATTACCATCCGTTACAAGTTTACAGTTTTTGAAGTCTCATTTTGAGATCAGGGCCCGTATTTTTAAATGTAAATGAAAAATGAGTTTGTCATTTCGCTGCTGGTTCCAACAAGGCTTACATTACTTGCAGTTATTTCACTGTAGTAGCAGTCGCCTCCATTCATTGACCGCACTTAACATGTCATTAAATCGAGCCTCAATAAAAAACAAAAAAATCTCCACTACGAACTATAAGCCGTATGTGAAGACAAATACTTAGAATTGTACCATATAATAATAGTTTAATTTTAATATATTTTAATGAGAGATTCCGTGAGAGAATAGTATGTGTAGATATAAAGTTCACACGCGTTTCATACTAGGACAATAGGCCGCGCTAGAGCAGGGAGCGCGTGCCGAGTGCTCTGATTTAGGCTCTGCATTATGTCGAACAATGCCACGATAGTGTGGCGCAACAAAAATTACATTACGTTGCGTAGGAGGCATGGGAATACTCCGTGCAGGGACACTAGACGCTTTTGATATTTCGACTTTATTGTGGTGCCGCCTACGTGCATACATTAGAGCTTATCAACATGTTGTTCGGCAAACATTTGTAAGAGCAATCAATCAAGACGTGTACAAGGTTCCTTGTGTTGCATAAAATAGAATAAACAAACTATAATTTTACTTACCTTTAATATTTCTAAAAGTTAGCTAATGTTAGCTTAAGACGACCGTGGTGTAGTGGTAGTGCAATGGTTACACCCACCGGTACCAATGTATCTAAAATATGTACTTTGGTTGTCCTATTTCTATGATTCAAGCACTTTAGTAGCTTAGTATAGAAATGACAATAAATAAAAAATTAAATAAAATGAGGCGAAGGAGACAAAGGAGAGCCACTTGCCATTATCCTGACACAACTCCCTTGCTTCCTTCACATCCACAAATCTCTTCATACAAGCTCTACGATTATGGGCACTTTTTTTGAGGATGTCTCCGATTTGGTCGGATAAAACCCTTCTGGGCCTGCCTTGTTTAATGCATCTATCCACATCAGATTTATAAATTTCTTTTGTCAATCTATTTAGCTAATACTTTTGGAAAAATGTTTAAAAGTAAATTATATTTTTAAAAAATATGTCGATAAGATTCAGTTTGTTTAGTATCTAATAGACAATGGTAGTTTAGCGCCGGATGAGTTTTATCTAACACCCACCTCGCATACCAAATAACCGTACTTCCGATCCTCGTAGAATTAATTTTCGCAAACATCGTAACTTTTCACTACAACTCATAAATCTACGTCGTGTGTTCGTGATAATGAAGCCTTGCAGAAAAAGTGTTTGGAAATTTTATCACGTTCATACAGTGTTTAAAGATTTTATTTTTTATTCGATAAGTTTATTTACCTACTTATTGTTATAATTAATAATAAGAACTTTTTATTATTATTGTGGCTCGACATATGACAGCACCCTGTCTGATGTTAAAGCTGGAGTGCGGTCCATCAATAAAAGCGACTGCAACTACAGTTATCAATCAATCAAATTGTCACGCCTCTTTCCCACAGGGATAGGCAGAGACAATGGAGCGCCACTTGCCACGATCCTGACACAACTCCCTCGCATTCTTTCACATTCACAATAAATGTTCTAAAGTTAAATAAAATATAAATAGCAGTACATGCTCTATTCCGGCCTAGTTGAAACCGGCAACTATATTCTGATCTCGTAACGCGACTAAATCAATTCACGATCGGCATACTGGGACTACTCTTTTTTATTTACAAATATTATTTAATTTAATTGATAAATATTACAATTAAAAGCTATAAAACAATTATTTGCTCCGACCGGGTCTTTACGTTCTACGTTACGGCAGTGGTACCCAGTCTGCCGATCCGGGGTAGTACCACCACTTATAAGTATACAGACCGTAAAGTGATTTGGTCACGTTTCGGGATCAGCTTGTAAGTTGCCGGTTCCATCTAGGCCGGCATAGTGGATGTGATTGCTACTCACAGTTATTGAATTGTAGTAGCAGTGACATTCATTCATGGACCACACTTCAGCTTAACATCAAGCGGGGTGCTGTCATATGTCGAGTCACAATAAAATAAAATAAAATAAAATAACTAATGTCTGCCGTCGTCATTTAGTTCTTCATTTTCTTTAAATATTTTAATATTCTTCAAATATTTTTGAAATATAATATTTAAAAATATAGAGTAATAAAAATAGCTTAAATAGTAGTATTTTGTAACAGCTGAGTTATGTTGTGAACGTGTGATGTGTTTTTTGGGCGCAGTGGCGCTGAGGGCACGTCTATTTGAGGTTCCCAGGCGATAGCAGCTATCTCCGACAAACAGCGCTGTTGTCTTCGCTTGTTTGGCTCGCGAGCCCATTGTCCTCGCCGACACGCGTCTCGCTATCCATCGATATTTTCCAGTTAAGTCACTCGCACGTCACCGTATTTACTTACTCATGTCGTAATAAGAAACCACTTTGTCAATTTGCACCTCAAATGAATTCGAATATAGATAAGGACATCAGTTATTCGGCTATTTTTGTACTACTTTTGTAATGTCCAATGATGAAAAAATTTATAAATGGTAGTTTTGATACTTGTATTGATAAATATAATAACAATTTTGCTTTTAATCGCTGTGCAATTGAGTTATTTAGAAAATGAGATATAGATTTTGTATCGTCTTTCAATTACGCTTGAATATTTTGCACACCTAAAGTATGCAAAATAAGGGATATTTTCTAATTACACTGTAATCTTCGTACATTAAACTATTTTAAAATGCATATGCAACTGTAGTTATTAATTTGTGAATATAGAACACATTTTTTTTAACCCTCTGGTATTGTGCAGAGCGACGGCAAGTGACCCGACGGCATGACTGTTGGGCCGTGAAAATTTGGCAGGTCTCTGGTGCGGGATGCGACATGTTTAGACACATTAGCCCCATCTCACATCCAGGCGACCTCGTTAAGAGCGGGAAGTGCAGCGTTTTCTGCTGAGAATATCAAGCTGCGCAAATACGCCAACCTCGGTACTGGTTACGAATTTGCACCGTTTGGGGTCGAGACTATCGGCCCTTGGGGACCTTCAGCTTAGCGCCCGGCCAAGGAGTTGGCCAAGCGGCTGACGGAGAAGTCTGGAGACAGGAAGGCTGGCAATCATTTCTGCCATCGTATTATAGCCTTGCTATACAAAGGGAAAATGTTGCCAGTCTTCTTGGGACTATCTCTGATGTGACGTCATTAGATGATATTTTTTATTTATAGTTAATATACCTTTAATTTTATCTGTTTCTGTTTTACTGTAAAGTATAACTTTAGTATACACTAATTATAGTTTTGCATATTGTCAATATCCATGTGCATGTTGCAATGTCTGTCTAGTAATGCAGGTGCTAGGGTTTAGCGGCCGGTACTGGCTACGTGTCTGCATAACATCTGCAGCGACAAGGCCACACCTATAGGTCACAAGGCCGGCCCAGTCTCCTCGTTAGTACAGTTCAAGGATAACATTACACAGGACAAACAAATTTATTAAGTATAATTCTCATAGTTGTATAAAGGCTTATAATTTATCACAATGTTGATAATATTCATATTTATTTATTTGAGTATAATAAGACAACTTACGGCTAATAAAATCAGATAGAAACAACAAAATATTTATAGACAAGGCCAATTACCAGTTGTCACAAATAATAATAAAAACTGAAAACGCTTATATAATTAAGTAAAAACAATAATATTACTAAAACTTAACATACGTACACACACGCACACACACACACACACACACACACACACACACACACACACACAAAACATTATTAAAAGTTATAACAAAAGTTATAATAAAATTAAAAATAAAGAATCGACCCATCTGCCACATCACTACTCATTACAGCATAAATTGGTTAGATGGCGTCATAGATTGGTACAAAATATGTCCAGGTTTAAGCAAAATTTATTAAAATAGTCACATCTTTTCCAAAAAGAAATTTGCAAAGGAAATTCGATAACTGAATGCTTATTTATATTCATATCCTTAAATTAGACTATAGCTGTTAATGATTTCCGTGGCTTGCTGCATCGCTGGATTAGTTCAAACAATTTGCGCCACAAGGGAATGTCCCGTCGTGTTGCAAATCGTTGGTGTCGGACTAAATGCATCTAAATCTGGCATCTTGTCGGCGCTGTCGCGATGCTCTTGGTAAGTTCGCAACTGATGTCGTTGGTGTTTTATTGTGGCGCGGTTGTAGGCCACGGACGATCACAAATAGATGCTGAGTCAACATAACTGGGGGGTATTGCTACAGCGGAAGGTTACTTTGTTAAACGTCCTTTGTCACATATCTAACGTATGAATTAAATTTACAAAATGATGTGGATGAATGCGTTAAACAAGGCACGTCTAGGAGGGTGTTTTCCGAACGAATCGGAACGAATCCGAAAGAAATAAAAGCGAGGGAGTTGTGTCAGGATCGCGACAAGTAGCGCTCCATTGTCTCTTTCTATCCCTCTGGGAAAAAGCCTTATTGTTTGATTGAATTGGCGCGTTCAAATTTAACACGGAGAAAATTCATCCATAGTGCTCATAACCATAGAGCTTGTATGAAGAGAATTGTGGACGTGAGCGCTCCATTGTCTTTGCCTATCCCTGAGGCGTGACAATTGATAAAAAATTGTCACACCTCTGATTGATTGATTGATTGATTAAAAATCCATACATTCATAACAACATAACTTATGAAATCGACATAAGAGACAAAGATAAGTAATGAACGGGCTGTCAACGCAAGAAAACGTAATATTGATGCAGGAGGTGGAATGTAACAATCGGTGAGGAGCACAGGTGCGCTCGCACCTGCCCTCACTCACAGCCTCGCGTGCCTCTGCACCGGTGACAAGAGATGCTGCCCCGATCTCAATGATAAAAATGCAAAGGGGACCGCTGCTGCGAATATTTGCTTGTTTTATATATGCAATAAATTATATTATATTGTACATTTTTCCTTGCTTGACAAAAGTAGTAAACAAACTTTTGAAATAATGACGGATTAACGATAAAAAACATTACTACTGACTAGTATTGTTTACTGCATTTTTTTTAATTATCATTAATTGGGGCAAAACATTTGTTAATTTACCGTTTTCATTTAAAAGGTTTTTGATAAAAATAATGTATATAGGTATTTTAATAAGTTTTGTGCATTTGTTATATTGTGTATGTTTATTCTATACAAATAAAACAGTTTCCTAAAGAGCATGAATACAGGGTATGTGAAATGTTGATTTTCATGTTTGTGCCAAGTAAGAAAAAACTTAGTATACCTAATGCGAATACTTAAATAGATATCCATACATTAAATACTTTATTTTCTATAATAATTTTCCTAATAACTTTATTTAAATATTTTAATAATTAATTGCGTGTAATCAAGAAGCGCAAATAACCTTGATCCCATTGTAAATTGTTGCTTTGGTGCACCTGTACATTGTGACGACTCGTTCCGCAATAAAAACATGCTCCTATAGGAACCTGGACACGCATGAACTTACTACATAACACCAAATATAAATATAATTCAATAACTAAAGCTTTTAAGTTCCTTGTAATTTTAAAAACATAACATACGTTAATCCAATATTTTTTTTAATCTTATTGGGAGCTTTTGTCTATTAAGACATGTCAGCTTCATAGAGCCTAAAACATAACATCAAATTCATCTTTAGTCTATTTGGGAGGAAATCGCCGCTGAAGGGAAGAAATAATATTGTAAAATTTATAACATATCTCTGATGCCGGTTCAGATAAAATACTCTGCGCTAAACCAACATTAACTACATTCAGTTTAAATTCCTTTACCAGAGCTTCAATGATATTTTAATAAGAAAAGATATGTTAGACGCGCTTAGAAAGTGGCACGTTAAAACTATGCTAATAAGCAAACCCGAACTCAATGTCGCGATGCAGAGCAACATATATTTGTCTCTCTTCGTCTTACTTTCACTTCGTCGCGGTTGACCGTTCAAACTCGTGCTTATTGCGAACACTAACACTGGTGTATATAACGTATCTCTACCTCATTTTACATCATTGCATTAATCATATTAGGTATGACATTAATTTCTTAACAAAATCCAAGAAAACGCATTTCCATTATTAACTTCTTTTAAATTTTTAACAAACGATTATCATTATGTTGATATAGCAGTAACATTCATGGACCACACTTCGGCTTAACATCAAGCGGGGTGCTGTCATATGTCGAGTCACAATAAAAAAAAGATAGTTAAATTAATTAAACAACATAGGTACATAAATAAGTTATAATTTAAAATATAATATTCAATTAGTAAATAAATATACATATATTGATAAAAAATTAACTAAAATACATCAAATTCATCTTTAGTCTATTTGGGAGGAAATCGCCGCTGAAGGGAAGAAATAATATTGTAAAATTTATAACATATCTCTGATGCCGGTTCAGATAAAATACTCTGCGCTAAACCAACATTAACTACATTCAGTTTAAATTCCTTTACCAGAGCTTCAATGATATTTTAATAAGAAAAGATATGTTAGACGCGCTTAGAAAGTGGCACGTTAAAACTATGCTAATAAGCAAACCCGAACTCAATGTCGCGATGCAGAGCAACATATATTTGTCTCTCTTCGTCTTACTTTCACTTCGTCGCGGTTGACCGTTCAAACTCGTGCTTATTGCGAACACTAACACTGGTGTATATAACGTATCTCTACCTCATTTTACATCATTGCATTAATCATATTAGGTATGACATTAATTTCTTAACAAAATCCAAGAAAACGCATTTCCATTATTAACTTCTTTTAAATTTTTAACAAACGATTATCATTATGTTGATATAGCAGTAACATTCATGGACCACACTTCGGCTTAACATCAAGCGGGGTGCTGTCATATGTCGAGTCACAATAAAAAAAAGATAGTTAAATTAATTAAACAACATAGGTACATAAATAAGTTATAATTTAAAATATAATATTCAATTAGTAAATAAATATACATATATTGATAAAAAATTAACTAAAATACATTACTTTAGGCAAGGTTCAAATATTTCAATATATGTATATTTATTTACTAATTGAATATTATATTTTAAATTATAACTTATTTATGTACCTATGTGGATTAAAATGTTATTAAACAACATTAAAAATAAAATGATCCTCAAGAAAACTAAGTTGCCTAGTGCCCAAAACCTCGTATGAAGAGAATTGTGAATGTGAAGGAAGCGAGGCAGTTGTGTTAGGATCGTGACAAGTGGCGCTCCATTGTCTCTGCCTATCCCTGTGGGAAAAAGGCGTGACAATTTGATTGATTGATTGATTGAAAATTACACTAGAAATAAAAATTTAATGATATAAAATATAAGTGCATTAGTTGATTTAATAATACGTAGTGAACTGAGTTAGTCGGTGCCATTCCAGCCATACCGTTATTTTTGGAGAGACATCCCATTCATACCAAAACTGTTTCAAGAACAAAGAAGTTCAACATTATGTAGATTACTATAGCTTCTGAATTGTCTGATGTTTTGTTTTAGTAAAATATAAGTTTCCGCTAAGCTAATATAAGTAAATAATTTAGATAAGCGAATTTAGATAAATTGCAATAAACTAAATACCTAATTAATTTATTACCTATTTACACATGAAACTATTCTAGAAATATAACAAAATTAAACGTTCCTAAACCTTTCTCAGTCTAGAACATCTTTCTTTGCAAAATCAAAAAAATCAAATTGTCACGCCTTATTCCCATGGGGATAGGCAGCGATAATGGAGCGGCACTTGCCACGATCCTTCATCTATATATCTTTCTTTCAATCTGCGGGATGAATAATCCCACACAACTGGATTATTCATTCACTCTATCCGCAATTGTTACCCCACATGTACTTCTTAAAAGTGCATTTCTACAGCATTAATCCAACTTTCATGCCTCTTCTGCCACACCAAGCATTCACTTTCATACATTAGTGTAGGAATAAGCACCGCATTATGAACAGCCATGTCATAATAACGTTTTTTCTCGTTATGGTATTTATTAACACCATTAAAAACGTAATAAAATGAAGATATTTCACGTATGACACCACCTTGCCTGATGTTAACCTTGCCTTCATTTATGGAGTGCGGTCTATAAATGAAGGCGACTGCTACTCCACTTAAATAACTGAAAATAACGGTCGCATCCACCATGCCGCCGGTCTTGTTGAAACCGACAACTTACATTTGTAACATTAATCTATTTATAATGAATGAAATGAAATCATGTTTGCTCCGACTTACTATAACCCGGACTGACTTTGAATATGTGCTGTAGCTTATTTATTTATTAAAATAGGCGGTATTTAATGCCAAACCTACAGCATCGCTGTAAATGTTAAGTTATCTAGAAAGTGCAATAAAGATTAAAAACATAATACCTAAAAAGTGCAATTAAAGTTGAAAAAACAAACTTGGTATAATATATAACTGTTAGTATATAGCTTAGTATAGAAATATATAATAAAAAAACCATACCTATACAATACAAGAATAATACATATTATATGATATAAAAACTAATAAACAGACATGTTATCTTTTTAAAAGAAAGAAAATGTAATTTATCAATCACATTATACATTCAGCGCTATGATTACTATACTATCTACTATTACTATACAACTATAATAATAATGCAAAAACTGTTATTAAAAAGTAATATTAGTCAACTGTATTTCAGTTCGTCTTAAATCTTTTCTATGAGTGAAGCGTAGTCGCGCCGCAACCTCAATGTATTATAGTACCACAAACTTTAGAGTAAGTAAGTAAGTTTACTTACTTCTACTTCACGCCTCGTTTCGCATCGTGGTTCTCAGGTTTATATTTAAAAGTATTATAATTGTATGAGCCAAGTACTAGAATTTCATTCTCGGCTACCATTTTGTTGTCATTATTTTTAACTACTACCCATGTCTAACAATTCTTGTTTTACATTTCACTTACGAATAGATTCTTTTTAATTGTTTCGAATGCTATTACAGTTAAATAACTGCAAGTAGCAGTCGGATTCAATATTCACTAAACTGATATGAAGCTTATTCCAAAACATACAGTTAATTCATGGTCTTAAAATTATTTGTCCTACTCCGAGCCGGCAGCCTGGGCAAATGCGACCGTGGTCTAGCGATAGTAAAATAATCAGGCAAACCAGGAGCCCTCGGTACAAAACTACTCGCCGGTAACAATGTATTTTTTTACATATATGTACTTTAATTTATATGTGTTTCTACAATACAACTTAGTATAGAAGTATAAAAAACTCTCAAATTTCTGTCTTAAAGATATATACGAAAGAAACGAGCATTGTCTACTAAAGCATTAGTAGAACATTAATAAAATATCATTAGCCGGCATAGTGACGGCGACTGAGGGAAACTGAATCGCTTTTCCGCTGACGGCGCTCTCTTGGGCTTCCTTCTTACTTACCATCAGGCAAGTCGAATTCAGATGTCGCGTCTAAACAAGACATTATTATTCTACGAGTACATAACTAAATTGTTTCTTTCCTGGCCCAATTAACCAAATCGCTGTCAATCATTTTTTAAACCTGCCAATCGGAACCAAGCAGTATTGTCTGGTCATGGCTCAGCGGGCGAAGGAAACCGCAGACATTCCTTACGCCTCGACATCATTGTAAGTTGCATCTTTAGTCAGCGCCGCGTGAGAATCGCACTGATTGATTAGTCGAGCTTGACAACGGTCAACAAACGTACACAAAAAAGTTCTTGGTAATTCCAAGTTCACATTTTGTATCAAAGTAGTAATTGTTTATAAAATTGAAGCTATGTTTATTTTCTTTAAATATATTTTTTAAATATCAAACCTTGTCTTTCTGGGTAGTAAGCAAGGTTTGTCCAAGATGGTTTGGGCACTTGAAAAGGATGAGTGAAAGTAGATTAGCGAAAAGAATTTATAAATCTGATGTGGAAGGATGCGTTAAACAAGGCAGGCCCAGGAGGGTGTTTTCCAACCAAATCGGAGACATCCTCAAAAAAGCTAGGTTGCCTAGTGCCCATAACCGTAGAGTTTGTATGAAGAGAATTGTGGATGTAAGGGAAGCCCTGTGGGGAAAAGGTATGACAATTTTATTGATTAAAGCCAACTGTGTCTTTATACTTTGTATAAGTATTAAATTTTAATACACGTTGACCACCCTCTCTGATAAAATAAGGATATATATATTTTTTTTAATTTAAAAAGCCGCAAAACTCTTTTCATAATAATTATTCGCGCAAAACCTTGATATGATCATGATTGTTGACAATGGTTACCGACAGCTCTATATTTCATATGCAAAAGACCGCATTCTTCAATTAACAATTCAAATCAGTGTACACCGTGTTTAATAAAAAAGAGAAGACTGCGTTATGATCGCAAGCCGATCTGGTGCATTGGTTGTGTTGGTGCGGTAAGTGGCGCCTGCCTTCATCATGCGCTCGGTAGTGTTGTTAAGGTTAGGGTTAAGGTGATTAATACCGAACTGCGCGCGTGCCCTCGGGCGCCCTGTGCCGGCTCGCCACACCGCGTATATCACATTCCAATATAAATTAGTTTTGGACGGCGAGCTTTATGTGCCGAAATAAGTTTTCTGGGTAACCCAAGAAATTAGCGGTCGTTAGTAAAGGAGAATAAAATTTTATCTGCCAATAATATCCATCTATATCAACTTTGGAAGGCATCCGAATTAGTTTTAATACCTGTACCTACATTAATAAAGAATTTAATATTTTACGTAAGTATCTATGTATAATATTAAGGCGACCGAGAGTACGGGTTCGAAACCACTTACCGGTACCAGTGTATCTTAGATATATGTACTTTGGTCGTCTTGTTTCTATGAAGAACTTTGGTAGCTTAGTTTAGAAATAAATAATAAAAAAATAAAAAAAAACATAGTTAAAAAAACTAAAAAAAACAAGCAAAAGGAGGTTTGAGAATGCCTCCTTACGATTTAGTTCACGGTTGCTTCAGTCACCATCACTATGCCGGCCAAAAAATTATTTTATGAAATTATTGAATTGTCATCAGTTTTTAATACGTATACAAATTTTTAAATTATTCAGACTCTAGAAGTGGGTGCAAATTAATTAGAAAGATTCCGTTACATAGTTACATACGAGTCTTGTATGTACATAAAAGCGTGTTAAAAAGAACTCGTGTATTTCGTCAAGCAGATCGCTGCGTTCACATTTGAGCTCTTTAACTCGAGACTGATATTTTAGTTTCATGTTCTGTAATTGATGTTTTGAGTAAACAATCAGTTATCTTGCAATTGGAGTGTTGCGATGCGCTTGTGGTTGGCGCGAGCGGGCGGCGGCTGTAGTCAGCAATGGCCGCGGCACGCGATCTTGCACTAAATAGCAAAGCAGTGCCGCTGAAACTGGTTGCAATTCGAAGTGTGCGCCCGGTGTCCAGCAGGATGGCGGGTGTAATGTATCGAATACTCTTTTCAGTAAGTATAAGTGGAATTCAAAGATTGACAAAGGAATGCTTCGATGGTTTGCGCGATAGATGTGGTTTGAATGAGGATTTAGTGACAAGGATTAACAAAGGAATGCTTCAATGGTTTGGGCACATGGAAAGGATGAGTGAAAGTAGATTGACGAAAAGAATTTCTAAATCTGATGTGAATGGATACGTTAAACAAGGCTGGCTCAGGGTGGTGTTTTACGACCAAATCGGAGACATCCTCAAGAAAGCTAGGTTGCCTAGTGTCCATAACCATAGAGCTTGTATGAAAAGAATTGTGAATATGAAGGAAACGAGGGAGTTGTGTCAGGATCATCGCAAGTGGCGCTTCATTGTCTCTTTCTATCCCTGTGGGAAAAAGGCTTGACAATTTGATTGCTTGATTGATTGATAAGTATAAAACAAATGTACCTCACTTACTTTTGGTGATAGTTACGATTTAAAATAGGTATATTCCTGATAGTACCATCACTTATAAGTATACAGACTAGGAAATACTTGGCCGGCATAGTTGGCCTCCCCCTTAGAACGCCATTCCGAACGACAAGATGCCAATTGCATCCACTTGTTACCTGTAACTTTCACTATGTCGTCAGTCAGACTAGTGGGAGGCCTACCTACGCTGCGTCTTCCGGTTCGTGGTCTCCACTCTAGAACCTTTCATCCCCATCGGCTGTCGGTTCTTCGAGCGATGTGGACTGCTACTTACAGTTATTGAATTGAAGTAGCAGTGACATCCATTAATGGACCGCACTGCAGCTTAACAATAGGCCGGGTATTCGTTACAATACACCCGCCATCCTGACGGACAGTGCGCCTGCGGCCATAGCCAAATTACAACATAATGCCAGCGGCGTAATTGCGAGTGAGCCGCGCGTGTGGGAACACCGACCGATTTATTAAGATTTAATCGCGCCCAATTAAAATACGCACCGCATAATTACGGAATACAAAAACTTTATGCAAATTCGCAAGGAGAGAATCGTGGGGGCGGGCTCCACTGCCACGCGAATATGCAGCGCGGGGCTTGCTACGATAGCTACGACTGCGACTCCATTATTCATTATACGCTACTACGGACGCTCGTAGTTTTATATTCAACAATATATTTATAACACAAATAATATTAAATCAATCAAATTATCACGCCTTTCTCTCACAGACAATGGAGCGCCTTTTGCCACGATCCTGACACAACTCCCTCGCTTCCTTCACATTCACAATTCTCTTCATACAAGCTTTATGGTTATGGGCACTAGGCAACCTAGCTAATAATAAAATATAACTATGTGAACTAAAAATTGAATAAATGGTAAGCAAGATTAGATCCAAGAATGCTAAAATACCGAGTCAATTCACTAATAAGCCGATTCTGTTCACAAAAAAAACGAGTCAATTCACAGTTGCCTCAGTCACTTTGCACCCTGAGTTTAATCCCATAGAAAATATATGGGGGATAGTGAAAACATATGTAGCTTATTTAAAATAAAATAATAATGATAGTAAAAATATAAATCAAAATGCCACTGGGAATATGGATAAAACTAAACATAATAATAGAAGATCGTAACATCTTTATCTAACGCCACGACATAATGGAAACGCGCTCTTAGGCGCGTGTACTACATACACTACTAAAGGCGACCGTGGTGTTTACGCAAACCGAGAGCCACGGGTTCGAAACCACTCACCGGTACCAATGTATTTTAGATATATATGTACTTTGGTTGTCCTGTTTCTATAATACAAGCACTTTAGTAACGTAGTATAGAAATAAATAAAAAATAACTACTACAAACGCAAAAACGCCTCTAAGCCAATTTGACTGTACATACAAGTCGAGCTAAAAAAAAATCGTGGTAATAATGGTCTATTGTAAGTAATTGAATAAATTATGAATGGTTTTCGTTTGTAAATGACAGTTTACATGCGTATTATTAAATAAAGTCGTCGAAATCGTCACAGGCTCCAGCGATTGGGTCGCGACAATGGCGTCTTCCCACGAGACGACGAGGACCTCCGGCGTGCGCATATATTATAGTAACGCAGCCTGCACTCCGGCCACACGCATCTTTCCCTACCAACCCTCCTCATCAAATTTTAATAATTATTTTTAAGGCAAACTCCATGTTTTCCACTTGAGCTACAAATTTATAAACAATATACGGCGTGTAGTGGTGTGGAGGTAGTACAATAGTTACGCTAACCAAGAGTTACGGCACCTAACGGGTTCAAAACCACTTATCGCTACCAATGTATCTTCGTTTTTATGTATTTTGGTACTGTTTCTATGGTAAATTCTATTGATAGCCTAATTTGGAAATTGTCACGCCTTTTTCCCACGATGAAGCGCCACTTGCCACGATCTAGACACACCCCCTCGCTTCCTTCACATTCACAATTCTCTTTATAGAATCTCTATGGTTATTGGCACTAGGCAACCTATCTTTCTTGAGGATGTCTCCAATTAAATAATATATAAAATTATTAACAAATTCACCAGTAAAACCAATAAATGTAACAGAATGTATGAAAGATTAGGTTAAAATAATAATTACAAAAAAAAAAAAACAAAAAAAAGCAATTAACAAAGATAGAAAATATTAATAAGATCAGTCAGAGCTGACAAGTTGATCTAAACTATGTTAATTAATATAATCAGTTAGCAGGTAATAATTCAAAAGAGCCTCCAAACCGAATAGTGGCCTATTTTTCACCTTTTGTTTGAGATAGCCGCTGATACTGAATTAGCATAGTAATGAAGGGGCGTGGTGCTCCTCTCACAAATCTCATCTCCGTGTCTCCTTAGGAACATTCCTTTAACCGATAGCCAACTAATAAAGAATACACTTTGGTATTTTCAGAAATATATTACCCACCTCTTCTATAAACGATTAATTCATAAACGATTCTATTGCAATTATGATAAATATTTTAATCTTATGAATATTTTGTTTTAATTGAGCATCGACATCTGACCTCGACTTGCTCGAAGGTAAGATCCAAGATCACTGACAACTGACAAAATCGTTCCATTTTACTGTTGCTTTAGTCGCTGTCACTATGCCGGCCATTTATATATACTTTTTCAACATTTATTTATTAATTTATGGTATAGTGGCAATGGTGACGCAAATCGAGAGCACGGGTTTAAAACCACTTGTCGGTACCAATGTATCTCTGATATATGTACTTTGGTTGTCCTGTTTCTATGATACAAGCATTTAAGTAGCTTACTATAGAAATGTAAATATAAAATAATAAAAATACTGCAAGCTGCGACTGTAGACCGCACTACTGGTTTATATAAATCTCTATGGCGCTGCCGCAGACTAACAGTGTCACCTCACACGGAATAAACCTCATACAGATTCATACAAACCAGTAGTGTGGTCTGCAGTCGCAGTCCGCAGTCGCCATCGGAATCACACCTTCAAAGAATCTTATTACAAAAATCCTAACACGACAGAAAAAAATGGGTGGGGTTTGAGCATTTATAATGACAAACATTTTGTTAGGAAACAGGAGCGTGTTTTGGAACGCATCTCTAAACGCCACTGTTACGCTTAAACACATTCTCTATTAAAGTATTTGGTACTACAATGTATGAGTTTAACTATATGTGTGTTCCTTAGGCAGGTATAGGTGGCATTAGCATGGTAACGAAGGGGCGTGCCTGACGGTAACTCACGCCCCGGACAAAATAAATAATTGACAGAAAGAATGTGGTCCGATAATTGACCCGAGACGCTCTGTGTGCAGACAAACAAAACAAACAGACAGACAATACTTTTGGTTTCATTTAAACATATTATAAACTAAGTCTGTTCTGATGAACGAATCGGCAAACAAACTAAAAAGTCCAGTACGTCTTTTTTTTCGACAAGTGGAATATTTTACCAGCCCATGTGTTCTTATCCTATAACCTTGGATCCTTCAAGCGGTTCGTGAAGAAGCACCTTTGACCGGCCATGAGAGTCAGTTTTTCAACCTTTCCTCGGAAACTTCCTTAAAAAACTGAAGAGCGTGTATGAAGAGGATTGTAGATGTAAGGGATCATGGCAAGTGGCGCTCCATTGTCTCTGCCTATCTCTATGCGAAAAAGGCATGAAAATTTGATTGATTGAATTTTCTGCTTCTTTTTATCTTTCCACCTCTAAATTATAAATCTTCTTATCGTCTAGAATAACTTATCACTATTTCAAGTAACAAAACATTGTAAAACACAATTAACCTCCGTCTTATAATCGTGGACGCAAAAAGAAATCCTGTCCATGAAACGTCTGCGAATAGACTAGCGTTATATTTGTTGAGCAGTTATTTCGTCTCGCGTTTCATAAAGACGAGTATAAGAAACCAACCTTCATCAGAAATGACACTAGAAGAGGAAGAAGATAATCCTAAATTCTTTAAGTGCAAGGTGAACCGAACCGACTACCTCGCTGGGTCGGTATAGTGGACTCGGCAGGGCAGCTTCCGTGGATAACCTCTAACTCTTGCAGCAAAATAATAGTGCCCAGTTTGCCAATCTCGTAACACAACTTACAAGTGTACTTACAGACCGTGAATTGACTTAACGTTTCGGAATGGGTTTGCGATTTACCGGTTGCAACTAGGTCGGCATTACGGATGCGTCTACAACTTGCAGTTGTTTAACTGTAGTAGCAGTCGCGCCCCAACTTAACATTAGACGGGTTGTTGTCATATGTGGAGCCCCAATAAAAATAATATGATAACGGACAAAGTAATTTTGCTATAGTGACCTTCATCATGTATGATACCAGAGGACGTCCGTACGTCCTCAAACCCCAATAAACCGTTAAATGATCTCTCCTCACTTATTGCGAATCCAATTTGTTTTTAAACAAAAAGGCTTCCAAGGAATTTGACCTTCTGTTTATATATTAATAACCACCTATAAAATTGTAGGTGTTTTTTTTTTGCTTTATAGTGATTTTAATTATTTGTTTAGGTATTTATAATATACCTAACGAGCTGCGTGGCGTATTAGTAACATACAGGTTCCCTACGCGTAAGTAAGACTGACTCTTTATACAAGCTCTACGGTTATGGGCACTAGGCTTCCCAGCTTTCTTGAGGATGTCTCCGATTTGGTCCTGGGCCAGCCTTATTTAACGCATCCATCCACATCAGATTTATAAATTCCTTAGTACTATAATACTAAAGTTTTTTTTTATTGTGACTCGACATATCACAGCAGCCCGCTGTATGTTAGGCTGGAGTGTGGTCCATGAATGGACGTCAGTGCTACTCCAATATAATAACTGTAAGTAGCAGTCACATCCACTATGACGGCTTAGTTGGAACCGGCAACTTACAAGCTGATCCCGAAACGCGACCAAAAAACTTCACGGTCTGTATACTTGGAAGTGGTGGTCCTAATCGGCAGACCCGAAGCAAATATCTATCTCTTTTTTTTTACATACTTATATTGTATAAAAGTTGTAGTATTGATTGTAGTAAAGATGTACAGTATGTTTATATATTTTATTGAATTGTATTATATGCATTGGAATCGTGCGTGCGGTGGGTGGCAGTGGCATTTGTCACGACACTAGCACAACATGCACCAATAATATTTACTTTAATCATAATGTTGGTCAAATATGGCCGAATACGGCGGCCGTGTTGTAGTAGTCGTGCAATGGTCACGCACACCACGAGTGCGGATTCTAAACCACTTGCCGGTATAGTCCGTCTAAGCCGAAATTACGCGCCCATCCACTGCATTTACGCACACGAGCAAATATAAAATATAGATAAAACACACCGAAAATGCAATTGTAATTGGTTATTCAGTTGCTGGTTAGACACAAAATGAGGAGCACGCTAATGAAGTATGATAGTTGGTAATATGTGTATTCACACATTTAGTTAAACTAATAAAGTGGAGGGGTGTTATAGTTAGACAAGCTATACCAATGTATCTTTGATATATGTAATTACTTTGGTCGCCTTGCTTATTGTTGTTGTTGATATAAGCGCATTAGTAGCTTAAAATAGAAATGTAAGAAAAATGTAAATACATCTAAGTACAGGTTGGAGGAAGCATCCGAGCCTTAACTAAACGGAAGGGCGCGTCGTGTCATTTCTTTGCAGAAAATGCTTTGCCAGCCCTGGTGTTATCCCTATCCTATAACCTTGGATCCTTTAAAGCAGGCTGGCATAGTGACGGTGCATCCTAAGTATGCCCCAGTGGGCAAACGTAGGATTCCTTCTTTTTTAAATGTCCCCGTTTATATACAAAACTAGTCATTTGCATTGTTCCAATTTTATCCTTTCTTTCACCTCTAATTTATAGATATATCTCTTTCGTCAATCTCCTTTCATCAATCCTTTTAATGCGCCCAACATACCTAATTATTTAATTAATAATAAACATTATTAAATCGTAAATGACTTATCCATATATTATATTGCATCATTGTAATGCACGCGGTGGCCAATATCATTGCGAACATCTCTCAGAACATGCAAATGCAGTTTTTGCAAGTAACTTTGTACCAATTGAGCACTAACAGAAATCATGCTGGAATATATCTGTGGAGCCATGGGTGGCCCCTATACCACATTATTTGTACCACAATTTAATTAAAAGTAATATACGTACATCAAGGCGAACTTTAAGAAAGTTTGCGATTGGAAACTGTCTATAAATAGATTTTAAAAAAAGTTATAATTAAAAGGACATCATTCATTTTGTATGGGGACTTGGGCTTAATTGTATTTAAAGTTTAATATGCATTTTAAAATAGTTTGATGTACGAAGATTACAATGAAATTGGAATATATCCTTTATTTTGCATGGTTTAGGGCCGGTTTCTTGATGGTTGGTGAAATTTGTCTATTTGTAACTTTTATAATTAGTTAAGCAACTATAGTAAATTCACAAAAAAATAGTAATCAGCGAAATGTGTTTCTTGAAAAAAAAAATTATTATTGTTATCAACAGACAGATCGTAACTATTTATAATTAATATTTTTAAATTCATTGAGGCATTGATTACCGTTTGACATGTAGTGTTGCGACTTTCTTATTTTTTAAAATTAATTGGGTCAGAAATGCACTAAATACTCTATCCTTATGCCAATAAAAAAAATATTGTCAAAGTCAAACTTTATTTCCCAATACATATGTAATATTCTTTTAGATATCTTATTGGTTTGTAGATATATTAGTGGATTATGGCAATAATAATGGATAAAAATAGGTAGGAAACGATGATGGATCATCTCACATAGGTAAAACCGCAAGAGATATAACTATGGTGTTTTAACTAAAAATGTCTCTTACTATGCGCCTTTAGCTGTGCTGTTATCAAATTAAAGCCTGGAGTACCTGATGATGGATCATGAGGATGCAGGGGATATGTAACAGACATAATTATGCTGATTTAACAAACTGTTTCTTACATTAAGCTCATACCTAGGCTGATATGACAATATGGTTGAGGAGTACCTGATGATGGACCACAGGGATGCAAGGCGTCCTGTAATGTACTCAAGCTACGAATCACTGTTTATAAACGCGGGTTTGACTGCGGGGAACAGCTAGTACAGTTTCCGGCAAAAGAGCGCTGACTTTTGAGCTGATGAAATATAGGAAGATTAAAAGAGCGCTGGACGTCTGCAGTGGAAGCAAGTGCGCACATCTATATTATATCTCAGTTTTGATACTATTCTATGTTTCTGCCTATCCCTGTGGGGAAAAAAGCATGACAAGTTAATTATACCTATTTCTCTGTATCCTATCTTTTATTTTTCAAAACTTTTATAATGAGTATTTATATGTATAGGTTTTGTATATTATATAGAATAACATAATAGTAAAGGACATCCTCAAGAAAGCTGAAAGCTTACCTAGTGCTCATAACTGTATAGCTTGTACGAAATTGTATTGTAAATGTGATGGAAGCGTGAGAGTTATGTCAGAATCATGACAAGTAGCGTTCTATTGTCTCTACCTTACCCTGTGGCATGACAATTTGATTGATTGATTGATTTTTATATCTAAAGTCATCAATTTATGTTATATTTATGCAATATTATATGGCTGGATTATTCATAATGCAGTGCTTGTTCCTATATTAATGTATGGAAGTGAAGGTTGGGTATGGCAGAAGACGCATGAGAGTAGAATTAACGCTGTAGAATTGCTGTCGTTATGGAGTGTATGTGGAGTGACGATAGCGGATAGAATAAGGAATAGCACATTGCGTGATAGATGTGGCTTGAAAGAAGATGTAGTGACAAGGATTGACAAAGAAATGCTTCGATGGTTTGGGCACATGGAAAGGATGAGTGAAAGTAGATTGACAAAAGAATTTATAAATTGGATGTGGTTGGATGCGTTAAACAAGGCAGGCCCAGGAGAGAGTTTTCTAACCAAATTGAAGACATCCTCAAGAAAGCCAGGTTGCCTAGTGCCCATAACCACAGAGCCTGTATGAAGAGAATTGTGGATGTGAAGGAAGCAAGGGAGTTATGTAAGGATCGTGGTAAGTGGCGCTCCATTGTCTCTGCCTATCCCTGTGGGAAAAAGGGGTGACAATTTGATTGATTGATTGATTGGATTATTCAGATTAAAAAAACCTGTATTATTATTAATAATTTTATTTTATATACTTTTGTAGATGAACATTATAGAAAACTGGCCCTCAAAGCGGGGTTATAGACCTTTCACAATATCTGTAGCTTCAATCTAGTAAGGTGGGGACCTTACTAGATTGTTTTGATCTAGTAGGGACTTTTGAAAGACTATTAGAACTTAATAAGCACCGGAGACAAATTGTGCATTAATGTGCACTTCAAGCTTCCTCAATGGTAAGCTGTTCAATCTAAATCTCCAGGATCTTGGTGTGAGCTCTATAGCCATTTTGGCATTAACTTACGTTTTCCAATCTGAAATGATATTAATATTTAGGTATATATTTTTTGTTGTGACTGACATTATGGCAGCACCCGCTTGATATTAAGCAGGAGTGTGGTCCATGAATGAATGCCATTGCTACTCCAATTCAATAACTGTGAGTAGCAATCACATCCACTATGCCGGCCTAGTTAAAACCGGCAACATACAACTGATCCTGAATCGTGTTTAAATCTCTTCACGGTCTGTATACTTGTAAGTGGCAATGTAAATGTGGATCATATTCTGAGGTAAGGTTCAGGAATGTTTTAGTTTTGAATAAAAAATAATCATTCCATCAAATTTTAAGTTTTTTCCCACGGGGATAGGCAGACACAATTAAGTGCCACTTGTCAAGATCCTGAAACAACTCCCATCACTTTTTTGCTTCCATCACATTTACAATACAATTTCATACAAGCTCTACAGTTATGGGCACTAGGTAACTCAGCTTTCTTGAGGATGTCTCCAGGGCCAATATTTCCAGTGGCATTAAATCTTATTGTTAATAATATTTGATCCTTTATACTGACATCATGAATTCTGTAAGAAAATAATTTAGATTAATATTCAGTAATTGGTTGGAACTGTATGTTAATGATTATTTAAAACTTTGCATGACCAATAAGAACATAAAATGGGTCATACAAAAAAGTATAGGTTTTTTTTTATGTTATTTTAAGGCTAAGAATTATATTGACCAAAGTACATATATCAAAGATACATTGGTACCGGTAAGTGGTATCGAACCCGTGCTCTCGGCTTGCATGACAATTACACTGCCACTACACCACGGTCGCCTTAAATTGCGCCGTGATTTCTTAGCATTACCTCTTTTATGGGGACCCTGTCCTAATTAGATATAGGACACTTTAAATAACCTCTCCTATCAGTTTGAATATAAAGTTATTTTCTTACCTTGTTGTTTGGCGTTCAAGAAACATTTTTAATTCTTTTATGAGCCACGTGCATGTTTTTTTATTAATCCGAAATCTTTCTTTGACATCATGTTAATCCCACAATCCAAAATTATCTTTCCTGGGACGGAAAGTCTTTTTATGTCTTTTTGCCATAAAACAATCTTCATCCGAAAATTGTTTGTGAATGAATGATGAATTTTCACAATAGGAAAAATGCATTTTCAATGCTCAAATTCGTTTTAATTGAGATAATTTGCAAAAAAAAACGCAAAACAAACATGTCAATTATGACACTAGTTCGCATACTACTAGAGATTAAATAGTTTGACCACTCACATCTGAGTGGTCAAAATAAATTGTTATTAGTGACGTCATATAATAAATAGCATGCCTAACAATCCATCAAGAAACGCATTTTTTTCGAAATTCAGTCAATAGTAAGTTATCTGTCATTATTTTACGATTAGTTGAGATAACTATCCATCAAGAAACCGGGCCTAAGTGCTGGCGCATACATGCGGAATTCCGGATCTGAATTCAGATCAGGAATTCGTGAGTCTAGTGCACACTACCGGTTTTTTTTTATTAGGAATTTTTAAGACTGGTAATTGTTGAGACGCTATTGTGTTAAAATTTAAAAAATTATCAACCCCCGATAACACTTAAAACAACTTTAGTCATTGTATCATAGTTATATGTGAATTAAACAAATTCAGATCTTCAATTTCATGACAGCCCAGCCAATGGCTAGTAAAATGGAATAATTTTAGTTTAAGCACTAAAGTTCTATCTCTTTTGGGCTGTTATGAAATCGAAGACTTGAATACCTGATGATGGACCATGATGATGCAAGGGATATTTAGGAAATATAACTATATTTTCTTAGATTATGCGCGAACATTGATTAATGAAATAAACAAAGGACATCATTTATTTTGTATGGGGACTTAGGCTTAATTGTATTAACAGTTTAATATGCATCTTAAAATAGTTTGATGTACGAAGATTACAATGTAATTAGAATATATCCTTTATTTTGCATAGTTTATGTGTGCAAAATGACCAAACTATAATTATGACACTTCAAAGCAGAACAAATATGGCGATTGACAGCTGATACAAAATTCATAGAAATTTCTATCTTATTTTCCAAATAACTTAATTGCACAGCTATTAAAAACAAAATTGTTATTAGTTTTATCAATAGAAGTATCGAAACTACTATTTATATATTTCTTCATCATTGGACATTACAAAAGTAGTACATAAAAGCCCAAAATGAATGATGTCCTTTATGCCGCTTGCTATTGGGTTTATTTTATTTTGGCTGCATAGCGTTCTCGAAACGTCGGAATAATAAAATAAAATTGTAAAATCAAAACCAAAATAAACGCGATAGTAAGCCGCATACAATTTGTTTAATTCAGATATAACTATGATACAATGACTAAAGTTGTTTTAAGTGTAACACAATATTTTAACACAATAGCGTCTCTATAATTCTACCAGTCTTAAAAATTCCTAATCAAAAAAAACCGGTAGTGTGGGCTAGACTCCTGAACTGAATTCAGATCCGGAATTCCGCATGTATGCGCTGGGGCTTAGGTGTGCAAAATGATCAAACTATAATTATGACAGTTCAAAGCAGAACAAATATGGCGTTGATTGACAGACGATACAAAATCCATATCTTATTTTTCCAAATAACTCAATTGCACAGCAATTAAAAGCAAAATTGTTAGTAGTTTCATACCATTTATATATTTTTTCATCATTGAACATTGCAAAACTAGTACATAGAAGCCCAAAACGAATGATGTCCTTTTCTATAATGCGTGTTTAGTTACGTTAAACTAAACACGTTGGTAACTTATGAGTTTTAAAATAATCGTTATATTCGCTACGTTCCGTTATACTAGTTTATGTATTTGGGAGTGCATTTTTGCTAACCAAATCATTAATTTGTTTTCTACTTGTTTTTAAATATTTTAATATCAAATTTAAAATATTTATAATTGCCACTAGTCAATCATCAACTCACGTACTGTGTAAACTGTATATTCTTTACCGGTGCATCTTCAAGTAAAGATCTTAATGTTAACATGTTTAAAATAATTACCTACTTAAAATGAAATAAAAGAGAGCCTCTCTGAGAACATGATACGTAGCTGCAGAGTCCGCAAACGTCTGGATAAACCACAAAAATAAAAATAAGCCACAAAATCTAAATGTTTTATATGTTAAAAGTTTTGTACGAGCATATATATATATATATATATATATATATATATATATATATATATATATATATATATATATAGCACATATGCTTGGGCATTTTATACCAACTAACCTTTGAGATTGTGACACAAGATTGGCAGGCAGGGAAAATAAAAGTAATTGACAATAAAAATTACCTACTTTATTTATTTATTTGGTTATTGCGACTCGACATATGACAGCACCTCGCTTTATGTTAGGCTGGAGTGTGGTCCATGAATGGGTGTCACTGCTACTACAATTCAATAACTGTGAGTAGCAGTCACATTCACTATGCCGGCCTATTTGGAACCGGCAACTTACAAGCTGATCCCGAAACGCGAACAAATCACTTCACGGTCTGTACACTTGTAAGTGGTGGTACTGCCCAAAAACCTTTTTATTATAAGTTATCAACATACCTATTATATAAAATTATATACATAGTGCTCAAATAAAACATTAACAAATACTAAAGGCCACCGTGGTGTAGTGGCAGTGCAATGGTCACGCAAACCGAGAGCATGGATTCAAAACCACTCACCGGTACCAATGTATCTTATACTACACTTTAGTCGTCCTGTTTCTATGATAAAAGCACTTTAGTAGCTTAGTATAGCAATGTCAATTAATAAAAAATATCTACTTTATTCACAAGATAAATTATAAAGTTTATTGTCACTTTGAGACTATATAATCTATATTTAGTACAAGTTAAACTTGAACTAATAAACGTCACTAATTGTAGAGTCACAATGAGAAACGTTTAATCCAACAACACCTAGTTTACATATTATAATATTCAAAAGTGTTCTCCACGACCGACTGACTCATCCCACAACAGAACTTTATATTCAATTTTACTTTAAGGTATCTTTTCAATTTATGCGATTTAAGACATAAATAAATCTACTATTTTTCTGTTGAACTTTCCTTAGAAACTTATTTGTAATTAGTTTGACAGGCGTTGCGCATTGGTTAGTGTTCGTTACACGTAAAGTCCCACGTTTGATTCCCGGTATTAATAAGTAAATTAAATATTATAAATAATAAATAGGTTCCGGTCTAGTTGTTAAAGAGTGGTAGGCAGTCGTTCCCAGTCTCCCGATCCCGAGTAGTACCACCACTTACAAGAATAGGTACAGACCGTGAAGTGAATTAGTCGCGTTTCGGGATCAGCTTGTAATTAGCCGGTTCCAACTTGACTAGCATAGTGGATTTGACTGCTACTCAGAGCTTTTGAACTGGAGTAGTTCATTCTATTCATGGACCACACTCCAGCATAACATCAGGCGGGGTGCTGTCATATGATCAGCCAACAGTTTTAATATGTCTAAAATTAAGTATCAGTATGAAATCTGATTAAGAATAGGTAAGAATAGGTATAAATCAGTAGAAGAATAAAACGGGGATGATCTTGAAGAATGTAACTTGACTAAACCGAGAACATTTAAAAGAGTAATTTTGAGAGAGTAATTTCAAAAAAGTAAATAAATGGCACTCTGTTGTCTCTGCATATCGCTGTGGGAATTATTAGAAAAGAATATGCCAAGTTTTTTTTACATATTTACGCACTAACTTAACTGTAGTAGCAATAACTGCAAGTTGCAGTCGCATCCACTATTTCGGTATATTTGTACCCAGCAATTTTCAATCTGATCCCGAAACGCGACTGGATCGCTTAATAGTTATTTTTTTATTATTATTTACATTTCTATACTAAGCCACTAAAGTGCTTGTATCATAGAAACAAGTCAACCAAAGAACATATATCAAAGATACATTGGTACCGGCAAGTGGATTTTTAACCCGTGCTCTGAAACCGCCTTAAGTTAATATTGTCATAAAGGAATAATTGTCGCACAATGCCATTAGTGATCTTAAGAGAATATTTTTTGCGTGCCGCGGTTCAGGACGACACAACAATAAATTAGATGCGTTGAAATGTTTGTGTTATGGCGTCGCTCGTGGACGTTGTCGCTGGTGCCGTCGCCGCATACATTAACGCATAATACCGCGGGGGGCAGCCATTGTCTCCTTGCACCCTCCCCGACCACCTCGCTGCACCGCCCCTAATGAACGATTCAACGCAACACCACCAATTATGAGATAAAAATCGGTCCACATCGAGGCCATCATCCGAATATTGAAAAGATTGTTGTCTTTGTTGTAATACAGTCGTGCAGGTCTCATACTAGTATGCATGAATTAAGGCCTCGCGCCTCTACGACTCTCTGAACATATATTCTGTTTTTTTATTTGTTATTGTGACTCAACATCTGACCTAGACCTGTCTGTTGGTAAGCATAATGGAGGTCCAAGAGTGCCGACGACTAAAAAAGCCTCCTCAGTTCATGGCTGTCTCAGTCGCTATCACTATGCCGACCAAAGGTGCTTCTTCACGCATCACTTGAAGGATCCATGGCTATAGGATTGGAAGAACGGGCTGGGCAGGCAAAGCCATCTTGTCGATTGTTCTACCATGCCAGGTTTAAACATTTTATACTTTTTACACCAAATTGTTAGAGGAGCAACGTCAATGTGTACGTTTATGTAGTCAGTAGATTGCGATTAGGGTTGTGCACATAATAATTTTGGGGTTCCTTTCGCGGATCCGTGCGAGCTAATGACCAGATAATTGGGCCGAGCGCGGCAGGTGCGCCCGCGCCGGTCAGCATTCTCCGCACAAACCAACTAACACGAACCTTTTGTTGATTCTTTCCTTTTTATAGGAGATTTAAAATTCGGTAAAAAAAATCGATATAACGGTTTAGTAATACGGCTTCCGTGATCGTATTGATGGTTGTTTCCGGTAGTCGTGTTTTCTAAATAAATGCTTTAATTTTCATAATTATATACTATCTGTTCGCAATCTGCTAACGGTAAAGGATATATAATGATTCGCGCCATACTCGTAATCTAATAATAAAACACCTTTGTTCAAAATAGAAAGTCGTCAAACCGTTGCGGTTGGATTTTTTCCAGGACCACCTGGTACGCCACCCGCGCCAGTTCTTATGTGTGACAAAAACTTCTAGAAAAAACCATCATAATATTTGAATATTATTACAAAAAACAATTAAGGGTGCCGCACGTCACCTGTCGTGGGCACGCGAGATCCGCATTTGCATAGGGACAAAGGCCTCTAAGAACATAGATGATAACATATGCTCAGACATCCCGAGCCCTATTCCCTCATAAATGCACCTTTTGTGATATAAGAAGTTTCACTTGATATCATCCAATCTAAGCGAACGAATTATTAATCGCTTTTACTTTTTACAACCGCGATTATCTCAAGAAGCAATATTCAATGTACATAAATAATATTTAAAATAACTTTGTCATATGTATTGAAATGCAGATGGTAGTTTATTTTATTAAACTTGTATTGTCGATCTGTAAATAGATATTGTTTTCGAGTTCTGTAGCATTGTTCATTGAATATTGAAATTATCTAATAAATCTATTGTTCGTGCACATTTATTAATATCAATTGTGGATACGTGACAATTAAATGTTATGAAACCCCTTGAGATGACAATGCGCACAGATGTTTTCTTATTAATTTTCATAATAATGAATCTTAGCTTACTGTCTTATATATAATTTACACAATTTATAATATGCCTCAGAACATAGAACAAATATATAATGCTTTATAAAGAATATTATAGTATGCCTTTTGATTTATAATTTTATTTATCATCATCAGCCAGAAGGCGTCTACTGCTGAACATAGGCCTCCCCCTTAAGACGCTATTCCAAACAACAAGATGCCAGTTGCATCCACCCGGTTATTTGTGACTTTCTCTATGTTGACGACATTTTATTAGTATGTATGCATTTGTAATTAAATATACTGATAGCGGATAGAGTGCTTGATAAATGGGATTTAAAAGATGTACGAGTAATTATTGCGTTGGTTTTGGTACATTACAAGGGTGGATGAAAGGAGATTAACGAAAGAGATTTATTAATTAGAGGTTAGTAGGAGAATAAAACGGGTACAACTCAAAGGATTGATTATACACGCGCACATTCATTGTCCACAAAGTCGGGCTTTACCCGACTTAAGTTTAAACTCCAATTTTCTGTTAGATTACTCGCCTTACGGGGATTCCATTCTACCTCTCACCCACGCTGAAATGTCCGCAATTGAATGCAGAAATTCTTGTGAATAACAAAATTTATACTTCGATCTAGGAGTTCGCAATGTCAATAAGCATAGAACCAATATGAAGAGAATTGTGGATGTGAAGGAAGCGGGAAAGTTATGTCAGGATCGTGGAAAGTGACGCCCGTTATCTCTAAAAGGATAAATTCGTGACAATTTGTATTTTGTTTTTTTTTTCAACTTAGCGGTTACGCAAAAATTCAATAGCACGTATTTCATGTACAATAAAATAAGTAGGTACATATTACCTTTTAGAATGCATTTTAATCTCAATATATCTTTATTCTTTAAAGACGTAATTGTTTCTCATTTGATATAGAAAACTGTTCGCAATAAGTGCTTTAAATAGTTCCATACATTTACGAGAAAGAGGCAGCAGCGCGCGCCGATCATTCCGTGGTTTGTGGCTGAAACTTTCCATTTCGCGGGATAATAATCTCAATTACCAATAAATAAAGATCAATTTTGTATGTTGAAATATGTATAGTTGTATTATTATGAGGTATTTAAGGTGTAAGCAGGTGCGGCGGTCGCTTTGATATCGACAATTGTCGGTGATCCGCGGATTGAAGAAGATTACCTCGTTATGCTTCTGAACGCAAAACATTTTACTTAATCTATAAAAGCGATAAAAATAACTGATATTATAAGTAGTACTTATTGCTTTTATGCAGTCATTCGCATTAAAATGAACTATTTTTCTTAATAATTACAAACAAACGCGTTATGTTATTTGGCACCTAACAAAAATTTTTTTAGGCATCATAAAATAATGAAAGCACTAATGTTTTAAAGTGTGGTAGGTAGTGGTGCCCAATGTGCCGATCTGGGGTAGTGCCACCACTTACAAGTATAGAAACGTAACGTGACTTAGTCACGTTACGGGATCAGCTTGTAAGTTGCCGGTTGTAAGTAGGTCGGCATAGTGGATGTTACTGCTACCTATAGTTATAGAACTGTAGTAAAGTGGATCGCACTCCAGCTTAACATCAAGCAGGATGCTGTCATATGTCAAATCATAATTCAAAAGAGTAAAGGTTTTATGTCGTTCTTACATTGAGAAGTTACTGATCGAAATAACTAAAATTAATGTTTTTTTTATTACATAGTGATGGCGACAGAGGCACCGGGATTTGAGTCGTTTTTTTCTGTCGTCGAAGCTCTTGAACCTCCTCTTACTCAGTCGGAGCCAGATGTCGAGTCTGGTTGCGACGTAAGAAAGTTTTCCTTTAAGACTAAACATACATACAATATACAAGTACGAACTTATTTATAAATACTTTACTTAATATTTCATAGTTATAATTAATTCCAATAAAAATCTCGAATAGTATTTAAACGAGCCCCTTGTATTTTATATTAATTCCGTTAGTCTTTACTGATTTTGAAAACAATAAACAAAATTATTTATTAAATTATTTTGGCCACGCCATGGCCGTAACTTCTTATAAAAAACAACCTAAATTTTATTATTATTCAACATGCGACACTCCGTTTTTAATCAAATGAATTTTTATTATTGTATTACCAAAATTAACGCTACTTATCGCTCAAATAAAGTGAATAAAATGTTATATTCAACTTTTACTTAAGGCTTCCAAACATAATTATACAGTTAAAATTTCTAAATTTCAACTACTTAGAGTTGGGGTCGATAACTGCTATATTAAATAAAATATTTCGTACTTTACTGTCACGAACAATAAAATAAAGTGTTTTTATACTATAAAATACTTTTTATATTTTTTAATATTTGTTATACTACTATATTGTGGCTCGAGATATGTAGTTTGTAATATTTGCACCCTGACCATAATTTCTCATCATCCCAAAGGTTTGTTGTTAGAGAATGCCTAATAGGCATTAAACTCGCCTATGTATCTATTTTTAAGTTTATTTTAGTGCAATAAAAGATTTAAATTAATTGAATATGCAAACCGCCTGACTTTAAGTTCAAGTGCGGTCCATAAATAAAGGCGACTACTACTAAAATATAAAATACAAGTAGCAGTTACATTCACTATTATTATAAACGGAATAGTTTGTATATTTGTTACTCTTTCACGCAAATCTACTGAACGGCTTATATAGCTCACACATTATAAAAACAAATAGGCTGTAAAAAACTACAGCTTCTTTACAGGATGTTCAGGTTATCAGCAAACTGAAAACCTAAAGAACCTAATAATATAGCATGTAGATACAAAGGATCTCTAAGAGATAGAACTATGGTGATTTAGACTCAATTGTTTCTTACTATAAGTCTGTATTAATTGTAAATGGAATTGTAAAAGTTCCCTCGTCGCCAATTGTTATGAATTAAATGGGAACACATAATAAAATGCTGTATTGGCTTTAACTTCTTTAATGGTCGGCAATCGACTGACAACGAATATCTAACGCCTTAACAATGGCGCGTTGTTGTGTGGTACTACCCACAAATACATTACAAAGTCTTTACCTGAGCTGTTATCAATTAAACTGAAGATCTGGTAATAAAAAACCTACCTGATAATAGACCAAAACATACGTCACGTTATTTATAAACACGGGTAAAACCGCGGTGTAGAGCTAGTGCACACATAATAACACCTTTGATGTTCATTAAAATTTTACATCTTAACAAACTTTTGAAGTGTTATTACAATGTGGTGATTTTAATAAATATTTAAATAAACTGTATCACAAAGTGGCGTTTGAATCGTGGGTGGTGCGGTGACGCGTGCGCCGGATTCTGGTTACTTTACAAAACTATACAACTACATAACTATAGGTATGTAGTTGTATAGGTTATTAATATTTAAGACACATCCAAGAGTTTGTATGAAGAGAATTGTGGATGTGAGGGAAGCGAGGGGGTTGTGTCATTGTGTCAGGATCGTGGCAAGTATCTACCTATCCCTGTGGGAGAAAGGCGTGACAATTTGATTGATTAACTTCCAAGATTGATTTGCGTCCATAGTAAAAAGAAATTGCTAAAAACACAATGAGGGTCACAAGACTCAACTGGTTCAATCGATTTAACTTACAAATGAAGTTGTAAGTCGGTTGAGAGCACGTCGATCTGAAATGACTTCATACAAAGAATATCACTTTGACATTAACTCGATCAAAATATTAGCGTTTTCTAAATCTACTTTGTTAAGTAATTACAACCGGCCTCTTAATGTTAACATTAACACTCTTGGACTCCTCTAACTCCTCTTGCTTATCACCAGGCGGATTAAGGTCAGATGTCGTGTCACAATAAAAATAATTTTAGACGGCATAGTGGCGGCGACAGAGGCAACCGTAAACTGAAACGGTTTTTTCGGTTGTCGGCGCTCATTGGACGTGTCCCCTTTAGATTTAAGATTTTTTTGAATCGAGGCGGAAACTTGATTATGTGCCCCCTCTATCCGGCGTTTGCGATAAATTACTTAAAAACTCACAAATATATAAAATTCACTTGTGATGTGGCGCCTTTTTCTTACAAGTCGACGGTGAGCCCGCTAGGCTTCCGTTTGCTATGCGCTTTGTGAAGCAAGTTTATTACTTTTAATCATATTATATTCATTCAATCAATCAAATTGTCACACCTTTTTCCCACAGAGATAGTGATTTGGTCACGTTTCGGGATCGGCTTGTAAGTTGCCGGTTCCATCTAGGCCAGCATAGTGGATGTGATTGCTACTGACAGTTATTGAATTGTAGTAGCAGTGACATTCATTCATGGACCACACTTCAGCTTAACATCAAGTCACAATAAAAATATATATATATTAAATAAATATTTAAAACAACAAATACGTCAACATCAGTGTTGAATTTGACACGCATTTATCACAAGTTTGGCGTGGCGTTGCTGCCGGCCGCAACATGGATGTCTGACTCCAATGTCCCGCGGCTGCAATCTGTCATCCACGGTCATTCACGAATATAATTATGTCTTTAGCAATGATACGAAAATCCACTTTCATGCTATTTCGTACTTAATTTTGTCAAACAATTCAATTCAGTTTATGGGAGCTAGGTTGCGTTAAGGTGGTAAAGAATTTAATGTGCCATTTTTAGGTATGGATAAACGAAATCTGATTTCCTAATTGTTTTATTTTTTAAGAAAGATCATTTGGCACTTTATTTACTATACAAAAGGTCGTAATACAAAGTATCGATAAGTCGTAAAATTGAAATAGAAAAATTCACGCGTCGTGCAGATTATTTAGCTGTGATTGGGGATCGAATCCGTCTACAGACGCTCACCGCGGATCCACTCTGACTTAGCTTAGCGGTGTTGGTGCTGTGTAGCTTTTTTTATTAAATTTTCATTATTCAATCATCATCAATTACCTGCGTTATTTCCACAGGGATAGGCGGAGACAACAAAGCGCCACTTTCCACGATCCTGGCACAACTTTCCTGCTTCCTTAACATCCTCAATTCAAACATAAATAGTTCTAGCATCAGTAAATGCCAAATCTCTGCCAAAAAACTGAACAAAAGCGCGTTTCTTTTGCATTTTACATTAACACATAAAATTACAGTGTTTCCCTTATTTACCAGAAATATAACGTGTAGAGACGCGTGCGCAAAATGCGCTGATAATACAGCAGTAGCGTGTGCCGGAGGCTCTCGTGCTCGTTACAATTATTGGCAATGCAAATCGTTCAAAAACTGATCGAAACCTAATCCATTTCGTGTAGAGAGCGTTGCACTTACAAATTAAAATGATTGCTTAAATGCATTTTAATACTTTTGCTTATTTAATATACAATATTTTATGAATTATGCTAACAGATATTACATAAATTATAATATAAAATTTGAGTTCATTTTTCATAATTTCGTATATTGTAATGCGAAACTTTCTAATTTATTGTTACTTTCTAATTTGCTACAGTTTATGTCTGAAACTATTTAAATTAATTCTTTGTCTTTATAAAATGTTTTAAAACTTCAAAAGTTCTATTATTCGAACATAAAGTGATCATATTCGTGTTAAATTGATATCGAGTGTTAAATCAAATACCTAATAGCTACTGTGTAGAGATTAGGAATTATACCTTTGAATTGAGATTATTGGCCTCTTTCGAGTTGTTTTCTTTGTTGTTAACCAATATTCAAATTCGAAGGCAGAACAAAAAAGTTCATTAGACATATCCTGGCCCCGATTCTTGATGAAGCCAGATGCAAAATCTTATATTTAATATTGTAAAAGTATCAAAAAACCCTTTAAATCTTTTAGCTGGTGTCTTAAATGTTTGTTAAATGCTGAAGCAACCTTAACAACATCGGTTTTTCAGTCGTTGGTGCTCTTAGACTTTCCCTTGGTTAACGTGTTGCAAATAAAGTTACGAGATACAGATATACATTTATTGGTAGTGTAGTGCTATAGAAAAGAAGAATTAGTGGCGGCACACAAGCCTTAAAGTACAATTTTCTTTTACAGTTCGTAATAAGATAGTAACGCGCAACTTCGTGTTATAGTACTTTTTTATTATTGTGACACGACCCGCCTGATGATAAGCAAGAAGAGATCCAAAAGTGCCGACGACTGAAACAACTGAGTTAGTTCACGGCTGCCTTAGTCGCCGTCACTATGCCGGCCAAAAAAAAATACTATTAGGTAGAATTATCGGGTCATCTATGCGATGTCATGCCATTCAAACATAAAATTTGTTTGTTTAGTTAACCTACAGCTCTTTAACTTTAAAACACAAATTAAAACAAAATCAAATTGACATGCCTTTTTTCCAAAGGGATAGGCAGAGACAATGTAGCCCCACTTGCCACGATCCTGACACAACTCCCTCGCTTTCTTCACATTGACAATCCTCTTCATACAAGCTCTATGGTAATGGGCACTAGGCAACCTAGCATTCTTGAGGATGTCTCCGATTTGATCGGAAAACATCCTCCTGGGTCTGCCTTGTTTAAAGCATCCATCCACGTCAGATTTATAAATTGCTTTCGTAAATTTACTTTCACTAATCCTTTCTATATGCCCAAACCATCAAAGCATCCTTTAAAAAATATAATCAGAACCAGCAATACAACAAAATGTATAAACAAATTAAATTTGAAGCAAATGGCCTTATAAATGTAAAATAACGTTTTCGTAAATAAGTTAAATATCTGTAACTACTCATTGCATGATCGTACTAGTTTGTACAATTGATAAAATATTAAATCAACAAAAATAACACCTTTAAGGCTACCGTGGTGTAGTGGCAGTGCAATCGCGAGCAAGAGTTCGAGACCATCCACCAGTACCAATGTATCTTTGATATATGTATAATACTTTAGTTGTCCTGTTTCTATAATACAAGCACTTTAGTAGCTTAGTATAGAAATGTTAAAAATGAAAAAAATAAACAAATGAAAACATGGGCAACATTGATAAGATTCTTGCGATAGATAAATACGTCTATTTTCTCTTTGGCATGCTACGATTTGTCTACGAGTTTATACATAACTTGCGATAACTACCTAGCATCGATCTATGCCTATCTACCACCACTTTCAAGCGCGCAAGTGATTTAGTCGCGTTTCGTGAATGAGACTGCTACTTGCAATTAATAAACAGAAGTAGCAGTCGCCTCTAATTATGGAACGCACTCCAGCTGAAGCACCTTTGGCGACTGATGCAGCCGTGGACAAACTCGGTTTTCTCAGCCGTCGTCACTCTTGGACCTCCTCTTGCTTATCATCAAGCGGGTCGAAGTCAAATTTCGTGTTACAATAAAAAAACCGTTGACATCAGGCCTATGTATATTATTTTATCCGGTTTACTTTTATTCGAAAAATCTTTCAGTTAGTTTTAAACTAGCCATTTATTTACTGAGCCTAGGCCTAATCCCGTTCTCCAGCAGCGTCCTGACAGCGTCCGACCAATCTGCCGGCTCCCATAAATATAAGCAGTGGGGTTAAAACGATTGCCAAGTTAAAACGATTATCGTCTCGCGACGGCGATTGTCAAAATAATAAAAGCTAGGTTAAATCCAATAAAACGAGACTATTATTGTTGTGACGAATATCGTCTGTGCGACGACACGTTTGATCATTATCATCAATAGTCTCATTTTGGTGGATTTCGCCTATCATTTATTATTTTGTCAATCGTCGACGAGAGACGATAATCGTTTTAACTTGCCCAACCTAACCCCGCAGGCCTATGTAAAATATTTTAACCGGTTTACTTTTATTTGAAAAATCTTTCAGTTATTTTTAAACTAGTCATTTATTTACCGAACCTAGGCCTAGTCCCGTTCTCCAGCAGCAACCCGACCTCGGACCAATCTGCCGGCTCCCATAAATATAAGCTGCTCACTTGAATACCGATTACACAGAGCCTCGAGCGCTCGACTTAAGCCCGCGGACTTCGAACCCACGAACTTCACTACCATTCACAGGTGGATTAGCAGTCTCAAGCGCGCTAAAGAACCAATCGATTGTACAAATTGAATATAAATCTTATTGACGCACAATTAGAACAAAATGAGTAAAATTTCTTTGCAGAACAATCTCTATGTACGAGTAGATCTTTTTCTTATTGTGACTCGACAGCACCCTGCTTGATGTTAAGCCGAAGTGTGGTCCATGAATGGATGCCACTGCTACTACAATTTAATAACTGTGAGTAGCAATCACATCCACTATGTCGGCCTAGTTGAAACCGGCAACTTACAAGCTGATCCCGAAACGTGATCTCATCACTTCAAAGTCTATACTTGTTTTATACCACTCTTAAATCTTCAAGCTTTTAGATCGTCAAGCTCTACCAGCGCATTTCTCTCCATCCTATAATTTTGGATCATTTAAGAGAAAATGAAAAAGCACTTTTGGCCTTGTAGAACAATCGACAAGTAAAAAGCTTTGCCAGCCCATGTGTTCTCTCCCTCCTATAACCTTGGATCCTTCAAGCGATGCGTGAAGAAGCACCTTTGGCCGGCATAGTGACGGCGACTGAGGCAGCAGCGAACTAACTCGGATGTTTCAGTCGTCGTCACTCTTGGATCTCCTGTTGCTTATCATCAGGTGGGTCGAGGTTAAATGTCGTGTCCACAATAAATAAATAAAATAGTGACCGTGATTGAGGCAACTGTAAACTGAGATGGATTATGAGTCGTTGGCGCTGTTGGACCTCAGGAAACCGATGTCAGATGTCTCAAATAAAATAAAACAAATAAATAAATCAAATAAAATAATATACACGACGTTGGGGTTTATTATACACTTTATTGAAGAAAGTAGATTGACGAAAGGTATATTTATAAATCTGATGTGGATTAATGCATTAAACGAGGCAGTTTTCTAAACAAATCAGAGACATCCTCAAGAAAGTTGGGTTGCCTAGTGCCCATAATAGAAGAGCTTGTATGAAAAGAATTGCGGATGTGAAGGAAGCGAGGGAGTTGTTTCAGGATCGTGGCAAGTGGCGCTCTCTGCCTTTCCCTGTCGGAAAAAAGGCGTGACAATTTGATTGATTGATTGATTGATTGAAGTACAAAAGCGCCGACTACTGAAAAAATCCGTGTAGTTTACGACTCTCTCAGTCGCCGTCACTATGTAGCAAATACAAAAAAGAACCTCAATACCAATTCCTATAACAGTTACAGCCGGTTGTACCAAAAATTATAATTTACGAATTTGTGAAAAGTATCGTATAAGTAACAGAAAAAATGCAAAATGGGTTGCACCACTTTTTAACTTCACATTTTACAACGGATATTTTATACAGAGCTAAAGGACATCATTCATTTTGGGTTTCTATGTACTACTTTTGTTATTTCTAATGATAAAAACATATATAAATGGTAGTTTCGATATAAAATTATTAACAATCCAATTCACGATTTCGTAATAGTAAACGTAATAGAATAGGTATAAAGTAAAACTAAATTTGTAAATTGTAACTTTTTTGGTACAACCGGCTGATAGTGTTTCTCTTTAAACACGAAAATATACATAATAATAATAATAATGTAACTACTTGAATAATACAACGTAACCCTTAATAATAAGCCGCCGAACTAACTGGACGAAATTGGCGGCCGTTTACTTTTAAGTCCTTGTAATTGCTGACCGCTCCAACGTATTGATGTAGGATCGATCTCCGATGAATACAGGGCCCTATTCTTGTGACTTAAATTTTATCAAATAAATCCAAATCAAATCATTTATTAAGCATAGGCCTTCCGGCTTTTGCGCATTGACAGACTCTACCATGATTTCGAAATGGCATAAGTATGACGAGAAGAGATCACAAAAACATTATTAACAAAAGTATTAAATTAATCAACCAGCTTATCTCCATTCTACAACTTTGTATCCTTCAAGCGAAGCGTAAAAAAGCACTTCAGGCCGGCATAGTGACGGCGACCGAGGCAATTGTAAGTTGAGTCGTATTTTGTAGACGTCGGCGCTCTTGGATTTCGCCTTGCTTACCATCAGGCAAGTAGAGATTAAATAACGAGTTCTAATAAAAAAAGGCGCGCCTCAATTCTTACAGGGATAGGCAGAGACAACGGTGTGCTGATTTCCACGATCCTGACACATTCACATCCACAATTAACTTCATGCAAACTCTATGGTTGCTGGCACTGTAGACCTCCGTATTTTAAAGAATGCTCCCGATTTAATAGTAGGTCCTCCTGTGTTATCCTTCTGATTTATAAATCTAATTCGTCCATCTTCTTTAACTTATCTTTTTAATGTGCTAAGGCAAACCAGCGCATACTTTTCTCAATCTTTGTCACTAGGCCGGCACAATAGACACAAATGCTACTAACAGTTATTCATCTGTAGTAGCAGATGAATAACTGTACACGCGACATATAGTTTATCAGACTATAAACACATAAAAAACTACAATTAAAAACAAAAAATACTTTTCACATTTATTAGAAAAATATCATTTTCTTAGATTTTGTGCGAACATTTATTAATGAATGAAACAAATTTTATGCGGCTTACTATCGCCGAGTCTATCCGTGTTCACGATGGCTGCAAAGCTTTCGAAACGTGATTGACGGACGATATAAATTCCATATCTTATTTTTCAAATAACTAAATTGCACAGCAATTAAAAGCAAAAATGTTATTAGTTTTATTAATACAAGTATCGAAACTACTATTTATTTACCTGTATTTTTGATCATTGGACATAAAAGCCCAAAATGAATGATGTCCTTTTCACTAATATTATGTGAGGGCTTTATTTAGCCCATGGTTTATCGATAAACTGTCAATTTATCGATGAATTTAGAAGTCGATTTATAACCTTGTACACAGTGTTTTACAATTACTCGGAGTACAAGAATTACTGTGCTCGTTGCCAAAATAAGATGAAACACGATAATAATAATAATTTTGTAATAAATAAAAAAATATATTATATAAGGCTTACTATCGCGTTTATTTTGGTTTTGATTTTACAATTTGACCACGATGGCTGCAAAGCTCTCGAAACGTCAGAATAATAAAATAAAATATAATTGTAAAACCAAAATAAACGCGATAGTAAGCCTCATGAATTGGTTTAACATTATACCGCCCTAGTTGGAACCAAAAACTTTCAAGCTAATTCCGAAACGCGACTAAGTCACTTCAAGGTCCGTGAACTTAATTCAAGTTTTCCCATCATAAGTCAGTACTCTCAGGAATAGGGAAGGGTAAAAGGCCCAATTTGTTGTTGCTACTAAATCATCGGTTAAAAGAACGCCGATCTAAATCGATTTGTCCAAATTACGAGAGAGTTGTGTATAATGCTTCGGAACTTCTACGGTGGTAAGTGTTCGACTCTTTAAACATTCACCGCTTAATAATGAAAAAAGCCTTTTTTGTAAACAAAAACCGCCATTTTTTGTTGTAATTGAAAGGTGGTTAAGCATCGGTACAGAAATATTCTGAAACATTACATTACATACAATATATACATGTGTGAGTGTATTTGTATGTATATATATACATTTAAGTGTATAGTATGTATTTTTGTATGTAGCTTATGTATATATATAATTAATTATATTATGTTATCATTTCATTATTTATTTATTTTTATTTTATTTATTTAAAACTTTATGCACAATGTACAAAGGCGGACTTAATGCCGCTAGGCATTCTTACTAGCCTACCTTAGAAACAATTTAACGCACTTTTTGTATGAGGTAGGTGAAAATAAAATAAAAAAATAGAAGCATCTAATTTTTAGACATATAGCCATATTTTAAACTTTGTAGCACTACCTACCAATATCTTGACGTTCACCATAAAGGTTTGGCTGGTAGAGAATGCCATGGGGCATTAAGTCCGCCTTTTTTATAAATATTACTAAAGTTTAATAATAATAAAGTTTTAAATAAATATTACTGAATTTATAACTTTTTTTACATTTCATTTAGAAACATAACGACTAAAGCACATCAATAATACATTAGTATTTAAAAGTGGTTTTGAAGCGGGGACTCTCGGTCTGGATAACCATTTCATTACCACTAGACCACGGCCGCGACATTTTGAGGTGCGACATCTAACCTCGACTTGCCACATAGTAAACAATTATGAAGTTTAAAAGCGTCGATGGGTGAAAAAAAAAACCGATTTAGGTTTATATTGTAATTTTCAGAGTACCATTCTTTTACAAAAGTAATCTGTCTTTCATTTGTAGACAAACCTTTTCTAACTCTGGCAATGCTAAGACTTACACAATTTTTATATTTATATGTTTTTTTACATTACTATACTAAGCTACTAAAGTGCTTGTATCATAGAAACAGGACATCCAAAGTACATATATCAAAGATACATTAGTACCGGCAAGTGGTTTTGGAACCATGCTTTTGGTTTGCGTTGCACTGCCTCTACACCATGGTCGCTTAATTAGGTACATTAATCGAAGATACCAATGTATCTTTATGTACTTTGGTTGTCGTGTTTCTATGATACAAGCACTTTAGTAGCTTAGCATAGAAATGTAAATATATAAATAAATTCGTATTAAATATTTCTTCGGATACAAAATATTTTATAACCAAAGATGTGTGTATTTATAAGTACTTGTTTCAAACACTTCACTTTTAGTTAAAATTTTCTTTGAATTTTAACACTATTTGTTTAGGTATTTTACTTAGGGAGCAATAGGTATAAGGATCTGTTATGGGAACCTTTATTTTTTTTTTTCTTGTCTAAAAAAGCATTGGGGGGTGAAATATACGGGGATATGCAGCAACAGCCGGGATGACTTGCTGTTTTTATGTGGATTAACTAATTTTTATCAGCCGATGTAAACCGCGATATCAAACCATATGGTCCGCTCGTTAACAAACACACCGTTTTAATATATTTTGTAACGATTATTACTTAAGATTATTAACAAAATTAGGTTTTTGTTTTTAATAATGAAGCTTTAGAGATAACGCTTCTAATTGGAGAGGCGATGGAGAGATTTTTTACGATTTAGATACCATTTTATAAAGTGATAGACAGTGGTGCCCAGTTTGCCGATCCAAGGTAGACAGTGAAGTGACGCGTTTTGGCAGGGCAGTAAAATCAGGCAGGGTGTTGCCAAGTCACAATAAAAATGAATCCTGTAAGACGACTTTCTTATAATTCCATTAGGATTATGGAGTCGCCTGTTATTAATCTATTATTGATCTTTATGTGGGTGTAATTTATATTTTTCTTCCTATTTCACACTTTTATACTAAGATAGAGTCTGTCTAAGCCGAAATTATGCGCTCCTCTACTGCATTTAAGCTCACGAGCAAATATAAAATATGGATGCAACACACCGAAAATGCAATTGTAATTGGTCATTCAGTTGCTGGTTAGTTAGACACAAAAGGAGGAGCACGCTGATTAAGTATAGTTAGTAATATTTGCATTCCACATTTAAATAAACTGAACATTGGTACCGGCAATTGATTTTAACCTGTGACCTAAAGTAGATAATTGTCCGAATTATAGGTGATGCAGAGATCACGCGAACTCTGCAGCCTCTGCAACTACGCACAAACATGGCGGCTCTGTGCGTCCTCTAACGCCTATACCACGGAAAATGTTCCGAGGAGCTCTTTAACCTTGTTCCTACCTCTTCTTTTTACACCCATACCCGCACAGGTTGGGGAAAGATCCGCATCCTATCGACCGAATCGGCAGTCGAACTAAAAAGTTCGGTGCGTCTTTTCTTTGTAGAACAATCGACAAGTAGAATGCTTTGCACATGGGGTGTTGCAAGACCAATGAAATAAATTCACTCTTTGCTGTCTACGGTCGCCCTAAAAGTAGATAATTGATGAATAATGTACAGTATATTCCTACAGTTCAAGCAATCATTTTACAAAGAGTGGTAGGCAGTGGTACCCAGTCTGCCGATCCGGGGTAGTACCACCACTTACAAGTATACAGACCGTGAAGTGATTTGATCACGTTTTGGGATCAGCTTGTAAGTTGCCGGTTCCATCTAGGCCGGCATAGAGGATGTGATTACTACTCACAGTTATTGAATTGTAGTAGCAATGACATCCATTCATGGACCACACTTCGGCTTAACATCAAGCGGGGTGCTGTCATATGTCGAGTCACAATAATAAAAAAATCAAACAAGTCTCTCACATAGGAAACGATACCTCAAGCATCTAGGTGAGTATAACGCCATACGTTGTAAACTTTTCATCCGTCACTATTGAGAACAAAAAACCTTAATGATAGTCGACCATCCGAAGCACATTACCCGAGCCGCCTCGCCAAATGACGCCCATAATAGCTGCCGATTTGTATCAGCACCATATTGCGAATAAATATTGTTCAAATTAGGACACCCCCTGGCGACCACCTGCCCGGTCACTGCTAATTGCCACGTGTGGAACCCCGCCGGTGCACGGAGCTCGCGAAACACTTTTTTGAGAACAACTGTTGTTTTGTGTCCTAACTTGTTTAACCTTATTTGTAATTCGGACTGTTTAGTCTATGTGTGGTGGCCAGTTTAAACCTATTTGATACTTATAAGCCTACGTTGGCAGACTGTTGGTAATTTTCTTAGTCCGCGATCTGGGGTTACTACTCCCGGTACTACTTACGGTAATAGTGCACCGCTTGTAAGTGTACTGCAGACCAAGAAGTGACAGTCGTGTTTCGGTATCAGCTTGAATGTTTATACGTTCTAACTAGGCCGGCATAGTGAAACTGCTACTAGCAACCGCCTCCATTCATGGATAGCGCTCCAGCTCTTATAGTCAGGCGGGGTGCTGTCATGTGTAAGCCACAATAAAGGTAATTTTAAAAATAGCCAAGTTAGGATCTAGTAATGAAATGTGTGTAGGTATATAAAACTAATGAATTAATTTACATTCAGTCAATTTTCATTCCGATTAATTTTGTATTTTTTTATAATTTTAATTAAGTTTTAATTATTCTAATTTTAATTTAATTTTCCTAGTGTCCATAACCGTAGAGCTTGTATGAAGAGATTTGTGGATGTGAATTGTTTGAGGGACTGAGTTGCTTTAAGGTCTGCTATACATCTACAAGTAGTGGTAGTACCCCGGATTGGCAGATTGAGCAATTACCACCAACTGTCTGCATGTTGACATCCTCAAGAAAGCTAGGTTGCTTAGTGTCCATAACCATAGAGCTTATATGAAGAGAATTACGAATGTGAAGGAAGCGAGGGAGTTGTGTCAGGATCGTAGCAAGTGGCGCTCCATTGTCTCTGCCTATCCCCATGGGAAAAAGGCGTGACAATTTGATTTGATTGATTGTCTGCATGTAGCATTGGTATAGACTACATGTAGACTGCAGAGTCCGAATTACAAAGAAAATAATAGTGACTTATAATGAAAAGCAGCGCTCAAATGGCTCTTTTTACTTTTGGGAATAAGAAAAAACGAACAAAATAAAACTATAGTTAGAAAAAAGCCGTTAATATGACAGTGTGAACTGATAAGTACATAAATGGTAAGCAGGACAAGATCTAAGAATGCCGACGACTGAAAAAAAAACGGTTGCTGCAGTCGCCGACACTATGCCGGATAAATATTTAATAAAATTATTGTATTGTCATCGGTTTTAGTACGCGTACAAATTTTCAAATTATTCAGACCTCTAGAAATAAGTCAAGCTAAGCTAATATCAATTTAAGTCAAGCTAATATCAATCAATCAAATTATCACGCCTTTTTCCCACGGGGATTGGCATAGACAATGGAGCGCCACTTACCTCGATCCTTACTCAACTCCCCTGCTTCCTTCACATATACAATTCTCTTCATACAGGCTCTGTGGTTATGGGCACTAGGCAACCTAGCTTTCTGGAGGATGTCACCGATTTGGTCCGATTTGAAAACACTCTCCCGGGCCAAATAAAAGCGTATTAAAAAGGGAATTTCCTAAAAATTGTTTTTTTTAAATACACAAAATCCACACCTGTGTTTTTTGAAAAAGATAATAAAAATAAGCATTTTTAAAACTAATTTCCAATTGTAGTGAATACAATGTGTAAACATCTGTATTAGATTAAGTAAAACATAAACTTAGTTGCCCACCCAGGTACCAGGTAATCTAACTTACATTTGGCTTGCAGATGTTCATATTTTCATTCATTTCAAAATCATTTATTGCATCTCTATTATTAGAGACTCACGAAATTAGTGTTTTCAATGATAATCCCAAACACCAGTGCAACTGTAATGGATTAATTTTATATTTATTTATGTTAAACTTTATGCTCTAGGTACAAAGGCGGACTTAATGCCGCTAAGCATTATTACCAGTTTACCCGAGGGACAATTTATAGCATTTTTGTGTGAGGTATATACGAGTATCTATTGTTCATCATTATCAATTTTACGCTTTAATTCTCACAAGGATAGGCAGAGACAACGGAGCGCCACTTACCACGATCCTGACACAATTCTCTTACTGCTTTCACTTCCACAATTGTTTATTCTATTAACTAATTTAAATAAGTGATATAAATCTAAAGAATATTATTTATTTGTAATTTATATTTTATTATTTTTTATACTCAACATGCTTGTACCAAAGAAACTAGGCAACCAAAGTACATAATATATCAAAGATACATTGGTATATCAAGATTCCAAAGTTTCTGGTTTGCGTACCACTAGCCCACAGTATATGTACAGATAAATTGTACATAATATTGTGTAATATGTTATTTATGGTGAATACATTTTCAATTTTATTTTTATTTGAATTCACTTAACATTATCAATAAAAGTCACGCCCTAATATTCCTTAGGGATAGGTAGAATCAACAGAGAGCCGCTTCTTACGATCCTAATAGAAGTCTCTCTTTTCCTACATTTTTTTCCATACAGAGCTGTGGTCAGGGCCGTCTTAAGCATATTCAGCGCCGGGGTGCGAAAGTCAAGGCTCCGCTCGCGTGGTCTCTGTGTAGTAGGTACCTATCGAAGTTTATGGCGGTCGGCATGCGCCCCCTAGGACTCTGCGCCCGGGTGCACCGCACCCCTTGAACCCCCGGGTAAAGACGGCCCTGGCTGTGGTTGCCCTTTATGTGGAGTGAAATAATATTAAATAATATTATACATTTTCCAAATCTAATAATTTTCCTAGTATATGTAAAACTCTACCATAGATCTCAATAACCTAAACTAAATAAAGTAAGTTATCATATCACTTTCATAGAAACCGGCTGATGTAATAAAATAGTATTGCACTGGGTGCTCCCACCCACTACCACATCCACCAATCCCGAAAAAAGGTTGGCCCTTTTCTTGATTTTGATCTCCCGGTACACGGGAACTTAGATCAGAAAATGAATATTTCAAACCGAACGCAACCGTGCGTCAGTTAGTCACGAGAACTCGGGTGGAGAGGTTGTGTCGGATCTCACCGCAAACAACAGCTGATCGATTACGTATTTACAACAGTTTTAGTATGTGAAATGAAAAACATTAATAAATAACTAGTTATTTACTACCTCAAGTTAAAGTTTATTATTTATAAGTGATAATTTAGTGGAATAGAACTCAGAAATAAAATTTGACGTTTAAAACAACGAAAATAATGGGTAAGTTCAAGATTTAATGTTTTAGAATTATTTTATTAGATCGAGATGACTTATATTAATAATCTGTTTTAATATTTATCTTATTAATAAAAGAATGCGTGAATAATAACTTATAATTTAAAACATCTGTTAAATTACAAAAGATCAATGCGAAAAGTAACAATTGATATATATTGTCTACTTAATTTCAATATTAAATAATTATTGTTTTAAAATACATATTTATTTATTAATTTTATAGATGATTTCATCGCTTTCTTCCCTTATTTTTTATAACGACTTATAATTAGGCATGTTCAGTGCGGAGATATTTTTGACAACTTTAATATTTAACTTTGACCTACTAATGTTGATCAATTTAACCCATAATAATAAAATTAATATACATTTTCATTAACTATAAGGCTTCTTTTAACATTTCATTATAGATACTGTTCAATATATTTACTGTTAATAAAATAGTTTTATTTGGTTATTTGAATTAATATGTTTAATAAGTAATTATACAGTATATATTTAGTAAAATAAGATTTTACAAACTATAGTATTTTCTTAGATTTTGCGCGAACATTGATTAATGAATTAAACAAATTTTATGCGGCTTACTATAAATGCGATAGTAAGCCGCATTTTATTCATTTTACAAAATATTTTACAGTATTACGTGGTGATTCTCCAGGCCTCTATAAAATTACTCTTTCTTTTAATATGTATCTATAATTCATAAAATATTCTTTAATAAAAGTAGTAACGAATGTACCTACTATATTTAAAACCTTTTTTTTGTGAGCTTATTTCGGCACGATTAAAGCGTAAACCCCGATCGACTTTTAAAATTACAGTAACGTTAAAGCATTGTAATCGATGGTAAAGTCAGAGAAATTAGTTCCTATAAATCGATTGAAACATAGTCAATATCGTGCCGGTAGCTAGCCACAGTCGCGGTCATGGTATTAGTGCTGTACGCCACTGTATTGACGAATTCTCTTCACCTGTGCCGGAATCACGAGCGTGCGTAATCGCCTGGGAAACTGAGGCGTGATTTATGCTCTATTTTTTATGTAGATCAACCGCTACCGTCTTCATGACAAAAGAATTCAAATAGACACGACTCATACTAACTCCGGTGATTAAAGCACTAATTTGAGCTTTCTAACATCTTGCTATTTTATTTAATTGGCATCTAATACGGCTCAATACCAACCACCTATTAATAATTTAAAAAGTATTTCGTTTAAGTTTACCGATCACGCACAGGACCTACACTTAATAAGTAGTGCCTTCAAAAACCAAGGCCTATTGTAATCAAATTAACATTACGGAATCAATAGTTCATATGTTGGCAAGAAAAATTGTGCAATGGCAATACAAGGATGCCGGCTAAATGATTTCCCACACGCGATTTAATACAACATAGTAATTATATCTACAAACACTATTTCTTAGCTCAGCCTATTATTAGCGATTAGCTATTCTCAGTTTTTAAGGAACCCTACAGTTGAAATCTGACACTAAGTGATTTATTATATTTTAATCCCTCGTCATTTTGATGGCGTTTCTCGCGATTGTATCGACTTGACGTCTTTTCTTTTAATGTTTTTATTAAATTATTAATACGGGTTTAATATATGTACGTACCTATTATATCTACTACAATGTCCTTACCTAAATAAATAAATTATCTAGTACACCAAAATATTATATGTTAATTTGTGTCTTGCGCAATATAGATACTACTTAATTTACGAGGGTATAACAATTATAATACTGTGTCGAGCGAACTTGTCTTGACTGGTCTCTCTCTCTAAACTACTCCATAACGAAACTACATGTCGAACACTCAATGTCGTTGTCCAATTCATGAGTCAGTACATTGCTATAAATCAAAAATTTTAAAATTGTCGATATAGTAGGATTTAACGATTTGATATTTATTGTCTTCACAGCTTACGATCATGACCAGAATTAAACATACATTTTAATTAAGGCAGTTGTTACATTTTGGATTTAAGTTTCATATTTCACCTCACTAGTGGTGGGTTGGAACCGGAAATCCCGAAAGGAAGACAACTTAGCGACTAGCACGAACTCTGTGCCAGTCGCGACAAGCTTTAAATTTCGTCATGATGGATCTATATGTAACGTGTTGTCAAGTTTTGTGGGCCAACTATAACTACAATATCTATTGTAATGGTATGAATATCATATTTATACTTTTAATTTGCGCTAATATGGAATAAACGGCTCATCTCAGTGCTCTTCATTCAATTGTGAGGGGTTTATTTGGACACAAACTGCTTGGGAAGGTTAAATTCCATGTTCCCTTTCGCTCTCAGCGAACAAATCGGTTATTTTATATTCCCTTTAGCTGTAATAATGTATCGAGAAATAATCCTTTGCATCGCATGTGCTCTTATTATAATAGTATCTCAGAGGAATGTGATATATTTCAACGGAGTCGTCTTTCCATGAAAAAAATCGCATTGCATTGATAATTTATTTAATTTTTGCTTAATTACCTATTTAGATTATATATTGACATTGCTTATTTTACTTTATTTGAATTTTGTTGTAATTTCTTTAATTTTAATGACATTGTATTTTGTTTTGTTTTGACCATGTTGTTTAAATATTTTATGTATAACTGTAATAGGACTTCAAGTTTATTGTATTAATTCATAGACAATATTTAAAATGCGTGTTTAACTTGTTGTCTGTTGTTGTGCTGAATAAAAAAAATAAAAAAAAAAACAATTTTGTGTGGTTCCCGTTGGCAAAACGCATTGCACTTTCACGGCATCGTAATAAAGGAAAGAAGAGAGATTAGAACATAATAGTGCGGAGGTGGGTGCGTGGGAACACTCCCAGCGCTCGCGTGCTGGGCACATCACTCCGCCACACTAAATCTAACATTAATATGCGAGATTTAGATAAAGCCCCCCGTCGAGTGGAGCGGATTCACTTAAAGAAGTCATTATTTTTATAGCGAAAGCATCAACTAGTGGGGAGTTGAAGTACTGAGATTGTATCTAGAAAAGAATGTTCCGTTTAATTGTCTACCTTACACGTTAAATCTTCACTACCGGTTATTAATTTTCCAGGTTAATTAGCAATTATAATTAAGGCTTAGAAAATACGGTTTTCTCAATATTTCGACGAATGTAATTTTATAGGAAATTAACAATAATAAATATAACATAACAGCTACATACTATTTCATTTAAGATTAAACAATAACGAGCGAACTTCTCTTAACTACACACACAACAATACTCGCCATAAATCATTAACGGTATGGTGGGTTATTGAAATGAACGGCGTATCGCGTAGGCTTTAACTCAGCTTGTTTAAGTCGGCAATAGCGCCTAGTTAGTGGTTCCGGATACGGATCGGACGTGTCGGATGTCGGCGTGAGTCACGCGGCACCCACGCTGACACCGCACCCACTGGCGCCTGCTTGTGCCCAACTGCCCCGTGCCGTCTGCACTGCAGCTTCCATACCACTGCTGTATGCTTAGTTAGATCCACCTTGCTCATGAATATCGTAAAAATAAAAGCCCACATGTTTTATTTAAAAATATTGTTAAAATCCTGTTTAACAAATTTTTATAATCAAAGAATGAAATAACTATTTAAAATATTAAATAATTCCAATTAGAACTCTGTCGTATTGCGCACTATTTATTACTAAACTATCTGCTTGATTAAGAACTATTTAATTCTAAAAGTCTAAAACAAAGTGTCTCGATAAACTGAAAACACAAAGGTCGTTTGTTAAAGAGACAAATATTTTAAAATAACTGTTGTAGTCATGCAGATCTCAGACATATTTAATTTTAACATCGTCTGGGGAACGTCTAGGTTATTTAGATCCGCAGTGTATTGGCAATGGACGCTGCATCATATGGAATCCCAGCGTGGGAAACCGAGTTGAACGACTGCGGAGACAATGTGGCTCTCGGTTGGTTTACTGTCATTCACCGCGCCTAACACCACCCACAACTGCCATAACTCCTGACCACCACGTCGAATGATATTGTTCCTACAACGAATCCTAACCCATCTCATTATTATAAGAAACCGATTTTTTTTTATTTATTTCATAACTTTAATAAATGTCTATTAACAAAGTTTAGACTGCGGATATAAATTTTAAATGGTGTCTCAGTCAAGGGCGGCATTGCGGCGCGTCGCGAATAGTAGCTCGGTCAAGCACACTCGTGGCATAGGGTCGATAGCTGGCCCGGAGCCAGGCGCCGCTCCACGCGACACATAAATCTACCCCAACACTATTAACAATACACTTCAATCGCTTTCTAGAAACTGAAATGTCATCAATGCACCCATATGAGTCTACATTACGAACCATCCACTTGCGATACGAAAAATACCATGGTAGTAAATAATAACATAATAACGTTTCGCCTAAATTTAAAATTTCATACTCGGCTACTACCTTTGGATGTCTATGTACTCACAAATATAACTATCAATATTATTCGTCTATTCGATAAAATTTACATACTGTTGTTTAGCGAATTAGTTAATTACACGAAAATATCACGTATCCTACAATTTTGTTTCCAATGCATGCTTAACTGTAATAACGCAACGGGAAATTAACCGACTGTGACTGAATGGGGGAAACACCGCATTAATGATGTAGAGGGGATATGAAAGGATTAATACCTTATTTAAATACGTAAACCCAATCCTGAAATTTTCGGTCTGTTAACTTTATTTCTATCTACTTGTATTTCTAGATAACAGTAAAGTTGCACTTAAGTTGTAACTATACTAGTGTTATTAATAATAATTTAACGTGTTCTGTTTCAGATGAGCGGCAAACGTACGCGTAGCTATAGATGTGCAGTCCATCACAGAGACCGAGAGGTCAGCTCCGAAAACGACTTCCATTTGTTACTAGAAGATCCTACCTTATTTGCCAGGTAATCTATGCCTCAACTAGTAAAAAGAATTGACAACTCCGAAAAATGATTGTCACAATGACTATAAACAAACAGTTTTATTCGAAACTAAAATTATAAAGTGAATTTTACTCCATACAAAATTATAATGTGAATTTAAATCAAATTATAAGTAAAAGTATCAAAATTATTGCGTCTAATTACAATCCTAGTAGGAAACATTTTCTATTTTTTGTGGAGATGGTTTTAATGTTGAAAATAGACAAACCATTGCAGGTAACAAATAAAAATATGATTTTAGTTACTAATATGTAATCGTAAAACAGGGTTCCGTAATGTACGAGTACATACCTACATAATACCTATCTGTAGCTTCTATTAATAGAATTTAATGTAATGAAGCGATGTAAATGGTGGATGTAAAAGAAGCGTGTGAGTTGTGTCAGGGTTAGGTTTTTGCGACTTTTGGCCGGCATAGTGACGGCGACTAGGGCAACCGTGAACTGATCGATTTTTTCAGTTTTCGGCACTCTTGGACCTCCTCTAGCTTACCATCAGGAAAATCGAGGTCAATAAAATTGTGCCATAATGCACGCGACTAAGTCACTTCACTTGTAAGTGGTGGTACTGGGCACCACTGCCTACCACTCTATGAAAGGTGGTAGTTTAAATAATTAATGTGAGTGCTTTATTCCAGGATGGTGCACATCGTTGCAATGGAGGTGCTGCCGGAGGAGCGGGAACGCAAATACTACGCCGAGCGATACACCTGCTGCCCTCCACCCTTATTTATCATATGTGTCACATTACTTGAGGTTGGTATATCAATCAATCAATCAAATTGTCATGCCTTCTTCCCACAGGGATAGGCAGAGACAAGAACCTACCTATTATAAATTGCACATATCGTTAAAGAAAAATATATAGTCAAAGTATTTATCTACCATCGTGATGTAGTGTATGTTCAACTATTTACCGATATCAATGTATTATTGATTTATGAATTTTGGCCGTCCTGCTTCTATGATACAAGTATGTTTAGTTACAAAAAACATTTTAAGTTATATAATTTTATTTTTTATCGGTATAGCAAATTGTCTAGTAATAATTAAATAGCCTAATTATTATTAAAAATAATTATATTCTTATTGGTCTGCTAGGCCAATAAGAATCTCACTAGTTCAGGAATCCGCCCTAAAGTTGTCAATTCCAACAAGACTGACTTTGTGGATGCGCCCCACCTGTGTCATGGAGTGTGGTCCATGAATATATTTAACTGTAGTATCAGTTATCTATATTCATGGACCACACTCCAGGACATAGGTGGGGCGCTGTCATATGTCTCAGCCAAAATATTTGCCAAAAAGATGAATTATTCACGCATTGGGGACTGCAAACGTGACGTAGTTCATGATGTTAAAATGACTAACTATCTAATAGGAAATTACGTATAAGTCATTATTAAAATTGTCACCTTTTATTGTGGTAAGAAATAGGTCTGCATTGATGACGAGTGAGGATATGAAATTACCTCATTTAGGAACGGTAAATAAGTGAACCTTTATGATTCATATAGGTTTAAGTCGGCTGTCTCAAATTAAAATCTAGTAGGTTCATATTAGAAAATTTATGTAAGAGCGAAGTTATTTTTGGCTTCCAATAAGAATATTCACAGTAACAATCAAAATTGTGATATCAATTATTCAGAGTAAGGCAGAGACAGAGCGGTTTTTACGATCCTGACTACTCCCTCGTTTTTTTTTTACACCCATAATTCTCTTTATACTAAGGCTCTGCGAAACTCTAATTAATAAAATGTTGATTAAGGAACAAGCCTAATTAAATCTGGTATAATTATTTGTACGAATAAAAAATGGAAGTTATAAATTACTAAAAAAAAATGTTTTTACGTGCCACATTCGCTCCTTTACGGACTTTTACTCCCTTTCAAAAATGTACACATTTACCTGTAAAAACCTAGATTTGAAGGTTTTGGCTTTTAGCGTGTTAGCCGTTTCCCGTTTTTTTTTTTATAAATTTACCTACTTTTTTGTGGCCCTAACTATATTTCATTTTGATTGTGTCTCCATATTTTATTTATTGTAACACGAAATGTGACCTCGACCCGCCTAATGATAAGCAAGAGGAGTTCCAAGAGTGACGACGACTGAAAAAACCTGATTGCTCACGGCTGCCTCAGGCGCCGTCACTATGCCGGCCAAAAAAGGCTCTAAGGCTCAGTTGATTTTTGTATTCATTTGAGACAGCCGATACACATATCGGCACACAGTATTGTAGAGTCGCGTTGTCATACATTGATTCAGTGTCGTCGCATATTAACCGCCTTTTTCGTGTATTCACACACCCTTATGTGGTTTGTGTTATCTACCGGTCATGTGAACTTGTAAACATAGGTACTACAACCGCGTTTTTAACAAATTATTCATTTCGCCGTATTTTTTTACTATTTTTGTCATATTCCAATACCGATTATACTTTTGTTTAAATTGAATTAATTGAAATACTATTTACGAATCCAAAAATTACTAATTTAAAATGAAGTAAAACAATTTTCTTTAAAATACGTAATTTCTTAATCATTTTTTTCTCCTATGTAAATTGCATAATAATACATAGGTTAGGGAGAAATAAAATTCGTATAATCCGATAGTTTAAAAATTTTAGATTATACGAATTTTATTTGTGAAACTAGGGATTCGCAGTGCGGATAACTATAAAAAGTTGTAGTTGTAGAATGAAATTGTAAAGGAATGGAGACTTTTCAGGCTCGTGGAAAGTACCAATTTATTTCCTTGTCTATACCTATAGAAATCGCAGCGTGACAATTTAATTAATTTATTATTTTATATTGTAATGTATTTTTATCGTGGAACTGTGTGTGAGGATTGAATGTCAGACTTCCGTGAGTTGTCGTCATAAAAATTGTCAAATACTATCAATGTATTTCATAAACGTATTCTAAATAAGTATCATTTAACTGTGGTTCACTATTTACATAAATAATTTTGTTCTCTGACTAAGAAGTACTTACTTAACTCGTTTGGAATATTCCGTGATTTCATTTCATTTGTCTATATTTATACCTTTATTTAATTTGTTGTTTTTATTGTGACTCGACATATGACAGCACCCCGGCTGATGTTAGTGGAGTGCAGTCCATAAATAGAGGGTGAATTTTTTTTGTATCAGAGACACCGAGCAACCTATATCAATACTTGAATATACATTAGAACTGTCATTTAATTCGATTTTATTTAATTACCACTTTTATGTGTACAGACTGTAAAGTGATTAAGTTGCTTTTCGGTATCAGCTTCAAATATGCCGCATCCACTATATTGTATTCTAGCTGAATTCCGGTAACTTTCAAACTTATTCCAAAATGAAACTTTACGGTTTGTACACTTGTGAGCTGTGGTGCTACCCCAGATCGTACAAACAAATTATTATTTTTTATTTATTTAATTTACTTTTCTATACTGAGCTACTAAAGTGCGTGTATCATAGAAACAGGACGACCACTTGCCGATACATTGGTATTGGCAAGTAGTTTTAAGCCCGTGCTCTAGACATGCGTAACCATTGCACTACCACTACACCATGGTCGCCATTAATCTTTAATTATTTATTTATTAATTTTTATTATAATTTTCAGTTAGGCGTTTTCACATGGTACGCGTGGGGAGCGGGTGGTGTCGCTGCGGCTGCAGGTCCAGTGCCAGTAGACTCACCACTTGTATACAGGCCTGATAGGAGAAAAGAACTATGGAGATTTCTAACTTATAGTGTTGTGCACGCGGGATGGCTGCACTTGGCATTCAATTTGTTAGTGCAACTCGCTGTAAGTATACATCTTTATGTCTATATATACGTCTTTATATACATATTTGTATAGTCTGTCTAAGCCCAAATGACGCACCACTCCACCGCATTTGCGCACACGAGAAAACATAAAATATGAATGCAACACACCGAAAATGCAATTGTAATTGGTCATTCAGTTGCTGGTTGGACACAAAAGGAGGAGCACGCTGATGAAGTATAATATTATAGTTAGAATTATTTGCATACACACACTTAAATAAACTAATAAAGTGGAGGGGCGTGTCATTTATAGTTAGACAAGCTATATTTATATAGATATCTCGTATTTACTTTTCTTCTGACACATACATAATGACTACATAACTAAACTGCATCGATTTTTAATCGCTTCATCAAGCTGTAGCTTGAATTAAGAGAGTTGTGTCAGGATCGTGGTAAATGGTGTACTGTTGTCTCTGTCTATCCTTGTTAGAATTAACAATTTAATTACTATATACCAATTTTGCTGAAATAAAAATAATCTTAATTAAATTTTAATTAAAAAAGTATTTTTATATATATTATATATTTTTTAATTAAATCTAAAACTAACTAAACAATTATATTATTACTTATTACAGGTAGGTCTGCCTTTAGAAATGGTACACGGTGGTATAAGATGCGGTGCAATATATCTGGCTGGAGTATTGGGCGGGTCCTTGGCTGCGTCAGTCCTGGACCCTGATGTTTGTCTGGCTGGTGCGTCAGGCGGTGTATATGCACTTTTAGCTGCACATTTAGCAAATGCATTGTTGAATTTCCACGCTATGAAGTATGGAGCTGTGAGGCTGGTCGCGGCACTCGCTGTCGCCTCCTGCGATGTTGGGGTTGCTGTGCATGCTAGATATACTAAGGTAATTTATTTATTAAAATATATTTTATCCTAATCTGACGTCAAACCAAAGGTGATAAAAAGGTAAACAAATTTTTGTCTATAAAAATTTTGCATTCCGATTTACGCAGTTTCATGAATAAAATTACAAAGCAGTGCCATTTATAATAAAATATAAAAGCTTTTAGGCAAGTTCGTTCAAATTTACAACCCGATATAAAGTTACCTGAACTGTCTATGTTTTTTTTAAATATTCAAATGGTTAATTCATAATTTATGATATCATTTCCTAAGTGCACATTACTACAATTTCATAGCCAAATATTTCAACTATTATCCAGGGTTTCTCAACGCCAAATTCGTCGCCAATTTATTTTGCGAATAATATTATTATGACCCCCTTTTTTTATTACACAAAAACGCATGTTTTAAAAATATTAGTTTCATTCTAAGTCATAAAAAATAAACTTTAATAAAACGTATTTATCGAAATGATTATAATTTTAGTTTTAGCGTTAAATTAATTTTTTTTTTTGAAAATGCGAACGTGTTCCGCGCCCCCTAGGAACCACTGATTTATTCAATAAAAATCTGTTAAATTGATCAAATAATTTGTAAGTAATGTTTAAGAAATTACTCATGAATTCAGTTATAGACGTCATGAAATAGTCATTAGAATTAACCCGCATTTATTACTAATTAACAATGTTTCCTCATCATATACTTGTTAATCCGATAAATATTTAGCTACACAATTAAATAGGGTATTATTTTGGCCCTCAAACAATAATAAACAGGGTTATACTTATAGCTCGTCTAACTATTAATGAACCGCATTTTCGGTGTGTTGCATTCATATTTTATATTCGCACGTGTGCGTAAATGCAGTGGAGGGGCGCGTCATTTCAGCTTAGACATACTCTACATAGCCATTGAGCTTGTATGAAAATAATTGTGGAAGTGAAGGAAGCGAGAGGGTTGTCAAGATAAGGGAAACTCTTACTATCAATTTTTCTCCATCTACCGATTTTCTTTGTTGATTTTCAAGGCGTTGGATTTATGCGAGAATCGTGTATTTTTTACTTTAAATAAAACTGTGTGGGAAAAGGCGAGACAATTTGATTTTGGCATAGTATTTTCATTCTTCAATTTGCACGAACATCGATTAATGAATTAAACAAATTTCATTATTATTCTGACGTTTCGAGAGCTTTGCAGCTATCGTCGTCACGAAAAGACACGTCGGAATAATAAAAAAAATATAATTAATAACCAAAAATAAACGCGATAGTAAGATTTTGGCTTTCTTAGGCTTCCTCTTGCCAGGCAAATAGAATCATACTAAAATTAATATTTTGTTTTAGGAAGCACCACCAGTCTCATATGCTGCTCACGTCGCCGGTGCTTTAGCTGGACTAACAATAGGTCTACTAGTACTGAAGCATGCACAGCAACGCCTTTGGGAGAGGTTACTCTGGTGGGCTGCACTCGGGGCTTATGCTGCGTGTACACTCTTTGCAGTGCTCTACAACTTATTCAGCACCCCAGGGGATGAACTGCATTATATGCCACCAGACCCACCGCCTATTGCAGGTTTCTGACTCAATCACTCTTAAGTAATTCCTCGGAATTTGTGTTTGTATTGATTTAATTGGTAACTTTGTAGAGATAAAAGGGACTGTTATTATTAATATTAATTATACATCCGGTGAACAGGTAATGTCAAAGATCAGTTTGTCGTAGATAGGTGACAAACTACGAATTTGTAAGAGAAGATTTTGCACATTACTGTTGCGATTATTATGATAATTTTGGGGAAGATATTATTTTACTGTCGAGAAAAAAGGCGAGGTGTAGTGTAGTGGTTTTACAGACCGAAAGCACGGGTTAATACCACTTGCCGGTACTAATGTATCTTATGATATATGTACTTTGGTTGTCCTGTTTCTATGATACAAACTTAATTTTTAAAACTAATTTTTTCATGAACTATATTGAACCACAGTTTTTGTAGCAATTTTTTTTTTGTGCTCCCAGCTTGGTTTTAATTTGATAAGTTATACAGATACTTTGCCATCTCGAATATTAAAAATACTAGTCCCTTTTAATTCTATAAAATGTTATCCATGTAATTGAAACGCAGTACCTAGAACTAACTTAAGTATTGTTTACAAAGAACAATTTATCATCCTACTTAATTGGAAATAGAATAGGATTTTTTCCATTTATTCTGTCTATCTTTGAGAAATGAAAATATCTTAAGTTTAATTGCAACCGGTGCGTCTTATTTTTTGGTTCGACGAAATATTATTTTTATTCCAAACGAAAATGCTCAATTAGACATTTTTATTTTAAATTCGAGGTTTTTTTTAAGAGAATGTTTGGCAAAGGATTTAAGCCTTTTATTCCGTCGAATTAAAAATTAAGACGAGCGCTCCAAAGCGTTTCACATAGATCAGTTTTCCTTAGAATTGTCATGGAAGTTACTGATAATATAAAATATGATGTCTAATGACAAGTTTAAACAAGTTCTCTAGTTTTTTTTAAACTTGTCTTAGTTATGGACTTGTCTTAAATTTATCTGTTTATTTGTGTAATGAAGGAAGAATCTATTTTATCGTTTAATTTGTACAGAGAATAACAAGTAATTAAAAAAACAATGTCATATTTCTATGATATTATTATTAAATTAAAAAATGAATAAAAAAGTAATAATTCAACAGTAAAAAATAAAATATAATACGGTTGCAACCGGGAATCGAAACTGTCCTTGGGCTTTTGTCTTTTCAATTTTCATTACTAATTTACAACGTAATAAATAGCATGAGTATAAAATCCTGCTTACCTTAAAGACTGCTGCCTGCATAAACGTCACTTTTCTACTTCTGTATTTTTTTTAAATTGCCTTTTATTTTCGTATTTATTAGTAATTATTGATAAAGCAATTAAACAAATTTAATGCAGCTTACTATAGCGTTTATTTAGGTTTTGATTTTACAATCTTTTCGTGACCACGATGGTTGCAAAGCTCTCAAAAAGTCGGAATAATAATAAATTGTAAAAAAAAAGTTAAATCAAAACCAAAATAAACGCTATAGTAAGCTGCATAAAATTTGTTTAATTCATTAATTGAATTATTCTAAAGAAATACTTCTTGTATAAATCTAAGAAATTACTAATTATTGATAAAATGTATTTTCCGTACTTTTCATATTATCTACGAAATTAACAGATAAATTGTCGACATACGTTTGTCCTTTACTCACACCACAACACGCCTAGTCAATTTACCTTAGTGTGATTCGGTTAAGTAGAACATAATTATTATATAGGGGAGACTGTGCTCGTTGGAACACATTTTATAATTTAAGCTTTTCAATAGGGAATAATTAATATTTTTTATTTTATTTGTTCTTTCATGTATCAAACTGATAAGTAAATTAAGTATATATTTTTATAATAACTAAAATAAAAAATTCTCTTGTATTTGTTTATATGAAAAGATTATAAAGATACATATAAAAAAATATCAAGTATAACAGGCATGGCGCCTTACTGACATGTGGCATGTGAACGTAATCTTACACCTCTACTACAGCAGGAACCTCCTCAGTTAGGCGCTAGTGGTTATATAGATGCCGGCAGATAAAAAGAGCGTTGGCATTTAAGCTGCGCAGTAACTTGTTTTGTTACCTACTTTTTTACGTTTGTTACGTTTTTCGAATGTATATAAATTTTAAAATATTTTCAATTATTAGTAAGACAGAATAGATGCGTGGTCAGCCAATCCTTATGCTGCGCAGCTCAAAAGTCAGCGCTCTTTTTTCTGCCGGGTCTATTCCAAAGTCTTGATATGTTTATTGGTACCAATGAAAAATAATATGATATAATAATTTTATCAAACTTAAAATAAAATGGCCATGCAGAGCGGTCTCCTCTAATGTTTAGTTAAGTAATATTAATGAAGGTGAACTATTTTTATACGATCTGCGTCCGTAGTTATTTTTATTTTATTTTAGGAAAATGCGGCATTTGAAAATGTCTATGATTCGAAATTTAATTATTTAAATGTTTCTATTATTAAAAAATAATTATCAGTAGACAGTCTTAAGTTATGTTTTTTTGTCCAAAATATAGACCTCGACGTTTCTTTCAATCGTCGGCCATCTTTGACCTTTTCTTGTCAGATGTCGAGTCTTAATATAAAAGAATGATAGTTTGTTACTTCAAAATATTGGTATAAAATAAATGTTATATAAAATATTTTCCAACTTCAAAAACTAAATTTTTTTAATTTAAAAAAAAACACATGTATGTTCATAGTAAACTATTCATTTACAAATATTATTAAAACAAAAACAATATGAAATGCAACCATCTAGATTGTACATTGGCCTTATATAATAATTCAATATATGAAACTTTAATTGAAGCCAAAATATTTTACGCGACTATCACACAGTCATATCTTAAAATGAACACGCTCTTTGCTCAAAGGCTCAAATAAATTGGTAAAAAAATAATTTTATTTCGAATTTACTAGTTATTTTCCACACACCAAAGATTAGAATAAAAAGTTTTTTTTTTTAATAATTATAATAACATTAACTCAATTAATATTTATTGCTAAACAATTTTTAAAACAAACACGGCGACCTATTTGAAAATTCGCCCCAATCAACCATTAGTCCACAAGACAAATAAAATCGCTTTAACAGCGGTTACTAGTGGACGTATGGCCGAATGTTTATATATGAAAACATATTTTAATTTTTTGTTCTGGCAACTATTAGATAAAAAAATATGGCCTTATTTATAAAATCTTAAACGTTCTTTAAGTGTATTTTAGTTAAATTGTTTTGTCTTTTTTTATGTAATAAATATAAACATATATTTATTAAGAGTGGTAGGCAGTGGTACCCAGTCTGCCGATCCGGGGTAGGTGGTATACTTACAAGTATACAGACCGTGAAGTGATTTGGTCACGTTTCGGGATTAGCTTGTAAGTTGCCGATTCAAACTAGGCCGGCATAGTGGATGTGATTGCTACTCACAGTTATTGAATTGTAGTAGCAGTGACATTCATTCATGAACCACACTTCGGCTTAACATCAAGCGGGGTGCTGTCATATGTCGAGTTACAATAAAAAAAAATATAAGTAAGAGACAAAACACATTTTAACTAATAGAATGTTTTAAGTTTTTATGAATAAGACCTATAAAATGTAAAAAGTGCTCACTAGTGTTTTATTTTGATAGCTATTAAAATAATTGATTCCTATTATTGTATATTATTATATTTAAATACGGGAAATGTCACGACTGAGTTTTTATTGTAATAAAGTGAAATGGTTTCACGATTTAATTTATTTTTTAAATTTATGTTAAGTGTGATTATTTGGAATAATATTGTAATTATGATGTTTATTATTATTTGGTTGAAAGTAAAGAAAAAGAGACCGCAAATAAATGAAAACTTTAAAAATAACTCGATTGTTTTATTCACCGTCTACCAACTCCTTTATGTTTTATTTTTCACGCCTTAATTCCCACATGGATAGGCAGAGACAACTGAGCGCCACTTTTTATGATTCTAAGAAGACTATAGCTTCCTTCTGATCAACAATTCTCTTCATATGCTCTTTAGTTATGGACACTACGGACCATTTTTAATTTTTAAATTCATTGTGACTCGACATATGACAGCCGCTTGATGTTAAGCTGGAGTGTGGCCCATGAATGGAAGCCACTGCTATTACAATTCAATAACTGTGAGCAGAATCACATCCACTATGGCGGCCTAGTTGGAACCGGCAACTTACAAGCTAATCCCGAAACGCGACCACATCACTTCACGGTTTGTATACTTGTAAGTGGTGTACTACCCCGGATCGGCAGACTGGGTACCACTGCCTACCACTCTTTGTTAGCCAGACTCAAAGCAAATATCCACCTCTTTTTTTTATCAATAAATATTTATTATAATTATTAAATATCACAAAAGCAATGAAACAAATATTTGCTCCGACTGGGTATCGAACCCGGGACTTTACGCGCAACAAACCAATCGCTGACCGTTCGTCACGCCTGCCGCTTTTTAATGTTTCGATTTGATGATGAAACATTTTTCTAAGTCGTTCTCGTTTTATTGTTAAGCTGGAGTGCAATTCATAAATGGGGGCGACTGTTTATTTTTCATTATTGTGACTTGACTTGCCCGATGGTAAGCAAAGGCAGGTCCAAGAGTACCAACTACTGAAAAAACCGCTTCAGTTCACAGCTGCCTTAGTCGCTGTCAGAGGGGCTTCTTCTCGGATCGCTTGAATGATCAAGGTTAAGGCTGGTAAAGTCTCTATAAATAAAAGACGCGCTGAACTTTTGATGCCATATTAATCACTTTATATTTCAAAATGGATTGTTGCTTTGCGCGAACATAGATTAATGAATTAAACAAACTCTATGCGGCTTTCATAGCCTCTCCGTAACCACGGTGGCTGCAAAGCTCATGAAACGTCGGAATAATAAAATGTAAAAATCAATAACCAAAAATTAACTCGATAGTAAGCCGCATAAATGTATTAACAGTTTAATATGCATCTTAAAATAGTTTGATGTACGAAGATTACAATTTAATTGGAATATATCCTTTATTTTGCATAGTTTAGGTGTGCAAGATGAACAAACTATAATTATGACAATTCAAAGCAGAACAAATATGGCGTTGACAGATCATACAAAATTCATATCTTATTTTCCAAATAACTCAATTGCACAGCAATTAAAAGCAAAATTGTTATTAGTTTTATCAGTAAAAGTATCGAAACAAAAGTAGTACATAAAAGCCCATAATGAATGATGTCCTTTGTTCAATTTTGGAATTATTATGGACACTAAGCTAATTTGTCTATAATCGTAGAGCTTGTATAAAAATATTTGTGGATGTGAGGAAAGCGAGAGACAGGATCGTGGCAAGTGGCGCTCCATTGTCCCTGCCTCTCCCTGTGTGAAAAGGCGTGACAATTTGATTGATTAGTTGATATTTAAACAGCCAAATGGGACAGTTATAGAGGAGCAAAGGAAACAATTTATTGCCAACTAATTTTATAATTGTAATATTACTTTACATTATCGTCATAAAAATATACAAATTACAATAAATTATACTAATGTTTTTGTGTTTTAATAATTGACTAGAAAAATGATCTGAATAGTCCGACAGTTGCGTGGATCCACATTGGTATCTTTCTTTGTAATAAATCATTCGCACATTCTTTTGAATATTTATGCAACTCCATGCACTCGCGGTGTATTTCTTGCTGCAAAGGATAATAAAATTATTAATTAAACAGTGATAGGCAGTGGCCGAAAAACGCTTCCGGAGGTCTGCAGAAACGAGAAGGGTCTTCTAGCCTTCCTGGAGGAGATCGGGTGACTCCGCTGAGAGCAAACCGTTGAAGAACGCCTCTAGGATCTAGGAAACCGGGGCACAACCCGTTTCGGCAGCTTCAGGGGCGCCTTGTTTTATATTTTATTATATAATAATATAATTATATTATATAATAATATAATATAATTGTAATTAAAAAACTTGATCCACAAATCATCTAGCATACAGAAGCCTGGTTGGCTTACCATCGACTTGTAAGAAAAAGAAGCCACACACACGACAAGTGAACTTTATATATTAACTAACTTTATATATCTCTATGGTTTTTTAAGTAATTTATCTCAAACTCTGGAGAGAGGGGCGCCACTATCAGGTTTCTGCCCCGGTTCGTAGATCCGCAGTTGAACGATAGGCAATGGTGCCCAGCCTGTACTATCTCTAACAAGAAAACAGACCGTGAAATTATTTAGTCGCGTTTCGGAATCAGCTTGTAAGTTGCCAGTTCCATCTAGGCCAGCATAGTGGATGTAACTGCTACCTAGTTATTAAAATGTACTAGCAGTCGCCTCCTTTCGTGGATCGCACTCCAGCTTAACATCAGGTAGATGCTGTCGTATGACATCAGGTAGATGCTGTCGTATGACATCAGGTAGATGCTGTCGTATGACATCAGGTAGATGCTGTCGTATGACATCAGGTAGATGCTGTCGTATATAAGGCTCGGGTAAAGACGCGTAGAATCCCGGGTTCTATTGTCGGCCCCAGCAGATTATTTTTTTATTGTGACCTCGACCCGCCTGATGATAAGCAAGAGGAGGTCCAAGAGTGACGACGACTGAAAAAACCGGATAGTTTACGGCTGCCTCACTATGCCGGCCTAAGGTGCTTTTTCACACAACGTTTGAAGGATCCAAGGTCATAGGATGGAGAGAACACATGAGCTGGCAAAGCATTCCACTTGTCAATTGTTCTACAAAGAAAAGATAATTTGTGATAAAAGCTATGAATAATTCAGCTTTAGGTTGAATATTACAAATATTTGGTAATAAAACAAAATAATTACCTGTAAAGCTGGTGAGACAGTAAATATAGCGGCCTGCGCTTCCAAATCTCTTCTCACAGATCGTTCACCAAGGTTTGCTGAGCCTACGACAGTAGCCCAAGGTAAATGACTACCTGCTGGGTAGTACCTAAAGAGAATGATTAGTAAATTAGGAATGTGATAGGTAGCCGTACACCAACCCAACAATAAAGTAAAATTATTTAAATAATTAATCAAATTCTCACTCCTTTTTCCCACAGGGATAGACAGAGACAAGAGAGCGCCATCTGGCACGATCCTGACACAACGACCTCGCTTCTCTTCTCTTCATACAAGCTCTAAGGTTATGGGCACTAGGCAACCTAGCTTTCTTACGGATGTCTCCGATTTGATCAGAAAAAACCTTTCTGGGCCTGCCTTGTTTAATCCACATCAGATTTATAAATTGCTTTCGTCTACTTTTAATCTACTTTTACTCATCCTTTTCATGTGCCCAAACCATCGAAGCATCCCTTTGTCAATCCTTGTACAGCTTCTTTCAAACCATCTTTCGCGCACTGTGCTATTCCTTATTCTATCCACTATCGTTATAATATTTTTAATATAATATAATCTTTTTAACGACCGCATTTCTACAGCGTTAATTCTACTCCCAATGTTTCTTCTGCTACACCCAGCAATTCGTTTGAGCTAATAAGTAGAATTCAACTTGGTCCATTACATAAAATATACATTTACATTTCTATATTAAGCTACCAAGTAATGTTATGTACGTTTCCGCACTTCGGGCCTTCGCGGCTCCTTTGTGCGTTCTTCAACAGTTCTCAGTAGTGCCACTCGATCTTACTGTCACTATAGACCATAGTCGCTTCAATTAATAAAATAGTTTTAATATTATTTACCATAATCCTTTGGCATGGAATGTCCATTGAGGTCTTTCATATTCAAGTAACTTAATCCTACCACTTTGACTTGAGTTCGTTACTCTATGCCAGAACCTGAAAAATACATATTTTTATTGTGGCCTAATATACTCATGTGAACAAAAAGTAGTAAGACTTTTCAATTTAAAATTCATGGGCTTATCCAAATGTAAATATATTTTTATGTTGGCACAACCTTAACTGACGTCTCTGTCTAACTTACATGACAAAAGGGTCGGTTGTTTACTTAAAATATGGTAAGAATAGAATCTGTGCTAAAATAAGAACTAATTCAATGTTATTTGTCTCATTTATACTATGTTTATACCGCGTGTGACTGAAAGAGACAACTACTTGTACTTCAATTCCTTTATTTCAAAAGTTGTCACTACTTTATGCAATTACAAACACTTGTAATTGTGGTTGACTTTTAATACTGTCAAATTAGGTTGTCAAATGATCATCAAAACCAGTGTCAATCTTCTAAATTACGAATGTAAAAATGTATATTCATCCCCTTCTGACTACTTTTTAATGCCAATTAGGCGGATACGTTGTGCCAACATAAGAAAAAATTCCGTGCATTTGAATAAGCACGGAAATTTTAAATTAAAAATCTTACTACTTTTTAATCACAGTTTTTAACAGCACTCTGCGTGATGTTACGCTGGAGTGCGCTCCAAGAATGGAGGTGACTGCTGATCCCGAAATTTTATTTACCGGTTCTACCTAGGCCGACATAGTGGATGTGACTGCTACTTTCAGTTATTGAAGTGAAGTAGCAATCACATCCATTCATAGACAGCACTCTAGCTTAATATCAGCTGGAGTGCTGTCATATATCAAGTCATAATAATAGTAAATATTACAGCATATTCCTTTTTTTAATAGTAAAAATACTATTAAAAAATTAATGACACAATTCACTACCAAGGCCAACGCGATCGTGGTGTAGTGCAATGGTCATGCAACTCTTTGATATATGTACTTTGGTTGCACTGTTTCTATAATACAAGCACTTTGATAGCTTAGTAAAAAAAAATATTGTTAACAATTGTTTAACTATATTTCACTATTGGCCGGCATGGTGACGCAGACTGAGGCATAGTAACTGAATCAGGTTTTTTCTTAGTCGTTGGCGCTCTTGGACCTCTCGCTGCTTACCATCAGGCAAGTGGAGGTCAAATGTCGAGCCTTAATAAAAAAAAATTGCATAAAAATAATAATACCAACTGTTTTGCTATTAAGGAATAGGCATGTGGTATTCCCCCAGCTGGACCTGATGCACCCAAGAAACCATTTGCCTGCAAATAACAAATAAGAAGATAGTCGCGTTTCAGGATCAGGCTGGCATAGTGGATGTGACTGCTTCTTAGTTATTGAATTGTAGTGGCAGTGACATCTATTCATAGGCGGCACTTCAGCTTAACATCAGGCGGGGTGATGTTAAGCTGAGTCATATGTCGAGTCATAAAAAATAGATAATTGTATTGGATTTCAATTAAATAGTAAAATAACTGCATCCACTATGCCGGTCTAGTTAAAACCGGCAACTACGACGGAGGCAACAGTAAACCTGTTTTATTAATTTGTGACTTGGTATATGACAGCACATTGCCTGAAACTAGTATTGAAACTAGTTATTAATTGAAATAGTAATTAATAATACTAAAACTTTATTTACACAAGCAATACAAAAATGTGTTCAGTATTCCCCTGTCTCCTGTACTAGGATAACCTGTATGACAGGAGACAGTTCCTTCCTGATATTACAATTCATAGTAAAATTAGTTTGCTATATATAGCAGATAGTAGGGTGTGCTACTTCTGAGTTTGAATTAACCTATTACCTATATAATTCAATCAATCAATCAATCAAATTGTCACGTCTTTTTCCCAAAGATAGACTCTGACACAACTCCCTCGCTTCCTTCACATTTACAATTCTCTTCATACAAGCTCTATGGTTATGGGCACTAGGCAACCTAGTTTTCTTTAATTTATGTAATAACTTTAAATAATTGTAAATTCTAATTATGGAATAGGGCTGGTAGAGATACAGATTATATCTACTTCAGGTTTCAGCGACCAAACCAATAAATTATTATCTTTTTCAGTAAAAATGTATATTGGTAAAATTAACAAATATTTATTATTATTTTCCATCAAACGAATCGGCAGTCGAATTAAAAAGTTCGGTGCGTCTTTTACAATCGACAAGTGGAATGCTTTGCCTGCCTATATGTTCTCTCCATCCTGTGACCTTGGATCCTTCAAGCGACGCGTGAAGAAGCTCCTTTGGCCGGCATAGTGACGGCGACTGAGGCAGCCGTGAACAAACTCGGTTGTCTCAGTTGTCGTTACTCTTGGACCTCCTCTTGCTTATCATCAGGCGGGACGAGATCAGATGTCGTGTCACAATAAAATAAAAAAAATAAACTCACATTTGGGTGTGCCATTAACAAACTGATATTTGCTTTGGATTTGTCAAGTAGAGTTTTAGCATATCCTTCTGTTAAGTTGAAATAGCCAGTTGCAAGTTTCAACTGTGACAATTGTGGTGCAGATTCAATCAGCTTTTGCGTTGTAACCTCATCCTGGTTTATGCTGTATTCACCCATTTGTAATAATGGAAAAATCCATGTGTCTATATCAGATTCTGGAACTAATCATTTATTTATTTATTGTGACTCAACATATGACAGCACCCCTCGTGATGTTAGGCCAAAGTGTGGTCCATGAATGAATGTCACTGCTACTACAATTCAATAACTGTGAGTAGCAATCACATCCACTATGACATCTTAGATGAAACCGGCAACTTACAAGCTGATCCCGAAACGTGACCAAATAACTTCACAGTCTGTATTCTTGTAAGTGGTGGTACTACCCCGGATCGGCAGACTGGGTACCACTGCCTACCACTCTTTGATAACCAGACCCGAAGCAAATATCCATCTCTTTTTTTTTATTAACAAATATTTGCAATACTAAATATTATAAAATATTACAAATAAAAGCTATGAAACAAATATTTGCTCCGACCGGGGATCGAACCCGGGACTTTACGCGCAACAAACCAGTCGCTAAACCGTTCGTCAACGCCTGTCGTCAAAATTTATGTTTAAAATTTAATTTTAAATTAAAATTTATTTATGTTCAATCTGTTGTGTATGATACTTTTTTGGGCTATAGTACTGCAATGTAACCTATTTTATAGAAATTCTTTAATTTATCCCAGATTATAGCCTGTTGTATCTACTTATGAATTTAAATAAATAAATCAATCAAATTGTCACGCCTTTTTCCCACAAGGATAGACAAAGACAATGGTAATGTAGTGCTACGTGCCACGAACCCTCGCTTCCTTCACATTCACAATTCTCTTCATACAAGCTCTACAGTTATGGGCACTAGGCAACCCAGCTTTCTTGAGAATGTGTCCGATTTAAAAAGTAAACATTAATATAAAGAAGCACCTTTGGCCGATATAGTGACGGCGACTGAGACTCGGTTTTTTCAGTCAGTCGTCACTCTTTGACCTTCCCGTGCTTACCATTAGGCAGGTAAAAGTCAGATGTTGTCAAAAATTAAAGTAGGGGTCATCATAAGATAGTACTCCGCCGGTATTAAGCTGTATGTAATAATTAAATATTACAAATATTTTGAAACTAAAGTGCTCTTGTATCATAGAAACAGGACAACTAAAGTACATCATCAATCAACCGGTAACAATGTATCAATCAATCAAAAATACATTGATAGCGGTGGGTGGTCTCAAACTTGTGCTCTCGGTTTGCGTAACCATTGCACTGCCACTACACCATGGTCGCCTTTGTATAAAACAAATCTTTGCTCCAAGAAGGAATCAAACTCGGAAGTTCCATATAGCAAACTGATGCGTTACATTAGTAACGGGTCATTATTGTATTGCATTTGTTAAATTGAATAAAGGACATCCTTCATTTTGGGATTCTATGTACTACTTTTGTTATGTCCAATGATGCAAAAATATATAAATGGTAGTTGTTTTGATAAAACTAATAACAATTTTGTGCGATAACACAAAATAATAACAATTTTAAAATTGCTGTGCGATTGAGTTATTTGGAAAATAACATATGGAGTTTGTGTCATTTGTCAATCAACACAACATTTGTTCTGCTTTGAACTGTCATAATTATAGTTTGATCATTTTGCACAACTAAACTATGCAAAATAAAAGATATATTACATTGTAATCTTCATACATAAAACTATTTCAAAATGCATATTAAACTGTTAATACAATTGAGCCCAAGACCCCATACAAAATGAATGATGTCCTTTTCCTGTGAACTCCATTCAATAAATAAATATATCTTACCACCCTTAATGAAGGGAACTTGTTTCTCTTTCCATTTATCAATAAATTTATCAATTTCATGTTTCATATTTTGCACAAATTCCTTTACGGGCATTGTTGTACTCTTAACACCATCTTTATGACATTCCTTACTAAATGTATTCACAATACCTGCAAAATTTATTAAATATGTAATTAAATTTCTTTTTAAATCCAATTGTCTAGAGTTAAAATGTAATATTTCGAGTTAAGTCACCCACTGACTGTTCCAAGTTGGAATTACAGATAAATGGTATTACTCATTAATGATATTATTGGATTAAATAAAAGGAATAGCTTTTAAATATTCTTAGAATTATGATTACAAAGTGCTTGAAATCCATTTACATCACTGATTAAGATTTTCACGTTTTTCAAATAGAAATAAACATATCTAAAAAAAATTAAAAATAATATGGTAATTAATTTATGAATTTATCCCTTAAACTGCTGTGGATGACATCAATCAGCTCACTGCCTTCTTTGTTCATATTTTACGTAATTTTTGTAATTAAATACAGTTAAAATAGCTTCAAATTTGTTTATTATATTATCCCCAATAAATAAATAGTGATTAGCAAATAGGAATAGAATTCTCATGACAGGGATCAGCATCATTCGCAGCTGAGGGGTTACAGGGGTAACAGATTTCAAGCACTGAAGCTGGTTGATGCCATGTAGAAGAAAATTGTTATAGTTCTACTAATCTGACGGTAAGTGGAGTAATTTTTGGTATAAGTGCCATTCTTTCCAGACAGTTAATGGGTGACAAACAACCAGCATATTTATGCTCACTCCACACGCCTTGTTTGGCCCAGCTCTCTATCAACTTATACAGCTTGTATCACTTGTATATGTTGTCAAGCTATACAGCTATAGTAACAACTGCATGACAAAACTTCATGTATAATATGAAAGTAATCAGGCTTGAATAACAATGCTATGAAATTTGGACAATCTATAAATAGAGCATGAAACCCCTTAAACACGTTAACACTAACAGATAATTAATCGGAACAGCTTGCCTGATAGTGTGGTAAAATCAACCACAATAAATCCACTCAAAAATAGATTTTACAAAGAATGGATAAAGAATGTATAAAGAATGGAGCATGGAAGAGGATCCTGCTTAATAATAATTATTGTTATTATTCCTCTTCCCTATTATAATATCTTAACACTTACTTATTCATACCTATAAGTTCACAGTAGAAATCAGCCAAGTTGCTATCTTCAATTTCAACATATCTGTCTTGCCTCTTCATAAAATAATCATTGGAACAATTTGCACCACTCAGTATCACAGTATCATCAGCTATGTACAACTTCATATGTTGCAATGCCACCAATTCATTATATCTGGCAGGAACCACGCGAGCCCAAGGCCCTTGCAATTTTGGTGTTTGATACATATAAACATTGCAACGGTCAGGTATTTCATTAACAAACTCTTGTAGTAACGACTTAGAATTAATTTCACCCCTTGTACCTCGCTGATAATCTAACAAAACGTTAAATGTTAAGTTTTGCCTTCCCAAAACATTTTGTTTTGTAACATTCAGTAGATTCTTTTCCATATCTCCAGTTCCAATGTACAAACTGGCCAACGAAATTCTGTTGTTTGCATGCTCGAAACGATTGCATAGATTATCATAAAAAGCACGAGGGTCCGTAATCACTTTAATTTTTGATGAATTTACCGGGAAACAAGGTGAAACATTGAATATCCAATTAAAATGTTGCAGTTCCGGTGGTTTAAAGTTTAATTTTATATTACTATTCTTTAACATTATATTAAAATATACGCCAATGTTTTACTAATAATTTTGAATACACACCCGATACTGTAAATTTTTTATCATGCAATAAGTTAAATTTAAATTCAAAGATACCAATCCAATGAACAAAATCGAAATGTCAATGTCAAAAACAGATGATCGAACGAAACCAATTGAAACAAAGCACCGCGATAAAATTTAAACATGAGTGAAAAAAAATCGCAACTTTAACTCTTATATTATAATTAATTTTATGTTATTTCGTTATAATCAAATATAGTTGTTTGCTCCACATTATAACCTCTTCAGAAATTTAACTATGACATAGTGCTGTGGCTGTGAATGCGCGCCATCTAGTGGTTCATTTAGAAATCACCAGATAGATCTTTTCAACTAGATGGCGCTGCAAACCATAATAACTTTTATGTATGTACGATACGTGTGGCGCATTGGTTAGCATAGCAGTTTATTACGCGTAAAGTCCCGGGTTCTATTCCCAGTCAGAGCAAATATTTGTTTCATAGATTGTAATATATAATAATTGGATTAAATATTACAGCCTTTCCGAAGCCATGATAGAATCTGACAATGAGCAAATGCATGCTAAGCTCATCCTGCCCATGCTAATGAATTATTTTTATTTCATTTTATCACAAATATTTATTAATATAAAAATTGTTGGATTTTTTATCCGGGTCTGATTATCAGAATGGTACAGTGATAGTACCACCACTTACAAGTATCTATACAGACCGTGAAGTGACTTAGCCACGTTTCAGGATCAGCTTGTAATTTTCCAGTTTTAACTAGGTCGGCATTGTGGATGTGACTGCTACTTATAGTTATTCAACTGCGGTAGCACTCACCAGTGGCGTGGCGTAGGAGTCAGCCGCCCCGGGCGGAAAAAAAATTTGCCGCCCCCTTATTTAGGAATGTCAATCATAGGTAATACAACAAAAATATGAAATTCAGGTTCAAAGGACATCATTCATTTTGGACTTTTATTGTAACACTTTTGTCACGGCCGATGATAAAAATATATATAAATGGTAGGTTCGATACTCGTATTGACAAAACTAATAGCAATTTTGCTTTTAATTGCTGTACGATTGAGTTATTTGGAAAATAACAATGATTATTTTTAGTTTCTAAACCACGCGGAAAAGACATATTAAAAAATAAATGTCACACACAGTTGACCAAGGAACATTGTACTCAAGAGAAGAAGCTCGACTGCCATAGACAACAAGTGACAATTAGAGACGCCACGACGGAATATCACGCGAACTAAAATGTTGGGCTGTTGGTGAAAGTGAACCTTACTCAGCAGAAAATAATCTAATTAGATGAATAAAACGACTTTTTATAAAACATTATCTTTTTTATTTAATTCCAACTTACTTTTTAAGACAATAGTATCACTAAAAATATGTATGCTAATTACTAGCACAACAGGAGATAATTTTTAAAAATTTAATTTATACTTTTACTCTATTTTTTACTAGTTTCAAAATGTTTAACGACAGTATTATATTGATGACCTTTGCGATGCCTAAACATTTGGTGGGAAGATCAAACCGGAAGAAACGCTATCACGCCATAACCTTGAATGAGAGTCGAGACCCGATGGATCGACTGCCTGATGTTTTTTTTTAATTAAAAAGTAATTGACGACTTTTTTTGGGCTGGCAGTGAACTTAATGGTTTCTGCATTGAACTGTCATGATTATAGTTTGATCATTTCGTACATCTAAACTATGCAAAATATAGGATATTTACCAAGCACATTAAAATATTGTTGTATCGAACTATTTTATTGTACATTTCCCACTTTTAGTACAATTAAGCCCAAGTCCCCATACAAAATGAATCATGTCCTTTTAACGATTTATTTTAGTTTTTATTTTTAATTTTGCCGCCCGGAGCGGGCCTTCCGCGCCACGGACTCACCTCCAATCATGGACTACACTTCAGCTCTACATCGGCGGGGAGTTGTCTATTGTCGAGTCACAATAACAAAAAACACATAAATCAAAGAAAAAAATTTATCAATCAAACTGTCACGCCTTTTTTCACAGGGATAGGCAGAGACAATGAAGCGCCACTTGCCACGATCAGAGACATCAAGCAAGCTGGGTTGCCTAGTGTCCATAACCGTAGAGCTTGCATGAAGAGGATTGTGGATGTGAGGGAAGCGAGGGAGTTGTGTCAAGATCCATTTTTTATGTTTCATTTAAATTAATAAAAATATGTAAGTAATTGTATTTTTTTTTAATTTTAATTAAATTACAATACTTATATTTTATAATAAAGTAAATAGAATATTAAAACGCAATTGTCCATTCATAAATTTATATGGATCAGGATAATTTGTGACTGCGAAAAATACTGTGAAAGTCTGGGTGTATATTAAAAAATTTTTGTTTGTTGTTTTGTTGTCAAATAATTGGTATATAGTTACATTCATTTATTGTAAAAGGCGACTTGCCATTCTAAATGGCAAACAAATATTTTCATTAATTTATTTACATTTCTATACTAAGCTACTAAAGTGCTTGTACCATAGAAACAGGACAACCAAAATACATATCAAGGATACATAGGTACCGGTGGGTGGTCTCGAACTCGTGCACTCGGTTTGCGTAACCATTGCACTGCCACTACACCACGGTCGCCTTAAATAAATTCAGTCTTCGTCTTGTAAAATTTGTTGCTTTTCAATACCATAGAATAATTTATTTGGGGACTTCATATAAGCCCATGCCATTCTGTTAGAACTAAAATGCACTCCGACTTCGCCATTCTTGGACAATGTTATTGCGCCAGCAGTGTTGTTCAGACGTTTTGTCATGCCTACAATAAAAAAAACACCTTTATCAATGAATTAAACAAATTTTATGCGGCTTACTATCGCGTTTATTTTGGTTTTGATTTTACAATTTTTTATTATTCCGACGTTTCGAGAGCTTTGCAGCCATCGTGTCTCTCCGTAGTAAGCCGCATAAAATTTGTTTAATTCATTAATCAATGTTCGCGCAAAATCTAAGAAAATACACCTTTATCAATCAATCAAATTGTCACGCCTTCTTTCCACAGGGATAGGGCAGAGAAAAAGGAGCGCCACTTGCCACGATTCTGACACAACTCCCTCGCTTTCCTCACATTCACAATTCTTTTCATACCAGCTCTATGGTTATGGGCACTAGGCAACCCAGCTTTCTTGAGGATGTCTCCGATTTGGTCAGAGACATCCTCGCTGTCATGAATCAAGAGAATCGGGGCCCAGGGGCCGCTATACGCTGACAAAGTTTATCAAAACACTAACATAGAAGTGGGAGGAATTAACTGTCTACGGACGGACAGACGGTCACCAGCGCAGTATCATAATGATTCATCATATAGACTTACTACGTGCTATTGGATGTGGCAGGTAGGGCACGTGTTCAAAGGCAGGCGTAATTTGCAAATTATAAAACTAAAAAATATAAGACCTAGAGAAAATCAGACCGAATTGTTTTTTTTTTGTTTCACCGCCATCACTCTTGGATCTCCTCTTGCTTATCATCAGGCGGAACAAGGTCAAATGTCGCGTCACAATAAAAAAATATGTTGAAAAGACGTTAGAAGTTATGTTAAAGATATTTTTAAACAAGCTTTTTGACATTTTGAGATGAACAATTAAAATATTTTGTTGTGTTTCTTAGCGGTTCAACTTCAGCGGATCAGTGGTCTTATATTTAGAGTTTTTTTTTTAGATTTTGCGCGAATTATTGAATTAAACAATTTTTATGCGACTTAACCAAAAATAAACGCTATAGTAAGCCGCATAAAATTTGTATATCTATTTATTTCTATACAAAGCTACTATAATAAAATAATAGAAACTAAACGACCACAGACCATATTATCAAAAATACATTGCTATCAGCAAGTGGTTTTGAACCTGGGGCTCTTGGTATGCAAAACCATTCCACTACTACTAGACGGTCGTAACAAAAAAGCATGGGGGCCTTGTACCTTCAACAGCAGTCTTAGTTGCACTTGTTGCATCATATCCATCTTCCATTAACTTAATAATAGTATGAGCCAAGCAGTATTTTAAGATTGATTCACCATGACCTGAAATTAATCAATCTATCAATCAAATTGTCACGCTTTTTTTCCACAGGTATAGGCAGAGACAATGGAGCGCCACTTATCATGGTCCTGACAACATTAATAAAAGTATTTGCTTCGGGTCTGGTTATCAAAGAGTGGTAGGCAGTGGTACCCAGTCTGCCGATCCGGGGTAGTACCACCACTTACAAGTATACAGACCGTGAAGTGATTTGGTCACGTTTCGGGATTAGCTTGTAAGTTGCCGATTCCAACTAGGCTGGCATAGTGAATGTGGTTGCTATTTACATTTTAGTAGCAATGACATCCATTCATAGACCACACACCAGCTTAACATCCAGCAAGGTGCTGTCAACTATCACAATAAAAAAATAAAAAAAGTAATTACCAGTTGTTGAAACTCCACCAACATAATCGTCGGCATACGTGCCGCTGCCAATTTGTGGCGTATCCCCAATCCTGCCAACAACTTTGCCACTGATCCCCCCTGTGCTTGTTGCCACGCCAATATGACCATTAACATCTATTGCCACAGCACCCACGGTGCCCACTCCAGCCTAAATAAAATAGAAAAAAGTAATGATTTAAACACATTTTATGCGGCTTACTATTGAATTTATTTTGGTTATTAATTTACAATTGGTCTCCGTGATGGCTGCAAAGTTCTCGAAACGTCGGATAATAAAATGTTGTAAAATCAATAAGAAAAATAAACGCCATAGTACGCCGATAGTAAGACCTAGAATTTGTGCATTCTAATTCTATGGTAAGCCGCATATTTTTTTTAAATTTAATAATCAATGTTCGTGGAAAATCTAAGAAAATACTATTGTAAAAATTAATTGTGGCTTAACTCCCCACCTTATAGAATTTTCTTAGATTTTGCGCGAATAAACATAATAATAATAATTGAATAAAACAAATTTAATGCGGCTTACTATCGCGTTTAACCAAAAATAAACGCGATAGTAAGCCGCATTAAATTCGTCGTCGTACTTTCCATTGCTTACCCAGTCAAGTCGAGATAAAATGTTGAGTCCTAATAAAAAAAAACTTAATATTTAAGCCATTAGTAGTTCATTCTAATTTACAAAGCTAAATTACCTCATCCAGTTGACCTATTTCAGTTTGACCAAATTCAAGTTCATTTTCGAGGAAACTTTTCAAACTCTCCTTTGCATGCTCTGTTATTAAAGATTCATTTGGAACAGTTGTGAAATTCTGAAAATAAAACATCTTACTTCAATTATATTAAGGCAATTCTTGCTAAATACCTACGACAGGTTGTCTAGTAGTAGGTCACGCAAACCAAAAGCTCTCAGTTCAAATCCACTGTATAGTACATTTTTCCTTACTTGACAATAGTAAACAAACTTTCAGCATAATGGCGGATTAACAATAAAATAACAATTACTACTGACGCGAATCAATACGAGTATGTAAAAATATCTATGAATTGCTGTGAAAATGTTCATTATTATTATTGGGGCACAACATTTGTCATTTGCGAATTTACCGTTTCTATATAAATGGATTTTAATAAAAATCAATCAATCAATCAAATTGTCACGCCTTTTTCCCACTACTAGGCAACCTAGCTTTCTTGAGGATGTCTCCGATTTGGTCGGCAAACACCCTCCTGGGCCTGCCTCGTTTTACGCATCCAATCACGTGAGATTTATAATTTCTTTTCGTCAATCTACTTGACGATCGAAATAAAAATAATGTATACATGTGTGTTATTTTAATAGATTATGTGCATTATTGTGCATGTTTATTCTATAAAATAAAACAGTCGTAAATAGTTTCCTTAAATTAAGGGCATGGAAAATTTCGATTTTCATGTTTGTTCACTAAGAAAAAACACAGTAGGTATACCAATGTACCATTAGGTTAGTATAGAAATGTGAAATTAAAACAATGAAATAGGACTTTAAGGGTTATTTCAGAATCACCTATTAAATCTCTAGATTAATTGGGAACTTAACAACAAATGACAATGAAAAAAAATTAATAGTTCAATAAAAATATTTGGAGAAGCGTCAACAAAGCGTCTTGTGAATAAATATGTCAAACGCTCTAAAATTTTATATACTATTTATAAGGAGAAGCGAGGGAGTTGTGTCAGGATAGTAGCAAGTGGCGCTCCACTGTCTCTTTTTATTCCTGTGGGCAATAAGCGTGACAATTTGAATTGAATTACATAAATTCCTTTAAAATTGAAACTCTGGTGATATCTGCTAAGTATTAGATAAATGAGTCAAGTACATACTTAATATATTTTTTAAGTCATACCACTGATAATATTCAAGATCTAGATAAACTGCTTCTAAAGAAAGAATATTAGGTACTCAAATAAATATTTCATGGCCTATCCAAGGCCTTTCCGATGAACAAAGTTTCGAACTATTAAGAGATAGGAATAAAAAGAGAAAAACAATTGCTTTGAATCGATCGTTAATGTGTCAACAATCAAGAGTTGAATTAAATAATAACCCAAGATAAATCTGGTCATGTGTTAAAAATAAAAAGGCTTTAGGAACATTATATTAATTTAATGGCGTTCGACATATTTAACCAGGAATACTGATTATGAATAATAGGTCACTTAAAATTGACAAACGTCTACTTTTTCGGTATGCTTATTTGCTAGAGAATACTACAAAGGTCATGATTGTAGGAAAGGAAGGAATTAACAGCTTACTTAGCATGTTCTGGAGTATCGCAGGGTTCAAGTCTTGGTCCCTTAGTTTCGAATGATGTGATTAGCTAGGTTTCTGATAACCGCGGGGTTCTTTACGTACACTTATTGGTAAACTAAAAACAACACACCTGGGCGTTTTCCTTTCTTTTTAGATTCCTGGTCATATCATCCTTGGCAGTGGTTATGTCGTTACTGGCTGGTGTGCGCTTTAACACTATCTAATATTACATTATTTAACTGTGTTAAAACACCCAGGATCTTAAGTCTCGTAAGAAGTATGGTTTTGGTCCTAAGGAAAAAAAAAGGTAATACGTTGACATATTTTTACCTTTTCTAAAGCAAATCTTTTAGCACCCTCTCCGCCGATTAGTGAATGTGGCGAATCGGTAAGTACAGCCAGAGCTATACTGATTGGATTAGGAAAGTCTTTTATCAAAGTTACTGCACCAGCATCCAAGTTTTTGCCACACATAATACTAGCTTCCATTTCTACTTCCCCATCCAGATTGAGTACAGAACCATAGCCTGGAAATTATACAAAAACTCAAGTGGGTTGTAATAGATTTTTTTGTGACTCGACCTCTGACCTCCACTCGCCTGGGACTTTACCCGCAACAAACCAATCGCTAACCAATCGCCATGCCTGTCGTCGAATACATAGCTGCAAAGCACAAAATAATTAACGAAGTACTTTATATTAGTATAATAAAACTGTTTTTCCAGTCATCAGCGCTTTTGAACCTCCCCTTTCTTACCATCAGGCAAGATATGGTCAAATGTCGCGTATCAATAAAAAAACAAATAAGATATTTTTATATCTTTCTGATGTGGGAACCTAAACAGAGTTATCTTATTTATAAGAGTAATCCTATGTACTTTGTATCTTTAAGTATGTATCGAAAATAATGCAATTTGATAATAGATGAAATAACAAGATAGATATATTATATAAGATGTTTAAGAAAATATAAGTATACAATATACATACTATAATTTAAAAGTGGTAGGCAGATAGTTGTCACAGTTGATGGTTATTTAGCCAGTCTGCCGATCCGTGGTTGTACCACTATTACCATTATGACCATTAAGTGACTTCGATATGTGGAGCCACAGTAAAAAGAAACCTATAATATTAGGAACTAAAGAACTGATTTATTTGATTACCTTTTTTTTACTTATAATAAACATTTCATTTTTTGTTAAAAACAAAGTTTCGCAAAGAGTGGTAGGCAGTGGTGCCCAGTCTGCCAATCTGGAGTCATGTTTAGGGTCATGTTTTAAGTTACTTGTTCTAACTTGACCAGCATAGTGGATGTGATTGCTACTACAGTCATTTAGTATGATAGTGCTGTCATATGACGAGTACATTATAAAAAATACAATACTGGTTACTTGTAGAATGTGATTTGAGAAAGCTAAATTTAATTGACTTATTGGACTATCTCAAATGGGTTATACAGTGTATTAAAACTATATAATAACACCCAGGATGGTGTTTTTCAACCAAATCAGAGACATCCTCAAGAAAGCTGAGTTGCTTAGTACCCATAACCACAGAGCCTGTATGAAGAGAATTGTGGATGTAAAGGAAGCAAGAGAGTTGTGTAAGGATCGGGATAAGTGGCGCTCCATTGTCTCTGTTTATCCCTGTGGGTGAAAGGCGTGTCAATTTGATTGATTGATTGATAAAGCTTTCTCTTCATTCATCCCAAAATAATCAACTAAAAATTCCAACTCATTCTTCCTCTGCTTACGGCGAATCTTTTACAGTCTCTGCAGCTCACCAGTGGAACAAGCTTCCCCTGACTATTAGACAAGCCCCAACTACCAACAACTTTAAACACCTACTCACCAATCACTTTTTAAATAAACAAACCTTATAACATCCTTATTATCTCATACATGTGTTTAATCTTATGTATATTTGTGTATATGTTGCCTAATGTATGTATTGCTTATATTTATATATTTATATATGTATATATATATGTATATATATATGTTTTTATAACCAATGTCAATTAAAATAATATTAAATTTTTATAATAAATGGTTTGCACCCAGTTAATCACAGCACTACACAACAAAGGTTAGCTGGCAGATAATGCCTAAGGCATTAAGCTCGCCTATGTACCTTATTTTTGTGCAATAAAGAGTTTATAAATAAATAAATAAATAAAAGCCACACCTAGATAGGCAGACACAATAGAGCGCCACTTGACACAAGTCTCCTGTTCTTTTACATCCAAAATTATCTTCATACAGACTCAAAACCTTGCATATCAAGTTTTTGTACAAGCAGTCTAAATATATAAAAGTATAAATCTAAAAATCCCATTAATTTATCATTACTTTATTAGTACTTATTTTTTAATGAGTCGTGACATCTGACCTCAAAAAGTCCTGGAGCGAACCTAATTTTATGGAACCTAAATAAGGCAATCACTCTCATTTAGGTTGCATAGTCTGTGGTATTTAGTTTTACTTTTATTTTTAGTAGTAAAAAAATATATATTTACCAGCATTAAAATTTTCATCATTTTCCATTGATATCACAGCTGCTTCTACTGCCTCTAAAGCTGTACCTCCAGCTGACAAAATTTTATAGCCTTCCCTAACAGCTTTCCTTACACCATCCAGTTTTCCCTGTACCCTACTTTGAGGAATGTCTCCAGCTCCACCATGAACTATTATTATCGGTTCCATTGCTAAAGTGGAGACAACCACAACTATTAAAAGACTTATAACTATTTTAATAAACCCAGAATCCCTTAATGACATGATTGTATTATCTTATCGCAATAAATAAATGTTCTTATTAAATTTTAAATAAATATTTATTCAAATACACTCGTCGAAACAAAACAAAATATTAATGTGAAATAAGTCTAACATCCGAATCCTCTGTATAAATAATAATAATGTTTTATCAGTGTATAACTCACGATAATATTAAATTATATTAGCCGGTAGAAAATTTGTTTTGATTTTGCACACAGACCTTTGCAAATGTTTTCATATGTAATTTAAAGCTGTGAAACGTTTCTCTTCGTGTTCCCTTGAAGACTCGAAGACTTGAAGACGGAAGAGTTTTAGTAGTTTCTCCACCGCTTTACTAAAATCATTACCATCACCTTCACCATCGTATAATGGATGAAACCATGAAATACTAGAGTTCACCAACTGAAGGAATAGAATTATTATTATAATTGCTATTTACAACTATTTATTGAAGACAAATTTGGTAAACTATGTTTAACCATGTACGTTGTTTTCTTTGCCTTTAAAAAGGTTGGAAAAAAAAACAAATAAAACATTCATTTCGTTCATTCATCTTTCCCTTGAGAACTGTCAATGCCGTTCATAAATAAAGATGGTGGATGATGGTAAAAATATCAACGAATTAGAAATGTTGTTTAATTATTAAGTATTAATTTGTGCAATACGTAGAGATATTTTTAAAATGTCTACTCCGTCTTCAAATCGCAAATATGGCGCTCAGAAAATTCGTCTGACAAGTAAGAACCCTTGTGGCTCCTCGAATCATATGTAGATATTTTGATATTTTACAAACAAATTCTCTGTTTCAGTATTATGCGCAAGGAACTTAATTCGGAGAGATTTATTCAGTAAGTACAAAAGAAAATTTATTTTAATATTTTGGAAAACAAATCGGTAACTTTTATCGTATTTATCACATCGAAAAATAACAATTATGTATTTCTCAAAAGTTCACATGAAAACGACTACATTATTGTTTCCTCACATTCTAATTATTAATATTATTGCTTTATAACGATGATCTATGTGTTAAAATATTGAATATTTTCTTGTAGGGTTACCAGATCCTTTCGCCAAGATATCTGTAGATGGCAGTGCTCAAATACATTCAACAACCACAGTGAAAGCAACATTGGACCCAAAATGGAATACTCATTACGATTTATATTTGACGAAAGGAGATGGAATCACAATAACGTAAGTAGCCAAAGTGTTTCGCAATAAATACAATTATACAATATATAGGTTGCATATGTCTTGAATACTTAATAAGTTATTGTTGTATATGTAATCACAATGGTTTAAATATGACTAAGACAGATGTAACAGAGGATTTGACAAAGTTTTTATTTTAATACTCTGTACATGTAATTGTAATTTACATTTTAGATTGTATGGTTTTGCTAGTCTATATAGGCAAATAAGATCTTGGTGGATTTATTTATTGAAGTATATACAACATTTTATTATTACAGATTATACTGTAATTTGTCTGGATTTTTTTAATAAGTAGAATATTTGTAGATCTAGTATTTTCTTGGATTTTACGTTAACATTGATTAATGAAATAAACAAATTTTAGGCAGCTTACTATCACATTTATTTTGGTTTTGATTTTACATATTTTTATTATTCTGACGTTTTAAGAGCTTTGCAGCCATCATGGTTACAGGGAGACTCCTGTTTAATTCATTTGTAGAACTCTTAAAAGAAAGAAGAGATTGTGAGAATGTCATTAGGACTTAATTACTGGGTTACTATGATGCAGCTGAACGGGGGGATTTCTTTATAAATCCAGCCAAATTACCATTTCACAATGTTATGTCAAGCTGTGTGGACTCATGGAACAGTTTGCCAGCTGATGTCATTGGGGTGGAGACAGTGTACCAATTAAATAATAGATATAATAAGCACATAACTTCCAGGTGTTAATAATAGCCTAGTCTATTTCAATCAATCAATCAAATTGTCACGCCTTTTTTTTACAGGGATAGGTAGAGACAATGGAGCGTCACTTGCCACATAATAAATATGTTGACTGTGTTGAGATGAAGACACAAGAAACTGTGTATTCACTAAACATTTTTTTATTGTGGCTCGACAAGTTAATATTAAGACCAACTTATGGTTGCCCAGTTACTGTCGCTATCAAGACTATTTTAAATCATAATGTTTGTTTTAGTATATGGAATCAGCGGAAAGTGCACAAAGTGTCTGGGTTCCTTGGTTGTGTTCGAATACAAGGCTCAACTGTACATAAGCTTAAAGACACCGGATGTGAGTATTTTTTATTTATTTATTTAATTTACATTTCTATACTACGCTACTAGAGCGCTTGTATCATAGAAATAGGACAACCAAAGTACATTATATCAAAGATACATTAGTGCTGGTGGGTGGTCTTAAACTCGTGCTCTCGGTTTGTGTAACCATTGCACTGCCACTACACCACGGTCGCCCATTATATAATTGCTATTGTCATCACTCTTGGATCTCCTTTTGCTTATCATCAGGAGGGTCGAGGTCAAATGTTGTGTCACAATAAAAATAAAGTCTATTTTGCATTACATTATAATCACAACTTCTGTGTTAAGCCTGATGTTAAGCTGTAGGGCGGTTCATAAATGGAGGTGACTGCTACTACCGTTCAAAAACTAAATCCACTATGCCGGCCTAATTGAAACTGCCAACTTACCATCTCCCGAAACGTGACTAAGTTACTTCACAGTCTGTATACTTGTAAGTGGTGATACTATTGTGGCTTGACATGTTACAGCACCCTGCCTGCTCTTCTAGTGATGTGGGGAGATGCTACTACAGTTAAATAACTGTAAGTCACATCTACTATGCTAGCCTAGTTGGACATAACAACTTTTTTTTTATTGTGACACGACATTTGACCTTGACCTGCCTGATGATAAGCAAGAGGAGGTCCAAGAGTGACGACGACTGAAAAAACTGAGTTAGTTTCCGGCTGCCTCAGCCGCCGTCATTATGCAGGCCTAAGGTGCTTCTTCACGCATCGCTTGAAGGATCCAAGGTCATAGGATAGAGAGAGCACATAGGCTGGCAAAGCATTCCACTTGTCGATTGTACTACAAAGAAAATATGCACCAAACTTTTTAGTTTGACTGTCTAACTTTCAAGCTATCCCGGATCATTATTAGTCATTTGCTCAGTCTGCCTACCATAATAATAAGGAACACTTTTTCTTAATTTTAGTATTCATTATACAATGTTTATTATATTCATGATTTATGTATTTGTTTTATTTATGTGGTTTACATTTATGCAATAATTAGTATTTATGTACTTATGCATAGGCTGGTTGCTAGATAATGTATAGCGACATTAACAGCCGATTGTACCAAAGGTGTAATTTACGAATTTGTAAAAAAGTATCGTATAGGTAAAAGATGAAAAGAAAAATTGATTGCACCACTCTTTAACTTCACATTTCACATTTACGTTTAACGGATATTTTATACAGAGCTAAAGGACATCATTCATTTTGGGGTTCTACTACTTTTGTTATTTCTAATGATAAAAACATATATAATAGGTAGTTTCGATATAAAATCTGCCTTTTGTAATTTTAGTACAGTAAAGTTTTAAATAAAAATAAATAAATTTATTGTTTGAAAGCAATGACTATGCACTGACCACAACAATAAACAATTAAAAATAAATCTAAAATAATACAATCACGAATAACCTTAGTAAAACAAGTATTAATAACATTTAGATTGTCACACCTTTTCCCACGGGGATAGGCAGAGACAATGGAGCGCCACTTGCCACGATCCTGACACAACTCCTTCGCTTCCTTCACATCCACAATTCTCCTCATATATTATTTGTTTTATAACAATAATGAAATAATTACATGATGTATTGATTGATATAATTTTTAGCACTTGGTCATTGATTATCACTAAACATTAAAATTAGCAATACAAGTATGTATAAATATTAAAGCATGATTTCACACTACTGAAATTACATGAGTATTAAAATTAGGATGATTAACATCAAATTATTCAAACTATGTTCGGAATTTATTTTAATGCAATTTATGATGCATGTTTGATTTATTATAAACCGTACTTTTCTTCAAGCGCTAGATTCATTTTTAAAGTTATCAACCTGTAAAATATACATCCCTGGGGAGTCGATCATATTGCATCCTTAACCCTGTTCCTCCGCACAAAGAAACCGAAGAGGACTTCAAGTGCGGAAACGAGCCCGCAAATAACTATAAACCTTGTTCCTCCATGATACCCACCCAACAATCAACAAGTGAACCAGCTTCCTATCCTATAATCTTGAACCCTTTAAGTGAAGGTGACCGTGGGCCGGCATAGTGACGGCGACTGAGGCGAACGTGAAATGAAACGCTTTTTTATTTATATTTCTATACTAAGCTACTAAAGTACTTGTATCATAGAAACAGGACAACCAAAGTACAAAAAAGGACTATGTATTTTTATTTGTGGTTGGTGTGGGTCCCTCTTCCCCTGATTCGCAAATTGAATAATATAAAATACTAATATATTTTTTTTATAGATCAATGTTTGGACCTTTGTGAAGATGGTTCAAGCGAGCCGTGTGTGGTCAGAGGACATGTCATTGTGTCCTTACTGTCCCGAGATGGTGCAAGAGGTGAGCCTGCGTCGGCTGCTGGGGAGGGATCACCATTAGCTGTTGTGGGACCCGCTGGTGATGTGAGGACACCCAGGGATCCACCAGCACAGCCCAATGTCCCACAACAGCCATTACCGAAGTATTGGGAGCAGAGATATACATCGTCAGGCAGGTATGTGTTAAAAAGCATTTTAAGAATAATTGCGACTGGTCCAGTAATGGTTAATCGTTTTTTAAATCAAATCAAATTGTCACGCCTTTTCCCCACAGAGACAGGCAGAGACAATGGAGCACCACTTTTTTTTTTTTTTTTTCTTTTTATTGTGGCTTGTAATATGATAGCACTCCACGTGATGTTAACTGGAGTACGGTCCTTGAATGGAGGCGACTGTAATTAGTAGTGAACTAGCTGACATAATTACAAGGACATTCAGACTTCATACACCTTCATATTGTCACAATATTTAAAAAAAAATTAGCGGCGTAATTACAGCGACTGACGCAACAGAAAAATTAAAAGGTATTTTTAGTCATCGGCGCTCTTGGACTTCCCCCTTATTTTTTATTGTGACTCGACATATGACCTCGTCCCGCCTGATGATAAGCAAGAGGAGGTCCAAGAGTGACGAATGTTCACGGCTGCCTCAGTCGCCGACACTATGCCGGCCAAAGGTGCTTCTTCACGCATCGCTTGAAGGATCCAAGGTCATAGGATGGATAGAACGCATGGGCAGGCAAAGCATTCCACTTGTTTTTATTTTTATTTTTTTATTGTGACTCGACATATGACAGCACCCCCCTTGATGTTAAGCCAAAGTGTGGTCCATGAATGAATGTCACTGCTACTACAATTCAATAACTGTGAGTAGCAATCACATCCACTATGCCGGCCTAGATGGAACCGGCAACTTACAAGCTGATCCCGAAACGTGACCAAATCACTTCACGGTCTGTATACTTGTAATTGGTGGTACTACCCCGGATCGGCAGACTGGGTACCACTGCCTACCACTCTTTGATAACCAGACCCGAAGCAAATATCCATCTCTTTTTTTTTATTAACAAATATTTTTTATTAAGCAATATTTAATACTATTAAATATTACAAATAAAAGCTATGAAACAAATATTTGCTCCCCCCCCCGGGATCGAACCCGGGACTCTACGCGCAACAAACCAGTCGCTAAACCGTTCGTCCACGCCTGTCGTCACGCCTTGTCGATTGATCTACAAAAAAAAGACTCGCCGAACTTTTTAGTTCGACTGCCGATTCGGTCGATAGAATGCGGATGCTTTCCCCGACCTGTGCGGGCATTACGAGAGTATTACCCTGGTATTACTTAATATGCTTAATTTAATTGGTCTTAATAAAATAAAACAATTGGCTTATTCTCAATCGTGTTAGGGCTAAATGCGAATGGATGTCAAAAGACCTGTAGAAAGGCAAGAGGCCAAAATATTTCTTTTTATTATCTATATTTATGTCGCATGATTTTTTCTGTATTCGGCAGTAAGTCGTGAATTTTTATTTTCAGACCTTACTATGTTAATCTGTTCCTGAGACAAACCCAATGGGAGAGGCCGTCAGCAGAACCGCAAACCCCTGTCACACCAACACAGCAATCAAGTCCTTCTTCCTCTCCAGCGTCACCATCTTCGCCAGGGTCACCGTCGTTACCAGGGTCACCTCTCTCTGATACCGATGTGAATAACAGCCCATCAATATCATTAAGGTGAAGTTACTTTTATCTTTCTACATAGTTGACAAAGATCACAATAAACGCCAAAAGCGCCTTAGACAGAAAAAAAACGATTCAGTTTACGGTTGTCTAACGGCCGGTTTCAATAATCAATCTCGATCAGTTTTTTTTACAAAATTTTAATCCAAGAAGCATCCCCATAATGTACTGTGATTTGAAGAGAATTATGGATGTGAAGGAAGCAAGTGAGTTGTGTAAGGATCGCGGTAAGTGGCGCTCCCTTGTCTCTGCCTATCCCTGTGGGAATAAGGCGTGACAATTTGATTGATTGATTGATTTGAAGTAAGAAACTATTTATTGAATCCATCCAGAAGGTCGGATGGATGATTTTGGATTGGTATCTGTTCCAAAATCGATATGAATTCTTGTTCTGACAGGGGATTCCCTTGACTTGTTGAGTAGCAGGCTTTGTATTTCCCCTAAAAAGGTATCTTGCCTTATTATAAATAACATATATTATAATTAAACATATTTGTTTAATAAAACTATATATTACATATACTAAAGGCCAGAACCACAGCCGCAAACTGCAGTACCACGTCCAAGACAACAACACTCGACGCCAGCTAGTCCTTCTAGCCCTGGCTCACCTATAACGCCAACTGACTTACCTCCAGGTTTTGGTATGTATTCTTATCAATATGCTAAATTACAGTAAGCTTACTGGTAAGGCTTCATTCATAGGTTGCTCTCCAGCTTAACATCAGACAGAGTGCTGTCATATGCCACAGTAAAAGGCTGGCACAGTGGTCGATTGTGCTAGTTGCAGACATCTACATTAATCATATCTACTAATGTTTTGCAAGTAGCTTATCCAGATGGGATATTAATAAAATTTAAAAATGTGTTTTTTAAATTATATTGGCAACTGCTACTAAATGTAAATAACTGCAAGTAGCAGTCGCATCCACTATGCCAACCTAATGTACTAATGGGAACTGGTAACTTACAAGCTGATCTGGAGACGCAACTGAGTCACTTCACTGGCATACTGGATCATGTTTTATCATTTTTTCTAGAAATGAGAACAACTTCGCAAGGCCAAGTTTACTTCTATAATAGTACAACAGGAGCTTCTACTTGGCATGACCCGAGGGTTCCTCCGCATCTACGTCACAGGGCTGCTGTGTCTGGACCTCTACCACCTGGATGGGAGTTACGACACGTCCCCTCCTCCGGGCGGCCATACTTTGTTAATCATAATAACCGAACAACGCAGTTCACTGATCCCAGACTTGCGCATTCTAATTCCTTTGTAAGTTGATTTGTTTATTTTTATTAGCAAAAAGTTGTGGTAAGTGGAGCTCCATTGTCTCTGCCTATCCCTGTGGGGAAAAGGCGTGACAATTTAATTGATAGTTGTGAAAATGGATAAAAAGAGATTCACATGAATCGGAGTCAAGCGGAATGATTAAACAGGGACAACTCAAAATATTGTTCCTTGATCAAAAGCAGAGAGAGGTCTGCAGTGCCCATAACCAAAAAGTATTAAGTGAATTGTGGATGGAAAGAGAGTTGTGTCATGATCGTGGGCAGTGGCGCTTGTCTTCCTATTCTTGTGGGAATTGACACATGATAATAATTATTTGCGACTACTGGGTAGGCAAATGCGGAATAGGGGCTGTCTACTGATTGTCAATTATGTGTCGCGCGCCGATCATACGTAACTGCAAATCACTCGTGTGCTGAGATCTGTTGAAAACTCTCAATTTTAAACCTGAATTTTATAATATCAATGTTTCCTAGGGACAAACGGAGACAACAAACGGTCCCGCAAGTACACCTGGGTCTCCAGCTCAACCACTACCGAACGATGCGCCCAACGATTCGGATGCACTGCCCCGGTACAAGCGAGACTTGGCCGCTAAAGCTAAGATGTTAAGAGCCGAACTACAAGCGTTGCAACCGCAAAATGGTCATTGTAGGATTGAGGTGAGACAATTTTTTTTAGCCAGCGTGTATTCTCCGATTAAGTACTTAAACCATCGCGTGGCAGGCAGAAAAGCGAAGGCAGTTTTTTTTTATTTTGACACGACATTTGACCGCGACCCGCCTGATGATAAGCAAGAGGAGATCGAAGAGTGATGACGACAGAAGCAACCAAGTTCATGGCTGCAGGCCGTAAAGTGACTTAGTCGCGTTTCGGGATCAACTTGTAAGTTGCCGGTGTTAACTAGGCCGGCATAGTGATTGTGACTGCTACTTTCAGTTAATTGAGTGTAGTAGCAGTTACCTTCATTCATGTACCACACTTCAGCTTAACATCAGCCAGACTGCTGTCATATGTCGAGTCATTATAAAAAAACCTCCACTGCCTTCACTAAGTGCGATTATAAACCAGTCGTATTTTCAGATAGACTCATTTACATACGATCGTTGGAATTTAAACGGCTCTATGCCACGTGTTGCTTTTTCATATGCACGTAATATTATATGTAGTCTGTGGTTTATGACTGTAGACCAGCCATAGACTAATAATAACACATCGCTCGTAGAACCGAAAACAGATGGGGAAGAAAGGTTCTTGAGTGGAGACCGCGAACCGGAAAACGCAGCTTGGATAGGCTAGGTGAAACGACATAGTGAAAGTCACAATAACTGGTGTAATTTGTAAATTTTTAGACCAAATTTATAAATTAATTATTGAAATTATTGCGCCATATTGATGATTGATTGATTAATGGGTTAGTCTGTTCTCAATCATTTATTTATAAAAGGTTATTTTATTAAAGGTATCAAGAAACGAGGTTCTAGAAGAATCATACCGTCTTGTTATGAAATTGAGAGGTAAAGAGCTTAGGAAGAGGTTGTTAGTGAAGTTCCGCGGTGAAGAAGGGCTGGACTATGGTGGGGTTGCCAGGGAGTGGTTACATTTATTGGGGCGGGAACTATTCAACCCGCATTATGGGCTATTTCAGTATGCAAATGCGGGCGATGATAGATATGCTTTGCAAATTAATGCTGATTCTGGGGTAAGTTGTTTTTTATTTAGATTTTACTATTTTTAGAGGTTACACTGTACAACAACTGATTTGTTTGGCTGCACTGTATTTTGATGCAGCGTAGGCAGACGTGGTCAATAATAATTAAAGGCGATGTAAGGCGCCTGGAAAGGCTTTAACATTTTGTAATATTGACATTCTAACTTTTCAATTAACTTTTTTTCAAACTATTACAAATAAGAATTGTATTATAATTGTTTATTTATTTATTTGTAATTGTTTGTAAGGTTTAAAAGTGCTAAAGTGCTTCCTTGGAGCCTAATCACGTAATAAATAAAATGATATAAAAATAAGATGACCGAGGCGAGAGCACGAGTTCGAAACCACCGGTACCAATGTATCTTTGATATATGTACTTTGGTTGTCCTGTTTCTTTAGTAGCTTAGTATAGAAAAGTAAAAAATTAATAAAAAAATTAAAAAAAATACCTATGTGAGAGTACGCGTTACATTTAGATACGTCACGCCCAGTGGCGTGCGGTGGCTTTAGAGACAGGGTAGGCAAAAAAGACATCCTATTTTGTTCTATACTAAATATAAACCTTATATTATAGTATAATATAATAGTATTCTGTGAATTTTACAATATACATTTGCGGATGCTCAAATCGTTTTCGAAAAATCTTTTGTACATAATTAAAACTATATTAAATATATATTCATACCAAGTAACATCTGCACAAGATAACCCTCAATAAAGACTTCATTATAAATGATATTACAAAATACAAATAATAACCTAATTAATTTATAACATAACCTTCGTATCTTTTATTCACAGGTAAAAACATTTTTTAAATTTCTTTTTTTACCAAATAAAATCCTAAACAATTAATTAATTCCAATATTACACTCTACTATTTAACTAATAAACTCAAGCAAACAATAAATACACAAACTTCTGTCAAAACAAAAAAAGAAATTGCAGAACGAAATAATAAAAACACCAATCGGTATAACACAACCAATTGCATATAAAACAAGCAAAAAAAGAACAAATAAAATAAGCCATTCAATTTGGTATCGTTATACTAGAGACCGAATCTCAAATTCACGCACACACGGTCGGTCTGTTCTATACGATTGACAACACCGGCGTCACACTAAGACAAGAAATTGCGTTAGTGTGCGTGGATTTGAGACCTTTTTTAACTCGGTCTAACAAAAACTGGACGTTGAATATTTAATAAGCGCCTTAATATTGTGTGTTATCAGGGGAACCTTTGCGCGTCGTAATGGATTTTATATTCAGGCGCTTATTATTTTTGCAATTAAATATTGATTGATATATTCAATTTATACTAATTATGTAATAAAAATTGGATAGAAAAAGTCATATGTACACATGAGACGGTTGCTGAACCACCACTAATCACTACCACTAAACTACACAGCTCTTACGGAATCGCGTCAAAATTCTTCCATTTTTAGTATGTCGAAGGCGACATTGGTGGGATTTTACATTATTTGGTTGGGTAGAGGGGATAGTGAGGGCAGTGTAAGTGAGTGTTGACATGTCATAAAAGCTTTTAAACATACATTTCGGCCACGAGTCCGGAACGGTGCCCTCAGTCTCCCTGAGTCAGCCTGCCACGCGATGGAATCAAAAGCTAATTCAAAAAATATTATGTTATTCATTTTCCAGGTAAATCCAGAACATTTGTCATACTTCCATTTTGCTGGTCGAGTGTTAGCTGTTGCCCTGTTTCATGGCCACACTTTAGACGCGGCGTTCACGGCGCCATTTTACAAACAATTACTCGGTCGAGCGATAACACTGCGCGATATTCGAGACGTGGATCCTGAGCTTCATAGATCTCTCTCTTGGATGCTGTATGTATTATTATTTAATTTTCATTTCTATATCTTCTATACTAATATAATAAAGCGGAAGAGTTTGTTTGTTTGTTTGATTGTTTGTTTGTTTGTTTGTTTGTTTAAACGCGCTAATCTCAAGAACTACTGGTTCGAATTGAAAAATTCTTTTTGTGTTGGATAGATCAATTATCGAGGAAGGCTTTAGGCTATAAAACATTACGTTGCAACTTATAGAAGCGAAGAAACAGTCGAAAATGTGGATAAACGGGTAATATTATTCGTCTTTGAGGGTTTCCGTTGCGTGCGCTGCGAAAACCGTTCGAGATACCCAAAAAATATGTATGAAAGAATTATTCCTCTTCAAATTATCTAAAAAAATGTCCGCGACCGTATATGTCTATCTTTTAAGATTAACTCACAATAACCGTTTTTATGATTTGGTCTAAATTAATGCATTATTACAAATTATTGGTCAGAGTTGTATTAACATAATAGTATTATTCTTTATCGAAATAAATGTGTTATTAATTAAGAGTATTTAACTGTGAACAAAATTGTCATTGACATCACCTAATTTCAATAAACATCTTATAAGATAATACAATTTTAAAATAACTCTGAAACAAAATTCACACGCGTCGCATGATGAGCGCTAACCGGCGGGCGAGGAGAGGCGGTGCTTGCGGGCGAGGCGGAGGGGGGTGTAGCTCTACGAGGTATAGTCTGTCTAAGCCGAAATGACGCGCCCCTCCACTGCATTTACGCATACGAGCAAATATAAAATATGGATAAAACACACCGAATTTGGTTAGAATGCAGAAATTGGTTATTCAGTTGCTGGTTAGACACAAAGGAGGAACGAACGTGATGAAGTTTAATAGTACAGTTAGTAATATTTGCATTCACACATTTAAATAAACTAATAAAGTGGAGGGGCGCGTCATTTATAGACAGACAAGCATACTATGCGGTCGGCTCCCTACTGATCGGTTTAATGCAGCGTTAATTTCTTTTTACGATATAATATCATCGTGCAAAATCCTTTTTTATACAATTTCATTTTGTAGTAGTTTTCTCTATAGTAGGTAGTGTTTGTTTTAAGTATAGTATTTTGTTTCATATATTTTTGCAATAACACTTTTTTTGTTTTGTTGTAAATAATACCTGTAGGTGTCATCTACATTCTTTCAAGGTTAGGTTTTACAATTCTTATTAGGTTAGGTTTTAGTTTAAGCATACAGTTAGTTTGGTTAAGTTTCCATTTCCTTCGTTCTTTCTTCGTCACTGTAATGTCTAGAAAAAGGACTCAGCGTTCTTGGCAGACTGCTGCTGCAAAGCGGCTGCGTGTTTTGCGCAAGAAAATAAAACTGAAAATATAATTTACGCAGAAGTACTTTAAAATATATTCTTTTTAAAACTACTTTAAAATATATTCTATTAGTTACGTAATTTAATCGTCTAAAATAAGTCGCGGGTAACAGCTATAGGTAATTTATAATAAAGCTGAGCAGGTAGGTAAACAAAAAATTAATATGATTCCCAAAATAACTATTCCACGCGGACGCAGTCGCGGGCACAGCTAGTGTGTTATTATAGAAACTGGACAACCAAAGTACATATATCAATGATACATTGGTTTTGAACCCGTTCTCTCGGTTTGCGTAACCACTGAACTGCCACCACACCACGGTCGCCTTACACTTGTAATTTAAGTAAACACTTTTAAAACTAGTACAGTTGGTGGTTATTAGTCCAACCTGTGTACAGACCGAGAAGTGAATCAGTCGCGTTTCGGGACCAGCTTGAAAGTTGGCGGGTCTGATCAGCATTTTTTTTGCATCGTGTCTCGATTTCTGACGTCGACTTTCCTAATGGTAAGCAGGGGAGGTCGGAGAGGGCCGACGACCGATAAAACCGATTCAGTGCACGATCGCCTCGTTATGCCGGCCGAAAGATAGGTCATAGTTACGAAGACTGAAACCTTTAATTCATTCGTTATTTTTAGTAGACTTCCCTTTCTTTACTTAGTTTTTTTTTATTGTCACCTCGACATATGAAAGCACCCCGCCTGATGTGCGGTCCATGAATGGAGGCGACTGCTTTTACAGTTAAATAACTGCAGTACCAGTCGCATCCTCTATGTCGTTCTTGTTGAAACTGGCAACTTTTAAGCTGATCCTGGAGTCTCAGGATCTCAGGGTTTCTGAGGTCTGTACACTTAAAATCAATATAAAACGATTTTATTTTATCAATCAATCAATCGAATTGTCACGCCTTTCTCCCACAGGGATAGGCAGAGACAATGGAACGCCACTTACCACGATCTTTACACAATTATTTATAATTATATTTTTTATTTTATATTTTAAAAAAAGTTTTTTTTGTCATTGTCATTATTATATTATGTTTTTCTTTAGCAAAAGCTTATTTTATTTGTTGATTAGATTCTTTTATAAGCCACAGTACTACCCCAGACCGATGCAATAACTCGGCAAATGACTATAAACTAAGTCTTAAAATAAGAGTCACTTCTCAATAATAATAATATCTGTTTTATTTCAGTGAGAACAGTATAACAGGAGTCATTGACACAACCTTCTCAGTGGAATGTTCCTCATTTGGTGCATTGCGCAGCGTGGAATTGAAGCCAGGTGGAACCAACGAAGCTGTCACTGATGCTAACAAAAAAGAATACGTCAGACTTTACGTTGCACACAGATTCACACGAGGAGCCGAAAGACAATGGCTAGCACTACAAAGGGGACTCGCCGACATAATACCACCACAATTACTAAGACCACTGTCCCCAAGAGATCTTCAACCTTTACTAGCAGGAAGAGCCGATTTAGATCCAGTCGATTGGCGAAAACACACAAGGTTGAAACACGTAGCCCCAGAATCACCGGTTGTGCAATGGTTCTGGGAGATCGTCGAGGAATTCGACGCTGAAATGCGAGCGCGGTTGCTCCAGTTCGTCACTGGTTCCCGGAGAGTACCATTGGCTGGATTTCGTGCACTGCAAGGTTCTACTGGGGCCGCTGCACCTAGACTTTTTACTCTACATTTAGTAGCTGATGCATCGCCTGATTCTCTCCCAAAAGCACACACATGCTTCAATAGGCTGGATTTACCACCGTATCCAAGTAAAGAGAAGTTTCATGATAAGTTGAAGCAAGCTATTTTGGAAACGGCTGGCTTTGCGGTCGAATGACGTTTGATGTTTGGATCAAAATACTCGCCAGGTTGATATTAACGCACATTTAGCTGTAAGTTGTATATAATATTTATTTATACTACTGTGATCAAAAGTAGTAAGACTTTTCAATTTGAAATTCCCGGGCTTACACAAATGCCTAAACTTTTTTAAAGTTGACACAACCTTAGCTGACGCCTCTGCCTAATTTACGTGACAGAAGAGTCAGTTGTTTATAGGTTACGCTTGTTGGCCTTAACCTCTAAAAAGGATTTTACGACCGCGAAAAAATATATTTAAAACAAAAGGACATCATTCATTTTGTATGGGGACTTGGGCTTAATTATACTAACAGTTGCATATACATTTTAAAATAGTTTGATGTACGAAGATTACATTGTAATTGGAACATATCCTTTATTTTGCATAGTTTAGGTGTGCAAAATGTTCAAACTATAATTATGACAGTTTAAAGCAGAACAAATATGGCGTTGCTTGACAGATAATACAAAATCCGTATCTTATTTTTCAAATAACTAAATTGCACAGCAATTAAAACAAAAATTGTTATAAGTTTTATCAATACAAGTATCGAAACTACCATTTATATATTTTTTCATCATTGGACATTACAAAAGTAGTACAAAGAAGCCCAAAATGAATACAACTTCTTTGCTGAATTTTAACACTCATTTTAAAAATAGTTTTTTTTTTAGTTATATTTCAGTTATATTTTTTATTATTTTTAGAGGTTAACTTCAACAAGCGTCACTCATGAACAAATGACCTTTTTGAAAAATGAAATTAGGCAGAGGCGTCAGTTAAGATTCTACCAACATAAATAAGTATATGCATTTTGAATAAGTCTGGGAATTTAAAATTGAAAAGTCTTAATACTTTATGATCACAGTGGTTTATCAATGGTTGAATGGCTATACTGATAATATTTCAGTTGCATGAGAAGACTGAATGTTATTTAGGAAAGCACAGGAATGCGAATATGTGTTATATAATATGTGCTCTAAACTGTTCATTTCACTAATCACATATTTGTCCCCCCCACGTTTGACTTAATTATAGGACATAGTGATGGCGGCTGAGGCAACCGTGAACTGAGTCTGGTTTATCAGTCGTTGTCGCTCTTGGACCTTTGCTTGCTTACTAGCAGGTAAGTCGAGTCACGATAAAAAGGGGGACCAAGTGGAATTAACTCTCAGCTGATCACAATCTTGTATTTGCAATTGGTGAAGTTGGCGTTGGATAACATCCGTGTGACGAAGGTTTACGTCAGTTTGTCTGGTCATTTACTTGCTGCATAATACGTGTACGTCGCAGGGATAGGACAGACAAGCTGAGATTTTATCAGTTCACCAAGATAGGTGAGATCAATTCATCTGTAATTTACCATTTAACGAATATTGTGATATTTATTACTGTTGAATGAACGCCACGAAAGTGATAGCACGTGATTTTAACGACAATTTGATAAAATGTTTTAGTGTGACATATTTGCAAAATTAGCTCTTTTGATTGGCCGAATTTGCATTGCGTTGAACAAAGTTAACAAAAAGGATTATTTTAAATGGTCTTTAGTTGGGCGGCCTAGTGGATTCGACTGTTACTTGCAGAGAATCGAGTCTCTTAATATATATTTGGCGTCGAAAAATCAGTGTAATTCCGTTGGACTGATATTTGACATCTCCGTAACCAATTAGCGAATAACAAATTAATAGGTAAACTACTATAATTGGCCACCTGCAAACGCGGTGCAATTTCACTGATCTTTCGCCGTCATATAAGAGAATCGGCCCCCTGTAGTAGCTGTCGCCACCATTCATGGTCCGCACCAAAGAATTTGGTCTTAAGATATAGAAGGAGCACTAAAATAGTGACAAAATACAACCGTTTGTACTATTTTCACTTATGGAATTAAAAAGAAGTTAGAAGGGGATGAATATACATTTTTTCATTGCTAATTTAGAAGTTTGTCACTAGTTTTAATGATCATTTGACAACCTAATTTGACAGAATAACAAATGACATTAAAATACTTCAAAAAAGGATGACGGAACAATTACTACCACGTGACTTTTAGTATTAAAAGTCAACCACAATTACAAGTAGTTCTATTTGCAAAAAGAGTAGTGCCAACCTTTGAAATAAAGGAATTGAAAGTACAAGTAGTTGTCTCTTTCAGTCACACGTGGTATAAACATAATATAAATGAGACAAATAACAATGAATTAGTTCTTATTTTAGCACAGATTCTATTCTTTCCAAATTCTTTGGTCCGCACTCTATCAGGCGGGGTGCTGTCATATGTCAAGCACAATTTAAAAAACTGTCAAATGAGCACATTGCGGTTATAATGATGAATTATGTGATAGAAAAGTTTGTAATGGATTTTTGATTAGATTAATTAATTTTAATATGCAGTAATTTAACCAGTGTCATGCGACGATGTAGCCATGTCCATACAAACATGTCGACGCACATCAACAATTATTGTATACATATTTTTGTAATTAATATGCTGTGCTTATCTAAGGAACGGGAAACGGGGTAGCACAGGAATGCCATGGAGAAGTTGTGATCTTGACCGTAGAAGGCGCTGCATATACATTTCCATTGAATTTGGCACACTGTCCACGATCGCGTCATTTGACGAATGCGTGCAATCCAAAATGACGATTTTGTATATTTGTTATATCCAAGTAATCCTCAACCACGCTACAAAAATTATGAGTTCTTTCAAGTATACATCCCGGCAGATAGAAAGATCGCTAACGACTGCGGTAGAAGCGAGTACGCGGATCTATTTTCTCGGGCGCATAGTTGGTAAAACTATAAAATTTATACACATTCGAAAAACGAAAAGTAAATAGATAACAAAACAACTTACTGCACAGAATTATCTGCCGAAATCTATAGCATCGCGAAAGCGCTTCTTTTTAGGGATAATAATAAATGATGACGATGTGAATAAACTTTATTAGAAGACGACGAACCAAGTGTAGACTGTATTTGCTTCAGCCATACATCAAAAGGAATATAAACTGTACATTGTTGTCAGTCAGCAGTAGATGATCATATTATCAATAAGATCTTCCTGATTATTTCGGTAAATTAATATACGAGCAAGGATATTGTTCAATAATTTTAACAAAATTGGCTGCTGAGGCGGCCATTTTGGAAAACAAATAGGTGTTTTCCTTATGAGTAATGAAATGAAAGCAATCGTCAATTGACGATTACGTGCGGTTTACGTGGACAGTAGGCCTTTGTCGTGTTTATGTAGGTGGGCACAACATCTTAAACCAATTCGGGACAGTTGTAATAGTTTTAAATGTCTTCATATTTTAATTTAGTTATTTTTTGGCATTGGGAGTGCAAATTATATCACAATTAGAATTACTTGTTTTTTCTGGACGACGACGCGACGTCTAGTGCATCCTTATAGCGCTTTTGGACCTTACCTTGCTAACTGTTAGGCAAGTCGAAGGAATCACAATTAAAAATAGCGGCTTTCCACTGTTACCCAAGTAGATGCTACACACGGAACACTGACGATTCAAGGACTTAGACCTATGTTCCGCGTGTATCCTCTGTGTGCACACATTTCAAAAGAGTAATTTGTCATGTATATACCGAAATCTCCACTATTGTTACTTAGAATTATAATAAACTATGATATGTTTTATTTTAATCTGATAAGTTTTAACGATGCACAACTTTTTATTGACTATAATAAATATGCTTGTCCAGTGATCAATTTAAGTTTATAGGCTTCCAATGTCGCATAATTTGTTGTACATTTTAATTTAAAGTAATTATGTTTTTATTTATAATGCTGTATCGAGCTTGAGTTACTTTTTAAGTTACAAACATCATGCACGGATAACATAATGATAAAGATGGTTGTCTTACATCATCACAATTATATTATTACTTAGAAGCCATTTAGTTGTTGACCAGAACGTTAGTTTAGTTTTTGCACTAAAAGTGACCAAGGACTATTTGGTACACGGGCGATCTCTAACGATATAAAAGTTGAATAATTAATAGTATTTTCTAGTGTTTTTCAAACGTTATTGTCTCCGCCTATCCCTGTGGGAAAAAGGCGTGACAATTTGATTGATTGATATTTACAAAACAGGATGGACAGTTTCGCCTTCATATAAACTTAGTATATATAAAAATCATTCAAAGATTCATAACATTTTTTTATCCTTAGTAAAGATGGTAGAACTAATATTTGGGATTTATATTTGGACAAATATAAAGTCAAAGTTCCGACAGTGTCGCGACAAAATAGTCGCAAATATGTCGCTATGCTAAACAGAGTTCAGCCCTCCTAGCACGGCAATCCAAGAAGCAAGATAAATACCTGCAAAGAATATCAATGCAACTCATTTTAAACAGAACAGCGCATCGAAATGTCAAAAAAATATATTTAAGGTTCTGCAAAACTTTACACGAAACAATTTTTAACACTTATTTATTATTTTTTTGAACATTTTGATGTGCCGACCTATTACGTTATTTAAAATGAGTTACTATGATATTCCTTGCAGCTCTTTATCTTGATTCTTGAATAGCCGTGCTAGGGGGGGGGGGGGGGGGGGGGGGGCAGACGTGTTTCGCTGTTAGCCTTAGCCGCGACTTTGGTATATCTTAATAATATCGCTTTACGACAATATCGCCGCGACATTGTAGTAACTATGTACTTAGCCATATACTACTCACAGGAATTAGATTGAGACGTGGCTCTGATGAGGTCAGTGCGAAGTACTAACTGCAAAAAAATATATAATTAAATAAAACTATTTTAATAGAGAGTAAATTGTTATTTCTGTCATAACTATTTAAATGTAGTCCTTTGGTCTGGTGTTTTGTTATCCATGATGTATTAAGAATTTATGTTACTTATAATTAATTTTAATGTTTTGAGTGAATGAGTACAACGAATGTCTACTATCCCCGGCATTTGCTAATGCGCTTGGATTGTGACGTCATCCGGACGGAATGACGTATAGTGACGTAGTGCTGTACGAGCATTAGCCAATACCATCAGCAAAACAATTTCTTGAATACGTCACGTTTTGTTGCTTTGACGGGTTGCAGCGCATTAACCACAGTTAGGGATAATATAGTTTATTTAAATATAATATTTTTTTATTATAATCAGTACAAATTTCTGAATATATATAACAATATATTTCATTTAAAAAATGCTCACTTCATGGGTGCCTTATTATTTTGGAATCGACAAATTTTAATATAGTTTATTATTATATTTTTAAGTTAGGTTTTATACTAGGTAAATATTCCATTGTATTTTAAATCAAATGCTTATTCCAATCTGATTATAATAATTCTTAGGAGGGAACTTGCAATCTATTCTAAAATTATCATATTATGTACTAAAATGTGTTTACAAGTTTTAATCTTTTGTCTTTTTAAGCGATTCTCATTAGAATAAGCTACAAAATTTAAATGAAGTTAAAAAAAATATATTTATATAAATCGGAAACTAATTATTAGAGTGCCTTTTTACCTTAATATAAAATAAAATTTTATTTAATTGTAAGATGTTGACTGCGTAGTTATAATAATTTGAAATTATATTAACAATATTGTATGTATTTAAAATTAAATATTATATTTTTGCACAATATTAAGCGTTTTTATTCTCATATATTTTGGTCGGCATAGTGACAGCTTATTATGCAGCCGTAAACTGAGACTTTTAGACGTCGACACTCTGGCCTCCGTCATGCTTACCATAAGGCAGGTCAAGGTCAGATGTCGAGTCATAATTAAAAATTTATGGTTCATAACTATGAAATCGAGTAAAATCTTGAAAAACCCGAGGAAAGTCGGCCTCTGATAGATATAATGAATGTCGACTTCCCGCATTCTTGATACCATTCCCACAAGGATAGGCAGAGACAACAGCGCCACCTAACTTGATCCTGATAACTGTCGCTTCTTTCATACTTCGGCTAGTGACGGCGACTGAGGCAGCTGTGAACAAACGCAGTTTTCTCAGTTGTCACTATTGGACCTCCTCTTGCTTATCATCAGGCGGGTCGAGGTCAGATGAGTCACAATAATAATAATAAAACATCCACAATTTTCTTCACACAGACTGGTTGCGGACAACTACCGAGCCTTGCCTAACTTAAATGAATGCAGCCAATATTTGTTCATTCGGTCACAAAACAAATGCGCCGCTTTCGTGCTGTCATTAATGTCATTCATTTTCCGACGCGTCGGTCGTGCGCGGTAGTGTTCTGCGTTTTTGTTTGTCATGCGGTTACGAAAATAAAAACCTGCAGTGTTTGATTGTGATTATAATATAAGCGATATCTTTTTTTAACCAATAATTTGTAAAAGAGAACTTGTAAGTGCATTTTTCTAATTTACGTTGCCACAACAAATTCATATTTGATTCCCATTGTTTGGGTAGGCTTTTTTACGTTATTTTGTTGTAAAAACTGTCGCGATGCCTACTGGTGCAGTGTATCAACCTACTACAGTGACTTATGAACAACAGCCCAGTGATCAGAGATGGAATTGCCCTATAAGTTACTTCTCCAGGAGAGTCACAAGTAGTCTGAACAGGGCAGTATGCGTTCGATTTGGCCTTTGTTTATTTGGAAGCATTCTATTCATAATAGGTAAGAAAACAGTTTTTTTAATTCTATTTAAAATAAGATCTTATATACACGTTATATGTTTAAAATTTATTTTTATATTGTTCTTTGCAAACCGCATCCTTTCACTTCGATGGGTGTCGATTCGTATTTTGCGTATGAAGACAGTTAATCGTAAAATGTACCTAATTTTTTATTTATATTTTAATTTACAATACGGTCTGAACTTGTGGAATAAACGTGAAATCTTGTGACTCATACATAAGTCATTAATTATAAGGAAAACTTTATCACATTAAATTTTATTTGGAATTTCATTATTACCTACCTATTTCATTAAGTTTTTGTTTGATTCACCTCATAATGAGCTTATCAAATAATAATAAATGTCATTTATATCTTCTTATAGCAGCAAGATTGGAAAATAATATCATGTTTAGGTTTAATTGTTTTAAAACATTATTTATGACACTATTGTTTTACTATAGGTGAACAATAAAGTGCCAATTTTCTGCCAGTCTACCTTGGGGTAGATTATTTACATAGGTGCAAAGATTTAAGAAATTTATTTCATTAATAAATACACACATATTTATAAATACATACATATATCTGAAGTTTATAATTAACCCTTGCTAAAAGTATTCAAACATGCTATATATGTTAAAACCTTAGAGCATTAAACATAATGGATGTAGGATGATGTAGCACATTGCGTGATAGATGTGGTTTGAAAGAAGATGTAGTGACAAGGATTGACAAAGAAATGCTTTGATGGTTTGGGCACATGGAAAGGATGAGTGAAAGTTGATTGACAAAAGGAATTTATAAATCTAATGTGGATGGATGCGTTAAACAAGGCAGGCCCAGGAGGGTATTTTCCGACCAAGTCGGAGACATCCTCAAGAAAGCTTGGTTACCTAGTGCCCATAACCACAGAGCCTGTATGAAAAGAATTGTGGATGTGAAGGAAGCAAGGGAGTTATGTAAGGATTGTGGTAAGTGGCGCTCCATTGTCTCTGCCTATCCCTGTGGGAAAAAGGCTTGACAATTTGTTTGTTGTTTTATAGGGGTACAGATATACATATCAACAGCTTAACACAATTGTAAAACATACACACTTTCAAAAAATATGTAACAAACCAATGCTGTCATGATAATGCTTCATTTAATATGAGCTAAATGACCATAACATATTAGCAGAGGGGAGTGGCTTTGCATGCTCAGTCAAAATGCAATCAATCAATCAAATTGTCAAGCCTTTTCCCCACAGGGATAGGCAGAGACAATGGAACGCCACCCGCCACAATCCCGACTCAACTTCCTTGCCTCTCTTGCATCCACAAAAGTACACATCACATCTATCACTAGTAACTAAACGGGTAAAACAATATTAGTCTGTTCCAGGAAACTTGACAGTTATTTTAACAACTGTTGCACAAACCACAAATGTTATTGAACTCTCATGAGATCTAAACAAAATATTTATCTTAGTTCTTCCATTCTGGGAAGTTAAAGAAAACATAGTCCATACAGCCTAGTCTTCGGTAAAATAGATTATGTCTTTAGTAGATGAATGATGAGGATGAAACACATCCATAACATGAGGGTGAAGGTGATGACTTTTAAATGATTACTCGATAACAATTCTACCATGAATACAAGCTATATCTATAATTAAAAATTGCATGACATTTTACTTGCACTTGCATGCTAAAACTATTTTGTTACGTCAATTGTAAAGTATAATTTTAAAAATGGCATACATAATATTTTACTCTGTTTACATTTTAATAGGACTTTGTGCCATTGACTGTATTTTGTATTATAGTTACAAGTCATTCCTATAATTGGTTTGAAATTTTTTAATAAAAGTCATTGTAGTTGCGATAGTATTGTTATATTTTAATTTTAGTAGCATTATAGTAACATAGTATAAAAATATATATTAAAAAAATGAATTGTTTTTTTTGTCATATTTTGGTCATTTTTCTTAGGTTGGAGAGAGCGTTTGGATCTCTTTAAAACATAATTTTATGGTTTCCAAAATATAGATAAATTTTATCAATGGTGTAGGTACGGTATACTACCTACAAACTCACGTGTTTTCCGTGTGTAGTATTCCAATAAGTAATAGGTAGTTGGGCACGTATGTTGATTAACTTCCTGTGTCAACTCACCTTGGAATACGTAAACGGTGGGGTCAAACTTGAATATATTATTTATTAATGAATTGTACTTTTAGTCATAGTACTTACTCATGTTTACTCGCTTCAGTCTTTTATACAATACAATGTGTTGTATAAGATGTATAAAATTTGGTATATTTTTATACATAAAAGTTTAGTATTATTGGTTTTACGCCCACAGATAAAATTGGAAACACCATACTGCGCTCCAAAACATAAATTTGCCGACGTAGACGAAACAGCTGTCAAACTGAAGTAGGACGGGGCAGATCTCTGCCGCATATCTGATGCATTATGTGCAAAGTCCACTACTGAGTGAACTTCAGATTGCAAATGACAGTAGGTTGCTGACTCGTCGAAATTGAGATATTTTTTTACCTCTATTGTGGAGACCCCGGTGTAGTAGCTCCACTTGTCCTTCCCCAAATCTGTCCAGAAACATAGTGTCATAGAAAGTCAAGGAAACAGTAAAGAAATTGGGACAATTAAACGGCTTATAATAATAATTCGAGTAAGTTTGGAAATGCCAAAATACTTTTTTTATTGTGATTCGACATCTGACCTCGAGCCGCCTGATGGGAAACAAGAGGTCCAAGAGCGCTGATAAGTATTGTTATAAGTACCTAATTTGGGCGCCTAGTTTCTATGACACAAGCACGTTTCGTATAGAACGATTTTTGCGGCTTACAGTCGCATTTATTTTATTTTAATCCGTCACGTTTCGAAAGCCTATCGCAGTCACTAGAAGACATCCATCGTGACACTGTTATTTATGGCCGCGCGTTCATTTAATAGAGTTCCGCTAGTTTGTCTCTGCTTATCCCATTTCGAACAATGCCATTTCACTTGGTTATTTATAGATGTAGATAAGCACAAGCTCTATGGTTATGGCCACTAGGCAACCTAACTTTTTTGAGGATGTCTTCGATTTGGTCGGAAAACACCCTCATAGGCCTGCCTTAACGCATCCATCCACCACATGATATTGATAATTTTTTTCCCTCAATCTACTTTTACTCATACTTTCCATGTGCCCAAACCATCGAAGCATTCCTTTGTCAATCCTAGAGCTTGTATGTAGAGAATTATGGATGTGAAGGACGCGAGGGAGTTGTGTCAGGATCGTGGCAAGTGGCGCTCCATTGTCTCTGCCTATCCCTGTGGAAAAGAGGCGCAACAATTTGATTGATTGATTGAGATAGGATAGATAAGTCCAGAATGAGTAATAGAAGAGTATAAGTGCGTTGTTTTGCGTTTCTTTTTTGGTATTCCACGCCAGTGACCAGTAAGAGATAAGAACACGACCGGAATTGTACAGGGTTCCGGATATCCGGTTGCAAGGTTACGTTGCATACTGATATTTTTATAAACAAGTTCTTGTTTAAATTATATTTTAATGTATGAAACAATGAGATACTTATGGTCTCGCATTCGTGAGCTCAAAACATGGCTCTAGGGCACCGTACCAATGCACGAGTACTAGTACGTATTCTTTTCGTTTGTTCATCTTGAAGAGGACAACATTCAATCAATAAATTCGTACATGGATAGGCAGAGACTATAAGCCTTGCCTTCTACGATCTTGACGCTTCTCACTCGCTTCTTTTTGACGTGACAACGTCTTATAATTCGATGGAGCGGCTGCACGCACGAAAAAACATGACTCATGCGGCGTTACCTCGCTCGGCGTTCCATTTAAGGCTTGAAGTGCAAGCGAGAGCGCAGAACGAGCGACAAAGAGGCACAACCGGCCTCAGCGTTCGACATCTGTCTCTCTCCTACTTGAGTGAGCGATGTGTACTATTAATATTACTAATATTAATACTTTAATATTAGTAATATTAATACTTTAATATACAATAAAAAAAATGACATAATTGTATTTATCCGTACAAATAAATGTAACTTGATCAATTCAATTGTGATTTATATTTACCTCCTTCTCTATATCCATACAAAATATCTATCAAACAAATAAAATTAAAATTTTCTTTTGAAAAATTCAACCTTTCCATCAGTATTTTCTTATGACGTTGTCACGTTCAACTATCGTCAGTAAACCGACTTTACAGACAACCAATTTTACGAGGGCGGTTCATTAAGTACCCGTGTTTGAAGACAGAGGGCGTTCCTGAGTGAAGTTAGTGTTATCATCGTGTGCTGCCATCTATCAGACGGCGCTAATATAAAATTCAGACTGATTGATAGGTTAGTTTCGATTTGGCAGCCATTCGAGTCAGACGTGTTTCGTGATTTTCGTTAAGATGGAAAAAGAGCAGTATCGTTCGGTAATTCGCTTTATGTTTTTGGATGGGAAAAAGTGCGAGGAGATAAAAGCAAAGTTGAATGCTGTTTATGGAGACACGTCGCCATCTATGACCACAGTTAGATATTGGTTTAACGAATTTAAACGTGGGCGAACATCCGTTTTTGATGAGGAGCGACCAGGACGCCCGGCAGACGTGGTTACCGAGGAAATCATTGAAAAAGTCCACGACATGATTCTCGCTGATCGACAAACGAAAGTCCGCGAAGTAGCTAAGGCCGTAGGTGTGTCGACCGGAACGGCAATTAATATTTTGCATGATAAGTTGGAGATGAAAAAATTGTCGGCCCGATGGGTGCCGCGATTGCTCACGCTGGACAACAAGCGGATGCGGCTGTTAACTTCAGAGCAGTGTTTAAGGCAATTTAAGCGAGATCCTAAGGACTTTTTGCGTCGAGTTGTCACCGTTGATGAAACCTGGATTCATCATTACACACCAGAAACTAAACAACAATCAAAACAATGGATTTCTCCCGGTGAATCTGCACCAAAGAAGGCGAAGACCGTCCCATCGGCCGGTAAGGCCATGGCGACGATTTTTTGGGATGCGAAGGGCGTCATCCTCATGGATTTTTTAGAAAAAGGAAGAAGGATCACTGGACTATACTACAGTGAGTTATTAGACCGCTTCGACAAAAAATTAAAGGAGACACGGCCACATTTGGCGAAAAAAAAGGTGTTGTTTCATCACGATAACGCACCAGCACATTCATCTGGTGTTGTCGCGACCAAACTGCATGAATTGCGTTATGAATCGCTGCCGCACCCCCCGTATTCACCCGATCTGGCTCCCTGCGACTTTTTCTTGTTCCCTAACATGAAAAAATGGCTCGCGGGAAAAAAATTTAGCTCAAACGAGGAAGTCATCGCCGGGACAGAGGCGTATTTCGGAGAGTTCGACAAATCCTATTTTTTGGAGGGGTTAAAAAAATGGCCGGAACGTTGGGAGAAGTGTATCTTACTAAAAGGGGACTATGTTGAAAAATAAAAAGCATTTTTTTGAAAAAAATCGTGTCTTCATTTCTAACACGGGTACTTATTGAACCGCCCTCGTATATTGAGACTCGACATCTGGCTTCGACTTACTTGATGGTCCAGGAGTGCCGACGACTAAAATAACCGTCTAATTTTACAGTTCCTTAATCGCCGCTTAATTATCCTTAATTTCTTTTTCTTTAACGATTCACTCGCTTCCTTCTCATCCACAAATAATACAAACTGTATGAATATGGACGGTCTGCTCCTCTTCTGCTGCACGGAAACACTCCTAATTTCGTGGTCAATAATTACTTTGTTTATATATTTAGCAACCTATGTTTTAAAGTTCCACAGTACCATAAAAGTAGTAGGCAGTGGTACCCAATGTGCTGATCTGGACCACTGTATACAGAGTGTGAAGTGATTTGGTCACGATTCGCGATCAGCTTGTAAGTTGCCGGTTCCAACTAAGCAGGCATAGTGGATGTAATTGCTACTTACAGTTTTTGAATTGTAGTAACAGTGACATCCATTCATGGACCAAACTCCAGCTTAACATCAAGGCCGCATTATTGCGCTTTAATAATATTACAATCAGAGTTATTTAATTTGAATACGAAATTAATGATAAGCAAGTAAACTGGTTTATAAATTGTTCATTTTATTGCCTAATATGATTTATTACTTCTACCTATATTTTATTATTATTATTATTAGCCTTTGTATTCGTCTACTGCCTCTCATGACTTTGCATGACTTACGACATTTTGCGGTCTCTCGCCAAGAACTGTATTTTATATAATTTTATCTATTTAAAATATCCAAAACGAAAATACCCCCCGTTCTCTTTCGTCTTACCTCCGGTTTATAGAATTTTTCGCTCAATTTATTTTTGTTAAACTAATGTATAATTATTTTAGTTATTATTATAGTTTATAGGCTAAGGTAAAAAAAGTGCCTCTATCATAGAAACAGGTTGACCCAAGTACATATATCAAAGATAAATTGGTACCGGCAAGTACTACCACTAAACCACAGTCGTTTAGTGGTAGTACTTGCCGGTACCAATTTATCTTTGATATATGTACTTGGGTCAACCTGTTTCTATGATAGAGGCACTTTTTTTACCTTAGCAATTTAAAAAAATATTCAAGAAATAATTTCTTAATGTTACGTAAACGCATTGAGGAGAAAAGAAAGCCAATATCGATTACCTTTATCTTCAAAACATGTTTTTAACGAGTTCACTGCTATATTTAAACAATGTTTAAGGTTAAATACAAACAAGTAAATAACTTTATTTTATTTTTTATTATTTTACATTTCTATTCTAAGCTACTAGTATAGAAAGTGCTTGTATCATATAAACAGGACGACCAAAGTACATATATCAAAGATACATTGGTACCGGTGAGTGGTTTTGAACCCGTGCTCTAGGTTACGCCACAGTCGCCTTAACTAACTAAACAAAATCGTAACATAACAATCTATCTGCATAAATTATAGTTATGCAAGTGCAGGTATTATTAACCGTGAAAAGTCAAATAAAACAATGTTTAACCAGGCTAAATGTCAAAAAGCCATTCAGAATCAATTAAACCATGATTACGCGTGCTTTGAAATATGCAAATGGCGTAAACATGGTGCAACATGCAAGGTTTGTGTAGTTTGTAAACAAATGTATCTATTAGAACACGTAAACATGGAATTATACTACCTAGAACGAACATAGTTTATAACTATCGTTTCCCATTAGCCTCACTGCGGGAACCTTGTTTACTTTACTTTACTTTGAAGCAGAATAAACACATAGAAAAAGAGATATTTGCTCCGGGTTGTTTAAGGAGATCATTTACCCAGTCTGCCGATCCTACTACTACTACTTCTAAGTACCACTACCACCGTAAATTACTTGGATCATTCAAGCGTAACGTAAAAAAACATCTCTGGTTGGCAAAGTGACGGCGGCTTAGACGGTTTTTTCAGTCTTCGGTATTCTTCGACCTCCGCTTGTGAAGAGTACAGATTCAATCACAAAAAAAAACATGGTCAACTTAATTACAAAGTTTGAACCTTGTCAAATTTTTAAGTATGTTGGCAGATAGTATATATTAAAAATAAATAAGGACTGTACTTGTGCTGGTTCAGGTACCGAAATATTGTGCTAAAAGTGTATTTAAAGCAAAATCACATCCTCTTGGTAAATATATTTATTTGACGACTCTTATGTCAAAATACAATCAAAAATATAAAAAAGTATAAAACGTCAGTATTCGTTAACATTATAATAATATGGTGGTCACTTATTACCACTGCTTGCATACAGTTTTTTGTGGCAGTAGTCGCCTCTATTTACGGATTGCACAAATATGTCGTGAGAACCTACTTTATATATACCAAGAGTGGTAGGCAGTGGTACCCAGTCTGCCGATCCGGGGTAGTACCACCACTTACAAGTATACAGACCGTGAAGTGATTTGGTCACGTTTCGGGATCAGCTTGTAAGTTGCCGGTTCCATCTAGGCCGGCATGGTGGATGTGATTGCTACTCACAGTTATTGAATTGTAGTAGCAGTGACATTCATTCATGGACCACACTTTGGCTTAACATCAAGCGGGGTGCTGTCATATGTGGAGTCACAATAAAAAAAAATATTTGGACGGATAGTGACAGCCTCTAAACAGAAAAGCATACTATATCTTTCTTTTTCTGTGGTGACTGTAAAAACCGTAAAAGATGCGACGGTTTTATTTGTCGTCAGTGTTCTTGCATATTCCCTTGCTTACTATCGGCAAGTTAAGGTCGCGTCTTAATTAATAAAAACTTGTTTCAAATCCTAGCTTCTCATACAATTCAATTTAAATAATTTATGCTACTTCATATTAAGTAGATACACCACCCATATTAATTTCAGTAGCTCAGCAATATGTGGTAGATTTGGTATCGGTCACACTATCCGGTGTTTAATGCGCGCGGGGTGAGCTGCCGGGGAGGTGAATGGCGCTTGCGGCGGCTACGGCCGGTAGGTGACTCATCCCGTGACTGCGCGCTTCTATCACAACATTCCATAGATCTATTGTCGTCTACAATTGACATTTGCGACGTATGCCTCTCTATTTTTATAACGACCTACCCTAATCTTTATTTTAATGTATCAACTATTATAGGTACTATAGATGATTATTTCCACTCAAGTTTTGCCTCTTGCTGTTTATGTTTAGTAAGGTCGCCTTTTGTGTCACTATGCTTATTATATTAAGGTTTAATTTATTTTTTATGGTAAAATAAGTCTTGTTAAAATGTAGTTAGTTGATTCTACTAGATTAAGTAGTGTTTTTAAAAGTTCCTTTCAAAACATGAGGATTTATGTTTTTTTTACTAATTTTTATTTGATGAATTACGCCATTGATGTAATAATTGCACAGTCTACTTATACGGTCTATGAAACGCACATAACCTGGCGATAGAATGTGACATTTTAAACTGAGCCCTAAACTATTATATTTACAAGATAATAATAATTTTTATTAACATTTTCTACTTTAAATAATTTTATCATGTCCAATGGTAACAAAAAATGGCGCATTTCCAACTTTGATTTACTCACTATATTCATGTTCATTTATTCAACTATTAAAAATTAATTACAATTTAATTATGATATTGTTTATGTCAAAAACATTAAAGGGAACAATGCTTGGCGCCATTTTATCCTTGAATCGTGTCCAAGTCTACAAGTTTAATGTATATAACGCGCGGGGCAGGCAGTGGGCGCGAAGGTCGACAAACCCAGTGAGCCGCGGATGCAGACACCCGGTTTCCTGATGCTACTTGGCTGTACGTCCGCAGGGAAATGTTGGGTTATCGATGACGTATTTCGCAACGTTATAACATAAAGATTATTAACGATATTGCCACCAATCACCTAGAATGGAATTACGTCAGTCAACGCACGACGAAACATCGTATTTTCATCAGAACGTAAAATTGTTTCGACACACGTGAATGTTGTTATTATGCCACGTGTTAAGATTTTGCTTTTATGTCGAAGCAAAATGTAATCTTTGGACATTGGACTTTTTTCGGTATATAACTGAAAATTATGCGTTTTTAAATTTACTCGTTTAAAATTATATTTTTATTAGCGAACAACTATTTTCGAACCGTTTATTAAGTAAACTATATTGATAATAGATCTTTTTCTTTACATTTCTATACTATAGCTAAGTGCTTGTATCATAGAAACAGGACAACCAAAATGAATATAACGAAGATACATTGGTTTTGAACCATTGCTCTGCCACTACACCACGGTCGTTTTAAATATGGAAAAGTGTTTTAAATCCTTACTGCATTTTTCTTATCTCTTGGATCTCCCCTTGCTTAACATCACGCAAGTCAGGGTCAGATGCTGAGTAACTATAAAAAAATGTGTAAAACTAAAAAGTTACCTGCCGGTCCAATGACGTCACGAAATCGATTGAGGTTACGCTGAATTTCGACCGAGCTAATGTATGTATAGGAGGGAAGTGACTCGAATTTAATATTTTGTAAATGTATACAGTTTAAGAGAGGGTGGACGTTTTGTCATAAGTTTGAACATTGCCAGTTACAACTAGGCCAGCACTTCTACTTGCAGCTATTTAATTGTACTAATAGTTGGCTCCATTAATGGATCACACTCCAGTTTAATATGAAGCGTTGTGCTGTTACATGTTGAGCTACAATAAATAATAAAAGAATTGTGGATCTGAGAGAAGCGAGGGATTGGTATCAGGATCGTGGCAAGTGGCGTTCCATTTTCTCTGCCTATCCCTGTGGGAAAAAGGCGTAACATTTTGATTGATACAATTGAGCCCAAGTCCCCATACAAAATAAATGATGTCCTTTGCTTGTTCATATGAAACAGGCTTGGTACCAATAAAGATTTGTATTAGAATCAGTCATCCTATATAGCCCATAGTTACAAGATAATAGTTCTGTAATAATGACGTAAGCGTTTGCCCTGGGGCTCGCTCATAATGATGATAAAAACCAGAGTACCTTAACAAAGAATTCAAACCGCCAAAGCAGGGTCCTTGTAAAAAACCGGTCAACGAACTCGCACTAGTCACTCGAATTTAATTTTAACGTTCGAATGATAACTAGTCTTATATTACACGGGTATTTACTATATCTTTTATCATTTATAAAAGATTTGTTTATATAATAAATGATGAGATGTTTAGCACAAATTAAAGTTTTTTTGCTTTAATCATATCATAAATTACTTTAATTCTATTTTTTTTTATTGTGACTCGACATCTGATCTCGACTTGCCGACTTGCAAGGGAAGATTCGAAGAGTGCGATTCAGTTTACGGCTGCCTACGTCGCCGCCAGACAGGGCCGTCTTAGGCATATTCAGCGCCGGGGTGCGAAAGTCAAGGCTCCGCTCGCGTGGTCTCAGTGTAGTAGGTACCTATCAAAATTTACGGCGGTCGGCATGCGCCCCCTAAGACTCTGCGCCCGGGTGCACTGCACCCCTTGAAGGCTCTGAAGGCACCCCTAAAGACGGCCCTGCCGCCAGAAGTGCTTTATCACACTTTGCTTGAAGGATCCAAGGTTATAGGAAGGATTCAAGGGGAGAAGGCACGATGCGCCGAAACGTTTAGTTCTACTGTCGATTAGATCGATAGAATGCTGTTGCATCCCCCGACCGGTATCACGGAAGTAAAAACATGGGGTAAGGACAAGGTTAAAAAGTTTCTTGAAGGCCTGATAAAGCCAAGGTCCATTTTCGGTGACTAAGGTCTAAGATTCATACATATCGCATGCCTTATCGTTGTAATGATTTAAAAAAAAGAGTATTTATAGTATGATTTTTTTTTTGCGGCTTACTATCGCGTTTATTTTTGATTATTGATTTATAGTAAGCTGCATAAAATTTGTTTAATTCATTAATCAATGCTCGAGCAAAATCTAAGTAAATTTTAAGTGTTTAGATAACGAGTTATATACACCTTTAGGTATTATTAAGCTTCTTACAGTTGGTTACAAGCTGGTTACTAGGCACTAAGTCCGCCTTTTGTAATTATATACCAAAAATAAAATAAAAACATCGCTAATGGTCAGCGTGCTTGTAGAACCAGCCTTATCTGAATTTCATTATCTCCCTTATTAGTACATATGATTTATTTGGAATTACGTTATCGGTTATCGGTAGCCAATATTGCGTAATCAATTATTTTTATTATCATGTATTAGATGCAATGAGATTGTAAAATAAATATGTTATAGAAAATAAGCATTTAAATTTTTAACATAATTGACATATTTAAATATAACTGCAACATGTGACCCGTAGTCGGTTATGGTTTGTTTAATTTTTACATAACAATAGCACTAACTACTATCGATCTTTGTATTCAATTACATTTTCTTTGTCTAGTGAATAAATGTACTAGTTACTTTAAATAAATCTCCTATTTATAGACCGTGGTGAGAGGGCGGCCGCCGCAATGTCTTATGTTGTAAATAAAGAGAGGGAGGCCTTTGCCCGACGGCAGGACTATTAAATGTGCTGACAATAATAGCTAAAAATATATTAAAGATACATTGGTACGGGCAAGTGGCTTTGAATCCGTGCTCTCGGTTTGCGTAACCATTGCACTGCCACAACACCACGGTCGCCTTTCTACGACTAGTAATCGTCAATCGAACCTAGAAGTACATACATTGGATATATGTATTTTTGAAAGTATGACTAGTGCTTCAAGTGCCCCTCATATATTCTCGCCTCCAGTTTAACATTAGGCGATTGTCAGATGTCGGGTCAATATTTAGAAAAAATTCACTGCGTTTTCAACTTATATCTAAAGTCATTTACTGCGTCATAAATTACCTTAGGCCCCCTGTAGCGTTATTGTTGTATCAAATAACGGAAACTTGGAATTATTCTACTCGTATGTGACTCATTATTGAAGAATACAAAGGGACAGCTTCATAATGGCACGTGGGTTCACTCCTTCGCAAACGGTGAAAGCTGTATAATGCCTTCACTATAATATGGATACTAATAATAATAAATAACACATACATCGACTGGTTTTCATTATGTTTATGTAACTGTACTTAAACAAAAGCAGCGGTGGTTTATATAACAAATGGTAGGGGTTTTAGGGCTTGCTTTGACTATTGATAAGTAATAATGATTCCTTGAACAGTTAAGAAAGGCTCTTAGTGTTAAGAGCAGTTAAAAACATTCTTAGTGTTAAGAACAGTTAAAAAAGGTTCTTAGTGTTAAGAACAGCTAAGAAAGGTTCTTAGTGTTAAGTACAGTTAACAAAGTTTCTTAGTGTTAAGAACAGTTAAGAAAGGTTTTTGTGTTAAGTACGGTTCAGAAAGGTTCTTGGTTTTAAGAACAGTAGGATTAACGCTGTATTGAAGAATAAAATTGGACGTGACGAATGTGGTTTAAAAGAAGTGACAAGGATTGTAAATGGGATGGTTTTGGCACATTGGAGAAATAGATGGATGAAAGAATTAAATCGTAATAATAAAATTAAATACGTAAAACAATTAAAATCAGAGGTGACTGGAAGATTTAATAATTTAATTGGCGTCCCTGGAAGATATTTCCTTAAACAAATCGAGGACATTCTTAATAAATACCAATACGTGGTTATAAAAAGAATTGTTGATGTAGCGAAAAAGTTGTTTCAGGAATCGGCCGTCTTGTTATAAGATCTACGTCTTCCATAAGTCTATCTAATTTAAATAGATATTAAACAAGCACTTTTTTACCTTTTGTTCGAGGTAGAGACCGAGCAATGTTGATGAAAAAAATCAAAGAATAAAAAATGTCTTCAATAGAAACGCAGCCTAAAGTAGTGGAGGCACAACTAATGAATCAGTAATGTGGCGCGCTTGCTGCCCACTACTTCCGCTGCTCCATTTCGCAAGTCTCTGGGGCAATAATGGAAGCGAACTTATAGTTAACTTATACCTGACTTATAAATTAATCGACCTATTACAGTCATAAATTATTCTCCTTGGTTAGTTAGTAATTGTACTATCTGTCTACTTATGGGTTCATTATTGTTTAATAGACTTCGATTTCAGTTAATAAAGGCTGAGAATAAACGGTGTTTCGTGTACTATCACAGTTGGTATAGTTCCCGGCAGATAAATAGAGCTCTGACTTTGAGCTGCGAGCTGCGAGCTGCGGTGGGAGCAAGTCCGCCTATCTATACAATCGTGGACATAATCATAATTTTATACACATGCGTAATACGAAAAATAATTAGGTAACACAAGTTCCTGCGCAGCTTCAATGCCAGCGCTCTTTTTATCTGCCGGGTCTATGCACTGGGGTTGTGACGTCACACGACTGGATAAATGCCATCAACGTATTATTAAGGGGATATAAGAAGCTAAGTTGCCTAGTGCCCATAACCATAGAGCTTGTATGAAGAGAACTGTGAATGTGAAGGAAGCGAGGGAGTTGTGTCAGGATTGTGGCAAGTGGCGCTCCATTGTCTTTGCCTATCCCTGTGGGAAAAAAGGCGTGACAATTTGATTGATTGATAAAATAAGCCGGGTTTTGAAACCACTCACCGGTATTAATGTATCTGATATGTGTACTTTGATTGTCCTGTTGCTATGATACTACAAGCACTTTAGTAGCTTAGTATAGAAATGTATAATAAAAATAAACGAAATAAAATATATGATGTATTTATTGAAAGAAAAAAAAACTTTATTACAAGGCATAATAGTGCAGTTATACTTTCTCCCAGTTAACCTTAGGGCTTAGGGGCTACTCAAATTTTTTTGAAAAGTGACTGTGATGTGCAATACGACTATAGGCATTTAAAATAGTACTAAATAAAATGTACTAATGTGTACAATAATCATATTATCTAATTATGCATCTTTATAATACATAAATTACATTAATAATCATTTAAAAAATTGTATCTGAGATTATATTTCGAAACAAATTTCGAAACTATTTTTATCATTAATATTGAAACAAATATTAATGATAAAAATAGTTTCATTAATGTGTTTGTCTGAAATCGCAGGTCGCTACATCATACCTTAAAGTAGATATATGTATACTATATATACAATGTACATTTTATATTTTGTAACGAAAGCAGTGTTATCCAAGGTCGCGTGGAAACCTGCTAGGTAGCCCACAACCGCATAAAATATTAATGCATTAGATTATAACCTCAACCGCCTCGGCTACCTATATTTAGAATTCTTGTGGCTTTTGAGAATTATTTTCGTTTTGTTTACATAATTAATTTCATTACTTTGTCGCCAAAGTACTTTTTTATAATTACATTTGGCAGATCGTACTGTGTATTAAAACAAACTTTAAGAGGAAATTGACTCATTTACGAGCACGTTTTTTAAATTGTGTCGACGTATGACTACTTCGTCTGATAATAAACTGGACCGCGGTCTGTAATAAAAGCGACTGTTGTATAGGTTGTATAAATAATTGCAAGTGGCAGTTGAAACCGGCAATTTTTAAGCTGATCCCGAAACGAGACTAACAGTCAGTTGTACCAAAAATTATAATTTACGAATTTGTAAAAAGTATCGTATAAGTAAAAGAACAAAAGAAAAATGGGTTGTACCACTCTTTAACTTCACATTTTACATTTACGTTTAACGGATTTTTTTTACAGAGCTAAAGGACATCATTCATTTAGTTTCTATGTACTACTTTTGTTATTTCTAAAACCATATATAAATGGTTGTTTCGATATAAAATTATTAGCAACCCAATTCACGATTTCATAATAGTAAACGTAATAGAATAAGTATAAAGTAAAACTAAATTCGTAAATTGAAACTTTTTTGGTACAACCGGCTGAAAGACTTGCAAGGAATATCATACCAACTCATTTTAAATAACTTACAAGAACAGTGTATCAAAAAATATATTTAAACGTTCTGTAAAATTTTACACAAAACAATGTGATAAACTTTTACATTTTGCAATCAATATTAAACATTTTGATGTGCCGGTCTAATACGTTATTTAAAATGAGTTAAAAAACTGAGTCCTTGCAGTTTTTTATCTTGCTTCTTGGATTGCCGTGCCAGGGGGCAGAATAATATTATGTGTCTTGACTTAAATCAAAAGCTAAAAATATGGCCACAGAAGTGCAAGTGGTGACAAGGAATCGATATTATAAACGGAGTAATAATAATAAAACTAGGTCATCAGTTCATGTGAAAAGTTATTTCTGAACACATGAATAAAATATAATAAGAATGCTACTTGTGTTCATTATGTAGATACTATTTTAAAATAACAATGGAATAAGAGTGGTGGGCAGTGGTGGTACTACCCAGTCTGCCGATCCGGGGTAGTACCACCACTTAGTAATTTCACCTATTGGTTGATGCTGTTATTGTTTCCAAAATAGGAACGACCAACGCCTCAGTCTCTACGTGACCACGATGGCTGCAAAGCTCTCAAAATGTCGGAAATAATAATAAAAATAAAAAAACGCAATAGTAAGCCGCATAAAATTTGTTTAATTCATTAAAGCAGTGGAAGTTATTAGACGAGTCATTTCGCTGTTGTTTATTAAAAGATTTAGGGGCCTGGGGTTAAGCTGTAAATAAAAAGATAGGAGTATTGGGAAAATGCAAGTGGTCTTGCCGCGTATGTACTCTTGGAGTTTGATGTTTTTTGGACGCCACGTAGCGTTAGGATTGAAATTGAAACACTTTCATTGTAATCAGGAAGAAGACTGTTTTATTTGATATAATTAGAATAAAAAACAAAAGAATACTTAAATGTGTTTAAAAATGACATTTCTTTTTTAACGAAAATTAGTTAAAACAATTTTAGTGCGAACTTAGTGTTATTTTTGTTTCCTCCAAGACTTTGTCGAAAGAGTTTTATTAATTCTTTTTCCGCCGCTTTACTAAGACCATTACCTATCATCATGCAAATACCGTTTTTAATCTTTATCATTCATCCATATTTTGAAGTTTTTATTACGAGATATTGTTAATATTGCAATTTATAAATGTTTAATCGTTACGATAAGACCTTATCTTGGGCTTTTATATTAATATAATTATTTCCAGTTCAAAAATAATATTGATATATTGCATTGATAAGTGTTAAAGATAAGAGCAATGGACTAACGAAATTTTCGAAAGAAAAAGTGTAATATTTCTAAATTGAAGTTAAAATCTTCGCAAATCGCATACAACTGCAAAGATAATATGAAGTCCAATTGAAATTCACATCACAATATTCTCTTAAACAGGCTCCATGATAAGTTACGCTTTTTAAAGATTATCGATTTAAAAGAGTTAAAATCTTTTAGTCAACCCCGATTTATCCTCTGATTTATATAAACTTTTGTCATTTTTCTTTGACCGATCTTTTTAATGTGCAAAAAGAAATATAATATCCGTTAAACAATACTATTGATATATTGCATTGATAAGTTTCAAGGTGATGACGATAAGAAATAAAGGCTAATATTATAAATAAAGGTTAATCGAAGAAAAGAACCAAAAAATTTTTTTAAATCGCAATTAACCCTTTTCGCGTGACTAACTACTCAATTCAACCTATCAAATAATAATACCGTTGATAAATAATGTAAAGTATACAGACCGTGAAGTGACTCAGTCGCGTTTCGGGATCAGCCGGTTTCAACTAGGCAGGCGCAATGGATGTGATTGCTACTTACAGTTATTGGATTGCAGTAGCAGTGCCATCCACTCATGGACCACACTCCAGCTTAACATCAAGCGGGGTGCTGTCATATGTCGAGTCACAATAAATAAATAAATAAGGCTGGGGCCGCCTTTTGTGTATTGTTCCTACATATGAATAGTTTTAACGCACACTTGTATAAATTGCGCATTTATTTATCTTCTGCACATCACCGCTGCACAAAAACATTTTATATCAAATCAAATAAAATCCAAATGTCCTTGTTTAGCCACGTAAACGGGTATTTTAAAATATATTACGTCATTAGGAATAAGTAGCCTATTCGATGTAGCTCTATTTATGGAAGTGAGACCAGTGCAACTTTACACTACGCCGTCTAGACTTGTTTGTTTGCTTGTGTTATCCCAAATAAATAAGTATTTAATTGTAAACTTAGTATATTTCATAAGCCATATTCTACGAGCCCTCATTTCTGTAACAGACTAATACATCATCATGTTAGCCATAAATCGTTCACTACTGACGTAGGCCTTCTTCAGTGATGTACACCGTGGCCTGCATCCAGTCTTGAGCAGGTCGTCCGTTCCTATGTATGTACAATATCAATGTCGTCGGGACTTCCTACGTTGTCTTTTCTCGAAAAGGTCCATTCATGTCATTGAATTAATATTACTAGCGTTAGTAATATTATTTTAATGATTCGTGTACTTCTCGGTCTTCATTAATTATTTAAATCTCTTTAAAATATTGTCCATAAAATTCATGACCTAAGATACATGTTTATTCATAATAAACTAAGGAACTTGCTTGTAGCATTGACAGTGAATTACTAAAGAAATTTATAGATGATTAAAATGAAACTACATTATAAAGCTGTATTCGTATGAATATGAAAATATAAATGTATCTTTATTGCAGGATTGGGATTGTTGATCGCGGGCGGGGTTCAATACTCGGATGCTGTTAATGTGGACGATGGCATGGGACTACTTATTGCTGGTGGAGTGCTGTTCTGCATTGGATTACTCTTTGCTGGTAAAGACTCTTTTATTAACGACACGTTGTTCTACTGGCATATGTAGTTCTTAAAGAGGGGGATTTAGCAAGCTTTACTGACGAGCCAATGCTCGTTGGGTGACCACCCATGCTTTAAGTCCATAGACTGCGGTATAAAAGGTCCAAAGTTGACTGATTAGTCTGCCAAAATGGAGCATCACTACGAATCGACACGTTACACACCAGTGACCGTGACACGTTTCTTCAATAGTTGGCTCGGCAGTGGATCACACAAAGCGGGTGCTGCCCCCCTAACACGGCAATCCAAGAAGGAAGATAAAGAACTGCAAGTAATGTTATTGTAACTCATTTTAAATAACGTATTAGGCCGAAAAATCAAAATGTTTAAAATATATTTATTAATTTTTCAACGTTGTTTTGTGTAAAGTTTTTCAGAACATTTAAATATCCTTTTTCATACACTGTTCTGGTAAGTTATTTAAAATGATTTGGAATGATATTCTTCGCAAGTCTTTATCTTGCTTCTTGCATTGCCGTGCTAGGGGAGCTGGTGCGATAGACGCCTTGTTTCAACACACTATGAATCAGTTGCAACAAGGGCTTGTTAAAATAGATCGAACATATGACAATATACTATTATACAATAAAATAAGCAAAGTATAACGGTCGTCGGCAGATAAAAAGAGCGCTGACATGTAAGCTGCGAAGTATAAGCATTGGAAATTAAGAAGTGCACTGAACGACTGCAGTAGGACTTGCGTCGCATCTGTACAGTCGTGCACATAATTGATAATATTTTACAATTTTTTAAATTTATTTTTTTATTGTGAATCGACATATGATAGCACCCCGCTTGATGTTAAGCCAAAGTGTGGTCCATGAATGAATGTCACTGCTACTACAATTCAATAACTGTGAGTAGCAACCACATCCACTATAATTTTATAATTTATGCACATTCGAAAATTGAAAAGTAAATTGTCAACAAAACAAGTTACTGCGCAGATTGAATGACAGCGCCGGGATCTATAATAAAGTTTAAATATATTTTGCACAGGTATTATTATTACTGATTAATACTTGGAGCTAAGCTGATTGATAGAAACTACTAATTTATTTTAATTAAATTTATAATTTATAAGCATAATTTTCAATTTAACTATGTATTTTCTACTTAACTATGTACTTTAACTATGTAATTTTCTGTTTTCTTATAGGCGAACAAACAACAAATGAAAACAAATAATATTATAACTATGGCAATCAACGTATCTGTTATTTTTTTTTTATCTGGTAATTATCCTAAAAGTATGTTTGTTTTTAGGCGTTGGTTTCTGGGCTTGGTCAGCCCGTTGGGGCGGCGGTAAAGAGAATGTAGGAGGTGGTGCTGCCGCTCTAAGTGCACTGAATCCATCCACTGACCCCTTAGTGGCTGCTCAATATGCTCCGGTCAGGGATGCACCTCCAGCACCTGATGATGAGATGCGCAACCTCATGGATAATAAGGAATGGTAAGATTCGTCTACTACTATTTTTATTATTATTGTGGCTCGACTAGTAGCGCCCCGCCTGATGTTAGCTGGAGTGCGGTTCATGAATGGAGGGAGGTGACTGATACTACAGTTAAATAACTGTTAGTTGCAGTCACATCTACTAGGTATGCCGACCTAGTTAGAACCGGTAATTTTCAAGCTGATCCCGAAATGCGACTAAATCACTTCACGGTCTGTATACTTGTAACTTACAATTCAATTCGAAGGCGACCGTGGTGTAGTGGTAAATGAATAAAATACGGTATAGCGGGGTTCAAAGTAGGTAAGAGAGTTTATTATTGTAAATTTACGTGCGCAAAGTCGCGCCTGCAGCTAAGTTCTGAGACGCTGTAGAGATGTCGATGTGAAGGAACCGAAAGAATTCTGTCAGGATACCCTGAATAGTTTTAATGCGCGAGATATTACGACTTATAGTTACTTTTATGACATTATGAAGTAACTTAAAGTGATAAAAATTGCGTTGTAATGTTTTATATGCTTGTGTTTCCTTAGCTTTACTGTTTTTTTTTTGTTGTTCATGTTATTTTATTATGAAGTTCGATTGTTGTGACACAATATCTCCACACCCACTCACAAAACCCACATACTCAACATTGCTGATTTATATATTAGAATATTTTTTGGTTAAATATTATTTGTTATACTTTTTTTTTATTCAAATTTTTTTGGGGGACTTTAGTCAATGTTGACTATGCCAGTCCCATTTTAAGAACTAACTAAACTTCTAGTTCTAGTTCAAGCTTAATCATATAACTGTTCTCAATTTGTTATACATGAATTATAAATAAATAAAGTTTGTTAGCTGTATAATTTATAAGTACATAAAAAAAATAGTATTTGTTATTGTGACTTGATATCTGACCTTGACTTGCCTGATGGAGGTCGAGGAGTGCCGACGACTGAAGAAACCAAGTCAATGTACGGTTGCCTTAGTCGCCGTCGTTATGCCGGCCAAAGGTGCTCGCTTGAAAGATCCTGGTCAAAGCATCCCATTTGTCGATTGTTAAAATTTGTTGAGTTGTATTGTTTAAATGTTTGGCTTAATTTAAGTATAGCGAATATAAATAGATGATTTTGAACTTTGACCGTTCAAACTCGTGCCATTTGCAAACACTAAAACTTGTGTATATAACGTAGTTATTATACCTCTACTTAATATCATTGATTTTGATTTAAAAAAAAACTCATCTTCCAAGAATCGCCAATATGGAATCCGAGTCACCATAACAAACAAACTGAAGATGAAAATAAGTTATCATGATAGATGCTTTGAACGCGCGTTGATTTATGCAACATCCATCAACTCGCGTCTGTGACAGGCATACAATGAGGCGCCTTTTGTTGTGGCAGGTGAAGTTCACGGCATATTGACATTATGACATGATTATGTAAAAATATAACTATGAACGGTGATCAATCACTGAATTGCGTTAGATATTTTGTATACAACTATCTAGTATTTTGATTTTTTCTTTCTTCTTGTTTATGGCTTTAGTATTTAACTTGCCAGTGTCAAAGAAAAAATATATGGTTTAATGTTAAAACATTGTCAATTAAATGTGAAGATGAAGATGAACGAAGATTAATTCATTACAAGATGACGATGATAGTCAGGTTGATGATCATCGTTTTAGTAAAGCGGCGGAAAGCCTTTACTAAAACTTCGGAAGGAGTCTTGGAGGGAACACAAAGAAACACTTTTCACAGCTTTAAATTACTTGTTTATACTCGATCAAGTAAACAAGTCCACCATTATTACACATTAATATTTATAAAAAACACAAGCTTTCAAATAATTCAAAATTGCGCGTCCTGTCACTTACAGTTGCCCGCCAAAATTCTAGTATTTTGTTTTATAGTGACTCGACATATGACAGCACCCCGCTTGATGTTAAGCTAGAGTGTGGTCCATGAATAGATGTCACTGCTACTACAATTCAATAACAATAAGTAACAGTCTTAAACACTATGCCGGCCTAGTTGGAACCGGCAACTCACAAGCCGATTCTAAAACGCGAATCAGCTTGTAAGTTGATGCACGGTCTGTATACTTGTAAGTGATGGTACTACCCCGAATCGGTAGACTGGGTACCACTGCCTAAAACTCTTTAAAAATAACTGTAAGTCGCACTTTCCGGTCAGAACTGAACCGAAGCAAATCCCTAAACGCGGCTGACTCACTTAAAGGTGGTGGTACTACTACCTACTACCACCACCTAATCTAATTAAATAATATTACAAACAAAGCTATGAAATGGAAATCGAACCCGCGACTTACGGGTAGCGGACTGGGAAGCACCACGCGGTTCTTCAAAAAAGTATCACAAATAAATGTCACGTCTATAATTTCACGTCCTAATTACCACAGGGAAAAGGCAAGTGCCACTTTCCAAAATCCTGATACAATTCTATTGTTTCCTTTACGTCGACAATTCTCTTCATACATGCTCTTTGGTTAATGTCCCCGATTTGATCAAGGAGCAATCTCTTTTATTCTACTAAAATAAAAGAGTTTTTATTTTGTCTATCCTGTAATGCTGCAATATTTAAAAATCTCTCGTCAATCTCCTTTTATCCATATCAGACTAGTTTTATGTATGCAAAATAATGTTAATAAAACTGTTAGTATCTTAACTTTAACTGGATTGTTTCCAATTGGTTCTATTTACACTTCGAACGTTAATTAGAGTTTTGTTAACGTTATTAGTACGTTTTTACACTCATCAATTATCTATTCAACAATGCCTTTTTACTTTGTTGTTGCAACCATGCTGTTTATCTCCAGATTAAATTGGTCTAGAAATTTCTTTACTTTATGCACCTTATGCTCATATTAGTTTTACTACCTTAAAGTTGGTAGCCTAATAATTGTACATTCAATCAATCAATCAAATTGTCACGCCTTTTTCCCACAGGGATAGGCAGAGACAATGAAGCGCCACTTAATTGACTTCGTCCTGTTTTTGTAGTCTTTTAGTGTACGAGTCTTTTGTAGTTTTTAGTCTTTCGTATTCGGTTTATTGCAATAAAGAATTTTGTCTCTCCATTCTAACTACAAATTTGATCAATAGGGATAACGCCAGTCTATTTACAGATGTTATTAGGCAGGATTTCTTTCCATCTTTTACATCATAATTAGTTGTAGCAAGAGGTACCTGCTTAGAATTGTGTCTAAGCAGGTATTCCGCCTTACGCTTCTTTACAATGAGCATCAGTTTGTTTTCGTTGCATCAAACGCGCAAAACCACTTGCTGGTACCAATGTATCTTTGATATGTGTCGTCCTGCTTCTGTGATACGACCACGTTTAGTATAGAAATGTAAAATAATATTTGTAATATTATTAAAGTAATTATTGTTTCCTTTCAGTGTGAGCAGCGCCGAGGAGAGTGACAGGATGCTTGATGGCCGACCGTCGATAGCGTAAAGCCTCTCATTGAAGAATATCGCATTGAAACCGTATTATCGAGTACTTAATTATTATATCAACAAGGTATTATAAATGTTTAAACTTTATTATGTGTATTTTAAGTGAAAATCTTCTTACTTTCGTGATATAAGGTTAACGATGTTTTGGTACAAAGTCTTTTTATCTTCTTCGACATACATACATAATTACTCTATAATACTTTGTTAGTTTTATTAAGCGAAAGTACTTTATTCATGTCATATATTGTCATTGATATTGTGATGTGTTTAACTTCAGCTTTAACATATTTCTTTATTTGATACTGGTCTTTTTGAAATTATAGGACTATTCAAACTAATATTATTTTATTACATGAGAATTTTTTTTTTATAAGGATGTTTTTTTTTTCATGCCACGAGTCAATAGTTAGAATAAAATAATTAAACAAATTTTATGCGGCTTACTATCGCGTTTATTTTGGTTATTGACTTTACAATCAATAACCAAAGCATCAACCAATAGGACGAACAACACCTCAGTCTCTCCGTGACGTTCTCTCGAAACGTCGGATTAATAAAAAAATGTAAAATCAATAACCAAAATAAACGCGATAGTAAGTCGCATAAAATTATTTTAATTCAATAATCAATGTCGGCGCAAAATTTAAGAAAATACTAGAATAAAAGAGTTTTTATTTTGTCTGTCCTGTAAAGTTACAATATTTACAATTTCCAGTTGTTCCAACTAGGCTGGCATAGTGGATGTGATTGCTACTCACAGTTATTGAATTGTAGTAGCAGTGACATTCATTCATGGGTCACACTTCGGCTTAACATCAAGCGTGGTGCTGTCATATGTCGAGACAAAACAAAAATTGCAAGTACAGTATTGCAATATCAATGATATATAATTTTACAACTTTAATCGTATTTTTGGTCTCTTCTAATATCACATTAGCTTTTAATTAATCTCACATAAAATAAGTTATGGTAATTTTTGTTTTATAAGTACTCGTTCTAGAAATGAGTGGTAATTATAGTTTTATTGAGGAATTTGTGAGGATTTTTATTTTAAAACTTTTATGATTTTTTAAGTTTTTCTTTTATAAGTGTTTGATAATGATCACAATCAATTTTATTATTTTGACGAAACTTTATGTTGTGACAAAAATTTGCACAATTTTCCTTATTGAAATTCTAAATTGTACTTACATATTGTTGTGTTAAGCATTTAATAGTGTTATTGGCAAGTTATTTAAGATATTTTATTATGTTTCCTTTTTCTGCCCCGAATTCATTGTGTGCATAATTTAAATATTTGAAGCACCATTTTTATGTAATCACTTTTTTAGGTAAAGTAAAATCCTAACAGGGTGTTCAAAGAGCGCTTCAGAAAATAAAGCAGGGTATAAAACCCTAAAAACGACTGCATAGAAAAAATCGTTTACTTCAATAATCAATGTTCGCGCAGAATCTAAGAAAACTTTTTTTATAATTTTCTATCATCACCGTATTTTAACCGTTCAGTAAAACGATTTATTTAAATAGAATACCTAATTCAAAAGTAATGAATTAAGGGTTTCGGATTTTTTCATGCACTCGTTTTTAGAATCGGAAACACTATCCACTTTATTTTCGGACGCGTCTTTGAGACATTCTGTATATATCCCGTTTTTATAAATTCTTAATTAATAAAACATTCCTATTTCATAACATCCTGAAAAGTATCAGTGAAAAACGCTTTTCCACTTTAGTCTTTAATTATTGCAGATTAAAGACTACTTTCAAGTATACAAACCATAAAGTGACTTAGTCGCGCTTCGGGATCTGCTTGAAAGTTGTCAGTCCAACTAGGCATAGTGGATGCGATTGCTACTTGCAGTTGTTTAACTGTTTGTTAATTTATAGACCGCACTCTAGCTTAACATCAGGCGGGTGCTTGCCTGATGTTAATAAATAAAAATTAACATCGTCTTATTGGCGAAAATAGAACATAATATTGTTTCCAAGGCAAGGGATAGGTAATAAATGAAGTTCATATGAATATAAGTAACTATAGTTTGTAATGTAAAAGATGTGGCCAAATTATACGTCCAGGCTTTAATTGGAAATTGGTGAGATTGGATATTTTTGGATCTTTCGCGACTTTATGCTTGAATGAACAAAACATTGGATAATTGATCAAATATTTTTAATAATATTCGATTACATTTCCTCTTTTGTCGATGTCTCTAACACATCTTAGTTTATTAGTCCTAAATTTAGATATATGAAAGTACTTATTGGGTTAGACTGCATTAGATCACACGACAATGTCTATTGAGAATACGATCGATCGAGTTAATGTCAAAGTGACATTGTTTTTATGAGAAATGATTCGAATTCGAGATGCGTCATTGTCGAGATGACATTGTTTTTATGAGAAATGATTCGAATTCGAGATGCGTCTAATTCAATTCGAACTTCATGGCGTCTTCGAAGTTAGGCGAAATACATAAAATACGGTATAGAGGGGCTCGAAGTAGGTGAGAGAGCCCTCAGCCCTATTAGAATATCATGACTGTATATTCTAATATGAATGTGAAGGAAGCGAGGGAGTTGTGTCAGGATCGTGGCAAGTGGCGCTCCATTGTCTCTGCCTATCCCTGTGGGAAAAAGACGTAACAATTTGATTGATATATTCTAATCTGGCGATCCTTATACGGCGCAGCTGGAATGTTAGCACTCTTTTGCTCACCGGCGTGAAATCGCGCTCGCAGCTAACTTCGAAGACGCCATGAAGTTTGGAACTAATTTATGTACACGTCCAAATCGACTTATGTCCAACTGATCGAGTTTGTCTAATGACAACGTCTAGTTTATCTGCTCCCACAAAAACTCCGCCGACTGTATTGTATGAAAATAATGGAATGTCATTTATAAAGTGGGTATAGTTTTTTTTGAGATCAGTTGCAGACTTAATCCTATCATTTATTTTAAGTAATGTTCAATATTACTATATTATACTTTATAATTCTAAATTACTTTCACATAAATATAATATAGCATAATATAATTTTTATTTATTTCAAATGTTAATTTGCTGTTTAACAGTTTTGTCTTTGTGTATTTTGCGTGTTTGTAAAGGCGTTGTACCACTTTTGGACAAGCTGGGCTATGCATGAACAGCGGCGCTGAAAACGACACTTTACTGTCCTTACAATAAAAGTGGTTTTTGTGTAAAGAAAGATGTTTATTGTCGAATAATTTTTGTTGCGTTACGAGAAGTCTTCAAAGTTTTTTATATAAAATTAAAAACCACAAGACTAAAGCGCTTAAGTTTTGTATACAAAATACATTTGTTTATTTTTTATCGTGACTTCGACTCGACTGATGGTAAGCAAGAACAAGGTCCAAGAGTGCCAACGGTTGATTACGGTTGCATCAGTCGCCGTCACTATGCCGGCCAAAAGTGCTTTTTCACCTATCGTCCGTGCGTAGTACATGTTCAAACTGTGGAACTGCGTCTTTAATTGAAGCCGTCCATGTTAGGAGGGTTGCGTATTTGCTAAGAAATATGTTTTCTTATTCAGTATTTAATTAAGACTTACCTATATCTAAGTACTTATAATTTAAAATTATAAACAATTAGATCTGATTAATTTCTTGGCGGTGTATATACCTGGCAGAAAAGAGAGCGCTAGCTTTGAAGCTAAGTAACTTGTCTTGTTACCTACATACTTTTCGTTTTATGCATATGTCTAAAATTTGTAATAATACTATTATGGAAAAAAATTCAAGAGTTTTGGCGGGCAACTGCAAGTGTTAGGACGCGCAATTTTGAATTATTTAAAAAGCTTGTGTTTTTCATAAATATTAATGTGTAATAATGGTGAAATAATTATCCAGTAATCATTTTAAGTTGATCGAGCATAAACAAGTAATTTAAAGCTGTGAAACGTGTTTCTTCGTGTTCCCTCCAAGACTCCTTCCGAATTTTTAGTATAGGCTTTCCGCCGCTTTACTAAAACGATGATCATCAACCTCACTATCATCATCATCATTTGATGTATCACTCGCGTGGGTCATCTTCATCTTTACTTGACAATCTTTAAACATTGAATCATATATTTTTACTTTGACACTGGCAAGTTAAATACTAAAACCATAAAGAAGAAGAAAAAAAATACTGTTATGTGCACGACTTTATAGATAGGAGGACTTGCTTTTACAGCAGTCGTCTAGAGCCCTTTTAATTTGCCGACCCTTATACTGCGCAGCTTAAAAGTCAGCGTTCTTTTTATCTGCCGGGAACTATATTTGGATTATTTCGATTAGTTACTCAATTATTGTCCCCGCGTTAATTTTCTAAGTGTTTTAGACCTTAGGTGAACTACATAAGGGAGGAAATAACGCGGTGATAAAAGTGACCAATTGTACTAATCAGTTTGTGTTAGCTCTCTGAGACCTTATTAATAAAAAGTAATTTATAAAATTGAAATATTGTATTGGATTATTATTTATTATTAAAATTATTTCATCGTAAATACTTGAATGTTATTGTGAAGTTGGCATGTATGTTTTTAAGTTAATTACATATATATTGTAAGTGTACCGCACAACATTGTTTTATTTATTAAAAGGCGACCTTTAATTAACCCTCGACTTATTTATTTCAAACTTAATTGCACTGTGTACAAAGGCGGACTTAATGGCCTTAGACATTCTCTGACAGCCAAACCTTTTGTACATTTAATTTAATATTTATTTATTTACAGTATTAATTTAATGGTAGGTAGCCAATTTGTAAGAATAAAACAACAAATACATAATAATAATACTTAATAATAATTACATTTTAATACACATAAGTACATAAATAAGTTATATATAATTATAACACAATAATACACATAAAATAGAACTACTCATGTCATAAAAGATGTGGAAAAGAAGTGTTTGTACACATAACTCTTGAATATTGCACGATTAGGAGCTTGTCTAATATTTTGATGTAGTTTATTCCATTGATTTGCAGCGACGACAGTAAAGAATTTACGCAATGGTAAGCAAGAATTGCAAAGGACTAACGTGATTGTGTTTAAGGCGACCGTGGTGAAGTGGTAGTCCAGTGGTTACGCCAACCGAGATCCTTGGGTACAAAACCTCTTTCTATGATACAAATATGTTTAGTACCTTAGATACGTTATAGAAATATGTATTAAAAACTGAGTTTTGATCAATAGTACTCGGAGCAAGATTGTTGCTAAAAATACCTGCAAGCAGCACCTGTTCCTGTGCAGTTAATTTAGAAACTCAAGTCACTACCGTCTACAACTAATAGTACCCTATAATGAAATGTATGATCTTGTTGCCCGTTGAACGACCTATGGCAATGAGGCAACTTCTCTACGAATCTTGTATAGGTTGTCTAACTATTAACGACGCCCCCTCCACTTTATTAGTTTATTTAAATGTGTGAATGCAAATATTACTATACTTCATCAGCGTGCTCCTCCTTTTGTGTCTAATCAGCAACTGAACGAACAATTACATTTTCGGTGTGTTGCAACCATTTTTTATATTTGCTCCTGTGCGTAAATGCAGTGGAGGGGCGCGTCTATTATGGTGTAGATAGACTCTACCTGTTTTACTTACATAGGCACTGAGTGTATAAGCCGAAATCACCAATTTTTTTGGCTGGCATAGTGACGGCGGCTGAGACAGCCGTGAACTAACTCAGTCGTTTTTTTTTTCAGTCATCGGCACTCTTGGATCTCCATCAGGCAGGTCGAGGAAATATGTCTAGTCACAATAAAAAAAACTATTTCTCACTCTATCCACATTCTTACGTACCCTTAATGCCACTTCTATAGCATAAAACCTACTTTCATGGTTTTTCCACACCCAGCATTTACATACGTCAATATAGAAACAAGCACCGCAATGTGAACACTAAATAAAAGCACTAATTGGAAACTATAAAATGTATTGTATAATTTGTTTATTAATATAAATAATACAATGTTATAAAAGCGTACATATTCTTATCAACTAATCAGTCTTGTTGTCGTCTCCACCATGGGACACCGGTGACCTCGTCATCTGTCATTGGTTGCGATCTAAAACACAGTATATACGTTTAATACAAATACAATAACTTTATTCAAAGTAAAAAACAAATACATATACAATCCAGGAAAAATGCATGGCGGAATGTGGTCCTATACTATTGGCAGAGCGCCTGTTTTATGGGACCCAGCAAATAGATTTTCAAAATAAACCATTAACTTTAATTTTGAATAGGAACTCTGTTATTTTATATACGGGGATCGCACTCCTCCGCGCCTTCTTTAACAGGACTTCTAAAAGCAAAAGAGTAAAAATTGAGACCTGCTTTCATGGCAGTTGCAGAAAACCTATTAATTATTAACAAGCTATTTTAACACTAAACGAACTGAAATTTAAAGTAGATTTGAAAGCACCTATTAGTCATAAAGAAGTTAATTTTAACACTGAACGAACTTAAATCTAAAGTTCAAAGGTAAAAAAGTAAGTAAACAAATGTAGTAAATGTAGAAAAAAAATTATTAAATGACATTAGAGAGCTTAGAGGCCAACCATGACAGGTAACTAAACCAAAAAAGGAGTTCATGTTTTAGGCAATAATTGAGCAGAGGTCAGTACAACTTATGATAAATAAATAAAACCTTTACCTATAAGCATGGTTCCGAGGTAGTGTAGTCATAACCAAAGGGCAAGCTGTAGGCGGCACTTCCTTCAATTAAAAAAACATGTTGGTGAATTTATGACTATTTTTTATTGCTGGCCGGATCTGGAGTGTGGTTCATGAATTGGGGTGATAGTATAGTTAAATAACTGTGGCACACATTCGCCATGCTAGCTAGTTGGAACCGGCAACTTACAAGCTGATCACGAAACTCGATTAAATCGCTTTACGGTCTGTACACTTAAAAATGTACAGATTGTGTGCTGATTCAGGTGGTACTACTACCCAGATCAGCAGACTGGGCACTAGTGCCTACCACTCTTGGCAACCAAACCCGAGGCAAATTTCCACTTATTTTTAACATATTTGTAACATTCAATATAATTATTAAACATTATAATGCGATTAAAATAAGAATAGGACGGAATCGGTGCCATTTTGTGACGTCTAACTTTCCAACCAACTTCACTTTAGTATGGTGTCTTTTTCTTTGCGGACCGTCAAGAAAAAGACACCATTGAATCAGTCAAGTAAAGTTAGTCAACAGCCCGCCCTATTCTTATTCTAATAGCATAGTCAAAACAAAAGCTATGAAACAAATCTTTGCATTACAACTGCAATATCTATATTTTGTTATTTACTACATAAGGAAAGAACAAAATATACACAACCTATCTAAGTTCACTATCAGTAAACCGATAAGCACTTTCACAATAGCGCTACTTTTCCTGATCCTAACACAACTTTCAAACGTCCTCATCCATTTTATATAAACTCTATTGATTTATGTCCCGGCAGATAAAAAGAGCGCTGACATTCAAGCTTCAAGCGCAGTAACTTATTTTGTTGCCTACTTATTTTGTGTAGATTTTAAAATATTGTCAATTATATGCACGGCTGTACAGATGCGCTTTTTTTTTTTTTTTTATTGTGACTCAACATATGACAGCACCCCGCTTGATGTTAAGCCAAAGTGTGGTCCATGAATGAATGTCACTGCTACTACAATTCAATAACTATGAGTAGCAATCACATCCACTATGCCGGCCTAGATGGAACCGGCAACTTACAAGCTGATCCCGAAACGTGACCAAATCACTTCACGGTCTGTATACTTGTAAGTGGTGGTACTACCCCGGATCGGCAGACTGGGTACCACTGCCTACCACTCTTTGATAACCAGACCCGAAGCAAATATCCATCTCTTTTTTTATTTTATTAACAAATATTTGCAATATTTAATACTATTAAATATTACAAATAAAAGCTATGAAACAAATACTTGCTCCGACCGGGGATCGAACCCGGGACTTTACGCGCAACAAACCAGTCGCTAAACCGTTCGTCCACGCCTGTCGTCTTACACGCACCCCGGCCGTCTAGCGCTCTTCTTATCTGCCTATCGTTATACAGATCATAAGGAATATTGTCTATCATCACCAGAAGACGTCCACTGCTAAACATCCCCCTTAGAATGCCACTCCGAACGTTAAGATGCCAGTTGATCAAGATGAGTTGAGGAGGTTTTTAAACAAGTTAGGTTAACAGAAATTCTATATAGTCCATACTTACAGGTAAGTGTTGTAATGGTATATGTGTGTGCGTGCGTCGTCTGCGTGTGCGTAACTCGCGTCGCACGCATCCCTGCACACCAAGCAACACACCACACACACTCGATGATAGACATCCTGGAATCAAGTGGAAATCAAAGTGATTTAATGCTTTTACAGAGTGTCTGAGTCCTGTATGCGAACGAACTAAATAAACGCGCTAGGAATGCAGTTGTGACGTCATGGTAAAACGCAAATGGATTTAGTTATTATAAATGTGTATTAAATTAAAGTATAAACATTAGACAGCAACCTTTTTTGATGAATTATATGTTTTTTTATTTTTCACACATTTTAATAATGTTTCTAATAATGATTCTACCCTGACTACGGATGACGACTCTCTTTTATTTAATTAACTTACAAATTTTTCAATAATCAAACAAAGAAAATATGGACACGTTTTTATCGATATTAAATGACATCACCGAGGTATGAGCGTCACTAATGGTGGCCACTATGATACGGGTGGGGGTTTTTTGATGCCCCAACACACCTCTGCCCTGGAATCTATTTAGCTCGTTCCCCATCTATACATGTTGCGCTTCTACCAAGAATCAATAAACGCAACAAATACGTTGCGTCGACGCAATGTCAGCGGTACGCTCACTAGTGTGTGCTCAGTGCGTAGTGAATTAACTGTAGTCTGCTTACTTCTTTTTAACAAGAGAATAAAAAAAAAATCATCTTCATCTGATGAACTCTGCATTTACCACGAACATCCACCTTTTACCACGAAGGGAGTGCGCAAAGGGAACGTAAGACTAGGGTTCAGCAATGTTTCTAATGCGCTTATTGAATCGTAGAAACCCCGCAAAGCGGCCTTAGAAAAAAACACACTATACTAACTGTACACTATAATTAAGCGTGTATCTATGTAGATTCCTGTCCTGCGGTAATAGAGAGGTGCGAAATGGGATGTATTTCCATTTACATATCAACCCTCTCGCACTACCGAAGGGTTACTCAGTTAAGCGCTATGCCTGTAGGTTGATGATATCACAAAACATGCAAAAATCCATAATATGTTCTCTTGCGGTAAGTATAATGACGACAGGCGTGGACGAACGGTTTAGCGACTGGTTTGTTGCGCGTAAAGTCCCGGGTTCGATCCCCGGTCGGAGCAAATATTTGTTTCATAGCTTTTATTGGTACCCAGTCTGCCGATCCGGGGTAGTACCACCACTTACAAGTATACAGACCGTGAAGTGATTTGGTCACATTTCGGGATCAGCTTGTAAGTTGCCGGTTCCAACTAGGCCAGCATAGTGGATGTGATTGCTGCTCACAGTTATTGAATTGTAGTAGTAGTGACATTCATTCATGGACCACACTTTGGCTTAACATCAAGCGAGGTGCTGTCATATGTCAAGTCACAATAAAAAAAAGTTAAAAAAATAATTTAGGAAGTAACATAAAATGTGTATAACTATTGCCTAATCTTATATTATTAATAATTTATTTAATAACCATACCAATATAAACTAGTACACCAAGATCACCATTTTTGTTTGTTCTCCTCAACACAATACCAGCTATACAAAGGGAGATTCCTGTTAATATTCCAACTACAAAAATAACCTGAAAATACATAACAACAATTAGATCGAAATAACAAATTAATCAAAACATTTATTCTAAATTGGCCTGGCCTCATTTACTTTTTAAAGCGATTCTACAAATACTATACTTTCAGATACTCTTTTGCAAAGAAACCTTTAGAAACGCCTTATGTTAAGTTAAGGTATGGTCCATAAATAGCCATAAACATCCACTATGCTGGCCTAGTTAAAACCTGCAAAATTCAAGCTGATTCTAAAACATGACTGGGTACTACTAGCAATCACCTCCTTTCATGGACTGCAATCCAGCCTTACAGCAATTAGTATGTCAAGCCACAATTATAATTTTAAAATTGTAGCCTAATATAGATATGTAAACTAGTAAAAAAAAGGCCACTTCAGACCAACCTCACCTGTAAAATGTAATAGCAAACATATTCAAATCCTGGGCAATGACCACCACAAGCACCTATTATTGGCACTTCCGGACTTGCAGGCGGAACGGATGCACATTCAGGATTCTGAGACCTCACACATGTCTCCACATCACATAGAGGCAGAGAAAATGCTGAAGTACATTCCGGAAATACATAATCTGTTTGACATTGATTTCTTCTCAATGTTTGTATTTCTGGCCCCTTTCTCATGGAATTCCGCCATGTTCCTGTTGTGTATGGAGTTTGGTAACCAGGTGATGGTGGTCCAGCGTCTCTTGTTTGTCCAGCGGAGTGATAATATGGCACCTATGTTGGAATAACATTTTAATAAAAATGTAATTAGGGATTAGTCTACAACACACACTACAAAATCTGAGTCACCTTTTTTGCATGATTATTCAATTTTGTGAAAAAAAAATGTGGGCCTCAAAATCCCCGGGAGAACTCTTACGCGCTGTATAGATGCGCCTAAAGAAGTTTGACTTCATAAATACAGACTTAATATTGTGGAAACAGTCGAGATTCATTCAAAACAAAGAGTCCATCAGGGTGACTATAAACCACACTCTGCTTGATGTCAACCTAGAGTGTAGTCCATGAGCAGAAAAAACTGCTGCCACTAAAAATATACTCCTTTACATAATAAAATGATTCCACAACCATCCAGGTTAACTTATATTTTTATTGTGGCTCGACATTTAAACAACTCCTTGCCTGATGTTTAGCTGGAATGCAATCTATGAATGGAGGCAACTGCTACTACAGGTAAATAATGTCAAGAAGCAGTCACATCCACTATGCCAGCCTAGTTGGAATCAGCAACTTACAAGCTGATCCTGAAATATCACTTCACTGTCTGTAAACCTAATGCAGAAATTAGACAGTTAATGGCCCAACTTGTTTCATGGCCCCTTTTCTTCTTGCATAATAGTTGGCTTATAAATTTCAGCAATAAATCTTAGTCAGAAAATGAAATATGAAAAGATCTGCTCTTTTTTAATGCGAACTTCTATCTTAATTTAGAATATATTGAGTATTTGTATACTACTTATTCAATACATACTTGATACGCTGAATCGGACACAGAGCTATCAGTCCCTGTATTTTGGTAAACAGGTGCGATGTCTTCCGCCCACGGATATTTCACTCTTTGTTGAGAAGCAGATGCATATTGTTGTTCACTCCTAGGCACCATGGTTGTCTGATAAGGGTGGACAGGGACACCCCGCGATGATATTTGAGATTTAAACATTACGGACATGAACTTTCTAAACAAAAAACTACCATGCTGAAGAAAAGTATTGTTTCATAGTTAAGTGTTTAAAATTTATACACACATAAACCTTGTGTTCGCTACTTGCTAAAACAATATACTTATTACTAGGAATTAACTTATCTCAATAAAAATAAAGACCAAAAAGAACTATAAAAAAACCATGGCCATGTTTGTTTATTTTGTGCTGTGGTTTTTACGATGAAAAACCTATCAATTGCTTAGTATTCAATTAATTTGTGTTTATTTAAATATTTATTGTTCCAGAAAATAATTATTTATATGAAATTTGTTATTAAAATTCAAAAAATATGGTGTGTTTTAGTAAATTTTTTATATAAATAATAAATACGACTGTAAATGTATGCCACCTGTGTCATCTAACCAATCAATTAATTCATTCGGTCTCGTTCTCGCCTGTATTTTCGCAGTTTTCGTTTTTGCAGATCTGATGTTGTTTTCTTTTATTTCCTACTAATGGAAAATATATTTTGAGTTTTTTTTATGAAATGATAAATGCTTCAAAAACCGAATATGCAGTGTAAAACGTGAACCTAAAAGAATTCTGTAAAAGGTAACTTGTGGAAATTGTGTAACGTCTTTCAGCAACTTTGTTTTTTGTTTTAAAACAATTATTACTAATGTAATGAAATTACGGGCATTTAATACCAAAAGATGGTCTCGAATGTCGGCCTTCCAAACGGAGATTCATCCGGAAACACTGACGACAACGAAGAAACGGTGAATGTAAACAATGTCTGCAGGGATTATATTAAAGGATGTTGCAACCGTGAAAACTGCAGGTTTCTTCATGAGATACCCTCTAAGAATTCCTTAAGGTACATATTTAAATTTTGCCACGATTACCAGAATAAGGGCTGCTTCAGAGCCAACTGCAGGTTCATTCACGCCTCAGTTGAGTGTCAAGACCGTTTCTATGCTACTGGAGCCTTTCCTTCGGATATTCGAAATAATGGCAATTTGCAACAAGGAGGATTCAATGATATAGATGTAAATAAATGCCATTCTCCTGACAATGAGGTGCACAGACGTATTGCACCACCATGTTTCAGTATTCCACCGCCAAACATGCACGACAACTCACCACCAGAACCTAAGTTACGCAAAATAGCATATGAGGAGACATGCCACAATAATATTATTAATCCATGCTTACCAGCTCAAGATAACTGTTTCAGATGTAATGCACTAGATCATAAGGTTAAATTATTACATGATAATATAAGTGTTCTACTAAAGAATGTTGCTGACTTGACAGAGAAAAATTCACAGTTGTCAACAATGAATGAATATCTATTAGAGCAAACTGCATCCATGAGAAATGAACAATCATGTGTGATTACATCTAGGCATGGGACATCTGCCCCTGTGTCATTGGCTACAGTTAGTATGACACCAGTTGTGAGCTTAGCTGGTGCCTTGCCAACATTAGTTCCTGCAGCGGCAACTCCTAACTTAACCCTAGGCCCGGCCGCATCACGGGCACAATTACTCACCCCAGCGCCTCAGATACTCACAGTGAGTACGACACAACAGTTGATGGGAAATTCTGGAGCTTTAATAGTGACTAGTGCTGGAGCACAACAATTGATGCAAGTGAGTGACTCTGGAACCTTAATGGGTGGTGGGCAGACAGTTGTGGCCGTTACCCCAGCACAATTGACATTAGCTCCTCAGCCACAACAGCTGATGACTACAGCTGGTCCAACCGCAGTACAGCAACTTGTGCAACAATCCGCCCAACAACTTGTCCCATCGCAGCTGGCTACATCACATCCGGCACAGCAATATGCTGCAGCTCAACAATCTGTACAGCATTTGGCAGTGCAACAGTCGGCCCAGCACTTGGCAGTGGCGCATCAGTCAGCGCAACATTTGGCTGCACAACAATCAGCTCAGCAACTGGCTGCACAGCAATCGGCCCAGACTATGTTAGAATCAGCCCAACAGCTTGCAGTACAACAATCTGCACAGCAGTTAGCTCAGCAATCAGGACAGCAACTGGTGACTCCTGCATCACAATTGGTGCATCAAACATCCACACAACAAATAACTATATCTAGTACAAGTCAACCTATAGCACTTCCAAACTCACAAGCTCAGGGCATTACTTGGGATAGGCCAATGATATCTCAGAATATATTGCCACACTGACTCTTAAATAGTAGTGACTCTTTGAAAGTAGGCAGTTGTTAGGTAGACATGGAATTGTAATAAGTTAAGCTGGCTAAGCATTGTGACTGTGACTGAGGCAACTGTAAACTTACTTAGTGTTTACAAACCTCGACACTCCTGAACCTCCTCTTGCTTACCATCAAGCAGGCCAAGTTCAGATGTCAAGACACTGAAAAAAGTTATAAACTTAGTAATGATAGCTAAGTTACTTGTCACATATTATTGTTAATGTTTTTTTTTAATTATTATCTCTAATAATAGTGTAATTGTAATTATTATTTTCAACTTATTTTATTGTGCCTCGAAAGCAGCACTCTAAGGCGACCTTGGTGTTGTGGTAGTGTAATGGTCATGCTAACTGAAAGCATGGGTTCAAAACCACTCGCCGGTACCAATGTATCTTTGATATATGTACTTTAGTTGTCCTGTATCTATGATACAAGTACTTTAGTAGCTTAGTATAAAAGTATATAAAAAAATCTCGAGGCGCCATAGAGGTGTCTGCTAGTATAGCTACATTACTGCATGTAGCAGTTGCATTCAAGGTCTGTACACTTAAAAGTGATGGTACAGTACCAGGCCCCCTGGGCAAACAACTTAGTGACAGCGATTTGGGCAGCCGTGAACTACAGCCGTTGTTTCAGTCGTCGGCACTTTTGGATCTCCTCTTGCTTATCATCAGGCTAGTCGAGGTCAAATGTCGTATCACAATTTAAAAAAAATAACCATCATTTTAAAATAATAATTGCAATTACATAATTTGTTTGGTTATTGTATAATGTAGTATAAACTATTTTAGGGTTTAGATCTGTTAGGTGATAATACAATGTTATTTATATGGAATTATAATGCTGTTTGTAATAATTGTACTATGGTTATAATTACTATTATTATTATCAGATATTCTTATTTTCAATAAATGCCATTAAGCTAAGGTCTACTAAAGATTTCATTGTTTAAAAATAAAATGTGGACATAACAATGAAGATAATGGTGGTGAAGAAAGCTATAGAGTTGTGTCAGGATCGTGGAAAGTGGTCTCCATTATCACTGCTTATCCTTGTGGGAATAAAGACGGGAAATTGATGATGAAGGAATAGAGTAGTCATTTTCCCCATTCACCTCAAGGGGGAAAATCAAGTATCACGTGTCCTATCATTCCTATCAATGGGAATTATTGGACCAATTAGGTACACACAAAATATAAAAATTATAATGTATTTTTCTCAGTAATTGTAATTTCTAATTAAAGATATGAACTAAATAGTATTTCATATTATATAGTCAACTAAAATCGCAAACTTCCTGAATCATTTATTTTTAAAATATTACTTTTTTATAGTAAACATTTGAACGCATCTAACACTAAACTCTTAAATATGTACTTTAAAAAAAGGTCCAATTTAAAAGGCAAAATAATCAAATTGTGATTAAGTTTTTTATGTCTCCCATAAAACTTTAATAAATGAAGTTAAAAGGTTTGCAACTTTAGCTGATAACAGAATAGAGAACGAATTCGTTCTGTATTCTGAGTATGGTAGAGTTAAAAATTATAGCAATAAATACTTGGGATTTTAATATTTGAGTGCCTTTTAACTGACACTTTTTTTAAATATTAATGTGTATGAACCTAGGTTCGGCATAAAGTATTATTTGGTCCAAGTACAAAAGTTGGATCACGCAAGCCGAGAGCACGGGTTCAAAACCACTCACTGGTACCAATGTATCTTTGATATATGTACTTTGGTCGTCCTGTTTCTAACCACTTTAGTAGCTTAGTATAGAAATGTAAAATTAACTATTTATTTACTAACTATTTTAGGCTGGCATAGTGACGGCGCCTGTGGCAGTTGTGAACTGACTCGGTTATATCAGTCGTTGGCACCTCCATCATGCTTACCATCAGGCAGGTCGAGGTCATATAACAATTAAAAAAAACTAATGAGACTGGGATCAAATAGTACGTCACCCAACTTAAAACCTGTTTTAGGGTGCTCTTGGTTTATTTAAGTTTTACAATGTCTATTGTTTAATTAAACAGTTTCAAGGAATTTAATTTATATTTACAATACAGTACAACTTACTAAGTCCGGCAATCTTTGGCCAACAAGGTGATCCCGAAACGCGATTATGTCTCGGTCTGTATCCATTTCACTATGTTATGAGATTCCACGTCAAATACATGTTCATAAAAACGTTTATTTTAAACATAAAATTATTATAAAAACAGTTAGCATGACGATGATAGAGATCTGACCAACGTCGTATCGCCATCTACAAAAGCTTTGCGTTTGGATCTTCATTACGATTTTACAACTTTTTCATATCGTAGTTGCAAATTAGTTTAGAGGTAAACTACTGCAGATTGCTACTGAGTTGTTAAGTTCTGATTATTATCCCCGGCAGTTGCTAACGCGCTGAAATCATGTCAAAGTAACAAAATGTGACGTGACGTCATCCCGATAATTATTCTGCTGATGGTACTGGCCAGTACCAGGGCCCCGATTCTCTTAATACATTGCACTGAAATTGCGTCGCGGTTTAGTGACCAATCAACGTAGTTTACTTATTGATTTGTTATTCGCTGATTGGTTACGAAGATGTCAAATATCAGTGCAAGTTTGTCATTTCGATGTCGTGTTTAAGAGAATCGAGGCCCAGTACAGTGTCACCATAAGGTCAACACGTCGTGTGACGTCACGATCCAAGCAATAAAAGCTTAGTATATTAATTTGACAGGTACAAAGGTATATTCAGTTAATATTTTGCCATTTCTTTAGACCCCAAATACATAACAGATTAGTAATTATAATTAATACAAGCCATTATAATAAGTAAATTATTTTTTTAATTAAAAAGTGTGTTAATTTATCTCTTTGTTTTATTAATCACAATTTATTTTCCCAATGTTTTTCCTAAAATAGCAATTTATCCTTTTAAACATAAGCAGACTGTTTTGCGTTCCTACCATGAAGTTTCCTTCACCATCGAATGCTACAGCGGTTATTTCGTCCGGCATATGAGTGACTAGTTTTAATGAAGTAATTCTATTTGGTTTAAAATATATCAAACTTTTGCTTCCAATAAATATTTTGTCTTCGTAAAAAGCTATTTGTCCAATACCATCGTATTGAATGGTAAATAACTCGTCAGCTTTCAACGCGGTTCTTTTTAAAGCATATAATTTATCATGTTTTATATAGTAAAAGTCGTTATTTTCTGCAATTCCTAGTTCATCCAGTGCCTCCATGCTTGCATAACGCATCCTCTGATTCCCGTTTAATAAGTACAATTCTTCGAGTCCATTACTATGTTGAGTTATGTATTTATTTCCGTCATTGTCAACAAATAACATATGAACTTTTAAGGTATTTTCTGTGTATAATTTTGCTCTGGATTCCTCGTAGTCGTAAATGTATATACCTTTTGATGTACCAAAATAAACCTCCGATGCTTTCTTGTCTATAGCTACAGAGTAACTCGTACTTTCTGGTAGACCTACAATAAAGTATTAGTTGTGAATGTGAAGGAAGCGAATTGTTTTAGGATAGAACGTGGCGCTCTTATGTCTCTGCTTGTCCACAAAATGGAATGGATACCGCGAACCGGAAGACGCAGCGTAGATAGGCCTCCCACTAGGTAAACTGACGACATAGTAAAAGTCACGAATAACCATTGGATACAACTGGCTTCGGAATGGCGTTCTAAGGGGAAGGTCTATGTTAAATAACTGTAAGGAGCAGTCACATCCACTATGACGGTCTAGCAGGATTCAGCAATTTACAAGCTGATCCCGAAACGCGACTAATTCACTTCAAGGTCTGTATACTTGTAACTACCCCGGATCTGCAAACTGGGCACCACTGCCTATCGCTCTGTAAATCTGACACGGATCAAATATTCCCCACCTTGTTTTGTTAACAAATATTTGTAACATTCAATCAAATTAGTAAAGAAGGGTGTTTTCCGACCAAATGGGAGACACCCTCAAGAAAACTGGGTGGCCTAGTGCCAATAATCGTAGAGCTTGTATGAAGAAAATTGTGGATGAGAAGAAAACGAGGGAGTTGTCAGGATCGTGGCACTTCTTTGTCTCTGTTTATCCCTGTGGGAAAAAAGCGTGACAATTTGATTGATTGATTGAAATAAAAGCTATGTATCAATTTTGCTGTGTAACCCTTATTATAAAGACACTTACCAGCAACTTTCACAGCGGCGTTAGATTTCACTTCAACAACAAAGATATCTGAATAGAAACCTTCGTTATACCGTCCAGATTTTACGAAAAATATATTCCCGTACGCATCGTAATGGGCATCAGTTGGGTAAGCATCGCGCATATGAATTGTATTGGACAAATAGTAATATTGCCCATCAATTTCAATGTTACTGAAGCAATTGCTTCTTGGTATATCAAAGCTATACACAATATGAATAAAAAAAGAAATAATAAGTATCTTCATTTTAAGATGCTTACTGTGAAAAGTCTAATAATGAAATGAAACTCTCCACATCAATAAAATATATAATTAACCTAATAATTGGGGTTAAGATATGAAAAAATAAACAATTAAAAATGATTGCAAACGATTTATTGAATCATTATAACACTTAAACATTAATATTGCAATATATTATAAATAATCTATATAATAGAAATAATATCATAAATAATAACTATAAAATAACATAATAGTTTTTAAAAAAATGTAAAAAGATATTTCAATATTTTTTAATAAAAAATTGATGCAAATCATTGCTCCGGGTCTAGGTTTTGTTAGAAAGTTGACGGTTATTTGTCTAATTTGCAAATCCAGTCTAGTTCCACCACTGTACAGACCGTTAAGTAACTCAGTCGCGTTTCGGGAACAACATAAAAGTACTAGACCTGTATAGAGGATGCTACTGCTACTTACAGTTATTTAACTGTAAGTAGCAGGGTACCTGATGAATACCACTCTTTAAAGAGTGGTAGGCAGTGGTACCCAGTCTGTCGATCCGGGGTAGTACCACCACTTACAAGTATACAGACCGTGGAGTGATTTGGTCACGTTACGGGATCAGCTTGTAAGTTGGCGGTTCCAACCAGGCCGGCATAGTGGATGTGATTGCTACTCACAGTTATTGAATTGTAGTAGCAGTGACATTCATTCATGGACCACACTTCGGCTTAACATCAAGCGGACATATGCTGTCATATGTCGAGTCACAATTAAAAAAAAATACACAAATATAATTGATAGATAAATAAATATACGTCTCATCCTTTATGCATGCCTTGTTGGGACCGGCAACTTTAAAACTTATCCCGAAACGTGACTAAGTCACTTCACGAGCTGGTGGTACTACCCTGACTTGGCAGGCTGGGCAAATAACCAATAACTGTCTGCAAACATGTTTACAACAACATATGTAAATTGGTCAGATTAAAATCGCGCATAGAAATTTCACGCAGCTTTAGTTCTTGATGAACCCTTAACAAATGACATCTTATATTAGTCTATAAACTTATAAATCTGAGTCTAGAATACATTACCTAATATTTAGATGAAGTGTAATGTTATTGAGATCAATATAGTATAAGTATATAACTTCTGTAAACTTATCATCAACGTTAAAATTATATTGACACAAATCAGATTTCAGATCCTAATTCCTTATACGGCGTTCTCACGAGGCGATATTAGTCGTTCAATTTAAATGGCACAATCGAATCAATAAAAGTTAAAAGGTTGAACCGATATTTTTTGCTTTAACTTGATTAAAAGTCTGTTCAAATTGCGAACGATTTCGCAGTTAATCAACTAAAATCGCCTCGTGAGAACGCCGTATTAATTGTGCATCATCTTTGATATTGCAATACGAGTAGGTATGTGTCAGCTATAAACTATTTCTTGTTTTTAACTGAACTATTTTAAAATATTATAATTTTATGATTTTGTTGGAAACATTCCTATTTATTAAATATGTTTCTTTATTATTATGCCGAAAGCTAATAGATTTAACAAAAAAGTTTAATAGAGTCTTAACTGACATAAAACGTATTGCATTATTAACGACTATATCGTTAATATTTACGATTACCCACCAATTCAAATTCATTATATCAAATTTTGATTTTAAAAATCAAATAATGTAACGGATTGCAAATCCCACCAATTAAATTGCATTTATTTCGTAAATATGTTACAGTAAAATTTATTATGTGATAACTTCCTATTCTCGACATTACAAATGTGCGAACTGGCAGGCTTATAAAATTGCTCTAATGTTGTAACTGTAAAAAATGCATTAACAAATAATAAAGAATGCGCGCATGGGTTAAGGATACAATATTATTTTAGATGTTTGTTTTATAAATTAAATATCGTAAAGATCTTCAGACGTGTCTTTGTTATCTGTTTCACCATTACCTGATACCGACAGTCCAGCTAACTGAGCCAGAGTGTTGCGTCTCTTTATCGATAACAATTTTCACATAACTCTTTAACATAATGATTTATAACTTGGTTTGCACGTTTGTAATAGATTTACATTAGTGTGTGTTTTATGTGTATTCCTCTTCCATTTCCTGTGCTATTTCACATTGCAAATACGATGGCATGCGTCCATTACGACCCTTTATTTTGTGTACTTTCAAACGATGTTTACTTAAGGCATTTCTGTAAATAAACAAAAACACAATGCGTGATTTTTAAACAGATCAAAAATCACTACAAGATTTTATTTATAAGCGTTATAAGGGGGGGGGGGGGGATTATAACAGTCAATGATTAAACATATGAAAACTATCATCGTCAATTCCACAGGCACAACCAACAGATCGCCACTTTTCATGTCCCTGACCCAACTTTCTCGTTTAATCATTAATCTTAATTATATTTTCAGTACCCACTTCTGCTACAGCTTCAGGCACATGACCGCTATACGCTTGATATCAAGCTAAAGTAGTAATTATTGCCGCGGAATAATTTTAAGTATTTTTCACATTGTTTCTTTTATGATTTATGATTCTGCGACGTGTATATTTTTGAGAACCTTGGTTCATTGTTCAACGCAGCATTAAATACATAACTTATAATCGCATTAAAACCTTATAAAAGCATTGTTTAGACTAAAATTGCGCATATGGTTTCAGTTCAGTATGACTTGTTGCTTTTAATTTGTTATAATATTTTCTTAGGCACTGTACTTTTAAGTTTACCCTTTTTTTATTTTTTTATTGTGACACGACATCTGACCTCGACCCGCCTGATGATAAGCAAGAGAAGGTCCAAAAGTGACGACAACTGAAAAAAAACGAGTTTATTCACGGCTTCTTCAGTCACCGTCACTATGCCGGCCAAAGGTGCTTCTTCACGCATCGCTTGAAGGATCCAAGGTCATAGGATGGAGAGAACAAATTGGGCTAGCAAAGCATTCCACTTGTCGATTGATCTACAAAGAAAAGACGCACCGAACTTTTTAGTTCGGCTGCCGATTCGATCGATAGAATGCGGATGCTTTCCCCTACCTGTGCGGGTATTACGGGTGTGAAAGGACGAGGTAGGAACAAGGTTAAAGAGCTCCTCGGAACATTCTCCGTGGTATAGGCGATAGAGGACGCACAAAGCCGCCATGTCTCTGCGTAGTTGCAGGGGCTCCAGAGTACGCGTGACCTCTGAATCTCCTATAATTTGGACAGCTCGGCGCTGCAATGAATCCAGGGCATTGAGAAGATACTTGGCAGAGCCGTCCCACAAGTGCGAACAGTACTCCGCGCAAGAGCGAATTTGTGCCTTGTATAAAAGTAGGCGAAGCTCTGGCGCAAAGAACCGCCGCACCTTGTTCAGGATGCCAAGTTTGCAGGAGGTGGTCTTAATGACCCGCTCGATGTGGTCCCTGTGATTCATATCGCTGCGATGGGACATCCCTAAGATGTCCAGTCTGTCCGAAGTACCGAGGGAGATGTTACCGAGAGAAGGCAGGGGGATAAACGGGGATTTTCGGACGGACGGACCCTTCGTCTGCTATATTATTTAGACAGTTGTGTTAGGATCGTAGAAAGTGTGACTCCGCTTATCCCTGAGGAAATTGGGGCGTGACAATTTGATTTATTAATTGAAGAATATATAAAAACTTTCTCAACTCACAATGATGATAGTGTTTTATCACATATTGGGCAATTTGCTGTTTTCTGTCTACTATGAGCGACACGTATATGTCTTGTTACATCACGCTGGAGGCGATAACTTCGATCACAATAATCACACTAAAATAAAAAAATAAAAGTATTTTCTTAGATTTTGCGCAAACATTGATTAATGAATTAAAAAAATGTTATGCGGCATACTATCGCGTTTATTTTGGTTTTTCTATCATTTTTTTATTATTTCGCCGTTTCGAGAGCTTTGCAGCCATCGTGGTCACGGAGAGACTCAACCAAATAAACGCAATAGTAAGCCGTATAAAATTTGTTTAATTTATTAAAAAAATATGTATCTATATGTATATGTATCTCGTATATACTTCCAAACTGGCAATTCTATTTAAAATGATAAATTATATTTTAAACTCATTACTAAAGGCGACTAAAATACTTTACAGACTATATGTACAGTACATGACTTGGTCACAAAAACTTATTTATGGTCACAAAAAAAAATATTGTAGGGACTGCCCTACAATATATTGGAATAATTGCAGATACATACTTTATAAGGCCGATTAGTACTATGAGCATTACGCATATGTCTCTGTAGATTGCTGGCTGTAGTTGCTGTTTTAGGACATAAAGTGCATTTGTATGGTTTCTCAGTTAAATGTGTCCGTTTGTGCACTCTTAATAGGTCCACTGTTCTGCCCCGATAAGGGCACTGGTCACAATGGAATGGGAAGATGTCTTTGTGGATTTTCCTGGAAATAAAATTAAAATGTCATGCCCTAATTCCGCAGAAATTAAAATGTCAGCCATTAGTCGTCCACTCCTTTTTTATTCTTTTACTAAATTATTACACAATTTGTAGCATTGCTAATAATTTTTCATAGATTGTCTACAAACGATATACTCGTACACTATCAACTATGTTTATTTAGATCTTTGTCGCATTGTACTTATGCCTCAGCCTTTACAAACGTGCGAACGTGGGTAACAAATCATATTTATCGGTCCTTTCGGTCACATACGGAACTAGTGTTGTGTGTACAAAAGGCATTATCGATATTAAATAATAAAGAGTACAAAGTAAAGGAAATAATACAATATTATCTTTAAAGTGTTTTTTTTATAATATTAAATGTTTATTGAATTTAAAAAAAAAATATGCGGCTTACTATCGCGCTTATTTTGGTTTTGATTTTACAATTTTTTATTATTTCGACAGTGTCTCCGTGACCACGATGGCTGCAAAGCTCTCGAAACGTCGGAATAATAAAAAAAATTAAAATTAAAACCAAAATAAACGCGATAGTAATCCGCATAAAATTTGTTTAATTCAATAATCAATGATCGCGCAAAATCTAAGAAAATACTATTAAATGTTTATATAGTTACTTGTAATACACAACTATTGTTATCTAGTTTACCGTTACCTACTACCGATTATCCAGCTCCCTGCGTCCCAGCGGTACATCCCTATATCGATAACGACTTTCACACAACCCTTTGACATAATAATTTATTTTTCAGTTCGCACGTTTGTAATGACTTTAGTATAGAAATATTTATCTTACATATGAATATACAATGTTGCCAATGTAGAAATTGTCTTCCCACAAATGTCACAGAGGAATCTTCTTTTAGGTTGCTCCTCCTCACATATTTGCAGATTAGGTTGTTCAGTGCCATCACATTGGGTTATGTGCACTTTATATTTTTCCTAAAAAAACATAAATGTAAAGTAAACAGTTATTTGCATCATCAGTAAGTTTATATCTTAATTTATACAGAGATAGGCAGAGACAACGGAGCGCCACTTTCCAAGATTCCGATATAAAGGATTTTTTAATTGTTACTCGACATATGACAACACCCCGCTTGATGTTAAGCTGGAGTATTGCCATAAATGGATGCCACTGCTAACTGTAAGTAGCAAACACATCCATTATGCCGGCCTAGTTGGAACCGGCAACTTACAAGCTGATCCCGAAACAAAAGTAAATACAAAAGATTCTCTATTGCATCATTCACATTCACAATTCTCTTCATTAATTTTGAATCACAGCTCCCTAATCAAGTCAGTTCTGGATACCAGGGTTCTACAGTGCCAATAACCAAATAGTCATACACTTGGTTATAAAATTAAATTAAGGCGATGTCTTTTTGTTATATGTATTGTTATGTACGTTTCCACACTTGACCCCTTTGCAGTTTCTTTGTGCGTTTGTTTATGTACTTTGGTCATCTATATAGTTTCTATGATACAAGCATGTTGATTAGCTTTGTAATGAAATGTAAAAACTAGCAAGGTTAAAAATAAATAGTTCAGTGGTAACGTGGCAGATCAATAAATCCCCAACCTGTAATGCTTTAGACTTTAGAAGAATCGACTGGACATAAGAGTGGTAGGCAGACCGTTGGTATTCATTTCCCATGGTCATCGCGAGGACACTCATCTGCAGGAGCGAGAAGGATCTCCTGGCCTTCCTGGATGAGATTGGGTGGCTCCATTGGAGGAGAACCGTTGAAGAACACATAAAGAACCAAAGAGAACTCAAGTGTGGAAACAAGCCCGCACATAACATTCAACATTCACATGGTCATACTCAAGTTTTCAAGAGATGAGCTTGAAAAAAGAAGGCTTAATAGAGACAATAGAGCAGTGTTTCCCAACCTTTTTTAGGCCATGCCCCACCTAAACATTTTTATGCACCCCATACATGAGTTTTAACCTTTGAAAATAGTTTTGTACTTTAAAAATATAAATGATTACAGCATTTTTTAAGAATTTGCCTTTTTTGTTAAATTTGTCACCAATATCTAGCATTGCATTTAAATAACCCAAAGCGAAAGGGTTAAAGTCATGTCGGGTTCATTTTTAAATTGCCCCCCTTAACTATCAAACTGCCCCTCTGTTGTGCGTTGGGAATCACTGCAATAGAGCGATATTTTTTATATTCTAGTAGTAAGCCGCAAATGTATATTTTAGTTAAAAAAATATTGTAGTTACCAAATCAGGAAACGGCACATCACACTTAGGACAGTGTTGAATCTTAAAATCATCAGAGAATGATGGCGATGGTAGACTGTAATTGTCATCCTCATGAGTTATAGCTATTTTATCATCATCAGCAATTTCGGGCGCATTTATTATGTCTTCATTATGGCTTGCAAAACTTTCATCTATAAATAAATATAATGATAGATTAGTATAAAAGTGTAAAGAAATTGGTAGACATTTTTTTAATGTGACTCGACCTCTCTGATGAGCAAGAGGAGGTCTAAGAGTACCGACGACTGAAGAAACCGAGTCAGTTTACGGCTGGCCCAGTCGCCGTTACTATGCCGGCTAAAAATGCTTCTTCATGCATTGGTTAAAGAATCCAAGGTTATAGGATGGAGAATACACATGGGCTGTCAAAGCATTCCACTTGTTATTTGTTCTACAAAGAAACAACGCATCGACGTCGGCATAGTGGATAGAACTGCTAACCGCAGTTTTTTACTATAGCAGCCACTACTATCTCCAGTCATGAACCACACTACAGCTTAACATCCGGCGGATCGCTGTCATTTGTATCTGTAAAAATCGTCTGGGAAACTGCACAATATACAGGGTGTTCCAGAAGTCATGGTCCAAACGAAATGGGAGCATAGAAGTGATCATTCTCTACCAACGACCATTATTAGAATTATTAGTTGACGCCTGGTTTAGAAATTATAGCAATTTTTCCGTTATTTATGAAAATAGTCGACTAAGTAAGATTAATGTTAAAAAAAATACATACTATACATAAGTCATATGTTTTTTTGTTATAAATATAATTGCTAATAATGCATCTTTCTGTAGAAATGAATTACACCAAATTTGTACCCATATTTCATACAAAAATAAACGCTTTTATTAACAATGTTTAATTTTCAAAAGGAAAGCTTAATTTTTGAAATGGCTACAGTGGAAAAAAAATGTATAACACAAAATTGGTCCGTTATCACAAAAACTACAGCGTTTCATGTAGTTTCTAAAAAGGTATAATTCAAGCGCCTTTTTATCGTAACTTCCTATTTTAAAGCAATTTTGTTCGTTATAGTGATGATTTTTAATAAACGTTATTTTCCTAAGGCCACGGTAAGACCGGATTTTACACGTGGGTCTACGCACCATCCACCCCCTGCTACCCTCTACCTCTCTAGAGTCTACCATCAGCTGCCCCGCTCAACAAACTTCTCCTCAATACCTCGCTACCTCCTTCACATTGCACACGTGTTAATTACCTTTTTCTCGCTACTTTGCTATTGTTTCTGGACTTCGATTGATTGCACTTCTAACTACCTACGCTCGTTTTTTGGATTTTGATTATGCCTGCAACTCTGGACACTTTATAAGACCGTAAATACGCAGAAATGCATTTTGTTTATGGTTTATGTGATGGCAAAGCCAGACGTGCAGCAAGGGAATATCGTGTTAAATACCCTAATCCCCGATTATCCGGATCACAGAGTTTTTATTCGCGTACACCAGGCTCTTTTAGAAGGGACAAGACCTGGAGCGCCACACCGCGAAGTAAGGCTTCGAAATAGCGAGGTTAAAGTAATATTGAGACTGGTTTCGCAAGAGCCAACATTGAGTGTGCGATGTATCCCACGACGTACAGGGCTACTAACGACTTTAGTGCATCGTACTTTAAGACGCAATAATTTATACCCCTTTCACGTGCAACGCGGGCAAGCACTTCTACCTGCCGATTATGCGCAGCGGATGAATTTCTGCAGAGAAATGATTCGTAGATGCCGAGATGTAAATTTCTTCGACAACATCTTATGGAGCGACGAGTCCACTTTAAAAAGAATTAGCATATTTAATATTCATAATCTCCACTATTGGTCGGTAGTCAATCCCCACGTAGTACAAAATGATCGATTTTAATACCAATTCGGTATTAATTTGTGGGCGGGAATATTAAATCGTAAGATTATCGGGCCATTTGAAATTCCGGCAAGGCTATCCGGTGATAGTTATTTGGAATTTTTAAGAGACAATTTGGAAAGACTAACGCTAGATGCCAGAGTGAAACCAGATGTTCGAGACAGAATGTGGCTGCAGCACGATGGGGCACCTCTACATTACCGGCGAGACGTAAGAGCGTATTTAAACACGACATTTCCCGATAGATGGATCGGTAGCCCAGGTACCATCGCCTGGCCACCTCGTTCACCGAACCGTAACCCCATAGATTATTATCTATGGGGTTGTCTTAAGGAAATGGTGTACGAACGGGCATCTGAGTCAGAGCAAGAATTGCGACAAAGAATAAATGTTGTAATTAATAATATTAAAAATAACGAACGCTCTTTAAACAATTTAAAACGTAATTTTATTAGGAGGTGTCAATTGTGTGTAAGAGATTCGTGTGGTGGCAGACATTTTGAACATTTATTATAATTGAACGTTTCTTTTTGAATATTAATTTGTTTCATTTAAAATTTCCATTTTATTTAGGCATTTCCATATGACAAATAAAACTGCTTTAAAATAGGAAGTTACGAGAAAAAGGCGCTTGAATTATACCTTTTTAGAAACTACATGAAACGCTGTAGTTTTTGTGATAACGGACCAATTTTGTGTTATACATTTTTTTTCCACTGTAGCCATTTCAAAAATTAAGCTTTCCTTTTGAAAATTAAACATTGTTAATAAAAGCGTTTATTTTTGTATGAAATATGGGTACAAATTTGGTGTAATTCATTTCTACAGAAAGATGCATTATTAGCAATTATATTTATAACAAAAAAACATATGACTTATGTATAGTATGTATTTTTTTTAACATTAATCTTACTTAGTCGACTATTTTCATAAATAACGGAAAAATTGCTATAATTTCTAAACCAGGCGTCAACTAATAATTCTAATAATGGTAGTTGGTAGAGAATGATCACTTCTATGCTCCCATTTCGTTTGGACCATGACTTCTGGAACACCCTGTATATATATTTTTTTTATTATATAAAAAATTATTTTTCTTATATACCCTAAATCTGGGCAGAGGGCCAGTTTATTTAAGAATAGAAACCCAACTCAAACTCCTTACTTAATGAAGGAAAGAAAAATAAAATATTTTTAATAAATTCCAATCTACTCATGAACGAGTGTCTCATTGGAGGCGACACGCCTGAGATCACACAACATATCTGATCAAAGTCTAGAAGACTGATTGCAGATAGTGTATAACCAAAAAATAATTAAAATCCAATCATTAATAGCAGTATAACAATTAATGCATCTACCTTTGTTTGATGATGTATTAATTTCCGCATTAAGTAAATACTCGTTCTTCTGACATAAGCGGCGGAACTTTATAGCAGCTTCTAAAAGTTGGAGACAATTTTTGCATATTGCCTTTGATACTGCATCTGATTTTCTTACCTACAAATTATAGGCTCCTATTATTTTTGTTACTAGTTTAGCAAGTACAAGTGATTTATAAAAAAAGTTAAGGCTTCCAGTCTAGCTAAAGAAAATATTACCCTTAATTATAAAATACAAAGTTGATTTGTCGCCTAATTTAACACTTTAAATGTTTATATAAACCTGTATAATGGTATAAACTTGTTTATTATCTATGTTTGGCATAGGCTCTAGTTATTCATGAGTAAACATTTATAATTATGTTTTAAAGTTACTTTGGACAACGGATTACAAACAGTAATATCTATCATGTGCATTATCTCGGCAGCTACAGTAAAACTAAAATTTATAAAAATAAGGGCTACTTTAAAAATAATTACCGTAACACCAGAAATGTTTTGTATCTCCTGAGCTATATCAATTTGTATTGAATTATGAAATATAGAAATTACACCTTTCTTTTTGTTACAAACACGACAAAGAGTCAATTTTTTATTTAAACTGAAAACAAAATGTTATGAACTGATAATTCCAGTAATAAATACATGAAATTAGCTCACAAATTCAAATAAACTTACAGCTTTTTTTTAGCTCTTTTTAATTTCGCCCTTCTCTCGTCTAAAGATTGCATATACAGTAACGAACGAAGTAATATTACATGCATTTTAAATATATATATACTAGTTAATTAATATAAAACTTATTTTAAATAATGATTTGATACAAAGACTTATATTAGTTATTAAACAGCAGTAAACAGAGACAAATCTGAATGTATGACATGAATAATAATTTGACGTTCAAGGAACATTGTACTCAAGAGAAGAAGCTCGACTGCCATAGACAACACGTGGCAATTAGAGACGCAACGACGGAATCTCACCCGAACTAAAAATGGTGGCAATTTTAAAATGGCCTGGTTGATATTGCGTATTTGTAAATATATTAGGTCCACTTTCACATCCTAAATACGTATAATAATACAACAATGAATATTAGACGTATTTAAGATGTCGGTGAAAGTGAACCTTACTCAGTAGGAAATAATCTAATTAGATCAATAAAACGACTTTTTATACAACATTATCTTTTTTATTTAATTCCAACTTACTTTTCAAGACAATAGTATCACTAAAAATATGTATGTTAATTACTAGTTAACATCATAATAAAATCACTATCTCAATAAAATAAAACATAATAAAGTCACTTCTTCAACACAATGGGTTTACATGGAATACAATAAAGTCACTATCCTAAGAACACTTTTTACACAATTAGGTAAAACTTAATGCAAATAAAACAAAGTATTAATAATAAACTCGATGATTAGCGCAAAAAAAACAACATAATTGGTAAAAATCAGGTGCAAAATCAAAGAACACACTCAACAGCTTTTACTAACGTCGCCATTTTGTTTACAATCGCAGCATTCCGACACGATCTAAAAGTGCTTATGGTCTGCGCTCCGAATTCTAAAACTGACAAATTAAATTTAACATGCATAACAGGAGATAATTTTTTTAAATTTAATTCATACTTTTAATCTATTTTTTACTAGTTTCAAAATGTTTAACGACAGTATTATATTGATGACGTTTGCGATGCCTAAACATTTGGTGCGAAGATCAAACCGGAAGAAACGTGCTCATCGCCATGACCTTGAATGAGAGTCGAGACCCGATGTTTGACGTTTGTATTAAATATCAGTCAAAAATTAGTGTTGTACTACGACTTAGGATTTTCATTAAAAATATGGATTGAGACAATAATGATAATGAAAGATTTTTAGATGGGACAGTTAGGGCAAGTAACATTTAAGTATCGGGACTAAAAATTTTTTAGTCCTTGTACCATTATAGTTACAGGAAAACGTTCCTAGGAGACCATCCATAATCCATAACTTTTTGAGATTTGCTGAACTACATTCACAGATTTTGCTAAAAATGTACAGTCAGCATGAAAATACAATAAGCAAATGTGGAGAATTGCTTTTGATTATTAAGACGTAATAAGCAAAAACAACAGCATGGATACCGGCGTTTTTAGAAACATCCACTTTTGAGAGGACATTCACTACAAAGCCATTCACCACAAATAGTTACGCACTAAGCACACACCAGTGAACGTAGCGCACCAGTTGCATTGACGCAAAATATTTGTTTCGTTTAATAATTCGTGGTAGAAACGTTGCGTACACGTGACTTAAACGCGAACAGAGCGCACTCGTGTAAAATCATCATAAGTCAATCAGCTTTTAGTTGTCAAAGAGTGTAAGCAAAGGTGCCCATTCCGCCGAACCGGCCTTATTTCACCGCCACTAAGTCGTTTCGATATTAACTTGTAAGTTGCCGATTTTAACCAGGCTGGCATAATGGATGTGACTGCGACTTAAATTTTAATAACTGTGGTAGCAGTCGCCTCCAATCATAGACCGCATTCCAGCGAGCGGCTAAGAACACGCGTAAAAGACGTGAAGTCTTCCCTGATATAAAGAGACAGCGTCTGATGGAAATGGACAGGCATTGCTACTAAGGTAATTAAATGAAACAAACGGATTTAGCAAATGATTTATATTTAAAACAACTATTAAAGATTATCTGTATGACCTTAAAATAGGTGCGATTACATAAACTATTAAAATCAGATTTATGTCAAAAACTTAGAACCTTACTGTGAAAACTTTTCAAACATTATATCCATCGCAATCTTTTGGTCTATCTTGTTGACATAGTAAATATGATGGTAAACGACCAATTCTTTCTGCGCGCACATTGTGAACTCTTAATCGATGGCCGCGCATTCTGCTTCTGTAAATAAACCCGTCGATTAGGTTGGTGTCACCAATATCTTAACAATGTAGAATTCATAGATCAAACCGATTATCACTCGCGCTCAGAAGCACGGTTAGGACTTCCAACGCTACCCTATACCAAAAACCATGATTCAAGACACAAGTTTGACAGGTCCGTGACAGATAAAGGGTTACCAGGATTAATCAAATCAAATAGTGATGTAGCCGAGTTCAATAAATCAGTATAAGTAATAAAATTTAAAAACAAACTATTAGGTATAGTATTCTCAGAGACTACAGCGTTCTAACTCTTGATCTTTATAATATTAGTATAGATTTAATTTAATTAATATGCAAACCTGCTTTCAAAAACTTCCTGACATATCGGACACTCAGACGTATTTTGAAGTAAATGATATTCTTTCACATGTTTAGCGACGTCCCTCTTATATACGAATCTTCTCTTACAATATTGACACTAAAATAATATATTTAATTGTATACAAGTATTTACATTCATAAATCATATTCTGGTAGACAAGCTATAACTGTTTATGTCAAAGGGTGTTACCGAAAGGGGTTTTGTCACCCGTGGTCCCACAGGTTGTGTTCTGTGGTGACAGCAATCACGCGCAGGTGATTGTTGGAGTTTGCTGGTCTCCCATCGGGCGCGTCCCCAGGTGGCGGATAAGAGGCCGCAGCGGTGCACTCCGGACCCCAGGTTCCGACGCCTCACGGCCAGCGTGGCGCAACCCGAGGGGGCTGATCTTCACACCGCCCTCACCCCGTCCTCTTCCTGTTAGCCTCTGGCTACCAGAGGCGCATCGGGAAGAGGACACGAGAGGAGCGAGTTGCTCGGCAGCGCCACGTCTTAGTAGTGCGCCGCTCAGGCAATGTTCGGTCATTGCCCGGGCGACGCCTCGCTTCTCCGTCCCAGCCAGGCGCCAAAACACCGAGCTGGGACAATTTACTCAAAGTTAATCAAAATTTAAAGTCCATCCCAGGGGTGAAATATGTAAAAACCATTGGGTATAATTACTTAAAAGTATTTTTCAAAAGTAAAGAAGATGCAAATAATTTTATACTAAATAAAGAAAAGTTGAACTCTTTGGGATGGTTGGCAACAATTCCTTATGACAATATGGAGATACAAGGTATTATTCGCACTCCAATAGAACTAAGTGATGAGGAGCTTTTGACAGGACTGAAATGTGTTTCTGAGGTGATTGGAGTTAAACGATTTCAAAAAAAAGGTGACGATGGTAAATATAAGCCATTAGGGACAGTTTTGCTTACATTCCTTACAACAACCAGACCGGATCATGTGACATATGAACATTTATGGTTTGACGTATTGGATTATGTCAAGCCTTTAAAGCAGTGTTTCAAATGCTATAAATTTAATCATAGTAGTGTATCTTGTAAAAATAAGCAGGTATGCTCCATTTGCTCAGGTGAACATTTCTACCGTATGTGTGATAATAATAATCTAATGGCTACCAGAGGCGCATCGGGAAGAGGACACGAGAGGATTGTCCCAGCTCGGTGTTTTGGCGCCTGGCTGGGACGGAGAAGCGAGGCGTCGCCCGGGCAATGACCGAACATTGCCTGAGCGGCGCACTACTAAGACGTGGCGCTGCCTTGAGCGGTTGCTCGGCAGCGCCAAAATAAGGTGCTCCCTCGGGCAGTGATTTTTACCATAGCCCGAGGTGGAGCGATTGGTGGACGCCGCTGCTCAATCTTGGCAGTGGCAGAAAGTGAGAGGCGTGCAGCCTAGGGTTTGCTAACGCGATACCAGTGCTCTGCCGCGCCGATGACGGTCTGTGGAAACGGCGTGGGAGGTTTTAGCCGGTGAGAGCCCGGCACTTCGGCTGGTAGAGCTTTCCTCCAACGTAAATAAAAAAAAGGGGTTTTGTCACATATGGCGAGCTAGTAAAAAGCTAATTTTACAATTTATATAGTACCCTAAAGATTTAACCTCGGAATCCAATTACATTGAATGTATTAATATAAAACCTTCTGAACTATGTTATATATAAAATTTACTAAAATTTTGTTTCCTTTTATTTTTCGAGGTTATTACATAAGTAGGACAAAGTGATAGTTATCGAGAGCAAAGAATACACAAATAATATAATATGTTGCTATGCAACGCGACACTGAGTCCAGGTCCAGGTATTAGCAGCAAGCAGTCTAACTGCTTCAATACACTCGTGTCAATAAAACTATCTCTTTCACATTAATGAAATTGACATTGGTAATGGCAAGTGGTTATGAACCCGTGTTCTCGTTTAGCGTAACACTACACCATGATTTGTAATTTTAATGTGACACTACAAATGACAGCCCCCCTTTGATGTTAAGCTGGAGCTCTATTAAACAAATTGCAAGTAGCATTCGCATCAACTACGTCGGCCTACAATGAAACTGTCACAAAACGCGATAAAATCACTTCACGGTTAATACATATAAATAGTAGATACATACTTTAAAAGGTCGAGTTGAATTATGAGTAAAACGCATATGTCTTTGTAGATTGCTGGCTGTAGTCGCTGTTTTAGGACATAAAGTGCATTTGTATGGTTTCTCAGTTAAATGTGACCGTTTGTGCACTTTTAATAGGTCCACTGTTCTACCCCGATAAGGGCACTGGTCACAATGAAATGGAAAAATGTCTTTGTGGATTTTCCTGAAAATAAAATTAAAATGAAAAACACCTTAAGGCCAAGTACTGAGTCACGGGTTACGTGCAACGGACTCCCCCGGGCAAGAAAAAATTTACATGTCGAACCTGTCTGGAACAGCGGCGTAGCATGGCGGGGGCGGAAGGGGCGGCCCGGGCGGCAAAATAAAAAAAAAACTAAAATAAATCGTAAAATTTGAACCTGAAATTCATATTTTTGTTGTACCTATGATTGAAATTCCTAAGGGGGGTGGCTAATTTTTTTTCTGCCCCGGGAGGCTGACTCCCATGCTACGCCACTGGTCTGGAATGTGAGCATGCGCTTACTCCATCAGGCGTAATACGCTGGCGGATCTGCGAGCCGACCGCGTAACTCAATGACAATTAATGAGCTTTAAATTCAAAATTGCGACCGCGCACCACACAATGGAACTAATCGAACTCATTGTTTTTGACACTGACAGCGACCGCGTAACTTTTTGACAAATGGGAATGAATTTCATTGTCATCACCACTGAAATTGTGCGGTCGGCAATCTTCTCATACGTAGAATTCCATGCTTTCTCTTTTATAAAAACTGATTACTACAGAATAAAACAGTAGTAAACAGTTTCCTTTAATAAATGGCAAGAATAAATGGTGATTACTTGTGCCAAGTAAGAACAAACACATTATGTTATGAACATAAAAAATATTGATCTCTTACATATGAACATACAATGTTGGCAGTGTCGAAATTGTCTTCCCACAAATGTCACAGAGGAATATTCTTTTAGGCTCCTCAGATCTTTGCAGAACAGGTTGTGTAGTGCCCTTACATGTGGTTATGTGTGCTTTATATTTTACCTAATAAAAAAACACAAATGTAAACAGTTATTTACATCACCATCATCATTCCCACAGGAATAGACAGAGACAACAGTGCAACACTTATCACGATCCTGACACAACTTTATTTTTATTGTGACTCGACATATGAAAGCACCCCGCTTGATGTTAAGCTAGAGTGCAGTCCATGAATGGATGTCACTGCTACTACAATTCAATAACTGTAAGTAGCAGTCACATCCACTATGCCGCCCTAGTTGGAATCGGCAACTTACAATCTGATCCCGAAACGCGACCAAATCACTTTACAGTCTGCATACTTATAAGTGGTGGTACTACCCCGGATCGGCAGACTGGGTACCACTGCCTACCACAACTCTCTTGTTTCCTTCACATCCACTTATCATACATGCTGTATGATAAGTGGATGTGTTCTGCAGTGCCTATAACCAAACAGTTATCTGACTCATCAATCAGAAGGCTTCCCCTTAAAACGACAAGTTGCCAGTTGCATCCACTGGTTACTTGTGACTTTCACTATGTCGTCAGTCCACCCAGTGGGAGGCCTACCTGTTATTTACTTACTTGCTAATAAAATAAAATTTAGACGACCGTGGTCTAGCGGTAGTGAATGTGACTGCAACTTACAGTTATTGAATTGTAGTAGCAGTCACCTCCATATATGGACCGCACTCAGCTTAACATAAGGCTGCTGGGTGGTGTCATGTAGAGTCACAATGGACCAAAGTTCATATAATATTGTAAATGGTATTTTCTTACGAAAAGGCGCGAACATTGTTTAATGAATTAAATAAATTTCATGCGGCTTACCATCGCCTGTCTCTCCGTGACCTGGCTGCAAAGCTCTCAAAAAGTCGGAATAATAAAATAAAAAACCAAAATTAACGCAATAGTAAGCCGCATAGATTTTGTTTAGTTCATTAATATTGTAATTACCGAATCAGAAATTTGCACATCACACTTAGGACAGTGTTGAATATTGACATCATCTGAGAATGATGGCGATGGTAGACTGTAATTGTCATCAGAGAATGATGGTGGACTATAATTGTTGTTCTCGTGTGTTATTGTTACTTTCTCATCATCAGCTTTTTCTGGTGCAGCTACTAAGCAATACTTATCATCAGAGAATGATGGTGATGGTAGACTATGATTGTTATCCTTGTGTGATATTGTTACTTTCTCATCATCAGCTTTTTCTGGTGCAGCTACTAAGCAATACTTATCATCAGAGAATGATGGTGATGGTAGGCGATGATTGTTATCCTTGTGTGTTATTGTTCTTTTCTTATCATCAGCTTTTTCTGGTGCAGCTACTAAGCAATAATTATGGTCTGCCAAACTTACATCTACAAATAAATATTTTTAAATTAGTAGTATATGTATACTGATGACCAACCAAATGTGATAAAAAGGTAAACAAAAGACATCATTCATTTTGTATGGGGACTTGGGCTTAATTGTATTAACAGTTTGATATGCATTTTAAAATAGTTTTATGTACGAAGATTACAATGTAATTGGAATATATTCTTTATTTTGCATAGTTTAGGTGTGCAAAATGATCAAATTATAATTATGACAGTTCAAAGCAAAACAAATATGGCGTTGTTTGACAGATAATACAAAATCTATATCTTATTTTCCAAATAACTCAATTAAAAGCAAAATTGTTATTATATAGTTTTATCAATACAAGTATCAAAACTACCATTTATATGTTTTATTATCATTGGACATTACAAAAGTAGTACATAAAAGCCCAAAATGAATGATGTCCTTTTTGTCAATGACAATTTTGAGTTCCAATTTATGCAGTTACAATAATTAAATTACAAAACAGTGCCATATATAATAAAATATTAAAGCTTTTATGCAACTTCGTTCAAAGTTGCCTGAACTGCAGTGACGTAGCATGGGAGTCAGCCGCCCGGGGCGAAAAAAAAAATTGCCACCACCTTATTTAGGAATTTTAACCATAGGTACAATAAAAATATGAATTTCAGGTTCAAATTTTAACGATTTATTTTAGTTTTTTTTTTTAATTTTGCCGTCCCCTAAATGTGACGCCCGGGTCGGGCCGCCTCCTCCGCCCCCGCCACCCTACGCCACTGCTGAACTGATTATGTTTTTAAAAAATATTTAAATAGTTAATTCATAACTTACAATATCATTTCTTTACTGACTATTACTAGAATTTCATAGACAAATAGAATTAGAAAAATAAACAGTTTTTATTACGTTTTAGTTAAAGCAATGATGCGTAATTGGAGCATCGAGCTGTTAACCGGCTGGCTCTTGGTTACAATGCTCCTGAGGCGATTCCAAACATTTTTTATCATTGCACAAACGCTCCCGAATTGGCGGCAACAGAGATACGCGAGGGTGGATTTTTTTTTTCTTTTGTTATCTGAATTAAACTTCGGTTAACATGAAGTTTATACCCAAACTATACTACCTCAATTTTTCCAGCCGAAACGTACGAGGAGGTTGCAAATTATGAATAATTTAAAAAAATTTTTCGCTTGTTAACCGCTTGAAACTTTGAGGGATTGTTGATTGTACTCCCCTTATTATCCGAAAAAATTGCCATCCGTTTTTACTGAGAGGATTTTGCACAGTTAATTGTTGAAGTTGGCAAAAAGTTAGAGTTACAAAATTAATAGCAAAATCATATTTAATATTGTTAAAAACGGATGGCGATGGAAATATAGCATCCTGGGAGGTTCAAAAGTAACATGTTTTACTGCCATCCGTTTTGAATGAAATTTCACCCCAATTTTGAACCCCCAACCCTGGAAAATTACATAGCTTGCTGGGGCTGGTGGGGTGTGTCTGGAAGCTCTTGTAACGACCATATTTCAACAGAAATTGATCTCTAATGTTTCTTATGTGTCTTCACCGCAAATTAAACCCATTCGCCCCCCACCCCATCCGCCCCAAGGGTGATACGGTATGGTTTTTAGGTGGCTGCTTTCTCATTCAATGTAGATGACAAACTTTCTCATTTCTTACTGTTTGGAAATTTCATTTCATTTTTGTCCTCATTACGCTTGTCTTAATAAAAAAAATCCATATGAATCGATATGGATTTTGTTCCAAAACGCCACATCCATGTAAAATTATATCTATATATACGATATACATAGATATAATTTTACATGGATGTGGCGTTTTGGAACAAAATCCATATCGATCCATCTGGATTTTTTTGATTGGGTTTTTCTCGGCAGCCGATATCCATATCAGAAATTAACTATGAGGAAAGGGTGTTAACAGCATGGGTTAATGATTTAAAAAACCTTTTAATGAAAAATATGTATATATTGTAACACAAGCATTACGTAAGTTGTACTTTTCAATAATATTTAAAATTGAAACATGTCGCTATCTTCATTATAAACCTAATCATCCTACTATGTATATAATACACACATGCATACATACGTATATATATGTCAGTCATGTATGAGTATCTCCCTCGCAAAAGCTACATTAAAAATTGTAGTGAAATTTCATTCAAAACGGATGGCAGTAAACATATTACTTTTGAACCTCCCAGGATGCTACATATCCATCGCCATCCGTTTTTAACAATATTAAATATGATTTTGCTATTTTTTTTGTAACTCTAACTTTTCGCCAACTTCAACAATTAACTGTGCAAAATCCTCTCAGTAAAAACGGATGGCAATTTTTTCGGATAATAAGGGGAGTACAATCAACAATCCCTCAAAGTTTCAAGCGGTTAACAAGCGAAAAATTTTTTTAAATTATTCATAATTTGCAACCTCCTCGTACGTTTCGGCTGGAAAAATTGTAGTAGTATAGTTTGGGTATAAACTTCATGTTAACCGAAGTTTAATTCAGATAACAAACGAAAAAAAATATTTTTCCACCCTCCGTATTTCTGTTTCCGCCAATTTGGGAGCGTTTGTGCAATGATAAAAAATGTTTGGAATCGCCTTAGGAGCATTGTAACCAAGAGCCAGCCGGTTAACAGCTCGATGCTCCAATTACGCATCATTGCTTTGAATATTTGGTTGGCCCTTGGTATAGTAAAGGGATAGGTTTAAAAATTGTCTGGTTATTATTAAAAATGATTGAAATGGTATTATCGTTAAGATGAATGTCTTCTAATGACCAGGGGCCAGCAACGACTCTTGCAATAGAGCTAAAACATTGGGAGAAATAAATATACTTAATAACACCCATTTTAACTAATTTCTAGTTATGAATTAAAATCGTGCAAGTTTAGAATAATAGTAGGTGCCATAACAGTTAACTTTCACGCCACAGGGATAGGCAGAGACAAAGAAGCGCCACTTGTCACGATCCTGACACAACTCCCCCGCTTTCTTCACATCCACAATTCTCTTCATACAAGCTCTATGGTTATGGGCACTAGGCATATCACCGAATTGGTCGGAAAACACACTCCTGGGCCTGCCTTGTTTAACACATCCATCCACATAAGTTTTATAAAATCCTTTTATTAAAAAATAGAAAGACTAGTTACCTTTGTTTATTAATGTATTAATTTCCGCATTAAGTAAATACTCATTCTTCTGACATAATTGGCGGAATTTTATAGCAGCTTCTAAAAGTTCGAGACAATTTCTGCATATTGACTTTGATACTTTATTTGATTTTCTGACCTACAATTTATTTACTCTTATTAGTTTATAAAAATAATTTTAGCATGCTGATATGAATTTCATGGTTATTCCTTAGATTTAGCGCAAACATTGATTAATGAAATAAATGTCGCAATAAAAAAATGTAAAATCTAAAACAAAATAAACGCAATAGTAAGCCGCATAAAAGCTGGAATTTCTGAATTCTTCTGCATTCAGTTCGAAATAAATCAATATAAATAATAGATTATAGTATAGAATGAAACAAAATAGAATGTCAAAACTAAATTTCCTTTTCAATGTAATCACCTCTAAGCTATTGTATTAAGTATTTTTTGGTTTGCTCTCAAAATTTTATTATTATTATTTATTTACATTTTTATTCCTATTTCTATGATACAAGCTAATAAAGTGCTTGTATCATAGAAACAGGACAATTAATGTACATATATCCAAGATACCTTGGTATCGGCAAGTGGTTTTAACCCTCTGCTCTCGGCTTGCATAACCATTGCACAGTCACATTAAAAATGAGCTAAAATAGCCTCCTTCAGATCGTTGTTTTTCCTTGATGGCTACCTTAAGTCTATTCAGTGATTGTGGAGTCACTTTTTTATTATAATTAATCAGCAATATGCTATTACAGTTATTACAGCTATTACAGTAACCATCAACTTTTTAGCCAATTCTGACACTCAACTGACATCAACTCTTGTTTAGACTCTGGCTCCAAAATTAAGGTAAAAATGCTTAAACGCTTTGATGTTTAAGTATGAAGATAGTGTAAGAAATTCCCCAAAAGGAAAAATGCAAATTCTAAAATTTGATGCATTGGATGCTGACAAGTTTACTTTTAACTTTTTGGTTCCAGTTACTGCTATAGATTGGACGATGTACATGCGAATTCTCCTGCCGGTTAAGTATACATAAGTTAAAAAATAATTACCATAACACCAGAAATATTTTGTATCTCCTGAGCTATATTAATTGGTAGTGAATTATGAAATATAGAAATTACACCTTTCATTTCGTTACAAACACGGCAAGGAGTCAATTTTTTATTTAAACTGGAAGCAAAATGTAATGAATTGTTAATTCAAGTATTAACATGAAATGAGCTCACAAACTTAATAAACTTACTGCTTTGCCCTAGGCTTCTTAGATTTCTCACTTCCCTCTTCTAGAGACTGCATATACAGTAACGTTCGAAGTAATATAACATGCATTTTATGTAATTGTAAAACATAATTAATATCTTAAAAATCAAATTCGCAGCCGGTATGCCGCGATTTTAGTGCTCCTTTTTTTAGTTTGTTCTTATATTCTGAGAAGGCAAAGGAAACTTAGTCCATAAATCCTAGACTTCAGTAAAATAGTTGTCTAATTTAATGTCTTTAAGACATGATGAAGACAAATACTCTAGAGTATCATCCATTAATCTGTTAGCGACCGGACATTAATTAAATAATAAAAATAACTCAACGTAATAAAATGTTAGTCAAATGTTAAATACAACGTCAATCAAAACAACTGTTAATTTACAACTAATTAAAATGCTAGGCCTTAATTCCTTAAGAAAAGACAAATTTAAAATCAGCTAATGCGGTTTTTTTTCATCTTACGCTCACTACTTGACATAGGTCTCTTACAACGATTTTCTTGAAATATAGATTGAATTTAGATTTTGCGCGAACATTGATTATTGAATTAAACTTCGGAATAATAAAAACATGTAAAATCTAAACAAAAATAAACGCAATAGTAAGCCGCATAAAAGTTTAATTCTTATTGATTGGAGCTGACGAAACGAATACCGTCTTATAGAAATAAGGTGTAAATCAGTAAATGGTATGAATGAACTCTTCTGAGTGTAATGGAAATAGACGGGCATTACTATACAGGGGAAAATAAATTAAACCAACAGTTAAAACTAATTACTTTTATTTAGAACAACTATCTAAGATTAGCTGCATGACCTTAAAATAAATTTAATTACTTTTATAATACAACATTCTACGTTTATTATGGAGATTCAATAAAAATAATTTACAAATTACGAAAGTATAAAACACGATAATCTGTATAACTAGACTTAATCACATACACAACACATAATATTCTACATAATTTATTAATTATAATAAAATTAACCAATGAATGTGATAAACATATATATATATATTTACTAATATTTTACAATACAAATTTTAAATATAACAAAAGCTTTAAAATAAATTAAAGAAGAATATGGCAGTTATCACATCAGTCAAATGCATTAAGTTGTATCAGTCACCAAAAGTCACCACTGTCAGTGACTTTTGGTGACTGACACAAGGAGATTAAACATGATGTCACTAATGATTTGTGAGCGATTTCACCAACATTTAAAATCAGATTTATGTCAAAAACTTAGAACCTTAATTAGAATCTTGGCTTGTTTTGGAATTACGAAAACTTTACAAACTATGAAGTCCATCGCGATCTTTAGGTCCGTCCCGTTGACATTGTAAATAAGACGGTAAACGACCAGTTCTTTCTCCGCGCACTTTGTGGACCTTCAAACGATGGCCGCGCATTATTTTCCTGCAAACAAATTTGTCGATTAGGTTGCTATCACCGATATATTACGAATGTAAAGGACCAATTTATTGCACAAATTATTGTTAATTAATAAATAAAATAATTAATTAATTAACATGGTTTTACTTCTTAATAGATTAATTAATTAGACTCATCCTTACTTATATTATAACCGCGAAAGTTGTATGTGTGTGGATGGATGGATGTTTGTTACTCTTTCACGCAAAAACTGCTGAATGGATTTTAACGTAACTTTACAATAATATAGCTTATACATCATAGGCTATAATTTGTAAACATATTATTTGAATGGTCCAAAATATAAAGATAAAAAAAAATCTGTCGTCTGCGAGCTATTTTGCGAGTTGAGATGCGATATTTGAACATGGATTGCCTGATGATAAGCAAGGGGAGGTCCAAGAGCGCCGACGACTAAAATAATAAATTGCTTATTATTTTATTAAATATATAAATATACAAACCTGGTGGCAAAAACTTTATGACATATCGGACACTCAGAAGTATTTTGACGTAGATGCATTTCTTTTACATGTTTAGCGACATCCCTCTCATATACGAATCTTCTATCACAATATGGGCACTGAAATAAACATTGAATTATATTTATAAAAATATCAATCACTTTAGTAGCTTAGTATAGAAATGTAAAATAAAACTTAAAAAATACATATATTAGTTTACAGAAAATATATAAAACTATAGCTAAAAAAACAAAAAAAAGACAGGCTTATGCGACAATGTGAACTAAAAAGGTAGATTGTACTTTTTAATGTGATTCGATATTTGACCTCGACCCGCCAGATGGTAAGCAAGAGGAGGTCTAAGAATTCCGACGACGCCTCAGTCGCCGTAACTATCATGTCAAAAAATAAATGAAATTATTGTATTGTCATCGGTTTTTAATACGTAAACAAGTTATTCAGACCTCTAGAATTGGGTGAAGATTATTTTAAAAGATTCCATTACTTAGTTACATACATACAAGTCAAGCTAATAAAAGCGTGTAAATTGTAGGTTCCAACTAGGCGGTACAGTAGATGTGATTGCTACTTACAGTTATTGAATTGTAGTAGCAGTGACATTCATTCATGGACCACACTTCAGCTTAACATCAAGCAGGGTGCTATCATATGGCGAGTCAAACATATAATCGTGTTAATATCAGGCAGGGTGTTGTCGAGCTGCAATTATTACCTTATGAGGCCTCTCCGTACTATGCATATGCTGTATATGTCTTGTTAGATTACTCGCTGTACTGCAGTTTTGTGGACATAGTGAACATTTGTACGGCTTCACTTCCATGTGAGTGCGTTTATGTACTTTTAATAGATCTATAGTCCTTCCTTTGTACGGGCATAAATTACAGGTGAATGGAAATATGTTCGAGTGTGTGGTTCTGAGGAATAAAACAGAGCATTGGTTAGTGTACAAGTCAGTTACATCCAGATTAGATACCTGGTCAAAGCAGTTTATTTTAAACAAAGAGTGCAATGGTTTTTGGGGCCTGAGAGCAAGGGTTCAAAAACAATTACCTGACACCAATGTATCTTTGATATAAGTACTTTGGTTGTCCTGTTTTCATTATACAAGCACTTTGGTCAGTGGCGTAGCGTGACGGGGGCGGCCCGCCCCGGGCGGCACATTTAGGGGGCGGCAAAATTAAAAAAAACTAAAATAAATCGTTGAAGTTTGAACCTGAAATTTATATTTTTGTTGTACCTATGATTGAAACTCCTAAATAAGGTGGCGGCAAATTTTTTTTCCGCCCCGGGCGGCCGACTTCCATGCTACGCCACTGACTCTGGTAGCTTAATATAGAAATAAAAAATTGTAAGACTCCACCAATGCCTCTGACGTTTGGTCTAAAATGTCTTGGATGACTTAAAGCTGATCTTGGGTCTGATTGAAAATTTTATCAAAGACTACCGGCACAGTCTGAGGTGACGGCGACTGAGGAACCATAAAGAAAAACGAGTTTTTTACCGGCGCTCTTTAAACATAGCCATGCTTACCGTTAAGCAAGGAAATCACAGATGTAGTCACAGTCGAGATCACAGGTCACAAAATAATATTAAAAACAATGCTGGTATTCCTCTAGTATTGACTTTTAGAGAGTTCCATGAACAGATTAAGTATTGAATAATTTCTTACTGAGGCAGCAGATTTATTAGGAGAGAAAATTTAAAGACATCTGAACAAAAGATGTCCTAAGAGCCAGGAGTCTTTACTGGCTGTTGGGTAAACACTCCAAATTATTAATGGAAAATAAGCTGTTGATATACAAAGTTTCCATAAAACCAATTTGCACGTATGGAATACAAGCAGAATAAGTACCAGCGATTCCAACATAGCAATCCTACAACGACTGCAGAAGCTATCCAACCCCCCATGGTTTATAACAATAGCTGAACTGCATGGGAATTTGAATATGCCAACAGTAAGGAAGGAGATACAAAATTACGTCACCCAATACAAGGTCCGGCTGGATCACCATCCAAATGAGCTGGCCAGGCAGCACAGAGAAATGAAATCTAGTGGAAGGCTCAAGTGCTGGAACTTTCACAGGAACAGATAATAAAACTGCACTACCGAAGAGTGTGGATCACAATGGAGGCAACACTCAACACGCTTGTGATCACACAACGTATCTGATCATAGTCTGGATGACTGATTGCAGATAGTGAAAACAAAAAAGAATAAAATAAAACTGAATAAAAACTCATACTCACAAATGTGATTTAAAACTGGCAAGTGATCGTAATTGCTGTCCACATGTATCACACAATATATCTCTGGTCTTCTTGCCATCCTCAGTAATCTGTGGTGGATCTGCTGCTATCACATTACAAGTCTCAAGATGTCTCTTATAGATTTCCTGAAAAATCAGACTATTAGTCAAAATACAGACTAAAGATTACTAAGCTACTTTAAAGACTAAGCTACTAAAGATACATTGGTATAGTCTGTCTAAGCCGAAATGACGCGCCACTTCAACGCATTTGCGCACACGAGTAAACATAAAATATGAATGTAACACACTGAAAATTCGATTGTAATTGGTCATTCAGTTGCTGGTTGGACACAAAAGGAGGAGCACGCTGATAAAGTATAATAGTATAGTTAGAAATATTAGCACACACATTTAAAAAAACTAATAAAGCGGAGGGGCGCGTCATTTAATTAGACAAGCTATACCGGCAAGTGGTTTTGAGCTCGTGCTCTCAGTTTGCGTAACCATTGCACTACCACTACACCACGGTCGTTTTGGTGAGCGATAAAAGTGCAGACGACTGAAAATATTGGAATCAGCTTGAAAGTTGCCGGTTCCAAATAAATATTTAGCTGTAAACTGCATCTTCTCGTTTGGAGTGGCATTCTAAGGGTAGGTCTATGTTTAGCAGTGGAAATCTTCTGGCTGACAAATGCAGTTGTATCCATTTATGAAAATCACTCTAGTTTAACATTTGGCGGGGTGCAGTCAATATAAATTGCATTGAAATCTAATTTTAAAATCTTACCATATCATAAAACCTTTCCCTGCAAATTTTGCATGTGCGTATTTTCTCTTCGTAGAAGAAATCATCGTCTAGAGTGTCTGTTTTCTTAAATCTTTCATCCATATCTGTGTTTGTTGGTACAAATGTGTCTATCTCATTATATTTTATACTTTCCGCAATATCATCAGCAACGTTATATGTTTCATCTCCATCATAATCACCATCATCAAAAGCATCCACTCCGACATCACCTCCATCATATTCATCTTTAGTGGCCCAATCGTTAGCTTTAATTTTTTTCCTTGCTAAAATATTTAAAAGGACTAATTAGTTCATTTTTACATTCATATACTAAACTTGCTTGTATCAAAGACACAATGGTTTTAGAAATGTGAGTTCTTGATTAGTGTGAATACAAATTTTGCATAGTACTTTTTAGATGTTTCAACCATGTTCCTATCTCATCTTTCCTTACACCCATGATACCCCGCACAAGTAGAGGGAAGCATACAAATTTTGTTGATTGAATAGACAAAACTAAACGACACTGTGCGTAGAAATTTTGTCATATAATTAGCAAGTAGCATGCTCTACCCGACTATGTGTTCTCCCATCTATAAACATCCTTCAAATGTGGTGAAAAATCACCTCGGGACGGCGATTTAGGCAATTGTAAACCGAGTGGGGGTTTTCATTAAGGTCAGATGTTGAGTCTTAATTTAAAAAAGTAAAAAAAAACATTACTTTAACAAATAATTATTTTTGTAACTTTTCTATTTATATTTGGAAGGATGAGGGCATAAAATGCTATATTAATTGAATTATAGTTATTGAAGGCATTCTGAAAGGTATGTTTAAAAGCATTTGTGATACTGCCAACCAAATAACATAATATTATCAAATCAAATTGTCACATTAAATTAGTTAACATTAATATGTTTTTCGTATTTTCTGTTGGTAATTCTTTATAAATAAATAAATGTATGTATGTCAACAAACAAATCTATTTCCTGTAAGTCTATTCTTTTTAATAAACAAAAAGAATCTATTAGTAAAATTATTTCTAATAAATATTATAATGCAAATCTCTGAGAAAATTATTAAAAAAGCAGAGGGCATACTTACTAACCTTTTTTAGCAGCTTTTCTCATGGTTTTTAATGTTTTTTTCTTAATTTTATTTTTCTCAGGTTTGATTTCTACATCAAGAAGTACTTTTGTACTTTTCTGACACATGTCCCGGAACTTTATACATCCTTTTAATAAGTCAAAGCAACCTTCGCATACATATTTGGATAGATTATCCACATTTTCAATCTATTTAATAAAAATATTTATTAATATCTGAAAAGTATACTATTTCCGGCAGTTGGTAATAGGCTTCGATAGTGACGCCAGACAACGGTATATCATTACATTGATGTAGCAAAACAATTCCTTGAATGTTAAGTTTTGTTACTTTGACTAGGCTTCAGCGCATTAACAACTGTTGCCGATAATAGGCTAAGTGATTGAATAATGGTTCCAGGCTGACATACATCTTTTGTTTGTACTTAGTTTTTTTAAGTTAATTAGTATATGTCACATCGCTCAAAGAACCAACAACCGATGGGAAAGATAGGTTGTTGAGTGGAGATCACAAACCGGAAGACGAAGCATAGGTAGGCCTCCCACTAGGACTGGCGACATAGTGAAAGTCACAAATAACCAGTGGATGCAACTGGCATCTTGTCGTTCAAAATGGCGTTCTAAGGGGGAGGCCCATGTTCAACAGTGAATGCCTTCTGGCTGATGATAAATGAGTGTATAATAAGGCGACCATAGAGGCAGTGCAATGGCTATGCAAACCAAGAGCACAAGTTCGACCGATTCACCCAGGACCGATATATCTTTGTTATATGTACTTTGGTTGTCCTGTTTCTATGATACAAGCACTTTAGTAGCTTAGTATAGAAATGAAATAAATAAAATATAAATATTATGTGCAATTGAAATATACATGTGCTCATCCTGATAAATAATACAATACTTACTTCAATACCAGAGAAGTATTTGATTTCTACTGGTATATTAATATCAAAATTATTCTTAAATATATTGACAGAACCTTTAATCTCATTGCATATTCTGCATATTTTGCTGGATTTCCTCTTAATGCTGTAATATAAATAGACATATTGTTAATTACAGTGTCTTCTAATCAAAATAGAGACATACTTAGAAATTCATATGAAGAAAAATTGTTTTCTTCTATTTGATAGTCTCAACATTTGAACTTAACTTGCCTGATGGTAAGCAAGAGAAAGTCAAAGAGCACTGAAGATAGCAAAAAACAACTTAGAGCCTCAGTTGCAGTCACTTTGGTTGCACCCGGTGCTTTTTCATTATTCTCTTGAAGGAGCCAAGGTTATAGGATATGTAGGAAGACAGGATTGTGAAAAATTAGATTCATTGTTGCTACATCTGATCACAACTTGCCTGGTGGTAAGTGAGTTCCAAGTGCACCACAACTCATCTATAAATGCCTCAGCCACTTTATTATTTATGTGAATTCATTGTTTTACAAATTGTTGGTTATGTGAATGTATACATGGCCACATATAATTGTTATCCCTAAATGAAGCGTAACTGGCATTGTCATCTAAATTGGTTTGAATGATGCACACAAGAATGGTTGTGTTTTAATATAAGTTAACCTATATCTATTAACTGTGTTTTTATCCACGTCCGACATCCACCCGCAATCAGCCCCAACAGAAATTGTTACATTTCAAGATTTTACTTAACATGCCTTTGTTGTTGCAAGCACTTTCTTAAATTAGAACAAACAAGTTGAGACATCCCTTTCACTTCAAAGAAAATTAATTATTTAATCAAATTGGCACGCCTTTTTTCCACAGGGATAGGCAGAGACAATGGAGCGCCACTTGCTTGTCGATAAAGCAACATAAGCCAATAACATGCCATTACTAAATACGTAAAAGAAAATACATTAATTACTCACATTTTTTCCGTCTTTTCACTTAACTTTTTCATCTTCATCTTTTGCTTAGCCTTTACATATAGTAAAGACTTCATAAAAATAAGAGCAGCCATAGAATATACAGAATCCTTTGCATAAAATGCTATTTTATTAGAATAGAAGACATAGGTGTTTCGTTTCTAAATCACAGTTTTTGGATAAAATATCTCCGCAACAGATATATTTTAAAATCAATATAAATAAGTAGTCTAATTAGAAAAGTAGTAAATTGTTATTCTTTTGCAAACAAAATCACAAAATCCTAGCTGTCTGTCACTATTGACAATAGGGCTGCACTGTTAAAATAATGGTAAATTGATTGAGATTGTATTAAAGTATAAGTAAAGATTAAAAGCACATTATTCGAAATTATTATTTTATATTCTAATGATTTTAGTTCATATAAATATATTAGGTAAAATATTTATCTAAAATGTGAATATCAGTCAAACAAAACCAAAAAATCTTTGCGAGGATTTCAGTATTATAAAAAAACTAAAGTCACTTTCTTATGGTAAAAAATAACAATTAGGGTAATTGAAAAATAGAAAAGTTTGGTAAATCCGGAAGATTATTTATATGAAGAATTTATTTTTTGCAAAAAAGATATGAACATAACGGTGAAAGCTTTAAGCTTTGATGTTGATTACAATAGGAAATATTTCAATTACACTTTGTAGTGAAATAATATTCTTACATTTACATAATGTCTGTATATTTAAGTAAAAACATGTTAACAAAGCTAAATAAACTAAAATTTCCTGATATAAAGCGAAGTGAAAACGAGGTTAATATAAACGATCATTGGAAAGTCATATATGAAAAGTATGTTATTCATTACTAATATTACTGATATTAAATTACACAACTTTTTATAAACTTTTAATAACCTTATTTATTGCAGTAAAAATATAAGATTAGAAAAGGATGCTATTTGTAGAGTGTGTGGCAGAGATGGGGACATATCAATTTTCCAGAGAATTGGTGAAATTGATATTATTAGTGCTATCCGGACACTCACAAACATTAGTGTAAGTATTTTAATTAATAATTTACATTACTACTCATCTATGTGTAAACGATAATTTTAAAAATATATATAAAATAGAGCTTAAATAGAGTTCCTCAACAAATAATTTTAAGGAGTTTAGTTAAAAGTGATTCTTAGTATTTATATTTGCTGATCCCTGTGGGAATAAAGATGATAAAATAGTGAGGTCATTGTGTTTTTTTATTGAGACCCGGAATTTTTATACAAATCATGTAGTTAACTTTTAGAACAAATTGTCAGAAAAAGTCAAAGTTGCAACCATAGTTACACAATTTAAAATCAAACTTGATAAATATGAAATAGAAAATATATGAAAAAAGTAAAGATATGGACTCTTCAGTGAGAGCTGTTAGTCTATTATAAAAAAACATTTTAAATCCTTTTCATACTTTATGTAGTTGTCGGTAACTTGACTTACAAAGGGTGACTTACAAGCCAGTCAAAACATAAATAAATATGTTTTATTTTTTCAGATTATTGCAGATGATTCATTACCAAAATATATATGTGGTGAATGTTTAGGAACTCTTAAGTCATGTTTAGCATTTAAGAAAACATGTGAAGCATCAGACAGATGTTTCCGGCAAATACTTAATCCACATGGTAAGACAAACAATGTAATATTTGTGATAAAATAAAAATATCAACTGAAGATATAAGAAATAAAATTTGTTTCTAAACAGAATTCTGTAGGAAAGTAGTTATATATTGTATTTTCTTAGATTTTGCACGAACATTGATTAATAAATTTAACAAAGTTTATGAGGCTTACTATCGCTTTTATTTTGGTTTTGATTTTACATTTTTTATATTATTTGACGAATTTGTTTAATTCATTAGTTATATTCTACCAGTTGACCCTAATAACAATAATATATTTTTAAAATTATTATTGATATATGACCTCGATTAACCTGATAGCAAGCAAGGGGAAGTCCAATAGCTGAATAAACCACTCTTAATACTTTAGATTTATTTTTATGTATTTAATTTAGGTGATCCAGCTCTTCATTCATATCCATATTCCAAACGTGACTTCCATTTAATTCTACATCAAATGAAATTAAAGAGACTGAAAGTAGAAGCAGCTGAACGCGAGAGAATTGAACAAAAAGAGAAAAAAGAGAAGAAAAATTCAAAATTAAAATGTACTTCCTGTGATTTGAATTTTCCATCTAAAGTAAGAATCTTTTTATAATATTTATTACACGCTTTACTAATCAATAAAGGAGTTTCAAGGAGTAGTCATCATCATCATTATTAGCCAGAAGACATCCACTGCTAAACATAGACCTGCCCTTTAGGATTTGTAACATCTAAGAACTATTTTTTATTATTTATTATGACTGGACATATGACAGCACCCAGCTTGATGTTAAGCTGAAGTGTGGTCCATGAATGGATGTCACTGCTACTACAATTCAATAACTGTGAGTAGCAGTCACATCTAATATGCCAGCCTAGTTTGAACCGGCAACTTACAAGCTAATCCCGAAACGAAACGTAACCAAATCACTTCACGGTCTGTATACTTGTAAGTGGTGGTTATTACCCCGGATCTGCAGACTGGGTATCACTGCCTACCACTCTTTTATAACCAGACCTGAAGCAAATATCTATCTCTTTTTTTATTAACAAATATTGACAATATTTAATATAATTATTAAATATTAAAAACAAAAGCTATGATACAAATATTTTCTCCGACCGGGAATCAAACCCGGGACTTTCCGCGCAACAAACCAATCTCTGACCGTTCGTCCACGCTTGTCGTCAATAAAAGAGCGTTTAAATAAAAGCTGGTATTTTTTTTCCTACTATTAATTTATTTGATAACAAGTTTCTTTACACTACTTTTTTTTTAATAAAACCTTGTCTGTTACTTCCAGGAATCTCTAATGGAGCATCGTCGTGACCGCCAATGTATGCGTCGCGCGTGCGAATTGTGCGGCCAATTAGTGCTAAACATAGGCCAACATATGCGCGTTGTACACAAAGAGAGTACACCACACAAATGTCCCACGTGCGGGAAAGAGTTTCGTATAGGTGCAAGACTCAAAGCTCATATGTATGTATATTTAATACTAACCTGTATAATGACTGCAATGACTTAGGGTGTCCTGTTTCTTTGTATTATGATCAATGTTTGATATAGTGACAGAGACTGGGGCAAACGTTCAGTGAAACGGTTTTTTTAGTCGTCATCACTCTTATTAGTTTGCTACGCGTAAGTTCCGGGTTCGATGCCAATCCGGGGTAGTACCACCACATACAAGTATACAGTCTGTGAAGTGACTTAGTCGCATTTTGGAGCGGGTTGTAAGTTGCCGGTTTTAACTAGGACGGCTACTTACTTATTGCTACTAGTTATTTAACTGTAAGTAGCTGTCACCTTCATTTACCACATCCCAGTTTAACATCAGGCTTAACATCTACTTATTATCCTTTTGTTGTTGTAACGTTGTACCATAGTTAACATTTATTTTTTGTCCGCAGGGTCGTACACACAAATGATTTCAACTTCTTCTGTGACCTATGCCCTTATAAGAGTAAACATAAATATTATTTAGTGATGCATATGAGAACGCACACAGGTGAGAAGCCGTACCGTTGTCCACAATGTCCAGCAACATTCGTCAATCCGTCGAATTTAAATAAACATAAGTATATGCATCAGGAGAAACGATTTAAGGTTAGTCAACACTCAACACCTTCTCACTGGATTATATCCAATTAAAAATCCAAAAACTAAGCAAGAGAAGGCCCAAGGGGTAGTTATTACTTGACATTTCGAGGTTGGTTCGACTCAACTTAAGTGAACCATCTTATTTCACGGTTGCCCAAGTCGCCGTCACTACTGTTATTTGTTGTTTGATTATAATGTTCTTTTAGTGTGAAATCTGTGAGAAGACATTCCGCACAAATATAACATTGCGAGAACACAACAATGCTGCACACATGAATATAAAACACAGCTGCACATATTGTGGCAGAGACTTTTGCTACAAGTAAGTTGTTTATATATTCTACTTTCTACTTGTCTAACTAATGTCTAACTAACGAAACCGTTAACATTTAACGGTTGCCTCAGTCGCCGTTACTATGCCGATCAAAAAAATACCGTGCCATATTTTTTCCATGTCGGCATATATGACAGCATGTCGGTGTTAAGGTGTTCGGTCTAGGAATGGAGATAACTGCTACTACAGTTAAATAACCGCAAGTAGCAGTCGCATCCACTATGCCGTCCTCTATGCATCCACTCTATGCGTCCTCTATGGCGTTTTCGTGTATTCAGGAAAAATTATTAAGATAAAGATATTAGGTTTGACTATAATTTATTCCAATCATTGGCGATAGTGATTTCAAAAAAGATTTTGGTATCTTCGGCATAAAATAGTTGGTTGCTATTTTGGAGGTCATCACATATAGTGAGAAGAGGAATGAACCCAATTGTGATCCCTGTGGGCCACCTGACTGTATAGGCGAAAAAATTGATTAAAAGCCCTTTAGACATACCGCCTGACTCCGATTTTTATTTATTGGTTTCAATCCATCTGAGTAGGTTTCGTGTATACCGATTAACGAAACCTTGTGTATTAATCTGTTATGGTAAAACTTATCAAAAGCTCTTGAGATATCGGTTTACATGATATTTTTTCAAATCAAATTAGTATACATACTTCGCAATATCAAAAATCCATGTTGATTTATAAACCATCGCAACATGCCTTTCTTAATCATATTTTTTTAAATTACATTTATCACGTACAACTCTTCTTAACCCAGATCAGACCTCCGTAAACACGAAATACGCCATCATAACCGCTTGAAACGCGACTACGTCGGCGGAGAGCCTACATATAAACAAGTAGAGCGTATGCAGAAAATCCAAGAGAACTCTGAAGAATTGGAGAGATGGCATCAGCCAGCTACCCATGTTCTGCCCATGCAACCGGCTTACGTTGAACCAGCCAAGGAATATGTGCCTACGCATGAAATATATTATTCTAATGTTAGCGAGTTGTTGCCACATCAAACGCCTATGGGTGAGTAGAGTAAATGACCTATTTTTTTTATATTTCTATACTAAGCTAAAGTGCTTGTATTATAGAAACAGAACAACCAAAGTACACATATCAAAGATACATTGGTACCGGTGGGTGGTCTCGAACTTTGTGTAACCTTGCACTGCCACTACACCACGGTCGCCTTAATCTATACTAAGCTACTTAACGCGCTTATAATATCATTGAAACAGGTCAACCAAAGTACATATAAATATTCAAGAGCGCCGATGACCTAAAAAACTGATTCGGTTTACTGTTGATTTGGTAGACAAACAATGCTGGTCTGCAAGGAAAAATTTTTTTTTACGTATTGTTGCGCTTTTTTTACTAATTTACATTATTTATTGGTTTCAGTTCCTCAACAAACTGTGGCTTTATTGTAAGTATCGACACTAACATTGGAATAATATTTGCTAACATACTGCAAAAAGGCATAATGATACTGGTGTCCCTCCTTTTATAATTTATTTCTCAAACTCCTAGGTTAGATAGTGGGTCAAGCTGTTCAGATTTAGAAGATAGGTTAAGGATAGTAATAGTAACCATCAAAGTATGTAAAAATCCAAACTAACATTTAGATTTTTACTTAGCCGGCATAGTGGATGAGTCGGATATTTCCGATATTTTACTGTAGTAGTAGTCGCCTTATTTAATCCGACTTAACATCGGGATGCTGCAATATGTCGAGTCACAATAAAAAAAAAAACACCTTTGGCAAATAAATATTCTCGTATTATTACATTTTATTAACCTTTGTTTCAGGCCCGATTTTAATACGAAGAAAGAAGTACACGAGAACCAAACACAGAGTATTGGCACTTATTATGTCTTCCGCGATGAAGTATGAACTATTATTATTTACTTGTATGAAGCACTTATAATTTTGCGCGAACATAGATTATTGAATTAAACCAATTTTCTGCGGCTTACTATCGTGTTTATTTTGGTTATGATTTAATATTTTTTGTTTATTATTCCGACGTTTCGAGAGCTGATTACGATGGCTGCAAAGCACTCGAAACGTCGAAATAATAAAAAATGTAAAATCAAAACCAAAATAAACGCGATAGTAAGCCACATAAAATTTGTTTAATTCATTCTTTAAATGGTGTTTGGCACTAGAATTATCTAGTTAGAGGCCATTAACAAAATATATCTTTGGGCCAAATAACTTAAAAGTGTTCTTATGTGTGTTGGACGTCGGTGTCTGTATTTTTTTAATTCGTTTTTTTTTCTAATTTATAGATTTATAATTAAAGAGAGATAGTTATATTAAGAAGTGTATAAGTGATAATGAATAAGCAATATTATGTTATATTGCGCTTTAAATAGTTTTGTTCAATAATGTGCCTTTACTGTTTTTCAATAGTTAAGATTTTATTCGTTGGTTAATTTAAATTTATATTTAGCCTTTGCGACATATCAACGCTCATCTCCACTGCCTTCACTTTTCGTTCTACCTACCTAAATATTGCAAGACTTCAAAACCGATTGTTGATTGTAGATTTTATTATGTATATTAATGATTGACACAAAAATTGCTGTAAATTTTTGTGTTTTTTAATAATTTTTTATTGGTATTTTAAAGTAGGATTAAGAATTTTAAGATTAAGATAAATATGTATTTGGATATTAGATGGGAACACGAACTTTAGTAGCTTAGTATAAAAATGTAAAATAATATGAAATAAAAAATGTCTACATTTCTATACTAAGCTATTATTAAAGTGCTTGTATCATAGAAACAGGACAACCAAAGTACATATATAAAAGATACATTGGTACCGGTAATAAATAAAATGCTATATTGGCTTTAACTCTGGTTGACAATCGACTGAATCCTGCCCACAAGGAACGCCAATGATGCGTTGTTCTTGGTACTACCCACAAATATTAGAGGGTAAGTTATCCGTTCGAATCACAGCAGTGACTGTGATAAAACTAACAGCAAAACTGATCGTCTAATGTACGTCTAAAAATATAAAGCAGCGAAGTGTTGTCAAATCAGTATTTAGTAAAAGTACTTCTACCTGACTGCTTAACAATATTTTGAAATTAAACAATGTCCATAATAAGATATAAATAATTTAGAATGAAAATGATGTAATAAATACTACAGTCCGCGAGTTTTAAGCTGAGCTTTGCATTTGTGTAAGTGATCACCTGGTTTAAACCAATCAAAGCACTCATCGTGCTCTAGGTCCATGTCACACCTACACTATCTATGTGCACTCAAACATATGCAAAGCTCAGCTTAGACCTTGCTGTCTGTATAGTTTATTATTTTTTATACATTTTACTAGTCCAGCATGAGCGATAAACGCGACAACGTGTCTCCTACTATATTCTGAAATGGAATTAGAGATCATAAATTTATTTGTCTGTGTCACTCGTAAAATGAAACAGTTTTTCTCAGTCGTCGCCACTCTTGGATCTCCCTTTGCTTAACATCAGGCAAGTCGAGGTCAGATGTCACTAATGTTGCAGTGGTAGTCAACATGTTCATGAACGAACGTTACAAACCGAACGGACATAATAAAATGGCGACCAGTGATATTAGCAACTAGGGACGCTCAACCTGATTAATAATATTAACGATTCTCTTAAGAGATTCCATTAAGCGTATGTCGCGTTAGTCGCATGGTCTCGCGTCGCGTTCGTCGCTCACGTTGGACAATGCCTTAAATTAATAGTAATATTTAAATATCTTTTGTATTGCAGAATTAAAAATAATAAACCTAATTACAATATATTTTTATTAAATTGAACTGTCTTTTCTTTTTTGCCTACTACAGAATAAAATTGGTGGGTTGGGTTTGATTTGGTAAACCGAACTTCACAGCCCTCACTTCCTAATCTAGGTAAATGAGGGCTGTGAAGTTGAGCGTTAACATGTCGCAAAACCTTAAACCTACTTTTCGGCCACAAGTCCAGAACACCGCCTTCACTTCCCACGGCCACGCGATGGTCTCGACATGGAGATTCCATGGATGTTTAGAAAATTGTTTCTTTGGTAATCAGTTGCTCAGTTTGCCGAGATGTAAAATAAACTTAAAGGTGTTAAACAGCTTGGAGAGGGCTGAATATACTCATGCGGTACAACCCGATGTTATCTGTAGACTTGTCAACTACTAGTAGTCGTATAGTCAGGCAAGTAGAGTCTGGATGGACAGTAAACGAAATCATAGGATTTAAAAGTACGTATTGAGAATTTAAAAATAAAATACTCTTAACAACAGGCGTGGCGCATTGGTTAGCAAATTAACATAATAAAAAAGAGGTTCCGGATATGCGGGCCGACCGCGTTACTTAATGACAATGAACTTCGTTTTTAAAGTTGAACTCCATTAATGAGCTTCAAAATTAAATTGTTCATTTTCATTGATAGTTCAAGCTTATTGAAACTCATTATCCCAATAAACCGCGTAACTTTTTGACAAATGGGAATGAATTTCATTTTAATTACCATTGAAATTGCGCGATTGGCCTTCTGGTGAAATTATCAAAGTGTGGTAGGCAGTGTTGGCCAATCTGCCCATCCGGGGTAGTACCTTTAAGTGTACAAACTGTAAAGTGAAATAGCAGCGTTTCGGGATCAGCGTGTAAGAAGCCGGTACCAACTAGGCTTGCTTAGCTGATGCGACTGTTACTTGCAGCTATTTACCTGTATCAGCTGTCGACTTTATTCATGGACCACACTCCAGCTTAACATGGGAGACGAGCCACAATAATAAAACTAAAATGTATATAAGTTGAGTTTCGTATTTAAAAAAAAAGCGGCCAAGTGCGAGTCAGATTCGCCCGTGAAGGGTTCCGTAGCAGCAAGTTCTTGTAGTTCATTGTAACTGTGATCGATTTTTATATTTGAGTTGATTGAATGAATGGTAAATTGCGGTTTACGATTTATGAGGTATTATAAAAAAACAATTTACTAGATCTCGTTTAAACCAATTTTCGGTGGAAGTTACATGGTAATGTACGTCATATATTTATTTTAGTTTTATCATTCTCTTATTTTAGAAGTTACAGGCGGGGGACACACATTTTACCACTTTAGAAGTGTCGCTCGCGCAAACTATTTAGTTTAGAAAAAAATGTTATTAGAAACCTCAATATCATTTGATACCCCACAATTTTTGAATTTCACTTCTAAGTATGGGGACACCCAAAATTTATTGTATTTTTTTTCTATTTTTGGGTGAAAATCTTAATGTGATTCATAGAATACATCAACATACCAAGTTTCAACAGTATAGTTTTTATAGTTTCGGAAAAATGTGGCTGTGACATACGGACGGACATACAGACAGACCTACATGACGAATCTATAAGGATATAACCCTAAAAACACCATCACTTCCAAAAAGATAAATATTGACTGTCGCTGTTCAAATGAATAGTGTAAAGATGTATCAGGCTTTTATCGTACAGCCAATTTATTGCCGGGTGTGATGGGATGTCTCATGTTCTCGTTATAAGGGTGTGTAATTTGTCAACGTCGTCTTGTCACTTTGGGAACCGTTCGTATTGATCAGTCGGAGGAATAGATTCGTAATGATCTTACATAATATACTTTTTATATCTGGATTTCATAAAATTAGAAACGAATTACTTCATATAGGTAAGCTGCTATTAAGAAAATAGAGCTTTTTAGTAGTAGAAATTAACTATTTTATTATTTTCGTAGTTTCTTCTTTATTGTGATTCGTTGTTATATTCGTTGTGATTTTGGGAATTGCCATGATGTAACAAAAATATGAAAAATCATTACCATAAAAGTAAAGTATCGATTAACTTTTAAAGTGTCTCAAAAAAGTGAAGGTCGCAACTCTTCACTCCTGACCGCTAAAACCTTGAGAAAAAGTTTTTAGTACTTTATTTTAATAAAGAATTTCAAACTGAGAATGTTTTATTGTAAAATAATGAAACGAAAGTTATTAAAAAAGGTTAAAATAATTACAAAAAAATACTACACCCTGATGTGTAGTAAGGGATGTCCTAAAACTTAGACCAGTCTCAACGAATGATGAACAGCAGCGTGCTTTTAACGTGCGGTGAGTATACCACAGGCTACAGAGAGTACTACGTAGTATACTGCGACCCCCCCAGCGGCCGACCAAGCAACTGGCATCATGTCGTTCAGAATGGCGTTCTAAGGGGGAGGCCTACGTTCACTATGTTCAGCGTTAGTTGCTTACACTTACTTGGAAGTCGGTCGGGACCAACTGGGCTGGCATAGACAAATAACGAGTATTTTGTATCATTTCGTACAGGTCTACGAAACATTATTCTATTGTCTCGAGAAGAAGTGTTTCATAATCGCACCCTCATTTACTTTACGGGCGTCTGAAAACGTCTGTTATATTTTACCACCTAGCTATACCTTTAGTTTATTATTTTGTACTTATATTTATAAATTATCTTTAGAGAACATCTTTTGTGTTAATTATTGTTTATGTTTTCATTTTGTTATAGGTAAGTATTAGTATTATAAGTATAATCTTATATCAAGCCAAGTTATTATGTAATTTAAAGTATCGTTTATATTTATTTTATTTTATTTACATTTATATACTAAGCTACTAAAGTCCTTGTATTATAGAAACAAGACAACCAAAGTACATATATCTAAGATTCATTGGTACTGGTGGGTAGTTTCGAACTCGTGCTCTCGGTATGTGTAACCATTGCACTGCCACTACACCACGGTCGCCTTATATCAATTTTGTGATTTATAAAAATTAGTGAGTTTTAAATGAAATGAATTAAAATATACACAAAAATTAATAATTAATCTAAAAATAAAAAATATCCTCTAGAGACGTCCTTTCAGAGATAGTCCCAAGGAGACTGGCAACATTTCCCCGTTGTATAGCAAAGCTAATACGTTGGCAGAAATAATTACTAGTCTTCCCGTCTCTAGACTTCTTATTTTATATATATAGTATTTATACCATGCGTTTTTCTCCATCAACCTACTTTTGCTCTCTAAGATTGCTTTCACGACTAAGTACGGACTTTTTGTATATATTTTAACAATTAAGGAATAAATAAATATTGTTCCTGAGTGGTATAAAAGCGCTATATTCTTATAAAACGTATTAATGCAACTTTAGTTAAACAACTTTTAAAATATTTAGTCGACTGGAAGTTGCCCGCTTGTATCAAGGGCCCGCCGGCAACACAATAGTTGTTCAATACAGTTACAAAAGTCTGCACGCGTATGTGCTCTTGTTTTTAAAAAGAGTAACGAATATAGAGAGAGGCTTCATCCATAGTTTAGCACAAGGCTTTTGGATGGAGAATTTTCATGCTTCGAGGCCGACGAAATTGCAACTATAAAATCAAGAACCAAATTTTAATCGCCAGGTTCTTATAAGAAATAAAGGAATAAGTTGCTTTTGACCAATACTATCAAACGCATTGGATCACCTGCCCTTTCCCGTGTTTGGACAAATGATTCATTTACGCATTTATGAAAATAAGCTACGAAAAATAGCGGCATTATAAATGTACCATTGTCTACTTGTAAACATTTGTCTACTTTATTGCCTCCATAAACATCCCAGTTTTCTACATCTCTTACCCGTAAATGTGACAATAAGGGTCGGTATGGCGGGTATTATGTTTTACTACACAAAATACCAATATATTTGTAGACAATGTTTTTTTAGCAATCAATCAAATTGTCACGAGACTGGATTTTTTATCATGACTCGACATATGACAGCACCCCGCTGGAGTGCGGTAAATGAATAGAGGTGATTGCTACTAAAGGTAAATAACTGAAAGAAATAGTGCACTATGCACTATTGGAACCGGCAATTTAGAAGCTATTCCTGGAACGCCACTAAGTCACTTCACGGTCTGTATACTTGTGAGTGGTGGTACTACCCCGGATCGGCAGAATGGGCAGCACTGCCTACCACTCAATTGTCAATTAATTAATTGTCGCGCCTAAATTTTCACAGGGATAGACAGAATTAATAGAGCGCTACTTTCTACGATCCTGTCACAACTCTCTCGCTTCCTTCACATTCAAAACTCTCTTCATACAATCCTTATAGTTATGGGCACTGCTTTTTTTCAAGAATGTTTCTGATTTTACTTTCTTTATAAAAATAGCTTTTCTTGTTAATTTTCATTTCATATTACGGAACTGTTGTCTTTCATAGGTTATCTTCATATAATCTGCCTAATTTAGATTAATATTGAATACACCCTGTATACTACACCTGTACCTAAATATTCAAAATAGGTATTTTATGTATACGTGACTCAGCGATACTTTAGGGCGAAGTTATAGGGCCGATTACACTAATACTGTAACCGGAGATTAAACTACAGTTAACAATTGAGTATTTTTTCTTTATTTTCATTTACTGCGGCTTGACATACACCCAGCGTTATATTAATATAGAGTGCGAGACTTCTATTAAAGTTAAATAGATGCAAGTAGCATTCGTATCCACTATGCTTTATGTTTAAACAAAATACCGACAATTTTCAAGGTGATCCTAAACATAACTACGTCACTTTACGAATTGTACACTTGAACCTCTTCCGCTGCTGGGCTAATGGCTATCCTATATCTGCTGCATACCACATTTAGACCCTTGTATAAAGAGGATTGCGGATGTGAGGGAAGCGAGTGAGTTGGGTCAGGATCGTGGCAACTGGCGCTCCATTGTCTCTCTCTATCCCTGTAAGAAAAAGACGTGACAATTTGATTGATTGATTGACATCTAGACCCGGAGTAAATATCTCCCTTATTTAGAAATATTTGTTTGCTTCAAATGGGAATCAAGCCCGGCACTTCCGCGTAGCGGACCGGTAATAATGCCCGAGATGGGTCGTCAAGTTAGGTTTGCTTAATCGTTAGTTAGAGTAAATTTATTTACGGGCCTAATTTAGTATTTGTCTCCACGACACGTAAACTTGATTAACACGAGGTTTATCTGCCCTAAATCTCATTTTAGGGTTGTATATTCTCTTTCTCAATTAGCTTGGTAACCCGATTTAGCTATATTACAATATTATAGTTTTGTTTTTATATATATTTATTACAGGAATACAAAAGTATACAGCATATATATTGTATATATTTTAAAGCAGTATCAGCCTTTTACAATCGGTAGTTGAAAACTATCATCCTCGTTCCGTATCACGGGAAACAAACATTCTAAACCACAACATTGAGTTAAGTAAGTGTTTTATATTACAATATAAATATTGCAAATAAAAGCTATGAAACAAATATTTGCTCCGACCGGGAATCGAACCCGGGATATCAAACTGGTGTGCTAACCAATTGCCTACGCTTGTTGTCGAAAGTCTATCATTAATATATTTTTTTATTTTTTATTGTGACTCGACATATGACAGCACCCCGCTTGATGTTAAGCCAAAGTGTGGTCCATGAATGAATGTCACTGCTACTACAATTCAATAACTGTGAGTAGCAATCACATCCACTATGCCGGCCTAGATGGAACCGGCAACTTACAAGCTGATCCCGAAACGTGACCAAATCACTTCACGGTCTGTATACTTTTAAGTGGTGGTACTACCCCGGATCGGCAGACTGGGTACCACTGCCTACCACTCTTTGATAACCAGACCCGAAGCAAATATCCATCTCTTTTTTTTTATTAACAAATATTTGTAATATTTAATACTATTAAATATTACAAATAAAAGCTATGAAACAAATTTTGCTCCGACCGGGGATCGAACCCGGGACTTTACGCGCAACAAACCAGTCGCTAAACCGTTCGTCCACGCCTGCCGTCAAAACATATACTTACATAAAAAAATATATGACGTAGCACGTAGCTAATGTTACGAACGTTATAAAAAACTTTCCTTAATATCTGCTAAAATATTCTGTAACCGAAAATGACTACATTAATATTCTATTTATAAGTAGGAGATTTATAACTTGGATATTTTTGATGTAATGGATATTTATATATATCTATGAATGTATATAAATATCCATCATCACGAACACGTATCTTTAATCATTATTTATGATCAATCAATCAATCAAATTGTCACGCCTTTTTCCCACCGACAGAGGCAATTGAGCGCCACTTGCCACGATCCTGACGCTCAATTTGAACTCCCTCGCTTTCTTCACATTCACAATTCTCTTCATACAAGCTATGTGGTTATGGGCACTAGGCATTTTAAATTTATGTCTAACTACTTTTTAATTTATTTATTTATTTATATCCTTTATTGCATAATAAACTTAAAAATAGGTACATCGGCAAGTTTAATGCCTATTAGGCATTCTCTAACAACTAACCTTTGGGATGATGTCAGATTATGGGCAGGGTGCAAATGTACTACAAACTACAATTACATAAACTGATCACAGTAGTAGTTCTTTAAACAGTAGCTTATAGGACTGTATTATTATGTTTTGTTAAGTAAAATATTGCGAAGGAAAATTAAACAAAGTTAGATTTAATTGTTACCACCGTATGCACATTTTATTCAAACTTTTCTCTCACGTTTCATGCAAAAGTTTATGAATATTCACGAGATTAAAATTAATTGCTATTCCGTACGAAAAGTTTGCTTTTATATATAATTAAAAAGTTATTCATTTCGCTACATTTAAAGTATTAATTGGATTAGTTAATCTTTTACAAAACAATAATTAATTAGGTACGTTGTAGCAACGTTAGTAAGATTCTCATCTGTTTTGTCTTAAATCGCACGAAGAACCGAGAACCGATAGGGAGCGCGGGGCAGGCAGGCCTCCTACTAGGTGGACTGACGACATAGTGAAAGACACAAATAACCGGTGGATCCTGTTGTTCGGAATGTCGTTCTAAGAGGGATGCCTTTGTTTAACAGTTGACGTCTTCTGACTGATGATGATGACTGTCTTGAATAGGTAGCCAATTTTTTTTTGTAATATGATAGCTGGTGGGGAGACAGTTGGTGGTCATTTACACATTGCCGATCTGGTGTAGTACCACCACTTACAAGTGTACAGACCATGAAATAAGTCGGGATCAGTTTGTAAGTTGCCGTTTCCAATTAAGCTGGCTTGGTAGGCTTGGTTATAACTGTAGTAGTAGTCACCTCCATTCACGGATCGCACTTTAGCCTAGCATTATTTTAAACATTTAAAAAAGGAAATGGAATACGGAAATCGTAAATAAATAAAGTCGAATCTTTAAAAACATAGGATCAAAAAATAATAAATCAAGCAAAGATATCAAGAAAATGGTAAAAACATATTAAACTTTACTACCTATACATTTATTTCTTATATACATCCTTCATATAATCCGGTAAATGAATAAGAAGGGATTCTGAAATGTCTCCCTCGTGTCGTAACAGAGCCACGCTACAATAAATTGTCCTGAAATGTGTATTTTATGAAGGTTTAATATATCCACAATATTGTTGAATTTCTTTTATTATCAAATACCATTATGTGTAGCTAAAATAGTAATAAAATAATATCTTCTTTACCTGTTTATAGTAGGTATAAATACATTGTAATAAAATTGCCTAAAAACAACAATAAAAGTTTGATGCCTATTTGATACTAGTTTAAAACTTTCAAATTATTTGTTTCTTTTTTCAAAAATGAAATTGTAACGCCTTTTCCCCACAGGGATAGGCAAAGTCAATGGAGGGTTGCTTGCCACGATCCTGATACGACTTATTACAGACATTATTAAATTTGTGAATGTGAAGAAAGCAAGAAAGTATTTACCATTTAAAGACATGTCTCTTTCTACAATAAATATTTTCTATAATAAAGATTTACTTTGATTGATTATGTCAATATCGTGGATCACTCTCTTTATTATCCCTGTCTATCCCCGTTCAATTAATCAAACAATCAAATTGTCACGCCTTTGACCCACAGGGATAGGCAGAGACAATAGAGCGCTATTTGCCATGACCCTGATACAACTCCCTCGCTTCCCTCACATCCACGCCCTGGTGGATAGGCGTGAAAATTAATTGTAATAATAATAAGGGTAAAAATAATATTTAACTAAAAAATGGGTATCAAAGAATAGTATTTAATAAACTTATGACAATAAAATAAAGTTGACCGTTTCTAACGATCAAAAGTGTAAAAGCTAGGGGTCAGTAATAACCTCTACTCTGCGCAGTAATATTAATTTGGGGTTTAATTATAACTTTTGTTAGAATTAATAATAAGGGTTTAAAATGGTCGTAATTAATTTGGGATTTCAAGTGTGAAAATTGTATTATTGTTCTATAACTACTTTTTTATTTTTGAAGTCAGTTGGTAATGGTTATTTACCCAGCCTACCGATCCTGGGTAGCTTTTTTATTTTTTATAATATTTTTATATTATTTACATATATCAAAGATACATTGGTACCGGTACGTGGTCTCGAACTCGTACTCTTCGGTTTGCGTAACCATTGCACTGCCAATACACCATGGTCGACACACTAGTACCACTACTTTCAAGTATACCTACAGACCGTTAATTGACTTAGTCACGTTTTAGGATCAGATTAAAAGTTGTCAGTTTTAACTTGACAACCAAAGTGGATGCTCCTTGCTTTATTCACTTGTTAGCAGTCTCCTTGGCACTTTAGCTTAAAACATCAGGCGTAGCACTGTTATACGTAGAGCAATAATGTAATATGTCAGGATTGCGGAAAGTGTTGCTCAAATACCTTTACCTATCCCTGCGGAAATTAGGGTTTGACAATTTCATTGTCAGTGTTTTAGAATATACTGTGACTCAGTATATTCTTTTCATACCTATTCTCGTCGGATTTTTTAAGTAAAATAGTTGCTTCATCATTATTTTTACCCTCATGTATTTGATAAAACATTGGCGCGTTTCAACTTCACTGAGCTAATCCACTGAAGCATGATATTATCAGGGGGTGCGATGTCAGACTTCTTCCTCGTGTGTCCGTCTGCTTGTCATAACACTTCAATAACTCCCCTTGAGGGGGTTCTTGTTGGCTGATGGCTAAAAATCTGACGCGTGGCGCTGCTCCACGTGTCCCTCTGAGAGCAGAGGGCACTGTGGAGCAGCGAGTTCGGCATTTGGCCCATACTTGACATTGGCACAATGAAACGGTTTTGTATCAACACAAACTACACAGACGCCATTAACTAAAAGAAGAATAAGAAGATCATATTATGTGCTATTTATTTGTGAATATATATACGAGTATTTACATTTCTATATGAAGCTACTAAAGTCATCATAGAATCAAGACAACCAAAGTACATATATCAAAGTTACATTGTTACCTCTGAGTGGTTTCGAACCCGTGCTCTCGGTTTGCGTAATCATTGCACTGCCACTACACCACGGCCACCTTAATATATATTGTATTTATTGTGAACCTAATTCTTTATTTTGATTTCCCTGATCCTGTTGGTCTCTAAGGTTGCCGGGCAAAAAATGTTTAGCGGCATTAAGTTTGCCATTGTACATACATAGTAAATAAAATATTATATGAAAACTAGTTTGTATGTACTAAGATTCCTTTGCCATTTATTGAACGAAAAGAAATTGACAGAAGAAAAAATATCAAAGGCAATAAATAAACTATCACGAAACTTTGTGAACCTTAGGTACTATATAACTTTTTTTATAAAACTTTTACGAACAACTTCTTTGGAGACCTCCAATCGTATTGTGTCGTTCTTTTTTTCTTTCTGGCTCAATCTGGCAGACACTCATATGGATTATTTATTATCACATAAAAAGTTTGTAACTCGGGTATGTATTAGATAGCTGTTATTTTTTATTCGTACAAGGATTATTTTTATTTTGTTTACATTTATTTATTTATTTATTAAGGTACACTTACAGCATAACATATACATTAATGGTAACTTAATATTAATATCATTTAAAATGGGTACATATACCTGCCAATTACAAGTATACACAACATTTGTACGAAAATGGTACATTGGTCTACATCGTGACAAAACAAGTTCTACTCGTAAATAGATTAAAAGGCAATTTAAAATACGTCGAGCTCTTGTCTATCTATTTATTTTTGTTTAAATAGCGCTATGATTCGCATTCCGAATCCACAATACGACAAGAGCTCTAGTCATTTCACTTTAAATTGAGGATTGTCACTTTCAACAATCCTCAATCGATTTGTTACGTCATTAGACGGATAGATGTAAGTAACATCGTGATCGTCTTGATCAGAACGAAGGCAAGTCTTCAGCCTAGATAAAGTAATATATAATATAATAATAAAATAATATATATATGTAAGTAATATATTTACTGAATAACATAAAGTGAATTTTAAAATCTGTAAGGACTTTTAAAATTAAAGAATAAAAGTAGAACAGTTTTACTGTATAATTTAGTAGTAAAACTGGTTAGAAAATATAACAACATACACTGGATTTAACCCCTTTTCTATCCGCCTTTCAATAATAATTTGTACACTAGCATTGAAAGATGCCAAAAAATTTCGACGACAGGCGTGGACGAACGGTTTAGCGACTGGTTTGTTGCGCGTAAAGTCCCGGGTTTGATCCCCGGTCGGAGCAAATATTTGTTTCATAGCTTTTATTTGTAATATTTAATAATATTAAATATTAATAATATTAAATATTGTGAATATTTGTTTATATAAAAAAAAGAGATGGATATTTGCTTCGGGTCTGGTTATCAAAGAGTGGTAGGCAGTGGTACCCAGTCTGCCGATCCGGGGTAGTACCACCACTTACAAGTATACAGACCGTGAAGTGATTTGGTCACGTTTCGGGATCAGTTTGTAAGTTGCCGGTTCCATCTAGGCCGGCATAGTGGATGTGATTGCTACTCACAGTTATTGAATTGTATTAGCAGTGACATTCATTCATGGACCACACTTTGGCTTAACATCAAGCGGGGTGCTGTCATATGTCGAGTCACAATAAAAGGCAATATAAATTTCGATTAATTTTCGGTTTTAAACATAGAGATTAAAAAGATTTGAAAAGAAAAAGACATGGTTTTAAAAAGATTTTTTTGCTCATTATTAATTCGCCATTTGTAATACAATCAATAATTTTAATATTACATTTTTAGTTTGTTGTGGTACATTTACATAAATAATTTAAGGCCGCTTGCACCAAATTTCAGGGTCTGGTAGCTTTCAGTTAATTGAATAAATTAAACTACCCTCCTGTTTGTGATATCGAATGAATTTATTTAACAAAGCCACGCAAACTGAAGTTTTATTTATAAATATTAATAAGTTATAAGGTTACCGTGGTGTAGCAATTGAATGGCCTCGCAAACCAAGAGCCTCCGGTTCAAAACCTCTCGCCAGTAAGAGTGTATCTTTGACATATGTACTTTGGTCGTCCTGTTTCTATGATACAAACACGTTTAGTAGCTCAGAGTTGAATTGTATAAAGTAATAATAATTTAGAGAGAATGAATAATTAATTGTCATATTTTCTTAAATTTTGCGCGAACATTGATCAATGAATTAAACAAATTTTATGCGGCTTACTAACGCGTTTATTTTGGTTTCGATTTTACAATTACAATTTGATTTTAATTTGCTTTAACTTTTATTTATTTCCCTAAAAACCTAATGCACAATAGTAAAAGGCAATTTAACGCCAAAGGCATTCTCTGCCAGTAAAACCTTCAGGATATTGATCCGACTGTGTAGGTGAAAGGTAGGGGTTGCTAAATTAAAGTACTAACTAAATATATTATGTTACTATTATTTTAAACATAAATGTCTACGGTTTATTCGAAAGCGGCTAACAAAATCAATCAATGAAGCGCCACTTGTCACGATCCTGATACAACTTCCTCGCTTCCCTCTCATCTACAATTATCTTCATACAAGCTCTTTGGTTATGGGCACTAGGCAACCTAGCTTCAACATGAAAATAATTTGTATTTTTATTATCGGGATGAGTTTTAGTAGCACTAGTTGTATTTCCATACAATTTTTATTTATTTAGAAAAAAAAACAGTCGTATAATAAATAAATAAAACCTACTTACAATTTAGGCCAGTATAAAGTAATGGAGATATGGCTGTCGTAAACTGAGTTGATTTTTTTAGCCGTCAGTTTCATATAAAGCATTGCCGACCGATCAATCAAACTCGAGAGTAACCTAGTCACGGTGATTATGCAACATAGGTTGCCAAAGGCACTTCATTACTAAATAAAACTCAATCAAATAAATTAAATTGTCACGCCTCTTTCTCACAGGGATAGGCAGAGACAGAGACATAAATAAAACTATAAAACTATAGTTAAAAGACACGCGAAGACAAGGCAAGGAGAACTAAAAAGTAAATAATCAACATCTGACATTGACCCGCCTGATGGCAAGAGGAGGCCCAAGACTGTCGACGACTGAAAATACAGTCAGTTCACGGTTCCTCAGTCGCCGTTACTATGTCGGCCACAAAAATTATTTATTGAAATTATTGTATTGTCTTCGGTTTTTAATACATGTACAAGTTTTCAAATTTTTCAGACCTTTAGAAGTGGATGAAAAGTAATTTGTATAATATGATTTCGTTACATAGTTACATACATACAAGTCAAACTAATAAAAGCGTGTTAATAAACAGGTATCAATATTCCACGAACAATAACGTCAAATAAGACTGAATAAGGTGACTAAGTTGCGTTTCGGGATCAGCTTGAAGCTGCCGGTTCCAACTATGCACATTACACTGTAGTAGCAGTCACCTTCATTAATGGACCGGCGCTGTCAAATGCTGAGCCCTAATAAAAAAATAAAAAAAATTACTTCATCTAGCAGAAACTGACCCCTATATTACCTAACCAAAGAACCATTTATCATTTTGTTATATATTTAGGTATAGATATGTATGTCAAGTCACTGAAGGGCTCTGAGCCTGAGAAATGGCGGTCGAGGGCCTCTCATCTAAAAGGCAGACAATTCTTGCAGCTTTGATCCAATTTCGATACAATTAAGATTTGGAATCATTAAAACATTTTAAGAATTTGCTTATAAAACGATTTAAGTTTTAACTCAAATTAAAAACTTTTATGTTTTAGGTTGGAAAACTTTTATGTTTATTATCCATTAAGTTTTAAGAGCTATTCAGATATAAAATCAGATAAACCCAAAATATTTTTTTCTTGTGACTTAACATTTTGACCTCTACTTCCCTAAAGGTAAAAAAGGGAAGATCCAAGAGCGCCGACGTCTGAAAAAACTGTTTCAGTTTACGGGTGAATCAGCCACCGTTATTATGCCGACCATAAGTGCTTTTTTACTCTTTCTTCTAAGAATTCAATTTTCTATCAATCAATGAAATTGTCACGCCTTTTTTCACAGAAATAGAAAGATAGAGGGCCACTTGACATGATCCTGACATAACTCCCTCGTTTCCCTCACATCCACAATCGTATTCTTGAGGCAGCCCATTTTTCTTGAAGATGTCTCCGATTTGGACGGAAAACGCAGCCCAGAGCAGACCCAGGAGGGTTTAACGCATGCGCATAACGCATCTACATAGGATTTATAATTTCCTTTCGTCAATCTACTTTTACTCATCTTTTTCATGCCTTAACCATTGGAGCATTAATGAATTAAACAAATTTTATGCGGCTTACTATCGCGTTTATTTTGGTTTTGATTTTACAATTTTTGGAAAAAACGTCGGAATAATAAAATAAAATTGTTAAATTAAAACCAAAATAAACGCGATAGTAAGCCGCATACAATTTGTTTAATTCATTAATCAATGTTCGCGCAAAATCTCAGAAAATATTACATTGGAGCATTATTCTTGCTAGTACAAGTTTAGTACGTAGTTTAGCTATACTAAACTACTGGCAAGAATAAGCCAGTTTAACTATAGCACTCAAATATATACCATGCTTAAAGATATATAGATGTTAAATTGAGAGTGAAGAGCGAGCCATGAGGTTGCGGCTTAGCTGGTTACCATCCCATTATACTTGGTAATTACATGACCTGAGTTAAAGAAAATAACTTAGCTATAAGTTAGCTAGACATCCCATAAGTTAATATTTTAAATTTAAAGAGTGGTAAGCAGATCGTTGGTGAACTTCCCCAGTCTGCATATCCTAAAGTGACATAGTCGCGTTTCGGAAACAGTTTGAAAGTTACCGGTTCCAACTAGGTCTGCATATTGAATCCGACTGCCACTGCCTCTATAGATTTCCCGCACACCAGCTTAACATCAGGCAAGGTGCTGTCATTTTATATCAAGTTACAATAAAAATATATGAATTTGAGATATTCATTTATTTTATTTGTTTATCAATCAATCAATGCAATTGTTACGCAAACCAAGAGTACGAGCTTAAAACTACCCACCGGTACCAATGTATCTTTGATATATGTACTTTGGTTGTCCTGTTGCTATGATACAAGCACTTTAGTAGCTTAGTGTAGAAATGTAAATAAATAAAACAAAATAAATATCAGATTACGATATTATCAGATTTTGTAGATTTGTAGAGATACGAAAAATGGTAATATTTTGTGAGAGAACAGACTAATGAACGTATTCAAATGTAAATTAATTGTTGATAATTATTTCTTTGGGCGTTTGCCAATTAATCTTTGTTAGTGGAAAGTTCCCAAGTAATTGAGGCTGTGCAGATTGAACTACTCAACTGTCAAATTTAATTGTTTCACCCAGCAATAAATACATGTTTTCTCAAAACAAAAATGGGTGTCATTATGAAAGCACGGCAACAAAACAAGTCGTTGAAAAGTTTTTTTTATATTTTGACTTCATATCTGACTCGGGATACTTTCAATGCTGGTTTCCACTAGGCCGGCATGGTGGATGAGACTGTAGCAGCAGTTGCATCCTTGGACCGCACTCCAGCTTAACATCAGGCGAGATGCTGTCATATGTCGAGTCACAATAATAAAACAGTATTTCGTTTTATACACGCTTCAGTAATACACATAATAAGTAAGTAGGTCACCAGGAAAAGCTCACAAAATATGAACTCGACAAATTTTAGCGCACATTTTTCGATTTGTAATCTCGATACAATTTATCCAATGCTATTTCATACATACATTCTTAAACCAAAATCCAAAATAAAAAAAAAACTAAAATCAAAACAACTTTAAAACTAGCTCAAATAAGTAAGCTGGTTTATTTATTTTTATCGTGATTCGACATATGAATATGATAGGAAAATATGCCAGCCTAGTTGGGACCGGCAACTACAAGCTGTCGGAGTATACAAATATAAAGTTTTTTCTTTATATTCGTTTTCCCCAGGCGGCTGTGGTGAAGTCGTAGTGAAATGGTCGCTCAACCTGAGATTCATAGGTACAAATCTACTTTCCGGTACCAATGTATCTCTGATATAATACGTACTTACGTCGTCTTGTATTTATGATACAAGCACTCTGAGTACTTTAGTATAGAGATGTGAAAAATAATACTAAGCTACTAAGATTTCTTGTTAACCATCTACCCAAAGAAGGTATACAATTCAGCACTATATATATTTTTATGTGTGATACCTCAGAACCTTTTTCTGGGTGAACCGATTTTGATGATTAACCTCATGCTTTTCACTTAGTCCTATTTAATTTTGATTAAGATCTGACCAGTAGTTTTTAAGATATCCCTAATAATGCGTATTTAATTGATGACTACATTAACGATTTTTACTATTTTATGTTCCGCGATTTCTCTGTCAATTATGGATTCGATTCAAGAACAACTTAAAAATGTAACAGTGAAATTATACAACTCTTTTAAATATTTTATAACCCATCAAAAACACACCTTCACGCAAATAGGCGGGGAGAGACATTCGTTGTGGTCAGAGCGAGCTTAGTCTATGTTCCTATTTGTCTTGGCACTGAAACCATTCACTATTTGCCTGCACATATAATTAATATTTTATTAAAGTTATAGGTAGGTATTAGGTACGGTAATTATTTTTCCTTTTTAGTGTAGTGACTTCTTGTGGTTCTGGAAGTCGGTGCCATATTTTTGTTAAAGTTTTATCATATAAACAAGACGACCAAAGTACACATACGAGTATTAAGAATACATTGGTAAGTGATTTTTGAACCGGAACGACTACATCACGGTCGTACTATAATTTAAATTGTGTTTGAATTATACTCGTGACACCACGTGACACGGCAACATTAAACGCCACGAAGGCAACGTGTAAAGAAAAGTAATTTAACAAGAAGTAACATAATGAGTTTTCCCTTACAGTTTCGAGGTCACTTTTTCAGCCAGCCCAACTAATATTTGACACGGTTTGTCCCTATACATCCATATTGTAGACTTTTTATTTTAATTTATTTCGCAAAATTTCCAGTGTAGCTTTACCTGCCTTTCTATCTTCTGTCCATAGTTCAGCAAATCTCATAGGTAAAATTTTAAGGGCAACCCCTTCAAACTTTGAGATTGCTGCCTTGGAAGAAGCTAGAAACGCTTTCTTAATTGCATGCCCAGGTCAAAATTTTTCAATTTCTCCAAATTCACAGAGGAGCTGGGACGACATAAACTGTAAATTGACTTATGACAATCTATTGAGCAGTAGTACAGGTTCGGCGCGTGCTAGGCTTTTGGCCGTGGGTACGCATGAGGCCGGCTACTGGCTTCACGCGTACCCTTCGTCAAATACAGGAACATTTCTTGAGCCTGACACGCTCCGAATCGCAACCTGTCTACGGCTTGGGGTTCCGGTCTGCGCTCCTCATAAATGTCCCTGTGGCAGTGATGTCGACAAGCTAGGACATCACGGACTGTCATGCCAAAAAAGTGCAGGCCGCTTCTCGAGACATGCCGCACTTAACGATATCATACGCCGGTCTCTTGCCTCCGTCAACGTGCCAAGTCTACTTGAGCCGACTGGTATTGCAAGAGATGATGGTAAGAGACCGGATGGTATGAGTTTGATTCCATGGAAGATGGGCCGGGTGCTGGTATGGGATGCAACCTGTTCAGACACGCTGGCACCTTCCCATCTACATGGAACCAACAGCAGAGCTGGTGCGGCTTGTGAAGCGGCTGAAAAAGCTAAAGCGTGCAAATACAGGGGTCTAGGCTCCGAGTATGATTTTGTCCCATTCGGTGTCGAGACCCTTGGTCCGTGGGGTCCTAGCGCTTTAAGGCTTTTTAAGGAAATATCAAAAAGGTTAGTCGACATCACAGGAGACCGAAGAGTTGGCAGCTACCTCGGACAAAGAATTAGTCTAGCTATTCAAAGGGGGAACGCTGCCAGTATCTTCGGAACCTTGCCTAAAGGGACTCCTTTTAATAATGTATTTTAGTTAATTTTCTTTTTTTTTTTTTTTTCTTATCAATGTGTTATATTTCTTTATATATGCATTAATTTAAATAATAAGATATTGTTATTATTTAAATAAATTATAATCTACATTTTGAATAATTTATTACTAAAATATATTACTAACTTTACAAGGCCATATTCAAACGCCGCTACTATGATTTATTTACTGAGATTCGACATCTGACTCTTAGAACTAAAACCTTTTGACGTCCTTTTTAACAACAGGCGTGGCGTAGTGGTTAGCATACCAGTCCGTTAGGCGGGAAGTTAATCCTGAAACGCGACTTTTCACTTCTTTTCACTTCACGGTCTGTATACTTGTAAGTGGTGGTGCTAAGTACCCCGGATCGGCAGATTGGGCACCACTGCCTACCACTATTTAATACCAGACCCGGAGCAAATATCCACCTCTTTTTATAAACTAATATTTGTAATTTTAAAGACGTATTGTAAAGACTAGGGTCTTTAACCAGTTGGTGTTGCTAATGACAAATGGTACAGAGACGTGGCCCTTAAGTGTTGGCCTGTTGAAAAAAAAAATTGTCGTTCGAAATGGCGTACTAAGGGGAAAGCCTATATTCAGCAGTGGACGCCTTCTGGCTGATGATGATTATACAATTTTTTTACATATTTTCTGGGGTAGTAAAAACCCAACAATAATAACTATTTATTGGTAGAATGGCTGTAGTTTTGTTAGTATTATAAATTGTTTATTTAGTTTGAACTTTTGGTATTTTCTTATCGATTGTTGATGTCCGTTTCAGGTTATCCTTAAAGGGACAACACTTCGACAATTTTATCACTGTCGCAGTTACGCCCACTATTGCTATTTAGTTGAAAAAGGAAGATAAATAGCTAAAGCTTTAATATCTATTCTGTTTTTTATACAAATTGTTTTTTTATTGGTACGAAAATTAATCTGGATTGCGGTCCATGGATTGAGGCCACTGCTACCACATTAAAAATAACTGCCAGTAGCGGTCACATCTACTATGACGGCTTAGTTAATACCGAAAATTTACAAGCTGATGCCGAAACATGGCTACTTCATCATGGGCCCGAATCTGCACTGATCCGGGGTAGTACCACCACTTACATAGATTAAATTGTATTTACTCCTTTGGTTGCCTGGAAGAGATCGCCATTTTTGTATTGTTCTAAGATTAAAGCTACAGCGGAGTTTTTTTTTATTGGGACGCGATGTCAATCTTTAACTTTGCTGATAGGAAGCAAGAACGCTGACGACTCATAAAACCAAAATAATTACAGAATAAAGAGTCGGTATCAGAATCTATTCTTACCTTTAATAACAATTTTAACATTGATTGAATATCAGTTTGAATATCACTGTGAATAAAACAAATATTGTTGTAACACAAATTCAAGTTTTAAATTAATTTCTCAAGTCCAAATCTTGAAATCTGTTTGTCTACGACTCTCCGCATTTCGAACGAAAGAGCCAATTTGTGCTTGAGATTTATGGGTAATAACTGAAATTTTGTGTAAATTATAATTCGAAATCTATTTTATATTTGCTAAAATTTTTCTGATTATTTGACGGAGCAAATAGCCATCTCTTTTTTAATAACAAATACTTGTGATATTAAATCTAATTATTAAACATAACAAAATAATCATTATCATCATCATCATCAGCCAGAAGGCGTCCACTGCTGAACTTGGGCCTCACCCTTAGAACGTCATTTCGAAGGACAAGATGCCAGTTGCATCCACCAGTTATTCGTGACTTTTACTATGTGGTCAGTCCACCTAATTAACAAATTAATGCCAAGTAGCAAATATTTGCTCTGATCGGGAAACGAACCTGCGGGGGTTAGTTTGGCAAGTTAAAACGATTATAGACGGCGATTGTCAAAATAATAAAAGCTAGGCTAAATCCAATAAAACGAGACAATTAATCGTTGTGACGAATATCATCTGTGCGACGACACGTTTGATCATTATCATCAATAGTCTCATTTTGGTGGAATTAGCCTAGCTTTTAATATTTTGCCAATCGTCGACGAGAGACGATAATCGTTTTAACTTGCCCAACCTAACCCCGCTGGGGTTTACGCGTAGTGGACTGGTATGTTAAAGAATACGTCACGCAGGTCGTTAAATCCGAAGTGTCCATAAAAGTTGGACAGGACTTATCAAAATGTATAAATTTTATGAATGTTCTCGACTTTTTCATAGACAAATAAAACGGGAATAACGATATGGCTGCTCCGATTGCCGAGGGCAATATATTTTTAGAGACTGTTGTTTTGAGAAAGGGTATCCCTTACTCTATTGCTTATCAAAACGTCTACGATAAAAATGATTGCTGTATGTCTTCATGTAAACCGATCTCTCATTTCGTAACCTCGGTGGAAATAATTTTTGGCTTTACATCATAAATAAAGTAAGATATTTATAATAATATGACAGATAATATTTAGAAGATAATATAAGTAAGATAACTTAATAATGATAGTCATGTTACTCGATCGATAGGTACATATTTACTTATCTAATACTTTTTTATTTTTTTGTTGCTTTAAGTATAAAATATCCGACCAATATTTAAAAGTTTTATTTTTATAGAGTTAAGCCTTTTTAAAAGCTTTCGTACAAAAAAAGTCGCGTTGAATAAAATTAATGTTTAAACGTTCACACGTAAAATAACACTTTTTTCTTATCCGAATAAGGAAATAAAATATTATATTTTTTATCGTGACTCGATATCACTCCGCCTGATTTTAAGCTGGAGTGTGCTCCATGAATGGAGGAGACTGCTACCACAGTCAATTAACTGTAAGCAGTTAATTGACTCCTACAAGCTGATCCCGCAACACGTCTGAGTCACTTTACGGTCTGTAAACTTGGTTGGAAATATACTCGATCGGAAGACTGGGTACCTATGCCTACCGCTTTTTGAATATCTATAGATATTTCATGAAAATATTAGGTCCTATATGAAGCATATTTTGCCGGCATTTGACGGTGACTGAGCCAACTGTGTTAAATCGTTTTTTCAGACGTCGCCGCTCTTGGACATCCCCTTGCAGCTCCCGTTGCGATTTTGACAAGTCGATCACAAGAAGAATCCCGATGTCGAGTCTCAATAAAAATAGCTAAGAACATCATTCATTTTGGGCTTTTATGTGCTACTTTTGTAAAGTCCAATGATGAACAAATATATAAATGGTAGTTTTAATACTTGTATTGATAAAACTAATAACAATTTAAAACCAATCACAAAGACACGCCATATTAACAGTTCTGTTTTGAACTGTCATAATTATAGTTGGATCATTTTGCACAACTAAACTATGCAAAATAAAGGATATATTCCAATCGTATTGTAATCTTCGTACATCAAACTATTTTAAAATATATATATATGCAACTGATATGAATACAATTAAGCCTAAGTCCCCATACAAAATGAATGATGTCCTCTAACTGAAAATTTAGCTTGCCTTCCTTACAGTTTCTAATAATCTTTTCTCAGTTTTCATAAAAGATAAAAAGAAACTAAACTCTGTGACATGTTTTTAAGCCATTGAGACTTCCGCTCCAATCTTGGAAGTAAGCCAACAATAAAATAGTCTGTGAAAGTGCTGCTTTCCTCCTTTTTTTATTACACAGCCGCTGTCGAATACCCGCTGAGAATTTGAGTGACTGTCTAGACGTACAATATAAGAAATTGCATAAAAATTCAATTTATAAATTTATCAAAGCTCTCGCGGAGTTTACCCTCCAGGGTTAATGTATTTTTCTGTTTGTTGTAAGTGTTTTTTTTTATTATTGTGGCTTAACATATGATATGACAGCTTGATGTTAGGCTGAAGTGTAGTCCATTAATATAGGTAACTGCTGTCGTACTAAGCCACATTAGTGTAAAGTACATTACCAAGTGGTTTTGAAACGAAGGCTCATGGTTTGCGAGGCTATTTCACAACTATTACCTGCGGTTGCTCAAGGCGAGGAATCTCTGCGTTATGAACAAAACGTATTTTAAGCGAAATTAGGTTAAGATTTCCACATTACTTTGGAACGTGCGATGTTTTTTGTTCCCTTTACCTTTTATAACAACATAAAAAAGGTAAATTATTAATATCTAGCCTATTAAGTGTAAAATTGATTAATTGACTATTCATATTTACGAAAAAAAATCTAATGGTTATCGCTTAAAAAACCGAGAACTTGGAAATCAAAAACTATTTGTGTGATAAAGTTGCATATTTTTTTTCTTTATCAATTCTTGAATTAAACAAATTTTATGCGGCTTACTATCGCGTTATTTTGGTTAATGATTTTACATTTTTTATTATTCTGACGTTTCAAGAGCTTTGCAGCCATCGTGGTCACGTAGAGCGATAGTAAGCGCATAAAATTTGTTTAATTCAATTATCAATGTTCGAGCAAAATTTAAGAAAATACTTTATAAATTCTGTTCGATCAAGTGTTTTTTAATTTATTACATTCCAAGAAGTACCTATAGGTATTTAATCGTCAAAAGTCCCTTAAAATATAATACCTTAACGGCAGTTCTACTTATAATTTTCTTCTCCTGCTACTATACTCGTATTGTCGGCTTGTTAAATAATATAATCAAATAAAGTAAAATCTAATAAAGTTTATGACCCTGCCTGCATACACTTTCGAAATTTGACGTTATAATTAGGCTAGCATAGTGATTGTGACTGCTACTTAAAGTTATTTTACTGTAGTAGCAGTCACATCCATTTAATGACCGCACTCCAGCTTATCATCAAGCCACAATATTGGTATGTCAAGCCACAATAAAAAAGTCAATCAAATTATAAAATGGTCACGTCTTTTTCCCACGGGGATAGGCAGAGACAATGGAGCGCCACTTGCCACAATCCTGACACAACTCCCTCGCTTCCTTCACATCCACAATTCTCCTCATACAAGCTCTAAGGTAATAGGCAACCTAGCTTTATTAAGGATGTTTCCGATTTGATCGACAACCTCCTGGGCCTGCCTTGATTAACGCATCCATCCACATCAGATTTATAAATTGCTTTCGTCAATTTACTTTCTGCTTTCGTCAGATAAGAAACATAAAAAATTTGAGTTTAATCTTTTGTTTTGTACTAGTATGTATTTTTCAACATGAATCACAACGGTGGTATGTGAAACACCTTAGCAAAAATGTCATTTCAACTGAGTTACCCTCTATACACCCTTTGTGTTCCGACCGTTCTATTAACTCACATATACGAACACACACAGACACACACACACACACACACACACACACACACACACACACACACACACACACACACACACACACACACGCAATGACACACATATTGGGGATGTTATGTATATTTATTAAGTATTCTTTATTGAGAAACAGATATAGTCAAAAGTATATTAACTATAATTAAACTACAGATAAAAAATATCACCTAATGACGTCGCATTAGAGATAGTCCCAAGGAGACTGGCAACATTTCCCCTTTGTATAGCAAGGCCTTGCTATACAAAGGCTAGCAATTATATCTGCCAACGTATTAACGTTGGCAGATATAATTGCTAGCCTTCCTGTTTCCAAACTTCTCTGTCAGCTGCTTAGACAACTCCTTGGCCAGGCGCTTAGCTGAAAGTTCTTAAGGGCCCATCGTCTCGACCCCAAACGGCCAAATTTGTAACCAATACCGGGGTTAGCGTATTTGCGCAGCTGAGAACCGCTGGATATTAAATTTTGGATACGGTTATAGAAATAGTTTTATACCGGTTTCAGATACGGTTACTGATATGTAATTATTACGGAACATCTTATAGTTTCGGATAATTTCGGTGACGGATATTAGATTATTAAGAAATCCAGAGAGTAAAAGGGTAAAAACCTCTTACCCTATTATCTGAAACTTTTATAACGGATTCGGTTACGGTCGAATAGGTTTTTATTTCGGATATCAGATAGTTTCGGTTACGGATACGGAGCTCCATAACATCCCTTAAACACACACACACACACACACACACACACGCACTGCGTGTGCGTGTGAGGCATACACGTCACACATATACGCACACATACTAATATATTTTTTCACAATATTAAATTTTCTGGCTGGATCCTTTTCCCCGCTGAGATCCATTAAGTAAGGTCGACTGAGCGCGGAGATAAGTTCATTTTTAGTACTCTTACACTTTTTAAGTACATACTTATACATTTGTATGATTATTTTATGATTTAATATTACTTAACAATTAGTATTCCTTAGCGGTAAGAAGACCGTGGTGTAGTGGTAGTGCATTAGTTACGCAAAGAGTGGTAGGCAGTGGTACCCAGTCTGCCGATCCGGGGTAGTACCACCACTTACAAGTATACAGACCGTGAAGTGATTTGGTCACGTTTCGGGATCAGCTTGTAAGTTGCCGGTTCCATCTAGGCCGGCATAGTGGATGTGATTGCTACTCACAGTTATTGAATTAGAGTAGCAGTGACATTCATTCATGGACCACACTTCGGCCTAACATCAAGCGGGGTGCTGTCATATGTCGAGTCACAATAAAAAAAACGAAAGCACTGGTTCAAAACCACAATGAGCTTAAAATAAAAATCTAAATTTAAAAAACAAATTATGACCCTTACATTGCTTATGCCTAATTTAGGAAGTGAAAGGCAGACGGTCGGTAGTCATTTGCCCTGTCTGCCGTACGGGGGGGTAGTATCACCGCTTACAGGTGTATCCAGTGATTCAGTCCCGTTTCAAAGTTGCTAGTTGTTGGCCTGCATAGTGACAGCGACTGAGGCAACTGTAAACTGAAACATTTTTTTCAGTCGTCGTCGTTGCCTACCATCAGGCAAGAAGAGTGTGTACCGTCTCAATAAATAAATCTGCTTTAAAAATATGCAACATTCTGATTGCATGTAAAGGACATCATTCATTTTGGACTTTTATTGTAACACTTTTGTCACGGCCGATGATAAAAATATATATAAATGGTAGGTTCGATACCCGTATTGACAAAACTAATAGCAATTTTGCTTTTAATTGCTGTACGATTGAGTTATTTGGAAAATAAAAATGATTATTTTTAGTTTCTAAACCACGCGGAAAAGACATATTAAAAAATAAATGTCACACACAGTTGACCAGGGAACATTGTACTCAAGAGAAGAAGCTCGACTGCCATAGACAACAAGTGGCAATTAGAGACGCCACGACGGAATATCACGCGAACTAAAATGTTGGGATGTTGGTGAAAGTGAACCTTACTCAGCAGGAAATAATCTAATTAGATGAATAAAACGACTTTTTATAAAACATTATCTTTTTTATTTAATACCAACTTACTTTTCAAGACAACAGGAGATAATTTTTAAAAATTTAATTTATACTTTTACTCTATTTTTTACTAGTTTTAAAATGTTTAACGACAGTATTATATTGATGACGTTTGCGATGCCTAAACATTTGGTGCGAAGATCAAACCGGAAGAAACGCTATCACGCCATAACCTTGAATGAGAGTTGAGACCCGATGGATCGACTGCATGATGTTTTTTTTTTAATTAAAAAGTGATTGACGACTTTTTTTGGGCTGGCAGTGAACTTAATGGTTTCTGCATTGAACTGTCATGATTATAGTTTGATCATTTCGTACATCTAAACTATGCAAAATATAGGATATTTACCAAGCACATTAAAATATTGTTGTATCGAACTATTTTATTGTACATTTCCCACTTTTAGTACAATTAAACCCAAGTCCCCATACAAAATGAATGATGTCCTTTCATGTTTGCAATCCAGTTCAGTGAGCTACAGTGAAAAGCGGAAACTCATAACTATTTAAACATGTATATTTCGGGGAAGCCACGTTTAATTGTAACTATTACGTTAAAAATGTTGACGTGTAATATTTATTTTACCATTTCTCGTATGTTTGTTATTTTTTAATATGACTCGAAATATGAAAGCACCCCGACTGACTGTATCGGCATACAGATACTACTTTGTAAGCACTAGACCACGTCAGACTTAATCTAAGGGGGCGGCCCGCCCCGGGCGGCACATTAAGGGGGGCGGTAAAATGAAAAAAAGTAAACTAAATCGTTAAAATTTGAACCTGAAATTCATAGATTTGTTGTACCTATGATTGAAATTCCTAAATTAGGGGACGGCAATTTTTTTTCCGCCCCGAGCGGCTGTCTTCCACGCTACGACTCTGGGCCCTTGGGGATCTTTAGCCAAGCGCCTGTCTAAGGGGTTGTCCAGGGGCTGACGTAGAAGTCTGAAGACAGGAAGGCTGGCAATAATTTCTGCCAACGTATTAGCCTTAGCTATACTTGCCATGCCAGTCTAGTCCAGAGACTGAAATGTTGCCAGTCTCCTTGGGACTATCTCTTATGGGATGACTCCTAGATTATTTTTATAATTTATAGTTTAATTATAGGTTATATACTTTTTATATACTATAAATATAATAAATAACTAATAAAATATATTATTATAATCGTAATGCAAGTAATAAAAAGTTATATATCTGCTGGGAATGAACAAATTGTCAGAGAGATCGTTAATACTAAGACAAAGTTTGTTGTAGAAAAGTTTTTCTGCTTTTTTATTTTCCATTTAACGTTTTAATTGTATAAGTTTTGTGATAAAAACACTTTCACCATAAGTACAATTTATTTACTAACATCTAAAATTTAATTGTTTTGTGTAAATGAAATAATCAAACTATCGGATGTGCCAGAATAATCACATAATATGTATAATATGATATTATCCGTAACCGTATCTGAAACCGGTATAATATTATTCCTATATCCGTATCCATATCCATATTCGAAATTCCATATATTATATATATCTATATATATTTTGATTGTTACTTGACATATCACTGCACCCCGCTTGATGTTAAGCTGGAGTGTGGTCCATGAAAAGGATGTCACTGCTACTATAATTCAATAACTGTGAGTAGCAATCACATCCACTATGCCGGCCTAGATGGAACCGGAAACTTACAAGGTGATCCCGAAACGCGACCAAATCACTTCACGTTCTGTATACTTGTAAGTGGTGGTACTACCACGGATCGGCTGACCGGGTATCATTGCCTACCAATCTTGATAACATCATAATCATGATAACATCTTGATAACATCCCCAGTTTAAACTTAAACCACTGCATTCCTACTACATTTGGCCCACGCATTTCCTTAATAAGAGTAGCATCATTTCTCGCGGCTCTTTATGCCATTTCTAAAAGATAATTAATCATATACTTTTTTATATTCAGATAACAACCGTTCGCTACGCTACAGTTAGCGCTGATGACTAAGGATATAACAGCGTTGTAAAGCCATGACATAATAATTTAAAGCAACCGTGGTATAGTGGTAGTGCAATAGTCACGTAAATTGAAAGATCACAGTTCATAATCATAACAGTTGCGTTTCGGGATCACCTTGTATGTTGCCGGTTTCAACTAGGCCTGCATAGTGGATGTGACTGCCACTTACGCTTATTGAATTGTAAATTGTAGTAGCAGTGACATCCATTCATGAACCGCACTTCAACTTAATATCAAATGGAGTGCTGTCGTAAGGCGAGCCACAATAATAAATAAATAAATATTATCTTTATTAAATCAGTTCATTATCTTTGATATGTCGACGATGAAGTACTAATACCTCCTAACTATTTAACGAATTTCGCATTTATGGCTTTTAGATTTAAAGTTCAAATTAAAGTTAAAGCTCAAAACCAAATTATTAACTTTGGCTTTGTTAGAAAGTAAGTACTTTAACGTTATGTACTTTGGTCGTCCTGTTTTTTTTAGTAGCTTAGTATAGTCAAAAAACAGCGACCTGCGCGTGCAGCATAACAACGCATTCGGTTAAGCACGTCAGAGATATTTGCAAAAATTACACCGAAATTGTTTTACGGCTGTCAAGCGCAAAAAGTGTGCCTTCCCGTAGACTTGCCTTCGCAGCGGCTATGACACCATTTGAAGCAATGATATTGATAATATATGATAAAAAAAGACGTAGATACGTTATACGCGCTCCGAACGAGGCTAATAAGCAGACCTAAGCTCAGTAGTGCGATGTAGAGCAACATATATTTGTCTCTTGTTCGCTCTCAATAAACTATCACTTCATCCTACTTCCACTTGTCTGTAGTCACTAAAACTCTAAAAAAGTCACTAAACACGTATCTACCTCATTTTACTCACTGATACTGAGTGTGTTTGCGGCTGGGTAGGATCTTTCTACTTTCATCTATCTTGCTAAAATTTCCTAAGACTATATCCTTTTTTTTTAAGTGCTTGAATTATTTTGTAAGATTATTATACCAATTTAAAAAAAAAAAATTTTTATTCTTGTCTCTGCCTACGCTTGTGGAAATAGAGGCGTAATATTTAGGTTAGTAGTTAATTATCTTAATATTAGTACGTGGGTTGTTTGAAATTTAAATTTATTCGTAAGCCAGTAAACAAGTCAATACCCATGGGAAATAATAATAGCTGTTTCCAAATTTAGAACAAAGAGGAAATAGATTTATTTGCAATGAAGAGCGCTTGTTTTGTTCACCCCTATGGTGGCTGGGGTTGGTCCGGGATACGGGCAGTGTTGCCCCGGACACCAAACTGTGCGGACGTCATTTTACGCAGAGGTTGTTCCCGCGTTAACTTCACGATCGTGAATTAGATTATCTTTAGGATTTTTGGCTTTATAAAGAGTGGCATCTTTTAGGAATGGTCAGTAATGTCTCCAAATTGTTATGGTATGTATTATTTAAATATGAAAAACTTCTACTAGAATGTTGTTTGAACAAGAGATTTATGTCAGAATCGTGGATAGTACTACTGTATGTACTCGTATAGAAATCTGAAGCGCCCTAGTCGCGTTTCGGAAGTTCCAACTAGGCCTGCACAGGAGACACTACTGCTACTTATAGTAATTGAACTGCAAGTAGCAGTCGTCTCCATTATGCAACTGCTACTACACTATAATCGGACGGAGTGCTGTCATATGCCGAGCCACAATAATAAAAAAATAGTGCATTTTTACTATCCATTGTAGTTATCAAAGTGGAACGAAAGGTCCTTTTTATATAACATTTTAAATTAAACTTTCACGTCATCATTCTCAAAGGAATAAGGTGATAATGAACCTATCACGCGCGCCACGTTCCCGCCACAATTCTCTTGCTCCTTATATCTACAATCACGTTCTCAGTAATACTAGCAGCCGGATTTTGTTTTATTGTGACTGACATATGACAGCACCCCGCTTGATGTTAAGCCAAAGTGTGGTCCATGAATGAATGTCACTGCTACCACAATTCAATAACTGTGAGTAGCAATCACATCCACTATGCCGGCCTAGATGGAACCGGCAACTTACAAGCTGATCCTAAAACGTGACCAAATCACTTCAAGGTCTGTATACTTGTAAGTGGTGGTACTACCCCAGATCGGCAGACTGGGTACCACTGCCTACCACTCTTTGATAACCAGACCCGAAGCAAATATCCAAAGCATTGTACCAAAAATTATAATTAACGAATTTGTAAAAAGTAACGTATGAGTTACAGAGAAAAGGATAAATGGGTTGCACCACTCTTTAACTTCTCATTTTACATTTACGTTTAACGGATATTTTATACAGAGCTAAAGGACATCATTAATTTTGGGCTTATTTATATGTACTAATTTTGTAATTTCTAATGATAAAAACATATATAAATGGTAGTTTCTATACTTGTATTGATAAAATGATTAACAACTCAATTCACGAATTCGTAACAGTAAACGTAATAGAATAAGTATAAAGTAAAACTAAATTCGTAACTTGAAACTTATTTGGTACAACCGGCTGTATATTTACTATAGTAATAGTGATACATAAAGATCCTTATAAGCCACTCCTTTATTACATTTATGTGTCTACATTTTCATAAGAAATAAGTTGTGCGTGAAGAAGATATTAAAAGAAAGAATGAATGAAAGAAAATTGACGAAAGAGATGTATAAATCACATAGGAAGGTTAAAACGGGAACACTCAAAAGATAATTCCTTAATTAAATTGGGGACAATCTTCAGAAAAAGTAGGGTATTACAGTGCCCATCATATAACTTTTACTGTCGACAAATGACAGTACTTCGCTTGATGGTGCGGAGTGAGGTCCACGAATTATAGTTATTGCTTATCATCATCAGCCAGAAGGCGTCCACTGCTGAACAAGGCCTCCCCCTTAGAACGCCATTTGAAACGACAAGATGCCAGTTGATTACACCGGTTATTCGTGACTTTCACTATGTCATCAGTTACTCTAGAACCTTTCTTCTCCATCGTACGTCGGTTCTTCGAGCGATGAGGCCACTCTATTGCCACCTCAGCTCGCAAATCCTACGAGCCATGTCGTTAACTCTGTTTCTTTAATTCCAGGTAACTTCTTCCTAAATTCCGGTAACTCCACTTGCAACAATCCTGACTTCCTTCGCTTCCTTCACATCCACAATTCTCCTCATACAAGCTCTAAGGTTATGGGCACTAGGCAATCTAGCTTTCTTGAGGATGTAAATGTATTAATTTATTTAAAAAATGGTAGAATTGGTATAATTATGAAAGAACTTCCTACAGATTATTATATCCTTAAGGTATATTATTTTAAAACTAATATATCAATAGCATAAAGAGATGCACGATGACGTCAATGATAAAGATAGAATTCGTATTGTAAATCTTTTAATATCAAAAATAGACCTTATTGTTTCATTTTAGCCTTAGAAACCCTAATCCTTAATAAGATTATTGCTTAATGAATAATAATTTGAATTGTTAGATTGGGAGGGTGTTTTCCGATCAAATCGGAGACATTCTCAAGAAAGCTAGGTTGCCTAGTGGCTAGTACCCATAACCGTAGAGCTGAAGAATGTAAGCGCACGTAGAGCTGAGAATTGTGGATGTAAAGGAAACGAGGGAGTTGTGTCAGGATGGTGGCAAGTGGCGCTACATTGTCTCTGCCTATCCCCGTGGCAAAAGGCGAGACATTTTGATTGATTAATTGTTAGATTTAATACACATTTTTATTATTATTTTGGGACTCGACATTCAGGGAAGTCAAGGTCAGCCTTAACTTGCCTGACGGAAAGCGAGGGAAGCCCAGGAGTACCGACGACTGAAAAAAATCGATTTGTTTACGAATGTCTCAATCGCCATCACAATGTCGGCCAAAGAGCTAATTACTCACCACACTTTTTTAAATAATAAATAATATAAATGGAATCAATTAAATATTAATTGAATACGAAGGAAATTCCCTAACAGAAAATATGCAAATGGCTTTCTTGCTATTAACATATTTGATGAAAGACACGACTTAGAAAGAAGATAAATTCATTGCCTCTATATATTATAATACTGTTTTTATATAAATATTTATACTTTTTTATGCGCTTCTGTTTTGTCTGATGTTAAGTGTAGCCTAACATCAGGCGATAACTCCAGTGTGGCCTATTAGTGGAGTTGACTGCTGCCATAAATTAATACATTTTAAAAGCCAAGTTTAAAGTTACCTTTTGTAAACTTTTAAACTTAACCTGAACCGGGACTAAGTAGATTTCAATGAATGAATCAATCAAGTTGACACGCCTTTCCCCCCCAGGAATAGACAGAGACAATAGAGCTCCATTTGCCACGATCCTGACATAATTCCCTCGCTACCCTCGAACCCACAATTTAAACTGAGAAAAATACAACCAACTATACTTATAGTTGGGGAACGAGTTAAATGAATTCGGGGGCTGAGGTGCGGTGGGGCGTGAAACGACCACCACCCGTATCATAGTGGCCGCTTTTAGTGACGCTCATAGCTCGGCGATGTCATTTAATATCGATAAAAACGTGTTCATATTTTCTTTGTTTGATTATTGAAAAATTAGTGATTTAATTGAATAAAAGAGAGTCGTCATCCGTAGTCAGGCTTGAATCATTATTAGAAACGTGACTAAAATGTGTGAAAAAGAAAAAAAATCATGCAGTCACTATTCTCAAAATTAAATTAATATATAATTCATTAAAAATTGTTGCTGTCTAATGTTTATACTTCAATTTAATACACATTTATAATTTTTACTAACTAAATTTATTTGCGTTTTAAGGAAAGTGTGTGTATATTGTTATCGACATTTTGCATTTTACTTCACTATTCATAATAGATACGTGACTATGGCGTCACAACTACATTCCTACCGCGTTCATTTAGCTCGTTCCCTTACTATTTTCCCTGTACTATTTCGAAAATAAGAGGAAAAGTGTATAGTAGCAGTAGAGAAAAGTATATTCTTCTACAATATTTATACAAGTAAAATAAATAAAAACATATTGAATCTTTTAATAAATAGTTTGCACCCAGCCAATCACAGCACAACGGTTAACTGGTGGATAATGCCTAAGGTATTAGGCTCGCCTATTTATAGATATCGGTAGAAAAAAGAGCGCTGGCATTTTTTGAATGTGTATAAATTTTCGAATAGATTCGCGGACTTGCTCCTACCGCAGTCGTCAAGCACTCTCCTGATCAGCTAATCCTTTATGCTGTGCAGCTCAAAAGTCAGCGTTTTTTTACACCTTCTTTTGTGTAATAAATATTTTTCTGGTTTATATATAAAAATGAATGTTTGTCTGTATGTTCTTTATAGAATCGTAAACTATGCACTTGATCATGTGATGATCTTCAGCAAAGTGCATGAGTCTACGAAGGTTTCTGACGCCACTATCAGAACTATCATTCCAATGAATGGTTTTGTGTCATTGTGAGTTGAATTAATTTAAATAAATAATTCAATCTAATTGAATTTATGTTGTTTCCGTGAGCTGATTTTATTCATTCTCTACAGTGAATTCACGAAGATCATCGAATGTGTATGTGAAGGATCTGACTGATGATTGACGTTCCGAACGCATTTACTGTGCAGTATTTTTCGGATATGATCGTGAGTCGAATTAAAATCAATTTCAGCAATTCTTGAACGCTGCAGTGTCGCAATTTTTTCGACATGAACAAAATCAATAAAATTACTCAAAATAAAATGAATATTCGTGTAATATCTTTTCTTCAAATTTATTTTAGTTAGTGGCGTAGCAACGCGCGCTGGGTGCAGCTAGTATTTTATAAATATTCAGAATCTTATTAAACCTCATAATTCAATTGTTATGATTCTAGAAAATGCTCACGTACATTTATATTTATCACACAATTCACAACAAATCCAGCATTGTAAACGCCTAAGCTTACATAACAAATGGCTTTAACACGTCAAGTTCGCTAACAATAGACGGCTCAGAATCATTTACTAAAATAACCCCCAAAAACGTTATACGATGCCTTTCAAATAAAGTTTTCACATTGCATCATACTTCTTATATTTATTAAATTAAATTATCTGGATTTATTTAATAATTATTTTAAATATTCCCATTATTTGGTCATATAAAAAGAGCCGGATATTTGCTTTGGGTCGAATTATCAAATAGAGGTAGGCAGTGATACTCTACCGATCCTGATGTCAAACAATTTAGACATTTAAGAATTAAAGTAAATATTTTTTTAGCTGGCAAAGTGGTGCCGACTTAAGCAACCGTAAACTGAAACTGTTTTTCAGTCGTCGTTAATACTGTACTATTATTTTAAAGACAACAAATCCTGGATAATAAATAATTTTTAACTATCCAATGTATTTTTACTGAAATTATTAAATTTACTCGTATATATTTTGTCCATTTTATGAGTAAGTTTTTATTTGTATTTGTATTACTGTATTTACCATGTACGACGGAAAATCATTGTGTACTTTGTAAAATTGTATTGAAAGGGGAAGCTCGTAAAAGTTTATGAAATATTAAATACACGTTCGCTCTAACATACGAGTAAGCTCGTAAAGCTCTACGTTACTAATCTGAACAGTACTTCACTTCTAAAACTTGTACTTCTTCGAAATGGTTGAAAGTAATTTCATACATCAAAGTGTGTTCATAGAAACTCATTTAACCCCTTTAATCACAGTTTGCATCAGTTAACTTGAAGGTTTCTAAGTAATATCTTAAAGCTTTTGTCCCCACAGAGAGCTGAGTTCAATGCTTTATTACATTTTGACCTCTTTCACTATTAAATGAAAACGTCAAATGCATTTACGTTTAAAATTGAAAAGAGTTTAAAAGAAGTTTTAAGAAGAGTTTGAAATGTTTTAAAAGCGATCTTAGACGAGATCTGGTTCCAACTCTCCCAACCTAAATTCTATACCCAATAACTCTTACTTATTTTATAGTCTTGTGGTTTATTACAGGCCAATTTTCTAATTGAAAATAGAATAATACAGTTTTATTTTTGTGTATTTATTTTACTATTATTATTTACTTAGATTTTGCGCCAACATTGATTAATGAATTAAACAAAGGACATCATTCATTTTGGGCTTCCATGTACTACTTTTGCAATGTCCGATTATTAAAAAATATGTAAATGGTAGTTTCGATAAAACTAATATCAATTTTGCTTTTAATTGCTGTGCAATTGAATTATTTATTATTTTGTATAGTCTGTCAATCAACGCCACATTTGTTCTGATTTGAACTGTCATAATTATAGTTTGATCATTTTGCACACCTAAACTATGCAAAATAAAGGATATATTCCAATTACATTGTAATCTTCGTACATCAAACTATTTTAAAATGTATATATGTAAGGTCGGAATGATAAAAAAATGTAAAATCAGAACCAAAATAAATGCGATAGCAAGCCGATTAAAGATTGTTTAATTTATTATTATTATTTTGATCTGTTTGATGCTCAAAAGCATTTATAACGTTACAATACATTAAATTATTAAAGTGATTGTTTTTCAGTTTCTTTATCCATAGTTATATTAATGCAATATTCAAAATTTCATGTAGATTTCCATGAGAGTAGAATTTAATGAAATTAATCTTGATTGCAAATTGCTAGATGTTGGAATGTAATTGGTCAGTAGGTCAGGCAGCCTCGGGCAGTGTCCGAAATGTGGTGACAGTCAGCGTTTGCAATTTCCAATCACAATTATAGGAAGGTTTTTTCTGATATATACTTTGGACTACTTAGTAAGATAATTACATAAAGAACTAAAAGTTACTATATCCCTTGTCTTTAGGACCTCTGAAAACTATTACTGATGGAAAACTAATGAACCATGATAAATTACATTCGTACGATTCGAACGGTTCGGCGCGTTATTTATTTGACGAACAATTTACAAGCCAATACCAGCCCATCTGTTCTTCCTATCCTATAATTTTAGATCAAGCGAAAAAGCACCTCTAGCCGGCATAGTGACAGCGCCAGAGGCAACCATTAATTAAATAGTTTATTCCGTTCCCTTGGTTTATGAATATTTTTAATCTTTATAATTTTCGAAATGCTGTTCCCTTTTAATGGCGCCCAAGGCTTGTGCCATACCTGCCACACCCTAGTTATGTCAATGCCATCAGGCAAGTAGAGGTTAGAAATTATGAGCAGCCATCCGTACAAAGTATATATTAAAGATACATTGGTACAGATACATGTACAGTAACATGGTCGTGAGTCTCGTCGGTTTAAGTAAGCATTGTACTACCAATATACACTTAGCTACTATTGCACTCAGTCGCCGTCACTATGCCGGCTAAATATCTTTGATATATGTAATTTGAACTTCCTGTTTCTATGATACAAGCACTTTAGTAGCTTAATATAGAAATGGTCATAATTAAAAAAAAACAAAGGGCACTTTAATATCTTAGCGCTATATTCAGATTAATTTCTCTTCTCAAGTTTTTTTGGTGATTTTTCTTGGATGACGTCAGGAGCTAAAATTAATTATGAAAATCCTTCGTTATTAATTATCCTTTGACGTCTTCTTGAAGCGATATTTTTCGACCTTGTCCAACGTTTGCTTATCTTCAACAAACAACTCTTTATGCAGCCTGACGTTTGACCTACATAAACTCAATAGGAAATCCTGGCAAGATAAATATTGACCAACACGGTTCTCAATGTGGTTGGAGAGCTGGTAATTTAAACTGCCTTTGTCTTAGAGTAAACTTTAACCAACTTGTGCTAATATTTGGTGCAAGAGTATTATTAGATAAAATGCACCTGTTTTTTTATTGTAACTTGATATATGACAGCACCCCGTTTGATGTTAAGCTAGGGTGCAAATAGTAAATGTGAGGCGACTGCTTCTACAGTTAAATAACTACATTTGGCAGTCGTATTCACTATGCTGGCCTAATTGGGATTGTCGCCTTAAGCCGAAACTAATTACAAATCTTCACGACCAGATCGGCAGACTGGGCACTGCTGCTTACCACTCTTTGACAATCAGACACTTTTTTTATTGCCAAATATTTAAAATATTCAATCTATTTATTACATATTACAAATAAAACCTATAAAACGTATGTTTATTACGACCGAGAATCGAACCCGGGAATTTACGCGCAACGAACTGGTCGTCAAAATCCTGACACAATAATCTTGTTTCATTCTCTTTATATAAGATTGATGATATAGATGATATAGGTCACCTTTATATAAGACACTAATATGAATGTGTTAAATTTACGAGTACATACAACTGTTAATGTTTATTAACTTTGTGGTGTTTACAGTCCGAATTAACAAAGCAGAAAACAGCGCTTTTTATTTACGTCGTCTAAGCTCGCTTTTGGTTTTAAAAATAAGTTGTTTCGTTAGTTATATTTTCGATGGCGTGCGTATAGCTTTGACGAAGGACTTTAGTTAAATAATAACAACATGAAGTTTAAGACGATACTGATTTAATTCTTATTCACAATGGTTTTATATTGGTGTCGAACAGTTGCAAAAAAACATGGAAGATTCCATCCCATGATTCTAGCGTTAATACATTATTCTGATATTGATAACTTTAGTGATAAAAGTAATTTATTAATTTTAGTGATAAAAATATATTATTATTTCTCAAAGGATCCGAAGATCGAGGTCAAAGTTTACATCCTATTTCTATTGATAATTATAATTTACACTATGTCTGTTACGCCGACATAACTCGTTTTAAAATGTTTTTGTATTGTGGCTCGACATGTGGTGGTCTGTGAATAGAGGTGACTGCCAATTCAGTCAAATAATATTGTAAGTAGTCGTGCCGGTCTAGTTGAAACCAGCAACCCACAAGCTAATTCCGAAACACGACTAAGTCACTTGAAAGTGGTGGTACTACCGCGATCGGAAGGCTGGGGGACCGCCCTAATTGTCTGTAAACCAATCCTAAACATTTACATGTTTTTTTTTAAAGACATGATTGCCTTAAACAAGGCAGGCCCAGGAGAGTGTTTTCCGACCAAATCTTAAAGACAAGATTGCCTTAAACAAGGCAGGCCCAGGAGAGTGTTTTCCGACCGAATCGGAGATATCCTCAAGAAAACTGGGTTCAGTTTGTATGAAGATTTGAGAGAATGTGGATGTGAGGGAAGCTAGGGATGTTGTGTCTGGATCGTAGCAGGGGGCGCTCAATTGTTTCTGCCTATCCCTGTGCAAAGGGTGTGACAATTTGATTCATTGATGATAAATAATTTGTCACGCCTTGATATTAAGTACATACCACTTTGTCTTTATACAAGAATCAATTTTTTTTTCATTGTGACTCGACATCTGAACCCGACTTACCCGACTGTAAGTATAGGGAGGTCCAAGAGTGCCAACGACTGAAAAGCCTTATTTAGTTCACGGTTGTCTCAATCACCGGCCATAGGCGCTTTCCTCGCTTCGTTTAAAGTATCCGAGGTTATAGGATGGAGAGATCACATGGTAATCTGGTAAAGCATCTTACTCGTCGAATGTTCTACAAAGAAACGACGAGTTGTTTTGTTTTAACTATAATGAAAAATGTTTAGCAATATATTTTTGTTTCATTTTGCCAGCTCTGTGAGAAGGGTCAAGACATTTTGAGAGTCACTGGACTAATACAAGTCTCTTCACACAAGTCCGAACTAAATTACTTACGAGGTGAACTCTGATCTTTCGATTATTACATTTTCTACTTCAACTATGAACCTTAAAGTTTTTTTTATTGAGTCTTGACATATGACGGCATTCCACCTGATATTAATCTGAAGTGCGGTTCAATAATAAAGACGACGGTCTAATAAATAACTGCAAGTAGCAGTCGTATGACGGCCTGGGCCTCACTGCCTTCATAAACAATATCCTTCTCTTTGCTCCGACCAGGAATAGGACCTGTAATAGGTTCGGAATACGCGTAACGGAATAGTTAATGCGTCATGTATATCGACAATATTGGCGGCTTTGTTAATAGAGGCGACTGCCACTACAGTTAAATAACGGCAAGTAGCAGTCGCGTTTATTAGGATGGCATAGTTAGAGCCAGGGACTAAACGCGAATAACCGTCATCGTCACTATGCTTGCCAGAAATATGCTTCATAGTATTTTCTTAGATTTTGCGCGAACATTGATTAATGAATTAAACAAATTTTATGCGGCTTACTATCGCGTTTATTTTGGTTTTGATTTTACAATTTTATTTTATTATTCCGACGTTTCGAGAGCTTTGCAGCCATCGTGGTCACGGAGAGACTGAGGTGTTGGTCGTCCTATTGGTTGATGCTGTTATTGTTTCCAAAACTACCCCGTTTGATATTTTGTTTTTCTGTTCCCGTCGGAATAATAAAAAATTGTAAAATCAAAACCAAAATAAACGCGATAGTAAGCCGCATAAAATTTGTTTAATTCAGAAATATGCTTATTAACACTTTAAGACTCGTTTTAATATACTTTTATTTTATTTTCTTTACATTTCTATACTAAGTTACTAAAGTACTTGTGTTATAGAAACCAAAGTACATATATCAAAGATACATTTGTACCGGCGAGTGGTTTTGAACCCGTGCTTTCGGCTTGCGTAACCATTGCACTGCATCACGGTCGCCTTATATTTAATTTATTTAATTATATATTGATTTTATTCTACGATATAAGGTTCGATGTAACTTACCGTTTCTGCAAACTACCTTCAGAGTTAAATATAATTTACGTTCTGTGGTGTAGAGAGCACATTGTCAAGAGAAAATTGGATTTGAAAGTTAAATATTTTTACATTTTTCCAGTTCCACATTGGAATTTATTCTACAAGCATCCTTGGTGGTGACAATAAAACGATATTTGAAATATTGAAAAGCTTTATTCAGTACAAAATAGTGCCGGAGAAAATAATTCTTACTTACAATTTTTATATAAAATATTTATTGGTACAAAATGTCATCTTTCTTCTTTTTCTTTGAAGTAAACGATTCTGTAGATTTACGTCATAAAGTGTCTGTGAACTTTTTGAATTATTTTCAGAAATATATGTTTTATTGTCAATTTTTTTTATCATACTACAAGCACTTTAATAGCTTAATATAGAACTGTAAATAAAAAAAATATAAAATTCCCATATCATAATAGGTGCGTTATGTTTTACGTTTCGCTTGATCGTTATTGAATATATTTTATACATGTATATACTAAGCGTCCTTGTATCATAAAAACCTAATAACTAAAGTACATATAATAAAGCTACATTAAGACCGGGAAGTGGGTTGTTCTACAGGAGGTTATCGGTTTGCGAGGCAACTTATTGCATACTAAAACCACGGTCGCTTAATTATTATGAACGCAGGTAACTAAAATCATTTAAAATAGGCACAACAGTATTATATTACCTTTGACTAAATTAGCTATCTAACGATTGATGTCATGCGGTATTGCTCACGTAATTGGTTGGGTTAATCACAAAGGAACTGAGTAACATCAAACGGTACCACAAAATTGAGTGACCGTCTAGTGACATTCTATTAAGAATATATGTTTGGCGTAACTTTCATATTTTGAAATTTATTAAAATATGATATGTTTCATTAGAGATTCTCCACTATTTTTTATTGTGGATCGACATATGACAGCAATTGTAGGCGATGGCAACTGCTGTTTATTAATTGCAAGTAGCAAGTGAACAATCACTTAATGGACCTAATTGAAACTTCACGGTATATACACTTGAAAGTAGTGGTACTACCCCAGAAGGCCGACTGCGCAACTTCAATGGGAATGGCAATGAAATTCATTTCCATTTGTCAAAAAGTTACGCGGTCGCTATTAGTGTCAAAAACAACTTTAATTCATTCGGACAATGAGTTTCAATGAGTTTGAACTGTTTATGAAAATGAACACCGATTCTCAGTGTGTTGCGCTGTCGCATTTTGATTTTAAAGCTCATTATTGATGTTCAACTGTCAAAATGAAGCTCATTCCCATTTTCATAGTGTTACGGGGTCGGCCCGCCAATTGGTAGAATAGGAAAATGACCGCTGCTTCTCACTCTTAAAATACTTTACATATCTAAATTAAGGTTCAGAAAATGAATTTCAATATATATCTCTTATGGTAAGTACAATAAATTGATACAAAGAAGATATTGGTAACACACATATAAGCGTAAATACTTATATGTAAATCGTACAGATTTTTTCGCTGAAGGGATGTGAAGGGAAAATTCTAAAATAAAATTCTTTTTAAGTACCTTCTCGTTGAAGGACGAGCCGAGGGTTGTTCAACAACTGCGTAAACTCGTATTTACATGTACAAAATCCCTTTTTAAGGTTCCGTAACAAAATCGGAACCCTTATGGATTTGTCATGTCTATCTGTCCGTCCGTATGTCACAGCCACTTTTTTCCAAAACTATAAAAACTATACTGTTAAAACTTGGTAAATAGATGTATTCTGTAAACCGCATTAGGATTTTCACGCAAAAACAGGAAATAAATATTAATTTTAGGGGTTCCCCATACTTATAACTGAAACCCAATTTTTATTTATTTATCAAAGTTACAACGAACTACAAGAACTTTTATATTATGTTACTTGCTGCTACGGAACCCTTCATGGGCGAGTCCGACTCGCACTTGGCCGCTTTTTTCTGTAGATACCAGTAAACATGTTTATAACGTAATTACGGTAACGTTAAAATAATATGTTGAATTGAGTACTGACCGCCGACAGGCATCGGAGGGGAGATAGAAAATAAGCGGGATAAAAATCGAGCGGGTCAACCTGTCGAGATTTTTTCGATATTAATTTTTTTTGTATGTTGTGGCTTGACATTACTTGTGTGACAGCACAGCGCCTCTGTTAAGCTGGAGAGCGGTCCATGAATGGAGGCAATTGCTTTGCAAGCTGAACTTGAAACTTTCCTGAGTCGCTTTAAGATTTGTACATTTATAAGTGTATATTATAACTGTATAGATCCCGGGTTAGCTCTAATGACCATCAACTACGATATGAGCAGAAATTACTATTCGATATGAACGATACGATATGAACCACATTGCTCGAACAACCGACAACCGATGGTGGACTGACGACATAGTAAAAGTCACGAATAACCAGTGGATGCAACTGGCATTTTGTTGTTCGAAATGGCGTTCTAAGGGGGAGGGGTATGTTCAGCAGTGGAAGCCTTCTGGCTGATGATGATGAGCAGAAATTAGAGTATGTAAACGTGAGGAGTAGGAACCGAAAAATGTAATTGTAATTGTAAAACTAAAAAAATGTAATTGAATAATATACGACACAGGCAAATATTCAATAAAACAGCCACCACGTCGAAAAAAACCTATCTATTTTCTTCGTATTTTAATAAGTTCATTATCTATTCCCATAATTCACGTCTGTAAATGTATACGTATAATGTCTACAAACCTAAGCACCAGTTTGAATTTTAAGAACGTAAATTTTGTCACGTTCTTACTTTTTCCCTAAAATCCCTTATTTTATCGGAGTTTGCGTGCAAAAATGATCGCGCCTCTCTAGGCTCTAAAACATCAACTTATAGATACGTACTTGTACATTTACTGTAGATGTGTACTTACAACACACACACACACACACACACACACACACACACACACACACACTAACACACACATACATACATACACACACTCACGCATTCATATATATATGAAAGGATGTAAAAGCAACACGCGTAGTTATCGTAGCGTAACGTAGTAAGTGAAGCGTACAATATGGATTAATAGACTTACTCGTAACCTAATGAGCTATTATAACGGGTCTTTTTTCTTTTGTTTTATTTCTATACTGAGCTACATGACGACAGGCGTGGACGAACGGTTTAGTGATTGGTTTGTTGTACAGTCCCGGGTTCGATACCCGGTCGGAGCAAATCTTTGTTTCATAGCTTTTATTTGTAATATTTAATAACATTAAATATTGCAAATATTTGTTAATAAAAAAAAAGAGATGGATATTTGCTTCGGGTCTGGTTATCAAAGAGTGGTAGGCAGTGGTACCTAGTCTGCGATCCGGGGTAGTACCACCACTTACAAGTATACAGTCCGTGAAGTGATTTGGTCACGTTTCGGGATCAGCTTGTAAGTTGCCGGTTCCATCTAGGCCGGCATAGTGGATGTGATTGCTACTCACAGTTAAAGAATCGTAGTAGCAGTGACATTCATTCATGGACCACACTTCGGCTTAACATCAAGCCGGGTGCTGTCATATGTCGAGTCACATACTTGTAAGTGGTCCACCACTTACAAGTATACGAGTCTGTATACTTGTAAGTGGTGGTACTACCCCGGATCGGCAGACTGGGTACCACTGCCTACCACTCTTTGATTGTTTACCTACGAGAATTGCAAATATCAGTACAAGTTCGTTGCCAAGTCATTTCGTTGTCGTGTATTAAGAGAATCGGGGCCCAGGGCGACCAAAGTACATCAAAGATACATCGGTACCGGCAAGTATTAAACCAAGGATTCTCGGTTTGCGTGACCATTTTACTACCACTACACCACGGGTTTAAATGCCTAATTGGGCATAGTATGTTTGTCGCTCCGTGGTCAAGGACGTTGCGAAATAAAACGCACTCGTTGAAATTGTGAAGAAGACTAATTTATTTGACAAATCAAATAGAATATAAAAAACAAAAGAATAAATGACTTTAAAAATGACATTTGGTTTTTAATGAAAATGTATTATATAATGTGCAAACCTTTTCGAAGGTCGGCACAGTATGGAAATGTCGAAACTTCAAGAAAAAATAATTACTAGGTACGAGATTTTAAGTTTTTATACATTATTTAAAAAAAATATATAACAAGAAACTTAAAACAAAATATCGTCACTAAACCCGAAGTTACACCCCCGGTCTCACCCCAACCCTCCTTCCGCCCCTGGCATATAAATCTGGACTAGAGAGTTTACCTTCCTTTTGTAAATACATTAAAACGTTGGATAATTTACGGCTTACATTTCGCATGCATTATTGTTAGATTCATATCTTCTACCAGCTAACTTATTTCATACCGTATGTTATCCGATTAAAGCCCTATTTCCAATAACAATTAAATATTTAGTTAAAATTGTAAACATATTATTACTTATAAAACTTATCAATTAAGGTGATGTAGTGGTAGTGAAAGGTCTCGCTAACCAAGAGCTTTCGGTTCAAAACCACTTGGTAGTCAGCAGTATTAATGTAATGTAGCTCAGTTTACAAATATGAAAAAGCTTGTATAAAGAGAATTGTTAATGTAAAATGCTAGAGAGTTAGGCCAGGATCGTAGAAAGTAGAGCTTTTCTTCTCTGCCAATCCCTGCGGGAATAGAGACGCGATAATTAAATTATTTTTTACATCATACGTTTTTAGACTCAGTAACTCTTTTTTTTTAAATATTGTAACACGTCTTCTGACATCGACCTACCTGATCGTAAGCACGATGGACGTCCAATAGTGCCGGCGACTGAAAAATAACCGTCACAGTACACGGCTACCTCAGTCGCCGTCGCTATGCCAGGTGCTTCTTCACGCATCGCTTCAAAGATCCTAGGTTATAGGATAGGGAGAACACATAGGCTGGTGAAGCATTCCACTTGTCGATTGTTCTACAAAGAAACGACGCACCGAACCTTTTAGTTCGACTGGCGATTCGGTCGACAGAATACGGGTTTAGTTAATGATAATGGTATCATGGCCTGAGCGATATCACGGGTGTAAAAAGACGAGGTAGGGACAAGGAAAGCTCTTTATTTAGCTCTTATTATTGTCTGATGATAATGTAAAAAGACGAGGTAGGAACAAGGAAAGCTCTTTATTTAGCTCTTATTATTGTCTGATGATAATGTAAAAAGACGAGGTAGGAACAAGGAAAGCTCTTTATTTAGCTCTTATTATTGTCTGATGATAATGTAAAAAGACGAGGTAGGAACAAGGAAAGCTCTTTATTTAGCTCTTATTATTGTCTGATGATAATGTAAAAAGACGAGGTAGGAACAAGGAAAGCTCTTTATTTAGCTCTTATTATTGTCTGATGATAATGTAAAAAGACGAGGTAGGAACAAGGAAAGCTCTTTATTTAGCTCTTATTATTGTCTGATGATAATGTAAAAAGACGAGGTAGGGACAAGGAAAGCTCTTTATTTAGCTCTTATTATTGTCTGATGATAATGTAAAAAGACGAGGTAGGAACAAGGAAAGCTCTTTATTTAGCTCTCACTCTCATTGTCTGATGATAATGAAATACAACAACTAATGACAATGGCACCAGTTTGCTTATTATGACCCTTTTTGCAATCACAAAGGTAGTGTCTCTGGTTAGCATAAAGAGTGAGCTACTTGACTACGTCGTCATTAAGTCAAGTGAGATTCCAAGTCTTTCTGTCATGCGACTCGTGACCTACACTTTAGAAGAAGTAATCGAAACCGTGCCTTTACTCTAGGCGTCTCGTTGCTATTCTAATTCTGATGAAAATTCTAGTTTAAGAGTGGTAGGCAGACTGTATCTGGTCTGGTCATTTACCCAGTATGCTGATCCGGCTAGCAGACCCGGATCAGCAGATTTATCACCACTTTTAAGTGTACAGACTGTGAGCTAAATCGGTTGCGTTTGGGATCAGCTTTTAAGCCGCAATAGTAAATAAATAAATAAATTGTGTAAAACTGGTACACATTTTAGACTCCTATAACGATTTTTTTTGTTTTACATTTCTATACTAAGCTACTAAAGTGCTTGTGTCATAGAAACAGGAAAACCAAAGTACTTATACTCGTATCAAAGATGCATTGGTACTGGTGAGTGGTTTCGAACCCGAACCATTGCACTGCCACTACACCACGGTCGCCTTTTACATTTAGACTCATATCGTACATACCGATATTAGTAACTTAGTAAAAGTATGTTACGTATGAATAAAATACCTATATTTTTGTGTTTATTTTCAGGTACACTGTGCATGCGTCCATTAGTTAAATTGAAATATAAATTGGATGAAGGTTCGCACTGACTTGTTCTACAAACAAAAACCAAAATGGCAGCTGTAATTGGTAAGAGATATTCATGTGACTATTTTCGTATTAAATTAAGGTCGAAAAATATTTATGAGCAAACATTTAATGTTCAAATTAGTCATGAAAATTAAATAATTAATGAAAAAATAATGCTTTGGTCAACTGCGAAAACGGTGAATATTTATATTCAATTTTCATTACTCTTTTATAAATTACATTAATTGTCTCTACCTATCCCCCTGAGAAAGAGGCGTGACAATTTGATTGATTAATTGACATTAATGATAACAATCTTTAATGTCAATTAAACTTTACGATTTTTGTCAACTACCTCTCTAATAATAAGATTTCTAATAACTTTTTAAACTTTTAATACCCAAGTTATTAGCAAAAAATGTCGTCTTTTTTCTCTCATTTATTTTACGTTATTATTACATAACCTTGCTATTGTATTAATGCATGCTATATGTTTTAAAAGAAATCAATTAACGCTACGTTTTTACGTATATCTTTATTGTTTAATTTTAAACAACATCGTTATCAACTTTACAAGTTATTAATATGAACAGGACTTTCGAACTGGCTGGACCACAAAGCAGTAAAAGCAAGTCGAAGCATTAATGGTACATTCGGTGATGGAATAAAACGAATGTTCAATGGTTCCAATAATTCCATGATGGAGATGAGATACTTGTAAATAGGAGCCGCCTTCATCAAGCTAGATGTGGTTTGGTTAAAACAAATACTTGTATAACAGTTCGAGTCTCAAACTTCGTGAACATGCAGGTCTTTTAGCTTGAGAAGTAGGTTCTACATCAATTGAACGAACATAAAATAAAGGACATCATTCATTTTGGGCTTCTTTGTACTAATTTTGTAATGTCCAATGATGAAAAAATATATAAATGGTAGTTTTGATACTTGTGTTGATAAAACTAATAACAGTTTTGCTTTTAATTGCTGTACAATTAATTGGAATATAAGATATAGATTTTGTGACGTCTGTCAACCACGGAGACACGTCATAGCTTTGAACTGTCATAAATAAAGTTTGATCATCTTGCACACCTAAACTATGCGCAATAAAGGATATATTTAAATGACATTATAATCTTTGTACATTAAACTATTTTAAAACGTATATGTAACCGTTAATAAGCCCAAGTCCCCATACAAAATGAATGATGTCCTTTGAGTATTCCGAAGCGCGTTGGCTTAACAGATCTATAGTAAAATAGAACTGTTTGTTGTTGTTTTAAACATTAGCAAGACAAAGTCTTAGAAGCCACAGATAAATACAAAGAAAGACCTTTACTAAACAATCGATAGCATGGGATTTGGGTCATGCTCAGCGTGTTTGTTTGATAAATAAAATACAAAGGGAATTCTTGGCAGATAAAGCTGAATGGAGCTGAAAATGTTTTTTAAATAAACTTTAAAACCCTGGCATTTAATAGGTAACAAAAAGGAACACAGACTTTAGTAAAAAATAAGCTACATTTTACTCTTTTCTATCTTTAATAATTTATTTAAATAATATTTAATTAACTATGTAATGTCTTATGGACTAATTAATTAAGTCCTTGTGTTTGTACTGTTTGTAAATAAAACAAATAGTATGCGGCTACTACTTGCAGTTTTATAACTGTAGTAGCAGTCGCCTCTATTTATAGACCGCACTCTATCCAATGAGAACATTAGATGGGGTGCTGTCATATTAGTTATTTCAATTAATCAAATTGGCACGTATTTTTCTCAGGGGAATAGGCAGATACAAAGGAGCGCCACTTGCCACGACCTGACATAACTCTATCACTTTCCTTACTCCTATAATTCTCGTCATACAAGCTCTGCGGCTATAGGCATTAGGCAACCCAGATTTCTTGAGGATGTCTCCGATTTGGTGAAAAACTCTTAATTGTGAGTAAATTGTGGATAATAAAAACGGAATAATTGTAGACTATGGGAAAATGGCGTGACAACTTGATTGTTTGATAATAAAGTGTACTTATGCATAATTATTATATTTCTGTTGGTTCCTTAGCTTCACTGGCATGCGAACTTAATGTCTAGCGGCATTAAGTTCGCCTTTGTACACATTTCATAAGGTTTTAAATTAAATAAATTCCTAATTAAATATTTTTGTTCACAGGATCAGTATGTGGGCGCACAGGGGTGTTGGTTCTGGTGATGGTCGGCGGTGCTTCGGCACGTGTCGCCGGCAAAATGGGCGGATATTCAAACAAAATGGGAGGTCAGTATTAAGGTGTATATTCATTGGAGCGAAGCTACGTAGTAATTATGTTATCTGTTTCTAACTTTGAAAGCCAATATATTTTAAATAGATGCTACTGATAATTTTGCTTGTTAATTTACTTTGGCTGGCATAAGGCGACCGTGGTGTAGTGGCAGTGCAATGGTTACGTAAACCGAGAGCACGGGTTCGAGACCACCCACCGCACCGGTACCATTGTATCTTTGGTATAATATGTACTTTGGTTGTCCTGTTTCTATGTTACAAGCAAGCACTTTAGTAGCTTAGTATAAAAAACTAAAAAAAGCAAATAGTAACGTCGACTGGGGCAGCCGTGATGACTTGGTTTTTATAGTCGTCGGCACTCTTGGACCTCTTTTTGCTTGCTATCATGCGGTTCACAATAGAAAAATAAAAAATGATTCTTTAAAGAACTATCTAGAAGTGGAATGCTTTATAGTTATGTTTTCTCCACCATAGTGCATCTTTATCTACCATAGTGCATCTTTATCTACCATAGTGCATCTTTATCTACCATAGTGAGCAACTAAGTACCCTAGTTTTTAGTACAAAAAACAATAACAAAAAGACCTTTCCCACATTCGCTTCCTAGCTCTGATCCAATCAATGGACCACACCTTAAATAAAATAAATATAAGCGTTTATTGTTTTGTTTGTACATTCAAATTAATTGGACAACTCTTACACGAACACACGAGGTTTAAATGTCGCGAGGATCTGACTAAAATAAACACTGCTAAAAAACCGTATTTATTATATAATATTAACACCACTTTCAAGTACCGACCGTGAAGTGACTTAGTCACGTTTCAGGATGTTGCTGGTTCCTACTAGGCTTACTTGGCGAATGAGACTGCCACTTGCAGTTATTTAATTAAAACGCTATGATTGAATTGCAATGAAAAAAAAACCTCTTATACAATTAAGTTATAACATCACACAAAACACATCTTCGAGAGCACGTGCCTAAATTTCATTGACTAAAATATCTACAGGAACATTCCTGTGGGTTTTGTACGGGTCCAATTTATGTCAAAACACGTGATATTCAAGAAAGATAAACTGGTTACGGTTCTTTTGGAGAAGGGTGCGAATGTAACATTGCATTGTAAGCTTAGATTTGTGAATAATATTTGTTACATAATATGATATCTGAGGGCACAAATAATGGCCGATACATTGAAGGAATTTTAAACTGAATCGATTGTTACAGCTATCGGCGCTCTTGGACTTCCCCTTGCTTTTCATCAGGCAAGTCATGGTCAGATGTCGTTTCAATTAAAAAAAAAAGTTATTTTATTCAGTCATTAAGGAGTATATGTGGGGTGTATATTCCGGCAGAAAAAAGAGCGCTGGCATTAAAGCTGCGCAGTAACTTGTTTTGATACCTACCTACATACTTTATTTTTGATGCATATTAAATAAAAATATTATTAAATATGTGCACGATTGTGCACGACGAAACAGGCGGACTTGCTCCTGCCGCAGTCGTCCAGAGCTCTTCCAATCTGCCGGTCGTAGTATACTCACTGCACGTTAAGGTCCATACAGATGTACGGCTAATGTCTACTCTAAAACAGGAGGCCTGTAGAGAGTTGGAGCGACAAGTACGTGATTTTAATAATCATGCTAAAATACGCCATTGTTTGATCACCAGGCACTCTCGGGTATTTATATATATGCAGAGTTATAACTGCAAACAGCTGAGGTCATTTGAAATAATTAGGCCTGACCCAGTTTTAACACATTATAAAATCACACACATTACGCGAACGTGTTAAAAGTTTCATATTAAATTAAAGACCCGTGTTGAGACCCTGCGCTTCTTCCAATTCCACTCTATCCATTCCCTCTCACCACATCTCTTTTGTCTCTAAATCCTTTTCTGTCATCGCTGCAAATCTATGGAATGAATTACCTCAAAATATTACAATTGTGCAATATTCAAGACCACACACTACAAACACTACCTTTTTTCTTCCACATTTTTTTTTTCTTTCGTGACATGAGTAGTTTTATTTTATGTGTATTATTGTGTTATAAATTTATATAACTTATTTATTTACTAAAATGTAATTATTAGGTATTATTATTATGTATTTGTTGTTTTATATTGCCTACTTACCATTAATGTTATCTTAATGTCCTAAAGGTTTGGTTGTCAGAGAATGTCTAACGGCATTAAGTCCGCCTTTGTACATAGTGCAATTAAGTTTGAAATAAATAAATCGCGAGTGTGCCTATGCCCCTCGCGTTATCGCCCACGTTGAGAATCTATAGGGTAGAGGAAGTTTAGACTGTCAAGTTTCAAGTTAGTTAACTTTCAGTGAAAATTTGACATCTGCCCGTCCACTAAGCAAATTCTAAAATATCTAACATAACTTCATACAAAGTTTCATGTTAGGCGAGTAAACATATTTAGTTGTTTAGATAAATTAGTTTGGTATATACCAGAGCAAAATTGAATGTTTGATAAATGAAACTTTAAAGGTTATAAAATCGATTTTCCCCGATAATTGCCGGATAATACACTGTAATATTGTCTTAGATTCTCCGGTCTCCGGTCCAGTTTCTCCGTGACCACGAGAGAATATTGTTCGAAACGTCGGAACAATAAAATAAAATAATGTTGTAAAATCAAAACCAAAATAAACGCGATAATAAGCCGCATAAAATTTGTTTAATTCATGGATAATACATTAACAGGGTAAAATTATGAACCGTTACTTATTTGCTCGTATTCAAACTTGAACCATCAACATCTTCCTCCCAGGGTATTATCGTCATAATCAACCTAAACACTTTCACTACTGGAAAGTGTTTCATTAGGAAGTATCTCATTCGAATCCCGGTCGGAGAAAATTTATTTTATAGCTTTGATTTGTAATATTTAATAAATAGAATAATACGTAACCTTGGTACTGATTACGAATTTGCGCCAATTAGGGGTCAAGACGATGGGCCCTGGGGACCTTAAGCTAAGCGCCTGGCTAAGGAGTTGTCCAAGCGGCTGACGGACAAGTCTGGAGACAGGAAGGCTGCCAATCATTTCTGCCATACATATTAGCTTTGCTATACAAAGGGGAAATGGAAATGTCTCTGATGCGATTTATTTATAGTTTCTGATGATGGCCAGTGGTGCCCAGTCTGCCGATCCGGGGTAGTACTCTACAAGTATACAGACCGTGAAGTGACTTAGTTGCCGGTTTCAACTAGGTCGATATTTATAGTAGATTTGAGTGCTACTTACAGTTGTTTTACTATAGTAGCAGTCATCGGCAACTTACAAGCTCATTCCGAAACGCGACTAAGTCACCTCACGGCCTCACGGTTAAGTGGTGGTACTACCCCAGATCAGCAGGATGCACCACTGCCTACCACTCTTTATAAAAGTGGTAATCTCTAATGATATTAGTAATAGAACAAAAACTCTTTTAAAATGTATTAATCCTGCGTTTTCTTTGTCACTCGTAGTTGATGATCTTCGCGTTACCCAGACAGCTACACGAATCCACTCTATACCAATAAGATAAAAAGGTGGACTTAATAAACTTTAATCAAAATTTGTTACAGGAAAATCTCACAGCGGTATCAACGAGGAAATAATCTGGATCAGTATAAGCATGGCGATCGCAATCGCTGTCCTCATCGCTATAGCACTCTGCTACATACTCAAGGAGAACTGTGACAAGAAGAAGGCATATCGGGAACAATCATGACGGTACAAGGAAGAGTTCGCTAAGAATGCATTAGCGGACTCTATACCAGACTTACACTTCCCCAATGATCTTCCCTATGAATTGTGTCCGCAATTTCCACCAGGGGAAGAACAATATTTCTACAACTTTAATCGGTTCGCGTATCTTAGCAAAAACTACAAGCTTCCTCCTAAAGATTATCCAAGGGACAATATAGTCAATTTGCCTCCAAAAGATTATCCTACAAAAAGTAAGGAGGATATATTTTTTAATGCATGACTTTCATATAGACATTGAAGTAAACATTTTAATAGATTGTTTTAACTAACGCAATTTAAATTCGTTACTTGAAAAGTTTAAAATGTACTTAAAGGTCTTTTAATAACTAGGCATGTATATAATTTTGTGCCAAATTATATGCGGTTTACTATCGCATTGGTTTTACATTCCGACGCTTTGAGAGCTTTGCAGTCGATAATAAATAAACGCGATAGTAAGCCGCATAAAACTAGTTTAATTTATTATTCAATGTTTACGCGAAACCTAAGAAAATACTATTAATGTACTTTTTATTGTATTATTGGGCCGGCCTTTATTTATGTTTCAGCTTTGTTGCAAGGTGGAGATGTCTGCCAAAAAGTCGAATTTTTTAAGTTTAAAACCTGTTTTGAACTATTTTAGTTATGGGTGATAAGAAATTTATGTAACGAGTCAAAACTATGTAAATAGTGTAATAGCTTTAGATTAAAGTTGTAAAGTTATATTATATAACTTATCACAGATTATTAAGTATAATCAAATAATTTTAAGACAAACATTACGTTTTTTTTGCCAAATTATATAATTTTAATTAATAATTTAAAAGAGATTATTAATGAATTACTTTTTTGGCGAGTAAAAGGAATGTAAAATTAAATTTATTATCTTTTTAAAAGAAGCCTTTTATGCTCTATTCTTAGCCTCTTTATTTGTAGAAATATTATTACATTATTAACAAATATAAATTATATTTAGATTACGTTAAATGTTATGGATGAATGTATAAATTAGATGCAATGTTGGTAGTGTTTTATTGTAAATAAAAAATATATTAAATTCTTGAATATTTAACGAAATTTATAAATGGACCAAGGAGTTGAACATCATAGCTCTATGAGTATATCTATAAGTGTATTTATAGATATTGCAGGGTATAAAATATGCATTAATTTTAAAATAACATTAAATTTATTTTCGCATCTAATCTCTTGTATTTTAAATATAAATAAATTTAACTCTTCAATACTTCAATACCCATACTCACCTAAATTAATGTAAAATTTAGTATTTCTTTTACTAAAAAGGATACATTATAGAGACGGCGACTTAGACAACCGTAAACTAAATTAGTTTTTTCAGTCGTTGGCCCTCTTAGACTTCCTTTTGTTTCGTAGGTCAGATATCAAGCCTTAATAAGAACATGTATAAACAAAAAGGTATTAAAATAAACCAACTAGTAATATATTAAATGCAATGAGATTCATCGTCACTATGCCGGCCGAAATTGGATTGGAAAGTTAAATTAAAAGAAGCTATATTGTAAACAAATAAAATAAAAACTAAAAATGTAAACCACAATTTTGAAATAAAGTCGTGAGAATTCAAATTCAAGGAAATTTTATTAATAACCCCTTTAAATTGATTTGTAGGAATGTTCCTAAGCGCCACAATTCTTTCTAAAGCACTCTATACAAAATCAGAGTAAATATAATTATCCCCTTTATTATTATCCATAGAATGAAGAATTGCTTGTTATTTACAATTATATTTGCTTTGAGTACCGTATTCCAGCTTAACATCAGTCGGAGTCTGCAACTACGCAGAGACATGGCGACTCTGTGCGTCCTCTATCGCCTATACCACGGAGAATGTTCCAAAGAGCTCTTTAACCTTGTTCCTACCTCGTCTTTTCACACGCGTAATACCCGCACTGGTCGGGGGAAGCAACCGCATTTTGTCGACCGAATCGGCAGTCGAACTGAAAAGTTCGGTGCGTCTTTTCTTTGTAGAACAATCGACAAGTGAAATGCTTTGCCAGCCCATGTGTTCTCTCCATCCTATAACCCCCTATAATTATGCCTATGCCTCACTATGCCGCCGTCACTATGCTTTTGGCCGGCATAGTGACGGCGGCTGAGGCAGCAGTGAACTAACTCGTTTTTCAGTCGTCGTCACTCTTGGACTTCCTCTTGCTTATCATCAGGCGCGTCAAGGTCAGATGTCGTCTCACAATAAAAAAAAATTGATTTCCCTATATTTAACCGATTACTTGCCTGTTGGTAAGCAAAGGGAGTAACCGGCCACAGCAATTTATTTTATAAATAAATCAATGATACATACTAAAGAGTGGTAGGCAGTGGTACCCGGGGTAGTACCACCACTTACGTTTCGGGATCAGCTCGTAAGTTGCCGGTTCCATTTAGGCCGGCATATTGGATGTGATTGCTACTCACAGTTATTGAATTGTAGTAGCATTGACATTCATTCATGGACCACACTTCGGCTTAACATCAAGCGGGGTGCTGTCATATGTCGAGTCACAATTTTAAAAAAAACAAAAAAAGCATAATAAAAATAAATTATAATAAATATAACTTTTAATTACTGGTAACTTATTAAGACAAAGAATTATTTAAACTCTTTGGATTATTTCGATTTTTAATTTTATTTTTCCGTGGAATTTGTACAAACAAGATATCTATTTGTAATATTGCTACTATTTCTTTTGTACTTGCTATATATACTTGCATTTCTAATCTCGTCTGAACATTATTTGATATCGAAGTGAATGGCAACTCAAATGGAACTGGAACTGGTCTCAGGATTATACCAGGAAAGTTGTGATGGCCCTGAAATAAAAGATAAATTATGAACAAACAAAATATAAACTCTGAACAAAAAATAAATAAATTATGAACAAGTAAAAAATTAAACTAACCGTGAACTATGAAAAAAACTCCAAACACTAACAGTGGTCTGTGGTCCAATTTTTTGTTGGGTGGGTTAAACCAATGGGTTAGACACATGACAACACCCTACCTGGTGTTAAGCTGGAGTGCGGTTCATCATTAGAGGCAACTGCTGCTATAATTAGCACTCCTAAAGCAGTAGTAGTATCCAATACGCGCCAGCCTAGTTGAAACCGACACTTATTTCACCTTAACTTGAAACACTAAGTCTAAGTCTACTAAGTCACTTCACGAGCTTAAAGTGGTGGTACTAGCCCAGATCGGCGGACTCGGCAAATGAACTATTTGCTCACCACTCCTATTGACCCTCAACTATTTGACCCTCACACCCAGAGTAAATGATATCAGGCATTATTTTTATTTTTAAACAATTGCTATATAACACACCGAAACCTGAATCGAACCCAGGACCAACGCATAGGTCGTCACTTCATCGAACCAGACGGGTACGTTTCGATGGTTGGCAGTACTTTGACAGCGTTTGTTCTCTGGCGAATCGCTTGGTATCGAATCTCATTTCCAAGAAAAATGCTGGGCATAGCTTGTTTCATGCGTTTTTTTTTATGCAATTCGGCAATTTTTATTGTGACGCTACATCTTATCTCGACTTGCCTGATGCAAGGAAAGGTCAAGAGCGCCGTCGATTGAAAAAAGACCCTCAGTTTAGACAACAGTAAAATGAAACGGTTTATTTTTATTTGTCGGCGCCCCTGGGCGGACATCCTCTTGTGTTAAGTTTAGACAACAGTAAAATGAAACGGTTTATTTTTATTATTCGGCGCTCCTGGACAGACAGCCTCTTGTGTAAGTTTAGACAACAACCGTAAGATGAAACGGTTTATTTTTATTTGTCTGCGCCCCTGGACGGTCATCCTTTTGTGTTAAGTATAGACAACCGTAAAATGAAACGGTTTATTTTTATTATTCGGGGCCCCTGGACAACCAGCCTTTTGTGTTAATTTGTGACAACCGTAAAATCAAACGGTTTATTTTTATTAGTCGGCGCTTCTGGACGAACATCTTTTTGTGTTTATCATCAGGCAAGTCGAGGTCAGATGTCGCGTCCTAACAAAACTTGTAATTACTGTAAATACTCACTTTAATGAGAGGACAAGTGATATTTCCATCTTGAAACTGGTTTAATATCATATCACCAATAAACTTATCATAACATAAAAATGTACATAATTTTTGTTTAATTTGGAACAAAGTCGGGTGGTATCTATTGCTTAGGTATTCGTAAAATATGGCTGAAAACTAAATAAAAAATGTTATTTAAAAAGATCTACAGATAATTCCGTGAACCTACTATTTTTACATTTTATTATCACTGTATTAATTTGTATAGAAAATATTTTTGCGTGTGCACGTCGGTCGATTGCGACCAGGGATCGAATCGAACCCGGTGTCTGTCGCTTAATGCGCGATCGTTCTGATGACTGAGCTACACAGTGCGTCGAAATTTCTTTATCCTATTTGTTCACCGTGCAGTTCTTCCGACTGATGATTTCACGTCGAAAAGCGCCGAGTTAACATCACATGAAATATTGTATATGAAATCTCAACTTTGTTTTTTTTTATCGACATATGACAGTACCCCGTCTGATGTTAAGCTAATGTGCGGTCTATAAATGGAAGACACTGCTACTACAATTCAATAACTGTAAGTAGCAGTCACATCTACTATGCCGGCCTAGTAGAAACCGGCAACTTTTTTTTTGTTGATACAAAAGTTAATACAAAAATGAATGTCTCGTGATTGGTTCCGTCGCTTCAAAGATGGTGATTTCGATTTGACGACCGTTCGCGTGAAGGAAGGCTAAAAACCTACGAAGACGCTGAAATGGTGGCATTGCTCGACGAGGAACCGCGCCAAACGCAGAATAAGCTTGCTTCAGCATTGGTAGTTACCCGCCAAGCCTTTTCCAGGCGATTGCACGCGTTGGGAATGGTTCAAAAACAAGTAACTTGGGTTCCTTATGATTTGAAGCCAAGAGACATTGAGCGTCGTTTTTTCGCCTGTGAACAACTGATCCCGCGGCAAAAAAGGAAGGGTTTTTTTCATCGCATCGTTACGGGTGATGAAAAATAAATTCATTACAGCAATCCAAAGAGAAAATAATCATAGGGACTGCCCGGTCATACTTCTACGTCGTCGGCTCGGCCGGATATTCACGCTTCGAAGGTTTTGCTGTGTATTTCGGTGTTATTTTATTATGAGCTTTTAAAACAGGGCGAAACCATCACTGGGGAGCGGTATCGAACTCAAGCGGCCACAATACGAGCAAAGACATGAAAAAGTGATTTTACAGCATGACAATGCTCGGCCTAACGTTGCCAAACCCATTAAAACCTACTTAGAAACGCTCAAATGGGAAGTCCTACCCCACCTGCCATATTCCCCTTATAATGCACCGTCCGATTATTACTTGTTCCGTTCGATGGCACATGGTCTGGCTGGCTAATCAGCAGTTCCGCTCATATGAAGACAACTCAAAATGGCTTGATTCGTGGATAGCCTCGAAAGACGAACACTTCTACCGTGGCGGTATTCTCAAGCTCTGCCAGAAAGATGGGAAAAAGTTATCGCTAGCGATTATCGCTAAGATTAATTGAATAAATTATTTTTTATTTATAATATAATTTACAGGTTGTATGTAAGAAATAATATTATTATACCTCTATATTATTTCCCAAAACAATCAGGTTGGTGTAAGACAAATTAATCATACGTGGACTATTTCTATTCTTTTTTGTAGTTGTGAAATTCATTGATTCAACATATTTTGGATTTGCGTATTTTACTAAAGCTTTTTCCGGTATCCATTCGAAAGACTGAAACAAATACGGTTATAACTATATAAGGTAAATGTCTCATATACGTGTTAGTACGTTATTTCGCGAGTTTTGTTTCTCTCTTTGGCCGGCAACCGTGAACTATCACGGATTTTTCAGTCGTCGTCACTTAAGGACCACCTCTTGCTTATCATCAGGCGAGTCAAGGTCAGATGTCGTGTCACAATAAAAAAATAGGCAATTTAAATATTAATTACTAATATAAATTATAAATTAGCACAAAATCTATTATTTGAAACTGGCTAAAAAATCTAGATTCAACATTTTGGCGAGAGTGTAAGAAAACCGACTCTCGGAACCCTCGGAACCCACGAACAACCGTGGATTCCTTGTCACCACAAGGCTGGCGATTGTACTTTTTTAACTTAAAGACAAAGTCAAAGGCGACCGTGGTTTAAATCCAATGTACCGGGTATCTTTGTACCCGGTACATTGTCAATGTATCTTTGATATTATGTACTTTGTTTGCCCGGTTTCTATGATACAAAGACTTTAGTAGCTTCGTATAAAAATGTAACAATGTACATTTCCTTAAGAATTGATTTAATTTTAAACCATAGGATTTATTTAAAATTAGTTGCTATAAACCGACACACAAAGCCGTCAAAAAGTATCTAAAATATTCCTAATTCGGTAGAGACGTAGTATAGGGCATCACATCTACATAAAGATCGGTTCTTTTTATCTTTCACAGACATGTAATGTACTAAATGCCGTACAAACGATCAGATTGGAATAGCAAAATTACAACTTACAAAGTTTTAAAGTTTAATCTCACACCAAGATAGTTTGTTATTAAAAAATATTAATTTAATTAATCAACCCTTTAAATAATTTTGTTTAATATTTTTTAATAAATTGTTCTCTATTTCGAAATAGCATACCGTAATAAATTACTGGTCAAATACCAATATTAATTAAACAAAACTAATTATAGGAAAACAAGGCAGGCCCAGGAGTTTGTTTTCCGATGAAATCAAAGACATCCTTATGAAAGCTGAGTTGCCTAGTGCCCAAAACTGTAGAGCTTGTATGAGGAGAATTGTGGATGTGAACGAAGCGAGGGAGTTGTGGGAGCATCGTGGCAAGTGGCGCATCATTGTCTCTGCCTATCCCCGTGGGAAAGAGGCGTGACAATTTGATTGATTGATTGATAATAGGGAAAGGAGATATAATACCTATAGACATAATGCTACTCGCAAATACTTACTTGTATACTTCCAATAATGTAAATAAATATGGCAATATATTGTACTATCCTTCTCCAAATCATGATTATAAATAATATATTAAACAAATGAATATAATACGTGTTATATCTATAATATTGAATTGTTTTTATTTCTGATGGTCACAATAAGATAATGGTCCATTACACTGAATATAACACTTGTATCAGCCTCATGATGATAGAAATATTAGTTAAGCCTCGTTAGACTTCAATACATTATTTATTACTTTATTATATTATACTACTAGCTGTGGCCGCGGTTTTACCCGCGTAAAATTAGGTTTATAACTCATGTCATAAAAAAGTGGAAAGTTTTTTTGTATTTACAACTCGATAACTCATATAAAAAGACAGACGGAAATAAAAATAAATATATATTCCAAAAAGCTAAAATTATAGTCAATTGGAAACTATAGTAAAAATATTTGTTGAATGAATGATACACTCAATTAATGAGTATTTTAAGTGATAAATCTTTTTAATAATATGTAACTGTAGTAATAATAATAACAAAACTTTATTTGTGTTTGACATTAATTCTGTCTGTATTTTGACATTTTAATTTTATCTTTGACTTTGTATTAATTCCCTACTAATATTTCTATACTTGAAAGAGTAAGTATTGTCATAAACTATTTTAAGATCTGTATCTTACTAACACAATACTAAGAAATAAAAAATTCGAATTTTAAATTAAAAGTAACCTATGTAACTTCTAGTACCTCTAAAAATAAAAAAAACGTAACAAACAAACTCACATTCACATTTATAATGATATTAGGATATGCATATAGTGACTGAAAAAAAAAACAAAAAAAAAACTTCGCTTCGATGGTTTGGGCACATGGAAAGGATGAGTGAAACTAGATTGACGAAAGAAATTTATAAATCTGATGTGGATGAATGCGTTAAACAAGAGAATAATGGAACGTGGCAAGTGGCACTCTATTGTCTCTGCCTATCCCTGTGGGAAAAAACGTGACAATTTGATTGTTGTTTTCTTATATTATAAAATTTAGACTTGTTAAATTTAACTGTGAATTAAATGCGCTTATTTAAATTTGAATAACCCTACAATTAAAGTCGCTCGTTGTGGAGGGGTAAAGTTATATTCTTAGTTACTTTCGCCCCAGGTGACTTTACACCGTTTTGTACTATTAATAACGTTACTTAGTAGCATTTATGACGTGTAAATAAATATTTATAACATTTTATGGTCATAATATTGTTTTCCCTATCCCTACGTGAAGCTGGATTTTTAAATAAAGAAATATTTATGATTGCCTGTCTCTATTTTATTATTGTGACATGACATATGACCATAGAACGCCTGATTTGAACCTGGAATGCAATCCATTTATGCTGCAACAGACAAATGTCTGCTAGCAGCAATCGTATTTACTATATCAGCCTGGCGATCGGCCTTACGATAACTTATGGTGTCTTTACACTTAAAATTAAATTGATTCCAACCTGGTCGAACTGATCAGATCGGATATCTCTAGGCTTCTCGAATCGCAGCTGACCACAATATTAAACACTCAACTCCAAACAGCGCTTTCCCCGATCACCACACATTTAACGGAACTGCGCACATCGATGGATTTTTTCAGCGCGAAGTGTGATGCACTTTCCAACGAAGTGGTAAAACTGAAGTCTGAGTGTGACGTCATCAGGTCAAACTACCTCTTAGTAAACACTGAAGTCTGCAAATTGAACGATAAAATTAATCGGCTTGAACAACATCTAAGGGAGTGTAATTTAGAAATACACGGCGTTGCTGAGTCAAGAAGTGAGAATCTACCAGCCATTATACAGAAAATTGCTGATACGGTCGATGTTGAACTGTCTGTCAAAGACGTTGTGAGCTGTGTGAGAGTAGCAAAGTTAAACAAAGATAATAACCGTCCACGGACCATTATTGTGAAACTGTGCAGTAAAGTTCGTAGGGACGAGATACTCTCTGGCGTTACTAGATACAATAAGAAAAATAAAAACGACAAACTTAATACCTTCTCTCTTGGTCTAACTGATAACCGTTCGCCAGTCTATATTTCTGAACATCTGTCACCTTTCTATAAGTCGTTGCATGCAGCTGCCAGGTGGAAGGCTAAGGAAAAGGGCTATAAGTTCGTCTGGATCCGCAATGGTAACATATATGTCCGTAAGGAAGAGGGTTCTCGATACATCCTAATAAAATCTGAAGCTTCCCTTGATTTAATAGTTTAATTGCTTTTCCTTAACAATTATTTTACTGTTACTTTCATTTTAATTGTTTCTTAGTTTGTAATTTTAATATTTTACTTATACTTTATAATGTTAAGTGTATTTTTTCAAAATGTTAATAGAGCACGTTCTAAAACGGCAGAGATTTTCCTTAATATTTTGAACAGCGATTACGACATCGTCTGTCTCGTTGAAACCAATTTAAATGATGGAGTATACGACTATGAAATGTTCGATGACCGATATCGTGTGTTCCGTAGAGATCGCAGGGACTCCTGTGCTTCTAAGTCTGAGGGGGGCGGTGTCTTGGTTGCTGTTAAAGCAGAAATCAATGTGATTCGCCAAACTAACTGGGAAAGTCGGATGGAGGACGTATGGCTAAGTGTTTTGCCAACGGACAGGAGTTCTAAGACCCTTACATTCTGTGTCTGTTACCTTCCTCCGGATTTACCTTTAGATGACATAGACTCATTCTACTCCAACTGTCAGAATATAATACTTGACGGGCATTCTGACCACGAGTTTGTACTGATAGGTGATTTTAACACGGCCAATATCTCGTGGTCAGCTAATGTTCCATCTCATTCTTTTTTTCCGGAATTACCACGTGATCGTAAAGCCACACTCTTAGCTGATTTTATTACTTTATGTAATCTAGGCCAATTCAACAGTATACCTAACAACAACAGTCGCTTTCTAGATCTTATAATTGCTGGACCTATCAACATCCAAGTGAAAACTACCGATCCTGTTTGTGCACTTGACAGTCATCACCTTGCTTATTCCATCGATATTGTCTCTGTCATCTCAGATATACCCCTAAAGCCAAACACGAAGAGTCGTCTGAATTTCAAAAAATGCAACTTTACTAATATTAAAACACAATTGAAAGACGTCGATTGGTTTGAGGTTTTTTCGTGTACTGATGTGGATGCGTGCACAGAGGCTTTCTACGACAAACTTAATGCTATTATTAAGGCTCACACCCCCTTAACTAAAAATAACCGGGACAAGTGTCCCGTTTGGTATAATAATGACCTTAGGCGCAGCCTTAAGGAGAAAAATAAATATCACAAGAGATATAAGACTCATGGTAACCCTAGGGATTACGATACTTTCTCCCTCTTGCGGAAAAGGTGTAAATCTCTGCTCAAATCGTGTTACGCCGCTTATCTATCCTCCATTGAGGATTCTCTTAAGATAAACAGCCGTTCATTCTGGAGTTACATAAACTCTAAAAAGGGTAATTCAACCATCCCACAAACAATGCACTTTGATGACCTGGTCTCTTCTAGTGGATCAGGTGTTTGCGAGCTGTTTTCAACCTATTTTGCCTCAGTATTCGACAGTTACGACTCCTCTTCAATATTGACTCATTCACTTAACAAAGTGTTCTCAAATAGCACGCTATCTAATTTTCACATTACTAAAACTGATGTTATCAAACATATAAAAAAAATGGACAGGAACAAGAGCGCCGGTCCTGATGGAATTCCACCGCAATTTATTATTGAATGTTCCGATGAACTGAGTCTTCCATTGTCGATGCTCTTTAATGGGTCATTGCGATCTGGAGTTTTCCCATCACACTGGAAGATTGCTCACGTGGTACCTATTCACAAGTCTGGCAATAAATCGCACTGTAGTAACTATCGTCCGATAAGTATACTGTCATGTATGGCCAAGCTTTTTGAGTCTATAGTCTACGTCCCACTGTACAACTTCCTAAGTAGTTTCATATCTGATAAGCAACATGGTTTTATGAAAAATAAATCCACACTGTCCAACCTTCTTGAATATAAAAATTATTTATGTCATAGCTTTGCCACTGTAGGTCAAGTAGATACCATCTACACGGATTTTAGTAAGGCGTTTGACAAGGTTAGCCACTCTATACTTTACCAAAAACTTTCTCATTATGGCATACATGGCAGTCTACTCCGATGGCTGAAATCTTACCTTGAAAACCGCAGTCAGCTTGTCGTCATTAAGGGATATGTATCTTCTCCGATTTGTGTAACCTCTGGAGTGCCACAGGGCTCCCATCTGGGCCCACTCCTATTCTCCGTATTTATTAACGATCTCATTGGTGCCCTCTCATGTCCATGCTTACTCTATGCAGATGACCTCAAGGTTTTCTCCTCTGTGGAAACCTCTGACCACTCATTAAAGCTCCAACGAGACCTTGACACTATATCTGAATGGTGCAGATCAAATAGAATGTACGTAAATATATCTAAATGCTTCGTCATATCCTTCACCCGTAAGAAAACCAAATCCTTATTCACATATAGCATCGATAACCAAACTCTTGCTCGCAAGAGTGTTGCTAGAGATCTTGGTGTACTTTTTGACGATCAACTCACGTTTCGCCAACATTACGACCTTGTCATCAACAAGTGTAACAGAATGCTGGGGTTTGTCCTACGCTCTACTAGGAATTTTAAAAGACCTTTCAGCTTACTTTATTTATATTATAGTCTGATAAGAAGCACTTTGGAATATGCCTGTCCGGTATGGTCCCCATTCTACTCAGTTCACATAGACCGCATTGAGAGTATTCAGAAAAAGTGTTTAAAATCCCTGTGTTATAGGCACAATCTCTGTCATAAATTAAGGACGTATGAGGAAAGACTCGCGTACTTCGACATCTTATCACTTGAATCCAGGCGCAAAAGATATGACATCATAGTACTGCATAAGATACTTCATGGTACTATTGACTCACAAGACCTGCTGTCGTCTTTAAAAATCAACACACATCATCGAATTCGATGTCCAAATATCTTCGGTCTACACGTCTTCAAAAACAATACATCCTTTTACAATCCGGTGGTCAGAATGTGTCGATATTACAACGAACTAGTCAAAGAACACGACATAGACATTTTTGACATGAAACTCTCTAAACTTAAAATATCACTGAAGAGCATCATTACGAGATGACGGGTCAACCCTAGATTCTATGGGCGCTGTTTCGATTGGTTGGGGATAATCTTTGCTGTTTATTTGATGCTCGTAACTGGCTTGTTTTTTTTTTTTTTTATTATTATTATTTTCTCTTGTATTGTTTTGAATCTGTGTTCTTATTTTTTTCTTGTTATGCTGTATGCCCTGCTTTGGGTTACAATCTCACAACTTTGTTTTTTCTATTTTATTTTGTGCACGCTTAGGTTGTAACCTGTTTGGGCATCTATCTATAAATAAATAAATAAATAAATAAAAGTGGTGGTACTACACGGGATCAGCAAACTGGACAAATGAGAACTGACTGTCTGCCTTCCACTTTTTTAATTACCCAGATCTTAATATTAGCGGACTATACTGGGTTAGCTAATATCTGCCATATCATTAAATTTATAATTGGTTGTTACCTTGTCGGAAAAGATAAGGAGGACGTCCCCGCCACACGCATGTCGCGTATAGGGGATAAAAACTGCAGGGTTTCTTGTGCAGCACCGTATTGCTGAAATTTGGAATCTCTCAAGCTGATCTTGAAATTTAAACAAGTCTAGATTTTATAATATAAGAAAACAACAATCAAATTGTCACGCCTTTTTCCCACGGGGATAGGCAGAGACAATGGAGCGCCACTTGCAACGATCCTGACACAGCTCCCTCGCTTCCTTCACATTTACAATTCTCCTCATACAAGCTCTATAGTTATGGGCACTAGGCAACCTAGCTTTTTTGAGGATGTTCCCGATTTAATCGGAAAATACCCTCCTGGGCCTGCCTAGTTTAACGTATCCATTTACATAACATTTATAAATTATTTTCGTCAATCTACTGTGAGGGTGGATCATCCTTTCCATGTGCCCAAACTATCCTCTTTCAAACCACATCTATGTTCTATCTATGAAAACAACAATGTTCTTATATTTCATAATGTTGATACGTTTCCGCACGTCTCACCAATCAAACTTGAATAACCCTTTGTTATGTAAATGACATGCTCGTGACCAGAAATATAAAAGAGAAGTCTAATCGCGTATGAAGATTTATGACATACTTTTAATACAAACGTCGGAGGTCGTCAGTAATTTATGTCATTCTATATACTTTTCTCCCCACAATGTGTGGCGTTATTATAAAAAAAAGAGATGGATATTTGCTTCGGGTCTGGTTATCAAAGAGTGGTAGGCAGTGGTACCCAGTCTGCCGATCTGGGGTAGTACCACCACTTACAAGTATACAGACCGTGAAGTGATTTGGTCACGTTTCGGGATCAGCTTGTAAGTTGCCGGTTCCATCTAGGCCGGCATAGTGGATGTGATTGCTACTCACAGTTATTGAATTTTAGTAGCAGTGACATTCATTCATGGACCACACTTCGGCTTAACATCAAGCGGACATATGCTGTCATATGTCGAGTCACAATAAAAAAATATGTTTGAGTCGAAAGAGTTCTCTAGATATCTCACAATGCCATAACAATGTTCAAAATGCCATAGTGTCTCCTAAATTTGATCTGACTAATGTATTGAGCTGCGTCTGCCTCTTTCTTCGACTTTCCTCGTAACTATCAGTTTTTTAATAAAAACCCAAACAGGGCTTTTTCGAACTATATCACTGAAATTCTCGATGCATTCTCGATATGCATTCTTCACGCATACAGATCGTGGTTACCCTTTTTAGGGTTCCGTAACAAACAACGGAACCCTTATAGATTCGTCATTTCTGTCAGTCTATCTGTCTGTCCGTCCGTATGTCACAACCACTTTTTTCCGAAACTATAAGAACTATACTGTCGAATCTTGGTAAATAGATGTATTCAGTGAATCGCATTAAGATTTTCACACAAAAACATAAAAAAAAAGTTTTTGGGTTTCCTATACCTAAAACTGAAACTCATTTTTTTATCAAACCCATACGTGTGGGGTATAGTCTTCATAAATGATATTAAGGTTTCTAAACTAAATGTGTGTCCCCCCCCCCCTTTTTTTTTTCATTGTGTCATAAATCGTAAATCGCGATTTACTTTTCCTTCAATCAACTCAAATATAAAAATTGATCAAAGTTACAACGAACTACAAGAACTTTTATATTATGTTACTTGCTGCTACGGAACCCTTCATGGGCGAGTCCGACTCGCACTTGACCGCTTTTTGTTAATTCCATTAACTTAAAGGGTCTATATTTGGTGTATAACTTAATCTAAAATATTTATTTATTTGTGCAAAGCCAGTTAGAGGAAAGAGTTGCAGGAGATGCTAGGTAACATGATAGTTAGCATTCAAAAAAAGTTAAGGATGTTCGCAGGTAAAAGCAGGCACGATACCTAGATAATAGGTACAAAAGAATAAATACATACTTAAGCATAAATATATAAAATTTTAAACTCTATCTAAATTATTATTATTTATACGTTTTTCATTATTGTGACCTGACTTACGAGTACGTTTAGCTGGAGTGCGGTCTATTAATGGAGGTAACTGCTGGTACAATAAGCGGGCCGACGCGTAACTCAATGAGAATGGGCTTTGTTTTGACAGTTGAACAACACTAGTGAGCTTCGATTTTCTTTTTTAATTAACAGTTCAAGCTCAATAAAACTCATTGTCCGAATAAATAAAGGTTGTTTTTGACACTAACAGCGACAGCGTGACTTTTTGACAAATGGAAATGAATTTCATTGTCATTTCCATTTAAGTCGCGCGGTCGGCCCTCAGAAATAGTACTACTCGTAAACTGCTCCTAATCATGTTTATAATATACGAATATAATAAACAAAATGCATCAAATACGGAGTAATGAAAATTAATGTATTGTCCCAAAATACATAATAAAATAAAATTCTTTTTATTCCTAAACGGTTGCAATAAGCTATTATCTATTATTCTGATATTATATATATTATTAAATAAGCCTCATTATGATATAGACATTAGTAGAACCTAATTAAACACGACAGGCGTGGACTAACGGTTAGCGATTGGTTTGTTGCGCGTATCGTACCAAGTTCGATTACCGGCCCGAGTTTTATAGTTTGGCCTAAACAATAATCTGTATTATTACACAATAGTCAAGGTGGTGAGAATATAAATATTTCTTACAAGAATTATATTTTAACACCAAAAGCATCTTTACAGCACCCTTGAAAAGATTCAGATTATAGGAGGAAAATTATATTTAGAGGGTTGTACAATTTCCCTATTCTCTAACTCTATAATTCTTTAAGACATATTTAAAAATTTGGTTAAATATGTCACATTTTAAAACTGACACAACCTTATAACAACAATACCATTTCTTAATTTTCGTATCCCGAGTTTAAATTTTTTTTTTATATTTTTATGTATCTTAATTTCCGAGAAAAAAATACAAAAAAATGTTATGACGTCACATATACGATGGAATGTGGAAGTACCTTTGCCTAAATATTCAAATTGTTTTTAAGAAAACATTATTGCTAAGCACATCATGCTTCAGGTGAGTGTTGCCATTTGTTAAAAATATTTTTCCCATTGTGTCAGGATCGTGGCGAGTGGTGCTCCACAGTCTCTGCCTATCCCTGTGGAAAGGAGGCGTGACAATTTGATTGATTCATAAAGGTATGGTTAGCGTGAACTGCCCTAAAGTTTATGATCGCTTACTACTGTTAGAATATATATCTAGTTTTGTTCGGGTAGGTGGCAAACGTGTTATTTTATAAATATCACTATGAATGTGTATTAAAAACATTAATATATATATATATATATATATGAGTTATTTATTTAATAGACAAAGAATAGTTTGTATATAACAATTTCTAATAAGAATATTTTCTTGTTTTATTTCAGTAATCGGGTTTTAGCTTTTAAACTAACTTTTTATTTAGATGTTTATTTTAGTAGTGTAGAAACTCTTGGATGACGCTTGAGAATATGGTTTATTTAAAATAATAAGCTTGTAATTATGTCAATGATTTATTTACATTATTCGATTTATCATTATATTTCTTCAAATTGTTTTTTGTTGGATTTAGAACAATTGTGAGGTCCATTTGTAAAATTGCAATACTTTCATTTGTATTTGTTAGATATATATCCATGACTACTCTGGCTTTTATCCAATTTGACGTGGAAGTAAATGGTAAATTAAAAGGAATTGTAAGTGGCTTTAAAGTGATTTTTATCATTTCGTACTTTCCCTGAAAAAATAATTATATTATCAATACTGAACATCTGCAGCTGCGTTTGATATTGAATTTGTCATGCAAAGTATGATCTATTATACATGTCGTTTTAAAATTTAAGTAATAATCAGAGTGATGCAAGGATTTTATAAATCTGATGTGGATGGTGTGGTTTTCCGACCAAATGGTTAACGGGTTGCCTAGTGACCATATTCCTTGTATGAAAAGATTAATTGTATGAAAAAGAACCATTATCTTTGTCTATCCCTGTGGGAAAAAGATGAAACAATTTGATTAAACTATTCGTAATTAAGTTTTTACTAAATAAAAATGCCCCGATATTAGTAATAACTTTACGCATATAATGTAGATATATTTAATATTGAAATACTTATAATTGTAAGGTGTAGTGCCAGTGCAAAGGTTACGTAAGCCGGGCGGCACGGGTTCGAAACCACTCACAGGTACGTTGGTCTCTTTCTATGATACTTTAGTATCTTTAGTAGCTTAGTTTAGTATAGAAATGTATAATAAAAAAACATACTCACTTTCTCTATAGGACATGTCAAATTTCTTTCCTTAAGTTGTTCTGAAACCATTTTGCCAAAAATAGGACCTTTTGATAAAAAAGCGCAAACTTTTTGTTTTAATTGCAATACAGTTGGTTGGTATCCGTTGCTAAGGTACTCGTAGAGAATTGCTACAAACTTATGTAAAAAAAACATGAATAGGTATTTTAATTAAACTTAAAGTTAGGTATGGGCGATTTTTCAATCGTGAGATCAACATGCAGATAGTTACCGAAGGAATAATTTTATCTTGCTTTTATCTGCTGTTTATGCTCAAATATCATGAACATACAGTAATATAATTTTTCAATGCTTTTTTTATTTCTTCTTGTTTATGGCTTTAGTATTTAACTTGCCAGTGTCAAAGTAAAATATATGGTTCAATGTTAAAACATTGTCAAGTAAAGATGAAGATGAACCACGCGAGTGATTCATCAAATGATGATGATGATAGTGATGATGATTGTTTTAGTAAAGCGGCGAAAAGCCTTTACTAAAACTTCAGAAGGAGTCTTGGAGGGAACATGAAGAAACACGTTTCACAACTTTAAATTACTTGTTTATACTTGATCAACTTAAAAATTATTACTGGATAACAATTCCACCATTATTACACATTAATATTTATGAAAAACACAAGCTTTTCAAATAATCCAAACTTGCGCGTCCTGTCAGTTGCAGTTGCCCGCCAAAACTCCATATGCTTAGATAAACGTCAATTTGCTATCTGTAGTTCTTTTTTGTGCTGGCAATAATATCGCGGTAAAGTAAGTGCGTGATATATATACCAGCGGCACGCAATGATAGCCGTTTTGACGTTATACCCACTCATAAAATGTCATAAAATTTGAAAAAAAAAAACAGAAATTTGCTCCTTCAAACGTTAATAATACTAAACTTCATGTACAGTGCAAACGTCAATACGGCCATGCCGCTGGTACATATACATATTACTAGCTGTGCCCGCGACTGCGTCCGCGTGAAATAGTTATTTTGGGAATCATATTAATTTTTTGTTTACCTACCTGCTCAGCTTTATTATAAATTACCTATAGCTGTTACCCGCAACATATTTTAGACGATTAAATTACGTAACTAATAGAATATATTTTAAAGTAGTTTTAAAAAGAATATATTTTAAAGTACTTCTGCGTAAATTATATTTTCAGTTTTTTTTTCTTGTGCGCAAAACTCGCAGCCGCTTTGCAGCAGCAGTCTGCCGAGAACGCTGAGTCCTTTTTCTAGGCATTACAGTGACGAAGAAAAAACGAAGGAAATGAAAACTTAACCAAACTTACTGTATGCTTAAACTAAAACCTAACCTAATAAGAATTGTAAAACTTAACCTTGAAAGAATATAGATGACACCTACAGGTATTATTTACAACAAAACAAAAAAAGTGTTATTGTGAAAATATTAGAAACAAAATACTATACTTAAAACAAACACTACCTACTATAGACAAAACTACTACAAAATGAAATTGTATAAAAAAGGATTTTGCACGATGATATTATATCATAAAAACAAATTAACGCTGCATTAAACCGATCAGTAGGGAGCCGACCGCATAGTATGCTTGTCTGTCTATAAATGACGCGCCCCTCCACTTTATTAGTTTATTTAAATGTGTGAATGCTATTTGCTATTTACTAACTATACTATTAAACTTCATCACGTTCGGTCCTCCTTTGTGTCTAACCAGCAACTGAATAACCAATTACTGCATTTTCGGTGTGTTTTGTCCAAATTTTATATTTGCTCGTATGCGTAAATGCAATGGAGGGGCGCGTCATTTCGGCTTAGACAGACTATACCTCGTAGAGCTACCCCCTCCGCTTCGCCCGCAAGCACCGCCTCTCCTCGCCCGCCGGTTAGCGCTCATCATGCGACGCGTGTGAATTTTGTTTCAGAGTTATTTTAAAATTGTATTATCTTATAAGATGTTTATTGAAATTAGGTGATGTCAATGACAATTTTGTTCACAGTTAAATACTCCTAATTAATAACACATTTATTTCGATAAAGAATAATATTATTATGTTAATACAACTCTGACAAATAATTTGTAATAATGCATTAATTTAGACCAAATTTGACTATCATAAAAACGGTTGATGTGAGTTAATCTTAAAAGATAGACATATACGGTCGCGGACATTTTTTTAGATAATTTCAAGAGGAATAATTCTTTCATACATATTTTTTAGGTATCTCGAACGGTTTTCGCAGCGCACGCAACGGAAACGCTCAAAGACGAATAATATTTCCCGTTTTTTTCACATTTTCGACTGTTTCTTCGCTTCTATAAGTCGCAACGTAATGTTTTATAGCCTAAAGCCTTCCTCGATAATTGATCTATCCAACACAAAAAGAATTTTTCAATTCGAACCAGTAGTTCCTGAGATTAGCGCGTTTAAACAAACAAACAAACAAACAAACAAACAAACTCTTCCGCTTTATTATATTAGTATATTATATTAGTATATAGATTGAGCTATGTTGGAGCAAAATAGCGAACTTTGACATTGACTAAACTTTGTGATTGTTTATTTATCTGTTTTTTTTAGATAATGCATTTTTTATTTACGTTCTCAATCAATGACAAAATTCTACGGTAGGTATTCTTTTGTAATCTGAATCGCCATTTAAATTCTACCTCATCCCACTGATAAAAATGTGGAGTTTCTTTTTATTACATCCCCGAATTCCATGATAAGGAGAACAACAAGGATTATAATTGTTTATTAATATTCTTTGACATGTGACGACCAGCATTCGCCGTAAATAATGACAGCCATCAATTTATTTCATAGAATAACGCGCTATCTAAGAGCCAAACGAGCTATAGCTGTTGTTCAATAACTCCTATCTAGCTGTTGAACAATGTAATTGTTACTTTTAAGACGAATAACTATTATTTGCCTGTTCATCTGATAATTGAAAAATCGTCTCTTTGTTGGCTAATTATTACCTCGACATTATCGCCCACAGTGATAAGGCTGTTGAATGAGAAATAAATAACACGTGGACTATTTCTGTTCGTTTTAGATGTGGTTAAATTACCTGATTCAATATATTTTGGATTTAAGTATTTTACCACAGGTCTTTCTGGTATCCATTCAAAAGTCTAGAACAAATAAATATAAATAGACTCTGGTGGAATTTTACTGAAAAACTCTGTTGCAGGCGTGCCTTACGCTCTATGCCGGCCTATTTGTAACACAGCTATTCCGGAAAGCGACTAAGCCACTTCAAGTGGGTTAGTTCTCGGTCTGGTTACTACTCTTTGATAACCAGACCCAGAGCAAATATCCACCGGTTATTTAATAACAGTAGCTATTTAGAAGAAGAATTAAATATACATACAAAGAATACATATATACATACATATATACATATATACTGGAATGAGTACTCAAGTCAAAATACGGCCTGACAGAGAGATGTCAGTGAACAGTGCATCCCTTTCTAGCGTCAAGTGACCAAAAATATATTTGATCAATATAGGATAAGTTTTTCAAACTATTTGATTATTGATAAATTACATAATAATAATAATAAATACTATCAACTTAAAACTCTTTATTTACTACAAAAAATAGGAACATTTTTTAATGTTTCAATTATATGCGTAATTTAAATTAAAGTAAAATTACTGTGACTTCTGTTGTTGCAGATTAGATGACAAATAACATAAATATGTTATAAGGCGTACTCGCGAGGCGATTTGAGTCGATCAACTGCGAAATCGTTTCCGATTCGAACCGTCTGAACAGACTTTCAATCAAGTTGAAGCAATAAATATCGGTTCAAAGTTAAAGACCTTTTAACTTTTATTGATTCAATTAATAGAATCGAGTCGTCTGAACTTGTTCGTTCAACTCGCATTGAATAATCAGTTAATCAGCGCGATTGAGTATGAATTTTATTCCTCTGTCTGCAGTTTTTTGTTTGTTTGTAAAAAAATGTTAATTATGGCGTCCGCATCCACGATAAAAATGCTGAAATGATAAAGTATTGAGTCGATTATTATTGAACCATGAGAACACGCTACAGTCAATATTCGCATACAATAAAAATTGAACAACTAAATTCACCTCGTAAGAACGCCGTGTAAGATGTTACTCTAAGCATATTTCATGCTGAACAGGAGTCATCTGATAAACTGTTAGTTATTAATTAGTTATTCACGAGTTATTCATCTCTGATAATAAATGACTCGCAGGCATAGATAGGTTGATGAAAATATTGTTACTCTTTCCTCTTTCCTCGTTTTAATAAATTTTCTAATCCATATTGAACTAGACTGGAAATCAATCTGTTGCATTTTTCAAAAAACGTTTAATGTTTAATGCCATTAGACCCAGTTCCCGCCGACAAAAATGGGTCTCAAATTGTTCGGATTCCTATTGCCCACAAGTTATAAAAAAAACAGATTATTGCAGTTACAATACGTTGGGCGCAAATTCAAAAAACTCTGTTTTCGGCGATTTTTGCCCATTAAAACGTTAATTTGACAATGTTTCACACCTCAAAAATGGGATGAATTTAAAGACAATGTTCCTTACACATAAATTAATACAATAAACTACGATTATGTCAAAACTATTATCGTTAACGCTTGAGCGTTAGCGATTGTACAAATAGAATCGATGCCGAGCGATGACATCTTGGCTAGCACCCCTGTGCGTAATTACATTTAAAAAACGACTCCACTCGTCTAATTCCTCTGGGCTCATGACTGTATTATGTCAATATATACTAAATGTCATGTTTCCCTTACATAGAATACTTTACTTTACTTTCCATCAGGTAAGTCAGACGTCGAGTCGAAATAATAATAAAAAAATGTATGTATGTAGGTATGCCAAATTACTTACACGTGCAATTCCTGTAGTATAAATTATTATAAGATATATCTTGCCCCAAAACATGTTTGAAGCACCTCTACACCGAAAATGAAACAATATCTAAATAACAATACGGTTGAAATACCTATTATAAATAACTATATATGTTATGGTCTATTACTCTGATATTAAACCATAAAATTCATGCCATAAATATTTTTTACAAGGAAAACATTGTTTTATTTCTATTATATCAAACCAGTGTGCGTTAATTTATAAATTATTGTAATTGCATTTTAAAATATAAGGCTTAGTCAATTAGATATCCATTGGCCTTAACATAATCATTTAAACGTCGTGGCTGGTTATCGATTGAAACACGCACTTTCTCGATGCCAATCTTATAGGTAGAATGTTTAAGTGACTCTAAATTAGAACATGTCACGTTCCTAACGGAGCCCATTTTTTTTATTGTGACACATTTGACTTCGGCCCACCTGATGATAAGCAAGAGGAGGTCCAAGAGTGACAACGACTGAAACAACCGAGTTAGTTCACGGCTGCCCCAGTCGCCGTCACTATGCCGGCCAAAGGTGATTCTTCACGCATCGCTTGAAGGATCCAAGGTTTTAGGATGGAGAGAACACATGGGCTGGCAAAGCATTCCACTTGTCGATCGTTCTACAAAGAAAAAACGCACCGAACTTTTTAGTTCGACTGCCGATTCGGTCGACAAAATGCGGATACTTCCTTTGACCAGTGCGGGTATTACGGGTGTGAAAAGACGAGGTAGAAACTAGGTTAAAGAGCTCCTCGGAACATTCACCGTGGTATAGGCGATAGAGGATGCACAAAGCCAAAAGCCAAAGTCTCCTCCGGGGAAAGCATCCGCATTTTATCGATCGAATCGGCAGTCGAACTAAAAAGTTCGGTGCGTCTTTTCTTTGTAGATCAATTGACAAGTGGAATGCTTTGCCAGCCCATGTGTTCTATCCATCCTATGACCTTGGATCCTTCAAGCGATGCGTGAAGAAGCACCTTTGGCCGGCATAGTGACGGCGACTGGGGCAGCCGTGAACAAACCCGGTTTTCTCAGTCGTCGTCACTCTTGGACATCCTCTTGCTTATCATCAGGCGGGACGAGGCAAGATGTCGTGTCACAATAAAAAAAAAAAAAAAAAATCCTTGCATAGTTGCAGTTGCTCCAGAGTTCGTGTAACCTCTGCATCTCCTATAATTCGGACAGCTCGGCGCTGCAATGAATCTATAATAGTTAGATGCCGCTATAATGCATTTTTGCTGCTATAACAAAGTTTACATAAATGGGCATTAACTTCTAGATAATGCCCAGCTATATACATATGTATGTGAACCACATAAATAAATACAATATGTCCACAATCTGAATGTTGTTTTGCTAAAATGCAGTTCATAATTCAGTATTATAGGACTAAGATATATGAAATATGCTTGGGAAGTTTATTATAGGAAGTTAGTACACTGTAATGGTCATTCTTTTAGCAGCTAACTTCTACAGTTTATACATTACGTAAAGTTATTCAGATTTGACATTTATTAATCAATATTGTAAAAGATGACTATCTATGAGCTATCTCACAGCAGCTCAAGCAATATTGCTGTTGGGTTATGTACCATATATGTGTATAATATTAGTAATGTCGCTTATGTATATAATATTATTAACTTGACAATGGTATCTGCTATCGTAATCATTAATTGTATTGTAATTATTATGTTATTAATTATTATTGTGTAATTTTGACCTGTAAAAGTGCTCCTTTGAAGCCTAATTACTTAATAAATAAATCTAATCTAATCTATTCCATTTCTCAATTGAACATCAGAGAAGGGACTACCTAAACAAATATTTGGTTCTCGAGGTGTTAGGTCTCACATTTCTAATTTTTCGATTGGTGCATCAATATTCATTGTAATTTTCTAACTTAAATAGGTGTCGACCTTTTTCATGATCGCCCTAAGATTTATAACAATTTATTTTCATTAAAAAGCATTGTCATTTCAACACATTTATTCTCTTGTTTTTATTATATTTTATGTCAAATAAAACAGTCTTCCTCTCGATTTCAATTTGATCGTTTCATCTATCACGTCTTTGACCCGTAGCGTCGAAAATATATTCAGGAACATATGACAAAAGGTATTTATGCCTGGTTCCTATAATAAACTATCCGTAATCGGTAACCGGTAACACTAACGAATTCATTAATTTTCCACCATTAATATTGAATATCATCTTTGCAATATCGAAACACACTATAGATGTTCGTCATTGGTTGACAGTGTAAAAATATTATAGAAACCGGGAGTTAGTAGAGTAAGTAGTGCATTAGAATAAGGTTTAATAATAATAATAAGTTTGTAATTATGTCAATGATTTATTTAAATTATTCGATTTATCATTATATTTCTTCAAATTGTCTCTTGTTGGTTTTTTGACAAATAAGAAGTCCATTTGTAGAATTAATACAGTTTCATTTGTATTTATTATATATGATTGTATCAATATTCGCCCATTTATCCAGTTGGACGTTGAAGTAAATGGCAAATCAAAGGACAATGAGAGCGGCATCAGTGTAAATTTAATAATTATGCTTCCCTGAAATGTAATAATATTTATAAACTTTAGATAACGACTGTTTCAATATATATATTTTAAAAACTTTTAGTGCAAAGGTAGACTTAATGCCGCTAGGCATTCTTTGTCAGTTGTTTTAGGGGCCAAAAGAAAGATCAAAATAAAGGAAAAGGTGCAAAATGATAATAATAAGTATAAAATACACTCGCATAAAAGTACCAAACATTATATATAGAAAAAAAAATCAAATTGTCACGCTTTTTTTCTGCAGAGATAGACAGAGACAATAGAGCGCCACTTGCCACGATCCTGACATAATACCCTCATTTCCCTCACATCCACAATTCTCTTCATACAGGCTCTACGGTTATGGGTTATGGCAACCCAGCTTTTTTGAAGATGTCTTAGATTTGGTCGTAGAACACCCTGCTGGGTCTGCCTTGATTAACGCATCCATCCACATCAGATTTGTAAATGCCGCCTGAGACGGCCCATGCCACGGTAATTTTTAAGTTCCTGTTGTGATCTTTTTCCCTTGCGAAGTGTACCTTGCGCCAGTCTTTTTTTTTTTATTGTGACTCGACATATGACAGCACCCCGCTTGATGTTAAGCCGAAGTGTGGTCCATGAATGAATGTCACTGCTACTACAATTCAATAACTGTGAGTAGCAATCACATCCACTATGCCGGCCTAGATGGAACCGGCAACTTACAAGCTGATCCCGAAACGTGACCAAATCACTTCACGGTCTGTATACTTGTAAGTGGTGGTACTACCCCGGATCGGCAGACTGGGTACCACTGCCTACCACTCTTTGATAACCAGACCAGAAGCAAATATCCATCTCTTTTTTTTTATTAACAAATATTTGCAATATTTAATATTATTAAATATTACAAATAAAAGCTATGAAACAAATATTTGCTCCGACCGGGGATCGAACCCGGGACATTACGCGCAACAAACGAGTCGCTAAACCGTTCGTCCACGCCTGTCGCCAGTCTCCGGGGTCCAGACCGTTCACCCCGCACTTTTTAAAAAGGAGACACTACCAGGAAGCCACCAGCTGACCACCGCCTCTCAGCATACTTATTATTATATTTTGGCCAATATACTCAATAGGTTTATTAATTATAGTCTATATGCTATAGCTTTATTATTGTAGTTTTATTAAAATCCATTCAGTAGTTTTTGCGTAAAAGAGCAACAAACATCTATTTAAAATATAAGAGGGATTATACTCACTTTAATAAAAGGACATGTCAGATTTAAATCCTTAAATTGATCTAATAACATTTTTCCAAAAATCGGTCCTTGGCATACAAACGAACACAATTTTTGTCGTATTTGCAATAAAGTAGGTTGATATCTGTTGCTTAGGGACTCGTAGAGAACCGCTGTAAACTATTGAAAAAAAAATTACTACAGGCATGGCCCATTGGATAGTACACCAGTCTGTTAGCTTTTCTTCTAATATTAAATCATCATCAGCCAGAAGACTTCAACTGCTCAATAGGAAGGCTCAGTTTCATCCACCGGTTATTTGTGACTTTCACCATGTCGTCAGTCTACCTATTGGTAGGCAGAAGGTAGGCCACCTTCGCTGCGTCTTCGTAGTCCCCTTTCAAGAACCTTTCTTCCCTATCGGTTGTTGATTGTTCGAGCGACATCGATAATAAGATTAAATAATACAAATATTTGATGATAAAAAAGATGGTTATTATTATCATTTACAAGTATATAGACCGTGAAGTGACTTCGTTTGTGTGACACGTTTCCGAATTGTCTTGTAAGTTTCCGGTTTCGACTAGACCGGCATAGTGAATCTGAATGCTACTTACAGTTCTTACCTCACATCAGGCGGGGTTATTTTATATATCGAGTCACAATAAAAAACTCCTATAATTATGTGAAATAAAATTTATCATTTTAATTTAGTGGTCATCATACTAAATATTACCTCAATATTATCGCCCAATGTGATAAGACTGCTGACGTTCAAATTAACAGTACGTGGACTATTTCTGTTCTGTTTTGATATGGTTAAATTAGCTGATTCAATATATTTTGGATTTGTGTATTTAACGACGGGTCTTTCTGGTATCCATTCAAAACACTACAATAAAAACCAAATAATGGTGAAAGTAAATTAGGACTTTATTAATTGTATCAGTTAAAAAACCCGAGTAGTTAAGGACTACCTAAACTACGATTATCCAAAGTGTGCCTGCGCCTATTAGATTTTTACGAGTATATATTTATGTACTTGACGGTTAGACAAAGTGATAATGACAAAGAATTTTCTTAGGTTTTATACGAACATTAATTACTATCGCGTTTATTTTTGGTTAATAATTGTACAATTTTTACGTTTCGAGATATAGATTAATGATTGGTCGCGCTACGAACCGTCAGCGAGGCCAATCATAAATCTATGTTTCGAGAGCTTCGCAGCGATAGTAAGCGGCATATTTGTTTAATTCATTGATCAAGACAATTTATTTTCGACGCACTCACTCTTTTACTTACAACCTTTCTGTCATTCTCTAAGACCCTAAAACTGACAAAGTTCACCTTTTGTCAGTGCAATTAAGTTATTATATAAAAATAAAAAAGTAAATTTCCAAATAATCACTAAACTTACGTAAATCCTACATGTAAATCCTATAATGTAAATTACAGTGAGACATGATGACTTCCTACCCAAAAACATGATTAAACTCTACTGCAATATAACATTAAATTGTAATGTTTACATAGGTAATTTTACGGTAATAACTTAATAATATATTTTTAAAAAATATTTGCACATAAATGACTGCAAAAGTTTACAAAAAATAATTTAATATTATTTTATTTTCAATTGGCTGCAATAAGTCATGGCCTATTACCAAATAATATTGTATATGTTATTATTGTATATATTACCAAATATTATTGTAATTGTTATTTGTTATATTGTTGTGTGCCAATCCATGTATCTCATAATTTTGTATAATATTTGTCACTATTATTTAGGATATCTATGGCGCATCATCTTTACTTTGTTCTATGTGCTTAATACGAATGTAATTTGTAATCTTCATGTATATTCACTCTTTCGCCAACCTTTGACTTGTGCAGTTCACTCAAATATATCAATTATGATTTTACTTATAATTCTATTATTTATAACCACCAACTCTTCGTCGAACGTAGCCGACAACTAGGCAAAGTTGTATATATTCTCATCTATATCAAAACTTGCTTCTGAATATTACAAAATGGGTTTATTTTGCCACGTTAATAATAAATAATAATAAATACGTGTTAATAATAAATACATAAACATACCGGTAAAAATGGTATACAAGTAGGATCCACACGAATTAAAAGAAAGTAAGAAAATTTGTTTGTTTAAACTTGTGTTTTTACCCTTTTAGCGCATCAATAATGATCCTTTTACTAACCGGATAGTGACGTGTGATGAAAAATTGATGCTATGCGACAACCGTGATATTTCATGTTTCGCTTAAAGGATCCTAGGTTATATAAGTAGTAAAATTGTATCAGGAACGTGAAAAGTTTTAGACAGAATATTCTCTTGTGCTGGGATCAATTCCAAATCTACAATTCTATTCATCTACAGAGCTATTTAAGTATTACGAGAAAACTTTATAAAGCATTATTTTCTAATTTTATTTTTATATACGTATAAACTTACGATAGAACGCACGACCTGTTTTCTAGTTGACTGCGCTCTCTAAAGAGAACGTTGTCGTTGGATGTACTTTGAACGACTTCTTTTCAAAGAATCTAAACATAAGCATACTAACTAACGAGAAAAACGTAATATAATCTAAGATACTTAAAGAATTGTGCTGCACTTTTTAATATTATTTTTTATTTTACTGTATAATTATATTATTTAACACTCAAACAATCAAATTGTCACACCTTTTCCCCCACAGGGATAGGCAGAAACAATGTAGCGCCACTTGCCACGGTCCTGACACAACTCCCTCGTTTCTACTAGCGACTGTAACTTACAGTCTACTACGCCGGTCTAGATATTTTTATAAAGCTTGCCACAAGGCATACTAACAATCCTGCAAATTTTAAATCAGTTATCTGCAACCGATTGATCTGAAATTGGGTATATTCTCTTACTTCAGAAAATGCATGGTTAGCTAAGTGATGGCAGACTATGAAGGACCAGTTATTTTTATTTTAAAGTGCTTGTATCATAGAAATAGGACAGCCAAAGTACATATATCATTGATACATTGGTACCGGTGAGTGGTTTCGAACCCGTGCACTCGGCTTGCGTAACCATTGTACTGCCACTATACTACTGTCGCCTTATGTCATCAATCAATCAAATTGTCACGCCAAAAAAGCGAACTTATAACCTTATATCAATTAGGTATGACAGCGTCTATAATCTTCCGAACCGCTTGGCGCATTGGTCCGCTACGCGTGAGTTCTGGATTCGACTCTCATTCGGAGCAAAGATTTGCTTTATAGAATTAATTGTAATATTTAACTAATAAGTTGTATATTACAAATATTCGTTATTAAAATAAATAGACGTATTAAACAAGAGCTAAAATGAGATAAAGCAAGCATTGTAATAAATTGAAAGAATCAGAACAAATATTACGCTGTTGAATCGAAGACAAAAGAATGTGAACAACATCCTCATAAAACGATGGAACTGGGAGAATTGCATTGAGAGAAATAGTGATATGGCGGTAAACTATTCAAATTAAAGGTTTTCTTTGTGTCGACTGTTTACTTAAAATATTGATTTAGGTTATTTGTAACTTAAATTTATGAATAATCCAAGTACCTATATTGTTAACCAAGTTCAAGTTCAAAACCACTTAACGGTACCAAAGTATCTTTGATATGTGTACTTCGGTTATCCTGTTTCTATGATACAAGCACTTTAGTAATTAGTAGCTTAGTGTAGAAATGTAAATAAAAAAATATATAAGGCGACGTTCGTCTGTGGGTAGGTACATTAAAATCTATGTACTACAGAAGATATCTATATCGTATATTTTAGGAATTTCAACGATGTATTCTCGATTTGATGTGATCCCTGCACACATTCCGCTTGATGTTAAGCTGGTGTGGGATTCATGAATGAAGGCGACTGCTGCTAAACTCAAATAATTACAAAAGTAGCAGTCGCATCTTCTTTGACGGCCTAGTTGGAACTGACAATTTTAAGCTGATCCCGAAACGCAAATAAGTCACTTCACGGTATGTACACTTTTTTACCCCTTTTAATAAAAGAAGAAAATATTAATGATAAATAAAATTGCTGTTATATATTTGATTATATATCCTTGTTATATCATTATGTGGTCTGAATATCATGAGATCCTTCTCACGGCTTCTCCCTCAGGGCGGAATCGAGAAGTCGAAATATACAAAGAATAAATTTCTTCATTCAATTTATTTACATTGAATCGGAGGTATTGATGTGAAATAGTTGAGGATTCTTAATATTAAGTTACATTTTATTGCTTTTCGTCTTCTTTCAACTTTATAAATTAGATTTCAAAGGTGAGTCATATAAGAGTCAAAGGATGGGGGCAATTATATTTTCTATCCCTGTTAAGCAATTAAGGCGTTGATGATGCTGATATTTTATCCGTAAAATCACCCAAAAGCATTATATATTTATTTGTGTCCATTTAGTATTTATTTATTAATAATTAAACCATTCTAAAATATTCAATAATTTTACACTGATAGTATTTTTATGAACGCACTTATTTCTAAAACTGTCATATTTGAAAAATCAAATTATTATTATTCATTTTATGGCGTATGTCATATTTTGAGTAGGTCAATTATCGTATAAAGTTATAGGTCTGATGATAAAAACACTACGACCAGCAAAACTATAAAAGTGTCACTATAGTTGGAACTAAACTAAAATTATTTTATACTATAAGATTAGGTATTTTAAAGTGTTCGCGCCAAAATTTGTAAACAACGGATGTCAAATTAGTGGCCTTGTTTCGTGGCGGTTCTGCCAATATGGCGAACGCCGGACGTGTTAATCACTGCCACTCTGTCAGGTGTACAAGGACACGCACTCCCGTCTCAACTTCAATACAGCGCACAAGTAACTCTCCGCGCAAACTCGGAATATATACGCATCTATCCGCTTGGACTTGGAGTTACTCTGACAAATAAGGTTAGTTCTTTTTTATTTTAGAGTCGGAATAATAAAAATTGTAAAATCAATACCCAAAAATAAACGCGATAGTAAGCCGCATAAAATTTGTTCAATTCATTAATCAATGTTTGCGCTATATCGAGGAAAATTCCCTGTTTTTGGTTTGAACACGTGGCACGTGTTCAGCGCTATTTTGGGTTAGTCATAGACTAACTTCCACGCGCCTCCTAACCCAAGGATGGCATAGCAAGGAGCACACCACGGCCCGCGACCGTTCGGTCAGCGCTGGTAGTCACATTTTGTGGTCTATTACGGTCGCAATCGAGCTACGATAATTGCCGGTACCAATATATATATTTTAAATTATTTTTTATATTTTTTTAATTGCGTTTTTTTATTGTGACACGACATTTGACCTCGACCCGCCTGATGATAAGAAAGAGTAGACCCAAGAGTGACGACGACTCAAACGACAGAGTTAGTTCACGGCTGCCTCAGTCACCGTCATTATGCCGGCCAAAGGTGATTCTTCACGCATTGCTTGATGGATCCAAGGTTATAGGATGGAGAGAACACATGGGCTGGCAAAGCATTCCACTTGTAGATTGTTCTACAAAAAAATGACGCACCGAACTTTTTAGTTCTACTGCCGATTCGGTCGACAAAATGCGGATGTTTCTTTCGACCAATGCGGGTATTACATGTGTAAAAAGACGAGGTAGGAACAACTAAGCTACTAAAGTGCTTGTATCATAGAAACAGGACGACCAAAGTACATAATATCAAAGAAACATAGGTACCGGCAAGTGGTTTTGAACCCGTGCTCTCGGTTTACGTAACCATTGCACTGCCACTACACCACGGTCGCCTAATATATCTTTGATTGTCCTGTTTCTTATACAGGCACTTTGGTAGCTTAGAATAGAAATGTAAAACAAAACTATCGCATCGTCGTCGGTGGTTCATCTCCTCGCTCTGTTTTAAATCTTTGATATTTAACGGTTCGTTTTAATCCATTTGATACAAGTTAGATTCCGTAGTTCAAAATATTATGATATTTTCTTGTGCGTAAATGTCCTCTAGCTTATTACAGTGGCAGTTATTTTCACGGTAACGTGTCGCAATCGCATATAAATTAACGTGCTATATCAAACTATGGTCACAAACGCTAACTATTGTTCGAGTTAAGGCGACCGTGGTGTAGTGGCAGTGCAATGGTTACGAATACCGAGAGCACGACTTCGAAACTACCCACCGGTAACAATGTATTTTTGATATTATGTACTTTGGTTGTCCTGTTTCTATGATACAAGCACTTTAGTAGCTTAGTATAGAAATGTGAATAAAAAAATTGTAACCGTAAACATAATTCTTAGTATGCAGTCTGTCTCGCTCGCACTCGCATATTCGCCAACCTGAAAATAATTTACCGCGCAAATCCCTATTGTTAATTCCACGAAACATGGATAAAACTTGGATCGAAGCTTTTATTTGTAATATTTAATCTAATTTTAGCGACATGCTCGGCGTAGTGGTTAGCACACTAGTCCGTCCGTTACGCGTAAAGTCCCGGGTTCGATTCCCGGTGGAGCAAATATTTGTTTCATAGCTTTTATTTGTAAATATTTTGTAAAATATTTGCACCAGTCTGCCGATCCGGTGTAGTACCACCACTTATAAGTATACTGACCCTGAAGTGACTTAGTCGCGTAACGGTATCAGCTTGTTAGTTGCCGGTTTCGACTAGGTCTACAAAGTGGATGTGGCTTCTACAGTTTCTACAGTTTATTGATTGTAGTAGCAGTTACCTCCATTCATGACCATACTGCAGCCTAACATCAGGCGGGGTGCTGTCATATGTCTAGTCACAATAATATTTAATATAATTTTGACGACAGGCGTGGACGAACGGTTTAGCGACTGGTTTGTTGCGCGTAAAGTCCCGGGTTCGATCCCCGGTCGGAGCAAATATTTGTTTCATAGCTTTTATTTGTAATATTTAATAATATTAAATATTGCAAATATTTGTTAATAAAAAAAAGGGATATTTGCTTCGGGTCTGGTTATCTAAGAGTGGTAGGCAGTGGTACCCAGTCTGCCGATCCGGGGTAGTACCACCACGTATAAAGTATACAGACCGTGAAGTGATTTGGTCACGTTTCGAGATCAGCTTGTAAGTTGCCGGTTCCATCTAGGCCGGCATAGTGGATGTGATTGCTACTCACAGTTATTGAATTGTATTAGCAGTGACATTCATTCATGGACCACACTTTGGCTTAACATCAACCGGGGTGCTGTCATATGTCGAGTCACAATAAAAAAATATAAAAAGCTAATCCCGTTATAGTCTGTTCCGTGTTACCAGTACTTTTCTTATTTTTTTTATTGTGACTAGTCAACTGACCTCGACCCGCCTGATGGTAAGCCATTATATTAGAGCTAGAGTCATTGTGTCAGCAAATCATCCAGGCGCAGATGGAGTGGTTGCGTAGGCGCAGTTGCCTCGATGAGAACCTTAACAGGTAAAGTCGACAAAAAGCTCGCTGCACCACCTTAAGGGTTACAATGGTATGAACTACTCTCGCGCACGTAATACGCCCATTCTTGGCTGCTTCGACATTAGCCTATTGAATGCGAGTATTTTTCTATAATCCATTTTTTTTTGTTTTATGATCTGCAGGTAACAAACCTTTTCTATTTTTTTTTGTTACCAAAATATTGGCATTAGAAGCAAGTTATTTATTGTTTGGTCTATTAGTTGAAGGTAAAAGAGGCGTGGCTTATGCTCCTGTCAGGCGGAAGGGAATATTTTGTTAAATGATGTTGCACAGATTTGGTGTATAGTACATATAAACGCCTAGTGATGATGCACCATACTCTAAAGAATATAACTATGTTTCTTGGACTGTTATAGTTGCCCCCTTGGTATGAGAATCCAAGAAGCAAGTAATATATATCTAACTCATTTTAAAATAACCTAAAATCCAGCGCATCAAAATGTCTAATAAAAAAATAATCAAATTTTGTGTGGCTTACTATCGCGTTTATTTTTGGTTAATGATTGTACAATTTTTTTTATTATAACGTGATGGTCGTTCCATTGTCTCTGCCTATCCCTGTGGGGAAAAGGCGTGACAATTTAATTGATTGATTGATTGGTCGTTCCATTGATCGATGCTGGCATTGTTTCCAAAACTACCTCGTATCATGTTTTGATTTTTTATATTGTTTTATTGTTCCCGGGTTAATTGTCATAACTGTGAGTGTCATCTGGTTTGGCAGTTTGCTGGACTTGGGACTTTTTTGGACTTGGGAAGTTTGTGTATTATGGCGTCCCAGGTGTTTGATTCATTCATTAATGTGCGCGCAAAGGCTCAACATATTCAAAATTAGTTACAGTACTAATTTCTTGCAGGTATCTTGCTTCTTGGAGGGCTGGACCAATAATATATTGAAGATCTTATGGTTTCTGGGGATGCAAGGTCAATCACATTCTCACATTACAGACGTGACGCGTTAGCAGCGGTATTATTGTATTTTTATGTAGATATTTTTTTATTTGTCTCTGCCTATCCTTGTGGGGAAAAGGCGTGTCATTTTTTTTATCGTAGCTTGATGGCGCCCCACCTAATGTTAAGCTGGTGTGTAGTCCATGAATTATTATTTTTATTTTATATTTTATTTTGTTTATTTACATTTCTATATTAAGCTACTAAAATTCTTGTATCATAGAAATAGGACAACCAAAGTACATATCAAAGATACATCGGTACCGGTGGGTGGTCTCGAACTCGTGCTCTCGGTTTGCGTAACCATTCCACTGTCACTACACCACGATCGCCTTTGGACAAACAGGATTGACACCATTTCCTACCCTCACTCATTGACAATTAGAACCGGCTCTTTTTTATTATTAACAAATATTATTAATTTTATTAATAAATAAAAGTTATGAAACAAATATCTACTCCGAACGGGAATCCAACCCGGGACGTTATATAAAAACTTTATTTAATATAACGTTAAATATAAACGTGTGAAAACATGTGTGCAGGAATTTGTGGAGAAATAGAGTGCTCATGCCGCACATGCTTTTAACATGTCTAGCTTCGGCCATGCAGCTAAATAACATTTCCTAAGCAGACATTACTTTAATATAAATATTATTAACGACTCTAAATGCAATGAAGTTCCTATCATTATATTTAGTGGTTAATTCTTTGGTGAGGAATTATCTTTCATTGAAATACATTGATAACTACAGCTGAGGAATAAATCCGTGTAGTAAATTAATTTATCAATATCTATGATTGATTTTGTGAAGTAAATAGTTTGTTTACATTTTTATCGAGTTTGGTTGACCCTTTAAAGAGTGGTAGGCAGTGGTACCCAGTCTGCCGATCCGGGGTAGTACCACCACTTACAAGTATACAGACCGTGAAGTGATTTGGTCACGTTTCGGGATCAGCTTGTAAGTTGCCGGTTCCATCTAGGCCGGCATAGTGGATGTGATTGCTACTCACAGTTATTGAATTGTAGTAGCAGTGACATTCATTCATGGACCACACTTTGGCTTAACATCAAGCGGGGTGCTGTCATATGTCGAGTCACAATAAAAAAAACCTTGGTATACATATACTTAATAAATACATATATGCTCGTATTGCTATATTTATATAATTATTTATTAAGATATGTGGTAGATACTAGATACTTTGGCTTGATGGTAGATTAATATGTTTTTTTTATTATTTTGTCTCCACATATGACAACACCCTGCCTGTTAAGCTAGAGTGCTGTCCTTGGGTGAAACATCTGCCAGTAGCAGTCACATCTACATAAAATATTTTAATGTATTGAATATATATTCATAGTGATGTTCATAGGATAGCTGTGGTCGTATGCCATCTCATATATTATATAGTCATATGGCGCCTTCTAGATTGATAGTTGGCGTTGTACTTACTACTGTTAGAACATGGTTTTGTTAAACGGCGCGCCGCAGCGTTCACACGAGGCGAATTTAGTTAATCGAAATCGTTTGCCATTTGAACCGTTTGAACAGACTTTAAATCAAGTTGTACTTTACTTCCGCCGTGCTCCGCCGATTTTCATATTTAAACAAAGTAGTATTCGCATTCGATGGCTACTCTCACACGTTTAATAGTAATCAGTTTTTTTTTTTTTTTTTTTTGGATGAATATACGGTTGTCCAAGCCTCGATTTCTTTAAGACATCATTCCGTATTTCGTGTGCTACGAGATGCACGTGTATATCGGTTGTCCGCATTTTATTGTAAATTTTAGTGTAAATAATTATACAATCTTACTCTAAATGGGTAAAAGGCAACGAGAAGAAGCTGAAAACGAACAAGCAAATTGGCAAATACCGTAGAAAATAAGATGGTTGGAGAAACGGAGCTCCACGAATACGACGCCATCACGGTCGCCCTCATCCACGTTTGTTCGTTTTACCTGCATGAACAAAACGATTCAGGTAAATACCGATACTGGATTTTTTACATAAGTGGATTTGTTGCAACCAAAATGTTTTAATACTTCGTGAGACTATAACGTCCACTATTTATGAATTATTATTGTGATTGAGTGTAGTTTGAAAAACTGCAATGTTACAATTTATAATTACTGTTATTGATGGTAGTTTGAAAAACTATAATGTGACAACTAATTATAACTGTGCTTGAGTGTAGTTTGAAGAACTGCAACGTCACAATTTATTTTATTATTGTGCTTGAGTGTAGTTTGAAGAACTGCAACGTCGCAATTTATTTTATTATTGTGCTTGAATGTATTTCGAGGAATTACATCGTCACAATCCAATATTATTACCTCTTGAGCATGGGTGAACCTACGTCGTCCATATATTGATGTGTATGATTTTTATTAGAAAAATGTACTATATATAATGAGAATCCTAATTCAGGTTATAACATTTTTACCCAGGGTTTATGCTTTTAAGCACCAACTCAATAAAGAGTCGAGGTCAATAAACTCTTGACCTTGTTTTATTAGTCACTCTAGACCAGTGTTTCCCAACCTTTAAAAAATGTATTTTACCCTTAATAAATATAAATAATTACAATATTTTTTTTTAAAAAAAATTGCCTTTTTTGTTAAATTTTTCACCGATATCTAGCATTGCATATAAATAACCCAAAGCAGAAGGGTTGAAGTCGTGTCTAATCCATTTTGAAATTACCCTCCTTAACTATCGAATTGCCCTGTAAGGCGTGGGCCCCACTTTGGGAAACACTGCTCTAGACCATACCAAAGAACGTGAGTGCCAGAACCAGCCATACACAACTAGAACCCACAGACCGTTGGCCAAAAAGTTAGTCTGGTGTAAAAAAAAAAAAAAAAAGAGAGAGGGAAAATGTATTTAACACAATGGTTAACCCTTGCAAAATAAACCCTGAGGTCACATATGCAATCAATAAACCCTCTCTGAAGAGGGATAAAACAAAAAGTATTCACTATTTTGCCATGCCATGCAAATACAGTAGATCACAGTATTAAGAATAAAATTATACGGTGTTATATAGATATATCAATACCGCCATTTATTAATATAAAAATGTTCAGAATGTCAGAAAGATACTGAAAAACTTATTTCAATGAACTTCTCTTTAAGAAGGTTTTTAGCCTCAGGCTAGTTCAGGTGAAGTTGCCAGAGATGCAGCACAGGACTCCACTCCTGAAATATCCCTTTTTGAAGTCAACTTTGGACTTTTGGTGATAAAATGGGAAATAGTAAAGCCGCAGCAAGTTCGACCACTGATTTTTTAAATAAATAAAATCCTTTAAACTACTGGGGACTCCCTCGGAAGACTATGTGAGAAGGTGGTTGCTACCAATATGCTGTTACGAAAGGCAACAACAAACAGCGTCAACAGACGATTACAATATTTTTACAAGGTACCCTCTGACATATTTATTTATTTTTCATGGATCTGGGACACAATATTCCATTTAATATAATACCTTTATAAATCTAATACCTGTACAATAAGTCAGGTTGCCTAATTTCTAAGGAAGAAATTGCTGACTTTAATAGTTCAATAAATGAACTGTTATGTAAAGGTGCTATTTATCTTGAGCTCACCAGAGTCCAATTAATTTATATCCTCACTTTATTGTCTCCAAAATAATACATATAAAAAAAAAAAAAAAAAAAGTTTTATTTTTACTCCTAAAAAATTAACATCTTTTAAAATTGAGGAAATACGTACTGCTCTTAAATTATTAATAACTGCTCTGGATTTTTATACATGACCAATATTGATATTAAAGATGATTTTGACACCCATACATAAATATAATAAAAACAGGAATTATACTTCATTAGTATATTTAAATGTTTAGATAAAGACATAATAATCATGTCTAATGGCCACAAAGGAGACTTATATATTGGTAAGTTTATGTTTTATTATAAACACAACTAAAAGTAAATTAATTCCACAAGCATAATGAATGAGAATAGGTTCTGAAAACATGACAGTTGGAACAAAACACGTCCTATTCAAAGTTGGCCACTATAACAGGCATGCTATATGCAGCATGTCCAGGACTTCAGGTGTAACATAATATAGCTGATGCGCATACAAAACAACTTGAACTATGGAAATGCATTAAATAATAATAGATATAATAGCCAAGTACCAATATCACAAGGTGCCAATAATTAACTATCCTGGTGACAAAATAATTTGTTTCACTTTCATAAGAATCAATTAATCAGCCAAAATAAGTAATTTATGCAGATGCATTATTGTTAAATTGCGGTTATGTTGTACCACTAATAGGGTTCGGTAAGATTCATAAATAAATATATGAACACAATAATTACCTAAATTTACTGGCTGTCTTTTTGCTTTAAAATCATTTACATGTAATAAAAGTAAGTAACTGCTTTATCATGTTAAGAATTAACAACACCACATATTGATAGTCTAGCTAAACTAATTTAGCAGTGGTGTAAGCATGCAAGTATGTGCGTATAGACAGATTATATACCATCAAAAACAATACTGCTTCAAATAAAATCAGTTGACACTGCTTCAAGACAGTTTAACAATAGAACCTAGTGAAAAACGGCAAAATATGCCTTTTATACGATTATTTCAGGTTTTGGTATTTCTAAAAAAGATTTGTTTGCCTCTACACATAATCATAAGTGTAAGTTATATATTTGTTGGCGACCAGACCACTATGCTATCGCAAGAGATTCTTTCACAATCTCATGGACGTTTTCCATACAGGACTTTTTACAAATATCATTCGTTTTCCACCCTTTTCAATTATAATAAAGCTTTTCTAAATTTTGTAACAAGGCACCTAGGGTAATTATAGTTGGCTCATATTGACCATTGCAACCATAGTATCCTTTCTCCAGGTTACACGGTATATTGCCTGTAAGTGCAGGTGCTTCATTGTCGATAACATTTTGAAGCAATGTAATACATACCTAATTGTAATAGTAAAAAAAAAATAGTATCACAAATATACAGATACATTACACTTTACAGATAGATAAGATTTCTCTTATTTATTCTTATTTATTAACCTTTTTCTAATACTTCTAATAAAGGCTATAGTTATAATTCAGTAAATTGGTATATTCAGCAATAGCCCTCATTTACCAAATGAACTTACCACTGACATTTGTGTTAAGATACTATCTAAGAGATTTTTAGGTTTCGCCCACAAACTCGAAAATATGATTTAAGAACCCAATGTTGGTTAAGAATTATTATATAAATTATATCCAAATGAAAATATTTCACTTAATTTGTTATCCAATGTGATAACATTGTTAGCTCTTGTAACCGCTCATAAAGGATAATCCTCATCTTTAATTAAATATAATAATATGATTATTTAAAATATTGCGAGTTAAAATATAAATAATAAATTTCAATAAACCTAGGGCCAGGTCGTACACAACCAACTTTATTATTGCCTTTATTGTATAAATCCTAAAATATCTTTTATAAAAGAGAGTTTATCTACCCTGCACAAAACTCTTTCAGTTATATAAATGAAAAAAAAAAAAAAAATAAATAAAAAAAAAATCTTGTTCGTTAACAAACTTTAAGCAATTAAAATAAAGATACACTTTATATCTTGATAATTATGACATACACTTGAAAATCATAGTAATGGTCATTTGTCAACATCTACTATTTAAACATTAGGAGAGAATATTGACACTATTCGTAGAACTGTTGGATGGTCCGAAAAATCCAACACTTTTGCAAAAATTGATTTAAAAAAAATATATATATATTTATTACTTGTACTAGATCACTGTAATGACTTAGAGGACGCATAATTATATAAATTTAAGAAATAATTGTTATAGAACTAAGTTAATGTGATTGAGGAGTTCTGATCATCCAAATGTCTGGTAATACTTCCATTTCAGTCCACAAACCTTCAACCTTTAAATATCTACTTTGTTTAAATATGAAAATCGGCGGAGCACGGCGGAAGTAAAGTACAATTGAGAATCAAACGAACTTACCTGTAAGTGAAGTTCGATGATAATTGTACGAACTTCCTTAGTGCTCCGCCGATTGTGAAAGCCACACCCTCCCACCTCTACATGTAAATAGGTAGGTGAGTTTCAGGTTTGTAAGCACAGGAACACTATAAACAGAATGATGTCTTAAAGAAATCGAGGCTTGGACAACCGTATATTCATCCAAAAAAAAAAAAAAAAAAAACTGATTACTATTAAACGTGTGAGAGTAGCCATCGAATGCGAATACTACTTTGTTTAAATATGAAAATCGGCGGAGCACTAAGGAAGTTCGTACAATTATCATCGAACTTCACTTACAGGTAAGTTCGTTTGATTCTCAATTATATTTAGCAATATTTATCGGTGTAACAAAATTTAAAGACCTTTCAACTTTTATTGATTCAATTAATCGATTCGTCTGAACATGTTCGTTCAACTCGCGTTGAATAATCAATTTAATTAGTCAGTCAATCAGCGCGATTTAGTATGTATTGTACTCCTTTGACACCAGTTTTTTGTTTGTTTGTTAAAGAAATTGTAAATTGTCTACGAGAAAAATGGTAAAATAGACAGATAGTGTAATGACACGTGTAATCTTGAGTCGATTATGTACCGTAAGAACGCTACAGTCAATATTCGCTTTCAATTTATTGTTGAACGATAAATATTGAATAACCAAATTCGCCTCGTAAGAACGCCGTATTAGGGTAGGTGGCATACAAACTCGGTCATCTTACGAACATCACTATAAATATGTATTGAATACATTAAAATATTTAATGTGCGAGTTGTTTATTTAATAGACAATAAATATAAATATGTTTGTACATAAGAATATTTTCTAGTTTCATACTTTTTAAGTGGTGGTTTTTCACTAGTCTGCTGGTTTTTAAACTTTCCTCTTTTTTCTTATTATTAGGTGCGCTACTAAGTTCTAGCTGTTTTTTGATGAAAATGCCACTTTATTGTGAACAAATGGTTCCACCGAATCATTCAAAATATTTCCCATCGCTAGCGACAACTTTTTTCCATCTTTCTGGCAAAGCTCGAATACCATCACGGTAGAAGTGTCCACGAATCAAGCCATTTTGAGATGTCGTCATATGAGCGGAACTGCTGATCAGCCAGACGGACCAGACTGTATTTATTAAGGTAACTGTTTATATTTTTTTGATTATGTTTATTTATTCCTACATGGATAGGCAGAGATAACGGAGAGCCACTTCCCACTATCCTTTAATTTCACAATTCTCTGGTTATTATTCCTCATAGCCGGTATGGTTTTAAGTAACGTAAAATTATTCTGACGTAAATCATAATAAACATACGTAGTAAAACTGTTTAATTCCATAATAATTAAAATGAAAGCTGTGCTACAGTTAATCTGAAATCGATAATCGAATCATTATAAGAGGATTTTGTGATAACAAGGTTTCCTTCTATCATAATTTAGTACATACAGCTTTTACTAAATTCAGTAAAGTGGTCCCCATATACTCCCTAACATGGCAATCCGGTAGAAAGAGTGGTAGTACCACCACTTACAAGTATACAGACCGTAAAGTAATTTAGTGGCGTTTCGGGATCAGCTTGTAAGTTGCCGGTTCCATCTAGGCCGGCATAGTGGATGTGATTGCTACTCACAGTTATTGAATTGTAGTAGCAGTGACATCCATTCATGGGCCACACTGCAGCTTAACATCATGCAGCATAACATTAACTGTTTCTATGATATAAGCACTTTAGTAGCTTAGTATAGAAATGTAGATAAAATAAAAAAATAAATTGTTAAATAATAAAGGAGTTTGTTGTAATTCTTATCCAGTAAACATTTTAAAGTTTATCGAGTAAAGCTGTGAAACGTGTTTCTTCTTGTTCCCTTCAAGGCTCCGTCGGAAAACTTAGTAAAGTTTTTCTGCCGCTTTTAACCTAGTTTATCATTAATAGAGATAAAAAATATCCTTTCAACAGGTTAGCGTCTTTTTCATTTTTTCCGTACAGTCTTTTTTCTCATATTTACTGCACAATTTTCGGACAAACATAATAAGATGACCGTGATGTAGTGACAGTACAATGGTCGCAAACCGAGAGCACGGGTTTAAAACCATTTGCCGGTGCCAATGTATCTTTGATGATGTATGTACTTTGGTTTTCCTGTTTCTATGATCAGGCACTTTACATTTCATACTAAGCTATAGTATGAAATGTAAAAATAAAATATAAAAATATAAATTTAAATAAAAATTGTATTTGGCTTATTAACTAATTTCTGCATTCTTTGTAGGACTAATTTTATTTGCTGGCAATTAATTTTTAAAAGAATTCACGAAAAAGAATTGTTTCTTTTATTTTGGAATACAATTAGGGGCCTCCACACCTCTAGATCTGGCCCTGACCGTAAAGTACGAATTGTGGGTGAGAGGGAGTTGTGTCAGGATCATGACAAGTGGCCTATCCCAGTGGGAAAAAATCGTGACAATTTCACTTCTCTTTCCATGTATACATGGGAAAGGAATAAAGAGAGAAGTATGATAGATTTTGTGATTGTGGATGAAAGGTTGAAAGTCAATGTTGTCGATACGAGAGTTTATCGCGGGGTCAACATTGGAACAGACCATTTTCTTGTTATGTCAAGAATAAATGGTCTGTTCAAGGGTTGGAGAAACCGCAATCGTAAATCGACAACACCGTTGACAAGAATAAAAGGAGAAAAGTTGCAAGATGCAGAAGTGAAAGAGGAGTATGTAAGTAAGTTACGAGAGAAAATAGGAGATGCCTGTAATCATGAGAATGATAGTGTGGAGGAAGTTTGGATGAAATTGAGGAATGGTATGACAGAAGCTGCAGAAGAAGTGTGTGGAGTAAGCAAGAGGAAGAATGTGAGGCCCAACATGTGGTGGGATAAGGAAACGGAAGTATTAGTATGCGAGAAGAAGAAAAAATGGCAGGATCTACTAGCAGTTAAAGCTAGTAGACGAACAAACGCGGGTAAGAAAGATGAGGATGTATGTAAGGTAATGAAGGAATATAAAGAAATAAAAATTAAAGTGAAAGAATGTATAGAACGGAAGAAGAAAGAGGATATTGAGAGGAAATTCTCCAGAAATTTCCGGGATAATATCAAACTGTTCTGGAAACAGGTTAAGATAGCCCGGGGAGGACTGGAGAAGTCTAAAGTGAATGTGGTTAGGGATTCGAATGGTGATTTAGTGACTGAAGAGAAGAAAGTGTTAGGACGATGGAAGGAGTATTTTGAGTATTTATTTGTGGAGGATGATAACACAGCACCAGAGTGTGTTGATGTTTCCTCCACGCTGAATGAAAGTGAATCTGAATGTGATATAGATGTGGAAGAGATCTTGAATGCATTGAAAAGAATGAAAGTTGGAAAAGCGGCTGGGTGTGACAGAATAACTGTCGAGATGCTGAAGGGCGGTGGTCAGCTGGTGGCTTCCTGGTTGTGTCTCCTTTTCGGTAAGTGCTGGGTGAACGGTCTTGTGGGACTGGCGCAAGGCTGTCATAGTACCACTGTACAAGGGGAAGGGGTCGCAGCAGGAACCCAAAAATTACCGCGGCATTAGCCTTCTCAGTATTGTTGGCAAGTTGTATGCGAAAGTATTGATTGCAAGGGTGATGCATGAAACAGATGATAAAATTTGGGATGCGCAAGCGGGATTTAGGAAAGGGATGGGATGTATGGATCAGATCTTCTCTCTAAGATGCGTCAGCGAAAAAGTGTTGGCAAAACACCAGAAGGTGTTTTGTGCTTTTGTTGACCTTGAGAAGGCCTATGATCGAGTGAACAGGAGTGAATTGTGGCAGCAGCTGTCCGGGTTTGGGTTGGGGGAGCGTTTGGTCCGTGCACTGAAATCTCTCTATGAGGATTCCAGTGCATGTGTTCGAATTAACGGGGCACTATCTGACTGGTTTGGCATCTCTAAAGGTGTCAGACAGGGATGTGTAGCGTCACCGTGGCTCTTCAATCTATTCATGGACGGTTGTCTGAAAGAGTTGCGTGAAAGGAAGTACTCGTATGGTTTAAGAATGAATGACTTGGTGATCAAATGTCTCTTGTACGCCGACGATCAAGTTATCCTTGCATCTTCGGCGTATGAGTTACAGGAAATGGTTACTATAATGAATGCGGAATTAGAAAAGAAGGGTATGAAAGTGAATGTAAGTAAAACCAAAGTAATGGTTTTGGAGAGAGAGGATGAAATAACAGAATGTGAGATAATGATAGACGGAAAGAAAGTGGAACAAGTCAAACAATTTGTTTACTTGGGAAGTATGTTTACTAGGGATGGAAAGTGTGATGAAGATATTGAGAGAAGAGTGCAAAAGGGTAATGTAGTGAACGGTGCCATTCATAGTATAATGAACAGCCAAATAATGTCCCAAAAGTCACGGATGGCTGTTCATAATGCGGTGCTTGTTCCTACATTAATGTATGGAAGTGAAGGTTGGGTATGGCAGAAGAGGCATGAGAGTAGAATTAACGCTGTAGAAATGCGGTCGTTAAGGAGTGTATGTGGAGTGACGATAGCGGATAGAATAAGGAATAGCACACTGCGTGATAGATGTGGTTTGAAAGAAGATGTAGTGACAAGGATTGACAAAGGAATGCTTCGATGGTTTGGGCACATTGAAAGGATGAGTGAAAGTAGATTGACGAAAGGAATTTATAAATCTGATGTGGATGGATGCGTTAAACAAGGCAGGCCCAGGAGAGTGTTTTCCGACCAAATCGGAGACATCCTCAAGAAAGCCAGGTTGCCTAGTGCCCATAACCACAGAGCTTGTATTGTGGATGTGAAGGAAGCAAGGGAGTTGTGTAAGGATCATGGTAAGTGGCGCTCCATTGTCTCTGCCTATCCCTGTGGGAAAAAGGCGTGACATTTTGATTGATTGATTGATTGATTTATTTTGGGAGAAATAGACCCAAAAAAGTACCCCGTTGTACTTTTTTGGGTACGACTGAAAAAGTACCCAAAAAAGTATCTGCTGATTTGGGTTAGTACCACCACTTTTAAGTAGTGACCGTGAAGTGGCTTAGTCGCGTTTCGCGTTTCGGGATAAGCTAGTTAATTTCCGATTCTAACGAATTATAGTAAATGCGACTGGTGCTTACAGTTATTTAAATATAGTAGCTTAATATAAGACGGGGTGCTATTATATGTCGAGCCCTTAGATTAGTCAAGTATAGACTATACTTCACTGATCTGAAGTTTAGTTATTTAATTCTTTAAATCCTAGATTTCTTCAAATAATTCTCTATTTCAGGAACCTGAGGTGAGAATTCGGCAGCGAGCTTCTTCAACTGGATGACGAATGCTGAAAGACTGTCCAGTGACCAGCAAGAGTTGACACTGTCTGTAAGCGGGCGTAAGAAATTGGGCCATTTATATACCAGTTGCTGTTGGATTTTTTTGGCACGCAAAAGTTAGCAGCAAACACTTTTCTCAGTGAAACAAATTATATTAGGCTGAGACTGGACAGAGGTATTGATTGTCCTTACTTTAAAGTCTGTACGAGAACTGTCCGTTTTGTTCTTGAAGCGCGCAGTTCTTTCTATAACTACTAGCATGTTACTATGATTCTCATCGGCCACTTCTTTAGTATCTTTAAAGGTCATAAACTTTCTTGGACTTTTTTATCGTAAAAAATCAACGTCAAATTATGTATCTAAGCCCAAATAATACCAATATTCGTCGGATTAGCAGCTTGGACTGGGAGGTAGATGGATTCGTACGTAAAGTTACAAGGTGTGATACAGAATAACAAATAGGTACAGGGTACATTAATCATGTAATAAAATACCGTAATAATGGTGACGACATTCAGTTATGGTTAGTGGTGGAAACATGTCTTGAAGCTCCCTCTCTTTGGAATAGTTAGTGCAAACGAATACTGGGCTTTTCCTTTTAGTTCTACAGTAGCTACAATGTTTTTATTGCTACATGAAAAGCAAGTTTTCTATTTACAACTCTATATGGAATGCGAGTAAATATATATTGTGCCCCAATCGCTTAAAATGCAGGGTACTTTCGTTGATTATATTCTATTAGTAATTTGGTTAGGGCAATCTTGTAGATTGAAAACTGTGTATAAACATTTATTTTACAAATTTATCCAAAATTATTTGCTAAATGCTGTTATGTTGCTAATAATATAATAGTTTCAGAATAGTCCATAAATAGTTTGCGTTTATTGTTAATATTGCATTTCATCATAATTTGTGACGTCTACGGCAAAATAAAGAAAGTTTTTCTTATTCAACTTTGCAATAGTCGGATTATCTCGGTGTAAATAAAATAATACGCTGATAGCATCTTTAACAGTAAATAGCTTTGGCGTACCAACAATTGTTTTAATCTGATGTGCCAAATATATAAATCCAAATATAGGCGCGATACAGCCTAATTTGGTATTTAGCAATATATCACGTCTTAGTACAACATCAACACATATATTATCTATAACATTATGGCACCATTAAACACTCTGTTTTCCGACCAAATCGGAGACATCCTCAAAAAAGCTAGGTTGCCTAGTGCCATAACCACAGAGCCTGTATGAAGAGAATTGTGGATGTAAAGGAAGCAAGGGAGTTGTGTAAGGATCGTGGTAAGTGGCGCTCTATTGTCTCTGCCTATCCCTGTGGGAAAAAGGCGTGATAATTTGATTTATTGATTAAATGAAACAACATATTTCTTTTTTTAGTTTCTTTTCATTTTAGTTTAGCCCTGCAAATGCTTATTATTTATATACCAATTTGTTTTGAATTAATGTCATAATGTATTTCTTTAAATCACTATTATCATAGGGCATTGATAGCTTTAATAGGGGACACATACATTGGATAAGTTGCAGTGAATAATTACTTGTTTATTTGTTTGTTTGTTGTATTGTTTGTTTGTTTGGTACACCATGGTTATTTTTATTTTATTGATGGCTATCCCATTCGCCCGATGCCGCCAGTGTAGGTATTGCTATTTGCTGTCTTGCCGATGCTTCCTCTTGACGTGTCGAGCCAGATTCCTGTGAGAAATGTACTCTCCACATATGGTGCACGTGCGGTTCGTTGTTGAGTGTTTGTCTTTGGGCATGGGCTTGGGTGTGTCTCTAATAGGGCTGGTAGGAGGGAGCAGCTTGTAATGTTTGATCATGTCCTCCACCGATGGGTCGGGCTCCCCGCATGGAGATGGTCCTGCTGTGGGTTGTGTGGTATGCTGGTAGTGGTCCTCCTCTGTCGGCTGTCTATTGGGTTGTAGGCGCCTGGCCATTTTTTCCAACGGCTGTTGGTAGGTGAGCCGCCGCGCTGCCCTGCGCTCCCTTTGGGGGGGAGGAGCGTTCCAGGCGGGGTCGCTATTGAGGCCGATGGCAGTGGTTCGGGTGATGGTGTCGAAGACTTTGATGGTGCCTTAGATGATGATGATGCGGCGTTCCAGGCGGGGACACTGCCGAGGCTGGTGGCATTGGTTCGGGTGGTGGTGACGATGATTTTGTGGATGCCTCAGACGGTGATGATGACGATGACGATCTTTATTGCCGTAATTCCTACGGCAATAAAGAAAGTTTTTGTTATTCAACTTTGCAATAGTCTGATTATCTCGGGGTAAATAAGATAATACGCTGATAGCATCTTTAATAGTAAATAGCTTTGGCGTACCAACAATTGTTTTAACCTGATTTGCCATACAGCCTAATTTGGTATTTAGCAATAAATATATATCACGTCTTAGTACAACATCAGCACACATATTATCAGTAACATTATGCTCCAAGAGAGTGTTTTCCTACCAAATCGGAGACAGGGTGTTGTGTAAGGATCGTCGTAAGTGGCGCTCCATTGTCTCTGCCTATCCCTGTGGGAAAAAGGCGTGATAATTTGATTGATTAAATGAAACAACATAATTCTTTTTTTAGTTTCTTTTCATTTTAGTTCAGCACTGCAAATGCTTATTATTTCTATACCAATTTCTTTTGAATTGAAGTCATAATATTGTCTCCCTTTAAATCACTATCATCATAGAGGGTAGGTAGTTTTAACAGGGGACACATATCTTGAAATTAGAATGTTTTTTAATTTTTAATCTCAATAGCCTCGCGTACCCTCCTGGATATCAGTTGACTTTCCTTTGCGAGGATCTTCGGTTTGTCGAAACGGATGTAGTGGTTGGCGCCGTCCTGTTGATGATTACAAACTGCAGACTTTCCACTACGTGTTTTTTATCCGCGATATGTTCCCGTACGCGTGTGCATATATTTCTTCGTGTCTGTCCTATATACGAGAGTCTACAGTCACATTCTAACTGGTACACCCCTGCATCTTGTAAAGGAATGTTAGTTTTCACAGGTCTCAGGTATTGGTGTAGCTTTGAATATAGGCTTGAAATATGTTTAAATGGCCTATCTTTTCAGTAACACCCTTCTCATATAGCAGGATGAGGGGAGCACGATCCACTGTCGGTGTTTTCACATGTCCTCTGCGACGAGCGGGATTTATTTTCAGCGTGTTGTCAGAAAGGACTTTCTTGATATGTAACAGGTATCCCGATGTGAGACAGTGCTTAAGAAGTTGAGCATAATCTTGAGGGTAATCATGTTCAGTTAGCTTCTTTTTTACAATTCTGATGCTTTTTACAAAACTCAACAGATCAATCGTTTTCTTCATGATCTTTTTAGTTGGGTTATAATTCCTTCTTTCTTCTTCGGAATCCTTCTTGTACGTGGATTCATCAGACAATAGGTTAGATATTTTCTCATTGTAATCTTTAGTGGCAATAATCACCGTGGCATTACCTTTGTCAGCTCTCATCACTAGAATGTCTTCGTTTTGGTGTAACCTCTTTAACGCTGTGTGTTGTTCTCTGGTCATGTTCATTTATTGAATTAATCAACATTGATTAATTCATTGTAAGAAAAATCTAAGAAAATATTACCCAAATATATTTGCTAAATATTGTCCAAATATATTTGCTAAATATTGTCATGTTGCTAATAATAGTTTCAGAATAATCTATGAGTAATTTTTTTATCGTCACATATTACGACGATATCTAAAAATACGAGCATCCCTTCAAGTTTTCATACTATGAGTCAACTGGTTAATTAACTGAAGTGCCTGTGAGAAGAATTCCGCTAGAGAAAATAGTTGTTTAACAAAAGAAAGTGGACATGGCCTTTTTTGAATGAGTGTCCCAATACCGCTCATGACTGAAAGCTTAATTTATTTAAATGAGTCGACGCCGCTCATTATCCCTCCTGGGAAGTTCTAAGGAACATAGTATTGCAATGCTTTAAACACAATTGCATGCAACACTTAGCTAAATAAAATATAATTAGCTACTAATATGCGCTAATTATTGCTGAAACTAAATGAAACTCTTCGTTTGCCTTTTCTTCAACTTCAGCTACTTCAATATCAACATCGACCGTTTAAAGATCGTATCTATCCACGACTGCCCCTATATCCTGTTTTTGCTCATTGGCAGTATTACATTGTGCAGGTTCTGCTAGTGACACTTGGCCAATAACCTATTGGAGCTTGTGGTCTATGTATTGAAATTGTTCTATACGCCTTGAATTCGACGTAAGAAGTGCGTCTGACCAGTCCGGTAACTGATATACCTTAGGAAAACAAGGAAGGCAAAATCGCAGGCTTTCTCCACTATTTCATGATATCACCGTCCTCTTCCTGTTTATCAAAAGCTTTCACATCAAGTTCTTCTTCGTCGTAAATAGATAGTTGTGTGTTTATAATTTACGGAAAATACAGCTAAATTAAGTTGCTCCAAAGTAGCTGGCCTTTGAATTTACTTGTCTAATATATTTTGATAAGTTTGACCATGATCAGGATTATGCCGTAGAATTCGATACCGTTCAAGAGGTTAACATGTTTTGACGAAAACTAATTTTCGCGAACTGTTTTCAATCTCAGTGGCATAATCTGTATTCACATTTATACACAGTTACTCATCGATGGTTAAAAATTGCCTTATAAAAAACAAGCAATTGCCTACTGATATCTTTATGATAACTTTGCTAACAGTATCTTTCACCGCTTGACCGACATCTTGAGGCTCTTGCTCGGAAGTTTTGCGATTTAATATGACACAGCTGTCATTTTACCACAGGGCTGAATGTTCATATTAGCTTTCCAGAGTTTAGGTATATTTAAATATTTACATATTGCTCCGGAGGATTTCTTTCTAAAATACAAAATCGACCATTATTACGTAAAGCTTTGTCAGGTTCTAGCAGATTTGTTTTAAAATGAAATGAAAACATTTTACTCATCGCTCATCGCGTACAGTCTTTGCTAACTTTAATTATGTTTTGCATAACTAAGTTGTCGTGAATCATTATTTGTTTACTGCTTGTACCATGTTTATTTTTATTGATTAAAAGACCGTAATTGCGTGCAGACAATAGATTTTTTTCTGTATTAGGATCATGGATTTTTTATAGCCACATATTACGACGATATTTAAAAAGTCGAGTATTCCTTCAAGTTCTTTAGTAGCTATAAGTTTTTTTTTTTGCTTTATGAAAGATAAGTTTTACATTCACCACTCATACTCCACTTGATTGTGGTTTTGTAGAAAGATTAATAGATTCAGAATAATCTATGAATAATTGGCGTTTATTATTACTATTGCATATAATCATAATTTGTGAAAGTATCACCGCGAAGTAGGAAGTTATATAATTCCACTGTCGTGAAATAAATAGACTTTAATTAGATTGATAATATATTAAAAATAACTAAATACTAATTACAAAGTCTAAATAAATGACAGATAATTTTATAAAATATATATATTCTATGTGGACGACCTTAAGACGTCCACAATACGATAAATCCCAATAAAGGTCGGCGGCTTGGAGGCTCACTCGACCAGGGAAAACTGATGACAGGACACGTGGCACCTGGACCCCAAATGTTTGGATGTGACTTAAAGGGTACTCACGCAACTCCTGGAGTCAAATCCCTTCCACAAATCCTTTAATTAAACTGATTGTGGGCTACCAAAATTGTAAAATGTTAAACTCCCATTAATCCATAAATTTAATATTCCATATGAATTTGGATGTGAAAATCTTTATGACGTACTTTATGATGAGGCACTGCAAGGTTCTGGGGTTAACTAGCCCCAGAACAAGGCCTATAATAATACTATAGTCAATACAAGACTGGAGGAAGACTGCCGAATTCTGGGCTTTGCCTGCTTATATAGGCATTAAAATCTTTCCATTCCAAAATCAAATGAAATTGGTAAAATAATCCAATTTCAAATGCAATAAAAACGATATTATGCCAAAAGTGGTCAATTTTTGTGAAATAGCCTTCATACAGGCGTATTTTGGACCAAATTAAGAAAAATACCGGGTTGTCACGTATCGATGACATAAATGTCAAAATATGTAAACAAAGTAGAAAAAGTGTATTATCAGGCTTATTTCAGTGATAATCTAATAAAATAAATAGTGAAATATGTGGAAAAATATAAAGGCTATCGATACGTAAAAACCCGTTTACAGAAGTATATTATAAGTGATAAAAATATTAACATTAAGGTATGTAACGCAATTATTCACAAATAAACACAAATAGAACTAGTATAACATAATTAATTAGCTTAAAAATGAATTATGTAAGACCGTGTAAAAGCACGGCGCTGTGATAAAAATATTAACATTAAGGTATGTAACGCAATTATTCACAAATAAACACAAATAGAACTAGTATAACATAATTAATTAGCTTAAAAATGAATTATGTAAGACCGTGTAAAAGCACGGCGCTACACCACCATGCAATAATCTGTTTATCTCAGAGTTAATAAAGTATTCCTCCTTGACAGTGAATCGTATTGGCGTGCCAATATTTGGTTTAACGTTATGTGCCAAATATGTAAATATAGAAACAGGAGCAATACAGCTTGAATCATTACTTTGAAGTAAACATATTATAAAAGCATTTTTTTTTTTTCAATTTCAATAACACGACTAAAATAGAAAATTTCAAAATTACTTATCGAAAATATATACTCGTGTAAGGATCTAGCGGTTTCGGGTCTCCCTCTAAATAGACAGATACCACTTCCAAGGTGGTAACACCCAGTTTTAGTGTTACGGCTACTCCTGTTGGTGCAGTAACTTTAACAATGGTGCATTTAATAATTGGTTTGTTGTTGAACATAACATCGACGACTGAGATGTACTATTCTCTTTAGCACAAATTTTTCGCTGCCAGCTCCTCGTGTCATAATAATTCTAAAGGAACACTTGTACCTGACTGATTTGTTATTACTAAATGTCGAATACGTTTTGTCACTTCATTTAATCATTTTATATTTTTATATTTATATTGCTGAAACTATAATAAAACTCTTCGTTTGTGGTATTAACACTTGCTTCTTCTCCAAATTCTTCTACTTCGATATCAACATCGACCATTCAAGGATCGTATCTATCCACGACTGGCCCTATATCCTGTTTTTCTGCATTTACGTTTTGCTCATTGGCAGTTTTACATTGTGCAGATTCTGCTAATGATAACACTTGGCCAATAACCTGTTGGAGCTTGTGGTCTATGTATTGAAATTGTTCAATACGCCTTGAATTCGACGTGAGCGATCTCGTTTTGCAATAAAAGCACCTTCACATGTTTAATAACTTGCCAGCTCATTGCTTTCATCTGTAAATAGTATTTATTTAGTTAAATGTAATAGGACAATTTATGGCTAATTAATCGGTTAGATGGCATCGCGCCATCGTAGGCTCGGTACAAAATACGTACAGGTTAGTGCATTTGTTTTAAAGTAGTCATAACTTCTTCAAATATATGAATTACTTTTATAGTTACACGTTTATAGTATATGTAAATGGTGGGTTGAACACTGCGGTGTACCTGGTTCTGAGATTATTGGTCCGCAGACCAACCTTACTGAGGAGCTCCGAAAATTCGATCCCACCATTTAATATCTTGAGAAAAAACGTGACATCTGCAATATTCCTACGGACTGCTAACGGCAAAATGGTGCTTTAGATACTTTTGCCTGTAATAGGTGCGTCTGACCGGTCCGGTTACTGCTATACATTAGAAAGCCTAGGAAGGCAAAATCACAGGCTTTCTCCACTACTTCATCAAAAGCTTCCACATCAAGTTCTTCTTCGTCGTAAATGGGTAGTTGTGTGTTCATAATTTACGGCAAATACAGCTAAATTGAGTTGCTCCAAAGTAGCTGACCTTTGACTTTACTTGTCTAATATATTTTGTTAAGTTTGACCTTGATCAGGATCATGCCGTAGAATGCTATACCGTTCAAGAGGTTAACATGTTTTGACGAAAACTAATTTTCGCGAACTGTTTTCAATCTCAGTGGCATAATCTGTATTCACATTTATACACAGTTACTCATCGATGGTTAATAATTTTCTTATAAAAAACAAGCAATTGCCTACCGATATCTTTATGATAACTTTGCTAACAGTATCTTTCACCGCTTGACCGACATCTTGAGGCTCTTGCTCGAAAGTTTTGCGATTTCATATGACATAGATGTCATATTACCACAGGGCTGAATGTTCATATTAGCTTTCCAGAGTTTATGTATATTTGAATATTTACATATTGCTCCGGAGGATTTCTTCCTAAAATACAAAATCGACCATTATTACGTAAAGCTTTGTCAGATCCTAGCAGATTTTTTTGAAATGAAATGAAAACATGTTGCTCGTCGCTCATCGCGTACAGTCTTTGCTAACTTTAATTATGTTTTGCATAACTAAGTTGTCGTGAATCATTATTTGTTTACTGCTTGTACCATGTTTATTTTTATTGATCAAAAGACCGTAATTGCATGATTTTTTCTGTATTAGGACCATGGATTTTTTATATATTACGACAATATTTAAAAAGTCGAGTATTTTTTCAAGTTCTTTAGTAGCTATAAGTTTTTTTTTGCTTTATGAAAGATAAGTTTTACATTCACCACTCATACTCCACTTGATTGTAGTTTTGTAGAAAGATTAAATGATTCAGAATAATCTATGAATAATTGGCGTTTATTATTACTATTGCATATAATCATAATTTGTGAAAGTATCACCGCGAAGTAGAAAGTTATATAATTCTACTATGCAATAATCTGTTTATCTCGGAGTTAATAAAGTATTCCTCCTTGACAGTGAATCGTATTGGCGTGCCAATATTTGGTTTAACGTTATGTGCCAAATATGTAAATATAGAAACAGGAGCAATATATCTTGAATCGTTACTTGGAAGTAAACATAATATGAAAGCATTTTTTTTTTCAATTTCAATAACACGACTAAAATAGAAAATTTCAAAATTACTTATCGAAAATATATACTCGTGTAAGGATCTAGCGGTTTCGGGTCTCCCTCTAAATAGACAGATACCACTTCCAAGGTGGTAGCACCCAGTTTTAGTGTCACGGCTACTCCTGTTAGTGCAGTAACTTTAACAATGGTGCATTTAATAATTGGTTTGTTGTCGAACATAACATCGACGACTGAGATGTACTATTCTCTTTAGCACAAATTTTTCGCTGCCAGCTCCTCGTGTCATAATAATTCTAAAGGAACACTTGTACCTGACTGATTTGTTATTACTAAATGTCGAATACGTTTTGTCACTTCATCTAATCATTTTATATTTTCATATTTATATTGCTGAAACTATAATAAAACTCTTCGTTTGTGGTATTAACACTTGCTTCTTCTCCAAATTCTTCTACTTCGATATCAACATCGACCATTCAAGGATCGTATCTATCTGTCCACGACTGCCCCTATATCCTGTTTTTCTGCATTTACGTTTTGCTCATTGGCAGTTTTACATTGTGCAGATTCTGCTAATGATAACACTTGGCCAATAACCTGTTGGAGCTTGTGGTCTATGTATTGAAATTGTTCAATACGCCTTGAATTCGACGTGAGCGATCTCCTCTAATTCCCCCCTCTGTAGCCCCAAAGTATGAGCGCATGACATTTTCATTAATGGATTGCGTCCATCGCATGCTTTTTTTTTTTTTTATTGTGACTCGACATATGACAGCACCCCGCTTGATGTTAAGCCAAAGTGTGGTCCATGAATGAATGTCACTGCTACTACAATTCAATAACTGTGAGTAGCAATCACATCCACTATGCCGGCCTAGATGGAACCGGCAACTTACAAGCTGATCCCGAAACGTGACCAGATCACTTCACGGTCTGTATACTCGTAAGTGGTGGTACTACCCCGGATCGGCAGACTGGGTACCACTGCCTACCACTCTTTGATAACCAGACCCGAAGCAAATATCCATCTCTTTTTTTTTGTATTAACAAATATTTGCAATATTTAATACTATTAAATATTACAAATAAAAGCTATGAAACAAATATTTGCTCCGACCGGGGATCGAACCCGGGACTTTACGCGCAACAAACCAGTCGCTAAACCGTTCGTCCACGCCTGTCGTCAAAACGTGGCGCTGCACACGTCCACCAGCGGACCATGGAACCCCACCTGAAGCCGATGGGCCTTGAGGTTCCAAGCTGGCTGGTGGTCGGCCTCCTCCCCGTCGACGTGCAGATGGTGATATCGTCAGTGGAGAGAAACATTCGTCGCTCGAACTCGACGCAACTGCAGCAACTGATATCACCGGACTCACGGTTGGCATAGATTCCGGCGGCTGCGAGGCGGAGCTGAGCGACGAACCCGAAGATGGTAACTGTGTACTTTGATGACGTGCCCGGCTTCTTGTCAGCATTTTCTTGGCTTCCTAAATCATAGCTTGTGCACCGGCTGCGTTTGGTTATTATTACTATTATTACTATATCATAATTTGTGAAAGTATCACCGCGATGTAGAAAGTTACATAATTCCACTATGCAATAATCTGTTTATCTCGGAGTTAATAAAGTATTCTTCCTTGACAGTAAATCGTATTGGCGTGCCAATATTTGGTTTAACGTTATGTGCCAAATATGTAAATATAGAAACAGGAGCAATACAGCCTTAATCATTACTTTGAAGTGGACATAAAATGAAAGCATTTTTTTGCCAGTAGGATGAGTTCAGCCTTTTTGAACGTCACAATAATTTAACAAAAAGTAAAAAGAAACAAATGGTTTAACAAATGACATCCTCAAGGAAGCTGGGTTGCCTAGTTTCCATAACCGTATAGCTTGTATGAAAAGAATTGTGGATGTATGGGAAGCGAGGGAGTTATGTCAGGATCGTGCCAAGCGGCACTTTATTGCCCATAGTTTGTGTGAAACTCCTCATTTCAATAACACGAATAAAATATAAAATTTCAAAATGTTATGGACATCAAACACGAAACTAAGAAAATTTGTGCGACGGGATCAATTGAATTAGATTATTTTTTAAAATATTCTAGTACATTTATTTAAAATTTGCATACGTTTTCAATTTATACGTATACGTATTACTAATGATTATCTTTGATTCAAAAGACATTGGTATAGAAATAATGGATATTTGCAGTTTATTTTTATTGCTAACATTTAAGTTAAATGTCAGCAAAAAATATGTCTATTATTGTTATTTCAAAAAATATTTGCCAATATCGACTAGGACGTGGATATGTCTACTGCTGAAAAACGAATTTTGGCATTATTGTGCCTGTTTTTAAATTTACATATTTAACACATAACGTTAAACTAATTTTTGGTGCGCCAAAGCGATTTACTGTCAAGGAGGAATAATTTAATAACTCCGAGATAAACAGATTATTGCATAGTAGAATAATATAACTTTCTACTTCGTGGTAAAAGTAACAAATTATGATTATATGCAATAGTAATATTAAACGCCAACTATTCATAAAGTATTCTGAAAATATTATTTCTTTATACAGAACTACGGCAAGGTTTTTTTAACTATTAACTTTTTTTTTAAATAAATTACCATTTTTTGGTAATTACACAGATTTTTATTTATTTATTTATGTTTTATCTACAAGATTGCCTTAACCAAATACCAATAGAATACAATCAACGAAAGTGCACTGCATTTAAAGCGAATAAATATTAATTTACTCTCCTTCCTATGGAATTGTAACTAGATCACTTGCTTTTCATCGAGCAATAGAAAGTGTGGGATTCTGAGGGCGGAAGTCTTAGCTCTAACAGTTTATTTGTATTTGCACGTGCTATTTGCCCGTTGCAATAAAGCATTTAGATGTTGCACCAAAACCTAATTGCCGCTGGATAAACGTCTTCTATTATATGTAGTCCACGTATCTCTAAGCAATAATGTTCCACGACAACTTAGTTATGCAAAACATAATTTTTTTTCTGATAATGTTTATGTTCACAAGTTCTTTGTATTTGTTTGTTTTTTTTTTATATCAAAATTACTATAATTTATTATTCAATGTAACATTCTTTCTATTATTTCTTATTAATGTTAAAATTTGTCTAGATTTCAATAATGTATATCCTAAATATAGTGACCATGTATTGAGTTTGTTGTAAATATTAAGTTTAGTTTAGATATATTTTGTGTAAATATATGATTGTTTTTTAATGATTTACGAGAAGTTGTAACTTTGCTGATCGTTCATATTAATTAATAAATATTCACCTTAACATAATGTGTATTATTAACGCTACAAATTAGTATCTATATTTTACTATTTATAAAGTTACATCATAGTTACTATTTATATACGTGTTAAGTAATAGATACTAAATTGTACAATTGTCTTTTTATTTATTTATTTTATTCTGAGTCTGCATCTCACCTGCAAGGTTCGGTTGGGCAAGTTAAAACGATAATTGTCTCTCGTCGACGATTGACAAAATAATACAAGTTGAGTCCACCAAATTGAGACTATTGATGATAATAATCAAACGTGTCGTCGCACAGACGATATTCGTCATAACGATTAATAATCTCATTTTATTGGATTTAACCTAGCTTTTATTATTTTGACAATCGCCGACGAGAGACGATAATCGTTTTAATTTGCCCAACCTAACCCCTCTGGACCTGCCTGATGGTAAGCATTATGAAGAGTGCCGACGACTGAAAAAAACCGTCTCAGTTCACAGATGACCAAGTCGTCAGCATAGCGACGGCTTATTTGATTATATTTAAAATACGATAAGATGTGAAATCAACGAGTTATTTATTCATTTATATAAAAAAAACTTTAATTTTTTTATATTTACATTTCTATACTATTCTATTAAAGTGCTTATATCATAGAAACAGGACAACCAAAGTACATATATCAAAGATACATTGGTACCGGTGGGTGGTCTCGAACTCGTAAATAAGAAGCCCCAGGTGTGTGAAATTTAACTACCTCCCATCTATTTTGTAAAGGTTATAAAGTGGTGATTTATCAACAAAGCAAATGGACGCCATTATTCTAAATCACAAAATGTGTCTTCTAAGGGTTTAATCTGGCCTGTTTTTATCTTTCACGTAAACCGCAGTACGTGTCTAACTTACAATTAAGCCTTGTTTAGACTAGGCTAAAACAATTTAATTTAGGTGAGTAATTTAGTTAGTGTTTAAACAACAAATAGTATCGAGTAGCAATTTTAGGATTGATTGTTTTATTGTGTCTCGACCGTATACCGGCACCTCACCTGATGTAAGCTGGAGGGTGGTCCATGAATAAAGGCGACTGCTACTACAGTTAAATAACTCCACTAAGTCGGCCTTGTTGAAGGACACTTGTTGTGGTGGTACTAACCCAAATCAGCAGACTGGGCAATTGAATAACCACCTTCTTTCTGTCTTCCTACTACTTTTAAAGCAGACTTGGAGAAATAATATGCTTTTTTATGAGTATTATACACACTTATTATAAAATTTCACAAATAAAACCTATGTAACAACTATAATTTTACACCCTAATTTTCTAAATGAAATCAAACTATTTTTTAACGGTTTTTTCTTTACTAACTAAAAATGTATTGTTGATTACTAGTAACCTCAGAATACAGAAACCTTTATAAAAAAAATACTTTTTTGACGCTACGTGGCCAATGACGCGATAAATGAAACGCTTAACTGTTTTATTTGACATAAATAGATTTATAATTTTTTAATTTATTTATTAAGGCATTTACCAAAGGCCATCAGCCAAATCATTATATCAATAACTTAGATCTAATAAACTGTATTCCTAAATCTAGTTTATAAAATATAACTTAAATCTAAAACTATATTATTATTAACATACTAATATAAAATAACATTTCTATTAAAATTTAAAATAAAAAAAACAACCAAATAAACTTAACCAACAAATAAAAATCGAATATAAAAACAAAAGAATGTGTTCGAAAATGACTGCTTTCTTAATGAAAATGAATTATACAAAATACAATGTGCGAACTACGAAAAAGGTCGGCACACTTTTTTAAATTTTTATTGTGACACGACACCTTACCTCGACTTAAAATAGAATACAGAAAAAATGTGATGTATTCTGAGCTAGTAACTTCTAAACAGAGATACCAGGAAAGAAATACATTGTTAAAAGTAGTACATAGTACGAAAAAAGTTCGTAGTCTGAACAAGGCTTTAGGGTCAACCTTTATAGAAAATGCGGACAAATGTTTCCATGTTTGTACCCACTAAAATAACTCACTCGTACGTTAGGTCAAATGCTTTTCAAACAATACTAGAAAATATTTCCGGACTAATACCTCTGATTTACTTATCACATCAAATTCCTTTTACTCTTTTGACAAAAGTTATCAAATAAACATCCAATTTTAATACATTTTTTTTTTATATTTTATGAATTTTATATTATTGTTGAATAATAAACTATACGGTAATATGTAAATACTTTTCTTAACTTTACATTGACCTTAACCTTAAGGGAAATACCAAGCCATAAACTAAAAGAAGTCCTAGGTAAAAGCTATAGTATAACGGGTGAGCACAAAATTAACGTTTAGTACGTGTGTTTTTCAAACTCTTTCAAAAAACACACGTTCACGCACATACGCGGGGAGAGACATTCATTGTGGTCGGAGCAAACTATGTGCCTATTACTCATTTGTCTTGGCACTAAATTCAAACCGAAATTAATACTTTATTAACGTAATAGGTAAAGTTATTATTTATCGCTTTTTAGTATAGTGACTTCTTGTGTTTCTGGAAGTCGGCGCCATTTTTTTTGTTAAAAGTTTTTTATGTTTCATGTGTAAGTTAGTAGGTTTGTGTTGTTTATTGTGACTCGACATATAACAGCACCCCGCCTGATGTTAAACTGGAGTGTGGTCAATGAATGGATGTTACTGCTACTACAATTCAATATCTGTAAGTAGCAGTCTAACTAACGATATACCTATAAACATAAATAATTAAAAAAACAAAACTCATATTGCAGTAAAGTAATATGTAAATTGAGTAATAACTTTCTAAGTATATTGCGAATTGCTCAATTAGTTATTCTATAATCAACGCAACATTATTAATGACTTTAATTTGCTCCCAATTTAACTTTAATTTTAAGCGAAACGATGGAGCGGGTATTTATTTCATACAAATTAGTTGCCGTCCGCGTCGTTGTAGCGAAACTTGCTCCCTCACTGTGAAATTGACTACCCAAATCAATTTACCTTTTAATTATTTAGTAAACAAAATACATCAACATTATTAGTAACTTCATTGCAGCGCCGAGATGTCCGAGTAATAGGCGATGCTAAAATCACGAGAACTCCAGATCCCCTGCAATTTAAAAGATGCATGGCGGCTATGTCCTTGGCTTTTATCGCCTATATTATGCAGCGTTCTCACGGGGCGAATTTATTTGTTCAATATTTACCGTTTAACAAAAAATCGAAAGCAAATATTGACTGTAGCGTTCTCACGGTTCAATAATAATCGACTCAATATTACACGTGTCATTACACTATTTGTTCATTTTAGCATTTTTCTTGTGGATGCGGACGCCATAATTTACATTTTATTTTACAAACAAACAAAAAACTGGTGACAGAGGAATGCAATATACAATGCATAGGTACTCAATCTCGCTGATTGACTGACTGATTGGACTGATTATTCAATGCAAGTTGAACGAACAAGTTCAGACGAGTCTATTCGCTGTCAGCTATTAATTGAATCAATAAAAGTTAAAAGGTCTTTTGGTTTTGTTAAACCAATATTAATTGCTTCAACTTGTTTGAAAGTCTGTTCAGTCGGTTCAAATCGCGAACGATTTCGCAGTTGAACAACTAAATTCGCCTCGTGAAAACACGCCGTATTACAGAAAATTTCAACAAACTCTTTCTTTAACCTTTTTTAAAATCTTTTTTGACCATAATATTTTTTCTGTTTTCACATAATAATAACGTAGTAAGCACAAACAAGAAAAACTATGTGTTTATCTGAAGCTCGTTGCTGGGAGAAATATTTTACTGCAAATAACAAAGACTTCTTTGTAAAAAAACGAGCTGTATATCTCGCTTTGTTGTCGTTTTATAGCTTTATTTCAGTTTGTGCCAATTACATGTATTATTTAGTTATTTTATTTCAAAGCAATAAATTTTTTTATTGTGACTCGACATATGACAGCACCCCGCTTGATGTTAAGCTGGAGTGTGGTCTATGAATGGATGTCACTGCTACTACAATTCACTAACTGTAAGTAGCACCCATATCCACTATGCCGGCCTAGTAGGAACCGGCAACTTACAAGCTGATTCCGAAACGCGACTAAATCAATTCACGGTCTGTATACTTGTAAAGTATGGTAAGCTTTATGTACAAAAGCGAACTTCGTTTTTTATTGTGGCTCCACATATGACTGCACCCTGCCTGATGTCAAGCTGGAGTGCGGTCTATGAATAAAGGCGACTGCTACTACAGTTTAATAACTACAAGACGCATCCACTATGTCAGCCTAGTTGGAACCGGCTATTTACAAGCTGATCCCGACACGCGACTAAGTCACTTCACAGTGGTCCTACATCGAATTGGCAGACTACGGGGTTAGGTTTGCAAGTTAAAACGATTATCGTCTCTCGTCGGCGATTATCAAAATAACAAAAGCTAGGCTAAATCCAATAAAACGAAACTATTAATGTTGTGACGAATATCGTCTGTGCGACGACACGTTGGATCATTATCATCAATAGTCTCAATTTGGTGGATCTCGCGCCTTAGTTTTATTATTTTGCCAATCTTCGACGAGAGACGATAATCGTTTTAACTTGCCCAACCTAACCCTGCTGGGCACTACTGCCTACCACTCTTTAAAAGTAACAAAAAATGTCTAAACCAATTTCATGAATTTTCCGAAGTCATTGAACTAGTTATTTATTACTTATTCATGTATTCCATGCTTCCATGTAATACATAAAGAATAGTTTATATATTTTGGTGAACTGCCAACTACGATTTATACACAGTTAACCTTTAGCCGGCATAGTGACGGCGATTGAGACAGCCATTAACTAACTCGGTTGTTTCAGTCGTCATCACTTGGATCTCCTCTTGCTTATCATCAGGCGGGTCAAGGTCAAATGTCGTGTCTCAATAAAAATATATATAATACCACTGTATTTTGCGTCATATCTTCTCGTCAAACATCCCGCAGTGCCTAAAGGGTCTTTAACCAGTGTATGTTGCCAGGGATATGGCACTGAGACGTGGCCCTTAAATATTGGCCTGTTGGAAAAGTTTAGAGGCGCTCAGCGGGCAATGGAAAGAGCTATGCTTGGTGTGTCTTTGCGTGATAGAATCCGGAACGAGGATATTCGCCTAAAAACAAAGTTACCGACATAGCCTGTAGGATTCTTAAGCTGAAGTGGAAATGGGCTGGCCACATCGCTCGAAGAACTAACAACCGATGGGGAAGAAATAAACGCCTCTTTTTTATTAACGAATATTTGTAATATTTTAATTAATTAATAAATATTATAAATTAAATCTTGATACAAATATTTGCTCTGACTGGGAATCAAACCCGCGTAATGAACTATTGTGCTAACTAATGCGCCATAATGAAGATAATGACTGAATGTGCCAGTAAACTACGAGTATAAATTAATTTTCGACGACAGGCGTGGACGAACGGTCAGCGATTGGTTTGTTGCGCTGACGTATTGTATTATTTATTAAATAAATTAAAAATTGCAAATATTTGTTAATAAAAAAAAAAGAGATAGATATTTGCTTCAGGTCTGGATATCAAAGAGTGGTAGGCGGTGGTACCCAGTCTGCCGATCCGGGGTAGTACCACCACTTAAAAGTATACAGACCGTGAAGTGATTTGGTTGCGTTTCGGGATCAGCTTGTAAGATGCCGGTTACTAGGCCGGCACAGTGGATGTGGTTGCTACTCACAGTTTTTGGATTGTAGTAACAGTGACATCCATTCATGGGCCACACTCCAGCTTAACATATAGCGGGGTGCTGTCATATGTCGAGTCACAATAAAAATAAATGTATTTATGTATGTATGTGTTACGGTTCTCATAAAAGTCATTATGTTTTATCGACTAGAACCACTAAAGATTTCATTTAGTAGATTACTACTTATAGAAATTAAAAAATATAATAAAACATTTTTACGTAGAAATTGTGAAAGAACGTCATATTGTATACAATGTATTATTATTTGCAACAATAGCATTTCCCCCTGAGAAAGAAACCAACAGCATAAATCTAGGCTGGTGATTGTTAAAAAGTTGTGCGTTGAATCCGTTTAACTCTGAACCTTATGTCATTACGTTTAGGATCCAATTTAACTATATATATTTATTGTGGCTCGACTCGACCCGTCTGATGAAGCTAGAGTGTAGTCCATGATTGGAGGTGACTGCTACTACAGTTCAATAACAGCAATCACATCCACTATAACTGCCTAGTCGGCCTAGTTGAAACTTACAAGCTGATCTCGAAACGCACCTAAGTCACTTCACGGTCTGTATACTGCTGATCTACCCTGGATCAGCAACTGTCTAATACTCTTTGTTAAAATAGTACTTTAACAAGATTTAAAGTAAATCAATTCAATTTAAAAAATTAATGAAATCGAATACGAGTTTAGAATTCAGTTCCATCGAGTACTTATTTAGTATTCGATTCATCTGCACTCGATTCATTTTATTGTCCAGCTTCGCAGTTAAAGAACGACTGCGGAGTCATTATTTGCAGCCACATAATCCCTCTATCTAATAAAGTTTCAGTGCGACTTAATTCCCTCTATAGCCAATTAATATAATTTATACTTATATAGACATTAAAATATTATCTATAAGTGGGCAGCAATTTTATAAACGTAGGAAAAAATAGAAAGCTTTTAACAAAGTAAAAGAAACGATATCGTTCATTTTGTATGGGGACTTGGGCTTAATTGTATTAAAAGTTTAATATGCATATTAGAATAGTTTGATGTACGAAGATTATAATGTAATTAAAATATATCCTTTATTTTGCATAGTTTAGGTGTGCAAAATGATCAAACTATAATTATGACAGTTCAAGCAGAAATTTTAATTTGGCGTGTCTCTGTTATTGACAGACAATACAAAATCCATATTTTATTTTCCAAATAACTCAATTGCACAGCAATTGTTATAAGTTTTATCAATACAAGTATCGAAACAACCATTTATATACTATTTCATCATTGGACATTACAAAAGTAGTACATAAAAGCCCAAAATGAATGATGTATTTTCCTTTGTTCGGCATAGTTGGAATAGTATGGAACCCATACTTTACAAAGGATATTAATGTTCTGGAAAAAGTACAAAGACGAGCAACAAAGTTGCCAAGGCAGCTAAGAAAAATGTCATATGAAGGAAGACTGTAAACATTACACTTAAGAAGAGAAGAGAAGACAGAAAGGAAACCTACAAAATACTAAATGATCACTATGATGTGCCCTAATTAAAGTCTATGTTTAAATATAAAGATAATACCAGGTTTTGTGGTCATAATACTGAACTAATAAGAGTCCTAGCAAAGCTGAACCCCTAATACATTTTTTTAACAAATCGATTAGTTAACTCTTGGAACAAATTGCCAAAAGACGACGATTAAAAGGAAAATCCAGTAATAATAGCATTATTAAAAGCTTATAGAAAACCCGAAAATGAGGAAACCCAATGGATAATTATTTTACACTTAAGTAGATTAAATTTTTCGCACCATATTGAAGCTTATTGAATTTAATGAGACCTTTATTTATGTGAATATCCTTTCAAAAAACAGGTGCAAAGGACATCATTCATTTTAGGCTTCTATGTACTACTTTTGTAATGTCCAATGATGTAAAAATATATAAATGGTAGTTTCGATATTTGTATTGATATAACTAATAACAATTTTGATTTTAATTGCTGTGCAATTGAGTTATTTGAAAAATAAGATATGGATTTTGTATCATCTGTCAATCAACGCCACATTTGTTCTGCTTTGAACTGTTATAATTATAGTTTGATCTCACCTAAACTATGCAAAATAAAGGATATATTTCAATTACAATATAATCTTCGTACATAAAACTATTTTAAAATGTATATGCAACTGTTAATACAATTAAGCCCAAGTCCCCATACAAAATGAATGATGTCCTTTTACCTTAAAATTATACATACTCGTAAGTCGATGCAACACACAAATGGCGGCCTTATAGCCAATATGACGATCTCTTCCAGGCAACAAAGGAAAAACAATATTAAAAAAATAAAAGAATTTAATTTATGGGTAGTGCACAAAAGTAATATTAAACAGGCTATTATAATGACTATACATTACGACAGGCGTGGACGAACGGTTTAGCGACTGGTTTGTTGCGCGTAAAGTCCCGGGTTCGATCCCCGGTCGGACAAATATTTGTTTCATAGCTTTTATTTACAATATTTAATAATATTTGTTATTAAATATTGCAAATATTTGTTAATAAAAAAAAAGAGACGGATATTTGCTTCGGGTCTGGTACCCAGTCTGCCGATCCGGGGTAGTACCACCACTTACAAGTAAAGTATACAGACCGTGAAGTGATTTGGTCACGTTTCGGGATCAGCTTGTAAGTTGCCGGTTCCATCTAGGCCGGCATAGTGGATGTGATTGCTACTCACAGTTATCGAATTGTATTAGCAGTGACATTCATTCATGGACCACACTTTGGCTTAACATCAAGCGGGGTGCTGTCATATGTCGTCGAGTCACAATAAAAAAAAAACTATTATAATGAGAATGCATAGATACTAGTATCTATTTTATTTTGCACCTACGTCATACAAAAAAAAGAACTTTAAATTGTCTCTAAGGTAGGCTAGTAAGAATGCGGCATTAAGTCCGCCTTTGTACCTAGTGCTTAAGATTTTTAAATAAACACTATAATGCATACTACTATAAGGTGTTGTATTAGGATCGTGGCAAGTGGCGCTCCATTGTCTCTGCCTATCCCTGGGGGAAAATACTTGACAATTTAGTTGGTTATAGTGTAGTTAAACTTGTATAAAAACTAAAAATTAAATAAATGTAAGTACTTGAATTTATTTAATTTATGAAAATCATGATAATGACCTCATTATACAATCTTAATTTTATTTAGCCTAAGTTTAGTTTCGCTGCAAAGTTTTTAGTACATCACCCCCAGGCTTATTACAAAGTTGGCAATTGGCAAAGTATAAAATGAAAAATGTCCTAAATTGTCTACTTATAATAAAAGAGATATTTCCCACCCCAATTTAACAAGTTATCCAACATCTTGACATTACGGTCACGTTTCCATCTTATAAAGAAGGGAGCCTGCGTGAGTGACGAAAGAGACGCGACAAATTGCTACAGATGCAAAAAAACACGATTAATATCTCTTCTTTTGACGACAGGCGTGGACGAACGGTTTAGCGACTGGTTTGTTGCGCGTAAAGTCCCGGGTTCGATCCCCGGTCGGAGCAAATATTTGTTTCATAGCTTTTATTTGTAATATTTATTAATATTAAATATTGCAAATATTTGTTAATAAAAAAAAAGAGATGGATATTTGCTTCGGGTCTGGTTATCTAAGAGTGGTAGGCAGTGGTACCCAGTCTGCCGATCCGGGGTAGTACCACCACTTACAAGTATACAGACCGTGAAGTGATTTGGTCGCATAGTGGATGTGGTTGCTACTCACAGTTATTGGATTGTAGTAGCAGTGACATCCATTCATGTGCCACACTCCAGGTTAACATCAAGAGGGGTGCTGTCATATGTCGAGTCACAATAAAAAAAATAAAAAAGGTGAACCTTAATTATTCAGAACTTTATAACCTTGGCACTACATTCTTATTCAAACCACATCTTAGGCCGGCATAGTGGCGGCATAATATCTGACTCGGTTATTCCAGTCGTCGTCACTCTTGGACCTCCTCTTGCTTAACTTCAGTCGAGGTCAGATGTCGTGTCACAATAAAAATATGTTTGGGCACATGGAAAGGATGAATGTAAGTAGATTGACGAAAGGAATTTATCTCATGTAAATGGATGCGTTAAACAAGGCAGGCCCAGGAGGGTGTTTGCCGACCAAATCGAAGACATCCTCAAGAAAGCTAGGTCGCCTAGTGCCCATAACCATAGAAATTGTATTAAGAGAATTGTGAATGTAAAGGAAGCGAGGGAGTTGTGTCAGGATCGTGGTAACTGGCGCTCCATTATCTCTGCGTATCCCTGTGAAAAAGGCGTGACAATTAGATTGATTGATTAATTTTAAAAATCAGCGTTTAACAATCGTGCAAATCTCCACATGACAAAGAGTACTTACTTAGAAAACTTTAAAGTAAATGATGTAGTTGATCTTACTTGACCCACATCCAGAAGTGGGGCAGAGCATCAAAGTAGAAAACGCGAGTCCCACCTCAAAGTTACTCGAATCTCGCGAAGTAACAAACTTTATTGTCTATCTTAAATAGGTGGCTGGTTTTATCGTATTATAAGGCTTACATTAGGTAATAAACTGAAACGTTAAAGTTCTGACAATGTAAACGAAATACGAATTTAGTTTTACTTTATACTTATTCTATTACGTTTACTATTACGAAATCGTGAATTGGTTTGTTAATAATTTTATATCGAAACTACCATTTATATATGTTTTTAATGTTTTTATCATTAGAAATAACAAAAGTAGTACATAGAAACCCAAAACGGATGATGTCCTTTAGCTCTGTATAAAATATCCATTAAACGTAAATGAAAACTGTGAAGTTACCTATAAAGAGTGGTGCAACCCATTTTTCTTTTTTTCTTTTACTTATACGATACTTTTTACAAATTCGTAAATTATAATATAACTTTATATTTACTTACAACCGGCTGTAAGTAAATATAAAGTTAAATAAGGCAGGCCCAGGAAGGTGTTTTCCTACCAAATCGGAGACATCCTCAAGAAAGCTAGGTTGCCTAGTGCCCATAACCTTGTGTGAGCTTGTGTGAAGAGATATGTCAGCTATTTTGTTGTGATATATGACAGTGGAGGCGGCTGCTACTAAATGCCAGTTGGAACCAGCAACTTTCAAGTTAATCGTGACACATGACTAAGTCACTTTACGGTCTGTGCACTTGAAAGTGGTGGTACTACAAAGGTAGAATGTCTGACCACCAACTGTCTGCATGACACTTTTATTGACTGACGTTTATAAATCAAACAATCAATCAAACTGTCACGCCTTTTTCCCTTTGACAATGGAGCGCCACTTGCCACGATCCTGACACAACCCCCTCGCTTCCTTCACATTCACAATTCTCTTCATACAAGTTCTATAAATCATTTGTTTTAAACATTTATGATCAAATAAACAAGGTACTGAATTTATAAGACAATATCTAACTCCAAAGTTTAAAGACATTTAAAATTAGGGTTAATGATCTCATTTTTTTTATTATGACGCCATGACATCTCCCCGTCTGATGTTAAGTTGGAGTGCGGTCCATGAGTTACTTCTACTATAGTTAAATAACTGTAAGTATCAGTCACATCCACTATGCAGGTTGTGGCTAGTTGAAACCGGAAACTTACATGCTTATCCCGAAACGCGACTTAGCTACTTTACGGTCTATATAATTGCAAGTGATGGTCAGTCAGCCTACTTGGAATCGGCAACATTAAAACTAATCCTTAAACACCAGACGAATGTATGGACCACACTTTTTATTTATTTATTATGACACGACATTTGACCGACCACCTGATGATAAGCAAGAGGAGGTCCAAGAGTGACGACGACTGAAACAATCGAGTTAGTTCACGGCTGCCTCAGTCGCCGTCACTATGCCGCCCATGGTGCTTCTTCGCGCATCGCTTGAAGGATCCAAGGTTATAGGAGGAAGAGAACACATGGGCTGGCAAAGCAATCCGCTTATCGATTGTTCCACAAAGAAAAGATGCACCAAAAGTGAAAAGTTGAAAGTGGTGGTACCACAGAACTCATAAATACAGTTTTATTCATATGTTCCGTGGGTGGTACTAACCCAGATCGGCAGACTGGGAAGATAAATCCTGTCTGCCTACCGCTCTTAAACAACTTCATCTTTTTTTAAATATAATTTTGCGTAAATCCATATTAATTAACATTATTGTGTTTTATATTAAAGTCGAAATTGCTCTGCGGGTGAATTAATTACAGTTTGGTTTGTTTGACACGAGCCTGTTAATTGGAAAGTGATTGAAAGCAACTACGTGATTATTATGTTATATAAAACGATGTGACGCAGGGGCGTAGCTACCCCCGTATCTGCCGTATCAATTATACGGGCCCCCCAACTTTTCTATAGAGGCAGAAACTTCAGAAAAACTAGTCATCATCAGCTAAAAATGATTTAATAAATCATTTTGCCGAAAAAAGGCAAGTAGAGTGCATATTGAACATGAATTGTTTGGAAAAAGTGACAGATAATCATTATTTTTAAATATTTCTTTTAATTTTAAGCAAATATATATTTTTTTCTTTTGTGAGAAATCTTTACCCTTCCTAAGGGCTCGTAAACAATTTTTTATACAGCCAAGGCCACGCTGCGCTTCTGATGTGACGCCGGCATGTACCATAATTTTAAACCTTAATTGGTTATTAAAATAATGATAGGTAATAAAGTAACATGATATGCGTCGATGAGAGAATTTGATATTAAGTACATATTTTTATTAATAACTAACTGCGTAACCCGGCGCTTCCCGGCTTAAAATACATCGCACGCTTAATGGTTAATATATTTATTTTAAGTTACATTTCTATATGTAGCTACAAAAATCATAGAAACTGGATAACCAACGTCCATATCAAAGATACATTGGTACCGGCAAGTGGTTTTGAACCCGTGATCTCGGTTTGCGTTGCAATGGTTATCTGCCTAAGTTGTATAATAAGATTTTCTATTATTTTTATTTATTTAGGTACGTATACATAATCTTTGTACCTACCATAAAAGGTATGTTGTCGTATAGTGTATGTAAAATTAATTCAATGTTGTTAAGTTAGAATGCGATCCATGAATAGAGGCGACTGCTACTACAATTCAATAGCTGCAAGGATGAGTGAAAGTAGATTGACGAAAGCAATTTATAAATTTGATGTGGATGAATGCTTTAAACAGGCCCAGGGTGTTTTCCGATTAAATTGGAGACATCCTCAAGAAAGCTAGGTTGCCTAGTGTCCATAACCGTAGAGCTTGTATGAGAAGAATTGTGTATGTGAAGGAAGCGAGGGAGTTATGTCAGGATCGTGGCAAGTGGCGCTCCATTGTTCTGCCTATCCCCGTGGGAAAAAGGCGTGACAATTTGATTTTTGATTTGATACTAAAGCAAACTTATTTATATATGTTTGTTTGTTGTAAAATCTAGATTGCGCTTGAAACGAGATAGGGCGGGTATACTCGACGTCGGAAACTGGGGAACGGTCGCTTCCTCATCTCGCCTGCTTATTGTGTTTCTGATTTGTGTATGTTATTCTGAGTTTTTGCTCGTTATTTGGTTTTCATAAATGAAATATGAAAACAAATTTTCGTAAAATCTGTGCGTACTGTGTTTTTATTTTGACGCGTGCTTTTTGATATGGCCGTCTATAGTAACCGAGACAGTAAGCCACAAAAACCTTATAGAACATAGAAACTAAATGAGATAGAACGGTTTGGCAGAAGAAGTATGATGGTATGAAGTATACTGAACCACTTTTTATGGTCATCAATCCTTAATTATTGACAAAGCTTGAATATAATAATAATTTTGATTGTTTTGTTATAATTTGCAAAATAAATTGTATTATATCAATCAATCGACCGTGGTGCAGTGCAATGGTTACGCAAACCGAGAGCACGAGTTGGATCTTTGATATATGTACTTCGGTTGTCCTATTTCTATGATACAAGCTTTAGTACCTTAGTATAGAAAGCGCCACTTACTACGATCCTGACACAGCTCCCTCGTCTTCCTCTCATCCATATTTTTCTTTAAAAAATCTTTACGGTTATGGGCAATAGGCTACCTAACTTCAGAAAGACGGAGACCATCCAAATTCTACGATATTTTAAAATAAAGAAAATATAAATACATATATGATATTTAAAAAATCTTTTTCTTAAAACATCATTGAATACGTACCTAAAATTAATTTAAACAAACATCCAGGACGTATTTACATACTTTTTATTGAAGCAAACACTTTTAACGTAATTGAATTTGAAAAAGATGTTCACTCCCAGTTGAGAAAAACTGGGTCGTATTTATACGAAATTATTTTTAAACAATCTTAATCTTGTCCTCCCAAGATCAGCCGTAGGTACATTTTTAAATCATATGTTATGCGGCATTGTTGGGTAGGGGTCTTACAATATTTGGTTAAGTAGAGGTGATAGTGAATTAGGAAAACGAAAAAAAAAGCTCTGGTAGGTATATCCCTCTAAAAGCCGGGCGAGGCTCACAATTCAGCTTCTCAGATCTTGCAAATGACCACCGAATAATAAGTTGTTCTTTATAGCAACTTGCTCCTTCAATATTCATATTTTGTTATTTGATTTACAATATGGCGGCAAATTGGAAATAGTCTGTGTCACGTAAGCATGAATTTAATGCGAGAAATTTTTCGTGTAATGATTTTTTATGACTCTCAGTTTTTTTATTTCGGTAAAACTTTCAGTGTCGCCCCCGTATAATCTAAACTTGCGCTTAAAACCGCGCTCTATAACACATAAAACTATTTAGGCGGAACCTAATCATTACGAGCTGCTATTAAATAAAAAAAACTGCTATTAAATAAAACCGAATAGTCATCTTATTCCAGCTATTATAAGCACAATAATAGCTTATCCACATGCTATCTTATTTAATGCTTACATTTGAATAACGTGATCCCCTGGAGCGCTTTAGAGTAGCCTGTTGAACATTGCGACAAAGTTTTATTTGCAACCAGACAGAAAATACTGGTAGATAAACTAAATAGACTAAGATAAAAGCTAGTTTGCTTAGTGCCCATAACCATAGAGCTTGTATGAAGAGAATTATGGATGTGGAGGAAGCGAGGGAGTTGTGTCTGAATCGTGGCAAGTGGCGCTCCATTGTCTCTGACTATCCCTGTGGGAGACAGGCGTGACAATTTGATTGATTGATAAAACCTAATTGTGAATACTATGGAAAGGTTTCATTACGGTATAAGAGAGAGCGTCATTCTCTTTGACGTCACGGCATATATGTCCTTTATAGCCATACCACGGAGTGGGGATGCATAACATGGGGATTTGAAATTTCGGATATAGGAATAGTATCATACCGGTTTCGGATAATTTTGGTTACGGATGTGCGGTATTTTGTGGACTGTATCTAGCTGGTTGATTAGACGATATTTCTATTAATTAGACATAGGCAAAATGTCCGGAATTTATTAAGGAGTATTAAGAGTAAAATACAAATAGGTAAATATTTGGTATTACAATCAGTCATATAAGTTATAGCTACCTAATAGTGCTCAGCTCGACCGGGGAGAAACAAAAGTCTATCATGCGAGTCGAGTTCAGATGTCGAATCGCAAAAATCCTTGAATCCTTTTTACGTTCACCAGCGCTCCAATAGATACCTATTGAGATATCCTATTCAAAGAAATGTAATTCTTATAACTGTGTAGAGCCGCCAACAGATAAAAAGAGCGCTGGTATTCAAGATGCATAGTAACTTGTTTTGTTAACTACTAACTTTTCGTTTTTCGAATGACTATTAATTTGTAAATATTAATAATTATGTGCACGACTGTAAACGTTGCGTGGATTTGCTCCAACCGCAGTCGTGCAGTGCTCTTTTTTTCTGCCTATATTTATACTGCGCAGTACAAAAGTCAGTGCTCTTTTAATTTGCCTATCTTTATACTGCGCAGTTCAAAAGTCAGCGCTCTTTTTATTTGCCTATCTTTATACTGCGCAGTTCAAAAGTCAGCGCTCTTTTTATTTGCCTATCTTTATACTGCGCAGTACAAAAGTCAGCGCTCTTTTTATTTGCCTATCTTTATACTGCGCAGTGCAAAAGTCAGGCTCTACTGATCTGTCTTTCTTTATACTGCGCAGTGCAAAAGTCAGTGCTCTATTTATCTGCCTATCTTTATACTGCGCAGTACAAAAGTCAGGCTCTACTAATCTGCCTATCTTTATACTGCGCAGTACAAAAGTCAGTACTCTTTTCTTCTGCCGGTAGTTATACAATTGTAGAACTTGATCCCTGGGTGATGCTTAAGTTAAAGTAGCGCATCGCAACACATTTGGTTTTATTTGCAACATGAGAGGTCTCGCCACTCTCCGATGTTTAATGGAGGGGAACACATTACTAGGCAAGGCCGAGTCCTTCGATCGATTATACTCTCAATGTTCTTGACATTCAGTTCGACAAGAGCTTTCGCGTAATATTTTAATATTTTAGTAAATTATCAAATTGTCACGACTTTTTCCCACAAGGACAGAGACATTGAAGCGCCACTTGCCACGATCCTGACATACCTCTCTTCTTGTTTCCTTCACATCCACAATTCTCTTCAAACAAGCTTTACGGTAATGGCGCTAGGCAACCTAGTTTTCTTGAGGATATCTCCGATTCGGTCGGAAAACACCCTCCTGGCCCAGGCCTGTCTTGTTTTCTTTCCTTTCGTCAATCTACTTTTACTCATTCTTTCCATGTGCCCAAACCATTGAAACAACATCTTCCTTTAAACCACATCTATCGTGGTATAAGTGTTATTCCTTATATTTTTATTAGTAAAATACTTATAAAACTTATTTGAGTTCTCTGAAACTGCTATTTTTTTTACTTAGGTAAATATTAGGCATTTTGGACAGTGGCGTAGCGTAGAAGTCAGCCGCCCGGGGCGAAAAAAAATTGCCGCCCCTTTATTTAGGAGTTTCAATCATAGGTACAACAAAAATATGAATTTCAGGTTCAAATTTTAACGATTTATTTCAGTTTTAATAAATTTTGACGTCCCCTAAATGTGCCGCCCGGGGCGGTCCGCCCCCGCCACGCTAGGCCACTGATTCTGGATCAGTTTCGTTCGTACCATCTTACGTACGTTCGATGACGCTCACTAGATGCCCATTCTACTACCTCTTAGGTATTTTCCTCATTTCCTAATACTATATAGTATATAATAATATAATATTCTAATTCCTAATATTATATTATTATATGGACTCAATGTTTATTTAGGAAAATGTCTGCTTACTCAGCACTTCTTTTGTAATGGTTCAATATAATTTTCTTTTTTAGTAAAACTTATTTAGTCTCGTTTTAAGAGTAAATGAGATTTTTTCGGACGAAAGTAACATTATTTTCTTCTCTTAATTAATGGCGCCTGTGTTGTTTGTATTAAACAAAACCATGTTGTGTAACTTATATATATATATACTTACATATAAGTTAATCTACACATTAAGTTCCAAAATACATTTACCTAAAACTTTAGCCTAACAACCCACTCGGTGCCAAATTTATTACCTGTCGAACTCATGTGAAATCTATTGGAATATACAAAGTTATTTCTGTTCGCTAAACAAATGCTTACTTGAATGAAAATGGAATTACATCTAGATTTTTTTAATTTTGCGCGAACATTGATTAATGAATTAAACAAATTTTATGCGGCCTCTCCGAGACCACAATGATGCGCCTTTGAAAGCTGCAAAAAGTTGCGCTCTCGAAACGTCGGAATAATAAAAAAATGTAAAATCAATAACCAAAAATAAACGCAAAAGTAAGCCGCATAAAATTTAAAATAAACTTTTCAACGCAGAATTCAAAGGCTGGCTTTTAGACAACAAACTTTATTTCAAATTTACATTTGTATACTAAGCTACTACAGTGCTTGTATCATAGAAACAGAGCAACCAAAGTACATATATCTAAGACGACATAATATAAAAAGTACATTGGTACCGGCAAGTGGTTATAAACCCGTACGTTCGGCTTTCGTGATCATTGCACTACCACTACACCACGGCCGCCTTGAAGTTACTTTAGTTGCGGGCACTTTGACTTTGTATGTACGGCAGGTGCCTCAAGTTAAGTGTTTTTTTTTAATCGATTTAGCACCTATTTATTCGTCGTTAAACCAGCTGTACTTTAAAATCTTGTCAAGAGCGAGTGCCTAAATATTTGTGTAGGCCTCAATATTCGCAGAGACGTGGCCTTTGTGCGTCCTTTATCTACCATGGAAAATGGATTGAGGCGCTTTTAAACCTTGTTTCAACCGATGCATCGGATACATCGCGATGTATAATTTTTAATATTGCAAATATTTGTTATATATATATATATATATATTTTTAATATTATTATCACAAAGGTCTGGTTATCAAAGAGTGGTAGGCAGTGGAGCATCTATACAGTATACAGACTGTGACGTGACTTAGTCGGGTCAGCTTGTAAGTTATCGATTTTAACTAGTTAGTACTAGCAGTCATTGTCGGCAAGCGTGGCGTAGTGGTGTGCTACTAGTCCGTTACGCGGGTGTCCACTGTCCCGGGTTCGTTTTTCGGCCGTAGCAAATATTTGTTTCAAGGCTTTTCTTTGTAATATTTAATAGTAAGATTAAATTTACTAATAATTGTAAATTTTTATTTGCTATAATAACTAATAATTGACGAATATATTATATTCTATTTATAAGTAATAATTAACTATAATTAAACTATAAATAAAAAATATCATCTAATGACGTCGCATCAGAGATAGTCCCAAGGAGACTGGCAACATTTCCCCTTTGTACAGCAAGGCTAATACGTTGGCAGAAATAATTGCCAGCCTTCCTGTCTCCAGACTTCTCCGTCAGCCTCCTGGACAACTCCTTGGCCAGGCGCTTAGCTGATGGTCCCCAAGGGGCCCATCGTCTCGACCCCAAACGGCGCAAATTCGTAACCAGTACCGAGGTTGGCGTATTTGCGCAACTTGAGGTTCTCAGCAGAAATCGCCGCACCTCCCGCGCTTAACGATGTCGCTTGGATGTGAGATGGGGCTAATGTGTCTACACAAGTCGCATCCCACACCAAAGACCTGCCAAGTTTCCATGGCCCAACAGTCATTCCATCAGGTCTCTTGCCATCGCTCCGCGCAATACCACAGGGTTCTAAAATTGCGGGCACTCCAACAGTGACAAGAGCCCTTCGGATGATATCGTTGAGTGCCGCGTGACGGGGAATGCGACCGGCACTTCTGGCACAAGAAAGCCCGTGGTGTCCAAGATTATCCACCGGTTCTCCGCACCGACACTGGTGTTGATGGACAGTCCGGGCTCCGAGACGAAGACATACCGCCAGGGTCAGGGTATTTCTGTCGAGGAGTGTCCCAACCGATGCAGACGGAAAAGCCTGCAACCAGAAACCCGACTCCCTAGTAGAGACGGCTATGAGGCGAGCCCGCTCTCTCATGTTACTGGAAGATAAAATATCTTCCATTACCATTTTGCAGAGCGGCTCGTCCCATAGTCGTTGAAATTTCGGCGAAATTGGTAGCGAAATATTAGGACACGCAACTGACCAGGCATCTCTAATAATTGTTAAATAAAAAAAGAGGCAGCGGGTCTGGTTGGGGGAAGCATCTGCATTCTGTCAAGCGAATCGGTAGTAGAACTAAAAGGTTCGGACCTTGTCGTTTTACTGTAAAAACAACGGACAAATGAAATGCTTTACCAAACATTCTAAAACCTTGATCCTTCAGCGAACCGTTAAAAAGCAATTTAGACCGATATAGAGACGTTGAGAATGGAAACCTTAAGCTGAATCAGTATTACAGTCGCCTTAGGCGCTCTTTGACTTTCTCTTTCTTACCTTTAGGCAAGTCGAGATCAGAAGTCGCGCTTTAATGAGAAAAAAGCCAGTGTGAGGCTGTACGCATCCCCTGAAACATATATCAGTTCGTTCGTGCGATTATCTTGAATATTTATATTTTAAAAAATAATGCCCTAATTCATTCACAGAATTGTTTTTTTTTTGTGACACGACATCTGACTTCGACCCGCCTGATGATAAGCAAGAGGAGGTCCAAGAGTGACGACGACTGGGACAACCGAGTCAGTTCCCGGCTGTCCCAGCCGCCGCCACTATGCCGGCCTAAGATGCTTCTTCACGCATCGCTTGAAGGATCCAAGGTCATAGGATGGAGAGAACACATGGGCAGGCAAAGCATTCCACTTGTCGATTGATCTACAAAGAAAAGACGCACCGAACTTTTTAGTTCGACTGCCGATTCGGTCGATAAAATGCGGCTGCTTTCCCCGATCTGTTGACTTTAGAAGCTTATTGTAGGATTTCATTAACTCTGAACACTTGAGAAAGTAACTACGCCAGAAACTTTGCGGTGTATCGTAACTTGGTCGTAAGTTAATTAAGAGAAGTTTTTCGTCTTCACAGCAAAGTTTAACATAAGCCGGATAAAATATAAGCTTTCATACACAAGTTAAAACTTTGAAAACCTTACTTTATACTTGAACTAATTACTCATATTTAATGAATTTAAAAAATATATGCGGCTTACTATCGCGTTTATTTTTCGTTTTGATTTTACAATGATAACAATTTAAAAATCAAGACCAAAATAAACGCGATAGTAAGCCGCAAAAAAATTGTTTGATTCATTATTCAATTTTCGCGCAAAATCTAAAAATATACTACTCGTATTTAGTTATACTACGACTAATAAATTAAACAATTATCAACAATGGTTTACTATCGTGTTTATTTTTGGTTATGATTGTGATGATGGTTAGTGATTGTCTCTCTGTGACCATGATGGCTGCAAAACTTTTAAAACGTCGGAATAAAAATTTATACAATCATTAAACCAAAAATAAACGTGATAGTAAGCCGCATAAAATTAATTTATTTCATTAATTAGTTCGCGCAAAATCTAAGGAATTTCTTATTATTATAATATTTAAGTTATATCAATTTAGGTGGTTTCAGGGTTATGAGTTAGTTTTATTTTTGGTTTATGGCTTAGTCAAAGTAATATGATTTATCTTTAATGTGGATTATAGGCTGTAGTGTGATCCGTGAATGGATGTCACTGCTAATACAATTTAATAACTGTAAGTAGCAATCACATCCACTATGCCGGCCTAGTTGGAACCGGCAAGTTACAAGCTGATCCCGAAACAATTCGTAAGTGGTAGTACTACCCCGAATCGGCAGACTGGGTACTTCTGCCTTCTACTATTTGATAACCAGACCCGAAGCAAATATCCGCTTCTTTTTTTAATAAGAAATATTTGCAATATTTAATATACGAATATTTATTAAATATTACACATGTAGTGACAAGGATTGACAAAGGAATGCTTCGATGGTTTGGGCACATGGAAAGGATGAGTAAAAGTAGATTGACGAATGTGGATCTGATGTGAATGGATGCGTTACACAAGGCAGGCCGAGGCGGGTGTTTTCCGACCAAAACGGAGACATCCTCAAAAAAGCTGGGTTTCCTAGTGCCTGTATGAAAAGAATTGTGTACGTGAAGGAAGCAAGGAGTTGTGTAAGCATCGTGGTAAGTGGCGCTCTATTATCGCTACCTATCCCTGTGGGAAAAAGGCGTCTCAATTTGATTGATTTGACTGGTATTACACATAAAACCTATGAAATAAATATTTGCTCCGACCAGGAATTGAACCCGGGACATTACGCGTAATAAACTGGTGTGCTAACCAAGCAGTCACGCCTATCGTCATAACCAATCGGCTACGGCTGATGGTGATGAGGTACTATCTGAACTACTCAGATTTAAATTATTGAGCGCAATTAAAATCAAACAGTTTGAATGTCAACCCGTCAGATTAACTTAATTGATCATTAATATAACAATAGGCCATAATTTAACTAAGACCCTCATCCAACCCTTTGGTATTGTGCGAAAAATTAACTAAGTTCTTACATCTCCACCGGGATTAATGTTAAATGATTTGTTGAAATTAAGTAATGTATATTTAGGAATATTGTGTATAACCTGTTTTTTTATTCAGGACCTCGATTAGATTTGGCGCCGAAAAAACCGTGAAATCGCATCGCACTGATATTTTAAATCTTCGTGACCAATCAGCGAATACCAAATAAATAGGTAAACTACGTTGATTGGTCACATATTCATGCAATTAATGCTTTTATTTGGGAATATGTCACGTTTTTAGTGTAAAATAGTGGAAGTTATATTTAGTTACTTTGATAGCGGCGTGTAAAATATTCTGTGAGATTATTCTGGTGATTTATTTGCATTAATGTTTGTTTTCAAGTCTGAAATGGCGGTTTTTAACATTAATTTTTTGACGTTTATATTAAACGCGCACGAGTAGTGGTCTGTCATGATCACCAATGCGCCAAGCGGGACCTTCTTCATTCTATAAGTAAGTAAATGTAGAATGAAGAAGTAAGTAAATGTAGCGTGTCAGAAGGCCCTTGCCAGGCTCGCACAGCGAAACTCTTTAACCCTGTTTATTTTGCACTCCCGCATATTTCGGGAAACGCGCGTTTATAATGGCTGTCGCGAATCAACAGCCAAAATATGGCACCCAGCGCGTCAGTCCTTTCTTAAACAAGTGAAAACTTGCCCATATTTTCTTCCCATCCTTGGATTTTTCAAGCGGAACGTGGAAAATACCCTTCGGCAACTGAGTCGCCTTTTTCAGTCACCAGAGAACTTGTACCTGCATTAGCTTACCATCAACTTAAAGTCATCCCGTATATCTAACTAATACAAGTAGGTAACAAAGGAAACTTGAAACACACCTACTATATAACATGATAAACTAATATATAGTAAACTAGCAATTCGTCGTGTGTTATTTGATTTAGGGCGTTAAGCTAAATGTATTTTCCACTTACTTAGTAACTCAACACAACAATGCTAACAAGAACAAAACGAATATTATTGAGGAAATTATTTAATGGAAACTCTTCACTAAAATAATATCTCAAAAACCTGCTACTATTCAGAATATGAAACTATATTTATTTGGAGTAAGCCTAGTGAGCATTGTTAAGAGTCTAGCTAAAGCATTGATTCCCAGAGTGGTCCAAGTAGACCCTCATAGGTCCACGGGAGATCCGACAGGGCCTATATTGGCGTGACAAAAAAGGGGGATCAGAATATATAAGCGGGGGTCCACGAAATTATATCTAGTTTTGACAGTGAAGAACTAAAATATTGGCTTGACTTCTCCTATGTAAGCAGATAATATTTTATACATATATATTCAGTAAAATGTTTCGTAACTTGCAAACTTCCATAGTTAGATCTAATCTTCACATTTTTGACAAGTTTTTAGAATATAGTAGAAATGGTGGACCCCAAACCAGCAAAATTTTAAAAGAACATGGTCTAGAAGTCCAGAGAGACAAGGGGACTAATGGAGCTGTATAACATCTAAGCGCAATTTTGTTTATTTCAAACCTTATTTCCATCTATAGGATGACACTTTAAAATTTAAACCCACGACGCTGGGACTTCTGGACGTCGCAATAAGTCGGTCGTGTTATTTAAATACATATTGAAAAATTTGTATTTCTTTATTGCACATAAAAACTTGTGAACAGGGATTTCTAAGATATAGCGCGAACATTGATTAATAAATTAAACAAATTTTATGCGCCTTACCATGGCATTTATTTATAGTTTAAGATTTTACATATTTTTTTATTCCAACGTTTTTAGAGCTTTGCATAAAATTTGTTTAATTCATTACATATTAAAAATCAACAAATTTTAATTTACCTAACAAAAGTATAGGAGGTAGCTGGCATGACAGAATCTGGTAGAGGGGTTGAAACGGTTTCTTGACCGCATTACCCAGTGGGGCGACGAGAACCTGGTCCTAGTCAACGAAGACAAGACTGGTGTTCGCGTTCTCGACGAAAATTCACATTCCACATAACTAAACGATTGGGCGCGTCACCGTCGTTTCTTTGTAGAACAATAGACAAGTGGAATGCTTCACCAGCCCACGTGTTCTTCCCATCCTATAACATTGGTTCTTTCTAGCAATTGTAACTGCCACTGAATGTTTTTTTTAGGAATTCCCGTTGCTTAGAAAATGGGAGAATTTTTCTTTGAATTTCCTCATTAGTCAAGTCGAGATCAGATGTCGCGTCACAATAAATAAAAATAACTTTACCACTGATGACAACATGAATTTTAAATTAAATTTAAACGGACGACATATGCCACCATCATTCACTTGACGTAAATTAATTTTATGAACTCGACCATTCACTTCGGAAATTGACTTTCCGTGGGAGCGTCTGCTTTCATACTACGTAGGTATAATACTGGGTATAGGTAGGTAGGTATAAAACCGCTTAATGTTAAAAAAAATCCTTTTTAAAAAAGATATCCAATTTAGGATTATTATTAGATAATTAGCTATTGATATGTTTTTGTTATAATATTGATAGATTATTTGTAGGTGTGAGGGAAACAATGGAGTTGTGTCAGGATCGTGGCAAGAGGCGTTTTTATAGTCCTGCGGGAAAAAAACGTATTAATTCGATTTTCCTAATGGGGCGTTCTCACGGGGCGATTTTAGTTGATCAACTGCGAAATCGTTCGTGATTTGAACTGTCTGAACAGACTTTCAATCAAGTTGAAGCAATAAATATCTATTCAAGTTAAATACCTTTCTACTTTTGTTGATACATTTGACAGCTGACAGCGAATCGACTCGTCTGAACTTGTTCGTTCAACTTGCATTGAATAATCAGTCAGTCAATCAGCGCGATTGAGTACCTATGTACTGTATATTGCATTCCTCTATCACCAGTATTTTGTTTGTTTTTAAATTAAAATGTGAATTGTGGCATCCACATCCACGAGAAAAATGCTTAAATGGACAGATAGTGTAATAACACGTGTAATATTGAGTCGATTATTATTGAATCGTGAGAACGCTACCGTCAATATTTGCTTTCAAATTTTTGTTAAACGACAAATATTGATCAACTAAAATCGTCCTGTGAGAACGCGGTATAATGGTCACGCCTGCATTGGTCACGTTTTGTTACTTTTACAGGGTTCCAACGCATAGGCAATGGTTACAAAAAACACGCTATCAACCATAGATTTAGAACGCGCGTATTCTACATCTGTGCTATTAACATAGACTACTTGAATATTAGAACATATGAATTATATTTATATTTATGAGTTCTGTGAAAATACCTATATTTATTATACTAAGCGTCGTCGCGTGCATGCAATTTGAAGGAATGTTGAGCCAATTGTTCCAAGTGATTATGAATTCATAAAGTTTCGATTGTTCTGTTTGTATGGCTGGATGAAGTTTTGATCATAGTTTCTGTAAATTGAACTAAACTAGGTCGGACTAAAAAGTTCAGTGCGTCTTTTCTTTGTAAAACAATCGACAAGTGTAATGCTTTGCCAGCCCATGTGTTCTCTTCATCCTATAACCTTAGATCCTTCAAGCTTCTTCACGCGAAGCACTTTTGGCCGGCATAGTGACGGCGACTGGGGCAGCCGTGAACTGACTCGGTTTTTTCAGTCGTTGTTACTCTTGGACCTCCTCTTGCTTATCATTAGGCGGGTCGAGGTCAAATGTCGTGACACAATAAAAAAAAATGATTGCCTATGAAATATATATTTAGATATACAATGTGAAGATGTATTAAATATGGATAACAGCAAGATTACAAAGATGGTATAATACTAGTATTTCAAACATTTTTTTAAATAATCTACATTTATTTCTAGATAATACACCTGAAAACAATAGATATTTAAAAAAGTCAAAATTTATATGAAAAAATAAGCCAATCTGACTAACTTTTATTTATTTTTTATTGTGACACCACATCTGACCTCGACTCGCCTGATGATAAGCAAGAGGAGGTCCAAGATTGACGACGATTGGAATAACCGAGTCAGTTCCCGTCTGCCTCAGCCGCCGCCACTATGCCGGCCTCAGGTGCTTCTTCACGCATCGCTTGAAGGATTCAAGGTCATAGGATGGAGAGAACACATGGGCTGGCAAAGCATTCCACTTGTCAATTGTTCTACAAAGAAAAGACGCACCAATTTTTTAGTTCGACTGCCGATTCGGTCGATAAAATGTGGATGCTTTCCCCGACCTGTGCGGGTATTACGGGTGTGGAAGGAGGCAGGAACAAGGTTAAAAAGCTCTTCGGAACATTCTCCGTGGTATAGGCGATAGAGGACGCACAAAGCCGCCATGTCTCTGCGTAGTTGCATGGGCTCCAGAGTTCGCGTGACCTCTGCATCACCTATAATTCGGACAGCTCGTCGCTGCAATGAATCCAGGGCATTGAGAAGATATTTGGCAGAGCCGTCCCAGAGGTGGTGGATTCAAGAGGACGTCCATGAGCGCCAAAGACTGAGAAAACAATTTTAGTTTACGGCTGCCTCTGTCAGCGCCGGTCATATTAGTTTACATTAACTTTTACTATTCCCTAAAATTATTCATTCACTTTCAAGAGTATTAATGTAAACTTTGAGTTAGCGGGGAAAGTATAATAAATATTAATATCAAATGCTGCTACTACAGTAACTGTAAGTAGCAGTCACATCCACTGTCACTTAGAACGCTACTAAGACACGGTCTGTATACTTGTAAGTGTTGGTACTACCCGGATCAGGAGACTGGGCACCTCTGCCTACTACTCTTTGACAACTCAACTCTTTAACAAACAGGATTTTAGTACGGTGAACAAAAAAATCAAAAACGATATTTTACGTGACAATCTAGTTTAGTCTGTTCAAAAAGCGCAAAGTTCGCCTAAAGAAGTTTTCAACTTTAAAAATGAAAATTGAATCACTTCAAAGCTATAAGTCGTAACGAAAAGGCGATGCTTGAAACGTATTTCCCTTTCAACAAGCACAACTCTGTAAATTTACTTACCCAAAGTAATTTCCAAGTCAAATATCAAATGTTTGACTTATCATTCGAGTTGAAATTTTTAAGGAGGTGGAAACTTAGAAAAGTATGTTAACTTTTATTTAATTTATATATAGCTTATTTAGATAAAGCTTGGGCCGAAAAGTTCTCGAATAAACACCACATATGAAACCATAAGGCGGGATGCCATATGTCGAGTCCCAATAAAAAAAGTAAACGTATAAAGTAAAAAAGGCTTTATTCCACAGGCCAATTAGAAAATCGCTACAGCAAAGGACGACTGATAGCTCCCATGATGAAAACGATGATAATGTTAAAGATGATGATGATATAGTTGAGGTAGTTAAATTAGAGACACACTCACAGCGTGTCTCAAGTGGTGATTAGTTAATAAAATGGTGTAAGTCTCAAGTGGTGATTTTACTAGAGATTAAAATACTTTACATCGTTTTTGGAATTAAACCCTTCTTCGAAACTGCCGAACCAAACTATAAAAATATTAAATTATCACGCCTTTGTTTCTTTAACAATATGCAGACACAAAGAACTGCCACTTTCCACGATCCTGACATAACTCTCTTTCTTTTTCTACATCCACAACTCTCCTAATAGATACTTTGCTCTTACAAACACGTACAAACTTTACGAATCATCATCATTAAATTGTCACGACTTCAACTTCCTCGCTTCCCTTGCCTGTTAGTAAGCAAAGGGAAGTCCAAGGCGTCACTATGCCAGCCAAAAGCCGTGATTTTAAAGAGCGTTTGTGAGACAATTAGAAATTGCAGTGAATAACAATAAAGAAATTAATGTTGGCCCTCTGAAATCCCATCGCATGAAATTAATCACATTTGTTCCCATTGTTGTATTTAAATAAATAAATATAAACTTAGATCTTTCGAGCGAAGCATGACGGCGACTGAGGCAACCTCAGGTAAGTCGAGTTGAGGTCAGATGTCGAGTCACAGTAAAAACAATAAACTACCTATGGAATAGACATGAAATATTATCGAATATAGTTTAGAAATTATGTAAAATTTTATTTTAATTTGTTAAATATGGTTTTTCTTTTTGTTGCCTGAAATAGATCGCCATATTGGTGATAAGGCCGCCATTTATGTGTAATGCCCAATGTTGAAAAAAAAATGGTAGACTCGATACTTGTATTGATAAAACTAACAGTTTTGCTTTTAATTGCTGGGCAAATTAGTTATTTGGAAAATAAGATGTGGATTTTGTATAGTTTCCCAATCACGAAGACACGCCAAATTAACAATTGTGCTTTTAACTGCCATAATTATAGTTTGATTGCACACCTAAACTATGCCAAATAAAGGATATTTTCCAATAACATTGTAATCTTCGTACATCAAACTATTTTAAAATGTATATGCAACTGTTAATACAATTAAACCCAAGTCCCATACAAAATGTCCTTTGCACAATAAAGAGTATATATGTATCTATCTATAGGTAGGTACACCTTGCACAAGTTTCCGAGGTAATTAATCATTTAATAGTGCATTAGCAGAGTGATGTATCAAATTACATGGACAGATTAATAACGCTATTTGGAAATCCAATACCTACTATGTTGTATTATGTACTAGCCGTTCCCCGCGGTTTTGCCTATGTGTAACTGTAAATTGTAACGCATCCTCGTAGTTCATCATCAGATCTTGTATCAGAGTAAGAAACAATTTTAGGTAAATCACCATAGTTATATCTGTTACATATCCCTTAAATCCTAATGATACCCACATCATCACATAGGTACTCCAGGGTACTCTCCATAGGTACTCCCTCGCTTCCTTCACATTCACAATTCTCTTCATACAAGTTCTATGGTTAATTTTTGGAAGTGAATATTGAGAGTCGAATTAATGCTCTAGAAATGCGGTCGTTAAGGAGTGTATGTGGAGTAACGATAGCGGATAGAATAAGGAATAGCACAGTGCGCGATAGATGTGGTTTGAATGAGGATGTAGTGACAAGGATTGACAAAGGAATGCTTCGATGGTTTGGGCACATGGAAAGGATGAGTGAAAGTAGATTGATGAAAGGAATTTATAAATCGCATGTGAATGGATACGTTAAACAAGGCTGGCCCAGGAGCGTGTTCGCCGACTAAATCGGAGACATCCTCAAGAAAGCTAGGTTGCCTAGTGTTCATGCCTCATGTTCATGCCTAGCTATTGGTCATTTGTCTAATTATGACTAATAGCTACTTGCAGTGTTTTATCTGCAAGTAGCATACCATAAAAATATAGACTGGGCATCAAAATACATCAAAAAGCACCTCGAGTACTTTTCAGATTACGATCAGCCAGACACTAAACTCGTAGTGGCTTCCCGTGTAGGTGTTTATGATCTACAAACAACCCTATAAAAACGGAAATTAAAGTAATAAAACAGTACTACCACAAACCGTTAAGATATAACTCATTTATTTTGTTTTTTTTTTCTTCTTTGCAGCACTTAAGGAATCACTAATTATATACCCAATGTAAACTGGCAAAAATAGGCCGACATAGTGATGGTGACTGAGGCAGACGCAGGGACGTAGCTACCGCCGTATTTGCCGAGCCGTGGGTACCTCAAACGTGCAAAAATTAATAAAATCATTTTTTGTGACAATTCTACTCTTCCTAAGGGCCCCCTAACAAATTTTTATACGGTGCCCCGCCAAGGCAAGCTACGATTCTGGGCAGACGTAAACTGAGTCAGTTGTTTCAGTCATCAGCACTTTTGGACCTACTCATGCCTCTTGGACCAAGTCGCGGTCAGATGTAGTCACAATAAAAAAAATGAAACAGCACTCTTTGTAAACTAGCTTTTTTTTGTAGCTATTTAGTATAATAAAGTATATTTATTTATTTATTATTCATGAATTCAGCAAGCAACTCCATTGCGACTATTGCGTTATTTCGGCATACTACTAACACTAACGTCGCAATGTGTCTGTCAAATGTCACTTTCACAGATCAGTCAACACTCCATTTCGCTGCTTAAAGGTTTTTATTTTGCTTTCTTTCTGATATTTTTCACTTAACCAGCTTTTACCTCTTAACTTGGTTCTTTTGCCCCAATGATTGAATGGTAGAGGGTGCTTACCAGTTTAGTAACCGTGCATGCACCATAGTGCGGTATGTTTTTAACCATTCAATTAGATTAATTGTTTATAGAAGGAGGTCACTTCACCTGATACCCATTTCTAGTTCTCATATGTTCAGTTAATATAAGTAAAATCTTACTGGCCAGGGGGCCGACAGCGCAATTTCAATAGTTATGACAATGAAATTCATTCCCATTTGTCAAAAGTTACGCGGTCGCTGTTAGTGTCACAAACAACTTTTATTCATTCAAGAAATGAGTTTCAATGAGCTTCAACTGTTAATAAAAATGAACTTTGATTCTCAGTGTGTTGCGCGGTCGCAATTTTAATTCTGAAGCTCATTAATGGAGTTCAACTGTTAAAACGAAGTTCATTGTCATGGAGTTACGCGGTCGGCTGACATACCATTTAAGCAATTTTCCCATAAAACTTTATAGATGAAGGGTCAATAGTACGTATAGTGTTGTATAAACTTTGTCCTTGAAGTTTTTACGATATTAGACATTGCCAAGTCAAGGGTTGACTTAGTTCTTTGTTGTTGGAAATTGGTCTTTCTCTTGCATTTTATGTTTATTTAAGGTTTTAGCCATAGGTAAATCAACACATGACATTTAAAAATAAAATACCTAGTTTTTTTATATAACATCAGATTATTTATGTTTTATAGCAATATTCATCAGATAAATGTCTTAATTTTCGCATATAGGTAGATGGAAAAATAGAGCATTAGTTATTCAAGGAAACTAGAAGCTTTAACTTTAATAAATTTATAACCAGGACTAGCAAATGGCGCCGCCAAGTTCCAACACCATGCCAAAATGGAAAATGTAGGTCGTGCGAAATCAAATAACAAATATGACTAAAACCAATTCTGCGTTGCATATGAAGGCGACTCGATTTATTGCAACTGATACGAAAATCACAAAACTATTGTCAAATAACTGGAAGTAGCAGTCGCATCCAATACACAGGCACATGCTAGACACATTTTGACATATTTCTTATTTATATTTATTTTGTCCGTGTGTTATTTTGAACTCTTCTTAAACAACTGGACTGATTTAAATATATGTTTTTGTGTGTGTTTAAGTGGGTCATAGGATGGGTTAGATTCAAAACTAAACCTATTAGGTTTTATTAGTCCTCATCGTAGCACGTTTTCTTTACTGAGAACAACTTAAGGCCCAATATTAATTTGCGCCTTTATTTGACGCGCCACTTTTTGATCGGCACTTGTGTATCAATACTTAGTTGGTCAACGAGTTAACGAGTTTTCAGGAGTAAGTGTGATTCTTATTTAACAGTTTTTTTATTGTGATTCGACATATAACAGAGCACCCCGCTTGGTGATAAGCTGGAGTGTAGTCCATGAATGGATGTCACTGCTACTACAATTCAATAACTGTGAGTGGCAGTCACATCCACTATGCCGGCCTAGTTGGAACCGGCAACTTACAAGCTGATCCCGAAACGAGACCAAATCACCTGACGGTCTGTATACTTGTAAGTATAATATTAATATGTGGTAATTGGCAACACCGGTTTTGTACCAAAATTGTTTTCATAACATACCTCCTATACTTGACGAATCTGAGGGTAGAACATATGTACTTAGAATTTACATATAACAAAATAGGTGTTAATTTCACAATTGATTCTCCGACAAGAGTTTACAAACTTCCAGCCATCCGTCTGTAATTCAATCAGCATTGTAAATGAGGACTTCTGTGAAATAAATATTAAATCATGTTTTTCGTAATATTATTTTCCGTTAAAATATTACATCTCTTTCATTTCTATGACTTATTATTTAATTTTTTTATTACATTATTATTTTATTAACAATTTTTAATAAAATAAAAATGTATAATAAAAAATGGCGCTATTCATAGTATATGAGCAGCCAAATTGTATCAAAAAAGGCACAGATGGCTGTTCACAATGCGGTGCATTTTCCTAGAATAATGTATGGTAGTGAATCCTGAGAATGGTTAAAGAAGCATTAAAGTAGGATTAATACTGCAAAATGCTGTTATAAAGGATTTTTTATGGGGTAGCGATTACGGATAGAGTAAAGAATAAATTTGTGCTTGATAAATCTGATTAGAAATAAGATGTAATTACAAAGATTGAGAAAGTAAAGAAACGATATGGTTTTACCATATTAAAAGAATGGATGAAAGGATATTGACGAAAGAGATTTATAAATCGTGAGAATATAAAACGGGGGACGTTCAAGATGAACATAATATACCTACTTGTTCATATTGGCTATCGCATCTACGGTTTTTAATAAGTACGGTTTTTATTGCTTGGTTGGATAAAAAAATACTGGCAGGTATGACTAGATTAAAGTGATTAACAAAAAACTTTAAAGGTAAACAACGTGTTGGATGTACGTTTAAAAAAACTAGTACAACTAAAAGTGGCTATTTAAAAAAATAACAAAAGTGAACTGCGTCTTATTTATTCTTACTACCTATGTGTATACTTATACGCCCTCGTCTTTGGGTATACATTAGCTATATATATATACTCTAATAGCTATGTATATGCATTATGCATCTATATACAAGACATATATATAGATTTAGTATTTATATTTATGCATTATTATGTATTTATTATTGAGTAACTAGCTTGGTGGTACTAGCTACAATTTAATCTGTATGTAATACGTCGTGACTATTTTTGAGCATATATATTTTAAATTATCTTTATTAAGCAAAAAGTATATTACAAAGTGACGCGATAATAGTATCAAGACTTTATTGTAAACAAAAATTTATAATCAACGTCATGATCACGTACTATTTTCGTGTTTTGTGTGATGCAAAACGATGCGATTGTACGTGAATACTACTGCTCAATATCTTCAAATAAATAAGTTAAACGGGACGTCTCCTAAGCCAGACAATAATTTAAATCGAATCAGCTAAGTAGCAATTTTGTAATTCCCGCGCAAAAATATCATTATCTAAAAGTGTGCATGCATAAAGAAGCATTTTGAAATCATTAATAAAAATGTAAGTTGATTTTTTAAAGTGTTTAATATTATTTAATACATGAATAAATCATTATAGTAATGAACTCGGCATTATTTATGTTTTAGAATATTAGACCTCCCTTATCTTGATAAACTCTAGAACTGCTAAATAATTTAAAAATAATAAATTTGACCGGACATTCGAAACCATGGGCACAATCTAGCTGTGTTTATAAAAACAATTCATAAACTATTGCGATAAGAACCTCATAAAACTTCAAACATCATTAATATTCATTCTACGAACACTTTAATGACAGAAATCATAATTATTAAACAAACCGAAACATAATATCAACAATATGGTTTAAAATGCTTCAAATTCCCACATTATTGTCACACGCGCACTGCGTAGCGCAGCACTGGTTGCCTATAGCGAGCTTGATAAACGCGAGTTCGACAAACGTCAAATTCGGTGCCTAAAAAGTTCAAAATGGGTTATCGATATTGATAACTTACCCACCCAAGAATATCACATAACTTCATCATCAATAATATTCTTTATGAAGTTGTTGCCATAACTAGAATACCAAAATGAGTAAAAGAGTTTTAAGTATTTGTCTGAGTGATATCTCGTGTATTAGCAACAGATGTTCACCAAGAATCTTTAAGCCATGTTTTAGTGTACAAGCAAAAAGCGGCTTTAAGGTAAGGTCAATTCAAACAATAAACGGAAGATTACCAATTATCAAACACCGGGCGCGAAACTTCAATCTAATTTTTACACGTGGGCTTGTCGGATGCCGGTTGTTTGAGTCCATGTTTTTTGATTATATTTTCAAATACGTGGATTTGTTTATATAATTACATAATATTATCTAAATAGTACAATATTTCCTTTAATCGGTAAGTTAAGGTTATTTTAATTAAATGCCAGAAGCTTGTTTTGATAGTTTTTATTGTTGTCAAGAGTAGTAAATGACCTTCATTTGTTTTGATTTACAATTAAACTTAATACATTGATTATTGTTATAATGATAATAATTAAATGGTCACTTATAATACTAAGATTCATATAAGACTTCCTTTCCTATAAGTTACATTATTTTCTTATATAATTGTGGTATTGATTTGTAAAGTTATCCAGTCTTGATTAACATTACAACAAAATTGGATATTTCAATGTAGCCTAAACTTGGTGCTAAAACTTGTAGTCTTGCTAATAATACAGTAAATCTTTAGTTTGTTTGTTGTTATTGCCCCATAATTAAAGAATGGCTATCAAATTTTAATTCCAAAGCTTAGCCAGAAAACTAAAGCAGTCACTATCGGTAAAATTTCAGTCTTGTAAACTTAAAAATCTACAGGAGTTTTGGTGGGAAACTGCAAGTGACAGGTCGTGCAATTTATAATTATTTTTAAAGCTTGTGTTACTTGAATATTAATGTGTAATAATGGTGGAATTGTTATCCAATAATCATTTATAAGTTCATCAAGTATAGACAAGTGATTTAAAGCTGTGTAACATGTTTCTATGTGTTTCTTTCCAAGACTCCGTCGAATGAGTTTTAGTAGGTTGCTTTACTAGAACCATCATCTTCACCCTCTGTAATGGAAAAAACACTGAAGTGTTTTATCTTCATCCACAGAAGACATTGTAACTATATTACGGAAGACTAGGCTGTATGGACAAAGTTTCCTTTGCCTTCGCACAATGAGACAATTGAACTGAAGAAGAAGAATTAACAAATCTACATTCCAGAAAATTAGGCACAGCACACCATTATATTTTTTTTAATGTGACTTGACATGGCAGTACCATGTCTCATATTAAAATGGAGTGTCGTATTTAAATGTAGGTGACTACTACTTGAAGTTAAATAAATAAAGTAGTATGTAAACACCTCCACTATGCCAGACTAGGTAAAATCAGCTATTTTAAGGCTAATGGATCTGACTACCGCTATTTAATACCCATACCTGTACAAGTATACAGACCATGAAGTGATTTGGTCACGTTTCGGGATCAGCTATTTAAGTTGCCGGTTCCATCTAGGCCGGCATAGTGGATGTGATTGCTACTCACAGTTATTGAATTGTAGTAGCAGTGACATTCATTCATGGACCACACTTCGGTTTAACATCAAGCGGGGTGCTGTAATATGTCGAGTCACAATAAAAAAAATATCTACCTCATTTTTTATCAATGACAAATATTTATATTATCCAATTTATCCAAATTTTTATTTTGTAACTCGACATATGACAGCACCCCGCTTGATGTTAAGCTAGAGTGTGGTCCATGAATGGATGTCACTGCCACTACAATTTAATAACTGTAAGTAGCAGTCACATTCATTATACGGGGCTAGTTGGAACCAGCAACTTACAAGCTGATCCCGAAATGCAACTAAATCACTTCACGGTCTGTATACTTGTCAGTGGTGGTACTACCCTGGATCAGCAGACTGGGTATCGCCGCCTCCAACTCTTTGATAACCAGACCGGAGGCAAATATCCACCAATTTTTTTTATTAATAAATATTTCATAACAATAGCTGAACTGCATGGAAATTTGAATATGCCAACAGTCAGGAAAGAGATACGAAATTACTCTACCCAATACAAAGTCCGGTTGGATCACCATCCTAATGAGCTGGCCAGGTAGCTCAGAGACATAAAATCTAGTGGAAGACTGAAGCGCTGAAACTTCCACGAACTAGACAGCAGATAATAAAACTGCACTACTGAAGAGCGTGGATCTCAATGAAGGCAACACTCAACACGCCTGTGATCACACAACGTATCTGATCATAGTATGGATGACTGATTGCAGATAGTAAAAAAAAGCTATGAAACAAATATTTGCTCTAAGCGGGAATTAAATTCCCAATATTTGTTTACAGCAATATTTGTTAAGAGCAAATATTTGTATACGGACCCCGGACTTTACGCGATTTATTATTACAAACCAAAACTACTGACCGGAAATCGAACCAGGGATGGGCATGTGTAGCAAACTGGTATGTTAACCAATGTGCCATGCTGGTTGTCAAAAGAATATTTATTTTTAAATTTATTTATTATTATACCTAGCTAAATAAAGTGCTTGTATCATAGAAAGTGGGCAGCCAAAGTACATATTAAAGATTATGTACTTTGGCCTGTAAGTTGTTTTGAACCAGGGACTCGCAGTTTGTCTGACTACTGTATCATGGTTGCCCTAATTATTATTATTATTGTTATATCAACTTCAATTGTTTTAATTTTCTGGCAAAGATTATGGGGTCTTTATTAATGAACCCTTTATCTAAATAGCATCTAAAATAGTAACAGAAATAGGTCCATAGTTGATGATGATAACTTTTTTTCCGCCTTATTTGAATTATAATTATCTTTTTTTTGTTGTTAGTTACTTTATAGTGTTTCTCGTTTCATGCCCTTTTGAAGCCATAGTATAAGCAAGCCCATACTAATAAGTTATTTTCATTCATTATTTGTGATGATAATAAGTAACAAACCAGATATATTGATGCCATTTTTTATTTATTTGCACTTCTATACTAAGCTACTAAGTGCCTTGAATCATAGAAACAGGACAACCCAAGTAAATATGTCAAAGATACATTGGTACCGGTAATGATTTCGAACCCATGTTCTCGGTTTGTTTGGCACAATGGTCAAATATATAGCAATCAATATATTTTAGCAACGCAGCGATATTATTTGTATTGTACCACTCCCTGCAACAAAAAAATAAAGGTTTTTATCACGCCTGTTTCCCACAGGGATAGGCAGTGATAGGCACTTACCACGATCATTACACAACTCCCTTGCTTTTGTCACATCCACAATTCTCTTCAGGCTCTATGGTTATGGGCACTGGGCAACCCAGCTTTCTTGAGGATATCGATTTGGTCAGAAAACAGCCTCCTGGGCCTACCTTGTTTAACCCTTTCAACACGACGCTCAACAACGCAGATTCTACCCGCGTACGGCCCGCTATTATCGCTGGCACGCGTATTGGCGTGCGCCGATCGTAGGTAAAGATTTTATTTACGCCATAGATGGTAAACATTTTGTCAATTTACCATCTATGGTAAATTATATTTAAATAATTTTGGTTATAAATATAAGTTGTTTAATTTTTAATTTAATAATATTTTAGTTTTTTTTAAAACAATTTGTGTAATTTAATACGTTATTACGGAATAAATCATTTTATGTGGGCGCAAAGTATTCCGACCACGAAAATAGCAAAAACTTCAATTTTATCTTTACATAATTATATATCCCCCGGCGAGTCGTTTGAATTCAAAATGTAATGCCGCCAGCTCGCCTAGTGAGTCCATTGTGAAATGTTTGCGGCACCCGAGGTAACTTCATGAAAATCGTAGTGGCATTGAACTTGATGTCGGGATGATTTAAGTCACTACCACAGGAAACCCCCAAAGGATATAATACCGTGACGGTATACTAATATACATTAAAATGCATGAATACAAAGTCATTATTATTCAATAATAACAATGCAAAGTCATTATTATTCAATAATAACGACTTTGTATAAGATCCCTGGCAAAAAATATATCATCTCCAAACAAATTCGGACATGTTATGATTTATCTGCCATTATATTTATCCATCAATAAATGCGACCGATATTTATGAGGAACATAAATTTTAATTATATTATTTCATTATCATGTTCAGACAAAATGTTGTCAATTTCTGATTTACGTTTGCCGTATGTGGATAAAAAAGATCATATTTTTAAATATCGTGATTTACAAAACGAAGGCTAGTATATTATTAAGAACATTGTATATAAGCTTGTATAGAAAGGACATTATCAACAAAACTTGTTTCGCGAAGATATCGTCATTTTAGTTTGCACGCCAATTGGCGTGCGCCGTACGGTAAATAGGAAAAAATTTACGCCAATTGGCGTGCGCCGTACGGAAAGGGTTAACGCATCCATCCACATCAGATTTTTAAATTCCTTTGGTCAATTTGCTTTCACTCATCCTTTCCATGTGCCCAAACCATCGAGGCATCAGAAACATTAACATTCTTTTATCAAAGAGATATTCTCTGTATACAGGTGAGAGTTGTAAGACAATGGCGATATCCAGAAGCCAACTTCCTGCTCTATTATAAGACCCTGGAAACTATAACCATGATTAAAACCTTAATTCCGAATAGTGCACACGTTAAAGGATTTTGGCACGCTCCGAAAACATTGCTTACCAATACGTCAATGTTTGAAACCTTTGAAACCCGAAACTTTGTAAATTGAACCGAAGTGACTCAGTCGCGTTTCGGGATCAGCTTTAAAAGTTGTCATTTTTAACTAGGCCGGCAACTGAGGCTGGATGCGACTGCAATATACAGTTATTTAACTGTATATTGCAGTCGCCTCCATTCATATACCGCACTCCAGAATAACATCAGGCGGGGTGCTGTCATATGACGTGCCACATGTTTATATATATATATAACCTAAAAAACCATGCGACGACGTCATTAATTGACAAAATGGCAATTAACTTTTGTTTTTGATTGCGTTATCAAGTCGCAGGGGTCACTATTCGTATAACCTTTCCGGAAAATCTTAACAAGACGATCAGTTTGATGGCTGACCTCAGTCTTAACATACTCCTAAAGTTCTTAGACGTTTTAGTTTAAACAACGTTTAGTTAATCAGCGCAAACGTCAAATTGTGTATGTGTTTTTACGTTTAATAAGGTTTAAACTATGTTTATTTTTGTGATGTTTTCTTTAATGATTTAAGAGGATATTTTTAGACATTTCTGTACTAAGCTACAAAACTTGCTTTTATTATAGAAGCAGGACAACCAAAGATACACTTAGATATGTAGTTTAGTGGTTTGTGCAAACGTCACGCAAACCGAGAGCACGGGTTCAAAACCACTTGCGGGCACAACGTATCTTTGATTATGCACTTTGGTCGTCCTGTTATGAAACAAAACTATCAATGATACAAAGACTTAAGTAGCCTAATATAGAAATGTAATAAAAATATAGCCAAGATACATTAGTACCGGATTTTTGAACCGGAGGCTCTTTGTTTACGAGACCATTTCACAACCACTACACCATTGTCGCTTATTTGTCAAATCAAATCAGTTTTATTTTATATTATAGAGCATTTTGCAATTAGTCAACTGCAATTGCAACTATAATCAGATGCGGTCATTAAGGAGTGTATGTGAAGTGACGATAGCAGATTCAATGAAGAATAGCATAATTCGCAAAATATGTGTTTTGAAAGAAGATGTATTAGTGACAAGGATTGACAAAGGAATGTTTTGATGGCACATGGAAAGAATAAGCGAAAGTAGATTGACGAAAGATGACTGATGTGGATGGATGCGTTAAACGAGGCAGGCCCGACCAAATCAGCGAGGAAGTTCCATTGTCTCTGCCTATCCCTGCGAGAAAAAGGCGTGACAATTTAATTGATTGAATAGAGCAGTACACGAGTTTTGTAGATTTAATCGATTTTAGAATACGACTTTTTACACAACTTTTAAATTTAAATAAAATGGATAAAATTTGTTTTTGTTGCAGAATTTACCGAATAGATATATCCACAGCAGCCCAATAATGAGTAACAAATTGTTGTTGAATGGTAATTTGTGGGATACTGATCCGGAGTTATTTGAGATAATACGTAATGAGAAGAAGAGACAGGAAGCCGGACTAGAGATGATTGCCTCTGAGAACTTCACATCTCTACCAGTACTCCAATGTTTAAGCTCATGCCTTCATAACAAATACTCCGAGGGAATGCCCCATCAGAGGTAAGATTATTTATTGTGGCCAGACATATGACAGCACCTCGCCTGGTAATAGGCTGGAGTGCTCTCCATGAATGGAGGCGACTGATTCTACGATTAAATAACAGTGACTAGCAGTCGCATCCACTATGACGGCTTGGTTAAGACCGGCAACAACGCGAGTAAGTCACTTTACCACGGTCTGCATACTGCAAAGTGGTGGTTACCCTGGTTTGGCAGACTAGGCACCGCTGCCTACCACTATTTGACAACTAGACCAACTAGAATAATTTATTCAACAAACATTTAACATTTAACAAATATTTGTAATATTTATCTTGATTATTATTACATTAAAGTATTACAATTAAAAGTTATGAAACTAATATTAGCTCCGATCGGGTATCGAACCCGGGCCGCGTAACTTAATGAGAATGAGCTTCGTTTTGACAGTTGAACTCCATTAATGAGCTTCAAAATTAAATTGCGACCGCGCAACGAACTACAATTCGATGTTCATTTTCATTGACAGTTTGAGCTCATTAAAACTCTTCCGAATGAATGCGAGTTGTTTTTGACGCTAGCAGTGACCGCGTAACTTTTTGATAAATGGGAATGAATTTCATTTTAATTGAAGTTGCGCGGTCAGCCTCTAGGTGAACTCAGCAATGCGCAACGCCTGTCGTCATTACCCACTTGTTAGCTCATATTTTTTTTACAGATAGATTCGAAAAATGAGTGCGTGTTTGACAAAACAGTTCGCTCTTGCGCTGAGTGTAGCGCTCCCTATCTATCCCTATTTTAATTAAGGCAGTTTTATTTGTTTATTATTTCTTTATTTACCATCCCAAACTACTAAACGTAATTTACATTGGTAGGAGTGGTTTTAAACTTAGGTGCTTTTTGCGAGACTGCCACTATACCACGATCGCCTACAGTTGGCATAAGTTTAAAATTGTATTTTATTAATGAATTAAACAATTTTTATGCGGCTTAATATGCGCGTTTCTTTTTGAGTAATGATTTTACAATTATTTATTATTCCGACGTTTCGAGAGATTTGCAGCCATCGTGGTCACAGAAAGACCACGATGACTTGCTTGTAAAACCAATAAACAAAAGTAAACGCGAAAGCCGCATAAAGTTTGTTTAATTCGCAATGTTCGCGTAAAATCTAAGAAAATTGTATGTATTTTATTGAATAAATATTTATTATATTTTATTTTTATTCTTTCAGATATTACGGTGGTAATGAATTCATTGATGAAATTGAAATTCTAGCACAGAAGAGAGCACTCATTGCATACAGACTGAAAGAAGACGAATGGGGTGTCAATGTACAACCTTATTCAGGTAAACATTGCTTTTATTGTGACATATGACAGCGCCTCGCCTGATACTAAGCTGGAATGCGTCTACAGTTAAATAACTGCAAGTACCAGTTGCACCCACTATGCCAGGCTAGCTGGAACCGGCATCTTACAAGCTTATTGTGAAATGCCATTAATCACTTCACGGCCTGTGTACTTGTAAGTGGTGGTATTACCCCGGTTTGGCAGAATGGATACCACTGCATACCACTAAATTTGATAACCAGACCCGAAAGAAATATGTGGATATTTGTAATATACGAGTATGTTATTCAATATTACAAATTCGCGGAGCTACGGCAAGAGACCCGACGGCATGACCATTGGGCCGTGGAAACTTAGCAGGTCTCTGGTGTGGGATGCGACATGTGTAGACACATTAGCCCCATCTCACATCCAGGCGACCTCGTTAAACGCGGCGATTACTGCTGAGAACCTCAAGTACAGGCTACGAATTTGCACCATTAGGGGTCTAGACTATGTGCCCTGGGGACCTACAGCAAGGCGCCTGGCCAAGGAGTTGCCCAAGCGGCTGACAGAGAAGTCTGTAGACAGGAAGGCTGGCAATTATTTCTGCCAACGTTAGCCTCGCTATACAAAGGGGAAATGTTGCCAGTATTCTTTGGACTATCTCTTAGAGGATATTTTTATTTATAGTTTAATTACAATAGTCTATAATATTACTAATAAAAGCTAACAAACTATTATTCTCACAGTTTATAAAACATGTGTTACTAACAAAATAAATTCGTAGGATAAGAAAATAGTTTATAATATATTGACCTCGGTTAAAGTACAAATTGTGTTATGGTTTGAAGTTTTGATAAGAATTATTTTTGTCCGGAATATTACAACTGTTATATCTTCACTTTATCGTATTTTTATATGCTTTTGAATTTATTGCGTATTTTCTTAGATTTTGCGCGAACATTAGTTAATGAATTGAACAAATTTAATGCGGCTTACTATCGCGTTTATTTTGTTTTTACAATTATTTATTGTTCCGACGTTTCGGGAGCTTTGCAGCCATCGTGGTCACGAAGAGACTGAGGTGTTGGTCGTCCTATTGGTTGATGCTGTTATTGTTTCCAAAACTACCCAGTTTGATGTTATTATTTTGTTTTTCTGTTCCTGGTTTAATTCAATTGTAAAATCAAAATCAAAATAAACGCCTTATATGCGGCTTATATGTACTATATATAAGCCGCATATAAGCGCATTGCTCTATTCATGTTACGTATTTGAAAGAACCAACAACCGATGGGGAAGAAAGGTTCTAAGGTGGAGACCACGAACCGGAAGACGCAGCTAAGGTAGGCCTCCCACTGGGTGGACTGACTACATAGTGAAAGTCACGGGTAAACGGTGGATGCAACTGGCATCTTGTCGTTCGGAATGGCGTTCTAAGGGGGAGACATATGTTCAGCTGTGGACGCCTGCTGGCTGATGATGATTTGAAAGAGGCAGGTCCGGGTCTGTAATATAAGGAAATAATTAATTAAAAATTTTGTTTGGTTGCAGGATCTCCAGCTAACTTCGCAGTATACACAGGCATTGTTGAGCCCCATGGCAGGATCATGGGTCTTGATTTACCTGATGGTGGACATCTCACACATGGATTCTTTACAGCCACCAAAAAGATCTCCGCTACCTCTATATTCTTTGAGAGTATGCCCTACAAGGTGAGAGACCAGTTAATATGGAATAAATGGATGTGTTAAACGAGGAAGTCCCAGGAGGGTGTTTTCCGGCCAAAATGGAGTCATATTCAAGAAAGCCTAGTTCCTATACCTATAACCGTAAAGCTTGTATGAAGAGAATTGTGAATGTGAGGGAAGCGAAGTATTTGTGTCAGGATCGTGGCAAGTGGGCGCCCAGTTTGCATGACCATTGCACTGCCACTACACCACGGTCGCCTTAAATATTGATTATGATATTTTGTGAACATGCTCTGATGTAACATATCTATAGCAACACCATGACATATTATATTTATCATGAACTATTATTATCAGAGTTTATGAGCATGAACTTGTGAACTTTAATATAACGTAACAATTCATGACGCCTTATCAATGACAACACATAACTAGGTATATAATTATTGACTTATATAATATACATACAAAATTGTGACTCGACATATGACAGCACCTCGCCTGATGTTAAGCTGGAGTGAGGTGTATTTATGGAGGTGACTGCTATTACAGTTGAATAAGTACAAGTAGCAGTCGCAAACACTATGCCGGTCTATTTAGAACCGGCCACTTACGGTCTGTATACTTGTAAGTGGTGGTACTATACTAATCGGCAGACTAGCCACTGCCTACCACACTTTGGTAGGACAATCAGACCCAGAGCAAATATACGCCTCTTTTTTTATCGCGCTATGAAACAAGTCTTTGCTCCGGCCAGGAATCGTACCCGAGACTTCGAACCGACAATCGAAGCAATGCGCCATGCCTGTCGTCATATATTTTGTATTGTAAAAATTCTTAATAAGGAAGATCATTAAAAACTGTTATGCAGTCATTGTTATTTTTGAAATAATCGTGAGATAATTCGTTTATTTTTAATGTTCAAAAATATATTAAAGTCGATACAAAATAACTAAAAGCAAAACTACGCCTTTGCTAAAACAAAAGACGTAGTTTATCAAATTAACGTTATGAGTTATTGTTTTTTATCGTTTTGTTATCATATTTCATTGCTATTGATTTAAACCAGAGGTTCCCAAACTTTTTTCTCATAGACCACTTTTCTAATTTCGCTGGTCTCGATGGACCCCCTGTAGCTAAATTTCTAGCATATTCCCAAAATTTCGCATAAATGCCTTCTGTTGCAAGTCCCGACACGTTGTATTAAATATGCATATTTACACAGTCACTGAGATTTTAAAAATATTGTATGACCACATTGATAGGTGAAGTTAGGCCAATATTTTATTTTTGTGGACCCCCGCTTACGAATTGTGTACCCTCATGGACCCCTGAGGGTCCACCTGAACCACTTTGGGAATGAATGATTTAAACAGTGTTAGGCAGGCACTGTTGGTGGTCATTTGCCGAGCTACGTCTTAACTTGACTTGCCTGATCGTAAGCTAAGGAAGGTACAAGAGCGCCGGCGACTGAAAAAAATACCTTAGTCGCCGCCACTATATCGGCCATAACTTTTTTTTTTTTTTTTCAAAAAAATATTCGCGTCTTTGAAGGTAATAATCAAAACCTTTTTCTACAGGTCGACGTGGCTACTGGTCTCATCGACTATGACCAATTATTAAAATCGGCGCGTCTCTTCAAACCGAAGATCATAATTGCTGGAATGAGTTGTTATTCCCGTTGCCTCGACTATAAACGATTTAGAGAGATCGCAAATGAAGTTGGAGCCTTTTTGATGGCTGACATGGCACATATTTCTGGTCTCGTTGCTGCAGGTAATAAATAGCATACTTAGTTTTGGATTATATAGTTAGGAAGACTTAAGACTAGACTAATGAAATCAATCAATCAAATTGATCCCAATGGAGCGCCACTTGCCACGATCCTGACACAACTCCCTCGCTTCCTCCAAATCCACAATTCTCTTCATACAAGCTCTAAGGCAGACCTAGAAGGGTGTTATTTTACCAAATTGGAATCATCCTCAAGAATTGTGGCTCACATCCAAAAAGCGAAGGAGATGTGTCAGGATCGAAGCAAGTAGCGCTCCATCGTCTCTGCCTATCCCTGTGTGAAAAAGGCGTAACAATTTGATTGATACTTTAAAAATTATCATAATTAACATCATTGGTCTAAACATAGATCAATGAATTAAACAAATAAGTTATTTCGACGTTTCGAGAGCTTTGCAGCTATCATGGTCACAGAGAGACTAAGGTATTGGTCGTCCTATTGGCGATGGCAATAGTATAGCGATAGTTAGCCGCATAAATTTGTTTAATTCATCAATCAATGTTCGCGCAAAATCTAAGAGAAAATTATAACGCAGATCCTTGAATTCCAGTTGCTCCACAAAATTAAACTCGTACGTTGTTCACAGGCGTAGTCCCCAGCCCATTCGACTACTGTGACATTGTAACAACAACCACGCACAAAACCCTGCGTGGACCCCGCGCTGGTGTCATTTTCTTCCGCAAAGGTGTGCGCTCGGTCAAAGCTAACGGTGACAAAGTTATGTTTGACTTCGAAAGCAAAATCAACCAGGCCGTGTTCCCTGGACTGCAAGGTGGGCCACACAATAACACCATAGCCGCAATTGCCACAGCTATGAAACAAGCAACTTCGCCAGAGTTTGTTGAGTACCAAAAACAAGTGAGTGTTTTTTTTTTGTTTCACATAGCATTTAACGATAGACGTGGAGCATGGGTTAGAATACCAGTTCTTTACGCGTAAAGTAGCGGGTTCGATTCCCGGTCGGAGCAAATATTTGTGTCATTTTTTTGTATTCAGACGCGACTCAAATTGCCTAATCCAAGGTCCAAGAGCACCAAGGAGTGAACCACTAGGTTTAGTGACGGCCACTAAGGTTAGAAAACCCTAGTGGCCGTCACTATTTTCTTCTTTTTTCACACTTATAAACTAAGCTACTAAACACGGTTGAATCATAAAAGCAGGACAACAAAGGCACATATATCAAAGTACCACTACACCACGGCCAAAGTTGCTTTTTCACGCTTCGCTTGAAAAAGTACATTACATAAAAATATAATATATATTTTATGTATATATTAAAAATAGCGGGCCCTACAACTGTCCTGTCCAAAAGTTAAAAAAAACTATTGCAGCGCCACCTACTGGGTACAATTGTGAATCTAAACAATCTAAACAAACATATTTTTCCTTATAAAATAGGGTTAGCCATTTAGGAGAACTTAAACACATACTCACGGATAAAATAAATAAATATATATGAAGATTTAAATTAATTTTTCAGGTGGTTAGGAACTCTAAACATCTGTGCGAAGCTTTAATTAAAAAAGGTTACAATATAGCCACAGGTGGCACTGACGTCCATCTTGTTTTGGTTGATGTGAGGAATGTAGGTCTGAGTGGTGCAAGAGCGGAGAGGATTCTAGAATTATGCAGCATCGCTTGTAATAAGAACACTGTGCCTGGAGATAAGAGTGCTTTGAACCCAAGTGGTTTTCGATTAGGTAAGGAGTTGTCCAAGCAGCTGACGGAGAAGTCTGTAGACAGAAAGGCTTGCAATAATTTCTGCCAATGTATTAGCCTTGCTATACGAAGGGGAAACGTTGCCAGTCTTCTTAAGACTATCTCGGATGTGACGTTATTAGATATTTTTTATTTATAGTTAATATACTTTTATCTGGTTCTTAATAAAGCATATTTATTAAAAGATAGATAAGCCAATAAACTAATTAGGTAAGATGATCTATTTTTTTTATTGTGCCACGACATCTGACCACGACTTGACTAATGGTAAGCAAATGGAGGTCCAAGGGTGACAGCGGGTGAAATTACTGCCTCAGACGCCGGCACTATGCCGGTCAAAGTCAGTTGACTGTAGTAGCTGTCGCCTCTATTTATAAACCATACTCTAGCTTAATATTAGACGGGGAGTGATGCCATTAATATTTCGACCTAAAATAAAAAAAGTTTTGTTTCTGACTTGTTTGGGACTTGCCTGATGCTAAGTAAGTAAAGGTCCAAGAGTGCCGACGACTGAAAAGATTGACCCAATTTACGCCTGCCTCTGTCGCCATCTCTATGCTCCCAGGAATGTGGTTTAGAGAATATGCAATCAACAGAAATTGGTCTTGTTTTATTGCTTTTTTACAGGATTGATTGCTATTCCAATTGCTATTGCTATAGTAGGCAGTGGTACCCAGTCTGCCAATCCAGGGTAGTACCTCCACTTACAAGTATACAGACCGTAAAGTGATTTGGTCGCGTTTCGGGATCAGGTTCCAACTAGGCCGGCATAATGGATGTGACTGTTACTTACAGTTACTGTATTGTAGTAGCAGTGACATCCATTCATAGATTACACTCTAGATTAACATCAAGTGGAGTGCTGTCATATGACGAGTCACAATAAAAAATATTGAGGAATAGTGCAAGAAATTAATACCAGATAGATTAAAAAAACTTTATATTTTGTAGGTACCCCCGCTTTAACTACAAGAGGAATGGTAGAGAAAGACATTGATCGTGTTGCTGATTATATTGATAAAGCATTGAAATTAGCACAAGAAATAGGTAAAGTATCTGGACCGAAGCTTGTGGACTTCAACAAAACAATCAAGGAAAATGCTGAGTTTAATAAGAAAGTAGAAAATTTAAAGGAAGAAATTGAAAACTATAGCAGATCATTCCCACTTCCTGGTATTGAAAATTACTAAGTTTCTCTTATACGCTCGTGCGTTTTAATTATATTTTTGTACAGTTATACTATGTCAATATCTCATGGAGCAGATCTATTTTTATAATAAGAATAAATAAATTGTTATTTAGTTACATTTTGTTTTATTTTCTTCATTGTAGCCTGGCTTCATTGTACATATAGTAGTTGTGCTAATTATTTTTAATCGGGGGGGTTTCATTTCGCGCCTATTTTAGTATTTCCTTTTTTTATTTATTTTGGATCTTTGCCTTAATCTATTTTAAAATGTTTTTAACATTTTGTTTGTCTATGAATGGTATAATTGTTGGAGTTTTGGCGGGCAACTGCAACTGACAGGACGCGCAATTTTGAATTATTTGAAAAACTTGTGTTTTTCATAAATATTAATGTGTAGTAATGGTGGAATTGTTATTCAGTAATAATTTTTAAGTTGATCAAGTATAAACAAGTAATTTAAAGTTGTGAAACGTGTTTTTTCATGTTCCCTCCAAGACTCCTTCTGAAGTTTTAGTAAAGGCTTTCCGCCACTTTACTAAAACGATCATCATCAACCTCACTATCATCATCATCATTTGATGAATCACTCGCATGGTTCATCTTCATCTTTACTTGACAATGTTGTAACATTGAACCATATATATTTACTTTGACACTGGCAAGTTAAATACTAAAGCCATATACAAGAAGAAAGAAAAAAAAGTATAATTGTCAATGGACAGTTAGTAAGAGGGATGTACTTTTAGTATATCGATAAAATACGCTCTTTTATATCCACTGCTCAGGCCATTCGGGGATTTCAATAGAAATAATGCCTAATATATATTTTATTATCACCTTGCTTCTTTTTGTCACTTTCGCATTTACCACACTAGGCGGGTAAACATTCGCATTACATCGAAAGTACTATTTGTAGTCTAACCAAAAGATTCTGTTCATTTATTATCTTTCGCATTGTAAACAAATGGATCGCTTTGTCTTCCACAGGTTCTCCCCATTCTTTGATTTTTGTATCTTTTATCAATTTGTCTGTAAATTAACGGCTACTGAGACGGCCGTAAAATAAGTTTTCAGTCATCGGCACCTCCCCTTGGTAAGTTTCCCCTTGGTGGCCAGGCAGGTCGAGGACTGAAGTGGCGTCTCAATAAAAAAAAATAGCGGAACGTTAAGAAACACATGCCGCTACACGGCGACGGCGTTTATGTAACTTTATTGCCGCTTACCCTCATACGGGTTGCACACCAAGAGCCAAATTAACTTTGTTTAGTTTAATAATGCGCTCTATTACTGTCCCCTTATATTTGACACAGTTTGCGGTCTTTGCACAAATATAAACCTTCAGTTTACGACAAATGCTAAATATAGTTTTAACTCTAGGTCTGCAGCCTGCATGTAGATAACGAGAACTTGAGCAGCTTTATTTGGCGTCATATCTTGTATTTAACTACAAACGTATCTAGTAGAAAGACCGATGTTCTACATCGACTATTCGACTATTGCTCTTAAAAACTGCGGTCATAAACTAAATACCTATTTTATTATTGCTCTAAAAATTTCACCATTATCCACAACAAACGTATGCTCCAGTATTTTTTATTAGTCATTCCATGCCTTATTCGATATCGACATTATGTTGATATGTTGAAAGTTTACATCACTAACACCAGACATTTCATTCATTTTTCTTGAAATTGTGTTGTTTTTGTGTCGTTGTAGGCCAATTAAGTATAATTGGAAAAGTAATTAAGAGTGAAATTATCTCAGTGCCCTATATACAGAATAACATTACGAAGAATTTTTCTGAAGCGTTATTTTATAACTGACGACCTTGTACAACGTATGTTGATTTCGGACGATAACTTGACAAAATACAATCTTTTTAGCGTAGTGATTTTGTGTGTACATTGTTTGAGAACAACAAATGTTTAATTATTATTTGATGGAATACGGGGAAGACTGATCGGCGGCAATATTATGCATACATTTGTGTGTAATGAATGCCACCTGGGGTCGTGGGTTGTAATTTGTGAATTATGTTCGCCACTGCTGGAATGGTAGCAGCACCACAACAGGCGACAAATCAGTTAACAAGTAACGGCAGCATTACATTGCCAAGATCTCATCATCAAATGAATAGTAAGTAACATTGCAATATTTACATTATTCTTATCCTACTTGACATAAATATTTTTATTTAGTAAATCTATACATACTAAGATTCTAAATAGATAAAAAATAGTACAAAGAAATGTTTTAATTTTTTTTATTTTATCTATTTCTATACTAAGCTACTAAAGTGCTTGTATCATAGAAACAAGACAACCAAAGTACATATATCAAAAATACATAGGTACTGGTGGGTGGTTTCACACTTGTGCTCTCGGTTTGTGTAACCATTGCACTGCCACTACACCATGGTCGCCTTTTCATAACAACATAAACAACAATAGTTATTAAGTTTAAGTTGATCATATTTGATCAGTTAACATGTTAACCAATTTTTTTTAAATACATTTCTTTTGGCAAAGGGCCTGTATTGACAGGATCATTTAGACTTCTTAGAGATTATTTTGTCACTCATGGATTCCGGGTCCACTACATGGCAGGCAGGAAAGAGAACAGATAATTCCAGGCTTGCAACTAAACTCATACCCACACTGTACCAAGATATTGCTTATCAAAGTTTTTGCCTCCACCTTACCTACAGCTAGTGTAGAAAAATTGTTTTCTTTGTTTTAGATTGTTCCACAGCTGCACCAAAATCCTATGATTACTTATTAAAAGTATTGTTAGTGGGTGACTCAGATGTTGGAAAACAGGAAATCCTACAAGATTTAGAAGATGGATCGGCTGACTCACCCTTTTGTAGTGGCAGCGGTAAGAGAATTATTTAACTAGATTTTGATAATTTGATAAAACAATCAAATTGTGCTTTTTTCCCACATGGATAGGTAGACAAAAGAGCGCACTACTTGCCATAATCCTGACACAACTCCCTTGCCTTCCCTCACATCCACAGTTCTCTTCATACAACTCATATTTCTTAAGGATGTCTCCAAAACTTCCTAAACTATTCAATTTAATATTTTAACACATTCACATGCTGTAATGCCGGTGTCTACTTGATATCTGAGCAATACAAATATTTGTAATATTTAATATATTTATTAAATATTATTACAAATATTTGTTAAGAGGCATGTATTTGCTTCAGGTCTGGTTATTAAAGAATGGTAGGCAGTGGCTGCCGATCCGGGGTAATACCACCACTTACAAGTATACAGACCTTAAAGTGATTTGATCACGTTGCGGGATCAGCTTGTAAGTTGCCGGTTCTAACTAGGCCTGCATAGTGGATGTGATTGCTGCTTACAATTATTGATGGTTACACTGCGATTGTTTGATGATGAGTGAAAGTAAATTGATGAAAGGAATTTATTAATCACAATAAAACTAATAAATAAAAAACCTATTTGCCAGTAGAAATTGACTGTAAGTAATATTTCCAGCATACAAGACAACAACAATCCTCTTAGATGGAAAGAGGGTCAAGCTGCAATTGTGGGACACATCTGGCCAGGGCAGGTTCTGCACCATCATCAGGTCATATTCCAGAGGTGCACAAGGCATTCTGCTGGTGTATGACATTACTAATAAATGGTCATTTGATAGCATAGACCGGTGGTTGGAGGAAGTGGAAAGGGTAAGTTTTTTATACCTTGATTATTATTATTAGATAGACTAGCAGCTTTCGCTGATGCGTCTATCATTAACACTTGTGGTTTACTTAGAAGTCATGTGCTTGTCGAGTCTATTTTTAAATTGGTTAACTGTCTCCGCCCCAATGACATCGGCTGGCAAACTGTTCCATGAATCCACAACACGGTTGGACATAAAATTATAAAAACACACATAAAAATCACACGTTTCCTACCTAACTCTGGTCATATTTGGATGAAATTTTGTGTGCATATTTGAATGGGTTCCTGGATTTGATTTGCTGAACAAAACACGCCTTCACATTCACAAACACGAACATGCTAGTATATTCTGGATAAGCAGACATGGCTTATAATCAAAATTCACAAAAATCATACAATATATGTCTTATACACTACTAAGCATTTGGGGACATCTCAAACTGTTTGCCGAACATCCTTTGAACATCCACACATCCATACGTTCATGTTTGTTGTTTTCCATTGTGGACGCGGCTTAAAATAAACTAAAATTTTCCAGCATGCTCCGGGTGTACCAAAAGTGTTAGTAGGAAACAGACTACATCTCGCATTTAAGCGTCAAGTCATGTTGCGTGAAGCAGAAATGTATGCTGCGAAAAACCGTATGGGCTTCTATGAAGTTAGCTCCCTCTGTGACTACAATATACGAGAGAGCCTCTGTGATCTCTCCCGTATGGCAATAGACAGGAATGGCCTGGAGAGATTATTGCGAAGTAATAAAGGTATGGTTTTTTATTATTTATTTATTTTTTATTATACATTTCTATACTAAGCTACTAAAGTGCTTGTATCATAAAAACAGGACAACCAAAGTACATATATCAAAGATACATTGGTACCGGTGAGTGGTTTCGAACTCTTGCCACTCGGCTTACGTAGCCATTGCACTGCCCTACACCACGGCCACGGCTTCTGTCATTATTTGACAATTTGCCAGACATGTTTTTTGTGGACACAATTTTTATCTTAGTTAAAGGATTGATAGGTAAAGGGATCAATCAATCAATCGTCACGCCTTTTTCCCACAGGGATAGGCAGAGACAATGGAGCGCAAGTTACCACGATCCTGACACAACTCCCTCGCTTCTTTCACATTCACAATTCTCTTTATACAAGCTGTATGGTTATGGGCACTAGGCAAGGGGAAAAATGTATAGGGAGGGAAGCATATTAAATGTTAAAACTATAATTAAATCAATAAAAAAATTATTGTTTATCAGTCATCTTGGGCTCTTTAGCACATTGACAAAGATTTTCACTATCAAAAGTATTTTATGTATTATGGCTTGACATATAACAGCAGCTTTCCTGATGTTAATCTGGAGTGTGGTATATAAATGAAGGTTTCTGCTATTATCAGTTAAATAACTGCCTAGTTAGAACTGGCAACTTTCAAGCTGATCCCGAAACGCGTCTAAGTCACTTCGCGGTCTGTATACTTTTAGGTACTACTCCGAATCGGCAGACTGTGTATCACTACCTACTACTAGTAACCAGACCCTGGGCAAGAACTAGTAACCAGAATCCGTTTCGCTTTTTTATTAACAATTATTTGTAATATTTAATTCAATCAATAAATATCATAAATAAATAAAAGCCTTAAAACAAATTTTTACTCTGACTGGGAATCGAACCCGGGAGGCGTAACGGATTGGTCTAATAGCCAATGCGCCATCCGTATCTAAGCCTAGTATAAGTAACTTAACAATCACTTATCTTAACAGGTCGAGGTCAGATGTCGTGTCACAATTAAAAAAAACTTATACTAGGCTTATGTAGTAAAAAGTATGTATGTGACATACATAATTCATAAGTAACATGTGTTTGAACTAGACGTAAAGATAAAACAATGAATTCTACATTACTAGAATATCTTATAGGTCGTGCTCGCGTTTAAATAACGTCGTGGGAAAATATGGCGTTTAAAAAATCTAATCATTAATAAGATTCTTTACAATTCATGTCAATTTAATTAGTAGCGTTAATAACAAAGAGTAGTAGGCAGTGGTGCCCGGCGGGGTTAGGTTGGGCAAGTTAAAACGATTATCGTCTCTCGTCGGTGATTGTCAAAATAATCCAATAAAACGAGACAATTAATCGTTGTGCCGAATATCGAATATCATCAATAGTCTCAATTTGGTGGATTTAGCCTAACTTTATTATTTTGCCAATCGTCGACGAGAGACCATTATCGTTTTAACTTGCCCAACCTAACCCCGCTGTATGCCGATTTGGGGTACCTCCACTTACAAGTATACAGACCGTGAAGTTACTTAGTCGCGTTTCAAGATCAGCTTCTAAGTTGCCGGTTCCGACTAGACCAGCATAGTGAATTTGACTGCTACTTGATGTTACTTTACTGTAGTAGCAGTCATATACATTTACGCACCGTACTCCAGCTTAACATCATGCTTTCAGGCTAGGAAAAGTTATGCTCCCCTGTCTGTTGTGCCTATTTCTGTGGTTATTAAAGAGTGATAATTTATGAGGAATAGATGCGTTAAACAAGGCAGGCCCAGAGCCATCCTTAAGAAAGCTAGGTTGCCTAGTGCCCATAACTTTAGAGCTTGTATGAGGAGAACTGACGACAGGCGTGGACGAACGGTTTAGCGATTGGTTTGTTGCGCGTATAGTCCCGGGTTCGATCCCCGGTCGGAGCAAATATTTGTTTCATAGCTTTTATTTGTAATATTTAATAGTATTAAATATTGCAAACATTTGTTAATAAAAAAAAAAAGAGATGGATATTTGCTTCGGGTCTGGTTATCAAAGAGTGGTAGGCAGTGGTACCCAGTCTGCCGATCCGGGGTAGTACCACCACTTACAAGTATACAGACCGTGAAGTGATTTGGTCACGTTTCGGGATCAGCTTGTAAGTTGCCGGTTCCATCTAGGCCGGCATAGTGGATGTAATTGCTACTCACAGTTATTTGAATTGTAGTAGCAGTGACATTCATTCATGGACCACACTTCAGCTTAACATCAAGCGGGGTGCTGTCATATGTCGAGTCACAATAAAATAAACTGTGGATGTAATGAAAGCGAGGTAGTTGTGTCAGGATCGTGGCAAGTGGCGCTCCATTGTCCTGCCTATCACCATGGGAAAAAGGCGCGACAATTTGATTGATTTGATTTTTTTATTTTCCAACTCGATCTTTGATCTTAACTTTCCTGATAGAAAGCAAAGGTTCAAGAATGCCGACGACTGACTAACTTTACGTTTGCCTCAGTCGGCGTCACTATGCCAGCCATCACTTTTTATTTATTTTTATCCTTATACTTTCAGTTTTGAGCCTCCAAGAGTTATGTTGCCGCGCAATTGTCGCCCGGACATCTGTTTATGGCTTAGAAAGGTTGCCATTACCCGGGCCAATAAAATCGCACCTGAAGTCGTATGCCATCTCCGCCGCACCAACAAGGCACAACGCGAGACTGTATAAACACAACCTTGATACGAGGTTGAATTGTACTGGACGACGCAACTTCTGTACTATAGCGTGAAGATCTCCAAGGGTTTCTATTTTGAGCCATAAATTTACTGCAGCTATCAAGACGACTTTTTAAAATGGTAGGAAAATTATTGGTGGTATAGTTCTAGGCAGATAAAAAGAACGCTGACTTTTGAGCTGCTTAGTATAAGGATGCAAGTCCGCCTATCTATACAGTTGTAGAGTCTGTCTAAGCCGAAATGACGCGCCCCTCCACTTCATTTAAGCACACGTGCGAATATAAAATATGAATGCAACACACCGAAAATGCAATTGTAATTGGTTATTCAGTTGCTGGTTAGACACAAAAAGAGGAGCATGTTAATAAAGTATAATTAGTAATATTTGTATACACACATTTAAATAAACCAATAAAGTGAAGGGGCGCGTCATTTATAGTTAGACAAACTATACACGTGAATAATAATATTTTGTAATTTTACACAAAGCAAGTGGGTACTGTTACACTTGAGTCATCTGCAGTTTCTTTGTGCGTTCTTCAACGGTTCTCCTTCAGCAGAGCCACCTAATCTTCTTTAGAAAGGCCAGGAGACCCTTCTCGTTCCTGCAGACCTCCGGAAGCCCCCGCAAGTGGGTAACAAAACCAGTCACTGTGCAGCTTCAATGCCACCACTATTTTTATCTGCTGGATCTATATATGCCCTGGATTCATTGCAGTTCTAGGCTGTCTGAGTACAAGGAGATGCTGATGTAATGGTAATATTGGAGCCCTAGAGACACGGCAGCTCAATTCGTCCTATATCGCCTATACGGAGAATGTTCCGAGGAGCTCTTTAAACTTATTTCGTTGATCTCCAATACTCGTCTGCGGACAGGGCAAATGACCAGCTTTCTGTCTACTCATTGACAGAAAGCTCATTAACAATTTATTCAAAAGCATTTTAATGTCGTTTCTTAAACGCCTCTGGGTCATCAGTGAAATTGTAGCAAGATAAAAACGACTGCCTGTAATTGTTAAGATTTTGTTTTGTTTTTAAAATTAAATATTTGTTTTTTTCATATTTTTTTAAATATTCTATATTGGAAATTTAATGAATGAGTTTAATAATGTATTGATGGGGAATCCCCCGGGTCCGAGGTTCGGGGGATTTTTGTATTTGACTTGCTTTATGGTAAGCTAGGGTAGGTCCAAGAGCGACTCAAAAAAATACGACCCATTTTTCGTTTGACCTGATGTGTTCTCCCTATCCACTATAGGATCATATACAAAGCGAGCGTGTTGTAGTGGCAGTGCAATGGTTACGCAAACCGAAGAGCACGAGTTCGAGGCACCCACCGGTACCAAAGTATCTTTGATATATGTACTTTGGTTGTCCTGTTTCTATGATACAAGCACTTTAGTAGCTTAGTATTGAAATGTAAATAAATAAAAATGTGGATAGGGAGTATAAAAACATAGTGACAATGACTGATGAAGATTTTAGTCTTCGGCGCTTTTAGACATACCCTTGCTTAGCAACAGGCGAAATAAACAAATATATGATAATGTTTATTAAACTGTAGAGATTTCGGCTCAGTCTTTTGTGGGACAAGTTCTGAATAAGCCCAATATTATATCATCGGGGATAGTGCGAATACGCGTTACTAGCATCGATTGATTTCGCGTATCTGACATATGTAGCAAATTTAAGATTTCACGGGCAATGCACGCTAGATTTTGATTGGCAGCTATAGTTCCCGGCAGAGAACTAGAAGAGCGCTGCCTTTTGAGCTGCGCAGTATAAGGCAGTTTTGACGACAGGCGTGGACGAACGGTCAGCGATTGATTTGTTGCGCGTAAAGTCCCGGCTTCGATTTCCTGTCAGAGCAAATATTTGTTTCATAGTTTTTATTTGTAATATTAAATAATGCAAATATTTGTTAAAAAAGAGGTGGATATTTGCTTTGGGTCTGGTTATCAAAGAGTGGTAGGCAGAGGTACCCAGTCTGCCGATCCAGTGTAGTAAACCACCACTTATAAGTATACAGACCGTAAAGTGATTTGGTCACGTTTCGGGACCAGCCTGTAAGTTGCCGGTTCTAACTAGGCCAGCATAGTGGATGTGGTTGCTACTTACAGTTGTTTAATTTAGTAGCAATGACATCCATCCATGGGGTAGAAGCAAGTCAGCACAAATTAATATTATTTAAAAAGTTAAACACATTTGTAAAACGTAAAGTAAGTAGTTAACAAAACAAGTTACTGCGCATTTTGAGTGCCAGCGCTCTTTTTATTTGCCGGGATCTCTACCTCTTTGACGCACGTTAAAGGACATCATTAATTTTGTATGGGGACTTAGGCTTAATTAATTAAGTTATTAACTGTTTAATATGCATTTGAAAATAGTTTTATGTACGAAGATTACAATGTAATTGGAATATATCTTTTATTTTGCATAGTTTAGGTGTGCGAAATGATCAAACTATAATTATGACAGTTCAAAGCAGAACAAATATAGCGTTGATTGACAGATGATACGAAATCCATATCTTATTTTCCAAATAACTAAATTGCACAGCAATTAAAAGCAAAATTGTTATTAGTTTTATCAATAAAAGTAATGAAACTACCATTTATATATTTTTTTATCATTGGACATCACAAAAGCAGTACTGAATGATGTCCTTTGACCATTACAGAGCAAGAAATCGCCCAATAACAATACTGCAGATCATGTATAATGTATAAAATAGATTATGTATAATGTAAATTTTCTTGATTATATCTTGTTTTTAGTCTTATCGCAAGTTTTATTTAAGTTATTTTTGTACAAAGTTTCGTTTATAAAAGTGTGTACTTATAAATATCGTAATGACGTAATGTGTAGCCATTTTGAATTATGACGTCACCAACTTGTATATATTTAATAACTAGATGATTTTGATGTATTTTTATGTTGATACTTTTAGTATATTTTACTTACTTTTGGCATTGTTTCAATGATATACTAAGATTTTCAATTCAGTGGACTAAAACGACAGCTGTTTCATGTCTGATTATCTACTGTGTTATATTTTATTTCAGAATTAATCAAATTTTATGCGGCTTACTATCTCTCCGTGGCCACGATGGCTGCAAAGCACTGAAACGTCAGTAAAATAAAAAAAAATGAAAATTTCATAACCAAAAAGTAACGCGATAGTAAGCCGCATAAAATTCATTTATTCTATGATGCAAGTCAAAATGAGATGCAAATAATGCAAATCTGTCATTTTGATCTATTCAATTAAAAGTCTTAGTATAGTGCTATTAGTTATAAATTATACTACCAGTGCTCAACTGAGGAAATTCTTGCAGTAGTAGAGCTGAACGAAAACACACCCCGTCTTGCAGCGCTCGAATACCGCAAAAACCTACCCAGTTAAGCGCTGGTAGTATAAGTTTTTACCTTAATCGCTATCAATTTATATGTAAGATGTGATTCCGATGGTGACCCCAGACCGCACTACTGACTGGTTTGTATGAATCTATATGAGATTAAGTCCGTGCAAGGCGACACAGAATCAGTCTGCGGCCGCGCTCTACAGATTCATAAAACCAGTGTGCGGTCTGCGGTCGCCATCGGAATCACCCCCCTAACTATCTATTTTTAATACATAATATGTATATCTACAAAAAAAATTGTACAAATAACCAATCAAGTTAGTATAAGTAACATAAAAAAAGAGTCATAATCTAAACAAGGAATTTTATTAGCTTCAATAGTTTATTATAAGCCTAATTATTAAAAATAATTCACGTGAAACAAACGCACCATTAGGTTATCTATCCATTATCAAAATGTGATTTATATTTTTTATATTATATTTGTAATTTCTTGGACCTATCCGTCCTTAGTAATAACAACTAAGCCGCCATCCCTTAGCTTTACACGTTAGTCATACACACAGGACGGTAACCATAAAAAATTAAACGCGCTTTAGACGGGCATTAAACATGTTATAAGTCAATTTAGACCACAAAATGACGTTTGACTCAAAGAATTTGGAAAGAATAGAATCTGTGCTAAAATAAGAACTAATTTATTGTTATTTGTCTCATTTATATTATGTTTATACCATGTGTGACTGAAAGAGACAACTACTTGTACTTCAATTCCTTTATGTCAAAGGTTGGTATTACTTTTTTGCAAATACAACCACTTGTAATTGTGGTTGACTTTTAATACTGCCTAATTAATTATGCTGCTACTGTACTCTTACTACAGTAGCGGAAAAATTGTGCTGTCATCCTTTTTTGAAGTATTTTAATGTCATTTGTTATTCTGTCAAATGATCAGCAAAACGAGTGACAACCTTCTAAATTACGAATGTAAAAATGTATATTCATCCTTTTCTGACTTCTTTTTAATGCCATAAGTGAAAATAGTATAAATTATAAACGGTTGTATTTTGTCTTTATTTTAGGGCTCCTTCTGTTTCTTAAGTCCAAATTCTTTGGTTTGACTGTATACAAATATTTAATCACTGTTTTAAATTCAGCAGTTAGCTAATACCACACAAACGACTTGCTATGCAAAAATAATCTTTATTTCAATAGCTTTTTAGACTTCATTCGTATTTTACTGTCCTAAGTGTATTATCTACGTGTACCAGCAACAGGGTTTCTGGCTTGCAATATTCAAAATCCACCCATAAGTTTTATAGTAATGTATTTTTTTATTATCCCGGTAGCTAGGGGGCTAGGAATTGATTTGCTGATGTCGCTCAAGAACCGACAACCGATGGGGAAGAAAGGTTCTAGAGTGGAGACCATGAACCGGAAGACGCAGCGTAGATAGGCCTCCCACTAGGTGGACCGACGACATAGTGAAAGTCACGAGTAACCGGTGGTGCAACTGGCATCTTGTCGTTCGGAATGGCGTTCTAAAGGGGAGGCCTATGTTCAGCAGTGGACGCCTTCTGGCTGATGATGATGATGATTTGCTGATGATATTGCCGGTGAATGCAACTGGCATCTTGTTCGGAATGGCGTTCCAAGGGGGATCCTATGTTCAGCAGTGGATGTCTTCTGGCTGATTGATATTGTTGATTGCTTGATCATCAGCAAAACAATTTCTCGTCGTGACGTCACAGCCTTAGCGCATTAGCAATTACCGAGGATAGTAATATACTTTTGTCCTATAAATTGACAATAAGAAGACCTGATCCTTTATTTCGTCATATTTTTTATTTATTAGGGTAGATTCTCTCCATCCCATGACCTTGGATCCTTGCAGCGATGGGTGAAGAAGCTCCTTTGGCAGGCATTGTGATAGCGACTGGGGTAACCGTGAATTAACTCTGTTTTTTCAGTCGTCGTCACTCTTAGACCTCCTCTTGCTGATCATCAGACAAGTCGAGGTCAGACGACAGGCGTGGACGAACGGTTTAGCGACTGGTTTGTTGCGCGTAAAGTCCCGGGTTCGATCCCCGGTCGGAGCAAATATTTGTTTCATAGCTTTTATTTGTAATATTTAATAGTATTAAATATTGCAAATATTTGTTAATTAAAAAAAAAGAGATGGATATTTGCTTCGGGTCTGGTTATCAAAGAGTGGTAGGCAGTGGTACCCAGTCTGCCGATCCGGGGTAGTACCACCACTTACAAGTATACAGACCGTGAAGTGATTTGGTCACGTTTCGGGATCAGCTTGTAAGTTGCCGGTTCCATCTAGGCCGGCATAGTGGATGTGATTGCTGCTCACAGTTATTGAATTGTAGTAGCAGTGACATTCATGGACCACACTTTGGCTTAACATCAAGCGAGGTGCTGTCATATGTCGAGTCACAATATAAAAAAAAATTAAAAAAAAGATGTGTCACAATAAAAAAAATGAATCACACGAAAGACTATTTTGGGGAATAAAAACAGGTCGTCAGGCATCGGTTTAGTGTCAACTTATGGGACTCCTTGTACAGTTATTGTACAAATATTTAATGTGGTTACTATTATAATATATAAAGTTACAATAAATAATTAATTAATGTATAAATTAAATAATTAGCATACTTTTTCAAACTAAAAACTAGATAAATAGCATTTGGTAATATGAATTAGTGGCCTCAACCGGATATTTATATTAAGTATACGTACATGTACCACGTGAAGTGATTTAGTCGCGTTTCGGGATCTGCTTGTAAGTTGCCGGTTCCTACTAGGCCGGCATAGTGGATGTGACCGCTATTATAGTCGCCCTTCATTTATGGACCGCACTCAAGCTTAACATGAGGTTGTCATATGTCGAGTTGATAAAAAATATCTCAAGGACTTAGGTACGGGAGACGTGTTGATCTGTCCGTGCTCATGACTGTAGCAGTTACTTTAGAAACAAGGCCGTCTTTACCCGGGGGTTCAAGGGGTGCGGTGCATCCGGGCGCAGAGCCATAGGGGGCGCATGCCGACCGCCATAAATTTCGATAGGTATCTACTACACTGAGACCACGCGAGCGGAGCCTTGACTTTCGCACCCCGGCGCTGAATATGCTTAAGACGGCCCTGTTTAGAAACGCAGGTGTCGCTATAGAGGGCGCTTAACAGAGTCTAGAAAAGAAGCGATGTGGTATTTATTAATTGATTCTGCTATCTATATATGGCGGATATTGGTCGACTTTCATAGACGTATTTTGCGCGAACATTGATTAATGAAATAAACAAATTTTATGCTGCTTGCCGTGACCACGATGGCTGCAAAGCTGTCGAAATGTCGGAATAATAAAAATTTGTAATATCAATAACCATAAATAAACGCGATTGTAAGCATATTTTTTTAAAATTCTTTTATAGACTCCGCGTTTTATAACTCTTTTTTGTTATTTTCTTCTCGGGTGCCATCTCGAGACTGATTTTCCTATAAATGTCCTGACAGAGCCACTATAAACTATATCTAATTAACTAATTAGTTTATATTTGTCTGTATGATTAGTAAATTTACTAATGGCGATAAAAGTGCACTTAACTTCTTTTTACTAATATTATTTATTACTGAACGAGAAGCAATAAAAAAATAGGTCGGCATAGTGAAAAAAATTTATTCAGTCAGCGCTCTTGGACCTCCTCTTCCTTATCATCGGGTAATTCGATGTTAAATATCGAGTGTAATTTTTTTGTCGCTTTGCTAAAATCTTCATCTAATTATGAAAGACCAACGTGTTTCATCTTTATTACGATGAACTGATAATTTGGCTGTATGTAAGATTCCTTTGCCTTCAATTAAACAAAAAACAGTAAAAAATATTGAATTTCTTCACAAAAAGTTATTAGTACCTTTACTTATTGTACAAAGTTATGGATTATTTTAATTGGGCAACTAATTTTTGTCACGTGAGTTGTTTTTCTTTGTTATGCAATCCACCCAAGGTCTATAATACTTTCAGTTATGGCGGAGACAATAATTTGGTGACCACGTGAATTTATCCTATGTTATTATTACTTTTACACTTGTGATAGTTTTAGTTAGCAAAACATAATCCAAATAAAAACTAATTCCAGCTAAAAGTTTGGGTTAGGTTGGTACAGTCATATTTTGTTAATATTATTATTACTATTAATAAACTAATTTATAATTTTATATCAGTGTTTTATTTGTCTAATACTATTACCCTTTGTTTCCAAAATGAATGTGAAATAGTTTCGTATAGTCGCAGCCCCAACTATACGAAATACGAGTACTTAATACCACGAAAGAAGTACTAAGAAGTCACAGTGTCAAGTTCAATGTTCATATCCAAGAACAATGGATATGAACATTTCAGAAAGACTAGTTGCTGGTTAAGGTAAGACTAGTTGAGAACAAGGACATAATGATGTCTAAAAGAGTGGCAGTTAAGGTATGACCAGTTGAGAACAAGGACATAAAGATGTCTAAAAGAGTGGCAGTTAAGGTATGACCAGTTGAGAACAAGGATATAAGGATGTCCCAAATTATTTTTATAATATTTCAGATTTTGTCTTTTTGATTGATTTTGATTTCAGAAAGACTAGTTGCTGGTTAAGGTAAGACTAGTTGAGAACAAGGACATAATGATGTCTCAAAGAGTGACAGTTAAGGTATGACTAGTTGAGAACAAAGACATAAAGATGTCTTAAAGAGTGGCAGTTAAGGTATGACCAGTTGAGAACAAGGACATAAAGATGTCTCAAAGAGTGGCAGTTAAGGTATGACTAGTTGGGAACAAGGATATAAAGATGTGACAAAGAGTGGCACTTAAGGTATGACTAGTTGAGAACAAGGATATAAAGATGTCTCAAAGAGTGACAGTTAAGGTATGACTAGCTGAGAACAAGGATATAAAGATGTGACAAAGAGTGACAGTTAAGGTATGACTAGTTGAGAACAAGGATATAAAGATGTCCCAAAGAGTGACAGTTAAGGTATGACCAGTTGAGAACAAGGACATAAAGATGTCTCAAAGAGTGGCAGTTAAGGTATGACCAGTTGAGAACAAGGACATAAAGATGTCTAAAAGAGTGGCAGTTAAGGTATGACCAGTTGAGAACAAGGACATAAAGATGTCTAAAAGAGTGGCAGTTAAGGTATGCCCAGTTGAAAACAAGGACATAAAGATGTCTAAAAGAGTGGCAGTTAAGGTATGACCAGTTGAGAACAAGGACATAAAGATGTCTAAAAGAGTGGCAGTTAAGGTATGACCAGTTGAGAACAAGGATATAAAGATGTCCCAAATTATTTTTATAATATTTCAGATTTTGTCTAATAATTTTATAATTATGTAGTCTTTATATAAGGATGCATTAACAAAGGTGATTCATTAATTAATTGCTTACGAATCAATCCACCAAAGCAAGAAATTGATGATAAAATCAAGAGGAATTTCAGTACTTATGTATTTTTTACTCGGAATTCTACTATTTCCAATATAAGTATTTAAAGTTAATAACTACAATGAGACCCAAGCCAAATAATGTAGTTATGACAGAAAATCGATAGGCATAAATACGCGGACTTGCGCGTTGAGTAGCACCAGCTTCCAGTTGACGATGGCTCAGCTCAGTGCAATGTTAATTCCTCTGTTAGACAAATAAAATAACAAAGATGTTTGACAACATTAAGAAACGCAAGTTTCTTGCGAAGATATTGAGTCTTAAACGATTCTGCTTCGTGTTTACATTACGGCAAGGGACGATTTTAATCGCCGTTCATCAAATTGTAAGCTAATTATTACTTATAATAGGTACTTTCACATATTTCTTAGTCCATATTATTGACACATAAACTTTAAGTTATAACTTTATTTACTGTAAAGATATAAATTGATATCGTTTACTGTTATTAGTTTAAGAAAACTATAATTGTACTTTGGAGAAAAAGTACTTAAATAAATACTTATGTTTAATATGTACTTACCTATTACTTAGTAGCAAAGTACATATATTTTGATAAAAAATATGTATTGGTTAATAATCCATATAAACTAATCGTATATGTTGATCGATAGTTTGCATAATTAGGTAGGTACAACTATGCTACGCAATTTTTTCATGCACCGCAAGTTTTAAAACTACATCCACCATAGTTTTTTTTATATCAACATTTAAAATTTACTAATTACCTAATAATATAGATAATTTTTCTATATTCTCCTCATTTTTTAATTTTTAAATCTGAAAAAGTACCACTGTAGCCTATATTGACTGACTGACTGAGGAAACCCTAATATCGGTCGTATACCTATTTTTAACAAAAATAGGTATACGACAAGAAATCATCAAAATAAAACCTTTTTTTTTTAAACCCAAAATCAAAGTAAACACAAATAACGTTAAAGCAACGATTGGTATCGGAGTGAGACCAATCGGTAATCTACGTAAATAACAATACCAGTCTGCAACCACAAAAAAACAAAACTATAACCACCTAAAAATATTGCAAATATTTGTTAATAAAAAAAAAGAGATGGATATTTGCTTCGGGTCTGGTTATCAAAGAGTGGTAGGCAGTGGTACCCAGTCTTCCGATCCGAGGTAGTACCACCACTTACAAGTATACAGACCGTGAAGTGATTTGGTCACGTTTCGGGATCAGCTTGTAAGTTGCCGGTTCCATCTAGGCTGGCATAGTGGATGTGATTGCTACTCACAGTTATAGAATTGTATTAGCAGTGACATTCATTCATGGACCACACTTTGGCTTAACATCAAGCGGGGTGCTGTCATATGTCGAGTCACAATAAAAAAAAATAAGTCGGGGAAATCTATCGACCTAATCGGTAGTCGAACTAAAAAGTTCGACTTCTTCGTAGAACAATCGACAAGTAGAATGCTTTGCCAGCACATGTATTCTCTCCATCCGTTAACCTTGGATCCTTCAGACAAAGCGTGAAAAAGCACCTTTGGCCGGCATAGTGACGGCGACTGAGGCAGCCGTGCACTGATTCGGTTTTTTCAGTCACTCTTGGACCTCTTATTGCTTATCATAAGGCGGGTCGAGGTCAGATGTCGTGTTACAATAAAAAGGAAAAATGTGTTTAGTTTTTTAGTACACACATTTTAATTTTAAAATAATAACGATCGTATCAACTTCCATTTAAGGACTCTGTATAACGCCATAAAATGTTCAGTCCCTTAATTGATGCTATATAAATAATTAACACTATACTTCCAGGCCCTATCAGCTTTGTTCTTAATACTATTATTTACTGGTCTCACGAATCTTGGTACTATGATGTCGCTGCTACACAGTGACATGGAAGATGATGAGATAAGAGAATATTACAGGAAGATCCTGCAAGGAGAAGAATCTGTCTTCGCAAATGGGGAACAGCAGATACACAGCTTAAATGCGAAAATGTTTAATATCGCTGAACATCTTGCTTCTGGTAAATATATTTAATTAATCATTTAATAATGATGATATGCGTATAACACACCAGTTCGATAGTCCCGGGTTTGATTGATTGAGTCTCATAGCGTTCGGGATTTTTTTATTATACATTTCTATACTAAGCTACTAAAGTGCTTGTATCATAGAAACAGGACCACCAAAGTACCTATATCAAAGATACATTGGTGCCGGTAAGTGGTTTCGAACCCGTGCCACTTGGCTTATGTAGCCATTGCACTGCCACTACACCACGGTCGCCTTAATTGTGTCATATCTTCTCGTCAAACATCCCGCGGTGCATGAAGACAATAGTCTTCAACCAGTGTGTGTTACCAGTGATGACATATGGCACTGAGACGTGGCCCTAAAATGTTGGAAAAGCTCAGAGTCTCTTAGCGGGCAATAAAGAAAGCTATGCTTGGAGTATCTTTGCGCGAATAGATCCGAAACGAGGATATTCGCCGAAGAACCAGAGTTACCGACATAGCTCGTAAAATTTGGAAGCTGAAGTGGCAATGGGCTAGCCAAAATTGCTCGAATGTCGACAGCCCATCAACCGATGAGGAAGAAAGGTTCTAGAGTGGAGACCACGAACTGGAAGACGCAGCGTAGGTAGGCCAATAAAGATGGACTGACAAGAAAGTGAAAGTCAGGAATAACCGCTGGCTGCAACTGGCATCTTGTCGTTCGTAATGGCGTTCTAAGGGGGAGGCCTATGTTCAGCAGTTGACATTTTCTGGCTGATGATGATGATGATTAATTTGTAATATAAGTCAAATATTTGCTTTGTGTCTGATTGTTTAAGAGGGGTAGGCAGACAGTAAGGGATCATTTGCAGAATCTGCTGAACACGAGTAGTGCCACCACTTTCAAGTAAAGTGACTACGGTATCGTTACGGTTTCCGCTTGAAAGTTGCCGTTTTCAACATGGCCAGCCTAGTGGATGCGATCATAACTTGCAGTTACTTAAATGAAGTGGCAGTCGCCTCGATTCATAGACTGCACTTAACACAAGGCGGGTGCTGTCATATTTCAAGCTATAATAAATATAGTAATTCAAATACTTATCATTTCAGAAATCGTCTTACTTATTTATTCAAGTACAGTGATCACTGGCTTCTATTTCGTTATATCCATATTTTTGCTTTACGGCGCCATTAAATATAAACGCAGTTATATCATGCCTTGGATTGTAACGTCAATAATTGGACTGTTCGTCACTGCATTACTGTTGTCCCTCGGCGGTATGCTTACTGATATCGTCAAGTCTTATGGAGGGGAAAAATTTTATTGTGAGTATAAATTAGTTAATATGTTTTTCTTTTTTATTTAAAGCTAAGTTACTAAGAGTGCTTGTGTCATAGAAACAGCACGGCCAAGGTAAGGATCAAAGATACATTGATACCAGCAAATGGGTTTGAACCATTGCACCAGGGGCGTAGCTACCGCCCTGTATCAATTATACGGGGCTCCCAACGTAAGCAAAAATTAATTCAAACTTCCCAAAAAGAAACCTAAAGTCATCAGCAGCTATAAATGATTTAATAAATCAGTTTGCCGAAAAAAAGGCAAGGAGAGTGTATATTTAATTTGAATTGTTTGTGCAGATTTTGGAAAAAGTGAGATAGATAATAATGAAAAATCGACATTTCTTTTAATTTTATGCAAACATTTTCTTTTCTTTTGTGAGAAATCTTTACCCTTCCTAAGGGCACCCAAACAAATTTAATACGGGGCCCCGCCAAGGCACGCTACGCTTCTGCATTGCACTGACATCTGACCTCGACTCAGTGGCGGATTTACACATTGATACCAGCTATTCAAATTTTACCTCGTCTACTTCTACAAGCGTCTGTTCCTCTCTGCAAGTTACATTATGGTTACAACTAGCGATGCCAACCATCTTGTGTTTAACGGGACGTCCCTTATTTCTTACACAAATTATATAAAATTCTTCGTCCCTTATTTTAGATTCATAAATACGGGACACAACCTGGCACGGCGGGACATTAAAATACAGGGCCCCCAGCTAAGTCAAGTCAAAGTCAAAAATAAACGATAATGCGAAAAAATCCATAATTTTATAAAATTAAACAGATCGTAAAGTTTGCAGCCCTGCAAATCCTGCGATTAATCAAACCTATTTAATTAATTTAGTTCAAGTCTACGTTCAGATGTCGGTACTTCGAACTGACTTATTTTTTTCTTATACTTTGAGTAATTAGGTGGGCCCCTAAGTAGTATTAGCCCAGGGCCCCCTAAACTCACGGTCCGGCCCTGTTAAAATATCGTATCCTATAGATCCTCACAGACCTATAGGACACGAATGAACACGTGTCATATGAACGACTCGACATATGACAGCTTGATGTTAGGCTGGAGTGCGATCCATAATTAGAAGTAATTGCTACTACAGTTTAATAACTGTAAGTCACATCCACTATGCCGGCCTAGTATGAAGCTGATCCCGAGACGCGACTAAGTCACTTCACGGTCTGTATACTTGTACCACCCCGTATCGGTAGACTGGGCACCACTGCCTGCCACTCTTTGGTACTTAGCGGTTTTTGTATTTTCCCTCAAAAATTCAATTTTATAATGTTTTCAGTTCTGTTTTGCGTTACATCCCTGGCGATGTCTGTGTATGCCATACTGACGGTCTCAAGTTTCGTAGCCCAAATGGACAAGTTGCGTCCACAAGTCTGTGGCTCCGTATCCAAACAAGAAAGGAACATCAAAACAGTAAGACCACGTAACAGACCACGGCAAAAGAAGTATGAACTTGGTGAACGTATGGTGCTGATCGATCACGCTGCCCAGTCTTCAGTACTGTCTACAACACAACTTAACAAATTATCTTCTGGCATGCAGACGCATTTCGTTTGAATAACGAATTTAAAAAAAAGATTTTTTTCCATTTTTATTTTATTTTGGCAACACATTTGACATCTGACGGCTAAAGCTTTGATGAAATTAAAACCTCGCCTGATGTTTAGCTGGAGTGCGGTTCTGCAAGTAGCGGTTGCATCCACTACGCTGGCCTAGTTGGAACTGACAACTTTGAAGCTGATCCCGAAACGCGACTAAGTTGTGCTTCACGCTGTACACTTAAAAGATACCGGATCGGCAGACTGGGCTAATGACCACCTTTTAAACCTGTCTGTCTACCAACCACTTTTAAAACCATTCAGTTAGGGAGAATTTTAGTAGAAATTATTCTTAGTAATTTTTTGACCTTTTTGTTCTTAAATATGGTTGTTTAATAGTAATAATGATTTGATTGATTGATCGATTATTAGTAATAATGATGTTGATTACCTTTTGATTAGTAACCATAAGGTTAACTAGATGAAAATATATAGCGGTATTAAGTTTGCCATTGTATATAGCGCACACAGTTTTAAAATTAAATAAATTTGATAATCAGCACTGCTAATAAATATTCAATAAATAGTTAACCTAAACATAAGAATGAATGTAGATACAATTGAGATATTTTAGCTAGTTTCAAACTCTCCTATTCTTATCACAACAAAAGGTTATACCTTGGTTGTAAAAAGGGATATATAATTATAAATCCAATGTATAAGGACTGCTAGCATAGACACAAAGGAGTGTTGCACAAGGCATAAAGAAATGCCGCCTAAGGCCTAAAGTAATTAGGCCTTAGGCATAAAAGAATAGCGCCCAGGCATAAACGAGCGCCACCCTAGGCACAGGGACGTGATGCCAAGGCATAAAGGAGTACGGCCCAAGGCATAAACAAGCGCCACCCTAGGCACAGGGGAGTGCTGCCCAAAATATAAGTAGTGCCTGCGCACAAAAAAATGCCGCCAAAAGCACAAAGGAGTACCACCCAAAACTTAAAGGAGTGCTGCCTAAAATTAAGGGTTACCGATTTTATGTAAATAATTTAAATACTTTTACGTTTGTATTATTACTCGAGCCGGCATTGTTACGATGACTAAAAGTAATTTAGTCATCGGCTCTTTTGAACCTTCCCTTGCTTACTATTTAGCAAGACGAGAATAGATGTCGCGTCCATTAAATTAGTAAATATTGTAAATATTTTAAAATAAATGAGTGGTAATGGTTAATGATTACGAGTATTAACAGCACTGTGTGTTTTACGTCTACAAATTACTTGTACTACTTATGCTATGTATTAGAATAAGACGGGCTGTTGACTAACTTCACTTGATTTATTGTTTTGCACACCATACTAAAGTGAAGTTGGTTGGAGAGTTAGACGCCACAAAATGGCGCGATCCCGTCCTATTCTTATTTTATTCGCATTATATAGTCTGTAGTCATACCCCACAATTCACGGAAAGGCCTGTGCTCTGTCTTATAACCAATTGTGTATTAATGAAAGCTTTTGACACACGTCGTATTCTTTATCGAAAATGCAACAAAAATGTTCTTGTAGATCAGCTTGAAAGTTGCTGGTTCCAACTAAACCGGCATGCGACTGCTAATTTGTACAAGCAGTTGCCTCCATTGGCGCATTTCAGCATAACATCAAGCGAGGTGTCATCAAGCCACATTAAAAATATATGTAAATAAAAATACCTAAAAGCGCTTGCTTGTAATAGGAGCAAATTGCAGATATAAATAAAACTATAGTTAAAATAACTAAAAAAACACGCTTATATGACAATGTAACTAAAAAGCAAATAAATGATAAGCAAGAGGAAGTTCGCGGTCACTATGCTGACCACAAAAACATATGGAACACATAATTACATTGTCATCAGTTTTTAATGCGTGTTCAAATTTTCATATTATTCAGTCCTTTAGGAGCGGGTGAAAACTGATTTGAAATATTCCGTTACATACAAGTCAAGCTAATTAAAAGCGTGTTGAAAACATTTGCATTTTTGATAAAGAATACACGACAGTAAAAGTTTCAATAACAAGTTTAGCTGGACTGCGTAAAGAAACTATATTTTTTTTGTATCTTACATTCTATACTAAGCTACTGAAGCTTTCATCATAGAAACTGGCCAGAATTTACATCAAAAATTCTTGATGTAACATTAAAAAACCAGGGCTTTTGCGATGTGTACTTTATTACTCCACTGGACTACTAAAACGTAACTTTTTTTTGTGACTCGATATATAACAGCACCCCGCTTAATGTTAAGCTGGAGTGTGGTCCATCAATGGATGTCACTGCCACTACAATTCAATAACTGTGAGTAGCAATCACATTCACTATGCCGGCCTAGTGGGAACCGACGACTTACAAGCTGATCCCGAAACGCGACCAAATCACTTCACGGTCTGTATACTACCCCGGATCAGCAGACTGCATACCACTGCCTACCACATAAGATCCATGATAATTTCTTATAGCAGGTTTACCAAAGCTATTTTAAGATCTAAATTGTGATGTTAATAACTTTAGTACTTTAGTTGAGCCTGTGCTGAACTTTTTTGAAATATAATCTTGGTTGGACTTTAAAACTATCCCTAACTTTAGCAAAGCGAAGTTATTTATTTTATTTGTGATATTATTATTATGTTCATATATATTTTATGTTTGTTAGATATTTAAATTAAAATAAATACACTTTATTGCTTTAAATAAATTTTATTCGATTTTTATAAACATTTTTTTATTAACCCTAAAAATACAACAACTCTATAAAAACATGGAGGACTGAGATTTGTATAGATTTTTTTAGATATTATACATTTACTCGTATGTCAGTATTATTACGTGCTTTCAGTGACATCATTTGTTCTAGAAGGCTTTTGGAAATTCTCCAATGCAAATAAATAAACAAGGATGTCACAACAATAGATATAACACAATAGCACCCACGGAAACAAAACCGAAACTTCGTTTTGTACCCGTGGCTCCTTTGGCAGAAAACAAAACCTGTGTATTTACGTGTTAGATCCAAATAGGATTTTCTGTATGCTATGAATATTTTTATATGTAAGGGAAGCGGCCGGCTCAGCCGAAGAATTGAGAGATAGAAAACATTCACGCACGCACATCTGCACAACTGCGACCAGGGATCGAACCTGGTGTTTGTAGCTTAACGCGGATCGCTAAGCTACATAACGTTGGATTCAAAGTCGTATACTTATTCTTAACTAAATTGTGCTAAAAAATATGTACTTAGATGCAGACGATAGCTCAGCAGCTCACCTCTTTTATTTAAAATTTTCGAGACATGTAAGTTCATCTAAAACTTGTCAGAACATAAGCACCTGTTTATCAAGAGTTTTAATATGGTATTTTCTTAGATTTTGCGGCGAACATTGATTACTGAATTAAACAAATTTTATGCGGCTTACAATCGAGTTTATTTGGCTGGTTATTGATTTTACAATTTTTTATTATTCCGACGTTTCGGAGCTTTGCAGCCATCGTGATCACGGAGCCATCGTGGTCTCTCCGCACGATAGTAAGTCGACTAAAATTTGTTTAATTCAGTATTTATATGACTACAATATTTAAACAATTATAGTAAATATCATTATCCTCTTCTTATTCATCAAAATAATAGTATGGCCTCATTTTTATAATTATTTACAATTCTATACTAAGTGTCTTGTTATAGGTCATAGAAACTGGGCAACCAAAGTACATATATCAAAGATACATTGGTATCAGCAAATGATTTTCAACCCGGGGCTCTTGGTTTTGTAGTGGGCATTTTACTACTACTACAAAATTTCACTAATTTATTTTTAATTTTATGACTAATTTACTTCACGGTCTGTATACTAGTAAGTGGTACTACCCCCAATCGGTAAACTGAGTACCACTGCATACAACTGTTTAATTTATTAATTCTAGTAAGCAGTACAATATTTTTATTTTTGTTTAACCATATATTGCTTTATGTTTTATGTCAGCCTAAAATGTTTTGTTTTTAACTGAAATGTCTTAAATTATAGGAAATACTAAAAAACAACTGACATGAAACCTATTACAGTATTAATTGTATTGTTTTTATTAGGACTGCTTCATCCCCATCTTCCTCCTTCTAAAGGCCTCTGGATTCCTTTAAAACCCCTTGCAAGTAAAAATTTCTCTGATGACTCTGACCTGCTTGCATTAGGCTTCAACACTTTTATATTACTATAAAATCTTTCCAAATCCATAATTAAAATTGGCACTTCTTTGCCATCCCACACTTTAAATAAAAAACTACCATTAATTTTTGTTACAAGCGCTGCAAATCTCAAAGCCATGTAGCCAAGTCCCACAATTCTGTCTTTGTCAAGTTCTTTAACTCCTGTTGCACTTGGAGCCATGTCTGATAATACTAAATCTACTTTTTTATTATTGAGCAAAGAAACTACTTTGTTGTGAGCATCAATTTTTGTGAAATCCATATTGCTTAGTATTGTAGCACCCTAAAACAAACAAAAAACTATTAGACTCTATAGCTGCATGGACACTGAATTTATTTATAAACATATAGTATAATATAATGGTTTCTGACATTACTAAAATTCTAAACATGTATAATCACAGAATATATCTATATTATAATTAAGCACCTTTGGCCAGCATAGTTACGGTGACTGAGGCAGCCGTGAACTGAATCGTTTTTATCAGTCGTCGTCACTCTTGGACCTCCTCTTGCTTATCATCAGGTTTGAGGTAAATGTCGTCACAATAAAAATAAAATAAAAATTCACATTACTGTGGTGTAGTAGCAGTGCAATGGTTACACCCAAAAAAAAAAAGAGCATGAGTTCTAAACCACCCACTAGTACCAATGTATCTTTGATATATGTACTTTGGTTGTCCTGTTTCTATGATACAAGCACTTTAGTAGCTTAGTACAGTAATGTAAAAATATATATAAAATAATAAATAAAAAACTGAAATTGATAGTCATGCCTGTTTCCTACTGGAATGGGAAGTACACTTTCCATAATTCTGAAGGAATTCTCTCTCTGTCTTCACATCCACAACTCTCTATATAAGCTCTATGGTATAACTTCATAGGTATAATAGTGTTTGTCAATACATTACCTCAATTGGCAAAACTAGTAATTTGTCTATAGATATCACAGTTCCCTTGGGTTTTTTCTTATCTACACCATCTGCATTGGTCTTCTGTACAGCAACCTGCGTCCATGATCCAGGGGCAGCACCGAGATCAATCACTGTGATGCCTGGGACTAAAATATTTGTTTTTTCATTCATTTCCAATAGTTTGAACGCACTGCGACATCTAAGGTTTACGAGATAAAATAGTCAAATGCGTACGTTTATATTGATAACGCATTACATTATGTCATTATTACTTACCTATAGTTGTAAATCTTTGCTTTTTCAACATAAGGGTCTGCATTTTGACGACTAAGCCATTCTTGAGAACTTTTAAGTCGTTTTAACCAATTAACAAGTAAGCACATTTGTGGTATTTTTAGAATTCTATGCGGTTGTGAGCGCATAGAAATCATGATATTGGTTTTATAAAAATAACTTGTTATTTACACAATATTTACAACTTATATGTAGAGGTTATCCTATATATAATGACTGATTACTGACAGGACAGACAGCCTTGACAGTAAGTAATTTTTTTAACTTAGGCAAAGGAATCTTTGCCACTAAACAAAGACTTTTCTATGGAGTAGGCAAGATTTTGAAATAGTTTTATATATTTTTGAAAATATATTTTAAAAACCTATGTTATTGTTATGATTATGTAGCGTTCATATAAAATGACGGCAATGAGACCTATTATAAATTTAGTTTTATGTTATTGATACCATAATAAAATCGTTACAACTTACAACTAATATAACAAGGTCGTTTACTTTTTTAACGATTTGTTAAAAATATTTTTTATAGATAGTATAGTAGGTACAGTATCAGAGCTCATATAAAGCTTAATCAATATGGTGGGCATATTTTAAAAAAAATCTAAACTATAATCGGTATTATGTTAATACAATTAATATTATATTATTTTAGGGCTTATTTAAACCGCTAATTTTACTTGTCCTTGCTACATTATTTTGTGATTGTGCAAATATCCTGTACATTATACCATTTACATCGAAATCGCATTACATATACTTGAAATCTCTTGGCTTAGAATTAGCAAGTAGGGGGCACAATGTGACAGTGATAACGGCCTTTAGGGAAAAAGTTCACCCCCCAACATACCACCAAGTAATGTCCGATGATATCAAAATTTGGGAAGCATTTGGTAAATATAAAGTTGAATTTTAATTGCATAAACACAAAAAATATAATAATAATATCATTTTTTCTACAGGAGAACCAAAACCTAACATATTTACCACGGTGGATATGTCTATGGAAGTCTTTCATGAGAAAATCCTCTGGAGAGGAGGAATAGGTACAACAGAAGTGGCTTTTAAATCTAAAGAAGTTCAAAACTTTTTAAAGAAAGATAACAGTTTCGACTTAGTTATAAGCGAACTCTTTTTTCAAGAAGCATTTTTCGCATTGGCCCATAAATACAAAGCGCCTCTTGTTTTAATAACAACTCACGGTAATAACATGAGAACAAACGTATTATTACGTAATCCTTGGCAAATCGCTACTGTAATGCACGAATATGCAACAAATAGATATCCATATTCTTTCATGGGCCGCTTAAGGAACCTCTACCACAGCTTATATGATTTGATCTTTTGGAGGTTTTGGTATTTGGATAAGCAGGAAGACCTGGTTAAGAAATATTTGAATGATTTGCCACAACCCATACCAAGTCTTTTGGAGCTTCAAATGAATGCTTCTCTTATTTTGTATAATACGCATTTTAGCGTTGACATTCCAGCTGCTTATCTTCCGAATATTATTGAGGTAGCGGGAATGCACTTAAAGGAATCAGATAATAAATTAGCAGAGGTAAGTAGAGGATTGAAACTAAAATAAATTAATAGTCGTCTTTAATACTATAATGATTCTTACATTTAAAAAAATATTATAATTTAAGGATCTCAAAAGCATTTTGGATAAATCTAAAGATGGTGTAATCTATATAAACTTTGGTACTAACTTACAAAGTAACGAACTACCCGAAGATAAATTGAATGCATTATTAAATGTATTTAGGAAATTTAAAGAAACTATTATTTTTAAATGGGAAGAATCGAATTTAAAAAATAAACCCGACAATGTTATTATTCGACAGTGGTTTCCTCAAAAAGAAATATTTGGTATGTATTTATTCACATGGTAAAACTGGTTTAACAAAATAAACCATTAATGACAGGAGTTTAATAAAAATATAATTTGCATACCTGATGTAGCCAGTTCATACAGCTTGGTTACATAACATTCCTGGTAACTTATTGGATTTATTTGGTTTGATTTAGGTTTTAATTACACGAAATTAGAATAATTATTTATCACACCAAAGTTTACAGCAGTTGATCTTAATGCCATTTGGCAGTCTCTTAAAGCTGACTATGGCTAGATTTACGAGTAGCTGCATACAGTGCCTGATTAAGACCACTTGATGCCCAAAGCAATCCACGCCTGTGAGCCCCCCTAATTACAAGTAAACAAGTATTGTTTTTTTTATAAAATACGTATATAATACGAGATAAATCATTATGTATTATTTCATTTAAATTTAATTTCAGCTCATCCAAATATAAAATTATTCATATCTCACGGAGGCCTTATTGGAACTCAAGAAGCTATTTTCAATGGGATTCCTATTGTTGGTATTCCTATTTATTGTGATCAATTTAACAATCTTTTAAAAGTGCAGGAAGATGGACACGGAAAAATATTGGAATTTCATGATATAAACGAAGATAATCTATACAGAATTGTTAAGGAAGTACTAACTGATAAGACATATACGAAAAAAGCTAAAGAAATGCAAGCGAGATTTAAAGATAGGCCGATGAGTGCAATGGACACAGCAATTTTCTGGATAGAATATGTTATACGTCATAATGGAGCGGACTTCGCAAAGAATCCAGCCTTAAAATTAAATTGGATAGCTTCTAATATGTTAGATGTGTATAGTGTTATTTTAGCCCTAGTACTTTTAATATGCGCAGTTCTCTTAAAAATTGTTCTATTACTCAAGAATTTACCGTTTAAACAAAAAATAGAAAAGCGATCAGATGTTCTAAAAAAACGACGATAATTTTAAGCAAATAAATGAAATTTTATATTATCTAATATATATTTATACTCCTCATTATGGTTTGATATATTTTTTATTTCCTTTCATATAAAATACCTAAGAGCCGGGCAAACAAAGGGCCGACAAAAGTTTAAATTGAATTAAGTACACTTTTATTATAAATTGAACTACTGTGAATATTTTTTCATGTTAGCTTTTTCTCACACAATGTAATAAAACAAGGCATTTTACATCTTCACTTATTTTATACATTTCTAAAGTAGTTTTTGAATCCACATTGGTCTATATCTATTTGGATAGGACTATTTATCTAGGACCTTAGATATTTGCCCCTGCCGGCAGTGCCAGATTAGCCACGTAGCAAGAGTAGCAAATGCTACGGGTCCCGCGAATTCGGCGGTCCCGCGCTCCAATGCCTGTCTGAGCGTAATAAAAAAATATGAATTTAGATAGGAGTACAATGAGTACTCTTGAGTACAATGTTCCTTGGATAGGAGCATACGTTAGTATCCATTAGTCTGTGGATAGGAGCGTAAAATATCTTGCATGCTTTAAACGCGAAGCGCTTAGGCTATGCTTCACTTCCACTTGAAAATTTAAGTCGATATTGAAAGTGTTATCTCTAAATTTGCCCATATTAAATCCAGAAAAGTTTATTTGTAACAGATTTGTTTTATTTAATTCCCTAAACTTGAGAACCTAAAACAAGGGCCCCTTGACAGAATTTGCTAAAGGCCCCGCGCTAACTTAATCCGGCACTGCCTGCCGGTACCAATGTATCTTTAATATACGTACTTTTGTCATTCTAGTTCATGATCATTACCACTGAAGGCTTGATAAATATTTAAATCCAAAGAAGTTGTAAGGATGCAATTCCTTTGCCCTACAATAAATCCCGCCGAAACCCTGTGTTGCGATAAGACCGCGTTCTCACGAGGCGATTTGAGTTGATCAACTGCGAAATCGTTCGAGATTTGAACCGTCTGAACAGACTTTCAACCAAATTGAAGCAATTAATATATATAATTTTTGTTAAACGACAAATATTGATCAACTGAAATCGCCCGGTGAGAACTGATTGATACATTCATTCAGCCAACAAAAAAGCTGTCAATTTGTCAATCAAGTCGAAATGCCGCTAATAGTAAATAAAGGCTTTAATTATGACAAATATCTTTATAATTTGGTTACATTAAATACGAATTATTGTTTGTTTTAAAACTTATATAGTTTAATAGTTATGTTTTTAAGAAATATTGCTCAGTTATCATCGTACCCAGTTATTAACCTTAAAAGATATAATCGAGTTTTGTACAACAATTATATTCCAATAGTTATTAGTTTTTGTTGCAAAAGTGATATTATGAAATTTTTAAATGTCGCTGAGAAGAATGATGCTGCTAAAAATATTGCCGCACATTTATCCCGAGGAGGTTCTAGAAGAGTAAGGACTTTTTATTATCATCATTTTGCTTCTGAAATCTGTTTACATTATTCCATTATAGACTAGTGTAGAAGTGCTGTTTTAGTAATATTGTTTTTATCTTTTTTCTGCATACAATAATTCTTTGGTCCGTACAAGATTGCGATTGTATGGGCACATTAAAAGAATGGATGAAAAGAGATTGACAAAAGATATTTAAAAATCACCGACAAGTAGAAAAAAAAACATTCTCAAAAAAGCAGTGATCTGCGGTGGCCATAACCGATTGTATGAAGAAAGTTGTGGTTGTGAAGAAAGCAAGGGAGTTGTGTTAGGATAGTGGAAAGTTGTACTCTATTTTCTCTACATATTCCTGTGGTAATTAAGGTGTAAAATTAAACATCGACATGGTGAACTGTTAGAATTTTCTTGAATTTTGCGCAAACATTGATTAATGATATAAACAAATATGACATTTTTTATTATTCCGATGTTTCAAGAGCTTTGCAGCTATTGTGGTCACAGAAAAAGTGTTTTCACCATTCTCATGCTGAACTGTTCTCAACCATTGAATAACATCAATCAATCAATCAAATCAAATGCCTTCCTCCTATGGGGATAGGCAGAGACAATCCATCATTAGACATAAATTGTATACAGTGGTGTAGCGTGGAAGTCAGCTGCCCGGGGCGGAAAAAAAATTTGCCGCCCCCTTATTTAGGAGTTTCAATCATAGGTACAACAAAAATGTGAATTTCAGGTTCAAATTTTAACAGATTTTTTAAATTTTGCCGCCCCCTAAATGTGCCGTCCTGGGCGGGCCGCCCCCTCCGCCCCCGCCACGCTACGCCACTGATTGTATAACTACTTTGTGTTGGAGAGTGCCTGTGGGAGGTGAACTTTAGTTCACATTTTTGTGTAGTCACTAACCAGTTTTTGAAGGGAATTTAATTTTATTAGTAATAATTTTGGCCTGTTATACTGCAGCCAACTGAGGCAACTGTATAATGAATCTTCTTTTTAAGTTGTCGGTGCTCTTGGACACACCCTTGCTTACCATCAGGCAAGTCGAAGTCAGATATCTCTATTATTATTATTAATTTATGGATGAGCAGCGCATTGCTGATATGTCTATATCACGAACTGGTTAAAAGTTCATAAGTTTATTTAATTATCACCATAGTCTATATCTATAGTCCCTAACCACTTGTCCAGTTTGTTTTTGAAAGTGTTAATAGTTGGGGATTTCAATACATCATCCGGCAGCTTGTATCACATATTTACAATTCTGTTGCTTATAAAGTGATATACCAAATTCGTATTGCAGGATTGTCTCATGAGTTTCATTTCGTGATCATAATGGGGAAATATGGTTAAATTGAAACGAAACATCGTGGCTAGGTGAGGGCAATCATACCTGCCTGTTAAGATTTTAAATGTCTCAATTAAATCTCCCCTCATCCTGCGTTCTCTGAGACTTGTCAGCTTAAGATATTCTAGCCTCTGGTTATATGACTTCTTCCTCAAGCAGTGTTCAGTTCTCAATATATAATAAGTACTCAATATTAAAAAAATAATCAAATTTTATTTACACAGAGAGAAGGATTATCACAATACAATAAGATTTACGAGTTTGAAGGAGAGGTAAATGGTCAGAAGTGTCAGATGATTATGACATCAGTGTCGGGTCATTTGCTGGAAATGAAGTTTGTTGATGCATACAAAAGTTGGCAGTCCTGTAACCCATTGACACTGTTTGATGCTCCTGTCTATAAACACTGTCCGGAAAATTATCAGAAGATTAAGGTAGTGTTTCCCTTTTGATTATATTTCTATGAATTCTCTTACATTTATTATTCTTTTTATATTTTGAAGTCGGGCCAAGAGGAATACCACGTAACGCACAAAGAAACCGCAGAGGACTCAAGTGTGGCAACAAGCCTCCAAATAAGAGAAATATTAACAAAAACCTCGCATAACTTTTAAGGGATCTTGGCCTTTCAAGGTCTGCTTATGGCAGTGTATTTTCTTTGTAGAACAATCGACAAGTGGAATGCTTTGCCAGCTCATGTGTTTTCTCCATCCTATGACCTTGGATGTGACGATATAAGAGAGCACTCTGCTTGATGTTAATGGTCCATGAATGAAGAGTTACCTTCATTCATGGACCTACATTTCAATAACTGTAAGTAGTAGGCACATCCACTATGCCGGCCTAGTTGACAACCAGACCCTCTTTTTTACTAACAAAGCTATAAAACAAATTTTTGCTTCGACCGGGAAATAACTGGTAAATAACCTTAATAATAATAAATTATATTATAATCTTCGACAGAAAACTCTAGAGCGTGAAGTGCGTGGATGTCAAGGGCTGATAATATGGACCGATTGTGACAGAGAGGGTGAAAATATAGGATTTGAAATCATAGAAGTATGCAGAGCAGTGAAAAGTAATCTAAGTGTCTATAGAGCTAAGTTCTCTGAAATAACTGCGGTGTCCGTTAGGAGAGCATTGCAAAATTTAGGACAACCAGATAAAAATATAAGCGATGCTGTCGATGTCAGGCAGGAACTTGACTTGAGGATAGGTTTGTATAAATTCACTAATTTTTAATTTTCTTTGTATTTTTAATTTTGGCCTGGTGACGGTGACTGAGGCAACCGTAAACCCATTCGGTTTTCTCAGCCGTCGGCGCTCTGGAATCTCAACTTGCTCACTATCAGGCAAGTTAAAGTCAATAAAAATATAATATAAATATAATACATATGGAGAAAAACACTCCCCTTCCGCAACTCCCTCACTAACGCGGTAACTTCCTCAGTTAACAGCTATTGTGTCTCGACATATGACAGGACCATGAATGAATGTTACTGCTTACTACCACTATGCCAGCCTAGTTGGAATTAGAACTTACAAGCTGATCCCGAAACGCGACTAAGTCACTTCAGGGTCTGTATTCTTGTAAGTAGTGGTACTACCCCGGATCAGTACACTGGGTACCACTGCCTACCACTCTTTGATAACCAGACCCGAAGCTAACATCCATCTCTTATATAATTTTATATTAATAAATATTTATAATATTTATTCAAATTATTAAATATTACAAATAGAAGGTATGAAACAAATATTTGCTCTGACCGGGAATTGAACCCGGAACTTTCCGCGTAGGGGACTGGTGTGCTAACCAATACGCCACGCCTATAGTCAACTACGTATAAAATTATATTTAGAAAGTTTAAGTTTTATTCATTAATGCCCGGTTTCTATTATAAAATAAACTATCCGTCATCGGTAACAGTAACCATTCGTTGTTTACCTCACAATTCACTGACGTTAAAAAAATAATATAAAAAGCGGCCAAGTGCGAGTCGGACTCGCCCATGAAGGGTTCCGTAGCAGCAAGTAACATAATATAAGAGTTCTTGTAGTTCGTTGATCGATTTTTAGGGTTCCGTAGTAAAAAACGCAACCCTTATAGATTCGTCATGTCTGTCTGTCTGTCCGTCCGTATGTCACAGCCACTTTTTTCCGAAATGACGAATCTATAAGGGTTCGGTTTTATTACTACGGAACCCTAAAAACAGTTTTACTCTTTTTCATACCTTATGCCAGTTGTTGGCGATAACTTGACTTACGAGGGGTATTTTATAAGAACGGTTTTGACTTACGTCTGGTAGATAAATTAACTGTTCGTTTCAACAACGATCCGTTTGTCAGATATAGGAACCGGGCGTAAATAAATTGAAGTGTTATTTAAATGTAAATATTTTTTTCCATAAAAGGTGCATCATTCACGAGATTCCAAACACTTAGATTGCAGCGAGTATTTCCTAGTAAATTATCTGATAGTTTAGTCAGCTATGGATCATGCCAGTTCCCAACATTAGGGTTTGTGGTGGAAAGGTACAGGGCAGTTGAAAGCTTTGTTGCAGAGCCATTTTGGAAAATTAAAGGTATTATAAAATATAGTAATTTTTATTATGTTTTTGGCATATCAAATAGTAAAGAAAATTTGATAATAAATGATAAGTGGCGCTCCATTGTCTCTGCCTATCCCCGTGGGAAAGAGGTGTGACAATTTGATTGATTGAAATAAATGGTAAACAGTTCCCTTGGATAAAGGGCATGGGAAATCGTGATTTTCATGTTTGTGTACTACTTGTGCCAAGTAAGAAAAAAACACTATATACAATATATATACAAAAAATATTTGAAACAGCGTTTAAATATTTTTATATAATTAAACGTCATTTTGTGGTAGAGTCTGATTAAGCCGCCCCTTCACTGCATTTAAGCACACGTGCGAATATAAAATATGAATGCACACCGAAATTGTAATTGGTCATTCTGTTGTTGGTTAGACACAAAAGGATGAGCACGTTGATAGAGTATAGTTAGTAATATTTGCATTCACACATTTAAATAAACTAATAAAGTGGAGGGGCGCGTCATTTATAGTTAGACAAGCTATACTAAATTGACTTATAACATGTTTAATGCCTGCCTAAAGCGCGTTTAATCTTTTTGTAGTAACGCGGTTAATGTTTTATAATTAAATTATACTTTTTAGTTAATCACACAATGAACAATTTAAGCGTAGATTTCGCCTGGGAGAGATCAAGATTATTTGACCAAGAGGCATGTCAAGTTTTACATGATGCATGCATAGATGAACCATTAGCAACCGTTACTGATGTTAAAACGAAACCAAAGTCAAAATGGAGGCCGTTGCCGTTAGATACAGTGGTTGGTATTTATTTAGTTTTAAAGGACATCGTTCATTTTGAATGGGGACTTGGGCTTCATTGTATTAAAAGGGATATATATATTAAAACAGTTTGATGTACGAAGATTACAATGTAATTAGAAAATATCCTTTATTTTGCATAGTTTAATTATGACAGTTCAAAGCAGACCTGTTAATATGGCGTGTCTTTGTGATTGACAGACGATACAAAATACATAATTATCTTATTTTCCAAATACTCAATTGCACAGCAATTAAAAGCAAAAGTGTTATTAGTTTTTACAATTTTTGTTACAAGTATCGAAAACGGCATTTATATTTTTTTAAAACATTGGACATTACAAAAGTAGTACGTAAAAGCCCAAAATGAATGATGTCCTTTACCTATTTGTTAATACTGTACTTGTTCCTACATTAATGTATGGAAGTGAATATCGGGTATGGCAGAAGAAGCATGAGAGTAGAATTAATGCTGTAGGTTTGCGGTCTTTATGGAGTGTATGTGGATAGCACAGTGCACGATAGATGTGGTTTGAAAGAGGATGCAATGACAAGGATTGACACAGGAATGCTTCGATGGTTTGGGCACATGGAAAGGATTGGTGAAAGTAGATTGGCGAATGAAATTTCTAAATCTGATGTAAAATTGTTATTTTATATAATATTTTTCAAACGTCAGTGAACTGTGAAGTGGACAATGAATGGTTACTGTTACCGATAATGGCTAGTTTATTATAGGAACCGGGCATTACGTGGCATATTTGAAAAAAAACTTATTAATTATACATTTCTATACTAAGCTACTAAAGTGTTTGTGTCATAGAAACAGGACAACCAAAGTACATATATATAGATATAGCTTGTCTAACTATAAATGACGCCCCTCCACTTTATTAGTTTATTTATAGGTGGAAATATTACTAACTATACTACTGTAATTTATAAACGTGCTCCTCCTTTTGTGTCTAACCAGCATAATTGCATTTTCGGTGTGTTGCATTCATATTTTATATTCGCACGTGTGCTTAAATGCAGTCGAGGGGCGCGTCATTTCGGCTTAGACAGACTCTACATTGGTACCGGTAAGAGGTTTCAAATCCGTGCTCTCGGCTTGCGTAAACATTGCACTGCCACTACACCACGATCGCCTTAACCTATGTATACAAAAATGTGTAAAAATTGTATTATTTTAGGAATTAGAAAAGTTAGCATCGAGGAAATTAAAGATCAATGCGAAGGAAACGATGAAGATAGCTGAAAAGTTATACACACAGGGGTTTATCAGTTATCCACGTACTGAAACAAATGAATATCCCAAGGAAATGAATTTGGCACAACTGGTTGGGTATCAAACAGGTACATTAACTAAGATTTAGGTAGGAATTGTGGTAGGCAGACAGTTCTGCAGGCTCAGTTGTGTTTTTAGGGTTCCGTAGCAAAAAACGGAACCCTTATAGATTTGTCATGTCTGTCTGTCTGTCCGTATGTCACAGCCACTATTTTTCGAAACTAATAGAACTATACTGTTGAAACTTGGTTTTTGAAACTAGTTCTGTTGAAATAGATGTATTCTGTAAACCACTTTAGGATTTTCACACAAAAATAGAAAAAAATATTTTGGGGGTATCCCCATACTGAAACTCAAAAAAATGTTTTATCTTCAAACCCAAACGTGTGGGGTATCTATAGGGGTAGTTATAATGTGGGTATATAATAGGTCTTCATAAATAATATTGAGGTTTCTAATATCATTTTTTGCTAAACTGAATAGTTTGCGCGAGAGACACTTCTAAAGTGGTAAAATGTGTGGAGACTTCTAAAATAAGAGAATGATAAAATGAATTAAACAAATTTTATGCGGCTTACTATCGCGTTTATTTTGGTTTTGATTTTACAAGCCAAACTTTGCAGCCATCGTGGTCACGGAGAGACTGAGGTGTTGGTCGTCCTATTGGTTGATGCTGTTATTGTTTCCAAAACTACCCCGTTTGATATTTTGTTTTTCTGTTCCCGGTTTATTTCAAATTTTTGCAAAAATAACTGACGGTGTCATCTGGTTTGGCAGTTTGCTGGACTTGGGACTTGAGTTTGTGAATTATGGGGTCCCAGGTGTTAGATAATCGCCAACCACCTTCTCTATTGAAATTAGGATGCTTTTTAATCTCAATAGACTCGCGTACCATCCTGGGTATCAGTCGACTTTCCTTTGCGAGGATCTTCGGTTTGTCGAAACGGATGTAGTGATTGGCGCCGTCCTGTTGATGCTTACAAACTGCAGACTTTCCACTACGTTAGTGTTTTATATCCGCGATATGTTCCCGTACGCGTGTGCATATATTTCTTTTTGTCTGTCCTATATACGAGAGTCCACAGTCACATTCTAACTGGTACACCCCTGCATCTTGTAAAGGAATGTTAGTTTTCACAGGTCTCAGGTATTGGTGTAGCTTTTTATGCGGCTTGAAGTATGTTTTAACCGATGCTTTTCTCAATACATGGCCGATCTTGTCTGTAACACCCTTCACATATGGCAGGATGAGGGGGGCAAGATCCACTGTCGGTGTTTTCACATGTCCTCTGCGACGAGCGGGATGGATTTTCAGCTTGTTGTCAGCAAGAACTTTTTTGACATATTGAAGCTCTTCTCCCAGGTGTTGGTCGTCACAGATGCCACGTGCTCTCTGTAACAAGGAAAGGCCTACGGCAGATAATTGGTTCGGGTGGTGGTGTGAATCACCATTGAGATATTTGTCTGTATGTGTTGGTTTCCGAAAAACTGTATGGCTTACTGTATTGTTAAAGTTTCTGATTATAGTAAGCCGCATAAAATTTGTTTAATTCATTAATCAATGTTCGCGCAAAATCTAAGAGAATGATAAAACTAAAAAAATATATGATGTACATTACCATGCAAACTTCCACCAAAAATTGGTGTGAACGAGATCTAGTAAGTAGTTCTTTTTAACACGTCAATTTAGCTTCCATTCAATCAACTCAAATATAAAAATCGATCAAAGTTACAACGAACTACAAGAACTTTTACACAGTACAGTGTAAATGAAAAACCATTTACACAGTAATTCATAGTCAATCAATCAATCAATCAAATTGTCACGCCTTTTTCCCACAGGGATAGGCAGAGACAATGGAGCGCCACTTACCACGATCCTTACACAGCTCCCTTGCTTCCTTCACATCCACAATTCTCTTCATACAGGCTCTGTGGTTATGGGCACTAGGCAACCTAGCTTTTTTGAGGATGTCTCCGATGATCCGATGACAAGGATTGACAAAGGAATGCTTCGATGGTTTGGGCACATGGAAAGGATGAGTGAAAGTAGATTGACGAAAGGAATTTATAAATCTGATGTGGATGGATGCGTTAAACAAGGCAGGCCCAGGAGAGTGTTTTCCGACCAAATCGGAGACATTCATAGTCATTTATTTATATTCGTATTGATTCGCTTCAATAACAATTGTTTTTTTATCGTTAATCCATCATCATGCCGAAAGATTTTTTACTAATTTTGCCAAGCAAGGAAAAATGTACAGTAGTACCACAATAGTAGTTGCCTAGAATCGTAGCGTGCCTTGGCGGGCCCCGTATAAATATTGGTTGGGGGCCCTTAGGAAAGGTAGATTTCTCACAAAAGACACAAAAATGATTTTTGATAATTTTTGCTTAAGCACGTTGAGGGCCCCGTATAATTGATACGGCGGTAGCTACGCCCCTGTCTCTGCCAACAGTCTTCAACAACCAGATTCAGAGCTAGATGCCTATTTTTTATGTTAACAAAGATTTGTAATATACAATCTAATTAAGTATTAAAAAAATGCTTCGAAACAAATCTTTGCTCAGACTGAGAATTGATCGCGATACTTTAAGGGTAGGTAATTAAACACTAATCAACTAAACGTGCTTGTATCATAGAAACTTGGCGACCAAAGATCATATATGACTAGAATACTAACAATAATATTTTTTGTAGGTGATCCAAATTGGGGTGCCTTTGCCCAGGGCATACTTGACAGCGGTGGCCCAACACCAAGGCAGGGCAACAAAAGTGACAAGGCCCATCCGCCAATACATCCAACTAAGTATACTGATAGTAAGATTATATAAACAAAATTATATTTACAATATCACAGATACAAAGTTGTGTCAGGATCGTGGAAACGCTCCGTTGTTTCTGAATCTATGAATAATTTTTTTTCTCATCTACTTCCATAATAAGCTACTAACCGTGCTTGTATCATAGAAACAGTACGACCAATTTCAAATCATTATCATGATCATCAACAGCCAGAAGGCGTCCACTGCTGAACATAGGCCTACCCCTAGAACTCCATTCCGAACGACAAGATGCCAGTTGCATCCACCGGTTACCCGTGACTTTCACTATGTCATCAGTCCACCTAGTGGGAGGCCTACCTACGCTGCGTCTTCCGGTTCGTGGTCTCCACTCTAGAACCTTTCTTCCCCATCGGTTGTCGGCCAGCCCATTGCCAATTCAGCTTGAGAATCCTACTGGCTATGTCGGTAACTTTGGTTCTTTGGCGAATATCCTCGTTCTGGATTCTATCGCACAAAGAAACACCAAGCATAGCTCTTTCGATTGCCCGCTAAGCGACTCTGAGCTTTTCCATAAGGCCAACATTTAAGGGCCACGTCTCAGTGCCATATGTCATCACTGGCAACACACATTGTTCGAAGAATTTCTTCTTGAATTTCAAGTGTATCTAAGATATATTGATACCGGCAAGAGGTTTTGAATCGGAGGCTCCTGGTTTACGTGGCCATTTCACTATTCTAGACCACGGCCGATCATTGATTGATTGATGTTAAATAAACCGGTCCAGCCGTTTATTTTCTTTTATAGAGACGCGACATCTGAACTCGACTTGCCTAAAGTAATGCAAGGGAAAATTGACTGACTGACTGACAAGAGCTCTGACGACTGACAAAACCATTTTATTCTACGGCTAAACTGTGTTCTATTTTTAGATTTATCAGGCAATGAGAGAAAGTTATATGAGTTCATTGTGCGATCATTCCTTGCTTGCTGCTCCAAAGATGCTCAGGGTGAAGAGACAACAGTGTCAATCAATGTTGCTGATGAGAAATTCCATGCCAGTGGTCTTATGATAATAGCTAGGAACTATTTAGATGTGTATCCATATGATAAATGGTCCTCGAAGGAAATACATATCTATCAAGTAAGTTGGAGCATATTTTTGACTACCAGGGGTCTTAAATTATTAAGTCGTTCTTCTTTTGGTGGCTCCACATATGGCAGAACTCCGTCTGATGATTAGCTAGAGCGCAGTCTATGAAAAAACCTGCTACTACATTTTTTTAAATTGTGACTCGACATATGACAGCACCCCGCTTGATGTTAAGCCGAAGTGTGGTCCATGAATGAATGTCATTCAATAACTGTGAGTAGCAATCACATCCACTATGCCGGCCTAGTTGGAAACGGCAACTTGAACTCGGCAAGCTGATCCCGAAACGCGAACAAATCACTTCACGGTCTGTATACTTGTAAGTTGTGGTACTACCCCGGATCGGCATACTGGGTACCACTGCCTACCACTCTTTGTTAACCAGACCCGAAGCAAATATCCACCTCTCTTTATTTTTATTAGCTAATGTTTGTAATATTTAATATAATTATTAAATATTACAAATAAAATATTTGCTTCGACCGGTAATCGAACCCGGGACTTTACGCACAACAAACCAATCGCTAACCGTTCGTCCACGCCTGTCGTCAAAATGGCTATGTGGATTGCGTCAATGTAGATGGAAAATTCATCAATTGATTATATGATACATTTCATCAATCCGGGCATTCGATAATATAAAAATAGGATATCAACTCAAAGGAAAAGTTTCCATTTTTTAAAATAAAGTATTTATAATAATTAAAGTAAAAAGAAACAATTTTTATAACCACGATGACTGAAAAGTTCTCGAATCGTCGGAATAATAAAAAAATGAAAAATAATACATTAATCAATGTTCGCACAAAATCTAAGAAAATTCTATCTTACAAACTCTCTATTTGCATGACCATTACTACCACTACACCACGGTCTTCTTAATGGAATATTTTTCAGAATGGTCAAACTTTTAATCCGACAAGTATTGATATGGCGGATGGCTCCACAGCACCACCGAACCTCTTGACTGAAGCTGATCTAATAGCACTCATGGAGAAACATGGAATTGGTAAATTATTTATCTTCTATTTATTTATTATACATTTCTAAACTAAGCTTCTAAAGTGCTTGTATCATAGAAACAGGACAACCAAAGTACATGTATCAAAGATACATTGGTACCGGTGAGTGGTTTCGAACCCGTGCCACTCGGCTTACGTAACCATTGCACTGCCACTACACCGATAAAAATTGTGTTTTTGTTTATTGAAAAAAGTTGAAAAGTGAAAAAGAGATGCGTTATCCGTTGTTAGGCTAGAAACGTGATTAAAATGTGTGAAAAAAAACGATCACTATTCCTAAAATTAAATTAATATAATTATAATTGATCAAAATTTTTTGCTGTCTATTGTTTATTTATACTCCAAATAAATACACATTTATAATTTTCAATAACTAAATTTAAAACACAAGTAACGATAAGTGTGTCTTTATCGTTATCGACATTTTGCATGTACTTCACTATTCATAATAGACACGTGACGATGACGTCACTAATGTATTCCTAGCGCGGTCATCTAGCTCGTTACCTGATAGTATATTATACAGCTTAGCTTGACTTATATGACAGGAATAAGCTGATGTATTGGTTAAATAAAACAAAATTATTTTTTTATTGATAGGCGAAGTCAAGCCAACATTTTAGTTCTTCACTGTCGAAGCCAGATTTTTTGTGGACCCCCGCTTACGAATTGTGAACCCCCATTTTTTTGTCACGACCCCCATCGAGTCTCACGTGGACCCCTGGGGGTCAACCTGTTTGGGAATCGATGATTTACCACATTTAAATCAACAGGTACAGACGCAACTCACGCTGATCACATAGAGACTATCAAAAGTCGTTCCTACGTCGCCCTAGCTGATGCAATACATTTCGTTCCTGGGTTATTGGGCATGGGCCTGGTAGAGGGTTACGATGCGATGGGCCTGAGCATGTCCAAGCCGCACTTGAGGGCACAATTGGAAGCTGATTTGAAAGCCATCAGCGAAGGAAGACGACAACCGCAAATTGTATTAGCTGAACAGGTAGGTTAAGGTGCGATTCTGTTGGTGACTGCAGACTACAGTACTGGTTTGTAGGAATCTGTACGATATTGATTCCGTCCAAGGAGACACTTCAGTTTGCAGCCGCCGTACCAGTCCTGTCGCCGACCGCAGATCGTTGACGCGAATAAAACTGAGTATAAAATCAAATTGTTTTTTTATTTAAACGACAATAGTCCAAACTTTTTATTCAGTACTAAAGTACTAAACATACTTGTATCATAGAAACAGGACGACAGCTTAACATCAGGCGGGCGATGTCTCATATGGAAGTCACAATAAATGAAAAATCAAGGCAAGTGGTTTTTGAACCGGGGGCCTCTGGTTTGTGTGACCATTTCGCTACCACTACTATATTTAATTTAAATTTTGTACAGATAGCGAAATATAGAGAGGTATACATAAAAGCGACTGCGGAGGCTAATAAAATAGATGCGGCGCTTAGTGAGAGATTTAGTGAACAGCCAGCTGAATACACACCAACTACGGAGAATTTACCAACTGCAATGCCATCAGGTAGGCGAAGCTATAGAGATGTTTTTAAATATGACAGCACCCCGCATGATGTTAAGCTGGAGTGCGGTCCATGAATAAAGGTAACTGCTACGTAGTCACGGTAATGGATGTTACGTAGTCAAATCCAACACCAGCAACTTACAAGATGAACCTAAAACGCTACCAAGTCACTTCACGGTCTGTATACTTGTAAGTGGTGGCACTACCCCGGATCGGCAGACTGGCTTCCACTGCCTATCACTCTGTCAACCAGACCCAGAGCAATGATCTGCGTCTTTTTGAAACTAAAACTTCAAACAGACGCGTTGTATATGGGGAGTTAACCCGTGAAACGAGCGAGCGAACGCCATTTTGTTTTAATCAAATTCAACTAGATGGCCTTAGTCAATTGTTTATAATTATATTATCTTTACTAATATTATAAAAAAGAAGATTTGTAAGGTTGTTTGTAATGAATAGGCTCAGAAACTACTTGGCCGATTTTAAAAATTCTTTCACTATTAGAAAACTACATTCTTCAAGAGTAACATAGGCTATATCAAAAAGTTTAGGGTTTCGTACGAAATCTCGAATAATGTAACCCAAGGTGTAAAAAATTACTCATTTCTTACATCGCGTACGCTGCGAAAACTATTAACGATATAAGAGTATAAAATAGTGTTTTATATATTAATATATTTGAGTTAGTTATAAGATTTAATATAAGTATTTTCTTTCTTTTATACATAATTCTATAATATATTTTATAATTTCACAAATAATTCTGTATATTGAAACTAGAATCTCTTAATATTTTCAATGTTATATTTTATTAATCATGCTGTGTGTATACGTTTAGGGTAATAATTTAGTCATAAAACACTGTATATCTATTAATTGTTGTTAAATATAATTGTTACCTGTTGTATATACCTAAATAAGTAAATAGTACTCATGATTACTCACAAAAAAGTCTGCAAGGGTATATGCCTAAAATAGTTTGATAATTAAGGCTGATTATGTATGTGAATATACATTATATACAACAACATATGTTTAATGGTAGGTACAAAGATTATGTATACATTATCTTAACCATTAAGCGTGCGATGTATTTTGACCTGGGCAACGCCGGGTTACGCAGCTAGTATTAAGATAAGCCCAAGTAGTCCATGCCATGCAATTTACATTTAATATTACTTTTATATACTTTCATTAATCATGATAACATTTAAACATTAGTATATTTTTATTTACTTAATTTCTATAACATCTAACTCTGTAACAGACCGTTTTTACCCGTCAAGAGAATCAAACAATTGTTATTAACAAATATTTTCTCCGACCGAGAATCGAACCTGGTGTGCGAACCAATTCGCCTCACCTGACGTCCACTACCCTGTTTCGGCTGACTAGGAAAGGTCCGCCTAATGGAACACTCTTAATTCTTTATGTTTATTTCGCAGTATTAAAATGTCCAAAATGTAATACTGATATGGTATTGCGTAAGAAGAAAAATTCTGATGAGTATTACATTGGTTGCCTGTCATACCCTAGATGCAAGAACGCCGTGTGGTTACCAAGTATAGTTAGAACTGTGGAAGTGCTAAACGATACCTGCAATGTGGTGAGTAATATATTTCTTGCTACATTAATGTATTGAAGTGTATTTTTATTGGGACTCGACATATGATGTAAGCTGGAGTGCGATCCATGAATGGAGGCGACTGCTATTACAGTTAAGTAACTGCAAGTAACAGTCACAACCACATTGTCGGCCTATTTGGAACCGGCAACTTACAAGCTGATCCGGAAACTCGACTTAGTCTCTTTACGGTCTTAGACAATCAGACCCAGAGTAAATATCAGTATCTTTTTTCTAAAAACAAATATTTGTAAATTTTATCTAATTACTAAATATTACATAAAAGCTGGCATCTTGTCGTTCGAAATAGCGTTCTAAGGGGGAGGCCTATGTTCAGCAGTGGACGCCTTCTGGCTAATGATGATGATGATGACATAAAAGCTATTAAACAAATATTTGCTCTACCAGGAATGGAACCCGGGACTGTTGTCACGATCCCATTCGGGATCAGCCTGTAAGTTACCAGTTCCAACTAGGCCAACATAGTGGATGCTACTGCTGTTTTTAATCTGAGACAGCAGTCGCTCCATCTGACGACAGGCGTGGACAAACGGTTTAGCGATTAGTTTGTTGCGCGTAAAGTCCCGGGTTCGATTCCCGGTCGGAGCAAATATTTGTTTCATAGCTTTTATTTGTAATATTTAATAACTATATTAAATATTGCAAATATTTGTTAATAAAAAAAAGAGGTGGATATATGCTTCGGGTCTGGTTATCAAAGAGTGGTATTAAATTGTAGTAGCAGTGTCATTTATTCATGGACCGCACTTCGGCTTAACATCAAGCGGGGTGCTGTCATATGTCGAGTCACAATAACAATAAAATAATCTGATGTTACCCGCATATCAACCTTAATCTAAAACTAATTATGTTTTTAGTGTGGACCGAACTACAAGAAAGTAAAATTACAATGGAGAAATAGTTCAATAAGTCATCTATATCCACCACCATATACGGCCTGTATTGGTGGATGCGACTTAACATTTTTAGAATATATGCAAATTAACCTTTCAAGTGTACGAATGACTGAATCTCAAATGAATAGTACTAATATAGCTAGAGGAACAGTCATGGCTCCCAGTACAACTATAAATATAGTTAGAAATACAAATATAGCCCGAAATACGAATTTAAATGGTAACACGAATATGGCAGGAAATATGAATACTGCTAGAAGTACAAATGTGACTAGGAATACGAATATAGCTCGAAATACTAATGCTAATAATGTTAACACGAATATGGCTGGTAATATGAATACAACGGGAAATGTATTCACGACTGCAAGAAGTATGGCCAATCCTGTAACACCACCTCAGGTTAGTTTTGTTTTATATCTCTAATATAAATAAAAAAATAAATTGTCATGTCTTTTCCCACAGGGATAGACAGAGACAATGGAGCGCCACTTGCTACGATTCTGATACAACTATCTCGCTTATCTCAAATCCACAATTCTCTTCAAACAAGCTCTACGGTAGTACTATGCAACCTAACGTTCTTGAGGATAAACTTATAAGTTATCGGCGTAAAAAGCTGAGAGACTTAGTCGTATTACAGGACGTTAAATACATACCGTTAAAATCAATGCAAAACCACCGTAGGAAAGTGGTTAGTTTTGATTTATGATGATACAGAGGAAATATTGAATGTAGCTAAGAGAAGTATCGTATAAACTAAACTAAAAAGTTCGGTGCGTCTTTTCCTTGTAGATCAATCGACAAGTGGAATGCTTTGCCTGCCCATGTGTTCTCTCCATCCTATGACCTTGGATCCTTTAAGCGATGCGTGAAGAAGCACCTTTGGCCGGCATAGTGACGGCAGCTGAGGTAGCCGAGAACAAACTCGGCTTTCTCAGTCGTCGTCACTCTTGGACCTCCTCTTGCTTATCATCAGGCGGGACGAGGTCAGATGTCGTGTCACAATAAAAAAATAAACAAAAATATTTTACACTTAATTCTAACACCCTAATAATACTAACTCTTAAGTTTATATTTATGTTATTAGTGTGCTGACCTTCAAAATAGTTTGCACATTGTATGATTCATTTGCATTAAAAACAATAACATGTCAATTTTAAACTCATTTATTCTTTTGTTTTTTGTATTCTATTTTTATGTCAAATAAATTAGTATTCTTCTGAGTTTTTTTGGCGGGCAACTGCAACTGACAGGACGCGCAATTTTGAAATATTTGAAAAGCTTGTGTTTTTCATAAATATTAATGTGTAATAATAGTGGAATTGTTATCCAGTAATAATTTTTAAGTTGATCAAGTATAAACAAGTAATTTAAAATTGTGAAACTTCTTCATGTTCCCTCCAAGACTCCTTCTGAAGTTTTAGTAAAGGCTTTCCGCCGCTTTACTAAAACGATCATCATCAACCTCACTATCATCGTCATCATTTGATGAATCACTCGCGTGGTTCATCTTCATCTTTACTTGACAATGTATTAACATTGAACCATATATTTTTACTTTGACACTGGCAAGTTAAATACTAAAGCCATAAACAAAAAGAAAGAAAAAGAAAAGTCTTCTTCTCAATTTCAACGGGTGCGTTTCATCGTCGGGGTCACCAATTTGACGCTACGTGGTCAAGGACGTTGTGAAATCGCAACATTTTACAAATTATAATGTAATAATATCCAATAATTTTGTGAAGTTTTAAGTTACCGAAGATACAGATCCCCAACTACTTTCGGTACAGAGACTAAAGTTGTACATAGGCTAACTTACTTGAATAATTATTATTACTAATATACACCAGTTTTAGTGTTCGCAAATGACACAAGTCAACCACGACAAAGTGGAATGATAGTTATTGAGAGCGAAAAAGAGACAAATATACAAATAATGTATGTTGCTCCGCATCGCGACACCAAGTTCAGGTTTTAACTTACCTCTTTCGGAGCGCCTATGACATATTATCGTCTTTTCTTAATAAAATATCACTGTATTTAATAGTTTTTAGTCTTTTTATTTTTTTTTCTAATTACAGTCAGCACCACCCCCAAATCCACCTAATAGACCGTCAGGTGGGCAGTTACCTCAGCCAGGCGATGACAATGAATTGCTATGTTACTGCAACACGCAAGCAATACAGCTTACAGTCAGAAAACAAAATAATAACTTTGGTAAGACACAATTCACATTATAGTCTACCACGCTATGATGGCAGTTTTGACAACAAATAGATTTGTGAAAAAACACTTAAGTATATGATAATGTGAACTAAAAAGGGTCATTATGTCGGCCTAAAAAATTGAAATTATTGTATTGTCATCGGTTTTCAATACGTGTACAAATTTTCAAATCATTCAGACCTCTAGAAGGGGGTGAAAATTAATTTGAAATTTTAGCTGGTAAAAGCGTAATAATAAATAGAGTCTGGCAAACGAAAGCGTGACCTGGAGTTTTCTTAAAATTTTAATATGGCAATATTATTATGCTGTCAAAGTCGGTGATTGTAATTGTCAGTATTTTGTAAAGAAATTAACTTATCAACAATAATTGCTATTTTCTTTTCTATAATATGGGTAAAACAATAAAAAGTAACGCGCGAAAGTTGCTACATATTATAATTAGTAAGTTTAAACAAAAACAAGAAGAGAAAGAAGTTGTTTTCCAAGAAAAACAACATTGTTTAGATGCGATCTCGGATTTTTTAGGTTAGTATGACTTTGTAATCTTGATCCTTGTTGGCTGATTATTAGATATATTTACGACATGATAATACTTTTTCTTATGTTTATAGATAATCTTGGAGATATTCAAGGACTCTGCGAAATCAAAAACATTGTTGAAACGTTAACAAATTTGGAGAAAAAAACTTTAATAGAAACTAAGACTAAGTTCTTAGAAGAAATATCTTCACTAACTGGTATGTACCTGCATCGGTTTCGAGTGTTTTAATTTGTTTGTTCCATTTCACAAAGTTGTGTTATTTGACGTCATGAAACTGTTTGGATACCTTCTTCATTAGAATATTCATCTTCTAAATATACATTTTATACTTTGTTTTGCAGAGATTGGTGTCACGACACTAAAAAAAATTAAAAAGGAAGGATCTGTGAATGAAGGTATTTGGAGCACTCCAGGAAAAAAACGCCCCCACAAAAGCTCAGTGTCGGATTTAGACAGTTTTGATATTGATGCAATAAGAAATAAAATCAATGAATTTTATGTTGTGAGAAAGGAGGTCCCGATATTACGAACATTGTTAGAAGAATTATGTACTAGCATTGGATTTAATGGATGCAGAGAACTGCGTAAAATATTAATTGCCAATGGGTATGAGTTCAAGAAAAATAAAAATGTACGAACGGTTCTTGTCGAGCGTTTTGATATTGCTGCTTGGAGACATCGTTATCTACGAGAAATTTCTGCTATACGAGCGGAAGGAAAACCAATTATTTATTTAGATGAAACATATGTACACAAAAATTATAAGCCTAAAAAGTCATGGCAAGGTCCAACAACGAGCGGTGCCCCACAACCAAGCCCACTGGAACATATCTCTTCAGGGAAAAGATACATTATAGTACATGCTGGCTCTGAAACAGGGTTTGTACCAAATGCACTGTTAGTTTTTAGTACAAAATCAAGTTTGGCGGACTATCACCATGACATGAATGCTGAAAACTTTGGTAAATGGTTAAAAGAAAAATTAATACCAAATTTGAATAAGCCCAGCGTCATTGTGATGGATAATGCGAGCTACCACACTATACAGCAGAATAAAGTTCCTACGACACAAACGAGAAAAGCTGAAATACAAGAGTGGCTCGATTCCAACGGAATAAATTACGAAGATTTCCTAACAAAAGCCGAATTGTTATGTTTAGTTAACAAACATAAACCCGACCCCCTGTACGTAGCTGACGAACTTTTGAAACAATACGGCCACGAGGTACTGAGACTGCCACCTTACCACTGCGATCTCAACCCGATCGAGCTGATATGGAGCTCAGCTAAGCGTATGGTGGCAAAAAAAAAAACATTAATCTGTCCGCAAAAGAAACAGAAACTTTGATAAAAACTTCATTTGGCCGAATAACTGCAGAAGATTGGAAAAAAATGACAGACCATGTAATAAATGTGGAAAATAAATACAAACAAAGAGATCACATAACAGAAGAAGTGTTGGAAAATTTCATAATAAGTGTAGGTGATGACGACTCCACTGATACAGAAGAATCCTTAGAGGTTGAATTTTTGGATTCGGAGTTTGAGTACGATGATTAAACAATTAAACATCATCATCAGCCTGTACTCAATTAAATATATTGTTGAAGAAATTAAATAAACTAAATGTTAAGTAGGTAAATATTATATACACTGATAAATAAATCTGAACACTCGTTTTATTACTCACATCCATGACAGTCAAGGCTCCGACACACCAAACGGAGCCTTTAAAAACAAATAACATTTAAAAATGTGATGTTAACCACTTAATAATAATAATATGTGGGACATTTTACACATATTGTTCTGGCCACAAATTAAGCACTAGGCTTGTACTATGTGTACAAGGAACAACGATACCAATACTTCTTATATAAACACCCAGATCTAGGCAAACTGTACAGAAAAAACGTACTAATATTATTTGCCCCGAGTGGGAATAGAACCCATGCCCTCCGGGTACAGCTCCGGCTGCGCTACCACTGGACCATGTACATAGATTATGTACATTTAAAATTTAAGAAATTCGTCGTGTGTTCCTTAAATTAGACATAAAGTTCGTAAACAACTATTATACAAATTGATTGTCGTAAATACAAAAAATACTCAAGTATCAAAACATTTTTCTCCTACAAAGTCAGTGATACCCCATTAATTTTTTTTGAATTTGCCGCGTTTTCTCAGGTCACGCTTTCGTTTGCCAGACTCTAACAGCTATTTGCTCTTTCAAACATAATTATTAATTTTACGAAACTTCATGAACGGTTAAAACGTGAAAACGGCCATTATTAAAACGACATCTGTGCGAAATATTTGTAAGGAATAGCGTTGAACTGCTTCTACACCGTGGGGAGACAAAGACGTCCAAACTGCCAAATGGCTGTCTACCACGCTAAAATCGTACAGTGAATGTTGAAAATTTATGCTACGATAATGGACGACGTCCAGAGACTCGGTATTTTCAGTCGTCGGCAGTCTTGGACCTCCTCTTGCTCATTGCTACCATCAAGCGGGTCGAGATCAGATGTGAAGTTACAATTTTAATAAAAACATGCATTTTTATTAACAGCTTCACACAACATTAGGGCAGTTTATTAGAACGAGAGGTCCGATAAAAATAATTTATGACTCAGATCGCACGTTTGTCTTGTTTCGAATATTTTACATAGTTCAATTTTTTTCGTTCAAAATTTTTGACGACTGGCGTGGACGAACGGTTAAGCGATTGGTTTGTTGCGCGTAAAGTCCCGGGTTTGATTCCCGGCCGGAACAAATATTTGTTTCATAGCTTTTATTTGTATTATTTAATAATTATATTAAATATTGCAAATATTCGGTAAAAAAAAGAGGTGGATATTTGCTTCGGGTCTGGTTAACAGTGGCGCTCAGTCTGCCGATCCGGGGTAGTACCACCACTTGCAAGTATACAGACCGTGAAGTGATTTGGTCGCGTTTCTGGATCAGTTTGTAAGTTGCCTGTTCCAACTAGGCCAGCATAGTGGATGTGATTGCTGCTCACAGTTATTGAATAGTAGTAGCAGTGGCATCCATTCATGGACCACACTCCAGCTTAACATCAAGCAGGGTGCTGTCATATGTCGAGTCACAATAAAAAAAATCAAAACCAATTGTTTTATTGTAGGTAAACAATTCTACAAATGTTCGAAAGGCAGAGACAATGGCGGTTGTGACTTCTTCGCATGGGCACCAGGTTCTAATGATCAGAATGGTGCGTCAACTAGTACAGCCAATCAGAGTGCTGGTTGGGGGAATTCCCAAAGTGGGACTAGTGGATGGGGGATGACGTCACGATTCCCACCGAATAACGACCAGGGTAATGACGATGGTGTTAATTGCGCATGTGGAATGCCAGCTAAGAAGTAAGTTTATATTTTTTATTATACCCTGAACTTCTTGGATAAAGGATAATTTTTTTTTCCAAATTTTTTATAATTTTCTTTTTGCTCTACGGGCATGGAAAATTTTTTTCGGTCTAGACCAATGCATAAGTCCCATATCCTGTTTATTCAGCTTCAATTTGTTTTTCGCGGGAGTCAGATACGATCATTTGTCTTCGAGATATCGAATTTTGAATGCAAAAGGATCCTTTTTCACTCAACTGCCAATATCTCTAAAATTACTGGTCACCCAGCAAGTGGGCAGAAGGTTTCGTTATTTGCAGAAAAGTTTCTACAAAAATTTGTCATGGTCGATTGGAATTTTTTTTCCACCTGTAACGTTAACGCGAAAAAAGAGCAAAAAATGCCTTTTTTGTTAATCGACTGTATCTTCGGCAATCTTGGGGGAAAAGCTTAGGTTAGAAGAAAATTTTTCAGTCTAATGTACCCCAAAGACCCTCCTAAATTTTTAGATCGCTTGGCGGTTTTCCTGGACTGACTAATAATTATATGAATGTTTTGCGGAGCATTATTCCACATATTATTGTAGGACGGAAAAGGAAAGGAGATCTTCTGCTGCACGCGTGTTGCGTGCAGGGCTCAACTATCCGGGTGACGTCTCTTCGTTGGAGCGTATATATATATATATTATATAGACTGATTACTTTGTCGGTAAACCGTTTGCGAGATATTGACCGCGCAATCTCATTGGTTCAAGTGGCTATCTGCGAACATTATTGTGCGGGCGACACATGCAACGCCATCTATCCATCTGCGCAGACACTATCTTTGGAACGCCCTCTATAGGCATGTAGCGCGGTCGCTACAAATGGATGTGACTGCAACTACAGTTAAATCAGTAAGTAGCAGTCACATCCACAATTCCGATACACGTATGGAGTTTATGATAGTACATATTGTATAAATATAAAATAAATAAATCTTTTTTAGGTTAACAGTACAAAAAGAAGGTCCAAACAAAGGCAGAGAGTTCTATGGATGCCCGAAAGATATGAATTCACGATGCACATTCTTTCAATGGGCAGACGCATCCTCAAGTACAGGTAGGTCCTAATCATCCCAATACAATCATTATCATCAGCCAGAAAACGTCCACTGCTGAACATAAGCCATTCCGAACGACAAGATGCCATTTTCATTTTTTTTACTGAGACACGGCATATGACCTCGACCTGACTGATGATAAGCAAGAGGAGGTCCAAGAGTGACGACGACTGGAATAACCGAGTCAGTTCCCGGCTGCCCCAGCTGCCGCCACTATGCCGGCCTAAGGTGCTTCTTCACGCATCGCTCGGAGGATCCAAGGTCATAGGATGGAGAGAACACATGGGCTGGCAAAGCATTCCACTTGTCAATTGTTCTACAAAGAAAAGACGCACCGAACTTTTTAGTTCGATTGCCGATTCGGTCGATAAAATGTGGATGCTTTCCCCGACCGTTTATTTGTGACTGTCACTTGGCACTACTTTATCTTGCCCTCCACCAGACAAATCGATAACAGACTTTTTAGCCGACAGCCGTCGACTCGGTTTTTTCAGTCGTAGTCACTCTTGGACCTCCTCTTGCTTATCATCAGTCAGGTCGAGGTCAAATGTCGTGTCACAATAAAAAAGAATGAGTGAATTCCAAATTTCTTTCTGTTACAGACGTCGTAATTCTTAGTTGAAAACTTGTAAATTTCAGTTGAATGGAATTCTGGTGGCAGCAGTAGAGGGAACTACCGGGGTGGCCGCGGCCGTGGAAGGTCATCGGGTACCCGCGGTGGTAGAAAATGTGGCATATGTAAACAAGAGGGACATACACGACAAAGATGCCCCAATGCAGATTAAATTGAAACCATGGGCCGAATAGTCGCAACAGTTCAGAGTTCGAAACCACTTGCCGGTACCAATGTATCTTCGATTGTACTGTTTTCTATGATAATATAAGCACTGTAGTAGCTTAGTATAGAAATGTGTCATAAAAGAGTGGTAGGCAGTGGGGTACCGGCCGATCCGGGGTAATACCACCACTTACAAGTATACAGACCGTTAAGTGGTTTAGTCGGGTTTCGGGGTCAGCTTGTAAGTTGCCGCTTCCAATTAGGCCAGCATAGTGGATGTGATTGCTACTCACAGTTATTGAATTGTAGTAGCAGTGACATCCATTCATGGACCACACTCCAACTTAACACAATAAAAAGTAAAGTAAGAAGTTTACCCGCCTGTTCATTCACTTGCGATTGAGAGCGAAAATGCATGCATGCAATTGCACAATCATGGGTGGCTGCTAATTATTTAAAGGCTAATTGTCTGTAATTCAGTACTATATCTTAATTTTTCTAAGAACGATCCTATGACAGGTGTCAAACTTTCTTTACTACGTAACCCTTTTGATTTTAAGTAAAAAAATTTTTTTTCAACTCTTATAATAAGTGTTTAAACGCAAAATTTCAATTGCCAGTTAAAAATAAATAATTATTTTAACATAAAAGAATTAAAAAATCACAAGATTATTTGAATTATCTACATTTAGAAGTAAAACAAAATAATCACTAACATGCGGTAGTAGTTACGTGCTAAACTAAACCTAATGTCATTTTGCGTAGTGTTGTAGCTCGAATCAATACAAATTCAATTAATAGGTTTTTATTTTTAACATTTTTCCTACATGATTAATTTTTTAAATAAAAACATCAAACTCTGAGAATATGAGGAGATATGGGGTGAAATAATAAAAAATAGTATTGTGCCGACCTTCGACAAAGTTCGCACATTGTATAATTCATTTTCATTAAAAAATAAAGTCATTTTCTAACACATTTATTTTTTTGTTTTTATATTCTATTTTTATTAAAATTAGTTTTCTTTACGATTTCACGGGTGCGTTTCATCTTACCGCGTCCATGACCACGTGGCGTCAAAGTATAAATAAGTTTTTATTTTGTATCGCTACATTCTGTACTGCTATTGTCATCCGTCACACTGATATTAAATTCTGAGGTATGATTCGCATAATGTGTAACATAATTGTTCAAGTCTCTGTATATCTTGTCGCAGTGGTTAGATAGGAAATGGGGAGTGCTAACCTTTCACCTGACATAGGTCCTCTCGGGACATGGTTGTTTTGGGAGGTACTTGTGGCACATAGCCAGGAGGGAAGTAACTGCAGCCTGTCATCACTGTGACAGTCGTGAGGACACCGCCCAACATACGTTGGAGATCTGCCCTGCTTGGGCACAAGAAAAAAAGACCTTAAGCGCCTCAATTGGGAAAGTTCTCTTGCTTTCCGCTGTAATTTAGCAATGGTCGAAAGCGAGAGTTCATGGAGAGCAATCTCGCAATTCTGGGAAATTGTTCTCCTGCGTAAAGAGGTAGCGGAGAGAGAGAGAGAGAGAGAAGCAACCTCTACTCTCTTCATTCGGCGCCCTAAAATAGGGAGAAGAAGGCGCGATTATATCCGCCTCCTTTCCCTATAAATACCAGGGAGGGACATCAGGCTCAGGGTTTGCCTGTCGCTTCATGTAGCGAGAAGTGGCCACAACAGCCGGCACCGCTGGGAGTAGCCATGAGGATTTCCCCACAAAAAAAAGGAAAGCGACTGAAATAAAATGGCGGTTGGAGTCTATAACCTCTGTGTGTAGTTAATAATTTAGTCTATAATTTAAAATAAATGTTTAAAATTTAAATAAATTATTTAATTTTTTATAATTAATGAATTGTATAATATATTATCTTAAAATTTAAAATTAATTATAATTAAAATATATGTTTTAAATATAAATGTATTGTTTAATTATTTTTAATTATATTATTATTTATTAAAACGAGCATTTATTGTTTACCATGTTTTTATTCACATAAAAATATTGACGGTGACAGCTTACTTCTACAATCGTCAACAATATAATATATTATGCTAAAATTTATAATTTATTTCAGTTGCTCATTTATTAAATCAATTAATGTTTAAATGAATACTACTTTTTTACTTTATGAACAAACCGAATGCAGAATATACCTCACTACTGTTGAAGTGTCATAGGACCGTTCTTAGAAAAATCAAACCTTAGTAACAGACTATAAATAGAATGGAATAAAATCTGTTATAAAAATGTAATTTAGGAGTGTCTCTGTCAAACTGACATTTCTGGGGTGGTAAACAATTTCCTTGACAAACGTCAGATGCTTAAAAAACAAAATAAAATGGCGACTAGTAATTTGAGGCACTAGGGATGCTCGACATGATTGTTTAATCGATTATTCTAAGAGAAATTATTTTTTATTATCAACTGTCATGAACAATTTATTAGTTTATCGTTGTTTTAGTTTAAAAGAGCTAAATGTTTAGTTTTGCCAGTGTTGCCAGTATCTAAAATTTCACGATTCTATTTCCAACAATTATATTTAATTTTTGCTTTTCTCGTCTATTTTTGCACGAAGTTCTTTACCACGCAGAATAATATTACGTGAAAAGTTGCTAAGGAAAAGAAAAAAGTCGGCTTTTTGTATGACGCGATTAAACAATGTCAAATTACTTTTTAAGTTTATCTTGTCCTTGGTCGCCTTTCTGCGTTTTCGTAACTTCTTTTACTAACTCATTAAGACCACAGATTACTATTACTTTTTAGGCTTTATATTATAAGCTATTGAGCCCTGTATTAAAAAAATTATAGATTTTTGTCTAGTAAATATTATTATATTAAATAATAATAATTTGTTGTAAAAAATACATATAATGTAAATATAACTTTGGTTAAGAAAAATAAACATTATTTTTTAAATATAATTAGTTTTATTTGTATACAATAACTTATAATAATCGGTCTTACAGTAATAAAATATAAAAAGGTATTTAAATTCAGGTAGCAGTCGCATCCAATATGCCGGCCAAGTTAAAACAAGCAAAGGACTTCATTTTGTATGGAGACTTGGGCTAAATTGTATTAACAGTTGAATATGTATTTTATAATAGTTTATTGTACGAAGATTACAATGTAATTGGAAAATATCCTTTATTTTGCATGGTGTGCAAATTAATCAAACTATAATCATGACAGTTCAAAGCAGAACTGTTAATTTGGCGTGTCTTCGTTACAACGATACATAAGCCATATTTTCTTTTCCAAAGAACTTAATTGGACAGCAATTAAAAACAAAATTGTTATTAGTTTTATCTACAAGTATCAGAACTATTATTTATATATTTTTTCATCATTAGGCATACATTAGTACAAAAATAGCCCAAAATGAATGATGTCCTTTTAGAGAGTGGTAGGTAGTGGTACCCAGTCTGCCGATCCGGGGTAGTAGTAGACCACCACTTACAAGTGATTTGGTCGCGTTTTGGGATCAGCTTGTAAGTTGCCGGTTCCAACTAGGCCGGCATAGTGAATGTGATTGCTACTCACAGTTATTGAATTGTAGTAGCAGTGACATTTATTCATGGACCACACTTCGGCTTAACATCAAGCGGGGTGCTGTCATATGTCAAGTCACAATAAAAAAATTAATATTTATTGTATTATATAATTTTGTTTGAAATATAATGTAATAATAAAAGGGACAACTTGGGTAATTTTCCCTGAGTAAAAATTATGTCTAAGTAGTGTTTGCGTGAACTGTGTTAACTACACTAAAATATATTGTTAAACATCGAGTGAGTAATATACCTAATACAAAAGAAACTTGTTTGCAAGCCGCATGCAATTTGTGCCTACTTTCTTTTCAGTGGCGAGAATCGATAGTTTGCCGTGAAATAGTCACGACTGAGCCAAAATGAAATATAAAATTATTACTGAATACTTATAACTAGATAGTTACGAGTGCATGGTAAAATTAATAAGTACTTAAAGTAGATTAGTTTTAAGTATGCTTGAATGAATGCGTGTGTCGTATGTGATGGTGTGTGTGTGTGTGCGCGCGCGGGTGAGTTTGTGTGTGTGTGTGTGTGTGTGTGTGTGTGTGTGTGTGTGTGTGTGTGTGTGCGCGCGCGGGTGAGTTTGTGAGTGTGTGTGTGTGTGTGTGTGTGTGTGTGTGTGTGCTCGTGCGTGTGTGTGTGTGTGTGCGCTCGTGCGTGTGTGTGTTTATTGTCTCTCTTCTTTACAAATGTCACATTTTACCACCGCAGGTACTTGCGACCGCCTCGATAGCTCTCTCCACTGCTGCTATCAGAATCACATTCATCTGAAATGTAGAAGTTTTCAACTAAGAATTACGTCGTTTATAACAAGAAGAAATTCAAAACTCATAATTTTTTCGTTTATTTAATATTTATTTACATCTGGGGCCTGACTCTCATACTTGACATTAAAATGATGTGGCAACGATCGTGCACTGTTTTTGTACTATCTATCTAAAAGTAATAAAATAAATAATATATGGCAGATAACACACCCACCAACACACGCACACACACACACACACACACATATTTGAAATAAACTTTTTAATTGTTTATTATTAATAATAATATTTATGAAGACGAACATGCAGTGAAATTGCACTGATACTTGCCATGATCGTAGGTTAACGTTGATTAGTCATAATACGAGTATAATATTTTGACCATGCAGTGACTTGTCATTAAGGACAACACGGCGTTGCGTCGCTGTGAATGTTATTTAGATTAGGGCAAAAGCTACGTCGAAAAAAGAAGTGCAAGTTCGTTGCCAAGCCATTTCGCTGTCATGTAATTAAGTGAATTAGGGCCCTGTTATCGACTTTTTTTTATTTTTTTATTGTGACTCGACATATGACAGCACCCCGCTTGATGTTAAGCCGAAGTGTTGTCCATAAATGAATGTCACTGATACTACAATTCAATAACTGTGAGTAGCAATCACATCCACTATGCCGGCCTAGTTGGAACCGGCAACTTACAAGCTGATCCCGAAACGTGACCTTCACGGTCTGTATACTTACTTGTAAGTGGTGGTACTACCCCGGATCGGAAGATTGGGTACCACTGCCTACCACTCTTTAAAAGCACTTGTGACCTCAGTCACCGTCACTCTGTTTAAATTGCAGTTTTTATTTATTTATTTTGTGGCTCGACATTGAATTCATTCTTATTATAGTTTGTACTTATCATCTATCCAAAAATCCTTAAACCTATTTTTAAAATTTGTAGATTTCAATAGTTTTAAGAGTGGTAAGCAAAGTTGGTAGTCATTTGCCTAGTCTGCCGATCCGGGTTAGTACCACCACGTACAATTCAATAAAATTACAACCAATATCTGGGAACCACTGCATACCACTCTTAAAATTAAAATCACGGATATTCGCCAAAGAACGTTACCGACATAGCTCGTAGGATTTGCAAGCTGACGTGGCAATGAGCTGGCCACATCGCTCGAAGAGCAGAAAACCAATGGGGAACTAAGGTTCTCGAGAGGAGACCACGTACCGGAAGACAAGCGTAGGTATTCCCCTCCCACTAGGTAAACGTGGTGACATGGTAAAAGTCACAAATAAACGGTTGATGCAAGTGATATCTTTTCTTTCGGAATGGCGTTAATGATGATGATTGTATTGGGATGATTGGGACCTACCTGAGCTTGAGGATGCGTCTGCCCATTGAAAGAATTTGCATTTTGAATTCATATCTTTCGGGCATCCATAGAACTCTTTGCCTTCGTTTGGACTTTCTTTTTTTACTGTTAACCTAAAAAATATATTTACATTAATATTTATGAAAGATACAAAGGTACGAAGTACATGTATAATACGAGGCGCGTTCATAAAGTAAGGGCCGTTTGCTTATATTTAAATATTGGCGCTTCGGAGCACAGTTTTACTCCTGCAGCACCATCTATTGACTCATTACAAAGCTACAGCGTCATTTGTTTTGATTCTGAAGTCGTATTGTTGTCCGTGAATGTAAAGAACAATTGCCGCGAAAATCTTTGGTCCCGCCATCTGTGAAGTGCGTTCTGTTATTCGTTTCTTATGTGCAAAAGGATCGTCGGCTGCTGAAATTCATCGGTAGTTATGCCTGGTTTATGGAACTACAGTTATGAGTAAAGGAAAGGTTAGACAATGGTGCCGTGATTTTAAAAATGGCCGAACAATGTCCACGACGAAGAGCGGAGTGGCAGGCCCAGTATCCAGACCGATGAAATCGTTTCACAAGTGGACCAAACACTGCGATCTGATCGTCGTTTGACGATTAGTGGCCTGGCTGAAATAAATCCACAAGTTGGACGCACTACTGTTTACAATATTGTCACGGAAAACCTCGCATACCACAAATTGTGTGCAAGGTGGGTACCAAAAATGCTCACCGACCACTATATTGAGCAAAGAATGTCTAGTGGACGAAAATTTTTGGCCCGTTATTTTTTCGATTTTCGTTGGGAACTTTTTGACCACCCACCGTACAGTCCTGACCTTGCACCTTTTCTTGCTTCCTCTTCTTGCATTTTAAACAGTGACTCGGTGGACAACGTTTTAAAATAGAAGAGGGACTCAAAAACGCCGTTGTCAACTGGTTCAACTCTCAGGCGGCAAGTTTCTATGCAGAGGGGTTAAAAAAGCTGGTGCAGAGGTACGAAAAATGCTTAGAAGTGAACGGCGATTATGTAGAGAAGTAATGTAAGATTGTACCTAACTAAATATTACAATAAAATTTGCCCTTACTTTGGACGCGCCTCGTAGATTCAATAATATGTGTATCGATATTGTGGATGTGTACTAGCAGTTACATCCATATATATATATACTTATATATATATATATATACTTGTGAGTTGCCGGTTTTAACGAGGGCGACAGTAAATGTGACTGCTACTTACAGTTAATTGACTGTAGCACTCATAGACCGCACTCCAGCTTAACATCAGGCGGGGTGCTGTCTACGATGTCCGTTTTTACATATTACAATTGGTACTTGGTATATATATATATACATCTGTTGTTAAAATTCATACGTGGCCAAATCCACAATTAATTAAACTGTAGAAATTATGCTTTTTCTTTATTGTACATTTCGAAAGACCTAATCCTCTTTTTTTTGACATTTAATATAATAGTTTAATGTATAATTAATATTTAAACAACCTCAGTAGTTATATATGCTCTAGTTTTAGTAAATTATTAATATTATTTTTGGAGATGGCAAGATTTGATTTGAACCTAAAGAATTTGACTAGTTTTGATTTAACTGACAGTGGACATGGACAAATTTGAAATGAAAAAGCAGTGATGACGTAATCAGGGTTCACACAAGTAAAAGTAGGTAGGAGTAATGGCTAAAGGTGTTCTTTAATAAAATAGGTATTTAAATACCTATTATATATATATATATATATATATATATAATATATATATATATATATATATATATCTGGGAACCACTGCTTACCACTCTTAAAATTGACTGCTACTTGTCACATTTACTGTCGCCCTCGTTAAAACCGGCAACTCACAAGTTAATCCCGAAACGCGACAAAGTCACTGCACGGTCTGTATACTTGTAAGTGGTGGTACTACCCTGGATCGGCAGGCTGGGTACTAGCTGCATACCACTCTTTAAAACCACTTTAGAGACTATTTACCAAACTCGCTACTATAATAATATTAACTTACTTCTTAGCTGGCATTCCACAAGCACAATTAACACGTGGGAATCGTGACGTGGAACCGCTAATCCCACTTTGGGAATTCCCCCAACCAGCACTCTGATTGGCTGTACTAGTTGACGCACCACTTTCATCATTGAAACCTGGTGCCCATTCGAAAAAGTCACAGCCGCCATCGTCTTTGTCCGTTGAACATTTGTAGAATTGTTTGCCTACAATATAACAATTGACTTGAATTTAATTTGAACTCTGTAGAATATTCGAAGCATTACAAACGTGCGATCTGAGTCATAAATCATTTTTATCGGACCTCTGGCTCGCACTCGCAGGTCTACTGGAACTGCCCTAATGTTTTGTGTAGCTGTAAAAAAGCTGTAAAAGGCTACAAAATTATTGTGACTCGACATCTGACTTCGACCAGCCTGGTGGTAAGATAAAAGAGGTCGACGACTGCTAAAACAGAATCTTCACGGTTGCCCCAGTTGCTGTCACTATGCCAGCCGAAAGAGCTCCTTCACGCATCATCGTTTAAAGGATCCAAGGTTATAGGATGGATAGAACACACGGGCTGGCAAAGCATTCTACCTGTCGATTGTTCTATATAGAAACGATGATCCGAACGTCTTAGTTCGACTACTCATTCAGTCGAAAAAATGCGGATGCTTCCTCGGATCTGGCAGGTATCACGGTCGTGAAAAGACGAGGTAGGGACAAGGTTAAAGTGCTCCTTGGAACATTCTCCGTAGTATAGGCGATAAAGGACGCATAAAGCCGCTATGACCGTTTCAACATTCACAGCACGATTATAGCGTAGTAGACAGCTATTTGGTAGTTTGGACGTCTTGTCTGTGGGAACCCTTACTTCTGAGTGTAGGGGTAGTTCAACGATATTCCTTACAAAGTTGCTTACAAATATTTTGCATAGATGTCATTAGAATAATGAATTAAACAAATTTTTAGCGGCTTACTAACGCGTTAATTTTGGTTATTAATTATACATTTTTATTTATTATTCCGACGTTTCGAGAGCTTTACAGCCATCGTGGTCACGGAGAGACTGGTCACGATGGCTGCAAAGCTCTCGAAACGTCGGTATAATAAAAAAAATCAATAACCAAACATAAACGCAATAGTAAGTCTAATAAAAATAATTTAATTCGTTATTAAAATTGCTAACAAATGTGAATTGTGTCTTACCAAAGTTATTATTTCGTTTTCTAACTGTAAGCTGTATTGCTTGCGTGTTGCAGTAACATAGTAATTCATTGTCATCGCCTGGCTGAGGTAACTGCCCACCTGACGGTCTATTAGGTGGATTTGGGGGTGGTGCTGACTGTAATTAGAAAAAAAATGACTAAAAACTATTATACAAAACAATGATATTTTAATAAGAAAAGACGATAAGCGCTCCGAATAAGGCATGTTAAAGCTTAAAACTATGCGAATTAACAAACCTAAACTCAGTGTAGCGATGCAGGGCAATATATATTTGTTTCTATCTCGTCTGATGTTAAACTGAAGTGTGGTCTGCTACTACAGTTACACAGCTACAATTAGTCGCATTCACTATTCCGGCATAGTAGCAACTTTTAAGTTTATTCTGAAGCGCGATCGTATCTGTACACTTGAAACTGGTGGTACAACCCCGAACCACAGACTGGGTTAATACTTGTGTAAAGTGGTAGGCAAAATTGGTAACAAAATTCGGCGATCGATCCGTGTCTCGTCAACATCATCAGCATCAGACACGGTGCTGTCATATGTCGTCACAATAATATAAAATGAAAATTGATGCCGTTAACTTATAGGTTCAATTCAATTTAGATATATAAAAAAACTAACCTGAGGTGGTGTTACGGGGTTGGCCATACTTCTAGCAGTCGTAAAATTTTCCGTTGTATGCATATTACCAGCCATATTCGTGTTAACATTATCAGCATTAGTAATAAGAGCTATATCCGTATTTCTAGTCACATTTGAACTTCTAGCTAGGCTCATATTTCCTGCCATATTAGTGTTACCATTTAAATTCATATTACCATTCGTATGTCTAATCTAACTATAACTTGCATCATCTTTTAAAAAATCTTGGCCTCCCAAGGTCCGCTGTAACCACATTTTTGGATCGTATGTCGAAGGCGGCATTGGTGGGGTCTTACAATATTTGGTTGGGTAGAGTTGGGTAGAGGGGATAGTGAAGACAGGGAAGGTAAGTGTTGACATGTCACAAAAAGCTTTGAAAACTACATTTCGGTCACAAGTCCAAAACGCTGCCTTCATTCTCCCGCCTGCCACGCGATGGACCCGGCACCCGCACGGTGAATCCATGGATGCTAAGAAATTGTTTCATTTCATTTGTAGTTGTGAGATTCAGTTATTCGTACACTTGAAGGATTAATTTGCATATATTTTAAGTGTTATATAGGTTTAGTAGTTTAAAATATCGTGGCAAGTGGCACAGCTCCCTCGCTTCCTTCACATCCACAATTCTCTTCATACAAGCTCTATGGTTATGGGCACTAGGCAACCCAGCTTTCTTGAGGATGTCTCCAAACTGGAAAAACACCCTCCGGAGCAAATATATGTTGATAAAAAAAGACGTGGATATTTGCTCTGGGTCTGATTAACAAAGAGTGATAGGCAGTGGTGCCCAGTCTGCCGATCCGGGGGAGTACCGCCACTTAGAAGTATACATACCTTGAAGTGACTTGGTCGCGTTTTGGGTTATTAAAAAATTGCCGGCATAATGGATTTTTTTTGCGGCTCCACATCTGACCCCGGCCCTCCTGATGGTAAGCAATAGGAGGTCCAAGAGTGCCGACGACTGCAAAAATCGAGTCTTCATGGTTGTCCAAGTCGTAGCCGGCCAAAATAGCTGCTACTTCAGTTATTTAACTGTAGTAGCAGTCGTCTCCATTCATGGACCACACTCCACATCAGGCAGGGTACTGTCATATTTAAAAACATCTCTATGGTTTTGCCTACCTGATGGCATTTCTGTTGGTGTGTTTTCAGCTGGCTGTTCACTATATCTCTTACTAAGCGCCGCATCTATTTTATTAGCCTCCGCAGTTACTTTTTTGTATACCTCTCTATATTTCGCTATCTGCACAAAATTAAAATTAAATATAGTAGTGGTAGTGAAATGGTCACACAAACCAGATGCCCCCGGTTCAAAAAGCACTTGCCGGTATCTTGATTTTTAAAATTATGACTCGCTATATGACAGAAACCGCCTGATGTTAAGTAGGAGTGAGTTCCATGAATGGAGGTGACTGCTACTACTAACTGTAAATAGTGGTCACGTCCACTATTCCGGCCTATATCTATGATACAAGTATGTTATTAGATATATATACACTAACCTTAGCTGAGGATATCGGGTCCGCCAAATAACTTTTTTTTTTGAAAATGCTATAATAACAAAAACTTTTGATTATTTTTTCAAATTTCTTTTTTTATTTGAATGTACAATCCTTCCGGTTAATGATGGAAAATAATTTCATTTAAATGGCTGCCTCGGCTCTTCGAAAATGAGCAAGGAGTGGCCGTTACAGTCAATGGCGATCGTTATCGGGCCATGTTGAACGAATTTTTGTTCACAGAAATTGAAGAGGAGGATTCGGAGGCATTGGAGGATTGGCAATATTCGGTTTTAATAGGACGGCGCTACGTGCCACACAGTCGACGCTACACTGCGCTGTATTTTGCGCCGTATTTTTGAAAATCGCATTATCAGTCACAGAGCTAATGTCGTTTGGCCACGTCGGAGCTGCGATTTGACTGGACTATTATTTATGGGGTGCCGTCAAAGATAAGTGTTACGCCGACAAGCCAGAGACAATTGATGCTTTAAATGACAATATTCGTGAAGCACACAATCGATAATGTACTTAAAAATTGGACCGGTCGTGTAGGCTACTGCATGGCCAGCCGAGGCAGCCATTTGAATGAAATTATTTTCCATCATTTACCAGAAGGATTGTACTTTCAAATAAAAAAAGAAATTTGAAAAAATATTCAGTAGTTTTTTTTATAGAATTTCCAAAAAACAAGTTATTTGGCGGACCCGATAGTATATATATGAGGGAAGCGAGGGAGCTATGTCAGGATCATGGCAAGCCCCATTGTCTTTGCCTATCCCTGTAGGAAAGAGGCGTGTAAATTTGATGGATTGATTGATATTCTTAGCCGGCAGTGATGGCAACTGAGGCAACCGGAATTTGCCTTAGAAAAATACATATACAATAAATTTCTAACTACGGTATACGAGTATTTTAATTCTAAAAACAACCATATCACTAAGCGTAATTTTACACGTTCACTAAAAATAACACTATTTATTCTTAATTTTAAAATGAACTTTGCGTGATAAGGATTGTTACCTTAAACCTACCTGTTCAGCTAATACAATTTTTGGTTGTCGTCTTCCTTCGCAGATGGCTTTCAAATCAGCTTCCAATTGTGCCCTCAAGTGCGGCTTGGACATGCTCAGGCCCATCGCATCGTAACCCTCAACCAGGCCCATGCCCAATAACCCAGGAACAAAATGTATACCATCAGCTAGGGTGACGTAAGAACGAGATTTGATAGTCTCTATGTGATCAGCGTGAGTTGCGTCTGTACCTGTCGATTTTAATGATGTAAATAGGCGACCGTGGTGTAGTGGTAGTGCAATGGTTACGTAAACCGAGCGCCCAGTTTTAAAACCACTTGCCGGTATATGTACTTTGGTTGTCCTGTTTCTATGATTCAAGCACTAAAGTAGATTAGTATTGCGATTATTTGTCTTCTCTTGATGTTAACCTGTCACTGGCTAAGGAATTCTGAAGAGACAGAAACAGGTGAAAATCTGAAGGTGCAAGGTCAGGGCTATATGGCGGATGCATTAACACCTCCCAGCCAAACTCTCTTAATTTTTGCTGAGTGGGTAAAGATGTATTATATGTAGTCTAGCGTTATCGTGATGAAAGACCACACCCTTTCTATTAATCAATTCCGGTCGCTTTCTCTCAACTTCTTGCTTTAATGATGAGATTGTTGGTAGTAGAGATCAGAATCGATGGTTCTGCCCGGCGGTAAAAGCTAATAATAAACAATGCCCTTCCAATCCCACTATAGCATATTCTTACCCCAGGTTTTGCTACAGTCTGTGAAGCCTGACCCACCTTTGACCATGACCTTTTTCGTACGTTCTTATCATAAGTGAACCACTTTTCATTGCAAGTTATCAATCTTTTCAAAAACGGTTCGGTTTCATTACGTCTCAATAAAGAATCGCAAATGAGTACACGGTTCATTAGGTTTCTTTCAGTGCGCTCGTGTGGCACCCAAATATCAAGCTTTTTTTTGTACCCAGCTTTTTTCAAATGGGTCAAAACTGTTTTGTGGTCAATTCCTAGTTCTTCAGCAGTCGTAACTGCTAATATGCCGACCTTGCTCCACTCAGATTTGATATTGTGTAATACATCCAACAAGGTAAGCGTGGAGGAATGTTCGATCCAATTAGAGCTATCGACAAACACCATCCACTGCTTAAAATTTGTGTTCGTTTAACAGCCAGTGAGAAGCACAAAAAAAACAATTACAATTTTGCGAAAGCTGTTCATGAAAACATTATTGGAGTTCAAAATGATATTGATTGGAGGAAAGAATTGGCCCGTGCAGTAATATTGATGCAATGGTTACAAAATTTTCTAATATAATTTGGGGTATAATTCGAAAATTTGTCCTTATTAAAAAAAGTAGTCAGTCCAAATACCCAGTTTGGTTCTCACCGTCTTTAATAAATCTGCACAAAAATAAGCAAAATGGCAATAAAAAAATTAAAAAATACAACAAATCTTTGGATCACTTGGAATTTTAGTATTTACGTAAGGACTGCGAAACGCTGATGAAAAAGTGTTACAACTCCTACATACAGTCCATTGAACAAGATATTAAGAAAAATCCCAAGTAGGGGAGATAGGGGAGCATTGGGCAGTCGGGAGGTTCGGGCACCACCTTGTAACTAGAGACGTGTAGTAGATATTTATTTTTGTGTACTGTGGTAGTTTAGTTTAACGACTGGTAACACTGCTTAGACTAATGTCATTTGTCATTTCATTAATTTATCAGTGTGGCGTGCAATAAACGGTTTCGTGAATTTAAAAGTAAATATTTTGTTGTGATTTCAAAGGAAATAACAGAGCAATATGTGAGAAAGCGTAAGTTTCTTTAATTAAACGTAAATGTGTGTTTATCGAAGAATTTGAATTTGAATTTGGAGGTTTGGGCATGCCCAACGCTCCCACCATTACTGTGATTCGGTGTAAGACTTTTGTTGTTTTTTATATTATTTGTTATACCTTTGACTATTTGATACCCAAACTTGATAAATCATTCACATGGAAGCTGAAGAAACAAAAGAAAATTATTAGCAATAAGGAAATGGAGAATGAATCATCAAAAGAAGAATCGTTTGACGAAGATGATGTTATTATTTGAGATCGAAATTTCAAAATCAATAATTATGTCTTTGTCAAATTCGACATCAAAAAACTGTCTATCACTATGTTCGACAAATTGAAGAAGTTGGTCATCCATGGCAACTATTAAAGCATGAGTAAGATCGTATCTTTATGCATCCAGATATCGAAGACATTTCAAGTGTCCCAATGACAGATATTAAAACTAAATTGCCAGAACCAAAAATATGAACTAAACGTGGCAACTCCAAATACACTTTTAACAAGCCTATCTGGGTTGTACCAAATTTTAGATAAATTTTATTATTTATGCAAGAATACTGTTTTTTTACCATCCAATCTTTACTATTTGTTAAGTTACTTTAGTTATAACATATCAAAATAATTTTTATAGGGTATTATGTGGCGTATGCAATACAATGCCCAAACCAAACCTCTCTCAGAGGTGGCCAAACCACCCTCCCAATGGTTGGGTGGTTTGGGCAATATGGCAAGGTTCAGAAAATATCTTGCAATTTTGAGACTGATTGCATTTGTCGTCGCAATAATTTGAGCCAAAGGTATGTGCTATTGATATTAGAAATAAATAGTGGATTTTGTTAAAAAATAACAGTTTTATTTTGATTTAAGTAGAAAAGTGCCCAATGCTTCCTTATCTCCCTTACTTCTGGACTCATATTAAAAACTTACGCAAAACTAGCTCATTCATACCAGCTGTGATGGTCCTTAACTTATGACCATCACAGCTGATAACTAATGAACTTATTGACTTATTAGGACCATTACCTTGTTATTTTGGCTTGTTTTTGTAAAATTTTTAAATAATGTTTACTATTAGTACCAGAAATTAATCAAAACCTAAAAGATGACACATGTGTCTTTTACTAGGGTTACATCGAACTGAATTTGTTAGCTTATTTTAATGCATATTTAACCTTTATGTTGAAAAAATAAGGTTCAGGTCCGAGTTTCGTTTGTTTTACACTAGCCTAACCAAAAGAAGACTGCGTCAACTATTAGGATATACTAGATGTCAACTATTAGTAGCCATTAATTTTAGATTAAGGTTCAAGCACGATGCCGCTAGTAAAGGGACAGATTTTTAGATACTCTGAAGCCGATATGAAAGCAGCCACAGAAGAATGCAGGCGGGGTTTTCCTAAAGCTACTGCGGCGAAGAAATTTGGTGTTTCGCGGGTAACTCTACCTAATAATTTCCACAAAATCTCTCGCATAATATGTGTAAAATCATTCCCAGTCCCTTTAAAAGAGCTTTGTTTTGGCCAACACCTAAAGATTATTCGAAAAAAAGGAAGAAAGAAAAAATACCCTCTGTTGTGTCGTCCACGCAATGGCAACAATATTATGAAAAAAGGGTGAAATTGAAGAAATGAAAAAACAAGAGATTAGAAGAAAAAACAGAAGAAAGAAAACTTAAGGCTGCTCAGAAATTAGCTAAGAAAAGTCAAAAGGTTGTGAAAAAAAAAAACTAATAAGACTGATATGTATAGTGGCTCAAGTACTGAAGAGGAATGGATAGAATCTGGAGATAGCTTCAGTGGCGGTGTAAGGCGTGGGCGACGTGGGCTACCGCACACGGCCTCGCGATACAAGGGGCCACGCGCCTCAAAAATTTTTATTACACTTTATTAGGCGGCAGCGTGACGTCGCTAAAACGACTGCGCGGAACCCTATTTTCGACGTCCGTGTAAATTATTATATAAATAATGGAGTTACGATTTCGGGAGTAGAGACTTATTTTTATGAATTTTTTTCCTCTTTAAGGATCTTTTTAAAAATTAAAGCTATCTTAAATGGTTTTTGAATTATGACTCAAAAATGGAGAGCCCCTTTTTCTCCGACCTGAAATCCGTCTTCAGGTCGCTACAGAACAGGGCCTCGCGAAATCTGTCTTGCCCACATCAAATTTAGGTCTTGCTCCGCCACTGGATAGCTTAGATGATCTAACTGACGATCGTGAGAATGACATTGAAGATGAAGATTATATACAAATGAAGAAAATTACCATAACAAAATTGAGATCACGCCTGGTGATTATGTAATTATTAACTTTTCTGGAAAAAAGAAGTTTCATAAGTTTCTTTGCGTTGTCCAAAAAATATCAGGCAAAGAGATTGAAGCTATGGCAATGGTAAGCTGTGATAAAACCAAAACTGTATTTAAAGAAAATGAGAAAGATATTATTATTGTAAGTGAATCTCAAATAGTAAAAGTTCTCAATGCGCCAAAAATGATTGTTGCAGGTGATAGGATTAAAGATAAATTTAATTTTCCATTCAATGTTAACGGCTGACTTGATGAGATATTACTTAATTATGTTTAAGTTTTGAATACCTAATTTAAAGTACTTAAAATGTCGAAAACTTATTAGACACTTTAAACAAGCAATATGGCTACTTTAATATTAATTTTCTGACAATTCTTTTTTTATGTTATCTACATATATATATTTCTTGTGTGCATGTGTATGTGACTGAACTCCTCCTAAACGACTGAACCGACTTCGGTGTTAATTTTTGTGTGTGTTCAAGGGCATTCGAGAATGGTTTAGATTCACAATTGGGTCCACTTGAAAATGTTTTTATATTTACAATTAAACTTCATTAAAAGTAATAATTAACTATAATTAAACTATAAATAAAAAATATCATCTAATGACGTCGCATCAGAGATAGACCCAATGAGACTGGCAACATTTCCCCTTTGTATAGCTAATACGTTGGCAGAAATAATTGCCAGCCTTTCTGTCTCCAGACTTCTCCGTCAGCCGCCTGGCCAACTCCTTGGCCAGGCGCTTAGCTGAAGGTCCCCAAGGGCCCATCGTCTCGACCCCAAACGGCGCAAATTCATAACCAGTACCGAGGTTAGCGTATTTGCGCAACTTGAGGTTCTCAGCAGAAATCGCCGCACTTTCCGCGCTTAACAAAGTCGCTTGGATGTAAGATGGGGTTAATGTGTCTACACAAGTCGCATCCCACACCAAAGACCTGCCAAGTTTCCATGGCCCAACAGTCATTCCGTCAGGTCTCTTGCCATCGCTCCGCGTAATACCACAGGGTTCTAAAATTGCGGGCACTCCAACAGTGACATGAGCCCTTCGGATGATATCGTTGAGTGCCGCGTGACGGGGAATGCGACCGGCACTTCTGGCACAAGACAGCCCGTGGTGTCAGATTATTCACCGGTTCTCCGCACCGACACTGGTGTTGATGAACAGTCCGGGCTCCGAGACGAAGACATACCGCCAGGGTCAGGGTATTTCTGTCGAGGAGTGTCCCAACCGATGCAGACGGAAAAGCCTGCAACCAGAAACCCGACTCCCTAGTAGAGACGGCTATGAGGCGAGCCCGCTCCCTCATGTTACTGGAAGATAAAATATCTTCCATTACCATTTTGCAGAGCGGCTCGTCCCATAGTCGTTGAAATTTTGGCGAAATTGGTAGCGAAATATTAGGACACGCAACTGACCAGGCATCTCTGGCATCCGACATGTACGCCGGCTCCACGGAACCCAAAGATGGGTTTGTGATGCTCGCGTAGAGCTCGACAGTACTGTATACTGACGACAGAAACGCTGGCAGTGCTACACTAGAAATTTTGCGAGTTCCCAGACCTCCAAACCGAATTGGCAGCGAGGCCTGGGCCCATGTACGGTCGTTCATTGGACAATTTAGGATTTCTGTTAGTGTATTGATGAGACAACACGTAGATGGATAAGTAGCATGCTGAGACACAGGGCGATCCAACTCGACGTCAACGGTGAAGTAAGAGGAATTGCAGCAAAAGGCTGCCCTCAGGGCGGGGTCCTGTCTCCCCTGCTATGGAATATAGTAGCCAATGACCTAATAACAAAACTAAATAACAAAAAATACTACACAGTAGGATACGCAGATGACCTAGCTATCCAGATCAGCGGAAAGGTAACCAGTGTTGTCTTCGATGTCATGCAATCCGCACTGAAGACCGTGCAGCACTGGTGCACCGAATCTGGTCTGTCTGTAAATCCTAACAAAACTGAATTAGTACTGTTCACGAGGAAAAGGAATGTGGGAAAGTTCAAACTACCAAAGCTGTTTGACACAGAAATCCAATTGTCAGCAGAGGTGAAATACCTGGGCGTCACCTTGGACAGTAAGCTGAATTGGGGCAAACACCTATCAAACAAGCTTGACAGTGCCACTTTAACATTATGGCAATGTCGCAGACTGCTGGGCATAAAATGGGGAATAAATCCCAAAATCATGAAGTGGATGTATACCTCCATCATTAGACCGTTTGTCACCTACGGTGCGTCGACCTGGTGGCCTAGAACCAGGCTGAAGACCGTCCAGGACAGACTCCAACAGTTCCAGCGGTTGGCATGCACGGCCATCACGGGCTGCATGCTCACAACACCCACAAAAGCGCTGGAAGTCATTCTGGGCATACTGCCCCTACACCTACATGTGCAGATGGAGGCAACATTGACGGCGACGAGGCTCCTAACGACGAATCAGTGGAACCTGGACTGCCGAGCCACACACACAACTATTCTCAGCGATGCAATTGAGGAGCAACCGCTACTCGCATCGATTGTCGACAGAATCCCGAAGAAATATGTATTTGAAAAGAGCTATAAAATACAACTAAGCGAGGATGAAAAGGACCACTCTGGCGCCGAGGAACTAAGAATCTACACCGACGGATCCAAGACCGGTGCGGGAACAGGGGCAGGAACCTTCTCGTGGGATTTAAACATAAATATTTCAACAGCGCTAGACGTAAACAACTCGGTGTTTCAGGCAGAATGTGTCGGTATTCTGCAAGCAGCACACGCAATAGCGAGGAGGGGGATCGCCAACCAAAAGATCAGGATCCTCTCTGATAGCAAAGCGGTACTTTTGGGTCTGGGAAACTACTGCAAAAACTCAGCTTTGCTCTATGAATGCCACCTGGCATTGGAGGACGTATGCACGTCGAACCAGATCACTCTCCAATGGATCAAGGGTCATAGTGGATCGCTAGGCAACGACGCGGCAGATGAGCTGGCCAGGAGGGGATCGTCCTGTCGACCTATAGGACCGGAACCTATTATGCCCCTACCACTCCAGTTCCTTCGCAGCTGGCTGCGCCAAAGAACAGGTAACCTGCACGAGAAAGCATGGTCACATACAATGGATTGCAGACAGTCCAGGGAAGCTCTCCCTAATATTGACAGACGCTTGACTGGACGACTGCTGGACCTTAGCAGAGCCAAGCTCCGCACTATGGTGGGTGTCATAACGGGGCATTGTGGTTTTAATAAGCACCTGTACAACCTCAACATATCGGACAGCCCCCTATGCAGGGGATGCCTGAATGGGGAGGAGACAGCTGCACATGTGCTCTTGAGTTGCAGGAGCACGGGAGTAGCCGAAGCGAGACAAAAGTTCCTCGGCAATGCCAGGACGCTTCCGGAGGTCTGCAGGAACGAGAAGGGTCTCCTGGCCTTCCTGGAGGAGATCGGGTGGCTCCATTGAAGGAAAACAGTTGAAGAACGTACAAAGAAACCGAAGAGGACTTCAGGTGCGGAAACGAGCCCGCAAATAACTACAACTAACTACAACTAGTGTATTTTGTAAAAGTTTGTCTAGTACTAGTAGTTCGATAAGAATACGATAAGCCTTGAGAAGAGACAAATCGGCTCGATATTCCAGCCATTTTTGCAACAATTGAGGAGGCAGCTCTTGATCCCATTCTATTCCGGAAATCCAAATGTGTCACTTCATGGTCTGTATACTTGGCAGACTGGGTACCACTGCCTACCACTCTTAGAACTGTATTTATGCGTACAAATAAATGTAACTTGATCAATTCAATTGTGATTTCCATTTACCTCCTTCTCCATACAAAATATCTATCAAACAAATAAAATTAAAATTTTCTTTTGAAAAATGCAACCATTCCATCAGTATTTTCTTATGACGTTGGCACGTTCAACTATCGTCAGTAAACCGACTTTACAGACAACCTTTTTTTTGTATTCTAATAGCTGAACCCTTTTGAATGTGACAGCGTGGCTGAGAGATGGAGGATGGGAAGGGAACAAAACTTTTTTTTGTGAGAATGATTGCTGTTATCCTTTCGGATGAATCAGAGCGATTTTATTTATTTATTTATTTATTTAGTCAATACATATGGCTTACAGCTAGTTTGCCAAGTCAACCATACACTAATTAATTATAATACAAATTTTTAAACAAACATGATTGATACAATATCAAACAAACAAATATTATTGTAATCAAATTAATTAAAGCAATTGATTGAGTGGTGGACCCCCCGTGAAGCAGGTGATTCATGAGAAATAGAATTGGAGTCAATGAATGTAAGGTATGCTAGGGAAACTAGTTGGCTGAGAAAGAGGGAACACTGATTTATTGAAAAATTCAATATAAAATAAATTGTTGCCGCAGAACCAAATAACGTCATTAAACGATTGTGGCGCTATCTAGTGGTAGCATGAACACAAGCTATGCTCGGTTAACATTTTAAAGTAATTTTTGTTGATTTGTTTTGCTAAATCATAAATTGTAGTGATGTTAAATTATAGTCATATCTACTATTAGAGCCAATTGATGTCTATTTTTGGTGGATTTGATTTTTGATGCTGTCATCTTTTAGCATCTACGGCAAACCTAAGAAGAATGTAATTTTTAGTTAAAAATACGCGTCTTAAAATATTTTATATCAAAAAGATAATTTCGAAATGTTACTCTCAACAGTAAAAAAATGTAACTGTATTTTTTTTAATACATTTTATTTTTGACAATTAAGTTTGATTTGTCCTTAATGTGTCTAGCATTAGTGCTTTTACCTTAATGGGTTAAGGGTGAATGTAAATTGTGTTCAGTGAATTATAAATATAATGGACTGCAAATTCACCATTTTATGAGCACATTTGGTTCACACCAGCACTATTATTGGTAACGATAGAGGCTCATCATTGCTATTTGTTTGGTCACTCTACTTTGTATACAAAAATATTGTATACAAAGTAGATTGAATGCTTTCAGCATCACTTTTATTCAAAACATCTAGTTTATAATTTGAGAAATAGTGACGTCATTCTATAATGCTAACTGAATACGAAAAAGTCAAAATGATCCAGTAACTCAGTTTATTCAATTGAAATATACAAACCCAACGAAACGTCATTATTTTGAATACAGCGTCGTCAACGCAACTTGACTCGGGTCAACTCGAGTTGCATCCCGGGTTAGCGTTCTTTTCAACTTGGTTAACTTACTTAGGTCGAATAATTTACGACCCGTTTTATCACTACTTTCTACAGTGCAACGAGTCGTTCGTTTCCGAGAAAATGGGCAGAACGTAAGAAGACCGGAACCGGCAGACCAAGATGCACTATCGAGAAAATTGGTTTATAATTACGACCGTGCTCCGAAATCGGCGCCTTACTGCTGTTGAAGTGAAAAATCAACTTCAGGTGACCCGTAAAGATGACATAAGTGAGCCGGACTGTTAGGCGGCAACTACTTGAAGCTAATTTGACCCCATATAGACCTGCAAATGGTCCAAAACTTGAAAGGGAACATCGGGTAGCAAGTGACGCCCGTGAACACGCACAATGGGGCGACAAAGAATAGGCATGTAATGTTTTTTGACAAATCCAGATTTATGTTGTATGATGGACACATGATGGATGACGAAGAGTGTACCGACGGCCAGGGGAACGTTTTATTCCAGCTTGTTTGAAAGAAAGGTGTCGTTTGGCGGTGGATCTGTTATGGTTTATTATTAGTTTTTTTGTGTGTTTAATTATATGTTCATTTGTATATTAATTAGTATTTAAGTTTTTTTGTTGTAAATGTAGCTAAATGCATGTTATGGTTATCTTTAACTAAAATAATACTTTTGTAATTATAACGTTAAGTGCTTGCTTTGTATCGGTGTATATTTTGTCGATGACCCATTATTAAATAAATAAATGTCACCTAATGACCTTTAATGTCATGAAAACCAGCCAGATACAAATATAATAGTACAGCTAGATATTTTATACTATGAGAAAAGACTTTTTCCCCGAACCAATATATAAGACAAATACTTAAATAAATAATGAACAATTTACCAATTCCATGTTCCTCCATGAGTGCTATTAGATCAGCTTCAGTCAAGAGGTTCGGCGGTGCTGTGGAGCCCTCCATCATTTTAATACTTGTCGGATTAAAAGTTTGACCATTCTAAGATATTGAAAAAAAAAAAACTACATTAAGGCGATCGTGGTGTAGTGGCAGTAATGGGCATGCAAACAGAGTATGTGAGATAATAAGAATTTCACAGATTTAAAAAAATATATTGTTTCGACATCTGACCTCGACCCGCCTGATAATAAGCAAGAGGACGTCCAAGAAAGACGACGACTGAAAACCGATATTGCTAATTAGAAATTCCTCAAATTCATGCACAAAGCCACTATGTCTCTGCGAAGTTGTAAGGGCACATGCGGCTGGCATAGTAACCTCCACTGATGCTTTTTATTGTGACTCGTCATACGACAACAACCTAAAGTGTGCTCCATGCATGAAAAAAGAATTAATGCAGTATGCGACGGTGCATTATCGTGATGCAATAACCAAGAGTTTTTGGCCTATAAATCCGGCCTCTTTTTACGAATAGCTTTGCGCAAACGACGCATAACACTCAAACAGTATTCCTTGGTGACAGTTGTGCCAGTCGGAAGCAATTCGGAGTGCACCACACCTCGATAATCGAAGAAAACTATGGCCTTGATTTTTGACTTGCTTTGACGAGATTTTTTCGGCTCACATTTGGCACGATATTCGCCCGATTGATCGTCTGTTTCTGGGTCGTAAGCATAGATCCAAGACTCATCGCCAGTATTTTAATGTGACGTTTGGCATGGATGTCACTGACAGTCATACCAACCCAGAAAAAAATTTGACGAATGGATTTCCGCGCGAAATTGAAATTAAAAAGTTACTATTTATTGCCCACAGTAGTACTTGTAAGTGGCGGTAATCTTGTAAGTTGCCGGTTCCATCTAGGCCGGCATAGTGGATGTGATTGCTACTCACAATTATTGAATTGTAGTAGCCAGTGACATCCATTCATGGACCACACTCCGGCTTAATGTCAAGCGGGGTACTATGATATGTCGTCATAATAAAAAAAGGGCGACTTAATTAATTAGACCCCTAGTAGTCAAAACTATGCACAAACTTACTTGATAGACATGAATTTCTTTCGAGGACCATTCATCATACGGATATACATCTAAATAGTTCCTAGCTATTATCATAATACTACTGTCATGGAATTTCTCATCACCAACATTGATTGACACTGTTGTCTTTTCACCCTGAGCATCATTGGAGCAGCAAGCAAGGAACGAACGCACAATGAACTCATATAACTTTTTCTCATTGCCTGATAAATCTAAAAATAAAAAGGTTTTGTCAGTCGTCAGCGCTTTTGTCAGTCAGGTAACGTACGCTGTTTTTTTATTTAGTTTCAGTACCGCCTGTCTGTCAAGTGCGTTAGTTTTATTTAAAAACTTTAATTTATTTAACTTTAGAACAAAGGCGAACTTAATGCCACTAATCATTCCCTGTCAATTACCCTTAGGGACCAACAATCAATCAATCAAATTGTCTGGCCTTTTTCCCACAGGGATAGCCAGACAATGGAGCTCTACTTGCCACGATCCTGACAAAACTCCTTCGCTTCCTTCCATCCACAATTCTCTTCATACCAGCTCTACTGTTACCAAAAAAAGGAATTTAATATTTTCTTAGATTTTGCGCGAACATTGATTAATGAATTAAACAAATTTTATGCGGCTTACTATCGCGTTTATTTTGGTTCTGATTTTACAATTTTATTTTATTATTTTACAGCCATCGTGGTCACGGAGAGACTGTCTCGGTGACCACGATGCTTGTAAAGCTCTCGAAACGTCGGTATAATAAAATAAAATTGTAAAATCAAAACCAAAATAAACGCGATAGTAAGCCGCATAAAATTTGTTTAATTCAAAGGAATTCAATATTTGTGCAAAATAGTTTAACCTAACCAAACTGAGACAAAGGAGTAATCTAGGCATAATAATATCGCTTCCTTCACATCCACAACTCTCTTCATACATGTATGTATGTACGTATCTTTTTAAACACGTCTTTCCTCTGTCGTACTCGTATAATCCTGGATCCTTCAAGTGCAGTGTGAAGAGACCACTGATCAGGGCAGCATAGTGAATGTGGCCAATCGGCTTCTCTCTGGTTACGCAAGCCGAGTGCACGGGTTCTAAAACACTCGCCCGGTACACTTGCTTACCATCAGGCAAGTCAATGTCAAATGTCAACTTATTTAAGAAAACTGTTATATCAATTATTTAATTATTCAATCAATTATCGGCCGTGGTCTATGATAGTGAAATAGTCTCGCAAACTAGGAGCTCCCGTTTTAAAACCACTTGCTCTTACCAATATATCCTTGATACACTTGATATTGGTCGGACTGTTTCTATAATAAAAGCACGGTTAGTAACTTATTATAGAAAAGAAATCATAGATTTAAAGACAACGGAGTGTCACTTTCCAAGATCCTGACAGAACTTTGTATCTGTGTAATAATAAATTTGTGTAATTTGTGTAATAATAAATTGTAAATATAAATTTGTTTACATAATCTTACTAGGAATATACTTAGATGGATATATAGGCGGATGGGCCTTGTCACTTTTGTTGCCCTGCCTTGGTGTTGGTCCACCGCTGTCAAGTATGCCCTGGGCAAAGGCACCCCAATTTGGATCAACTGCAAAATAATATTATTGTTAATATTCTAGTCATATATGTAATTTTGGCAGTTTCTATGATACAAACAAGTTTAGTTGCTTAGTGTTTAATCCCCTACGCTTAAAGTCGGTGGGCGAGTCGAGTTAAATAACTCGGTTAACCCGGGTTACTTCTCCAACCCGTAGACTCGAGTTTATTTTCTTCTAACTCGGTTTGACTCGATCGGTAAATAAAATGACGCACGGAGCGTAGTACGCACGGGCTCGCGGGCTGAAGACGGGCTAACGGGCTCGCGGGTTGACGGGCTGATGGGCTAACGGGCTCACAGGCCATACGGGCGTTGAAGTGGCGGGCTATGCATCGAACTTGATAATATTATTGTACTATTGAGTTTTAATTTATTTTTTTGTTTTTAATACCAAACTAAATATCTGAATACTTATATGTGTAGGTGATCACTTACACTTTATTATATTATATTACTTACATAGGTGGTTTAGTTTCATTATAGCTTGTCTAACTATAAATGACGCGCCCCTCCTCTTTGTTAGTTTATTTAAATGTGTGAATACAAATATTACTAACTATATTATCGTGCTCCTCCTTTTGTGTCAAACCAGCAACTGAATGAACAATTACAATTGCATTTTTTTGTGAGAATGATCGCTGTTATCCTTTCGGATGTATCAGCGCGATCCATGAGAAATAGAATTGGCTCCAAAGTCGAGTGAAGCTCGACTTTGTAGTCAATGAATGTAAGGTATGCTGGGGAAACTTGTTGGCTGAGAGAGGGAGAGGGACCTCTGGTGGGCGAGGCCTCTTCCCTCGAGTCTTCCTGTGGGAAGAGATGTTGGAGTGGGGCGATTTGCGAATAGCCCTAGGTGGTTTTCGTGGTGGTGGAGGTGTGTTTAAGTCATGTGTTTGTCTGTCTTGTGACCGAGTGCAGGCTGCGGCGATCAGCCTGTTAGTGTAAATTTTCCCTGATGTTAGAAAAGATTCCCTAAAGTATAGTGATGATGGTGATGGTGGTGATGGTGTCAGTCAGAGTCGGAATGTCTAAGTCTCTGTGCAGGTCAACGTTCCTGAGGTACCAGGGAGCGTTGGTTGCCCTACGCAGGAACTTGTTTTGCACTACTTGTAGCTGGTTAAGTAGTGACTTAGCGTTGACGTTGTGTGCAAAGACTTGACTAGCGTACGTGAGTACTGGCCTAATACAAGTCTTGTATATCGTCATTTTGTTTCTTAACGACATTTTGCTGCGCCTACCTATCATGCCACTAAGCCTGTATAGGTAGAACGTAGGTTTACGCTTAGTTTGAGTGATGTGGGGCTTGAAAGTGAGTTTGCGGTCCAAAAGGACGCCATACCTTGGCGTCCTTTTGGACCGCGAATGGGTCCACGGTTTTGGACCACCGAATGGGTGAGTTATAGAGTTGGAGCGGATTCGGTGGTTTCCGTTTATGAGAACGGCCGAATATGATCGCCGCTCTCTTCTGCGGATTAACGTCTATGCGCCATTTCCGGAACCAGATGCCGAGAGCGTCAATCACTCTTTGCATCGGTAGGAGTGCGAATTTGACGTTTGGATTTGTGTGGAATAGGGCCGTATCATCGGCGAATAAACCTAGCTTGATGTCTTTGGGGATAGGGATATCGTTGGTGTAGGCAGTGTATAGAATGGGAGCTAATACAGAGCCTTGAGGCACACAAGCGCGAATAGGGCGAGGGGAAGAGAGCGTTCCTTCGTAACGAAAGCGGAAGGAACGGTTGGAGAGGTAGCGTGGATAAGACGAACAAGTCTATCCGGCACTTCGAGTTGATATAGCTTGTATATCAACCCGGAGTGCCAGACCTTGTCAAACGCCTTGGCTACGTCGAAGAAGACGGCTACTGTCGGCTTGATATATCCGTCGACTGGGAACATCCCGTCTCGGATGTGTTCCGTGATGCGGAGAAGTTGATGCGTGAATGAGTGTTTCGGTCTGAAGCCGAATTGCTCATCTATGAGGAGGGGCTTCAGAACGGATCGCAAGCGTTTGTTTACGACCCGTTCGTAGAGTATGCCCATTACCTTTAAGAGGCTTATGGGTCTGTAGCTGGTTGGATCGTTAAGGGGTTTTCCAGGTTTTGGGATGCCGATTACCACGGCATCTTTTCAAGCCTGGGGAAAGTGACAATGCTTTAGGCATGCACTGAACAATGCTGCTAATAAATGGAGCATTGCGATGGGAGAAGATTTGACTTTCCTGGGACTGACTTGGTCAGCACCAGGAGACGACTTGATTTTGAAGTTTTTGATGTGAGTGGCTAGTTCACATGGCGTTACTGGATCTAACATTTAGAGGGGGTGAAAGTTTATGCGCGACTACGGATTCAACAGTGTTAACATGAACAAGATCGGGGGCTACTTTACTCACTGTAAATTGGGACTCTAGCGTGTCGGCGAAGTATTCAGCTTTTTCATCGTCGTCAAACGCGAACGTATTGTCCGGTTTGAGGAGGGGGGGTGACAAAGTAATTTGGTCAGCCTTAAGGGCTTTCGCGATTTTCCAGTAAGCGGTGGGTTTAATGTTTGACATAATGTCACTCCAATTTGCATCGCGATGTTCTTGGATGCGGGTTTTGACCTCGTGTTGGAGCCTCCGAAGCTGGATCCGATTTGACTCGGATGGACAGTTCCGGAAAGCTCTCAGTGCACGGTTCTTGGAGCATTTTCGGTGTATTGCATCCATATTTTATAGTCGCACATGTGCTTAAATGCAGTGGAGGGGCGCGTCATTTCGCCTTGGACAGACTCTACCTGTATATTAAAAGTTTTATATATTTTTTATGGATGTTTTAATACTAAGTACATTCACACTGAAAAATCAATCAATTCGAAGATAATATAATGAAATTTAACTATTCTACTTTGTCCGTTGCAGTAACTCGGTTCATTCAAATACAAATCGAACGACTAACGACATTATTTGGTATACAGCGTTGTCAAAGCAACTCGACCCGGGTTAACCCGAGTTGCAACCCAGGTTAGCGTTCTTTTCAACTCAGTTGACCTGGGTTGAATAATTTACGACCTGTTCCATCACTAGTCTGAGCAAAGATTTGTTTAGAATAATTTTTTTTACACCTTTACAGGTGTATTCAACATTCATTATACAGAATAGGAAAACTCAATAAAAATTAAATTACCTAAAAAACTATCGTATTGCAAACAAAATTTAAAAAATACTGATATTGAAATTAAAAGTAAAAAAACAAGTAAAAATTAAATTAAATAATTTGGGAACATCAAATATTTAAAATTATAACTTACATTTTAATTAACAAATATTATTAAATTTATTGGTCATATTATGAAAGATTTCAATTTGACACTTGAATGATAAGAGGTTGTAAAGTTCCTTACTTAGCAAAAGTAGTAAACAAACTTTCGGCATGATGACGGATTAACGATAAAAACAAGCTTTTGTGATGTGATCACGTGATGGATGAGACTTTAATGCGTATTTCTTTTACATTACATTTACATTTTTTGACGTGACAACGTCTTATAATTCGATGAACCCGGCAGCACGCACGAAAAACATGACTCATGCGGCGTTACCTCGCTCTCAGGCGTTCCATTTAAGGCTTGTAGTGCAAGCGAGAGCGCGAAACGAGCGACAAAGAGGCACAATCGGTCTCCACGATTGGCAGCGTTCGACATATGTCTCTCCTACTTGAGTGAGCGATGCGTACTATTAATATTACTAATATTAATATTTTAATATACAATAAAAAAATTGACATAATTGTATTATGCGTACAAATAAATGTAACTTGATCAATTTAATTGTGATTTCCATTTACCTCCTTTTCTATATATCCATACAAAATATCTATTAAACAAATAAAATTAAAATTTACTTTTGAAAAATGCAACCATTCCATCAGTATTTTCTTATGACGTTGAACTATCGTCAGTAAACCGCCTTTACAGACAACCGTTCTTTTTTTAACCCCCCACGTGTGAAGCTGATGGCTGTTAGCTGGTAGATAATGCCTAAGGCATTAACCTTATTTTTGTGCAATAAAGAGTTTATATAATGGCTTCCCGTTTAAGTCTGGTCTGGTCGGCAGGGATGACGCTTTTCACGGCGGCGCACAATTCGAAATGGACGGCGTGGCGCGAATATTTTAAATGCGCGGCTATAAATTACTGTGAAAATGGTATTTTATTATTATTATTGGGGCACAACATTTGTTTTTTGTGAATTTACCGTTTCCATATAAATGGTTTTTGATTAAAAAAAATATTGTGACACGACATTTGACCTCGACCCTTCTTATTATAAGCAAGAGGAGATAACTGAGATAATAAGAGTGACGACCACTGAAACAACCGAGTTAGTTCACAGCTGCCCCAGTCGACGTCACTTTGCTGGCTAAAGGTGCTTTTTCACGCATCGCTTGAAGGATCCAAGGTTATAGGATGCAGAGAACACATGTCTGGCAAAGCATTCCACTTGTCAATTGTTCTACAAAGAAATGACGCACTGATCTTTTTAGTTCGACTGCCGATTCGGTCGATAGAATGCGGATGAAAGTGCACCTATCCGCCTAGCAACATGTGCAACTCGGCGGTGTGAGTCTGCTGATCCGTCGGACGGAATGTCCCCCGTATCCTTCCGGAAGTGATCGCTTGGACCGATTAGTCGATTGGATCCGGGATCACCTAAACGACCCGGGAGCCTCCCTCCGTGGTTAGCGGTGGGCTCAGGCCCCTGTACTGTGCCGCGGGCGGCCAGCGGTTAGACGTTGCTACGGGTCTTTTTAGCCGACGGGTCTCCTTGGCCGACGGATCAGCAAACTCTCACCGGAATACAGCAGGTCAGCTGGATGCCACTGTCCTTTACCGCATCCACAACCCCCAACGCAAATAGTGCTACACAAACTAGTCCCTGAACGCGACGTAGTCACTATGGAGGGAGGATATCTGTGTAGGGTGGTAATTTTAACCAGCCCCCCTAGCACGGCAATCCAAGAAGCACGATAAATATCATGATTGTTTGTCAAAATATGAATTAAACAAATTTTATGCGGCTTACTATCGCGTTTATTTTGGTTTTGATTTTACAATTTTTTATTATTCCGACGTTTCGAGAGCTTTGCAGCCATCGTGGTCACGGAGAGACTGACCACGTCTCTCCGTAATAAGTAATGCGATAGTAAGCCGCATAAAATTTGTTTAATTCATTAATCAATGTTCGCGCAAAATCTAAGAAAATACTATGTCAAAATATGTCTTTTCCCCATGAACTGTAAGTTGCGAGCACAGCATCAAGCAAGATACGTAATATGTGTGATAGCCGCCATTTTTAACCCCCGACCAAAAAAGAGGGGTGTTATAAGTTTGACTTGTCTGTGTATCTGTGTATCTGTGTATCTGTGGCTCTGTGTATCTGTGTATCTGTGTATCTGTGTGTCTGTCTGTGGCATCGTAGCTCCTAAACGAATGGACCGATTACGATGCGGTTTGTTTCATTTGAAAGCTGACGTGATCGAGATGGTTCTTAGCTACAATTGATGAAGATCTGATCAGGGGTTTCAAGGTCATCAGCTCGATTTGTTAGCTGCGGTAGCGATATTAGACGCGCTGTTTAGGATGGCAACCCTTGTACGTTAGAAGATTGAGATTGTTATTTTATGTCAAATAAATATGCCATTGTTAAAACACGTAAAAAATGTTATAATTTTTCCCTTAAAATATTCATATGGCGAGGTTGGTTTGCAGTTTAGATCGATTACCTTGATTGAATATTTTAGGGGAAAAATTATAACATTTTTTACGTGTTTTAACAATGGCATATTTATTTGACATAAAATAACAATCTTCGTCGCATAGCGACGTACAAGGGTTGCCCGTTCTAAACACGCATAAGGCTGGGAATACACGTCCGATATTGCTGAGCAAATTATTTACAAATCGGAAGTAGGAATCGGACGTCTATTTTGTTTCTGTATTTTGTATGAAAACTGCACCTTCAGACAATCGGATCGGCCATAAAATCGTAAGCGCCTTGGCGTTGTTTCCGATTCTGACATCCGATCCGACTATCGGATCTGACGTGTATTAAGTATGTAAACAAATGTATGGCACGAGTGACTATCGGATCGGACTATCGGAGAGGAAAATCGGACTTGTATTCCCAGCCTTATAGGTATTTACTTTTAAACATATCTGTGACTTAACATTCGAAATAAAAACGTATACAAATACATGTGTGTTTTAACTGGTACCACTGAGTTACTCTGATGATGGAACTCGAAGGTAGGAGACGAAATCCTGGATGTGTTCAAACTTTTTTTTGGTATACTAAGTTTGGACCTATTAGATTTGTCTTGAAGGTAGGAAACTAAGTGTAGAAAAGTTAGTGCGATAAAATAAAACATTCCGGATCTAAAATTCTGATCATGGATCCTCTCAGATCAGCAAATCAACAAGAAATGGACCTGTAGTGCTTTAACTAAAATTGTTACTCACTATGAGCCATTAGCTGGACCGTTATCAAATTAAAGACCGAGAGTATCTGATGAGGGACCATCATGAATCCTCTCAGATCAGCAAATCAACAAGAAATAGAACTATAGTGCTTTAACTAAAATTGTTACTCACTAAGAGCATTTAGCTGGACCGTCATCAAATTGAAGACCGGGCAATCTGATGATGCACCATTATGAATCCTCTCAGATCAGCAAATTAACAAGAGATAGAACTGTAGTGCTTTAACTTAGCCTTTAGCTGGGCCGTTATCAAATAGAAGATCGGGAGTATCTGATCATGAATCCTCTCAGATCAGCAAATCAACAACAGATAATATCATAGTACTTTAACTAAAATTGTTACTCTCTATGAGCCATTAGCTGGGCCGTTATCAAATTTAAGACCTGGAGTAGTTATCTGATGATGCACCATAAGGATCCAAGTGATATTAAAGGGATATAACTATTGAGCCATGACAAATGTCGTTTATTACTATAAAGCTGATGATATGACCAAAGTGGTTCCAGGCGTTTCGGGGGTTCCTTTAAAATTTTAATTTTGATTTTTATGTATTTATATTTTTTTTTAACAAATTGTAACATTTTAATATTTTTATTTAATAATTGTAATTTTAATATTTTCTTATATAAGATAGATAGTGTCATTATTATTGTTAATGCATACAGTCCTGTCCTGTAAGTGAGATTGTATTCAGCTTAATTACATAGTGCTATATGAGTGTGTATTGTATAAAATGCAATCTTGTTGGAAGGTTTAATAAATAAATAAATTTGCCGTAAGATGTAATGTAATAATACGGTCAAATTAAAAAGTTTGTTGTTAGTTGACATTTCCAAGTATGTTTCGACTCCTTAACTTATACGTATAATTTCTGTTAGTATTGTTGTAAGGAATGTTCCATGACCGAAATGAATGAATTGAATGATTATATGATTACGTGATCAACAGTGCTTACAAACAAAAACATTAAAATAGTGTTAATAATAATACAGTTAAAATATACTTTAATTGGATGAATCGTTTTTATCAGCGAATAATATTAATACCTTCATTTTTATTTTTAACCCCCGACTCAAAAAGAGGGGTGTTATAAGTTTGACTTGTCTGTGTATCTGTGACTCTGTGTATCTGTGACTCTGTATATCTGTGTATCTGTGTGTCTGTCTGTGGCATCGTAGCTCCTAAACGAATGGACCGATTACGATGCGTTTTTTTTCGTTTGAAAGCTGACGTGATCGAGATGGTTCTTAGCTACAATTGATGAAGATCTGATCAGGGGTTTCAAGGTTATCAGCTCGATTTGTTAGCTGCGGTAGCGATCTTAGATGCTCTGTTTAGGACGGCAACCCTTGTACGTCGCTATGCGACGAAGATTGTTATTTTATGTCAAATAAATATGCCAATGTAAAAACACCTAAAAAATGTTATAATTAGATCGATTACCTTGATTGAATATTTTAGGGTAAAAATTATAACATTTTTTACGTGTTTTTACATTGGCATATTTATTTAACATAAAATAACAATCTTCATCGCATAGCGACGTACAAGGGTTGCCGTCCTAAACACGCATAAGACTGAGTATACAAGTCCGATATTGTTGAGCAAATTATTTACAAATCGGAAGTAAGAATCGGACGTCTATTTTGTTTCTGTATTCTGTATGAAAACTGCATCTTCAGACAATCGGATCGGCCATAAAATCGTAAGCGCCTTGGCGTTGTTTCCGATTCTGACATCCGATCTGACTATCGGATCGGACGAGTATTAAGTATTCAAACAAATGTATGGCACGAGTGCCTTCCGATTGTCTGATCAAAAAATTCCATCCTGATCCTTAGAAAATTCCATGCAACATTTTAATACCAAATACGAGGTATTAATCGTGCAACAATTGGGAAACGTTATTAACTGTCCAATAGACGACGGCGACATTCATTACTGCTGCAGACTGGCAAAACAAGACCCTAAGAATCAAAAACCCAGATCTATACTTCAGAAGCCCGAGACTAAGGGACTCTTTTCTAGCAACAGTTATCAAATTTAAAAAACATAACTCTAGCGACAAACTAAATACTTCTCATTTAGGCATCGGAGGCAGTAAAAACGCAGTCTATGTCGTAGAGCACTTGATACCGCAAATCAAAGCGCTGCACGCTGAAGCAAGACACAAAGCCCGGGCACTTGGCTTTAAGTTCGTGTGGGTGCGCAACGGCAAAATTTTCATGCGAAAAGACGAAAGGTCCGGCTACATATACGTCCGCAATACGGATATACTGAAGTCTCTGGAATAGTTTTCGTGTCTTATACTAACAGATTATGATCATTCAGAGAGCACCAACATTGGCTAGGTTGAACTTCTATTATCAAAATGTCCGAGGTTTAAGAACCAAAACGCTTGACTTTTATCAAAATATATTATGTAGCAATTATGACATAGTAGCTCTTACGGAGACGTGGTTGAATGATGGCATTTTCGACGCCGAACTTTTCGATGACAGATACAATATCTATAGATGCGACAGAAACAGTTCAGGTTTTCACAGTGGCAGGAATGGCGGTGGGGTACTGATTGCCGTGTCGAAAAGATACAAGTCGACCAGAATGCTCAATTTTGAGTCTGATTGCGAGGACGATTGGATTCGTGTTGAGAATCAATGCTCACCTTTTTATATATGCTGTGTGTACCTCCCACCACCCATTAAGTCTCATATTCTGGATAACTTCTTAGACAAGGCTAATAAAAATTTGGACTCGATTGTCGGCGACACACTTCTCATGGGTGACTTTAACCTAAGCAATATCGCATGGAACCGCCAATCAAATGTCACCGCTCTTAAAGGGTACCCAGGCGGAAGCCTCTTTGCTACAACGCTGTGCGATTTCCTGTCTTTACACGCATTAGACCAATACAACGGCGTTCTCAATAACAAGGACAAGATTCTCGACCTCGTGCTTAGCTCCTTACCAACGACCGACTTACACAAAGCATCCACTCAGTTATCGTCCGTAAATCCGCTGCACCCCCCTATCGAGTTTACACTATGTGTTCAGTCCTTGTCCAGTCTGATACCTAATTCTTCTCCACGTTTTCTCTTTCACAAGGCAGACTATGATAAAATAATTAGCGAGCTTGCTTTCATAGACTGGCACGACGAACTCACATCTTGCAGTACAGCTGACTCCATGGCGCAAAAGTTCTACTCAATACTGCGCAAGATAATACTTATAGTAGGGGAACGACTTAAAGAAACGTGCGAAGAATGCGGTTGTGACGTCATCGTCACGTGTCTATCATGAATAGTGAAGTAACATGCAAAATGTTGATAACGATAAACACACACTTTTTTACTTGCGTATTTTAATTTAGTTATTAAATATTATAAATTTATATTTAATAAATGTTTATACATTAACAACAATAATTATTATTTAATCATATATTTAACCAATCATATATCAACTTTTTAACTAAACTAAACTAAAGTTTTTTTGTCGTCAACGCTTACGAAACTTTAAGGTGTCCATATTCATAAATCAGTATATTCTGTCTAAGCCGAAATAACGTGCCCCTCCACTGCATTTACGCACACGAGCAAATATAAAATAAGAATAAAACACACCGATAAAATAATTTTAACAAAAAATACGACTTTAATCAGTAAACTAGCAAAAAATAAATTTACTACGCACAAAGTAATACCTTTTTTTTCATTTAGTTAAATAGAAATTATTAAATAATTATTTTATAATTTTGAAGTCGGTATATACTATACTTGATTCTAACGAGGACGAATGCGTTGAATCTGATGACCTTGATGATTCCGATAGCATAAGTGAAAAGTATAGCTAGTCTAACTATAAATGACGCGCCCCTCCACTTTATTAGTTTATTTAAATGTGTGAATACAAATATTACTAACTATACTATTATACTTCACGCAGGGCAGTTAAAAGTTTAGGACATGTTGGTACAATCTTTTTTATTAAATAAAAATCTTCTATGCATCTTCTTATAACGCCAAGGTCAAAGTCGTCAATATTAACATTACGTTTAAAATTTATCTTTTTGCCTTTTTTTGTGGGTGATTTCAAAAGTAATGATCCAGCTAAAGTCGACTCACGTTTTATATTATTAATTGTGCTTTTAGGTACACCGGTATAATAACATGATCTATCAATACTTTTACATAAAGGTTTAGTTACTATATTTGATAATTTTTCTTCTTCACACATTTTAATCACGTTCCTAATAATGTTTCTACCCTGGCTACGGATGACTACTCTCTTTTTTTGAGTTAACTCGCTCATTTTGTAATAAACAAACAAAATAATTGATGACACGTTTTTATCGATAGTGCGCTATTAAGTGACACCGCCAAGCTAAGCGCGTCACTAATGGCGGCCAGTATGATACAGGTGGGAGGTATTTGCCCACCCGCCGCTCCTCAGGCCCCGAATGCATTTAAGTCATTCCCCAACTATACGTGTATTCCCAAATCTGGATCTAAACCTCGAAACAAATACCCCTTTTGGTTTACTGCATTTTTTTTTTGGTTTGGTTACACTAATTAAATTACTCAAAGAAAAGAACAAATGCCGTGCGAAAATTAAAAAACATAAGAATCCCCTCGATATCCTCGAATTCGAAATTCTTAGATCTAGGTGCTCGAAGCTCATAAAAATCACTTACAAAGAATACATTGCCTGTCTTGAATCTTCCCTAAAGACAAATCCTAAACTCTTTTGGACGTTCATTAAAAATAAGCGTCGACTTAAAAGTAGTTATCCATCAGAACTTCACCTTGGAGACGAAATTGCAAACAATGGCAACGACATATGCAGACTCTTTGAAAAACACTTTTCATCAGTCTATAATCTTCAATCAAACCCTCCGATGCGCAAGTAACTTTAATCAAAATCTTAATTACTTAAATAAGTTCATTTTCAGCACGACTACGGTTAGCGAAGCATTAAAAAGACTTGATATCTACGAGTACAAAGGTGCAGGGGCCGACGGCATACCTCCTATATTTGCAACTAAATGCGCTGAGGTACTAAGCACACCACTCATCTTAATCTATAACAAGTCGTTGCAGACCGGTTCGTTTCCCAGAATATGGAAAGAATCCTTAGTCGTGCCTCTCTTCAAAGGAGGTTCGCAATCTGACATTGTAAATTATAGACCAATATCTTCTTTGCACTTTCGCCAAAGTATTTGTGAAACTGCTATATCCCATCATAACAAGTCATCTTAAAAATCATATATCTTCTGCTCAGCACGGCTTCACGGCCAATAGATCGACTTCAACAAATCTGATCTCCTATGTGGATGAAGTATCGATGCTGCTTGATGGAGGCAATTCTGTCGATGCCATTATTGTGTCTTTTATGGAAATTATTAGAAGTAAAACAGCACACTACGTGTTATCAATGTATTCGATACTCGACTGCCGCATTCAGTCGTGCATCCACTGAATGCGGGCTCTTAAAACTACCCACATATATATCAATCCCTCCACCTATTTCCTAAATATAATTAATAAACAAACAACCCTAAATATTAACAAAACAAACAAATATAAAGCCTTATAAAACTAATACAAATGATAGTCTTTATATTTCGAATTTGGAATACGGGTCCGTCCACTATGAGAGGTGACGTCATTATTAGCACTCTGCTGTTGTGCAACCGGCGCCGTCACCATCAACGGCGCTGCCGCTAGCTGTTGAGCTTCGCTGTCCGAGCTAACGCCGCACAGCCCCTCCCCTGTATTTACTGCACCACTATACTCAGCTAACCAATGTGGATTACGCTTTTGTTGTATACAATCTTCTGCCATTGTTTTCAGCCATAGTTGATCGGCGTGCTTCTTCACGATTGTGTCATACTCATATAGCTTCACCCTGTACATTCTTGATCCAATTATGCTTACAATAATGCCAGACACCCATTTGTGTTTATTGCCGTTATTGAAGAATGTTTTAACCAACACGTTATCATTAACTTTAAATTTAATGTTCCTTTTCCTCGGTTTTTTGTTATTGTTCGATTTCTGTTGAGAATTATGGCACGTACTATTAGCGCTGGATATCGATGTATTATTATCGTACATATTATTGCGCGGCCGCAACAAGTCAAGTCGGCCTCGCAACGAACGACCAAACATCATATGTGCCGGTGACATCTTTGTGCTACAATGTATTGAATTTCTATAATCGAAAAGAAATTTTGCTAACATGCTATCAAACATCGGATTAGACAAATGAATGTTTGACGCTAAAATCTTTTTAATACCTCTTTTAATTGTCTTTACACTATTCTCCGCTTGTCCGTTCGATTCCGGATGATAAGGCGCTATTGTTAAGTGTTTAATACCATTTACGTCACAAAATTGTTTAAATTGAACTGAAGTGAAATTACTGGCGTTGTCAGTGACCAATGTACGCGGTAATCCAAATCTACTAAAAATTTTGCCTAACTTACTAACAACAAAATGAGTGTTGGTTTTCGCCATGTGATAACATTCCACCCATTTGGAATGCGCATCGACCACTATAAGGAAATTGTATCCTGCCACAGCACACATATCGATATGCACTCTGTCCCAAGGCAAGCCCGCGCGCAGCCAACACTGCGTGTTACTGGGCGGGTCACTGCGCAGCGCATTACATATGGTACATGCGCCTACGAGCTCCTCAATATGCGAATCTATCTTAGGCCACCACATTCTAGATCGAGCTTCCGATTTAGTCTTCACGATGCCGAAATGAGAACTGTGTAGTTCATTTAATAATCTTTCGCGAAAAACTTGCGGTATCACTACTTTATGCCCGCGCATTACACAACCGTTCTCCATATTCAATTGTAGACGACATTTGTAATATGGTAAAAGGTCTACATTGTTAGGTTTGCGATGCCAGCCATTTTTAATAAACGACGCGACCAATTTCAATATATTATCGCGTGCCGTTTCTTCACGAATCTCGTTAGCGGTGACCGGCGATGATTCATTCATTAAAACATTAAAATTTATATACATCGATGAGTCATTATTTGTTGCATTCGAACTTAATACAACCTCATTAGTACACGATCTAGATAAGAAATCAGCCACATTATTTTCACTCTTAACATATTCTATTTTAAAATTATATGCAAATAAAAACAAAGCGTAACGTTGTAAACGGTTCGCGGCCATTTCCGGTACCCCCTTTTTGCAACCAAATATTGATGTTAAAGGTTTGTGATCAGTGCGTAAAATAAATGGTACAGCACGTCCATACAAATAATGGTGAAATTTTTTAACACCAAAAATAATAGCAGTCGCCTCTTTTTGAATTTGAGCATAATTACGCTCGCTTGTTGTCAAGGAGCGCGAAGCGTAAGCCACTACCTGTTCGAGACCCGCTCCGGCGCTGCCTGGCTGACGCTGTGACAACACGGCGCCGAGGCCCTCCGGCCCCGCGTCTACTGTCAACACCGTTTCGTAATCAGGGTTATAATGCGCAAGCACACGTTCAGACATCAACTCACGTTTAACCCTACTGAAAGCTTCTAACTGAGCTGGTCCCCAAATCCATTTTACCCCGTCTTTAAGTAAAATATGTAATGGGCTTAACATACTTGAAACGTTTGGTATAAAAGCTCTATAATAATTGATCATACCTAAAAAAGATTTAAGTTCTGAAACGTTCCTGGGACAGGCCATATTTACTATTGCAGCAATTTTATTTTCAGATTTATGTAAACCGTACTTGTCTATTTTAAAACCTAAATATTCTACACTATCTTCAAACAATTTGCACTTTTCTTCTTTTAATGTTAAACCTGCCTCTTGTAACCTACTGAGCACCTGTTCCAGTCTCTGTAAATGTATATCCTTGGTGGGGCCCGTCACAAGTATATCATCAATAAAGCAACACACGCCCTCAATGTTATCTAATAACGATTCAATTGTTTTTTGGAAGATGCACGGCGCACTCGACAAACCAAACACTAATCTTGTATATCTAAATAGTCCTTTATGTGTGTTAATTGTCGTTAATTGTTTTGACTCATTAGCCAATAACAACTGATTGTAAGCACTTGACAAATCTAATTTGGAAAAATGCCGACCACCGTGTAATTTCGAAAATAATTCCTCAATTCGTGGTAAAGGATAATTATCTACAAATAATATTTTATTTAATGTTACTGAATAGTGAATATTCTTATATTGCCATCACTTTTCAATACTGGAACAATGGGCGTGGCATATTCGGAATAATCAATTTTTTCTAATATTCCTAATTTTACTAATCTATTTATTTCTTGCTCGACTTTAGGTTTTAACGCTAAAGGTACGGGTCTGGGTTTAAAAAAAATCGGTTTAGCCTCAGACTTTAATATTAACCTTACTTTTCCTTTATTATAACATCCTAAAACATCCAAAAAAACTTTACTGTATTTACTTTTTAAATAACTAATATCAATGTTAACTTGCTCACAATAATTAATTTTACCTAATTGCAAATCAAACTTACTAATAAAGTCGCGACCTAGTAACGGAGTCTGCGCATGCACCGTTTTAATAATATAAACATTAATTAACTTAGTACAACCTTCATAGGTCACCGACAGCTTTATATAACCTATTGGAAATATTTTGCTTCCGTTATAACAACTAAGAGATGCCGAACAAGGGATAATAGTGTAAATACCTTTAAACAATTTATTATACAAATATAATGGCATAGCCGACACGGCACTACCACTATCAAACTCGCACAACACATCTTTGCCGCCGACAGACACCATCTGTTACATAGGCCGACCATCAATGCAGCGTATATTATTAATATTGTACATACCATCGATATCCAGGGCTAACAAATGACTATTACTTTTACACATTCGTTTTAAATGACCTTTAACATTGCACTTTTTACACGTATAATTGCGAAAACGGCACTCAATTTTATTATGATTTTTATAACCGCAAACACTACACTTTGTCTCACTATTGCCGCCGCCGACTGCAACGCGCGCGCCGCCGACCGCCGCCGGCCTGCGCGCGCCGCCAAGCGCCGCTGGCCTGCCCGCTCCCATAGCGAACACCGGCGCGGCCGCAAGGAACTCGGCGTCCTGCCGACCCCTCGCTCCGGCGTCGCCGACGACCACATCGCCGCTGCCTTGGCCGCGCTGTTCCTGCAGTGCCACACGAGCGCATTAAACGCATTGTGCTACCTCTAATGCTCGTTTCAGAGTCAATGTGTCGATGCTTTCAGCAAATAATTTTTCTTTCTCGCTGATGTTCTCCAAACCCAACACAAAGCGATCTCTTAGTGCTGTATTTAGCTCTGATTTAAAACCACAGTGCAGCGCCAAGCTGCGCACTCGGGTTGCCCAATCCGCCAGATCTTCGCCGGGTCTCTGTTCAGCCTTATAGAATTTATATCTTTCGGCAAAACTGCTTCTCTTTGGTACAAAATGTAGATCCAATGCTTCGATCACTTTGTTATAGGTTAAGCTATCCAAGAACTCTGGAAATACGGCCTCCGCTGCAACCCGGTAGGTATCTTCGGCGAAAAAGGACAACAATAGGGCTCGCTTCTTGTTATCCGGTTCCTCAGATAACGCATTGGCTTCGCAAAATTGCAGAAAACGGCTTTTGAATATACCCCAATTGTGCACGTGGTGATCAAAGTTTAAATTTCCACCAAACAGACATTGTGTAGTCATTTTTATTACAATACACTTTTATATTGTAACCAGACACGCGTAGATTCCTCGTCGCCAATTATTGTGTCTTTTATGGAAATTATTAGAAGTAAAACAGCACACTACGTGTTATCAATGTATTCGATACTCGACTGCCGCATTCAGTCGTGCATCCACTGAATGCGGGCTCTTAAAACTACCCACATATATATCAGCCATATACACCGATTTTAGCAAAGCGTTCGACAGAGTAGATCATAATATACTCCTACGGAAACTTTCGGCCGCGGGTGTAGCGGGCAACATTTTGCAGTGGTTCAGATGCTACCTAACTAACAGATTTTCCCGCGTGGTTATAAATGGCTATACTTCAGATTTGTTTCCCGCCGTATCCGGTGTGCCACAGGGCTCCCATCTTGGACATATCCTCTTTAATGTTTTCATTAACGACGTTGTTTTTGTATTCAAACACTCGACCGTTCAAATGTATGCAGATGACCTAAAATTTTATAAAAGAATATCTTCTATCCAAGACAACGAACTGCTTCAAAGCGATCTTGACAGACTTAAAGCTTGGTACAATAGCATGGAGTTAAACGCTGCCAAATGCCAAGTAATCAAGTTTACTCGTCGTAAACATAAGTCCTCATACCTGTACCACATCAATCATCTGCCACTGGCCGAAGTCAACGAAATTTGCGATCTGGGAGTAATCATCGATAGCAAACTACGTTTTAACACACACATTGACTATATAGCCAACAAAGGATTTAAGAGTTTGGGATTTGTTTTGCGCAGCTGCAAAGACTTTCACGATCAAAAAACCAAAATACTTTTATACAATGCATTCGTGCGCAGCAGCTTGGAGCAGCGTTATCTGGAACCCTCACTACGATGTATACACAAAGAGGCTTGAAAGAATCCAGAAAAGATTTCTCTGGCATCTATGTTTTGGCTACAATCTGGGCAAGAAACTCCCCAGCTACCAACAACGGTTGTGCCATTTCAAACTCCAACCGCTACAAGTCCGCAGAGATTTGACAGACCTTACCTTTTTGTATAAAATTGCTAACGGTGCTTTTGATGTACCAAACCTGCTGACTAAAATGAGGATAGAAGTGCCATCCAGGATCCCACGTGCTCGTGTATATTCTCCTTTAAACTAGCGCGAGCGAAAACAAACCGCGGATATTTTGCACCCCTCAATAGACTGTTCAGACGATATAACGACCTATCGAAGCGGACGGCACTCGACGTATTCTCCCACAGCATAGGGAAATACAAGAGAGAGGCGGCCACAGTCGTTAGCTATAAATGATTATTATGTGACAAATTTGATTTGATTTTACTTACTTATTTATCTTGATTTATATTGAATTGGTTTGAATTGAATTGGTTTGATCTGTTTTGATTTAATTAATTATAATATGATTTAATCTAATTAATTCTTAATTTGTTAATTATATTGAATTTCGAATGATTTAATGGATTTGATTTATGTTCAGTTCAGTTTGATTTGATTTTACTTACTTATTTATTTTGATTTGAATAGGTCTGATTTGTTTTGATTTAATTAATTATAATATGATTTAATTTATTTATAATTTAAATTAATTTTATTTAATTTCGAATGTTTTAATGGATTTGATTTATATTTAGTTCAATTTGATTTAATTAAACTTGATTTGATTAATTTTTTAACTTGGATATAATTTTCTCTTATTATTATTATTTTTCGAATTATAAATAAATTTGACACAATTGTTAAAGGTTCGCGAATGGAAATTGTTTTGACTTGATTTAACACGAATGCGGTGGTTAACTATAATTGAAATAACACTCAGACATTAGACATTGTAATGTTACTTATTTTAGGATTAGTGCTTATTTTGTTGTTAACCTGAATAAATAAATAAATAAATAAATATGACAAAAGTCAATATAGAGGTTTTATGTTTCCGAAAAGCCCTATAGTATTTTTATCGATAAACAAATATATTTTATCGCGTTGATTTATCTTAAACAAGGAATTGCCATTCTCGCTTCTGTGATAAGTTACATGGTAATATAGGTCTATCGCGGAACTTGATTCTTGAATCTTACTTGACCTCGCAGCTAAAAACGTTGAATAAACCGAAAGTGTCCTCTCCCACTCAGTAAAAAATATATGTATGATTTTAATAGCTTTTGTGCATTTGTTACATTGGGTATGTTTATTCTATAGAATAAAATAGTTTTCTTAAATAAAGGGCATGGGAAATGGTGATTTTCATGTTTGTTTACTACTTGTGCCAAGTAAGAAATAACACAGTATATCCTGAATCTGAAGACTGGGCCAATAACTGGACCACCAACTGTCTGCCTACCACTCTTAAAATGGGTTGAGTGCTGAGGACTAGAAACCAGGGAGCTGCAGCTGATAGAGTTAACATGGATCAATTTCCACCTAGATCTTAGCTAATTTACCTGTTTGATACCTCACCAGTTCTGCTAAATTCAATTCTTCGGGATACACATTTGTTTCAGTACGTGGATAACTCATAAACCCACGTGTGTATAACTTTTCAGCTATATTCATCGTTTCCTTGGCACTGATCTTTAAATTTATCGATGCTAACTTTTCTAATTCCTAAAATAATACAATTTTCACACATTTTTGCATACATAGGTTAAGGCGACCGTGGTTTAGTAGCAGTGCAATGGTTACGCAAGCCGAAGGCACGGGTTCGAAGCCACTTGCCGGTACCAATGTATCTTTGATATATGTACTTTGGTTGTCCTGTTTCTATGATACAAACACTTTAGTTGCTTAGTATAGGAATGTATAATAATAGTTTTTTTTTTTTCAAATATGCCACATTATGCTCGGTTCCTATAATAAACTATTCGTCATCGGTAACAGTAACCATTCGTTGTTCATTTCACAATTCCCTGAGGTTTGAAAAATAATATTAATAAAACAGTTTTTTTTTTTTCACACTTTATGCTAATAGTTGACGGTAACTTGACTTACGAGGGGTATTTTATAAGAACGGTTTCGACCTACGGCTGGTAGATAAATTAACAGGTAGATAATCTTGTCAAAAGATTATAGGATCCAAGGTTATAGGATGGAGAGAACACATAGGCTGGCAAAGTCTTGTCACTTTCAATTGTTCTACAAAGAAAAGACGCACCGAACTTTTTAGTTCGACTGCCGATTTGGTCGATAGAATGCGGATGTTTTCCCCGACCTGTGCGGGTACAATTTTTATGTCAAAGATGCACCTCGTCTGGTCGCCCTGTTACGGATAAAAATGGATGCTATTTTTGAAAAAGTGGAGCAAGATCGGCATATCAGCAGTAACGACATAGCTGAAAAACTGGGAATTGAACAGTTTTGACTCATTTTAAAAAAGCTGGGTACACAAAAAAGCTTAATATTTGGGTGCCACACGAGCTCACTAAAAGAAACCTAATGAACCGTGTACTCATTTGGGATTCTTTATTGAGACGTAATGAAACCGAACCGTTTTTGAAGAGATTGATAACTTGTGATGAAAAGTGGATCACGTTTGACAAGAACGTACGTAAAAGGTCGTGGTCAAAGGTCGGTCGGGATTTCGGGATTCACAAACTGTGGCAAAACCTGGGTTAACTCGCAATAAGGTGATGCTGTGTCTATGGTGGGATTGAAAGAGCATCGTTCATTATGAGCTTTGACCGCCAATTCAGATCTGTACTGCCAACAACTGATAAGATTAAAGCAAGAAGTAGAGAGAAAGCGGCCGGAATTGATTAATAGAAAGGTCATCACGACAATGCTAGACTACATACATCTTTAGCCACTTAGCAAAAATTAATAGAGTTTGGCCGGGGGTGTTAATGCAGGCTATATCCCTGACCTTGCACCTTCAGATTTACACTTTTTTCGGTACCTTCAGAATTCCTTAGGCAGTATCAGGTTAACATCAAGAGAGGACTGCCAAAACCCCAAACCGTTAAGGAGTGTATGTGGAGTGACTATAGCGAATAGAATAAGGAATAGCACAGTGCGCGATAGATGTGGTTTGAAAGAGGATGTAGTGACAAGGATTGACAAGCACTTCTTTGCCAATCCTTGTCACTGCATCTTCTGTGCTATTTTTAATTCTATCCGCTATCGTGACTCCACATAAACTACCTACCTAATGACCGCATTTCTACAGCGTTAATTCTACTCTCATGCTTCTTCTGGCACACCCAATACATTAATGTAGGAACAAGTACCGCATTAACAAGTAGGTAAATTTAAAACTAAATAAATACCAACCACTGTATTTAACGGCAACGGTCTCCATTTTGACTCTGGTTTTGTTTTGACATCAGTAACGGTTGCTAATGGTTCATTTATGCATGCGTCATATAAAACTTGACATGCCTCTTTGTCAAATAATCTTGATTTCTCCCAGGCAAAATCTACGCTTAAATTGTTCATTGTATGATTAACTGAAAAGTATAATATAATTTAATTTTGAAACATTATCTTTCTAAGCCGAAATGACGCGCCCCTCTACTGCATTTACGCACACAAATATAAAATATGGCTGTAACACACCGAAAATGCAATTGCAATTGGTCATTCAGTTGCTAGTTAGACACAAAAGGAGGAGCACGTTAATGGAGCATAGAAGTATAGTTAGTAATATTTGCGTTCACACATTTAACTAATAAAGTGGAGAAGCGCGTTATTTATAGTTAGACAAGTTATAGTTATTTATAGTCGAAATCTGACCTCGACCTCACTATGCCACATGGACTAGCAAAGCATTCCACTTATCGATTGTTTTACAAAGAAACGACGCACTGAACCTTATTTGGGCTACCTTTTTTTAAATAATTATCCAAATCGGTTTTAGTAATTTTCTTAGCAACAACGGTTGGTTGCGACGAGAAATCAAACCCGGCGTTTATCTTTAAGCAAGCACTCCGACCACTGATCTACAGCATTCGTCGTGCACTTCTTTCAACTGTTGTCCATACCACTTTTTACCGGGTTAATACAACATTTAACTCTTCGCAGTTAGAGTTAGTTAGAGAACAGTCGGGATTAGAGAACAAAAACAAATAATAATCATCGAAAATCAGTTTATTGTTTTTCAAAATATTCCCAATGAAGATCTACGAGTATACACTTTTGCATGCGTTTGAACCAATTGTCGAAGCACTTTTGCCACTCTGATTAAGGTATCTCCAAAACATGCATTCTGAATGCAGCAACCGCTTCTTTAGGTGTCGAAAAACGTTGACCTCTTAGTTTGTTATTTACGTACGGGAATGACGGCGGATGACTCATCAAATCGATGTTTTGGGTGCTCAAAAATGCAGTTGTCTGAGCCGATGTGTGAGAGCTCGCATTGTCGTGGTGAAGAGTGATCCATCTTCGGCGGTTGGTTTTCCTGACTTCTTGGAAGACAACTGGCAAACAAATGGTTGTGTACCACTCAGAATTGACTGTTCTGCGTTGTTCTAGTGGTATGGTTGCGACATGTCCAGTTTTTCCAAAAAAACAGGCGATTATTTGCTTGGAAGTGCTTCGTGCGCGAACGACTTTTGTTGGATTTCGCTCATCTTGAAACACCCATACAGTCGACTGCTGTTTACTTTCGGGCTCATACGCGTAAATCCACGATTCATCACCTGTCACGATGTCATAGACGTGTTGCGAAACACCGCGATCGTATTTTTTTTGAGCATTTCTTTCGACCAATCAACACGAGCCTTCTTTTGAGCGACTGACAAATTGTGTGGGATCCAACGCGAACAAATTTTTTGACAGTCAAATGTTAATGCAATATTGAATGTATGCTGGTCCCACTAATGCCAAAGGTTGTGTTAATCTCATGATAGGTCACCTGAAGACCTTGCAATATCTGTTCGCGCACAGCATCAATGGTTTCCGGAACAACAACTGATTTTGGACGACCTTCACGAAATTCGTCTTGGAGTGAACTGCGACTACGATTGAATTCGCCATACCATTTATATTCGAGGCTTGGGAGGGTTCACAGGATGCTATTGCAGTTTTTTGCGATCTATCCAAGGCTTTCAATTGCGTAGATCATAAGACACTTCTTATCAAACTAGAGCATTATGGTGTTAGGGAGTCAGCCCTGAATTTGCTAAAATCATATTTATCTAATAAGTCTCAAAAAGTTGCAGTTAATAGGGTTGTTTCATCTGGCTCCACTATAAATATTGGTGTCCCGCAGGGGTCCATACTTGGGCCTTTTTTGTTTCTTATTTACATAAATGACTTACCATATATGGTAGAAAAACATTCTGACATTGTATTATTCGCTGATGACACTTCCCTTATATTTAAAGCTAAACGCCAAGAAGATAATATAAGTAATATTAACAAAACCCTAGATTCCATATGGAATTGGTTTACTGTCAATAATCTGTTACTGAATCCGAATAAAACAAAGTGTAAGTCTTACAAATGTTAAACAGGTGAAAACGGATATAGTTATAGATAATAATAGATTAGAACTAGTTGACAACACTGTCTTTCTTGGCTTAACAATTGATTCTAAGTTACAGTGGAAATTTCATATTGATAGACTGGCAACTAAACTTAGTTCTGCTGCTTATGCCGTTAAGAAAATTAGACAATTAACTGACATCAAAACTGCTAGATTAGTTTATTTTAGCTACTTTCACAGCGTGATGTCGTACGGCATTCTGTTGTGGGGAAGAGCTGCAGACATAAATACAATTTTCGTTCTGCAAAAACATGCTATTCGAGCTATCTATCAACTCTCCTCTAGGACTTCGCTAAGGAAAAAATTTAAAGAAATCGACATTCTCACAGTGACTAGTCAATATATTATTTGAAAATATTATGTATGTAAGGAAATATATATCTTCTTTCACAAAGCGCAGTGATACTTGTCCAAATAACCTACGTTTTAGGAGTGGACTAACAATGCCTAGATTTAGATTGACATCAGTAAAGAAAACATTTATGGGTTCTTCTATTGAATTTTATAATAAGATTCCCGATAATATCTTAAATTTTCCTAAAAACAAATTTAAAAATTTTATTAAAAGAAAACTGTCCCAAAAACATAGAGATATATGTTATCACTAGAGACGCTGCGGTAAACAAAATTTGCGAGCCGAAAATTCCCCTCCATCGGCTTGACGTTGACACATTCTATCACAGAGTATGTAGAACGTAATGGGTGTTACACAAGGAATTGGAATATGTGCACGACTGTAGCGCCATTTAGCATGCGTGATCACTTGGGGTTTTTAAAATAATAACACACATTTTTTTATTAAATAAGTAATAATGTAATTTAAAAGATACATATAGTATGACGAATTGTGTTCTCAGAGGAGTATGTACGTAGCAAAATGTAGATCCTACTATTATTATAAATGTGAATGTGAGTTTGTTTGTTACGTTTTCACGCAACTATTTAACCGATTCATTGCCGATGAATCAGATTTGATTCCTGTCAAACTTCTTGGGTGACAGCTTAGTTCTTAAAGTTCACACGAAGCGCTGCACAAAGTACGGAGTAGCGATGTGCAAGTCGAATGATTTCATTAACCGAATAACCAATTGATTATTGAACTAATATAATCAAATGATAATACTAATATTAGTAGAAACAGCAGTAGTGGAGAACTTACAAAAACATAATCATCCTTGTATAGCACATACTATAAATTTAACGAAATAAATACTAGTGATGAATATGTTTCCCTGTGAGCACATTTTGATCAAAAGTTTTCCCAAAAAAATACCTCCGAAACCCCCAGTATTACGGCTTATATAATGGTAAAACAATATAAAGATATGGCTCTGATAGATAGAAACATGAATCCTCTAACATTTTGGGAAGACCAAGACCAAAATGACAGATATATAATATAAATTAGCCAAAAAATATTTATATATTCCTGCAACATCTGTCCCAACTGAAAGACTTTTTCCAAAAGCAGGATGTTTCACTGATCGGCGTAATCGGTTAAGTCCAGAGAAGCTAGATTCTTTCAAAATGATAATGTCTAAATAATTTTTAGATATGTATTTTCTTTAAAATGATTTTCTAACTAAATAGTTATGTTGATAATTTACATGTTAACTTCTATTTAAATTATTCAAATCGGATCTTTGGTTTAGATGTTACGACGACAGGTATAAAAATGTCTTTCGAATGACAGATGTTTCCATACATAAATGCTGTGCTACGAGCGAACAAATCTATGTTAGTTTAGTTTATTTATTACTAATAACTTACTTACACATTTTATTTTTATCTGATTATGTTAATCCGTCGTATTCCATTGTCGCAGATCTACGACAAACAAAAACAACTTTTTTTTTATTCATTTCTTTGTGTCTAATTAAACGATTGTTTTTATATATTAGTTTTGTTTTACTTTAATACGTGTCTTGCTCGGACACGCTTTTTGTTAAATAAAACAGTAGTAGTTGCAATAAATCGAAATCCATAATACTAATTTTTAATCAATTTATTAGAATTGTTGAAAAGCTAATTTTTTAAACAAATGTATGCTAGTAAATAATTACAACGGAGTTTATTGTGCTTAACGCTAAAGTTAGTAACTAATCCCTATTAACAATCGACTAAGTCGAATGATTACTGAAATCAATTAATTCGATTATGCACATCACTACTGTGGAGTGAAAATGGCGGTCGCGTTTGCTAGCGCTGCGTGTGAACTTTTAGAACTATAATAACTAATGTCAAAGCAGCTGTCCATCTGTCAAATAGTGAATTTGACGTGGCAATGAATCGGTTAACCGATCATCATGAAACTTTGTACACATTTTTTTAGAGGTAAGATAGGATACATTTATATTAAAAAAAAATTACTATAGTTTCCAATTGACTATAGTTACAGCTGTTTAGGATTTTTCTATAATTAATTTCCGTCTTATTCATTTATTTTATGCACATATAGGAAATGACCTCAATAAAAGGGCTGATATTTATAAATCATTTATTCAAAAAAAAAAAAAACGGACATTCTTTACTATATACTGCACCAATGCGAAAGTTTGCATTAACCTTGCACTATTATTCTCCAGATGCCTATAAATATATTAGAGAAACATATAATAAAGCACTTCCGCATACAATAACAATCTGCCGTTGGTACTCAACAGTGAACGCAGAACCGGGCTTTACCGACGAAGCTTTTAAAGTTTTAAAAAAGAAAAGCCAGTTGTGTGAAAAACCTGTGCTATGTTCTTTGGTATTCGATGAGTTTGCAATCAGGAATCAAAAATTAATCAATAAAGATCGAAAACTTGGTACAGTCAACTTTGGCGCAAGTCCAGTAATAGGCGAAGACGAGGACGCTACAGCAACTCGAGCTTTAGTGTTCATGCTAGTTTCCATGAATGAAAGTTGGAATTTGCCAGTTAGGTATTTTTAATAGCCAGTGTAAATGCGGAAATAGATACAAAATATATGTAGGCAAAAAACGAGAAAATTGATTGTATGATCACCGCTGGCCGGTCGCGGGCAGCGGCAAATAAGAAAACACTAGTTGTAGTGTTATTCGTATTTGTTTTTATAAATTTATTATCATTAATAAATAGTAGAAAATTGTCAAATAAAAAGTAATATTGCCAAAAACTTTATAAAAAAACAAACTATAATGAACATTTAAATTGTGAAAATAATTCGACAAGTTTGAATTTGAACTACTGCGCTACTAAATACTCTTTGATAACGTCACACTGCGGCTAGTGGAGCAGGGTCGGGCCACCTTTGTGTATCGTTTTGCTTCTTAGCAATGTCAACTCTAGTAATATATCTCTATGCCCAAAAAGCATATTATACAATAGAAGAATATATCATTGATAAGAGTCCATGGATTTAGTGGTACAATAAATTGTGTTATACGTAAACTATGAGTTTCACAATTTTCATGAGTTTTTATCACAGGTTGATAATGCATTTGTATATTTAATATTTGTTATTTAATATACATATACTTATTATATATATCATTATTTTATAAGTTGACAATGCTTTTTTACAGCAACTACCATAACAGCTTTGTTTAGTTTAGTTGTATATGTTGACAATGCCCTTTTACAGCAGCTACTATTATACTACTATTCATTGATATACATTGATATATTATATAATATATTCAATCAATCAATTATTTTATGTTATTATTTTTTACTATTTTAATGTTGATGTACAAAAGTGCTGTATTGCAGCCTACTTGTAATAAATATATTTTGAATTTTGAATTTTTTGAATCGATAAACACTGGTCCTTGATGGCGCTTCATCGCCAAAAATTGAATTAAGTTCATCCATGCACTGTTGCTGAGTTAATCCACGTCGAAAGTTGTCAAAAATAATCTCACGAAAATGTTCACGATTTAATTCCATTTTTGGGCCGAGATGAATCTTTTAACCAATTCAACACGACGCTCAACAACGCAGATTATACCCGCGTAAGGCCCGCTTTTATCGCTCGCACGCCCCACGGCGTGCGCCGCTCGTGGGTAAAGATTTTATTTACGCCATAGATGGTAAACATTTTGTCAATTTACCATCTATGGTAAATTATATTTAAATAACTTTGGTTATTTAAGTTGTTTAATTTTGAATTTAATAATATTTTAGTTTTTTTAAACTATTTGTGTAATTTAATACGTTCATTCCGCGGACCTCTCGCGAGTTTACATAAATTACAACACAATGTCGAAAGAAAAAGTCAAAAAATTAAAAAAAATAAAAAAAACTATGCCCTAAAGTATAAAGAAATAAGAGGCGACAACGGAAAGAAATTTATGCAATAAAATCAAATAAATACATTTGCCCACATATCGGGCTAATACGGAATAGTTTTTGGGAAGAAAAATAAAAATGCATTTTCGGGCGAATATTTGAAAGCGAAACGGAATAATTCATTTTATGTGGGCGCAAAGTATTTCACCACGAAAATAGCAAAAACTTAAATTTATCTTTACATAATGCCTGGCGAGTCGTTTGAATTCAAATTGTAATGCCGCTAACTCGCCTAGCGAGTCCATTGTGAAATGTTTGCGGTACCCGAGGTAACTTCATGCAAATGGTAGTGGCATTGAACTTGATGTCGGTATGATGTAAGGCACTACCACAGGAATCCCCCAAAGTATATAATACTGAGATGGTATACTAATATACATTAAAATGCATAAATACAAAGTCATTATTATTCAATAATAACGACTTTGTATAAGATCCCTGGCAAAAAATACATCATCTCCAAACAAATTCGGACATGTTATTATTTATCTGCCATTATATATATCCATCAATAAATGCAACCTAAGAAACATAAATATGTTTTTTTTTATTATATTATTTCATTATCATATTCAGACAAAATGTTGTCAATTTCTGACTTACGCCGAGGTAAAAAATATTATATTTTTAAATATCGTGATTTACAAAACGAAGGCTAGTATATTATTAAGAACATTGTATATAAGCTTGTATAGAAAGGACATTATCAACAAAACTTGTTTCGCGAAGATATCATCATTTTAGTTCGCACGCCAATTGGCGGGCACCGTATGTCGAATAAGAATAAATTTACGCCAATTGGCGTGCGCCGTAGCGAAAGGGTTAAGTTACTGTAAACAACACAAATAGCGCTCGTATGTCAAAACGTTTTGAGTTCGTATAACCTCAAAAATGTCCAACTTTACGATAGAGCTGTCAGTTGCCAGATTGCAACACTAGTGTTGCCCAATCCCGAAACATACAAGGCAACCCTCGTATCATTGCAAATTAACGTGCCACATTAATTGAGAAGCAAGGGAGTTATGTCAGGATCGTGGCAAGTGGCGCTTCATTGTCTCTGCCTATCCCCGAGGGGAATCCCCGTGACAATTTAATTGATTGATTGACTTTTAGTTATTATCACAATCTATTATCTGTCTATTATCATCGCCTCAATTTCCACAGGGATAGGCAAAAACGGAGAACACCTTTTCACTATTCTCTCTTGCAATTGTAGTGATCATTTATTATGTTTTTTGCTAATTATTACATGCCGAAAATATAATATAAAATAACTATATTTTATAATACCTCTAATTTCCCAAAATGGCTTTGGAACAAAGCTTTCAACTTCCCTGTACCTCTCCACCACAAACCCTAATGTTGGGAACTGGCATGATCCATAGCTGACTATACTTTTAGACAATTTACTGGGAAATACTCGCTGCAATCTAAGTGTTTGGAATCTCGTGAATACTGCACCTTTATTGAAAAAAAGATTTATTATTATTTAAAAATATTTCCTCAAATAACATTTAAAACTCAAAACCCTCTTGAAGAGAATTTTATACCTCTTAACCAATGAGGTGAGGTGCCTGCGGTAGTGGAGGAGGTGTGGAGAAGGAGCTGATCGACTATCGCAAACACCTTGTTTTACTGACTTTAACTTGCTTGGTGGTAAGCAAGAGGAAGTCTAAAATTTTTTTATATATTTTTTTATTCTGACTCGACATATGATAGCACCCCGCTTGATGTTAAGCTGAAGTGTGGTTCATGAATGGATGCCACTGCTACTACAATTCAATAACTGTGAGTAGCAATCAAATCCACAATGCCGGCCTAGTTGAAACCGGCAACTTACAAGCTGATCCCGAAACGCGACCAAATCACTTCGCGGTCTGTATACTTGTAAGTGGTGGTACTACCCCGGATCGGCAGACTGGGTACAACTGCCTACCACTCTTTGTTAACCAGACCCGAAGCAAATATCCACCTCTTTTTTTTATTAACAAACATTTGCAATATTTAATATAATTATTAAATATTGCAAATAAAAGTTATGAAACAAATATTTGCTCCGGCGGGGAATCGAAGCCGGGACTTTTCGCGCAACAAACCAAACGCTTAATCATTCGTCCAAGTCCACACCTGTCGTCAGTGCCAACGATTATTAAAGCTGTTTTATTGTATAGTTGTCTCAGTCGCCTTCACTATGCCCATTAATGGGTGTTTTTCAGTTGTCTGTGCTCGTGGACTTCCCCTTGTCTACCAGTCGAAGTCAGATGTCTCAATAAAAAATAAACAAATCAGTTCAGGTTGCCTTAGTGGCCGTTACCATGCCGGTTAAAATAATATAATTACCATCGCGTCACAATGATAAAAAAAGGAAAAATTAAATGAATTGATACAAACCTATTTTTAAGTCAAGTTCCTGCCTGACATCGACAGCATCGCTTATATTTTTATCTGGTTGTTCTAAATTTTGCAATGCTCTCCTAACGGACACTGCAGTTATTTCAGAGAACTTAGCTCTATAGACACTTAGATTTCTTTTCACTGCTCTGCATACTTCTATGATTTCAAATCCTATATTTTCACCTTCTCTGTCACAATCCGTCCATATTATCAGCCCTTCACATCCACGCACTTCATGCTCTAAAGTTTCCTGTCGAAGATTATATTATAATTATAATATTTAATAACTTGATTTTCACAAATATATGTTAATTAAAAATAAGGCAGAAATTTGAGTTTATTCCAGTTCGCCACCAACAAAAGCAAAAATAAACCTTCTGGTATTTTGCTATCATTTTTTCGCTGACGCATCATAGAGAAAAGATTTGATCCTAAATCCCGCTTGCGCATCCCAAATTGTATCATCTGTTTCATGCATCACCCTTTCAATCAATACTCTCGCATACAACTTCAATATATAATTTAATAATTTACAATAAACTACCTCTTCCTAGTTCTTGAAAAATTAAATTTTTGAATAATAATAAAACAAATATTTGATAATAGTCCAGGAGGTAGCGTCAAATTTTTCGGTGATATTGGCACGGACTCTTTGAACTTATTTTGATAGTTAGTACTTGTATGAGAACTAAAATTGATGTCAGCTGGCGCGACTCTAGCGCTTTTGGGCTAGAGAAAATGTTAACGGGCTAGAGAAATGTTTGTTTTGTTTAGTATTATTTTGTTTTCTTGATCACAATTTTCGTACAAATGTTGTGTATACTTTTAATTGGCAGACATATGTACCCATTTTAAATTATAATAATATTAAGTTACCATTAATGTAGTACCTTTTAATAAATAAATAAATAAACGTAGATAAAAAAATATATTCGTGGACTATTTTGGCAACTTAAAAAAAGTGTCAGCTGTCGTGACAAAACATGTTAGCTGATCATGTGAACATGTCAAAAAATCAGAAAAACTCATATCATTTAGGCAAAACTGAAAATTGTATATCTTAAAGATTATAATTCAATAAACATAATAATTTAAGTCAGCTGGAATTTTAATTAGACAAAACCTATTAGCTTGACTTTCAAAGCGCAGCGTAGCGCTTAGACTCGCAGAGCAAGCAGCAAGATTTATTATTCAGCTAATATATTTTTTTCTATTTTCTCAGCAACTTTTAAGTTTGGTTCATCAAAACTGTGCTAAATTATTTGAAATAATAATGTATAAGTTATAATTAATTGGAATAACACACAGGAAATTTTAAATCAGATCATTGTTTTATCTTATATTATATATGTATTATAACTAGATTAATAATAATTTTAAAAAATAATCATTCATTGCTCGAATCTTCATCATAATATATTTCTTCTTCAGATTCACTATCAGAATATTATTCAATAATTGAATTATCTTCAGTTTCTGATAATTAGCCCGTGTCTTCCGTGACATGTTTTGTCACGTACATGATGCACTATCCCTCTTTTTTAAGATCTACAATTCATAAATTAATCAATAATATTTTTTTTTATTGTTGCCAAAATAGTCCAAGAATATTATGCCCCGGTTTTGGGCCAACTGACGCCTCATTTATTAATACGCGTTGGAACAACTGACCATACAAAAAAAAGCCTTGCCAAAATGCTCCGATCAAATTTGACGCTGACCTCTCGTTCTATAGCCACACTCCGAGGCCGAGGCCCCTCGGGGCGCGAGAGTGTAAACGCGACATTAACTTGCCTCTACAGTAGTATATAAATCAAGGAAAAACTAAAATATTTTGCAATTTCAGTCCAGTTTTCTAGATACAGCAACTGCATAAATAACTTTGCAATCCCATGTAAATCCCACCATATGAATGAAATGAAAATGAATCAATGATAATGATATGAAAAGAATACCTTAGAGGAATATAAATGACCACATTAATATTATAAAAGGCGACCGTGGTGCAATGATGACGCAAACCGAGAGCACGAGTTCGAGACCACCCACCGATACCTACCAATGTATCTTTGATATGTACTTTGGTTGTCCTGTTTCGACGATACAATAGCACTTTAGTAGCTTAGTATAGAAATGTAAATAAATAAAAAATGATATGATATATAAAAATGAGTGTATGTGGAGTTACGATAGCGGATAGAATAAGGAATAACACAGTGCGCGATAGATGTGGTTTGAAAGAAGATGTGATAAGGATTGATAAAGGTATGCTTTATGGTTTGGGCACATGGAAAGGATGGTGAAAGTAGATTTACGAAAGCAATTTATAAATCTGATGTGGAGGGATGTGTTAAACAAGGCAGACTCAGGAGGGTGTGTTCCGATCAAATCGGAGACATCCTCAAGAAAGCTAGGTTGCCTAGTGCCCATAACCTTAGAGCTTGTATGAAGAGAATTGTGGATATGAAGAAAGCGAGAATGTTGTGTCCGAATCGTGGCAAGTGGCGCTCCACTGTCTCTGCCTATTCCAATGGGAAAGAGGCGTGACAATTTGTTTGATTGATTAAATTAACTATTTAAAGTTATTTTATTGTATTTTTCGACTTGAATTGTTTTTATTTTTACTGTTTGACAATGGTTTGACATGACATTTTTTTTTACGGGGAGGCAAAGCATTGTTTGAAGCTCATGTTATTTTTAATATATATTTAACTAGCTGTGCCCGCGGTTTCACCCGCGTAAAATTTGGTTTATAACACAGTCATTAAAAAAGGAGGAGGTTCTCAATTCGACTTTTTTGTATTTATAACTCGATAACTCATATAAATATGACAGACGGAAATAAAAATAAATATATATTCCAAACAGTTAAACCTTAAACTAATTAAAAGTAACCCATGTTACTCCTAGTACCTCCAAAAATAAAAACCGTAACGAACAAACTCACATTCACATTTATAACAATAGTAGGATATGCATTAGTAACAGAAGAAAATAACAATAACGAAAAATGTCAAACAGCTGAAAGTATAGTCTATGGAAAGTATAGTGTATAGTCTCCATAGTACAGTTGATTGGATTAGATGTTGACGTGACTGACGGTAATACAGTGCGATGGTATTATAGTACTCAGGGTTTGAACCAACTCCTTGTACCTATTTTTATAAAAGGAAAAATAAAATTTTGGCAAACAACTTTTTTATTTTTCGTAATTTTTTTATTATTTTTAATTAAAAAGTATTTTATGTTACTTCTGATACCTCCAAGAATATGTGTACAAAATTTCATGATGATCGGTTGAGCAGTTTTTGCGTGAAAGCGTAACAAACAAACGGACATTCACATTTATAATAATAGTAAGATAATAATAATAATTTGTTTTCAATTCTCAACATCTTGATATATTTTCTTTAGTTTACCCAAAATCAATTTCTAAACGCACGCAATTTTGTATGGGAAAATGTTATTATTTTATTTTATTTATTATAAAGGATTTTTTCAAAAAAAAAAGTAGCCTAAGTTACTCCTTATTACATTAGCTATCTGCCAATAAAAGTCTTATCAAAATCGGTCCAGCCATTCCAGAGATTAGCCGGAACAAACAGACAGACAGACAGACAGATAGACAGACAGACAAAAATTGTAAAAAATGTTATTTTGGTGTACCGTATACCGTATATATATTCATATAGAAGGAATTAAAAAACGGTTATTTTAATATTACAAACAGACACTCCAATTTTATTATATCCAATTTATTAGATTATAATTTCCTATTATTTATTTACAAGTCTGGGCGGGTTACATCTAATTAATGTCGACTTTGGAAGTATTAAAGCGCAGGGATACTCAATTTGTGAATACTATAGACTAAGAAGCATTTACCGTCCAGACTTGTCAATAATTGTAACATCAAATTCTCCGAGAAAAACCCATAGAGACAGGGAGTGGGCTTTGAGAAAAACTGTAGCTGAAGCTCAAGAAGTAGTACCGGAAAAGAAAAAGAGGAAGACCTACAACAATAAGAAAAGCTCATAAGACAGAGATTTATAAGTGGGATTTAAGAAAATTCGTTGTTGGTATTTAAGAAAGGAAAAAAAGGCGGTCTATCTACAAAAAGAAATGAGATGCCATCAAAAACTAAACTTGTAAAAAAAAACAAGTCGCGCAACTCAGTCCTTCTGCCGTAAAAAATGTGAGATCCATGTAATACCAAGTCGGTTGATTTATTCAGTCCCTACTTAAGGGACCTTCTGTCTTAAGTTATCACGTAATTAGCTAATCTAACACCATCTTTTAGTGACCACATTAATATTAAAAATGTTTAAATAAAATAGATTGACTTGGCCATCGCCTGAAAACACAATGCCATATTTATAAACGTAAAATACACAAGTCTCGCAACTCAGTCAGCACGATTTTGCTTTTTTTTTCATTTTATTGTGACTCGACATATGACAGCACCCCGCTTGATGTTAAGGCGAAGTGTGGTTAATGAATGAATGTCACTGCTACTACAATTCAATAGCTGTGAGTAGCAACCATCCACTATGCCGGCCTAGATGGAACCGGCAACTTACAAGCTGATCCCTTTTAAGCTGGATTTTCCTTTTCAAAGGTTTGAGCTTAATTCACTCTCTCTTAGCTTTCTACTTCTTTCCTTAAATAGTACATTAGGCCAGATAGCTCGTCCTTTTTGTCAGCTGATCTTTCCCAAGCTATTGGCACTGCTGACTCAATGGGAGGAAATAACATTGCTGCATATTTATCAGATGTTTAAGTGTATCAAGTACTTGCAACTGAGTAAAAATATTATCGTATAGATATGTGAGTGACTTCTTCGAATTACTTGATTTGTCCAGAACAAAATGTAATATTAAATTTCTTACAAAGTTTTTAATTAACATTTCGTCACGGGCAAATCTAGACTTTAATTCGTCCACAGATTTAGGATAGTTGTCCCTTGATGGCGGATAACTTTCAACGAGTTGACGTGCTCAACCCTTTTCTGTCGCTTGAAATAAATATTGAAATTTGTCATCATTGTATATTTCTTCGTCGTCATTAATTTTTTTTTAAATTGTCCCCAAAAGCCCACCCAATTCTTTATATCACCATCAAAATTCCTTAATTCGATCTTAGGCATCTGAAACCTTCTATTAATCTTTTATTTTTCTTTATTATTGTTCAATACATTATCCAATCTACTAGTAAAACGCTGTTAAATAACTTTAAGCCAAAGCCACCGTTTCCGATATGATTCGGTTGTATCAAACTCGGCACACCACTTTTCTTCATCTCCACTTTTCTCTTGTGCCCACAATTCTTGGATGCCATCTTTAATCTTAAATAACACATCAGCTTTCGACTGAGCGTACTCAAAAGAAGATTGAACTTCTAAATAGTCTGCCTCCGGCTTTAAATATTGCTTCTGCAATTGTAAATTGCCTCCTGGCCAACCCGCGTGTCTTTTTCAACACATCCATTATTTTCGCGGTTGCCATAAATATAAAGAACAAAAATCACTTTATAAATCAATAATCTATACATATAATAAAATTGGAGTGTCTGTTTGTAATATTGAAATAACCGTTTTTTAATACATGTATATGAATATATATACGGTACATACACCAAAATGACATTTTTTAAAATTTTTGTCTGTCTATCTGTCTGTCTGTCTGTTTGTTCCGGCTAATCTCTGGAATGGCTGGACCGATTTTGACGGGACTTTTATTGGCAGGTAACTGATGTAATAAGGAGTAACTTAGGCTACGTTTATTTTAGAAAAATTTCTTTATAATAAATAAAATAAAAGAAAAACACATTTTCCTATACAAAATTGCGTGCGTTCAAAAATTTATTTTGGGTAAACTAAGGAAAATATATCAAGCTGTTAAGAATTGAAAACAAATTATTATTATCCTACTATTATTATAAATGTGAATGTCCGTTTGTTTGTTACGCTTTCACGCAAAAACGGCTCAACCGATCATCATGAAATTTTGTACACATATTCTTGGAGGTATCAGAAGTAACATAAAATACTTTTTAATAAAAAAAATATTTTTTACGAAAAATAAAAAAGTTGTTAGACATTTTTTTTCCTATTATAAAAATAGGTACAATGAGTTGGTTCAAACCCTGAGTACTATAATACCATCGCACTGTATAACCGACAGTCACGTCAACATCTAATCCAATCAACTGTACTATGGAGACTATACACTATACTTTCCATAGACTATACTTTTAGCTGTTTGAAAATTTTCTTTATTGTTATTTCCTTCTGTTACTATATGCATATCCTACTATTGTTATAAATGTGAATGTGAGTTTGTTTGTTACGTTTTTTTTTATTTTTGGAGGTACTAGAAGTAACATAGGTTACTTTTAATTTAAAAAAAAATTTGACTATATTTTCCAATTGACTATAGTTTTATGTGTTTGGAAAATATATTTATTTTTATTTCCGTCTGTCATATTTATATGAGTTATCGAGTTATAAATACAAAAAAGTCGAATTGAGAACCTCCTCCTTTTTTATGACTGTGTTATAAACCAAATTTTACGCGGGTGAAACCGCGGACACAGCTAGTAAATATATATAATCTTTCGTTTTAATAAAAAATTGTGTCGAGGCGGACGTCACTTTTGACAACTGAAATCTTTTAATATTCGCAACATGTACAAGTTTTAGTTGACGCCTCCATTCAAGGACTCCAGATAACATTAAGCAAAGTACTATATGATTCATATATGAGTCAACAAAATAAAATATAATTTTATGTGCATCCTTTCACAGCCATCATGTGACGCATATTTAGGAATAAAATAAAATATTTAAAGCAATCAAATTAAAAACCTAATCAAAAAATTTAATTGAAAAAATGTGTGTAATGATAAAGAAAAAAATCTTATCAGCCATGGATTCTCCCTTTGGCTAAAAGGTTTAAGGCCTTTGTGACATGTCAACACTCAACTTGACTTTCCCCTACACCCAACCAAATATTGTAAGACCCCACCCCTGACATTTAGTCTAAAATAATAGATGAAAAAAGAATTCATAGAACTATAATAAAAGGGGAACACTACCTTAATCTTCTTATTTCGGAAAATCCTATTATCCGGACAGTGTTTATAGACTGGAGCATCAAACAGTTTCAATGGGTTACAGGACCGCCAATTTTTGTATGCATCATCAAACTTAATTTCCAGCAAATGACCCGACGTTGACGTCATGATCATCTGACATTTCTGACCATTCACCTCTCCTTCAAACTCGTAAATCTTATTGTATCGCGATAATCCTTCTCTCTGTGTAAATAAAATTTATGATTATTTTTTTAATATTGAGAAGTAAGAGCACCGACAACTCAGTTTCAGAGCAACAAAACAGTTTCATTACTTTCATTCCTTCTTCACTAAGAAAGGGCAAAATTATTACTTTTAAAAAACTAAATTATGTTTAAATAATGGTTACAGTGACTGCAAAAAAAATGTTAGCTGGGGTTCACAGCTGCTCCTACAGACACTCTCCTTCCCTAATAGGAGTAGCCTCAAGGTTCATAATCCAAGCGAAAGTATCTATACAATTTATGTCCATGTTATTATTGACTGGTTGAGAACAGTTTACCATAAGAATGATAAGAACAGTCTCTCCGTAACCATGATATCTGCAAAGCTCTCGAAACATCGGAATAATAAAAAAATGTCAAATCATTAACCTAAAATAAATGCGAGAGTAAGCCGCATATTTGTTTAATTCATTAATCAATGTTTGCGCAAAATCAAAGAAAATTCTATCGTTTCACCATATCCATGATCAATTTTACACTTTAATTTTCACAGTAATATGTAGATAAAACAGAATACAACTTTCCAATATCCTAACACAACTCCCTTGCTTCCTTCACATCCACATCTTTCTTCATACAATCGGTTATGGCCACCGCAGATCACTGCTTTTATTTGGAATGAGTTTTCTACTTGCCGGTGATTTATAAATCTCTTTTCATTCATTCCTTTAATGTGCCCATACCATCGCAATGTACGGACCATCGAATCCTTGTATGCGGATAAAACAATATTACTAAAACAGTCTATAATGGAAAAATGCAAACATATTTCAGAAGCAAAATTATGATAATAAAAAGTCCTTACTCTTCTAGAACCTCCTTGTGATAAATGTGCAGCAATATTTTTAGCAGCATCATTCTTCTCAGCGACATTTAAATATTTCATATCACTTTTGCAACAAAAACTAATAACTATTGGAATATAATTGTACAAAACTCTATTATATCTTTTAAGGTTAATAACTGGGTACGACGATAACTAAGCAATATTTTTCAAAAACAACTATTTCAGTATATAAGTTTTAAATCAAAAAATAATTCTGGTTCGAGTTGTAAGAACGAAAAAAACCGAATGAAGTCATCCCGAATGCAGCGCTCGCGTACTGTTTATGTTATCAAATAATATAAACACGCACTTATTTGGTTTTACATAGACTCGGTTTAGATTACGTCTAAACCATTCTCTACATCCTTCCAACCGGAAAAGGATTTGAATTATGATACAATAACAATGGCACATTTGGTTATAAGTCAGCCGTTAGTTATGAGTGAACATGTTCAAAACCTGGGCTTTTTATGAGTAGTGACTTATCATGTCTCAGAAACGAGCAAGAAAGTCTTTGCTACGATGTATTCCTTAGAAAGGAAGGTAGACCAGGTGACAGTTAAAAAGAGCGCTGGACGACAATGGGCGGAGCAAGTTCGCGCATCTGTACAGTCGCGCACACATATGATAATAATATTTTAAAATTTATACACATGTGAAAATAAAATATAAGTAGGGCTGGATATAAGTAATTTTACGCATAGAAAGGTGATTGGTGGTGATTGTTAAATAAAATAAAATGCAAAATGACACGTTCAATGCAAGTTTTTAAATAAAGGTTTAATGCAGGTATTAGCGCCCAGTCTTCCGATCCGGGGTAGTACCACCACTTACAAATATACAGACTGTGAAGTGACTTAGTCGCGTTTCGGGATCAGCTTGTTTTGTCGGCATAGTGGATGTGGCTGTTACTTACAATTATTTAACTATAGTTGCAGTCACTTCTATTTATAGACATCATCAAGCGGTCTGTTTTATACACTGCTTTAAGTTTGGTATTTCTCCTTTCTCAGCTTCATTTTTCATTGAGCAATATACTTTATATCCCTTTTTTTTTTTCTATGTAAAACATATTGAAATATAATAAAATTAATCATCAAATTAATTTAATCCTATAAATAAATGGGGTTGCACGCGACTGTACTTTTGCTAGGAAAGAAACGTTGATTAGCCCAATGACGGGCGAGCGATGTCTACGCAGGACGTAAACCCCACCTATGACTTCACCGTTACGCCTCCACCTCTACCGCAAATGTCTAAAAATCCGCTTCAGCGCAGGTAGAAGGCCAGCGTTCAAATTATATGTCCCCAAGTCTATCAAAACTTTATTCCTTCAAAAACCAAAATTATGCTGGTGCCTTCCTTGATTCTTTCGATCATTGACTATGCAGACGTGTGCTATAACGATATCACAGAAGAAATGCTAGATAAACTAGAGCGCCTCTTAAACGTATGCTTACGTATTTATGCGAACTCTGCAAATATGATCATGTTTCGCACTTTCGGAATGAATCTTCTCTCGCTTCTTTACACAATTTTGAATTGCCCTAACTCTCCATCTTACCTACGCGAACGCTTCGAATTCCTACACACCCGATCGCTGCGTTTTTCTAATAATAATCAGCTAAAAATACCGCAGCATAAAAGCAACCGGTATATGGATTCCTTTACAGTAGATGCTGCACGTCAGTGGAATGGGTTACCTTTGTCTGTCAGAAGTGCTCTCTCCGCCAATGGTTTCAAAAGACTCATTTGTAAACATAATCTTTCGATACAATGTCAAGACAACTAAATTTGGTATAGGATTCTGATTTTCACTTCACTGATAAAATGAGATTATTTATTAATAGGTACATATATAATATGTATTAGGTATAGATCTTATTATAATATTATGGTATGTATATATTGTGTTATGAAGGTATGTATGTACGTATATTGATATATAATTTTCAATTTTGAATATTAAATATAAGCACCCTCAACATGTTTTGTCACCCCTCTCCCAAAGGTTAGCTGGTAGAAAATGCTATTTACCATTAGGCTCGCCCATTGTATTGTGTTTTTACTGTGCAATAAAGAATTTTATTATTATTATCAACTCTATAGTCAATAAAACATACGAGTAAACAACATCTTATACTCGTATAAACATAAAAAAATTGCTTACTAAACTAACATAAATTGACTCATTTCTATTGATAATTCCTTATTACCATATCAAAAAATGTTTGTATATAAAAAAATATATTTTTCATACTAAAGCGCGGTCGCGGAACAGAAAGAATTTCGTACATTGACCTTTTTGTCTACGGGCAGTTATCACCAACATTTTTTGTGAAGTGCAAGTTTACATTGATACTAGTTCGGACAGGTCTGTACAATCAATGTACAATTTTAATCGTATGTTAATTTAGTTTATATTCTCGCGTATTTTTCGATACGATTTCAGATTTTAAAAATTCGTTGATGAAATCAGTTGAATAATGCAGTGTATAACTCGATATTTGTAACTGTTATGAATGACTCCCTGGAAAAATAGTTTAATTATGAAAATGTTGACAGTTCGCAGTGAACTGTTATAAAATCGAGTTAGATATACCTAATTATTATTTACAATTTGGTATCAATAAAATGTAGGTACTTAATTCAAAAATATATGATTTATTAATCAGAATCATATTCCGCGGTATCAGTGTTACTGCTTTCTGACGAAGTTTCGCTCGTCACATTGATTATAAAAGAATCGATAGTTTTGTCTAATATTTATCAGCAGGCTATATTATTTCCCACAATATACATTTACAATGAATACTACAATTATCACTATTCTGTTTTTAGTAAAACAACAAAATATGATTACTTACACTTCATTATGTCCTATTTTAAATTATAAGGCTACTTAGTACGAGATATAACAAATCTTTCTTATTTTTCTCTAAAAAATAGTATTTTGCTTTTTGTTTACTTTTTTTTTCTGAAAGCACAGTTGTAGTGAAGTACAATCTTACATCGACCTTAATATTTTATTAAAAATATGGATAAATAAAATTTATTAAGGTATATAATACTTCAAAACGGCTATTACCATTAATATTATAAATATTTAGTTAAGTTAAATAATTAATTAAGCGAAATATTTTATGTTGATTATAATGGGGCGTTCTCACGAGGCGATTTGAGTTGATCAACTGCGAAATCGTTCGAGATTTGAACCGTCTGAACAGACTTTCAACCAAATTGAAGCAACAAATATCTATTCAACAAAAGTTAAAGACTTTTCAACTTTTGTTGACTCAACTGTCATTAATTTTTTCTTTCTTCTTGTTTATGGCTTTAGTATTTAACTTGCCAGTGTCAAAGTAAAAATATATATTATGGTTTAATGTTAAAACATTGTCAAGTAAATATGAAGATGAAGATAAACCACGCGAGTAATTCATCGAATGATGACAATGATCGGCGCGAATGTGTATTGTTTTCCTCCGTTTCACCAGTTTTTTGTTTTTATAAATTATGGAATCCACGAAAAAAATGCTAAACCATCACAAATAAGCAATATACACTTCCTAATTTCTTCATTATCCGCCATTTCGGTCATGAATATTACGTCGATTATTAGAGATTGTATTTGTAAATAGTCTAGGTTTAGTTAATAATAGGAATGGCATCGCCATTTTATGTGCGTGATTCCCCTAATAAAATTGATTAAAAAAAAAAGAGTCGATTATTATTGAATCGTGAGAACGCTACCGTCAATATCTGCTTTCGAATTTTTGTTAAACGACAAATATTGATCAACTGAAATCGCCCGGTGAGAACGCGGTATAACAAACTAGACCGATAAATCAAATTTAGTTACATCACTGTCCGAAATAAACCGGAGTTCTGCACGTATGCGCCCGGGTGACGTTAAGAACGTGAGGCACCGTAGTGTAAAGGAATCCTTTATAATAGAATACGAATGTTAATAACGGAAATCGTTGCAACGTCATTTCGCTTACGAAATCCTTTAACTAACGTTTCCTTTAAAAGAAACAGAATCCCGCTGCAGGATTCTTTAACGTACTTAAAACACGTTAATAATCATCAATTTCTCAGATTAACTAAAGTGTGACATTTTTCTTTTCTTCCGCGGTGAAACAAACGCCTTAAATGGGCGAGAGGTAGACGGCACTGGTTCCATTTTAAAACAGTCAAGAAAAGGTAGCGTAACAAGATAACAAAACAACAATTAAAACATGATAACAAAACAACAATTACAACAAGATAACAAAACACAAACAACTTCAGAAACGATTTCGCTGTGTCCGAAAACTGAGCGATCACTAGCCCATCTCAACATGGAATGTCGTTGTTGCCTATTTCAAATAATGGGATTGACTCAAGGTCAACCGAACACAAGCGTACAAGAACAGACCTTACCGTCGCGGGTAAAAGGTTTGCAATCCCTTAAGACGGCGGTCAATGCATCTGTGCAAGCGTGACGCAATATATTCACGCGGGAGAAACAGAGATAGCTAGTAACAGGTTAATGTGCGAAATTCTTCCTGATCCGCGACCGCGCTATAATTAAAATTGTCAACTATTGAATTACTAAGAATAGTGAAAACCAATTTATATAGAAGTTACTTTATTTAACGTAAAATTGTTAGTGACATCCCTTTGACAACTTCGAGACGACATTACTTTTATTAAATATAAAAGGCGGGAAAACATCAAAGCAGTCCAGGTTCAACACTCCCCCTCACGAACAATTTCAATGTATACCAGCAGCCTTCCTGTGGATAGCAAGCCTCGGTCCCAGTAAAGACTTGGTCAACATATCTGCAGTCATTTCATCTGTGCTTTTAAACATTATATCGAAATCTCCAGCCTTCATGATTTCTTTAATAAAATGTTCCTTAATATTTATGTGTTTCGTTTTAGAGTTCACGACTGAATTTTTTAACAGCTGTTGAGCAGCCTGGTTGTCATTAAGCTTCGTTTGCTCAATGCCCATATCTGCCATCAACCTTCAAAGTGACAGACATGTATTCAGCTTCACAAGTTGATAAAGCGACTGTCCTCTGCTTTCTAGATTCCCAACTTGTAATACTTAAACAATATCCGCCCCTCCATACTTAAAACAATATCCGGTGTATGACCGTCTATCAAGTGTACATGAAGCCCAATCAGCATCGGCAAAACCTTCTATCGGTTTGTTCGATTTCTTGAAATTCAAGCCCATTTCTCTTGTTCCCTGTATGTATCTGAGAACTCGCTTCGCAGCTTTCCAGTGTTCTGTTCCGAAGCATGTATTAAATTGGCTTAAATAACCTACGCTGTGCATAATATCAGGCCGAGTTGCAACAGCCAAGTACATTAACGATCCAATTAAATTTTGATACGCTATTTCCTTCCTCTCAGATACATCAGCACATTTCTCAGATTTCAGTCCAAATTCCATTGGTGTGCTAACAGGTTTGCAATTTTCCATGTTGAATTTTTCTAATAGCTTTTTAACATACAATTCCTGAGACATTTTTATTTTATTTCCAGTAATTATAAACTCTACTCCTAGACAAAATTTCAGTTCTCCAATATCTCTAATTTTAAAAGTCTTCATAAGCAAATCTTTGATTTTTCTTAAGCTTCTTTCATTTTTGTATGCTATTATTATGTCATCCACATAGATTGCAATCACTCCCACTGACGGTGATGTATACACACATGGATCTGCAGTTGAACATGTAAAATCCATTTCCTTCAACTTCTCATCTAGTTTGATGTACCACTGACGTCCAGCTTGTTTAAAACCATATAAAACCATATATTTTCAACTTACAAGCATTTTCACTATTTGTACAGTTAGTCAATTTTCCAAGCATGTATTTTGCCTTCTTACGAATACTTTCTTCAGTGTTCCATCCATCTTTTATAATTTCTTTTAGATATTTTTCTAAGTTCTTCGGTACTTTCATGACTATTTCTCCGTCTATTTCCCCATTTAAGAAAGCAGTTGTTACATCTAACTGATATAATTTATAATTACTTTCTGCAGCAATTGCTATTAAAGTTCTTATAGAGCTCAGCTTTGACACTGGCGCATAAGTTTCATTATAGTCAACTCCAGCTTCTTGTGTGAATCCTCTAGCCACAAGTCTAGCTTTCTTTCTTTCAATGTATCCATCTGAACCTAGTTTATGTCTCAATATCATCTTCGAGCTAACTAAGTTATGAGTTTTCTTCCCATACACACATGGATCTGCAGTTGAACATGTAAAATCCATTTCCTTCAACTTCTCATCTAGTTTGATGTACCACTGACGTCCAGCTTGTTTAAAACCATATAAAACCATATATTTTCAACTTACAAGCTTTTTCACTATTTGTACAGTTAGTCAATTTTCCAAGCATGTATTTTGCCTTCTTACGAATACTTTCTTCAGTGTTCCATCCATCTTTTATAAATTCTTTTAGATATTTTTCTAAGTTCTTCGGTACTTTCATGACTATTTCTCCGTCTATTTCCCCATTTAAGAAAGCAGTTGTTACATCTAACTGATATAATTTATAATTACTTTCTGCAGCAATTGCTATTAAAGTTCTTATAGAGCTCAACTTTGACACTGGCGCATAAGTTTCATTATAGTCAACTCCAGCTTCTTGTGTGAATCCTCTAGCCACAAGTCTAGCTTTCTTGCTTTCAATGTATCCATCTGAACCTAGTTTATGTCTCAATATCATCTTCGAGCTAACTAAGTTATGAGTTTTCTTCCTATCAATTATCTCCCATGTATTATTATTTAAATGTGATTTTATTTCAGACTTTATGGCTTTTATCCACCCATCATCGTTTTTATCTATATCATCATCATCACCATTAACTTTCAGTACGTAATCGTTCAACCTCTTTGGAGGTCTGGTTACTCTTTCCGATCTTCTTAGTGTACAAGTTTCAGGTTCTTCTATAGACTTGGTGTCTTGCCACGTTTCACAATCATTGTCGTTTTCGACTTCATCAACATCATTTTCCATAATATCTGGTTCAGAGATATTCTCATTGAATTCATCTACATTATTTACAGGATTCTCAATGATATTATGAATAAAACAACGGTTCAACGCAGACTGGCTTTTATTTTGTGATTGCCCACAACCTTACAATATATTTTATAATATAGAACTAACTACCTACATATATATCAAATATTTACAGGATTCTCAACATCATTATCTTCATTACAGTTGTTGGGTATTTGTAAGTTAGTCATTTGTATGTGGGTACATCAATAAAAATCAGTTCTAAAATGGCCACTGTAGTTTCCGTTCACATATCCAACTGGCGACGAGTTAATAATTAATTTCACGCGTGTAAACTTAATAAATCAACATGCCTTTTGGGAAAATAGATACCTTCGACGTTTCTTCGCGAAAGTGGACTATGTATATAAGTCGAGTGAAACAATTTATTGTACTAAACGGTATCAAGGAGGATTTGCATGTGGCGACATTGATCACGTTGGCGGGGGAGCCCACGTATGATTTGATGTTCGACCTGTGTGCGCCGGTGAAACCTGAAAATAAAACCTTCACGGAGCTGGTCGAAATTGTGAAAAAACACCTGGAACCAAGGCGATCAGATATCGCGGAAAGGCATATATTTCGGCAACGAAGACAAAGGCACGGCGAACAGCTTATGGAGTACTTGCAAAATCTGAAACACCTGGCAAGTACGTGCAACTTCGCGAACTCCTTAGAAGAAAACTTAAGGGACCAATTATGTGTGTGGCGTTAAAGGTCATCTTAAAGTGATGTGCAAAGCAAATAAAAGTAATACAGTGTCAAAGGGCAATAATTTTTTTCTAAATAGCAATTCTAACATCGATAGTGATAGTGAATTATATAATATATATGATATGTTTGTTATGCAGGATAAACCTTATGTTATTAAGGTATTTGTAAACAATGTACCGTTATCATTTGAGATAGATACCGGTAGTAGAATTTCAGCCATTAACGAGGGTATGTACAATCAATATTTTAAAAATTGTAAATTACATAAAGATGATATAATGTTAAAATCTTATACGGGCGAAACTATTCAACCTATGGGTTTCGTCACTGTTTCTGTCTCATTGCCGGCGAACACAGATGTATGTAAACAATTGCAGTTGTAATATCAGGCGGGGGGCCGCCGTTGTTAGGTCGGGCGTGGATTCGCAAATTAGATTTATTTCAACGTATCAATTACATAAATAATAAGATTATAAATAATGTAGATCGTGACGAGACCGATAGTTTGATTGATAGGCTGAGTAAAGAATTTCACGGGGCCAAATTAAAGCCTCATCTTCCGGTGTTCTGTAAGGCTCGCACTTTACCTCTCGCGTTGCTCGGCGCAGTCGAAAGAGAGTTAGAACGGTTGCAAAACGAAGGAAGCATTATTAAAGTAGATGGATCGGAATATGGTACACCGATAGTACCGGTGATTAAAAAAAATGGTGACATCCGTATTTGTGGGGACTACAAGACCACTATTAACCCTATATTGCAGCGAGAACCGTACCCATTGCCACGTATAGAAGAGTTATTCGCGGCCATAAGCGGAGGGCAAAGGTTTTCAAAAATAGATCTTTCGCACGCTTATCAACAGGTCGTTTTGAACGATGAGTCACGCCCCTGCACTGCTATTAGCACACACATAGGTACTTTTAAATATGTTAGAACGCCGTTTGGGTTATATTGTATTCCAGAAATGTTCCAGAAACTTCTGGAGGAAACATTGCGAGGCATCCCTAATACTGTGGTATTTTTGGATGATATTTGCATAAAAGTGGGAAATGTACAATAAAATAGTTCGATACAACAATATTTTAATGTGCTTGGTAAATATCCTATATTTTGCATAGTTTAGATGTACGAAATGATCAAACTATAATCATGACAGTTCAATGTTCACTGCCAGCCCAAAAAAAGTCGTCAATCACTTTTTAATTAAAAAAAACATCAGGCAGTCGATCCATGGGTCTCGACTCTCATTCAAGGTTATGGCGTGATAGCGTTTCTTCCGGTTTGATCTTCCCACCAAATGTTTAGGCATCGCAAACGTCATCAATATAATACTGTCGTTAAACATTTTGAAACTAGTAAAAAATAGAGTAAAAGTATAAATTAAATTTTTAAAAATTATCTCCTGTTGTGCTAGTAATTAACATACATATTTTTAGTGATACTATTGTCTTAAAAAGTAAGTTGGAATTAAATAAAAAAGATAATGTTTTATAAAAAGTCGTTTTATTCATCTAATTAGATTATTTCCTGCTGAGTAAGGTTCACTTTCACCAACATCCCAACATTTTAGTTTGCGTGATATTCCGTCGTAGCGTCTCTAATTGCCACTTGTTGTCTATGGCAGTCGAGCTTCTTCTCTTGAGTACAATGTTCCCTGGTCAACTGTGTGTGACATTTATTTTTTAATATGTCTTTTCCGCGTGGTTTAGAAACTAAAAATAATCATTGTTATTTTCCAAATAACTCAATCGTACAGCAATTAAAAGCAAAATTGCTATTAGTTTTGTCAATACGAGTATCGAACCTACCATTTATATATATTTTTATCATCGGCCGTGACAAAAGTGTTACAATAAAAGTCCAAAATGAATGATGTCCTTTACGCATAGTTCTTGGCAGGTTACGCGACATGGGTCTCAAAATTAAATTAAGCAAATGTGATTTTTTTAAAGAGCGCTTAAAATATTTAGATCATGTGATCGACGCTCGAGGTTTGCAGCCGGATGACAATAAGGTGCGTGCGGTGGCCAATGCCCCGCGTCCCGAGGACGTGACGCAACTAAAAGCCTTTTTAGGGTTAGTCAATTACTATGGGAAATTTATTTTTCAATTAAGTACATTATTGCAACCATTGTATAATTTGTTAAAGAAAAATGTCCGTTGGCTGTGGACCGGTGAGTGTGAAAAAGCATTTAGTAAGATTAAAAAAATATTATGCAGTAGCAATGTGCTGGCGCATTACGACGCGGAGCTACCTATTGTGTTGAGCGTGGATAGCAGTGCTTATAGGGTAGGCAGCGTGTTGGCGCACCGTTATCGCGACGGAAGTGAACGACCAATATGTTACTCATCGAGAACGCTAAACGATGCCGAGAGGTCGTATAGTCAATTAGACAAAGAGGCGTTGGCAATTTTTTATGGAGTTACAAAAAATCACCAGTATTTATATGGCCGGCGGTTCATAATTCGCACTGATCATAAACCATTGTCACACATATTTGGGGATAAACTGGGCATCCCACAAACGGCGGCAAGCAGGCTGCAGAGGTACGCCGCCCGACTGGCGGCATATGACTTTCAGGTGGAATGGGTACGCACGGATCAAAATGGCCCGCCCGATGCGTTATCGAAATTACCGTTAAGTAATAACTACAAAAATAAGGACTCAAGTTGCGTTTCTTACTTATATTATGTTGAAAATGAATTCCCTATTAGTCATAAAATGATCGCGGAAGCCACAAAAAGGGATCCAAATTTAGCAAAAATTTATGGATATATTTTGTTTGGGTGGCCAAATAAAATAGATGATATTCACGAAAAATCTTATTTTAACAGAAAAAATAATTTATTTGTCGAACAAGGGTGTATTGTTTATAATTATCGAGTAGTTATTCCTAATAAATATCAAAATTATATTTTGAAAGAATTGCATGATGGATATTTAGGTGTAGTAAAAATGAAAAATTTCGCGCGTAACTACGTATAGATAACGAAATAGAAATGTTGACACGTTCTTGCGAGGCATGCAAGCAACAGTGGGATGCTCCGCCGCATGCCCCGCTTACGCCGTGGACATTTCCCGCGCGGCCGTAGCGTCGTTTGCATGCAGATTTTGGCGAATACAATGGCAAACATTATTTAATAATAGTTGACGCTTACTCGAAATGGATTGAGGTTTTTCAAATGTCAACTACCACGGCCACTAATGTTATTTCAAAACTTCGTGAATTATTTGCCCGATTTGGTCTTCCGGTTCAAATGGTTACGGATAACGGACCGCCATTCTCATCTAAAGATATTCAAACGTATTTTCAATTAAATGGCATAGTACACACATTGACAAGTCCATATATGCCACAAGGGAACGGGGCAGCTGAAAACGCAGTCAAAACTGTAAAAAAGTGCATTATAAAAGCGGTGTCAGAAAAAGTGGACATCGGTACGGCAATCAACAAAACATTGTTTCAGTATAGGAATTGCGAGCACGCCACAACTGGCGTAGCGCCTGCAATGGCTATGTTCGGTCGCTTGCTGAGAACCAGATTGGATGCGCTGCGACCTGAGACAGGCGGGGAACAACGCGTATTAGAAGCACAATCGCGGCAGGTGGCGCGCGCGGGCGGTGTCCAGCGAGATGTGCGCGAGGGAGATAGGGTGTTAGTTAGGGATTACACGAAATCTAAAAATAAGTGGATCGAAGGTCAAGTTAAGGAGACGGTCGGTCCGGCCTCTTTCAGAGTAGACGTTGCGTCGGGTGTAGTGAAGCGTCACGCGGATCAAATGATACAAATGCAACCACGCACACGGTGCTCACTCTCTCGCGCTAAGCCTATAGAACCGCAACCAGAGGTAACAAGTGACGAAGAGACAACCCTGGAGTCCTCTCCAAAAGTCCTGTCTTCGGTCACAGATGTAAGCAATAACAAAGAGACAATCCTGGAGTCGTCTCCAAAAGTCTTATCATCGGTGACCGAGGATAATGCGATGACTATGCCAATGGGGTCGACAGCGTCGTCATCTGCGGAGCAGAATGTAGGAACACGACGGTTAAGACCCAGACCAACTAATCCCTCTAAACATTAGGTTAAATATTATAATTTAGTTGTTAATTATGTTTTGTTATATTATGGTAGTAAGTTGTGTTTTGTTCGTAGTTTTATTGTTTATTTAGTAAGGAGGTGTTGGGTATTTGTAAGTTAGTCATTTGTATGTGGGTACATCAATAAAAATCAGTTCTAAAATGGCCACTGTAGTTTCCGTTCACATATCCAACTACAGTTATCTAATAATATATTTACAGTTTTTCTATCTACAACATTATTCATAATTGCTTCTTTCTCTTGTTTATCATTGTAATACATTCTATCAATGACTCTTATATCTCTACTTATTTCTATTTTATTCTTATCAGGTATCCATATTCTATAAGCTTTAGATGTTTCAGAATAGCCCATGAATATTCCTTTACTAGCCTTCGGAGCGAATTTTCCATTCTTTTTATTTTTGTTCAGAATGTACGCGTTTGTCCAAAAATATGTAGGTGTTGAACACTGGGAGTGCGTCCAACCCATTTTTCGAATGGCGTCTTTCCACCAATTGCACTTGAAGGACATCGGTTCGACAAATAATTCGCGATGGCTATAGCTCAGCCCAAAATTTTTGTCCGAAATTTGAGTCTATTAACATGCATCTGGCCTTGTCTAATAGAGTTCTATTTTTTCTTTCAGCAAGTCCGGTATACGGTGCCGACAATCTTCTTACTATTCCATTATCTTTCAGATAATTAGTAAATTCTATATTACAATATTCTGCAATTCCGTTGTCTGTCTGTAAATGTTTTATTCTTTTTTGTGTTACATTTTCCATTTCTTTCTTATATTCTTTAAACTTAACAAGTACTTCATTTTTTTGTTTCATGAAATATACTCTACAATATCTTGTGTAATCATCTATGAATGTAACAAAATATCTACTACCGCTTGGTGAATTCACGCGCATTGGTCCACAGACGTCAGAATGTATAATTTCCAATTGCTCATTCGTTCTATTTGAACTTCCTTTCGCGAATTGTAATCTGGTCATTTTTCCCTTTATGCACGTTTCACAGTCTAGTAGTTTTTCATTCAGGTTGAATTTCAATCCTTTTATTAATTCATTTTTAATTGACATTCTTAGGTCTGCTTCATTTATATGTCCAAGTTTTCGGTGCCATTTCGTTATTTCATTTTCGTCATTTGTGACATTAAAATTTGCTTCAAATTGGCTCCGCTTCACACTTCTTGGGTTTTCGGACATATAATACAATCCATTTGTCTTTATTGCTCTTTATTCAACTCTTCCACTCTTATCTTTAACTGTCGCTACATTCTTCTTGAATAAAACTGACTTGAGGTTCGTAGATAAGTTCGGAACATACAATATATTCAATAAATTTATCTTACAATTATTTACTTCCAAGGAGACTTTTCCTTTTCCATTGATGTCCGTAGTCGCACTTTCAGCGGCTAATTTCAAAGTATTATTTTTATAATTTTCATCTAATGTTGAAAATTTATTTCTGTCGTGACACATATGTGACGTACATCCATTACCTGAACACCATTTCAATTTTTCTGTCTTTTCAAAATTAAAACTGTAGCTACATTCAGCATTTACAATTTTTGCTTTTTCTTCTTTGCTATCTTTTGCTTTGTGCCCTTTTTTTCTACATTTATGACATCTATATTTGAATATGACATTTGGTTCTTTGTTACTATGACGTGGGTTATATGTGTATTTTTTATTCCGATCATATAATGCTTCGTTTTCATTTCCATTATCTACTAGGTTGTTATTTCTTGCCTCACGTTCTTCTACAATTTTGATTTTCAAATGTTCAGGTGCAGGGAGATTATCACGTGACTCTATTGCAATTCTGAATGTATCATATGTGGGTGGTAGACTGTACAGGATCATGATACTAAGTAGATCACTGTTGATATTTATGTCCATGTCATTTAATTTCTCGACCGTGTCCATAAAATTATCAAGGTACTCACGTATTTCGTCACCCTCCTTCATCTTATTCAGTATCAACTTCTTTAGAAGTGTTGCCTTTCTAGCCGGTCCCTTGCTTTCGTGTGTATTTAGCAGTTTGTCCCATAATTCCTTAGCAGTTTTACAGTTTTTTACCTGCTTTAATTCACTGGGCGATATTACGAGCAACAATTCTGAACGAGCAATTAAGTCCTGATCTTCATAACGGGTCTGGCTTTTTCGTCTTCGACTGGTTTTACTTTTGCTCCACTTACATATCCCCATAGTCCATTTTTTATGAGCACTGCTTGCGCCTGGATTTTCCACGTATCGAAATTATTTTTATTTTTCAATATTATACGACGCTTTAGCCATTTTTAAATATCACACTTTGCCTAGAATCACACACACCTAAAATCCAACAGCTGAACTAAATCCGTCAAAATATCTCGGTTCGCATTTTTTTTTAAACACTAGAGGGGCTCGACTCCTTTTCCCGGTGTATATTTGCACTTCGATTTGCAAGACCCTAGTTGCTAAAATTGATTAGCTTTAAAAAAAGACTGAAAGTACAACTATTAAGGAAGAGAATGAGCCCAAATACATCACTCTAGGACCTACTGAAGAGGTAATAATTAGGTTGCAAAAAAGTGCTATTTTAATTATAAAATGGAATTTTACCAAAAATATAAAAGAAAAAAAATCCAAAAAAATACCACTAATACTACACGTCAAAGTTTACAGTCTATTAAAATTAGAGACGTCTAGGTATAAAATTGTTTGTTTAAAACGTTATTTAAAAAACATCGATTTTTAGCGGTTTTCCGCATTTTGTAAAAAAACAAAAAAACTAATTTGAACCTAACTGGTCTCATTTTGTAGATATTTTTAATATCTACAAGTCCTTCTCGCAACATTTTTATCTAAATAGTCAAAAAAAAATATAATTGCGAAAAACTACGTTTTCGCAACTTTACCGGCGAATAAAAAAAAACTGCAATAGTTCAGCTGTTGGATTTTAGGCTCATTATTAATACGTCCGGAGACGAACCTAAATCCGTCAAAATATCTCGGTTCGCATTTTTTTTTTAAACACTAGAGGGGCTCGACTCCTTTTCCCGGTGTAAAACGAGAATCTTGAAAGTTTTATAAAAGGAAAAATTGGATAAAAGGACTGATGTAAGTAACGTTTACAAAGACGGTTTGTTAAAAGTTTAAACTAATTCTTAGTGACGAGATTAATAGTTTTAAATATCCCTAGAAGAGAGAAACATGAGATGACCTAACAGGCTGGTGTACGAACTATCATTTACATATCAGATGGTACATTATAATTATAGGTTTTGAATGCATTATCTGCAACGAGAAATGGACGCATTATGAGGGCACCTCCGAAAATAGATTTAAAAAGTCATTTATTTTATTTTGATATACAACTTTATTTATTTCTTTTCTTTGCTGGGAGGATGTTGAGAAATAAAAACAAATTGTACATTTTGGCGTATCAGTAAAAATATATTGCTTAAAAACCTATATTGTATTATTTATAAAGAGAAACAAATATATTAATTTTCTCAATTCATAACAACTTAAGTTAAGCTAATCTGTAACATGGCATTCATTCACTTTTAGGCGGTACGAAGGTCAGCTAGTTGTAAATATAACCTTGGTTAAGAAAACTAAACATTATTTTTTAAATACGATATAATTAGTTTTATTTCTGTACAATACCTACATTAATCGGTCTTACAGTATAAAAAAATAAAAAAGGTAAGTAGCAATCGCATCCACTATGCCGGCCAAGTTAAAACTTGCAAATTTTAAGTTGAACCCGTAACGTGACTGAGTCACTTAAGAGTTTGTACACTTGATCTACTACCATCCCGGTTTGAGCGAGTGTTAAAAGATATATATACTATACATCGATTATATATTTTTAATAGATACACAGTCCCATTGGAAATGATGTCATAAAAGTGTTCGCGTGTCAGAATTTACTTGCACTGAGGTTACAATTTACTGGGTAAGTAAATTGTAACCTGAACCTTACCACATTGTTTTAAAGCATAAACTTGTCACGAATGTAATGTCACATACATCATTTCGGACCGAGTACAAATGCAAGTCCAACATTAATTCGGACTTATGTCGCCGCTTGCATATATAATCGAAGATACTATGTATGTACTACTTATTTCTGCTTTGTCCTACTCTTAGACCTTAAAGTACTTAAGCTATATGTCCTCTGTATTTCCCCCTGACTTTCTACTTCTACTGTTTTCTCAGTCAGCATGTCTAGAAGTATTTCAAATTTTAATCTTAACATATTGTTTTCCTCTTCAAGTTGCTGTAACTCCTTTCGCAGTTTTACATTTTCTTTGTGGGCAACACCGGCACGACCGGTTGCTAAAACAAATGACAAATACTGTGACATTTTGTTTTTTTAATTTTTATTTACATTTCTATACCAAGCTACTAAAGTGCTTGTATCATAGAAACAGGACAACCAAAGTACAATCAAAGATGCATTGGTATCGGCAAGTGGTTTCGAAGCCATGCTCTCGGTTTGCGTAACCATTTCACTGCCACTACACCACGGTCGCCCTAAATTATATGTATATCTTATTTTATTGTGACGCGATATCTGACCTTCAATTGCCTGATGGTAAACAAGGAAAGACCATAAACGCCGACGACCGCAAATTCCGTTTCAGCTTAGTCGCAATCACTAGGCTGTGCAGAAAATACCAAGACTCGATATCTGACTTCGTCCCGCCTGATGATAAGCAAGAGGCGGTCCAAGAGTGACGACGACTGAGAAAACCGAGTTTGTTCACGGCTGCCTCAGTCGCCGTCACTATGCCGGCCAAAGGTGCTTCTTCAGGCATCGCTTTCAAGCCTATTCGGTCGATAGAATGCGGATGCTTTCCCCGACCTATGCGGGTATTACGGGTGTGAAAGGACGAGGTAGGAACAAGGTTAAAGAGCTCATCGGAGCATTCTCCGTGGTATAGGCGATAGAGGACGCACAGAGTCACCATGTCTCTGCGTAGTTGCAGGGGCTCCAAAGTTTGCGTGACCTCTGCATCACCTATGATTCGGACAGCTCGGCGCAGTAGCGTAGCGTGGCGGGGGCGGAGGGGGCGTGCCAGCCCCGGGCGGCACTTTTACAATTGAAATAAATCGTTAAAATTTGAACCTGAAATTCATATTTTTGTTGTACCTATGATTGAAACTCCTAAATAAGGGGTCGACAAATATTTTTTCCGCCCCGGGCGGCTGACTTCCACGCTACGCCACTGGCTCGGCGCTGCAATGAATCCAGGGCAATAAGAAGATACTTGGCAGAGCCGTCCCAGAGGTGCGACAGTACTCCGCGCAAGAGCGAATTTGAGCCTTGTAAAGTAGCAGGCGAAGCTCTAGCGCGAAGAACCGCCGCACCTTGTTTAGGATGCCAAGTTTGCGGGATATGCCCAGTACTTTATTGACAACGATTGTCACGATGCTGGTCGTCGGCGCTCTTGGGACTTCCCTTGCTTGCCATTAGGCAAGTCGGACTCAAATATCACGTCTCAATAAACAAACGCATTATGTTTGATACTAACCTGGAATCCATTGTCCGTCTTCAAAGCACACTTCGAATTCGCCCAGCCTCAGTTTAATATCTCCAACATTTAATGAAAGTTCCTTGTTAGCGAAATCACTACCAAATTCCTTCTTAAGTATCGAAGTGTCCACACGACGCACGGGAATACTTTTCGGAGTGAACTTATTAGAAAATAAAGGCATGTTCCACTTAATTTGTATACTTTTTGTATAAAATTGTGTAATTATTTTGTTTATTACTACCAGAGTAGAGAAAAACGACATATAACAATTTATGTGGGTAAACGGTTGTCTTGGTTACCGATAGAATCAAACATAACACGTGATAAGGAAAAGAGGACTTTATTGCAAAACATATAAGGATTGTTTTCATAGGAATATATTCCTTAGTATTTAACATTACTGTCACGCATACTTTACATTTAATTATGGATAGGCCGAGACAAGGAGCCTCATTTTCCAAAATCCTAATAAAACTCTCTTCATTCCTAGTTAATTTTTGTGGTGGCTCGACATATGACAGCACCCAGCTTGATGTTAAACAGGAGTGAGGTCCACAAATTGAGGCGACTGACACCATGACCAACTGTCTGTCTACCACTGCAACACCAAGACATGGAGCAAATAACAGCTTAATTTTTTTTTAAATACAAATATTTGTTATCTATATATGATCATCAGCTAGAAGACGTCCACAGCTAAACATAGGGCTCCCCTCTAGAACGCCTCTTTGGATGATGCCAGTTGCATCCACAGGTGGCTTACACTATGTCGTCAGTCGACGCTGCCTCTTCCGGTTCGTGGTCTCAACTCAAGAACCTTTTTTCCCCATCGGGTTTCGGTTCTTCAAAAGATTATGTCCATATAGTATAAATAATAATCTAATCTATACAAATAAGTATTTCTGGGAATCATACCTGGAACTGGTGTTAACCACGCGGGCACCTATTAGGGCGATTCAGAAAGAGATGATTTATTAGCAGTTTCAATTCACATTTCAAATGCCCAGACGAATTTTCTGGAATATAAGTTTTAAGGATGTTACATAAATAAAACCACAATTATATAAACAATAATTTAATACTGTAAATTCGAGAATATATCTAACAATAACAATAGTAAAAATAAAACATAGAAAATATTAGCCCGCCATCCCATTGCCGCACACCGTTATTCTTAATTTTTATTGTGACTCGACATGACATCATGTTAAGTTGGAATGCAGTTTATGAATAGAGGCGACTGTTACCTTTAAACTGTCGAGCTACAATAAATATCAATCAATCAAATTGTCACGCCTTTTTTCCACAGGGTTAGGCAGAGAAAACGAAGCGCCACTTGCCACAATCCTGACACAACTCCATCGCTTCCCTCACATCCACAATTATCTTCATTCATGCTCTACGGTTATGGCCTAGTGGCAACTCAGCTTTCTTGAGGCTGTCTCCGATTTGATCGGAAAACACACCTCAATAAAAATAATAACTATACCAGGCGGCACGCTATGATGGCCGTTTTGACATTTAATTCACTTATAAAGTTTCATATAAATTAATAAAGCAGTATTAAAAGTCAACCACAAATACTAGTGGTTGTAATTGCAAAAAAGTAGTGCCAACCTTTGAAATAAAGGAATTGAAGTATAAGTAGTTGTCTCTTTCAGTCACACGTGCTATAAACATAATATAAATGAGACAAATAACAATGAATTAGTTCTTATTTTAGCACAGATTCTATTCTTACCATATTCTTAGATGTGTGACAGAAAAGTTTAATACTAAGGAATATCTATGATGGCCGTTTTGACGTTTGATTCACGTATAAAGTTTCATATTAATTAATAATTACGTTAATTTTTATGGAACTTAAAATGAAAAGATACAATTGTTGTTCTTGATAGTGAATTGCTGTTCTTTCTTGATAGTAAAGAACAGCAATTTGCTCCTTCAAAGGTAACTATTAATTTATACAAAACTTCATGAATAATGCAAACGTCAAAACGGTCATCATAGCGTGCCGCTGGTATAATTTCATTTGACATGCAAGTTTGGTAAGTAACATAAAGGATTATGTTTTTCGTCGAACGATTAATGCTAAAGCTAGAATGCTAAGTGGAATGCTTTGCCAGCCCATGTGTTCTCTCCATCCTATGACCTTGGATCCTTCAAGCGATTTGTGAAGAATCATCTTTGGCTGGCATAGTGACGGCTACTGAGGCTCCAATTTGGATCTCCTATTGCTTATCATCAGGCGGGTCGAGATCAGATGTCGTGTCACAATAATAAAATGCCTCGTTGGTGATGTCGAAAGGGGGGAAAATATCAGTATTACATGTCTCTGCGTGTGTTGCAATGAAAAAGCGGGGTTATAAATTATTATAAAAAAGAGGTAGACAATATTGTAATATTGTACATTTAGCGTATAAATTAAGTAGTAATAAAAACTGGATACAGTCAGAAAAAAATATTCTGACTGTACGCAGCTTGAGTGCGATCCATGAATAGAGCTGACTGCTACTACAATTAAATAAATGTACGTAGCAGTCACATCCACTATGCCGGCCTATTTGAAACCGGCAACTTACAAGCTGGTCTCGAAACGCGGCTAAGTCACTTTTCGGTCTGTATACTTGTTAGTGGTATACTGCCTACAACTCTTGGAAAATTATCTCCTAATAAACAGTTATTATTTTAATTAAAATTAAATAAATATAAATTTAGTTTTAAGTAGAAAATATAAAATGCAAGAAATTATTTCAAAAGAGAATAACATTTCATAAATTTGTCCAAATTATATTCAGACTTAATTATTGTTCATAGAATTAAGATTTACAACTCATAAAACTTATAGAAACTTATAAAACTTCCTATTGATATTAAGTAGTACCACTTTATAAGTAACACCGATGTATTTACACAGAAGTTTTGTTTTGATTTCCAGCCAATCATAGCGCAGCAAAACCATCTCAGCCAACCACGCGTCACAAGTCAGTCCGCTATTGGCTGAGACCGCGTCTTGGTAGACGGTTGTATTCCTTAACGTTTTAGTAAGCGCTTTCCTGCTCAACCGTATATTCCCGGTGGTACTTATAAAAGTGGTATCAAACGTACATCTAAAATATATGTAAATTTAATACGAAAGTATCAAAACTACAATTGAATGATAGGTCTTACCTACCTATCAATTATTTAATACAGTATTGGCAATTTCTTTTCGTAGTACAAATTCGTCGGTATACATACCGGCAGATAAAAAGAGCGGTGAATTTTGAGCTGCGCAGTATAAGGATTATTAGATTTATATTTTTTTATTGTAACTCGACATATGACAGCACCCCGCTTGATGTTAAGCTGGAGTGTGGTCCATGAATGGATGTCACTGCTACTACAATTCAATAACTGTGAGTAGCAATCACATCCACTATGCCGGCCTAGTTGGAACCGGCAACTTATAAGCTGATCTCAAAATCACTTCACGGTCTGTATACTTCTGAGGTTGTATATTTCAAAGGTCGTTTAAAAAATACCGTTAAAGTGTTAAAACAGTTTCCATACTTAAATATAATAAATTTCTGAGTATATTTTGCATATGGGTACGACATAATAAACTTAACATTACAATAAATTATAAAAAAAACAGTTTGTAAAATATAAAAAACGGGTTAGTTAACAGCAGGGCCCGATTCTCTTAATTACATGATAGCGAAAACACGTGGCAATGGATTCGCAATGTAACATCAGTTTCGATGTCATGTATTAAAAGAATTGGGCTCCTGGTCCCACTAAAACTGCGCCTATATTTTTGTTTCAAGATAATAAGAAATCCCTCAGAATTGTTACCTTAACGAGTAGCTCTCGGAGGTCTGTGCCTATAACGTGAACTGTCTCCTGGCCTCCTTCCATTTCCAGCTATAAATGCTGTAAACAAAGTCTCAGAGATTCGCAGTATTAAAAATATAACAAGCAACCTCAAGTACATTAGAAACTAGAGACGCGAGTATATGACAGCACCCCGTCTGGAGTGCATAATTAAAGGCAAAGGCTCTTTGACAACTAGACCCGGAGTAAAAATCAGCCTCTTTTTTTATTAACAAATATTTACTAAGTTCCTAGCTTCTCGTTAGGTCCAGTTTTTATGGCCCCAGATGCAGATAACCCAAAAATAAGTATAAAAATTATTCTATCCAATAAGTGAATTAAACATATTTTATGCGGCTTACTATCGCGTTTATTTTGGTTTTGATTTTACATTTTTTTATTATTCCGACGTTTCGAGAGCTTTCCAGCCATTGTGGTCACTGAAAGACAATTGTGATATCAGAACTAAAATAAACGCGATAGTAAGGCGCATAAAATTTTAGATATAAACAGTTGCTTAAAATACATTTAACTTATTAATTATCACATTATGTCTTCAGTCTGTATAGCATCACCGCTGGTATTATCAGGAATACTGAACCGATGCTGTAGGTTATTGAGGCGCCTGACCACCAGTACACTGAAATAATTAAACAATATTAAAACCAGTTTATTGACCCGCATCTGTCCGTCCGTCAACGTACGATTTAATCCACCTATTTCTAGGTTGTAAATCTAGCAGAAAAGATGGTTAAGAAAAGTTGCCTAGTGCCGTAGAGCTTGTATGAAGAGAATTGTGCATGAGAGGGAAGCGAGGGAGTTGTGTCAGTATCGTGGCAAGTGGCGCACCATCGTCTGCCTAGTCCTTGATTGATTGATTGAGAAGCACTATTGTCGTATCGATCCTAATGTTATGAAAAAATAAGAGAAGCATCGCTAGGGGACCGTGGTGTAGTGGCAGTGCAATGGTTACAGAAACCGGAGCACGAGTTCGAGACCACCCACCGGTACCAATGTGTTTTTGATATATGTACTTTGGTTGTCCTGTTTCTATGATACAAGCACTTTAGTAGCTTAATATAGAAATGTAACAAAATAAAAAAACAATAAATAAAAAGCGTCTATCCCTAGCGCACTAATATATATATTTTAAATTAATATCTATACTAAGCTACTAAAAGTGCTTGTATCATAGAAACACCAAAGTACACATTCAGAGATACATTGGCACCGGCAAATGGTTCTCGAACCGGTGACTCTAGGTTTGCGTGACTACCACCGTGGTATATTGCATTACCACTACACCACGGTCGCCTTAAAACTTAGATAAAGATAAAACTTACATGAAGATGCAAGTAATGGCCCAGCAGCTCTGGCCAATGCACCAAGCGATCTTAAACATCCGAGCACACCACCTCGCGACGACGTAGGCGCATGACCACCAGCAACCGATGTCAAACACGACACAGCAAAAGCAGTCGCTAAAAAAATGATTTGCCTTGATTTGCTAGATGGTTAGCAGAGGGAGATATGGGAGCACTGACGACTGAAAACACTGTTTAATTTTACTGATACCACAGTCGACGTTACTACGCTGCCAATATAAATAAAATACTAAAATATTTTATTTAAAAAAAAATTAATCAGAAATGTGGTCTTAAAAAATGGTAGGCACAGTTGGCGGTTTATTACCAAGTCTCATGATCCGGGGTAGTACCACCACTTTCAAGCGTACAGACCGTAAAGAGACTAAGTCGCGTTTCGGGATCAGCTTGTAAGTTGCCGGTTCCAACTAGACTGGCATAAGAGATGTGACTGCTATTTACAGTTATCGAATTTTAGTAGCAGTCACCTCCATTCATGGATCGCACTCCAGCTTAACATCAGGCGGGTGCAGTCATATTACAGGTCACAATAATAATAAAAAAAACAATAAAATACTTACATATAGCAAAAAGAACTAATCCAATCCAAAGCCAACAAATTGGCGTTACAAATGGCGGACTATTGGTGGCGGCTAAAGCCACGCATACAAAACTGGGAGGCGTCAATATAAGGGCACCACGCGCAGCCTTACGAGCACCCTGGGCACTTAAACGGCGTGCTGCACCACCTTGCAGCAGGGCCATTATTAAACCTATGGACGAATTCATTTATAAATAACAAATATATTTTCTTATATCAATGATGTAAAATGAGGTAGATACGTTATATACACCAGTTTTAGTGTTCGCAAATAGCACGAGTTTGAACGGTCAATTACAACGAAGTGGAAGTAGGATTGAATAATAGTTATTGAGAGCGAAAAAGAGATAAATATATGTTGCTCTGCATCGCGACACTGAGTTCAGGTTTGCCTTTTATGCACTTTCCAAGCGCAAATAACATATCTATGTTTTTTTTAAATAAAATATTATTTTTTCAATAAAACTAATAAAAACATGGAAGCCCTGCTTTTGTATACCAAAAGTGGCTGATGTTAAAACCCTGTCACTCATGGTAGACTTATTGCGTTTTGAATTTTTATATTATATTTATACATTTTCCAAGGTTTTATTCGAACATTGTTTAGGAAATTGTAATGTATTTGTGGGTAGTACCATAAATAATATCGTCGCGATCGACTACACCACGATCGATCACCATTTCGTCAACTGAATATGCAGTCAAAATAAAAGGTTCGGCGGGTCTTTTTTATAGAACAATTGCCAAGTGCAATACTGTAAAATTGTACGTTTGGCCGGCATAGTGACGGCGACTGAAGCAACCGTAAGTTGAATCGCTTTTTCCAGTCATCAGCGCACTTAGACTTTCAAATATAGGTTTTATTGCATTAAAACTTACCTATAACTAAGAACATTTTCCCTTGCTGCATAGCAGTATATCCAAAAGTATGATGTGTTAGGAACGTAATAGTAAACTCTAGGCCAGAATAAATGAATAAATAAAGAAAATAAATGAGACCTAGCCTAGACAATACCCTGCTTTGGTTCTTAGTCAAATCTCTAACAGCTGTGAATTTTAATAAATGAAATGGAGATATGTAATCTAATGATCTAGATATTGTAAACGATAAAGGAGCACGTTTTTCCTGTAACAAGAAAAAATAAAAACATTATTAAAAACAATTAATAATGATCATTCGTTGATGATTGATTAACGACAGGCGTGGCCGATTGTCCAGCGAATGGTTTGTTGCGCGTCGGAGCAAATATTTGTTTCATAGCTTTTATTTGTAATATTTAATAATTATAATAAATATTGCAAATATTTGTTAATAAAAAAAGAGGCTGGCAATGGTACCCAGTCTTCTGATCCAGGGTAGTACCACCACTTACAAGTATACAGACCGTGAAGTTATTTAGTCGCGATTCGGGATCAGCATGTAAGTTGCCGGTTTCAACTAGGCCGGCATAGTGGATGTGACTGAAACTTACAGTTATTAAATTGTAGTACAGTCGAACCTCTATTAGTCGAACATCAAGGGAGACGCCAAAAATTTCGAGTTATAGAGTTTTCAACTTATGGAGGATTTCGACTTAGGCGGATTTTGATTCGACATAAAGAGTTTTAGGTTTATTCTTATAAATTTTGAGTTAGAGAGGTAAAATAAATAAAAATTCAACTTGCAGAGGTGACAAACATATTTTATTTATCAACATTATTTCAAATCATTTTAAAATAAAAAATATGGCATTAAAAAAAGTCAGTAATTTTTTTGCCTTAGATAATTTGGTTGTTCTCTATCTATAGCATTGGTAGAGCATAGCATCTATAGAGGTAATAAATTCCAAATGATCAAGTTGTAAAGGTTGTAAAATAAAACGTTGCTATGTTCAAGATACAAAGGTCAAATTTAATTTTTCGAGTTATAGAGTGAAAATATGTATCAAAATGGCTTGGAGGGACTCGGTGATTATTTCGACTAACAGAGGGTCAAGATTTCAAGTAATGGAGGTTTTGGTGTTTGAAGGGAAGGGAACAAAAAATTTTTTTGAGATTTGGAGGTTTTTGACTTATCGAGGTTCGACTTAACGAGGTGCTACTGTAGCAGTTACTTCCATTCATGGACCACACTCCAGCTTAATATCAAGCGTCACAATAACAAAAAATCTAAATAAATGACATATAATAGATTAAATAATATTTAATTTAAGATGTAAAACATTTATTGGCACTTTGGTGGGGAAAACACCCTCCTGAGCCTGCCTCGTTTAACACATCCATCTACATCAGATTTATAAATTCCTTTCGTCAATCAACTTTCACTCATTCTTACCATGTGCCCAAACCATCGAAGCATCAAACATTTATAAACAAATAGGTAAAAAAAACATACCTTAGGCAATGTTTCCGGAACACAGAACATAACAAGAGCTATGTTGGCGAGTGATAGAGTCAGTGCCCATAGAGCAGGCCTCTCGCCCCACAATCCTGTCGTCATGGATGGACGAGCGAACCATGCACCTGCGAGTGGGCCCACGATGAAGCCGATGGAGAATGCTAATCCAACTAGAGCCTGAAATAAATTTATATTTTTATTTTATTTTATCTTTAAACTAAGACTGAACAATCACATGCGAAAGAAGCAGAATAATTTAGATATTATTTGACAATGCTGTATATGTATTAATATTATGTATGTATAGTTGGGGAACGAGTTAAATGAATTCGGGGGCTAAGGTGCGGCGGGGCGTGAAACGACCACCACCCGTATCTTAGTGGCCGTTTGTAGTGACGCACATAGATCGGCGATGTCATTTAATATCGATAAAAACGTGTCCATATTTTTTTTGTTTGATTATTGAAAAATTAGTGAGTTAATTGAATAAAAGAGAGTCGTCATCCGTAGTCAGGCTAGAATTATTATTAGAAACGTGATTAAAATGTGTGAAAAAGAAAAAAACATGCAATCCCTATTCTCAAAATTAAATTAATATATAATTTGTTAAAAATTGTTGCTGTCTGATGTTTATACTTCAATTTAATACACATTTATATTTTTTAATAACTAAATCTATTTGCGTTTTAAGGAAAGTGTGTGTTTATTGTTATCGACATTATGCATTTTACTTCACTATTCATAATAGACACGTGACCATGACGTCACAACTACATTCCTAGCCCGTTCATTTAGCTCTTTCCCTTACTATATGTGTATTTATGTATATGTAATTTATTTATTAAGTATATCTATTCACTTTTCATATTTAAAACTAATTATCTTTTCTTTCACTTCCCACACTAAAGAAATCACCGGAACATTTCTCAAACGTTAACTGGTAGAAAATGCTTTAAGGCATTAAGTTCGCCCCCGCCTAACGTTAATATGGAGTGCGGAATATCAATAAAAGTGACTGCTACTTACAGTTAAATAACTGTCAGTAGCAGTCTGACAAAACAATGTAAATTTAAATTTAAGCATTAAAATTAACAAACCCTCCCCGGTTTTCTAAATAATCCTCCCAGTTTGGTTCTGTCAGGAGATGGAAACCCTAGGTATAGATGTGAGTGAAAGCAAAATACGAAGACGACCTGGACGAAGGAAGGAGCTTAACAATTTGATTGATTGTTAACGAAATATTTTGATGTAAAGATAATTTTAAAAATGACAATAAAATTAAGGCGACCGTGGTGTAGTGGCAGTGCAAACCGAAGAGCACGAGTTCGAACCACGCACCAGTACCAATGTATCTTTGATATATGTACTTTGGTTGTCCTGTTTCTATGATACAAGCACTTTAGTAGCTTAGTATAGAAATGTAAATAAAAAAATATTATATATAATATTAAATATATCGGATAATCCTATGATAAATTACGCGTGCTTAACAGATAGCTAACATTTACTATAGAAATGTAAATATAAAGAAAACTTATTATCGCATGATATTAATAAAGAATTTAATTGTACTACGACGTTTCAGCACGTTTTTTTATATCAATAAAATAACTTATCTTTGGTAGTATCGAAGGATATAAATGTTTAAAACTCATGAAAAGTATGTATTTCCTATACAGATATGTATTTTATTTTTATTTGTTTTTTTTTGTGACACGACATTTAACATCGACCTGCCTGATGATAAGCAAGAGGAGATCCAAAAATGCCGACGACTAAAACAACCGAGTTAGTACACGGCTGTCTCAGCCGCCGTCACTATGCCGGCCAAAGGTGCTTCTTCACGCATCGCTTGAAGGATCCAAGGTTATAGGAGGGAGAGAACACATGGGCTGGCAAAGCATTCCACTTGTCGATTGTTCTACAGAGAAAAGATGCACCAAACTTATTTATTTAGTGTATTTATTTAGCGGCCTAATAATGTAGATAGACGTCTAGAAATATAATTTGCAAGGGATAGTGATTCTGATTGTCTTATATTTGTTTATCAAAAAAATATATCAACCCTAAAATTATAGAGTAAAAAGATACAGTTGTTTTGGAAATTTTAAAAATGACAAAATACCGACTCCCTGGATTAAAATGAATAAACGCGATAGTAGGCCGCAAAATCCATTATTTTAATAATATCCATACTATTATTACAAATATAAAAGTAACTCTGTTTTCACGCCAAACCGCTGGACCGATTTTAGGCGATAGCGTCATAGACGCATATTTTTATTTTTTATTAAGACTACACATCTGACCTCGTCTTGTTGATGGTAAGCGAAGATCAGTCGATTGTTATACAAAAAACCAAACCCAAACCCTATTAGTTCGACTGCCGACGATTCGGTCGACCAAATGCGGAGGCTTCCCCGACCTATGCAGGTATCACGGAAGTAAAAAGACGAGGTTAAAGAGCTATCATCAGCCAGAAGGCGTACACCAAAAAAAAACTGAACATAGGCCTGCCCCTTAGAACGCCATTCCGAACGATAAGATGCCATTTGCATCTATCACTATGTCGTTAGTCCACCTAGTGGGAGGCCATTCTACGCTGCGTCTTTCGGTTCGTGGTTTCTACTCTAGAACCTTTCTTCCCCATCGTTTGTCGGCCAGCCCATTGCCACTTCAGCTTGAGAATCCTACGGGCTATGTCGGTAACTTTGGCAAATATCCTCGTTCTATCGCGCAAAGAAACACCAAGCATAGTAAACCCGGGACGTCCTAAAACTTGACCGTCGGAGGATGGGCAGCAGCGTTCTCATAACGTGCGGTGAGCATACTGCGATCCCCAAGCCACCTGCCACGCGTGGGGATTATGGCAACTCCAATGATTATGACTAAAGAACTATTGAAATTCATAAATCTCTAATAAAATCTAAGTATTGCAATAACTTACCATTCCTCTGGCCCTGGTCTTGTCATCGGAAGCATCAGTGACGACCGCCATACTGAGACTCACATTGGCTTTGCTCAGTCCACCAATGAAGCGGGCCAAAACGAACAGAGTAAAAGTCTGAGCCACACTCCATATTGCATGCGACGCCGCTATGCCTATCTGTTGAAAGAATTTCAATTATTTAGAGATTCGCCGTGCGGGTGTGGCAGGTGGGAGAGAGGAGGTAGCGTTTCAGACTAGCCCACATTTCCCATTGGGCACGTACCCAGGGCCCCGCGATCGAAAGAGCCCCCTCTAGTTCCTGCCACTGTCCTAAAAATTGCAATGTGATATACGAGTGATAGGCAGTGGCACCCAGTCTGCAGATCCGGGGTAGTATCACCACTTACAAGTATACAGACCGGTCACATACGGATTTGGTCACGTTTCGGGATCACTTTGTAACTCCACTATGCCGGCCAGTTCCAACTAGGCCGGCATAGTGGATGTGATTGCTACTCACCGTTATTGAATTGTCATCCATTCATAGACCACACTTTAGCTAAACATCAAGCGGGGTGCTGTCATATATCGAGTCACAATAAAAAATACATACTTATAAACAGATTGTGAAAAAGTAATTACCGATTTTGCCTATCTCAAATCTAGAAGGATACTTACTCTTCAATCAACATAGATTTTAACAGTAATCATGCAAACCTACTTTCATTCTCACAGGGGCCTCTTTATACTAATGTGCCCGGGGCATCCAGATCCAATAGGTTAAAAATGGCCCTGCTTGTGACCAGAGAAAAGAATAAGAGGAAGAAGAGTTTTGTTTAAAACTAATCGCGTTAAGGACAACAACTGTGGTAGTTTAGTTGAGACTACCACAGTAGTTTTTTATTCGCCGGCACTCTTGGATAAGCAGAGCCAATGGAGCGCTATTTCATTTATGTTTTTTAATATTGCTGTATTCTCTTTCGGATATTTAAACATGGGTAAGAGGTTGATTCCCGTGGAGCGGGTTATCGATTAGAAAATGGAGTTGAAATTAATACGTTGTGAAATAAGATGTGAATGATTTAGTTATAAGCAATATTAGGCAAACTTGTTTAATAATAAATGTTTATTAAACATTGTTTATGCAGCTGATGAGCAAAGATGTCTGTGTTAGTTGGCAAACTGTGTGGCAGACATCATGTTTTTGTATTCTGGCTCGATATGTAACCGTACATACAGAGGCGTACCGATCGGATACGGCGCCCAGGGCAAGCATCGACGATGCGCCCCTTCGTAAGACACCTAAATTTATAATAAACCTATTAATAAAACATTAAATCTTGCTTAAGATATTCTTTAACTAAGCTTCCACCGTCCCTCCCTGGAACGAACTGATTTTCCTTGGTTTAGCAATATTTTTAAGTTTTATAATTTGCAAATCGCGCCCCCTTCAAATGGCGTGCCAGAATGAAAAGTTAAGCTACTATCATAGAAACAGGACAATTAGAGTAAAAAAATCAAAGATTGTACTAACAAAAGGTTTTGAACCCGTGCTCTCGGTTTGCGGAAGTAACCAGTGCACTACCACACCACGGTCGCCTTGAAAGGGGTGACAATTTAATAATTATAATGCTTACACAGCAAATCAATTAGAAAATGCCACAGAAAATTCGTAACGTAGCGAGCGGCGATTTCGCTGTTTGTGTTGAATACAGTAAAGAAAAATATTACGTAAAAGAATTTAATAATGAAATAGCACTTGAACAAACTAATTATCAACATTTCAAGCCAATCAGTTTCCTTTAATTTCACTTAATTCAATAATTATTATTGCCACAGGAAATTGATCTTTATTGAACCTTGTGCATATCCAAATTTAAAATGGTTTGAAGTTAATATTATTTCAAAAGCAAAAATTTACAATAAGGATAAGGTATGAAAGAAGTTATTTTCTTACAAAAAAATATATTACTAACTATATGCACACTAGGTTTTTTTTTATTGTGAAGACCTGTCCTTGACTTCCCTGATGGTAAGGTAAGGTACAAGAGCGCCAACGACTGAAAACCCCCTTCTGTCTATAGTTGCTTCAGTTGCAGTCACTATGGGCAAAATATTAAGTTAAATATTATTTTTATATTAATATTATTTGGTCAGCATAGTGAGGGTGATTTGGGACAACCGTAAACAGTCGATTTTTTCAGTCATTACCACTTCCCCTTTTTTACTATCAGCAAATAGGCCTTTAATTGAACAACAGAAAATTAACAATAAGTTGTCACCAACCAACAAAAGATAACAGTTTTTATTTTGCAATATAAATATTTTGATATAATTAAATATTAATAATAAACAATTAATTTTTCCCACAGAGATAGGCAGAGACAATGAAGCGCCACTTGCCATGATCCTGACACAACTCCCTCACTTGCTTCACAATAAAAATATATTTTTTAAATCTCCATTACCAACCTGGTAAAAATTGATAAATTAGATTTATTGATGCATACAAGAAGATATGTGTATGTATTTTATTAGTTTTAAAATAAATAATTTATTATAAGTATCAAGAGTACTTTCCTGATAACCCAAATATCATGATTATCTCAGATAAGTGTGTATGTAAGATTAGATGATATTTTGCCAATATAAATAATATAATTTAATATAACAAATAGATTTAATAAAATTTAAAATAAAATAGAATTTAATATAATTAATAATTTTATATTCTCATTCAATTGTATTTCTCACCTTTAATGGCACATCATACGGAACATACATATTTAAAATTATTGTAGTATTATATGAATTTTTGTGATATGCTAATGGTGTAGCAAATAATTTTTTTTTTAATTTTATTTCTTTAGATATGACACTTGCCTTCAAATTGCTTGATTGTGAGCAAAGGGAGGTCTAAAAGTGCTGACGACTGAAATATATGGTAAAAACTTTTAAAAAAAGGAAAACTTACCAAACAAATGATTAATAAGGGTTTTCTTCCATATGCATCAGAGAGGCTGCCCACTATAGGGCTGGCAAGAAATTGTAGAAAACTAAACATTGAACCCAGCGCTCCACCAAATAGTACAGAAGCAAATTTATCTGGTGCACCAGTAATTCTCTGAAACTCCCGAATACAGCCAAGTAATGTAGCATACAAGCCACTTCCACTACCCTCCTGTTTATCATAGTAATCTAATAACGTTGGAAATAATGGTAAAATCATAGTGAATGCCAAAAGATCTAACAACAATGATATAAACACCAAGCCAATGGTCCTTTTATTTTGTTTAACCACATCATCTTTGCCAGTTTTTATTAAAGATATACTCTCATCCTCGCCACGATTCCTCTTACGGATTTGCCCATTTGCACCGCTTTCAGTTTTCTTCTGATTCTGTATAAAAAGTTTTGTATAAATAAATTTTATAAATTATAAAGTTTTCAAAGGATATCAATAATTATATTTGGATTTTAAAAAATTTAATTACATATTTTATACTTACCATAATTAAAGTTTTATATTACGGCCGCGGCTTAACGTCTTGAAACATCTGGACTTATTGAAAACGTTGTAATAATAACTTGATATCGAATCTAATGAAATCGGAACTTTCACTTTTATAAACAAGAAAAATGACAGCAACAAGCAACGTGATGACAATATTTTTTTACTAGTTTATGGCTTAGTATCAAACTGATCAGTGTCAAAGTAAAAAAAATGTTTATTTTTCAATTAAATCAAGTAAATATAAAGATGAAACACAAACAAGAGGTTGATAATGAGTAAAGCGGTAGAAAAGAATTTAGGAATACATTTATACATTTTACATCTGAAAGAATAAAGCATAAGTCGAGAGCTTTGATATTTTGAACAAACATACGTTCTGACCTTACATTATTATTTACAAATTACCAAACTAGTTTACTCTAATTTATAATTGCGCATTAAACTGTATTCTAATTTAAAGCTATGCGGCGGATACAATTGTAAAAGATTATATGATTTGTGATGGATAATATTGTGATCCACATCATCCGTAAGGATTTACTTGTAATTGTAATCAATTACAATTACAAGTAATTGTAATTGTAATTGATGAGACACCGACGTATATAATCTTTATCATGCATCCACCAAAAATATTAAAAATATTAAACTTATTAATTTTTTAACTAATATAAAAAATATATAGAATTACGCTTGGTTGAAGAAATAGAATCTAAGCCATAATAAATAAAAACGTTTATTCGTCGCCATTTTCTTTGCGTGCGTTTCTTGACTTTGCGTCTGTGTATTTATCGACATTTTAATATAGCGTTTATGTATGATATTGTTTTTTTTTTACATAACTCGTGATTAATCCAAAATAAGTGTTTGTAATTAAATATAGTGTTGAGACTTTGTGATGGGTGAAGATAAAGGTACTATATTTGATATAATGAGGCTTGTACTTTAGTTAGCATGTCTTTTTGCAAAATTAATTATACTTATTTATCGCAGATCGGCGTCGTAGGTCCCGATCCAGAGAAAGGCGTCGTAGTCGGTCCCGCTCCCGGGATCGTCGCGAAAAAAGAAGAAGTCGTTCGAGATCTCAATCTAAGAGGTCGCGCAGGAGAAAGCCTTCCCTCTATTGGGATGTTCCCCCGCCAGGTTTTGAACATATTACACCTTTGCAATACAAAGCTATGCAGGCAGCTGGCCAAATTCCTGCCAATATAGTTGCTGACACTCCGCAAGCCGCCGTGCCCGTGGTAGGCTCCACCATAACACGGCAAGCGAGAAGGCTGTATGTTGGTAACATACCATTTGGTGTGACAGAAGAGGAAACTATGGAGTTCTTTAACCAACAGATGCATCTATCTGGTCTGGCGCAGGCTGCAGGAAACCCTGTTTTGGCTTGCCAGATTAATTTAGATAAAAATTTTGCTTTCCTGGAGTTCAGATCAATAGATGAGACTACACAGGCCATGGCTTTCGATGGAATAAATTTCAAGGGTCAGAGCTTGAAAATCAGAAGACCACATGACTACCAACCAATGCCTGGCATAGAAAATCCATCAATTAATGTACCTGGTGAGTGTTTTAATGTTTTTCCGCTTTGTTGCTAGCTAGCTTCTCAGTAAATTACTATAGTGTTATTTGAGTAACATTGTGCAGCACACATATTTCAATTTTGTATGAACATGGGGCAAGGTTTTATATACAGCAATTTATTTATATATGTATTTTATATAATTAACACTAACATATTTGTATATTGTTTTTGTGCATCGGCAACAAAACTAATAGTAATAATAACTCAGTAACATTATATTCTTTTGTATTTATATTAATTAGCTTTTTGTAATAAGGTGTTTTTGATGTAATAATTCTATTTAATTTTGCTAAATGTGATTTCAGCGGGTGTCATTAGTACAGTGGTGCCAGATTCACCTCATAAAATATTTATTGGTGGTCTACCAAATTATCTCAACGAAGACCAGGTAAGTCTGTTAAAATATTACCCAGTCAGCGTAAAATGAATTACTATAAATAATAATTAAATTCACTCCCAGAGATTTGAAATAATCATTAAAATTAAGAAACTCTTTTCTACTAGGATACCATCAAAGTATAGTTAATATACAGAAATGTTTTATTTATTTTAGGTTTTCATATTTTCTCCTCTAGGCAATTTATACAAAACATTCACAATTTATATAGCAATTATATTTTTCAGGTCAGTTCCCAGACTTCTGACTCTGACAATATGAAGCCTTTTTTTCAGCAATTGCATTTGTAATATTATTTTTTCATTAAATCACTTTCAGCGTTTTGTGTTTTTAGGTCAATTTATAATCAGGTCGCACGGAGAGACCTTGCATTCATCATATTCCTTCAGATATGATCGTAGTCCCATATATTTCCCCCTTTAGTGGCCGCACATTTTCAGCCAGAGATTCAACAGTTGACAGGGCTCCGTGTCGTCACGGTATTTGCTCCTTTCAGGTATTTCAGGTCAAGAGGAAAATAATCATTATGATTTACTAAATATAGTTTGCTTTCTGCCCCTCCTTAGCATAGATTTGGCACATTCGCGGCCCCCGTGTCACTGTTGTCTCTCATTGTCGCGTCTTGTACTTGAGCGAGACGCCAGCACGCTAAGGCAAGTCTCCTACATTATAACATGCGTCTAGAAACAAGTCAGAGTTTAATTATTACAATTGCTGCCCAAATATGATACTAAAAGATGGGAATATTAAAGATTCATTACACTCCGTTACTGCGCGTTATACAAGTTGTATGATATGTATTTATTTATTGTCGATTGTGGCTTGGCTGGCTTAATACTAATGGATGGTGTGTGATATAGGTTAAAGAGTTGCTGATGTCATTTGGCCAACTGAGAGCATTCAATCTTGTGAAGGATTCCTCAACTGGGCTCAGTAAGGGGTATGCATTTGCGGAATATGTGGACATTGCTATGACAGATCAGGTAACAACATTGTGATCTTAGGTACTCTTCGCAAAATTAAAAGACAATATTAATGTGTTATTTTCCGCAGGCTATTGCAGGTCTCAATGGGATGCAGTTGGGCGACAAAAAGTTGATTGTACAGAGGGCTAGTATTGGTGCAAGGAACTCAACAATTGGTAAACGGTTTTATTTAATTCATATCCATTTAGTTATAAGTTTTTGTAGTTGTATTTGCTATTAGTTTTGTTTGCCTTTGCAATGGTATACTTAAATGTATACCAGTGTTATTTTGTTAATTTGCGAACAAAAACACTTTATAACTTATTTATGTATTATATTTTACAACACACTAATGGGTTTCAAATAAATACTGCCAAAGACTTTAACATTTTTGTTGCTCATTATATGAGCTGGGATCTAAGACGTCATTATAAAAACTTTTTAAAAATACATATAATATAAGATACATTGGTACCGGCAAGTCGTTTTGAACCAGGGGCTCCTCGTTTGTGTGACTACTTCACTGCCACTAGACCATAGTTGTCTTTAATTTTTTAACAATAATCTTCAGGGTATTTCGGATTTGATGACATACAAACATGTATTAGTTTTATGTGAAATTTCGACCTCCTTAAAATGTCCTTTCGTTTATAGTGGTACTAAATTTTTTTTTAAATATTTGCCAATAAAAAAAAGAGGCAAAAATTGCTCTGGGTCTGTTATTTAAGTGCTGCTGAGGTGATATTATTTGCTCAGTCTGACGTTTTGGGGTAGTTTCACCACTATTATAGACTGAATGACTTATTTGCTTTACAGGGAAAGCTTGTAAGTTCCAGTTCAATTAGTCGCATAGTGGATGCGACTTCTACTTGTTATTTAATTGTAGTAGCAGTCGCCTCCAGCTTGTTAGGGGCGCTGTCTGTTGTGGAGCCACAATAAAATAATAATATGACAAAAACTAAACTGAGAATGCGTGCGAGTTTATATTTCCCCCTGACCTAAATAGAGCATTTGTCAAGCCAAGTGTGTTTATCAGCGCGCAGCCGGCATAGTGGGAGCGACCGAGGCAACTATACACTGAAACCGTTTTTTAAGTCATAGGAGCGATTGGTCCATCCCTTACTTACTGTAATGTTTACATAGTACCTCATGCAGTAGTAACACAGATAACTAAGGATTATTGTAATCACAGGCTCGCCAACGTATTATGTCACACGTCTACCCTCGTCGCAGGGCAGTCGTGTTCTACGATACGCACGAGACAGTGCCACGTGCATCTAGCAATAGCACGTATATATAGGTGTGTATTCCTCATACACTTACCATCCGGCTTGTCGAGGAATACCAGTATCAATTTTTAATAAAAGTTGTGATGATAAGATCTCTGAGTGTATAACTTTTTTTATACAAGTGTTCTATCTTGTCAAAAATCTCTAATATATTCAATCTTTATTGTAGCTGCAATGACTGGAGCGACACCTGTGCAGCTCCAAGTGGCTGGATTGACGTTGGCGGGCGCTGGACCTGCGACTGAAGTGCTTTGCCTTCTCAACATGGTCACACCAGATGAGCTGCGTGACGAGGAAGAATATGAAGACATCCTTGAGGATATCAAGTAAGTGATTTGTTTTAAATCTACTCACAGTTGGGTCATTTTTAATATTAATAATTGTCAATAATTATGCATCATCTTTTAAAGAATCTTGGCCTCCCAAGGTCAGCCGTAAGCACATTTTTAGATCGTATGTCGAAGGCGGCATTGGTGGGTCTTACAATATTTGGTTGTGTAGAGAGGATAGTGAAGGCAGGGAAAGTGAGTGTTGACATGTCACAAAAAGCTTTGAAACCTACATTTCGGTCACAAGTCCGGAATGCTGCCTTCATTCTCCCGGCACCCGCACGGAGAATCCATGGATTTGATTCATATACAAAACATCATGTTAATGAACTGCTGAAAAGATGTGGTAGGCAGTGGTAGGGGTATACTTTAAGAGTTGGGGGGGTGCCCAGTCTACTAACCGTGAAGTGGTTTAGGGATGAGCTTGAAAGTTGCCGGTATAGTGTTGCCACAATCTTTAATATATATTCTTGTTTGTTTTAGAGAGGAGTGCAACAAGTATGGCTGTGTGCGCAGTATAGAGATACCAAGGCCTATTGAAGGTGTCGAAGTACCAGGATGTGGCAAGGTATGATTGTTATAAATAATCAATCAATCAAAATGTAGCGACGTTCACAGACAAAGAAGCTATAATTTACAATGTTTCTCAAACCAAAGCATTCCATTTTATACTAGGCTACTAAAGTTCTCGTATCATAGAAACAGGATGACCAAACTACATATATCAAAGATACATAAGTACCACCATGTGTTTTTGAACCCTTGCTTCCTATTTGCATAACCATTGCACTACCACTACACTACAATATATATGCCAATATTTATTTATTTGGCAACTTCCTAAATTTAAAAATAGCCTCAACAAGTACATGACTGCTAAGTTGATGGCGTAAGCATGATACTAGATAACAATGAAATGTTTTAAAATGGACTCCCGGTTCAAAACCACTTGCTGGTACCATTATATCTTTGATATTTCTTCTTTGTTTGCTCACTTAGTTTCTATGATACAAGCACATTTAGTAGCTTGGTTTAGATTTTTTAAGGATGTGTATAATAGGCGCAAACATTACCTATTATCATTATAGTGATATAGGCAACTGTAAAATAAGTAGGTATTTTTTAGTCGTCGGCGCTCTTGGACTTCTTTTTGCTTACCATCAAGGTGTGATTCCGATGGTGACTGCAGACCTACTTGTTTGTATGAATCTGTATGGCGCGGCCGCAGACTGCAGTGTCGCCTTGCACGGAATCGTACCTTTAGGCATGTTGAGGTCCAGATGTCTTAATATATAAACAGTTTATCACCCATTTTTTTTTCTCTTTACAGGTATTTGTGGAATTCAACAGCATTGCGGATTGCCAGAAAGCGCAACAGACATTGACAGGCAGAAAGTTCAGTAACAGAGTGGTTGTCACTTCGTACTTTGATCCTGACAAATATCACCGCAGAGAATTCTAATATGTTAATCTCTAATTGAACCTAGTGATTTAAGAATTTTGATAAACTGTTTCTTTTAATGGAATATGTAGTGAGATGAATTATACAATTTTATTGCAAATTCTATGGAAACAAACTTTAAGACATAGCAGTTACATGTAAATTAATATTGAAAATTAAAGGTCTTCAACAATACAAATTGTGTTTTATTAATCATAATATAGTGGATGCGACTGGTACTATCAGTTATTTAAGTGTCTGCAGTCACCTCTAATTACGGACCGTACGCCAGCTTATCACGCAGGTTGTCATAGGTCAAGTTACTAGATCTCGTCCAAACCAATTTTCGGTTAAAGTTAAAATGGTAATTGTACGTCATATTATTTTTTTAGTTTTATCATTCTCTTATTTTAGAAGTTACAGGAGGGGAGCAACTTTTTACCACTTTGGAAGTTTAGAACTATTCAGTTTAGAAAAAAATTATATTAGAAACCTTAAAGACCTATCTATAGATACACCACACGTATGGGTTTGATAAAAAAAAATGAGTTTCAGTTCTAAGTATGGGGAACCCCCAAAATGTATTGTTTTTTTTGTTTGAAAATCCACTTGTCGATTGTTGAATTATTATTTTTTTCATATTAATTATGAAGTTTATCTATGAATATGGACTAAAGAAGTTTATATACATTTAAGAATGTAATCGTGATTAGTAAAGTAATATTAACGTTTCAATAAATAAGTAAATCACTGAAGTTTAACTAATTTTTAAATATATATTTTATTTAAATAATAAAATAACGAATATAAAACCAGTATAAACGCTCTAATACCGCGACGAAAATAAATTGTACATCGATAGGACTCCAGTGTATCAATCGACAATAAACCGTCTGTTTTAAAAAGAATATCTTAAACAAAGCTTAAATTTTACGAGCTACAGCTAGTGTCAAACTTTAATGGCGTCTCCAAAGTTAGCTACAAGCACACTTCGCGCAATTAGTCTCAATAATACGTTCTCTACTGAGATCGTATTTAATTTATTGCGCGTCGACTTGCGCCTAACTTCGGAGACGTCTTTGAGTTTGAAGTGTTATATCCTAAGTTAAAAATATAAGTTGTCCATTCAAACGGAGCCAATTTCTTCATGCTGCATCGCTGGTTGATATGTATTCATAGTTCCAGTTTCCGGAGCCAATACAATTTTTCTCATGACCGCATACAGAATCCCACCGATTATTAACATTCCTATTCCAGCTAGTAAACTTATCGCCCAGGCAGGTACAGCGTTGCCGTCTGTAATTCATAATAACGTGAAATAAGTTTATTGAAATTAGAAATATTTGCTACTAAATAACATTTTTATTTATTGTGGCTCGACAAATGGTCCCAGCAATAGACATCTGACCTCGACCTAAACAAACGAGTCAGTTCACGGCGTTGACTGTCACTATGCCGGACAAAAATTCCAACGTATTATAAGCAGTGACATCCATTAAAAGTCCATCCATCGAGTCACAGTAAAAAAAATGCCCTAAACAATCTTCAGGCGCGTCTCTAGTAACGAAGAAATTTTTTTGACGGCGACCAAGGCAACCGTTAATTGAGTCGTCTTTATTAGCCGTGGGTACCATCATATCAGGCAAGTCAAGGTGAGATATCAAGTCAAGTCAAAAGTTTTTGCATTTGAAGGGTAGTAATGCTAGGTTGCGTAGTGCCCATAACCTCCGAACTTGTATGAAGAGAATTGTGGATGTGAGCGAAGCGAGGGAGTTGTGTCAGGATCGTGGCAAGTGGCGCTTCATTGTCACTGCCTATACCCAAGGTAAAGAGGCGTGACAATTTGATTTAATAACAGACTTTTTTATTTCCTATTTAAACATTTATATATTTTGTGTACTTACGATAATACTGCCTTGTCATTACACGTCTACCACGTAATATTCTTCGTCGTGCTTCTGCTTCTTGGGTCAAGGTGCTCATTACCACTAAAATTAGACAAATAAATATTCATTTTATTCCTGAGTTTAAGGCGACCGTTGTATATCTTTGATATATTATGTACTTTGGTTGTCCTGTTTACCATGACCATCAACAAACACCTGCCCCCTAGCACGGCAATTCAAGAATTAAGATCGCCCCTGTAATGAATATGATTATAACTCATCTTAAATAACTTACCAGGCACATAATAAAGTCTAAAAATATATTTTAAGATTCTGTAAAATCTTAAAACAAACTTGAAAGTTGATGATGAAGACCTATTTTATGGATATTTAGGCGCCTAAGATGACTTATAATGATAATCCTTGCAGGTGTGGATCTTGGATTGCCGTGCTAAGGGAGTTAAACTAGGAATTCGAAGTACTAAACCCAGATCCAATACAGTGGTTATAGTTATTTATTTATTTATTGTGACTCGACATATGACAGCACCCCGCTTGATGTTAAGCCAAAGTGTGGTCCATGAATGGATGTCACTGTTACCACAATTTAATAACTGTGACTAGCAATCACATCCACTATGCCGGCCTAGATGGAACCGGCAACTTACAAGCTGATCCCATAACGTGACCAAATCACTTCACGGTCTGTATACTTGTAAGTGGTGGTACTAACCCGGATCGGCAGACTGGGTACCACTGCCTACCACTCTTAAATTTGCTTAGTCTGTCGATCCTGGGTAGTACCACCACTTTCATGAGTACAGTATAGACCCCAAAGTGACTTAGTCGTGTTTAGGGATTAGCTTAAAAGTTGCCAATTCCAACAATGCCGGCATTTTGGATACGACTGCTACTCGCAGTTTTTTATAATTACGGCACTTCGCCTGATGTTAAGCTGGAGTTAAATAACTGTAAGTAGCAGTCACCTCTATTTATGAACCGCACTCACATTAGGAGAGGTGCTACCATATTCAGAGGGCTACTTGATAGGGGCTGTTACTCGCGGCGACACGATAAGGTCCTGGAAATTATCCGTGAAGCAGTAAGTCTTAGCATTGGCAGAGCTAGGAAAGGTTTGTCCACAAATGAAAGACATATTACTTTTGTGAAAGAGTCCCATCTCAGAAAATCACAAAATAAGCCTTTCTCGATCCTGCGCGACGCACCTGACTGGAAAATACTCATGGATACATTCGAAAAGCACTACAAGATACCTGAAGATCTAGCAGTATCAGCCTATAGACCGGACATTTTAGTTTACTCTCGACACTTAAAAACTATTATCATCGTAGAGCTTACCGTTCCGTGGGAAACAAACATTCCAAAGGACCACAACATCAAGTCCAACAAATATTATGATCTCACGAACGAGATGACGAAAAACGGTTTTAAAACTCAGCTCTACGCAGTGGAAGTTGGCGCAAGGGGATTACCAGCAAAAACCTTGCATCATCTTTTAAAAAATCTTGGCCTCCCAAGGTCCGCCGTAACCACATTTTTGGATCGTATGTCGAAGGCGGCATTGGTGGGGTCTTACAATATTTGGTTGGGTAGAGGGGATAGTGAAGGCAGGGAAGGTGAGTGTTGACATGTCACAAAAAGCTTTGAAACCTACATTTCGGTCACAAGTCCGAAACGCTGCCTTCATTCTCCCGTCTGCCACGCGATGGACCCGGCACCCGCACGGTGAATCCATGGATGCTAAGAAATTGTTTCATTCATATTAGTTTTATGTGAAATTTCGACCTCCTTAAAATGTCCTTTCGTTTATAGTGGTACTAAAAATTTATTTAAATATTTGCCAATAAAAAAAAGAGGCAAAAATTGCTCTGGGTCTGTTATTTAAGTGCTGCTGAGGTGATATTATTTGCTCAGTCTGACGTTTCGGGGTAGTTTCACCACTATTATAGACTGAATGACTTAGTTGCTTTACAGGGAAAGCTTGTAAGTTCCAGTTCAATTAGTGGCATAGTGGATGCGACTTCTACTTGTTATTTAATTGTAGTAGCAGTCGCCTTCAGCTTGTTAGGGGCGCTGTCTGTTGTGGAGCCACAATAAAATAATAATATGACAAAAACTAAACTGAGAATGCGTGCGAGTTTATATTTCCCCCTGACCTAAATAGAGCATTTGTCAAGCCAAGTGTGTTTATCAGCGCGCAACGAAGAGTGTACCGCTCACGCAGTAAGTTGGCCGGCATAGTGGGAGCGACTGAGGCAACTATACACTGAAACCTTTTTCTAAGTCATAGGAGCGATTGGTCCTTCCCTTACTTACTGTAATGTTTGCATAGTATCTCATGCAGTAGTAACAGAGTTAACTAAAGATTACTGTAATCACAGGCTCGCCAACGTATTATGCCACACGTCTGCCCTCGTCGCAGAGCAGTCGTGTTCTACGATACGCTCGAGACCGTGCCACGTGCATCTAGCAATAGCACGTATATATAGGTGTGTATTCCTCATACACTTACCATCCGGCTTGTCGAGGAATACCAGTATCAATTTTTAATAAAAGTTGTGATGATAAGATCTCTGAGTGTATAACTTTTTTTATACAAGTGTTCTATCTTGTCAAAAATCTCTAATATATTCAATCTATATTGTAGCTGCAATGACTGGAGCGACACCTGTGCAGCTCCAAGTGGCTGGATTGACGTTGGCGGGCGCTGGACCTGCGACTGAAGTGCTTTGCCTTCTCAACATGGTCACACCAGATGAGCTGCGTGACGAGGAAGAATATGAAGACATCCTTGAGGATATCAAGTAAGTGATTTGTTTTAAATCTACCCACAGTTGGGTCATTTTTAATATTAATAATTGTCAATAATTATGCATCATCTTTTAAAGAATCTTGGCCTCCCAAGGTCAGCCGTAAGCACATTTTAAGATCGTATGTCGAAGGCGGCATTGGTGGGTCTTACAATATTTGGTTGTGTAGAGAGGATAGTGAAGGCAGGGAAAGTGAGTGTTGACATGTCACAAAAAGCTTTGAAACCTACATTTCGGTCACAAGTCCGGAATGCTGCCTTCATTCTCCCGGCACCCGCACGGAGAATCCATGGATTTGATTCATATACAAAACATCATGTTAATGAACTGCTGAAAAGATGTGGTAGGCAGTGGTAGGGGTATACTTTAAGAGTTGGGGGGGTGCCCAGTCTACTAACCGTGAAGTGGTTTAGGGATGAGCTTGAAAGTTGCCGGTATAGTGTTGCCACAATCTTTAATATATATTCTTGTTTGTTTTAGAGAGGAGTGCAACAAGTATGGCTGTGTGCGCAGTATAGAGATACCAAGGCCTATTGAAGGTGTCGAAGTACCAGGATGTGGCAAGGTATGATTGTTATAAATAATCAATCAATCAAAATGTAGCGACGTTCACAGACAAAGAAGCTATAATTTACAATGTTTCTCAAACCAAAGCATTCCATTTTATACTAGGCTACTAAAGTTCTCGTATCATAGAAACAGGATGACCAAACTACATATATCAAAGATACATAAGTACCACCATGTGTTTTTGAACCCTTGCTTCCTATTTGCATAACCATTGCACTACCACTACACTACAATATATATGCCAATATTTATTTATTTGGCAACTTCCTAAATTTAAAAATAGCCTCAACAAGTACATGACTGCTAAGTTGATGGCGTAAGCATGATACTAGATAACAATGAAATGTTTTAAAATGGACTCCCGGTTCAAAACCACTTGCTGGTACCATTATATCTTTGATATTTCTTCTTTGTTTGCTCACTTAGTTTCTATGATACAAGCACATTTAGTAGCTTGGTTTAGATTTTTTAAGGATGTGTATAATAGGCGCAAACATTACCTATTATCATTATAGTGATATAGGCAACTGTAAAATAAGTAGGTATTTTTTAGTCGTCGGCGCTCTTGGACTTCTTTTTGCTTACCATCAAGGTGTGATTCCGATGGTGACTGCAGACCTACTTGTTTGTATGAATCTGTATGGCGCGGCCGCAGACTGCAGTGTCGCCTTGCACGGAATCGTACCTTTAGGCATGTTGAGGTCCAGATGTCTTAATATATAAACAGTTTATCACCCATTTTTTTTTCTCTTTACAGGTATTTGTGGAATTCAACAGCATTGCGGATTGCCAGAAAGCGCAACAGACATTGACAGGCAGAAAGTTCAGTAACAGAGTGGTTGTCACTTCGTACTTTGATCCTGACAAATATCACCGCAGAGAATTCTAATATGTTAATCTCTAATTGAACCTAGTGATTTAAGAATTTTGATAAACTGTTTCTTTTAATGGAATATGTAGTGAGATGAATTATACAATTTTATTGCAAATTTTATGGAAACAAACTTTAAGACATAGCAGTTACATGTAAATTAATATTGAAAATTAAAGGTCTTCAACAATACAAATTGTGTTTTATTAATCATAATATAGTGGATGCGACTGGTACTATCAGTTATTTAAGTGTCTGCAGTCACCTCTAATTACGGACCGTACGCCAGCTTATCACGCAGGTTGTCATAGGTCAAGTTACTAGATCTCGTCCAAACCAATTTTCGGTTAAAGTTAAAATGGTAATTGTACGTCATATTATTTTTTTAGTTTTATCATTCTCTTATTTTAGAAGTTACAGGAGGGGAGCAACTTTTTACCACTTTGGAAGTTTAGAACTATTCAGTTTAGAAAAAAATTATATTAGAAACCTTAAAGACCTATCTATAGATACACCACACGTATGGGTTTGATAAAAAAAATTGAGTTTCAGTTCTAAGTATGGGGAACCCCCAAAATGTATTGTTTTTTTTGTTTGAAAATCCACTTGTCGATTGTTGAATTATTATTTTTTTCATATTAATTATGAAGTTTATCTATGAATATGGACTAAAGAAGTTTATATACATTTAAGAATGTAATCGTGATTAGTAAAGTAATATTAACGTTTCAATAAATAAGTAAATCACTGAAGATTAACTAATTTTTAAATATATATTTTATTTAAATAATAAAATAACGAATATAAAACCAGTATAAACGCTCTAATACCGCGACGAAAATAAATTGTACATCGATAGGACTCCAGTGTATCAATCGACAATAAACCGTCTGTTTTAAAAAGAATATCTTAAACAAAGCTTAAATTTTACGAGCTACAGCTAGTGTCAAACTTTAATGGCGTCTCCAAAGTTAGCTACAAGCACACTTCGCGCAATTAGTCTCAATAATACGTTCTCTACTGAGATCGTATTTAATTTTTTGCGCGTCGACTTGCGCCTAACTTCGGAGACGTCTTTGAGTTTGAAGTGTTATATCCTAAGTTAAAAATATAAGTTGTCCATTCAAACGGAGCCAATTTCTTCATGCTGCATCGCTGGTTGATATGTATTCATAGTTCCAGTTTCCGGAGCCAATACAATTTTTCTCATGACCGCATACAGAATCCCACCGATTATTAACATTCCTATTCCAGCTAGTAAACTTATCGCCCAGGCAGGTACAGCGTTGCCGTCTGTAATTCATAATAACGTGAAATAAGTTTATTGAAATTAGAAATATTTGCTACTAAATAACATTTTTATTTATTGTGGCTCGACAAATGGTCCCAGCAATAGACATCTGACCTCGACCTAAACAAACGAGTCAGTTCACGGCGTTGACTGTCACTATGCCGGACAAAAATTCCAACGTATTATAAGCAGTGACATCCATTAAAAGTCCATCCATCGAGTCACAGTAAAAAAAATGCCCTAAACAATCTTCAGGCGCGTCTCTAGTAACGAAGAAATTTTTTTGACGGCGACCAAGGCAACCGTTAATTGAGTCGTCTTTATTAGCCGTGGGTACCATCATATCAGGCAAGTCAAGGTGAGATATCAAGTCAAGTCAAAAGTTTTTGCATTTGAAGGGTAGTAATGCTAGGTTGCGTAGTGCCCATAACCTCCGAACTTGTATGAAGAGAATTGTGGATGTGAGCGAAGCGAGGGAGTTGTGTCAGGATCGTGGCAAGTGGCGCTTCATTGTCACTGCCTATACCCAAGGTAAAGAGGCGTGACAATTTGATTTAATAACAGACTTTTTTATTTCCTATTTAAACATTTATATATTTTGTGTACTTACGATAATACTGCCTTGTCATTACACGTCTACCACGTAATATTCTTCGTCGTGCTTCTGCTTCTTGGGTCAAGGTGCTCATTACCACTAAAATTAGACAAATAAATATTCATTTTATTCCTGAGTTTAAGGCGACCGTTGTATATCTTTGATATATTATGTACTTTGGTTGTCCTGTTTACCATGACCATCAACAAACACCTGCCCCCTAGCACGGCAATTCAAGAATTAAGATCGCCCCTGTAATGAATATGATTATAACTCATCTTAAATAACTTACCAGGCACATAATAAAGTCTAAAAATATATTTTAAGATTCTGTAAAATCTTAAAACAAACTTGAAAGTTGATGATGAAGACCTATTTTATGGATATTTAGGCGCCTAAGATGACTTATAATGATAATCCTTGCAGGTGTGGATCTTGGATTGCCGTGCTAAGGGAGTTAAACTAGGAATTCGAAGTACTAAACCCAGATCCAATACAGTGGTTATAGTTATTTATTTATTTATTGTGACTCGACATATGACAGCACCCCGCTTGATGTTAAGCCAAAGTGTGGTCCATGAATGGATGTCACTGTTACCACAATTTAATAACTGTGACTAGCAATCACATCCACTATGCCAGCCTAGATGGAACCGGCAACTTACAAGCTGATCCCATAACGTGACCAAATCACTTCACGGTCTGTATACTTGTAAGTGGTGGTACTAACCCGGATCGGCAGACTGGGTACCACTGCCTACCACTCTTAAATTTGCTTAGTCTGTCGATCCTGGGTAGTACCACCACTTTCATGAGTACAGTATAGACCCCAAAGTGACTTAGTCGTGTTTAGGGATTAGCTTAAAAGTTGCCAATTCCAACAATGCCGGCATTTTGGATACGACTGCTACTCGCAGTTTTTTATAATTACGGCACTTCGCCTGATGTTAAGCTGGAGTTAAATAACTGTAAGTAGCAGTCACCTCTATTTATGAACCGCACTCACATTAGGAGAGGTGCTACCATATTCAGAGGGCTACTTGATAGGGGCTGTTACTCGCGGCGACACGATAAGGTCCTGGAAATTATCCGTGAAGCAGTAAGTCTTAGCATTGGCAGAGCTAGGAAAGGTTTGTCCACAAATGAAAGACATATTACTTTTGTGAAAGAGTCCCATCTCAGAAAATCACAAAATAAGCCTTTCTCGATCCTGCGCGACGCACCTGACTGGAAAATACTCATGGATACATTCGAAAAGCACTACAAGATACCTGAAGATCTAGCAGTATCAGCCTATAGACCGGACATTTTAGTTTACTCTCGACACTTAAAAACTATTATCATCGTAGAGCTTACCGTTCCGTGGGAAACAAACATTCCAAAGGACCACAACATCAAGTCCAACAAATATTATGATCTCACGAACGAGATGACGAAAAACGGTTTTAAAACTCAGCTCTACGCAGTGGAAGTTGGCGCAAGGGGATTACCAGCAAAAACCTTGCATCATCTTTTAAAAAATCTTGGCCTCCCAAGGTCCGCCGTAACCACATTTTTGGATCGTATGTCGAAGGCGGCATTGGTGGGGTCTTACAATATTTGGTTGGGTAGAGGGGATAGTGAAGGCAGGGAAGGTGAGTGTTGACATGTCACAAAAAGCTTTGAAACCTACATTTCGGTCACAAGTCCGAAACGCTGCCTTCATTCTCCCGTCTGCCACGCGATGGACCCGGCACCCGCACGGTGAATCCATGGATGCTAAGAAATTGTTTCATTCATATTAGTTTTATGTGAAATTTCGACCTCCTTAAAATGTCCTTTCGTTTATAGTGGTACTAAAAATTTATTTAAATATTTGCCAATAAAAAAAAGAGGCAAAAATTGCTCTGGGTCTGTTATTTAAGTGCTGCTGAGGTGATATTATTTGCTCAGTCTGACGTTTCGGGGTAGTTTCACCACTATTATAGACTGAATGACTTAGTTGCTTTACAGGGAAAGCTTGTAAGTTCCAGTTCAATTAGTGGCATAGTGGATGCGACTTCTACTTGTTATTTAATTGTAGTAGCAGTCGCCTTCAGCTTGTTAGGGGCGCTGTCTGTTGTGGAGCCACAATAAAATAATAATATGACAAAAACTAAACTGAGAATGCGTGCGAGTTTATATTTCCCCCTGACCTAAATAGAGCATTTGTCAAGCCAAGTGTGTTTATCAGCGCGCAACGAAGAGTGTACCGCTCACGCAGTAAGTTGGCCGGCATAGTGGGAGCGACTGAGGCAACTATACACTGAAACCTTTTTCTAAGTCATAGGAGCGATTGGTCCTTCCCTTACTTACTGTAATGTTTGCATAGTATCTCATGCAGTAGTAACAGAGTTAACTAAAGATTACTGTAATCACAGGCTCGCCAACGTATTATGCCACACGTCTGCCCTCGTCGCAGGGCAGTCGTGTTCTACGATACGCTCGAGACCGTGCCACGTGCATCTAGCAATAGCACGTATATATAGGTGTGTATTCCTCATACACTTACCATCCGGCTTGTCGAGGAATACCAGTATCAATTTTTAATAAAAGTTGTGATGATAAGATCTCTGAGTGTATAACTTTTTTTATACAAGTGTTCTATCTTGTCAAAAATCTCTAATATATTCAATCTATATTGTAGCTGCAATGACTGGAGCGACACCTGTGCAGCTCCAAGTGGCTGGATTGACGTTGGCGGGCGCTGGACCTGCGACTGAAGTGCTTTGCCTTCTCAACATGGTCACACCAGATGAGCTGCGTGACGAGGAAGAATATGAAGACATCCTTGAGGATATCAAGTAAGTGATTTGTTTTAAATCTACCCACAGTTGGGTCATTTTTAATATTAATAATTGTCAATAATTATGCATCATCTTTTAAAGAATCTTGGCCTCCCAAGGTCAGCCGTAAGCACATTTTTAGATCGTATGTCGAAGGCGGCATTGGTGGGTCTTACAATATTTGGTTGTGTAGAGAGGATAGTGAAGGCAGGGAAAGTGAGTGTTGACATGTCACAAAAAGCTTTGAAACCTACATTTCGGTCACAAGTCCGGAATGCTGCCTTCATTCTCCCGGCACCCGCACGGAGAATCCATGGATTTGATTCATATACAAAACATCATGTTAATGAACTGCTGAAAAGATGTGGTAGGCAGTGGTAGGGGTATACTTTAAGAGTTGGGGGGGTGCCCAGTCTACTAACCGTGAAGTGGTTTAGGGATGAGCTTGAAAGTTGCCGGTATAGTGTTGCCACAATCTTTAATATATATTCTTGTTTGTTTTAGAGAGGAGTGCAACAAGTATGGCTGTGTGCGCAGTATAGAGATACCAAGGCCTATTGAAGGTGTCGAAGTACCAGGATGTGGCAAGGTATGATTGTTATAAATAATCAATCAATCAAAATGTAGCGACGTTCACAGACAAAGAAGCTATAATTTACAATGTTTCTCAAACCAAAGCATTCCATTTTATACTAGGCTACTAAAGTTCTCGTATCATAGAAACAGGATGACCAAACTACATATATCAAAGATACATAAGTACCACCATGTGTTTTTGAACCCTTGCTTCCTATTTGCATAACCATTGCACTACCACTACACTACAATATATATGCCAATATTTATTTATTTGGCAACTTCCTAAATTTAAAAATAGCCTCAACAAGTACATGACTGCTAAGTTGATGGCGTAAGCATGATACTAGATAACAATGAAATGTTTTAAAATGGACTCCCGGTTCAAAACCACTTGCTGGTACCATTATATCTTTGATATTTCTTCTTTGTTTGCTCACTTAGTTTCTATGATACAAGCACATTTAGTAGCTTGGTTTAGATTTTTTAAGGATGTGTATAATAGGCGCAAACATTACCTATTATCATTATAGTGATATAGGCAACTGTAAAATAAGTAGGTATTTTTTAGTCGTCGGCGCTCTTGGACTTCTTTTTGCTTACCATCAAGGTGTGATTCCGATGGTGACTGCAGACCTACTTGTTTGTATGAATCTGTATGGCGCGGCCGCAGACTGCAGTGTCGCCTTGCACGGAATCGTACCTTTAGGCATGTTGAGGTCAGATGTCTTAATATATAAACAGTTATACACCCAGTTTTTTTTCTCTTTGCAGGTATTTGTGGAATTCAACAGCATTGCGGATTGCCAGAAAGCGCAACAGACATTGACAGGCAGAAAGTTCAGTAACAGAGTGGTTGTCACTTCGTACTTTGATCCTGACAAATATCACCGCAGAGAATTCTAATATGTTAATCTCCAATTGAACCTAGTGATTTAAGGATTTTGATAAACTGTTTCTTTTAATTGAATATGTAGTGAGATGAATTATACAATTTTATTGCAAATTCTATGGAAACAAACTTTAAGACATAGCAGTTACATGTAAATTAATATTGAAAATTAAAGGTCTTCAACAATACAAATGGTGTTTTATTAAAAATAATATAGTGAATGCGACGACTACTATCAGTTATTTAAGTGTGTTAGCAGTCGCCTCCGATCATGGACCGCCCGACAGCTTATTACGCAGTTCTATCATAAGTAAATCAATCAAATTGTCACGCCTTTTTCCCACAGGGATAGGCAGAGACAATGGAGCGCCACTTACCACGATCCTTACACAGCTCCCTTGCTTCCTTCACGTCCACAATAGGGAATATGCATGTGGTTTAAATATAGCTGCAAATTTTCCCCCCGATTCTTTATTGTACTAACATCATGCTAAAATAATTATATTTTTAATTTTCTTTGTATATATTGCATAAAAGATTAAGTAAAAAGTGAAAGATAAGCAAGTGAAATTCAAATGAGTGAAACGCATCACCATTGGCCGAATGAAACGTGACGTCACATGACACGTTCGGGGTCGAAGCTCATATTGCGCGCGTAGTGTTTAAGGGAAAAAATAGCTGTTCTTTGTGTTTATGCAGTGTTTTTGTTTAGCTATTACAACTTAAAAATCCACATAAATAACAGTAACACTTGTAGTAAACAAATACTGGTCGTGACGTGTGACGTCATTAAAAGCCCGCGCTAGATGATAGCGTTCAAATGTGTCAAATTTAATCGAAGTTTTAAAATTATTTTTAAAAAATAATTAGAACTTTTTCAACAATATTTATATTTTTTATTATGTTATAACGATGTAATAAGTGAATTAAACACATAAAAAAAATACATGCATATACCCTATTCTCTTCATACAGGCTCTGTGGTATCATAAGTCAAGCCACAAATTAAAAACCGCGTGCAAAGCTTGCAGTCTAGTTCACCCGCGATAGAACTGAATCCTTCGATAATGTGAAGATAATGAATAAATACAATACGAATCATCGCAAAAAGAGAAGATCACGAATATAAGAAACACTAAATAAGGCTTTCTATCTTATTCGCATGTTAAACCGGAAGGCGTGCGAATGCTTTTTTCCGTTTAATCGAGTTTCAAATCACAACGATGATAAGGATGATTTCATTCTATTTTTTGCGTTACGACATTTGACCTTGATGATAAGCAAGAGGAGGTCCAAGAGTGACGAAAAAAACAGAGTTAGTTCCCGTCTGTCCAAGTCGCCGTCAATATACCGGCCAAAGGTGCTTCTTCACGCATCGCTTGAAGGATCCAAGGCTATAGGATGGAGGGATCACATGGACTGGGAAAGCATTCCACTTGTCGATTGTTGAATTATATTTTTTTTCATATTAATTATGAAGTTTATCTATGAATATGGACTCAAGAAGTTTATATACATATATTTAAGAATGTAATCGTGACTAGTAAAGTATTGAGTAAGCTATTAACGTTTTAATAAATAAGTAAATCAATGAAGTTTAGCTAATTTTTAAATATATATTTTATTTAAATAATAAAATAACGAATATAAAACCAGTATAAACGCTCTAATACCGCGACGAAAATAAATTGTACATCGATAGGACTCCAGTGTATCAATCGACAATAAACCGTCTGTTTTAAAAAGAATATCTTAAACAAAGCTTAAATTTTACAAGCTACAGCTAGTGTCAAACTTTAATGGCGTCTCCGAAGTTAGCTACAAGCACACTTCACGCAATTAGTCACAATAATACGCTCTCTACTTAGATCGTATTTAATTTATTGCGCATCGACTTGCGCCTAACTTCAGAGACGTCTTTGAGTTTGAAGTGTTATAGGATAAGTTAAAAATATAAGTTGTTCATTCAAACGGAGCCAATTTCTTCATGCTGCATCGCTGGTTGATAAGTATTCATAGTTCCAGTTTCCGGAGCCAATACAATTTTTCTCATGACCGCATACAGAATCCCACCGATTATTAACATTCCTATCCCAGCTAGTAAACTTATCGCCCAGGCAGGTACAGCGTTGCCGTCTGTAATTCATAATAACGTGAAATAAGTTTATTGAAATTAGAATTATTTGCTACTAAATAACATTTTTATTTATTGTGGCTCGACAAATGGTCCCAGCAATAGACATCTGACCTCGACCTAAACAAACGAGTCAGTTCACGGCGTTGACTGTCACTATGCCGGACAAAAATTCCAACGTATTATAAGCAGTGACATCCATTCATGAACCACACTCCAGCTTAACATCAAGCGGGAAACTGTCATATTTCGAGTCACAATAAAAAAAATGCCCTAAACAATCTTCAGGCGCGTCTCTAGTAACGAAGAAATTTTTTTGACGGCGACCAAGGCAACCGTAAATTGAGTCGTCTTTATTAGCCGTGGGTACCATCATATCAGGCAAGTCAAGGTGAGATATCAAGTCAAGTCAAAAGTTTTTGCATTTGAAGGGTAGTAATGCTAGGTTGCGTAGTGCCCATAACCTCCGAACTTGTATGAAGAGAATTGTGGATGTGAGCGAAGCGAGGGAGTTGTGTCAGGATCGTGGCAAGTGGCGCTTCATTGTCACTGCCTATACCCAAGGGAAAGAGGCGTGACAATTTGATTTAATAACAGACTTTTTTATTTCCTATTTAAACATTCATAAATTTTGTGTACTTACGATAATACTGCCTTGTCATTACACGTCTACCACGTAATATTCGTCGTCGTGCTTCTGCTTCTTGGGTCAAGGTGCTCATAACCACTAAAATTAGACAAATAAATATTCATTTTATTCCTTAGTTTAAGGCGACCGTTGTGTATCTTTGATATATTATGTACTTTGGTTGTCCTGTTTACCATGACCATCAACAAACACCTGCCCCCTATCACGGCAATTCAAGAATTAAGATCGCCCCTGTAATGAATATGATTATAACCCATCTTAAATAACTTACCAGGCGCATAATAAAGTCTAAAAAAATTAATTAAAGATTCTGTAAAGTCTTAAAACAAACTTGAAAGTTGATCAAGACGACTTATTTTATGGATATTTAGATGCGCCTAAGATGATTTATAATGATAATCCTTGCAGGTGTGGATCTTGGATTGCAGTGCTAAGGGCGTTAAACTAGGAACTCGAAGTACTAAACCCAGATCCAATACAGTGGTTATAGTTATTTGCTTAGTCTGTTGATCCTGGGTAGCACCACCACTTTCATGAGTGCAGTATAGACCTCAAAGTGACTTAGTCGTGTTTAGGGATTAGCTTAAAAGTTGCCAATTCCAACAATACCGGCATTTTGGATACGACTGCTACTCGCAGTTTTTTATATTTACGGCACTTCGCCTGATGTTAAGCTGGAGTTAAATAACTGTAAGTAGCAGTCACCTCTATTTATGAACCGCACTCACATTAGGAGAGGTGCTACCATATTCAGAGTCACAAAAAAAAAAACCATTGAAAGCCACAATAAAATTATTAAAAATCGCATGACGTCATTGTTTTGCAACAAATATTTTATAGATTTATTACCTATAGGTACAACAAAGAAAAAGTAAACTTACCTAAAATCACGGCGAAATAAAACAGAAAAGATTTGCGCTGAGCCATTTTCGCTTGTTTTGTTAACACTCGTAACAAATGAAAATTAAAACTGCACAATAAATGGTGACACAGATGCGTATAGGTGTGTTCTGTTTAAAATTATGTAGATAGAGCAAGTTTATCAACAAGATAAGATAGCCTTGTTCATACAAATAGGTATATACAGTTAGCAATCATTGATAAAGGGCTCTACAATTAGTCATTGCGTATTTTAAGAGAATAATAATGATTCGCCAGTAAACTATTTTTGTTGTTAATAATTTTATTACAAATATTTATCCCACATTGTTATTATGGGATCAAGAAAGCTAACACTAGCAGCTTGTATGAAGAGAATTGTGGATGTGAGGGAAGCGAGGGAGTTGTGTCAGGGTCGTGGCAAATATAATAATAAATAATAATAATAAATATTTATTCGAAGTTCCTTATAAAACATGTACCAATATAAATTTTTTGAAATACAATTAAAATACTTTATACCTGGGGATCATAACAATTAACAATAAGACATGTTTATTGTAATTTAAACTTTAGGAACATTTTAAAAATCTGAATGGGGTGGACTGTGGACCCATACTAGGCAGAGCGCCTGTCTTATGGGACCCAACAAAAGGATGTTTGAAAACAACCTCCGATTTTCCATCATCCAAGGTTGACATGTACATATCTTTAATTTCAAAAATTATGTGAAAAATACAATAAATTACTCAATTTAAATTACACACTATAACAGTAAAAGTAAAGATAGTACATAAATTGTTTTAAATAAGCATGTGTCTGTGTTTCCATATATCATTTATAGGTTTGAGTTAAAAACAGTCATACATAAAGTTATTACATAAAGTTATTGCAGGGCTAGCTAACAACTCTTATAAACGACTCCGTCTCCTGATAGTTCAACGAAAGAAGGTACGTCTTTATTTTATAGCGGAGGTCACGGACGGTTAAAGTGCTTATTTTTAATTTTCGAAGAATCTTATTATATATAAAAGGACCTAGGAATAGGTTAAACCGCTGTGCAAAAGTGGTTTTGGTTAGGGTGGAAGCAACTGATGGAATTCGAGTGTTATTGGTAATTGAGTTTGAGGCCGAAATATAGTGGTGCATAGTAGTGATGGATTTGAGAATAAAAAGTCTTCGAACACTGAGGACCTGAGTCTCTTCATAAAGAAGAGCCGTGGGATACCTAAACGGCTTCTTAAAAGCTGTTTTTAAAATAGATCTTTGAGCTCTTTCTACCTTTATTAAGACTGACGTTGCAGCACCGCCCCATGCCAGAACACAGTACGTAAGGACAGATTCACAGAGTGCGGTATAGATGGTGCGAAGTAAAATTTGCATCTGCTACATCACGGAGTAATTTTACACTAAAAATAAGTTTCCTAGCTCTACGGGATACTGCTTCGATGTGGTTATTAAAGGTTAGTCTGTCATCCAACTCAACTCCCAAGTATTTTAGCGATTTGGATCTGGTGATACTATCACAGCAGCACGATGAACCAAATATTTTATGTGGATCAGGCAAAATACATGTATTGATACTTTGCAGGTTTCTCGGTGCAGAAGCTGATGTTTTGTGAAAGCAAAGGAAACTCGATTTAGAAGTGTTTAAAGTAAGGAGGTTTTTCCTAAGCCAGCTAGCAACCGTTGACATACCTGACTCCACCGTACCGGCGATTTGATCCCACGAGGAGTCCTGAAATATAATAGCCGTGTCATCTGCATAGCAGACAATATTTGCATTTGGTAATCGCAGTGAACAAATATCGTTTAAATATACTAGGAACAGAGAGGGCCCGAGTATACTGCCCTGAGGTACACCGTACGATATGGGGTGTGGATTACTCAACAAATCTCCTACCTTAAGGCATTGGCGCTCCATTGTCTTCGACTATCCCTGTGGGAAAAAGGCGTGACATTAATTGTTATTATGACGGCAACTGAGACAATCGTATTAGGTTTTTCTAATTGTCAGCGCTCTTAGACTTCGTCTTGCTTACTGTACGGTCTCATCACCGTGCATTGTTTTTTGTACACGCGGCGACCTACTTTAGCCGTGTGTATTTATTACCAACAATGTATGTAAAAGACGAGTGCGTGACTAACTGCCGAACAGAGCACACGACAAGAGAGATTCGCCCTAATTATCTTTAACTTAACTATAACTAACTATGAATAAACTTGGCATAACTATAAACAACTTCGCGAGTCTTTCTTGTTTACCACGTACCTCTACCAACTTCACATTAAAATAAAAGTGTACAATCTAACTGGACTGTACATTCACATTAACATACAAGTGTACACTTACCTTTAGACAAGAGGAGGTCAAATGTCGAATCTTCATTTTAAAAACCTGATGCGCTGGATTCATTTTGGCGCCTATTTGTCCGAGATATAGAAAATATGGAGGTCTGTACGAAAATTCTGGACCTCTGGCAATTTCGCAGACATAGCATCTCTATCGCCTATACTTACTAAGGACAATAATCTAAAGAGCTATTCACTCCTGTGATATCCCCTTCATAGGTCGAGAGCAGCATCTGCATTTTGACCGAATAAGCATTGTAGAACAATTTTGACAAGTTAAATAAAATCTTGGATGGCGACTGATATCGCGTAAATAATGAATTAAACTTTTATGCTGCTTACTATCGCGTTTGTTTTGGTTATTGATTTTACAATTTTATTATTCCGACGTTTGGAGAGCTTTGCAGCCATCGTGGTCACGGTCAATGTTCGCGCAAAATTTAAGAACAGTAAATAAGTCGAAACCAGCCATAATCACGGAAACCAAGAATACCCGGTTCAAAACCACTGGCCGTTACCAATGCTGTGATATGTTTGTGCTTTGGTCGCCCAGTATACCAAAGCACATTTAGTAGCTTAGTAAGGAAACGTAAAAATAATGGCAATATCGGCAATAAATGTACGTATTTTCTTGTTAACATATCATTAAAAAAAATTGTAACATATATCAGTAAAATACTTAGTTAGCTAAAACTCAAAGGTAAAATAGAAATAAAACAATGCACGTAAATTATTATAAACTATATTATACTATTTTAAAACTAAAATGCATCCAACAAACAAAACAAATACTTATTTAAATAATAATTCTTATTTTTATTCTTCTTTCTTAAAAATGTTCTTTAAGTCAGCCTCTGCCAGGACCTGCTGACTCACTGTCTTAGGTTTTACAGTATCTATAACAAATTGTGTCTGAACTGGTTTCTTTCTTTCACTTTCAATAGCGACTGCACATTTTTCCAAAATCTCCTCTTCAGGGACACCTTCCTGTTGTAACTTCTTGTAATGCTCCACCATCTTTTTTGTGGCTGTCTCGCCACTTAGATTAAACATGTTTACAGCTGCTAAACCATATCCTTTGGAGTGGATTTTTCTGTAATAAAATATAATAATAGAATATGGAAGCACCATAGGTCGGCAGTCACTGTCAGACTAAGGAAACTGTGAACTGAGTCGGTATTTTCACTCCTAAAACTCCGCTTGATCATCCGACAAGTCAGACAAATATTTATTTATAGCCTTAGTTGCCATCACTATGTTGGCCAAAGCTGAATTTATCACACCACAAAAACAGGCTCATGGTGGCGACTGGGGCAGCTGAGAACTGACACTTTTTTTCAGTTGTTGGCACTCTCTTGGAACTCCATCGTGCTTACCATCAGGCACGTAGAGATCAAACGTCATGTCACAATAAAAAAAATAAGCCCTTCCATTGGGAAATAGACAACATTCCCAATTTATATTCACTCTAATCAACATTTGACAGCAACCTTATAGTAGCAGTTGCCTCTATTCATGGACTGCACTCCAGCTTAACATGAGAAGGAATGCTGTCAAACGTCAAGCCTAAAAAAATAAAGTTACTTACGCCCGTATTATATCTTCTTCATAAAATATTTGTTTGATTGGTTTATTTTCAGGTTTCGGCTGAGAAAATTTAGGCTCCACTGTTGGAGGGAATCTTTTGTAGACATCAAACCAAACTGGTCGATCATCTGGCTTCATTCCACCCTTTGTTAAAAGTCCTTCCACTCTAAAACACAAAGTGTATTTTAAACAATGAGGCAAATTATGCTAAACTAACACTGTCATTAGCAATATGTTAATTAACAAACAAATCTGTGAAACTTCAAGCACTGTGTATTGTTTTTGTAGTCTATAGTTCGCGTCACGTAAGTTTTATGTGACGCGAACTATACTAACACAAAGCTTGCAATGATTATGACGCAATAACAAACACTTTCTAGAACAAGTAACTTCATGACATTAATTTTCAATAGCCTATTTGGTCGACAAATAGACAACTGCTGGGGAAGAAAGGTTCTTGAGTGGAGACAACGAACCTGAAGACGCAGCATAGGTAGGCCTCACACTAGGTGGACTGACAACAAAGTCTTAAATGAATGGTATTCTAAGAGAGAGGCCTATGTTCAGCAGCGGGTGTCTTTTGGCTGATGTTAATGATGATTTGGTCAACAGAACGCTGATGCTTCCTTTAATCTGTGCAGGTATCATTGCACAGTAATAAGACAAGGTAGGACTGGTGGAAAAAAGGTTATAGAGCTCCTCAGAACATTCTACATAGCAAAGGCAAATAAGGATGCATAAAGCGACCATGTCTTTGCTAAATTTCAGAGGCCTCAGAGTTCTCATGACCTCTGGCATCAAGATACTTGGCAGAGCTGTGCGAGTGGTACTTGATATAGTAATTGTGATGCTCCGGCGCTTAGAGGAGCCGCACCTTGTCCAGCATACCAAGTTGGACAAGGGAGGCGGTCTCAATGGCAAAAAAATCCAGTTCTCTTCATTCAAACTTTAGGGATGACCCCTATAGTTGTGAGACACTGTGAAACCTTGCTTTTTAAATACTTTAAATGTCCTTGATTTGATAAAAATATAATCCCCTATACAAAACTTGCATTCAATAAATTTTAAAGTTTTCATAGCCTTTCATTAGGCTAAAAAGTTTTTATACCTAAATTTAACATAGAAACTTATATATTTTACCTGGTGAATATTGTGCCTATTCGTTCAAGTCTGCTAGACGCCATAACGAAACGATAAAGGATTCAAAAATACAACTATATTCAATTTAAGGAATATATTGGATAATAAAATATTTGAGGTTATGTTTTTCTTATGCTTTCTGCGTTCATGTTATTGTTTGATATGTCAAACGTCAAAAATTAATTTTATTTTTAATAAAAATCGTGTTCATGTAGAAAAAATATTCTTGTAGCAATCCCGTCCAAGGTATTTATTGCAGAACCAACACAGAATAGCGCCATCGCTTGCCGTAAGAGCTATACAATTTCTTCATTGGTATTCTCTTAGAGGAATAAGACAAGACAGACAAGTAAAACACTTTAATAAATGTAATAAACATTTATTCTTTCAGTTAAAAAATATTTCACAAAAGGAAAACAACTCAATCAAGGCATTCACAACCTAAAAAAATATAAATTTAAAAATAATTTACACTATTTACAAGTTTTTTTAAATATAGAAATATATTTTGAACCACACACATACATAATTATACCACATTACCAATTTAGACACCATGTGAATGAACGGTATAAAACTCTTGGTTAAGTAAATCTTAATCTAATAGTAATTATAACGAAGAAAAATTAATCAAAATAATATGGAAACATCTTTTTAATGTTAGACATAGTGCCTATCTAAACAATACGGCACAAATTTGCCCTCAAGGGCGACATAAACCACATAATCATGTGCTATCCGGGCCTTAATATCAATATGTACTACGCTTTTATATGAGCAGCAGTTATTAATTTTGAGGCTCGTCATCCATCATTTAGCATCAGACTAGAATCGCCTCACAAAGCTGTGTGCTACACACTAAATTGGAAGTCAAAATAATATTCAACGTGAGAATAGCGTGGTGTCTACTTTACTCAATGATATTGTATAAGGTGTTCGTATGGCTCGAGTTTGAACGATCAACGAGTAGGCGTACAAACAAGTGTCAACTATATGTTGCTCTGCATCGCGACACTGAATTCAGGTTTGCTTATTAGCATAGTTTTAACGTGCCTCGTTCGAGGCGCAAATAACGTATCTACGTCTTTTTTTAAAATATCATTGACCTTACAATCTCAATCAATCGCTGCCTGTGGTGCAGTGACCTTGCAGGAGGTATGCAAGGTCACTACGACATATGACTGCACCCGCCTGATGTTAAGCTGGAGTGCGATCCATAAATGGAGGTGACTGCTACTACAGTTAAATAACTATATCAGTCACATCCACTATGCCGTCCTAATTGGAACTGGCAACTTACAAGCTAATTTCGAAACACGACGAAAATCAACTTACAACTCATCACTTCACTGGGCTCCAATGCTTACCACTCTTTGACAACCAGGCCCAGAGCAAATATCTGCCTCTTTTTCAACAAATATTTGCTCCGACCGGGTATCGAACCCGGGACTATCAATATGACACGCCTGTCGTCAAAATAGTTATAATACCAAGAATATTATTCAATATTGGCCTACCTGGCCAATATTGGCTTAGATTTATATGCATTGGCCTTAAAAAATAAGAGTCAGAAAAAGTGTCGGCTTAAATATTAAGCATTACATTGGGATTGGGTCACATTACATCCATAAAAGGGCATTGACCAATACCGAAAGATCAATCGGCCCAAGAGCGAACTAGGCTTTCACGTAGAATATTCGAACTACTTTAAATAGGATTTTGCCTAAACAAATTCATCACATACCAAAACCCAGAATTTTCAATGAAAATATATTTTTAAAACGTCTCCAATATCAGATACAGTTAGTACAACAATAATTATTTTAACAATTTATGAAAGTAAAATTTTCCCAACTTTAGCTGCTATAGCACTGATTATAAAAATAAGACATCATAGCGTTTGTAATAAAGGTGGTATTTGTACGTCGAGTCGGCTGGACATATTATTTAGTGCATTTTTTTTTTATTTGAAAACAAAATTTCTGTAAAATAAAAATGATATTCGATATTTTTATTAAGTTTTGTGTAACTACCCCAATATTACACCCAATATTAATTACGCAATAATAAAATACCATTCCTTGTAAAAAAGTATACATTTCTTGTTTTTTTGTTGTTGTAATTTAGGGTCTTTTTATCATATTTTTTTTACCAAATTCTATTAATAAGTATAAAATATTATTTTAACAAAAATAATAGTATTAAAATTAATTTGGCATAGTATACTTGGGGTTGACAGATGAAAAAAATATTTGTTGCCGCCACGGGTCCACGACTACAGCATGGAACACCGATTATAAGATGAAATCTAAACGATAATTAATAAAAAATGTCTTAATAAATGCTTTTGTAGCTTATTAATGAATACTTCTGTTTCGTGCATTTACCTCCTTTTAATATGTAAATAGCATTTGTTAGCGAAGAAGGGCGTTGATATTATTAAGTTGTACAAGTAATAAAAATCACGAGTTTTATACTTCTTAATTACCTCAAGAATTAATTAATGATTCTTGAAAGTATAAACTAAACCCTGCCAAGCTACACTGGCTTTAAATAAACATACATCAATCATAGACCATACATATACATACATACATATATATACAATACATTAAACTGATGCGGTATAACTTTTCGGACCTCATAAATAGCCATCGCCTTTTCAATTATATAATTATAAATACATTAATGTAATTTCAAGAAGCAATGCAAATACAACGGTTGGTATTCTGAACCCGCGGTCATTCAACTCTCACCTGATAGACGGGCGTTATGTTTTATCAGTCCATATTAGCTAGATCAATCACTCGATCCACGTGAGAATGATAAATAATGTAACTGTGGTTTACATTATTTATGACTTTTGTTCAAATTATGACTATGGTTAAGTCATAAAAGTCTAATGATCATGCAATCCGAGAACCTCCGGTTTTAAACCCAGTTTTAGTAGCACGTTTAGTAGCTTACTATAAAAACAATTATAAAAAAACATTGTCAAAGGGTTGTGCGAAAGCTGCACAAGCCATTATCGCGCACGGGTAATTAAGAGAATATTTTATTATTTGTTATCGGCCATATCGTTTTACAGCTACACACAACACTAGGGCAGTTCTATAAGACCTGTGCGAGCGAGAGGTCTGATAAAAATGGCATATAACTCGGTTGACACCTTAATGATGCCTTCAGTGTAGTAGTGTAATTGGTCAAAGAGTCTATTTACATCAAGTATTTCGTAGGTAGACGATAATAGAGTGACTATGTATATGTATTGAGACTATCTGTGTGTGCTGTATGACAAGTTTTGCGGACAAAACTTGATCTATGGAGGTCACAAGACGTCAATGTTTTCATGTTTTTCTAATACTTTTTGCAATGGAATATCTACAGTACAAGTTTCAATAACACCAGTATAAGCCACCGAAAAATAGCTCATATGAGTTAAGCCATAAAGGAGAGAATTGTGTGCAGAAGAAAATAATTGACTTGATGTAATATCAGAGATGAAACTTCCTTGATATATTCAAGGGATTTGTTTTATTTAATCCTTGAAATAAATCATCTAATTTCAGTCTTTCTAAAAATTACCTAGTCAAAAATAAAGGTAAATTTATATTTGTCCAAAGGCTCTGCCTACGTCAAAATTAAAGTTACTACAATTAAGTAATTTTATTGACAAATTAATAAAAATCACAATACAATTTAAATTTACTGATCACATCAGGAGCTGAGAGCAATGGCTGAGAAACGCTTTTTTTGATAACTAATAAATAAATAAATTCTTTTCCATGGAACTATATTAGATTAAATTCCTAATTAAAATGTGTCTTAACGCTTTAATAAAGATTTTTTAATTTACCTTGACGTTTCGGTGCAGCGGCTATGTTCTTACAAAGGCAACGTAAAATTGTCAAAATAAAGAAACCTATATTCGGTTGTTCCTTGTACTATATCTATCTGCTTTTGGCTTTTTTTAGCCAACCATATTGTGGCAAATGCATATTAAGGTGTTATAATGGCATTTTTTTATATGATTGTTACTCGACCTCGACCCGACTGCAAAAACTGAGCCGGCCAGATACTTCTTCACGCAGCGCTTTAAGGATCCAAGGCTACAGGATGGAGAGAATACATTGCCTGGTAAAGCATTCCACTTGTGCATATGTATCTATTGTCTATTATACCAGCTGCATGCTATGATCGCACCTGTTTGTTTTGACATTTGACCGTTCGTTGAAGTTTCGTATAAATTACGTTAGAAGGAGCAAATTGCTGTTCTTTATTGTCACTATAAAGAACAACAATTTTTCCTTCAAACGTAATTGTTAGTTTATAAGAAACTAGATGAGCAGGTCAAATGTCAAAACAGACATCATAGCGTGCCGCTGGTATAGTTTTAAGATTTAAATTATCATTACTGTTATACGTCAATTATAATTAAACGTCAGTGTCAATCCAAGCGTATAGTCCGAGGTATGTGGGGGTGCGATGTCAGACTACCTCCTCGTGTGTCTGTTTATAATATCGCTTCCGTGATACGGTAAGCAGATGGGCCGGTGCATCCTGGCAAAGGCGTTCTTGATGGCAATAAATTTCTCCACACATTCCTGTTTGACACTTGACACTGAATTGTCGTATACGTCACACGTTACGTCAGATTACGACTTTGGCCCAATTATTGAAAAAAAAATAGTAAGAAAGTATCTGTGGAGTGGCGAAAATAGAAACCACGGCCGCCATGTAAGAAATAAAGCAATGGAGTTATGTCAGACGTTTGTGTATGTATCCCTGGGGGAATTAAGGCGTCAAATTGATAATATTACCGAATATGTATAAATCACATTTTTGAACGATCATATTTAATGGCGAAACCTGTAGTGTTGGAAAAAAGTAGGTCGAACTATGTGATAAAATAAATCCAACTAAATATCTTTCATAGTTACTTAAAACAATAAACAAACGGATTTCGTTATTTTGACAAGATAACCTTACTTAAATATGGCCGCTGTTACCGTGAGCAATGGTTAGGAGCACCCACCACAAAACTTTGTTAACTATAAACTTCGAGTAAATAATATTTTAAAATGGAGCCTCTTCGTGCTGTATAAAATTGTACTTAAATAGGCCTTCCGCCATGAGTCTCTCATTGCCCAAAGCTCGTGCTGCGATCATTTTTATTATTAAATATACATTAAAACAATAATTAATTATGTCATTTATGTTAGGATTGCGACCGATGTTTTCGAAAACTTCTTTTATCTCCTTGCCTTGTTAATATATCAGCTACGAACGTCCTATGTGTAAATACCCTCAATACATCCTCACGAGATTCACGAATACCTTCGCATACTATTTTACTCCTTTGAATATTACCCTGCAAATAAAAATCGTGAATAAATTTACGTATTAACACACCAGTCCGCTACACGTAAGTACAGAGTTCGATTCCCGGGTGGAGCAAAGATTTGTTTCATAGCATTTTTAATATTTGATTACAAATTTGTTTGTAAAAAATGAATCAGATATTTGACCTAGGTCTGAGCCTTAAGGGTCTGCCAATCCGGGATTGCGGATATTTGCGAGATAGTATCACCGCTTTCAAGTGTACAAACCATGAAACTTCTCAGTCGCGTTTCGAGATCAGATTTAAAGTTGCCAGTCTCAACATAGCATAGAGAATTAATCAATCAATCAGGCAGAGACAATAGAGCGTCACTTGCTACGATCCTGACATAACTTCCTCACTTTCCTTACATCCACAATCCTCTTCATACAAGTTTCATAGAGGATGCGACTGCTAATTTCAGTTATTCAACTGTAGTAGCAGTAACCTCCATTCACGGCAGAGTTCAATTATTTGTTGAGTCACAGTAATCAAGTTGGAAACAATAAGAGCATCAACCGATAGGACGACCAACACCTCAGTATCTCCGTGACTACGATGGCTGCAAAGCTCTCGAAACGTTGAAATAATAAAATAAAATTGTTAAATTAAAACCAAAATAAACGCGATAGTAAGCCGCATAAAATTTGATTAATTCAATTATTCAATGTTCGCGCAAAATCTTAATAAAAATTAAATTACCTTAACAAGTTCTAATAATGTATGTGAGTGTGGCGCTAGTGCTGTTTGTGCTTTGCCATGAGCGCCCTCTAGTGACCGAAGTAAATGCGACAGTTGTTCGCTCACATCAGCTTCTAATGATACCTATAATAAGTTTTAAAATAGTCTTAATATTTGTTACAACTTCCAATTATGATAATGATGGCCTATGGCTAGGGTTGCCGACCCTCCCGGAATACCAAGATTATATACGTCATGTCTGAAATACAAGTGTGTACAAATTTTAATGATTACACATGTAAACAATTTTATGTTTATATCGTTTGTAATCCAAATTACAACTTCAAATAAAATATATTTGATTTTTTTCACCTCCCGGATTAATCATAAACTGAGTTGGCAACACTACCTATAATCCCAAAGTCAAATAAACGTGACATGTAATACCAGCACACGTTTGAATAAAATTTAATATCTTTGTACCGTGTATGAAAAATAAAATTAAAGGTGTCTCTCATACCAGTCTTTTAAATATCATTAATGCATGTAATATATATCCAGTAATTTGCGAGTGATGTTAAAGTGTGAAACGTGTCTCCTTTGAAAGTTTTAGTAGTTTTTACTACAACCTCATTCCCATCCTTATCTTATGATGAATCATTGGCTTATTTTATCTTCATATTCATTTTTACTAGACAATGTATTAACATTAAATATAAATTATTACTTTGACCTGACTAAATAGTAAGCCATAAAAAAATAGCGTCAAGCATACGTAAAATGTGCTTAGATTTCATTTAGAATCTTTACGTAGTCCCTCTAGTGGTACATATTCGTACTAACCAAATCATCCATTTGCGCTGTAAGATGATGAACCTTCCATCCCTGAGCTGCACTTAAAACATGAGGTTGTGCAGCGATTGCTGGCAGTTCCGCTGCTCGTGGCTCTCTGCGACGCACATCGGCTGGCCTCGCAAAATGAAGGGCAGTCGCTCGCCAACCGCAAACAAACGATGAACTTAGAAGAGGTCCTAGAAATAATTTGATATTATTGAAAAGAGAAACCTATTTCAAAGACTCGACTCGACATCTGATCTCGACCCACCTGATGATAAGCAAGAGGAGGTCTAAGAGTGACAATGATTAATAAAAACAAGTCAGTTCACGGCTGCTTCACGCATCGCTTGAAGAATGCAAGGTTATAGGATGGAGAGAACACACAGGCTAGTAAAGCATTTTCCAATTGTTCTACAAAGAAAAGACGCACCGAACTTTTTAGTTCCACTGCCGATTCAGTCGTTAATTGGCGTAACTGGCTGAACCTAAAGAACTGCTCTTCCTCACATGGATACCAGACGACTGCTAAAGCTTGACAGAGCCATGGTAGGTATCATAACGGGATACTGTGCTTTCGACATACTCCTTTACAATCTTAACATTTCAGAGAGCCCTTTTTTTTCCCGGCAACGCTTTCGAAGGTCTGCAGGAATGAGATGAGTCTCCTCGCCTTCTTGGAAAAGACCAGATGGCCCCACCGAGAACTAACTGATGATTCAATACACAGACATTGATATCATGTGATTTTCCTGGAGACTACAAGCATGCTGATTGGAGAGCAAGCTGATGAGAATGATTGTTTTTTTAGATAATAAATTCTTTAAATATCCTTACGTTTAGGCGGAGGTGCCGGCGCCGGTGGAGGTGTTCTCGGTCTTTCTTCTGTTGTAAAATCACAATGTCTGACACCACTTAATCTGAAACAAATTATTAATTACGAATAATAAGTTTGGTAATGTATAATTAGAAAGAAACTAAACAGCTTTTTGTACATAATACACAATCAAAAGTTGGGATTTTTTCCCCAATAGTTCGGCGACTGAGACGACCGTAAAATGAGCGGCCTTTTCAGTTGTCAGCGCTCTTCAGGCAAGCGACCAATGAATGGCAATCTTTTTCAGGCGACCTTTGTTTGTGCGAACAGGAAACCGATATAATAACAACTTAAAGTGTAGTGATAGATGTGGTTTGAAAGAATATGTAGTGACAAGGATTGACAAAGGAATGCTTCGATGGTTTGGGCACATGGAAAGTAGATTGACGAAAGGAATTTATAAATCTCATGTGAATGGATGCGTTAAACAAGACAGGCCCAAAAGGGTGTTTTTCGACCAAATCGGAGACATCCTTAAGAAAGCTAGGTTGCCTAGTGCCCATAACCATAGAGCTTGTATAAAGAGAATTGTGAATGTGAAGGAAGCGAGCGAGTTGTGTCAGGATCGTCGCAAGTGGCGCTCCATCGTCTCTGCCTATTCCTGTTTGAGGAAGGCGTGACAATGTACATTTATAATAATTAAATTAGAATATTCAATTACTTCATTTAGAATTTATACTTTAACATTTATCAAAAACTACAACAACTTACATTTGTTTTCTTGGTTTCTTTCTTGGTGAGATATCTTGAGGTGATGGTGCCCGTGGTGGGGAGAGTGGTTCATCATCTGGACCAGGTGATGATGCAGCTGAAACTGTTGTTGATCCACCACCTGAACCTCTGCCGGAACCAGCTGGCGATGGCGCTGCCATGAAAAAATAATAAAATTTATTGGTTATTTAACAAAATATGTGTATAACTCTTCAAAGGGCGGCAGGCAGTGGAGCTCAGTCTGCCGATACTGGGCAGTAATACCACTTAAAAATATATAGACCATGAAGTAGCGTTTAGGCATCATAGTGGATGTGACTGCTACTTTCAGTTACCTAAGTTACGCTACTACAGTTTCTACCTGTAGCAGCGGTCACCTCCATTTATGGACCGCACCCCAGCTTAACATCTGGCCTCCATTGTAGAGGCTGCCTGAACGAGGAGAAAACAGCCCGTATGTGCTCTATAGTTGCAGCAGCTTTGCTTGTCATCCTCAACAATGTGAGAACGCTTTGTAGGAACGAAAACGGTGTCCTGGCCTTTTTGTTTTGGAAGGGATCGGCTGGCTCCACTGAGAGCGAACAGTTGATGAACGCACGAAGAAGTATCAAAGGTCTCGAGTGCAGAAACGAGGCCGTTTATTAGAATAGGTAAGGATTATATTAATACAATTGAAATATATTGTATTATCTACCTATTATCTAAAAACAGTTAATGACAGATAGCAGAAATCCACCGACGGTGGCGCCATCTACGAAAAGTTTGCGTTTAAAAACCCATTCGACTTAAGATAGTTAATTAGTATAAAATTTTACCTCTATGTAAATTCCTATCATGTCCTAAATCTGTTTCTTCTTGTCGCATTTCATAGGGATGCACCATTGGTGGAACGCCAGTCACTTTTGTTGGAGATCTGGTAAAAAAAGTTAAAGAAAATAACATCAAAATAATTTATTAGCATGGTTATTAATTATTAAGAGTGGTAGGCAGTGGCACCCAGTCTGCCGATCCGGGGTAGTACCACCACTTACAAGTATACAGACTGTAAAGTGATTTTTGGGATCAGCTTGTAAGTTGCCGGTTCCAACTAGGCCGGCATAGTGGATACTACTACTATTTACAGTTATTTAATCTAAATAAATGTATTTCTAAAGGTTTTCGTTAACTATTAATTTTTGTCGCGAAGCTACGGGTTTTGTTATTGCTTTTTTTCTTTGAACTCTTTTTGGATCCTGCATACAAAATATGTTTTCTAATGACTATTTTGATCCATTTGATAATTAGGCCATAATATAAAAATAATAAGGACAAAATATACATGTAAAATTAAAAAAATAAATCATAATATACATAACATAATTCAAAACTTTTATATTAAGTTATACATTCATAGTAATCAGATTCCGAGTTTTAAGCATTTTAGACGCTTAAGACACAACAGCCAGATGTACCAAAAATTATGATTTACGAATTTGTAAAAAGTATCGTTTAAGTAAAAGAAAAAAAGAAAAATGGGTTGCACCACTCTTTAACTTCACATTTTACATTTACGTTTAATGGATATTTTAAACAGACCTAAAGGACATCATTCTTTTTGGGTTTCTATGTACTACTTTTGTTATTTCTAATAATAAAAACATATATAAATGGTAGTTTCTATTTAAAATTATTAACAACCCAATTCACGATTTCGTAATAGTAAAGTAATAGAATAAGTATAAAGTAAAACTAAATTCGTAAATTGAAACTTTTTTGGTACAACCGGCTGTAAAAGTAATTAAAATCCTTTTATTGTTTAAATTGATTATAATTTAACATTTTTTCGATCGGAAAGAATTTAAGCTATAGTAACCAACATGTCAATGCATTTACGTTCAAAAAAATTAAAACTGAAGAAAAAAATTCTAATAAAGACTTACCCTTCAAGGTCACGTTTTTCCTAATATAGAAGGTCTGGGCAAGATCAATGTTGCCAGTATAAAAAAAAATTAACTGTGGAAAAAATTTCTAATAAAGACTTACCCTTCAAGATCACGTTTTCTTAATATAGAAGGTCTGGGCAAGATCGATGTTGCCAGTATTGAGGCAGTTGGCAACCGACCTTCTGGTATTACTTGGACTGTATTGGCTACATTCACTGCAAATAAATAATATAACTGTATTGTAGCTGTGTATAAATGTATAAAAATGTGTTTTTGTTAAGAGTGAAATAAAATACGACTCGCTGGTTCAAAAAACAAAAGACGAATCCCGCCATGACTTTATTACTTTATATATAATAATATTATTGGCCATGGCCACAAATAATTCAGCCACACGACTGTGCGGCCTTAATAGTAGCATAGCGGATGCAACCACAGGCGTTACGCGGAAAGTCCCGGGTTCGATTTCCAGACAAATATTTATCTTGTACCTCTTATTTGTAATATTTAATCTTAAAGTAAGCATTAAAAATTATAAATATGAGTTTATAAATAAAAGATGGATATTTGCTTCTGATCTGGTTATTAAAAAGTGGTAGGCAGTGGTGCCCAGTCTGTCCAGCACGTACAAGTATACAGACCAACAAGTGATTTAGTCGCGTTTCGGGATCAGCTTGTAATGTGATTGCTATTTACAGTTATTGAATTGTAGTAGCAGTCACCTCTATTCATGGACTGCACTCCAGCTTAACATCAAGCGGGGCGCTGTCATATGTCGAGTCAATAATATAAAAAAAGACAAAGTATTCCTGTTTTTTTTTAAATGAAAATTGTTGTCTACACTTGTAAGTGGTAGTACCCCGGATTGGCACCAAATCCACCGAATCACCGATTATTATGGAATTACCTTGTGTATTATTTTGTGGCACATGATTGTATGGTGCTAAGACCCTTGCTGGGAGTGGGGTGACATGTTGTGCTGGGGCTGGTGTGACCACGGTTGCCGCAGGTCTTGGAACTTCATAATATAACTGTGAAGGGGCACTATTGCCTACTCCTCGCATACCAACGTTCGCTACTCCAACCACCTGTGAATAAATAATTGTTTTAAAAGGCTAATAATAAATGTGACCGCGTCTTCAGAGTTCTTGGATAAACCCTTGCTTATCATCACTTCTACAACCTAAACTTAAATCGTTATTTAAAAAAGGCCAATAAAAGAAGTGACGACAGGCGTGGACGAACGGTTTAGCGACTGGTTTGTTGCGCGTAAAGTCCCGGGTTCGATCCCCGGTCGGAGCAAATATTTGTTTCATAGCTTTTATTTGTAATATTTAATAATATTAAATATTGCAAATATTTGTTAATAAAAAAGAGATGGATATTTGCTTCGGGTCTGGTTATCAAAGAGTGGTAGGCAGTGGTACCCAGTCTGCCGATCCGGGGTAGTACCACCACTTACAAGTATACAGACCGTGAAGTGATTTGGTCACGTTTCGGGATCAGCTTGTAAGTTGCCGGTTCCATCTAGGCCGGCATAGTGGATGTGATTGCTACTCACAGTTATTAAATTGTAGTAGCAGTGACATTCATTCATGGTCCACACTTTGGCTTAACATCAAGCAGAGTGCTGTCATATATCAAGTCACAATAAAAAAAAATTAAAAAAAAGTGACTATGACTAAGGCAACTGTGAGTTGAAACATTTCTTTAAGTCGTTGGCACTCTTGGACCTCCCCTTGCATCAAGTTTAACATCCCTTAACATCAGGTTAATCAAGATCAGTCGCATCTTTAATCAATCAATCAATTTGTCACGTCTTTTTCCCACAGGGATAGGCAGAGACAATGGAGCGCCACTTACCATGATCCTGACACAACTCCCTTGCTTCCTTCACATCCACAATTCTCTACATACAGGCTCTGTGGTTATGGGCACTAGGCACCCTAGCTTTCTTGAGGATATCTCAGATTTGGTTGGAAAACAGACTACTGGGTTTGCCTCGTTTAAGGCATCAATTCACAGCTGATTTATAAATTTTTAAAAAGAAATAATCTTGAACAAAAAAATTAAATAAAATATTTTATTCTTACCTTAGCTGTTGGACAATTCCTCTGCACCAATGGTATTGGCCTTTGTGTTGTTAAAGACACGGACACATTTGGGGCTGGTGCTGGCATTGGCCGAGGGGCTGGTCCTCTTATTCCTGTTATAACGCTTGCTGCTGCGGAACATATAGAATACTTATTAATGATATGTCAGACAACCAATTAGTATATAGATTTTTATTTTTTTTTTGTCGACACATCTGCCGATAGTAAATAGAACAGGTCCAAGAGCGGCGACGACTAAATAAAACGATTTAACTGACAACGGTTAAATTGCGACCGGGGACCGACCCCTGCAGCTATCGCTTAACTACTTGTTTAATTATGGCTCGACATATGACATCTCCCTGTCTGATGTTAAGCTGAAGTGCGGCCCGTGAATTGAGATCACTCCTACTACAATTCAATAACTGTAAATAGAAGTCACATTCACTATGCCGGCCTAGTTGAAACGGGCAACTTACAAGCTGATCCTGAAACATGTCATTGAAGGAATTTGCTAATTGTACACCTAGTATAAAATATACATATCAGCACCCAACCTGCCCCCCTAGCACGGCAATCCAAGAATCAAGATAAAGACTTGCAAGGAATATAATTGTAATTCATTTTAAATAACTTACTAGAACAATATCAAAAAAGATATTTAAACGTTTTGTAAAACTTTACACTAAACAACGTTGAATACTTAAATAAATATTTTTTTAAACATTTTGATGTACCGACCTAATATGTTATTTAAAATTAGTTACAATAATATTACTTGCAGTTCTTTATCTTGTTTCTTGGATTGCCGTGCTAGAGGGGCTGATGTGCCATAAATAGAAGCGAATGCTTCTACAGCTAAATAACTGCAAGTAGCAGTTGCATCCATTATGCAGGCCTAGTAGGAACAGGACGTAACTAAGTCACTTTACAGTACTCTTTAAAGTTGTGGATACTACTCGAATCAGCATACTAAGCAAATGACCTAAAACTGTCTACCTCTATACTCATTAGCACACTGACAACAACAAATTGTCATGCCTTTTGCCGCAGCGATAGGCAGAGACAATTCCCACAGAAATAGCTAGGTTGCATAGTGCGCATAACCATAAAGCTTGTATGAAGAGAGTTGTGGCAAGTCGCACTCTCTGCATATCCCTGAAGAAATATTTATTGGACTTACAAGTGAGGACAGTAGTAGCGGGTAAGGTGACAATAGTAGAATGGCCAGCTGCGGGCATTACACGAGGACCAGTCACACGCGGTATAGGTGGTCGGGCGGAGTACACTAGCGAATTTCGAACGCGAGGCGCACCAGACCAATTTGCCCCTGTGTAAAAAAAGCTATGTTTAAACCAAGCATTAGCAACCATTTAGCAATAGCCTTGAGACGTGATATCTGATTTTGCATTGCCTGATGGTGAGCAAGTGGAAGTCCAAGAGTGACAACGACTGAATAAACCAATTCAGTTTATGGTTGCCTCAGTCACCATCACCATCGCTGGCTGCCAAAGGTGCTTCCTCACCCTTTGCTGAAGGATCCAAGGTTACCAACAACAGATACTTTTACACAGTTCACAAAATCAAAAATATATATGAAGTAAAATAAATTATATACCATCTTAAATCTCAACACTTTGAATTAATCTCGTAGGGATTTTGCAGGCACCTAGATTAATATAGCAGTGATAAGAATAAATTGTTCACAGACAAAATCATCATTCTCAGAACAGAGTGAGTCGGAAGTATGAAAATAATAAAATAATGATTCCCTATGGACTGTAAAAAAACATGAAATAAAATGAATGTATGTATATCTATCCCACGGATGACTTCATGGTGACGTATCACAGTACTGGCACTGGCCCTCACTTAAACAATCCCTTGAACTTGTCACCATTTGTTACTCTGACAATGTTCCAGCGCATTTCGGGGATAGTAATATGATCAATATTTATAAAATTCAATTTGATACTTTTTACTGAAGTCAATAATTCTGTCATAAAAATATTAAGATCATGATCAGCCTCACCTAGTGATGAAATTGGCAGTGATGATGAAGATGGTGTAATAGGACGGGTGGCTACTCTTGGTACTGCTAATGATGCTCCAGCTACAGGCCCCCGAGGCACATGGCTGGTTATTGATTTACTCACTACAACACTCGCTGTTGCATTCTGTACAGTTACTGTAGAATAACAAAATATATTACATGGATATGAAAAGCTGGAACATAGAGACGAGTAAAATAAAATGATGAAAAGATAAGTGGCTTTCGCTGATACAGATATTATATTCATTTGTGTCACTACCGTGCACATATTTTATTTATTCATTTGTTTTAAAATAATTTATCATTTCGTGTATTTTCAGCTACTAATAGAGCTTGTAATATATAAACAGAATGACCAAAGTATGTATATCAAAGATACATTGGTATTGGCAAGTGGTTTTGAACCCATGCCCTGGGTTTGCATGACCAATGCACCACCACTATGCCATGGTTGCCTTGTATGGATATACAATGTTTAGGCAATCCATTGCACTCAGTTTGTAGTTTATTCTGTTATTGCATAAAGTAGTTTATTCTAATTTTGCGAGGTCTTATAATATTAGGTTAGGTAGAGGGTAAAGTAAGGGCAGTCGAGTGTTGCCTCTAATGGGCAATAATGCAATGATTGTCTGGACACGGCCTTCACTTACTTAAGTATTTGAAGTAAGAATTGGTGTACTTTATATTCAATAATATCCATGTACATATAATATGGAATGTCCATATAAGATTACTAACTAACTCATGTCATTGGGGTGGGATTTTGAATGTGTTAATATAAAAGTCTCAATTTTTTTTGTGACTCGTTATCTGCCCCTGACTTGCCTGATTATAAGGAGGCCGAAGAGTGCCAATGACTGAAATAAACAAGTAAGTTAAACGAGGCCTCAGTCAGCCAGCCGAAGGTAAAAAGCTATAGTGTATGTTGCAGTTTTATTTATTAAATTTAATTAACAACAGTCATGTCTTTATAGACAAAGCATGTTTATACTATATTTAAAAAATATTTAATATGGTAATTCATTTTCTAATTTGTAAATCCAAATTTACCTAACAAAAAAAATTAGGTTTTACAATTTAGTACAAATTTATTGTGTTTTAAAGATCAGCTAATCCACTACGTATTTCAGAAAATATGTGGTCAAATAAAGGTACCTTACCTGGTCTTGTATTATGATGTGGTAATGGGGGTAGTACCCTCACATTTGGTGAGAGGGCTCTAACCGATGAACTGACAACTAAATTACTTGTTCCACTTACAAGTTGTCCGGAAACATTTAACACTTGGGTACCACTCACTGGTGTTCCACCTATTTGTGTTCCCACATTTATATTACCCAGAGTACCCTGTGTTCCAGATTGCCCTTGACTTATGATTTGCGTAGATTGATTCAACAGTTGACTACTTATTAGCTGAGGCTGTGATATTATTTGCTGCCCTTGACTTATGATTTGGGAGCCTTGGGATACTATCTGTGGTCCTTGTATGATTGGTGAGCTGCTCATTAGCACTTGAGACTATAAAAAAATTGTGAAAGTACACTTATTACAATTTCATCAATGTTGTTGAAATTAAATGAAGATGTTAATATATTTTATACGTAGGCATAAGAAGTGAAGCAATAAATGAATAGAACACAAAGAAATTGCGAATACCTGTGAAGGGACGCCTGTGGACAATATTTGTGTCGCAGCACGCATTAAGCCAATTGGTCCGGTATGGGTAATAATCTGGCCCGTACCAGTAGTCTTCGGTTGTGGAGATATTAGGTGTGCCATCTTCACCTCAGAATTCGCCACACTTTTCACGATAGTTATTTTTTGCGAAGCCAAGTCGATTGGATACATTTTACTACTTGTGACAGTCCTATCGTTTTCTAAATTACTCCCCATTATGAAATAACACTACATTACATATACCAAATTTATTTATATGATAGCTCTAACTGTGCACATTGATTTCTTTAAAAGTTTTATAAAGATAGAAGTTATACCACAACTATTAAATAAACTAAAGTAAAAGCGCAACAACTTGGGAAACGAATGCTCGCTCAAAAATGTCAAACAAAGCCAGATAATTCTGTATTGCCAAAGAAAAAATATTAATTTTGGCTCATCTTAATATAAACCAAAGCCTAATTTATTTTACATAACAATTTAGATTGCTTGCGGTATGGAAAGGTCAGATACTTTCGCTCCCGTTTTTTGAGCTTCAATTAGGTCAGTGATGGGAAATGACAAGCGAGTAGAACCAACAACAAATACCATGTACTATGCTATTAGAATAAAAATAGGACGGGCTGTTGACTAACTTCACTTCATTCAGTACGGTCCGCAAAGAAAACGAATCATTTTTTTCTTACATTATATTTTGGAAAGTATTGTTTTCGATACAAAGGAAGATTCTTGAAGATGATAACGCTCGTCCATTCAGTTTTATAATAAATACAAGTAAGAACTACTCATATTTTATAATAACTAATCACTAGCAGATTGACGAAAGGAATTTATAAATCTCATGTGAATGGAAACGTTAAACAAGGCAGGCCCATGAGGGTTGCCTAATGCCCATAACCATAAAGCTTGTATGAAGAATGTGAAGGAGTAGGAAGAATTGTAAGTGTGAAGGAAGCGAGGGAGTTGTGTCAGAATCGTGACAAGTGACGCTCCATTGTCTCTGCCTATCCCTGTGGGAAAAAGGCGTGACAATGTGATTGATTGGTTGAATCACTAGGTTCTGCCCAGGGGTGCGGATAACACAGAGATTACTCAGTTTTAATCAATAAAATAGTCACGCCTTTTTCCCACAGGGATAGGTGGAAACAATGGAGCGCCACAGTTTGCCTCTTTTTATTATTTTTATTTTTTCTTAGGTGAAGACAGCAGCAGCAGTAGCGAATCAGAGAATTATTTTAAAATGAGTGGGATTAAAGAAATTATATAATAAAACATTTCAATGAACATTTCTTTTATTTTGCTAAATTTATTGTTTTGCACACCATACTAAAGTGAAGTTGGTTGGAGAGTTAGACGTCACAAAATGGCGCCAAAATCCCGTCTTATCCTTATTTAAATCGCATGATACATCGTTCCTTTCGTTTATATATATATATTTTAAATAAACCCGGCAGTGTTTATGAACTTTATTATTATTACTGCATAGATATATTTCTTGTTATTGCATGAGCAACGCGTTACGTTCGTTTCATTCATTCTTTCTTTCTTCTTGTTTATGGCTTAGTATTAAACTTGCTAGTGTCAAAGTAAAAATATATGGTTCAAACTTAAAACATTGTCAAGTGAATATGAAGATGAACCACGCGAGTGATTCATCATAAGATGACGATAATAGTGAGGTTGATGATCATCGTTTTAGTAAAGCGGCGGAAAGTCTTTCCTAAAACTCCGGAAAGAGTCTTGGAGGAAACACGAAAAAACACTTTTCACCGCTTTAAATTACTTGTTTATATTTGATCAACTTAAAAATGATTACTGGATAACAATTCCATCATTATTATACATTAATATTTAAGAAAAAAAACCTTTTAAAATAATTCAAAAATGCGCATCCTGTCACTTGCAGTTGCCCGCCAAAACTCCCGTTTCATTCTTTCTTTCTTTCTTCTTGTTTATGGCTTTAGTATTTAACTTGCCAGTGTCAAAGTAAAAATATATGGTTCAATGTTAATACATTGTCAAGTAAAGATGAACATGAACCACGCGAGTGATTCATCAAATGATTATGATGATAGTGAAGTTGATGATGATCGTTTTAGTAAAGCGGCGGAAAGCCTTTACTAAAACTTCAGAAGGAGTCTTGGAGGTAACATGAAGAAACACGTTTCACAACTTTAAATTACTTGTTTATACTTGATCAACTTAAAAATTATTACTGAATAACAATTCCACCTTTATTACACATTAATATTTATGAAAAACACAAGCTTTTCAAATATTTCATAATTGCGCGTCCTGTCAGTTGCAGGTGCCCGCCAAAACTCCCGTTTCATTCTTTTTAATTTAGACAGCTGTCAGCGGGAGCAGTTGTGTACATTCTGAACAAGTTCGTAATGGGCGTAATGTCAAACAACGGGGGGTCTGCTTCTAGTCCAGATGTTTACAAGAACGAAATAGCATCGGGTCTCGACTCTCGTTCAAGGTCATGGCGATGAGCACGTTTCTTCCGGTTTGATCTTCGCACCAAATGTTTAGGCATCGCAAACGTCATCAATATAATACTGTCGTTAAACATTTTGAAACTAGTAAAAAATAGATTAAAAGTATGAATTAAATTTTAAAAAAATTATCTCCTGTTATGCATGTTAAATTTAATTTGTCAGTTTTAGAATTCGGAGCGCAGACCATAAGCACTTTTAGATCGTGTCGGAATGCTGCGATTGTAAACAAAATGGCGACGTTAGTAAAAGCTGTTGAGTGTGTTCTTTGATTTTGCACCTGATTTTTACCAATTATGTTGTTTTTTTTGCGCTAATCATCGAGTTTATTATTAATACATTGTTTTATTTGCATTAAGTTATACCTAATTGTGTAAAAAGTGTTCTTAGGATAGTGACTTTATTGTATTCCATGTAAACCCATTGTGTTGAAGAAGTGACTTTATTATGTTTTATTTTATTGAGATAGTGATTTTATTATGATGTTAACTAGTAATTAACATACACATTTTTAGTGATACTATTGTCTTGAAAAGTAAGTTGGAATTAAATAAAAAAAATAATGTTTTATAAAAAGTCGTTTTATTGATCTAATTAGATTATTTCCTACTGAGTAAGGTTCACTTTCACCGACATCTTAAATACGTCTAATATTCATTGTTGTATTATTATACGTATTTAGGATGTGAAAGTGGACCTAATATGTTTACAAATACGCAATATCAACCAGGCCATTTTAAAATTGCCACCATTTTTAGTTCGAGTGAGATTCCGTCGTGGCGTCTCTAATTGCCACGTGTTGTCTATGGCAGTCGAGCTTCTTCTCTTGAGTACAATGTTCCTTGACGAAATAGCAATGAGCAGTAATGCAAACAATGGAATCGCTAAAGTGAATCAAGGTTCTGCTTCCGGCGACAAAAACGAGCCTAAAAAATGGATACAACTAAACATCGGTGGGACTTACTTCCTTACCACGAAGACTACGCTATGCCGAGACCCCGATTCATTCTTTTCACGTTTGTTGGCGAATGAGGACAGTGACCTTAGATCAGAGAAGGTGAGTATACCTTTGTTTTTTTATACTACCTAAATTTTGTTTATTGACTACGTTGGTTTGTTTATTTTTACATTGTTGGTGAAGTTCATATTTTTTTCTTTAGGATGAAAACGGCGCATACCTTATCGACAGGGACCCCAGTTACTTTGTTCCTGTTCTGAATTATTTGCGTCACGGAAAACTCGTCCTCAATAACAATTTGTCAGCTGAGGGTGTATTGGAGGAAGCTGAGTTCTATAGCATCACAGAGCTCATTAAGATGGTAAAGGATTTGATCGCTATGCGTGAACTCAACCAGAAAACACCTCCAGAACCGAAGAAGCATGTATACCGTGTGCTAAACTTCCATGAGGAAGAGCTGACTCAAATGGTGTCTACCATGTCTGATGGTTGGAAGTTTGAGCAGCTGATCAATGTTGGTTCTCAATACAACTATGGAAATGATGATCATGCAGAGTTTCTCTGTGTTGTGAGCCGTGAGTGTAATGACCCAGGCACCACCAATGAGGCAGAGCCAACAGACAGGGCTAAGGTCCTCCAGCAGCTAGGATCACGCATGTAAACACCAGGATTTTATGTCTTAAGCTGACAGAATCTGAGTTTGCTTGATAATTTTTTTAGCTTGTGGTATTTTGTTTATGCCACTAAGGTTAACTTAATATGTAAAATATTTGATTGTGACGTTTTTGTATATTATTACAATAGTTATAATTTATATTGATTTTATTTCTCGAAATTGTACTTATAACTTTATTGGTATTATGCTAGGCTAAGTTTTTTTTTTGTTAAGTCTGATAAAATTGATTTATTTAGTTTTAGTGCCAATCGGGGGCTTAAGGATACAATGGGCATTAAATTAGATCCTTTTCTACACATCATAATTTATTTTGTAGTTTTTTAATAAAATTATTTCTATTAACTAAAGAAAGATGTAATGATTTTTCGTATACCTCAAGATGTACTTTTGGAGGAGATAAATAGGTAGGTCGTAAAACGAGGAAGGAAATTGGAATAGGGGTACATTATTGGGATTTTAAAATTCCTACCAAGTGTATGGTGATTCAGTATTTTAAAGTCATTGTAAAAATTTACATTCCCTGATATAATCTTGCATTTTAAAATTTGAATAAGAAAGATCTGTTATATTTAAGTGTTCACTACACAATTATATTTATTTTTAGCTATAAATGTTTATACATTATTGTTCGTTTTATTAATTTAGCACATACATGAGTCCCCCTCTACTTTATGAATGAGGAAAGCCTAGATCAGAAATGTAGAGTTAGGGTGACTAAGTTATAAAGTATTCAGTAAACATAAAAAAAATATTTTGGGTACTGTTAGTGCCGGATTAGCCATATAGCAGGAGGTAGCAAATGCTAGAGACCAAAAACTACCAAACATAGGCACATTATCATGCTCGTGTGGTTACAGTCAAAAGCAGATAGTCCCGAGAAGCTCTTCCTCATATGGATAGACGCTTTACCAGACGACTGCTAAATCGTGGCAGAGCTAAGCTTCGCATTGTAGTAGGTGATAGGCAGGGCCGTTTTAAGCATATTCAGCGCCGGGGTGCGAAAGTCAAGGCTCCGCTCGCGTGGTCTCAGTGTAGTAGGTACCTATCGAAATTTAAAGCGGTCGGCATGCGCCCCCTTGGACTCTGCGCCCGGGTGCACCGCACCCCTTGAACCCCCGGGTAAAGACGGCCCTGGTGATAGGGACATTGTGCTTTCAACAAGCACCTTTATAACATCAACATTTCGGATAGCCCCCTTTGTAGGGGCTGCCTGAGTGAGGATGTGCTTTTATGTTGTAATAGTGTAGCTGAGGCGCGACAGAAGTTCCTGGGCAACGTTAGGACACTTTCGGAGGTCTGCAGGAAGAGTTCCTAGAGGATATTGGAACTGAAGAGGACTAAAGTGTAGAAATGAGCCCGCAAGCTAGCTACACCACAATACTTAAAGGGGGGGGGGCCTTAGGAGTTTAGTTTGTAGTAAATTGTCCAGTCTACTGATCCAGGGTAGTGCTACCACTTTTAAGTGTACAGACCGTGAAGTGATTTAGTCGATTCGGGATCATCTTAAAAGTGGACCGCATTTCAGCTTATCAGGAATGGTGCTGTCATCGAGACAATAAAAAAAAAACGAACTCTGGCTAATGTTAATGGCTTTTACACTAAGGATCTGGTCCTTAGGGTAAAAGTAAAAAAGCAGAATAGCGACGGCGACTAAGGCAACCGTAAAAAGAAGCTGGTATTCAGTCGTCGGCACAGTTAAAAAATCTTTACGGCCTTATTATAAAACATAGGTAAATAAAGTTTTAATCGACCCTACCTATGTGATAGGACAAGGCTACCTGTCTCGCATCTTTGCAGTGATAAAAAATGCATGTAAGTAAAGGCTTTTGTTCCCATCCGTTGAATAGAGACACCTGTCGTTCCCATCCGTGGGGTGACAATTCCCACCCTAGTGTGTAGATAGAGATGGACATGCAACAATGAACAGCGGAATTAAATTGTCTTGGGACCCTACGGAAGTGTATCGTTATCTTAGTAGGCATACTTATGCAGTGATGACGTGAAACGCTCATTGCTCCGAGTAACTGAGACAAACATTTAAATTGATTCTCTGACGTTCAAAATTTTAGAACGAGAATTGACATGTATGTATGGTGATACTAGTTGTGCCAGCGGTTTTACCCGCGTAAAATTAGGTTTATAACAGTCATAAAAAAGGAGGAAGTTCTCAATTCGACTGTATATCCCTTTTTTTGTATTTATAACTCGATGACTCATGTAAAAAAGAACGACGGAAATGAAAATAAATATAGAAAATTTCCAAACAGCAGAAACTATAGTCAATTGGAAACGATAGTAATTTTTTTTAACTTAAAAGTATCTTATGTTACTTCTAGTACCTCCAAAAATATGTGTACAAAGTATTTTCTTAGATTTTACGCGAACATTGATTAATGAATTAAACAAATTTTATGCGGCTTACTATCGCGTTTGTAAAATCAAAACCAAAATAAACGCGATAGTAAGCCGCATAAAATTTGTTTAATATGTGTACAAAGTTTCATGGTGTAGTTGTTGCGTGAAAACGTAACAACCTCAAATTAATAGTAGGAAGTAGGTACAAATCGATAATAGAGACAATATCAATTCCATGACCACTAAGTACACAGACCGTAAAGTGACTTAGTCGCGTTTTGGGGACAGCTTGTAAGTTGCCAGTTCAAACTAGGCTGGCATAGTGAATGTAACTTAGTTATTTAATTGTCAGTAGTTGCCTCCATTCATGGACTGCACTCCAGCCTAACATCGAGGTGCTGACATATGTCGTCACAATAAAAAAATATTTGACATCTGACCCCGACTTGCCTGAGAGTAAGCAGGGACGACTTGCCTTAGTTCCGTCACTATGGTTTCATGCAAGGTTTAAATTTGCTCCTGTGCCCTTATACCTCTAGGACCACCTTGCCCAGTATCTTCTCGATATCAGCGCAAAGCTTTAGGAAAGTTAAAGGAAATGCAAAAGTCACACGAAGTAAAATAAGGTATAGGTATAGCAAATGTTTAAATAAAACTCCCATTAGCTAAAATATCTTTTAATTGTAGGTATATTTTCAAATTTGTAATAAAACAAGAAATAATTCATGGCGGACATCTGTGACGTCCCCGAGTTAAGTCTCTAGAACAAAGTATAAAAACCATAATTCGTTACAAACGTGTATAAGAGCGTAGTTATGCGAATTAGAACCATCCCAAGTCATATTAAATAAATAAATTAAATTCATTAAAATATTTTATTAAGGCGACTGTGGTAGTGAAATGGTGAAACACAAACTAAGAATCCCCGGTACCAATGTATCTTTGATATATATACTTTGGTGGTCTTGTTTCTATGATACAATCAGTAGCTTAGTATAGATATGTAAGAAAGATTTTACAAATAGTATAGTGAGTCCGATTAAATTGGTAGTAAGTATAAAGACAATAAAATCGGTGTTTACAAAGTCTTGTTTGTTTCCATAACTACGTTCATAAATAACCCTATCAAGAAACTGCAAGAACAATAAATAAAACTATGACTCACAGATGGTACTCTATCCACTGAACCGACTGTAACTATAATTTGACATGCATGTAGATGATGTATTTTAAAATTATGTACATTTACATTCTACGTTATTCAATTTATATAACTAGCAATACATATAAATCTTTAACACGTTGTTTTATAAAAAATAAACATTAGCACTATTTAAAACTTACATTATTAAATTATATATTCTAGTATAAAATATTGCATTTTAGCTGCACTAAATACAAGTTAACAAGAGTACCTACATAAGACACGCTCCTGTAAAAAACATTACATTATTAATAAAATACAGAATAGATCTCACAAGCTATTAAGGCATTGGGGTTTATTGTTATACATTAAATTAGGTATGTTTGACACACTTTGTGTTAGCACCAATCTGCCATATACGTGAAGTCGAGGAACATCTTGTGGTCAGACGCAGTGAGCGGGCGCGGCTCCTTCGGCGGCGTGAGCACGGCCGCCTCCGACGTGAACTCACTGTCAAAGTTACTAACATCTTCAAGATTATTAATTGTTGGCACAAACGGTGGTTTAATTTTACGTAATAATAGCTGCTCCCAGTTTATGTTACGGAAGAACGCCTGCTTCTTCACGTCCTCGGCGTCCCTCTCGGAGGAGCCCAGCCGTCTCTCTGGATTCTTCCTCAGCAACCTTCGCATGAGCGCGATCGCCTCCAGCGACAATGTTCTCGGATAACGCACTTCGTCATTAACAATAGAATCGAACACTTCGCCTTCGTCTTCACCAGGGAATGGAGACTCGCCGACCAACATTTCGAATATTAATACTCCGAGTCCCCACCAGTCCACCGCTCTCGTGTAAGTTGTTTCAGTTAATACCTCGGGAGCGAGAAACTCTGGGGTGCCGCAAAATGTTCCAGTTTTGTCACCCCAGCCCATTCCTTCTTTACAGAGGCCAAAGTCGGCTATCTTGACGTAGCCTTCTGTGTCGAGAAGTAAATTATCTAACTTTAAGTCCCTATATATTATATTATTTTCGTGTAAATACTGCAGTCCCAATACAACGCAAGCAGCGTAAAATACAGCCCTCGGTTCGCTGAATACATCAGCATGTATATGCATCATAAGATCGCCGCCTGCGGCATATTCCATCACGAAACACACGTGCTGCTCCGTCTGGAAGCAGGCGAATAAATTCACCAAAAATGGATGCCTAATAGCATTGGCTACTTCGAAGATCCTCTTTTCAGATAATAACGAATCAACTTCATCTCTAGCAATGATGTCGCCCTTCTTTAAAGCTTTAATTGCAAAATATTCATTGGTGGATCTGTATTGCGCTAGGATTACTTTTCCAAAATGACCTCTGCCTAAAACGCTCAAGAGCCTGAAACTGTTCATACTCATGTCTCCAGATTGTCTTCTAGAGTCCACATCCTTTGTAAACGATTCAATAACAGACGAGGAACGAGACGACGAAATTCTCATATTGCTAGTCACTTCTACAATTTGGTCTTCATTGCTGGGGAAATCTAGAACTAATTTGGGCGATGGTGATGGTGGATATTCCACAAGAGGTGTATTGCATGCAGATGATTGTGGATCCTTTGTGACATAGTTATCTCTGGTATAGGAATCTTCTAGAAACGCGAAAGCTTCTTGCAGTTCCTTTTCCATTCTTAAAGTAGATACATTGGGAGGAGGTATGAGTGGTAGTGAGGGCTTTGGTGGTGGTGCGGCGGGTAATGGTGTAGATGGTGTGGATGTGGGCAGGCCCAGTGGCCTGATGCCCGCCATGCCGCCTAACGTTACATTTGGATTTTCAGCATCTTTATTGTCAATAACTGGCGAATCGAAACTTAATTGCTGTGGCTGAGATATATGAGCACTTTGAATATTTTGTATTGAAGGAGATGATCTTTTGAGTAGTCTCCCTAACACAACAGCTGGGATGTGCATATCCCCATAAGAAGGTCTGGGTATATTTTTGCCTTGTTGTTTGAAGATTTTCTTTTGGCGTTGCAGCTTAGGTTTCCTTGATATGATTGGATTCAAAAATTTGATCTCGGCGAATAGTAATCCCTGTGGTTCCAATTCTAAAGCCATCCCATGACGGATGTCGTCGATGAATTCTTCTAATCTTAAAAATTTGACTGCACACAGTCCGCGCCAGTCCTTCCAGTGGATGCCGATCTCCAACTCGCGGGACTTGTCTAATTTAATTGAAAACCTGTAAATTAAGAATATAACAAATTAATAAGTTATCACAGACAGACACAGGTATGTGAAATAAGTATATGAATACTCTATAACCGCTTATAGGTACATAGTTTAGGATTCTTTATTATCATTATTATTTTTAATTTTATTTTGTTAGGAGCTAAAAAAAATATTAAACGAGTAATTGACTGTATTTGGCTTTAAAATGTATAATTATGTGATATATCGTCAAATATGTAATATAGCTGTAAGTCTCTAATGAATAAATAAATAAATAAGTTGTACAAAATTGATTTATTGCAACTTGACGCAAACCGAGAGCCCTCAACACTCAGTCTAAAATCACTTGCATCATCACTTGCACATAATGATATAAGTACTTTTGTCGTTAAGTTTTTATGATACAAGGCAGTTTTCGTAGCTCAGTATGGAAATGTAAAAAAAAAACAAAAATATAGGCAACCTTGTGTAGTGGTAGTGCAATGGTCTCGCAAACCGAGAGCACCCAGTTCAAAACAAGTCTTGATCATCAGCCGGAAGATGTTCACTGCTAAACATAAGCCTCCTCCTTAGAACGCCATTACGAACGACAAGATGCCAGTTGAATTAATCAAATTGTCACGCCTTTTTTCCACGGGGATAGGCAGAGACAAATGGGCTTAGTATAGAAATGGGAAAACATCTCATCCAAAAATTTTTACATCAAACAACTAAACGTGTGCGTAAAAATAGATTTATGGGTTAATTATTAAGAGGCGTACCATCAGTTTGGTAAAACCATCATTTCGAATTTACGATTTTTTAATATTTATTGCGGCTCGACAGGCGACCATGGTGTAGTGGCAGTGCAAAGGTTACACAAACCGAGAGCACGGGTTCGAAACCACCCACTGGTACCAATGAACTTTGGTTGTCCTGTTTCTATGATACAAGCACTTTAGTAGCTTAGTATTGAAATAAGACAGCAAACAGACCGCCTAACATTAGCTGGAGTGCGGTCTACGAATCACTCCGACTGCGTTTAAGTAGCAGCCACATACACTATGCCGGCTTAGTTAAAACCGGCAACTTACGAGCTGATCCCGAAACGCGACTAAGTCACCTCACGGAAAATGCGGCGACAGATGTAAAGAAGGTTAATTTGGCATGTTTGTCACGGTGAGGCCTCTACTTAGTCGAGTGTCTGTATGATAAGATAATGAGTCATTGAAAAGCAATCATGTGTAGATATTTAGATAACGTCGTCGAAAATTAAATATTTGCAACATCACAACAGTGACCCCTATGAATAGATTATGTTAGCGTTGACTATATTCAAACCAAAGAATTTGGACTTAAGAAATAGAAGGAGCCCAAAAATAGCTACAAAACGGTTGTATTATACTATTTTTACATATGGCATTAAAAAGAAGTCAGAAGGGGATGAATATACATTTTTACATTCGTAATTTAGAAGGTTGTCACCAACTTTGATGATCATTTGACACGATAACAAATGAAATTCAAAATACTTTAAAAAAGGATGACAGAACAATTATGCCGCTACTCTCACTACCACGTGACGTTTATTTAAGCAGTATTAAAAGTCAACCAAGTGGTTGTAATTGCAACCTTTAAAAGAAAGGAATTGAAGTACAAGTAGTCTCTTTTATTCACACGTGGTATAAACATAGTATAAATGAGATAAATAACACTGAATTAGTTCTTATTTTAGCGCAGCTTATATTCTTTCCATATTTTTAGATTCAAAGAATAGTAGAGTCTGTCTAAGCCGAAATGGCGCGCCTCTCTTCTGCATTTACGCACACGAGCAAATATAAAATATGGATGCAACACATTCAGTTGCTGGTTAGACACAAAAGGAGGAGCACGCTGATAAAGTATAGTAATATTTATATTTACACATTTAAATAATTTAATAAAGTGGAGAGGCGCGTCATTTATAGTTAAACAAGCTAAAGGCAGTGGTACCCAGTCTGCCGATCCGGGGTAGTAGTACCACTTACAAGTATACAGACCGTGAAGTGATTTGGTCACGTTTCATAGTGGATATAATTGCTACACACAGTTGTTGTATTGTAGTAGGGGTGACATTCATTCATGGACCACGTTTCGGCTTAACATTAAGCGGAGTGTTGACATATGTCGGGTCACAATAAAATAAAATAAAATGTCGCAGACAACGGACCGCAGACAGTCCCGGGAAGCTCTTCCTCATATGAATAGACGAATGCTAAATCTCAGCAAAGCTAAGCTCCGCATTATGGTAGGTACTATAACGGGCCTGAATGAGGAGGAAACAGCTGCGCATGTCCTCTTGAGTTGCAGGAGTGTAGCCGTAGCAAGAGAGAAGTTCTTTGGCAACGCGATGACGCTTCCGGAGGTCTGCAGGAACGAAAAGGGTCTCCTGGCCTTCCTGGAGAAGATCGGGTGGAGTTAACGGTTCACTGAAGGAGAACCGTTAAAGAAAGCACAAAGAAACCGAAGAGGACTCAAGTGCGGAAACGAGCCCGCACATAACGGTACGTAAAATTATTATATTGACACATCATTAAGCGTTAATGTAAATAGAATAATTTGAGTAATAGTTTATATTACTTCTCTGTTATATAATATAATTGTTGGGAAATGTTTTTATGGCACTCCATTTATTTACCGTTATTATTTAATAACGGTAAATATTAATAGAACAATATAATTAATTAATTATATTATAGTTATTGACATAGTTGCGTTTGTTTTTATTATAACACGTACTAAATATCATGTGGACCTACGGAAATTAAAATCGCAACCGCACAATACACTAAGAATAAATTTTTATTTTCATTAACCGATCAAGCTCATAGAAACTCGTCCGAATGAATAAAAGTTAAGTTTTTAGTTTTTAACACTAACAGCGACCCGGTAACTTTTTGACAAATGGGTATGAATTTCATTGTGAATTTCAATACCATTGAAGTCGCGCGGTCGGTCCCCTGGTCTTCTCACAAATCTTTGTTGATAAAAAAACAATTTTATATTTTATTCAGACGCCATATTTGGGCTTGACTTGCCTGATGGCAGATCCGTTTCATATTACGGTTGTCTAAGTCACTGTCACTATGCTTTTGCATGTTTTGCTTGAAGGATTCAATATTATAAACAACTAAGAAAGACATGCTCGAAGAACTGACAACCGATGGGGAAGAAATGTTCTAGAAAGGAGACCACGAACCGGAAGACGCAGCATCGGTAGGCCTCCTACTAGGTGGACTGACGACATAGTAAAAGTCACGAATACCCGGTCGATGCAACTGGCATCTTGTCGTTCGAAATGGCGTTCTAAGGGGGAGGCCTATGTTTAGCAGTGGACGCCTTCTGGCTGATGAAGAAAGACATATAATTGTGTATAATATCTTGATATATAATAACACATTGTGTATAATAACACATATATCTTGAATATAAAAGCAGTCCTTATTCTACCAGAGAGAAATAATAAATAATTGCAGTGCAGCATCACCTACCAGGTCTAATTGCATATGTAAACCATCCAAGGACCCACTTAAACACACATGAAATTTTAACTAACATTGTTCCACCCATTGAGGATTTATTATTATTATTAATAGCCTATTTTCTTTGTCCCACTTCTGGGCAAAGGCCTCCCCCTCTTTTATTATTATTAATAAAGTATGCAGTCTTCTCCTATTCCTTCATGAACCACACTCCAGCTTAACATCATAACTGAGACTGCATTTAATTAGCTATATTACATTTAAGTCTATATATTTTTTCTGTCTGTGTGTTTGTGACGGAACTCCTAAATATCTGGATTTATTGAAAATTGTGGCTCCCTGAATGGTTTGATACTTAACTCCCTTGCTTCCCTCACATCCACAATTCTCTTCATACAAGTTCAACGGATAATAAATTGGGATTTTATGTACTACTTTTTTACTACTAACTACTACTTTTGTAATGTCCAATGTTGTCAATATAAATGGTAGTTTTAATACTTGTATTGATAAAACTAATAACAATACTGCATCGAATTGCTGTGTTATATATATGCAAGTGTTAAAATGTATTAGGGCAAAGTCCCAATACAAACTGAATGATATCCTTTATGGTGTAACAATTATAGACTCTCAATTATGACTCAATCCAAGTGAATAATTTTAATAATAAAATAATAGATAACAATATATATCTTTATTTTGTTAATATAATACTAACCTCAATGAGTTATTGTTTCATTTTAAAATATTTTCATACCATAATTTAGGCTAATTATACTTGACCTTATTTGATAAAAAATTATGAGAAACAACTTGGGTAATTTAGGATTGACAAAAGAGATTTATAAATAAGAGGCAAATGGAAAGATAAAATAATCAAATTGATATTTGATCAAATCAGGGACATTCTTTAAAAAGCAGGTGTCCACAACCATATAGTATGTAGAGTGCATGCTCCATGTGTTCAAAAAGCACCTTTGGACAGCATAGTGACTGAGGCAAATTGCATGGGATTTTCAGTGGTTAGCACTCTAGGACTTGACTGTTGAAGTTTTTTTACATGAGGCAAGTAAAAAACTTGCTTTAGGAAAAAACGCGAATTGTGGTATGAAAGAAGCGAAAGTTGTGTCAGGATCATGGAAAGTGGCTTCGATTGTCTTTGCCTATTGAGAATTAGGGCATGACAATTATTAAAAAAATATTTATTTGGATATTTCAATTCTGTGATCTATCTTTATACAAGAAAGTCTTGCCAGTTTTAGTGAGACTAACTATGCATATGGATCTTTGGAAGAATTCTTATTTTTTTTTAATTTTATTGTGGCATTCTTGATGCTAGGCTGGAGTTGGTTCATGAATAGAGGCAACTACTACTAAATATTGCAAGTAGCAGTCGCATTCACTATGTCAACTTAGTTCGAAACTTTCAAGCTAATCACAAAACGCGACTAAGCCACTGCACAGTCTGACACTTAAAAAACGTGCTAACACTTCATATCGATTATCGATCACTTATCTGCCCACCATTACTAAATTTGATATTTTAATATATATATTTTTTTTATTGTGACTCGACATATGACGGGACCCCGCTTGATGTTAAGCCAAAGTGTGGTCCATGAATGAATGTCAGCGCTACTACAATTCAATAACTGTAAGGAGCAATCACATCCACTATGCTGGCCTAGATGGAAATATTTAATAACACTTGTTCCTCACCTCTGATCCCATGCTTGTTGCGAGCATGGCCTCCAGCTGGTCTGGGCAACAGTGTGATTGTCCAACTTTAAAACAGCCATAATTTCATTACTTGTGTCCTCTTTGATACTATAAGTATACTTCATAGAATTACGAATAGTAACGCCTTTTACAAAAGATTTCAAATCTGAAGGACTTGCCAAAGGATCTCTGCGACTACGTCCAGGCACATCCTCTAACAAATCCTGGCATCCCATTAATCTCACTTCTAGCTGCCCTGTAACCTGCATGCAAGGGCTTATCAAAGGTGTGGGGGATGAGAAGGCTACTCTAGGCCCTGACGATCCAGTAAGACTAACATATCCTGGACTGGAGCCAGTGCTACGTAACTCATGACCCAATTCTATAAATGCAGCACTTTCTGCTGGTAAGTCTTGACGCCTCATATCTAAGGATCGTCTCAACAAATCTAACTTCTGTGTAGATTCCAACAGACTTGTTTGTGCTTCGTTTAGAGCCTTTTTGTCTATCACCTTCTTATCACTCTGCAGCAATCTTATAGCATTTTTGGAGCCCTCCACGACAGCCTTTTCTATACGTAATCTATTCCTCAGCTCACTAATTCTCTCATCCAGTATTGAATGTGCCCCACTGGCATCCATGCTCTTGCTATCTCCATTGGCATTAGCATTGTCACCCTTCTGCTGCTTTGTCAACCTTGAAATGCGCAATTTTAAATATTCTATCTTATCTTTAGAGTCAGCCAGCATTTGGTGAGCTTCTGCTAGCAACTTCTTATCACGTGATTGATTGGTACTACTGATACTTTGAATCATGTTTTCAGCGCCCTGCTTTACCTTTAGCTCTATATTCAACTGTTTCTCAAGTGAGGCCAGCTTTCTGTCAGTGGTAGCCTCGCCAAGCTGCCGCTGCTGCTGTGCAGCTTCTGACGCCAATATGATCTCGTCATCGTAAGACAAGTCTTCGGGTGAAGTAGGAGTGGATTGACCGCGAGACAAAATCAACTGGGATTCTAATTCTTGGAGATCAGACTTTAGTTCGTTGAGTTTAATATTAGCCTTCTTAACGATGTTGGCGACATCAGAGAGCGACCTTCTATCGGTTGTAACTTCTCGTAACTTTTCGGCGCCCTCCTTTATTTTGAGTTCTTTACGTATCTCTCTACGTATGACATCCTTGAGTTCCTCCAACTTAGTTGGTAGAGCTATTTCTGGAATACACTCAGTTTTAATTCCGTACTTGACCCCCAATTCGAAGAGAACTGGATGTCGTATATAATCACCGTGATAATAACCTGGGTCTGCCATAATTGAGGATGCACAGACTAACGTCAGTTAACCATAATTATGTGGGAAAATATCACTATTATTGCTTATGAATCACAGTCAGTGTGGCACTTTGGCGGATACATTCAAACTTGTACTAATTAACTCAATAAATAAAAACATTATGTTACAACTCAAAATCAAACAAAAACTAAATTAAATGCAAAAATCACAAAACGAAACACACCTACGACGAACGAAACCCTACCATTGTGCTGCCATAAAGTCGTAAACCATTTATAGACCATAGGACCATAAATAAAACTTTAATGTTGCTACTTAATTAATTACAAACCGCTTAATAAAATAATATCGCTCGCTTTTGTTGCTATTTGATACTAACTAACAAGTACAATATTTTTAGTATAACTAATTATTATTTATATAAGTGTACGTATGTACTTACAGACAAAATACGCTATTTTGAGTCCGACAATAATAATTTACTTAAAATGAACGTAACGTGGTATTGAAAATTGTCAAACCTACATTTCATTGTGCTGTCAAAAACGTAACGCAGGAAGCTGGGTCACCGCTTTGATGGAAGAAGAATGCCAGTAAAAGTTGATATAACTCCTCCACCGCCAGCGAATTCCAAGCAGCCTGGTGTGACAAAATCTCTGCTTTACAACGGATCCAAATTTCAAGGACACCAGAAGTCCAAAGGCAATTCTTATGAGGTCGAAGTGGTTTTGCAGGTTAGTGTACAAACAACGCAATATTTAATTGTGAAATTGGCAAATGGTCTACTATTTTTTTTAGTACGTAATAGATTTAAATGCGTCGCATTTGTTATAGATATGAAGTATACTGTTTAATTTATGTTCGCGCCCTTATTTTCGCGGTATTTTTGTAACCGTTGCTATAACATGACAATAAGCGTCTGTTCATATCAGACTTGAATAATACAAAGCATATTACGAAATAATCTGTTACCTACTTTTCCTTTATAATTACGTATCCTTTATTATTTATTCTTTTATTACTATTATAATTAGTTTATAATACTTGTAATGTTTGGACAAACATAATTTTACATTTCATTTCATTTTAGCATGTTGATGAGGCGAATTCATATCTTTGTGGATACTTAAAGATAAAAGGTTTGACTGAAGAATTTCCGACACTCACAACATTTTTTGATGGAGAAATTATATCAGATAAATATCCATTCCTTACTCGGAAATGGGATGCAGACGAGGATGTTGACAGGAAACACTGGGTGAGTTTTATACATCATGAACATAAAACAACCACTCTTCTGTCTTTTTTTTTTTTTTTTTTTATTGTGACTCGACATATGACAGCCCCCGCTTGATGTTAAGCCGAAGTGTGGTCCATGAATGACTGTCACTGCTACTACAATTAAATAACTGTGAGTAGCAATCACATCCACTATGCCGGCCTAGATGGAACCGGCAACTTACAAGCTGATCCCGAAACGTGACCAAATCACTTCACGGTCTGTATACTTGTAAGTGGTGGTACTACCCCGGAACGGCAGACTGGGTACCACTGTCTACCACTCTTAGATAACCAGACCCGAAGCAAATATCCATCTCTTTTTTTTTTTATTAACAAATATTTGCAATATTTAATATTATTAAATATTACAAATAAAAGCTATGAAACAAATATTTGCTCCGACCGGGGATCGAACCCGGGACATTACGCGCAACAAACCAGTCGCTAAACCGTTCGTCCACGCCTGTCGTCAAATGTCGTCAATACGTCGTCGTTTTGTATAGTTTATAGGTTTATTTTAAAACTTAGATAGTAAATATTGTATTGTTTTATTTATTATTTAATGTAATTGGAAAGTTATATAGGAACAATTTATTATAAAGCCTTTACTGGTATATAAATCCTTTATTATCAATCAATCGAGTTGTCCCACCTTTTTCCCATGGGGATAGGCAGGGACAATGGTGCACCACTTGCCATGATCCTGAAACAACTCTCGCTTCCTTTACATTCACAGTTCTCTTCATAAAAGCTCTTAACCTATTATATAAGGTTATGGGCGCTAGGTAACCGTCCTGGGTCTGCCTTTCTTAACGCATCCATCCACATCAGATTCATCCTTTATTTTTAATTATTATTAATTATGACTTGATCCACTTACAAGTTCCTAATAAGTGGAATAAGTGATAATTTTTATATTAATATCAATCAATCAATCAAATTGTCAAGTCTTTTTCCCACAGAGATAGGCAGAGACAATGGAGCACCATCCTGACACAACTCCCTCGCCTCCTTCACATTCACAATTCTTTTTATACAAGCTCTAAGGTTTCTAGACACTAGGCCTAGCTTTGTACAAAATCACCCTCCTGCGCCTACCTTATTTAATGCATCTATCCACGTCAGATCCATCCTTTATTTTTAATCTTTATAATATGTATATTAATATGTACAATAATATATATTGTGTAAAGTTGACTGTTATCTATTAATTTCAGAGTAAATTTGATTTGTTTGTGCCCTATTTGAAGACATTCAATTCAGATTCATTTGATTATGAGGAGCTGGCGAAGGCTGATTATGTATTCATGAGATGGAAAGAGCACTTCTTAGTGCCAGATCATACAATTAAGGATATAAATGGTGCTTCTTTTGCTGGTTTCTATTACATATGCTTCCATAAGTCTGCTGCTACCATTGAGGGATATTATTATCACAGGAGCTCAGAATGGTAAAATTATCCTATTTTTATTATACCCTTATATACTATATTACCTATATATCATTAGAGTCTCTAAGCCGAGATGATGCACCCCTCCACTGCATTTAAGCACACGTGCCAATATAAAATATCAATGCAACACACCGAAAATGCAATTGTAATTGGTCACTCAGTTGCTGGTTTGACACAAAAGGAGGAGCACGTTAATAAAGTATAGTAGTATAGTTAGTAATATTTGCATTCTCACATTTAAATAAACTAATAAAATGGAGGGGCGCGTCATTTATAGTTAGACAAGCTATATTATACTTTTTTTTATTGACACGACATCTGACCTCGACTCGCCTGATGATGAGCAAGAGGAGGTCCAAGAGTGACAACGACTGGAATAACCGAGTCAGTTCCCGGCTGCCCCAGCCGCCGCCACTATGCCGGCCTAAGGTGCTTCTTCACGCATCGCTTGAAGGATCCAAAGTCATAGGATGGAGAGAACACATGGGCTAGCAAAGCATTCCACTCGTCAATTGTTCTACAAAGAAGAGACGCACTGAACTTTTTAGTTTGACTGCCGATGCGATTGATAAAATGCGGATGCTTTCCCCGACCTGTGCGGGTATTACGGGTGTGGAAGGACGAGGCAGGAAGACCTTTAAAGAGCTCCTCGGAACATTCTCCGTGGTATAGGCGCTAGAGGACGCACAAAGCTGTTTTTTCTTTGTAGAACAATCAACAAGTCAAATACTTTGCCAGCCCATGTGTTTTCTTCATCCCATGACCTTGGATCGTGATCACTCTTGGACCTCCTATTGCTTATCATCAGGTGGGTCGAGGTCAGCTGTCGTGTCACTACAGGTTCTACGCTGGCAGTATCCGGCAGTGCATACGTCGATGTGGTTGACTAATAAATTAACTTTATGTTTCAGGTACCAGTCATTAACTTTAAGCCACGTCCCAGAACACAGTATCCAAATATATGAATTCAGATGAGATGTTTTATTAATAATGTCAATAAGTGGATGTAAATGTGTCTGTTTGTACTTACTTGTTCCATTTATTTCATTTCATTTATAGCTATGCTTTAGCTATGTTATTACACTCAGTATTCAATCATGTGAATTCATTATAATATAATAATAGTTAATAGGTTTTTTTGTTAGTTTGTACATATTTCAGTTTAAATGTAACTTGCTTGTACATATTATGTTTAGATGTGATTGTGTTTGCACATGATCTGAAACATTCTTAGTGATTAAACCAAATTGTGAGAAGTTTTTTTTATATTAATTTTAAGGTTTCTGTGTCATAGTGTGGTAATTGTGTACAAACTTATATTGTAAGTAGACATTATTTATTTTGCTATGAATCATCACAATCTCTAAATAATATGTATTTATTGTGTTTACTATAAGTATTATTATTAAACTGGAATATGTACTCTGAACAGCAGCGACAAATTATTGCAATTTAATATTATGTATGTATTTATTTATTTATGGAACAAGATTTATATTAATGTTACAAAAATGACTATTTTTTTCTGAATAAATTTTCTGACAGTGTATTGTTGTTTTATTAGTAAATTTATAGTTTAAAAAAGTACAAAGTGCGTTTATTACAAAGTACAAGGTTATTATATGATGTGGTACCCATTCATCTCTTATCCATGAAGAAGGTTTTGGTTTTTCCTAAAGGCCTAAAGATATAAGGGCTTGAAGTTTAGCTCTATGGAAATTTCGGGAAAAGTTTAGAATTCCAGAATGTTATATATTTTCTAGATATTTCCAGAATAATCTGAAAAGCTCTAAAATGTATTCAAAAATATTTTAGAGTGACATTGCATCCGGGCGAAGCCGGGGCGCGTGGCTAGTATTTATACATTTTGATTAAGAGTTATTGGCAGGCAGTTAGTTGTCTTTTGCCCCGTCTGCAGATCCGGCATTGTACCATCACTTGCAAGTGGGTAATGTGATGCCACATTAAAAATTATGAATTTTATATTGTATTTTAAGGTAGAGGGTTTTAATATTAAAACAAATAATAATTTCATATCACGTTTAATTCAACACATTATTTACAATAAAATACTGGCATTGATATCTTAATAGTTTTCGAATTGTACTGATTAATTATATTATTATAATTTAATAATTGATAATAATATATTACAAGCTTGTAGATTAATTAATTAAAATAATTTATTTATACAGGATACATTATAAAAAAAAGAGATTTTAACAGCAGGGAAAGAAGTAAATTATTGTAATATCATGCTTTTATACATAGTTACATTTTAAAGTATTTTTTAGGAACTATTTAATAAATGTTAGTAGGTAGTTTAAAACTTAAGAAGGAGGAAACTTCCACGGTGTGTGTGTTTGACAATATAATTTATAAAATGACTTACAATTTATAAAACCTTAGTTAAAAAATTCTTACAAAAAATATTTATATGTTTAATTAAATCAACATAGAATCTTTGCAAAATGAAGAGATAATCAGTTACTTGCAGAACATTGTAATTTCGAACATCTTTAATTTAATTCAAGAGTTATTTTGACAACTACAAAGTATAGTTAGGCTAATGACTTTTTGCAACGGAAATTGTGTATGATTTGACATATGGTTAATTAGCAGGACTTGTCAAATATATGTCATATTTTCTTAGATTTTGCGCGTATATTGATTAATATATTAAACAAATTATGCGGCTTACTATTGCTTTGGAATTGTAAAATCTAAACCAAAATAAACGCGATAGTGAGCCGCATAATTTGTTTAATTTATTAAATATATGTAAGTCAAAAAACGAAATAGTTACAATTTTCACAGGCTCTTGCGCAACTTACTTTGCAACGTTTAAGATGCAGATATGTTTGCTTTCACACACACACACACACACACACACACAAGGAGTGTACATTATTATAGACATTATATTATATTAGACTTGTTCTTGATAATTGCAGATATAGACAAATGTCCCCATTCTTAAGTTTTAGTAATCTACAAAGTTTGAGAATTTTTCAATTTTATTAATCCAATAGATAGTTTAATCTTTATTTTTTTAAATTTCTATACTTTCTAAGCCATTGAACTAAACGTATAACAAAAACTGTGCGACCAAAGTACGTATATCAAAGATACATTGGTACCAGCAGGGGTTTTGAACCGGGTTAAGCTATCTATTGAATAGAACATGTGCTAGAAATAATATATATTTCTCTACTATACAGTGTCCCACGGCTATGTCACATGGATCGAAAGTTGAAAGCCTTATTAAATGTAGTATAATTTTCTTCAAAGGAGACAATAATTTAGTTTTAAATATGTAATGATTTAAAAAAAAACGGTTAAAACTATTTTTGTACGTGTTTTCGTAAACTTTCGCTATGTTTTTATGACTCTTTGCGATCGGCTTATAAAAAAACACTTAATAACAATATTTAGAATATCTTTGAATAGAATTTGCTATACTTTATATACATATTTGTCTATGTGAAATAGCTTTGGGTAGGTCTCACTGTAGCGTAGTTTTCTGTACGGTTTTTATGATTCTTCAACATTAGGTACTTTCAAAGTTTAAAATCGCTAATAAGATTCGGAGGTACACTAGTTTTGCCACCATTATCATCCTATTTAATTGTTTTAATAATTATGGAAACACTGGATTTCATATTTATAACGACGCTACCTTAATTCTATATTTAATACGTAACAATTGTGATGATCGAAAATTAATACAAAAATAAACATATATAGGTATAAGTATTTGCTCAGATTAAAAATAAAATATAATTTATTGCATTAATAATTGATTAAATCATACATTTCACAAGAATAAAATATACAAAATAAATATTTCAACATTTATGCAAATAAAATAGGTATAAAGTTAAAAACAATATTAAAAACTACATAAAACTAAACTTTGGTGGGATCGTTAGATGCATAGTTTGGTAATTATACCTTTAGATTACACTAAAAAAGTTCCAATGATTATTTATATTAAAATTTTAATGAAATGTAAAAATTATTCGAGAACTTTCTGTATGAGAGCTGTATCAATTAAAAGACTTTTCTTATTTATTTTTTAACATTCTCGTAGGAATGTTTTCTTTATGATAGCATATTTACACCGGATTCTAAATCTCTGTATCAAGTATATTCAGCAAGCTTGTGCTCACTAAGGTACTACTTACTTACGAAACAATAACTTAGTATTTTTTCTTAATACATCAACTAAAATACATTAAATATTCACAACAAGAAAATAATGATAGATACAAAAATATACAGCGAAATAAAATAATATTAAGTAATAAACAAAATTTACAATAAAACATTAAAACAATAATACCATGAACATTACAGCGCCATAAAAAATAACTTAAAAAATATATGTACAAATAACTTAAACATACTTAACAGAAATTAATTTAACTATGACTGTGTTATTTGGCTTTAAAAATAAATAGATATAACAGGCGCTTTGCAAACAAAACGATTACAAAAAAAAACATCAACGTAATTGCAACTACTTATTATAAATGAATAAGATAGGATTATGAATCGTTTCATAATTTTGTTTCAAAGCCCCCATTATAATTGTCGGGTAACGTCGAATTGTCTACACTAGCGGCAAGCTGGCTATCTCTTAGCGGGACTGTCCGTGCTAAACCAATGCCGTAGACCCAATAGACTGTAGAGATCGTGATTACCATGACTGCGAGCAGGCGATGGGTTAGCACGACGCTGTACTAGTCTGTGAGGGTAGACTTGTTGCCCAGGATATAACTGACCCGAATATTGAGTAGGATAATCGGAATAGTCAGTATAACTATGAGGTCTTAAAGTATTGTGAGGGAAGGAGTGATGGTGCCTTCGAGGGTTTTCTCGACCGGTGTTATAAATTCCACCAACACGTTTTCGGCCTGGCCAATAGTCCTGTAGATGTCTAAATGGGTAGTTCGGTGGTGGAGTAGGAGAATGTTGTGCACCCCATGGATAACGATAGTAAATATCGTTCGTTGGATATTTGTTACTATCCAATTTTTCCTTATGATTTGTGGGTTGTAATTGTTCTGGTGTTTCCTTTACTACAATAGGTTTTAACTTGTTACGTCTGTGTTGAAGTTTCGTTCTTGTACCAAGTATACCCTCCTCTAGAGGTACAGTCTTTTTCTGATCCTTTGCGAAGTTATCGTCGGTGGTTACCTCAGCGTATCGGCTTATAAGTTTAATAGCTTCGCCTATATTTGAAGAATCAGATTCTGGATTTATTTTGGATGTTTCATTATTATTTTTCAAGTCTTGAAGTTCTGTATTATTTTTTTCTGTGTTCAAGTTTTCATGTACTGTCAAGTTTTTAGGTGTAACATTGTCTAAAAGGTGAGTGTCGTTGGTTGTTTGAGTTTCAATAAATATTGTTTTATTATTTGCCTCAGTGTTAATTTTTATTGTTACATTAGTGGTCTTATTTTGAATTTCACTTAGGTAAAGCATAGGATCTATACTGACATCGCCGAATACTACTTCTTTTTGTCCTACTTCAGTTGTATTATCGGTTGTATTATTCAGTTGTATATAGTCTGTGGTTAAGTTATTATGGGCACTGTCACGTTTTGGTTTCTCTAAATAAGGTAGAAAGTTGTCAATTATTTTATGTTCATACGTCGCTGTAAAGTTTTGTTCATCTTGATTTGTTTCAAGTTTTAATAATTCTAATTCTGCTTCAACACCTAGATCAGTGTTCACGGGTTGTTCATTCCTTTTATCGAACTCTATTTGACTTGGATTAACTTCTTGAGCCTGTAAGAATTAAAATTGATTATTTGTGTGGCCCACCATTTAAACACGTTCGTCTGACAGTGTATTGATTAAGATCAATATGCCTAGCCCAAATAAAGAATTGTTTTACCTGAAGTGATGGTTCTTGTCCTTGTAATGGTGCAGCAAAACTCTCCATACCGATAGGTATAGATACCTGAAGAGGTCCAGGATCTTCATCTCCATAATCGTATATTTCTTCGTTTTCAGAAGGTTGTGCAAACAAGGCGTTTAAATGATCCAGCAAATAACGCTCATGTTCATTTCTGTTTATATTTACGATCTGAAAGTATAAATATTTTATTAAATTATATAAAAATATAATGCCGAAAACTTTCATATAACATTAGCTTTATTGTTGTTTTTGATTTAGTATTATGTTTCGGGGTAGTACCACCACTTACAAGTATACAGACCGTGAAGTAACATAGTCGCGTTTCGAAATCAGCTTGTAAGTTGCCGTAAACTAGGCTACCATCCAACAGTTACTACAGTTAGATAACTACTGACAGTTATCTAACTGTAGTAAAAGTCGTCTCCATTCTGGGACCGCACTCCAGCTTAACATCAGGCGGAATGCTGTCATATGTTAAACCACAATAAAAAAAAACTTTGAACAAATACTTTAAATTTTTAACATTTTTGTATGATTAAAATATACTTACATCAACACATCCATCTCTATCGAATCGTTGTCCTTTAGGGCAGATCAATGGAGGAATAAAGAGGGATTTTGTTATTAAACGTCTGGGAGGTGCATTAGGACCTCTGTTCTCTTGGCTTCGTAGCCAACTCTTCCACGCAAGCTCCTCAGCTTGTCGGTCGAGAGTGCGAAGTGGTTCTCGGGTTGTCACCCTAGCCGTGGTTTGAGGTTCTACCACTGTCATTGATGCAGCTGTGGTCTCATCACCCCGCGCACACGACACCAGGGTTAAAGCAATCCACACGTACCACATGGCAAAAACCTGGAAAAAAGATATAGATCTTTAAGTAAATAAAGTAAAATTCTGAAGATTAATGTACCAGTTCGTTACGCGTAATATCCCTGGTTCGATTCCGGAATCGGAGTGGTTATCAAAGAGTGGTAGGCATTGGTACACAGTTTACCAATTCGGAGTATCACCACTTACAAGTATACAGACTGTGAAGTGACTTAGTGGCATTTCGAGATCAGCTTGTAAATTGTCGGTTGCAACTATGCCGGACGCTACTTGGATGAGACTGATACTTGCAGTTGCTAACTGTAGCAACCGCACTCCAGCTTAATGCCTTTCGATTTATTTGAATCATTGCATAAACAATTAACATTCATTGTAGATTCAGAGTCGAGTGCGCATCGAATTCTGAACCAGTGTGATGTCAAATGGAACAAGGTCTGACCTTATATATTAGTTTCAATAGCTCGAGCGCAAAGCAATCTGCATCCATGAAATGATTCATTTGATAGCTAAACATTCAATTAAGGTGCCTATTGTCGCATTACCGGGTATCTTTCGATGTGGACGGATGATCGGCGTATTAAAGTGAAAACAATAAAATTGAAAGCAGTATTAGTTTATTACACAAGTTTATAATGCATTGAAAACTTGCATGCCCTAAATAACTTAAGATTTCGACCTTGAAGCCCTTTGTCATTCGAGAAAGTGAAAGCGAGATAATTTATCAAACCTTCACTTTTAACTCATTTTAAATTATATATATTTTGATCCCCATTATTGAGATGTCAGTGCTAATGGACGTTGAATTTCGGCTTCTCATCACGAATATCTTGTTCTCCATCTATCTCGTTGGATTATAAATGTGAGTGAAAGAGTCGGGTGAGGTAGCCTTTCTTGTGACGGATATTATGGAATGTTAATAAATGACGAAATGCATGTGTTTACTTTAGAAATTGTTAAGTGAATAATATCGAATTAAATAATGCTACTATTGCATGCGGGGCATTGAATTGGGTTCAACGTCTTTTTTTGTATCAACCAAGCATACTTCGCTTTGAAAAACCGACGGGGAAGACCGATAGGGAAGAAAAATTCTAGAGTGAAGACCACGAACCGGCAGACGCAGCGTAGGTAGGTCTCCCACTAGGTGGATTGACGACATAGTTAAGTCGCGAATAACCAGTGGATGCATCTGGCATCTTGTCGTTGACCACTCCTAAAGTATGCTTCATGATGATGATGAAGTGGTAGGCAGACAGTTAGTGTGGGAAGGCTTGGTCTGGTGATCCAGGGTAGTACCACCACTTACAAGTGTACAGACCGTAAAGTCACTTAGTCGCGTTTCGGGATCAGCTTGTAAGTTGCAGTTATGTAACAGTCGTATTAATTCATGGATCGCACTGCAGCCTTACATCACATGTCGAGCCAAATTAAAAGTACCTATACAGGGCCCCGATTCTCTCAATACAGTCAGTACAGTCAAATTAGCTTGAAGACGTTTTTGCATTTGTAATAGTGCGCCTAAAAGCGCGTTTCCATTATTAACACACGTTACGAAAACACGTCATGTCTTTAGGTTGACTTGGACTTAATTGGAAGCAAACGGAAGATAACCGGAAACTTATAATGGAAAAGCACGAAATTCGGTACTTACGAATAACTATTTGATACCATACTAAGCTACTAGATGATCTTGTACAAAGTAGCTTAGTATAAAAATGTCAAAAAACTGAAATAAAGTGGGGAGTTTTGGCGGGTAGCTGCAAGTGACAGGACGCGTAACTTTGAATTATTTGAAAAACAATGTGTTTTTGATAAATATTAATGTGTAATAATGTTGGAATTGTTATATAGCATTCATTTTTAAGTTTTAGTAAAGGCTCGCTTTACTAAGACGATCATCATCAACATCGTCATCTTGTGATGAATCACTGGCGTGTTTCATTTTTACTTGATAATGTTTTTACATTGAACCATATAATTTTACTTTGACACTGGCAAGTTAAATACTAAGCCATAAACAAGAAGAAACAGGATGACAAGTGTACCACAACCTTGGTATCTTTAGCCATACCACAACCACTACACCACGGTCACTAACTAGTACCTCCTCATTATCACCTTTAATAGTAGTAATGAAATCGTCTAGTAAATTAGAATTAATGACACCACTTCCATGATTATCACTTGTCACGCGAACTTCATTATCTCTCGCAGTATGCCAACAATTCACAGCCGACAAAGGCATGCACGTGCTGTTTGCCACAATTTGTGTTTTTGTTTGATTTCTCAACAGTGACATTTTGTTTTTTTTTACTCGTGGAAATAGGTGTGAACTACTTTTAAGTAGACCGTAGTGGAAACTCTACTTTGAGTTGGAGTTAAATAACGAACAATTTTTGTAGATACATTGAATTAAGGTTGAAGTAAGTATTAAATTAAATAAGTAATCTAGTAAAGGTATCCGTGGTGTAGTGGTTACGCAAACCGAGAGCGAGTAGCTTAATATAGTTGTTCCTTCAGGTTTAGACTTTCCTGAAACTTTTCCTTCTACAGATTACTACATAGAAGGACTTCGGTTATGAAATAAAATTAAAAAAAATTCATAGCATAGGCATAAGCTTAGCATGCGCTTGCTCATCGTCTGATTCTACCATTAGTAGTGAACAGATTTTGAAAAAAACATCACTGATTCCTTCATCATCATCAGCCAGAAGGCGTCCACTGCTAAATATAGGTCTCCCCCTTAGAAACCTGTTTTTTTAAAAACTATTAATTAGAGAACTTTATTTTGGATAACCACAGGGCCTGTATGATGAGAATTGTGGATGTGAAGGAAGCAAGGAAGTTGTGTAAGGATCGCGCTCCATTGTCGATGCCTATCCCTGTGGAAAAAAGGCGTGACAATTTAATTGATTGATTATTTTGGATGTTCTCCAAATCTCCAAATAAAAACAATTAAGTAATTAAACAAATTCTTAAAACAAAAAATTTATTAACTATGAACCCGTGGCACTGGGTGGCGGTTGTGTTATGGGTTTAATCAGACGCGATCGTCGTCACCCTGTCTCACTCGCCTCGGGTGAAAGTTCATTTGAATTTGTTAACACGAAAATATTATTAATTCACAAAACATGAAATGAAATGAAATGAAATGAAATGATTTATTTGCTTGAAGTATGGTTAGTAACAGATCTTATAATTAATATTAGTATTCCACACACTTCACCATAAATGGCATGCAAATGTTTAAAAGACTCGAATTAGCAGTCCACAATAAATTTGAATTTCATATAATTAAATAATAATAATAATCGAATGTCATGTTTGTTTATAATTAATATAATCAGTCAATTTATAAAAACATTTATCAGATAACCATTTTGTCAATTTGTGAATGAAAATATTATACGTTATATTTGTGAATACTGTGTAAAAATCGGCTTTTAGTCCATACTTGGTATTGGCAGAATAGTATTGTTGTACAAACAACACGTGCGGCATTTATTAAAAGAAGGAGACTATGAACCTATCAATCAAATTGACAATGGAGCGCCACTTGCCACGATCCTGACACAACTCCCTCGCTTCCCTCACACCTACAACTCTCTTTATACAAGTTATGGACAACCTAGCTTTCTTGAGGACGTCTCCGATTTGGTCGAAAGCAAAAGAATCTAATATTCTTATATTTTTTCCTGTCTTATTACTTGACCCTTCTTTAAGAGGAGTCTGACATAAATCACAGCAAAGAAAATAATGTGTCTGTGGCTATTGACCCCGCGATCTCAATTATTGTAGCATCTGGCTTTAGGATTGGCGCGCGTGCGGTCGCTAACACCGCACGCGGCGCACGCGGAAGCATCTTCGTCGCGTGGCTAACTCGATTGGAAGGTGAATTGGGCGCATCTGTTTTTTTGCGCCTTTAAAATCTCAATGTTTTTTTATTAATACTTCAATAGAGTCTTAGATATAAATAGTAAAAGGTAATAATAATAACCGAAAGCAGGGGTTCAAAACCACTTCACGCTACCAATGTATCTTTGATATATGTACTTTGGTCGTCCTGTTTCTATGATACAAGCACTTTTGTAGCTTATAGCTTATTAGCATAGAAATGTAAAAATAAATAATACATATACAATAAAGGTTTCGTGTCTTTACGAAAGGCAGACCCAGGAAGGATTTTCCTCAAGAAAGCTGGTTTGCCTAGTGCCCATAACCGTAAAGCTTGTTTGAAGAGAATTGTGGCTGCGAGAGAAGCGAAGGCGTTGTTTCAGGATCGTGGCAAGTGGCGCTCTATTGTCTCTGCTTATATATACTTTTTTATATATACACGACATCTGACCTCGACCCGCCTGATAATAAGCAAGAGGAGGTCCAAGAGTGACGACGACTGGAATAACCGAATCAGTTCCCAGCTGCCCCAGCCGCCGCCAATATGCCGGCCTAAGGTGCTTCTTCAAGCATCGCTTGAAGGATCCAAAGTCATAGGATAGAGTTAACACATGGGCTGGCAAAAAGCAAAAGGCGTGAAAATTTGATTGATTGAATGATAAAAAAAAGACAGATATATTTATACCTATTATGAGATCTGTTAAGTAATGTTGTCTTTGTTTGAAACGGTAACATAACCGTTTATTGTGGTTAGTACAAAAATTACGTTACTGGTCGATACCGAACAAAAGACAAAGCCTTCCATAACACGAGGCACCGTTAAAATCGTTGCTAATTTGTTAGTGCACGTTGTATGTCACGCTCGAACACGTAAAGTCCACCTTTCCACTCTTTTAATTATCATATTTTAACATATGACTTACTTTCCTCGTCCTTTTTAGAAGCGTAAATATTACGTTGTTGTGACATTTAGTCATGTTATCTAACAAGCATTTTTTTGTTGTGACACGACCCGTCTGATGAAAAGCAAGAGGAGGTCTAAGAGTGACGACGACTGAAATAACCAAGTAAGTTCACGACTGCCCCAGTCGCCGTCACTATGTTGGTCAATGAAGCTATTTAATATATGGGCCAGACATGTTTTTTTATCGAGACGCAACATCGACTTGACTTGCCTAGCAAGGGGGGTTAAGTCGAAGACTCGCGACGACTGAAAAAACTGTTTTATTTTACGGTTGCCTCAGTCGCTGTCACTATGAATAAGTCGCGTTTTGGTTACTTGACCAGTTTTCAGCGTTTTAGCAACCGGCAAGAATAATTTTGATATAGTAGACGACAGGCGTGGCGCGTTGGTTAGCACAATAGTTCGTTACGCATAAAGTCCCGGGTTCGGTTCCCAGTCGGAGCAAATATTTGATTATTAGGTTTTATTTGTAATATTTAATAATTAGATTGAATAAGAGGCGGATATTTGCTTTAGGTCTAAACTGAAATAGTGGTAGGCAGTAGTACCCAGTCTGGCAGACCGTGAAGTGTCTTAGTCGCGTTACGGGATTAACTTTTTTAAAACTATTTTTTATTAATTATATTTATTTTATATTTATTTTATTACTAAAGTGCTTGTATCACAGAAACAGGACAACCAAAGTACATATTATATCAAAGATGCATTGGTACCGGTGGGTGGTTTCGAACTCGTATTTAAGCTAGGCCTGAATAGTGGATGTGACTGCTAATTACAGTTCTGTTAATAGCAGTCACCTTCATTCATGGACCGCACTTCAACCTAACATTAGGCGGGGTGCAGACGTTTCTAGATAAAAAAAATAATTGCTAAAGAAAGTGCTTATTTTGCATTGAAATCGAATCATAAGTCAATCAACGACATCGAAGTCGCATTAGTTGTCAATAAGCCGTTGTACGAATATGTAATTTCTATGTACGAAATATGTAATTTGCAATTCACTGGCGTGGGACGATGGAAGAAAGTTATGCGATGTAATAGCTCATTTTGTTTTTATGCTCCATGGTTACGGTTTGGGGGCAAGTATGTCGTTAAATGCTTTAGGCCTTAGGGGCTCTAAATTCACCAATATTTGGAGACAAATGAAAGTAAACATGAAAATAATAAAGCTCATCAGAAGCCTTATCTATCAAGACTGCTGATTGACAGGAAATTGACCAATTCAAAGTGTGATGATCGTGATGCTAACGTTGAAGACAAATGCTCAGTTTTCCGATCTGGGGTAGGACCAGTTACAAATGTACAGACCGCTAAGTGACTTAGTAATAACCAACTGAATCGGCATAGTAGATGCAACTGATACTTTCAGTTATTTAACCCTAATAGTATTGGCCTTCTTTAGTTTAACAATAGCCGAGGTGCTGTCATATGTTAAGTCACATATTAGGACTAATATAATTCTTACACAGACGGATATTGCAGTTTTAGTTACGCAGAAAGTCCGCAAAGCCGCTGGCAATCTGGAAAAAGTTGAGGGAAAGAAACTACGAGGCCTCGTCTGACCAGGTTTCTTAATGCCTTGAAGCTAGAGTCAATAGGTGCTTCACGAAAAAAGTGGAAGGAAACTAATATATTCTTAGAGTTTGCGCGAACATTAATTAATGAATTAAACAAAGGACATCATTCATTTTGGACTTTTATTGTAACACTTTTGTCACGGCCGATGATAAAAATATATATAAATGGTAGTTTCGATACTTGTATTGACAAAACTAGTAGCAATTTTGCTTTTAATTGCTGTACGATTGAGTTATTTGGAAAATAAAAATGATTATTTTTAGTTTCTAAACCACGCGGAAAAGACATATTAAAAAATAAATGTCACACACAGTTGACCAAGGAACATTGTACTCAAGAGAAGAAGCTTGACTGACATAGACAACAAGTGGCAATTAGAGACGCCACGACGGAATATCACGCGAACTAAAATGTTGGGATGTTGGTGAAAGTGAACCTTACTCAGCAGGAAATAATCTAATTAGATGAACAAAACGACTTTTTATAAAACATTATCTTTTTTATTTAATTCCAACTTTCTTTTCAAGACAATAGTATCACTAAAAATATGTATGCTAATTACTAGCACAACAGGAGATAATTTAAAAAAAAATAATTTATACTTTTACTCTATTTTTTACTAGTTTCAAAATGTTTAACGACAGTATTATATTGATGACGTTTGCGATGCCTAAACATTTGGTGGGAAGATCAAACCGGAAGAAATGCTATCACGCCATAACCTTGAATGAGAGTCGAGACCCGATGGATCGACTGCCTGATGTTTTTTTTTAATTAAAAAGTGATTGACGACTTTTTTTGGGCTGGCAGTGAACTTAATGGTTTCTGCATTGAACTGTCATGATTATAGTTTGATCATTTCGTACATCTAAACTATGCAAAATACAGGATATTTACCAAGCACATTAAAATATTGTTGTATCGAACTATTTTATTGTACATTTCCCACTTTTAGTACAATTAAGCCCAAGTCCCCATACAAAATGAATGATGTCCTTTATGCGTCTTACTATCGCGTTTATTTTGGTTTTGATATTACAATTTTTATTATAATTCCGACGTTTCGAGAGCTTTGCACCAAAATAAACGCGCTAGTAAGCCGCAAAATTAATTGTCTAATTCAATAAACATAAAGTAGTCATGATCCTGAATACTGAACGATGAGAAGCGTATGAGAATACGTTAATACGTCCCTACTGGTTTAATTATAAAAGAAAAAGTAGTAAAATAATTAAAATATAGTTATAAATTAATCAAGAAGCAATAAATAGTAAAAGTAGTTGATATATGAGAGCTTAATGTGAATAGATTCGGCCTAGTAAAGTTTAAACTAGTGCCGCGACAGTTTCACTATCATTGCCCATTTGGAGACTGCGCGAGGTCGAGTAACATATCTAATGACTTAACTACATTGAACAAGATTGTTCTCAACTTTTACTGAATCTTCATAGCCTCTTTATTTAGCTTTTAACACGATTTTCTTACTTGTGCCGGTTACGATTTGCGGTTAAGTATAATGTGCCACTTTAGGTCTAATTGGTTTGGTTGATGTTTTGAGAAAATCCATGAAGACTATGGAAATTAATTTGTTTACTAAACCGTGTTGTTTTCCTATTAACACAAGAAATATCCTATTTATCAATCAATCAAATTGTCACGCCCTTTTACCACGGGGATAGCGCCACTATGTCACGATCCTGACACAACTCACTACCTTCCCCCGCATCCACAATTCTTTTTATTCAAGCTACTATTATGGGCACTAGGCAACCCAGCATTCTTTTTTGACACTATTATTTGTATAGAAATAAATTATAAAGAATCGCATTATAAATAAAAGTTATTATTAAGGTGATTTTACACCAGTCTCTCCCAACCTTTTTAGGCCATGCCCACACTTAACATTTCTAAATTTTTTATGCCCCCCATACATAATTTTGAACCTTAAAAATTGATATTTTCCCTTAAGAAATATGATTTGAAATAATGATTACAGCATTTTTTAGAATTTGCCTTTTTTGTTAAATTTGTCACCGATATCTAGCATTGCATTTAAATAACCCAAAGCGAAAGGGTTGAAGTCGTGTCGAGTCCATTTTTAAATTGCCCTCCTTAACTATCAAATTGAGAACTATCGAGTTCCCCAACGTAGGCTCCATGTCGGGAAACATCGTTTTATGTTATTATTTTCCCCACGACTCGTAAGACGGAATAAACACCCGTGTCTTTTGTAGTTCTGTATACTTATTTATAAAAGAGCCCCATCCATCTCCCTTTAGTTCTCAAATATAAACAACTTAATTATACAGAGACCTTTTTTCGGAAGCTTTTAAAATCGTAATATTTGAAAATGAAACCGGAGTTACTTGGTTAATGTTTAAAGAGTTTAAAAGGCTTGTATTTTGTTGCGGTTTATTATTATCATTATGACTCGACATGTTATGACAGCCTAATGTTAAACTGTAATACAGTCCATCAATAGAGCCGAATACTACTACAGTTAAATAACTGCAGGTAGCAGCAGCAGTAGCAGCAGCATCCACTATGCCGGCTTAGTTGGAACCAGCAACTTACAAGCTGATACTAAGTTTTACCCAGTCTCCCAGTTCGGCAGACTGGGCACCACTATCTCTTAGACAACCAAATTAAATAAGAAGACCCAGAGCAAATAATAATCTAAAATATAACTATTAAAAATACAAATAAAAGCTATGAAACAAATCATTGCTCCGATCGGGAATGGAACCCGGGACTTTACGCGTAATGGACTCGTGTGCTGACCAATGATTCGTTTGAATTGCACTTGTTTATTTCTAAATATGAGAGCTCGTATGAGTAAGCCGATGGCCGTGGTCGAGTAGTGATTGCGAAATGTAAGCTGTCTACTGCAACGGGTTGTGTGATGCGTTCAGAATAGCGCATCGTATTTTGGGAAACGCCGACGGAAGCGTACACGGAGACGACTCATTTTCGAAGTGGAATAACAAATATATCACGCACGATTTCATGGTCAGACTGGGTGCAGCCGCGTTCACTTGTAGGACAATAAAAACATTCAAGGCGGAGTCTACCTTTAAAGGTTACCAGTCCCGCCGCTTATTTCACTCTTGGCTACTTTTAAATTTATTATTAAATCTCTTACAATAAGAAGATTTTAGTAAGGTCCATTTTATTATTTTATTCTATATAATATGAACAGCATCTAAGAATGCAGACGACTGCTACTACAGTTATATAACTGAAAGTAGGAATCGCTTCATTGTACCTAGCAACTTTCAAGCTGATCCCAAAACAAGACTAGACACTTCACGGTCTGTACACTTGAAAATGGTGATACTACTCGGCGGGTAATAGAGAGAGCGGGTAATAGATCTTTGCGCGTCAGAATCCGGAACGAAGATATTCGCCAAAGAACCAGAGTTACCGATATAGCTCGCAGGATTTGCAAGCTGAAGTGGCAATGGGCTGGCCACATCGCTCGAAGAACTGATGGGGAAGAAAGGTTCTAGAGTGGAGACCACGAACCGAAAGACGCAGCGTAGGTAGATCAGTCCCACTAGGTGGACTGACGACATAGTGAAAGTCACGAATAACCGGTGGATGCAACTGGCATCTTGTAGTTTGGAATTACGATGATGACTTCGGATCGACAAACAGGATCGGATCTCCGATTCTCTTAATACATAACAGCAAACAGACTTGGCAACGAATTTGCACTGATATTTAGCGTTCTCGTAAGTAACCAATCAACAAATAAACAAATCAATAGGTATCTACGTTTCGTTGTCGTGTCTGAAAGAATCTAGGCCCTGAGCAAATAGCACTGTATCCCTACTACTCTTAAAGATGGAAATGTATTAAAATTATCCGTGGTAAATTTTATTACAGTGTCGAATGTACAGTGCGCGTAATGTCGATTTCACTTTTACTTCATGACGATTATGCTTACAAAATCTATATAAATAAATATGAATATTTGTATGTTTGTCCTCAATGAGTTCCTGAACCACTGATCAGATTGTAATGAAACTTTGGTAGGTTCTTCTGAGAAAATTCTAGTTGGGTATTTGGCTCAAAAAATCGATATAAATAAAATCCAATTTTTTTACCTTTGTGTTGAAACGTTTTCTATTAAATTATGTCGATTGAATCGGCAGTCGAACTAAAAAGTTCGGTGCGTCGTTGCTTTGTAAAACAATCGACAAGTGGAATGCTTTGCCAGGCCAGATCCATTCACATTCCATCCATAGCCTTAAATCCTTCAAGTGATGCGTAAAAAAGCACCTTTGACTGGCATAGTGACCGCGACTGGGGCAGCCATGGAGACTCAGTTTTCGCGATCGTCAGCACTCTTGGACCTATCATCAGGCGGGTCGAGGTCTGATGTCGATGTCACAATAAAAAAGTATTTTGTATAAAATTATTATTGTCTTTTAATCTTACCTTGGTGAGAGACGCGCGTGGTATTGCGCTTGCGCCGACGTTCACATTATATCTCTTTGAAAGCAGCCCTGCAACAAGGAAACGATAAAACTTAATTAATAAAATATTGCCAATTCTTTATCACTGTATTGTTATATACCGATGGGTTGTAACATTTAAAAAGGTTCATATACATATAATTTATTAAATTTATTTTTCATTGTGAATTTATATTCATCAACCTCGACCTGCCTGATAGCAAAGAAAAGTGCCGGCGACTGAAAAGACGGAGTCAGTTTACGGTTGTCTCAGTCGCCGACACTATGCCGGCCAATCATCACTATTGATATATTTAGTTTATGTATTTGAGATAGCCAATAGGTTTTAAGAGTGGCAAGTAGTTTTTAATAGTTGATGGTCATTTGCCTAGTTACCGATCGACCTAGCACCACCACGTTTAAGCCGTGTTTCAGGATCAGTTTTAAAGTTGCCGGTCCCAACTAGGCCGACATAGTGGATGCTACTGCTACTAGCATTAAGATTTTGTTATTTTTTAAGCAAAACCTGGTTAAGGATAGAAAGTTTATAGTCAATGAGGTGAAGAATATATTTGTTGTCCCTCATACAATGTTTCCTGAACCGGTGGCACGATTTGTGCCATGGTGGGACGCTTTCTAGCAATACCAGCGCTTGATATACGATGCTCAGCAGAATGTTGTTCGACGACATAGTAGCTGAGCGCGTGCGCAAGGTCGACTTGCTCTTTCGATCTATAGATTTCGACCCTCGCGTATACGCGCGTATTTCCATATCAAAGGTAACTAACACCGGGCGCCATACGCGCGTTTAAACTTTATACGATCCGTACGAAAACGTGCCTATACGCGCCGAAAATACGCTTGGTGTGTGTACGCAGTTAGATTTATCTGCGTATAGCAGTTAAAAGTAAGTATGTATAGCTTTTAATCCGTTGCTTTTGGAAGCTTATTCATTTTATAAATTGTAATTGAAAATATTTATTATGTTTTGGTTTGGTAAATGTTATATTATGTTTGTTACCGTTAGGCGGTCACATCTTAATTCTCGTAGAGATAGGCTCAGACAATAAGGCGCCACTTTCCACGATCCTGACATAACTCTCTCGTTTCCTTTACATCCACAATTGTCTTTATATATTTTTTCTATACACAGCTGTCTTAAAAAAATTCATCAATTTAATCGAGTCATTTTCTATTGTTGCTTAACATATGTAAGTACCCCGCCTGATGTTAAGCTGGAGCAGTGGCATTCACTTTTCCGGAGTGGTTGGAATCGGTAACTTACAAGCAGTTCCCGAAACGAGACTAAGTCATTTCGAGGTCTGTATACATGGACCACCGAGCATTTCGCTACCCCGGATCGGCAGACTGGGCACCGCTAACTACCATTATTTAATTGAACTACTCTGCTTATATGAAACAGGTCAAATTTTACAGGTTAAATTAGGCCTGCTATAGTTTGTTTAGCACTCAATCGTTGCTGAATGATGTTTTGTATTTCATTATTTGTTTTTCATTTGTTTAATTTTTATGATAATAATATACATTGTTGCAATTGTAATTAGTAATGATTTATTGTTGTGATGGTCTCATATTATCAATATATAGATGATAGGTAGGTACTGGGATTCGGATTCAATAAACAATAAAAATATGAAAAAAAAAAACCCTCGTAATGTCCGTAAGTTACCTACTTCTTCTAGGTAAATTAAGGCTGATAATTAGAAACAAAAGTACTTAAAGACATTCTCAAGAAAGCTTTCTTTATTTTATTATTATCTATTTCTATGATAAGCTTCTAAAGTGCTTGTATCATAGAAAAGATACATTGGTACCGGTGGATGGGTGGTTTCGAACTCGTGCTCTCGGTTTGCGTAACCATTGCACGGCCACTACACCACGGTCGCCAAGTTGGGTTGCCTTGTGCCCGTAGAGCTTGTATAAGAGAATCGTGAATGTGAGAGAAGCGAGGGAGTTGTGTCAGTCGGGGCAAGTGGCGCTGTATTGTCTCTGCCCATTCCTATGGGATAAAGGCATTACAATTTGATTGATTGATTGATTGAAATAATATATCTCCAATTCAAATTACATTCAACTTTCGCATTCAATGGCGATCTTACAATCTTTTTATTTAATTTTCAATGCTTTTTTATATTTTAACTTAGTAAATACGTTAAATTCGTTACTAAGTTAAATTTAACCGAAGGGGAAGTTGTAGATACCATTGTATTCACACTGTTCATAGTGAGTGGGCTAGACAGCTTAATAGCACATATGAATAACATAATAGCTCCATAAAACAACTTTTGTATTAATATATATATATATTTTTTTTTATTGTGACTCGACATCTGACCTCGATCCGTCTCATGGTAAGCAAAAACCGAGTCCTTACAATTCTATATAATTTTATCAATCAATCAAATTGTCACGTCTTTTTCCCACAGGTATAGGCAGAGGCAATGGAGCGCCACTTACCACGATCCTTACACAACTCCCTTGCTTCCTTCACATCCACAATTCTCTTCATTTCAGGCTCTGTGGTTATAATTTTATATGGGTATTGAAGAGTGACAGGCAGAGTGGTAATCATTTGGTAGACCGTAAAGTGACTCAGTCGCGTTTCGGGATCAGTTTAAAAGTTGCTAGTCCAACTAGGCCAGCATAGTGGACTAACAGTTATTAAACTGTAGTAGCAGTCACCTCTATTTATGGACCGCACTCCAGCTTAACATCAGACGGGTGCTGTCATATGCCGAGTCACAATAAAAAATATGGATAAGATTTACTAAAGTATCCACATCATTAGAATTAAGAGTTACAAGCAGACCGCGAAGTGACTTAGTCGTGTTTCAGAATTAATTTGATAGTTGCTAGTTCCAACTAGGCCAGCATAGTGGATGTGACTACTACTTACAGTTATTAAAGTGTAGTGGCAGTCACGCAGCTTAACATCAGGCGTGTGCTGTCATATGTCGAGTCACAATAATAATAAAAAATAAACTCTTGTTTGTTTCCTTGTAAAGTATTAATTTTGCACTTATACTATTTGTGGGAGCAGCCGATCTCACGATTCCATTTTACAGGAAGCACCTGCTTCCACACATGACATGACATGGCTTTATTTATATTAGTTTTGCTTCGTTTACTTTCTTTCTATTAACTTGTTAAAAAAAAAAACAGTCTCCTAATAAGGTAATTAGTTTTATTTTCATCATCATTATCACACCTCAAATACCACAGGGATAGGCAGAGACAACGGAGCGTCACTTTCCACAATCCTGACACAACTCTCTCGCTTCCTTTACATACACAAGTTTTATTTTATACACGACTTTTAATATTTGTATATTACGATATATTTTGCTAACCTTATTCGCGAATAAAGTGTGAGTAATTAATAAATATTTTAATAATTCGATATATGAATTAAACAAAAATTATGCGGCTTATTATCGCGTTTATTTTGGTTTTGATTTTACAATTTTATTTTATTTTTATATAGTAAGCCGCATAAAATTTGTGTAATTCATTAATCAATGTTCGCGCAAAATCTAAGATAATTCGATATTGTATTGTGTTTAAAAAAATCAGATTGTTATACAATGTAGGCAATCTGACTACTTGACGGCAAGTGTTGCTAATGGGACACAGGCTTCACCATTACTTAGTAAGTTGAAAATTTCTAAGTAAATGTAATATTTTCTCGGTATTTCATAATTTTTAATTATAAAATTATCAATCAATCAATCAAATTGTAACGCCTTTTTCCCATGGTGATAGGAGATAATGGAGCGCCACTTGCCACGATCCTGACACAACTCCCTCGCTTCACATCCACAATAATAAAATTACTAAAATAATATTCACCTCTTTCATAAATCCTCATTTTAATTAATATTATCCACAATCTTTCCATATTTTAAAATAAACACCAGTTAATGACATTAATTTAATTAAAACAAAACACTTATTTTAATCACAATTCACTCCAAACACTGTTATTTTAATGAGATATAAACACGAACTGTTTACAAGCGAATAGTTAAAAACAATTTATATTTTATAGGCCAGTCTCTCAAACACCACTAAGTAATTCTTTTTTTTGTTAGTATTAAAGGCAAAAGAATCTTAGTCCATACAGCCTAGTCTTTAGTCATCATCATCATCATCAGCCAGAAGGCGTCCACTGCTGAACATAGGCCTCCCCCTTAGAAGGCCTCCCCCCCTGCATCCACCTGTGACTTTCACTATGTCGCCAGTCCACCTAGTGGGAGGCCTACCTACGCTGCGTCTTCCGGTTCGTGGTCTGCACTCTAGAACCTTTCTTCCCCATCAGTTCGAGCGATGTCTTTAGTAAAATAGTGATGTCTTCAGCGGATGAATGATTAAGATTAAACACCAGTGTTTCATTCATTATATTGAGGTTAAAGATGATGGAGATGGTTATAGTAAAGCGGTGAAAAAAAAAATACTAAAACTCTTCCGATGGAGTCTTAAAGGGAAAACGAAGAAACACGTTTCAAAGTTTTAAATCACTTGTCTACACTCGATGAACTTTTAAATGACAATAACAATCCCTGTGGAAAAAGGGCGTGAAAAGTTGCCAGTGTCAAAATAATAGGTTTAAAACGTTGTCAAGTAAACATGAGTGATTCATCATTAGATGAGGTAAGAGTGGTGATGATAGTTTTAGGGAAAAGCCTTTAAATAAACTCCTTAAGACTTTTACCTAACAACTTAAAGAAAGAGGTTTAGAGGAAAAACTAATACAACGCTTAAATAGTTTTACTTTAAGTTTAAAAATAACTGAATCTGTTTTTAAGTTCTCGCGTCGGATGCCAAATCTCTATAAGTGCTGTTGTTAGTGCACTTAAATAATTTAGTAAGATTTGACATACCGCTACATGAATAGATAAATTAAATAGATAGATAACTTTAGTAGGTAATTATTTTTTTGGGATGTGCGCATAAAATGATCTATATGGATATTGTTTATTATATTACATATTAATTACGAAGTTTGTAAATTTAATATCAGGTCAGGGGTTATTATGATTACAAGCACACTTGACGTTTCCTTATTTTGGACAAAAAAAAAACATTTTATATATTTATCGACATCTTTTTTTTTATTGTGACACGACATCTGACCTCGCCCCGCCTGATGATAAGCGAGAGGAGGTCCAAGAGTGACGACGACTGAGAAAACAGAGTTTGTTCACGGCTGCCTCAGTCGCCGTCACTATCTAACCTCGATCTATCTAATGGTAAGCAAGAGGGGGTCCAAGAGTAATAAACGACTGAAAAACGACCGAGTCAGTTTACGGCTGCCTCAGTCGCCATCACTATAGCGGCCAGATAGTTTCTACAATATACGTGATAATTTAATATTACATTTAATAAAATCTTAGTAAGAAATGAACAAAAAAAACTTATTTTATTGGTAGGCACGTAGTTGATAGTCATATGCCGAGCCTGCTCATCCGAAGTACCACCACTTTCAGACTGTGAAGTGATTCAGTTGCCTACAGGTAAATAACATCGCCTTAATTCGTGGACTTCCCTCTGGCCTGTCATCAGGCAGAGAGCTGTCATATATCGAGCTACAATTAAAAATTAATAAGATGCCATTTATAAAAAATAAAATAATAAAAGCTATTTTTTTTCTAATTGGTTTAAAAATATACTATTTAATCTGTTCTAGAAGTTTCTATTTCTAGTTAAAAGTAGCTATTTCTAGAAGATTGGAAGAAAAATAATCTTACACGTAGATATATTATATAAATAAGTTAATTTATTATTTAAATACTAGGCTACGCTATTAACAATATTTATAGATTTTATTTTTCGGGCGATGATAGTTGATTTGGTAGAAACGACGGTAGAACCTATATAACACTGATTGTCATTAATAAATCTTTTAAATTAACCGATTTGTAAGTGTGAAGGGACTTTTATGTCCCACTTTTGGGTGGCGGGACGAATGGATACGCTAATTGGATGAATAATAAAATAAAAGTTTCTGTTTTTACAATATATTGTAAATCATTCTGTCAACATAAAGGAACCATTTTTTTTTAAACTGACAAGACTACGCCTGGTGTTAAGGAGGCGACTGCTACTATAGTTTAAAAAACCGTATTTACTATACCGACCTTCAAACCACTAGTCCGGTCAATTTAGACATTTAAAGGTGCATAAAATCCCAACAAGCTCAAATCAGTAAAATTGTTCAAAAATTATGTATTTTTTAAGGTTCCTCATCATTCCCGTGTGTGGATTTTTTTTACGCCAAACGGCAAAACGGTAAGTTTTACCATAAAAGTACCCCAGACATAAATTGTAGATCATAAAATTATCTAAACGTTTCGGGATCAGCTTCAGTTAATCCCGAAACGTGGCTGATCTGACTTCACGATCTGTACATTTATTTATTGTGACATCTGACCTCGACCCGCCTGATGGTAGGCAAGAAGAGGTCTAAGAGTGTCGACTGCGAAAACTGAGTCTAACGGCTGCCCCCGTCGGCGTCACTATGTCGACCCAAATATACAAAAATATACAAGTATAAATATACAGTAATTCACAGACTGGGTAAATGACTACCGGTCTGCCTACCACTCCTAATAAAAAAAAAATATGTTATAATTCAGATACACAATATCTAAAGAAAAAACTTTATTAATCTACGTTCGGACATCATACATGAAAATAAAAAACCACAAAATTAAATTACAAATAAACAAAACTAACAAACTGTCCCTTTATTTGAGTCTAAGAAATAATCCCTTAAATTCCCAAAAGATTAACTAAAACAAAAATATTTGTTTGAGGAAAATTCTTATAACCATGTAACAAAAGTGACCCACAAAATTGAATAACAAATCAATCAAAACAATGGTTCGGGGTCATTTCTAGAGGTTTTGTTTTCAATAATACAAGAGATAGTGACAATTAATTAACCCGACTAATTTTAAGAGTCATTAACTGCCATAATTTGCGTAACATTAAGATAAACTTGTAAAGTTATTGCCATTATACTTATAATCCTGAATCACGGTAAATAACTTTCAATCTTATTCAGTTTGGATAGAATACATAATGGTATTGTGAAGTTCAAGAGAAATTTTTACCACTGAATCACGGTTATATAGTAAACGATGAATTTAGTTCATGACAATAGTCGGGTTATAATAATTAAGAATGTGGGAAAATTGACACAATACCTACTTTGTAGACCTGGTATTCAAAATAGTTGCATTATCTGTGTATTTATTTGTTCTAATGTGGATTAGTAAGTCTATAGAAAATATCCGAAGGTATAACAAAGCAAGGAGTAGCAGATAGCGGACCGCTGTAGGTAAAAATATGGACAGCATATAACTTTTTAATAATTAAGTCAATCAAATTGTCACGCCTTTTTACACAGGGATAGGCAGAGACAATGGAACGCCACTTGCCAGGATTGTAATAGTTTAAAAAAAAGTTTCCTAAAAAAATATTCAGCACCCTGTTTGATGTTATGCTGGAGTGTGGTACTTGAATGAAGGCGACTACTACTAAAGTTTTGCTTAACCGTTGCTCAAACTGGGTTTAGGGTACAGGTGAAAATAATCTGACCATGTAAATATGACCCTGGTTTCTATTATTCTTAGATTAATATTTAATAAGTTTTTGTGGTCACGATTTTTATTTCACAATTAAATTATATCTAAATTTAAAAAAAAATTAAATGATTTTTAAATTTTCGTAAATGTTAAAGTATATTTTTTTGACATTATTTTAAATGACTTAATTATCTAAGTCTCAAAAGGCTTAATTAATGTTTTAGACTTGCTGTCTGTTTATTTTATACTATGATTTTTGACTAATGAAGTTTTCCTTTTTTTTGTTACTTATAAAGTATTTTGTAACATGTACTTTATTATAACATGTAACATCGATTTTAAAATGCCTAAACAGAAAAACAATAGGCGGAAGTGAAAAAAATCATTGATCTTTATAGAAATCTATTCAAAGAACATCTGGTTAAATAACTATAAATTATATTATTTATACTTACTCAAATACAAAAGAACAATATATTGAATACTGATGTATTTTTAAAGTATATAAATACGTTATATTTAAATTAAATTAAATGTATTCACAGTAATTTATTGCCGACTATATTTTATGACATTCAGTAATTTTATACAAAGCCTATAGGCCTATTTTATATAAAAAATGTTAACTTACAAATTATCATGAAAACATCTTTATTACACAAAAGTTACATTACATTGTCAAGCTTAATGCCATTGGGCTTTCTTTTGTGGTTATTATGGTGCATATTTGGAAAGATAATAGATTCAAATACACAAAATATATCTATATAACTAGTACACATTATACTTATATAATAAGTTATTATATACACAGTCACAAAGAAATACATAAAAACAATACGTATAATTAACGTGGTTTCGAACCCGTGCACTCGGTTTGCGTAACCATTGCACTGCCACTACACCACGGTCGCCTATATTTGTTTCTATAGACAGCACACATTGATTTGAAGCTTACATATAACATATAAAGTATATTAAATTTAGTAGTATGCTTCAGATTAAATGCTTCTATTTTATTTTGCACCTTTCTTATACAAACTTGCTTTAAATTGTCTCAAAGGTAGGCTACTAAGGTAGTAAGAATGCCTATTAAGTCCGCCTTTATACCTAGTACATAAAGTTTTTAAATAAATAAATAATGTGTATTGGATAACTGTATTTTAGTGTAAACAAATCATTAATATTATGCCTGTTAAAAATATATATAACTCATAAAAAAAATTAAACAAATTTTATGCGGCTTACTATCGCGTTTATTTTGGTTTTGATTTTACAATTTCTTATTATTCCGACGTCTCTCCGTGACCACGATGGCTGCAAAGCTCTCGAAACGTCGGAATAATAAGAAATTGTAAAATCAAAACCAAAATAAACGCGATAGTAAGCCGCATAAAATTTGTTTAATTCATTCATAAAAAAACTTCGTAATATTATTTAATAACAATATTAACAGTTACAAAACTATATGATAACATCTAAGTATGTAACAATGACTCTCAGTTCTCGCTTAATACAGATTAGAGTGTACATTGTACAAAGTTACATCACACACAAGCAATATAAGAGATAAACGTGCATTTGCAATTGTTTTAGCAATATTTAAGATGTAAGAAATAAATGTAATAAGTATAATATATGTATTTATGTAATATTTGATGAAATTAAACATTCTTTATGTGCTAAAACTCAAGTTGAAGAATGGTTTCTTTCGACATGCTAATGCAATAATTGTTATTTTTTTATTGAGCCAAGATATATGATCTCGTCTTGTCTTATGGTAGGCAAGAGTAGACCCAAGAGCGACAACTGAAAAATTCGTTTCATGCAAATGTGTATGATTAAACTCTTGAGCTAGTTGCTTGTGTGAGGTGAACAGTGAAATTATCTAATTTATAATTTAAAGATTTAAATATGTGGAAAAAACGTTTTATATTTTATTAGATGTTGTGTTCATATCTTTTTTTCTATGTGTATTTATTCACTTTTGACGGTAGCATATTCTCCTATATACACTAACCATATATTTGGTAATATAATATTTACCGAAATAAACAATCAATCAAATTATCACGACTTGTTCCCACAGGGATAGGCAGACAATGTGTTTATGTATAATAAAAAAAATGTATGTTATATTTGGTAATACATTGTTTTATACACAAGTAATTAGAAGATATGACAAAATGACGTTTTTTACATTTTTTAAATAGTACTTATGGCTTTTTTACTACACGTGCTTGTATCATAGAATCAGGACGACTAATGTACATTATCAAATATACATTGGTACCTACAAGTGGTTTTGAACCACTACACTACGGTTTAATAGCTTTTAATAATATTGTGTATATGGTTTTGAATGAATTATGTATGCATGTTGTTTAGTACTGTTTACTGCTCAATACTAAATTAGGCAACAAACGATTATCACATATCCTACATACTTGTTTATAATTAACTTTTACTTAACAATTTCACGTATGGATGTTATTAAAAATAAAGTTAATTTTGGGTGTCAGAAAAAGCATGAGAGTAGAATTAACGCTGTAGAAATGCGGTTATTAAGGAGTGCATGTGGAGTTACGATAGCGGATAAAATGAGGAATAGCACAGTTCGCGGTAGATGTGGTTTGAAAGAAGAAGTAGTGACAAGGATTGCTTGTAAAAGGAGTGCTTCGATGGTTTGGGAACATGGTAAGGATGAGTGAAAGTAGATTGACGAAAGAAATTTATAAATCTGATGTCGATGGACGCGTTAAACGAGGCGGATGCAGGAAGGTGTTTTCGGACCAAATCGGAATCCTCAAGAAAGCTGGGTTGCCTAGTGCCCATAATCTAAAGTTTGTATGAAGAGATTTGTGGATAGGAGCTCCATTGTCTTTGCCTATCCCTGTGGGAAAAAGGCGTGACAATTTGATTGATTATTGCGGTAGAGGTAGAAGCGACCATTTCCAATATAATAGGTAGTTATTTTATCGACATAGTTACGGATATAGGTATGTTGACTATTAATTAACTAATCAATTAATTATTGAATATTGTAAACATAAGTAATTACATTAAACAACTTGGATTAATTAGAATAAATGTACTCGTTAAGAAGTATTAGCCTAGCCGACTCGAGCGATGATTCTGATTTTTAACATGCTTAGTATTTTCTTAAATTTTGCGCGAACATTGATTAATGAATTAAACAAATTTTTATGCGGCTTACTATCGTCGGAATAATAAAAAATTGTAAAATCAAAACCAAAATAAACGCGATAGTAAGCTGCATAAAATTTGTTTAATTCACTGACCCTTTATAATAAAAAATAACCCATGAAGTAGCTTTTAATCCGTATGTATGGACGAAGAAGCTAACAGGCTCATAAGCCTCTTAAGCTTGGCGAACAATGGCGAACAGCAATGAACATGTGGATTGGGTGTTTGTTTGTGTTTGCCTGTTTTGGTTTTTGGTCGCCCGTGCTCGGTGTCGGTTTTCTTTAACAATCAAAGGATGTCGGCGAACAGTTTGCGATGTCTCTAAATGCTGAAATGTATATGAAGTATACATTTGTATAATATCTGTAAATTTTGATAATCCGCCATGTTTGCTTATTCGGAATATACTAGCTCGCTAGCCAAGCTTGTAGATGCCTGTTTATGTTGTGCTTGGTGTTTGTCGCGAAAGCCAAGCAGCTTTAACACTAATCATACCAACACTTATTAGATACCTAGTTTACCATAGCGGGTCAAATGACGCGAAATTTACGTTTCCTACTTTTATGTATGAAATATGGATGTTGGAAAGGAAATAAAAATATAATGTAAGCGAGTCGCACACCTGATTCCCAGCAGGGTACCAAGTTTCACTTTTAATACACACGATGATATGGCAAACATTGAATGACGATTTTATGTCGCCCACAAAGGCACGTCATCTGCTTCCTAATTTGCATACGTTCCCTAGACGAGTATCAACGTCATCAATTGTAAATTCACTTTCTATTATGTAGGATGTGTAATGATTTTTTGTCGCTGTATGAAATAATGAAGCGTTTTTTATAGTACTTAACTCGATTTAAATTTGTCAATAGCTAATTATAAATATCTACATTTATTTATGTTTTCTTTTTAATTATTTACACCGTCTGATAGCAGCGTGCACTTCAGTTCGGCCGCTATATACGTTTTTTTATGGACATCTTACCTCGACCCGCCTGATGGTAAGCAAGAGGAGGTCCAAGAGTGCCATAGTCTGTAAAAACCGAATCTTCACGGTTGCCCCAGTCGTCGATACTATGCCGGCCAAAAGGGCTTCTACTGGCATCGATTGAAGGATCCAAGGTTAGGAGAGTAAAATCAAGAATTAGACTCAAACAAAGTAATCACAAGAATCTCGAAAGACTACTTGTGCCCGGAAAGTTCTAGGGTTGAGGGCCGGAAGCACAGAGCTTTATACGATATGCGAACAAGGAGTTTATGTCCTCAACACTACATTAAATATACGGTAAAGAACGACTGAGGAGAGACTTAGTTTAACCAAAAATTCAGAGAAAGTAGTTTAAATTCCTGCTTCAAATCCGACAGAAAACATCTAAAACCTTTTACTTTTACAGTATTGCAAAAATTTTATGATTTCATAAAAATATAATTATAGTTATCTGTAAATAAATTAATAATTTTAAAATATTAATGTCAAAGTAACAGTACGGTAGGTTTCTGAGGTTTTTCTCGAACATTGTTTATGAAATAAAGAACTTTTGCGAATTTAAGATCGAAAAAATTGCAGTGGTCTTTCCAATGTCTCGCGGCAAATTAAAATCAATAAAAAAGATGATAGTAAGATGCATTAATTCATAAAAATAAGATGTTTACACAATAAGCGATTAGATATTTAATATATTCTACATTAGCAGAAACCTGTTGTACAGATAGAATGTTATTTTATGTAGACAGTCGCAACTTAACCAATGCAATAATGACTATAGCATTAATTTAATAAAATTTTGCAATATTTATTAAGTGCTTGTTTATTTAAAAGATACATCAGTAAATCCATAGGGGTCACATAGGTCTTCGTTTAGTAACTTTTTATACGATGTTTAGTTTTATTGTATGGAGCCGTCCTTTATAGCTCCAATATCTCTATTTTCATGCTAATTTATTTGATAAGAATGAGTTATGTCAGGATTTTAAAAAGTGGCGCTCCATTGTCTCTGTCTATCACTGTCGTAGTTAAACGTGACATAGTATTTTCTTAGATTTTGCGCGAACATTGATGACTCTCCGTGACCACGATGGCTGCAAAGCTCTCGAAACGTCGGAATAATAAAAAATTGTAAAATTAAAACCAAAATAAACGCGATAGTAAGCCGCATAAAATTTGTTTAATTCATTAAACGTGACATTTTGACACCGGGTTCCATCCCCGGTTACAGTTGACCAATGTGCATACGTTGATATCACTAATATATTCGATGATGATGATATGAGGCGACCGTGGTGTAGTAGCAGTGGAGTGGTTACGCAAATCGAGAGCACGGGTTCGAAACCACTCACCGGTATCAAAGTGTCTTTGATATATGTACTTTGGTTGTCCTGTTTCTATGATACAAGCACTTTAGTAGCTTAGTATAGAAATGTATAATAAAAAAATATAAAAAAGTAAATGATGTTTTTTTAACGCATGTATCTTAGTGACAATGTAATCCGAATGGACATCATGTAGTATTAAAGTAACGTGCTGTTATAAAATGACTCACACTAACACAGTTAAAATATGTAAACAAAGTTGAGACTTTTATATTCGCGTATAGGATAGGGTTGCCAACTCAAATTAAAAACAAAGGTAAAATAAAAAAATTAAGCGTATAGAATAGGGTTGCCAACTCAAGAGGTGAATTAAAAACAAATATATTTTATTTAAGTGTATTTTTACACTACGAGCAGCCTGTAATACCTTTAAATTACAAACGATATAATCATAAAATTATTTACATGTGTAATTGAAATTTGTGTACACTTGTATTTTAGACCGGCTAGTCGCTGCTTCATAATAATAATTTCGACAATGTCGTTGAATAGATTATGAAATTTGTTGATACATGCCGAAGTCGCGGATTATTCCACTTTGCCCTGCCTGGGGTCGCTCCCCAGGCAGGGCAAAGTGGAATCTTTTTGACGTGACTATTGCACTACCACTAGTCACTACACCACGGTGATATTTGTTTATATTGTTCACGGTGATATTGTTCAGCATGTATCAACAAACATCAACGACATTGTCGATCTTAGGTACCAATAAGTTTATAGATTTGTAGTAGATTAGGTATTTGGCGTAAATAATAATAATTATAGAGCTTGTATAAAGAGATTGACACGTGATAATTAATAATTTAGTGAGATAAATATTTTGCTATAATTAGATTGGACATGTGTGTGATTATTAGACAGGCAGAGGAAACGTGACATTTTATGTATATAGGTTACAGCGGATTACTGGTGGGCTAATTTTTGTAAATTTTTTTAACACAGAAAGAAGTACAGTGAACCTATTGTTGCTCGACTGTGCTGGCCCGCCTGATGTTAAGCTGGTGTGCGGGATACTACTACGGTTGAGTAATTTTAAAAGCGATAGCATCCACTATGCCTGCCTAATTAAACCGGCAACTTTAAACTTCACGGTTTTATATCTGCCTCAGCGTTTTAATTATATTATTTGTCATATCGGATCGCCAGAAGCAAAAAATTGTAAAAAGAAATACATATATAACAATATAGGAAAAAGTTTATATTATTTCGATAAAATTCCTAATTCTTTATTAGTAACGAAATTAATATGAAAACTTATTACTATATTATTTCGTAATAAAACTATAAGTAAATTGATTACTATTAATCGAATTAAAAGGGTTGTGGTGAATATAATTAAAATTGACAGTTTTCCTCGTAAAATTTCAATTAATTCTGATACTAATTGAAATGTAAATTAATTCATTTTTGGCATGAGTTGGTAATTCAATTCTCAAAAAGCGTTTTAATAATCAGATAAATATTTATGCTACATGTTTATTAACTATCGATATATGTAATTAAGGTGCCGTGGTGTAGTGGCAGTGCAATGGTTACACAAACCGAGAGCACGGGTTCAAAACCACTTGCCGGTACCAGGTTGTTATATGTACTTTGGTTGTTATGTTTCTAATATATAAGCAAGCACTTTAGTAGCTTATTATAGAAAAAATATTTTAATTTATATGAACTTGTCGTAAAAGACTTGTGATAGCGGGGGAGGTGGACGACAAAAGACCAGCTAGCGCGCTGGATCTACCACATCAGAGATCACTTTTATTTCTAACGATGCATGCAGATTTAAAGCAAGCCAGTAACGTGGTCGATGTATAAAGCCTTGTAGGAATCTCGAGCTTCAACATTCAGATAGCAAAAAGGAGAAAGACTATAAATACACATTTTATATATTAATAATACTACTTATATATTATATTTTATATATTACTACTTATATTACTACTATTTATATAATACTACTTATATATATATATATATATATTATATATTAATAATACACTTACATAGTATTTTCTTAGATAATACGCGAACATTGATCGCGTTAATGCGCGTTTTTATGTGGCTGTATCGCAAATAAAAACCAAAATAAACGCGATAGTAAGCCGCATAAAATTTGTTTAATTCATTAATACAGTTATATTATTATATTATTACAGTTAATTTTATATAATAACTTCTTTAAAACAAAATAAATGTATAATTATAAAAGGATATACGTATATATATATCAATCAGTCTCAACACTTGAATCATAAGTATGCAGGCAAATATTACAACAATTTATAGTATTAAATGGATATCTAAATAAATCAATCAATCAAATCCCCGTTGGAAAAATGTCACGCCTTTTTCCAACGGGGATAGGGGAACGCCAATTACCACGGTCCTGACACAACTCCCTCGCTTTCTTCACATCCACAATTCTCTTTAATAGATCTAAATCAATTGCTTAAAATACTAACCAAATAGTATTTTAATAATTAAAACCCTAATTTTAATAGTATTTTAACAAGGCAACCGTCTTCTCAACCTCTCTATTTGTGGATGCACTCCATAGTTTAGACTAAGATATGTGACCAATAAAAAAAAGATTAATTGTGTAAGATTCGATTGTTTTTATTTATTGTGACGCGGTATCAAATCAATCGTACATTAAATCACATATAAAAAATCCACTTTAGTCATATTCTGCTACATTTATGACGTTTTTTTTACCGATTAGGCATTCTAGTCATGGATAGTCAGGACAGAAGTGAGAAAAAATAACAAAAGTTAAAAAGTTTTAAAGTCAAAGTGTAATTTCAATAAATTACTAAAGAAAGTGTAGTAGTTAATTTTATCTGAGAATAACGTTACACTTCCTAACAGTTAATTTACAAACAGTTAGTTATATCTTTTGAACCATAATAGGTACTTAAGGTTTTAAAATTTATTACACTTCATGATAATTTTGGATTTTTTTACGTGACAGTGTTTTGATGACTATATTGTTAACGGTATGGAACCCGTTTTTTATGGAATCTTTTGTAATTGTATGCATTAGAAATGACTAATGAAAAGTAGATAGAAAAATTCAGGCATGCACATTGCACATCGTTCAACTATCACCGAGTAACAAAACTGGAGCTAACCTGACGCGACATCTCTGAACGCGTGAATATTTCTGCCCAATTTTTCGTGAATATTTTACGCGTGAATATTTCTGCCTAATTTTTCGTGAATATTTTATGCGTAAATATTTCTGCCTAATTTTTCGTGTATATTTCACGCCTAAAAATTTCGGCCCAATTTCTTTCCTGAATATTTTGTGCGTGAATTAAGGCTACGACGCAGGTTTAAAAACATTGGCTGGTACCAATGTTTTATTTAATATATGTACTTTGTTTTCTATTATGTAGGAATCCTTAGTAGCTTGGTGTTGTAAAAGAATAAATAAATTAAAAAAACAGGTTAATGAACTAAATCTTTAATGTCCAAGGAATAGGTATAACGGTTACAGTAAATTACTAATTACAATTTTACTTTCTAAGTTATTTTAAAAATAAAGATAAATAGAACATTACAATGTAAACATTAAGAAGAAATATATTATTTTAGATTAATTCATATTTCTTTAACATTAAATCTGCTTTTGTACTATTAGGTATTTATATAAAATAAAATAAAAAACTACTTGAACACAAAAATCTCGCATTCTTGTTGTCTTTTTACTTCCGTAATTCCCGACGAGGATGAGGGAAGAAATAAATTTTATCAAAATAAAAAGAAGATTTTTTCATCATTTTGGGATTCAACATCTCATCTTGATTTGCCTAAAGAAAAGCTAAAGCACCCAGGATCACCCACTACTGAAAATTCGTTTCAATTTACGGTTGCGTCAGCCGCCGTCGCTAAGCCGGCCAAATATTAAAGATATAATATTATAGATATAGATATAATAATGCAAATAACGTTTATTAAATTAAATAAATCATATAAGACATAACCAATAAGGAAACCAGCCATAAGGAAAGATGCGGTAGACGTCATAATACGCACAAATTATGTCTCATGAGCAATAATCATAAAATAAGATTAACTGTTTAAAATTTACGAAATTAATTTATATTCTGATGTGGATGGATGCGGTAATCGAGGCACCAAATCGGAGACATCCTCAAGAAAGCTAGGTTGCCTAGTGCCCATAACCGTAGAGCTTGTGTGAAGAGAATTGTGGATGAGAGGAAGTTGTGTCAGGATCGTGCAAGTGGCGCCTTATTGGGGAAAAAGGCGTGACCATTAGATTTTCTTAATTTGTTTAAAAATCACCTTAATATGAAAGAGTGGTAGAGTCTGTCTAAGCCGAAATGACGCGCCCCTTTTACGCACACGAACAAATATAAAATATCGATGCAAAACACCGAAAATGCAAATGTAATATGTAATTCAGTTGCTGGTTAGACACAAAAGGAGAAGCACGCTGATAAAGTGTAATTATATAGTTAGAAATATTTGTATTAACACATTTAAATAAACTAGTAAAGTGGAGGGGCGCGTTATTTATAGTTAGACAAGCTATACCCAGTTTGCCGATCCTGGGTAGTACCACCACTTACAAGTATACAGACCGTGAAGTGACTTAGTCGCTTTATTTAACTGCAAGTAGCAGTCGCCTCCATTCACAGACCGCACTCTATCTTAACATCAGGCGGCGTACTGTACTGTCATATTTCGAGTAAAAATGTAGGCAGGTACATTTATTTACATGATCGTGTCAGACGTTACTATTTATAGAAGCGCAAGTATGGGCACTAAATATAACCGCACAGCACCTAATGCTAAGTTGAAGTTCCTTGGCCGGCATAGTGACGGCGACTGAGGCAGCCGCGAACTAACTCGGATGTTTCAGGCGGGCCGAGGTCAAATGTCAAAAAGTTCGAGTCATAAATTGAGGGAACTGGAGGGAATGGAGGTAGATCCCTGACAAATGTCGCATCTACAACGCTGACCTGACTGGACTGAATTATTTACTAAAATCTGAATTAAAAATCTTTTTTACGGAAGTTATACAAAATTTCGTTTTTTTATTATGGGTCATAATATAACCTTGACTTGCCTAATGGAGGTCCAAAAGTGTCAACGACTGAAAAAATTGCTTCAGTCATTGTCACTATGCTTGCTAGAGTGAACATTGTTTTTTATTATTAATTTGCGTACGTAATTTGCATTAGAGACGCAATATTGGCTACAAGGTTATTGAACTGGCTAATTACATTGAAAAAATCTTCGTAACTCCGAATGTTATGAATAAAGAACTAATGAGAGACGAATAACTCGAAACGCCTTTCAACCGTGAAAGGATCAGACACGCGGATAGTACGTCCGTCCGTCCGATGCGCGCATACAAACAAAACGTTAGCCTATAATAAATAGCATTAAGAATGCTTTTAATGATATAACTACAAAATATTACAAGTATGTAACTGTTACTTTAATTAATCAAATTGCCACGCCTTTTTTTACAGGGATAGGCAGAAACAATGAAGCGCCACTTACCACGATCCTAACACAACCCCATTGCTTCCCCCACATCCACAGTTCTCTTCATACAAGCGCTACGGTCAAAATATTGAATATAAAATAATAATAATAGATAAAATATATAAAAAAAACTTATTAATAGTTTTTAAACCTGGTATAAACTTACGAGTATTTTAATTGACAGTTTTACAATTTAATCTTAGTATTAGGCTTTTTAAAATAAAGTATTAGGATTCAAATAAGATAAAATGTAGACAAAATTAAATTTGCATTTAACTAAATGATTAATTATCGTGTTTATTTATTTATTTATTTTATTTTATTTAAGGTTAATAGGACAACTTACGGCTAGAAAGTCAAATAGAACTAACAAATATATAATAACAGGGCCACTTAGAAGTTGTCACAAATAAAAAAAATTAAAAATTAAACACTTATATAGGAAGATAAAAAAAAAAAAACAATAACAGAAACAAACCAAACAGTAACACAACATAAACATACAAACAACCCAACACCTCATAACAAAAAATAAAAAAGTAAAAATTTAAAAAATCGACCCATCCGCCACATCAATACCTGTTACAGTATAAATCTGTCAGATAGCGTCGCGCCATCGAAGGCTTGGTACAGAAAATGTCCAAGTTAGTGCAAAATTTATTAAAATAGTCGCAACTCCTCCACATATAGCTATTACGCTTGTAATTGGTGTATGTAAATGGTAGGTTCAACACTGCGGTACTCCTGGTTCTGAGGTTGTTGGTTCGCAGACCAATTCTACCCAGGAGCTCCGGAGAGTCGACCCCACCATTTACTATCTTAAGTAGAAATGTGATATCTGCAATCTCCCTACGGACTGCTAAAGGCAAAATATGATGTTTTAGACACTTTTGCCTGTAGGAAAGATGCGTCTGACCGGTCCGATAAGAAATGTACCTTAAAAAGCGCCTTTGTATATTTTCCACTCTTGCTCTATGGATTTCGTATCCAGGATTCCACACCTGCGATGCGTACTCTAGTAAACTACGGACAAAGGCACAGTAAAGTATTTTTATTGTTTTTATGTTTTTAAAACTGGCGGAAATGCGCATAACAAACCCTAGAGATTTGGAAGCCCTGGAAACAATGTCGTTAATGTGGCTGTCAAAGAGGAGTTTGCTGTCGAGGATAACACCGAGGTCTTTAACTGAATCAAATCTAGGAAGTTCGAAGCCCTTCAGATAGTACCTTGCCAAAGTGTAACTCTTTTTACGCGTGAACGTGATACAGGTACACTTTGATACATTTAGGTCAAGATTGTTGATTAAACAGTAGGTATCAAGGCGATGAAGATCAGATTGAAGAGAAGATATGTCCAAATCTGTGCAAATAGGCATAAGAATCTTCATATCATCCGCAAAAAGAAGCACCTTCGAGAAGTGGAAACACGCTTCAATGTCTTGAATGAATATGATAAAAAGCAGTGGGCCAAGTAGGGAACCTTGGGGGACTCCCGAAGGTATCTTCATCCAACCAGATGTGTATCCACTAAGGGCCACTGCCTGCGAACGGTTGTCAACATATGAGCAGAACCATCGATAGAGACTACCATGAATGCCTATGCCTTGAAGTTTGTTGAGAAGAATACTATGGTCGATTCTATCGAAGGCCTTGCTGTAATCAGTGTAAATGGCATCTACTTGACCACCCCTCTCCATATGCTCAATGATGAAATCGTTAGAGATTACGAGGTTGGACACCGTGGATCTACCATTAAGGAACCCGTGTTGATTTACACTAAAGCAGGATTTAAGAGCATTGTACGTCTGCACATAGACAATACGCTCAAGCACTTTAGCAAAAATGCATAGTTTAGAGATCGGCCGATAGTTGGTAATGTTATCTTTTGGTCCTTTCTTGTGAATTGGCGTAACAAAGGCAGACTTCCAAACATCAGGCAAGATGCCTTCCTGCAGGGATCGAGTAAATAACACAGTTAAAGGAAGTTTAAGACTATCGGCACACTCTCTAATAAATATTGGTGGAATACTGTCTGGTCCCGACGATTTGTTTAAATCTACGGATTTAAGCAAGCGCAGTACCTCTTCTGCGTTAACTATTATGGATCCAATGCCAGAGGAACTGATATGGCCAGAAACATCGTTGAAAATATTGCAGGTGTTACCGTGCTGATTGAAATTAGTACCGAAATAAGAGGTGAAGAGATCGCAAATTTCTTTGCCCGTGTTGGCAATCGAATTACAATAAAACATAGTACTAGGCATTGACATAGATTTGTTTCTTTGCTTTACGTAGGACCAGAAAAAACGAGGATTATTCTTAATGGATTGTTCAACCTTAAAAATATAATCGTTGTAAAGTTCAGACTCTAGTATTTTGGCTCTATCACGTAGTGTTAAGAAGCTGTTTTGGTCACAGATATTTCCGTATGTCTTAAATTTGCGACGATATTTGTATTTTTCTTTCAGCAGTTTTTTGAGAGCTGAATTGTACCAAGGCGGAAATTTGGAGGAACAAGTTAATTTATGAGGAATATGATTATCCCGCACAGAATAAAGTTTATTATAAAAGAAATTGATAGCAAGATGGAAGGGCCGAGAATTTAATTCATTCAACCAGCTGATATTATTTAAGTCACTACGAATGGCCGCGTAATTACCGGAATTGTAAAAATATTTTGTTCTTGGAGCCTCCGTCAAGAGGTGAAGATCAATAAAGTCAGCATTTATTAGTAAAGCTTTATGATGAGGGTCTTCAGCAACCAATGGATCAGAGCAAGGGGAAACATTAACAACATCACTACAAAAAATAAGATCCAACACGCGACCATAGTTATTACGTATATTACTGAATTGGCACAAATTAGATGTGTCAATAATATCAAAGAAATTGCATTGGTAGTCACCAATAATATTTGATGGCAACAATCCAGGTGAGTTTGGACTTGACGTCCAAGAGACATTACCAATATTGAAGTCACCAAGTAGCATCATTTTGTCTGATGGTGAGGTTAAAACTATGTCGCTTAATTTACTACTGAATGCATCCATCTGTTCCCGGAAAGTTTTACCACTATTTTGAGCACATAAATAGAGGACACAAATAAATAAATTATAGGAAACACGTTGCTTGCGACAACGAAGGGAAAGCGATATCCACAGATCTTCAGCGCTCGATTGCCAACAAAGTTGTTCTGAAGACGCGATCTCCCTTCGGACAGCAATGAGCACTCCACCGCCTAATGACTGTTTTGTCAGTGCATAATCACGATCACGTCGGTAAACTATATAGCGATCATCAAAATACTCCTCGTTCATGATTCCGTCAATCAACCATGTTTCCACGAGACATATTATATCAAAATCGTTGAGTAAAACATTTCTTATAAAAATAGCAGACTTTGTCCGTAGCCCCCTTACGTTCTGAAAGTAAATTTTTAATGAATTATCTATTAAAAATAAATTTATAATAATATGTAATAAGTGATGAAAACAGACGTAAGGGAGAGCACTCAGCAAGGAATCCGAACACGAATACAATGCAATGATAGTTTACAAATAGGCTAATATAAGCAAGAAAAGGCAATGGGATAAGTTTACATACAAAGAGCGCTGAAATTGAGTAGTGCCATGTAGGTTTACACGTAGCAGATTGAGCTAAACTATCTTGTATAATTAGACCGGTACTACTCGTAAAACAACGAAGAAAAACGCGGCAAATGATAAAAGACCGAGGTTGATTAAAATATGCAGATATCACAAAGCATAACATAAGATTGACAAGCAATAGCAGATGTAGTATTATAAGGATAATATGGAGTAATTGCGAATACATCTTTAATGAGCGATAACAAGTGACAGTGTTTAACAAAAATAAATCGTTAGAGGACATTATTGCACAAGCCACGACATATGCATGGGCAGTCTGAAGAAACAAATACGTAGGCAGTGATGCAGCAAAAAAGTCGTCAGTAATTAAGCATCTAGAACAGCAGTGAAAAACTAGGTTATCTTCTTGAGATCCTTTTCGTTTGTTATTTGAAAAGGATGAGATGTTGAACTTTTCCGTGCAAAAATACGACAATTCTTCACCCAGATGTACTGGAATCCCCTCTCCTTGGACAGTAGTTTGGCCTTAGTCAACAGCTGCTTATTGACGATAGTAAGATGGTCGTTTATATAGATTCTGTGATCATCTTTGAATCCCAAATGATGAGCATTAAGTAATTTAGTGGCTCGGGCTGATGCTACAAAATTCTCTTTGACGTAACGATTAACGAAGCATGCCACAATTGACTTAATTTCATTTGAGCCTCGATTTCGAGTGCGGGTAACAAAGTTAATTTGATGTTCAGAAATTGGGTAGTTCACAGCGGTTCCCAATCTGGTCACAATGTCAAGAAGATTTTCACCCTTGACAGATGGAATACCCTTAATCTCAACATTGTTAATTCTCATAAACTGCTGTCTCTCGTTATTATCCGCCTGCAGGAGGTTATATTTCTCTTTCATAGCTTCCAGTTCCATGTTGGTTTCTTCCACTGCTATAACACGCTCCTCTATTGAGTCGAGCCTTGTGGTGAAACCGTCGATCCTTGATTGAACAGAATCAACGGACAAAGCCAAAGATTGAAGGTCGGACTTGAGGGATTTTATGTCATCAGCAAGCCCCGGAAGGACATTTAATTGAAGTTGCATTTTTCTTAGTTCTTCACATAATCTGTCAAGCGAATTGGGAGTGGGAGATGAAGCTGGGGATGGCCCAGAACTCAGAATCTTGCAATCAGTACAGCGCCACGTGGCTTTGCGATCGCCCAATCTTCTATAACCTGGTTCGGTTATTCCTGCACAAGCAAAGTCATAATCTTTATGGCAAGAGCTACATCTGGCGACATCATTCACTGGTGACTGGCACTTGGAGCACGTATACATGGTTATGATACTGAATCGGCAACTCAATTTGGTAACGACTATACAATCAGCTAATCGACCTTTAGTACTTAAGTCTCCGGCAGATGGCGCTCGTGTTGACGGGTTTTGGATATTGGTCACTTATTTGTATTACTAATGAAATATATTAGGAGGAAATTTTAAAATAATAAAAAAAAGTAATAAAAAGTAATAAATAAAAAAAAGTAAAAAAAAAAAGTAATAAAAAAAATACAACTCTTGAGCGGTTCGAACCCGAGCATTCACAACACGCTCCTTAATGCAAGCAAGCGCGCAGTTGGGCCACTTGTGCGTCCGCTAGCTATGGCGAAATTTAGGTTCACAATATACTATGTTACTATGGTTGTTGTGATTATAAACCGATCGAACGAGTCGTATTATTATTTTGTAGAATTACCCTTTTCAAGTTGTTAACACTTTTAGATCTATTTACAACACAGTTAACACTTTAATACACTATAATTGGTTTTAAGAATTTTACACAAATGCGCTTAAGGGTTGTAAGATTACGTATACACTTAATCACACTGATCTATTATTGTTTTCTATTTTTAAATCAATTTATTTGACGAGTGACTTTTTGGTGGTTTGTGTTTGACAGGGTTGCCAACTTAAACTGAAACTTATATCAAAGAGTTGATTTTTAATATTAATTAATCATTATCTGTTCGCATGTAAGTATTTTATAACAGAAGATGCAAGAAGGTCGTGTAGTTTATTTAACTATTTATACTATCACGGACAACTTTTTTTTTTTTTTTTTTTTGGTAACGCGAGGGAAAATCCTTAACGGACGCCCGCCACCCGAGAAGGGAGGGGTGGCGGGGAGTGTCGGGCTTGCACCGACTAAAAACCCTCGCGGTGTTCCTCCGTTCGTCTGGCGGAGCACGGAGTTCACTTTCGCAGTCCCGCGTAACTCCGCCGACACTGGCCCGTTCTCCCACCGAACGGGCCCCTCTTTTTGCAGGAGAGTCGATGTCACTCTCCTGCGCACTCTGGTCTCAGTTGTGAGGCACGCGTGGGAACACAGCGCGCGCTGCCTCTGACCCCGTCTCTAAGGTGTGTTTGGCGGCAGTCCTCTCCTGGACTGCCGCCGACGGGGTTAGGTGGGGGCGGGAGGAGAGGCGAATCGCACTCTCCTCCGGATCCCGGCTCTTCCGCGGCGGACAGAGGGAGCATCTTGGGATCTTTCCCGCTCCCTCTCCGCGGTCTCCTTCTGGAGCATGATAGCTTCACAGAAGGAGACAGCCGCATTCCATGACCCCTCGCTAGACACTATAGCCTTGATAACGGCTGGTAGCGAGAGGTCATTCGTCCCCACCTCTGCGACGAATTCTCGGCGCAGCAATGTCCAAGCAGGACATTCCTCCAAGTTGTGCTGCAACGTGTCTTCGTCGCAGTTTCCACATTCGTGACATATGAGGCTTTTTCAAATCAAGTATTAGGATTCAAATGAGATAAAATGTAGACAAAATTAAATTTGCATTTAACTAAATGATTAATTATCGTGTTTACATCAAAGAGTTGATTTTTAATATTAATTAATCATTATCAGTTCATATGTAAGTATTTTATAACAGAAGATGCAAGAAGGTCGTGTAGTTTATTTAACTATTTATACTATCACGGACAACTAAGTCATGGTCGGGTCAGTTAAAAATGGTAGACGAATCTTTTAATGCCTAGATTATAATGGTTTGTTTTTATGTTTCTATTATTTGGAGTTTTTTATGTATAGTTCTGTGTTTATTTCATTTAAGCGCAATTAAACTAAGTTTAAACAAAATGTAGGTATTCGTTACGCGTGAAGTCTCGGGTTCGATTCTTGGTAATAAAGATTTGTTTCATAGCTTTTATTTGTTGTATTTAACAAATGGATTGGATATTACAAATATTTGTTAATAAAAAAAGAAGCGGATATTTGCTCCGGGTCTGGTTGTCAAAGAGTGGTGTCTAGTCTGCCGATCTGGGGTAGTACCACCACTTACAAGTTTACGAATCGTGAAGTGATATAGTCGCGTTTCGGGGTCAGCTTGTAAACCTACTAGGCCGGCGAGTGCTACTCACCGCCCTCCGGCTTTAAACCAGACGGAGTGCTGTCATAAATAAAGCATATTGTAAAACATAAGTAATTAACTGTCATTATTTACGATGTTCTAGATTTATCTGTAAAATTAATTAATTAAATTACGATAAATAAGTTACACTTGCGATAAATATGTTAAAGGCAATTCCATTTACGTTAATTGCCGCGTATATAGACGATAAAAGAATGATTTCTGCTATAGAGAGGCAGGTCAAAGATCATTTGATAGGTCGTGAATTTGCCGTCTGTCTCAGTCGACAAGACCTGTGACGACACACTTAGGATAATATCTGCTTTGCCAAATATGGAAGGCGACCGTGGTGTAGTGGCAGTGCAATGGTTACTCAAACGGAGGAGCACCACCACCGGTATCAATGTATCTTTGATATATGTACTTTGGTTGTCCTGTTTCTATGATACAAGAACTTTAATAGAAATGTATAATAATAAAAAATCTCGACCTGAAGGCACGTCCACATGCTTGGCAAACAGTAAACACGAACATGTGGATGGGTGTTTGTTTATGTATGCCTGTTTTTGTTTGTGGTCGCCCGTGTTCGGCGACAGTGTCGGTTTTTTTTAAACAATCAGAGGATGTTCGGCAAACAGTTTGCGATGTCGCCAAATGCTTGGTAGTACATGAAGTATATTGTACGATTTCTGTGACTTTTCATCGTCCGCCATGTTTGCTTATCCGGAATATACTAGCACGGTTGCCAAGCTTGTAGATGCCTGTTTGTGTTGGGAGATTGTGGTCAATGTATGACTTTGCTTGGTGTTTGCGGAAAACACCAAGCATGTGGAACAGGTGTTTTTTATTGTGACACGACATTTGATTCGGGAAGGGGGAGCTGGGCACATTAGGACATTAGCTTTATATGTGCTTAACATTAAGGTTCTAGATTTATTTATTTTCCTTTATAGTCACGTTAGATGAATAGATAATAAAATATAATCCTCAAAAGTAACTCTTTTAGCGTTCACAGGTGAAACTTAACCCTGTCGATCGCGGGGCCCAGTGGGAAAGAGGGGCTAGATCACGGCAGTAAGAACTTTTTAAGCTGTTATTAGCTCTAATACAATATCTCCGTGTTATTAGCTATCAGTTCATTTGGCGTGAACACGACTTCACAATGAAAAGTAACACTAAAAACTACTAAATAAATAGACATTTTGGACAGAATAATAGTGCAAAAATAAGGGAAAGTATGAAATCAAATAAACGTTTAGTACCATTGTTTGCATACTTTTACTGCGTGATCGGCCGTTATTTTGGCCTGCTTGTTACGAACAAAGAATTCAATTGTTCAAATTCTAAAACCATTGCTCGTCATTTCTAAGGAAGCCACCCAAAATATAGGTCAACTATTGGAAACGGTTACCTAATACACAGTATTTATTAAACAATCTAATACTTTCATTTTAAAAGGAGATTAATGAAAGAGATTCGCAAATCAGCGTTAAGTGGAAAGATAAAATGGAAAGGAAAAGAATTTATAAATCTCATGTGAATGGATGCGTTAAACGACGCAGGCCCAAGAGGGTGTTTGCCGACCAAATCGGAGATATCCTCAAAAAAGCTAGATTGCTCAGAGCCCATAACCATAGAGCTTGTATGAAAATAATTGTGAATGTAAAGGAAGCAAGGGAGTTGTTTCAGGACCGTGGCAAGTGGCGCTCCATTGTCTCTGCCTATCGCTGTGGGAGGAAGGCGTGACAGTTTGATTGATTTTTAAAATGGGAACATCATCAATATAGACGTGGTTTAGCGTATTGATTAGCACACCAGTCCTTTACGTGAAAAGTCCTGGGTTTGACTCCCGGGATGGGGAAGCGAGAGAGTTGTATCAGGATTGTGGAAACATGATTTGGATTGACAATTTGATTGCTTTACTTTATCTAAAAATAGGCGTAGTGACGGCGACTGAGGCAGCCGTAAAATGAAATGGTTTTATCAGTCGTAGGCGCTCCCCTTGCTTACCATAGGGTATTATACTTCTATTTGTTTATCCTTATCTGGTTGCCTAGTGCCTATAACCATAGAGCTTGTATGAAGGAATTGTAAATGTGAAATAAGCGAGGAAGTTGTGTCAGGATCGTGACGAGTGGCGCTCCATTGTCTTTGCCTATCTCTATGGGAAAAAGGCGTGACAATTTGATTGATTGATATCTGGTGTAAATTAACAGGTACCCAAACGAAGGCGAAAAATAACATGCAAGCTGACAATCGACTGACTGATAAACAAAATCAAACGCCATAGAAACATTATATTAATGGTAAACATTGTACGCATTACGAATATTGGCCAATTGTCAAATCGAACAGCCCCGTTGGCTTAGAATTGTATTTGGAAAGCAGAGTTGAATATTGATTGAAATCGAGTGGCCGTTCTATGTAAGTATGTGGTTGCAGTGGGCGCGGGGCGGAGAGGGCGATTCCGCTGCAATGTTGTTGAACACAATGATATTCTATTAAGAAAATACGTAGGATATGTTATAAGCACTGAGGAACGTTAAAGCATTGCTAAAAATAATAATAAATAAGCCATTTATTTCCAATCTTAATGCGTTAAAATTTTAGTTATCTACACCGTTGTTGATCGGAAGATCCGATTCGGAACCCCTGTTTGTGTATAGACCTGCTGTTTCAAGCTTCTCTGTCTATTGCTTTCTTTCTCCATTCGCTTACTGCTAATGCTTGTATGTCTTCTATCCACCTTTTTCTAGGACGCTAATAAGCAAACCTGAAATCAGTGACGCGATGCAGAGCAACATATATTTGTCTCTTTTTCGCTCTCAATAACTAGATATCATTCCGTACTACTTCCATTTCGTCGCGGTTGACCGTTCAAACTCGTGCCATTTGCGAACACTTAAACTGGTGTTTATATCGTACCATTTGCGTTCTTTACTTAATGTATGACAATTGAAAGAAATTGCTATTTCTTAAGTAAAAATTAATTTGTTTAATTATAGTTGATATAGTTTTAATTTTATTTGACTAGTTAAATGTGAAACATTTATATTTATTTGAATCAAGGAAAGTGTTATAAAATCTCTTCTTTTGATTAAATCTCAATAAAAATCATCTCTTCAGGCATGTTTTGTGAGCAGACGCGAAATGTGCTCAACTACTGAGGACAGACTAAAATAAAGCGATTCGCAAGAGCGTTATTACGCTCCCGCTTTCCGCCCCGCGTCCACTGCGGCCTGCGCTTAATGTTATGAAAAGGATTCCTATTTAACTATTTAAAAACAAAGTACTTTCTCAATGAACACTCATGTTTAATGTGGACAGTTTATATTACATTTGTTTTACTAACTATAACTATTACGTTTCTGTACCTACAGCAATAGGCAGAGACAAGGCACCACTTTCTACCATTCTCACTCTTTTCCTTTTCTTACATCCACATTTATTACATTCTCTTCTTCTCACATTGTTATAGGCAACACAGATCCTTATTTTCTTAAGTAATGTTTTAATTCCGTGTTTGTTCCTATATGGAAGTAAATGATGATGGTTTAGTTGAAACCGGCAACTTACTACAAGCTGACCCCGAAACGCGACTCGACGCGAATTCACGAACTGTATACAAATTATTCTAAAGTAATATTCTATACACTTTTATATAAAGATTAAAAAATACAACATCTGTATCTATACTAAAACTAGTGAAGTAATATAGCTTTAAACAATAATAAGAAAATGTAGTAGAACAACTACAATACATAATAAGAAAATATAATACATATTACTTACACGTATGTAAGTGTATACATATAAGAAAAACTGCTCAATGGGGGAGTCCTGTAATTTTACCCCCGGGAATAAACAAACGCTAAGGTATTTTTAGACAATTTGTGCGTGTAACACGGGCAATTGCACAAGTTATAGTTATTCCCGACTGTTTAGTAGTGACTTTATATTGATATACCTACTATTTGTGCAGTATAAGTTATAATTAATATTTATACGAGTAGATAAAGTATCTTTAAATGTAGCGAGACGCAAGACGCATTACAGATGGCGCTGCATACTGCAAAGTGACAGTCCCTTAACCAATGGGACGTGCTTACCAATATCTACGAGTCGCAAGCGTATATCTTAGTGGTAGATCTCCCGGCAGATGTTAGATCGCAGCTCAAAAGACACTTTATCTGCCAGGAACAATACAAATTCCAACGTTGGTGGCTCTGCGCACATCGAAATTTAATAACATTAAGTATAAGAACAAAGTAAAGTATTTAAGTAAGGTATTTTCAAATTAGTCGGTTTATTTTGTTACTCACGCAATGTTTGGGCTGACATAAGGTAAATTTATTTTTCAGAGGGGTGATTTTAAGTATGTCTAGTGTTCCCGAGTAAACAGTAGACACAAGATATACGTTGGTTTGTATATGGTTACTATAGACAAACTAAACTCACATAAAAGAACAAAAAATATTTTATTGTTAGCCATCTTTCTGCGACTACGATAACGGCAAAGCCTTCGTACCGTGTTGGGTTAAAATAAAATAAACGCAAATCTTTCATTTTATTAATAACCTAATTACATATTATCCCGTGGCAAGTGGCTCTCCATTGTCTTTGCTTATTCCTGTGGGAAAAAGGCGTAACAATTTGATTGATTTGATATTATCTCGTTATTAATTTTAATTATGTAAAAAATATTAATGCATAAAGAAATGTTGTACATAAAAAAATGATGTTTGCAAAACTCTGCTTCAAGTTGCTCTAACTTTCTTAAATCTCGTCTACATAAATTGAACATTAATCAAATATTAATAGTAATGACAAATCGTACGTAGCCTAGAACGAAAAAAGCCCATTTGAATGCAATAACATCTAATTGGCCGGTTTGAACATAACCTCGACTGGTTTTGCCTAGACCACCACACGGCTTGTTAACATGCCTACGTTATCTATCAATCGAAATATTCTTACTTTCTATAGAAGGAAATCGAAATTTTATTCCTAAATTGGAACATTCCATGGTTTTTAGGTGGTTACCAATTTTATGTTCATGAATTGGGAATCCGTTTCCATTTTATCCTTTTTATTGTAACACGGCAGATGGAATAGTCAGGAAAAAAATATTCAGAGGTACCTTTTCACCTTTTTGTAGGATCCAGAGGTATAGGACAGGGAAAGGTCATGGGGAAAGAAAGTAATGCACTTGTCGATTCTTCGACAAATAAAATAGGTTCCAAATAGGTTGGAAAGACATTAACTATCAAAAGCAGTAAATAAATATAGTAGGATTTTTAGCAACATATTCAACCTTCGTGTAAAAGGATTAGTTAGATTGGAATTGTGTATAGACTTTACGATATAGAAGAATAATCAGTACATAAGTATCCTATCCTTTTGAATATCCTATACGATATTCAAAAGTATAAGGGGAAGTCCCGTAACGCCGGACGGCACCTAGCGCCGGACACTCGTATTATTGAAGCAAGTATAAACCTGTTCGATTCAAATCACAAATGAAAGGGGCGCGAGGGGCACACAGCTACAGCATCACGAACCGCAGCTCGCCAGTGACGCACAAGACCACGGCAGGAGCGATAGTTTGCTGTTTTCGGCGAGGAATCACGGCGTCCCGTAAATATCGATGTAAGTAATTCTAGCATATTTATGTATTTACATTTTAGTGGTATTCAAAAATTAAAGTAGTATTGATTGTTATTCGTAAACTAGTAGAATACTATCAGATTTAAAAACATTATATTGGTAGGTACCACGTTATGTACGAAGTGGTCTGTCCCTTAGCACCGGACACTATGTAATCCCTTAGCACCGGACAGTAAACATATTGATATTTCTTGTGAGAATTTACGTTATTTATTTTAATTATTATTTAATTTTGTTGTAGAGTATAGAAGAACGAAGAGAATTGAAATGGAAGAGAAGAAAAAGAAAAGACCGTGGCAGCCACAGAGCTTACAAACTTCTATTAATAAGGTTATGTCAAAATATCTGAGTGTAAAACAAGCTGCTATGCGATACAATATTCCTAAAAGCACTGTACATGACAAAATAAAGGCGCTAAATCGAGGAGAAGAAGTCACGATGAAACCAAAGTACCCAACTTTTTCAGTTGGTTCACTAGCACCTTCTCAGTAGAGTATAAACAAGTCTTGGTGGACCACGTTAAATGGACCACCACCACCATCTAGCTAGACAATCTAATTAATGAGCCTATAAGCACAAGTCCCAAACCGTCGACAAGTTCTGCTCCAAATCTTGCTCAGATAATCCATAACTTATCACCGTTGCCTGACGCAGCAAAAAAAAAAAACGAATAGCAGCTCGAAAAAGAAAAAATGAACGAAGTAAAATTTTAACGTCATCGCCATACAAATAAGTGGCAGAAGAAAAAGAAAATGAAAAGAACATGAAAGGCATGAAAGATAAAAAGAAGGAAATAGAATATAAGTTTAAAGTAGATATTGGAGGCAAAGGAAATCAAACCAAAGAAATTAAAACCTAAGGAAAGAGCGGCGACCAGGGAAAACAAGCGGAAAACGTGAAGTCTAATGATTGAAACATCTAACACAAACACAACAATTTGCATAGTTCGCTTAGAGGACACTGACGAAGACTGGATCCAGTGCTCATCCTGTCGTGGGTGGCTACATATGTGTTCGATGCAGACTATTTTGATATGTCCGGTACTAGGTGCCACTTTTATAAATTACAATTTTTGTTATCAAAGTTTGATTGATAGTATTAATTATTTTTAAGCAAAGGTTGTGTTTTTTCTAATTTAGTTTGATTTCTAACTTTGTTGTATACTATAAGTCATAAATAAATAAACATTCCTTATGATATTTTTTATTTAATTTATAAAAAACCTTAGGTGTCCGTCACTGGGGGACTTCCCCCTAATAATGTAAAACTACAAGTGATAAGTGAATTAAACAAATTTTATACGGCTTACTATCGCGTTTATTTTGGTTTTGATTTTACATTTTTTTATTATTCCGACGTTCGGACAGTCTCTCCGTGACCACAATGGCTGCAAAGCTGTCGAAACGTCGGAATAATAAAAAATTGTAAAATCTAAACCAAAATAAACGCGATAGTAAGCCGCATAAAATTTGTTTAATTCATTAATCAATGTTCGCGCAAAATCTAAGAAAATACTACAAGTGATAAGGTCAATTGTACATGGTATTTTTTTACATTTTTATACCCTGCTACTAAAAGTGCTTGTATGATAGAAACTGGACGACTAAAGTACAAAAGATTCATTGGTACCTGGAAGTGGTTTTGAAGCGGGGATTACTGTTGTGTTGACCATTTTACTATCACTACACCACAGTTTTATTTTTATTGTCTTACTATGTATTATGTTTTGTGCAATAAAGTATTTTGTTTGTATGTCTGTATTCAAGTAAAATAACATCCAATCATAATGTTTTATTTTATATTAAACGGATTTCCTGTCCACTTACTTCAATATTAATAAAATCAGATGATTATAAAATAAATTCACTTTACAGTAGTGATGTGCAAGCGAGTGTTCAAATAAAGAATTCGAATCTTCATGAAATAAAATGAAAGTATTCGAATAGATTTATACTTTTTTCATTGACAGAACCCCACTTGATGCGGTTTAGGAGGCGACTGCTGCTACAGGTAATTGAAAGGAGCAGTCGCATTCACTATGCCGGCCTGGTTAGAACCTTTTAAGTTACTAGTCACGCGGCTAATTTATTTGATAGTCTGTGTTCCTGAAAATGTTGTGATAATACCCCGGATCGACCACCATCTGTCCGTCAATCTATCTATAATGCTTGTGACACAGAAAGAGTGGTTTTGAAACAGGGGTTCTCGGTACGCTTGATCATTGCACTCCCACTACACCGGGGTCGCCTTTTTAATGTATAAATAATGGTAGCGTTTTTTGTTTAGGCTGCATTTATCGCCTAATCGAGTAAATTAAGTGCATTCATATTCGAATTCTTAATTTTTCGAGAGTATCTCATTACTACTTCAATGATTTAGCGGTTGAATCAGTAAGACAAGTGACATCCGTAATGCATAACTCAATTGCGAATGCTCATATCGTTTATTAAAAGGGGAGATCAGGGACAAATGTCTCACTTTAATTAATTGCTCATTTATCACCCTCTTGTTGATTGTGTCGTTGCAATATAAAGAATTTTATTTAAAAGTAAACTATTATGATTATTGCAATCAAACGTAGTTGTTCTGCGACCACTTTTGATTGCAAAGCCTTCGGAACGTCGCGTCTTAACGTTTCTTAATAATAAATATGAAATGATAGTATTTTCTTAGATTTTGCGCGAACATTGATTAATGAATGCGGCTTGCGGCTTACTATCGCGTTCATTTGGTTTAGATTTTATATTTTTTTATTATTCTGACGTTTGAGAGATTTGCAGCCATCGTGGTCACGAAGAGACTGAGGTGTTGGTCGTGTTGTACAATCTAAACCAAAATAAACGCGATAGTTAGCGGCATAAAATTTGTTTAATTCAAACATGAAATGAAATAAAAATTACAGCATATGGTCTCATTTATTATCTATCAGAAGGTACACGGTTTTCTCAGTCGTCGTCACTCTTGGACTTCCTCTTGCTTATCATCAGGCGGGTCGAGGTCAGATGTCGTGTCACAATATATTTTTTAACATTTTTTAGTTTTGAGGCCAAGGAAATAAACCCGTATTTTTTTTCATAAACAATATTCTCGTAAACTTCAAAAAATACTATGTCGTTCTTTCTGTAATTCTTGAACAAATAAATATATAAATATTGTTTATGTATTGTCATAAGTTACTGAAATATTCGAAAAGATTCGAAAGATTTGTTGGACAACAATAAAATTTCTCGAAGAAACCGCTGTAGTTATATTTTGTTAAAAAATGTATTTGAAGTTAAATCACATATTGTTATGTCCAAAACATGTAAGAAGTGCAATAACCTTTAAAGCTATAGAATTCAACAGTATTTATAATGTTTTTACTCACGAATAATAATCTAGTAAGACCACTCGCCTCCGATTAAGAAATCTCTTTCGTTAATCTCCTTTTAACCAACACAACATAAATAACAATTATAACAATAAAACCAACATATCTGTCCAGCAATATACCGTCTAGTCAATCTTAGTCAATCAATCAATCGAAAGGTCACGCCTTTTCCTCACAGGGATAGGCTAAAACAATAGAACGCCACTTGCTATGATCCTGACACAACTCCCTCGCTTCCCTCACATCCTCACATCCAAAATCTTTCCATACAAGCTCTACGATTATGAGCACTGGGCCACCTAGCTTTCCTGAGGATGTCTCCGATTTGTTACTAATTAAGGACGCAAAGGCGACCATGGCGTAGTGGCAGTGTAATGGTTACACAAATCGAGAGCACGAGTTCGAAACCACCTACCGGTACCAATGTATCTTTAATATATGTACTTTGGTTGTCCTGTTTCTATGATACAAGCACTTTAGTAGCTTAGTATAGAAATGTAAAAAAAAATTCTAGGCCGGCGTAGTGGATGCGGCGTCCTACTTTGGGCCACAACAGGGCCATCTTTACCCGGGGGTTCAATGGGTGCGGTGCACCCGGGCTCAGAGTCCTAGGGGGCGCATACCGACCGCCATAAATTTCGATAGGTACCTAATACATTGAGACCACGCGAGCGGAGCCTTGACTTTCGCACCCCGGCGCTGAATATGCTTAAGACGGCCCTGGGCCACAATAAAATAAAACAAGCAAATTAAAGCACACATAACTTTAAACTAAAATAGAGAATACAATTAGAACTTAAGTGTTACAAATAGATAATTAGACTGAACGATTAACTTATAAAAATGTCTCAATGTTCTAACTATGCTTTAATGATTGTGGCGACAACTACCACATTCTCTTAGTAATACCGTACAAGGAGGTAGATCTACGCCTTCGCTCCAGGCGTTATAAATAGAGACAGATTTTCTCCTTTCAAACAAGAATAATTTCGTCACAAAATAGTGTAGACTTAATCGCATGTCGATAACAGCTTTGAAGAAGCCAGACTGCCATTGTGAATGTGGCTTTAGATTGCAGATATTTAGCTATGGCAGCAGTCGCCTTCACTCCTGAATTGCACTCGAGCTTCACTTTATTGTAGTCCGACATAATGATGCCCCGACTGATGTTAAGATGTTAACATCAGTCGGTTAACTGTAAGTAGCAGTCGCATCTATATTGCCGGCGGCCTAGCACGCATAGAACAGCGAGTCTTAATAAAATTATGTCTAGCCAATAATTATCAGCATGATAAAGGATATTATTAAATCAATAAAAACTTTAAAGGCATCTAAATGCTATGTAAAAAGTATCTAAATATATGACAAATAAAATAGAATATGAAAAAAGGATGCTGGTATTAGAAAGCCAGGTGCTCTTCACTCTTCACGCATCTCTTGAAGGACGGAGAGAACAATTAGTTATTGGTCGGTATAGTGACGGCGACTGGGGTAACCGTGAATTGACTCGTTTTTTTAGTCGGCGTCAGCGCTCTTGGACCTCCTCTTGCGGCGGGCATGTCGAGTCACAATAATATTAATAAAAAAGCTGGTAAAGTATTTGCCGTATGTTTTTTTTACCTAGGAAAAATAATATTAATGTGACTAAATTAGATCGTGACGAATATGGCAGTAGGCTAAAGAGCACAATGCAGGCCATATGTAAAGTGGACACTGGTTTTAGAAGTGTTCAAGTCTATTTTAAACAAGTGTAAATAAATCTAGTGACTTTCGACTACGGTTGTCACTTTCGTTGTGTGCCGGTGGCTCGTCTCGCCGTAAGGTCATATGGATAATTAGAATAGATCATTTTACTATGGGCTGGGTAGCCGTAAGCCAAATTCTATTATTGCTGCGAGACAATTTGCTTGTGCCGGTTGCGGAATCAGATGTATATAATACTAGACATGTGAGTATTAATATTAGGTTATATGATAATAAGAAAACCATCACATATTTTAATAAAATGTTGCCTAGTGCCCATAACCATAGAGCTTGTATGAAGAGAATTGTGAATGTGAAGGAAGCGAGGGGGTTGTGTCAGGATCGTGGCAAGTGGCGCTCGATTGTCTCTGCCTATCCCTGTGGGAAAAAGGCGTGTCAATTTGATCGATTGATTGATTGTTTTTTGTTTTTCTTTATTTAAGGACATAACGTCAAAGAACATCATTCATTTTGTATGGGACTTGGGCTTAATCGTATTAACAGTTATGTTAATACGATTGCATATACATTTTAAATGAGTTTGATGTACGAAGAATACAATGTAATTGGAATATATCCTTTATTTTGCATAGTTTAAATGTGCAAATTGATCAAACTATAATTATGACAGATGATACAAAATCTATATCTTATTTCCTAAATAACTCAACTGCACAGCAATTCAAAGCAATATTATTATTAGTTTTATCAACACAAGGAAACTACCATTTATATATTTTTCATAAACCAAAAACAACCCAAAATGATGTCCTTCATTGCACTAAGTAAAAAGAAAAACAAAATGTTGCGAGACGAAAAAATCTCCGCAGCTATAGTTAACCTTACTAAGGTTTACGAGTCCTAAGGGATTAAACAAAGAGTTAGGGTAAGGTCAGCTTAGGTTATATAATAATTTTCTGAGGCAACCGCAAACTGAGTTGGTTTTATTAGTCTTATTAGTCACATCTTCCTTAGCTTACCATCAGGCATACAATATATAGGTTAATACAGTACAGAAACACATATACGATAAAATAATACGAAGATAATATATTGAAGAATAAAAAAACGTAAATATGTCTACGCAAAATAAGTACAGTAAAAAATTTCTGTATATTTTAAATGTAATATAACTTTTATGATTTTTTGAATCTATTGAATTCTTTGTAATTTTGCGTTAATATTTTAATCATTCAATTAAATTGTAACGTCTTTTTCCCACAGGAATAGGCAGAGACAATGGAGCGCCACTTGCCACAATTCTGGCACAACTCCCTCGCATCCACAATTCTTTTCATACAAGCTCTACGACGATTAATAATTTACTTCTTTTTATAGTTGAAATAATTTATATGGAAGCAGCATAGTTACTGTAATTGATTTAATTTAACTGTATTTAATTAAACCACACAATTAGCATTTGTCTGTAATTAAGAAAACGAGTATATTAATAAACGTTTCTGCTGGACATCTTTTAATTATGTTTACAGCACAAAACATTAGGTTTAATAAAGTTATTAAAGTATAAAATTAAATACTTACACATTTATAAATATAATTTTTATATTTATAAAATAAACATTTAAAAAATTAAAATTTTATTGTAATTGTTAATTTAATTGTATTTGAAGAGTGGTAGGCAGATAATTAGTAGTAATTTGTCCAGTCTCCCTATCCTAGTAGTACCACCTCTTTCAAATGTACAGTTCAGACGGTTAATTTTTGTAGGCAGGCATAGTAAATGTGAATGCTACATGCAGTAATTTATATTGGCAGTAATTACAGCTTAACATCAGGCGAATCACATTTAAAAGAATCTTTTTCTTTCTTCTTGTTTATGGCTTTAGTATTTAACTTGCCAGTGTCAAAGTAAAAATATATGGTTCAATGTTAAAACATTGTCAAGTAAAGATGAAGATGAACCACGCGAGTGATTCATCAAATGATGATGATGAGAATGAGGTTGATGATGATCGTTTTAGTAAAGCGGCGGAAAGCCTTTACTAAAACTTCAGAAGAAGTCTTGGAGGGAACATGAAGAAACACGTTTCACAACTTTAAATTACTTGTTTATACTTGATCAACTTAAAAACTATTACTGGATAACAATTCTACCATTATTACACATTAATATTTATGAAAAACACAAGCTTTTCAAATAATTCAAAATTGCGCGTCCTGTCAGTTGCAGTTGCCCGCCAAAACTCCTTTAAAATAATCCACTATTATGACATTTAAAAAAGAAATAAAAAAGTCAAATCTCAATAGGAAACTAGAAACAGTAGGTAAATATGATTATTAATTGGCAAGTGGCGTTCCATTGTGTCTGCCTATCCCTGTAAGGAATAGGCAGACACTTTTTCATTAAATAAAGTTCAAATTTCTAAAACTTAATTTACAGTGCAGGCATTCTCTACCGGTTAAATCTCATCTAAATCCGACGATGTAGATGAGAGGTCTATTTTTTATTGTCTGTGATTTTATAATTCTAAGAATTTTATACGTTTTCGTAGTTCGATGTTAACGTTTGTGTTGATTTATGAAGCTGAATACAGATGAAAATATCACTTTAAGTCTATTCATATCTACAAAACGAATTGTAAACACTTAAAGTCATGAATGAATGACATTTGCATAGAAATATTAAATTTAGCACTTGCCAATTATTAAATAAATAGTTAACTTGTATTATTATCATTTGTGTCTATTTCTGGATAGTCTAGTGTACTGTTAGCACTTTTTGTACTAAGTTGTAGTTGAAGTCATGGCGCCGGTGAGTCGCCATCCACTCGCCGAGTTTAGTTTATTCACGATTTCATACTATTAGGGTTGTCATTAAATGTTAACAAATTGAGCGGAAACTGCGGTATACTTATAAGTTAATAATAATTTGTGTACGCAATTTCACCTTTTAAGGTAACTTGCGGTTGCTGTATCGAGACGTTAAACGAAATCAGATTCATATTTTGCCAAGTAATTGAAATTTAGTAGCTGTAATTTTTTAAAAATACTAGATTTTTTAAAGAGTTGTAGGTAGTGGCGCTCAGTCTGCCGATCCAAGGTAGTACCACCACTTTAAAGGTTGGAGAAGGCTTCAGTATGCAAATTGCTTCCTTACCAATATCCATTGAAATCTGTTTTGCGTGATTTTTCTAGTTAATTTTCATTACTAACTTATATAGTAATCTTAATATGGTTAGTAAGTAGTGATGTAACATTCACAATGGCATTGGCGATTTTATTAACACTTTTACAATACGTAAAAAAATAGCATAAAAAATACTCGAATAAATTCATTGATTTACAACCCTTGGAAGTATGTTGTAAGTAATTGTCGTGGGACTTGCGTCTGCGCATAGTCCGCCTTGTCGCGTGTCAGGACAACCAAGAAAGGACACATCGCCTAAAGAAAACCCTGTTACAATATTCATAATATGTTATTAAATAACAAAGAGTAGATCTTTATATCTTTATCCTGATTAATGTGATTTGAAAGACATAGTGACAAAGATTGAGAAGGTTGCGATGGTTTGGTAGACGAAAATGTGTGTTAAATCAGAAGTAAAGGTAACGGTGACGAACAAGAAGATTGTTTCTCGATAAAATTGGGCACATTCTTAAGAAAGCAGCAAGCAGTGTCCAAAACTATGGAGAATTGTGGATGTGAAGGAAATTTAGGTTTGTGAAAATATACTCACCTTCGTCTAGGCCCACCCTTTTCCGAATTAAGGCGTGACAATTTGTATATATGATTTTGTAATTTTGAGAAACGTTTTATATGATTTACTATGTAGATTAGACAATACATGTATATTTATACATGTATATATTTATTCTGTATGTAATGTGACTGAACAGCTAGACCGTTTTTAATGAAGATTTTTGCCTATGTTTGGGAACCCGGTCGTGGCACTGCAATTTTTTTTACTGGCCCGAGAACAACGTATATAATAGCTTTTATATGCGTTATTTATCACGATATTATATAATATTTACGATACTATAAATTTAATTTTATGAGAAATCTAATGCTTCAATGGTTTGGGCACATGGAAAGGATGAGTAAAAGTAGATTGACGAAAGGAATTTATAAATCTGATGTGGATGGATGCGTTAAACAAGGTAGGCCCAGGAGAGTGTTTTCCGATCAAATCGGAGTCATCCTCAAGAAAGCTGGGTTGCCTAGTGCCCATAACCACAGAGCCTGTATAAGGAGAATTGTGGATGTGAAGGAAGCAAGGGAGTTGTGTAAGGATCGCGGTAGGTGGCGCTCCATTGTCTCTGCCTATCCCTATGGGAGGGAGGCGTGACAATTTGATTGATTGATTGATATTTTCTATTTGCCAAATAATTTGAATACATTGTGGATATTGTTATCATGCCGAAATAATGTAATAATTAATTGTTTACATAACAATTAACATAGTTTTGTGTAAATAAACCAATGTTTCATAACACATACAGAGTTATTTATGATTCACGATAATTGATCTCAAACACGATCATTTAATTGATTATTACGAATGTAGTGCCATTTAGGGAATTTTCAAAAGCACTCAGTATTAAGAGTGGTAGGCAGACAGTTAGTGGTTTGTTATCTGTCTGCCGAACCAGGGTAGTACTATGCCATTAGGAAAGGAATAGGACTGGCTGTTGACTAACTTCACTTGACTGATTCAAAACTGATTTTCTTGACGGTCCGCAAAGAAAGAGACACCATACTAAAGTGAAGTTGGTTGCAGAGTTAGACGTCACAAAATGGCACCAATTGCGTTCTATTCTTATTTTAATCGCATTATACTACCACCTTCAGGTGTACAGACCGCGAAGTGATAGTCCCGTTGCAGGGTCAGCCTGAAAGATGGTTCCAACTAGGCTGGCATAGCGGATGTAGTTAACAACTGTACTGGCAGTTGCTTTCAATGATCGAACTCCAGTTTAACATCAGGCAGGGTGCTGTCAAATGTCGAGCCGCAATTTTAAAAAATCTAGTAATAGGTGTAAAACGCATTTTTAGAACCCAATTTGACTTAGGTTCTGTGCAATGTGTATGTATTTAAACTATCGTAGTTAATAGAAAACTATGTTATGAAAATTACCGTTTATTTTAAAAATAGTAGTGTTTTTTTATTATATTTTTTTATTATCGGTGCATTTTAAACGTTGTTGTAAAAGTGCGAAGTTTCACACATTCGTGTGCTAAATATTAATAATCTATTATAAGTGTACTTAAGTATTTTCTATTTTTGTTGTCTCACATTCAATCTTTTAACTAGCAACTTTTCTCTTATACCGCGTTCCCACAGGGCGATTTTAGTTGATCAATATTTGTCGTATATACAGTACATAGGTACTCAATCGCGCTGATTGACTGACTAATTATTCAATGCAAGTTGAACGAACAAGTTCAGACGAGTCGATTCGCTGTCAGCTGTCAAATGGGTCAACAAAAGTAGAAAGGTCATTAACTTTTGTTGAATAGATATTTATTGGTTTAACTTGATTGAAAGTCTGTTCAGACAGTTCAAATCACGAACGATTTCGCAGTTGATCAACTAAAATCGCCCCATGAGAACGCCCCATTATTATTATTTAAAATAACTTGCCACGATTCTGACAAAACTCCCTCGATTCTCTTACTATCACAATTCTTAGCACAATACAATTCATACCACAATGGGCACTAGGCAACCTATAATTTAGTGATTTTTAATTTAGTAATAAAAACATTAAATCACGTATGCACATCGGAAAACTGACCATGAATTGAACCGCGGCGGGTGGGCGCGCGTCTGTTTGATAACGATCAACAGCTCTGACCACTGAGCTCTTCTGTTTAGTATCCAATTTTCGTTTCTAATTTGTAAAGTCTTAATATTCCAATCACTAATAGTCTTGGCTTGAGCCCATGGTCTTAATGTTAAACTGAACCAATTTCCTAGAAAACTAATAAAAGTGCACCTGTACTTGGCTTTGTTACATTTCGCAAAATACTCATACATTAACTAATGAACCTCATAATACTTAACAGCAGTCATAGTAAATTTTAATATATATATTTTAAGTTATTTTTCTTTTACGTTTATTTATGGAGTATGTGGAGTATCATGGAGTTTTCTTTGGCCGGCATAGTGACGGCGTCTGAGGCAGCCGTGAACTATCTCGGTTATTTCAGTCGTCGTCACTCTTGGACCTCCTCTTGTTTATCATCAGACGAGTCGAGGTCAGATGTCGTGTCACAATAAAAAAAATGTACTTCGGTTATTGTACATATTGTTTGTACAGATCTATTTTTTTTATTTTTTATTATGGCTTGTCATATGACAGCACCCCTGATTTTAAGTTGGAGAGCGGTTCATGAATGAAGACGATTGCCGCTACAGTTAAACAACCGCAAATTGACTATGCCGGCCTAATTGGAACTGCCAGGCAGAAGCTGATACTAAATAACAAGTCAATTGAAGTCACATGACCACCACATCATATTAGAGCATAACACAGCACTTTTTTTTATTGTGACTCGACATATGACAGCATCCAGCTTGATGGTAAGCTGGAGTGTGGTCCATGAATGGATGTCACTGCCACTACAATTCAATATCTGTAAGTAGCAATCATATGTCGGCCTAGTTGGAACCGGCAACTTACAAGCTAATCCCGAAACGTGATTGGACTACCCCGGATCGGCAGACTGGATACCATTGCCTACCACTCTTAAAACTGATTTTTAAGTAGTTGTTGCCACACACGGCACGGAGATCATCATCATGTAAAAAGATTATCTTGATCCTACAAATGTACTTGTATACATGTAAAAATAAGTATTAAAATATGGTGCGAACTGGACACCGTTACCCAGTAACTTCGGAGAATTACATAAAGTAAAAAAGTGAGCAACGGTAATCTTTGTCGACGAGTAAATTCGGGTGGCTGGTAACGTCTAACGTACGATAATTCACAAGTAGTAACAAATGATTACAGGCCACCGTGGTCTAGTGATATAGTACTCGTACTCGCAAACCAAGGGCCCACGGTTCAAAAAAGATATAGTATATATAGTAAGTGTAGTTTTGGTTAATTCTTGAATCTAAGTGTACGACCGTGAAGTGAATAAATCGTTATTTAGGATAAGCTTGTAAGATAAAACAAATAATAGTCCTAAACAATAGTATTGAAGAAAAATATAGGTCTTGTGCTAATTGTATCACAAGAAACTATATAAGGCTTGAATAGATCAAACCAGTTGTATCTACTGATGTTTAGTTATTTCCACAATCTATGCAAAATGGTGTATGTAAGCCTTTAAACAATGTAATAATGGCCAGTTTTTTCCACAGTCCGCTTGTCAATAAAATGGACACGTGCGATGTTTCCTAACCATTGTAGCTCTGGTTAATGTTAGGTCCTTTGTTGTTCTTAACTTAAACAAGTTCACCGATCGCTTGTAACGAAAAATTGCTTTCACAATATATATTTCCAACAAGGGACCTAGTAAATAATTCATCAATGGGTCAAGTTCATTACTAGGTCCAGTGGACACAGTGTCCATCATCAGATACTGTCCTCTCTATTCTGGCCGTTGTATCCTATACTTTTCATGTCCGTATTTTACCACTAAATTTCAATCCAAGAAACATAAAAATTGGACACATCAAGGGAGAGTGAAAGGCGAACTTGAGGATATGACTTAGAATACCGGGTGTTAGATACATATTTATAAAGTCAGTAATCTCTGCCTTCATTAAGCCCGAGATTCTTTTGTAGGACCGGGAGAACATGTAGACAAGTCAGCATTCCACTTGCTAATTGTTCGACAAAAAAGGGACGCGCCGAACTATTTAGTTCGGATGTTGATTAGGTCAACAGACTGCGGATGGATGCTTCTTCCGAGGCGTATATTACGGGAGTATTACAAGATTAAAAATGTTGTAAAAAATGTTTAAACTGAGTAAAATAAGATCCAAGCAAGGCATTATGAACGGCAGCTATTCCTTAATACGACGCCGCACCGACGCTATTATAATCATTAGTAAAAAGATGTCGCGTCGAGGGCCGCGTGAGTTTTAAAGCGTAATAAATAACTCCAAAACTGCCGACTGTCACCTTTAGTGCACCCAGATGGCACAGTTCCCAGTGAAAACAACTTTGGCTCCGATACAGACGTGCCCACGGAGTGAAATGAGATGTACTTGTTAACGAGTCTTTACAGACACTGTTAACATAAACATCACAATAATTGCATATAGCCGCTATAACTATTAACCTTCAATAGTTAATGTTTTTGAAGAAAGCCGCCCGAATGGCCCATCCGGCTGCGCAAAAGTGGGATCACTATATAACTCGTCCCAGTTTGTACTAAGATATAGACTAGGTCATCGTCTGGCCCGTAGGACCGGTATTGATACTAATATAAACAAAAAATAGTACACGGAAGTAGCTTGTGAACTGTACAGAAAAAGGCGAGTTTCACTTCCAGGAACAGTTGATGAACGTTAGCGATTAATGTAAACAACTATGCTTTGTGTTAGAGGGTAAAAAATACATCAGGTCGATGCTATTGTGTTCTGCAAAGACGGAAGGCAGGAGTCGTGAGAGAACCGCGGGACCAATGGGTTCACATTCCGACCTCCGCTTGCTCAGATACAACTTGCAACATCTGTATGGAACTTGTTGCCTTGATATCATTTACGCATTTTTTGAAGTCTCAATTGTTTGTGATATTATCAGTTCACAGTTTCAACACTCTTTTATTGTCGATCTTTTTTTAGAGTTTTTTTACCTGGTACATGACAATAGCTATTCCTTAGATAATTTAACTGTCTAGATAGAGCATATGGTGGCGCACGGGCTAAAAAAAATACCGGCCAACTGTTGGCCGATACACTCTCTCGCGTTTGTCAGTTGCGTAACAGACACCGTTCGGACGCCACGCGAAATTTCTCTGTGATTTTTTCGATAATAATGACTGTTTGCGCCATTAAATTGTGCCGAACTTACAAAGGACGCTTGAGAACAACCAAAGCTGTCACTTATCATCATTAAGTAGATTTTAAATTACTATAAACATTGGAAATATTTTTTAAAAAATAGTTCAATTTTTTACCTAAGATGTTAAGAGTGTTGCCAGGTTTTGAATCAAAATATTCCCGTGAATATTTTGGTTTTTATATTGAAGTAGATTTGTTGTATATAAAAAAACAAGTATCACTTTAACACTGTTATTATATATAATAACATGTTATAACATTTATATTACATTACCCACCTAAATGTGTGTTCTGTATGTACAACAATATGTTTATTAATTACAATATTATTTACAAGTGGATGCACTGTTAACCATTCATGACTGCACTTCAGCTTAACATCAAGCGGGGTGCTGTCATATGTCGTGCCATAAAAACGACATATGACAAGGCAGCAATAAACAAACTGTTGTTACAGAATACCTAAAGATCCAGTTTTTAGGTAGGTAGGAAACTATGTGACACTAGAAGACATAAGTGTTCTAACGTGCTCTTCATCAATAAAAAGTATAAATGAAACTGTTCCTTCGTTAAGGAAAGAAGATAAAGAGGAACATGACGTTGACGACGAAATTCTCTACAACGATGCCGGCATTATTTACTATTCGGAATTATGTGAATATACACAGCAAATCGTCGGCTACATAGCAGGCTTTGTTGTTAAATGTTTGCACAAAAAAAAAATAAGTGTATTAATTGTTTGGACATCAAATGAAAAATTGCCGCACCATTAATTGGTTAAATTAAGAGATGAAGGGACTCGTCTATGCCTCTCAGGATGTATATTTTATTTTCTGATCTGCTGAATACATAATTCGACAGTTTTTAAAACAGGATTTTACTATGACTCCCAAAAAATATGCAAAAATAGTATCTACTGTAATGAAACAATTTATTGGAGGCCCAAATTACTGTGAGGTAAAAGCTGAGCATGTTTGTGGCCACCTCCATCAAACTAATTTGATTAAAAGTGTTGTAGAAAAATATTTATTATAGATTTACGATATTATTACAAGATAAAAATTAATAACAACAATCGTGATGCAGCATCAAAACTTTTTTATTTATTTGTATAAATAAAAAAATATACTCTTATTCTTTTTTTTATTACCCCTATCAAATATTGTGCACTGGACTATTAAAATAAAGTATTTGTGGTATTTATTATCATTAGTAATGCTTATTCACATAAAAGTACGGTTTTGTACAAGTAGAGTGCAATTTCTTGCACAAAACCGATAATTCTTCAATTTCGTTAATTTTGAAGAAAATACCACTATTAGTGGTTTCGATAGTTTTATCAATTTACTAGGTCAGTACTATCAATAATATTACTGTTATTAATAGTTTGCGCTGTCTATAGCCCTATCGGTTGAGTAGATGGTTTTGGTGTTTACTATCGAGTTTTTGCAAACACTACTTGCTGCTGTTTTTACATCCATTGCCTACCTCCCTATTGTTTTTCTCAATTCCTAGGTTTCATATATTTCTGGTAACATATACACATACTATAACAAATTAAATAGTAAACAAATCTACATTATTATTAATTTATGTATGTATAAAACGCATATCAAAAGTGCATATTTTTCCCTACTTAGTGGGTAATATCGATAAGCTGGTATCATTTCACACACACAGGCGTGGCCCGACGCACTTGTAATGATATCGTAATGGAACGCATCTGTGTGTGTGACACGCACACAATCAGTTCAACGTTGGCCTATGTTTGCATTGCGATTGAATCGCGACACTCTATCTAGACAGTTAAATTATCTAAGAGCTATTCAATACAAATATACTCGTAGTTTCGTGAATGGATTAAGTTCTAAAGATTAATCTTGTTCTTTTCTTTTATGAACATTGTATGGTATTTATGAATGAAATACTTAACAAATTTTACATTTTACGCGTATAAACTACGTGATTTGTTTGAAATTCTAATACAATGTAGCCTAAGAAGTAGACCTTCTTTCTATCTTTAAGAGGTGCTCTAAAGTGATCTATAAACTCTCTAATATACTTTGAGGAATTTATCACTTTTGCTATAAATATTTATGGTTTGAAACTATGGATGCTTTAAAATTATGGTTCGATTGACCTGTGGAATAAACTTTATATTGTGAATCACTTTTGGTACCCTTTTTTACTGACTCGATACATGATAGTTATCGCCTGATGTTAAGCTGAAGTGCGGTCCATGAATGCCGGCTTAGTTATACCAGCAACTTTCAAACTGATCCCGAAACTTGGCTAAGTTACTTTACGCTCTGTACACCTGAAGTTATTTTTACCAGTAGTTATTTGCAATTGTATTATTGTCCAGATTTGAATTAAAATGCTACAATTGGTTGTGGGTCACTTGACTGGTGGTCGTCTGAGCAGCTGAGCAGTAATTGGCACTGGTTTTGGTTAAGTCAGTGGGTCGGCCATCATTCGATGCGGTAAGTTCATTTTGGTTGTGTCAGAAAACTGATTCTTAAACTACTTCAATTTAACTCGAAGTTTTTTAAGCAGTTTTAATATTTAAATTTAAAACTCGTTTAAGATTTTGCTTGATTATTGTCAATGTCAAAAATTTACTATATTATTATTTGAACTTAAGACTCAAAGAAACAAACTGTTAATCTTAGAACCATCAAACCAGCTTCTTTCACGTCAGGTTAATAAAATAAAAGTTAGAGGAAAAAATGGTGCGACTGTATTTATATAGTTTTTTTTTGTTCTTAGAATTATGTTAATTAAGGCTATGTAATAATCTAATTGAAGTAGACATCATGTCCTGTCCAATTTAACTCTTTTAGTTTCTTAATAATTCAACTCTTCGGAAAGAGATTATAAGAAATAAAGTATTAAGAGTAAATAGGTACATACAAGTCTGCAATGGAATATATCCGTCGCTTGAGGCGAAGTCATTCCGGTTTAAATATCTCAATGTCAATGTTAACGATATCAAAGAAAACTCAAGATTAATGGTGTTTTTGAAAGTACGCGTTGAGGTTAAACTAATTAGCAGAACTCCTTTGCCCTGAAACATAACGCTAACAAGATTAAAATAAAATCGACCACCAATGATGAGAGGTCGCAAGGAGGATGAGGTTCAACAGTCGCTCCACCATCGGTCACAGTCTGTGCTCTATGGTCTACCCTGGATCGGCAGACTGGGCAAATGACCATCCAAACATCTTAAAATATACTCTATTTTTTTAACTGACTAAATTATTAATCATGACACGTATAAAACAAGTAGGTTTTGTCATTGATGTTTTGGTATTAAATAATTATTGTTATTTTTTATTATAATTTTTATATTGTTTATTTTGTACGCTTAATGAGCTAAAGTTAGAGGACTAAATTATAAGAATACTAATGAATTAAATAAATTTCATGCGGCTTACTATCGTCTCTCCGTGACCACGATGGCTGCAAAGCTCTCGAAACGTCGGAATAATAAAATAAAATTGTAAAATCAAAACCAAAATAAACGCGATAGAAATCCGCTTAAAATTTGTTTAATTCCTTAATTAATGTTCGCGCAAAATCTAAGAAAATATCTATTGTATTGTATTTTACCTACTTTTCACAATAAAATTGATTTGATTTAATGAATATAATAAAGCAAAGGCCATGTACAATGTTTTCATAGTACGATCAAGTTACTTATTAACGGTGAATCCACTTGTACACACATAAAGCTATTGTGATGGACATTGTTTGCGTAGCAGGTAAATAAATATACGAGTGTACAGTGGTATTTCGTTGAATTTATCAGAGACAGTTTAAAGCGTAGTAGATTTGAGCATAGACTTGTGTTAAGATCGTGAAAGTCGCGCTCTTCTATCTGTCTATCCCTGTGGGAATTGAGGCGTGGATTTATGATGATGGTGTATTTTTGGGGGGTGAAGGACTTGGTGTTGTAATAAAAATAATATATTTTGTATTTGGGTTAACAGCACCAAGTCCTTCAACCCCAAAACTGTTTAATGAATTAAAAAAATTATGGTTATTTTAGGTTATCGATTTTTTATTATTCCGACGTTTCAAAAGCTTGCAGCGATCCTGGTCTCTCAGTGCCTGAAGAAATACTAAAAAATAGCAAACTGTTCAATATTAGAAATTAATAGACTTGAATAACTGTAAGTAGCAGTCACATACACTGTGCCGGCCTAGTTGGAACTTAGAAGCTAAACCTAAAAAGCGACTAAGTCTTCACGTTCTGTATACTTGTAAGTGGTGGTACTATACTACTCTGGATCGGCCGACGGCACTACTGCCTACCTCTTTTAAAATATACAAATTATTATTTATTTTAATTATATTTTTTTTACGCAATTAAGTACGTATTTAATTATTTGGTAGTTTTAATTGTCACGGTTAGTGTACCAAGGGCGCGGTGACAAGACCAGCTGTTCTAATGATTAGATAACGTTATTTATGAGTTCATTCTACAGGTTTGCATTGAGAGTTCATACTCTGGGTTCGAGGATGTTTTACTACACTCTTTAGTTATACATTGGCGCTTTTATTTGGAGATATAAAATAAAAGTTAAATAAAAGAAGCAATGTAAGCCAAAGTTAAGAGTTTTTTTTATTGTGACGCGACACCCGACGTCGTCTTGCCTGATGATGAGCAAAGGAAAGTCCAAGAGTGCTAACGACGAAAAAAGATTAAGTTTACGATGGCCTCAGTCATCGTCACTACGCTTCGCAAGGATCCAAGGTTATACGATGATAAGATGATGGTTAAGTTTCCGGCCTTGTTGGAACCGGCAACTTTCAAGCTGATCCCAAAACGTAACTAAGTCACTTCACAGTCTGTACACCTTAAAGTGTGGTTTCGACAAACTTGGTCATTCATCACCAACAGCTGTCTGCCTACCACTCCTTAAAAAATCCTCCTGAGATTTACAAAATAATAAAAAAATGTAGGTATATATAAAAAAACAGGTATAACAAGAAATAAAAACATACATATTTTCAAACGGATAACAATAAGAAACTTTTATATAAGTAATATAAACAATATTCTAACTATATACATACATAATATAGTGTATAATTGACTGATTATAATATAAAACAATAACAGTTATTTCCCTTCGTAATAGATTAGAAATGAGGAGGTTCATAGAAGAACTAAAGTAAGTGACATAGCCGAGGACATGCGCGGCGCATTGGTTAGTACATCTGAACACCGCACTATGCTTTTAGAATAAGAATAGGACGGGCTGTTGACTAACTTCACTTGACTGATTCAAAGATGTCTTTTTCTTGACGATCCGCAAGGAAAAAGACACCATACTAAAGTGAAATTGGTTAGACGACACAAAATGGCGCCGATTCCGTCCTATACTTATTTTAATCGCATTATAATACACATCCTTAATCTGTTCCAAACGGGAATCGAACCCGAGACTTTAAGTATCGTTACGCGACTTTAATTATTTTTTAATAAACAGCCGATCTAATGACATGACAAAGTCGATTAAAAATACTCTGTGAGTGGCCGAGCAAATATAAAATAGACATTAACATGGAAAGAAACGCAAGTTCGCCGGCGTTGTTTTGTTTAGCGGCAACTTAGTTACGAGTACACAGACAATCAATCAATCAATCCAATTATCACGCCTTTTTCCCACAGGGTTAGGATTTCTACATCTTAATTATGAACTAAGCTACTAAACGTGCTTGTATAATAGAAACAGGACAACCAAAGTACATATCAAAGACACATTGGTATCGGCAAGTAATTTGGAATCAGTGTTGGTCGCCAACATCGATGTTTAAACATCGATGGTCGCCAATGACTTTAAATATCGAATAGGAATCATGCGTGATTGTATCATAGAAACAGAACAACCAAAGTACATATCAAAGATACATTGGTATCGGTAAGTAATTTTGAACCAGTGTTTTCGCCAATGACTTTAAATATCGAGTAGGAAAATTTAGGCAAATTGTTTTCGTAATAAATTATGAATAATTAGGTAACTGAGCAACATGACGATCCGATAAAAGGGCCAAGGATTACTAGTGCAGTTCAATAAGTAAATAAATATATGTACTTACATACTTTAATCGTGTATTCATTAATATATTTATTTTATGATATTATTAAGTACGGATGTGTGAAATAAAAACATAGAAAGGCCCATGAGAGAAAGAGTAAACAAAAATAAGTGAACTTTTTGGATGAATAAGTTAGATAGTTTTTTAGATCTTGCTTACAGGCTAGTAGAGGTAGAATGTCGATTCACAATTATGAAAAATAATGATGTTTTAGTTTTTTTTTATTGTGACTCGACATATGACAGCACCCCGCTTGATGTTAAGCCAAAGTGTGGTCCATGAATCACTGCTACTACAATTCAATAACTGTGAGTAGCAACCACATCCACTATGCCGGCCTAGATGGAGCCGGCAACTTAGCAGGCAGAGACAATGGAGCACCACTTGTCACGATCCTGACACAACTCCCTCGCTTCCCTCACATCCACAATTCTCTTCAAATTAAAATTGATGTTTTAGAATGAGTATAATCTTCTAATTGTTTTAAAATGTATGAATGCAAAATATTGATAAAATTCATTACGATTAATGAACTAAACAAATTTCATGCGTCTTACTATCGCGTTTATTTTGGTTCTGATTTTACAATCTCACCGTGACCACGATGGCTGCAAAGCCGAAACGTGGGAATACTAATAAAAAATGTAAAATCAAAACCAAAATAAACGCGGTAGTAAGCCACATGAAATGATGATTACGATTGTCAATTGTCATTGAAATTAAATGACAGCCCCCTTTGCATATTGAGTTTTAATTGACATCGGCCGATTATTTCTAATTAGGAACTAGATACCGTTAGCATGTTTATTAAGTCATTGTATAGAAATATAAATAACTATTATTATTTATAATAAAATATAGGATACGGATAGGATACGTTTAGGAATTTAGGTAGACGATGCATAGCCGATAAATCTTAATAGCATATACGTTTAAAGGACATCATTCATTTTGTATGGGGACTTGGGCTTAATTATATTAAAGTTTAATATGCATTTTAAAATAGTTTGATGTACGAAGACTACAATTTAATTGGAATTTATACTTTATTTTGCATAGTTTAGGTGTGCAAAATTATTAAACTATAATTTTGACAGTTTAAAGCAGAATAGTTAATATGGCCTGTCTTCGTAATTGAGAGACGATACAAAATCCATATCTTATTTTCTAAATAACTCAATTGCACGACAAGTAAGAGCAAAATTAATATGAGTTTTATAAATACAAGTACTGAATACTAAAATAGGACTACAAAAATAGCCCAAAAAATCATGTCCTTTAGGCGTAAGAAATTGATAGTTTTATTCAATTTATTCTTATAATCTTACTGTAGATCGTGAGTAAGTCGTGTTGACACAGAATATCATAGCTTTCTAACTGATTATTATATTGAGAAATAGGTACCAGCGTCTTAGTGCAATAGGTTAACGACTTTTACGGTTAAGATTATACCTAATACTAATCTAGTACATACACTTTACAAGATAGGTGCAGGCAAATACATTATTTTTACTTATTTTATATCATTTTATATCATAACGTGTGATTTTTTGATATTTACTCATTATTTATAGGTTACATTGCTCAAATAAATGTTTATTCAAAATTAATTAAACAAAATTTATAAGTTAACTAGGTACTAACATAGTAATTAATTCGAAATTACTTAGACCCAGATACAATCTATTGGGTAGGTATCTAATTACACTATACAAGTTTGACAGGATATTGCGAAATACTTTAAGTACCTATCTAAGTATATTGATAATAATTGTATTTTCTTATTTTTTTTACATTTCTATACTTAGCTACTAAACGTGCTTGTGTCATAGAAACAGGAAAACCAAAGTTTATATATCAAAGATACATTGGTACCGGTGAGTGGTTTTGAACCCGTGCTCCTGGTTTGCGTGATCATTGAACTGCCACTACACCACAGCCGCCTTACCGATATGTAATGTGTAAACAAATCATGTCCGTGATGTATCACACCCAAACAAAAGTGATAAAAACTTGACTGCAACAAGCCGCGACCTTCGGCAGAAAATGCAGTTTGCAAGGATCGGACAGAGCGTATAAATCAGGTGTCGCCGACATTACCTGCTACACTCTCCACGTATAAATAAATAAAAATTTAGACTTAAGGCGACCGTGGTGTAGTGGCAGTGCAATGGTCACGCAGGCCGAGAGCACAGGTTCAAAACTACTTACTGGTACCAATGTATCTTTGATATATGTACGTTGGTTGTCCTGTTTCTTTGATACAACCACTTTAGTAGCTTAGTATAGAAATGTAAATTAATAAAAAAATACATAGTATAATATAATAATTCAGACTGAATACTTACCAACAAATACACGGCCGTAGTGAAAATAAAACGAAGACAACTCGAGATGCAAAGTCACAAAAACAAACACTACACAAATTGTCATCTAACTTTTACAAAATATTTAAAAACAAAAATAGAAAGTTTATATTTAAAAAAGAAGTCAATCACTGGTCTTTAATAAATCGACCGTACACTTGTTCATTCACAGAAAATGTTATAAAAAAAAATATTGACGAATAAAGTTCCGCGTATTTTCGGAGCAGCAATAAACACGTGCAACTCTCACGGCAGACTGCAGTCTTTTGAATTGAGAGCGGGCGATGTAAACGCGACTTCCACTGGCGAATGCGTCGACCCGGCACGAGACCGCCCAGTCCTTTCGACAACAAAACATTTTTTTATTATTTTTGTTCTGTTATTGTTGTGTTTCCAAAATTCTAAACTATTCCACCTGTCCGATGGAATATTATTAAACAAAACATCTTAATCATTAAACAACATAATATTTAATTCATAAGTTTATCCTTACTTTTTATAATAATACTACAAGTTTAGCGTTGTTTATTAAATAAAAGGTTGTTGCTTTTTTTATTGTGACTTGACATATGACTGCACCCCGCCTGATATGAAGCTGGAGTGCGGTTCATGATTTAAGGTGACTGTAAGTAGCAGTTATTCACTATGCCGGCCTAGTTGGAACCGGAAACTTACAAGCTGATCCCGAAACGCGGCTAAGTGAATAAGCACCTTTGGCCGGCATAGTGACGGCGACTGAGGCAGCCGTGAACTAACTTGGTTGTTTCAGTCGTCGTCACTCTTGGATCTCCTCTTGCTTATCATCAGGCGGGTCAAATGTCGTATTACAATTTAAAAAAATAGAAGTACATAACTGTCTTTTTGCTCTTACCGGAAATTGAACCTGGGACTTACCGAGTAGCGGATTAGCGTGGTAAACTCGGGTCGTAAACAAATGTTATAAAATGTATTAATTTAATACCTTTCAAACAATCATTTGTAAACAGTAGTTTGGGTGATAATGAAGTTCGGTTGTGTTAAAAGTGTTTCTGTATACTCACTCGTATTTAAATTAAATAAATACACTCACTCACTCTGCTTATCCCCGTGGGAAAAAGGCGTGACAATTTGATTGATTGACTACCAGATATAGTTTGATGTATAGGTGTTAGTTGTTACTTAGTTTAAAGGTTAGGTAAGGACTGGCATTGTGAACTAGTGACACAGACATTCCCTAAATAACATTGAATGCCTGAAAATTTCCTAATAGACATCGTATTACTTTATTATTAACTATTTCACAGTATTTTATTAGATTTTACGCGAACATTGATTAATGAATTAAAAATAATTATGCGGCTTACTATCGCGTTTATTTTGGTTTTGATTTAATTTTTATTATTCCTGATTTTGACGTGACCACGATGGCTGCAAAGCTCTCGAAACATCGTCGAAATATAAATATAAAAAAGTTTAAACCAAAATAAACGCTATAGTTAGCCGCATAAAAAATTGTTTAATCCATTAACTATTTCATATTAAGATACTAAAGTCATAGGAATATAACGACTAAAGTACATATATCAAAGATACATTGGCACCGATTATTTTATTGTTTCTTGATAATGGTGGTTGGTGGTAGTAAGCCTGAATCAGCAAACTGGACAGACTACCGTACATGTTCATACACTTCACTGCCAGTTAACCGACAACTGAAACGTATGAAATAGTACTAAGGCATGAGAATGAATGAACATCTATCACAGATACAAATCCTCATGTTTACGAAATCCAACGGCAATATTGCGAAGTGTGTAGGCATACAGAGACGCCTCTAACCTTTGTGGCGCCCGTGTGCAACCAGTACCCTGGCGCCCTCTAGTCTAGTAGGAGCGGGGTCAAAATTAAATACTAACAGTTATATTTTCAAACTAAAATTCGGATGCAAATGGTGCAATTTTAAATGATGTTGATCTTTGGATGTGTCGCATTAGAGGGTGCTCAGCGCCCCTTTAGACCCGGCGCCCGTGTGTGCCGCACACCCTGCACCATAGGTAAAGACGCCTCTGTAGGCATGCACGGTACGGTAGCTTTCACACGTTCCGCTGCGGCCGGCTATCTAGCACCAACTACCCGATATAAAGAAACAACGGAGCTTTTCACGATCCTGTCACAACAATTTCTCACCCACTATTCTCGCTACAAAGTGTGGTTTTGGGCACTGCGAATCTCTGTTTTTGATGGGGTCTTTCACCTTGAAGAAATTGTAGTCCCATCGGAGGATTCGGAGGTGAACTTTAAATGACTTAGTTATAAACTTAGTTAATTACTGTTTATGTATTTGTTTATATTTGTATAATATATGTATATATATGTATAATTATATAACATAATTATAAGTGTATATTGTATATTAACTTAACATCAGGCATTGTCCCGTCATGTGTCGTCACGATAAAAAAATTGTCACGCCTTTTTTCCACAGGGATAGGCAGAGACAATGGAGCGCCACTTGCCACGATCCTGACACAACTCCCTTCACATTCACAATTCTCTTTATACAAGCTCTATGGTTATGGGCACTAGGTAACCTAGCTTTCTTGAGGATGTCTCCGATTTAGTCGGCAAACACCCTCCTTCGAAGCCTTCTTTTGTCACCATATCCTCTTTCAAACCACTTCTACCGCGCACTGTGCTATTACTTATTCTATCCGCTATCGTCACTCCACATACATCACGATTCAAAACATAATTATATAAAAAAAGTAGCAAGCGGCCCGATGGAATAACGCTGGTACCATGGTGGATGGGTCTGCCTTTAGTATGGGTCACCACCTGTGTGGACAACCTGGCGCCAAGGAAAGGTGGGACCTGTCCTTGATGACTAAAGAGCTGGGCGCTTATTGGAAATCACCCAGCTTATTGGAGTATGTGTGTTTGCGCCGTTTGGAGTTAAAACTCTCGGGCCGTGGGGACTAAGTGCACATGAAATCGGACAATATGGCTGGGCAATATTTGGGTCGAAGAATCAGTATTTCCTTTCAGTGCAATACCGATTTGGAACATCTTCTGACTTGACATATGACAGTACCTCGCTTGATGCTAAGCTGATCCCCAAACGCGACCAAGTCATCTCACGGTCTGTATACTTGTAAGTGGTGTTACTACCTCGGATCGGCAGACTGGGTACCACTGCCTACCACTCTTCAGTTTTTTTTACCAAGATTTTCTCGCATAGGAAGACCCCTTAATATATCCAGCTCTCTTCAATTTCATTGTTTCTAAAGTTGGACTTCACTCGACTTTACTTTTAATACTAATTGAAATGTCTATAAAGAGAATTGTGGATGTGAAGGAAGCGAGGAAGTTGTGTCAGGATCGTGGCAAGTGGCGCTCCATTGTCTCTGCCTATCCCTGTGGGAAAGAGGCGTGACATTTGATTGGTTGAAATGTCTAAAGAAAAATACAGTAATACTCTCATAAAAAAATCCACATAGCATTTTCACTTTCAATACCTCTCTCTACAATACTAATTTTCTTTGATATTCCTTTAATTATTTTTAGTATATTTGATTAGACTTTCATAATAGTTGAGCAATAAATCATGAATTTCTTCGCCTGTTGCTTTGATTCGTTAGGGATATTGTTTTTTGTTTCTACTTTTATATTAGTTGAGAATATAATAATTATAGGTTGTGAAATTACTCTTCGTATTTTGGTGCCCACGCGATTTAATACAATATGGTGTTAGGAGGATAATAAGTTGTATATAAATCCTATGTACCTTTCTTTTAAAATTTTACTTATTGTTTTACAAAATTACTAAGGAGAATCTCTTTCCTTATCACTCAAGGTCTTCACGTAGAGTGCGGACTGATTCATTATTTCCGTAGATTTTTTTTTATACCACGACATATGACAGCACCTTACTGCTCAGTGTGTTTTAGCTGAAGTGCGGTCCACGAATGGATGCGACTGCTACTACGGTAAAGTAACTGTAGTCCACTAGTCGAATTTTTGACGTAGCCCTGCTTTTAACGCTTTAATTTACTATGTTGTTTAATAATTACATTGCTTTAATTTATTAAACAAATTTTATGCGGCTTACTATCGCGAGAGACTCCGCGACCACGATGGCTGCAAAGCTTTCGAAACATCGGAATAATAAAATAAAATTGTAAAATCAAAACCAAAATAAACACGGTAGTAAGCTACATAAAATTTGTTTAATTCATAAATCAATGTTCGCGCAAAATCTAAGAAAATATTACATTGTTTTACATAACGAAAGATGTGGCTGCGTTATAGTCCTTTTGGTGACAGGCTTTGTCATAATTATTCGGGCGAGTGGACTAGAAAGCGTCAGGTTTCACCGGATTATCCGTTGAAAGTGTATTCCGTGCTGTCGGTGGCTCACGATTGTTACTTTCTTCGATCACGCCTTTGGAACTTGGAAGCACGAGTTTACGCATTATCATATCACCACAATTATTATATATTTTTATTATAATAATAAATTTAACAGCACAGGAGTAATAAGTAAACCTAAACTCATTGTCGCGGTGTAGAGCAACATATATTTATCTCTTTTTCGCTCTTAATAACTATCATTCCGTCCTACTTCCACTCGTGCCAATTGCGAACACTAAAACTGGTGTACCTATATCATTATAACGTATCTCCCTCATTTTACAACATTGGTTAGGACAATAATCAATTTTATAATTATATGATGACATATTACACCTCCCTGCCTTATGTTAGTCTGAAGTGCGATCCATGCATGGAGGCGACATATACTGCAGTTAAATAACTGCAAGTAGCAGTCGTATACAGTATGCCATTCTAGTATCTGATCCCGTAACTTTTCAATCTGATCCCGAATCGTGACTAGGTTACATTCATTACATTCTGAAGGACAGCATAGTGGATGCGACTGTTACTTGCAGTTATTTAACTGTAGTCGCAATTACCTTTTATTGATTGCACTTCAGCTTACTTTAGGTGGGGTGCTGTCATATGACGAGCTACAATAAAAAATATTTTCACTAAAGGCCTGAAGATACAATACAATATTTTACAATAATGGATGTCAACACTTTGCTAATATTATGGATGCACTCATGCTCGCAATTTTTCCTTACAGATAACTTATCGAGCTTTCGGTCTAACAGTGGCGTGACTAGGATCAATGCAATTTAATTCATAATTTCCTATAACTATTGTACAAATACTTCTATTATCTCTTACTTATTATTTTCTTAAATTCTTACTTATTATTATTTATCTTACTTATTATTCAATAAAATAACTCGAATCTAAATTCAAATTAATATAATATCAATTATCATTATTAAAATACAATATGGTAATAAAAATAGTCCTATGTGAACGACAAACGCACGCACTACCCAACAGCTTATTACTTTGGCGTGACAATTTTTTATTTATAATTGAATTTTTTCAATTTTTTTTGTATATTGGTCGACTCTTAGTAGATTAAAGCCTTATTTCACCTGTTTATTTTTCACTATTTTACATTACAATATGGCTATTTTCTAATGATTATATTATGCTAGACTAAAGCTTATTTAAAATATATAATATTTTAGATTTAAATTAAAATTGCGACGATGAAGAAATATATAAATTATTTGGGACGGTAAATGTTTATTAGTTAGGTATTTATATAAATGGGACAGTTAATTAGGACATACGAGGAATAAACTGATTTAAGATATCCTAGGGATGCCATTGTGCGTATGTTAAAGTGGTTGTCAAGGCTAACAGCACTGCTAAGCTTTGCCAATTTGTCAATGTCACAAGTAGATTATAATAGCTTTTACCTATTAGATAAAAAAGTAAATTTATTTCTGATATCGTGGTGTATTTCATTTTTTATCTTTAATTAAAAAGTATACAGATTCATAAGCTTACTGCAGATATATTACATTTGAAGTCATTGATTCAAATGTATTCAACAAGCTAATTGCCGCAGCTTACACTCCTCTGCATGACAGACCGACACTAAATTCGGCTTGTTTTCGGCTTTGGAGTCTACTATGGGGCGATAGCGGTTCCAGAGCGATTTCGCTCCATAGTAGACTCAGACAGACCTACTTGGTGGGTCGAGGTCAGATTTTCAGTTGTTGTAGTAGCAATAACCAAAATTAACAGTCGCCTCCTCTAGACAGAAGGTTTTATATGTCTAGTCTATCCGCAATAAAATACGAAATAAAATAGGTCGTTTAAAATTAGTACAAAAATTGGTATTTTGTTGATTGAGTACTGAAAACAGCTTGTTAGACTTTAGCATATAAATAATCGAGCACGTTTATATAATAAAATAACCTAGTATTTAAGTTCGAAGTACTGAGGCCTAGTATTCCGCCTCAGAGCTTTCTGATCAGTTACAGAAACTCACGAAGAAAAAAAATAGGCTATATTTTGTTCTATGCATGTGATAGGCATAGAACAAAATATAGGCTATGCTGGCGACATTTTTATTTCTGAAGTTGTTGGAACCGGCAACTTACAAGCTAAACCCAAAACGCGACCAAATCACTTCACGGTTTGTATATCTATAAGTGGTAGTACTATCCCGCATCGGCAGACTGGGTACCACTGCCTACCTACCTTCTCTTACCTACCCACCGGTACCAATGTATCTTTGGTTGTCCTGTTTTTATCATCATCATCAGCCAGAAGGCCATTCCGAACGACAAGATGCCAGTTGCATCCACCGGTTACCCGTGACTTTTACTATTTTGTCAGTCCACCTAGTGGGACCCACCTACCGACACGCTCTTCCGGTTCGTGGTCTCCACTCTAAAACCTTTTATCATACAAGCACTTTAGTAGCTTAGTATAAAAAATGTAAATGAAATGAAAATTATGATTCCGTAATAGATTCACGTGTTATAGTTACGTAAAGGAAATCAAAAATCCACAAAATGTTGTTATTTCCCTCTTTTTTAAACTTGATTTTTTCTAACGATTATCGCGCAATGTTTACGCAATTAAAAAATCAAAAGAAGGACCATTTTCCGGTCATTATGTTTTTCTTTATTGTATTATACGAGTACGATAGCTCGTGCTTTGAGTACTCGGCTGTATAAGTTTAAAATACACTAGCATTTTTTTCAGAGACCTCTTAAGGCACGTTGGATGGTATATAAGCAAGGGGATGTCCTAGAGTCAATGGCTTAAGTAATTTTGACGCCGACGACTGAAAAAAACAATTCATAAGTTTCTTTATTTTTTTTTATTGTGAGATGATATCTGACCTCGACCCGTCTGATAAGCAAGAGGAGATGACGACGACTGAAAAAACGAGTTAGTTCATGGCTGCTTCAGTCGCCGTCACTAGTCCTATTGTTTTTTTTAGTCCTTAATAATAATGGACATTATAAGGATAATTAATAAGAATAATAAGGACATTGAGTCTTGAGACAGAGTTTGGTCGTAAGACGTCGGCATGCATTTTGAGATTTTGGGGAAGCATTTGCATTTTGTCGACCGAATCGGCAGTCGAGCTAAAAGTTCGGTGAGTCCTTTCGATCGAATCGACAAGCGGAATGCTTTGCTAGCCAATGTGTTCTCTCTATCCTATAACCTTGGAATTTTCAAGCGATGCGTAAAGAAGCACCTTTGGCCGACATAGTGTCGCCGACTGAGACAGCAGTAAACTAACTTGGTTGTTTCAGTCGTCGTCACTCTTGGATCTCCTCTTGCTTATCATCAGGCGGGTTGAGGTCAGATGTCTTGCTACAATAAAAAAATGTCCTAAAAATGTCTTACCTTAATCCACATCGGCATTGCGCGGGGGAATACCCAAAATCCTGTCTGGTTAGCTACAATCCGGAGAGAGGCTAGTGACCTAGCAGTGGGGCGTATAGGCTGATGATAAAGGTGAATAAGTGTTTTATTTTGGCTCCGACTGATGTTTAAACTGGAATGCAAATAACTCCAAGTAACACGCGCATCCACTATGGAGGCCTAGTTGGAACCTTTAACCTGATTCTGAAACGCGACTGAGTCACTTTACGGACCTATAACTCTTAAAAACACTAACAGCCGGTTGTACTAAAAAAGTTTTTTTGACAATTTACGAATTTAGTTTTACTTTATACTTATTCTATTACGTTTACTATTACGAAATCGTGAATTGGGTTGCTAATAATTTTATATCGAAACTACCATTTATATTAGAAATAACAAAAGTAGTATATAGAACCCCAAAATCAATGACGTCCTTTAGCTCTGTTTTAAATAACCGTTAAACGTGAATGTAAAATGTGAAGTTAAGAGTGGTGCATCCCATTTTTCTTTTTTTCTTTTACTTATACGATACTTTTTACAACCGGCTGTTACTGTGTTATGGTTTAGTGCAGCCACACTTAGTTTATAAACATTATATGCAACGTGACATGTTCGCAGCGAGCTGCATGCAATACATAACTAGAGGTCAAGAACGCATTAAATAATAAATATATAACCTTAATATTACCTAACTTAAATGATTATTGGCCAGCATAGTGAAGGCAACTGAGACAATCGTACGATGAAACGGTTTTAACAGTCGCTGGAGCTCTAGGAGCTACCCTTGCTTACCAAAAGGCGAATTGAAGTCAGATTTTGCCAACAGGTGTGGCCGAACTTTTAGCGATTAGATTGTTGCGCGTAAAGTCTCTTGTTTGATTCCCGGTCGGAGCAAATATTTGTTTTACAGCTTTTATAATATTTAATAATTATATTAAATAAAAAAGAGGCAGGTATTTGCTTCGGGTCTGGTTATCAAAGACTGGTAGGCAGTGGTGCCCACATTTTGATCCTTGTGCTCTTGGTTTGCGAAACCATATTTATCTACTGCTAGACCATTGTTGCCTTAGTCTTCGTCTTATCAACACGTACTTACCTACTTATAGTTTTGTATAATGTTGAAATCATTTATCGTATAAATGGTACAATAATATTGCATTATTATACAATTAAATTGAAGACTTATCAGTTTGAGAATAAGGCATAAATTACCTTATAAATTGCCATTTGATAATAAGAAAACATGGCATATAATCTTTTTATTTATTTTCATATAAGAATAAACATCCTAACAATTTAATACAAACATAAAGCTAGGTTGCCTAGTGCCCATAACCGTAGAGCTTTAGAATTGTAGATGTGAAGGAAGCAAGGGAGTTGTGTCAAGATTGTGGCAAGTGGCGCTCCATTGTCTCTGCCTATTCCTGTAGGAAAAAGGCGTTGCAATTTGATTGATTTAGTATTATATCATAGTATTGCGTATATGGATATACAGAGTATATTTATCAAGAATTATCTATACTAATATTATAAAGAGGAAAGATTTGTATTTTTGTGTGTGTGTATGTTTGTAATGAATAAACTCAAAAACTTCTCTGCCGATTTTAAAAATTCTTTCACCATTACAAAGCTACATTCTTCGTGAGTAACATAGGCTATATTAGATTTTTAAAAAGTTTAGGGTTCCGTACGAAATCTCGAATAATGTAACCTAAGGTGTAAAAAAATTACTCATAAAATTCTTTACATCGCGTACGCTGCGAAAACTATTGACGATAGAACAAAATACTGTTCTACAATTTTAAAGAACAAATTAAAATCAACAATAAAGTCACCGATAGCATATATATATAACTATAATATTTTCTTCACTATAACTACTTTTTCATGTTACAAAATAGAAAAACTGATTAAATAAATTGATAAAAAAAACTGATGATTGACCTGGGCAACGGCAGGTTATGCAGCTAGTATTCGTATTATATAATAAGGAAACTTAATTAAAGTTTCCAAACACATTATAACTAGTAGTGCACTTTTACGGTCTTTCGTAACTGTTTGTTGATTTGCTTAAGAATAAAAGCAAGTTTAACTAGGTACTTAATAATTCAATAAATCTTCAATTGAATATGAGTAAATTCAATTTATTAATCTGCAACTGGTCATTACAACTTTTTGACGACAGGCGTGGACGAACGGTTAGCGAACTGTTTGTTGTGCGTATAGTCCCGGGTTCGATTCCCCGTAGGAGCAAATATTTGTTTTTAATAGCTTTATTTAATAATTATATTAAATATTGCTAATATTTGTTAATAAAAAAAGAGGTGGATATTTGCTTCGGGTCTGGCTAGCTAAGAGTGCAGGCAGTGGTAACCAGTCTGCCGATCCGGGGTAGTACCACTACTTACAAGTATACAGACCGTGAATTGATTTGGTCGCGTTTTGGGATCAGCTTGAAAGTTGCCGGTTCCAACAAGGCCGGGCGGTATACTGTATGTGATTGCTACTTACTGTTACTGAATTGTAGTAGCAGTGACATCTATTTATAAACCACGTCACAATAATAAAAAAAACTTATATGAACTCGTGTTTACCTACCGCCCCACTTTTATTCTTCTGCGAATTTCCTAGTGTCTGAATCGATCATGATACACATAGCCAACTTCATAGCTCGCTCGGTGACTTAGGTTTTTTTAGTGTGACTCGACATATGACAGCACCCCGCTTAATGTTAAGCTGGAGTGTGGTCCATGAATGGATATCACTGAGGACAATTTATTATTCGAATTTATAAATACCTCGACTGCTACTTGCAGTTATTTACCTGCAGTAGTAAGAGTGGTATTCAGTCTATTGATCCGGGTTGGTCATTACAGACCGTGAAGTGACTTAGTCGCCATTTAAGATCAGCTTGTAAGTTACAGGCTCCAACTAGGCCGGCATACAATACAACTCATACTTGACATTAGGCGGGGTGCTGTCATATATCGAGCTGCAATAAAAAACTAAAACGCTAACCTTGGTACTGGTTATGTATTTGCGCCGTTTGGAGTCGAGATGATGGGCCTTGAGGACCTTTAGCCAAGGAGTTGTCCAAGCGGCTGACTGAGAAGTAGGCTGGCAATTATTTCTGCTATACAAAGGAGAAATGTTGCCAGTCTTCTTGGGACTATCTCTGATGTGACGTCATTAGATGATATATTTTATTTATAGTTAAAATACTTTTAATTCTGTTTTCCAATAAAGAGTTAAACGAAAGGTTTATAGAATGTTATTGATTTCCGCTTACCTTACTAGTCATATACCGGTCTTGTTGTAAAATAGAATAAAACTAACAAAGTTGTTGTGTGAGGTGAGTCATGGAAAATTGAAGCGATTAAAATGTTCCCAGACAACAGGCAGGTGAATGTGTATTAAATTGAATACCATTGAGATTACGGAATGACTCACCAGCAGGACATAGCAAGTGAAATTTATGAAATCTAATGTAAGGTAGATGTAGTGACAAGGATTGACAAAGGAATGATTCGATGGTTTGGCCACATGGAAAGGATGAGTGAAAGAAGATTGACTAAAGGAATTTGTAAATCTGATGTTAATGGATGCAGTAATCGAGACAGACAAAGGAAGGTGTTTCCCCCACCAAATCGGAGACATATTTAAGAAAGCTGGGTTGCCTAGTGCCCATGACAGTAGAACTTGTATGAAAAAAAATGAATTGTGGAAGCAAAGGGGTTGAGTCATGATCGTGGCAAATGTCTCTGCATTGTCTCCGCCTATCCCTCTAAGTAAAAGGCGTAATAACTGCATTGATTAATTTATGTAAGGTTTATTCTTGTAGTGAACAACATCTAAACTTAAATGCTTAATGCTAAGCAAGGAAAAGTTCAAGAGTACTTGTCAAAAGAAATACGTGAAAGTTTACTAAGTATTTCTAATAAAAGACGACAAATATTTCAAAGGATTAGAATGTAAAAGTTTATGTATTGAAATTAATTTCCTTAACTACAATATTAATTCTAACGGAGCAAGGACTAGTTATTATCATTCCTGATTTTATAACTTTTTTGGAATTCAAAAGAGAAATTTGTAAAAGTAGGTCATTTTTAATAACTTTTTCTATTATTAATGGTCGTACAAATATTTTAGAAATTTAGAATACGTATTTAATATGATATATATGATATATATGTATATAATATATATAATTTCTAATATTTATTTGCTCGCTTGATTTTGTAATTATGGCTAATACAACATAGATCCAATAACCATTAATTGATAACCCGCCATATTAGGCAAATATATATTTCATTTACCATTATCCTATTTTTGACAATTTGTGGTGTCTATCTATGCCAAATTATAAAAAGTAATTGTAACATAGACAGTGGGAGGCTAAATAACTTTCTTGAGAAATATTAAAGCTTTTAGTGGATCTTTATTACCATGGATTTTTTATAAGTCAATGAATCATTAAAATTGTCACGCCTTTTTACACAGGGATAAGCAGAGACAATAGAGTTTTACTTGCCACGATCCTGACACAACTCTCTTCCTCGCTTCGTTCACATCCACAATTCTCTTCACACAAGTTTTATGGTTATGGTCTCAATTCACCTTAATTGCTAGAGGGGTAGGCAGAGACAAAGTGCGTTACATCCACAATTGTCTTCATGATCTATTGCTATGGGCACTTTTTTCACATTTCTATACTAAGCTACTAAAGTGCTTGTATCATAGAAACAGGACAACCAAAGTAAATATAGAGGTCCCCTGTTTTTTTTTAAATGACCCCGATCAAAGAACAATATTTTAGGTCGTCCTCGTTTTATCATATGTACTCCCTACTGATTTAATAAAATAATTTTCCTAATTTGATGCAATAGATATTTTATTATAAAGTTTTGTGCTTGGAAATCGTGATTTTACATAAAAGAGTTTAAAAGTAAGAAATTCGCGTGAAAGGTAACTTTTATAATCAATTGAAGTAAACAATCGAAAGTGGACGAATAAAAGTAATTTCAATTTTTATTGAATTTTAAGAACTTGTTTTTGGTGTTATATAACAGGGCTTAAGACTGTGGAAATCAATTTGAAATTTACTTCTTTCTTTTCTTTCTTTTTTTCTGATTCGACATAAATGATTCGAATAAAGGAGACTGCAATTAATACAATTAAATAACTGATAGTTGCAGTTGACGGCCTAGTTGAAACCGTCAACTTTCAAGCTGATCCCGAAACGCGATCAAGTCCCTTCACGGTCAATGCACTTGAAATTGGTAGTACGACCTTAAAACGGCAGACTGGGCAAATGACCAGACTTTTTATACAATACATATTATGCCGTGCTAATATAAAGATCTGCTTTATATTAGCACGGCATATGATTGCTTATCGCCAGATTACCAAGATCGGTAGGCAGTGGTGCCCAGTCTGCCCATCGGGGGTAGTACCACCACTTTTAAGCATATAGTGAAGTGACTAAGCCGCGATATGTCCAGCCAGAATGAAAAAAAATAATGTTAAAAATATGGTTTAAGGTTTTTAGTATTCAATTGATTTTTTCGAACTTTTGTAGGTTTTATGTTTTCGCCAGAAATTAGGTCATTTCATTTTCAATTAATTCAATTTGTTTACTTGCCTACCTACAATGTTTTTAATTGATTGTACTTGGAATATGGAGGTAAAGTAAGTATCGTCACAAATATATTTCAATAATAAAGTACAATCAATCAATCAAATTGTCACGCCTCTTTTCTATAGGAATAAGCAGTGACAATGGAGTGCCACTTGCCACGACCCTGAAACAACTCCTTTTACATCCATAATTCTCTTCATACATGCTCGACGGTTATGGGCACTAGGCACCCAAGTCTTTTTAAGGATGTCTCCGATTTGGCCAGAGAACATCCTTCTGCTTCTGCCTTGATTAATGCATCCATCTACATCAGATTTATAAATGTTTTTCGTCAATCTACTTTCACTTATCCTTTCCATGTGCCCTAACCACCGAATCATTCCTGTGTCAATCTTCTTCTTCTTTCTACATCTTTACTTCATATTCTTTCAAACCGCATTTATCACACACTTTGCTATAAAGTTCAATAACTATTATAAATATACTTCTTCTCCCACTGCTGGTCATAATTATGTTACTTGCCTCCCCAATCTTTCTTTAACTTGCTCTGTTGTGAGTCAGAATGATTCCGCATCTGGGTCATTCAATGCTATCATTTAAACGTATAGGGTATTCAACGCAGCTGCTCAATGTGTCTTTCTTTTGGCGATAGTGCCCGGTCCAAACGGCAACAAACTTAAATTACTTTAATAAGATATAAGAAATTAAATTTATTCAAAAATATAAATGTGTAAAAATACGTATTTTAATGCCTACTATAGTCAAAATAAAAATTTTAATAAACTAACATCTTGAAATGTATTCCAGATTTTTTACTGAAATATATCCATTATTCAAATTGCCTAGCAACCTGTAACCAAACTACTTAGAATTCCCGAAATATTTTAAATAACTTACTGAAAATACCGTACACAATAACATAAAATATGTATTAAAACATAAACGGTGGCTGGTATGTTAGATAAGTAGGCTTCAGGCTGAGTTTAAACATGAAGTAATTTATTAGAATAATTTTAATATTAAAAGATGCATGCATTTGATTGGCATTTCCGCTCTCGTTTGCCCGCCGGTGATCTCAATTCGATTTGATTTATAATAAAAACACGTGATACATGGTCCTCTAAAGTTCATGTTTAAGATAGGTAAGTTTATATTTTTTTTAGTGTGACTCGACATATGACAGCTCCCTGCTTGATGTTAAGCTGGAGTGTGGTTTATGAATGGTTGTCACTGCTACTACAATTTAAGTAGTAAGTAGCAGTCACATCCACTTTATGCTTCTCCAACAAACCAATCGCTCGAACAGCCACGTCACCTCCATTCCTGGACCGCACTCCAGTGGTCACAATAAATTAAATTATCTAATTAATCAAATTGTCACGCCTTTTCTCTACAGGGAAAGGCAGAGACAATAGAGCGCCAATTGCCACGATCCCTTACTTCTCTCACATTCACAATTCTCTTCATACAAGCTCTATGGTTATGGGCACTAAGCAACCCATCTTTCTTGATGATGTTTCCGATTTGGTCGGAAAACACCCTCCTTGGTCTACTTCGTTTAACGTATCCACCACATTAGATTTATGTACCCAAACCATGGGAGCATTATTTTGTTAACCCTTGTCACTACATCTTAATTAACTCGTAGATATTAATAAAAATAAAACAAACTAATTTTATTATTTATTATATTAGTAAATTAGCTATGTCCATCTCTTCTTAATGGCCAGCTGAGGGAGGACTTCAGTAAGCATAAAAATTCAAGTGTATTGATTTGAGATTGAATGTATATTTAACTCGAAATGGTACTTACGAGTATATTGAAAGTAAAGAACACTCGGCCGCATTTACCTTTCATACATTTAATCTATTTAGCCACGGTCGAATGTGTTGGCGCCGAGCCCCTAGTCAGGAAGGCGCCTGCACAATCTGGGTCTTCGGCTCTCAACCAGAATCCCAGCAGAACTTTTAATAATGTGGCCTAACAAAGGTGTAATGTATAATAATGTGCCAGCCGGTCATTAGACGTAAAAACCAATTGTAATTCGATTGAAAATAAGTCAAACTTAAGTACTATTCCCATACAAACAACATTTTGAAAGAGTGGTAGGCAGTGGTTCAGTAGACTGAAGCGGGGAAATACAACCACTTACACCGTGTATATGTATATATATATATGTATAAGTTGCAACTGGCATCACCAGTGGACGCCTTGTGACGGATGATGATGATGATGAAGTTGCCAGTTCCAACTAGGCCGGCATAGTGGATGTGACTACTACTTAATGTTATTGAATACCTAAAAAAAACATTTATAAAAAAAAATAAAAAAAATAAACATATATTATATTTATATCTATACTACATATCCATTTTAATGCTAAGCAACAATTGTTCTCGTATCAAAGCAACAGAACAACCAAAGTACATAATATCAAAGATACATTGGCATTTTTAACCGGTGGCTCTTGGTTTGCGCGGCTATTCCACAACTACACCACAGTCGCCTTTAATTGTTATCATCCCAGAGTTCTAAATATCGTTTTGTTTAACTTTCTATGTTTCTATGTACCTTATTTCTGTAATCCTAATTTAAAAGGTATTTTAAATGCTTTAACAATACAGCTCGAAGCTCTACCCGATATATAATTTTTGCGTAACATGATACGAATATTGATGCGATAGGTAGTTTAATAGAAATGATCTGCTTCCTGTCTTAAACCAGAATTAGTGTAATTTTTACATGAATATTGTATAGCACGCAAAAATCACAGGAAGCTGCAAATTATCATGCGATCTTTATAATTTTATTTAGCATAAAGCACGAGTAGAGATTTTTGTTTATAACAATAATTTACTATATGTACATATTTTTGTGAATATAACTAAAAAGAAAGCTAAGCTTGTTTCTAAGAACTTTCTTAAAGTTATGTCAGGAATTCGTAATATTAAACATGGAATGAAATAAAAAGAATATATTGGTTCCAATTATTTTAAAATTATAAATTTATGATTGCGTGATAAATATAATTTGAAAGAAGATGTAGCGACAAAGATTGAGAGAGGTATGTTGCGATGGTTTGGGCACATTGAATGAATGGATTAAAGACGATTGACTAAAGAGATTTATAAATCGAAGGTAAGTGGAAAAATTAAACAAGGTGATTCAGGTGATTTTTCATTAATTAAATCGCGGACTTTAAATAAAAGGATACATAGTGCTCATAACTTTAGAGCCTGTATGTAGAGGATTACGGATGTGAAGGAAACGAAAGAGTTGTGTCAGGATTATGGAAAGTTATTAAGAACAATAAATCATTCGATCAAATTGTCACGCCTTTTCCCACAGGGATAGAGCGCCACTTGCCACGATCCTAACAAAACTATCTCGCTTTTCTCATACGTCAATTATCCTTTATTATGACCAAACTTTTGTCTGAATAAAATAAATAATGATTTATATAACATTGGTTAATCAATTTTTATGCGGCCTACTATAAAATTTGCAAAGCTCTCGAAACGTCGGTATAAAACATATAAAAAATGTAAAATTAATAAATTTCTAAATGCAATATATTAGCCCAGTCTGCCGATCCGGGGTAGTAAGATCACTTTTAACTGTACAGACTATGAAGTGACTTAGTCCTGTATCGCGATCAGCTTGTGACAGTTCCAATTAGGCCGGCATATCACGTTCCAACTAGATGGACCCCAGATCGGATTGGATGAACAAATAATCTCTGTGAATTAGCTTCATTTTAATATTTAGTATAGCCAATTATTACCAGAGTACAAACAACGCGATAGTAAACAACAAAAATTCAATTTAATCATCTAAAAATGTTTGCTCGAAACCTTAGACAACAAGACAAATGATAGTGTCATTCATTAAACCGTTAACACTAATGTTTTAACACTACAAATTATCAATTAAAGTTAAAAAATAACAGTTAGAGTTGTAATAGATGCATGTGCAATACATCTTCTTGTAGATGCATCGACAATAACAAATAGTTTGTTGTTGGATTGCTTCACCGCGCGTCAAATCGGCGGCATTCCAGATTGTGTCCGGGAGGCGCCGCTATTGTGACCATTCATTCTCATATTACGAGTATAAAGCGATGTTTCGAGAAAATAATAACTTTGCCAGTCCATGTGTTCTCTCCATCCTATAACCTTGGATTCTTCAAGCGATGCGTGAAGAAGCACATTAGGCCGGCATTATGACGGTGACTGTGGCAACCGTGAACTTACTTTTTGAAGTTAGTGAAGCGGGTGAAGTTGCAATAAAATATAATTAATAAATATTTCTAAAATAAAATATTCTTATACTAGGCTAATAAAGTGCTTGTATCATAGAAACAGGAAAACCATAGTACTTTATATCAAAGATACATTGGTACCGGCAAGTGAACCCGTGCTCTCGGTTTGCCTAACCATAGTACAGCCACCACACCATGATGATGAATTAATAGCTGCTAACTTTGAGCTTGTAATAAGAGAGTTAAGGATGTGAATAAGTCAAGAGAATTACGTGAGAATTCTCAGGATTATGGAAAGTGGTGCTGGTGTGTTTCCTTTTCATTGTGTCGTCCATCCCTGTGGGAATAAAGGTTCTCCAGAGTAAATAATTGGTTCTATTATTCAAAAAAATATAGATAGTATGTACACGAAAGGACAAAAGTAAGCAACAATGAAATCCTAAATATTATTTTAATCAAACCATTTATTTCAAATAAAAAGTTAAATCAATCAATCAAATTATCACTCATTTGTTTCTAAACGAGTAGGCAATCTCCACGATCCTGATACCGCTCCATTGCCTAACAAGTAGATGTATAATGCGATTAAGAATAAAACGGAATGGGCGCCATTTTGCGGACCGTCAAGAAGTGAAGTCAGTCAACAGCCTGCCCTATTCTTATTCTAATAGCATAATATCCTCTTCCACAACCACATCGTTGGTCACCATAGTTGCTAACGGTGAAGCGCACGCGCAACACCCGGACACAAGTGACGCAACGAAACGCATTCGCCTCCACACTGTTACATAACACGTGAGATGCAACCACAATAACCACACTACACGATATATTTGACAAATATATCGTGTTACTATAAATAACCAAAAATAAACGCGATAGTAAGCCGCATAAATCAATGTTCGCGCAAAAGGACATCATTCATTTTGGGCTTTTACTTTTGTAATGTCCAATGATGAAAAAATATATACATGGTAGTTTCGATACTTGTATTTATAAAACTAATAACAATTTTGCTTTAAATTGCTGTGCAATTGAGTTGTTTGGAAAATAAGTTCTGCTTTGAACTGTCATTATTATAGTTTGATCATTTCGCACACCTAAACAATGCAAAATAAAGAATATATTCCAATTACATCAAACTAGTATTTTCTTAGACTTTGCGCGAACATTGATTGGGCACTAGGCAACTTAGCTTTCTTGAGGATGTCTCCGATTTGATCGGAAAACACCCCCTTGGGCCTGCCTTGTTTTATACATCCATCCACATCAGATTTATAAATTACTTTCGTCAACCTACTTTCACTCATTCTTTCCATGTGCCCAAATCATCGAAGCGTGTTTAAATTATGGGACATAAAATAAAAAAATATATAATATATGGGTCATCTACACTAATCACCTATTTTCAACTACTCGTTGTATTTACACTCTTGGCTTTGATTTTTATGTCATGGAAAGAGCGGGGCATTTTAAACATGTCATATGTCGAATATGCCAGTTCAACGTTTAAGCATGATTCACGCTACACCGGGCCGAGCCCCGGCCGGGCCCCGTCCGGGGCACGGTCAAACATTATGGTATACTTTTTGTATGAAGTAATTCATGCCTGACCATGGCTTACACCTACCCAATTCCTACAATGGACGATGAAAAATTTTAGACTGTACCGGCCGGGGCACGTCCCGGTCGCGACACGGTGTAACATGAATGACTGGTCCGGCGGGCGCACGGCGGACGTGTCCCGGCCGGGGCACGGCCCGGTCGCGACACGTTGTAGCGTGATTCATCCTTTATGGGTTAAATACAATGGCGGCCCTTCTAATTCTTTAGGTTGAATTAGACGGATCGCTAAAAAGCAGGTTTTAGGATATTTTTTTCATACTTTCACTAGTAGATAAATAGGAAAATAAAGGTATCAATTATAGATGCCCCTTCTCGGCTAAAGTCGCCCGACAACTTCATGATATAAAAGACGATTACATAGCAAACAATAAACTGTTTGCTATAAAAAAACTACGTAGTATGAAACACTATATAGAAGTTGCGTACGCGCTGCTACGTGCTCGGACGACCTTGGCAATGCCGTTCAGTAAATCCATTAGTAAGACCACCATCAACTCACTACTCAATGCCTTTCTTCACTAGCAATAAGACTCTTCATATACTGGGAGATATACAAATCATTCAATAAATCAAATTGTCACGCTCCTGACAGACCCAGTATGATGTTTTACGACTCAATCCGAGACATCCTTAAGAAAGCTGGGTTGCCCAGTGCTCATAACAGTACAACTTGTATGAAGAGAATTGTGGAAGATACAAAAATATTAACAAATATCATCAATAAAACAAAAACTTCAAAATAAGACCTCTATAACTAGGTTTTAGGTCCAGATCTAGCCGGCCTATTTGAAAATTTACAAGCTGATCCCGAAACGTCACTTACTTCACGATCTGTAAGTGGTGGTGGTACTACCCCCGGGACTGTCTTTAACCTATTGGAGGCCCTGCGCACATAAATATAATGGTGCCCCCTACTAGCCCCTCTTATCCACTGGGCACTTTGGGCATGTGCCCAGGGCACCGCGATCGACATCACCTATTATTTTCGAAAAAATCATAACAACTTTACCCTAGCCCGTAAAAAAATAATTAAGTTTTAACAAAAAACAATAACCGTACAATGTATAAAAACTCCTATTTAAATATCCTAATGTGCCCCATTATCCTAATGTGCCCAGGGCATCCAATAGGTTAAAGACGACACTGGACCCCTATGAGCTTGACAGAGCGCTATTTTGTTAGAATAGGTAATTCGAGGTCCACAATTCACGTTGATATTATGCCAGTCATTATTGTTTGATTTTTTCCAAATAAAAATGTTTTTTAGTAATATATACCCCAGATCAAACTATAACCGTTTGATTATTTGTCAGGATCTATGGGGCTCCTGTCTATCCCTGGACACGTGCCCAGAGTGCCCATTAGGAAAGACGGGCTTTACTACCCCGGATCGACAGGCTGAACAATTAACCACAAGCTGTTTGCCTTACTACTCTTCTAATTCACATTTTCTTCAATCTCGTTTTCGTAAATGATTGATTTAATTCCTTTAAACTAATGTCTTTCTTGATGTAGATAGATTGTTTTCTTCAAATTAAGTCGCAGCTAATTAGGTTAAGTTTTGTTTTCTGAATTGTTTGTTCTCATTGTTCAAGAAGATTATTCTGGCATTACAAATTATTAAATTATAATGGAAGACAAAATAATTTAACCAGTATTTTATTGTGACTCGACAACTCGACATATGACAGCACCCCGCCTGATGTACTCTGGAGTGCAGTCCATGAATGGATACGACTGCCACCACAGTTAAATAACTGGAGGTAGCGATCGCATTTACTATGTCGGCATAGTTAGAACCGGCAACTTACAAGCTAATCCCGAAACGCGTCTCAGTCACTTCACGGTCTGTACACGGTTAATCAATGCAAAACTCAATAAAAACAATACGGTCCAGTTTCAAGTTTTAATTTCATTCTGATTAATCTTTTGGACGTTGTCCAACAATATTAAATTGCAAACTACGCGGTTCTGTATTACTACTGGCTTCTACAACTTTTACTTCAAAGCCATTTGCGTTAATTGTTTGCGTTAAATTATTTATAGTGGCAGTCTCCTACGGTTTTGTGTCGGTCCAGGGCTCTAAAGCAGTAAAATCGTGACCAATCAACGTAGTTTATCTATTGATTTGTTTTTCGCTGATTGGTCATTTGCGACCACGACGGAATTTTAATGCTCATCGTCGCCACTATGTTTAAAGAAATTGTGGGGAAATCTTCAACTTCAATCGAGGTGGGGTCGTCATTTACTTCAATGTTCGTGGGTTGAATTAGAAGAAGGGCGAAAAAGCAGACAGTTGCACAGGCAGTTGAAAAAGCAACCTAGTTGAGTTACATTAGGTGAATGAAACGGCATTATACTATGTTGTAATATAACTGTCGACGAAGAGAAGCGCGTTTGAAAAGTTTGCTTTTTCGATGGCCGTTTTTCGAGAGTACCAATTTTCGCCTTTAAGTGCTTCTCGTAAAGTTTACAGGCGATCATTCTGTGTACAAATGGGTATACACATTGAAGGTTACCGTACATACACTGTATTTAAATTTCAGCTCCTAATATTAATTAGAACACGAGTTATGAATGTTCGAATAATTGGCCAAAATAGGCGGTTATTGCGATTTGCGACAAAACGCCTGGATTTGTTTTTGGTCCAATTAAATTATTTACACATATTTTCCCCCCAAAAAAAAAACACGACTGTAGCTCGGAATCAATACAATCGATTACAAATTATAAATCTAATATTGTATTTTTTTTGCGCTAATACAAATTTCCGTGATATTGTTTTCCTGCTAATTCTATCAGTCTTAAATCTGTTTTTCATTTTTCATGTATCCATCAATTATACGCGGCCTTGTATCAGATTATATTTTGTTTTTCTGTTAACGAGCGTTTCATTGTTTAGTACTTTAAATACTCTTCGAAAGATAAATATTTTTCTTTAAGAAGGCTAGGTTGCCTAGTGCCCATAACCGTAGAATGAAAAGAATTGTGGATGTGAGGAAAGCGAGGTATTTGTGTCAGGATCGTGGCAGGTGGCGCCCCATCGTCTCTGCCTATCCCTGTGGGGATAAGGCGTGACAGTTTGATTAATTGATTGATTTTTTACTGTATTTTAATATTCTTACGCCTACATGTGACATCGAAATTCTCTTACTTTATTGGGATTAAGGGCGTGAATGACTTGTGAATTATATTGTAATAAACATAAAATAATTATACGTATGATTGAGAAAGTATTCGACAGGATTGGGTTATGCAAATATATGATACCGGTTCTTTTTGGGCCACCCATTTTGCATACAGAATACATTGTTTTAAGACACTGTTTTAATTTTAATTGTATATTTAAATCATTGTTATGAAAGAAACTATTTTATGACTCTTATTTATATACTTAAGTTAACAACATTTTCTTAAATTGTAAATGGACATATGACAGCACTCCCACTGATGTTAACTTGGAGTAAAGCGATTGTTACTACAGTGTAATAACTGCAATCCAATATGCTGGCCTAGTTGAAACAGGCAACTTTCAAGCTGACCCAGAAACGCGACTGTGTCAGTTCACAGTCTGCATCTACACTTGAAAGTGTATCGGCAACTGGGCACCACTGCCTCCTAACACTAACACTCTTATACACCCAGACCCTAAGCAAATATCCATTTTTTTAATAACAAATATTTGTAAAATTCAATTTATAATTATTAAACATTACAAATAAAAGCTATGAAACAAATATTATTCCAACCGGGAAACGTACCTGGGACTTGGAAACGTGTTACGAATTGGCGCAGTAACCAATACGCCACACCTGTCGTAAAGTTAATATTATTTCATGTGTAAAATTAAAAAAAAAACGTGTAAATTAAAGTACTACACAGAAAAGCCCAGGGGAAATGAATTTACAGTGGTTTTTCTTTCATAAATTTTGATTTGATTTTTGCACGTGCTAGTACTGCGACCAAATTGTTTTTATTTCTAAACAAAGATTATTAAATAACACCTTATTCTCTAATCTGAGTTTGTAAACATCATATTTTGTTTATAAACTTATTTTATTTTATATGGAACTAAATTTAAAACAAAATTATATTAAAGTGGAAAAATGAATTTTCGTGAACATACTACAACATACATAGTTAAATATAATTTTATTTAAAATTTACATAAACATTATTAATCTATGTTTAAAGTCATGGGTTAGTAACCCATGACTTTTTTTTTTGTGACACAACATCTGACCTCGACCCGCCTGATGATAAGCAAGAGGAGGTCCAAAAGTGACGACAACTGAAAAAAAAAGAGTTTATTGACGGCTGCTTTAGTCGCCGTCACTATGCCGGCCAAAGGTTCTTCACGGATCGCTTGAAGGATCTAAGGTCATAGGAATAAATTATTTGATTTGATTGGATTATAAAGATCTGAAAGAATAAATATTAAGGCCCAGTCACGAAGCCCAGTCTTCCGTTCCGAGGTACTACCACCACTTTTAAGTGTACATACCGTAAAATGATTCGATTGCGTTTCGGAATCAGCTTGAAAGTTGCCTGTTCCATCTAGGTCGATATGGTAGAACTACTTATAATAGCAGTCGCCTTCATTCAAGGACTGCATTTTAGATTAACATAAAAGGGGTGTTAATTTAGAAAGAAATATATGTTTATCCAATTTTTATAATAAGTTTCGTTATATTTTCTCTGTGTGTGCCCCCTCCCTTTAATATCCACTTGCAGTTCAGTCGGCAAGTCAACTCACTATGCCTACCAATTTGGAACTGGCAACTTTTAAGCTGATCCTGAAACGCCACTAAGTCACTCCCGGAGCAAATATCTGCATATTTCCTTAAAACATTTTTTGTATTATTATCAATCAATCAATCAAACTGTCACGCCCTTTTCCCACAGGGATAGGCAGAGACAATGGAGCGCCACTTACCACGATCCTTACACAACTCCCTTGCTTCCTTCACATCCACAATTCTCCTCATACAGGCCCTGTGGTTATGGGCACTAGGCAATTTAGCTTTCTTAAGGATGTCTCCGATTTGGTCGGAAAACACTCTCCTGGGCCTGCCTTGTTTAACGCATCCATCCACATCCGATTTATAAATTCCTTTCGTCAATCTACTTTCACTCATCCTTTCCATGTGCCCAAACCATCGAAGCATTCCTTTGTCAATCCTTGTCACTACATCTTCTTTCAAACCACATCTATCACGCAGTGTGCTATTCCTTATTCTATCCGCTATCGTCACTCCACATATACTCCTTAACGACCGCATTTCTACGGCGTTAATTCTACTCTCATGCTTCTTCTGCCATACCCAACCTTCACTTCCATACATTAATGTAGGAACAAGCACCGCATTATGAACAGCCATCCGTGACTTTTGGGACATTACTTGGCTGTTCATTATACTATGGATGGCGCCGTTCACTACGTTACCCTTTTGCACTCTTCTCTCAATATCTTCATCACACTTTCCATCCCTAGTAAACATACTTCCCAAGTAAACAAATTGTTTGACTTGTTCCACTTTCTTTCCGTCTATTATTATCTCACATTCTGTCATTTCATCCTCTCTCTCCAAAACCATTACTTTAGTTTTACTTACATTCACTTTCATACCTTTCTTTTCTAATTCCGCATTCATTATAGTAACCATTTCCTGTAACTCATACGCCGAAGATGCAAGGATAACTTGATCGTCGGCGTACAAGAGACATTTGATCACCAAATCATTCATTCTTAAACCATACTTCCTTTCACGCAACTCTTTCAGACAACTGTCCATGAATAGATTGAAGAGCCATGGTGACGCTACACATCCCTGTCTGACACCTTTAGAGATGCCAAACCAGTCAGATAGCGCCCCATTAATTCGAACACATGCACTGGAATCCTCATAGAGAGATTTCAGTGCACGGACCAAACGCTCCTCCAACCCAAACCCGGACAGCTGCTGCCACAATTCACTCCTGTTCACTCGATCATAGGCCTTCTCAAGGTCAACAAAAGCACAAAACACCTTCTGGTGTTTTGCCAACACTTTTTCGCTGACGCATCTTAAAGAGAAGATTTGATCCATACATCCCATCCCTTTCCTAAATCCCGCTTGCGCATCCCAAATTTTATCATCTGTTTCATGCATCACCCTTTCAATCAATACTTTCGCATACAACTTGCCAACAATACTGAGAAGGCTGATGCCGCGGTAATTTTTAGGTTCCTGTTGTGACCCCTTCCCCTTGTACAGTGGCACTATGACAGCCTTGCGCCAGTCACCTGGGACACGACCGTTCACCCAACACTTACTAAAAAGGAGACACAACCAGGAAGCCACCAGCTGACCACCGCCCTTCAGCATCTCGACAGTTATTCTGTCACACCCAGCCGCTTTTCCAACTTTCATTCTTTTTAATGCATTCAAAATCTCTTTCACACCTATATCACATTCAAATTCACTTTCATTCAGCGTGGAGGAAACATCAACACACTCTGGTGCTGTATCATCATCCCCCACAAATAAACTTTCAAAATACTCCTTCCATAGTCCTATCACTTTCTTCTCTTCAGTCACTAAATCACCATTTGAATCCCTAACCACATTCACTTTAGACTTCTCCAGTCCTCCCCGGGCTATCTTAACCTGTTTCCAGAACAGCTTAATATTGTCCCGGAAATTTCTGGAGAATTTCCTCTCTACATCCTCTTTCACCTCTTTCTTCTTTCGTTCTATACATTCTTTCACTTTAATTTTAATTACTTTATACTCATTCATTGCCTTACTTACATCTTCATCTTTCTTACTCGCGTTTATTCGTCTACTAGCTTTAACTGCTAGTAGATCCTGCCATTTTTTCTTCTTCTCGCATACTAATACTTCCGTTTCCTTATCCCACCACATGTTGGGCCTTACATTCTTCCTCTTGCTCACTCCACACACTTCTTCTGCAGCTTCTGTCATACCATTCCTCAATTTCATCCATACTTCTTCCACACTATCATTTTCATAATTACAGGCATCTCCTATTTTTTCACTTAACTTACTTACATACTCCTCTTTCACTTCTGCATCTTGCAACTTTTCTCCTTTTATTCTTGTCAACGGTGTTGTCGACCTACGGCTGCGGTTTCTCCAACCCTTGAACAGACCATTTATTCTTGACATAACAAGAAAATGGTCTGTTCCAATGTTGACCCCGCGATAAACCCTCGTATCGACAACATTGACTTTCAACCTTTCATCCACAATCACAAGATCTATCATACTTCTCTCTTTATTTCTCTCCCATGTATACATGTGAATCTCCTTGTGACAAAACTTCGTGTTTGTCACAAGGAGATTCTTCTCCAAACAAACATTCACCAGACTCACTCATTATTAAATATTACAAATAATCAAAAGTGTTGTAAACAAATTTCAATTTTTTTCGGGATTTTGCAAAGTAAACACATTTTTCATACCCTCGACGGAATCCTAAATTCAAGGACTTGGTGTAGTCAATTAATTTTGCAAATTGAAGCGCACAAGCCGGGCCATTCATCTATACATAATTGTGACGTTGAGGCCATCTGGGGTGACGAGCTGGAACGAAGGCCAACTGCCGAGGTCTGGACTGCGTGTCGGCGATCGTTTATTATTACACACACTACGGCGTATTGTGAATTTGGCGATAGTTGGCACAACATCAGAAAACATTTTATGTGCGAAGACATTTAATAGTGTATAAAGAGAATTGAGAATGTGAAGGAAGCGAGGGAGTTGTGTAAGGATCGTGGCGCTCTATTATCTCTGCCTATCCCTGTGGGGAAAAAGGCGTGACAATTTAGTTTTGATTTAATAGTGTGTTAATAAGTTAATATGATATACTACAATAGTAGGTACTGTATTTTTTTTCGTTGTTAATCTATCTGCTATATATCGAGCCGAAATATAACAGCACCCCGCATGATGTTAAGCTGTAGTACGGTCCATGAATAGAGGCAATAATTAATACTTTATGAATTAGTAATGAAAATCGGTTGGAAAATGTCATGTGGGCATTGGTCGGATGCAACCGGAAAATTAACTCGACATCTGTCACTTAAAACTTGTCAGTACTTAGGTACACAATTCGAATGAAAAATACGAATTAGGTGTAATTTCAAAACGCTTATTTATCATAGATACAGGTCACGAGTACTCTCGAGCTCCTGAAATTTCGCAGAGACGTGGCAGCTCTATGTGTCCCTTAGCGCCTTTACCATGAAGAATATTATAAGGAGCTCTTTTTTGTTCCCACTCTTAGATGTACCATGTACCCTTGCTTGCTTTACAGTCAGGCAAGTCAGTCAATAAAAATAAAATATAAACACAATGTAATATATTTTATACCTAATAGAAATATTGTAAACTAGTGTGGAATTCTTCGTGCGTCACAGACAAAATGGCGCTTTAATGTAACCGCGAAATCTTCCACAAATTATTACATTTATAACATAATAAAGATTGCTTTTATTACAAACAAAGCTTCTGGCAATTTGCCCCTCGACATTATTATATTACAGATAATTTTGAAAGCAATTCGACACCTTAACCAAATATTATAGTTAGCTGTAAGCTTTTGCATTATGAAGCTCTCAAAGTTCAGCAATAGAATTTTATACAGTCCTATACTAATATAATGATAACATTTTCTCAGATTTTTCCCGAACATTCATTAATGAATTAAATAAATTTTATACGCCTTACTTTTGGATTTATTTTGGTTTTGATTTTGAAATTTAATTTTATTTTATTATCCCGACGTTTCGAGAGCTTTGCAGCCATCGTGGACAAAACCACAATAAACGCCATAGAAAGACGCATAAGATTTGTTTAATTCATTAATATAATGATGTTGCTTGTAAACAGGAGAAACAAGACGACCAAATTACATATTAAAGGTATACTGATACCCAGGGCTGTCTTTACCCGGGGGTTCAAGGGGTGCAGTGCACCCGGGCGCAGAGTCCTAGGGGCGCATGCCGACTGTCATAAATTTCGATAGGTACCTACTATACTGAGACCACGCGAGCGGAGCTTTGTCTTTCGCACCCCGGCGCTGAATATGCTTAAGACGGCCCTGCTGATACCGGCAAATGGTTTAGAGCCGTGGTTTGCAAGACAATTTAACTACCACTAGACCACAGTCAGTTTTTATTTTATTGTGACTCGACAGTAGCACCCCGCCTGATGTTAAGCTGAAGTGCGGTCCATGAAGGTAGCAGTCGCAACTACTATGCTGGGCTAGTTGGAATCGGAAACTTACAAGTTAATACCAAAACGCGACTAAATCAGTTCACGGTCAGTATACTTGTAAGCGGTGGTACTACCCCGGATCGGCGGATTGGGCACCACTGCCTACCAATGTTAATTTAATTTGTATAATATGAATAATATTTTAAGACTAACTATACATTTTCAAACAATAATACAATATGGCGTACATACATATGGCGAGTTTACATCCAAAGCGTATACTCTTCGTATGTAAACATTTTTATATCTGTACAATTAAGTCTGGAATTAATTTGACATGAAACAGAAACGCAAAGCCGTTTAACTGTTATCGGTCAAGAGAAATAAATAAACTTTAACTTTTTAGGTAGGTTAAACAATTTATGTCTACTTTTAATGTAATACGGAAATGATTCATGCTATCAATTTATACAGTTTTTTTCGATACAAAGCGGCAACTTACAAGCTGACCCGAAACGCGATCAAATCTCTTTACGGTCTGTGGTACTACCGGATCGGCACTACCACTCTTTATTGATTATAGGATAATAAAAAAATGAATGTATTTTAAACAGTCAATCATTATAGATATAGATTTGATTTATTCACGTCATCGGAAGGTCGTCGTCACCTTGAAGCGTTTAAAGCACAGCAGGGAGCTTCGGAATAAGAGCAACGCATGATTTTGCCAAATAATTTACAATGGAGCAATAAATTTAAAGGGCAAAATAGATTTCCTATAAAAACGAACATCCCCTTATTGAAGACATCATTCCACAAGTTCTTCTTCTAGTGTTCGCATCTAAACACATCAATTTTATTACCTAAAATGACAGCTTTCTTGGTAAGATCATTTTAAATAAAGTTTTAATTCCTCAATTTAATTTAATCTCATGTGAATGGATGCGTTAAACAAGGCAGGCCTAGACCCTCCTAGAATCGGAGACATCCTCAAGAAATCTAGGTTGCCTAGTGCCCATAACGCCCGTAAAGCCGGAGTGTGGCCCATGAATGGATATCACTGCTACTACAATTCAATAACTGTGAGTGGTAATAACATCCACTATGCCGGCCTAATTGGAACCAGCAACTTACAACCTGATACCGAAACGCGACGAAATCACTTTACGGTCTGTATACTAAGTGGTGGTACTACCCCGGAGCGCCAGACTGGGTACCACTTTTTTTTGTTGCTTTAGTTTTTTCATTACCTACCTTAAGATAAATTGCGCCTGATTTAATAGTAAAGCTGCTTTGGAGACAACTGATAAACCAAGAACTGAGTCGTATTTCAGTCACTCTTGGACCTCACCTTGCTCACCATTAGGCAAGTCGAAATCAGATGTCGAGTCACGTAATTGGCTTTCCATTGTCTCTACCTATTCTTATTGGAAAAGAGTCGTGAAATTATTAATTGAATGTAATACTATTTATTTATTTATTAAAAGGTACACTTACATCATAATGGTAACTTAATATTAATATCATCTAAAATGGGTACATATGTCTGTCAATTACAATTATACACAATATTTGTACAAAAATTGTAATTAAGAAAACAAAAAACTAACCTTAACATGAATCCTTTAAATATAAATTACGAAGAATACTAATTAGATTATTATAAAAGTAACAAACTTAAAAGTTGAAAAATAAAAAGGCAATACTAAAACAATTGCATTTTTAAATTACAGCCTACAACTCTGGTAGCTGCCTTAATTGGCATTGCTGTCGCTGGTCGTTTGGAACCGCAATATCTACCACCGAGACCATTCGCCCAGGCCAACGCGTACAGCTCAGCTGGAGCATTTGGAGGTGCTGGGGCATACAGTGGTGCCAACTCCTTTGCTGGTGCTCCATTCAGATTTGATAACAATAACAATGGAGACGGAACTTATAGATACAGGTAAGAACATATTTTTTTTAAATGATAACAATATGCGTGAAGAAGCACCTTAGTGCCGGCCTAGTGACGGCAGCTGGGGCAGCCGGGAACTAACTCGGTTTTTTCAGTCGTCGTCACTCTTGGACCTCCTCTTGCTTATCATCAGGCGGGTGAAGGTCAGATGTCGTGTCAGAATAAAAATAAACGTAGACATTCTCAAGCTGAGTTGCCTAGTGCCCATAAATATAGAGCTTGTAAAAAAGAGGATAGCAGACCCGAAGCAAATGAAGCATATTTACTTCATTTGCTTCGGGTCTGCTATCCGGGGTAGTACCACCACTTACAAGTATACAGACCGTGAAGTGATAAGGTCGCGTTTCGGGATCAGCTTGTAAATTGCCGGTCCCAACTAGGCCGGCATAGAGGATGTGATTGCTACTCACAGTTATTGAATTGTAGTTGCGGTGACATCCGTTCATGGACCACACTCTAGTTAATATGAAGCGGGGTGCTGTCATATGTCGTGTCACAATAATAAATAAATAAATAAAAATGCTTTAGACTAGACTATTTTAAACCCTACAAAATTCTAGCTATGAAGGCAACGGCATCTCAGCCCATGAGAGTGGATCACCCCGTGCTGCCGGTTCAGAAGGTGCAGCAGTAACAGCCGAAGGTGGATTCTCATACCGCGCACCAGACGGCCAACAGATCTCACTGACCTACACAGCTGATGAGAATGGCTTCCATCCAACTGGATCTCATCTTCCAACACCTCCACCAATCCCTGATGCCATCCTCAGGTCAATTGATTTCAACAGACGTAACCCTTCGTAAGTATTAGATTTTACTTAATTTTATTAAATCAAGAACGCTGTTTTGCTAAGTGTCCATAAATGTAAAGCTTGTATGAAGAGAATTGTGGATGTGAGGGAAGCGAGGGAATTGTGTCAAGGTAGTGGCAAATATCGCTCCATTGTCTCTGCCTATCCCTGTGGGAAGAAGGCGTGACAATTTGATTAATTGATTAATTTAACGCATCTGAGAATAATAACACAGATTTAGGTTGGATTTTGAATTCCGATTCTTCAGATATAGATATAGACATCCTATTTCTAATTCTCGACACACCTTAATTATATTAGGCTGGAGTGCGGCCTTAAATGGAATATCGCAAATAGCAGTCGCATCCACTATGTCGGCCTAGTTGAAAACTGATTCCAAAACGTGATTAAATCACTTTCGGTCAGTGCCATTAAAAATTGTGGTACTACTTCGGCAGACTCTGCAAATACCTGATTTATTTTTTATTAACGAATATTTTTAATATTCATCCATATTTCATAATAAAATAATTTAAATAAATGCTATGAAATCTTTGCTCCGGCCGGGAGTCGAACCTGTTAACCAATGCACCATGCGAGTCGCCAAAGATACTTATACTTATTTCTATATAGAAGATATAAAGATACTTATCTCATTTCTAGTATTATAAAACTAATGAATTAAACAAATTTTATGCGGCTTACTATTGCCGTGACCACGATGGCTGCAAAGCTCTCAAAATGTCGGAATAATAAAATAAAATGAAATTGTAAAATCAAAACCAGCATAAACGCGATAGTAAGCCGCATAAAATTTGTTTAATTCAATAATCAATGTTTGCGTAAAAACTAAGAAAATTTAAAAATAATAAAACTACCTATCTAATGAATAAAATCTTGTTTTTCGCAGTGATGATGGATCATACAGGGCTGGGGCTTACAGCAGCGGTCACAACGGGGGTTATCATTACTAAAATTTCAATTATTTATTGTCATTAAACACTGTTTTATTGAATTAAAATAAATTATTACTGAGAAAACCATATTTTTATTTATTTATAATATATATCTAATTTAAGGCGACTACCGTGGTGTAGTGGTAGTGCAATGGTCACGCGAACCGAAAGCACTGGTTGAAAACCATTTGCTGGCACCCAATGTATGTTTGATATATGTACTTTGGTTGTCTTGTTTCTATGATACAAGCACTTAGCTACCAGGACCGTCTTGAACATATATGAAGTCCTGGGCACATTAGAAAAATGGGGCCCTATTAGAATGCTTTTTTGCCCTACAGATTACTAAAATACTCGTATATTGTTAGATAAGACAACGAAAGTAGAGAAGCAAGGTTCTGCAATTATTCTCATTTCTATCTTAAAAAATCTATGTTGATGTTTTGATTATTGATTTTGCCATCTAGATTTGAGATGGGCAAAATCTTTAATTATCAATCTATTACAATTAAATTGTCACGCCTCCCTCCCACAGGGATAGGTAGAGACAATGGAGCGCCACTTGCCATGATCCTGACACCTCGCTTCCTTCACATTCACAATTCTCTTCATACAAGCTCTATGATATTATATGGGCACTAGGCAACCTAGCTTTCTTAAGGATGTCTCTGAGGATGTCCTGGGCCTGCCTTGTTTAATGCATCCATTCACATCAGATTTATAAAATCTTTTCGTCAATCTACTTTCACTCATCCTTTCCATTTGCCCAAATCATCGAACCATTCCTACATCCTTCACTACATCCTTTTTCATACCACATCTATCGCTATATGCTATTCCTTATTCTATCCGCTATCGTCACTCCATATACACTCCTTATACGATCTTTAATTACTTCTTCAAAATCTATGTTTTTGTGTACATTCTATTGTCATCAGTTACAAAATGGTTAATCACTCTTCAATGTATTAAATTTATATAAACATGCTGAAATCGAAAAACTTGATCGGTTAAGAAAAGGTAGCTTCGCGCCTGCAAAAGTTAATAAGAAAGACCGTGAAATATTGGAGCCAAAAATTTTGCGTTCAGTTTATTCTTTGTATATATTTATCGTTGTATTGTATCTATATATTGATAGTAACAGTAAAAATTAAATGTCATAACAATTTTATATATTTAATCAATCAAACTAACATGCCTTTAATACAGCAAGAATAAGCAGAAAATTGCATCGATGGAAAATTGTTTTGATTGCATTAAGAATATTCGCATTTCAAATATAGTGAAATTCACATAGACATATATGTTAGATATATGTATGTATATACTCTATAGTAATTCGTAGGTATATTAAAACGCCTATAGTTTACAATTTCGATGTTATTTTGTACGTAAACTGATATCAGTAATTTTTATTAAGGAGCTTACGTAAATGTATTTACTGTGCTTTTTGTATAATTCGTTATAATTGTTAATTAAATATATTACCATGGTTGTAGTGGTAGTACAATGGTCATGCACACCGAGAGCACGGGTTCAAAACCATTTTCCGGTACTAATTATATTAACACCAGTTCACTACGCGTAAGTCCTGGGTTCGATTCCCAGTCGGAAGAAATTTTGGATTAAAAAAAAGGCAGTCTATTGCCCAGTCTATCAATCCGGGATTGTGTATAACCCCCATTATGTGTAGTGTACAGACCGTTTTGGGATTATCTTAAAAGTTTTCGGTCGCTATGTATTGGACTCGGTCGTCCATGAACCATTTTCGCGAAAAGGTATATTTTAAGATTCTTTATTACTTCCATCCACAGTTTTAAGGTCTTGTTTTAGTGCCGGATTAGCCACGTAGCAAGAGTAGCAAAAGCTACGGGCCCCGCGAATTTGGGGGCCCCGCGCTCCGACGCCTGTCTAACCGTAATAAAAAATATTCATTTAGATAGGAGCGTAAAATATCTTGCATGCCTTAAACCCGAAGCGCTGAAAATATGCTTCACTTCCACTTGAAAATTGAAGTGTTATCTCTAAATTTGCCATATTAAATCCAGAAAAGTTTATTTGTAACAGTTTTGTTTTATTTAATACCCTAAACTTGAGAACCTAAAGCAAACTAAGGGCCCCTGACAGAATTTGCTATAGGCCCCGTACTGGCTTAATCTGGCACTGTCTTGGTGTATAAGGATATATATTTTATAATTAAGATGCAAGACAAGATATTGATGAAACATATTTATAAATCAGAAGGATAAAACGGGGAAGACCCAGAAGAATGTTTATTGATCAAATCGATGAGATTCTTGAATAGCAGGTTTGCGGTGCCCACAATTTAAGAGACTTTTTATTTTTATTTTTTACACATCTATATTACTCGTAAGCTACGAATATTATATCTTTAGCCAGCATAGTGACGACTTTTGTAGTCGGCGGCGCTCTTGAACCTCCTCTTGCAAGGTAGCGTCAGAGAGCGTACCACCACCTCTTAGAGCAATATTATTATAATCCTAACATGCAATTTACCACTTTTTTCGTGGTAAAAATAAAATAAAAATAAAAATAAGCTTATTTTAAATAATATTACTTTGTTAAAATTGGTGGTAAGGGCCTATGATATTTTAGGAAAAGACGTAGATATGTTATATGCGTTTCGAAAGAGGCACCTTAAAACTATGCAAATCTAAACTCAGTGTCGCAACATATATTTGTCTCTTTTTCGTACTCAATAACTATCATACCGTCCTTCTTTCACTTCGTCGTGGTTGATCGTTCAAACTAGTGCCATTTGCAAACACTAAAACTAGCGTACATAACGTATCTACCTCATCATCAGCCAAAAGGCGTCCACTGCTGAACATTGGCCTCCCCCTTAAAACGCCGAACGACAAGATGTCAGTTGCATCCACCGGTTACCTGTGACTTTCACTATGTCGTCAGTCCACCTAGTGGGAGGCCTACCTACGCTGCGTTTCCCGGTTCGTGGTCTCCACTCTAGAACCTTTTTACCTCATTTGCTTAATATCATTGGGTAGGAGCCCACTGTTGCTGTTTCAATAGACAAAGAAATAAACGAGAGATCATTATGAAAAAAAAAGTATTTTTAAAATCACTAGCTTCATTTTTATTGATTTAAAATTAACATTTTTACATTTAAATAAATAGTTCGCTTATCACAGTCCGAGTATTCATCACAAGTCGTTTTATTGCCAGCGTCATCCGTGGTCGTGGTTGTCTATGAGATCATGTTTAATAGTGGTATCCTCCAGATCCTGAACTTGCACCAGCACTGCTGTACGATCCATCACCGCTGCAAAGAAAGAAGAAGCTCGTTAAGTTAAAAAAACATACAGGTTATCCTTTTTGCTGTGTAGCTCAACATATGACAGCGCCGCGCATGATGTTAAGCTGGCGTGCGGTGCATGAATGGAGGCTAGCAGTCAGTACAGTTTAATAAGTACAAGTAATATTTTCTTAGATTATTCGCGAAGATTGATTAGTGAACTAAACAAATTTTATGCGGCTTACTAACGTGTTTATTTTGGTTTTGATTTTACAATTTTATTTTATTATTCCGACTTTTCGAGAGCTTTGCAGCGTGGTCACGGAGAGACAAGTACAAGTAACTAACAAGCAACACTCACATCCAATATGCCTATACAGTATGCAAGCTTATACTAAACGCGACTAGGTCAATTCACAGTTCACTTCGATGTGGTGATACTGCCCCGGATCAGCAGACTGGGCGAATTACCACTATCTGCCTACCACTGCTAAAATGTTTCATGTTTTTGTTCGACCTCGACTTGCCTATTTTTATTTATTTCATTGTAGCTCGACATATGACAGAGCACCACACCTGATATAAAGCTGGAGTGCGATCCATAAGTAAAGGTGACTGCTACTAGAGTTAAGTAACTGTAAGTAGCCGTTACATCCACTATGGCGGACTAGTTGGAACTAGTTAACTTACAAGCTGATCCCGAAACGCGACTAAGTCACTTCACAGTAAACAAGGAGAGGTACAATTAATTTAATTCCTAAAAAAATCTAAAAGGTCTCATTCGAGGTTTTAGGAACAATTTTTTGAATACATTTCTATACTAAGCTTCTAAAGTGCTTGTATCATAGAAACAGGACAATCCAAGTACATATATCAAAAATAGATTGCACCACGGTCGCCTTACTCAATACTTACGAAGAAGGATTTCGTTTGTTGAACTCAATAGATCTGAGGATGGCATCAGGGATTGGTGGAGGTGTTGGAAGATGGGATCCAGTTGGATGGAAGCCATTCTCATCAGCTGTGTAGGTCAGTGAGATCTGTTGGCCGTCTGGTGCCCGGTATGAGAATCCACCTTCGGCTGTTACTGCTGGACCCTCAGGACCTGGAGCACGGGGTGAACCACTCTCATGGGCAGAGATACCGTTGCCTGTTTCGTAACTGTGAAGGTAATTAATTGTTTTAAGATAAAAAATGTTGATGTTAAAAATGTAATTAATCAATCAATCAAAGCGACCGTGGTGTAGTGGCAGTGCAATGGTAACACAAACCGAAAGCAGAAGTTCGAGACCACCCTCACGTATCAATATATGATATATGTACTTTGGTTGTCCTGTTTCTATGATACAAGCACTTTAGTAGCTTAGTATAGAAATGTAAACAAAAAAGAATAAAAAATATATCGGTTTTAATAAGGCTGACAGTCGCCGTCATTCATAAACTGTACTAGGCGGGGGCTGTCAGACGTCGAACCTCAATAGAAAAAAGCTAAAGTTCGCACCCCGCATATGACTGATACGATAATTAAAATCACCACTATGCTTGCCTAGTAGGAGCCGGCAACTTTTAAGCTGATCTCGAAACGCGACTTGGTCTTCCTACAGTCTATACAAGTAAAAGTGGTAATACTAGCCCGGATTAGACTGGGAAAATTACCACCAACCAACTGCTTACCACACTATCACTCTTATTTTTTTTTACTTATTCGGACTGATTTAGGATTTGATATTTATATATTATATTGATTAACAAATAAAATTAAAAGTAAAGCATATTAACTATAAATAAAAAATATCATCCAATGAAGTCACATAAGAGATAGTCCCAAGGAGACTGGCAACATTTCCTCTTTGTATAGCAAGACTAATACGTTGGAAGATTTTAATTGGCAGCCTTCCTGTCTCCAGATTTCTCCGTCAGCGGCTTGGACAACTTCTTGGCCAGGCGCTTGGCTGGGAGTCTTGACCCCAAACGGCGCATGGTCGTAATCTGTACCGTATTTGCGCAGCTTGGGGTTCTCAGCAGATTTAGAATAAGTTTAACTATAGTTAATAGTAATAATAAAAGGCATACTTGTATCTATAATTGCCATCTCCGTTATTCACATTTTCATATCGTACAATAGGGATATTGGCTCCACCACTCCCTCCTCCAAAACTCGAACCTCCACTGAAGGAACTGCTGCCGGAATAACTTCCTGAATTGCTGGAACCACCTCCGAATGAACCACCAGGTCTTGGAGGTAGATATTGAGGTTCTAGCCGACCAGCTGAGGTAAAGGCAACTAGCGTCGCGCAGACTAAAGGTAGCTGTAAATAAGAATTGGCATTGTATAAAAAAGTTGTATAAATGTACTAGTAAGTGAGTGCCTAGTGCCTAGTGAATGTGAGGGAATCTAGGGAGTTTTGTCAAGATTCCGGCAAGTGGCGCTCCATTGTCTCTGTCTAACTCTGTGGAAAAAAGGCGTGACAATTTAATTGATTGATTGTATTTTCTAAGGTTTTACTTGAACGTTGTTTATGAAACAAAGAATTTTTACGCCTTACTATCGCGTTTATTTTGATTATATTTATCTGACGTTTCTAAAGCTCTGCAGTCATCATTGTCGTGGCCAGTCTCCTTGAGACCACGATACATATAAAGCATTTAAAACGTTAAAATAAAATAATCGAAATGATAAGCCGCAAAATCTCATTTTTTTAAGGTTACACTTTTTCCGTTAAAAGCTTTAAGGTATTTAAACTGGAAAAAGTTTCCGGATATAGCACACCAGGGTTCGATTTCCGCTTCAGAGCAAATATTTGTTTCAAAGTTTTTATTTATAATATTTAATAATAAGGTTTAATATACCAAATATTTGTTAATAAAAAAGGGGCAGATATCTGCTCTGGGTCCGGTTGTCAAAGAGTGTTAGAAAGTGGTGCCCAGTCTGCCGATCCGCGGTAGTACCACAGTACAGGCCATGAAGTGACTTAGTCGCGTTTGAGGCTCAGCTCGTAAGTTGTCTGTACCAACTAAGCCGTCATGGTGGATGTGACTGCTACTATAGTTAGTTCACTAAAATTTGTTTTATTCATTTATTGACGACAGGCGTGGACGAACAGTTTAGCGATTGGTTTGTTGCGCGTAAAGTCCCGGGATCGATTCCCAGTCGGAGCAAATATTTGTTTCATAGCTTTTATTTGTAATATTTAATATTTGTTAATAAAAAAAGAGATGGATATTTGCTTTGGGTCTGGTTATCAAAGAGTGGTAGGCAGTGGTACCCAGTCTGCCGATCCGGGGTAGTATCACCACTTAGAAGTATACAGACTGTGAAGTGACTTGGTCACGTTTCGGGATCAGCTTGTAATTAACCGGTTCCATCTATGCCAGCATAGTGGATTTTTTGCTACTCACAGTTATTGAATTGTAATAGCAGTGACATTCATTCATTGACCACACTTCGGCTTAACATAACATCAAGCGGGGTGCTGTCTTGGTTGAGTCACAATAAAAAAATATAAGAAAATATATAAATATTGGGTTTATCTTACCAAAATAGTAGACATTGTTATTGTGCGATGTTCAGTTGTTTTCTGAATACAGCATGGCGAGGATGCGCTCGTTTTATATTGCTCTCGTTTGCCCTTTCATCTTGTTGCCTCACCTTGTGCGTGCATTACAGATATCTGAAACGGAATCACTTTGTTCCTATTAATCGGGATTAATGTTTTCATAAGCCTAATTAAGGCGACTGTGGTGTGTTGGTAGTGTAATGGTCGCGCAATCCGAGTGCTTTGGTTTAAATCCACTTGCCGGTACCAATGTATCTTTGTTATATGGTCGTCCTGTGTAAATGATACAAGCACCTTTAGTAGATTTATATCAGCATGTAACAAATAATTAAAAAATCTATAGAAAAAGTAAATATATGGATTTTTTTATTATTGTGGCTAGACAGATATATGAGGGCGCCCCGCCTGATGTTAAACTGGAATGGACTCTGAAATGGAAACTGGAGTGCAGTTAAATAACTATAAGTCGCAGAAAAATACAGCGGAGTTAGGTTGTGCAAGTTAAAACGATCAAATGATCAAACGTGTCTTCGCATAAACGATATTCGTCACAACGATTAATAGTCTCATTTTATTGGATTTAGCCTAGCTTTTAATATTTTGACAATCGCCGACGCGAGACGATAATCGTTTTAACTTGCCAACCTAACCCAGCAGTTTTCAATCTAATCCCAAATCGTGTCTTCTGAGTTTGTACACTTGAAAGTGGTGGTACTAACCAAGATCGGTAAATTGAGAGAATGACCACTAACTTTGAACTGCCTTCGATTTGTTTATGATTTCAGATAAAAGTACTAAATTAGCGACTATCTACTACTTTAATTAAGAATACATCATTATCAGCCAGAATGCGTCCACTGCTGAACATAGACCTCCCCTAAAACGCCATTTCGAAAGACAAGATGCCATGCAACTGGGTATAAAGAATACCCCGATGACTTATTCCTGAGATTTGTGTCAGGATCGTGGAAAGTAGCGCTCCGTTCTCTTTTGCTAATTCTCGTGTGAAATTGATTATGATGATCCTATGAGCGGTTTTTCAAATAATAATAATGATATTATGGTTGAAAATTGTACAAATTATTAAAAGAGTATTGGACGCCTCTGGCTTAGACCAAAGTCTGCATTCTTTACTTATTTGGTTCACGTGAAATTGACCTTTAATGAAGCATCTAACAATGGTGTTTAAATAAGATATCGGTATTGCACGATGGTTTGGTTTTTATTAAAACACTTGTAAAATATCAGTGAGCACAAAACTTAGTTATTATGCTCCATGTAAAATAGATACGTTGTTTTTTATTTGCTTTATTATTTAATATTCATCTTTATCAGCTAGACGTCCACTGCTGAACATAGGCCTCCCCCTTAGAACGCCGAACGACAAGATGCCAGTTGCATCCACTGGTTATGCGTGATTTTCACTATGTCGTTAGTCCATCTAGTGGGAGGCCTACCTACGCTGCGTCTTCCGGTTTGTGGTATCCACTCCACCTTTCTTCCCCATCGGTTGTCGGTTGTTTCGCATTTTTCCTACGGGGATAGAAAGAGACAATGGATTGCCACTTGCCACGATCCTGGCACAACTCCCTCGCTTCCCTCACATCCACAATTCTCTTCATACAAGCTCTACAGTTGGGGGCACTAGGCAACTTAGCTTTCTTGAGGATGTTTCTGATTTGTACTCGGACGTCTGCCTCGATTAACGCATTCATCCACATTAGATTTATAAATATATTTTTTGGCATACACATTTAAAAATAAGGCGACTGTGGTGTAGTGGCAGTGCAATGGTTAAGCAAACCAAGAGCACGGGTTCAAAACCACTTGCCAGTACTAATGTATTTTTGATATATGTACTTTGGTTGTTCTGTTTCTATGATACAAGCACTTTAGTAGCTTAGTATAGAAGTGTAAATAAATAAAAAATAATAAAAAATGTATCCTAAATAATTGAATTTATTTATTAAAGATAACCACATAGCCATTGTTTTCGTAAGTGCTTAAAAAACTTAAATTATCTTTATAAATGTCACACGTTTAACTTTGTCCATGACCGCAACGTTAGGCTGACCCTCGCAAAGCACTTTGCTTCTTCAAAATTGTCTTGCTCTGAAATTGAACCAACAAAAATAAAAATATAAACACAACCATATTTGTCGTCAAGCTGTTATTAGCATAATTTATTCATGGTTAAATATTAAAATTGCTTGCATTAAATGCGTAAATCCGAGTGATGATGACCACGTAATGTTTTAAAAATGTAAAAATTCTTCGCCATTACTAATCCTAATAATTGTAATGTAACCGCAAAATTATTGCGCAAATATTTAATTTTTTTATTTTATTTTATTTTAATTTATTGTAGTTCAACATTTGACAGCACTCCGCCTGATGTTAAGCTGAAGTACGGCGCTAATAATGAAGTTAAAGTTAAATAATTGCAAGAAGTAGTTCCATCCACTATGCCGGCCTAGTTGAAACAGGCAACTTTCCAGCTGATGCCGAAACGCGACTGGGTCTGTCACTTTACGATAAGACTTTTTTATATTTTTTAATTAGTTATACTACTATTTATTTTATTAGACACGTCTATTTAATTAATGGCGTATTTTTTTTATTCCAATGCTAGGCTAGTTATATACCATCTATACTTCTATACTAATTTAATAAAGCGGAAGAGTTTGTTTGTTTGTTTGTTTGTTTGTTTGTTTAAACGCGCCAATCTCAGGAACTACTGGTTCGAATTGCAAAATTCTTTTTGTGTTGGATAGATCAATTATCGAGGAAGGCTTTAGGCTATAAAACATTACGTTGCGACTTATAGAAGCGAAGAAACAGTCGAAAATGTGGAAAAAAACGGGGATTATTATTTGCCTTTGAGGGTTTCCGTTGCGTGCGCTGCGAAAACCGTTCGAAATACCCAAAAAATATGTATTTAAGAATTATTCCTCTTTAAATTATCTAAAAAATATCCGCGACCGTATATGTCTATCTTTTAAGATTAACTCACAATAACCGTTTTTATGATAGTCAAATTTGGCCTAAATTAATGCTTTATTACGAATTATTTGTCAGAGTTGTATTAACATAATAATATTATTCTTTATCGAAATAAATGTGTTATTAAGTAAGAGTATTTAACTGTGAACAAAATTGTCATTGACATCTCCTAATTTCAATAAACATCTTATAAGATAATACAATTTTAAAATAACTCTGAAACAAAATTCACACGCGTCGCACAATGAGCGCTAACCGGCGGGCGAGGAGAGACGGTGCTTGCGGGCGAGGCGGAGGGGGGTGTAGCTCTACGAGGTATAGCCTGTCTAAGCCGAAATGACGCGCCCCTCCACTGCATTTACGCATACGAGCAAATATAGAATATGGATAAAACACACCGAAAATGCAGTAATTGGTTATTCAGTTGCTGGTTAGACACAAAGGAGGAACGAACGTGATGAAGTTTAATAGTATAGTTAGTAATATTTGCATTCACACATTTAAATAAACTAATAAAGTGGAGGGTCGCGTCATTTATAGACAGACAAGCATACTATGCGGTCGGCTCCCTACTGATCGGTTGAACGCAGCGTTAATTTGTTTTTACGATATAATATCATCGTGCAAAATCCTTTTTTATACAATTTTATTTTGTAGTAGTTTTCTCTATAGTAGGTAGTGTTTGTTTTAAGTATAGTATTTTGTTTCTAATATTTTCACAATAACACTTTTTTTGTTTTGTTGTACCTGTAGGTGTCATCTACATTCTTTCAAGGTTAGGTTTTAGTTTAAGCATACAGTTAGTTTGGTTAAGTTTTTATTTCCTTCGTTCTTTCTTCGTCTAATGCCTAGAAAAAGGACTCGGCGTTCTCGGCAGACTGCTGCTGCAAAGCGGCTGCGAGTTTTGCGCACAAGAAAATAAAACTGAAAATATAATTTACGCAGAAGTACTTTAAAATATATTCTTTTTAATACTACTTTAAAATATATTCTATTAGTTACGTAATTTAATCGGCTAAAATAAGTCGCGGGTAACAGCTATAGGTAATTTATAATAAAGCTGAGCAGTATCGAGTAAACAAAAATTAATATGATTCCTAAAATAACTATTCCACGCGGATAAAAAATTTGAATTTCCTAAAAAATCTTTGCCTGTCCTTGTGTGAATTAAGGCGTGAAAATGATGATAATGATTTGTATAGAATAAATGCACGTTGGTCAACGGCGATCGGAGATCAAATCTTTTTTGCCGATCCGGCGTAGTACCACCACTTACAAGTATACAGACTGTGAAGTGACCCGCGTTTCGGGATCAGTTTGTAAGTTGCCGGATGTGACCACTACCAACAGTTATTAAAACTGTTTAGCCTTCATTCTGAGACGGCATTTCAGCTTAACATCAGGCGGGTGCATCCATATGTCGAGTCACAATTAAAATAAAGAAAAAAATGCTTTAAGCTACACAGCCTTTGCCCTCGGGTCTAAATTCATTTTTTTCCATTGTATTAAGCGACTCCATCGGATCGATTCTCGGTCGTAGCTAACTGATATGCATACGCGAATTTTTATTACCTTTTACATTACTAATTTACTTTTTTTTCCAATTATTTATTTATTAATAATAAATATTTACAATTAAACTTCATTAAAAGTAATAATTAACTATAATTAAACTATAAATAAAAAATATCATCTAATGACGTCGCATCAGAGATAGTCCCAAGGAGACTGGCAACATTTCCCCTTTGTATAGCAAGGCTAGTACGTTGGCAGAAATAATTGCCAGCCTTCCTGTCTCCAGACTTCTGCGTCAGCCGCCTGGACAACTCCTTGGCCAGGCGCTTAGCTGATGGTCCCCAAGCTAATTTACTTATTTATACCAAAAAAAATATTTGTTACAAAAAACGTATACATTAACAAATTTTATTTTGCTTTCATTTTGTTTCGAGCAATATTGAATCACGAATTAAATTTACAATGAACATTAGCAAGTTTTGGCATTTATAGTTTGTGTAGTGTTAAGTAATGCTTAGTGGATGAGGCGTGGAACCCATTGCTTTGAACTCCATTCAAAAGATTATCAAATGGTCTTCCATACTTATTGCAGAAATCGGACTTTACCTAGTACTTCCTTGATATTTTTATGTCTATAACCAGGGTTCAGAAACTATACAGAATCTATAATGACGCTCCGCACGGGTTCTTTTAAGGATACAACCAGATGCCAATTTCAGTAAAAAAGCACTTTTTTATTATTGTGACTCGACATATGACAGCACCCCGCTTGATGTTAAGCCGAAGTGTTTTCCATGAATGAGTGTCACTGCTACTACAATTCAATAACTGTGAGTATCAATCACACCCACTATGCCGGCATAGTTGGAACCTGCTTACAAGCTGTTCCCGAAACGTGACTTTACGATCTGTATATTTGTAAGTGGTGATACTACCCCAGATGGGCAGACTGGGTACCACTGCCTACCACTCTTTGATAACCAGACCCGAAGCAAAAATCCACCTCTTTTTTTAATTAACAAATATTTGCAATATTTTATTATAATTATTAAATATTACAAATAAATCGAATACGGGACTTTACGCGCAACAAACCAATCGCTGACCGTTTGTCCACACCACGCCTGTAACCAGGGTTTACTATAATGATGTTCCGCGCGGGTTCTTTAAAGGATACAATCAGATGTCAATATTGGTAAAAAAGCGCTTCATTTGCACAATCCTAATATCCCAATCTTAAGTACGGTCGAAGCACAGATCATATAATATAATCATATATATGATCAGAGGGTCGAAGTCATCCTAATGTCATCCTTATGTCTTCCTTGAAGTTGTATCGTAGTAGCAGATCTCATTGTCTAAGCCAATGTTCTCGTTTATTTCCTAATCGCAGTTATCGAAACTATAGGTATCGAGGGTGTTCGCCGAACAAATCGGAGACATCCTCAAGAAAGCTGGGTTACCTAGTGCCCATAACCATAGAGCTTGTATAAAGATAATTGTGAATGTGAAGAAAGCGAGGGAGTTGTGTCAGTATCGTGGCAAGTGGAGCTCCATTGTCTCTGCCTATCCCTGTAGGAAAAAGGGATAGGCAGATTGATTGATTAAAATTACAGTCGTCTTAACAAATCATACATGGTTTGATTAAGCTACTGTCGTGTAGTGGCAGTGCAAATGTTACACAAACCAAGTGCACGAGTTCTAAAATTCTAAAATTTGGTTGATTGATAAAATTAAAATGTACTATTATAGTTACACCTCTATTCTGCTAATACTAAAAACCTTAAATATATATATATATATATATATATATATATATATATATATATATATATATATATATATATATATAATTAACTATAGGGCATAATTAACTAAAAGGCAATACATTATTAAAAGAAACCTTTAGGCAAGGTTCCGAAGATACTGGTTCCCCCTTTGAATAGCTAGACATCTATTAAATATATAAAATTATAATATATTGCATATTTAATAGAGTGTAAGTATATAAAAATGATAGCAAATTTGATAGCGTTATTTAGGTTGCCCCACCTGTTGCCTGCACTCGCCATGTTCACCATAATGATCCACGGCTGACCTCGTACACCTTGCAAATACTTTTGAACCCCATTTCAAAAATATCACGACTCACTGTCACGCTTCCAACACCTAACACCCGATCCGACATTATGTTAAAACTATACCGGATTATTGAGATTGAAAAGTGACCTTTTCTTCGACGAGTTCCATCAACGCCAACGTTTCCAAATCATTGAATCCTATTTCTTTTGGAACGAAGTTCCTTATCGCGCGTTGCGAAAGGGGGCTAGACTGAAAAAATTAAGACCAAGAGTTGTAACGACACTTTTTAGGGTTCCGTAGTAAAAAACGGAACCCCTATAGATTCGTCATGTCTGTCCGTCCGTTCGTCCGTATGTCACAGCCACTTTTTTCCGAAACCATAAGAGCTATACCATCGATGCAGTTTTTTCAAGACATTTAAATAAAATAGAATCCCAAACATATCGTCGGTCAAATCACGAAGAGACGTATCTCAAAAATTAGCTGTTTTGAGTTGAGTATGCCATCGCATTGACAGACTCGAGTTTCATATTGTCACCAAAGGACGTGACTGTATTCCATTCCATTATGCCAGTACAACGTGTCGCGAAGAGACGTAACTCAATTTTAGGGAAAATTTTGGTATCACGAAAAGGCGTATCTCGATTTACGTCTGTTCGTGGCAATTTTTTTGCAATTATAATAATTATTTGTCGCTCGTTCGTGATGTTTATGTTGTGATAAATACTAGACTGCTACTCCTTATCTAATATTGCTTCGCAAAGAGATTTTTGTTTTCATTCTGACCTCAATCTGCTTGAAGGTGCGATTCCGTTGGCGTCTCCAGTCTGCGACTGCAGACTTCACTACTATATGAAATTGAATGAATCTATATAAAATTGATTTCATGCAAGGCGACACTGCGGTCTGCAGCCGCCGCATGTCGCTAGTGTATCTGGCCGCAGTGCCAGTCATCGTATTAAACAACTTTCTTCGTGTGATCTGCAATATCCTATATTGAGCTTGTTTTCTAGTGAATGTTGAATGTTAAAGAGGTTTATGTGGAGTGACGATAGCGGATAGAATAAGGAATAGCACATTGCGTGATAGATATGGTTTGAAATAAGATGCAGTGACAAGAATTGACAAAGAAATGTTTCGATGGTTTGGGCACATAGAAAGGATGAGTGAAAGGAGATTGACGAAAGGAATTTATAAATCTGATGTGGATGGCTGCGTTAAACAAGGCAGGCACAGGAGGGTGTTTTTCGACCAAATCGGAGACATCCTCAAGAAAGCTAGGTTGCCTAGTGTCCATAGCCACAGAGCCTGTATGAAGAGAATTGTGGATGTGAAGGAAGCAAGGGAGTTGTGTAAGGATCGTGGTAAGTGGCGCTCCATTGTCAGTTTGATTAATTGATTTTCTGTTACTTGTAGTATGTAGGTATAATAATAAAATAAACAAATCGTAGTCTCCTCCTCTTCTAAGAAAAGTAACAAAAGGTGAGTGTTTGACATTATTTATTACGCAACGTTTTATAACGACTGCACAGCTGTGTAGCTGTCCGCGTATTCAAGAATCGCACCTTGATGGTTAACAAGAGGAGGTCCAAAAGAGCCAACAACTAAATAAAACAGAGTCAGTTCATGGTTGCCCCAGTCAATATTACTATGTCGGCCAAAGTTACTTCTTTATGCATCACTTGAAGAATCCAAGGTTATAGGATGGAGAGAACACATGGGCAAGCATTCCACTTTTCGATTGTTTTACAAAGAAACGACAAACCGAACCTTTTAGTTCGACTGCCGATTCGAAGACAAGACGTGGATGCTTCCCCCGACCTGTGCGGGTATTACAAGCGTGTAAAGACGAGGCAGTAACAAGGTTAAAAAGCTCCTTGGTACATTCTCCGTGGTATAGGCGATAGAGGCACAAAGCCGCTATATCTATGCAAAGTTGCAGGGGCTCCAGAGTTCGCGGGGCCTCTGCATTTCCCATAAGTCGTACAGCTGGGCGCTGCGATGAATCTAGTGCATCAAGAAGATACTTGGCAGACCAGTCCTAGAGGTGCGAACAGTACTCCGCGCAAAATCAAATTTGAACCTTGTGTAGCTGGCGAATTTGGCGTGAAGAACCGGTTCAGGCAGGATGCCAAGTTTCGGTCGGGCGGGCCAGTAAGAGGAGGCTTCCCGATGTGGTCACTGTGATTTAAGTCGCTGAGATGGTCGTTCCTACAATGTCCAGTCTGTCCGAAGTACCAAGGGAGATGTTACAAAGAAAAGAAAAGGAATATTATATATTTAATACTGAATACTGAAACATATCCAAATAATCAGATAAATGATGCATCAAAATCTCCCACGCAATATTAAACAATTAAATAAAACACCGAATGATAATAAGATTTCACATGAAAATTACGGTCGTAGATCTGATGTAGATGTGCGCTTCGATAAGGAGCCAATAACATATTATCTATTATACGCCACTACCTCATTATTAATATTATCCTTGTGTGAGTTTATTGCATTTCTTTTCTAAATATAATAAACAATAAAACCGTATTTTGGTGTTTTATAATACATATTTGTTTGGCGTAAACCAGATTGATGCCATTTTTCCTTATCACGAATGGACGTATCTAAATATTTATTTAATAAAAATTATATTACTTAAAAACTAGTACATCTTAATTAAAAATAAATAAAGGGACATCTAAAGAGATAATACCGTTCATAAAATATATAATTAATATGTCTATAAAACTTTTAAATTTTGAAGGAGGGCCCCAAGTATGAACACATTTTCCTTAAAATCGCTCTACTGTAAAAGTATAAAAACTGAGATACGTCTCTTCGTGATTTGACCGACGATATGTTTCCACTTCAGTTACCACAAGCCAATTATTACATTATATTTGTTAATAATAAAAAAAATATCTTAAAAAAAAAAACAATTACAATTCCTTTACTAATTAATCGAAATGAACTTCGTTCCATCCGGGTGTCCCTTGACACCTCTCAAGTTTTTTTCATTAATATGACTCGACATGTGACAGCACCCCGCTTGATGTTAGGCTGGAGTGTGGTCCATGAATGAATGCCACTGCTACTACAATTCAATAACTGTGAGTAGCAATCACATCCACTATGCCGGCCTTGTTGAAACCGGCAGTTTACAAGCAGATCCCGAAACACAACCAAATCACTTCACGGTCTGTATACTTGTAAGTGGTGGTACTACCCCGGATCGGCAGACTGGGAACCACTGCATATCACTCCTATATAACCTACTTATATGATCTGAGGATGATACCTTTGGAACGAGTCGAATATTGAAATCCACAAAATTGGGTTTGGGCCTATGTAGCTTTATTAAGGTTCTTTCTTTGAAAAGGATAATACTGAAGAAATGTTTATGTAAATGGCATCATCTAGTGAATTTTTTATTGCAAGACGAAAATTGAATAAAATAAATACTCTACTATATATACTCGTAATAAATCAATACTTAACTACTTTAATAGCCGGGAACTAACTCGGTTTTTTCAGTCATCGTCACTCTTGGACCTCCTCTTGCTTATCATCAGGCGGGTCGAGGTCAGATGTCATGTCACAATAAAAAAAAATGTAAATAAATATTTTGCGCCTTACTATTGCGTTTATTTTAGTTACGCAACCAGCCATGCAGTTTTAAAAATGTAAGATTCAAATTCACGCGATTGTAAGCAGAATTCTTTTTTATCAAACAAATTTAATAAATAATCAAAAAAATTCTACAACGCAAAAAGACACTCAATGCGTAAATTCGAGTACATTATTTCTCTCGACCTAATTTCAACAGAGACAGTAAATTGTGCATGTGAAGGAAGCAAAACGACATATGACAGCACACCACTTGATGTTAAGCTGAAGTGTATGAATGTCCTCTCCATTGCTACTACCTAATAGTAGCAGTCACACCCACTACATCGAAAGGCGACTTTTGAGTCACTTTACGGTCTGTATTGACAATTGATAATTATGATGTTTTAATTTACAAAACAAAACATTATTTTTGCAATTCCTTTTCAATACATTTAGTATGTTAATTTTAAGATTAAAATCTTCTTTATCACAAATCCTTGAACTTTGAAAGTGTTGTTTCGTTTCAATCGTGTTTTCCTTTGTTATAGTTTTATAGCTCTATTTTATGACGTTTTGTAAGTCAGCAACTTTTCCGTTTAATTTCCAGATTTTGTCGACAATAGTTAAGCAGCCATGATAATGATAAACCATATTTAAAATTTTTGGATTGAAAAATTTTATGGGACTTGGACTTCGCTCCTTCGTTGCACCTTCGAGGCCTGCCTCCAGACCTCCAAATCCTGCCCTGCTTCAGATTACAAAAGACATCGCGATAGCCACAAACGAAGATGGCGAGATGTGATGGACAATAACTAGAATTATTGTTCGTGGCGAGAGACCCTCAAGTGTTGTGAGTCATGGAAAAGGAAGGACTTTTCCTGATAGTGGGACAATCAAAAGGGTAATTTTTGTAGAAGTAAAAATATGCTGTTTGGGGCAGACTCCATTGCCTATAAGAAACGGAAAAAAATTAAAAACAATTTGTTATTAATTTGACACGTGTCATGTTTTTGATTTTAATAATTAATTTATAAACATTTTTATTTGTGTTTAAAGTATTTTTACAGCATATTGAAAGTTTAAAATTTTCAAAAATGCTAATACCTACCTGTACGATTAAGTTTTTTGAATTAGTTAGTACCTTACATTTTATTTACTTATCGTAGTGTTTGCCAGAGACTAGCAGTCATAGCCTTCTAGATTTCGGTCTGATTTTTTACTGATTTTTGATACTGGTCTGATTTTTTATTCATTAAAGAATAGAACTTTTGCAATATATTGTTACTATTAGGATTAACAAAGGAATGCTTCGATGGTTTGGGCATATGGAAAGGATGAGTGAAAGATTGACGCGAAAGGAATTTATAAATTTAACGTGGCTAAATGCGTTAAACAAGGCAGACCCAGGAGGGTGTTTTCCGAGCAATTTGGAGACATCCTCAAGAAAGATGTGTTACCTAGTGCCCATAATAGTAGAGCTTGTGTGAAAAGAATTCGGATGTGAGGGAAGCGAGGAAGTGCTGTCAGGATCGTGGCAAGTGGCCGCTGCATTGTTATTGGGAAAAAGGCGTGAGAATTTTATTAGATTTGATTGTTACTATTATACTGTATAACTATTGTATCTATATTATTTACTTGCTTAATTTTTATTATTCAATCAAATTTTTAAAGGGATTTGCAATGGAGAGTCACTCCGCACGACCCTGACAGAACACTCCAGTTTCTTTCACACCTCTTCATAGAGTGTATTGGGGTCTATGGAACGGACCCATGCTCTCCTAAAATCTGATCTCTGACCTCAACTTGCCTGATGGTAAGCAAGTGCACCGACAACGGAAAACCCCGATTTATGTTGTGGTTGCCTTTAAAATTGCCTTTTTCGTCTCGAATTTATGCGTGTTGAACAGGACGAAGTACTCCTTGCCCTGTAGGCGACGAAACAATGCGATCAAGAACCGGAGTCAGCTCCGCTACGACAGACTCCTGCCTCATATCGAATATCTCTTGTTTTCCGGCTGAATGAGGATCAAGTATGTCATTGATTTACAGAAGGAACAACGTCGGCGAGAGCACAAAGCCCTGAGGGACGGCGTAACTCGCCGAGCGCCACGTGTGTAGATAGAAAAATGTTCATTGTATTTTAACCATTCCAGATAATGTCTATCGCATGTTTGATATTGCTTCAGTACAGTTATGATTTAACGGATATGACGACTATTATGTTATGTTCGGGAACATATATAGGCTACATTGTTGTATTAACTGGAGAAATTATTGGTAGGTACCGTTTTAAAGTTCAAACAAAGCCGCATTTATGTGTAAATCTAGGATCTAACTATCGTTTATTTCACATTGTCTGGTAGATTATTGTTATCATAATTTGATAACAATAATCTTATCAAAAAAAAATTAAATAGTAAAATTTATTTATTTACTATTTAAGTAGGTACTAGTATTTTAACCTCTTTTTAAAATTTTGAAATTTTAAAAGCCCACCTGGAATGAAAGTTCTCTAAATAATAAATATAGCAAATTTTACTAAATTTTAAAAAATTTCTATTATTAGTACTTAAAGTACATTCCCTTCAAGTACGCTTCGAAAATCGAAAGATTGGCCTTTAGGTTTAAAGTCCACTTTTTTATATTATTCGAAATGAGTAAAGGAATAAATTATTAATTAATAAAGGAACATTTTATTCAATAGGAATTACTCTTTCAGTAATAAAAAAGCTCTCCAAATCCTTCATAGTGTGTATGTTCTATAGGTTTATGTGCAGTTTCTTTTGAAGTTCCCTTCTTGAGGCCTTCCATGAACTCGTTCACCATTTTCTATGTCCATTTGGCATTTCATTAGGAATTTTATTTTACTATTGCCCCATTATCTGGAGTTTTTTTAATAATTGATATTTTATATAACATCATCATCAGCCAGAAGACGTCTACTGCTGAACATAGGCCTCCCCCTTAGAACGCCATTCCGAACAACAAGATGCCAGTTGCGTTATTCTTGACTTTTATTAATGTCGTCAGTCTACCTAGTGGAAGGCCTACCAACGCTGCGTTTTCCGGTCGTGGTCTCCAATCAAGAACCTTTCTCCCCCTCTCCGTTGTCGATTTTCCGAGCGATGTTTTTATTTAACAGAAGGTCTAAGTTGGACTTATCCCTTATATACAAAATACTGAACTACTTTTAAACTGGCCAGATCTATAGCAATATCAACTACCGGCTTCCGAGGCCTAACCAAAGACTTTCTACTTACGATCTATTTCAGATATTATTTCGTACCAATGTCGGAGTCTTGCTTCTTTGTGTCGTATGACAAAGAATTACAATAAAAATAAAAAAGAGATTGATCAATATGTTCTCTATTAAAAAAAACAGTTAACGTAACGTATCTAATTGTTAATAAATTTGTCTTTTCTTCATTTTCAATCAATCAATCAAATTGTCACGCCTTTTTCCCACTAAACTATTATTAAACTTTTTTAAAATAATTTTAATCGCTCTGGATTATAAAACAAAATGTATGTATTTGTTTATATGGTACGTATGTATATAATAATGTAAGACTTCGTTCGTAAACCTAAAAAATAAATATTTATCTGTATACCCACATCAAATTTTCATCGTTTTATATTCATTTGGCATGACATTATAAATTAGATAACGAAAGGAAATTAATTTAATGAATGAACTAATTATATCCAATAAAATGGCCGACAGTGGCAGCAACTGAGGCAACCGCAAACAGAAGAGGCGGTTTTCGCCCTTTACTCATCAGGCAATTGGAAATTAGTCTAACTCAGAGGTTCCTAAACTTTTTTTCTCATAGACCCCTTTCAAAATTTTCCTAGTTTCGGTGGACTCCCTGTAGCTACATTTCTACCATATTTCCAAAACTCGACAAAAACCGTCTTTGCAAGTCTCGACAGTACGTTGTACTAAATATGGAATATACAAGCTTTTACAAGTAACAATCGCTGAGCTTCTAAAATATATCTGCCTACATTGATAGGTAAAGTCAATCCAATATTTTAGTCCTTACTATCAAAACCAGATAAATTTTCACGGATCCCGCTCACGAATTGTTAAGACCCATTTTTTGTTATGCCAACGTTAAGTCTCCCGGCGATCCCTGACCCCTGGAAATCAATAGTCTAACTTAACGCCTAATTAAATTTAACAGGTGAATTAGTATACACGCCTGTCGACCTAATGCAAGATATATTTTATGGTACTATTGGTGTCGCATTATACGCTGCGTGTGGAAGTGTAATTTTAATACGGCGGCTAAAGGAAGGAGGTGACTTGTTCCGAACTGGAGACAGCACTACGGCCATGGTGGTTGCTGGCTTATCTATATTTGTTGCGATATTTATGTTATTTGATGTGTCACTTGCTTATTTAGACAATGAAGAGGTCGACGAGACCAGTGTTCTATAAGGTTTGAGATTTTCTATATATTTATCAGAATCTATTGGCATCACATATCCTTTCTCTTCTTGTAACCTATCAACCCACAAATAAATGCGGCTTTGTACTTTTTTAATTCTTTATTAATGTATTAAGTAATTATGGATTTATTTATTTATTGTGACGACAAGTGAAAACTCCTCGCTGGATGTTAAGCCGGAGTGCGGTCCATGAATGGATGTCACTGCTACTATAATTTAATAACTGTAAGTAGCAGTCACATCCACTATCTGGCCTAGTTGGAACCGGCTATTTAAAAGCTGATCCCGAAACGCGACTAAATCACTTCACTGTCTGTATACTTAAGTGATACCACTGCTCTTTAAAGTAATTCAAGCGTTTCTTTCCAGGGGAATTACTAGCGTCATCAGCGGAAGTTTACGTAGACTTATGGTGGTGTTCGTGGGGCTCTGTCTTGTTTGCAGCATCCGGAATGAAGACAATACACTCCTGGCATGGTGTGCCAAAAAGTTCGCGAAGGACTGTGGCGCACGCGACAGGAATATGTGCTCTCGTCAATTCGATGATACTCGTTGTAGACAATGTTCTAACATACTTTTTTGTTAAGAGTGACCAGGCAGCGCAGGCCAAAAGCACTACTGGAAGTTCCAGAAGTATTAGTGGGTGATACAGTAGTCCTAATTTTATTATTGTTCATGTATTTTTGGAATTTTGACCCTTTATGCTTATGTGCGTTCGTTTTCGTGGCAAAACATTTCAAAAAGTAAAATGAAGGTTAAAGCCTCAGGTTAAAGTTTTCGAATCACCGCCATCTGTTGGTAGTCGCCTAAACTAAAACAAGAGCTTTAATTCTCAGTAGTTCTCTAGATATTTTGAATGAAAGTTCGTTATAAAGTTTATAGATGTCAGTATTAGTTCGAGCAAATTATTTAGATATTATTATACTTTTTTTATAAAATCACCATTTGTTTTAATTTAAATTTAGTTTCATTACATAATTTGAATCAATCAATCAATCAAATTGTCACGCCTCTTTCCCACGGCAGAGACATCGGAGCGCCAATTAGCACGATCCTGACACAGCTCCCTTGCTTCCTTCACATCCACAATTCAAGCTCTACGGTTATGGGCACTAGGCAACCTAGCTTTCTTGAGGATGTGTTCGATTTGATCGGAAAACACTCTCTGGGCCTGCCTCGTTTAACGCATCTATTTGAAACAATTGAGTAATATAGCTTAGTTTATAAAATTATCAATCACATCAAATTGTCACGCCTTTTCCCTACAGGGATAGGCAAAGACAACGAAGCGCCACTTGCCATTTCATGAGGCAAACCCAGAAGGGTGTTTACCAACCAAATCGAAGACATCCTCAAGAAAGCCGGGTTGCCTATAGTGCTCATAACTGTAGAGCTTGCATAAAGAGAATTGTAGATCATTGTGTCAAGATTGTGGCAAGTGGCGCTCCATTGTCTCTGCTTATCCCTGTGAGAAAAGGGCGTGTCAATTTGATTGATATACAATATATGAATAATGATTTATTTTAATATTTTTGCTGTAAAACATTATATTACTTATCCCTTGATTTAAATACGTAACAACATAATTAAAGGACATCATTCATTTTGGGCTTCTATGTACTACTTTTGTAATGTCCGATGATGAAAAAATATATAAATAATAGTTTCGATACTTGTATTGATAAAACTAATAACAATTTTTCTTTTAATTGCTGCGCAATTGAGTTATTTGAAAAATAAGATTCGGATTTTGTATTATCTGTCAATCAACGCCACATTTGTTCTCCTTCGAACTGTCATAATTATAGTTTGATCATTTTGCACACCAAAACTATGCAAAATGAAGGATATATTCCAATTACATTGTAATCTTCGTACATCAAACTAATTTAAAATGTATATGCAACTGTTAGTACAATTAAGACCAAGGCCCCATACAAAATGAATGATGTCCTTTCAAGCCGTAAGTGACTCAGGCATTTCGAAATCAGCTTGAAAGTTGCCGGTTCCAAGTCCAGATCGGCTTACTGGATGCGACTGCTACTGGAAGTTATTGGCAGTCGCTTTTATTCATAGATGCAACTTGAGCTTAAACATGCGGAAATATACTATTCGTTAGTTTTAATAGATGTTAAAATTAACTTTACGTAATTAATAAGGTTTTTACAATTGGTTGGGTATTATTTAAAGTAAACAAAGCGATGGGTAGAGTAATTCATATAGACGATCACTTCATTGTTTTATTTATAGATATTACAATGTAGGTAGGTATATAATAACGTGTGTACCTACTCCGTAGGTGTATTCACGAACAAATATTAATTAAATATCCTATTTTGTCCTCGTGAGGTCACTTAAACGGAAAACGTTATCACATAACCTTTATTATAGTACCAAAATAGCAAATGACATGTTAGTTTACATTTCATTTAAATTTTAAGATCTTACTTATATGATTTTTACGACCTGCTGGATGGTTGCCACTCGTTTTTGCTACGCGTAATAACCAAATTTACAGCCAAAATTCTTTATTGAACAAAGCCGTGAACTGACTCGGATGTATCAGTTGTCGTCACTCTTGGATCTTCTCTTGCTTATCATCAGGCGGGTCGAGGTCAAAAGTCGTGTCACAATAAAAAAAAAACAGAATTAATAAATACATTCAATACATCAATCTGTCACGAAGGATAGGCAGAGACAAAGGATACAACGAAAATACCATAGATTTATTAATCTAAGGAAAACACAACAAAAATAAAAACTTTTTTACAATTTTTTTATTATTATTATTATTTTAGGCTACTAGAGTGCTACAAGCACATGTAGAAACAGGACGACTCGACTAAAGCACATATCATAGATACTATATATCTATGATTGATAAAAGAAATAAAAATAAATAAATAAATAAAATACATAATATACCAATGCCCAATACACCGGCAATGGTTTTGAACCAGCGCCTTTCTTTTTTGTATAATAGTTATGTAGAATTATGTATTTTTTTATTATACATTTCTATATTAAGCTACTAAAGTGCTTGTATCATAGAAACAGGACAACCAAAGTACATATATCAAAGATACATTGGTACCGGTGAGTGGTAGCCATTGCACTGTCACCATCCACGGTCGCCTTTATTGCTTTTTGGTGATTTTTATATTTAATATATTTTATTACTCTACACCGGATACAGTTGGGCGCGATGAGTAAACACTTCGGCGAGACTTTGTAAATAAAATTACTAATAATGTGTGCACGTATGAGCTGTAGTAATCCAGCGTTATCAGTAAAGACGCAAGGTTATTTGGTTTACTTACAAGTTTTAAAGTTTAACACTAGAAAGGCAATATTGTTGGTGGAAAGGACATCATTCATTTTGGGCTATTTTTTGTACTAATTTTGTAAGGCCCAATGATGAAAAAAATATATAAATCGTAGTTTTGATACTTGTATTGATAAAACTAATATAATATTATAACAATTTTGCTTTTATTGCTGTGCAATTGAGTCATTTGGAATTTTAAACATGGATTTTGTATCGTCTCTCAATCACAAAGACACGCCTTATTTGTTCTGCTTTGAAATGTCATAATTACAGTTTGATCATTTTGCATACCTAAACTATGCAAAATAAGGGATATATTCCAATTACATTGTAATCTTATGTTATTTTTTTAGCCCAAGTCCTCATACAATATGAATGATGTCCTTTGCCCAGCCTGCCGATCCCGGGGTACACCACTTTCAAGTGTGCAGACCGTGTAGTGTGTAAAGTCGCGTTTCAATATTGTAAAGTTGCCAATTCCTTAAGCCTGCATAGTGGATTCGAGTGATACTTGCAGTTATTTAACTGTACTAGACACTGTACTCTAGGTTCAAGTGGAGGTTTAAGAGTGCCAAAGACTGAAAAACATAGTTGCCTTCATTATGTCGTGAAGACTCACTAAGGCGACCGTGGTGTAGTGGTAGTGCAATCGTTACGCAAACCGAGAGCACAAGTTCAAAATCACTTACGGTAGCAATGTATCTTTGATATATGTACTTTGGTTGTCATGTTTCTATGATACAAGCACATTAGTAGCTTAGTATAAAAAAAAAAAAAAAAAAAAAAATTGAAGAGTGCTTTTTTACGCTTGTTTAAAGGATCCAAGGTTATACGATGAAGAGATTGAAAGGTAACTCTTTTACTAATAAAAGAGTATAGGTAATAGTAATAGTAGGTAGGTATATGTTGTCCAACTATAAATGACGCCCCCCTCCATTTTATTAGTTTATTTAAATGTGTATTATTAACTTTACTATATATTACTAACTTTACTCCATCAACGTGCTCCTCCTGTTGTGTCTAACCAGAAACTGAATGACCAATTACAATTTCGATGTGTTGCATCCAAATTAAGAAAGCTAGGTTACCTAGTGCCCATAACTATAGAGCTTGTATGAAGAGAATTGTTAATGTGAAGGAAGCGAGGAAGTTGTGTCATCGTGGCAAGTGGCGCTTCATTATCTCTGCCTATCCCTGTGGGAAAAAGGCGTGACAATTTGATTGATTGTATCCATATTTCCCGCAGTGCCTGAAGACAAGGGTCTTCGAACAATGTGTGTTGCCAGTGATGACATATGGCACTGAGACGTGGCACTTAAATGTTGGCCTGTTGGAAAAGCTCAGAGTCGCTCAGCGGGCAATGGAGAGAGCTATCTCTATGATTGGGGTGTCTTGCGCGATAGAATCCGGAACGAGGATATTCGCCAAAGAACCAAAGTCACCGACATAGCCCGTAGGATTCTCAAGCTGAAGTGGCAATGGGCTGGCCACATCGCTCCAAGAAGTCGGTTCGACGGGGAAGTTCTAGAGTGGAGACCACGAACCGGAAAACGCAGCGTCGGTAGGCCTCCCACTAGGTGGACTGACGACATAGAGAAAGTCACGGGTATCCGGTGGATGCAACTGGCATCTTGTCGTTCGGTTTGGCGTTCTAAGGGGGAGGGCTATGTTCATTAGTGGATGCCTTCTGGCTGATGATCCATATTTTAATTCGCTAGTGTAAATGCAGTAGAGGGGCGCGTCATTTCGGCTTAGACACACTCTACCATGTACCTACTACCAGTGGGAACGTTCGTGACATAAACTACCAAGCCAATTAACCTATAAATTTTACTACTCACATTCCCAATAGTAATTAAAATGGGCTTGTTCATTTACAAATTAATTCACAAATGTACTTCCCTGTGGCGATTTTATAGCATTGCATAAGTATAGCGCTCTCTAGAGAGGCACCAGGCCATCAACAAAACAAGAACAAATTTTTAATTTAAAAAAATGTTTTTTTTACCAAGCTACTAAAAGTGCTTGGTATCATAGAAAAAGGATGACTAAATGGCGAATTAGTTAGCACACCAGTTCGTTACGTGAAAAGTCCCGGGTTTAACTCCCGGTCATAGCAAATATATGTAATATTAAATAAATATATTTGCAAATATGTGGTAAGAAGCGGGTATTTGCTCCGGGTCTGTTTATCAAAGAGTGGTAGGCAGTAGTACCGTCTGACGATCCGGGGTAGTACCACCGGAACGGCACACTTACAAGTATACAGACCGTGAAGTGATTTAGTCGCCTTTCGGCAACAGCTTGTAAGTTGCCGGTTCTAACTAGGCCGGAATAGTGGATGTGTTTGCTACTTACAGTTATTGAATTGTAGTAGCAGTGACATCCATTCATGGACCACATTCCAGCTTAACATCAAGCGGGGTGCTGTCGTATGTTGAGTCACAATAAAAAATAAAAAAATAAACCTAATCTTCCAAAGTAGTCTTAATCCCTAGTAATCATATTTTCCGAATTATAAATACGAAAGGCATTAATAAAATATTTCAAAAATGTAAAACAATAATAAATCGTGAGAAACATAAATCTTAGCCATGTGTTTAGATTAAAATTAAAACTAAAAATAAATATTATATAAGTAAACATTACTACCACATATTTCCAAGGTTACAACTTGATCCATTAAAATTCTAGTTTTTTTCTGTAATGGTGTCTGACATCATACTTTAGTCAGAGGCCCCGACCCTGGGCCTCAATCTAAATTATATTAGGCTTAGCCCTGGGCACCAATTCTCTTAATACATTTTATGTATTCCCTTTGTCCGGCATAGTGGTGACGACTGAGGTATCCGTGAACTGAGACTTTTTTAGTCGTCGGCACTCTTGGGCCAAGCTCATACTTACCATCAGGCAAATCGTTGTCAGATGTTGAGTCACAATAAAAAAAAATATGACAGCAAAATGACTAGTCAATCAATCAATCAAATCAAATTTTATTACAAGTAGGCTGGTTTCAGCACTTTTGCACGTCATAATAATATTACTATATAAAAAAAATTAAAACTATTAAAATGTGTCAGCTGCTGTAATAAGCGTGCTGTAATACGTCCACGAACTTGCCCTGCTTTATTAATGTGACATTAATACTGACCAATCAACCAATTAGATTGTCACGCCTCTTTCCCACGGGGATAGGCAGAGACAATGGAGCGCCACTTGTCTTGATCCTGACACAACTCCCTCGATTCCTTCACATTCACAATTTTCTTTATACAAGCTCTTTGGTTATGGGCACTAGGCAACTAGCTTTCTTGAGGATGTCTCTGATTTGGTCGAAAACACCTTCCTAGTCTTAAAGGTCTGCCGCCATCCACATCAGATTTATAAATTCTTTTCGTCAGTCTACTTTTACCCATCCTATCCATGTGCCCAAACTATTAAAGCATTCCTTGTTACTACATCTTCCTTTACACCACGTCTATTGCGTGCTGTGCTATTCCTCATTCTCTCCCCTATCGTCAAATATATTTATTTAGCGGTAAATATATTTGTATATACCTAATATGACTACTTAATATTTATAAATTTATATTTGTATACGTAGTTCTATTAATATTATATTATTATCGATGACATAGTAAATGAGAAATCTCAAATTCAATGAATGAATATGTTTTTTTGTTATTACGAAAACATATTTTTATGCTAATGAATTTATAAATGAATGTTACACCGTAACATGGGCCTGTTCACTGTCGTCAGGGCAAATCAGGCAGTCAGAGCTTATCTTCTTCCTTTACATTTCTCGACGTCATATGTCGAGTCACAACAAAAAAAGAGTGAGGTCCATGAATGGTGATGACTGCTACTACAGTCAATTAACTGTACAGTCACACCCAGTATGCCGGCCTAGTTGAAACCGGCAACTTACAAGTTGATCCCGAAACGCGACTACTTAGTCTGTATATACTTAGACACTTCATGGTCTGTATACTAATATTTATAATTTTAATAATTAGATTAAATATAACAAATAAAAGAGTTGAAACAATTATTTGCTCCGTGTGTGCTGACCACTACGCCACGTCTTTCATCAAAACGACTTGACTCGACATTTGACCTCGACCTGACCGTATGATAAGCATGATTGTTATCATACGATCAATCAATTAATAGAATTGTCACGCCTTTTCCCCACAGGGATAGACAGAACTCCCTCGCTTTCCTCACATCCACCGTTATCTTCCTTTATACAAGCTCTACAATCAGGGCCGTCTTTACCCGGGGGTTCAAGGGGTGCAGTGCACCCGGGCGCAGAGTCCTAGGGGGCGCATGCCGACCGCCATAAATGTCGACAGGTACCTACTACACTGAGACCACGCGAGCGGAGCCTTGACTTTCGCACCCCGGCGCTGAACATGCTTAAGACGGCCCTATCTACAATTATGGGCAACCCAGCTAATTATAAGTCTAGTCTTATAAATTAAACCGGATATAATTTATATCCATTAGTACGGATGTTAAACAGTCCGTCCGTACTATTGACTATTTATGAAACTCAGGTTTCCGAAATAGGTTTCCTACAGGGTTCTGATTTTGAAAGACTTGTCCACGAACTTCCACTGCATTATCAACGTGACTTTTATACTTATCTCAATCAATCAAATCACGCCTTTTCTCACGGGGATAGGCAGAGACAATGGAGCCCCACTTGCCACGATCATGACACAACTCCCTCGCTTCCTTCACATTCACAATCACTATGTCACTGTGGGTTTGACTTTGAGTGTAGTGGAGGTATCGGTTCCACATTTTGTAGTGAATAATAAAGCGCATGCCGCATCCTCTCGCTTAGTTTGTATCTAAGGGTTTACGTTAATTCAAGTCACAGCACGCAAATCATTTTAAAAACACTTCTTTATTATCACGACAAAATGGCAGAAATACAAAAATAGAACCATTACTCATTAACTATACTATTATCAGTAGTTAGTTATAGCAAAATAATTAAGCGATGACTATATTAGGGATGTTTCGGAGCTCCGTAACCGAATATTTTATAAAAGTTTCGGATAGGGGTGGAGACTAAATGAAACATACTTTTACTCTCAAAATCTAATGTCTGTAACCGAAATTATCCGTAACTATTGGATGTTCCAAAATTATTACATATCCGTAACTGTATCTGAAACCGGAATAATAATATTATATTCATATCCGAAAGGACATCAATTTTTTTCGGCTTCTTTGTACTACTTTTGTAATGCGCAATGATGAAAAAATATATAAATGGTAGTTTCGATACTTGTGTTGCTAAAACTATTAACAATTTTGCTTTAAATTGCTGTGAAATTGAGTTATTTGTAAAACAAGATATGGATTTTGTATCGTCAATCACAAAGACACGCCATATTAACAGTTCTGCTTTGAACTATCATAATCATAGTTTGATCATTTTGCACACCTAAAAACTGTCCAAAGTAAAGTATATTTTTACAATTATACAAAGTTAATACAATTAAGCCCAAGTCCCCATACAAAATAAATGATGCCCTTTCATATTCATAACATCCCTAGACTATATTTATTATTTAGATACGGCAGGTTGCAAACAAATTAGGTGCATACTTAGTCTGATATGCAACCCAAACACAATAATAATACTAAAATTACTCATTACAATAAAAACAAACAATAATAAATCATAAAAGTACACAAAAGATAAAAATATGCAATTTAAAAACATATTTTTTTCTTTCTTTTTTCCGTTTCTATAACGGGCGACTAAAGCAAACACATTAAAGATTCTTTGGTATCGGTGGTCAGCAGAACCCAATTTTGGCCGGCATAGTGACAGCGACTGACGCAACCGTAAACTTAATAGGTATTTTTCAATCGTCGACCCTCTTGCTTTCCATTAGGCAAGTCGAGATCAGATTTCGAGTCTCTATAAAAAAACAGTGAACGATCAAAACATTTTTTGCCACAAGCGGTCTCTCATGCCTACATCCATAGGCACATGGCTATTACCTCACTGATTTATACCTTTCTGAATTAGCAATCACATTCACTCTGTCCAATGGTACGTCAGTGATATAAATAAAGGTATAAATAATGACATAACATTACAATTTGTCATTCAATTACTACAGTATAGATAATAAGTAACATCATTTGTGAGTCCGCGCTTAGACTCAAATGAATGAGGTCATACTGGAAGTGAGGACCTAAAGGAGACATTCATCGTAGGGAGACTATGATTTTAAATAAACAAAGGATTTATTCTTTTTCTTATTGTGACTTTCTTTTACAATAAAAGTTGCTAATAAAAGTATCCCTACAGGTCCCTACGATTCGTCTTCGTCGTCGGCCATGTTTCTCTGGTACTTTAGTTTCTGCTCGACGATACGACGCTAATTCTTCCTGTCCTCAGCACATCGGCCAACTGAGACCAGGAATCGAATGTGTGTCGCAGATTTTGAAGACTTTGATGTGTGATTTTTTCTATTCAATTTTCATTATCATCATCATTAGTTGTTACGCCTTGATTCCTACAAGGATAGGCAGAACCAACGACACAACTCTTTCGCTTTCTTCACATCCACAATACAATCTGTATTACTAAATTATACAGTATTTATAAATTAGTAATACAGAAATTAGTAATAAATTATTTATAAAAATTAACTTGTAATACTAGAAATATAAGAAACAAAATAAACCCTTACTGGGTTTATTTTGTTAAATGTTAATCTCTATGGAAGAAGAAAAAGTAACTGTTAAAAAACATCAAATAAAAACTTCAATAAATCGTTTTACTATTAATTTCATAGTCGCTACAACCGAACAGACATTAGTATGTAAATAAGGATTATAGCCAGTCTCTGCATTTTAAATTAAATGATACACACAAGAAATGATGATGTCATACTCGATCGAAGAGCGCGTCGCGTCCAAAAACTTCGCAGTCGCATTTTACGCGTTCGACAGAGCTCTAGTGTGCACGTGGTAACTTCACGGTTAAGTGTAAACAAGTTGACCAAAGATATAAGTAGTGACTTAAAATGGCCGTTAGCAGATTATCTATCATCAAGTTTTTGGAGCTTGTAAGTATATCATTAATAAACTTTTTTTATTTGTTTATTTAGGCGATGGCGGGTAAAGTAATAAATAAATAAAAATGTATTTTTTACTAACAATAACAAAGTTTGTATTTGTTATGACGCGACGTCTGAACTCGACTTGCCTGCTGGCAAGGAAAGGGAGTCCACTTAATTCCCAAAGTGGACCTCCAGGGGTCTCGACGGGGGTCTACATTGGCGTGACAAAAAATGAGGGTTCACAATTCGTAAACAGGGGTCCACGAAAATTTATCTTCGATAGTGAAGAACTAATATTTTAAGGTCATAATATTCAGTACAACGTGTCGAGACTTGTTTTCGTCGAGTTTTGGGAGTATGGTAGAAGTACGGACCACCGGAACCAGAAAATTTTGAAAGTGGTCCGTGAGAAAAAAGTTTGGATACCTCTGGCCTACAACAGGGAGTACAATAACTGGTTTTGTGCTTACTGGCCTACGACTGGTAAAATCAGTTTACGGTTGCTTCAAACGTCGGCACTGAGTTTGTCAGATGCTGGAAGGATCCGAAGTTATAAGATTAGGAGAACACATAGAATAGGATGAAGATTGGTAAAGAATTCTACTCGTGTTTCTAAGAAAACAAATAACTATTTAATTTATACCCTTAAGGGCATTGTACCATGACCTTGAGGGTTTCTTGGAGGATACTGCGACCCCTATTTATTTACGACGTACGTATTTTTTGTGTAGAACTACATATAATTAATAAGTCGTTATAAAGTCCGATATTTATTAACTAGGATTTATTTTCTAATTTGTTGTTCAATTTAAAAAATAAATTCAATCAGAGACATCCTTAAGAAAGCTAGGTTGTCTAGTGCCCATAACCATAGAGCATTGTGAATGTGAAGGAAGCGAGGGAGACAAGTCAGGTTCGTGGCAAGTGGCTCTATTGTCTCTGCCTATCCCCATGGAAAAAAGGCGTAACAATTTGATTTTGATTAGTTCAATTTGAGAGATTGCTATACTATAATATGAATACAGGCGACTGCTACCACAGTTAAATAGCTGCAAATAGCAGTTGCATTCACTATGCCGGTCTTGTTGCAACTTAATGGTCTGTACACTTGCAACTGGCGGCAGACTGTGCTGAATCACTAAACTTATTTTTATAAAAAATCATCGAGGACCTCGCTGGAGTTGCACATAACAATAGAGTCCATGGACGTGACCGCTGCTATGGATAGATGACTAAAATAGCCGTGTCCAATTATGCCGGCCTGGTTAGATGCTTCCACTTTGCTTGAATTATCCAGGAATAAAGAACGACAGAGAAAGGACTGCTGATTTTTTTTTGGTCGGTATAGTGACTAACCTCGACCCGCCGACGACTGTAAAAACCGTGTCAGTTCACAGCTGCCCCAGTCGTCGTCACTATGCCGGCCAAAAATAACTGTAAGATAAGAGGGTTTTTTCAGTCGTAGGCCTCCCTGTGCTTATCATAAGGCAAATCGACGACAATGTTGCGCCTGAATAAATAATTTTTAAATTTGATATTTGGCAAATAAGTGCAATAAAATGAATAAAAAGGAAGAATGTAGATTTAATAAGTAATCAATCAATTAAATAGTCACGCCATAATTTCTACAAGGTTAGATAGAAACAATGGAGCGTCCCTTTCTACGATCCTGACACAACTTTTAAGCTTCCCTCACATTGTCCTCACACAAGCTTTATTGTTGTGAGTAATGCAGCCTCTATTTTTTCATAGATCTATAAAATGTGATGTATAAAAGCATCCAAAATAAACGTCTATCATAAAGACTATCAAATGACCCACGCTACCATAATGGCGTCACTGCTTTGTTTATCTATATTGGATTACATCAGCTCCATTAACACTAAAATGATGACCTTCTTCGCGAATATTCGTATTTTTTTTGTTAATACGTGACAACTGACATCGTCTTCCTGGTGTTAAGCAAAGGGATAGACGGACCGAGAGCGCCAATAAATAACCGTTTTGTCATACTGTTTCCACAGTCACCTTCACTATACCGGGTAAAATTACTTTAAGGTGTGATTCCGCCTTGTGATTTAAGGTATAAAATTGTTTGTTTAAAACATTATTTAAAAAACATCGATTTTAAGCTCATTTTGTACATATATAAATAGTCCGGCTGTTGGATTTTCGGTCCATTATTAATACGTACGGAGATGAACCTAAATCCGTCAAAATATCTCAGTTGGCATTTTTTCTGAGCAAACCCCCCTATTCCCGGTCTATGAGTATAGAATGTAACTTTTATTACAATCTAAACAAGGTCATATTAAAATTGATAAACAGAACCACATTCCCACCAACCACAGTGATAATAAAATACAACATACCTACGTTAAGGATGGCATAACGATAATGTTAAACAATTTAATAGTAACTTTAATCAAAAAATCAGGCAATAATAGGCCAACAGACGTCACTTTTTATGTTTCTGACACTTCCTTTGTCGCCTAATTCTCATCCATAATTCACTTAAACAAGCTCAATAGTTATTGACACTGTCGGCAATTTGATAGCGAAATCGTCTGGTTGAACCAGAGATTTAACTTTAGAATTTTATTATTTGTGCAATATCATCATCAGCCAGAAGGCGTTCACTGCAAAACATAGGCATCCCCCTTAAAACACCTTTGTGCATTTTATTTATTTTTTTATTTGCATTTCTATATTAAGCTACTAAAGTGCTTGTATTATAGGAACATTGTTTCAAAGATACATTGGTACCAGTGTTCTCGAACTTGTGCTCTCGGTTTGCGTAACCATTGCACTGCAACTATACCAAGTTGTCCTGTTTCTATAATACAAGCACTTTAGTAGCTTAGTATAAAAATGTATAATAAAAAAAAAATGAAATAAATAAATAAAAATTAAAATAAACTTGAAATAATAGTTTTAGTATCTTCTTCGATTTTCGCGCAAAATTTAATGAATTAAACAAACTTTATGCGGCTTACTATCGCGTTTATTTTGGTTTTGATTTAATAATAGTTTTATTCGTTGTATTAGTTAGCTAACCCCGTCATCGTAGTGTTGACTTCTATTTTAGGCGTTTACGATGTTTTCACGTTGCACCGGCGCTGTGCGTGCTCCAGCGTCGTTGGGGCCGCTCTTAACTGGGCCATGGGACAATGACCAAGGTGGCGCTCGTGCGCTATGGGAAGGGTACGCTCTTTGGAAATAGAACTGGTTTTACGGCATCACATAAGCTCCATACCTTTGCTATGGTATTTTGTTTTTAAACTGATTTTGTACGGTCCTTTTTTTATTGAGACGATATATCTAACCTTGTTTTGCCTGATGGTAATCAAGATTATGTTGCCTTAGTCGCTGTCATTATGCCGGCCAAATAATTCTTTATTTTGGCTCTAATGGCAGTTGGTGGAGTTTAAGGTTGATTGTGGTCCATGAATACTGCAGTACTACAGTTAAATAATTGCAGTCTCATCTAGTAGCAGTCCCGTCTGGTTCAAGGCAACTTTTAAGTTGATCCCGAAACGCGACTGAGTCACTTCTATGCACTTGTAAACTAAAGTTATTTCAACTAGAAGTAAATTTTAACTAACAAATAGACGCGTCCGGCGCAGGTGTTTCACAAACACCTGCTTTATTTTAACAACAAAGAAATCATTAAATTATTTTTGGAATATTATTGTTTGAATTATTTATAGTGGTTCGACATATGAAAACACCCTGCCTGATGTTAGGCTAAAATGTCGTCCAATAATAGAGGCGACTTCTATAGTGGAGACTGCAAGTAGCAGTCAGATCCACTGTCCTGATCTACATAGTTGGAATCAGCAACATGCTGATCTCAAAACGCGACTAAGTCACTTAAAAAAGAAATCATTTTTTTTGGAAATATACAAGCACTTTATTGGTTCACATTTTTTATTGTGATTCCTTCTTTTGACCTCGACTTGCCTACAGTAAGACAGAGGTCCAAGAGTTTCGACGGCTGAAAAACCGAATCGGTTCATGGTCGCCTCAATTGCCGTCACCATGCCAGCCAAAACCTAAATTGGACTTTTCTTTTTTATTTATGCGCGACGACATCTGATTGCGACTTGACTGATAGTAGACAATTAAAAGTCTAAGAGAGCCGTTGACTGAAAAAAACGTTTAGGTTTACGATTGTCTCAGTCGTCGTCGCTATGGCTGCCAAAGGATATTATAACGCAAAGCCATATTTGATATTGGATTTCTTTAATTATAATGACTATTCAAAATACGAAAAAAAAAAAGTAACTAAAATTTTACCGGCCATTTTAAGTGTCGCATCGTCTATACTGACAAATATAATTCAAGAATATTTAATATAATAAATCGGACTTATAATTATTATACATAGTGTAATTCAATTAATAATTGTAATGTACATCCTTACATAGTGAAAGTCACGAATAACCGGTGGATGCAGCTGGCATCTTGTCGTTCGAAATGGCGTTCTAAGGGGGAGGCCTATGTTCGGCAGTGGACGCATTCTGGCTAATGATGATGACGATGATGATGATAATTATTATGCTTTATGAATATTAATCACTAATTCATTCTATTATAAAAAAAACATTGGAGATTACGCAATGAACATTGAACAGTTTAATATTCGTGACCGTAATTAATTAGATTCTTTACTCTTATAATAATAGAAACTAAATGATTTAACCAGCTTGTCCCTTTGACCAAGGCGGGGCTGGCATATTTTATTATACCTTTTTTTACTAAGCTACTAAAGTGCTTGTATCATAGAAACAGGCAACCAAAGTAAGTACATATTTATTTATTTATTTATTTATTTATTTATTTATTTATTTATTTATTCATTTACAAACCAACACTTACAGCTAACGCCAAACATGTAGGCTTTTAGTCAATACAATCAATTACACATCTATTTAATTTTAATTTACAATTTTTTATTACAAATGTCAATTATAGTACTTTGTGCCGTAGTCAGTTCTAGGAAGCGTCCATCAAGACACATTGTTACCAGTGAGTTTCGAACCCGTGCCACTCGGCTTACGTAGCCATTGCACTGCCATTACATCACGGTCGTCTTATGTCGAATCACAATAAATAAATTTTTTAAATAATTTTTTTTATTGTGACACGACATCTGACCTCGACTCGCCTGATGATAAGCAAGAGGAGGTCCAAGAGTGACGACGACTGGAATAACCGAGTCAGTTCCCGGCTGCCCCAGCCGCCGCCACTGTGCCGGCCTAAGGTGCTTCTTCACGCATCGCTTGAAGGATCGAAAGTCATAGGATGGAGAGAACACATGGGCTGGCAAAGCATTCCACTTGTCAATTGTTCTACAAAGAAAAGACGCACCGAACTTTTTAGTTCGACTGCCGATTCGGTCGATAAAATGTGGATGCTTTCCCCGACCTGTGCGGGTATTACGGGTGTGGAAGGACGAGGCAGGATAATTGAATTCTCTATAATTCTATGATTCCCGAATTCATAACTTATAGATAGAGGTATTATTACACCATTCGTTTACTTTACTTGTGATATATCCTTACAACGTAAACTAACAAAGCTGAAAAACGTAAACTCCGTTTACGTTTCCGATTTCTTTATTTGTATAATTAAAAAATCGTAGTTTTGTATAACAAAGGACATCATTCATTTTTGGCTATTGCTGCTTCTGTAATGCCCAATGATGAAAATATATTTAAATGGTAGTTTCTATACTTGTATTAATAAAACTAGTAACAATTTTGCTTTTAATTGCTGTGCAATTAAGTTATTTAGAAAATAAGATATGGATTTTGTATCGTCTCTCAATCACGAAGACACGCCATATTAAAAAGTTTGCTTTGAACTGTCATAATTATAGTTTGATCATTTTGCACTCCTAAACTATGCAAAATAAAGGATATTTTCCAATTACATTGTAATCTTCGTAAATTAAACTATTTCCCAAGTACCTATACAAAATAAATAATGTCCTTCGTATAACAAATTACGAATTAAAAGAATTTCAAGCACTTTGTACTTGCTTTTAATAATTATAGGAAATTTAATCCAATAAATAGGTAACTCAGTAAGTTAAGCAATAATACTCGACTTGTTAGAATATGGAAATGGTATAAGTACTTAGTTTATTTTTCATATTAAAAATACCTTGAAATGCACCAATTATTTTTTTGTATTACCCTCATGGTACAAGGTCACAACCTATATTTCCTGATACAATAAAATAAGTATAATAAATATCATTATTATTCTGAACATGCGGTTAGCCTTAAAAAATGTGAGGTTACGTGACGAGGTTGCCTCGCGACGTCATGATGACATCATGGCCACATTCGCAACCCTCCCTCTGACTTGATGGCCTTATTATTATGATATCATCGTAATAAATAACAGGTACTTAAGCAACGTAGTACGCATTTTTAACAAATTAAAATGTTTAAGGCGATGTTTTAATGGTTGCGTAGATGTCTATCTTGGAATGGTTCCCCTTATAAGTCCTTATTACACTTTTTTAGGCAATGGGAACAATTTGACTGTAGTAGGTGACCGCACTCCACCTTGACATCAGGCAGGGACCGTCATATCAACTGGCACCTTGTCGTGGCGGCGTTCTAAGGGGAAGGCCTTAAACGCCATTCCAGTTCAGCAGTGGACGTCTTCTGACTGATGATGATGTATCATCATCATAGAAGTTATCACCATCTAATTTGCCGATCTTTATACGTATCTATCTATCTTATACGGATCTATATTACTAAATTCGATCAAGTGAACTGCGAATAGGTGCTATTTTGTTTAGACTCGGTGTGTGGGCGTCGCTCGTCGCCACCATGGCGCCAGATGAATATCGGATTTTAATGTGATTACAAACAAAAGAATTAACAATTAACCTTCGAATTGTACTCATGAAGGTATTTTTAGCTTACTAATTTATTGGTGGATTTAATACGGATTTTGTATTTAACTATTTTAATAGTAGATAATATTGTAGTAATCCGATAGTAGTAATTCCGATGCGGAAGAAAGGGGTCTTGAGTGAAGACCACGAACCGGAAGACACAGCGTACGTTGGCCAACCACTAGGTGGACTGTCGACATAGTGGGAGTCACAAAAAATCAAAACAGTGGACGTCTTCTGGCTGATGATGAATAGTAGGCAGATATTGGTCGCAATAGTTTTGCCTTGCACGGAATCAATCTCATACAAACAAGTAGTGCAGTCTGCAGTCGCCGGCGCCTTATTACGTCTAATAACATTCTTAACATATTTTTATCTTCTTTTCAGGCGTTAACATGCGCGTGTGTGGCCCTCCATTACCACAGCTACAATGGAGATGCAGAGATTGGTATGCTGGTGACGGGGACCTTCGTTGGATACCTCATCATCTTCGCTGGATCTGCTGCCGGTATACTATATCAAATGTTGTTTTTCGGGGCTTGACAAATGTCAGCACGCCGCCTGATGTTAAGCTGGAGTTCCGTCCATTAATAGAGGCGACTGCTACTACGGTTAAATAACTGCAAGTTGTTTTTGCATCTACTAGGCAGAGTATTTTATTATACAGTTTAAGACATAGAAAACAAATCCTTGCCGCTTATCAATTTGTCTTAACAAATATTTGCAATATTTAAACAATATTTAGTGGTACCCAGTCTGTCGATCCGGCCGGAGTAGTACGGTGGTACTACCCCGGATCGGCAGACTGGGTATACCACTTACAAGTATGCAGACCGTAAAGTGATTTGGTCACGTTTTGGAATCAGCTTGTATGTCACTGCTACTACAATTCAATAACTGTGAGTAGCAATCACATCCACTATGCAGGCCTTGTTGGAACCGGCAACTTACAAGCTGAATCCGAAACGTGACCAAATCACTTTACGCCATAAACAGCACCCTGCCTGATATGCAGTCCATGAATGCAGGTGATTAGTTGTCGCGTCCACTATACTTTAATTGATATGTAAAATTACACATTTAATTACATGTGTAATTAGTGTTAAGTGATTTTAGTGGAAAATAACTATGTAGGTTTGTAAAGTATAGTATTGTAAAGTATTGCTAAACCTAGATTAGGCTCTGATTCATATTTCATATAGATCATATATTTCAATGTATGCGTCATATTATTGTTGTTTTTTATTGCGACTCGACACATTCAGCACCCTTTTTTTTCTTTTCTTTTTTCGTGGGGAAATCCTCATGGATACTCCTGGTTTCTTGGGGTATTAATCAGGATTAGGCCGGACTTGTACCGGCTAAAACTCCACGGCGGCCTCCGTCATCACGAACGCTGGAGCTGGGGTACATTCTTCCGACATCTCCAGCGGTGCCGGCTGTTGTGGCCACTTCTCGCTACATGAAGCGACAGGCTAACATCGAGCCTGATGTCCCTCCCTGGTATTTAAAGGGGAAGGAGGCGGATATAATCGCTCCTTCTTCTTCCTATTTTTGGGCGCCGAATGGAGAGAGTAGAGGTTGCTTCTCTCTCTCTCCGCTACCTCTTTACGCAGAACAATCTCGCAGAATTGCGATACTGCTCTCCATGAACTCTCGCATTCGACCATTTCTCTAATTACAGCCAAAATATATTCAGCACCCTGCTTAATATTAAGCTGAAGTGCGGTCTAACAATAGAGGTGACTGCTACTAACTGTAAGTAGCAGTCACATCCACTATGCCAGCCCAGTTGGAACTGGCAACATTTACGCGACTACGTTACTTTAGTCTTTACGGTCTGTACACTTGAAAGTACGAATACTACCCCGGTTCGGCAGACTGGCAATTGACTTACAGTTGTTTTCAGTCGTCGGCGCTCGTAGAATTCATGCCCCGTGCTTCACTACCAAGCAAGTCACCTGTCGAGTCTCAATAAACAAATCTCAACAGTTGCTTAGGAAATACCTATGAATAACATTAGCCGAATATGAACTCTGAGACTTATTAGCAAAAAGTGGTAGGCAGCGGTGCCCAGGCTGCCGATCCGGGGTAGGGGGGGGGGGGACCACTTACAAGTATACAGACTGTGAAGTGACTTGGTCGAATTTGTAAGTTGCCGGTTTCTAACTAGGCCGGCATAGTGGACTACTACTTACAGTTATTAAACTTTATTAGCAGTCACCTCCATTCATGGATCGCACTCCAGCTTAACACCAGGCGGTCGAGACACAATGAAAAACAATAGGTTGCACTCCGGAAGTGCCGGCAGAAGTGATAACGTGAATATAAAAGTTGAACATTTTTGATATTTTGGAATGGTTAGGGAATAATTATGCACGAATTGCTTTATCAGTATAAAAGTGCTATCACTTATGTAGTAAAATACAATAATAATTTATTGCGCTATCGTACACAAACATGACAATTTATATAACATTAAAAATTTAACACTTCAGAACTATTACAATTATTTTACATTAAAAAGTTTATCTCAGAAAAATTCCATCCATAATTTCAACGACTCTTTTACCATCTAACTTGATTGTTTCAGTCGTCGTCAATCGTGAATCTCCTCTTGTTTATCATCAGGCGGGTCGAGGTCAAATGTGTCACAATAAAAAAAAATTAAATGTCTGATAAAGACCGCATCAATAGTAGTTTTGTATTTCGTTATGCTAAGATTCTATATTTTATAAATTCGATTAATAGTTGATTTTTATCGTCTGCAAAGTTTATGTTAAAATCTCCACTCAAAATCATTGGCAAATCATCAAAGCTTTTCCCAATTTTTAAAGTTTTCGGGATACACATTTAAAAGTGTATCCCGCCATCGCCACTAGATGGCGCCTAATGTATATTTTATACCGCGAAAACCAAGATGTCAAAAACCAAGATACATTTTGGCCGCGCGATAGAAAGAGAGGGGGCTACTTCCTCTCTTACTCTTCCTTCGTCTTACGAATTTTCGATCAGTCATGTGTCCTGACGCGAGTTTAACATTTTTTACTCATCCCAAATAGAGCACAGCGCCGCTATAGAAGTTTACGCTTCAAAAAACTAATTTTGTGACTTAACTTCAATTCCAGGTTACATAATGCAAACGCCAGCACATAAAAGAATTGATATCTTCTACACACTTATTGGAGTCGGTCTCTTCGTCGCCAGTGGTGCTGTCATCATTGACAAGTAAGTATAAATCAAAGAATTTGGACTTAAGATACAAAATGAGCCCTAAAATAGCGACAAAGTACAACCGTTTAGATTAGACATCAAAAAGTTATTGTGGCATTAAAAAGGAGTCAAAAGGGGATGAATATACATTTTTTTTTTATTGTGACTCGACATATGACAGCACCCCGCTTGATGTTAAGCCAAAGTGTGGTCCATGAATGAATGTCACTGCTACTACAATTCAATAACTGTGAGTAGCAATCACATTCACTATGCCGGCCTAGATGGAACCGGCAACTTACAAGCTGATCCCGAAACGTGACCAAATCACTTTACGGTCTGTATACTTGTAAGTAGTGGTACTACCCCGGATCGGCAGACTGGGTACCACTGCCTACCACTCTTTGATAACCAGACCCGAAGCAAATATCCATCTCTTTTTTTTTATTAACAAATATTTGCAATATTTAATATTATTAAATATTACAAATAAAAGCTATGAAACAAATATTTGCTCCGACCGGGGATCGAACCCGGGACTTAACGCGCAACAAACCAGTCGCTAAATCGTTCGACCACGCCTGTCGTCAAACATTTTACATTCGTAATTTAGAAGGTTGTCCCTAGTTTTGATCATCACTTGACAGCCTAATTTGACAGAATAACAAATGACATTAAAATACTTAAAAAAAGGATAACGGAACAATTATGCCGCTACGGTAATGGGCACTAGGCAACCTAGCTTTTTAGAGTATGTCTCATAAAATATATTTTTGGTGCTCTATTGTATCTGTTTATCCCTGTGGTTGGCAACTTCAAATAAGATACGGTTAGCCAAAGAATTTGGATTAAAAAAATAGAAGTTGCCCTAAAATTGCTACAAAATACAACAGTTTATACTATTTTACTTATGGTAATAAAAATAAGTCAGAAGGGGATGAATATACATTTTATATTCGTAATTTAGAAGGTTGTCACTAGTTTTGATGATCATTTGACAACCTAATTTGACACAATAACAAATGACATAAAAATAAGTTGGATCTGGTAACTTACTTCACGGTTTGTATAGGTACTTGTAAATAGTGCTACTATCCCGGATCTACTTGACATCTACACCCGGGGCAAATATCCCCTCTTTTTTTATTAACAAATATTTGTAAATGTCATCAAAGTTTTAATAATTTGATTACATTTTATTAAGAGCTATGAAACAATTATTTAGGCTGGTCGGAAATTATATATATATATATTGTGACACGACATTTGACCTCGACCCTCCTGATGATAAGCAAGAGGAGATCCAAGCCGGCCAAATCCGGAACTATCCACATAACGGACTGGTACGCTAACCAATACCTCACGACTGTGTGTTAACAATAAAAGAGAATAAACAACTAACTTATATTTTTAGGTGGCAACATGCGGGTAAGAGCGAATTAAAGGACAAGAACCTAGCCAAAGCATCCTTGTCAATCATCAACGGGGCAGTCCTTCTTATTGACGCTGTTCTCACTCAGCGCGGTGGTTAATAACAATAAGATGATTTACATAGTTTTTAAGATAGCTTCGTTACGGAAACATGGAATAACTACGAGTGAACTAAACTTTATGCTGCGCTTAAGCAACTCTTTATTCAATTTAAGTGTTTAATAGGATTTTGGTAAAAAATAGAGTATGTTTTGATGGTAACAAAATCAGAATATATATTAATAGTTCGCACCAAGATTGAATAAAGGAAAAAAAAATGATTTAGTCAAATTTCCTGCTCAGTTTTAACAGAGTACATTTTTCTAGTACCTATTTTTACTAGTTGTGTAACCTTATATTGTAAGACATACACAGAAGCTTTAAATGTTGAATCATGTGGCGCCATCTATTCGTAAATAGTTAAAACATAAATTTGATTGTGGCTCCATCTATTGTTGAGTTGAATTATCATTTTATTAGTGGCGTTCTCTAGTATCAAATGGTTAAATCGCTGATTTTACTGTATCATTGCCTAGAGTTCGATTGCGAAAATAATAGATGCAACACACAAATGGCGGCCTTATCACCAATATGGCGATTTCTTCCGGACAAAGGAAAACAATACAAAATTAAATTAAAATCAAGATATATTTCTGTGATTGCGGATAAATCTCTATTGTCAATTGTCTACACTAGAGGACGTACCGTATTTATAATAAAATTATTCCATGTTTCCTTTTGCTTTAAGCCGTGAGCGTTTCTTCTTGTATAAGTGTTTACACGTTTTTAAATTCTTTAAAGCATTTTTGACAAAATTTATTTAGGACTCGAATATTAACAATAATTTTAATTATTTTATAAATATCTTTTTCACTTTACTACTTATACAACTTTATTGTCGGTTGGAAAACATAAATCGACGTAGTGGACATAAGAAAATATATGTACAATTTCGAGAGAACTCCCACATTTTACATTTATTTAATATTACAAAGGCATTACCAAATAATTTACAAATCACCTTTTTTCCGCAACATTTAAAGCACATAGTAATAAGTTTTAGTTGTAGTAAGCTAGGTTATGTAGTGGATTTATAGGCATCTCCTCAGAATACACTAAAACAGTAATTAAAATTGTTTTGAAAAAATCACGCTTCATTGGTCATTCGCGACTTAGAATCGTATTAACTGACCATTTATTTGTCCGACTAATAATGTGACCATTAAGCATGTAAAGTAGCCTAATGGTCACATTAAGCTACTTTATTGCTATTTTTAAGCTATTCATTATTGTCCAATGTTTATTATTGATTTTTATAATAATAGGTATTGAATCAATAATAATGAATATGATATGAATTATTAAAAATATTTACAAGGCCATAAGTTGTCACTTGACGTATATTTTGTTAAATATTTTAATACAAATTAACAAACGTATGTAGAGTCTGTCTATGCCGAAATGACGCGCCCCTCTACTGCATTTACGCACACGAGCAAATATAAAATATGGATGCAACACACCGAAAATGCAATTGTAATTGGGCATTTGGTTTGCTGATGGATGGGGCACGCTGATGGAGTATAGTAATATAGTTAGTAATATTTGCATTAAATAAAATGGAGGGGCGCATCATTTATAGTTAGACAAGCTATAACGTATATTTCTTAGCCGTACATATTCTGACGAAATGCAAATAAATGTTAGTTTATTTATTTTTTATTATTAATAATATTCACACTTAATATAATGCGTACCTGTATTTTGTTAAATGATTGAAAATATGTTTTTTATGTTATGTTAATTTTATGTGCCTTATAAAGCAGATTTTGAGCATTTTACAATTTATACGCTCTAACCACAATTCAACTTTCTTAAACAATTTAAATAATATATTTTTTGAGATACTTTATGTCATTGATATTTTTTACAAATAAGTACACTATTTTTAATATATTTACAATTTTTACATATTAAATATTCTATATTTCACTACTATTTTTTGTCATTTTACCTATATCAATATAATGCTGTATTAACATGAGCACTGTCTTAAGCTGCGCTGTATAAGGATCGGCAGAAAGAAGAGCGATAGACATATGTGGTGGGAGTGCAGAAATTTATTAATATTTTAACGTCTATACAAATTCGAAAAAACGTAAGAGAAAAAGTTACTGCGCATCTTGAATACTACCGCTCTTTTTGTCTGCTGAAACCTATAACAGGTGTTATCGCATAATCTTTACCAGAAACTCTCTGACCGGCAGTGACTGCGACTGAGGTAACCAGAGGTCAGATGTCCTGTATAAAAAAACACAGTCTTTGTTCCTTGTTATTAATGACATAGGTTAGTGAATTAGACATATTTTATGCGGCTTACTATATCGTTTATTTTGGTTTTGATTTGACCACGATGGCTACGATGGCTGCAAAGCTCTCGAAACGTCGGAATAATAAAATCAAAATCAAAATAAACGCGATAGTAAGCCGCATTAAATTTGTTTAATTCAATAATCAATGTTCGCGCAAAATCTAAGAAAAATTAACACAGGTTAGATTACGAGTACAAAACACTTTAAAAATTGTAACAACATTTCCTTAGCGCATTCCGTGTTCATGATGTGTTCTGTTTTTTATTACAATAAAAATCTTGTTAAATGTTTTACTTTCTTAATTTTACACCTATTTAAAATGTTTATTATAGTATTTGATTGTGTTTTATTTCTACAAATATAAATACTTATACCTAATAAGAGATACTTTAAGTGTGGTAAGTAGACTTAAATTATCAAAATGGTCGTCAGTTGGCCAGTCTGCCGTAGTACCACCACTTACAAGTGTACAGACCGTGAACTGGCCGTAAGTTGCCGGTACCAACTAGATCGGCATAGTGGATGCGACTGCCACTTACAGTTATTTATTTAATAGAAATAGCAGTCGCCTCCATTTATGGACCGCACTCCAGCTTAACATCAGGCAGGTACTGATGTTAAGCTGAAGTGCTGATTTCGAACCTCAATAAAGAAACCTCACTCCATTTGCATTATTTCAATCCAGGGACGCAAGTAGGGTCCGCTTTTCGCTAAGCTCGGATTAGATCGGATAACTATCAAAGCACTTTGTATTATTTTTTTTTTTATTGTCACGTGACATTTGTGGAAGCGAGGGAGTTGTGTCAGGATCGTGGCAAGTGGCGCCTCTGCCTATCCCAATTGCGTGACAATATCATTGATCAACAATGATTCATAAATATTACTAATAAAATATATACAAAGCATAGAAATGTCGATTCGTCTATGCACCGTAGAATACATTCGTTTATTTCCATTTGAATGGTCTAATTGTATTGTGGCCTGTCTACCCCACAAGGGAGAGAATGTCCAGCCTTAATTATACTTAATGGGTATATAAATAAAGTTAGGGTGACGGACATTAATTGAGCCGTACTATAAGTAAATAATACAAATTGAAAATCGCTGTAAACCCAGAGAATGGTTCAGGTAATACTCTTATGTTGAAAAAGGACAGGCGTGACGCATTATTTAGCACACATGTAAAGTCCCGGGTTCGATTCCCGTTTGGAGCAAACACTTTTTTAAAGAGGTGTATATTTTCTTCAGGTCTCGTTCAAGAGTGGCAGGCAGTGGTGCCTAGTCTGCCGCTCCGGGATCGTTTTGGGATCGGCTTAAAACGTGCCGGTTACAACTAGGCCAGCATAGTGGATACGACTGCTACTTGCAGGTATTTAATTGTAGTAGCAGTCGCCTGTATTCACGGACCGCACTTTAGCCTAACATCAGGCCGGGTGCTATCATACGAGTATGCCAGGTTGGAAAAAAAAGATAAAAATAAATCAACGGCACAAATTGCTTAGAGGTATGTACCTACAAAACACATGACAGTCAGATGCAGGTAACTATTAACATCAAATATATCTAATAAATTAGTTTTTTTACAACCGCGTAGTCTAAACACACACAAACATACATAAATATGTTTTTTAAAGTTCTCTTTTTTATAATAGTTTTTAAGTAAAAATTATTTAGTTACCTTGTAGTGTAAATACTAAGTTAAATGTCAAAATTATTGATCAATCTTATTAATGGTAGTATTTTATAGTAGTACTGTTGGGTTGTCTAAATAGAAATAAATAAACCAAGACCTAGTACAGGGACCTTCAATTCACAGATTTATAATGTAAAATTTGATGTTAATAAAGAATATTTAAATTTTTTATTAAGAGCCCCCGGTTCAAAACCATTTGCCGGTACCAATGTATCTTTGATCGTCCTGTTTCTATGATGCGTTTAGTTTAGAAATGATAATAGTCTCATATGTATATCTTTATTGTGGATTTACATCCTATGCGAAACCACTGCGAATAATACCTAAGCCCTAAAATTCAGTATTTGGTAGTGGAAAAGCATTAACATACGGAACTGGTGTCTGTCCGTGGTAAATTTAATCCTTTTCTAGGTAGGAAGCAAACTATATAGTACATTGTGTCGTTATAAATACTCAGACAAGAGCAACTTGAAGAAGTTTTACCACATAACCACAGTGAAGGAGGCAAGGGAGTTGTGTAGGGCAAGTGGAGCTCCATTGTCTCTGCCTATCCCTGTGTGAAAAAGCCGTGACAATTTGATTGATTTTTTGCCTTAAGTTTTTTTTTATTATGACCACATATGATGACTCTTCAGAATGATCACTTCAGTAAACGGTCTTCTTGGCGTAGCATCGAACTGTTATGTTTTTGACTACACGCCTGGATCAGGATTATTTGTGACTGCGAAAAATATTGTGAAAGTCTAGGTGAATAATAAATAAGTTTATTTTTAACAGTATGTACATTTTGTAATAATTAAAAGAATATTTTTATAATAATTTATGTTTTTTTTATTGCCTTTTTTTTATTACGGCCTACTTGCCGTTCTAAATGACTAATAAATAAATGACAGCACCCCGCCTGATGTTAAGCTGGAGTGCGGTCTATGAATGGATGTCACTGCTTCTATAATTAAATTACTACAGCGATCGCCTCCAATATACCGGCCTAGTTGGAACACCGGCCACCTCATAGAAACAAAGTTAATATATCAAAGATACATTGGTACTGACTGGCTAATAGTTTTGAGTTATTGTGGTCACGGAGAGAACTAGTCTGCCCATTCGGGATAGTACCATTACTTACAAGTGACTTATTCGCGTTTCGGGATCAACTTGTGAGTTGACGGTTCCAACTAGGCCAGTTCCACTAGTATGTGACTGCTGCTTAAAGTTATTTATCAGTATTAGAAACCACTTTTAATCATTTTTTGGCCGGCATAGTGACGGCGGCTGAGGCAGCTGTGAACAAACTCGATTTTCTCAGTCGTCGTCACTCTTGGACCTCCTCTTGCTTATCATTAGGCGGGTAGAGGTCAGATGTCGTGTCACAATAAAATAAAAATTAACCGCACTCCGGCTTAATATCAGGCGAGATGCAGTCTGATGTCGAGTCTCAATAAAAAAATAAAAATCAACTTGAAAATTTTCCAATGAACTTCTTTTACAAAATTCAAATATACTTTTAATTTTATCTGCTTCTCAATAATATAAAGAATTAGAAATTATAACAATAAAGCAAAACAATCTCACTTAGATCTCCTATTTTGTTCAACGTATCTACCTATTCCTTTCTATTATTTTACAACAATAACGCGTGCTGTAGTATATGTTAGGTTTAGTATTTTCTAGTGACAGTGTGGCAGTAATATTGTGAAATATTAATTGAGAACTCACACGAGCCTCGCCGACAGACTGACTCGTGCCTGCTCAACCATTAATATGGATAACGCTTTTATAATACTCCATTGCAACGACACAATACATAAATACAAAGTTATTATATTTGATACCTCTTTAAATAGGTTTAAATCACTTGTCCTATTAGCCCTGGGCTAATACTACTTAGGGGCCCACCTAATTACTCAAAGTATAAGAGAAAAATAAGTCAGTTCGAAGTACCAACACCTGAACGTAGACTTGAATTAAATGAATTAAATAGGTTTGATTAATCGCAGGATTTGCAGTATACATGCGCAAAACGCTTCCATCAAATGATACGGAGTGATATGTATATTTTTTCCATCGGAACTAGTTCACTCATCTAGTTCACTAGTTCATTTAGTTCAAGGAAGCGCATTCGGTTAGTTCATTCGGTAAAGAAAAGCTCCAGTTGTTCTGAAAAATCAAGATATCCTTTCTATAGATCTTTTCTATAGAATTATTTTAGATCATACACTTCACAAATGTACACAGAAACTATAATAAACAATATATATAATCACAATTACCAATTCGCATAATTTAAAACTGCAAATATTCGTTAGAAAAATACGTTATAAAAAGACGACGAGTTGCTGCTCTCTTCAACATACTTTCCTACCATTACTCGTAATGCACGCGGTGTAAATATTTTCTTGTGCACGCGGAGAGCAATGGATATATAAAATATACTTTCACGGTGTTACGCGAAAATACTAGGTACGAGTAACGAACGAGGTACGATTCCGTACGAATGTACGATGTGTTTATATCTCGTTCCATCATAGGAGTGGTGAGTGAGTGGATATGCGATGCATGACTCGGAACTAAAGGAACTAGAGACACGTTTGAATTTTCAGTGAACGAGTGAGTGGTGTAGTACCAGGATCGGAAGTATATCATTTTAGTGACTCGTTCCGGAACTACCCAAGTCTAATTTGCAGGGCTGCAAACTTTACGATCTGTTTAATTTTATAAAATTATGGATATTTTCGCATTATCGTCTATTTTGACTTTGACTTGACTTAGCTGGGGGCCCCTTGAATCCACGGGGCCCTAGGCTGAAGCCCAAAAAGCCATATGGTAGATCTGGTCCTGCTTGTCCTGCAGTCTTTGCAGAATAATAAGTGAGATAATGAATTTTTCAGAATTGTAACGCCTTTTTATATGAGAATAATTATTGTATCATATTGCATCGTGTTAATTATATATTGTGTATGTATATATGTATGTGTATGTGTAGGTACTTATGTTTTTGTTATATTTTAATTAGTTTAAACTTCGGTCTTTATTTAGTATATTATTATACCTTCTTTTGTCTGACTGTTTGTTGCCTAAATAAATCAATCAAATAAAATAAATAATAAAAAATATATATATTGTAGCTCGACACATGACAGCACCCAGACTTATATTAGGCTGGAGTACGGTTCATAAATAGAGGCTGATCGCGGCCTATTAGGAAACGGCAACTTACAAGCAGATCCCGAAACGCGACTCTCTGCAATTGTGTCTACCAGTCGTTTTACTGTGTTTTTTTTAAAGTAGACGAATAAGCGGTCGTTGGGTGGGCGATTATCTTTCGGATATCGACGCTCTGCTGTAGATAACAAAACAAGTTACTGCGCAGCTTAAATGCCTGCGCTCTTTTTGCGCTCTGCCGGGATCTACTAGTATAGGATATAGCGTAAAGTGTATTGCGGAGATTGACAAACATGTAAACAGTTCAACATCTCAATTTGCTGATTAATACCAAACATGGCTTGTAAACGATACCTATGATGCGCTATTACTTACGATAATTTGATTGATGTATGTGTTTTCTACCCTACATAACCATTAATCCTTCGGCCGACATAGTGACGGCGACTAACATAAACTGAATCAGTCTTTTCAGTCGTCGGTGCTTTTGGATGTCACGTCTCAATAAAAAAAACAAGTCGTCTGCCAATAAAATCGGCAAACGACCACCAAATGTCTGCCTACCACACAAGTATTAGTATAGTTTTCTATATAGTAAAAAAGATACCTACGAATGTATCTAAGATGTAAAAAGAATGTATATATATATTTTATATAGAAATATGTAAATAATTGTAAACATAAATGTTGCAGTGATCGTCTATGGTCGGTCATAGAATTGTACATACAGAATACAATATCAGCAAAGAGGTTATGCTACATAGCATAACCTCTTTATTATCCTCTGTATTGACTACAACAAAATTTCAATAAAATAGGTATTCTATTTTTAAAAAGATGTTTTCGAATATTTTAAAATTAGTTTTGTTTTAAATCAATTATTCAACCAAATTGTTACACTTTTTTCCCATAGGAATATGCAGAGACAATGAGGTGCCACTTGTTACGATCCTGACACAACTCGCTCGTTTCTCTCACATCCACAATTGTTTTCATACAGGCTTTACGGCATGGGTTTTTACGATAGACCAGCTTTCTCGATTTTTTAGCTTTGTTTAAAATGAATTCAAATAAAAATATAATATTAAATTAAATTATAATGCGTTTAATATTATGACGTAAAGTTTATTAAAAGTACTGATACCTTACTTTAGAGGTAGAGGTTGAATTAATATTTTCAGTCGTCGGCGCTCTTGGACTTCAGGCAAATAAATTTCAGCACGCTTCAATAAGTCACAGTTACTATACTTTTGACGCTTCTTTTTAATGATTCTAACTTATAGGATATGGCTATGGACACATGGGCTGGTAAATCATTCCATTCGTCGCGGCGAACGTATAATAGTAATGTAGTTAATTGATTCTCACCCTTGTTGAATGATCTACGAGTACCGGCGTACATTTCCATGCAAATGAATGTATCCATACATTTGGATATCTCACTTCGGAGATCTTTAATAACCATAAATCTACAAACCGCACCGATCAATTTATGACCTAGAAAAAAAGATTCAATTCCAATTTCATAGAGAATGGAATTTTGAATTACCAATAATATTCGTGTAGTTATAATTTAAATGTGAACTAAATGATAATTTCTAATTGGTAATGAATTTGTAACCGTAAGGTTTGTATGAAGAAAATTGTGGTTGTGGGGGAAGCAAAAGAGTTGTGTCAGGGTCGTGGCAAGTTGGCGCTCCATTATCTCTGCCTATCTCTGTGGGAAAAAGGCGTGACAATTAAATGTAATTTGAATTTGTAAATTATATGCTAAAAATTGTAGGTACAATATAATGTTTTAAATAGTGTTTTGTGGTGTAGATAAACTGAAAGAATATTGTCGAAAGAGATTTAATTCAAATTGGAGTTAAGTTGAAGGATAAAACAGTGACGATTCAAAATAGTTTCTTAATCATATCGGAGACATTCCTGAAAAGCAGGGATTCCCAGTGCCCATAGAGTCTAAGGGAATTTTGGATGTGAATGAATCGAATCGAATAGTATTAGGGTCGTAAAATTTAGCACTGCTTATCCCTAATTGATGCTGATATTGATTTTGTATCACAGCCACCCCATACAGTTATATAAGTTCAAATACTGTAATAATAATGACAATGCTTGAGTAAAAGAGTTTTCCTATTTAGAGCAAAACTAATTCCAAACCAAATTACTAGAAAACACAGAGAGAAGAAATTAAATGGACTATCGGAGACAAATTAAAGAGAATCGAATAGAAAAATGTGTAGCACAACTAAAAGACTTCTCTTACTGTGCATGTATGTTTGTGTGAGTTCCGCTCTAGTTTTTAAAACCACATGTCTACAGAAATTAGAAAATTAAAACTTTAAATTAAAAAGTGATAGTTAGGTATATTTAAGTAAATAAATAACGTAAAATCAATCAATCAAATTGCACTTTAATTTTTCCCACAGGAATAGGCGCCACCATGATCCTGACACAACTCTCTCGCTTTCTTCACATTCACAATTCTCTTCATACAAGCTCTATGGTTCTGGGCATTAGGCAATCTAGCTTTCTTGAGGATGACTCCAATTTGGTCGGCGAAAACCCTCCAGGGCCTGCCTTGTTTCACATGAGATTTATAAATTCCTTTCGTCAATCTACTTTCACTCATCCTTTTCATGTGCTCAGACCATCGAAGCATTCCTTTGTCAATCCTTGTCACTACATCCTCATTCAAACCGCATCAATCGCGCACTGTGTTATTCCTTATTCTATCCGCTATCGTCACTCCACATACACTCCTTAACGACTGCATTTCCACAGCGTTAATTCTAGTCTCATGCTTCTTCTGCCACACCCAACATTTACTTCCATTCATTAATAATATAAAACAAAGTATTATATAGTATATCGAAGGCGGCATTCTGCCCTGACTACTTAGCTACACAACAATCCTTATGCGGTCGCGGTGAAATTCGTCTCCTATCTTTTTATCGTGCAGTTTATTTAAGTGTTGGATCCGCGTATAGTTCATAATTATAAATTGATCCATAATTAATAAATATTGCAAATAAAAGCTATCAAATATTTGCTCCGACCGGGAATCGAACCCGGGAATTTACACGTAACAAACTTGGTGTGGTAGTCTAGTGCGTAAAATGCCATGAAATATGCCTAAAAATATATATTTTTATCCTCAAACTAACGTCAGTAATTACAGTATTTTAGTACACGTTCGTGTTTGAAAAAGCTTTAACTGGAATGGGGTGATATATTTGTAGAACGCAGCATAGATCGACAATTAAAACGTGAATCAGTAGAACGATATGTCCCACCACGTACACTCCCCTACTAATTCTTATCGAGTTGAAACTAAATTCAAATAAATATACTTTTACTGTCTGAATACTAAATTGACTTATAACATGTTTAATGCCTGTCTAAAGCGTATTTAATTATTTTGTAGTAACACGGTTAATATCTTTCCTACAAATGCTGTTTATTTCCTAATAATGATATTATATATTTATTTTATTTTTTGGTATTGATGAAAGGCAATTATAAATCTGATGTGGATGAATGTGTTAAACAAGGCAGGCCAAGAAAGGTGTTTTCCGACCAAATCGGTGACATCCTCAAGAAAACTGGGTTGCCTAGTGCCCATAACCACCGAGCTTGTATGAAAAGAATTGTGGAAAAGGAAGCAAGGGAGTTGTGTAAAGATCATTAGAAGTGGCGCTCCATTGTCTCTGCCTATCCCTGTGGAAAAAAGGCGTGACAATTTGATTGATTGAATATTTTATTTTATCAACAGGTTGCGACAATTATAGATCTCAAAAAAACGGCTTATGGTTTCCGTAGCCACCGTGCTATACGGCCGGTGATGCATTTTAACGCTTCGCTTATTAAAGGATCCAACGAAGGATGAAAGGATAGAGAGAGCATATGGGCTCGAGCATTTAATTTGTTGGACTAAATATTGGTAATAAACTATGAATTATTATTAGGTTATTAAGGCGTGACATCTGACCTCAAAGGGGTGGTCTAATGTGCATACGACTTAAAAAAACATTTCACCGTTCAAACGCCTTAGTCGTCGTGACTATGCTTGTCAAAATACAATAATTAGATTTTTTATACCTCATATTAACGGTTTATCAACTGGTATTTGATAAAAACACCCGCGTATAAAACTCGCAAGCTATCAATTCATCGGCCATTATTGGGGGACATAATAATAATACGTTCAGAAGCCATCGTGCATGTAAACAATGGCATACATGAGCATCAATAGGTCGGCCATTTGGGAAGCTTGTGCAAGTGAATTGTTGTCCTGCAGCCGGCTAAACTGACATTGGTGATAAATCGTCCAAAAACAATAGCGCAGTAGGCACTACGTCGCTGCCTCTAACGGTGGCCATTCATAAATCAGTCGCGTCACACGGACAATTTGAACCGGACCTACCTCACTATATTGCCAATAGATGAAATACTTTCAAAGTAATACGCCAAATTAGACTTACAGCCGGTTGTACCAAAAAATATAATATACGAATTTGTAAAAAGTATCGTCTAGGTAAAAAAAAAAAGAAAAATGGGTGGCACCACTCTTTAACTTCACATTTTACACCCTCCACTTTATTAGTTTATTTAAATGTGAGGATGCAAATATTACTAAACTACTCCATCAACGTACTCCTCCTTTTGTGTCTAACCAGCAACTGGATGACCAATTACAATTGCATTTGCGGTGTGTTGCATCCATATTTTATATTTGCTCGTGTGCGTAAATGCAGTAGAGGGGCGCGTCATTTCGTCTTAGACAGACTCTACTACAAAAAACATTAAACATGGTTTTGACATGCATTAAACATGTTTTAGTTTAATTTAGAACCACAAAATGACGTTTGACTTCATACAAATATTTATGAAGTCATAGACACTGTTTAAAATATTTAGTGTTTACTACACAAAATATTTTAAACAGTGTTTTAAATTTGTATGAAGTTAAACGTCTTAAAGAAAATAAAAAAAGAAAATAACAGTCTTACTGACCGCCCGATGTTAAGCTGGTTAAAATGGGGTACTTTTTCCATTTCAGGTTGATCCTGAACACAGGCTTAGAGTTCACGGTTTGTAAACTTGAAAGTGAAACCACCAACTCTTGGCCTTCCACTCTTAAACATCCAGAGCCGGAGCAAATATCTGCCTCTTAAAGGAAATATTTGTAATATACAAGAAAATTAATAAATTTAACAAATAAAAGCTATGAAACAAATCTTTGCTCTGACCACAAATCAAACCCAGGAGTTGCAGAAACTTTACCAATTATTTCTTTATTATATTTTTGTCTAGGTAAATTGACGAAAGGAGTTTATATATCTGATGTGGATGGATGCGTTAAACAAAGCAGGCTCAGAAGGGTGAGACATCCTTAAGACAGCTAGGTTGCCATAACCGTAGAGCTTGTATGAAGAGAATTCTGGATGTGAGGGAAGAGGGGGAGTTGTGTCAGGATCGTGGCAAGTGGCACTCCATTGTATCTGCCTATTCCTGTGGGACAAAGGTGTGACAATTTAATTGATTGATTGTAATGTTATGATAAATAAATTGAATGTAATATCTGGTCAAACAGTACACAGGTAACGTTGCTGGAACATTCCAAAGGCTTCGTGTTAACAAACACCAGTTCCTACAAGTTAGACAGTTTGCAGTTTGTTTCTATGCTTTACATAGACCATAAAGTCATTAGACTCCGCCGACGTAGCTTTGTTTATTACATAGGTCGAAAACTTAGAAGATAGTGTGTTTTTTTCTTTCCTAATAGTAACCAGATATGTACTCTATAGATGTGTTGTACCAATGCCTTTTTAAAATGATTTTTGATACAAAATATTTTGAGCATTGAGCAGTCGTTTGTGAAGACTCAATGTTGTCAGGACAGACGACTATGATCGTACCATTCAGCAACAGTTGTCGCCTGTGTTAAAGCAAACTGTCGTCGAAGAAACGTCCGTCTGTTTAAGCTCTTAGTCTGTTAGTCTATGGCTTGGCTATATACAGCATGTGTTTCCGATGCCTGAACAATGTTATAAACAATTGTAAGTAGCAACTTCATGCGACTGATATTGACAGATTTTATTGACATAACACAACATCTTGTCAAAGGTAGGTGGATATTGTTTGTTCGATAAATAAAATATATATATTTTTTTTTATTGTGACTCGACATATGACAGCACCTCGCTTGATGTTAAGCCAAAGTGTGGTCCATGAATGAATGTCACTGCTACTACAATTCAATAACTGTGAGCAGCAATCACATCCACTATGCCGGCCTAGATGGAACCGGCAACTTACAAGCTGATCCCGAAACGTGACCAAATCACTTCACGGTCTGTATACTTGTAAGTGGTGGTACTACCCCGGATCGGCAGACTGGGTACCACTGCCTACCACTCTTTTACTTTTTAGATTACTTTTTCGAGCTACATAGATATACTTTTTCATATGACATATATGACATTGTATTCATAGTATGTAGTATACTACATACATATATTTTTTTGGTACATACTTTTTTTACATAGTAGTAGTAAGGTAGTGTGTGTTGCCAGTAATGACATATGGCACTGAGACGTGGCCCCTAAATGTTGGCCTGTTGAAAAAGCTCAGGGTCACTCATCGGGCAATGGTGAGAGCTATGCTTGGTGTGTCTCTGCGCGATAGAATCCGGAACAACGATATTCGCCAAAGAACCGGAGTTACTGACATAGCTCGAAGGATTTGCGAGCTGAAGTGGCACTGGACTGGCCACATCGCTCGAAGAACCGACAACCGATGGGGAAGAAAGGTTCTAGAGTGGAAACCACGAACCGGAAGACGCAGCGTAGGTAGGCCTCCCACTAGGTGGACTGACGACATAGTGAAAGTCACGAATAACTGGTGAATGCAACTGGCATCTTGTCGTTCGAAATGGCGATCTAAGGGCCTATGTTCAGCAGTGGACGCGTTTTGGCTGATGATGATGATATAGTAAACGTCTTTTGCCCAGCATAGTGACGGCAAGCGGACAACTGACCCGGTTTTCTGAGTTGTCGGCACTCTTTGACCTCCTTCAATCTTACCAACAGGCAGGTCGAGGTCAGATATCGAGGCAGATCCGGATTCACACCAAATCGTACATCCTCAAGAAAGCTAGGTTGCCTAGTGCCCACAACCGTAAAGCTTGTATGACGAGAATTGTGGATATGAGGGAAGCGAGTTAGTTGTGTCAGGATCGTGAAGTGGCGCTCTATTGTCTCTGCCAATCCCTGTGGGAAAATGATTATTTAATTTGTAATTAGAAATTTTAATCGAATTGTAATTATGAATAATTTGAATTCTAAATGAGATGTAGAACAGAACATACTAAGGACTGTAATGAAAAATTAAACAGTATTAGACAATAAAATGGTCGGTTGTCATAAACATTAAATGTACTCGGAGTGCGAATTTAATTAGGAAGTCAAGTGCAGATTCGAATAAAAATGTGAGAATAAATAAGATTCACGAGTGTTAAAAGAGGGCGTGACTAATGGCTTTGTATATCATAAATTATATTAAGTACTTCCGATATTAATTATTATGTGTTCCAATTTCTTTGGCCGGCATAGTTACGGCGGATGCAGCTGTGAGCAAACTCGGTTTTCTCAGTCGTCGTCACTCTTGGTCCTCCTCTTGCTTATCATCAGGCGGGTCGAGGTCAGATGTCGTGTCACAATATAACAAAAAATATTTTTTGCAATTGGGGAATATCTTTAGCCGGCATAGTGACACAACTTCCTCGATTCCCTCACATTCACAATTCTCTTTATACAAGCTCCATTGTTATGGGCACTAGGCAACCCAGCTTTCTTGAAAATGACTTTTTTATTTGATTGTTCTTTATTAGGAAACATATAAAATTAAAAGTAAAGCATACTTTTATTCACATCAGACTACCCAAGGAGACTGGCATCATTTCCCCTTTGTATAGCAAGGCTAATACGTTGGCAAAAATAATTGCCAGCCTTCCTGTCCAGACTTCTCCGTTAGCCGCTTGGACAACTCCTTGGCCAGGCGCTTAGCTGAAGGTCCCCTCCTCAAGGGCCCATCGTCTCGACCCCAAACGGCGCAAATTCGTAACCAGTACCAAGGACCGAGGTTAGTGTATATGCGCAGCTTGAGGTTCTCAGCAGAAATAAATACATAAAATACAAAGTTATTAAAACATATATTTACTCCGACTGGGAATTGAAACGGTCTGCACGTGTAACAAACTGGTGTGCTAACGAATACCCCACGCCTGTCATCATATGTGTATTTTATTTGTAAATCATATAAGTATAGGTAAGTATTGGCAGTAGTGATTGTTATTCAGAGCGTAGTGGCCCAACATCGCGGCGACACTCTTACACGGAATATACAATTTGGGAGATTGTGGCGAACGGAACACGAATCACAATACGTGCAATGTAAATAGGAAATTTTCGCCTCGTTACCTCACCCTCAACTAGATACATAGCGTTTTTATTTAACACAAGAAATAGGTTTTAGCTCGGCTTTTTGTTGATGAGTGCAACTATGAATATAATCGACATGGTAGGTATGTTTCAGCGGCATTTTTTTTTATTGTGTCTCGACATATGACAGCATCCCGCTTGATGTTAAGCTGGAGTGTGGTCCATGAATGGATGTCACTGTCACATTCAGAATGCCGGCCTAGTTGGAACCGGCAACTTACAAGCTGATCCCGAAACGCGACCAAATCACTTCACGGTCTGTATACTACCTCGGATCTGCAGACTGAGTACTACTGCCTACCATTCTTGTAATAACTCTGTAATACTCTTGTCATAAGTGCCATAATGTGTAATACAAAAAACAATAGCAATAATTCTAATAATAATTTGACGACAGGCGTGGACGAACGGTTTAGCGACTGGTTTGTTGCGCGTAAAGTCCCGGGTTCGATCCCCGGTCGGAGCAAATATTTGTTTCATAGCTTTTATTTGTAATATTTAATAGTATTAAATATTGCAAATATTTGTTAATAAAAAAAAAGAGATGGATATTTGTTTCGGGTCTGGTTATCAAAGAGTGGTAGGCAGTGGTACCAAGTCTGCCGATCCGGGGTAGTACCACCACTTACAAGTATACAGACCTTGTGTATACTTGTAAGTGATTTAGTCACGTTTCGGGATCAACTTGTAAGTTGCCGGTTCCATCTAGGCCGGCATAGTGGATGTGATTGCTACTCACAGTTATTGAATTGTAGTAGCAGTGACATTCATTCATGGACCACACTTTGGCTTAACATCAAGCGGGGTGCTGTCATATGTCGAGTCACAAAAAAAAAAAAAAAACTGAAATCGCTGATATTTCGGCGAGGCTGTTATGACTACAAAGTCACCTCTATTTATGGACCGCATCAGGCGGGGTGCTGTCATATGTCGACCCACAACATAAAAAAAAAACAAAGCTATCGAAAAGCCAATGAAAATAACACAAAATAAATAAGTATGATTTCATATCGTTAATTTTTTTGGCCGGCATAGTGACGGTATTATTAGTCGTCTGCACTCGTGAACCTCGTTTTGAAGCGAAGTTTTTTGGTTTGCGTGTATAATAATGTATAACATTGTATAAGCCGAAACAACACGGTTAAAGCTATAAAATAATACAAAATATTTGTCAATATTCATATTTGGTTTTTATGAGCGAATTTACGACAAACATTTGATTTTTTTATGTTATATCTTTTCGATAGTTTTCATCAACATGTAGTTTTCTTTCATATTTTATTTGATATTACGTTTTTCATATAATAAAAACGTAATATCAAATAATAATATAAACTAATAATAAAAATAATAATAATATAAAAATAATAATAAACTGAGAAAAAATAAGGTCTACATGGTTTTTAAATGATTTTGTTTAAGTGGATAGTGGATATCACTCAGCACGTTCCGGTTCGATTGTCGTTCGGTGCAAAAATTGTTTTATTTGTTTATATCGTACTCAATCTTGACCTCACATGTAGAGACCACATAGTTTTAGGCGACAGGCAGTTAAGTGGGTGTCCTGGGTTCGATTCCCGGTTGAGGTAAATATTTGTTTCATAGCTTCGATTTGTAATATTTAATAGTAAGATTAAATTTACAAATATTTGGTAATAAAAAAAAAGAGGTAGATATTTGCTCCAATCCGTAGTAGTAAGTACCACCACTTACAAGTATACATGCCGTAAAGTGATTTGGTCGCGTTACGGGATCAGCTTGTTATTTAACTGTAGTAGCAGTCACCTTCATTCATGGAGCGCACTCCAGCTTAACATCAAGCGTGTGCAGTCATATGTGGTCACAATAAAAAAAAACTAATGTTACCGTTATTATATAAAATAAATATACATAATTACTCAGGACAGGCATGGTGCATTGATAAAAGTCCCGGTGGGCAAGGGATGTAAAAAGTTGAGAGTTGTTTATTCGGCAAAGAGGGAAAACCTTATTTTTATCCGCTTAGCTACATACTCGTATATCCCGGCAGCAACGTGTCGCCAGACAGACGGGCCCCCGCCTCGCTTGGACCCTATTATTACATTCTAAAATGGGTATAGATAGGTTAGGGCAGGGGGTCAGGCTCTGAACAATACTTCAACGGTCGGTTAATCGTTGCTATAGGTCTCCCTGGCGACGGTACAGTTCCCCTCTAATCGAAAGTGGTGCTACACATTCATTCTCAAACCATACCTTCACGCAACTCTTTCAGGCAATTGTCCATGAATAGATTGAAGAGTGACGCTACACATCCCTGTTTGACACTGTTAGAGATGCCAAACCAGTCAGATAGCGCCCCATTAAAATCATAATTAGAATATCAAACGAGTCAAAATATCAGTTAAACATGCTTTAAGAATGTATTGTAATTATAGACAGCATTTGATTTCCTAGAAAAATGGCGTATTTTTCACATATCTGTTTTGTGCTGACAGTCTAACGTAATGATAGTTACATTACGTTGTGAGTTCGAATGAGTAATTGTCAAAGTATAGAATACTGTGTAGAAGAATTTATGAGCTTCAAATGTTTTATCTATTAATTTAATTTCAAAGATGATAAATGATATCCACTTTCAATGTTATGTAAAATTTAAAGAAACACGTTTATAGGAAATGAAACAATATTGGAATTATTATAATAAATCATTGTCTTTGGACAGGTGATTTTTATTTCTACTGGCCAATTTAGGACATATTTTCTTACGATAATTTCGATTGTATTAAGTTAAATACAAAATAGGATACCTGATTATCGCACTGCCTGGGCAAAGACTCTATTTTTTTCATGAGTCACGACCATTGACGACAGGCTTGGACGAACGGTTTAGCGATTGGTTTGTTGCGCGTGAAGTCCCGGGTTCGATGCCCGGTCGGAGCAAATATTTGTTTCATAGCTTTTATTTGTAATATTTAATAATATTAAATATTGCAAATATTTGTTAATAAAAAAAAGAGATGGATATTTGCTTCGGGTCTGATTATCAAAGAGTGGTAGGCAGTGGTACCCAGTCTGCCGATTCGGGGTAGTACCACCACTTACAAGTATGCAGACCGTGAAGTGATTTGGTCACGTTTCGAAATCAGCTTGTAAGTTGCCGGTTCCATCTAGGTCGGCATAGTGGATGTGATTGTTACTCACAGTTATTGAATTGTAGTAGCAGTGACATTCATTCATGGACCACACTTTGGCTTAACATCAAGCGGGGTGCTGTCATATGTCGAGTCACAATAAAAAAAAATATAAGAAAAGAATAGACCCCACCTAACCCAGTACTGTCTTGTGTTTTGCGGTGGGAGAGTAGGCTGTTTGCTTACGTAGTTGATGAAGCCGCTAAACTAAAATGGGCTGGGCAGGTCATCCGTGTCGCATGTCTAATGCATTATGGGCGAAGTCCACTACCGAGTGGACTTCAGATTGCAGAAGACATTGCGGCAGGCCCAAACGGAGATGGCGAGATGAGATAGACCCGTGGCGACAGACCGAAAAATATCGTGGGCCATGGAAAAAGAGACAAAAAATAGCCTAATAATCAATCAATCAATCAAATTGTCACGCGTCATTCCCGTGGAGATAGACAGAAACATATTTCTCCTCATACAAGCTCTATGATATTGGGTACTAGGCAACCTAGCTTTCTTTATAGGCTAATAATAATAATAAATAACTCCAAATAGTGAAATATTCTGTAAATCAAATAGATGATTAAGAAGAATAGGTGACACCTATTATCAATTGTGATTAGTCACAATTACCGGGTTATGGAATAATTATTTTGTTTTTATTGAGACGCGACATCTGACTTGCCTGATGGACCAGCCGAAATCCAAGAGTATCGACGACTGAAAAACCCATTTATTCTACAGTAACCTTAGTCGCAGTCACTTTGCCGGTAAAAGGTGATTTTTCACGCTTCGCTTAAAGGGTCCAAGATTATAGTATGGGTAGAACATTCTTTTTTTTATTGTGACACGACATTTGACCCCGACCCGCCTGATGTTAAGAAGAGGAGGTCTAAGAGTGACGACGACTGAAAAACCCGAGTTAGTTCACAGCTGCCTTAGTCGCCGTCACTATGTCGTCCAAAGGTGTTCTTTCAAGCATCGCTTGAAGGATTCAAGGTTATAGGAATGAGAGAACACATGGGCTGGCAAAGAATTCCATTTGTCGATTGACAAAGAAAAGACGCACCGAACTTTTTAGTTCGACTACCGCATTAGGATGCTTCCCTCGACCTGTGCGTGTATTACGGGTAATTTAGATTATAATTCTGTAATCTTGAGATGATATACCTACTATAATTGTAAGATTAACTTTAAAAAAATATTATTTGGAAAGAAAATAATTTCTCTACATTTAAAAAATAAAACAAAACAATTTCAAATAACAATTTTATATAATGAATGGTACATAAAACATTGAAAACAATGAAGTTTTGAAAAACCGGAAAAACAATAACTGGATAGAAAATAAATAAAATATCTAAATAAATAAAAAATTGTTATCCAAATGAATAAAATAAGATAAAACTTATCACTAGCCACAAACTTATAATTAATAAACTTAATAATAATAATAAATCTGATAATGTATTCAAACAAAAATATAAAACATTGATATGTTTCTTTCTTGAGCTTCAAGCTGTGGTAACCAAACAAACTAAAATAAAAAGTTAAAATACCAATGAGTTTTACCTAAGACTTTGTCCTAGTTGGGCGTAACATTGCGTTGGGCATAAGGACGCGTGCGTTCTACTTAATTGAATTCTGAAACACATTGAGAGGCTACGACCAAAAGAAGATATTAATGCATTTTTGACAAGACAAAGGTTCAGTCAGTATGACAAAATCGCAAGCATTTTATATAAAAAACAACCTTACTCAAGACCATTATTCCGTTCTTTTGCGAATCGTTTGCATGCACAGCAGAGGGATTTCAGCCCTTGTCTTTTCGCTGTTTATATGCAACTTTAGATATATGACCAATACATTGCCCAGTTAAGATGTACAGGAATGTTTATGCTTATATTCCCATAGTAGACTACGAAATTAGTTATGACCCTAAAAGTGTATTATATAAAAATTAAATGATAAAACCACAAATAAATTGTACTCAATGGTATTTAGTTATAAACTAAAATAAATATGTACAACATAATTGCATTTAATCTTAAAACTATAAATTCATCAAAATAATAATATGCAATAAATAAACAATTTAAAAACACTTTTCAGTCTATCAAAATACTGCCTCCAAATATATTTTTTACTTGACAATTATATAGTTCAATGTTTAACCCCCGGTTACTTGAACAATAACTTTAACAATCGGTTTTTCGATTGAGGCGCTTGATTAGTGAGACTTTAAATACTGACTAAGAAGTGATTATACGTGAGACACAACAATTACTTGAAATATTGGGTAATTTTAACCGATACGTAGTTGGCAATCTTTCGATAAACGGGGGGTTAGACATCTAGATACATCTAGAAAACTATAAAATCTTATAGAATCAAATTGTAATTTTCATTATAAAATGTAACAAAGTTTAACCCATATTACTGACGACCTTAGTTATGTAATTATCGTAAAAACAACTTATTGTATTGTTTATTATTTTCCTAATATATTGGACACATTTTATTTCTAAAAGAGAGACTCTATAATAAATAATTATCTATTTCGATGATATATTACAATGAAATTTCTCTAGCGCATTTGGACAATCTTTGGCACTAATTAACTTAATTTATAACAAGTCTTCTATAAAGGACCAAAGATTTAATAGCTACATTTAGTGCATTAATATATGTATCGATAATTTATTTAAGTTTTATCTTATATTAATTATATTCTTACTTTATAATGTAATCAATAAAGAGATACTTGTAAGAGCAATAAAATAATAAAATAAGTGAGAACTCCATTCGGAAAAGAAGGCAGTGGGCAATAATTCTTTTAGATCCTAAATCACATTCAAAAGATCAATATAAAAAAAACCTTAAATAAAATAAGGATTTTACATGAATACTTAAATTTTATCGGGATTTCATTAACACTTAACATGCAATAATGTCGAATTTCTTTAGGCTTCTTCTTAACGCAGGTTTCTTCTTTTTTTAATCTAGGATAACAGGACAGAAAAATGTTTTTTTAGAAATAAGATGAAAATTGTTATAAGATAAAATTTAAAAAGAATTTTCTTTAGTTACTATCACTATTCTGTTAACGTGTTTTACTTTGCTCTTACTAGTGTCTATTATTGTGAACAATTAAAAAATAGATTAAGCAATTATTATTAAGTAATTGCATTTTTATAACTAAAATCATCACGCGGCGTCCTGTGTAAGCAAACTGGATCGCGGCACGGCGGAAAATATCAAATGGTCGCAACTCCATTATGTTACCCAATGTACTCAAAATGCACTGTTATGGGTAAAACGAAGCGAACCATTTGATTTGATGTTTAAAGTTGTAATCGCATCGCGCCGCATTGAGATCGCTCACCTAGGACAACATATACATACAAAATATTCTTTTTAAGAATACAGTAACTTTAACCACATTTATTCTTCGACTAGGAGTCAATAATTTTTCGACTTCTCTACAAACTGACCATTTTTGTTAATTTGAGATCTGGCCAAAAGCTTTATTGCGGTACTTATACGAAATTTGTACACTGTTAAATTTTGTAAAAATAGTTGATTTACTTATATAAACTTGTGCTTAAGAATTAGAAACGTAAAGGCTAGCAAAAGTAGATAGATGCAAACGCGTGATTATCTTGAACGTTTCTTGTAAAACTGTACGTATGTATTCATTAATATTTAAATACACATATATAAAGTTAATAACACGAATATAATAACGTAAAAAGCACCGCAATTTTGGGCTAAATCGTAAAATGTTTTGCGATATTTTTAATTTTATTTTGGGAATGAATGTTCATTTCACAACATTCAATATCACAAACATGAGTTGATGATTGTGATATTTTTGTACAAAATTAAAAAAAATAGATTTAATACATGAGGTACATGATTATCCCGCTGGTCAAATACTTAATGCGAATTAACCTCACTTTTTTTTTACAAATTTTGGCACGACGTATTATACATGTCCCACACTGATTAATGTAAAAAAAATCAGAGTGCGATCCATGCGTAAAGGCGACTGATGCCAAAAAAACCAATGTATACAAATAGCAGTCACATCCACTATGCCAACCTGGCTAAACTGAACTGGCCAAATCTCACTATGGTCATACAAAACTATTTAAATCACTAGTTACAAGATTATCAGCTCGTTCCAGACATCGTCTTATTGCATCTAAAACTATGCCTACACGTCTGTCAATTGCTGTCAAATGTGGTTCCCAAAGTATAGGCGCTACTGGATCCGATTTCATTGACTCCCGAAGAACTGATGATAAAGGTCTTCCGTTGTGATATCTGAAGAAAGGAGGTAGCATTACAAAATGCCAATCAAATCTCTTTAAATAAGTATGGGTTTTTCATAAAATTAAACTTAAGTTGCCTAACAATTTTCTATCGCACAAAAGCGCCGATGCTTAAAAATCTATTTACGGCTAAAAATACCGATTTATATTTTTATTAACTATAAGTATATAATCAAATTGTCACGCCTTTTCCCACAGGGATAGGCAGAGACAGTGCAGCGCAACTTCACACGATCCTGACACAACTCTCTCTCGCTTCCCTCACATCCACAATTCATACAAGCTCTACGGTTATGGGCGCTAGGCAACCTATCTTTCTTAAGGATGTCTCCGATTTGGTCGAGAAATCCCTTCTAGGTAATATCCGTAAATATAAGTTAATATCTACTACTATACAGGTAACTTAGTTTTACAGTTGATAAAGTTCCTTTGAAGTTTCCCAGTGCCTATGTCAAGACCAGTAAATATTAAAAACCTTTTTTATTTCTCAGTCTCTAAGAAATCCAATTAATGTTAGTTTTTATTAATTTATTTAACTATTAAATAAACGATATCTTTCTCTTAGAAATCGGATGATAATTAATACTTACGAAAGTAATGTGGCAAGTGTTGTGTGTCGTACTAAACAGCATTGCAATAATGGCGCTAGGATACTAAGCTCGTCGTGGGATGCCTTGCCAAACGCACGACCATGGTCCAAGTGAAGAGTAAAAGTTTCATTACCAAACATTCTGTCACAAAAAATAATATTATATTAATAATACATCGCTCGAAGAACCAACAACCGATGGGGAAGAAAGGTTCTAGAGTGGAGACCACGAACCGGAAGACGCAGCGTAGGTAGGCCTCCCACTAGGTAGACTGACAACTTAGTGAAAGTCACGGGTAACCGGTGGATGCAACTGGCATCTTGTCGTTCGGAATTGCGTTCTAAGAGGGAGGCCTATGTTCAGCAGTGGACGCCTTCTGGCTGATGATGATGATGATGATGAATAATAGACATATAGATCCCGGCAGATAAAAAAAGCAACGTATTTTGTTACCTACTTACTTTTCATTTTTAGAATATGTATAAATTTTAGAATTTTATCAATTATGAGCACGACAAAATATATACGCAGACTAATATGCATAGCCGATCCTCATGCTGTTCAGCTCAAAAGTCAGCGCTTGTTTTATCCGCCGGGTTTATTTATTTTTTATTGTGACTCGACATATGACAACACCCCACTTGATGTTAGGCTGGAGTGTGGTCCATGAATGGATGCCACTGCTACTACAATTCAATAACTGTGAGTAGCAATCACATCCAGTATGCCGGCCTAGTTGGAACCGGCAATTTACAAGCTGATCCCGAAACGTGACCTAATCACTTCACGGTCTGTATACTTTTAGTGGTGATACTACCCCGGATCGGCAGACTGGGTACCACTGCCTACCACTCTTTAAATTTTATACTAAACTATAACTCTTTAATCATATTGTGGCTCAACATGAGAGCACCCCGCCTGATGTTAAGCTGGAGTGCGGTGATTAAATGGAGGCGATTGGTACTTTAGTTAAATACTAAGCAGTCGCAACCACTATGCTGCAAAAAGTTCGGAAAAGCGACTGGGTCACTTTATGGTTTCTACTTTTTAATGAGACGCGACATCAGACCTTGTCTTGCTAATGGTAAGCAGGGGGGGATGTGGTCTTGAAAACCTAGTCCCTGGTTCAAAATCACTTGCAGAAACATATGTATATAAATGCAAAGGCAGTGGTACACAGTTATCGACAACTGTGTTAAGAGTGGTAGGCAGTCTGCCGATCCGGGATAGTACCACCACTTACAAGTATACAGACCGTGAAGTGATTAGGTCACGTTTCGGGATCCGCTTGTAAGTTGCCGGTTCCAATTAGGCCAGCATAGTGGATGTGATTGCTACTCACAGTTATTGAATTGTAGTAGCAGTGACATTCATTCATGGACCACACTTCGGCCATATGCCGAGTCACAATAGAAAAAAAAACTGGTTAAAACCGCTACCTACAAGTGACTTAGTCGCATTTCCGGATCAGCTTGTAAGTTGCCGGTTTCAACTAGGCCGGCATAGTGGATGTCACAGCTATTACAGATAATTGACTGTAGCAGAATTGAGGTATTCATGTAGCTAGGTATAAAAGAAGGAATATTTTTACCTTATAGTTTCATAATGATGTCTGTCCATGTTCCCTGTAAGGAAGTCAAATATTGACATATCCATTATGTCGAGCAGCCTCCGACCAGAATCATAAGGTGGTGTTGTGCGTACCTGTCACATACATAATTATATTACAAAGAATTTGGCCTAAAATAGCTACTAAATACAACCATTCATACTATTTTCACTTATGGCATTAAAAATGAGTTAGAAAGGGATGAATACACATTTTTACATTTGTAATTTAGAAGGTTGTCACTAGATTTGATGATCATTTGACAACCTAATTTGACAGAATAACAAATGACATTAAAATACTTCAAAAAAGGATGCCGGAACAATTATGCCGCTACTCTTACTACCACGTGAATTTTTATTAAGCAGTATTAAAGTAAACCACAATTACAAGTGGTTGTAATCGCAAAAAAATAGTGCCATCCTTTGAAATGAAGGAATTGAAGTACAAGTAGTTGTCTCTTTCAGTCACACGTAGTATGAACATAATATAAATGCGACAAATAACAATGAATTAGTTCTTATTTTAGCACAGATTCTATTCTTTTAAAATTCCCATAACCTTAGAGTTTGTATGCATTGTGTCAGGATCGTGGCAGGTTGCGCTCCATTGTCTCTCCCTATCCTTATGGAGAAAAGGCGTGACAATTTGATTGATTGATTGATTGATTAATAGATTTAATTTTTAGGCTACCTATACATAATCATGTTATTTACAAAATGTTATTTCCAATTATGGAAAAATGGAAAAATGAGGTAGATACGTCACCTACGCGAGTTTTAGTTTTCACGAATGGCACGAGTTTAAACAATTAACCTCGACGCCTACACACAAGTCGAAGTAGGACGAAATGATAGTTATTGAGAGCGAAAAAGAGACAAATATAATAATGTTGCTCTGCATCGCGACACTGAGTTTAGGTTTGCTTATTAGTATAGTTTTAACGTGCTTCATTCGCAGCGCGTATAACATATCTACGTGTTAGACAGACATATCTACGATGAGTCAATGAGTTTAATTAATTTTAATACTAAAACAATTTACCGTATCGCAATAATCTGATTGTTGTTCCCATTGAGCCTTTCTTCTTTTGTGATAGGAACGCCGCCACGGGTGACGCCAGACCTAACACGTAAAATATGATTAATATACAGCGTTACTTGCAACTTGTCCTGACCTACAATACTTTTTTATTATTATTGTGACTCGACATATGACAGCACCCCGCTTGATGTTAAGCAGGAGTGTGGTCCATGAATAGATGTCACTGCTACTACAATTCAATAACAGTGAGTAGCAATCACATCCACTATGCCGGCCTAGTTGGAACCGGCAACAAGTACAATAAACTTGGTATATCGCCAAACAAATCTCGTAGCCCGAACTGTTATTGTGAATCCTTTGGCCGGCATAAACTGACTCGGTTTTTTAGTCGTTGGCACTCTTGGACCTCCATTCTGGCAATTTCAGGTCCGATGTCGAGTCATAATTTTTTTATAGTGTCTATATAAAAGCGCCTCGCCTGATGTAAAGAATGCGGTCCATGAATAGATACATTGGCTACTACAGTTAGTTCACTGTGAGTAGCAGTCGCATCCACAATGCCGGCCTAGTTGGAACCGGCAACTTACAATTTCGAAACGCGAATTAAGTAGACTTTGTTCGGCATGGGGGTATCTCGGATCAGACTACTTTTTAAATTTAGGATTCACTTTTTTAAAATATTTGTTTTAGAAAAAATATATAAAATAATGATATTTGTTGAAAACCCGACAGGTGGTTTTTAACAGGGCACCTCGGTTTACATCACCATTTCACTACCCACGGTCGTCGTTATTTGGTTATTGAATTTCAATGAAAATAACATGACTATATAACAAACCTTTCGTTCAGCAACTTCAGTGGAGGGTAAAAAAGCTGCAAAACTACCCTCCAACATATCAGGGTTACCACATATAGCATGTCCAGTATCACAATAGTAAGAACATTTGCCATGGAAACAGAAATTATTCGCCGGTGACACGAAAAATGTTTTCAGAATATCTCCCTCTGTGACGTCATAGATCTCTGTCGTCATGTTAAGCACTCGGCCAACGACCGGCATGGCGCGACGGAAACCTAATAACCTGAAATTTCGTTATAAAATACAATCAGCTGTCTGTGTGTCTAGGCCGGCATAGTGACCGCACTCTAGTTTAATATCAGGGTGCTCGTGTAAAAATAAAACGATCAACAAAACTAAAACGCCTTAATTCCCACAAGGATAGGCAGAGACACTATTTTCCACGATCCGGATATTTAATACGACTCTACCTTCCTTTAATTCCACAAATTCTTCCTATAAGCTATAAAAATATCATTAAAAATGTCTCATTTTGATCAGAGAACAATGTTAACTGGATTTATCTTATGTTAACTGTAGATCTTAACGCACTGTAGATTGTCAAAAATATTATAATTAAAATAACCTAACTAAGGCAAGCAATAACAAATTTTCCATTATTCTCTATTGTAAGCAAAGAACGGTATAATTTAGATTATCTTGAATTCAACAAAATTATAGCAAACGAATAACTGTTTTTAATTTGAACTTAGTAAAGATCTTCTTTATCAATTTAATGTCCTAATTCCCACAGGGAGTGTCATTTCCATGGTCCTAAATTTTTATTAATGTCTCCGATTGAATAGTTTTATAAAAATAAATACCTGTCAAGATGGAAGGCAGCTATTTCAGCATTGTGTCGCTCGTAGTCAGAGAAATAAAAATGGTTTGGTAGAGTCTCCACTTCACGACTGAATCTGCACAAAAACAAATAAACTATACAGTAACACTTTATTTATTTTTTAAACATTTTTAAGTAAATAAGAGCTAATCTAAATCCTGTAAACAAAGTCCACCTCCACATCTGACTTCTACTAGCGATGATGACAACTCGTTGCTTAGACTGATAGTAAGCAACGAGAGGTCTAAGAGTGCGACTTAAAAAAAACCGAGCCACTTTAAATCGCCCTTACTATACAGCCGTGCGTGGTTTTTATAAATTGCAAAATGCACTGAAATAAAAGTTTACAATAAATAATTACCCGAGCGAGCGATGGGCAGTAAAATATTTCTAATAAAAACAATAATTAAAAGCAAAGGAGACCAATAACAAAAAATAACACAATGAATTAAAACAAAAACTTAACAAACGCACTAGTCGCCCCTACGATTTTTTAAAGTTCCCCTTTATTTCTCTGGTCTGCCATCATCAAACCCTGATTTTTTTATCATGGGACCACCTTTGAAATATCTTCTTTCCAACAAAAGAAGAATAATCAAAATCAGTTTATAAACAACGAAGTTATCCGCGAACAAACATAAAAAACATATATATATATATACGGTCGAATTGAGAACCTCGCCCTTTTTTGAAGTCGGTTAAAAAGACGGACTCTAACAAACAAATCAATGACTACAAACGGTAGCCGATGCAGATATACTCGTAGTGGTATTATCTTTAAACAATGAAAACGACTGCATGGTAACATTTGGACAATATCCAAGAGCAATGTAAAATCACCGGTTAAGCATTAAGGACTACGTATCTACTATCTACATCACGTAACTTTATACAAAGCCCCGTTCGAGAGCCGCCCGTGCTCTATCGCGATATTTCAACTTTAGTGCAGTAAACGACCACCTTTATTAACTTACACTGCGATTATATCTCTACTAAGATCTTAATAGAACTTCATTATTTGACTACTTAATATTAAAAGTATTATTTATAATTTCTATGTGTCCTTTTGATAAAGGGACGCATAGAAAAATGATCCGAGGGGCTCTTTAACCTTGTTCCTACCACGCCTATCGACTCTCGTGTTAAGTGGTCCTCGGCGTTCTTAAACATCCCCTTGCTTAACATTTTACACATTTTACTTAAAGGATTTAAGGTTATATTATAGCCTTGTCTTTGTCGAACACATATTCGACAAATAAATGATGGGCCGCGGCACCGAATTGTACAGTTGTACAATTCGGTGCCCATTTGGTCAACAAAAAGCGGAGGCTTTCTCAGACTTGTGGGGGTTTATAACTGTTAAGAAAAAGTCTCATTGCCAAAAGTTTTATTATAGCTAAACTTGTAATAAACAAACGAAAATGTTGATATAATTAAGTTTAGATAGGTTGTCAAATTGACATTGTTAAGTAGAAATTTGATGCCTTAAGTTGTATTTACTTAGGAGAATTCCATGAATTTCCCCTGACATGACACTTGGAGGTGACGAGAATTGAACTTGAAACAAATCCATAAAGTGGTATATCCGATGTCGTTTTATTAAAGGCAAATATAAAAAGCTTAAATAAAAATATTTTATCTTTTAAACATTTTTTCAGTTACTTTTATTTTATGTAAAAAGAAATATGATGAGGAACTTGTCAATTTAATAATATGGACCTACCCACTATGCCGGCCAATTGGAAGCGAGAACTTGAAAGCTGATCCCAAAATCACTTCACGGGCTACACATTTTAAAGTGGTCTGCAGGCGGGAAATTAACCATTAACAGCCTGCCTGCATGTATCAGCTATAATGGATAACACAGGAAGCAAAAATTGTATTTATAGCTGTTAAATGATTTGTTAAAAAGGTTTTTGTTTTTTAATTAATATTTCAAGACAAGCATTTCCACAAGGGTAGGCAATTTAGGACGAATTATTTTAAAATGGTTTACTAAAAATGTGTCAAGCATTTTTTTATTTATTTACAGTATGGAATAAGCTACTAAAGTGCATAAAATCAGGACAACCAAAGTACTATATCAAAGATACATTGGTAACGGTGGGTGGTCTCGAACTTGTGCTCTCGGTTTGCGTAACCATTACACTGCCACTACACCACGGTCGCATTATATTGGTAAAATTTTTCATTTATTTTAATAAACGATTCTCTTTTTTAAAAGTCAAAGGATTAGAATAAATGTCTATAGCTCTCAATCTTAAAGTTGGGAATGGGCGATCTACTTGAGTTACGGCTACGAATGGCCCCGGATTTATCTGCACACTTGACTAAAGCGAACTTCACAGAATTTAGTGTGCTCAGCCGGACAAAATATGAGTGCAGTATGCAAAATTATTTTAACTACAAACCTTTATAATAGGTAAAGAAAATAATACTAAATACAGTATCGTATGTAGTATCAAAATTATACACGAATAAGATAGTTACCTAAATTATGCATAGCGAAAGATTAGTCTTAGAAACGTCGAAAGTGTGTGAATTTTATTAGGACATGAAATCAGATCTTAACTCGCCTGAGCAAGGGAAAGTTCAAGAGCGCCCACGACTGAAAAATCCGTTTCATTTTACGGTCACCTCAGTCGCAGTCACTATGCCGTCCATTTTTTTAAATTTATTTAATAGACGGACCGCTAGTAATGACTAAAAGAAAACATAGTGCATACAAAATAAAGATCACAGGCGACTGAAAAAGAGGTTTCAGTTTACGCTTGTCAAAGTCGCCGTACGCGGTTAAAAAACGCGATAAGACAACACTTAGACGACAGGCGTAGCGTATTGGTTAGCACAGTCCGTTACTCGGAAAGTCCCGAGTTTGGTTCCCGGTCGAAACAAATATTAGTTTAATATTTGTAATATTTATCGCCAACGAATCTCGCTATCTCCGTTTAGGCCTGCCGCGATGTCTTCTGCGATTTGGAATCCACTTAGCAGTGGACCATGGTCATAATCAGACATGCGACAGAGATGAATTTACAAATACTAGTAAATAAAAAAAGAGGCGGATATTTGCTCCGGGTCTGGTCGTCAAGTGGTAGGCAGTGGTGGCCAGTCTATATAAAAGAAAGTTAAAATACACAGCAAAGAGTTGACAAGAGTAGAGCAGTTCCACAGGTTTTAAAAACTCACAGTTGCAATCGTGTGCGGGGGTAAATTTATCGTTCTCAAGTGAATTGTGAGAGATCCTCGAAGGCGACTTGATATGTCGCACGGATATCCCCTTGGGCCTATAATTTTTTGAACAAAAGCAACCAAGAATGGATTCAAAGGTAAGATATCTTACCTGTTATCTCATTTACAACAATTTTTGTGGGGAGGATTGTATTTTTTATATTAACTAGACATCGAAGAGCGCAGACGATTAAAAAACCGACTCGGTTCATGGTTCCTTCAGTTGCGTTCAAAACAGCCTGAGAGTTTTCTTACGTAAATATATTTTTGATGATGTTAGGCTGTCATATGTGCGAAATTACAGGGGCTTCTGAGTTCTCGAGACGTCAGTAAATAATATTTAGTACATCATATAATCATTTCCATGATGAAGCGTCACTTGCTAAGATGAAATTATGATAAATATCCTACAGTATACTTATACCCGCACAGGTCAGGGGAAGCATCCGCATCCCGTCGAATCGGCAGTCGAAGTAAAAGGTTCGGTGCGTCGTTTCTTTGTAGAACGATCGACAAGTGGAATGCTTTACCAGCCCATGGGTCTGAATCCTTTATGTAATAGTGAAAAATGACTATACAGTGACGGCGACTGAGGTAACTGTGAACTAAGTCGGTTTATCAGTCGTGGGCGCTCTCCTATAAAATAAACATTTCTCTTGCTTGCTCTTAATAAAAAAGTCTTTATAAAAAATATAGCTCAACGTTATGTTTGTATTGACGATTGATGTGGCGTATAATTACATCGTTGACATCGTTTACGTCAAAACAATTGAACACGACACCTCTTTGTCAATAAATGTTATGTCACTTGATTACTTGTTTTGGGAGTCGAATTTATTTATATTCCCCATTGTTTAGCCGAAATATAATCTAATAGTAAAAGGTTATGGATTGATATTTATTTATTATAAACTTTATTGTATTTTTTACAACAGGCGGACTTAATGCCCCATGGCATTCTCTACCAGCCAAACCTTCATATATGGTGAACGTTAAGATGATGGTGGGTAGTGCAACAAGATATTTTGGTGCGAAGACTATCTTTTTGAATTCAAGTTTTTTCAGTCATTAGCGTTTTTGGACATTTCATTTCGGTAAGTCAAGGTCAGATATCGATTCACAATTAAAATAATAATTCGTTCATAAATGTTCAAATTCATTAACGTGTATTTATTGAATATATAATTTCTACCATACATAATCTAATCAGAAAAGTTGTGTATTCAGGTAGGTAGCTATGTAACAGAAGAAACAATAGTTTTTGTCCAGGTGGTTCGGACCTATTGTTTTTATGTTTTTTCTAGCATTGTGTTTAAGCTTTCCTAGTTCTTTTATATTTTACATAATTGATACACCTGTATATGACGTCTCTCGTAACGCATTAGTTAACACACCAATTCACTACATCTAATCCTGTGTTCGGAGTAAACATTTGTTTGCAATATTTAGTAATACATTTTTAAGGAGTGGTAGGCAGTGGTGCCCAGTCTGTCGATCCGGGATAGTGATTTGGTCAGGTTTAGGGATCCACTTGTAAGTTGCCGGTTCCAACTAGGCCGGCATAGTGGATGTGATTGCTACTACAGTTATTGAATTGTAGTAGCAGTGACATCCATTTTTACTTCCTACTTCTTAACTCTAGTCAATTAGTGTTGTTAGAAAAATCTCAGCGAGATTTATCTGTCGATGTGTTTTCCCCATACCATTACTTTAGATCTTTCAATCGAGGCGTATAAAAGTACATTTTCTCTTGGACTTAAAGCTGTACATTAAAAAAAACCTTAAAGCTGAACTCGGCATAAAGATATTGTCCAGAAAAGGTCCATCTCTTAATTATTATAATCAACTAGAGCATTGTTATTATAATCAAAACATACAATTTTGTACCACTTTTCCGTACAAAGCTTATTTTAAATAATATTACTTTCTTCAAATTAGTTTTAAAATTGGCCCGCAGTTCTTTTTCTGTGTAACCAAAATTTATATCCAGAATGCTTTTGAATAAAATTCCTATTATTGACATTTCAATAAACATGGAAACCTCTTACTCACGACACGTTTTGTATTGTTAGTATGAACTTGTTAATACAACTTATAAGTTATAAGAATTCTTATGAGAACTACTTGTACAATAGCGCTTGGTACTGTAGTTTGCTAAGAAAATATGAAAGTCTCTAAGCCAGTCGCGAGTATTGTCCGAACTTTAGGAATGGACCTACAACTCATACTTGAACAAACTACTTGAAAGAAAGTTTAGTCTAAGTACTGTCTTTGAATGCTATACTTATTTACTTGTTTGAGGAGTTCGGTTGTTGTATAATCATTCATCTCTTTTTCCAATATTTTCTTATATTGTTCGGATATTAAGGCCACCGTTGTGTAGTGGTTGTGCAATGGTCACGCAAACCGAGAGCACGAGTTCAAAACCACTCGTCGGTATAAGACCAATCAATGTATTTTTTATTCTATTGTACATTTATATACTAAGCTATTAAAGGGCTTGTATCATAGAAACAGGACATCCAAAGTATATATATATATATATATATATATATATATATATATATATATATATATATATATATATATATATATATATATATCAAAGATACATTGGTGCCGGTCGGTGGTTTTGAACCCGTGCTCTTGCCACGGTTAGTACATCACGGTATCTTTGATATATGTACTTTGGTCGTCTAGTTTCTGTGATACAAGCACTTTAGTACCTAAGTATAGAAATGTAAATTAAATTAAAATAAAAAAAAGTATTAATTGTCACACCTTTATACACACAGGGATGGGCAGACAAAGGTAGAATCTGACGACAAGCAAGAGCATGCTAAGCTCATACCTATGCTAAGAAATTAATTTCTTTTCATTTCCTTTTATATATTGCCACTTTACAATTTGACGGAACTCTCATTCTTCCGTCACATTCAGAAATCTCTTCAAACATACTTCATCTTTAATCTTTCGGGGGAAGCATCCGCATTCTGTCGAACGAATCGGCAGTCGAACTAAAAGGTTTAAAGCGTCGTTTTTATTTGTAGAACAATCGACACGTGGAATGCTTTACCAATCCATGTGCAAAAGCGAAGGGTGAAGGAGCTCCTTGGGCCGGCATTGTGACGGCGACTGTCTTAGCCGTGAACTGACTTGGTTTTTTCAGTCGTCGGCACTCTATTGTTAATGCCTATCCCTATGGGAAAAGGCGTGACAATTTAATTGATTGATTGATATGTGAAGTGATAAACTTACCTCATAGGTTTAAATAGTGCTTGCACACCATTTGAATAGTCAATAATTAGTTTCAGTTGCGTTCCTCCCTCTTTTTGTTCTGAAAAAATATATATTTTTATTTTATCGAGTAAAAATAATTCGCTTAGGACAGCTTAGGGAAATATTAAAACAGCTAAACACTTTTCTTAGATTTTGCGCGAACATTGATTAATGAATTAACAAATTTATCTGAGTAGCTCATAGGTACCAGTTAAAACAGCCATGCGTATACATGGGTGTGTCAAATGTAAAAAATAAAGATCAGATCCTCATTAATTGTAGCTAAGAACCATCTCGATCACGTCAGCTTTCAAACAAACAAAACCGCATCGTAATGGGTCCATTCGTTTAGGAGCTATGATGCCACAGACAGACACACAGATACACATACGCGCTAAACTTATAACACCCCTCTTTTTGAGTCGGTGGTTAAAAAGAGGACGACTTAAGTTGATATTACTATATACGAGTATATCAAAGGTACATTTGTGGTTTAGAACTTAGTATGCGAGGTCATTCGACAACCACTACACCACGGTCGCCACGGTCTACACCACTTCTATCTCTTGGATGCGGTATAGTGACGGCGACTGAAGCAGTGAATAATCTCGGTTTTTTCAGTTGTCGTCACTATTGGACCTTCTCTTACTTATCATCAGGCGGGTCAAGGTCAGAGGTCGTGTCACAATAAAAATATAAAAAAATTCTATGATACAAGAAAGTACATCTAGTAGCCTATTATAAGTAGAAGTGTAAAAGAAATATATCAGATGAATATTTTTTTAGCATTCTTAAAATATAGTAATTTGATATACAAGAGTGATATTTTTGGCATATAATAGATGAATTATAACGCGGATGATCAACAATGGAATCCAATTAGGTGGTTTAAATATTTAAGTTCAATTTAAAGTAAAAGGGCCGGATTGTTGTGCCACTATTGTCCGAAACCACTCGCAACCGCTCTCTGATTGTGTGCCCCCCGAAGTCATTTAATTTTCATATGAAGGCACTGTTTTTATCTTAGGGTTGTCAGTACAAAAACTAGGTATGTTGTCTACTTGTCTAGGACATTTTTTGTTTCCTTGAAAAACTATGAAATTATATTTGCAAAACATTATACAATAAAGCCGAGAAAAGACTACCCGAATTTCAGGGCCTAAAATTCGGGTAGTCTTTTCTCAGTTTGATATCCTAACTATTCTATAAGATATTAATAATTATCTTTAACTTCCTGCACTAAATAAATCACTAGATACATCTTCCAAAGGCTGGTAAAAAATGCCTTAATTAAAACATTAAGTTCGCCTCTTGTAAACTTTTGTATTAGTTATTTATGTGTAATAAAAACAACTATAATTAAAATTCTTCCCCGATTTCCCTCTATGAGAATTTCAAAAAGAAATGTTTATCAACAGAAATTATTTATTTACAAAATTTTGTATTGGATTATAGAACACCCCACCTAATATTAACTTGGAATAGAGGCGTATGAATTAGAGGAAATATGAATAGAGGCGTCCGCTACTACACTTAATAATTGCAAGTAGCAGCCGCATTCACTATATCGGCCTAGTCACATACATTACACTTGGTTCTATACTAAGCTACTAAAGTCCTTATATCATAGAAACAGGAAAACTAAAGTACATATATTAAAGATACATTGGTTCTGGTGGTCTCGAACTCATGCTCTCGGTTTGCGTACTATTGCACTGCCACTACACCACGGACGCCTTATAACTTTAACCTAGTAACGACAACTCTGTGCACCAAATGAGGAATTTATGATACCAATTTTGTTTATTAAAATTTCCAAAGTAAATTATATTGTAAAAAAGTCGCCCCTTATTTTCTTTCACCCCAACCGACCTAAGGTCACCTGTCCAAATCTAATTGGTTTGTTAAATCCAATCAGTGGACTTGTTAATATTTAACCAGACTACTTTGATAGTGAAGCCACAAATAAAGGTTCACTACGTTTAGTGGCATTTCAGACATTATTATTAGTAATCGTCTTATATTTAGACATATGTATTTGTTTAATTTTTTATTTGGGTTCGACATATGACAGCACCCCACCTGATGTTAAGCTGGAGTGCGGCCCATGACTAGAGGTGACAGCTACTATAGTGAAATAACTGTACTCGTAAAAGCCGCTGCAGTTATGGATACGGAAACTTACAAACTGATCCCAAAGCGCGACTGAGTCACTTTACAGTCTGTAATATTTTGTAAGTGGCAATACTGCCCATCACTTAAACAAATCTCATACTAACCTACATGTAACACAGGTAGCGTAGCCATATCCTTCAGTATTGCTTCTACGAGTGGTTCATTATATGTATACAACTCGTGCTGCGATATTTTCAGCTGGAACAGTTCAAGATTTGAAGCGTTTACACTGAAAATAATATAATTATTTTAGTATAATATAAAGCCCAACGTTTTTATTAAGACGCCTCATCTCCAAATAACCTTGACCATGGCAAGCAAGAGGAGGTCTCATCTCATCTTATGTTTCTTGACAATTAGTTTTACAATATTAGTGAAATTAATTATTGAAAATTATACTAATGTTACATACAATTAACATTGCATAACTAAGCTACTAAAGTGCTTGTATCATTGAAACAGGGCGACCAAAGTACATATATCAAAGATACATTGGTACCGGAAAGTGGTTTTGAACAAGTGTCGTACCTTGGGGGAGGCCTATGTCTGTCAGTGGAACAAAAGCTAATAATGGTGATGAGAGCTTTTTAATTAATAAACTAACATAATCTTAGAATATATGCTTTTAATTATTGACAGCAATATATCATTTAGGCTATAAATAATTCATATTATCTAGACGAAGGATATATTGATAACTTCTTAGAATAACAAGTAAACAAAATATTTTAATACCTAACAATGTTGCTTAAGTACTCAGCTATTATAATAATATATTATATTTATTATAACTTTAGACATTATAAGATTTTTCATATAACTTTCATACAAGTATAAAAATGTAATAAGATTTTTTCAGATTTTGCGCGAACAATTAGTTATTGACAGCGATATATTATCATTTAGTCTATAAATAATTCATACTATCTGGACGAAGGATATATTGATAATTTCTTAAAATATAACAACGAATTAAACAAGTTTTATGCGGCTTACTATCGCGTTTATTTAGTTATGATTTTGAAACGTAGGAATAATAAAATAAACGCGATAGTAGGCTATAATAAGATTTTTATTCTGTTTAAAAAGAATGATATTAAGATGAACTGTTTCCAAAATGTGAGAACGTTAGTTTCGGCGGCGACAAGGAACACATACATAAGTAGACGTGACGTGTTCGCATAATGTACGAAGCACGGAGACCTCGGGGCGGACGGGATGCCTCTGAATACTAAGAGGCGCGATGTAGCGGACTGGATTTGTGGCATACTCCGATAACCTGCATTTAGAAATCAGCCTGTCAAGGAGAAAATTTATCTAACCTTTTACGATTATTCCGAACGATCTTGATAACTTTCCACAAAACTACAGACGCCGCATAACAATGAACATTCATATGTGATGGAATGCAATAAACTTGTACTCAATCTCCAGAAATAAAGATAAACGCTAAGTACTAGTGTTTCACGAGACATTTTCCTCAGTTAAACGCGGCCACGAGGAGAAAAAAATGCGAAATTAATCCGAGATTCCTTTCTATATCGTACATGAATTTTCCTCGGTAAGAGGGCCGTCATATCACGGGCGACGTTTTAGGAAGCCATCATGCATTCATTCCATTTAGTTTTATTGTCACAGACCCGCGCCTATCGCCGGGGCCCCCGTAACTGGATTTTAAATAAGATTCCTTCAAGGCCTTATGAAATTTGCCTCGAAACATAAGATAAAGAAAGGTCGTGCATTTATGTCTCATCCATAGTAAAAGTTGCTGTCTGCGTCCCGCGATATCGTTCTTGTACTGAACGGGTTATATCAAAATATGAAATCGAGAAGACGTAGGATTTTATGTTGGAAATTCTTTTGTAAATTGGAATGTGTATACTTTATTGTACTCTTTCGTTTCGTTCGAGTAGCATGGTCAATATTTGCTTTCGAGAAATTACGTCAAGTTGCCGAGGTCTCAATGGAGGCTGTTTGATTTTAATGCATAGTTCACGACCTGAACTCTCCAACCACACTAGGGCAACAAAAATATATAGGATGTTCCTTATTCCATCAAGGAACGTTCAGAAAGTTAGAGCATTATTAATGTTTTAAAAGTTTAATTGCAGTAATTATAAGGAGGCAACTAACAATTTAATTTGGAAGCTCTGGAAGTGCTACATAAATCGTACTTGTGGATGTCAGCTGTCGGCAACTTTCGAGAATTTTCCATTTAATGTCCTTTAGTCGCCGTTTTTCGCTGAACAATTTTAATTAATATTTCTTTGGCTGATATAATATTACGGTTTACGTTCCTGTTATTTGCTATTACATCTAAAGTAATTCGCACCCCAGGGGTCCGAGAATACAAATGTACTGATTAATTTTAACGATATAGTCGGTACTGAAGGAACATTTAAATCACAATGCACGTCCGAAATACTGCGCGAATCAAATTAGGAATAAGTTAAGGAATTTCGCTCAATTACTCCTCGTAAAATATACTTCAATTTAAATAAAGATTGAATATGAATGCAAAAGATGACATATGAAAAGGAATGTCAAGTACCTATTTGCACTATACGATCAGCACGATATGATGGCCGTTTTGACGTTTAAACCGTTCACGAAGTTTCGTATAAGTTAATATTATAATTACGTTTGAAGGAGCAAATTGCTGTTCTCTATTGTCACTATAAAGAACAACAATTGTTCCTTCAAACGTAATTATTAACTTATACGAAATTTGATGAGCAGATCAAACGTCAAAACGGCCATCATATAGTACCGCTCGTATAAGTATTTTATTTCAAGTTTTTTATAGTTTTCTTTGGCACTCATAGTAACAACGGTGTAAAGTGAGACAGAGGTAAATAACCTATAAAGTATTTTTTTTAAATAGTGGGCTTCTCCTTGCTTACCATCAGGCAAGTAGAGGACAGATGTTGAGTCTCAATAAAATAAATAGAATAAGTAATATTTTCTTAGATTTTACGCGAACGTTGACTAATGAATTAAACAAATTTATGCGGCTTACTAGCGCGTTAGTAAACCAAAATAAACGCGATAGTAAGCCGCATAATTTGTTTAATTTATTAGAATAAGTAAATCAATCATCATATATTCTTTACTAATACAGCAATCTTACCTAGGTTCCAAATCTTCCATTTCTGCAATAGACGGGTTGTCTGGTCTTAAAATATTCAAGTCTTTGGTTGGTGGTATTATAACTTTATTGTCGACCATTTTGTTGTGGGTCTGTTCGTAAATGATCCTTTGTAGGTCTTCATATTTATCCGCGGGGGCTTCCGGAGTTCTTGGTTCGTCAACAATACCGCTTCCAACATCAGCGGCAGCAGATTGTTCGTATTCCCGCGACCCATTGCTGGCGTTACTGTTAGGAGAAATAAAATACCATTAAGAGACTTTGAATGAGTAGCCGTCTATTGTAGAAGATAATAAATATAGTGAGAAGATTTTTTTTGTGACTCGATATCAGACCTTGACCCGCCTGCAAGAGGAGGTCCAAGAGTGCTGACGACTGTAAAAACCGACTTTAATAATATGACTTTTTGTCATAACTTCAATTTAAAAAAAAAGTTATTTTTTATTTTTATTGTGGCATATGGCAGTACTCTGCCCTATATTAAGCTGGAGTGGGGTCTACGAATGTAGAGGACTGCTACTACAGCTTATTAACTGAAAGTAGCAGTCGCATCCATTATGGTGACCTAATTAAAAGCAGCAACTTTTAGACTGATCCTGAAAAGCAATTCAGTCGGTCTGTCTGTACACTTTAAAGAGGTGATACTACCCCGAGTCGGCAAATACTCAGACCTGGTGCGAAAATCTACTTATTTACTGCCCGTCTTTGTCTAGTGGTTATAATTCCGGTTCGAAACCACTTGTCGCCAGGGCCGTCTTTACCCGGGGGTTCAAAGGGTTCGGTGCACCCGGGCGCAGAGTCCTAGGGGGCGCATGCCGACCGCCATAAATTTCGATAGATACCTACTACACTGAGACCACGCGAGCGGAGCCTTGACTTTCGCACCCCGGCGCTGAATATGCTTAAGACGGCCCTGCTTGTCGCTACCATGTATCTTTGATATTACTTTGGTAGCCCAGCTTCTATGATATAAGCACGTTTAGTAGCTTAGTATAGAAATATAATGAAAAAAATATTAACCAATATTTGTAATATCCAATCAACAAAATAAGTTATTGTGTGCTTTTGTTACGCAAATAATAAGGAATCGTTTATTTTTATCGTTACACAAATTATATTATTAGGCATAAAAAATATAATCACGTGAAATGAGTACACGTGAGATGACTCAATATACGTATTAAAATAAATTTAAATAATCTAAACCTAGATAGTGGAAAAACAAGTAAGATGTCAACAAAGCTGAAATTTTGAGGTCACCGCAAAATAAAAACATAAGCAAATCACGTCTCCATTCTTGATACATACATTCTTTTTAAGATTTCAATATAATATATTATGTATTGAATAGAGTATAAATAAAAATCACGTAGTATCCCTGGTTTATTCTGTAATTCATTTTCTCTTTTTTTTGTTGAGGGTCGATATGAACGAATGTTTGAAACAGAAAAATGATGATGTGCATGTATTTATTTATTTATATATCTATGTATTTTATGTAAGTATATGCATTCATATATAGTCAGCAAAGTAAACAGTATATAAATATGGGTATTGACATGTATGTATAGACGTTTTTTTATCTATTCGCTTTATTTCTCTCTTGTCCCTGAGGTAGAGTGGCAGAGAATGTCCAAAGTCATTAAAGTTCAGGTGATAAGTATTGTATAAAAAATCAAGTTATAATTCGTCGCCAATCGTTACGCCTTAATTAACACAGGGATAGGCAGAGACAATAAAGGGACATATCCATAATAAAGTTTTATTTGCGACGAAGTTTATAAAATAGATAAAATAACAATAGCATTCTCTAAAAATATTAGAATTGTATCTAGATTTATTATTTTACAGGAATAAGGATGGACTATTTAAATTTGTCTTGAAAGTTTACGTTGAATTTAAAGCAGATGTCTTTTGTTTATGAATAAATGATTAAAATGTTAACTGTAATAACATTTGGTACGAAAATTCGAAAACAGAGACTCAATAAATAAATCAAAAACGTAATACTTGTAGTTATTATTAATTTTCACCGCAGCGTAAGATTTCCACCCACAAGGTCCCTTAAAACTTCTGGTAATAACAATATGAAATAATATTAAGAAATATAACAAAATGATGAAATGAAAAAATATCTGGGTATATTAGTTATTATATTCAAATATTTATAAATGTTATTAAATATAATAAATATAAATCGTGTATAGCCGGCTTAATTACGTGAGAAAGTCGATTGAGAATACGCTAAGGATTCGATTGAGAACATGTTGTTTGTATGAGTTCTCAATTGATTTTAGAGCGATTTGCAGCTAATTTAGTCACGTCAATACGTCGATTAGAAATAATACTACTTATACTACATCTGTGGTTTCTTAGGATCTTTAGTAGAATAGATGGTTTTTGTATGATTAGACTTTTTTACGGGCATTGGACTACTAACCAACCTTGCAGTTTCAGAAACACCTACGACTTTCCCTTCACTATACCGGCTCAAGTTAAAGTCCAAATTATTGTATCGCATATTTACGAAAATCCGAAAGTTTTATTTTAATGTTATACGACTATTGGCTTCAACTTGCCTGATTACCATCTCTAATAAGCAAGAAAATGTCAAAAAGCGTCAACAACTTACAAGTAAAGTCCTGGGTTCGATTCCCGGTCGGAGCAAATATTTGTTTCATAGCTTTTATTTGCAATATTTAATAATTATATTAAATATTGCAAATATTTGTTAATAAAAAAAAGAGATGGATATTTGCTTCGGGTCTTGTTATCAAAGAGCGGTAGGCAGTGGTACCCGGTCTGCCGATCCGGTTTAGTACCACCACTTACAAGTATACAGACCGTGAAGTAATTTGGTCACGTTTCGGGATTAGCTTGTAAGTTGCCGGTTCCATCTAGGCCGGCATAGTGGATGTGATTGCTACTCACAGTTATTGAATTGTAGTAGCAGTGACATTCATTCATGGACCACACTTCGGCCTAACATCAAGCGGGGTGCTGTCATGTGTCGAGTCACAATAAAAAAAACGACTAAAAAAGTATTAATAATATTAAGTAACTACGTAGTTAAAATCTAAAATTATAAACTATAAACTAATTATAAAAGTATAAATAAATTTCATTAAACAGAACATTCACACAACACACTGAATGCCTTTGTAAACACTTGTTTCAAATAATATAGCTATTGGTAAAATTAAAAGCAATCATAGGAAACAATACAACCTGTAAGCTCTTGGGGAAAGCCTTCATACAAAGTTCTATTTGAAATTACACTAGTTATATACAATGTATTAATAAAACGTATAAAGCCGCTGCTTCCGTTTTTTTTTGTTTATTGTGTCTCGACATATGACAGCACCCTGCCTGATGTTAAGCTGGAGTGTGGTCCATGAATGGATGCCACTGCTACTACAATTAAAAACTGCTAAGCCGCATAAAATTTGTTTAATTCATTACCACGATTCAATTATTGTGAGTAGCAATCGCATCCACTATGCCGGCCTAGATAAAACCGGCAACTTACAAGTTGATCCCGAAACGTGACCAAATCACTTAACGGTCTGTATACTTGTAAGTGGTGGTACTACCTCGGATCGGCAGACTGGGTACCACTGCCTACCGCTCTTTGATAACCAGACCCGAAGCATATATCCATCTCCATCTCAGCTATGAAATAAATATTTGCTCCGACCGGGAATCGAACCCAGGACTTTACGTGCAACAACAAACCATGTCGTCGAAACTTTAGGGGTCATGAAACCATAAAAGTATGTATTTTATTATAACTCGACATATGACAGGAACCCGCCTGGAGTGCAGTCCATGAATGTAGGCTACTGATATTGTTAATGGCTGCTAAATAACTGCAAGTAGCAGTCACGTCCACTAAACTTTCTAGCGGATCCAGAAACGCGACTGAGTCACTAAACGGTTTGTACACTTAAATGTGGTGGTTCGGAAGACTGGGGCAATGACAACCTGTCTGTCTACCACTCTTGAACACCCAGACACGAGTAAATATCTGCCTCATTATTTTTATTATTAAATATTAAAACAAGGCGTGGTATAGTTGTAGATAAATGGTCTCGTAAACCAAGAGACCCAGGTTCAAAACCAATTACCGGCACCTATGTATCTTTCATATGTGCACTTTGGTCTCCTCTATCTAAAATACATGCACATTTAGTAGCCTAGTTTAAAAGTGTACAATACAGCCAAGTTAGACCGGTAATACGACCTGGGACTTCGCGTAGCTGACCGGTATGCCAACCAATGCTACGCCTATGTTAAGTCAGGGGGTTAGCAATGCTAATATCTATAGATATAATGCAAATTTTAATTGGAATAGGACCGATCGGCCCACAAAATGGCGAATCGACCGCCATTTTGTGACGTTTAACTCTGCAACCAACTTCACTTTAGTATGGTGTCTTTTTCTTTGCGGACATGGACTGTCAAGAAAAAGACACCTTTAAATCAGTCAAGTGAAGTTACTCGACAGCCCGTCCTATTCTTATTCTAATAGCATTATACATTTGTGGACGTGAAGTAAGCGAAATACTTATGATAAGTGGCGCTTAATGGTCTCTGGCTATCCCTGTGGGATGCATGATAATTTGATTGAGTGATTAAACCCTAAATAGAAGCTACGGAACCCTACGTTGTCGACATTTAAATGTTTTGCAGAACCCCGCTGACTCGTCGCGTAACATTGAGAACTATGATAAGCCGTTGTAAGAGTTTGTTTATGAAACCATAATTAAAGTTTAATTAACAAAAACTACGATAAGGAAATACTTAAACATAATAAATAACAATCAGGACCTGATTATTATTATTTTTTTAAAATTTTCTATATTTAGCTACTAAGAGTGCCACATCATCAAAACAGGTGGTCTTCCCGTTGAAATCAAATTGTCACGCTCCACGATCCTGACACAACTCCTTCGCTTCCTTCACATTCACAATTCTCTTCATACAAGCTCTATAGTTACCAAAGTACATATATCAAAAACCAAGGGTACAGTAAGTGTGTGGTTTTGAAACTTGGACTCTCAGTTCGCGTGACCATTGGTTGTGTCGCCCTGAATTATTCATATATATATTTTAGTATTTTTTATCCTATAATCCATCCATCCTATAATCTTAAATCCTCCAATTCGCTTAAAGGATCTAAAATTATAGGATAGGGAAAACACGTGGAAAAGTTACGTGAAGAGTTTTTTATTTAAGTTCGACATATTATGACATCACTCTGACTGATATGAGGATGGCGGCGACTGCTACTACAATTAAATAACTGCAAGTAAAAGTTACATCCGCTATGCCGGCCTAGTTGGAACTGGTAACTTACAAGCTGATCTCGAAACGCGACTAAGTTACTTCACGGTCTTTGTAGTTAAAAGTGGTGTTTCTTCTGAACCGGCAGACTGGCTATCACTGTCTTCCACTGTTAGAAAGTTGATTGATTGAAGCTAAATAGTAACATTTATTACTTTGTATAACTTGATTAGCAATCAAAGTTGACCTTTTGTAATAAAATTAATCAATTAACATTCCATAAAAGCTTTTGTTAATAGCAGCTTTCGGTCTTCACTTTTAATATAGAATAAAGGAATTTGAAAAAGGAATTAATTGGACATTTTAATTAGCAACGTAACCGTTATTGTTATTAATTTGTTATTTAATCGATGTTTAATAACAAACCTTAATTGGTTATAAGAATTTGGTTGTAGTATTATAAAGAAGGGTGTCTATTGAAAATATTCTGATCGAAATCACATCGATTTTTTGTCATTTTGTTGAAAATATCGTTTAAATCATTTATTCTTTGGCCAGCGTAGTGAGCCAAGGAATAAATGATCTTTTATTTTGACTGGTCTTTTATTGTAGATGTAAAGGAAGCGAGGGAGTTGTGTCAGGATCGTGGCAAGTGGCGCTCCATTGTCTTCGTGGGAAAGAGGCGTGACAATTTTCATTTGACGATCTTTTATTTAAGGTGACTGGGGCAATAGTGAACTGAGTCAGTGAAATAGTAAAATGGACTCGACTCGGTGAAATAGTAAACTTGCTTGCTGGTAAGTCGAGATCTACCAAAGAATTTGTACGAATATATCTACAGGGTATAAAAAAATTATTGATCTGTGGGGAAACCTAAGTGTCAGGTTCAATGGCTGTCATGTCATCAATTCCACGAAACCGTCCAAGGGGCCTTACACCAACTTTTAAAAACAATCATGTTTCAAGACAGTATCTACTCTTTGACGTTAAAACAAGATTACTCGATTTCGTACCGCCATCTCTTATTTGCAATTTTGTTTTATTCCTTCAAATCCAATCCCCTTATTCTAAACCTAATGATATCTTTTGTAATTACCGCGGTGGTACGCTTTGGAATGAATATTGATGTGACATAACAAAACTGCCAATAGCATTTTTATTCAAATAAGCATATTTGACGTACGTTTTACGACCGCAAGCTTTGTTAACGTGGCTTACGTGTAGTATCTTAGTATAAAAATGCTCCTAAAATTAATAATAATAAAATAATATATAAATTATTTATTATGTAAGTAATTATATTTTAAAACTTTATTGTTTATACAATAGGTGAACTTAATACCATTTTTTGTCAGTCTCAGGCTTGGGGACAAGAAAAATGATTTTATTTATGTAACTGCTGGTTATCAAAGAGTGGTAGGCAGTGGTACCCAGTCTGCCGATCCGGGGTAGTACCACCACTTACAAGTATACAGACCGTGAAGTGATTTGGTCACGTTTCGGGATCAGCTTGTAAGTTGCCGGTTCTATCTAGGCCGGCATAGTGGATGTGATTGCTACTCACAGTTATTGAATTGTAGTAGCAGTGACATTCATTCATGGACCACACTTTGGCTTAACATCAAGCAGGGAGCTGTCATATGTCGAGTCACAATAAAAAAAAAAAAAAAAAATATTATGGAAATAATTTATATATAAATAGAGTAAGATAAGCAGTAAAAATCAGTTTCATTGTTGTAGTCACGTCCCAATCATAAATTCGTGAAAAAATGCCACAAAAATATTTAATATCCTATGACTAAGTTACGTTGAGCGATCAAAAATGCTTCCAGCAAAATCTAAAGAAGTATATATATCTATTTTAAGAAGAGTGGTAGGCAGTGGTGCCCAGTCTGCCGATCCGAGGTAATACCACCACTTACAATTGGACAGACAGGAAAGTATTTGATTGTCTTTCGAAATCAGCTTGTGAGCTGTCATTTCAAACTAGACCGGCATAGTGGATGAGTCTGCTACATGCAGTTATTAAACCGTAGTAGCAGTCGCCTCCTTTCATCGACCGCACTCCAGCTTAACATCAGGCGGGGTGGTGTTATATATCAAGCCAGATTTAAAAAATCGGCTGCTGTAGTGTCGGTTCTCAAGTATCTACTGTGTTGTTTCATAAGTCTAAATATAAAATAATAAAACGTACAGGTCCTATTATTTTATATTTATAACTCATTACAGTAATTATAATAGTATTATTTTGTTTAAGAGTGTAGACAGACAGTTGGGAGTCCTTTAGCTAGTTCGTCTATTCAGGGTAGTATAAATTCCCCCAGATAAAAAGAGCGCTGGCATTCTAGCAGCGCAGTAACTTTTTTCCCAAATCCGTAGTTTTTGATTTTTAAATCCTACTACTATTATAAATGTGAATGTGAGTTTGTTTGTTACGTTTTCACACAACAACTACTTAACCAATCATCATAAAACTTTGTACACATATTTTTGGAGGTACCAGAAGTAACATATGACACTTTTTTATGACTATGTTATGAACCTACTCGTAATTTTACACGAGTTAAACCACAGGCATAGCTAGTGTAAATATATTTATAAATTTCATAAATTTTGTGGATGTCTGTACAGATGGCGGACTTGTTTACACATAAGAAAACTGCGCTGGACACTGCAGTGGTCCAGCGCTCTTTTTTTGCCGATAGTTACCAACCACCACTTGGAAAGTGGATGAGTCTGCTACATGCAGTTATTAAACCGTAGTAGCATACGCCTCCGTTCATGGATCGCATTCCAACTTAACATCAGGAGGCACATTTATTGTCGTGACACACAATAAAGCAAATCAAATACATAATGCATTATTGTTTACTCATGGTAAGCTTCATTGAGTAGCGGATTCATATTACATTTGCTCAGCCGAAACAAATTAAAAATTAATTCCACTATTGTTTTAAAATAAACGTATGAGTTATTTTTAACATATAAATATATGTAATTTATTTTCTACATTATGTTTTAATAAATATTATTGTACTTAGAAAGCTAGGTTGCCTAGTGCCCATAACCTTGAGAAGAATTATGAGAACCGAACCGAGGGAGTTGTGTCAGGATCGTGGCAAGTGGCGCTTCATCGTCTCTGGCTATCCCCGTGGGAAAAAGGCGTGACAATTTGATTGATTGATTGACTTTTTATTTAGGCGAACGTGGTGTGGTTGCCTAAATAAAAGTGCACTGTAGTGGTTGTGAATGCCCTTACAAACCGAGAACCCCCGGTTCAAAACCACTTGCCAGTACTAATGTATCTTTAATTGTACTTTGGTTGTCAATCGATAAAATTGTCACATCTTTGTCCACAGGGATAGGCAGAGACAATGAAGCGGAACTTGCCTTTGTCTTGACACACCTCCCTCACATCCACGATTTTTTTTACACAAGCTGTATTATGGGCACTGGGCAACCCAGCTAAATCTGATGTGGATGGATACGTTAATCGTGGTAGAACCAGAAGGATGTTGTGGACCGAATCGGAGACATCCTCAAGAAAGCTGGGAATGGGAAAATACCAAAATTGCCTAGTGCTTATAACTGTAGAGCTTGATTGTATGAAGATAATTGTGGATGTGAGGGAACCGAGGAAGTTGTGTCAGGATCGTGGAAGTGCCGCTCCATCGACTCTACCTATCCCTGTGGGAAAAAGGCGTGATTACTTAATTAATTGATTGGTTGTTTGGTAAAATAAATTAAAACTGTTTTATGCAGATACTTATCGTGTTTATTTTAATACTAATAAGTTACTAATAAGAACACGGAATGTAATCGTGCCCTACTAACATTTGACCCCTTAAGAAGTAAGACATTTTGCATTGCTAATTATTTTTTTATTCTGGCACGACTTATAACAGCACCCCGCCTGAAGTTCTTTCTTTTTTCTTTCTTCTTGTATATGGCTTTAGTATTTAACTTGCCAGTGTCAAAGTAAAAATATATGGTTCAATGTTAAAACATTGTCAAGTAAAGATGAAGATGAACCATGCGAGAGATTCATCAAATGATGATGATGATAGTGAGGTTGATGATGATCGTTTTAGTAAAGCGGCGGAAAGCCTTTACTAAAACTTCAGAAGGAGTCTTGGAGGGAACATGAAGAAACACGTTTCACAACTTTAAATTACTTGTTTATACTTGATCAACTTAAAAATTATTACTGGATAACAATTCCACCATTATTACATATTAATATTTATGAAAAACACAAGCTTTTCAAATAATTCAAAATTGCGCGTCCTGTCAGTTGCAGTTGCCCGCCAAAACTCCCCCCTGAAGTTAAGGAGTGCGAACCATTAATTAAGGCGACTATTACTACAGTTGAATAACTTTAAGCAGCAGTCATATCAACTATGGCGGCCTAGATGGACCGCGTAACTCAATGACAATGGGCTTAAAATTGCGACCGCGCAACTAACTAAGAATCGATGTTCATTTTCATTAACAGTTCAAGCTCATTGAAGCTCATTGTCCGAATTAATAAAAGTTGTTAACACTAACAGCGATCGCAACCTTCTTGATAATCTGACAGTTTATCTATTATATTTGGATATTCATTTATGAGTCACTTTTTACGATCCTGACACAACTCTCTCGCTTCTCGCGAGCTTGTATGAAATTCTCGTCATACAAGCTCATTAATGGCACTAGGACATCCTCAGAAAAGCTGGGCTTTCTCGAGGATGTCTCCGATTTAGTCGGAAACAACCTCCTGAATCTGCCTTGTTTAACGCATCATTCCACATCAGATTATAAATTTTCTTCGTCAATCTACTTTCCTTCATTCTTTTCATTCTTAATTAATATTCAGACACTAGGGTAGAGAAGCCGGCAGATAAAAAGAGCGCTGGTATCCTAGCTGCGCAATTACTTGTTTTGTTAACTAACTACTTACTTTTCGTTTTTGGAATGACTATAAATTTGAAAGTATTAATAATTTATGTGCACAATATTTTGCTGGTGATAAGCAAGAGGAGATTCAAAAGTACCGATGACTGAAACATACGAGTTAGTACACGGCTGCTTCAGCCGCCGTCACTATGCCGGCCAAAGGAGCTTCTTCACGCATCGCTTGAAGGATTCAAGGTTATAAGAGGGAGAGAACACATGGGCTGGCAAAGCATTCCACTTGTCGATTGTTCTACAAAGAAAAGACTTGTGGTACCCAGTCTGCCAATCCGGGGTAGTGCCACCACTTACAAGTATACAGACCTTGAAGTGATTAGGTCGCGTTTCGGGATCAGCTTGTAAGTTGCCGGTTCCATCTAGGCCGGCATAGTGAATGTGATTGCTACTCACAGTTATTGAATTGTAGTAGCAGTGGCATCCATTCATGGACCACACTTCAGCTCAACATCAAGCAGGGAGCTGTCATATGTCGAGTCACAATATAAAAAAAGACGCACCGAACTTTTTAGACTGTAAACGATGCGCGGATTTGCTCCTACCGCAGTCGTCTACAGCACTTTTTTATCCGCCTATATTAATACTGCGCAACTCAAAAGTCTGCGCTCTTTTTATCTGCCTGTGGTTAAATCTATTATTAAGATAAAAACGGACATAGTATGTTTATGTGAGTTTGATTGCATCTATTTGGATGACTCTCCTTTATAAAATTAATATACCTAACAAACGTAATTGATCTATTAAATATCATTTAATACTTAAATTTGAATTATAAATCAAAATCGTTATTCAGAATTTTATTGAAATCAAATAATATGACATAAAATGAAATATCCTTGTGTGTTGCATACGATAACATTATTTTTATGTTTGTTTACGTACAAAATGTTTTATAATATTTTATCATGAAAGTCGGAGTGTCACGTCTCAATTCATCCAGTAGGCAGAGACAATGTAGCACCACTTTCCACGATTCTGACACAACTCTCTCGCTTCCTTTACGACTACAGTTCCCTTCATACAAGCTCTGCTGAGCCGGCTTTTTGAGAATGTCCCCATTTCGCCAACAGTCTCAGTTTCGGCCGAAACCGAAGCCGAAACTTCCTTACTTCCTTCCTTATGATAAAAGATATGAAACAAATCTTTGCTCCGGCCGGGAATTTAACCCGGGATAATTATCTAAAGATTTTAAGTTGGATAGATGAAAATTTTAACAAAAGGGATAAATACAAATAAAAGGTGGGTGGAACACCACTGAGAGATCTGTTTGGTGGTCTCTTTAAGCACAAGATTAATTTATTTATTTATAGATCGTTAAATATTATAGGCACAGAGCCGCAAATCTTTAAGTACTTTCAAACAATACGTTTAAAGAGAAATGTGGATGTGAAGGAAGTTTTATCAGTATAGTAGAAAGTGGCGTTCCCTTGTCACCCATTAAGGTGTTTGTTATCATGATAAGTAACTAAATTAAATATAAAAATACTGTCAGTGATAATTTAGTAAACACATCAATGGAAAAATCTCTGTGTATAAAATATTTAACTTATTAAGTTAAACTTATCTTTTAATACTGATATTTTTATTAAATCTTATCTCGTTCATAAAAAAACTGTTCTAATAACCATGAATTTAACACCTATGAACCTATAACAATAGAAAATATATTAATTCCTAACTTTTACCTAATAGAACTAAACTTTTACATAATAAAAAATGTGATAACACGGTAGTTATTCACAACAGGGGTTCAATGTTATTTGCATATTTGATAACAGGAGTTTTGTCAATGACCTAAACTTCTAGAGTCCTCGCAGTTAAGTATTTATTAAACATATGTTGGAAACTCCAAAATACGTGACAAATTTACATAAACATCTATCCCAGATGTTAAAAACTACTAAATAATTTTAGACCTTGATAATGTTACTCTGTAAGTTCTAATATATAAAACACATTTATATGACACTAGCTGTGCTCGCGGTTTCACCCGCGTAAAATTAGGTTTATAACACAGTCATCAAAAAGGAGGAGCATGTATATCCCTTTTTTTTTTAACTCAATAACTCATATAAAAATGACAGACGTAAATAAAAATAAATATGTAAAAATTCCAAACAGCTGAAACTATAGTAAATTGGAAACTATAGTAAAAAATAATATTTTTTTTAATTAAAAGTATTTTATGTTACTTCTGATTCCTCCAAAATAATGTGTACAAAGTTTCATGATGATCGGTTAAGTAGTTGTTATGTGAAAACGTGACAAACAAACTAACATTCACAATTATAATGATAGTAGGATTGAATTCGAATGAATATTTAAGATACCTTCATAATTAGGTAATAGATAAATATTATTATCATTAGTAATACATGTTTACTCTTTGATTATTTATTAGTAGTTAATGGGATAAATATCAGAAAAAAAAAACGGGACAAGATGATAAGCAAAATGATAAAACTATCGATTATGATAAAGTAGAAGTGGAAAGTGCCAAAAATGATAATTTGAACTATTTAGTAGCCATGCAATGGTTGACAGTGCAGTAAAGGATAAAATAAGAATGAAATTTAAATGAAATACCTTCAACATTATGCGTAGAGCAAACAAAATTAAGAGATCTACAATTTTAAATTACAATAGAACATAATATTTTAAAGAATGAGACATTTGAAGCAGATATTTATCAAAATACTTGAGTACCAAGTATACCAAGTAAGAATGAATTCCACCATTTATCGAATTTTATTTATGACGCATTTAGTTACTAATGACAAGCACGTCTATTATTAATTTAAAAATAAACATTACTTATTCATAAACAAATTCAATAAATTAAAATCTACATTTCAAACGTAATCTAATAAAATAAATAGAAAATTAAGTCATTAGGAACTTGTTTTTTCTTTTCGTAAATCTTTTTTATATTTAATAAAATAAAGTAAATTGTTTTATCCTTACATTTATTCTTTTTTTAAATCTGCCCATGTGGGAAAAATGCGTGACAAATTTATTAATTGATCACTTTTAGGAAGCACATTTATTCACCGCTTATTATACGTTTATTTTATGAAAAGATCTTTTTTTTAGACAACATATTCTTTTAAAAACAATATTCTTATCTTTTAATAATTATATATTTTAATTATCTTGATGTCTGTGTGACAGAATGAATCACGTTCTGTCACACAGACATCGTCTCTTTCAACATTTTTTAAAATATATTTATTAGATATTTTTGGAAGTACATTGTAAAGCGCTATATCTGATAATATAGATAAAAACACTGATTTCTGTTACAATGAATCAATCATTAGTTTATCTTTTACCTGCTACAAGATATTTAAGATATTATTAACAAAGCAAACAATTCCCAAAAATTTAAATATTCATTAATTTTAATTATAGAGCACGCATGCAAATTTAATATTAAATATGAAAAATAACAAATTTAAAAGTTACTATTAGGCGTTCTTTTCGCTAAATTTCGCAGAATTACGAGTATTTCCAGTAAAAATATAAAATTTGTTGTCACAAACTGAAATTTAAAGCAAAGGGCCAGAAATGGTAATTTTCGATTCAGAAATGGAAATGTTATACATAATATTACCAAAATTCTATGATATTGAAACATTATAAACTAAATTGAGTTCAAACAATATAAAAAAATTATAAACGTGTATTTGATAAAGTAAATGGTAATAAAGACATTGATAATATAAGTACTATACAATTGATACGGATTCCGAACACACTGTAGCGTTATCGAATAAGACGTAAACTGTCAAACGCGTAAACATTATGATAAGTACAACTAATAAGATAAGGAGAACACAAATAATAAAACATAATATAAAATATCTCTTAAAAAATAAAATTCATGGCTAAATTTATAAATGAAATGAAAATTTATGATTTGTGATTTAATAAAGTTTTAAAATACAACACAGTTTTCCTAATGTTTGGGAATGTTTCAATAACAGTTGTATAATAAAAATGTGCGTTATCAATTAATAGAAACCAAACAAACCGGTTGAAAACAGGAATATTATTAGCTGCCATTATTGAGTTAAATAATTTTTGATCTATTTAATTGTTGTATTATCTAATTTAAATTGAAACCATGGATAGAAAAATCAAGAAAAAATAAATAATTTTGTAACATACTTGCCAAACAATAATAGTAGAGTGATCAGATCCAATGGAACAAATTTCACATAAACAATTTTAAAACACTTCATTTTCACTACACGATATAACCTCACCTTTTTTGCAAAAATCTTTTCCTAAATTCTATGTAAGTAGACCCCCCCTTGTCGGTATCGTCTCCGATGCGCACGCGGCCATGCAAAGGAGTCCGATTGGTGATGCCGTAATTCATTTGAAGGTCCACAACCAGCATGAGAGTGAAGAGGACGACGCCGGCACTGAAAGCCAGCGCCAGCCGTTCCTTGAGTTTCATGTTGCGCATTGTAGTGCGCGCGCTCGGGCAGCGCGGCGGTGGCGAACTGCGGCCATCGGGCGTCGGAGATCGCTTGAACTTGTCGCTGAGTGTGCTCGCGCCCGACCACCAAGCCAGGGCGCCACGCCACCGGCGACGCCAGCGCGCGCGCGCCCAACCGCTTACACTGAAACAAGGAGATGCAATGTATTAATTCCTGAAACCCACGTACAAATATTGAGTGGGATGATTTCAATATAATAATTATATGGCTACATAACAACTTTATTTCTTTGTAACATATACTTCATTTTGATCAAATAACATTCTGTCAAAGTTTTAACATCCTAATGATTGTCATCATAATATGAACCTATCTACTCGTAATTTAGTTGTCCAGGTGAATTGAAATGGGAAATTACATTATAATTGCGAACTATTGTAAAAAAACAGCAGTAATGTAATGCTACGTAATAAATGGCAAATAGGTCCAGTATTATGTTAATAATCTATGCGCATGCGGCGGTTAACCCTATGAATGACTATAATACATTAACTTGTTAAAGGTTACACGTCAATTAAATTTGTACTTAAGGTGTTTTTTTTAACAATACAAATACTCTTATACCTATCGATTTTGTGTAGTAATAGATTGGCTATAAATTAGATCAGACGACAGGCATAGCGCATTAGTTAGGATACCAGTCCGATACGCATAAAGTCCCGGGTTCGACTTCCGGTCGCAGCCTATGTGTTCTCCCCATCCTATGACCTTGGTGCTTCAATCGATGCGTGAAATATCGACTTATGCCGACATAGTGACCATCAAATTTCGGAAAAGTTATAGGATTAATATTTTTACAAACTATTGTGTAGATTAGAACATTGGTTGAGCTGGAATCAGAGATAATTAATATTATAGGCACAGAAATTGCCAGCCCATGTGTTCTCTCCATCCTATGACCTTGGATCCTTCAAGCGATGTGGAAGAAGCACCTTAGGCCGGCTTAGGTTATTACTCGGTTATTCCAGTCGTCGTCACTCTTGGACCTCCTCTTGCTTGAAAGAAATGGTAGGTACATGTTATTTACTAAGTTCTACTCATACACGTGTCTCCACGTGTATGAATATATATAGCTATAATAGCATCAATGTATAATAGAGATACTACGTCAGTCAATAGTTGCTCTGTAGGCTATCTTAATTGACCTCTATTCGCATTTATTTATATTTGCACTTTTTGTAGGGCTGCTAACATTGTAAGCATATTTTTTTAATCAATCAATCAAATCGTCACGTCTTTTCCCCACAGGGATAGGCAGAGATAATGGAACGCTAACTTCCACGATGCTTACATAACTTCTTCGCTTCCCTCACATCCACATTTATTGTTATTATTTTTATTATTAACATTTTTATACTAAGCTACTGAAGTGTTTGTATCATAGAAACAGGACAATCAAAGTTACATTTGTACCGACAAGTGGTTTTGAACGCGTGTTCTAGGTTTGCGTAACCATTGCACTGCCACTACACCACGGTCGCTCCTTATCTCCCTTCCTTATAACTAAGTTGACAATAAATAAAAATAGTGCACAAAAACAGATTAAAGAATATCACTACATTTTTATTTAAAAACCAATAAAATTTCGATTAAGCATTCATAATAAAAATCCAATTAACATCAAAGATAATGGTATTTTAGTTAAGGTAGTAATACCTTTATGTATTAACTAAGAGATTTAATTAACTTCTTATAATGACGTTAATAAGTAGATTTTTATTTAAGAGTTCATTGGCCTAGTCTACCGATCCAGCGTAGTATAGAACTCGGCTGAAAAAGAGCGCTGTGCAGCATAAGGATCGCCTAAGAAGAAGAGCGCTGGACGACTGCGGTAGGAGCAAGTCCGCGCATCTATTTTGTCGTGCTCATAATTGATAAATTAAAAAAACAATATAATACAATATAGTACACACTCGAACAACAATTTACGGCGCATCTTGAATGCCAGCGTCTATACCATTAATTTATTTTTTTATTTTACATTTCTATACTAAGCTACTAAAGTGCTTGTATCATAAAAACAGGACAACCAAAGTACATATATCAAAGATACATTGGTACCAGCGAGTGGTCTAGAACTCGTGCCCTCCAGTTTGTGTAACCATTGCACTGCCACTACACCACGGTCGCCTGTTAAGCTGGAGTTCATGAAATCGTTTTGCTAAACGGGCATACTACCACTGCGTTCCACTCTTTGACAACCAGACCAAATGTATTCCTTTATTTATTAACAAATATAAATATTACAAATAAAAGCTATGAAAGTAATATTTGCTCCAACCGTGCTAACCAATGTGCTACGCCTGTCGTCAAAACCAATGTACTCGTAGATTATATATAGGTATATTATATGTATTATATGCTAGGTTACCCAGTATCCATAACCATAGAGCTTGTATGAAGAGAATTGTGAATGTGAAGAAAGCGAGGGAGTTGTTCCAGGATCGTGGCAAGTGGCGCTCCATTGTCTCTGCCTATACCTGTGGGAAAAAAGCGTGACAATTTGATTGATTGATTAATGTATATGTATCTATATAAAATATAAATATAAGCTACATATACTAAAATTATAAAAATATCTTACGTCATAACTTTTGCTTACAATGTACCTAATGACGGAGTAAAATGCACAAACGGATTTATGTTTTTTATTTGTTTCCAAGTCATAAAACATATATCATTTAGTCAATAAATCAATAAAATTACCTTGTTTCGTTACAATGCTGCAGTAAACATTTTAATGCGTCGACGCATCAATAGGAAAAATATTATTATAGATTAATACTAGGGCTGTCATTCACCATAATATATTTTATTATTAACAGTAAAGCTTGTATGGAGAGAATTGCGGATGTTTTTATTTTTTATGACACGACATCTGATCTAGACCCGCCTGATCATGAGCAAGAGGAGGTCAAAGAGTGACGACAACTGAAAAAATCGAGTCAGTTCACGGCTGCCTCAGTCGCCGTCACTATGCCGTTAGGTGCTTCTTCATGCGTCGCTTAAAGGATCCAAGGTCATAGGATGGAAAAAACACAAGGGCATGGCACTTGTCGATTGTTCTACAAAGAAACGCACCGAAATTTTTAGTTCGACTGCCGATTCGGTCGATAGAATGCGGATGCTTTCCCCGACCTGTGCGGGTATTACGGGTGTAAAAATACAAGGTAGGAACAAGGTTAAAGATCTCTTCAAAACATTCTTTGTGGTAAAGGCGATAGAGGACGCACAGAGCCGCCATGTGATGTGAGGTAAGCGAAGGAGTTTGTAGTTTCTTGTAGAACAGTCGACAGTGGAATGCTTTACCAGCCCATGTGCTCTCCTAATCCTATAACTTTGGATCCTTCCAGGTACCTTTGGCCGGCATAGTGACGGCTACAGATGCAGAGGGGGCCCTCCTATCGGAACCCAAAGCTGTGTCGTTTGTTAAGAAAGCCGGCACAACCTACTTCAATAGGAAGACAATCATTCTTGTTTACAATTTAATCAGACGTTACAAATTTTCCTCTCGTTCTCTAATATTGACTCAAATAAAGTCATAACTTATTTAACATCAGATTCATATCTTATTATCTGACAACGCATTAAATTACACATAACATGATTAAATATCCCGTAATACCCGCACAGGTCGGGGAAAGCATCCGCATTTTGTCGACCGAATCGGCAGTCGAACTAAAAAGTTCGGTGCGTCTTTTCTTTGTAGATCAATTGACAAGTGGAATGCTTTGCCTGCCCATGTGTTCTCTCCATCCTATGACCTTGGATCCTTCAAGCGATGCGTGAAGAAGCACCTTTGGCCGGCATAGTGACGGCGACTGGGGCAGCCGTGAACAAACCCGGTTTTCTCAGTCGTCGTCACTCTTGGACATCCTCTTGCTTATCATCAGGCGGGACGAGGTCAGATGTCACAGTCAATATAACTTAGATTTTATATCATTTCTATAATGCCAGCTCAGAGTTATAAAATAAATTACTTCTGCCAAACAACCAGTATGCAAGTTTTAGTCGCTGATGCAGTGCAAAATTTTACTACATATGCAATGAATTTAAAAACAATAGTAAATGCCATATAAAGGCCGACATATTGGTAGTGAATACTAGTTTAACATTAGGCGGTATCAAAAAAAATACTGGTCGAATTGAGAACCCCCTCCTTTTCTAAAGTCGGTGAAAATAGGCAGACACTACCGAGCGCCACTTCAATGAGGAAAATTTGACAAAAAAGTATCAGATCTCTAATAATCCCTATCAATGGGGATTTCATAATAGGGAATATTTGACCATACCGATACAACTCTCTCGCCTCTTCGTGTCTACATTAAGAACGTCTACTATTTGATCTACAAACTTATCTACATGCTCGTCTCCGTTTTATGTTTCCCATCATCTCCTTTCATAGTTTTTCAATCTTTTATCCAAACTGATAAAAGATTGAAATATCTATTTTAAGCACGTTATAACATTTTAACTATAATTTAATATTCCATTACTTTGCACACAGATAATAACATTAACGTTTTATAGCCATGACCTGTAAACATTGCTTCAGTAAACAAATAGCATTTGTGCATAAGTCGCATAAAGATTTTAATAAATATCTTTTTTATTGTGGCTCGAAATATGACAGCAACCCACCTAGAAGCGGCTGCTACTTCGGTGAAATATCTGTAAGTAGCAGTCGTATCTACTATGTCAGCCTAGTTGGAACCGTCAAATTAATAAGTTGGTCCTCGATTCTCCTAATACAGTGAAAAAGCAGTGACATAAGGCAGTGACCGATGAACGTTGTTTACCTATAGTTTTGTTATTTAATGATTGTTCGCATTCCAGTTATTCCTTATCATGCCTAATATGACTACATACTCAGAATGGTTGATAATTTAATCTATTCCAAGAAGGTTGCTCACTCCATTCGGAAATAAAGCGCGATGTTCAATTATTATAATTATTATTTTGTTAGTAATTCGGTTGTCGACAAGCCTCCTACTAGGTGGACTGACGACATAGTGAAAGTCACGAATAACCAGTGGATGCAACTGGCATCTTGTCGTTCTAAGAGGGAGGCTTATGTTCAGAAGTGGACGGCTTCTAGCTGATGATGATGATGTTAGTAATTCCGCCAACTTAAAACTTGTATGTTTTTTTTATTTGTGCTCGACATATTATGACAGCACTGGACCTGATGTTAGGCTGATGTGCGGTCCATGAATAGAGGTGACTGCTAAAACAACTCCGCAAACTTAAGAGGTTTTATAATTTTATTTGGGCTTGACGTTACAAGTACGTTTAGTAGCTTAATATGCAAATGTAAAAATATGCAAATGTAAAAAAATAGAAAATAGGTTGTTAGGTAAGTGGCGCTCCAACTTCTCTGCCTATTCCTGTAGAGAAAAGGCTTGATGATTTTATTGATTGAAGATATACTATCTAACGCATTTTTATTAAAAAAAACGCACTAAAAGGGTTAAAAAGAAATTTGCAAAGTCATCTCTTTTTAGTTCTATAAAAACATATTTTTGAACATTTATGGAAGTTGGTGTTATTGTAAGCTCCGAATTGAGGTTAAAAGCTTTTTAATTTGTTTACAAAAGATGATTCTGGACTGTCTTTTGCTAATAATAATAATATAAGGAGGAGTATAGAAGAGATTCTCCTCCGGAAACATATTTTAGGTAAACCTAAATGTTTCCGGGCCCGGGACTTAAGCTTATCTAGTGTGACCAGAAGTCTTAAAAAAATATATAAGAACTAAATATTCATCATTTTATTGTCAACTTCTAGCCTTATCATTGTAATAAAAGCGCATAGTAGTAAAATATTGTACAATACGGGATATCAATAAAATTCAACGTTTGTGTACATTATTAAATGACGTAGGTAGATCCAAATAATTTATTGGTGACAATTGGACCACCTTAAGGGCACACATAACCTCTTAAACACAAAACGAATTTTCGAAATCAAACCATAATTTACACAGAAATCGGACAACATACATATGAAATCAAGGGGTTTCCTCATCCCCTCAACAGATTCTGATTAAGTGACAATGGGACCACCTCGAGAGTACAGCAAACAAAAAAAATATTTTTTAAAATCGATCCACAATTGACGGAGAAATCGGTGAACATACATAAAGAGTACATAGAATCTAACATATAACCTCTTCCTTTTTGGAAGTCGTTCAGTTAAAACTAATAGAGTGGTGTCGCAAAGTAGTTTTGACAACACGAGTTGCGCATTGGTTAACACATTAATCCAATACTCGTTAGTAACGGGTTCGATGCCTGGTCGGAGCAAAGCAAGCAATTTTATTTATTAGATTGTTTGATTGTTTGTTTTGTTAGATTGTACATTACAAAAAAATGTTAATAAAAGTAGCAGTATAGTTGGTGTCAGTTTCCCAGTCTGCTCATCCGAAATAGTACCACTTACATGCGTACAGGGGGCCTACCTTCAACTTTTAAAAACAAGCTTGTTTCAAGAAGATTACTCTTTGACGTATAAAACAAAATTACTATTTTTTTTTCTTTTATGACATAATATGACAGCACTGATGTTAAGCTCCAGTGTGGTCCATGAATGGATGTCACTGTTATTACAATTTCAATAACTGTAAGTAGCAGTCACATCCACTATGCCGGCCTAGTTGTAACCTAATATTAATTTCGTACCACCATCTCTTATTTGCAAATTTGAAAATACCTTATTTGCAAGTTTTAATTCTTCAAATTCAATCCCCTTATTACTATTGTAGCAGTACGATTGTACTGCTGGATTTGAACTAAAACCTAATATTATCTTTTGTAATTACCGCGGTGGTACGCTTTGGAAAGAATATTGATGTGACATAACAAAACTGTCATTAGTAATTTTATTCAAATAAGCATATTTGACGTACGAATTGACATTTGACAATTAAAACAATAATGCTATAAGAAGACCCAAGGACGTAAAGTGACTAAGTCGCGTTTCGAGATCAGCTTGTAAGAGGCGGGTTCCAACAAAGCATAGTGTATGCGACTGCAGTTATTAAACTGAAACAGCAGTCGCCTCACAAGCCCCAATTAAATCAAAAGCGTAATCACGACACTACATTTAAATTACATATATTAGATAACTCCACATTCTTCACAAACATTGCTAATTAACAATTCCACCTATGATAACGAGACAATGTGTACCAATTAATACATTGTTAAAATACGACAAGTGGCATGCTTTCAGAACAGGTAACAAACCACTCGATTGCTTTGAACATAATAGCACGACATTAATTGGATCAACATGACAATAAACTACAAATATCCAATGTCCATTTTTTTTATTATACAAGAAATAAAAAAAATACTTTATATGTATTTAATTTATATTATGTATGTATGTGTATTTATGTATATGTAATTTATAATATCTAATTACTTTTCATAATTAAAACTATGTAATTATCTTTTCTTCCACTTCCTGCACTAAAGAAACACCGGATACATCTCCCAAAGGTTAACTGGTAGAAAATGCCTTAATAGAGCATTAAGTTCGCCGACTCAGTTCGACTCAGTTCACGGTTGCTTAAGTCGGAAGTATGCCGGCCAATGAAAAATGTAGTAAAACAATACTAACAATATACTAATACTGTCTACCTTGGCTGTGGTATTAATTATAAACATATACTTAGACCAATTAAAGCGATTACTCGTGTGTGATTTTACATTAGAATGCTTCGATATAACTTGTCAATCACAAATTAGTGCAAATTGCATAAGTTTCAATCAATCAATCAAATTGTCACGACTTCCTCGCTGACCTCAAATCCACAATTTTTACAAGCTCTACGGTTATGAGCACTAGGCATCCCAGCTTTCTTGAAGATGTCACCGAAAATACCTAAATTAAATACCCAAAAGATTAATTACATGTTTGTATAAATATACAACTAAACATATACAACTATTTATTATATTAGTGTGTAACAGTGTTGCATTTCAATTAAAACATCACAAAAGGAAACAAGGCTCCAATACCACCCCGCTCTTTTTAAGACATTAAAATTTATACTCAGTTATTCCAAAACAAAGCAAATAAAATGATCATAATATACATATATTACATATATTAATACACAGAAAATTAAAAAATATATAAGTACTGATATTTTTCGGACAAGAATTATTTTTGGACCTAATTTTCTGTACAGGCATTTTTCGTACCTTACATGAATTTTAGATATTGGTGACAAAAGTACTTTTCTTAGAAATGTTAATATTTGTGGTTAACGTTAATTTTAATTATTTACAGAATTAGAAAAATAGTTTATTATTAAACTACAAATAGTAATAATAAACGCCTATAATATTTGAAACACAAAATTACTTAACATGATTTTGTGTAATTTTGCTACATTTTTGACCTAGTTGAAACAGGCATCTTACAAGCTGATTTAAAACGCATTGAAGTCACGTCACGGTCTGTACACTAGTAACAAACTTAGACATATACGTTTAATTAAGTGTAGTGAAGTAGCCGTTGCATACCAGCCCATGTGTTCTCTCCATTCCACAATCTTAGATCCTTTAAGGCTAGAAACCTCTGCGTTTTGAACGAAACTTGCTTAATGGGAAATTAGGTTGAGATTTGTAAATCACTCACGAACGTGCGATATTTTTTGTACGAATAATTTTATATTTCTAACAACATTTTTGTTAATTTTTAAAAAAGGTTGTTTTAAATTAAATGTCTAGTCTAGACGATTGAGTGTCCAATTAAACAATTACCAAGTCATATTAATGAAAAAATCTATAATAATAGTTATCGCCTAAAAAACCGAGAACATCACAAATTATTTTAGTAATAGTTACATTTTTTTAAAAGTATTTAAGTTAATTACGATATCGTCGAAAAATCCTTGAGGTGCGATTCCGCCGGAGACTTTTGCCCGGCGTAGTGACGGCGATTGAGGCAACCGTAAACTGACACGTTTTTTCAGTCGTCGGCGCTCTTGGACCACAATCATGCTCACCATTGTAATAAAAAAGTACCCATTGCCTTCGTATACGAGTACTCAATTAGTATGTGCACCAAAGTGCATCACACCCTATTGTGCACTGCCGGCTTATACCCCTCATATTATCCATGGCCGTTGTAGCATAACGATTTCCACATAACCTAACATAGGTTTATGAGTGCACTAGAAAGTCAACCATACAAACAAATAGCTTATTAATCATACAGTTAGTTCTACCTGTAATTAACGGACGATTAAAAATTGTATTAGGTTTTGGTTTGTACTATGCGAGACGAATTAGGGTTTTTTTTAATTAAAAATCAAAATGCAAGAAATTCAATATTAGCCTTGCTATACCAAGGGGAATGTTACCATGCCAGTCTCTTTGGTACTATCTCTGATGCGACGTCATTAGATGATATTTTTTAATTATAGTTATTATTATACTTTTAATTTTATTTGTTTCTTAATAGAAAAATTATTAAAAGAAAGTCAATTGTATGTTTATAAAATACATTACACAGATCTCGTGTCGTATTTGGTAACATATCAGTCTGCTACGCGTGTAGTCAAGGGTTAGGTTCCCGGTCCGAGTAAAGGTTTGTTTTTTAGCATTTATTTGGAAGCGATGGACTTGTATCAGGATCGTTGCAATTAGCGCTTTATTGCCTCTGTCTATGCCTGTGGGAAAAAGGCGTGACAATTTTATTATAAATAACATGAGTGGTTGTCCATACAGACTGTGAAGTGATGTGGTCGCGTTTCGGGATCAGCTTGTAAGTTGCCGGTTCTAGTTGGAGCGCCGGCATAGTGGATGTGACTGCTACTCACAGTTATTGAATTGTAGTAGCAGTGACATCCATTTAGGGACCACACTCCAGCCCAATATCAAGCGGGGTGCTGTCATATGTCGAGTCACAATAAAAAATAAAACAAACATAATTGTGCAATGGTCACGTAAAACCAGACCCAAGAGTTCAAAGTCATTTTCCGGTACCAATGTATATTTGATATTATGTACTTTTTAGTCCTGTTTCTATGGTACGAACAATTTCAGTAGCGCTCCTAACTAAACAATTTTTCCTCAAACAGTTCACCAACCGGAACAATAAAACGTAATCAACCGGATACAAGTCTGCTCCTCGGCGCTACTATTTTTATAGTAGTATTTATCCCGCTTGCGTTAATAAACATTGCTTATAGCTTATACGGGATTTTATTACATAAACTTATAAATCTAATTATAAAATTAAATAGAGGTTTAGAAAAATAAAACGTTTCATATGAAGATATGTCCTCATCCTCACTCTACCACCTAGGTACTGCCAACCTGACGCCACAAAGTCGATTGGGAATCATTATGTTATACAACTGTGAACAAAGAGTAAGGTCATTTAAAACTCCCGGGCATTAGGGAGGCAGGTAATTTTTTTTCCTAGGTTGGTAGGACTGTCTATAAAAATTGCCAAGCGTCTGTTTGTCAAAAGGTTTAATTATCTTCGAGTTACACGTGTTTTTGTAAACAATCAAAAGTGAATTTTTCGATTTTAAAATGAGTGATTTTGTTGGGCAAACAAATTGCATCAATATACGAGTATACATATACATCGAGGTCTAACATATATCTCTTGGGAATAATGATTTTAAATTTTAATCGACTAATTTTAGCTGGAGTGCGAATGGGGTAAAGTGGATTTAATCTCAAAACGCGACTAAGCTTTAACGACTGAATAATTGATTCAGTTTATGGTTGCTTCAGTCGTCGTCATAAGTGTGATAGGCAGTGATGCCCAGTCTGCCGATCCAGAGTAGTACAAGTATAGTACTGGTACCAGTACCTTACAAGTATACAGACTGTGAGTGACTTAGTGCGTTTCGGAATCAGCTTGTAAGTTGTCGGTTCCAACTAGTGGATGTGACTGCTACTTACAGTTATTTAACTGTAAGTAGCAGTCCCCTTCATTTAGGGACCGCATTTTAGCTCAACATCAGGCGGGGTGTAGTGATTTTTCAAGACGCAATAAAAAACACCATATAAATAGTCTTTCAATAGATATTATAATTATTGTTGTTGTTGTTGATAATTATCAATCAATCAATTAAATTGTCACGCCCGTCTCCACAGGGATAGGTAGTGACAATTGAGCTACGATCCTGACACAACTTCCTCGCTTCCCTCACATCCACAATTATTTTCATACATGCTCTACTATTATGTCTTAACAAAACAAGATATTTAAGTACGTATAACAAAATGTATTAAGAAAATAAAACGTGGTGTGCACGCAATGGAGACTTTAATATTTTATATAACAATAAGGTGAAATGAATTCGTATCTTACACCACGCGAACTGATAATATCTTCATAAGAGCCACCATTAAATGCCCATCCACTATGCAGGAACAAAAGCCTACCACTGTACAGGATAATGTTACATCATAATGAGCCTATATGCCTTTAGAAAACTTGGATATACTCTGTTTAGCTCTCGTAAGTGGCAAAAATGAGATAATTTTCTTAGATTTTGCGCAAACATTTATAAATTTTATGCGGCTTAATAACGCCTTTAGATTTGGTTATTAATTTTTTTATTATTAATTAATTAAACAAATTTTATGCGGCTTACTATCGCGTTTATTTTGGTTTAGATTTTACATTTTTTTATTATTCCGACGTTTTGAGAGCTTTGCTGCCATCGTGGTCACGGAGAGACTGAGGTGTTGGTCGTCCTATTGGTTGATGCTGTTATTGTTTCCATGTTTTGATTCAGCCAATAAGACGACAACGAATCATAAGTATGTAAGACCGTACATTTAAAACTAAAATTGGTTTTGCGAGTTACATTAGAGTGCATAATAGTACTGACCAAGTAGTCGCTGTTGCCAGACACGGCAAGGAGATCATCATCATCATGTAAGATAAAATTTATTAGCGAACTGTATGCAATTTCAAATCATTGTAGGTACGTAGTATAGAAACGTTAGCCATAATAGCAAAATAATTTGCGCGCACGCAGCATGATTCCGTTCGGACAACTCTATAGTTAAATGTCAGCCATGATAATGGTACCAACAGTCAATAATTACACATTTAATAATGCGCTGAAAAAACATTTAATTAACATGTAGTGGCTGAATCATGGGTAATTTGAGATTAAACGAAATTAAAATAAATCGTGTCATGCATGAAGGCCTTTCCAAACCACCTTGTTTATCAAAACACCTTTAAAGCCTTGAATACAATTGTTTAATGTCACTCATGCTAAGCTACTAAACGTGTTTGTATCATAGAATCTGCGCAACCAAAGACCCGTATATTTATCAAAGATACATAATTTGTAACAGCAGTGTCTTGGTTTGTAAGGCATTTTATTACCACCTAAGATTTTCTAAGACGAAGCGTAGAGGCGGGCCGCGCGTCGTTTTACAAAATCTTAGATTAATTACTATTAAACCACGGCTGCCTGCGCTAACATCTCCCTTGATTTATATAATTATATATTGTGCCCATAACCAAATAGCATGTATGAAGAGAATTGTGGATGTGAGAAAAGCAAGGGAGTTGTGTCAGGATTGTGGCAAGAAGACACAACAATAATACAATTGTTTCTAAGTAGTTATTCTGGCGAATGATGCGATTTTGACGTAATTACATAGTTACGAGTGCTCGTTGGAGGAAACAATTTATTTTGCTGATAATCTTTTGCATTGACGTTGTTTTTTTTTATTGTGACTCGACTTCTGACCTCGACCTTCCTGATGGTAAGCATGATCAAAGTACTAAAGTATCGACGACTGAAAAAAAATTGTTTCTGCCTCAGTCGCCTCTACTATTACTTTCACTTTCGATTGTTTTATAAAGAAACGACTCTCCGAACCTTTTAGTTCGACAGATTCGGTCGACAAAATGCGGATGGTTGAATACGACTCGTCTTTTACGGTTTCTCGTTTTATTTTGCAGTTACCCTAAAACCACTATGCCGGCCAACAAACAGGTTTATCAAGTTTGTAATGCGATATTTTCAGTCAATAAAATTAAAAATACAATTTTGGCCGTGAAATATACTCGTAGTTTAAAAGTAATTTTAATCGTTAATTTTTATTATTATTATTTTATTTACATTTTTATACCAAACAGGAAACAGGACAACCAATGTACATATATCAAATATACATTGGTGCCAGCAAGTGAGTTTGAACCCGTGCTTTTGGTTTGCATAACCATTGCTCTACCTCTACACCTCGGTCGCCTTAAAATTGTTACTTAATGTTATTTAAGGAACCTATCTATCCATAAGGCGACCATGGTGTAGTGGCAGTGCAATGGTTACACAAACCTAGAGCACGACTACAAAACCACTCACCGGTACCAATGTATCTTTGATATATGTACTTTGGATGTCCTGTTTCTATGACACAAGCACTTTAGTAGCTTAGTATATAAATATAAATAATAAAAAAATATTAATAAGCCATAATGAAGGAAGTACGGCAGGTGCAATATTTTATAAGTGTACCTTTATGAATTCACTTAGACACTACAAAAACTGTCCCACTTCTCATGGTTAATCAATTTTCCTTACTATTGTCTGCTGTGGGTAAATTCTCTATATATAATACATACATAATCACGCGAACATTGAATAATGAATTTTTAAAAAATATGCGGCTTACAAACGCTTTTATTTTGGTTTTTGATTTTACAGTTTTTTATTATTATTCCGCCGGACGTTTCGAGATCTTTGCAGCCATCGTGGTCACGGAGGATCTCTAAAATAAAAAACGAAAATAAACGCGATAGTAGGTCTCATAAAATTTGTTTAATTCATTAAACATGTGTTATGTAAAACCAAGTAGGTTCATCTAATCAGTACGACTGATGGCTGCAAAGATCTCGAAACGTCCGGCGGAATAATAATAAAAAACTGTAAAATCAAAAACCAAAATAAAAGCGTTTGTAAGCCGCATATTTTTTAAAAATTCATTATTCAATGTTCGCGTGAAATTTAAGAAAATACTAACGCATGTTTGTTAAAAAAATTACAAATAATGAAATAAAATAAAAAAATAGTTGCACGAGGTAGTGGTAGGCAGACAGTTGCATAGATGCATAGTCTGCCGATCAGATGTAGTTCAACCACAATTAAAGTGACTTAGGCGCGTTTCGGTATTAGCTTCAAATTTGACGGTTCCTACTAGGTGCTGTCATAGCCAAGCCACAATATCAATCAATCCTAGCATTTTCTTGGATTTTGCGCGAACACTAATTAATGAATTAAACAAATTTGCAAAGCTCAAAAAACTGCAAACTCTCGAAACGTAATTAAAAAAAACAATACCAAAATAAACGCGATAGTTAGCCGCATAAAATTTGTTTAATTCATCAATCAATCAATAAAATTACCGCGCCTTTTTCCTACAGGGATAAGCAGTTACAATGGAGGAAATATCGCATTACAAACTTGATAAACCTGTTTGTTGGCCGGCATAGTGGTTTTAGGGTAACTGCAAAATAAAACGAGAAACCGTAAAAGACGAGTCGTATTCAACCATCCGCATTTTGTCGACCGAATCTGTCGAACTAAAAGGTTCGGAGAGTCGTTTCTTTATAAAACAATCGAAAGTGAAAGTAATAGTAGAGGCGACTGAGGCAGAAACAATTTTTTTTCAGTCGTCGATACTTTAGTACTTTGATCATGCTTACCATCAGGAAGGTCGAGGTCAGAAGTCGAGTCACAATAAAAAAAAACAACGTCAATGCAAAAGATTATCAGCAAAATAAATTGTTTCCTCCAACGAGCACTCGTAACTATGTAATTACGTCAAAATCGCATCATTCGCCAGAATAACTACTTAGAAACAATTGTATTATTGTTGTGTCTTCATAGTTCACTATTTTAAGAGTGGTAGGCAGATTATTGATAATCTGCTAATTCGGGGTAGTTTTGGGGACAGGCGTGGACGAACGTTATACGATTGGTTTGTTGCGCGTAAAGTCCCGAGTTCGATTCCCAGCCGAATTAAATATTTGTTAATAAAAAAAAAGAGATGGATATTTGCTTCGGTGTTTGCTCGGTATTGGTACCCACTGCCTACCACTCTGCCGATCCTGGGTAGTAACACCACTTACAAGTATACAGACCGTGAAGTGATTTGGTCGCGTTTCGGGATCAGCTTGTAAGTTGCCGGTTCCAACTAGGCCGGCATAGTGGATGTGATTGCTACTCACTGTTATTAAATTGTAGTAGCAGTGGCATACATTCATGGACCACTTAACATCAAGCGGGGTGCTGTCATATGTTGAGTCACAATAAAAAAAAGCTACGAAGTCAATTTAAATTCAAATTAAAAAGTCCGATTTCCTTTTTCCATTATGTCTCGACATATGCCTTATCTAAATCTGGAGTGCGGTACATCAATAAAGGCGACTGCTACTATCCTTAGATAATTGCATATAGTTTTAGTGTTGGTAAGAGTGGTAGGCAGTGGTGCCCAGTCTGCCGATCCGGGGTAGTACCACCATTTACAAGCAAAGTGACTTAGTCGTGTTTCGGGATCAGCTTGAGGGTTACCGGTTCCAACTAGGCCGGTATAGTGGGTTCAACATCAGGTCGCCATTTTTTTTTTATTGTGACACGACATCTGACCTCGTCCCGCCTGATGATAAGCAAGAGGAGGTCCAAGAGTGACGACGACTGAGAAAACCGGGTTTGTTTACGGCTGCCCCAGTCGCCGTCACTATGCCGGCCAAAGAAATTATGTCGAGTCGTATTAATAATACTAAAATTACTGCAAAGACAGTAATCTGAGGAAGAGAATTCCAGGAAATAAAGTTTAAATTATACGTAACAGTTGCGTTTTGGCGGCTAATTGTTACTTCGGACAATTACTTTAGTTACAGAGTGCGACACAGACATAATAACTTTAATCTAATCAATCAATCAAATTGTCACGCGTTTTTCCCTCAAGAATAGGCGGAGACAATAGAGCGCCACTTTTTTTATTTATTATTGTGACTCGACATATGACAGCACCCCGCTTGATGTTAAGCCGAAGTGTGGTCCATGAATGAATGTCACTGCTACTACAATTCAATAACTGTGAGTAGCAATCACATCCACTATGCCGGCCTAGATGAAACCGGCAACTTACAACTTGCCACTTGACACGACCCAGACACAACTTCCTCGCTGCCCTCACATCCACAATTCTCTTTATACAAGCAGGTTATGGGCACTAGGCACCCCAGACTTCTAGAGGATATCTCCGATTTGGTCGGAAACATCCTACTGGGTCTGCCTCGATTAACGCATCCATACACATCAGATTCGTCAATCTACTTTCACTAATACTTTTCATCTGTTTTCCTTTCTACCTAATAAAAATATGATTTTGAAACTTTTGATTACTAAGATAACATGCCTAAATATATATAGTTTAAGAGAGGTAGGCAGGCAGTTGATGATCATTAGCCCAGTATGCCGATCCGGGGTTTTACCTGTACACCTTTATGTGTACAGACCGTGAAATGAATTAATCGCGTTTCCGGATCAGCTTGAAAGTTGCCGTCTTCAACAGGGCCGGCATAGTAAACTTTGGTTCTCGCAGTTATTTAACTGTAGTAGCAGTCACCTTCATTCACGGATCGCACTCCAGCTTAACATCAGTCGTATAAACAAAAAATAGGTTTTTTTATTCATTCAACGCTCGAATAAAACGCATGATTTAAAACAGCTCTCTAGCTCAAACTACTTATAGGAATATGTTAAGCAAAACTAGTCATCATCATCAGCCAGAAGGTATTAATATAATTATAAAACGACGGTGGTCAAGTGGTAGTGAAAAGGTCTCGAATAACCAAGACCAACGACTGAATGAACTGATTCAGTTTACGGTTTACTTAGTTAACGTAACTATGCCGACCAGAAAGACTTTTAAAAAGGCTTCTAGAATAAAATCGACCATGTGTAAGATGTTAATCTGCTAATTTGGTTTTTAAATAGGAAAAGGCGTTTTTAAACATCGCTGACAAAGCGTGTGACAGAGAAAGCATTTTCTTGTTTTCATACATATGGGGCCGAGGCGTTAAACACTTGAAGTTTCCATTTAGATCCCAGAAAAGTATTTAAATGAAAATGTATTGAGAAACGCTGGAAGAAAATGAGGTTCTTTCAACGTCTCACGCCACTTTTAGAGCGCAACTGTTTTAAAGTCCTACTCGACTTACTTTTATTTCACTTTTGACGGACACTTATAAACATTTAAACTATTTTTTTAAATATGAATTGTCCATAATTCTATTTTTTTTTTTGTACAATTTATATTTATCACTAAACCAGAATGTTGGTTTTCCTGGTACTTTCTGGAGTGTAATATATTTTTTATAAATAAAACAAATATTGAGGCGACCGTGGTGTAGTGGCAGTGCAATGGTTACGCAAACCGGAGAGCACGAGTTCGAGACCACCCACCGGTACCAATGTATCTTTGATATACGAGTATATACTTTGGTTGTCCTGTTTCTATGTTACAAGCACTTTAGTAGCTTAGTATAGAAATGTAAATATATATTTTTTTTCATAAATATATACACCAACAACATTTATACATATTTAGACATACTAGTTAGCTTTAAGCTGTATTATATTTTTTCGACTTTTATAGGTATATACGAAATAGTTCTCACGTGAAGCAGTGTACGTTACCTATACACGTAGGTTATGCTATATATTTTTAAATAAATACAACCGAAGCTAATAAGGTAATCTATCCGGGATCATGTTACAATACATGCACGCATTAACTTTGTGGTATAATATAAATTGACCATGTATAATGAACAAAAACATTTACAAAGACATTGTTTATGCGCACTAGTTAGGTATAACAAATATTCACGTTAACCTTCATTGTTTACGTATTATTTAGTATTGTGGTTGATTTATGTACTCACTTATTAACTTGACTATTAACAATACTTTATTGTTTTATGTAAACCTCTAGGACGGCTCTAACAAATGTCTTTACGATGCCTTTATGAACCTGATACTCCAAATTACAAAGAGAGCAGAGACGGAAAAAATATTTCAAAAATAGTCTCTGCTCTCTCTAATGATATTAAATACAATTAAGTAGATACGTCACCTACACGAATTTTAGTGTTCGCAAATGGCACGGGTTGGAACATTCAACCACGACTGAGCATGCACTAAAGTGGAAATAGGACGAAATGATAGTTAATGATAGTTAGTGATAGTTAACAAAAAAGAGACAAATGCTCTGCATCGAGACACTGAGTTTAGGTTTGCTTATTAGCATAGTTTTACCGTGCATCGTTTAAAGCGCGTATAACATATCTGTCCCAAAGGTTGGCTGCTTTATCTATCTTAATGCTAACTAACATTAAGTCCGCTGCGTGCACCATAGTACGGCAAATTTTAAATAAGTAAATACCTAGATGCAAAGCCGAGGCACGAGAACGCTTGAGTCCCGATGTTGTGCTCCTTCAATTGAAGGCATATGTCGGTTCCTCGCGCACTTTATCGCCTATACCACGCCTATACTACGGATTTATCAACATCATCATCATCAGCCAGAAGGCGTCCACTACTGAACACAGGCCTCGCCCTCAGAACGCCATTTCGAACGACAAGATGCCAGTTGCATCCACCAGTTACCCCATACTTTCACTATGTCGTCAGTCTACCTAGTGGGAGGCCTACCTACACAGCGTCTTCCGCTTTGTAGTCTCCACTCTAGAACCTTTCTTCCCTATCGGTTGTTGGTTCTTCGAGCGATGTGGCCAGCCCATTGCCACTTCAGCTTGCAAATCCTAAGGGCTATGTTGGTAACTTTGGTTCTTTGGCGAATATCCTCTATCGCGCAAAGACACACCAAGCACAGCTCTCCTCATTGCCCGCTGAGCGACTCTGAGCTTTTTCAACAATTAAGAGCCACATCTCAGTGCCATATTTTATCACTGGCGACACACACTAGTTGAAGACCCTTGTCTCCAGCCACTGCGGGATGTTTACTACGGATTGCGTTAAAATATTACTTGATTTTCATCATCAATTTAATGCTTACACCAATCAATTTAATACCCACAGGAAAAGGCTGTGTCAACGGAATATCACTATCCACGGTCCCGACACAATCCTCTCGCTTCCTTTATATTTACTTTTTTTTTAACATAAGAACGTAGTAAAGCGTGAAGTAAATTATATATTATATATTAAGCAGAAGTTAATAGAAAAATGTTTTGTGTACAGTAAAATTGTGTCAGACAAGTAATAAGCCATGACGAGGCAGTGTGTCAAACCGTGCATTCTGATCACGAACTTATACTCGATTTTACGGATATGGAAGTATATGTGACAGCTACGTATATTTGACCGTTATTTGTGTTTTTTTTTAAATTGTAGTTCAACATATGACAGCACCCCGCCAGATATAAGGCTGGAGTGCGGTGAATAAAGGCGACTGTACTGGTACGGTTAAATAACTGGAAGTACCAGTCACATGCACTATGCTGGCCTAGTTGAAACCGGCAACTTACAAGTTGATTCCGAAACGCAACTAAGTCACTTCATAGTCTGTATACCTTGTAAGTGCACTACTGCTTTCAACTTTTTAAAACAAACTCTATGTGTCTTCTTGCCAACCAAATAAAGAAATGCCTCAATTCTCACAGGGATAGGCAGGGTCAGGTCAACGCTTCACAGAACTCTCTTGATTCAATCACATCCACATTCCTTTTCATACAATTTTCTTCGGGCTCATGGGCACTGCGGACGTCGTCGGCCATTTAAGAAAGTCTGCGACTAAATATTTTTTTACTTTTATATTATGAAGTGCTTGTATTATAGAAACCGGACAACCAAAGTACATTGGTACCGGCAAGACAAGTGCTTTTGAACCCGTGCTCTCGGTTTGCGTGACTGTTGCGCTGCCACGGTCACGGTGGTCTTATTGTTTATAACTCGGTTTTCTCAGTCGTCGTCTCTCTTGGACCTCCTCTTGCATATCATCAGGCGGGACGAGGTCAGATGTCGTGTCACAATAAAAAATAATAAAAAATATTGAGACGCGACATCTGACCTTGCCTAATGCTAAGTAAAGGGAGCTCCGAGAGCACCGACGTCGTAAAAAATATACCGACGTATACCGACCAAAGGTTCTTTTTTAAAGATGCATTAGATACAAAACTATAAAATAAGGAGTAAAGCAAACCACTTGTCGATTGTTCTACAAAGGCACGGGACGCGCCGAATGTTTTAGTTTGACTGCCGATTCTGTCCATTCGCCTACTTTCGTCTAAAAATAGAATTTAAATCACATTTTAATGAATGATTGAATTAAAATTAACTTTACTGGTGGAACCTTGGGCGGTATTAAACATTAAAATGAGCGAAATATTTTAATGACATTATTAATTGGACGTCTGATATGATCAATTGCATACAGTTGGAGGCTGGCCAAGAATAATTTGTCGAATTCTCTCCATCATCGACCGACCGACGTGTTACGCAGTGAATGATGATTATTTGTAATGTGAATAGAAAATAGAATTATTACTTGAGACTATAAAACGCAAAACAAAGTCCCGATTCCAACGAATTACAAGACCACAAGACAAACGCACTTTATAGTCTGTATACTTACTGTATATTCTACTACCCCGAATCGGCAGACTATGTCCTTTGGAAACTAGACTCTGAGCAAAGGACCGATCCGCCTAATTTTTATTACATTAAAAATAATTTTAATGAGATAAACATTTTTAAAAGAATTGTGGATGTGAAGGAAGCAAGGGAGTTGTGTAAGAATCGTGCTAAGTGGCGCTCCCTGTGGAAAAAAGGCGTGACATGTGATTGATTGATTGATTTTTATTCCAAAATCTAATTATTAAATATTACAAATAATATGAAAGAAACCTTTGTTCAGATCGGGAATCGATCCCGGGACTACGCGTAACGAACTGGTGTGTTAACCAATTTGTAGTTAATTGTAACATGCCAATTATATAAACCGAAATATTAAATGTTTATTTTATACGAAAACATATTTCTTTAGTGTTTATACGTATAACTCGTACATAATATGAACCTAAATAGCCAAGTATAACGAACCAATTTGTCATGACCATTTATATTATTTGTTATAGCGAAATAATAGCACTTTTTATGTGTCGATGACTCCATGTTAGCGGAAGTGACGCGAACGTTGTGACGTAGTTCAATTAAAACCAATATAACTTTATAAAACGATTAAGAATGATTATTGTAGAAAATAATATAATACTTTAATCAAATCAATTAATTAATTTAATTAAATCTGCCATAGGCAAAGACAAAGAAGCGCTACTTGCCACGATCCTAACACAATTCTCTCGCTTCCCTCACATCCACAATTCTCTTTATACAACCTCTGCGGTCGTGGGCATTAGGCAAATAAATTAATAATAATAAAAATCATCTATTTTATTCATTTAATAATGTTTATAAATAAGGTTTGTATGTGTTTTTTATCCCATTTTACAACTTTTTACAAATACGAAGTCGTGCTTTCGAGTCTATTCAAGCTTTTTTTAGGTAAGCATTCAAAATAAACTCAATCAATCAAATTCTCACGCCTCCATTCCCACAGGCAGTGGCCACGATAGTAAATGATTTGATGAATTGTGGATAAAGTGCACCTGTAGGTCAAAGGGATGTTTTTTGCAATCTCCTACAAGTGTTCGTGTCGTGAGTCCGCAAAGTTTTGAGTTCCAGCAAAAATTAAGAGAGGGAGTAACTTTTAATTTATATGGTTTGGGCACATGGAAAGGATGAGTGAAAGTAGATTGACGAAAGGAATTTATAAATCTGATGTGGATAAATGCGTTAAACAAGGCAGGCTCAGCAGGGTGTTTTCCGACCAAATCGGAGACATCCTAAAGAAAGCTAGGTTGCCTAGTGCCCAAAACTACATAGCATGTATGAAGAGAATCGTGGATGTGAAGGAAGCAAGGGAGTTGTGTAAGGATCGTGGTAAGTGGCGCTCTATTGTCTCTGCCTATCCCTGTGAAAAAAAGGCGTGACAATTTGATCTAAAAGCTTGTAATTCACAAATATTTGATTTAATAAAAAAATACCATAAATATAAATCTATAATAGAACTTAATTACCTAACGTAAAAAGTAATAAAACAATTTATTGGTTTTATAATTTAAATTTGACAACTGAAAAAGGTTTCATAATAATTGAATAATTTAATTCGGACTGAATCTCCGCGGTGCGAGGATGATTGGATAAATAGAAAGTCACGATTGTGAAATAAATATAGTTTAATGTAATTATTTTGTGGTCATTCGCCTAGTCCGCCTATCCGGGGTAGTGTACAGACCGTGAAGAAAGTCAGTCACGTTATGGGATTAGCTTAAATTGTATGCTGCTTGCATACAGAATATAGCAGTATATATAGCAGCAGTCGACTTCATCTATAGATAGCATTCTAAATTTCAGGTAAATAAAGAAACGCAAAGGAGTCACAACCTTTACAATTGAATTGACGTTTTTTTGACCCGTCGGCAACTCAACGTTTTTTTTTATTGTGACTCGACAGCATCTCGCTCGATGTTAAGCTAGAGTCCATGAATAGATGTTACTGCTACTACAATTCAATAACTAAGAGTAGCAATCACATCCACTTTGCCGGCCTAGTTCGAACCGGCAACTTCTGATCCCGAAACGTGACTAAGTAAGTGGTGGTACTACCCCGGGTCGGTAAATATTACAAATTATAGCTATGAAACAAATATTTGCTCCGACCGGGAATCAAACCCGGGACTTTACGTGCAACAAACCAATTGATAACCGTTTAACCTCAAATGGTCTGATGGTAAGCAAGAGGTAAGTTAATAGCACCGACGACTGAAATAAACGATGAAGTTAGCCTTAGTCGCCGTTACTATGTTTACCAAAGATGCTTTTTCATATGCTTCGCTTGAAAGATCCAAGGACATGCTGATTTTTATTTCAATAATGTATTTTTCACTGTCTATATCATTCGTAATAAAGTCTTATGAAGCATTAAAATTAAAAATAAACAAATTGTCAGAGCCAAATCTTGCGATCATTATATTAACCAACCAGAATCCTTCGTGGGTGGATGTCTAAATGTCGCTACCAATCAAATGCAGCGACATGCAGAATTATATCCTCTATTATTAAAGATTCTATATTTAGAATGTACTCTTGAAAGTTATATTATATTAAATGGTTTATTGTAATATAGAAAAATAATAAGTTCCGAAAGCAATAAAAGGCGACTATGGTGTAGTGGCAGTGCAATGGTCACGAAAACCGAAAAATCGGGTTTAAAATCGGTACCAATGTATCTTTCATATATGTACTTTGGTCGTATCGTGTTTATTGATAGCATTTTAGTCTTATTGTTAGAAAAATATAATGATTGAGTGCCCTTAAAAACAATGCCTATCTGCCTTACAATCAACATACGTAAACTTTACAAAATATTCAAGCTGGAAGCCGCATATTTCTTATTATTTATAAATAAGAGTTCCTACACTAGCGGACCTGACAGACGATGTTCAGTGGGCGCACCACCATTATTGTTTTAATTGTCAAATGTAAATTCGTACGTCAAATATGCTTATTTTAATAAAATTACTATTGGCAGTTTTGTGACGTCACATCAATATTACCCAGCGCGGTAATTACAAAAGATAATATTAGGTTTTAGTATTCAAATGCAGCAGCAATACGTTTCTGAACGTAAAATCTATGCGAATCTAGGAATGAATTTGAAGGAATAAAACAAAATTGCAAATGAGAGATGGTGGTACGAAATTGAGTAATCTTGTTTTATACATCAAAGAGCACTGTCTTGAAACATGCTTGTTTTCAAAAGTTGGTTATAGGCCCTCTGCTCGCAAATTGGTCCAGTCGTTTAGAAGGATGCCAGTCACAATACACACAAAGAAAATAAATATATTAAAAAGAGATAAACACGAGTGCATATAATTTTCATAGTATTTTAAGCGCAAAATGTCAAAACGTCCACGGCGATATTTCATGCATCATTTATGTCCATTATGATGAAATTGAAACAAGGACAACTTTCGTGGAAAACCACAAAACCACAATTGCGCTTTTCAGTTTACATGCCTACATTTGGAAATCAATCGAATTGTGAAAATGTAATATTATTTATTTGGCAATACGTAATTGCTATTTGATCGATTTATTGTTTTATTAAGTTAATAATGTTTTGATTACAAGAAACATTCTCACGTACACGTCATGCTATGGTCAACTGACTTTTTTACATAATTTTCTCTGTCCAAATTTCATTATTATTTTAAATAAATTAATACTAAAATATGTATTTTTTAAAATAAAATATATTTCTACATATACGAAAATCAATCAAATTATTACGCCTTTTTCCCACAGGAATAGGCAGAGACAATCGAGCGCCACGTGCCACGATCCTGACATAACTCCCTCGCTTCCTTCACAATTCTCTTCATACAAGGTATATATTCTCTAAAATCATTCGTGATTAAAAGTAAACATAATGGTTCAATATTTCTATGTCAAGTTCGAGTCTATTTTGCAATAAATTATAGCGCATAACTGGCTAACAGCCAAGTTTCTCGCATATTAGAAGTGTCATCGTAAAATGTTGACAATCTTATTAATTAATAGTAACTATTCAGGGTTTCTGTGCCATACGAAAATAATATTTATCAATATCTTTCCGCGTGTCACGTAAGGTAGCTACTAATAGATAGATAGGTAGGTACAAATACAGGTACATATATCAAAGATACATTGGTACCAGCAAGTGGTTTTGAACCCGGCTTTCGACTCCGTAACCATTGTACTGCCACTACACAGTCGCCTTAACAAGCACCTAATTTTTTTTTGTTTTTATTTTTCTATACTAACGTACTAAAGTGCCTATATAATAGAAACAGGACAACAAAAGTACATATATCAAATTGGTACCGGTGGGTGGACTCGAACTTGTGCTCTTCGGTTTGTGTAACCATTGCACTGCCACTACACCCCGGTCGCCTTAAAAAATAAATAGATAAATAACTCTAAAGTTTAAAAAGTTGGTAAAACAAGGTTCGAGCGTTGATCCAGTATCACAATTATATGACATAATTATTATTATGAAATTTACAATTAACTGATATAATATGAATAGGTTTCAGAGTGGTAGGCAGACAGTTAATGGTCATTTACCCAGTCTGTCGATCTGGGGTAGTAACACTACTTACAAATATACAGACCGTAAAGGAATTCAGTTGCTTATAAGTTGCCGGTACTAAATAAACCGGCATGCATAGTGGATACAAATGCTAAAGTAGTCGCCTTCATCCATGGAGCACACTCCAGCTTAACATCATCATCAGCCGGAAGGCGTCCACTGCTGAACATAGGCCTTCCCCTTTGAACGCAATTCCGAACGACAAGATGCCAGTTGCATCCACCGGTTACCCGTGACTTGCACTATGTCGTCAGTCCACATAAGTCACAATAAAAACTCTGCTTCCTACCAGCATTAATTATTCTGAGAACTGTCCAGAACTGTGAAGATTGTCCACAGTTCTTTAGGTATTGTAAAAAATAACAAACAAAAGCTTTTCCAACGGAATACAGGTATCTCTAAGTTTCTCTTAGTTTTCTATAAAAAAAAATGGTCATCCATAACCGTGAAATTACAACTTGCAAGAGAAAATGAAAACAATGAACTAGTTGTGCCTACATTACCCTATTCTTACTCATAAGGATGTCTACCGAAGCATTGCAACCTTTCATGTCATTATGGACAGAAAGTACCTAACAATGGACGTAAATAAACAAAAACTCTGATATTAAGTATATTTGGTTGCGTTTAACTATCATTATTATTATAATAATGACTAGCTGCATTTGCTGATTCGGTTATTATCAACAGTTGGAAATCACGTATGTATTCCTCATGGATACTTTAACTTTAAGAGATGCGTGAAGAACCACATTTGGGCGGCGTATTGACGGCAACTGTAGCAGCCGAGAACTGACTCGGTTTTTTTACTTGACGACAGGCGTGGACGAACGGTTAAGCGATTGGTTTGTTGCGCGTAAAGTCCCGGGTTTGATTTCCGGTCGGAGCAAATATTTGTTTCATAGCTTTTATTTACGGGTCTGGTTATCAAAGAGTTGTAGTCTGCCGATCCGGGGTAGTACCACCACTTACAAGTATACAGACCGTGAAGTGATTTGTGTCACGTTTTGGGTTCAGCTTGTAAGTTGCCGGTTCCATCTATGCCGGCATAGTGGATGTGATTGCTACTCACAGTTATTGAATTGTAGTAGCAGTGACATTCATTCATGGACCACACTTCGGCTTAATATCAAGCGGCGTGCTGTCATATGTCGAGTCACAATAAATAAATAAATAAAAACTGTAGTATCAGTCACATCCACTATACCGGCAACTTACAAGCTGATCCCGAAACCTGACTAAGTCACTGCACGGTCTGTATACTTGCTTTTGCTGATTCGTTTATTATCAACAGTTGGAAATCATTTGTTTGTCAAGTCATTTTTTTATAATGGCTCGACATAACAAGATTAGGGTAGCAGTAAACCGCTGGACGCAGGCCGCTTCCAACGGTTTACTGTGGAGATAGCTGGAAGAGCACTATGTCCAACAATAGATTACTAATTACTGATTAATTATAATTTATTTTATTTTTTTATTTATAATATAATTTATTTTATTTATAACTTCAGCTGGAGTGCAACTTTAGTTGGATAACTGTAAGTAGCAGTCATATCCACTTTATCGGCTTAGTTGAAATACGTAACTTACAAGCTGATCCCGAAACGCGAATAAGTTACTACACGGTCTTTACATTTGTAGGCGGTGGTATAATCTTGGATTGTCATACTGAAATATCCGCCTCTTTTTTTTAATAACAAATATTTGTAATATTCATTCTAATTATGAAATATTACAAATAAAAGCTATAAAACAAATATTTGATCCGACCGGGGATCGAACCCGGGACGTACTGGTTTGCTAACCTGTCGTCAAACTACAACAAACAAACTGACCTATATTATAAAAAGAATAAATTTACATATTAATATAATTATTATACATGTATGTATAATTATACAGCTGCCGATACAATAGTTACGTATTGTTTACATAGCGTGTGACGTATTAGACGCGCGTGCGCAGAAATTCGGAAGCGGAAACTAAGTGCAAGTTACAAGTTTTTTTCGCACGCTATCGTAAGACTAACATATCCGTGACTTCGTATTGTTTCACTACGACTTGAGATATTTCACCCGGATGAATAAAAACTTTATTTTAACAGCTTGATGTTAGGCTGGAGTGCGGTCCATGAATGCATTCGACTGCTACCACAGTTAAGTAAGTGGAAGTAGCAGTCGGATCCACTATGCCAGCCTAGTTGGAACCGGCAAATAACAAACCGATCCTGAAACGCGATTAAGTCATTTTACGGTCTGTACACTTTTAAGTGGTGGTACTTATAGTACCCTGGATCAGCAGACCACCAACTGACTGCCTACTACTTTTAATTACTCGTAGAACAAGGAAGGACGACCATAAAGTGACTCAGTCGCCGGTTTCAACTAGGCCGGCATAGTGGATGCGACCGCTACGCCAATCAGTTGTACAGTTAATTACATAACAATATTAAATTTTATCGATTATTATTACTGTTGAAGTGTGCTGGTGCACCTTTGAATGTTACGCAAAATCTTACACAATGTCATAAAGAAATTACAAAAAAAGTGACAATTGTTACGAGTATAACTATCAAACATCACGATCTTGGTTGGAATCAGAGAAATTCTGGTTTTACCCAATTAGATTGAATATTTTCTTAGATTTTGCGCAAACATTAATTAATGAATGAAACAAATTTTATGCGGCTTACTATCTCTCCGTGACCACGATGGCTACAAAGCTCTCGAAACGTCGAAATAATAAAACAAAATTGTAAAATCAAAACTAAAATAAACGCGATAGTAAGCCGCATAAAATTTGTTGAATTCACTAATTAAATTTTTTATTACTTATTTAAAAGTGATGTCACGTCTCAAGCATGGGAAAGCACAAGAGTGGCGACGACTGAGAAAACCAAATCAGTTTGTGGATGCGTCAGTTGCTGTCAATATGCTGAACGGAAATCTAAGAAGCAAGATAAATAACTACAAGGAATATTATTGTGACTCATTTTAAATAATTTATTAGGCCGACACATAAAATGTTTAAAAAAATATTTATTAAAGTTTAAAGGTGTGTTTTGTAGAAGTTTTGCAGAACGTTTATATATCTGTTTTGGCCATTTTGATGCACTATTTTAGTAAGTTAATTAAAATGAGTTGCAATGGTATTCTTTGCAAGTTTTTATCTTGCTTCTTGGATTACCGTCCTAGGGGGGCAGATGTTTATTCAAAATGGGGCAGATGAAGCATTTTGCATTTTATCGATTGTTCAAAACTGTTTGGCCTAATTATATACAAAATAGTTTATGAAATGGCTTTCATACAAGCTTGAATTGTGGATGTGAAGGAAACGAGGAAGTTGTGTCAGGATCTTGGCAAGAGGCGCTCCATTCTTTGCCTATCCCTGCGAGAAAGAGGCCTGACAATTTGATTGATTTTTTAATAGTTTATGCAATTTATTTCAAAAAAGAACAATTATTTAGTTTTTACTAATAAAAGTATATTATATCCGTAGTTTTCTTTATTAGTGAGTGTACAATGACTAATTATATTTTTTACCATAGGACAAAACAAAAAAGTAGAATAAAAAGTTTCACCTAATAGAACACAGCAAAAGCGGAATAAACCGTTCCACCCAATACAATATCGTCGCGCGATAAAATTGCGTTTGTTTACGCTAGTTTACGCAACAAACCGTTCGTTGGAGTACAAAGACTATTTCTGTTAGACTACACTTTATTAATTTTATTTAAGTGTGCAGTGTAAAAAATACAACTTAAAAAAATGTATTTTTCTCCTTCCAGATTAATGATCCACTGAGTTGGCAACCCTAATTACAACCCTAGCTCTAATCGCAAAATAGATCACATTGCTACAAATACCACGAAAAATCCACCGGACAGATATAACGTAGGAGAGGTAGAGCCAATGCAAAACAATTTTATAACCACAGATTAAGTTAGAATGACCTAAGTCACCTAAAACCCATTACTAGTAGATTGCAAATGGAGAGTGATAGGCGCCGTCTAGTGGAAGTTGGTCTATGTTAGTGTAGTTTAGCGAAACAGAAAGTGAGGATAATGGTCCGTCAAAGATTGTTTCTTAAGCACAAAAAGACTTTGGGACATTTGTACATTGTGTTGGCGCATAAATATCAATTTGTTTTGTTTTATCTCCACGGATGCTTAACACACAATTGTTCCAAGTATTTAGCGTGTAAACATTAACTTAACTTTTTTACTTAAACAATACAATTTTGCATGGCAATTATGTTTAAAATAATAACTAGCTATTCTTTTTGTATTTATTTATGGTATTATACTTTTTTAAATCAGAAATATCATTAAGAATGCTGGGTTGCTCGTATGAAAAGAATTGTGGATGTGATGGAAGCAAAGGAAGTTGTGTCAGGATCATAGCAAGTGGCGTCTCCTAGTGACATCGCTCTATGCCGGCCTAACGCTTTGCATAAAGATTATAGGATGGGGGGAACAAATCGATAATACCTATATTTGCTTCGGGTCTGGTTATCAAAGAGTGGTAGGCGGTATACCGACCGCGGAGTGATCTGGTCGCGTTTCGGGAGCAACTTGTAAATTACCAGTTCTACCTAGGCATAGTGGATGTGACTACTACTTACAGTAATAGTCCCGCACTTCCACTTAACATCAGTATGTTGAGTCACAACAAAAAAATATTCTTTCTAAAATAGACAATAAAAAAGTAGAACCAAAACTTTATTACCTACAATGGATGCATAAGTCTGGATTGCAGTCCAAAATGCAAACTTGAATACCTAAACAGAGTCCATTCTTTGTCACTGAGCTGCTCATCAAGTCTGTCTCATATTAAAAGGTAATCAAATGCTAATGACTGCGAACAGGTCACAAAGCAATAGACCTCACCTTATTACTCTGACAGAGAAATATATGATATATCGCCACGAAGGGAAACCTTTTTTTATTATGACTCGATATCTGATCTTGCTCGAAGAACCGACAACCGATGGCAAAGAAAGGTTCTAGAGTAGAGACCACGAGTAGGCCTACCTACGCTGCGCGGTCATCATCATCATCAGCCAGAAGACGTCCACTGCTGAACATAGGCCCTTAGAATGCCTCAGTCGTCGTCACTATGCAGTAAATTATTAAAGGTGCTCATGCACTTTCATATTTAATATGGACGACGTGGCGCACTTGATAACACACCAGTCTGCTATGCGTAAAGTCCCAGGTTCAATTCCCGGTCGGGGCAAAGATTTGTTCTATAGCATACAAGTAACATAATAAAATATTTTTAATAAAAAGAAGCAGATATTGGTTGGTTGCAGAAGGAGGTCCAAGAGCACTGACGACTTTAAAAACGGTTGCCTCTGTCGCCGTCACTACGCCGGTGCTTTTAAAAGGTGCTTTTTTACGCATCGTTTGAATGCTTCAAGGAAGGGGAGAGTGTTCTGTGTGTGGGCTGGTACGTTTACGGACTACCTTTCTTTGCGCTGTCTAGTCATTTATTGTTAATGTGATCGGTGCTACGTCTCGCCAGCAAAACGCTCACTGTCTGCCTGTCAATAGCTCGTATATAATTGTCTAATGAGCTGCAATATGGTGCAATAAATCGTTAGATTGGCCGATTTTGTCCTATATGTATATTTATTCAGTCCTAGACAATTGCTTCATCTTAACCAGGAGTGATGTCTATGAACGGAGGCGACTGCAGTACAGTTAAGTTACTGCAAGCAAGAGTCACATCTACTATGCTAGTTTAGTTGGAACCGACAAGCTGAAACTCGACTTAGTCACTTAATGCTCTGTACACTTGTTGTAAGAGGTAGTACTTTCCCGGAACGCACACTAGGCATCATTGCCCCTAATCTGTTTATTAAATATTACAAATACGACTAAAATGTATGGAACCAATCCCTGCTTCGACCGAGAATCGAACCCGGTACTTCATGCGTCGGTGTGGTGCGATAACCAATGCACCACAAATGTTTATATATCTGAGAAATTAATATTATTAATTAAAGGGGTACTAAAGTACTTGTACAATAGACACAGAACGATCTAGGACCTTGTGGTTTGATCCCTAAGACCTTGAGCCTGAAGCTCTCGGTTTGCGTAAACATTAAACTAATACTATACCGCGGTTGCCCTAATTTGATTGATTCAATAATAATTTAATCATCATTTTCTTCGACACCACAAAAGCTAGACCATTTATTTCTAACAAAAAAAGATAAAGAAAGTCATATAATCTATCTTTTAGTATTTTCTACGGTTATCAAGTGTCGTGTAATGTTTAATTAGTTAAATTATATAATAAACGACAAACTCGAGCGTCATAGTCTAAAAACCATAGCGGAATTGAAAGTAGTTCAACTTGACCGCAGAGATATAATTATTGTCTAAACCTTGAAACTTAAAGGTTGTGCGACTCAAAAAATAAATATATTAAAAAAATGTTACATATACACGTAAAACAACAATAATTAATATTTAATTAAAAATTCTTGATTAATTAAATAGTAATTATTTTCTATCGAATAATTATATTAATTATTTAAGCCGAAAAACCGATAGCTGAATGGGGAAGAAAGGTTCTAGAATGCAGACCACGAACGGCAAGACGCAGCGTAGGTAGGCCTACCACTAGGTGGACTGAGACATAGTGAGAGTTAAGAACAACCGGTGGATGCAACTGGCATCTTGTCGTTCGGAATAGCGTTCTAAGGGGGAGGCCTATGTTCAGCAGTGGACGCCTTCTGGCTGATGATGATGATGACATGGACCCATGCAACTTTAGATGTAAAGTACTAACTTTATTTGACTTTTTTAAAATTTTAACAAGGCGCCAAATGCTTGTGTGCTTTGCGCAGTGCCCATTACCATAAAGTATTTTAAAGAGAATTCTGTATGTGAAGGAAGCTAAGAGTTGTGTCAGGATCGTGGAAAGTGGAAAATAAGAAGCCGTTAATGAACATATTTGTGCGAACTTGAAAAACTATAACTGCTCTAACAAGACTACATCTAAAATCCTATTAACACATTAACACAGACTTTATATGCCTTCATTAGATCTACTCTGAGAATACGAGTACCATGGTTCACAATACATTGCCGCTTTTCTTCTCAAGCTTTTACATGGAATTAAGTTAACTATTCATTGTACAGCGTGCAAAGTAAAAGGAACGTGAATTTCTAAGTCAAGAAGTAACACAATGAAAGCAAATCGAGTTCATGGAAATAAACACACAGGCATCCAATCAATTATTATTAATTATAATAATATGTATAATTGATATAGTTTAAATAATAGAGATTTTTTACCTTTTTTAACACGCTTTTAATAGCTTGATTTGTATGTATATAACTATGTAACGGAGTCTTCCAAATTAATTTTCACACACTTCTAGAATAATTTAAGAATTTATACACGGAATCAAAACCGAAGACAATATATTTTTTTTGCCGGCATAGTGACGGCGACTGAGGCAACCGTGAACTGACTCGGTTTTTTCAGTCGTTGCTTACGATCAGGCGGGCTCATTATTCACTTTTTAGTCATATTAGCGTGTTTTTTTTAGGATTTTTTAACTATAGTTTTATTAAATATATTAAGCTAATAAAGTGCCCTGTATAATAAAAACAGGACTACCTAAGTGCATATATCAAAGATACATTGGTACCAGTAAGTGGTTTTTATCCCGTGATCTCGGTTTGCGTGGCCATAGCACTACCACTGCACCACAGTTGCCTATAATTCTGATTAATTTAATTTAATTCTGATTAATTATTCATCTATTTAATTCTGACACTAAATGAGACGTTTTATTTCTATTAAGGTTACTATCACAGTGGTAGGCAAACACTTTATGGCATCAATGTCTTTATGGTAATTTACCCAGTCAGTCGATCCGGAGTAGAACCCTCACTCTCTTCAGCTGGGGTTCAATCCATAAATAGAGGTAACTGCTACCAGCAGCTTGTAATGTTAGCAATAGCTACTTTTAGGCTGATCCCAAAACGCAACTGAGACATTTCACGGACAATACACTTGAAAGTGGTATATTTTATTTACCCCGGTTATTAACTCTGGATCGACATACAGGGTACATAACCGTCAACTGTCTACCTACAAGTATTACTTTTTAAAATTGATGAACAAAAATGCGCAAATTATAATATTTTTCAGCTTCCAACAATTATGCTTAAATTAAAATTTACTCAAATTACGAGCGACATACAAATCATTTTACAATCATGTTATAACAAGTGTAGGTGAATTTTATTTGAATAAACGACATGATGAAATAAATTAAAGTTGAACAGAGCGCTGAGAATTTCTAGAATTTCCTATGACGCAAATTAGTTACGATACCTACGTGAAGATGTTACGATTTAATAGACTAATAGCACATCTATGGCTTTATAAAACCACTGAAAAGAAAAATAATTTTGATCTAGTCTAGACAACGAAGTGATATCTATCAATATACTATCTAAATAACACAAAATTATTGACGTTTTTTTATCCAATTTTAACTTTATGATCTAAAATGTAAAGATCGTTAATGATAAGTCGCCCTTCGGGATCACCTTGTAAGTTGCCGGTTTCAACTGGCCGGCATAGTGGATGTGACTGCTGCTTGCAGTTATTAACTGTAGAAGCATTTGCCTTTATTTATAACCATATTCCGGCTTAACATTAGACGAGGCGCTAACATTGTCGAGGCTTCATAATAATTAAAAAACTATACAATTTTCATCACTAATTAAAACAGTAAAAATAAATAAGCCGACCGTGGTGTAGTGGCAGTGCAATTGTTACACAAACCGAGAGCACGAGTTCGAATTAGAGACCACCCACCGGTACCAATGTATCTTTGATATATGTACTTTGGTTGTTCTGTTTCTATGATATAAGGCACTTTAGTAGCTTAGTACTATAGAAATGTCAATAAATAAAAAATAACAAAAAATACCTACTAAAATGAAATTAAAATAATTTATAAGCATTTTGGCGACAGGCTTGGACATTTTGGTCAGCGATTGGCTTGTTGCAAGTAAAATCCCGAGTTCGATTCCCAGTTGGAGCAAATATTTGTTTCAAAGCTTTTATTAGTAATATTTAATAATTATATTAAATACTGCAAATATTTGTTAACAAATAAAAAAGAGATAGATCTGTGCTTCGGGTCTGGTTATCAAAGAGTGGTAGTCAGTGGTACCCAGTCTGCCGATTCGGGGTAGTACCACCACTTACAGACCGTGAAGTGATTTGGTCGCGTTTCGGGATCAGCTTGTAAGTTACAATTCACAGTTATTGAATTGTAGTAGCAGTGACATTCATTAATGGACCACGCTTCAGCTTAACATTAAGCGAGGTGCTGTAGTATGTCGAGTCACAATAATAAATAAAAAAAATCTAAGGAAATTCTAAACTTGTACTAACCAATACTATTAATAGAATAATCCAAAGATCAATAAAAATATAAAAAGTCTAAATTTAAAAACTTATTTCTAGCAGCTGATATTTAGCACTGGATATTAGTTCAATTCTTTTTATAGGTCAACATTAAAGACAGGTGACAGTTTTTTTATAGACAGTTATTAAGGCGTGTCGTGAAAGCTATAATGTGGTAGCCGGGTTCAGTTATTGGCACACTTTTCTATTGTATTCAATTTTATATTGTTTACTTGCTAATTACTAGAGTGGTTTTCCAGATATATTACACATTTTAAAGTACTATCAAACGTAATATTGATAACAATTTTGTATTTACAAGCTTTGATTATACAAAGACAATGTAATGTACCTTATTATAAACATTTATTTGTATTTATAAATACAACAATAAAATTAAAAGTATATTAACAATAATTAACACGTTCACGCCGGGGCCGATTATAATTTGTTTTGCTATTAGGCGGCGTTCAAATTAATATCGCGTTTCATCTGGCGGCGCGTGATTTTTGCCTGTTCAGACCTGTATACGCGTTGTTTGTTTCTCTGCAGTACAGTGAGATTTATTGTGCAAGTTTTTTAACTCGTGCCGTTTTTTCATCCTGACCACAAATTAACAAATGAACATAAATTATGTTTCTGATACATTATTGTATATAATTATCATCAAAATTCAATGTTTAGTGCGGGTCACCGGTGACCCACGCCGCCTGATAGGACGGTTTAGTGCGGGTCACCGGTGGCCCACGCCGCCCGATAAGACGGTTTAGTGCGGGTCACCGGTGACCCGCGCCGGCGTGAACGTGTTAAACTATAAATAAAAAATATCATCTGATGACGTCGCATCAGAGATAGTCCCAAGGAGACTGGCAACATTTCCCCTTTGTATAGCAAGGCTAATACGTTGGCAGAAATAATTGCCAGCCTTCCTGTCTCCAGACTTCTCCGTCAGGCGCTTAGACAACTTCTTGGATTGGCGCTTAGCTGAAGGCCCCCAAGGGCCCATCGTCTCGACCCCAAACGGCGCAAACTCGTAACCAGCTTAAGGTTCTCAGCAGAAATCGCCGCATTTCCCGCGTTTAACGAGGTCGCTTGGATGGGAGATGGGGCTAATGTGTCTACACAGGTCGCATCCCACACCTTATCATTTGTTTTTATATTTCTATGCTAAGCTATTAAACATGATGGTATTATAGAAACTGGGTAACCAAAGTACATAGTTCATCAAAGATACATTAGAGTACCGGCTAGTGGTATTGAACCGGTAGTTCTTGGTTTTCATGACCAATTCGATAGGTCGCTTTATTGTACCTAATTAGTAATGAAAGTTATAATAAATATTTTTTATTGCGCTAAAAAACTACAAATTACTATTTAAGGAGGGTTTTTATGGCCAAATCAGAGACATCCTCATGAAAGCTGGGTTGCCTAGTGCCCTGACAGTAGAGCTTGTATGGAGAATCGTGGATGTGAGGCCAGCGAGGGAGTTTTGTCAGGATTGTGGCAAGTGTTACTCAATTGTCTCTGCCTATCTCTGTGGAAAAAAGTCGTGACAATTTGATGCCTTAAAACACGTCATATTACACAATTACATTCAATACTTATATATATAGACCGTGGTGTAGTAGCAGTGCGTTCGAAACCACTCACAAGTACCAATGTATCTTTGATATATGTACTTTGGTTGTCCTGTTTCTATGATACAAGCACTTTAGTAGCTTAGTATAGAAATGTATAATCATAATAATTAAAAATCATATATATTACGTACAAATCTTTTTTAGTTATATTTAATTGAATTGCTAAATAAACCTTACAATTTATGCATTTATAATTTATATGATAGTACTTCAGTAAAATGTAATCGCAATACACCACTATTGCTAATATTCACGGCACTCTTGGAGATTCTCTTGCCATCAGGCCAATCGAGGTCAGATGTCGAGTCACAATTATAAAAAAAATATCTCAGCATATTTTATAGTAGCTTCTAATGTTTAAAGATATTTAATTTATTATATTTAGTCAACTTAAAGCTAAACTAACTAAATTAAAATTAAAAAGTAATAAAAAAGTTAACGTAAAGACTTTTTGCATCAAATAATATCCTATATTCTGTATTAAACACTTCGATAATTCTCTTAATGTTTCAAAGCATTAATTATTCCATATAAACAATTAAATATTTGAAATAAAACATATGGTGTTAACTTCCAAACGCTTAAGAGAGTTTGTTAAACCGTGAATAATTAGGAATTTTAGTACATTGAATTAATAAGTACATAATAACTTAGTTTTAGTACCAAATTTTTACAAGAATTCCAACTTACCCAGAACAATAATAAACAGCCGTCCTCAAGGTTCTGAAAAGAAAAACATATTTATAAATTAATTATTCAAATTATATAAATCATGGTCACGGAGAGACTGACCAAATACAACCAAATAATCAATGTTCGCTCAAAATCTAAGAAGATACGAGTAATGTAATATTTATACGACATTTATTGCAAATAAATGATTTAAATTAATTAAAAGTATAAAACAAATGCTAAGCAATGGCTAACTATAATATATAGGCCGGCATAATGACAGCGACGGGGGTAGCCGGGAACTAACTCGGTTTTTTCAGTCGTCGTCACATTTGGACCTCCTCTTGCTTATCATCAGGCGGGTCGAAGTCAGATATCGTGTCACAATAAAAAAATATATATATAAAAATGCTAATTAGAGAATTGTCATTTATTCTATATAACCTAACAGTAAGTATTTATGGGCAGTGATTTGTGTCAATAAACGATCTGCGAAATGAAGCCCTAATGGAAGGGAACGGCAGGAAACTTGCTCTTTAGTCATTAAAGGAAAAACGTCAGAAAATAAACCATTACTTTTACCACGACGCGGATACGAAACTCACGCGACGCTATCGTAATAGGAACATTGTTGGTATATAAGATTCCCGCAGAGACAATGAAGGTCTACTTTTTAAGATTTAATCTATCAATTAAATCGTCACTTCGCTTCCCTCACCTCCAAAATTCTCTTCATACGACCTCTACGTTTCATGAATCTGAGACACCATTATCTCTCTATTTTTTCTTATTGTACATAAATATTTTATTAATTTTTAAAGATCCTTAATCCAAGTAGAAACATTCTTTAAAAAGTACGCTCTAAAGATAATGGTTGTAAGGGTAGCGAGAAAGCTGTGTGTGATTCGTGACAATTAATCGAATGATTATTATTTACCATACTTTTATAACGAGGAACATTCGGCTTTTGGGTTAGAGTAGGAGATTTGTTCCCAGTTTCTATAAATTTCTATACTGCAAAGGATTCCAAACACCTTCGTTCCTCAAACGATAAGGTTTATTACCAGTGGCAACGATGTCTTTAACTATGGCCTTTCAGAACAAGCTTAAAATCACCCAGGAGCTATGATAAGGGCAATGATGAGTGTTTAATTAGCCAAAGCGGCAATGGGCGGGGCGGGACACAAAGCTCCTAGAACCGATGGCCGTTGGGTCGAAAAGTCTTTGAATGGAGGCCACGTACAGGAAAACGCAGCGTGGGACGTCCACCCACAAGATGGACTAACGACCTGCTAAAGGTGGCAGAAAAGTGGAAGACAATGTTCAGCAGTGAACGACTAATGATTAAGAGAGAGATTGCAAATGTTAGCAGTAAAATGCATAGTAACTGCTACGTTTGCGATACTAACTCGTGGTTGAAGTACAAAAGCAAAGTACTCAAACTGACAGAAAGTAGAAAATAACTTTGCTTTAATTGCCAATGAGTATTCTGTTAACAAATTGCTTATTTTACAAAAAGTTTTTAAACTATATATATTTATATGTTTTAAACTCAATGTTTTCTATTTAAACGATATTTGTTCCAATTTACTAATGATATATTTTTATTTTTCAAAATTTTCGATTTACTTCAAAACTCAGATGTAATTCGAAACACTATATTACCACAAATTAAAGATGTAGCTGTCAAATTAAAGTGGGACAGGGCAGGTCATTTCTGCCGCATTTCTGATGCATTATGAGTAAAGTCCACTACTGAGACTAGAAACTCACGGCGCGACACTTAATCGCGTCTGCATGATTTAACTCACAGAACAGTTCCGTGATTTAACTACATAGTTGGACTATCGTAAACAATCGTAGATGTCGCAGGTCGAAATCGCGTCGTGAGTTCTAAAAGTAATTTTAACATACATTTTCACATTCACAGCAGTTAATGTTTATGGAATTAATTATTTGGGTTGTTTAGTATCGCATTTATGTTCAGTATTTTATCCGAGACATTTCGCAGCTATCGTGGTCGCGGGAAGACTCAATTGTTGGACGTCGTATTCACTCATGGACCGCAATCTAGCTTAACTTTAGGTTTAACGTCATTATGATGACACAAATATTAAAAAAATATTATGTAACATATAAGTTAACGGTCAATAAATAAATAAATTTTTCAATAGTCACCTCATAACATTGATTAAGTGACTAGTGATAATTTTGGTAGTGTCATGTAAAATAGCACAAGTTAATCGCTTATAAACAAAGTCGATCTTCTTTATCATTGGGATATTATTTCTAATTACATCGGTAAATAAGGAACAAAATCGTGTGCATTGTACGAATGCAATGATAGCGTGCATCTAAATTATTCTAAATTAACTAGTAAGGTTAGTAATCGGCCAGTTCTCAAGGACTACCTGCCTTCAGCACTGTCAAGCTATAATTGTGACAAATGATGTTGTTACGTGCTTTTACTCGGGCATTATAACAACTGAATAATTAGCAGCCTTTTTAATTACTAATTAAAACATGTTATATAATTCAATCAATCAATCAAATTGTCACGCTTTTTTCCCACAGGGATATGCAAAGACAATGGAGCTGTTATATAATTTGTTTGTATATTTCTCTATTTTTACTTTGGATTTTAGCTGAGTCCACCATTCCTACGATTCCCTAATTCATTTATTCATTCTATGCATTACAACTTGATTCAGTCAGATAAAAGCACTTTATTTATTTCTAGAAGTCGCAGCATGGAAATATGTGTTTTTAAAACAGATTCAATGAACAAAACTAAAGTATTATATTGACTATGTCCGCATGGAATCAGCCATACTTTCAATAAAATAACAATAAAAACGTCTTTCCTTCTTGTTCATATTTACATGCGCGGTCTTTCCCAAGTGATAGATGATACACGCGGGAAAGAGTGCAGCTTAATATATAATAATACGTTGTAAAACTTGTGATGATATTCGTTTCCGTTTCTAATAATAATAATTTAATTATTGGAATGTATGTATTGAGTGGATAAAATTAATTTGAGACTTAGATTCAAGCAAAACATATTAGATTCACATTTGATTTTGTTATCGTCGTCACTACGCCATCAGCCAAGGGTAAAGCACTTCAAGATCTTTTTTATTTTATTGAGATGGTAGATCTGACCTTAACCTGTCTGATGGTAAGCAAAGCTAAGACTAAGAACACCGACAGTAAAGACCAATTCAGTTTACGGTTGCCTCAGACGTGTTGCCGGAAAAGTATTTTCACGCCTTTGAAAGATTCTAGGTTATAGGATAGGGAGAACACATGGACTGGTAAAGCATTTCACTTGTCGATTCGTATAGTTAGACTGTAGTTTGATGGACAGAATGCGGATGCTTCTTTCGACATGTAAGTGAAATACAAAGTAGAAATAGGTTCATTTTTTAGGAAAACACTACAATTACCAATTTCACTCCTTAATTCCTATTCTGACATTAGTGTTTTCCGACCAAATCGGAGACATCCTTAAGAAAGCTAGGTTGCCTAGTGCCCATAACCACAGAGCCTGTATGAAGAGAATTGTTGATGTGAAGGAAGCAAGAGAGTTGTGTAAGGATCGTGGTAAGTGGCGCTCCATTGTTTCTGCCTATCCCTGTGGGAAAAAGGCGTAACAATTTCATTGATTGATTGAATTCCTATTAGGATAGGCAGAGACAATGGAGGCCTTGCTTTAGCGATCCAAAAACAACTCTCTCATTTCCTTGACACTCACAATCGCTTATTTTAAACATTATAAATATACTGTTAACGAATATATTTTAGATAAATCTATACAAAATCTGCATGTTGACCGATGATACTATAGGTTTCACTCCCGCTTAACTTCTGCATGGTTCGCCTTGTATGAAGAGAATTGTGGATGTGCGGAAAGCGACGGAGTTGTATCAGGATTGTGGCAGGTGGCGCTCCATTGTTTCTGCCTATCCATGTGGAAAAAGGCGTGACAATCTCTGACCACAGAGGGTTTTGTTTTAGAATGTTTGAATTAATATTATTACCCAGATGTAAATATTCACAAACCGAAAATGTTTTACAAGTTTACTAATTACAGGGCTTATGAAGAGAAAATTATTTGAACCTATTAATTACTACATAGTTCCTCTTGGCTGTATTTAAAGGAAAAATTCTGTAAATAATTTACTTTCATATTTTCAAATCAAAGAAACGGAATTTTAAACCAGAAATAGTTGTTTATTAATTTTGAATACATTTTGTATTTTCCACTAATAAATATTTGAAATACATACATGTATAATAATACATTTATAAGAGAACCACTGGACAAACAAACGTACGAGTCTACTGAAGAAGAAAGTATAGAGCTTGTGTGGATGTGAGGGAAGCGAGAAGCACAAAATACCTTCTGGTGTTTTGCCAAAAATTTTTTGTTGCCGCATCATAGAGAGAAGACTTGATCTATACACCCCTTTCCTAAATCCCGCTTAATAAATATATACAATATACATACATAAATTAATACGTGATAGTAAGCCGCAAAAATTATAAATACTAAATTATTTTTAAAATTTAACTATATAGGTATATTTTGCTATATCTATGGAACCTTCAAAATAATATACTCACCGGCATTGACATAAAATTGTTGATAAAATAAATAACGAAATAACTTTTGCAATTGTGTTAACGCCCGCTTAATTCCAACCTTGTTTTAAAATTAATACGAGTATTAACTACATAATATTAAAATATTAAATCACTTTGTTAGGCCTCGATTCCCACAGGGTGGGCAGAGACAATGGCTTTCCACGATCCTGACATACCTCCCCACTTCCTTTACATCCACAATTCTCTTCATGCTTGCTCGAGGAACATTTTTTTTATCATATAACGTATTGCTAAGCTAGAAATGTTTAATTAAATGTTTTTAGTAATCCTAACCATGTACTCTTTTTAGGTACTTGTCTTAATGAAAGCAGTGAAGTATTATATAAATAAAAACTCAATATGTTAGTTGTAGGAGCATGATATATCAAAGAATCACATTATAAGCGTAATTGTATCATAGAAACAGAGCGACTAAAGTACCTATACCTACATAAAAGATATATTGGTACCGTATCGGCAAGTAGGGGGCTCTTAGTTTGCGAGGCCATTTTACTACCACAAGACCACGGATATAATTTTGTAAATATTTAATTCAGGCCGACATAGTGGCGGCGGCTGGGGCAGCCGGGAACTGACTCGGTTATTCCAGTCGTCGTCACTCTTGGACATCCGAGTCGAGGTCAAATGTCGTGTCACAATGAAAAAAATCAAGTGTCAATTAAATTTAAGTCACTATGGGGCTGGCATAAGCAGTAAATGCCCAAAGCGAAATAAAAACAATAATAAAAAACTGTAATATTTACGAGTAGGTATGCACTCGTACATTAATAATGCGTAGTAATCGATTACATCTATAAGCAGTTTTTTTAACAATAGATAAACTACCTGTATACTTTCATAATTGACCAGCCCAAACACCTCATTGTTCTGCAAACATAAAACACAATACTAACCAAAAAACATAAGGTTTTTCTCACACATTTATCACTATTTCCCACAAAGCACAAAACGTCTTATTAGGTTTTGTATACAATTATTTTTGTAGGGATTATGAAATATATGTCAATTAAGACTTGCAATTTGAGAGATATATTTATTCTTTTACGTTAAACTAAAAAACACAATAAAAAACTGCAATATTTTAAAGAATTATACACATTAAAGAATTTTGCTTTACTTGTATATTTATTTCTTTAACGTTAAAAAACGAAAAACAAGTGTAAAACGATCCGCGAACTATTTGAAACTCTCTCGAGTGTATTTTGTACGAATTGTAGTAAATCGGACGACGACGCCTACGCGGCTATAACGAGATGGGTAGACGTGCTGCCCGTGTGATGACCATGTAAACAAGGTTGCTATGACTTTCTTCATATTTACAGCAAAATTATAAATCTATCTAAATATTATAACTGAACTGATATAGCGTACGTTTCTGATTATTACTATTAAACGACGCGACACGTTAAGAAACCGTGGGATTGTGGTCGTGATTTTTTAAAGTTTAAAGTTGAAGCAAACAATATTGAAGAAATATATTTTATTCTAACGCAAAAGGGACTAAGGGCAAAAGCCCTTGGCATGACTTAATCGTCATGCCAAGGGCTTCGCTTAAAGAATCCAAGATTTGTTGACGGTTTCCAATTACGTTCATTATTTTATTACCTTACGACAACAACAATCCGCCAAATCGTTTTTATTTTAATTTAAGAGTTTATATTAATTTATTAGCAAGCCCAGGAGGGTGTTTTCGACGAAATTGGAGACATCCTAAAGAAAGCTAGGTTGCCTAGTGCCCATAACCATAAAGCTTGTATGAAGAGAATTGCGAATGTGAAGGAAGCTAGGGAGTTGTGTCAGGATCGTAGCAATTGGCGCTCCATTGTCTCTGGCTGTCCCTGTTGGAAGGAGGCGTAACAATATGATAGATTGATAGTAATACATTTTTTCATTATCATATAATAATTGAACTTTTAAGAAGAAAATGATGAAATTTTGCCAATAAAAATAATATTTTAAGGTATATTACGGTAGCTTTTTATATATGAAATCCTAAAAAATAATAAAAAACATGCATAAAAACAATACTGCGAATGGTTTATCACTTATTGAATTTCGCAACAAAGTAAATCATGCTCCATATAGTTTCATATTTTATGTGTTTTTTTATCGATAATGAAACTCAAAAGCATTGTTTTAATTAATAATTGTTTATGTACTAGTTTACATAAAAGGCCGTCAGACGTAACAATTTTCCTATTAAACGGAAAAATTGACGATAGACGTGGCGCATTAGTTAGCACACAGCGTAAAGTTCCAGGTTTGATTTCCGGTAGACGCAAATATTTGTTTCATAGCCTTCATTTGTAATATTTGATAATTAGATATTAGAAATATTTGTTAATATATCAATCAATCAATCAAATTGTCTCGCTTTTTTCGCACAGGGATAGGCAGAGACAATAGGACGCCTCTTGCCAAGATCCTGACACAACTCCCTCGCTTCCTTCACATTCACAATTCTCTACATCCAAGCTCTATGGTTTTGGGCACTAGGCAACTTAGCTTTCTCGGGGATGTCTCCGATTTGGTCGGCAAATATCCGCCTGGCCTGCCTTGTTTGACGTATCAATTCACATGAGATTTATAAATTCTTTTCTTCAATCTACTAAAATTAAAATTAAATAATTGCCAACTAAAAGGAAGATTAAAACATAATAAAATAAAGATAGGCCTAAGTTGTTTTTTAAATTGGATTTAACAAAAAGATACGTAATCTTTATAAATATACGAGTCATTATTATTCACTGTACCGTAAGGAAAAAAATACAATTCGCAAATAAAACCGGCAAGTTGTTTTTAAACCGGAGTCTTATGGTTTGCGTGACTATTCATATACCACTAGATCACAATTCAACAAAATTAAATTGTCACGCCTTCTTCCCACAGCGATAGGCAGAGACAAAGAAGCGCCACTTACCACGATCCTGACACAACACCCTCGCTTCCCTCACATTCACAATTCTCTTTATACCATATAAGCTCTGCGGTTATGGACACAAGGTAACCCAGCTTTTTAAAAAAAAAATTGACTCGACATATGACAGCACCCCACTTGATGCTAAGCTGGAGTGTGGTTCATGAATAGATGCCACTGCTATTACAATTTAATAACTGTAAATAGCAATCACATCCACTTTTTCTGGCCTAGTTGGAAGCAGCAACTTACGAGCTGATTCCGAAACGCGACCAAATCACTTTACGGTCTGACACTTATACTTGTAAGTGGTGGCACTACCCCGGATCGGCAGACTAGGTACTACTGCCTACCACTATTTGAAATACTTCTTGAAAATGTCTCCGATTTGATTGAAAAACACGGCCGCCTTATAATTAGGCTTCTAATAAAGAAAATGGTTATAATTGTTATGCAAGTGCTTACATTGAGAAGAGGCAGCTGTGAAAGTGGTTTAACAGGTTGTGACATAAGAGGTCATGGCAGACTACTTGCCAATGTGACGACAGTGGCTTCTTTAGGCCACCGTGTCAATGCATACTATTGTCAACTTAAACGCCGTTCTTTTTTTATAATATAAATTTTTATGCTGCTTACTGTCGCGTTTATTTTGGTCACCTCGAAACGTCGGAATAATAAAAAATGTAAAAACTAAACCAAAATAAACTAAAAAAAAGATTTTTAATTTATTGGTTCTTTCTTTCATAAGTATTTAAAATCTATTATATAGTACAAAAGCGAACCTAATGCGAACCTTAAAAATGTTATTCCGACCATAGATTTAGAATGATTTAGAATTTAGCTTACGTATTCTAGGTCTGTGATTCCGACGATGTACTCATAGATGAGAGGATGTAGTCGTTTAAATTAATAGATGTTTTATATTGTTTTTACAATGATCACTGTTGTTGTCTTGTTTTGTTTAAGAAATATAAATATAAGTGTCTCTTCGCTAAAGTTAATAAAATCCCACAAAACCAAAAGTACGCAGTTTAAAACCTCTTTGTTCGATACTAATGTTTTTTTTTATATAACTAGTGATTGTGATACTAGCAATAAAAAGGGCTTGTACCAAGTAGTGGTTCGTTGTCACTGCCTATCCCTGTAGGAAAGAAGGCGTAACAATTTGATTGCTTGATTGTATCACATTTCTGGGCACACTTTCCTATAGTCTACGCAAAAGACTATAGGAAAGTGTGTTTATAGTTCTTAAATAGCTTAAAAATATAACGAAACCAGAGCATGGGTTTTAAAACTACAATTTATTATATAATAATATCTAAATTCTAACATAAATTACATAAATACAATGGCCATGATAAAAACCATAATTTTAAAACAGTATTTTTTTAAGCAAAAATTGCATTAGTTTATCTCATTTTGTCATCGAAACGCAATGAGGTCTAACGCACTATTGCGTAAAAGTTAAAACAGAGCTGCTGTTGGTCTAAAACTGAGGAAATAGAAAGAATAGAGTGCGAATGCTTCCCTGCGCTGTGCCCATAGTCTGTATAAATCGTAAGCAGATATGCCACTAACATTTTATTGTGAATCGACATATGACAGCACACGCCTGAAGTTAACTGGAGTGCGGTCCGTGAATAGAGGCGACTGTTACTACAGTTCAATAACACTAAGTATGGGTCACGTTCACTATGCCGGTCTAGTTGGAACCGGCAACTTACAAGCTGACTTACTAAGTCACTTTACGGTGTGTATACTTGTAAGTGGTTGTACTACCCCGGATAGGCAGACTGGGCACCATTTGCCTGTCACCATTTGATTGTTCTACTCTTACTTATGGTTAATGGTCAATCATTGTAGGTCAACCAACATACCACCGAAACCTATACACAAAAGCAATAAGAACAGCTCAAATCAAAGGCGTTTCTATTATTCTGTCACAACTCTCTAGCTCCATTCCACTGTGACAAAAATACTTGGCGGCTGTGGTAAAGTGGTCGTGCACTTGTCACGTAAACCAGCACAAGTCCAAATCAAAACCATTTGCCAGCACCAATGTATTTTTAATAAATGTAATTTGCTAGCCGTGTTTCTATGATGCAAGCACTTAGCTCAATATAGAAATGTAAATAATAATAAAAACTTTTTTGCTGTATTTTATAAATACAGCAAAATGTATACAAAGGAAAGACAAGCATCTCACACTGTTGTTAACGTAACGGGAGAGGCCAAGATTAAATTTTAAAGGCGACCGTGGTGTAGTGGCAGTGCAATGGCTACGTAATCCGAGTGGCCCGGGTTCAAATCCACTCACCGGTACCAATGTATCTTTGATATATGTACTTTGGTTGTCCTGTTTCTATGATACAAGCACTTTAGAAGCTTGGTATAGAAATGTGTAAAAAAAAAACTCAAGTAATAAGAACCATTATAGCTACTGTTCATCCGCGCTCTCTTTACTTCTACAGTAAGGGTCCCAAGCGATGTCGTGACTCAAAAATCATGAACGTGCGTCTGCATTTAAGACAAACGTTACGGAATTTGCTACATTACTTTGTAGTAACTAGGAAACCCTTATTGTAAAGATCTGTTGAGATACCGTCACGAATTGTTTTAAGTAGTCTTTGCAACAGTTCTTGCAAAGTAGAGGTCTCTAGAGGTTTTTGCAGACAATACTTTCGCCACTGAGGAAGTCGTGAACTTACTCATTTTTTCAGTCCTCGTCAATCTTGGACCTCCTCTTGCTTATCATCGGGCGGGTCGAGGTCAGATGTCGTGTCACAATAAATACATAATATTGTGAACGTATTCCTTTTATCACTTTTATGGTGAAATCGTAATTAACATTATTTATTTATTTTGTCAGCTGCCCGTCTAATGTTAAGCTGAGGTGCAGTTCATGAATAGAGGCGAAATAATTTGGGAAATAAAGGTTCTTGAGTGGAGAAGCTAGGCATCCACGACATAGTAAGAGTCACGAATAACCGGTGAATGCAACTGGCATCTTGTCGTCCGAAATGGTTTTCTAGAGGGGAGCCCTACGTTCAGCAGTAGACGTCTTCTGACTATTGATATTGATAATGATTAATAAGTACACATATGAAAATCGAATTGGCTTTCTGAATTTACCTGTCTCTGCAAAACCCTTTGGTTTAACCTAACCCTTGACAATCCTACTATTATTATAAATGTGAATGTGAGTTTGTGTGTTACGTTTTCACGCAACAACTACTTAACCAATCACCATGAAACTTTGTGCACATAATATTTTTTAATGTACTAGAAGTAACATAGTATAGTTTTAATGTAAAAAAAAATTTATTATAGTTTCCAATTAACTGCTAAAAAAGGAACGTCCAAACTTTATGGCATCTCTAAAGTTAGCTGCGAGTGCAATAATAAGCTCTCTCACCTACATCGAGCACGGTTATACCATATTGCGCATCAACTTGTACCTAACTTTATACAATAATTTCACTTTTACGAACAAATATTGCAGTTTGTAAGAATGTAAACAGACCGGTAACAAATAACCGGCCGGCGGTTATAGTCTGGGTAAAAAAATGCAACCGAATTACTCACGGTCATGTTTTAAAATTCGAGCAATTGGTTTTCTTCGCAAGCATAAAATTTGATGACATCTAAATTTAAAATAATATGGACCACCTCTAAAGCGATATTATTTAAGCTACTTTCGCAAGCCTAAGTTTAATATGTTTTCACGAGTGCTAGGAAAACAGTTTCCTAGCACTCGTGACTTGGTCATTTTAATAGGCAGAATTAATCGCGTCTGCATACGGAACTAAAGGAGCAATTGAACTACCAGTAAAAAGGTAAAAGGTGCGGTGCGTCGTTACTTTGTAGAACAACTGACAATTGCAATGCTTTACTAGTCTATGTGTTCTCCTCATGGGTTGGATCCTTCAAGCGATGCGTAATATAAGTACCTTTGGCGGCCATAGTGACGACGATCGAGGTAACCGTGAACTCAATCGGCTTTTTCAGTCCTTTGCACCCTGGAACATACCTTTGCTTACCATCAGAAAGGTAGATATCAGATATCGCGTATTAATAAATATTTTTTATATGACTCGACATATGACAGCCCCCTGCTTGATGTTAGGCTGGAGTTCGGTCCATGAATGTAGGTGACTGCTACTATAATTCAATAACTGTAAATAGCAGTCACATTCACTATGCCAGTCTAGTTGGAACCGGCAACTTACAAGTTGATCCCAAGTCGCGACTAAATCACTCACGGTCTGTATACTTGTAAGTGACGATGTTGAGATTAACGTGATATAACTATTACACTAATAAATAAATCAAACACAACATTGTTGACCGACGTCTTTTATGTTTGTTGCGATGCAGCGTTGTGCAATGGCTTTATTGTTAATGCTTTCTAACATGATCAAAGTTAACACTTTTTCTAAACAACACTAAACAGAGCTAATACCTAACAGTATTAGCGTACATGACACGTACATAAATTAAATAAAACTATAGTTTGAAAACTAAAAAAACGCCTAAATGACAACGTAAACTAAAGTGTACTCCTTTTTTATTGTGACTTGACATTGACCCGCCTGATGGTAAGGTCCAAGAATACCAACGACTGAATAAACCGAGTCAGTTACGATTCCTTGGACGTCATTATGCCGGCCAAAAAAATATATTTTATGAAATTATTCTATTGTCATCGGTTTTTAATACGTGTATTATTTTTAATATTTAGAAGTCTGGAAGCGTGTGAAAAAATATTTTAAAAAATCCGTTACATAGTTACATATACATACATACAAGTCAAGCTAATAAAAGCTTGTTTAAGATCAATCAAACTAAGTCGTTTTATTCACTTGTTGGCAGTCTTGGACCTCTTCTTGCAAGATTAGACAAGTCCAAGTCAGATGTCGAGACACAATTTAAAAAAAATTTAGGACGATTTTTTTATTGTGGCTGTTGGTAAACATGACGGAGGTGGAAGAGTGCCGACGACTAAAAAAGCCGCTTCAGTTCATAGCTGCCTGTGAATCTTGTTTATTTGGTACTCGTATAAGTCACATAGTAAATGCGTGATCACAAGGCTGGTGTTTATGCATCACCACGTTCATATAATCGTAGTTGCGACTTCAACACGCATTAATCGTGTTTAATATGCACCTACGCAGATTAGCAACATCCTTGTCGCAACTCAACGTACAATGTACTTTTTATTACCTATTTTCGCTACGTAATACGCTAACCTCGGTAATGGTTACGAATTTGGGCCGGGATCGAGACGATGGGCACTTAAAGACGTTCAGCTAAGCGCCTGGCCAAGGGGCTGACGGGGAAGTCTGGAGACAGGAAGGCTGGCAATTATTTCTGCCAACGTATTAGCCTTGCTATACAAAAGGGAAATGTTGCCAGTTTCCTTGGGACTATCTCTGATGCGACGTCATTAGATCATATTTTTTATTTATAGTTCAATTATACTTTAAATTTTATCTGTTTCTTAACAAATAATGTGTTTTTTTAACGTGCAACCGTAAGTTATCGGTTTTTCAGATGTCAGCGCTTCTGGACTTACGTACCATCAGGTAAGTCGGTCAGATGTCGATTCTCATTGATAATAAAAAATACCAAAAATATGTGTTTTCGATTTTCTTTTGTATCACGATAACTCTTTTTCAGGGTTCGCCACCCACTCGTCTCTGTCTCCCAAAAATAGATTAGCTAAAATATCTAAGAATGCTTCGAACAGTTCAAGATCATCGGGCGTGTCGAGATTTACGTCATTCAAATACGTATTAATCCGGTAAACATAAAAATACCTTTTGTATTTATTTATACGTTACAAGATTATGTTTGATTCATGTCAAATGGGTCACTATGTAGTTAGTCAATTAGAAATGTAATTTTTATCTAGTTTGTGACTCTATGCAAGTCACAGCGGCCCGTCTGATGTTAAGCTGGATGTGGTCTATAAATGGAGGTGATTAGTTGGAACAGGCCAGTTTTAAGCTGATCCCGTTACTTTACGGTCTGTATACTTGTAATTTGGTAGTGTAGTACAAGGTAGTGTGGTGAGAGTGGTAGGCAGTGGTACCCAGTCTGCCGATCCGGGGTAGTACCACCACTTACAAGTATACAGACCGTGAAGTGATTTGGTCGCGTTTCGGGATCAGCTTGTAAGTTGCCGGTTCTAACTAGGCCGGCATAGTGGATGTGACTACTACTCACAGTTATTAAATTGTAGTAGCAGTGACATCCATTCATGGACCACACTGTTATGTTAGGTTAGGCTACATCAAGCGGGGTGCTGTCATATTTCGAGTCACAATAAAAAACAATGTTCTGCTTAATTTCATTCATATATACTTTAATATTCCGAAAGTACTATATTGAAGGTGACCGCGATTCGGATGAATTCGTCATCCATAAACAATCTGCTGAATCATGAACTTCCGTTGCGTACTTCACCAATGCAAATTACTGGTGTCCCAGTGTCAGAAATTATTCCAGCATTACTATCTCGTTTAATATAATACAATCGCTATTTTATACTAGAGAAATATATGAAAATAAAAATACCCAGAAACCAAATTGTGTCAGACAAGTGGAGCGCCTCTTGTCTGACACAATTTGCTCGCTTCCTTCACATCCACATTTCCCTTCACACAAACCCTACGGACCTACGGTTATGGGCACTACGCAATCCAACTTTCTTGAGAATGTCTCCGATTTGGTCGGAAATTGATCCTGAGCCTGCCTCGTTTAACGCATCTACACAGACTTATAAATTCCTTTCGTCAATCTTCTTTTACTCATTCTTTCCATGTGCCCAGAAACCAAAACATTAAAAATACCACGAAACAGAAAATGGGTATTATTTTCTCTTTTACTATACTATTAAGTATATTACAGCAATTTTTTTTTTTAATCAATTTTATTAGGGGATTTACTCACATAAAATGGCGATGCTATTCCCATTATAAACTAAACCTAGACTACTTACAAATACAAGCTTATACAGATATAATGTGGATAAGGCTAGTAATACAAAACATAAGAAACAATTCACACAAAAATAGAATACAACGAACAAAAATAAATTATTAAACCTATGATGCATTTGCTCTCTCCTTTAAGTACACCGCCACGAATTTGTATAACATTTTGGCTTGCCCAGAAGCAGGCTCTGCTAATATACTGTTACAGCAACCAACATTCCAAATATTAATCCCCAATCTTTTAAATGACCACTACCTATCACGTCGGTTCCTGACACAATCCATCAACAAATGTTCCACGTCCTCTATTTTGCCACATGTCAAATATTTATTAAGACGCGATATCTTATATCTACCTGTCTAATGGTAAGCAAAGGTAGGTTCCAGGGTGCCGAGGACTGAAAAAACTGCCTATGGCTATGGCCGCCAAAGGTACTTATACTCGTATTAAGCATCGCTTGAAGGATCCAGCCCATGAGGAGAACACATAGACATAGTAGAGCATTGCATTTGTCAATTGTTCTACAAAGTAACGACGCACCCACCGCACCTTTTGCCGATTCCCCGTTACAAATTAACCATAATAAATTCGGTTATGTTGTGTTTTGTATTACAAATCAATATCCGAACGTATTTGTCATGCGAAAACGTAACGGATCTAAAAGGAATTCGACTCATGTGCTCCGCTGGACGCGCCGGTAATAGTTTCGATTAAATTATATTTATTCTGCAGTTGATTACTGGATAAAACCTGATTAAACGAATTAAATATATAAATCTACATATAAGATCCCAAACTTGATAACTTCCCCGGGGTTAAGGAAGTGCTATGAATACAACTGCTACAGTGCTCCTGTGACCCATCAGTGTGCAAGTAGAGTCAGGCCCATCAGATCCGAACCTGCTCCTTCCCTGAGACTTAGTTCTTAGTTCCATTTTATTTGTTTCTTGTTAATATGACTGAATTCCACCCAAACTACTGAATCGATTTTTTAAAAATTTAATTTAGTTTTGGTCTTCTTTTATCCAGGACCCTCCCTGGATAGTTTAGATTTACAATTGGACCCGGTAGGTAGTTTTTTTTTTGTTTGAAGCAAGTCGTTTTTCTTTTACTGTGGCTATTCGACAGAACACAGCCTGATTTTAAGCTGGAGTGTGGTCTCGTAAATTAAGGTGACTACTACAGAATAAATCAATCAACCAATCAAATTGTCACGCCTTTTTCTCACAGGGATAGGCAGAGACAATGGAACGCCACTTACCACGATCCTTACACAGCTCCCTTGCTTCCTTCACATCCACAATTCTCTTCATACAGGCTCTGTGGTTATGGGCACTAGGCAACCTAGCTTTCTTGAGGATGCAAGTAGCAGTTACATCCACTATATCGGCCTAGTTGGAACCGGCAACTTCTAAGCTGATCCCAAAATGAAATATGACTTCATTTCAGGGTCTGTATTGTAATATTCTGGATCGGCAGACTTGGCATCACTGCCTACCACTCTTTGAAGAGTGTCGGGCCGCTGTCTTTTCACAAATTTCTTATGTCGCTTTCAAACAAACGTCACGCAACGTCATTCTATCAGACCAGTGTAGGTCACATTTAATTCTCTATAAGGGCACTCTGGTTTGTATTAATAGATAATTCTTTGTTGATACTATAATAGACTCTATTATCTACGTCATATTGGTAATATTCATCAGAAACACATTGGACATGTCTCGCTGAATCAATTGTCTCACTTTGACCCCGAGCTGGCATGAATAACAACTGGCTGCCATTAATATAATACATTAATCGAGTATAGGACAATTTTGTTATATATCGTTTTTATATATTTTTTATTTTATTTTTATTTCTTTAAGGATAACTTACAGCTAACTAAATATATATAAATAGATAAGTTTTATAGAGGAAAAAAGGCCAATAACAAGTTACCACCGATAAAAATGTCCGATTTGTTAGGAGTTCGTCTACAATACTGTTTTAGTTAGTAGTCATGTAAAATTAGTAATTAGGTTTTCTTTAGTAAACAGAAAATTAGTAATCGCAGTTGTAATTAATCGATATGCACGATTTTTACCATCCAATCTTCATAACTATTGTAAGCCAAAATATGATAAATAAATATATTATATACTTATTAGTTTTTTTAATATAAATATAAAATATATAAATATAAAATATATACATATATTCCGTTAGCTTTTATTTATTACACTTCCATAATTTTTATTTTTTCCGATTTTAATATATGCTTGATAATAGAAACAGGACGACCATATAGTATAACAAAATACATTGATGCCAGCAATGTCACTACACAAACGCCGGCAAAAATTATTATTAAGTAAAACAAGATTTGGCCCAACCAAAATGGACGTCTTTTATTGACTGATCTCGAAACGCGATTATTACGCGAAATCGCAGTCTGTCCCGGATTTGCAGACTGCATACCACTCTTTAATAATAAAACTTTGCCTAAAAATATTTGTATCAGTTAAAGCCACTACCGTGGTGTAGTGGCAGTACAATGGCTACGTAAGCCGAGTGGCACGGGTTCAAAACCACTCACCGGTACCAATGTATCTTTGATATATGTACTTTGGTTGTCCTGTTTCTATGATACAAGCACTTTAATAGCTTAGTATAATAAAATAATAATAATAATTCATTTATATGTTAAAAATAGTTAGTAAAATATGTTTACGGCAGTTTCTTTTAAATTAAAATAATAAAAATACGCAATAACTATTAAATAAAGATCTTAACCTACAACAAGTGTTAAATTGGAAACTTAAGGAGCAAAACAAATTAAAGTTCATAATAATAATACTCGTTGGCTCTCGTTAGGTAGCTGGATCAAGCGTTTGATTCAGAAAGCAGTACTCCTGGACACGGCGCGTATTGTTAGGAGGTTCCTTTCTCAGGAGCCCTGACCACCGGTGGCTTGGACCCTGTCCCGATGCCGGTGGACAACTATTTGTTAGCGCCTTCAATGAAATGTCTAGACGTCTAGGAAACACACAATAACAAATTAACTAAAAGCTTTTATAAAAATTTTCTCTGTTCTTTATTTGAAAAGGTTAAACATAAGGAAAGTTCGTCACATATTGATTAAGGATACAATGAACTTATCATGACGTCAGCACTCCATAAAAGAGCTGCTAGGATAAAATTAGACATTTTGGACAAATACTCTCTTTTTTTCATCGGAGTATCTACACTTCTATCTGTCTTTTTTTATTATACATTTTCTGTCATTTGGTTGTGCAGGTAGATAGAGAAAAGCTCATTAAATAAATAAAGCAATGATTACGTAAACCGAAAGCACGGGTTTAAAACCACTTGCTGGTACCAATGTATCTTTCATATATAATGTACTTTGGTTGTCCTGTTTCTATGATACAAGCACTTTGGTAGCTTAGTATAGATATGAAAAAAAACTTGCTTACTAAAATAATATTTTCTTAGATTTTGCGCGAACATTGATTAATGAATTAAACAAATTTTATGCGGCTTACTATCGCGTTAATTTCTCGAAACGTGGCAATAATAAAAGAAAATAAAATTGTTAAATCAAAACCATAATAAACGCAATAGTAAGCCGCATAAAATTTGTTGAATTCATGCTTACTATAACTCAATCACAAGCTCAATTTTTACCAATCTTTGCAATAAACACATCTCGCTCGACTTTCCCTTCTTATTTAATATAAAACCATATCGTATCAATTTATATGAGGTATATATCACATCGTGGCATCGCTCAATGTATATGACCAAAGTTATTATAGATAAATGAGCTTTCCATTCCGTGAAATTAGCTTTCAAATCGGTTCAATGGTTATGAGCATAATATTAACTTGTAACTTCATTTCCGCTTAATATTAGTGTGAGGTTTTATATCCATACTGTCCGCTTACACGAGGATAGTACGAGTACAACACTTTCCAGCGTACTATTCTGCATTACTTTGTTATCCAGATTACACGGTTTTTTATTGTGAGTCGACATCAGACTTCGACCTGACTGATCGAGGTCCAAGAGTGCCGAGAACTGAAGAACCGAGTCAGTTCTCGGCTACCTTCAGTCGCCGTCACTATGCCGGCCAAAGGTGCATTTTCACGCATCGCTTAAAGGATCCAAGGTCATAAATGATATACTTTTTATTGTAAAAATTGTAGCTTAAATATACATAAATGGCGACTAATATGGCGATCTCTTTTACGCAACTGGAGGAAAACAATATTAAATAATTTAAGATAATTATGGATAGTAAACAAAAATATTCGTTAGATCTAAAAAATCATGGTAGATATTATTATAAAATTAGATATAGTAGCAAATTAGATTAAGAGTTTGGAATTTAGAAAATAAATTCGTATTAGGTCGTACAGCGACTTTATTATTGTGGTTAGACAAATGACAGCACCCCGCCTGATGTTAAGCTGGAGTGTAGTCCATGAATGGAGGTGACTGCTACTTCAGTTGAATATTTGCAAGTAGCAGTCGCACCCACTATGCTGGCCTAGTTTGAGACGATAACTTACAAGCTAAAACGCGACTAAGTCATTTCACAGTCTGTATACTTTCAAGTGGAGATGGTACTAGCCTGGATTGGTAGCACCTGCACCTAAATAAAACTGAAATCCTTAATTTAAAATTATGATTAACTATTAATAATAATTAACATAGAACAAAGTAAGAGGTATATGAACAAAGCCCAGTTGCAACCTGAGCTTGCGACAGACTAAATCGTGAGAATCAGAGGCTTAGTGCAAATTTCATTGTGACTATTAATTTACGTGATTTTAACTTGGTTTGCCATTGTTTCATTATATGCCATCATTATAATCTTTAATCAATTGTTACTTAATTAGATTATTATAGGTGTGTGTAACTGCTTTATAAGAATCTGCTTGTTAATCTCTTTCCTAACATGTTGTAATGGCTGATCCTTTTTTTACATCAACATCATTATAATCAATCAATTGTCACGCCTTGATCCCCACAAGGATACGCTCTCGCTTCCTTCACATACACAATTTCCTTCATACATACTTTAAGCTTGTGAGCAGCAAGAATCCGCTTTTAAAAAAAATCCTGTTTAATTTTTAGTTATTAGACAATATTCTGGATTATCATTTATTTTTACATTTCTATATTAAGCTACTAAGCGTGCTGATATCAAAGGAACTGGACGAACAAGGTACATTTATTATTGTGACACGACATTTGCCTTTGACCCGCCTGATTGGTACAGGCAAGTGGTTTTGAACCAGCGCCGGCTTTAGGTTTGTGAGACCATTTATTTAGCACTAGGCCACGGTCGCGACCAGTTGCCTTAATATAAATATACTAAATAAATACACATAAGAGTATTAGGCCGGGGTAGATACGGCGATTGTGGCAGCCGTGAACAGACTCATTTTTTTTCAGTCATCGGCCTTCTTACACCTCTGTCATGCTTTCTCAGGTCGAAGTCAGATGTCCAGTCACAATAAATAATACATCATACATAGGAATATTTAAAATAAGTCAAAGAATTTGTTTAGCCAATTATCCATCAGGCGTATTATTGCTATTTAAAATGAATAGTAATAAATATAACTACATCTGCACAAAAAAACATATAAAATCCCATCAAAAACAATACTTGTCAAAAAAACCAAGTCTCGCAACTCAGTTGTTCTGCGGTAAAAAGTTGTGAGATCCATGTAAAACCAAGTCGGTTATTAATTTATTCAGTCTCTACTTAAGCGACTTTCTGTCTTAATACGTCCAGTCTCTAAGACCACGATCGTGGTCCATAACAATTGAAAATCAATTGTGTCTGGAATCTCCGTACTCGAAGCATTAAGTTATTACGTAATAATTAACAGCATCTTATAGTGACGCATATCAATATTAAAATTCTTTAATGTTTTATATAAATATATTGAGACTTGGCCATCGCACTAAATAATTGAATTTACATGTGTTTTCAGGCGATTGAATTTACACGTGTTTTCAGGCGATGGCCAAGTCTCAATATATTTATATAAAACATTAAAGAATTTTAATATTGATATGCGTCACTATAAGATGCTGTTAATTATTACGTTATAACTTAATGCTTCGAGTACGGAGATTCCAGACACAATTGATTTTCAATTGTTATGGACCACGATCGTGGTCTTAGAGACTGGACGTATTAAGACAGAAAGTCGCTTAAGTAGAGACTGAATAAATTAATAACCGACTTGGTTTTACATGGATCTCACAACTTTTTACCGCAGAACAACTGAGTTGCGAGACTTGGTTTTTTTGACAAGTATTGTTTTTGATGGGATCTCATTTCTTTTTGTATTTTGTAGACGGTTATTTTGTAATGCGCTACCACATACTCGATTATAGCAAGTCTAATATCATACGACGACTCAATATTCCCATACATAGAGAATGACAAAGAATGAAATAAACACGAACCATCACCAGGTATAGGAATAACCCAGTGTGGACAAGGCTGATCATTCACATACAGTATTACTGAATTCATTGCGACTACCTACAAGTTAGATTGCAAAGTTATTTTTATGCAGAAATACGATTAGATAATAAGAAAATTATAAATACTTAGGTACTTAAAGTATCAATATTTAATTTAAATTATTTATCCGAACAACGTCCAAATTGTAAGCAAATAATATCAGTAAACCAATGAGAGTAGCCTTTAGTCGTCAAACTAATATAGCAATCGAAATTATCAATGAAAATCGCAAACTTATAGGTAAGAATTCTGGGCACATCCGAACAGCATTGGGTCGCTCGCGCGTATGAGCGCGGCTGCTGCACGCTCGGCGACATTCACCTTTCCGCGCGCCCCGCCATTGTCCCCGCCCCGCGCCCCGCCACTGTCCCCGCCCCGCGCCCTCGCGCTAGCAATAATAATAATTCCCGTAAAATAAATAGCAATAATAATAATTGCCGTAAAATAAATAAAATCTTAAAACATCGTTACGAATAAAGCCAATATTGAAAAATTTAACTGAAGACTTGGCTGTATGGGCTTAATTTTCTTTGCGGTCTTTTCTAGATTTTTTAGTTTTTCCTTGATTCATACACCAAACACTACATATATTCCAAATTTGAAGCTTCTAGGTCTGCTAGAAGTGCCTTAGAATTTTGATGATCGGTGAGTCAGTGAGTGACAAAATTTAAGAAATTTGACCCGTTATAATTCTTAAAATACTGGTTCAAATTGAATGAATTTTGAAATATACGTGTCTTTACAATGCCTGCATGTGGTTACTGAAAATTTCAGTCTTCTAGTTTTATCCACAACGAAGTTACAGGGGGTCGAAAATGGTCTGAATTGCTTCGAGAAAAGGATGGTACGGCCGTGACGCTTTGCTCGACTTGGTCGGGGGCACGACCGTGCCCCCAGATACTTATAAGAAAAACATAATCATCTTTTTCTGCAACCTTGAACAATTTTATCTTTACATAATAATGATAGTTATTATCTTTCTAATAATAGAGGCATGGAATCATGGAATTAAGTAGAGCTTGTATGAAGAGAGTTGTGGATGTCAGGGAAGCGAAATAGTTGTGTCAGGATCGTAGAAGGTGGCGCTCCATTGTCTCTGCCTATCCCTGTGGGAAAAAGGCGTGACACTTTGATTAATTGAATTAAGTATTTTTAAGAAAAACAATACTGATTATCCGAATTATTGCGAATTAATACGTTACTGAGGAATTAGGTTATAGTTCTTTTTAAATCAAGTTTTTGGGTTTTTTAATAAAGTTGAGTTTTAGATTCACTTAGATTAATAATCATATTTTTTAAAATACTTAATAATAACTTTTATTTACATCAAGTAAATAATCTTATACATAATATTCCAAACAAAACACAAATAAATAAAAAAAAACGAACAACGAAAATTGAAGGTAATTGTTTTTTTTTTATGTGACTCGACATATGACAGCACCCCGCTTGATGTTAAGCCGAAGTGTGGTCCATGAATGAATGTCACTTCTACTACAATTCAATAACTGTGGGTAGCAATCACATCCACTATGCCGGCCTAGATGGAACCGGCAACTTACAAGCTGATCCCGAAACGTGACCAAATCACTTCACGGTCTGTATACTTGTAAGTGGTGGTACTACCCCAGATCGGCAGACTGGGTACCACTGCCCACCACTCTTAGACTCCATACTAGTTTACACTGTGTTACGGCAGCCCATTCAAACAAAATCATTGGTGATAAACCTCCCCTAGCTTATCTTTAGGCAAGTCGAGGTTAGATTAGGCAATCAATTGTAAATCTGCGGGTCAACCAATTGAATTAACTCGTGCGGAAGTGAGTAAGATCTATAATGTATTAATCAAATTGTCACAATTCCCACAAGGATAGGCAGAGACGATAGAGCGCTCTCTTTCTCTTCCCTAAATTCACAATTTATATTACATTCCTAGATCTAAAATAGAGGTTTTATTTGTTTAAATATCAAATCAATCAAATTGTCACGCCTTTTTCCCATGGGAATAGGCTGAGACAATGGAGCGCCATTTGCCACAATCTTGACACAACTCCCTCGCTTCCCTCACATTCACAATTCTCGATTATTAACATCAACATAAGAAAAGCGCTGGACGACTGCGGTGGGAGCAAATCCGCGCAACTGTATGTATATGTACAATCGTGCACAAAATTGATAATAATTATAAAATGAATTAAACAAATTTTATGCGGCTTATTATCGCGTTTACTTTGGTTTACATTTTACAATAGTAAATTCATTAATCAATGTTCGCACAAAATCTAAGAAAATACTAATATTATAAAATTTATACACATTTGTAAAATGATAAGTAAATAGTATTTTCTTAGATTTTGCGCGAACATGAATTAAACAAATTTTATGCGGCTTATCCGTGAACACGATGGCTGCAAAGTTCTCGAAACGTCTAAATAATAAAAAAATGTAAAAACAAAGCCAAAATAAACGCTATAATAAGTAATTAGGTAACAAAACATGTTACTGCGCAGCTTAAGTGCGAGCGCTCTTTTTATCTGTCGGAACTTAAACTATCCCGGATTGGAGAATGGGAAATTGACCACTAACTGTCCGCTTGTTTAATCATGGCTGAATAATTTTTAATTTAGGCTCCTAATTCTAGCGATGCCGGCGAAATGTTTCTAACGAGGGGTTTGTGTTTACATACTTTTAATTTTTTTAGACGACAGGCATGGACGAACTGTCAGAGATTGGTTTGTTGCGCGTAAAGTCCCGGGTTCGATTCCCGGTCGAAGCAAATATTCGTTAGCTTTTATTTGTAATATTTAAAAATTATATTAAGCAAATATAAATGTACACTGGTATTTATCTGGTTTTTCTAACTAGGTAGACTGCATAACTTTAATAGCTTAATAAATAACTAACATTTTTAACCATTGCGATCGTGGTTTCGAGTATTGTGGTAGATAAAGGGTCTCGCGGACCAAGAGCCCCCGATTCAAAACCACTTGCCGGTAACAATGTCTCTTTGATATTTGGTCGTCTTGTGTATTATAGAAACTTAATGACTAAAGTACATATTTTAAAGATACATTGATCCTCACTTTAAAACGACCGGCAAGCGCTTGGGTTTGCGTGACCATTTAACCACACCACAGTCACCTAGTTCCTTGAATTTAATCTACTTGTTACTGTCGTTTAATAAAGGAACAACTAAGTAAGAATATATAGATTTCGCGCGAACATTGATTAGTGAAAAAAACACTTTTATGCGGCTTACTATCGCGTTTATTTTTGGTTAATAATTTTACAATTCTTTATTATTACAGTCTCTCCGTGACTACGATGGCTGAAAAGCTCTCGAAACGTAAGAATATTATAAAATGTATAATCAATAACCAAAAATAAACGCGATAGTAAGCCGCATAAAATATGTTTAATTCATTAAGTAAGTAAATTGTGCGATTTGATCTGAATAGTTTTTGGTGTTTCCTTTATGGTGCGCAAATTTGCAAAAAAACAAACTCATATTGATTTCATATTTGGTGGTACATATTTTTATTGTGGCTCGACATACGACAATACCTCGACTGATTTTAAGTTAAAATAAATGGAGGTGACTGCTACTACAGTTAAATAACTGTAGTAGCAGTCACATTCACTGTGCCAGTCTAATTGGAATAGTTTTTAGGGTTTTCTTTGTAGTAAGTTTGTTTATTAAGTCCGATTTAGGTCTATGTCATAAATTGTTGTTAATATATGTGCAGTTATTTCGTAATAAGGTATTTTAATTGTCCAGTGTTGTACAGAGGGTTTCTAGCTTAAAATACGAATTAAAGAAGTAAAATCATAGGTAAAGTGGGTTGAAACTATTTATGTAAAAAAAACTTTAAACAAAGTTGGTGGAATTGCGGCGACTGTCCGTCGGAAGTCGCTAAGTGACCGGAGACTGTTAATTTGTACTAAAAGTACGAGTACCTACTTGTGAGCAACGACCCGACAAACTATTTCTACTAATAAAGCCAACATGGGACACTAACAAACAAGAATAAAGAAATGTTCTTAAAGTTAAATGTCTGATTAAATTAAATAACTTTTTTTTCCACATAGTTAAAATATATTTTTAATTGTAACACGACATCTAGCCGCGACTTGCCTGATGGTAAGCAAAGCAAGGGCAGGTCCAAGAGCGCTGTAGACTGAAAAAAAACGTTTTGGTTTACGGTTGTCTCAGTCGCCGCCATTATACACTGCCTTAAGTCTTTTGCCTATATACAACAATTAAATAACTGTAAGTAGCAGTCACGTTTACTATCCCGGCCGTTACAAGCTGAGCCCGAAACGCGACTAAGTCACATTACGGTTTGTATAGTTGTAAGGGACAGTAGAGTCTAAATATAACAAAGGGTATTTTTTGCATACAGCTATTTATACAAATCTAATTATGAGGCGACCGTGGTGTAGTGGCAGTGCAATGGTTTCACAAACCAAGTGCACGAGATCGAAACCACACACCGGTACCAATGTACCGGTGTGTGGTTATAGAATATAGTATAGAATATAGTATAGAAAGGTAAAATAAAACAATATTCAAATAAAAATATCAAATCAATACGTCAGTATGAAATCAAATAAACTATCAATGACATTGATTTGATATTTTTAGTAATAATTTAGCTACTTCATCCTATTTTGTGGGCTATAAGGATGGTACGAAAATACACAATGATATAATATTTAACAGGTTATATTATTTTATTGATAAATTTAATTGATATTTGTCAGACATTCCAGTCGGGACTCGTTAATGTTTTTTTTTGTTTTTTACATTTCTATACAAATCTACAAAACAAGATTGTATCATAGAAAAAGGACAACCAATGTACATAAATCAAAGATACATTAATACAGGTGAGTGGCTTCGAACCCGTGCTCTCGGCTTGCGTAACCATTGCACTGCCACTACACCACGGTTGCCTTGATTTAAAGTAGGTACCTTTTAAAGCCCTTCTCACATAAATATATAAATGACAGTCTGCATACGAGGCAATGCTGACACGATTCACAATGCTGGCCGCTCGTAGGTAAAATAAAAGATAATGTCGGAGCAAATATGATATTTGTTGAGAAGGTGGAAAAATACTTTTGCCTGACACTTTTTTGTCTTTAATTTTTGGTATTAAAAATTATTTAAATTGGTTATTGATATTTTAAACTTTGCTATGATATTGTGCCAAACTTTTCCAAGTTAGCACTGAAATTGTTTTCATTTATCACGTTCCCTGTAGGAAAAAGGCGTTACAATTTGATTGATTGATTGATTGTTCTATGTGAGAAGGGCCTAAGAATTCCTATTCAATAGTTTTCATGGCGAAGTTGAATTGTGAACAGGAAGTTGTTTCTAATCTATTATTTAACTTAACACTAACAACATTACAGTGTAGGATAAACCGCAACAATGAGGTAAAAAATCTAAACATCAACAAATGCTCAGAAAATGTTTGTAAACACTATTGCATTAATAGGAATTGTTGCGTGATTGTTTCCAATGTTTTGTTTGGCGATTGCGAGAAAAATATTTCTATTACTAAAATTTGTTGCATCTTAAAACGATAACGAAACACTTTTTGTTGATCGATTTCAGCGATGTCAATTAAATTAAGACTTTATAGAGATAATTGCGACCGTGGTCTAGGAGTAATTAATAAAGTAAAAGTATAACGCATACTCAAGTAAAACAAAAACAGCCCCCTAGCACGGCAATCTAAGAAGCAAGATAAAGACCTGTAAGGAATATCATTGTAACTCATTTTAATAAACAAATAGGCTGGTTTATTAAAATGATTTTAAAAAAAATGATTAAAGTTTTCTACGTTGTTTTGTGTGAAGTTTTATTGAACCTTTAAATATATTTTTTCGGACATTCTGTTCTGGTAAGTTATTTAAAATGAGTGGCAATGATGTTCTTTGCAGGTCTTTATCTTGCTTCTTGGAGAAAGCATTATTCTAGATTGGCAGGTATTCAATTAATACAGTACACATTAGTTCAATTAACAGTCAATTAGTTCATTCTACTTTCATGCTCTTTCTGCCATATAGATATTTAATTCTATACATCAATATAGGAACAAGCACCGCAATCACAAACCATCCAATTACAAACAAAATAATTATACTACTTATAATGATTATGTTTACGGGTTATTATAGGTCAGCTAGATAATAACTAGTGCACTAAAATGTACACCTGTCTAGAGCATTCCAAATTACACATTGGTATAGTTCCCAGCAAATAAAAAGAGCGCTGACTTAGAGCTACGCAGTGTAAATTTGGCAGATTAAAAGAGCTCTGGTCCGCCTAAAACATGCGTAAAACGGAAAGTAAGTAGGTTACAAAACAAGTCATAGTCTGTATAAGCCGAAATGACGCGCCCCTCTACTTTACGCACACGAGCAAATATAAAAATGAATGGAACACACCGAAAATGCGATTGTAATTGGTTATTCAGTTGCTGGTTAGACACAAAAGGAGGAGCACGCTGATGAAGTATAATAGTATAGTTAGTAATATTTGTATTCACACATTTAAATAAACTAATAAAGTGGAGGGGCGCGTCATTTATAGTTTGACAAGTATACTGCGCAGCTTCAATACCAGCGTTCTTTTTATCTGCCGGCGACGCTACGCTAAATTATAAGACCACTTATTGACATGCAAACAGACAGTATACGGTAGCCGAAAAGGGGAAGTCTTGTTCCACACGTCTTGACGGTATAATTAAAAAGAAAAAAGATATGATTAATGTGAATATGCTCTAGTATTCAACAAATATGTAATTGGCAGGTTATATGTAGGCATCTTTCTATAGTATGACGTTACATTTTTTTTTTAAATAAGACTATAGAACAGAAAAATATATAATTAGTTTTTTTAAGTTGCTCGGTTCTGTGAATCGACATAATCCAAGAAGCAAGACTTGCAAAGAATATAATTCCAACTCATTTTAAATAACTTACTAAAACAGTGTATCAAAAGGATATTTAAACGTTCTGTAAAACTTTACACTAAACAACGTTGAAAATAATATTTTTTTAACATTTTGATGTGCCAGCCTAATATTTAATTTAAAATGAGTTACAATAACATTCCTTGCCGTTCTTTATCTTGATACTTGGATTGCCGTGCTAGGGGGGTGATGTTAAAAGTGTGATTCCGCCGGCGACTGCAGACTGCATTACTGGTTTGTATGAGATGGATTCCGTGCAAGGCGACACTATTGCGACAATCAGCATTTGCTAAGTCATAGATTATAAATATGATGTTTGAAAACGATATTAATGCGGCGGCTGCAGACTATTATCACCTTGCACGGAATCAATCTCATACAAACAAGTAATGCAGTCTGCAGTAGACTTGGGTAGTTCCGGAACGAGTCACTAAAATGATATACTTCCGATCCTGGTACTACACCACTCACTAGTTCACTGCAAATTCAAACGTGTCTCTAGTTCCTTTAGTTCCGAGTCATGCATCGCATATCCACTCACTCACCACTCCTATGATGGAACGAGATATAAACACATCGTACATTCGTACGGAATCGTACCTCGTTCGTTACTCGTACCTAGTATTTTCGCGTAATACCGTGAAATTATATTTTATATATCCATTGCTCTCCGCGTGCACAAGAAAATATTTACACCGCGTGCATTACGAGTAATGGTATGAAAGTATGTTGAAGAGAGCAGCAACTCGTCGTCTTTTTATAACGTATTTTGCTAACGAATATTTGCAGTTTTAAATTTTGCGAATTGGTAATTGTGATTATAATTATTGTTTATTATAGTTTCTGTGTACATTTGTGAAGTGTATGATCTAAAATAATTCTATAGAAAGGATATCTTGATTTCTCAGAACAACTGCAGCTTTTCTTTACCGAATGAACTAACCGAATGCGCTTCCTTGAACTAAATGAACTAGTGAACTAGATGAACTAGTGAACTAAATGAGTGAACTAGTTCCGATGGAAAAAATATACATATCACTCCGTATCATTTGATGGAAGCGTTTTGCGCATGTATAGTCTGCAGTCGCCGGCAGAATCGCAAGCTGGAATAATTGCAAGAAGCAGTTGCATCTACTATCAACTGTACTACTCATGGATCGTCAACTGTACCACTCATAGAAATAGTTGTGTCCAGACCAAAACTACGTAAGAGGTTGGTTAGTCAATCTCAATATAAAACGGAAGGTCAGGCGAAACTAAAAATAATTTTATTATCAATTGTATACGTATTGTTGATTTGCTTAAATAAACAAAGTCTTCATTCGTGATAAAAATAGATATTTTAACATGCATACGCTATTGTAAAATAGTAAAACTTTATTTTAATTACAGTTCTATACTAAGCTACTAAAGTGCTTGTATCATAGAAACAGGACAACCTAAGTACATACATCAAAGATACATTGGTACCGGTGGGCGGTTTCGAACTCGTGCTCTCTGTTTGTGTAATCATTGCACTGCCACTACACCACGGTCGCCTTAACTATAGAGTATCTAAATTATAAAAAATCTAAGTACCTACATACCTATTTGAGTATGTATGAATTCATTTATATATTTTCCATTTCATTTCCATTCCATCCATTTCATTCATTCCATTCCATATATTTCCACACATCGTCGGATCGACTTCCTGAAGGTTTGACTGGTAGTGAATGCCTTTGGCATGTCAACCATAGTATTATTTTGCATTAAGTTTAAAAAATTGTGTCTAATAAATTTTAGTTTGCACGCATCAATGTTGTGGCACAATTGAGTAGGCCACGTTTCCTGGCTGGGGAACGAACGCTCTTTGAACCATACTTGTTTATCATAGTTCATATCAATTCGTTGAGAAGTTTCTTAAGTCTCATTTATTTACTACTTTAAAACTAAGCGTGGTTGTATCATAGAAGCCGGACGACCATAGTACACATATCATAGATACATTGGTAGCGCCAAGTGGTTTTGAACTGCGAGCTTTGTTTGAGTTATAAAGTTTAAATAATTTGAGATGTCGAGTATTTAGGGGTTCAGCGGAAGGAGATGGCATTTTTTTGACTGACTAAGAATTACGACTTATCGAGGTTAGAGTTATACAATCAATAATTATATCAATTATTGATACATAAGTATTATTTACAATTACATTAAAACATTACGTTATATTAAAAAAAAAAACAATAACCGAAAGAAGCACCGATTACACTTTACGCAGTAGTGGAATTTGCCCATAATGTTTCAGACATGCGGTAGTGATGACCTGCTTAGTCCCACTTTTTTAAATTTATTTATTTATTTATTTATTTATTTCAAATTCAAATCAAATTGTCACGCCTTTTTCCCACAGAGATAGGCAGAAAATTTATAAAACTGACAATGCTGTACCTATGTTAATGTACAAGCTCTATGGTTGTTGTTAATGTGAAGGAAGCGACTGTCAGGATCATGGGCAGTGGCGCTCCATTATTCTCTGCCTATCCCTGTGGGACAGACGTGACAATTGTTTTTTTTTACGATTTAAAGAAACGACGTTACGTAATAAGCATTAATCTAATTAAGATAAGAATAAGAACTAATTGTGATCGTAATTGAATTATGTTTTCTTAGTAAAATCGTAAAATAATTCCGTTGTATTATTTTATTGTGACTTGACATCTGACCTCGACCCATCTCATGGTAGCCAGAGAAGGTCCAAGAGTGCCGACGACTGTAAAAACGGAGTCTTCACGGTTTCCCCAGTCGCCGTCACTATGCCTGCCATTATTATATATTTTACGCTACGTGGTCAAGGACGTTGTGAAATGAAACTCACCCGTTGAAATTGTAAAGAAGACTAATTTATTTGACATAAAAAATTGAATATCAAAAAACAAAAGAATAAATGAGTTTGAAAATGACATTTTGTTTTTAATGAAAATGAGTTAAAATAATTTTAGTTCGACCTTTTTAAGGTCGTCTCAATAAACAAAAGAATAAATTAAAATCTAGAAATCTTTAGATGCTATAGGAAAGATGAAACAAAGTTGACGAAAGTGTTACCGCGCATATCAGGTGACTGTCCTTTTTTTATTGTTACTTGACGTTTGACCTCGACCTGCCTAATGGTGAGCATTAGGTAGGTCGAGTCAGTTCATCACAGTCGTCTAAGCCAGCCAAAGGTGCTTCGCATCGCTGGAAAAATCCAAGGTTATAGGATAGAGAGAAACACAACACAAATGGCAAAGTATTTCACTATTCACGATTATTTCACGATTATTCTACAAGAAAACCACGCGCCAAACGTACTCTTGGTTTTTCGAGGGAGGACCCAAGGTGACCTTCTTCATCAAGATTGCTGGGGTTCTTTTGTCCTTCATATTCAACGGTTAAATCTACATCTATTAGATTCTAGTGGTTTTATATCTAAGAATTTCGTTTAAAGGTGTGATTCCTGCGACTGCGAACTTCAGCCGCCGCATTTATATTGTATCCAAACATAGTAAGTATTTATAATCTTTAACTTAGCAAATGCTGATTGTCGCAATAGTGACGCTTTGCACGGAATCAATCTTATACAAACCAGTAGTGCTGTCTGCAGTCTGCGGTTTGCAGTCGCCGGCAAAATTACACCTTAAACATTTTATTTATTGCGGTTTTATGATTATCCTTAACAATTTATTTAGTTTTATTCTCGACAAACCTTAAGGTAGTTTAGTAGACAATAAAACTTATTAGTTTTAAATTAGTTATTTAACCGCGTGTTGTTTTCGATTGTCACGACATTCTGACCGCGCTGATGTTAAGTTGGAGTGCGATCCACGATGGATAATTGGAGGCACATCCACTGACTGTAGTAGTAGTCACTTCCATTCTTGGACAGCACTCCAGCTTAACATTAGGTTTTTAAATGGCTTGCTGTCATGTCGTTATGTAAAATTTTAAACTATGTTATTTACTGAATTAATTACGTTTTATTTACAGAATCAAAACAGGCGCGGATTGGGGACCGTGGTGTAGTGGCAGTGCAATGGAAACACAAACCCAGAGCACGAGTTCGAAACCACTCACCAGATACCAATGATCTTTTGAGCACTTTAGTAGCTTAGTATTATATAAAAATGTAAACACATAAAAGATTTAACCGAATTAATTAGGTAGGTTGGCTAATTATAATATTAAAAACATGTCCAATTTATTATTAATTTAAATACTATTATTAATATATTAGGTAAGTACCTATAATCAAATAAATTATGCAGGAATAAATTATATTAAAATAAGTAATAATAAAATTTTCCATCAATCAAGTGTCGTTAATTTTTGTATTTGTTTCCAAAGTGCCTGCCTATACAATACTAAACGATAACAATATTATCACGACGTTGTGATATTTACTATAACAATCACAAACATACCTATGTGACTCAGCTGACCACCAAATACCGCTTTAAGAAGAAGAAAAACAAACAAATAAAAAACACACAAAATCCAACAATTAAATTCACACACAGTTTAAAAAGTTTTTGTCTATAATTTATACTAAATAACAAATCACAAGAACAGAAGAATTATAGTAAAGTTCCGAATTTATTAAAGTTAACGTAAATGTTTACGATATTATTTTGACAGCGCGGACAATAACCCACCGCTCACCGCTTTAGGAATGATACTAAAGTGAGGAGCAAAGCAATAACAAAACTTTGCCGGTTCAAATAACATCGGAGGTGGGGGCCTCAAGCATCCTTCCTCAATCCTCACTGGTTGAATGAAAATGGACGAGAAAAAGAGATAACTATATTTTCACTTGAAAAAAAAAACGCCTGAAAATAGAAACTTTTACTGAATTTCTTTCTTTCATAGAGATATTCAATTATGTATGTATGTAAGTTATGTAAAAACCAATAAACGTAAAATGTTTTTTTTTATCATTTGTTATTGTTTAAATAAACTGTTTATACTTTTGGCAGGAATAGTGTCTGCGACTGTGGCAACAGTAAATAAAACGTTTTTTTTTATTGTGACACGAGATTCGACCTTGGCCAGCCTGATGATAAGTAAGAGGAGACCCAAGAGTGACGAAGACTGAAAAAACCTAGTTAGTTCGCCGTCACTATGCCGGCTAAAGGTACTCCTTCACGCATCGCTTGAAGGATCCAAGGTTATAGGATGGAGAGAACACATGGGCTGGCAAAGCATTCCACTTGTCGATTGTTCTACAAAGAAAAGACGCATCGAACTTTTTAGTTGGACTGCCAATTCGGTGGACAAAATGCTGATGCTTCCCCCGACCAGTTTACCATTAGGCATGATATTTCATAAGTCTTACTAAGACTCATTAAAAGGAAAAGAAATGTAGCAGATTTGGGGCCCAACCTACATTAAATGTCATGTGTATGTGAAGGAAGCGAGATAGTTATGTAAGGATCGTGAAAAGTGTTGGTGTTCCTTTGTGTCTGCCGATCCCTGTGGGAATTGAAGCGTGACTATTTAATATTTTTAGTGACTCGACATTAACTTGCCAGTGCCATAGTACAAACTTATGTTAAATTGTTACATCTAAGGCGACCGTGGTGTAGTGGCAGTGCAGTGGTTACGCAAGCCGAGTACACGGATTCGAAACAACTCATCAGTACCAATGTATCTTTGATATATTTACTTCGGTTGTTCTGTTTCTATGAAACAAGCACTTTAGTAGGTTAGTATAGAAATGTATAATAAAAAAAATATTAATGAAATTTCAATGAATTTTCTGTCAAGTAAAAATGAATATGAAACAAGCGAGTGATTTATCGCAAGATGAGGATGATAGTGAGATTGATAATGATCGTCTTAGTAAAGCGGCGGAAAGTCTTAACCCGCTTGATGTTAAGCTGGAGTGCGGTCCATAAATAAAAGTGTCTGCTAATATTGTTAAATAAGTTTAAGTAGTAGACCGGCAACTTACAAGTTTATCCTAAAACGCGACTAAGTCACTTCTCGGTTTGTATACTTGTACGTACTGCCCCGGATCAATAGACTGGGCACCACTGCCTACCAAATAGTAGATAAAGTTATACGGCGTTCTCACGAGGCGAATTTAGTTGTTCAATATAAAATATTACAAAAAATTGAAAGTAAATATTGACTGTAGTGTTCTCACGGTTTAATAATAATCGACTCAATATTACATGTGTCATTACACTATCTGTCCATTTTAGCATTTTTCTTATGGATGCGGACGCCATAATTTACATTTTATTTTACTAACAAACAAAAAAGACTGGTGAGTCAGAGGAATACAATACATACTCAATCGCGCTGATTGACTGACTGATTGGACTGATTATACAATGCATCCGCATTCTATCGATCGAATCGGCAGTCGAACTAAAAAGTTCGATGCGTCTTTTCTTTGTAGAACAATCGACAAGTGGAATGCTTTGCCAGCCCATGTGTTCTCTCCATCCTATAACCTTGGATCCTTCAAGCGATGCGTGAAGAAGCACCTTTGGCCGGCATAGTGACGGTGACTGAAGAAGCCGTGAATAAACTCGGTTTTTTCAGTTGTCTTCACTTTTGGACCTTCTCTTGCTTATCATCAGGCAGGTCGAGGTCAGATGTCGTGTCACAATAAAAAAATAAAAAAAAAGTTTAACGAACAAGTTCAGACTAGTCGATTCGCTGTCAACTATTAATTGAATCAATAAAAGTTGAAAGGTCTTTAACTTTTGTTGAACCGATATTTATTGCTTCAACTTGATTGAGAGTCTTTTCAGACGGTTCAAATCGCGAAGTTTCGCAGTTGATCATTTAAATTCGCCTCGTGTGAACGCCGTGTTAAGGCTCCTGCGTCGCCTTCGCTAATAAATAAAATTCGAATATGAATTAAAATACAGTATTGTATTTTATTCGCAACCTCATTTTTTGCTAGTTAATGACACCAAATAATGTTTTAATAATGTTCAGGGATCAAGTTAAATGTCAAAATATTCGTTAAAAATATCAATCAATCAAATTGTCAAGCCTTTTTCCCACAGGGATAAGCAGAGACAATGGAGCGGTTATGGGCACTAGGCAACCTAGCTTTCTTGAGAATGTCTCTGATTTACTCGAAAAACACCCTCCTGGGCCTGCCTTGTTTAATGCATCTATCCACAACAGATTTATAAATTCCTTTCGTCAATTTTGTCCTTTATAAATTACTTTCACTCATTCTTTCCATGTGCCCAAACCATCGAAGCATTCCTTTGTCAAGATAATCTTCTTTAGAGTCAAATCTATCGCGCACTGTGCTATTCATTATTCTATTCGCTATCGTCACTCCACATACACTCCTTAATGACCGCATTTCTACCAGCGTTAATTCTACTCTAATGCTTCTTCTGGCATACCCAACCTTCACTTCCATAAATTAATGTAGGAACAAGTACCGCACAATGAACAGCCATCTGTGACTTTTAGATTATTATAATTTTTAATTTTTTGGATTGGATATAAGGTAAGATAAATAGATAAATATTTATTCGAAGTTCCTTATAAAACATGTACCAATATAAAAATTAGAAATACAATTACTTTATACCTGGGGCAACATAACAATTAAAATAAGTCATATTTATTGTATTTAATATAATGAATTTTAAAACTTTAGGAACATTTTAAAATCTGAAACTGGATTGGATATCATATCCTAAGAATATATAATAGACTAAAGAAATTTCTTTTAGTCCATATTCTTAGATTACATCCAATAAAGGACATCATTAATTATGGCCTTTTTGTACTACTTATGTGATGCCCAATGATGAGAAAATATATTGTATTAATGGTAGTTTCGATACTTGTATTGATAAAACTAAAAAAATCTTTTAATTGCTGTGCAATTGAGTTATTTGGAAAATGAGATTTGAATTTTGTATCGTCTCTTAATCACGACGTCACGCCAAATTAACAGTTCTACTTTAAACTGATATAATTATAGTTTGATTATTTTGCAACGGATGGCTGTTCATAATGCGGTGCTTGTTCCTACATTAATGTATGGAAGTGAAGGTTGGGTATGGCAGAAGAAGCATGAGAGTAGAATTAACGCCGTAGAAATGCGGTCGTTAAGGAGTATATGTGGAGTGACGATAGCGGATAGAATAAGGAATAGCACACTGCGTGATAGATGTGGTTTGAAAGAAGATGTAGTGACAAGGATTGACAAAGGAATGCTTCGATGGTTTGGGCACATGGAAAGGATGAGTGAAAGTAGATTGACGAAAGGAATTTATAAATCGGATGTGGATGGATGCGTTAAACAAGGCAGGCCCAGGAGAGTGTTTTCCGACCAAATCGGAGACATCCTTAAGAAAGCTAAATTGCCTAGTGCCCATAACCACAGGGCCTGTATGAGGAGAATTGTGGATGTGAAGGAAGCAAGGGAGTTGTGTAAGGATCGTGGTAAGTGGCGCTCCATTGTCTCTGCCTATCCCTGTGGGAAAAAGGCGTGACAATTTGATTGATTGATTGATTGATTGATTATTTTGCACACCTAAACTATGCAAAATAAAGGATATTTTTCAATTACATTGTAATCTTCGTACAATAAACTATTTTAAAATGTATATGCGACTGTTATTCTTAATACAATTATTAAGCCCAAGTCCCCATACAAAATGAATGAAGTCCTTTTTTGCATCTTTAAAAGGAGAATCGAAACGTTTTTACCTGCGGCTATACTGCGCTACATGGCTAGTCAGTAGTCATAAAAAATATTATTAAAATAAATGAATTCGTAAATTAAAAATACAATTTAAACTTATTTTTATCTGATCTATCAATTTCCGTACCTTTACACACAGACTAATAAGAGTTATTACCTTTGCACTTGTCTCATTTTAATTTATTTTTATTTTACTCAATAACTCAATATTTTTATATGCAGGTTGTTCTAAATTATTATTTTTAGATAAATTTAAAACAACAATAAATAATAATGTTTAAATTTATTGTGTTTTTAAAAGATGAAAATGCCAATTTGAAAAAATATGTTGAATAAATGTCGCCATTGAAGCCATGCTGTATTTTTTCGATTGTTACTGGACATCTGACCTCAATTTGCCTGGTGGTAATCAAGGGAGGTTTAAGAGCGCAACGCAACCCACTGAAAAAATCGACTTAGTTCACAGTTGCCTTAGTTGCCGTAAAAAGAAAGTATATTCTATTTCTCATAAATTGTATAAGCTTGGCAATATAGTAACCGGCATAGTAAACTGTAGGTAACCGTAAACTAAATCCTAAAATCAGTCGTAGGCGCTGGATGTAAGATGTCGCGTATAAATAAAAAACAATCAACAACAACAAAATCTTGTTTTTGTTTAAAGCAATCATGCGTTTTATTTTCTTATACCTACTAGTCTCGGTTTCGATTCCCGGTCGTAGTAAATATTTGTTTTATATATATATATTTTAATATTTAATCAAATATTTTTATTAGGTACTTATTTCTGGTTAAATATCTAATTATTATATTATTTGCTTCGGGTTTGGTAGTAAAGAGTGGTGCCCATTCTGCTGATTCAAGGTAGTACCACCATTTACAAGTATACCGTGTATAGTATAGACCGTGAAGTAACTTGGTCGCGTTTCGGGATCAGGTTGTAACTTGCCGGTTTCAACAGCATAGTGGATATAACATTTACATACTGTTACTAAACTGTAGTAGCAATGACCTCCACTCCAGTTTTAAAGGAAATCATTCATTTTGGGCTTATATGTACTACTTTTGTAATGTCCAATGATAATGACTTGCATTGATAAAACTAATAACAATTTTGCTTTTAATTGCTGTGAAATTGAGTTATTTGGAAAATAAGATATGGATTTTGTATCGTCTGTCAATCAACGCCATATTTGTTCTGGACTGAACTGTCATAATTATAGTTTGATCATTTTGCACACCTAAACTATGCAAAATAAAGGATAAATTCTGATTACATTGTAATCTTCGTACATCAAACTATTTTAAAATGCATATCAAACTTTTAATACAATTAAGCCCAAGTCTCTATACAAAATGAATTATGTCCTTTATAGTTTTATTAAAATAATTGCGCATTGTGCTGAGTGATGTGATTATTTATGAAATAAAATATTTTTCGACTTACTTTAGTTTCGCCCGGAAGTTAGCCCCAAAAATATTAAAATCTTTCGTTACTTTAACACTTGATTTTTTTTTTGTTCACTGAATCGAATCCATTGCCTAAGACATATAGCACAAACAAAACGTGATTCTATTGTTAAGTTGGTAGGCTTGAGATAAATTGGCGCTCAATTTAAAAATAGGTACGATATAAATACACAAAATAATATTTTAGGCAACATAACTTTTTCTAAGTAGATGTGTAATTTTTTAGCATTTTATTAACACTTATTTTATATCATGTGAAGATTTTTAACGTCTCCTTAGGAAAAGTTCATATGTATTTTTTTATTAAGTTCTTAATGTTGGTAGACTGTCAAGTTGACAAATTCGTATTGGACCGTAATTTTGTGAAATGTACTAGATTGTGATAATTATTAAAAATAACGCACATTTTTGCAATTTTAGTTATAGCACAGTAATTTATCGTTAATATGTAGTATAAATGTTATAGTAAAAAAAGTTTTGTGCTTAGAAAACTATCACAATTGCCGTAGAAGAAATATGTTATTGTGAACTAACTTCCATAATGGCGGCCCGTCGCGTCCCCCGCGCCTCCATATCGTTGACAGACAAATTATGACAATACCGATGTTATATTTTGAAATAGATGCGTTTTTATGACTTTTTTAGTGGTTGTGTATATTGTTTGATATTGTAAGGACTTAAAATGAATCAGGAGCATCATAATATAAATGCGGGCGGTGGCCAGCCACCTGGGAATTCAGAGGTTTACAGTGGTTTTACAATAGATATTTTCGGGTTACTTTGTTTTTGTGTTAATGTTTATTGTGTTTATTTTAGTCTCAGGCCCAAAGATCATCTGTACAACAACAAGGCAGTGCATTGGTTCCAGTGTCGACGTCAGCTACCGATTTACGAGTTAACTCATCAGCTGCCGTGAACGTTGCATTGTCTAGCGTTGCTAAGTATTGGGTGTTTACTAATTTGTTCCCGGGACCTATACCGCAAGTGTCGGTCTATGGATTACAGTCGGGAACACGAATCGAAAATGGAAAACCAGTACAGGTATTTTTTTTGTTTACATTATTCTTTTGCATACTTCATCTAACAATCAATGAGAATTTAAAAAAAAAAACCTAAATTGGTTTACAGGACCCCCTTCAGACGAATATACTTAATGGGGATCCTAATATAATTCTTGGTCATCACTCACAATCTCCTGTGGCAGTAAGTGCTGGAGGTCAGCAGATTCCCGTGTCACAGATTATAGCTGCACAGGCTGGGCAGACACATGGTAAGATATGATACTTATAACCAGAAAATTAAACCCAACTCGTTTAATTTATTTTTTCTTATACATTTCTATATTAAGCTACTATAGTGCTTGTATCATAGAAACAGGACAACCAAAGTATATATATCAAAGTATATATTTATACTGTGGTAACGAACTCGGCTTGGTAACCATTGCATCTCTTATTCTAAATAAAACAACTTTTGTAACTATGTTTATCCTATACTTTTACTATTGAGATATCTGTTTTTTGTTAGTTTTGTTCATGCAACGCCTTACTAAGAATTTATGCAAACAAGTAATACTTTGATCATAATAATTTGGTGATTATAGGATTCCATTGTAGTTTATAAAATTACAAAATCAAATGAATATATCATTATTGAATTAGCAATACATATCATGTCAGCTTTAAAATATATTTTTGTATTTAACAACTTTTATAATACATAATTGGAATTTATAGAAACTAGTGAAGAAAAGAAGCATCTTTATTTAATAGATAGATTTTTTTTTATTGGATTTCGTGAGTTGATAGTAACAGTATAAAGAGTTATTTATATCCCCTGTTAAGTTTAGTAAAATATATTGCAATATAAACGAAGGATTAAACAAGGTGACTGTCTCAAACATTTCAGGATAGCGTACAGTCCACACAAAATGTCCTACAGCCATAATATATCTACGTAAAATATTATTTTGAGTGAACTAAAAAGTTTGGTGCATCTTTGTAGAACAATCAACAAGTAGAATACTTTACCAGCCCCATGTGTTCTCTCCATTCTATAACCTTGGATCCTTCAAGCGATGTAAGAAGAAGCACCTTTGGCCGGCATAGTGACGGCGACTGGGGCAGCCTTGAACTGACTCGGTTTTTTCAGTCGTCTCACTCTTTGACCTCCTCTTGCTTAATATCAGTCGGGTTAAGGTCAAATGTTGTGTCACAATAAAAAATATTTATTGCTTAGTGCTTATTTCATTTTCCAGAAGGACTGACTCATGCAACACAGATGGCAACTCAAGCATCTGAGCTCACGGCACACTCATCTGGCAGTTCCAGCAGTGCAGGCTCCCATCATCAGGTACCCAATACTCGGGTCGAATTTGTCCAACACCATAACCTTGATATGGTAAATTATGGGGTAAACCTCCTGAATTATTTGCGGGAATGTTGTTCAGAGCTGTGTAGAGGAATTAGTAATTTGATAGTTTTATTACCATTGAGCTTTCATCTCAGGTTATATTCTAAAGGCTGCCAATTCAATATAGTACTGTGTCTATGATGATTGCATTATCCAGGTTAAATTTAAGTGTAGTAGGAAGACAGTTAGATGTCATGTACCCAGTCTGTCAATCTGAGTTGGTATCACCACTTTCGCGACTTACAGCCGGTTGTACCAAAAATTATAATTTACGAATCTATTATGAATAAAAAGTATCATAAAAGAAAAAAAGAAAAATGGATTGCACCACTCTTTAACATTTTGAATTTACGTTTAATGAATATTTTATGCAGAGCTAAAGGACATCATTCACTTTGGATTTCTATGTACCACTTTTGTTATTTCTAATGATAAAAACATATATAAATGGTAGTTTCGATATAAAATTATTAAACGTAATAGAATAAGTATAAAGTAAAACTAAATTCGTAAATTGAAACATTTTTGGTACAACCGGCTGGCTGTAAGACTAAAGTGATCTAGTCTTTATTTGGATCAGCCTGAAACTTGGCGGTTTCAACTAAGGCGTCATAGTGGGTGGATTTTAGCTTTACATCAGGTGCTGTCATCAGATGAGCCACAATAAAACAAAAAAATTAAATAAACGCCTTTGTCAAGCAACGTGACAGCGATAGGTTAATATTTGGTCACTAGTGCTATTGAGAATGCTCTTGTTTACATACAGACAAGTTGAGAGCAGAAGTCACATAAAAAATTGTAGTAATTTTCAAATGAACATCTTGATTGGCAGTCTTTGCATGTAGAAATAGAAACTGAAGTTTAAGTATATATTTTTATAATTTTAAAGACATTAGTTGTATGTTGTTTCTTTTGGGATCTATTTAATTTTTACTTAGTCATAGGTTGTGGATCAATGTGTTAGATAGAAATTTTTATGCATGTAACATTGCAATTCAATGGGGATCCAAACGCAAAAGTTTTTGTTGATTGTACCGCCGGCGACACGACCTTTGACAGATTTCTGTTATCATCCTGTTAAATGTTTAGTATTTTTCTGTTTTAAACAAAAAGTTGAGGTTTTCATGAGTCGACATGGAATCTGAGTTAGGAATAGAGTGCAATAGTTTTCGACGGCCGGAAAAACAAAGCCGTTTTTGCAACCAAGGCCTTGATTGTCTAAATACATTTGTCGTCGAAAAAGCAGTGAAATTTCGTCGCACTGATATTTGACATCTTCTACGTTGATTAGTCACTTGCGACCGCGGCGTAATTTAATTGCCTTTACGTCGACATAAACAGCCCAATGATGCATTTTCAGAAAAAATGAAAACAAATACAATAGATTATATTTTGTATGAAAGTCTTTAATAGTCGTGTCGACGATGCGCCCTTTATAGCAAACAACATGCAAAAAACGAGGCGGGAATATTGACGGCGATTAAGGCAGCTGTAGAGTTTAGTCAGTCGTCGGCGTTTTAAGACCTCCCCTAGCTTAATTGTCAGTTTTTATCCCCATTGCCGATTATTGCTAAAATAAAATTAACAAATTATAGTAAATAGGTAAGGGGATCTAACAGATGCATGTGCAGGTAAATTTTCTAAAAGAATATTTCCAATCTTCTCTGCCTATCGCTGTGGCAAAAAAGTGTGTCCATGTGATTGATTGATTGATTATTTCCTAAAATTTGATCTAAAATTGGTTTTGGTTGCTTTTGGAAATCATTCATGGTTCGGCGATTCAATGAATGCTAAATTAATAAATCTGAGTATGTGACAATCTGTTAGTAAGTGGACTAGACTCTATGAGGGTCTACTCCAGTCTACTACAGCTATAAGAAGATCTTATTATAAAATAAAGTGTAAGTTAATGTAAAGATCACTTATGTTAAGTGGGTTAAGCTATGACACGGTTATAGGACTGACTGCTTGTGGCAAAAGCTTGATAGTGCATATGTTTCAGACATTAAAACGCGTGAATCAGGCATAGATATAATCACACTTTATCACGCGTAGATAAAGTGCAAAATAAAGTGCACACTGCGTCTAAAGTGTGTTTTTATCTTAAAGTGCACAGTGCAAGTTTCACATTTCGTTGTCATCAATCAATCATTCAAATCGTCACCCTTTTCCCCACAGGGTTAGGCAGAGACAATGGAGCGCCACTTGCCAAGATCCTGACACAACTCCCTCGCTTCCTTCACATTCACAATTCTCTTTATACAAGAGATAGAGATAATCGGGGCCCTGGTTACCTGTTTTTTGGCGCAGCTAGTTATAGAAGCCGGCAGACAAAAAGAGCGCTGGCATTCAAGCTGCGCTTGTAACTTGTTTTATTACCTACTTACTTTTCGTTATACGAATTTGTATAAATTTTAGAATTTTATTAATTATTAGCACGACAGAATAGATGTGCAGACTTGCTCTTAACGCGGTCGTCCAGCGCTCTTCAAGTTAGCAGTCTTTTTTTCTGCCGGGAACTATACGCACTATTTCTAGCCTGTAAAATTATCGTCTTAATTGTTAATTCCAATTGCCGCGCCGCTAACTTACGATTTTCGTTTAGCAAACCTAAGTTTTGCCAAGCTGCATGCTACATGACAGTTTTAATTGATGTTAAATTAATATATTTTCATTAACAGAGCCACCATCAACAACATAGTATATTACACCAACATTTGACCAGATCAGATACAGCACAACAGGTAACTTTTTTGCATTACATTTTTTATTACTTAAAAAAAAGTATAAAGCAGCTCATCACCATAGGCTTGGTCTTTCCATTGGGAAAAGAAAGTTACCTCGTTTTTAATATTTCATCACTCTACGGTTGAATCCATTTTTTTATTGTGTCTCGACATATGACAGCACCTTGTCTGATCTTAAGCAAGGAATGCGGTCCATGAATGGAGGTGACTGCTACTACAGTAAGTGTAAGTAGCATACAAATCCACTGTGCCGGCTCAGTGTCCTTAACCACCTTTTTTTATTAACTAAGATCTGTAATATTAACTAATATCTAATTAAACAAATTTTATGCGGCTTACTATTGCGATTAATTTGGTTTTGATTTTACAATTTTATTTAAACCGGGAACAGAAAACCAAATCAAAACATCAAATATGGTAGTTTTGGAAACAATAACAGCATCAACCAATAGGACGACCAACAGTCTCTCCGCAACCGCGATGGTTGTAAATCTCTCGAAACGTCGGAATAATAAAATAAAATATTAAATCAAAACCAAAATAAACGCGGTAAGCCGCAAAAAAATTTGTTTAATTTATTAATCAATGTTCGCGAACAAATTAATAAGAAACAAATATATGCCCCGATTGGAAATCGAAGCCGGGACTTGACGCCTAACCAACTGGTGAGCTAACCAATGCGCTACTCCTCGGTTTTTCATACTTTCTTTTCGTAATAAATATATCTTGAAACTTCCTTTACCCCATAACTACCCAATCAACCATATTTGGTAAACAGATCACCTTATACTATACCAGCGATGACGCTATGATGGCCATTTTGACGTTGGAACCTGCTCATGAAGTTTCGAATAATTTCATAATTACTTTTGAAGGAGCCGATCGCTGTTCTTTATTGTCAGATGTCATGTCACAATAAAAAAATAAAAAATAACGATTGCTCCTTCTAACGTAATTACCAATTTATACAAAACTTCTTTTTTTTAAATTGTACCTCAACATATGGCAGCACCCCGTTTGATGTTAAGCTGAAGTGTGGTCCATGATTGGATGTCACTGCTACTAAAATTCAATAACTGTGAGTAGCAGCCACATCCACTATGCCGGCCTAGTTGGAACCGGCAGCTTACAAGCTGATCCCGAAACACGAACAAATTACATTACGGTCTGTATTCTTGTAAGTGGTGGTACTACCCCGGATCGGCAGACTGGGTACCACTCTTCTTGACTGAGTCAAACATTAAAACTGACATCATAACGTGGTGCTGGTATAGTTTATTTTTTTCAATTTTGGTGACAAATGCCATTACATTTTTGTATTTAAATATGTATAGATTCAACTTACGGTCAGCGAAGATGGCATTGTCACTGTTGTGGACCCTCAGAACAAAATGGTGGAGAAGGAAGAAATACATGACATCAAAATGCCCCAAGACCACACCCTAACAGTTCATCAATTGCAACAGATTGTCAATCAACAGGTTTGTTTTAAAGGACATTATTTATTTTGTATGGGAACTTGGCTGAATTATATTAACAGTTGCATATACATTTTAAAATAGTTTAATGTACGAAGATTACAATGTAAATGGAAAATATCCTTTAATTTGCATAGTTTACGTGTGCAAATTAATCAAACTATAATTATGACAGTTCAAAGCAGAGCTGTTAATAAGGTGTGTATTCGTGGTTAAGAAACGATACAGCATCCATATCTTATTTTCTAAATAACTCAACTGCACAGCAATTAAAAGCAGTTTTATCAATACAAGTATCACATCCACAATTCTCTTCATGTAAACTCTACAGTTATGGGCACTGCAAATAACTTTAGAAAACCACTGTAATTATATAAAAAAATATTTTTTTGTTCCATGCTACCCACGTGCTTGTATCATAGTACCAAGAAATGATTCAGAACAGGGGTTCTTAGTTTGCGTGCCAATTTTGCTATTACTTTGCAACTGTTTGCAAAGGTTGTCTTATATGATGAAACATTCTTGATTGTCCCAGAGATTTACTTGTTCTACAATTAAATTTCTCTGTTTCGCAGTTTTTTTATTGTGGCTCGACACATGACCACACCCTGCGAGATGTTAGGGTGAAGTGCAGTTATGCCTGCCTAGTTTGAACCGACAACTTTCAAGCTAATCCTGAAACGCGACTATGTCACTTCACAGTCCGCTTTAATATAATTTCTCATCCGCAGGTGATCGACAGTGTAGTGCGCATTGAGCAAGCGACTGGCGAGCCAGCTAATATACTTGTAACACACAACCCTGATGGGACCACATCAATTGAAGCCAGCGCACAAGACCCTCTGCTCATCAAGGAGGAGAAGAGTAAAATAGACACATCACATTTTGCTATACCCACTGATATTAAAGACATTAAGGGGGCTATAGATATAAAGGTTAGTTTAAGTATATTTATTTAATTGGGTTTAAACAACAGGTTACTGCCATAAATTAATAAAAAAATTAAGTGCAGTATAATACTCGGCTGGTTTGCAACCCAAAAATGTATGCACTTTATATAGTTAAACTCACTATATAATACTAGCTCTTCCCCGTGGGTACACCCGCGTTTATTAAATGACACCTAACCTCAAAAATTCAAATAGTTTTACACTGCATATATAAAAGTGACAGAAATAAATATAGAAAACTTCCAAATTTTTTAAAAATTAAAAGTATCCTATGTTGCTTCTAGTACCTCAAAAAAAAAATACAATGTTTCATGATGATCGGTTAAGTAGTTGTTGCGTGAAAACGTAACATACTCACATTCACATTTATAATAATATAATATAAATATACAGGATGCGATTGGCAAGCGAGCAAATATTTTTATAATAAATACTAAAAGAAAATTAAGTAACTATGTATTTTTTATTTTAATACCACTCAGTACTAAAATCTTAAGTAACGGAGCAGAGAAGTTTTCCTGAAAATGTCGACGATCATTGTGAGCCTAAACTACGTTCGCGCGAATGTTGAATGAATGACTTAAGAAATTTGAGCCTGTATTTGTTTCTCTCTATTTCGTAGGAAGTCTCGGGGGTGTGAGCGAGATAGAAAAAGCCGCGCTCGATGCATATGGCTTCTCATCTAGCTTTATGTGTTAGAAAGAGATACATTATACTTCAAAAAAATTAAAACTATAAAAATATTATATTGTAGCATGGTTCGAAGTCATCTCGAATACTGCTCGCAGGTATGGAGCCCTACATACGACATATATGTTTCCCGAATTGAACGAATTCAAAAAAGATTCCTTTCTTTCTTAAGTAAAAGAGAAATTCAACCCAAAAGTACATATAAGGAACGCTGTACTAGACACCATTTACTTCCTCTATCTGTCAGGAGAGACATAGGTGATGTAGCTTACTTGTTGATGATAGCTAGAGGAAATGTAGACAGCTTTCAACTCCTAAGCCGTGTGTCTTTGAGAGTACCCAAGAGAAATTATCGAAATCATGATATCCTCCATATACCATTCGCTACCACTAATTATAGAAAGTTCTCATTCTTTATTCGATCGGCAAAAACTTTTAATACATACTGTCCAACCATGGATCTGTACTGTAGTAATATTGATAAGATAAGAAAACACTTGTCCGTTGTATTGCTCAATGAATATATGCCTTAAATTATATTTTTGTTAATGCTAAGATATTTTTATTGTAGTAGTTACTTGTTTTGTAGTATTTTAGGTTGATTTTTCCTTTGTATTATATATAGGTGGGAACTAATTAGGCTTAGTTTTATTATAGTTTGTATCTAGATTTATAAAATAGCTGTAAGTTTTCCTAAAATAAATAAATAAATAAATTATACAACTATTGTTTTGTTTCACACAAGAAATAAAATTAACAAAACTAAAAGTCAAATTAAATTAAATAATACCTAAAAAAAAAAAATACAAATCTGTTATCAAAAAGTAAAAGCTTTTAATTATTTATCAGAAATTACTTACCATTATAACTCAGTAGTACTTCAGTAAATGTTCAAATTGTACTCCATTTTTCTCTAAGCAGAGTTTTGCACGCTTTTGACAATTGTTTTTTATTTTATTTAAAACTACCGTATCGCTTTTTAGTTCATTAAACGCGCGTTTTATTAGCGTTTTTAAGTGATCTCGGTTTTGGGCTTCCTCAACATAAACTCTGCGCTTTATTTCGCCCCACATAAAAAAGTCACATGGTGTGAGATCTGGTGAACGTGGTGGCCATGGAACAGGACCCCCACGACCGATCCAGCGGTCACCATATTCCCTATTTAAGTAGGCGCGGACAGCGGAAGCGAAATGAGGAGGAGCCCCATCCTGCTGGAAATACAAATTCGTCCATAAATTCTGATATCACTGTTTGAAGCATTGTAAGGTACGTGCCTCCCGTTAATCTCCCCTCGATAAAATATGGCCCCAAAAGTTTATTTCCCACTATTCCAGCCCACACATTAACACTGAAGCGTACTTGGTGATGCGTTTCCCTAATCATGTGCGGGTTACGAAACGACCACCCATCGTACCATTTCATAGCACTCTCGAGATGAATAAGACATTTTTAAGTATCAATGCGGGCGGACACGTGCGATCGTTCGCGGGCGCCGTTAGCTACTGACTGGCTACTAAAGGAAGCGGGGTGACCTTGACACACTTCTATCACGTTTCGTGTATAGGCCGCCGGACGTGGCGGCGCGCGCGCCGTTTATTTACCATGCAGTAGTGTTTTACTATCAGGACAATTTTTATTATCTTGAAAAAAAAAAATCCTTTTTTATTTCAAAAATGGGTTCTAATACTAACACCTGAAGCCTAAAAAAAATATTTGCTCGCTTGCCAATCGCATCCTGTATAGTAGGGATACATAATAGGAAATTACGTATATTCAAACAATAAAAATAGTAGAAGCGTTACACCGTGCCCGCGTCACGGCATTCTATTTTACTGCGTGCCAGTTTTAATTAATAAATAAGTAATGAAATATGGTTTGGAAAAATCCTCGCGCACATGCGTCTTCTCGCGATGTTTTGAACAAATTCCTTAATCCTCTTTTGTCGTCTCGCAGTTCTTCTGCAACTACAAATATATAATAATGTTTACAGAGTGTGGGCGGATTGGGCATGGAAGGTACTGTTTTGAAGATATCGCCAGCGGGAGCGCAAGATCATGACATGCATCCCTTGTATAAAGTTAATGTTGAAGATTTATCACAATTATTAGCATATCATGAAATATTTGGTAAATTAAATACTGATGGCACAACAACACAGGTTCAACCTCAACAGATGCAGCAGATTATTAAGGTATTTTATGAATTACTAGCTGTTCTCTGCAGTTTTACCCGCATAAATAAACTATGACTTGGATCGTTGGTACATGACAGGACCCTTGCATCCTCGTGGTCCATCAACATTCTGACGACAGGCGTGGACTAACGGTTTAGCGATTGGTTTGTTGCGCGTAAAGTCCCGGGTTCGATTCCCGGTCGGAGCAAATATTTGTTTCATAGCTTTTATTTGTAATATTTAATAATTATATTAAATATTTCAAATATTTGTTAATAAAAAAAAGAGGGATATTTGCTTCGGCTCTGGTTATCGAAGAGTGGTAGGCAGTGGTCTGCCGATCGGGGGTAGTACCTCATCCATCCTTTCACTCATCCTTTCCATGTACCCAAACCATTGAAGCATCCCTTTGTCAATCCTTATCACTACATCTATTTATTAAATTAGATTTAGCTCGGGGTTTAATGGTTAGGGCATTCAATGAACATTATTTGTTTTCACCAGCCTCAACAACAACAACAGCAACCCCAATCACAGGCTACAATCGAAATTGAAGTGGAGCCTGGCCCCAGTGGAGGACTCACTGAGCAAGACAGCACACCCGGACAGCATTCCTGCGACATCTGCGGAAAAATATTCCCATTCAAATATCAACTCATAGTACATAGGTATGAATATTTATTGCGTTCTAGTTTTGACTAGAACGCAATTGGCCTGGGCCTTGATTCTCTTACAAAATTCAAATTCAAAATTATTTTTTTGTCTGTTATGGGTTAATTTTTATTTTTATTGTGATACGACATCTGACCTCGACCCGCCTGATGATAAGCAAGAGGAGGTCCAAGAGTGACGTCGACTGAGAAAACCGAGTTTGTTCAGCTGCCTCAGTCGCAGTCACTATGCCGGTAAAAGGATTTTTTTGTTAGATCTATTACTCCAATAGGCATACAAATATTTTATTTTTACAAGTTTTCGATATTTACACACAATTTATACATATTTTTTTTATTTATTTTAATTCTATGTCACAGAAATATTCATTAATGTTATAATAAATGTTGTCTTTTAATAATTCTGTTACCATAATTTTAAATTTAATAATCTCTATATTAGCAGACAATTTGTTGTATATTCTTGGTGCCATTCCAGTAAGATTATTATTTCTTAGCGTCGTTTTGAAACTGGTAGTTCGTGGACAAATCATTTTGCTTTTGTGTATTAAGAGAATTGGGGACCTGATGGTCTTATCAATTAATCAAATTTTCACGCCTTTTTCCCACAGGGATAGGCAGAGACAATGAAGCGGCACTTGTTACGATCCTGACACAACTCCCTCGCTTTCTTCACATTCAGAATTCTCTTCAAACAAGTTATGGGCAATAGGCAACATAGCTTTCTTGAGAATGTCTCCGATTTCGTCGGCGAACACCTTCCTGCCTTGTTTGATGGTCTTATGATGTGACAAAACACAAGAACCGTATAGACCCAGCTAAATTTGAGCGATAACCAGGGTTATGTTGACATCTGACCTAGACTTGCCTTCTTGTAAGGAAAGGAAGTCCAAGAACACCGACGTTTGAAAATACTGATTCAGTTGCCTCAGTTGCCGGTCAAATGTGCCTTTTCACGCTTCGCTTTTAGATCCAACATTCTACATTGGGGAGAACCATGGGCTGGTAAATCATTCCACTTGTCGATTGTTTTACAAAGAAATAATTAGCCAAAGCTTTTAGTTTCGGCTGCTGAATTAGTTATTCTAGTTAAGTTATATTCATTTATTGTTACAGGCGCTACCATGGTGAAAGAAAACCGTTTAGTTGTCAGGAATGCGGGCAAGCCTTCTCCAATCCTATTGAATTAACTAGACACGGGAAATGTCATTCAAGTAAGCATAATTATGTGTCAACTAGCTGTGCCCGCGTTTCACCCTCGTAAAATTAGAAATAGGAAAATAGATTAATTCATAGAATAAGTAACTATTTGCAGAAGTAATTCGTGTCGCCTTGTAAGCTTGGGACATAAGACGTTTTCGCTTTCCTTGATTTTCCTCCAGCCAAATTTTATCTCGCAGATTTTCGATTGCGATATTTCAAACATTGGATTTAATTTATAATTTAACTATAATGTATTAATTATTTAATAGATGACAGAACGAAGAAAGCAACTCAAGACAAGCCGTACGCGTGTACCACGTGTCACAAAACCTTCGCGCGTAAAGAGCATTTAGAAAATCATGTTCGCAGTCATACTGGAGAGACACCATATAGGTAACAAATTATAATATAACTCACAAATAACGTGGCTTTCTATTGGTAAAACAATTTCAGTCAAATCGGTTCAGTAGATCCAGAGATTACCCCCTACAACGTCACAAACTTATCCTCTTTATAATAGTATATAGATAACTAGCAGTCATCTACATTCATGGACTGCACTTAACATTAAGCGAGGTGTTGTCATACGTATTGACCTTTTTACATTCGTAGATGTCAATATTGCGCAAAGACCTTCACGCGTAAGGAGCACATGGTAAACCACGTCCGGAAGCATACAGGTGAAACACCTCATCGCTGTGATATCTGCAAAAAGAGCTTCACGAGAAAGGAACACTTCATGAATCATGTTATGTGGCATACAGGTATATAATAAAACATTTAAATAAATACTCTTAAGGTGCTTTAATTAAATAAAGTAGCGAGATAAGTTTTTTTCTGTTGCTATCAAGTGCATGTAATAGGATAAAGAAATAAACTGACAGGTCAGGAGTAAATGGATTAAATAGGAGTAAATGTAGATTCCTTCCCCTTGATATTTAGATCTTCCTCTAATCAGGTGCCTTAACTTCAAGAATCATGTTATGTTGCATATTTATAAAATATATAAATAAATACTCCTAGCGTGCTTTAATTGAATTAAAGCAACAAGATAAGTTTTTTTCTGCTGCTATAAAGTGCATGTAATAGTATAAAGAAATAAATTGACAGATCATAAGTAAATTAAATAAATATTATAACATGTGTGATTCTCCTTTATTTAGGTGCCTCAATTAATTACAATAATAGCTTTATCGCTTAAGACGTTAAGGATGTAAACTGACAGCTGTTCGCGATAGAGGGCGCATCATCGACACGACCATAGAAAATTGTCATTTTCATACAAATTATAGCCCTATGTATTTATTTTTCTTTTAAAATTCCTTGTACTGTTCCTGGTTGCAAAAACGGCGGCGTATATGTATATAAAAACCTCTAAGGTTTGTTTAAAACAAAAAAATGCTGACAAAGATCGTGTCGCCGGTAACGCCATCTACTAAATATTTTGCGTTTAGATTCCCAAGAATACCTGTCAGATTTATTTCTTTAAATTTATTTAGTCATAATTGCTTTTTTTTAATACTTGTGCAAAATATAGTTTTAAAACTTTGCAGGCGTCAATCATAATGGATTGATCTTAAGAATTTAATTTAAAAATAATTCAATTTAATTTAAAAAATGGCGTCTGTATATTGTAATGAAAAAATATAAGTTCGTTTTGGTCTAGTCAAGTCAAAATGTGTTTATATTTTTTTTAACTTATGTTATTTAGTACAAGTGAGTCTTTAGATTTAAAGTGTGTTTTTCCTTTGAGATACAGAAATTAAATAACTTGAATTTGAAAAATGATTTTTTTAAACAATATATGTTTTATATCTTTACTAATATTGTATAAATAAGAATATAAAATTTGATAGATTCATGAGTGCACATCGGTCTACTGTGACCGGGGTATGAACCTGGTGTGTCTTTCCTATTTTCATTATTTATTTGATACGGTTTTAATTTAAGTTCTGTGTCTCTCCAAAAGAACTCACTTTAAGCACATATATCATTCATCCTGCACATTATCTTTAATATATAAAATGTTAGTAAAACCAAGCTGGCACCAATTGTAGCAATCTGTGGTGCGGAAAGTAGAAGATGTTTAATGATTCAACTACGTTATCAGACTCAGTTCATAATTCGAAGATATTGTACTAATAGTCCGTTTTGTTTTGTGAAATTTAACATGATTAACTTTAATAATTAAATGAAGTTACTCCCACAATTAACTCTCTTCAATCAACCCTTGAAATGTCATTTTAGATTAGTGCTAAAATTTGACAGTAAATAAGCCAATGAGTGAGCTAGAAAAAAGTGGGCTGCTTATTCATTGACTAAAAGCAAGTCTAATTTTAGCTCTATAATTTTTAAACTCGATTTTTCGAACCTGTCCACTGCTTTTGATCCATATCTGAAAAATATATGGTCTAAAGTAAAACGTAAAGTATTCTATTTGTATGTGAGCTTGTGCACTAGATCCAATAAACCGAGTTGTTGAGAATCGGAGCCGGATCGAAGGCGGTGGGTGTAATGCTCTTAATAATTGAATAGATGGTTGGCGAAGAGAGATAATTTGATGGGAGTGACACAGTTGCATCATTGAATGTTAACATTTTATTTTCTGCCCCACTCAAATAGGTGAAACTCCTCATCAATGTCACTTATGCGGCAAGAAGTATACTAGAAAAGAACATTTAGCCAACCATATGCTTTCACATACAAATGACACGCCATACAGATGCGACCTTTGTGGTAAAGCATTCACAAGGAAGGAACACTTCACAAATCATATATTGTGGCATACCGGTTAGTATTCACTTGATTATGGTACCCTGGTGTCAGGCTTGGATATTTACAGCATTGTTAGAAGCATTGCATGTGACCTTTCATTAATAATTCATATGTAGAATAGTAGTTTAGAGTCGTATATTTTTTATTTACTACTTGTCGAAAGCTGGCTGGCCCTTGCCACGTGTTACCCTTTAAGTACCGATGCCAACGTAAGCACTTTGTTTATATATTATTGTTTTTCTTATATTCCCTTTTGAACCCCTTTTATTTCTTTGTTGATTCTTTATTTGCATGAAGACATTTAACAAGTCTTAAAGTTGCAAAACAAAAGTTACTATTATAATACTTAATATAAAGAAACTACAATTCCTTAAAGTATCTAAATAAATTTTATCATCAGCTAGAAGACGTCCACTGCTGAACATAGGCCTCCCCCTTAGAACGCCATTTTGAGCGACAAAATGCCAGTTGCATCTATCGGTTATTCGTGACTTTCACTATGTCGTCAGTCCACCTAGTGGGAGGCCTATCTACGCTGCGTCTTCCGGTTTGTGGTTTTAGTTTAGCCCGTAATATACTTTTTTAAATAAAATGTCTATAGAGATATCAAAAAAAGAACCTAGCAAATTCTCTTGAATATCGTGATAAGATGACAGCCAATATCGTATATCTTAACGTATATTTCATTAATTACTTGCAAATAGGGCTTAATTATCATTAAATGTGGATGTGAAGGAAGGGGAGGAGTTGTGTCAGGATCGTGGCAAGTCTCTGCCTATACCTGTGAGGGAAAGGCGTAACAATTTGATTGATTAAAATAGGGCTCCATTAGGGCCCTTTCTTGAAACCCAACACGAGGGTGCCACACCACCTAGTGGACGTGACTGCTATTTGCAGTTATTTCCGCACTGCAGTTTAACACTAAGCGGGGTGCTATCTGTCATATCTCGAGCCACAATAATAAAACTTAAAAAATGTATTTAAGGTGAAACTCCGCACCGTTGTGACTTCTGTTCAAAAACATTCACCCGCAAGGAGCATCTTCTTAACCACGTCCGTCAGCACACAGGGGAATCTCCTCATAGATGTAATTTTTGTGCGAAGTCATTTACAAGAAGGGAACATCTTGTCAACCATGTGCGGCAACATACAGGCGAAACACCATTCCAATGTGGATATTGTCCCAAGGCATTCACGAGGAAAGATCATTTAGGTAATGGCTCTTTATTGTTTTTTTATATATTATATATAAATGTTTTTTTATTTTATTGTTTTGACGTTACATCTGACCTTGATTGCCTGATGGTAAGCAAGCAAGCAAAATAAAAACGAAGAATGTCCTGAAATGTTTTATTTGTGATGCAACATCTGACCTCGACTTGTAAGGAAAGGTCCAAGAGTGAAAAAACCAGACTCTGTTTACTTACGACTTTACCAGTTTGTTACGCATAAACTTTCGTGTTCGATTCTCAGTCGAAGCAAATATTTGTTAATAAAAAAGAGAGGCGAATATTTGCTTCGCGTCTGTTTATCAAAGATCCGGTGGTACCACCATTTACAAGTATACAGACCGTGAAGTGATTAGGTCGCGTTTCGGGATCTGCTTGTAAGTTATCGGTTCCAACTAGGCTATCATAGTGGATGTTACTGCTACTTACAGTTATTGACATTTAATTGTAGTAGCAGAGACATCTTTTCATGGATCGCACTCCAGCCTAACATCGAGCGGGGTGCTGTCGTATGTCGAGTCACTATGCCGGCCAGTAGTGCCTTAACACGTCTCACCTGAAGGATCCAATGTAATCGATTGGGGATGACACAGATCTGTAGACTCACACGTGATTGTGCAGGCTTGCATTATCCTTTTCTGTTGTTACACGCAGGAAGCTAAAGAATAAGTTTATCAATTCCAGTGAATCACGTGCGACAACACACAGGCGAGTCACCCCACAAATGTACTTACTGTGCCAAATCATTCACACGTAAAGAACATTTAACGAATCATGTGCGTCAACACACAGGGGAATCCCCCCATCGATGTGCATACTGCGCAAAATCATTCACTAGGAAAGAACACCTTAACAACCATATACGGTAAGTTGACTATTGAATAACATTAATTTAGGTTTATAGAAACTTTATTTTATTAAATCAAAAGAACATAGTATATACTATTTAGATAATTTAAAACTAGTATTTTCTTATTTGCTGTTTTCGTGACCAAATTGGAGACATGTTTAAGTAAGCTGGGTCGCCTAGTGGCCATAACCGTAGAGCTTGTAGGAAGAGATTGTGGAAGCGAGGGCTCGTGGTATGTGGCGCTCCGTTGTCACTGCCTATCCCTGTGGGAAAAAGCCGTGACAATTTGATTGATTGATCGTTAACCATAGAATTAAAGTCTAGTAGACATGACAAATCGTAATGTACGAGTACAACCGATGTAGTGGCAGTGCAATGGTTACGCAAACCGAGAGTACGCGTTTAAAACCCCTTGTCGGTACTGATGTGTCTTTGATATATGTACTTTGGTTGTCCTGTTTCTATGATACAAGCAGTATAGAAGCTTAGTATAGAAATGTAAAATCAATAAAATAACAAAAATATTGTGACTCGACATATAATAGCACCCCATTTGATGTTAAGCTGGAGTGTGGTCAATGAATGGATATCACTGCTACTACAATTCAATAACTGTAAGCAGCAATCACATCCACTATGCCGGCCTAGTTGGAACCGGCAACTTACAGGCTGATTCCGAAACGCGACCAAATCACTTCACGGTCTGTATACTTGAAAGTACTACCCCGGATCAGCAGACTGGGTACCACTGCCTACCACTCTTTGATAACCAGACCCGAAGCAAATATGCACCTCTTTTTTTATTTAAAAATATTTGCATATTGCGATTTGTGATTATTAAATATTACAAATAAAAGCTCTGAAACAATTATTTGCTTCGACCGGGAATCGAAACCGGGACTTTACGGACAACAAACTAATCGCTAACCGTTCGTGTCGCAGTCAACATACTGGTGAAACACCACACAAGTGCACTTACTGCCCAAAGGCGTTCACAAGGAAGGAGCATCTCACTAACCATATAAGGCAACACACGGGCGAGACGCCGCACACATGCACGTTCTGCAACAAGGCATTCTCCAGGAAGGAACACCTCGTCACGCATGTAAGGTTAGTAACGTTCCACTACGAATCCACTTTGACGTAAATTTTCACGAAATTATTCTAAAACTATTGTGTTGTGACAACAAACGAAACAGATTGTTTAAAGGACATCATTCATTTTGTCTGGGGACTTGGGCTAGATTGTATTAACAGTTGCATATACATTTTAAAATAGTTTTAAAGATTACAAGATTACAACATTTTAAAAGATTACAATGTAATTGGAAAATATCTTTTATTTTGCATAGTTTAGGTGTGCTATAATTATAACAGTTCAAAGCATAACCGTTAATATGGCGTGTCTTCGTGTTTGACAAACAATACAAAATCCATATCTTATTTTCCAAATAACTCAATCGCACAGCAATTAAGAAAAAAATTGTTATTAGTTTTATCAATACAAGTATTGAAACTATTATTTATATTTTTTTTCATAATTGGACATTACAAAAGTAGTACATAAAAGCCCAAAATGAATGATGTCCTTTAAGCGATTTTACTTCATAATTAGAATAGATTTGATTAGGTTAGATAGAGGTTACACCTTCTACTTGCCATTTAATATATTAGGGAGGTTATGATTAGTTAAAAATATTTGGGTAGTTATTTATTTTTTCCGGCGGTTGCTAAATTAATGTAATAGTAAAACGATGATCAGCAATAAAAAGAAAATTGCTCGGTTATTTTTTTCTAATTGTGAATCATTAAAATTCACAGTGATTTAATTATTTATTTCGTTTGTTTCTGCGCTTTCTTTTTATTCGATGTAAATTAGTTTCATATTTACTTTTTATCTTTATAGTTTAAATATAAGAGATTTTCTTGCTTACTATCGCGCTTGCTTTTAATTGTTTTAATTCAAACATTTAGATTGCTTGATGAATTAAACATATTTTATGCGGCTTACTATTGCGTTTATTTTCCTTTTGATTTTACAAATTTATAGTAAGCGGCCATAGTAAGCCGCATAAAATTTGTTTAATTCATTAATCAATGTTCGCGCAAAATCTAAGAAAATATTATTTAGATTGCTTTGTAGCTATCATATTCTTGTAATCACAATCCCTTGTGTACCTTGATGCTGTATAAAATATCAAAATATCACGATGATCACTTATTGTGGTAGGCAGACAGCTGGCCATTTGCCCAGTCTGCCAATCCAGAGTAGTACCACCACTTTTAAGTGCACAGACAGTGAAGTGATTACGGATCGAGATCAGCTTAAAACTAGACCTGGCATAGTGGATACGACTGCTACTTGTAGTTATTTAACTGTAGTACGGTCGCCTCCAGGCGGAGTGACTTCATAATGTCGAGCTACGGTAGAAAAGAAACCCAGGAATATTGTATAGAAGAATAGGTATTAATATCGGACTGTATATGTGACAGACAACATACGGGCGAGACTCCGTACGAGTGCACATACTGTACGAAGGCATTTTCGAGGAAGGAGCATCTCAACAATCATATACACATACACACGGGCAATAATCCGCATAAATGTACGTTTTGTACGAAGACATTCTCCAGGAAGGAACATCTCACTAATCATATAAGGTTAGTTTTGAGTTCAGGGGGACCCATTCTCAATGTAGCTCTTACCGTCCATCTATAACTTTCCAAACGAGAATTGCCCATCCATATTGTCAGATTTATTTCGGGTTCCTAGAGTGGTGATTGAAATAATTATCAGTCGGAATTTATTATTCAGACGCGTGATTGGTTGATTTTTATTACAAATATGTTTTCCACCAATCACATGCCTAATTAGTATGATTTAAGTGATATTTATTTTATTATCGCACCAGAAATAAGCGTTTATTAAACTAAGATTATGATGAAAATAAATAACAAATCTTAGAGTATCTTAGAGCTTATTTATTTATTCTGCTGTCGTACTCACTATGCCGGCCTAGTTGGAATCGGCAACTTATAAACTGATCCTGAAAAGCGACTAAGTCACTTCACGATCTGTATACTTGTAAGTGGTGGAACTATCCAGGATCGGCAGACTGGATACTACTACCACTTCTTTTATTGAATAAACAAATATTTGCTCCGATCGGGAATCTTATTCAAGACATTACGCGTAACGAACTGGTGTGCTAATTTATTAAATATTTACTAAAACTTATACTGAGTTTACTTTAATATTGCGACAGTTACGAATTAATAAAATCCAATCAATTTAAATTATTATTCGGAATACGAAACTAATGAGCAATTTTAATTAGTCGGGTTATATTTTAGCTGTAGTTTATTGTTTTATAGTACAGGCAAAGATGGTACGATCTCGAATTTTTTAGAACTGAGTTAGCTCGATTTAAATATATGGATAACCCGATTCGCAAACCAAATTAATGAATTCGATTCAAACCGGTTTACAAACCGTGTTGATGATTCGGTCCGACAACCTAAATTGCCTAATACACAGAATGGTTTGCTATAGAATTTTGGATATATATTTCAAACCGGTTTATTGTAGATGTTAACCGACCTAACTCGGTTTAGGCCGCAACTCGGTTGTACCCTGGTTGAAAAGTCGAGTCGTTACATCACTAAGTACAGGAACGCGCCTGATTTCTCGAAAGTAAACTTTTTGAAGTAGGCGCGTTTATTCGAGTTTCGTATGCGCTTGAGGTTGCTTGTAATTTTATCCCCGAATGTTTGTTGTGCACGACTTTTAGCTTCTCGTGGAGGTTACTTTAGTTAAATTATCTTTTGTAGGATACACACGGGGGAATCTCCACATCGGTGTGATTATTGCCAGAAAACATTTACTAGGAAAGAACATTTGACTAATCATATGAAACAGCATACTGGTGACAGACAATTCGCATGCAAATTATGTTCAAAGACATTCACGAGAAAAGAACATCTCAGTGCGCATGTTAAGTATGTACCATGTTTTATTTTATTTATTCATTATACAAGGTGTATTTAGACACGTAGCTATCCCGTGAATCAATGTTTGTATACATTAGTAATTTTAGCACGCTTCAATAGTACGTAAGGTTTACTGGCAGAGAACGGCTAGCGGCATTAAGTTTGTCTTTGTATATGGTAAATAAAAATATTTGAAAATATATTTAATATTTAAAATATATTTAAAAACAATATATATTTTCTTACTTAACGCGTCTTCTGCTCGCGATGTCACTACGCATCCAATACGATGTTAGATGCGTAACATCGTATATTGACCTAATTAAGGCCACCGTGGTGTAGTGGCTGTGCAATTGTCAAGGTTCAAAATCTTTGATACATGTACTTTGGTTGTCCTGTTGCCATGATACAATTACTTTGGTAGCTTAGTATAGAAATATCTTAAAATCTTAAAAAAGCAAATAATAATACCTTGCAATAATATTTTGTATTGGTAGTGATAACGTGTTTAAAGGGATAGCTATTTATCTAAATACACCCTGTATATGCATGCATGGATGCTTTAGTGTATTTTAGTAGATTTTTACTCATCATAATTATGATAAAAGGTTCACTAATGCCCTAAGCTTCTATATGTGCTCGATAGATGTATACTTGGCAACTTATATGCTTATATTCAATGATATTTTAATAAGAAAAGACGTAGATATGTTATACGCGCTGCGAACGAGGCACGTTAAAACTATGCTAATAAGCAAACCTGAAATCGATGCAGAGCAACATATATTTGTCTCTATTTTGCTCTCAATAACCATCATTCCGTCCTACTTCCACTTGTGTGTTTGCCTAGTCGTGGTTGATTGTTCAAACTCGTGCCATTTGCGTATCTAACTCATTTTACTTAATATCATTGCTTATATTACAAGCTGATCCCGAAACGCGACCAAATCACTTTACGGTCTGTATACTTACAAAGTTATTTGGTCGCGTTTCGGGATCAGCTTGTAAGTTGCGGTTCCAACTAGGCCGGCATAGTGGATGTGACTGCTACTTACAGTTATTGAATTGTAGCAGCAATGACATCCATTCATGGACTATACTCCAGCTTAACATCAAGCGGGGTGCGGTCAAATGTCGAGTCACAATAAAATATATATATATTAAAATTCAGAGCTACTTTAATCATCGACACAGAGATGATCTATCAATTGTCATTTGAACAGTATTATTTTACTATTAGAATCATTATATTTTTTTTGTTTAAAAATTACAAGCTTTGGCTGAAACTCTTTATGCATGCTCTTTTATATCTATAGTGTATTTTTTATTGGGGCATGGAATATGACGAAAACAAACAGAAAATATTTATTGTACTAAATGAAGGCCTGATGTTAAACTGGAGTGCGTTTAATTAATGGAGGCGACTGCTACTACAGTGAAATAACCAAGTATCAGTCGCATTCACTATGCCGGCCTGGCCTGGCCTGGAACTGGCAACGTACAAGTTGATTCTAGTCACTTAAACATTTAAAAGTGGTGGTACTACCCCGGATCGGTAGACTATGCAAATGACTGCCAACTGTTTTTTTACCACTTAATCAATCCAATTGTCTCGACTTTTTCCACATGGATAGTCAGAAACAATGAAGCGCCTACCACAATCCTGACACATCTCCCACACTTCTCTCACATCTATGATTCTCTTCATACAAGCTTTTTTATTGTGACTCTACATATGACTGCACTCTGCTTGATGTTAAATTGGAGTGTGATTCATGAATGGATGCCATTGCTACTACAATTTAACAACTGTAAGTTGCAAACACATCCACTATGCCGGCATAGTTGGAACCGGAAACTTACAAGCTATTTAGTAATGGGGACTGAGGCAGCTGTGAACAAACTCGGTTTTCTCAGTTGTCCATCTTGGACCGTCGTCACTCTTGCTTATCATTAGGCGGGTCGAGGTCAGATGTTGTGTCAAAATACAGACGGTAATCACTTTACGGTCTGTACACTTGTAAGCTCTGTGGTTAAGGGGTTTTATTTTCAGTCACTATTGCCATTTGCAAGTAAATAAACAAAAAGTGGTAGGCAGTGGTACCCAACCTGGCGATTCGGAATAGTATACAGACCGTGAAGTGACTTAGTCGCGTTTCGGGATCAGCTTGTAAGTTGCCGGTTCCAACTAGGTCGGCATGCTACCAGTCACTGCTACTACAATTAAATAAATGTCAATCCATTTATGGACCACACTGCAGCTTAATATCAAGGGAGTTGCTGTCATATCTATAGTAACAATATAAAAAATATATATATTATATTTATTTATTCATTATGTTCCAGGGCGAATTCATGTTCTACGGAGCAGGCACATAGTTGTGGCGAATGTGGTAAATCATTCCCGCTCAAGGGGAATTTACTCTTTCACGAGCGATCTCATAATAAAGGTGCTAACAGACCTTTCCGATGTGATATTTGCGCCAAAGACTTCCTTTGTAAAGGTATTTTTATGAACAATTTTAATACGTATTAATATACTGTAATGACTAAAGTCCCCTAAAAAAAAACAGAATAAAAAATAAAAAAATATATACCGTAATAAACGTGGAATTTAAAGATTCGGCAAAGACAAGAGAATTGCTTTACCAGACCATTTGTTATTCTCATCTTATAATCTTGAATCCTTTAAGCGAAGCTTGAAATAACAGAGACCGCTTTCATGAGGTCTTGGTCGAAAAACACCCCCTTGGGCTTGCTTTGTTTAACGCGTCCACATCAGATTTATAAATTCCTTTGTCAATCTACTTTTACTCATCCTTTCCATGTGCCTAAACCATCGAAGCATACGCGTAGCTACCACCGTATCTGCCGTTTCAATTATACGGGGCCCCCAGGTCACGAGAGCCCCCAACGTGCGTAAGCATAAATTAATAAAAACGCGCACTGTGCTATTAAGGAATATAGGAATATAATAATATAGGAATAAGGAATAAAACGTTATTCGCTATAATATAATTGTTTCATTTTCCTAGGGCATTTGGTAGCTCATCGACGGACACACGTTGAGGCCGTTGAAGCGCCAACGACAGCGGGCAATGATAATTCAGTCGCTACAGACGTTGAAATGGATTGCACTCCCGAATGTGCCAAACCAGAAATAACAAATATTGATATTAAAATTGAAAACAGGTATGAAATTACTTTTTTATTATTATACATTTCTATACCAAGCTACTAAAGTGCTTGCTTGTATCATAGAAACAGGACAACCAAACCAAAGTACATTGGTACTGGTGAGCGGTTTCAAACCCGCGCCAATCGGCTTACGTAGCCTTGCACTGTAGTATTGCACTGCCACTACACTACGGTCGCCTTTATAACCATATTTTTTTGTTGTTATGGTACTAGCTTGAAAAACACTATTTTATGTTTTGAAATACACTTTATCATTCATTATAGTCTCCCTGAACATCAATACATTTGTTTTTATCGAGATTCCAATTAATGAATTCCATCTCTGAAGTGAGATTCTGGAAGGGCTGCAAAATACGCTTTCACCCCATCATTTGTTGAAAAACGATTTTCACAATTTTTTTTTGTCTCGAGACCGATGGAATTCGCTAGGGGCCAAATCTGTTGAATACGGTGGATGCTTCTAAACCTTCCAATATACCGTGTTTATACAATGCTTGCTTGGTTACTAGAAATACAGGCATCTAGTTTAATCCACAACGAAGTTATAGGGGATCAAAATGATCTGAACTGCTTCGAAAAACAGCCTGCTTCTTTTTTGTCATATGTCGAGTCATATAGAAATTACCGTCTTAAAAATAAGCCCAATTCATTATATATTTTTTTGTCAAATAGCAGAATTCCAGAAATAACCGTGAATGAAACAACAATTATACAAAACACCCAACAACCTCAACAAAGCAATCCTGTGATGCAAATAGCTGCCGGACAAGTGAATCAAGTCAATCAGGTAATAAGGAATAATATTATATTTTCTGAAAGGACATCGTTCATTTTGTATGGGGACTTGGGCTTAATTGTATTAACAGTTTAATATGCATTTTAAAATAATTTGATGTACGAAGATTACAATGTAATTGAAATATATTCTTTATTTTGAATAGTTTAGGTGTGTGAAATGATCAAACTATAATTATGACAGTTCAAAGCAGAACAAATATTTAATTGACAGATGATACAATATCTTATTTTACAAATAACTCAATTGCCAGCAATTAAAAGCAAAATTGTTATTAGTTTTATTAATACAAGTATCGAAACTACCATTTAAATATTTTTTCATCATTTGACATTACAAAAGTAGTACATAAAAGCCCAAAATAAATGATGTCCTTTAGACGAACATTGTTTACGAGAGAAAATAGATTAAAACGTTAGTATTTAAAACAAAATCAAGTTGTCACGCCTTTTTCCCACGGGGATAGGCAGAGACAATGGAGCACCACTTACCACGATCCTGACACAACTCCCTCGCTTCCTTTACATCCACAATTCTCCTTATACAAGCTCTACGGTTATAGGTACTAGGCAACCCAGCTTTCTTGAAAACGTTCTAATAATGTACTGTATATCAATAATTAGTACTTGTTTTAAAAGTCTTAGTAAATCATTGTTTTCTAAGTACCTATTAATAGGATAGACAGAGACAATGGAGCACCACTTCATAATTCTGACACAACCCTCTCAATTCCTTCACATCCATAATTCTCTTTTCTTTTATTGTGGCTTGACATATAACAGCACTCATAACCACGCCTTATGTTGAACTGGAGTGCGGTTTATGAATAAAGGCGAATCATCAATTTCATCACCATAATTCGGAAAACTTTCACTGCTGAACATAACCCTCCCCCTTAAAACGCCATTTCGAAAGACACGGTGCCAATTGCATCCAACTGTATCTTATCATTCATAATAGGGGGTATACCAACTTTTTATTTAGCCGTTATTAAAAATGAATTCAATATTTTAGCAGCGTACTACAACCCCCACTGGTGTTGCGGGTGTGACGGGCGTTGGCACTGTCACTGCAACATACACCCATCACCAAGCCAGCCCCACGATGCCCCATCATCCAGTCACCGTGAATTACTGATCCACATGCGACAATGGTCCTGCGTCACAGAGTTACTTCACGGTCTGTACACATGGAAGTAGTGATACTATGTGGAATGGGCAAAATATATGAGATCTTACGAATGGATACCCCGAAGCAACAGAGAGATAACATTTCTCATTATTATAATAGCACAATGCATATTTTTACAATGATATTCAGTTAAATGAAGAAGATACGTTATCTAAACGAGTTTTAGTGTTCGCAAATGGTACGAGTTTGAACGATCAACCACGACTATGAATGATAGGTATTGAAAGCGACAAATATATGTTGCTCTGCATCGCGACACTGAGTATTGTCATTTTCATAGTTTTAACGTGCCTCGTTCGCGTATAACATATCTACATCTGTTTTAAAATATCATTGGTTACATATAAATTCACAATTTCTAATGCATTCTAATGTAATGTTACTTAAAAACACTTTTTTTTTCAAGATTATTCACTGTTGCTTTGGGGTATCTAATTGTAATTGATTATTGAACAGCATTTCCAGTTTCTGTACTAAATATCAGTTTGTAGCGCTTTGTCATGAAATCGCAAATGAATTTGTAAAAAAAACTATATCGATGTACATATGATAATAAAAAAAAGAATTTGATTGTAATTATAAATACTTAATTGACTGAGTTGTTGCAATTAATAATCGATTAATTATGTAATTAACATTTTACTTCCATTTTTTTTAAATTTAACGATTATTACTTTATTAAGTTGCATTGAAATGTTTTTAATATGTTATGAATAGCTAATTATTGTCTCCCAATATTATTAAGCGTTGAAATAAGGCATAGATATCACTAAGACGGGACGGCGCTGACCTTTTCGCGCCGATGCGTGACGTATGAAGAAGTATCGGCGCTGAAATCCGTTGGACACAGAATAAGTAATCCTTTTATCACATTTAAATAGTATTATTATAGTAGTTGAATTGGTGCATTTTTTTTTGAGTTTATAGTTAAAATATTTCCTATGTAGATTTTACAATTTATTATAAATGTGTGATTTGTATATTTGTAAATACATGTGTTTATAGAATACTTATTTAGGCTTATCGTTGCGCCGGGCCAATGTCCGCGACAGATTTTTGTACTCGGTTTTACTTCTGCGTCTTTGCGGGCGGAAGTAACTTACTCTTTGACCCAGAAGCAAAACCGTGCATAAACCCTGCCGCGAACACCTGGCTCGATGTAGACTTAATCATTATATTTAAATAATACCCCCCAGAGTATACACAATAATTATAATAATTTAATTTTTATGAATATTTTTTTATATATTTTTGTGATAGGTTTGTTACCTTTGTATAATTTTGGTACTTACAAATCATAAAGAATTTAGGTTATTTTTAGTATGTTTTTTAGATCCGCTTTCAACAGCATCTTAAGTATAGTTTTCTGGCCGGCATAGTTTGGGCAAATAATGTAGCCGTAAACATTCTATTTTTTCAATTAGAACTCTGACCTCTCTTGGCTTACCAGCAGGCAATTTGAGGTCAAATGTCGAGTCAAAATAATGTCGGTAAAAGTGAACCTTAGTGTATAATTGTTATCTATTCATCCTTAGTTGTCTAATCATGTAAATAAATATGGTGCACGAGTGACGTAAAACAAGAAATGGTTAATGAATTAAACAAATTTTATGCGGATTACTATCGCGTTTATTTTGGTTTTGATTTTACAATTTTTTATTATTCCGACGTTTCGAGAGCTTTGCAGCCATCGTGGTCACGCATAAAATTTGTTAAATTCATTAATCAATGTTCGCGCAAAATCTAAGAAAATACAAGAAATGGTGTTGGAAAATTATGAGTAAACTAATTGAATTAATGAATATGAGATGTTCGCCAAACAGTTTGTTATGTCTCCAAATGCTTGGTAGTATATGAAGTAAATTGTACGATTTTTGTGAATTTTAATCACCGCCAACATGCTTATCTAAATATTTGGGCGGCATAGTGACGGCGACTGAGGCAACTATGAACAAACTAGGTTTTCTCAGTCGTCGTCTCTTTTGGACCTCCTCTTGCTTATCAAGGCGGGTCGAGGTCAGATATCGTGTTTTAAATGATTTGATTATGTTTACCAAATTAGACAACTAAGGATGAATTGGGTATTAATAAACACATTTTAAGCGAAGTCTGCAACTGGACCATATCTATATTTTTGTGTTGTAGTTTTTAATTTTGTATATTTTAGGAGTTTTAATGGACCCAGTTGCAGTCTAAACCTTTGTGATTAAAAAGTCTAAAACTATTATTAATAGGATATCTGCTGTTATATTTTTTGTGCAGATTTAGAAATTAATAAAACTAATTATTTATATTATTTTAATTACAGGCATAGCGCCCAACTGTTAGGCGCTACTAGTATAGTAATTGTAAACGTTATTGTTAATTTGTTTGCTCGGTTAGGGGGTAAGATGGGGACCACATTATCAAAGACAAAACAATGCCAACATTTGTCTGCCAACCCAATATTATTTTTGTAATTTCTTTGTTTTTAGGCTTAGCGTGTCGATATTGGAACATTGGGATATAAATTGGAAGGCCTGTAATATAACAATTAAATTAATATAATGCGATTAAAATAAGAATAGGACGGAATCGGCGCCATTTTGTGACATCTAACTCTCTAACCAACTTCACTTTAGTATGGTGTTTTTATGTTTGCGGACCGTCAAAATAAAAACCTTTAAATCAGTCAAGTAAAGTTAGTCAAAAGCCCGTCCTATTCTTATTCTAATAGCATATTATACGTTGCAATGAATTTTATCAATTCTGAGTTTTTTTTATGAGATCAGATGAGATCTCCGAACGCTTCACATTTGTGAAGACTACTGAACAGTTTTATACAAGATTTCATTCAAAGCATGTTCTTTTGCCACAAGCCGTCATCTATCCAACTATTGAACGTAACTTTTATTGCTTAAGCCGCGTTATCGAATGATTTGCGAGTAGAGCCCCCTGAATTAACGCAAACCACCTCAGTAAACATAGCATTGATTTTTTTGTTACATTGCAGGCCTAAGTTTGTCAAACTGAAGTAACATGTTCATTGCCATGTACAAGTGTGATAAACATTTAGATGTAAGTTGTACAAAGAAAGGTTAAGACTAGATTAAGGGTGGCTGCAACGGGCTCCACAAACAATTGGGCTACACAATGATAAGCAAAGTTGACAGTTTATACAAACACTAAACGTATGGGAATCGGCCTGCAGTGGGACTCCTTCGCAGCTTAGAAGATACCTAATCGTCCTGTGATCTCTCACAATCAATTAAATTGTCAGGCCCTTTTGCTAAAGAGATAGGCAGAGACAATGGATAATCTTACCCCATTCAATAAACGTCAATAATAAAAATCCATTACATACCTCTGCCCAGACAACCGCGGACCGAAAATATTAAAAGGTAATGATGTACGTTACAGGCCGCTATCTCATCTTATTGATAAACTCCTATGTATTCTCCCCATTCAATAACCTTGGATCCTTGGCCGGCATAGTGACGGCTACTGAGGCAACCGTGAATTGACTCTTGCTTACCACCAGGCAGGTTGAGGTCAGCCTTTGTGTCACATTAAAAAAAACCTTCAAACGCCCAGAATAGTTCCAGTACTTGTGAGACCATTTGCAGAGAATCCTTAAAATTGTATGGTATGTTAACAGTATGGTGAATAAATGACGGTATTGCGGCTTCAATTTGGCTCATGTCGCGTAGATAACAAACTTGATAACCAGCGAACAGTTCATGCAGTAGATTGAAATGACTGGTTATAAAACAGTCTCGAAGATAATAAAAATGGCCGGCATAGTGCCGACGACTAGGGGAACCGTTAACTGAATTTGATTTTTCTATCGTCTACGCTCTCAGACCTTTTATTGCTTACCAAATCGAGTTTTTTGGCGTATGGTGACGGCGACTAAGGCAGCCGTGAACAAACTCGGTTTTCTCAGTCGTCGTCACTTTTGGACCTCCTCTTGTTTATCATCAGGAGGGACGAGGTCAGATTTCTGTCACAATAAAAAAAAAAAGTTCAGATGTCTTGTTTTTATTTTTTTTTTCCACGCAGCATGAGTCTTCTGTATTGTATATACGTGCTGTAAAGGTTTATATAGATTAAAGCTAAATATCACATTAACAGTCTGCAGTGTGGTATTGTGTTTTGAAGTGGTTTTTAAAATCATGCGTGTAATGTTACAAACATTGTATAGAATCATAATTATGAAGTCTCTTTATTCATTAGCATCACACTTTTTGTAATTAAGTTTAATGAAGTAATAAATACATTTAGAAACGATAGAGTATACTAAAATATGTTCTATACTTTGATAATTAAAAAAAATTGAGACAGACTCTGTTGTTTCATTTGTTTTTTCTCTTTTCCACACTAAGTTTGTACTAAACATGCTTTTATCATAGAAACTAAACAATCAACACTAGTAACAATTACTTTGTTGATCAGGGGTAGTGCCACCACTTGCAAGTATACAGACTGTCTAGTGACTTGGTTGCATTTCGGGATCAGCTTGTAAGTTGCCGGTTTTAACTAGGTCGGCATAGTGGATGTGACTGCTAGTTAGGTATTTAATTGTAGTAGCAGTCACCTCCACTCATGGACCGCACTCCAGCCTAACATCAGTTGTATGTCAAGTCACATAAAAACAAAATATACTTCGGATCAGCAGACTGGGTACATGACCACTGACTGCCTACCACTCTGTAATAACAGCTGCCTCCATTCATGGACTGCACTCCAGCTTGTTAGGTGAAGGTCCTATATTGAACCATAATAAAATATTTTTTGATAAGATTTTGAAGGAAAACATTAAATACAATTTTATAATAGTTATATTACATAATATTTATCTTATCTTTAATATTTATCTATATTTAACTGTACAATAATACAAAATTTAAGCTTCCAGAGCAACTCTTGGTTGCCTTTCTTTTGCTTTTTTCTCTTTAACTGCTGCAGGTAGTTCTGGTAATTTGTCTTCTGGAACATCTGGGAGTTCAGCCTTCACATCTAGGATCTCGTCCAACTCTGCTTCAACAGCCAGGTCATCTTCTTCCGTAAGGTGACCAGATATAATGTCATCAATTTCTTTTTGTTTCTCAATTCCCTCTTTTGTCTCATCTAATATTCGTTCAACTTCATCTATATTAAGTACTTCATGTACCTTCTTAAGTGCTGTGTTACCAACTTTCAAACCATCAAGTACCTAAAAGTGTTAAAAATAAATATTATATATTTGTTAACTAAATTCATACCACTATTTATGCAATTCCTGCTAAACCTTTATTGTCATACAAAATAGTGTTTCCAAATATATTAATTATTATAAGATAGTATTTTAAATTTTGTATTATTAAGTTGAAAAGTATATTATTGTGAAGTTTATTGTTACCTGTATTTCAATTTGAGCGAACTCTATATCATGAGTCAGCTGTTCTAATTTTTCTAATTGGGCATCAGTGTCCTGTAGTAATTTTTCTTGATATATTTTCTTCCTAAGTAATAATTTTGCTCTATCTCGTTTATTTTCGGATAACAACTTCTTTGCTAATTGTCTATCTTTTTCCAAATTTAATTCTATTTTCTTTTGATATTGTTTTAGCTTATCTCTCTGCTGCTTCAATTGTAAAACTGCTTTATCTTGTTCAGTTACTCTACTAACGGGTTTCTTATGTTTCCCAAATAAACCCCCCATTATTTTACCTACCTATAGTTTCACATTTGAAAATTTAAAACATAATAAATTGAATTATTTAATTAAATACAACATAAATGGAAATCACCACAAAATTCACAAAACACAGTTTTGACAATTTTCTTTTTAAATCTTAATAAGCTTGTTACCTAAAAAAATATATTCTATTATAAAATATAGCAAGATAATAATAGTAGTATTGTCTGAAAATATAGTGGTAAACTTAATGAAATTATTTTATATTGATTATAAATGAAAATGCTGGTAATGATATGGTAAAGCCCTTGTACATATTTCTTTGAATTGAGGACAAGGCTGAATGGACTACGATTCCTTTGCCTTTAATTAAACAACAATAACTTACAATATGGCTGACTATTGATGGCTGAGCTTGTAATTTTTTTCGTTTTCCAGGATATTGTCAAAGAAATGCTTTTAAAGCCATTCAGTGCGTTCTAGTAATTGTGGTACTTGTAAGGTTATAAAGAGTGTAAATATTTTGCTGTGCAGTTTAAAATATAGTAGTTAATAATGGCGGTACACGCTGCTGCTCAATTGCTCGATGAGCTGATGGGTCGGCATCGAAATACAAATCCAAATGAAAAGATTAGAAAACCTAATTGGGAGGACCCAGAGGTGAGTATAAAATTATCCACATTGCTAACAGTTATAAATATTTTCAGGAATTAGTTAAAATATTTTTTATTGTTTGTGAATTTTGTGCTATTATTCATTGTTTGATAAATATTTTATTTTATTCGTAATACATTTCTTTTCATAATTCAGCTACTTACAAAATAGTAAAGTCCTTCCATATCAGATCCTATGCATGAATAATTTCAGTTCTTATTCATACATAACCTTTTTTGTTTCAGTATTGTAAATATTTTATGGTAAACTTTTGCCCTCATGACTTATTTGTAAATACTAGAGCTGATTTGGGTGTGTGCCCGAAAATTCATGATGAAGAGGTTAAAGATCTGTTTGAAAAAGCAGAGTCATCCTATAGAAAATCACAATACATTGATGAATTTCTCCGTTTTTGTGGGAATATGATTAATGACGTGGAAAGTAAGTTTCACACAATTTTATAAACTTAAAAAAACATACAAGCAAAGAGAGTTTCCTTAGGATCATGGCAAGTGGCACTCCATTGTCTCTGCCTATCCCTGTGTGAATTGAGGCTTGACAATTGATAATGACAATTGTATAAAAACTGACCTAAACATATCTGTATGTAAATTAAAAGTTGATTTTAAAAATAAATCCCTCTTAAAATCAATTCTAATTATAGCTTTCTTATTCAACTATATATATATAGATATTTCATAGGACCATAGATATTGATATTTTCAAAAACATCCATCATAATAAATCTTTTCTAAAATATCACCTCTACAAAATAGCTTATCTATTATGCAATATTTAAAATATTTTTAATTCAAACTCATATTTTCTAAGAAAATAGATTAGTATGGGTCGTATTTCATTGTTTGTAAGGTAATATAACATATATATTTCAGGAAAAATCCAGAAAGGTAAACTAAGATTAGAATTAATGAATTCAAAACCAGAAACACAACCTATGACACAAGCACAAACTGAGAAAAACCAGGAACAGGTAGATATTTAGATTTGAAAACATCATTTTTTAATACATTTCTATATTAAGCTACTAAACTGCTTGTATCATTAAAACAAGACAACCAAAGTACATATACCAATACATTGATACTGGTAAGTGGTTATGAACCCGTGCTCTTGGCTTGTGTAACCATTGCACTGCCGCTACACCACAGTCGCCTTCAACAGTCACATGCATGCTCAAAGAAGCCGCAAAGGGTTCAAAAGATCTCGTACAACAAAGTTCAAGATAAATGGAATAATATGTTGAGACCTGTTTTTATCTATTCTTATAAGTTGAAAATATTGGCTAGATAAAAGCACTAAAATCAGATGGAGCACTTTTAGCTGGTGTTGGAGTTCAATTAAAGTTGTAATAGGAAATGCTGCAGTCGATTCATACTCTTTATCAAAACAAATATAAGTTACGATTTGCATTTTAAGATAACAAAATGTAAATGAATAAAAATTCAAATATTTATTTTCTGATATCATAGTGGATTTCTTTACATCTTTCTATCTAGACCCCTACATGACAGTAAAGGAAAATTTTTCTTCAGTGGTATTGATGGATAATGCGCCATTCTAATGATATGTGGTATTCTATCAACTATATGGACAGTCCAACTAAACAGTTCTGTGCAGAACAATTCATGAAAACTTTGATAGTTGCTTTGCCAGTCCATATGTTTTTCTCATACTAATGTTTTTTTAATGTTGAACTGTAATCTTTATTATTTCCAAATTTTAGGTCAAAATGTTGTCAGAGAAGATTATATCTCTTGAAGGGGAGGCAGAGGAAGCTGGAACCAGAGGTGATGTAGAACAAGCACAAGGGCTCATGAAGTTATGTGATAGGCTTAAAGAAGAAAAGGAGCAGTTACTCAAACAACAAGAAAATAGGTATAGACATTAAAACATAATCAAATACACAATAATAAACATTATTAACTTTTCAAAGAGTGGTAGGCAGTGAAATCCAGTCTGCCGATCCGGGGTAGTACCACCATATACAAGTATACAGACCGTGAAGTGATTTAGTCGCGTTTCAGCATTAGCTTATAAGTTGATGATTACAACTAGGCCGGCATAGTGGATGTGACTGCAGTTAATTAAATTGTAATAGCAGTGACTTCCATTCATGGACCACGCTCAAGCTTAACATCAAGCTAGGTGCTGTCATATGTGGAGTCACAATAAAAAAATCAAAAATGAATCAATAACTTTAATAATTTATTAATGCATCTACTGAATGTGTCATAAAGGAGTTATTTTTTTATTTTATTTTTTTATGTTTTATTTACATTTCTATACTAAGATACTAAAGTGCTTGTATCATAGAAACAGGACAACCAAAGTACATATATCAAAGATACATTGGTACCGGTGGGTGGTCTAAACTTGTGCTCTCGGTTTGTGTCCCCATTCCACTGCCACTACACCACGGCCGCCTTTCTCCATCTATCTTTAGTTTTGATTGTAATAATATTGTATGATAACAGTATCTATATAGACATCTTTGTATTATTTATTTGCACATATATGAAATACTGTGACTGAGGAAACTGTTAAATTTTATAGTTATCTCCCTTTGCTTACCATCGGGAAATTTGAGGTTGGATGTCATCTCCCAATAAATAGACTGCACTCCGACTTAACACCAGGCTGGGTACCATCACATGTTAGACCACAATAAAATAAACTAGTGGCAGAGTTATATATGCGGGGTCGTGCGTAGCTTGATGGAGGACTTTGGTTAAATAATAACAACACAAAGTCTAGGTCGATACTGATTTAATTCCTACTGACAAGGTTTTATATGTTGATGTTTCGAACAGTTACAAAAAATACGGGGAGACAAACTCCCGCGGTTCCAGCGTTAATAGGTTCTCCTGAAATTCATTATTTTTAGTGATAAAAATAACTTATTAACCCATTCTATTTCTAATGCTTGAATTACTAGTTAGATATGACTAAGCTGATCGAGCAGTCACAAAAACGTGTGATAAAACAAACTCTCGCGGTCCTAGAAAACGTTACAGTGATAATTCTAATTTATTACTTTCTTATGTCTGTTACGCTGACATAACTGCAGTAACCTCAAATTCCAAAACCCACTGAATTGTGGCTTAACATCAATAGAGTTAGTCATATGTTAAGTCACTATAGAAAATATATAATTAATTTCTTAGTCAGTGGTCGATGACAGCTGAGTTAGCTGCAGCTCAAGAGAAGCAAATGGAGGTGTGTCCAGTCTGTGGGGCATTCCTTATTGTTGGTGATGCACAGCAAAGGATTGAAGACCATCTCTCTGGGAAACAACATGTTGGGTAAGAACATTCTATTAATTTTAATACTGGCTCGACATATGAGAGAGTTAAAAGAGTGGTAGGTAGCGGTGCCAAGTCTGCCGATCCGGCGTAGTACCATGGATTGCAAGTATACAGAATGTGAAGTGACATCTTGAGGATCAGCATGTAAGGCATCAGTTTCAACTAGGCCGGTATAGTGGTTGTGACTTTTGAACTGTATTAGCAGTCACCTCCATTCTTGGACTGCACTTACGACGGCTTAAGATCAGGCTGGTGCTTTCATATGTCAAGTTTCAATAAAAAAAAATGCCAGCACCTCGTCTGATGTTAAACTGGAATGCAGCATGGACTCGCAGCCACCATGCCATTCCGGTCTACATGGAAATAGCAACTTTTGAGCTGATCCCGAAACGCGACTGAGTTTTCTCTTGCACACTTGTCCCTTGTCCAAGAGCGTCGACGACTGACAAAACCTTTTTATTTTACGGTTGCCTCAGTCGTCGTCGCTATGCCGACCAAAGGTGCTTTTAGTTAAATGCTTAATGTGGTTATTAACAACTGCTTCTAATAAGTTCAAGGACAACTCATCAAAGTCATCAAAATGATTTCAACCTTCCCTCAGATATTTTAAACTCCGCCAAGCATACGAAGAAATGGTGGCTATTCGTGAAAAGGAAATTGAAAAGGAGAGAAAACGTCGTGAAGAACGGGAAACTAATCGTAAACACAGAGGTGGTGGACTCGGCTCTGATAGGCGGGACAGGGACCGCATAGATAGAGACAGAGAACGCGAAAGGGAGAGGGAACGCGATAGGAGCAGGGATCGTGGTGACCGTGAGCGAGATCGGGATAGGCGCAGGTTTGTTGTTTTTATTATTATGGGCTCGACATATGGCAAAACCCTGCCTGATGTTAAGCTGTATGCTAAGATAGATAACTGCACTCTCAGACAAAAGACCCGGAACTTAATTTATTATTTACATTTCTATACTAAGCTACTAAAGTGCTTGTATCATAGAAACAGTACAACCAAAGTATATATATCAATATATATACATTGGTACCGGTGGGTGGTTTCAGACTCGTACTCTAAGTTTGTGTAACTATTGCACTGCCACTACACCATGGTCGCCTTAAATATATATATACATATACATCTCTGTTATTAGTCGTTTCCTGCTGGACCTCCCCTAGTTATCTCCATCTGGCCTGCTCTAGCAGTTTCCCTTGGCAGGTCATCAGCCCTTTATAGACGAATAAAGGGTGATAAAACACTGTTTTTATATCTAAATCATCTACTAAGAAGTTGTTAATTTAATTTTATATTTGTTTAGATCAAGCCGGGACTCCAACCGCCATGAAGACAGGGATCGCGATAGGAGACACCGAAAAGACAGGAGTATGTGTTTTTAATACAAAATTATAAGATTTGAAAGTATTAGTCTCGCTTTAGGTTCAGCTTGAAAGTTTCCGGTTCCATCTAGACCGGCATAGTGGATGGGATTGCTACTTGCAATTATTTAACTGTAATAGCAGTCGCCTCCATTTATGGACAGCACTCCAGCTTAACATCAGACGGAGAACTGATATATTACGTCGTTTCACAATTTAAAAAAAAAGGAATGTGGTTATCTTGGAATTTGGCCACCATATCTATAATAGCACCACGAAATAATGGAAACGCACTCTTAGGCGTGTGTACTAGACACACTACTACAAATGCAAAAACGTTTCAAAGCTAATTTGACTGTACATCTATTGCGAATAGTGCTATTCCTCATTCTATCCGCTGTCGTCAATCCACATGCACTCCTTAATGCCTGTAGTGTATAAGGAATACACACATATATATATAGTAGGGGAACGACTTAAAGAAACGTGCGTGGAATGCGGTTGTGACGTCATCGTCACGTGTCTATCATGAATAGTGAAGTAACATGCAAAATGTTGATAACGATAAACACACACTTTTTTACTTGCGTATTTTAATTTAGTTATTAAATATTATAAATTTATATTTAATAAATGTTTATACATTAACAACAATAATAATTATTTAATCATATATTTAACCTAACTTTTTAACTAAACTAAAAACTAAATAAGTTTTTTTTGTCGTCAACGCTTACGAAACTTTAAGGTGTCCATATTCATAAATCAGTATATTCTGTCTAAGCCGAAATAACGTGCCCCTCCACTGCATTTACGCACACGAGCAAATATAAAATAAGAATAAAACACACCGATAAAATAATTTTAACAAAAAATACGACTTTAATCAGGAAACTAGCAAAAAATAAATTTACTACGCACAAAGTAATACGTATTTTCATTTAGTTAAATAGAAATTATTAAATAATTATTTTATAATTTTGAAGTCGGTATATACTATACTTGATTCTAACGAGGACGAATGCGATGAATGTGATGACCTTGATGATTCCGATAGCATAAGTGAAAAGTATAGCTAGTCTAACTATAAATGACGCGCCCCTCCACTTTATTAGTTTATTTAAATGTGTGAATACAAATATTACTAACTATACTATTATACTTCACGCAGGGCAGTTAAAAGTTTAGGACACGTTGGTACAATCTTTTTTATTAAATAAAAATCTTCTATGCATCTTCTTATAACGCCAAGGTCAAAGTCGTCAATATTAACATTACGTTTGAAAATTTATCTTTTTGCCTTTTTTTGTGGGTGATTTCAAAAGTAATGATCCAGCTAAAGTCGACTCACGTTTTATATTATTAATTGTGCTATTAGGTACACCGGTATAATAACATGATCTATCAATACTTTTACATAAAGGTATAGTTACTATATTTGATAATATTTCTTCTTCACACATTTTAATCACGTTCATAATAATGTTTCTAGCCTGGCTACGGATGACTACTCTCTTTTTTTGAGTTAACTTGCTCATTTTGTAATAAACAAACAAAATAATTGATGACACGTTTTTATCGATAGTGCGCTATTAAGTGACACCGCCAAGCTAAGCGCGTCACTAATGGCGGCCAGTATGATACGGGTGGGAGGTATTTGCCCACCCGCCGCCCCTCAGGCCCCGAATGCATTTAAGTCATTCCCCAACTATACGTGCTATTGCTAGATGAACGTGGCACGGTCTCGTGCGTATATTGGCAGTACGCGACTACCATTCGACGGGGGTAGACGTGTGGCATAATACGTTGGCGAGCCTGTGATTACAGTAATCCTTAGTTAACTCTGTTACTACTGCATGAGGTACTATGCAAACACTACAACGCCAATCCCCGTAGGAAAAAGGCGTGACAATTTGATTGATCTCAAATATTTCCGTCTTCTACACTGTGTTAACATTTGCAGGGTCGCCGCATGATAGACGGCGCCGTTCCCGCGACCGCCACTGATTGTCACAGCACAGAGGTATCCCAAAATCACCCCAAAGCGGTAAGTAGTACCGTTCTGACAACACACAAGTAACTGTCGCGGTCACACACATTCACACAACTACATTCAAATGATATATTAGAGTTCCGGAGTATAGGGTAACAAAATTATACAATTAAAACGGTTAATTTTAGGTTATAATTAGGTTTTTCTTTGAAATAACGACGCAACTGGTAATAAATCATACAGTTAATTTAAAATATAACTAAATAACTGTATTTATTAATTAAGGTTTGGCAAAGACAGTTCTCCGGAACTCTAACAAAAGTGACAGGGTATAAGTTTAGTATAAAAATTAAAAACAAAGTAATAAAATTTTGACAATTATATTTTACAGCCATTTTAAGCGAATATAAGCGTGCATGAGAATTGTCTCTAGCACTGTTGATTCCGTACTAATTGACACACCAATGGATTGTAAGGTACTTGATTGGTATTTAGATTTAAAGGAGAGCACAACGTTGTTTCGAGGTATTTATGTTTTGTTGCTAAAGTCGAGCGAGCGGTCAACAGTCCGGTGCCGGCTTTGCAGGTATTTGTTAGGAAACCATAACAACCATCACGTTGATGTAACATTCTAATCGATTTATTAATTTTATTGTGCGTTTTTCTATCTCTAAATTTATGTATATATAAAATATATACGACGCCGCCCTAAAAGGCGAAGGCGACAAGGTTATATTTGTCTCGCTTCTACGCCTCAATTACTCATGAACCTATCTCTTTCACATGGGAAAGACTGCGGGACAAAACGCTCTTTCTTCCACAGCTTTAATCTTTACGTAATTTAATTAATTTTGTATAGTATGTACGTGAAATTGTTTCTGTTAGCTATATGTTGTTGAACGAGCCGACGTCATTGTTCGATGCTGTTTGCACTTCGTCACGTGTTCGCAGGTACCCAATATTGTAGCGGCATGTTACATGAGGAAGATTATGATGACCTGCCGTTACTATAAATACACCCTTTATCCTAATGAAAGATTTTATATGAATGATCGTCGCCAAACAAATTTGACAATATAAAATGGATATTTACTTTTCCTGCCCCCCTAGCACGGCAATCCAAGAAGCAAGATAAAGACCTGCAAGGAATATCATTGTAACTAATTTTAAAGACCGACACAACAAAATGTTGGTCTTTATCTTGTTTCTTGGATTGTCGTGCTAGGCGGGCTGTAAATTTTTACATTTTATTTTTTATTTATAAATAAGTGTGGTAGGCAGATAGTTGGTGTTCATTTGCCCAGTCCGCCGTTCCGGGGTAGTACCACCACTTTTGAGTGAACAGACCGTAAAATGAGTCGCGTTTCAGGATCGGCCGGTTTCAACTAGGCCGGTATCACTATACCGCTAAGTCTAGTTTAATTAACTCGTATCAGAGAACTGTAGTAGCGGTCGCATAGGCCGCACTCCAGCTTAACAACAGTTGGGATACTGTCATATGTCGAGCCACAATAAAATCAAATAATTAACTGTATATTTTCCACAATTAAATAAAAGTAAACTTTATTTGTTCATTCATATGTAATTCTTTCGCTAGACAACATTGCTTTGGGGTTTATGACTAGTTTGGTCTACTGGACTTTTCAGTGGTCGCCGTCGCAACACCAGCTGGCTGCAGACAGAAACAACGAAGTTAAGAGGTATTGTTCACCCAGATAATATTACCAAGGCGAAGATGGATTTGAACCCAGCCACACAGCTCAGTGGGTGGAGAATGTAACGACCAAAAAATAAAGAGGTGACTTAGAAATAAAGTGGATACGTCCTTAAGAAATTTAATTTTAAGATAGTTTTCCTTTTTGCACTTAGATTTATAAATTGTAATTGTTTTTATTGTAAACTACCTCTTCCGTTATTATTTAAGTTAGGAAGTGTCTTTGATTGTTTTCCAACCAGATTCCACTGTGGTGATATTGCAGGTATTTATTTTTTTTATTTTATAATGAAAATATTGTAATTGATTCTGCGGGTTTATGTCATTTAGGGATGAATAATAATATGATTTCTTATCTCTCTCCTTTTGTTTTATTTGTCATTCCCAACTTTCACTTTCCCCTTGCATCCATTAAGGGAACCGTGAAAAAACACTTGGCCGGCAGTCACATTTGTAATATTTAATCAAATTAATTAATATTACAAATGAAATAATTGTGCTCCGACCAGGAATCAAACCGTGGACTTGTCTGTTAACCAATACGCAAACATTTTGAACCTATTTTGCGACTCAGGCAATCGGTTTTTTCAGTCGTCGGCTCTCGACTTTTTGCATACCATCAGTTAAGACTTTAATCACTAGTAAAAAGAACAGTGATATGTATCAGTTGTGTTCTTGAAATAATTACCTATAGAACAGTTTTTTTGTATCTAGTATCTTTTTAATTTTTGATGGTATCAAATGTAAACAAAGCGATGCGATGACGGGTGTTTTGTTAACACGCTCTGCCAATTAATCGCACATATTGTTGTTATTGTGACTTGACATATGACAGCACCCCGCCCGATGTTAAGCTAGAGTGCGGTCCATGAATAGAGATGTGTGCTACTACAGTTAAATAACTGTAAGTAGCAGACACATCCACTATGGCCTAGTTTGAACCGGCAATGTACAAGCTGACCCTGAAATGCGACTAAGTCACTTCACGGTCTGTATACTTGTAAGTGGTGGTACTATCCCTGATAACCAGACCTGAAACAAATGTTTTCATCTTTTTTTTCTATTAAGTATTTTTGAAAATTAACTAAATACTACAAATAGAAGACATGAAGCAAATATTTGCTTAAATCGGGAATCGAACCCGGGGCATGCGTAACCAATACGCCACGCCTGTCGTCAAAACATTAAACTTATTTTACTATACAAATGTATTCTTCCTCCTTCATTAGGGCCGCCTTTATAAAACAGCCTTTAGCCTAACTTTTGAGGTCGTATGTTTTCAGGGGGTAAAAGTTGTGCGTAGTAATGTATGTGATTCAATTGTCTGTGCTGGGCAATTACGTAAAAGTTCGTGTCGCGTACTAATAAGTTTGTTTTGGACCCTTGTCAAGAAACTAACACAACTTCTGTTAAATACGCGCTTTGTAAATATCTATCTAATAAACGATTTATCTTTACAAAGCTACTATTTTTTCTATTGCCTCGACATGTGGATCTAAACTTGCCTGATGGTCAAGGGGAGGACCAAGTACGTTTTTTATTTGATAATCAAAAAAGAGGCGGTGTTTTGCTCAGGGTCTGATTGTCAAAGAGTGGTAAACAGTGGTGCCCAGTCTGCCGATCCGGGTTAGTAAATACTACCACTTACAAGTATACAGACCGTGAAGCGACTTAATCGCGATCCAGAATCAGCTTGCAAATTGCGTAAAATCAGACAGGTCGAGCCGAATAATAAAAAAAGTATCCGCCCGGACCAACGAGAGACCTAAGGCCGGTAGCGAATCTCATACACTCAACTTGCTTGATATGTTTATTGTAACTGGTGGTAAGCAAAAGGAGGCCCAAGAGTGTCGACGACTGTAAAAACCGACTTCACGGTTGCCCAAGTCGCCGTCACTATGCCGGCCAGTGACTGCATGCTTCGCTTGAAGGATCCAACGTTACGGGATAAGAAAAATCAATAAATCGATAAATTTATTACTACAAGCACACAAGGCTACCGTGGTGTAGCGGCAATGGCCACGTAAGACGAGTGGCACGGTTCGAAACTACTTACCGATACCAATGTATCTTTGATATACGTACTTTGGTTTCTATGCACTTTAGTAGCTTAGTATAGAAATGCATAACAAAAAAATATAAAAATATCGCTTGTATAAAGTTTAGCGAGCCAGCATTGCAGATGGTGCTTTGTGGCAGCCTTCGCCTTCGCTATTAGATCCCACTCTAAGTTAATATTAGGTAGTGTGTCTGATATTAACTTTGATCGCCGCCAAAGAATCAATATGTCACGCCTCAATTCCTACCGGGATAAGCGGCATTTTCCACGGTCCCAACACTACTCGATTTCTGCACATTTACTATTCCCTTCATACGAGATTTATGGTTATGGGTTCTTGAGCCCTTGCTTTTTTAGGAAAGTCCTTAAAGGAAAATAAATTCGAAAAAAAAGTTATTGAGACACAGAAGATTGAGTGAAAAGGTAAACTCGTCAGATGTTTGCAGCTAAAGAAATACGACGGTAAGACATCAAAGCCAATACTACTCATTGAACAATGTTTTCTTTCATTTCCGCTTGATATCCTCTGGGCTTGTTTTGTTAGAATGCGGTTCATTTGTCAAATTCTTAACGTAAGTCCTTTGAGCCGGGGACCTATGAAAAAGAGATAGATCGCGCAAAATGTGTGGAACTTTGGGTACGACGACATTCAAGAATAACGTCGCATCTACAAATTGTAACTATTTATTGTTGCTTAGTTTTAGTTTAAGTAAAAATTAATGTGTTTGATTTCTGACAAAACGCATGGCGCACTGGTTAGCTCACCTGTCTGTTACGCTTACTACGCGTAAGTGTCCCGGGTTCGATTCCCAGTCGGAGTAAAGATTTCTAATAGTTAATTAAATTGATCATTACAAACATTTATTAATATTGCCTAGTGTGCCCATAAGTGCCCGTAGAGCTTGTATGAGGAGAATTGTGAATGTGAAGGAACCGAGGGAGTAGTGGCAAGTGGCGCTCCATTGTCTCTGCCTATCCTCGTGGAAAAGAGGCAAGACAATTTGATTGATTATTTAAAATTAATAAAAAAAAAATTAGGTAAAAAAAAATTAGGTCCGGGTTTGGTTGTCTAAGAGGGGTAGACAGTGGTAGCCAGTCTGCCGATCCGAGGTAGGGCCACTTTTGAGTAAGACTATGAAGCAACTTAGTCGCGTTTCGGGATCAGCTTGTAGTTGCCAGTTCTAACTAGACTAGCATAGTGGATGCGACAGCTACTTACAGTTACTAAACTGCAGTAGTAGTCGCCTTTATTTAAGGACCGCACTCCAGCCGCATCAGGCGGGATGCTGTCAATGTCGAGCCACATAATAAAAATAGCTTGGATATTCAATAATAATCTAAAACAAATGCGATAGTTTGTAATACGAATTGCATTTATAACTTTATTCGTTTAAGGCTACGTTCCAGCGACAAAGGTTTACCTTATTTATTTCGCTTAGTTTCCTTATAGATATTTGTTTCCTTTATAGATGTTTCAATGGGCATTTACAGTTATTGAATTGTTTACTTGAAATTATTGAGGTCATTAAACCCTATGTTTCGTTAATATTGCCCTGTTTTCTTTGTGGCTCGACATATTATGATTGCACTCCGCCACCAATAACCACTACTAATAAGTTCTGTTTTTTACTGTGTTTTACTTTTTTTCAAATTAGATTTAGTAGTATGTTTCAGACTAAATGCTTCTACTCGTATTTTATTTTGCACCTAACTCATACAAGAAAAAAGCTTTAAATTGTCCCTAAGCTTAAGGTAGGTTAGTAAGAATGCCTGGTGGCATTAAGTCCGCCTTTGTACCTAGTTTAGTGCATGGTTTTTAAATGAATAAAAAAAATAGTATTTTTGAGAAAATTAATGTCGAACTTTATCGAACTTTTTATCAATATACTTATATTAATTAGTACATACTTCTAATTTTGTTAAATTTAGATTTAAGTAGGCAGAGATATATTTTAATTAGTCATGTTTAAAAAAAAATATCGCCTTTTTCCCACAGGGATAGGCAGAGACAATGGAGCGCCACTTGCCACGATCCTGACACAACTGCCTCGCTTCCTTCACATCCACAATTCTCCCCAGTCGAACTCCATTTAACGTCTGGCGGGGTGCTGGCATATGTCGAGCGCCATTAAATAATAATGGATTTAAAACCTATTTGTGGTTGCACTATAAAGTGCACAGACTGAATACATTGTTTCATGTAAAATTCAGTAAGACAGTTGTAGCTATGTCCAGTTTGAGCGGGGGATGTCAGGTCAACAGCCGTCCAAATCCCGATGGTATTGCATGCATCTGAGCGATATAATTAAATTACCTTCATATCGTAAACATGGAGATGCCTTTATTACATCTTTAAAGGTAATATTCGTAAATTTTACAACCAATCAATCAAATTAAATTGTCACGCCTTTATCCCACAGAGATAGGCAGAGACAATGGAGCGCCACTTGCTGCGGTCCTGACACAACTCCCTCGCTTCTTTCACATCCACAATTCTCTTCATGCAAGCTATAGGGTTATGTATGAACTGAGCCGGATTTTATAAGTTGTCGGCGCTCTTAGGAGATCTTAGCTCACCATCAGTCAAAGCCAGATGTGAAGTCACAATACAAAAATATATCAATCTAATTGTCACGCATTTTTCCACAGGGTTAGGCACAGTCAATAGAGCGCCACTTGACACGGTCCTGACACAACACCCTCGCTTCCTTCACATCCACAATTCTCTTCATCTCTCAATGGTACAAAAATATAATGACCAAAATTTTGAGAAAGTGACCTTACTTCTGTGCAGAATTTATGGACCCTTCTTAGATCCTTCATGGACCAGGCAAAGGGTCCATGGCAGTCTCCTCTGTCCAGCTTAACAGGCGGTCGGAGCATATTGATACAGAAGGTAAATTTGATTGTGGGTCAGTCATCATAATATCCATATTATGGATCTCAGAATATGCATAATAAAAATAATTATTTTTCTTAATACTGGGTAGTCCCGAGTAGAGTATAAGAGATTACAAGCGGCATAGTGGATGTAATTGCTACAAGTAGTTGTTGAATTAGTAGCAGTCACCTCCATTCGTAAACCGCACTTCAGCGTAACATCAGACGGGTGCTCTCATATGTCGAGTCATAATGAAAAAAGAGTAATTTACAAATCTATGGAATACTTATTTTATAAAAAAATATATTTTTCTTTTACAAAAATTGTTTAGTACAATAATTTACAGATATATTCACTAGTATTATAATCTAGGTATTATGTAATTGTAAAATCAATTTTCAACAACGGCATGACTCAATGAGTTAAAAGTTTACAAGTCATTACAATTTAGGAGTGGCCGAAGGTGACGGATGGAGGTAATAATATTTTAAGAAAAGACGTTAGATATGTTGTGCGCGCTCCGAACGAGACACGTTAAAACTATGCTAGCAAACCTGAACTCAATGCAGAGCAACATATATTTGTGTCTCTTTCGCTCTCAATTTCCGTCCTACTTCCACTTGTGTGTATGCCTAGTCGTGGTTGATTGTTCAAACTCGTACCACTTGCGAACACTAAAACTTGTACATGTGTCGTATCTATCTCATTGGACTGAGGCGTTTGGTAGTGTGTAAGAGGATTGATTTCAATAATCCTAAAGGGGCGTTCTCACGGTACGATTTTAGTTGATCAATATTTATCGTTAAACAAAAATTCCAAAGCAAATATTGACGGTAGCGTTCTAACGATTCAATAATAATCGACTCAATATTAGACGTGTTATTACACTATCTGTCCATTTTAGACAAGTCTGACTGATCGGACTGATTATTCAATGCAAGTTGAACGAACAAGTTCAGACGTGTCAATTCGCTGTCAGCTATCAAATGAATTAACAAAAGTCAAAAGGTCTTTAACTTTTGTTGAATAGATATTTAGTATTTTCTTAGATTTTGCGCGAACATTGATTAATGAATTAAACAAATTGTAAACCAAACTCAATAGATATTTATTGCTTCAACTTGATTGAAAGTCTGTTCAGACGGTTAAAATCACAAAGGATTCCGCAGTTGATCAACTAAAATCGCCCCGTGAGAACGCTCCATAATGCATGCTTACTTACTTACATGCTTACTGTTTTTACGTTTAGCCCTGTATAGTATAGACCAGGGGTTCCCAAACTAATCTATTACGCGCCCCCTTTCTAAAAGACGAAATTTTCCGCGCCCCCCTTGGCCAAATATACATATAATATTTATTTTAGGTAACTATCAGAATGTAAATACAGAAAAAAGTCTTCAAAATTAAAGTATTTTTTATTGCCTCTTAAAATTATACAAAAATCTACTTATTCAAATGAGATGGATGAGCTTGCATATTTTTCACGAGATTTTCGATTCTCGGCTTAACCACGGAAATGGCACAGCGCAAATCACTAGCAATGTCAAGTTTATTTCTATACTTGGTTTTTATTGCTACCACAGCAGAAAATCCTTTTTCGCACAAATATGTACTGGAAAATGGCAAGTACAATTGAAGTGACTTTGCTGCAATTTTGGGACAAATTTTGTAATATTTAACCCAAAATAATGCTTTTCCCATTTTGTCGAAATCATATTTAGCAGCAGAACAGTTTTTAATTTCCAAGGCTTCTTCTTGTAGCGTGTCTGGCAGGGCATCCACATTAACATAGAACGGATCCGTCGCCAATCGATAAACCTCATCGTTACACGAGTTAGGAAAGTAACGGTTGAACTCTTCAGTAAGGTGCTGCAAATGATTTGAAATTTTTGTTCTTATTTCAACATTTTCAAAATTCTTCTTATAACGCGTATCTTCGGAAATACTGCATAATTTGGAAAAACAGGAATAATTAGGTGGCTCAGCCAACACTTTTCGTTTCCAAAGTTGCAACTTTTCGATAAATGTCTTGATTACATCGCGATGATGAATAATGTTTGAGTCGCCACCCTGAAGTTTCAAGTTTAAAGAGTTCAAAGAATCGAATATATCTGATAACTAAGCCAGCGCTATTTGAAAACTTGGGCTTTTAAATTCGTTGTGCAACTCTCTTAGGTGCAACTCACTTTGGTTTTCTAAAAATTGTGTTACTTCGTCGCGAAGTTCAAACAATCTTCCCAGCATATTACCCTTTGAGAGCCAGCGCACCTCTGTATGAAATAATAATGTTTTATGCTCACTTCCTAAATCTTCACAAAGCGCCTTAAAAAGTCGAGTACTTAACGCACTCTTTTTTATGGAATTTACAACTTTAATACATAACTTTAACACGGTGTTCAGTTCACTAGGTAGTGTTTTTGCTGCCAATGCTTGTCGATGTATAAAACAGTGTATTGCTGTTATATTGGGATTTTTTTCCTTGACAAGTTGTATAAATCCCGAGCGAGATCCAAGCATTGCTGGAGCGCCATCTGTGCAGACGCCTATCAATTTTTCCCACAAAAGCTCATGATCGGCAAAGAACTCAGAGACTGCTGCCATCACATCAACTGCTTTTGTTGTTTTAGTTAACTCTGTAGAAAACAGCATTTCATCTTGGATTGTTTCGTTGTAAATATATCGTACAAACACTAACAATTGAGAGCATTGTGCAACATCTGTGCTCTCATCTAACTGTATTGAAAAAAAAGGTGATTGTTTCACGGCGTCTACTACTTGTTTTTTAATGTCTTCGGCCATATCGTCAATTCGCCGTTTTACAGTGTTGTCTGAAAGCGGAATTGTTTGCAATTTTTGCTTACTATCTTGTCCAAGTACGATCTCAGCTGCTTTCAACATACATGGTTTGACAAGGCTTTCTCCAATAATATGGCTTTTCTTTTCTTTTGCGATGAGCAATGATATTTCGTACGAAGCTAGGAGCACTTTTTGGTTTGACTCGGAAAAAGAACCAGTTGAATCCAATTTCATTCGTTTTAAACTTCCAGATTTTGCCACGAAAAACTCTTTCGGTTTGTCTTTTAAATTACTGTGTTTAGTTGACAAATGTCGCTCCAGACGAGTCGGTCTCAAGGCATCATTACTCAACACTTCGCAACAAATAACGCACTGTGGATGGTCACTATCATTTTTTGTAATGCAAACAAAACCGTATTTAATATAATCGTCAATGTATTTGCGCTTTTTCGACGAACTCATCTTGTTAAAAACTTGAATAAAAATAAAATTAAATTGCGCGAAGGTCGTGTCGTTATGCGTGTGCGTGCGGCAGAGGCAACGGCGTGCGCGGGAATGAGACCGAGTGAACTTTCTCGTGCATTCTAGCATCAATGGTGAATGCGGTGCGGGGGAGGTATGCCCGCACTCGCCCCGCTCGCTTGGACGGCGCGGCGAACAGCCGGACACCTACCTACCTAGTTTATTTAATTAATATTATAACTTTGCCTTAAGTAAAGTTATATTATGTCATTAAAACTTCGCGGTTCACGAATATACGAACTAGCAGTGTAAGTAGTGCGTAAACGCGGGTAATGTATGAATAAGGTCCTTAGCCACACTAGTGGCCCACGCCCCCCTTTGCGGGTCTCTGCGCCCCCCTTGGGTGGCGCGCCCCCCACTTTGAAAATCACTGGTATAGACCATGCGTGGCACGTGTCGGCTGTGTCGCACGGTCTATGCAGGGCTGAAATGACGATATTTCCCTTATTATATTGTTTAATAAAGCGTTGTTATATATAAGCTTTATGTTTAAATCATTCTAAGATAATGATTAGATATTAAATTGTTTGTACCTTTGTTTGTACCTAAGTATATATAACACGTAAGGTGGTATATTTATTGCTGTCAATCCGACTACCTTTATACTTTATTTATCTTTATTTAAAATTCCTTTAAAGTATTCTGTCGCAGCACAGTCTCTCGTGTGCGGTCACCCTAATAACCTTGAACAATAGATTTTATTTGGCTTAGGTAATTTTAAAACAATCTTAAAGATAACCTTGGTAGATTTATAATTGGATTTTGTGACAGATTTATATTTTTTTTCTAACAAGTAATTAGATAATGCGGTAGAGATCCAATGTCCATCTCTTAAGATCAAGGTTTATACCTAGACTTTTTTTATCATCTTATAGTTTTTTGGCTTATTTTATTAAAAAGCCTGAGCTAAGGAAGCCAGCACATTTATTAGGGGAAAGTCTATGTATTACGCAAGCATTAAACGAAGATTGTTTTTGCTTTGCTTATGTGCAAAATTGAGTAGATTCTAATTTGAACATTTGTAGCTAAGGCAGGGGCGTAGCTACCGCCGTATCTGCCGTATCAATTATACGGGGCCAACCAATTATAAGCAAATAATAATGAAAACTTCCCAAAAAGAAACTCTAAAAAAACTAAAGTCATCATCAGCTATAAATGATTTAATATAATTTATTTTGCTGAAAAAAAGGCAAGGAGAGTGTATATTTAATTTGAATTGTTTGTAAAAATTTTGGGAAAAGTGCCAGATAATTATAATGAATAAATATTTATTTTAATTTAATGCACTTTTTTTTCTTTTGTCTCAAGGGCCTAAGGGCCCCCAAACAAATTTTTATACGGGGCCCCGCCAAGGCACGCCAAGCTTCTGAGCTAAGGAAGCTAAAATTGCTAAAATTCTGCTTTCTTAATACTTAAACGTTCTCTGATAAATATTTTGGTTTCAAATAAGCCAAGAGACTAAATTATTTCCGTGACTAAATTTACGTAAGTGTAGGTAAATTTAGTCTAAATACTATTTGCATTACAATGTCATACATAGACAATGTTAGTCAGTACGTCCGAGTAGGTTAAACAAGTAATTAGTAAAACAACTACATTTTGGTATTTAAATACTGGACAATATTGCACAGCACGTATTTTAAAACAAAAGGGGTAAATCAAGAAAACAAAATAAGAATGGCGTTTCATGTTCAGGTGAAACTTGGTCTAATTTTATTTAATTGGCTCAACATATAACCACCGCCAACACATATAAATTAACGCGACCAGAATTTGCGTCAATTTATGAGCCAGGGCCCCGATTCTCTCAATACATCATGCCGAAGACAAAGCAGTAAAATTGCGTCGCGGTCGCAAGTGACCAATCAAGTAGTTTACCTGATATGTTATTCGCTGATTGGTTACGAAGATGTCAAATACCTGCGCAACTTCACTGTCCTTGCAACGCCAATTGTATTAGGAGAATTGAGGCCTTGATAAATATTGTGACGGATCTTAGTAGGCCGCTATAAAGAAAGAACAAGAGCATTTGGGAAGGTTGTTCGCAAAATAACAAATTAAGACCCGATTTAATTTATTCTAATAATTAAATCGCTTAAGTTTTTAACTAAATATCCATCAAAATCAAAATCTGTTTGTCCAAATATTATAGGTAGTTAAAGTGCTAAATAATATAATATAAATTAAAGTTCTAAATTACAAATGCGTAGTTATACCATTAGCGCTTACCTGAGAAGGTTTTTGCAGTAGTGGACGCTCAGATTTTGTAAGACGACGCGCGGCCCGCCTCTAGGCCTAGGCGCCTCGCCTCGTCTTACAAAATCTATGGACTAAATTAATTAAATTAAATTAAAGTGGGCCGGTGCGAGAGCGGCATGTTTTCGTTCGCATGCATGTTTTTATTACCCGCACCGCTTCAACACTGTATTACCACAGAAACCTACTAAGTTAAGCGCCTCACACTTCATCTAATATTACTAAATGTCATTTTGTACTGGAAATACTTCTATTAGAAATTAAATAAACCTAACCACTTACACTAAACACACAATACACTAATGCACACTAATATTCGGCTGCCTAAAATCAAAACCTAGTAACTTCGACACTGGCCGTTGTGCGAGTTAACGTTCTCACCGCATTTAGGTGGGTTCTATCCACCAATAGAATCAGTTTATTTAAAATTTAACACCTTGAATTTCAATATAAGATAGTCTAATTGGCTCAAATAGAAGTGAAATTGTTAATTAAAACTTGTACTATAACTAGGTACCTACAGTACATGTAATTTAAGATTGATATGTCATAAAATAAAACGACTGGAAAAGGCGTTTAATCAATAATCGACCAATCCCATGCCTTTGTAAAATAAACCTTTGTATCAGGCCATATCCATCATGACGGGAATCCACATGCCTGTATCTTGCATATAAGCTAACTTGCATTAAAACTAACACCACCAATAAGTAACCTAAATACAATTTGCTTCCTTCCATGGCTGTAACTTGTAAGAAGTATACAGTGTTGCAGCCCCTCATGACCCCTTCCTCAACTTGCAAACCTAATGTTGTGCAATGTAGCACCACAATTTGGGTTTGTGAGCCTGTTTTAAATAGATTTTTAATATATATTTTAAAATATAACTTTATAATACATTTTTTTTTAATAATTTTACCAGGTACCTACGTATTTGTTCGTTTTGAATACTACAGCTTTGACTAAGGGGAATTCCCAGCCACAGTGACATTGTTGCTGGCAATAAAATTGTGCCTCAATCATTGTTGCGATTGAGGCCCCTAGATTATATGTAGCCTATGTTTAAATGTGGCGCTGTCTTAAATGCTACTTTGCAAGGTACAAATAGGCATGTGTATTTTCGCTTTTATTTTACCTTTAGCTTATGCAAATATATTTTTTAGATTAAAAATGTCATTGGGTTATGGATTTTGCATTTTCCTGTACCGTAACTTACGGGCAGCCGAGTTATTCCAAGTCATTACGAGCATTTCCATATGCAGACAGCTTGGTTACCACCAAAATACATATAGAGGATCGTGGTACATTCGTAAGTAACTTCGAATCCGTAACTCTCGCCAACAACCACGTGGAATGCAGCACCATACTTCTTGTCTAAAGTTTCTTTTACCAAACGAGCGGCAAGTTCGTTGTTTTGGGAGAATTTTTCGCAAGCCGTCACTGACAACTCCATGGCATCGATTCGCATCTCCTCGGGCATGTCGCTGTGCTGCAAGAAGAAAAAAATTAAGACTATATTACATTGTTACCTTAGTAACAATATTTAATTAAATCAATCAATCAAATTGTCACGTCTTTTTCTCACATGGATAGAGAGAGACAAAGGAGCGCCACTTGCCACGCTCCTGATACAAATCTCTCGCTTCTCTCACATCCACAATTCTGTTCAAACAAGCTCTAGGGCTATGGGCGCTAGGCAACCCAGCGCTTTTAATATTTATTTAAGTTTAATTTGACTTTTGAGAATTTTATTTATTCATTGTGGCTCGACATATGAGAACAACCCGTCTCCTGTTAAGCTGGAGAGCGGTCCATGGATGGACTAACAGTCATTTAACTACTACAGTTAATAAACTGTAAGAACTGTGCCATGAACTGTCGCATGAACTGTGCCGGCCTAGTTGGATCCGGCAACTTACAAGCTGATTTCGAAACACGACTATGTTACTTTACGTTCTGTATACTTGCAAGTGGTGATACTACCCAGAATCGGCAGACTGGGCAATAGTAGATTCGACTGCTACTTTCAGTCGCCTCCATTCATGGACCGCACGCTTATCTTTAGGTATGGGTGCTGTCATATGTCAAACCACAATAACAAAAATAATGAATATAGAAAGTAACTTAATATATAAACAATCGTTTTCATATCCATTAAAATATTTATATTATACCAATGAAAGTAAGTAAACAATACAACGGAATAAATCAATATGCAAAGCTTTTGAGATTTGAAGAGAATTGCCAAAACAAACAGGAGATATTTCTGGCCCAACGTTACCTACTATTCCTACGTGATCAAACATTTCGTTTACAAATCTCCATATGGGCTACGAAAATAAACTTAATAAGTACTATCGAATAATAAACGTAGAATATCCGTTATCCCAACAACTATTACCGACATTTTTAGGGTTCCGTAGTAAAAAAACGGAACCTTTATAGATTCATTATATCTGTCTGTCAGTCTGTCCGTCCGTCCGTATGTTACAGCCACTTTTGTCCGAAACTATAAGAGTTATACTGTTAAAACTTGGTAAATAGATGTATTCTGTAAACCGCATTAAGATTTTGACACAAAAATATAAAAATAAACAATTTTTTATTTTACACTGAAACACTTTTTATATAAACAACTGAAACTCAAATTTTTATTTCATGACAATGATATTAGGGTTTTTAATAACATTTTTTTCTAAACGAAATAGTTTGCGCGAGAGACACTTCCAAAGTGGTAAGAAGTTGGTCCCCCCCCCTGTAACTTCTAAAATAAGAGAATGATAAAACTAAAAAAAATATATGATGTACATTACCATGCAAACTTCCACCGAAAATTGTTTTGAACGAGATCTAGTAGGTAGTTTTTTTAATGCGTCATAAATCGAATACCGCATTATATTTTTCATTCAATCAACTCAAATACAAAAATCGATCAACGAACTACAAGAATTTTTATATTATGTTACTTGCTGTTACGGAACCCTTCATGCGCGAGTCCGACTCGCACTTGGCCGCTTTTTTTATTTTTTATAAATTACGATCATTTGATTGTTCTTTTCTTCTTTTTTTATAAATTGTGGCTTGACAGCACCCCGCCTGATCTTAAGCTGGAGCGCGGTCCATAAATGAAGGAGTCTGCTACTACAGTTCAATAATTGCAAATAGCAGTCGTATCCACTATGCCGGCCTAGTTAGAACCGGCAACTTACAAGTTGATACTGATACGCGACTACTTAAGTCTAAGTGAATTTACTCACTAGGCAATGTAGCTGAAGATTATTTAAAAAACAATTTCTATTTTTCCTGTATTATTTTGGTAAATTCAACTGTATATTTTTTATATTATATATTATATTCTATTTAAAAGTAATAATTAACTATAATTAAACTATAAATAAAAAATATCATCTAATGACGTCGAATCAGAGATAGTCCCAAGGAGACTGGCAACATTTCCCCTTTGTACAGCAAGGCTAATACGTTGGCAGAAATAATTGCCAGCCTTCCTGTCTCCAGACTTCTCCGTCAGCCTCCTGGACAACTCCTTGGCCAGGCGCTTAGCTGAAAGTCCCCAAGGGCCCATCGTCTCGACCCCAAACGGCGCAAATTCGTAACCAGTACCGAGGTTAGCGTATTTGCGCAACTTGAGGTTCTCAGCAGAAATCGCCGCACTTCCCGCGCTAACGCACTTAACGCTTGGATGTGAGATGGGGCTAATGTGTCTACACAAGTCGCATCCCACACCAAAGACCTGCCAAGTTTCCATGGCCCAACAGTCATTCCATCAGGTCTCTTGCCATCGCTCCGCGCAATACCACAGGGTTCTAAAATTGCGGGCACTCCAACAGTGACAAGAGCCCTTCGGATGATATCGTTAAGTGCCGCGTGACGGGGAATGCGACCGGCACTTCTGGCACAAGAAAGCCCGTGGTGTCCAAGATTATCCACCGGTTCTCCGCACCGACACTGGTGTTGATGGACAGTCCGGGCTCACAGACGAAGACATACCGCCAGGGTCAGGGTATTTCTGTCGAGGAGTGTCCCAACCGATGCAGACGGAAAAGCCTGCAACCAGAAACCCGACTCCCTAGTAGAGACGGCTATGAGGCGAGCCCGCTCTCTCATGTTACTGGAAGATAAAATATCTTCCATTACCATTTTGCAGAGCGGCTCGTCCCATAGTCGTTGAAATTTCGGCGAAATTGGTAGCGAAATATTAGGACACGCAACTGACCAGGCATCTCTGGCATCCGACATGTACGCCGGCTCCACGGAACCCAAAGATGGGTTTGTGATGCTCCCGTAGAGCTCGACAGTACTGTATACTGACGACAGAAACGCTGGCAGTGCTACACTAGAAATTTTGCGAGTTCCCAGACCTCCAAACCGAATTGGCAGCGAGGCCTGGGCCCATGTACGGTCGTTCATTGGATAATTTAGGATTTCTGTTAGTGTATTTTGTAATAGTTTATTTGGTAAATACTGTCAAATATTTAATGGACATAATCAAATCAATAAAATTGTCGCGCCTTTTTCGTACAGGGAAAGACAGAGACAATAGAGCGCCACTTGCCAAGATCCTGGCACAACTCCCTCGCTTCCCTCACATCCACAATTCTCTTTATACAAATCAGAAAATAGACTAATTGTTTTTAGTTTGTAATAAGGGTGCTGTGGACGTTCCTTTTTGCATAAATAAATAAGTCTTATAAAGATTAAAGTGCTCACAAACTACGCGTATGTAATTTAAAATGTTATTAAGCTTCAGAAAGTTTAAATTTCTCAGTTCTTTTCAATTTCCCACTTATGTTTCACGTCTCCAGTCTTCGCAATTTTTCAATTCAACCCTTTTGTTTTACTTTATCTTGAAATTTTCATTTTACACAAAGCATTTTTACAATGTAAGAACTTCTTGATTTATTTCAGACTAGCATGCTTTACAGAGACAGGTAGAGACTATAGAGCGCCACCGTGCACCTTCCCTCACATTCATAATTTTTATAATTTAATTTAATGTTAAAAATATAGTTGATAATGTGGCTATAATAATAAATCAAAAAGGATATAATATAGATTTATAAAAAAAACTTTATTTAAACATAATCTAGTGTAAAAAGTGCATTTGTATGATGGATGTTCGTCCAGGTCAAAGAGAAAACATCTCGGGCGTAACATGATATGCTGCAGTGGTCGTATTCTTTGTATAGTCAAGCACTACTTTCACATTCATTCACGGTACGCGCATTTTGGGTGAATATTGGATAAAAAATGTTTTCTAAAACATTAAATAATATTGGCTATTGTATTTTTGGATGAATATGCTAAGAATTATGGATGTGAAGGAAGCGGGAGACGTGTGTCAGGATCGAAGGTGTCTCTGCCTATCCCTTTGGAAATTGAAGCGTAATAATTGATACTTCAGGTACAAGATTTGTTTCAAATACTCTTATAAAAAAAAACAATACAGCAAATTTTTGAGAAATTGTTAAAAATATTTGATTAAATGTGTTTTTCGAGAATAATTTTAAACAAAATTATGATAAATGATTGCTTTATATATCATTAGGTCCTTGTATAATTAAGAGTAGGCAGAAAAACCAGTCTTTATAATGATTTTGTGCTCAGTATCAGGCGATATAATTAGGTGTCAAAATAAGATTGCCCGTAAACACGCCAAACTCTCTACAAATATCGATGAAAACTCGTATTAGTAAAAAATATCAATAAATAAATCAATCTGATTTTTATTAGCCAATTGAATTGCCACTGCTGAGCAAAGGTCTCTCTCTCTCTTTTTCATGACACTTTGCTGTCTCTCACCACGAACTATTGCAGAAGTCTATTTCATCTCGTAATCTCCGTTTGAGCCCAACACGATGTCATTTGCAATGCCTATATAATGCATCAGACATGCGGCTTTATCAGTTACGTCGGAAAATTGTGTTTGGAGTAGGGTGCTTCGTATTTTATCCGTGAGTTTCACGTAGACAACGCTGATGGGCTATTTGACAACCCGGTAATAGTACTTATGTTTTTTTTATTACACTACAGATAATTTTTGGCAATCTAATTTGGTAAATTAAATCTGCAGCTAAGGCACAATTATAAACCTATAAACGTTTCTATAGTTTAAGTTCCACAAAAAAGGTGTTGTACGACCTTGTAACTAAAAAGCGTTTTCGTCCAAACAACTAATCGTAAGGCAGTGAAACAGTTGCATAAAATGCACAATGTTTGAACAAAAGTATACATAAATAATATATACATATGTATATTAAAAACATACATTAGGCGACTGTGTTCTCGTGGAAGATAAATTGTCTCGCAGATCAAGAGCTCCCAGTTCAAAAACTACGCCGGTAATGTATTGATAATTATGTTACATTGGCCGTCCTGTTTCTATAATACAAGCAGTTTTATCAGCTTAACATAGAAATATAAAATAAAACGGACATGAGATTATATGTTGGTTTATTTAGTTGTATTTATTTTTTCTACATAATAGGATAGATTTGCAATGTTTTATTATTAGAGAAATAGTAAAAGCCATTTGTAATATTGGCTATGTTTTATCGCTCATAGTCACCCTAATTCGCCCTAATCGATATAGGGATGTTAGAGGGATGTAATCCCTCGCCAGAGGGTCGAAAACCAGACGCAATACCTACTCATAATCACGAGAATAACCTATATAAATGTAGATATAGATATTTTGCAAATTCACAATATGGTTTTATTTCTATGTATTTTTTTAATATATAAAACAGTTATTATTTTTAAATTAAATTAATTCTGTCACGTCTCTATTCATACAGAAATCTATCTTCCACGATCACAATTCTCTCGCCTCTTTCACGTCCATAACTTTATCCGAAGGTAATCATCATCAATCCCACGCCTTAATTTCACTAAGATAGGCAGAGACAATGCACCGCCACTTTCCACGATGCTGAAACAACTCTCTTGCTTCCTTCACATTCACAATTGTTTTTATACTCTGGTGATGGGCACTGCGGAAATCTACTTTATTAAGTGAAAATTTATAATGGTTGGTATTGAAATTATCAATCAATGAAATCAATCGACCGTGGTGTAGTGGCAGTGCAATGGTTACACAAACCGAGAGTTCGAAACCACCAATGTATCCTTGATATATGTTCTTTGGTTGTCCTGCTTCTTTGATACAAGCACTTCAAAGAAAAGTTATAATATAAAAAATATTTTTTTCCTTTTTCTCACAGGTATTGATTATATGAGTTTAAGCTTAGTAAAAACGTTCGTTAGATTATAATAATTTACATTTTCATTTCAAGAGTGGTAGGCAGAGTATGAACTGTAGAGAGACTCAGTCGCGTTTCGGTATCAACCTGAAAGTTACCAGTTACAACTAGGCAATTCAATCTCACTCATTCGCCTCAATTCACGGACCGCACTCCACCTTAACATTAGACAGTGTGCAGTCATATAACCAAATTTAAAATTAATAATAATATGCTAATAACGTACCCTAACTAATGGATATGTATGGACAACCTTCTCCACCACGGGCACACCAGCAGCCGCCGCCGCCGCCGCCCCTTCTTCAGCCATCACAATTAAATATTAAACAACACAAAATAATAAAATTAAACACAAAAATACAAAGCGTCCTATTCGTATCGACGCGTGTCCCCTACTGTTTACGCGTTGCCTTGGAAACGGATGGAGACTGCCTCCGCCATGAGAAGAAAAGCTGACGTGACGTCGGAGTTACAAGTGCAGTAAATAATTGTATTATAAACTCTATTTTGGTAGAAATAAGGTATAGTTTACATGTGGACAATTCAACTAGGATTTGTAACTCGAACCTAAATAAATACACGGTAAGAGTTAACGTAAACAAAATTACCTCATCTAATCTCTCAGTGGGCGTAAGTTTAATTAAAATATTTATCTATTTATTACCCATGTTTTAGTTTTTTTTATTATTGAGACGTCACATCTGACCTTGACTGGCCTGATGGTAAAGCAAGAGGAGGTTCAAGAGCGCCGACGAATGAAAAAAAAATCTCTTTCTTCATCGTTGCCTCATTCGCCGTTACTATGCCGGCCAAAGGGTATATCTCGCTTTGCTTGAAGGTTTAAAATAATTATTTATTATGATAGGAGAACACAGTAAAGCATGTTACTTGTCGATTATGTTGTTCCCCCGACCACCCATTAATTGATTCTTCAAAAACTCAACTCAACCATCCAAATAATTTTGTTTACTATTAAGACTTTACATCCGATCTCGACTTATAGATTTCAGCAGATAAAGAGAGCGGCACTCAACTACGGGGTGACATGTTTTGTTACCTACTTACTTTTCGTTTTTAGAATGTGTTTTATCAATTATGAGCACGACAGAATAGATACGCGGACTTACAGCAGTCGACCAGCGCTCTTCTTGTCAGCCGATCCTTATGCTGCGCAGCTCTTATCTATACCTGATGGTGAGGAAGAGAAAAAAAACAGTTCCGAAACGCTGTTAATATGTCAGCCTTGTAATTATAGTACAATGAAGTTTTAAATAAAAGCGTAAATAAATCTCCTATTACGATACTAACTCATAGTAGAGGTATTTGAATCTAAATAAGATTGATTTTTCTAAACGCATCGCGTAGGTTGTGAGTGCGACCTTCTGCGTTTTAGAGCTGATGTAAAGCACAATTACAAAATGAAGTAATTATTATGTTAGTTTGACCTTAACACGTGGGAAATTTTGCGGTTTTGTATCAAGTTACTGACAGTAATTGTGCGGACGATGATTATGTAGTTTTAAAAATAAATAACGAGACGGAATAAAAACTGTTTTTCTTAGATTTATTGTGGCTCGACTGTTGTTAAGCTATAACCGGCAACTTTCAAGCTGATCCCGAAATCTGATTAAGGCACTCTGTAGACCTGGAAGTGGCGGTACTAACCCGGATCGACAAATTGGCCAAATGACCACAAACTTTTTGCCTACCACTTTTAAACACGTAGGCCCGGAGTAAATGTGCATATTTTTTTAAAGCACATTTACTCTGACCGGTAATCGAACCCAGGATTTTACGCGCAGCCCACGTGTTCTCCCCATCCTGTAACCTTAGATCCTTCAAGCGATGCGTGAAGAAGCACATTAGGTAGGCATAATGACGGCGACTGTGGCAGCCGTGAACTGACTCGGTTTTTTCAGTCATCGGTACTCTTGGACCTCCATCATGCTTTTCATCAGGCAGGTCGAGGTCAGATGTCGAGTCACAATAAAAAAGCTTTAAATATAAAATATAAAAGTTCAAACTCGTTTTAAAAATGGAAATAGTTTCAGGAGAAATTGTATAAACACTTAACTAAATTAAGTTGCGGAGTTTATTTTCTGAAACTGGGTAATTATAAATAAAACCAGTATTAGTGTTTTTACTGAAAGACTTAAGTTAAAGCTAATGTGTTTAGAGCGTAGTTGTCTGCTATTTGTCGGCATCAGTGCTTGACATTAATTCTATTTTCTCATCTAAAGTAGTTTAAATATTTAACTGCAATTTTTCTTTATTATTTTATTAATACTAAGAAACAATAAACATGCCTGTATCATAGACACTAAACGTCCAAAATATATTTTAAAGATACATTGGTGCTGCCAATGATTTTGAACTGCCCACTTTAGATTTGTGAGGCCATTTCAATAGCCACGATTTAATGTTTGAAATACTGGAAAATAAAACAACTTAGAGCGGTAGGCAGTGGTAGTCAGTCTGCCGATCCAGAGTAGTACTACCACTGACTATTTTATAGACCAATTACAATTAAGTATACAGACCGTTGTAAGTTGTAAGTCGACGGTTCCAACTAGGTCAGAATAGTGGATGTTACTGTTACTTACAGTTATTGAATTGTAGTAGCAGTGACATCCATTTTTGGACCACACTCCAGCTCAACATCAGGTGGGCGCTGTCATATGTCGAGTCACAATTTACGCCTCAATTCCGCTATGTCAGGTATAAAATAAAAGAATTAAATGTATGGCCAAAGTGTGGTTTTATATACAATCACTTAAAAAATACTTTGCTACTGTTGTTATAATTCAAGTTCTAACAAGATATAAAAATAATATTGTACATTATCTAGTTTGATCCAGATTAATCTTGCATTTATTTTCTTTTTAAATTTATACTTTATAATCTTATTAAGAAACGTATGATATAGTTTAGTAATATTCTAGACGTGATCCAGACACTGAGTCTAGTCTACAACATGCGATAATCTACTTAGTATGCTTTTACTACCATATTTGGATGGAACTCTGCTAGCGTATTATAATTTATGGTCCAGCATCTAAGGGATTCAAAATGGATTTTATATTCAAACGAAAACATCTAAATCTTTTATTGTTGAAAATGTGAGTGTACTTAGATGTTAGATGATTTGTGCTAATCTTATATACAGAGATGAGGTTATTCAATCAATCAAAAAGTAACGCCGCAACTCCCACAGGGATAGGCAGAGACAATGGAGTGCATTGTATCACGATTCTGATACAATTCATAGACTATTCTTTTCATCCGAAGCCCACTGCGGATATCTGTTTTTTTTTAAGAATTTCTTCGATTTAATTGAGATCGATGATTTCACCTTGATTTATAAATAACTTTTGTCAATCTCCTTTCATCCATCATGTCCATCAATCTTTCATCAATTCTTTCGCGTAGTAAAGTTTAGAAATAAAATGAAAGAAAGTTATTAAAGGTTAGGAAGTATGAACACATGGGCTGGCAAAACCTAAGACGCGTGGCCCGCCTTTCGTACAACATCTTAGGGCAATACACTTGTCGATTGTTCTACAAAGAAACGCGCTGAGCCTTTTAGTTCGATTGCTGATTTTATAGACAGCATTCGGATGCTTCTCCTGTCCTGTGCGGGTATTACGAAAGTAAAAAGACGAGGTAGAAACAAAGTTAAAGAGTTCCTTAGACTGGTAAACAATGGTGTTACGTAGCAAAGTAGGTTATCATCTACATTTGTTTTCTCGTCCTTATTGCCTTTATAAATCTTAAATTAAATTAATGTGGTTTCCTCGTACTTTAGTTCGCTTTACTTAAAATTAATTGTTCTACTTTTATAAGAAATCAAAGTTGTGACAGTCAATTTGAAAACTAAGAGTACATACGACAGGTTGAACGATTTTCAATTTAAGAGCTCGTCCATCATTTTGTTCTTAAAGTAAAGAAAACTTTTCTATTCTACGTCTTCGGAGTAAAGTTGTCCAGAAGTGGATCCCCAAAGTTATCTGTTGGGGGAGTGATTTCTGAGGTTTTACGGTTGTTTTATGAGCCCTAAAAGAGTTTCTACTAGTTGCTTACTGACTTAAGATTGACTGGGAATTGTGTGCTAATAAAATTTTTATTGTTAATATTTAATTGCTTTTTCGGAAGGTTTCTGTTTCGTGTCAAGTTTTTTATGACAATGTTTTATGTCGGAAAAATATTTAAGCAATTTATTGCAAATTATATGGCTTGGATGATTTGGAGGGGAAAACATATCAAAAAAGTTGGTATACAGATCCTAGTTACGGCGAATAAAAACTGAAACAAAAATACAATAAAATCAAAGCAAATGTCTGGGGAAAAAAGCGTAGCAATATATGTCTTTAGCCTAATGGGGCGTTCTCACGGGGCGCTTTTAGTTGATCAACTGCGAAATCGTTCGGATTTGAACCGTCTGAACAGACTTTCAATCAAGTTGAAGCAATAAATATCTATTCAACAAAAGTTAAAGACCTTTCGACTTTTGTTGATTCATTTGATAGCTGACAGCGAATCGACTCGTCTGAACTTGTTCGTTCAACTTGCATTGAATAATCAGTCCAATCAGTCAGTCAATCATCGCGATTGAGTACCTATGTACTGTATATTGCATTCCTCTATCACCAGTATTTTGTTTGTTTGTAAAATAAAATGTTAATTGTGGCGTCCACATCCACGAGAAAAATGCTAAAATGGACAGATAGTGTAATAACATGTGTAATATTGAGTCGATTATTATTGAATCGTGAGAACGCTACCGTCAATATTTGCTTTCGAATTTTTGTTAAACTACAAATATTGATCAACTAAAATCGCCCCGTGAGAACGCCCCATAAGACGTCGGTCGTGCTTTTGGAAGATTTTGGGTCATAATTAAATAAAATCATCTGAGATACACGAATTTAAAATGATATATATTAACAGTTATTCGTGATAATTTGCCCAGTCTGCCGAATTGGGCACTACCAGGTACATACTAGCACTTTTAGGTGTACAGCCGGTAACGTGCTTAGTTGCAATTGTTGTCGGTTCCAACAAGACTGGCATAGTGGATGCGACTGCCACTTGCAGTTATGTAACTGTAGTAGCAGTCGCCTCTATTCATGGACCGCACTTGAGCTTAATGTCAGGTAGGATTATATCATATGTCGAGCCACTTAAAAAAATAACGATAATTTACAATGATTTAGATTTTTTACATTTTAGATATAAATTTTACAAAATGAATTTTGTAACAAAGTTTTAAAAGAATTTGCTATTAAATTTTAATTATAAAAGCCAAGGTTTTTGCACCACAAAACTGCACAAGCTGTTCCAAGTTTTTCCTGCAAAAGATGTCTTTATTCAGTTTTGGTACCTGTCCAGATCTTTTAGTATTTTTAGTGCCTACATTTTGCAGTTAATTTTTTAAATTGCTTCCATTTTGAGCTTGAGAAATACTTTTCAGGCGCATAAAAATAGCATTTTTACGATCCTAATTTAATTTGAAATCCAGTTTAATTTAGGAGATATAATATATTTTAATTTAGAACATCTAAAATTTAAGTAGCATTATACTAGCCTTCAGCTTTCTATAAAACACTATGTAGAAAGATCTGAAGACTGGCTTAGAAGCTGCGAGATTGGACTGAGATTGCACATGGGGATATCACTCGCGTTTATTGATATAATTGATATTGCGCTTTTATCATAGACACTGAACGACTGAATAATAAGTACTTGCCTACATTAACAAACTATGAATAATGACATATAACAGCACCCCGCCTTAGGTTAGGCTGAAGTGCGGTCCATGAATTGAGGCGATTGCTAATATAGTTAAAACCTGTAAGTAGCAATCGCGTCCACTTTGCCGACCTAGTTAAAACCGGCAACTTTACAATGTAATGCTGAAACAAGAAATCACTGCCTGTACTTGTAAATGGTACCTCCATTACTACTTACTCCAAATCGACAGACTGGCCACTACTGCCTACCACACTTTGACAACCAGTACCGGAGCAAATATTCGCTTCTTTTTTATTGACAAATAAAATTCTTTGTTATTTTATTGACAATAAAATTATTAAATATCATAAATAAAAGCTATAAAACAAATCTTTGCTCCGACCGGGAATCGAAACCGGTGCTTAAAGATCAAAAGACCGACGGGATAGGCTCAGAGCTGGACTAGGAGATTAGGCTGGAATCGCACATGGGGATATCATAGTCACTGATCGACCGAAGGATGGTTAATAGAACAACGTAGTTTTAAATGCTTTAAGTTAGATGATTCCTGTGATATTTGCCCATAGTCGCCTTATCACCAATATGCATTAAAATTTAGGTATAATAGTTGTTTTAAAGGATTATTTCTATCACTATCGACCACACTTCCATTATTGGATATTGTAATGGTGCAATAATATAGAATGGGTTACAATAACAGTTACAAATAACCGACTAGGATTTGATTACTTTACTTGCTATTTGTCTGTTTTATATATCTAAACTTATAGATAATGAGTTTATATAATATATATTTGTATGTTGAAAAAGATCGTGATTCTCTAGTGTTTTCTATGAAAATATTTATTTTTGTTTTTAATTTTCTGATTATTAATAGGTCACGCCTCCATTTCCACGTACCAAATAAAAATACTAAATGTTTTTCGTGATAATTCAATTATACTTGTAATAATGTAATTTTAATAATACGCTGAAATTAGTTCTTATATCTATTTTCTATGTATATTTTTAATACATTTTTATACTAAGCTACTTAAGTGCTTGTATCATAGAAATAGGACAACCAAATAACATATATCAAAGATATATTGGTACCGGTGAGTGGTTTCGAACCCGTGCGAGTGCTTGTGTAACCATTGCACTGCCACTACACCACGGTCGCCTTAATATAAGTAATTAATGGTAAATGTGAACTCTGGAGCCTCTGCAATTACGCAGAGACATGGCGGCTCTGTGCGTCCTCTATCGCCTATACCACGGGGAATGTTCCGAGGAGCTTGTTCCTATCTCGTCTTTTCACACCCGTAACACCCGCACTGGTCGGGGGAAGCATTCACATTTTGTCGACAGAATCGGTAGTCGAACTAAAAAGTTCGGTGCATCTTTTCTTTGTAGAACAATCGACAAGTGGAATGCTTTGCCAGCCCATGTGTTCTCTCCCTCCTATAACCTTGGATCCTTCAAGCGATGCGTGAAGAAGCACCTTTGGCCGGCATAGTGACGGCGGCTGAGACAGCCGTGAACAAACTCGGTTGTCTCAATCGTCTGCACTTTTGGATCTCCTCTTGCTTATCATCAGGCAGGTCGATGTCAAATGTCGAGTCACAATAAAAAAAAAAAAAAAAAAAAAATTGTTACATAAAAATATCACATTGTAAATTGTTAAACCTAAGGGAATTTAACAAGCTTGTCATTGTATTAAAGAATATTTGTTTGTTTGATTTTGTATTTAGTAATATTGTATTATAATTAAATTATGTGGCGTCTGACTTGGCCAACTACCTGTAAGTCATTATGGTATGAATAAATATAATAAATAACAATAATCGTTTCATCATCAACATCATCATCCAGAAGGCGTCCGCTGCTGAACATAGGCCTCCCCCTTAGAACGCCATTCCGAACGACATGATGCCAGTTGCATCCACCGGTTAAACTTTCATTATGTCGTCCGTCCACTTAATGGGAGGCCTACCTACGCTGCGTCTTCCGTTCGTGATCTCGAGGAGGAGGAGGTCTGCCCATTGCCACTTCAGCTTGAGAATCCACACTGATCGAAGACCCTGAAGACAAAGGTCTTCGACTAGTGTGTGTTGCCAGTGATGACATATGGCACTGAGACGTGGCCCTTAAATGTAAGCCTGTTGGAAAAGCTCAGAGTAGCTTAGCGGGCAATGGAGAGAGCTATGCTTGGTGTTTCTTTGCGCGATAGAATCCAGAACAATAATCGTTTATACAGGTCAATGTAACAAAGTAGCTTGTACATAAAACTTTTCTTTGTTAAAGCACCATCGAGAGTGATTGCAGAAACTTTACGATTGTTTTATGTGTTTGCGACAAGAGTGACATTAATACCCTTTTGTAGCTCAAAATTATTTTTTTACATTAAGTCAACTCCAACTACTTTTAGACCATGGTGTAGTGGCAGTGCAATGGTTACGCAAACCGAGAGCACGGGTTCGTGACCACTCAGCGGTACCAGTGGCGTAGCGTGGAAGTCAGCCGCCCGGGGCGAAACTCGGTCGCGGGCGGGCGGGGCGGAAAAAAAAATTGCCGCCCCCTTATTTAGGAGTTTCAATCATAGGTACAACAAAAATATGAATTTCAGGTTCACATTTTAACGATTTATTTCAGTTTTTATAAATTTTGCCGCCCCCTAAATGTGCCGCCCGGCCCCCTCCGCCCCCGCCACGCTACGCCACTGAGCGGTACCGATGTATCTGACATATGTATACTTTGTTATACTTTGGTTAGCCTGTTTCTACGATTCAAGGCACTTTAGTAGCTTAGAATAGAAATGTAGAAAAAAAAATCACTATATTTTGCATTGCTAATTTCTATTATTTTATTTACAAAAAGTCACACTGAGATAAAAGGTATAATCGATTGTTATTTTTTCTTTTAGTTAAATCTATTTATATATAAAAAAGTATATAAGTATAGTTTAGTTTATAGTTTAACTAAAGATATATTATTATTTAGCTTCCATTATGCATTTATGTGCCTGTTGTGTTTTCGTTCTGCTTTTAATGTTTATTGTGTTCCGCCCTCTAATAATGTAGTGGTTGTTACCCACTTGATAACTGTCATATAGATACTAAAAAAAATTTATAATATGTTTTTAAAGTTAGTAAAGACCCGTCAGAATATCCATTCAAACTTATCAAGCTCGTATTGTTGATCAAAACTAATCCTTGCCTCATTCACATCCATAATTAATTTCATAGAAGCCCAGAAATAAGGAATAAATATTATGGGACTCAAGTAGGTTAACAGAACAGTCTGCTATACAGAACAAATAATTTACATAACATTTATTTGTAATAATTATGAATTACATTGAATAGTATAATTATTTGTTAATAATAAAAAAAAACAATAATTATAAGTATTTTCTTAGATTTAGCGCGAACATTAATTAATGAATTCAAAAAAATATCTGTGGCTTTTAATTTCAGTGACCACGATGTCTGCAAAGCTCTCGAAACGTCGGAACAATAAAAAATGTAAAATCAAAACCAAAATAAACGCGATTGTAAGCCGCATAAACTTTGTTTAATTATAAGTGCTTGTCATTTGTATGGTAGCCATTTGCTTCAAGTCTGGGTTTCCCCAGTCTGCCTATCCGGCTTAGAACCATTACTTTCAGGTTTACAGGTCGGAAAACAGCTCAGTCGCGTTACGAGATCAGCTTTTAGTTGGCGGTTCTATCGTAAGTAGGCCGCCATGGTAAATTAACTTTAGTAGCATTCGCCTCCATCCATGGGCCTCTGTCGAGTTTAACATCATACAAGTGCTGGCTGTCATAAGTAGAACCATTTAAAGAACTTATTGAAGATTGAAGCCCCTAAGCTAAACGCTAAAGCGAGTGTTTAATATAATTAAAATATTCCTTATTTAGACAGAGCGGAACTTATCTTATTCCAGGTTGCTTTGATAGAAACTTAATTCGAAGTTCCATGAAGTTTGCTAGAACTTCACCAATTAGATGCATCACAGACAGATGAATTCTTAGAGTAAGTGCAACTTTATCATATGATTTATTGTTATCTATGTCATTTTTTTCTTATGTTGTGACACGAGACATCTGGGGTCTGATTCTCTTAATTACATGACAGTGAAATGACGTGGCAACGCTTTTTCGGCTTGACTTTTACGTAATATTCGCGGTGCCATAAACGCATTGTAATTTCACTGATACTTGGCATTATTGTAGGTAACGTTAATTGGTTAAACAACTGTCATAATTATGTTTAGACAGTGCAGTAGCTTGTCATTAGAAGACATTTCGTTAATAAATATTTTGAGAGATACTTGATTTTAATAAATTTCTAAATTCACATTTTTTTGTATAGATGAATATACGATGAATATTTATTCATATTTTTGTGTTAAAAAAGCATTTTTGTTAGTTCTACATAAAATTAAAACATTATTAAAACATTTTAAGTCTAACAAAAAAAGTCAGTTGGTTGGTGCCACAGCGAGAATGTCAAGAATTTCAGTGCGTTTTTGAAACAGTGAATATTACGTAAAAGTTACGCTGAAAGTTCGTGGACAATTCATTTTGCTGTCAACTAATTAAGAGAATCGGGCTCCTGGGCATACATACATACAATCACATACATATAAGTCAAGCTTATAAAAGCGTGTTAATAAAAGATGTGTGTGTGTGTGTTTAGTTCGCCCATCTAAACGATCACTGGTTCATGATTAAATTACCCTCTACTGCTGGCCAGGTGACCTAGTTTTCTACAACAACACTTATTCCATCAAAAACTGTTTGATTTACAGCTCTCACTAAATTAGAAAAGATTTTAACTTTCCTTATGTTTTTATCTTTTTTTAAATGGGATTTAAGCATTATCTGCCTATGTTAGCCCCATAATAACTTAAATCCTAATAATGCCTTGCAAATTTTACATAAATACTCGTATATACATATATGAATACTATATATATACCTATATGACAGGAAGTTGAAAGATCTGCACGTTGAAAATATAGAATAAGAAAAAATCAACGAGAGTCGCTGTGTAACTTAGTGGTCAGAGCTAACCGCTCTGACCACTAAGTTACACAGCGACAGGTTCAATTTCCGTCGTATTTTTGTATAGATACAATATTTTACTTTTAATTTTTAAGTAACTTTATTATTCAGTTACATTTCAGAAATATGTAATTTAACTGAATTTAACTTAAAGAGGTTGGTAAAGGCTTTGATAAATACTGAAATGAATATCAAAGGGAATACGAAAAAAAGTAAATAAAAAAGGACACATAAAGTAACAAAATTAATAATATTTTATACGAATTCGCAAACTGGCAGAAAGTTCGATTAAAAGACCGTAAATTTTTGTCGCCTATCGAGAAGCGGACATAAAAATGATCATTCGCACAAAATATATTGAACATTTATAACTGTTTTCAGTTTATGCGCGATGCCACGTCAATATTCAATATTAAAAATATTATAGCACTCTGAAATTATACAATTTAATTAGGAAACTGCCAAATTATACCTATTAGGAATGTAGAAAAAAATCAAATTGTCACGCCTTGTTTCCACAGGGATAGACAATAGAGCGCCACTCCAACTGACACAACTCCCTCGCTTCCTTCACATCTAAAATCTAAAAAAACTAAACAAACTTCATCATAAACTAAAAAAAACTACCTAATATGAAAACGATAATTTAAATTTAATACATTTTAAAGTATTTTATGGATTTCTTTAATTAACAATAATAACACAACTGTGGTGTAGCGATACGAGAAACACAAACCGGAGTCTTCGGTTCAAAAACCATTTGCCGGTAACAATGTACCTATGTTATATGTGCTTTGGTTAGACGACCTCTATAAAATAAGCAATTTTAGTAGCTTATAGTATAAAAATGAACTAATAAATCTTAAATTGTTACGCCTAAATTCACACAGGGATAGACAGAGACAACGAAGCGATATTTTTCACATTCCTGACACAATTATCGCTTTCTTTACATTCACAATTTATTTCATACACACTCTATGCAAACCCATGCTTTAATAAATAAAAATAATAAATGTTCCTATATTTATATATTCTTATCTAAGAATATGGATATAATATAATATAATAATATATCTCTTAAGTCCAAATGCTTTGATTCTTATATTATTTAATACAAATTATTAAATTATGTTAATAAACTAAATCTATACAGACAACTTTACTAATAAATAATTAATTAAATTGGCTAAAAATAAAATATTAATTCTACTCAAGAGAGATGATTAAAATTAAACAAAATTGTTTTTGCTACAAATTGAAAATTAATGAAGCACTTTACCTACATAGAAACCTTAATAAACAGAGAATAACCCTTACCTAAAATAACCACATAAAACGCAGATACAAGCCTTTGTCTCGCAACATAAACAACCAATTTCTAATAGGGTCCAGCAGATTGCTTGACCAGAAAGCCTAGGCCACTTCACAACTGACAAACAAATTTCAACTTTATCCAGTAAAGTATAAAATACAACTTGTTGTGTGTTAATTTACAAAGAGATGAATTTGATTCCGTTTTCAGTGTAGGCCATAAAAAAGCAGTAAAACCTTATTAGGCTCTGAACGGTAACAACCAGAATAACTAAATAGTTGATTGTTTTGTTGTGGGCTGTATAACGTTTTATTGACTTTAAAATCTATGTGTGAATATAAACGTACATATTCATTACATCCAACACTATATACCATAATATTTAAACACAGCCGTGTGAAACACAAGTACGTCAGCTGTAAGTATTATTTTAGACCTAATATCGAAGGTGGGGTCTTACAATATTGTATTAGGTAGAGGGGAAATATGGGTAGAGGCCAGTGAAGGTGAGCGTTGACATGTCGAGACTCTTAAACCTACTTTCCGGTTTCAAGTACAGAACGCTACATTTAATTATACGTGCTTTCTCACCTGCCACGTATAGGACCCGGCACAGCGGCACAGAGAATCCATGGCTATGAAGTTTATGTTATTCTATATTTCCTCTTTTTTCAGTCGTACACTCATTGTTTAGAATTTGAGAATCTTCGCCTCCCAGCGTAGGAAGTTCACCCATAAGGTAGCCTGGCGATGGCGGAAACCCGCTGAATGAAAGTGGATTCTATGAAGTCACTGTGCAGGTTACTAGCTAATATGATGATAATTTGTTTTTATAATAGTACTTGTGATCATAGTGTTGTGACTCAATACGAGTTAAAGGAACGCTTTGTAAAAAAATATTTTTAAACATTTCTTTTCTAACACATCGTTCTTTTCTATTTCTTTATACCCAACTGAACGGTCACTCTACATTTTCTCAAGGTATCCCAATATGTAGCTGCTATTTCACAATACAACAATAATTATTTTTTACTTTCAACTTTACAGTACTGATGGAGACTCAAATAAAATAAAAGCCACAGCTGAAATAAATTTTCTTATAATTAAAACAAAATATATACTTTCTAAAGCTACTTTAAAATTAAATTTCGTTTAAAACTTTATTTTAATTGACAACTTGAAACTTTTCACCTAATCTTGTAACAAATTTATATTTACAAAATTTCACAGTAAATTATTTTCATTTTATAGATACTTGTTATGCTTACCATCAGGCAGGTCGAGGTCAGATGTCGAGTCATAATAAATAAAATAGGTTACCAATTATGGTGCAATACACAAAATGCAGCCTTGTCAACAATGAGGCGATTTCTTCCAGGCAATCGGAGGATAACAATCAATCAAATTGTTACGCCTCTTTCGCACAGGTATAGGCAGAGATAATAGAGCGCCGGATGTCTCCAATTTGGTTCAAAAACACCTTCCAGGGCCTGCTTGGAGGACAACAATATTACATAATTTATAAAAAAAATATTACATATATAATATTATTCTATTTCATCTAATATTCTATATAGTTTTAATTATGACACTTTTAAAAATTAGTTATTAAATAAATTATGAATAAACATAGAATAATACTATATCACAAAATCAATAATATAGAAAATGTATTTAAATTAATCAAAGAGATGGAATAATTCAAAGAGTGGTAGGCAGTGGTGCCCAGTCTGCCGATCCGGGGTAGTACCACCACTTACAAGTATACAGACCGTGAAGTGATTTGGTCACGTTTCGGGATCAGCTTGTAAGTTGCCGGTTCCAACTAGGCCGGCATAGTGGATGTGATTGCTACTCACAGTTATTGAATTGTAGTAGCAGTGGCATTCATTCATGGACCACACTTTGGCTTAACATCAAGCGGGGTGCTGTCATATGTCGGGTCACAATAAAAAAAAATAAAAATAAGTTAATTGAAGATGAGAAAGAACCAAGTTCGAGAATAACTAAGAGCACCGATGCGACGACTGAAAAACGATTTTCTTAGTCGCTGTCACTGCCGGTCAAGGTGTATTTTTTTCGAATAGGGTATCCAAGAGAATTGGGAGATCATGATAAATCATCCCAAACTAGACACTAAACCTTTGCCGATTGGGTCGACAGAATGCGGACCCCTGCTGTTCTTTAAATAATATCCATTATCTAATATCATATCTAAAAAAATTTTGGGACTTGACTTATGACAGCACCCCGTTTAAATTAAGCCGGAGTGTGGTCCAAGAATGGATGTCACTGCTATTACAAATAAATAACTGTGATTAGCAATCATATCTACTATGCCAGCCTAGTTGAAACCGGCAACTTACAAGCTGATCCCGACACGTGTCCAAATCACTTCACGGTCTGTATACTTGTAAGTGGTGGTACTACCCCGGATCGGCAGACTGGGTACCACTGCCTACCACTCTTAAATGAATTAATAACAGGAAATAAAGTAAATATAACCTTAATAGTAGAAACGTCATATGTTATTTTAGTAATTGCAATAGTGGTACTCTCTTACACTGATTATGCAAGGGCTAGAGTCGCTTAATGAGGAATTATTCAAGTTGAAGTGCCTCCGGTCGCCTCATTAAAACCAAAATATACATAACGTTGTTAGAGTTGCAGCAAATTATTGCCACACGATTTCAAACCCTCAACCTTTAGGATACAGTACAAAATATAAGTTATTTTTTTGCTGTTCAATTGACTGTGAGTATTAAGTTTTGGTGAAGATGTTGTTTTACCGTGTTGTTTTAGTAATTTAATTAAAATTTAGACTTTTTATAGAAATTTAGAGATTTTTAATAAAGTTTTATAATAACATAAACAGAACGAATTTTCGTTGCATATAAAACAAAGCCTAGACAACTTAAAATCTGATCCGGTAACGCGACTAAGTACCACTGCCTATCACTCTTAAAAAGTTTCTATCTACCCCTACAAAAATCGTATATTATTATTAAATTATACGTTAAGTATTTGTACATTTATGGCAATGTAAAATTCTAAATAGGATTTAGCAGAATGTAGCTTTGAGTGGAGTTCTATGTACCGCGCGCTGTTTAAGACAAATTTAACTGAATTAATGATAAAATTATACGCTTAGGCCTTGTTAATTCCTATTATAATCTTACATTTAACTTTAATTAAACGCCTTAACTCCTAAAGGATAGACAGACACAATGGACCCCCAGTTCAATAGCCTAATCAAATAAATTGGCACGCCACAATTTCGACAGCGTTAGGCAGAGACAATAGAGCCTCAATTTTTACGATCCTAACACAACATTCTCTCTGCCACATCCATATATCTACGATTCTCCTTATACTAAGCTCTATCGTTATTATCCGGGCTTTTTTGAATATCCACAAATTGATCCAAGAACAAAGAACATTATTTGGGTTTTATTCTTCCACTCACCCCATATGCTAAAAATAAATAATCATAAATAAAAAATAATTACTTTAATTATAATAACAAATGTTACAATTAATGTACTTCAATATTTAAGGAGACACTGAATACATAAATTGGTAGCTCAAGTGTGTACTCTGAAATAAGTAGATACGAGTATGTACCAGGTAACATTTGATAAACGTTAGAACAAGTCGATTTACAAAACAAACAAGAATAAACGGAATTGTTGTTGATTTCTATGAATTTATATTCTGGAGGTGAGAGATAACCTAATACATAAATATTACTCCTAAATCATATTGTAACTAAATTCCCAACAAATTAATTAACAATAAAGGCCCCTTTGCAGACAATTTGAAGAACAACGAACAAAGATAAAGACCCTTTCAAGCTTCAATAAATCTCTTGTCACTGAAATTAAGAGACAAACAAATAAAATCGTGGACAGATTACACTGAGTTTAATGAAAAATGGAAAAGGATGAAATGAGTAAATAATTCCTTTACAAAAAATAAGAAAGAAAACAATAAAAAGCCTTTTAATTAGGCGCTAAATTATATATCTAATTTAGACTAAACTTTTGACTGAAATATATCTAATATGTATTTATTGTTTTATAATGAAATGAAAAACGGCATACTTTCTATACTGAGCTACTAAAGGTGCTTGTATCATAGAAATAAAACGACCGGTTTGCGAGGCCATTCCGCAACTACGAGTACTACACCTATTCAAGTTAAGTGTTTATGTACTCATATATCTAAATAAACATAATAATAAAAACTAATTGTAGTTTTTTTAAATATTTGGAAATATGTTTTATAGATTTATCAAGTAAATGTAGTGTGTAAATAAAAGTACGTTTTGTCCTGATAACCTACGTGGACAGGCAAACTAATGCGTTGTTTCTTTATAAACGATCAACAAGTGTAATGTCTTATTATCCCATGTGTTCTCGCCATTTAATAACTGGCGGGGATCCTTCAAGCGAATTAATCAAATTGTCACCCCTTTTTGCCACGGGGATATGCAGTGACAATGGAGCGCCACTTGCCACGATCCTGATACTACTTTTTCGCTTCCTCACATCCACACAATTCTCTTCATACAAGCTCTAATGTTATGGGTAACTTTTTTTTATTATCGACGTATGACAGCACCCCGCTTGATGTTAAGCTGAAGTGTGGTCCATGAATGAATGTCACTGCTATTACAATTCATAACTGCAACTAAAGTTATGAATTGTAATAGCCGAAGTTTACGGTTGTTTCAATCGCCCGACGACGCTTTTGTACCTCACCTAGTTAACTATGAGACAGGTCGAGGCGACAGATGTAGCGTCATAAGGAGCAAAATAAAAGGAGGATAGGAGAGGAGAGGGATCCCAAGTTTGATTTCCGGACCGAACAAATATTTTTTTTCATAGCGTTTAATTGTAATAACAAAGATTTGCAATATTTAAATAATTATATTGAATTTTGCAAATATGAAGTGCGGCTTACTATCACGTTTATTTTGGTTTAGATTTTACATTTTTTTTATTATTCCGACGTTTTGAGAGCTTTGCAGCCATCGTGGTCACGGAGAGACTGAGGTGTTGGTCGTCCTATATGATGCTGTTATTGTTTCCAAAATCTAAGAAACTATTGCAAATATTTGTTAATAAAAAAGAGGCAGATATTTGCTCCAGGTCTGGTTGTCAAAAATTGGTAGGCAGTGGTGCCCAGTCTGCCGATCCGAGGTAGTACCACCACTTACAAGTATACAGACCGTGAAGTGAAGTTAGTTGCGTTTCGGGATCAGATGTAAGTTGCCAGTTCCAATTAGGCATAGTGACTACTACTAACAGTTATTAAACTGTAGTAGCAGTCACCTCCATTCATGGACCGCACTTCAGCTTTACATCAGGCTGGGTGCTGTCATATGTCAAGTCACAATAAAAAAGCATATTTTTAATATTTCTAGTTCAAGAAACAATCTTGTGAAACATATTATATATTTACTTTAGAATGTAATATCTAATTTAGAATGTAATTCTAGACTTAAGAATGTAATATTGTCCGGTTTATAAAAGTTACGATTTTCTTCTAGAATTTAGTAGAAAGTAAAATAATGTTGTTTGAAAGAGGCCTCACTTCGTATGTGGTTTTAACGGCGCCATTTCCCCCAGGACCCTAATCTATTTTCGCAACAGATCGAACGGGAAAAACCTTTTCTTTCGTAGCTATACTTTTAAGGTTTTATTGGGCAGAAGTCCTACTTTTGTATAAATAAATTCGAACTTCTGATAAATCTCTAATTGTGTTTTCACGTTGAGAAGTGGACTAATAGGGTGATTGATAGATAGGTATGTTAACATTAAAATAAACTTTGGAATACCTTTTAAAGATAAAGGTATATCCTAATTTATAAAATAATATATTATATTCTATCAAATCAAATTGTCATTTTTATTGTAGTTTTGTATAAAACTAACATAGTAAAGGTGGTAGGCAGTGGTGCCTAGTCTTCCGATCCAAGGTAGTACCACCACTTACAAGTATACAGATCGTAAAGTGACTTAGTCGCGGCATAGTGGATGTGACTGCTACTTGCAGTTATTTAACAGAAGTAGCAGTCGACACTATTCATGGACGCATTCCAGGTCCAACATCAGGCGGAGTCTGTCATATGATTTTTTTTATTTTATTTTTTACATTTCTATATTAACGACAGGTGTGGACGAACGGTTTAGCGATTGGTTTGTTGCACGTAAAGTCCCGGGTTCGATTCCCGGTCGATGCAAATATTTGTTTCATAGCTTTTATTTGTGATATTTAATAATATTAAATATTGCAAATATTTGTTAATAAAAAAAAGTCACGTTTCGGGAGTTGTCGGTTCCATCTAGGCCGGCATAGTGGATGTGATTGCTACTCACAGTTATTGAATTGTAGTAGCAGTGGCATTCATTCATGGACCACACTTCGGCTTAACATCAAGCAGGGTGCTGTCATATGTCGAGTCACAATAAAAAAAAGCTCCTTTATCATAGAAACAGGGCGACCAACGTACATAATATAATATATCAAAGATACAGGTGGTTTAGAACCGGGGTTCTCAGTTTACGTGACTACCACTACACTACCACTTTAATGTCCAGCCATGATAAAAATAAATTTATATATTTTTATATTATTAATAAGCCAACTTTAAATTTAAATAAATCAATTCATCGTTCACGAATAATGAACACAATGTTCACATAAAATTGTATTTTTGTTCTCTCATTAATTGTGCAAATTTAATTAGGTTTTGTCAGCGGTTTTATACAATGCGGCAAAACTGTTGATTATTGAATTTTATATTTAATTTTATAATAAAACATATTTTAACATACATATATTTATGTTTAAAAAAACACATTAAAGAAAAATTCACACGTGCCCTTCGGTTAGCTTCAATCTACGTAAACTATTTATTAATACCTATGTTGATAAATATCTATTTATTTATTTTTCATCTTCTTGATGACTTAGATTTATTGCAGCCTTGAGATAGTCAAGTTATAGAAGACGCAGAGGAGACGCGAACACTAGAGCCCCTGAAATTTGCAGAGACATAGCGGGTTTGTGCGTCATTTATCGCCTATAATATGGAGAATGTACCGAGAAGCTTTTCAACCTTGTTCCTACCTCATCTTGTCCCTACTGCACAGGTCGGGGGAAGCATCCGCATTCTGTCGATTGAATCGGCAGTCGGACTAAAAGGTTCGGCGCGTTGTTTCTTTGTAGACAAGTGGAATGCTTTACTAGCCCATGTTTTCTCTCCATCCCATAACCTTGGACCCTTCAAACGATGCGTAAAGAAGCGCATTTGGCATAGAGACGGCGACTGTGGCAGCCGTGAACTGATTCGGTTTTAACTTTTGGACTTTCATCAAAAAACTCTAACCCGACGTCTATTACGTTAATTGGAAATATATACAACGTGGACCCAGCAGTTGCAAGAGCTGCACAATGAAAAGAGAATAGAAAGAAGGTAGAAGAATTTCGATAAGAGTACATAGTGTAGAGGCCTCAGATCGTATAATATACCTACTTATTATATGATACTATATACTATACTTATATAATCTGAAGTAAAAGCGGTATAATTCCAATAGATAATAATATTTAATGCTATATTAGAGAAGGTGACCATCTATGCTTTTTTTTTCTTTTTCTCTTTCACTTTATTTTTCTATATTTTACTTAGCAAAACTTTTCGTTTATGATTAATGTAAGAAGTAATTTTTGCGATAAGGTTCATTTAATCGACCCTCGCATTTAGGTACACCGAAACGTGACAAAAACCCTGCCTCCAAATTACGTTAAAGTGAAAAGCCCGCCGAAAGAGCAAAAATACAATTTCACCATTTTAAATAACGTTTGGAAATTCAATTATTATTATTATTTTTAACGGTATTTAGCTACACATATCTTAACGTCAATTGAATTATTAAGTTACCAATAAAAATATTCAAATTATTTTGTTGTGAAATAACAAGTCTTAATTTGGTTATTTATGTTTAATTGGCAGGCCCAGGAGGGTGTTTGCCGACCAAATCAGAGACATCCTCAAGAATGCTAAGTTGCCTAGTGCCCATAACCATAGAGCTTGTATAAAGAGAATCGTGAATGTGAAGGCAGCGAGGGAGTTGTGTCAGGATCCATTTTCCATTGTCTCTGCCTATCCATGTGGAAAAAAGGCGTGATAATTTGATTAATTGATTGATGTTTAATTATTCTTACTTTTAAACATTTTACTTATTTATTTATTTATTTATAATGCTCATCACATTTTTATATCCAACTTAAAAAGTAAAGTATAAAAGTTATTACCAAGTGTATGTTAATTAAATGTAAATACCAATTTTAATAAAGTAATAGTAATTTACTAGCACGCGAATATGTCAAAAAAACATTATTTACCAATAATGTTACCAGTACAAACACATAATTACCACCATACTATATTTTCATTATAGCTTAAAAATACTAAAAATAATTTACGTGTAAAATAGTTTCATTGAAATTAAAGCGTAAAGTCGGTATAGGAATATAAAAACTACTGTTGCTTCTCCAAGTAAGAAATCACGTTAGAATCCAATAGCAGTCCAATAGCATTCAACACTTTGCAAGATGCAATTTTTGCAGGAAATACAATAAACTGCAGTCCATATCTTCTCTGCTTACAGTTATTAACTCGATTGCGGAATAAAAGCGCAAAACGTTTTTACTTTTTTATGGTGTTTTATACCGTTTATTACTGAAGTTAAAAAACATCCCTTAATCTTAATACAAAATAAAATTAAAATACAAACAAAACTAATGCCACGTAGAGAAATAAAAAAGTTATTTAAACTTTTTTATATGTCTGAGTTAGTACGCAGATGTCCGTACATAGCTAATTTAAGTACAAAACTTTGTTTATTAACATAAAAAGAATACACATAATATTTTTATGTAGCAGGATTTTCTTTATTTTCCCCAAAAGGTAACTCTGCGTTGTAAATCATTTGGCACCGCTGTGTCTGAGCACCTATTTAAACTAATAACGAGATCATTGTTAAAATACGACGAAGAAAATTCCCAGGACCGTCTCATAAAATCATGGATTTTTTACTTATTTTTCATTTTTAAGGAGTTGTACGCAAACAGTGGACTGCAGTGGGAATGACAATAAAATCTATTCCCATTTGTCAAAAAGTTACGCGTTCACATTAACAACTTTTATTCATTCGGACAATGAGTTTAATTGAGCTTGAACTGTTAATGAAAAAGAACACTAACTCTTATTGTGTTGCGCGGTCGCAATTTCAATATTTAACCTTATCGATGGAGTTCAACTGTCAAAACGAAGCGCATTCTCATTGTCATTGGAGTCCCCTTATGCATACGCGGTCGCCCCACAGTTCGTGGTCATTTGACCAGTCTATCAGTGTAGAGGTGCCGGATTAGCCACGTAGTAAAAGTAGCAAATGCTACGGGCCCCGCGCTCCAACGACTGTCTGACCGTATTTAAAAAAATATTAATTTAGAACGAATTTCTCAAGTTAAAGATGTAATTTAATATGTGACTCCACAGTTTTATTTTTTAATTTTCTCCTTGAATAATACGAATACTCATTTTGCTGTTTTACCTTAGCCATTTTTTTAATAAAATATATCATATTGAAGTTAAATATTATTCGTCTTTATCTTTTTATTTTTAAGAAGGAAAATAATCAAACAATTTATTTGCATTATAATTAGGCGACTGTGGTCTAGTGATAGTAAAATAATTTAGCAAACCTTAGGGTCAAAACCACTTGTCAATGTATATTCGATATAAGTAGTTTAGTCGTTTCTATGATATAAGCATGTTTAGTAGCTCAAAGACGTGAGAAGAGTGCACAGGTCTTATTTTTATTTAATAAGCTTAAGTTATTATTGTCGTTTTGAAGTGTCTAATGTAGTATATACAAATGTAGTACTTATATAATATTAATGCACGAATCTCATTTCGTTGTGTTAGAAGTCGTTTCTTGTAAAACACTCATTCGTTTCTTTTTTACCTGTTGAGCTAAGTAAGGTTTTTTTATTTCTCTTTTTGTGTTAGCTCGCTTATTGCTGGAGAATATTTCTTTATTCTTAGCGCAGTCTGTCGTGAACAACGAATAATAAATGTTCCTCTCTTTTAATCCTTGTTGGTTAAACATTGTCTTATGCATACTTTATTAGCTTCAACCTTTATTATTAATAAATAATAACGAAAACAATAATTATAAGTTATCATTTATTAAAAATAATATAGTTTTTTTTATTATTGTGACTCGCCTGATGGTAAGCAAGAAGAGGTCCAAGAGTGCCGACGACTGCAAAAATCAAGTCTTCACGGATGCCGTCTCTATGCCGGTCAAAGGATCTTGCTTGAAGGATCCAAGGCTATAGGATGTAGAGAACACATAGGCTGGTAAAGTATTCCACTTGTCGATTGTTCTACAAAGAAACGACGCACCGAACTGCTTAGGTCGACTGCCGATTCGGTCGACAAAATGCGGATGCTTCCCCCGTGCTGTGCCGAAAGACGGGAGAGAAAAGACGAGGTAGGAACAAGGTTAAAGAGCTCCGTGGTATAGGCGATAGAGGACGCACAAAGCCGCCATGTCTCTACGTAGTTGCAGGGGCTCCAGAGTACGCGTGACCTCTGCATCACCTATAATATAATACTTGTATAGTGAAAATTACATTGACGAAAGAAATTTATAAATCTGATGTGGATGGATGCGTCAAACAAGCCTAGTACCAAATCAGAGACATCCTCAAGAAAGCCGTGTGGCCTATTGCCCATAACCGTAGAGCTTGTATGTAGAGAATTATGGATATGAGGGAAGCGAGAGAGTTATGTCAGGATCGTGGCAAGTGGCGCTTCATTGTCTCTGCCTATCCCTGTGGCAAAAAGGCGTGACAACTTGATTTGATTTTGATATAAAAAATAAAAATTACTTATAAAGAATATAACATAATGTTGTTACCTCAGATCATTTAATATAATCTAATATAATATATATGATAAATATTATATTATATTATTTAAGTATAGTTATATGATCTGACGTTGTTACAAACGTTTCCTCAGTTCATTACTATTTGCACGAGTATCAAAGTAAGACAATTGTCTCAAATAAAACGTGATTCCAGATAATCTTATAAGGTTGTTTACTCAAGATCACTCCTCGGTTCTTCTACGGTTTCAGTGATTAGATTGATTGGGCGAATACTCGGAGCCTGTTGCTTCCAATAAATAGAATCTTGTGTAGCCCCAAGTAAATTCAATTTGACTGATTTCCTCCTGTATTATATTTACATTTTATGATCATTGAACAACCTTGTTACAAATCAGATAACGTTCTTATATATACGTTGTTGAAATTAAAACTATATGAGGTACAGATAGAGTATTTTTTTATATAAATATATTTATATATATATATATATATGATTACGTTTTTTCTTTGCCAAACAATTCGGAAGTGGAATTAATGTCGCGGGTTCGATTCCGGTAGGAGCAAATATATCGTAGCTTTTATTTGTAATAATTAGTTCGCCTTTATACAAAATGTTATAAAGTTTTGAAATAAAAAAAAATATTAATATTACAAATATTTATTAATAAAAAAGAGACGGATCTGGGTCTGTTTGCCAAAGAGTGCTGGGCATATTTACAAGTATACGAGTACAGACCGTAGTGTCTTAGTGGCGTTTCGAGATCAGCTTGTAAGTTGATAGTGGATGTGACTGCTACTTACAGTTATTTAACTGTAGTATTAGACACCTTAATTCATGAACCGCACTTCAGCTTTACATTAGGCTGGATGCTGACATATATGTATAATAAAAAACATAAACTTTCTTATACTCGTATAGTTGATTTTAATTTAGGTTTTCTTTCCATCATATTTTCCATATTTCATTCCATATTTTCTCACTTAGATATGCATTTACTTTTTCGTGGTTTCAGCGTCTCGAGTTGCTAGTTAATTGCTAAAGTGTTGCGGATAAAAATGAAATTTTCCACGTTTTATATTTTAAGGCCATAAATTTTAAAATTATGTTTCAAGTTGGCCTTGGTTTCCTTTGTCTTTAAGGGTTTAAGTTAGCAAGGCTTAACGTAACGTGACATATTTTTTATATCATTTATCTATATTATATCGTAAAGAAATTGCGAGTCATAAAAAATATGGTTTAGTTGACCACTATAAATAGGATACGTGTGAGTTCAGAGTAGCTCCTAAAATATATATTTTTTACTTGACATTATGACAGCCCCTGCCTGATGTTAAGCTGGAGAGCGGTTCATGAATGGCGGTAACTGCTACTACAATTCAATAGTTATAAGTAGAAGTCACGTCCACTATGCCGGTCTAGATGGAACCAGCAACTTACAAGCTGATCCCGAAACACGAATCAGTCACTTTACTGGTTGTACACTTGAAAATAATACCCCAGATTGGCAGTACCAAGTCTACCACGTTTAAGCACCGCACTATATTTAATAGTTTCCTGGCGCGATTGACCACGATATGCCTGTTGCAAGTGATAGTCTAATTAAAAAATCGACTCAGTTTTTGTTTGCCACAGTCACCGCTCGATGGATTCGATGTTATAGGTCAGGTGGAATACTTGGGCCAGTAAATCATTCCATTTGTTTATTGTTTGACAAAGAAACATTTCGACTCAATTCGTTCAACAATGCGGCTGCGTCCCTTGCCTTTATCACGAGTGCAAAAAGACGAGGAGGGGATACGAATAAGAATAAAGTCTATTGGTTCGTTGTATTTTTTAAGGTTTTAATTTATTTTTAGGGATTTTTATCTGGTTACTGTTGTATTTTTTTAGCTCTAAGCTAACATAAATAGTTAAATAGTCACTTGAATTGTTTTATTTTCTGTCGTCAGCGCTCATAGAACTTACTTACCACCAGGCGCAAGGGGACTTCGCGACGTATTAAAAAATCAATAGTTGGCTATAAATTACGCAGCTTATAGCACCGTGTACATGTAAAAGTTGGCAAATTTTGGAACCCGTTTGTGCGAACTGTCAGTTCTACAGTAAACAGGTAACCCTTATTAAGGGTTAAAAGGTCGAATTCGGTCACAAAGTAAACATTGATTTATGCCCTTTAAGTTGGAGGGTCCATATCAAACATATAAAGATATATTTTAGTACTTATGGATAAAGAAAGATCCATAAGTACTAAAATATATGCAACTTTGTGATTGTAATTTTATATTTATTATGCGAAATGAATATAAAAAAAAAGATTTTACATGATGTGCCTTAAAGTTAGTACTCATAAATGTTATAACAATAATAAACTATATTTTATATTGCGTTGGTTTAGGCACATTGAAAGTAGGTATAGATGACATTACGTTGTCGAAAGATATTAATAAATCAGAAGGGGAAGGGTACAGATGTAGGGTGAAATAGAAACAACTTAGAAAATTGTTTCTTGATAAATAAAAAACAGGTGTTTGCAGTGCTCTCAACTATAGAGAACTTGTGGATGGACGGAAGGAAATTGTGGATGCAAGTAAAGCGGTTATGTCAGGATCGCGGAAAGAGGCGTTCCATATTCTCAGTTTATCTCCATGGAAATTGAGGCAATGACAATTTGATTAATATTTATGTAATCGTACAGAATACGAGTATAATATTGCAAAAACTGAACTGAAATAATAACAAATTAAGTTTTTTTATTACAAGTAATTATAGTTGGGTACTATAATAAAAAAGGAACGTGAAATGTGAATAAGTCAATAGCAGTAATTCACAGACGGGTAAGCTCTAATGCGAATCGATGTTTACGACTCTACGTCTCTCATAATGCTACAGTATCTTCGCGGCAATCTAATCTCTTGCCCTGCAGCGATTGGTTGTAACTTGGATACGAATTTATCAGTTACCAACATACGAGTACTTATTATCATTGATCAGATCGGAATTATTTAGATTTATTTCAACGTAAATTAAAAATAATATGGTCCATATTTTAAAAAGTTTGCATATGATTAAACACGCATAGTATAAAATATTATAACACGAAATGAAAGATATTAATATAGGTATTTATTTATTGAGACGCGACATCAGATCTTGATTTTAAAGGGCGCCGATGACTAAAAAAACGCATATCTCAGTCGCCGTTACTATTTCAGCCAGACGATAAAGTAATAAACAATATACAATTAGATATTTATTATTATTGCCGACGTACATGTCGAATGCCAGAAATGCCTGATCAGTTGCGTGCCCCAATATTTATCTACCAAGTTCGTCAAAATTTCAAGGACTATGGGACGAGCCGCTCTGCAAAATGGTAATGGAAGACATTTTATCTCTACCATTCTAAGATATTCGTCTCTACTAGGGAGTCGGGTTTGTGGTTGCAGGCTTTTTCTTTTGCATGAGTTGGGACACTTCTAGACAGAAATACCCTGACCCTGGCAGCATGCCTTCGTCTCCGGTGGATAATCTTGGACACCACGGGCTTTCTTGTGCCAGAAGTGCCGGCCGATTTCCCCGTCACGCGGCACTCAACGATATCATCCAAAGGGCTCTTGTCACTGTTGGAGTGCCCGCAATTTATGAACCCTCTGGTATTACGCGGAGCGTCGGCAAGAGACCCGACGGCATGACTGTTGGGCCGTGAAAACTTGGCCTCTGGTGTGGAATGCGACTTGTGTAGGCACATTAGCGCCATCTCACATCCAAGCGACCTTGTTAAGCGCGGGAAGTGCGGAGTTTTCTGCTGAGAACCTCAAGCTGCGCAAATACGTCAACCTCGGTACTGGTTACGAATTTGCGCTGTTTGGGGTTTAGCTAGGCGCCTAGCCAAGGAGTTGTCCAAGCGCCTGACGGAGAAGTCTGGAGACAGGAAGGCTGGCAATTATTTCTGCCAACGTATTAGCCTCGCTATACAAAGGGGAAGTGTTGCCAGTCTCCTTGGGACTATCTATGATGCGACGTCATTAGATAATATTTATTATTTATAGTTTAATTATAGTTAATATACTTTTAATTTTATCTGTTTTTCAATAATAAATAGGATATATACGTGAATAAATATTATTAATAAATATTTGAAGTGCTCCTATTGTTCCAAAAGATAGCTGGAAAAAATGCTAATTAGCGTTGAGTGCACGTGCACTATAGTTTTAATAAACTGAATAAAAGATTCAAATAAATAAAATATTATTGTTTTATTTATATAATTATAATTTAATATACATCGGTTATATTTGTTTTTGAAACTCAATAAACGTGTTAGGAGTGAAATCATTAGCCGACTTAGAAGCGGCACTTCTCAAAATCTGCCTTCCAACTTGTAATTTAATATAGACCGAGATAACAACTTTCTTCGTGAAAATTAATTTAGCAGAGGCTAAAGCCATCATCACAAATTCATATTGTTAATGACCTGCTCGTACTTAAGATAGACCTTTCGGCTTTGACTTTCGAATATAAGCTTTTAGTTCATTCTAAGTGTACCTTATTCAAATTAGTATTAGTAGTTTGTTGTAAGATTAATACATAATTAAAATATATCTAAGTATTTAGTTTAAATTTATCTGTTTCGCTGTGTATAATGTTTTATTATAATTTTGTTCGTGTTTAGTTTTTTTATTTGTATTAGAGCTTTTTGTATTAGAGCTTTTGAAAATCGGCGATAATATTTTTATTACATTTAAAGATAACGGGGACCTCTCAACATTTTTTAAAAGGTTAATTGACATATCAATACTAAGCTACTAATAAACGTGCTTGTTTTATAGAATCAGAACAACTGAAGTACATATATCAAAGATACATTGGTAAACATTTTTATTGTGGCTCGACGTATGACAGCACCAACCTGATGTTAAGCCTAACATCAGGTTGGTGCTGTCATGCTTCCATTCATAGGCGGTACTACAGCCGTAGTACCGCCTATGAATGGAAGCGACTGCTGATGCCGACCTAACTAGTTTGAACCGGTAAGTTTAAAGCTAATTTTAAAACGCGACTAAGTTACTTTACAGTCTGTACACTTGAAAGTTGTAGATCAGCAGACTAGACAAATGATATCTAACCGACCATCTTCGATTTTCGAAATAAAAGAAACCATAATATCTACCTAAGAATCGCAATAATAAACTGAATTGTATAAAATCAGTTACCTGTATTAAAATGATAATTACCAGGGGAGATTTACGTAGAATAATTATAAAAGATTAAATAACAATTACAGCATTTCTCTAAAATACAGCAATTAGAGCGATTAAAAGAGATTTTGTACACAAAATTGATACATCAATTATCTAGAATCCGGGACATTCTGGCGTTATGTCAAAACCAGAAAAGGTACGCCTGCCATCCATCAACTTGGAACCGAAACGTGTCTGTTAACACTGACGTAGCGGTATTCAATATTTCTCCCTTATATTTTTGTAGGTAGTTGGCACATAGAATTCTAAACATTATTTAAAAAAAATCTTTGTATACGTACTTGCAACAGATTTTAATATAAGTAGGTTATATGTTGGTACAGTTCGCTTACTTTCTTGCCCCAAGATTATCTGAAATATATTAATGTAAGATCCTTGTTTTTTTTTTATTTTTATTGTTAATCTAATCAGAATACGTTAAACAAGGCAGGCCCGTGTAGTAAATTATTAATAAGTAGGAAATTATCTTTGTTATCTTTTTTTATATTAACAATAAATCAATAAATTAAATTATTACGCCTTTTTCCCACAGGGATAGCCAGAGACAACGGAGCGCCACTTGCCACGATCTTGACACAATTCCCTCGCTTCCTTCACATTCTGAAATTCTCTTCATACAAGCTCTTTGGTTTTGGGCACTAGCCAACTTAGCTTAACATAGTTTTAGATAGACATAATACTTGTAATTTGTTTTATGTAGTATGTACTACGGTGATCAAAATATGGCGGTCTTGGTCTAGTGGTAATATATTAATGATTAGGGATAGACAGAAAAAAGGGGTAATTGAAATGTCAATATTGTATTACAGTTTTACATCAAACCTACATTCTACAACGGTGACACGAATAAATAAATAATTTCGTTTTTCTATATCTCTTGAGAGTAATAAAATACACCTGCTTGAGTCAAGTACGTGAAGGGACGTGACAAGGTTGACAAGAAGACCTTTTTTTGGAGTTCCGCATAGCTGATAAGATTGTCCTTTCCATTGAACAACGCTTACGATTTAAACTATAGTTTTATCACCAAGTTTTTTTAATGTTAGGTATTAGTAAAAATAAAATGATGCATGAAATCTTGAATACAAAATATCTTGTAATAGCGTTACATTTCGATATCGGTAGTGTAACATGCTGTTAAAGGGTAAGGGTAGATAATTGCCAACTACATATTATCTAGGTCTAGGCATATCCTGTATATACTTCTCTAAGTGAATAAGTTTGATAACACAGACTCTATTTAAAAAAGTTTGATAACATAAAATTCTAGTGTATGTTGAGCATATCTTTTTTTTTTTAATTTCTATTACCTAATTCCGGGGTAAAGTCCCGGGTTCTATTCTTAGTCAAAGCAAATATTTTTTTATAAAGCTATTATTTGTAATATTTAAGAATTATATTAAATATTAGAAATATTATTAGAAATATATATAGGGTCTGGTTATCAAAGAGTGATAGGTATTAGTTCCCAGTGTGCTGATCCGGGCTAGAACCACAACTTACAAGTATACAGTACCTTGAAGTGACTTAGTCGCGTTTCGGAATCAGCTTGTAAGTTGCCGGCTCCAAATAGACAGCATAGTGGATGTGGCAACAGTTATTTAACTGTGGTAGCAGTAACCTTCATTCACGGACTACACTCCAGCTTTACATCAGCCGGGGTTCTGACATAAGACGAACCACAATAAATAAAATAAATAAAAAAGTGAGTCTTTATTTATTTATTTATCTATTGTGGTTCGCCATATGACAGCACCCCGGCTGATGTAAATCAGCAATAAACCTTGGATCTATTATAATAATACATAATATACGAATAATATTAAATTCAGTTAAGTTATCAGATAATAGTTTCTTGAACATTCGCATGAATTTTCCCGATACTGGAAAATCTTGTTCTCTCCAAGTTTTCATCACGTCTCGTGGAAGTTCTTTCAAATCTATTCGAGGGTATATAATAACATATATTTCGTACAATATGTCGGTGGATCAGCCTATTGGGGGATGAGATTTTCTTGGAATCATGTACGACTTCAAGTTGATGGAAAATGTTATTTATGGTGTTTTAAATGTAAGAAAATAGAATAGAAAATAGAAACATAGGTTCAGTAATATATGTTTTCCTCATCTATTTATACAGACCATAAATGTTATAAAGATAGAGTGGTAGGCAGTGGTGCCCAGTCTGCCGATCACACTGGTTGGGGGAAGCATCCGCATTTTGTCGATCGAATCCGCAGTCGAACTAAAAAGTTCGGTGTGTCTTTTCTTTGTAGAACAATTGACAAGTGGAATGCTTTGCCAGCCCATGTGTTCTCTCCATCCTATAACCTTGGATCCTTTAAGCAATTCGTGAAAAAGCACCTTTGGCCGGTATAGTGACGGCGACTGGGGCAGCCGTGAACTAACTTGTTTTTTTCACTCGTCGTCACGCTTGGACCTCCTCTTGATTATTATAAAGCGGGCCGAGGTCAAATGTCGTGTCACAATTGAAAGAAATACTACGAAGTTATGTACAAGCAACTTAATTAGCTTTATCTAAAATATATATTATACCAGCGGCTATCATAATAGCCGTTTTGGCGTTTGATCTGCTCATAAAGTTTTGTATAATTTAATAATGGTATAATAACAAAAGAAATTTCTATGAAAATTTCACTATCTGATTATTATTCTCCACTTGATCAAAAGTAAATAGAATACTTATCTATATTTTTATGACATATCATAATAGTACTCTAATAATATGAAGTACATTTAAATCAGCTTATTGACTTCTGACGTTAAAAAACTATAATATTTTTGAAGCTAAAGTTTTGTACTTTTTTATTGAGACTCGACATATGACAGCACTAATGTTAAGCTGGAGTGCGGTCCATGATTAGAGGCGACTTCTATGTTAGAGTTAGATGACTGTAAGATGTATTCACATCCACTATAACGGCAACTTACAAGCTGATCCTGAAACGTGCCTAAGTCACTTAACGGTCCGTATACTTGTAAGTGGTGTAGTACCACCACTTCCCCACACCCAGATCGGCAGACTGGGCACCACTGCCGACCACTCTTTCTTATCCTATATCCTATGCTTCTTATAATATCCCTAGCTTTAACGTGTTGTTCTAATTTTACTAGTAATTATAATTAGGATTTGTATATTTATAATTAATTATCTTATAGCTATATGCCGTTAATGACGACATAAAATATTTATACGTACGATATAGCACTTAAAAAACGTGCTATAAAAATGAAAATCACTAACGCTTCATTTTTATTTATTTATTTATTTATATACTCTTTATTGCACAAAAGAAGGGACATACATAGGTGAGCTTAATGCCTTAGGCATTATCTACCAGCTAACCCTTGTTGTGTTGTGCTGTGATTGGCTGGGTGCAAACTATTTAATAAAAGTTCGAATATTATAAACTAATAATATTTGTTATTAAAAATATAAGCAGTACATACACATACATTAGGCAACACATACACAAAATATACACAAATTCATTCCCGAACGGGGTGGCAGATTTACTTAACATACTCGTTTACTTGCGAATTATTTCAAGTAATCTAAAAAAAAATGCTTTGATGGTTTGGGCACATGGAAAGAATGAATGAAAGTAGATTGACAAAAGTTTATAAAATTTATGGGACAGACCCAGGAAGGTGTTTTCCGACGAAAATGGAAATTTTCTTAAGAAAGTTGGGTTGCTTAGTGCCTATAACCGTAGAGATTGTATAAAGAGAATTGTGGATGTGAGAGAAGCGAGGAAGTTGTTTCAGGATCGTGGCAAGTGGATTCATTGTTTTTACCTATCACTGTGAAAAAAAGTCGTGACAATTTGATATATTGATTGATTATTTCAAGTAGTATATACTAGTATATACAAGTAGTATGTACTACAAATAGTGGCGACTTAGGTCTGGTGGTAATAAATCTTTGCATATTTGAAACATGAATAGAAATAATATACAAGGCAACTGTGATGTACTGACAGCGCAAAGGTCACGCAAACCGAGAGCACAGGTTTAAACCTATGCCGGTACCATTATATGTATATGTACATAGATCGTCCTCTTTCCATGATTGTAGCCTAATATAAAAAAGTAAATACTATATAATTATAAGAAAAGTAAAAAATTGTATTTTATTATTTATTTATTTAAGATCTAATGCATTTTAATTTGAAAAAATGCCACCATAGAGATGGGCCCAGTTTCGTCGTTTGCACTCCAGTACAGTAAACGACTACGCAAATTTTGAACAACTCGCTGACACATACTGCGGGGGTATGTATTTTTTTATTGTGAAACGACATTTGACCTCGACCAGTATGATGAGATAAGCAAGAGGAGGTCCAAGAGTCACGCCGACTGAAAAAACGTCATTATGCCGGCCTAAGGTGCTTCTTCACGCATCGCTTGAAGGATGCAAGGTCATAGAATGGAGAGAACACATGGGCTGGCAAAGCATTCCACTTATCAATTGTTCTACAAAGAAAAGACGCACTGCACTTTTTGGTTCGACTGCCTATTTGGTCGATAGAATGCGGTTGCTTTTCCCGACCTGTGTATTCTCCGTATTCCATAGCACCCGGGTCCATCGCGTGGCAGGCGGAAGAATGAAGCGTTCCGGACTTGTAGCCGAAATGTAGGTTTCAAAGCTGTTTTGTGACATCTCCCTGCCTTTACTATCCCCTCTACATAACCAAATATTGTAAGACCCTCACCAATGCCGCCTTCGACATACGATCTAATAATAATAATCTTTATTTTTCTTGAAAACTTTTACAATATATGTGATGGTACTCCTTTTAAGTCCAAGCAACACCGCCTGATGTTAAGCTAGATTGCGGTTCATAAATGTATGTGGTACTGGTTGTACTGACACTACATCAGCAGCAGTCACAAGATCTATGCCGGCCTAGTTGGATCTCTCTATTGTCCCGTTGACTAAATAGTTTGAGTAAAACTAAGTACATAAGGTATACATAATCTTTAAGTTAGTTGATAACGTATTCTAACAAATATACCTATCCCAAAACATATTACAGTGTGAAGTTATAAGCCATCGTAAACTTTAGTGGGTCATTAATGTTCTCAAACTGCCAACTACGACATTTATCTTGGTTCTAACTAATTCGAATCTGTTTGTCAAACAATATCTCAAGTAAATACATCACAAGTTACAAACATAATGGACTCCTTGTAATTAATATTTGATAATTTTGTTCGATATCATACTTAAAATGTTCAGTTAATATATTTAGGAATTCTATAAATATTAAATAATTCAGTAAATATATTATTTAATTAAATTTAATATTTTTTGTACTATATTTAGGAATTCTGTGAATGAAATCTTCTTTCTTGTTCTCTCTATTCTTGTAGTAGTTTTTATATAAAAGAAAACAAAGTGTCATGTCCTGTCTGTCGAATATCTTTGGTGTGTGATTTTTTACTTACGATTATTATTTACGAATAAACAGTTTAGTTCAATATAAAACAGGCTTTCAATCACTCCATAACTCACAAATTCTATAAATATTAAATAATTCAGTAAATATATTATTTAGTTAAATTTAATATTTTTTGCAGGTACTATATTTTGGAATTCTATAAATATTAAGAAAATAATTCAGTAAATATATTATTTAGTCAAATTTAATATTTTTTGTAGGTACTATATTTTGGAATTCTATAAATATTAAGAAAATAATTCAGTAAATATATTATTTAGTTAAATTTAATATTTTTTGTAGGTACTATATTTTGGAATTCTATAAATATTAAGAAAATAATTCAGTAAATATATTATTTAGTTAAATTTATTATTTTTTGTAGGTACTATATTTTAGAATTCTATAAATATTAAGAAAATAATTCAGTAAATATATTATGTAGTTAAATTTAATATTTTTTGTAGGTACTATATTTTGGAATTCTATAAATATTAAGAAAATAATTCAGTAAATATATTATTTAGTTAAATTTAATATTTTTATGTACTATATTAAGGAATTCTATAAATATTAAAAAATACAGTAAGTATGACAGGTAATTATAATATTGGTAATATTATAATTATTAGGAGGTTCAAGAGTGACGACGACTGAAAAACCAATATAATAAAGTAATCTTTTTTGAAATTGAGGCTCCACTTATGACATGAATGAGAGTGACTCTGTTAAATAACTGCAAGTAGGAGTCGCCTAGTTAGAACCGGCAACTTTTAGGGTGATCTCAAAACGCGACTGAGTCACTTTACAGTCTGTACAATAATTTTGTTTTTGTTTCGCCTTTTTAACTTGAGTTTTTATGATAACAATGTTTATAAAAAGTCTTTTACCTTTTAAAACTATAACACAGGAAAGCTAAAATAATATATTTTTTTATTAATGCGTTCATTATATGACTTCACATCTTTTATAAGGTGTACGTCGCAATGTAAATATTTCCCGTGTCTCTATCCAATGTGTAATTTAAATTTGCAATTCAAATGCAAGCAATTTAACACCATTTCCATGGAAATTGGCTTTAAGTGTTAATGGTACGTGTTAAATCTTCTTAGCACTTGTACAATACGAGTATACATAACTTTACACACTTATTTTGATAATAAGTATAAATAAAATAAAATTATCACTCATTATTTACCACACAAGAGGCGAAGAAGGCACCATTTTTATGTATACGCGACATCTAATCTCGATTTGCCTCATTGTTTGATTTAACGGTTGCCTTAGTCGCCATTACTTTTTTATTTGTGACTCCACATCTTTTTTTTTTCATTGTGACACGACATCTGACCTCGTCCCGCCTGATGATAAGCAAGAGGAGTACCGACGACTATAAAAAAGAAGTCTTTACGGTTTTAAATATTTGATTCTTAAATTTTGTGTTTTAGGTTTTTATAAAAAGTAAACAATTTAAATTGTCACGCAGTGTAAACATGTGTTTACATGTATAAATTTCCCACAGGTCTATCTATACCTGTGGGAAAATGGAGCCTATGCAGAGACAATGGAGCCCCACTTGCTAAGTTTATACAATAACCTCGCTTTATTAAAAAAAAATTATTAAGTTAGCTTCTAATAAAATACTCGCAGCAATGCGAATATTGTGAAGAACACTTACAAAGGACTATGAAAGTGTTAAGATAACAGAGCTGAAAATTAGCGTATAAAACCATTTTATTCTTTGTCCCTTTACAAAAACGAATTACATTGTCCAACACAATAAAGAATCCATTAAAATTTGTTTCGAGGAATTATGTAAATGAGATTGAAGCAAGGTAGGATGCTCTCGCAAAGATTGTTGAAAACTCAATTCAAGTCGCCTGTTGCGTTCCCTCTTTGTCACGTCAACCCATACAAATTAATGAACCTAGGTATATACAGGGTTAAAAACAAAAGGCTATTTTGTATTGTTCCTCGAGATAACAAAAGGTGATCAAAATTTTGTGAATGTTATTTTCGTTCTTTTCATTTTTATGCTAAAAACAATAGAGAGAACATCCTTAAATAGCTATCTTGTAATAAAATATTGATAGTATTGATAGTAGGGATAATTATTTGTACGTTTTTTTGAGACCGCCGACTGGAGTGCGGGCCTAATTAGGTTTAGGTTTATAGAAACTTTATTAACTCAAAAGAACATAGTATCGCTTATATGAATATTGTTAGGTTTTGTGTTAATATTAATACAGTGACAATTATTAAGTAAAGTACTTCCATTAGGTGTTTTTGACTGCGTATTTAAATTGATCCAAGCATTCAATATATTTCACTTGCTCTGGGAAGCCATCATACAACTGTGCCCCTTCAATAGATATTTGTTTTCTTCCTGATTTAGTTTTTGTTGTAGGTATAATTGGAACCGGCAACTTATAAATTGCCGTTCCTTAACTTACAAGTCCTGATACGCGACCAAGTCACTTCACGGACGGTATTTGCAAGTGGTGGTACTACCCCGGATCGGCAGAGTTATTTGTGTCAGGATCGTGGAAAGTGTACCCGCAGGAGCAAAATTACAATGAATTATTTTTAATTATTAATTACGTTAGTTATTTATTAATTAATAGAATATCTTATTTTTATTATCTATAATAAAATATTAGTGTCCCATTATAATGGTAACAAATAGTTTTAGTTAGAAAAGCATTTGAAACTTTAAAATTGCTGCGAATAACTACGAAAAGCAAAACTTAGCGATTGCTATTAAATTAACTGCGCCGCTCAAAGGAAAATTAACATTATTATTGTTATTTTCAATTAAGATAATTTACAACAACTAGTTTTCACTCAAACTGAAAGGACGGGTTGAAATACACTTTTCGGTACCAATTTTTGGCGATAGGCGTAGCCGAACATTTAGCGATTGGTTTGTTGCGCGTAAAGTCCCGGGTTCGATTCCCGGTCAGAGCCAATATTTGTTTCATAGCTTTATTATTTGTATTATTTAATAATTATATTAAATATTGCAAATATTTGTTAATAAAAAAAGAGGCGGATAGTTGCTTTGGGTCTGGTCATCAAAGTGGTACCCAGTCTGCCGATCCGGGGTAGTACTTACAAGTAAACGGACCGTAAAGTGATTTGGTCGCGTTTCTGGATCAGCTTCTAAGTTGCCGGTTCCAACTAGGCCAGCATAGTGGATGTGATTTTTACTTACAGTTATTGAATTGTAGTAACAGTGACATCTATTCATGGGCCACACTCCAGCTTAACATCAGGCGGGGTGCTGTCATATGTCGAGTCAAAATTTAAAAAATGTACATATCTTTAATGTATGTACTTAAGTCGTTTTATTTCTATGACACTTTTTTTATTTTGTTTTATTTTTTATTGTGACACGACATTTGACATCGACCTGCCTGATGATAAGCAAGAGGAGATCCAAAAGTGCCGACGACTGAAACAACCGAGTTAGTACACGGCTGTCTCAGCCGCCGTCACTATGCCGGCCACTTTAGTAGCTTAGTATAGAAATGTAAAAAAAAAGGTTTCATATCATTAAATCGTCTACTGCTAGACATACGGGTTTAGACATACTTGCCGGCATAGTGAATGCGGCTGCTACTTGCAGTTGTTTAACCTTACTAGAGGTCGCCTTAATTTATGGACCGCACTTCAGCTTAACATCAGGCTGGGTTGTATAGAATTTTAGATAAGTTTTCCATAGATTTTAATACCGTTATATACTCACCTCGCTATTAATATAATATACACACCTATCTTTTATACCTTTGATGCTTTTTCAGGCCTGAAAACATTTCAAGGTTGGCATAGTGAAATTAATGCTTGCTTTCATCGGTAGTTACTAGATATCAGGAACGTGGCCGTTTAAAGGAATATTATGAAACACGCAAGTGATTCATCACAAAAAGAAGATGATAGTTAAGGTTGATGATAATCGCCTTAGTAAAGCGGCGGAAAGCCTTTACTTAAACTTCGGTATGAGTCTTGGAGGGAACACGAAGAAACAGGTTTCACAGCTTCAAATCACTTTTCTATACTCGATCAATTTTTAAATGATGATACTGGATAACAATTTCACCATTATTACACATAAAATATTAAGAAATACAAGCATTTGAAAAGTTTAAATTTTACTTTTCGTCACTTGTATTTGCCCGCCAAAACATATATTTTATTTTATTTCATAGCAGCCGCATTCACTATGCCGGCAAGTATGTCTAGACCATACTACACTGCTACCAACCTATTAATATTACCGAGCAGTAGTCGTATCCTTTATGCCGGCTTAGTTGGTACCGGCAACATTCCAGCAACGCGACTAAGTCATTCACAGTCTGTACACTTGAAAGTAGGCTCAGCAGATAGATAGCAGGTAGGACACAGACCACAAAGTGTTTGTCTACTACACTTAAACCATTGATTCCCAAAGTAGTCTCAGTCAAGGAGACTTGACGGGGGTCTACGTTGGAGTGACAAAAAAATGTGGGTTCACAAATCGTCCACAAAATTTATCTGGTTTCTATAGTAAAGAACTAAAATGTTGCCTTGACTTCACCTATCAATGTAGGCAGATAATATTTTAAGAAGCTCAGCGACTGTTACTTTGCAATTCCAATTTCAGTATAACGTGTCAAGATTTGCAAAGGCGGTTTATGTCGTGTTTTGGGAACATGGTAGAAATGTAGATGCAGGGGGTCCACCGGAACGAGCAAAATTTTTAAAGTGGTCTATGGGCAAAAATGTTTGGGAACCAGTGACTTAAACAAACAAGAACCGTGGAAACTAAATAAAATTCAGATCTTAGGTTAGGAAAAATAAAACAACAAAATTTGGACTTTGTTTTTTTTTTAATTTCCAACCTAACATTTCGTAACTTGATAGTTCACCAGCTAAATATTTAACAGATTTCTAATGAACATTGTTCATACGTCTTATAAATATAATTACACAGTCAGTACCAAGAAAATTAATTCCATTATCACGAAGTCTAAATATATCACGAAAATGCTATGCTTAAGCCGAAAAAAATGATTTTTAAACGTTTAAATTAAAGTTTAGCAATCGGTTTGAATCGAACTTAGATTTTCTAAATTCCTTGAATCAATTTAATTTAATTTCACCTGGATAACCATGACCATCTTAAGCAGTAATTACAATATCATCTTACACGTTAAAGTAGGTAAATACATTTTTTCCTAATTCCCAACACAAAAAAGTAGAAAATTGCATGATCACTGCTAAAAATGTTTCTGGTTTATCCTAATTTTTAGTGTTTATCATCGATTAATATAAAAAGAGAATATACGGTACAATAAAATTTATGTGGGGCTACAAAAATGAGTCTAGTAGACCTGTTCTTTTTATATTTTTTTATCGTGACTCGACATTGATGTGGTCCATGAATAGAGGTGACTGCTACTATATTACAATATCGGTAAGTAGTAGTCACATCCACTATGCCGGACTAGTTGAAATCGGCAACTAACAAGCGAAATCCCGAACAGCGAATCCGAAATCTATAGATCGATTTATTAATGTCGAATCTGTATACGTGTTGGTAACGCACGGGATCAATTTTATTAAGCAAATACATAGTAACAGCGTACCGTATCTTCATTATTATATATATAATAATCAATGATTTTTATGATTGTCAAATAAAAGCGTCTATAAAAACACTGTCATAAATCTAGACGCTAAAACTAAATCTATCACTCATACTTGATACAATTAACATTTAGAACTCAGAGGAAAAGGAAATTTGAAAGTAAAGTTATGATCACACTAATTACTTTGGGATTAGAATCAGCCGAATCAAAAAAATTACTACATTTAATTAAAAAAAAACGATCATACATCTGCCTTATATGCCAATGTGTTTTTTTATAATTATGTTAAATTATGAGAGTTCAACCCCTAGTGAAAGGACGGGGTTGAAAAATGGTTAAATTTAGTTTTGCAATTTTGTGTTTATTTGGCATTCTTATTTTCTAATTATTTTATGTGAAAAGATTTTAACTAGATAACCCATCTCTCAACCGAAATCGTTTGGGGAACCGATGACAAACGTCCCCTAAGGTTGAAATCTCTAAGCAAAAATTAATTTTAATAACGATATAATTGATTTTAAGTTATTTATGCATGGTAGTGCTACAAGTACAGCAGCACAGGGTCCCGTAGACCCTGTGCTCGTAGACACACAGAGTCTACGGCTTTGCGAGATATTACGAGTATAACCGGTTAGAGTGCGATCTGTGACAGTGATCTTACCCCTAATACCGTTCTAGTTGAATTTCATTACCACCTAGCTACGGTCCTCTATTGTCTTGTCTTTTAACATGAACATATAATCAATCATTTAATATCAAATACGCTGTGGAGTTAAACATAAAGTAATCAATGTGACCCTAACTCTAAAAACAGTATAAATGGAAGACATGAGAGAAACAGCACACAATGTGATAGTGTCTTAAAGTAACTAATGTCAATTAACTTATACTAAAATTACAAATGCGAGTAAAGACATAAAACCGTGCTTAATTGAGAAAAATCCTTTACTAATTGACCAAATATTTCAGATGTTGAGGAAGAAATGCTATTGAAAGCCATTTAACAAAATAAAATACCAACGCACATGGAAATAGAATCATCTTAGTTCGATTTTAGCGTGCGCGCGTGTATTCTTAGTTCGATTTTCACTATTTTTAAACATCTATATCTTTAAGAGATTATTGACAAAAATGTCACTCGATGATTAATTTCCTTTGATTTTCCACCAATTACGGTAGTGAGTTATAACTAATGCCAGTCCAACTTGCGAGTTGACGCCCTACGCAGTGTGAAATTAATTTTTGTTTCTTTATTGCGGTAAAGGATCAAAAATTAAAAGAGATATAAGGAACACTTTTCTTTCAGAGGATCATATATCATATATTTAAAATGTTATTAAAAGAACAACAACTTCACTAAATATTATACTTTATATTTTTACTCGATTTTGTACCAATAATACCTAAAGAATTGTGCTACAAATAACAAGTAAATAGAGTCTTAGAGAAGAATTTATTACATAAATGCTTTTAAGAAGTTCGATAACAGTAGATATATCTACTATACAGTAATATGTCAATAATTTAAATTCTGTCATATTACGCAATCATGAAAAGATTATTCTACAAGATTACGACATGATCACACTCTACTTACAGAGTATTTAACAAGTTATTTATTTATAATAATATATATCTATATAAAGTATACAATCTCAAGTCTACTGACAAATCCACAGACTAATTAGAAATAGGGAAGGCACAGTTGAAGTATAAAATTTATTGCTGTCAACCCTAACTACATTAACCTCAATAATTTTACAGTGAAACCAGATTTATAATGAATAAAGTCTTATTAGTTCAACTCTTGGTTAGGACGTTGAGAGCGTCTCCTGTTTTGTTTGTTTTCAACACCATTTTCAACACTAGTTAAGCAAGTCGCATTCTTGAGCCAAGAATCAAGAACGAAATTGAAAGAGCAGCGTCCTTCTGAAGTAACACTTATATTCATTAAAATCCTGGTTTTACAATACTTAAGTATTAAATTCTATTAAGTGAATAATTAAAAAAAAATATTGGAACATTTTTAAAGTTGATACCTCTAATTTTATTAATACCCATGTTTTATCTCGCTATGTGAATTAAAAACTTTTATAAAGCAACTAAACCTATCAAAATACTGCTAAATACTAGAACCTCTCTAATCAATTTGAGCTGATTAATTGATTACTTAGTTTGGCACGTTTTAGACATAAACTAATTGTGCAACATTAAAATCTATTCAAAATTACATCTTAATGTTATGATCTAGAATAGTGCTAAATACGCATTGTAAGAAAATAGATTTTATTTCATTATTGGAAAATATATCGTTTTCTTAAGTAGTTTTCTACTCAATTCACAATTTTGGTTCCATAGTAAGTGCTATTTTTGAAAATATACTAACTATAGTAATATATTTATCTACAAGTAGATTCTAAGATAAATTACAGTCGTTGCCTATTAAGTAATGTTTATTTATCAAACATAAAGGTCTAAATGGTTTTGTTTGTATTCATCGTTGACTTTAGGTAAAACATTATATAAGTACTCGTATATTAACTTAAAAAAAGTGTTGCGCGAACAAATTCGTATATTATTATATATTGATAAAGGATAGTAAGATAAAATAAGAAAAAATACTTAGATAATAGATAATAAAAACAATATTCTATAACAATAAGCACCGTAAATATAAATACATAGACATCTGAAAAAAGTAACAGAGTTCTCATAGATGTTTTCATATAAGTAAATTGACTAGTACTAGTACCTATCTAACTATAAATTTATTACACATAAAGTCTCTTTTCATCAACACTTTAGAACCGGCCGCAATGGAAAACATAAGGATGGATAACTATTAGATTGGATAGAGAAGTAAAACTTGGGGAAAACCATCAACGTAGTCCAATTTCAACACTTACATAACGCAAATTTTAGAATTAAGAACACATCATATTACACAAGCTCATTCTTTTACTGACATAGCATCTTGCAACCGAGTTCCAACACGAATGTGTTCAACAAGTGTTAGTCGTTCACGTACCTCCCCCACTAGAAGTTCGAAAGGATCTACTAGAAATGACGATAGAAGGATATGACAGCCTATATGTAGACTTCATCGTGTTGCTGCGACCGGCCTCGCCTGGACTAGGAACCTCGTTCAGATAATTCCACACCATCCTCCGGCTCTGTTCTAGATCCATCTATTTTTCTTCTTTCAGCTATAACTATTCGAATCCTTTCTTCTTCACTAAGCGGTTGTTCGACAAATTCTGGTGTGAGTAGTTTGGGGGTATTACGTTGACTAGTGTCACTACTAGATTCAGAAGGCCTCTTTTTAGTATTTGCAGGTAGCCTTAAATTAGGACGTGCAGATGGTACTGTTAGTAAGACAGGTCGCAAAAGTCTAGCTTCCTCACCTCTTAAAGAATTTCTTTTATCGACCCTTTGTCTTCGGTTTTGAGCAAAAGAATCTCTTCTAGGAGGCGGTGACGCTGGTTCTAGTTCATCAATATCATCAGCATCAATAAAACGAGCATCTTCCTCATAAAGAGCTGGGGGTGGTTCAGTTGAAGAATCCTGTCGACGACGAACGAAGGCATGAGGTGAGAGAGATGCCCTTCTTTGTTGTATCAGCTGAGGTGGTAATAAAGCATGGTGTGAGTGTAGGGTGCGGCGACGACAGGCGAGGCGTGCTGGTGATGGTACCGGCTGGTGCTTTGGTTCACTGTAAGTGAAGTTGGCTGGAAGTGATGGTACCTTATTGAGAGGTACTGGTGGTACCGTGCATTGTTCAAGAGCTCGACATAGAGCACGGTCTTCTTCATCGTCGGCCTCTCGCTCTAACTCGCGTTCCAATTCAACATCCATATCAATCTCATCTTCCATTTGTTTATGAGATTCTTCTAAATGTTTCATTAATACCTGTTTAGCAAAAATTATTTATTATGAAATTAATTTAAGATTATTTACGATTTTATTACACAAAAATATTTTAAACTTACGGCAACGACTACGTTGACAAGTACAAATTGTGCCATCAAAACGAACACTACAAAAAATATAGGTGCTATTATTGTGGATACACAACAGTTACGGACACAATCCACGGCTGGATCACAGTTTTCTCGTAAAGTATCTTTCATAATCCCATTCCAGTTATCTCCAGTTGCCACTCGAAATAAAGTTAGAAACGCCATTCCGAAATTCTCAAAATGAGCATGTTCTCCTAATCCTTAAACAAAAATATTTGTATAAAACGTATGGTTATTATAATATATTTATATATTAACTTATATCTAATTACTTACCCTGACAAGGTTTTTCTTCGGAACATTCTAATCTCCCAAACAATTCGACTCCCAATGCAGCAAAGATAAAAAATAGTAGAAAAAACAATAAACCTAAATTTCCTACTTGAGGCAAAGCTTGCATCACTGTATCCAGCAGAGCTCTAATACCTTTTGCCATTTTTAGCAATTTCAATACTCTTGCAATTCGCAGTACCCTCATCACTCTCATAATCGTTGGATTTATTGGAATTATATTAGTTTCTAGTTCCTCTAAAACTATGCCAACAATAGAAAGTATAACAATAATAACATCGAGTTGATTCCACTTGTCTTTTAAATAAATTTTAAACCCTAATGCGACCAACTTCATCAACGCTTCTAAAATAAATACTGCTGTAAAAAAGTAGTTAAAAATTTTCAAAGCATATTGTAGGGCTGGTGGCATTCTATAATATTCAATAGCCATTGTGACAACGTTTAGTCCTATAACACCTGCTATTGCTAGGTCAAAGTATTTTGATGTAACTACATTGTGAACGAACAAGCGTGTTTGACAATAATCTGCATAATATGGTCTCTGATGCATTTCTGAAAAAGAAATTTATTTGCTATAGGTACAATGTTCTAACTTAATATTGCTAGTAATAAGTAAAATTAAATTACTTCGTCTTTTCTTTTCCATCTGTAATGCTCTTTTAGCCGCTCGCCGAACACGTTCTTCTTTCTCCTGTTCCTCCCGACATCTGTGAAAATTTTCGACGACAACCCCCACGAACATATTTAATACAAAGAATCCAACCAGTAGGATAAATGCAATAAAATATAAAAGCCGCCACTCAGAATAATTGACAATAGGCTGTGAAAGAAATAGAATATAATAAGTATCGCCTAATTTTCGCAATAAATGTGCAAAAATGTCAATTAATATTATTCAAAGATTTTCAGGTACCTGTTGATCGACGCCAACGGCATCTAAACCCGTGTACATGATATTAACCCATCCATCTCTTGAGCTCAATACAAAAAGTGACATCAATGCTTTACCCAAATCATCGAAATTGTATTTGCGGTTAACCCAAACATTACCATCAATTGCCAGACAGTCAGTTTTATTTTTCACATGTTTAATATTGGCACCTTCACAATAAAAGAACGCTCCTTTGAATAGCTAAAATTATTTATAACCTTTTAGATCTAAAATGTGCTGTTTTTAATTTTTCTATCCAAAATATAATAATTAGGATTACTCAAAAAGAAAATACGAAATGATAATTTACCTGAACTCCTAAAATTCCAAATATAATAAAAAATGTGCAGCAAATGAGAACAATGTTTCCGATAGGTCGTAAAGAAGACAGTAGGGTTTGTACGACTAATTTTAAACCAGGTGCACGATTGATTACCCTTAGTGGCCTTAGAGACCTTAATAGCCTGAAAACCTAATAAGAAAGCATAATAACACAACATTTTAGTACACGATATAGGTTTTTGGATTTTAATAACTTACTACATACCCGTAAAATACCAAAAATTCTTGGACTAGAATCTGAGACTAAAGACATTAACAAATCAATAATAGATATTATCACTAAAGATCCATCCATAATATTCCATCCAGAGGTGAAATATGCTTCAGTACCATAAAACATTCCAGATGATACCACCTAAAAGGTTAAATTTATTCCGTTACGCAATGTGTACAATGGGGTAATGACATAATGTATCAATCAATCAATCAAATTGTCACGCCTTTTTCCCACAGGGATAGGCAGAGACAATGGAGCGCCACTTGCCACGATTCTTACACAACTCCCTTGCTTCCTTCACATCCACAATTCTCTTCATACAGGCTCTGTATATTTACAAATAGGCACAATAATATAAATATGCATACAGGAAATGCATATTTGTATTATTGTGCAAGTGCATCTGCAACAGGGTGCAGCGGTCACTAGTATTGTAACAACACAATGTACATTTTTAATAAAATACTTTGAAAATAATTACATTTAGTTGTGCTTTATTGCCTTTTCCTAACCCTGTGGGAAAAAAACGTGACAATTTGATTGATTGATTATTTATAAAATGAATTTACCTTTATAAACATCTCTATGGCAAAAACAACAGTAAATACGTAATTAGCAGTACCAAGAAAGGCCCGCTCCTTAGAGTCTGGGGGAATGTTTGGACGTTCCATTGCAAGAGTTATGCAATTTAAAGCAATGAAAAGGAGTACTATGTTATCGAACCAACTCCTCGTGACCACCCATGTACAAAATGTGCGTATTCTGTAAAATAATATTTACATATGTAGACAACATGATCGATGCTCTTATTTAATGAATTATTGGTAGTTATAATACAACTACTTATATAAGATATAAGCGTATTGGTTACTAATATACGAGTATTAGGTATTGGCTTTAACATTATTACTTCTTTTATTATTAATTTATGTCATTCACATACCTATTATCAGGTTGAAATAAATAAAGAGAGAAATCCTCTTTGTCTTTTAAACACCCTGTTGGTTCCATGAATCGAAAAAGATCTTTGACGTGGAATGGCCTTCTTTCTTGAGCAGGTAATAAGCTCATATTATTATTGATTGCTACCTATAATAAAATTATTTATTGAATCATTACATTCATGATCATGTAGTTTTAAATTACATGAGAGTGAACCTACCTCTTCATTAACTTGTTTTATAAATGCAAGTTGTTGATTATTTGGTCTTATTACAAGTGGTCCGGCTATAGGTTTCGCAGAAATTTTATTTGGTGGAGTTGTAGGAGTTATTAAATTACTTGCTTTCACTTCTGGTACGGTGGTTGTTACTGTCAAAATATTGTAAAGATTATTTTAATTTAAGCAAAAATATTTTTTTATAAAGAATCTTCTAGCTGTTTTTTTTAGAAAATATTATGTTACCTGTTATGTAATCATTTGTAAGTGAAAGTCTATGCGTCGGTGCTTGTACTAAATCCAAGCGAATAGACGAATCTCCCGAAAATCCAGCTTCAGGAGCTTTCCAGGATACCTAAACGTTTAAATCAAATTATTTATTACGGTTAAGAACAAAATAATCAAATTAGTCTTTATAACTGTCTGTATTATAGTTAGTCAAATAAAATAATTTATTACTTTTATAAAATGTTCAAAAGCTTTGCAACCAAGCTTTTGGGCATCTTTCGCCAAATATAAAACAAAAGAATATTACGTCAGGTAATAACGGCGCAGCATGAGCCGATACTCTTCTCGTCTGTGGTGCCAAAACTCGTGGCGGTGGTAGGTGTGATCTGTTTCTATTATTTAGTTCAGATTGAGTGTCGTTCTTTATAACCATCGTTGATGATAAGAGAAGCTCATTTTTTCTTAGATTCGATCCTAAAATAGGAATATATATTATTAACGTATTTGCAATAGGTAACCCAATCATATTCACTAAATAATCATTGAAATATTCACGCTTTTCTAACCTCACAGGGATAGAAAACATGGAGCCGATTCTAACATAACTACTTTATAGTAGCGCTCCATTATCTCTGTCTTGTGTAATATAGAGTAAACTTGTTCATACCATTACAAGCGATGTGATCACGACCATTGTTCAAAATTATAGCATCAGAATCTGAACCGGATCTGTGTTTTTGTTTTCGTCGTAAACTTGGACGTGATAGCCTCCAGCTGTATCCCCTTTGGACTCTACATTTCTCATCTACAGTTGGACTGGCTATACATACACTCCTAAAATTTTAATATTCTTATTTTGTAAAATAATATTGTATAGTAACTAAAACTAGAAAGAAAAAACAAAATGAAAAATAGGTAAAGAAATATATTTAAAATACATACTTTTGTGAACTGAGCAAGCTAGATTTATCACTTGTATTAATGCAGTTATCATCTTTAGCAAAAGAAATTTGTAGATTCTTCTCTGGTAATAAAGGTGATGGGATTGATCTTGGAATACTTAAAGACGTTGGGGTTGGTGAAGATGCTCTTAATGGGACAGGCGATAACGACATAGAAGGTGGAGCAAGCGATATTGGTGGTAATCGAGCTTTTTCCGCTGCCAGTTGAGCTGCTGCTGAATGTAACGTCAAGGTGTAACTGTTTGGCGGTTTTAAAAGACCCGGAATACTTGTGCACTGAAAGATAACAGAAACTTTAATTTATTGTAAAATAAAATGCAAGATCTACGCATATGAAAGCTAAGACAAGTTTTATATTAATTAGGATATATACTAACCGAAGTTCTATCAATAGAATCTAAGCTCGATAACATGGACGATCTTTCCAAACTGACAGCCAAATTAAAATCCCTAAACGAAGCTCCAGGTTCCAGTGTTGTAGATGGGGAATCTTGAGGAGTGGCTGCCGTGTGAGTGATGACTGGGACTGTTCCTGTTGAATCGGATGCAGTACCAGCTAACATTTTAGATTCCTGTTAGGAGATTATTTGTGTTAGTAAACATTAAATTAATCATGAAAAGAAAAATATTTATTTTATGTAAGTACATGAATTAAACAAATTTTATACGGCTTACTATCGCGTTTATTTTTTAGATTTTACATTTTTTTATTATTCCGACGTTTCGATAGTAAGCCGCATAAAATTTGTTTAATTCATTAATCAATGTTCTCGCAAAATCTAAGAAAATATTATGTAAGTACATGTTTATTTTTGATTGTGATTCATTGTTCTCACTTCATTAGGTGCTCACCTTTTGCAAATTACATTTATTTGACTGCGCACAATCTCGACAAAGTGTTGGATGATGTGTACGGACCTTTTTGCGGGATCGCATCAATTTTTCTTTGTGACCGTTAATGTCATCTTTGCCTCTTCGTACATCATCGGCTGATTTCCAAAAGTTTTTAATTTCATTCTAAAAATAATATATATATTTTTAGTTTCGTGCAATATATTATAAATACTTTATTTATAGAAGTATCTACGCGTTCACATAGGATCCAAAATAATCTATTTTTATGATGAACTCACTTGTGAAAAACTATCGCTGGAATGCGATCCTGAATTAGACTCATCGTACTGCAGCTCATTATTGTCGGAAAAACATTCGCTTGATAACTTTGACTTTGCTAATTCTCGCTGTTCACGTTCTCGTCTTTCATTTCTCTGTTAGATAAAAAATAATATTGTCATAATAATTGTTAAATGATTAGGTGACATCGTTTAAACAAACTGACCTCTGAACTAAATCCTTCCACCAATATGGCAACTAGCAAATTGAACAGAACATAATTTCCAAATGTCATAAGTGCAACGAAATAAAGCGCTGCCCAATGACTTGTTTTTTCCATTCCATTAAACAGAACAACATTCCAGTCTTCCTGAGTTAATACCTGTAAATGTCACCTTACTTATTGGGATACTATTAATTTAATAACACCAAAAGAATAAACTACCACATCAATATAATATTTATCGTTTAGTGAATCACTTTAGAATAAATGAAAAAAGCAAGGTGTGCTGTTGTGTGTTGTAATGTGCCTTTCCGAAAATGTATTAAACATTGTTAGTATTGTCATTAATGAACGTAGGTAAAAATAACAAAACAGTTGTAAATATGAGCGTCAGTAGAACTTGTTAAGTGTTAAGTGTAAAGTGTTTTTAACGTGTTGTTAGGATTACACAAAGGATGTGACAGGGAACACAGACGGCCATTTCGAGTACAAAAGCGTTCTAATACTATTGAAGCATCATGCACTAACAACTGGAGCGCTCCAACTACGCATCACAAAAATTGTAATTACACGCCTAAATATTGTTGATAAATACTAAGCTATGGCGAATTTCTCGAATGCCAACTTAAGCAAAAAGAAGAACTGTCTTCTTTCACAGATATACGTAGATAAATGTCAAAGAATACAAATTCAAGATCTATTTTATTATTTTTAAATATCCAATTTTTTGTGCCGAGATATACGTAATTCTAAATAATATGGGTCGAGGAATCGCAAAAGAAACCGTCTAGTGTTTTTCTAGCTTATGTTCAAGCTTACCTGAAATACTGTAACAGTCGCCCAAAGGATGTTATTAAAATGCTTCCTGTCACACTCGCACTTTGGGTGATGACTGACAATTTCGGGGCATGTGCAATCACGCTCGTTGCCCATGTCGTCGACGTACTTGCAAAACTTACCACCAAACAGATACATTCCCAAAATGCTGCGAGTCCACGGATCGATGTAAAAATGAAAGAAAAAGAAAACGCTATGCGCATACGCAGCGACCCATTCGGTTGGACGAATTTATACTTATCAAACACCGAGAATTTCATTTTTTTATTATGCCAATAAAACACAACAATAATTCGGTTGAAGTTCTCGTTGATTGAATCTAATACTTATAACAATAAGTTAAATTCTAGAATTATATCTAAATTAATATATTGTGTTATTAAGTGCAATTATTAATCACATTTTTAGTTGAATTATATAACAATACATTATAATTTAGTACGTATTATAAAAAATATCGAATGCCAAAACAAAAAATAATTTTGTGAAAGATAAAGGCAAACTAAAACAAATGCTCAATAAGGTACTTGACATTCATTATTATTTTGTAACTTGAAAAATCATTGCTCGTGTAAACATCATTCAAATTAGATGCATCATAAACTCACTCAATGTTAATGCAAAATTTTAAAGAGAAAAGAGGGTAAAAGAAAAGTGGGCCAATCATTAAAGCCTTAGAAAAAGAAATGTTAAACGGAGAAGTAAAGATGAGATATTAGAAAAAAGAGAAGTAAATAAATATTAGAAGAAGACAACATATGATATCTTTGGCAATAATAATAATTAGATCACTACGCTAACCAAAGAAATCATATATTTATAAACAAGTATAAATAAGTGAATAAGAAAAGATAGAAGCGGCATGCAGAATAGAAGAATTACGGTATCATATCGTATGCAGCTGTGGTGGTGAGAGTACTAGTTGAGGAAAATATGACGTATCACAAGTGACTCGCAATTCCGTACGTATAATTTTGATAAATCTCTAGCTAACCTACTAATCAACCAAGCTCACTGCTCTATGTGCTTTCACAATCTCTGATAGCAGAACGACACAAGGTGATAGTGAATACTAAAATGATATTCGGTACTTTAGTTAATGAATCTATATTAATTTGTCTACGGGGATAGTTCAAGTTACCGTCTGAACGCAGGTTTACGTAACACAATGCTGCAGTTACATATAATGTGTGTTTCGAGTTATTGGAAAACTCCTGCAGCCATGTGTTTAGTGATTTGTGTATTCGGGAGGTTTAGTTAGTATGGCCGCCACTGACACAAATGTTTTGTTATAAGGGTTACTGATTGTTGTGAGTGGTGACGAACGTTTTGAAGCGTTAAATAATGTTGCAAGTTCAGTTTGTTTTCTGGGTAGTCTGTTAGATTATTTTACTGAAAATATTTAATACCTGGAAGACAGTGACAAAGGCCCACAAGAGAGTATCAAAGTTTTTTCGGTCGCAATCTTGATCACCCTCATCCGTACGCTCGCAGAATTTGCACCCGAAGAGGTTCATACCGAGGATGCTGAACGTTATCACGCAAGATTCAATTAGATAATAATATAACGGTAGTAAAATAATCTCTTCCAATTTGGGCATTGGTAGCCGAAATTCAAAAGAATCCTTATTTTAAGACATTCACAAACTAAAATATGACACATGAAACTTGGTGCAGGTGTAAAAGATATTGGAAGTGGACGCGAAGCACGAAAGCGTGAAAGACACAATATAAACTAATAAATAAAACAAATATATAAATAAGAGAAGAAGTAAAGTTGTGAATAGTGTGAAGAGTGGCAGTGTAGAGTATTATGTAAAGGAGATAGAAATAAGGATGAAAAAGAAAATTAAGGGAAACATCACTCACAGTTATAGAAAGTGCACGGGGTAAGGATGCGGGTGTGACAGTATAAGTAGAAACAATCAGAATTTCATATTAGAACAGTTGAATATTATCTTCTTAAGCTACGAAAAAATGAAGTTACTTTCGGTTTATTTACTACGAGTAGAAATAACTAATTTGATTTATTATGATTTCGACATTTCATTAGCGATGCTCATACAATTGTATTTTAAGATTTTTTAGCGAAGCAATGATTTGTTGATTATGAGTATACTGATTTTTATTACCTGATTTTGTTGATAGAAAACTGTACTTTGTAAAATTAAAATAAAATTATTTGGGATGAGGGATTAAGTTTCAAAAGCAAAATGTAAAATAATAAAAACATAATTATTATTGTTAGTGAAATAAACAAGAAAATTTGGCTTACAGTCGATATCGTTATAACATTTTAAATAATTTTTAATCAATATTTAGGAGCCAATTTTATAACATGCATATTATAATACATTTTATGAACATAATATAATACATGAATACTTAAATATTTTCAAATTATATTTAACAATGGTAAAATGTGAAAATTACCTGAATATGAAGATAAACAGAACGAGCAATGAGAAAAAGACAGCAACATTATCCATAGTCCTGAGCATAACAAAAAGTTGCCGACGAAGGTTCGGCATGAATCTCACAAGTTTCAAAATTCTTAAAAGGCGAAATGTCCGCAAAACTGATAATCCCGAGCTCCCAGCTAAATCTCTTTCATTACCATAACTTTGTGCCAGCTCGAAAGCGCTAGAAAAGAACAAACAAATGAGTACACTACATACATTTGGTTTTATAATTAAATTATATTACAGATACTGTTGCTCGGATAATGTAATGTTTGAAAAAGGAATACATAAAAAAAGCCAGGGATGCGATGTGTATACAGCGAATACTAAAGCCTGAACGGGTATATTTTAAATGTAATGAATCCTTACCTCAATATAACAATAATACCATCGAAAACATTAAACCCATTCGAAATGTATTTAAATGGTCCTTCGGCTACCACTTTTAATAACATTTCAACAGCGAATATGGCTGAGAACACAACGTTGCTTATTTCAACAATGACTGTTAATTGTTCAGGCTGATTGTGATATTCGATTCCCATTGACAATGTATTAATCAATATCGCTAATAATATACCTGTTGAGAGATATAGTTCATTATAGTGTTTGTGATTTCTACTTGCAATATTATATCGACAAGTGAAATTGCCACGCCTTTTATACTACAGAGTGGGGATGTTCTGGATATGGAATTTTGTTATGGATACGGATATGGGAATAATATTATACCGGTTTCAGATTTGGTTATGGATATGCCTTGCAATGTGCCTATCATATTTTTATATCCATAAATAGACGATTAATTTCTATGTTTTCCAAGTACAAATTCAATATTACCAATTATAACTAATAAATCTTTTATTGAAATAGATTTATGAAACAATACCTGAATATTAAAAAACATTGGTATAATATAAAAAAATACAGGTCACAAATTTAAATTTAAATTAAAAATATGACTGCAATAGTATAAATTATATATGCATTTAAAAATTCATCACCTTGCTGAAAATATTTATGATTGGCGATATTTTTAATATGCTTCCGTAAGATCGACATAAATTTATTAAATTTCTCCCACAGAACGGAAAATGTTTTAGAAAATCTACTTTTCCTTGCTTCGTTTGCCACTGCTTCTGCTGCCAACAGTTCGGCACAACATGAAAAATCTTCTATTTCCATAGTATGCTGTTAAATAGAACAAAGAATTTTTATTACGTCATTAAGTTTTCTATTTAATTCCAAATATTATAAATATTCTTTTCGAACAAGATAGTCACGGTGACTAAAACGATTATTTTATGAAAAAATAATGATAAAAGAATTTTATTTAATTATTAAAATTAAATTTATAAAATATTTTTTTATAGTCGGTTTATTAGACAAGTCGAGATCAGTTACATGTTAACAAAAAAAAAGTTTATCTGTGAAAATACCCCACAAAATAAATAAACAGCAATATATACATATAATCAAAATATAAACCAGCTATGACTAATAATTACATTTATTTCAATACTTACTTTTGAATCTAGTTTTTCGTCCCCGGCCCGTTTGCTAATGCCCTTTGTTAATTCTTCAAAGAACGAATCTAATGCTACTTGCCCAGTCGGCAAAGCCGCTGATAAAGCTCCCGACAAAGCAAGAAGTTCTTGACATGACATCGTACCACCCCCAGTAACTGCACGATCATCATTCATATCTCCTGTCGGAAGGTCGAACTCTACACACAAGGGAAATAAGAATTTGTTTAGAACATCACAGAAATACTCAATACTTAATATCGAAGCAAGTACACTAATAACATGATGCTAGACTTTTGGAAGAAGAGAATATAGATGGAAATGATAGTACATTTAATAGAATTATAACGCATAAAAATAACAACTGATTCGTGGACATGTAAGAATGAAATACGAAAAGTGAAACAAATAAATTTGTACTTAAATACCTTCACGACAAGAATTAATGATGTGCTTTGGTTAGCACATTAGTTCGTTATGCGTAAAGTCCCGGTTTTGATGTCTAGTCGGAGCAAATATTTGTTTCATAGCTTTAATTTGTAATATTTAATAATAAAATTTAATATTACAAATATTTGATTATAAAAAAAGGAGTCTGCCTATCCGTGATAGTGCCACCACTTACAAGTATACAGACCGTGAAATGACTTAGTTGTTTTTTAATTTTTTTTTTGTGACTCGACATATGACAGCACCCCGCTTGATGTTAAGCCAAAGTGTGGTCCATGACTGCTAATACAATTCAATAACTGTGAGTAGCAATCACATCCACTATGCCGGCCTAGATAGAACCGGCAACTTACAAGCTGATCCCGAAACGTGACCAAATCACTTCACGGTCTGTATACTTGTAAGTAGTGGTACTACCCCGGATCGGCAGACTGCCTACCACTCTTAGATAACCAGACCCGAAGCAAATATCCATCTCTTTTTTTTAACAAATATTTGCAATATTTAATATTATTAAAAATTACAAATAAAAGCTATAAAACAAATATTTGCTCCGACCGGGGATCGAACTCGGGACCCGGGACTACGCGCAACAAACCAGTCGCTAAACCGTTCGTCCACGCCTGTCGTCAAGTTTTGGGATGAGCTTTTTAGTTAGGCCGGTATGGCGAATGTGATTGCTACTTGCAGTTATTTAACTGTAGTAACTGTCACCTACATTCATAGACCATACACATCAGGCGGGGTGCTGTCATAATGTCGAGCCACATTAAAAACACAGTTTTCAGACGTATTTCATTCTTCAACGTTCACAGGTTATAAATATAGTTCGTCAACACAAATATTCTCATATAGACTATAAAGCCGTTTGTAAAGCTAGGATAGATAAGAGAAGAGATCTAGACTAGGAAAGGATTGCACATGCTTTCTCTACTAGCATTATTGTCTAGATCTACTCTCTAGACTCACCGCTTTGGCTCTTAAGCCAGTCGCGTTGACACAATGAATCTACAATAATCATTTAATTTTAATTAATGCATTAGGAAACATTAAGAATAAAGGGCGAAAGGAAAAGAACGAAATAATTTCTATTCAAACATTATTTGAAATATTTAATAAAAATTAGTTAGATTTTAAATAAAAGTCACTCTATTCGTTGTTAAAAATACAATTTTTGAACATCTCCAATACTATACGACTGCATGTTGCAACTGTTAAAGTACCTATAGTGTTTCGTTTTTGTGAGGAAGTAGCACGCACGAATACCCAGAGACGTGATATAGTGAATGTGAGAAATATATTGCTTCAGCTATTTTTGTTAGAAAATGTTGGTATCGATATCTTTATACATGGCTTTGGCATATATCAATTTTCTAAATCATAATACCTATCCAATAGTGTTAATTTTATGATACGCGTATGTTTATTCGAATTAGGTTTAATGATAATTTGAAATAAAGATCTTACCAGTTTGTGTCATTTTCTCAGAAGAACAAACGTTATGCGGATGTAGTACGTGAGGTGCATCTGGAGTGTGCAGTAGGACTGTATCACTGAACATTACAGAAGACCGCCTTCTCGCTAATGATGGTGGAGATAATAGCGAGAGATTAGATGAGTTCTGTGCAGAATAAAAAAATACATTCGTAAGTGTAATTGTGTATTATTGTTTTTGTAAAACAAATCCTATGCAATACAATTCATGTTTCAATAAACCGTATTTCTGAAATATGATTCAATATTCCTCCGTAATACTGTTAATAAATTCAGGTGAATACACCCGGGACATCATCACTTAACAATCAATAACGACCTCTCAATTTTACGCCTACGCGCAGGGCACTTATGCGAATATGTTATTGAAAAGCATAAAGGCCCAGATTTCAAGTTGTCTAATGTATTTTGTATACATACATACCTCAAGATCCGCTGCGGATAGGGAAGGTACGCGCAACAGGCTGGGACGGCTGAGGGGTTCCTCCCCAATCGTTCCAGTATACTCCTCGCCCACACCTCCCCCGCTAGGAGGCTTTCCGCCACCGTTGGCCTGCATTTCAAAAATAATGATAACACAATAGCCACATTTTTGATGGCTCTTGTTTGTAGTCGCTAAATATCTCATCTGGCTTTCAGGGTTTTTATTTTTTCTTAATAAATATTTAAAAAATCTTTTAAAATTGTATAATAACGTACATTTATACAAAGAATGAGGTAAATTTGATCGTATAACTACTTTCTTGTGTAAAGACCCGATCGCGTTTCGGCATCTAGAAAGTTGATGGAAATCAGCTAGACTGGCATAGTGGATGCGACTGTTTCTTGCCAATATTTGACAGTACTTGTCACTGTGATTAATGTTTGCCCTAGAAATAATATTACATAAGCAGAGGATCCCATAACCATAGTCTGTATCACGATCGCGGAAAGTGAAAAGTAAATCTTTACCTTCCTCTGTGAGCATTGGGGGGATTGTTACTGATTACTTAAGTTTACCTGTGGATGTACACGAGGGCAGCACGGATGATGTTGCTTTGGTTTAGAAGTTGGTAATTGTAAAGTTTCTCGACTTGTTCTCCATCGAACTTGAGCTCTTTGATATTTGTATACTCTGAAATTGAATCACAGGTTGAATATTCGACGGGGCGTTACAGTGTAGCGTCATAATTGAGTTGTGGGTTGTCCAAACTAGGATGCGATATCAGATATTTTAGAATTGAAATATGTTTGTGTTTTGTTGAAAGTAATTATGGATTTGATAGACGTGGCTTTTGTTATATTTACTTTCCATATAATTGTGATTTTTAAAAGTAACAAATAGGTGGACACTTGGTGATTTATTTTCACATCAGATTTATAAATTACTTTTGAATTGTGGATGTGAAGGAAGCAGGGAGTTATGTAAGGATCGTGGTAAGTGGCGCTCTATTGTCTCTGCCTATCCCTGTGGGAAAAAGGCGTGAGAATTTGATTGATTGATTAATTGACACTTGGTGGTTATTTACTCAGTCGGCCGATCTAGATTAGTACTTTTTAGGTATACAGACCATGAAGTGAATCAATATTTGCAATCATCTAACTGTATTGAAAATTGCCTCTAATCAAGGACCGCGCTCTAGCTTAACATCTGGCGGGGTGCTGTTATGAAATAAGACCAAAAAAGTATAAAAAAAATTAAGTACAGTGGTTTTCTATAAAAAATGCTGTACTTACCTAATTTTCTTGGCCATTCTTCGTTTAAACCTTCTCCAAAGGTGCGCGACATACTTGACTATCTCAGCATAACATGTAGCTGGTTCACTGTTATTGGTAGAGGATGCTAAAGTCGATGAGGATGTAAAGCGAGCACGTTCAGCTCTCATGCGTTCCATTTCGCGTTTCTTCGTCTCGCTGAATTGAGTTGCAATGACGACTAGGCAGAGATTGATCATGAAGAATGACCCAATCTAAAAGCATACATTAAACTTAACACGTCACTTTATAAAACGTGACGAATCGTAAGAGTTAATTTTTAAATTTTATATCTAGGTTGACAGATAATCTTAAATTTCAAGAGTTCAAGTTTAATATGTATTAAGAAGTGGTACCTAAGGAAAGTACATAAAACTTAATAAGTTATCTTTTTCTTTCTAGATATTTTATTAGGAACACAATATTCTAAAAATAATATAAAGTCAATCAATCAAAATGTCACGCCATTTTCCTACAGGGATAGGCAGAGAAAATGGAGCGCCGTGCCGATAAGTGTTTCTATAATAATTAATTGTATAATAAAAAAAGTAAAATCTGATGTGAATCTCAAAGATTCACTTTATGAAAACATAACCCCACCAATTTGTCAGACAAATAGAGGAAAACAAGAAAGAAAGGCCCTAATAACCACTTACAACAATAAGTAGCACAAAATATATCCAATCCCAAAAACTATGGGCGTCTTGAACATAATACATTATGTCGGTCCATCCCTCCAATGATATCACCTGGAAGCAATAAAACATACAAATGTTATGACTATTCATATAACCATCAAATAAAATGAAATGAATTCGTTTTGAAAAAAAGGTTTTTTATTTTCCAAAAATACTAAGCTAGTAAACGTGCTTGTATTATAGAACTAGACGATCAAAGCACATGTTTTAAATAAAGATACATTGGTACTGTCAAGTAGTTTTGAACCGGAGACTCTTGGTTGGCCAAACCAATCCACTACTACAAGACCACGATCACCATCTTTTTATGACTTCTTAAATATTTATTGAACAATTTATTTATATTAAAAACAATTTTTTAATACATATTTTATTAGTACACTAAAAATCAAGATTTTAAAGTTGTTTTTAATTAAATGTTTTAAAATAGGATCAGAAGATCGGAAAAACATTTAAGGCTCATTAAAGACACATATATTTTTAATGAATATAGCTCCTAATTATATTCTTTAAAAATGTCGTTTATTTATGTAATAAACTATTGCTGTCAGAAATAACAATGGCAAACAAATAAAAGAAATATTAAAGAAACAAAAGACTTACTAAAAATATAGCAACCCACGCCAATCCAATATTATCGAACGAGATAGTCCCTTGAAACGGGTTTGACCCTCTTTGGGTGCAATTCGTATAATACTGGTTCCAATCCACGCATGATTCATTTGTTGGGAAGTTATATGAAAAAGGTTTTGCTGTTTCATTGCATACAACAGGCCCATATCTGTATGGGGGAAATTGACCACATTGGTGCATCCCACTGTCCTCTGGTGTCGTACATATGTAGTCCAATTCCTTTGAGAATTCATAGTAGAATGAAATGCTGTGTAAAAGTAATATATATTTTAATAAATAAAATAAATAATTTAGTTAATTTATCAAGCAAATATGACCCCGATTTTAATATGGAATTAAATAAGAAATTAACACAGAGAGGTTACAAAACAAAGATTCAAATTGTATATTTACATTTGACAAATAATTGAATAACTTTGACATTTGCTTTTGAAACAGAATAGAGGTTAAGTTAGTTTCCACAGCGAGGAAGTTAATGTATAAGAGGCAAATTGAATGTTGTATTAAGTTTTGTTAAATCGGACGTAGCAATAACTGAGACAGGTAAAGCATGCACGAACATTCACTTGGCTATGAAACAACGAAGAACATGCCACTTCATGCAACATCAAATATTTCAAATACAAGTTTCACTACGAGATTCTGTACTCTATCACGAGATTTCTCAAATACCTATACGAGCTGTTGTATTAAAGCTTTTTTTACCATTGCGTGTTGTATGTATTGTATGTTAATAAGAGTAATTAGGGTTTTTAATGGGATTTGGATTTCATCTGACGATTTTTCAAACGTTATTTTCTTATTATATGTTTAATTACGAGAGGGATGCGTTACCAACTCATGCAATCTCCTCATTATACATTCTTGAATCCTTGAAGCGAAGTGTGAGAAAACACCTCTGGCTGGCATAGTGATGGTGATTTAAGCAAACGTAAACGATCATTCAAGTAAAGGACAAATTTCGCATTACATAAAATATATATTCTCGTAATAGAGCACCAGACAAAGGTTTGAAAGTGAGTATCGATCAGAGTGATATTACCTATTCGTAAAGTGCTAATAAACGTGGCTTAGTTGAAAGCGTCGGGTCAAGGATGTAACGAATTGCTGAGATTAGCTCCGATGGTCGTTATGCTTTTAACAACGGTTAATATAACAGCCACCGGATCTCGTAAAGGAGTAACGCACCACAATTCGGGCATTTTGGCTATAACGATGCTACTTCCTCTAATGTTAGTCATAAGAAGGGTTTATGATCTTTCTCGTAGAAAAACACTTTTTTAACCAAGATACTATTTGTATAGAAATTGTAATTTTAATATAAGAACGTGTGTAATAATACAGATTTAGGTACAAGTGTATCTATCTAAGAGTATCAATAGACATGCAAAATTTTAGAGTGTGTTTTTGTTTTGAAATGACATTTAGAAAATTGTAAGCACGAGAGACCAAAGTGATTCAAATTTAAAATAAGAATTTTGAAGAATATGGTGTACTGTGCTTTGAGTTAAAGTTATAAAACCGATTGTAGTTGCCTATAGTAATAAAGGTGTGTATGTATTGAAAGAAGTTGATAGTATCTACCCACGTAGTACCGATATAGTAATACACTGGCAGCTTCAAGAAAACTACTTCTGTAATTCCAAGATCAATAACTATTAATGTGAAACAATTTCTCATATTGCTTCGGTCATCTGTAAAGCAAAGCTTAAAAACAATATTTAAAGCGCATTTTAACACTGCAACGTCAAAGGCGAATCAGTATTCTAGGAATAAATATAGCTATTGACAGTCTTAACTATTCGTTAATAGTTAATAGTATAACATAAATTCTGTTGTTCGTAGCACATCGATAGCTTTACTCTGAGGTCTTTTGTTTGCATCAAGACAAAAGCGACAATGTATTGTATGTTAATGAAGTATTCAATGTTTAAGGTAAGCGCTTATTTTGTAGTTCAAGAAGCTGCCAGCTTGTGAAAGACAACAATGACATCTGGACGGCAGATGTAAGAAGAACACGTAACAACAGAATTCAATATCCGAAAAGACATCTATTTAATTTGATCGCATTTCCTTACGAGTTGATTCTGACGCGCACTCTGTACCATTCGGTCAGGTCTCTGTAACATAAATGAGGAAGCGGTGACGGGTCTTCTGTGTTAGTTGGATCATGGAGGTTAGGACAACGATAAATTAAACATTTTATGTCATTTTATAGAGGTAGTAAAACTTATTATGCTCGTAACTGTGTCATTTAGCATATATTAATTATTTTTTATTTACATTTTTGCAGTAAGCTACTGTAGCATAAAAACAGAACGACCAAAGTATAAAAAATATAGGTAAATGTTTTTTTGGTTCAATTTTCTTCGGTTTAATTTTAAATCTTTTCTTACAGTACTGCATCTATTTTCTTTTCATAATATAATAAAAAAAATATATTCTTGTCGTTTTATTTTTAAATTTTAATGTTCAATTTATCGTTTTAAAGTGAGCCACTTTTATAGGGATTAAGGCACTTTAATTTTATTAATAACTAATTTGTTTAAAAGCTATTGGGTATTTCTTATTAATAATGAGGAGGTTATTAATGTAATGGAAAACTTATTACTTTGGTCATTGTTTTATGTGATGTATTACTTTTGTTAAAAATTTATTTTTTACTGGATACAATGGATTTATCCCATTTCGACACAAACTTTGCAACAATTTATATTTTCTTTTGTTTTAAACAGGAGTCATGATTAGGAAAACAAAACTTAATTGCAAATAGGAGTTTACAAGTACAACATGGACCCAACAGTTAAGGAACTGCTTGATGAAAAAAAGCACGCCAAGGTCTATTCCTGGTCGCAACTGATCGCTGTACACGTGAGAATAGGATAAAAATCTAAACTTGGTTGTGTTTTACATCATGCCATGATGTGACATTCGTAGCTCAAGATTTAGAATAGAATGCGGGCGAATAAAGAGTACGCAATGTGCAAACTTACTTTACTTGCCAAAATTAGTAATCTGATGTGGATGGATGCGTTAAACAAGGCAGACCTAGGAAGGGGTTTTCCGACCAAATTGGAGACATCATGAAGATTGCCTAGAGCCCGTAATCTTAGAGCTTTAGGAGAAAGGATGTGAGAAAAGCAAGGGAGTTGTGGAAATCGTGGCAAGTCGCCTATCCCTATGGGAAAAAGGCATAACGATTTGATTAGATTAGTAAAAATGAAGTATGTATCAAGATGGGATTTGTTATAGTAATTTATGAAATACATCATACAAAACAACGTGCTGCGTGTGTCACTCGTATTAGTATGTGTGTTGACAGAATGCAATATTTAAATGTGTCTGTAAGCATCAAACAGTTAAAATTCAGCCGACCTATGATGGAAAACGTGCAGTTAAAACTGTATTCAAACTATTTATACACAAGTTATTAGGTATATAAAAAAAACTTCATTTTCACTTGACATCTGATCTCAACTAGCCTAATGGTAAGCAGGAGGAGATCCAAGAGCGCCGACGACTTAATCAGCCGACTCAATTCACAGCTGCCTCAAAAAAAGGTAGAATGTTTAATTAGACTGTACATATAGTGACGACGACTGAGGCAACCGTAAACTGAGACGAGTTTTTTAGTAGTTACCATTCTTGGAACTCCCCATGCTTACTACCAGCTGTATGGCTTGATATAATGACAGCACCTCTCCTGATGTTAAGCTGTGTGCAGTCCGCGAATGGACTTCTACTACAGGTAAAAACTGCAAGTAGCAGTCACATCCATATGCTCGCCTAATTGGCACCGAAAACTTTCAAGCTTATCCCGAAACGCTACTAAGTCACTTGAAGATCTGTTGATTTGAAAGTGGTGTTACTACCCCAAATCGGCAGACTGGAAAATCGATCAACTGTCTGCCTGATATAGCTAAGAAGTTATTGTAATTATGAATATATTAATTTACGCATTGTGTACAAACAATTTAGATATACATGGAAATCGCGTTTAAGACAACTCAATTTTTGAAACAAGCATTATGTATGAGTGACGATGAAGGAATGCATGTAAAAATTCATGTCAAAAATTGGATAATGAATCAGCCATGGGTGTGCTGTCGTGGATACAAGCATTAAATATTGCATGCAGTCAACTGTAGCAAAAACGGGACGCTAAAAATCCTCTCCAAAAATCAAGAACAAAACTGTATTACTTTTTATCTCTACAAAAAACTTCTTTTAACAATATTAACTAAAGATTTAAATAGTTATAGGAAAACTATCGCTCTTAACATACTTTTTGGTTCAATACTTTAAAAGTGTCGACTAGAAGAGATGTTGTTTTTTGAAACAAATGCAGGTTTGCTCGTATAAATAGTTTTCATAACTAGCTACAAAATATATTTTTATTTTTTTAAATATCCAATATGAAAAAAAAAGATTGAAATGTGATTATGACCTTGGCTTAATGGTAATGATGGTTAAGGTCGACTAAAAATACTGTTTCAGTCTACAGTTGAATCAGTCGCCGTCACCATGCCGGCTGAAACCCTTAAAAGAAAATATTTTTTTGTAACTGACTATGAAAATCAGCCATATGCTCAAACTAAGTTCATACAAAATATTCGACACAAGTAATTTGGTACGGTCTAGACTATTGTTAAATTGTATACTAAATGATTACCACTAGTAGTCGACACTTTTTTGAACCAATTTTAAAATAATAAGTTGAATCTAGTCTAATATTATTAGTAAATGCATACATACTTTGGCCGCAATGTATTCGGTGGTAGAACGAGCTCGCATCGTTGTCTTAGAATTCCTTCCCAAAGTTGTACACCGACAATACCAAATATAAAAAAGACGAAGAAGCACAGCAGAAGAACATTCCCCAACATCGGTAAGGTATCCAGCAGTAACATAACTAGGATCCTCATGCCTAATGAAAAAATAAATTTATATTAATCAATCAATTAAATTCATCATCATCATCAACCAGAAAACGTCCACTGCTGAACATAGGCCTCCCCCAGAACGCCATTTCAAACGACAAGATGCCAGTTGCATCCACTGGTTACGTAACTTTCACTATGTCGTCAGTCCACCTAGTGGGAAGACTACCTACGCAGCGTCTGCCGGTTCATGGTCTCCATTCTAGAACCTTTCTTCCCTATCGGTTGTTGGTTTTTCGAGCAATTAAATTATTACGCCTTGATTCCCACGATCCTGACACAACTCCATCGCGTCACTCACATCTTCATACAAGTCTATGACTATAGGGACTGCGGACACCTGCTATTTAGGAATGCACCCGATTTTATATTCTGAGTCGTCTACATTTTATCCATTTACTCACATCTAATTTATAAATGTCTTATGATTAAATTATAATCTAACCGTATTTTTAGGCAGTTTTGAAGAAAAATTGTGTTTGATTGAAAATTGAACGTTTTTATTCGTAATATTGTAATCGGTTCAAATTTTTATGTGTATTATAAAATACTTTAAAATGATCAATTTTCCTACTAGTGATAAAAAATCCATCGCAGCACGCGCGAATACTTACCAAGTTTTTTATTTTTATTATTGGTATTTTGAATACACGCTAACGTTAAAATATGCCAATACATAATTATAGCATAAAATAAAAATGTTAAACGACCTTCGCGAACGAGATGTCTGCAAAGTAGGAGGTTGGATTAAAATAATAAAACGAGGGATAAAATATTTCATTAATAGTTTTATTTAATTTACCATGTTGGTACGTTACTTCTACAACAAATACAAAACATAAAAATAATCAAGTTTTCTTAGATTTTGCGCAAAAATTAGTTAATGAATTAAACAAATTTTATGCGACTTACTATCGCGTCTATTTTGGTTACCAATCAAATCAAATTTGTTAAAAAAATAAAATAGAAGCACATGTATTTGTTTTAAATATTTTCTGAAACAGAATACATTTTGTACTAGAATAATTGTTAGTAGATTAATAAGTAGATTAGTAATATACCTCCATAATAAAGTAGAGGCCATGTGTTCCGTGACAAATGGTAATTTAAAAAGAGAACCATTTAAATAGATAGCCTATCTATGAAATCTTTCAAATTATAATTATTTATTATTTCATTTTATAATGCACAATATCTAAATTTAAAATGTAAAAATTAATTCTATAACATTAAATCGGCTACAACAAACATCAAAGGATTTTATATAAATGCTCAGTTTTCTTTATTGTAATAATACTCGTGAAGTGCTTTCGTTAAATGGTCTTATCATTCATAAAGCTCTTAACTGTAAATCCTGTTAAATCTTCATAAAATGAAATTAAGAAAATGGCCTCTCAGATTAACTTATGTAAGTTTAATATTAAAGTAATTAGCGAACCGTTATTGAGAATTTAATACGATTATATTCAATTCATGACTGTTTAGAATACTTTTATTTATTTTTAGGTGTTTTTATTTTTGAGACGCGCATCTGTCCTCTACTTGCCTGGTGGAACCGATTCAGTTTTGGTTGCGTCAGTCGCCGTCATTGTGCCGATCAAAGAAGATTATTAACGTTGTCCAGGATACCAAGTTTGGTCGTTTTAAAGGTCTATGTGGTCCTTATGATTTGGTGCTAAGGGACATTCGGTCAAGAATCAAGAAATCGACCAGCTAAGACAGACTCTCATCCCAGCTTAATTTTTTTGTTTATTGTGACTCGACATCTAACCTCGATTGCCTGATGGTAAGCAAGGAAGGTCTATGAGCGCCAACGAATTATAAAACTGACTCAGTGTACGGTTGCTTTAATCACCGTCACTATGCTGGCCAATATCTCCTGTTTTCCGCGTGCGAGGCGGCAGTGTAGCGTCCGTGCATCGCAGCGTCGTCGTCTGCATAGGAACGAACCTTCATTTAAATTCACCCTGATTTGAATTTTAAAACTAAATATTCTTATTTGTTAGTGCGTGAATTATCAGAAATTCGTGTCCATTATTAATTTACAAATAGTGAAGCATAAAGAGCGGTTTTGGGAATTAGTATCGATACAACTAACCGCACGACCAATATCGGTATTCCCAAACAAGCGGTGATGGAATTTAATTTACTCGTGTGTACTATATTATAGGTATTTTTAATCCTCTACGTTTTATGCAACGATCGACACAATTCACAGCTCAGTGTGGACGGGTATTATAAGTTTTTTTTTATTTGAATAAATTAATTCAATATTTGGTACTGCCACTATAGTTAAATAACTAATAGGCGTTCTAAGAGGGATGCCTATGTTTAGCAGTGGATGTCTTCTAGCTGATGATGATGACACGAAAAACTCGTCAAATTAAATTGATATATGTAGTGTGTTATTATTGACTAGATTGATTTAATGTGTAACCAAGTTAATTCGTTTAACGTGTTCGTCCGAAACATAGGATTAGTGCAATATCGATGAACATAAACGAGTGTTTGAGATTCCAATTAAATCAGTTAACGTTAATTAGAAATGCCATTGAATATGCATTCTATTTAAATGGTTCATTAATTAATTTAATAATTTCGAATTTCTCTTGTATTAATTCCATTTTATTTCCTAATTTTTAAATGCCTTTTATTGTTTTATTGTCTTAATTATTTTAAATTTCATCACTTAAATTAGTACTTATCTTGAGTACTAACTTTTCGAATATTTATGATACTCTTTTTTTGATTTTTTATTGTCATGTATAGTTATTTTAAAGTAGTTAGTGAAGACGGGTTTAAGTGATTCGAGAGTTTTATTTTTATGAAATAAAAAGGTAAATTAAAAAAAAGGGTGAAGGTAAGGGTAAAAAAAAAGTTTTATTAGAATATTCACCATTTTTTTGGAATTAAATTTAGAAATTCGTATTGTTAACCTCTATGTTATGTTAAATAGAAGGCAACGCGTAGTTTCTGTTTCTCCGCAGTGTTTGTTTGTCCTATATAATATTCAGAGTCAATATACCAAGCTGTTTTATTACACAAATACACTATCTCTGCTAAGCTAATATAATAATGTATGATATTTGATTTATGTGTGGTTTACAGCTGTGAAATACTATAATACAATACATAATTTCTATTTAATTTTACAACAGTAAATATAAATTACTTTTAAAGAAACTAATATAGGTATACATCGCTCGAAGACCGACAACGGATGAGGAAGAAAGGTTCTAGTATGGAGACCACGAACCGGAAGACGCAGCGTAAGTAGGCCTCCCACTAGGTGACGACATAGTGAAAGTCACGGGTAACCGGTGGATGCAACTGGCATCTTGTCGTTCGAAATGGCGTTCTAAGGGGGAGGCCTATGTTCAGCAGTGGACGCGTTTTGGCTGATGATGATGAATATAGAATTTTTGTAATAATATTACAATGTAATAATCTGTAAAGTTTTTTTTTAATAAAAATAATTTGAAGTGTATTTGTGTATACTGTGATAGGTCGTCAGCTCGGAGATGTTAGCAGGCAGGGTCGCGCTACCTCACTTGTTGCCGCTATTGATCCGCGTTCCCTCCGCAAGTTACAAGTAGGCTATTTCGCATTATTGATATTATGTACATAGGGCCTTATAGTATTAAGCAAACGTAATTATACATACATACGTACGTGTATGTATTGTGTGTATAAATAGATATTAAATGATAAGATGATAATGATGATAATATTATAAGATGATAATATTAAGATGACGGACATGTTCGTAAACGAAATGATGAACTAAGAGTCTGTATTGTGTTTTATAAGAATGATAGGCAATGGTGACGATCCAGGATGGTATCACCACTTACAAGTGATTCACCGACCGTGAAGTTACTTAGTCGCGTTTCGGAATCAGTTTGCCGGTTCTAGCTGGGCCGATGTGGCTGTTACTTCATTTAACTATGGTAGCGTCACCTCCATTCATCCAGCTTAATATCAGGCGGGGTGTTGTCATAATGTCAAATAACAATAAAAAAACTCGTACTAATATATCAATTTTAAACGGCGTTCACACGGGGCGAATTTAGTTGATCAACTGCGAAATCGTACGCGTTAATTTTATTAAATTAACCTTTGTTTAAATTCGTATAATTGAATAATTAATTTCCAAAATATATTTTAATATATACTATTATTTAAAAACCAGCTTTATTTGCATAATATTTAAAATTAACGCGGCATTACGTTTCTGATAATTGGTAATATCATGCAAAATATTCATCAACATTGTTAATTAATATTTTGCAAATATTTGATATTATTACAAAATATTTTATCAATGTTTCATTAAATGGATGACGTAAAATGTATTTTAAACAATGTTGTCATTAGAAAGGATCAGTCGAAGTAGATTGACAAAAGGAATTTTGAAGTCTGATGTGGATGAATGCGTTAAACAAGGCAGGCCCAGGGTGTTTTCCGACCAAATCGGAGACATCCTGAAGAAAGCTGGGTCGCCTAGTGCCCATAATAGTAGAGCGTGTATGTAAAGAATTGTGAAATAAAAGTATCCTAATTTTTTTAATATTTAGTTTAGAAAGTTTAGAAACAAATTGTAAAATTTATTTCTAAACTAAGCTTTGGTAGCCTGCATCATAGAAACAAGACAACCAAATTTGAATAGCCAACATACATTGGACTCTATTTTATTACATAATATTTTATACAATATTTATTAAAATCGTTTGATATTTAATCCGTAATTGGTAAATGTTAAAGGGCTTTGGGTAAATTGGTATCAATTTTCAGATTTTAGTTTAATTACAACATAAAATAATTATTTTAGTAAAATTTAATAAATTTGAGATTTCCTGAAACACGAACTGTGATAATTGGAAGGTGCGACGACCAAATGTGAAAAATAATTTTCATAAAATATCGTAGTATTTTTTTGGCTTGTCAATTGTAGCTCAGTGGTCACGTGTTAAGCATCAGTGGCCAAGTTTAATTCCTGGTCGCAGTCAATCGACTGATGAGCGCGCGTGTTCTTTATTATAGGTACTATTATTATTACTAATCTATAAAGTTACAAAAATTAATTATAAACGAATCCTAAATAACACTTTAATAAGTTTATAAAACACTTCTAATGCATCATCATACATGTTTATTTCATCATAAGTTTATAAAACACTTCTAATGCATCATCATACATGTTAATTTCATTATAAGTTTATAAAACACTTCTAATGCATCATCATACATGTTTATTTCATCATAAGTTTATATAACATCAATCATCATCATAGATTTAGTGACAAGGATTAACAAATAAATGGATACAAGGATGGTTTGGCGCATGGAAAGGATGGGTGAAAGTAGATTGACCAAAAAATTATAAATCTGATATGAATGGATGCGTTACACGAGGCATGCCCAAAAGACTAAATAGGAGACATTCATAAGAAATGTGGGTTTCCTAGTACCCATAATCGTAGAGCTTGTATGAAGTGAATCGTGAGGGAAGCGAGAGAGTTCTGTCAGGATCGTGATTGTATCAGGAATTGGATTGATCATCATAACATCAATTTCAAATAGACAGACACACATAGTTCACAGGCAAACGTCGTCACTTTTACCTAGTTTTCTGCACTCATAAACCTACTAACGCGGATCAACATTAATGTTATTTTATGTTATAAAAAATGCACTTACTAGGGATCCTATTAATAGCTCGTAAAGGTCTCAAAACCCTGATTGTTCTTATAGCTGACAAGTTGATGTTTTCCACGTTCAGCGCGTATTCCAATGCACTGAAAGAAATACATAATTTAAAAAATGCATAAAAATAAAAAAAATACTGAAATATGTTATGAACTTATGTTTGATTTTTTATTTTATTTTCGATTAAAGATAATTTAAACTCATAAAGATCTTATCTTATTGGTTTTAAGTAGATTTTGCTTAGGTTTTATGAAAAATATGTATAAGTTCTTATTGTTTATGTAAGTTACAACTTTGTTTTAGTATAAAAATGAACTTAATACCGCTATAATCTTTGGTAAGGTCCAACTAAGAGATTTTTAAAGACATTGTTCGAACGACAAAGTGATAACGATTTGGGCAACTGTAAACTAAATCTGTTTTTCTCAGTCTTGATAACAAATAATTTAAAATATATATTTTTTTTGTGACACGACATTTGATCCGCCTGATAATAAGCTAAAGGAGATCTAAGGGTGATGACGATTAAAAAAAACTGAGTTAGTTCACGGTTGTCTCAGTCGCCGTCACTTTGCCGGCACAAATTATGTCCCGATATTATCATATGTGAAGTGATTTGGTCACGTTTCGGGATCAGCTTGTAAGTTGCCGGTTCCAACTAGGCCGGCATAGTAGATGTGATTGCTACTCACAGTTAATGAATTGTAGTAGCAGTGACATTCATTCATGGACCACACTTCGGCTTAACATCAAGCGAGGTGTTGTCATATGTCGTCACAATAAAAAAAATATATAAAAAAAAGTTGTAAATAATAATCCTATGTACTCGTAGGTATATAAAATATTAAATCACAATGTTGAATATGTATAAAATAGAATTTTGCCACATGTCATTTCTAACACGCCCGAGGCATAGAGAGATAAACGAGACAGGCGTCTAACAACGCTTTGCAAATTCACACATGCACAAAGAGCAAAAATTTCTTTCAATTACAGCTTAATACTTTAGGTTTGACATATTGAACATATTGACATTTTATCTTCAATATTAAAAGCAATTAGAAATAAAGTTTACTTAAATAAAATTACTTAGGCTTAGTAAAATAAATTTACTTAAATAAACTCTAAATGTAACGTTTAAATAATTTCCAGTCAATGATTTGTTAAATTTATATTTTAATTATTGTTTTGAATTACTTACCCAGCAAGTACTATGAAGAAATCGAGCCTATTCCAAGAGTCTGCCAAATAAGTACCATGGCCGTAGACACCCATTGCTACCATCTTTATAGTCATCTCCAATGTGAAAAATGCGAAGATTATATCGTCGAATACCTTTGAAATAAGAAGATTTAAGATATATTAAAAAATCATTATTATATTATTATAACTTATTAATAATTCATAAGTTATATGTTTAAGAACAAGTCAAAATATTTGTATACCCGGTACACAGCTGTGCAAAATATATTGTATAAATATATTGTAAAATATATATCTTATTATGTTCCCGTTGCTGATTTTAAACAGCAAGCAATATTTAGAATTAATTAAATACTTTCAAATAAATAAAATAAAGAGACACGTTTATTGCATATCTTTCTATACGGCGAACGATGTCTTTTTTATTTTATTGTGACTCGACATCTAACCTCGACCCGACTGATGGCAAGCAAGAAGAGATCCAAGAGTGCCGATGACTGCAAAAACCGAGTCTTCACGGCTCACTATGCCGGCCAAAGGTGCTTCTTCGCGCATCGCTTGATCCAAGGCTGTACGATGGAGTGAACACACTCATACTGTCATATGAGCGTGTACCGCTGTGGAGATTGCTGGGGAAGGCTTATGTCCAGCAGTCTTTAATAAGGATACAGGAAATATATCTCTACGATGATGTATCTATATCTTCTATCTGATAAAACCAAAACAATTGAACTTTTTTTTATTGAGACACTACATCTTACCTCGATTTGCCTAAAAACTCTTAAAAAAAAAATACGGTTACTTTTAAATTGAAATTTAAATCTGTAGGTATTAAAATGTAAAAAATCGTTATTTATTATTATTAATGTAACTCATATTAATTCAGTGAATAAATCAAATCATGTTACAAATCAACTAGAAATAACAATCGATTTCAATCTATCTATCTATTGTCAATCATCTAGTATTGCTGAATCACCAATACACTTGAATTGATCACTTTGACAATACACTATTCATGATAACTATGCATGTCTTAGAACACTCCCCAGACGCATAAAGGCCCAGCTACATTGGAAGGCTTCATGCTAGATTAAACATTCTATAGCTTTAACCGTTATATTGGCAATTTTATAGATTTCATTATTATATCTTTCATCAGGGGTTCGCAATGCCCATAACTATTGAGTCCATATGAAACGTAAAATGAAATGGTTTTACTCGTCAGCGCTCTTCGACCTCTCTCTTCTTACCATTGGGTAAGTCGAGGTCAGATGTCGCGGCTCGCGGCTGCGGGAATTGAAGCGTGACAGTTAAAGAAAATTAACTGTCATCAGTAACAGGCTGGCCATATTGTGTTTTTGGGCTTATGTTGATTGCCAGGTGAGCTCACTAAAGTAGTTGTCAATTAAATTTAAATTTTCTGCAGCATGATCGATTTAAGTAATGATATGCAAATATGTAAGCTAAAATTCCTGGTAATATGGTCGAAAATGGTTTGTCATTTCATCAGTACAATCATCAATGATCATAAGTAGTACCTCTGCTGGACATAGGCTTTTTGTAGCCATCTCTAGATTGGCTGGTTGTCAATCCAAATTGTGTTTGGCAGTCATGAATTCCTCAGTATGCATCAGTCCTAAATCCTAAAGCCATTCCCTCGCCATCGATGCAGTATCGTTTCACTTGGCTTGTTCTTGACCAATATTGCATCGGTCCGCGGGGGATAGTAAGCAATCTAGGTATAATTACAATCAATCAAACAACATAGATCATTTATACCATAAATTTAGCATTTTTTTTATAACTACTCTTATTTTATTAATTCATAAACTAACACTTTCATATTACCGTCCTATAGTTTAATTTTGATTGTAATTTTTTCGTATATTTTATGTACAGAAAAAGTAAAAACAGTCCACAAAGGAAAGGAAAAAAATGTGATATATGTGGCTATTAAACCATAGTTGGATTACTGTGGTGATTTTTTTTTACAAAATTTAAATGAAATATTACTTTGACGCTTACAGGAAATATTTGTTCCGCAAGTGACGGAGTAATTAGAGGCCGAATGTTCAAGCTTCATTCTAATTTTCTAAATTATTCATTTTAAATATTAAAAAATGTTGTATTGTTTTCTTTCGTTTACCATATACATTTATATGGGCTCTTTTTTCATTGAGGCTCGACACAAGACAGTACCCAGCCTGATGTTAATCTGGAGCGCGAAACAGGAATGGAAGCGGTTACTACTACAGTTAAATAACTACAAGTAGCACTCGCATTTACTTTGCCGGCCTAGTTGGAACCGGCAACGTACAAGCTGTTCGCAAAACACAATGAACCACTTCTTGGTGTGTACACTTGTAAGTGGTGGTTATTACCCCGGATCGGCAGACTTGGTAAATGACCCACCAACTGTTTGCCTCTAACTGCTACTGTGACTCGTTGGTTATAGTCGCTTGCAGACATGGCAGGCACTCCAGCCTAACATCAGGGTGCTGTCATATGTCGAGCCACAATAAGGAAAAAGTTGGATCGTGACCCTGTCAAAGCTTTTTCTGTCAAGTTTTGCATAATCATTCGTTGTAGCTTTATGTATAAATGTAATGTTTTGGTTACATCTATGTTTGGTTTGGTTACATTTTTTGGCTGGCATAGTGACGGCGACTGAGGCAGCCGTGAACAATCCGGTTTTTTCAGTCCTCGTCACTCTTGGACTTCCTCTTGCTTATCATCAGGTGGGTCGAGGTCAGATGTCGTGTCACAATAAAAAAAAAATTAAAAAATCTAAGTTATTACCTGTAATATTTTGCATCTGTTTGTGAGACACTGGTCGTCAACGCAGGGCTGGTACATTCCGAGTGTGATGCAGTTCAGCAAGATAACCAACATCGAGATCCTTTCAAACCACGTGAAATACTGGTTAAGGAAATACTTTCAAAATGGAATTACAGACCTAAGTAATACATTTCATTATGGATTAATAAACTTAAATTTTATTATAAAAACACGGTGTTACCACAAAATAAAATTGGTAATCAAATATAATAAAAATAATGATAATATTTGTAGAAATATTAGAAATATTATTAGTCAACAAGCAAAATTTTTCATTCTTATAAATATATTCCTAACTTACGAGTATTTACTTTAAAATAATAAAAGTTTTAAAAATAGTGTTTACTTAGATAGAGGCGAGACGAGAGTATGCTTTTGGGAATAAGGCTTGTGTATTTCTAGACTACGAGTATAACCTCGCAGACTGTCAATAAAGTTTACGGGAAAACTAAAATAGTTTCTCTAAACATCTACTTTCTTTTAACGACTGTATTTTTGGTAAACAAGATAATAGATTTAAGTATTTATTAAAATATTTTAAATAAATCGTAATTAAAATTTCACTTAGTGATTGATATAACTGAGACCGTTTTCACAGTCGGCGGCATTCTTGGCCTTTCCCTTTTTTTATTGTTGTTTTTTTTTGTGCACCCCGCCCGATGTTAGGCTATAGTGAGGTTCATGAATGAATGTAACTGCTATTAAATAATTGTAAGTAGCAGTCACATCCACTATGCCGGCCAAGCATAGTGGATGCTTTAGCTAAATAAACCAAAAATATCATCTAAAAAATGTGGTGAAAGTATTTTCGGTTCATAGGGTCTAAAGCTTGTGCGGTTGTTTATAAATTGGAAGTGAGTGAAATGATGAAACGGGGAGGAACCAGAATATTATTTTCTTTCGGAGAGTCTCTGTCTATCCTTGTGGGAATTAGGGCGTCTTAATTGATAATAACACCGTTTTAAAACATCGGATATTATAACGATTGCATTAAAAATAGTCTATAGAAGATAAACTACATTTTATGTGAAGCCAATTTTAATATCGCTATTATTTTATAACATAAACATGAGGTTTTTTTACAAAGAACAAATCACAATTTTATACATTTTATATGAAATTCTGTGGTTGTTTTGATGTTTCATTTTGAATAAGATTATAATAATAATAATAATAATCTTTATTAAAATAAGTTATCCTATGTACACATTTGGCTCTGTACCGAAAGTAGTTGGGGAACTGTATCTTCGGTTACAATCGAGTTTACAAAACATTATTAATTGGACACTTTTTACATTTACTACAAAATATAAACCTAAGAGTTAGTATTATTGTTAGTGTGTTAGTATTAGGTGTAGTGTGTGTGTGTGTGTGTGTGTGTGTGTGTGTGTGTGTGTGTGTGTGTGTGTGTGTGTGTGTGTGTGTGTGTGTGTGTGTGTGTGTTGTCCTCTAGTTGTGTAAAATATACGATTCTTCATTTAGTTACATTCAATATTTCCTCTGTATCATTATAATTCAAATGTAATAACCACTTTTCTACGGTGGTTTTACATTGACCCTTATTTGTTTTCAATATGTTGAGCTTTTTATTTAATTTATTATATACAAATGGTCCCAGAAAACAGTAAAAACGCATTGTCAGTGTTAATTTAAATACATTTGCAATATTTATAACCCGATTTCTTCGGCGTGAGGTGATCTCCAGATCAGACACTTCAAAATTTGTTTCTGAATGTTGTTTTAAAATTAACTGTAGTATAAATAATTGCCGCACACTTAACACTCCACATGATTGGTAGAGAGTGTAAGTGGGGAAAAGTCGAGGGCGAAAAGTGGACACTTTCAATAATGCACGTTGAGCTCTTTCAAGTCCGATCATAATTGATTTTGCTGCACCGCCCCAAGAGGTGATGCAGTATAGCAAAACTGACTGACATAATGATTTATAAATTTGGATTACAAGTTTAAATTGAGCAATATGTCTAAGGTTTTTAAATATAAAAATTAATTTACGTAATCTCAGACTAACCAGTTCGACATGTGGTCTAAAAGTCAAATTAGAGTCAACCATCACACCAAGGTACTTAGCACATTTTGTAACTGTTAAAGGGGGGCACAAGCATGGAAGATCACGCAGACAGTTCGGTTTGTGTACTAGAATTATATAATCATGAGTTTCTATACGAGTGCGTGCTGCAAATTCCATTAAATGTGTTTTATCGATATTAAGACTCAAAAAGTTGGCCCTTAGCCAGTCGCATACTATATTAAAACCGCATTGAGCTGCACCATATGCTGATTCCCATGTTTTAGCGGTAAATAGTAATGCCGTGTCATCAGCATATGAGACTATTTTGCCGTGTGGAATACAAATATTACACAGCTCATTTATGTATACAAGAAACAAAGAAGGTCCCAGAATACTGCCTTGTGGCACTCCATAAGTGATTGGCAAAGCAGAGCTGACATATTCATTTATTTTTACTACCTGCGTACGATTTTGGAGGTAGTCTCTAAATAGGTCGAGCTGTGCTCCCCTAACTCCTAGGTATTCCAACTTCTCTAGAAGTTTTGGAATAGAAACCGTGTCAAACGCCTTGGCAAGATCAAGGTAGATACATAAGGTTTTCATTCCATCATCCATATTACGAACTGCAAAATCGGTTAAAACGTGAACGGCATCATTAGTTGACTTGCCAGTTCTGAAACCGAATTGAGCATTTGACAGTAAGGAATAATGTTCTAAATAGCCGATTAGTCTTTTATTTATAATGCGCTCTAGTAATTTTGAAATTGCCGGTAATATTGATATGGGCCTATAGTTGTTGACACAGTCTCTACTGCCACCCTTATGTATTGGAATAACCACCGATCTCTTTAAGGCTAAGGGAAACACCCCTAAAGAGAGAGACATGTTAAACAAGTAAGCCAAAGGACGAGCAAATATTTTACAGTTATTTTTAAGTACGTCATTATTAATTCCATCCCACCCCTTGGAACATACACTCCCCAAGTTAGCAATCAAAGCTACTACTTCATCCTCATCGGTTTCAACGAGAACGAATGAGTGAGAAGCTGGGCTGCTCCCCAGACTAGACCATCTATGAACCCCAGGATAAATTTTATCAGCAAGATCCTTGCCAACATTTACGAAAAAATTATTTACATCATCTATGGATTTTTGAGGATTATGTGTCAGTAGTTGTGATGCTGTAAGTTTTGGGCTACCTGAATAAGTGACATCCTTAACAATATCCCACATTTTTTTATTATTACCCTTTGACCTTTCTAGTTGGCTTTTTTCATACGCTCTTTTAACTTTTTTTAGTATTTTGTTGCAAAAATGTTTATACCTATTATATGTTATTTTAATAATGTCATTATTTGGATTTAGAATTGATTTTTTATATAAGTTATTCCTATTTTTTATACAGCGTAAAAGTCCTGGTGTTATCCATGGTTTAATAATCTTTTTTCGTCGCGAGAATATTATTTTGTTAGTATATTTATCAATAACTTGTTTAACTGACTTCATAAAATAGTCCATAGCAGTGTTTACGTCAGTCATAGTATATAATGGTTCGAAATTAATATTACTTAGTTCTAGGTTAAGATTATGTTTGTCTATTTTATTCGTATAGGTATGCGCATAAGTTCTCGGTTGTTTAAGTCTTATACAAAATAATATTGCCTGATGATCAGTAATACAGGAATTTAAGACTAGAGTTGTCGCTGGTAATTTAGTTTTTAGTATTATATGATCCAGACATGTCTTGCCATTTCTGGTTGGTAATGTGTGAGCTGCAAGCAATCCATGACTTGCACACAGATTAAGTAGTGTTTGGGCTTTATTATTGGTATGATCAGGAACAATATCAATGTTTAAATCGCCAGCAATGCATATATTTTTATATGAAGATAGGTTTGAAAGGACAGTATTCAAAGAGCTCTCAAATTGGTTAATATTTTTGTAAGATGGTGATCGATATATGGCTATAAATGCTGTGCTATTTCCAACTTTAATTACCAGGCAATTAAATTCCTCCACATTAGGTTCTTCCACAGTAATATTAAGGTCTGATCTAGTATAAACCACTACCCCATCATTTTGATTACTGTATTTTTTAGTGATATGCGTATTGAAGCCAGGTATTGGAGGTATGAACGGGTTACATGACAGCCAACATTCCGTTAGAATGATAATGTCACATACAGAGTCAATTCTATGCATGAGAACATGAAAGGCATCAATGTTGCGGGATATACTCCTTATATTTTGCATTAGAAGAGTATAATGAGGGGCAGTATATAATAAATTCTTACAATTTTCAACATCACAATACATTGACTTTGAGATATTAAAATTGTCTATATGATCATTTATTTTATTTTCTGTTTTGTAAATAATTTTGTAAAGAATTTTCTAGATGAACTAATCAATTTTACTAGAATTTGACACATTAATTTATTATGATACTCAGGAAAAATTGTACATACGAGAATAAAGAAAATTAAAATGTCTATAGTTATGTAACTGTGTAGACGTAGAGGGGTATGAAGTGTAATTGAATATGTGTAAATATGTAAATAAAACAAAGTTAGTATGTGTAAGTAAGATATGTGAACAAATAAAGTAGTAGTTCTTATTATAATTAATGTGGCAAGTATTGAAAGAAGGCCTAGTCACACTGTCGATTTTGTGATTTTTATCAGGTCATTTTCCTCAGCTATGTGTATTTGCGGCTCTTTATCAGCTTTTCTAACATATACTTTACCGAAAGAGGTCCAACAGTAAGCATAACCATTTGTCTTGGCTAGCATTCGTGTTTTGTAAAAAAGTTTTTTTGTTTTTGTTGTTAACATTTCAGAAATAAAAACAGGTTTAATGGGGCCATCCAACCTGAAATGAGAGGTATTAAGTTTTTCCCCTTTTTTATTTTGATTTTTATGATTATTAATTATGTTTTCTTTGGTAATTACGCTAGAAAATTCCACTATAATAGGTTTTATCTTATCTGGTTGTGCGACGCCTCTATACACATTTCTAACATCTGATGACTGGATTTGTACACCCAAGTGTGGTCCCACGTTCTTGACTAGTGTTATAAGGTCTTTCTTTGTCTCACTCGGTTTCTGTGGAATGCTTCTTAGTTCAATTTTAGCTGCGCATGAGTCCTTCTCTCGCCCCTCAAGCCTTGCCTCTAACGTTTTAATATACAAAAGATGTTCATCTTTTTCTTTGTGTAGTTGTTTTAATTGTCCACACATATCATCGTATTTATTCGATATAAATTCCATAAAATTGCGTATATCCGAGTTCTGTGATTTAATATCTGCGATAGTGGCTTGCAAAATATCAAACTTTTTATTTTGTTCGTTCGATAACTTGGTGAGCAAGGAACGCACTTCCTTCATTACATCACTCTCTTCGCAGGCACGCCTCATGCGTAAACGATCTTTATTTACATGGACAGAAGTGTTCGCCACAATAGGAGAAAGTTCTTCATACATGCTATCCATGTCTGTCTCTGACAAAGATTTTTGTTTAGACGGGGGAGTGCGTTTTAATGGCATCCTATAACAACTAAGGTTACAATTTATTTTAAGTCAATTTTTATTTGAGATATCGGAAAACAATATAAAAATATAATAATGTATTTAACTATTATATCTATATTTAATTACTCAAGAAATAAAATAAAATAGATAAACTGTGACAGCTAATCCTTTGTGAATGAATAAATAGATGGCGTTTTGAGATCAATTTGTTTGTTGCTTGATTTTCTCAATAGATGGCGCTGTTGCTTATAGTTGAAATTTTAAGGAAATTGATTAAAGAAACAACTTCAAAGAATTACTTAGATAAATTTGAGACATAAAAAGCCGAGTCGAACGTGGGGATCGAACCCGTGGCGCACAAGTGATGGACCACAATACTTAGAACTACGCTAATTGTGCAACGATGGTGGCCGCGAAATAGATCTATACATTGGTATATGACAGCTGACAGCTGTTAGTGGCTAAACAGAGGAGTATTGTTATTATTACAAAGGTCCTTCTCTCCAGTTTTATAATTTAACGTGGTGGTTGAACTTGGGTGAATGAATCAGTTACTGGATTTGAGCCAAGAACACAAGTTTAATGACAATGTACGGGAACACATGTGTCCAACAAGAACGCAGTATAAATAAATAAAATATCTACGTTTATCTTTTAAAGGTGAAGTCATAAAGTTTAGATCGTAAAAGACATCTTTCCGTGTAAATGATACAATGTAAATCAATGGTCCGTTATTATTTATGTAATATTTTTATGGCTTCATTATTGTGAAAATATAAGATTTTAATTATTTTAGCATAGCGTATGTATATAATATATACATATTTCCTTATGAACTTATTCTTCTAAAAGTATTTTAGTCAATATTTTATATAATATATATTACTTTACATACTCGTATATTCGCGTTTTAGGTCGGCTTGAAAGCTGTCAATTCCAACTACGAGTAGGTTGGCATAGCGGTTGCAGCTGCTTTTAGCGGTTCTTAAACTATACTAGCAGTCGTATGTAAGAATAGACCGCACTTAATCTTAACATTAGGTCCGTAAAATGCTTTGCCATCCCATGTGTTCTCTCCATTCTATTACCTTAGATCCTTCAAGCGATGCGTGAAGAAGCACCTTTAGCCGGCATAGTGGCGACGACTGAGGCAGCCGTGAACAATCCGTTTTTTTTCAGTCGTCGTCACTCTTGGACCTCCTCCTACTTATCATCAGGCAGGTCTAGGTCAGATGTCGTCTCACAGTTAAAGAAAAAACATGAAGGGCCTCCTGGCCTTCTTGGAGGATATCGAGTGGCTGCAGTAAGTGCAGACCACCAAACGCAAAACGAGCGAATCTTTGCCGCTCATTTGCCCACAAAATGACTAGACCGTACACAATAATTTAAACACAGTTTTGAACATTATTGCAGTAAGATCGAACATGTCGAGCCACAGGATAAAAATGATAACGTATAGTAACAAATTGTAATCTTCTAAAACCCTGTAGTTTTCATTTTCAATTTTTGGCAGAGTTTTTACTATCCCTCTAAACCAACTTGTTTTTGTGTTTTTTTTATGATTAAAAAACGTATATATTATAAATTGTATAGCGGCGAAGTTCTTAATCATGCGGCGGAAGTTTAAAATGCAAACAAACAAGATATTTTACTATACAGCAAGGTTAGTACATCCTAGCGAAAACATAAAAAGAAATATTTTAAACAAAGCATTTATTATAAAATGACTAAGCTCTATTTTTAATTACGAAATCCCGCTAAATCCTTAAATCCTCCTACGTGATTTTGCTACGTTTTGGTGGACAAAAAATGAACAATTTTTATTTAAAAAAATATTTTATTTATGCATGCCTATACTAAGGTACGACCAAAGTACACAGTACAATGTGGTTTTCAACCGCCTGTTTTTGGATTGCTAGACCATATCATTACTATTTGTTTACTTTATTTACGGTATTCTACTAAATATAAATTGAATAAATAAATAAAAAATACAGCAGAAGCTTTACTAAAGACAACAGACGTGACGCATTATTTAGCACACCAGTTTGTTACGCGTGAATTCCCGGTTTCGATTCCCGGTCAGAACAAATAATTGTTTCACAGTTTTTTTTTGTAATATTTAATTATTCGTAATAATAGTTAGAATTAATATAAAATATGTATGTCTTTGGTCGTGCTGTTTCTATGATACATGCACTTTAGTGGCTTAATATAGAAATGTAAATAAATACTCGTATAAACAATATCATTTCTATAGTATTGTGTATTGAAATTGCCTCGATGACATAATAATCTAGACAACTATAATTGTTTGATCTGCAAATACTCCGTGTGATACATTTGTGAATTCACGGCTATCGTGTTTGATTTACATACGAGTATATACATAATGTAATAACAACGCTTTAATAATTAGGAAACTACGAAATAATATGTATATTTCTCTAATAATCTACGTTAAGTGAAGTTAAATTGTATATAAAAAAACGGGTTGCACTCTGGGAGTGCCGACAGAACTTGAATATTAACGTTGTGCATTTTTGATACTTTGGAATGGTTAGGAAATAATTTTGCACGAATTGCTTTAATTATCAGTATAAAAGTGCTATCATTTATCAATATTCATTTATTGCGCTATCGTACAAAAAACTTTATATTACATTAAAAATTTAACACTTTAGCACTATTTTACATTAAAAAGTTTATCTCTGAGAAAAATCAACTTCCATCCATAATTTCAACGACTCTTTAACCATCATCGCCAATCTCTAAAACTGATACCATAGTTTTATGGTAACTGAAGCAAGAAACGATCAACTTTGATTCGAACCCAGTTTCGTAATAAATCAATCAATCAAATTGTCACGCCTTTTTCCCACATGGATAGGCAAAGACAATAGAGCGCTACTTGCCACGATCCTGATACAACTCCATCCTCACATTCACAATTCTCTTCATACAAGCTCTTCGATTACCGAATTACCCATTAGGGCACTAGGCAATTTCTTGAGAATATCTCTGATTTGGTCAGAAAACACCCTACTGTGTCTGACTCGTTTCCATCAGATTTATAATTTTCTTTCGTTAATATACTGTCACTCATCCTTTTCAAGTGCCCAAACCATCGAAGCATTCCTTTGTCAATCCTTGCCATCTTCTTTAAACCCACATACTCGTATATCGCGCACTATTCTATTCCTCATTCTATGCGAAAGTAAATTATGATAAATCTAATAAAGTATATCTAGAAAAATATCATGTTTTTAGTTTAGATTAGTTCTAACTTTATTTAGGTATAAACCAATTTATACCTATATATTATAATTTTTACACCAATTTATACCTACCAATATTACCTATAAATAAAATATAGTACATAGGTATATATGTTACTGCGTCATATCTTCTCGTCTAACATTCCGCAGTGCCTGAAGACAAGGGTCTTCGACCAATGTGTGTTGCCAGTGATGACATATGGCACTGAGACGTGGCCCTTAAATGTTGGCCTATTGGAAAGGCTCAGAGTCGCCCAGCGAGCAATGGAGAGAGCTATGCTCGGTGTTTCTTTGCGCGTTAGAATCCGGAACGAGGATATTCGCCAAAGAACTAAGGTTACCGACATAGCTCGTAGGATTCTCAAGCTGAAGTGGCAATGGGCTGGCCATATCGCTCGAAGAACAGATAACCGATGGGGAAGAAAGGTTCTAGAGTGGAGACCACGAACCGGAAGACGCAGTGTAGGTAGGCCTCCCACTAGGTGGACTGACGACATAGTGAAAGTCGCGGGAAACCGGTGGATGCAACGGCATCTTGTCGTTCGGAATGGCGTTCTAAGGGGGAGGCCTATGTTCAGCAGTGGACGCCTTCTGGCTGATGATGATATATGTTACTTAATCACAATAAGATTCGTTGAATGAATATACATTTTAATAGGATATGAAAGAGAGAAGCCACGTTTTTGTTTTAAACGGGTTCAGAAACCGGTTGCTATTGTAAATGGTAGCATTATATTCAGGTAAAATAATAGGGAGGCATTTAAGAAAGGCTTTTATTCAAAGTCAGATGAATTCAGCGTTTCGTTATAAGGCTTCAATTCAAATATAATTTCCGTCTCGAAATTTCCTCTTTGTTTATTAACGACTTATTGAATATTTATATTTTTTTTTATGTTTTCCTTTGCTCTCTTTTTATGTTATAAAATATATTTTTATTTTATTCTGTAATATTGCTTTTATCCTTCTTTTACGGACGTCTTAGATAATTTTAATCAATAAAATTGTCACGCCCAGAAATTGGAGCCACTTGCTACGATCCTGACACAACCGCCTTGTTTCCCTCACATCCATAATTCTTTTCATAATAGCTCTACAATAATGGGCATACAAACAAATATAAAAATGTATTATAGTTTCGTTGTTGTAGTGTTTGCATAGTACCTTATGCAGTAGTAACACAGATAACTGAGGAAAACTGTAATCACAGGCTCGCCAACGTATTATGCCACACGCCTACCCCCGTAGCAGGGCAGTCGTGTTTTACGATACGCACGAGACAGTGCCACGTGCATCTAGCAATAGCATGCATATATATATGTGTGTATTCCTCATACACTACAGTTGTAATATTTATCCCATAACTGAGAAACAATTACCAAGATTTTCATCTAATTTCGATTAATAATGTATTTCAGTTGTATTATAAACAAAAATGTTAAAACAGTATCACCAAAGAGCACTCATAACAAATATTTCTTCCCATTATTAACATGAATCCTATTCGTGGGTAGGTATTCTATTTGTCTTATTATCTGTACTTACTTTTGTTCTTATGGATAAACCCATGTGAACTATGAATGAAACCTATGTGAATTATCCAGAACTAGCTATTACGTTACTTCAAAAAAGTATTTACAAGATTTTAAGCTTCTCTGGAGTAGCAGTCTTCATTCATGGACCGCACTCCAGCTTAAGATCAAACAGAGTGCGGTTATATAACGAGCCACAATTATAAAAAAAAATGAGCCTGGAGGCTTAACGTGCTCCTCCTTTTGTGTCTAACCAGCAACTGAAGACCAATTACAATTGCATTTTCAGTGTGTTGCATTCATATTTTATATTCGCACGTGTGCTTAAATGCACTGGAGGGGCGCGTCATTTCGGCTTGGACAGACTATATCACAGTACTAAAATACGCATACGATAGGGTAACTAACACCTCCAGTCAAACTGGCTCCGTTTGCCTGTAAAAGTGTCGTTAAATCCCGAAAAAGTGTTTGTTTAACATTACTGGATATATCCCTCACATTTTATCATACCTATTTACCTATTCCTTTTTCTTCCGGCTTTGACAATTACCGTCAAATACTCAGAGATACAGATACAACACTGAAATGGACCGAAAATAAACTATACACTAATCTGTAATTGTTTAGACAGTTCATTTTATAGCTATGTCAACAAACTAATTTAGATTCTTATAAAGTTTAGGTTTATAACGGGTTTTCACAGCAAAAAAATAATTGTTTTATTTTTTCATAACCATTTTCTTTATAATTATGTTTCGATTTCACCCGGCCTGATGTTGTACATTTAAATTACTGCAAGCAGTAGTCGCTTTCACTATGTCCGCCTTTTTGGAACCGGCATCTCTTAAGTTGATCCCGAACTGAGGCACATTACGGCATCTAATTCGAAGCGAATATCTGCTTCATTTTCTTTTAATTAACAAATAATTTAATATTTTACTTTAATTAAAGCTAACCAACCTTCTCACTTCAAACTTTTATGTTTCAATACATTTACCTAACGATCTTGTAGGCCATTGAAGTAGAAAAGTTCTCGAATGGAGGGAAATTATGGGAAAACGTTCCGTGGGAGTACCAAGATAAACTGTTAAAGGTGGCAAGAAAACAGCTGAATGCAGGCGTCTTACAGCAGATCACTGTAAAGATTGCTGGGAGAGACCTATGTCCAGTAGTGGACGACTAATAGCAGAGAGAGAAAGAGTTTAATTCATGTAACTGAATCCTAGGTACGCATAACAGATGTAAATGTATATCTATATGATCATATAAAACAATTCAATTATGCCTATATTGTTCACAAACAATAGACCAGGGATGAGATACGCTTAAGCATAGATTTTAGTTATCAATCTACGAGTCAGTTCAATTGAAATGGTGGTTTCTAGAAATTGTGTTTTGCTTTGAAATACATTTAATATACCTCTGTTAACAACAGTTACTAACTGCTATTTGTGGTTTCAACTTCATTTTTCTAGCTCAGTGATAGTTAACTAAGATAATTAGGTTATGTGTTAGATTAATTAGATTAATATATTTATTTATTTATTGTGCTATAAAATATACCTAAATGAAACTTAAATGTTTGTTGACCAATCAATCAAATTGTCACACCTTTTTCCCACGGGAATAGGCAGATACAATGGGGCGCCAATTGCCACGATCCTGACAGAACTCCTCGCTTCCCTCACATCCTTAATTCCCTTTTACAATCAAATTAAATAGAACAATAATTAAATTTTACATATATTTTTAATTTATTTAATAAAACAAATTATTAAATATTATAAATATAAGCTATAAAACAAATATTTGGATCCATCGAAAATCGAACACAGCACTTTACGTGTAACGGGCTGGTGTGCTAAACAATGCACCACGCATATCGTCAAATGTGAAAATGAATACAAAGAAGTTAATAACACGATAGTTTTATTACCTTTTTGTGAAGCTTTATTAATGGGTGACAAGTATCGCACACACCTCTAAAGGATGGTAAACGATCATTACTGTGATAAAAGTTGCGGGCACGTTCGCAGCACGTCTGTTTACAGACGTTTACCCTGAATTTACCCCGAGTTTATACCCCTTGGGTGAACACTAATGACCCTTCTGTGTTTTGTTACTGTCAGCTGACCCGAAGGTTTTTGCTAACAAAAGAATATACCTAACTAAGTTCTACTAATGTGTTTATTTGATACAATAACTGTCTTAATTTATTGCTCACTGCTCTTTGTAACATCATTTTATTATCACTTTATTTATAAATTAGTTACTTTATTAAAAAAAAAAACACGAGAGCACATCGGTCAGCTTCAACCGAAAATTAAAAAAAACTGTATTTAACTGCTGGGTCTAAGTTGCATATAGCCTGGATTAACAGATGCAATACTTTGTCATTGAGGAGAGTATGTGAAGTGACAGTAGCGGATAAAATAGCGTGCGCGATATATGCGGTTTGAAAGAAGATGTTGGACAAGGATTGACAAAGGAATGCTTCAATTGTTTGCGCACATGAAAAGGATGAGTGAAAGTAGATTGACGAAAGAAATTTATAAATCTTATGTGGATAGATGCGTTAATCGAGGCAGACCAAGGAGGGTATTCTTCGACCAAATCGAAGATATCCTCAAAAGGCTGAGGTGCCTAGTGCCGTAACCGTAGAGCTTGTATTGCGGAAGGAATTGTGGATGCGAGTGAAGCTAGGGAGTTGTGTCAGGATCGTGGCAAGTGGTGCTCGTTTGTCTTTGCCTATCCCTGTGGGAAAGAGGCGTGACAATTTGATTTCATTTGAATACTTTGCTGTTAAGATCGTTGCGAATTACCGTGCCTTACATACGAGGGAATAGTGTACATGGACCTAGTATTTAATTTGTTTACGATTTAGGTTACGGTTCATTAACGGAGAGCGCTGTCAAAGGCAAGGAATTCTTTTATAGCAGTCTAGAAGGTCTGGTTGCCATGGTCCTTCTGATGAGAACTCAAAAGTCAATGTCGTCAACATTAATGTCATTTACGCGTATAATCAATCAATCAATTAATCAAATTGTCACGCCTTTTTCCTACAGGGATAGGCAGAGACAATGTAGCACCACTTGCCACGATCCTGACACAACTCCCTCGCTTTCTTTACATTCACAATTTTCCTCATACAAGCTCTACGGTTATGGGCACTAGGCAACGTAGCTTTCTTGAGGATGTCTCCGGTATAACAAACTTTAAAAACAGATGTACATGTTTATTATATTAAGTATGTATTAAAAGTAAATTAAAATAAATTGTTTCTTTTCATAAGTAAAAATAAAAGCATAGACAGCGTTCGTTAAAAAAAATCAATAACCGACACGATTTAAATTCACAGCTCGTTTCTTATTAATTAGTAAAAGTAAAATTATGTCATGAAACTTCATTGAGCAGCAGCTGCGATCACCGACACCCCTGTTTGCTCTGTAACTTGACTTCTGGCAGAGAGTGACAGCCTTACTCTAAATGTTAAATTAAAATATTACTCTACAAATATTTTAAATATTTTATAAAATGAAATATTTTTGCGGCTTACTATTTTTTTATTTAGTCCGATATTTTGAAGTCTGCAGCCACCGTGGTCGCATGGAGATTAAATCGCTGCAAAGCTTTTGAAACGTCGGAAAATCAATCAATCAAATAAATTGTCAGGTCTTTTTCACAGGGATAGGCAGGAACAATGGAGTGCCGCTTGCCACGATCCTGATACAACTTCCTCGCTTCCCTTACATCTACAATTCCCTATACCAGCTCTTGACGCAGCTTTCTTAAAGATGGCTTTGCTCGGAAAACACCTTCCTGGGTCAGATTAAAATAATAAAAACTAGTGACGGCGACTGAGACCATCAGCCAAGTCGAGGTCAAATGTCGCGTCAAAAGGAGCAAACATATTTTATTTCACTGATATTATTAACTAAGTTGTACTTTTTATAGTAAAGTATTTGCATCATACAAGCTCTTCTATGATGGGTACTAGGCAACTCAGCTTTCCTAAATTGTGAATTTGACGGAAGCAAGGGAGTTGTGTCAGTGCCGTACCAAGTGGCGCTCCGCTTCTGCCTATTTCTGTGTGGAAATAGACGTGACAATTTGATTGATTGCTTGATCAATATCTATATCTAGTGCCGGATTAGCCACGTAGCAAGGGTAGCAAATGCTACGGGCCCCGCGAATTTGAAGGCCCCGCGCTCCAACGCCTGTCTGTCCGTAATAAAAAAATATAAATTTAGATCTAAAACGCGAAGCGCTTAGGCCTTAGGCTATGCTTCACTTCCACTTGAAAATTTAAGTCAATATTAGAAGTGTTATCTCTAAATTTGCCCATATTAAATCCAGAAAAGATTGTTTGTACCTGTTTTGTTTTATTTAATACCCTAAACATGAGAACCTAAAGCAAACCAAGGGCCCCTTGACTGAATTTGCTACAGGCCCCGCGCTGGCTTAATCTGGTACTGTCTATATTATCCTTATCATTATGTTAGAATCAAAAATCTTTTATGTAAAAACGGGAACACTTATCAATCATTTAAGTGCAACTAGCAATTTTAACCTACTGTGAAAATAAATAAATAAATATTAAGTTTATGATGTAGGCGGGAATATTGAACTATCAATTACATCACATGATTGAATAGCCCGGGTGCCTTTGTAATTGAAGCCTTTGAATCCCGCAGTGTTGTGATACAAAGCCCCCTTTGTGAACATATTAAATGATCTGCCATTAAAACACGATTAATATTAATCACGCGTATATTTTTCATTTTATAATATACTAATACCGCGATTAATTTTGTTTTCATTTTACGTTTTTTATTATTCCGCAAATTAAAAAAAATGTTTGAATTGAAACTACCCCGTTCGATTTTTGATTTTGTTTTTAAGATGACACCGTTATTTTTTGCGAAAAAAAAAAGAATTTAACCGGGAACAGAAAAACAAAATAAAAACATTAATCCGGGTAGTTTTGGAAACAATAACAGCATCAACCAATAAGACGATCAACACCTCAGTCTCTCCGTGACCACGATGGCTGCAAAGCTCTGGAAACGTCGGAATAATAAAAAAATTGTAAAATCAAAACCAAAATAAACGCGATAGTAAGCTGCATAAAATTTGTTTAATTCATTAATCAATGTTCGCGCAAAATCTAAGAAAATACAGTGAAATATTATTTTGTAATGAAACAAGAAACTTCATCAAAGTTAACGCTACGTCCACATAAGCCTTATAGTAGCAGCTAGTAGTACTTCGATTCGTAGCAGGCTTTGTGTCGGAGCAAGGTAGCAAAATCCGTCCATTTTCCAACGTTACACTATTATGCTATTAACTTACACGTGTATCGTAACCTCCTTTTGCACATTCTATACATCACGTTGCCCGAACTATAATAATACTACCGAAACAATAATATATTTTTTATTACATTTCTATAATAAGATATTTATTCCGGGTTTGGTTATTAAAGAGTGGTAGGCAGTGGTACTACCACCACTTACATGTATACAGACCGTGAAGTGACTTAGTCGCGTTTCGGGATCAGCTTGTAAGATACCGGATAGAAAATAGGCCAAATAATATGAAAATAGGCCAGTTTTTTTCGTTGTTTTATGAATTATAGGGAACAAAAGTATCTCAAGTGAATATTTTTAATAAATGAAGTCCGCATTTAAATAAATGTCTGGGAGGATTCAAGTAATTAAGTGAACATTCGTTTTCATTATCCGGTATCACAAAAGCCTTTAGAAAACACGACAGCTTTTCTCCGCTTGAATCTAGACTTTGAAGCAACATGCAATAAACGACTGAAGAAAAATAATTTCAAATAATATTCGCCTTCTTTATGTGTCTGGCTGAAGTGATATTAAGTTTAATTTATACGTATATTTGGCTGATATGGTGACGTCGACTGAGGCAACCGTAATTTGCCTCAGTCAGTTTTTTCAGTTTTCGGCGATCTTGGACTTCCCTTTGTTTACCAGCAGGCAAGTCGACGTCAGACGGTTTCGGAACGATAGTAATGGTTATGAGATTAGACTTTTAAAATGAAAAATAAAATGAAATTGAAATATGAATATCTTTTAATTTTAGTTTTTCTTGCTTAATGATGTACTAATTTATATATTTTTTAATGTTAATTGATTTATTTTTTTATATTTTAACCTATGCATTATTTCACTACTACTAGACCACCCACTAATGCTTTTATCGCCTTTTATATACAATATATAGACGGATTGATTTGACCTATAGCTGTCACCTTATAGGACCATCCATAATCCTCCTTATTTTGAGGTAAAAATAGATAGGCAAAATGTATTCAATATTCTCTGAATATTCATTCTATAACCCGGAAAAGAATATTGCATGAATCTTTTTGTGTAAAACTTGTATCAGCTGGGATATTGAACTACATGTGAAGAATCGCTTTAGAAATGATAACTTAATTGAAATCTTTTCTTTAACTCCATATCGTCCCGGATATTATCGATGTATTGGTATAAAAATTTATTAATATCGTAAGGTTTCTATTACAGAAAAGGTAATACGGTAACCAGTATAAAATAGCGATTGAGCGGGAATTTACAATTTTATAAAATTAGATCGATTCTTTAGTCTGACCTACTTAGGTATTGTAATTTAAGAAGTACAAACATTGTCATGTCGCATTTTCTATTGCATTATCATTAATTACACGCCAGAATTCTGACAAAACTCTTTTCCTTCCTCAATCTACAATTCGCTTCATACATGCTTCTTGGTTATGGACACTGTGGAACCATGCTTGTTTACAAGAATGTTTCTAATCCAGGAGTAGTCTGATCGGACCCGATTTATCTTTCCACAGTCGCCATTTGTCACGACTCCAAAGCTTCTCACACGACGAAAAGCAGGCATAGGTGATCCGAATTGCCGCGCTTAAAGAGTGCGGAGTCTGTCACGAAAACCGAGAGTCCTCGGTGCAAAAAACCACTTCCCTGTACCAACGTAGTTTGGTATATATACTTTGGTCGTCCTGTTTCTACGATACAAGCACTTTTGGTAGCTTAGTATTTCGGTATTGATGTTTTGTGTGTAAATAAGACAAAGCAAAAGTGATAAGACATCAGACATAAATCATCACTGATTGTATTATATGTTTAATATTAAAAATATGAGTGAAAGTAGATTGACGTAAGAGTTTTATAAATAATATGTGGGTGGATGCGTTAAACGAGGCAGAGCCAGGAGGTCCCTAACACACACTTAAAATGAGAATGGGCTTAAGAAAGCTGAGTTGCCTAGTGCCCATAACCGTAGAGCTTGTATGAAGAGAATTGTGGATGTGAGGGAAGCAAGGGAGCTGTGTCAGAATGGTGCCAAGTGGCGCTCCATTGTCTCCGCCTATCACTGTGGGCAAAAAGGCGTGACAATTTGATTTTTGTTTGAATTAAAATTATTAATTTTACTAGTTACCGAAGTTCTATAAGTAATTTGAAATGATTTATAGATCAATAGTACAAACCTAATAGCGAAACATTTAATTAGAAGCAAGATTTAATTATATAAACATCGGTATAAAACGTAAAGCCAAAATTACGATTTAACGTTCACAATGCTACTAGCCGTTTGATATTTCGCTTATGTTTGGAAACATTTGAATGATGTATAGTTTGGTATTTACTGTTGGTAACGGTTATTAACTGTGGTCGCGACGGGAAAATGACCGAAGCATTTTGATGGAAACAACCCGCATAAGCTATTGTTCATACTTCGACTTTTCGAGCACATTTTGTGAGTAACAATGCTCTTTTTGTTATTTTGAAAACATATTTTCATGCCCAAGTGTAGATATTTACTTACTTTATACAACCGTGGTTTAGGGATCGATATCCATACTCGTAAACGGTTTTTTGTATATTTTTTTGTGTAGATAGCAAGTAAAGTTGTTTATTTAACGATTATTTTTACGTTTGTTAGAATTGATGAGTTTCTTGTGGTGTAGTGGCAGTGCAATGGTTACACAAACCGAAGAAACCAATGTATCTTTGATATATGTACTTTGATTATCCTGTTTCTATGATACAAGCACTTTAGTAGCTTAGTATAGAAATGTAAATAAAAATAATAAAGAATAATAAAGTATTTCTTCTTGATGCCTTTTGGAAATCAACGGCATACAACAAGCAGAAAGTAACTTAAGTGGATTAAATATAGTTTAGTGGTTTTATTCGTATGATGTATTGTATGTATATTTTTTATTACATATACTTTTGTATAATTAGCTACTAAAAGTGCTTGTATCATAGAAACGGGACGACAAAACTACATGCCTGATTAATATCAATGATACATTGGTACCGGCAAGTGGTTTTAAACGGGAGGGCTCTTGGATGGTCAAATAGTAGACCACAGACCTACTGTTTAACGCACTTTATGTTTAGACCTCCCTGTCTATGAATGCAATGAGAATGATTGCATAATGCAAAACAGCATTGGTTTTACAGTGAAAGTAAAATTAATAAATAAACATAAATTATTTCTGAACAAATAAGTTTTATTCAAAATAAAGCTAAACAATCGAATAAATTTTATAAAAATGCTAAGATTATCGTTGTATTGTGTAGATAATGGCTATGAAAGAGGTTCAAGAAGGGTTTCTTTGCTATAAAATTTGCTTATTGTTCAAGCAATGAATTATAATAAAGGGCATCTTTACTTCTATATTATTAGAGCGGAATAATATAGAAGTGATTTCGATTGGAAATAAATTTGGCTTTTGTTTAATTGGTTGATTAATTTGTTGATTTCAAATAATGGCCAAGGCAAACATAATAAGTAAGAGAGCAATAAATCATAATAAATATTATCTAACACCTGGGGGCCCATAATACACAAACTTAAGTCCCAAGTCCAGAAAACTGCCAAACCAGATGACACCGTCAGTTATTTTTGCAAAAAATTGAATTAAACCGGGTACAGAAAAAGAAAATCAAAACATCAAACGGGGTAGTTTTGGAAACAATAACAGCATCTCAGTCTCTCCGAGACCACGATGGCTCTCGAAACGACGGAATAATAAAAAAATTCAAAATAAACGCGATAGTAAGCCGCATTAAATTTGTTTAATTCATAAATCAATGTTCGCGCAAAATCTAAGAAAATACCATAATAAATATTGTCATAATTAAATGTAAATAATATATTTATTATATTATTCATTAAACAGTTGCCCAACTAAGAAGGTATTGCTCAATTTAAAGTTAGGGTAGCGATGCGTGAAGAAGCACCTTTGGCCGGCATAGTGACGGCGACTGGGGCAGCCGTGAACCAACTCGGTTTTTTCAGTCGTCGTCACTCCTGGACCTTCTCTTGCTTATCATCAGGCGGGACGTGGTCAATGGTTGTGTCACAATAAAAAACAAAAAAAAAACTCCCAATTTAATAAGAAATTACGTAAAACATATTTATAAAATTTTGTATTATTTTTGTTTATCTTAGTAACCTAAAAATGATATAAAAAAAATGTACGACATACTAACATGTTTATTTGTCAAGTAAACCTTGTATTTTAATGTAAATATAACGCTTGATATTAAGTGTGCTGAATAGCTTAGAAATTATGAATTAGGGAATTATATACCCCGGCTATGGTAATAGGACGAGGGAATCGGCCCTTAGAAACACTCGTTGTGATATTATTGTAATTATTTCTCCTCCTTTTCTGGAGGAATTTTGTTATTCCTATCGTGGCCATTTGTTTCGTATTATTAAACCTAATGTCTAAATGTTATGGACGTGTATTATTTAGCGAAGTAATAATCCGTTTTTAGTGAACTTTTCTTGTGCTTCTTCAGTATTTGTAATCAGTATTTTTGTTTTTTTTTTTTTTGCTTTTTTTTATTGTGGCTCGACATATCACTGCACCCGTTTAATGTTAGGCAGGAACTGCGGTCCATGATTGGAGGCGACTTATCTATTACAGTTAGATTTTGTTAATTGATATCTGACCTCGACTTACCTGATGGCAAGCAAGAAGAGGTCAAGTGTGCTGACGACAAAAAAAAACCTAGCTAGTAAATTTCCTTTAAACGAAACGTGAAAAAGTATCTCTAGTCAGCATAGTAGTGGCGACTGAGGTATTATTCAGTCGTTAGCACTCTTAAACCTTCTTTTGCTTACGGATCTTATATCTTGCGTCATAATAAAAATATACAATAAAAGTTCACTTTATTAGTTATGCAGGAGAGATCATAAAATCAATCAATCAAATTGTCACGCCTTTTTCCCACAGGGAGAGGCATTAAGATTTTAGTTTCATTATTATCAATAACTAATTTTAAAAGCTTTTGTATTACATGTTAAAATATCAAAAGACATGAATTTAAAATTAAAATCCCTTTGAGGTAATAATTTAAAAAATATAATAAATTTTATAACTATTGTAACTTCAAAATGCATGTTGAAATCACAGAAAACAATTTACTACTTATACATTTGTAGCTGGTTGTTGTGTTGTTTTTTGTATGTTTTTCAAGCAGCTTTCCGGCAAACGCTAAAAACAAAATTACAAAGACTCGCTTCTCTATTCAGGGATGCACGCTTCCATAGAAATTTTGGTTCAAAAAAACATTGTCTTTCTGCAATTTAACTCTACCGTAGTTTTACAAGACACTACTTTTTTACAAGCACTCGCTGCCAGTTTTTTTTAACTTTAAAGGCATATTTAATTTTCATTAATTTTTTTTTACTAATTATTATTTTGTATATTTTATTCGATAAAAGAAATATTTCTTGTCTGCTAAGTTGTGATTTGTGTCAGAATCGTGTACTATCGCGTTTATTTTGGTTTCGATTTTTCATTTTTTTATTATTCCGACGTTTCGTGAGCTTGGAAGCCATCGTGGTCACGGAGAGACGTCACGTGTCATACTTACTTATATCTGTGGTAATGAAGGCGTCAGAGTATTAGTTGTATTTTTGTCAGTAAATAAAAAATAAGATCAACCGAGTAGATTGTATTTTGATCAAATTGAGAATATTCTCAAATTAGCAGACGTCGCAATGCCCCTAGCACATGTCGCCTGCCATATTTATAAATCTGATGTGTACGGATGCGTTAAACAAGGCAGGCCTAGAGGGGTGTTATCCACCAAATCGGAATCATCCTCAAAAAAGCTACGTTGGCTAGAGCTTGTATGAGAGAATTGTAGATGTGATGAAAGCGAGGGAGTTGTGTCAGGATCGTGGTAAGTGGCGCTCCATTGTCTCTGCCTATCCCTGTAGGAAAAAGGGGTGACAATTTGATTGATTCATTGATTTCGCCACATTGGTTTTGCCTGTCTTTATAGGAATCGTAACGTCACGGTTTGATTTGTTGCTATAAAATTTACTTCACATATATATTTTAATTAATTATAGCAATGCGTTATAATAAAACTATCTCCCAAAATAAAATAAAAATCATTTAGACCGACATCACAACCCTTAGTATTTTTATTTAATAAAAACCTAAATAGAAAAAGCACGAGGTAAAGGCACACTTCTGACAATATTAGACTAGTACCTTTCTTTTAACGACATAGCCCAAAAGGCATGTTCTTTATAAAAAATATTCTTTAAGAAAAATATCTTCTACAATAAAGGACAATGAAATTTCATGAATAGGTCTAGAGATAAAAATTTGTCCAATATAATAGCTAAGATGGCGTACTTCATTTCCTAAGAGGTCCTTTTGGAGGATATGTCCCGTGCATTTTTAATGAACTGCCTTTGCCTATACATTTTGATATTAACTGGGGTACAATGAATAAAATTCACTTACTTTTTTGGGCACAACTAAAATTCATTATTATTTACTTGGTTTTATTTGGTTTTATTTTATATTTACTTGGTACTTGGTTATTTTATTCCTAATGTACTTGATTGTTAATCTAGGAATTATATTTTAAAATTCTATTACATAAAAGATTTAATACTGTCTATAGAACCAATAGGAAGCTCCGCAGTTTACAAATTTAAAAGTTAATTACATTTCTTTATATAAGCTCTTATAAAGTGCCAGTCCCTAGATCAAGGAGCAATCATTCAAGACGTTCCCGTTTTATCCTTTCACTCATTTCTGATTTACAAATCTTTTTCGTAAATGTTCTTTCATCCATCCTTTCCAACGGAACCGCAACGTACGATTTCTATTATTTCTCACTACATCTACTTTCATTTATCACACAATCTCGCACAACTGTATTGTTTATACAGATTTTTTAAGTCTTTATTTTTTTATTGTGACAAGACATTTGACCTTGACCCGCGACTGAAAAAACGAATAATTATAATTATACACCAACGATTGAAAAAGCATAATTAATATTTTATTAATTAAAACAATAAAGGCTTTCCGCCGAAATTAACAATTGTTTATTTGTTTGATGAAATCTTACAAAGGTCAGTTGAATAAGAAAACAAATACAATTTATAATTGAAATTTCTAATGAAAGAAACATACCTTAATTAATGTCTTCGGCAATAAATTGATAGATTCTTATAAATAGCTATTCACAAGAAAATGTCCAGATATACTCGTATTTGTTCTCGTTATATATTTTTATAGTGACCATAGACCTGCCTGATGGTAAGCAGAATGGAGGTCCAAGAGTACCGACGACTCAAAAATCCGAAATATTTTACTGCTGCGTCTCTATGCCGGGTTCTAGTAAAAAATTACTAAAGTTAGAACTTTATGATTTTTAGTTTGGTGTTTTGGTATTTTACCACTCAGTTGTTGCAATTTTTCAGTTGTCTAGTTAATTTTTACGTCCAATTAATCCAAATTGACAACAGTTGTAAGAAGTGTTATTTTGGCTCAGTATCTTTAGTATTAGTAAATGTCATTTATGTGCTCTAATGACATTTAGTATAACGGAAATAGGCAATAATTATGTCAATTCTGTAAAAACGGAACCAATAAAACATACTCTATTTAAACATTATATAAATTATTTGTGCGGTAAATATATTAGTGGTAGACAAATTGTGGGTTTGTGTGATCAGTAGGGTGGTAACACTGCTTTTCATAAAGTGTCTAATTTGGGATCAAATTGAAAGTTGCCGGTATTCAACTAGGCCGGTATAGTGGATGCGACTGCCACTTGCAGTCATTTAAGTGTGACAGTAGTCGCCTCTACGAAAAAAATGAAATGAATATTTTAATTCAATTTTACATATCAAGTTTTTATGGGTCGCTTTTTAAGAGACATTCCAATCTTCAATGCTATTATCGAGTTTTATGACGTTTCTGTTTGACATTAAATCGATTTATGTTTATAGACTTTTATTATCTATTTTTGCATTATTTAATGTCAATTTCTGACATCCAATCATTAAATTTTCATGGCAAACCTTTAGTGATTAAAAGATTTGAGCTTTCAAAGCCTTTGGATTAAAATTTGATAACGTTAACAAAAATTCTCTTTCATTTTATTATATTATCTTGTAATTATCTTTTATCATGATAAAACCTTGATGTTAATAATACCCGCCTGATGTTAAGCTGAAGCGTGATTAATGAGTGGGGACAACCTGCTGCCACAGACAATGCCAGCAGCTGAACTCAGTTAATTTTTAATGTGATTCTGAAACGCGTCTGAGTCACTTTACTGATAGTTTGATAATACGCCGCACAGTAGACTGGGAAAATACCCACCAACTGTTTATCTATCACTCTTAAACTTAAAAATAAACATGATTTCATTACCTAGCTAGCGGTGTACACGCGGCTTCGAACGCTATTAAACACATTTTTGAGGTAATTTTAATGTGTAGTATAACGTGTAGTCTTGCTTTTGAAAACAACTCATCCGCTTGACCGTTTTCATCGATTACGCTACATTATTGATCTTTACAAAACAATGATCTAATATTATTGATAAAATATAGCCTTTCTCCATCCTCAAGGTTGATTCTAATCAATCGATTAACTAAATTCCCACAGGGATAGGCATAGCGCTACTTGTCACGATCCTGACATAACTCCCTCGCTTCCCTCACTTCCATAATCTTCTTTATACAAACTCTATGGTTATAGGCTACTGCCTGGTGGCAACCCAGCAGCTTTCTTGAGGATGTCTGAGTCTGTCTCGTTTAACACATCCATCGTTTAACATTATCACATCAGATTTATTCTGAAAAATCATTTAGAGTTTACATTCTATTCTCAAACTTTACCTTTTTGTAATATATGAATACATTAGTTGCATTATTATTTTATACATTGTATTTTTACAAATTACATAACATAAATTTATAGCCGACAAGATATCATACAATTCATACAAATATAACAAATATTCTACGAGTAAGAACAAAGGGAAATAACTTACAAAAGTGAATGTAGTGAACGAAATGATTTAGTAATTTTTTTGCGTAAAGGAGTTGGTTACAATAGAGAAAAAAGGCTTTATGTAGCCGATGTCTTGGCCAGATTCAGCTAAATTACATTTATATTTTTGGCAATGGGCCTAGTTCTCTTTAATAAATAACAATCCAGATTTCTTATGATACTGACTTGTTAGCCTTACATGACTTACAACGTGATAGATAGATTAGCTTTTAGTTGCTAAGAATATAAGTTATGATGTAATAAACAATTATTATACATAAATAGTACGTATATTAATATGTACAAAATAGTTTGCTTGGGGATTGCTAGACATTTCTCAACCTCGAATTAATTAAATCTTACATTAAGAACATTACAATTAATTTAACATCAATTAACTGAAGAATTGTTTTATAGAAGAAATCAAAACGTTTGTAGTGACAAGGATTGACAAAGGAGTGCTTCGATGGTTTGGGCACATAAAAAGGATGATTGAAAGTAGATTGACGAAAATAATTTATAAATCTCATGTGAATGAATGCGATAAACAAGGCAAGCCCAGGAGGGTGTTTTACGACCAAATCGGAGACATCCGCAAGAAAGCTAGGTTTCCTAGTGCCCATAACCATAGAGCTTGTATAAAGAGAATTGTGAATGTGAAGGAAGTGAGGGTGTTGTGTCAGGATCGTGGCAAATGGCACTCCATTATCTCTGCCTATTCCTGTGGAAGGAAGGCGTGACAATTTGATTGATTGATTAAAAATGTTTTTTTTCTCGTTGCTCAGCATTATGACAAGGAGTGTAAAGCTGAAGTGCAATCACAGTGCTGCCTAGCTACACCCACTATGCGGCTTACAAGTAGATCACAAAACGCGATTAAGTCACTTCAAGGTCTGTACACTTGGTGGTACACTCGGATCTTTTACCGTACCTACAACTCTTTGAAATCCAGACCCGAAGCAAATATTCGCCCCTCACTTGATCAAATACCCATGTTTGTTATAATCAATCGAAAATATAAATATCACAATTAAAAGCTATAAAATAAATATTCCCTCCGATCGAAAATCAAACCCGCCTAGTTGCAACCGGCAACTTACAAGCTAATCCCGAAACGTGACTAAATCACTTCACGTTCTGTATACTTGTAAGTGGTGGTACTACCCCTGCTTACCACTCTTGATAACCAGTGATGATAATAAATAAATGCTATCAATATTAAATATTACAAATAAAAGCTATGAAACAAATATTTGCTCTGACCGGGAATCGAACCCGAAACTAAATGCGCAACAAACCAAACGATAACCGCTCGTCCACGCCTGTTGTCAAATTGATAATAAATCTCTATTAATAATTAGCAAATACTAAATAAACTAGAACACAATACCATACATAGTATTTAATTATCAAAAATTAAAATGTACTTGAAAGTTACTCGAAGATAAGAAGCACAAGATGTATAAAGTTTTTGGATGAACTCCAAACTATTATAAGCCGAGTTGTTATCTTTTTGACCTTTTCCCTTTTTTCCTACTTCATGCCTAGAGTGTGTTTCTTTGGAAGGTGTTTCGAAACACCCGAAAAGCTAGGTTGTCTAGTTCCCATAACCGTAGAGCTTGTATGAAGAGAATTGTAGATGTCAGTGAAGCGAAGGAGTTGAATCAGGAGTACAAAGTGCGCTCCTTTGTGATCTGGCCGTGAAAGTGTTTAATTTCGTCATCGGCACTATTAAAACTACTCTTCCTTAACTTACAAGCAGGTCGAGATCAGATATTCAAAAAAAGAATAATAATTTAATTAATAAGAAAAACTACACAGTTCTCCTCATACAAGCTCTACGGTTATGGGCACTAGGCAACCTAGCTTTCTTTAAAGGAAGCGAGGGAGTTGTGTCAGGATCGTGGCAAGTGGCGCTCCATTGTCTCTGCCTATCCCAGTGGGAAAAAGGCGTGACAATTTGTTTTATTGATTAAAGAAATGCTAAATTAACTATTAATAAGTGTATAAAAGGTAACTGAAATAACGAATAAATCGAAGGGAAGATATTTCTGTAAATAATTCCGTTATAAAAACTTACCTGGAAATATTTTATCGCTTCAGGATATTTCAGAAAAGTTCATTTTATGTACAACCATCATTTACATTTCTTTATGAATTTCATGCTTTTCATAAAGTGGAATATAAAGTTAATATCTTATTGGAATTACTACATTTTCTGATATTTAAATTATGTTAAAGTCAAAAACGCACCGACGAAAACTAATTCAGTCTACGGTTGCCCCAGATGCCGTCACTATGCCGGCCGAAAATTATTTTGTTATTTTTTTTTATTTACACTTCTATACTAAGCCACTAAAGTAGTTGTATTATAGAAATAGGACGACCAAAGTACATATATCAAAAATACATTGGTACCGGTGAGTCGTTTTAAACCCGTGCTCTCGGTTTGCATGACCATTCCCTGCCACTACACCACGGTCGCCTTTATTATGTACTTTGGTCGCCCAGCTTCTATGATACAAGCACATCTAGCAGCTTCGTATAGAATTAATACAAATTAAAATATATATATATAACCAGTACAAATTATATTATTTCATGCAAAAGAAACACGTAGAGTGAATTACGAATTCATGGGAAAACATGAAAATTCGTAGTTATAAATGGTTTTAAAAATATATATTCAATTTTTACTCGTTACATATTCTGTGTTGGTAATATTTTTCCTCTGTTCAAAAATACGATAATTGTATTTCATAAAACTTTATTTTTTGAAGAGTTCGAATTTTTTGAAATTGTTTTTCGAAAAGTTTTAATATTTTTTCAATCAATCAATTAATCAAATTGTCACGCCATTTTCCCACAGGGATAGGCAGAGACAATGGAGCGCCACTTACTACGATCCTTACACAACTCCCTTGCTTCCTTCACATCCACAATTCTCCTCATACAGGCCTTGTGTTTATGGGCACTAGGCTACTTAGCTTTCTTAAGGATGTCTTCGATTTGTTGGAAAACACTCTCCTGGGCCTGCCTTGTTTAACCCATCCATCCACATCAGATTTATAAATTCCTTTTAATTTTTTTAATTCTAGAAAAACAGAATCCAACTATTATTATTAAAGCTCGGCATATGACTACGGTTATACGAGTATATGATGTTAAACTGGAATACGATCCATGAATGGAGTCGACTGCGACTACAGTTACGTAATTGAGAGTAGCGTTTACATTCACTAAGCAGGCCTACTTATAAGCTTATATAAAGTGATGGTAGGTACTGGTTGCCTAGGCTACCTGGATTGGTAGCCTGGGCAAATGACCACCAAGTAACTGCTTAATACTTTTAATTTCTTTATTTACGTCGATTTATATCTATAGAGGCTGTATGAAGAGAATTATTAATGAATTAAACAAATTTTATGCGGCTTATTCTATAATATGCGATTTTGGTTTGATTTTACAATATATGATTTTATATGATTTTGGTTTTGATTTTACAATATATTTTATTATTCCGACGTTTCGAGAGATTTGCAGCCATCGTGGTCACGGAGACTCTGTACTTACTTATTTACAATATCAAAATTAAAACTAAAACCAAATCAATTTGATTGTAAAAAGTAGGTATTACATAATTAAAGAGGTAGCGGAGAGAGAGAGAGAAGCAACCTTTGCTCTGTCTATTCGGCGCCCTAAAATAGGGAGAAGAAGGCGCGATTATATCCGCCTCCTTCCCCTTTAAATATCAGGAAAAGACATCAGGCTCGGGGTTACCCTGTCGCTTCATGTAGCGAGAAGTGGCCACAACAGCCGGCACCGCTGGAGATATCGGAAGAATGTACCCCAGCTCCCAATCTCCAGCGTTCGTGATGACGGAGGCTACCGTGGGGTTTTAGCCGGTACGAGTCCGGCATAATCCTGGTTACTACCCCGAGAAACCAGGAGTATCCATGAGGATTTCCCCACGAAAAAAAAAAGGTATTACATAATAATAAGTACAATTTACATCTGTGAGTTGATGATCCTGTACTAGACAAACTGTGTTACAGGACAACTCTGACTTTCCTGTCTTATATGTATAAAAAAATGGTACAAAAGAAAAACATAACTAAACAGAAAATAGATGCATATCATTTTACACAGATGTTGCGTCACAATAAAAAAAAACTTAGTACAAATTATTATCACAAATCATTTTTGTTATCATACTGACATTCAAAAAACTATTACATAATTCAAATACTAGAACAATTCCATAATCAACATGTTTTCTTTTGATTTATGTGTTTATTTTTACACGAACATCTGATCATAAAGTTGTCCATAATAAATAAACATTTGCCTACCAACAAAAGTTGGCCTAATTCCAGAATGAAAAACGTGTGCAGCAGATACTGTAGGTACTAGTAACAATATTAACTGATACTAATAGACGATCATAGTTCGAAATCGCTGACGCTAGCGTTTCTATTCCCTAGGAACTTCTCGGATAACTTACTCGTTTAGAAAGCTTAGTAGCGTGAAAAATCTAATCTAGTAACCACGTCTTCCTATTCCCAGAGAGATAAGCACAGAAAATAATCTATTCATCCGATTCGCTTTTCAGCGGTTATGGTCGTCATGTTATGCTGAGTGTAGCTTCCTCTACTGTCCTTACAATTCACGATACTTCTTCAATTCTCCCTATGAATCAATAAATCAAATTATCACATTTTCCCCACAGGGATAGACAAGTGCAACTTGCCACGATCTTGACGCGACTCCCTGATTCCCTTACATCCACAATTCTCTTCATACCAGCTCTACGGTATTCTCCCTTGCTTTGGTATATTAATATAATAGACCTCCAATAGTTGATTGAATCTGGTTGGTCCATCGCATATGTCATCCTCGCAGTCTTATGCCCTTTACTCTGCCTAAAATCGGATATACCCAAAGAATTTGGACATAAGAAATAAACATATTCCTTCTAACAAGAAGGAGACCTAAAATAGCCACAAAATACAACCGTTTATACTATTTTCACTTATGGCATTAAAAAGAAGTCAAGGGGATGAATATACATTTTTACATTTGTAATTTAGAAGGTTATTGTATTATATACTAGTTTTGATGATCATATGACAACCTAATTTGACACAATAACAAATGACACTAAAATACTTCAAAAAGGATGACGGAACAATTATGCCGCTACTCTTATTACCACGTGACTTTTAATTAAGCAGTATTAAAAGTCAATCAAGTGGTTGTAATTGCAAAAAAAAAGTGACTACCTTTGTAAGAAAGGAATTTTTTTTTTTTTTTTTTTTTTTTTTTATTGTGACACGACATCTGACCTCGTCCCGCCCGATGATAAGCAAGAGGATGTCCAAGAGTGACGACGACTGAGAAAATTGAAGTACAAGTAGTTTTCTCTTTCAGTCACACGTGGTATAAACATAGTATAAATGAGATAAATAACACTGAATTAGTTCTTATTTTAGCACAGCTTCTATTCTTTTCATATTCTAGGGTATACCTTTTTTATACTATGCTCGGTTTAAAAAGCATGAATGTGTGGTTTGGTTTTTGGTTGGTTTCATTTTCCTATTGTTTATATTTGTATTAACATAAATATGATGTTGCAGAATTTGTATAAAGTTTTTAATTTATAATAATAACGGATTTTAAATATCCTCAACAAAGCTGGTTTGCCTAGTGCCCATAACCATAGAGCTTGTATGGAGAGAATTGTGGATGTAAAGGAAGCGAGAAAGTCAATAAAATAATAAAAAAAGTATAGTGATAGTGACTAAGGCTGAGTCGATATTATCATACGCGCATCGGTTAGTGCACTTGGGGCTTCCCTTGCTTACACACTTTCGAGGTCCGCCATAATAATAAATAAAAAAAACAAGTAAACTAGTGAACATAATATAAATAAAAGATGATTTCTATCCATATAATAAAAATAGAATATCGCAATAAAACAGAAGAGAGTATTAGACTAATTTCATTAAGCCGATTTTGTCTCGCAGGATTCAATTACTGAGAGATTTCGTTGTCTACGAATAAGCAAAGTTAAATTAAATATCCAACGCTTAGATATATTCAATTTATTATAAGACAAAACGCTTTTATTTATTATGATTCCCGTCGAGGATATAGATTACTAAAACATTAATTAATATAAATTAAATTTGAACAATTACTTGACACTTATACGATTTTAATGATCCTATATTTGTAATATAGGATCCGCCAAATAACTTTATTTTTTTGAAAATGCTATAAAAAAAACTACTGAATATTTTTTTAATTTCTTTTTTAATTTGAAAGTATAATCCTTCCGGTTAATGATGGAAAATAATTTCATTCAAATGGCTGCCTCGGCTGGCCATGCAGTAGCCTACATGATCGGTCCAATTTTTAGGTACAAATTTTAAGTAGAAATTTGAAAAAATATTCAGTAGTTTTTTTATAGCATTTTGACGACAGGCGTGGACGAACGGTTTAGCGACTGGTTTGTTGCGCGTAAAGTCCCCGGTCCGATCCCCGGTTGGAGCAAATATTTGTTTCATAGCTTTTATTTGTAATATTTAATAGTATTAAATATTGCAAATATTTGTTAATAAAAAAAAAGAGATGGATATTTGCTTCGGGTCTGGTTATCAAAGAGTGGTAGGCAGTGGCACCCAGTCTGCCGATCCGGGGTAATACCACCACTTACAAGTATACAGACCGTGAAGTGATTTGGTCACGTTTCGGGATCAGCTTGTAAGTTGCCGGTTCCATCTAGGCCGGCATAGTGGATGTGATTGCTACTCACAGTTATTGAATTGTAGTAGCAGTGACATTCATTCATGGACCACACTTTGGCTTAACATCAAGCGGGGTGCTGTCATATGTCGAGTCACAATAAAAATAAAAAAAGTTATTTGTCGGACCCGATATAAAATCTTGAAATTAAATATTACAAATTAATGCTGTGCAACAATTATTTACACCGACCGGGAATCAAACGCTAGGCGGACTGTAACTTTCGGGACCACTCATAGCAATACCCATAGCAATACAAGGAGCACATATCTTAAAATTAATAAAGTAATTAATGTAATATTTAGAATAGAATTTATTCCTAAACAAAATTTTCCACTTAAGTAATTTATAAAGTTGGTAAAGGTCAATTACTTAAGTAGATTGAAAATATTACAATTTTTACTCGACTACGGCGAAGCACAAATAAGAGTTATATTGTGTTTGTATATATGTTGAATTAACGAAAGCAATTTATAAATCTGATGTGGATGGATGCGTTAAACAAGGCAGGCACAGGAGGGTGTTTTCCGATCAAATCGAAGACATCCTCAAGTAAGCTGGTTGCCTAGTGCTCATAACCGTAGAGCTTGTATGAGGAGAATTGTGGATGTGAAGGAAGTGAGGGAGTTGTGTCAGGATCGTGGCAAGTGGCGCTCCATTGTCTCTGCCTATCCCCGTGGGATAGGTATATATCAATCAATCAAGTATGTATGTGAGTATGTTTGTCTGTTCCCTTATAACTTCTATACTATTTATCATAATTAGACAAATGAGATATCTTTGGAAGCGTTTTGATTGTGTGCTGGGGATAGACTATGTGATTTCACACTAAAGTCAATACGGCGCCCTCTAAAGGCTATAAAGTGAAGAACTTTAAAAAATGGTGTGTTGACTATTACTTTCGGGACCCACTCATAATGTGGTCTAATCCTTGTATTAATAGAATTAGAAGGAGGACATAGCTTGTTTTACATAAATAAAGTAGTAACACCTTTTTCATAAACAAAACTTTCCACTTTTAGGTAATTTATTCAGTTGGTCAATGAAATATTTGTTATCTACGACTCTATTTTCATTAAGGTAGGCTGTAGATATAACTTTTATTTTAATGGTTTGTCACTAAAAATGTTAATAAACTCATCAACCATATCAATATAGTTAATCTCTTTAAAATATTTTAAAAATAAGAGCGACCTCTTTATTTTTGTTAAATCATTTGGGTTCCACTGCCTACCACTCTTTGATAACCAGACTCGAATCAAATATCCGTCTATTTTTTATTATTAACAAAAAAAATATGTCTAATGGCATTAAGTCCGCCTTTTTACATCGTGCAATTAAGTTTTAAATAAATAAATAAAAGCTATGAAACAAATATTTGCTCCGACCGGAAAGAGAACCCGGGATTTTACGCGCAACAAACCAATCGTTGACCGTTCAGCCACGCCTGTCGGCGAAAAAAATATAAAAGAATAACTAATTAAATAAAAACACACAATGTTATTCAATTCGAAAACAACACACTCGCATCCCAGGAAAAGTACTACATTTAAAAACAGCTATTAGCAAACTGGGCCGAACGTTACCGAGGTGCGTTCTACATTATTCATTTCAGTTGTATTGCGTTCACAAATCCACCAGTAACCCTAATATGAGGAAATGCAGTTAACGTTCACGGAAAAAATTGAATATTTTTTTAACATTATCGCAGGCACAACAATTCTAAAAATGTTGTGTTTTTAAAGCCTGTCTAATCGTAATGTATAATGATACTTAAAGTCCTTCCTCATATGATTTACTATAGAAAACGCTCTCAAATGTTCGCGTTGTGAATTCACAATGGCTTCGAAATTGACATCCGTAGCCATACTGTTGTAAGGAAAGTAGTATAGTATACAAACAATTCTGTAATAATTGTAAGAAACGAAATTGTAAGAAAACGTTATATAACTTGTTATATTGTTTGTTCTGTATTGACTTCGACTTACTTGAAAGTAAGCTAAGGGGAAGTCCAAGAGCGCCGACCACTGAAAATACCATTTTAGTTGTTGGTTGTCTCAGTCGCAGTCTCTTCTCGTATGCCAGTCAAAAGTGCTTTTTTACGCTTAGCTTGAAGTATTACAGTTATAGGATTGAGAGAACAAGTGGTTTGGTAGAGCATTCCACTTGTCGAATATTCTACAAATAAACGATCCGCCCAACCTTTATATTGCATCACAAAAAAACCTCAGCCTTAGTGATTCCTTAATACTCCAGTTGCCTTTTTAATACCAAATCGCAATAGAGGTACAGCTTACTTCGAAAATTGCCACGGAACATAGAGGAAATGCGTACACCCTGATTATGCGGAGCCCTATTAATAATTTATATTTGCAATCCTACCAAAGGGACATAGAGTTCGTAGGAAAATAAGATACGTAAATATGTCTGAATATTAAATACATCCTTACAATGGCGGAGTAGACACATCCTATGAAATAGAATATTTTAAAACCATTTTGTATAAAGATATTAAAAATATACCTAATCTTAGCTATTACTAATTTTAATCTTAACATCTTTTAAAAATATTTATGGGACTCCTTTTAATAATGTATTTTAGTTATTTTTTTTTAATTTTATTATTAAGGTTTTTAGTATTTGCACAATAAAGCTAGTTGTAATTAGTACATTTTAATTTTATCATTGAATAATTGTATGTTTCCTTAATAAATAAATTCCACCTTTATGTAGTAATTTATTTAGGCATGTATATATTTATTTATATGGCTATGTATTAATATTTATATTTATTTATACATCTATATTTGACCTTCTTCTTCTTGCTCACTTTCTTGACTATATTTCTTTTGTACCAACAACATTAATCCGTCTGCGTGTATACCATAAATATTTATTTTTAACAGCAAGTTATAAATAATTATTTAAAGAAATGCATTAATCATTAAACGTTTCATTTAATATTCAATCAAGATTGATTGATTAATTGATTTAACAGATGCTACGTTAGACTTTAATATGTGTCTTTAATGTGAAGTGAGATTATTGTACTAAAAGACACAGAACTAAATAAAAACGTTTATTTTTATTTCTTTATTTTATTATGCACGATAGCAGTAGGCTATTTTTTTTTCACTTTGCACTTTTTATATTATGAAATTATTTGAAAGAAATTGTGAATATTTTTATAAATTTTATTAATAAAACAAAGTTATGGAAAGTTATAACATAGTTAATTTATACATAGAACAATGTATCTATAGAAACACGCTTCTTAACAGCTTGACTTGTATGTATGTAACTATGTAACGGAATCTTTCAAATTTTTGGTTCACATTGTCATATAAACGTGTCTTTTTTTAACTTTATTTTTTTTATTTTTTATTGTGACACGACATCTGACCTCGACCCGCCTGATGATAAGCAAGAGAAGGTCCAAGAGTGACGACAACTGGAACAACCGAGTCAGTTCTCGGCTGTCCCAGCCGCCGCCACTATGCCGGCCTAAGATGCTTCTTCACGCATCGCTTGAAGGATCCAAGGTCATAGGATGGAGAGAACACATAGTTTTAGTAATAGTTTGAGATTATCACTCATTCAATTTGTAAAAGTCAAACTCAACTTGCAATGGATCAACTTGCAGTATGATATTCATGTTTATCTAGTTAATGTAACTTTAGAATAGTTCAGCACTACGATATTTATATAATAGTTAACGGGTGAATTAGCACTCGCACACGCTAGCATTAATATTCCACACAGGAAGTTAGTATTAAATGAATATTTTATTGAATTAAGTAAGCACTTTACTAGTAGAGTATATCATATTAGAATTAATATTTGTTAAATAAAGTATAGTACTTCAAACCTTTGCTACTTTGAACCTTTAAAATTTAGCACTTTTAAACCTTTGGGTTTTTTAAACTTGTATTTATTTATTAAATAATGGGTCATCGACAAAATATACACCGCAAGCATTTATAATTACTAAATTATCCTAAATCTAAGTTATTTTAGTTAAAGATAACCACAACATGCATTTAGCTGAATTTATAAAAAAAAACATAAATTCTATTATTTCTAAAATAATATAATATGGATACTCATTAAGCACAAAATAACGAACCTAATGAGACAATATTGTTTAAAAATAACCTCATTATTGTACCTCAAACAAAAGTAAATATTATATTACTAAAGGTATACCAACGCTCAAGTCCTAATTAGAAACGTCCGACGATATATTGTTGAATATTTAATTAAAAAGAATAAAAAATTAAGTCACATTTCATATGAAAAAGTTAAATGCGCTGTTTACATGACCTACAGCCGGTTGTACCAAATAAGTTTCAATTTACGAATTTAGTTTTACTTTAGAATAATCTATTATGTTTACTATTACGAAATCGTGAATTGGGTTGTTAAATTTTTTATATCGATACTACCATTTATATATTTATATATATACTACCATTATATATCATTACAAATAACAAAAGTAGTACATAGAAACCCAAAATGAATGAAGTTTTTTAGCTCTGTATAAAATATCCGTTCAACGTAAATGTAAAATGTGAAGTTAAAGAGTGGTGCGACCATGCTTTTTTTCTTTTACCTATACGATACTTTTTACAAATTCGTAAATTATAATTTTTGGTACAACCAGCTGCTAGTCTTGACTTCAGTGATATTAAACTTTTCTACCAGATCTATTTATTATATGAAAGAAGTTATATAATGGGTTTAATCACAAGCAAAAAGCCGATCTGGGGCACAATGTAAAGACCGTGAAGCCATTGAGTCGCGTTTCGGGATTGAAAATTCTGGGTTCCAACTAGGTCGGCTGCTATTCTTAGACCCCAATCCAGATTAACATCAGGCGGGGTGCGTCTTATTTAGAGCCATAATAATAAAAAACGAAAGATAGTCCATCGAACTAATATAAATTTGCTATATATTGATTTGGTAATCCAAATTGATACTTTAGGTCTTTTGTCTACATTAACGTTCTTCTAAATACTTACCTTGAATCACATGTAACAAAATATTAAAAAGGATATGGATTAGTAATTAGTTTGAGGCACCAACTCCTAGGTCTTGTGTCTTGCGTGAGGTAGCGAAGAGCTACAGCTGTAAATCCAGGGTATGGCAATCCCTGGCCTCCTGTGCTCTCCGTGCTGAGACCTCCTTCAGAGTCCGACTCCGCCCCATCAGACCCCGAACAGCCTCCTCCACTTGAGTCTGTCTCAGGGAGACCTGGGTCCCGATATCCGTAGTAAGGCATAGCCCTAACACTAAATATCCACTTATAATATTAAGCTCATATTAATTAAATCTACGACATTATTTCACCATTTTCTCACTAATCAATTATGGATAATAATTGCGCAGTGTTTGCCACTTTTTTATGGAGCTTCTGCACTTTTATCTCCTTTGCCATTGTGGAATGTAATTACGGAGTTTGTTCCGTTGTTTTTATCTGAAACAATATAAAAAATATTTAAATATGTGTGTATAAAATGTGTGTATAACAAAGTTATAATACATATAATTTACGACATTTTAAATACTAATACCCAACAATTAACAAAATTAGGCACTTAAAATTATTCATTTACTATAAAATTAAAGTAACAAAAGGAAAGGAATTTAAGGTAGAAAGTATAGTGATGTGAATCCGTAGTTATGGGAAAAAGTGACATTTTTTTTTAATCAAATAAATTGTCATGCCTCTTTCCCACAGGGATAGGCAGATACAATGGAGTATGGAGTACTCTTGTCTCGTGGCAAGGATCATTCCTGACACAACTGCCGAGCATCACTAACATCTGAAATATGATTCTCTTCATACAAGCTATACGATTATGGGTATTAGGTACACCAACCTTCTTGAGGATGTCTCTGATTTAGTTGGAGAACACTTTATGTCAGATCGTGGCAAGTGGCATTCCATTTGGGAAAAAAGCATGACAATTTGATTGATTGATTAAATAAAGGCATTAATATAAATAGAAATTCCAAACGTAGGAATATCAGAGGTAAAAGATATATCATGTTAGTGTCAATAAAATGAACAACGTAATGTCAATTTCAGACGTACAAATGTATCTCAGCCTTCGTTTATATATTTTGTCGAAACATTCGAATTCATTTGTTTTAAATATTTCAATTTTTTTTGTGTCTTAGTGAGAAATATTAGGTTATGTTAATGTTTGAAAAATTCTTAATTATTGTTTTTATTTTGAACCTTTTATTGTTTTTTCTCCGAATAAATCAATAAATAAATTATTTAACCATAAAATATGTTTACGTTCAATGCCTACAGATTATTTTAATTTTTTAATGACGTCTCAGCTTCTGATCTCTGATAGTAAGCAGGAGAAGGTCCAAAAGTGCTACAGTGTTTTATAAAGAAAAGACGCACCGATCTTTTTAGTTCGACTGCCGATTCGGTCGACAAAATGCGGATGCTTCCCCCGACGAGTGCGGGTATTACGGGTGTGAAAAGACATTCTCCGTGGTATAGGCGATAGAGGCGCACAGAGCCGCCATGTCTGTGTAGTTGCAGGGGCTCCAGAGTTCGTGCAACCTCTGCATCTCCTATTATAATAATCTAAGGGACATCCCTCAAATGTCCAGTCCCTAAATTGTATCTAATATATTTGACATCTACTAGCCTGATGGTAAGCATAGTGGAGACCCAAAAGTATCGACGATCGAAAAAACTATTCTACTAGTGCTAAACTGATAAGGCTCTTGCGGAAATGGAGCGGAGCAGGAGGGGTGTATTTTTGATCACATATCCCAACCCTTAACACTAAGGAAACGACTGTAAATAGATATAGGCATAAAATGAAATAGGAATAAAAAAGGTGCTTGTAAAAATAACCAGTATTTTTTTATATCACAATATTTTCGTGCACGCAATCGTTACATAATTGTTATAGTGCTTCCTTGGACACGAATTTCTAAATAATAACACCAATTTGATGATTTAAGATACATATCTTAGATGTTTAATGATTACAAGTCACTTTTAATACTAGTGGAAAGGTTATTTGGAATTGTTTTTTGTTGATTAATTATCAATGTTGTAAAAAGTAATAATCATAAAAAAGCTATTAAGGTAATAAAAGAAATACATTTTTCTTCGTTAAAACATACTTTATAATTGTTTTTCTTCAAAAGCCAAGTTAATATAAAAAATATTTACAAAGTTTTTAAATACACAATATTTTTTCTATCAATCAATCAATCAAACTGTCACGCCTCTTTCCCGCAGGGATAGGCAGAGACAATGGAGCGCCACTTACCACGATCCTTACACAACTCCCTTGCTTCCTTCACATCCACAATTCTTTTCATTTTTCTAATATACTTATAGTTTAAAAACAATCCAAAATAAGCTTTAAGAATCGCAATAAAAGTTATTACCTGCTGAAACTTATGAAACTTTGAGCTTTAAGCTTTGAAAAAGTTAAATAATATTAAAGAACGATGAATAGAAGTTTCGAAATGCAGAGCTCGTTTTAACGGAACGGAAGTTCGTCGTTTTGAACGCAAACAAAATTTTTAGTGCCAGCAATTAAGTCACGGTAGTAACCAGACGCGACTGCTCCCTGCCAAATTACATCGCCTTAATTTTATACCTACTTACTGAGTTCCGTTAGATGGCTCAATGAATGGTAACTAACTTTAACACTTTGTTTTAGTCAAAAAGACATTACAACGTTATTAAATAATACTTTTTCGTTACTTTTTCAATATTATGTAAATGTTGAATTAATTTTTTTTAACAAATCCTTATGACATGAAAGGCTTTTGGGGCTTATTGAGATGAGGCTTTTGATTATTTAAATTCGATACGTTTTAAAATCTTTGCAAATCTTGTCTGGTTCGCAGGAATGTTAGCACGAAATCGCAGAAAACAAATCTTAATTTTGAAAATAGTTCGCAAATTCAATTGCTATTTCAAAGTAATTGGTCATAGCTTAAACATACAAGGCTTTCATCCTTTTTTTATGCTCGTAAATACTTACTACATACACTGCAAGTTTTATTACTTTTATTTAATTATCTTTTATCTCATTTTCATTGCAACGTCTACGATGTTTTACCCTATCTGTAGGTAAGTATTATATATAGATATGACTCTATACACTTCCGATAAATCCTTCCATACAAAGTATATAAATATTTAACCGATAAAGCCTTGTGATTTGGGTAAAGCTATCAAAGTAAAATTTGCAATTCGTAAACCAATAAAAATGTAAGCCGACTATAACGCTGAAGGTCCATATGTTTTGAGAAAGATATAGACCGTTTTGACCCTCGTATTTATCAAACGCAATCTTTTATGCATATCTCATTTCCTCTTCACGATATATTCCTTCATAAAATGATGTAATAGCGTGGAAAATTTGCTCTCGAACAGCCAATTAAATGAACGTATCAACTAAATATGAAATAATTTGATGGCTTTTAATAATCCAAAATAAACATTAAATTGATACAAATTGCTAATTGCTAAAGCTACTATACTATAGTATACATGTACAAACATTATATGTGTATCATATACTATAATAATGTACATATAGTTTAATATTGTAAAGATTCATATATTAAGATGTCAACATTATCATTTTTTCCACTTCCTGCACAAAAGAAATTAGCGAATATATCTATATGTATTTATTATAATATTCTTACTTATATTTGTAAATACTCGTATGTATTATAAATGTACATTTATGTGAATATTCATTAGGAGATAAAATAAAGCACCCTCAACCTTTATTGTTACCTCTCTTTCAAAGGATAACTGGTGGAGAATGCTTTTTAACATTAAGCTCATGTGTTTTACTGTGCAATAAAGAATTTTATTATTATTATATTAGAAACTACTTTTTACATGAACATGAGTAAGGGCGTACAGAAACAGTAATTATACCTAACCCTGTATTTGAGGCGACCGTGGTGTAGTGGCAGTGCAATGGTTACGCAAATCGAAAGCACGAGTTCAAAACCACTTATCGATACCAATGTGTCTTTGATATATTTACTATAGTTGTCCTATTTCTATGATACTAGAGCACTTTAGTAGCTTAGTATAGGAATATAAATAAATAAAAAATCTTTTTTAAATGTTATTTTTTTAAGACAATACTCATAAGAAGATCTAAAACAACAATACAATTCAATAAACAAAAATCTGAACACAGAGTATTGTCACAAATCGATTTGCGACGGCCGCAAAAGAACCGTATCCATTATGTGAGCTATTGTTCAACACCTTGTATTTTCTTTATTTCCCACCCTCTTTTTCTTGAGTTCAAGCTGCTTTTGTTTTGCTATTTATCAATGATTTGTGGAAGTTTTGGATGTTGAAATTTTCAATTTGTTTTCGATTTCAACTAAATATTTCTTTAAGTATGTCTTAGCTTGGCAATTTTGTTACACGTATGTTTAAACTCAACAGTACACAATCATTATATAAGTGAGGTAGTTGTCGCAGGATCGTGGCAAGTGGCGCTCCATTATCTCTGCCTATCCTTGTCGCCTTTCGACAATTTTATTACACAAAATATTATCTATTTACTGAATAGTACAAAATAAATTGTAATCATTAAGCGACTATTTATAATTAATATATTCGTTCTCTCTATTCTAATTATGAATTCGAATAATATTATCGAATACTTAATTACGAATAATAATAACGAATACTTATTGAGGGAACAATACAAATACTGTACTATATAGTAATTACAATACAATAGCTGTTATTTAATTCTAACTATATAGGATGTTCTACACAATGTTTATTCCTTTCTGTTACTTATCTATTCTGTTCCTTTGATATATTTTAAACTTATTTTTATTATTACGTATACATTTCTATACTAAGCTACTAAAGTGCTTGTATCATAGAAACAGGACAACCAAAGTACCTATATCAAAGATACATTAGAACCGGTGAATGGTTTCGAACCCGTGCCGCTCGGTAGCACACGTAGCCATTGCACTGCCACTACGCAACGGTCGCCTTATGTAACTGTAGTAGCAGTCACCTCCATCAACATCCAACTCCTCACCTCCATCACCTCCAACTCCATCCATGTCATTTCTCGAGACACAATAAATAAAAATATAAAACATAATAATCTATTGTATTTTTGTTCCTAAAACAAAATTATACTCGTACAATAATTATCATAAGTTTCCTTACTCTTATAATAATTAAGGTTAGTGGAACACTATGTCAGTTTATAGTCAGGGAACCACGGTTGAAGCATTAAAGAAAATTACAAGCAATAAAAGTTGTAGCTATATAGCTTAAGCTACGAGTACTTATTGTAACTGCTGTTAAGGGTGAGATTACCTAAATTATACTTTTAAAAGTAGTTGGCAGACAGATGTTTGTTATAAGGTGTACATATCGTGGAGTGACTTACAGCCGGTTGTACCAAAAATTTTAATTTACGAATTCGTAAAAAGTTAAACACACAACACGCGAGGGTTTTGCAACCCATTTTTGCTTTTTTCTTCTACTTATTCGTAACTTTTTACGAATTCGTAAATTAAAATTTTTGGTACAACCGGCTGTTAGTCACGTTTCGCTTTAGCTTGAACAAAGCACAGTGGATGCGACTGCTAGTGACTATTATTTTAATATAGTAGCAAACGCCTCGATTCTAAGACCGCACTCCAGCTTAACATCAGACGGGATGCTGTTGTATGCAGAATTATTTATTCTTAATAAAATTTATTTAAGAAAAAACGTTCTTTAATGAAGCAAACAAGTTTAGTCGGTACCTTGGATAATGAAACTACATCATCATTAATAATCACGCCTTAATTTCCACAGGAATAGACAGAGACAACGGAGTGCCACTTTCTACGATTCTGACACAAATTTCGTGCTTCCTTCATATCCACAATTCTCTTCATACAGCCTTTATGATTCTCGATTTGATTATGGAACAATCTTCTAGGTCGTCTCCTTTTACTCACATACGATTCATATTATAGAACAATCTTCTAGGTCGTCTCCTTTTACTCACATACGATTTGATTATAGAACAATCTTCTAGGTCGTCTCCTTTTACTCACATACGATTTATATTATAGAACAATCTTCTAGGTCGTCTCCTTTTACTCACATACGATTTGATTATAGAACAATCTTCTAGGTCGTCTCCTTTTACTCACATACGTTTTATAATAAAAATATCTTTGTCAACCTCCTTTCATCTATTCATTCTAATAAAACTTATCTTATTAAAACAACTGAACAACCAAAGCGAAATCAATTTCCTTGAAAACATGTCGAAACATGTCTCAAAGCTTTTGCCAATTTCTACTTCTAAAATGGAGTCGTACACATATAAAGTTCTACAAATTTCACAATACTTTTATAGGAATTTTTGTTATTGCTCAAATCGTTGGTGCCAGTCACGAGCGATTCAATGTTCCACTATAACCTTTTAAGAGCCTTTTACTGATACAATTTTTCACTTGTCAAATGGTAATCGATAGCACTTCTATTTTGGTCTTTATGGTGCACTAAAAATCAATTCAATTTCTATGAAAAACATAGATGTTATTAGTGTCTAGATTACCATGACCCTTGGTATTTTAGGTGACCTTTCACTTTTAATTATGGTATAGTACGTCATTGTTTAGGATTATCCAATAGATTTAGTAGGTGCTCCGGGCTAGTGCCACGTTTTTAAAGTGTACAGACCGTTAAGTGGTTTAGTCGCGTTTCGGAAACAGCTTGAAAACTATCGGTTTCAATTGGTTCGGCATGGCTGCTTTTTTATTATTGTGACACGACATCTGACCTCGACCCGCCTGATGATAAGCAAGAGGAGGTCCAAGAGTGAAGACGACTGAAAAAACCGAGTCAGTTCCCGGCTACCTCAGCCGCCGTCATTATGCCGGCCTTACAGTTATTTGACTGTAGTAGCAGTCCCTTTATTCATAGACAACAGTCGGAGTTCGGTCATAAGTGTTTCATGACAGAGTATGAAAAAAACTGTTTTTCCCCTTTTTGGGATTATTGATTCAAACACAATCTCACAACTGAAAGTTATATTACTATGGCTTGGGCGCTTTGAAAGAATGGGTAAAAGGAATGGGTAAAAGGATATTAACAAAAGAGATTTTGAAGGCGAGTGATCACTCCACTCGCCTTCAAAATCTCTTTTGTTAATATCCTTTTACCCATTCCTTTTAGTTTTACTTAAATAGGTCGACCTAGAAGGTTATTTGTTGATTAGATCGGTTACATTCTTTAAAAAAAAAACAGGTGTCGGCAGTGCCAATAACCATAGAGTCTGTATAAAGAGAATTGTGGGTATGAAAGAAGCGAGAGAGTAAAAATTGGCGGTCTTTTGTCTCCGCCTAGCCCTATGGGAATTTGGGCATGAAAATCAATAATGAAGAATTTATGTTTATTGTCTCAAATGTATAATCGCTACGAAAAGTTATTACAGTTTTTGTGTGCACCAAACAATTAAAACTTTACAGTTCAATTTCAAAGCATTTTGTTTTACAAAAGTAACAGAAGACTATTCGATGAAAATAATGGAACTATACTTTTTTGTTTGTTTATCGTAGATTGTATATGCGGTACATGTTTCTACATTATTGTATGGAGGTGAATGTATGGGTTGGCAGAAGAAGCATTAGAGTAGAATTAACGCTGTAGAAATGCGGCCATAAAGAAGTGTATGTGGGGTGACGATAAGAAATAGCACAATGCGCGATGCTTCGATGGTTTGGGCACATGGAAAGGATGAGTGACAGTAGATTAACAAAAGCGATTTAGAAATCTGATGTGGATGGATGCGTTAAACAAGGAGACATCCTCAAGAAAGCTAGGTTGCCTAGTGCCCATAAGCTAAAAGCTGATTGAAGAGAATTGTGGATGTGAATTAGAATGTAGAATTAGAGCTACGTTTGCATTAGTTTTTTTATTGTGGCTCGATATATGACAGCACTTTGCCTGATGTTAAGCAGGAGTGCGGTCCATAAAAATACTTGTGAGTAGTGGTACTACCCTCGATCGGCAAACTGAGAACCACTGCCTACCACTCTGACAACCAGACTCGGAGCAAATATCCGCCGCGCTTGTCATACTCGTATATGCTATTTGCATATAATTCTTGTCTTTCTATTTGCTGTAAGGTATAATGTCAAATTAACATTCCGTAGTATCGAACACACAATAGGTCAGTTTATTTTCGTTCCAGACTACCGACACTATCTAATATGCCATAGTTGAAACACAAAGACAAATCAAATATCTCAGTAGCTAATAATAAAATGTCGATTGGGTGCGAATTACATTTGTTGCGTTTGATCATAAGATATTTTTAATTCGCTCTAGGAATTGTGTTATCTATTAAATTTGATAACACAATTCCTAGAATTATTATCGTATGAATTAGTGATGAAAATTGAATAGAAAAAAACACGCGTTCACCGATGTCATGCTGTGTTACGCGTCGTTACCACACGCAATTTGGATCGATGCAAATTAACGTGCCTCTTTATCTGTTTGTTATATTTCCAGTTATATTACAAAAATTAAAACAAATATACCTAGTTTTCACAAATATACGACCATAACAACTAAACATATAATATTAAAAAAAAAATCATATTACAAAATAAAACATGAAAAACGGAATCAGAAAAACGAAAGACAGCAAAATAAATCAAAAGTAAAGAATAGCAGAAATGTATTATTATACGTTTATTTCTTATTGAATACTTATTGCAGTACTTTTTTTACGATGCACTACAGTCGCTATAATGCGCATTTATAAATATAAAATTCTCGTCGTGTCAAGAAAAATATATTTTAACATAAAGCAATCCTATATCAGTCATCGGCGCTTTTAGACCTCTTCTTACTTACCACAAAGCAAGATCAATCAATCAAATTGTCATGCCTTTTTTCAAAGGGATAGGCTAAAACAAAGAAGCGCCACTTGACATGATCCCGACATAACCCCTCCCCAAATCCATAATTCTCTTCATACAAGCTCTACAGTATTATGGTATTTTCTTCAAGCAAGATGTCGGGTTAAAATAAATAAAAAAACTGTATCAAATATTTATGAAAAACATCAATCGTAATAAAAAGAAACCCGACTATATAAATAATATTTAAAGTCAATTACAACCGAATGGACATCTCTATCAAGTGGGATGTGGTCGATAAACAAATCCACCGTTTGATCGGAATTTCAAGGCCTGCGATTAAAGCCGGGGATTTCGAGTGAGCTCTGAATATGCTAGATTCACTTACGTTGTTTTGTATGTACATTGGAATACTTTGTATGATTGTATTAGTATTTATTTAAAAGCTTTTCAGCTAGTCAGTTTGTGATGTGTTGTAATGTAAATATTCAATGTTTCCATGTTTATTTACCGGCACAAACGTTCACTGAAGTAAATAAAGTCTACAATAAAATATGAAATGTACACCGGCGTTTGAAGGTTTAAACATTACAAAATTTTAGTTCCTACATTTTGGATTAAATATTTTCGCAATAAATAAAAGTTGCTATTTTTTGTTTGTCAGGATACGAACGTGAAAACAAATAGTTTTACATTTTATTTTTTCATGTATCTTTTTAATACGGACTACTATAAGTAATTTTTAAATGCAGATTGTAATTTCAATTAATTACAGGAATTTATCTAACCTTTTTTATCTAACCTTAAGATGCTTTGTTGTGATAAGCAAGGGGAGGGTCAAGAGTACCGACAACTAAAAAGATCAACTCAGTTTGCGGTTGCCTGAACGGCTCAGCCCTTATGTGAGAATCAAATTGTTACGCCTTTTTTACACAGGGATAGGCAGATACAATGAAGCGCCACTTACCATGATCCTGACACAACTCCCTCGCTTCTTTTACATTCACAATTCTCTTCATACAATCTCTACGGTTATAGTTATGGGCACTAGGCAACCCAACTTTTTTGAGCATGTCTCTAATTTGGTCGGAAACACCAACAAAAATTAACAAGCACTTTTTTATAAACTCAAATTCTTTATAAATGTACTACTAGATACTTACTTAAGAAAACTTGTCACGAATTACTTAGGACTAATCACGAAATTGTAAAACCCCGCCGACCCAACTTTGGTCAACATTTACTTGAATATTCGCCCCGAAATGAAGAAAATGGAATAGAATTTAAATTAGGTTGTTCAAACAATTCTGACAATTTTGTGGTAACCGATCCTTGTTGGTTTTTTCTTAAGTAATAATATATTTAGCACTAAAATATTCCTAATTGCAAAATCAACCATAAACTCTTTAGTTTTAAGAGTAATTTTGCACTAACTTCTAGTCAAAATAGTTTTAAAAATGTTCTCTAGTTATTTATTATTATTTGATTGTATGGCATCGTCTAATAATCAAGATTAAAATAAACCCTTGATAATTATTGCAAATTAAATCATGAGAAAGTAAAAAGGTTTGTAAATGACCGCTGCCGGCTACGTTACGGGTTATTTGGGTTCCGAAATGAAAGAATATATGATTTTATAAACTGTGGTTCGATATGTGACAGCACCACGACTGATGTCAAGCTGAATTTCGTTTCATTAACTGTGGCGATTGCTGGAACAGTTATATGACTGCAAGAAGCAGTCGTATCCACAATGCCGGCCCAATAGGAACCGAAATTATTTTATGGTTATTTATGGTCTGTACACTTACAAGTAGTGTCTTAATAACCACCAACTCCTTACTACTCTCAGACAATCAGACCCGGGCCTAATATCTACCAATATATTTTTATAAAAAAATTAATGAACAAGCTGATTGAAATATTAAAAAAAAGCGATGAAACAAATATTTGCTCCGACCGGGAATAGAATATGGGACTTTACGCATAGCTGCTGATTTGTTAACAATGCGCCACGCTCGCTTTATGCTTTCTAATTATATTTGTTTTATGTATTTTATTGTGAATCCTGCACTCTGTCTAATGTTAAGCTGGAGTATCGCATGTTAAGCTATGGAGTATATAGAGTATGAATAGAGGTTACTGCTAGTCAAAGTTAAATGACTGTAAGTAGCAGTCACATCCAGGCCGGCTACCTATAATACTGATTATAAATGTTTATAATTAGTATCACAGGTAAAGGAAGCGGTTAAAAACAGAATACGATCTTGACCAAATAAAGCTTGGTAAACATTTCGAATCCTCATAAAATCTTCCATAGAAGTAATATGTAATATATGAGCTCTAACCGCACCGGCTGCTCATACTAGGAGAGCATATTGCAATGCAGTAGTAAGCCATCGAGTGAACTGCTTAATCTCGTACAAGTGCTCGTCCATCAGTTAGTCGGAGAGCTCCCAAACGATCGCTTTGTCCGCTTTTGTTTACGTTTGCGTTCTATTTTCGTTGTCCATCATCTGGGCATTGTTAGTAGCCGATGTTTACCGGAGACTGGACGCGGCCACTGCTCATATTCGTAGTGCGGGGAACCATTAAACTGGCGAGGTGTAGTTACGGCTGGTTGTATATTGACTTAGCTAGATGTATCTACTACCGCATATAAGAACGTTTTATGTATTTGTCTGATAGTAAAATTACTTCTGGCTTTGCAAACGCGATATATTAATCGTCAGTCTTTTAAAGAAATATTCCTGAATATCCACAATGCATCCAAGAGATCTGTGTTAAATTATTTCACTTCCTTCACTAACACTTTTTTTCAAACGATCAATCAATTAAAGTGTCACGCCCTTCTCCCACAGGAATAGGCAGAGACAATAGAACGCCACTTGCCACGATCCTGGCACAACTCCCTCGCTTCCCTTATATCCACAATTCTCTTCATACAAGCTCTACGGTTATAGGCACTAGGCAACTCAGTTATCTTGAGGATGTCTCCGATTAGGTTCGTTTAACGAATCTATCTACATCAGATTTATAAATTCCTTTCGTCAATCCACCTTTCAATCTATCCACTTTCACTCATCCTTCATACAAGCTTATTTTTTTACAGATTTTTAGGTTTGTTTCTAAGGTTTATTGAAGAAACAATATTCTGAGACATTCTTGTCAATATATTTAAATTAAAGACAAGCATAATTAAAAATTTGCGGTAAATAGTCAGAAAAATCTAAACTTTTCCAATAGAAAATATTTGCCATAATATTAAATCACCAAAACTCACCTCGGAAGTAATAAGAAATATGCTTCTCAAACAAACATAGATAGAAATGTTTTACTCAACTGTCAATCACAATTCGAAGTGTAGCAACAAACATGTGGAGAGGAGCTCGAATTAAAAATAAAGTTAATAAAAATTATATAAACACATCCTGAACAAGAAGTGCACATGTCGAATTTTGGCTACAAGTATAATCAATGAACCTGTAAGCAAATATCAACTTTATGCTGCTATTATAAAGTTCAATTTTAAGTGTTACAGTGTAATTTGTTGGTTTAATCTTAACATCAAAGATATATACAGAAATAGTTACATTACAAATTAACAGATAGAATTGAAAAACAAAAATCTCTCATTGAGAAAAATCGATCGGTTCTTGTATTTGCTTCAGCTGCTGAATGATAAATTAAACAATAAAATATAATCGTTAATGCAATTAAATTTGTATTTACTGTTATATTTATTAGAATCAACATTACATAAATATTTACTTAATACTGGTATTTAAAGATATAATATACTAAAATCGTACAGAGTAGATAAAATGAAAATTCTTCTTCATTTCGTACTTTAAACTCGTGTTTTTTGTGACACGACATTTAACCACAAATTGGTCAATGATTGGTCTTTTCTCGATCGTGGTTTGAGCAAAGACCGATCATTAATCTATGACATCGTCAATATTATGCATTAAAACAATCAATTCCAAAGAGAGATCAAATCACGAAGATGCTTGTGAATCTGAATAAAACATGCCAGGAATGTGAAAAGGTGCTCCATTATTTCTACTTATTTACTAGAACAAAAGCATGTCTAATTTTTTTATTTTATTAGAAATTTAAAGTTATATTTTTTAGGAAAATTGCTAAAAAATAAATGCTAAAACATGATGGTGAAATTATTCTTTAAAGATGAAATCCGACTTTAGGAATTAATTTCCTTTAGTTTAAAAGTTGGTAATAAGTCCTCAAAGAATATGCAATCATGAGTAAATACTTTTATTACCCTAATAGTAATAGTAACCTATTCTTAATTAGGTTTATAATCGTAAAGTAGATACAACTAACCTACATTTAACTAAGGATTACAAGGAATCCAAAATGGAACCTCTTTTTGGGTTATATTTGAACCTTTATAATAATGTTATGAAGCGAAAAGGGATCCTTTGCTAAACACCACTTTTGTGGTTTTAATTGTGATGCCTTAGAAAGTAAGGTTCTAATTAGTTTTGGGTATGTTTTCATCTAAAATTTACGTTTATCTTACTCCTTTCTCCATTTGTATTAAAATAATATTCAAACAAACTTTATGTCATTTATTTCACATTTACTTGTTTGATTGCAATTATATATTTAATTGCATATTGTTTAAATTATTGTACCCCGAATAAATAAATATCATAAATATAAAATCACATATATTTTTCGAAAACAAAAATTAAAAATCTATTTACTTCTACAATTTTCTTCATAGCTCTGCGGGCGCCATGCTTTTTAGATTGACCACGATTCATATATTATTTAAAAACGAAAATTAAATATAAATAAAAATCCATTTACTTCTACAATTTTCTTAATACGGCCCCTAGCTCTGCGGCGCCATGCTTTTTAGAATGACCGCGATTCAGGAGGGTGTTTTTCATTGTAAATATGTATTTCTTTTTTCAGTAGCGAAGGAATTTGAATATAACAAGTACCTGTAGTAGCTTTATTAACATCAGCCTATACACATCCCACTAATGAGCACAGGACTCTGTCCGGATCACGTTTTCCAATACGGCTCAAGGTGCAATTGTACAAGTCTTAAAGACTACCATTTAGTGACAACGACCAGGTCGGCGATTGCGTAACTGTAACGACAATGAGCTTCGATGACGATGACGTAGTGTCAAAAATGTGTGCATCATGAGTATGAAGTATGAAAGGAATGTACCTAATCATTATAGCATTATTACTATTAAAACTTTAGTAGGCGCTAAACAAGGAAAAAATATTCCAATTTATTCCTTACCGATCTGTCGCATTTGCTATGGCTTGTAATTATTATATTCAAGGACATTGGTATGGCAGTTATTTCATACAAAGATAATTCGATATTTGTTCAGATTTTGATGTTACCCACCTTCACCTTGAAATCGTACTAGACGAGAACCTCAACTGGGGTCCTCATATTTCTGGCTTATCGATGCGTCTTAGAAAGTTGATCTGTGTATTTAAAAGATTAAGATCAGTAGCTGACAAGGATCTCTTAATAAAAACTTACAAGGCCCTTGGACATTGTCTCATTTACTGCATTTGACATTACTGCATTTGCTCTTGGGGTGGCGCCTCTAAGACTTACCTTATAGAAATGGAAAGAGCTCAAAGGACGGTTTTGAAAGTTTTTCTGTTTCTTCCCTTTAGACAACCAACTGTATCGGTCTATCAAATATCAGGTGTTCTATCGGTTAGAAAGGTTTATATGTACCAATGCTTAAGACGCTATCATAGATACACTCCTTTTTACAAAAATCCTAGAAAACGTGTCAACAGATGCCCTGTTCCGATCGCTAAAAGTGCATTAGCAAGAAGGCACTACACGTACCAAGCTTCGTGTTTGTATAATAAAATGTGCGAGAAGTTGGATATTACTAGCGCAAGCAACTTTAAGATGAAATCTTTAATTCACACTTGGCTAAGCTAATTGGACTATGACGATTGTGAGAAGCTCATAAGCAACTGTCCGATCTGAGTAGAGTGTAGTTTGTATAGTGGCATGTTTTCAATGTTTATTATGTTGTAATATGTGTATTGTAAATTTTAATTGTAATTTTATTTTACTATGAATTGTAATATCAGGAAGGAACTGTCTCCTGTCATACAGGTTATCCTAGTACAGGAGACAGGGGAATACTGAACACATTTTTGTATTGCTTGTGTAAATAAAGTTATATTATTATTATTATTATTCTGATATCAGGCGCCTCACATACTTTTGGTGATAACTACGAAATAAAAGAGGTACATTGAATTTCATTCTAGGTACGTTTAGGTTCATTCCTGGTACATTGCTTTTATACTTACTGTATGCGTATTTGTTACAATACACTCGCCATCATGATGTACACTCAAACGTCATTTATTTTGTCAATAAGTTTCATTAAGCTTCAACTGTCAATGGTAATTAACATTGCGTTGTGCTGTCGCTATTTTAGAGTTCATCAATCGGTACCTACCGACTGCAGTACCTACCTACGACACTCGGAAAACGAACTAAGGTTTACTAAAGGACACCCATCCAAGTAATGACCACGCGTTAAATTTCCCGACACGATTCCTAGCTTATAATCTAGCACCAGCTGCAGCGTCCTCGTAACATGCGGTGAGTACACTGCGATCTACAAGCAGCTTGCCAAGAGAATTATGGAATCGTTCATAAAGTCCCCTCCACCATTATGAACGACAAAATACCGGTAGATGCAACTGGTATGTTGCGTTCTAAGATGTTCATCATCACGTGTTCCGGCTGATGATGATGATAAATCTCAAAAATGTATGGATATATATGGAAATATATTTCACGAAGTAAGCCAGAGAGAAAGAGCCCACCACGTTCAAAATACAATTGTCGCATAAATCAAAACTAACCAATAACAAGCGTTAGTTTGAAGGCCAACAACGACAGAGCAATAAATTATTATAATGCTTTGAATGAACTCCGCTTGAACACAAAACAATAATAACAAGATGCCGACAAAATGCAAATTGCAACAGATGTAAACAAAATGTACAAAGAAACTTGTGATTTTACTTTGACTCGCTTTTCTTGTTTTTTATTTGAATATATTTTTTTAATTAATTTTTTTATTATGACTTGGCATAAGACAGCACCCCGCTTTATATTAAGTTGGAGTGTAGTCCATGAATAGATGTCACTGCTACTACAGTTCAATAACTAAGTAGGAATCACATCCACTATGCCAGCCTAGTTGGAACCGGCTCATCCCAAATCGGGACTAAATCACTTTAAGGTCTGTATACTTCTAAGAATTAAAATACAACAAATATTGTTTGCCTATGAGGGACTATCCAGAGAAATGGTCTCTAAAGTAATCGAAATATTTCTTAAGAAAACTGGGCTCCATAGTGCCCATATCCGTAAAACAACGCCTCTGTAAAATGACTCAAACATCGAATTCAAGCTCTTATATTTTTTTAGTATCAATCAATCTATCAATTAAATTGTCACGGCAGAGACAATGAAGCGCCACCAAGGACCAAGGATGCGTGGCTAGGGGCGAGCCTAGTCTCAAGCGTGCCCGTCCCGATGAGTGGCGCCCATCAGGTACTAATTAATAGCTCCACTCCGGCATGCGGGGCTCTGTCGGAGTGGAACTTTATTTCCCTCGCTGTACGTGGGAATGTAAATGAATGTAAATATAAATACTTTTTTCGTACACTGTTTAAAATTCAATTTTCATTGTTACAGGTATGAAATCTTGAAATACACGGTATTTAACCGTAACCATGACTCAAGGTCAGCAGGAAAATTAACAAAACAATTTTATGTGTATATTCTGTAAAAAAAAACGAAATATTATATCTGAAGATTTATTGACTAAATATTCGGCTGTTAAAAGTGAAAAGATACGGAATAAATATAACTCAGTACGTGAGCTTATATAGTTTGAAAAGGTCAACCTAAATAAAAATAATGATAAAAAAATCTTTAATGCACTTTCATAGTACAGAGAAAAGCTTTATGTCATAATAATATAGAGCTTACTATTATTGAGAAGTAATAGATATCTAATTATCTAAAAAAATATCATTTTTTTGTGTAAGTACCTACTAGGTTTTAGTTTTAGGCAACAGCATTGTGCAGGTTAGGTTAGCATGATCTTGTGGCTACGTCATGTTATGAATCACGGAAAATTGTTAACATAAACATTGTTGGTTACTACATTGTAAGGTTGAGGCCAAAACACTAAATATTTACAAAGGGAATGAATGTCATCCTGTTTTAGTTATTTCAAAACTCTCGTCTCAAACCCATTTTGTAATATTTAAAATCATCTATGCAGTATTTTCTGAAGTTTTGTGTGTACAATAATTTATAAAAGAAAGGATTTTTGCGGCTTACTATCGTGGTATTATTTTGATTATTTAAATCTGACGTTTTGAAGGCTTTGCAACTATCGTTGTTGCGAGAAGACTAAGGTGTTGGCCGCTCAATTTGAGATATTTGTAGATTTTAGGAAACCTTTACAAAATTTACGACCGTGATACATACAAAGAATAATGTCATCTTAACGTAATGGATTAAATTATGTAGTGTGTGTAAACCCCAAAAATCTCAACCTCTGTAAATACACAGGTATTTAATGAAGACTAAAATTAATGAAATCAATTGGTCACGTCTCTATATAGATAGAGATAATGGTGACTTTAAGTTAGATACATGCAATATTTCGATATAAGATAATTTATATCGAAGATAATATAATGAATTATATAAGATAATAATAATAATAATATAATATAATATAATATAATATAATATAATATAATATAATATAATATAATATAATATAATATAATATAATATAATATAATATAATATAATATAATATAATATAATATAATATAATATAATATAATTGAGAATCAAACGAACTTACCTGTAAGTGAAGTTCGATGATAATTGTACGAACTTCCTTAGTGCTCCGCCGATTTTCATATTTAAACAAAGTAGTATTCGCATTCGATGGCTACTCTCACACGTTTAATAGTAATCAGTTTTTTTTTTTTTTTTTTTGGATGAATATACGGTTGTCCAAGCCTCGATTTCTTTAAGACATCATTCTGTTTATAGTGTTCCTGTGCTTACAAACCTGAAACTCACCTACCTATTTACATGTAGAGGTGGGAGGGTGTGGCTTTCACAATCGGCGGAGCACTAAGGAAGTTCGTACAATTATCATCGAACTTCACTTACAGGTAAGTTCGTTTGATTCTCAATTGTACTTTACTTCCGCCGTGCTCCGCCGATTTTCATATTTAAACAAAGTAGATATTTAAAGGTTGAAGGTTTGTGAACTGAAATGGAAGTATTACCAGACATTTGGATGATCAGAACTCCTCAATCACATTAACTTAGTTCTATAACAATTATTTCTTAAATTTATATAATTATGCGTCCTCTAAGAAATTACAGTGATCTAGTACAAGTAATAAATATATATATAATATATATATATTTTTTTTAAATCAATTTTTGCAAAAGTGTTGGATTTTTCGGACCATCCAACAGTTCTACGAATAGTGTCAATATTCTCTCCTAATGTTTAAATAGTAGATGTTGACAAATGACCATTACTATGATTTTCAAGTGTATGTCATTTTTTTATTTTTCATTTATATAACTGAAAGAGTTTTGTGCAGGGTAGATAAACTCTCTTTTATAAAAGATATTTTAGGATTTATACAATAGAGGCAATAATAAAGTTGGTTGTGTACGACCTGGCCCTAGGTTTATTGAAATTTATTATTTATATTTTAACTCGCAATATTTTAAATAATCATATTATTATATTTAATTAAAGATGAGGATTATCCTTTATGAGCGGTTACAAGAGCTAACAATGTTATCACATTGGATAACAAATTAAGTGAAATATTTTCATTTGGATATAATTTATATAATAATTCTTAACCAACATTGGGTTCTTAAATCATATTTTCGAGTTTGTGGGCGAAACCTAAAAATCTCTTAGATAGTATCTTAACACAAATGTCAGTGGTAAGTTCATTTGGTAAATGAGGGCTATTGCTGAATATACCAATTTACTGAATTATAACTATAGCCTTTATTAGAAGTATTAGAAAAAGGTTAATAAATAAGAATAAATAAGAGAAATCTTATCTATCTGTGAAGTGTAATGTATCTGTATATTTGTGATACTATTTTTTTTACTATTACAATTATCTACAATTAGGTATGTATTACATTGCTTCAAAATGTTATCGACAATGAAGCACCTGCACTTACAGGCAATATACCGTGTAACCTGGAGAAAGGATACTATGGTTGCAATGGTCAATATGAGCCAACTATAATTACCCTAGGTGCCTTGTTACAAAATTTAGAAAAGCTTTATTATAATTGAAAAGGGTGGAAAACGAATGATATTTGTAAAAAGTCCTGTATGGAAAACGTCCATGAGATTGTGAAAGAATCTCTTGCGATAGCATAGTGGTCTGGTCGCCAACAAATATATAACTTACACTTATGATTATGTGTAGAGGCAAACAAATCTTTTTTAGAAATACCAAAACCTGAAATAATCGTATAAAAGGCATATTTTGCCGTTTTTCACTAGGTTCTATTGTTAAACTGTCTTGAAGCAGTGTCAACTGATTTTATTTGAAGCAGTATTGTTTTTGATGGTATATAATCTGTCTATACGCACATACTTGCATGCTTACACCACTGCTAAATTAGTTTAGCTAGACTATCAATATGTGGTGTTGTTAATTCTTAACATGATAAAGCAGTTACTTACTTTTATTACATGTAAATGATTTTAAAGCAAAAAGACAGCCAGTAAATTTAGGTAATTATTGTGTTCATTTATTTATTTATGAATCTTACCGAACCCTATTAGTGGTACAACATAACCGCAATTTAACAATAATGCATCTGCATAAATTACTTATTTTGGCTGATTAATTGATTCTTATGAAAGTGAAACAAATTATTTTGTCACCAGGATAGTTAATTATTGGCACCTTGTGATATTGGTACTTGGCTATTATATCTATTATTATTTAATGCATTTCCATAGTTCAAGTTGTTTTGTATGCGCATCAGCTATATTATGTTACACCTGAAGTCCTGGACATGCTGCATATAGCATGCCTGTTATAGTGGCCAACTTTGAATAGGACGTGTTTTGTTCCAACTGTCATGTTTTCAGAACCTATTCTCATTCATTATGCTTGTGGAATTAATTTACTTTTAGTTGTGTTTATAATAAAACATAAACTTACCAATATATAAGTCTCCTTTGTGGCCATTAGACATGATTATTATGTCTTTATCTAAACATTTAAATATACTAATGAAGTATAATTCCTGTTTTTATTATATTTATGTATGGGTGTCAAAATCATCTTTAATATCAATATTGGTCATGTATAAAAATCCAGAGCAGTTATTAATAATTTAAGAGCAGTACGTATTTCCTCAATTTTAAAAGATGTTAATTTTTTAGGAGTAAAAATAAAACTTTTTTTTTTTTATTTTTTTTTATTTTTTATATGTATTATTTTGGAGACAATAAAGTGAGGATATAAATTAATTGGACTCTGGTGAGCTCAAGATAAATAGCACCTTTACATAACAGTTCATTTATTGAACTATTAAAGTCAGCAATTTCTTCCTTAGAAATTAGGCAACCTGACCAATTGGAACCTGACTTATTGTACAGGTATTAGATTTATAAAGGTATTATATTAAATGGAATATTGTGTCCCAGATCCATGAAAAATAAATAAATATGTCAGAGGGTACCTTGTAAAAATATTGTAATCGTCTGTTGACGCTGTTTGTTGTTGCCTTTCGTAACAGCATATTGGTAGCAACCACCTTCTCACATAGTCTTCCGAGGGAGTCCCCAGTAGTTTAAAGGATTTTATTTATTTAAAAAATCAGTGGTCGAACTTGCTGCGGCTTTACTATTTCCCATTTTATCACCAAAAGTCCAAAGTTGACTTCAAAAAGGGATATTTCAGGAGTGGAGTCCTGTGCTGCATCTCTGGCAACTTCACCTGAACTAGCCTGAGGCTAAAAACCTTCTTAAAGAGAAGTTCATTGAAATAAGTTTTTCAGTATCTTTCTGACATTCTGAACATTTTTATATTAATAAATGGCGGTATTGATATATCTATATAACACCGTATAGTTTTATTCTTAATACTGTGATCTACTGTATTTGCATGGCATGGCAAAATAGTGAATACTTTTTGTTTTATCCCTCTTCAGAGAGGGTTTATTGATTGCATATGTGACCTCAGGGTTTATTTTGCAAGGGTTAACCATTGTGTTAAATACATTTTCCCTCTCTCTTTTTTTTTTTTTTTTTTTTTTACACCAGACTAACTTTTTGACCAACGGTCTGTGGGTTCTAGTTGTGTATGGCTGGTTCTGGCACTCACGTTCTTTGGTATGGTCTAGAGCAGTGTTTCCCAAAGTGGGGCCCACGCCTTACAGGGCAATTCGATAGTTAAGGAGGGTAATTTCAAAATGGATTAGACACGACTTCAACCCTTCTGCTTTGGGTTATTTATATGCAATGCTAGATATCGGTGACCAATTTAACAAAAAAGGCAATTTTAAAAAAAAAAATATTGTAATCATTTATATTTATTAAGGGTAAAATACATTTTTTAAAGGTTGGGAAACACTGGTCTAGAGTGACTAATAAAACAAGGTCAAGAGTTTATTGACCTCGACTCTTTATTGAGTTGGTGCTTAAAAGCATAAACCCTGGGTAAAAATGTTATACCCTGAATTAGGATTCTCATTATATATAGTACATTTTTCTAATAAAAATCATACACATCAATATATGGACGACGTAGGTTCACCCATGCTCAAGAGGTAATAATATTGGATTGTGACGATGTAATTCCTCGAAATACATTCAAGCACAATAATAAAATAAATTGCGACGTTGCAGTTCTTCAAACTACACTCAAGCACAATAATAAAATAAATTGTGACGTTGCAGTTCTTCAAACTACACTCAAGCACAATAATAAAATAAATTGTGACATTGCAGTTCTTCAAACTACACTCAAGCACAGTTATAATTAGTTGTCACATTATAGTTTTTCAAACTACCATCAATAACAGTAATTATAAATTGTAACATTGCAGTTTTTCAAACTACACTCAATCACAATAATAATTCATAAATAGTGGACGTTATAGTCTCACGAAGTATTAAAACATTTTGGTTGCAACAAATCCACTTATGTAAAAAATCCAGTATCGGTATTTACCTGAATCGTTTTGTTCATGCAGGTAAAACGAACAAACGTGGATGAGGGCGACCGTGATGGCGTCGTATTCGTGGAGCTCCGTTTCTCCAACCATCTTATTTTCTACGGTATTTGCCAATTTGCTTGTTCGTTTTCAGCTTCTTCTCGTTGCCTTTTACCCATTTAGAGTAAGATTGTATAATTATTTACACTAAAATTTACAATAAAATGCGGACAACCGATATACACGTGCATCTCGTAGCACACGAAATACGGAATGATGTCTTAAAGAAATCGAGGCTTGGACAACCGTATATTCATCCAAAAAAAAAAAAAAAAAAACTGATTACTATTAAACGTGTGAGAGTAGCCATCGAATGCGAATACTACTTTGTTTAAATATGAAAATCGGCGGAGCACGGCGGAAGTAAAGTACAATATAATATAATATAATATAATATAATATAATATAATATAATATAATATAATATAATATAATATAATATAATATAATATAATATAATATAATATAATATAATATAATATAATATAATATAATAATAATGATTTATATATAAGATAATAATAATGAATCAATCAAATTTTCTTATTTAAAAATCAGGTAAGGCAGAGACTTTCTTTACATCTACTATTCTCATCATTCGTTCTACGGTTATTGGCACTGGCAGACTCCTGCTCTTTTAAGTTTATATTTCGAAATAAAATAATAATACTATTACCACGAAGGGACGGAAGGCAATGTGGATAGATACACGAAGCTTTATTTTCCTAAAAAATGTAAAAAATAAATTCTAACATTTTCATTTATTTTTCCTCCTTAAATCTTTAATCTAATTAAAATGTTTTTACTTCAAAAAGATTTTTGGCCCAACTGTGAACGAAAATCCTAACTTCTTTTCACGAGTTAATTTACTCTTTAGCATTAAAGTTTAAAAATTCGTTTCCACTAACCCGTGGAGTGGAAAATATACTTCTTTTTAATACGTATAATTTTGTTAAATCAAGGAAAAATATAGTTTCCACAATATATACGCCACAATATATCAGAAAGTAGGTACTTTCTGATATATTGTGGCGATGCAGTTCTTCTCATTTATTCATTTAATGTAAGTAAGGAGTCTTTATGAGTTTGATAAAAATAATACAAAATAAATAAATAAAAACAATATTTTTAATTATATTTATTTTATTATAACTCATTTTCGTGGCTTTTTTTTAATTGTATAATTATTAACTTTTTTAATGTAATTATTTGCCGTATAAAATTTAGCCCTTTTCACATTTCTCTCTACATAGCATTTTTTTTATTGTGGGCGACGCTTATGACAGATCCCCGCCTGAGGTTAAGCTGGAGTTCTGTCCATGAGTGATAGCATCTGTGAACAGGTAAACATTTTTTTACAGAGATGGTTTTCTTATCATCCATGAATTCTCCGTGGAGCTGGCGGGTCCATCGACTGGCGAGTGATCCGGACTGCTCTCACCTTCCTCTCTGCCTAACTAGACCCCACAAAAGCCGCCTTTAAATATGGTGATACTAATCCAATTTAGCAATACACCTAAATCTATAATACTAATTACATCACTAAAGCTCTATAAACAAACTTGGAGCAACAAATTGCACATTACAATAGTAATCTAACATCTTTCATTGAAATCCCAAAAGACTGGAGGGTAGTTTTACTTGGCACATTTACTTTCGCATTCCCGACACGGGGAACTAATGAGGGTGAAAGAATAATGTTCTTTCGGCCCACAATCTTTTATCTAGATCTAAACAAAAAGAAAACCTCAATTTGTAAATAAAAGTATAAAGTTTATATAAATATTTTTGGCAGAGAATATACTCTTATTATTATTATTTATACTTGTGTACGGAGTTGCCGTACAGCAGATGCACGATCTTGGTTTGTGCGATGTAGAACTTTATTCTAAACTTTATTAAAATAACAAAATTATTTGTGAGTAAATGTCTATTTAAGTAATATGTAAACTTAATTGGTAAAATGATAAATTTTAGAAATGACACGGACCACGCGGAATCTGCACTATGTGCTACCTACCCACCGCGCTCAACTATGAACACGGTCGGTAAAAATGGTAGTTGTTGTGAGATACTCGGGTCGCGCGGAACCTGCACTTTTGGTATATGCTACTGAACGCGCTCTCAAAAATGTACTGAATAATTAAATATTGTTTTATATTAATCCGCGATGACGTCACGGCCAGCGACCTCACGTCCTAGATAAAATTATTGTCGAACTAAACGGTTCGACACGTCTTTTCTTTGTTGGACATTCGACAAGCAGAAAGCTTTGCCAGCCCATGTGTTTGCTCATTCTATAACCTTCAAGCGTGAATAAACACCTCTGACCGGTATAGTAACGGCGACTGAGGCAGCCGTAAACTCGGTCGGATTTTCAGTGACGCCACTCTTTGCTTGAGGTCAGATATTGATTGTTTCACGATAAAATATAAGGTACTTACTAGAAAATATCGATGACACATAATTTTAAATTATTTTTAAAGATTTATTAATTATTTATTATCAAGTTCAAAGCTTTATTTGAGTTTAAGACATGTGTCAGTATCGTGGCTAATGGACTGTCGCCACTCCCATTTACTAAGCACTTCTTATTTATAATAAAAAAACTGAGTTCGTGAACATTGATTCCCAAGACAGTACTCTTGAACTACATATTTTATTTATTGTAAAAAATAGGGGATCTGTGTATACATGCTTTGGGTAATTACATTTTTATTAGATAAAGCTAATTCCATTAGTTCATCCAACCATTAGTCATCCAAAAAATTGCGAATCGTTTATTGTACTTCGTGCTAAAAATAAACTTGGTCAATAGGATGGTTCGGGTTATGAGTTTATAAGAACACGCCTCAGGCGGTTTTGCTGAACTTTGCAACGCTGCCGATATATTAAATTACTCATGGTTCAAATAACTAATTACCTATCATATAATTAATTAAAGGCATGCATGATTTACACCTTATTTTTTTGTAACAGCACCCAGCTTGATGTTAAGCTGGAGTGTGGTCCATGAATAAATGTCACTACTACTACAATTCAATAACTGTAAGTAGCAGTCAAATTCACTATACCGGTCTTGTTACAACCGGCAACTTAAAGGTGATCCCGAAACGCGACTGAATCACTTCACGGTCTGTATACTTGTAAGTGGTGGTACTACACTGGATCGACAGACGACAGTGGTGCCTACCACGCTTTAATAATCAGACCCCAAGCAAATATCCTACTCTTTTTTTATTAACAAATATTTGTAATATTTAAAATAATCATTAAGTATTACAACATTACAAATATTTGCCCCGACCGGGAATCGAACCCGGGACTTTACGCTCAATTACTTTATTTATTATACCAATGCGGCTGCAGTGCCGCATTGGCCGGCATAGTAAATGCGATTGCTACTTATTTAACTATAACTTCACATCCACTCTCTTCTTATAGGCACTACGGTTATGTATAATGTTTGTTTAATAATGTTTTGATCAATCAAACAATTAAAATTGTCACGCCTTTTTTTCACAGGAATAGTCAGAGACAATGGAGCGCCACTTGCCACTTGACACAACTCCCTCGCTTCCTTCACATTCAAAATTCTCTCCATGCAAACTCGATGGGGCACTAGGAAACCTAGCTTCCTTGAAGATGTCTCCAAGATTGATTAGATCAAAGAACTATTCGTCCCCTGAACAAAAATTAGATGCTTAGAAAAATAAGCAAGACTGAATAAAACTGTTAATATATGCTTCAATGATTAAGGCACATGGAAAGGATGAGTGAGAGATAAAAATTGATTGACGATAAAAAAAATATATCTGATGTGGATGGATGCGTTAAACGAGGCGGACCAGGGGGAGAGTTTTCTGACCCATTCAGAGACATCCTTAAAAAACTGAGTTGCCTAGTGTCCATAACCATAAAGCTTGTATGAAGAGAATTGTGGATGTGAGGGAAGCTAGTTAGTTGAGTTAGGATCGTGACAAGTTGCGCTCTATTGTCCATAATCCCTGTGTGGGAATTTGATTGATTGATCTTTGACATTTAAGGCCTAATGGGTAAAAGGATACAAAGTCGTTCAGACGATTTATTATGGTAGATTTTGATAGGCATCAATGTGCGTGACCACTAATCTGACACTTGGGCGTCCTTGTTTTTACAAAGATAACCCTTATCCACTGGTTTAGTTATAATAGCAAAGTTTTTTTTTATTAGGTACTTAAGTCGTTTGAGTATGGCATTAAAATAAATGCTTTTAGTCTATTTTAAATTAGTGTAGGTTGAAGAAAATATTTTAAAATTGTATGTTGCGTGAAAAAGCACCTTAAGCCGGCATAATGACGGCGACTGAGGCAACCGGGAACTAACTAAGTTTTTTCAGTCGTCGTCACTTTTGTACCTCCTCTTGCTTATCATTACCTGCCTGATGTCGTGTCACAAATATATATATATTTTTCTTTCATTTATGTTTTATTTTAAAATAAATTTTGTAACTACTTGCAAACATTAAAAATATACTTACTTATATACAAATTTTAGATTTGTCATTTTGTTTAACGTATTTATTATTACTTCCAGGTGATCAAAAACATTAAATATAATGTATTTAAATTTAAATATAATAAATAACATTTAAAAATGTAAGCTGGTTATTTTCTCAAGTAAGTAACAATTTAAACAATCTCATTGTGTTATAAGTGCCCCAGATATGGTTAGAATCATATTATTGTCTGCTTTGTTTTAAAGTTCTGGCTTCTCTCCACAATATTCATAACTAAACACTTTCAGAGGTATTTAACTATTCTACAAACTATAAATAGGTACTAATAGTTTGTATCAGGATATTATATGTTTTCACAACTAGTTTACAAATTAGGGTTTTTGTAATATCAATCAATCAATCAAATTGTCACGCCTTTTTCCTACAGAGATAGGCAGAGATAATTGAGCGCCACTTGCCAGGGTCCTGACACAACTCCCTCGCTTCCTTCACATCCACAATTATTCTCTTCATACAAGCTCTCAGCTCAAGCTCAAGGCAACTCAGTTTAATATAAAATATTATTGAAATATAAACTTTTTGTAATATAAAACAACTTATTAATATCGATAAATGAAACTAGAATTTGGTATTTGGTATAGACGTTTCAAAAAAAATAAGGGAAGCTGTGTATAAAAGAGCCTGGTATTTGTGTATAAATATTAGCTAACCAAATTTATACCAACCAAACTGTCAAAAATAGTATAACAGATTCCATTAGTGGTGCTACTTAAAATCTGGAAATTAATAAAAATAAATTCTGCTTTTTCACTAAATATTCGTAATTTGAAGAAAGATATGTAAAAATGTATAGATAATTTAATATGACATATATTCCTATTTTTATTGTTACCAATAAAGCATAATATATTACTTTTAAACAGAAAACTTAGAAGTCATGTCTACAAGACGATTATATTAACAGTCAGGTGTATCCTAAATCATTTTGAAAATGAAGACGTTTTAGTTACCTACTCATAGTTTTATGTAAATTTTAGTATCTATTTAATACTTTGAGGCGGTTTATGTTTCCGGAGGTTTATTATTGCATTGACATTAATTAAAATTTGTATAATGTTTTATAATTTCCCTATTTCCATTTAGAAGAACATAACTGTTTTGTTTCAGTGAAAATTATACATTTTTGCTTTTAAAACGGTTTATGGGCGCCGTTGTTCCAAGTTGTCCCAGTTTCCCGGGATGAAGGAGGGCGCTGTTACCTTATCTCGTAACAACACGTCTTCCTCGATGTTCTGCCTATTGTATATTTTAAAACGTTCAGTATTTTCATTTAAGTCTTCCAACATTGTTAACTTGTGTTTGAAATATTAATACCGTCGTTGTCTAATCACAAACTTTTTTTAATACGACTTGTATATATAAATATTTTTAAAGTATTTTTATATTTATTTTTACCCATGAGCTGTAAATTTTATATCTTATTGCTGGAGTATTTCAATTTTCCATATTAATTTCTGCGTTAAACGAGGCAGTTTCCCGACCAAATCAAAGACATCCTCAAGAAAGCTGGGTTACCTAGTCCCCTTAACCGTAGAGCTCGTAAGCAGAGAATGATAGCAAGTGAGCGAGGGAGTTATGTAGGCCCGTGGCATGTGGTGATAATATGATTGATTGATTTTTGCATCTATGGCCGGTGAAGGCGACAGGGACAAACGTATACTTATACGTTTTATAGACATCAGGCAAGCAGAGGTAAGATTCGATAAAATAACATACATTTTTATTATATAAAGCTTTTTTAGGTTAAATCAATTAATTTATGTTACAACTAAAATAAATTTAGGTTTTTCAATATTGTAGATGTGAAAGAAGTAACGGAGTGGTACCAATATCGTGAAAAGATGCGATGATCTATTTCTCTGCCTATCGGAAAATTATTATAAAATACATTTGTATGAGTATTTGGTACATTTATTCACATATTAATAAATTACTGCGGTAAATATATGATTCGAGTACCTACTGTTTTCTATAGAACCTACATCTTTACCTTTTCATTTTCAAAGCATGTATACCTTTCCTTTGAAAGATATTTCCTTACATACAAAGATGTATAGAGCAGCCATAATTTCTGTTAACATTTTCTAGTGAAATAGGTATTCTATAGATAAGTTATATCGGTCGCATGGCCTCCAGTTTATCTCTCTACGGTTGCTTCCGATGTGTCGTCGGCTGCCGTTGGCGTTTACTTGCTCTGCGTTTATAACCCATTTTAAATAGAATTTATCGGTGCTTTTATCGATTTTAACTGGATTTCAGACTTATATTTTAACTACTTTCGTACACATGTGAGTTTAATTTACTATATGTGTTATATCATAGAAGCAGGGTGAACAAAGAAATAACACAGTTACACAAAGAATCTCGCTCTTTTGTTAGACGCTTCAATATACAATGTATACGTGATTGTCTGATGCCGGTTCCAACTAGGCTGGCATAATGGATGCAACTGATAGTTGCAGTTTTTTCTAATCTATAGTAGCTCATAATGAACCGCACTCTAGCTTGCTAAGCGGAGCGCTGTCATGTTTCAAGCCATAGTAATAAATCGAGCCGTTTTCCAATAAATTGCAAAAAAAAAACTGAGTATAACTCGCCTAAATGAGCCGAAAATGAGTATAAGTCCCGAAATTCGCCTACAAATCAACGTGAAAAAGAAAAAAATACATATTATAGTGTAGGTATTGTAGCCCTTAATGTAAGCACTATCGGTGCACATTTTTTAGGCCTTGTCTGACATGTCAATCTATTCGGAAAAAGTGCAATCGATTACAATTATAAAAGCTAGAGAATATTTTTTTTGCCCTGATAGGAAGTGCCCTAAAATTAAATGGATTTAAGGCTAATTTTATGAGGCTTATCTCACTAAATAAATAAATAGTCTTATAAAATTGTAAAAATAATTAAATAGAGTATTATTGTTACTACGAGTATGCTATGTTAACCGATGTCATGTTGACCCTAAACCTAACCCAGTGTCACATCTGCTTCTACTTACTAGACCATTAATCAAAATCAAATGTCATAAATTAGAATTAATTTAATTTAAATGTAGGGTAGTACCTACTATATTACAAGTATATCAACTCATTTTGGAATTTGCATCTAGTTTCGTTGAGGATCTTAGTAAACTAATTCTTTTTGTATTAAACAATTTTTTTTTTATAATTTTACATTGGTTACTAAAAGTTTTTATATCATAGAAACAGGACGACCAAAGTGCATAATATATCGAGGATATATTGGTACCAGCATGTGGTTTTAAATCTGGAGCTCTAGGTTTGCTAGACCATTGCTCTACCTATAGACCACGCTCGCCTTCTTAGTTAATCTTATTAGTCTGTCTCTTTTATTTTCACAGGCACACACACACACAGAGGATATTGACCTAAAGTTGAGCTGAAGTGTGATCCATGGACGACAAACTATTTATGGTATCTACTATGGAACCAACAACTTTAAAGTCAACCCGAAACTCGACTGAGTCTCTTCTCGGTCATTTGAAAGTAGTAATAACATCCCAAGTCTACAGACGGGCTATCCTCATCAACTGTCTGGTTACTGTCTTTTTTATATTTTGTTGCAAGCGTTTCTTCGTGTAGATCATCAATACGTTTAGAAGCCGCCCAGTTTGGATGCTGACCTAAGCCAAGCATTAAATCCAAACAAACCTCAAATTACTATGTGAAACATAAAACGTAAACCATTAGAAACTTCATATAAACTCTGGTCGGCTTAATGAACCGATGATGATAATGAACTAAAGCAACCGACTGAATCGGTTTATTCAGTCGTCGACATCTAGTCGCGTCCGAATAAAACAGAGATGCGGTAATTTATTATGCGCTCCATTATCCCTGCCTATCCGTCCGCCGGGAAAAGGCGTGACCATTTGATTAATTGATTGATAATTTATCGTCATCATTGTCAATCTCACGCCTTAATTTCCACAGGGATAGGCAAAGAGCATGTTTGAATAGAATTTTAAATGTTGTGAAAGATACGATGGAGCGCACCACTTTCCACAATCTTGACACAACCCTCTTGCTGCTTATAAACGAATTAAACACTCGATGTAATTTAAAACAGAAAATATTCTCATAATTAAATGAAAACAACAAAAGGGTCTGCACACTGTTTCCCATTTCCCGCATCCAGGAATCGTTTACCAACTTTGAAAACAATTCTAAACTTTTTACCGCATTCCCTTGTTCTTTTTTCTAGCATTAATGGTCGCTTCAGTGGGTTTTTTAAAAGCAACTTTTACAATATGTAATGTAAAGTAATATTTTAGCACACAACTTGCTTTAAAAAAGAATTCATTAATGTAATTTATTACTCAAAATGTACCTAATAATTATTTGATAAATAGATAATTACTTCGTAGATATCAATAAAAAAGTAACGCCTTTTTCTCACAGAGATAGACAGAGACAATGAGGCGCTACTTGCCACGATCCTGAAACAACTACCTTTCTTTCCTCACATCCTCGATTCGCTTCATACAAGGCACTAGACAAACCAGCTTTCTTAAGGATGTCTCCGATTTCCATCCGGTCCATCCTGGGTCGCATCCATCTACATCAGATTTATAAATTCCTTTTGTCAATCCACTTTCATACATTGTCAGTCATCCTTTTCATATGACAAAACCATCGTAGCATTCATTTGTCGATCCTTGTCCACAACATCTTCTTTTAAACTGCATCTATCGCACATCAGCGATGTGACGCTTAGAGAATTGCACTCTAGTAAATATCTCTTTATTGTTCAAATTGTAGCCTAAAAACTATACATAGGTTCAAAACAAAAGTGGCGGCTTTATTGGCGATCATGTTATTTTTTATCTCTTTAATTTTTTTTAAATAATTATTTCTCAAGCTATTTTGGTTACGGGTGTCACCACGTATTAAGACATATTTTTATTAGCTTTTCTTAAGGTAAACACATGATATTGAAATTCTAAATCAACGTATGACCGCTTGTGAATATTTATGAATATTTAATAATAAATCTGCCATTCCAAGTTGCCTACATAAAATCTCGCAACGTTTTCTTTCCAAGTCTTTTATGACGTCTCTCAAATATTCTTTCATCCGTCGCCCCGTATCACAAACCTTTTGTGAAAAAGGAATCACTTTTCTTTTATTTTTCATATCGCGATCTTTTGACAGTTGGCGGCGGCAGTATGATTTCTTTCATAACGTTTATGTGTTTTTTTTTTATTCAAGAAAATTATATTTCGTTTACATGATGTAAAAATACTTTAGATAAATTATATGGATTAAACTAGATTTTGTTTAACTTTAAATTGAATAGTCAACTAAAGATAATAGGAACACAATATTGACTAGCAACAATTGAAACACGTTATAATTTTTTGCACGTTCCGGTTGCCGGGTAGGCAATGCCGGTTACCTGGCAACGGAAACGTGTAAAAAGGCACTGATAAATGCAATCAATCAATCAATCAAATTGTCACGCTTTTTCCCCACAGGTATAGACAGAGACAATAGAGCGCCACTTGCCACGATCCTGACACAACTGTCTCGCTTCCCTCACATCCACAATGCTCTTCATACAATCTCTACGATACATTTGTTAAGTACCACAGGGAGTGTATGACATGATAATATTATCGTAATATAATCGAAAAGGTGTTCTCTTCTTTTCACACCCGTAATACCCGCACAGGTCGGGGAAAGCATCCGCATTCTATTGACCGAATCGGCAGTCTAACTAAAAAGTTCAGTGCGTCTTTTCTTTGTAGAACTATTGACAAGTGGAATGCTTTGCCAGATCATATATTCTCTCCATCCTATGACCTTGTATCCTTCAAGCGATGCGTGAAGAAGCATCTTTGGCCGCCATAGTGACGGCGACTGGGACAGCCGTAAACTGACTCGGTTTTTTCACTTCTGGACCTCTTCTTGCTTACCATCGGGCGAGTCGAAGTAAGATGTCGTGTCACAATAAAAAAAAAATGTCGAACTAGTCTGACACGAGCTCGATCGAACTGTTAGCGCATTCTCGATAGATAAAGCATTCTCGATAGATCAGGCCATTAAATCGGCTGGTGTTGACTTTTCATGAATTTAGTTTAATAACAGACTAAATACAGTAATTATAATCGGATTATTCTCACATTTTTTTCATAATTGGATTGTCAGATCAAAATAAAATAAAACGTGAAAGCTTCTAAATTAAATTTCCAAATTCAGAAACCACATCAAAAGTGTTACCTAGTACTTTGTTAGAGATTTTCCTTAAGAGAAGGAGTCTCTTTGTTTCATAAAAGACCTGTTGAACCTCGAATTTCGCCGCCGCCATAATACTTCTAAGCACATAACCACCTATTAGGTCTGTCTTATGTTGTATAACTTTGTGAAGCCTTCTTCTGTTAAATTGTTATATTTTGCAAGATAACAATGGTTTTACGGTTTAGTATATATTTTATAGTTTTTATTAGGTTATATATAGATTAAAGTCCTACCCAGTAATTTCCACGTTTTTTTTATAATTTAAAGGCTTTTATAATGGTTTTGCCTAGTGCCAAAACCATAGAGGTTGTTGTGTCAGTATCGTGGCAAGTGGCACTCCTTTGTCTCTGCCTATCCCTGTGGGGAAAAGGCGTGACAATTTGATTGATTGATATTCGGCCTTTTCTTACAGCATTGTCGCTCATATGGTATTATAAAATGTATAAGTCAGATTTATTCATTATTCATAATTTCATCATCAACCAGCAGATGTCCACTGCTGAACATAGGCGGCCCTTTTAGAACGCCATTCCGAACGACAAGATGCCAGTTGCATCTACCGGTTATTTGTAATTATTTCTCCAATTTTATGTTCTTAATAAAATTGCTTATTTTATTAGATCTGAGAGGAGAATGTTCCGAGGAGCTCTTTAAACTCGTCTTTTCACACCCGTAATACCCGCACTGGTCGGGGGAAGCATTCGCATTTTGTCGACCGAATCGACAGTGGAACTAATGGAATGCTTTGCCAGCCCATTTGTTCTCTCCCTCCTATATCTGATCTTTCAAGTGAAGAAGCACCTTTGGCCGGCATAGTGACGGCGACTGAGGCTGCTGTGAACTAACTCGGTTGTTTCAGTCGTCGTCACTCTTGGATATCCACTTGCTTATCATCAGACGGGTCGAGGTCTAATGTCGTGTCACAATAAAAAAAAGATCTATAGATGGATAAAAAAAAAGTGGAATAAATAAGTATATTTGGTACCAACCCTGAACAGCCTACAAAGTAGGCAACATACTGATGTGTAGAGTCAGCAGAAGAAAGTATCGACTGTTCACTCTTCTATAGCTGATGTGAAAGTTTTTAATGACAGCACTGTATTTTTTTTTTGACAAAAAGGCGCGTGGTAAATGTTTTACCCGACGTTATAACAAAGACTTCGGAAAATGATGATAGTTTCCTTTTTAATTAAAATTTAAAAAGGTTTAAAATTTTTGTAATGCAAAATTATATTGTATTTGTGTATTATTTTAGCTCGACCAACCTGCTATGCGATTCACAAATGAAGGCGACTGCTACTACAGTTAAATAACTGCAAGTAGTAATCCAAGTTAGGTTAGGTAACTTTTAAGCTGTTCCCAAATGACAAATTAGTAAATTCGCGGTATATATATATATTTTTTTTTATTGTGACACGACATCTGACCTCGACTCGCCTGATGATAAGCAAGAGGAGGTCCAAGAGTGACGACGACTGGAACAACCGAGTCAGTTCCCGGCTGCCCCAGCCGCCGCCACTATGCCGGCCTAAGGTGCTTCTTCACGCATCGCTTGAAGGATCCAAGGTCATAGGATGGAGAGAACACATGGGCAGGCAAAGCATTCCACTTGTCAATTGTTCTACAAAGAAAAGACGCACCGAACTTTTTAGTTCGACTGCCGATTCGGTCGATAAAATGTGGATGCTTTCCCCGACCTGTGCGTAAATATTATATTTGTCTCCGCCTATCCCTGTGGGAGGAAGACGTGACAATTTGATTGATTGATTGATAAGACTTGAAAGTTGTGGTACCGTCAGAGATCCAAAAATTGGGCAAAAATGCCTATATTTATTACGTAAAGATTTTGATTCCAAATAAAAAAAAATGTTTGTGATATATCCAAATTATCAGTATAAACTAACACACTTGTATAACTTGTGCAGACAAATTCTCAACCATATCTAATAAGCAACGGTTCGAATGTTCACATAACAAATTTTACACTAGCATAAACATAACCCATAACAACAATGAAAGTAAAACCGCGTATTAAAAATCAATGCTAGCAAAATATTTGCAATACTATGTCAAACAAAATACATTATATTCGTCAGCCAGAACATAAATCGTACCTTCACCCGAATATTCCGAGTAGACGTAAAACACGGCGCCACCGCTCGTAACTTATGGCGTAAATATTATAAGTTGGCTTATGATTGACGATGTTGCCCATACCAAATGTTATTGTACAAAAATTCATTTATTTCTATTGAAACTTAAATAATTCATCTATAAATATCATCATCATGACCTGACAGTCATTAGTCGTCCACAACAGGATTTATTATATAATGTAATTTATATGAACATTCATATTCGATATGCCGTCCCCCTATGCAAAAAGCATAGAACTTGCATGAAAAGAATTGTAGATGTAAGGAAAGTGAGAGTATTGTGTCAAGATCTTTTACGCTTAGCTTAAAGGATCCTATTTAAAGAATTCTATCGGATTGGGAGAACACATGAGCATTCCACTATCTAATGGTTTCTCAAAGAAAGGACGAGTCGGATTTTCCAGTATTCGGCTGGCGATTCAGTCAACAGAATGCTTCTACTTATGAGGATATCATAAGTAGAAAAAGTGGAGAAGTTAAAAGACAAGTAGGTAAAGTTAAAAAAGACATTAATTGAACAAATTTTATTGTATTAATTAAAAATTTGAATAAAAACGACAATCATTTTAAACTTGCTATTATTAAAACCTTCTTATAAAATCTTAAAAAAGTAAAAATGCTATAAAATTTTCTTTGTTAGTTTCATTTGATGTAAAGCCCCAAGCAATTAAGTATAAGTACGTATAATACTCTTCCGCTTTTTCGCAAATTATGCCTTACAAAGTAACAAAGATACATACGAGTAGAAGTAGTTGATCATATAGTTACAAGTACATATACATATACTATATATGATCTCGTATGAGTGGGGATTATGTTCTGAAGCAGACAAGCATGGTGCATAATATAGAGATTAAAACCTGCACATTCTTTATTTATAGCATCCAGTATCTACACACGCTTCATCGGATATTATTCGCAAGAATGCGTCTTATATGAACCATGTATTTAGTTTATAATTAGTAAAGTTTTATAAAATTATTTAGGAAAATATTATCATATAATTTTTATATAATCTAAGAAAGATTCTAACGTAATATAAATTAAAATTTTATTCTTATTTATGTAGTTTTTTTTTATTGAGGTGCGACGCGACATCTGTCTTCGTAAGCATGTTGGTAAGCAAGAGGAGTTTTAGAGCACTAACGACTTACAAAAGTGTTCATTGTGTTCAAGTGTTTTTATTGTGACTTGATATATGACAGCACCCCGCTTGATGTTAAGCTGGAGTGTGGTCCATGAATGGATGTCACTGCTACAACAATTAAATAACTGTAAGCAGCAATCACATCCACTATGCCGGCCTAGTCGAAACCGGTAACTTACAAGCTGATCCCGAAACGCGACCAAATCACTTCACGGTCTTCATACTTGTATGTGGTGGAACTACCCCAGATCGGCATACTGTGTACCACTGCCTACCATTCCGCCTTTTCCCCACAGGGATAGGCAGAGACAATGGAGCGCCACTTGCCACGAACCTGACACAATTCCTCGCTTCCTTCCCATTCACAATTCTCTTTATACAAGCTCTATGGCACTAGGCAACCTAGCTTTCTTGAGGATGTCACTGATTTGGTCGACAATCACCCTCCTGGGCCTGCCTCGTTTAACGCAACCATTCACATGAGATTGATAAATTCTTTTCGTCAATCTACTTTCACTCATCCTTTTCATTTGCCCAAACCATCGAAGAATTCCTTTATCAATCCTATTATACTACAGATAAATAAAAGTAAATAGCCGTGTAAGCTTTTAGGCTGTAGTATATCTTCAATGTGGTCTATGCTTTGTTTCTATGTTATTATTTATATTGTTATTTATATTATATGTTTTAATCTGTTTTGAGTAAACGTGACCGTGTAATATCAGCCCAACTCTTTTAGTGTATTTTGGAATCTATCCAGAACAGAACCTAAATGCCTTATTATGTAATAGGATGTATTCCGTTTCTGCGCCAATTGTTAAATAAAACCAAGAATTAGGCAAATGAATTAAAAGTTAACGTGAAGCGGTCAGTGGCGTAGCGTGGCGGGGGCGGCCCGCCCAGGGCGACACATTTAGGGGGCGGCAAAATTAAAAAAAAACTAAAATAAATCGTTGAAATTTGAACCTGCAATTCATATTTTTGCTGTACCTATGATTGAAACTCCTAAATAATGGGGCGGCAAATTTTTTTTCCGCCCCGGGCGGCCGACTTCCACGCTACGCCACTGGATGCGGTGCTTGTTTCTACATTATTGTATGGAAGTGACTGTTGGGTGTGGCAAAAGAAGCATGAGAGTAAAATTAACGCTCTGTAGAAATGCGGTCGTTAAGGAGTGTATGTGGAGTGACGATAGCGGATAGAATAAGGAATAGCACAGTGCGCGATAGATGTGGTTTGAAATAGGATGTAGTGACAAGGATTGACAAAGGAATGCTTCGATGGTTTGGGCACATAGAAAGGATGAGTGAATGTAGATTGACGAAAAGAATTTATAAATCTCATGTGAATGGATGCGTTAAACAAGACAGGCCAAGATTCAGGGGATGTTTTCTGATCAAATCGGAGACATCCTCAAGAAAGCTGGGTTGTCTAGTGCTCCAAACCATAGAGCTTGTATGAAGAGAATTGTAAATGTGAAGGAAGCGAGGGAGTTGTGCCAGGATCGTGGCGCTCCATTGTTTCTGCCTATCCCCGTGACAATTTGATTGATTGGTTGATTGAATTAAAAGTACGATTAAGTTCAAAGGCGATTAAAGTTTTGTGATATTTGTTATTGTTCTGTCTTAAATTAGGCTGTTCTCGTATCTTTTTAAATATGTCTAGTGTCTATAAGTATGTCTAGTGTTCACAGACCGTGAAGTAACTTGCGTTATGGGATCAGCTTGAAAGTTGCCGGTTTCAACTGGGTCGGCATAGTGGATGCGACTGCTACTTGCAGTTATTTAAGTATAGTAGCAGTCCAGTTGACATCAAGGGGTACTGTCATATGTCGTGCCATAATCAAATAAAAATAACTAAAATAGTATGGTTAAGGTGTAAATAGATATAATAATATACACTATTACTCATGTATTAATTTGTTCTTATTCGTATCCTCGGAAGACTTAACCCAATCGATCAATCAATCAATCAAATTGTCACGCCTTTTTCCAACAGGGATAGGCAGAGACAATGGAGCGCCACTTTCCACGATCCTGACACAACTCCCTCGCTTCCTTTACATTCACAATTCTCTTTATACAAGCTCTATGGTTAACCTAATCTAAAATGTCAAAATTGACGCTATAATGAAGAAGGGTGAATTTCGGGTATTCGTGATACAAATTGTTAGATAAAAATAAGATAATGAATAATTTATACAGATTTTATACTCCTACACTTATTTAAAATAATTTTGCTTAGAGTGTTTTGATTCCTACATTTCAATCAATCTAGTTTATCGTGCTATCAGGAATATACTATGACAATAAATAGATCATCACTTTTCATGATCCTGACTTAGGTTCAGACGATGTTGGTCTAGTGGTAGATAAATGCTAAACCCGTAGCTGCCGGTTCAAAACCACTTGCCGGTACCCTTAAAACAGAGAAACAGAGAAACTTCTTCTCTGTTCTGAGGTCGGTACCAATTGGTCACCTGTTTCTAAAATTATTCATATCGTAACAAGAAAGGTAGACGTGGTGCAACCGTTAGCAGCAATTAATTGTTTCAGGATCATGGATAATGGTGCCCATCCCTATCCTTGTGGGAAAAGTAACATATTAATTAATTTACTATTTTATTTTCTTAAATAAACATATTTGAATTGATAAATAATTAAGAAAATGTAAAACCGGTTTAGAAGTATCATGTTTACGTAGGTGATGTTTGAAGTCCCTTCCATGTACTTTAAAATATTTAACTTGCAAATGAAAGTGTCGTCGTGATGCGATGTAGCGAGATATTCCTGCCTTTCATTCTAATAATGCTCTACCTCTCGACGTAAGCCTTTGAAATGTTTAATAAACTTGAGGAATTATTTTCAAAACTTGAAGGATTCAACATGCCTTTTAAAAAATTAAATAACAAGAAAATATTTAATAAGATTTGGATTTCGGAAGTCGGGTCTAGGTTAAGAAAAAGAGAGAGAGCCGTTTCGGGATCGTGGAAAGTGGCGTTTTCGAAACACCTCAAAAACACAGGTTGGAACACAATATATTCTGAACTTCTTCGCCATAGGCAAAACGTTTTAAAGTAGGATTATCTGTTTTTAAAAGATTGTTAGTAAAACTTTGTAAAATATTCACAATATATACATAGTAAACTACAAAACAGTTTCAAAACATGATTTTTGAAGCTTGGTTATGAATAAAACAGATATGCAGTAAGTTACGTTTTGCTTTCCTGTTGCCATTCGTAACTGATTTTCCATTACCGCGTAACTTTATTTTAGAACTAAAATACATTTTTTTATATTATATAGTCACGCTCCGAACTTACAGTCTTATTTACTTTCAATCAATCAAATTTTTACGCTTTTTTCCACATGCATTGGCAGAGACAATGGAACGCCAAGTATGTACTAAATAATTTAATAATAGTAAATATGAAGTTATGAACCTTTAACCAAAAGTGTAAGTAGGATTTATTCTTTTAAAAGGGTCGGATATTTTAGTTGGCAAGTTTAATACTGCAATAGACGCTGAAAAGTTATTTTCTTAAGACTTCCTCGTTTTAGAATATTTTCCTCTACAATACCTCACTTTAATATTTTTAATGGGTAGTTTAAACATTTCATTAAAGTGTAACGAGTATATTTGAGATTAATTAAATTCTTAGGCACTTAACTTGAGTTGTAATAGTTTTACTGTTCATTATGAACGATTGTAAAAGCTCGCAATATGCATAACATTAATGATTTTGTTATTTAGGTAAAACCATGAGAATGTTTATTTCGAAGAATATTGATAGAATACACAATATAGTGGTTCTAATGGAAAAACTGCAGAAGAAACGCTGATAAAGGCAAAAGGTCTTAGAGGTGGGTTTCCAGAAAGTGGACCAAATTGTAAATGACGATATCTAGAGGTCAAAGGTAAAAGCTCATAGAAGAGAATGATCGACACATATCGGCTAAATAATAAAAAAAAATGATTTTAATTGTTATTTGATTCAAGCTGAATATTGTTAAACACAATATTTTTAAATGTGAATTTAATTAATTAAACAAAGCATTGAAACAAATCAGTCTGTACATTGTAATCAGGCGTGATACTTTAACTTATTGTATATAGAGCTTGTTGTCAAGTCAAATTAATGCGGCACTCGATCATCGTGCATTCACAACTTGAGAGCGAATAGGGGTTTCTGAATATTTTACATGACACGTCTTAGTTCACCTCTGTTTATAAATTTAGGTGTTTTCCGCGTTTAAAGTTTGTATGTAGATAGTTTTGTTTTGGCGCATTTGAGAATAACATGTTTTGTTTGTAAAACGTTATGGTTTATGTGGTTTAAGTTACTATGTATATTCAAATATACCTTTTTAATATTATTATATAAGTTTTTTTTATATTATAATTATTTTAATTTATTATTATTAAAAAATTCTTTTTCGGATATAAAACAACCGAAGAACAATGTAAAAATATGAATATCTTAAATAAATGCAATCAAATTAATGAAAATTTTATGCCGTTCCTTCACAGGTTCTTGTTTTGTTAAATAGTCGATTGGATCGACAAACTGCAGATGTTTAAGACCCTATGTTTTCTATTATTAAATTTTAATTATCATAAAACCAATTAATAAACTTTTACTGTTATTTTTACCCATATTTGTACTATTCTATGATACCTACGAGTATCAAATAAAAAAATCTCCTAAAAACGAGAACCGATTAGAAGCGTGGTAAGTGACGATTTGTCGTCTTTGTCTATCTCTGTCATAATGAAGCTGTATTTATTTTATGCTTGCAAGACAGGTAAACGAGCAGTCGGTCTAACCTTGCCGATTTGCATATATATTATAATGCAATTGTGATTACCATAATTTACTAAAAAAGAAGAATAATAAAATTAATTTTGAAATCAGAAGACTAACAATTTCTAACAGACTAAATGTTTTCTACGACTATACGTAGGTGTAGCTTGAAGAGCGACTGGCTAATGGATTGACTATCGCTCAACTGGCAGTTAGAAAATGGATGAGGTAAACTAACATAGATTATGGAATGTTTGCTAAACGCTTTTGTTTTAAAGGCATTAATGTTAATGAATACTGGCCCTAATAACTTGTAGGAAAATTGTAGGCCCTGAGTATTATTGTTAAATATATAGTTTGTGGTTTAGGTTATGTGAATTTTGAATAATTTAAAATTTACAATTTGGTTCTGAAGCAATAAATGCATATGAAAAGCATATGTACGTATATGTCTTCTGATATCTAGGAATTATTTATTTAGTATTAAGTTCGGCGCGTAGTTTCTTTGTCTAAAATCGATGCAATGTGCAATGGTTTACAGGCTTTATAATTTTCTAATAAAAATGGTCTCTAAGGCAGTTAGTTGTTGGTTTCTTGAGTCATCGGCACTCAGAGTTTCCCTTGCTCATCAGTCGAGGCAGATGTCTCGTCACAATAAAATATCTTTACTTTTTTAAATATCTTTATATTTTATTGTAACTTGATTGTAAAGTAGAGAGTTCAAGGACCTGAAAGAGCAATTCTCTGCAACATTCTATTTTTTTTTGCCGGCATAGTTACGGTGACTGATACAACTGTAAACTGAGTCAACAAGAGATAAATACACACAAAATAAAACTAATGAAAAAAAAATAACTTAAAAAAAATTGATGTAAAAAATTAAACAAAAAAAAATTGACGTGATTTAATTTTACGGAAAGCAAAAAAAAATTGTCACGTCTTTTTCCTACGGCGTGACAATGGAGCGCCACTTGCCACGACCCTGACACAACTCCCTCGCTTCTTTCACATTCACAATTCTCTTCATACAAGCTCTATGGTTATGGGCACTAGGCAATCTAGCTTTCTTGAGGATGTCTCCGGAAAGTGAATTGGGTATTCTAAAATTCACGGTTAATTTCTTTAATTTGACGGTTAATTTCAATCCAAAATATCAACAATTTACGATTTCATACGATTTAGTTTTATAACACAAGCGCTTAATAAACATGTTTTAATTAACTTGAGGTTTACGCTATGTTGCAGTAGAGTGTACCCGGAAATTTTGTTTAACGATGAAGTTATAATTTAATAATTTTAGGTACCTACTTACCTAAAATTAATTACCTAATTTTGAAATAACCTATATTCACCTCACTTCATCAACAACACTACATTTATTTAACACTATTTTTCAACACCAAACCTGTAAAAGAAAAGAAAAACGTTAAGTAAATATACACGTAATTTATACAAAACATACATACACACATACATACATACATATATGTAGTGCCCGTAAGATAAATAGAGCGCTGGCATTCAAGCTATATATATAGCTTTGCCAGCCCATGTGTTCTCTTCATCCTATGACCTTAGATCCTTCAAGCGATGCATGAAGAAGCACCTTAGGCCGGCATAGTGACGGCGACTGGGGTAGCTGGGAAATACCTCGGTTTTTTCAGTCGTCGTCACTCTTGGTCCTCCTCTTGCTTATCATAGGATGGAGAGAATATATGAGCTGGAAAAGCATTCCACTTGTCAATAGTTCTACTGAGAAAAGACGCACCGAACTTTTTATTTCGACTGCCGATTCGGTCAATAGAATGCGGATAAGGATAATAATAATAAGGATCGTCAGGTTAGAGGAGCGCTGTACGACTGCGGTAGAAACAAGTCCGCGCATATAGGAGTATAGAGTAAATGTTTTTAAATTTATACACATTCGATAAACGAAAAGTTTGTAATTAACAAAAATAGTTACTGCGCAATACCAGCACTCTTTTTATTTGCCGGAACCTATATAATATTTATAAATTTACGTAATGTAAAATTTCCTGCCACCTGATTGCATATTTGGCCGGCATAGTGACAACGACTAAAGCAGCCCGTATAAACAACTGTAAGAAGCAGTCACATCCTCCATGCCAGCCTACTTGCATCCAAATATGTCTTTATTACTTCAATAATTTTGGATTTTTATTATAAACGCTTATTACTGAAAGTCGGCAAATCGGCAAGAGCGGTAATAACTCAGGATTAGGAAGAAAGTTGCTAGTTTTAACTAGGCCATCATAGTGTATGCGTAGTAGCAGCTTGCAGTTATCAGTCGCCACCATTTATGAACAGAATAACATCAGGCGGGGTATTATTGATAATACATTTATTGAAAATACATTCAGAATTTATAATATGACCCAAGAGTGATATAAATTATCGGGAGAAGCTTTTAGTTATCGCCCACTTCGGTTTAGGCGCCACTGAAACACACGTCTTAGGCTGCCTGTACACTAGAACGGGGCGACCTCATGCCGTATATTTGCCTGAATAGAGCTATTAAATATAGTATTTTCTATTAAATATTAGATTTTAAGAGTTATATTAGTATATGAGCTAAAGGTATATGAGCTATTAAATATTAGATTGATTGATAGAACATTGATTAATGAATTGAACAAATTGTATGCGGCTTACTATCGCGTTTATTTTGGTTTCCTAGCAGCCTTCTTCGTGACATCGAAACGTCGGAATAATAAAATTTTGTAAAATCGAAATCAAAATTAACGCGATAGTAAGCCGCATAAAATTTGTTTAATTCACTATTAAATATGTTTATTTAATTGACACGTCCATAGGTCTTTTAGTAAACTAGTCTTTTTAGAAGAATTCGGCTGGCTTTACTGAGAAACAACTGATGAAGAACGAAAAAAGAAGCCGCGAAGATGCGGTAACGAGTTTGTTTGTACATTTGTTTGTACGTTGTTTTGTACATTGTACATTTATACATTGTATCGTACCAATAACATCATTGACGAGTGGATCTTAATTAATGCTATTATTTACTAGCAATATGATATGCATGTCCGTGCATAAACAGTTTTATTTCCTTCCTTAACTAAAACTATTTGTAAAAGTATAATAGCTATACGAGTATATGCGGTTTACGTAGTTACTTAAACTGGTGTAACTACTAAATAATAAGTAAATGATAGTTTTTTTTATTGTGACTCGACATTTGACTTTAACCCGCCGATGGCAAGCAAGAGGAGGTCCAAGAGTGCCGAGAACTGTGAAAACTGAGTCAGTCCATGGTTGCCTCTATGCCGGCAAAAATAATATTTAATGAAATAATTGTATTGTCATCGTTTTTCAATACCTATTTTTGTTTTTATTATACATTTTTAAACTAAAGTACGTATCAAAGATACAGTGGTACCGGTGAGTGGTATCGAACCCGTGCCACTCGGCTCACGTAGCCATTGCTCTGCCACTACTGTCGCCTTAATAAGTTTAAAAATTTTCAAATGATTAAGACCTCTACAAGTAGAAGAAAATAATTCGAATAATTCTGTTACATATTAGTTGTATTCAGCCTAATAAAAGTGTGTGAAAATATATTTATTAAGTTCAGTCAGGCTCGTCTCAAATGGACAGGTGCCCTTATCCATGCATATTTGTATTCAATTAGATTTATCATTGTGAATATAATAGCCAATATTTCTGGCATCTATTTTGTTTGTGTGTTCAAATATAAATCTTATCCGGCCGGAATGTCGGTAATGTAGAATATAAAACAATACAGTTGTTATTATTATAATTGGAATGAGTTTATAAACTTTATTAGAACAACCTTAGAACCAACCTATCTTCGTTTCTTTATCGTTAATGTTTAAGGCGATCGTGGTGTAGTGGTAGTGCAATGGTTACGCTAACCGAGAGCACCTGTTCAAAACTACTTGCCGGTGCTATTGTAGCTTTGATAGTTGTACATTAGTCGTCCTGTTTCTATAATACCTTAGTGGCTAAGTGTTAAATAAAATGGATTTTATAAAGTAATAATTGTTGATTATATCTGTAAGGATTGTGCAAACATTGTGTATGCAGCTTACTATGGCGTTCATTACAGTGTTTTAAAAGCTTTGCAGCCATCCTTACGAGGTTCTTTAACTAAAACTGACTAAACTAAACTAAACTTAACTAAAACAGTCCACTTATTACGGTCCTAAGAAATCCTCATTGAATCCCTGCCGTCTTTCCTTGCAGTACATTTGTGTATCGAATTCTTAGTTTCACGTCCAATACAAGTATCCCCATCGTTTTTTCTAGGGCATTATTTACAAACAATAACAATTTTAAACCCCCTAAAAACTATTCATACTCAATTACTCAATATATATAGTTATACCTACTATGTGTGTATGTTTCTATATACATATTTATTCTAACACAAAAGTGTTCATAAATCGATTATATTTTTTTCGATATCGGATGATGGATCGCTTTATTCCGGGCGGCTGCGGTCAAAATGTTTGGGGATATTTCATATAGATAGTTGTGTAATAAAATATAACAAAAATATTTTCAACCAGAACGGGTCTTAATGCGAATGAAATGTATGTTTGATATATATTATCCTTTGGACAGGCGTGGTACATAGGTTAGAACACCAGTTTGTTACGCGTATTTCACATATTGTACAGGGTTCGATTCCAGGTTCTGGTTATCAAAGAATCTGCCCCACCCCAACCCAAGCGATTAAGTATACAGTATACAGATCTTATAGTGATTAAGTTGCGTTTCGGGATCAACTTGTAAGTTGCCGGTTCCAACTAGGCCGACTGCTACTTACAGGTATTGAATTGTAGTAGCAGTGACCTCCCTTCCTGGATTGCACCCCAGCTTGACATCAAGCGGGGTGCTGTTTAATGTCGAGTTACAATAAAAAAAGTACGAGATTTCAAATGTTCAAAGCAAATTTATAGAAAATAATAATATTTAGATTTGATTGCAATATCGGAGCGGGCAATACGATATTATTTGCTCGGGTTTCCAATTTTGGTTAAAATAATAGTTGAGGAAAATGGTTTTGTATATCTACTATGTTTTCCTATTTAGAAAGGGCAGCACTAATTAGATAAGATAAAACAAAATTATTAGGAATAACTTTGATGTTTTAAGAAGTTTTGGACATAATATCTGGGCCCCGAATCTCTTAAAATCAATCAATCAAATTGTCACGCCTTTTTCCCACAGGGATAGGCAGAGACAATGGAGCGCCACTTACCACGATCCTTACACAACTCCCTTGCTTCCTTCACATCCACAATTCTCCTCATACAGGCCCTGTGGTTATGGGCACTAGGCAATTTAGCTTTCTTAAGGATGTCTCCGATTTGGTCGGAAAACACTCTCCTAAAATACAACAGATAAATACCTATTGATGTTTTACCCGTTGATTGGTTATGTATTTACTTATAAAAGGCGACCGTGGTGTTGTGGTAGTGCAATGGTTACACAAACCGGAGACCACGAGTTCGAGACCACCCACCGGTACCAATGTATCTTTGATATATGTACTTTGGTTGTCCTGTTTCTATGATATTAGTAGCTTAGTATAGAAATGTAAATAAAAATATTTTTTTAGAAGTCTTTAACAAATCCCTCGTTTTCCTCACATCTTTAATTATCTTAATAACAAGCTCTACAGTTATGGGCACTAGGCAACCCAGATTTCTTTAGGATGTCTCCGATTAGGTCGGAAAACACCCTTCTGGGTCTGCCCACATTAGATCTATAAATTCCTTTCGTCAATCTACGCAACATTTGTAATATGAAATTACGATACAAGGAAACAGCTTAAATAATTTAAGATTTGTTTATTAGTTTAGCTGTTTAAGCCAATGAAATAAAACTATTAGAACACGTGTATGTGATTGTATGCACACGGTAGTTTGCTATTTTCGCAAGTAATAAAGATGTCTTCATAATTTATCTCTTACTTTGTATTTAGTCCTAGTTACTCTCATAATAAAATTAATGAATCAATCAATAAAATTGTCACGCCTTTTTTCCACAAGGATAGGTAGAGACAATGGAGCGTCACTTGCCACGGTCCTGACACAACTCCCTCGCTTCCTTCACATCCACAATTCTCTCTATGGTTATGGGCACTAGGCAACTTAGCTTTTTTAAGGAGGTCTTCGATTCTGGGTATGCTTCAATTAACGCATTCATTTACGTCAGATTAATAAAAAGAAAATTAAATAAAAAAAGAAGAGTAGAAATAACTAAAAGAACTGCAAGTCACCACAGTCATACAAGCTTTGTTGTTTTTAAAAGTCACTCAGGGTGCATTTTCAATGCTATTATTAAATAATATCCGGCGACTAAGGCAGCCGTGAACTAACTCGGTTTTTTTTCAGTCGTAGTCACTCATGAACCTCCTCTCGCTTATCATCAGGCGGGTCGAGGTCAGATGTCGTGTCACAATAAAAAAATAAAAATATTGTGTTGAAGTGCTACTAATTTCTTCCACCTCAATAACTACTATCAGTGTCGAACTGCCTAAGTCACGAGACACGACATATGACAGTTCAACATCAGGCAGGGTGCAGTGTAAATGTACACACTAGTCACGCTTACAGGACAACTAAAATTGTACATATACTCGTAGTACTGGACTTACTAAAACAGTTATAACATATTTTTTTTTCATTTACATTTCTATTCTAAGCTACTAAAGTGTTTGTATCATAGAATCAGGACAACCAAAGTACAAAATATTTCAAAGATACATTGGCACCGGTGGGTGGTCTCGAACTCGTGCTCTTCGGTTTGCGTAACCATTGCACTGCCACTACACCACGGTCGCCTTGGTTATAACGACCGTAAGTTCCCAGATGTACAAATTTATGTACATTTATTTTAGTAGTTTATTATATTAATACATTATGTATTAATATAATAAACTATAATATATTAAATTGTTGTAATAGAAATATTATTTATTGCTCTATATTCAAATGTTTAAAAATAGTTATCTTTTAGTTGTCTATTTGACCTCGATGGTCTCTAGTTACCATTATTATAATATATCACTAAAATAATAAAGACTACCACACGTCTTTTACACAGATCGCGGAAAGTATCCGCACTCTGTCGACCGAATCGGCAATCGAATAAAAGGTTCAGTGCGTCTTTTATTCGTAGAACAATCGACAAGTGGAATGCCTTGCCAGCCAAGGTGTTCTCTCCATCCTATAACCTTGAATCCTTCAAATGTTGCGAAAAAGCTACTTTGGTCGGCATAGTGACGGCGACTAAGGCAGCCGTGAACTGACTCGGTTTTTCAGTCGTCGTCACTTTTGGACCTTCTCTTGCTTATGATCAGGCGAATCGGGGTCAAATGTCGTGTCAAAATAAGAAAAAAATTAAAATTTCTGTAAAAATAGCAGCTACTTTCCACGATCCTCACACATTCAATAGCTTTGGTTATGGGCACTACGGACGTGTGATTTTTATTACAAAACATTATTCGCATTTAAAATTTATAACAGAGAACTAAAGATGAACTGCGCTACATGACTTCTGTAAGCTTTATAGATCCGGTAAGTTGTAAGCTAATGGATAATAGACCGACTAGTCGCCTTCATTCTGACAGCGACTGAGACAGCCGTACATTGAATCATGCTTTCAATTTTCGTCGGCACTATTGGCTTGGCTTATTACTTGGAATCCCAATAAAATAATATACATATATTTAATTTTCATTTTTGGGAATTCGCAAATAATTTTATTTCTATAGAGTATTAAAAAATACTTCTCAAATAAACTAAAATATAACTTTTCCCAATATGCGAATTGTAACCCATTGTCAGTTTATATATCGGAATACATTGTTGATCAAACATTACAGACAATAGGCATAACTTACGGAGACAATAGAATAAAATCTCTCTCTTGAGGGATATTTCCGTCGTCGATGTGGAGATCTGGAGATCGCTTTCTGAACTTCGCTTTGATCGAATCGTCCAGGGGGATTTTTTCTTTCTTAACCATGGGGTCAGTTAGACGGCCGTCTAGACCAACGTCATCACGTTGTGTCTTTTTTACAATTTACCTAAATTGGGTAAATTATATTTTTGTAACCACAAACTTTAATGCAAAATGTACGAAAGTGTATTGTTATATTTGTATATAAAAGTGTATATTTATTTATTTTGTATTATTATTTTAGTCAATTAATTTCACTTAATTTTTTACGAGAATAAATGTTTCGATTAAGGAGGAAATATTGTTTTTAAATCTTTATCTGTTACTGATTTTTTATATTCGTCAGTGGGAAATAAATTACCGACCGCTAGATGCCTCCCTTTGATACCATTTATGAAAACAATTTGGGCATTAAATAAATTCAAGTATTGCGCCGTTTAGTACTTGGACAGTAAAAAATGATATTACATTTTTAATATTTTCGAGGACATTCATAAAACAATCCAATATTTGTCCACTTTTTGTTTGACATTTTTTGGTTTTTATTTTGTTATTTCGCAGGCGCGTTTTTATTTTTCGTTTCTGCTGTGCCTGTTTGTATTTTATTAAGATATGTAGTTTAATAAAATACAAATGTGACTGTGGGCAATGAATTGACAAATGCCATTTGTAAATAAAAAGAAAATAAATGAAGCAATATCGTTACGCTTTGTTTAGTTTTAATTAAGTTACAAGTTATTTATTTATACAAAATAACTTGTAACTTTATATAGAAAGTTTTAGACTCAGAGACTAAAATTAGTGTTGGCGTTTAATCAAACAAGACTCTTTGTAATTGCCCAAGTTGTCTTAAACATATTGGAATATAAGTCTTTTTAATTTTAACACATTTTGACTTTACGACATAATATTAGAATCTATTAACTTTAGCCGACATAGTGACTACGACTGAGGCGACCGTTAAATAAAATGTTTCTTTTAGTCATGAGAGCTCTTGGATATCCTATTACTTACAATCAGACAAGTCAAGGCCACATGCTGAGTCTTAAAAAAAAAATCCAAATCTGAATTTACATACATCCAAATCAATATTCAAATCTACAATTCCTTTAGCAGGTAATGACAGCGACTGTAACATTCATAAAACGAATATCGTTCAGGTCAAATGTCGCGTGACGTTAAAAATAAAACACATGTACCTTGATATCTAAACCCAAATTATATATCAATTCATCAATGTATTATGAAATGACGATATTTTATAGTAATATTATAAAACATTTTATATTTATTTATAATCACATGTCTATCTAACACGAATCATTCCTCTTAGGCAGTCGCGTGATAAGCGCCGTATACAAGCAGTGGCGTACTGATCGTATACGGCGCCCAGGGCAAGCACCGAGGATGCGCCCCTTCGTAAGTTACCTAAATGTATAATAAACCTATTAAATCGTGCCTAAGATATTCTTCAACAAAGCTTCCACCGTCCTTTAGACATATTTGGAAGAAACCAAGAAAAAAACTGCCTGAATCGAACAAATTTATTAATATTTTTAAGTTTTATAATTTGCGAATCGGGCTCCCTTCAAATGGCGGCCAGGGCATGAGCCTTTACCTGCCATACCCAAGTTACTCCAATGTATACAAGTGCATAAAGTACCTTACAGTTTGACCACCTCACCTCTTTTATTGTTACAAAGTTTAGCCTGAAAATTCTCGTACATTTTCGGGAATTTCATTTATATTTTCTGAAGCAAATGTCGACGTTGTAGTTTTAAATAAATAGCATAGAATTGAAGTGTTCACATACTCTAGTAAATTACCTTTTCCCGAAAGTATGCAATATTTTAAATGTATTTTGTTTTTGAATTTATAGTTTGTTTTTGCTGTTTATAGTGAGTTAGTCTCGAAATAAAATATATTATTATATACATCTTTATCATATATACATCTTTATATATTTTTATTATAATAATAAATTTAAAAAGTATCGTGGCTTTTCGATTTGTAGTATGTACTTTCAAGTGACTAAAACATATTTAATGCCTGTCTAAAGTAATAACCACTTCCAACTGTCTAAAATAATAATAATAAAAAATCAAGGCAATTTTATTTATTCTCTTTATATAAATGTAATTTCATTTAGAATGATATTCGCTGTCAAATTGAGATCTAATATAAACATGAACGTTGTGTAGACGAAATTGAGAAAAATATTCACTTATACTGAACCCTTTCTCCCCTTTTGTATATATGCCCCTACCATGAATAGCTGACTTAACGGGAGGTTTACGTTCTATATTGTTTGAATAAAATAGTTTATTGTTTCAAAACAACGTTATGTTTGTGCAGAGTGGTTACGCAGCAAGTTTACCTAAAGTATTTTTTTTCCGTAAGGTTAAAAATCATATATTTATGAATTAATCATTTAAATTGTCACGCCTTTTTCCCACAGGGATATGCTAAGACAACGGGGTAGTTTTTTCTTCAAAAGGTTTAAATCCTTCATTATTTTTGAATAAAAAATTGCCGTTTTTTAAATATTTTATACAATAAAAGTTTGTTTTTAATTAACTCGTCATGTGACAGCACTCCAGTGCGGTATACAATTTATTTGTACTAGCAAGGTGATTGCTAGTACAAATAAATAACTATAGTAGCAGTCGCATCTACTATGCCGGCCTAGTTGGAACCGGCAACTATCAAGTAGATCCCAAAGCGCGATTGAGTCACTTCACGGTCTGTACACTTGAAAGTAGTACTACGGGTCGACAGGCTGGGCACCACTGCGCACCAACGTGTTCGTTTATCATTGTAAATTAATAATATTGTTGTATTTTAAACTCTATGACATAAACAATAAAATTCCTAGTTAGGATTTATTATAGTTATTTTTAATGTTGAAAGATATTATGGATTTTTGTAAAGTAGGTGTAATGTCATTTTAAATTGTACTCTATGATCACAAGGTTTTCCAGTGAAACTTTGATGATCTATTATGTCATTTCAATAAACTCCACATTTTAACCGAATCGGCAGTCGAACTAAAAGGTTTGGTGCGTCGTTTCCTTGTAGAACAATCGACAAGTGCTTTACCAGCCCATGTGTTCTCTCCATTCTATGACCTTGGATCCTTCAAGCAAAGCGTGAAGAAGCACCTTCGGCCGGTCTAGAGACGGCGACTGGGGCAACCGTGAAGACTCGGTTTTTACGGTCGACTGCACTCTTGGACATTCTCTTGCTTTACTATTAGGCGGGACGAGGTTAGATGTCGAGTCACAACTAATAAAATATAGCAATTCATAATAGAGGCATGGTGTGATGATGCTTTAGAAGGCCGCGGGCGAGACGTCGTTGTATGGAACAAATCGTGCAGAAATCTGGGGACCGATCTGAGGATCATTTTGTAGTAGATTCAAGACCGAACATTGTGATTTATTCTATACATTTTTCATAGTATAACTCTTTTGTGTAACTTATCTGATCATACTACTAAATTAAATTATTTTTACTTTAATATACCTAATACAATAGAATTTTTTAAGACTTTGCGCAAACATTGATTAATGAATTTAACAAATTGTATGCGGCTTACTATCGCGTTTTTTTTTTGTTTAATTTATTAACTTATACAATATTTAATTCTTTGATTTGTTTGTTATGTCCGGGATCATTTTTGATATATTTTTGTATATGATTTTAATTGTGACTCTACATCTGAACTCGACTTTCTCGACTCGATTTTTTAATTAATCAAATTGTCACGCCTTTTTCCCACAGGAAAAGGCAGAGATAATAGAGCACCACTTGCCAGGCTCCTCCCACAACTTCCTCGCTTCCCTCACATCCACAATTCTTTTCATACAAGCTCTACTATTATAGGCACTAGACAAAAATCTTGAAAATGTCTCCATAATAAAATAAAATTAGAAAATAATAAAAACGGAATAAGTGTCATAAATAAAATCCTAAATCCTTCTAAAATAAATACTAGGCTTCAGATTATCCAAAAGTGTAGATACGATGTCTAACACCTACTTAACCTTAGATTTCATGCTTGACATTTATCTTTGTATAAGCTTCAGTGATTTTTAGTAAGCAACGTGACGACAACGAGATTGCTTCTTGGTGATAAGATTTTGTTATTTTTGCAAGATTAATAATAAAGTGAGACATTTTTATGACTAAAATCTAATCAAAATGAGTTAAGGATGAAGAAATGGGAATATTGATGATGTTTAATTCACAAAAAAAGAATGTTTAAGGCGACCGTGGTGTAGTGGCAGTGCAATGGTTACACCCACCGGTACCAATGTATATTTGGCATATGTACTTTGGTTGTCCTGTTTCCATGATACAAGCACTTTAATAGCTTAGTATAGAAATGTATTTTTTTTATTATTGTGATCTGACATATATGACAGTACCCTGCCCGATGTTAAGCTGGAGTGCGGTCCACGAATGGAGGCGACTACTACTACAGTTTGAATAACTAACTGTAAGTGACAGTCACATTCAATTTTAACAATATCAATTCCTTTCTATTTTTTTTAATCTATTTTTTTAGGGGAATTACACACATAAAATGGCGATGCCATTCCCATTATAAACTAAACCTATACTATTTACAGATACAAGCCCATACAGATATAATGTGGATAAGGCTAGTAATACAAAACATAAGAAATAACTCACACTTTCTATTTTATATAAAAGTTAAAGTAAGCTAGTTCGTAGATAAAGTTGATTAAATTAATAAAATTTTGTTCGTAGATGAAATTGTTTTATTTTATCGAGTAAGTACTCCACATGATTATATAGATTGAAACGTTTCATTTCTTATGTTACTGCGAGCAATGAAGTAAATAAGACATTCTAGATATTATTTAATCCTTATTTATATGGTTTCTAAGAAAAAAAAAACAACTTAACTTTTACTTGTTATAAGCAGATACGAGTACTATCTTGAAATATAGGTCGGAAAATTGCCAACCTCGAGTCAGAGAGGCTAGTTTCTTGTATAGGCCAATATTTCTTAGTAATGAGACAAACCGAAGATACAGTGTGAAAAAAAAATGTTATGAACAAATAATTTACTAAATTGTGACTATTTTTGATTTTTAATCTTGTGTTTTTAATTTTTGTTTTATTTTATGTTTTATATTATATTATGCTTTTATTTTTTAATTTATATGTTTTCTACTAATGACCTAAATATTTGTGAATAATTAAGTAATGTACTATAACTAATTATATACTGTATTTATATTGTATACAATGTATAATAGGATTATAATTTTATTTAATTAATGTAAAACCTAAATTTCTAGTTTATAAGTCTAGCTTGTTGTACTTAAATAAATAAATAATAGATACCCGTTAACAATACAATAATAATTTTGCACAGTTATGTATTACATATTGTTTTATAATAAAGTTAACTAAACAACATAAAAGTCGTTTGAATAACCAGCACATGATGCATTAGATAGTACACCAGGGTCTCGATTCTTTTAATGCGAAGCGAAATGACTCGTCCACGTACTGCTTTATCAGTTAATCTAAATAAGAATATTTATTGCGACGGAAAGACAGTGATATAACGATGATATTTGGCATAGGTCACAATATCAACGAGTACCTATAAAGAGAATCGGGCCCACTCTGTTATACGTTAAGTCCCGGGTTCGAAAAGCTTGCAGCCGTGAACTGACTCGGTTTTTTTTCAGTCGTCGTCGTTGTTTATCATCAGGCGGGTCGAGGTCAGTTGTCCAGTCACGATAAAAAAAGTCGCACTCCGACCTAACATGAGGTGGAGTCAGCGCAAATGTAACATGACAATAAAAAAATTCAAAACGTCATATTTCACGCATCTGTTTCACTTCCTTGAGGTTAGTTGCCTCAAAGAGATCTCTTTTTAGTGCCAGCCAGAGATGCCACCAAAATTGAACATCATCTTTCTATGTATTCTTTCTTTTGCAATAAATAATTTTTAACTGTCTAACATTGAAGATTTTACATAATCATATAAACCACAAAAGGTGACCGTGGTGTAGTGGCAGTGCAATGGTTACCCAAGCCGAGAGCATGGGTTCGAAACCACCCACCGGTACCAATGTATCTTTGATATATGTACTATGGTTGTCCTGTTTCTATGTTACAAGCACTTTAGTAGCCTAGTATAGAAAAGTAAATAAATTAAATAAATTAAAAAAATATTATGTATTTACAAAATAGGTCAAACATAGATATTATTAACCAAAAAATCCATACGAATATAGTATTCGTTAATGCATCCGAGTATGTATATTTTATTAAATCTCTATTTTAAGCAGTTGGAGTAAATGGTTTTTAGAAATAGAACAATGCTGTGAAAGCAACAGGGTTTCAAAAGTGCCAATAAATTCATTGTAACAAACTTGCCTTTTCCCAACTGCGGACCCATTGTAGTTTCAACGTCATTCTTTTTACAGATGTACGTCAAAGTAGTGGTACTAGAAACACTCTTAATATCACTCAATGTTTTCGCATAGGGCCTAGAACCAACTTCGGTACTACTTGAGGTTGATGAATTCTATCAAATTTTATTAAAAAGAAACAATTCAAATCCAAATCCAGTTTTTTTTTTTAATTTTATACGTTACTATACCATACCATTGATATCAAACTAAGTCAACCTATTGCTTGCACTTGCAGGAAGGTTACAGGCTATATAGCATTCCTGGATCTGGAGAATCTGACAATGAATCCCCTCAGATCAGCAATATTTATAAATAATAATAATAATTCTTTATTTACAATAACTATTACAATATAGATCTTTGAATTAAAAGTCTATTTAGTAATGCGTGAGACATTGTGTTACAGGACAACCCCGTCTCTCCCTTGTATCTAAAAAACGTACATAAGTAAAACAAAACAATGAAAAAACCATAGTAATTAAACTAAAATTGTTTCTTACTATGACCCTTTAGATGGGCTGTCATTGACGATCTGAAGAACCTGATAATAGATTATACTAGGATATAGGGTATGAGATCTATTGGTGGTCATTTAAAAAAAAAGTTTTATTTATTTTTACATTTCTATACTAAGCTTACTAAAGTTATCATAAAAACAGAACAACCAAAGTACATATATCAAAGATACATTGGTACCGGTGAGTGGTTTCGAACTCGTGCTCTCGGTTTGTGTTCCACTGCCACTACACCACGGTCGCCTTAAATTGTTTCTTACTAGGACGTAGATTTAATATCAAAAGCAGTAATTTAAAAGAAAGTTAGTCCTGCTATATTTATCGCAACATCCAGGCTGGTCGTTCGCGAATGTTACTATGTATGGTTACTATGTAGGGTACGGGCATTGAAACGGCCGTCTGCCGCATGAGCACTCGACGTGATTTCTCTTGTGCTGGACACTTGACCCGGAAATTTCTCAGTGCACACAGCATCTACCAAATAAATATAATAAAAATACGTCCTTCGTTATAATCAGATTGGAATGTTGATATTATTTTTATGTTTATATCTCGCTGATTCTTTATAAAGGTTTTTCATATCTTTTGAGACCTTTCTTTTATACAACAAAAGTGTTATTAATTCACGGCTCTATCATGAAAACTTTTCTTTATAGTAGTCAGGGGGCCAACCACCAACTTTTAAAAAGAAGCATGTTTCAAGACAGTACTGTGTGACGTTTAAAACAAGATTACTCAATTTCGTACCACCATCTCTTATTTGCAATTTTGTTTTATTCTTTCAAATTCATTCCTACATTCGAATTCGAATAGGCACTATCTGCCTACTAGGAGTAGTAGACATTTTCATTTATTATGGAGATAATAAATGAGAAAATGTAAATAGGAATTAAAAAATAATAAATAAACCGGCCGGCATACAAACTGTGTCGACGCTTATTAGACCTTCATTGCCGCTTACCATCAGTCACTGGACAGTCTATGGAAGTGACTCACTTGGAAACTCAAACCAATATTTAAAAAAAAACATTAAATATAAATAAAACATAACTCACTAATGGAACGAGTTAAAAAGGAACGTAAAATTTACATTTTGCAAAGAAAATATGCATGATTCAGACAAATACAAAATGCGCAGAGAAACAAAGCTCTTTGAGAAACCAATATTACTTAAAATTATTATCCAATAGTCATTCTACGTTTGTTAGTAATAAGATTTTTATTTAATAATATAATTCGGATAACTGATAAATTAATCAATGTGGAAAATTTTGTCGATCGAATCTGCAGTCCAACTAAAAGATTCGGTGAGTCATTCCTTTTTAAACAATTGACAAGTGGAATGCTTTACCAGCCCATGATTCTTCCCATCCAATGTACTAAAAACTTTTTTTTATTGTGACTCGACATATGACAGCGCCCTACTTGATGTTAAGCCGGAGTGTGGTCCATCAATGGATGTCACTGTGAGTAGCAATCACATACACTAAGCCGGCCTAGTTGGAACCGGCAACTTACAAGCTGATCCCGAAACGTGACCAATTCACTTCACGGTCTGTATACTTGTAAGTGGTGGTACTACCCCGGATCGGCAGACTGGATACCACTGCCTACCACTCTTTGATAACCAGACCCACCACTTCTTTTTATTAAAAAAATATTTGCAATATTTAGTATTACAAATAAAAGCTATGAAACAAATATTTGCTCCGACCGGAAATCGCACCCGGGACATTACGCGCAACAAACCAATCGCTAACCATTTGACCACGTCTGTCGAATTTAAGCGATTACATACTATATAATAATAAATAAGTTTTTTCCTTTAACAATTTAATCTACATTGATTTATTTTAAATAATTTTATATTTCAATATGAAGCTGTTCATAGACAAACAAAATACTGAAAACGATATTTTATCGGCACAACAATGACTGTTCAAATTACCACACTGATGGAATTTTATACTAGTGTATGTAGTTTACACTTGTGCTTTTTTAGTTATTTGATGTTGACAACGTTACTAATAATACTGTAGATTTTACTGGTTGAAATTTTCTAGCGTCATTAAGTCCGACTTTTGTAGTTACAGTTCAATAGAGTTTTAAAATAAATGGAATATAAACTTAGTAGCTTTAGAACACCCCGAATCATCAAGCCAGTTCCACGCTCTATATGAAGGAATAATAACAATGAAATACTCGTAGCTTTAAGGCATACCTAATTGAAGCTCAGCAACGTGGAAAGGTTATTACCAACTGGAAATAATATGAACTCGTGAACACCTGTTTCGGTTCCCCATTTAGGTCAAAAATCTTTTGAGGAAATTCATCAAATAGAGAATTTAGGAATTAGAATACAGAATAATACAGCAAGATAAATTTCAGTTAAAACATTTATATTTTTAACCAACCTTTACGTTGCCGGAGAATTTTATTATCGCTTTTGACGATTAATCTTTTTTCATTTGAATAAATTTAAAAAAATACTTTCTTTGGCTTTGTAGATCTTTCGATCTTATTATGATGAACAAATGAATCACTATTAAAATGTAAGATTTTTTGAGAACATTGTTTTATGCAGCTTTTTATTATTTTTTATTATACATTTCTATACTAAGCAAGATACATTGGTACCGGTGAGTGGTTTTGAACTCTTACCATTCGGCTTAGGTAGCCTTTTCACTGCTACTACACCACGGTCGCCTACCTAATTGAATTTCTATTGCGTTTTCAAGATTATTTGGATCGCTTCAAGCATCCAATATATCAGTATTGGGAGAACACATGGATTGGCAAAGTATAAGCTATTTTACATTCGTACCGACACTGGTGCTGGGTTGTTAACACGCAAACTTAGGATTGCTAGTCCATACCCATTACCACCCAGCGATAGTTCCTCTTATAAATGAAATATTATTATCATTTTAATATTTTATTTAATATATTCTTACTTATTGAATTAAACAAATTTTATGCGGCTTACTATCGCGTTTATTTTGGTTTTGATTTTACACTTTTTTATTATTCCGAGTCTCTCCGTGACCACAATGGCTGCAAAGCTCTCGAAACGTCAGAATAATAAAAAATTGTAAAATCAATATCAAAATAAACGCGATAGTAAGCCGCATAAAATTTGTTCACTTCAATAATCAATATTCGCACAAAATTTAAGAATCTTACTTACTTAAATATATACCTACCCGCATAAATAGCAAAGTTACTTCGGTGGCACAAAATTTATTTCCATGTAAACACGAACGAAATGAGTTCTGCTGAGAATACAGCAAACAGAATACGAAATTATTATCCGCCACGGAAAATGCTTTTAATGGATTTACTCATGCTTTAATAAAAATATCCATTTGAGCATTTTTTCACAGTACCAGTATAAAAGTAGTGGTTTAATATATATCTTTGAAAGATGTTAAATATGATATGAGGATTACAATTAGTAGACAAGTTTTAAAGTAAAATACTTTTGCGACTTACTATTCGCGTTTATATTGATATTTTGAAAGCTTTGCCGCCATCGTAATTGATAGAAGTCAATGACTGCAAAGCCTTCGATGCCATCACCATTGCTTCCATCACTTCATTTCACGTCACTTTCCGTCTGTATACCACTCATACACAACCAGATCTTGAGCATATATATATATATATATATATATATTTACTAATAGATATTTGTAATTTTCAAAATGCGTCAAATCAATGCGTTACTTGTGCCATACTTTTCACGATCATTACTTTTTTGTGATCAATTATTTTTTAGATTGCCTAATTTTTTAAGAAGATTTTAATTTTAAATTAAGTTTAATGGGGATCAAATTCGTCTATTTCTAAATTTATAAAAAATACTAATGATGAGGTACTGTAGTTTAGAAGGATTTCAACTACAAAGTGAAAAACCAGTATTGCATATTGCTTGTAGTATTAGGCCAGCAATATCAGATGAGGACCAGCAGGATTTTATTATGTTTTTAATAATATATTTAATCCCAAATTCTCGTCCTTTAAAAGGGGCGTCACCGACGTCCTCGAGAAGTCTGCCACCCAGTAAACCTAATAGTTTCGTATCAATTTGTTAATTTTTATCTAATAATCTTAGTTATTTAAAAAATATGTACTGGGATTTTATTGTTTTTTTTTAATTTTTTATATATAGTTATTGTTATTGTCCTTGTCTTGGTTGCTGTCTTTGTTTGTTTTGTTTTGTTTTTTTTTGTTACCGTCAATTGCAACTGTTGATGCTGTGTGTACGCAGTAATGGGATACAACCTTGATTTTTAAATTATGTTCATATAAATTCAGGTAAATGTTGTGTTCTGTTGTATACACCTTTAATAAATAAATAAATAAATGTGGGCGAGTTACCTGACCTCGACCTGCCTGGTAGTAAGCAAGAGGAGGTCCAAGAGTAAAAACGACTAAATAAACGAGTCACTATGCCCGTCAAAAACAAAGAACTGCTCATTGCAGTGAGCTTATTGAAGTAGAGGAATTTTAACACGGGCGTTAAGCGACACACACAAAGTTCGATTTCCGGTTGCTTTAAAAAAAAATTGGCACATTTAAGAATATTTTCACAATGTAAAACTCTTATTATAAGAGCTTTTCCGCAGGTTCAAAAAATTCTCCGAATACGTCTAGCTAACAAAAATTGCTTAGTCACTTTATTACCAACAATCCGCTTCTGTTGTATGAAAGGCGTGTTTTGTGTACTCATCCCCGGGTAAATTTGGTCGATTTGGGCGGTTCTTTAATTTTATTTTTTTGTTGTTGAAATTTTTATATAAAAGCTGAGTTAATTTAAGCTACATAAATAAGTTTAGTGGTTGTGGAATGGCCTTGCAAACGAAGAGCTTTCGATTCAAACACGATTCAGCTAAGTAGAATTATCGAATATTCTACAATGAAACGATATGCCGAACCTTTTAGTTCGACTGCCAATTCGGTTGACAGAATGCTAAGCAATTTTGTCGACCTGTTCTGGTATTACAGCACTATTAAGACATGGTAGAAGTAGGTTTAATAGATAATTGGCCCAAAATATTAATTCATTTTCGTTATTACGGTTTACTAGCAATTTTGAGATTTTATAGACTTTAAAAGAAAATGTCGTGACAAGGATTGACAAAGCATTGCTTTGATGGTTTGGGCACATGGAAAAGATAAGTGAAAGTAGATTGACGAAAGGGATTTATAAATCTAATGTGGATGGATGTGTTACACGAGGCAGGCCCTTGAACCCTCAAATTTCCGACTAAATCTGAGACATCCTCAAAAAAGCTAGGTTGCCCAGTGCCAATAACCATAGAGCTTGTATGAAGAGAATTGTGGACGTGAAGAAAGCAAGGGAGTTGTGTCAGGATCGTGGAAAGTGGCGCTCCATTGTCTTTGCCTATCCCTGTGGAAAAAAGGCGTGACAATTTGATCAATAAATGAAAAATACAAATATTTATTTATAAGAAATGGTTTTTGCTCCAAGTCTGGTTGTGTAAGAGTAGTGTATACAGACGAAAAGTGAAGTAATTGTGCAAAAAAAAATACAGCTACTTAATATCTATTTATATGTTTTGTTCTGTTATATAGTTATTAAAGTGATGACCAAAACCAAGATTAGCAACCCTCAGAGAGATCCCCTTTGTAAAGCCCCTATCTAGTTCCTAACTTATATAATCTGGTTTGAGTTTAATAAGTTACCATCGACGACTTTGGTTTATAGAATTAATATTTTAACCACTTGAGAATAGACAATGCTTTGCGGCAATAAGCTTAAAATATTAATTTAATATTAATATTTACAATTCTATACCAAGCTTTTCTTTATTGTAGTTGACATGTTACATCAATTAGGACGACTGCTACTACAATTAATTAACCGCAAGTAGCAGTCGCATCCACTATGTCGGCCTACTTAAAAGCTGATCCCGAAACGAGAATAAGTCAATTTATGGTCGGCACGCTGGGCATCACTGCCTACCACTCTTGTGCTTGTGCCACGCCTACGTGCTTGTATTATGGAAACTAAAGTACATACATATTTGTTTAAGGCGACCGTGGTATAGTGGCAGTGTGATTGTTACACAAACCGGAGAGCATAAGTTCGAGACCACCCACCGCCCGGTAGCAATGTATCTTTGATATATGTACTTTGGTAGAAATAGAAATGTAAATGAAAAACAAATACTTATTTTTTACATTTCTATTCTAAGCTACTAAAGTTCTTGTATCATAGACACAGGACAACCAGAGTACAAAATATCAAAGATACATTGGTACCAGTAAGTAGTTTTAAACCCGTGCTCTCGGTTTGCGTAACCATTGCACTACCACTACACCACGGACGCCTTAAATCAAAGATACATTGGTACTGACAATTAGCACTAAACCGGGAATTCTCGGTTTGCGTGATCATTTGCTACAACTACAATAAACATTGGATTAGAGAGTATTAGTCAGACAACCCTATCCCTGTGAGAAAAAGTCGTGACAATTTGATTTATTGATTGATTCATATTCGGAAAATGAAATATTATAAGCCCATCCTACCGACACAGCTTGTTTGCATGACAAGCAGTTGACAATTAAAGACATACCATTGTATATCAAATATTAACAATATTATATTTAAAAAACAAAACATAATATAAATATCAGGACAAACTTTTTATTTGAAATCAATGTAAAATTCATCGTCATCACAAAATAGATCGACGAAAAATAAAAAATGCAAAAAGCGACAATTGCAGAGGTTCGATAATGTTTTTTTTTCTTTCTTGAGACGCGACGTTTAATTTCCTAATTTTTAATTGTCTCATGGTAAGCATTTTCTCGTGAAGTAAAATGTACGTAAATTAATAATTCATACACAATGTTTTAATATTTCTGATAGATGTATTGGAAAGTAAACGAATAACTTGACGAAATTCTGAGTCTTTTATATTAAGAGTCAGCGGCTGCAGGGCCGGGCAAGGCTTGGAGACACTACGAGACTTACACTTAAATAGTTGCCGGCTTAGTGAAGGCTACTACTGACACTACCGTGATCGGTTTTTACAGTCAACGGCGCTCTTTGTCACTTCTTGCTAACCATCAGGCAAGTCGAAGTCAGATTTCAAGTCACAACAAAATGAAAATAAAAATAATAATTTTACGGAATTGTTTTCTTTAGCGTTTAAGACATGTCAATAATTCACAAGATGACCACAACGTGGACAAAACGTCAAATACTTTTAATCAAATGTTTACTAACGCATCTAAATACAAATAAAAATATTATATTAAACTACACGTAATGAAATTTCTTTACCAACAATAATAAACTTTAAACAATTAAAACTTTCATTGAGATTTTATGTTAAGAAGTTTTCTCCTTTCTTAGAAATTTTAATTTAGCCGACGTTATTTAAAAAAATGTATATAATCTTACACTCGGTCTTGATAAAATTAAAAAAAAAAAATGGTACCTCTAATTACATTGGTGGTCTTCTTTGCATGGATTGCGCCTGGAAGATGCGAGAACTGCGACGACTATAAAAATCCGATTTAGTTTCCGTCTACCTCAGTTGCCGTAACTATGACAAATCTCTCCGCATGTATACAAAAAACGCTCTGCTATAAGAATCCAAGGTTATAGGATGGGTAGAACACGTGGACTGGTAAAGCATTCCACTTGTCGATTGTTCTTCAAAGAAATGAGGCGCCGAACTAGTCGACAGAATGCAGATGCTTTCCCCGACCCATGCGAGTTCGAGTATCGCGGGAGTAAAGGCTAGGGAAAGACAAGGTTAAAGAAAAGTAAGTATATTCGTATTATTATTATTGATACATGAGCGTTAAAATTTTCCACTACAAGACATAATTTATTCATGTTCATTGTTCTATTTTTCTAGAAATGATTTTGAGAGAGCGTGTCTATTGTAATAAAGACCTGAAAAACCTTTTTACAATAACTTCGGATTAAAGTAATCATTTTACGTTTTAAGAGTGGTGGTGGCCATTGCTCAGTCTGCTGATTCGGGGTAGTACCACCACTTTCAAGCGTACAGACCTTAGTTCAATATAGTGGACTAGGTCGGAAAAGTTAATGCGAACTGTTTGCAGTTATTTAACTGAACTAATAGTCGTATCCACTCATGGACCACACTCTATTTTAACACTAGGCAGGGTGCTTTATATATCGAGTCATAATAAAAATGAACATTTATTTTCTTATTTTAGGTTTTGCGCGAATATTATCTATGAAATATTAGAGTTTGTGACTTACTTTCGCATATGTATAAATCCATAAGGCGCAGTAAAGTGTTATCAAAAAGCAGGTTTAAACCACTTGGTACCAATGTATCTTTGAGTGTTATTATGCATTGATTGTCCTGTTTCTGGTGTATAAAAAAATTAGGGCTTCATAAAATGTAAATCTATAAAAAACTTCGTTCTATAATACCTACAATACTTTTAATATAAATGTTTATTATTGAAAATATAATTTCGCTTGTACCTGTAATAAAAGCTTTTTGCATACTTTGACCTAATTGGAGTAACTGGGATAAGCTGCATGTATTTTCAAGATATTCAGGTCAAGGGGCCGATGTTTTTATTATTATATGACAGCTTGAGTATGACAGCACCCCGCCTGATATTAAGCTGGAGTGCGGTTTATGAATAGATACAATTGCTACTACAGTTAAATAACTGCAAGTAGCAGTCGTATTTACTATGCCGGCCTTATTAAAACCGGCAACTTACAAGCTGATCCTGAAGCACTACTAATACTCTTCACGGTCTGTACACTTGTAAGTGGTGGTGCTATCGCTATCCCCGGATCGGCAGGTTGGCCACACTGCCTACCACTCTTTGTCACATAGTATTTTCAAGATTCAGGTCAAGGGGCTGATGTAATATTTACATATTAATATGAAATCCACAGTTACATTGTCTTGTTTAATATTAATCATATTTATGATTCTCGAATATTAATTAATTTTAAATTTATCTGATTAATCTAAAATTTAAAACTGTCTTAATTAAAATTAAAATTAATTAATTTTTTGAGCTTAAAACGGATTTGCGTTCAACAGGTTATTAAAGAGAAAAACTTTATAGTTTTGTTCTCCTACTTCCATTATACGCTTATAATTATATTTATTTAAAATAATAAAATAAATTATGATAAGTTTTCTTTCCGGCATAGTGACAACAACTAAGGCAACTGTAAGATGAGACGATTTTTTCAGTCTTCGTTACTCTTGCATCTCCCTTTGCTTGCCAGCAGATAAGTTTAAAAAATAAAGATAATGTTCCGTTTTCAAAAATTAGGAACACTTATTAATCTTAAAATGATCAATGGATTTTTAATTTAAATTCTAGATTTTTTATCTAATACATACTAAAAAATAATTAAAATTTAATAATAAAAATTAAACCCACTGTCATATATTAAGTATCCAACACTATAGTTTTAAATAAAGCACTGTACACTTTTAAAAATTCAATTGTTCGTCTTATGTTCGATTCGCGGTATATTTGTTATCTGGAGCGCGCGCGTGGCGACCGGGCGGTGGCGCCGCATGCACTGCCCGCCCGCGCCCAACCGAGACCTTACCGCCCGCCCTGACTACCTGTTACAGGTAGTGGGTGGCCATCGCATTGGGAGTTGTACTGCTTTTTACAGGAATTATTGAATTCATGAATTATTGCTATATTATCTTGTTAGGAAATTATCAAATATGTTTTTTTTTTATTTTATATGTGTAATTGAAACTATTTTTAATATTATTTACAATTACAGTTTCAACAAATAAATTAATTACTGTATAAATTAGCATTAAATAATTATCAAAAATGTAATAAAAATATGTGATAATTTGATTGATTGATTGATTTGATACCAATGTGTAATTATTATTATAAGTAATACATAATTACGTTATATCTACATACTTATATGTTGAACCGATTTTGACTTTTTTTGTGTGTGTTTATGTGGAGAAAAGACAGGTAGGTTTTTGGGCAGGCTAATAAATGACCTATAATTAAATAGGCTAATAATTAATAATATTATGAAATGTAAATGTATATTTAAATACCTACACGAGTTGTAGGTATTCTAAATATACCATCATCGGTTTTGTTGTAACCTGCTCTTCGCTCCTTCGGAATTAATTTTCCACATTTATACCTGACCAATGTTTACGTTCTAAAATAGAGTTATTAATTATAATTTTTAATATAAACAATATTCATAAAAGTTGCATAGCTAATTCAGACGGCCTTTGTTTTACATCTTTTCCGCGATTAACTTTTCTGGCGAATATTTAGCACATTTATCAAGATTTCCTAATAAATCTGATATTAGAATACTGAAAACTGAAGTATGTTCATTCTCTTCAATATTATTTATTTATGTAGTCTTATAATAGCCGACGTTCGTAGTGTCTATATCCAAATTGATATTGAATGAATAGAATTAATGTGAAAGAAGCGAGCAAATCGGAGAATCTTAAAAATTTGGGGCGACCGTGGTGTAGTGGCAGTGCAATAGTTACGCAAACCGAGAGCACGAGTTTGAGACCACCCACCGGTACCAATGTATCTTTGATACATGTACTTTGGTTGTCCTGTTTCTATGATACAAGCACTTTAGTAGCTTAGTATAGAAATGTAAATAAATGAATAAAATATAAAATCGCTCTTCGCCATTATAAAATGATATTTTGTTTTGATTTTTTTATTGTGACTCAACATATGGCAGCATCCCGCCTGATGTTAAGCTGGAGTGCAGTCCATGAATAGACATAACTGCTACCACAGTTAAACAATAGTAAGTAGCAGTCACATCCACTATAACGGTCTAGTTCATTATTATTTTGTTAGATTCTGGTGGGCGTTTGTCACAGACAGGTCACGTCACTTAAAAAAACATATGGTGACCTACCGAGTATAGTTATATACGGGTGGTAGGCAGTGGTGTCCGGTCTGCCGATAAAAGAATACAGGCCATAAAGTGCTTGTAGGTTGCCAGTATCAGCAAGGCCAGCATAGATAGATAGACTGCTATTGAATTGTAATATCATGGACCGCACTCCAGCTTAACATCAGGCGGGGTGCTGTCATAAGTTGAGTCACAATAAAAAAAAACAATAAAATATCATTTTATAATTGCGAAGAGAGATTTTTTATATACGAGTAGGCATATAGATTAACCCCTTCACCCCTACATCAACTCAATCGAAAGGTAGAGTCACAACAAAATTATTAATTCATTATTATTTTCTTTTATAGTGGTAGGCGTTTGTAAACAATATTTATAACGTTCACGGCACACTTGACGATAAAAAATACTTTCCGAACGAAAAGCAAATATTATTCTGTTAGTTTGTTATTTTGACGCGTCCCTCGGATATCCGATAAGCCTTTGGATTTTTCAATAAAAAAATATAAGTGAGTACCTATCAATATATATCTATAACTTGTAGATAGAATCTAGTGATACCACGCCGTTTATAAATCTGATGTGGATATATGCAGTGAACAAGGCAGGGCTCAGGAGAGTGTTTTCCGACCAAATCGGAGACACTCTCATGAAAGCTAGGTTACCTAGTGCCCATACCCGTAGAGCTTGTATGGAGAATTGTGAATGTGAGGGAAGCGAAGGAGTTGCGTCAGGATCGTGGCAAGTGCCGCTCCATTGTATCTGCCTATCCCTGTAAAAAAGGCGTGACAATTTGATTGATTAGTTATTTGTATTATACGTGTCACAAAACACAATTTTCTCTCTTTTTCGCACGCTGGAGTGAACGAGGTGAATGCAAATCAACCTCCCACCAAATAAATCGAATTTCAACATGAATTGTGTGAGTTGCAAACTAATGAATTAATTTATAACCTTTTCATTTAGAATTCACAATTTTACAAGTACTTTTTTATTATAATTTTATATTAATTCCAATGCTATAGTACATTTTTCCTTATTGGAAAAAGTAGTAAACAAATTTACGGCATAATGACGAATTTACGATAAAAAAAACAATTAATACTGACGGGAATCAATACGAATATATGAAAATGTCTATGAATTACTGTGAAAATGTTTTATTTTTATTGGGGCACAACATTTGTCATTTGTGAATTGACTGTATCCATAAAAATGGTTTCTGATAAAAATAATATAAGTATAAATATGTGTGTAATTTTAATAACTTTATTGTATGTTTATTCTATCTAAAATAATTTATAAATATCATGTGAATGGATAATTTGAAGCTCGGTTGCCCAGTACCCATAACCATACAGCTTGTATAAAGATAATTGTGAATGTGAAGGAAGCGAGGGAGTTATGTCAGGATCGTGGCATGTGGCATTCCATTGTCTCTGCCTATCCCTGTTGAAAAAAGGCGACATATTATTTTATCTTTTATTATATCTATAGAATAAAACAGTAGTAAAGTTTTCTTAAATAAAGGGCATGGGAAATAGTAATTTTCATGTTTGTTTACTACTTGTGCCAGTATAGTATAATTTATTCTATAAACAAGTAATGAAAATCCGTGTAATAAATTCATGTGTTCATATGGGTCCACTGCGGTAAATAAAATTATTTTATTAAATAAAGTTTTTTTATATCTTTATGTTTGTGTGAATTCTACATAGATTATAAAACTATAACCGAGCTTATAAAACTATAACTTAACAAGTTGTAAAAGTTTTTCTCGAAAGAAATTGTTATGTAGTCACTTTTACCCCAAGAGGCAAAAAAGTACAACAAGAAGCGCAAATGGATTGTCCCCGAATGTTTTGTTACAAGTTTCCCCGTTTCAAACTCGCTGTATTTTTTAACTCAACTTTTATTTGAGTATTGAATCAATAATGTTTTTTGTGGTTTTGCCTTCGGTAATTGACTAGAAGAACATGTTTCAAAACTTTGTTGATTTATTTCCATTTTTAAAAGTCGATTCGTTCTTCAAAATTTGTTTTTGTATACGTATGTCTACTTTAATGTTAATATTCTAAAAAAACTTCTATTTTTGTATTATTGTTATAGTAATGCATGATTCGTGTGAATAAGTAAATACATCTTAGTGGGAAATGTTTAGAAAATTAAGATATATACATATATGTACAATAGAATCAAAGTTATTTTATATTAGTTATGAGAACTTTTTTGTATTTTTTCCTTAAGTAAATAAATAATAATGATGAATGCATTATTATAACGACAAGATTATTAGGTATATTAATCATGTTTGATACTGCGTTCAACAGTAGACGTCTTCTGGCTGATGATGATGATAGTAATGCAATGTCTGCTGACCCTGGTGGACTAATGGTAAGTAAGAGGAGGTCCAAATGCGCTGACCTGTGAAAAATGTCGTTCGATTTACGGTGCCGACCAGAAAATGACTATTATTATTTTTATATTACATCACAAATCTTGATTTTGTGTGACGTCAATCCTAAATAACTTTTTTAATAGATATCCATTGATTCTGCTTTACTTTTCTGGAAGAAAGGCATAATGTTAGGTACACATGCAGTCATTAAAACTCAGTTTTATTTTAAAAAAAAATTAATTAAATTACCTCAATTTTATCTTTTTTATTTATTTATTTATTTATTGTGACTCGACATATGACAGCACCCCGCTTGATGTTAAGCCGAAGTGTGGTCCATGAATGAATGTCACTGCTACTACAATTCAATAACTGTGAGTAGCAATCACATCCACTATGCCGGCCTAGATGGAACCGGCAACTTACAAGCTGGTCCCGAAACGTGACCAAATCACTTCACGGTCTGTATACTTGTAAGTGGTGGTACTACCCCGGATCGGCAGACTGGGTACCACTGCCTACCACTCTTTGAAGGTAGGCAGTGGTACCCAGTCTGCCTTATTATCTATTATATAATAAGTTTTTATTCACACTTATACGATAAGGCAATTTTAATTATACATGTTTGTATCTAAGACAATAGTGCTAAATAGCATCACTGTTACTTTTCTACCCAATCTCCCCTATTATACACAGCATATTTTAATAGCTGTTGGACGTGTGTGGAGGTTAAAACGCAACAGCAATCTGTTTTTTTAATATCCCAGAGAGGATCTAAATGCGTTTCATCTGCGGCACACAGATGCTACCTGAGGTAAAATATTGTTCGCAATTTAGTCTCAGTAAATCCGGAGGTCTTACTTTTTTCTCTTTATTTCACTTAGCGCGTTCGTGTCGTTGGCTTGTGATTTCAGTGTGACTTTATTCTTTTTTAGGCATTACAAGTATAATTTACGGATCAAAGTTTGAATTAACAATACTTCTTTTAAGGTGTATAAAATTAAACTTGATAAAAGGAGAGCTTGTATGATAATAATTGTGGACGTGAGCAAAACGAGGGAGTTGTGTCAGGATCGTGGTAAGTAGCGCTCTATTGTCTCTGCCTATCCCCGTAAGAAAAAAGGCGTGACAATTTTTTTAATTGATAATTAAATCTACTACTATTGTGTAAGTAGTAGATTTAATTAATAAGTTTTGTGTATATTGTATTTTTTTATTGCGGCTCAACATACGAGTATGATAGGACCCCGCCTGATGTAAGGCTGGAGTGCAGTCCATAAATGGAAGTGACTGCTTATTACAGTTAGATAACTGTTAGTAGCAGTCGCATACACTATGTCGGCCGACCGAAGCGACTAAGTCACTTCACGGTCTTTACTCGTATAGTTGTAAGCGGTAGTTCTTGCCTGCCTGCCTATTAAATTAATGACTATAGTCTTGTTCATACGTACAATGTAGAAATACCGATAAGTTACTACAAAGGACTTTGCAGTCTCGTTAAAATTGTATGCTTTGCGAAAAGGCATGCCACAGTATAGACGTGTTTCAGTCCAATTAGATTTAAAATAAAATTGAGTTTTCTTCTCTGAACCATATTATGTTACCATTAAGGTAAAATTTATTATACTATCTTTATTATTTATCTCTATCTTAAGGTTGCCTAGTGCCCATAACTATAGAGCTTGTATGAAGAAAATTTTGAATGTGAAGGAAGCGAGGGAGTTGTGTCAGGATCGTAGCAAGTGGCGTTCCGTTGTCTCTGCCTATGAGACAAAAGACGTGACAATTCGATTTGATTTTTATTATTTACTTTATTTTACTATCTTTATTAAAACGCATTATAAATAATCAATAAAATTGTCACGCCTTTTTTCCACAGGGATAGGCAGGGACAATAGAGCGCCACTTGCCACGGATTATAAAAATTATAATATCTATATCTATTAATATTGTGGCTTGCTATGTGTTACCACCACACCTGATGTTAGGCTGGAGTGCGGTCCATGAATGGAGGTAAATGCTACTACAGTTAATTAACAGCAAGTAGTCGTCACATTCACTATGCCGTCCTAGTTGGTCCCAGTAACTTAGAAGCTGATCCTAAAACGCGACTAAGTCGCTTCACAGTTTGTAATGATATTTTGCGACATTTTTTCAATGTTAAAAAAAATAATATCCCGTTATGTCTTATTATGCTTTTCATTATAATGTTTTTTAAATTTTACTTAAACAGAGGTTTAAAAGTTAATAAAAAGTAGAAATAACAAAAATATAAATAAATAGGCTATATATAATTTAGAAGTGTACAGATTGTAAAGTGACTTAGACACGTTTCGCGATTAGCTTTTACGAGTATGTTGCTGGTTCCATCTAGGATAACATAGTGGATGTGACTGCTACTTACAGTGATTAAATTGTGTGTTGTACCTACTCGTATGTGATATATCAAATTGCAATAAAAAAAGTAAAAATATAGAAGTTTAAAAGTACTGCGAAACTGTAAAACAACGAATACAACCTCCGTGACCAATTGTAAAATAATTGTTCACCGCTAACCAGAATAGTTGCAAACTTTAAATGGTTTCAGTTTTGAAACTTTCGCTTTAATTGTTTCACAATTTTATCATAATGTGGTCGCGATGAAATTATAACAAAACTTATGAATTTTGTTTTAAATTAGTTCAAGTTAACAATTTGTTAAAGCACTTCAGTGACTAGTGATTAGATAATTGATTATTGGTTCTTCTTTGAACAATCGACAAGTGGAATGCTTTGAGAGCCTGCCCATCTTATAACCTTGGAACCTTTAAGCAAAGCGGTAAATTTTTATGTAACATCATCACATTGTGTATATTTTTGCATTTACATTTCTTTTATTTACGCAAGTTTTTTAATTTGCATTTATTAGGTATAATAAATTAGGTATAATAATATAATTAGGTATTATAATATATTACCTATGGTATGTTCTATTTATTACATCTTCTATGTACGATATTTATTTGACTATGTGCGTTTCTCCATCTACATACTTTCTCTCTCTCTACACAATCAAAAAGCAGAGACTCTGGCAAAGAAAGCTTTAATGATTTGTTTGCACATTTATTAAAATAAATTACTTAATTAAATAGCAACACCGTAAAAACATATATAGCTATTGAGCTTTGAGTTCAGTTTGAAAACTTTACAAACTAGGCAGCAACTTGGTTAAATTAAGACCGTACTCAAATAAGCTTTTGCTTTATAACGTGAAATTCAGCTTTATTGAAAATGTTTTCAAAAGTTGGGAGATGCGGATGCAACAGTTAAACCTTGACTTGCTGTACTTTATCAAGATTTTCTTCCTATGCTCTTAAAATATACGACCCTCCACTCCAAATCACAAAGGTTCAAATCATTAAAAGGTTCGATTTTAATGATTTGAAAAACACCAGCCCTTGTGTTTTTCTTCATCCTAAAGCCTTGGTTGGATCCTTCAAGCGTGAAGAAGTTTCTTTGGCCGGCATAATGACGGCAACTGGGTCAGCCGTGAACTGACTCGTTATTTTTAGTCGTCGGCACCCTTGGACCTCCCCTGGTTTACCATCAGGCAGGTCTGTCAGATGTCAAATCACAATAAAAAAATCAAATCATATTTCTACAGGGATAGGCAGCCCCCAGGCAAGTGGTTTTAAACCCGTGCTCTCGATTTGTGTGCACTACCCCACGGTCGCCTTAATTCCTTGTATATAATAATTTGTTTAAATAGATAAGTCTAATATGTTTTTAATTGCATACAAAAAATAACTAAAGTGAACCTAATAATTAAACCGGCAGATATGTGTGTATTTTAAAAATAGAATAAAATAAATATAATGAATTATTAAAGTAAGTAGAATTTATTTTTAAAAATTGGGTTGAATAACTTAGTCTAAAATAAAACTTTTCTCATGTCCGCTTTCATCCGACCTCACACGAAAACCAGCTAAGCTTGCGCCATATATAAGTTTGTTCAATGCACTACGGAAAAAGCGTTCATGTCGCTGAATAAATGTAGTTTTCGGAGTGCCTATTCAATGCCTAACTAAGTATCTTACTTAGGAAATAGTTAGGCATGGAATACAATTTTAAAATATATTAGGTATTTTAATCGATACCTGGGAATTCATCTAATAATTCCATTTCATCATTCTGCTGCTTTCGGTGAGTCTTAGAGTGCAAGCAGTTAGAATCTAGAATGACCTATCCGTCGAAATCCGAAAGGTTTTGACACGTGAATCCTTGAATTTAAGCACTTAATTTTTTTAAATAAAAATAAATAAAGGTTTATGTTGGGCTCGTAGTAAATAACGATCAAGTTTATGTTTTGCCCTGTAATAATATATACATTTATGTAAAATATTAGACCTTTAGGCGTAAGGTTAGACTAATTTAAAAAGTTTAAACTAATTTTGATTCGTTTCCTTTAAACGTTTTAAAACGTTTTATCGGTATAGTCTGTCTAAGCCGGAATGACGCGCCCCTCCACCGCATTGCGCACACGAGAAAACATGAAATATAAATGCAACACTCCAAAAATGCAATTGTAATTGGTTATTCAGTTGCTGATTAGATACAAAAGGAGGAGCACGCTGATAAAGTATAATAGTATAGTTAGAAATATTTTCATTCACACATTTAAATAAAGTGGAGGGGCGCGTCATTTATAGTTGACAAGCTATACCCAGCTTTCTTAAGGATGTTGGTTGTAAAACATCCTCCTGGGTCTGCCTCATTTAACGCCTCCATCCATAGAGAATGATGAACTTGTATGAAAAAAAAATTGGATGTAATGAAAGCAAGGGAGTCGTGCCAGGATCGTGGCAAGTGGCGCTCCTGTGGGAGGAGGGTGTTGATTGATTGATTGATGAAACTAAGTCTTCATCAAAACTAGTCGTAGTAGATATAAGTAGTAATAAGTAAGCACTAAGTAGGTTAGTAGGCATTGGTTTACTAGGCGTTAAAGTGGAAAATTTTGTATACAAAGTATGCTAAGTGAGTGTTTTATAAGAGCTCATTTTAGTACGTGTTTACATTGTCGTTGCTATATGGAGATTAGTCTATTAAATATACCGTTTTACTCCTTTAAATTCGATGCTAAAAAATTATCTCTTTAAACGATTCTAAGTTAAATACAACGTAGTTAAAATTAAATGGGTAAATTAAATTCAAGTTTCTTTTTATTTTCAAGTTCTAGAGCAATTCCTTTGATTAAGGTTGGCCATTGGTTTTTTTTTTGTAATTTCCAATTAACAAGTGGAATGCCTTTGTAAGTAGAAGCCCATGTGTTACCCCTTACGACAATCTTGGATTCAAAAAAAGCTTCTTTGGGCGACATGATGATGGCGCCTGAAAAAACAGTAAATGTTTTACCTAATCAGTGAAGCGGTTTTTAACTCAGTCATTAGTGCTATTGGACCTCTCCTCGCATACCTATTAGGCAAGTAGAGGTTTAATTATGTTCGTTAGTGCATTACGAAATGGGTAGACGAATTAAACAAAATCGTGGTCACGGAGAGGAAGTTCTCGAAAACGTCAGAATAATATAAAAATTGTAAAATCAAAACCAAAATAAACGCGACATTAAGCCGCATAAAATTTTGTTTAATTCATTAATCAATGTTCGCGCAAAATCTAAGAAAATACCAAAATAGGTAGAGAGAAATGTAGCGCCATTTTGAAAGACACCACTCTTTCTTTCAATTCCTTACATCCATAATTTTCTTATTATTTTTATTGTGACTCTACCAGTGACCTCAACCTGCCTGATGGATGTCTAAAAGTGCCGACGACTGCAAATACCAAACCAGTTCACGGCTGCCGCAATCGCCGTCACTATGCTGGCCAAATATACTTTTTCACACATCACTTGAAGGATTCAACGTTTTAGGATGGGCTGGTAAATTATTCCCCTTGTTGATTGTTTTACAAAGAAAATTTATTATCTCTTTGGTTATAGGTACTTAGAACTCCTATATTTTTAGTAATGTCCCTGGTTAATTCTAGAAAAATCTTTTGGGTCGCCCCGTTTTATTCTTTCAGTGATCACGCCTCTGATTTATAGATCTCTTCCGTCAATCTTTAGACATTTATCTTTTAAACAATCTGTGCTTTTAAAAAGAAAAATTTCCGACGATTTTATGTACAAATAAAATATATAAGTACTCGAAAGTATTAAAGATTTCATAGAACCATTGTTATTAATAATAAATTACTAATAAATCATGTAATATAAATATTTCAACACTCTATCAAAAATCCATTACAATACGATACAAAACAGACGCGAAACCTACAAGGCCATTAACGATAAAGCGAGGAAAAAAGTAAAATGAAAAATCCCTCATATAGAACATTTCTAACCAAGGGTGCTCTTTAAAAGGGACTAAATTTCATATTTTACAACGAGTAATATAATGAAGCGTGTTGCCTTGAATCTTTGTAAAACGACTTTTGGCTTTATGTATATACCACATGCATTTATTTTTTCGTCAAAATTTCTTTTATTCAATAAAAATATGCTTATTTTTTAATAAGGACACTCTCGCACTCACGTGTATTCTAAAGGGTGTGAGTTTGTCGATGTGGGGGAAGCGAGGGAGTTATGTCAGGATCGTGGTAAGTGGCGTTGCATTGTCTCTGCCTATCCATGTATCCAGGGTAAAAGGCGTGACAATTTGATTGATTGAGTTTGGGGATCATATTAAGTAGAATACAGTGTTGGACCTTTTTTTATTGAGACGCGACATGTGTCTAATAATAAGCAAGGGAAGGTCTCAGAGCGCTAACGACTGAAAAAACTATCTCATCCTTACGGTTGCCACAGTCGGTTGCCTTCACTATGCCGGCCAAAGATACTTCATAGTTTTTTTTAAAACACGCTTTTCCCCACGGTAATAGGCAGAGATAATGGAGCGCCACTTGCCACGATCCTGACAAAACTCCCTCGCTTTTTTCACATCCACAATTCTGCAACCTAGCTTCTTGAGGATGTCATAGTACCTACCTATATTTTTACTTGAAAGGCAATAAAACTTTAGCCCCAACTTTAAGACGAAGGTGATAAGCCGTCAGTCAATTAACTTTAAGCCCTTCTCACATAGGGCAGCCAACTCTAAATTGGTCTCTAAGACCACGATAGCTGTTTGGCGATATTCGTTGGCTTGCAGTACGGCCAATGTTCCTAATCACATGCAATAATATTAAGTAAAATAAGGTCATTGCACCAGTTTTGTTGTTCGCAAATAGTACGGGTTTGAATGTGCTCTGCATCGCGACACTTTAAACAAATTTTATGCGGCTTACTATCGTTTACTTGTATTAGATTTTACAATTTACAATATTTGGTTTAGATTTAGACCACGATAGCTGCAAAGCTCTCAAAACGTCTGAATAATAAAAAATCTAAACCAAAATAAACGCGATAGTAAGCCGCATAAAATTTATTTAATTCAATAATCAATGTTCGCGCAAAATCTAAGGTTATACGATTTTATTTTAGTAATATTATTATCACAGGCGTTAAAGACACAGAAAAAGATTTCGGATTTACCTTTTCTCCTTTTATACAGAAGCCCAATCCCAATAACAGAATAAAAAACCCTGTTGCTGTGACATTAAATGTTAAGTGACATGGCAACGCAACGTACGCTCACCTTTTGTGGATAAGTTGCGTCGTGTGCTGTCATTTAAATCGCGTCTGCCAATCTGTTGAGTTGCATCGCAATTAAAATTGTTTTCGGACTGCCCCATATGAGAAGGGCCTTAGATACCGCTTAATCTTTCGAAAATGTTCCGACACCCAATATGCTCTAAATACCTAATTCATTTCTCAATTCGAAGTTTCGAAGTTTTGGGACTTTCTCAGGCTAGAATTATGATCTATATAAATGAAAGTTTCATAATGTAAACGCCTACTCGCAAATTGAAATAAATTACTCAGCTACGTTCTTGCAAGAATACCTATTTTATTTTGTTCATAAGAAATTTCGCTGCTAATTTTGGGTAATAAAAATATTTTGCGCGTAGATAAGAAACATGGTGATCGATTTTTAATAATCAATCTATAGTCACCTCACTTCGATACTTAGTATTTCTTGAAATATATTTGATATATAAACCGGTAAATTGCCACTCATGGGCTTAAGCCAAGCAAGTGCTGTGACCTGTGGAAATGAGCGCTCTATTGTGACTGACTATCCCTGTTGGGACTGTGTTGCTAACTTACCCACTGTTATCTGTGGAAAATAGCGCTCTATTGTGACTGACTATCCCTGTTGGGACTGTGTTGCTAACCTGCCCACTGTGATCTGTGGAAATTAGCGCTCTATTGTGACTGACTATCCCTTTTGGGGCTGTGTTGCTAACCTTTCTACTGTTATCTGTGGAAATAGCGCTCTATTGTGACTGACTATCCCTGTTGGGACTGTGTTGCTAACCTACCCACTGTGATCCGTAGAAATTAGCGCTCTATTGTGACTGACCATCCCTGTTGGGACTGTGTTGCTAACCTACCCACTGTTATCTGTGGAAAATAGCGCTTTGTTGTGACTGACTATCCCTGTTGGGACTGTGTTGCTAACCTACCCACTGTGATCCGTAGAAATTAGCGCTTTATTGTGACTGACCATCCCTGTTGGGACTGTGTTGCTAACCTACCCACTGTTATCTGTGGAAAATAGCGCTCTATTGTGACTGACTGTCCCTGTTGGGACTGTGTTGCTAACTTACCCAATGTGATCTGTGGAAATTAGCGCTTTATTGTGACTGACCATCCCTGTTGGGACTGTGTTGCTAACCTACCCACTGTTATCTGTGGAAAATAGCGCTTTGTTGTGACTGACTATCCCTGTTGGGACTGTGTTGCTAACCTACCCACTGTTATCTGTGGAAAATAGCGCTTTGTTGTGACTGACTATCCCTGTTGGGACTGTGTTGCTAACCTACCCACTGTGATCCGTAGAAATTAGCGCTTTATTGTGACTGACCATCCTTGTTGGGACTGTGTTGCTAACCTACGCACTGTTATCTGTGAAAAATAGCGCTCTATTGTGACTGACTATCCTTGTTGGGACTGTGTTGCTAACTCAAACTTTTGACAGGTAATGCCGAGTTTCTCGTGGCTTCGACAAAACATCTTCAAAGCCGGGCGTACTTGAAGTTTTTTTTTTTATCGTGACTAAATATCCCACCTCGACTTGCCTAATGGTAAGTAAGAAGACTTTCAAGAGCGCTGCACATAAACCCTCATACATAACCCTCACTCAGTTCACGGTTACCTTAGTCGCCATCACTATGCCGGCCAAAGAAATATAACAATGTGAAATATTCCCAAGTGAGCTGATACAATAATTAATTATTTTTATTACGAATTCATACTTGTGTCAGGATCAAGGTGTGAGAATTAAGGTGTAGCATGACAATTTAATTTAATTCATACTTATACAATTTCCTAACAAAACACAAAGATTTAAGTAATAGTAAAACTCTGTGCGTTTATAGAAGTTATTTCAGAAGCAATAGTTAAATGTACTTATGAAGAAAAACATTTGTATCATTTTGTCATATTCATTATCCTTCCCGGCGGTCTCACTTCCGACATCAACATCTACCCTAATATGTTTACAGCTACGAGTTCAGAAAGTAACATTCAGAATCGAGCGACAACAAATTACAAATGGTTTCAACAATTTCCTGATTCCTGGTGGTAAGCATAGAGACCCTAATGGTAAGAGCGCGAAAGATTAAAAAATACGTATCAGTTTACAGTTGCCATTTTTACTACCACTATGCCAGCCACTTTCATTACATCGAGGTTTTATAATTCAATAAACTTGAAGCCTCAATTCTACAATAAACCGCCACATCATTACTTCTTTAATACGCATTGTAAGCTTACCTGCAACTTTTTTTGTGACTCATATGACAGCACCCCGCCTGATGTTTAGCTGGAGTGCGATCCATGAATAGAGCTGACTGCTACTAAAATTGAATAACTGTTAGTAGCAGTCACATCCACTATAAAGTTATTTAACTCCAGCTTAAGATCAGGCGTGATGCTGTTTTATGTCAGGCCACAATATATGTGACTATAGGTATAATAAGATGTATAACTCGTATGACTGTCGCTATATTTGAACATGGCCTAACAGAAATGTTTGTTCTCTTACAGTATAAAATGCTGCCGTTTCCGCCTTTAGACTAAGAGATGACTACAGATAAACAAACCTACTTGCTTGTTTTCGTCTTACACAAATAATAAATGAAGACAATAACTCATCTACATAATATTCAATTCTGTTTGTTCCCACTTGATTTTTGGCTGGCATAGTGGCGGAGACTGATGCAACTGAAACGGTTTTTTTTTTCAGGCGTCGGCGCTAATAGATCTCTCCTTGCTTACTATTAAAAAAGTCAAGGGTAGATGATGGGTTATTAAAAATAAAACGAGTCACAATAAAAATTACTGAGACATGACGGCTTTATGTGTAATATTAAATTATTATCCGTACTATACCACGGAGAATAATCCAAGAAAATCTTTTACTGTTCCAACCTCATATGTTGACCGAATCGATAGGCGAATAGAACGACTTGGCGCATCGCCACTTTATCGAACAGAGGAACACTCTTCATGAGACAGCCACTGCGACTAAGACAGCTGAAAACCAAGTCAGTATATCAGGCGACGCAACGGCGGTTTTGGACCTCTCTTTGCTTACAGCCAGGCAAAACAAAATCAGATGTTACGTCATAATAAAATAAAAAAATACAATTAAATATGGCCAGCATAGTGAATGCGACTGCTGCTTGCAGACATTTATTTAAAGAAGCAGTTGTCTTGAGTCAATGATAGCACGATTCATCATAGCCTGATTCTCCTAACACACATTAATAATTTCGTTTCGATATATGACGGCCCAAGCACTGTCCCATCATGTCTTGAAAATATTTGCAAAAATACTTTTATAAAAGTAAGTATTATATAATAATAATGTTTATAATACGTAGATAAAACTATTAAGTAGTTATAATTATTATGTATTTATATTATATGTACTTATATGTATTTATAAAGGCGACCGTGGTGTAGTGGCAGTGCAATGTTCACGCAAACCGAGAGCACTGGTTCAAAATCTCTTGCCGATACCAATGTATCTTTGATATATTATTATGTACTTTGTTTGTCCTGTTTCTATGATATTTTGTAGCTTTAGTAGCTTAGTATAGAAATATAAATAATAATAAAGGAATGAAAAATTATTACACTACAAATAGAAAAATATTTAAAACAATGTCTGGTGATTTAATTTTCATACTTAAAATTAAATACAAAGAATGCAGTCTGATAAAGCAGTTTCAAGCAAGAATTCCAATATTGTAGCAAAGCGCACTCTTAACTTTTAACAGTTTTAAAACGTGCCTCTTCCGTGAATTCGTAATAAATTAAATCAGTTCGACGTAATACATCTATGCCGGTGTAGAGAATTTTGTGAATCGATTTTATACTCCTACATCCTTTTGCCACTGCTACGTTCGCAGAGACTTCGCATGGAATCTGGTGATCAACAGAAAACCTTAATTATATCAACCTTTATTATATCGACCATTAGTTGTATCTTCAGAAATTTAGCCCTTATGAAGTCAATCAATCAATCAAATTGTCACGACCTCTTCCCAGAGGGATAGGCAGAGACAATAGAGCGCCACTTACCACGATCCTTACACAACTCCCTTACTTCCTTTACATCCACAATTCTCTTAATACAGGCTCTGTGGTTATGGGCACTAGGCAACCTAGCTTCTTGTGGATGTCTCCGATTTGGTCGGAAAACATCCTCCTGGGCTTTATTAAGTCTCTATTCAATAATAGTCGACCCCGACGACATTCTGTTCTACGAGTTTTATGAAAGAAAATAATCAATGATGTTTACTTATTGATTTGCTGTTCGCTGATTGGTCACCATGATGTCAAATATCATTGCAACGCAAATGTATTAAAAGAATCGAGGTCCATAACATAAATATTTATGTAAGCATCCACCAAACTGAAAGTAGCAAAACTTTCTATTATGTCGTCTATTGTTCAAGACATTTCGACACGGCTTTCGCTTCATGCCGTCAAGTCTGAAACTTAACGTAGAACGGGAAACTTAAGCGTACACTAAGCTGAAGGTTAACTATTATGTTTTTGCTTCTAGTTTACATTGTAATAACAATATTAATAAATAATAGCTTTATAACATAGAAAGTATTTTGTTTATTTAAGTTTGCCCCAACTAGTAACTAAAGTCATCAGCTGGTATATAGACTGGAATTTATTTGCTAAATCATACTTCTTAAATTATGTTTCTTCTGTCCATGCGTATGCATCGATGTGCGTATGTGACTGAACTTAATATTTGGTTAGTCCGAGTATTTTTTTAAATATATCTTGATAACTTCTGTGTAATATGTGTTTGCTAATTTATAAATTTTGTCCATTCATTTTTTTTGTATTGATCCTTGCTTCTGTTCCTGCCTTGTCATGGTATCTATATCGAGGTCAGATGTCGTGTCACAATAAAAAAAATAAAAAAGTTTGAGCTGCAGTATTTCATAAATGAGTAAATCCGTAATCAATTTATTAGACGTGATTTGGAATCTGTATAAATAGCGTACTCATAAACAAATTGAAATTAATTTATAATTTTTTGACATTTCAAATTGTCAGACATACATTGGACGTTAAGATTGAAAGTTTAAATCTATTATATTGGTTTACATAAACAATCGTACAACCTGTATTTATGCATGATCAATTTGTATAGAATGATTTATGATTCCTATATTTATAATAATAATAATAAGTAAACTTCTTTAATGCACATTGTTAACTACGGAATGACTTTTCAGTCATTTTCTACCAGTTGACCTTTGGGAGATGTGGAGATGTGCAGGAACAGAAAGAAAAGATACATAAAAGTGAATTTAATAAAATATATATTATATATGACACATATACATTATTACATTTACATGCATAAATTAAATACACATGATGAATACATATTTATTATTAACTAATTCGTTGAACAATAAGTTGTAAATACTATCACGCATATTCACCGAAAGCTCTTAATTAATAGGAAAACTTAATTATTCCTTTAAAGGTTAAATAGCTATTATATTATTTCTAGCAGGGAGAATCTGAATATTATTCTTAGATATGTCTTTAGAAACTCAAATTCCAAATGGCAGAGGATGAATTGAATTAACATTCGTATGTATAGTCTAATGATCTACTTCTATTAAAATTATAATATGCTGGATAATATCTTTTTTACTTATTTGCTATAAAATGGGCAATAATAAACTTTCTATTATAAAACAAAAACCTTTGTAATCGTTATCAAGGACACAACAAAAAATATTATCTATTCAGTGGATTTGATATTAATCATCATCAGCCAGAAGACGTCCACTGGTAAAAATAGGCCTCCCTTGACGGCATGATTCCAGTTGCTTTTACAGGTTCGTGTCTCTTACTATGTAGTGAGTCCACCTAGTGGGAAGCCTACATACGCTGCGTCTTCCGGTTCGTGTTCTCTGCTCAAGAACCTTTCTGCCCTATTGGTTATCGGTTCTTCGAGCGATGTGGCAAGCATATTGTCACTTCAGCTTGCGAATCCTACAAGCGCTTTACACTCGCGCTTTGCTTCAGGCGGGGTGTTGTCGAGCCACAATAAAAAAAAACATTGAACACTTTTGCCCTCAATTTAAGATAAACTAAACTTTTAAAATGTCACACATATTTCTCGTCGCTGAAACGCGATACACAATATATTCTACGCTTACTAAATTACAGTTTTCTTTCCACGGAAAACCCCACTTTTATAAAATAAAAATCGATTCCCTTTAAACGTTTAATTCCCGCATTACAATTTTAATAGGATTATGTCTAGTCTATAGGTACTCGCGAACCAATGCTATGCTTCATTGAAAGTCAAGCCATTAGTTCCGTTTCAATTATGCTTATAGATATTATCAGATTCAGCACTGCGAAATGCAATTCAACATTCATTATAAAGTATACTCTTCATTATCTCATTTTTAATTAAGCCATTTTGTTAAACTGCTATAATCGGAAGATTGATTAGATTTTTAGCGCGACGCTCCATCTTTAGATTACGAGTAATTTTGAACTTTTATTATTAGGGTTAGACTTTTGTCAGAACCCCGTCTGATGTTAAGCTGGAATACTAGTGGTAGTCGCATTCAGTATACCGGCCTAGTTGGAACCAGAAACTTTTAAGATTTTCACTAAAACGGAACTGAGTCACTGAAAGTGGAGGTACAACCATGGATCATCAGACTAGGCAAATGGCCACCAACTGTCTGCCTGATCTTTAATTAATAGTATAATTAAATTAATTTTGTTTTTTCATAACAAAATTTATTTGTTCATTGGCCCACTGCCTGATAACCTGAAGGTTTATCAGGTTTATTAATGATTTTTTTACCATTAAAATACATAATATGTATAATACCCATAGTATCTAAATAATAGTTCAGTAGTAGTTCAGTTAAATATCATTTGGTGTGACAGATCAACATAGTTCAATATAATTCAACAATTGTGTAATGACAAAACGAGTAAACAATACCCAGATATAAAATACCACAACTAAAAAAAATATAAAAATAAATTTCTACTTATATTAATCTAATTTTTTAAAAAGTTTTCCGCAAATATAGCTCATAAAATAAAAGAGGTTTGCAACTTTATATCGGGTTTATTTTTATCGTTGTAACCCGACGAGACGATGTGAAAAGACGTTTTTGAACCTATCCTAGCGACTACAAAGTCGCAAGCTATTAAAATTAACGTGATAAAAATAAAACTTATATTTTATACTATTTTTTATTTATTTATTATGGGTATAATATGACATCATTCCGCCTGAATTGTGAATTTGAGGGAAGCGAGGGAGTTATGTCATGATCGTGGCAAGTGGCGCTCCATTGTCTCTACCTATCCTTGTGGTATAAATGCGTGACAATTTGATTGATGACTGATTGATTAAAAATTAATATTTTTTCGTAAGAGTTTTAAGCGCTGCCATACCGTTAACTTCTTACTCGCGTTGTAGGGGAGGTTGCATCCGTTAAGATCCTGTCACGCCTTTATTTCTACAGAGAAAGTCAGATATAAAACATGTCTGAGTGGTCTTTTTTTATTAGGTTCGTACTATGAAATGCTAGTTGTGAATAAAATTATTATTGATTGTTTTGTTGACATGTTTTATTACATATTTTAAAGATAGCTTGTTTTGTAATATCGGGGTGGATATCTGCAATTCCCTGCATAGCACAGCAAACGGAATTAATTCGACGTTTGACATTACCATTGTTTCGATGACACCGGCATATAATCGAAAGTACTTTTATTGTTTTACAATTCATTTGGTCGATAGAATACCGTTTTTTGGTTTATCTCTTTTATAATAAAATAATTTATTTTTATAAATATACAAATTAACAGAAAGACATAATATAAATTTATAGAGTTAATAAAAATAAGATTACATACTGTTCCAATGCTATCACGACGGGATGATTTCATAGTGAAAATTCATAATTGTAAACACATTTAAAAAACTACAAATAAGTAGGTAACAAATAAGTAACAATTAAGTTAAGCTTTGATGCCAGCGCTCTTTTTACTTGCTGGGTACTAAACAATATATTTTTAAAACATACTATTATTTATTTAGACAATTCTAGAAATGTGGATTTATTTCGAGTGTAAGAATAATAATAACATGTAAGAAGAATATAAAAGTCAAGAAGGACGCCAAAGGAAGGCTTGTTGTTTTCAAATATGCGTAAGGTAACAAAAGTCTGTTTGTTTTGAATAAGCCCTTTGTTTACACGTTAATGAGCTACACTGCTGTGTTATTCTTGAAAACGTTTCCCATTTATTTTTTACTTTTTTACCTTCAAGGTAAAGATGAACATGGCTGGTTTTTACTGGTGTTGCTTTTGCACCGACTTTTACTGCGTCTTAGAAGCTCTTTACCTGGCTGTCTGAGTCCTGTTCTTGCCAGGACGTGACTGAATGTTGATAAGCTCCTGGTTGATTTCTCGAGCTATAAATTAAAAAAAAAGTCAATAGTGTCACCGATTTTAACTTATTCAACCATCCAGTCTATCGTTCAACTCAGCTTAATAGTTCTAAAATGCATTGTAAGCGGTTTGTTTACCGAAATAATCTTAGTTGGGTAGCTGAAGGTGTTTGCTCACGCTATTAACTTCAGCTCTGATAGTCCGTGGTTGATTTAATAGTGTTGTTACCTGTAAAATCGGAGCCTAATTCCATTTCCTGGTTAAATCCCTAAAAGATATAGATATAATAGAGCGTCACTTTCCACGATCCTGACACAACTTCCTCGCTTCCTTCACATCCACAATTAAGAACAATCCCATAGGCTTCAGCAATGGAAACAAAGAGCCTCCTCTATGATCCAGACACAACTATCTAAATTACTTCATATCCACAACTCTTTTAATTAAACAGCTTTGTTGTTTTCGGCACTCCCGACGTTCGATACCAATTCAATAACAATTTAGTTTGGATGTTGACAATTCATGAATTTGCCTACCTGATCAGCGATTCCGTTGGAGTGGCTACAGACAATTGGAGCAAATAAATAATGCTGTTTACTTTTCATATTTATACGTGTTGTTATTATCAATATAAAATGTATAATATAATTTTGTTTTCAAAATACATGAATTAAATATAATTAATGAATAAGGGTCGTCGAAGGGGAAGTTATGATAATATCGAATGTTTTCAAGATTAAGAAAGGTATCCTAATAGGATGAATGCAAGGAGATTGACGAAAAGGATTTCCGAATAACCGATTAAAAGGATAAAAGGGGGAATGGTAGCAATCTTTATATGGTTATAAACACCTCGAGCCCCTGCTTTTTTATTGATATCTTTAAATTGATCGTAGTATAAACCTTTGACTCCTCTTTTTATTCTTCAGTTTATACATCTCTTCCAGGGTATAAAGATAACTGTGGATGTGAAGTAAGAAAGAGAGCTGTGTGGAGATCATGGCGATCCATTGTTTCTATTAAACTCTTAAATATAACTTACATCACTTTTAACCGCCACTTACAAGTGTATAGACCGTGGAGTGATTTAGTCGGGATCAGCTTGTGAGTTGCCGGTTCTATCTAGGCCGCCATAGTGGCTGCGGCTGCTACTTACAGTTATTTAACTGTAAGTAGAGTGCAATTGAAGTGTCAAAACATGACTCGCGGAACGTCTATCAAGATGCGCTCTCTCATACAAGATAGCCAAATTAGTTAATCAAATAATTCAATCAAATGGTCACGCCTTTTTCCCACATGAATAGGCATTGTCTCTGCCTATCCCCGTGGAAAACCCGTTACAATTTAATTAATTCGATTCTTGGGTCCTCCTCTTTTAACGCATCTGTCCACATCAGATTTTTAAATTCCTTTCGTCAAACTACTTTCACTCATCCTTTTTATGTACCCAAACCATCGAAGAATTCCTTCGTCGATCCTTGTCACGCATCTAAATTAGTATTTCAGCAAATTCTCAATGTAATTTTGTTACCTAATTAGATTTCGTGGACTTCGTTTCACACGTAAAAGCGACAACTGCATAAGCAAGACTTGATAGTTACCTATATAAATGAGTAATGAAATTTAATAGAAATAATAATTGTACAGTGATGCCAAAAAAAAAATTAGGTACCTAGATACGATGAAGATTTATTTTTATTTGTTTAAAATTAATTAAATCAGCTATTGATTTAATTTTCTATAATTAATATTAATGACGAAGGTAAGCCTGAAGTAATGTATCCTAATAAAACATATAGGTACGTTTGTCTAATTAATTCAGAAATGTCACTTCCGTATTGTAGACCCGTGTCTTAGTTTTAAGTGAATTTTGGAGTGAAATCACTTGGGATTAACCCTTATCGACCTAATATTATAGAGATTTAATTATAATCATTTGGAGAACAATATCTGGGTAAATAATTTGATTATACTGCCCGCATTGTCATCCCAAAATGTAGTCTCATTAAAAATTAAATAGGTATAGCTTTTTACAAATACAATTCCATAGTTATTTGTACTCAGAGATTTTAATTTTTTTTTATTTCTCCTATGGTTTGTTTTGGTATTAAGTATTTAATTTCTTTATACCTGCGAAAGCCAGAAAGACAGTTCTTTAGAGACCTACTATTACGGGTCTTGTTTAATCGTGTAAAATTTTGGTTGTAATGAAGTACTTAAATATGTTTCTATTGTATTTAGTTTATTTAATCTATAACATATATTTATTTCCAAATAGTAGACGATACAAATAGAATACTTTTTTATTTAAAACTAATAATTGAAGATAATCTGTGGATGTGTCGGGATCGTTGAAAGTGAAGCCAGCGCTTACCACTACCCAGGTCATAAACCTGCTTAGCCACGATCAGTTGCCAAATACGAGTAGATCTACTAATCTTTTTTAAATGAAAATTTACCTAAAATTACCTAAATAAAAGGTAACATTCAATTAGCGTTACAAAACAAAAGTTGTATCTCAAGTTGGTAATACAGTAATCATCTCGGAAGTGGCTTTGTGAGCCGCATTTATCCAATGGCTTAGCAGTTTCACGTGTTGCCATGACCTTTGGAGGCTAATGTTGCAATGTTAATGTAGATGCTGTAGTGCGCAGGCGCGCCCGGGACGAGAAGCCTCGACCTCCAGGCGCCGAATACGACTAAGTGATGGATTGAACCAATTTCACCTGTTGAATTTAAAACATTTAAATTTATTAAGTCATATTGTTGAAGGTTCTTTGTTCACTTCTTACTATTCTTGACTATTGTGTTTTAATCAGACGATACGTGTTATATTATTGATTAAATTGGTAATAAATTTGGCGACAGGCGTGGCGCTTTAGTAAGCACACCAATTCGTTATCCGGTCTAAGTAAAATATTTGTTTTATAGCTTTTATTTGTAATATTTAATAATTAAATTAAGTATTACATATATTTGTCTATACTATAATAAATAAAAGCTGTTATTCGTTTCAGGTCTGCGGGCTGAGCGCGTAACTCGTTGAGAAAAGCTTCGTTTTACCAATTGAACTCCAATAATGAGTTGCACAATTAAAATTGCGATCACGCAACACACTAAGAATTGATATTGTTTTTTATTAACAGATCAAGCTTATTAAAACTCATTGTCCGAATAAATAACGTTGTTTTTGACACTAATTGTGACCGGAAACTTTTTGACAAATTGACAAAAGAATCGCGCTTTAACATTAGGGGTGCTGTCACATGTTGAGCTACAATTAATTTAAAAACACATCTTGTAGACTAATGTAAACAAAACTCATCCGCAATCTAGTCACGACTTATGTAATAGAAGTGGTTGAATCTCTTGTTACTACAACAGGATGTTATTAAAATCTGTGGAGGCCTAATATTGGAGCAGTCTTAAAGTTATTATTTTTCGATAGCCGCACCGAAACGTGAGAGGGTTTCAGAAAAGTGTGTATGTAATAGCTTGGTCTAGTAGCAAGAAAAAATCATCACAATTCTATTTATATTTGACAGATTTGTGTTATTATAATCAATCGACATTGTTTTTTGTTTCATTTTTTATTAGTACAAGCGCACACGGGTCGAAGTTTTTTTAATAATTTTATTGTGACTCGACATATTATGACAGCACCCTGCATAATGTTAAGCTGGCGTGCGAAGGAAGAAAGGAGGTAAGTGCTATCACACTTAAAAAACACTAACGAGCAGTCACATCCACTATGTCGCTACTAAGTCACTTTACGGTATGTATACTTTTAATCGGATCGGCATTCGGGGCACCACTGCCAACCACTCTTTACTAATTATATATTTAAAAAATGATGACTCAACTTCTTACCTGATAGTAAGCAAGAGGAGGTCCAAGAGTGACGACGATTGAGAAAACCGAGTTTGTTCTCGGCTGCCCCAGCCGCCGTCTCTATCCCGGCCAAAGGTGCTTCTTGACGCATCGCTTGAAGGTTCCAAGGTCATAGGATGGAGAGAACACGTGGGCAGACAAAGCATTCCACTTGTCGATTGATAGCAAAATCCAATATTTAATTTAGATTGATCTAAAATGAATTTTTTGGCGTTGTCGTATGATTTTAAAGAGTGTTAGGCAATGGTACCCAGTGTGCTGATCCGGGGTAGTACCAACACTTATTTTTGTAAAAATAAATTAAAAGCAAAATCACATCCGTTTGGTACGATATTTATTTGATAACTATCTTATGTCAAAAAACATTCAAAATATCAACATAATCATCATCAGCCAGAAGGCGTCCACTGCTGAACATAGGCCTCCCCTTAGAACGCCATTCCGAACGAAAAGATGCCAGTTGCATCCACCGGTTACCTGTGACTTTCACTATGTCGTCAGTCCACCTAGTTCAAATAATAAAATAGTATAATTATGTAAATATTCTGAAACAGTGAATATTTATTGTTGTACATACACGTCGTTGTGTTAGGCAACAAAAAAAAATATAAGTTTTTAAATATATAAGAAAATAGGATTAAAAATTAACTTCTTTGAGAAGAGTTGAACACGTAATTAATTTTGTGAAGATAGCCATCAAAATTAAGGATGCAGTAAAATGTTATGAAAAATATTTTTTGAAAGCAAAAAAGAACAAGGGCGAATGGTCGAAAACGAGGCTTTAATGTGATAATAAAATCTGGTGAAATTCGGTTCTTTTTTAACGACCCCAAAACGGTTTATCTTACCTTTTTTTTGTATGCACATCCATTTCTTTTAAATGCAAACATGAAAATGTTTTGTAAAAACTAATTTGTTTTTATTAAGCTTCCAACTTGTAAATATTTTTTATACACGCCCTCCTTAAATGAACAAATTCCAATCAATCAATCAAATTGTCACACCACTGGAATAGGCAGAGATAATGGAGCGCCACTTGCCACCGTCCTGACAAATTCTAAATGAATACTAAAATATAATCTAACATTAATAACAGTTGGAACTCCATCTAACTTTATCTTGGCTTGCTACTTGGATTGCCGTGCTGGAATTAAACACGGAAGTTTAGCGTAGCGTACTGGTATTTAGCGGATGCGTGTCGTCGTTACCTGTAAACTGTGGTAATTCATAATAATAAAGCGTTTGTGAATAAATCTTCGTATGATTCCGAGGCATTAAGAAAGCTCTATAAAGCCACGTGAGTAAAACAATCTGTCGCTACCCTATACCCTTTTCAGCGCATGTATATTTAATTACTTCAATTTATTAATAAAACTAACAATTACCTTTTTCTCTTGTTCATAAAATGCTTGTTCCTTTATTAACAGGGGCTATACCCTCGTCAGGTCAGCCCGATCCTTCTGAAAGGTAACCGTGACACGGCATTAGCACATAGTCCTTTGTATTTTATTCTTTAAATTATGGAAATAATTAATTAACTTTATATGCAATATATTATACCTACATATAACATGACATAATCTTTGAATTAAATAAGTGTTCACACCGATATAAAAATGTAATATTATACGAATAAGCTTACTTATACTAATATCAAAAATATATGAAACAAATAAAAAGACAATTTTCGTATCATTCATGGATGCATTTTTGATATGTGGTAGTCAGTTGTACCCCAGTCTGCAGATGCGGGGTAGTACAGTACAGAACGTGAAGTGATTTGATAGCGCTTCGGGATCATCTTGTAAGTTGCCGGTTTCAACTAGGCCGGTATAGTGGATGTGACTGCTACTTACAGTTATTGAATCGTAGTAGCATGGACATCTATTTATGGACCACACTCCAGCTAAACATCAAGCGGGGTGTTGCCATATGTCGAGTCACAATAAAACAAACAATAAACGGGTGCCAGGTACCTCTAGAAGTGAGTAGCTAATAAAAATGTGTCATAAAGTAATATATATTAATTTTAAAAGTAAATATTCTACTTATGAAAGAAATTTTAATATTCACATAAGGTAGCAATAATTTTAATGTAATTTAAATAATAAACTCCTGAAGTTTGAAAGGTTAGAAACTTTGTATGAAATTGAATTTCAGGGACCCATACGCACGTGTAAACTGAAGGATATTAACGCTCCTCTCTGAAACTTTTCGAACCGCAATAATTGGAAATATTAAATTTTACTCATGTTATTTACGACTGCATTCAATACATAATTCAATTAAGCAATTAAATAGTCACGCTTCCCTTCCACAAGGATAGGCAGAGACAATGACGTGCTACCCTCCACGATTCCGACATAACTTTATTACTTTTCCCATTCCACAATTTTACTGTATTTGTACAAGCTCTATGCTACAAAATCATTCTATATATTCCTAACTAATTTTTTTGTCAGTTGACTATTTAGGCTGCCAATGTTACCTATACTTTTACCATATACTTTTCCAGTCATCATCACCATATCTTCCATTACTGGTCACTTACTCTCCCAGCAAGGCCAATCAGAAGCGGCCTGCATCTAGCGGTTTTCAGCCACCTTTAGCAGGTCATCAGTTCTTGTGGGTGGTCTTATGACGTTTGCCTGTACGTGCCTACTGAAAAACGAATTCTACTGGTTAAACAATTTCGAGTCTAAATCTAATGAGATACCCTAAGTTTTAAAGTAGCCTAATTTGTTTTTAACTTTATGTACTATGTTCAAAAGCCCGTCTAATGCAGCTAGTATACTCTAATGAAAGTAAAATACATAGTTATATAGCGACCGTGGCGCGGTGTGTGTAGCCATTGGACTGTGTAGTGGCAGCGCAATGGCTACGTAAGCCGAGTGGCACGGTTTCGAAATCACTTACCGGTACCAATGTATCTTTGATACTTTGGTTGTCCTATTTCTATGATACAAGCAATATATATATTGGATACAAAATACATGTTTCACTGTAGTATAAGTTTTTATAAAAAAAAAGTATCTCATTTTTAATATGTCTTCGACCATTGGTAAAATGCTGAACATTAAAACCTCCTGTAACTTATGGCGTTCATTTTTTTAAATGATAAGGACAAACGAAAAAATCTTAGGGGAAATTCCCAAGAATAATCCCCTAGTCTTTAGTTCCCAAACAATATTCAGTGGGGTAATTTATATAATTTTATTCGTAAAGACTTCATTTTTAACTTCGTTACAGTGATCTTTATCATTTAAGTTGCTTTTTCATCTGCCATTTTATTTTTAGACAACTTCTTTACAGCTTTTGAATAAACCATTCTATATCTCATAGATATTGCGTAGATTTTACAGTTACTACTCTAATATTGTTTATTTAAATTATTTATTTGGGCAACATCTGATCAACTAAATCATAGTAGTAGTACCACCACGCACAAGTATACAGACCATAAAGCCACTTAGTCGCGTTTTGGGATCAGCTTGTAAGCAGTTCCAAGTAAGCCGGCATAGTGGATGTGACTGCTACTTGCTTTTTTAACTGTAGTAGCAGGCGCTTCGATGTTAAGTTCGACAGGCGGGGAGCTGTCAAATGTCGAGTCACAATAAAAAAATACTGAATAAAAATCTCATACCTCCCCGTGCCCGTGCCAGTGGGCACCAGCCTTAATAGATGACGATCAAATAAATCAACTTATTTTTCTTGCCTGCTGCAGACTTAACCTTTTTTTACTGGCGACGTGAATTGAGTGTGAAATCAGGTTAAGGTAACGCGAGTAGCTTTCGCTTTTCTTTTATATATTCTCATGCTTTGTGGTACGTCAGGGAAATCACTTTAAAGAGAAGTGGGGTTTCAATCAACATAAGATATATGACTTTAGTAAGATATCATGGAAACCAATGATATTTCAGGATATTATGTTATACGCACTCCGAACGAGGCACATTAAAACTATGCTAAAAAGCTAACCTGAACTCAGTGTCGCGATGCAGAGCAACATATATTTGTCTCTTTTTCGCTATCAATAACTATTATTCCATCATACTCTCACTTGTGTGTATGCCGAGTCGTGGTTGATCCTTCAAACCCCTTAGCCATTTGCGAACACTAAAACTCTTGTAGGTGTTGTATCTACCTCATTTTACTTAATGTCATTGAGGGTAAAAAATCTTAGGAAATTGTCCAACTTAGATTTTAATGAATACGGCATGATGTACAAAAAAACTAAATCTCGAAATTTGTTTATCTTATGCAATTTTATTTACCTTTAAGATTACCAAATACATATATTTTAGTTTTCTAGTAACGTCTTGTCTTTTCGTAAAGTGGCCAATTATCTAGTCTGACACCCTGAGGTTAAAATCAACTTGCACACAATAAAATAATTCAAACAAAACATCGTGATGAAACATAAAACTTTAATTGATAGAGATAAAAAAAAAAACTCATTTCATTGAAAAAGTGTTTTCAAGGGAATCCAAGCCTATATTTTTTCATTTGTAAAGCTGGCATTCTTTATATTTTTCAACACAACTGGGTCAGTTAAAATAAAAGAAGGAAAATAAAAATTCCCTTAGCTCTAGAATTTTATATAAAGTAGTCTCTTATATAGAATAGAATGGTGTAGTTGAGTGGTCCTAGCTACCAACTCGCATACCAAAGTTCGTGAGTACAATTTTTCTATTAATAATAAAAAACAATAATTTACATTTCTATTCTATTGTATCAGAGAAACAGGACAACCAAAGTACATATATTATGCACTTGGCGTGGTACCGGCAAATGGTTTTGAACCCGTGTTCTCGGTTTCCGTAACCATTGCACTACCACTACACCACGGTTGCCTTATTTATTATTCTGATTTGATGACAACTGGACTGCTACTACAGTTAAAACCACTTTTTCAGCCCAGTTGAATCCTGTAACTTACAAGCTTACAAAACGTTACAAAGCTTACAACATTACAAAGCTTACAAAACTAACAAAACGCGACTAAGCGACTTCACGGTATCTAAACTTGTAAGTAGTACTACTACCTCGGATGGGCGGCCTACCCCTTAGGTTAGCATAGTACCCTAAGTTAGCGATAAAAAAGACGGTGGTGCAATCTGGGCGCCACTGCTCTTTCCAAAACTCTTTTTGATTAACGAATATTTTTAAGTTATTAAATTTTACAAATAAAAGCAATGATACAAATATTTGGCCCGACCGGGAATGGAACCCAAAACTTGCGCGTTACAAACTAGTGTGTTAACCAACAGCAAGCCTGGCGGTAAAAAACTACTCTTATTTGAAGTGTGTGTATTGCAAAGTATTCCGCGCGAAACCTGCGTTCATTGCAGTGAAATAGAGACTTAACCTACGTAAATTAAAACTAGTACCTACTAAATATTTAGTAAGTAATTTATTCATAAATGAGTTCTAAGAAAATTATTTAAATTTTAAAGAATATAGAAGCGACTTTGCAACAAAATATTCTAAAGTGAAATACAACATAATTTTTCATGTCATATTTACTGGATAAAAATTGTTTACGTGACCAAGATAATGCTTCAAGAAAAATGTATTCGACAATTTATCAATATAATTTTGTTTTTACATTATAATATATATATATTTATTTATTTATTGTGACACGACATCTGACCTCAACCTGCATAATAATAAGCAAAAGGAGGTCCAAGAGTGACGACGACTGAAAAAAACTAGTAGTTCTCGGCTGCCTTAGTCGACGTCACTATGCCGGCCTAATATGTTTTCTCACGCATCGTTTGAAGAATCCAAGGTTATAGGACGGAGAGAAGAATGGGCTGGCAAAGCATTCCACTTGTAGATTGTTCTACAAAGAAGACGCACCAAACTTTTTTAGTTTGACTGCCGATTCGAATATAATTTTAACAAGTTTTATTGAAGTACTTTGTATGTAAGTACTTCAATAAAACTTGTTAAAATTATATTCGAATCGGCAGTCAAACTAAAAAAGTTTGGTGCGTCTTCTTTGTAGAACAATCTACAAGTGGAATGCTTTGCCAGCCCATTCTTCTCTCCGTCCTCCTCCATATTAACCGACAAAATAAAGTTTATTTTACTGAACATTTTAGGCAATGAAGTATTCTAATTAACCAAGTGATTTTTTTATTTCTAAAATAACTTTGACGATGGGCGTGGCACATTGGTTAGCACAACATTTTGATTCCCGGTCGGAGTAAATGTTTTTTTCATAGCTTTTTTTTGTAAAATTTAATAATTTAATTGGAAGGAATATTATTATATGAATATAAGGAGCCGGCAACTTATAAGCAGATCCCGAAATGCGACTGAGTCACTTTACGGTCTAAATACTCTCTACCACAACTAGACCATTACGCCTCTTTTAATATTCAATCTGATTAATAAATATTACAAATGAAAGCTATAAAATAAATCTTTGCCCCGATTGGGAATCGATCCCGGGACTTTACGCATAACGACAATTTGTGCTAACCACTACGAGTGCATGTCGTCAAAATTTAGGTGACATCCTTGAAAAATTATGAATTGCCTAGTGCCCATAACCGTAGTATAAAGCGTCTATGAAGAGAATTCTGGATGTGAGGAAAGTTGTGTCAGGATCGTGACAAATGGCGTTCTATTGCTCCTGTGGGAAAAGGGCGTGACATGTGAATATAGCATAATGCATATAGCAGTGCAAGATCTGATCAGTAGTTTTTGAGTTAATCCTAATAATAGGTAGGGTTTTTATTTTTACTTTCACTCATCCTTTCCATGTGCCCAAACCATCGAAGCATTCCTTTGTCAATCCTTGTCACTACATCTTCTTTCAAACCACATCTATCACGCAGTGTGCTATTCCTTACTTATTACTCTATCCGCTATCGTCACTCCACATACACTCCTTAACGACCGCATTTCTACAGCGTTAATTCTACTCTCATGCTTCTTCTGCCATACTGCCATACCCAACCTTCACTTCCATACATTAATGTAGGAACAAGCACCGCATTATGAACAGCCATCCGTGACTTTTGGGACATTATTTGGCTTAATTGATGGTAAACAAGGGAAAGTTCACCAGTGTTGACGGCTAAAAAGACCGAGTCAGTACTACGTTCGTCTCAGTCGCCTTCACTATGCCGGCCTAAGGTGTTTCTTTATGGTCCGCTTGAACGATCCAAGGGTATAGGAAGAGGTGTAAAATGGGCGCGTAAAACATTCTACTTGACGATAATTCCACAAAAAACGACGCGCCAAACAATCTAGTTTGGCTAACAATGTACTTTAATAAAATAGGTATTTACGACAGGCGTGGACGAACGGTTTAGCGACTGGTTTGTTGCGCGTAAAGTCCCGGGTTCGATCCCCGGTCGGAGCAAATATTTGTTTCATAGCTATTATTTGTAATATTTAATAATATTAAATATTGCATGTCACTACACATTTAGTGTAGTGACTTTTTGTTGTCACTATACAAAGGGAAAATGTTGCCAGTCTCCTTGGGACTATCTCTGATGCGATGTCATTAGATGATATTTTTTTAATTTATAGTTTATTTATAGTTAATATATATATAAGTAGCATAATATACAAATATATATAAAATAAAGAAGAAAAAAAAAAGAAATTGTGTAAAATTTTCAACCACACTGCCACGAATATTAAGAAAAAGACTTAAAAAAAGAATTCTGCTGCTACAATTACTTAGATCTCAACATTTTAAACGCTCATCATTTGTTTTATGGGTATGGCCAAGTAATTTCTTTCCACTTAATGCTCAGCAGAATGAAGTCTCCATTTACGAGAACGTTTACAGCGCAGAAGGAAAAATAATGGTAATAAAATTGTTACGTAATTTTTAAATGCATTTAGGAATATTTATGTATTTTTTTATATACTCTAATGACAGCCGCCGGGTTCGATTTTCAAGCACAAATATATATGTATTTGTTAATAAAATAAACTTTGCAAATTGCAACCGATGTACAGAACCACAAGATTGTTGAGAAACAGATAAAATTAAAAGTATTATATATATATATATATATATATATATATTTGTGCTTGAAAATCGAACCCGGCGGCTGTCATTAGAGTATATAAAAAAATACATAAATATTCCTAAATGCATTTAAAAATTACGTAACAATTTTATTACCATTATTTTTCCTTCTGCGCTGTAAACGTTCTCGTAAATGGAGACTTCATTCTGCTGAGCATTAAGTGGAAAGAAATTACTTGGCCATACCCATAAAACAAATGATGAGCGTTTAAAATGTTGAGATCTAAGTAATTGTAGCAGCAGAATTCTTTTTTTAAGTCTTTTTCTTAATATTCGTGGCAGTGTGATTGAAAATTTTACACAATTTCTTTTTTTTTTCTTCTTTATTTTATATATATTTGTATATTATGCTACTAAAATATGGTATATCATAGAAACAGGAATGCTTCGATGGTTTGGGCGCATACATGGAAAAGATGTGTGAAATTTATAAATTTCATGTGAATGGATGCGTTAAACAAAGCAGGCCCAGGAGGGTGTTTGCTGATCAAATCGGAGACATCCTCAAGAAAGCTAAGTTGCCTAGTGCCCAAAACCATAGTGATTGTATGAAGAGAATAATGAATGTGAAGGAAGCGAGGGAGTTGTGTTAGGATCGTGGCAAGTGACGCTCCATTATCTCTGCCTATCCCTGTGGAAGGAAGGCGTGATTGATTGATGAAAACAGGTCGACCAAAGTACATATTAAAGATACATTGGTACCAGCAAGTGATTTTGAACTCGTGCTCTCTTGCACTCTTGCACTACCACTACATCACGCCTTTTTATATTGTCGCTCGACTGCACATTAATTACCAAAAGTAGCAGTCGCATCCACTATGCCGGCCTAAATAGTCCCAAATAGTCACTTCACGGTTTGCACGCTTAAATGTCGTGACACCAAGTACCACTCTAGTATCCAGACCCGGAGCAAATTATTATATATTAGCCTCCGGGATAGTACCACCACTCACAAGCATACACAGTGAAATGACTGTTTTTTTATTGTGACATCTGACCTCGACCCGCCTGATGATAAGCAAGAGGAGGTCCTGAAAAACTGAAACGACGACTGAAAAAACGAGTTAGTTCCCGGCTGCCTCAGTCGCTGTCACTATGCCGGCCAAAGGTGCTTCTTTATGCATCGCTTGAAGGATCCAAGGTCATAGGATGGAGAGAACATATGGGCTGGCGATGCCTTAGTCGCGTTTCGAGATCAGCCTGTTAGTTGCCGGCTTTAACTAGCCCGGCATAGTGGATGTGACTGCTACTTCCAGTTAATTGACTGTAGTAACAGTAACTTCTATTCATGGACCGCACTACAGCTTAACATTCGGCGGGGACTGCCAAATGTGAAGTCACAATTTTTTTGAGAATTGTTGTATTTTTTTCTTATTTGAAACGCCACATTTGACCTCGGCTTGGCTGATGGTAAGCAAGTGGAGATATAGGATTCACAGCTGCCTGTCGCCATAACTATGAAGGCCAGAGAATATTTTGAAGTATATTTTAAAGACGATGGCAGGCCGGTTTCGATTCCCGGTCGGAGCAAAATTTTATTTGTAATAAATATTAAAATTACAAAAAGAGTTGGATATTTGCTCCGGGTCTGGTTAGGCAAGAGTGGTATTGCCCAGTCAGCCGATCCAAGTGACTTATTCGCATTTCGAGATCATCTTGTAAGTTGCCGGTTTTAACTAGGCTGGCATTGTGGATGTGACTGCTACTTACAGTTAATTAGACTTACTTTCTTTCATGGACCGCACTCTATGTAATATGTCATTACAAAAAGATCACATTATAAAAATAGGTTGATATATTTCATTGCGAAAACTTATTCTTGACATGAAGGATATTTTATAGCCATAAAATAAATGAGAAGCATTTAAAACCCCACCAGCACTAACCGCAAGCTAAGTAATTGTGGTAATAGGTTATTTTTTATTCTTTTCTTAACACGACAAAGATTGATATCGTGTAATGTGGTGTGTGTCTGCGTCATAATGATTTATGTAAGGTTCTTGTTTAGATCACTGTTTACTTCTCTAATGGGTTTCGTCTCTTTTATTTTGGATGAAAGGGGATTTATTTCACCCGATTCAGTTGTTTTATCGAGATTGGACCAAAAGAGATCGTTTTTCTCTTGGATCTTTTACGCCCTCAAGGATTGAGGTCTATGGCTTTGATGGTCCCAAATAAGGATTTATGTTGAAATGAAATTATTGACAGATGTTATGATGTTGTTAATCACAGTGTGGGAGTGTCCTTTATTTTTGATTCTTTTATTATATTAGTATTAGTTTTTTGTGTATATCGTAGTTTCCTTTAACATATTTACTTTTTATTATTGTAAAGGAAGCGAGGGAGTTGTGTTAGGATCGTGGCAAGTGGCGCTCTATTGTCTCTGCCTATCCCTGTGGGAAAAGACAGTTTGATTGATAGTATTTAATTTTTTTTATTTCCGTGTGGTGTATATCAATTAAATAATTAAATTGTTACGACTTCCCACTATCCTGACACAACTTCCTCGCTTCCCTCACATGCATAATTCTTTTATACAAGCTCTAAGACCCAGAGGATGTTTCGTCTCCAATTTGGTTGGAAAACACCCTTCTGGGTCTAACTCGTTTAACGCATCCATTCACATCATATTTATTAATTCCTTTCGTCAGTCTACTGTACATCATAATAATAAAATTGATAACTTTAATGTCTTATTTCTTAATGGGTTGAATTGTCAAGCCTATGTTTTATTAAACAGGATTGGACAGTAACAAATCATTTAATAATTACATGCTACTATGACTATTTAAGGTTTTGTACGGAAAGGATGAGTGAAAATAGATTGACGAAAGGAATTTATAAATCTGATGTGGATGGATGCGTTAAACAAGGCAGGCCCAGGAGAGTGTTTTCCGACCAAATCGTAGACATCCTCAAGAAAGCTAGGTTGCCTAGTGCCCATAACCACAGAGCCTGTATAAAGGGACAATTTGATTGACTGATTGATTGTACGGACGAACGATGTGACTAGTTTGCTTTTTTCGTGATATTGGTCAGACAATTTGTTCAGAAGTACGTTGGAGAAAATAGCTAGTGTTTCAGCAAACTCATTTACCTCAATTGTACTTCTCTATTCTAAAACCTGTATATATTCATGAACTTTTAATGTCATTGCGTCGAGTGCACAAACTTGTTAATTCATTGCACACTGATATTATTACAATGTAATGCTGAAAGTTACATAGTTACAGAATACTGTAATCTACTTGAGTTGAAGTTTAACACGCTTCGTCTGCGATAGACAAAACAAGCATAAACATTATTATAAGTATAAAAGAGCACGTAGGTAATAAGTATAACCGAAACGTTGGTCGTCCTGTTTCTATGATACAAGCTGAACAAATTAAACCGTCACGCCTATTTTCCACAGGAATAGACAGAGACAGTGGAGTGCCAATTGCCACGATCCTGACACAACTTCCTCGCTTCCCCCACATCATCAATTTTCTTAAAACAGGCTCTACGGTTATGGGCACTAGGCAACGCATCCATCCACATTAGATTTATAAATTCCTACTTTCACTCATCCTTTCCATGTGCTCAAACCATCTAAGCATACCTTTGTCAATTAAACTAGACATTAAAAAAATACTTGATATGATGATGATGATGACCAGCGACCCCTACTATTAGTAAATAACAAGTAAAACAACCAATAGACACTTCACAATATTGAATTTCAAACAACAAAAACTTCTGCTTCTATATTATATTAAGTAATTCCCATAACTCGGGTATCAATATAAAAAGAAAACATTTTATATGATCACCACTGAAAGTTAATATGGAAAAAATTTAAACAAATAATGAACTTTAAAACCTTAGTATTAAGATCAAAATTTAAATGATCGTATAAATGGAAATGCTACTTTAAAATGCTCTCAACATCGTGGTACCGCAATTCAGTGAATAACGTTTAATAAGGGTGTCTGTACATACAACGAAAACGAAAAGCTTATGAGGAATACTTATTATAGGCATATATAATAAAGCTGTGTTGCCTAGTACCTAAAACCGTAGAGCTGGCATGAAAAGGATTGTGGATGTAAAGAAAGCGAGGGAGTTATGTCAGGATCGTGGCAAATGCCACTCCATTGTCTCCGCCTATCCATGTGGGAAAAAAGCGTAACTATTTGATTGATTGATTTATATTATCATCATCAGCCAGAAGGCGTCCACTGCTGAATTTAGCCCTCCCCCTTAGAACGCTATTTCAAACGACAAGATTGGTTGTCGGTTTTTCGAGCGATGTGGCCAGCCCATTGCCAATTCAGCTTGCAAATCCTACGAGCTATAGAGGATCTAGTTCTTCGGCGAATATTTTTCTTCGGTATTCTGTCACGTATAGATACTCCAAGCATAGTTTTCTCCATTGCCCGCTGAGTGACTCTGAGCCCAACAGGCGAACATTTAAGGGCCACGTCTCAGTGCCATAAGTCATCACTGGTAACACAAATTGGTTAAAGACCATTGTCTTGATTAATATTATATGCAATCTAAAATCTAAAAAAATTAAACATAGACTAGTTCTTATATCATAGGATTCTCCTAGACTAGGGGCCGGTGTATTCCAAAAAATTCCAAACATTTTAATATGGTTCATAACCATATTAAAATTGTGATCAGGTTAATTCCTTTGGATTCAATAAAGCTTTATTTTTTCTTTCAAGTCTGCTTACAAGCTCCTACAAACTCTACACACTTTTTCTCAGTTTTATTTCAATTTTATTTCTTAACTCGTTATACAGCGTAGTCGATGAGCGAATATACCTAAACTATGCCACGAAAAAAAATCTTTTTTTTTATTGTGACACGACATTTGACCTTGCTGAAATAATGAAGACTGAAATAACCAAGTTAGTTCATGGCTGACTCAGTCGCCGTCACTATGCCGGCCAAAGGTGCTTCTTCACGCATCGCTTAAAGGATCCAAGGTTATAGGATGGAGAGAACACATGGACTGGCAAAGCATTCCACTTGTCGATTGTTCTACAAAGAAAGAACGCACCGAACTTTTTATTTTGACTGCCGATTCGGTCGACAAAATGCGGATGCTTCCTCCGACAAGTGCGGGTATTACGGGTGTGAAAAGACGAGGTAGGAACAAGGTTAAAGAGCTCTTCGGAACATTCTCCGTGATATAGGCGATAGAGGACGCACAGAGCCGCCATGTCTCTGCGTAGTTGCAGGGGCTCCTAGTTCGTGTAACCTCTGCATCTCCTATAATTCGGAAAGGAGATAATTATGATTGCTGTCAGTTTCTTGTGGATGTTTCTTCAATTTATTCCTATCACTATTAATAATTACTAAAATAAAATAAAAAACTTAATGTCCAACCAACACAATAGAATAATATACAAAATCAATGGGTTACCTTTTTCGCTTCACCTCCAATGGATGCCTACCCTAAGTCTGTGTCCAATTGGTAGTGAAATTGGCTCAGCGTATATAGTCATTTGGATCGTTGCCAACAATTCTAGTACACTGACCGACTGGCATACCTGTTACGTTGATATTGTGTAGGCTTATCCACTTCATATGTAATTCAAAAAACTGTTTAATGTAATATTTGTAAAGCTATGCTTGGTCTTACGCTTGGCCTTACGCCTCTTTGTGCTCAATGAAATTAAAAGAAAAGACGACCGTAGTGTAGTGGTTGTGGAATAGCCTTGCAAAGCAATAGCCTCCAGTTTAAAACCACTTGCCGGTTTGTTATATGTACTTTGGTCGCCCTGTTTGTATGGTTTTGTATGAAACGTTTTTTTTATTATTGTGACTCGATATATGACAGCCGCCTCTTTATTCTGGAGATATTAAGTTTTTTTTATATATTTTGAGGTACATACAATTGAACATAAATGAACCCAAATTAACCACTAATGTACATAAACCATAAATAAAATAATAAATGATATAAAGGAATGCTTCGATGGTTTGGGCACATGGAAAGGATGAGTGAAAGTAGATTGACGAAAGGAATTTATAAATCTGATGTGGATGGATGCGTTAAACAAGGCAGGCCTAGGAGAGTGTTTTTCGACCAAATCGGAGACATCCTTGAGAAAGCTAGGTTGCCTAGTGCCCATAACCATAGGGCCTGTATGAGGAGAATTGTGGATGTGAAGGAAGCAAGGGAGTTGTGTAAGGATCGTGGTAAGTGGCGCTCCATTGTCTCTGCCTATCCCTGTGGGAAAGAGGCGTGACAATTTGATTGATTGATAAATAGACCATAAACAAACATAAATGTTATTTTGAAGTAGCACAAAGCTTCATATTTATTGTCTTAATTAGAACATATTAACATAGAAATCAGCATATCAATTTGAAAAACAAAGGTTGAATATCTACTAAATATGAGGAGTAACTAAACAATGGAATGTGAACTATGTAATAATTAGAATAGTTGGTTTGAAACTCACACAATTACGCATACCCGTATACGAGTATAATAATTAATGAATCTATAAATCGGCTATATCCAAATTTATTAGTAAATTAAACCAATTTTATTCGGCTTACTATTGCGTTTATTTAGGTTTTGATTTTACATTTTTTTATTATTCCGACGTTTCGAAACCATTTTTAGTTTTACTAACCAAATCTTTGGTCGGCTGAATAGAGCTACATTGTTTAATTCCCGTCATGATCCTTCACACATAAATACTACATATTATAGTAAATCAAATTCCCACAGGGATAAGCAGAGATAAGGAAGCAACAATTTCCTCTCCTTCGTTTCTTTTACACAATTCACAATTACCTTTGTTCGCGACTGAATTCATTTATATTTAGATTTAAGTAAATATGCATTTATCGATATGGCCTTTCGAGCCATGTCATTATAACAAAATATAAAACAAAAAAAAAAGGAACGGCAAATTGTATTTAGATTTATTTTCGCGTAAATTCAATGTAAAAAGCTAGGATTTTATTGCTTTAATTAAAGAACAGCCGCGACCAAAATCGAAGGTTAAATAAAAACAATCACACTGTCTTGCCATTTTCCCATGAGGATAGGCAGAGACAAGACAAGTATCGACATTAATATTATTAATTTCAATAACCCTAACTTTATAAGACCTAAAGTTAATTCTAATAAATCTAAGTCACTTTATTTCTCTATATATTCTGTAGCCGCCGGGTTCGATTTTCAAGCACAAATATATATGTATTTGTTAATAAAATAAACTTTGCAAATTGCAACCGATGTACAGAACCACAAGATTGTTGAGAAACAGATAAAATTAAAAGTATTATATATATATATATATATATATATATATATTTGTGCTTGAAAATCGAACCCGGCGGCTGTCATTAGAGTATATAAAAAAATACATAAATATTCCTAAATGCATTTAAAAATTACGTAACAATTTTATTACCATTATTTTTCCTTCTGCGCTGTAAACGTTCTCGTAAATGGAGACTTCATTCTGCTGAGCATTAAGTGGAAAGAAATTACTTGGCCATACCCATAAAACAAATGATGAGCGTTTAAAATGTTGAGATCTAAGTAATTGTAGCAGCAGAATTCTTTTTTTAAGTCTTTTTCTTAATATTCGTGGCAGTGTGATTGAAAATTTTACACAATTTCTTTTTTTTTTCTTCTTTATTTTATATATATTTGTATATTATGCTACTAAAATATGGTATATCATAGAAACAGGAATGCTTCGATGGTTTGGGCGCATACATGGAAAAGATGTGTGAAATTTATAAATTTCATGTGAATGGATGCGTTAAACAAAGCAGGCCCAGGAGGGTGTTTGCTGATCAAATCGGAGACATCCTCAAGAAAGCTAAGTTGCCTAGTGCCCAAAACCATAGTGATTGTATGAAGAGAATAATGAATGTGAAGGAAGCGAGGGAGTTGTGTTAGGATCGTGGCAAGTGACGCTCCATTATCTCTGCCTATCCCTGTGGAAGGAAGGCGTGATTGATTGATGAAAACAGGTCGACCAAAGTACATATTAAAGATACATTGGTACCAGCAAGTGATTTTGAACTCGTGCTCTCTTGCACTCTTGCACTACCACTACATCACGCCTTTTTATATTGTCGCTCGACTGCACATTAATTACCAAAAGTAGCAGTCGCATCCACTATGCCGGCCTAAATAGTCCCAAATAGTCACTTCACGGTTTGCACGCTTAAATGTCGTGACACCAAGTACCACTCTAGTATCCAGACCCGGAGCAAATTATTATATATTAGCCTCCGGGATAGTACCACCACTCACAAGCATACACAGTGAAATGACTGTTTTTTTATTGTGACATCTGACCTCGACCCGCCTGATGATAAGCAAGAGGAGGTCCTGAAAAACTGAAACGACGACTGAAAAAACGAGTTAGTTCCCGGCTGCCTCAGTCGCTGTCACTATGCCGGCCAAAGGTGCTTCTTTATGCATCGCTTGAAGGATCCAAGGTCATAGGATGGAGAGAACATATGGGCTGGCGATGCCTTAGTCGCGTTTCGAGATCAGCCTGTTAGTTGCCGGCTTTAACTAGCCCGGCATAGTGGATGTGACTGCTACTTCCAGTTAATTGACTGTAGTAACAGTAACTTCTATTCATGGACCGCACTACAGCTTAACATTCGGCGGGGACTGCCAAATGTGAAGTCACAATTTTTTTGAGAATTGTTGTATTTTTTTCTTATTTGAAACGCCACATTTGACCTCGGCTTGGCTGATGGTAAGCAAGTGGAGATATAGGATTCACAGCTGCCTGTCGCCATAACTATGAAGGCCAGAGAATATTTTGAAGTATATTTTAAAGACGATGGCAGGCCGGTTTCGATTCCCGGTCGGAGCAAAATTTTATTTGTAATAAATATTAAAATTACAAAAAGAGTTGGATATTTGCTCCGGGTCTGGTTAGGCAAGAGTGGTATTGCCCAGTCAGCCGATCCAAGTGACTTATTCGCATTTCGAGATCATCTTGTAAGTTGCCGGTTTTAACTAGGCTGGCATTGTGGATGTGACTGCTACTTACAGTTAATTAGACTTACTTTCTTTCATGGACCGCACTCTATGTAATATGTCATTACAAAAAGATCACATTATAAAAATAGGTTGATATATTTCATTGCGAAAACTTATTCTTGACATGAAGGATATTTTATAGCCATAAAATAAATGAGAAGCATTTAAAACCCCACCAGCACTAACCGCAAGCTAAGTAATTGTGGTAATAGGTTATTTTTTATTCTTTTCTTAACACGACAAAGATTGATATCGTGTAATGTGGTGTGTGTCTGCGTCATAATGATTTATGTAAGGTTCTTGTTTAGATCACTGTTTACTTCTCTAATGGGTTTCGTCTCTTTTATTTTGGATGAAAGGGGATTTATTTCACCCGATTCAGTTGTTTTATCGAGATTGGACCAAAAGAGATCGTTTTTCTCTTGGATCTTTTACGCCCTCAAGGATTGAGGTCTATGGCTTTGATGGTCCCAAATAAGGATTTATGTTGAAATGAAATTATTGACAGATGTTATGATGTTGTTAATCACAGTGTGGGAGTGTCCTTTATTTTTGATTCTTTTATTATATTAGTATTAGTTTTTTGTGTATATCGTAGTTTCCTTTAACATATTTACTTTTTATTATTGTAAAGGAAGCGAGGGAGTTGTGTTAGGATCGTGGCAAGTGGCGCTCTATTGTCTCTGCCTATCCCTGTGGGAAAAGACAGTTTGATTGATAGTATTTAATTTTTTTTATTTCCGTGTGGTGTATATCAATTAAATAATTAAATTGTTACGACTTCCCACTATCCTGACACAACTTCCTCGCTTCCCTCACATGCATAATTCTTTTATACAAGCTCTAAGACCCAGAGGATGTTTCGTCTCCAATTTGGTTGGAAAACACCCTTCTGGGTCTAACTCGTTTAACGCATCCATTCACATCATATTTATTAATTCCTTTCGTCAGTCTACTGTACATCATAATAATAAAATTGATAACTTTAATGTCTTATTTCTTAATGGGTTGAATTGTCAAGCCTATGTTTTATTAAACAGGATTGGACAGTAACAAATCATTTAATAATTACATGCTACTATGACTATTTAAGGTTTTGTACGGAAAGGATGAGTGAAAATAGATTGACGAAAGGAATTTATAAATCTGATGTGGATGGATGCGTTAAACAAGGCAGGCCCAGGAGAGTGTTTTCCGACCAAATCGTAGACATCCTCAAGAAAGCTAGGTTGCCTAGTGCCCATAACCACAGAGCCTGTATAAAGGGACAATTTGATTGACTGATTGATTGTACGGACGAACGATGTGACTAGTTTGCTTTTTTCGTGATATTGGTCAGACAATTTGTTCAGAAGTACGTTGGAGAAAATAGCTAGTGTTTCAGCAAACTCATTTACCTCAATTGTACTTCTCTATTCTAAAACCTGTATATATTCATGAACTTTTAATGTCATTGCGTCGAGTGCACAAACTTGTTAATTCATTGCACACTGATATTATTACAATGTAATGCTGAAAGTTACATAGTTACAGAATACTGTAATCTACTTGAGTTGAAGTTTAACACGCTTCGTCTGCGATAGACAAAACAAGCATAAACATTATTATAAGTATAAAAGAGCACGTAGGTAATAAGTATAACCGAAACGTTGGTCGTCCTGTTTCTATGATACAAGCTGAACAAATTAAACCGTCACGCCTATTTTCCACAGGAATAGACAGAGACAGTGGAGTGCCAATTGCCACGATCCTGACACAACTTCCTCGCTTCCCCCACATCATCAATTTTCTTAAAACAGGCTCTACGGTTATGGGCACTAGGCAACGCATCCATCCACATTAGATTTATAAATTCCTACTTTCACTCATCCTTTCCATGTGCTCAAACCATCTAAGCATACCTTTGTCAATTAAACTAGACATTAAAAAAATACTTGATATGATGATGATGATGACCAGCGACCCCTACTATTAGTAAATAACAAGTAAAACAACCAATAGACACTTCACAATATTGAATTTCAAACAACAAAAACTTCTGCTTCTATATTATATTAAGTAATTCCCATAACTCGGGTATCAATATAAAAAGAAAACATTTTATATGATCACCACTGAAAGTTAATATGGAAAAAATTTAAACAAATAATGAACTTTAAAACCTTAGTATTAAGATCAAAATTTAAATGATCGTATAAATGGAAATGCTACTTTAAAATGCTCTCAACATCGTGGTACCGCAATTCAGTGAATAACGTTTAATAAGGGTGTCTGTACATACAACGAAAACGAAAAGCTTATGAGGAATACTTATTATAGGCATATATAATAAAGCTGTGTTGCCTAGTACCTAAAACCGTAGAGCTGGCATGAAAAGGATTGTGGATGTAAAGAAAGCGAGGGAGTTATGTCAGGATCGTGGCAAATGCCACTCCATTGTCTCCGCCTATCCATGTGGGAAAAAAGCGTAACTATTTGATTGATTGATTTATATTATCATCATCAGCCAGAAGGCGTCCACTGCTGAATTTAGCCCTCCCCCTTAGAACGCTATTTCAAACGACAAGATTGGTTGTCGGTTTTTCGAGCGATGTGGCCAGCCCATTGCCAATTCAGCTTGCAAATCCTACGAGCTATAGAGGATCTAGTTCTTCGGCGAATATTTTTCTTCGGTATTCTGTCACGTATAGATACTCCAAGCATAGTTTTCTCCATTGCCCGCTGAGTGACTCTGAGCCCAACAGGCGAACATTTAAGGGCCACGTCTCAGTGCCATAAGTCATCACTGGTAACACAAATTGGTTAAAGACCATTGTCTTGATTAATATTATATGCAATCTAAAATCTAAAAAAATTAAACATAGACTAGTTCTTATATCATAGGATTCTCCTAGACTAGGGGCCGGTGTATTCCAAAAAATTCCAAACATTTTAATATGGTTCATAACCATATTAAAATTGTGATCAGGTTAATTCCTTTGGATTCAATAAAGCTTTATTTTTTCTTTCAAGTCTGCTTACAAGCTCCTACAAACTCTACACACTTTTTCTCAGTTTTATTTCAATTTTATTTCTTAACTCGTTATACAGCGTAGTCGATGAGCGAATATACCTAAACTATGCCACGAAAAAAAATCTTTTTTTTTATTGTGACACGACATTTGACCTTGCTGAAATAATGAAGACTGAAATAACCAAGTTAGTTCATGGCTGACTCAGTCGCCGTCACTATGCCGGCCAAAGGTGCTTCTTCACGCATCGCTTAAAGGATCCAAGGTTATAGGATGGAGAGAACACATGGACTGGCAAAGCATTCCACTTGTCGATTGTTCTACAAAGAAAGAACGCACCGAACTTTTTATTTTGACTGCCGATTCGGTCGACAAAATGCGGATGCTTCCTCCGACAAGTGCGGGTATTACGGGTGTGAAAAGACGAGGTAGGAACAAGGTTAAAGAGCTCTTCGGAACATTCTCCGTGATATAGGCGATAGAGGACGCACAGAGCCGCCATGTCTCTGCGTAGTTGCAGGGGCTCCTAGTTCGTGTAACCTCTGCATCTCCTATAATTCGGAAAGGAGATAATTATGATTGCTGTCAGTTTCTTGTGGATGTTTCTTCAATTTATTCCTATCACTATTAATAATTACTAAAATAAAATAAAAAACTTAATGTCCAACCAACACAATAGAATAATATACAAAATCAATGGGTTACCTTTTTCGCTTCACCTCCAATGGATGCCTACCCTAAGTCTGTGTCCAATTGGTAGTGAAATTGGCTCAGCGTATATAGTCATTTGGATCGTTGCCAACAATTCTAGTACACTGACCGACTGGCATACCTGTTACGTTGATATTGTGTAGGCTTATCCACTTCATATGTAATTCAAAAAACTGTTTAATGTAATATTTGTAAAGCTATGCTTGGTCTTACGCTTGGCCTTACGCCTCTTTGTGCTCAATGAAATTAAAAGAAAAGACGACCGTAGTGTAGTGGTTGTGGAATAGCCTTGCAAAGCAATAGCCTCCAGTTTAAAACCACTTGCCGGTTTGTTATATGTACTTTGGTCGCCCTGTTTGTATGGTTTTGTATGAAACGTTTTTTTTATTATTGTGACTCGATATATGACAGCCGCCTCTTTATTCTGGAGATATTAAGTTTTTTTTATATATTTTGAGGTACATACAATTGAACATAAATGAACCCAAATTAACCACTAATGTACATAAACCATAAATAAAATAATAAATGATATAAAGGAATGCTTCGATGGTTTGGGCACATGGAAAGGATGAGTGAAAGTAGATTGACGAAAGGAATTTATAAATCTGATGTGGATGGATGCGTTAAACAAGGCAGGCCTAGGAGAGTGTTTTTCGACCAAATCGGAGACATCCTTGAGAAAGCTAGGTTGCCTAGTGCCCATAACCATAGGGCCTGTATGAGGAGAATTGTGGATGTGAAGGAAGCAAGGGAGTTGTGTAAGGATCGTGGTAAGTGGCGCTCCATTGTCTCTGCCTATCCCTGTGGGAAAGAGGCGTGACAATTTGATTGATTGATAAATAGACCATAAACAAACATAAATGTTATTTTGAAGTAGCACAAAGCTTCATATTTATTGTCTTAATTAGAACATATTAACATAGAAATCAGCATATCAATTTGAAAAACAAAGGTTGAATATCTACTAAATATGAGGAGTAACTAAACAATGGAATGTGAACTATGTAATAATTAGAATAGTTGGTTTGAAACTCACACAATTACGCATACCCGTATACGAGTATAATAATTAATGAATCTATAAATCGGCTATATCCAAATTTATTAGTAAATTAAACCAATTTTATTCGGCTTACTATTGCGTTTATTTAGGTTTTGATTTTACATTTTTTTATTATTCCGACGTTTCGAAACCATTTTTAGTTTTACTAACCAAATCTTTGGTCGGCTGAATAGAGCTACATTGTTTAATTCCCGTCATGATCCTTCACACATAAATACTACATATTATAGTAAATCAAATTCCCACAGGGATAAGCAGAGATAAGGAAGCAACAATTTCCTCTCCTTCGTTTCTTTTACACAATTCACAATTACCTTTGTTCGCGACTGAATTCATTTATATTTAGATTTAAGTAAATATGCATTTATCGATATGGCCTTTCGAGCCATGTCATTATAACAAAATATAAAACAAACAAACAAACAAACGTCTATTATTCGCCTCTGTATTATCTACAGAACAAAGAATTTATTTCTCTGTTTTGCAGTATTACCAGTTATCCAAAATATTGGGACAATAAAATGGTTGTTTGTTTTCAATTTGAATGAAAAATATCTCTTTCCATGTTTTATTTTTTGTTTCGTGCATTTTATTATTATGAAATGTATTTTATTTGTTTATTAATTTCGTCCAACGTTAATATTTATGACGAAAGAATTACGTCGTTACGATTATGTCTAAAAGTAATTAAATTTGTATTTGAAAAGCTCTCTGTTCGGTAGCTTCTTAAAATTTATTTGGTACGGGCTTGGTATATCTCTTGGTATAATCGATCAACTAAAAATTAGTAATATATATATATATATATACATTTGTCCTAAATAAATAAAAATGAACGTCTCTATTGGAATGTTTTAAAGGAAATCATACAAAAAAGGAACGGCAAATTGTATTTAGATTTATTTTCGCGTAAATTCAATGTAAAAAGCTAGGATTTTATTGCTTTAATTAAAGAACAGCCGCGACCAAAATCGAAGGTTAAATAAAAACAATCACACTGTCTTGCCATTTTCCCATGAGGATAGGCAGAGACAAGACAAGTATCGACATTAATATTATTAATTTCAATAACCCTAACTTTATAAGACCTAAAGTTAATTCTAATAAATCTAAGTCACTTTATTTCTCTATATATTCTGTATCACTAGGTTTAAAAGAAACAAGTTCTACATAAACTTATTTTTACGATGCCATTTCCTTCTACAGCCATTAAGTTAGAGACTTGACGCAAAAACTAACGAGGCATGCGTTTGACGTCAACTCAGCAACTTGCAACCACAGATCACATAACGACAGACACCGCGTTCTGTTTTAAATCTTGAATGAGAAACCGAAACCAATTCAGTGGCTATATTCTGTTTCTTATGTAATACAAAATATTGTGACTCGACATATGACAGAACCGCGCAATGTTAGGCTCTAGTACTTTCCTTGAATGGAGGTGACTGCTACTACAGTTAACCAACTGTAAGTAGCAGATACATCCACTGTGGGGGCCTAGTTGGAACCAGCAACTTACAAACTTGATCTAGAGACGCGACTAAGTCACTTCATATCTTCAATCTTATAAAAAAACATTTTATAAAACATTTAACAATCAGCGAACTAATAAATCAGGACCGCTATTTACTTGTACCACAAATTTTACCTATAAAAGAACTTATAAACCTAAAGTTACCTATAAAAGAAACAATATATGACCGCAAGCAATATACTCGTTCAGTTGCTTGCTCCAATTGAAAACTCTAAACCAATTGGCATACGTCGACTTTATAATCGCTTGGCGCATAGAATCTGATATGCCTACCCTACCTATAAGCTAATCAATAGAAGTTTATAGTCGTGTAAAATAAACTGTCTAATAATTCGTATTCTGTATCTGCAACTAAACCTTGGAAAAATTCTCGTCACTAAGAAAAGCACTTATTAACCTGTTTATAGTCTACAGCGTGAAAATGTTAATAAGTCTATTTCAGAACCTATGCTTTGCTTTATCTTTTCGTAATATTACGTCATAGTGTAATAATTCAAAAGTTCGTAGTATACATAACTATAAAGTCTGTATGAAGAGAAAACTTGGCATTAAGGAAGCGCGGGAGTTGTGTCAGGATCATGGAAAGTGCGATTAGGGACAACGGATGTCTTCAATGCGAGCTCTATCGTTGTACAGCAATCTTCTGTTTTTTAAGAACATCCCTAATCGAACGATCTTTGAGGTCGTCTCCGAGTCGAATCGTCGATATGAAGGAAGCCAAAGTTAGTTACAAGTAAGAGTAGTGTAAAGTAGCGCGCCGTTGCGGTTGTCTATTGCTGTGGGAGTTGTTGCTTGACAATTTGATTTTGATTTGTAATTGTGTATTATTTAAAATTTCAATATAATTTGTTATTAATGATGATAAAATTGTACTTTATTACAGTTAAAAATAATTAAACTAAAAAATATCATATAGAGACATACGGAAAGGTCCCAAGGAAACAGGCAACATTTCCCCTTTGTATAGCGAGGCGTATTAGCGTTGGCAGAATTAACTGCCAGCCTTCCTGTCTCTAGACTTCTCCGTCAGCCCCTTAGACAAATCCTTGGCCAGGTGCTTGGCTGAAGGTCCCCAAGGGCCTATGGTCTCGACCCCAAATGGCACAAACTCGTAACCTGTACCAAATAAATTTAAAAAAAAAGAATAATGGAACAAATTAACAAAGCAGGCTCATTGAATCCTAACATTTGCCGGCAAACATTGTGTGTGGCCAGTGCTTTCTTTAGTACAAAAAGCATTATCTTTAATCTTCGCTATCTTATTGCTAAAGATCGTCACTCTGCTTCAGCCTCAGCTTTTTTTGTAATGTTTTTTACCGTCGCGATGAGGGTTTCTGGGCTGGTGTAGAGTAGCGTACATTAACATGTCCTTGACTATAGTCTCTCTAGAAAAAAAATTATTAGGACAAACAAAGATTTTGGGCCATTTTAAATAAATATGAATTTTATTTATTTCGTATAAAACGGCAATTTCATCTTCGAGTATAATAATGAAACTTACTGTTATTTATTAATTCACAATTTTCTCTTAGCCTTTAGTCGGCCTTCCACAGCGATCTCGACAATGGCCTGCCGCATCCAGCAGTTTTATGCTACCTTTAGCAGGTCGTCAATCCATCTTGTGGTTTAGGTTGTTGCCTTTTCCTGCAGACGGCCTCAATTCGAGAACTTTTTGCCCCAACGAGTATCTGTTTTACGAGCTTGGGTAAAACAAAACAGAACAGGTCAACACTTTTATTGTACTATTACTACAAAATACAGACTTAATGCCGCCAGGAATAACCCAATCAGTAATACGTCGAGAACGTTAGATTAGAGAACGTCGAAGTGCAACAAAGATTAAGAACTAAACAAGCATAAAATTAAGATAAAATACGAAGTTTAAAATATATTACAATATATTATTGCATAAATGTAAACTACATAAACTTTTTATACATTATAATACTTATTTATACATAGTATACCTAAGTATAAAATATTAAAGATGACAGGCTTAGCGCATTTGTTAGCAAACAAGTTTATTTTTTGTTTTTTTTTTATTGTGACACGACATCTGACCTCGACCCGCCTAATAATAAGCAATAGAGGGTCCAAAAGTGACGATAACTGAAAAAACCGAGTTTATTAACGGCTGCTTCAGTCACCGTCACTATGCCGGCCAAAGGTGCTTCTTCACGCATCGCTTGATACACGTTGATGGCTTTTATTTGTAATATTTAATAAATATTTCAAATCTTATTTGTTATTAAAAAAAGAGGCTGATATTTGCTCCGGGTCGGGATATCAAAAAGTGGTAGGCAGAGGTAGCCAGTCTGCCGATCCGGCGTAGTACCACCACATACAAGTATACAGACCGTGAAGCGACTTAGTCGCGTTTCAAGGTCGGCTTGTATGTTTCCGGTTCCAACTAGGCCGACATGTGACTACTATTTTTATAATGGCTTGCCAGAGCAAATGAAATGTATTGAATGTTTGGATCAATTTAAATTCGCAGTAAAATATCTCCTAATAGAAAGCTAAGGTACTTTACCTAATTGTCACTGTATTAAGATTAACACAAAACCCAACAATACTCATATAAGCGAATATTGTACTATGTTCTTTTGAATTAATAAAGTTTCTATAAACTTACAGTAATTAAACTCCAGCTTAACATCAGGCTTATGTTAATATCAACCCAATAATATAGTATAGTCTGTCTAATCCGAAATGACGCGCCCTCCACTGCATTTACGCACACGATCAAATATAAAATATAGATAAAACACACCGAAAATGCAATTGTAATTGGTCATTCAGTTGCTGGTTAAACACAAAAGGAGGAGCACGCTAATGAAGTATAATAGTATAGTTAGTAATATTTGTATTCACACATTTAAATAAACTAATAAAGTGGAGGGGCGCGTCATTTATAGTTAGACAAGCTATAGTTTTATATTATTAAATCTTGTCATATTATTTATTATGTATTATTGTATGCAGTACACAAAATATGTAGGCACAATTAAGCAAATGAAAACAAGTGAAAAAAACAACGCACAAATCCGAAATTGGATGTTATTAAAATTTGTTAAAATGATAATTGAAAGTGGATTAGCTGGCTATAGATTAAAACTGTGCCACACCTGCTCTCTTGCCACCGTTAATTAAAAGAATCACAGTCGAATTGAAAACTCATTTTTCAATTTTGCCACATTATGATGGTCGTACAAAAAGATAAATATTTACAAATATAATTATTACAAGCTGTGTGGATCAAGTTTACTGTGCGTGTTTTTAATATATGTGAATTTTATGAAATAACTCTCTTTAATCAACCGATGCCCTAGATTCATGCCATCGGTTGTCCGTAAAATCACAAGGCGATGCTGAAATCACATGAACTCTAAAGCCTCTACGATTTTGTAAAGTCATGTCGGCTTTATGTCCTTTATCGCCTCCACGGAGATTGTTCCAAACTCTTTAACCATATACCTTCCTCTTTTTTTATTTTGGTCGGAATAGTGATTACGACTGAGACAACTGTAAAATGATATGGTTATTTCAGCCTTTATAATTAGGCATGTTGCTTCTTATCAGGCATGTTGCTTATAATCAGGCAGGTTGCTTATAATCAGGCAGGCTACTTTAATATCTATTAAAGTAAAATTAACGCTGTAGAAATTCGGTAATTAAGGAGTGTATGTGGAATGACGATAGTGGATAGAATAAGGAGCACAGTGCGCGATAGATGCGATTTGAAAGATGTAGTGACAAAGATTGACAAAGGAATGCTTCAGTGGTTTGGGCACATAAATCTGATGTGCATGGATGTGCTAAACGAGTAGAGCTTGTATGAAAAGAATGTAAGGGAAGGGAGGAAGTTGTGTCAGGATCGTGGCAAGTAACGATGACAATTTGAAAATTGATGGTGAGTATATTTTATATTCGTTCCAAAAAATATGATTTGATCTGTATCTAAACCATTTCTTGGAGTAAATGAAAAAATACGAAATCAACTGTTAGAGTACCTGAATATTTACACTTAAAAGATTTCAATATTTGTCAGTTAGCGGTTCCCTACAAGTGGGTAGACACCCAATCACGGGGGATTTACTCTGTAATCTACATAAAAGGATTACGCGAAGAGTTCTGAGATATTACGGAATATTTAATGTGGCGTAAAACACGATTTTATTCGCTCGATAAAGATGTAGATATTTTATGGTTGGATTCCACGTTATGAAATGTTAACCAGCACTTGGTAAGGAGTTTATTGGGCTGACATAGTTATTGCGACTTAAGAATCGTGTTCTTCATGTCCCGCGTCGACAGCGCTCATGGGTCTCCGCTGGACATCATACCGACACAAGATAAAAAAAAATGTTTTACTGGAGAACTAATTACATCTTACTCTTTCATCATGTTTTATGGTAAATCATGTTTACAGTTCTAGGCAAAACTTCCTAAAACTTTAAATTTTATTTATATAGTCTAAGCTGGAGTGTGGTCCATAAATGCAGGCGACTGCTACTACAGTTAAATAACTGCAAGTACAGTCACATCCACTATGCTGGTCTAATTGAAACCGGTAACTTGCACGCTGATCCCGAAACGCGACTTACTCATTGACTAACTTTTATTTGTTATAAATATTACAAACAAATTATATTAAACAAAACTTTTCTCCGACCGGGAATCGAATCCGGGACTTTACGCTTAACGCACTGGTGTTCTAATTTATACAGTAACAATACTTCTCGTAGCATTGAAACATGTAAAAAAATAACAAATGAAGTAAAAATCTCCTAAAGTAAAAATAAGATGAGTTAAATCTGTTTTTTTTTTTTCAAAATATTTATCTTCTAATACCACACCGTATCCGTATAGTAAATCGGTATTTTTCAGTCGTCGGCCCTGACCTATACTATCAAGTAAGTATAGGTCAGATGCCGCGTATCAATAATAAAATCGATGATTGTAGTTAAGTTTGATGATGAGTTTCAAGTCAACTGAAAATTTTTAAAATAAATGTAATGAAGATGGTTCATTTTGAACGTTCAGTTGTCGGACACCTCAACTTACTTTCTGAATAATGTAAGAGGCAAGCTTCCGGGGGCGGCCCGTTTAATCAAATTGCTGTACTTTACCCTTGAATATGCCTGCTATTTATTTAACGAGCCAGTAACCGCAGTGAGCTTCGAGTTCCCTGCTGATGAATCCCTTTAATCCATACCAAAAAGTATGTTACAATCTTACAGATAAATTGGGTATTTTAAAAACAAAGTTTCAAAAGGTAAACGATTTTATTTTTATTACTTAATGGTTCGACCTTTGTCAGCGCTCTGAGTTAAGCTGAAGTGCGGACCATAAATGGAAACGACTGATAATAAAATCATGTGATGCAACTAGCAATCACCGCATCCACTACGTATGCCAACTTACGAGTAGTTAGAACTTAAGACCATGCACGGAATACACCACGTGCATGGCGGTCAGCTGGATGCAGGTAGTTTTTGATTAATTAGGCAGGAGACCTTCTACTTAATCAATCAATATGTCACGCTTTTTTCACTTACCTCAATCCTGACACAAATCCCTAGCTTTCCTCATTTTTACAATTATTCTCTTCATTATAGGAATTGGACTTGCCTGATGTACAAGAACACCGGAGATTGAAATGTTGAGTCGCCATCACTATGCTGTCCAAAGAAATATTTAAATGAATATAAGAAATATTTAAATGAATATTAGAAATATTTTTGAAGCAAAAATATATAAAGTGTAGATTTTATAACTTAGGTAACATATCCACTATAAATCCACGTATAAATCCAGCTTTCAGATCGTACAAATTAAATGTTCTGCATTCGATGTTGAAATAGAATGTGCGTTTGCAAATTTCCGCGGTCGAGTAAGCTATTCTGGAGTATCGAAACAAAAGTCCATTCGAATAATTAAAAGGTAAAGTTACTATGTTCTGAGGGTGGTCTAAGGGGAATGTCTATGTTTAGCAGTGGATGTCTTCTGGCTGATGATGAGGAAAGTCACTATGTACTACGTAACTTGTACATTGTAACGTACTCTTGATTGAAGTCACGGAGACGGCTGCTTAAAGGCGTACGTGGCGGGCGGATGTCTTTAATGCTTGTGTGAGTTCCCATTAAGTACATTATTACTCTGAGGCTTGTGGTTTTAAACCGGTGCGTAGCTGGTCTGCACCCGTGCCTGGTGACTAGGGTAGTGTGAGTGATATCTTTGGTATGAGAAGTAAAGTGACTTGAATTTAGCTTGAAAGTTTCTGGTCCTGAAATTGTCGTTTATAATAAAACGTAATAAACGTTATTTTTTGGACAAAATAACTGTTTTAATAATTATAAACTGAGTTGTTTTTTTTTCTTCAGTGTTTTAGGCCTCCCTGACGAGGTCGACTATAAAATAAAGTAATATATTTTGGATAATATTTTATTAATAATAAAGTAATTTAAATTATAATAGTAAGGTAATAAAATATAATATTTTGGATACCACCAAAATGTAGACTGAAATAAAAAAGGTCACTTAAAAACCGCCTAAAACGTACAATGTGTGAATTAGTTTTAGATTTGTAGGTACCCGGCTAAGAACAAGGACTAAAGAAGTCTCATTTAGTCCTTGTTCTTAGGTACCCGGCAACCTAATGTAACCTAATATAATATAGAATAAGACACGTTTTATAATTTGGCGATCAGGTTGAAATATCTCGTTACAAAATATTGCCAGAATTGGTTCCCAGACAACGACAAACTTTTATTACATTTTACTCTCAAACAGTTTATGCACACTATAGAATTTTTAGCTTATTTAATTTTGCATTTTTTGTTAAAAAATTGTAACGGTTTTTTATCAACATTTTGCATGTATGTACGTTGTTAAATACTTAAACGCATTTGGTTTTCTTATTATTATTGTGACTCGATATATGACAGCACCCTGCTTGATGTTAGGCTGGAGTGTGGGCCAATAATGTATGTCACTACTACTACAATTCAATAACTGTAAGTAGCACTCACATCCACTATGCCGGCCTGGTTGGAACCGGCAACTTACATACTGATCCCGAAACGCGACCAAATCACTTCACGGTCTGTATACTGGTACTACCCCGGATTGGCATACTGGCTACCACTGCCTACTAAAACCTTTTTTAAATAATTCTTTTATATAATAGCTGCTGATAATGAGCATGGGTTGACATTTGACATTTTGACATGCATTATCACTAAAATCATTTAAAAAAAATGAGACTAGCAAGAGACTGTTTATTATCAATTATAATATCACGCCTTAATTCTCACAACGATAAGCAGAGACAATTGATCGCGATTCTAATACAACTCTCTCACTTCCATTACATTAATCATCTTCATAGGGCTATTACTACTTTAAATATATCAATTTATATTTATTTTAACAGCTATAATAATATTTAACCTAGACCGGCATGGTCGATACGAAAACTGCTTGGAGTGGCTTTGGGGTGGCTTCCAAACATAATGTCGTAAAAAAAGCGTTATGATTTACAATGCGGTCCATAAATAGAGGTGACTGCTAGTACAATTCAATAACTGCAAGTAGCAGTCACATTCACTATGCCGGTTTAAAGCGGCAAATAACACTCTGATCCCGATACGCAACTAAGTCACTTGACGGTTTGTATAACTATACAAGTGTAAGTAATGGCAGACACAAACAGACATCAAACAGTGGTAGGCACCAAGTTGGTAACCAGACCCGGAGCAATTATACGCCTTTTTAATTATATCAATCAAATTGTCACGCCTTTTTCCCACAGGGATAGGCAGAGACAATGGAGCGCCACTTACCACGATCCTTACACAGCTCCCTTGCTTCCTTCACATCCACAATTCTCTTCATACAGGCTCTGTGGTTATGGGCACTAGGCAACCTAGCTTTTTTGAGGATGTCTCCGATTTAATTAATTAATTAATTAATCCTTTTTAATTATATACAATTTTATATTATTTAAAATTGAATATACTTGCTTCGGCCGGGCTCGAACCCGGCACTTTACGCGTAACAAACTGGTGTGCTAACCACGTCGTCTAAATGTCGTCAATTCGTTCAAAAATTGTGAATAAAGAACATAAAAAGTTGTATCACCCATTAAGGATGTCGATAAATGCTAACAGAGAACGTTAAGTATTGATAAACATATTTTAAAAATAAAAATGATGAATCATAATGAATTTTGTCATTTGCAGAGTTCAGAAAAAAGTAGGACATAAGGAAAATATAAATACTGTTTTGTATTTTTTTTTTAAATATATTTAATGTATCATGAAAACAGGACAACTAAAGTACATATTATAATATATTAAAGATACATTGGTACCGGCGACTGATTTCGAACCCGCGCTCTTGGTTTGCGTAACCATTGCACTGCCACTACACCACGGTCGCCTTATTTACTTATATGAAATAATTATTTTATTATTATTGTTGACCCAATCAATTTATTTATTAAGCGTAAAGTCCTGGTTTATAAATAAATTCCCTATCGGAGCAAAGATTTGTTTCATAGCTTTTATTTGTAATTTATTAATCAATCAATCAAATTGTCACGCCTTGTTCCCACAGGGATAGGCATAGACAATGGAACGCCACTTGCCACGATCCTGAAACAACTCCCTCGCTTCCTTCACATTCACAATTCTCTTCATACAAGCTCTATGGTTATGGACACTAGGCAACCTAGCTTTCTTGAGGATATCTTCGATTTGATCGGAAAACACCCTCCTGGGCGTCCTTTGTCAATCCTTGTCACTACATCCTCTTTCAAATCACACCGATCGAAAAGCACCACTTTGCTATTTCTTATTCTATCCGCTATCATCACTACACATACACTACTTAACGACCGCATTTCTACAGCGTTAATTCTACTCTCATGCTTCTCCTGTCTCACCTAACCTTCACTTCCATACATTAATGTAGGAACAAGCACCGCACTTTTTTTAATTTATTAATATTAATATTGGTTAAAATAACATCTTTAAGATTGCCTAGTGCCCATAACCATAGAGCTTGTATTGTGAATTTAGGATGTAAGGCAAGCGAGGGAGTATGGTCAGGATCGTGGCAAGTAGCGCTCCATTGTCTCTGCCTAAGCCTGTATGAAAATTTATTGATTGACTGTTAAAAAAAAAAGATATATGTCGGCAGGCAATGATGTACACTCTGCCGGTCCGGGAACCGGCGCGGCGTTTCGGGATCAGTTTGTAAGTTGCCGGCATAGTGGCAGTAACAGTAACGGACCCAGTAATGGACCGCATTCTAGAGCCCCAATAAAAAAAATGTGTTATAAATAATAGTGTGTTACACAGGTTGTCTCAAGAACACCTGATCCACCAAACGACTGCACGAAAATATCTGTCATCACCGTATGGGTTTGGAAAACATTGTTTCCTTAAATTTTAATATTACTACATTATTGTTTAAAAGCAACTATCGAACGAAAGCAACTACATATAAACGTTTTTAGAATCGGGAAAATGACCACCTCACTTTATTTTCGGAAGCGCTTTTAAAACACTCTGTATGCAGCAAACCTATTTAAAATGTCTATATCTAAGTCTTGGCAACAATGTAACTCGAATAGGAGTTAAATCGATCGATTTGCATCAGAGCCAATTAGAGCTCAGGCCGTACCAACTCATAATTAACTGTTGGACAACGTGTTATGCAATTACCTGAATTTCCAGTGTTCCATTAACTCACATCCGATTTAAAACTCGTCCAGAGATTGACAATTTGGAGTTCATTTCCAGAACCATCAATCAATATTCTGACCTTCTTGCTTGCTGTTCTTAATGACTGTATTAATGCGACATTATTTCTGTTAAGGGTCTTACTGTTCGTAGCATCTTTATATAATAAACAGATCTATCTACAGATCTATTTCGACATTTACAATAAGATAGTTAATCTTGTAATGGTATTTTGATAATAGTTGCAACAATATTTGTAAGACACAATACTTTTTTACCATAGAACTTGTATAAAAAATATTGTGGATATGGGGGAAGCGAGGGAGTTATGTCAGGATCGTGTCGTGGCAAGACGGGCTCCATTGTCTTTGTCCATCGCTGTGGGAGACAGGCGTGACAGTTTGATTGCTTGATTGACAATACTTTTATTATGGTTAACATTTATTAATTTATTATGAATTCATCTACAGAAAACGCGTCTTAATAAAACACAAATCCAAAACATACAATTAAATCAGCTTCTCGTCACGCCTGGAATAGATACTATCCGGACAAACTTTTTTCTTTCTATATAAAAAATGTAAAAAATAGATGTTATCTATACTTCAAGTCGTAAACTATAGCTCGTGACAGAAAATGATGCCAACTGTACATACTTGAGTGCCGCGTACACACAAAGGTAAGAACAAAGCCTAAGAACAATGGCTAATTTGTGATCCACCTTCCGTACTGCGACCTCCTTTCACTTAGCATAATGTTAGGGTGAAGTTAGGTATTATAAAGGTTAATTATTTCTCACCTAAACCTTAAATTATGTTCGCATTTTAAATGTTTTATTAATTGTTATTAATTATAAATCTCACAGGCAAAGTAATAATATATTTTGTATTTTTTTTTTTCTAATTTTAATTTAGGACTTTTTGCTTCGCGTTGGATTTGAATATAATAAATTCCAGTACTTTCACGTATAATTTTCTTCTTAACATTTCATTAATATACTTCCATTCTTACTTTAAATACTTACTATAGTGCTTATATAATAGAAACAGAACAACCAAAGTACAAATATCAATATCATTACATTAGTATAGCTTGTCTAACTATAAATGAAGCGCCCCTCTACTTTATTACTTTGTTTAAATGTGTGAATGCAAATACTACGAGTACTATACTTCATCAGCGTGCTCCTCCTTTTGTGTCCAACCAGCAACTGAATGATCAATTACAATTGCATTTTCGGTTTGTTGAATTCATATTTTATATTCGCACGTGTGCTTTGAATGCAGTGGAGGGGCGCGTCATTTCGGCTTAGACAGACTCTATCATATATCAATACATTAGTACCGGTAAGTGGTTTCGAACCCGCGCTCTCCGGCTTGCGTAACCATTGCACTGCCACTACACCACGGTCGCCTTAATTTTATTTACTAATTTTGATAATTGAAACAAAAAGTTTGGAAAGGAAACCAAGGCGAGAGGGTTTATTAGAAAACCCTAGAATCTTACGCCGTTAGTACAACCACTTTCAAATGTAAAGACCTTAAAGTGACTAAGTCACGTTTCGGGATTATCTCAAAAGGTTCTAACTAGGCCGACATATTATGGTAGATGCGGATACAACTTGCAGTATTTTAAGTTAAGTATTGCCCCATTTATGGACCATACTCCAGCTTAACATAGGGCGGGGTGTTGTCAATCAATCAATCAAATTGTCACGCCTTTTTCCCATGGGTTTAGGCAGCGATAATGCAGCGCCACTTGCCACGATCCTGACATAACTCAAACAAGCTCTAAGGTACTAGCACTAGGCAACCTAGCTTTCTTAAGGTTGTCTCCAATTTGATCGGGCGGGGTGTTAGCGTGTGTCAAACCACAATAAATAAATAAATTGTTCAAACAAAAGCTAATTTAAATTTCAAACCTAAAATATACATTGTAGAAAACTGTTCATAAAGAACAACGGAAGGAAACTTGATTATGGAAAATTTTCCTCTCTTCATTCAAATTGAACAAGCGTAAGTTTGTAAAACTTTAACAAGTTTCGAGAGAAATTGTCTGAAAGTAGGCTGGACACTTTCTATATTCTGGAATTAAGTTTGTAGATTATTAAACTTTAAATATTCTATATTATCTTTTGGTCGGAATAATGACGGTGACTGAGGCAACGGAGAGGGGAATTGGTTTTTCATTTATCTGCGCTCTTGGGCTTCCCCTTGCTTACCATCAGGAAAATTGGAGTCAGATATCGAGTCCTTCTTATTAGACAATTTTTAATAACTTCAAAATTAGTTACTCGACAAGGAATGAGTGCAATGTGGAATGCAGTTCACCGCGTGGAATTAAATGGGTTTAAAGACTGGTAGGCAGTAGTGCATAGTCTGCCGATCCGGGCTAGTACCACCACTTACAAGTAGACCTTTAAGTGACTTCGGGATTAGCTTGTAAGTTGCCGGTTCCAACTAGGCCAAATTGTGAAAGTGAAAGTTATTTAACTGTAAGTAGCAGTTACCTGTATTCATGGACCGCACTCCAGCTTAACATCAAGTGGGAGCTGTCATATATCGAGTCACATTAATAAAATAAAAATTAACCTGCATATGTTCCATTCTAAAACTTTATATCATCAAGCACCTTTGGCCGGCATCAGGCCCAGATCTAGGAGGAAGAGGGTGGGGACATAATTCGAAAAGTAACTGCGCAGATTCAATGCTAGCGTTTTTTTTTCTGCCGGGATCTTACCAAATTATCTTGGATATATATACTTTCATCTATTTTTTCTGATACAGCACTTTTAGTAGCTTAGTCTAGAAATGTACAAAAACTTGTAATATCTATTATATAATACATAAGAGTACAAAATAAACTTTTATTTTCTCTCGCAGATTCTCCCCCGCTTGTGGCCTCGTCAGCCTGTTGCGTCAATCGCCACTCGACCCGCTCTAACCCGGATTTCAAGCACCAATGTTAAGCCTAGAAATTGTGGTCTTGGTAAATTGATGCTAAATATTTGTGTAAAAGAAAATGAGAAATTTCAATAAAACCTATAATTGTGTTATATTTTGCTGAAATGAAATGAAATCAATTTATAAGCATAGGCTTAACATGCAATTACTTTGGAAGCTTTAGAAGGACTTTGGAAAGAGGGTGTGATAAGAAGAGCACTTCTTAAGAGATAAGAGAAGATAACATTAGTAAAAAAATCAATCAATTAAATTGGCTCGCCTTTTTCCCACAGGGATAGGCAGAGACAACGGAGCGCCACTTGCCACGATCCTGACACAACTCCCTTGCTTCCTTCACATTCACAATTCTCTTCATACATGCTCTATGGTTATGGGCACTAGGCTTTCTTGAGGATGCCTCCGATTTGGTCGGCAAACACCCTCCTGGGCTCACATAAGATTTATAAATTCTTTTCGTCAATCTACTTTCACTCATCCTTACCAGTAAAAAATATATTTTTGTTGAGACTCGACATATAACATGTTAAGTGATAATGTTAAGTGCGATCCCTGAATGGAGGTGGCTGCTATCAATCCATCAATCAAATTGTCACGCCTTTTCCTCCGGTGTCTCTGATTTGGTCGGAGAACACCCTCCTGGGTCTGCCTCGATTAACGCAACCATCCACATCAAATTTATTTGACTGCTACTACAATTCAATAACTGTAAGTAGCAGTCACATCCACTATACCGGCCTAGTTGGAACCTGCAATTTACAAGCTGATCTCGAAACGCGACTGAGTCACTTCACGGTCAGTATACTTGTAGGTAGTAGACTACCCCGGATCGGCAGCCTGGGCACTACTATCTACCACACCATATTTAATCTACTTACAAGTATCTACATGAGCAGCTTGATTCTTTTCATCTGACAAAGGCGAGTCCGTGCTTATCTGTCTGGTGAAAGATCTGTAATCAGATTGCTTTGTCAGCAGTAAATGTTGTCCGTCGTCAAATTTCGTAGGGTTTAATGACAATAGTAAAAATATACTAGGACTTGTGAACTTTTGCTTTTGACACCTATACACAACGTCCTTAATTAGGCTAAAAGCCTTTTATATATTATTTAAGCGGTAATCTCGTGAAGTTGAATAACGTGAGTAATCTCAGAGATTAAGATAATACTTTTATTCATAATAATTGTAGCTCGACATATGACAACACTCCGTCTGATGTTAAAGTGGAGCGCGGTCTTAATGGAGGAACTGCTACTACAGTTAAACAACTGCAAGTAGCAGTCGCATTCATTAAATAGGTTGTAGTTGGAACCGGCAACTTTAATCTTAAAATGTGACTAAGTCACTTCACAGTATACTTGTAATTTGCATTTTTTCTTATTGAGACGACATTTGACCTCGACCCGTCTGTTCATAAGCAAGAGGAAGTCCAAGAGTGAAGACCACTGAGATAACCGAGTTTGTTCACAGCTACCTCAGTCGTCATCACTACCGGGCAAGGTTCACGCATCGCTTGAAGGATCCATGGTCATAGGATAGAGAGAACACATAAGCAGGCGCAGTATTCCACTTGTCGATTGGTCTACAAAGAAAATACGCACCCAACTCTTTAGTTTTGTTGAATATTAGCAAAAGAACATAAAAATGCCAAATAAATAAATAAATAATACTTGTAAGTGGTGGTACTCTTTGATAACCAGACCCGGAGCTTTTAACCACATTTTTACAATTATCCTTTAACAAATCTACATTTTTTCAAGTCTTTTTAAAAATTATATAATATGTAATATTTAAGTAATTTATAAATATTATAATTAAGGTTATGAATCAAACATTTGTACCGACCGGGAATCGACACCAGGACTTCACGCGTAACAAACGGGTGTGCTTAAAGCCTGTCGGTAAAACCTAGATTGCATCGAAAACACAATGCTCGTATAATTTCAAAAATATAACATTGTAAATTACTATATAATTATTTCTTTAACATTTTTATAAATAAATTGGAGCAGTAAGAATAGTTTCTATTGTGAATATTTTTAGAGTATCATGTGTTTTAATTTGTAGTTCATAGCTTTCAGCGTCGATTTAGATTCATTTGCCAAAAAAAACTACATGTACATTGCAAAGATTTTGTTTTATTTTCGTTTTATTTCATCTCGTTGTTTTGTAGATTTTTTTTAATTCTCAGAGGATTGTTAGGGATTACCTGAATAGGTTTATACAATATTTTTAGGTTGGAAACGGTTTTTTCAGTGTTTGTCTCTTGTTTACATTCAGGAAAGTCGAGGTCAGCAGGGTTGAGCTGGACAAATAAGAAAAATATCGTCTCTTGTTGGCGATTATTTATATATTAAGGCGACCGTGGTGTAGTGGCAGTGCAATGGTTACACAAACTGAGAGCACGAGTTCGAGACCACGCACCGGTACCAATGTACCTTTGATATGTGTACTTTGATTGTCCTGTTTATATAATACAAGCACTTTAGTAGCTTAACCAGCAACTTACAAGCTGATCCCGAAACGCGACCAAACCACTTCACGGTCTGTGTACTTGTAAGTGGTACTGGTACTGGGTATACTGGGTACCACTGCCTACCACTCTTTGATAACCACACCCGAAACAAATATCCGCCTCTTTTTTATTAACAAAAATATACATTTAAAATAATTATTAAATATTACAAATAGAAGTAATACAACAAATATATGCTCCGACCGGGAATCGAACGCGCAACAAACCAACCGCTAACCGTTCGGTTACGCCTGTCGTCGACACTTCCTTCACATCAAGAATACTCTTAATATAAGCTCTATACAATAACATGATTAATTAATTAATATGAAGTAATAATGAAAATAACCGTCGAGCTTGTATGAGGAGAATTGTGGATGTGAAGGAAGCGAGGGAGTTGTTTCAGGATAGTAGCAAGTGGTGCTCCATTGTCTCTGCCTATCCCCGTGGGAAAAAGGCGTGACAATTTGATTGATTGATTCAATGAAAAGTGATATTGATAGACTAAGTGTGATTTACTCTTGACTGATTGCCTTGTAGTAGAGTAATAGTGTCAGTTTAATGAATAGCTATGGGGTACAGCTGCGCAAACAACCTATTCTCCATAAGCTAAACGCGTATATTACCGCTCAACTCCTAAACAAATGTTTACATTATTATTTTAGAGGAAGAGTAGGCTCTCTCTTGGGTAAAGTCCGTAGGTAAAGTCCCCTACAGTTTTGCGAGTCCAAACTTAGCTGCTGTGTGAAGATTTATAATAACAAGCTTCGGGGCTTTCCCCCAAAAAAAGTATATTTGTGCACTTTTACATTTATTTACTATTATAAGCTAATAAACACGCCTGTATCACAGAAACAGTATGACACAAATAGTTTAGGTGATTTTCTCAATGTCTTATAGTTCGGATTTAGCAATAATAAAATAACACACTTAAATAAATCAAATCAATTGTTTCGCATTTTGAACACAGGGATAGGCAGAGACAATGGTGCGCCATTTGCCACGATCCTGGCACAACTAGGGAGTAGCACAACTTTTTTCACATTCATAATATCTCTGCATACAAGCTGTATGGTTATGGGCACTAGGCAACCTAGCTTTCTTGAGAATGTCTCCAATTTGGTCGGAAAACATCGACTAAATTAGAAAAATAATTATGTGTAATTAATCTATATTGCTTTGCAACCTTCTATTATCTCAATCAATCAAATTGTCACGCCTTTTTCCCACAGGGATAGGCAGAGACAATGAAGCACCACTTACCACGATCCTTACACAACTCGATACACCGTTTTTTGTTCAGATAGTTTTGCACTTGCCTGTCACTATCTGTTTGTTCCTAAGGTAAATCTATTTACCCAGAGCCCATTATATAATATTATAATTTTTATTTAGAGCCTTTTTAGAGCCTGTCTTTTTTTTACTCTTTTTAGACTATATTATTTTAATCTAGCCTTGCCCTCTATGGACCTTTTACTGTCCCCCTGAAAGTCACAAGCGCCATCGTATACGTTGAGAAACTATGCAGAAGACCATTGCTGCTACGATTAACAAGCACATTGATACACGAGACGCCATCCTAAATCATCTACAACTATATCCACGTCCAACCTATTCATATAACGTTCTGAAACTACAATAGGCGTTCCTAGGTGTTCCATGTACAACCATGTTACATTACACACTATAAACGCAAACAATACACACACTTATTGCTTTGTTAATAAGTTACAAAATTGTTTGTTGAAGGTGCGATTTAGATTGTTGTTTCCTCCATTTATTCTGTACGTGGCATATGACAAAAGAGCCGTCTACACGTGATAACAGTCAGCTCTCAGTGAAACTATAATCTGAACCATGAATGGATAGCGTGCAGTTACTGTAATGGGAAATCAGACGTGACTGTTGTGTCAGTTTATACGTCTATGGCACGTTGTAAGGATTTGCTTAATTTAGTGCATATCGCTATACGTCATTACATTTAATATCAAGCATAACTTATGCAATACAAGTACTAATAGAGTTTAGTTTCCCAATCTTTTTTCGACGACAATTATCGACCAGGATTCTCGAGTATGTCGAGTATCTCGAGAAATTTCGATTTTTAAATAAATATTTTTTTAAATTGGGATTCAACATCTGACCTCCGCCCGCCTGATGGTAAGCAAGAGAAAGTGAAAATGTGCCGACGACTGAAAAAAAAACGAGTCAATTCACTGCAAGTGCCGTCACTGTGTCGGGCAAATGTGCTTCTTTACGCATCGCTGGAAGGATCCAATGTACAAATTTATTTTTCCATTTTTGCTTTATTATAAATTAACGTCCTAGTCGGGAACTAAATATCTTGTAATGTTATATTATAGATCCCGGCAGAAAAAGAGTGCTGACATTGAAGCTACTTACATTGTTTTGTCACCTACTTACTTTCCGTTTTTTATTTTTTTTATTGTGGCTCGACATATGACAGAACCCCGCTTGATGTTAATCTGAAGTGTGGTCCATGAATGAATGTCACTGCTACTACAATTCAATAACTGTGAGTAGCAATCACATCCACTATGCCGGCCTAGATGGAACCGGCAACTTACAAGCTGATCCCGAAACGTGACCAAATCACTTCACGGTCTGTATACTTGTAAGTGGTGGTAGTACCCCGGATCGGCAGACTGGGTACCACTGCCTACCACTCTTGGTTTTTTGAATGTGTATAATTTTAAAGTTATTATTAATTGTGTGCACGTCTGCAGCGCAGTTATGCAGCAATCTTCTTATTAGCCGATCCTTACTCGTATACTGCGCCGCTTAGAAGTCAGCGCTCTTTGTGTCTGCCGGTAGTTGTAACTACATGTATGTAAAGAAATCTGGAAGTGAAGAGGAAGTGTTGTGCCTATCCCTGTGAGAATTATAGCGTGACAATTAATAATGATGATGATGTTTTTTATATATTTATATTGAATAAGGTAAGGTTACGCAGATTATTCAATCACGCGGCTCGCAATAAAATTCTTGGTGAATGGGTGACCACTAGCGGCAACAAGAAGTATCTCGACCCTACTCGTGTTCAGTATTTAGGTTCCGCTTGTAGTCAGTAGATGGCGCTAGTTAACACGGCGTCGGTCGCCGGCATGCCTTAAAAACTGTCGCACCTCAATCCGCGTTTAGTTGGCAAGCATAAATAAACAATAGATTTTTTTATAATGTTTTTTTTTATATATTTACATCTCTATATTAAGATATCAAAGTGCTTGTGGCATAGAAACAAAACGTTTCTATGTCAGTTTGTTACGCGTAAAGTACCGGGTTCGTTTCCCAGTCGGAGCAAATATTTGTTTTATAGCTTTTCTTTGTTGTATTTATCAATTTATAAAAAATATCACAAATATTTGTTAATAAAAAAATCGGTTATTTGCTTCGGGTTCGGTTATCAAAGAGTGGTATGCACTGTACCCAGTCTGCCGATCCGGGGTAGTACCACCACTTACAAGTATACAGACCGTGAAGTGATTTAGTCGCATTTTGAAATCACCTTGTAAGTTGCCGGTTCCAACTGTGCCGGCAGTGACATCCAATCAAGGACCGCACTCCAGCTTAACCACAAGCGGGGTGCTATCATATGTCGAGTCATAATCATAAAAAAACAAGGAAATACCCACTCATTTTGCGGAAAAAACAAGGAAATACCCACTCATTATGCGAACCATACCTACCTATATTTATAACAAAATGACGTAAGAAGTTATTAAGTGGAACTAAATATGTATTTACAGTTACAATAGAACGTATTCGACCTTTAAATGAATTGCTTATTGTCAAAGTAGCACTTGATATTTTTTTATTTCCTTAGATTTTGCGCGAACATTGATTAATGAATTAAACAAATTTTATGCGGCTTACTATTGCGTTTATTTTGGTTTAGATTTTACAATTTTTTATTTCTTATTTAAGTCTCTCGTGACCACGATGGCTGCAAAGCTCTCGAAACGTCGGAATAATAAAAAATTTAAAATCTTAACCAAAATAAACGCGATAGTAAGCCGCATAAAATTTGTTTAATTCATCTTTTTATTTTCTAAGAAACTCTATTGAGAGACGACATCTGACCTCGACTTGCCTGATGTCAAGGGGAGGTCCTAGAGCGTCGACGACTGAAAAAACAGACGTAGTTAACGAATGCCCCAGTCGCCGTCATACCAGAGGTTCATTTTTTTCATTGTTACATGACATCTTCGACCCGCCTGATGATAAGCAAGAGGAGGTCCAAAAGTGACGACGAATGAGAAAACCGAGTTTGTTCACGGCTGCCTCAGTCGCCATCACTATGCCGGCTAAAGGTGCTTCTTTACGCATCGCTTTGCTTAAAGTATCAATGCCATAATAGCCTAAATGCCTGTTTGCAATAAATTGTTTACATTATAATTTTTAATCTAGTTTCTTTTAAGATATCCAATCTTCATATATTTGCTTCACTTTCTCGGTCAGACTGCTTGGCCTGGCCTACTTGTTATTTATATTATGAAAATTACCCATGCCCGAATAGCGAGAGTAGTTATATAGACCCTGAAATGCATTTCGGGATCAGTTTGTAAGTTGTCGGTTCCAACTAGGCCGGCATAGTGGATCTGACTGCTACTTGCAGTTATTGAATTGTAGTAGCATTGACATCCATTCATGAACCACACTAAGGTTTTTTATACTGCGCAGCGCTCTTTTTATCTGCCGACAGTTATACAGACTGTGCGTTTCGGCATCAACTTGAAAGTTGCCGGTTTTAACTAGGCCGGGTGGATGCGACCGCTTCTTGCAATTATTTAACTGTAATATCAGTTGCCTCCATTTATGGACCGCAGCTTAACACAGCTTAGGACAGGCGGGGTGCTGTCACAATCTTTCTATTTACCATTTATTATGAGTTAAAATGTTTTATTTATCTCGTTTCATAGGTCGCCTATTTAAATCACATTTATTTAATATCTAATAATTCAAATTAATCATCAACAGAAATTAAGTTTGTATTTATGTAAGTCTTAGAACCAATAGAAACCCTGCACAATATGTTTTTTTACTATTCAATTACAATTTTAATCACTGTAAATAATTACAATTTAATTACAACAATTTTTACATTTATAATTATAATTTAATTTTAATTGGTAACATTCGCTTGTATTATATACCTGTATATTTTTATTTTTACTATTATTTTATTTTACCAAAATACATTTATATCGAAGATAAATTGATACCGGGTGGTTTTAAACCGGGGGCCTCTGGTTTATGTGACCATTTCTTTAACACTCGGACACAGTTTAATTTATTTGTTTGTTCTGTATTTCACTGTACTCTAAGTCCCTTTTGCGATTATACGTAAATTTCGGATGCACGTACAATACCTACTAAGCAATAAACAAACATACTAGTTCGTTACGCGTAATGTACCGGGTTCGATTCCCGGTCGAAGCAAATATTTGTTTCATAGCTTTCATACAATTATTAGTTAATAGAAAAGAAGCGGTAATTACTTAAAGGTCTGATTGGCAAAAAGTAGTACCCAGTCTGCCGGTCACGGTCTGTACAAGTATACAGACCGTCAAGTGACTTAGTCACGTTTAAGGTTCAGCTTGTAAGTTGCCGGTTCCAACTAGCCTGGCATATTGGATGTGACTTGCAGTTTTTTTTACTGTAGAACCATTCATGGACTACAGCACTCCAGCTTAACATCAGTCGGACTGCTGTTATATTAATTAAATTGTCACTCTTTCCCACGGGGATAGGCAGAGACAACAGAGCGCCATTTGCCACGATTCAGACACAACTCCCTCGCTTCCTTCACATCCACAATTCTCCTCATACAAGCTCTACGGTTATAGGCACTAGGTAACCCAGCTTTCTTGAGGATGTCTTCGATTTGATCGGAAAACACCGTCCTGGGCCTGCCTTGTTTAACGCATCCATTCACATCAGATTTATAAATTTCATTCGTCAATCTAATTTCACTCATCCTTTCAATCTACTTTTAGCATCCCTTTGTCAATCCTTGTCACTACATCTTCTTTTAAACCACATCTATCACGCAATGCGCTATTTTTTATTCATATTTATACCACTTCATATTGGTTGGTCCCTAATGTTAACTGGCATAGAAACCTATGCCTTTGTACAAAGTGCATTAGGTTTTAAAATAAATTAATTTATATTACTCATAAACACCTTATAAAGTATTTTCTTAGATTTTGCGCGAACATTATTTAATGAATTAAACAAATTTTATGCAGCTTACTATCGCGTTAATTTTGGTTTTACTATAGCTCTTTGCTGCAAGCTTTCAAAACGTCGGAATAATAATACAAAAATGTAAAATCAAAAACCAAAATAAACGTAATAGTAAGCTGCATAAAATTTGTTTAATTCAACACCTTATGTAGGTACATAAAAACAATTGGTGTGATTTACTTATGTGTCTTACATATAGTATAGACATAACACATATAGACCTATATAGACACAACACAAATCATATCGACATAATATCACATATTATCATTTCGACATATCATTAAAAGATGAGTTTTCCCGATTTTTGTGCTTTTCTTTCTCAATTTTCCTATTAAAAAGTAAAATTAAAATTTGTAAAATTAGAAAATAATTACAGAAATGTTACTATGACTAGATAAATTATAACAAATAAATTACCTTGTCTTAAAATACTATTAGTCGCTAAGACATGATATGATAACACTTTATTTATTATTATAAACTAAAGTCGTAAGTAAACTATGTTTATTTAGGAACATGATGTAGTTTACATCTAAAGATCTAGGAATCTGCTGAACGTTCCGAGGATATTTACTTTTCTATTCAAATATTTAGATATCACTTATATTATGTACACACTGAAAAGGGCGTCGACATACCACAGTTTCATTTAGTACCGATCACCGGAACTAATTACGATAAACGACAACGGTTCTCACGTGTTTCAGTTTAAATTATTAGAATTGTAGCTAAGACTGCGTGCAGTTAATTAAGCAGTTAAATAACCTTACAAATATATTATTATTAATTAAGCTCTTATTCTCTTTAATCTATCAATTTAAAAAAATGTTTTAGACTAGAAACCTAATCTTCTTAACATTAATTTTCATAGTTCCCGTGACTATGTCGGGTTTGTAAACTAGTCTATGTACGTAGCACCCATCACATTATTCCAGGTCATAGATCAAAATACGAGTAGCTCATCTAATACGCAACGTTTGAATATCATAGAAATTAAAATTATTTAGTATTTTTTGAAAGTATTTTTGCTGCGACGACGATTTAATTGTAAGCCGCAAAAATATTTTATTCTATAAAAGTATGAATCAAAGTTTTCCCGCATGGGAAAAAGGGTAGGGACAATAGAGCGCCACTTACTACGATCCTGACACAATTCCCTCGCTTCCCTCACATTCACAATTCTCTTCATACAAGCTCTACGGTTATGGGCACTAGGCAACCCAGCTTTCTTATAAAAGTATATATCAAATTGTCACGCCTTTTTCCCACATGGAAAAAAGGGTAGGGACAATAGAGCGCCACTTACCACGATCCTGACACAATTCCCTCGCTTCCCTCACATTCACAATTCTCTTCGTACAAGCTCTACGGTTATGGGTACTAGGCATCCCAGCTTTCTTATAAGAGTACTTAATGTAATAAGTCTGCGCTTAAAAAAGTATGTTCTTTTTTAATCCCTATCCTATAAAATCTGGAATGATGGCTACACTTGACGCCGCCTTAACGTCTAGTCATCATGGCGCCTATTTTAGTACCACTACGCAGTTTTTACTTTATTCTATAGGTACCTTTATAACCTATGTATATTCACGCATTTAATCGTCGACGTTAGGGGAGCGGCGAATTTCTTTTGTGCCTCACGCAAACCTCAAGAGTTAGTTAAACGATTTTGTCACGACTCATGGCTAATATTTAAACATAAGTATACGATAAATAATTGAGCTATTTAAATTGCTGTAGCGTTAAACACGTTACATAAAAAACAAATATCCACGAATTTATGTGTAAATTCAACATCTACCAGGTGGTGTCCACCATTTTTTGAAGTTAGTATATATGGTTACAGCTTTCATTAACTCCTCATCATTGGCCATCGCACAAAAGCGGCAATAATCATCTGTTTCTGGACTCTCCGATCTGTCGTGATAGGAGTAATGATTCTTCCAGCGAAAGAAATTGTAATACCTATTGGGGTCATCAATAATATCTTTCATTGTGGCAGCCAATTTTTTAGGGCCAAGTGTTCTGGCATTTAAGTATATTCCATCTGGCATAAACCTGAAAATATTTTTTTTATATTAAGTTAAGAAAATAATATAATTCTGTATTAAAAATAAATAAAATTCTGTATTAAGATTTCTTTACATAAATATGAATGTACTAAATTTAAATACCTAAATACTTTTCGAACAATGAAACAATCGTTAAGTAAGTAGTCATAAAAAAGATATTAACATACTAAAGTACCTAGTGTAGTTTGCGTCACCAAAGACTATTGGTACCGCATCGTTTTGAAGAGCATGCAACAACTTTTCAGTTACATAATCTTCACTAAAGGAGTTTTCAAACGATATATAAAAATAATAATTTTCTTTTATATTTTTTAAACACTTCTCCATACTTTTTTCGGGACATTTAAATGTTCCACATTTACCGTAAATATCAACTGTCAGTTCATATTTGCTTAGTTCTTTAGTAAGATTTTTAACGAAATTCTGCCTCAGACTTCTAGCATTACAATTTGAGACCAGCCACGCTGCTGCCTTTGTCTTTGAAGCTAATTTATTTTTTAACTCTTGACTCACTTGTTCCATCTCATCTATATTTAACCAATGCATTTCTTCCTTGGGACCAATCACATTCAATTTTGAATCTCTTATAGATATATAACCATATGGCTCATCTGAATTTAATTTATAAGTCCATGTCCAATTAAAATAATTATCAAAATTATTATTACACACGGGATAATAGTCTGAGGATTCTATGCTCGCAAATACGTATTTTTGCTTCATTGCTCTTTCTTTCGGAAATTGACTTTTTTTTAATCGTATTACCTCTGGGCCGTGAAATGCAATTATATCAAAGTCGACAATGTTCTTGAGAAACTTTCTATCGGAGGTGACGAAACAATTTGTATAGTAACATTTTCTTTCTGTAAAAGTATCAACTCCTGACCGCATGTAAATAAAAGGAATAGTATTAGGTTTAGTCCATTGAAGTATATATTTTAATCCGGTATGATTTTTAACACTATTACTTAGTTCACTATAGATAATTTCAGTTCTGTTCTGACTAAAAACACTCTTATATATATTTATAACTACGATAAAACATATAATTAATAATATAACTGCAATTGAATATAATTCACAAAATCGTCTCATTGTATTAAACAAACCGCGCGTCTGCACGAACGAGTATTCACTAGGCTAGGATTGGGGCCTCCGTTCATTATTATACGGCTCCTTCAAACTGGCATGTAGGGTGACAATCATGAGGATTAAATATATTCTGCACCATTGATTAATTAGTATGAGAGAATAATTTTTGGAATGTTGTTTCAAAAGTACAAAAAATTTATACAAATTAACATCGATCATATATATAGTTGGAGAACAATTTAAATGAATTCGGGGGGCTGAGGTGCGGTGGGGCGTGAAACGACCACCAACTCGTATCTTAGTGGACGGACGCTTTTAGTGACGCTCATAGCTCGGCGATGTCATTTAATATCGATAAAAGCGTGTCCATATTTTTTTTGTTTGATTATTGAAAATTTTGTGAGTTAATTGAATAAAAGAGAGTCGTCATCCGTAGTCAGGTTAGAATCATTATTAGAAACGTGATTAAATTTTCAAATAAATTAATATATAATTCATTAAAATTTGTTGCTGTCTAATGTTTATACTTCAATTAAATACACATTTATAATTTTTAATAACTGAATCTATTTGCGTTTTAAGGAAAGTGTGTGTTTATTGTTATCGACATTTTGCATGTTACTTCACTATTCATAATAGACACGTGACCATGACATCACAACTGCATTCCGAGCGCGTTCATTTAGCTCGTTCCCTGACTGTAGATACAGATATAAAAAATAAATAAACGGAAAATAATGTCATAAAAGTGTCAGAATTTACTTACACTGATGAAACTGTGTATGTGAATGTGAAGTGTAAACTGAACCTTACTACATTGTTTTAAAGTATAAACTTGTCAAGAATGTAATGTCACATACCTACATCATTTCGGACTAAGAACAAATGCAAGTCCAACATCAATCGGAATTGTGTATCTATATATACACAAACGTATATACACAAACATTGCAAACATTGCAAAACATGCATTTAATTTACAAAAAACATATATTTCTTAGCTTTTGAGAATACATTTAATAATACATTTATAACTATGTTTACAGTTGTTGTTTTCTTTTTCAGGAGACAATACTAACATATTTTATTTAGAGGTTGCTCTAAGTGCCACATATAGTTGTCCAAGTCAAAGACACTCAGAGCTCATATCTAATAAGCCTGACTAAATATTTTTGACTTTCGTTTAATTCGTGTAGAACCAACTTCGTGTAGCGTTTATTTATGACTTACCAAGTTCTTTGAGCAGGTTGAAAATGGTTTCAATTGTAATACCTTAACCTCTTGCAAGGTCTCGAACTGTTTGTACGTGGTTTACCTTTCACCGTAGCCTTGAATAAGTTGAGGACCGACTTTCGCCCACGGACTTTCTCATCTACAACTGTCATATCCCTCACAAAAATTTTAAAATCAACGTTGTATCATACGGTTCTGTCTTTATTCGTAGCAGTGTAGGTAGGCACTGTGCAAGAGCCCAAGGGGGCCTCTGGCGGTGCTCGCCGGCTGCAATTAACCGTTGCGGCTGGCACAATTTTGGTCGGCACATTTGAGACTCGGTGCTCGTGGTCGCGGGGGCCTTGGGCGCCCCGTGCAGTAGGCAATGGTAGCGATGTTTCAACCATTTTCGCCGCAAGTAGACGCGCCGCATATCGTCCACGGATATCTGTGAACACACACACATACACACAACTGTTACAATATTTTACATTATGATCATCTGCACAATATTATAAAGACGCCTCTGGTCATTTGACATCTTGCGCGACGTCTTATCGACAGCATGTATTTTGACATTATTAATCTGTACATAACAATCTTTGTCTAAAAGACCTTTTAGGTTAATAATATACAATTTTTGAGTCGTAATGAAGGGTAGCACGGCCCAAACATCATGAGTCGTCCCTCTTAAGATCTAAGAAATCCGGTTTCATAAAATTTAACCGGTCTCTTTTTATCAATATACTCTTTCGTATACAGTGAGTTGGATTGTATTTCCAATGTATTTTTTGTGTCTCAATTATGTCTTCTTTAGTTTGTAACTATATATTCTTGTGTAATTTGTTATTTTTGTTGTTGTATATATAATTGTATATAGAGATTTAAAAAAATATATTGTAACGGACCAAATACATTAAAATTTATAATTATTTTTGTCAATAGATAAAACAGTGGCCGGAAATTTAGTAACTTCGATAAAACAAAAGTAGTACGCATATGAGTTAAGAGATAATACGGGACTGTACCAAAAGATTCGCCTGCGCAGGCACTTCTAATTGCACCGCTTTATAGTTCAATGTCTGTCTGGCCGGCCTTGGGGTAATAATAATTATGCTGTTTACGTTATCGTGCTGCGTGAGAAAGACACTTTGCAACACGTGGAAACAATACTTCTAACTAACCACTAGAAATTTTGTTGAAGAGAAACTGGCGTATGTTGAACTTAACATTTTTTTTTTAATAAGACGCAAATTCTGAGCTCATCTTGCCTTATAGTAAACTAAGAGCGCCAACGACTGAAAACACTTGATCAGTGTACGGTTGCCCCAGTCGCCGGCAATATTTGTAAAATAAATCTAGACCTCCTGATGTCATATGTCTATACTGTAGTGCTGTGCATGAGTGGAGGCGTCTGCTGCTACAGTTTAATAACTGAAAATAGCAGTTGCATCCACTATAGCGGCCTAGTTGAAATTGGCAACTTTCAAGCTGAGGTCGAAACGCGACTAAGACTCGGTGAGTACATGATTATCAACTTTTAACACCTAAACCTATTATTTGCTTCGGGTTTATTTTTTATTAACATTTGTAATATCCAATGTAATAAATTAATATTACAAATAAATATTTAGACGAGGAATCGAACCCAGTAACTTACTTTTGTTAACCAATGCAGTTTTTAATAATACGTCCCCTTATGTTGCCTGCCCATGTGTTCACTCCATCCTATGACCTTGGATCCTTCAAGCGATCCTTTGAATCCTTTGGCCGGCATAGTGACGGCGACTGAGGCAGCCGTGAACAAACTCGGTTTTCTCAGTCGTCGTTACTCTTGGACTTCCTCTTGCTTTTCATCAGGCGGGACGAAGTCAGATGCCGTGTCACAATAAAAAAAGAACTATTCACATTGCATTGTAATTTTAATTTTGTAGTCAAATTAGGTCTTGTTTAATAAATCTGTAAGAAATGTGTTTTAATACATTATCATTAATTAGTTTGTCAGGATCGTGGCAAGTTGCGCTCCATTGTCTCTACCTATCCCTGTGAAAGGAAGGCGTGACAAATTTATTGATTGATTAATTAGTTTCTTGGTGTTTCGTTATCAGGACTAGCCCATTTTTAGTTTATTTTTTTTATTGTAACTGGACATAAGACAGCACCCCAATTGATGTTAAGCTGGAGTGTGGTCCATGAATAGATGTTACTGCTACTACAATTCAATAACTGTAAGTAGCAGTCACATCCACTATGCCGTCCTAGTTGAAACCGACAACTTATAAGGTGATCTCAAAACGCGACCAAATCACTTCACGAATAAAAGCTATTAAACAAATATTTGCTCCGACCGGGAACTTTACGCGCAACAAACCAATCGCTAACTGTCATCCACGCGTGTTTAGCAGTAGACGTTTTTTCCGGCTGATGATGATTTTTAATATCCAACTGATCATGTATGAACGAAGTATATCTAGTTTTTTTTAAAGCAGCGTGTAACTGTGTATGTCTTAATTAAACAAATATGTACATTTTATGAATGTGAGACCAGTGACGTAGTGTGGCGGGGGCGGAGGGGGCGGCCCGCCCCGCGCGGCACATGTAGGGGGCGGCAAAAATTAAAAAAACTAAATCAAAACGTTAAAATTTTAACCGGAAATTCATATTTTTGTTGTACCTATGATTGAAATTCCTAAATAAGGGGGCGGCAATTTTTTTTTTCGCCCCGGGCGGCTGACTTCCACGCTACGCCACTGTGTGAGACAACCCTGGACGAAATACTCAGACCTACTTTTTACATTAACGCACGCATTCAATCGCGTACTCCCAAAATAATTATTTAAATGTCATTGCGTATGCATTCATTAACTTGCAGGTAACTGTAATATATTCTAATCAAACTTCCAATACAAAGCGCCGTTCTTTGCCTGATTTTAAGAAAAACTGTATCCTAAAAAAATAAGCAATTTTTTTTTATTGTGACTCGACATATGACAGCACCCCGCTTGATGTTAAGCCGAAGTGTGGTCCATGAATGAATGTCACTACTACTACAATTCAATAACTGTGAGTAGCAATCACATCCACTATGCCGGCCTAGATGGAACCGGCAACTTACAAGCTGATCCCGAAACGTGACCAAATCATTTTACGGTCTGTGTACTTGTAAGTGGTGGTACTACCCCGGATCGGCAGACTGGGTACCACTGCCTACCACTCTTTGATAACCAGACCCGAAGCAAATAACCGTCTCTTTTTTTTTATTAACAAATATTTGCAATATTTATTAGTCTGGTACTAAACTTTTTAAGTGATATTTTCTTAGATTTTGCGCAAACATTGATTAGTGAATTAAACAAACTTTATGCGGCTTACTATCGCGTTTAATTTGTTTTGATTTTACAATTTTATTTTATTATTCCGACGTTTCGAGAACTTTGCAGACATCGCGGTCACGGAGAGACTAACGCGATAGTAAGCCGTAAAAAAATTGTTTAATTCATTACTTTTTAACTGTATACTTATTTATACATAGCCTTTGAGTATTTTGTATACTTACTATATTTTTAATTATAATAGCGTTACGGAAAATTGTTTACATTATTAATTACATTATTATTACATTATTATTATTAATACACATACCTTTTTTTTCTTTTTTTTTTCTTAGGTAAGTAAATTTATACATATCGTTATTATTAATGTAAGAAAAAGTCTAAAATTTAAATATTTCTTCATTATTGCTAATATATGCCTGTCAATATAGGGGGTGATAATTTAATCAATTGATTGATTGATAATATAATAGGGTGTCGGATAGACTTTTAAGGTGTTTACGCATCGTCCGCATAGTGTTCTACTAAGGATCTCTTTAACGTTATTTCTATGTGCTTCTTTTGCTCCGTTTTGTATTGCCTTTATAGGGGATAAATGGTGGGGCTCAATCACCAAACGTGGTTTTCCTTTTTTTTAATGTGCAGCGACTTGCCTCATGGTAAGCCTCAGTCGCCATCACTATGCCGGCCAAAGTTGCCTTTTCACGCATCACATGAAAGTTCGAAGATAATTGTATGGAAACTACACGTGGACTGGAAATCATACACTATGACGACCGTGGTGTAGTAGTAGTGCAATGGTTACGCAAACCGAGAGCACGAGCCGGTACCAATTTATCTTCGACATATGTACTTTGGTTGTCCTGTTTCTATGATACAAGCACTTTAGTAGCTTAGTGTAGAAATGTATAAAAAACTTGTCGATTGTTCTACAAAGAAAAGACGCACCGGAACTTTTAGTTAAACTGCCGATTTAAAGGTATAAGTAAGGTTAACGTTAACAAATAGTTATTGACCTCAATTGACCTTGCGATACAACCTTTAAGTCGCGTGACCGCATGTCTCGTTAATTTGTTTATTCTGTTACATATTCAGATTCACTTTTAATTAATTAGTCATGTAATGACTGCTATTAACCAATACAGTTGGTTTATATAATGTTACCAATCAATCAATCAATTAATCAATCAATCAAATTGTAATACTTTCCGTTCCCACAATTATGGCTTGAGTTACACTGTACAGGCGACGACAGGCGACAGGCGTGGACGAACGGTTTAGCGATTGGTTTGTTGCGCGTAAAGTCCCGGGTTCGATTATCGGTCGGAGCAAATATTTGTTTCATAGCTTTTATTTGTAATATTTAATAATTATATGAAAATATTGCAAATATTTGTTTAAAAAAAAAAGAGGTGGATATTTGCTTCGGGTCTGGTTATCAAAGAGTGGTAGGCAGTGGTACCCAGTCTGCCGATCCGGGGTAGTACCACCACTTACAAGTATACAGACCGTGAAGTGATTTGGTCACGTTTCGGGATCAGCTTGTAAGTTGCCAGTTCCAACTAGACCGGCATAGTGGCAGTGATTGCTACTCACAGTTACATATGTCCAGTCACAATAAAAAAAACACCGGCGTAGTTCGATCACTTTCAAGACCGTGAAGGGAATCATTCGCGTTTTGGAATAAGCTTGAAACTTGTCGGTTTTAACTTGGCCGGCATAGTGGATGCGACTTGCAGTTATTTACTGTAATAGCAGTCACCTTCATTCTGACAGGCGACTGAAGAACGTGGCTTGGGCTTTTTTTATTGTGACACGACATCTGACCTCGACCCGCCTGATGATAAGCAACATTTGCATTAAATAACAGTTGGATCATTTTAAAATAGTTTGATGTAGGAAGATTACATTGCAATTGGATAATATCCTTTATTTTGTATAGTTTAGGTGTGCAAAATAATAAAACTATAATAATGACAGTTCAAAGCAGAACTGTTAAAATATCGCGTGTCTTTGTGGTTGACAGACGATACAAAATACATCTTATTTTCCAAATAACTCAATTGCACAACAATTAAAAGCAAACCTATTATTAGTTTAATCAATACAAATATTGAAACTACCATTTATATATGTTTTCATCATTGGAAATCAATTCACAGTAGTGTCAGTAATCGTCACTATGCCGGCCCGGAATAAATATATAAAAAATCTTTGTTCATTCAGGCTTATATCTTACTTATAATTTATGTTCTTATTTTTATTTTTTATTTTATTTATTTTTTATTTACATTTCTATACTAAGCTACTAAAGTGCTTGTATCATAGAAACAGGACAACCAAAGTACATATATCAAAGATACATTGGTACCGGTAGGTGGTTTCGAACTCTTGTTCTCGGTTTGTACTTGCACTGCCATTACACCGCGGTGGCCTTATTTTGGTTAAGAAAATGGTGACCTCATTTTGGTTATCATTTCACTCAATAAACAAGACAATTCACTTATCTATTAATCTCTTTAACAACATAACATTACGAATGTTATGTTGTTAAAGAGATTAATAGATAAGTGAATTGTCTTGTTTATTGAGTGAAATGATAACCAAAATGAGGTCACCATTTTGGTTATCATTTTGGTTATCATTTTGGTTATCATTTCACTCAATAAACAAGACAATTCACTTATCTATTAATCTCTTTAACAACATAACATTACGAATGTTTAATAGGTAAGTACCTCAGATCATAATATATATATATACTATAGTCAAATTAGCTTGGAGACGTTTTTGCATTTGTAGTAGTGCGTCTAACAGCGCGTTTCCATTATTAACAAACGTTACGAAAACACGTCATGTCCTCGGGTTGACTTGGACTTAATTGGAAGCAAACGGAAGATAACTGGAAACTTTTAATGGAAAAGCACGAAATTCGGTACTTACGAATTAACTATTTAATAAAAATTGCAGAATATCGTGCACAAAACCGACCAATTGGTTTCACCGGCTAAACATATATACATACGTAAAATCCCCTTTCGAAATCTTGGCAACGGGCATATCGAAAGGCAAACGGGCAAAATATGAAATATATATATAAAGTGTTTATTTGCTGACCATACACTACTACAAACGCAAAAACGTCTCCAAGCTAATTTGACTGTAGTCCACACGATTAAGTCACTTCACGGTCTGTATACTTGAAAATGGTGATATTACCCCGGATCGGCAGACTGAGCACCACTACCTACTACTCTTTGACAACAAAACCCGGATTAAATATTCGCTTTTTTTCTTTTTATTTATAGGTAAAAACATATATAAAATAAATAAATTGAATAGAATACATATCATAATCATCAACCAGAAGACGTCCACTGCTGAGCATTGCATCCACCGGTTATTTTGATTTTCACTATGTCGTCAGTCCACCTAATGGGAGGCCTACCCTGCGTCTTCCGGCTCGTGGTCTCCACTCAAGAACCTTTCTTCCTCTTCGGCTGTCAGTTCTCCGAGACCCATATAGTGTTTTAAAACTATCTTAACGTGCGATGGCGCAAGCCTATCCTATCTATCCTAATCATAGAAGCATTTTCTTTTCTATACTTTGCTTGTAATCAATCATAGTGTCAAAGTGTCAATGTTTCCGTTTGAATGACACCGGCGGGGGGTAAACATGCCACATGACTGGCCCTTACACTTTTTGATATAGTCCCCTTATCTTTCCACATATATATTTAACGAGAATAATTTTGCAGTAAACACAATCGTGCTTGTTAATTTATCATCATGAATCAAGCAGTAAATGCTTGCAATGCTAATCAAGCGTCCGTCGTCATACGATTTAGTTCTACGTGGATCGTGATCGAGGGTGGTACATCCAGTTTATACAGTACTTTACATCCGCCCTGCGTGCCCTCCGTCGAGCACTGAACAACAACAACAAAGAACCAATAGGCATCCGCTCTCGGTTAGCTCTAGTTAAGTATTAGAAAAAGCAGATTTCTACTAGCCAAACCTTTAGTAATAATGTGAACGGGGGAGGTAAATAATGATTAAGAACAAAAGAGAAAAAATAATTAAAACAAAATACCTATGAGTTATAAGTAAAACAGTATACCTATTAATGCATAGAAATACAAATTATAAATTCTACTCGTATATAATCTAATGGATATTCTTACCTGCATTTGAATATTTTATTCAAAAATAATAATAAAAATATTTATTTTTATTGTTGGTCAACTAAATAATACTTTATAATATTGTAAATGTAAAGGAAATCTCCTAATATCTCCTTTATAGGACTTAAAGTGAGATAAATCACATAAATGTAAGGCACAATACATCCATCATCTGGGATCCCACAGAATGACGGCGGCCGATCCCTGGGAATATTGCGAATTTATCACAGTGTACGAAAATTTACCTAAAAATATTAATTTTACTTCTCCGATTTTTAGTGGCTATACATTTAATTTTTATTGAGATACGATGCGACATCTGCAGGGTTAGGTTGGACAAATAAGAACGCTATCGTTTCTCGTCGGCGATTGTCATAATAGTATAAAACTAGTCACCAAAAGGACTATTAATTGTTGAGATGAATATCATCAGTGCGACGACACGTTTTATCATTATCATCGATAGTCCAAAACCAAAAAACCAAAAAAAACTTACAACAGATGACGGATTAAATAAAAAATAAAAATTAGAGTGTTGGCGGGAAACTACAAGTGGCAGGTCGTGTTTCTTGAATATTAATGTGTAATAATGGTGGAATTGTTATCCAGTAATCATTTTTAATTTGATTGAGTGATTGAAAGCTGTTTAACGTCTCTTCGTGTTCCCTTCAAAACTTTGTCGGAAGAGTTTTAGTAAAGCTTTTTCACCTCAAACCATAACTATCATCTTCACCCTCATGTAATGGATGAAACACTGAAGTGTTTCATCTTCATCCACTAAAGTAAAATATTTTTACTACTATTTTACGGAAGACTAGGCTGTATGGACTAAGTTTCCTTTGCCTTCCTAAAAAGGGAGAAATGAACTGAAAAAGAAAAAAATAAATTTGTCTTTAACGTCAAAAAAGTCACGAAAAGACTATTTTGGGGGAGAATGGCAACAAATACAAAATTAATGTAAACTTAACCATTTAAATAATGCTTTTAATTGTCAAATAAAAATAAGATGTAACTGTGTACAAAATCCCTTCGTAAGCATTATTTTTACCTACTCCTTCACTTAATAAAACGAGAATATAGGATAAAAATTTTAGGTCTTCATTGAATAGGTCGAATCACGGCTAAAGGTCCTAACACTCCCAACTGTCCAAACGGAGCACGATACAGTGCAGCCTTAAGCCGGGACTCCACCAAAGCGGAGATGTGTGCGGTGTGCTGTGCTAGAAGAGATGTTTTTCAGCTCGTGTGAATCCACCGAAGCTTTGCGGAAATGCGTACTGTGTAGCAAAGATGTGTGCTGACTAGGCTTGCGAGTGTGCGAGGCGTTGAGTGCTCAGTACGGGCTCTACGGGTTGCTGGCGGGCGGGAGGGGGGAGGGTGATATTGCTCACTGCACGCCGCTCACATCTTTCGTCTCCGCTGCGCGTCGTCCGCGCACAGCTCATATCTCCGCTTCTACTGCGCCATACAAATATTACATATCTCCGCACAGCTTCAGTGGAGATCGAGAGGAGATGTGTCAATAACACAATTCTATGGGTTGTTTAAAAAACATCTCCTCTCCGCTCGACTCGTCTCCGCTTTGGTGGAGCTGACGTTATATGCTCTGCTTATAATCCGAAGATGTGAAGGAAGCGAGTGAGTTGTCAGGATCATGGAAAATGTATACAAAAATTATTTACGTTAGTGCATAACGTTATAACCAAGGTTTAAGACAAAGGAGTTCTATGGAGGATAGGACTAAGTTTAATTTATAACAGGCGATTTTGTAAACGGTTCTGCAAAATCAATCAATCAAATTTTTATTTTATTTTATTTTTTTATTAAACATTTCTATACTAAGCTACTAAAGTGCTTGTATCATAGAAACAGGACAACCAAAGTACACATAACCCCGTGCCACTAGGCTTACGTAGCCATTGCACTGCCACTACACCACGGTCGCCTTTAATTGTCACGCCTTTTGACCAAAGGGATAGGCCTCTGACAAAGGAGCACCACTTGCCATGATCCAAATATATATATATATATATATATATATTATCCGATACGATATTTCTGCAAAAATATCAGTCAAATTATCACGCTATTTTCCCACTGAAATAAGCAGAGTCAAAGGATCACTTACTACAAAAATCTATAAATATATGTCAAATATTGTAGATATTTTTAAATTGATTTCAGATAAATTCAAACATAATAACAAATAACAATGTGGGACTGCAGACAAAATACTTAAGAAACTTACCTATGGAAATTAGTATAATGTATTCTTTCTTTTATATACTGGCACTTTTTTTATTTTTTTATTGTGACTCGACATATGACAGCACCCTGTTTGATGTTAGGCTGGAGTGTGGTCCATGAATAGATGTCACTGCTACTACAATTCAGTAACTGTGAGTAGCAGTCACACATCCACTTTGCCGGCCTAGTTGGAACCGGCAACTTACAAGCTGGTCCCAAAACGCGACCAAATCACTTCACGGTCTGTATACTTGTAAGTGGTGGTACTACCCTGAATCGGCAGACTGGGTACCACTGCCTACCACTCTTTTATAACCAGACCCAAATGAAATATCTATCTCTTTTTTATTAATAAACATTTTCAATATTAAATATTACAAATAAAAGCTATGAAACAAATATTCAAACTTTATTAAAATCCTACTCATTTATTTTAGATAAAAATACTAACACAATAGTTAACAATGTCGCGTTGCCGACGTGATACCTATGAAAATTATTTATGTGACATAGTGGAATGTATTCAGGAATTTGTTCAAAAATCTATAATAGCTATAATAATGGGTGTGATATCAATGGTGTTGCTTTTTTTATACATGCTACGTTCATTTAATGATAGAGTTGCAAGTCAATCTGTTAATAATATGCGAGCTGCACGCTCTACAAGTAGTACCCAAATTCGTCCACGAGGAAGTAGACGAGGTGCTATTGGAGCAAAGGATTTGAAAAACGAAGCAGAAAGGGAGATCGAAAATAAGCGGGTAATTTTTCCACATCGTCTGTAAAATAGGTATATTTTAGTATTTTCTTAGATTTTGCGCGAACATTGATTAATGAATTAAACAAATTTTATGCGACTTACGTTTCGAGAGCTTTGCAGCCATCGTGCAATAATGCCAACGTTGGAATAATAAAAAAAGTAAAATCTAAACCAAAATAAACGCGATAGTAAGCCGCATAAAATTTGTTTAATTCATTAGGTATATTTTATTACGTTAAATTATGACAATTAGGAAATAATGTTTTTCTATCATAGTTCGTGAATGTTTAAATTAATGCTTTTAGCTTGGAGATTTTGAAATATATCACTAACCTACTAAAAAAAACCAACCAAACAATTCCACGATCCTGACACAACTTCCTTGCTTCCCTCCCATCCACAATTTTTTTCATACAAGCTCTACGGTGATGGGCACTAAAGAGAAAACTCGACAGACAACTGATATTAGGATTGGGGTCTATCAAGAATTAAAGGATTAAGGAAAGACTTGTTTAGGAATTTTTTATAATAATCTATACCTTAACTGTTTCTTTTTTCTTGTTTTCATATAATACAGGGGCCACTAAAACGCTCTCCAAGTGGAAAATCATCGTTGAGTGATCAGGTATATAAAAATATAATTAAACTATAATTGTTTTTACATTTTTTTAAATCAACAAATCAGTGTTCCGCGCCCATGATAGCTACAAAATTTTCAAAATGCCGCCGGTTTGTAATAATCAAAATAAACGCCGTATAGTGAACCGCAGGAATCTTTTATAAGAGCGCCTAGTACTGAACAAACCGTTTCATTATACGGTTACAGTCGCCTTCACTATGCTGCCTTAATCCTGCCTTATACTATTATATTTATAATTGTTACCTAATGTTATATTTATAATTGTTACCTAATGTGCTACATAGTAAATTCTAAATCATATTTACATAGATCGAAGACGATAAGATAAGGATTACATTCTCAGATCGAGACATTAAGAAAAATAGAGAAAATTCTAAGGTATATATTATTATCATCATTAATTTCACGCCCTAATGCCTGTATAAGGATAGGCAGATACCACAAAGCGCCAATTCCCACAATCCTGACACACGACTAGAAGTATTTTTTTCGTTAGGATTCCATATAATGATTGCACCCCGCCTGATGTTAAGCTGGAGTGCGGTCTATGACTGCTACTATTTGCGTCTAAATAGTATTCTTATTTTACAACAAAATAGCACCCAAACCCTTAGGATTTTTTAAAAACTTTAAGTGGTAGGCAGTGGTGCCATTTCCGCCAATCCGTGGTAGTACCACCACTTACAAGTATACAGACCGTGAAGTGACTCAGTCGCGTTTCTGGATCAGCTTGTAAGTTCCTGGCATATTAGATGTGACTACTACTTAGATGTATTTAACTGTAGTAGCAGTCGTCTTCATATAATGGTATGGTCACACTCGAGCCATATATTCAGTGTATTTTAACCCGGCATCTTTTTTTCTATTGTGCCTCGACCTACTTGTCTTTTTGTACAGTCTCCTGAACAATTATCGTGCACCTCCTTACCTCAAATCCCGATTTGAATTCTTATGCGAGACGCATAATCTCCCTTTTTGTTCTTCTTTTAATAACTAACTCAAAATTCCTTTACACTCAACAACAACTCAGAAACAAGCTACCGCTGGATATTAGACGTGCATCGTCTGTCAATGTCTTTCAACGATTAGGCACCAACTTCTTTCTTGACAAACAGGAGCTCACGGCATCTAGTTGTACCTAAATATATGATACTTATATATACGAGTAGTTTATGTAATTGTAGTTTGTAGTATATTTGCACCCTGCCCATAATTTCTCATCATCCCAAAGGTTAGTTGTTAGAAAATGGCTTTCAGGCATAGATATAAATAATAATAACATTAAATGAAATAAAGAGCTGAAACGAAATGAAGAGATAAATCTACAAGTCAAAGTCATGCCCGAGAGCCCAAAGTCAAGTCCACTTGCCGGTACCAATGTATCTTTGATATATTATGTACTTTGGTTGTCCTGTTGCTAACATGCATTAAACTCGCCAATGTACCTAGTTAATTTTTTGTGCAATAAAGTATTTAAATAAATTAAATAGATACCCTCTACAAAGTCAAAATCACTCAAAAACAAGTCACCAGAGAGAAGAGGTCAAAAACAATGTCCCATAGACTGCCCTCTACCAACGGCCATTAAACAGAAAATAGCACAGGAACTACCAAATGTTAAGGACTGTGAGAGGTAAAGATTGATAAAACTTCTTATAACCCTGTTGCAGAGATAAAACGTTCTTTATCAACTCTCTTGATATTTCTTATCAAATCCAATTGTTACGCCTTTTTCTCACAGAGACAAAGGAGCGCCCTTACCACGATCCTGACACAACTCCTTCGCTTCCCTCACATCCGCAATTCTCTTCATACAAGCTCTACGGTTATGGGCACTTGGCAACCCAGCTTTTTTAGGATGTCTCTGAATTGGTAGGAGAACACCCTCCTGGGTCTGCCTCGATTAATGCATCCATCCACATCAGATTTATAAATTGCTTTCGCCAATCTACTTTCAATCATCCTTTCCGTGAGCTCAAACCATTAGAGCATTTACTAACAAATATTTGTAATATTTATTCTAATTATTAAATATTACACAATTATATTTCACGATTCCCACACAAGTCGGGAAAAGCATCCGCATTCTGTCGACCGAATCGACAGTCGAACTAAGTTGAATGCTTTACCAGCCCATGTGTTCTCTCCATCCTATAGCCTTGGATCCTTCCAGCGATGCGTGAAGAAGCACCTTTGGCCGGTTTTTGCAGTCGTCGGCACTCTTGGACCTCTTCTTCCTTACAATCAGAAGGGTCGAAGTTAGATGTCGAGTCACAAAAAAGAGCAAACTGCTGTGCCAACCAATGCGCCACACCTATCGTCAAATGATATAAATGAGACAGTACAGATATTTCCTGTGTAATTAGGGCGACCGTGGTGTTATTATCATCATCATAAGCCAGAACGCGTCCACTGCTGAACATAGGCCTCCCCCTTAGAACGTAATTTCGAACGACAAGATGCCAGTTGCATCCACCGTTTATTTGTGACTTTCACTATGTCGTCAGTCCACCTAGTGGGAAGCATAACTACGCTGCGTCTCTCGGTTCGTGGTCTCCACTCTAAAACCATTATTGCCCATCGGTTGTCAGTTCTATATTGTTCTATTATATTGTTTCAGCTGTTGCGAAGGTGAAGAAGAATGCGATCCACAAAGTTAGTATTATTATTTGTAGTTGATGTTAGGCTGGAGTGCGGTCTACAATTAAATAACAGCAATTTTGTATGCTATAACTTCGCGGTCTATGCACCTACCTATAAAACAACCAGTCGCGGAGAAAATATTCGTCTCTTTTGAACAATTAACATATATTTTAAATATTACAAATAAAAGCTATGAAACAAATATTTGCTCCGACCGGGAATCGAACCCGGGACTTTACGCGCTACAAACCAATCTCTGCCCGTTCGTCCACGCCTGTCGTCAATGTAGTCGGTTTTCCTAATGTCCCTGTTTTATAATTCTACTCACCTGCATATACCCACTATTTTATTTTATGCACTTTGTACGAAAGCAAACTTAATGCCGCTTACGCGACCGTGGTTTAGTAGTAAGGCAATAGTCACGCAAAATGATTTTACTAATGTATTTTTGATAAATGTACTGTACCAATGTATCTATGATACATACAAGCACTTTAGTACAATAATATATTAAAGTGAATAATAAAAATTGAACATTGTCTGACATTTTTTTTTACATTTCTACTAAGCTACTAAAGTGCTTGTAACGTAACTAAAGTATCATAGAAACAGGACAACCAAAGTACATATATCAAACATACATTGATACCGGTGGGTGGTCTCGAACTCGTGATCTCGGTTTGTGTAACCATTGCACTGCCACTACACCACGGTCGGAAAAAATCCATTACTTAGGGCCCGAGAGAAAAACAAAATAAACGCTTTGTGTAGAAGAATGTGTAGTAGCCCATACCTGCTTTCTATTATAATAATGTGTGATTCCATATTCGTCAGCCTGATTAATTTGTTGTTTTTGTAGATTGCGAACCATTTTCAATCTTTATAAAAGAACTTCCATGCGACAAATGCAAAAAACGCCTTGAAAAATAACTGTAAGTAGACTTCTACTATTAATATCGACGAACGAAAATAATGCAATTTACAATAAAAAATATCATGAATATTAAATATATATATATATATATATATATATATATATATATATATATATTTATTGTGACTCGACATATGACAGCACCCTGCTTGATGTTAAGCCGAAGTGTGGTCCATGAATGAATGTCACTGCTAATACAAATTAACAACTGTGAGTAGCAATCACATCCACTATGCCGGCCTAGATGGAACCGGCAACTTACAAGCTGATCCCGAAACGTGACCAAATCACTTCACGGTCTGTATACTTGTAAGTGGTGGCAGACTGGGTACCACTGCCTATCACTCTTTAAAATTGGTATTTAGGTAAATTCCATTTTAAATTATTAATATAACTATAATTATTTGGCCGGCATAATGACGGCGACTGTGGCAGACGTGAAATTACTCGGCACTTTGGGACCTCCATTATGCCATCCGGCAGATCGAGGTCAGATATCGAGTCACAATAAGGCGACCGTGGCAGTGCAATGGTTACACAAATTGGAGGGCACGAGTTCGATACCACCCACCGGTACCAATGTATCTTTGATATATGTACTTTGGTTGTCCTGTTTCTATGATACAGGCACTTTAGTGGCTTAGTATAGGAATGTAAAATAAAATAAAAACACTTTACAGATTAGACTTGGGAAAAAAACTAATTATGTCCAAATCTTCGAACTATACTGACCGGTACACACCAATGTATGTACCGGTCAGTACTCGTAGAGTTATCTTTAATTTGTGTAGATCAGGCGCTTTTTAAGTAGTATCTAATTAAGCTACTAAAAATAGTTTACTTTACACAGTTTCAGGTGTGAAGACCACGAAGTGAGTTAATCGTATTTTGGCATCAGCTTGAAAATGGATATGACTGCTGTATACAGATGTGAACCAGTCGCTTTCAGGGAGTGTATCCACCATCATGACAACAGTTCTGGCGTTCCATTGTCATGATCTTAAAATAGTTTTTAATTATATCAAAAATCAATATCAATTGTCTTTGCCTTTAATATATATATTGATTTATCATTTTTTATTTAATTTGTAGGTATAAAAATATCTGCTTTTATTGATGAGCTAAAATCCTGAGATACACACAATCGGACCAATTTACAAATAATTACTTTTACTACTTAAATCTTTACATTTAGGTCTAAATGTCTTTTTTATTGTGACACGATATCTGACCTCGACCCGCCTGATGATAAGCAAGAGGAGGTCCAAGAGTGATGACGACTGAAAAAACCGAGTCAGTTCTCGGCTACCTCAGTCGCCGTCACTATGCCGGCCAAAGGTGGAGAGAACACATGGGCTGGCAAAGCATTCCACTTGTCAATTGTTCTACAAAGAAAACCTAATAAAATTTAATAGATATCCAATAAACCAATTACATTAGTTACCAAGAAAAAATGATTTACTATTGCGAAAACCAAACGGATTCGCCTATCAAGATCAAATAGGCTTTATAACATCAACCCTTTGCCTTCAGAAGGACCGTAGAAAGAAAAAAGGAAAGGAATTTGTCGGGCAAACTGCCGATCGTGCAATTTAAAATTATTGGTTTTTATTAATTATTATTATTGTAGATAATAATAATGAAGTTTTTATACAGTAATCATTTAAAAGTTCATCAAGTACAGACAAATGATTTAAAGACTTCATAGGAAAAGTTTTAGTAAGTTATTCCAACTGTTTTACGAAAACTAACATCTTCACTCTCATGTAATGGATGAAACTAGAGAGAATCCTCTTTATTATTTATCCACTGAAAACATAAACTATTTTACTGAGGACTAGGCAGGCCCTGGAGGATGTTTGCCGACCAAATCGGAGACTTCCTCAAGAAATCCAAGTTGCCTAGCGCCTAAGCGCCATAGAGCTTGTATGAAGAGAATTGTGATTGTAAAGGAAGCGAGAGAGTTGTGTCAGGATCGTGGCAAGTGACGCTCCATTGTCTTTGCCTATCCCCGTGGGAAAAGGGCGTGACAATTTGATTGATTGATTGACTAGGCTGTATGGACTAAGTTTCTTTTACCTTTCCAGGAAGCGAGAACGAAACTTTAAAAAAAGGAAACAAATAATCAAATATCAAATTGACAGTGTGTATCAAAAATTTAATTAAAATGCAAAAAAAACAATGTAAATAAATTATAATATATTCCAAAAGCAATTAAACGATGGCCCATAGGCTATATGTACTTAAGAAAAGTAAATAACTATTTATTTATAATAATTGGAAGCAGTACAGATCGATTAGTGAACTAATAAATATGTCTAGTAATTATCAATATTTTAAATTATTACAATATTATTGTGTCAGTAAATCGCTAAAGTTGGTTAGAAAAAAACGCATAGACCTGGCTTGTGTAGCTTATCGCGCGATCTTTGTGACCACTATGCTACCGCTCTGACTGCCTCTGAGTCTCAAGACTGTTTAGCTTAAATCTTTTGTTTCAATTTCTGGCTTCAAGTCGTCACATATAGCCGGGGTTTTTCTATACAATTTGTATTCCTAATGTATATAGCAATAATACTATCTATCATAATAATATGCCAAAAAATTAATAAAAATATACAAGGTCCTGAAAAAGAAAGGAAGATCTTCCCGCCCCACGCATGTTCTGTGCGAAGCCCACTTAACGGTCTCGCGTTGGTCCGGGTATAAACAACAGCTCTGCCGAATATCGATTGCGAGATATTAATTCTCAACGCCATTGGTACACACAAGCTCTTATTGCAACGCCATCTAGTAGCGGCGTCCGCCACAGTCCTAAATACATTCGAAAAAGTGGTCTACCACACTACTCAGTGTAAATTAATGGGCCTTACTAGATTCTTCACCTTTCTTCTTGAGAAGTATTGCAGGACACGCTATAAGCAATCCATCAAAAGTAAATGGTATTTCCCTGAATTGGCAGATTTGGCAAATACCCAACAACTATCTTCCTACCACTCTTAATAATTCTAAGGATCAAATAATCAATCAAATTTTCACTTCTTTTTTCTACAGAGATAGGCAGAGACAATGGACATCATCATCATAATCATCATACAAATTCTGCGGTCTTAAGGACTAGGCAACCCAGCCTTCTTGAGCATGTCTTCGATTTGGTCAGAAAACACCTTCCTGGGTCTGCCTCGTTCAACGTTCTCGTTCATCAGAATAAAAATTCTAACAGTCTTTAATTATTTCAGGTAATGATTCTTGTTGTTCGAGAAGTTACAGACGCAACTCGTATAGCCGAAACGATTGTCCATGCAGTATCGGGGATTATATTACATGCATATTTAATGCTATACTAGATAACATCTTTTTGATAACTATCATCTGTGCTATACTAACGTATTACCACTGGCCTAGCATTCAATCAAAATTCTGCTACCGAGACTCGTTGGATGACAAAGGAATTGGTGAGGTTCGTGAGGCTTACGTGTAAAGAGATCTAAGTGGTTCGAATGTAATTCTGCCTTATTTGTTGGCAGGACAACATCGGATGTTAGGCTTGAGAGCGCTCCATAAATGGTGGCGACAGTTACAGTTAAATAGGTAACAGATGCAGTCGGGGTTGATGTTTAACTATTCCTACTTTTGACGTATATTGGACAGGATTTATTTAAACCAAATGACAAGGCAAATCCCCATCCTATAATCTTGAATTAGGATTCGGGGGAAAATCCGATTTCTGTGGAGCGAATCTCTAGTCGGAACTGAACGATTCAGTGAAAATTACTTAATCTTACCAGTCGATGTGTCTTCACCATTCTATAATCTTAGATCCTTCAATCGAATCGTGAAAACGCATGTTTGGCCAGCATAGTTTTAGCCGTCGTCGGCACTCTTAGACCTCACCTTGGTTACCATTAGGCAACTCAAGGTCAGATGTAATGTCCCATTGTCAAATGAGATTAGAACGCAATTACAACCATTAGAATGCCTTGTGAAACTGTTAAAAATAAATGTAAATAAAATTTCCTGCCGCAGATTTTTTTATAATTTTATTCTTTCAGAGAAAATCATCGGCAGGAGTTACAACTACGAATAGTAAAGTAACAATACATGATTGTGTGAAAAAAAAGAAAAGTAACACTAAACGAAGAAAAATAAATAAAAAAACAACTAGAAGTCAAACACATTTATAACAAAATAAAAATCTTAATGATTTAAAAAGATTTTTATTTGCATTTTTTAAAAATGGGCGCACTAATTTCCTATACCCAAGGAAGCATATTGTATGAATAAATAGGTAAATAGTGTAACTAAAGAGCGGTAGGCGTCTACTTTCAACTGGAGTGTCTACAGGTGGTAATTTGCCTAGTCTGCCGGTACTACACCTTCGAGTATAAAGACGGTATGTGACGGCTTCTTACAGTGGATGAGCTACAAGTAGCTACTTATAGTAAATAAGCTAAATAGAGCCAAAGGAGTGCATGTCTGAGCATCTACGGATGCATGGCCTACAAAGGTGTTGGAAGGGCTCCTGAAACTGACGCCACTGCAAATGCAAGAGACATCGGTTACTGCGATGAGGCTAAGGAAGCTCGGACTTTTTCTTTAATTTATTTTTTTTATTATACATTTCCATACTAAGGTACTAAAGTACTTGTATTATAGAAACAGGACTACCAAAGTACATTATATATCTAAGATACATTGGTACCAGTGAGTGGTTTCGGACCCGTGTTCTCGGCTTGCGTAACCTTTGCACTGCTACTACACCACAGTCGCCTTAATTTTAACACAGCGACGAAGGAACTGCTCAAACTTCTATACTAAATGATGCAATTACAGTTGCTCGCATCGGTCAAAGATAGGATTTCCATGATCCATATATTTGACAGGAAGTATATAAGGTAAACTTACAAATGGAATCTTCTGACAATTTCGGAGTAAATGAAATCAGAATATACGTGGAGTGGGTTAAAAACTACGGAGGGGACTGGAGCTGGGATCTCCTCCTTTGACCTAAACTTACACATAGCAGCAGCTCTCGATTTTTTTAAAAGTGTGTAGGGATAATACAAGCTGCTAACGTTATAATAAAGAGAGGTATCGTAAATCAGGATACTATCTTTTTTTTATTATTATTGTGACTCGACATTATGACAGCACCCCGCTTGATGTTAAGCCGAAGTGTGGTCCTTGAATGAATGTCACTGCTACTACAATTCAATAACTGTGAGTAGCAATCACATCCACTATGCCGGCCTAGTTGGAACCGGCACCTTACAAGCTGATCCCGAAACGTGACCAAATCACTTCTTCGGTCTGTATACTTGTAAGTGGTGGTACTACCCCGGATCGGCAGACTGGGTACCACTGCCTACAGTGCCTACCACTCCCTACTGTGCTGCAGTAGTACTACTCGCACTAGATAGCCACTGTATTACGTTGGCCCTGATCTACGACTGTTATGATCTGTCTCACCAACAAGATGGTGCTCTGCACCACTGCCTACCACTATTTGATAGCCAGACCCGGAGAAAATTTGCACCTCTAATTTGTAATATTTAGTCTAATTTATTAATAATTTTAAAAAGGTAGATATACGCTTCTGTTCTGATTGTTTAAGTGGTAGGCAGTGATGATCATTTGCCAAGTCTGCCGACCGATCGAAGGTAGTACCAGTTCTTACAAGTGTACAGACCGTAAAGCGACTTAGTCGCGTTCAGCTTGATAGTTGTCGGTTTCAACCAGGTTTGCATAGTGGATGCATTTATATATTTAATGTTTGCCATATAAAGGTAACATTAAATATATAACAATGAGACGTGGCCCCTAAATGTTGGCCTGTTGGAAAGGCTCAAGGTCACTCAGCGGGCAATGGAGAGAGCTATGCTTGGTGCTACGCGATAGAATCCGGAACGAGGATATTCGCCAAAGAACCGGAGTTACCGATAGCTCGAAGGATTTGCGAGCTGAAGTGGCAATGGGATGGCCACATCGCTCGAAGAACCGACAACCGATGGGGAAGAAAGGTTCTAGAGTGGAGACCACGAACCGGAAGACGCAGCGTAGGTAGGCCTCCCACTAGGTGGACTGACGACATAGTGAAAGTCACAAAGAACCGGTGGATGCAGCTGGCATCTTGTCGTTCGAAATGGCGTTCTAAAGGGGAGTCCTATGTTCAGCAGTGGACGCCTTCTGGCTGATGATGATGATGATGATCTTTTTCTTTTTATAATATAAAAAAACTGCATTTAAGCAAAGGATTTAAAATTAATGTTTTTTTTATTATTTTGGGAAAATGTGTGCCTTGGCACATTGTCATATTGACAAACGATGCAAGGTAATAAAAATTATGTAAATAATATAAAAATATTTTAAAATAAAATAATATGAAAAATAAAAATGGCTAAAGATATGTTTCTCTTAAGTAAGTAACATTACTTAATATTTGTGTGTAATTAATAGGTGGACTAAATCATAAGAATACTTAGACCCAATTCACAGGTCGCCTACCAGTGTGCTACTCTTTGAAGGTGGATTCCGCACAGGGTGGACCTAAATAAACTGTAAATTCAATCAGTAGCCACTTAAATCATCCAAAGGGATGCACTATCTACCTATTTAAAATCGCCAATAAATAGTATTTTCTCAGATTTTGCGCGAATATTGATTAATGAATTAAACAAATTTTATGTGGCTTACTATCGCGTTTATTTCCGTATCTCCGTGACCACGATGGCTGCAAAGCTCTCAAAACGTCGGAATAATCAAAAAGCGTTAAATCAAAACCAAAATAAAGTTGACCGCATAAATAAGTAAGCCGCATAAAATTTGTTTAATTCATTATATATACTAATAAATAATCACAAAATTATCTCTTGTGCTTTTTTTCTCTTTAGACTGGTTTTAGTTACCACTTTAATTGAAATAAATTTCAAATAAAAGACATCAATTAGTAAAACTGTCACGCTTTCCATTCTCGGAGGGATATGCATATTTCCTCCAAAGAACATAAAACAACATGTACAGAATAATCTTCAATCAATCAATCAAATTGTCACGCCTTTTTCCCAAGGGGATAAGCAAAGACAATAGAACGCCTCTTGCTACAATCCTGACGCAACTCCTTCGCTTCCTTCACATTCACAATTCTCTTCATACAAGCCTTATGGTTTTGGGCATTAGGCAACTTAGCTTTCTTGAGGATGTCTCCGATTTGGTCTTAATATTTATTAATCAAGAATTCTTAAGAATGTTCTCGGCAGAGTCATAGAATTCTTCCAGATCGTACCCTCTAATTTCTATTTACTTATTTTCCAGACACCAACGAAAACCGGATTGGTAAGGGTTAGGCCGCCTCACAAATTCGAAGTGATAATCTTGTATGAGCGACACACGAGTTCTGAAACGGTTTGAGAACGCTCACAGCCTTCTTTCTCCACGCTAACAAATTGTTTCAATTCGTAACGGAAGGCTCTGAGCGCTATATAACTGTTTCGGATGAAAACGATGCCGTACAGACAAGGGAAAGACATAGTCTGCATCTCGGAAAAATACTCCGAAAACGGGTATTTTTCCGGGGTTTTTCAAGGACAATAATGAAATTTTGTAGTTTAACTGAATTGTAGCGTAGTTTGATTTGGAATTCTGTCGTTCAAGTTGCATAATTAATCTTAAATATAGTTAACTAGTTGTGATTGTCAAGTATCTAGTGATTTAATTATTTTTATCATCATCGTCCGATACTAGTTTTTAAAGTCATAACTTATTTAGTTATTAATTTAACACCAAAAATTAATCATTTAGGTGCCTAAAATATATAATAAAAGCTTTATTTTGCAGAAATTACAAAATGCCCGCCTCCAGTTCGCCGTTCATGTAGAAAAAGATGCAATTGTGATTTTTCATTGAAAAATATAATTTGCCATCTCAAATATATATTTGGTTTTGCCGTGCAGAAGATATATAAACACTGTATATTACTTGGTTTGGTGGCTCTCATAACGGCTATAGCCATTTCACTACCAAACTTTGCAAACCAAATTATGAGACATAGGTGCGCATCTATGTACACATGTCTGGTGTCAGAAGTAAAGGTATGCTTAAATTTATAGTTTGGAACGATACTATAGACGCAGCGCTTCACTGGAGAGGTTCCTGTGTTTGGTTGTGTCGGGGGGATAACATCTGAACACACGCTCCAGTGCCGCGGGATCCTCCCCAATTAGGCGCTAGTATAATTCCGGGTACAAACAAAAGTAACAAAACACGTTACTTGACAGGTCACTTCTTGCATACCATAGGGCAAGTCGACGTCAGATGTCATGTCACAATAAAATATTAAAATAGATTTAGCTTAAACAAGTTTAAACAAAATAGATTAAACAAGAGGAGCTAATTCTCCACATAGTATGGTACACAAACACATACCATAAAAACATATTCTTATGTTTTAATAAAACTATAATTCATTATTATTTTGACTGAAAATCTTATGAATTAAACAAATTTTATGCGGCTTACTATCGCGTTTATTTTGGTTTAGATTTTACATTTTTTTATTATTCCGACGTTTCGAGAGCTTTGCAGCCATCGTGGTCACGGAGAGACTAAGGTGTTGGTCGTGATTAATGAATTTGTTGAATTAATTAATCAATGTTCGTTTGTTTGCAATGTTTGTATGTATGTTCGGGGCAAATCTTTCAACTGAATTTTGAAGCAGTTTCCGATTGACATAAAACTTAACATACGCGTTTAGTTTGGATGACAATGCATAATTAGATAAGTGATGTCATTCTAAATTCAATATGACGGACAGACAATAAGAAAAAAATACACTTTTATATTGGACCAAACCCATCAATTTATACCATTACACAATTTATATGATATAAAAGCTTTTTGCGAGATTAACTTGTGTAGATTAACAAAAATTTATAATAATAATGTGACTTGATCTTGGCATAAGTAAATCTAAGAAAAAAAAGAACGTATTTTACAAATATTTGACATCTTTGTAACCAATCAGCGACTAACAAACCAATAGGTCAACTATGTTGATTGGTCACTTGCAACCGCGACGCAATTTCACTGCTTTTTCGACGCCATATTGTATTAAGAGTATCGGGCTCGCGTACGGTCGGTCCATGAATGGAGGCGACTGCTATTATATTTAAATAAATGCAAGTAGCGGTCGCATCTACTATGCCCAGCTGAAACCAAAATTATTGACCCTAGTTTTATTTTTCAGGGACAAATAGAAAAAGTTGAAAATGACTTAGCAAGAACAACAGACAAATATTGCAACGTATTTTCCTTTTTGAAAAATATTCGTACTGTACGTGTTTTTTATATAATAATTTAACGTATCTAGATACTGATAACAACCGAACACGCGACAAATTTATGGATTGTTCTCCTTACTGAGCAATTAATTCATACTAGTTTTTTTTATTGTGACTCGACATCTAACCTCCATGATGGAGGTCCAAACAAAAATTAGTTTTAAAATACCAATAATTTAAATCGTTTTGTAGTTTTGTTTTAGTGGTAAATTAGTTTTATATCTGAAATAATATAATATATAATTGACAAAAATAATAAACTGCAAAGTGGCTCTTCATTCTCTCTTACCTATTTTTTTTTTATTGAGTCTCGACATATGACAGCACCCCGTTTGAGCCGAAGTGTGGTCCATGAATGAATGCCACTGCTACTACAATTCAATAACTGAAGCAATTACATCCACTATGCCGGCCTAGATGGAACCGGCAACTTACAAGCTGATCCCAAAACGTGACCACTTTTTACGGTCTGTATACTTGTAAGTCGTGGTACTACCCCGGATCGACAGACTGGGTACCTACCACTGCCTACCACTCTTTGGTAACCAGTCCCGAAGCAAATATCCATCCCTTTTTTTAATAACAAATATTTGCAATATTTAATGTAATTATTACGAATAAAAACATTTGCTCCGACCGGGAATCGAACCCGGGACTTTACGCGCTAAACCGTTCGCCCACGCCTGTCGTCGTTAATTCCATGTTAAAATTAAGTTACAATAATTTGATTTATGATTAAAAGTCACGAATAACCAGTGAATTCAACTGGCATCTTGTCGTTCGGAATGGCGTTCTAAGGAGGAGACCTATGTTCAGCAGTGGACGGCTTCTGGCTGATGATGATGATTGCAGACAGTGATGTAGATACAACTACAACTGACATAGTCTACAACCTAACAGTGAGTGGACTCTCCATTCAATAGAGATTGTTGCAAAGGGTCGTGACTTTTTGACAGGGGGAGAGTAGTCCGTGCTCAGCATTGAGAATCTGCAGGCGTAATATAATAATAATATTTATTCATTTTCAGAAAGGAGCAGCATTGCTATTCGATGATCTGTGCTCGTGTCCTGGATCAAGTGACGAATGTATGGGTACTACGAAATCTTTAGGAGAGAAACTTGATTCGTTTAGAAAGTGTGTGACTGGGTGCTCAACTTGTACTGTAAATACATGTACCTCTGACCAATAGAGAACAATAAGTGTACCTACTTATTGGTCTGGTTAAGGGACCACTAATTTATTTTTGGTTTTAGGTTCTAATCTTTAACATATTTTAATAATTTTTAGTTTTTTTTATATATCTTTCCTTTGTCCTATAATCTGGTGTAGTGTGAAAGGATTCTACATTTTTTATGTCTATGTAGCAGAAGCGATTGCTGACTGTACTGCCTCAGAACTCGGTCAATAGCAAAAATTGTATTTGCTCATCGTTCTAGCTTTATGCTTCATATTTGGTGAGATCACCTAATTTTATCAGAATAAAATTGCTTTGGAAAAAATATAGGATACAAAAAAATACTTGCATAGTCATGTTTGTCAATAATTTATTAAATATCTTTAGGAAATTGGAAATTTTATTTATTAGTACGTAACTTTTAACACATTCACCTTAAGAGTCTTAGTTACTACTGATCGACTAAATTGCAATTTATTCGAGTAAGTCAGTGTATAGAGGGACAGGTCTTATTATTTTGTACGGTTTTTAAAGACGGGACATCTTTCCTTTACTTGCTTGATGGTAAGCAATGGGTGGTCCAAGAGCGCCAAAGACAGAGATTCATTTATTTTTTATTATACATTTTTATAGTGAGCTACTAAAATGCTTGTATCAGAAACAGGAAATACATTGGTACCGGTGAGTGGTTTCGTACCCGTGCTCTCGGGTAATATTGCGTAATATTTGCTCAGAATTAATTATTATAATAAAATATTATTTATTATTATCAAAACAATAAATTATATTTTATTTGTTCTTTTTTCCCTGGTGTTGGTTCCTTGGTTCCACTCCAGGGAGCCTTCTCTTTTTTTCACAAGTTCTCGTACGAATCGCTGCTCCCTGAATCCTACTAGAAATAACATTAGTTCAATAATCAAGAACCTATTAGAGTTAACCTATTACCATGTTAAGTGTAACAACTTTTTTAATTCCGGGCATTATGCTCGTGATCGCAAAGTGGGTATTCGTGTGTAATTATAGCTGTCAGTATTAACTTCTGGAATATAACTCATATATAACTCCTGGCATACGCGTTCAAACAACATTCCGAACGGTATGATTGATGCTTGAAGGCGTTTTTCTTCCTCCATATAACAACACTTGCAGATAATGTTCCTAACATCACTTTTTAGGCCAACATCACTTTTTAGGTTTTTTTAACCATCATCTGGGATCTTGGACAATCATAGTCCAAGATCCCAGAGTCCTCAGACATAACTTATAGTGTTATGTATAGTGTTCGTAGGTACTATTAAGACCTGCAGTAGGTTAGTTAGGTAGACGGCCAATTTACAGGAGCCACGTGAGAACATTTATTTAACTCAAATTCTGATGGGTGACCCTTATATTATTTCGTAAATATGATTGTAAAATTAAATTCTACTCTCCCAGCCTGTTGTCCAAAACTTCCACCCCCAAAATAATAAATTAAACTTTACTTATAATCTGATGGTTGCTATTCATATATATTACTTAGAGAACTATTTTAAAACTAGATGTGATCAACCAGACAAATCGGGAGGGTGAAACATCCCCTCCAGACACCAAAAAACATTCAGTATCTCACTTGCTCTGAAGCGAATCAATCTTGCGCTCGCGTTCATGAACAAGGCTGAATGTCACCGTGTCAATTAAAAACGAATATGAAGATGAAACACGCGAGTAATTCATTATAAGATGAGTGTGAGGTTGATAAGTGATACTTTTTTAAGTAGTCTTGGAGAGGACACAAAGAAACAAGTTTTACATATCTACATCACAATAACGCCAAGGGTGTGCCAAGTAGATAGTGCCTATCACATTATCAGCATTAAAACCGCCATTATTAATTTTATAGTGCAATAATAAATATGTAAAGCGCCTGAATTTTTTTTTTTTTTTTTTTTTTTTTTTTTTTTTTTTTTTTTATTTTTTTTTTTTTTATTGTGACTCGACATATGACAGCACCCCGCTTGATGTTAAGCGAAAGTGTGGTCCATGAATGAATGTCACTGCTACTACAATTCAATAACTGTGAGTAGCAATCACATCCACTATGCCGGCCTAGATGAAACCGGCAACTTACAAGCTGATCCCGAAACGTGACCAAATCACTTCACGGTCTGTATACTTGTAAGTGGTGGTACTACCCCGGATCGGCAGACTGGGTACCACTGCCTACCACTCTGATAACCAGACCCGAAGCAAATATCCATCTCTTTTTTTTTTATTAACAAATATTTGCAATATTTAATACTATTAAATATTACAAATAAAAGCTATGAAACAAATATTTGCTCCGACCGGGGATCGAACCCGGGACTTTACGCGCAACAAACCAGTCGCTAAACCGTTCGTCCACGCCTGTCGTCAATTCGTCGCCTGTCGTCGTTTATACCTTTTTCTTATTTTTCTTGCCTTATGAAGCACAAACATCATGTTTTAATTCGAGATTATTTTTAATTTCTAAGCAATATTTAAAAAAAATAACTTCAAAATTACATTATTACATCAAAATAAAATTTTGAAAAAAAAATGGTAAAATATTATTAAAAATTTATTGTTACTTTATTAGAAAAATGATGTCGAGAAGAAAAGCAAAACTAAAAATTGTAAATAGTCCAATAATTGCGGAAATCGATGCACCAAACCTAGAACCAAACGAAGCTATAATCAGCACAGTGAATGTACAAAAAGTAATTCTAAATACATTCCTTTATGTTATTTTAATATCTATATTTGGACATATACTAGCTATTGTTTGGGAGAAATTCTTTATTATACCAAAAGTGGATGAAGTTCGATCTTCATTAAATGCTTTAAAGGTATGTAACTCTTATTCAAATATTTATTTATCTAAAAATTTAGAAACAACAGAAAAATGGTTAGGAAAAGCATTCTGTTCACCGAGCATAACGGTTTATCTGTCGCCGAGTCTCAAATCAACAAATGGAATCTTTTACTCAACCTTTCTCCAATACACTGCTCAACTTGGGCAACGATTAGAGGTCGCTCCACTCTGGCTTGTCCACACTTGCACCTTGCACTATCCGAGGAAACGCCACCTTATGTCCACCACTCGACGCTGACGAGCCACCGCTCAATACAACGCCAAACTTTTTAGCAGGGACTTACTCTCGTGTCGGTGCCAGAGACTAGCGGGAAAGAGACGAGTGTGGACCAGCAACTCTAATTTCTCGAGAATTTTCCACAGTCTCGAGACAATAGGCCCGCGGCAAATAAAATTAAAAACCCCTACTATACCATACTGTAACATGTGGTTTCCGTGTAAAATTATACCTTTTTTTGTTTCCAGAATTCTGTTAAAACAGTAAGTTATGTATATGACAAATTTGAAAGAGAACTAGCCGATATAGAATTATGAAGTTGAATTGTAAGAACAACACAGCAAAAAATATTTTTAATGTATTTTTATTGTTAAAATAAAAGTATAGAGTTTATAATCCTATATTAGGTGATTTTATTTATTAGTTTTAGTCAGATCCCTTTTTCTAACCATCAATCAGAAAAATCGTTAGTTATTGCATTTTAATCCCAATGTAATATATATTGGTGTCCGTTTGAATCGAGGAAACTTCCATATTTATACTTCCATACTAATATAATATTAGGTTGAGGAAAAGTTTCCTAATTTGATTCTTTTTTTGAAATGTCACCTTTTTAATGTCATGAAATAGTACAGCTACAGATATTTTATTACAGATTAATACTAAATGCGAAAAGACTTTTTACCCGACCCAATACATATATTTGCTTCATTTAGACAAAACGACACAGCTAATTTTGGGAAAAAATGTTTTGACCTTAATTTTGGCCGGCATAGTGACAAGCAACCGTTAATGTATTTTTTCAGTCGTCGGCGCTCTTGGACTTTCCTCTGCTTACCATCAGGCAAGTTAATGTCAGATGTCGAGAGTATTACTTGTAAAAAAAAAGTTAAATTTAATTTATTTTTTATTAACTTTTGTGCATAATCATTTTTAATCTTGTAGAACTACACGTTTCCCATTTATTGCAGTAAATGGTAGTTCCTTCTTTTCGTAAAACATTTGTCTAACAGTTGCATTATTTTTCGTGTACGCCTTTTTTGTGTCATTAGTTTTCACTGGAGGCTTTTCCACTTTAGGTTTGTTTTTATATGAAGTGTTCTCTTGGGCCGCATCTGCTAATGATTCGAGGTAATATATGTCGTACTGCAATTTCGGTAGGTCCATTACAACTTTCTTCACCTGTTTCTCTAAACCTTGATAGTTATGATTAATCTTTTCAATGTTGACCTGCAAAGTCATAAACAGTTATTTTAACATGGCGGGTACGAGTAGGTACGGTAAATGACGATAGTCTGTCGTTACTGCCTTCCTTACTGGAACATCGACGCTTGAGAAATTGAAATGAATTCATTCGGGAAATGAACATTCGCAAATGGACCGAAATTTATAGATCAACCAGTGGAAGTAGGACGAAATGATGAGATCGAAAAAGAGACAAATATATGTTGCTCTGCATCGAGTTCAGGTTTGCTCATTAGCATAGTTTTATCGTGCCCGTTCGGAGAGCGTATACCATATCTACGTCTTTTCCTAAAAAATCATTGGTTACAAACCGTAATATCCAGAAGGCTTTCAGTGAGACTTTTTATTTGCTTCTGCGTAGGACAGACATTGTAATGGTGGGCTTGAACTAAATACAATGTTGATGACAAGCCGCATAGCATCAAAATTGCACAAAGGCACATCATAACAGTGGTTATTGGATATGTTAATTTTGGTTCTACGTCTAGTGATAAATCATGACCTCGTCTTCTGCGGCGTCTTCGTGTTCTTTCCATTTTTTTAGCCTCCGTGTTTTTATGCCAGTTTGTTTATTACATTGTTTAATTGGTTTAATTAGTAAAAATACAAATAATTTAGTAACATTTGGTATCAATTTGACATAAACATTCTGGATATATTCATCACTATGAATTTCTTGTCTATTTATGACATTTCTAGTACAATTTTCGGGCGGGACATTCCTTTTTTTTATTTTTCGGCAAAATTATTTATTTATTTTAGTTTAAAACTTTTCTGCTAGATAACATTAGGGACAAACAGAAAGACAAAAATTAAAAATGAAATACACCCACAAAAACAACACCGAATAAATACACATAATAATAAATAGTGGTACCTAGATACCGATCCGGGGTAGTACCACACTTACAAGTATACAGACCGTTAAGTGATTTAGTCGCGTTTTGGGAACAGCTTGCAAGTTGCCGGTTCTAACTAGGCCGGGATAGTGGATATGACATCGGGATATGACTGCTACTTACAGTTATTGAATTGTAGTAGCAGTGACATCCATTCATGGACCACACTCCAGCTTAACATCAAGTGGGGTGCTATGTCGAGTCATAATTTAAAAAAATATGTTCATAATAAATAACAGGTTTACTTTAGGATTAGGTTATACCCCATCTTTCGGTAATAACGAATACTAATTTGTTATTCATGAACATTTTTTGAAGTACTAAATAACTCTTTAAATCTCGGATAGATGGCGCTTAAAACCAGTAAGAAATCCAGAACTTTTAATTGCAATGTTTAACTTTAGTAGCAGTCGCCTTCATTCGTACACCGCATTCCAGCTTAACTTAGGCGGGGTACTGAGTAATAAAATATATATTTTTTATTGTGACAAGACATCTGACCTCGACCCGCCTGATGATAAGCAAGAGGAGGTCAAAGAGTGACGACGACTGAAAAAAACGAGTTTATCCGGCTACCCCAGTCGCAGCCACTATGCCGGCCTAAGGAGCTTTTTCACGCATCGCTTGAAGGATCTAAGGTCATAGGATGGAGAGATTAATATTACTCAGAATAAAATCTCAAATAGTTTTTGATCTACCCTCAAACTCATTTTACGAGTAAATTCCAAAATGTATGCGACCTATTACTTTTTTGATAATTATTTAGAGGCTAGCTTTGACCACCTCCACTTGCCTTCGGTGTGGTAAGCAATAGTTCGGGGAAAGCAGACACATTCTGTCGACTGAAGCGGTAGTCGAACTAAAATGTTTTTTTATAATTTTTTTATTGTGACTCGACATATGACAGCACCCCGCTTGATGTTAAGCTGAAGTATGGTCCATGAATGAATGTCACTGCTACTACAATTCAATAACTGTGAGTAGCAATCACATCCACTATGCCGGCCTAGATGGAACCGGCAACTTACAAGCTGATCCCGAAACGTGACCAAATCACTTTACGGTTTGTATACCTGTAAGTAGAGGTTCTTTGCAATTGAGGAGTGGAATTCTTTACTAGCTCATTTCTCCCATTCTATATCCTTATAACCTTTGGCCGGCATAGTGACAGCAACTGAGGCAACTGCAAGCGGAGTCAGTTTTTAGTCGTCGGCGCTTTTGGACTTTTCCTTGCTAACCATCAGGCAAACCGAAGTGCCTTCAGGACGGTAAGTATACGCTGCAGCCGTTTGCTTGGAATTTGTGGTAACAGTAGCCTAAATTCACGGATCGAACTCCAGCCTCTGCTATGTACCTTCTTGATATCAAATCAAATATCAATCAAATCGTCACGCCTTTTCCCACAGGGATAGGCAGAGACAGTGAAGCGCCACTTGCCACGGTCCTAATACAACTCCCCCGCTTCCTTCACATCCACAATTCTCTTCGTACAAGCTCTATGGTAAAAAGAAATAGAAAACATGTAAGTAATGGTTCCATGCTATGCACTTTTGAATGAGAGTTTGTTTCTTGAAGGTCAGTTTTCGGTCTCCTTGCTCTAAACGTGCCCCCTTGTAGCATTCTTAAAGAGTGATAGAGATAGAAAGTATAGCTGTCCTGGTCGCACTCATTGTATTCCATACTTGGGTTTCGTTTTACGTTTAAAGTTGTAGTGATGGACTACTTATGTATCGATCTTATTGGTTTATCAAATTGAGTTATTAAATGATGATTGCTATTAAGTAACCAAACTGTAATATTCTTACCATTCAAAATTCATTTTACAAATAAATAGAAAATTTAATCTGTAATAATTCATCGGAAATCATAAAAAAAATGTCTAACCTACTATGTATTAATGGTAGGTAATTCTAATTTAATAAAAATAATCTTATTTAATTGTCATGCCTTAGCTTCAACAAGTAAAGGCAGACACAATGGTACTTGATAAGGGCATTTCATAATAATTAATGTCCATATTATTATTTATTTACTATAGAAACTCGTATCAGAGAAACTGGACGACTAAAGTACATCATAATATATCAAAGACACATTGCTATGCGATTTGCGTTTTATTGCAGTTTGCGTGGCAATTTCACAACCACTCTACCACGGTCGCATAACGTATTATAATGTTTGCTTATTTTGACCGGCATAGTGCCAGCGACTGAGAAAACTGTAAGATGAGACGGTTTTTACAGACCTTCCCTTGTTTACTAGCAGGCAAGTCGAGGTCAGATGCCGAGTCTCAATAAATAAAATAGTTCAAATAATTAAGCACTATCGATATACAGGTGATACCTCACTAACAACTCGCCGGCTGCCCGTCGCGTCTACAATGATGTCATTCATGTATTCACACACATTCAACGACATAGCCGCGAACCGCCTGGGTGTTTACGCGCCGGAACCAACCCGTGACTGTGATTTACATTCGTTACAAATAATTGAATTTAAATAGTTACTATGGCAAACAACAGAGCAGCCAAGTCAGGATTTGCAGCGGAAGCACAGAGAAAGGTAAGCTTTTTCACTTTTCCACAATTTAAATATTAAAGCCGGGTAGCAATAATCCGACTGGTTTAAATAGGTTGAAGTTTAATAGATGTTCAAGTTGGGGCTGTGCTTTTTTAATTAGTCGTGTTAACCGGGATTCTATCGATTTGGGAGGCTGTTCCAGATCCAGATGTATGTTACGGGGTCTCAACCATGACCTATATTTTGGTAGATGTGACAATTACAACATATGGCCTTGTATAAAGTTCATCATCTCAAGTCAAGTCATCATCAAGTCTTGTGTCATATTTAGGCAGTAAAATTCGAATTGTTATTTAATTAATGACAAATGATTTAAAAGAAATAATGATTAAGACATTTTAATATAAATTATATTATAGCAATTTAATACAATAATAATTATCGTGTTCTAAAGGTTCATTAACCAGTTTTATTCATAAATTGTAAAAATAAACAACCGCAGCACGTTACTTAGACCCAAAGTTAAAAACGGTCAAAAACAGGTTCTTAAAAAGAGATGTGCTTAACCGCCTACGTTCAATAATCTTTGGTACATTTTTAAACTATCTAAAGTGGAATTCCATAATAAAAGAAAAGGTTACACTGATACAGATATAAACTATAACACGCAAACCAAGGGATCTTCGAAAATGTACTTTGGTCGTTCTGTTTCTGTTATACACGCACGTTTAGTACCTAGCTTAGTGCAGAAATGCAATAAAATTATACATAAATAGTGCTTGAGCACTATTATATAAATAGATAAATACATTTTTAAATTTTTAATATTGGTAGGCAGACAATTGGTGTTCATTTGCCAGGTGTTCGTCTGCCGATCCGCGGTAGTACCACCACCTTTGTACAGTCGCGTTTAGAGATTTGCTTGTAAGTTGCTACTGTTTGCAAATGGAATAAATTGTATTATGGAACAAACGAAAGAAAACTTTCCTGTTGCTTCAACGATAACTAACTAGAACTAAATTGATATTCATATAGATGCAAACCAAGGGATCTCGGTTCAAAACCACTTGCCGAGAGTTTTAATAGGATAAAGTTTTAGTTTATACAATTATCTTGGAATTATTTATAAATTAATTCAATCAATCAACAGGGCGCCAACCCCTCCGATTTTGCTTTTCTTTTTTCGCGCCAACCCGACGAAGTTATTTTGTTTACTTTATTTACAATTTTTTAAATATTTTCTTTGTGATTGTGGGCACTGATGACCCCTGTTTTTAAGGGTCAAATAGTTCCTAACTTGATCGAGGAGCAATCTTCTGATCTTTTAAATCTCTCCAGTGAAACTACTTTCATCCATCTATGTGGCCAGACCAACGCAACGTAACATTCTCAATTTTTTAATTAGTTAAATATTTGTTGTTTGTTGACTTGACTATTGTAGAGAAACAGACATCTATTCGGCAATTTATGATATTATAAATCTGTATAAAATATGTATCAAATTTTTTTCATTCGTTTATTTTACTGTTATGTTGGCAAACCTATCCTTAGATCGTAACCAAAATTTACAACACTGCATTTACGTTTGATTTGATACAAATGTTAATCAATGTAAAGCTTTGTACTTACTCCTAATAAATATAAGAAGAGTTTAAAGGATAATCTTTAAAAAAATATATACTATGAATAGGTAAATCAGTTGACTAATAATACTTGAGCTGTGAAAAGTAAAACCAACGAATGGAAAAGGTATAGGAATCTGGAAAGTTCTAGAGAATTTTCTCAGTAGCATTGACTAAAGAGATCAAAGAAAAAAGTTGTATTTTTCTTCAAAAGTGGGTCTACCGGTTAGAAAGTGACGTCATTCTTATTGTTAAACATCTATTAAAGCTTGGAACAATACAAGAGAACGACGCTGAATAGGGTTCGTCTTCATTCACTTTTAACATTTGACCTTTGCAAGTTTTGGCAATTTCGGTAGCAGTATGCATCACCTCGATCAGCAATGATGTTGTTAAAGAAAAAATATTAGGTTAGGTAGATCCGTGCAAATCGCTACCGAGGTGTAAGGCGACCATGGTGTAGCGGTAGTGCACGCAAAGTCACGCAAACTCAGAGCCCCCGGTTCTAAACCAATAGCCGATGAATCTTTCATATATATACTGTGGTCGTCCAGTTTATATGATACAAGCACTTTATTAAAGAAATTAAGGTAAATACTTTAATAATACGGTAAAACGCGGTCTCGTCAATGATTATTAATTTTCATTGCTTCCTATTATTAAGCAAAAAGAAATTCGATAAAAAACATAATATGCATAATAACAATGCATAAATCTTTAATGTAAACTTTTTTTGATCATTCTCTATTTAGACTAGAAATATTTAACCTCGAACTTTATCGAACAATAGGCGGTTTATTAGTTACACGGATCATTGATTGTTTAATAAGCCAAAGAATCAACAATAAAGTTTAATTATTTTCCTACAAAACTCAAGTCCCATTCCTAACTGCAAGACCAATAATTATATTCCAGCAAATATAATTAATAAAAGCGTAAATATTGTTACCACAATCGCAAACAATAAAGCTTTGGAAACATTAGATTTTAAAAAATAAACGCGATATTTTTTCCTGAAAAAATATTATTTTCATAATGTTAATTTCATGATTGGGCTAACCTGAAGAAAATACTATGACGATAATAATTTCCTAAACAAATATAAATAATATTTATTACCGTAGAAATGTTCTGATTAGGTTCTTATTAGGATCAAAATGAATATTTTTTTTAAACTCATTTTCGAAATGACGCGCCCCTCCAACGCGAAACACGTGAAAAAATAAAATATGAATGCAACACACCGAAAATGCAATTGTAATTGGTCATTCAGTTGCTGGTTGGACACAAAAGGAGGAGCACGCTGATAAAGTATAATAGTATAGTTAGAAATATTTGCATTCAAACATTTAAATAAACTAATAAAGTGGAGTTATACAAGCTATAACAGTGTGGATGTCTGTCTATGGAGTCTATATGTCTAGTCCAGTTTTGCTCTTTTTTATGACTTAGTATTTTTTCTTGCCAGCGTCAAAATAATAATGTTGGTAAAACATTGTCAAGTTAAATTACATTAGGGTAAGAATAATGATTATAACGCTATTCCTTAAAGAAGCGAAAAAATTACAAAAATAAAAAGTATAAAAGAGGCGGATGTTTGCACCAGGTCTGGTTGTCTATTAGTGCTAGGTACTAGACCGGCATAGTGGATGTGATTGATACTCAGTGGCGTAGCGTAGCGGGGGCGAAGGGGGCATATTTAGGGGGCGGTAAAATTTAAAAAACTAAAATAAATTGGTATAATTTGAACCTGAAATTCATATTTTAGTTGTACCATGATTGAAATTCCTAAAAAAAGGGGGCGGCAAATTTATTTTCCGCTCCGGGCGGCTGACTCCCACGTTACGCCACTGTTGATACTTGTAGTTTCACTATGCTCATTATGTCAAGTCACAAAAAAAATAGAATTTTACATGTGGTCATAATATTAAAGGTTCAAACACCCTAATAAAGCACGCTTCGCGAATTCCTAAGTACCTACATAAATTATTTTGCAAATTACTGTTGTTTAAATTGTGATATAAATAATTGTCGAGTTACCGTTAATATACTTTAAGGAAGTGCATGTACTTCTTTTTTATTTTGGTTCCGTAGATAATATATGTTTTTTTTTTTTAATTGATCGATAAATGTTTAGACATGTTTGTTAATTTCAGTAAATAAGTTAAATAAATCACTTAGAAAAAGGGTTAAGGTATTTATTTTTACCTTATATTCGATATCACTTTATCTATAAGTTTTTTTAATTACTTAAGAAGTACACTGCTTAGTATTTTCTTTGATTTTGCGCGAACATTGATTAATGAATAAAAAAGTATTCTATTTTTTTAATTTATGTATCGTTGTCTCGTAGTAGAGAAATGGTCTCGCAAACAAATAATCCCCAGTTCGACACTTGGTACCAGCAATGTAACTTTAGTGTTATATATAAGAAACTTTAGTATATAAGTACGTTGAATGTAAGTAAATGTGTACGTTGTAGCTATAGAAATGCCTTCTTTATTTATAAGCTCCTTTATTGGATTGAAAAGATATTTGTATTTCTCCGAAATCAATCTATGCTAACACTACAGTTAGTTATTTCGATGCTGACTCATCTTAGTTTAGTAGAAATACCTTGTTATTTCCTGGCAAATATCCTTAACATACTGACGTAACTGTTCGAGCATTCAATAAAATAAAATTTGACCATGGTGTAAACAAATTATCTTGCAGACCATCGATGTTGTTTCACAAAACAACTTGTGTTGGTTTCTACATAATATACCAATGAATTTTTAATATAAGTATCGGTATCTATAAAACAGGAAAGTTTTCTGCTTAGATTAGAGACAAATGGGGTGGTAGTTAGGATTTTTATTTTCTCGAAAGAACGTGCAATATACGCTTATTTGAGAATATATATGTAACATATTTAAAAGTAAAAGTAGTAACGTAAAAGTAAAAACCATATTCATTTGTTAGGTTACTTTATTAATTTCAAAGAAACATATTATTTAATTCACATCAAATATTATTTTATTAACTATTTTCATCCATTTGAAATTTGTACTGTTTAACAAGCAAGTTATTGTAAAGCTTCTTTATACTCCTCTTTCCGCATAAACTACTTCTTTTTCATTGGCCGGCATAGTGACAGCGACTGAAGCACAGTCCTTTAGGTTTCTTTAGACATCTAGCGCCTTTGGACTTCTTTCTTACTACCAGGCAAGTCGGGGTTAGATGTCTTAATAAAACCGATTTCACTGTTTAGAAGGTGTCTAGTAAAACTTTCCTAATAAGTGACGTATAAGTTTTTATTCTCCCCCTGAACTCCAAAAAGACCCGTTACATTAATAAAGTGGTTTCTTTTTTATGGAAAGTCCCCTACACTCCCTGTCAGGCTCGTGTAATCGAAGTGGGTCAAGGAGATTGACTGTGTAACTACACAACCGGTTGAATATTCTTTTTAATGAAGGAGCATGGACATTTCTTTTTTTTAATACAGAGTATAAGGCCTACGAATATGAATTCAATTACAATTAAGAAATTTCTTAAACAACTTGTATTTAAAATTCGAAGAATTGAGTATTTATAATGAGGCTCTGTTTTGAAGGACCGAATTATCCTTATTCACATTAATTGTAGCAACGTAACAAATAATTATCACTATAATATTAACAAACATTTGAACATTTTTTTATTATACATTTCTAAACTATTACCAAGCTACTAAAGTGCTTGTATTATAGAAACAGGACAACCAAAGTACATATATCAAAGATACATATATCAAAGATACATTGGTACTGGTGAGTAGTTTGGAACCCGTGCTCTCGATTTGAGTAACCATTGCACTGCCACTACACCACGGTCTAATAAAGAATTCTTTGCAATTTTAATCTATATATGTTTAACACTGCTTTTATTTAAGATTATTCTAATATCGAAGATTTTGAATCAGGTTCTTTCTTGCAGGGCATTATAATTTAAGGCGGTGGTGTAGTTAGGCTTAATGGTCTCGCCAACCAACAGACCGCCCCGGTTTAAAACAACTGGCTGTACTAATTTATAATTCATATACGAGTAAGTACTTAGCTCGCCCAGTTTCTGTTCTGATACAAGCACTTTTAATAGCTTAGTATAGAAATAATAATAAAAAAAACAATATAGGTACAATGTACATTTGAAGTAATTTTAACCTAGAAAAAATATTTAGTCTTTATTGAATATTTATTATGAATGAGGTTTGGTTCTAAAGAACCTACGTAATGATCCTTTGTGATTTCTGTTATTTTGCGGTTTTATTTGAAGTCAGCTAGGTCAAATATCGAATTGTATTCAAATTGATTATCAAATAAAATTAAACAGTAGAAAGTTTCCCGTAATCTTAGAATATTATTACTAATCTATTATGAATTATTTGCCTTTAATAATATTTACATATTCCAATTCGACATAAACCCAAATAATGCAAACATGACATCATCGTTGTTAAATAGATACTTAAATCTAATTAGAGAGCAGTCATTTGTGATAATTATGATCTCATTGCGTATGAATTTAATGAGACTAGTAAATTTTCAGACAACTGTTCATTCGTAGTATATAAATTGTATGTTATATATAAATAATACTGGTATATTTCCAACGGGGGCAACAGGTATATTTGACGACAGGCGTGGTCGAACGGTTTAGCGATTGGTTTGTTGCGCGTAAAGTCCCGGGTTCGATTCCCGGTCGGAGCAAATATTTGTTTCATTGCTTTTATTTGTAATATTTAATAATTATATTATTATAAATATTGCAAATATTTGTTAATAAAAAAAGAGATAGATATTTGCTTCGGGTCTGGTTATCAAAGAGTGGTAGGCAGTGGTACCCAGTCTGCCGATCCGGGGTAGTACCACCACTTACAAGTAAACAGACCATGAAGTGATTTAGTCACGTTTTGGGTTCAGCTTGTAAGTTGCCGGTTCCATCTACTGTTATTGAATTTATTGAATTGTAGTAGCAGTGACATACATTCATGGACAACACTTCGGCTTAACATCAAGCGGGGTGCTGTCATATGTCGAGTCACAATAACAAAACAAAATACCCTCAAATAGGCGCTGAAGCCTTCTATAGGGGCGGTAGCTGATCCAGAGACAAACAGGGGGTAGTCAGAGGCGTGATCATCCTAAAATATAAAACCACCATTTTACCCCACAACAGTACCACCACATTTAACCTTACAAATACCCACACAGTACAGTACCCAGGATGGGGAGATGGAGCTTATGGGCTGCTGAAGCATTCCTCTTGTCTATTGTTATCGATTTGGTCGACGGTATACTGATGCTTCCTCTGACCTGTGCAGGTATCACGAGTGTGAAAAGACGAGGTAGGAAACAGGGTTAAATAGCTTCTTAGAACATTCTACGTAATATAGGCGATATTAATTCTGAATATATCACATTTTTTTATAATACAAAATTAATATAATATATTTGTTGTAAATGTATTGCGATTGCATTAATAATTCCATTGATTATGACAACAATGTTATTTGCCTTGTTTGCACTTAGCATGACAAATAAATAATTATCCATTTTTAACTTAAAGGCTGCCTAAAACGTTCTATGCGTCGTTTTGTTATTGAATGCAGTTGAATGCTTTGCCAGCCCATGTGTTTACCCCATCCTATAACCATGGATCCGATGCGTGAAGAAGCACATTATTCGACTCGGTTTTTTCAGTCGTCGGCACTCTTAGACCTCCATCGTGCTTACCATCAGGCAGGTCGAGGTCAAATGTCGAGTCACAATGAAAAAAAGACACTGACATAACTTTCTTTGGCCGATAACAACGACTGAACAACCGTAAACTGAGTAGTTTGTTTTTCCACATATCTCTTTATGGCTCTTAGATATTCCCTTGCTTACCAACAATCAATTAGAGCAGCCTTTGCCAACCTTTTCCTAGCGCCACCTTACCATAATCCGAGGACCCCTAAAAAAACCTATTTGCAGTACTCACATACTCAAATCTATTTTGTTCTCAAAAATCTCAATTAAACTCTAATGCAGTGTTTTTGTATGTAAATGGCTAGTCACATATGACACATTATTCAATCTTGAAACTGAAAAAGGCAAAATGGTCTGCTAAATTCGGCTGCACCACTATGCTTTCGTAATTTTCTTGTTTTGTCCGCGGACCCCAGCGGGGTTAGGTTGGGCAGGTTAAAACGATAATCGTCTCTCGTCGACGATTGGCAAAATAATAAAAGTTAGGCTAAATCCACCAAATCGACTATTGATGATAATGATCAAACGTGTCGTCGCACAGACGATATTCGTCACAACGATTAAGAGTCTCGTTTTATTGGATTTAGCCTAGCTTTTATTATTTTGACAATTACCGACGACAGACGATAATCGTTTTAACTTGCCCAACCTAACCCCGCAGGTTGGTAAAGGCTGAATTAGAGTATAAATTAACAAATAAGCTTTTATTTAATCAATCAAATTGTCACGCCTTTTTCCCACAGGGATAGGCAGAGACAATGGAGCGCCACCTACCACGATCCTTACACAGTTCCCTAGCTTACTTCACATCCACAATTCTCTTCATACAGACTCTGTGGTTATGGGCACTAGGCAACCTAGTTTTCTTTAATCATACTTTAAAACTTTAATCATACAACTAAAAGAGAGCAATAATTACGCATTTATTATAAAAAAAAGTAAACAAATTATATATTCTAGTATTTAAAACATATGTTCAATTAGCTCACAGAATTAATATCACACTAATACTGTGTGAGTCATGTTGGAATATTGCGAAACACATCGACTTCACCTTATAAGGCATGGCCTTTACACAGAACTTATTTATATGGCATAAAGACAGGCCACTTTCAAAACTCAACCATATGTTCGTTTGACACAATTTACAATTATTTTAAAACTTAAACCTATATATATATCATCAACTATTAGGGTCGGCATAGTGACGGCCACTGAGGCTATTGTAAGATAAAACGATTTTTTAGTCGTTGGCGCTTTCTCTTGCACACCATTAGGCAAGTCGAGGTCAATATTACGTCTCAATAAAAAAGGCGATCTTGGTCTAGTGGTCAATAAATAGTCTCGAAAACAAAGAGCCCTGGTTCAAAAACATTAGCTGGAGGGTGTTTTCCAACAAATCGGAGACATCCTCAAGAAAGCTACGTTGTCTAGTGCCCATAACCGTAGAGCTTGTATGAAAAGAAATGTGGATGTGAAGGAAACTAGGGAGTTATGTCAAAAAGAAAAGTGTCGGTCCCTTGGCTCTGTCTATCCCTAAGGAAACAAAGGCGTGACAGTTTATTTAGTTCTAATTGCAATGTAATGACGTAAGGACCTTAAGTATTTTTTTATTGTGCCATATTATGACAGCATCCCGCCTGATGTTATGCTGAAGTACGGTTCATGAATGAAGGCGACTCCTACTGTATTTTAAACAATTGCAAGTAGCATTAAGACAATTGCATAGTCACATCTGCTATACCTGCCTTGTTGGAACCAGCATCTTACAAGTTGATCCCAATACGCGACTAAGACACGCTCTTAAAGGGTGGTAAGATTTACTTTTATTAAGATAAACACAATAGTAAGCCGCAAAAATCTTTGATGAATTTCATACAGGTAATAAATTATTGTATCTAGAACAATCTAAGTCTAAACTATTACAATATTCGCTAACCACAAATAGCTATTGGAACGCAAATAATAATTTCTATTCCACGTGTCATAAAACCACACAATATTGGAAATGTGAGAGGTTTGCATTATAATTTCAAACAATGCTTCATAGTGTACCTACCTAGTAGTCTACCTAGTTAGGTTGACAATACGTTGACTTATCGACTTTAGGTCATAACCCTACTAGACTTCAACATTACCTAATAATAAAGCATTCTTTCTTTGGATATACAGAAAACATCAGGTATGAAAGAGAGTCTGTCGTAGGACCGGGTTCTTGATCGTATACCTACCACCAACGCAGACAACCGCGTATTAAACATAGTGACGGCATAAACTGCTGATTTAAATGCACAAAGTACTCGAGTTCGTCGTACTAGGAATCACATAATTTCCCATATATAACTTTTTTACTTTGACAGTAGCTTGTCGAACTCCCAATCGACTTTAACAACTCATCAGACGGTTTATAATTCGAAACAACAAAAAAAAACTCCACGATTAAACCTGCACTGTCCAAAGCTGTCCAGCTGTTTTTCTTTCACATCTTTGACCTTTTATTTACATCCTCAGTGATCCAAATTGTTCCTATGTAGACTTTTATTAAAATCATATCAAATTAAATTGTCATGCAGGGATAGGCAGAGACAATGGAGCGCCACTTTCCAAGATCCTGGCCTCCCTTGCTTCCCTCGCATCCACAATTCTCTTCGTACAAGCTCTACGGTTTGCATCCTCCATATATATATTAAATCCATAAAATCATCCATTAAATCATCCTAAAATAACATAGTAAGACACTTTACAAGTCAGTGTTTTATGATTCAAATAATGTATTGTTTAGTCACGTTTTCAAACTTAAATGCTAATGACTGTGAAATGATTAATGCTTTTTTGAATGCACCTAATGGCGTTAAACTAGCTTTAAGAACTTCGAATACCAGAGATCTGAATTCCAACGGATAACATGTTACGATGTAACATTTATAAGGCAATGAATTAAACAAAATTTATGCGGCTTACTATCGCGTTTTTTTGGTTTAGCCAAACTAGATGACACCGTCAGTTATTTATTGCAAAAAAATGAATTAAACCGGAAAAATCAAAACATCAAACGGGGTAGTTTTGGAAACAATAACAGTATCAACCAATAGGACGACCAACACCTCAGTCTCTCCATGACCACGATGGCTGCAAAGCTCTCGAAACGTCGGAATAATAAAAAAATGTAAAATCAAAACCTAAATAAACGTGATAGTAATACTATTTATAAAGCATATAAATGTTTGAGCGAGACTTTTGAGGTGTTTTCAAAAACCTTATGGGTATGCTTTACGTGATAACAGTTCCTAGCTGTAACTAGTAAGGTCAATGGCAAGGAAATCATTACGCATTTACAAAGCACAGACATTTGAATGGATGAATTTGTATGACGTTATGCAATTATAACCAATGAGCTTCTCTAATGATGTTCAACTCTTCAAATTAATTCCACTACGTGTATCATCATGATTACGGGGAATAGTCTGGTGTATCATCGGTTACAAATCCGATATAATAACTATCCCTAGCAGATGCTGATTAATATTCTAGGATCGTGACCTAACACGACGCGGATGACTTCGTAGGTAGACTGCAGTAGGCTGGCCAGCGCCGCTTTAAGGCATAGGCTATAGCTCAGGGGCCTCCAATACAAATAGGCAAAATAGACGCAAACCAAATAGACATTAAGTAATTTCCATTTCAAATATTTTATTTATTTTTATGTATTATTTTTATTTAGCGCCCTTTGTCTCTACTTATCCCTGAGAAGAAAAGGCATGTTAATTTGATTAATTGAAATCAATATAATTTAATAAATGTCTAAAAATCTATTTTTACATCAGATGAAGCCTATGCCAGCTGGCGCTCGCATTGGTCAATACTATCAGCGAAAGAATTATTTCAGTTTTTACTGATGGTATTATGTTTTATCAGTAATAATATAAAGTTCGAGTCAATTAGCAACTGTCGGTAGAATCAATGTATGATCGATCATTCTCTTATAAGAAAAACACATATACAAATTATACACAGATTACAACATGCAAAACGCAAGTCCATATTGCAGTAGACCACCCATCTATTTGTATTTCAAGTATGCAATAAAAACTAGACGTACGCATAGTCAATTAACGTTAGACAGAGTTCTCACACTCATATAAAAGGCAAAGTTATAATCTATCCTTTATTGAATCGATTATTTATTCCAATGCAATGACCACAGGTACTGGCCTCGCCTGTCGACCCCATTCCACCAGCCATTCTGGTAGAAAATAACTATTGTAAACGATGTCCCACAAGGCTACCTACTTTTTACATAACCTTCCTTATACAATCCTGTACCAATGAACCTTCGTATGTTTAAATGTAACGTTTAAAATTGCAAGATTTTATGTTGCATGCAACTACTCTAAAGGTGCTCGTATCATAGAAATTGAACGATCAAATGACCTGTACGATTATATTATAACAGTATCATCAATTTTACGCCTTCAAGGAAAGGAAAAGACTACGGAGCTTCACATTCTACTGCCCTGACGCAAAAATAAATTTAAAGCCTAATGACTTCTCCGTTACTACAACGGTTGTTAAAATTACTATTTCGTTAGATTTAGTTTACCTGCAACTGACTGTATTAAATGAAGATAATTGAATTTCTTATCTGCATGCTAAATTTCTTAATGCATTCGTATCTATTTTGTAAGAGATTAATTTTAATAATCTTTTAATAAATTGTAACTGATGTAATATTATTTATCTTTCTTTTAAGTCATAGTTGTGTAATGCTTTGATACGTATTTGACATGAAATTATGACTTTAGATGATGTACAATGTCTTTCTTAAAGACTGTGGTAGGCTGACAGTTGGTGGTTATTTATATAGGGTTAGACCCGAGGTAGTAATACCAATTTCAAGTGTACATATCGTTAATTGGCTTTTTAGGAAAATGAAAGTTGCCTGAAAGTTGCAGATTCCAACTTTACAAGTACAAGTAATATATGCATCTGCTAGTTGCATTTTTTTATTTGTATTTAGTCGCGTTCATTCGTGGGCACTCCAGAAACACGTTACGAATGAGCCACAATAAAAAAATAAGAAAACGTAAAGTACATTAACTTAATATATCATTTATAATGTTCTGTTAGATTCTGCAAGCGAATTAATTCTGTCCGTACCAAATAATTATTTGATTACATGAACTTTGATCACTCCGTGCCCATTATATAATAATAACAATGCATATACTGTTTTAGCTTATTAAAGGCATGTAGTAGATGTGTATCTACCGTTTTTTTTCACACTTATTAGTTATGTTTATGATAAATTTATTAGAAATGATTCATTATTCAAGGCTAACAAATTCTACGGTTTTATCGCAAAAGTTTATAATATGAATTATAAATAATAGTCTTTATTTTGAAATAAAATGTCTACAACTGTACTTTTATACTTACTCTCTAAAGGGGTCATTCTAAGTCTGGTTTGCTGGGTACAGTCATTTTCTAATCATTAGGTTATAAAATTATACATGTTAAATAACGAGTGTGTATTAGAATTTGTATGTTCAAAATTACATTTAATTTGTATTCTTTAATGTTTTTTATTATTATTTTAGAATGATACTTTTGGAAATGTTTTATTCACCCTTATAGTACAACTGTTGATGTCAATCTTGTTGGTGTTTACGAAATAAATTATCACTGATTTCAAATAAAAGCAAATTTCAGAAAAAAGTACTTATCAAAATCGGTTACGTGTTATTTGCAATAAATTGCAGATTTAATGGCCCAATAAAAAATGCATAATGCATTAATTTAAATAAAATATATCGCTATGTGACGTAAACTACAAACAGTTGGTTGTCTACTCGGTTGCTTGAAATAAAAACGACTATTATTATTATTGCTTGACATATGATAATACACCGCTTCCTGAAGCTGGAGTGCGATCCATGGAACTGCTGTCACAGTGCAAAACTCTACAGTCGCATCCTTCTGGCCGACTTGGTTGAATTTTGGCAACTTTTAAAATTATACATTTGTAATTTTGAAAGGAAGTTTGTTAATTTTGGAAAGGACGCTGAAACGGCTAAATGGGTTTGGAGCCTTTTATATCAAATACCTTAAAGCACCAATTGGTTAAAGTTTAGGAAGTACGCCCTCTGGAGTACCTAATGATGAACTATAAGGATGCAATAGATATTTAGGAGATAGCTAACTAAAATTATGAGCCTTTTCTGTTATGAAATTGTAGACCTGAATAGATCATGAGGGCTCGTAGTGTTGTCACATAACGAGACGCAGGTAAAGCCGCCGGGCCCAGTTAGAGACTACGTAATTAGAATGTGCAAGCAGTTGATTTCGAAAATTGCAAAGTTCAGATGTCGCGTCAATAAAAAAAGATAGATTTAAAATGACATTAGATTGTTGTGCTGTCTTTTATTCACTAGCAGCCGTGGTTGTCCATTGACATTGAATCACGTTTATTTATGGTCGTCAAGCCGTGTGTTGTGCCGATTATGGTCATCGCCAACTAGAGATTACTCGTGAATGCATGCTTTAATCAAAATGCTATTTGATACTGCCAATGCGTGGGATCTTCACTTTCGAAACACATTTTTGGATAACAACTCCTAATTGAAAAAATGTGGTTTTAATCAAATTGGTTACGTTTCCATTCCTACAGGGATAAACAGAGATAATGGAGCGATTAGGTTGGCAGGCAGACAGTTATCCAGTCTTCCACCACGTTCAAGTAACATATACACTGTTTTTTTTTATTGTAGTGCGACAATGACACCGCCCCGCCTAAATTGTAGTAAATGGGTTAACTGATAGTACAGGTAACGCATCCACTATGCCGCCCTAGTTGGGGCCGGAAACTTTCAAGCTGTTACCGAAACGCGACTAAGACACTTCATGATCTGTAGGTACAATTGATGATAACGGTGCCATTGTTTAGACCAGTGTTTCCCAACGTGGGGCCCACGCCCCCCAGAGGGGCATTTTGATAGTTAAGGGGGGCAATTTAAAAATGAACTCGACACGAATTTAACCCTTTCGCTTTGGATTATTTAAATGCAATGCTAGTTATCAAGGCAAATTCCTAAAAAATGCTGTAATCTATACTAATATAATAAAGCGGAAGAGTTTGTTTGTTTGTTTGTTTGTTTGTTTGTTTGTTTGTTTGTTTGTTTAAACGCGCTAAACTCAGGAACTACTGGTTCGAATTGAAAAATTCTTTTTGTGTTGGATAGATCAATTATCGAGGAAGGCTTTAGGCTATAAAACATTACGTTGCGACTTATAGAAGCGAAGAAACAGTCGAAAATGTGGAAAAAACGGGGAATATTATTCGTCTTTGAGGGTTTCCGTTGCGTGCGCTGCGAAAACCGTTCGAGATACCCAAAAAATATGTATGAAAGAATTATTCCTCTTTAAATTATCTAAAAAAATGTCCGCGACCGTATATGTCTATCTTCTAAGATTAACTCACAATAACAGTTTTTATGATAGTCAAATTTGGTCTAAATTAATGCATTATTACAAATTATTTGTCAGAGTTGTATTAACATAATAATATTATTCTTTATCGAAATAAATGTGTTATTAATTAAGAGTATTTAACTGTGAACAAAACTGTCATCACCTAATTTCAATAAACATCTTATAAGATAATACAATTTTAAAATAATTCTGAAACAAAATTCACACGCGTCGCATGATGAGCGCTAACCGGCGGGCGAGGAGAGGCGGTGCTTGCGGGCGAGGCGTAGGGGGGTGTAGCTCTACGAGGTATAGTCTGTCTAAGCCGAAATGACGCGCCCCTCCACTGCATTTACGCATACGAGCAAATATGGATAAAACACACCGAAAATGCAGTAATTGGTTATTCAGTTGCTGGTTAGACACAAAGGAGGAACGAACGTGATGAAGTTTAATAGTATAGTTAGTAATATTTGCATTCACACATTTAAATAAACTAATAAAGTGGAGGGGCGCGTCATTTAGATCGGATGAATGCAACGTTAATTTGTTTTTACGATATAATATCATCGTGCAAAATCCTTTTTTATACAATTTCATTTTGTAGTAGTTTTCTCTATAGTAGGTAGTGTTTGTTTTAAGTATAGTATTTTGTTTCTAATATTTTCACAATAACACTTTTTTTGTTTTGTTGTAAATAATACCTGTAGGTGTCATCTACATTCTTTCAAGGTTAGGTTTATAATTCTTATTAGGTTAGGTTTTAGTTTAAGCATACAGTTAGTTTGGTTAAGTTTTCATTTCCTTCGTTCTTTTTTCGTCACTGTAATGCCTAGAAAAAGGACTCAGCGTTCTCGGCAGACTGCTGCTGCAAAGCGGCTGCGAGTTTTGCGCACAAGAAAATAAAACTAAAAATATAATTTACGCAGAAGTACTTTAAAATATATTCTTTTTAAAACTACTTTAAAATATATTATATTAGTTACGTAATTTAATCGTCTAAAATAAGTCGCGGGTAACAGCTATAGGTAATTTATAATAAAGCTAAGCAGGTAGGTAAACAAAAAATTAATATGATTCCCAAAATAACTATTCCACGCGGACGCAGTCGCGGGCACAGCTAGTCATTTATATTTCTTAAGGGAAAAAATCAATTTTTAAATGTTAAAATTTATGTATGGGGGCATAAAAATTTTAGAAATGTTAAGGTGGGGCATGGACTAAAAAAGGTTGGGAAATACTGGTTTTAATTGTGATTGTGCATATGCATTTTACTCGGACTTATTTTAACCGTAATTCCAATGCTGTTGTGTGGGATCCAAAACAATCGATCCTTGGATTTGAGCTGGTATTGAATACCAATGTATCTTTTTATGTCGCCCAATGGCCAGTGACTTTGGTCGTCCTGTTTTTAGGATACAATCATATTTACTAGTAGGAACGTAAACTAGCTTCCCATTATCATTTTCCAATATAAAAACTAAGAAGTGAATCAGTCGCGTTTTCGGCAATTGAAAACACCACTGATTACTGGACTTACTCTCCCAGTCCAGTAATTGATTTACTGGGCTATCATGGATGGACTGCTTTATCAATGATTTGTCTTTAGTAGCAGTCGCTTTCATTCACGGATCACAGCTTAGTATCTTGTTAAACATTAACAGTGTTACCACAAAATCATTAAACGCGCTTAAGACAGGCATTAAACATGTTTTAAGTCAATTTAGTAAATATCTACATCGTGTTCCACAGCAATATTCGAAATATATTTTGATAAACTTTTAGCCGAACGTATGACTTCATCGTAATTTGATAAGTTGAACTGGTCACTTTGCTAAATGCGATAACCCGTATAAATTTCATATTGAATTAATAAATCAGTTGTTAGGTATGTAAATATATAGGTGGTCTTTTTAGATCAATTACTATCTAAATATTGTCTATTAAAATTCTAGAAGCAATTTATAATTGTAAACCGATAAAACCTGAAAGCTACATTCATTTGATGTAATTAGATTGTACATATAATTGCTAATAAAAAAACGAGGCAGATATTTGCTTCGGGTCTGGTTGTTTAACAGTGGTAGGCAGACAGACAATTGGAACTCAATCGCGTTTCCCAATCAGCTTGAATGTTGCCGGTTCCAACTAGGCCGCATAATGGATGCGACTGGTAAAATGCCTTAGTTCCTAGAGTTTTTCCTAGAGTTACTGGACAGTTTATTGTTATGTCTTAACAATTCGATTCGATTTATAACCTTAAATTATTCGATCTAAGCACATTTCCATTGCCAAAACTCAAGCAGGTGATTATCAAAATCGTGGCCTCAGGCCACGATTTAAATATGTGGGACAAAGACAGGACATCGAATTAACTTCCTTTGTTTTTTAACGCAAATTAATTCATGACAAGAATAACAATGTAGTTGTACAACTAGGACCTTCCTATCAGATCGATTCGACTGCAATAAAACTACAATAGTAATGAAAATGGAAATCAGCGGAACTAACGCCCCACTGACCAGTAAGACACCAGGGGACCTTTTGTGTCTAATGAGGCAAAGTGGCCGTATTCCTATAGGAACTGATTAAATTTAGTATCGGTTTATTATTATTATTAACTCTTTGAGATTCTTTGAGATTCTGCAATATTTTAAATTCTTACGTTTGTGGTTTGCACAAGGTTAAAATTCTTCCTCAATTCGATTCTCTTCGCTTCCTCAATGCTGAGGATTGTAATCCCGCTATGGTTTTCTCTGTCAGACTTTTTCATCGTGTGTCGGCATCTTAACGCGGTCTGTAATCTGGTCGTCTCAGCGCCTCTACCGCGTGGTCTCCTGTCGTTGAGCTTCATCATAAGTCTTTAGATTGCCGCTCTCCCTTTGTCCCTTATGACACTATAACGAAAATTAGAACAATGTTCATATTTCTGTTGTAATGTCGTCATCAATTATTTAGGCCTTGTTGATCATCTAAGTTAAAACTTTATGTACTTACCTAGTATAGTCTAAATTTTAAAAATCTAAATTGAAACAAGAACAAGTTGTGTATTTTTTATTTCTGTTGTGTGCTCGTAAATAGTACTTGCAACTGATAAGAAAACACATACCTATACGAACTTAATTAGGAAACTTCAGTTTCAATTGATTAATAAGTAATTAACATAACAGAAACAGCAAGAATTCGAATTATATATTTTATAATATTTTAACTAGATAGACATGAATCACATGAACCTTGATGTAAATATAGTAGAACCCTAGACGTCACTTTTATGGGTTTAAAAATGTATCAAATGAAACCAATTAACCCAATCAAATCCAATCATTATAACCCAAACCGCTTAGTTCTTCTAGAAATAAATGCCGAAAGATTCTTTATCGAGTGCCAATAAAACAACGCAAACGAGTTCCAGCCTAAATGAAATGCCGGTTTTGCCATGTGTGTGTGTTTTTTTGCTGCAAGTGTCTGTCAGGTTATTCGGCTTGAGTCACGCTTGAATCCTTGAAAGGTTACGTCAGCGCCGAAACTGAGTTATGGACCCAGGAACTGGCTGAGTCAATTCATCTCGAAAATATGCTCTTTCGTAATATAATGATTCAAATGCCCGTTTTAACGGTTACTATTTTTCTTTTAATTGTTTTGGGACATTTTTTTATATCCAACAATATTATTCTTGATAAACGATATTTTACTATCATCATCATCATCAAAGCCTTCTCTCAGATTAAGTCATATTGAATCCGTAGCCAATTTTATTTTGAATCAAGCATATTTTAATACTGTTTAAAATAATTGTTGACTGTTTGTTTTACCATATCTCTTTGGTTTGATACACAAATGTTTGTGTTTATTGATAGACGTGTTTGATTGTCTATGAGAGTCCAATTTGTTTTCGTATTTAGGGATTAGATAATATTTATTCAAAGCCTTGTTTTATTTGAAATAATTCTGAACCCAGTGAGAATAAGATTATACTCGTATGTGGTTGGACTTGATTTATAATATGGGGTACCTAAACAAGAACACTTACGATAAATTTTAATACGAATTAGGGTGGGTTCCTAAATAGGTACGCCATATTAGGTTATCGTGCCTAGTAGCCACATTCATTCAACAAATTTACACACCAAAAAATAACAAATATTTAATTATTCAACATCGGTTTGATATCATATAACACTACCAGCCCAGCTGTCATCGAATATAATAGAAATGTCGTAAGTTAGAAGATAGTGGTGGATTTTTTTCAATATTCATTATTTACATCACGTCCGTTAACCTCTTACCTAATTAAACAGACCCAGGATATGATAATGATAATATCATTGAATCCGTTGTCACGTGTCACGTACGAAGCCTAGTAACGTGACGTATTAATATTAATAAACATAACACATATAATATTCCATTGTTTAGAATATTCAGAGATAGTGTTTAGTAACATTCAACAGATGTAAACAAATTTCACTGGAAAATATTGGTTTAATAATAACCCATATAATAAGTTAGGGTACGCTACTAAGCCCGTTTATCTGTTATTTTCTATATCTTTTTCCTTACATACAACGTATGCTAAGGAAGTTTAAACATGATCTTCTCTTAAGTTTAATTGAAGGAGACTGTAGTGTTGGTCGGCTAATTTAACATTTTTGTAAAAGTTTCCGAACATGGTGAAAAAGCGACAGTAATACCGCATTATAATAATCAAAATAAAATAGATATTTTATTGGCCAGCATAATTACGGTGATTGAGGGAACCATATCATTTCAGTCGTTAACGCTCTTGGATTTCCCATAGCTTACCATAAGGCGTCAAGACTTAAAAAAATTGTTGTAAATCGAGTGCGAGCCAACCATATTGTACAGAATGAAAATCACTTCTTCGCGTTTGTTACCATTGTTTATCACAGTCGTATTATCTCATTCAATTTAACAGTTTAGTGAATATTCACGTCTATTTAACGATTTCGTTCTGATGATATCATAATTAATGTATTTCGTGTCATGCAATAATTAAATAAAATTCTATTGTTATGAGATTTTAGGCTGTTTTGTTTGGCTTGTTGCTCAATCCGATAGTCTTAAATATACAATCAAACAAATGTCACGTCTTGAACTCTATAGGGATAGGCAGGGACAACGGAGTACCACTTTCTTAATCCTGTAACAACTTCTCTCTCATGTCATGGTCATTAAATTAAGAGAAAACAATAATTTAAACTATAAGTAAACAAGATATATAGATGTATAACAATTCAAAGCGACTGTGGTGTAGTAGTAGATAAATAGTCTCGCAAAGCAAGAGACCGTGGTTCGAAACCTCTTACCAGTACCAATCTTTTTTTGGCCTGCATAGTGACGGTGACTGGGGCAGCCTTGAACTGACTCGGTTGTTTCAGTCGTCGGCACTTTTGTATCTCTTCTTGCTTTTCATCAGGCGGGTCGAGGTCAAATGTCGTGTCATAATAAAAAAAAAGAATCAATCAATCAAATTGTCACGCCTTTTTCCACAGGAATAGGCAGAGACAATGGAGCGCCACTTGTACTAATGTATCTTTAATATAAAATGTACTTTGATTGTCCTATTTTTAAGATACAAGCGCGTTTAGTAGTTTAGTTTAAAAATGTAAAATATATACCTATATTTACTATTACCTTTAGTATAGTTTACATAGTGTAGCAACAACAGTCAGGCGGACTTATCACTCCGACCTTCAAATATATCGGTTAAATGACAAATATATTACACACAGCTTCTGTTCCCATTACAAAACATTATTACCGTTATTATAACAAATTATTTATCGCCATATTTAATAATAATAAAAAATAAATATGTACTGGTATCTTTTTTATTATGGTTTGACATGTGACAGCACGCCCGCCTGATTTATGGCTGGAATGCGGTCAATAAAGGGACTGCTAATACAGTTAAATAATTACAATTAGCAATCGCATCCACTGTGCCGGCCTAGTTGAAATAGGCAACTTTTAGGCTGATCCCTAAATGCAACCTAGTTACTTCGCGGCAAACTCGCCTTTCACCATCCCTGCCATCCGCCTCTGGTAGCCAGAGGCGAACAGGAAATAGACGAGTGTGTGAGAGCGGTGATGAACAACAGGAGGGAATGGGTATGACCATACCGCTCGGCAGCACTGCTCTCTGGTTCTGTCACGATGAATTCGGATGACGTAGACTTCAAGCCCAGGTTCCGATAATGCGGTGGAGTGCAACATTGCCCTATCCGCCGCCCGGGAGACGCTCTCGATAGAAGAAAAGCATTTTTAACATCCACCTAGACCAGAGGATTCCTGTACCACAGACACGGGACTGCCAATTGTGTAGCTACTTCTCAAATTAATTAATATAAATGACATCTAAGGGGAAGCCTATGTTCAGCAGTGGACGTCTTCTGGCTGACGATGATATAATAGCATTATTTATTTTATATGATATACGAGTACTTGCTGCATACTTTCTTACATACCGGCAGTCTCAGCTTAATATCAGATGGAATGCGATCATAATAACTGTGGCAAATATATATAAAAATTAAAAATATCTTTTTCTTAAATTAAATTTTTATTAAACTTACTTTTACTAACGATATTATTTTCCTATAATTTCAGATAAACAGCAAATACAGCGAGGATCTGGCAGCTGAATCCTTGGAATGGATCCGCAACATCACTGGCGAACCAAATGACTGCTCCGGTGACATGGATAACTTCTACGAGGTTCTGAAGGACGGCACCCTTTTGTGCAAGTTAGTTTTTTTTTAATTTGTATTTAGCCATATGACGGCGTTTACTACAACAGTCAAATAAATGAAAGTAGCAGTCGCATGGTGAAATCGGCAAGCTGATCCCGAAGTCACTTGACGGTACTGAACGTGGTGATACAACCCTTAGGGCTAATGATCACCAGGACGCCGACTCTCCTAATACATGACAGCAAATGACTTGGCAATGATCTTGCACTGATATTGCACAGATCGTAGGTAATCAACGGATAACAAATCAATAGGTTACGTTGAATGGTTAACTAACATTAGTGCAAGTTTGTTGCTATGCCACTTAGCCGTTGTGTATTACGACGATGATGCCTAAAAAGTTAATTTACTTTTTTCTATTTTTTTTATACTATGCTACTAAAGTGCTTGTATCAAAAAACAGGACAACCAAAGTACATATATCAAAGATACATTGGTACCGGTGAGTGGTCTCAAACTCATGCTCTTCGGTTTGCGTAACCATTGCACTGCCACTACACCACGGGCGCCTTAATTATGTATAACAAATGCTTTTAAGGAGAAATATAGATTGAAATGTCCATTAAAATGGACAAAAAAATATTTGTTTAGTCCATTGGGAAATTTAACAGTATTAGTTTGACCTTTCCATTCCACACCATCGAAGCATTCCTTTGTCTGAGTGAAAGTAGATTAACGAAAGCAGTTTATAAATCTGATGTGGATGGATGCGTTAAACAAGGCAGGCCCAGGATAATGTTTTCCGACCAAATCGGAGACATCCTCAAGAAAGCTAGGTTGCCTAGTGCCCATAACCACAGAGCCTGTATGAAGAGAATTGTGGATGTGAAGGAAGCAAGAAAGTTGTATAAGGATCGTGGTAAGCGGCGCTCCATTGTCTTTGCCTATCCCTGTGGAAAAAAGTCGTGACAGTTCAATTGATTGATTGATTGAATTTGACCTTCAATTTTAATTTTAAACACAATGGAGCGCTACTTGATTGCCACTATATTGACAAAACTCCCTCACAATCCCAGGAGGGTGTTTTTCGACCAGATCGTAGACACTCTCAAGAAAGCTGGGTTGCCTAGTGCCCATAATCGTAGAGCTTGTATTTAAATAAATGATTAATGAAAAACTATCTTGAGTGCATTTAACAAATCCCTATACTTGGTATCCAAGGCCCTTGTTACTGGCGACCCCACAGAACATTTAATAATAGGTTTAATAACCTATTATTAAATGTTCTGTGGGTGACCCCGCTCTTTCTTGGACAAAAACCAATTCAATGCTCAATGAAATCCAAAACAATGCTAATAGAAATAAATAATAATAAAAAACAATTAAAATACAGAAAGTGTGTTTTGAATAATTGTTTACTCCATTATTTTGAGAGTAATCAGTATCGGTTGTTCAGTCTCTTTTATTGTGCCTTAACATATGTCGACTCACAATATAAAAAAATATTAATATATAGAAAATGTGAGCTAATTACACAAAATTTAACAAATAGTAATAAAACAATTTCTATATTTCAGACTAGTGAACACTATTCAACCAGGCCTCGTTAAGAAAATAAACGAGTCCAAAATGGCATTCAAATGCATGGAGAATATCAATGCATTTCTAGAGGCTGCTAAAAACTTAGGTGTACCAGCCCAGGAGACGTTCCAGACCGTTGATCTATGGGAAAGACAGAACTTAAACTCGGTCGTTATCTGTTTACAATCGCTCGGAAGAAAGGTATTCTATAGATTTGTTTTATTTATTTAGAAGAAGGACTACATATCTTCATTTTAAATTTTATTATGACTCGACATCTGACGGCGACCCGCCTGATGGTAAGCAGAGATGGCTCACCATCAGGCTTAAGGTGCTTCTGCACGCATCGCTTGAAGAATCCAAGGTTATAGGGAGAACACATGGGCTGGTAAACTTGTCGATTGTTTTACAAAGAAACACGTACCATACCTTTTAGTTCGACTGTCTTAGCCGACGGCGGCGACGATGGTTCAACCGGCTGCAATTCTGTCGACACAGAATTACAGCCGGTTGAACCAAAAATTATAATTTACAAAATTATAAATTACAAGTATCGTATAAGTAAAAGAAAAATAGGTTGCACCACTCTTTAACTTTACATTTGCGTTTAACGGATATTTTATACAGAGCTAAAGGACATCATTCATTTTGGTTTCTATGTACTACTTTTGTTATTTCTAATGGTAAAAACATATATAAATGGTAGTTTTAATATAAAATTATTAAGAACCCAATCACGATTTTGTAATTGTAAACGTAAATTCGTAAATTAAAACTTTTTTTTGTACAACCGGCTGTTAGAATGCTTTCCCCGACCTGTGCGGGTATCACACGATGCAGGTAAAGGCGAGGTAGGAAAAACAAGGTTAAATAGCTTCTTGGAACACTTTAACCCTATTAAAATACTACCAATTTTTGTTTATAGTAGTAAATATTTATCATAAATTGTACTGTTGGATTGTATAAATGGGAATAAATAAATAAATAATTTCTACCAATTCCTCCCAATCCCTAAAAGTGTTCTACTAACTACCGTTTAGTAACTATTATCACCAAATAAATTAAATTTTAACTAGGGTTAACGTTAATCCGCGCTGATAGCTTTAATTCTGTCGTTATCAAACTAATACCCTGATTAGATGTAGGGTTATCTTTAACCTTTGATATTATATCCTACTTAATTGTTTACCGATAGAAAATGATAGAAAAATGAGTAATACGGTCCTTCCAAAATGGGTGAAGTAATTATTGATAAATATTACAAAAATCTTAAGATGAATCAATCAATCAACGAAAAAATTCACATCTTTTTCCTACAGGGAGAAAGAGTAATAACTAAAATATATATAATAGTAACATTAAAAATTCTAAACCTAAATGCAATTGACAATCTTATAACTTCTTCTTATCTTAAGTAATGGTGCAACAAGCGTGGCGCATTGATTAACTCATCAATTCGTTACGCACAAATTTCCGGGTTCGATTCCTGGTCGGAGCAAATAATTGTTTCATAGCTTTTATTTGTAATAATGAATAAATATTAAATATGTACTACAAATTTTTGTTAATAAAAAGCGACATTTCCGGCATAGTGACGGCGACTGAGGCAACTGTAAGATAAGAAAGTTTTTTCAGTCATCGGTGCTATCGGACCTCCCCTTGCTTACCATCAGGCAAGTCGGGGTCTTATGTCGAGTCACAATAAAAAAATATATAAAAATACAGAAAAAACGGATCAATTTAAAAACGGGTAAAATATACGCACCATGGTCTAACAAATCTAAAGTGAACGATCCAAAATCATCAAAACGTTACCAATTACTGTCCTATAAACTTAAATCGTTGTAACGCAGAAGACAAAATAGACTTATGCCCCGCTATTAGATTCATGATACGGAGAAACTCAGTCTCCGTATCATGAGTTAGTTATTAGTTTATAAAAATAGATATTTTATTCTCACGCAAGTGAAAGTTGTAAGTAATAAATATCTTTAAACCTAAACACCTATTCTTTTTACAGGCACACAACTTCGGCAAGCCTTCGATAGGACCAAAGGAATCAGAGAAGAACGTGAGAAACTTCACTGAGGAACAACTGCGTGCTGGCCAGGGAGTCATCTCACTTCAGTATGGTTCAAATAAGGGTGCCAACCAAAGTGGTATAAACTTTGGTAACACACGGCACATGTAAACATTATTAATTATAGGGGTTACATGTCTGTTTTTCTTTAATCTTTGCAATTATATTGATGTCACGTTCAAGACTGTGAATCTACTTAGTCGCGTTCCTATTGACAGTTGTCTGCTCCTACTAGGACGCATAGTGGATGCGAATGCTACTTGCAGTTATTTAACTATAGCAGTTGCGTCCATTTATGCTGTCATATGGCGAGCCCTCAGAATACAGAAAAAAACGTTCTGTATTCTGAGGTTCAGCCATAATAAAAATAGCTTAAAAATTTATCGCATAATTTCAGAAATACCTAAGCAAATTTTTTTAGTACACTAATACTTTTTGGTACTCTACAAGGTTAATATAAAGTTGTCAAGGGGTAATGATATGTACTAAATTTTGTACGCATTCAGATGTTTTAACAATTTCTTACGTTAAACGTAACGTAAGAAGTATTTTAATAGATATTTCTTATTTTATTTTTGTATTGTTAAGTGTCATATTCAAATCTAAATAATACGTGTAACCCCAATAAAAGCAGTCATTCTCAAAACAATAGATGATATTATTAAATAAATTTTTGGACAATAATAATCAATTGACTCGTACTTACATGTATAAGTAATATTAAATGGTATTTGTTAATATTATAATTATAATTTATAATATTGGAGTATATATTTAGCGCTATATACTCCATAGTATATATTTGGGGATCGGTTCCATGTATGATGACTCCCTTATGTTCTTCATGACAGTTTACCATCAAGTTTTTTCATGGTTAAACCCTCATACTTACTAGTGATCTTCGGAGTACCACTCCCCAGAATTTGACCGGCGAAATCTTCGTGGTATTGTTTTGACTGGAAGCACGGTTACGTGTATAGTTCTCGTCATATTAAGCTATAAATAAAGTAGCTACATCAACCAACAAATATTGAGTAAATCTTTTATGTTACTACAATTAAAAGTTTACCAAATCGAATCAACTTAAATTAATAAATCGTAGATACGAAACTAACGAACCATTTGAGTTAGTCGGGTTATATTTTAGCGATATGAATGAAACGCTGTCGTCCAATGTTTTGTGGTACACTCCTTGTAGGAACTCCTCAAAACGTTAGGTTTGTTATTTTGAAGTAGACAAGTCATGATAACGCGCTTTCACTTCTTCGAGTTTTAAATGCATTTGAGGTTGCTTATTATTTTGCAACGAACTTCAACGTTTACACAATTTATAGCTTTTTGTGACAGGGACAAAAATATACAACGCAGTCGAATCTTCTAGCAGCTTGAATTCAGTTATTTAGATGTATCAGATTCTATATTTATTATACAGAAAATATAACAATTATTGACCAATGTTTTAGTATAAATGTTGATGCTATCTATTATGGACCATAATTATTTTTATACTGTTTATTATTATATCTTAATTCCATAACCATTCCATTATTAATATAATTAATTATTTTTTAAAATTGACATTGTTATTTATCTATTAAATATTAAATATTTTCTATTTATAAGTTAATTTGCACTAAGCTTATTTAATATTAGAAAGCACGTGTTTTTTTTTATTTGTAAAACGTGCCAATTAAATGCTTCTTCCAGATTTTAGAATATTTGCATTTATTAAAATGTGCCTTCTTATGCTCCATAGGGGCCAACTCTACGATTTTATATTACATTTATAATCAAAAAATAAACTGCGGTTCTCAGGGACGCTAATGATCCGTTAACGTAATGCTAATAAAATAGGTCAAATAATGGCCGAAAAATAAGCATATTATAATATTTTCTTAGATTTTGCGCGAAGATTAATTATTGAATTGAACAAATTTTATGCGGCTTACTATCGCGTTTATTTTGGTTTTGATTTTACAATTTTCTTGTAAAACATCAAACAGGATAGTTTTGGAAACAATAACAGCATTAACCAATAGAACGACCAACACCTCAGTCTCTCCGTGACCACGATGGCCGCAAAGCTCTCGAATCGTCGGAATAATAAAATAAAATTTTATAATCATAACCAAAATAAACGCGATAGTAAGCCGCATAAAATTTGTTTAATTCAATATGTATATAAATGACTTACTTCATTCACAAAGTTTCAATGTGTTATCCCTAGCAATTGCTAATGCGCTAGAATCTTGTCAAATTAACAAAACCTAATGTCATTCTGATAATGATTGGCCAATAACAATCAGCCCAATAGCTATTGGCCAATGCCAGTAAAGTGATACGTCATCCCGTCGTATGACGTCACAATCCAAGCGCATATGCAACTAACTGCCGTGGTTTAACAGTTTCTTTGTAACTATTATAGCATTACTGACGGATCATTAAATTAAGAAATGTAAATTCTTTGATTACGGCAATAATGTTATTTTTATTTACTCTTTCATTAATAATAAAATTAATCATTCCACATTCTTAATAATATATTGTACCTAATTATTAGTACACTGTGATTTTTTTTTATATAATTTTTTTCTTTTAAGTAATAAAAAACTTACCTCCTAATCGAATAACGTTATATATGCACTTACCAATTTTATTTTTATTACATTTTATTTACAATTCTTATTCTATTAATAAGTATTATATAATACATAATAACAAATATGCAGGCAGGCATAGTGTTGATGACTGAGGTAGTCAACTAAGTCTTTTTTTCAATCGTTGACACTCTTGACCTTCCATTCAGTCAAGTCGAAGTCAGATGTCGCGTTATAATCTGTTTGCGTGATCATCATATTCTTAATTGGATACAATCTGCCTTAATTACGGAAACCCGTTTCACCTTCATATAGCTTTCGAATGTCACAATAAAAAAAATGGTTATCTACCTATAATATAATACAGGCATGTATAACAATCCTAATGAATGACAAAATACTGGTGGATGCAACTGGCATGTTGTCGTTCGGAATGGCGTTCTAAGGCGGAGACCTATCTTCAGCAGTGGACGTCTTCCGGCTGATGATGATGATGACTTTTTGGCCATAGATCTGTTCGAAAAGAAGCGTCCTTTTCCTTTAAATTTCCTTTTAAAAATAGTGCAGTTACAACGTTATACGTCGAAAGGGGTCATAAAAAATTATTATGTTAGTATAAGAATGTGTTATTTTTCATAATGTTTCACTCTATGGAAGCACGTAAAATAAACGATAAGAACAAACACAGATGTTTTCATTTATTCGACACCTTTGACTCTTTAGGTTATGATTTTTGCACAATTGTTGAATCAGTTGCCTTCTGACGCTCGTTATGGATAGATCATGATAACAGTGGAATTTTACTTCAATGTATAGTGAATTTTTTCGTACTGTGTAACATTCAAGCGACGCGTGAATGAGTGCCCTTACCCTTGAATATGTTGTGAGTAGTTTTATTTTGTTTTTTTAATTTTCGCACAATATAGTGATGGCAACTGAGGCAGCGGTGACTTATTTTATCAATCGTCGGCGCTCGTGGACCTCTATTGTGCTCACCATCAGGTAGTTCGAGGTCAGATGTCGAATCACAATAAATAAAAACATAGCACAAAGTAAGCCGGCATAGTGATGGCGACTAAAACTGTATAATAAAACGGATTTTCTAATCGTCGGCACTCTTGGACCTCCTCTTGTTTAGCTGATGCAAGTCAAACTTAGATGTGGCGGCTCGATAAAAATAAAATAATAAAGCTGATGTGCGAACTATTAACGGGGATCTGACTGCTGCCACTGAATTGCATCCGTTATGCTTATGCCGGACTAGTTGAGCGCCGACAACTTTCAAGCTAAACCCGAAAAGCGACTGAGGCTTCTCGGTTGCCGAAAATCCACTAAAATCATTCAAAATAGTTTATTCAGTGTAGTACTTTCTTTAGAATATCAACTTGCCCCGCGGCCTCCATAAGAGATAGGCCCCAACAATAAAGATAAAAGTCCTTTATCGCCGTGGTTTAGGCGATAAAGGATGCATGTCTCTGCCTATCCCTGTGGTAAAAAGGCGTGACAGTTTGATTGATTGAGGATGCATTAAACGAGTTTTGGCGGGCAACTGCAAGTGACAGGACGCGCAATTTTGAATTATTTGAAAAGCTTGTGTTTTTCATAAATATTAATGTGTAATAATGGTGGAATTGTTATCCAGTAATAGTTTTTAGTTGATCAAGTATAAACACGTAATTTGAAGTTGTGAAACGTGTTTCTTCATGTTCCCTCCAAGACTTCTTCTAAAGTTTTAGTAAAGGCTTTCCGCCGCTTTACTACATCAACCTCATTCTCATCATCATCATTTGATGAATCACTCGCGTGGTTCATCTTCATCTTTACTTGACAATGTTTTAACATTGAACCATATATTTTTACTTTGACACTGGCAAGTTAAATACTAAAGCCATAAACAAGAAGAAAGAAAAAAGAAAGATGCATTAAACCGCCTTGTTTTTTGCGAAATCGCAAGGGCTCTAGTTAGGGGCTAGAGTTCTTCTTACACAGCTCACGGCGCTACAATGATCCTATTACTTACGAATTAACATACGGTGCATGTGGGTCACAAGTATTTATCTATTTAAATATTTATTTACACAAGTCTACTACATAATTTAATAACAACTTTCTCTAGATTGTCCAAAATTTTGTATTAAATATTAGAAAAGTTTTTTTACATTATCTCTGTGGCGACCATAAGAATAGAGTCTGATTTAAGAGATTTGTGAATGCAAAGGAAGCAAGAGAGTTGTATGAGGATCGTGGATAGTGGCGCTCCGTCAAGGAGTCATACTGTAGACCAGTGTTTCCCAACGTGGGGACCACGCCCCACAGGGGGGCAATTTGATGCAGTTTAAAAATGGACTCGTCACGACTTCAACCCTTTCGCTTTGGGTTATTTAAATGCAATGCTAGATATCGGTGACAAATTTAACAAAAAAAGGCAAATTCTTAAAAAAACTTATCATTCTTAAGGGGACAAAACAATTTTTAGAGGTTAAAAATTATGTATGGGGGGCCTAAAAAATTCAGATGTGAAGGTTAAAAACATTGCCTAAAAAGGTTGGGAAATACTGCTCAAGACTCTTTGTTAGACACAAATCTATCCAAATTAAATTAATAAAAGAATTCGAAATGAATTCGGAAAGTTTATGAGTCTATGTCTAGGATGCTTTAAAATCATTTCGGAACGCGGCCATTGTTTTAAACAGAGATAACAAACCGCTATGTTTTAATGTCTAAAGTGCCTGAATAAAACAAATAACAATATTTGTCATTAATTTATATAATATTATAGAAATACAAAATTATGTAATAATACGACACATAAATATAATAATACAAAATTTAATTGTTGTATTTTTTTATTACGGCTCGAAATATGACAGCACCTTGCCTGATTTTAAACTAGAGTGAGGTCCATTAATAGAGGTAACTGCTACTACAGGTAAATAACTGTAAGTAGCAGTTCCAACCACTATGCCGGCCTAGCTAGAATTCCTTGTAAGTTGGTACTTTTTATTTTACAATAATAAATATTGAAAATCTGTAATGGTATTTCTATTTACATAGGGTTAGCAACTGCTGCAATTACACAGGCGTAAATATTTCTAACAAGTAAATAATATGATATAAATAATTACTTGGTTACTCTCTTTTTCTTTTATTTCCATATTCAGATCATGCATATTACATGACATCTACAATGACAATAATAAATTATTAGGTATGCTTAAATTATTATATTATTCAATACCCACTCAAATATAGAATTTTACTATAATTCAGGCGTTATTAAGACTCGACATATTTAGAAGCTTAGCCCTAATTGCATCCCACCTGAAATTTTCCAGTGTGTGCGAATAGACGCGACTGCTAATGTAGTTTAATAACTGCAAATAGCATTCGAATCATGCTGGCTTATTTTTTTTAATGGCCTTTGTCATATTTTGACAATTTGCCATTGCTGCCTATTTGAAATCGCCAACTTTTAATCTCGTCACTTCACTATATTAAGAGTTTAAAATATGACATAAATATGTTTAAAGTAGCTATTAAATGTCATACTAATGTATAACAACTTTTTTCTATCATGAACAAGTAAGTAGAAGAAAAGTAAATTTTAAAAATACGAACAGTTTAAGTTTCTAATCATCATCATCATCCTTGGTTATCAACTGAACAAATATTTACAAAGCTTCTATGTATTAAAAAAAAAAGTGGTAGGCAGTGGTGCCCAGGCTGCCGGTCTGGGGTAGTACTATAATTTGCAAGTGTACTCACAGACCGTAAAATGATTAAAGCGCGTTTTGGGACCAAGTTGTAAGTTTCCGGTTCCAACTTGACCAGCATAGTGAATGCGACTGCTACCTGAAGGTAATTAGGAGTAGTAACAGTCGACTGTTTAATTATAATCTACAATAAATAGTTATTACTATTTATTAAAATAAGTGACATTGTTTATAGCATATCATTTATCTATAGGTTAAATGGGTTTTATGGCACAATCTTAAATCTTTCTAAAAATCTGATCATAAAAACTTTGTTTTGCATAATAATAGGACAATAAAAACTGTTTGCTACCCGAAAATAAGTGCGTAGTGACCAGATAAAATATATCGACCCCCCATATTGCGCATACATTATTTTTAATTGCGAGATTATTATTTAGAACAGTACCCCCTGCGAAAGCAAATGTTGGTAACCTTTAGATAACTTAAAGTAATAAAAATGTTAAAATAATTACCTCCATGATAATTATTATAAACAAGTTGACGTCAATTAACGGCTAGATTATTTACTTAATAATTTATTGAACTTGCGCTATACACAACGACATCATATTTGACACATATATATATATACATATATATGATTGATATATATCGCTGGCTTTATATCTCCATTTTATAAAATGGTGATCGTTCTCGGTTATTATTATTATTCTTGGATCTGCTTTATTTGCAGTCTGTGGCCCACTTCACTAATAAAAAAATGTATTGTCATTTCCTTTGCCGGGTTAGTTTTCTTTTACATCAGTCTAAGATATCTGTCAAATTACATGGATTTGATTGGTCTAATCTTTATCTCATCGTGTGATAGCTTGACCCTATTGGATAAAAAATATATGTCTATTCTATTTTTATCTGACAGATGAAGGGAGAGGGGAAATGTTTACTTTTTGCAAAATGAATTTATTTTTTGATAAAATTACGTTTGTTTTCTTAAAAAGGTTACTATTATGTTTTAAATATTCCATGAATTATTCGCCGTTACATTAGTTTAAAATTAGAATAGTGAAAAGTATGCGTTTTGATTTACAATGATTCTCAGATGTTCCAAAAATGTTGCAACAATCTGTTAAATTTTCAAATGGATGGGCCACCGATACTGCGGCCCCAATTGACCCGACGAGTTCGAATGATAACGAAGTAAGTGTCGTCGATATTAAATGCAGCCCCCTGCGAAGTTGTTTGTGTAAACAACTTGTGATAAAAGGACGGCTGAACTCCGAACTTATCATTTATTATTGTTTGTCCTTCACTTCTCGTGATATTCCTGTTGTTCTCATAAATCAATAATGTAACATCCTATTAAATAGCATCATTAATGATACGTTTACATTGTCGTTAAAAGTATAATATATACATTGTAGTTACCATCATCACTTCCCTTGATATCCATTATGCAATTTAGAACTATTTAAAGAGATGACAAATCTTTTAAAACATTAAATACTAAGGCACATGCATTATAGTATAGTAAATTGCTATTATCATTAAATTCCAATTAGAACCTACTAATAGTAATACATTTATGAAAAGTATCAAATTATAAAATAGGTATGTACATCAATTTTGTATTCTTTAAACCTAATATGAATAAACATGATTAAAAATTAGTTTGATGATGGAATTGTGAAAAATTTCCATCATATATGCGTTAAACTTGTTTATCGATTTAAGTAATATTATTGTTGTGTACAAACTGGTACAAATGCAAATCTTTTGTGGCTACTTAGTGCTTCAATAAAAAATAATTAAAATATTATTTCTACTTCTATACCTAACATACAATAATAATGAGATTATATTGAAAGTAAATGTTTTCTATGATTTATTGGCTACATTTCTACGTGTAGAGACCATGCTACTTTATCTGTTTCTACTTACAATTAGCCCAACTCCACTAACTTGCATCCTCGTGAACATCACATCGTCACACACTGACAATATTTTTTAAGGATTTGATTTGAATTTGAATGTGAAGAAAGCGAGGGAGTTGTGTCAGGTTCGTGGCAAGTGGCGCTCCATTGTCTCTGCCTATCCCTGTAAATTTGGCGTGTAAATTTGATTGATTGAATTTGAATCTGGTTTAATTGGTTTGAATCTCTTTCCACTATCAACATCGGAAAGTGTAAATAATAATTTATTGGTGGTATTTTTGTTAAGCTCTAGTCCATACAGTATATAACTATTATGATTATCTTGGCTCCAGTGTAGACCACCACTGCTCCTTGCCATCAGGCTAATTAATGGAGGTCATTCTGAAATAAATATGCCGCTAAACATTTTAATCAGCAAAAAGACATAAAAGATATTATTTATTATACATTCGTAGATAACCTATGACTTATTCCAAAATAATATATACATAAATATTGTTTTAGCTTGTCATTGTTAGGTAGGTATGTGCATTGTTAAAAACATATATCCTCTTCATTTAATTTAACTAGAGGAAGCATCTACAATCTGTCAACTGAAATGGCAGTTTAACTAAGAGTTCAGTGTTTCTCAACCCTTTTTTTTCTCCAACATATAACTTTGTATGTTTTCATACCAGAAATACACTAATACTAATAATGACTTAATGATAGTAAAAAACACCATGGTGTAGTGGTAGTTTAATGGTAACACAAACCGAGAACACGAGTTTGAAACCACCGGTACCAATGTATCTTTGATATATGTACTTTGGTTGTCTTGTTTCTATGATACAAGCACTTATGGAACTTAGTATAGAAATGTAAATAAAAAAAGCGTACATTGGCAGGGTGAAATAATTCAAAAAAATATAATATATTTGCACTTGGCTTCAATGCTTCTCAATCATCAGATTGAAATAATGCTATGTAAACCCCAAAATGGTTTATTTCATAAACAATTTTTAAACAAAACCTATGTATAAAATACTATGTACTAAGATAATGCGACTTAAGGCGACCATGGTGTAGTGGCAGTGCAATTTGGCAGGCAGGGCAAGTTACACAAACCTGAGAGCACTAAATCGAGACTACCCACCGGTACCAATGTATCTTTGATATAAAATATGTACTTTGATTGTCCTGTTTCTATGATACAAGCACTTTAGTAGCTTAGTATAGAAATGTAAATAAAAAAATTAAATTGAATTTAAAAAATAATTTGAATTACTCGTATATAAGAAAAACAATGAATAGTGTAATAGTGTCTACATGTTTCAACATGATTACTACTTAAATAATGATATGAAACTACCTAACAATTAAAATGGTAAATTTTAAGATATAATAATCTTATGTAAATAAAACTTTAATTATGTGTGTAACCTTTAGACATGTACGCCATGAAATATTTATTTATAAATTCGTTAATATTTAAAACTAACGATGCCCCGCGGTTTCGGCCGCGATTAAAAACTGTTTCTTGTAAGGTATTCAATTAATTTAATGTAAGGTCTGGTATAAACTTATACTAAGCAACAATTTTAGTTAAATCAACATAGTTCTATCATTTACATGGTCCATCATCAGATGCTCCAGGCCTTTAGTAAAACATTTTTAATGTGCCTTTCATACAATAATTCTATTTAAATTTTAAACTTCTCCGTAAGAATCAAATTGGACTATTACCTACAAATGAAATATATATATTAGCCAAATCTGTTTAATCGTTCTCAAGCGTGCTCTAACCAACGAACAGCATTTTATTAGAGATGAATTTTAATACCCGTTAAATAACAAAAATTGGAAAAAATGTGAGGGAAGCGAGGGAGTTGTTTCAAGATCGTGGTAAGTGACGATTTTTTGTCTCTGCCCTGTGGGAAAAAGGCTCGACAATTTGACTTTTTTTCGACTCTTTAATTCCTATGGTAGAATATTTACCAATTTGATGTATTTGAGGCGTGACTTGGCGGCTTTATCACAAACAAGCTATCCCTATTCAAAATTTCATTTCTAACTGTCCATGTGGTTCAGCGTGAAAGAGTAACATATTAACAAACATGCTTACATACTTTCGCGTTTATAACATTAGTAATATCTTTATTCCTAAAATATTAAAAGGAAAGATATAGGATGTGGGATAATAAAAAAAGATTATTTTCTTAAAAATACACTAATGATGATGATGATTATTAGCCCACTAATGGGCACATACTTCTTTCTGTCCGGTTATGCAGACAAGACTTGCCAACGCGTATTTAATGGGGTGCGACAATTTTTAGGACATGCCGAAGTATTAACGACTGTTATTTAATGACAACTACCGGAACTTGTATTTTTTATCGTAATGAATTTGTAATTTCATTGATATTTTACAATGTGTAAGCATTTTTTTTATCTTATCCAAAAAATATAGCATCTACAACTCTGATAAGTGATAATAAATAAGCTGTTTTTAACATTCAATGTCGGGATTAAAAAAATATAAGACTATCTTAAAATGTGTCTTATATATTTTTGTATTAAGTGAAATACAAAATAAATAAAAAATATACAAAAATATTTGTCTAGACATTAAAAAAAATGATAAAACATTTTTTTAACAAAGAACATTTTATTAGCAGCCATTTGCCTCGAACTCATTTTACCCCCTAGTTAGTAAAACGCTTGGATAAAATTATCGTGGAGTTATCACTCGTGACCTAACGACTCCACGGACTTGTTTACTGATAGCTATTAAGTATAAAATAACAGTATTCTACAATTTCAACTCATTCTTCAATAGGACGTCTTGCGTGATAGTTCACTTCGATTGTATCGAAAATTAGATTAAAAAGTTTATTTCTGAACATTTTTAGTTGGAAACTTAACTCATGGCTAAGTTTGTTAACTACAGTGATTTTCTCTCACCAATTTAATTACTTTTGGTGTTTTTTAAAGTGAAGGACTCAGTTTGAAAGACTTTTCTTCGTAATCATAATTTACTTCGATAGCCTACATGCATCAAACTTACGACGATTTACTTCAAAAAATGACCATAACTTTAATGTTTCGTGTGAATCCTATATATTATTCAGACTATTCGGATACAATTATAGGCTCCTATTAACGCAGTTCAAGCTCAAGTTATTACGTTGTTGCGATTTCAAATATTTAAAGTTTGGTATCTACTCTAAAGATATTACCTGACATTTTAAATTACTCCTAAAGGAAATTCATCATGGATATTTTAGCGAATGTAAGTCAGTTATCAAGAAACCTTTGCCATTTGTTTATGGGTTACTAAGGTTATCAATTTGTTTATTGTTTGTTTTGTATTCCAGTACCACCCCGTGTTTAAGGCGTTCTTGGCGGGGTCATTCTCTGGTACTTTCAGTACCATCCTGTTCCAGCCCTTGGATTTGGTGAAGACAAGATTACAATCTGCACAGAATGTCGCCGCAACAGTTAAGTAAGTATATAACTATAGTTTAAATATATAGCGTGTAGTTTATCTAGATATATATTTTTTTGTTATAAATTTCTATACTAAGCTATTAAAGTGCTTGTATCATAGAAACAGGACAATCATTGGTACGATTATGTGGTTTCAAACCCGTGCTCTCGGCTTGCGTAATCGTTGGACTGCCCCTACACCACGGTCGCCTTAAAGCTGATTTTATTGTAAAACGTCTATATCAAATCTAAATGACACTTGCCACGATCCTGACACAACTCCCTCGCTTCCTTTACATCCACAATTCTCTTCATACAATCTTCATTCATAGAGCTATGGTAACATCAGACGTCGTTATCTGATTGTGCAGAGAGAAAGTCCCAAAACGCGACTACTGAATAAAACTGTCTTAGAATACGCTTGGCTTAGTTTGCCGCAGCCTACAATTGGTCATATGACAGACAGACATACGACAGGAAGACTCGAGAGAAGAGGCCTCGCCCACCAGAGTTCCCTCTTAGCCAACTAATTCCCTCAGTATACCTCATTCATTCATTGACTCCAAAGTCGGGCTTCACTCGACCTAGGAGTCAATCCTATTTTCTCATGGATCACCCGCTTCACGGAGGTCCACCACTCAATCGCGCTGATATATCCGAATGGATAACAGCAATTCTACTCTAAAATTAATCTTGGCTTAGTTTATTTGACGTCACACCGTAATGTAGTCACACTACTAATATAGGATGCAATTATTTATCAATGATAAAGTGTTTTCTAACCACACGATACATTTTCTATTTATATAGTATGAATGACGTTTGTTGTGAAGTATATGCTTCCATAACAAATAGCCCATAATGATGCAAGTTGTTGATACAACTTGAAACATGCCACTTGTTCATATATTATGAACATAAATAATTAGGAAATAAAAGATTTTTGAGGCTTAGCTACTATAGAATTTACTGTCGTTGACTTTTCGCGCGACCCTTCGACTACAAACCCTTCGAAACGTTTGGATTAAAATATAATAAACGCAAAAATATTTTATTTTATAAATAATATTCGCGCAATTTATCAGAGAAAACTATAATTAATTAAGGTTACACAATTTTAGAAGTTGTGTACTGTATCAACAAACAACCTGTTGGTCGAATTATGTTTATTATTTGATAACCAAGCGTGATCTTAGTAAATTCTTTTGAAGTTTTAAATAAAATAGATGTGTTTATACTGCTTGCTTACATTGTTTCCAAATTCTAAAGAATATTCTATTACGGTTTTTACAACATTATGCGGTTTATCAATAACGTGGATGTTTTTAGAAAAGAGCTTGTTTAATTGTTTACTTTGTTTCAAATTTCTAAAAGTAAATAAATATAGTTTTATCCAGTTTGGACTACATGGTCACATGCACTGCAACTTATTTAGACACAAAAGTATATAAATAATTATTGAACTTTAACAATAGTGATAGTGTATGATAATACAAATAATGTATCTCCATATTGAATAGCGATCGATACTTTTATCCATTTGTATTGTTATTGAAATATTTTGTTTACCATAAGTCTGTAGTCTTTGAAATTTCATTTATTTATTTGAAACTATTTTACTAAGCCGCTAGGCATTAAGTCCGCTTAGTAAAATTTTCAGTATTATTATAAAAGTTAAGTTAGCGGGGGGAAAAACAATAAAGATTAAGAACAAAAAAAATTACCAAGTTCTAAAATTCATTATCATTGTTACAAGTTCATTGATATCTACTAATAATTGTAAAAGTACCTAATTATTTTATAAATTGTATAAACTACATAAACAAAATACATCTATTTAAACAAATACGATTACATATCTAGAAATACTAAAACTTACTATCATGAAATAAAGATGAAAAAGACAGATTCAATTAATAGTAAATAACAACAAAAACATGATAAATACTATAGAGGCGTGTTCACACTGCAAGTTATAAACACATCTTACCACTAAAGCACATTTTAAAGAATCAAATAGATAACCATCTAAAAGCCAACCGTCTCATGTTAACTGCTACCATAAATAAATATCTGCAAGCAGTAGTTGCATCCATTATGCCGGCCTAGTTGTGTTCCAATAACCTTTAGTCTGATACCGAAACGCTACTGATCACTTCACGGTCTTACACTCATGGTTATATGGTCATCAACTGTTCTCACCTTTCTACTGTGCTAAATTTTAGGAGTCAATATTTTTTATTAGAACATGTATCTAACACATTCCCTTTCAACCCACAGCGGCCGATACCAGCCTGGGATGATGTCGATATTCAGCAATATTGTTCGCCAAGAGCAAATTGCAGGATTATGGCGAGGCATGGTACCATCGATAGTGCGATGTGTCCCTG